>JAKFHU010001784.1:0-4800000 GCA_023783475.1 Daubentonia madagascariensis | reverse complement strand
ATTTTAAGAAGCTACATAAAAACATCAGTGGATAACTGGAGGAATTTGGACATGACTCAGGTATTAGATGACATTAAGGAGATATTAATACATTAGGTATCACAATGACACACTGGGCATTTTTAAAAAGTCTTTAGCAGCCAGAGAACATACTAAAATGCATGTGAATGACAGAATACCTGGAATTTGTTTTAAAATTTTGGGGGGAAAAAAGGAGTTGCATGTCACTGAAACAAGATTGGCAAAATGGCACAATTGCCGCTGAAGCTGGTCATGGCTCGATGGGGGTGACCCGCTCTTCTCTCTGCCTTGGTGAACTTTTGAAGTGTGCTATGATCAAACGTTAAAAATTACTTTTAAAAAATAATATCACTGGACAATAAGCTCTAGAGATATGCTGTGCGACACAGTGCCTGTGGTTAACAAGGCTGTATTGTACGTTTGAAACTTTGCTTGAGGGTAGGTCTCACATTAAGCATTCTTATTATGACAAAAGGGGAGCACAAGAAGACTTTGGAGGTGAGGGACGTGCCAGTTACCTTGAGTGTGGCAATGGCATCACAGATGTGTGCCTGTGCCCAAACTCATCAAATTATTCACATCAAATATGTGCAGATTTTTGTGTATCAATTATACCTCAATCAAGCTGTTAAAAAAAAAAAAAGCAACTGGCAGAGCTAGAAAATTTTTTAAAAAGCATTTGACCAGCCACGAGGTGCCTCTGCTCAGCTGGCAGCACCCAACCCAGCAGCTCAACCTCCTTCCTCGCAGCAAGTGACTTCACACCCCCACGGCTACCCTGGAACAAAATGCATGGAAAGCTACACAAATAATCTCTTCAACTCCGCATAATGCCTCAACTGTAACACGCAGCCAATCAAGGAGGAACGTCCATCACAATGAAAGAACAGGCGTTCCTGCCTCCCTTGGGAGAGAGGGCAGAGCTGTCTGCTTTGCCGTGGTGGCCCGCAGCGCACGGAGGGTGTGACAGCAACAGATGGTGCCAGCCCAGGCGTGGTGAGTAGGGGACCCACCCACCTCACTTGGCTTTGCCACTGCTCACATGGTTTTCCAAAGTGGTGAAAACCTCTCAGCAAAGTTCTGAACAGTACACAACGTGGTCTCCCCTCTATTTGCCAAGTCTTTTCATGCCCAGCCAACGGGACGGAGTGAAATTGTGCAAAACTGTACTTCCTTCTTGGTCCTGGACACACATAGCTATAAACCTGTGTGAACGTCTCTAGGATGTCCTAAAACCAGGTGGAACACAGGGCACGGCTCAGTGGTATGTTCTGGATCCCTGCCTTGCACCCTCCAAGTTTGAGAGGCACCCCCAAATCACTGAGACAAACCATCTCCTTCCAGAAACTTCCAAGACAGATCCTTGGGGATGCAGCACCCCCAGGACCACTGTGTTGTGCAATTGCCAGGGACTATGGGGGTGCTGGCCAGGGTGCATCCAACCGAGCAGCACAGATTGTGCCTTTCCCCAGTGAGGGGTGGGGGCCTCAAAGCAGAAGTTAGAGACCACAGCAGATGACCCGGGGTGGGGACCCAGCTGAAGGGTAGGAGGCAGGTGCCCGAAGGACTCAGAGAACCAGGTGACCCGGCTTCTCAGGGGCGTCTTCCTGGGAGCGGAGGCAGGTTGCAGCCAGGAGTGGCAGGCAGACCACAGCCCAGGCAAGCAGGGCCAAGGGGCTTCCCCCATACCCAGGGCAAGGGCAGATGGAGCTCTGGAACAGGACTGCAAGTTCAAGGCCAGCTCCCCCATCGGCTCCAATGGGACCTTGGGCAGACGCTCAACCTCTCTGAGCCTGTGTCCTCATCAGAAAAGTGGAGCTTTCAAGAATCTTATGTGCAAGCCTCCTCGGGAAACTTGACCGTGTGCCACACGTACAATGTAAGCTTTGGTGGGTGGTATCATTGTCGCTGCTGGGAGGCAGGGGTGGGGCCTGGAGGCCCTGTGAGTCGGGTGGGAAACCGCTGGAGAGAGAGGTATCAGAGTGCAAGTCGTGCAAACATCGAACCGACGCAGTTAATATGGCCTTAAGTCACGCATCATTCCTGGCCCGGCGCCGCCTGGGTCCGGGCTTCCCGGGAGGTCCCCGGCCCCTGCCTCATCTGTCTTCCTTCCGCTGGGCCGCTCTGTCGGCCACCACCGGTCAGACTTAAATAATCCTGCCTCGCCCCAGCCCCCGGCTTGAGCAGGCCTCTCCCCAAGCGGCTGGCTGTCCCTTCCGGAGTCCGCAGAGCAGCTTAAAGCTCCGGTAATAAACGACCTCGCCGAGGCCTGCGCATGTGCCTGGGAAGAGAAATGAAGCTGGGTATGAAGGGTGTGCAGACAGGAAGACCCCCCGGCCCAGCCCTGCTTCCCAGCGGCCCGGCCGTCACGAGGGAGGAGGGAGGAGCCCCCGAGCCCCCGGGGAAGGCCCTGCCCGGCCTGTGGCAGGTGCCGCACGTGTTTCCATGATCCAACAGGAGGGAAGCAAACCGGAGGAGGGAGGGAGGCGAGGGGCAGCTTTTCTCTGCCGACTTTAGCTGTGAAACCGCCCTGGGCAAGTCCGGGTTCTGAGAAGCAAATTACCATCCTGTGGTCAGGAAAGGTGCCCTCGTGGAAGGAGGGGAGCCTGAACAAGAATTGGGGGGCTGTGGGGTCCCCAGCATCAACCTTCTCAGCTGCCCCCGACTCTGCGTACTTTACCCGCCCAGCCAGCAGAAAGGTAGGCTGCTGTGCCCATTTTACAGATGTGGCTCAGAGAATCCCGGGAACGTCCCCGAGCCAAGCTGTGGGCCCACGGGCATGTCCCCGTCAGTGCAGGGGATCAGGTCGAGGAAGGGAGGAGTGTGCCTGGGTGCCAGCCGAGGCTGCGCAGGGGGGTTCACTGCCCAGGACAGCTGCCAGCAGCTTCCTTGGGTCACGACCAGCTCACTGAGTGCCTCCACCCACTGTGCACACAGCACCCTGGGGACAGGGCCCCCTCTGGGTCTCACCTGCATGGCTGGAAGGATGGGTCATGACTCTGCATTTCCAGATCCTTCTCCAGCCACCTCGAGTCTTCATAAGGGGAGGGAACAGGGGTTCCGTCACAGCAGGGGGCTGAATGATGGCCCTGCAAGATGGCCAAGTCCTAATCCCCCATCTGTGACCTCACAGGCAAAGGGCCTTTGCAGACGGGGCAACCCCGGGTGATCTAGGTGGCCCCAGGCCATCACGGGGTCCCTGTGAGAGGGAAGTAGCGGCAAGACAGGGTGTGACCTGGGACTCTGGGGACAAAAGACAAGGTGATCCAGGGAGGATTCTGCCAGGCAACTTGGAAGCCTCTAGAATCTGGAAAAGGCAAGGAATGGGTCCTGCCCCAGGGCCTGCAGGAGGAGCCAGCCGTGCCCACACCTGGACTTCCAGCTCATGAGGCTGTGTGGACTTGTCACCTGCAAAGTGTGGGAGAATCAGTGTGCGCAGCTCTAAGCCAGCGAGCCTGTGCTCGTGTGTTACAGCAGCTCCGGGGGCCTGCAGAGCTGCCCACCCCCTTGGGAAGGTGGAAGAGGCCGTGGGTGGTTTAGGTTACCAGTGACGATTCTTCTCAAATCTCTGCGTAAGAGCCTTGCTGGTCAGCACACCTGCGCGTGCTGTCTCTGCTGTCGTGTTATCCCAGTACTGCCAGCCCCGGGCGCCGACCCTGCCCGGCCCACTTCAGAGCTGGAGGCCCACAGTGTGCACAGCGTAACTGGCCTGTTTTTTGTTCAGCTCTTGCTGGAAGCCCAGCTTCCTCCCATGGTCCTCTGAGCCAGGGCTGTCATGACAATTGCACAGACAGGCTCACTGGGTCTCGCATCCATGGGCCCACAGCCCCTCTCCTGTGCCTGGGGTCTTTCCCGACATTCCTCCAGGTGGCATGGACCCCTGCCCACTTTCCCACAACACACAGGGGTTCCCACTGCCCCCACCCCAACATGGCCAGGGCACGGGGCACAGACATCCAAGGATTCCCTCTTAGTCTGCCCTGAAGATGGGTCTTGGCCCAGCCGTGCTGCTCAGCCGCCACACAACCCTGGCGAGGCCTGTGCCCCTCTAACCCTGCACAAGGGAAATACTGTCACCCACCTCCCGAGGGTGCTGTGGAGGCCACAGAAGCTTGCACGGGCTGTGGGCCCAGCAGGACACAGCCACCACAGTGGGCACTTAATAAACTAGCATTGTGCTGCCTTTTTGTAGCTGCAGTTTCTGACTGTAAGACATCAATCTTTTGTTGAGTGCATAAGCAAATGAATGAATTCACTCATTCGACAAATATTTATTAAGCTCCCACTAAGTATCAGTCAGTGATCTCACGTTGGTCAAATAAAGGCAGGAGAGGGAACGAACTGAGCCGCAGTGCTGGGCCAAGCCCCTGCGCGGCTGGAATGCAGACGGCTGGGCTCTCTGGCAGCTGTCCCTTCTCTCTCCCACCACTGAGAGGCCCAAAAGCTCCTCTGATGCCAGGTGGGCCAGTCAGGGCAGCTGGTTTCCACCAACCAGGTGTTCCTGGGCTCTAGAGTACAGAGTTGCTGCCGATGGCCTCTGGGCCAGCCACGGCCCACAAGCAGGACTGGAGGGCGGCTGTCCCGGCTTTCCAGAGAGCTCTGAGCAGAGAGAGCCCTGAGCATCGCAGGTGGACCCCAAACCCTGCCAATGGGTACACGAGGCCCAGGATGGGAGGGACCTGCCTAAGGTCACATGGGAGTAGGGGCAGAATCCAAGTCCCAGTGCTCAGCCCAGCAAAGTCTCTACAAACTCCCTGGGAGCTGCCTTCGGGTCTCCTCTTCAGCATGAGACTGAGCTGATGTGTCCTTGTGGACTGTCCGGCCACCACTGTCCTGTGTGTTTTGCACCAAGCTCTGCCGTCACCACTGGCCATGAGCCTGACTGGGCTCCTCTGTGCATCAGTCCAGGGGCGTCTGCCCCCAGGAGCTTCTGTGTTCTTTGCAGGCAGGACCCAGAGCCCCCTCCTCCTTCTGGGGAATTTCTCCACTTCACAGCAAACTTTCTGGAACTGCAAGTGACGCAGGATCAAGAAGCCACCTGAGTGCCTCTTCCCCATCCTGCAGGATCTGGGCTTTGGCAACACACGAGCATGGAACTGCCATTAGGCAGGCCCCCATGCCAGGAATTCTCTAGAAACGGTGACCTTTGCTTGAGCCTGCATCTCCCCCAGTAGGGAGGTTGCTTTCACTGTTCTTTCCCAAGAGACTCTTGCCAACAGGGAAGTGTGACAGCTCAGGGTGAAGGGCCACGGGCAGCAGTGCCTGCTGGTGACTCGGGGCAAGATGCCACCGTGACACACTGCAGTGGCTATGGCGCTCGTGCCTGACTAGCAAGGGCGTCCTGGGCACTGCCCAGATGCTGACCTTCCTGGACGGCCCTGTCATGGAAACAGACATTCACTCCCCCACCCCCTCCTGCCCCCATAAGGAGGTGCTGAGTCCTCTGAGGTTTGCCTGTGGTCAGCACCACGTGGCGGAGAGGCATGTTTTGTTGGGCACAGAGATGGCTGCTGGTGAGGGTGTGACACAGTGCAGCCACCATGGAAAACAGTGTGCAGCTCCTCAAGCAGCTCAGCCTGGAGTGACCACGGGGCCCAGCAGTTCCACCCCTGGGTATCTACCCAAGATAACTGGAAACACATGTCCACACAGAAACGTGTACGTGAACGTCATAGCAACAGTATTCATAGTAGCTGAAAAGTGGAGGTGACCCAGATGTCCATTAGATGAGGACTGGATAAACAAGCACGGTCTGTCCACCCAGTGGAATATTATTCAGCCATGAAAAGGAGGGGAGCTCTGACACCTGCTACAGCACAGATGGACCTTGAGAACACGATGCTGGATGACAGAAGGCAGACACAGAAGGCCACATGGTGCATGATTCCACTTATAGGGAATACCCAAATCACAGACACAGAAAGTAGATTGGTGGTTTCCTAGGGCTGGGGGAGGTGGGGGGTTGGGGGTTGGTGGCTAGAGGGTGTAGGGTTTCCTTTTGGAGTGATGAAAATGTTCTAAAACTGACTGTGGTGATGGGTGCACAACTCTGTGAATATACTAACCACCATTGATTTGTGTGCTTTAAATGGGTGAATTATATGGCATGTGAATTATATTTTAATAAAACTGTTAAAAAAAAAAAGCAAAAGTTAACAGAAGTCAAGAATGTAGAGGAACTGGAACTCTGGGAGGGTCTTTAATTATAGAAACTTGTAGAACTTTGTGGAGCTGGCAGTGTCTACCAATGCTGAAGATGCAGACCCCACGACTGGAAGTCCCACTCCCTGGCCTGTACTGAGCAGGAAGGAGTGTATTCGTCCACCAAGAGACACCTGCACAGCAGCATGAGTGTGACAGCCCTCACCTGGGGACAACCCATGCACCCAGCAATAACAGAATGAACACATCAATTTGGTCTAGTCACACCATGGAAATCTATTCAGCAATGGACATGAATGAGCTAAAACAACATACGACGTGGGTGAATCTCACATGTACAGCAACAAGACAAGCCAGACACACAAAAAGCACATGCTGCCTACTTTCATTTATATAAATTCCAGAAATAAACCTTTGTTGTTCAGGGTCCAACTAATGGTTATTCTCAGGGAGTGGACAGCCTGGGAGGGGACAGGAAAGGGGGCTATGGGGGCTGGGAATGTTTGTTTCTTGACCTGGGTGCTATCACACAGGCGTGTTCACTCTCTGAGTATTCAACAAACAGTATACTTATGACATGAGCACTTTTTGCTTGTATGTCATAGTTCAGTAAAAACTCTACTAATAGAAATATCTTTTGAAAGTTAATGAAAGAAAGCAACCTAATCTCCTTCAACAGATGAATAGATAAATAAAGTGCGGTCTATCCACGTGGAGAAATATTACTCAGCCATACAAAGGAATGAACTGCTGCTCCACGCTGCGGCATGGGTGAGCCCTGAAAACGTTATGCCAGTGAAAGAGGCCAAACACAGAAGACCACTTATTGTATGATTCCACGTATATGAAATGTCCAGAACAGGCAAATTCATAGAAATGGAAAGTAGATGAGGGCCTGGGGGGAGGGGGAACAGGAAGTGACTGCTGATGGGGACAGGGCTTCCTTTGGGGGTAAAGAAAAGCTCTGGAATTGAATAGTAGTAATGGTTTCAACAATACTGTGAATTTACTAAATGCCACTAAATTGCACAGGTTAAAATAGTAAAAATGGCTAATTTTATGTTTAAAAAAAAAAAAAGTTAGTGCAAGCGTCAGGAGGGTAGCCCAATATACGAAGGGCTGGGACAGCTCATGAACAGGCCTCTCCTGATCGCACCTCAGTGCGTAGCTTCATTTTGAATCCTGACTCTGTGCCACGCTCTAGGATATGCCCTTTTCCTGCTGCTTTAGTCTGTGTTCTGTCGCTTATAACAGAATATCTGAAACTGGGCCACTTATAAAGAAAAGGGATTTATCTCCTACAGCACGGAGGCCGAGCAGTGCAAGGCTGAGGGTGCCTCTGGGGGGCCTTCCTGCTGGTGGGGGAGGGGCTGCGTGTGCGCACAGCTCGCTCGGGTCTCTCTTCCTCTTCTCACAAAGCCCCCAGTCCCACTCCCGTGATAACCCGTTAATCCACCCACCCACTAACCCATTAATCCATGAATGGACTAATCCATTCGCGAGGCAGAGCCCTCATGACCCACCACCTCTCAACACTGCCACGTTGAGGATTAAGTTTCAACGTGAGTTTCAAACCACAGCGCCACAATCTCTCGCTTTGTTCTCAACACTGTCCTGGGAGGCAGCTACTATGCCCACCCCCATTCACAGAAGGGGCGTCAGAGGCCCAAGAGGCCAAGCTTCCCGTTCTGTTGGACAAGGCGGTTCTGTCCAAGGCCACACTCACAGCCAGGCCAGGCTGCCACCTCCCCTGTTCCATGCAGATGACCTGCTCTCCGCAACCCACGGGGACTCGGGGCGGAGGTTCCTCCACCTGCAGTTGGCCTGGAGTGGCCGCAGGCACATGACCCGGGCAGACCACCACCTCCCCTCCCCAACGCCTCCCCGAGGGAAGCCTACGGCAAGGCGAGGAAGGCTGGGCTGAGGTTCAAGCCACAGCAAGCAGGACTCCATAGACGGTACAACAGCGACGCTGACAGCCTGGCAGTGCTCAGTTCAGGACATCTTCCTACACGCGGCCCCACCAGACAATTCACACGCCCCTTGTTGATTCTCACAGCCTAGCAGCAGGTCCTCGTGTAGCCCCATCTTACGCCAAGCACACGGAGGCTCGGGGAGGCTAAGCTGGCACACAGCTCTCAGCGGCAGAGCGGGGATGAACCAGAGCCAGACCCCAGGCCCCGCTCGACACCTGCCAACAGGAACCTGGGCCCTGAGTATTTCCCCCGCGATGGCGATGTCAACTCGGTGTGGTAAACATTTGGAACCCTTCCCCAGGGGGCAGGTTACATAATGAGAGAGAGAAGCCAAGCTGCAGCCTCAGGGTCACTGTCCAAAAACAAAAATCTCTGTCATTCTCCAGGAGGTGGTAGTAGGTGCTCAGAGGCAACCGCCTGTGAGGACCAAAGCTGGCAGGCTTCCTGGACAGGCCACCACTATCCCGGCCGGAACCGGAGACACGCCCTGCAGGGCTGGGCGCGCCTGCTTGTGGGAAGCATCAGGCAGTTGTCAGGGCGGGCCTTCGACTGGACTCGTGTCTCTCCAGCAGGGGGGCAGATAGGAGCCCAGGCCTGAGGCTATGGCAAGAGGAGGCCACGGCGGCTGCTGGTCCAGGCGACAGGCGCTGGCCCGGGGTGACAGGGAGCATCTTCATTCCTGGGCAGATGCCAGTTAACAAGAAATCTGCCCTAACAGAACTGGGCCTTGCCTGGCCCCAAGAGGGTTCATTTAGTCATTCAACAAATATGAATTGGGTACTGTGGTTAATTTTATATGTCAAATTGGCTGGGCCATGGTGCCTACATATTGTCAACATTATTCTGGATGTATCTGTGAGGGTGTTTTGGGAGGACTTTGAGTAAAGCAGATTGCCCTCATAACGTGGGTGGGCCTCATCCGAGCAGTTGAAGGCATAAATAGAACAAAAGACTGACCTTCTTGGAGTAAGAATGAATTCTGCCAGCAGACGACCTTCCAACTTGAGCTACAACATCAACTCTTCTCCGGGTCTCCAGCCTGCCAGCCCGCCCTGAAGGATTTTGGACTTGTCAGTTCCATAATCACTTGAGCCAATTCCTTAAAATAAATCTCTTTCTCCTGCGCCCCCAACACACCCTTTTGGTTCTGTTTCTCTGGAGAAGCCAGACCAATACAGACACCTGCTGTCTGAGGGCTGCAACTTGGAACAGACACATGACCCCTCAGGCCTCAGCCTGCCCATCTATTAAAGGGGAGTAACACCTTCAAGTATGTTCAAGGCTAACAAGAAAGAGCAGCTGCAAGGGCTTTGTCAGGTCATGAGACCAAGGCTGCCCTCCAGAATAGCAGGCTCCTCCCAAACAGCTGTGTGACCTAGACCAAGGGACTTCACCTCTCTGGGCTTCAATTTCCTTGTCTGTGAAGTGGGGTAATGACAGTTTTACCTCTTGGGTGGTGATCCTCCAGTGAGCACCAAACAGAATCTAGTGTATACACAGGGTCTAGAATTGTGCCCAGCCCACAGAAACACTCAACAAACCGCATCTGGGCATGAATCTATAGTTGAACCAGGGACTTCCCGCATCAGAACCACCTGGGAGCTTGTCCAAAAAGGCAGGTTGTTGAGCCCCTTCACACCCAGGATCTGCACTGGAAACCCATCTCCAGGTGACTGGGAGTCACAGGCAGGTTTGGGAACCACAGCTCATTGCAGAGGGGTGTTGGGGATGATTTGCAGACAGACAGGGCTGTGCCTTCTCTGTGTAGGCAGCAGCAGGCCCCTGACCTGGGCTGAGGGATTTGGGCTGGGGCTGAGAAATTGCCTTATAACGAGCCACCTCATTACTTCTCAGACTGACACACCCCTTGGCCACCATCTGCCATCTCTCCTGTGTCCTGGCACGGCCCCATCCTCCCGCCAGCAGGGAGGGGGCCCTCGCCACCCTCCAGATTGTGCTCCCATGGCGGCTCCGTGCCAGGCTGAGGCCGGGAGACAGACACGAGCTGGGGGTTCAGGAGGTTGAGGGACAGCAGCCGGCTCCCCTGTTTACAGTCTCTAGCCATGGCTCTTGGGCTCGAGCGTGAGGACTTTTGATGGCATCAGACAGGCAACAGACTTACAGAGCACAGAGTTGGAAAGGTACCAAGGGGCCAGCCCCGGCTCCATGCTTCCTTTCTTCTTTCCTGACAGAGCTGCGGTTTTGTCCAGCCCACTGAGGCACAGCTGGGGGTGCTGTGTGACCCAGCACTGCCAGTGAGGCCTGCAAGTTGGTGAGGGGCTTCTGGAAAGACCCTCCCCCTCAGCCGCATCTGCACCGCGCTCTGCTCTCCTTCTGGCCTGGAGTGCCTCGCAACCTTGTGGTGGAGCTGCCATCTTGCAGCCACGAGGACAGGAGCTGGGGGAAGCCACTGTTGCCAACGTGGAGCTGGCGCCCCAGCCAGGACTGCCTGCATCTGAATGTCACCGGGTCCCGTGATGAAACACGCGCCTTATTGCACTGTGTGCCTGAGCCTGGTTCTGTCGGTGCAGCCGCGCAGCTCCCAGCCAGCTCAGGATTAAAGCAAGAATAAAGTGAGAGTCTCCCTCTTAGCCCTGACCCGGCTCCCAGCTTCCCGGAGACAAGCAATATGGCCAGTTTCTTGGGGCCTTTCCAGAAATTCTGGGGGCATCAATAGCCACACGTGATTATATGTTGTTTTTCTTTTGTGCCCAAATGGTAGCACAGAGCTTGTCCTTGCATCTCCTACTGAACAACACACTTCAACTTCCTCCCAGACGGGGCACATTTGTACCGAGGCTGTGCATCGTTCCACTCTGAGTTCCCTGCTGGTGGCTGTTTCCAATCCTTGCAAGCAAATGCTTTGCCAAGGATTTCAAAGGTACTGTTTGGCCAAATGGTTGAGGCTATTATTATGGAAGGACAGAGGTGGCCCTGTGAAAACCAGGCTGCGAGACTCGGCAAGGCCAGCGAGGAGGCTGCCTTTTCCGGTTTCCTTCTTCAGCCGCTCAGGGCCCGACCTGGCCCAGACTTAGGCCCTCACAGGACTGGTGTCACCCTGGGTCCTAGCCCCGCCCCCAGGAGGCCTGGCCCCGCCCCTTTCTCTCCCGTCGGCACCTGCTCCCCTCTATGTGGGTCCCGCTGCCTGTGCCCAGCCCCACCTCTGGGTCCCCACTGGGTCCAGCACCACCAGCGGTCCTGGACCGCCACACCTGCTTCCCCACCAGTCTCCCGGCCCCCACTCCTGAGCCTGCTCACGCCAGTACCCGTCACTCACCCCTGCTGAAGGCCCTCCTGGGCTTGCGGCCTCCAGAGCCGAGGACAGACACCCCCCAACCCTGCACTGCTGCAAGCCCCAGCCCCGAGCCACTGCCCGAGCGCCCCTCCACCAGGACACCCCTCCACGCTGGGAGCAGGGACGCCTGGCAGGTCTGCATGCTCGCTTGGTCCTCAGACGATTTTAGGAGCTCAGACTTGTCCCTCCCATCTGACAGAAGAGGATGCTGAAGGCTGTCTGAGTACGTTCCCCTGGCTCCGCACGTGGGGTCTGTCCTTGAAAGAATGCATAAATGAGGTGGGCAGAAGACAAAAAAAAAGGCAAAGAAAACGCCCAGTTTCCATAGCAACTGAAAGGCTGCGGCACTATGAGTACAGGGGACCGGAGGGGGCACCCTGGGGCACAGGAGTGGGGGAACTTCTAGGTAGATGGGACCTTCGATCTCCTCCAGTTCAGAAGTTCCCAGCTGGGGGTGAATTCACCCCCCAGGGGACATTTGGTAATGGCTGGAGGCATTTCAGGTTGTTTTTTTGGTTGGGTGGGGGGTGCTACTGGCATCTAGTGGGTTGAGACCAGGAATATTGCAGAACACCCTGCAGTGCACAGGTCAGCCCCCACAACAAAGAGTTATCCAGCCCAAAATATCAATAGTGCCGAGGTTAGGAAACCCTGACGTATTTCAATTCCTGTCCTGGGTTTGAATTCTCTAGAATGTCCTCCTGCCCCCACCAGAGCTTGTTTCAGTCTTTGCTTAACCACCTCCTGTGATGGGGAGCTCACCATCTCTGGCAGCAGCTGGTCCAAGGACATAAGCTCAGCATTGGTGCCAGAGGTGGCGAGACGTCCAGGGGGAAGGTAGGTGACAGTTTCCACAGCCAGCAAAGCAAGCACTTGGCTCACACTGAAGGGCTTCAGGAGACGCGTGCCCCCCACTGAGTGAAGACACCAGGTTTGGTCTGTCCTTAGACTCTCCTCCACAGAGGGTCCTCCAAGAACCAGGGGTCTGGGAGGAATTTAGAGGGTCCTGCTTGTTCTTGGACAGGGAGCTGCAGGGTGGGAGTGGGGAGAGGCAAGGAGGAAGCAGGACTTGGCCATCTTTACTTCTAGAAATAAATTTAAGTTTCTGAAATAGTGAAGTCTTGCTAATGATTTGCCAGCTGAAGTATTTAGGGGGAAATGTACATATTCTGAAATACATAAAAAAATAATATGGATAGATGGACAGAAGGATGAATGGTTGGTGGATGGATGGTTGGATGGATGGTTGGATGGATGGGTGGATGGACGGGTGGATGAATGGATGGATGGATGGATGGGTAATGGGTGGATGGGTGGTGGGTGGTGGGTGGATGGGTGGATGGGTGGTGGGTGGAGGTGGATGGGTGGTGGGTGGTGGATGAGTGGGTGGAGGGTGGGTGGGTGGGTGGAGGGTGGATGGGTAGATGGGTGGAGGGTGGATGGGTAGATGGGTGGATGGGTGGTGGGTGGTGCGTGGGTGGATGGGTGGAGGGTGGATGGGTAGATGGGTAGATGGGTGGATGGGTGGATGGGTAGATGGGTGGATGGGTGTTGGGTGGTGCGTGGGTGGATGGGTGGTGGGTGGATGGGTGGATGGGTGGAGGGTGGATGGGTGGATGGGTGGATGGATAGTGGGTGATGGGTGGATGGGTGGAGGGTGGAGGGTGGAGGGTGGTGGGTGGAGGGTGGAGGGTGGAGGGTGGAGGGTGGTGGGTGGTAGGTGGGTGGTGGGTGGAGGGTGGATGGATAGATGGGTGTACAGGTATGTGAACAAGCAAATATAGAACATTTTTACTAAAGTTTTATGATTGAACCCATGTTACAGATGAGGAAACAAGGGTCGGAATGGTCGGGGAAGTCACTTGCTAGTAAATCGCGGGGCCAGGGTTTGAGCCCAGGTTGGTTGCCCAGAGCCAAGGTCTGCACGCCCCTCTAGGACTCATCCCTTCCATGGGCCGTTATCCAGGGCTGTGGCTGCTCCAGGGATTATACAGGAGAGGCGACCTGGCAGCAATCTCCCAGGGAGAGGGGGTCTGGGGGGCCACCATGAGGCTGCATCTGCAGGGCACTCTGTAAAACAGCCTCGATGGTACCTACGGGGTAAGGGGGTGGGGCAGGTTACAGGGTGTAAGTTTCCCTTACGGAAATCAGACACTGGCCCTGACCGAGAGCTCCTTTAGATGCTGGGGACAGAGCAGAGCTGGGGACCGGCGGCCCCTGACCCCTGCCTTGTGGAAGTGGCACTTTATTTCCCCATCCGCATTATTATTTCAGCAGCATGGCCTAAAGCAAGGGTTCTTAACCCTTTTCATGCCACAGATCCTTCTGGGATTCCAGTGAAACCTGTGCACCTCTTCTCAGAATAGTGTTTTAAATGCACAAATAAAATGCACAGGGTATGACCAGAACCAGCTACATCCATATGTAGGTTCAGATCGAGAGTTAGATTTAGTGATAGGTGTTTCTTCGTTAGCCCACTCTCTCCCTCCGGGGGTGGCCTGCGGGAGGCGGTCAGCAGCTGTGGAGTCGTGCGTTCTGGTTTAGTGCTGGAGCCCCGGGGCCAGATGGGCCTGGGCTCGAGTCCCAGATCCCCTGTTCACAAGCTGGGGGACCCTGAGTGATGACACGGCCTAGCTGACCTTGGTTTCCTTATCTGTGAAGTGGGGGTGATCACAGCAACCTCCTGGAAGGTTGGAGGTGGAGTGTTACTGCGTGATACCTGCCTGGACCCCGGCTGACGGGTCCCTGCCTGAGGTCTCTATGAGCAGCAAGGTCACAGCCGGCGCATTCCACGGAGACTGGGGCCTGTGTGCGTTTGTTAAAAGTTGGTGAAAACAAGGATGTAGTTTTTTCTTGCTAAGTTCACAGATCCCTAAAGTCTATCCATGAACCCCATGGCAATCCCCGCACCTATGGGGCAGGACATCTGCCTACCGTGCTGGTTGGAACTCTTGGCCGTCCTCATGTAGGAACTTTTAAACCTCTTGAGCCCACGTGGCTGCGAGAACGTCCAGGCTGTTGCAGGGCCCCTCCCCACCCCCACAGGCCACAGGTTGATGTTTTGCTTTCTGTCCAGCCTGGAAGGAAAGTAGGGCCGGCTCTGAGCCGGGGACAGGCCTGGCAGGGTCACTCAGACCTTGAGCCAGCAGCTGGGCTCTGACCTGCAGTTAGAGAGAAATGAGGCTGTTTCTGTGCCACCACGTCCCTGGGGCCCAGCTGGCCAGGAAGGCCACCCAGGGCCAGGCCCCTTGAGTCACCAGCCAGTCGCTTTCCTGAAAGTCCTGGCAGGACAGGAAAACACTGGCCTGCCAGGAAGTGGAGACATTACCCTGCTGTGAGGGATCACAGCTGTGGCCGGGGGCCGGGCATCCATGGTGTGGTGGCTTCACACCTGTGGGCCGGGGGAGCGTTGCCCACTGACCTCCCTGCCCCTGGAAGGGAGGAAGTGAGGGCATTTCGGCAAGGGGACAGCCCAGGCAAAGGCAAGGCGGAGGCGCTCGGCGACGGGGGCTGCACTCCTATGGCCAGGAGGGATTACGTTACCCAGAGAGCAGCGGCCCTTCTGAGGAGACGGCAAGCTGGCGTGTGCCACTGGAGTCAGACCGGGGTTCAAAGCCCGCTTCCGGCTGAGTGGTCTTGGGCCAGTCACGTAAGCTTTGTGTCTTTTTCCGTAAGATGGGGTAATAAGAGCATTTAATCTCCGGAGCCATTGCACAGAGAGTGAGGGAGGAGCGTTAGCACTAATGAACAATAGGAGCCCTCTGGGCCTCAGTTTCCCCATCTGTACACGGGGAGAGCTAGTCTCTAGCTCTGACCTGACCCTTCCTCTTACCTGGACACGGAGCCCTGCCTCCTCCCTGCCCACCGAGCCTCCTGCTCTCTTTTCAAAGCCCATTTAGTTTAGTTTTGTGCATGGAGCGCGGAGAAAGGACCACAGCACCTCCCACGCAGCCTCCACCCCATCAGAGTCGGGTCAGCACCTTCCCTGGCAGGGCTGCCTTCGCGCACATGTCACGTCACACCGAACAGACGAGCAGCGGGACCCTGACTTCTCCCACTTTACATCGTATCGTTGAGCACGTGTCCATGTTAAATCGTAATCCTAGTAAACACCACTTGTCCTTGCAACATTTTTTATTTATTGAAAAATAGCTATTTTCTCATTATAAGAACAATACATACTCACTGCAAAATATTCAGCAAATAAAATGTATAACGAGGGAGAGATAAAAAATAAGTTGCCCTTAATCTCACTATCCAGGGATTGTCACTGTGAGCCCCTTTGTGTGAGAACAGCCAGACTGTGATGTTTTTAAAAATCTCTGTCTAGGTGTATTTAACTGTCTGTTTGCAAGCTTAAGATCATACCTTCATACCTGCTTGCTGTCATATCTAATTTTTCATTATATGCATGCTTATGTACACATATGTGTATGCATGCACACATATATATTCACTTAATACATATATTCATATAATGCTTTTATTCCATTTTATAGACTTACTACTCCAGTGAGATTAGGAGAGCAAACATACGAAAACACGTCATATTTAGAATTTTGGGATATGCACACGAGTTCTTAAACGCTGCTTCATCTTTCCATCGTGCCCCTACGTGGGGCCCCTTCTGCCAGCCCCTCCACGTCCCACCTCGTCCCCTCTCTGCCTGCCCCAGGCCCTGGGAGGCTGACCTGTCACCCGCACCCGAGCCCTCCTGCCCTCCGCCTTCCAGCCGCAGAGAGTGTGGGGGGGAGAGGGGTGGGCGCGTCGCTCCTGGTCACCGTGGGTGGCCCTGGTTCCAGTGCGAGGGGGGTCACAGCTGCCCTCTTAGCAGCCCTGGGTTGCTTCACAGCCTTCGATAATCTCCTTTCAGCCCTACGCCCACACCCGCACCTTTATAAACTGTCCCCTCACGGAGGTCCCTGAACTTGCCTGTCCGCTCCTCACACAGTGACAGCGTCACGTTCCACCCTGCACGTGGGCGTCGGTTCATTGCACCAAGTCTCTCCGAGTGACAGTGAGCGGTTTCTGATTTTTCATAACCGTCGCGAAGCCCCAGCCCTCCTGCTTCTTCGCGGTTGCCCTCGCGCGTGTCTTTGGGATAAATTCCGGGAAGTGAAACTGCGGGGCCCCAAGGCAGGCACATTTTAACATTTCGAACCATCTCCACAGGACGCCATCTGGAGAAGGCAGCGTCATTTATTCTGCCACCTCCTGTTGTTGGGCTTGTTAGTTGTGGCCAATATTTCCTGTCATGAATTGTCACGTGCACACATGCGTTGTGTGCTCCGAGATGAACGTCTTACGCACGAAGTTCTCCTGCATCTAGGACCGCTTGCTGGCTGGCAAGTTTTATTGAATTGGCTGCAGAGGAGATGCCCGGGGATCTTTGAGCCAGCATTTGATGGTTCATTTTAAACAACCATGCCCACCAAAGTTCAAATCGGACTGAGTGACAAAAACTAACAAGGATGACGGCCTTACTTCTCAATGTCTATGTGTATTAGTCCATGGGGGCTGCTATAGCAAAAATATCATAGACTGGGTGGCTTACAAACAACAGAAATTTATTTCTCACGGTTCTGGAGGCTGGAAGTCCAAGACCAAGGCGCTGGCAGACCCGGTATCCGACAAGGGCCCTCTTTCTGGTTCATTGATGACACCTTCTCGCCGTGTCCTCACATGGAGGGAGGGCAGAGGCAGCTCTCCAGGGCCCCTTTATAAGGGCTCCACCCTCATGACCTCGCCACCTCCTAACACCATCACTTTGGGGGTCAGGATTTCAACTATGGGTTTTGAGGGGTGTGACACTCGGTCATAGAACCACACCTCCGCTGGCGTCGGGGCTGCAGCATCTCCCTCAGGAGAACAGCACGTGGCGTCCCACGGAAACATTTAACCTTAAAAAGAAGCGACAAAAATCTAACCTAAATCTTCTCTCAGAACTGCTGCTTCAGCTCCTTGTTCCTCCTGCAAACGGAGGCTAAACCTGTCCTGTTGGACGATGTTCCGGCGGCTGGACGGGGCAGGCCAGGGTGCGGCGGGGCCTGGGTGAGGGCCGCATGGCGCCCTGTCCCTCCACTCTCGCTCGCCAACCTTGCTGGTTGCGCAGGGTCTGTCGTCAGTGGCTCTCTGCGTGAATGAACTTCAGGGCAGGGAAGCGTTGAAAAAGTTCATCACTGAAGTGGAACCTCTGAGATTTTTTGCCAGAAAACCTCATGATCCAACGTGCACCTCCCGTTCCAACGACTTCAGAAACCTCCAGTGGGATTTGCTGCCCCCAAAGGGCTCATGTCCCCCTCGGGAGCTGCAGCGTGTCTGCTCCTCTGACTCCAACATTCCTGCCGCGGAGCCTCTGCTTTCTCTTAGTGCCGGGCTTTCGGCAGACTTTCCCTTCCCTGCCCTTGTGGAAGACCCCTCCCTCTGAGGGAACACCCACATACTGCTCAGCGCCCCCCTGCTCCGGGGCTGGGGCACTTCCGAGTGGAAGCCAAGGGGGTGTGGTCTCTTGTACTCACTCAACCATTGCTTTGAGAAGCATTTAATATGTGCAGTGGTTACCGAGCATGTACTGAGGACCTGCCCTATGCCGTGTGCTTGACAGGCAATGTCTGGTTTCATCCTCACAACAGCCCTGGGAGGTAGGTATTGTGAGCCCCCTTTACAGAGGAGAAAACTGAGGCTCAGAGGTAAAGTCACCTGCTCACACTGGAGCACGGCAGAGGCAGGACTCCAGTGTCTCTGTCACCATGCCTCAGCCTGGAGCGTCCATCAGGTGTGTCCTCAAAGCACCCACAGGCCAGGGAGGGAGAGGGACCCACAGGGGCATGTGTGCAACAAAAGCGCAGGCCTAGAAGTCTGCAGACAGCAGCTGAGCACAGAGGGGTGCTGAGTCTGGGTAGGAACCACCTGCTTTCCAAGCCCACCTGGCCCAGGTGCAGCTACTGCCAGGCTGGGTCTCGGAGAAAAAGGCAGCCAGGAGTCAGCCTAACTCTCAGCCCTGCCGTGGGCCAGGACGCCTGCGTCAGCCTCCGAGCAGCAGCGGCAAATGACCACACGCTGCACGACTTAAACAAAGAAATTTACTCTCTCTCGTAGTTCTGGGGGCCACAAGTCTGAAATCAAGGTATCGGCAGGCCTGTGCTCCCTCTGAGGGCCAAGGGAGGGTCCTTCCTGCCCCTTCCAGCTTCCGGTGGCCCCAGGTGTCCCCTGGCTTGTGGCTACATCCCTCCAGTCTCTGCCTCAGCCTCACACGGCCTCTCCTCTGTGTGTTTGGTATTTTCCCTCCTCCTATAAGGACACTGACATTGGATTTAGGGCCCACCCTACTCCTGTATGACCTCATCTGGACCAATTACATCTGCAAAGACCCTATTTCCAAATAAGGTCACGTCCGCAGGTACCGTGGGTTTTGACTCGAGCCCGTTTTGTCCCAGTTCCACCCACTACACCCTCCAAGAAAACTAGGTAAGGTCTGGCCAAGGTGCCTGCATGGAGGGACCCAGGTGCCTTTGCAGGGCACCTTCATACCCACTCGACCCCTCCCTCGGTCCCCCGAGGAGGTGACATTGTCATCCCACTTTGCAGTGAAAGGAAGGGGCCAGCGAAGCTGAGCACTTGCCCAAGGCCACACAGCTTGAGCGTGGTGGGGCTGAGTGGACGGGTGTGTGGACCCTGTGCCCTCACACTCTGCCCCCAGGGCGGCTGCCTGTCCCCAAAACACACGGAGGTGAGCAAGGCTGGGCCCTGGCAGGGGACGTTGGGCTAACGGGAGAGGCGCGAGGCACACAGCAATAACCACGGGCACCCCGGGGGCCGGGGCAGCAGGCGCTGGGGTCTCCCACGCAGACTGTGTGGGTGTGGGGAGGGTGTGACGTTTCAGGGTCAGGCACGGACGTGGCCCTGTGTCCTCCCGGGGATGCGAGCTCCGGAGGGAGGCCAGGTCCGTCCTGCTCACCACGGCTCCCGGCACTGAGCAAGGGCCCCGAAAACAGGTGGGCTGCGGGAATGAATTCCCTGGTGTGCAAGGGGAAGGAGAACTCCGGCCTCAGTTTCCCCGCCTGCAGAGGGGGGCTTGGGCCGCGGGCAAAGTGCATGGGCTGCGCCACCTGCTGGACAGCCGGGGCAGCACACCGGGTGCAAACACCCTCGGAAGAGCCGGGTGCTCGGCCGCCCCCCCCCAGCGCTGAGCCCCCCAGAGGCGGCTCCCGGGCAACAGAGGGGAACCTCCCTACCCATCGCGCCCACGTCCACCACACCTGGCTGCGGCCCGCAGGCGAGCCAGGGCCCGGGCGGCGGCCCAGGGAGGTCACCTGCATCTGAGGACCCCGAGACCCCATCCTCAGCGCACACATGCCACACCCACTGTCACACACACCTTGCACACTCACACGTGAACTGTCACACACTCACATGCACTCACATACTCAACACATCCTCCCTCACTCACACACACACACGCACACCCACACATCCTCACACACACACCCATTGTCACACACACATTGCACACTCACATGCAAACTGTCACACACTCATATGCACTCACTCAACACACCCTCCCTCACACACACACATGCACACCCACACATGCTCACACACACACCCATTGTCACACACACCTTGCATGCTGCCATGCACTCACAGGCACTCACGTACTCAACACAGCTCTCACACGCACACACATGCACATGCACACCTCCGGCCCTCCCCCATGCAGTGGTGCGGTCTTCCCTAGAAGAACACGGGTGGTGAGGAGGAAGGGGCGTCCGCAGGCACCCGGGGCAGCTCTAGGCCACCTCTCCCGGGTGTCTTCCGAATTTCCATATGTGTGCTGCGCTGTGTTCACACTCAGCCTTTTTGACTCAACATTGTGTCTTGAAGATGTATCAGAGAGGCTTTGGTTCATTCATCCTAACGGCTCCATTATCCATTGTACGAATTTGCCATGGCTTCTGCTTGTTGTGTCGATGGACGTTTGCAGGTTGCGTGCTGTCGCGAGCAGTACTGCTGCGAACCTCGGAGGCACGTGCTGGGGCGTGGGGCGCGCAGCGACTTCCTCTCCAGCAAAGCGCAGGACTCCTCTCCCTCCTCCTCCTCCTCCTCGGCACCACGGGTGTGGCCAGGGTTTAAGTCTTGCCAGTCCGCTGGGTGTAGAAAGGTGTCACATGTGACCGATGTGTGTATTCCTCACGACTGGCAAAGACACGCATTCTTCGTGCATTTATCAACCATCAAGTTTTCTCTTCTCTGACTTGCCCGTTGGTGCCTCTGCCCATCTTTCTACTTTTGTCCTTTACTTACAGATTTCCAGAAGTTCTTTACATAGTCGGCATACTCACCTCTCCTGCAGTCACTCCGCTCCCAGCCTCCCGCCCTGCCCGCTCCCCGCCACACCCCACCCACCCTCCCGGGCCTCCTCCCAAGCGCAGCTCCAGCCCATCGACATGGGCAGCAGTGCCCAGACAGGCGCCTCTGGCTCCAGGCTCCAGCCAGGGGAAGGCAGCTGTGGCTTCAGGTCAGAGCCCTGCCCGCCTGCTGGAGGGGGGTGGCAGAGGGTCCCGGGCCTGAGCCCAGCTCCACAGTCTGCACATGGGGTAATCTTGGCCAGCAGCACCTGCCTCAAAAGGTGACACAGTGCACGCTGCAAACACCGTGACCCGACGCCTTGCCCCAATGCCTGCCCAGACCCCCACCGCAGTGCAGGTGACCAACACCGCATGTGTCCTGAGCCTGTCTCCTCCATTGCCCTCCTCCTCCACACCTTCCTGCCACCCTGCTCTCTGCCCACAGCACTGACCTGAGCTACAGGTCAGACTACAGAGATGGACACCATCGCTCTCCGGCCTCCGGCTACCCTGCCGTGGGATTGCACGAGGGAGCAGAGTGAGGCTGGTGTTTACTTCCCTGGGCCCCTTCCCACATCCCACGGGGCTGCCTCACCCAAAGGTCACAGCGTCACAGCTGTGAGCTGCACACGCCCTCCTGTCCCAGTGCTGTCTCCTTTGTTGTCTCTGCTCCTCGCCTGCCCACACCTGCGACTCACACTTCTGCAATGACCCCGCAGGGTGCTCTGAAGTGGGCGCCAGCATTTCCAGACTGTCGGGCCGAGGCCACCTTCCTCCTCCAGAAATCGCTGATCCCCCTCAACCCAGACAGAAATGCCCTGGGAAGGTGAGGAAGGCCCTGGCAGGCTGGCGTCCTGCAGTGGCCGTGGCTGTGTGTCACGGTTGGGTCATTGTTCTCAAGACGGGCTGCCATAAAGACTGACACCGGTGGTCACGCACGGGCACCAGCCTGGGTATGCAAATGGCCCCTTCCCTGCCCTGAGCACGGATGTAAGCAGTGAGGGGGTGAGAATAGGGGCTGGGGGGGCGTGGAGCATGAAGGCCCCACTGGCCAAGGTCTTCCCAAGCACTTCCTCAAGGTCAAAGGAGGTAACTTCCTCCCACTGTGTCCTTCTCTGCTAGAAAGTCACCTTCCATTAGGGAGTGGGCACTGCTGCCAGGAGGAGACAGAGGGGGGCTGGAAGGGCAGGTGCTCTGAGGTCCAACCTGCCTGGGCTGCACCCGGGCCTTGCCGTTCTCTGCTCGGGTGTCTTGGGCAGGTCCCTCAGCCTCTGAGCCAGGCTTCCTGGTCCTTGTTTCAAGGACGATTCCACCCTTGCAGAATTGCTGTGAGGATTATCCTACGGTGTATGTGAAACATTAGGCCTGTGGCAAGCTCTTGGTCCTCATTAGCTTTCGTAGCTGCAGTTGGGAGCACTCTTAAAATTAATGTGAAAACCAGAGTTAGACATGCTCTTTGAACACAAGGAAAAAGTGCCTCTATTCAGTGTTGAAGCTAATGGCCACTGACCTCTACTGCCTTGCTGTGCAGAGGACAGCAAGGCCCAGAGAAGGCGGGTACCTTGTCCCAGGTCACATAGCGGTAGCAGAACCGGGTCAGGAGCACGGGCCTTCCAAATCTGACATCATGGTGTCAGGGCATGGCAGGCACACCCTAGGGTGGCTGTAGGGAGTCACGCGCCTCGGGAAGGACCTGGGACTTGCTTCTAACCAGCAGAGAACGGCAAGGTGAGGGAGTACCCGGGACCCTTTCATCACCTAGGGTCCCTCTTAGCAGACTGGAGTGAGGGGGAGTCTCCCGCGGCCTTGACATCAGCAGCCACATCACGAAGTGCCTTTGGACAGGCCACGCAAGAGAGTACGGTGGGCGGCTACTAGGACCCGAGGGTGGTCTCCAGCCGACAACCAGTAACAAAATCCGGCCCTTAGTCCCACAACCACAGGGATAAGATCTGTCAACAACCTGAGTGAACGTGGACCGTTTCCTCCTGGGTGGAGGCTGCAGATGAGAACACAGCCCGGCAAACACCTTGGTTACAGCCGTGTGAGACCCGCGCCGCAAACCAGCTAAGCCCCACCTGGACTCCTCGCCCACTGGAACTGTAGGAGGATGAGTGCGTGTTGTTTAAGGCACTAAATTTGTGGGAATTTGTTATGCAGCATAGAAAACTAATATACACATGATCCCTCTGAGTGCCCCTGAACCGTGGGAAAACACCCCACTTTTCCTACAGACAGTAAACGTTCAGCTCCATGGTGGATTTGCTGAGCACCTGGGCTCTGGGCTGGCCCATGTTGGTGCCAGGTATTACGGTCTCCCTGTGACTCCCATGGTAAGAGAACCCCTGGCTTCTAACCAGGCACAAGGATGCTGCCTCCCAGCATCCCTCGCAGGTAGACGTGGCCACGTGAGAAAGAGCCACATCCTCCCCTCACCCCCTCCCCTTGCTGCTGCCTGGAGTGGACTCGTGGGGAACCAGCCGGGTCATACACTGGGTACGGGAGTGAGTGCCGAGCCGCCCACCCGACCACACTTCAGGACTGAAGGACTCGCTCCCCTCCTGCTATCAGCTCTCTCCTGGCGTTACCCTTCCGCAAGAGCTGACTTGGCCAGAGTCACGCTCGCTCTGGGGGATGTAAAGTCCAGGCCCCTCGCTCCTACGTGGGACAGCTGTGAAGACCTGTCCCAGCCTCAGAGCCCCCAAGGCAGCCTCTCAGCCAGCTCCCCCCTCTGCCCCGGCCTGCCCCCTCCTGAGAGTGCGCCCAGGGCCCCTCCTGCACCTCTGGGTCTGCGTCACAGGGAAACGCGCTGCAGCACACGGACAAGTGAGTGGGCACCTGGGCCACGCCAGCTTGGCCTTCACATGAGAGACAGTGAAGGAAATAAACTCCCCCCTCTGACAGTCCCTGCTGTGGTGATTTTCTTTGTGAGCACCCAAACCGCCATCCTGATGAACACACCAGGCTAAGCGACCCACGGTGGCAACAGGATTGAGTTATCACGGGGCACCTTGCCCCCATGCAGAGGACGTGCCTTTCTAAACGTAGGCCGTCCAGATAGCTGTGTTGCTTAGTCCATTTTCTGTTGCTTACAACAGAATACCTGAAACGGGTCATTTATAAAGAAAAGGAATTTATTTCTTACAGTTCTGGAGGCTGGGAAGTCCAGGGTCGAGGGGCTGCACCTGGTGAGGGCCTTCTTGCTTGTGGAGACCCTCTGCAGAGCCCCAAGGTGGTGCAGAGCATCCCACGGCCAGGGGCTGAGCGTGCTGGCTCAGGTCTCTCTTCCTCTTCTTATAAAGCCACCAGTCCCAGTCCCGTGACAACCCATTAACCCATTAATCCATGAATGGATTAGTCCCTCCCTCATGACCCCATCAGCTCTTAAAGGCCCCACCTCTCAACACCACATTGGGGATTACATTTTAGCATGAACTTCGGAGGGACAAACATGCAAACCGTAGCAGGTGCCTCTTTCTAATTCCCATAAAGACACCTCATGGAGAGGCCGAGCCCCACCTGCCCCCTGGGCCTGAAGACTCGACAGCGAGGGCCCCTTCCTGCCAATGGGAGGACCAAGGACCACACAGAACTGGGCATGAAAATCGGGTTGGTCATGGTGTAAACAGGCGGCCAACCGAGAATGGGAAACCCTTACGAGGAACTTCTTATGCGGATGCATCTTGGCTGAGAAGCACTCGGCTTGCACAGGACCACACGGCGCCTGCCTGAGTCTGAACCCTGTTCGTGGGACCACGCGTAGCAGGCCTGTGTGGGAAGTGGCAGAAAGTGATTCTCGAGGCCATTAAGAGGCCTCAGATAATGGGACTTCTGCCTGCATTGTCAAGGATGCTGCTTATCTGAAAGACCTTAAACTTTGTAGATCAAATGTTGGGAATATATTACAAAGCTATTATCAATAAGCATATTTTATGCTGAATACATCAACAGAGTAAATAAAACTTACCGAGTAGAGTGGTTTCTACAGTGGTTCTCCGTGCACGTCAAGGCTGGGAGAGGGAAGAGAGGACACGTCATTTTTGAGGAATCTGCAGCAATGCCGGAGTGTGCAGGGCCCACGGCCACCGGAAGCTGTGAGAGGCGTCTGCCCCCTCTCTCGGGGCAGCACACCCACAGAGGAACGGCCAAGGTCTGCACACCTGGGGCCTCTAGTGAGGTCTAGGCAGGGCCTTGTTCCTGGAGGCCTTCGTAAATAGGGGGTAATTGTTGATTGATTGCCCCTAAGCTGGGGGCAGCTGGGCTTTGGGCTTTGCCACCTTGAATCCCAGCTACTGGCTCCCTGCCAGGTCTCCTGGCTTCCTTTTTACTATTTTTGTGCACCCAAAAGCTTCGGAGTGTTTTGCCTCCGGCAGCGGCAGCTATCTGCTTGGAGGATCGCCCTCAGGCTCTCAGAAGCCACTTTGCCCTCATAAGTGGAAATGCCTGGGAGGTTATTTATATCTCGCCAGGCAACCCTTCACCAAAGACAGGTGGGTTCAGGTGGGAGGATGAAAGCTCCAGCTCGCTGGGCTCTGGCCCGGCCATCCCTGGGTGCGACTTACCCTCCCCAGCTCCCACGGGCTGCGGAAGAACTTCGCCTGAGGCTCCTTCCCCTTCCACCGGACTTCCCACCCCTCCCTACCTGTCTCCGGGGCACACTCCCTCACAATCACTTGAAAACTCACCCTCATCTTAGGGTCCGTCTGGACACCTTCTCCTGGGAAAAGATCTGGCTAAGCATGCAGATTCCTCTGCACGCCTGCTCAAGGGCATCCGGCGCTACGCAGCTATAACAAAGAAAAAGAAGCAGCTGCTGATGCGGGGAGAGATTTGAATGTGGTGTTAAGTGAGAAAAACAGGGTATAGAAGACTGGATGTAGTATCTATTTTTTGAAAGGGGAAGATAAGAATGTACAATATACTGTATTTGCTGGCATCTCTGTTAGGAAAATGAGAAGGAAATACAAGAAACTGGTGACGGTGGATACTTAGGGTACAAGGGTGGGGTAGGAGTTCCCAGCCTCTGTATATTTGGATTATGGAGTCTCGTGAATTTGCACAGATCCAAAAACTGGAACACAGATTCCCAGGCCCTGCCACCCTAGGAGTCTGACGTAGCTGGGCTGCGGTGAGGGGCTGGAATCTATATTCTTAAGTGGTTCCTCGGGTGACGGGGGCACAACCAGGCTTGGGAACACTGTTCTAGAATCTAGAACAACTCTTCTTTCATGGAGAGGCTTTAAACAAAACTGAACAACTAACCAGCAGCTCGAGGCGGTGGTGGCGCTGTGTCCCAGGACCAGAGCCAGCCCCGCTGGAAACGCGGTGGAGAGCTGGCTGTCAAGCCCAGGCGGCCTCTGACGGCGAGGGGGAGTCGGGGGCTCCTGCGTGGAAATCAGCCACCCTGGCCGGCCTCCACAGGCCCCCCAAAGCCGGCACTTGCTCCACATTCCCCGTCGCCATGGCAACAGCAGACACAATGGTTTCTGTGGAGTTTAGGTCTATAAATAATTTCTAGATCAGTCGTGGCGGGGTGAGCGGGGTGGGCTCCGCAGGGCGGTTCATGGTGGCCAGCCTGGGGCAGCGAGGCCACCGACGCCTGAGTCTGATGCTCTGCCCTGGCTGGCGGGGCATGGGTGGCCTCGCCAGGCTCCACAGCAGTTTCTGCCCCAGAGAACATACTTGGGACCGACCGTTGCATCTCTTCTGTGCATCTTGGAGACAAGAGCACCCAAGCGGGCTACTCTGGGCTGGGGTGGCTGGGTACAAAGGTGTGTCTACAGTCATCCACGCGGCTCTGCTTATTGCAGCAAAGACTGAGAACAGCATAATATCCGTCAGTTGGGAAGAGTGGACAACCTGTGCCCCTATGTCAGGAACTCATATGCAGTCAGCAAAAAGGAGCAGTGGCCCTGTCTGTGCTGACGCAGAGCAGCCTCTGAGAGAAATGAAGGACAAGAGCAAGGGGTGCCAGGTATGGGCCGCGGCTACTTCTGCAAGAGGGACTGTGTGATGTATCACACACATGTGTACACATACGTGTGCACAGGTGCACATGCACACACACATAGCTAGCTAAGGGGGGTCTGGTACCCTGAAGACATGGGCTGGAAAGAGACTAACTTTTCATGGCATCCTTTTCCGTACCATTTGGTCGTTTTGTTTTTTGTTTTACTATTTGCATATGTTAATTTTTCAATTAAAAGTAGACGAGCCAGGCACAGTGGCTCACACCTGTAATCCCAGCTACTTGGGAGGCCAAGGCAAGAGGATCATTTGAGCTCAGGGGTTTGAGACCAGCCTGGGCAACATAGCAAGACCCCATCTCTAAAAAATTTTTAAAAAAATAGACGACCAGAAGCTTGGAGAAAAAGCGAGGGGAGGCGGAAGGAGGGAGGGAGGGAGGAATACCCCATGCAGAGGAGGCAGTAGGTCCTCGCCTGAATCCAGCTCCACCGTCTTGCAGCGGCACAGCTGTGGGTGGTCGCCGGGTCTCCCTGAGACAGCACTCTCCTGTCTGTCAGATGGACCCAGTAATTAACCGATCTCAGGATCAAATATTAATAAATCGCAAACGAGAAGGCTTTGGGGATCTGCAGTGGGCATTCTTCCTTGCAAATGGACTCTGGCTCGTGCTCACAACCAGAGCAAAACATACAAAGCCAATAGCTCAGATAATGATTTTCATTTATTTTAATCCTAAAGCTGCCAGAGCTGGCTTTCAGGGGTGCGTTGCTGGGAGATCAGAGGACATGGGCCCAGTGTGGTTTAAATCTGGACCCAGCAAAGGCTAATAAACCACAGACCAAATATTCTTTGGGCCTCCCCTGGGGAATGTTTTTCTGTGATTCTGGATCAGCTCTTGGGTTGCTAGAAAATGTCTCCTGGGCCAAAGGGTAAGTGGTTAATTTGTGTTCCCCTGTGGGGCTGGGGCTGGGGCTGTGGATTCCCTAAAGAGCTGAGTGAACCAGAAGCAGCTGGGGGGCAGGGGGCGACTTCATTTACTCTCGGCCCAGCTGGAGTCCACCTCACTGGCAAATGGAGAGCAGGAACTGGAAATTGTGTTCTCCACATTTATGAGATAAACGTAGATCTCCTAGACTTTGGCCCCGAGAACTGCCGGCTCTGCTTTGGCGGTGAGCGTGGCTGCGTTCATACTGGAGGAAGAGGATCACACCAAGGGTGAAGGTCAATGCCAAGTGTCATTAGAAACCAAGCACAGGGAAAGCAATCCCTCTTTAAACAGAAGTGTTGGCCTGCGTGTGGCTCTCGAATCCCAAACTTCAAAAGGTTTTTGCATCTCGAGGAAAGAAGACAGGAGCTTCGGCATGAGGAGCTGTAGGATTGCTGGCTGCAGTGGTCCTTTGAACACCGGCTTGGTGACACTGACTTGTTAATATAAGGACTCGGTGCTCATCAGCTGGAGATTCAGACCCAGATGGCGGGATTGCCAGTGGTCAGTGGTTCTAAGTGAGTCTCAGGGTTTTTCCCGCAGCTGATGAAAACAGAGTTTCTCAAACATCATTTTTTTTTTTAAATGCAGACATTGGGCTCCACCACCAGAAGGGCTGACTCGATTAGTCTGGGGTGGGGCTCGGGAAGCTGCATCTAAGAGTGACACAAGTGACTGGGATTCGTGCCAACACTGGGGAACCCCCAGGCTAGAACAGTGGGCCCCGGACCCCAAGGGGTAGGCAAGGTGATTCGTTGGAAGTGTGGGAAGAACTGTCACTTCAATTTTTCTTGTCCTTTAAAATTTTCTCTTTTCAGGTTTTATGATGTGCATGAAACAGCAGCAGCAGAGTACAGAGGTGTATTTTATAAATGATAGTAGCACTAACGCTTACGCTGCCTACGTGCCACAGCTCTGTTCTAAGCCTCTTAGGGATATTCACTCATTTGCTCCTTACAACTCTGTGAGACTCAATTGTGTGCCCCTAAATTTCATATCTTGAAACCCTCACCCCCAGTGTGACTGTACTTGGAGTAAGGAAGTAATTAGGGTTAGCTGAGGTCATGAGGGTGGGGCTCTGGCGAGGGGATGAGCATCCTTATAAGAGGAGACACCAGAGCTCTCTCTCTTGCTCTGTGCCAGGCGAGGACACAGGGAGAAGGCAGCCGTCTGCAAGCCAGGAAGAGAGCCCTCAGCAAAACCCGACCGTGCTGGCACCCTGATCTGGGACTTCCAGTCTCCAAACTGCGAAGCTTAAACTGTAGTTTAACCCACCCAGTTGATGGTATTTTGTTATGGCAGCAGGATCTGACCAAGACATCCCATAGCACCAATGAGGAAATGGAGGTTCAGAGAGGTTAAGTAGACCAGCCGAAGCAGCACAGCAGGGAGGTGGGGGAGCTGGGGCTTGATTGAGGTAGTTTGGCTGCAGGGTCCCAGCTTTTAATCATTTTTATTGCAGCATGCTCTCTCTCTTTTTTTTTTTTTAAACTTATAAAGGAATATGTTTGAAAAATTCTGGAAACTCCTGAATTAGAAGGAAGGAGGGTGAGAATCATCACAGGGGCCCTTGTAAGAGGGAGGCGGAAGTCAGAGGAGAGAACAGGCTGCCTGTGGCTTTGAAGACAGAGGAAGGGCCCAAGAGCCAAGGGATGCCGCAGCCTCCAGAAGGAACCAGCCCTGCAGACCCATCTTAGACTTCTGACCTCCGGAACTTTAAGATAATAAATTTGTGTTGTTTTAAGGCCACTAGTTTGTGGTAATTTGTTACAGCAGCAATAGGGAATAACACAGAGAAAAAACTGCAGATTTGGGGGGTAGATTACCAAGGGGACAATACGGTTGTGGGAAAAGTGATTCTCTGTTCAGAGGGGAAACAAGCTGGCCTGCGTGCTGTGCCTTTGCAATGCGACTTTGCAAATCTGCAAAGGGCTTTGTGATATTGTGAGATAATAAGGAATATGTGTTTGGTCTCCATCCTGGTTCTGAACACAGAGCTCCTAAAACCCTCGGAATTGCCTGAGTGATAAGGTTGTTTTACTCACAATAATAACCTCACCTGAGTTATGCTAATGAGGTGACTCTTGGAGGGTGGGGGCTGGTTGCCAGAGGAACTACCGGGTGATTAGAGGGTGGAACTTTCAGACCCCCCAACCCTGGCCTCCAGGGAGGAGAGAAGGGCTGGACATTGAGCTAATCACCAATGGCCATTGATTAAATTAATCATTAAATTAATGAGATCTCCATAAAACCCTAAATGAGGGGAGGAGAGGTTTCAAAGCACCTCTGGGATGGGTTGTGAACACGTCGAGGTGCTGGAGGGCCGTGTGCCCGCAGAGGGCGTGGAAGCCCTGCACCCCTCCTGCACCTGGCTCTCTGCACCTCGTCCGTCTGGCCGTTCTTGAGTTGTATCCTTTATGATAAACCAGTAAACGTAAGTCAAGTGTGTCCCCGAGTTCTGTGAGCCACGCTAGCAAATTACTGGACCTCGGGAGGGATCATAGGAGCCCCTAAATCAGCTTTAAATCATAGCTGGTTGGTGAAAAGTCAGAAGGGCGGCGCAGACTTGCGGTTGGCACCTGAAGCGGGGGCAGTCTTGTGGGACCGGGCCTTCAACCTGCAGGATCTGACACTACCCCCAGGTAGTGTTGGAATTGAATTTTTGGACACCCAGTTGGTAGTGGGGGACCCCCCTGCACACATTTGATGTCAGAAGTAAAGTGTTGAGCATAGAAGAAAGTTTGTTTTTCCTTTTTAAGCTTTGACCAACAGAATGTGGCACAAGTGATGTTGTGAGGCTTCGGAACCTCAGCCTCAAGAGACCTTGCAGTTGCCCCCGTGGAAGGCTGTGAAGACCCCAGTCTACCTCCTGGAGGAGGAGGCCATGTGGAGCTGGGAAGAGCATCCCAGTGCAGCCGAGAGCCGGCACCACCACCAGGCGTGGGAGAGAAGCATCTTGGACCGCGCAGCCCCACTGGCCCCCGGTAGCCCCGGGAGAGAGGAACGGAAGAGCGGCCCGGCGGAGCCCGGCCCACACCGTCTTTCCCAGGATTTGTACTGGCGTGTGGCAGAGCGGGGCCCTGCCGCTTCAGGAATGGGGGGCGACCACCTCACACATTATCCTCCACCTTCTCCTGCTGTCTTTACCGTCCTCACCTCCTACGAGTTCAACCTCACTTGCTCCCCACAGCCACCCTCAGAAGCAGTGGGCTGTATCACCATCATTTTGCAGATGAAGAAACTGAGGCCAAGAGAGGCTACTGGACCTGCCCAATGTCACTCAGCAGGTGAGCAGAGGGATTGGAACCCAGTTATCTGATGCCGGAGCCATTGTCACCGCGGCGTTTGCTACCTGCATCCACTCAGATCAAGTTATGGAGAGTCTTTTATGTCTGGTGCTTGGAATGGGAAGATGAACAAAAGAGATGTGGTCCCTCGGTTAACGGCTATTCTAATTCAGAACCACAAACCTGGGTTGTTACTGGGCTTTGCGTTTGCTTCAGTGATGGATTTGGTGTGCTGTGAAAGTAGCCGTTTGTTCCGAGTGTAAATTAGGACCGTGTTCAGCTGTGAGTGTCAGGAACCCTCCAGTGGCTTGTCCAGCGAAGGGTTTCATGTTTCACACAAGAAGACTGGAGATAAGCAGTCCAGGGCTGAGGCAGCGGGTCCCTGGGGCTGTCAGGACAGTTCGTGTGGCCACAGGGCAGGAAGGGGCTAGGCCGGCATCCTTCAGCTGGGCATGAGCTCCTGCTGGCTGGTTTGGGTCCCTTGCCCAGCCGTGGACGAATCACCGTGGCTGCGGAGATGGTGCATCATGGCTGGCCCAGCCCGGGCCGTGGGTTTCCTCTACTGGGAAGAGGGTGGGGTCTGTTAGGCTGGGAGTGGAGAAGTATGGCAGGTTGTGTTTCCACCCCACACACTCTTCTTACAAGGGGATTTTTGCCTCTCCTCCCACTGAGAACTTGGGTCCAGGGTTCCGTTCCTTGAAGCCAGGTGGGCTTGTGGTGATGACCAGAGTGACTCTGTGGTGTCTGAGGATACAAAAGCTGACACACCTTCCACCTGGGTCTCTTGGCACGCTTGCTCCTGGAAGCCACACCGTGGAGAATTCGTGTGTAGTGTTCCAGCCTTGACCTGTGGGTGAGAGGACCTTCGGAGGATGCAGCCATCAGTCACCCTCAGTTGCCGGGTGCAGCCAAGTCCGCGTACAGCAGAGACAAGCCCTGCTCCAATTACAGATTTGTGACAATAACACACAATTGTTTTCAGCAACTGGGTTTGGGGTGGTTTGTTAGGCAGCAGTAGACAACTAGAACAACAGCCGATGAGCACAGGCCCTGGGGAGAGATATATCGGTCAGAGCTTCGCTGCTGGGGAGGTGAGTGGTGAGGAAGACTAGGAGACAGAGGCAGGAAGAGAAAGGCACAGAAACTCCTGACGTGCCCCCCCGGGGTAAGGCCATCGGGCGTGGGCGCGTCTGTCCCTTGCGACCCTGAAGGAAAGAACCCAGCCGTCTGGTTGCCTGCTAGATTGATTAGAGGCCCACAGAGAGTGTTGCCAGGTCCAATGCAGAGTGAAGCCAAAGGTCCAGGAGGTCCACACCTGGCCAGGAAGAGCCTGGCCCCCCACCCTCCCGTGCCCCCAACCAGGCGGGACCACGGGGCTCAGCCTCACCAACGTTCATGAACCAGCCTTGGGCAGAAGTCATTCTGGGGACAAGTGGCTCCACAATGGGCTCTACCCTTGTAAGCCACACTCTGACAGCTCTGTCCCTCGGCTCGTAGATTTGAGCTTGTAATTACTGGACATTACCTTGCTAAATCCTCTCATCATTTCTAACAATTTTCTTCTGCAGGTGTGCGTTTTTAGTATAGGCTCATCACTTTGGAATAATGATAATTTTGCCTCCTCTTCCTGCCCTGATCTTTCATTCATGCTCCTAATTTCCCTATGCTGGTAGCACTTCCAATACGGTATGGAACAGAAGCAGAGTCGTTCTTGCCTTGTTCCTGATTGTAAAGAAACTGCTCTTAATGTGCACCATTAAGAATGATGTTTGCTGTAGCATTTTGGTAGATATACTCTATCACACGAAGAAAGCTTAATTTTGTTCTTAATCTGCCAAGAGTTTTTATGATAAAAGGATGTCGAACTTTAGCCATTGCTTTTTCTGTATCTGTGTGGATGGTCACAAGTTTTTTTCCTCTAATCTGTTAATGTGATAAATAACATTTATAGATGCTCTAATGTTCAATTACCGTTGCGTTCCTGGGAAAATGTACGTTGGTCCTGATAGATTACTTTTTTATATATCAGAGAAGGGCCTGAGTGCTGGGAGGGAGGTGGCAGCATCCGCAAGTGCTCTTCCACCACCGTCCCGCCAGGACGCTCCCCACGCCCCTCCTCTGAGCCTCACTTTGCTCACCTTAAAAAGTGGCCAAAGTGGCCAGGTGCGGTGACTCACACCTGTAATCCCAGCACTTTGGGAGGCAGGAGGATTGCTTGAGGCCAGGAGTTCAAGACCAGCCTGAGCAAGAATGAGACCCCGTCTCTACCAAAAATAGAAAAAATTAGCCAGGTGTGGGTGTGGCGGTGCCTGTGGTCCCAGCTACTCGGGAGGCTGAGGCAGGAGGATCGCTTGAGCCCAGGAGTTGGAGGCTGCAGTGAGCTGTGATGATGCCACTGCATTCCAGCCTGGGCAACAGAACAAAACTGTCTCAAAAAAAATTAAAAAAAATTGGCCAAACAACAAAAACCAGTGGTCCTGCACAAGGGCAGTGCTGCTCCTGTGGGGTGTTCTGGAAATGCCCAGGGGAACCAAAAGTGGGATGGTCCCCTAAAGGGAATTGCTCCTCCATCCCTCCACTTTCCAGTGCCCTGCCAGACCGTCACATATATGAAAAATCCTCTTGTAAATTATGGGTCTAGACCCTAACTCTGTTTTTTGTTTGTTTGTTTTTTTGGATAGTTGCCATACACCTTGGATGTTCTAGGAATCCAATCAGCGTGTGATCAAGGGGAGATTGTTCCTTCTTCTGTTTGGAACTTTACTAAGAGTTGTTCAGCATTTTGGAAAGTCACGTTGCCAGCAGTGACGCCTCCATGGTCTCTCAACCTCCATGCAACACACCCGTGACCACCTGCACCTGTAGCTGTGACATTCACATGCTGCTTCGTGTCGTTTAATGTGGTCAACCCAAGCATTTGCCTTTTGAAATCCATGTTATTTTATTATAATTGACTTACCTTTTTTAGCTTTTCTTTATGTTACAGTCAGGGCATGATACTGATTTTGTTTGCAAATGGTGTCAAGGTGGGTTATGTTTTCTATGAATTTCATTTTGGGATAATAAAAGGAGCATTACAAAGTATTTGTTATTTTAAAAAAAGATGTTAAGGCTCATATGGTTCTGGGAAGCACTGAGTCACATGACTTCTGCAGATCCTTCCAGCTTTTAAATAATTTTTTCTTTTTAAGAGACAGGGTCTGGCTCTGTTGCCCAGGCTGGAGTGCAGTGGTATCATCACAGCTCACTGCAGCCTCCAACTCCTGGGCTCAAGCGATCCTCCTGCCTCAGCCTCCCAAGTAGCTGGGACTACAGGCGTGCACCACCACATTTTAAATAATTAAACCTGATCTCAGAAAACTTTTTCCAAAATTATAATAAACCCAAGTGCATAGTGCCTTTTAAACACTGCCCAAAGCATCACTGCACTGCTGTGACCCATGTGGTTCTGGAGGCTGATTAAAATTAACTGACCCTGTGGACTCTTCAGGGGCTTCCTTCTGTCCCCTGGTAGAACACCAGCCTCATCTGTGACACTCAATGACAACATATTTGCCTTGTTTATTTCCTTTTCACCTTAACGAAGAGAAAAGCTGATACCCTAAACTCAAACTCTTTCTTGTGCCATCTTTGTGCTTTGACAAGTTCAGTGCTTAACTAGAATGTTGTTTTTGTTTTTGTTTTTGCATTTTACTGAAAGGAAAAAAAATAAGAATAAACAGAGCCCCAAGGAAGTCTTTGGGAACAAACTTTTATGTGCTCGAGTGAGTTCACGCCACGTGACATTGCTTTCTATTGATTATTTCTCCTGGGTGCATCTGTCCTGCATCTCTCCTCTGACTTACAATATTCTAACAGCAGCCGCAGAACGTTCTGGTTGGGCGCCGCCTTGTCCATCTGTGTGGAACAGACTGTTCACAATGGCTGGTGTCAGAGGCACCTTGCAGGACTGAGATGTGCCAGGGAGGGAGAACAGCAAAGACGAGGACGTGGAGGACAGAACCAAGCACAACCAGGCAGGAAGCACCGCAGCGCGGCGGCCTTTGGGGTTGAGAAGTGTCCCCCCAAAGTGCATGTCCACCCAAAACCCCAGAATGTGACCTCATTTAGAAACAGGGTTCTTACTTTTCTGGGGATCAAAAAAAAAAAAAAAGCCAAAAACGGAGTCTTTGCAGATGACATTAGTTAAGATGAAGTCACACTGGAATAGGATGGGCCTTAAATACAATGAGAGTGTCCTATAAGAAGAGGACAGTGCACAGAAACACAGAAGGGACGGCATCTTACGCCAGAGGCAGAGACTGTAGCTACGCGTCTATAAGCCAAGGAGCGCCAAGGACTGCTAAGGAGCCACGGGAAGCTGGAAGGGGCAAAGGATTCTCCCCTAGACCCTCAGAAGGCATATGGCCCTACTGACACCCCTATGTCAGACTTCTAGACTCCAGTACTGTGAGAGAATAACTTTTTACTGTTTTAGTCCACCTGGGTTGTGGTCATTTGCTCTGGCAACCACAGGAAATTCATCCAAGGCTCGTGATGATAAACCTAGAAAGTGAGTGAGCTGACCTCCATCTACTCCACGGCCCCTCCGCTGAGCCAGCAACTGCACCTTGCTTTTTAAAATCTGAATTGTGTGTAGATGAAGGGAGGGTCTGCCTGTCTCTGCCTTGCCTACAGGTGGGTGGCTATAGACAGACTGAGCCCTGGGTGTTCTCTTAGCCCCAGCAAGATGAGCCACGTCCTTCTCCCCACTGGGGAGAAGTAATAATGGTTGACATTTATTGAGTTCTCACTATAATCCTGCATCTATTCAAATGAATATATACAAATATGAACATTCAACCTACTGTGGTAATAAGTTAATTAATAAACAGAACATGTACGTTGTAGTAATGATGTTATCAAAACAGCAATTGTATTTCGTTGGATATTAGACACGATTAGTTGCAAGATACACCATTGTAATATACTATTAAGAAGGAAAAAACTGTCAACCAAACATGTCGTTACTTGTAAACACATTCCAGTTTTAGAAATGTTAAAATGCATATCTTAGAATCAATAAAATATGGTATTATCATCACCCCTATTTTATGGATCGGGATATTGAGACTAAGGTCACACAGCTATTCAAGGGTAGAGCCAAGATTAAACCCCTGGCAGCCTGACTCTAGGGCCTGAGCTCCCTGCCTCTGTCACCATGGTACGCTGCCAGCTCTGCAGCTTTGAATGTCTTAGGCTGCATCTGCCAGGTGTCATCTAACATCCCTTATCCTATTCTTTCTTCAGCATTAGAACCCTTGAGTTTCAGTGGGGCACATGGTCACCAGCTAAAACTGCACTTCCAGCCTCCCTTGCAGCTAGCTGTGGTCATGTGATGAAGTTCTGGCCAATGGGATACAAGCAGAAGAGGTGAGTAAAACTTCAGGGCTTTGCTCTTACAGGGAAGAGGGGGTTCCCTTCATTTCCTCTACCTCTTGGCCTGGTGGCAACGTAGACCCGCCGGTGGGACCTGGGGCCACCATCTTAGATCTTAAGCTGGAAACCACATATTAGGGTTGGCAGACCAACAAGATAAACATAAAGTAGCACCTAGTGTTGCTATGCTTAATCTTGGGCGATATCATGAGAAAGAAAGAAACTTCTGTCTTGTTTAAGGCACTGTTATTCTGGCCTTTGTTCTAGCGGCCAAAATGCAGTCTTGATTAATACACACCATTACACGCCAGATGCTGCCCTGGAGGCACAATCCCTGCCCTCCGGGAGTTGCAGGCTCATCAGGTGAGAATGTACATAAAACACCTGCTGCAACACTGAGCACAGAGCAGGCCCCGGGCAAACGTTAGTTCCTCACACAAACATGGGTAACTCTGGAATTAGCTGCTTGGAAATTTTGTCATTCTCCTGCTTTCTCCAGGTCCTACCCATGTATGGCAGGAAAAACAGCATGACTCTCATTTTTCTAAGTTCCCCTTCCAAGCCCCCTTTCACCTGTGCCATAACGAATAAAAAGTTTTCCTGAAAGGCAGAGCAGTTCAAAGGAAGCTACTGCCTCTATGTGCTGCAATGGACGCCGACTGTCATCCTCTCCCCTCCACCTGATAGGTGCACCCCACTTCTCCTCGAAGACCCCCCAAGGCTCTCCGAGTCCCTACCCTTCCTCAGGCCAAGGGGTGGCCAATCACCCAACCTAACCAGCCAGAGCTCTCCACCCCTCTGGCCACAGTGATTGGTTTAGGGATGCGACCCACACCCAAGCTGGACCGATCTGAATCTTTACTGAGAGTTGACAAGTAGCTGTTGGGAGAGTGAGGGTCTATTTCCTCAGCTGCGACTTTGAGTTGTAGGGACCACGAAAGCCACTGTGGTTGCTATGGCTGCATAACAAATCACCCCAAAACTTAGTGGCATAAAACAAGCATTGACTATACTTACGGGTTCTGCGGGTCAGCGCAAGGCACAGCGCGGTTGCTGGTTTCCAAGGGCTAGTGTCCCCAAAGAGAGGTACCAAGGTGGAGCTGTGTTGCCTTTCAAGACCCAGCCTCAGAAGTCCTACAATGTCACTCTACCATTTTCCCTTGGTTGAGACGGTTACAAAGGACATTCAATGTCAAGAGGAGGGAACATAAATCTACCTCTTGATGGAAGTTTGTCAGCATATATTTTAGAGAGGCACGAGGGATGGGACATATGTTGGTGTGGCCAAATTTAGAATATACAACCTGCCAAGGAGCCTAGAGCTACTATCATCCTTCCTCAGATGCATGAGCATATTTACAAAGTGACACCAACACACAGAGGAAGCAGTGCAGAGAGAAGGAGAGACATCATCTGAGCTCCTGCATCCAGTTGTACCTAAAGCTAGACTCACCTGTCAATTTTTTTTCCAGTTCAGTGAGCCATTAACATTAATTTTGGCAGGCAAGGTGGCTCGTGCTTGTAAATCCCAGTGACTTAGGAGGCTAGGGCAGCAGGATCACTGGAGCCCAGGGGTCTGAGACCAGCCTGGGCAACATAGTGAGACCCTATGTCTAAAAAAAATTTAAATATTAGCTGGGTGTGGTGGTGTGCACCTGTAGTCCCAGCTACTTAGAGGGCTAAGGCAGGAGGATCACTTGAGCCAAGGAGTTCCAGGCTGCAGTGAGCTATGATGGCACCACTGTACTCTAGGCCGAGCAACAAAGAGAGACCACTTTTCTAAAAAAATATATTTTTTTAAATTAATTTTTCAAAAAATTAATTAATTAATTATGCTTTGGTGATTTGGGTTGGATTTCTGTCACTGGCAGCCCAAAGAGTCCCGGGCAATGTACAGACCACGAGCTCACTAAGGGGCTCGACTAAGCCAGTACTAAACGCTCTGGGACTTCTAGCGGCACAAAGCACTGGCTAACGCTTTGAAATGACATGTGTCCTCTGCCCTTGGCAGCGAGCATCGTAGGCCGCCATCCCCAGCATGGAAGGTGCCTCTCCTTTTAGAAAGCAAGAATTGATGACAGTTAGTTTTTTGTTTGGTTTGGTCTAAAGTAGCCAGAATGTTCCCTTCCGGCCACGAAGGCAATGCAGCATCTATGGCACAGCAACTGGGAAGTGCTGCAAAAAAGGCCTGGATTGGGATGACTGGATGAGGGAGAGAACCCTCGGGGCCTGGAACATTCCTCCGGGCTGGGCCGGGGTGCTGGCTCTTGGAAGAACAGCTGGCACAGCTGGCACCTATTACACACCAAGCGTTGGCATTTGCACCCCCGACTCCTGAACTTCATGACAGCCCTTGCCAGGGAGGTCTTATCCCCGTGTTACAAAGGAGGAAACTGAGGCAGAGAGAGGTGATGCAAACTTGCCTAAGATCCACAACCAGGAAGTTGTGGTGCCAGACGTGTGGTTTCCTGACTGCAGAGCCCGAATTCTTTCCTGCCAAGCTGGGGAGCTGGGAGGAGCACAGGGCTGGAGTCTGGCGTCCCGGAGCAGCCAGAGGAGGGACAGGGAGTGGAAACGGACGCCGGGCAGGCGAGTGCTGGTGGTCGCAGCAGTGAGGTCTGGCGTCCTGGAGGCCCATCCTGCAGTGGCCTCCCAGTAGGTGGAGGCCTGGCCGCTCTGAGCCAGAGTGCCGGCTGCTGGTTAGTGGCTGCACACGGACAGCCTCCTGCCTGCCTGCCTTTGGCACTGGGCTGGTCCACAGAAATGAGTCACACTCCCCAGTCCCGCCCAGCGCCCCTCCCTTTGCCTGGGGCGTAGGCCACCCTGTGTGAGAAGTAACTGTGGCCTGAGGGGTCAGGGTCTGGGGGAGGGGGCCCCACGAGGTGCTTTTGTTGTGAGGACTTTGTCCCTTTGCAGGGAGGTCCCTGGTGGCTTTGGACCGGTCACAGGTCTGAGTTCCAAGGTGGACTGTGCCTCCGATTGGCCCTGGACAAACCCCCGCCCCTCTGACTTTCAGTTTCCTCCTCTGTAAAATGGAGCAAACTGATCCCCGCAGGACTCCCCCCGCCCCAGGCTGCTTGCTAGTCCCGCCCTCCCTGATCCCGGCTGTTCCCGCCAGCCAGCGTTCCCATATCTGGTCATCAGCCCCTTTTCTATTCTGCAAGCTCAGATCCTTCCAGGAAACCCCTCCTCCTGCCCCAACACGGACAGCGAGAGTCCATTTCTGTTGCTTGCAACCCCAAACCCGAGCTGGAAGCGTGAGCCCCGTCCCGCGCGCCTACCCCACCTAACTGCCTGTGTTCCCGAGGGGCCGCGTGCTTGGCCGGGCAGAGCCGCCATGGAAGGGGCTTTGCCTGCTCCTCAGGGCGGCCCGAAGCCCACGCGGTAGCCAGAGCCAGGCAGAAGGAGCCCATGTTGGGGGGCGCGGATCCAACATGGGGAGTGTTGCCGAGACACACTCTGTAGAGTCTAAACAGAGCTTTGCAGAAGCGGGGTGTGGCCACATGTGTCAGAGCTGCCGGGGACGCCAGGCAGGATGTGATTAATGTCGGCAGTGGGTGTGACAGCCAGCCAGCCCTCAGCCTCATTGTTCCAGCGGCTCAAACGCAGCCCCTTTCCTTTGCCCGCCCCGCTGCCTGCAGCCGCCCAACCCTGCTGTGTGGCGGGTGCCCTCTCCTCCCTCACGCGTACAGATCCACGGTGCCAGTCGCTTAAAAATAGCATCCTGCCTGAAACGTAGGCATGAAACGGAACTCCAGGAACGGAGACAGCATCCCTCTCGTGCCTCGGAGCACACAGATTCCTAAGCCATCTGTCCCCGCGCTGGCGAGGACGGCCTCTCGCCGGGACCCTCTGTTCCACTCGGGGAAGGGGAAGCCCGCGTTGTCCGTTCCCTGGCATCTCAATTCCATGGGGCTGGTGCACTGGGCGCCGCTTGTGCACCACTCTCTGCCCCGCCCTGGGGCTGACCCAGGAACTGTGTTCCCCCTTCCTCACCTTCTACTTCCCACAGGGTCTGGCCACAGGGAGCCCTGGCTTGGGCTCGAGGGAGGCGAACACACCTCAAATCTTCCCCCTAAAGGTCACCACAGGCTGGCTGTGACCTTGGCCAAAAGTCTCGGGTCCCTCCATCTCCCCAACCAGCTGCCATCCCGGGCTCCAGCACCCCATCTGATTGCATTTCCTGCCAGACTTCCTCTTGGGCAGCACAATTGATAATAGTGAAAAACCAGAAGGAGCTGAAATGTCCAAAAATAGACGTCAATTAAGTTAATTATGACAGCGGCACTGAAGACTAATACTATGTGGTCTTTAAAAAGCATCTTTTAGGATGTCATGTTTCTCTGAATCTGAGATGCCATCATTTGTTATTTGTATTACCAATTTCATAACCCCCATTTTAGGGGGAAAAAAGAGAAGAAACAGCTGGCACGTTTCTTTTGACTTTGATTCTAAAACACGTCTTTACTTCAGAAACATTAACATGTGAAAAAATATGCAATATGGTAAAATGTAATGATTTGAAGAAAATGTTCTCAATATATTTTTAAGTTTAAAAAAAGTGGGTTAAAAAATATCATGCCTGGTATTAAGAAAAAGTAACATGTGCCTGACAAAGACAAGGCAATAAAAGAAGGAAAAACTAACACGTATATGCACATGTAAACTATACTCATTCAACAACGAATAGGTCCCGTGAAATAGACACACACACACACACACACACACACACAGGCGGAAAGACAGAAAGGAAACCTAACAAAAGGCTAGCGATACCTATCTCCAGGTCATGGAGTTAGGAGTGCTTTTGGTTTCCTTTTTTGCATTTTTCTGTTCCAATTTTTAAAAAATTTTAATTTTCTTTCTAGAGATGGGGTCTGGCTCTGTTGCCCAGGCTGGAGTGCAGTGGCGTCATCACAGCTCACTGCAGCCTCCAACTCCTGGGCTCAAGCAAACCTCCTGCCTCAGCCTCCCGAGTAGCTGGAACAACAGGTGCCGCCACTGAGCCCGCCTGTTTCCGATTTTCTGATTTTACCATCAGACAACTAAAATAACAATAGCTCCCACTCATTCTCTCCTTTCTGCACGTTAGCACTGAGCCTCTGCTGAGCCCCTTGTGAGGATGACTCCATTCAAGTCTCGCAACAGCTCTTTGGGGTAGGAATGCTGGTTTGTGCTGTTTTCTGCTGTTTTGCAGATTGGAAAATTGAGGCTCAGACAGATTGAGTAATTTTCCCAAGGCCACACAGCTATTAAGCAGTGGAGTAGGGACTCAAACCCTGGTCATTCTGACTCTAACATGGAGGCCCTTAACCATTATATTATAGACACAAACCTCACCAAGAGGGCTGTTTCTTTAAAACCATAGAAGCATTTAACTCGAAGGTGCGAGAGGGCACCGAGGAAAAGGCCACCTCTTTGCCAGCTAGGAAGGGACGCTGAGTTTGTGGGCCACAGAGAGTACGTGTCACAGCACTACCTAAAGAAAGGCTCAGAGCTGGAATTCAGGACCCCCAAGTCTCTCTGGTCCTGAAGAACCAACACGTTTTAGGACATAAAATGACCACGATGGGTGAGGACACCAGTGAGTCCCCAGTGCACCAGCCCAGCTGACAGCTCTGAGCCTCTCTCAGAGGCGGTGGTGGCGGCGCAGGCAGGACAAAGGAAATGGGTATTCTCATAGCGCCGTGCTCGGACGCTTGGGCAAGGCCCCTGCATCCCGTTTTGTGGTTAATTCTTGTTTTGCTGAAAGGAGCTCTTCAGCTTCCTCAGAGATAAACATTCCTAACATCATTTCTTCTAAGCTGGGCAGCCAAGGGAACAGCTGGGAGCCCTCCAAGCACGGGGGAGAGTGTGTTCATTTTCTGGAACTCAGCTGAGAATCTTTTCTCTAGGAGACCCCAAGAAACCATTCCAAATAAACAAAAAGAGGCTGCTGGGGAAACTGGTAGCCAGGAACTTAGGGAGGCTGGCGCAGCCCTGGGGAGAAGGAAGCAGCCAGCGCTCCCAGGATTGCGGGTGCTGGGCACTGCGGCCAGCAGCTGAGCCCACGGTGCCGGGCACTGCGCTTGCCCTGCGGCCCTGTGTGTGGGCAAGATGTGCCCACTGTACAGAGGAGGAGAGCCGAGGCTCAGAGAGGTGAAGTGACTGGGTCCCCGGCTGGAGCTTTTCTGATGCTTTTTAAACTCTTAGGTCTCAGACTTCTCTGGGAATCTGGTGAAAGTTACAGACTCTCTGCTTTATACAAAAAAAAAAAAGGCCGCAGGCATTTACACGTAAAATGCTGTATATAAATTCAGGGAGGCCGCTAAGCACCCCATCAACCACTCAACACAGTCGCCTCCGCTCTCCAACTCTGCCGCAGCCTGGCTGTCCCGGGAGGGGAGGGAGGGAGTGTTTCTCCACCTCCTCCCCAGCCTTGAGCGGATGTTTCCTCTGTAGGTGTGTTGTGCACATATGACCAGAACTCTACGTATGGGTTGGGGGAGCCAGAGCCGTCCCCCAACATTTCTGGCTATTGGAAGCTCCAGTAGCACCTCTCTGAAGACCTCACCCCAATAATGACTCACACCTGCTGAGAAGTAGGAAAACATAGGGAAGAAAGGGATTCCTTTCTCCAGTTTTAATACATCCGTAAAAAAAAACGAACAAAACTCTATGCGACACCTTCTCTGTCAACAGCCTCTGCCTACCCACGAGACGCTTAGAACTTCTTAATAGTTTGCAGTCATCCTCCTGTGTACTTTCTCACTTGCACAAAACATGTACAGTGGTCGTTTGATTCGGGTTTGGCAGCTAGCAGACATGAATTCTTCAGGACGGCAGTCTCCAGAGCTTTTGATCGTAGGTCATAACAGGCAAAAACATCCCAGCATGTGCCCACAGTTACGTGCATTTTGAAATTTATGAATTATACAGACGCATCACTGTTCCCATCGTTCATGTACAATCATAAAATCCCTATCAAAATGGAAATTTTAAAATGCTGAGTAAAAGATTAAACAAATAATATTCTTTTTAATGTCTTGCTAATTGTGATAGTTTCCATAATATCTCAAAGCACAACACGCCTCTGGGGTGAGGATTATTATTGACAATAATGGGCTTTCCAATCCGCATTTCAGATAGACTTGGGGATAACCTGCAATCTGTCCGGCCGTCCTCTTTGCGGTTCTGGCGACCGTCTTTGTCTGCCCCGGGCGGTGTCTGACGCAGAGCTTGGGCCAGGAGCAGGCGGCAGGCTCTGCTGTCTTGCTCTCCACCTTGCTTGGCTTGTTAGTATTTTCTTCATTCCACAGTTTCTTTGCAGGACTCTTTTTCAGGCATGTGTCTAATTTAGTTAGGACCAGATAAGGTAGGTACTACAATCTGCAAGTGCATTTTATTAAGCCAGTACGTAACAGACACATGTTGTCGTGTTTTATGAGCTGACAAACCGGCCAACAGGGCCTGGTTGGGAAACTCTTGTTCTCCCTGCAGGTTCCGCGGGGGACAGGTGCGGCATGACCAGGCCAGAGGGGACAGCTGTCCCCTGGTGTTACCTTAGACCCCCTTTTTGCCTCCAGTCCCCCAACATCTGTTCAACCAGCGCCCTCTATTCAACTCCCTCTGCTGAGATAACCAGCGTGTTTCCACGCGGGATGCACAGAGTCAGTGTCAACCCAGAGTCAATATCCACGAAGCCTGACCCCTCGCTTAGTCTTCAGCAATAATCTAACGTCTTCCTCCCGTCCTCAGTAGATCATCCCACCACCACTCCGGAACAGGCAGCATGTGGGTCATTCAGTGCCAACTGGGTGGCCTCCATCACAGGCACGCTTGATGCCGGCCGTGGCAGACTGGACAACGGCTCCCAAAGGGTGCCCACGCCCTAATCCCCAGAACCTGCGGTGTGGCCTACATGGCAAAAGGGACTTTGCAGACATGACTAAATTAAGGATCTTGAGATGAAGATCCAGGTGGGCCCAATCCAAGCTCAGGGTCCTTAAAAGAGGGAGATAAGAAGGTCAAAGGCAGAAGAAGGCGACGTGGCCATGGGGGCAGGCGTGGGAGGGACACACTGCAGAGGGAGGGAGGAGCCGCAAGCCAAGGCGTGCAGGTGGCTCCTAGAAGCTGGAAAAGGCAGGGAGCTCCAGGAGGCGCCAGCCCTGACGACACCTTGATTTTAAACTCACAGAACTCATTTTGGACTTCTGGCCTCGGGAACTGTAAGGGAATAAATTTGTGGGGTTTTTTTTGTTGTTGTTTGTTTTGTTTGGAAACAGAGTCTCACTCTGTTGCCCAGGCTGGAGCGCAATGATGTGATCACAGCTCACTGCAGACTTGAACCCCTGGGCTCGAGTGATCCTCCTGCCTCAGCCTCCCGAGTAGGGGGACTACAGGTGTGCATCATGACACCTGGCTAATTACTCCGTTTTTGGTAGAGATGGGGTCTCACTATATTGCTCAGGCTGGTCTTGAACTCCTGGCCTCAAGCAATCCTCCTGCCTCGGCCTCCCAGAGTGCTAGGATTACAGGCAAGAGCCACCACACCCGGCCAAATTTGTGTTGTTTAAAGCAACTAAGATTGTGGTCATTTGTTACAGCAGAACTGGTCCTTCAGGGTATGCTCAGGTGCCGGTGACTGCTGAGAGATCCACGTCACTTCTTGGAATCCAACTCAGGCCACACTCCAAGTGCTGTCAGAAACCGGTGCTATGGTTTGTAAAACTCAACCGTTTCACACAGGAGCCTTGGCTTCACCCCCATTTTATTGGCCCAAGCCCGCTGATAAGGATATTCATGTCCACCGTGCCTGGGTGCCTACTGTGTGCCCAATACTCCACATTCATAGTCCTCGAGCCACACAGCAGTGCTGTAAGGCGGCACCCGTGACACAGGCAAGAGCACTGAGGCACAGGGAGAATAAGGCACAGCCAAGGCCACACTGACAGGAAACACCGACACCGGGTTTCCAGAGCTCCGGCCTCTCCCAGCTGTTTCTCACTTATCAACAGCCGCTACCCCTTGATAAACCGGACAGAATAAAGAGTGTTCCGGCACAGTCTTCTCAGGGCCCCGGAGGGGGACGCCAGCTCCATGCTGGTGGTGACAGAGCAAGTGCCAAGTGAAGGAAGAGGATGACAGTGTTGCCGACGACGTGACTGGTCCGCAGGTACCCCTGGTCACGGGCCAGCCGTGGTTGGACGGCAGAGAGCCGTGGACAGACAGCCTCTCGGGCCTCCTCCCGGTCCCACTTCCCCAGAGATGCTACAGAGCGACGCAGGTTCACTAACTTCCTTCCCTCCTCCCAGTGCCTCCCTCAGTCCCTCCTCACACCCAGACAAACGACCCGGGGGTGGCGGGGGCGGGGGGAAGGAAGAAAGCGTGTCCACAGGCCACGGAATCTAGTGGAATCCAGCACCCACGTGGCGCTGATTAATCTGGCAGACGTGGCCTGCAGACAACAATGCGGGAGTGAGCCCGTGTGACTGTCTGGGGCCACAGTGCGTCTTCCCAGCAGTGAGACAGATGATGGCAGAGCACCTACGTGATCAAAAGTTGGCCTAACGGAGACTCATGACCACAATGACCAGGATAGTAAAAGGGCGATAATGACCCCCTCGTGGTATCAGCCCTGACCCGCCCGACCTGTAAAGCTGCAGGGCAGTCTAGCGAAAGAGATTTGGGGTCAGACAGATCTGGGTTGGAAACCTGACACTGTAGCTTACCAGGTGCGACCTTGCGCAAGTTCTATAACCCCTCCAGGCCACAGTGTCCTCACTTCCACACAGAACCCTGGTTTGTTCTGTCCCCACACTCTGCACAGCCACAGCCTTCAGGAGGGACTGGCTCCAGCCCCAGGAGTCATGTCCTGATGGGTCAAGGGCAGTCATGATGACCACTCCTCTCGCCTGGGGTTAGCGTGACCATGGACATGTGAGACAATCTGGCCAATGAGACACAGGGGAGCTGGCAGAGGGGCTTCAGGGAAAGGTTCTTTTTTTGTCCTTAAAACTGAAACACAAAGATAGGCCAGGTGAAGTGGCTCATGCCTACAATCCCAGCACTTTGGGAGGCTGAGGCAGGAGGAACACTTGAGCCTGGGAGTTCGAAGTTGCAGTGAGCTGTGATCACTCCAGCCTGGGTGAAAAAGTGAGAGACTCTGTCTCTTAAAAAGAAAAAAATTGATACACAAAGATAGTCTTTCTTCTGCTGCTGGATGCTGGATGAGATGCCTGGAGCAGCTGCAGCCCCTTGAGCACATGAGGCACACCAGCCTGAGGTTAAGGCTGACACACTGAGGAGGGCAGAATGTGTAAACACAAAGAGCTTGCGACTTCATTGGTGTCCTCCAGTCAGTGAATTAACCAACTCTGCAGCCTCACACCTTAGGTCTTCTTGACAATGAATTTCCTTATTGTTTAAGCCTCTTTGAGTTGTATTTTCTGATGCATGTAGCCCAAAGCATCCTACCTGATGCAGGGCTGTGTTGAGGATTAAATATATAAAGAACCTACTATAATGCCTGGCCCACAGCAGCTTTTATTGTTGTGTGAGGTGATGATATGAGAAACATGCCTAGCAAACCCACATGATTCCGAGGGCCTTGTTCTTTAGTGCACATCCATCACGCTCGCCAGCTGGAGACATAATCTCCTTAAGGCAGACACAGTGCCTCAGACCTCTTCGCTATGCCCCAGTGCCGGCCTTAATCAATGCTCTGCTACTGACCCAGTGGCAAACAGAGGTTTGGCTACTGTATCAATTAACCATGGCTACAAAAGTACTGGATGAGGTATCATCACAACGCAACACGTTAATTCTCACACATCTGTGGGGAGGCTGGGGCCCAGCTGTTCGAGGCTGGGTCCAGCTGGCAGCTGTGGACTTACCCATCTTGAGGTCCATGGAGTTCAGCTGCTCTGGGCTGGGCTTAGCGGGGCAGTTCTGTCCATCTGCTTCTTGTCATCCTCACGGGGCCAGCGGACGAGCTTGGGCACGCTTCTCTCAGCATGACGGCACAGGCACAGGAGAGCTAGCCCTGTCACGAAGCCTTGGTCACATCCTGCCCACTTTCTTTCCTCCTCTCCTTTGCAGCTCTGGGTGGCCACTTATACAGTGTAGACAAATGAGATTTAAGCAGAAATCTATTAGAAAGTTTCTCAGGGAAAAAAAGAAGCATTTGTTTTTCCTTATCTGCTGGTTTCATCCCTGCCTCCTTTTTTCCTGCATGGAAAGCTGGATGTGATGCTTGGAGCTATGGCAGCCATGTTGCTACCATAAGAAAAGGCCAAGAGGATCTGACATAACTGAGCATCGTTGCTGGAGCAGCGTCAACACCTGCCCATCTCCAGATTCCTTGTCATGTGAGAAAAACAAGCCTTCATATGTTTATGTCACTGTTAATCACAGCCAAAGAAAGACATTTCTCACTAAAACCCAGATAAGCACCTAAACAGAAAAGGGCAGCACCCATGCTAAGTGGACCATCTGAATAAGTGAGAAAGTAACGTACTACATTTCAATTCAAGTTTCATCAATATTCATTCAACAAATATGCATTGACTGCCTTCCATCACAAGTCAGCAGCAAACAGATCCAGTCTCCACCCTCCGAGAGCTTCTAGTTAGCCGGTGACATGGATAAAGTCACATCTCATGACAGAAGCATGGACGGACAGAGAACAGAACATCCTACTGCAAAACTTTCTCACATCTGTAACGTAGAAAAGTTTGTCCAAACATATAATTGATCAAAAATCTAAAGACTGATGAATGAGTGGCCAGTAAAAGAAAAAATATGAAGATGTTGTAAATCAAATCAATTATTTTCTGTGCCAGAAACCAGCTCCCAAATATGGGTTAATACATGGATTAGCTCATGACCCCTGATAGTTCCTCTACCTCTTTGAACTTTGCTTTCTTTCTTTCCTAATTAAGGAGTTAATCCAGGTGACTGCCGCATTCTCTTCCAGCTCAAGTCTTCCCCTTCTGGGATGGGTGCCATGGCATAAGAAAATATTAACAGTATTTTGGGAAAATTCCACTTTACAAGCATTTGGGTAAAACCATAGTTATACATGACAAATCATAATTGATAGATGAGATATCCCAGTATTTGGAGAAATTAACCTAGTACCATGCTCTTTACAGAAGAAAATATTTCTGTTTGGGAGAAGCATTGCAAAAACTTATGTAGGAAGTCAGAAGGAACATTGGCAAATATTTAATAAGCACCAATGGTATATGCAGCATCCATATAGGGCTGAGAATACAAAGTGACAAAAACTATCAGGCCTGGCCCCTGCTTTCAAGGAGCGAAGACTTTGATTAAACTGACGCGGGTCGGCAGGGCTGGCCTTCCATGGGAACACCCCGGCGCGGCTCTACCGTGTCTTACAGCCAGAGATGGTTCCGAAGGTTCCCTGCAGGTGTCCTAAGGCAAAGCCATCCCTGCGAAAGAGGAAGTAAGTAGGAACACCAAGAATCACATGTGTGCAAAGAATCATATGTATGACATGTGGACCAGTGGTTTAAAAAAAGTCAGGCCCCCAAAACATTCCACAAGGTCTTAAGCTGAAGCCAGATACATATGACATACACACACACACACACACACACACACACACACCCATTAGAGCTGCTATGGTTAAAATGTGACAGCAAAGCCCTCTACTTGGTCAGAAACCCCTAATCACACAGGGGAGAGGACACAGGTTTCATGATCTGGTAGACCTGGATCCGTCCTTCTTGGCTATCTACACTGGGCCATCGTCTTCTCTGAGCCTCAGTTTCTTCATCTGTAAAAATATCCTACTCATGGGATATTGCTGTGAGGACCAAGCGCAAGGCTGACGTGAAGCCCTGGCCTCCAGTGGGTCTCGATGGGCATCAGCTTCCCGGCCCCAGACTCACCCACCTCACGACTCGAGGCTGGCTCCATAGAGACCCTCCCTGCCCACAGAGGTGCCGTGCTGACCCAGCCTTGATCTGCAGCCACTCTGGAGGGGACAGAGTCACAGACTGGGGGTCAGGAGACTTTGGTCCTAGTCCCGGCTCTGCCCATGTCTGCTTGCCTGCCCAAGGCCTGACTTCCTCCTCGCCAGGTGAGGATAATGATCTATTGATTTCAAAGCATGTCACAAGGGTTAAATGAGGCATGAAAGTGCTTTGTCCACTGGCATTTCTGCCCTTCCTGCTTCTGGTGCCAAAAACCTGAGCCTGGCCGGGCTCGGCAAGAGGCACAGCATGGCTGCCAACCTGAGTCCTAGCTCTGTCCCTCGCTAGCTGTCTGTCTTGCAAGCGACTTGACCCCCCTGTGCCCTGTTGTGATCTACAGCACCGTCTTCACTCATGGTGGGGCGCAGGCTGCCCTCACACACAGAACCCACGCGGTACCAGTGAGTAACTGTGACGGGGTGTTGTCGTGACTGTTCCCTGACATGGGCTCACTCAAGCCAAGCGCAGATGGGAGCACCTGTGTTGTAAACACACACCACACACTCAGATCTCACACACACCACATACACACAGATTACAAACACATGCACACACCACACACCCATACCCCCTACCTACACACCACACACACAGATCACACACATATATACATAGCATACACCACAGAGATCACACACACATACACACAACACACATACCCCACACACAGAGGATCACACACATACACATATACCACACATATCACACACCACACATATCTACACACACCTACGGACACATATACACACATACCACACACACCTACACATACACCACACAGATACACACACCTAGACACATTCATACATACAACACATACCTCATTCACACATACACACATATACATACACATACATGTGTACATACCATGCACTTACATACATATACATCCATATACCCTACATACAAACACATACACCACACACATACACACCATTTACCACATATACCACACACACACGCATATGCACATCACACACCACACAATACCCCTACAAACACACACACACACACACACACACACACACACACTAAGGGAACAGGTGCCCATTTGGCATCAGGAGCTTGTTCAAAGTCCAGGAGAGACGGGACACAGCCACCCTGGCTTTGACCGTGTCTGTGGCGTTTGCATTACCGAGCTCTCTGTGGAATCAAAACACTGGGGTGAAGACCTTCCTAAAAGTGACGACAGCCGCCGCTTCCCGACACCTGCCAAGCATTCGCTGAGCATTGTCTCACCTAACTCTCCAGCCACGCTTGGAAGTAGATTTTTTACCTCCACTCACAGAGGGAGAGATGGGGCCTGAGGGGTAAACTGCAAGCTGGGGTGAGGGGAATTTGGACACAGACGCACGCGGAGACAGCGTGTGATCACGGAGGCAGAGATCAGAGCGAGGAGTCCCCAAGCCGAGGGACACCAGGGACTGCCAGCACCCACCAGCAGCGGGGGGAGGCCCCAGAGCCTCAGAAGGAACCAACCTGCTGACACCTTGACTGCCAACCTCTGGCCTCCAGAACTGCAGGAGAATAAATTTGCTGTCTTAAGCCACCCAGTTTGTGATCATTTGTTTACTGTACCCCCAGGAAACTGTTTTTTTAAAAAGGTTTTAATCTCTGATTCGCCACAGGCCTCACCATCCCTGTTTTATCACACCATCCAGTGTCACTCATGCCTGGCTCCCTAAGGCATTTTAATTGACAACCTTGGTTTAATTAATACATTAAATTAAAATGGATTTCAAAAGCAAATACTTCATACTATATATAAGAGTAAGCTTAAAATGGACCAGGAATCTAAATGTAAAAAAATGAAACCATACAAATAGTAGAAGAAAATCATGAGTTAATTCCTTTACAACCTGGGTGTAGGGAAAGGTTTTCTAACCATGACTCAGAATTCAGATGCAATAAAGAAAAGATCAATAAATTTAACAGACTAAGCATGGTGGCTCACGCCTGTAATACCAGCACTTTGGGAGGCTGAGGCTGGAGGATCACTTGAGGCCAGGAGTTCAAGACCAGCCTGAGTGTCAGAGCAAGACTCCATCTCTAAAAATAAACAAATAAATAAATAAATTTAACAACATAAAAATAAAAGAAACTTTTTCATGGTAAAAACACCATAAACTAAGTCAAAAGGCAATTGGTAAACTGGCAGAGAATATTGTCAACATAAATCCCAGATAAAAGGCTAATATCCCTAACATATAAAAAACTCTAAAAAATTGAGGGAAAGACCCAAAAACCTGATAGAAAAAATGGGCAAAAAACATGAACAGGCGTCCTATAGAAAAGGATACAAAAACGGAATCCCCGCCTGGTTCTCTGACCCTGCCAGAGACTCTGAGAAATCCTGTTAATATTGAATAAATCTGTTTCTGCTCACACTAGAAATAGTAAGTCTGTTGTTCACAATTTATTTGGTGGGCACAGGCCATTTCCAGATTATCAGTCTACCTTGAAGCATGAGGACTTCCCAGCCTAGAGTACATCCAAACATGATTCACACCAGATCTTGAGACAGTTTTAAAAGAGGCATTCACAGATCTATTTTTAAGCAATGACAGTTTTATCACAATAAGGGTATTGCCTTCTGGACTGACTACTTTGAAGGAGGGAGAGTTTGTGGGTTGGGTGAGCACTGGTATGTTTGTTTAAAAAGAAACCTTTGGGAGTTACACCTCATCACCCAAACAACACATTACCCGCCTTTGGAATGTTTTTTTCACCCACACTTGAGTCTGGGTGTGTCCCTTGTTTGGAGACTTCATTGCAAAGGAGACAGTGATGGCAACCGGAAGCTTCGCTTCAGATGGCGGCCGGAAGCTGTGCAGCTCCTCCGAAACGAGACACTCCTCTGAACCCGCGCAGGATCTAGGAGAGGTGGACTGGGTTTCGGCCCGGTGCAAAGACCAGGGTAAGCAGGACTATCTTTTGAAACTCTCTCAGCGCTGAAACAACCTGTATGCCCACCAACAGGGGATTTGTTGAATAAATCATGGTACATCCAAACAGTGAGATTCTAAACCACAATTAGAATAGAGTCAGTGACATGGAAAGACATTTGTGATATATGAAAAAATAGACTGCAAAATATGGAGTATAATCCTATTTTGGCATAGTATACCATTTTTGTAAAAGTATGTGTACATAAATATATATGAGTACAAAAGTGTCTAGAAGAATGTATTTTAGAATTGGTTATGACTGAGAAGGGAGATTATTTGTGATGTTTTTATATTTTTTTTTAGTGAGGTATAATCTCTTCGTAAGGAACAGGTATTACCTCATAATCAGACAAAACAACACACCAATTTATATACATTTTTAAATCCTCAATAATAAATTAAATCAATTATTTGCTTGAAAATACTGCAGAAGGAAAACGTGGAGTCAGAGAAACAGATGAAACAGGATAGGCAAATGCCACCCCTGCTGAAGCCAGCCTGTAGGGGCGTGAGGAATCACCATCCTATTCTTTTGACTTGTGGGTATGTTTGAAAATTTCCGCAATAAAAGGTCAAAACAAACAAGCAAAACCTACAAAACCAAGAGCAGCAACGAATTAATTGTTGGCTTAAAGAGGATATCACTATTGTGGTGTAGGAAACAGAAACGTGAGAAACAAGCAAATATACAACAGAAATAAGGCTGCAGAACTTAATGCTGAGAACCCAGGAGCCATTAGCTGCATAATTTACCCTTGTTAAGCTTCAGTTTCCTCATCTGTAGGATAAGGGGGATCCTTGTCAAGTGGCAGGCATGTGATACGTACCCAAAACTCTAGTTACTACCATGGGTGCTGCTGTTCAATCCACAGACGCACCCTAGAAGCCTAAAAGCAGAACGCCACGTCCCGACAGTAATTTTCAGACTCTGGTGCTAGCAAAGTGCAGATTCCAAGGCTCCCAACCCCCAGGGAGCCTGACTCAGTATCTGGGGTCAGGCTTAGGACTCTCCATTTTAAATAAGAGCCTGGTAATCCCGACTGGGGAAATGCCACATCTAGCCCAACACCAAAGACATCCTGGTAAGCAGGTCTGCCGTGGACAAAAACATGTCACTGTACAGAAACCAGGGCAGGGCATCATTTGGGGATGATTGTCCATTTATGACTCTAGGTGGACTTTGTCAGCAGTCATGGCTAGGAAAAGCTGGCATGTAACAAACACCTTTGCAAAAACAGTGAATAAACAATATGTCACATTTGTGATTTTTTCCTGGGAGGGGCAGAGTCTGTGGGCAACTGGCTTAGGTCAGAATCCAGTTTCAGTACGAACTAACTGCTGGCCCAGGCTGATGCCCCGACCGTTCTGCATCTGCAAAATGGGAATTCTGATAGCAGTATCAGGACCAGCCCCACTGGGTTGTGGCACAGGAACCAAGGCACAGAGCAAGGACCGCCAGTAAGTTTAGGGATCCATTTGATTTATGGCCTCCACATTAGGGGTATTGGGTCCCAGAACCTTCTCAGTCACAGATGGCAGAGCTTAGGCCAAAGGGAAGATGAAACTCTGTACGTGTGTCCCAACTGGAGATCACACGGCCCCTGACGACACCGCCCCAGGGAAAAGTAAGCGGCCTCCAGCCCCAACTGCATAGGGAACCCGCTTCTTAATTGGAGTTTTCCTCTGAATTCTATGTCTCCCTGGGCCAACTCACCACCCGCCCCCAGCCTCCTCCTCTCGGGCAGATTCTAAGTGGTAAGGAAAAGCAAGACGACCGCAGCAGCGTGGGGGGAGAGTGTGTACTTGGGGACCAGGGACCCATTTCTAGGCTTGGCCTGGCCACCTGCTGTGGTCCTCCGAGTCAGTGTCACTAGCTCAGACACAAGAAGTAACCCCAAGCATGTCATATCTTCATTGCAAAATTGGGGAATTTGTGGTGAACTCCAAGTGTCTCGCTCTATCTAAAAAAATAATACTATTAAAGTGATTTATGCTTGATTCCAGCCTTATGGAAGGGACAGTCCCCACTTCTCCCTGATCTCACACCCAGAGGTAACAAATTTGGCATAAACAAAAATGCAAACAGACCTATCTTGGAACCCTAGATTGTGAGCTCCTGAGGGCAGGGCCCACTGTACCCTGAGGGCTGTCTCCCCTGCCCCAGAGTGACGCACGGGCAGCTCTGGCCTGAACAACGAATGGATGTGCTTTCCCCACTCAGTGCTGTGTCTGAACACATGACCCCACTCCCCTCTCCTGTGGCCTGTGTTCTGCAGCACCAGGCAGAGGCACAGCCCACCCCTGACCCAGCCCTTTCCCTGCCTCCTCCCAGGGGCCCTCACCCCCTCCAGGACTCCACGAGGTCTGGGGCCGGTGTCCTTCAGCTGTGGTGCTCTCTGGAGGAGGAGTGGGCAGCAGATGTCAAGGCAGGGGTGGAGAAGGCAGAGTGCACCTGTGGAGACAGAGGAGTAGGAGGGAGAGCAGGCACCTGGTGCAGAAAACCCAGGTCCCCAGGGCCAGGTCCCAGCGAGTGCTGGAGGGATGACAGTGCTGGAGGGATGACGGGTCAGGGTCCACCCTCTCCCCGAGAGGGAAGCTTCCCTCAGACGGGCGGCCCGGCAGCTGCAGAGTGGGGCGTCTAGGCCGCCCGTTCCTTAAAGTCAAGGGGCTGCATCTCATTCCCCCCAAACCCTTTATGAGGTCTGGTCTTGCAGGACAGGTTTTTATTATCTGTTGTGAACTGAATTAAGCTGGGACACATTGAAGTTTGGGGGAGAATGACACTGCACTGGTTTCCTGTGGCTGCCATAACAAATAACCACAAAGTACGGGGCTTAAAACAATATAAATTTATCCTGTCACGGTTCTGGAGGCCAGGAGACCAAAGCCAAGGTGTCGGCAGGGCCATGCTCCCTTCGAATGCTCCAGGGGAGGCTCCTTCCTGCCTCTTCCAGCTCCTGGGGGCCCCAGGCGTCCCTCAGCTCCAGTCTCTGCCTCTGTCTTCACAGGGCCTTTCCCTAAGTCTCCGGGTGGTCTTTTCTGTCTCTTATAAGGACAGTCTCCTTAGATTTAGGGCCCACTCTAGCTCAGTATGGTTTTATCTTGATTTTTACCTTAATCATATCTGCAAAGTCCCATTTTCCAAATAAGGTCATTCTGAGGTTCTGGATGAACATGAACTTTTAGGGGACACTATTCAATGCAGTAAGACATTAAATAACAAATAACAGCAAGAAGTACCAAGAAGGCAGTGGGGAGCTGGGGGACCTTGATCCTGTGACTTCCCAAGCTTCGGCCTCCCTTGTCCCAGCTAGCAAGGGCTTCCCACTGGCATCTTTGACTTCAACTGCCAGCAAGGAGGTTGGGTTCCTGGCTTCCTTTTACAGATGAGGAAACTGAGGCTCTGAGGGGTTGAGTGAATGGCCAAGGTCACACAGCTCGCCAGAGCTGGGACTGGGATCCAGTTCTCCTCGGCACTGGAGCCTGGCGGTTTCACAGCCAGCTCAGGCTGGATTGGAGGAGCCCCAGCGCTGATAAGGTTCCAAGATTTTTCCAAGATCTTTCTCCAAGAAATGTGCTATATCAATAAGAAGCAAAGGTCTTGAATTGTCTTGAAGTTCATGCGCCTTCACTTCTTCAGATCGTGGATTTTGGAATGTGGCCACTTGCCTGGAATCACATGAAAAGGTGAGGTCCAAGAGAACAAGGATTAATCCACTTATTGATAGAAATTAGTCCTACATGGGAAATAAGGTGAGGGACCCAGCTGGGCCCAACCTCACCCAATGTCTATGTGGGAAGCCACCCAGACTTTCACCTCCAGTCCTGCTTCTTACACTGACCAGGAACACTGGGGTGGCTGCCGTGCTCAAGGGGTGGAAGGGGCAGGGAGAGTAGGGAGCAGATTGTTTTTTCTCCCCAGCTGTGGCTCTCTGCAATGTCTGTTCAACTTTGGAGACCTGAGGCTGGAGAATGTTTTGTTAGGAAGTTTTCAGCACCTTGGACCATATCCTGAAGGAATTCGTTTATTTATTCAACAAATCTGTATGGTGTATCCTGCCTGGAACCAGGTTGTGAGCTCCAGGGGGTAGGACGGCACCCTTTGCTCAGGGCTGCCCTCAGGGCTTAGGACCTGGCACGCAGCTGGGGGGCCTGCAGCTGCTGAACCCCGGAGCGCCTCCCAGACCCGCAAGACATCAACAGACGCCTTCTAGGAGAAGGGCAGGGGAGGAAGGAACGCCCCGCCCCCGTGCCTCAGTTTCCTCACCTTTGGATGGGATCCTGCGGTTGTAGGATTTAAAGGCGGTTGGGTGCACCAGCCCCCTTCCCCCAACCTGCAGTGGGGCCAAAGCCCACGCCAGGGGAGGCGGCGGTTCTGTTTACTTGCAGCCAGGTGTGCTCCCTGGCCCCCGGCCCGCGTGTTTGCATTTTCTCGGTTCCACGAGCCCAGCAAGGAGCCCGCTGAAAGAAGGCGGATTAAAGGCTCCATTTGGTCAAGGTTTTGGGGAAAACCTGCTCCTCCCCCCACATCCCCAAGGCAGGCCAGCCGCCCCCAAAATGCAGGTGCCGCCTCTGTGAGCTCACCACCGTCGCGCGAGCCCCAGGCGGTTATCACCACCCGCAGTTTTCCGGGGAGGCGCCCAGGGCTCAGAGAGGCCGAGTGACTGGCCCAAGGTCACACAGCTGAGCGCGGGCAGCTCGGGCACTGGAACGGGCGTCCGGAGCCCCGCCCCAGCAGTCTTCGGAGACACCCGCCGCCGCCCCGTTACAGCGCTCAGGGACGCAGCAGGCGGGCCGAGCGCCCGGCTTTCACCCAAAAACAATGCTCCACGCAGATCTGCGGGAACAAAAGCAACCGGGAATCCACCCCGGGTTTTCGGCCTCGCCGGTCTCCGCCGACCAATCGAGTCGCGCCGGCCGCCGCGGGGCGGGACGGGGCGGCCCCCACGTGATTGACAGCCGCCGCGGAGGCGGGGCCGCGGCGATGGCGAATCGGATTGGGGAACCGGAACAATCACGGGCCGAGAACGGGCCGCCCGAGCCAATCAGCGGGGGGGGCGGGCCCGGCCGGCCCGGGCTGTCGCGAGAGGCAGCCACCCCGCCCACTTCTGCTGGTGCGGCCGCCCGTCCGCGCGAGCGCGCGATCCCTCCGCTCCTCGGCCCCGCCGGCCGCGCTCGGGCCCGGATCCGTCCGCCGCGCGTCCCGCCGGATCCCTCCGCGCCCGCCGCGTGTGCCTCCCGCGCGAGGCGCCCGTTCCGTCGCCGCGGCCCCAGGCGCTCCCGAGGCGGTGACGCCGAGCCCGCGGCCCGGGGAAACGGCCGGCCTGGCGGCGGCGCGGGCGGCGGCGGCATGGCCGGGGCGGCTCCGTCGGGGGGCGGCCCGCAGTGACAGACCCTGCGGCGCGGGGGGAGATGGGGGCGGCCGCCTCCCGGGCGACGACGACGACGACGAGGAGCAGCCGCCGCCGCCGCCGCCGCGCACCGGCCGCCGCTGGGGACGGGCGCGGGGAAGGAGCCTCCCCGTGAGCGGGGGGCCCGAGGCCGCTCGCCGCCCCCGGCCGCCCCCGGCCCCCCCGCCCCCGGCCCGCGGCGCCCCGCCCGCCTCGCCCGGCCCCGGCCCCGGGCCCCGGCCCGCGCGCGCCCCCGGCCCCGGCGCGCGCCGCCGGCCTCCGGCGCCCCCCGGCCGCCCCCGCCCGGCCCCCGGCCCCGGGTCGCGGCGCGGCGCGGGCGGCAGCATGGTGGAGAAGCGCTGCCCGCTGCAGAGGGACAGCGTGTACCGCTGGTTCTCGGAGCTGCCGTCGCCGCAGCGCGTGGAGTTCCTGTGCGGCCTGCTGGACCTGTGCATCCCGCTCGAGCTGCGCTTCCTCGGCTCGTGCCTGGAGGACCTGGCCCGCAAGGACTACCACTCGCTGCGCGACTCGGAGATCAAGGCCAACAACCCGGCCGACCTGGGCAGCCTCACCAACCTGACGGACGAGGTGGTGCGCAGCAAGCTGCTGGTGTCGCTGGCGCTGCTGGGCTCGGAGCAGCGCGAGGCGGCGGGCGTGCTGTACCGCACGCTCACGCACATCGACTCCATCATCCACAACTACGGGCTGCAGCTCAACGAGGGCCGCACGGGCGATGAGTTTCTGCTGCTCTTCACCATGGCCTCCAACCACCCGGCCTTCAGCTTCCACCAGAAGCAGGTGCTGCGCCAGGAGCTCACGCAGATCCAGAGCAGCCTGAGCGGCGGCGGGGGCCACGGCGGGAAGAGCGCGCCCGGGCCCGGCGGCGCGCTGCCCACCTGCCCGGCCTGCCACAAGGTGCGTGCCCGCCCGCGCCCCAAGTCTGCGCCCCAGGCCCCCATCCGCGCCTCCGCGCCGCCCCCCAGGCCTGCGCCCCAAGCCTGCACCTCGTGTCCCCACCCCACGCCCCAAGCCCCGGTGCCAAGACTGCACCCTGTGCCTCCGGGCTGCACCTCGTGCCTTCGCCCCCGCCCGAGCTCCGCCCCGCGCCCCTGGCCCCCGCCCCACGTTGCCAGGCACGACCCCTCTCCCCAGTGTGCACCTCGAACCCCGATCCCCTGTCGGGAGGCTCCACCCCGCACCCCAAGCCCACTGTCCGCGCCTGCCTGGGGCGGCGGCTGCGAGGCCTCCGGCCAGGACGCCCGGGCTCCGGGTCCGAGGCGGGCTCCGGGGGGTTCGGGGGGCGCCCAGACCCCGGGGACGCGTCGGGCGTCCGCCGTCAGAGTTCGCGGCCCTTGGTGCCCTCGTCCCTCCACACTGGGCTGGAAACGCGATGAGGCATTTGTCCCTTTAGTCGGGCTCTTGGATGACGGATAACGGTTAAACATTGTGTCGCCTTGGTTTCTCCAAATCTGGTGTTTATTACCAGAAAAGGAAGGACTTGGGGGGCCGGCGCCAGGAGCCGCTGGCGAGGTGGGGGTTGGACCGCGCGCCGGGCGGCCCCTCCGCACAGGTGTCCGAGTCCCTGCGCGCGGGGTGGGCGCTGCGCAGACGTGTGTATACTGTATGAAAGATGTACACGCGTGTAGACGTGCGGGTGCGCATACGCGTGTGTGTGTGTTTGTGAACGGTGTGTGGGGGGGGATTGTTTTTAAGAGCCAGGCTACTGTAATAGAAAAAGACTTCTAGAGCCTTAAATGCCTGCAAACAGTGATTTATTGGCGACCCGCCTTCCCTTCCAGACAAAGCGCTGGCTAACTGTGCCCGGGGCATCGAGTGAGGGGGGTAGGCCGAGTTAAAGACCTCCAGCCTGCCAGTTAAACGGGAAGGGCATCCTGCTCACCCACTTCGAAATGTGAGCTTTCGTCTAAATGTTTCAAAATCATGGCAGTGTTTTTAACAGCCCCCTGGAACCCAGTGCCAAAATTTTGCTCTAGGAGAAAAGATTTCTCTTTGACCCAGTGTGGTGCCTATTTAGATTACAAACCAGTTCTCTTTGGAAAGTAAGAGGTTGCAGTCAGACCAGTCATGCTAGGTGCTTCTTCGTAATGTCTTTAAGCTCCTTGAAGTCAAAACTTTGATATGACTTTGCTTTTATGAGTGGACGAGAAAACTGTCTGGTTTGTTTGTGTTTTTTTTAAAGCTGTCTTTCAACCCTAGATTGTGGCTTTTCTTTTTTAATGTCTTCCTCTAAGAAGTGGTTGTGGTACTTAACATTGGTTTTTTATCGATGTCTTATCTTTTTTGGTGACATTTACCTTCAGGACTGTGGTTTTCTTTTTATTAAGTTGAGTTCCCACCGTAGATTCCATGTTGTGTGCTAGGCAGGAAAATGTTCCAGCTATGAACAGTGAAAGCAGGGTCCTAGGAAGTGCAGTTTTTTGTAGTACACTCTGTGTAAGCTTTGAGATGCCAGTGAACTGTTCCCTATTCCTGGAATCTCAGCCCTTTATGGTCAGTTTCCTATGCTGTTAGCTCTCTGTCTAAATCCCATGCATTAATGATGCTGCTTGTTGCTGCAGTTATATAAGCTCTTAGAGAGGTTCTTACCTGTGCAGATCATCACTTTATGCAGAAGGTGCTGATGATAATTTTGGTGGGGCAGTGAGCTAAATCTAAAACAAAAATGTCTTTTATAAGAGAGCCTTTCTGTCAAGCAAAAATCCCTTTGAAGAGAGGAGGGGATCTATTCCTTCCCATGCCGCCACCAGCACTGTGGAGGCCATGAGCTCCGAATTTACCAGCTGAGGGACCTTGGCCAGAATCCTCCGCCTTTCAAAGTGCCCTATTGCAGTTGGAGGGGATCTTACCTACCTCACAGGCTTGTTTTGAGGATTACATAGGTAACATATCCAGCAGATGTGCAGTAAATGCTTCTTTCTTCTCCGTGGCCTCTCTGGCTTATTAAATTGACTTTTATAGAGGTGCACTAACTTAAAGCAAGGCACATTTTATAGAATGAAATATTTACAACTTGGCCATGAGTGTTCATGTGTTCTAATTTGATTTTTGAATAGTTATTTGAAGCTGACAATTTTTTTTATTTTTGGAAAATCAGAAAATTCTATGTGACCATTAATAATGAGGATTATTATACAAGGAGTAACCTTGGGGCCATTGTTTACATATTTCAAAACAACTATGGTTTCTAGTGTTCCCTATGTCCCGTATGTCAGTGCTAAACTAATTTCAATCATATTTACTTAACTTTCTGTTTCTTGGCTGCTTCAGAGTTAAGGCCTGATGTTGATAAACCCTTTGTTGCTTGGAGTAGGCAACTCAGATGAAATCCAGCCTTTAAGTATTTTGCCTTCTTAGTTTCTCTACATTTTGTGTAATCCTGAAAAAGAATTAAAGCCCTGTTTTGCATTTCTTTTGTAAGCTGTTGTATTTTGTTTTGAACTCTTTGAGCTTAGAGACTTTGTATTTTTCTTTTAGAGATAAAGATGTTGATTGCTTTTAAAATTCTTTATCCTATTTAAATTTTTATTTCTTTTTAAACTATATTTTCTAAAATATTCATTATTTGCTGCTGCATCTGCAAACCCTCATGGTGTTATTTTAAAATTCCTATTGTTCTGAGGACTTCTTGAAGTTTAAAAGTGTGGGGAGCGTAGAGTGGATATACCTGTATTTTACTTTGAAAAAGGAAAATATTCATAGTGGTAAAACTGATGATAGGTTGAAATAGTTTCACTCTGCTTAGTAGCTGAGTTGATAAATGCTATCAACTTGCTGTCCCTTAAGACAGGATGTTCCAGGATGCTAACCACTGATGACAATTGGGTTTTGACTGACCACTGCCTGTCTTTTCATTTATTTCAATATAAAGCCGTAGTTCGGGAAACAAAATAAATCCTTTACAATTTTTTGTGTCAGTGATGTACTATGATATATGCAGATGCTTATTCTTTTTTAATAACAGCTTTATTGAGATATAATTCACACACCATACAGTTCACCCTTTTAAAGTATACAGGTCAGTGGTTTTTCGTATAGTCACAGAGTTGTGCAACCATTACCACTAAATTCAGAACATTTTCATCAGTCAAAAAAGAAATCTGGCATCTGTTAGCAGTTGCCACTACCCCCAGCCCCTGACAACCACTAATCCACTTTCTGTCTCTGTGGGTGATTTTTCTGGACATTTCACGCGTGGATCATACACTTTGTGGCCTTTTGTGTCTGGTTTCTTAGACTCAGCGTCGTGTTCTCAAGGTTCATCTCTGTTGCACATTTTTCAGCACTTCATTCCTTTTTATAGCTAAATCATATTCCATTTTAGGGAGAGACCACATTTTGTTTATCTGGTCTCAGTGGATGGATATTTGGGTTGTTTCATATGCTTATTTTTAGATGACTTCTTTTTCTTCATGGTTAATAGGCTCTTTGTCTTAATTTCCTTATACTGGCCCTAACGCTAACACATGGTCTTTGGAATGCCGTCGGCACGTGTCAGCACATGGCTGTCCTGAGGACCCTTGTTCTTGTGAGCGGAGTCCACCTGGTGGCTGGCTGGGCATTACTCGCAGAGCCGTGCACATGGGTCTGTAGCCTGTCTTAGGAACTGCGTTAAAGATGGCAAAGGACACTGCTGTAGATACTGAGGTATAAGGGCTGGTGGTAGTCAGTGAAGTTGTTCCTGATGCAGGCGGGGAGGAATAGGGCAGGTAGTGGGGAGCAGGGTCCACCCCTCAGCTCCAGCTGACTGACAGGCAGGCCTGAGTGCCCCCTAAACTTTGTGTTTCAGCATTCTTGTGATACAGATCATAATGGAACTACTGCATGGGTTTTTTTTTTAAGGGGGTGCTAAAATGGTGTTTTTAAAGTGCCTGGTGCGGGGGAATAGTGGGGTGGTGGTCTTCCTTTGAGTGTATGTTTTATGGAACAGGCATGGAGTGCCCTAGGATAAGCACTGCAGAAACTGTGGATATGCACAAACTCTGTGAATGAACCTGCTAATGATCTCTTGCCCAAGGTAAGCAGCAGCTTGTGCTTCATTGCTCTCCATAAACTGTTGAAAATCATTGCAGTGCAAAGGTGAAACATTGGGTAGTTTGACCTGTGGATCATGTGGGGTATAAATGACTTCTTTTGGTTTCTCCTTTAACTCTAAAAACTCTTTGCCTATTGCAGCTGAAAGTAATCTAGCATTCTGCAAGAATGGACTTTGTCTGGAGCAGCTGTTGTTGCTGATGGTTAAAGGAATAGCTGTGCCCTAAAGCAACTTATTTGTCTCCAGCTTTAACACTTGTTCTGGGCAGCTGGGAACTGCCCAGTCTATGAACTAAGTCTGTGAACTAAGTCTGGCTATCTTGGTATACATTAGTTTGTTTATTACACTACAGGAGATAATATCCTAACACATGCTGGATTTTTGGAGGCCAGGTTTTATAGGTCTAAAAGACTGTCTTGTTTTTATAGTGAAGTACAGTATACAATATGGGAATTGAGACCTGCAATCATGTGCCACTTAACGATGGGGATATGTTCTAAGACATGCGTGGTTAGGTGATTTTGTCCTTGTGGGAACATCACAGAGCATACTTAGAGGAATCTAGGCTGTGTGGTATAGCCTATGGCTCCCAGGTCTTGTTATGTTGCCCAGGCTGGTCTTGAACTTGTGGCCACAAGGGATCCTCTAGCCTTGGCCTCCCAAAGTGCTGGGATTACAGATGTGAGCCACTGTACCCAGCCCATTTTAGAAAAAGATCCTCCTTTTTTGTGAGAAACTCCCAGTTGGAACAGTAGTTATCTTGTTAGTTTAAGTAAGAACTGTTAGTTTACATTATTGAAGCGTTTCTGCGTATCATATTACTGTACTGAATACCGTAGGCAGTTGTAGCACAATGGTAAGTATTTGTGTATCTAAACATATTTAAACATAGAAAAGGTACAGCAAAAATACATTATAATCTTATGGGGCCACCCACGGTCAAGTATAGTCAAGTGTAGTGGTCTGTCATTGACGGAAACGTTATGTGGTGCATGACTTTATTGAGTGCAGTTTTAATTGCTTTCTTGTTTGTGGTATCTTCATTTACAATGAAAACCTAATGGTATGTTTTTAGGATTGCAGTAGTATCTCCATCTACTGTATAATGGCTTAGATTATGCAGCATTTTTATTTACTGTCCTTTGCCCTTACATTAAGTGAAGGCCATTTATTTTCATATGAGCTAGTTCACGTTTGATTTATTCAACGCAGCAAACATTTGAGTTCCTATTTTATTATATATTGTGTTCTGGAGTATAGTTGTAGGAGTTGGAGTTTTATGTCATACTTGGGTGTGACAAGCGATTGATGGTGTGATTTGTGAAAGTTAGGAAACAATTGCAGAGAAACATCATTAGTCTTGTTGCTGCAGTTTTTGAAGCTCATGGTTTACTTAGGCTTTATTCTACCCATTTTCTCATTAGTCCTATATGCTTCATTTACCTTCCTTTAGGATTGAGGACATTTTTGGATTAATACACATTCTTCCAACAAATTTACATATGAGTCTTACAACTTCAGAGGCCATCTAGTAGCAGGTACTCACTGGTACATTTTTGTTTGTTGAAGTGGTGACTGCTGACCTCCTTAGAAGACTGTGAATTGGTCGAAAGAAATTTTCGTTATGCCTAGGAAAACTAATTCTCCCCCTGCCCCCATCTTAGAGGGATTAGTTTGGTTTCTTTGTTTGTTTGTTTTTAAGAGACAGGTTCTCTTTGGCCCAGGCTGGAGTGCAGTGGTGTGATCATAGCTCACTGCAGCCTCCAACTTCTGGGCTCAAGCGATCCTCCCATTTCAGCCTCCTGAGTAGCTGAGTATCTGGGACTACAGGTGTGCAGTACCACGCCTGGCCAATTTTTTGTTTTTGTAGAAACAGGGTCTTGTTATGTTGCCCAGGCTGGTCTTGAACTTGTGGCCACAAGGGATCCTCTAGCCTTGGCCTCCCAAAGTGCTGGGATTACAGATGTGAGCCACTGTACCCAGCCCATTTTAGAAAAAGATCCTCCTTTTTTGTGAGAAACGCCCAGTTGGAACAGTAGTTATCTTGTTAGTTTAAGTAAGAACTGTTAGTTTACATTATTGAAGCGTTTCTGATTTTGGACTTTAGCTTTGACATGTGCAGTTTAGAAATTAGTTTTAACAAGGTTGTTTTCCTCCAGTCATATGTAGATGTTTTGATTGTGGAGAGACCTGACACATTGTAGAAACATTTCCTATCAAAAGTAAAAGAGATAATCGAGAACTAATAAAATAGGTTAATTCTTAGTAATTTCTGTTCTTGTTCTGGGTTAAAAGGACTGAAGTTATTTAAAGTGAAAAGACGACAAAGGCAAGACAGTATCTTTGAAGTAATTGCTGTTCTAACAGCAACATGTAATATATGATCAGGGCGTGATGGAGCGGGACTGCGCGCAAAGGACTTGGCTGGGCCCACGACGGCGCCCCCGCCTCGCCTGCTGGACGCCGTGCTGCTGCCGGGGGGCTTGCCCGTGAGGGCGCAGGTTTTGCAGCCTCCTCGAAGCATCGCTGGCCCTCGGAATGGACGTCTTGCCTGGACCTGGGCCCAGCCTTTGTTCCTCTTCTCTTTCCTCCCTGTTTTGATCACTTCTTTGTTTCCTCAGGGCGCGGTTAGGTCAGTCGTCGGAACTTTGCCACTTCCTGTTCCCTCCTCCTCTCCCCACTGAACTTTGACCTCCAGTATTTTCCCACTTGGCCCATAAACATGTTCGTGGTTCTCTGATTTGTCTTTTAAACAAAACCAAACCCTTCCTTCAGTGTTGTCTGCCTCTGTCAGCCTGTCTCCTCTCTGTCCCTTCGTGGCCAAGTCCCCCAGCCGGCCAACAGAAAGCTTTCCCGTGCCTGCTTGCCGTGGCGGTCCCTTTCCGACTGGCTGGCACGCCTCCTTCCAGGCATTTTTACCATGTAATACATACATGTTTACATGTTCTTGTGAAACGTCACGTACACATACTTGAATACAAGTGGGGTCTTAGTGGTGCTGTTCTCGGTGATCCATGTGGTGTGCAGGCGGCGCCTTCTGTCGGCAGCTGCTGCCCCTGCTTGCTCACCTCTGCTTGCTGCTCAGCGACCTGCCTTCTGCCTTTGACCTCTTTGACCAGAACAGTTTTTATTGAAGGGAATTCAGTAATCTCTTGAGCTAAGGAAAAATGTCAATCGGTAATATAATCAGAGGCAAGAATTGAAAAGGCGCAAAGGGTATTGGCTGAAAGTCCCCGTCTCCCACGGATGGTCGGGGAAGGGCACCAGGATGTTTTAAGGGTCACGCAGTGTTCAGTTCCTTTATTCGGATGTGAGAACTTTTATTTCACGTTTAAAGAACAAGTTTCTTACCCTCTCCCCGGCCATCTAGTTCCGCTCATAGCAGGTAACCCCGTTCCCTGTAGAACCTTCCAGAGAGACTGTATGTATTTACAAATGGATAACTGGTGTTGTCCTCAACACACGGGCCCGTCCCTTGGTTTCTTCTCTTGTCGGCCTCGAGGAGGGTTCTTGCCGGTCCACGGGAACTCCCTGCTTCTGTGTGAGTGTGTTATTTACTGAGTCCCTGTCGATAGGCGTTTTGTTACCGTCGTAGTATTACAAACAGCACGTGTCATTTACATATTATATACATAGTGCCTACATATTACAAACATGTGACCTTTCACATTTAGGTAAATTTGTCTGTAGAATAGAAATGTGGATGTGGAGTTGTTCAAATGGACTGTGCTTTTCTTATTATTTTACATGATGCCACGATCTCCCTTTTAAAATCCCCACGAGAGTATCGAGTGCCTGTTTCCCTGTACCTTTAGAGAGTGTGGTGAGTTGGCACAGCTGCCATTCGGTTAGGTGGGAAACATACCTCAGTGCAGTTTGGTTTTGTCTTATAGCCCTCTTACGAATGAAGCTGAACATTTTTTCAAGTGAACCATTTTATTAATTTTTGGTGAGTCAGCCATCTCCTTTGCTCATCTCTGTTGGATTGTTGGTCTTTTCTTTTGTTTTTAGAAGCTCTTTAAGTTTCAAGGAAATTATCTTTAGTAGGAGTTACAAGTGTTTGTTTTCCTTTTTTTAATCTTTTGACTTTGCCATGCAGTTTTTTTTTAATGTCATATTTACCAGTCTTTTTTTGTATGGCTCCTGGGGTTTGTGTCATAATTAGAAATGCATTATACATTATATATTCTCCATTATACATATTATTATATATATTATACATATATGTACTTAATGTATCATACATTATGAAGACATTCTCCTGTGGTGTCTCCTGGCACAGAACTTGTGTGGTTTCTCTTTGTATATCAAACTGATCCATCTGGAACTTACTTGGTATAAGATACTAAGCTAGTTTTATATTTTCCAGATGATAGCCCATTTGCCCCCATGCCAATATCTATCTTTTCCCTCCCAGAGCTGGAATATCATTTATCATATATCCCGCATCTATTTGGGTTCACTTCTGCACCCTCTGTCCTGTTTCATTGATGTCTCCATCTGGACGGCCTGATCTTGCCCAGATTCATTGTATGCTTCATCCACTGAGGGCTGTGCTGCCTCCTGTCAGTTCTCTGGCTCTGCCGGTTTTCCTCTTATCTGGATAGATATTTGTTTTCAGTTTCTCATCTGCTTTCCTGCACTTTTAATTATGTTATTTCTCAGGCTTCTTTCCTTTTGCTTTATAATTTGTGACATTTTCAGCTGTGGTTTTGCCAGTCTCACTGATAAATCCAAAAAATCTGTATGCCACACTAGACCTTCAGCTCCCAGTGAAGGTTCCTGGTAGTTCAGTCTGTACAAAAGTGGGTTTCTCTGTTCCCATCTGCAGGGGTTTGACTGTGTTTCCCAAAGTTCACGTGTTGGAAACTTAATCCCTGGTACAGTGGTGTCGGGAGGTGGGACTTAATGAGAGGTGCTTAGGCCACTGCCTTTGAGAGTGGGTCAGTGTCGTGGCCGCCCACAGTGGGGGTGTCATCAGAGCGAGTGCAGCCCCTTCTTGCTCTCGCCCTTCTGCCTGGGATGGCGCAGCACAGAGGCCCCCACCAGGTGTGGCCCTTGACCTTGGACTTCCCAGCCTCCACAACTGGAAGAAGTAAATCCCTTTTCTTTGTAAATTGCTGTGTCTCTGGTATTCTGAGATGTCGTCCTTGACCAGCTCCCCTTTCCTCCCAGTCCCCTCCAGCCAGAGCCCACACCTGTCGTATAGGAACCCTTTTTTATCCCCTCAGCTGGTTTGTTACTGAGTCCTCACCACCTTTGCAGGTTTGTTGTGCAGTGACACTGTCACAGCTCCAGTGCTTGTCTCTCTCTTTTCCCCCTGCACCTGCCCCTCTCTCCCCCGCTGTTCTCCATCCACCCTTACCATGGCGGTCACACACGGCATAGGGGCATGTGCCATGGAGCCAGGACATAGATTAAAATAGTCTTCAGGAAACAAACATGACCCTAGCCTGGCATAACTCTACTTTCCTTCAGATTCAGAAATGCATGTTGGAATGCAAGGGACTAATGTTTTCCTTTTAGAATTAAGGTGACGTTATTGTGTAAAGTCTACAAGAAACAGCTCTATAGCTGCTCTATTTTATTTTTTTATTGAATAGTTCAGAAACATTGATACCTTAACTCTTTTTAGAAATAACAGTGACATACCCAACTTCTGACCTTGACCTGGGTCGAGTCTCATTAGCACCTTCTGGTCTCCTGGCCTGGGTCTCGTCTCTGTAACCCCTGCATTGCAGCTCCTGTTCCCTGCCTTCCCTCTTTCGCCTGAGCCTTTGTAGATGCTGTTCTCTCAGGCAGGACACGTGGTACCTGCGACACCCCCCAGTTTCCACTTCTTGGCTATCAGATACCATCCTTCTTTTGTTGCATCCTTGTCCTAGACCTTATGTATTGTATTATAATAGGTTTCTTTACATTTCTTTCAAGAGACTTTGACTTACTGGAGGGTGGAGACTATGTCTTTTCAATCACTAGAGCCTAGCAGTTCCTGCCACCTGAGGGGGCTCAACCCAGGAGTGTCTGTGAAACCCGGTGGCAGGAGGTGTGGGGTGCTGATGGAAAACTACATAGTACAGACGTTTTTTCCTTAGGGCTCTGCTTTTCCATGGCCATAGCAGTAACTGATGTTACCAACTCATGCTTTTTATCTTTTGCCTTTATTCAATGACTGTTTCTCTTACGTATTATGCATCTGTAGATTCTAGTGAATTTAACTTGAATTTTAACATCTGTATCCTACTTTCTTATTTTTAACTTAAAAATATATTTTTCCAAAGCTGGCATACAAAAGCTTCCTTTGGGAGAAACTGACATGATAGTTTGGCGCTTGTTACTTGGATTGCAAATACACGTGGTTGCGACCAGGTCAGCTCAGAGTTGGGGAACAGGTTGTGTGGTGCTGTGGTGCTGGGTGACTCGTCTCCTGTGGAGGTCAGCATGTGGCTAGTTCATTTCCATGGGGGAATGTTTCTAGTTCTAAAAGGAAGTTTTTGGTACAAAAATATAAAAGGATCCTTTGGTATAAAAGGATTATATTGCTTTAATGCTTACAAAATTTTAAATCATGGGAAGCCTTTATGTTTTAGTTTGCTATAGAATGGCAATAAACTGAACAACCGTTAATCATCCTACTTAAGGTTGAGTTTATATTTCCTGTATACTTTCAACAGTGACATCAGATTAACTATAAGAAGGAGCATTATGGAATCATTTCGTAATTATTTGGGACTTTTACATGAAAGCATCAGTGGAATTACTAGAACGAAATTATTATATCCTCAAGTTTCTTACTGATTCCCAGTGAATATAATTAAAACATGTATATGTAGGAACTAGTTCTGGAAATTTTATAGTCTAGGCCTGAAAAAAGATTAAACTGTTTGAAATAGGAAGAGGTTTAATTTATGAGGAAGAAAAACAAACCCCACCTCCAGTCTCTTTTGGGCATTTTAACAAGATTTAAAAACGTGGGAATAATGCTAACAACCTAGGCGTAATGAAGTCAGCGCCATTAATAAATACCTGGGGAGGGCCGAGCGTCAGTGGTGTGGGGCCGCCGTCATGCTGGGCACAGGGAAGCATTTGGAAGGCTCTGTGGAGCTTTTGCACGGCCTGTGGGGGTTCTTCTGACTCCAGAGTCCTGATAGAGTATCTCACATGTGAGAACTTTTGCAAGGTGTGGTATTTCTGAGAGCACTTATATGTGTGGACTTTCTTCTTTATTTTAAGGAATAGGTATGAGGCTTGTGAACCAGTGCACCACTGACATTTGTATTGGGGAGGTTAGTTTATCAGTCAGTGGTTTCTCCCTCCCGAGTTACTAATACAGATAGGGAGTAGAGAGCAGGCAGTCAGAAGGCGAGGACGGGGCCAGCGGTAGCATTTCCGGTTCGCTCCGTGCAGCCACTGCTTTGAATGCTTCTGAGTATTTAATCCTCATAACAACACTGTGAGTTAGGTTCTATTTTTGTCCCCATTTTAGCTGTGAGAAAACAGACACAGAGAGGTTAAGTGTAAGTCATTTGGCAAAGGTGGCATTAGTAAGTGGCTGTTTTTATTATGTGAAGTCAAAATTGTTTGTTTACTTCATCATTAAAAGTGAGAAGAAAAACCTGAGGAATATGAGATGAAAAGAAAGGGTGAGCTCCGGCCCCAAGCAGCCTGTAGCAGTGGGCAGTGTGGTCTCGCGCACAGGTCCCACCTGCCTCGGAACCACCGTCTCGTTCCACTCACTGCACACACGTCTTCAGCTGATGGGCCTCTGTGCTGCAGGCCAGTATTTTGTTGGGTTTGCTTTCTTTTCATTGAAAGGTAAACTCGATTTAGTGAAATGCACAAATTTTAAGTGTGTCATTTGAACGTTTTTACCATTAGATTTTTGACAAATGCGCAAGCCTTGATAGGGGTTTGTGCAACATTCTCTATTACCCCAGAAAGTTCCTTCGTGCCATTTTCCAATCGGTTCCAACCTTCAACCCCCTGCCCCTAACCTGGGCCTGTTTTCTATTTTTTATTCTCTATTCTGCTTTTTTCCCACCATTGAATAGTTTTGCCTATGCTAAAGCTTCATTTAAGCAGAACTGTGGAATTCCATCTTATCTACTGGCGTCCTTTGCCTTGTGACTTTTAATGGTTGGTCTAGGGATTACACTGTATATTCTTATTCTCAGCTTTGAGCAGGCTGCTTTGAACCTCACAGTGTAAGAAGCTTGCAAATGTCCTGCAACCATATGCTTTCTCTGTCTTTACTGTGGTTAGCATACAAGTTACATCTACATATGTCAGTACAATGCCATTGTTTGCTTCAGTATGAATGCATTTTTTAAAAATTGAAAGGAAAATAACTGTCTTTTACATTTGCCCACATGTCTACGATTTTGATGCTTTTCATTCCTTACTGAAGATCCAGTATGTTACCGTATCCTTCCAGTCTGCAAAACTTTCTTTGGCATTTTTTTGGAGTATAAGTATGCTGGCAAGAAATTCTCTTAGTTTTCTTTTATCAGAAAATGTTTTGCTTTTACCTATATTATTGAAGGATATTTTCACTGGATGTTGGATTCTTTGTTGACAGTTTTTTCCTTCTAGCACTTTGAAAAAGTTGAGGCACTGTCTTCTGGCCTCTCTTGTTCCCTGGCTTTGTTCCCTGGCATCCCGTGTGGTGCTTCTCTCTGGCTGGTTGCAAGAGTGTCTCTATGTCTTTGGTATTTGAGCAGCTTGACTGAGATTGTCGGCTTGAATTTATCTTATTTGGTGTTCCCTGAACTTACTGGATCTGTACATTTATGCCTTCTACAAAATGTGGGAATTTTTCTGCCATAATTTCTTCATAATTTTTTTCTCAATATCTCTCTCCTTCTGGGACTCCAGGGACAGGTATGTTAAACTGTTTGACATCATACAGGTCCCTGAAGCCTTGTTCATTTTTTTCCTTTCAAATCTATCTATCTGTTCTTCAGATTGGACGCTTTCTGTTGATCCATCTTCAAATCACTGAGTCTTCTGTTATCTCCAATCTGCTGTTCAAGCCCAACCACTGGATTTTTTTTTTAGTTTAGAAACAGCATTTTTTAGTTCTGGAATTTCCATTTTTAAAAATGTTTCTCTCTTGAAAGCCTTTTCCTTTCTGTTCTTGTGCATCATGACTGTCCTGGCCTGCTGAGTCCAGCATAGCCTTGCTGTGTGCTTGGTCTCCGTCTGTTGCCTTCCCTTTGTGGATTGTGGTCTGTCTTCTTTACACGTCTGGTAATCGTGGATTGCTTCTGGGGTTTTGTTCTGTCCTCCTGAAGAGTATTGATGTTGTTACTGTGCTTGTTTTAGCAGGCAGTAAATTTGGCTAGACTCAAACCTCAGCGGCTGGGATCTCTGTTCAGTGGTTCTAGTCTTAGTGTGGTGTCTCGGAGCCTGCCCGTGCATGCGTGTTTCAGGGCTCACGCAGAGATGTGGGCAGAGTTTATATGCAGAATTTGGTGTTCCCCTCGCAAGGCACTGTCCCTCCTGGAGTTTCCCCACTTGCTTCCCAGCTGCGATGGTCCACCAGCATTCTCCTCTCTGGGCTTCCAGGTGGGTCGGACCGTGGGGTTCTCTCTGATGAGCACAGGATGCCCGGCCAGCACTTGTGTCTCCCAGGCGCAGACCCCTTTGGTTTCTGCTTGCTCTGGGTCCTGTTCAGCTTGTTGTTTTTTATGCTTGGTCCAGAGTTCATAGTGACCTGCAAGAGGATTGGTCCAGCTACTCAGCTGTTATGGGAAGTTGAACCACCTGCTTTTCATAGTCCAAGAGTTGTGGCAAATATGAACTGTGTGTTCTAGGAAGGATTAACCCCCCCGAGAAAGGGTAGCTGTGAAGGAAGGTTTTGTCTCACAGGAACGCTTGCTGTTGGAAAGGATAAGGCTGTATCCGGAGAAGCAGCTGGACAGCCGCTGCCTGGGAGTCAAAGGGTCCCTTTGGAGAATGTTAGTGAGACGGTTATATTAACATAGATCTTCTGGCACTTAGTGGTGCCAAGTAACGGGAAGGAGAGGCAGGCTTGGGCTCAATTTCACCCGTAGTGGCAGAGTTCACTTTGGCAGATAGCATGTGCCTGTGGGATGAGGGTCTGGTCGTGGCTGCTATGGGAGGTAAATCTTGAATTTCTTGACCTGTGTGTCTCTCGTGATCAGTCTAGTTGAACCTTTCTGGTCTGATCTTTCCCTGTGTGGCCGACCATAAGAGATTTGGTCTCTTGAGTCTGAAGCAGCTTTTCCTTGTTCATAATAGGTGTCCTGTGCAGACTCACTGGACGGAACTTGTGGCTCCTATAGAAGCACAACCCACGGGCCTATTGTACTGCACTTTCTGGACTTTGGATGGGCTCTCAGTGCCAGCCAGGTGTTTCCCCTTCATTCCGGCTGCTTCAGGTGCTTGTTCATTCCATCCCGGATGCCTCAGTGTTCTCAAATTGAACTTATACTGTGACTAGAATTCCCAAAGGTTGTAAAGTAACTGTTTTAATGTGCTAACTGCTATGAATGGTCCATCACAGGCAGTTGCATATTATATTGGGAACCAAAGTGGTCATAATAGCATAGTTTATTTACTGTGAGTAGACATTTAGCCAGTTTCTCAAAGAAAACTCCAGTATTTAAACATACTTCTGGCCAACATATTCACAATAACAATATTGTGTATAGTATGTACTTAATGTCAAAAAGTCCTGAAGGTAAAAGTAGCCTACAGTGGGTGCTTTATCTGCCATCCTTGCAGATGTGAAGTCCATGGAATCAGATTCTACCTGAAATCACAATGTAGAGGAAGAACCACAGTCTCTACATCTGAAATTGTCTTACCTGTCCATTTTTGATATTACAGGTGACACATAATTTCAGTTTTTATTGATGGGGGAAGTGACCATCATGGCAAATGTATTGCTTTATTTCAGGCAGTGTCGTCTTCAGAGTTTGTTGGGTTGGGTTGTTTGTTCCCAGGGTCCATGCCTTTTCTACTTTGCCGGTGGGTCGCTTGCTGTCACCTGCTGCCATTGTTCCTTTCTCAAGAGCCATTGATTTCTCACCCCCCGGCCCTCAGATGTGCTGCTTATCATCTGCTCTGTTGGGTCGTGTTGAGAATAAGTCTCTGAATGAGGTTGGTGGTGAGGCTGCTCAGAGAGAGGCCTTGCTTGCTTCTGTCCTCAGTGTATCGCTGACCTGGGTCTCTGTGCTGTTGATTGGGCACCTGCCGTGGTACAGGCTCCATCCGTACAAGCCACGCTCCAGGACTAGCTACATTAATCTTTGCAGCAGCCCTAGGAAGGTGATGGTGTGGTTGTCCTCACTGTACAGATGAGGACACGGGTTTGGGGAGGCCAAATCACTTTCTGTAGTCACACAGCCAGTGAGTGGAAGGCCAGAATCCCTCCCAAGGGTCTCTCTGGCATCGCTACAGGCGGTTGATATTTTTCACTATCATTCTTCTAACTTATGTAAATTTTCTCCCCAGTTTTACTAGCCCTTGGACTTGTCTGTGCAAGCATTTTATCACCTGTTGCTTAAAGTCGAATTTTTTTAGTGGAGAGAATAGTTGCACATGAACAGTGGGAGACAGCAGTGGTCAGACCCTGGTCAGTAGTGATGGTCAGTGCCATTGTCTGCTTCAGACCATGGCAAATGAATTGGTAGCTTGGGGCAGGAAGAGAGAGGAAAGGGCTGGGATGGGAAGAAATGAGTTGTTAACGTGTATGAACAAGAGGCTGCTTGTTCTCTCTTAAGTCGACAAATCTATTAAGATGCCATTTTAGCCCTGTTTTATAGGTTTGCAGGACTAGGAAATATGTCTTTAGACCACCCGGGGCTCTTGACTTAGGATTCCAGTACTGTTTCTATAATGCAGTCTCCGGAGCAGGGATTCAGGGTGCGTCCAAGGCTGTCTATACGCGTGCCCCTGCCCCAGAGGGTCTGTTTAATTGGTCTGTGGTGGGATGTCCTGGCATCTGAAGGTCTGAAAGCCCCTCAGGTGTGCGTGGCTAGGGCTGGGTGTTCCCAGTAGAGGCTGCACTGCTCTAAGGCTGCTTTTGGAGGAGGTTTGTGTTGTAGTCACTCTGCAGGAGCTCACCTGGTTAAGTACTGGGGACCTTTTGCTGAGATTTTGAGCAGTAATTTCTCTCTCTTTTTTAATGAGTAGAATTCTGTGGTAAGAAATATTAAAAAGAGTATTTTTATGTGGAAAATGTTTTTTTGGTCAGCATTGGCTTTCACTTGGCCTAAGTCAGCAAATAGCTTTCACTATTAAACTATCTATTTTCTTGTTCTGGGTTTTAGAGCCATGTAATGACTACTTTAGTAAAATGCTTACAAATCACTTTTCTTTTTATGTTTTATGCTTTTTACATTGACTTAAAAGTGCTTAACAGATGTTATCCCTTCCTGTATAGAGGTGGGCTGCTTGGAAAACAAGTTGAAAATAAATGACTGTTTTGTTTACTCTAGACTTTGTTTGGGTGGTAGACGCTTAGGACTTCACGTTTGCATCCGAGAGTACCTGGCCCCTGCCTGCTCCTCCATGCCCACTCGGCCCCAGCCAGGAAGCCCTCTCTGCCCGGCTCCTGCAGCCTCAGGGCTCCATGCACTCTGTTCCCTACACCCGCTGGCCCTTCCTGCTGGTCCGGTCTCAGCTCCATGTGGCTTCCTGCCTCTGGGTGTCACGCTGTGCCCACCTTGTCCTTTATTTGAAGTCGTTTCACCTGTGTACTTGTTTGCTCCCTTCTTGAGAACAGGACCTCTTAATGTCTTGTTCCAAGCTGTCTCTGATGCCATGAACAGCTCCTGAGATGGCACCAGCTTTCGTGGGTGGTGTTGGCTGTGCACGGAAGGAAGGAGAGGTTGCGGTTTTAGGAGCTTGCTTCTATCGTACTTTTTCATATCATTCAGTCTGGTATGAGGGCATTATATTTAGACTTACTATCTGTAATTTTTTCCTACTTCTAAAAGTAGTTACTGTTCTTCGCAGAAAAGTATAAAATAAAAATCACCCAGAGAGAAACAGTAATATTTTGGTGCATTTTCTTTTGTCTGTTTTCAGTGCTTGTCTGTGTGTACATGTGATCGACACACGTTCTGCCTTTTCCACTTACCTGTGAGCGTCCCTCGTGCCTTTTGTTTTCTGAAATTATTTTTTAAAGACTACATAATAGTTAATCGTATGGATATAAATTTATTTCCATATTTAAATATTAATCTGTTGCTGGCTGTTTATGTTGTTTGTATTTGTTTTTGCTCTTTTGAAGCTAAGATGAATCTCCTTGCACACAAACCTCTGACTACACTGCTGATTATTTAGTTAGAATAGATTCCTCCAAGTGGGATTAGTGAATCAAAGGTACAGATGTAATAAAAGTTTATTATATCCTGTCTAATTGCCGTCCAGACAGTTAACTCCGGTTTACACTTGCTAGCTGACGATGACTAGCAGCATTGACTATTAAGAGCATCTTGTTTAACTATAGTTCAAATAATTTAATAATTTTTCAAGCTGTCATACATTGGTTTTAGAATAGGTGATCACTTGTCACGATAGAGTCCATTTTTAAAAATTTTGTTACATGGATACATTGTGTAGTGGTAAAGCCTGAGCTTTTAGTATACCCATCACCCAAATGGTGCACATGGTACCCAATAGGTAATTTTTCACCCCTTGCTCCTGTCCCACCTTTTGGTGTCTCCAGTGTCCATTATTCCATGGTAGAGTCCATTTTTAAGTGGAGTCTCTGTTTGAAGGAGAAGGTGGCCCCCGGATTCCAGTGCAGGGAACACGGAAGCGAGCAGCTGCTTGTAGCTCTTACCTAGTCTGCGGGCACCTGCGTGTGTGCTGCCTGCATGGGGCACAGGGGTGCTCAGGGGAAGAGAGCCCTGCCCTCGGGAGGGGCAGCTCACGGCTGTGTTCCCTCTTGGGTCCTCCCAGAACTCCTCTCTGTCACAGCACTTCAGCTGATGTGATTGCCTTCCCAGCCACACTGTGCGTGCCACAGTCATAACAAGAGCCGCTCACTAAGTACTGTAAGTGCGTTTTGCTTAATGCTCATAAAGCCCTGTGAGGTAGGTGCCATTGTTTCCATCTCACAGCCTGGGTGAGGTGAGGTCTCCCGGCCAGCGGCACACAGCGAGCAAGGGCTGCCTTGCTGCTTGAGCTGGCGCCAGGGCCATCACAGCCGGTCTGACTGTGCACCACTCGCTTCCTTGGACCCGACCCGCACCAGTCGCAAGAGGACCTAGCAGCTGTGCTTGGTTCTGCTCCCTACTGGCCAGGTGACGTAGGAGAAAGCATTTAGGAGCTGACATTCAGCTTTTCTTATTTGTAACATGGAGATGATTTGATTGGTATACGTTAACAGTTACTGCAAGGATCACGTGGATTAATGCATATACCAGTGTAATGGATGAATGCAAAGCACTCTATAAAATGCTTGAGATACTAGTATTTTCCCTTGTTCTGTTCTCCATGCCCTCTCACAATGTATCTTTACGTCTTTGGCATTCGATTTGTACCTGGCTTTTTAAGCTTATTAAATCTTAATCTTTGCCTGTCAAACTTAGTATTCTCACCCCCGGTTAGTTTTCACAGCTCCTGGAATTTCAGCTTGGAGATACATCGTTTGTTTAACCAGCCCCATGTTAGTGGCACTTCATGGTTTCCAGTCTTTTCCTATTGCATTCAGTGCTGTGCTGGATAACTTGGTATGTGTCGTCTTGAACGTGTGTGGGAACTTCCGCCCTCACAGGTGGGCAAGGCCGGCCGCTGCGTCTGTGTGGCATCCCCGGAACCACTGCCTTGCCAGGGACCGTGTCTGTCCCTGGCCTACTGCACCCCCTTCAGCTCCTTATCTTTCTGACAGATGATTTCTTTGTTACTGCGCAGCTAGGCCATGCAAGCTTTGGTTTTTTGAGATAGTAACTGCTGCCTTACCAGGTTTTTCTTAAACCTCTTGTCGTCACGTAGATGTTAAACGAACACTTGCGTGCACACCGAATGTCCGCCCTCTCCCAGGCAGTGTTAGGCGGGTTAGGAGAGGTTAGTTTCGGGTCCGTCTTTAAGAACCCGTGGGTTGTGTGAACAAGGCTGCATGCAGTCGCGGGTGGATCAAACATCCCACTCACTCATGAGGGATTGAGCCAGGCGGGATAACAGGACCAGGAAAGGCTTCCTGTAGACGGTCTTGGATTTGGGCTGGGTCCCAAGGGGTGCAGTTAGAAAAGAGGAGGTTGCTTTTGCCTTAAACGTCGTAAGGCTTATAGTAGGGAAATAAATTGGATTGGGGTAGGGCTTCTTAGCTTCAGGACTCCTGATGTTTGGGGGTGCCCTGTGCACTGCAGGGTGTTCAACAGTGTCCCTGGGGCCCACCCACTGGATGCCCCAAGAGCCCCACCCAGTTAGGACAACCCAGACTGTCTTCAGACTTGGCAGATGTCCCCGGGGGGCAGAATTGCTCCCAATTGAAAGCCCCTGGGTAAGGCAATAATGGAAAATTAGCCTTTGTAAGTAAACTTAGGATAAAAATCTAGAAGAGTTGTAGGAGTTGGGGAAAGGGGTTTGAACCCGAGGCAGTAGATGGGAGGAGCTGGTTGTCAGTACCAAGAACAGTTTTCCACGAAAACACCTGAGCTCCAGAGCAACCTGAAGATTTTCCTATCAGGGCTCGTTTTTGTGTGGCGGTGCTTATGTTATACTGTGCAGGTCTTTAGTGTTTGCGAAGGAGAAACAAGAGTGAGGAGGGCAGTGGTGGGCGGTTGCCAGGCAGCCCTTTCCGGCCCCTTAGGCTCGGACGGACGTGACTGTCCCCAAGCAGGGGCTCGTGGCCATGGGGGATGGGAACCCCTTGCAGCTTTATTTTCTTCAGCCTCTAACTAGAAATTCAGCATTCCCTGCCATTATGAAAGCAGGCAGAAACCCTCAGTAGTGTGATGGGACCCGTGGCTTTGTCACCAGGGGCATCACATCACAGCTGTGTCCGGTGTCTTGATGTCCCCTCGTTGCTCGTCACTACTTTGAAACTGCCTTAGACTCGCTTACTAAGTGTGTTTGAGAAGCTCGTTTGTCTTTTAATACTTTGATAACTGGCTTTGTTTGCAATCCTGTGTATTTTATTCATTTAAGACGTATTTCTGGGAAGGGCTCAGAAGGTGTCATCACACTGCCAGTGAGGTCGTTGGCACACAGCAGGTTAAAACGCCTGCTCTGGACGCTCATTGCCATCCCATGAGCAGTTCTCAGATGCCCGTCAGTGGAACAAGCAGGACTCTGGGAGACACAGTCAGTCTCCAGGCAGCTTCTCTGCTGCAGTCGGCGTTTTGGGGGGTTCTCCTTCAATCTGACTGCACGTCAACATGTTCCATTTGGGTGACTTTGGATGATCTTAAATAGATTCTTAAAAATTAAATCTCTTCTAAAAACTGTGGTCTGGTCCATGAACATTAAAGTGAGTTTTAAACACAAACCTTTAAAGAAACGTTGTGTAATGTTAATTTTCTTTCATCAGATGTCATGAACTGAGGAAAACCTTCAAAAGAAAAAGTGTCGATATCCATGGGGGACAGCAGGAGGCATGAGCCCAGCAGCTCCGGCTCCCCAGGCTGGGGTGTCAAGCACTTGTGGTCGGAGCAGCTTCCCCTTGGAAGGGACCCTTGAATTCATCTCACTTGCCAGTGCTGGGATTCCCTTCCCTAGCCCATGTAGAGGAGGCTGTTGAGCCTTGAATGTGTGGATCACGGCGAGCTACTTTATCTTGAAATTCTCTTGCTACCTTGGCATCACCTGGGAGCTGGTGAGAAATGCACAATCTCAGGCCCACCCCAGACCTCCTGGATCGGACCTGCATTTTAACAAGATCTGGAGGCATTTTGCACGTTAAAGTTTGGAAGCAGTGGCCTAGTCTCTAAACAGCTGTAACAGTCGGAAGGTTAACTGTCTAAGAGCCAGGTGTAAGCTACTTTAGCCCATGTGCCTGGACTTTATTAGTGTCCCTTTGGGTGTGCAGCAAATGTTGAACCAAAATCAGCTTTCCTGGAAGAACCATGGTGTGTGTGGCCTGTGACTACCAGTAGCATGCTTCAGAGTCAGATTTCATTCTTGGGTTGTAGCTTTTGTCAGTAACACTCTGATGATTGTCTGTTACATAGTTTAGATGGCAGAAATTTTTCTTTGAAATAGAGGTGCTTTTTTGTTTAATTCTGAATTTCATTACAATTTGATGATATATATTTTACAGACACTCATTAAGTGCCTGCTTCATGCCAGCAGTGAACAAAACAGACCAGAACAAATCCCTGCCTTACTGAGCACCAAGAAGTCTTGTGGAAGGTGATCTTTGAGTACAGATGAGAGGGTGGCGGGGGCATTCCAGGCAGAGGGAACAGCCGGCCTGCTGCACCCCCCAGGGGCTGCAGTGCATTGAGCTAAAGAGTGAGGAGGGGGCACGTGGGATTTCAGGGCCAGGCCGGTGGGTGGGTGGGGGCTTTGTGGGCCATGGGAGTGGCTGGCTGTGAAGATGAAGTGTGATGAGCTGGGACGGGGGAGCTATCATTTAGAAATAAAGCAAGGTGCTTTATTCAAAAAGGATTTTGAACTAATGAAAAAAATCTGCTAGGGTTGAGCCGGGTTTGTCTGAGGAGCATTTTCTTGCTGCCTTCCTAGCAGTAGCAGAAGGCAGCATGTGGACTGGTCAGGTCTTTATTCTCATGCACATCCAGCTGGGTGACGCGCCCTGCGGGTGAGCCTGAGTCAGAGAGCATTTGAGTCGAACTGGGCAGGTCACGTGGAGCAAGCTAACTTAACCAAAAATAACCGAAAACAGCATTTCTGGGAAACAACACTGAAGACAGCTTTCCTTGTAAACAAAGGAGCAAAGTAAAGATAAAGGCTTGGTTGGAAAAAGTGAACATTTGGAAACCTAAGAAGAAATGCTTTGGGGAAAAATACTGAGGAAAACAAGTATTTCTTTTCCAGTAGTTATAATTTCAAAGCGTTTTCCTTCATGTATTTATGTCACATGCAACACATGTGTTTTGATAGGACCGGTCATAAGTTTTCCCTTCCACGTGTAGCTTTGTGAAACAGGACTTGTTTCCCTGTTACTCTCTGTCCTTGCTGGGAATTGACCAGATGGTGGGTGCAGGAGTTGGGGCCATTGCTGGTTCTCAGCCTGCCTGCAAATTAGAATCACCAGAGAGCTTCATGCACAAAACAGAAAAAAAGCCCCACTTCCAGAAATTCTGATTTAATTGGGAGCGTGGGCCATTGTCTCTGTCCTCTCAGGGCCTCGGGAGTTCCGGTGTGCAGTCGGGGCTAAAGCTGCGTGTCAGCACAACCTTCCTCCTCTTGCAAGCTGTGTTCTCTGGTCCTCGGCCGGGGCTTGGCCTCCTCCCTTCCTCCCCAGCAGGCTGAGCGTCGGAGGCTGGCTTTCTTTGTGGCTCTCTGGAGTGTTTTAGGGTGGGCAGGTGGTGTGTGCGCAAGAAATTACTGATTGCACATGTTTCCGTTTGGGGCAGGCAGGTTTGCCACTGGCCAGCAAAGTCGGAACCTCTGTGGTTGGCTGTCAGGGCAGCTCCCTGTCTGTCTCCTTAGGACCAGGAGTATGGACTTACAGTATGTACCAAAGTAGCCCAGACAGTACGGAGGTTCATGAGTCAGGCCAAATAGGCTGGGATCTGCTGTGGTTATGTTCATTACGTAGTTAAAAATGTTAACCTCCTCAGTTGTTTCCCAAAGTAGTATTTACTATTTGGAACTAAGAATCTCTTTATGTAAGATTTGTATCTTGTATTAGTTCTATTATCTTGTTTAATGGGAAAAAGAAGTTCATTTCTGGGATACTCTAACCATTGAATGATTAAAGAAACTTTACTAAATCTAAGGGAAGTCACCCAGTTTGGTTAAATTATAAATATAAGAAATTCCAAAATTTAACTTTATTGACAACATTCTGGTAATATAATCCAAATAATTAACTTTCTGGAGGAGTAGTGGATGGCTAGGATTTATTTTCTTGAGTTACATAAACTTCTAAATTAACTAGCCTTGTGTCGCTTTTCTTGGAAGGCATCTGTTGAACCTTAGGATCTGTTAGTCCCGCACCCTGCATGAACAGCCCAGAGAGGGCTTCTGACAAGAGCCCGCTTGCTGTGGATTCGGGGGTGGTCTCCTGCGGCTCGCTGTCTCTCTGAGGAGGCGTGGTGGTGGTCTCCACCCTTTCCTCCCACCTCCACCTCTGCTTCCATGCCCGCCTTCCTGGGCCAGCCCTCTACCCAGCGAGTTGTGGGGTCTGTACTTGGGAGTGATCTTAGGGGACACTTTGATTGGCTGCCACCTCCTGTCCAGGTAATGAGGTGATAGACGCAGGCCTGGGAGGTCAGTCTGTGTCTCGAGGGGGAGGCTGCTTTTTCCCGTGTGCTTTTCCTTGTTGTGTGCTTTTCCTTGTTGCGTATGCAGCATAGCGTTTCTCAACGTTTTGAAACCCAGGCCTCTTTTGATAAACTTGAAAGTCTTACCATTTGAAATTTTGAAATATGTTAAATAGAGACTGTATAGAAGTTAAAGCATTGGTAATTTTTATTCTTCTGAATCCTACAAGTAATGTATTTTGGTTGTAAAATTTTCAAATACTGGTAAGAGAGAAAGATGAAAGCTACTATAGCCCTCCTCACCTTGCCCGAGAAAGTTTCCTCCTTTTCAGAGGCCGCTACAGCTCAGAGCGTGCCAGGTCCTCGGCTCCTTCCTGCTTGTTAACACGCAAACACATTCACTCTGAACCTGAGAAAAGCGGGGAGATGGGACAATCCCTGCAACGTTGTGACTTGTCCTCCGTACTTGCCGTGTGTTGGAGGCTCTCACGGGCAGCAGAGACGCCCTGCCCCAGGCTTTGGTGGAGTGTCACGGTCTCTGCGGACGCCTTGTGATGTGCTCAGCCAGGTCTCGGGCACTAGGTATTGAAGCTGTTCTCAGGCTTTTACTCTTACACACACCCTGCAGTGAGCGTATCCCCCCCCCTTCACGTGTAAGTGCTTTCTATGATGATGAATTCCTAGAAATGGAATTATAATTTTAGAATATGCTTTTTCAGACCATACCCCAAATAGATCCAGTTGTATTCTGTTCTCTACTGTTGTTTTTAGAGCATTTTATTATTTCTTCAAGATTTATAAGAGGATAGCGTGAAGTCCTGCTATGTAATTTGTTTGTACGGAACTCTTTGATTTGAAGAAATATAAAAATAAAATTTTGCCTCAAATAAAGGTATATAATTCATGACAACTTGGCTCATGTAGTTTCTGTCCAGTCTGATGAACCACTGAGACATAAGCGCCCATGCTGGCTTAGTTATCTGAGCTGTTTTTAAATTTTAGTGGAGTAGTAGATAGGTGGAATTTTTCCCTTCCTTAGGAAGTGCTTCTTATTACACTAGTAATACATATTTTATAGAAAATTTTGAAACCAGGATAAATATGAGTTTTAAATAACAAAATCACTCTGTGTTAACTCAGTAGAAGAAAATAAGATGATTATGTTTCTGTGCCCTCAGATCTCTCCAAGAACCGAGACCGCTATCAACAGTGTCGGCAATAGTTTGGAGAACGCACTGCATACATCAGCACATTCCACGGAGGAGTCGCTGCCCAAGAGGCCTTTAGGAAAACACAGCAAAGGTGAGTCTACGTGTGGGTTTCCTAAGGACGTCCACAGGGTCAAAGGGAAGAGGTGCCTTGGAACGTGGGGCAGAGATCCTCATGATGATGTTTTATTAGATGCTTTCAGATCTTTCATCAGTGCTATTATTAGTAAGATGTATTGTTTTTCTAAATTCTACCATCAGTACATGGAAACGTTTTGGCTGTAAAAATCTCAAACATTGATGGTTATTAAGGGGAAGAAAATGAAAATCATTACACCCTCCTTGTCACCTCACACCAAAATAAGCCCTAAATCCTAGAGCAGCACTGTCCCTTGGAGCCCCTGCCGCCAGCCACACGTGCCTTCTAAGGACTTGAGATGTAGCCAGTGCAACTGGGGAGCGGAATTTTTATTTTTCTTTAATGTAGACGTAGATGGGTGACTGCCACACGGGATGGTGTGGCTCTGGAGCGAGCCGGTGACTGCTCAGGCTAGATGTGTGGGGCGGCTCAGAGGAGATTGCAATGTGGCCTGTCTGACTCTGCGGCATTCTAGGCAGTCCCAGAGTTGAATACGGTTGAAAACTGATCACCTGTGTGGTGGCATTGTAGACTGCAGGAGGAGCGTACAGGTGATCTGTAGGGCTGGATGGGGCAGCAGCCCGCAGAGTCGTGGGGTCGCTTGTCCTGGCTCCTGGGCCCTGAGGCTGGCTGCCCTGCACCTCCGGCCCTTTGTCCTCCCCCTGCTTGTTTACAGATGTGGTGGTCTCCTCTTCTAGAACTGGGGCAGTGTGAGGTCTAGTCTGCTCCATGCCTTGGCCCTTCTGTTTCCCTGTGTCTCGGCCATAGTGCTTTTTGCCTTACAGATGCTTCATAACACTTTGGTTTTTAAAGTGACGTCCGTTCTGAGAATGTTCTCACGAGCCGCCTGTCTCTGACAGATCGTCACCCAGGAGCTGTCCCTTTCCTCAGCAGCAGCCTGTGTTTGTGTATGTGGACATGTGCTATGGTATGAAAACAGTGAGTCCTTATGACAGCCCCGTGAGGGGTGTTATCCCTGTTTGACCCTCGTGACAGTTCTCTGAGGCTGCAGTGATCTTCACACATTCCTCTCAGTAGAGACCGTGTCTCCTGGTTTCCTGTCTTGACCACTTGGTCACCCCCAAGAGGAAGCAGTGCCCTGACCCCACAGTGGACAGTTGGCACCTGGATTGCAGGGACTTCCTCCACTCTGAAAGCTGCACTTCTCCTTCCTTCTCCGTGTCGTCCCCAGGGGAATGCCTCCCACGGAGTGTTGCTTCCTTTGTCCCCAGCCAGTCCAGCCTGGGAACCTGTGCCCGCACACCCTCCTCATCTTAGGCAGGACTCTTGTTTACCATAGTGCTTTTTCCTCGAGGCATAATTATTAAGATTCCCCCATTTGTTTTTTTATATATATAATTTCAAAATATGTGGCTATTATCTGTCATTCTCTTGTCTGTATGCTTTGGTGCCCAGAGAGCCAGGGTGAGCCAGTTCTCACGTGATCTGTGGCAAAACCCAAGTAGGAAGGCAGAAGTGAGGTCATGGTTGTCCATTCTCAAACTACCATAGGTCCTGAAGTAACGTAGTAAGCAAACACTGTTAATTATCTACAGCAGCAGTCCCCAACCTTTTTGGCACCAGGGACCGGTTTCATGGAAGACAGTTTTTACATGGACGGGGGCATGGGGGAATGGTTTCGGGATGATTCAAGCACATTACATTTATCGTGCAGTCAGACCTCTCTGCTAACGATAAATCTATATTTGCAGCCACTTCCCAGCGCTAGCATCACCTCCTCAGCTCCACCTTACATCATCAGTCACTACATTCTCATAAGGAGTGCGCAACCTAGATCCTGCGCGTGTGCAGTTTGCGGTAGGGTTTGCAATCTTATGAGAATCTAATGCCCGCTGCTCTGACAGGAGGCAGAGCTTATGCAGTGATGCGAGTGATGGGGAGCGGCTGTAAATACAGATGAAACTTTGCTTGCTCTTGCTCGCCTGCCCCCACCTCCTGCTGTGCGGCCCGGTTCCTAACAGGCCACAGACTGGTACCAGTCTGAGGCCCCGGGGTTGGGGACCGCAGTTCTACAGCATTCTCCATTCATTGGTCTTAGAGAGTAAGTTTCTTTTGTCCAGAAATTGGCAAGCAAGTTAACTTGGTTTGTATTAGTTGTATTTCTCATTAATCCTTCTAATATTCTGTTGGGCCTGGATTATTGCTCTTCTGAATGTCTGAAGTCACTCTAGGTTGTATAGTTTTATCACTATAAAGTTTTATCCCTGTCTTTTCTGTACCACATTTCTATTTTGGTGTTTCTCTGCTTCCTTGGAAGTCACACAGTGATACAGTTTAACTTATAAAGTGGTCAGACTTTTACATTTCTCGTGTCTGTGAAAGCTCAGGGAGCAGCAGCAAGGATGGTCTCTGCCACTGCGCTAGTTGGGCAGCGTTCTGTATTCATGGGCTTACATAGTCTTCATCGTGACCCTGTGAGGGCGGTCATACCTACTTAATTCTAACAGTGATCCCGTTAATTCTAACACTGACCCCATCTCACAGAAGGGACGACTGAGTCACAGAGAAGTGACATTCCTACGGTAAGCAGGGTCAGACCCAGAGCTGATGTTCTCAACCACCGTGGTAGACTGAAGAGAGCACAAACAGGGGTGAGGGTGGCAGTGCTTAAAAGCACGCACTAAACAGTGAGAACATAGCTTTTTCTACACTATTTATTGTGAAATTTTTCAAGTATGGGAGTGGAGACAATAGTACAGTGTCCCAGTGCCCAGCATCTGGCCTCAGCGGCAGGCGCCATGTGTAGCTTCTGTCTTGTGCTACTTGTGAATGTACTGAGGAGTGCAGACTCTGAGAGCTCGGGCATTTTTCCCAAATCCTCTCACTTGTGTTTATTTTTACTGGAATTTAGGGAAACAGTTATTGTGATGTACAAATTTAATGCTCTCAAAGAAGTTCTGTAACTTTGTTTTTTGGACTTTGAGTAATTATAATTTTTTAAAGTTATCTTTTTGTGAGACAGTGAAGGGGGTATAGTTTCATTAAACTTAATTAAGTTTATTTACCAGCAGTTCTAAAACTTTTTGGTCTCAGGACCCCTTTGTACTCTTAACATTACAGATTCAAAAGAATCCATGTTTGTGTGGGTTACATCTATAGATATTTAGCATAATATAAATTAAAACTGAGAAAATTTTTATTTTACTTAAATGCTTTTTATTATATGCTACTGAGGTTTTTGTGTTTGTCATGCATCATTATTAGGACTGGAAGATAGTTTAAAGACTAAATCCCAAAAGTCTTGGATTTTTGATAAAACAACATCCAACCCAACAAATTAGAACATGAATTCTTTATAAGACAAGAATTTTAATAAAATCTAAATTTTAAAATACTAGTAGGATATTACCTTTCCTGAGTTGTGCTGGGATTCCAACGTGCAGCCGGAAATGAGAAGCCTTGGTAATTTTAATTTCTCTATTGGCTCTTTATTCAACATTTTATTAAGAGGACTTTTAAACATACAGTAAAGTTCAAAGAATTTTACAGTGGGTACCCACCACCTAGATTCCACAATTTTATTTTATTATACAGATGCTTTTCGACAATGGGGTCATGTCTTGATAAACCTGTCGTGAAGTTGGAAAATATCAAGTCGAAAATGTATTTAATACACCTAACCTACTGAACGTCATAGCTTAGTCTAGCCTACCTTAAACGTGCTCGGAACACTTACCTTAATTAGCCTCATGTTGGGCAAAATCATTTAACACAAAGGCCTATTTGATAATAAAGTGTTGAGTATTTCATGTAATTTATTGACTGCTGTACTGAAAAGTGAAAAACAGAATGATCGTGTGTGTGCTTGAAGTACGGTTTCTACTGAGTCGCTTTTGCACCATCGTAAAGTCAGAACCTCTAAGTCAAACCGTCTTCAGTCGGGACTGTCTGTGCTTGTTTGCCGTCTCCCTCATAGGCTTCTCATTCGAACCACAGGACACAGACTTATTTGAGTGACTGTTTTCTCAATTTCCCTGAAGAAAATGTGATTAGAGACACAGGAGTGAAGCTATTCGTCGTGGGACAATAGGGCTCCCTTCTCGCTGTGCCCCTGTTGAGGGAGGCTCCCAGGGTTGCAGTGTCTGTCCTTGACTTCTCAGGCTCTGCTCTGAGTTAATACTGAGCCACTTCATGTAAAATACGAGACTCTGTCAACTGCATTTCTTAGTGGTGTGCTGGAGCCAGCTTATATTGCCTCCTGAGAGCAATTGTTAAATTTCCAGGAATCATTTGGCCGCCGGATGTTGCACTGGTAGCATGAAGTCAGCCACGGTAGGAGTGTGTACGTGTGGGAGGTCGGCAGACACTACGATCGGGGCAGGGCTCCGGCCTCTGTGTAGTTGTCACGCAGGCTCCAGCCGCATATGCTGTTCACCCTGCTGGGGTTTCATATATATTTTAAGAAAGTGTAAGGGAAAAATGGTATTTTATATTATTTATATTTTACTATTTCCACTGCTCTTCCTTTTTTCCTGAAAATTGGAGTTTCCAACTTGGTCTCGCTTCCCATCAGCCTGAAGAACTTGCTTTCGCGTGTCTTTTAGTGCAGTTCTGCTGACAGGGGATTTTCTTAGTTTTCGTTTATGTGAAAATATCTTTGTTGCCCCTTCATTCTTGCTAATTATGGAATTCTTGGTTGAGAGTTTTGTTTTAACTTTAGTGGGGTCATTTCGCTGCCTTCTGGCCTGTTTTTCCAGTGAGAAATCGTCCCGTGTTTGTTCTGCGTGCGCCGTGTGCTGGTTTCCCTGGCTGCTTTGGAGATTTTCTCCTTGTCCTTGGTTTGCAACAGTTTGTCTGTGATGTGCCTAGGTGTGGTTTTCTTGTATTTATTTTGCTTCTTGTTTGCTGAGCTACCACTTTTTTAAAAAAAACCCATCTTTATTTTGCACCAAATTTGGGGATTTTTCAGCCATCATTAAACCTCTTTCTCCCCCTTTCCACGTGAGACTCCAGGTTTCACGTGTGGTCAGTCTTTGATCTCGTCCGGTCAATCACTGAAGCTCTGCTCATTGTTTCCATCTTTTTTTCTCTCTTCTTCAGACGGGACAGTTTCTTTCCACCTGTCTCCAAGTTCACATGGCCTTTCACCGTTTCCAGTCTGCTGTTAAGCCTGTCCAGTGGGTGTTTTTGTGTCGGATGTTGTATTTTTCAGTTTTAGAATTCCTGTTTGGTTCTTGTTTGTAATTTGTGTCTCTGCTAAGGTGCTAGCCGTTCATTTATCATGAGCATGGTTTTTTTTACATCCTTGAACAAAGATATAACAACTGCTTTCAAATCCTGGTCTGCTGGTTCCAATGTCTAGGTCACCGAGGGCTGGTGTCTTGATTGTTTTCTCTTGACTATTCCTCAAGTTTTCCTGTTTTTATGAATGTCTGATTTTAGATTGTATTGTACGTGATGGATTGTAGAGATTTCGGATTCTCATGTTCTGAAGGGTATTGGTTTTTTTTCTTGTGACAGGTAATGTTGCCTGGACAAGGTCACAGCTCCCACTCTTGTGTGGTAGGCTGCAAGTGCAGCCTCTTTGGTTCTGAGCCTGCCGTGGCCGCATGGAGTCTACCCCAGCACTTGTAGTTCTGGGCTCAGCCAGGAGTGTGGCACAGTTTACGTGCAGAATTTGGGAGTCTTGTCTGTGGTTCTCTCCTCCTTCCCAGCAGCTGTGGTTGCCTGAGCTCGTCCCTCCTGCCCCTCAGTGGTCAGGCTGCCTCCAGGGGACAGGTCACAGACTCAGCCCGCCCGGTGCTCTTCAGCCGACCTCCAGCTTCTGCCTGCCGTGTTACTCTCCAGGGCCTTTAGACAGGTGTTTTGTTTGTAAATATATTTTTTCCAGAGTTTCTCTTTGTTTGTGGGAGGGTGGGTCCAGTGTGAGCTGCTGCACCAGGTCATTTTGCATGACCCCAGTGGGGCCCTGCGTGCTGCTCCCACAGGCAGCCCTGGCCCTGGCAGCCTCCTTCCCTCCAGTAGGCGGCTTTGCTCGGGCCGTCCCAGGTCAGCGCTCCTCCCAGCTCGTGCAGAGGCCAGTCCTTTCCTCTCATCCTGCTGGCTCTGAGGAAGACTAGAGCCACCGCTTCTCCCCAGGGAGACTGGCACTCAGTGTTGCCTGTCTCCCCTGCGTGCAGCCTCCTTCCCTTTCCCATGGCCCCAGGCCCTTGTCCCTGGCTGGCTCGCTGCCTCCGTGTTGTCAGGGCCCCCTGCCCATGAGCACCTCGCTGTGCCCCCTCTGCCCCGCACCTCGACTGCCGGACTTGCCCTTCTGATGCTGCTCTCTCAGGCGGTCACGAGGGACCCGCAGCTGACAAACTGGGAGGGTGCTTCTCAGAGCTCACAATCACTTGTGATCACCCCGCCCCGCCCCCCTTGGTTTCTTTCATTTTCTTAAAGTACAGATTCCTGATAACACCCTTGCCTGGTTTTCCTCTTGCCTCTCTGCTTCCCTGGACACCCCCCTTTGGCCTGCCCCTCAAACGTTAGTGGTTCCTAAAGCTCTCTGCTCCCCTACTCAGTACGTCCGAGCAGTCTCATCTGAGCCTGGGATGCAGCCGCCGGTGCTCTGTTGACATTCGGATCTGCGAGTCCAGCTGAGGCGTGGTGGCCCGCTGGCAGTCGCTAGGTCAGTGTGCCTGGGTGGAAGTGCTGTCGCGTCACCACCCCCTGAAATGTGTTTCCAGCATTTGTGATTGATCCCGCACTCGGGCCCAGCAGGTCCTGGGAGTCCTGGTGGTCTGGCCCTGGAGGGCACTCACTTTCTTCTTCCCTCCTGGCCTCGTCCTGCCTGCGGCCTCTCGGTCCCTCCTGTCTCTGGTCCTGCTCTTCCGCAGCTCGTCCTCAGGCGGGGACCAGTCCGGTGCATGTGAACCACTGCAGTTCCCCCCGCAGCTTGTCAGCACTGACCAATGGGAATAGCAGAGGTGTCACACGGCACTTGCTATGCCCCTGGACTGTCTGTGCAGCGGAACTGCTGTTCCTTTTGCGCAGTGAGGACTGAGCCTCAGTGGGGTTAAATGACTGTGCTCAGGATCTTTAGCTCACAGGTGTCACATTTCAAACTTGGGTGTCCAAATGCAGAGCCCCTGGGTTAACTAGGACCTGCAGGAAAGGCCGAACTTTCTCCCGTGGCCTTTTTTGCCTTCCTGGTCTTGTCTCCTGACACCCACCTGCGCACGTGCCTGGCTCCGGGCCACGTGCTTGGTCTACCCTGGGTCCTGACCCCGGGTTTCTTTGAAGTCTAGCACAGCTTTACTTCTTTGAACCTTTTAATTTTTATATCGCTTACGGCTGGTACTGTGCCTAGTACGTGGTAATTCTGAGTAAAACATTTACCTTCACATATAAATGACATTCCTGAGGCCACTAAATTTTTTTCTTTTCTTGTTCTTGATCCCATCCACTGTAAGAGGTCCCTAAATTTAGGTGCCTTGTCACTAATCAGTCAAAAGGGAAAATGTTTTCATTTCCTGTTTTTGCTACTTCAGAAATATCTTTATCTGCTTTATGTTTTCCAGATTATGCTACTTTTGTTTCTTTCTCTTTCTGGAGAACAAATCAGATTAATACAATGTAGCTAGACAATAAGAAATCAAAGAAAAATAAATTACAGAGTTCTTAAGTATAACATGATGTGTCCTGAAAACCTGTGGGAAAGAAGGAGCTGTTTAATCAGTGCAATAATGTTCAAATTGTAACAACAGCTAAAAGAAGCAATGCTTCCAAAAACTATCCCTATTAACACCGACAACTAAGTGCAAGTGAGAAAGTTGGTATTTTAGGGACATTATTATTCAACTGAGACTTTTAAGAATACAGTTTTTCAATTTTTCAATGAAGCTGACTTTTGGTAATGAAATTTTAAAGCAGGAAGAGCTGAAATATCTTCCCTCTGTCTTACATAATATCCATCCCCTTTACTCTGATTTTTTAGTATACTTTTGGTAATTACTGAAGTGTTTTCTTGTTATTGGACATATATCTTAATAAAGATACATTGAAAATGAGTAAAACAAAGACATATTTGGCAGAAAACTTCCAACTACTCAGGTTTTTCCAGAAGGCTTTAGGGTAGAAAGGGGAAACGTTTGAGAAGAGTGACATGTTCTTGGAACATCTTGAAACCATTGTCTGGAGGTGCCTTATTTCATAAGTACTGACATGATGGCCCCTTAAATCACTGGAAGACGCTTGGCAGTGAAGAGGACCCTAAGGTGGGAGCAGTCTTGACTGGGGATCCTCCGGCCAAGCAGAAAGGAGGTACTCTGGGGCCAGCCCTGCTCCCTGGCCGACTGGGGCTCCTGGCCAGGCCCTGTCCTGTTTAGTTGCCACGTCCTGGTTCAGGCCTTCGGGAACGCCTGCGTGGGCTGGGATAGGTCCCCTTCTGGGTTTGTTCAGCTGCTCCACCAGCCCCCTTCTCATATTGTCTTCCTGGGCCACAGGCTGCTGCTTCAAGGCCTTTGTGTCACTGGGTTAATCGCTGCTGAGTTAGGTGGGGTCTGTGGCCTATCGTGGAGGACCTGCCTCTGGCTGGTTCCAGACTACTACTGCTCACATTTGCTTGTACCGGGAAGACTGCACATGCAGACACGGTATTTCCTGATTGAACTGCGTTGCCTGATCCCTTCCATTGATAGCATTTTGGCTTTTTGTTAGGATTGTCTTGCGACTGCTGCCCAAATCAGTTTTCTTAGAGATGTGTCCGGACCCATGATGCTGCCTCAGCTGTGGGGCTTACGATTAAGAACAGCAGCCGCAGCATGCGTCTATGTGGCACCGTGGTGACAATGTTGGGTGAGAAGCTGGTGGAGGACTGAGCACTGCCTCGCCCAGGGCTGCTGCGCATGGAGGGGAGGGGCTTTGGGCCTGTCAGTGCTAGGTCTGGTCTGCTCTGCCTGGACCTCAGGTTGTGTGGGATTGAGTGTTGTCATGTATCTGTCGACCTGGAGGGAGTTTGTTCTCCTCCTGGTGGGACTCCTATTCGGTAGCTGAGATCTGTCATTACTCCCTGGGGCTCTGTGTGGTGGTTTGCTGCCATCCCCTCTCCTCTCCGGGTGGTGTGATTACACATGGCAAAGGGCACAGGGAATAATGGGGCTCCTCACCACCCCCCCGCCACTGCTGCCTTCCCTTCCTGTTTACCTTCAGAGTTTGGGAGAAATGAAAATTAAAATGTGCCCAAATATTTGTGGGGTTTTGATCCAGAGGAAGCATTTGAGGTAGCTTGTGAAGACACTCGGACCACACGGGCTCAGAGGGGACTGGGCGTGTTGGTTAGCTGCTGCTGTGTGACGGACAGCCCGCACATCTCAGTAGCAAACAAGATGAGCATTTTTTGTTACAGATCCATGGGTTGGCAGGGGTCTGGCTGGTGCTGTCTGGCTCTGCTGGGGGCTGCTTCAGGCAGCAGCCGCTGGGAGGCTCTGACTCACACGGCCCTCGCCCTCCTCGGACCAGTGGCAGAGGGCGCGGAAACCCAGGGCCTTTCAGGCTGGGCTCTGAACCGGCACACAGTCCTTCTGCCCCATTCTGCTGTCCACAGCAGGTCACTCGGCCAGACCCAGATTCAAGGACAGGAAAGCCTAGTCCGCCCTGAGCCAGCCGCAGCATGGCTTCCAGTGCAGGGCGGGTGAGGGGCTGTGCAGAGGACTCAGACTGCCACAAAGCAGGCAGGTAATTCAGGGGACGCAGGTTGATTTTGTGATAAACACCCCACTTAGTGACACTCCAGTTAGCACTCTCTGGGAGGCTGAGGAGATTCTGCACTGCCAGACGAAAGCCGCGACGCGCCATGGAAAAGGAACAAGTGGAGAAGGACGGGCTTGTGAAGTTTAGAAGTGACCGCCACAACAACAAAGCGTCCGGTGGTGTGAAAGGATCGCCAGAATCTGGAACGTGGAAATGAGGCAGAGAGAAGGTGAGAAACTTAGGTGGTCAGCTGAGCAGGTTCAGCGTCTTAAAAAATAAAAATTGAAAAAAGGAAGGCGTTTGAAAGAGAAAGTGAAGGAAGGAAGCTGGTCAGGTGCGTATTGGAGGAAAACGTCCTCAGGATCTTCACACGAAGCACGCTGGTCGCTGAGAAGGGTGGGCTCAGAAAACCCATGTCTACACAGGGCTGACTCTTGTGATTAAGGGATCAAGAAGTGATCCTGTGAGCTTCCATAGAAGAACAGCAACGAAACAGATTTCGCCTGCGGAGAAGCCGGGACCAGGCTCATGTAGACTTCCCATTGGCAAGCGGAGGTGCCGGAGTACTGTGGGGTGCCTTCTATGCTTTGAGTGAAAGTTATTTTGATGGCAGAATTCTGTACCTACTTAAATTATCGGTTGTTTGAAGGTAGTCGTTTTCAGATGTGCCGAGGAGTTGGTAAATTTCTTTCATTCGTCCTTTCTGCGGAGGTTACTTGAGGATTAAGATATTTCCGCCAAACAAAGGCAAGTGCAGATGAAGAGGATGGTGTGGGATACGAGATGGGCACTTGCTGCGGAGTTGGGAGCAGGAAGTTACGGGAGGACAGCTGCGCAGCAGTCCTAGGAAAGTTGGTATAGGTTGGGTATCCTTATCCAAAACGCTTGGGACAAGAAGTGTTTTGAGATTTCCTATTTTTTTCAGATTTTGGAATGTTTGCATTATACTTTCTGGTTCAGCATACCTAATCCAAAATCCTTACTGCTTCAGTGAACATTTCCTTTGAGTGTCGTGTCGGTGCCCAAGAAATGTTGTATTTTGGAGCATTTCAGATTTCAGGAAATATAATAACTTAATGAAATATAATAAATTAATTCATTTCATTAATGAATTAATGAAATATAATAAATTTAGAAGCTTATCTTCATATAGAAAATTGGACTGCATTCCAAGCAATAGATAGAAGGAATAGGAAGGTGAAAAACATTACAGATATACTAAACATTGCAATTATGTTTTTTCTACCGACAAGAAAAGGTAGTTAACTCCAGAACAACACATACTACATGTTCATACACCCAAAATTCTACAAGAAAGTCATGATACAGTTGTGAAGCAAATTAAGGTACTATGATTTTGAAGTAGAGTAAGAAATGCCAGTCATCAGGGAAATACACATTAAAGCCACAATGCAATGTCATATGTATCCACTAGAATTAAAAGGGCAGCATAGCAGATGTTAGGATCAGAAGCAGCTGGAACTTTGATCCAGAGCTGATGGGAGTATAAGATGGTACAACCACCTAAAGACAATTTGGCATTTTCTTGTAAAGAGATAAATGTATCCTATTTGTTCATGCAATTCCAGTTTTAGGGAATTTATCCCAAAGACATGAATGTGAATGTCCACAACAATGCTTGTAGAAAAAGGCTTATGGCAACTTTATTCATAATAGCCAAGGACTGGAAATAGCCCAAATGTCCACGAATAGGAGAACGGATAAACAAACTGTGGTACATTTATACAATGGAATAGAACTCAGTAATGTTTAAAACCATTAATCTCAAGAATATGACATTGAATGAAAGAAGTTGAACCCAAAAGAAGACATGTTGTGTCGTTCTGTTTCTATGAAGTTCAGGACCTTTTAAGTGATTGAAATGTTCTTGCCTGACTCAACAGTGGCAAAAAAAAAAGAAAAAAGAAAAAAGAAATGTTCTCCATCTTCAGTCAAGGATTAGTGATTTCATGGGCATATAAATGTACCCAAACTCATTGAATTGTACACTTGAGATTTATGCATTTTGCTCTATGTAAATTCTGCCTCAAGTTAAAAAAAAATTGTAGGATAAAGGCTGAACACCTCACCATTTTACACCAGGCCCTTTGCAATCCAGCGGGTCTCCTGACTTCGTTCTCTTGGCCCGGAATATATATGGGTGGAGGGGGTGGCGTCTGTTTTTCTCCCAGTCTTTAAGAATATATAGGTATCTTTCAAGGCTCTGCCCTAAAAGACCTTTTTTGTAATGTGTTTTCCTAGTCTGTTGGCAAAATTCTTTCTTCCTCTTGAGTCTATGACATCATATATATTAGTCATTAAATATGAAATGTCCGATTTCGAATCAAAAGTGTAGTTTATTACATCTCAAACAAGAAGCAGTACAATTAATCAAAGTATACGCCTAAACTATCGACACAGTTTTGCCATCTTAATGGTAGCTTGTTTACGCCAGCAGCAAAGAAGCCTGGAGAGTGAGTGGCGATGAAACCGTGAAAGGCATTTTCCACAGCTTGTCGAGAATTGAATATTTTTCCTTGGAAGAAGTGGTCCAAAGCCTGGAAGAAGTGGTAGTTGGTGAAAGGTCTGGTGAATACGGTGGATGACAGAGAGTTTCCAAGTCCAGCCTCTGTAGTTTGAGCAGCGTTGTTTGTGCGACATGTTGTCTTGCAAGAGGATTGGCCTGTCTCTGTTGACCAATCTCGGCTGCTTCATCGCAAGCATCCTCATCATTTTGTCCAGTTGGTTGCAGTAGGCATCCGCTGTAATTGATTGACCAGGTTTCATGAAGCCGTAGTGGATAATACCAGTGCTGGACCACCAAACAGACACCATTAGCTTTTTTTGATGCATATTCAGTTTTGGACTGTGTTTTGGTGCTTCATCTTTATCCAGCCATTGTGCCAAATGCTTACGATTGTCAAAAATAATCTATTTTTCATCACACGTAACAATGTGGTGTAGAAATGTCGTGACAACAAAGAAAGGCAAGCTTCAAGACGAGTTCTCTTCTGATGCTCATTTAATTCATGTGGAACCCATGTATCCAGCTTCTTTACCTTGCCCATTTGTTTCAAATGGTCCAATATTGTTGGAATAGTAATGTCAAACCTTGCTGCTGATTCATGTGTAGGTTGAGAGGGATTCCCTTCCACTACAGGTTTCAGCTCATCATTATCCACCTTGGTCTCAGGTCACCCACGTGGCTCATTTTCAAGATTAAAATCACCAGAACGGAACTTCTCAAACCATCAATGCACTGTGCGTCCATTAGCCACACCCTCCCCAAACAGTTTGTTGATATTTCGAGCTGTCTGTGCTGCATTGGTTCCACGACAGAACTCATGTTCGAAAATAACATGAATTTTTGACTTGTCCATGGTTTCACAAAAATTGCTCTAAAAAAAAAATGTGAAAGATAATCACAAGCCAAAAAATACACATTTGAAAGAGTGAGAAGGGGCCGGGCGCGGTGGCTCCTGCCTGTGATCCCAGCACTCTGGGAGGCCGAGGCGGGAGGGTTGCTTGAGTCCGGGAGTTTGAAGCCAGCCTGAGCAAGAGCGAGACCCCGACTCTACTAACTAAAAATAGAAAAATTAGCTGGGCGTGGTGGTGCCTGTGGTCCCAGCTACTCGGGAGGCTGAGGCAGGAGGATGCTTGAGCCCGGGAGTTGGAGGCTGCAGTGAGCTGTGATGACGCCACTGCACTCCAGCCTTGAAGGGAAAGAAAGGCTGAGGATGGACCTTCACAGTAGAAATAAAACAAGAAGTGTCAAAGTGAAATGTCAGAGATATGAACTGTCAACCTTAGTACTTAAGGAAATCGGACATTCCATACTTAATAACCTAATATTTTTTTGAATGTGAAAATACTCACATGGTATTTTTGTTGCTGAATTGTCTTCCCCGTATAGAGTGTAAGTTTGCCGACCTCTGGTGTAACCCAAGGAAAGCGAAATTACTTTTTCAGCATCTCATTTGCTCAAAAGGTAAAGTTTTTTTTTTTCCAACATCTCCACTGATACTCTGATTCAGGAGTTGGCAAACTTTTCCTGTAAAGGGCTAGATAGTAAACATTTTAGGCTTTGCAGGCCACATATCGTCTTTGTCACATGTACCTTTTTTTTTTTTAAATAACCCTTTAAGAATGTAAAAACCATTCTTAACAGACTGTACAAAAACAGGCCAGTTTGGTCTGTGGGCTATAGTTTGCCAACCCCTGTTATCTAAAACATTTGAATTATAAGCAAAATAATGTGTACTATTGATGTTTGGAGTAAGCAGTACCTAAAAGTAGAATATTTTAAAAACAAATTGATTTCCAAACAGCATTAGTAATTAGCTATAACTTTCTTTTTAAATGGAAAATGTTTTTTTCCGGTAACAGTCATTAATTTGCTTTATTTTGAGGTTTGGCTTCAAAACAGGCAACACAACTCACAGTCCTAGAAAAATGTTTCTGATGTGCCCTAACTTTGCTCTGGTCTTGAGTTCTCCGCCAGGTGGTCAGCATGTGTGTTTGTTGGGCCAGCGAGATGACACAGTAGTAGCTGCTGAGCCAGCACGTGGTGGCTTGAAGGACTATCTGGTAATAAAATATCAAAGAAAACTTCAAAGAAACATCTGATCCCATGGTAGCCTATTAAAACCTATGCCACGTAATTCCTGAAGATTTGAAGGAATGATTACGATCTTTCACAGTAAAAACAAAATACAGGAAGACAATATAGCAATCATAGTTAACTAGAAAAAATAAATTTCCTGTCAACATAAACCAAAAAGTAAGAAACACTGGCAGGTGATGCCTTTGTGATGGCACACACTGATGGACTGTATCTGCATCTTTTAAAAATAGATTATTTTGAAAAAACATCACAAATTTACAAAAAAGTTGCAACTGCATTAAAAATCACTTTCCTGAAACATTTGAGAGTGAACTATGGACCTGTTACCCCATGATTGCCAAATTTTGGTCATATATATGTATTTTAAATTATTTATTTATTTATTTATTTGTTTAGGAGACAAGGTCTCTCTCTCTCACCCAGGCTGGAGTGCAGTGGAGCTGTCATAGCTCACCACAGCCTTGAACTCCTGGGCTCAAGTGATCCTCCTGCCTCGGCCTCCCAAAGTGCTGGAATTACAAGCATGAGCCACCACATGTGGCCTGACCATATATTTTTCACAAACAATGACTTTCTCTTAACATCACTACAGTGCAGCCATCAAGATGAGAAGATTAGCATGAGGACATCACCATCCTCTTACCCTCAGGTTCACCCACATTTCGACTGTTGTCCCAGTAACGCCTCTTATACCTGAAGGACCACGCTCTGAGTCCAGGTGCACCGAGTCAATCACGTTTCCAACGTTTCCTCCTCCAGCAGTAGCTCCTCGGTCTTCCTTCATCTTTCATGACCTGGGCACTTGAGAAGATTGTGAACCACTGATTTTGTAGACTGTCCTTCAGCCTGAGTTTGTTGATGTTTCCCAGTAGTGAGGCTCAGGTCGTGGGTGTTGGTCAGGACCCTGCTGCACTGGTCTCAGTGCGTCCTACAGGCAGCACGCGCGTGGTTTGTCCTCTTACTGGTGACCACTTTGCTCATTTTCCTGCTGTCTGCCAGGGTTCTCCTGTGTAAAAATTGCTTTCTAACTAGATAAATAACCTATTTCTTACAGACTTTCAACTTAACCATTTATTTATGTCTCATGGGATCATGGTCTCCTGTTTTATTCAGTGGGTTATATCCCATCACTGTCATTTATTTCGATGCTCAAGACCCAGATTTGGCCAGTGGGAGCCCCTGCAGGCTGGCTTTTGTGTCTTTCTAATATGCCCCACCATTCTTTGAGCTCTTCCTTCCTTTCTGGCATAACAAGATGTTCAAGACTCCTCTTGTCTTCCCCCAGCCCTGAAATTGGCATTTTTTCCGAGAAGCTCTGGTTCATTTAGTGGAAAATGGGATTTAGAAGCCAAAAATCTGATGCTGGGTGTGCTCCCTGCTAGTGGAGTGTGGCTGCTTCCAGGCCCTCTCAGTGACAGCTGGGGATATATGTATATACACACATTTACACTTAGACTTATTTCTGTACATTTACTGAAAATCATGAGTTCATAGCAATATATCTGGCTTTGGTGTAGCACCACAGGGCTCATTCTAGTTTTCTCCTTTTCTGTGTTTGAAACTCCCTTCCCCAGCAGGGAGAAACCTGGTTTCCATTGCCTTCGACATCTTTGCTTGTCTGGTCGGTGTCCTGTCTGTGACCCATCTCCACTGCCCCAGCCTCTCCCCCACATGGATGTCCTCTCTGCCATACGTGGGCCTCGACGTCCCAGGCTGGGCCAGCCCCTTCCCAGGTTAGCGTCCCTTTCAGTCTGCTGTTATCACCTACTTTGCTCTGGTACTTTTGGTGGCTTTAGGAATGCATTGAAGGAGAATAGGAGGATGATGAGTTTCTCGTACATTTACTTATTCCAACTCAGCAGGCTTACCTGGTTGCAGATGAAAGGGTCACTTAACAATTCCTGCATTGATGGAAAAGCTGCCTACTTAAAAAAAAAAAAAATCAAGTTTCTTGGAAGCAGCAGTGTTTTTTCCTCCTTTAATCTTCTGTAGAGCCATCAGGGACCCACAGTCTACCGAGAACCTGCTGCCAGTGCCAGTGGAAGGTGGAAGCCATACCACCACCGGGGGCCCTGTGTCCTTCCTGTTGTAGTGGTCTTATGAATTACTCAGCAGACATCAAAAGCCCCTTTAGACAATATTACAATTTTTGCTTTCAACCATCAAACCTATTTTGAACAACTCAGAAGCTGAGTAGTCTGTTATATTGACCCAGATGTTTAACATTTCTCTTGCTTTTCTTTCATTCCTGATGGGTCCAAGTGTTCTTCCAGTTTATTTTCCTTCTGTTTGAATAACTTTCTTTAGCAATTTTTTCAGAGCAGGTCTGTTGGCAAAAGTGCTCTTAGTTTTCCTTCGTCTGAGAATGTCTTTGTGTCCCTTTCACTGGGTGTAGGACTATGATTGGCAGTTCTTTTCCTTTAGTGCTTTAAAATGTGCTTCTGCCTTCTCCTGGCCTTCCTTGCTTCTGATGAGAAGTTATCAGTCATCTGAATGGTTTTCTCCTATAATGTAATGTGTTGTTTTTGTCTGGTTGCTTTTAAGATTCTTTTGTCTTTTGTTTTTAGCATTTTGATGATGATGTGTGTAGGTGTTGATTTCTTTGGGTGTATCCTGCTTAGAGTTCACAGAGTTGCTTGAGTGTGTAGGTTTATGTCTTTCACTAAATTTGGGAAATTTTCAGCCATACCGCCCCCGCCCCCCCAAGTTTTAATTAAAAAAAAATTTTTTTTGTTTCAGAATTTCCACTTGGTTCTTTACATCTTTATTTGCTCAGGCTTGCTTTCTTTCTGTTCATTTCAAGAGTGTTTGCCCCTACTTGTTGGAGCATTTTTATAGCAGCTGCTTTAATGTCTTTGTCTGATAGTTCTAACATCCATGTCCTCTCAATGTTGGAATCTGTTGGTTTTCTTGAATATTATGGTATAAGACTCTGATGGTTCTTTAAGTTGTATAGAGAATGCTGATTTTTTTTATTTAGCAGGCACTTGGCTGCTGGTTGGGTGCTGGCAGCAGTGTCTGAGCAGCCTCTGTGGGTTGTGGTCGCTGTGCCAGTCCAGTTTCCAAAGCCTTTGCAGTGCTGTTTGGACTTGTCCTCCGTGTGTGTCACCTGGTGGCCAGTGTGAGACTTGGGTGGTTGATGGATTCTGTAGTTCAGATCTCAAAGTCTTTGTATGCTTTTAGAGCCAGGTTCATACACAGGCTGTTCAAGGGTGAGCCCAGGAGCTCCTAAACAACTTTATGGGGTTGCTTTCCTGAGATCTTTCCTCTGTGCTCTCTCTTGTACTTCCAGATCCCAGAGGCTCCCCTTTTTGGTCCTCTGGCCAGAAAACTGGGGCTTTTGTTGGCCTCTGTGCTGTGCATGTCTGTGACCATCTCTGTGTTCATGGAAGGACAGAGGAGAAACCAGTGAGGTCTGCCCCACCCTCCTGGAATCAGAGAGGGAAGTTTCCCGCCCTCTCTTTTGGCCCCTGGGGACTTCCATGGCTGCCTTATCTTACCTGGAGCCAAAACTCTGGAAGAGTGCCTTTTTAATGGATTAGAATATAAGGCTGCTCATTGATAAGTTATTTATAATCTTGGGATTATCAGTTTTATCTTTAAAGGAAAAATCTTTTCCTGCTGTAAGGCCCCTAACTGTATTTGCTAAAATGGAAGTCCTAGTTCAGATTTTTGCTTTGGTTCTTGTTCTTACTCGGGAGGCACAGGTGGAGCGAAGTAAGTATGCTTATGTTGGAGGAGAGAAGTTTGGTGTTGTGTTTTCAAACTTGAATCCAGTAGAACTAATCAGAGTTAGGCAGTATGAATGGGAGATGAGGAAAATCAAAGACAAAAAAAGAAAGGGCCGTAATAGAAGATTTTTGTCCCTAAATATTTCTTTTGAACTCCAAGACAAAGCCGGGACGATTTTTGAGAAGAGTGAATAGTTCTGGGTGTGAGGAAGCATGTTTTCTGTGGTTTGAAGTTATGATGATGTACGTGATGACGTTAGTGTTACTCTCATGGACGTGAATGTAAAAGTGTACGAGGACAGTAGGATGCATACCAGAACAGATGAGAAGAACGGTTTTATGGCCGGGTGCAGTGGCTCAAGCCTGTAGTCCCAGCACTCTGGGAGGCTGAGGCAGGAGGATTGATGGCTTGAGGCCAGGAGCTCAAGACCAGCCTGGGCAATAGTTAGACCCCCGTCTCTGGAAAAAATAAAATGCTTGTTAGTGGAATAAAACTGCGTGGAAAAATGCTAGGTTCCTTTTAGTTAGAGGATATAGAGAGCTTTTAGTAGACAGCAAAATAATCTACAACTGTTGTGTGGGTTGCTCTGTGGTTTGATTTACCAGTCCAGTGATTGCAGAATTAAATATGTATGAAACAGAATTGATATGGTTAGATATCTTGACTTTGGGACATTTTAATCATCCCCCCAAATCTTGTTTGTTTAAATTGTATGTTGATGTGTATTTATTTATACAGATATATCATGGTTGTACATATCTGAGGGTACATGTGATATTTTGATATGTGTATAGAATGTGTAATGATCAAATCAGGGTAATTGGGATATCTATCACCTCCAACTTTAATCTGTTTATTTCTGTTTTTTAACTTACAACAATATTATAGGTAGGTGTGCTTTGCTTAAGTTTTGCTTTACTTGAGAAATCTCACTTGGTCGTGCGGGTGGAATTCTGAGTGGAAGACTGCTTGGCGCAGGGAGGAGTAAGGAATTGTGCGGCAGGCATCCTTTCCCTTGGTCTTGTCGGGGGTCTCATGAAGAGGTCCTAGGCCCAGGTCATTTCAGAAGGGAAACTTATCAGGTGATATTCATGGATCATCTGAGCTTGTTTAGACAGCAGTGCAGTGGTAGATTTAGCTCTGATGTTTTTGAGCCCCCCTACAAACTCAGGAACACATCTTAACAACACAAATTGCTGGTTAGTGATCACAGTAAAGCAGGGCACCTGGTTCCTGAGCCAGTAGTTCCTCAGAAATAAGCCACCTGAATTTTGGGGATACCAGAGCAGGGCCCTGTATTGTCCCCAGTGGGGGCCAGAAGACCCCGGGGCAGTGCCCTTTATTTCTTAGGGCTTTAGATCTTTGTACTTATCAGAACCATTTCCTATTTTTGTTTGGTTTGAGTTATCCTTACCATTAAACAAATGAGGAAGCAGATACAAACTGGCATTAGTTTGAGATTACACAGCAGGTTATTTATTGGATGAATATTCAAACTCAGGTCTTTGGAGGCATCATTTAGTCTTCTTCCCATGTGTCTACCCCACTTCATTAAATGTAAGGTGCCACTGGTCATAGGACTTTTTATGTACTCTAAAAAAGTAAAAAATTGCCAATTAAACTAACACACTGCTTTTTATTGCTTGAAATTTTATTGAAAGAGCCCTTTAAGATTCATATACAGTTTTAAAATCATATTTGTGTACATGCATAGAAAGGAAAATACCAAAATAAATTAGATAGGCCGGGTGCGGTGACTCATGCCTGTAATCCTAGCACTTTGGGAGGCCAAGGCGGGAGGATTGCTTGAGGCCAGGAGCTTGTGAGACCAGCCTGAGCAATACAGCGAGATCCATCTCTACAGAAAATTTAAAAATTAGCTGGGTGTAGTGGCACGTGCCTGTAGTCCCACTCGGGAGGCTGAGGCAGGAGAACCGCTTGAGGCCAGAGGTTTGAGGCTGCAGTGAGCTGTGATGACACCACTGCACGCCAGCCTGGGCGACAGAGTGAGACCCTGTCTCAAAAAAGAAAAAACTAGATAAGATACTCCCACAGCGTATTCAGAGTCTGGCCGTCCTGAGTCCCAGGCGGCAGTGTTCCCCGTGCAGTGGGTCCTCCGTGCCATTGAGTGCACGCAGTGCAGCGTTCCTCGAGCAAGCATTGTTGTCATTTTGGGGATTCTCGTAAGCTGCTGGTTTCTACTTTGCAGATGTGTTGCTGGCTCTTTCCTCCTCTTACTTGAAGGTGGCAGGACGTGGCCAGCAACAGGTGTGAGATGCCATTGGCACTGTGGTTTCAGAGGTACTGAAATGTAAAAGGCGCAAAGGCCAGAAACTGCATCTTTTGATTAGAATACTGTGGGGATTTGTGGCACTGACTACAGGGAGCGCCTGATTTCTGACGTGGCCATTCTTACTCCAGCTTCCTCCCTCCCTCTTTCTCAGTGACATTAGTGTATTGGTTTTTAAAATGGGGTGTTGATTCCATTACAAAATGGTAGTTTAATGCAGTTATATATAAGGCTATGTGATCTAACGAGTAAGATTTGAGAAAACTCCTGTTGTGCACCTGGAGGAGAGAAGAAATGTGCCCAGACGCGGCACTGAGCCCAGCCCCGCTTCTCATGGGTAGGGAGCGCTTGGCCACCTCAGCTCTCCTGTGGGAGCACCGTTCCTGGCCCTGGCTGATGCGAACTCTGGCCAAGTGCAGTGCATGCTTTCATCTTGGCGTCTTCCTAGTTGATGCAGATCCTGTCTTTGTCGTCCCCTTTGGCTCTGTTTTCTCCCATCGTGTGGTGGAGTGATATTTTACTCCTCACTTTTGTATACGTGTTTGCTTGCTGTCTTCAGAAAGTAGTGGGGACACCGTATGCAGGACTGGCTGGTGGGGAGACGAGGAAACGGGGCCACTCTGTGTAGGAGCTGACTGAGTGGATTGTGAACAAATATTTGCATGCACCTAGGTATTCACTTTGAAATTATGAAACCACGTTACAGAAATTTTGGAGGAAAATTACCCATAATCCCACCATCATACAAAATCATCTCTATCGTTTTTGGTCGTTTAGTTTTAGTGTTTTTTGTTTATTTACATCTTAAAACTATGATCATGTTTTACATATAATTTGTAATTTTCTAGTTAATGTTATAAGCATTTTGTCCTGTTGTTTTGGTTTTTATAATGATGATCTTTAGTGGCTCCAAGGGTGAGAGCGTGCTGACACACCTCCCAGCCTGAATTACAGCCCCGTTGCCGCCCCCCGTGTTGGCTGCAGTCCCTCCTGCATCGTGTGCCCAGGCTCCTCTCCTGAGTCTTCAGAGCCGCTGGGGGCCGGGGTGGGAGCACGCAGGAGCCTCGTGGGCTCCAGGCAGCAGAGCTGGCTGCATCCCTCCTGCCCTGAGGCTGCGCTGGTGCTGGGCGCCACAGCCAGGCGGGCAGGCCATTCTGCAGCAGGCTCCAAAGCATTTCGGGCGTGGAGTTTGAAATGCCTGTTTTATTTGAAAACAGCTGAATAACATGCATCTGCTTTTCACATTTTCCTGTCCAGATATGAGTCACTTCCCACTCTTAGTCCAGATAGGGTTTTTTCTTTTTACTTTTTTTCATAAACCCTAATATTATTCAGTCCTAGGTACACATCGATGGTCTGTGGCCAGGGGAAATGCTGATGACGTGTTTCTGTATTCATTGACAATTGTATATTCTGTTCAGAAAAGGGAAAGATATGGATTAGAGTGATGTCATTGTGGTAGTTTTTTAAAATGCTGCTTTGGAAAAACATGAAAGCGTTTATTTGCTGACAGTCTGACTAAGGAGGTTAGGCAGGAACAGTAAGTAGCTTCACTGAGAGAAAATAGGGAAGTGTACAACCTCTAAATGTAGTGTGCGTGTTGTTTTGCCAGAAAGGAAATAAACATTCTTATTTTTTTAGAATAATTCCTTCCTGTAAGGTGCTATTTTAAGTTTAAAACACTCTAAACCAAATGAATTCTAGTAGCCCCAAGGTACACGTCGGCCCCGAGCAGAGAAGGCCACAGGGAGGCTCTTCTCTGCTAGCCCCCGCAGCGAGCGCAGCGCCCACCTGCCTGCTTCTGTGTCCCAGCACCTGGAGTGTAGCCTGGTACATAGCAGGATCTTAATGATATGTGTTGGTGAATGAATGATGATTGTTGGTTTAGAGCAGGGATCGGCAAACTTATCCTGCAAAGGTGTAGATAGTAAATATTTTTGGCTTTGGTAGCTGTACAGTGTCTGGCGTAATTCCTCAGCTCTGGTGTTGTGGGGAGGCAGGGCCTCAGGCAACTGTGGACTAGCGGTGTGGCTGTGTGGGGCAGCAGGGCCTCAGGCAACTGTGGACAAGTGGTGCGTTAGTGGCCTGCAGGGCCACTTGCAGGCAGGCGGGGCAGCCTGGATTAGAGTGGCACTATCTGGGGAGCACTCCTGATGACTGGAGTGTCCTGTGTCTATGCCATCCGTTGTAGCAGCCACTAGCAGCTGTGGCTGCTGGATACTCAATGTGGTTATTTAGCGCAACTGGGGGGTTGAATGTCTAATTTAAATTAATTTGAATTTAAGCAGTCGGGTGTGGTTAGTGGCTCAGGTATTGGGCAGTACAGGCTTAGAACCCTCCCCAGAGTGGGCTGTACAGAGCAGGTTGTTGTTCTTGGGGAGGTTCATACATGTTAGGGGAAGAAAGAGTCCTGTGGCCAAAAGAATTGGAGAATCATTGTTTAAAAAAAAAGAAAAAGATTTATTTACTGCAGGACTTCTCAGAGCCTTTTATGTGCTGTGCTAATGCACATTAACAGTGTATGAGAGGCCAGGTGCAGTGGTTCATGCCTGTAATCCCAGCACTCTGGGAGGCTGAGGCAGGAGGATTGCTTGAGGTCAGGAGTTCGAGACCAGCCTGAGCAAGAGCGACACCCCATCTCTACAAAATATAAAAAAATTAGCTGGGCATGGTGGTGTACAACTGTAGTCCCAGCTACTTGGGAGGCTGAGGCAGGAGGATCGCTTGAGCCCAGGAGTTTGAGGTTGCAGTGAGTTATGATGATGCCACTGCACTCCAGCCCGGGTGACAGAGTGAGACTCTTGTCATTCATATATATATATATATATATATATATATATATATATATATATATATATATATAAATAACTATCTATTTATCTATCTATCTATCTATGGGAAGGGGTTTCTGAGATTTTTTTCCCCCCAAAACTTTCTGACCATGCATTTTTCTGAGGGGTGGCCACATGTGAGAGCACTGGTGTTCCTTGGAGAAGACTTTGGAAAACATTGGCTATATTGAGTATTTCACATTGGACAAAGTGAGGTTTTACAGATATGCAGAAATCCCCCTAGTGTGGCGGCCCGACGGCTTGTGGGACAGCAAGAGGAGCGGAGGGTGGACGGTGCCACTAATGCTGGCGTGTCGGAGTGCTCCTGCCTTGTTCCAACCCTTCCTGGCTGTCCATAAAAGGTAGAGTGTGTGACTGTGCCTGTGGGGAGGGAGAGCTTGAAGAGTGGGTTACACTGAGTAGTGGAGAAACATCAGCATTTGGACCAGCAGAACGCACATGCCCTGGTGTGGTGGCAGTTGGAAACTGTGGCGTGTTTGATAAGTGACTGTTCTGTCTTGAACAGGTATTTGGGCTCATTTGGAAGTAGGACTTAAGGGCCGGGTGTGGTGGTTCACGCCTGCCATCCCATTGCTTTGGGGGTGCTGAGGCTCCGGGAGGTTGCAGTGAGCTGTGATGACACTACTGCACTCCAGCCTGGGCAACAGAGGGAGATCCTGTCTCAAAAAGAAAAAAAGAGGGAGGAATGGTGCTTAAAACTTGTATCATCTTATTTTTGAGGAAAAACGTAGCAGTGTGTGTGGAGAGGGAGGGACGAGGAGGTTGATGGCTCCAGGGCACTGTGGCGCGGCTCCTCCTCCCCGTCATCTTGTGCCACCGCAGTCTCCGAGGCCGCGTCACGCTCTGCAGACCATGTGCTCCGTCTCTTGGTTTCTCCCGTCGCTGCTGTGGTCCCCGCCACCCCTGGCCTGTCAGAGACGCAGGGGACGTGCGCTGTCAACAGGAAGACACACAGGAGAGGCTCCTGGGTGACTGTGTACTCAGAGAAATGCTGTCACGGTTGCAAATGTTGAGCATTAGTTTTTCAGAAATTGGAGCAGATTCGGTACTGCTGTGTGAGGGTTCACAGAGGCGACTGCGCCAACTCGCAGTTATAACCAGAGCCGGTGCTCGTGTGCCTCCAAGTAAACTTATGTTCTGTGTTCAGGCACTGCTCCCGGCTCTTCCTTCTCTATGATTTGGTTGGTTTTTGTCTGCACTTTCTGTTTTGCTTTTACATTTACCCTCGGCGTGCACTGGCTTCTTGCCTTCCTCTGAAATCTCTGTTGCAGGTGAGGCCCCGCAGGAGCGACCTGGCAGCCCTACACGTCGAGAGCCTCGCTTTGAAAATTGCTAAAATGTCAAATGCAAAGTAATCGTGGGTATGCTTCAAGCTCTTATTTCATTTTTATAATTTTTTGTTTTGTTTTGTTTTTTCACTTTTACAGTGAGTGTTGAAAAGATAGACCTGAAGGGACTGTCACACGCGCAAAATGACAGAAGCGTCGAGTGCTCCTTGGAGGTAAGAGGCCGAGTTTCTCCCTCTCTCCTCTAAGGTCGGGAAGAAAACACCGCTAGTAGCCGCTTTATCTATCTAAATAGAAGCTGTGCCTTCCTGCGCAGCTCTGTGCCAGTGCTGTGAGAGGCCCGGGGACCGTCCCTGGGGTGGGCTACCCTTCCCAGACTCCTGCGGGGCCTCCGCCGGGGGCAGGCCTGTCTCTGTTAGTGCTGTGACCAGGGCAGTGGGAGGAGGCTAACAGTACACGACTCGGGGTTCTGGGAGAATGAGCTGAGACTGCCCATGTGAGCTCTGAGCACAGAATCTAGAGTGTTGATAGCCTGCAAAGACTAGGTGACTAGCCCCGTGGTCCACACAGGGAAAAGTTCTCTGAACTGATGTGCTCAGGTGCTGGTAGTTGGTCACCAAAGTTGGGTAAAATGAAGAATCATGAAAATTGAGATATATTGTATATTAGGATTAGAGACCCATCATTGCGGTGGTTTAACCAACACCCAAGTTCATTTCTGTCACACACCAGACCACACAGGACGTAGCCGGACTGGGAGGGCACCTGTGGGCTGTGGGCCTCCAGGTTGTTGCTGTGACATCCCAGGATGTGTCCTCAGCCTCCTGGTCCAAGGAGGTGGTGAGGGCTCCAGCCCTCACGTTTTCATTCCGGGCAGCAAGATGCTGAGTGAAGAGGAAGAGAAAGGTGACTTTTTATCTTTCTTATAAGGAACATTCCTGAAAGCAGGCTCTAGACACTTCCACTTGTGTTTTGTTGGCCAGAATTGAGTTTCTTGGTACTACTTAACTGTGAGTGAGGCTTGGAAACATATTCTGGCTGCCCGTGTCCCCGTCATGCATCGGGCTGTCCGTGACCAAGTGCTGCTGCGTCCTGGCTGTTGATCACAGGCTGCTCCCAGTGTTACTGCAGAGCTTCTCAGGAATAGACACTCCTAGTTGATACCTAGTGTGCATACTATGTGCAGTTTACTGATTGATTAAACAGTGTAGCTGCATCAAAATACTTTAAATCCTTTTACCACTAAAAGGATAAAATCTTCATTTTATTTGGGAGATACTAAATTGTGAGAATCAGTTGTTATGCTGCAGGGTTGTCTTTTCAAACTGTAAGGAAACACTGAACTTAGGCTTTGAAGGCTGTTGAGTCCTGCGAGGGCAGCCCTGGAGTCGCAGCTCTGCCGAGGCTGCACTGCCCCGTGGGCAGCTCCCTGAATGGCCTGGACGCTCTTTGTCTCTGAGGAGGTGGTTATGCATTGCCCCTTCCCTTCACTCTGCATTTGCGCTGTCTGCGCTGGCTGTTGATCTCCTGAGGTGGTGTCCTTGTCGGCCTCCAGTAGGGCCTGTTACTTGAAGAGTGCTGTGCGGGGCCGTTTCAGGATGGCCGGCCTCCCTCTCGTCCGTTCTCATCGTCATGGTCTTTGATTTGCTCCCAATCCTTGGTCCAGTTGTTTGCAGCAGGGAAATGAAGGCTGTGCAGCATGGGATGTGGTAACTTCAGACAGCATGACTGCCTATAGCTTTTCTATGAAGAAATGAGTTTTGGCAAAATACACTTTGCCTCTTATGGCCTCTGCCTGGAAGAAAGAGTTCTGATGGGGCCAAGGAGGGAGTGGCAGGCCACGAGGCGGACGCGGTACCCAGAGCGCTCTGACAGCAAACGGAACATCCTGGAAGGAGCCTAGAGCCATGGGCCTCGTAGGCTGAGATAGCTCACTGGAGTAGACTGCCGCGTGGTGCGCAGGTCGATAACCCTTATCTCGCATTAGGTGTTCCGTTTAAGACATTCTCTGTTCCAGATGTCACACTGAGGTGTTTCAGGACGCAAGGAAAAAGCTTTATTGATCTGGAAAGCTTACTTTCCTTACTGTGATAGCTGACAGTATTTTTGTGTTTAGGAAGTTGATAATCCTTCACTGTCTGGCAGTCCGAGGAGTTTTCCTTTTAGGGCACTCACTTGTTATGCCCTCAGGAATTTACAGCCCAAATTACACATGTGGGATGGGGTGGTAATTGAAGGCACAAAGAGGGTAATTATCAACATTTGTTCACAGTCTGTCTTATTAGACACATTGCTCATTTACACAGCTTAAACTGTACTCATTTTGGTCATTGTTGATGAGTTGTGCCCTTCCTGCTTGTCAGACGCTGATGGTGTTGTTATTCATGTACCTCAGATTTGGGTCTCCTATCATGGAGGCGAAGTGAAACCCTCTGCTGGTTCGATAGCTTCACAGCCAGCAGTCGTCGGAGACTGTAGCTCTGTAAAGAAGCTGAACCAAAGGGCAGCGTGAGGAGATGATGATTTAACATCTTTAAACATACTTTCTCTCATGTTAAGTGAACCCCCGCAAAAAAAAATCCCAAGAAACCAACAAGTTGATTCTGAAAGTTATATGGAAAGAACTAGAGTAACTAAAACAATTTTGAAAAGAAGCAAAAAGTTGGAAGACTCACACTACGTGATTTCAAGACTTATTCAGGACAGGATCACGCCCCTGCTGTTGCTGAAGGGACAGTGGCACTGCCACGTGGAACAGCAGAGAGCCTCTAGACTCAGACTCAAATGCAAACAATTAGTTGATTTTTGACAAAGGTGTGGAGACAGTTCAATGGAGAAAGGATGGTCTTTTCAACAAACAGTTTGGAACTGACATCCAGGTGCACAAAACAGCCTTGACCTCACCTCACCCTTTATACAAAAATTAACTCAAAATTGATCATAGACCTAAATGTAAAACCAAAAACTATGTAACTTCTAGGAGAAAGCATAGGAGAAAACTTTGTCATTTAATTAGGTAAAGATTTCTTAGATATAATGCCAAAAAATCCATAAAAGACAAAATTAATATATTGGACTTCATCAAAATTTAAAACTTGTTCTTTGAAAGGCATTGTAAAGAGACTGAAAAGACAAGCCATAGAGTAGGAGAAAATATTAACAAATCACATATCTAATGAAGGATTTACATTAAAAATATACAAATACTTTCAAAACTTAATCATAAGCAAACAAGCCAATAAAAAATGGGCGAAGGATTTGAACAATTTGCCAAGGAAGATGTGTGGAGTAAGCACATGTGAAAAGATGTTCAGCATCATTGATCATTAGGAAAACACAAATTAACACCACAGCGAGAGATGCCGCCTGCCTGTCCGAACAGCTGAAGTGAAAAAGACCGACCACGCCAGCTGCTGGAGGTGCCGTGGAGGAACTGGAATCCCGTTCACTGATGGGAATGTGAAATGGTGCAACTACTTTGGAAAACAGTTTGGCAGTTTCTTAAAAAGTTAAACCTGCACCTACAATGTGACCCATCAGTTCCATGCCTCGGTATTTACCCAGGGAAATTACGCGTGTGTTTCTACAAGATTTGCACATCCGTCCACCCCTCGGAACACTGCTTAGCAGTGAAGCGGAGTGAAGGGGGCCGTTGATGTATTCAGCAGCGTGGATGGATCTCAGCTGTGTTGTGTGAAACCAGACTCCTCCTTTCAAAGAAAAGAGTCTATAGGGCCATGAGTATCTACGTGAAATTCCAGAAAGTGCAAATAATCTATAGCAACAGAAAGCAGGGCAGTGGTTTCCTGGGGAGCTTGAGGAAACTTCTGGGGTGTTCACAAATGTTGAAACATCAAATTGTATACTACATGTGGTTTATTGTCAATTAAAATTTATTAAAACTCTTTTTTTAAAAAATTACTTGAGGATTCAAATTTTCTTTTTGTCTAAAGAACCCTAATGAAGATTAAATTTTTCTTTAAGTAAGTTGTCCTTTGTAAATGTAAATAAATAGCTATTAATATTTTACTGTGACCAGAACAATAAAAAAAGCTTTCTTAGGCGTGTCTCCCATACTTTGGTGAGGTGTGACAGCCTGTTGCTAACAGTATGGGAAGATTCAAAGAAACTTTTTTTTCCTGCAAGCTTTCACTTACTCAGTATCTCCCTGCTCCACTGATTTTCTCAGCCTTGTTTCTCTCTAGTTTTATCATTGTTTTCCAGGATACAAATGAGAGGTTACTGTTTTATAGGAAGATGTTAAGTAACGGATGAAGATGATTTCAAGATGTATAAGTCTACTACAAGTAGGAGTTGGGTTTCTGGCCCTTTTCCATGGAGTTGGTTTTGATTTTGCTGAAATTGTAATTGCCAGCTACTAGTTACTGCAGAAATCAAATCAGTGTGCAGGAAATAAATGGTAGAACCCTTTTGAATATAAAATTGGTACATAGCTATGTACGTGTGAAATGTCCGCGTTTACCAGCTTTTCCAAATTTATTGCTAAGAAACTGAAATAACTAAAACTTATTTTTAATTAAAAGTTTCCTTATTACACATGATGAACCAGGAGGAAAAAAAATCAAAAGATTTGCCAACCCTTGAAATATTAATACCTATGATGACTATAGAGCTGTATTGAATTAAGAATTATAAAACCATAGTAATAAAAAACTCTTTTTAAATTATCTTTCCTTAAAATCACTCAGACATTACATTTATTTTAGTGTCATATCTTTTCTTTCAAAATTTATTTGTTTTATCTCAAAACAATATTAACTGCTCTGAATATTTTATCCATATTAGCAAAGGATGAGTCTTGACAACTTTTTTTAATTGAGGTGGGTTTTTTGTTTGTTTGTTTTAGGGACCAGCCGGCAAGAAATTGAGTTTTTGTTTTTATCAGGTATATATGTGCATGGTTTAGAGAGTCCAGTGATTCTGCAGGACATCTCCCAAAGCAGCAGGCACGTTTGTTTGGCCCTTCCCTCCAAGGTCGGGCGACGGTGAACGTGACCCTGTGGAGGGGATCTGGCCAAGCCAGCTGGCATACTCTTGGTACTCTTCCTTTCTCGCCCAACGTTGTATTTTCCCTAGAGTTGTCTTGTGTGTGTGTGTGTGTGTGTGTGCGCGCTTAGTGACAAGGTCTTGGGAAACTGCTGTGCCCTCAAGTCTACCCTAGTTGTCTAGACGTGTGGGGTGTCCTACTGGGCCTTTTGCAGTCCTTTATGGAAGAGCACCTCACCTTTCATCTCGTCCCTCTGCTGTCCTGATTTTCATTTCAAAGAACTCTTACGTCCTGACAATTCTTTTTTCATAGCCTCCTGTTCTTGGATATGCTTTCTTCTCTTACTTAGTTCAGTAAGAATCTTAATGATAATTTTTAGGTTTCTTAGAGAGTCAGTGCTTCCTTCGGGCTGCTTTTTCCTGCTTGATGGCTTTGCCTGTCCCCTGAAGGGTGTGGCCAGGGCTTGCCCCCAGGAACATCTAGTGAGGCTGTTTTCCTCATGCAGAATGAGGCTTGTGCTGCGGCAGGGGCTCCAGAGGGGGATGCTGTGTGGAAAAACACGGGTATAGAAAGCCGAGTCAGAAACGACTTGTAGGAATCAGAGTCTGCGTGTCAAGATGTCCTGAGCATGTATGTGTTCTGTGCATGTTTTGCTTTGGGGGTATGATTAGGTTATGTTAAAATCTGTCCAGATAAGGCTGTGTAGCTCTTTGAGTGAGTGATAGGACAATGCTGTGCCATAATCTAATTGGCAACATTTTTTCTTGGTGACATGTAAATTAATGGAGTAGCTGACAATTGGCGCCACCTTGGGTTTGGTTGGACACGTGTCTCTATAATGTGGTCAGGCTGGCGTGGTGTGAGACCACTCTTCCTGTCTCTGTGCCCTCCAGGGGGCCTGTCCCTCTTCTAGTGCTGTGGGGCACATGGGCAGCTGAGGCAGAGGTGAGGGCCGGGCAGCCCAGGATCAGGGCACAGCCTGGTCTGGATCTCAGCTGTTGCAGCTTAGAGTAAACTGGCAGGGGCTGGTTCCACCTGTCTGTGCACTCACTTTCTGACTGCGTTAGGTGGGAATGTCAGCTCCATCTGTAAAAGAAAAACGTATCAGGAACACACAACCTAGATTAGTTGTGCTTATTTGAAGTACATAATTGTTGGAAAAGCAAGTTGTCTGTTTCAACATAAAACGATCCGTCCAAGCTGTGCTTTATTGTGTTGGATTTCCTGTCTTTGTTGGGTTAGGATACATCCGTGCAGGATGGATGTAGAAGGAAACAGAGAAAAGACTCAACCTAGAAACAGGCGTGTGAGTTGTAAAGAAGGAAGTTTCTACGATGCAATTTACTTCAAAAAATGCAAGTTGTCAACAGTGCTTTGGGTCAAACATCTTAATGACGAGGAAGTTTCCCCTTTCCTGAGAGATGTTGATGGTGTTTTATGAGCCCCTCCCAAACTTCTTTTTAGTGTTGTGAGATTTTACTGTCTCAGGGAAGCAGTTTAGCTATTCTCATCTTAGGTGTAGAAAGATTTTGGATGGCAGGGCATGTGCCTAGCAGCAGTTAGTTCAGAGAATGCCAGTGCTCGCCTTGTCAGTGAGTTCTGGTAGGCGTTGGAGATTCAAAGATAAAGAAGAGAGGCCCCCTGCCTCACTTAGCTCGCATCCTGTGAGAGTTTGATGAACCAGACCGGTCTCTGCTTCGTGGTGGGATGATGTTGGGTGGGTGCCTGAGCTCTTCCAGCCTGGAGGCCGCAGGTCAGAGGACGAGGGTGGAGCACAGGTGGTTTTGGCATCTCCAGGCTCTATTTGCTCTAAATCAGTGTGAGCATAATATTTTCTTTTTGCATAATAAAATATACTTGGTCATTTTATTTTCTGAGTTGAAGTCCTCCAATAGCTGCTTCTAGATTGGAGAATGCAGTGTGTGTTTGGTGTACTGATCCCTTCCCGCTCTGGCCCCACCTGCATCTCGTCTCATGCTGTCCCCTCTGTCCATCTTATGCCGTCAGCTCCTGCTTACTTGCCTTTCAGAAGTCAGCTCACCCTTTTCTCCACGCAGAAACTTCCTGTTCTATGCACAGGTGCTCTCTTTCTCCCCCATTGAATTGAGTTAGCACCTCGAGTGATGCACATTGTGGGGCAGGAGAAAACTGAGCACAGAGATGAGCCCCTTCCCCCTGGGAGCTGGTCCACTTGGGGAGACAGACATCTGTGAAGTCAGGAGATAACACCGCCCACCGTGCTGCATGCTGGGAAGGAAAAACAGATGCCATGCCCGGCCTGGGGCACACCAGGTGTTAGAGAATTTCCAGGGAGCTTTCTCTGATACTTTCCCCTGGGTTCTTCCTGCCTGACCCCTCCTCCCATGGAAGACATCCTCTCTCTCCTGGTAGTCACCCCGTCCTGCTGTCACGGGTTTACTCATGTGCCGCCCCCACAGTTCTGCAGTGTCCTGACAGCGGGATTGGGCCCATTTTGCCCACGTATCCACAGCATCTAACATACCATGGGTGCTTACTGTTGAATGAAGGGGTTTATTTCTGGGAACTTCTTGATTTTGCATCCAAAGTCATGTAGACTTACCTAAGAAGAGGTCCCCTGGAAGAAGATGAACACTGGCATACACAAGCAATTTTTAAAAATTTTCTTTATAAAAGAAATTTCTTAAAATTATGGAGGCTGATAAGTCCATTGTGGAAGGGCCACATCTGGTGAGAGCCTTCCTGCTGGCAGAGACTCTGAAGAGTCCCGAGGCCCCACAGGCTGTCAGTTGGCTGGAGGGCTGAGCGTGGCAGGCAATTTGTAATTGTCAGTGACTTTCTGAAACTTAGAAGAGCAAGCTTTAGACCCCGTGCTTGAGTAATTTGGTGATATTTGATTCAAATTGCATAAAACAAGGAGTTAAGCTTTAACGGATTTCTGTTATAGGACTGTTCTTTTTGTAATAAGTCAAGGCATGTTCACATGCCCCACGTACCAGATACAGGAGACACTAGGGCTTGGCGTGCTTACTAAACCTGTGTCAGCAAATAATACCAGGACATGTGTGCTGTGAATTAAGTATGTGGTGTCTGTTCTTAAGGTTTGTTTGTTTGTTTGTTTTTAAGGTCTTGTGGTCTGATTCTTCAATAACATCAGTAACCAAATCTTCCTCTGAAGTGACTGAATTTATTTCAAAGGTAAGGCGATTAAGGGCTTTGATAAAGATGGAAAGACTTGCATCCCCGGTGGTTGATAATACCATACGGTAATTTCCAGCAGGTCGCTCCGTTCACAGCACAGCGAGTGCAGTCCCAGGCCCACTTCTGAGCGGGTGCGTGGCTGTGAACACGCGACCTCGGCGCCAGGGGCCCGGCCTGCTTCCGAGGTTGAGACTGAGATGAGGCAGGGGAGATGTGCCAGGCGCAAGTGACTGATGGCCATCCTGTTTGTTTGTCACTCTTTGCCTCCCCTCCAGGTTCCCTTGGAGAGGCCGGGGGGGCTCGCTTGGGTGGCTGAGCGGGCGGAGCCTTCACCTCATTGCCCTTCATCTGTCCCACACGTTGGTTCAACAGATACCGTTTGAACAAAAAGCTCCTCCGTTGGATGCATAGCGCTTTACCTCCACATGGCCGTGTACACATGTACCTACTTAGGTGAAAACACTGGCCTGCGCTATAGCAGTGAGCCACTGTCTCAGCCAAAGTAATGCATATAAATAGTCAGTCTTGTTAACATATCTAAGTGTCTCCAAAGTGAGTTTTGCATTCTCATTATAAAATCAAGGGTTTGCTCCTGCAGGACAACATTCAGTTGAAGGGCCATGTCTTCACAGCGTGGATGCAAGATGTTTGATGACGCTTATCTTTCTGGCCTGGAAGGCATTGGAAAACACCACATTCCGTGCCTTCTAGGGTTACAAATACCCACCTGGGGATTTACTTTTCTCTCCATAATGTTTAGAACACTAAATTTCATGTCCTCTGTGCCTAGCTTCTCATTTTGTGAAAAAAACAATTTCCCTGGACTCTACTAATGCCAGTTAGAACTTTGACTTTTCCTTGGTCTTTTGTCTAGGTGTCCACATTGGCTAATATTTATACTGCTTGGGGTTCTGTGACCTTCTTGGGTATCTGGTTCGTTGTCTTTCATTAATTTTGGAAAATGCTTGTCCATTACCTCTTCAGATATTTCTTCTGCCCCGTTCTTTCCTTGGGGACTCCGGTTGCATGTGTCTTAGGCCTTTGGTGCTGTCCACAGCTCTTGATGCCGGTCTCGTTTTTGTCTTTCCACTCTGTGTTTTCAGTGTGGATAGTTCCTACCGCCCTGTTCTCCAGTCGGCTATGCTTTGTCCCCTCAGCGCTGCCCAGGCTGCTGATGAGCCTGTAGAATGGCTGAATTCCTCATCTCTGGTACCAGGGATTTTATTTTGTTTCTGTTTTTTCCCCTAGTTTTTCCATTAGACATATCTTATAATAGAGTTTCCATCACTGCTGAAATCTCTCATTTGTTTTTGTGCATGTTGTCATCTTTTTAACTAGATCCTTTAATATGTTAATCATGGTTATTTTAAAAAGCTGCTGTCTGATAGTTCCAACGTCTGGTTTATGTCTGAGTCTGGTTCTAATGATTGCTTTATATCTGGACAATAGTTTTCCCCCCCTTTATTTTTTGTGTGTCTTGCAAATTTTGATTGAATGTGAAGACACCGTGTCTGGAAGACTGTAGAGCTGGAGGAAGACAGTGCTCGTGCCTGGGAAGGGTATGCGCCTCTTCTCTCAGGCCCTTGGAGGGATCCCCAAGTCAGTATGGGCAGTGGAGCTGGCTCTGGGTGGTGCTGTTGCCATGGGTATACCCTGGTGCACCTCCAGTGAAGGGCTGCTGCTACCTGAGCCTGGAGGGGTCTTCTCAGTGGTCTGGCTTACTCTGAGCCCTCAGCAGCCCTGCACGCCTATGGTACAGAGGGGTCTCTCGCTGCTCTCTCGACCCCCTCCCAGGAGTAGACTGCTGTTGCTTGTTACCTGGTGCTGGACTTGTGGTGGGGGAGGGGGATTCTCCATTCTCCCAGTCCAGCCTAGCCTCGTCCTGTGCAGAGCCTTTGAGTCTGGGCCTTCCCCTGAGGCAGGGAAGTATTGCCCCTGCTTCACCCCTAGAGACTGGGGATTTCTGCTTAGGCTCTGGGACCAGAAGCAATTCTTGTCCCTCCGCCAATGGTTGAGGGCTTTTGCCTTGGATTCAGGGAGGTGTCCAGGGAGAAGCATGGGGCTTTGTGCCTGGTCTTTGGGCCGCCCACCGATGGGGGCTCTCTATGCGCTCCTCCTGGGGAAGAGAGCTTGGGGAAGAAGGCGCATTCTTCCTGTCCAGGGCTCCTGGCCGATGGACACACTGGCCACGTGGCCTTTAGCGGTGTGTCCACCCAAGCCCACCTCTTCTGACCTGGTGTGTGGCCACCTTGTCCTCATGCTGCCGGTAGGACTGTTTTCATGTCCTTTCTCCTTGGAGGGGTAGGTCCTTTTAGAAATTCAGTTCTCAAGGTGGCCTGGTGACGCTCCGGTGGCTCAAGAGGAGTTAAGGTTGTGTAGATTATCGAGCTGCTTCTAGGTGGTGCAATGGGAGTAATGCTCTTTTGTGGTTTTCTGCATCCTAAGTGGTTGTAGAGCCCCAGATAGCTACCTGGCATGGTATAAATTACGTCATACTCACAGGTGTCGCCATCAAAGAATACCTGCTCAGAGTTTCTTAAATGGAGGAATTGTGCTCGCGTGAAAGGGCTTCGACACACACCTCACACTTTTTCCTCTCCTGCAGTTATCCCAGCTCCACCCTGAAGAGCACTTGGAGAAACTCATTCCCTGCTTAGCTGGCCCAGAGTCATTTTACGTGGAGCGGAACCACATGGATCTGGAAGCGGGCCTGAGGTGAGGCTCTTCACCGGCCACGGGGGCCGGCGTGGCTGTGCTGACCGAGGCAGGGATGGGCCTCGTGGCGACTGTCCTGGTCCTCTGAGGGGCTCCTGAGGGGACGCATGGCCACCTTGGTTTGGGTCTCTGCTTTTCCTTTGGGGATTTTCATCAGTTATAGAGCATTTGAAAGATCTTGATAACCTAGGGGTGAGTTTGAAGGTAACAGGAAAAGAATTTCAAAGTATATACCAGTGTTGGGTGTCATTTTGACAGTCTTTCATAGTCACATGGCTCACTGCTTCTGTTCTGCAGTGAAAACTGAGACTGTTCCGGTTAGCACGTAGTACACAGTTTCTCAGAGGACCCCCAGTGCTGTCCTGGCACACGCGGCACGCACAGTACCGTGGCTCGCTCAGTCTGCAAAGGAAGGACAGGGAAGGGGCTTTGCTGAAGCAAGATGAACCATAATAAGGATTGAGTTAGGCTGGTGCGGTGGCGCACGCCTGTAGTCCCAGCACCTTGGGAGGCCGAGGCAGGAGGATCGCTTGAACCCAGGAGTTGGAGGCTTTGGTGAGCTGTGATGACGCCACTGCACTATAAGCCAGGGTGACAGAGTGAGACTCTGTCTTCCAAAAAAAAAAAAGGAGAGTTAAAGCAGGAAGAATGTGAGGTTATGGCATGTCTTTTTCTTTTTTCTCTAATATATATTTCTCTTAATTGAAAATGACATTTTCTCCCCAGTAGTTTTTAAAAATGCCATTGTAATGCTGATAGAACCATTCTGTTTGAGTTTCAGGTATTTGGCTTCATTACCTTCTCACATATTAAAAAATGACCATGTTAAGAAGTTTTTCAGCACTTCATCTCCCACCCAACAGCTTCAAAGTCCAAGTGAGTTTATAAAATATGATTAAATGAAAATAAAAATATTTTTGTTGTCTGGAAATGTTTATGATATTTATTTTTAAATTTATAGGTCCTGGAAACCCCTCCCTTTCTAAAGTAGGTACCATGATGGGCGTGTCTGGAAGGTAAGAAATCTTCTATATAACCAACACATTTCAGATAGGCACTTTATAAAGGTTACTTTCAGTTGTGAATGAATCAGTGTTCCTAGACTTCAGTCATTTTCAAGTCTAGCCTTCGGTAATACTGAGAAGAGGAACTGGATAGAGATGATGCAATTTAGGATTTCCCAAAAAGGGTTCTCTGAGCCACTAGAACTGGAATTCCCAAGGACACTTACTGCAAATTCACGTTCCTGGGCCCTGCCCTAGATATAGAAAGCCAGAATTTCTGAAAAGCTTCATTTTCCTAAGCTCCCCAGGCTTTCACAAGCTCATGACTGTGCTCCCGAGGTGTTGGAGGGTGCTCTGTCAGCACTCAGCCCTCGGATGACTGCAGTAGTGCTCTGGTGAGAAAAAGAGGTTGCCTATCTCAGACAACTGACTTTAAAATGGACCATCCCATGACCACAGAGGAGGTCTACAGGGAAAAAAGTGCTATCACAGTTACATACAGCCATAGATAGTTCTGTGCAGAGTCCTAGTCAGGTCACAAGGTCTTGGCAGGTGCTGACTTTCATATCCCCATGCCTGGTACATAGTAAGCTCTCAATAAATATGTTTGGGTTTGCTGTGGAAGGAGCAAAGACAGGGTGTGGAACATTGTTGGTGCCTTCTTGGCTTTGTTTTTCTAAAAGTAATTTGAATATTAAAGATTTAGTAGTCAGTTTTAATTTCTGATGTATCCGTATCATCCTGTGATTTAGAAGTAACAGAAGAGGCCGGGTGTGGTGGCTCATGCCTGTGATCCTAGCACTCTGGGAGGCCGAGGCAGAAGGATTGCTTGAGCTCAGGAGTGTGAGGTTGCAGTGAGCTATGATGACACCACTGCACTCTAGCCTGGGCAACAGAGTGAGACTCTGTCTCCAAAAAAAAAAGACATAACAGAAGAAACTAAGTAGCTTACCCAGAATCCTGGTGGTGACAGATATGTATGCACACATTATGCCCACGCATGTGCACATGCACCCCATGCACACATGTGCACAGGCACACACCTGCAGAGATTTCAGCTAGAGGGAGGGGCAGTGGGAGGGAAGAGCCCCAGTGTGTCCAGAGTTTAGAGTGGGCTGTGCTGCAGGCTACTGGGAGGCCAGTGCCTAAAGACCTCTGACAGAGATCTGTGGTGGAGCCTGTGGTTTTGAAAACCACGGTCTTTCTGTTCTCCGCCTGCCCCTGTCCCACAGGCCTGTGTGTGGCGTGGCTGGCATCCCATCGTCGCAGAGTGGAGCCCAGCATCATGTGCAGCACCCGGCCGGCTCGGCCCCTGCCTTGCCCCACTGCTCCCACACGGGTGGCGCGGGCTCGGCGCTGGCCTACCGGACCCAGATGGACACCTCGCCTGCCATCCTCATGCCTTCCAGTCTGCAGGCCCCTCAGACCCAGGAGCAAAATGGAATTTTAGATTGGCTTAGGAAACTGCGTTTGCACAAGTATTACCCCGTCTTTAAGCAGCTCACCATGGAGAAGGTATGTTGGTTTCTTAGCAAGCTGTACAGAATTATCTTGGTTGTTTTGTCAAGTAATATATCTTCTGACCTCATTCCTAGAGGAATTGAGTTGGGTTTCCAAAATATATGTGAAATGGAAGAAGTAAGGGTGGACAAGTCATACAGCCTGGCCTTAAAGGGGACAGTGGACTTTGGGAAGGCTGCCAGCAGCTGAAGCCAAGATGGAAACAGGATTTATCGTAAACAAACAGCTTTTCTAGATGCCTTCAGGTGTGCACAGTCTAGATGCTGTGTGTGATGTGAAGGACAGTCTGTCCCCAGAGCCCTGCTGGAGACAGGAATCGTGGACTCTGGTGCCAAACTCCCTTTCTAAATGGCCTTCAGTGTGGCTTGTGCATATCCTGAAGCTCAGCGAGGCCAGTTTTACATGGACCCAAATACGCTGGTCCAAGTAAGTGGCTCTCTGATGATCTGGCTGGATTTAAGGGTCATACCTAGAGGAATGGGTGAATTTTACATCTTTCAAGCAGTCCTGCTTAGAAATCGTTCTTTATAATAGAGAATATTGATGAGGAGCATTTTTTCATTGTTAAGAAAATTCTGAAATTTAAGTCTTGATGTCACTCATAAAACTAAATTGAACCTACAGGAGGTATTTGAAGTCTGAGCCCCCCCTGCTGGACAAAATGACTTGGTGGCTTTTATCTATGTAAAAATTTCATTTGTCCAAAAATCTACAATTGAACCTAGAAATCAGGCTTTTACTACATATCACTATTTAGGATTTATAAATCTTAAAAAGAGATTTTATGGCTGGGTGCAGTGGCTCACATCTATAATCCCAGCACTTTGGGAGGCCGAGGTGGGAGGATCACTTGAGACCAGGAGTTCAAGACCAGCCTGGGCAACATAGCAAGACCCCGTCTCTGCAAAAAATACAAAAATTAGCTGCGACCTGTAGTCCCAGCTAGTCAGGAGGCTGAGGCAGGAGGATCACTTGAGTCCAGAGGTTGGAGGCTGCAGTGAGCCAGGATCGTGCTACTGCACTCCAGCCAGGGCGACAGAGGGAGACCTTGTGTCAAAAAAAAAAAAAAGGAAAAAGATTTTACTAACCTTGATCATAATCAGTTTAAAATTTTTTATTCTAATGTATGAGTTGAAATGACTAAATATGGAATAATTTGAAAACTAGAGTATCATTTGTTTGCTCAGACCAGGCCTGTGGATAAGTTAGCCATTCGGGTTGGATGGCATCTACTTTTCTGGATCACTTGCTACCTGACAAAGTTGCCATCCTCCCTAAAACAATGGTAATTTTGTGAAAAAAGACCCATTGTAAGATTGTCCTCCTGTCTGCAGCGGGTGCGGGTTCTAAAGGGATTGCCTTCTGATGGGGCAAGGGAGGTGCTGTCACAAATTGCATCTCGGTAGCAATTGAAGCTGTGACTTATGCAAGACATTTTCTTCAGTCACCTGCCCATACAACCTGTACCTGCTGGGACTGATACAGAGTGCAGGGCAGGTGGGTTCCCTGGCTGAGCCAGCAGGGTGGGGGACATCATGGCACCCCTCCCCACGGCCGAGGCGCACCAGAGGCAGACCTGTGACACCCACACGCAGGATCGGCGTCTCATAGTTTAAACTGTTGTACCCAATCATTTAGCGAGTAAATGGTTGAGTATTCCCAAGTCTCTTACTGCCTAGTTCAGTTTACATATCCCAGACTAGAAGAAATGTTTCAAATTCAAGTCCACGTTGTTTTCAGAGTCCTAATTACTTCTCAGTAACTTTGTAATTTCTTTCTCCCATGGAAGTTTTTGAGCCTTACTGAAGATGATCTCAATAAATTTGAGTCCCTCACCATGGGAGCAAAGAAAAAACTCAAGACCCAACTGGAGCTGGAAAAGTAAGTATGAAATTGTTTTTGAAACCTGTATTTATTTTAGTTTCTCATGTGCTGCATAGAGTGCTAAGACTTACAATTTTGTTAAATATCAGTGATTGGATTACTTTTTATTGCGTGTCTAACCCTTAATAATGCTTTTAACATTCCACAAATGTGGCTTTGGTTTGGCAGGAAAGGCCCTTTGTAGTGAATTTGACAAATCAGAATTATTTCCCATTGAGATTGTTTTGGGAATCACCTTTGTGTGATTTAAACAGTTGATAGAACAGTAAGAGATGTGAACACTCAACTTGGTTCCTGTGCTGCTTTATTTCACAGGGAGAAGTCAGAGAGACGGTGCCTGAACCCCTCGGCCCCGTCCTTGGTCACCAGCAGCGGTGTGGCCCGCGTGCCCCCCACCAGCCACGTGGGACCCGTGCAGGCTGGGCGAGGTAGCCACGCTGCAGGTGGGGGCTATTGTGCAGGTGGGGAAGCTTTACACAGGGGTGCAGTGTGTCTTTTTTGATGATAATTAGACCTCAAATCACACTCATTTGCCATTTACATTTTTTAATCTTTATACTTATTTTTCTTTAAGTTTTATAGTCTCTGCTGTAGGAAAGTGGATGGGATGGTGGGTTAGAAGCTGGAGAGTGGTTGCTCGTCTGAAGTTGTTTGGGCAAAATGGTTAGGTCCAGAAACCACTGTCGTGAGGGAGAGCACGGGAGGCGACTGAACATGAGATGGGAATATCTCTTCCCTGGGACTGGTGCTCAGAGGTCACGTTTAGGTCGGTGCCTGCCTACCAGGGGCAGCTGGTTCTCCATCGACCCTCCTGTGGTCGGGGACTCCAGGTGCCAGGGACGTGCCCTTTTATCCACCACCCCTTCTTCCTTCTCCCTCTCTGAAGAAGGGCAGGCATGTGATGATAGTGGCCCTGTTCTCTCACAGGGCAGGCTGGGTCTGTCTTTATATAATAGAAATCACAAGAGTCACAGGGAAGAGAGCCTGCCAGTGTCCTTCTTAGTCATTTAACTACAGAGAAGTCACTCGGCCAGCCTCATAAAATGGGGTGTCTCTCAGTGCTTGTGGGTAATTAATGCTTGTGCAGTAGGGATTTAAAAGGGCTGGCAGCACAATGTTGTCCTGGAAATCTTTTCGTATTCCTTGGTGTTGGGGTAGGGCAGTGCGCCATTGTAGGGGTCACAGTGCCCATTTGAATCTCTGCTTTGTAACTTGCTGTGTGACCTGGGGCAGTCGATTATTTTCGGAGACACTCAGAGCCCCGTCTGTCCCTGGGGGCAGCATCTGGTTTCTCAGGGCTTATGATGCCATCGAGGTGCATGGAGCGGGTGGCGGCTGAGCGCAGTGGGCGCTGGCCAATGGCCCCTCGCCTGTCCCTTCTCCACAGAGCTGCGGGTGGAAGTGGAGCAGCCTCCTCACCAGCTCCCCCGGGAAGGCAGCTCCTCGGAGTACTCCAGCTCCTCCTCCAGCCCGATGGGGGTGCAGGCCCGCGAGGAGAGCTCTGACAGCGCCGAGGAGAGTGAAAGACGTAAGGGCGCCGGCATGGCGCGTGGTGCTGGCCTGGCCCGGGTGTGAGATGGTGCTGACCGCTCTGTTTCCACCTCTAGGTGTGGAGATTCACTTGGAGGGTCCCGATAAGGAGAAGCCAGTGATGCTGCTGAACCACTTCACTTCGAGTTCCACCAGGCCCACGGCCCAGGTCCTCCCCGTGCAGAACGAGGCCGGCTCCACCCCGGCAGGCCACCACCCTCTGCCCCCGCAGATGATGAGCGCAGCGTCACATGTCGCACCCATCCGAATGCTGAATTCCGTGCACAAGTCGGAGAGAGGAAACACGGACATGAAGCTGCTCTCGTCCTCGATGCACTCGCTTTTGTCTCTGGAAGAGAGGAACAAAGGGTCTGGACCACGGAGCAGCATGAAGGTGGACAAGAGCTTTGGTGGTGCCATGGCGGATGCGCTACCCCCGCCCGCACCCCACCAGGCTGTGCAGGTCCTCTCCGGGCTCTCAGAGAGCAGTTCCATGTCACCCACGGTCTCATTTGGTCCCCGGGCCAAAGTCGTGCACGCGTCCACGCTGGACAGGGTGCTGAAGACGGCGCAGCAGCCGGCCCTGGTGGTGGAGACCAGCACGGCCGCCCCGGGAACACCCAGCACAGTCCTTCATGCGGCCCGGCCACCCATCAAACTGCTGCTGTCGTCATCTGTTCCTGCTGATTCCGCGATTTCTGGGCAAGCGCCCTGTCCTAATAACGTGCAAATAAGTGTGCCCCCTGCAATAATCAACCCCCGGACTGCTCTGTACACAGCCAACACCAAAGTTGCCTTCTCTGCAATGAGCAGTGTGCCAGTGGGCCCCCTGCAGGGTGGCTTCTGTGCAAACAGCAACACTGCCTCCCCCAGCAGCCACCCCTCCACGTCGTTTGCAAACATGCCCACCTGCCCGGCCCCGAGCTCCAGCCCCGCACTGTCCTCTGTCCCTGAAAGCAGTTTCTACAGCAGCAGTGGTGGTGGCAGCTCCACAGGAAACATTTCTGCCTCAAATCCCAACCACCACCACCACCACCACCATCAGCAGCCCCCAGCACCCCCGCAGCCCGCGCCACCCCCACCCGGCTGCATCGTGTGCACGTCCTGCGGCTGCAGTGGCAGCTGTGGCTCGAGTGGGCTGACCGTCAGCTATGCCAACTACTTTCAGCACCCGTTCTCCGGGCCGTCCATGTTCCCCTTCTCATTCCTGTCTTTCAACCCCGTGTGCAGCAGTGGCTACGTCAGTGCCCAGCAGTACGGCGGTGGCTCTACCTTCCCCGTTGTGCATGCCCCCTACAGCAGCAGCGGGACCCCGGACCCCGTCCTGGGTGGGCAGTCCACGTTTGCAGTGCCACCGATGCAGAACTTCATGGCGGGGACGGCAGGGGTGTACCAAACCCAAGGATTGGTGGGTAGTAGCAATGGTTCCAGTCACAAAAAGAGTGGGAATCTGTCTTGTTACAATTGCGGGGCCACTGGTCACCGCGCTCAGGACTGCAAGCAGCCGTCCATGGACTTCAACCGGCAAGGTAAACGCACGCTGTGGCCTGGTCCCGGCAGGCACTGTGCCCAGAGAAATACGTACAAACGCTTGGTTTTTAGAAAATAATAGTAAACGTTTTTCTTTTTAAAGCAATTGATAATTTTTCAAATACTCTTTGAAACAGTGTGGAAACCTTAAAGATAAGCTGTGAAGTCCCCAAAAGGGTTACTGTTGTTTCTAAGACTGTGATTTCAGACCCAGGCTCTGTCCAGTCCTGCCACGCGCCCAGAGCAGCAAGCGTGAGGGGTTCAGTGCCACCCCTGGGCCACGGCGGGAGCTCGGGCTGTGGCACGTCTGTCCAGGGCCTCTGGAGTGGAGCTCCCGGACCCCCGTTGTGGGGCATGTGTGCACTTGAGCCGCAGCTGCGTCTTTATTTCCTTCACTCGTTTTTTTGTCTCCTGCAGCCAGATTCAAGTGTATCTGCTGTTTGCTTTGGAAAGATTAAACTGGGGGTTGAGACAGCTGGTCTCGACTCTGACGGTCCCTGTGAGGCCTTGGGTCTCTGTAGACCTCCGGCAGCTTCTGAGGGTCGCGTGGGTCTGCGCCTCCCTGGCCTGCCTGGGCACCATCGCCCCCGGAGAGCCTTTAGAAACACACACCCTCTGACTCAGTAGGCTGATTGCAGGTTGGGATGATGGGCCTGTGCCTCTTCGGGTCCTCTCCCTTCAGAGGCACAGGGTGCCGGCCAGGCCTTGCCTGCCGTGCGCCACCGGGTGCCAGAGCAGCCCACCCGCCGTGGGCAGAGTCTGACTCCCAGAAGAAGTGCCTCAAGAGTAAAGAAAGGGATCGCCAACTTTTCGCGTTGTCCCCCCATCTGAGTTTATAAACGTACAGAATAGCGCCCGGTGGGGGAGGGAGGAGGTGGGAATGGTTAGACCAGGTGGTCTAGATTCCAGCACCGGGATCTCAGCTGGTGACTCGAGACACAATTGGGCAGATGGGCAGTTTGTGGGATTCTACAGCGATTCAAATTTGATCTTTTTCCCTCCTCTCCAGGTACTTTCAGGTTGAAATACGCCCCTCCAGCAGAAGGTCTGGACTCCACAGAGTGATACTTTTCTTTGGCAACAGAACGTTACTAAGCCATGGAGACATAAGGAAGATTAAACACAAAACTGAGAAGTCTCGTTGCTATTGAGCTTAATATTTTTAATCCAAAGGTGCTTTACTTTACTAGACTGGATAGAAATCTAGCATAGAAGTACATCAAACTCAATGTCATTGCCAAAATCCTAGATTGGAGCTTGGTGTCAGGACTTGCCTAGTGGGTATCTCCATGGTGGTGGAATTGGCCGTCTGCGCTTCTGGTCGCAATGCAGGGACCTCAGGTCTCCCGAAGAGCATTGCCATCGTTGGTCCTTCTAGGCTTACATGTAATTCCAGGGCAGCTACGCGTGATCTGAATCGAGACCTGAAGGTGGGAGTTCTCCAAGTGGAGTTCCACCCGTCGGACTCTTGACACCCCTGGGTTAGGGAAAATGTTGACTTTATTTTGTTTTGTTTTTTTCCTAAAGTGATTAGGCACTAATCTCTGGGATTTTTAAGGATTGCACTACAGAAGAATGTAACCTGATGTAAATCTCTGCAGTTCTGGGAGACAAACTCCTCTGAGACCAGTCAGTGCAAGAGACTCGAATAATCCATATATAAAGAGTCGGCACCAGCAGGCTACTCGACTTAGTACACAACAGAGATTTTAGTATTTCCTTCCCTCCTGCAAACACTTAATAGCAGTTCCAGGTTTTTAATTTTTTTCTGCAAATAAATTAAAACTACATTATTAAATAGAAATAGTTTACTCGCAACAACTTAATTTCTAAGGGTCCAAGTCCCAGAGAATCCATAGTCGTCAAAGCTTTGAGAATACCTTCCTTCCCAGCCGTTCAGTGTCTTTGAGCCCTGACATCTTCCACTAAGAACGAACTCTTGCAGGGACAGGGTGACAGCGCGGCTGTGTGACTTGGCTGTGAGGAATGCTGCACATCCTTGGCAGAGTTTGCAAGTTGCTTCATATCACACGAGTTCCCCAAGAAACCCCAGCTCCAAGGCTTACTGCTAATGGATTCACACCTGAGACAGACATTTCAGCAGTAATACAGTCCTCTCATTTATGAGCAAAAGATTGGGAATTTTCTCCTGTCAACTTCTTTTGTATTAGGCTGTGTATTGATAGTTAATTCCGTTAAAAATTACCTGGAAATCTTCAGTGGAAAGTGGTAGGACTCTGGAAGAGGCCACACACAGGAGACAGAGCTACGAGATCTGTACAAGTCTGGTTTTTGTAAGGTAGGAAATAAAAGTCTTCACTGTCAATCTCTAAATTTCAGCCCACTGAAATGAAAGCATTTTCATCTGAAATTTAGGGACTTAAATCTTCAATGTTAAAGGGAATTTTCTGCTCAAGTAATAATATTTAAAATGCTAAAGCCTTCAATATTAAAATATTGATTGGTAAGGTCTTGCCAGGGACTTTCCAGTGGAATATTTACTTTTTAAAAAATTACAATATTCAGACCATTCTTAAAATGGGACAATCAGCCTCATGGAAAATTGGTACCAATCAAAAGAATACCCTAGAATGTGAGGCATTGTGATGTGAGGCTTCATACTTGGAGGTTGGTTTCCTGACATAATGGAAACTACATCAGAAAGTTGTTACGTTTTCTTATGGAAGGCTTTTTAGTAGAGTTTTTAGTTTTGTTTTAGTAGAGTTTTATTTCTATGCAATGCAGAATTGACAGACCTCCGTGTTCTATTCCTGGTACACAGTATTACAGTTTTGAAGTAATGGTGATGCATACGACAACAGCTATTTAGGGGAATGTTACATTGATCTCTTAAATTATAAACACTACAAAATGTCAAAATAATGAGAACTGACACAACTTTGCCTTAAAGAGTACTAGACTGGACCTTATCATATTATGTTAAAGGAAGACTTAAGAGTGTTCATTGATGTTTACGATTTTAATATTTCTGAGGCTATTATGGTGGCCTGCATATGTGCTGAAAGCCAAACTTTTAAATTTTTTGGTTTTTTTAAACAAAGAAATATTTTAAATAAATCCTATTTCAACACGGTGAAATTGTTGAGAACTGTCTCCTAACAAAAGAAAAAATCATTTAAAATTTTTGTTTTAGTGGTCAGTATAGGGGAATGAAAGTATCTGTTGTTACCCTTATAACTATTTTGATAAATATTTGAGGTTAACCTTAAATACAACAAAAAGTTAAAACAGAAACTTCAGTTTGAAGTATGACATTCAGAGTTGAGGCAGATAAGTCTGACATTGTGTGGCTGTGTTCCAGCCATCAGGATCTTTGGGAAATTTCCGGTTGTCTTTGAAAGTGTGTGTACAGTGTGATATCTCCCGTGAGGCCATTCAAAGTCGAGAATTGTGAGACATAAATGAGTTACACAGTACAGAAAACTCAACCACCAGTCCATGAGACCGTTTCCTAAGGGAGCCATACACTTGGACTTGAGATTATTTGCTAGTGGTATTATCTCTGATGAATTCCTCTCCAAAAGCAACCAAGGTCAGTGAGCCTGAAGAGCATTTTGCATTTCACCAGAAGACTTCCTCGTCAGTTAAAAGACATAGAACACACTGACCCTTTCAAGTACTTAGTCATTTTCCTGAACTTGTGGTCTCAGTTTCAGAATGCTGTAGCAACCAGGTAGGTGTGGCACCGGCCACTTCTTTGCTCTTTGTAGTCTGTCAGATATTAAAGTTTCTAACACTGTTTTTTTATATCCAAGAATGGGGAAGGTGGAATGTAGAGATGGAGGGAGAATATAGTGTTGGGATAAAACAGCTATTTAATCTCTTATTTTATTTTTTAAAGAAAACAGTCGATTTTCTACCTTATTTTCTAATTTTTATTTCATGGTGATATGGACAATTGGTAAGTGTTTAACATTAGAACTCCTGATTGCTATAGAGCACTGAGAAAATGCGAGCTAGCACTTGTCATAAAAAAAAGACATCATCTTGAACACATACACGTGATTGGGTATCAAAAAAAACCAGCATCATATATCATCTCCAAAAGATTACAGGAGTCAGCTTGTTAATACAGTAGTTAGTAGGTTCCGTATTTTAATTCAATATTTAGAATTCTAGGTCCTTTATTGCCAATAGTCGGTGTAGTTAGTTTATACTATACACTCTGCACTGGGGCATAGCAGCGGTGGTGGTGACTTTGCCTGTACATCCCCCAGCTGTCCTGTGGTTCACACCTGAGCACAGGCTGGACTAGGCTGCACTTTCCCACTCCCTCCATGCTGTCCATGGGCACTTGCTGGGTGGGAACTGGGCTGCAGCCTCCTTAATCCCTGTCATTTTCCTGTCACCCTTCCTGCTTCCTAGTGTTTTATGCCTTGCTTGTTTTCCATCCTCATAACTGATTGAGGTCTTCAAGGTTATGAGGGACACTGTCTCCCTGCTCAGCTCGACCCCCACCCCCATACAAGGGTCCTGTGCAATCTGAGCGGGGTCAGCTGTCCTTTCCAAAGTGCAGGTGACTCCCAAAGAACGAGTCAGGTGACATTGAAAGCCATGGGTTCTGAAGAGGCTGAATTGTTGCAAAGTCCCAAGGGTCTGAATGAAAGTGAGCATCTTTAATCAACACTCGCAATATCAGAAAACCATATACTGTGCTGGTTGAGGCCAAAGGTCAATGTTGCTGCACTGTTCACCAAGGGAGGGGAGCAGTGGCCTTCAGTCCCCGCTCCAGCTGCACGTGTGTCATAACAGCCCCCCTCACACGTGTAAGTTCTCATGTGCACAAAAAGATAAGGCTTTGGTACTGAATCTGAAAATCTTGTGTACTCAAGACATATTTTCTTTTTAGGAATGAAGGAAAATTCTCCCATTTTTGAGCCATTCTTTTGTCAATTCTACAAAATTGCATGTAACTTTATAAATATTTTTAAAAGATATAGTTTTGTAAATATTTAATATTCTGCTAATTTGATTTTGAATTGTAAATGTCAAGTATTCTGTTTTTGGGGTTTTTATGTTTTATTATACTTTGTTAAAAAAAATTGTACATTTTTAGAATGTTTTTATGAGTAAATTTAATGTACTGAAAATAAAAATTTTAAAAAAGGCTCAGTATTTGATTTTATTAGGTATTTGTCTCAGAGCATAAAGCACACTCTTTTGAAATCATCATCTTGCTCTCCAAACTAGGGATTCAACCCTTTCTACCTACTTCCCAGATTTACAGAAGGGATATCTGGGATCTTAAATCCATCCATTTTCTATCAGTGTTCCCAGTTTTTAAAAAAAAGTCCTTGCTAAGAACAAAGATCCTGAGTTTCCGTAACATTTAAGGTTGGCACTGGGAGATGGCAGGCACCATGGGGATGTGGCCCTGCCCTGAAACAGTGCTTTCCCAGGATGGGAAAAGGCCTGCTGCAGGGGGGGTGACACGGGAAACTGGCCACTGCACCAGTCTTGGGAGCAATTCGGTAACTATAACTCCATGGTACAGAACCACTCACTGGGCATCTAAGACCACACCCTTCTGGATTTGGGGCAGCAGCAACGTCAGGGGAGTGTGCCCTGTCGATGTCAGGTTAAGTGTTGTGAGGAGACAGTACCCACTGGCAGCCCCTCCGACAGCCAATCAGGTTGTCTTGAGGGAGCTCTGAAGACGGGACGGGGAACATGTGTGCTGCTGCTGAGCACCGACTCGGGAACAGAGCACTTCCTCAGCTCGTTCACGTGTATTTTTCTACACACGCTTAAGTGCCTACATAACTTTGGTTTTGGTCCAGTTTCCTAAATGGTTGGAACACTGAAGCATGTTTCTTTACCTGGTGCCAGCAGCTCCCCGGCTTGGTCACCTGAGGTCACACTTTCATGACCATACCTACCACACTCTCAGTACCCTTTGTGCTTGTTCTGCTTTGGTGGTGGTTGGTGTAGGGCAGTAGGTTGTCAGGTGTTTATTCCCACAAAACACCTGGGTCCCACATCCATCCTCCTCACACTTTGTAGCACGTCTGTAAGTTCTCAAGAGAATTTAGTTTGCAAAGGGCAAGACCAGGTGGCAGGACCTTGACCAAGGTGAGGAAGATGCTGGTGACCAGGCAGAGGCCCTCAGAGGCGGGTGTGCCTAGAGGCTCCTTTTTGGGAAGATAATGACCTGCCTGGCTTTGGAGAGAACCAACAGATGTGGGATCTGAAGTCTCAAATACTGATCCCATTAAATTAAGCTTTGATGACAGTTTTTAATTGTGCATTTATTCACCTTAGTTCATTAAAAATGTACTGGTTTTAAAGATCCTATAAATAAAGTGACCAACCACTAACATGGGATACAGGTCACGCACACACACACCCCCAGTGTGGTTTGTTTTCTTTTTTAAAGCAGTATTTCTTATAGGAATCTTACTGATCATACAGTAGTTACAAGAATGTCAGGTATAATGTGTACAATCTAAAGACAGGCCAGTTAAGAATTTACATAATGTAAAAATATACATATTAAAAGTTAGTCAAATGGACACATGCATGCAGCGGGACAGCAGGTGATGGGAACCCCTCTAATCAGTCGAAGGTCCAAGTGAGGACTCTTGCTTTTCTCCTCCATTACAGTAAACATGTTTCACTAACAGATACAGGTGTTCCATACACATCTACATACACAAGGGTAAGTTGTGGCCTGCTACATGTACAGTCTAAAGTGGTATCACTGTGATCTTCCTGTGATACTCCCAAGAAAATACTTAGTAAACAGTGAGCCCCATGCAGGTAGTAAGAAGCATTGGTTTATTATAGGTTGGACTTGGAAGATGGTTAAGTACCCATCAGTATTTGTAAAAGAGCATACTTCTCATTTTGCTATGTTTTCTCCACAACTGACATGCACTTAGAGTGGGAGAATTTTTATGGTGGTTTGACCTAAGTGATAATTGAACTACTCTTTAAAATGTGAAAACCTTTTAATAACATCTTAGTTATACACCCAACAACAACAAAAAAAAGCGTGGATCACCTATAGCTTTAAGCCAAAAGGTAGGAGTACATCTGAATTTTAATGCTTTTAATTTTCCTCTTCTGTGGTTTCTACCACTGTCCTAAAGAATGACGCTGGTACAAATGCTTGTTTATTTACCAACGTAGGCACTAGTTTGAGCTCTTAGAGAAAATCCAAAGGAAATACCACTCTTTTTCTCTGGGGCCTCTTAAGAAACTAGACCAAATTATAAATTATTCAGGGTTCCTATTCAGTGGTGGTGTTTTTCTGTAAATGTCCAGAGAGCATAGACTTGTGATAAACTGCTAGGAGTCAGGAACCTTGAGCAGCAGTTTAGAGTTGTTTTGTCACACACCCCCATTTACCCTGCTTTTGTGCCAGCTATTATGGCAAATGTGTTTTTGAGGGATCATGCTTGACAACTTTGGCCTAAAGATCCTCTGAGGGATATTTCTCTAGTTGAGTAGAAACCCTTCTATAAAAAGGAGGCATGTTCTGGAAACCTAAAGAGAAGACTCAATGTCTCTCTGAATGCCTTTAAATTATTGCTCAAATTGCAAGTTCCTATGGGGGGAAAGCAGCATTAAAATAACTTGAAGGTCTATTTGTTGGCAACTTAGAATGCAAAGCATTTTATTTTTAAACTTCTAAGATTTGAAAACAAGATAGCCTAGGTCAAGTGATATAGTTTTCCAAAGCTGAATGTGCTCATTTGGAGCTCAGTTTTTCTGTCTGAAATACAAAAACAACTTCCTAAAACTCTAGGTGGGAACACTACTGTTTTGATGATCTGTGATTCGATGAACTGATCAATCTCAGTTGGTAACATCCCTTTTTTTTCCTTGGTAGGGGTTTAAAAAGTTCTAGAATTGATGCATTTTTCTGGTCTTACACTGCCAATTTCATTCCAAACGTCTCCTGGGAGGCATATACCATGTACAGGAACCCATCTTCATCCTTCTCACTCTCATACACCTCCGAGATGGGCGTAGAGACACTCACCATGCTGTGTCCATTCACCAGCAGGAAGAAGGCTTGATTAGCACTGAGCTGTAAGCGCCTTCTATTGAAAGGAAACAATATGAAGAAATACTGACATACCAATACGATAAGTATGGAGCACGTGTAAAAACATCACCCACTCAGATCGATAAAATATTAAGATTTTGTAAATGCTGTTGGTGATCAATCTAATACTTCTTATAAAGAGACATTTTCCATGATTATACTGATGTTCAATATTAGCTATAATCATTGAAAGATTATTCTTACTGTATTCCTGAGACTGGTTTTAAACTAGTATGCTGTCTGAATAGCCAGTAAGTGTCTAATGTGAGAAAGACACTTCAAACTATAGTTTATAAACTATTCTAAGTGTAGTTGATAGCCAGAGCACTGTCTATGTTCTCTTTTGCAAATTTTGCTGTACAAAACTTCAATAACTTGTAACGTTTCTTTTAAAGAAGAAACAACATCTACACTAGATGTTATCATGAAAGAATCAGAAGAGATCTGAGGTCCAGCAAGTAAGAAATATAAAACCTAAGAAGTGAAACATTGTATAATTTTATTAAGATGATACAGATTTTAATCAGAACTAAAGATTCATCTGTAAGTCTGATAATGAGAAGTTACTCAAAGGAAATATAAAACAAAGGTGATTAAATACCTAATTATCTTGATGAGTTCACTCATGTTGACATGATCAGGTACGAGAAACTTGGTTTTATCCAGGACAGGAAGCTGCTTCTCACCCTTGTATCGTTCTATTATCACCTAGGAGAGAAGCCAGGAGAGATTTTAAAAGTCATCAACAATGAAAAAAAGAGAAAATGTTTCCTATGTTGTAACTGGCACAGGCCAAAATGGGGTTTCAAATAGCACATTCATCAGTTTCCTCAAAACTCTCCTGCGAAGAGTGATCAGTTAAGCTCATCCTCTATCCCTTACAAAATATGGTACATAGGAGATGACATGGCCACCACCAGGTGAGCGGGGTGGCCTCAGGGTGGGCACAGATACTTTGCTATGTATCCTTTCATTCTGTCTGAGTTTGGAACCATGAAAAATAAACTACCTAGTCAGAAAAAACGCCAAGACTTAGAGAAGCAGAAGCTGCGTACCAGTTTCAAGTGCGAAGATCTGAAACAACTCTATGTCCAGTCCAATACCACCATTTCCTGAGACATGAGAAGTTCTAATGAAAACAAGTGCATGTCTTTTAATAAAAGTGTTAAGTTCAGCCAGGCACAGTGGCTCATGCCTGTAATCCTAGCACTTTGGGAAGCCAAGCCAGGAGTATTGCTTGAGGCCAGGAGTTCAAGGCTAGCCTAAGCAACATACCAAGACCCCGTCTCTACATAAAATAAAATAAAAATAGCCAGGTGTGGTGGTATGCACCTGTAGTCCCAGCTACCTGGGAGGCTAAGGCAAGAGGATTGCTTCAGCCCAGGAGTTTGAGGAGGCTGTAGTGTACTATGATCCCGCCTGTGAATAGCAACTGCACTCCAGCCTGGGCAACATAGCAAGACCCCATCACTTAAAAAAAATAAAAACCTCAATTCTAGGACATGAAATTGACACACAGGGTTTGAATGTCTGCGGATTCCTATAGAAATCCCTATCAAATGGGTGTGCTTAAGCAGCAGTGTTCCTAAAGCTGTACTTTCCACAGTATTCTTATCTGTACACATTAATAACTGAAACAGATGCCAGGGACTACCCACCGGGATTTTGGTAGGATGCTGCTCTCGGATAAGTCGGACATCTTCTACTCTTTGTTCTGCAATGAAAGGAAGAGACATAAGTGTATTAAGGGCCAGACAGCTTCTTCCTAGCATTTCTACTGGTTCCACATCTAAATTCAGCTGTTCATAGCTGTGGCATAACAGAGCAGTGAAGACATCTTTCCTAGAACTTAAGGAAACCAAACATTAACACTTCGTATCTGACAAAAGCTGGTATCTAAGGCCAAAGGCAAAGTACAAGAAAACCAAGAGGCAATTACATGGCTCTATCAGGTGGTAAGACACAAAACCCCAGGTTAGAACCCCAGGTTTGTAGTCAGACATGCTAAGGAGATTAACTGCGTAGGATTCCCATCTTTCCTCCAAGGATTCCTACCACCTGTAATATTCACATCAATTTCTGTTAATTTTCCATAGTTTATTAAGTTGGTATTGGAATCCATTATAAACCAGACTATTCAATACAATTTTCTCTTCTCACTTCCAACTTTGTATTGATATGGTGCTTAAGAGAAAAGAAACTGCTCAAGAGAAAGGAATATGGAAAGAAAAGAATATCCTATTTGAGTTTTAAATAGTTTTGCTCAGCGCCTAAAAGAAATCAAAGCTTAAAGCACAAGATCCTACTGTTGAATACTTTTGTGACAATATCTCAATTCTCCCTTTTAATATAATCAATCCTTTATAATTTCAACGATTATACTAGGCTTTCTGGGCAATGCACGAGAAAACAAGCCAGGTCCAGTTCTCAATAACCTGAGAATAGTTTGGAGAGGCATGTCATCACAAAACAGTATGTCAACATAATGATTTAGATGGCATTATTTAAAGCTTTCAATCAAAATATGAACAAAATCACCTTAATTTACTATGGTGAGATTCATTCTCATGGTATTTGGAAATAAATGATCAATGTCATGAACTTCCCCAGAAGGTGGCTCTGGAAAAAAAATACTATGACCTATATAAATATGAATTTATTCTAGTATCATTGCCAATCTCACCTGGATTTAAAACAATTTTAATATCACGCTTTATAAATACTAATATAATTCCTGTGTTCAAGTACAGCCATATACTGTTCTATTTTCCCATCCAACATCTTTTTTGGTGTTCAGTACAAATTTTTTGAATATATACATATACTGTCCAGGTGGTACATGATTTGGACCACCCAACATTTTAAAGTCAGCTTCTAAACATAAATATAAACTAAATAAAATTTTTGCTGTAGACAAAGAAGACTGCAAATTCACAGATTTCTACCAGTGCATATTCCTATTGAATAAGTATGAGAATAATGATAAATTTAGTTATAGCAAACTTAACCGAGCATCTCGCCCAGCTGCACTGAAAATCCAGTGGCGAGCCTGGAGTAACTATGCATGGTAGATGCTCTTTTTCTTAAGTAGATAGCTGTTTTAGAGGTCAACAGTATGTTTAACAAAAGCATTACCAACAACATGTATCAAACTGCCCCCTGCAGTCAGGGACCCAGCTCCAGGCCTCTCCACATTCCCCCAGGGCCTAGGCTTATACACAGAAGATGATCAATAAACAACTGAATGAAAACTGTAAAATGGAAATGAACACTGCTCCAAATGCACATTAACATCTATTTCCCCAGATTTCCTTCCTCTGGCCTCTAAAAATCCTTAGAAGTCTTATAAACAGATAAAAATAAAGGGCAGGAGTCTAAGGTGTCTAATTTTTACTAACATTATTTACAAAGTTGCTCTGAGATATCCTGAGGCATTTAAAGTAAAATTTTAGTTACACACATTTTCCAGGATTAATTTCACTAAGAATGGAAGCATAATAAATATTTTCCCCCAATCTCTGTCGATAAGCCGTAAGTGTAATATCCCACCCACCTATGAGTGCCTCCCAGGCTTCGACATAAACCTCACCCTCCAGCCCCCCATTACAGTAGTCTGAGCTGTTTTTTCTAGACCAACCCATAAACCTCTCCAGAGACAAACGCTTTCACTGGGGCAGCTTAAGACCTAAGTTTACCATCCTTGATAAAATTTCAGCAAAACAGTATCTGGGAAACAAATCTGTTATTAAACTCGGGCACCCCAGAAGAAAACAGAGTGAAATTATTACATTTGAGAAGACCAAACACAAACTTTGCTCAACTTTAATTTTTGAAGTGGGTTAAATTTTTCAAAAACATCTGCAAGGACACACTATGTCTCTTGACTCACAGTCTTGGTCCCCTCCTCACGGTAGAAATGATGGCCACCTCCGGGAGACTGGGATTCACACCAGGTTACGGGTACCAGTCCAGACTCTGCCACTAGGGGACCATGGTCTTCCCCTCCCGGCTCCACCCAGTTTGTTTACCTACAAAACGTGTTGTTTTGTATGAGCCCTAAGATCCATGTCAACTTCAAGAACCTTCTCAATCCTGGTGGAGGGCATCAGCAGAGCTACATTCAGCTTTAAATTAACCTTAAACTCACTCACCTGGAAAGGGAAAGAACCACTCAAGCTAACCGGGGCTGGTCTTAGGTTCTATAAAGAGGTTCTCTCCAAAGAATTCATTTCCCTCATTTACTGTGCTACAAAGACTATGATATCAGGAATCATTTCTATAGTTCATTGCTGTGCTACAAATCTCTGAAAATTGTCAGCACTGGCAATTACCAAAGATTACCAAAATCAGAAGCCAGGAAAGACAATAGCAGTTAAATGATATCTGGCACTTTTCTACATAATGACTATTAAAGAGATCTTTAAGGGTGGTGGGGGAAATAAAGGTGAGCTAAGGAGAACACCCAGAAAGTACCCAACGGCGTGGGGGGAAAGGCCATTCTCCTTGGTTTACCCCCAGGGCCACCTGCAGGTTCCAGGCCAATGCCTTGTTCTGATGTGTTAATCTTGTGTTTCCTACCCTTACTACTTACTCTTCCTTGAGGACTTTTCCAGAATAACCCAAAAGTACTATAAGCAAAACTACAGTTTGCATTATGAGAAAAAGAGCACCTCTCCTGCAAAAATGTCCCCAGTTAACTTCCAAATGCCAGAGTTGGTGAAGACAGAAACCAGATAAAACAGCAAATCTACCTCAAATGTTGCTCTCAGGTCTCCATAAAGCCCTAGACAATACTAAGAGTTCATGAAGGTCACCAGAGAGAACAATTCCTAACAAACAAAGGCATGTCTAAGTCTTGCTAACCTCAAGAGGCTGTACAAGACACGCTTGGCAGGACAATGGAAGTTTTCATTTACTGAAGCTCCTCAGGCACAAGAAATCAAACACTTGTCCATAATGAGACGCACAAAACCGCATCCAAACTCAAATGAACGCTGAGCCCTTTCTAGACTGCAAGAAACGAGGCAAAAGCAGACAAACGGCGTCACTGTTTAAGACCCCACAGAGGATCACGCGCGACTCTCTCCGCAGCTTCCCGACCGCCGGCAACGTGGCCAGCTGCGAGCGCGCCCTGCGGACGGGCGTCCGAACCCGCCGGGACGTCGCGGCAGGCTTTTCCTGCTCAGAGGGAGAGCTAATCGCTCCTTTCTCATCATCCGCGCGCAGTAAACACCGCGATGCCGACACTTTCACTTTCGCGCAAGCGCCGCTGCGCCCCCGGCGGGTGCGGTCCGCGCCGGCAGAGGGGCTGACCCCGGCGCCACGGTGGGAGCGCAGCCGCAGGCCGAGCAGCAGCCACCTGCCCGCTCCGGGCTGCCCACAGGAACCAGCAGCGCCCGGCAGACGCCCGGGCCTCGGGAGGCGCGTCCACACGGGGCGACCCCTCGCCAGCCTTCACGCCCTCCCGCAGCCAAGCGCCGGTATTTCTAAAGGAGCGCGTGTGCTCGGGGGGGCTTTGCCTTCCTCATTAATACAAATTCCCTGAAGGAGACTGGCTCGGGCCCTCGGTGGCACCACTTCGGAGCGGACCCGCCACGGCCCAGCCGACCCGACCGCGACCCTCCCCAGCGGCGCGCGCTCGCGGCCCAGCGCAGGGGGGCGCCCGCCCGGCCCGCGCCCCGCCGCCCGACGTCACCCGGCCCCGGCCCCAGCCCTCCACAGCCCGGCCCCCCACAGCCCGGCCCTCCACAGCCCGGCCCCCCACAGCCCCGGCCCCGGCCCTCCACAGCCCGGCCCTCCACAGCCCCGGCCCCGGCCCCGGCCCTCCACAGCCCGGCCCTCCACATCCCGGCCCCAGCCCTCCACAGCCCGGCCCCGGCCCCGGCCCCAGCCCCGGCCCCGGCCCCGGCCCTCCACAGCCCGGCCCTCCACAGCCCGGCCCCGGCCGCGCCGCCGCGACCCCCACCGAAGGTGCGGCGCTGCTTGAAGGTCTTCTCCGACGGCATGGCGCGGGGACTGGTTGGCGGCGCGGAGTGTCCCGGAGGCTCCGGGGAACGGCGGGGGTCCGACTTTGGCGACAGCGGCTTCCCTTGTGTCCCCTCAGCCCGCAGCCGGGTCAGGTGACCCGCGCCGCGTCACCGGGAGGCGGGGCCAAGCCGGCCGGGGCCGCCGCCATGGCGGGCGTGGCGGAACCTGCGCGTGCGCAGTGCAGGGGGCGGGGCCGCGCTGCGGGCTCCGCAGGCGGCCCGGGAGCCTCCCCCGGCGGGAGGCGGGCACACGGGCGGCGGCGCGGCGTCCCCGTGTCCCCGCCGTGCGCAGCGGTGAGGCGGCCGGGCCGAAGCGGCTTCCGCAGGCGCCGCGCGCTGCCGCGTGGCCCGGGTCGGACGCTTCGGGGTTGTCGGTTTAAAGGAAACCGCGGCGGTGACGGGCGCCGCGCGTTGTCTGGGAAGTGACTGCCCGGCTCGGGCCGGGGGCGGCGGGGATCTGGCCGCTGTGCTGTCGGGCGGCTCCGGGAAGCCGCGGCCGAGGACGATTTCTCCGTGTCCCGAAGGCGAGTCCGAACTCGGACCCTCGGACCGGCAGCCGCCGACCAGCCGAGCAGGCGCGAACAGGGCACGCGCTGCGCGAGTTTCAGGCTCTGTGAAGGGCGACGACACCGCAGCACGCGGGGGGAGCGGGTCTGTGCGGACAGCGCCGGCGCCGGCCGTGGTTCTCCGACACCTCGGCGTTCCGGGCTCTGCCCGTTTGACTGCGCGAGCCGTTCTCCAAGGCCGTTTGGTGCGGCGACTGCAGGAGGCTCATGGGCTCCGCATGACGAACTAGCAACATACAGAGCGCGCGAAGATGCTCTTCTCAAAGTGCTTTTATGCAGCTGAGACTGGTTTCCTTCCAGAGAAGCCAAATACTGTCGTAGGCCCTTGTATAATTAATTATTCCCACCGCCAGAAGAATGTTAGTTGTAGTTCTTTATTCTACTGTTTATGAAATAACAGTGCATATGTGCACGTGCCACTTTGTTTTTTTCCTCTTTCTGTTGTAGTTCTTTACCTCAAAAATCTCTAACAGTTATACAATTAATAATGAATAGTACTTAAACATTTTATCTGGTTCCCAAAGTTCCAAAGGAAGATTTTTTGAGCTCCGGGTGTGCCATCCTGTGGCCTAGGACAGCGTTCTTCGGAAGACGTCTGCGGCTTGGTTCTTTTCTACTCTAAATATTGAAAAAGGAAATCCAGTGAGCTCACATTATGTCCCTACCTTCTGCCAATCTCTAGATTATCAGTTTTGAAGTCTTAAAAGAGAGTGGACTATGCATTACTTTCTTTTTTGGATTTTTATGGTATTAAGTATTGACTGGTGAGTGCTTTCTTGGCTTAATAGCTTTGTGAGAAATGAGCTTTTTCTTTCTCTTGTGGGACAACTGTTCCAAATGCAAGAAGAAGGGAAAAAATCGATATCTGGCATATGGACATGGGGGAGGGGAAGGAGAGTCACATTTCCCTCCCCTTAGGCATCCATAAGGCCTTGCCAAGTTACCCCAGGCCTTGTGTTCATTGCCAGAGAAATTAGCCTCACGGGTGCTGGTAGTGACGGGCGGGGGTCACTCTTTGTGTTTTTGAAATACAGTGCTGAAGTCCACATTTGCAAAGCTGTTCTAGTTCTACCCCTAACCTCTGATTCCAGCTTGAATCTAAAGCCATACATCCCTCTGTGTTTCACGGGAAATAATCCAAAGCAGTTGGAGGTAAAGATGTTGCATAAGCATCAATCCATGTAAGAATAGCACATTTAGACACATAATATATAAATTATACTTATTCATATACAAGTAAATTAAGAAGCAACTTCATGTCACTTTTGAAAGAAGTGTTCTTGAGTATATGTGAAACATTTCCTGTGACCCAAAAGATTGCAGTTTAATAGACGTTTGATGTAGTGAACAATATTCAGTGGTAAATTAATATTACTCATGAATTATTTTGAGCTAGTTAGTATGAGCATGGTATGATTTATTTTAATGAATAATATTAATATAAACATTAATTTTCCCTGAAATAATCCATATAAAGTAGGAGAGCAAGAATACAACTTTTGTTTTAATTTATTCAATGTTTTCTCTAGGAATTTCATGGTGCTTTTATCAAATAACCATTCCTTCTAGAAAGCTCAGCGGGGGCAGTTTTATTTATTTATTTATTTATTTATTTATTTATTTTTAAGGCTAGCCAAGTGAGGCAGCGGGAGTGGAGAAGGAACAAAGGAATCTGTAACTGCTTGTGACCAGTTAGTGGTAAACACCACTGCACCCGGACCAGCCTGCAGTGGCAGTCTGAAATATCTCCCACCCTATTCCTTTTTCCATGCCATGAAAGGCCCATAACCGTGCGGGAAGTGATGTAACTGCTAAACATTGACGGCGCTCCTCCGGCGCTGATGACGTCAGTGGCTGGAAGTCGAGCCGTCTAGCTACGTCTGGAGTCTGTTAAATGAAGCAGGAACGTGGGCCTGCGGTGGAGGACAGTTAGGGTTACCGTGCCACGCTCAACCTGGAGGCCGAGTCCTGCGGAGGATTTGCGCCGCGCCGCGGGCCTGCTCGGCCCTGCCCGGCCCTGCCCGGCCTCCTCTTTCTGATTGGCCGTCGGCTGGCCTGCCCGGCCCGGCCTCCTCTTTCTGATTGGCCGCCGCCTGGCCGGCCCGGCCCGGCCTCCTCTTTCTGATTGGCCGTCGCCTGGCTGTCCCGGCCGGTGTGGGCCGGCTGTCCCACCCGTCCCGACCCGTCGCGGCGCGGCGCTCCCCGGCCGGGCTCTAGGCGGAGGGCTCGGGCTGGGCCCGCAGTGGGCTGCGGGCGTTGGGGGCGTCTCCCGGGTCCCGAGCGGGCGTTGTGCGTTGGTTGACGCCCCGGGGAAGCTCGGCCTCAGCGCACGACGTCGCCCGTCGCCAGCGAGCAGCGGCGGTAGGATGAGTCGCTCGCGCAGCCGGGAGTTACTTCCTGCTGCAGCTGGCTGAGGCCCCGCAGTTTGCTTGCTTGCTTGCTTAATTCTGAAGAAATCTGTGGGAGTGCTGCGTTTACAGCTTTGGCTCCAGAGGGACCCCTGATTCTCTTATTTTAAACTGTGACCCTCTCGTTTACTTAGCCTGGGGGTAGTTTCCCTTCTTTTAGTTACTTTGACTATTTCTTCTGAGCAGTGGGTAAGATGCCACTTTTTCACATCCGAATTCTGAGAACTCGTACAGGTAAAGTTAACCTGGTTTTCTTAACTCCGAGAAGTATGACCTTCATTGACCTTTGAGGCAACCAATTGAAAAATGCCCAGTCCTGTATTCTACTTATTTCCTTAGATGTTATCAGTTCTTCTAACAAAGAGCTCATTATTGTAAAGCCTCATCACAGTGTTAAAACAAAGGATCTCTTCTATTTAGTTCTTCCCCATTTTAGAATGAATGCACCCTCCTTACTGTTCTTTGTAAAGGATTTGGTCCTCCATAAGGGATTATAAAAGTGTTTCAAGGATGTACTAAGCTTTCAGGATTCAACGTGTCATAGTTCTCTGCTGGCACCAAGTCTTTCCTCTTCCCAGCAGCATGCTTTGTGCGAGCTCTCACAGCAGTTCTTTCCTCTGTTCTGATGGTCACTACTGATTCGCCCCCACCCACAGCTGTGGAAGGTGGGTCACTGTACACAGCCTTCTGTTAATCCTGCTGTCGGTGTTTTATCCTCTAGTCCTGTGATTTTCAACTGCAGTTATTCTTGTATCACCTTCATCTGCACTACTATTACCATTTTCTTTTAAACAGCTTCTTAAAAAATTTTTTGAGACAGAGTCTTGCTGTGTCGCCCAAGCTGGAGTGCTGTGTCACAGCTCAGTGCAACCTCTAGCTCCTGGGCTCAAGGGATCCTCCTGATTCTCCTGCCTCCGCCTCCAGAGTAACTGGGACTACAAGTGTGCACTACCACACCCAGCTAATTTTTCTATTTTAGTAGAGACAGGGTCTCCCTCTTGCTCAGGCTGGTCTTGAGCTTCTGACCTCAAGCAATCCTCCCACCTCCCAAAGGGCTAGGATTACAGGCGTGAGCCACCTTGCCTGGCCACAACTCACTTTTTATTTAAAGTATTTAAAAATAGCTTTGTCACAAGCAGTAATATCCTTGCAATCATAAATTTGATGTGCTAGTTACATTTTGACTTGTGTATATCAAGTACTAAACCAAAATAAAAATGCTTCTGTACCACATAAAATCATCATGCATACAATTCCTGTGAGTACCATGCTGCATACGGAAGCCTGAGTTGGCTTGCCAAAACACCACTTCCATCACTATGTCACTTGTCATTCCCAGATTCATGAGTGTTTAGCCTGGTGTCTCAGGAGTTCAAATTCTGGCCCCATCTTATATTTATATGGTTATTTATATTTTCATATGTGTGTCTTTTTTCCCTTTTAAAATTTTTCTTTTATTCTTAATTATACAAATAATATATGAATACTTCCTCACCGTTAAGGTAAAGACTAAAGAAAAACAAAAGTTTCTGTTGATTGCCATCCAGTCCCCTCACATCCTCAGAGATAACCACTGTTATCAGTTTGGGATATTTTCTTGCTGAGCAGAGGCCTCCATGTACACTTATCTATAGAAATACATATGTATTTGTATGTAATTTTTTTATTTTTTATTTTTTCAGAGACAGAGATCTCACTGTTTTGCCCAGGCTGGCCTTGAATTCCTAGGAGCAGGGGATCCTCCTGCCTCAGCCCCCAAAGTAGCTGGAACATCAGGTGTGTACCCCCATACCAGGCTGTACCTGCATAGTTGCATAATCCAAATTATGAGCATAGACTAATATAAACATTTTTGTAAAGATGGAAATTTAACCAAATTATATTGTGTATTTAAATAAACTTGAAGCTCCTCTAGGGGAAAATGTGTTTTATTAATCTTTTATACCCAGCCCCTAGTATAAGGCCTAGTAAGAGATAGATAGATTTTTAAAAAACAAATAAACTGAGGCTGGGCATGGTGGCCTACACCTGTAATCCCAGCACTTTGGGAGGCTGAGGTGGGAGGATCACTTGAGCCTAGGAGTTTGAGACCAGCCTGGGCAATGTAGAGAGACCCCGTCTCTACAAAAAAATGTAAAAATTAGCCAGGTGTAGTGGCACATGCCTGTAATCCCAGCTACTAAGGAGGCTGAGACAGGAGCATACCTTGAGCCCAGGAGTTTGGGTTGCAGTGAGCTATGATGACACCACTGCATTCTAGCCCAGGGTGACAGTGACTCTGTCTCAAAATAAATAAACAAATAAATAAACAAACTGAAATAGTGGCAAGGATTGTACTTTAGAATCTATGGCTACACACATAACATAGCACATAGGCTAGTCAGGCATTCTGTAAATATTTATTAAATTTGTTAACACATTTCTGCCTGCCTAGATACCTCCTAGCTTAAATCTCTATGACTGATCTACCAGTCTTCTCTACGTCTGTTTGATTCCTGTTCCTCATTTTTTCAGCCTTTTAGCCAGTTTGTGTGTGTGTGTGTGTTTTTCATTTAACAAACATGTAATCAGTGAACTTTCATTGATTACGCGTTGTTTGGTACCACAGCATGTGACAAGGAATATATCTAGAAAAGCTGGTCCAAGAGGAAACATGTTTATAATAAAACAATAGAATGAGGCTATAATAAAGGGACCATTCTCTCCTCTGGGAAAAGGAGGCAGGGGTGTGGGCTGGTGAATGGCACTGATTGGGAGGCGGGCGCTCCGGAGACAGCTTGCCTGTCACAGAGTGAGTAGGCACGGCTAGTTTCGGCCAAGGAATGGGGCGGCTCCAGCGGGGAGGTGTGTGTGGGGACAGACTGGGAGGGGCTTTGAGTAATCATTAAATACTTGTAAATAAGTGAGTCACACGATTACTTTGATGTTTGTTTATTTATGCTTATTTGAAGGAAGAGCATTCTGACAACAGTGGAGGGTGGATTGGAAAACAAGGGTCTAAGCGCAGGGAGATCACTTATAGATACCGTTTTTAAATCGTGTGGACCTCGGAGATGCTCCAGGTTTGGACTTAGGCGCATGTGTACGGCTATTTTCGTCGGAAGATGCGCTTCACCGTTTCCTGGACTCTGCGGACCAGGGTAGACAGCCCCCTTCCCTACGTCTCAGACCTCCTGGAGGTGGTGCCCAGAAGCGAAGCGTTGGCGGAGGCTCGGCCAGGGAGCGGACGGCCACGTGGTTCCCGCTTGCTTAGCAAGACCCGCGCCGCGTGGACGCGGGTGGCCAGCGCGCCCTCGGCTCCCGTTCGGGCTCTGAGCGATGCCCCAGCGCGTGAGGGCTGGGAGTCGGCCCCTGCAGTCTGCGCACAATTCTGTGGACTGTAACACCGTGTGATGAGAAGGGCAGTGCATTCACAGAGCAACGTCTTAAGGCTGTGCCACTACGCCTTTTTAACCTTCTTAATTTTTAAAGGAGGTCATATATTCACATGGAACCAAAAGGTCACAGGGACGTGCAGCGAGCATTGTGCTGGCCACTCATCAGAGTTGCTAGGCGTGTCGTGCGCGTCTTCCCCAGGTGAACCCCGCCTGCCGGGGGCGCAGGTGGCAGGGGGCGGGAAGAAGGGGGCCGAGCGGCGCAGGTGAGCGGGTCGCAGGTGAGTGGGGCGCAGGGGGCCGGGCGGGGCGCAGGTGAGTGGGGCGCAGGGGGCCGGGCGGGGCGCAGGTGAGCGGGGCGCAGGTGAGTGGGGCACAGGTGAGTGGGGCGCAGGTGGGGCCCTGCAGAGCTCCGGGGACGCAGGGCAGCGGGCCTTTTCGTTATAATGTTAGAAATGATGGAATGTCCGTGTTTACATAAAAAAGAAAAGGTCGAGAGATGCAGCTCAGGGTTGTAGGCGGCTTCACCGCGTTTGGGGTGCCATGAGGACGTGCACTTCTTCCCCAGCTAGTCCGGAGAGGCGCGTGTTTCCCGCCGCGGGTCGCGGCGGGCGCCGTAGGCAGCACGTCGGTTTTGTACGCTGCAGGCCGTGAGCTTGGCCCTCACGCGGGGCATCAGCGTTACTTTGCTCCTCGCGCCCACGACACCAGACGGTTTCTTTGCGGTGCCGGCCGCGGGCGCAGACCTCAGGCGGGAGGCGGGACCTGGCCGGGTCTGGACGCGCGGCTGTCGGAAAGGCCGGGCCCCGCGGGGAGGGGACCCGCCGCCCCGGGGCGGGGCTTCCGGGAGGCGGGGCCGACGCCACTCTGTCCCTGGGGGCGGGGCTAGACCCCGGGGGCGGGGCGGGGCCGGCTCTGCGTCGGGGCCGCGCTTGCCTTTCCAGCAGGGGCGGGGCCGGCGCTGGGGGGCGGGGCCTGCCGCGCGTGCGCAGAGGCGCGGCGCGCGCGTCCGGCCGTCAGTCGGGCCGGCATGGCGGTGTGCGCTCGCCTCTGCGGCGTGGGCCCGTCGCGCGGATGCCGGCGCCGCCAGCAGCGTCGGGGCCCGGCCGAGACGGCGGCGGCCGACAGCGAGCCGGACACGGACCCCGAGGAGGAGCGCATCGAGGCGGGCGCGGCGACGCTGGCCGGGGCGGGGGGCGGCCCGTGCGCGGGCCCCTCGCCGCCGCCCCCGCGCTGCTCGCTGCTGGAGCTGCCGCCCGAGCTGCTGGTGGAGATCTTCGCCTCGCTGCCCGGCACCGACCTGCCCAGCCTGGCCCAGGTCTGCACCAAGTTCCGGCGCATCCTCCACACCGACACCATCTGGAGGCGGCGCTGCCGGGAGGGTGAGTGCGCGGGCGGCGGGGGGCTCGGGCCCGGGCGGGGCGGGGGTCCTGGAGGGGGCGGGGCCGGCCGGGGCGGGGTCTCGGGTCCTGGAGGGGCGGGGATTCTGGGAGGGGGAGGAGAGGGGAGGGAAGGGGAGGAGAGGAGAAGGGGCGGGGGGCGGCTCAGGAGGAGGAGGGGGTCCTGGCCGGGTCGGGTGCTTCGGCCTGGGTGGGGGCGAGGGGTGGCCCCAGGGCCGGGGGGACCTGCCAAGGACCCAGGGCGCGGGCCCGGAGACGAGATGTTTCCGGGTGGGGGTAGGGAGCGGCCGCGGTGCTGCCCATGTTGGGGGGCCCGGACGGAGTTGAGGGGCGCCCCCAGCCGCGGGGCCTAGGCGGGCGTCGGGCTGGGACCCCTGGAGGTCTGGGCGGGGCACAAGCTGGCGTCTTGGGGCTCCTCCTCCGCCCTCGCTCGGGCGCAGGCTGGGGCTCCTCCGGGGCCCCGACCGGAGAGAAGGGGTGAACTTGAGTGAGTCAGGGGGTGGGGATCCCGGTGTGGGGGCTCCTGCTGGTGGGCGGGCCGGCTCTGTGGAGAGGTCGGGGTAGAGGCGGAGGGGCCCGATTTCCGCCCTTTGCTGGGTTGGGGTTATTCCATCCGGGGTGCTGGCCGCAGGAGTGAGTAGTTTTGTAGGGAGTCACAGCAGGAGACGTTTGTTTAATCTGGAGTTCAAGGCTCTGTGCGTTTAAACGTTGGCAGATCGCTCATGTTCAGTCGGGTCTCGTATTTTGGTAAGAAAACATCCAAACAATGCAGAACAGCAAGGAGGAAAAGTAAAACTCATCAGATGCTCCGGCAATCAAAGATAAACCGTCTTTAAAATTTTAGAAAACATCTCTGTCCATATACACATGTAGAGTCATGGGCACGATTTTGCCTAAATGATACCATACCATATACATTCTCTTAGAGACAGTTTAGTGTAGAGAACACTTCATGGTATTCTATTGCCTGCATTCAGCACAGACTAGTCTCCAACGGATAGACTTTGAAGTTTTCAATTTTTCCTTGTCATAAACTGTGCTTCAAAGACTGCTTTGTGCATTTTATAGAAATTTAGTAGATTTACATGTATCTTTTAAAACTTCTGAGATTATCTTCTTAGGATGCACTTCCAAAAGTGGGACTGTGAGGTAGCAGGATTTCTCACTGATAAAACCTTTGCTACCCATTGTCAATCCCAGGACGTCTGCATGAGAAGGCCTCTTCCCCAAATCCCCCCAACAACAGAGTTAGTCCTCTTCAACAGCTTAACGGTCAAGGCCCCAGGTTTGGGGTCAGCCACCTTGGGTTCTAGCCTGGGCTCTATTTATCTGCTGTGAGATCCCAGACAAGTTGCTTCACCTTCCCAAGTCTTAGTGGAGGCCTTCAGTGGGAAGTGCTGCTCCCAGAGAGTCACTTGAGGGTTGATGGTGTTGCATGTGTAGCCCTTACCCCTAAATGGTAGCTGTTTGCTTATGATGATGCTTGGCCATTATTACTGCACCTTTTGTGAATTCCCTATGTGTGCTTTTTATCTCTTTTTCTCTTACAAATTTGTAAGAACTCTGAATATTAGTCATACTAAGCTTTTGTAATATATGTGGCAAGAAAGGGTTTTTTAATATTTTAAAATTAAGGCAAAGAAAGTTCTACTTTCTCTTTCCCTATGAACTCTACCTTTTCATTTGCTTTGTTTTGCATTTTGTACACCTGTAAGACTCAGATTCATCACAGATTTCATTGTGCTTTGGAGAGTTTCTCCATCTGTCAGCCAATTCTGTGTGGTGATCTCTGGGGGGTTTGTCTTTGGGGAACTGTAAGGTATATAGCTCAACTCTAGAATCAGAGAGTAACAGAAGATGTTCTGTGTAATCAAAAAAATCAGACCGGGTGGCTCACACCTGTAATCCTAGCACTTTGGGAGGCCAAGGTGAGAGAATTGCATGAGGCCAGGAGTTGGAGACCTGCCTGAGCAAGGTAGGGAGACCTTGTCTCTACAAAAAATACAAAAAAATTAGATGGTGTGTGGCACATGCCTGTAGTTCCAGCTATTTGGGAGGCTAAAGGCAGGAGGATGGCTTGACCCCAGGAGTTTGAGGCTGCAGTGAGCTGTGATCGCACCACTGTGCTCCAGCCAGGGCAACAGAGACCCTGTCTAAAAAAAAAAAAAAATTCAAAGATATGCCACAGGGTAAATTTGACTGGAGTTGTAGCTCAGGATAAATTCTTAAGAGAAATATGGAAAGTCCTGAGGAAGATGTAGAAAGAAGTTGGGAGCAGACCTAGGAGGACTCCTGGGTCCCGCCTTTCCCCACTGCAGTTCTCAGCACAGCTGTCCTGGGATAGATGGTACAATCAAAGCATCTTGTTCACCCAGCTGACCTGCTAGCACTAGGAGAATTCCCATTTTGAGAAATTAAAAAAAGGAAAAGCACAAAAGGATAAAGCAGGTATATTTCCAGGCATCCCCCAATAAATATCTGTTAAATCTTTTGTCATATTCCTCTACCTTTTCTTAAAGAAAACATCTCAGCTGATGTTCAGGTCCCCTGTGATCGCTTCTTCTTCCCACTCCAAGATGCATCATCTGCTGTTGTGGGTTTAGTGTACATTTTTTCAGGCCATTTAAAAGTACTTGTATATGTATACCCCTGTATGTGTCGCCAGTGTATAACATTATTTTATGGTGTTCTAATTCATAGAAATACAACACACTGTTATTCTACATCTGTTTTTTTTTCCAGTCAACTTTTAAGTTCTGTCCATGTTAATACATTTACGTTTAGTTCACTCTCTTTAAATGCTGTGTGGTAGTTTATAATTGGAAGAGATCACTTTTTATTCTTTCACTTATTTTTAATTTTTTTATTATATACAGTGTGACAGTGAACAATCTCATATATATGTGGATGCATATATGTTTGAAAATTTCTCTAAGGAATATATCCAGAAGTGGTGTTGCTGGGGCAGTAAAGCTGTGAGGTGTGTGGTTTTACTAGATACTGCCCAGTTGTTTGCCAGAGTGATTTTACCTGTTTACATATCTGTCACTAGGCTATGTATAGGCAAGTCACAAAAGGTAAAATATTAACAGTCAAGGTGCATCACCACAAAGTAGTTGCCGTTTGTGGTCCAAGTACTTTAAGTTTTCTCATTTAATCCAATATTTGCCAAATTCTAATTTTATCATTTTTGTTTTTGGGGTTTTTGTTTATTTGGTTTTTTTGGAGGTAGGGTCTCTGCCCTGTTGCCCAGGCTAGAGTGCAGTGGTGTCATCATAGCTCACTGCAACTTCAAGCTCCTGGGCTCAAGTGATCACTGTGCCTCAGCCTCCCAAAGTGTTACGATTATAGGAGTGAGCCACCTCGTCCAGCCTGTCTAATTTTAATGATCCCTCTTTAAGAGTCGATGCCAATTTGGGTGAAAAACAGCATGTCATTTTATATTACATTTGCTTGATTACTAGTGAGGATACACATTTAAAAAATATGTTTATTTCTGTTCTCCAGCATGGGTCTTAAAAAAAAAAAGGACTTGGTGGCTCATGCTTGTAATCCAGCTTTAGCAACATAGCAAGACCCTGTCTCTACAAAAAAATTTAAAAATTAACTGGGTGTGGTTGCAGGACCTTGTAGTCCCAGCTACTTGGGAGGCTGAGGCAAGAGATTGGCTTGAGCCTGGGAGTTCGAGGATATAGTGAACACTCTAGCCTGGGTGACAGAGCAAGACCCTGTCTCTAAAAAGAAAACCTAATATATATATATATATATATATATATTTATTGAGGCGGGAGGAGGTGGCTCATGCCTGTAATCCCAGCACTTTGGGAGTCTGAGGCTGGAGGACAGGAGTTGAGACCAGCCACCAGCCTGGGCAACATACCAAGACCTTGTCTCTGCAGAAAAATTTTACTTGCTATTTAGATTCCTCTTATTTGCACTTCTTTCATCTTTGCCTTTTTTCCCTATTTTTCTTTAATTTGTGGGTTTTATTTATATAATCTGGATAGATTTTGGTTTAATATGTTGTAAAACATTTTCTCATTTACAGTCATTTCTTTTTAATTTCATTTATAGTGACTTCTGTGAGATTTCCAATTTTAATCCAAGTTACAGATTTTAAAGTTTATGCTCATGTGATGATTTGTCAGCCCAAGGTCATGACCATGGTTGGCAGCTCAGTCTTCAGAGCTTCACTAGTTCGTTCTGGCAGCTCCAACTCTACCTCCTCCAGGTCAGAGTCCTGTGGTTTTTATAGGTGTCTCCTTTTGTTAGTCTAATTGTGTTTGGAAATATGTTCAGGGATAGTCATGTATGAGACACATCTGATCTTACTTCTTGGAGCCCTAAAACCTCATCTTTCCTGAACTTGACATTTGATTGTGGTGGATGCTAATAAGGCCGAAGTAAAGTCAACTTAAGTAAAAAACTGGGCTGGTCCCAGGCTGCCTGGGGAGGTGGATTGTCCTAGCCTGTTTCCTGGCGGGGGCATAACAATGGCTCTGGTTTTCAGTGTCTTGGGAGGGTGAATGAGACTAATTTGTGGGTTTACCACTCAATGTTTACATGTTTGCTTCCTATATTTTTAAAAATATTTTTCTTTCTTTTATATTAAGGGTGGGGTTTGTGAGGAGGGTTGTCTAGTTACATTTTTTTTTTTTTTTGGTGGAGACAGAATCCTTGCTCTGTCGCCCTGGTTGAGTGCAGTGGCGTCATCACAGCTCACCGCAGCCTCTGACTCCTGGGCTCAGGCCATCCTCCTGCCTCAGCCTCCCGAGTAGCTGGGGCCACAGGTGCGCCCCATGACACCCGGCTGGTTTTTTCTTCCTTGAGATGAGGTCTCGCTCTTGCCCAGGCTGGTCTCGAACCCCTGAGCTCAAGCAGTCTGCCCGCCTCGGCCTCCCAGAGTGCTGGGATCACAGGTGTGAGCCACCGCTCCGGCCGCTTCCTGTATTTTAATGACTGGATTTCCTAAAACAGAAAACAAGCCAAGAAACCAGGAGTGGGAAAGAAGGAACTCCCGCCTGTGTTTTGCTGTTTCAGAGGATCTTGGCCCTTGATCGTCTTTTAGGGTGTGGACAAGGTGCGCACGTTTGAGAGCCCTTTCTAAAGTGATAGGATGATTTAGGGGCAGGGGGAGGATGCACTAGAAACCTAAAATGAGTTAGCTGTTTACAATGCTGGGTGAGTGAGGAGCTTGACGTTCACAGTGTCCTATTAGCAGTAGTAGATGGGTTGTTTTTACACTGCTTTGGCCTTACTCACCTCCTCCATTTTGGGAAGTGGAGTGACTCAGTCTTGGTGTTGGGGTGGCTTGGAACCGGTGGGTTAAATATTTCCCAGTGGTGTTTTTCTGGGTAGGTGAAGGAAATTTCCTACTGAGAAGCCAAATCATGCTCCTGATACTGGAACAAGCAAATAACAAAGAGAAGTGGTTTTCCCTACGCTGGGGAACCAAACCAGCCTCAAGGCCTGGCAGGGCAGGTGAAGCATCACCCCCTGGGCTGCAGGCCTCCTGCAGTCCCTGCATGAAAGCTATAAATAAGCTGTTTCTCAGAGTGCTGGGGCAGAAGCCAAGTTTTGCCTTTACTCTAGCTGGACTTTTCTTGGTTAACACTTCACCCTTCAGTGGGTGAATTTTGAAATGCTAGCCCATTTTGACACTGTTCATTTATGAAATACTTCATGAAGTCTGGCTAAGGCTAATGAATTTTGAAAATTCAAACCATAATTCTAAATCAAAATATCCAAGTAATAACAACAGATAGATTTAAAGAGAGGAAACACTCATGTGTTTATTTTCCCCTCCACTCTGAACTCCAGGTAGTGAGACAGGAGGATTGAGTATTATTTAGCTTCGTTTCTGCCAGCGTCAGGTTTGGATTTATAATTTGTAACTTGCCTATTTGCTCCCTGGATGGTAAATGTTTTAATGTCTCATGGAATAATATTTGCACAATATTTTGATTAGTTTTGAGTCTAAAGTGGGTTTAAATTTCACTATAACTAGAAATACCCTTTTCCTGTACAGGTGGTTGAATTTAGGATTTTTCAACTTTATGCTGGTGTGAAAGCAATACACATTCTGTAGAAACCATACTTCAAGTACCATTCTGTTTATCATTTTCATTACATTACTCAGTAGATTACATTAGATATGTAACACTTTATTACCAAATAGGCTTTGTGTTAGATGATTTTGCCCAGCTGTAGGCTAATGTAAGTGTTTGGAATACAGTTAAGGTAAGCTGGGCTAAACTGTGGTGTCAAGTAGGTTAGGTGTATTCAACCCATTTTCTTTTTTTCTTCTTCCTTTTTTAGAGACGGGGTCTTGCTCAGGCTAGAGTGCAGTGGTGCAACCATAGCTCACTGTAACCTCGAACTCCTGGGGTCAAGGTATCCTTCTGTCTCAGACTCCCGAGTAGCTAGGAGTACAAGGACCACCATACCTGGCTAATTTTTGAATTTTTTGTAGAGATGGTGTTTTGCTGTGTTGCCCAGGCTGGTCTCAAACTCCTGGGCTCAAGTGATCCTCCTGCCCCAGGCTCCCAAAGTGCTGGGATTACAGGCATGAGCCACCACGTTGGCCTTAGTGCATTTTCAACTTATATTTTCACCTTCCAGTGGGTTTATTGGGATGTAACCCCATCATAATTCAGAAAGCATCTGTAATGTCTAATCTTTATTTACAGTAAAAATGGGGAATTAAAAACCAATATGTAATTTTGTTTTTGCATGCAGAAGAAAATGCTATTTTTGTTCTTTTTGATTTGCTGATGCAAAACATGAAAAATATGGCTTTTATTAAATATGGCTGAAATTGGAGGGATCATCTTGGGAAGAGGTAAAATGAACAAGTTGTTGGTTTTGAAATTGGCTTTAAACTCGGGAGGCTGAAGAGGAGGATTGCTTGAGCTCAGGAGTCTGAGACCAGCCTGGGCAAAACAGCAAGACCCCATCTCAAGAAAAAAGAAAATAAAATTGGCTTTAGGAATATTTTATGATTCCTGCCAAGTGGACACTTGTTGAGCCCACTAGTTCTGGTGGAAGGGGTGGTAGGTTGGCATCTGGATAAACAAACTGTCCAGATAGTAAACAGTGACTGAGCCTTGGGAGGAGGAAGTTGGCCCACTTCCTGGGTGTATGGCAGGATCTCAGAACGGTAGGGCAAGACTTATCCTTTTCTGCTGCCTTGCCACTTGGAAGGAGTACAGTTCTCTGTGTCTTTGCAAGTTAAAGATCATATGCTGCTTTGTAGAGCAGAGCAGAAGGATAAAGGAAAATGGTGCTTCTTAAGGGAACTTTTTCTATCCCTACCTCCTTTATCACCATCCAGGGGAGCATTTTTTAAGACTTTTTTTTTTTAAACTCTAAAAAGGTAAGCTAGAAAGTGAATCCGGTGCCCAGAAACCGAGTCAAGGCTTTCCCACCCTGCTGTGTAACTGGACAGACCCTGGTGACTTGCCGAGGAGAATTAGTTGGTTGCTGGAAGTCCTGGCATTGCTGTTCCTACCATTTCTCAGTGTGTGAGACGTGATGTGTCTCGGGGTCTGGGGTTTGTCTCTCTGACTGGAAAGGGCTTGTAAACACAAGGGCATCTTGGGAGTTGGGAGAGGGACAAGTGTCCTCTTGAAAAACAAGTCCGTCCCCGTCTTCCCTGCCCTTTCTGGAGATGGCCAGGGTTTGGAACTCATGAGTCAGCATCCTTGGACAGAGATGCCTTCCCTGGTCACCCTGGGGACATGGAGCAGACAGAGTTAGCTGGGATGCACCAAGCATGCCTGGTGTTAGGGGACGAAGAGGAAGTGTCTGAAATCTTAGGGAAGGTCCAGGGTGAGGTGATTCCAGAGTCAGATTCACAGACGCGTGGTGAACGGCTTCACAGAGTGGGTGTCCATGCCCTTCAGGAAGGAGGGTGCCTGGGGATGATGGATGGGCCTTAGTGGGAGGGCGGCTCCCTTGGCCAGTGCGTGCCGTGGTGGGAGCCAGATGGGACTGGAGGTCCACTGGCTGTGACAGCCCGGCTTCTCCAGGCTCCTGTCTGCCCCGACACTGTCTTGGCAGGGATCATACTGGTTGGGAATTAAGTCACACTGATTATGTAGGCAGTTTCAGCTGTCCTGTTTAGCACCCAGATATTCTAGGTGTTTGATGGGAGACACCTAGGGATTGTGTGCAGGTTTTGGTTTTTACATTCTTCTCATCCTAAGGTAAGCTGGCTGCAGGAGTGTTTTTCCAGATCTACTACATTATTTAAAAACAAAGCACTTCATGCAGTCATAGTAATGGCTGAGTAGCAGTGAGTGTTGGGGAAGGCACAGCACAGGTTTGAAGCCTGTGCCCCTCGTTGGAGGGCTGTTCTCAGAGCTTGGGGGCCCTGTCCTGGCAGAGTTTCCCCTCTGCCACCCCCAGCTCATTCCCTATGCCTTACTTAACTTCCTTTGTAGCCTCAGAAGCAAAAGAGTTTTAGTCGTATTTCCTTAAGGGTTATAATTGTCCCCTAATTTAGTGCAAACACAAATGCAGTCTTTCCAATCAATACTGCCTTTTGGTTTTATTTGGAAAACTCTGAGTTTAAAGTGGGCAGGACACCCGCCAGCACGTTCCTCTAGCGCATGTCCTTGACCCCTCCTGCTGGACAGTCACAGAATCCCAGCCAGCTTCTGTGTCTTCCCTGCCGCTCCATCACTGCCTCTGCGTCCCTCTTTGATGGGGGTGTGTGCCCTGTCACTGGAGTTCTCCACCTGCACGTCCAGCATCACCTCCACTGGCTCCATTCCCTGGTGCTGACCCCAGTCTCTGGTGTTCCAGTCCCCTGGGGGTTGGGTAGGAGTCCCTTTCCATGCTTATCTCGTGCACCGACCAGCTTGCCTCTGATGGCATCCTGGTGCAGTGCCTTTCTCTGGAGAGGCCCTTTCAGGAGTGTGATGCCAAGTTCTCTCTGATTGCAGTCCCCAGCACCCACACAGGGCACAGAATCATGACCCTGTGTCTCTCATCACCTCCTTCTCCAGTGCTGCCAGGCGAGTGTAGCAGCGTCATGCTGGCGAGGGTCCCTCCTGTCTTCTGCATCTTCTCTTCCAGGGAGGAGCCTCAGCAAGCAGCTGGACTCCCTGGAGGGGAGGGAAGAGGGAAAGAGGGGGCGACAGAGAGGGTGCCTCCAGACCGTCAGCACCGGGGAGAGGGACCGGGTTGCAGGGCTGTGCGTGCAGGTTTGTGCTCTGGTGACCGCCATCACTCAGCACTGCGCTCTGTTGGACAGGAAGTCAGTGTCCATGGATTGGTGGCCCTGGCAAGTGAGTCGCCAGAGGACACAGCTTCAGTGGTAACTGGATTCAGGCCAGATCACTGGGCTGTTTTTTCCCTCTTGGCAAAACATTTTTTTTAAATAGCTTTTTGGAAATTTTCTGGTTGGAATATTTGAAGTGGCAATTTAATTTTTTATTGTGGTAAAAATAAACATAAAATTAGGCATTTTACCCACTTTCAAGTGAACAGTTCAGGGGCATTAAGTACATTCATGTTGTGCAACCATCCCTACCATCTGTCTCCAGAAATTTTTCATCTTCCCAAACCAAGACCCTGTGCCATTAAATAACAACTCCCTGTTCCCCTTTCTCTCTCCCCCTCCCCCTCCCCAGCCCCCAGTACCCCCCATCTACTTTCTGTCTTTGAATTTGACTACTGTAGGGACTGCATGTAAGTGGAATCATACACACTGTGTGTCCTTTTGTGACTGGCTTGTTTCGTTTAGCACAGTGTCCTCAAGGTTCATCTCTCATCAGGAGTCCCTCCGTTTTTAAGGTTGAATAATATTCCATTGTGTGGACAGACCATGTTTTGTTGATTCATCCATCAGTGGACACGTGTGATATTTCCACCTTTTGGCTATTGTGAATAGTGCTTCTGTGAACAAGAGTGTAAAAATATCTGTTTGAGTCCCTGCTTTTCATTCTTTTGGGTATATACCCAGAAGTAGAATTGCTATGTCATACACTAATTCTAAGTTTACTTTTTTGAGGAACTGCCATGATAATTTCCACAGCATGACCATTTAATTTTATAAGTCCAGCTCACCCAATTTTTTCCTCTTTCCATCTTTTGTTACTTTGTTGCCATCTTTTGAGTACACTCCAAAAAGAATTTCACAAGCCATTTTAATAGAGTAAAAAGAAATAGATTAGGAGGAAGACTTTGCATTGACAGCCTGCAACACTAAATCTGTTACTTAAAAAGATTGGCATGCTAACTTTAAATCATCTTGGGTAAGGTGGGTGCAGAAGAACGGGAGTTAGCAATGGTTAGTGTTTCTGGGAGGAAGGGTACGTGGTTGCTGGAAAGTACACTGGCCTTAAAGCTATTTTAAGGGCAGTTTCCCTTGATGACTTACGAGAAGGTTTATAGAACAATAAGAGGATGTGGAATTGTTTGTACCCACTATTTAAAGAAAGAATTTTTTCATCATGTGTAAAATAATGAACATTTCTTATAGGAACAGTTGGGTCGGAATGACATTCTACTCTGGTGTGTTTATTATGACCTTTTGGGGACATTAGGAAAAACCCACTAAGTAGTGCCATACTTATCAGCACATCATCATAATTTTGCTTTTCTTCTGGTTTTTAATGGTGGTTTTGTGGATGCTTTATTGAGTCATCAAGTTCCTCACCTACTTGATATTATCAATACCGTTGTTGGCACAGCATACAGAGATTTATGGTGGCCTTGGGCTCTGAGGATGTGGTCATCCTAGGTGAAAACCTTGGAATCATTCAGAAGTCTGAGCAGTTGTTGAAAGGCAGTGCATTGTTTCTGTCAGGTTAGAGTGTGCATTGGACTCAGAGTGAAAATTCATAAAGCCAAGTCACCAGCCTTCAGCAGCCTGAGCAAAGAGAAGCTGCCTACGACAATATTGACGCCTTGCCAAGGGCTGGCTTTTGACTTCAGGCACCATTTATCAGCACAGTGGGTGTGTTTTCTGGTCTGTGCCCTATTGTCTGACCCCTGGCACCGTGGACCAGAGCATCTCGCCTGCAGTATTAATACATATTACAAAACTGTGCAGTGTGAAAGGAGAAGGGCCACCACCTGGCATTCAAACTGCTTTGTCAGTGAGGCAGTATCATGTGCACCGGTAGCATGCTGGGACCCAGAAAAGGAGCGGTCCTTTTAAAACCACGCAGAAGACAAACCAAAGCACCAGTCTTGTTATGCAGTTAACAATTTTGAAGTACATCATTTGTACAAGAGAAGGAGAAGGGTGTTTATAGTGAGCCAGACAAGAATGACAGCCGACTGGTGGGGCTCAGGAGGAGTCACTGGGTCATCGCCGGCATTCAGCAGTGCACACAAGAGCTCTTCTCAACCAGTGTCCGACTCATTCCAAGACCTCGGTGGGTGGGGGCCACTGTGCTGGTTGAGGGAGGGTGGTCTGCAGGGATCTTGGCACACTGCAGTCTCTCAGATTGCTGGTAACTCACATTCCATGCGGGTGTTATTTTATCCCTGCTTCAGAAACAGGCAGCATGTTTCATTTTCTGTAGTTCCTCATGTGTTCTTATAGCTCACATATTCCTCCACAACCGAGTGCAAGTTCATCTTGGCAGAACGATGAACAGGTGTTTTTTGTCTGGTGGTCAGTGAGCCTACAGATTTAGGTCTTGAGTCTCTCATGTCACACATGTTCATACGTGTTTCTTTACTTTTAGCAGCTGGGGGGCGTGCTGGATACCCTCCATCTGACCTTCAGACCCCTGTCCACCTGGCTCATGGGGGCGGCCGCCTTCCTCCCCAGACAGCTCCTGGGTTCAGCTCATGGGAGGCGCTGGCGGGAGCAGGGACAGAGGGGAGAAAGGCCGTGCTGTGCACTCTTCAGCTCCGGCCCTTCCCGGCCGCGGGTGGGCAGTGGCCTGCTCCTGCCCCACGGCCCCCCCACAGTCTGGCTCTCACAACCCCCTCCATTTGCCCCTTCCACTGACAGCACACCTTGGGAAATAGTCCCCTCTTTGTACTCTCCCCAGGTGCCCCTCGCACTGCACCTGCGTCCTGACAGAACCCCGTCAACGTGGGCCCAGCAAAGACTCCTGTTGGGGCTGCCATTTCCCAGCTGCTGCCTCCATTTCTGGGCCTTTTCTGTTGGTTCTTTGTTATTCTCCACATTGATGTTTCTGAGGTCTCTAGGGAGTAGCCGGCCGTGTCTAGAAGTGTGTCCCCTTTCTCTGCAGCAGAATCGCACCACCTCCCTGGGCAGCCAGCCCGTCTGCCCTTTGCATCCCCTCTCTGCATGTGACGGCACATGAGGGATAACCCTGTTTGCTGGGGCTCCTTCCTCCAGTTTTCAGGCCACCTGTGGTGCGTGGCTGTATCCTCTGCTTGCCCTCAGTGGCGCCTCCGTACACGGTGGAGAGCCCAGTGCATGCTCCCTCTCCAGGTGACCGTCTGCCTCCCCCACCACCCAAGCACCCCCCCTCCCAGCGCTGCTGCACCCTGGAGTCTCCGGGCGCTCTGCTCTGCCTGGGGCCTGCCCACTCCCTTCACCTTGTAGGCCCTTATCACCTCTGGTGGCATCGCCTCCTGGGAAGGTTTAGAGTGAGGAGTCCTTGGGTTTTTTCCTAAACAAATTATATTTTTTAGGATCTGTAGAAGAATTGCAAAGAAGGGCGAAGTTCCCATGGACTCAGGTTTCCCCTGTTGTTACCATCTTACGTTAGGTTTTAGATCTCACGTTTGTTGTAATCAATGAACCGATATTGACATGTTATTATGAACTGAAGTCCATGCTTTATTCAGATTCCCTCAGTTTCCCCTCCTGTCCTCTCTCTGTCCCAGGCTCCCACGTGGCATTTAGTCGTCACGTCTCCTCAGGCTCCTCTGGGCTGTGACGGTTTCTCAGCCTCTCCTTGCCTTTGGTGACCTTGACAGATTTGAGGAGGACGCTCAGGCATCTGTACAACCTCCCTCACTGGGGACTGTCGGCCGCTTCCTCATGACTGGCCTGGGGTGGTGGTTTTGGGGGAGGAAGACCCCAGAGGTGAAGTGCTGTTCTCACGTCCCGTGGAGGGTCCACACCGTCAACGGCTCATCACTGCTGGCGTGGACGCGACCGCCTGGCTGAGGGCGTCTCTTAGTTTCTGTGAAGTTACTCTTTTCCCCCTCCCTTTCCATGCTGCGCTCTTTCGAAGGACTCACTGTGCACAACCCATGTTACGGGATGAGGGGTTGTGCTCCACCTACTTGAGGGCAGAGTGTCTACAGGCGTTTGGAATTCTCATGCATGGGAGATTTGTCTGTTCTCGAGGGGGTCATTTTTGTTTGTCACAATGATTGGGAGGTGCCACTGACACTTAGCAGGCAGAAGCCTGAAGCACTGGACTCCGTGCAGTGTAGCACAAGGTTCCACTTAACGAGGCATTGTCTGTCCTGCACAGTTTCCAGATGTCCTCGAGTTGAGAGACCTGTCTGTACCCGCCTCAACCTGGAGCCCAGCTCCACTTTACACCAGTATTTTTGGACAGTTTTATCACACACTGTCAACTGGGAGAAAACTATATTTTGCTCAGAACTTGACCAGAAATTGTTTGAAGATTCACATTGCCATGGCGATGCTGTGCCTGGTGGGCCGCGCTGGCAGAGAGGTTGGTGGGTGTGGCATCTCAGCTTTGTCACAGCTTGGCTCCTGGGAGGGTCCCAGGCGTCTTGTCAAAAGGCAGGTGCTGATGTGGCGGGGCTGGGCCTGGCGCAGGGTGTGAGCTGGGGGCAGGGGTCCGTGAAGGCGCCCAGCACTGCGCGTGGAAACACAAGTCTCTGCCTTTCTTCTCCTTCATTTCTCCTTCCTCTTGCAATTAGAGCAATATTAATTATTTGAAATTACGTGTACAGATTAGTTTTCTTGCTTTCCCTTGAGGACTGTGTCGGGTGTCAGTAAATACTTGTTTTTGGAAGCGGGCGTTGGTCTGATCAAGTCGAGAGCAGGTGCAGGTTGCTGCTCCTGGTCAGGAGTCTTCCGTGGCTCCCCTCTGCCTGCACGGCCAGCCCAGCTGTGGCCTGGCTGCCCAGGCTCGCTCCACCCTGCCTCTTGGACGTGCCTCCCGCTGCCCAGGTGCAGTCTGGCCTTCTGGGCACAGTGGTTTCTCATCCTTCCTGTCTTCACTTTGGGCCTTCACTTACACGGATGGCAAAAGCAGTTGCATTTATCAAAAACCGCTTTTACTGAGTTAAAGCAACGTTTTTCTCACCTTGTTTCTAAACTTTTTCTTTTTGGAAGCAATGAAAGTTAAATTTAAAATATAAATTAAAACAATTTTTCCAGTCCTTGGGGTGTCCTGAAGCCCTGGCTTAGTGGCAGTTTCCAGGTGTGGGTCTTAACATTTTTACAGGGGGTGAAAGAGGCAATTCTATAATTACTACAAATATCTTATATCTTCACAGAAAATATTATAATTATTGGGTAATCTGATAATTTTTGTGTTTAATCTGCAAAGGTAAACTAAATTATGGTATTAGTGGTCAGATTTCCTCTCTGAAGTTAGCAGTAGTTTATATATCATATCTGACTGTTAGCACTTCATTATGAAGGGCTGTGGTCTCAGATGCCACATCCCTTGGTAACCGGGGGGCAGTTAGGTGTCCCCCAGGCCTCTGGTTCAACCTGAGTAGTTGGTTGACCTCAGGTATTTGGCATTGGAGCATTCCAACTTTCCCAGGCAGATTCACGCTGACAGGTTCTCCCTGGACCTCTGGAATTGAGTGGAACGAGCTTGAACTGGTCCACATTTAACTGCACGCAGAGTTGCCCGCCCCTAGCCTGTCCTTCATGTGTGCCTGGTTGTCCAGAGCCACGCCAGGATGCTGCAGTGCTCACTAGAGATCGTTCTGATTCTTCGGGGCAGAAAGTGAGGAAAACACACTTTTCAGCTTCCTGTGGGTCTGGACAAGTTTCCGTAGGATCAGTCCTCCTTCCAAATGTGGGTCCCATCTGTGGGATGGACGCCGGGCGCTCTCTTTGGTCCATATGGCCACAGTGTGTCTGCAGCCCCTTCCTCCTTGGTGACTTTACAGAAATAACTTGACTCCAGCAATCATTTGGAAGAACAGATTGTGTTGTGTCAACATAACTGAAATAAGATTTTAAGAGAGCAGAGAGGCGGGGCAGCGGAGCTGCTCACTGCGGAGGCTTCTCAGAAGGTGTGGTCGGGGTGGCTGCCTGTGCGCTGCGGCAGCGAGCCTGCCCGCCCTGGCCTGTTCTCTCGGGTTTCCCTCCCACTTCCCCTTGCCAGTGGTAAATATTTGCTGATGAATATTCTTTTTTCTCCAGTTAGAACTGGAGAATGTTAAGAGTTTGGAAGGGGGAATTTAGAGATGATCCAGTCTAATCCCTTTAATTTACAGATGAAAAATGAAGACATTTATTGCTCCAGTTACTTATAACACACACTCAACATTTTATCCTGGCTTACCTTTTCCTCAAAGGTTCGTAGAGTGGGTCTTGCTGAGCCTCCCTGTGAGTGTCTGATCGTTCTTTGATCCCCACAACACTTAACAACAGTACAGCAGCAGACGTTTTCATTAAAAACCTGTTTATTCCTGCTGTTCTAGGCAGGTGCCTTGGACAATTGGAGAACTCTCCTGAACCAACCAACAAAACTCTCTGGAGGAAATTCTATAATTTTCATCATTGGTCCTCCATCGTTGACAAATTTTCACTCAAGAGATTCTTCCCTGTCCTTGGTCCCACCTTGGAGGCAAATGTCACATTCCAAGTCACCTGGGATGTCCACAGTTAGGCAGACTGGAGGTGAGCCTGCATCGTTCACTCTGTCATTCTAAGCAGTGGGTAGCATGGGTAGTTCTCAGAGCGGCCCCTGGACTTCTTTATGCTTGGTTTTGGGTTATCATCCCTGGCCCTGATTGAAGGGAGGACAAGGACACTGTCCCCTGGTCTGGTTTGCGGTGAGGACAGACTCCCCATCCCTTGGCCATAATGATAAAGTTATTGATGAATAAAGATTTTAAGTAGATTCCAGTTCCAGCTCTTCCACATACATGTGATGCACAGTTTTGTTTTTTAATTTTTTTTTTTTTTTTTAGAGACAGGCTCTCACTCTGTCACCCAGGCTGGAGTGCAGTGGCGTCATCACAGCTCACTGGAGCCTCAAACTCCTGGGCTCAGGGAATCCTCCTGCCTCAGCCTCCCAAGTAGGAGGGACTACAGGCACTTGCTGTCATGCCCAGCTAATAAAAAAATTTTTTTTTTAGAGACAGGGTCTTGCTACGTTGCCCAGGCTGGCCTCAAGTGATCCTTCTGCCTCAGCCTCTCAAGCAGTTAATTTTTAAAGTTTAATTTCTCATTTATAGTTAGTATACTTAGCCTTTCAAAAAATATTGTCCTTCCCTCCACATATTTAATAAAGTTGAAATCTGAAAACTTACTTTTATTCAAAGTTATAATTCTTCCTTTTTTTGGAGGGAGGTGGATTTAAAGCCCATCATTTTACTAATGGCTTGAGCTAGTACAGTTCCAGAATGATTCTGGATCACACTGGCACATGTCGTAACTGGAGGACTCCTCTCTGTAGCCGCAGGCCTCCCGGGAGGCTGGCTCGGCGGTGCTCGTTTCCTGTGCAGGGGCTGCCTAGCAGGCGAGGTTCCCGGCCACCTGCCTCAGCCTCACCTGGACCAGCTAGCTCTCTGCACCTGATTTGGTGTTAGTTTCTTGTTCAAGGTTTCACTGATGAAAGAGTTTCTTGTCTAAAAATCAGAAAATGATTTTTCTAGAATATCGGGACTCTATTTAAGGAAAACCACTCAATCTTCCAAGATCCATCCTTTTATAAAGAGCTCTTGATACTCAGCATGCTGGTAGGTGCAGAAAACAACAGTAGATCAGAGATGAAAGTCAGGTGGACATCATATAAAGGACATTTAATAGATAATTACTATTATAATCTAGGGCAGATTAATCTATGAATTAATGTATGAGATTTTGTTCCTGTTTGCTCTGTTTATCTTAGGAGTGCAGAGAATGACTAGATAGTATTTGTTATATTTTAGAAGATTGATGTTTAATATTTGGGAGTTCTTTGTGATTAAGAAAGAAGATGTATATATAACAGATCATGAATTAAATGAGCCACAGGCAAGTGGCTGTCTTGTATCGCATTGTCTAGATTTGTACTGTCCAATGTGGCAGCCACCAGCAGTATGTGGCCGTTGCTCACTTGAAATACGGCTGGCCCAAATTGGTATGTGCTATAAACGTGTAGTACACGCTGGATCTCTAAGTCTTGGTGTTAGAAAAAAAAAAAAAGATAGCTTGAGCTGGGTGTGGTGGAGCGCACCTGTAGTCCCAGCTACTCGGGAGGCTGAGGCGAGAGGATGGCTTGAGCCCAGGAGTTCGAGGCTGCAGTGAGCTGTGATGATGCCACTGCACTCCAGCCTGGGCGACAGAGTGAGACCCCGTCGCTAAAAAAAATAAAATAATTCAATGACTACATGTTGAAATTATAATATTTGGTTATATTGAGTAAAATTCTACTTTACTTAATGTGGCTACTAGAAAATTTAAGTTATATCTGTGGCTCACATCTTATTTGTGTCAGGCTGCTCTGGTCTAGATCCAGAGCCAGAAGTTGCTTGCGCCTGGCTGTGCTGGTGTGTCTGCAGGGGTGCTCTCGTTGTGTTCCCATCTCTTTCTGCGGAGAGGTTGTCTTGCCAGGTGTGCTTGGGAGCAGAGCTTCCTGGGTTTAGGAGGTGTCCTGCTGGCCACGGCTGAGAGGGGGTGCAGGCCTTCCAGGGGCCTTGGAGGCAGGGCACAGTGTGGAGGCAGGAGCTGGGCAGCCCTGTTGGAAGGAAGCTTGCCGAGCAGTGAGGCTGTGCCAGCTTGCCCCAAATAGCAGCTCCACCCTGCCTGCATCCTGAGCTTTGCTCTGAATACTGTTGGAATTCCACCAGTTACAGGAGCATCTGGGCTGCTAGCATCCATTTCATTGAAAAGACAAGACAAGGCCTCTGGGAGGGTTTAGGGCTTATCCAAAGTGCTGTGATGAGGGGGCAGCACTTTGGAGCTCTCTGGCTGACCACAGCGTGTCCGTGTTCCCAGACAACTGCTGCGTGGGCTCTGATGGGTCACCATCCTCACTGGGCCTCGCCTTCCCCCTTTGCTAGGGGCAGAGTCCTGACCTTAGAGGCTGTTGTCAGGATTTGACGAGGTGGTCTTGTGAAGCCCTGGCTTGATGCCTGCACATGGTGTGACCCAGTAAGTGTGAGCTGTGGTGGTCATCATGGATACCCAGGGACCCTCTCTTCTCATTAGACATGTGTTGAACACCTGCCGTGTGCCCCCCACTGACCCCAAGCTCGTGTTCCTGTGTGGGAGTCACATCCCCTTGCTGCGCCTGTCTTCTCAGTGTTAAGACAGCGATGACATGGTGCCTCCCATGGGCCTGCTGGCAGGATGCAGTGCAGTGATGCCCGGCGGGCTTGGCATGGTGCTGGCACATGGGAAGGCTGAGGGGGCCGATGGGCAGCTCTGTGGCAGAGTAGATTAGCGCAGTAGGTGCTTTCCTTCCAAAGGCTGGCTGAGACCTGAGCCGGCAGGGTTTGGATTGGGACGTGCCGAGTGGGGACTGTGAATAGTAGAGCTGGGCTGGGAGGGGGACAGGGAGGAGGAGCAGAAGGGTGCTGGCGGCTGGGGCGAGAGTGTGATGGGGGAGTGGGAAGGTGCCAGAGAACCCCTTCACTGACCACTGGTCCAGGGCAGCCCAGTGCAGAAGGGACAAATGTCCACCTCCTCCCTGTGTCTCACATGGCCCTCAACGACTGGCCTCTCGGCTGAGTTGAACAGAATTGGCGCTGTGGTGAGGCACGCGCACCGGGACCCCAACACTGTGGTGATCTCATTTCCATGGGGACATGGCACTGTGTCCAGACAGCTCAATTTCTGCCACACCTTATCATAAGCTGGGGATTGTCTGATTTGGTTTGTGTGGTTAGGCTTCTAGAACTCATTGGAATAGACAGTGCAGATTATTATTTCATCGAGTGTGACACTGGCAAAAATAGAACAATGGCATCATTGGTGAACGAGGGTGTTGACTGAGTGTGGGAGGACCAGCGAGAGCTCCCCCCTGAAAGACAGACTCAAACTCAGGAGCAGGGCCAAGGCTGCACGTGCATTCGCCTGTCTTTGCTCCGCCATCAGCAGTCTATCCATTTCTGTTGCTTTGTGATTTCTAGGTTTTAAATTACAGCAAATGTTTCTTGTTACAGAGTATGGTGTTTGCGAAAACTTGCGGAAACTGGAGATTACAGGCGTGTCTTGTCGGGACGTCTATGCGAAGCGTGAGTAAATCTGTTATCATCCATTGTTTACTTTGTACCAAAAGCAGACAGTGCATATCAACGATGAATAATAAAAATAATTTGACCCATGGTTCTCTTTTCTCAGACACTAACTTAAGCTCACAATCTACATTTTAAATACAGCACTAGTGGGAATAGCACTAAAATTGGGGGGCACAGTTCTCCCATTCTGGGCGTGTCATTAGCTTTTCAGTGCATTGTGGATACAGGTGTCTCTTGCTAGGCACCAAGGACCTTTGGATCTGAGAAATGTGGGCTGCACGGGAAACAGCTTTGGTGCTTGTGGAGTTGCCTGTTTCTCTGGGTCCTGGGCCTCCAGCCAGACGGGATGTGGACAGATGATGGTAATCAGGAAACAAAGCTCTGGCATCTTCTGTCCAACCCCTCAGTTACAGAGAGGCTGCCCCTGCCCCACTGAAGCTACACTTTCCCTTCAGTTTTCCATGAGCAGGTTGAGCCTCCAACCCCCTATTTCTTTTTTCCCTGGATACTTTGCTTTCCGGAGTCATGGGTGACATTCACCGAGTACTCAGTGTCCTCGGCCCCAAACTGTCCCCTTAGCCAGCCTTTCTTCAGTGCCAGGAATGTTTCCATTACTTGCTCTTTGGATGAAGCTGTTGGCTTCAGTGGTTTCCATGAGTATCTCATATAAAATGTTTTCATCTTCTGACTGTTCTTTGGGTTTATTAAGCCATTTGACCCATACTGTCTCAAAGCAGCATGAAGACAGATTTCTCTCTAACAGTTCTAAGCAGCAGAAGTAACAACGTGGTGGGGACACGGGTGTGTGTGTCTGCCCAGGTGTTAGGGCTGCCTGGAACAGAGTGCACAGGTGGAGCCCATCTCGGCCAGGGGCAGAGGAGTTGCCGGGTCCTGCATTCCACTGTCCTGTGGGAGAGGCCATCAGGCACATTGGGCAGGAGATGGTGTGGCTGAGATAGAGCAGAGGAGTGGGTGCAGGAGAGGGGACAGGCAGGTGGGATATCGGGAAGTGACAGGGTCTCACTCTGTTGCCCAGGCTGGAGTGCAGTAGCACAATCATAGCTCACTGCAGCCTCGAACTGCTGGGCTCAAACCATCCTCCTGCTACAGGTGTGTGCCACTGTGCCTCATGGGAGATTTTTCACTGCTGATTCTTGATCCCTTGAAAATTTATGCAAAATGTAGAGAGAATAATCTCATTATCTGCACTGGCCAAAGCGATTTTTAGTTTTCATTTTCACAATAGAGGAACTATGTTTTTGTGAATTTGCTTTGAAAGCTATATCCAGGTGAAAATTACTTAGCTTTGGGAACAGGTAGTGGAAGAAAATCAACCTTAGTTCCTGGAATAGCTGGTTGAGTCGGCCAGCCTTGGTTCAGCAGTAATGAGGTCTGACTTTGAGTTAGCATGCTGGGAAATGTCATTCTTTATCAAAAAACAAAACAAATGCGCACAAGAAAGACAAAGGAAAACGCAGGCTGACACTGGGTGAGGTGAGTGAGTGTCTTTGTGGGGCGAAGATTCCCTGGATGGTCATCCCACATACCCATTGGCCATGACATCCACCCTTCCCCTCCTGAGCTCCAGTGAGCCGTGGCAACATAGTGAGACCCCATCTCTAAACAGATTTTAAAAATAAATCAGCCAAGTGTGGTGTGCACCTGTAGTCCCAGCTACTTGGGAGGCCGAGGCGGGAGGATTGCTTGAACTCAGGAGTTCGAGACCAGTCTGAAGGAGAATGAGACCCCGTCTGTACTAAAAATAGAAAAACTAGCCAGGAGTGGTGGTGCATGCCTGTAGTCCCAGCTACCCGGGAGGCTGAGGCAGGAGGATCACTTGATCCCAGAAGTTGAGGCTGCAGTGAGCTGTGATGACACCACTGTACACTACCCAGAGCAACAGAGCAAGAGTCTCAAAAAAAAAAAACATGAAAAATAGAGCCATCCTTAGCCCTTTCCCTGCTGTGTCTATTCAGGTATAAACCCTCGTGTGAAGTCGGGACGTTTTATGAAAATTCTCCCCGATTACGAGCACATGGAGTACAGAGATGTTTACACCTGCCGTATGTACCTCCTGTGGCTTGCGCTTTGGCAGCAGTGAGCACGGCCTAGAACCCGCATGAAGAGGGTCTGGTTCACATACTGGGCTGCTTTGGTCCTGAGAGCAAGCAGATCTCTTGGCTTTTTGCTGTCTTTTCACCTGGCCACGGTGTTGCTCTGTGGTTTGGCCATGACAGGAATCACGTCAGAGTGGCAGGCCCCAGGGAAGCTGTATGTGGGTTGGGTTTCTCCAGCAGCTTTTGGGTTTTTGGGTAGTGCCAATCGAGATCACTCTGTTAGTGCACATTTTAACATTTGTTGTTCATGGAGGAAGCTACTGCAAAAGTTCATGGAGAGGCAGAGAGGAGAGAGCAGAAGCTTTAAAACTTTTCTAAAATGTAAGTAGTTGACTTCTAAGCTTTATTAATCACATTTTAATAGCATATGTGAATTTAATAAAAACCATACATACACTCACAGTGGACAAACGCAGGTGGCGCCAGTTAATTCTTTAGAACCAAACCCTTCTTTCCTCTGGGGACTTTTCTGAGCCACAGTCACAGGAAATCAACGCTGTCTCCGTGTTTATTAGCTCAGAGTGGTTGGGTGGCGATGGAGACAGTGAATTTCAGCTGTCAAGGAAGAGAGACTGGAAACACCTGCCTGCACTGCCTGTCATGTGGGAGCTTCTGAAGGCTGTGGAGCTCCCCTGCGGTTCCTTCAGCCCAGCAGAGTACCCAGGTTTCAGTGTGGCCCACTGGGAGCACACCCACTTCTGAGTTTTATAAATGCCCAATTTCTAACAAAACCTACCAGGAGCAGAAAGAATAAGAGTAGTTTACAGAATTTTTCCTAGCATCCTGTGAGACTCTGGGCAGATAGCTACAGTTTGATAACTGGGTTCCATTTTATTTAGGGGAGAGTCCTGGCATTAATGCAGAGATGCCTATGTGTGTAGCATGCTTTGGGCGGTGTCTGAGCACTTTACACAGCTACTAACAAATCTACCTTGTGTGTGAGAACAGGGCAGAGGTGACCTGTCTAGCTGGGTGGAGATTGATGGCAAGGGACACATCCGGGGTCTGTGTGAACAGGGGTCCAGGAGCCGGCAGGGGCTGGGGACTGCAGGGGAAGGGGCAGGCAGTGTTCGAAGACATCAGTGCTGTCCTTTCCCAGACCTTCTTGGAAATAGCCTGTCTGGAACATTTTGTCATAGACTGACCAGTTCTTCCTGCTTAGCAGTCGGTGCAGGTTCCTTCTGTGGCCCTGGGGGAGAGAACAGCTGACTTAGCGAGAATTGAAACGAACAATCGATCCCACTGTGCTGACTGGAACTAGCCCGGTGTGGGCTTTGCAATGCAAGTGGACAGTCACTCGAGTTTATCACGTCATACCTCTGTCCCATGGTTCCTCTGGAACTTACGCTGTGGAGCTAGGGTGAAATTATGGCAAACCCGGAGGCTGGGCCACTGGGACCCAGGGAGTCCCCAGAGGTGTGCTGGGGGAGCCTGTCTTTCTTCCCGCGGCAGGTGGTCAGCTTTCTGCAGCTGCCAAGGTGTAGACCCTCCAGCTCGCTTCTGGAGATGACTTCTTGAGCATCTAGACTTTTAAGCCTCTTGCTGTGATGTTCCTCATTTGCTTATACTGGCAGTGTTATAGACATGTTTTCATTGGTGTACTCCTGTCCCCTCTAAGGTTTGAGTGTAGTTACAAAAATACAGTCATCGTAGAAAACTTGGAAAATCCAGAAAATATAATGAAAAGCATCAGTTGTAACATGGGTTGCATTTCTCTGGGGATGTATTTAAACAGTGACTGGTGTGTTAGCTCTGTGACCTACTAGAATATCAGGGAAAAAAGGCCATGTGTGTGAGAAAAGAAAACCAATTTCAACAACCTCAATTTCAAAGTGTTACGTGTCTGTGTTTTCACTATTCACGTGTTCTTAGTATGTTTAAATGGAGGGCATCTCAAACTTTGTTCTGTACCATCACCTTAACCTTTTGGAAAAGTCTGCCATGATTGGCTAATGAGTATTTGGGGACCTTGCACTGTTTGTGTTTCCGTCACCCTTGAGCTGTGAGACAGTGTTGTTCCCTGGTCGTGTTTTCCCGTGGACCCTGTGCTTTGGGCCAGAGAGGACGCTGGAGATGCTGGACATGGGGGGGTATCGAGCCACCTTCCTTGACATAAGACTGTTCTGGATAGCAGCAGGTCAGTGCCATCAAAAGCTGAGGACCCCAGCTCTGTTGAGTAGTTTTGTGGCCTCAGATTAGCTTTTTTTGGGGTGTATTTTCTGCTTGTTTTTTCAAGCCATATGTTGTTGCCTGATATTCTGGATAATTAGCTTAAGTAGGGCATTGGGAGTGTTATGGAGAAATGTGTTGTCCTTGTGACAGATCTGACACATCTACTTGTGTGCAAATTGATGGAGACAGTCAAAATGCACTTTGAACTTAAAAATAACTGCATGGAGCCGTAGGACTCTAGGTCTTGATGGCAGCGCTTCAGATTGCTCTAAGCAGGTACAAGGGATTTGGGGGAGCATCACCCACCAAGTGGTAAGGAGATGGAGGGCCACTTTTGACCCTCAGATGACTTGGGCACTTAGCCGCACAGAGCAGAGTCTGCCAGGAAGGCTTCCCTGCAGAGCCCTAGGCTGCCGCGTGGAGCTGGTGACACTGTGGGGACCGTGAGGAGGGGAAATCGGGAAGTATGAAAACAGAAAGGTGCTCACACATCTTCCCTGCCTTGCTTGCCTTGCCAAGTGGCAGGCTGGCATTGCTGTGCTGGTGGGGCATGCAGGAGGGACTGTGAGGCAGCTCCTGCTGTGCACGGGAGCGTGATCCATCCTTTGCGTTTCGTTTTTGCCCAGTGTGCTGGAGTTTCACGCTTTGTTTATTCTGTGTTCCTTCCTGTTGCCAGGTGGGAATTAGCTGGCAGGGCCGGGATGGAGTGTTTCCTGTTAGCGCTTTTAATGCCTGGAATTACAGGAATGTGTCCACTGCAAAATATTATTCTAACATTTTCCGGGCTCTACTGTTAGGCCGGATCTGTGGTCCTCAAAGTGTAGTCCTGGGCCAGCAGCATCAGCATCTTTTGGGAACTTGTTAAAATATAGATTCTCTGGCTTCCTCCCAGACCTGCTGCAGCAGGAGCTCTGGACTGAGCCTGGCAGTCTGTGTGTTAACAGGCCCTCAGCCAGCTTCAAATGTCCAAGGTCCCAGCATCTGGTGATTTATTACCAGATTTTAAAACAGCATTTAATAAGAGGTAGCATTTTTCTTATTTACATTCTAATTTTTAAAATCATGTATGTAATTTCTGGTACTAAAAAATTGCATAAGCCAGGTGTGGTGGCTCACACTTACAACCCCAGCACTCTGGGAGGCCGAGGCGGGAGGATCACTTGAGCTCAGGAGTTCAAGGCCAGCTTGAGCAAGAGCGAGACCCCATCTCTACTAAAAATAGAAAAATTAGCCGGGCGTGATGGCGCGCCTGTAGTCCCAGCTACTCAGGAGGCTGAGGCTGGAGGATTGCTTGAGCCCAGGAGTTTGAGGCTGCCGTGAACTGTGATGATGCCACTGTACTCCAGCCCGGGCAACAGAGCGAGACTCTGTCTCAAAAAAAAATTTTTAAAAACCCAAAAACTGCATAACATTCAAAGCTTTGAGCCAGTGTCCGGGTTCCTAGTGTCTTACCCCCTGAAGCAGGTGGTGGGACGAGAGCAGAGTGTGGAAGTGGGGGGTGGTCAGGGAGAGGGGTCCTGCCTGCTGCTGGAGGCTCCCACCTTGCTCCCTTCCCATCAGATGGGCCAGAACACCTGCTCCTGGGGTTAGCTGGAGGGTTAAACATGACAAGGCCCCTGAGGACCTTAGTGCACCTGCTAGGAGTTAAGTGCTGAGTAAATGGTAGCTAAAACCAAACAAAACAGAAATAAAGGTCTTTCATTTTCCTGTGTAGTTGTTTAACCTCATAGATTGTCAGGGAAGCATTTATTTTTAACTGACAAATCATAGTTGTATATATTACATATTTATGGGGTGCCCTGTAATGTTTTGATGTCTGTTTACACTGTGGGGTGATTAACTTGCACTGTGCCCCTCGCCCTGGCTGCGCTTTACAGCCACCAGAGGGCTTCTCAGAAACCCGATGCCCCTCCCCTGGTGCTGAGTCTGGGCGATGAAGTTATTCCACGCCCCCAGGAGATTCTGATGCCAGCCGGCATTGAGGAGCCACTGCAAACCAAGGAAGACAGTCAGCTCTTAATGTGAAGCTAACATTTTGCAGCATTTTTCTTTTAAGACTTTTTAAAAGCAATTTTAGGTTCACAGCAAGATTAAGCAGAAGGAACAGAGTTCCATGCGCCTCTGCCCCCCCACATGCACAGCCTCCCCGTTATCCACACCCCCACTGGAGTGGTGTGATCCTTACGATCGATGAACCTGCATGGATACACCCGCACCACCTGGAGTCCGCAGTTTACATTAGCGTTCACTCTTGGGGTTGTACATTCTATGGCTTTGAACAAGTGTATCATGATGTGTCCACCGTTAGACTGTCACACAGACTAAGCCTGGGAGGATCAGGATTACAGGCATGAGCCCCCACATCCAGCGATTCACCTCTTTTGAGTGAATATATTTGCTTTTGTCATAGCCTTGCTTTAGGAGGACTCATTTATGGTGTGGTTTAACTTTTTAGAGCATGTAAGACACTGGCTTTGGGATTCCATGAGGGAGTTGCATGCCCCTCTGGTCAGCACACTGGTGGCCCTCTGACCAGCTGGTTCTCCGACTGGTGTCTTGGGGGATGGTGGTGGTGGTCGTCCCAGGCTGAACGAGCCAGCCTCCTGCCAGCGGGGCCATTGCTTCTGAAGTACAGTGCAGAAGGTATGATGGACTCTTCTAATGAACGTGCAGAGCTTAAAGGTCCTGGGAGGATGGTGCTTCAGAACAGCATCGTGGGAGGCTGCGTTGTTATTTCAGAGACGCTGCTTTTCAGCAAAACAGGGAGCTCCTCTTTTGGATTGCCAGGAGTCTGTGGCATGTTCTTTGAAAAATCTTTCTAGGGGCTTTGAGAGTGGGTGGGTTTTTTTGGGGGGTGGAGGAAAGAACCACATATTGCTAGCAGTAAGTTGAGAGTTGAGGGGAGGAGAGAGGGTCATGCTGAGTAGTGTTACTTATTTATTTTTTCCAATATTTTATTATGAAATTTTGAGAACATATGAAAAGTTGAAAGAATTATGCAGTGAACACCAGTTTGCGTCACCTGGATTCTGCAACAGGCACTTACCGTCACACAGCTCTCCAGCTGTCCATCCCCTTCCAGCCATCTATGGACTCATTTTTTGATGTGTTTCAAAGTAGGTTGCAGGGTCAGTATATTTCACCCCTGAACACGTCTGTGCACGCACCGCTGAGCTCTGTGTGTGTATGGTTTGGACCCTGCTTGTTACTGTTTAACAGACACAAACCCATTGAGGTGGGACTGTCAAGTAACAAGACAGACTTTACTGTGTCTTTTAAACAGACTCTCAGAGGATTGTTCTAAAAGGGGTGTCCCGTGCACGGGGTGACTGGCAGGTGTCCTGTAGTTGGCCAAGGCTCTTTTATAAACCTCCTGAGTGATGGTCTTAGGCTGACCCCTGGGGAGTTGGTGGAGTCCAGCTTCGACTCCAAAGGCCTGGGATATTTCCTCTTCCCTGCACCCCAGACCAAGAAGCGACTGCCCTGCCGCTGTCCTCAGGCCCTTTGTGGCCCTGCCTCCTGCAGTCTGGTGTGATCATGCCTCTCCAGTGCTCAGACACCACCCGTGGCTCCTACTGCCTGCAGATAGGCCCCTGCATGAGCAGCTTGTGTTCTGATGGTAGTTTGCCGTTCCACTCACGTGCTGCACAGGCACGTGTGCAAGGGAGGTAGACAGGAATGCTGTCTGCCAGCGCAGTGACTGTGGCTGGTGGTCTCTGGATGGTGGGATCACGGGCAAGCTTTAGGTTTCCTTTCCTCCAAATTGTCTTCAGTGAATATGTATATATGTATATGTGTATGTGAAATTAAGGAGGAGGAGTATCATATTTTGAAAAAAAAGCTGACCTATCTGAAATTTTAATCTGCAGTCCTGTGACACTTTGGACTCTGCCTCTGCCCCCACCTGTTCAACAGCTCCTGGCTTCCTCAGTTGTGTAAACTGCCACTGGGTCCTCATGGGGTTTTTGTTTCATTTCATTAATCTCTCATTTTGTTCTTGTTCTGATTCGTTAGAATAGTACATTTTAGTAGGATTAGTCTTTTAAAATTATTAATATTGGCTTTTGATACCTATTCTTCCATATGAACTTTAGAATCATTTTGTTAAATTATTTTTAAAAACCTTTGGGTTTTGGTTGGAATTACGTTATTTATAATCAGTTGGGGGGAATTTCTGTGTTTGTGGTATTTTCTTCCCATGTAAGAACATTGTATATCTCTGTCTTTATTGAAGTCTTCTTAAAATGTTAGTTGATTTAATTTGCTTGTTGCTGTTAAGGCGGGTCTGTTGTTTTCTTCCCCGAGTTACTGGTGCTGGTTTGTGTATGTTCTCGCATCTCCTGCCTCACTGAGTTCTCCCAGTAGTGCTGCTGGAGGTGCGGGGATTCACCCCGGCAGCCTGCAGGTGCCAGCCGCTCCTCTGCCCACCTCTGTTCTCACCTGCTGTGCTGGTGGGCATGGTGGCGGAGCTCAGGCTCCCCTCTCACGGGCAGCCCCGTGTCCAGCGGGTCCCGGCACTTTCTGCCCCTCTGTTGGAGGCCCCAGGAGCCTGAGCGTGGCGTGGTGGCCGAGACTTGCTGGGCAGTGACAGCCTGGGTCGGCCATCTCTGCCCTTCAGTGACAGCGATGGGCAGGTGTCTGCAAAACACCTTTTCTGTTGGCTCCTCCTCCTGCCTGGTCTCTTATCTCTACCACCTTGCCCCTTCTTCCTGGGACCACCCCCCAAATCAGCCACTGCACCGGGCTGGGAAGGCAGACCCAGACAGGGGAAGTCACCGAGTGTCACCTCCTCCCGGTATCCACACTCATGTCTTTTCCTTGATGGTAAGCTTCTTGAATGGCGTGAGCTGGTGGTGGTGAAGTGGGTGAGTTGGGCCTCATGCAGGCATTTAGCAGGCAGGGGGTGGCTTGTGCAAGGTGGGGACTGGAGAGGGGTTGGCGTGATCCCTGTGGAGGGCTGAGGGAGAGCGGCAGGCGGTATGGACAGGTGGGAAGGTCAGTGCAGCCAAATGATGAAGGGCCGGGCCAGGGAGCTGTGGAGAGAGGTGATGGGTGGGCCAGGGTGTGTCAAGGCCAGCCGGGAAGGGAGGCAGCTGGTACGGTGTCCCACACCCTGGGAAAGTCATTGGGAAAGTCCACTGCAGCCCTCTCTTTGTGCGCCCTCCTCTGTCTTACTCCAAGAAAAAAGGCTTCCCAGCCTTGTTTGATTCCCCCACTGATGGGAAGCTCATCGCTTTATGGGAAACTCACTCCGTTTAGGCTTTCTGAAGACATTTTCATTCTTGGAAATCTTCGGAAACTTGTAGGTGAGGTTTGACACACGTTTGTTTAAGTCTCTCCTGCAAGCCTTTCTTGGAGTCTCTGCACGATTCCTTCCTCCCTGCTGCCCCCCCCCGTGCTCTCCCCGGTTTGCCTCAGCGCCGGGCCTCACGTGAAGACTTGCTCCTTGTCTCTTCCTGCAGTGCTTCACCGGTACAGACACATTCTGGGATTGTGGCAGCCAGACATTGGGCCTTACGGAGGACTGCTGAACGTGGTGGTAAGTGTGAGAGCCCAGCGGGTTCCGCACGCAGGAGGGAGTGACGCCTGGTGGGGAAGAGCTCGGTGACCCTTTGACTGGGTCACAAGCCGGCCCTGATTCCCACACAACATCAGAGGTGATTAAAAGCAGTCCAGGAGCCAGACTGTGTTTTCCCAGTGAGCAAAGATTCGCTTTAAGTCGTGCTTCAGCCTTCCCACCGTGTCCTTGGACTTTCTGGTAACAAGGTGGGGGCGGCCGGGAGGGCCCTTGCTTCCTGGACACTGGGGCCTGTCACTCACGCCTTGTGCAGTCAGCAGGACTGGCTTTAGCAGATTCTAGAGCCTTCTCTGGCCACTTCCTTCCTTTCTGGGTCTTTGCCCCACACTTTCTAGCACATCCGCCACCTTGAGCTCTGGTGTCTGTTTCCTTAAGTTAGACGACTGCCGAGTTCTGCACTGGCCCCCTCTGAGCGCTGCGGTCTGGAACATGCTAGAAAGCTCTAGGTGGACATCCAGGGTAATGGCAGAGTCACTTCTGATTTCCTTTCTCTCAGGGGCACAGTCCCGTGCTGCTTGTTGTCCTGTGTCTGAGAACGTTTCTTTCATGTTCTTCTTATCTGCTGTGGGAGGGCCAGTCCAGTTCTTGGTACCTTGTGATGGCCAGAGAGGTAAGTCTGGCTTTATTTTTTGTTTTTTAATAAATTCCAGTTCTCTGGTGAAGTTTTCCTTCTCCTTGTCCATTTTTTTGGCTATATTAGTCAGTTTCTTTTGAGTCTGTGGCCTCTGGGTCAGGTTCTAATTTCCCTTTTATCTCTTGATCTCTAGGCCTGGTGTTCCTGGCTGCTTTGTCTGGGTGCTGTGGGCGCTGGTCTCCCCAGGAGGGTCCCTGCCCCCAGCCTGCAGGTGGAACTGGGCCAGAACACCTGGCTGCAGCCAGGCCCAGGAGGGGTGAGCTGCATTTCAGGCTTGGGGGGCTGTCTCCCTCCCAGGGCACAGCCTTTCTCCGGTGTCAGCTGGAAGCCCTGGGTGTCCTTCCGGGGGCCCTGAGTCTGCTTCCTCTCTTCCCAGCTTTGTGAATCAAGCTTGATGTGACTTTTGAGCCTCTCGGCAGCTGCTTCCTGCTTCGTTTCTCCATCTCTAGCCCCTCACAGTTTAGGACGCTGACCTCTGCGTGCACCTCTGCAGCCCGCAGGCTGCCCAGCCACAGCAGCCGGCGCCTCTGGAAAGGGGTAGAGGCAGCCCTGCTCTTGTCCCTTCTCTTCAGGATCTTGCGTCCTCGTCTCTGGGCCACCACAGTTGTTGCCTCGTGTCTTCAAACAGCATTTAAAAACCTTTAGTTTATTCGGATTTGGCTGGTCTTAGCCGGAGAGTCGGTTTGATGTTAGCTTCTTGGTTGGAACTAGAAGCAGAAGTCTTCCTGTAGGTTTACTTTGTGTATGCTTCTCAGTCACTTGCCTGTTTATTTAAAAACGTAGCTGCTCATTTTTTGGGCCATTTGAACAGTTAGGTGTTCTGACTTTCCTGGGTGTGTACAGGTGCTGCGTGTGGAGTAAGGTTGCTGCCTCTGCTGGCCCCTGCGGGGCAGGTGTCCCTGTGTGGCTCGCTGGCTCACTTTCTTGCTCTCTCTCTTCTGTTTCTTCAGAGACGGGGTCTCACTCTGTCACTCGGTCTGGAGTGCAGTGGTGCAGTCGAACTCCTGGGCTCACGGGATCCTCCTGCCTTGGCCTCCTAAGGTGCTCTGACTACAGGAGTGAGCCACCGCACCCGGTCCTTTCTTGCTCTCTTGAACAGCAGGCTGGGGGTCTGGGGGTGTTGCAGTTAGACCCTGTGGAACTCTGGGCAGGTGTCTGGCCCCTGAGGTGTCACTGTAGCTGATGCCATAGTAAAAACAAAGTGAGCTGCCCTTCGGGAGTGCTTACATTTAGATTTTGACCCCCTTTTGTGCACTCAGGACTGGGTCCAGGGCCCAGCTGTGTGCACCATTTACCAGGCTTGGGCAGCTCCATGCAAGTTCTTCTGGGCCTGGTGTCCACAGGCCACCAGGTGATTGGTCACTCTGTGTATTTTGCTCACCAGGTGGAGCTTTGGGTAGGGACAAATGTTGCTTCTTATTCTTTGTAATTTGGTGGAAACACACATTAAGAAACACTTTACGTTTGTTGTGTTTTGGGTCACTTGGGATGAGCCTTGCTTTTAGAATGTTTCCTTCAGAGACAAGCCAGGGAGCTCACAGCGTGGGCAGATTTCTTTCCTTTCTTTTAGTCAGGAGGGTGATAATTGTTTTTCTTACTGGCAGTGAGTAATAGAGTTAAAAAAAAACCCAAAACAAAAACCAAAAAAGCAGCCTCTGAAAAGCAGGGGATAATTAAGGAAATGGAGCCCATGAAAGAATAACACCAGCTCGCTCTTGTCTCAGACTAATCAGCAACAGAAACGATTAAATTCTCTCCTTGGTTGCTGGAGCTGGCGGCAGTGGTCCCAGCTTTCCGTGAAGGGGGTGACTCTGGTCAGGGGCCGTCCCTCCCTCCCTGTGATCATGTGCTGGGCGCTGTGGTGGGCCAGTGTTGGGGCTGCCCTCTGCCTTCACGTTCTCTCCTTCCACACCCAAATAGACACAGAGACAGGACAGTGGGGTGCAGCCCTGCAGATGCACCTCCTGTGCCCCTGTTCTCCCGGATGCCTCACGCCCGGCATCTCTCCCTTCCCGAGCTTTTGTTCTGAAGCATTTTAAAGCAGACCCCAGGCCTGTGGCATTTCGTCCCTTTCAGGATGGCGCTCTAAGAAACGGGGGTGTTTCCCTACCTGTCCTCCTGACTAAAGCAGCATTGACTCTTGATGTTCCCTGGCACCCAGTCCGTATTTACGTTTCCCAGGCTATCTCACAGCTGCCTTTTGCTGTCAGCTTGTTCAGACCAGGCAGACAAGGCCCTCGTGTTGTGTTTGTTTTGTGTCCTGAGACTCTTGCCTGTTGAAAGAAGCACCTCCACGTTTTCTGTGAGGTCATTTGCCTTAACTGGGTGTCTCACATCATCTAGCTTGCCCCCTCCCCAATTTTAGAGCTGGAAGTTAGTGCTAAAGTGCTCGCTTAGATTCAGGTCTACCTATTTAATTGACAAGCCCAACAAGCACCTCGAGGGTAGGGTGTGCACTGCCCTCATGCTGCCAGGGCAGAAGATGGGGCTTGCAGGGCCGCCTTTGCTCCGCCCGCCTGAACCTGTGTGTGGACTCCTGCCCGTCTCCCCGCTGCAGGTGGACGGCCTGTTCATCATCGGCTGGATGTACCTGCCCCCCCATGATCCGCATGTGGACGACCCAATGAGATTCAAGCCTCTCTTTAGAATCCACTTGATGGAGAGGAAGTCTGCCACGGTGGAGTGTATGTACGGCCACAAAGGGCCCCACAACGGCCACATCCAGGTGTGTGAGAGTCCAGGCCTCCCTTAGACACAGAATGCTGGATCTCTGCAACCTTTGAGCCATCCCGTGGGGGGTGCCAGCCAGGCGTGCTGCAGACCTGTGCCCATAATGGACTTCAGTTCCTCTCTGTGTCTTTTTCTCCTTTTTGCAAGAATATCAGCTTGGAATAAAGTGGTCTGCTCTCTGATGCGGTCTGGCAGATGGCTGCCCCAAGGAGCACACTGTTGTCCCTCACACTGTGCGAGGCACAGCAGCCCCATTTGCTGCTCTTGAGTCCCACTGGGAAGATGCAGACTTCTCTCTGGGACGCGTGGCTGCTGCGTCCTGCTCTGGGAAGGGAGCATGTGCTAAGGGAAGTCTGCGCTCCCTCTGGCCGGCCCCATTTTGGTGGCATCTTGGGCGTCTGTGGATGGGTTTGGTGGATGCAGGTGAGGGAGGGGTGATTGTGGCCACCCCATCTGGTGTGGTGCATGCTGTGACTAACTGTGTTCCTCGATGTTCTTTTTCCTTCTATCATGAACATTCAAGATTGTGAAGAAGGACGAGTTCTCTACCAAGTGCAACCAGACGGACCACCACAGGATGTCTGGCGGGAGGCAGGAGGTGAGCCCAGGCCTGCAGGAGGCAGGACCTTGTGAAGACACGTGAGCCTGCCCTTTGTCTACCACTGTGCGCATACCTGGCCTTCCCCTCAATGGGCAAAGACAGACGCTCGAGGTCAAAGGGTTTGAAATCGCCTGAAACATGGCCATTTCCTATGGTTCAGCCTGATATTGTCAGTGCAGAAAATGCATCTAATACACTATTTAGAAAGAGCGTGGAATGGACGTGTGTTCACGAGTGCAGGTTGTTGGTCCCTGCCACCCCAGAATGAACCAGACAGAAATGGTTGTTTAATTAGCTCTCCTTGCCCCTCTGTCGGGAACATCCATTTGCTGAGGGTTTGCTGGGAAGCTGCTTCTGTGATGCAAATTGCAGGGAGACCCAGAGGGCTGTGTTTGGAGCTTCTGTGTTTTCCCTCCTTGGAACAGGCCAGTGGAGTTTTCTGGATCCCGGCAGTGCAGTGGGTGAGCCTGTGTGTCGGGTTTCCTATTGTCTGCACAAGTATGTTTATATTGCCCTTGAGTTGTAGTTTTCTGAGGGTCCAAGTCATACTGCCATTTCAAAATATTTTTTTTTTCATTTCAAAATATTTTTTAAAAGAACATGAACTAGTAAAATACTGGATGCTCATTGTAGCTTGTATTTATTTGTTGGGTATACCTTTCTTAGCTAGTTTCTGATTTTTTGGTGGTTTCCCCATTAGCCAGAGAACCGCAGGGAGAGCTAAGATGAACAAGATGTATGTACTTCCTGGAATCCTTTGAAGGTAAATGAGTTACCTGTTTTCCTGAATAGATGACATGTGACAATGATAAATAATGGAAATGCTTTTTCATTTTTGACACTATCATTTTAAATTTGATTTTAAATGTAGTCATATATGCAACCCATGTGTGATTGCTGTAGTTCACATTTAAGTGAAAAATGTCAACATATTTTCCAAGAATAGAAACTCCTCAGCTGTTGAGACCTTAAAGAAAGCCATATATTTCTGGTAATATATACTTCGGGATCCAAAAAAGTTCCTGTAAACCAACTTCTATGTGTGGGTACACTGATTTTGAAATGGAATAGTATTTTTTCTGATTGTAAATGTGATAACACATGCTCCTTGTGAAAACTAGAAAAACACCCAAGAGTTAAGGTGAGAGTAAATGCTTTGTTGGAATCTTGACATTGGTGGTTAATTTATGTTTCTCTTATTCTGAGTGAGGCTAAGTATAGTGTCCCATGTTAAAGAGCTCTTTGTGGTTCCTTTGCTGTGAACTGTCTGTTAATATCCCTCTTTGGTTTGGTGTTGGTATGTTTCTAATTGATTTGTAGGACCTCTTGATCTGTTAAAAAATGAACCTTTCCAGGTATGAGTTGCAAATTTTTTTACCTTATTCATTTTTTTGGAATTCCATATAATTTTTTAATTTTTAATTTTTATATCAGATGTATCATTTCCTTAAAAGTCTCTTAGTTTAGTGTCATCTTAAAAATCCCTTCTTGGCTGGGTATATCGGCTCACGTCTGTAATCCTAGCACTTTGGTATGCTGAGTCAGGATGATCGCTTGAGGCCAGGAGTTCAAAACCAGCCTGATAAGACCCCATCCCTACAAAAAATAAAAATAAAAACCAAAACATTCGCTGGGCGTGGTGGCGTGTGCCTGTAGTCCCTGTTACTTGGGAGGCTGAGGCAGGAGGATCCCTTGAGCCCAGGAGTTGGAGGCTGCAGTGAGCTGTGATGACACCACTGCACTCCAGCCAGGGTGACAGAGTGAGACCCTGTCTCAAAAAAAAAAAACCAACCCATCTCCCACTCTATTATGTTTACAAATGAGCTCACGTTTTTGTTTTCTCACATTTATGTCTTTGGCTATTTGGATTTATTCTGGTATGAAAGGTGAGGCTTAGCCCTGTGCTTCTGTGGGGTCCTGCTCACTTATCCTGATGCTGGATGTGAATGATCCACGTTTTCTGTCTGTGTGAAATGCCATCTTTGTCCTGAATTGCCCTGTGTATTTGGTTTGTTTTTGGACTTGATGTGTCTGTCTATGTGTAGGTACCACACTATTCTAATTATTGTAGCTTTATATCGTAGGACTAGGCTGCCTGTGTGCCTCTTCTATTTCAGAATTTTCTTGGCTCATCTTGTGCATTTCCACAATGAACTCTAGAGTTTGCTATTCCCCAGAAACATCCTCAGTGTCTCTTCTTTTAATTGGAATCACATCACGCTTACGGGTCGTGTGTGGGAGCTGACGTTCGTATGCTGTCGGGACGTCCCCTCTAAAACACCCTGTGCCTCTGCTTGTTCAGATGGAGTCTGTGTTCTCGGTCCGTGGGGCACTTATGTCTTCTGCAGGTGGACCTGCACATTTGTTGTAAGGCATATTCTTCAGGTTGTTCCTTTGTTGCTATTGTTAATGGGCTCTCATCTCTCATTTATCTTTCGCCTGGTGACTTTGTACGTGAAGGCTGTTGCATGTTAGTTTTGTACCCACCCGTCTTACTGAGTTCTTCTTCATTTGTAATCATTCCTCACTTGATTATCTTGAGCATTCCAGGGTAATAGTCATTATCTGCAAATAATGGTATTTTATGTCTTCTTTCCAGTTTTTATCTCTTTAATGTTGCCCTCTTGTGGATTGTATTAGCTTGCACCTCGAGTCACATCCACAGTGCTGGTGATGGTGGCGCCTTGTCCTGTCCCTCACCTTGATGGGTGTGGTCCACGCGTGGGTGTTGGCTGTCAGGCGTCAGAATGCCTTTGGAGGCAAGATACACACTTTATTTTGTTAGGGACAGATTCATCCACTCATGTTTCATTAAGGGGACTTTGTGTTATGTTTTAATTGAGAATAGATTCTAAATTTACCGAATTTTTTAAAAGCATCTATGGAAACCATAAGGTGATTTTTTTCCCTAATCTAGTAATGTAATGACTTATATTAATTGATTTCTAGTATTGAACCATTTTGAAGTCTTGGGAAGAAACCTTGTTTGGTCACGGTGTATGGTTGCTGGATGCTGTTTGCGTTTTGGATTTTTGCATTGATGAATGGATGTGGTCTAATGTTTTTTGTGCTATCTTTGTCCGATCTTAGTAGAAATACTATGCTAGCTTCCAAGAACTGGGAAGCTTTTTGTCTTAGTCTGTTTTGTGCTGCTATAACAAAATACCACAGATGAGGTATAAATTTATAAATTTATGAAGAACAGAGATTTATTTCCTCACAGTTCTGGAGGCTGGGAAGTCCAAGATTGAGGGGCCAGCATCTGGCGAGGGCCTTCTTGCTGTGTCATCCCATGGCAGCAGGTGGGAGGGCAAGAGAGGGTGAGAGAGAGAGAGACATACAGGAGAGGGGGCCCAGCTCGTCCTTTTACAATGCACCTGCACATGATCAGAGCATTAATCCATTCGTCTATCCCTTGTGGCCTAGACACTTCTTAAAACCCCAGCTCCCAACACCTTTGCATTGGGGCTCAAGTTTCCAACACGTGAACTTTGGGGGACACATTCAAACCACAGCACCTTTCTTTTCTTCCTGGGCCTTGGGATAAGCTAAGTAGGGTTAAATTAAGCAGACAGCGTCCGCAACTAAAGCCTCCGGCCCAGTGTGTTTTGAGGGTGGAGCAGGCAGTGTCCCCACGATGTGCTGATGTTGTTACCCTCATTGGCATTCCTGCTTCTCTCCAGACGTTGGAGGCGTCTGCCCGTCCCTCCTCCCTGAGGTGAGGTGTGGCCTGCGGTTGCACCTGACAGTGTTACCTCTGGACAGAGCCTTTGGTAGCCTGTGTGACTTCTCCACAGCACCACTGCCTGGCTTGGCCATGGTGGACCCTACGCAGGCCAGAAGCCGCGAGGAAGAACCTTTTGTTCTGAACCACCGAGGTGTGGTTGGCGTGGCTTCCTGACCTAAGCTGTCCTGTTGTTACATTCCGGGCACCTCTCTCTGTCCTGTCACAGTTGGGACATTTACATTGTCCATCTTGTCTGGGCTGGCCTGCATCGCCTTAGCAAGGGGCATGACCTACAGGAACTCTGGTCCGTCCCTTCCCATCCCCTCCTGCTGGTTGGGGCTGGGCCCCCAGCCTTTTCCTTTGTCTATTTCCTTCTTTTGTTGGTCTCTCTTTCCACCTCTGGTCTTCCTGTACGTGGCTGTCACTCCCAGTCACTGAGTCGTCTTCCTTGTCCCCAGTGCCCCTCTGCAGCCCTGAGTCTGCCTTGCACAGGGCACAGTTTAGCGATTCCCCCGGACTTGGGACTTCTGCCCAGGCCGAGGAAAGCTGACGGGTCAGGCGGGGCTGCTGCCGTCCCCAGGCAGAGCAGGGCTGGGGCTGGGGAGGTGCCAAGCGCCCCTCTTAGGATGAAAGCAGCTGTTTCCCACTTCGTCAGCAGCTGCCTTGACTGTGCCCTCCAGTGGGACTTGTCGCCTGGCCCCGCAGCATCTTTGCTGCTTTTCTCTCTCGAGAAGTGTGAGGAGTTGGAAGGATGGGAACTCCTCTCTCTTTGCCTGTAGCTAAGTCTTTCAGACCAGAAAGCAACGTAGGTCATCAGGAGAGCTGTGTTCTGGGAAGAGGACATGCCAGGAAGGCTGGCCATGGTGACACATCCTGGTAATTCTGAAATTCAAGGTAAAACATGGAGCAGGGGACTTGGGACTGCCCTGTGCCCTGATGGCCACGGAGTGGAGGAGTCCTGGTCGCCGGGGAGCTTGGGGGGGCCAGGCTTCAGGGTACCCTCTTCACATCCTTGGGGCAGAGGAGTCTCTTTTTTTGGCACCTTTGAGCCTCTGCGTAGGGTGGGCGAAGGCCCCCATCCCTGCCCTGTACTTGCCTCTGCCCCGGGATCCTTGGCCCACTGACCTCCTGTGGGAAGCCAGCCCTACTGGGCTGCTCAGTGATAAACAGGTTCCCGGCCCTCCCAGACCTCCGCCTGAGCTGCCTCACGGGCATGATCTGACACTGCGGGGCTGTGGCTCCCTCAGCCCTGGGTCCTTGTGAGAAATGCGACCCTAGGCCCACCCAGACCTCCAGCAGCAGACTCCCTGGTGCAGATGCTGCCTGGCTTTTCCTTCACAGTGGTGGTGACCGGCCAGGCTGAGCCACCATCCCCCTTCCCTGCCCCCGCCTGTCCAGGCTCCATCCCCCAGACTGCACTTTTGGGCTTTCGGAAATGGAAATCTGGGAAATGGGAAGGTAGGATGGGCCACGCCACCAGCGCCCCAGCCACCACCAGGCTTGTCACTCAGCCGTCTAGGGCTGCTCTGAAGATCAGGATGATGATTGTGTGCAGTGAGCAAGCCTTGGGTGAATACGAAGTTTATTGTTGTCTTAGGTGTGTGTCCAGACTCCCCGTTTTTCCTTGTGCGTATGTGTCTTCCCCTTATAAGATAATTGTACTCTTTTTTTTTTTTTTTTAAAGAGACAGGGTCTCTTTGTTGCCCAGGCTGGAGTGCAGTGGTGCAATCACAGCTCACTGCAGCCTCCAACTCCTGGCTCCAGCGATCCTCCTGCCTCAGCCTCCACAGGTGCACTCCACCATGCTCGGCTCCGTATAAGACAATTATTTAATAAGCATACTTCAGAGATCTTTGTACTGAGTAATTGGTCCTGATGACTTTGACCTTTTTGTGCAAAGTAAACAATATTATGACTATATATGTCATCTTCTTGATGGTATTTAGTTTACATCTAATTATTTACTGTGGTAACATTGAAATCTTCATTTATGACACTGAATTACTTTCATTTAAAAAAATTTTTTTGTACAGATGGGGTCTCACTGTGTTGCCCAGGCTGATCCCAAACTCCTGGCCTCAGGCAATCCTCCCACCTCAGTCTCCCAAAGCCCTGGGATTATAGGCCTGAGCCACTGTGCCCAGCCTACTTTCATTTTTATCTGTTACTTATCTGATTTTTTAGAGTCTTTCCTCCATAAGTTTAGCCACTTTAATGGAAGGTTTTAATTTTGAGGAGGTCTAATTTGTCAAATTTTTCTTTTTGTGTGATTTTTTTCTGAGTCCTTAGAAAACTTTGAATACCTCTAATTTGCAAAGATAGTCTCCTTTTTTTTTTATATAGAAGTTTCATAGCTTCACAGTAGGTTTTGCCGTTACGATTAGGTCTGTGGCCCATCTGAATTATTTCTTGTGTGTGGTGTGAGGCAGGGATGGTGGTTGGTTCTTCTCCATGTGAATATCCAATTGATTGAGCAGCATTTGTTGAAAGGACTTTCCTTTTCCTTGGGGGTGGCATGGGCGCCTCTGCTGCGGTCCATTGGCTGGACGGACACACGTCTGTTTCTGGGCTCTCTCTGGTTCCTTTGATGCATTTGTCGGTTCTTGGGCTTATGCCTCCATCGTGATTACTGGAGCTTTGTACTGAGTCGTAACATGAGCTACTGGGTTCCTCCAGCTTTGGTCTTTTTCCCAACGTGGATCATACCTCTGGGTTCTTTGCATTTCCCTGTGAGTTTCAGAATCGGCTTGTCAGTTTCAGTGCAGTGCCTGGTGGGATTGTGTTGAAGAGCGAACTGTGGAGTCTCCCAGTCCATAGACGTGATAGCTGTGGGCCTCCTTCACTTCTTTTTGGCAGCGATTGTGGTTTTCAGAATAGAGGTCTTACACATATTTTATAACATTTGTTCCCAAGTCCTATGGTTTTTGAGGATGTCATAAAGAGAATTTTGAAAAATTTCTTTTTCCAATTTTATGCTGCTAGTATATAAAAATCCAGTTGATTAGAACCTTGTTCTAATGGTTTTTTAGTTCAGTCACTGTAGTAATTTCTGTTCTTTGTCAGAGTTTGGGGCAGTAACATATTAAAGCAATTGACAGATTGTACCTTTTTTTTTTTTTTTTGGAAATTGCTCTTGCTTCAATTTGTAGAGCTAATTCTAGATAATCATTAGAAACACTGTATTGAGTCAGGAATTTGGAGCTTGGATAAATTATGTTGATTGTGTAGAATCAAACTATTAAGCACTAAATATCCTTAGCATTGTTGATTGTAGAATGCTCAATGAATTATCGAGCTTTGGGGATGTGGTGTTTACAAAAGCTCCCTTTTACAAATGTGCTCACTGAATGTACAGCATAACTTTAAAGGCACTTTTTAAAAAGGCAAATCCATCCACTATCTCTGCCCGGCTGTCAGCGTGCCTTCCTTGTTGGCAGCTGCAGGGACAGCTCTGGCCAACTGAGGCTTGAGGGTTAGTGGTGAGGGGTCCTGTGGGGTGCTCAACTTGCAGAAGCTTGAGAACCAGGCTGAGGGGCTGTGCAGTGTAGAGACGGTCAGTGTAGATGCCACTCCTGTCCCACCAGTGGACACGGAAGTGAGGCTGACCTGGAGTTCTGGTCGCAGGCTATGGCCCGGCCTCCTGGAGGTGGTGGCCCTGCGGCCCTGCTGCTTCCTGTTGGGAGCCTGGGCCCCTGTGCCCTGGGAAAGCCAGGACTCGGAACCTTCACTTTACAGACAGGTGCACAAACACACGCAGCTGCCCTGTCTCTTACCCGGTGCCATCACAGGTGTGTCCTGACATGCATGGATGTGGCAGGTGATTTTCACAACCTGTGTGTTCTCTTGAAGGAATTTCGAACGTGGCTGAGGGAGGAGTGGGGGCGCACGCTGGAGGACATCTTCCACGAGCACATGCAGGAGCTGATCCTGATGAAGTTCATCTACACCAGCCAGTATGAGTAAGCACAGCCCCTGCTCTGCACCTGCTGTCTGTTTCCGTCTGATTTGGAGTTGTCTCCCTCCAGCCCTGGCTCTCCAGGGCCGGGCCCGTGTCAGAGCAGCACCAGCTCTGGGAGCTCTGGCTCAGCCTCTGTCCTGCTGAGCCTTGTGCAGCATGCCCTGCATAGGAGCGTGGGCTCTTTCCCCAGGTGATGGGGCCTACTTCTGGAAGCAGACGATAGCACCCGCTCGCTGTGCAGTGGGTCGGTGGGGGAGGGGGCTCCCTGAGGGTGGGACCCCAAGGCCCCGGCTGAGCTGCCCCGCCCCACATAGCTCAGCCCGGGTGCTGTGTGGGCCACCTTCCTGCCCACTCCACACAGCGTCCTGCGCTGATGCCACTGCTCCCCCACAGCAACTGCCTGACCTACCGCCGCATCTATCTGCCGCCCAGCCGCCCAGATGACCTCATCAAGCCTGGCCTCTTCAAGGGCACCTACGGCAGCCACGGGCTGGAGATCGTGATGCTCAGCTTCCACGGCCGGCGTGCCCGGGGCACCAAGATCACGGTGAGCGCCATGTGCTGTCCAAGGCCGCCCTGCAGGCTCAGCTCTGTGGGGACTTGAGTTATTGGGGGGCAGCCTGGGAAAGGGGCTGCCAAGCTGCCCGGTGACACCAACGTGCAGGCACCTGGAGACCCTGTGTTCACAGGCCATTCCTGCTGCCTGTCCTGGCTGCAGCTGTGGTGAGCCCAGCAGCAAAGCCCCTCTCCGGGGTCTCAATAGGGCTGTGAAGAACAGGTGCTCATTGCCCACCCCCAGATTGCCATTCACACTGGCGTGGCCTGTCATTTGCGTAATTATTGTGGGGACTTTCTGGCCAGTGGCAATAACGTGTCCTGAAGTTGCAGAGCTGCCTTCCCAAGCCTCGTGGGACCAGGGCCATGTGTAGCATGGTGGGGCGTTCCCTCCACCCCCATCATGGGTTTGGGCTCCCCAGTCCCTTCCCTGTTGGGGCTGCTCCAGGTGCTGCTTCTAAGGGCTTCTGACACATTGCTCCTTCGTAAAGGATTGCTCCTAAGTCAGCGGGACGCTGGCTTGAGGGCCTTTGGCCAGAGGCGGAGTCTGGGCTGGACTCTGTGCAGAGGCTGCTGTTCTGGTCCTGAGCCTTGCTGACTGCTGCCTGCCCCGCAGGGTGACCCCAACATCCCCGCCGGGCAGCAGACGGTGGAGATTGACCTGAGGCACCGCATCCAGCTGCCCGACGTTGAGAACCTCCGCAACTTCAACGAGCTCTCGCGCATCGTCCTGGAGGTCCGCGAGCGGGTGCGCCAGGAGCAGCAGGAAGGTGGGCGAGAGGCAGGCGTGGCCCACGGCCAGCAGGGCTCCCTGGAGCCGCTGCTGCCCAGCGGGGAAGTGGACGGGGCACCTGCCAAAGATGGCGGGGAACCTGAGGATGCGGCGGCTGCGGCTGAGCAGCCTGCCCCGTCTGGGCAGGGGCAGCCATTTGTGCTGCCAGTCGGTGTGAGCTCGAGGAACGAGGACTATCCCCGCACCTGCAGAATGTGGTGAGGACACAGTGGGCCCTGGGGAAAGGGTAGGCCGGGTCCCACACCCAGCGTGGCCAGTGGGAGCTTTGAGACTTTGGTGGGACCTCTGACCACTTGGGCCATGTCCCCGGCCTGAGCAAGCATCACACCAACAGTGCAGCTGCACCAATGGCTCTGAAGTGACTTGTTATAGTCAGTTGAGTGAAAGACAGGGAAACTGTCCAACAGCCTTGAACAGACAGTGGAGAACAAAGTCTCCCTGCTGGCTGCCCATGGGAGCCCCAGGGGTGTGGTGTGCCCGGGTGTCCCCCCGGGTGACATCTGTGCAGGTACTTCTGCTGTCTCCTAGTGAATGCAGCCTCTCCTCCTCTCTGCCTCCTGGGGTTCTGCCCACCTCTGCCATGCTGGGCCAGCACCTGGTGGCCAGCAAGGGGGACTCCAGCTCAGACGGTGTGTGGGAGAGACTGGCATCACGCTACACTTTGTTCTTACATATGGTCTCAGCTGACGCTGTCAGCCCTTGGAGGCCACCCTGGCCATCCCTTGGTGGGTGGTGGAGGCAGCCCCTTCCCCATTTCCCTGTCCTTTAGGGCTGTTTAAATTTAAATGAACTACAGTTGAATAAAGTGAAAAATCCAGGTCCTCAGCTGCATCGGCCACATTTCACGTGCTGGTGGACAGGGCAGCTCTAGAACATTCCATCATTGCAGGAAGTTCTGTTGGACAGTTGCCCTGGGGCTGTCATGAGGGGTCAGTCTGTCAGTCTCCTGACATCACGTTAGTGTCTGCCTTTGTCAAGTGTGTGTCATTTTCCTCTTTCCTTTGGACAGCTGCCTTCACGTGCCCGCGATGGTCTGGTCGGCATTTCCCAATGAACTTGACCTCGTAGAGTTCTGCATGCTGCAGGCCCAGCTCCCGGAGGGGGCTTAGGTGTATTGGCAGGGTTTCTTCACGTTACACAGTTAAGATAACAGTGACTAGGTTTAGTGTTTACAGATAGCGTTGCAGTGTAATTTTAACTGCTGTAAGTTTTTGAATGGCTATAAAAGAAAAAAGCTTTGTTACCCTATACAATCTTATAACTCCCAGTTCCTCACGGCTCGGAGCCAACGTGCAGTTCACGGCATGTGCTGTGGCTGGCTGGCCAGGAAGCTGTGGTCTAACCCCCTATAGGACTAACCTTCAGGACAGTTGTCCACTGGGTGCTAAATGTCAGGGGCTCCTGTGGCCTGGGAGGGGTGAGCTGTGTCCCTTCCATGTCTAGTTCACATGTCTGCAGGGCCTGGCCCTGGTACCTGTACCACGGGATGCCTGTTGCCTGTTTCCTAAATGCAGTGGCTATTGCTTCACCTGCCTCTGGGCCACGGTACTTCTTCCCCCGCCTAAGAAGCCCCTGAAGCACAGGCACTGCCCAGGGGAGCCTCAAGGCAGTGGGTGGTGGGGTTCCTGGGTGCCAGCCCTTAACTTCTCATCATCTCTTGGAAGCACTTGGGTCTCTTGGAACATCTCTTGGGCCCACTTCTCTTCTTTGCAAGAAAGTAATGATTTGTCTTCCATTCTGGTGTTGGCCTCAAAGCCATAAATGAGTGTTTGCAGGTTCTGCCTTCTGAATTCATGTCAGTTGCAGGCTAAGTTTCATTATATCTGAATTGTTCATATGGTGACATAACTAACCTGAAGTTAAGGTTTTGGTCACGTTGGGCCTGCTTCATGAAGATGTGTGCTTTGGGACAGAATTCTTTGGTGGTCCTGCGGAGACCTCTTGCTTTAGTTTGTGAGTGGGTGGCATGTGGTCAGCAGGTGGGCCGACTGCCCAGGAGGACCCCAGCCCCGTACGCGGTGAGTCAGCACTTGTCTCCCCAGTGGCCTGGAGCCCTGGCCCTCTGCGTCCGTGCTTGCCAGCAGGAAGGTTCAGCCAGTGGCCCCCCAGCTGCCCTGTAAACACAGCTGTCTTCGGGTGCCGTCAGCCTGCTGGTTCTTAGCTTGTGGCTGTTGAATAGTGGAAGTGGCTCCCGTGGCCTGTGGGTGTGGAGAGTGCCCAGCACGGCTCGTGCTTGACTGGGGCCGCACGTGTGCTTTCGTGGCTCCGTCCCCTCCCTCCTCACGTTCTCCCTCTTGTCTCTCTTCAGTTTCTACGGCACTGGCCTCATCGCTGGCCACGGCTTCACCAGTCCTGAACGCACACCCGGGGTCTTCATCCTCTTCGACGAGGACCGCTTCGGGTTCGTCTGGCTGGAGCTGAAGTCCTTCAGCCTGTACAGTCGGGTCCAGGCCACCTTCCGGAACGCAGACGCACCGTCCCCGCAGGCCTTCGAAGAGATGCTCAACAACATTCAGGCCCTTACCTCCTGACCACCACGGCTCTGCCGCCACATCCTGGCAGCTCGGGGCCGTGGACTCTGCCCTGTGAATAAAAGCAGCATGCACTTTGGAAATAACGGCCTTCTCACCAGAACGCACACCTGCTCGTCCGGGGTCCCAGCCAGCCACCCCGAACACTTTACATGTAGTGTGCAACATAGACTGCGTCTGTCAGTACCATGATGGAAAAGCCGAGCATGTCTTGCCAAAAAACAAAAAAACAAAACAAAGAACGAACAAGAACAAGACAGATCTAGAGGGACGGCTGCAGGGCACGTGAGAGCTGCAGTAGTGGAGTTTTGCGTATCCCCAGCTCATGGGTGGTTTTCCAGGGAAAACACGATCCTCCTTCAAAGAGTCCTTTTCCCGAGAGCAGGTAAAGCGGGTTGTGTGGGGGGCATATCTGCCCCACCCTTTCCCCTCGGATGGAGCCAGCAGAAGTGGCCCCGGGTAGTCAGGAAGAGGGTGAATGGTGCAGCCTGGGCAGGGGACAGGGGGCCGGGATGGTGCGAGGAGGAGCTCCCAGAAGCCAGTGGAGGGTCAAGCTGGGCTTGGGACCCGGGACTGAATTCTCACCTCTCTACTGACTCGCTTGGATTTTGGACAAAAGCATTTCATCCCAACCTCAGCGTCCCTGTCAGTGAAATGGGGTTAGTGAGACGGGTCACCCGGGACTGTCACTGCACACACAGATCTGTGTGCCGCCCCGGCCACACGCTCTAGCTTGGAACCAAGGCCATCGCTCTGGCCACTTGACTGCCCTAGCGGCCTGCTCCAGACAGGGCATTTGTTCTGTGCATGCCTTCCTTCCCGCACACGTGCCGGTGGCAGAACCAAGTCTGCAGGGGCCACACATCTGAAGTGGTCCCTGCATTGGTTTCATTGGAGTGGTTTATACGGGTGCAATTCTTGGAAGCGTTAATGTGCCAGAAGTGGCCACATGAGATGTGGAAGCCCCTTGGCAGGGGAGAGGACAGCTTTCCAGAAAAGCCACACCTATGTAGGGGCACACTTTGGAAGCCAGGGCCTGTTGGGGACCCTCCAGCTCCAAGACTCCAAGCGCTGCTGCTTCTGCTGGCGTTGTACCCTGTGTTGTGTTAACACCTGCATTTGGGGACCCCGTCAAAGATTTTAGTGATGTTAGTGTCACCTGAAGAGCAGGGACCACAGGGCCTGGAGCCAGCCCCTCCTCCAGCCTGCAGCCGGCTCTGACCTCATGTGGGCTTCCAGGCGTCTCCCTCTGTGCTACTCATCCTGGGCTGGGCACCCCGGACTCGAGGGACCCCCCGGAGGTGACAGTCTTGTGGTGCCTTTGTATAGAGACCAGCCTGAGGATGTCTTAGGAAATGTTTTCCCGATTAATCTCTCCCTGACTGGCCTTTAAAGAAAAATAATAAAAATTCCTATTGCCCTAGCTTCAGTCCATTTGCAGCTTCACTTTGCTTCCCAGAATCAGAGAAACCAGCAAGCTGTGCAGCAGGAGCCCTCCGTGGCACGCTGCCCGCCTGAGCCTCTGGACAAAGGCTGTGGGGAAGGCGTGCACCTCCCTGGGAGCTCGAGACCCAGCATTGCCCTGCCGGATTCTTTGGCTGGACTTGCAGGGAGTTGAGGGCGGGGTCCCGTTTTAGTGTCTTTCACAGGATTAGCCAAAATGCCCTCTTTGGTTGTGACTGTTTTTCTTTGTGTCAAATGAGGCAGTCCCTGAATGATGGTAGCTGTGGTCACGAAGCCTCAGGACCCGTGCACGTGCAGGCTGGTGCACTAAGTGCAACACTGTAAACTAAATCAGGAAAATGCATTTTTTACCCAGAGCCTGAGGCTCACTCTAAGGGATCCCATCCCATAGGAGGTGTAAAGAGCACATTGATGGAAGATAAATACTTCTGATTAAAAAAAAAAAATCTCAAATCTAAATTATGTAACCTGCTTCTAGTGTTTGGTATATAAATGGTTTCCACTAATAATGAGTAAAATAATCACAGGCCATTGGTCAGTTCACATGGCTCCTGGCTCCGGTGTGTGGGGGCCTGTGGTGTCCGTCCAGCTGGTAGGGCCTGTGGTGATGCCAGGCAGAGCCAGCAGGCATGCAGTCAGGAAGGTGAGGCCTTGGCACCCGCACAGCTGGTCCCTCCTGGATGTGAGGACATGTGAGTCCTGGAGAGTACGGGAATGTTTCTCTTCTCTGAAGTGTCCTTAGCCAGTCCTTGGTTCCAGTTCAGTAGGGACGGTCACAGGTTCTGTCTGCACCAGCCAGACACCAGCAGCTTCCCTTCCAGCAGAATGAACCCAACGCACAGGGACCTTCCAGTTAGTTCACTCACTGCAGGTGAGGATGCGGAAGGGTTGATGTCACTGTCAGAGGCCTGCAGGCAACTGAGATTTTGCTAAAAGTTTCCAAGGAAGAGCCTGAGTAGCCCAGTTTAGGGAATGGCTTAGCACACGTGGTGCTCTGTTGGGGAAAGCGGCAAGTAAACTTGATGGGCTTTGGGCTGCCCAGACTTCTGCACTACTGGCGGCTGTGGCCTTGCGCCTTGCTTGTGCCAGCCGTCATTTGTGGTGGAACAGCCCTTGGCACAACTCTGCACACCTGAACTGCTCTTCTGTGTCACTCATTGGAAAGGATGCAATTCAGGATTTCAAACACATTATTGGAGACTTTTCTGTACTGGGGCTGAATGGCTGTTTGCATGAGGATGTTGCAATGTTGTCAGGCTGTGTGATGTGGGGCTGGCAGTATCGGGGTATATTAGCCTACCTGGGCCCTGACCCCAGCACCTACTGCTGAGTGAGTGGGTTAGGGGTCCTCGTAGCAGGCCAGTTTCACCCTTCCTGGCCTTGCCCTGGGCCCCTCCGGTCTGGCTGCCCGGCTCGCTGCTGCTGCTGGCTGCTTGGGTGGGTGCTCAGCAGCAGCCTTCCTCCAGCCACGTGCCCTGCCGGACACTCCATGCCCCACTTTGTGCAGGACAAGTTTGCACACTGGACCCTTCTCTTTCACTGAGACCCTGCAGTTGCATGCCACTGCACCCAGGCAGCAGAGACCTGCCCCTCCAGTCAGCTGGTGGCTGCACCTTGACTCCTCAGGGGCTTGCTCTCAGTCCACAGGCCGCCCAGGTTTTTCTGCACTGCACACTGTGAAGTCAGTTTTAGCGCTCAGGAGCAGGATTGGAGAGGAGCAAAACCTCCTCAGTCCTGGTTACGTTCCAAAGGCGTTTTCCAAGTCCCTGCTGCTCGTTCCTCGTGACTGCGGTGTCTCGTGTGTGCAGACATCTAGCAGTGCCATCTGCAACACAAGGCTCTGGGAAAAGCAGTTGGCCTCTTTCCAACAGGACCTTTTTTATTCTGTTCCCTACCTCCATGTTCTGACTTTTAAGAATGCTCATGGGGGCTGGGGCAGTGGCTCCCGCCTGTAATCCTAGCACTCTGGGAGGCTGAGGTGGGAGGGCCAGTCTGAGCAAGAGCGAGACCCCATCTCTACTAAAAATAGAAAAATTAGCTGTGTGTGCTGGTGCGCAGCTGTAAGTCCCAGCTCCTCAGGAGGCTGAGGCAGGAGGGTCGCTTGAGCCTCAGGAGTTGGAGGCTGCAGTGAGCTGTGATCACGCCACTGCCCTCTAGCCGGGGCGATGCAGCAAGACTGTCTCAAAAAACAAAACAAAACGAAACAAAAAACGCTCACAGGAACATGCTTGTGTAACCCTTACCTGGCGTGAGAACAAAACTCCCCAAATACCCGTGAGTGCCACTGTTAGCACAGGCTGACCGCTCTGTTTTTTGGGGTGAGATCAGGAATGTAATTTGTAGCCTCAGAATTATTTAGAGTAGGAGAAAGCAACAGGTGATCTCATTTTGACGGGTACGTTGACTGGGATAATGCCACACTGCTGAAAGCTCTGTCACCTGTAGCGTGGTGGCCTGCAGGGCCAGCCTTCAAGGGGCTGTGGCAGGAAGGTGTTCCTCCTTCAGGTCTTTCTGTGTTCATGGGGAGACCAGCCAGAACACGGGGAGGGTCAGAACCTTTTATTTTTCACTCTGATTTTGCGTTCGGTGGTTGTTGATCACGTAGCTACTTGGAGAAGGAAAACATTGGTTCTGTTTCATCTTGAGCCTTCCAAGTCCTTGACAGGGGTGGGGGACTTGTGCTCACCCAGTCACCAGCTCCGGTCTGCCCGCGTAGGCCGCTGCGCAGGGAAGGGCCCCGAGGAGGCAGCTGCCGAGTGCCTGGATGGTCTCACCTGGTACCACGTGGGTGTGGATGTTTCTCCTTGAGGTTTTTCTTTTTTTTATTGAGACAGAGTCTCGCTCTGTCACCCAGGCTGGAGTGCGGTGGTGTCATCACAGCTCACTGCAGCCTCCAACTCCTGGGCTGAAGGGATCCTCCTGCCTCAGCCTCCCAAGTAACAGGGACTACAGGCGTGCGCCATGATGCCCGGCTAATTTTTCTATTTTTGGTAGAGACGGGGTCTCGCTCTTGCTCAGGCTGGTCTCAAACTCTGGAGCTCAAGCGACCCTCCCGCCTCGGCCTCCCAGAGTGCTGGGATTACAGGCGGGAGCCACCGTGCCAGGCCTCTCCTTGTAGTTTTAAGTAAATCTGTTCTCAAAACCTTGTGTGCTTTCTGATTTGTTTCTTTGGCGATGTGATTCAGAGGGAGGCGTGAGCCCCGAGCAACACAAGCTGTCGGGCCTGGGAGGCGCGTCCTGGGAGCCTGCACTTCCCAGGCCCCTTGACAGAGTTTCCATTTTCCCGAACCGATGGGATGGAGCACGGAGGTGACTCCTTGGAGCCCAGACAAGGACTGGTCCCTGTGTCCTTCCCTTTGACCTTGATGTGTCCCACCCCCCACCCAGTGACCCTGAGGGAGTGGGGGCCTCAGTGGGCTTGCTTAGGTTAACTCCACCATGCGTTTGCCTTTTGTGAGACCAGGACAGGTTCCGGCAGGGACTGTGCTGCTAGCCAGGCAAGAGCTGAGGATCTCATTGACGCTTTCTGTTTACTAAAGTAATACAATCTTGTAAAAGATTCAAATATTTAACATAGTAAAAGTACCTCATGTTCCCATCCCAGCCTCCCCAGGAGACTCTGTTGGTAATTAATACTGTTAGCCTGGATTTTTAGAAAAAGGGATGTGTTTTTCTGGAAACGCACTCAAACTATGTCATCATTTGGCAGAAATCGGCAAGTGTGATGTTGCTGAGTGTCGGCAGTGACGTGGGGACGGGAATGCAGACTGGGCAGCCACTTTGGGGACAGTTGGTTCCAGCTTGAGGGCTAAGGACGCAGACTCCAGGAGCCAGCAGCCCGTCCTGAGGGGCCCACCCTGGGGAAATCAGGATGCTCACTGCACCGTTGGTTACAGCAGCCAAGGATGGGAAGCGCCCACCTGAGATACCCCTCTTTTCTGTGTGGCTTAGAACTAACCTCCCAGGACACATGCCCCAGGGCAGTGACCCTCTGGCCTGTCCACGCTGCCCCAGTGCCTTCTCCCACTGGCCTCGGGGCACTGCAGCAGGACCTGCCAGCTGCAGTGTCAACCTTCTTGGGCCAACGCAGAGGCCCGCAGGTCCCCTGGCAGTGGACACCGGCTTCTACTCAGGTTTGCTGCGGTCTCCGGGCTTTTCTGTAGGGCCCGCCCCCCCAGCCCCGGGCTGAGCCACGGGGTAATCTCAAACTGCACGTGTCGTACCCACTATGTGTGAGTCATCCGAATTGACACCAGTCAGAGCAGCTATGAGTACTACGGTGACCTGCCTGGATGAGACCCTCTCACTGGAGACGCACCCCGATTTCCCACAGTCACATGGGGAAGGGTGCGTCTAATAATGAACTAAATGCAGCATCTTCCATGCATTTCTCTTAAATATTTTATTTTCAGATGAGGAAAGTTGGCCGGGCACAGTTGCTCATGCCCATAATTCCATGCTTTGGGAGGCTGAGGTGGGAAGATCTTGAGGCCAGGACTTCGAGACCAGCTTGGGCAACATAGTGAGACTCCCATCCCCACAAAAAGTTTTAAAAATTAGCTGGGCATGGTGGCATGTGCCTGTAGTCCCAGCTACTTGGGAGACTGAGGCAGGAGGATCGCTTGAGCCCAGGAGTTTGAGGCTACGGTGAGCTGTAACTGGGCCACGACATGCCACCTGGGCGACAGAATGAGACCCTGTCTCTAAAAAATAATAAAAATAAAAGTCATCAGATATCTGGGAGTGAGTAGAATGCCCTGCCCACTGCTGTTTCTCTTGCTACAAGTGGGCAGACAGCTCAGCCGAGGTGCCGAGGACTGTGTCAGGGGACCTGGTCGGGTGGGGGGGGACACCGCGGCCTCACCTGCAATGCGGTGGCTCGGGCCTTTGTTCTCCAGGTTCTGACACCAGCGTCCCCCTGGGGGTCTCCGACCTTGGGCTGCTTTTCTGTGTGCGTCTGCGGCTGACTCGGCTGACTCGTCTCTTGCCGTCGGGACAGCAGACAGCCTGTGAGGGGAGGGGAGGGCGCCGTGTGCCCGCCCCAGCGGGCGGAGGGTCTTCCCGTGGTGCGGGGCAGACAGCGGTGAGGGGGTCGTGCCTGGGTCACCTGGCGCCAGATAGGAGCCCACCTCCTCCATCCAGGGGGCTGTGTGGCTCCACTGCCCTCGAATCCATCGTGTCTTCCCGACTCGGCGGGCGGTGCGGCCTTTCTCCCTGGGCGCCAGGGTCTTCCCTTGACCTCCTTTGGGGACGTCTTCGTAGTGTGACCTCTAGTGGGGACTTGGGGTCACTGCACACGGCTTGACCCCAGCAGCAACAGGAAAAGAAGAAAAAAGCCATTTCGATCAAGTTTTCAAACCTTTCCCCCCATTTTGACTTGAAAATCCACACGTGGCAGAAGGCAGTGATTTGCGTCCTTCCTGAGAAGTTGCTGTCGAACGTGTTCCTTGTCTCCACCCCGTCCTTCCCGAGGGAGGCGATCTGCGCGCCTTTTCCATCCCTCCCCGTGGCCTGCGCCGGAGGCCACGACTGCCCGCAGCCGGCCTCCCCAGCCGGCCTCCCGCGACCCGTCGGCGTGCTGCGGGAGCCCTCCCTGTCCAAACAGCTTGGCCAGCCGGTCCCAAGCCAGGAGAGGTTTCCCTGTGCTCTCCACGGCACCAGGTGTCTTGCAGGTGTTAACCCTGCGTGGCCCAGCAGGTGCGGTGTGGTTAGGATCAGCCCCCTTCACGGAGAGGAAGCGGAAGCGCTGAGAGGCTGAGTAACTTGCCAGCTCCGGGCTGCAGTCTCGCCTCGCCTGAGCGCACTCCTCCAGGGAGAGCTTGCTCCGGTCATTTCCAGTTTCTTTTCTTCTGGGACCTTTTCACCAGGCGAAATGTTTCAGCTGGGGCAGCCCAGGTTGAAGTCGGGCTCCGATGAGCTTGGACCGAAAGCCTGACTTGGGCTCAGCCAGACAGTTGCTTGCAGAGCGATGCCTTTTCCCCTTCTCTGTGAGGACATCTAAGACCTTTTAGGTTCTCGTATGTAAAAATGAGGGCTGCTGTTTTATAGACAGAAGGTACAGGAGGCTAAGCTGACTGCCTGAGGTCACAGCACACTGCGGCCAGCACGGGGACAGAACACGGCCTCTTGGACCCGTCACTGCAAGCCCCAGAGCTTTCTCAGGCCCCTGATGGCACAGCCCCCCAGCACTCATGAACGTGGCCTGAGCCCAGTCAGCTTCTGGATTTAGCAGCCCCTGCCCTAGGACCTGGTGCCCCGCCGTGCCTACCTCCGCCCGGGGTTGCTGCTCCACGGCTCCTTCCCAGGGCACACACAGAAACAGTGTGCCCGCAGAGGTCTCAGGCTCTGCTCATGGTGGGACGACAGGCACCTGATGCCCCTTGCACCCACTGGCCCTGGGTCTGAGCTGTCCCGAGCTCTCCCTGACAGGCCCTGGCGACGAACAGGCCCTTCCGGAGGAGCAGAATCAGAGTGGAGAGAGGCAGACGGAGTGACCCGGGCCGTGCGCATGCAGTGTTGGGGGAGCCTGAGCAACAGCTTCCAGCCCGGGCTGGGGGAGGTGGCAGGCACCGAGGGTCCACCTTAGATGGTCCTGGGTATGTACCACGCACCTGCGTGCCCAGCCAAGCTGCAAACCCGAGATCTTTACATGAGAGTCCAACCCGCTGCTGCCTCCAGAGGAGAGAGATTAGCCTGGAGTCAGGCCTAGGTGGAGCCCAGGCTGCTCCTTACTGGCTGCAAGACCTTTGCCGTGTCCTTAATCCCCTGAGCCTTGGCTGCTTTGCTTGGAGCAGGGCTCCTGCGCCTGGGCGCTCTCCATGTTTCGGGCCAGGTGACTGTGCCGGGGGCTGTCCTGTGCATTGTGGGGTGTTGACGCCAGGAGTACCTCCACCTGTCAGCTGAGACAGCCCCAGACCTGGCCAAGCCTCCCCTGGGGGGGAAGTCACCCCACTGAGAACCACTGGGTTAGTGCCTGCACCTCCCATGTGCCAAACACCCTGCTGAGCATTGGGGATACTGCAGTGACAAACAGCAGGGTCTCTGTTCCCGCACAGGCCATAGCATATAACGTCCTGACAAGCAGACTCTTGCGGCCTCCCCCAGTCAGACGCGTCAGGGAGTGGTGTCTGTGATCTATCCCCAGGGGCAGCGAGGGTTGAGGCTGAGATGGAAGTGGGCAGGGGTGGACGTGTGCTGCTTGGCTTGGGTGACACCTGGCCCAGCACCTGCAGGTCAGGAAGGGTAGGTGAGGCCGTGTCTGCACCTGTCTTCCTCTACCTGGGAGGAGCACCACTCCCAGAAGCCTCAGTGGGGCCGACTTCTCCCTGGCCAGAGCCGGGCCCCACACCACTCAGGAACCAACTCCAGCTCAGGGAATGGGGTTTCTGTGATGCTCGGATCAGCCTGGGCACATTCCCCCTGGTTCCTGCGCAGAGGTGGGGTCGGGAAGAGGTGACGGCCTCTGGGTCACCTCTGCCTTGCAGGATGGCTGGGTGGCTCCCCAGCTGGCGGGTGTGAGCAGCTCAGCGTTGCCAGGGGGCGGTGGGGGGATGGCGACCCCAGCTGCGGGCGCCGAGCGTGATCTCTGGGGAGAAGGCCCCCCAGGCCGTGATTCTGTGGCGGAGCCGCTGTTCTGGGGCTGTCGCCTCCTGCTGCATAGCAGCCCACTCCCTTTTCACCATGCCTTGGGAAGAGGATTCCAGAGAATATACGTCAAGGAAATATATGATTTTAGATGACTAGCAAACAGTCCTTTGTACTTTAATGAGAAAGGGTTGAACTGTCCTTTTTTCTCTTCCTTTTAAAAAAATTGGTTAGGTTTTGAGGTACATTTCATGCACAGTAAAATTTTACTGTGTGAGTTGACAGACACAAGCAGTTGTAAACAAGCACCGCAGTCAGGACGTAGAATGTTCTATCCCCTCAAAAACCCCCTATGCTGGCCCTTCATAGACAACCCCTCCCTGATCTCCAGTCCCTGGTAAGCACCGATCTGTTCTCCGTCCCGTAGTTTTGCCTTTTCCGGAATGTCCAGTGAGCGGGCTCAGCGCCAGGGAGTGTTTAGTCTGGCGGCCTTCACTCGGCCCGGTGTTTCTCAGCCTTTCTTCATTATCAGCCCCTCCAGGAAGCCTTGGTAGACTTTTTTTCCTAATACCACCATGACATTTTAACACCACAGACATACTGTTTACGCACTGTACGTACATCTATGTTTTATACTTCAAAAAAGTAAGATTTTATGCCTGGTGTGGGGGTGCACATACGTGTAGTCCCAGCTACTTGGGAGGCTGAGTAGGGAGGATCGCTTGAGTCTAGGGGCTCGGGGCTGCAGGGAGCTGTGATGATGCCACTGCACTCTAGCCTGGGTGACAGAGTGAGACCTCGTCTCTAAAAATGAAAAAGAGTAGGATTTGTGTTGCTTCCGCCTTCCCCAAAGAACCAGTTTTTGCCCATGGGGAACATGTGACTTCGCACAATGCACTGGGATGCATCCATGCTGTTGCATGGGTAACAGCTCATGCCTTCTGTTGTGGAGTAGCACTCCATGGTGTGGACACACCAGTCTGATTACCCATTGCCTGTTAATGGACATTTGGATAGTTTCCAGTTGGATGTTTTATGACTAAAATCACTATAAATATCTGTGTGGAGATTTTTGTGTGAACACAAGTTTTCATCCCTTTAGAGTAAACACTGAGTGGGACTGCTGGGTCACATGGGATTTACACATTTAATCATACAAGAGACTGCCAGACTTTTCCAGAGCGGTTGCACCATTTTGCTCCCCCACCAGCAAGGCCCAGCGTCCCACTGTTCCCATGCTCACCCGCACGCCTCGTTGTTACTCAGCATTCTTTAGCTCGGCCATGCTGGTAGGTGTGTAGCACAAACTCACAGTGGGTTTAGTTTGCATTTCCCTAATGACTAATGAAGCTGAACCTCCTTTCATGGCTCAGTTGCCATCCATGTATGGCGGTGTGTCTGTTCAAATCTTCTGCATATTCCTTGATAGAAAACGGGACAAGAAGGGGGAGGTTGAGCAGGAAGACACAGGAGCCAGAGGGTGAAGGGGAAGAGTGCAGGGGCGGGATGGAGGACTTAGGGGGAAGGGCTGGGAGACGGAGGACATGTCCCCGCACGCATCAGCGCTGGGGTGAGCTGGGAAACTGGCTGACTTGCAATCCCGGAGAGAATACAGAAGTTTTTCCAGAAATTCTCAAGGGCCCAGTAAATACTTGTTGCCTCTCAAGTGTTCTAAGGAGCACTGTCTGGGTATAAGAAAAGAGCCCATCAGTGAGTTTCCCTTGCCCAAGACGGGAAAGTCTGTTTCCTCATCTGAAAAGTGGTTGACAATAATAGTACCTATCTCATAGGTTATTGTGAGGAGTAAATGAGTTAAAACACAGACAGCATGTAGACTAGTACCTGGCACATGAGAGACTTTTGCCATATTAGCTACCATCACTACCATCACCATCACCACCATCACCATCATCACCATCACCATCACCATCATCACCATCACCACCATCACCATCACCACCATCACCATCATCACCATCACCACCATCACCATCACCATCACCACCATCACCATCACCACCATCACCATCACCATCACCACCATCACCACACCATCATCACCACCATCACCACCATCACCATCATCACCACCATCACCACCATCACCATCACCACCATCATCACCATCATCATCACCATCATCGCCATCATCATCACCACCATCATCACCATCAGCATTACCACCACCACCTGAAAACGCTAAATCTGCTTCAGGGACACCTGTTATGTGGACCTTAAATAGGGAGCTCAGGAAAGGCCTCCTTGAGAAGGGGACATTGAGTGAAGACCGAGGGGCAGTGGGGCAGCCCTAAGATACTTGGGCTGGAACGAGGAGGAATATACTAGGAAATGAGGCCAGAGCAGGAACCTGGACAAGGGTGCATCTGTCCAGGCTGTAAGTGTGCAAGCACGCCTGCATGAGTGTGTGCACATGCACTTGTGTGGGTGCATGTGTGTGCTTATATTAACTAGGCAGACCTCATGGTGTCCTGTGGGCCGCAGTGAGGACAGTGGCTCTTTCTCAGCCCCATGGGAGCCCCTGGAGGCTTCTGAGCAGGCTCAGATATCTCTGGATGGCACGTTGAGAACTGCCTGCAGCAAGGGAGGTGGAGGTGGGAGAGGGGAGCCCTGGGAGGCGAGCTGGGGACTGTGGGATGGGGGGGGCATGAGAGGGGCTGGGCTTAGATCTGACTCAGGCTGCACTGGCAAGTGGCTCGGCCCTGGAGCCTACCTCATGGAGCCACTGGCTCAGGGCTGCTGTCCCTACCTGGGCACCCGGCCGCAGAGAGAAGGGTATGTGCCCTGAGCCCTGTGATGGACGGGTGGCCAGCTCTTCTGAAGATGACCACTCAGAAAGCTGCTACCGGGCACAGCCGTGGCCCGGGGCCCGGAGGCCCACTGAGGAATTTGACCCAATTTCCGTCTGCCCCTCAGGCTCCTGGTCTCCTCGCTTCCCGTCAGGACAGGAAGGGGGCAGAGGCTGGACGGCCCTCATCACCACGGAGCTTCTCTGTTTGTCCCAGCGTTCCACAGTTCCATTAGAAGGCAAGCTTCCACAGGGTGCCACAGGCTGGGAGACACAGCAGGCAGGAACCCTCTTCTAGGGAACGTTCCAGTGATTTCAGAGAAAGCACTAGTGGGTCCTTGGTGCCATGGGTATGGGGGTGGGCGGTGAGATGGTGACAGAGGCATTTGGAAATTAGCAAACTCTTAGAGCCTGCTTGTTGTCACAGCTGTGCCCCTTTCACTCAGCTCTGGATGAGAGTGAGGAGGAGGAGGACGACACTGTGTCCCCCAGCAGACTGCAGGAGGACGAAGTGAGGGAAGACCAAGACCCTGATGTTCTACGGCCCCTCGGAAGACAGAACTGTAAAATGTCACAGTCGGAGAGGTGGGAGAATAAGGGGCGACAATGAAGCCAGGGGGCCCACGAGGAAAGGGTAAGGGCTTAAGCCAGCAGAGCTGCTTAGAATGACGTCCAGCGTGGGGACTGGTCGCACACCACAGGGCACCACCGTCTGGGCGAAACAGTAAGAGTCCTGTATCAAGGGGTGTTTGACACAAAATGCAAGCCAACACAAGTCAGAGACTCCAGTCTGGGAAGGCACTGCTCAGCTTCAGAGAGAACCAAAAAGTGCCCCTAACGAGAAACTGAGATTTTTAAAATTATAGTTCTTATTTAGCATTATTTTAAAAACCACATTTTTACTTTACCCCCAGGGCTTGGATTTGTAAAACGCCTTTTCTATGCCTGTCATGGGTCAAATTAGGCAAGGTCATCCTGGACTAACAAGCCGACCTCAAAACAAAATTACCAATTTTTGGTTCTTTCCCAGTTTTAGTAGTACTGTGTGCTCCTGTAGTAATGTTTTCAAAGCCACAGATGGAGAAATGTGCACACGCATGGGAGCAGCCTTCTCCCCAGTCAGGCCTCCCAGGGGGAGGTCTGGTGGACATGGTGGACATGTCCCCAGCCCCTGCCCTGCACACTGTCCAACACTAGCATTGAGGACGGTGTCCCTCCTGAAGGATGTGTCTCTTCCCTGCTCCTTGTCCACCCACAGGGCCTTAGGGGCTGGATGTGACGCTGTCTTGGTGTCTGGCTCTACGGCAGAGAGACATCCCCACCCTGACCTCGTCCCTGGCCTCCGCAAACCCTGCAGAGGGTCAATGACAGCTCCTGCCTGTGGGGTTAAGTCCTCATTTGCAGGGGACGAGAGGCCCCTTTCCCTCTCCACCGGAGCTTCAAATCTTTGGGAAGTCTCAAGTCTAAAAAAAGAGTCTGGAAAGGAATGTTCCTTCCCCCTCCCCCCGCCCCGGTGGAAACCTCAGACATGAGTCTTGCCAGCAGTGAAGGATGCCGTTGCCCTTCTTTCTGCTCATTTCCCTGCGTCTGCCCAGGGGTTTTTTTCCCCAAAAATTTTGTTACCACTTGCTCATCCTCATGCTGTTGCAGCTGGCCAGCACCACCATATGTGGCAGTGACTGGCGCAGTCTACCTCTGCCTACCAGGTTTCCGACGGTCATTGCTCTTGTCTCTGGGTGAACCAGGCCTGGCTCTGGACTCTGTTGCTGGTCTGCGGCACAAACGCAGGCAGCACAAGGCTTCATAACCAGTGGAAGGAGCCCTTTCATGCAGGTGTGCGGTCTGAGGTGGGAAGGGGCTGTCTTTTCTGCAAGTAGTTTATTGGGCAGATGGTCAGGGAAACACAGAGAGGTGGGATAGGGAAGGCAGGGCCTGCATCAGGGTCTCATCGCAAGTGCCATCCTGTGAGGGATGCTGGGAGCCAGTGCAGACATGCCTGGAGTCATTCCGGCTGCAGAGTGGAGACACTGCAATATTTATCCACCTTCCCATCGTTCCTGAGGGCTGCCCCCCGACATGGGTCAGGTTACTTTCTGACTGGAAGAAGCAGAGTGACAGGTGCTGGCAGCCATCAGCATGTGGCCATGAGTGCTGGGGCAGGGGGTGGGGGTGGGGAGGCACTGGCTGTGTACGCTTCAGTGGCCCAGTGCTTCTCTGCCCCATCTGGCCAGGTCAGTGGTCCTCTCTGGTCTGGCGGCTCCTGCTGCTCAGGCTTCACCCAGTGCACTTCTGTGCAAACTCATACATTGTGGCCCCTCCAAGCATGCTCAGGCCCAGGCCAAGGTGTGTGATTTGGTGAGCTGAGGGCAGAGTAAACACAAGTCCCACTCATGCTGTCAGCCAGGGACCCTTGGTTGGTGAACAAACTGCACAACGGTGCCCAGCAGCCCTGCTTCTGCCTGGTCATAGGCTGCCTGGGAGGTGTGTTCTGGGAGGCACCTGCAACTGTCTCTCTCTTGGATTGAGCAGTTTCTGTAGGTTTGGCTTCAGTCCGCATAACTCTGGGACTCAGAGAGCTGTGCCTCCTTCCCACCTGGGGGCTTTGGAAACAAAAGTCTGGAAGAGAAACACTTGGTAACCAGAAGCTTCTCTGGTCCCACCTCCTTCCCCTGAGGCAGTAAGCTAATCTACCTGAAGCAGGAAGGGAAAGGGGACATACAGGGAGAAGAAGATGCCATTCAGCCACACTTGCAGGATAAGCCGACATGCAGTGAACACTCAGTCTGTGCCTGGCTCTCTTTTAAACACTTGTCATACTCCATCTTACCTGATCTTCTCAAACTTCCTTGGGATTGGTTCTATGATTATCAGTATTTCACAGACAAAACTGAGGCTCAGAAAAGTTAAGCAACTTGTCTGATATCTGTCTCTGATAACTTGTTACTCTGAACACTCAGGGGCCAGGCGGGCAGTTTCCTTTGAATCGCAAACCTGTGTTGTGACGGATTTGCTTACCTGAACATCACACACGTAGAATTATATGTACACTTTGGGGTCTGGCTTCTTTGTCTGTATGCTTCATCCACATTGTTGTGGGTTGCAGTTGTGTGTTCTTTTCCACCATTGTAGTATTCCTCTATGTGAATATGTCATACTTTCTAAAATATTTTCTCCTATGGATGGACATTTGGGTCATTTCCAATTTGGGGCTGTGGGTGTTTTTGTTCATGTCTTCTGGTGGATATAAGCCCTTATTTCTCTTGGGTGAGGTGAGGAATTAGTTGGTCATAGGGTATTCATGTGTTTAGGTTTGTAAATACTGCCAGTTTGGCAATATCATGTATCAACTTCATGAACAACGTATAAAAGTTCCAGCTGCCACATCCTTGACAAACTTGGCACTGTCAGTCTTTTTCATTTGAACCATTCTTGGGTGGATGGTGGTGGTGCTGATGAGCTATTCTTGACAAGAAATGACAAGGCAGTGTCCCAGAGGTGAGGGTCAGCGCTTCCAGGGGCATGACCCTGTCTTCTATGCCTTGCTGGGCTAGAGTGACGTCTCAGTGGGCTCAGGAGGAAAATGGAGACAGCAGAGAAGCCAAGAGCACTTCAAAATGGGCAGAAATGAGTTAGTCATAGCAAAATGCTAGGCTAATGGTGAGATTCTTGGATAATTTTGTCATTAGCTAGAAAGAGACCAGTGGCAACATTATTTACACACACACACACACACACACACACACACACACACGGGGTGACACTTGAAATATTTAACACCTAATATGGTAGGGGCACTGCCCAATCAGCACGGGTGCTGGCCAAGAGAGCGTGCAAGTCTGTACCGGCTGGAGGCTCAGCCCTGTTCATAGTCATGATTTTAATGGTTAAATAATGAAGCCAAGAAATCCGAGCAAAGCCTGGGAGCATCCTGTTTGCTCTATGGCTGGAACGCAGCACACTGAGGTATCGCCCATCAGGGCTAGAGTTTCTCCTGGAGGGGTTTGGGCAAATACAAATATTAATTAAGAGTATTAGAGTCCCCATGAAAATACTGAAAAGTGGGACAAGCTGGAGTTTGAGATAACATAACGAGAGACGCAGAGAGCAGCGGGTTCTGCTGAAACGCGAGCGCACACGTGTTCACGGGAGCAGCGCGGGCGGAGGGGACCTGAGGCACCAGGGCCGAGTTCGGCAGCACCCCGGCCCTCTGGGCGACAGCCGCCTGAGTTCCGCGGCCTTCACGCCCCAGGCTGCTCCAGAAGCACACGTTTCTCCGAAGGCCACACTCCGCGCCCACGGGCAGGGCTGCCGCATCCAGCCCGCGACAACGCGCTACCTGAGATTTCAGAGGAGCACGGAGGGCCCTTCTGCACCAGCTCGTCCCCAGCGCCGCCGGGAGGGACGCCGTCCCGGGCTCCCGCGCGCCCGGCCCCACCTGCTTCTCTCCTTGCAGGGGACAGAGCCGCCGGCTGGGGCGCTCGGTGGCCCCACGGGCCGCTCCGCGGGACACGGTAAGTGGTTCCCCGCGCCGGGCGGGCAGGGGAGGGCGTGGCCGCGCTCCGACCCGCTGACCGTAGTCCCCGCGGCGAGCGACCAATCAGCCGCCGGTTAAGTGCACGTCCCTAGAAGGCCGCGCCTGATTGGTTGGGCGCGGGCCAATCGGCGGGCGGGCCGCGAGCGCGCGGGCGGGGCTGTTGGGCGGGCGGGCGGCCGCGAGGGCTCGGGGTCATGGTCGGGGTCGGGGTCGGGGTCCGGGGCGGACGGGCTGGCTCGGGCAGCGAGGCTGCAGACGATGGTGTGAAGGCCCTTGTCAGCCGTAAAGAGCGACCCCCGCTGAGCCAGTGTCCGTCTTTCTGGGCGGCGCGGTCGCCGTCAGCATCGGCGTCATGGTGCTGTTAGCGCGGCCGTGGGCGCCTCCGCCGCTCGTCGGGTGCGGCCGGGTCCGGTAGCGGGTCCGCTGGGCGTGCCCTCGCGCCGGCGCGCGCTGTGACAGGCAAGTGCGTCCCGAAGCCTGCCGCGGGCCCGGCCCACGCGTGTGGGCGCCCGGGGTCCGCAGTCGCCGCCGCCGAGGCTCGCCTTGGCCCTCGCGGGCGGGCCTCGGCCACAGCCGGCCGGAGCCGCGCCCACCCGGGGCCAAGCACGGAGAGGCCACCGACTGACCGGCAGGAGTAGGCCTTCAGGCATGGGTGTATCCAGGCGCACACACGCGTCCCGGACGGATGCCCCTCCTCCTGGGCTTGCTTTCCCTGGCGCTGGCTGCCCTCGCGGAGACAGACGCTCGCCAAGACCTGAGGTTTCCATGCTGTCCCATCACCAACCCCAACAAAAACAGGAGAGTTTCTTTTCGCATAAGTCCAGCACAGAGTCCCAGAATTCAGTCTCCTTGGGCTGCCTGGGTTGTGCCACCACACTGAGCCGAGCTCTGAGACCAGCTTGGCCTCGCTTTCCAGGCTGCCGAGTGGTGAGTTCGGCCACCTGAGCCGCGTGGACTGAGACGGGTGTGGCCCCCAGGAAACAGCGGTGCTGTTACTACCAGGAGGGGCGTGGACGCTGTGCAGGGCAGTGCCCCTCATGCTCTGGTTCAAGCATCAGGTGGGAGAGTTGATGCTTGAATCTGTTACTCTAATAAAATAGCAATAAAAATGATCATTATGATAATGAAGTGCAAAGACACTTGTATCACGCTTACAGTTTCCAGGTTGCAAAGCATTTTGACACACCGCTGTCAAGGAGACGGGGCTTTTGTGTTTGATTTATACCCACTGGAGACTCTCCACGTGACCAACATTCAGGCACCGTGTCGGGGGGAGGGATGGGGAAGAGTGACACGGAGTCTGTGTAGCCCCAAATGCTTTGTCATCCCAGAGACAAAACACCTGGATTTTTATACTGGAAGGCATTTCGTTAACGTACAGTTTTGACAATATTTTCCTTCAGTATTTCAGTAAGCTGGGGGTGTCTGACAAAGTTCCATAGGTGGTGTGATTGGCAGCTCCAGGTCTTGGAAAGTTCTCACCGGGTCGGAACGGCCCCGTCTTTCCTGATGGTCCAAGCACATGTTTAGCTGGCGTATACTTGAAACAAGTTGGCTTGGGAATGCGGGATTCCGTGACAGCTGGCATCCAGGAACCCCCAGATGTTAGCGAGCCCACACCTGCTTCTGATGTCACCCCCTAACCCTTCCTGGGCTCAGAAGGATGACTCCCCCCACCCCGGGGTTTATTGATAAGCGTCTGTTCCCAGAAGGCTGGCCCAGGCTCCTGCCCTAGCACCCTGGCCCCCCAGTTTATGCAAACCCTGGAACTTTCTAAGTCTTCCTCTTTTTTCTTCCTAGGAAGAGCACATTTCAAACCTTCGGGAAAGAAGTGTGCCTCACAGATCATTCGGTAAGGAAGGCAAATCCTCGGCCACTTTGCCCCAAACCCAACACACCCTGTGAGGCAAGGAGAGCGGAGAATGCAGGTCTCAAAGCTGCGTCTCATGAGAATGCACCAGACACAAACGTCTGTGGTTGTAGGGGCCATCACTGAGCCCTCAAATCTCTATGTAGGGGCACCCACTGCCACTCCATCCCCTTGGTTCTCATGACACCTCACTGAGTTTAGGAGCCCTGGGAGAACCAGCAGGCCACCTAGTGTACCTGGTTTGGGCATCAGCTTCTCCATCTGCCCCTGGAGGTGATGACAGCCTCTCTCCTTCCTGCCTGTGGGTGTTGCGAGGGTCCCATGGGAGGGATGTGAAAGCCCTTGCAGACCATGAAGCAGTCCATGCAGAATGGCACAGAGGACCTTAAAAGCAACACTCATCTCCCCCAAGCCTCTAGAGCTGGTTGTAGTACACCATTTTCAGAGGGGGCCCATGAGACTTGTTTGCAGTAACTGCCTGAGAATCCCAGCATACCTGGTCTGCAGATCCCCCTGCAAATGACCTTGGAGGGCCTCAGGGTGAGCCATAGTCACCTGCCTTTTTCTGAGCTGCCGTAGGAGCCGGGGTACCTTCCCTGCCCCTGACATTCTTGCTCTGAGCATTGATCTGCTATGCCAGGGTTCCTTGGCTCCATTGCAAATGCAGCATCACATTCAATTCTGTACTTTCTGGATCTTGCTCAGATGTACCCTGGCCCCTGCACTGTTCTCCAAGAGCCCATCTGCTGTGAGTGCCAGACCAAATTCGGGGGCCACCTGCCTGTGCCCAGGGCTGAGGCGGCGCTGCCTTACTGGGTCCCTCTGTCCCTGAGACCCCGAAAGCAGGTAGGTGACTTGAACCAGGGGGTCTTCACCTAGGGTCCAGGGTGTGTGGCAGGGGATCGTAATTATAAGTATTATATCAATGATGTTTAAAAATTTCTGGGAGGCATCTTGTGATTTTTTAAAACAGATTTTTTAAAAACTAGATTTCTGGAGTTATGATTGGCATGTGATAAATTGTACATACGTGAAGTATTTAGATTGGCAAGTCCTGACACATGTATTCCCCTGTGAAACCACCACCACAGTCGAGTAATGAGCGTGTACACAACCCTTGGGGGCTTCCTGGGGCCCCTATGTGACCCTACCAACCTTCCGCACTCTGACATCCCCAGGCAACCCCTGATCTACTTTCTGTCACCACAGATCAGTTTGCATTTCTTAGAATTTAGTATAAATGGAATCGTATAATATGTACCCTTTTTGTCTGCCTTCCTGCGCTCAGGGCCATTGTTTTGAGATTCATCCACAGGGTGGCGTGCATCAACAGTTTATTCTTTTTGTTGCTGAGTAGTGTTTCATTTTATTAAAGGTCATAGTTTGTTCATCCAGGAGGACATCTGGATTGGTTCCACTTTTTATTGGTTACAAATAAAGCTGCTGTGAACATTTGTGTACAAGCCTTTCTGTGGACATATACCTTCATTCTTCCTGGGTAGATACCAAGGAGTGGAATTCCTGGACCCTATGGTAGGTGTATGTTTAACTTTTTACAAAAACTGTCAACTGTTTTGAAAGTGGTACCATCACTTTTCATTGGCACCAGCAGTGCATCAAGTTCCAGTCCCTTCACATCGTTACCAACACGTGGCTTGGTCAGTCTTGTTACTGATAATTTGAGCCGTCTTACTAGGTGCGTATGTCACTGTAGTCTTAATTTGCATTTCTGTGATGGCCGATGATGTTGAAGCTTTCTTCGCACACTTTTGCCATCCACACGCCTTGCTCCATGAAGTGTCTGTTCAAATATTTTGTCCGTTAAAAACAAGTGGGGCTATTTCCTGCCTGACCGCTGCCATCATGGGTCACATGTGTGCTCCGGGGAGGGCCTGTCCCGGTTGGCTTTGCCCTGTCGCCGTAGCATCCTCACTTTTGGCTGAAGTTGAAGTTGAAATCTGAAGGCGCAGATTTACACACTGGCCAGAAGGTGACTCCCTCACAGATCAGCGTGATCCTGAGGGACTCACGTGGCCTTGCACAAGGATGTCTCGTGACAGGCAATAAATCTTGAGACTCCTTAAGTCCAAATGATTTGCACCTGCTCATCCTGAGGATCTCTGCTGTTTAGTTAAGAAAGTGGTTGCTGTTTGGCAGCCTCTTGAGAGGAACTGGAGGGATAAGGAGGCTGAATTCCGTCTGATCTGGCAGAGTTGAATCCGTCGATTGGCTGGTACCACATGACCGAGAGAGTTCCTCCTCCCATGGGAAGCATGACTCATCCACAGCCTCTGCTCTGGTTGCATGAATTTGTCTGTGAACACAAGCAATAAAATCACTTGTTAACTAAAAAAAAAAAAAATTGGGTTGTTTGTTTTTTTATTACAGAGTTCTGAGAGTTTTTTAATATATTCTGGATATAAGTTCCTTATCAGATACTCAATTTGTAAATATTTTCCTGTGTCTTTGGCTTGTATTTTTATTCTTTTATTAGTGTCTTTCAAAGAGAGAAGTTTTCAATTTGATGAAGTCCAGTTTTTATCAACTTGATCTTTTCTGGACCTTGCTTGGGTGTGCCCATCCCCAGCACAGCAATGCGCCATGCTTTAAGGTGTTTCATCTAAGAAATCTTTACCTAAGCCAAGGTCAAAAGTTTTTTTCCTATGTTTTCTTTTAGAAGTTTTACAATTTTATGCTTATGTCTATGATCCATTTTGAGTTAATTTTTGTATGTGGCGTGAGGTATGGATTGAAGTAGTTTTTGGGCATAGGGTTGTCTAATCGTTCTGCTCATGTATTGTAAGGACCATACAATCTCTGCTGACTTGTCTTCGCACCTTTGTCAAAGATCAGTTCAGCTCCTGGGGAGTTGGTTCACCGATGCATAAGGAAATGCAAACTAACAAGGGAAAAGCAAAATATTCAATCTCTAAATGGAATTAGATGGAATTAAATGAAAAGTGCGGGTCGGAACTTGCCATCAGGCCCAGCTCGGGTTTCAGCGCGTCTGAGCTTGGCCACTGGCCTCAGAGCCACCTCCCAGTGCAGACCGCTCTGCTCTTTCCTCCCAAAGGCGGCCGGTGCCCTCTTGTCTGCCGTCCGTCGTTTATTGTCCCTTTCTGATGGGCATTCAGGCTGTCCGGTCACTATTGACCATGGCGCAGTGAATATTCTTGTGCACACAACACTGCAAATGCAAAAGTGTCCTCAGAGGACACATTCCCGGGAGTGGAATTGCGGGATCACAGGCTGTGTCTATGAAGCTGGTGGATGTTGTCAGATGCCAGCAGAGCCCTCTTCCAGCTGAGAATGCTGAGGCCTGGGACACTAAGTGTCTTGCCCAAGGGCCCTGCTGGAGACCGCCAGGCTCAGGACAGGGCCAGGTCTCCGGACGACACCTCGCGTGTTCTACCCAGTGCCATGCGGATGTCCCACTGCACAGGGGCAGACAGTGGGTGATGAGGGCAGGCAGGCCATGGAGGTCCTGTGTCCCCCACCTCTGGGTGTGTGTTGAAGAGGAGACCGTGCTTCCTTGGCAGGTCTGGGGCCTGTGGCGGGAGGGACGGGGAGGAGCTCTTCGGGCCCAGCGGGCTGTCTGGGTACAGCTCCAGCCCCTTCTGAACCTACCCTTTCCTTCCTCTCTGTTAGATCCCAAAGATGGTCCAGTTTTATATCCCCAAAACCACCAAGATGTGCCCCTGCCCGTGCCACCGCTTTGGGGGCCACCTCCCAGTGCCTAGGGACCAGGCAGCGATGCCCTACTGGGTGCCCCGGGTTCTGAGGTCAAAGAAGCAGGTGAGGAGGGCTGGGCCTGCAGGGTGAAGGGGAGCACAGGGTGCCCGGAGGTCCCCAACAGAGGCCTCTGTCACTGCCCAGAGAGGGTTTTTTGACAGCTGCTGCAGGCTGCAGAGCACAGAGGGTGCTGGGCTGTTGGGAGGGCTGCGCAGGTCTCCTGGTGGGCGGTTCTCTGCACAGGGCTTTCCCTCATCTCCTCTGCCTCCTCCTCTTCTCCTCCACCTCCCCCTCTCCATGTCTGCTCCCTGACCCGGCCCAGCCCTCTTCCATCTCGCTGCACATCTGTCAGGCATCGCATCCTGCGGTTGTAGCCCCTGGCCCTGGCATGGAGGGAGGCTGGGAAGGACCGTTGAGATTTCCTGTCCTATCTCTGGTCTGTCTGGCCGCCCCCACAGCACCTGCCTGCCGGGCAGGCCCTTCTCTCCCCTGGGTCCCCAGTCTCTGGGAGGGAGGTAGAGGCTTCCTTCCTTCCTTCCTTCACCCACACCTCCAGCTGCTGGTTTTCTATTACTGAGCAGCGCATGGTCCCCAGAGTGAAGACCTCGTAGCAAGGAGACCACGGCTGGCATTCTGAGCTGGCCACCGCCCCTGCCCAGAGGGTTTGCGTCCAGATCACCAGGCCCTCCCCTCTCTGTGGGCAGCTGGGCTGACACACTTGCCCTGTTCTTGTCTTTTAGGTGGCGAAGAGGCAGCGGAGTGTGAAAGGTACCCAAGGTAACTCACCGAGTCTTGTCTCATCCCCGCCCCCGAGTGTCACAGTGGGTGGGGAGACGCCTCTCATCCCAAGACACCTGTGAAACAAAGAGGACCATGGCAGTGACATGCCTGTGGGTCCCCTGCCCTGCTTTCGCCAGGCACCACTGGTCACCCACCATCTTTCCCCGGTGATCCCAGAGAAGCCGCAGCTCCCCAGCCTTAGCCCACCCGTCTGTTAGCATCGGCTCCCCGGATGAAACCAGTTTCCAAGCCGTGGTGCGATGACATCTGAAGTGGTTTCTATTTAAGCTCTAATCCTCTATAATTCATGACATAGTCGGGGTGTGTGTATATACATATTTTCATGACATAGCACATATTCCTATATATCCTATTATATACTCACACATTCGTATATTCGTGACACATTATATATTCAAAACAATATATATTCTTTACATAGTATATTCATAATTCATATATTTGCTTCCTAGTATATATACATTCATATATTCATTATAGACATGGTATGTACTCACATTCATGTCGTATATTCATGACAAGCATATTCTTGTATTTGCGTATTTGTGACCTAGTATATATTCATGTATTTGTGAGGTGGACATCTGTACATTCATGCTGTCATGACAATATCCTGGGGGATTGGCATGTCCACCCGCCGTTACTTTCTCTGTCTCTAAAACAAGTGGGTGGGACTTGGTCGTGAAGGCACTTTCTGGCGCTGAGGGCTGACATGTCCGTGTTTTCTGGGCTGGCATTGCATCCTTCCCCTGCACGCTGTGCACTCTTTGCAGTGGGTACCCCTTGACTGCATCTGTGGACGAATGAATCTATGAATGGACGTGGGGTTCCTGGGAAGGGGGAGTGATTTGAGTGGAACTCTTAGAGGCCCGGGGGTGGGGAAATGCATAATCACCAACCAATGCACCCACCTCTTAATGGTGCAAAAAATAAGTGCTCTTTCTTAATCATAAAAGTAACACAATTCGTAGGAGTGTAATTTGTCACAGCCTTTGTGGGGGTCAATTTGAATGTGGCTATCATATTGTAAAACACACATAACCTTCCACTGAACCACCTGTGGAGACTCCCACACACACTGGCGTCTGCAGCAGGAATTTTCGGAGCAAAATACTGGAGCCACTTGAGCGCCTCTTGTAGGACAGTGGACACAGGCAGGGTGTGTTTGAAACGTGGCACCTGTCATCTGGGTACAGTGAAATGGACCCAGATGAATAACTTGGGAAGATCCCCCAAGACTTACCACTACGTGGAAAACAAGCCCACCCGCAGGACTCAGTTAGCGTAAACCTAGAAGGCCAGAGCCCTGTTTGGGTGTAGATGAAGGTCCGAGGTGTGTCTCACAGGGGACCTGTGTGGGCCCAGCGGGAAGAGGTGAGGTACGAGCTTCTCACTCTGGGAACAAAACAGGAAGCGGTAGGTGGGCTCAAGTGGCAGGTAGAAGAGCCAGAAATCACCTTAGTAACAGAACCTGTGGCAGTAGGAAGAGAGCAGTGGGAGGAACTGCTCTCGAACTGTATAATCGCACGTTTGAGGGTTTATTTTTGTTGATTATTTTCAGCTTTGAATACCTTGCATTTTAAGAAAAGCTAAAGGCTTACTTGGTTTATTGTTGAATCACAGACATCAACTGGTATGTTTTTAAAAACCACCATTAATTTTTATGCTAAGCATTGTTTTACAGCGTAGGCAATTTACATAAGTGTTTGAAGCCTCAAACCCATTCAAGCCAGAAGGTGTTCGCAGGACAGGATTAGGAGAGCGAGTGTCATTGCTGCCAGGAGAGCCACAGTCCTTCTCTCCTGTGGTTTCAAGTAGAGAGTGATTTAAAAATGTGGGATGCTTCCTCCGACCTCAGACCCAGCTGATTTCCACTTTATTTTATTTATTTATTTTTTGTGTGTGGGGATGGGGAGGGTCTTCCGGTGAGGACCAGGAAAACCGCTAGACCAATTCTAAAAGAGCTGTAACACTTGGTTTCCATTTTAACGAGAAAGTTCCTATTTCTGATCTTACGTTTTTCTGGTAAAGAGAGGCTTATGCGCTTTTCTACTCGGTGCTTTTGTGGTACAATTTTTTATTAGGAAAATGTATTTGTTATAGTTCTATTAATAGTGCATTTTGTATGAATGTAACTGGAGTGTATATTTTATATTAAGAGCATCTTAATAGTGTAATAAAGATAAGAAAGAGTTATCAGGAGGATCACACGTTGGCCAAAGCACGTCTGCAAAGTGCTAAAGGCCGTCGAGGAGCTGGGACGCCAGGTTCCACCTGTGTGGCAGTCCCTGCCTTTTCATAATGGAAAATATCAAATACTCCCCAAAGTGGAGATTGGTCTAAACAAGCCGCGGTGCCCATCATCTTATCCAGCCTGGTTTCACCTGGTCTGCACCCACCCCCTCCCCTTCTCCAAAAAAAAGGTGATTTTGGAGCAAGTCCCAGCTAGAGTTGTACCCTCCACTCTAGGGGACGAGACTGTGGAGAAGCACAGCCCGAGGCCGTCACCACCCGGGAAGTCACAGCCAGCAAGACGTCTTCATCCCCTCAACCGGGGCCAATGTCCCCACCCCTGGAGGCTCCTCCTCCAACCTCACACCTGCCCTCTCTCCACCCAGAAGCCCCCCTGGACTCGTGCTCCCGGCACAACCGCTGGCAGATCTGCTGCGAGGACGGGCGCCTCCTGCTCAGGTGGCAGCAGCTCCAGGCCCTTCACCGGGACAGGCCACCTGCCAGCGCCCCTGCCCCACTGCTGCCTGTGGGCCTCGGCCTCCTTGCTCTCCTCCAGGCCTTCCTGAGGGTCATCGTGGCCATTCGGTGAGCAGGCGAAGCATGGCGTCGGTGGGGCCCTGGGCACAGAGCTGCCCTTGTGGGGGGTGAGGGGTGGTGGATGGCAGGGATGGTGCCATGGGAGGCCGGGGTGGCTGTCCTGCCTGCAGGCCCTGCCTCTCCCCGCCTTCCAGCCAAGGGCGTCCAGAGGGGCCAGAGCGGCCAGGTGGGGGTGGGGCCTCTTGGGGGCTCTTCTACCTTTCTTTGTGCACCCCCTCCCTGCTCCCAAGACAACACCAGTCCCAATTTCCATCATCGCGTTGGGGTTAGCGGTGGATCTTAGTGCTCCACCAGCCTCTGGGGTCTGAACACCCCCTCAGGGTGGGGATCTGTTCCCTGTCCCAGCCCAGCCCTGGCTGCCAGGCTCCGCGTGGGGAAGCCCCTCCCCTGGACTCCAGCCCCCACCCTCGCCCACCTGAGTTTTGCCGCCGAAACCCTCATGGCCCACAGCCCCATGACCGTGACACCTCCAGGGCATCCCCTGGGTCACAGCAGGACCTCGGTGGGTCCAAGAGTCAGAAAATCCCCTCCTCTCTTCCCTTCCTCCTCCTCCCCTCCTCCTCCTTTCTGGATGTGTGGGTGCCCCGTGAGACCCCCCAAGCCACATGCCGGGCTATCTCGGGAGGAGCCGAGGCTGCCTGTCTGCTGGCCTGGCTGGGGAGAGGGTGAGCTCAGCATTCCCACCAGGGAGCCCCAGAACAGGGTGGACCCGCCTTGGCCTTCCTTTCACCTGTTCGCGGTTCTGCAAGGTGGGGAGTGTCATCCCTTTCCAGAAGGAGCAGTGGGCTCTCGGCGGTGGCCGGGCTCGCCTGGGGTCCCACAGCTGGAAAGCGATGCAGCCGGGACTGCACCCCCAGCCCCGTCCCCACCTGGGACTGCTTAGGCCCTGAGCGCCGTGGGTACGACCCCATGGAGGTTGCCTGCCAAGGGCACAGCAAGGGCAGTGTGGTCTCAGCCTACTTCCTAGTAACTGCCTCTCTCTTTGCTTCCCAGCCAGATTTTTTGGGTTTGAAGTTGGAATCTTCAGCTACTGTCAAGAGCATCAATAAGTATGTTAGTCACAATCAAGACCTTCAACGAAAGTCCTCAGGTTGGAAGGCATCTGTGATATCCACTATTTTCTCACATAAAATAATTCATACCCAAGGTTCAATGCAAATTATTTACCATCTGGTGATTCTTAGTTGTAGCGGAGTTGGTGTGAATGTGGGTGAGACTCTGTGACAGATGCAGTCAATAAATGTTATTTGTGAAACTCTGAACTGGCCACTTCTTAAGTGATCACCTCTGATTCCCCTTCATTAAGGAGGGGCTTGTTCCCCATCTGGGCCCCGGGGAGGGGAGCATGACTGAGGGTCTACTCCCTCTGCCAGGGGCAGCAGACCCACTGGATGAGGGTCATAAGATGGTTTTTGCACCTGTTTCAGGTGGGTCTCACTTGACGTAGCATAACATTGCATGTGAGTTGAATTTTTTAATCTGAGATATCGTTTACATATTGTAAAATTCACTTTTTTAAAGTATAAAATTCAGTGGTTTTTAATATATTTACAGTCTTGTGCAACCATCACCACCAATTCCAGAACATTTTCATCACCATAAAAAGAAACCCCGTATCATTAAGTCATCACTTCTCCTTCCCTCCTCCCCCAGTCCCTGGAAACCACGAATCTATTTCCTGTCTCTACGGATGTGCCTGTTCTGGGCATTTTATATAAACGGTATCACACAATATGTGGTCTTTTGTGACTGGCTTCTCTCACTTAGCGTGTTTTTAAGGCTCATCCATGTTGAGGCGTGTATCAGTACTTCACTTCTTTCCATCGTTGGATAATACTCCCTTGTACAGATAGGACACGTTTTGTCTATCAGTGATCAGTTGATGGACATTTGGGTTGTTTCCACCTTTTGGCTGTTGCGAATTATGCTGTTATGAACATTCATGTACAAATGTTTGTGTGGACAAATGTTTGCATTTCTTTTGGGTCTATACCTGGGAGTCGAATAGCTGGATCCTATGGTAACCCTATGTTTAATGTTTTCAGGAACTGCCAAGCTACTGCCCGGAGGCAGGTGCACCATTTTATGTTCCCACCAGCAGTGTATGAGGGTTTTGGTTTCTCCACATCCTTGCCAACACTTGTTATTATCTGTCATTTTGATTACAGCCATCCTAGCAGGTGTGAAGTGGCATCTCATTGCAGTTTTGATTTGCATTTCCCTAACAACTAATGATGGTGAGCATCTTTTCATGTGCTTATTGGACATTTGCATATCTTCTTTGGAGAAATGTCTATTCAAATACATTGTATTTTAATTGGGTTGTCTATCTTTTATTGTTGAGTTGTATGTGTTCTTGTATATATTCTGGATACTAGACTCTTATGAGATATATCATTTGCAAATAATTTCTCCTATTCTGTAAGTTGCCTTTTTACTTTTTTAGTGATGTCCTTTGAAGTACAAAAATTTTAAATTTTTGTGAAATAAGTTATCTATTTTTTCCTAGGTTGCTCTTGCTTTAGGTAATGTGGTCATACCTAAGATACTATTGCCTAATCCAAGGTCAGTCACAAAGATTTGCACCTATGTTTTCTTCTAAGAGTTTCATAATTTTGGCTTATACATTTAGGTTTTTTATTTACTCTGAATTTAATCTTGGTGTGTATATGGTGTGAGGTAGGGGTCCAGCTTCACTCTTTTGCATGTAGATAGTCAGTTGTCCTAAATGACATTCTTGAAATGATGAAATTATAGAAATGGAGAATGGATGAGTGGTTTCCTGGGGTTAAGGAGGGGTGCGGTGGAAGGGGGTGGGTGTAGCTGCATCCTCCTGGTGATGGGCATGCTGTGCCTCGACTATCGATATCAATGTTCTGGTTCCAACATTGTACTGTAGTTTCTGAAGACATTACCAATTGGGGCAAACTGGATAAAGGGAAACGTGGTATCTCTCTGTACTATTTTTTATAAGTGCATATGAAGCTACAGTCATCTCAAAATAAAAAGTCTAATTGAAAAGCCGCACAGTTTGCTGTGGAAGGCTCTGAGAATGCAGAAAAGTACCAGGAAGAAACGGGAAGCCACGCAAACCCTCCCCGCTGGCCTCCATTACCACTGCCCTGGGGAAGGACAGGGAAGGACGATTACCACTGAGGTGACCAAAGGGAGGATTTAAAGGGAAGAACTGGACCCTGACTCTGGGGTGCTAGAACCGGGGGTCCACCTTAGAGACAGAGAGGAGAAAACGGTGGGGTCTCAGACTTATGGGACAAAGGGGCTGCAGTCAGTGGGCCCCGCATGGGCATCTCGGCACATCCATGCCTCTGCCATGGCACCCGTGGGGGACCTCCAGTCTTCCCTGGGGAGATGGAAGCTGTGTTCCCCTGGGGCACATCTTCAGTGGCCCAAGGGCAACATTAGGCATTATTTTTTCAGTCAGCAGATATTGATTTGGTGCCTAACATGTGCCAGGCATTGGGGAGACAGCACAGGAAGATGTGCCCTGCCCCCAAGTTGCCCTTGGGCTGCTGGAATATCATAATGGAGGGGCAGTTGCCATTGTGAGTGAAGCACTTGTGAACACGGGGTGCCCAGGGACACCATCAGTGTCCCACCAACCCTTCCCATGTTGCCATAAGGACCAGCAATCTCTGCAGTGTTCTCGGCTGCAGGAGCCCCCGCAGGGACAGGCTGGATGTGCGGGGGAGGGGATGCCCCAGGAACAGCCCTTGGCCAGTGGCTGGTGGGATCAGTGCTCCTCACCCTCATGGGACGACTCCTTCATCCCCTCTCACTTCTCCGCCCCTCCAGGGCTTCCTGGATCCCCTCCCCAATAAAGCACTTGCACTCAATCCTTGCCTCAGGCTCTGCTTATGGGGGGAGCTCCAGATCAGACAAGGCCAGCAGACCCAGCTCAGGGTCAGGGAAGGTCCCTGAAGGAAGGGCCATCGGAGTGGAGGCCTGGAGACAATTCGGGTAACCTAGCGCTGAAGGGTGAGGACCGGGTGTGGGGGCAGAGACACAGCAGGTGTGAAGGCCCGGAGGCGACATGTGGGGGCATTCTGGCCACGTAAGCCACCCGGGGTGCTGGATCCTGGCGTGGGCAGTGAAGAGCACTGGAAGATGAAGTGGAATTCGGATGGCCCAGGAGGTTTCAGAAGGTTGTGAGGGCACCAGACTTGCATTTTGGAGAAACTTCTCTGGCTAAAGTGTGTTGAACAGAACAGTCTTCCTCCTGAGCGCCCAGTGTGTCCCAGGTGACTGAAGCCAGTGGCCACCCTCCAGGCAGGGCGCTGCGCACCTGGGACAGGTGTGGATGCCTAGGCTGGGAGACAGCGAGGCCAGCCGGGTGAGTCCCTGCTCCCGTGGACCTTGGGCCACCCCTGCAGCCATTACATCTGGGCCTCATCTGGGGGAAACGGCATGTCAGGTTTTCCGGAGGAGCCTGTCTGGGGCCGCTCAGGAACTGAGGACACCGAGCTGTTGGCGGAAAACCATTGGAAAAATTACACTGGAGAATGTGGCCAAGCCACTGCCAGGAGTGCAGGTAGCACGTCCAACCCTGAACGTAGATAGAGAGCAACCTCTCTCGGCCCTCAGGAGGCTGGGGTTCAGGGGCACTGAGCCCGCCTTGTCCCTGCGGCCTGGTGTTCACATCCCATCTTCATCCCCTTTTGAGCCTCAGTTTCCTCATCTATACAGGGGGACCAGTACCAGATGCTTCCCAGGTGGCTGTGAGGCTCTGAGGTCCTGCCCTGGAGCTAGCCGGCCTGGTCACTTACTATGACGATTGTTGGGATGGTTTGCGATAGGGACACACCTGAGCCAGGAACAGCAGGCCCGTCTGGTGTGTTAAATAACAGCAACAGCAGCAGGGCACGCCTGCACAGTCCTGACACAGCTGGCTCCTCCAACCCCCAGGACTGTGCTACGAGTTGATTCTCCTGCCCTGTTTCCTACAAACAGGAAAACTGGGGCTTGGTGAAGTTAAGTAACTCGCCTGAGGTCACAAGCTCACACTTGGCAGAGGTAGGATTTGAACCCAAGCCGTATGTCTAGGGCACAGCTCCACCCTCTGCCACCTCTGGCCCCCCAGGTCAGGCCCAGGACCGGGCAGGGGGGACATTCAGAGCAAGGAAGGGGAGGAGCCATTTCCACCTGGACCAGCTGGTGGCATCTAGGCCCCTTGGCACTGGGGGTCGAGGACCTGTGCTTGTGTTTTGGGCACCGTGGGGGCCGCTGGACAGCTGCAATATTTTGGGGGTGCTGTGGTGCCCCCCACAGCAGAAGGGATGTCCCCTGGTGCGGTAGCACGGCAGGTTCTCAGCATGCTTCCTCCTGTCTGCTTCCATTCTTGACCGCCCAGGCTTTGACCCGGCATGTCCCTCCCAGTGAGACACCTGCCCTTGCGGGCCCTGCCTTGCGTCCAGCTGCTTCTGCACGGAGCCGGGCTTCAGACCGCCCCGGTGGCATCCGGGTGGGCCTGTTCCCAGTCGTGCCCGTATCCACAGGCTGGAGTATTTTAGAGGCACTCACGTCCTCAGCAAGCCTCAGTTCTCTGAACTGAAACCGATTACGCAGCACCGCTTGCCCCCCGCCCCCGAAAAACAATTGCCTGGACCTATCGTGTAGCTGTGTCGGCACAACTTCTGAGGCCTCTTATTTATAAAATGAATATTTCATGCACTTCAAATCCTAAAAAAAGTAACTGGCTTGTAAGCAAAATAATACAAGGCAGTATTGTATTGTAGTGAGGCAAGGGTCTGTACCAGCTCTCTTTGGATCCTTCCAGAATGTTCTGTGACCTATTTTGACTTAATAAGCAAATTTTATGTGCCATTCACCCCAAGGACTCTTTTCTTGCGGGGGAGCTGAGCCCCCTTGGAAAATAGGGATTCTTTTACTTTCCCACAGACAGGATGAGTGAAGGGATTAGTCCCAGAGCTGCAGTGTTACAGGGCCTTGTCCTCCTTTATTCCAACATCGAGTTCCAGCATCTGTCCCGGGGCCAGCCAGCAGCTATGTGACTGGGACGTGACAGTGATTTAGCTGTGCAAACAGCCATGGCGTCACTCGGAATTTGCTCGTTGTCAGCTGGCCATGCGATAACAACGAACTCTGCTGCAGCCTGCGTCTCCCTTGACGCCCGCGTGTCCTCTGTCCCTTCAGGATGCCAAGCCCCGCTTACAGCCCTCCCCCTTGGAGATGGGTACTTGTCCATCAGCTCTGGTTTTCTAAAAGCAGCTCAGGTGTGTGGTGTGGTCTTTTGTTGCCTTAAATGTTCGACAGGAGTAAGAGGCAGCGGGGTGGACGGGGCTGTCTCTTCTGCAGGGATGTCGCCAGGACTGAACAACAATGGCCAAGCTCAGAGGGCAGTGAAGTGGGGGAGGGAGAGAGGTGTGAGGAGGGGGCTGGAGGGAGGTGGGGAGGGTGGCCCTGCAGCCGGCAGCTCCGGGGGCATGAGGTTGGCGGGTCCCTCCTGACAGTTTTGTGTCTTCCAGGCTGCCCTCTTCCTGGGTCAGTCACAGCGGGCCTGGGGGCCCTTTGTGAAGCGAGTGACTGCAGCTCCCTTGTGTATCATAGGGTATCAGACATCACTGTTGCCTGTGAAGGGGAATGTTTGAGGGCTTTTACCCCTGTACTGGTACCAGTGTGCATAGCTCAGGACTCTTGGTTGCAAGGAACAGAAAAGCCAACTCAAACTGGCTTAAGCCAAGAAGGGAATTCATTAGTTCATATAACTGAAAAGTCTAGGGGCATAATGGCTTCAGGAACAGCTTGATCCAGGGAGCAGATGCTGTCTTCAGGACCAGTTTCTTTCTGTGTCTTGGCTCCACACACTTCAGTATCATTTTTGGGCAGCTGTTTTGAAAGACGGCTGTAAGAATCGCTGGGTTTACATCAAAGTTGTGCCAAATTCAGTGGACAGGAGAGAAGCTCTCTTTTCTCATTGTTAAAGCAAGAGTCTAGACGTAGCTTTGATTGAGGCTGATTGGCCTCATTTAGGTCACGTGCCTGTGCCCATCATTGCCTGGGGGTCTCATACTCTCTTAGATGAAGCCAGGGGCACATGCCCTGCATTGCAGTTGCTACTGCTGAGTAACAACCATCCCCAGCTTAGTGGCTTAAAGCATCAATAATCATTTATTTAGCTCATGCATCTGCAATTTGGGCAGCACCCAGCAGAGAAGGCTCCTCTCTGCTGCACGCGGCATCAGCTGCAGCAGCTCAGCCGGGGACTGGAGGTCCCTTTTTGAAGACGGTGCAGCCACATGGCTGATGCTGGCTGCTGGCTGGGAGCTTGGCCGCAGCTGAGGGCCGGGCCCTGGTACTTTCCATGTGCGCCTTTCCACAGGGGGTCCAGGCAGCCTTGGAGCATGGCAGCCGGGTTCCCCAAGTGAGAGTCCCGAGAGATAGGAGGTGGAAGCTCTCAGGCTGGGCCCAGAAGCTGGCACAGCATTGCTTCTGCCAAATTCGATTGACGTAGACCCCTCCTTTGATGGCAGGGGTGTCAAAGAATTGGGGCCCACACTTAAAACTGCTACAGTGTTCCTAAAGATGGGGATGGGGTCATCTCATCCACAGTGTGAGCGCTGAGAATGGGTGGCAGAGCGACTCCTCCAAAGCAGGATCAGACACCAGAAGCAGGAGCAAAAGTAATGAACATCTGCGACAAGGCAGAAGAGGTGCGGGGGCAGAGGACCTGCGGGAGGCTCCTCCTCCTGAGGCCCAGAGAAGAGCAGCACATTCTAGGATTGCCCAGAGGTGGCCCCGGGGCTGGCCCAGAGCCTGCAGCTTGGGCTCTGCTGGAGCTGCCCTATCCCGTGGATCCACGGGGCTTTGAGCACCACACAGCAAATGCTGACTGAGCACCTGCTGTGTGCCTGGCCTGGCTCTGCAGCAGAAACAACGGCCTCTGCTCTCCTGAGCACATTTCTCCTTCAGCCTGTTCCTGAGGAGCCCCACACTGCTACAGGCCCCATGGTACTGATGTGGCAGTGGGAGACAGGACCCCAGCCTTCCTAATACTGTGGGGAGGTGTGCAGGGTGAGGGGGAATGGGGGACCCTGGGGCACATCTTAGGGGCAGAGTCTTGGGGAGGCTGCTCTGAGGGGGAGGCCTCCTGGCAATAGGGACACATTCAAACGGAGAACTAAAGGATGAAGCAGGCAGGGGAGAATGTTCCGGGTAGAGGGAAGAATGGTTCCTGAGCAGTGTTAGGGGGAGGTACAGGATGCTTTCGGGGCTAACAGTAGTTAAAACGTCTGCCTTTCTGGAGTGCAGATGAAGAGTCCCGAGCTATTCGCCCGAATTGGTTCCTGGGGTAGAAAGGATCTTGCAAGAGAATCTCATTCAGCCTCTTGCCAGGGAAATTTCCCAAATTTTCCTTCCAGAAAAAGTCCTTTTCAGCTGATGGAGACCCCGTCTTCTCTGTTGTAACCCCATTTCCCCTGACTTTGAGAACAGCTGGTCAGCATCCTTCTGCTAGAAATGATTTCCATATTTGGTGGTTTCTCTCTTGGCAAAGCAGACCCGCTGGTTATTTCGGGTGTGGGGTGACTGCCTTTCCCGTTCAGGGACTGAGCGGCTCTCCCGTCCTGAGAACAGTGGCTGCAACCGCCGGCTCACCCCGAAGTGACCGTCCTGCGTGGAGCAGCTGCGAGCCGTCCACCCTCTGCGGTTAGACAGGAGATCAGAGAGGTTAATGGTAGCTTTCATACTCGAAGGCAACAAAGTGCTCCCAGCCAAGATGTGAAATAGTCTGCAAGTAAAACAATCTTGTTGGCAGGAGGATCTCTCGATAGCTGCTGAGTCTACAGTGGACTTGAGGCGAAAACGCTTGACTCCAAATGCTACTGCTCAACATTTGGCCAAGGCAAGCAGACAGTGTCCAGGCTTTGGAGAACTATCATTCAAAACTACTAGAAGCTATAACCATCCGGTTCCTTTTAGCGACAGTGTTTCTTGTTGAGAGTTTTTTCCCTCCCCTCTGCTGGCAGAACTCAAGGACTTACCTACTTCTTTATTCATTGCTTGTTCTGTAGCCATCTACCCCCACAGGTTTCAGAGGTTGGGATGTAGACATCCTTGGGGGTCTTCATTCTGCCCAGCACAGCTCCCTTGGAGAAGCCCTTCCCCAAAGCCTTGAAAGCATGTCCACTTATACAGATCTTCAGGAAGCTTCTTAGCTCTAAGCCAGAACCTAGTCCGTGGCCGCACCTCCTGCGAGGGAGGACGGGGCGTTCATATCTTCACTGGGCAGCGATGCCCCTGCCACTAACTGGGCTTCTGTTACAGAGGAGCACAGAACAGGACAGGTCCTGCCAACTAGAGAATGACGAGGTTCATAAATGTGGAACAGAGAGCTTTATTCTCATAAGGTTTGCGGCCTGTAGGTGCCCACCTTGCAGGCTGGGACGCGCAGCCTCGGGCAGAAGCCAGGAGCCAGCACTTTGAGGGAGGGGCAAAGGGAACAGGAATTTATGCTGAGTGCTTTGGCCAAATATACATATTTGACAAGCTATAGGAGGAGTCATGAATATTTATGAGAGGAGAAACATGTGCACGTGCAACTGAGCTTCATGCCCCTTCGTGGGTCGCGTGTACAAAAATGGCAGTGTTAGCATGACCTGAGGGTGGAGTTTTGGCCCTCTGATGTCAAAAGGTGAAGCAGAGGACATGGAAACCCTTTGTGTGCATCCTCCATAGACTGGGCAGAACCACTCCGTGGTCGGTGGCCCCTTATCAGGAGGGGACGCTGACTGGTTGCTCTGAAACCACAGAAGGGGGAGGAGCGTTGGGCTTGGTTGAAATCAGGGTGGCGCGAGGCTTTCCAAGGCTGGTTCTGTTTAACCTTAGGGGAGAAATCCTGATGGTTATCGAGGGAGGGAGTGTAACCAGGCGTGTCTCACCGCCCATCCCATCATGACTGGAATTTCAGTTTTGAGGTTTCTCCGGGGTCCTGTTGGCCGGGGGGCAGGGTCGGTTCAGTTGGCTGGGGGGCTTAGGACTTTATTTTTCTTAGTCCCACAGTGGGTGTGGGAAACTTGCTGGGTGGTGTCCACCACATGCACCTTGCAGTCCATCTTGACAGCAGCCCAGCAAGGCAGCCATCCCATCATGCCTGTTTCAGAGGTGGGGAAACTGAGCCTCAGAGAGGCTACGGAGCTTGCTCAGCCACACAGCTGGTCAGAGGCAGAACTGCAATTCGAACCAGGTCTGAATCCAGAGCCTGGGCTTCTACCGCCAAGCTGTACCTCTCTCATTTACTGCATCCTTAGGCAGCCCCGGGAGGAGAGATTGCCGCTACCTCCATTCCAGAGAAGCCGCGGGCTCACAGAGGTTGGGTGACTTGTTTCTGTTACACAGCTGACACAGCTTCAGGACCCCAAGGCCCCATCCTGAGCCTACTCGAGCCTCCCGGCTGGCTTCCTAGGCCTCCGGGCTGACCTGGGAGTGTCGTGTGCTGGGGTCTCGGGGCAGGGCTGGCATCCCTGGTGGCTCACCAGGCACAAAGTAGGTGGAGGCACGGGCAGTCTGCCCAGCCCGGCCCCAGTCCCAGCAGCTCCTCTGGCTGCTCCCTGCACTGCCTGGCCCCACTTCCACGAGCTCTCCGGTTACCCACGTGCCGAGACTCAGGGGCTGGGAGGGGCTGGGGGGACACCCAGTCCAGCCGCCTGCTTCATAGATGGGGGATGCTGAGGCCCAGAGAGTGCAGCACCATGCCCCAAGCCACACAGAGGCTGGAGGCAGGTGCAATACTTGAACTTGGCTCTCCCATACCCCGTCCAGCCCCTTTCCCCTGGTGGCCTCCCATCACAGGTACCACCCCCCACTTCTCCACTACGGGAAGACCCTTTCCAAGTCTCGCATTAGAGGAACGGCAGGTGGGTGGTGCTGCCGGGGCTCCATGGCAAAAACTCCAGAGCTCACCTGGGCCCTTGAGGAGAAAGCTCTGCAATCAGCTAACAATGTCTATCACCTCCATCCCAACAGCTCTGGCAGGCTGGGCACACTATAGGTGCTTCATAAGTACTTGTTGATTTGGGGTATCTGCTGCTCTCTGTGGTGGGCATCCCACCGGGGGGTCTGGCAGCCCACCAGGGCAATTGGAAACTTCCTGTTTTCACTTTTGCCATTTTCAGGTGAGACAGCCCTGTTTGAGGGTATTGTTTCTATGTCAAAACAACAAACTGCAGGTTGATCCGTGAGCAGAAGCAGGTGATGGCATTCTGGAGGAGGCCAAGTCTGGCGTTCCAGAGTTTGGGGAATTTTGTTGTCTCAGCATCAGCCAAGCAAGTGTATCCTTTCCAGACATCCGGCATCTGGGCGGGAGGGTGGATTCCAGACATCACAGCACACCCGGCCTCCTGGTCCTCGGGGGAGCAGGAGGTGGCTGGGGAGCGGGTGTCTGAGGGTGTCCTCAGCTGATGTGACCTGGGTGCCCGGGTTTGCCCCTCACATTGCCGACAGCACGGACTTTGGGGGGCTGGGGGCCCTGGGCTCCGGGGTGCCTTACCGGGGTCAAGCAGAACCACCTATAAAGTGACCGTAAAGCACAGTCCTCACCTGTGTGCTCCATGAGCCCCAGCCTCTGCCCTGCACCCCTGCCTGCCCTCTGCTCTCCATCTGAGCAAGGCTCTCCCTCCCATACCCCCATCCCCTCCCTCCTTCCTTCCTTCCTTCCAGAAACCATTTCACATATAAAAACAGGTATATGAATCTGAAATTTTAAAAAAGGACAAAACTTAAAAAATGCGACTGCAATGCATTATCCCTCTTCTCTGTCCCATCTTTCCTGTAAACTTGCAGTTGATCTGCAGGTTCGATAGATTGGCATGTAATATTTTTTGCAAGGTGGCTTCCAGGGCAGGGCTGTGTCATGCACTGTGTCAGGAGGGTCCCAGTGCTGTTGGTCCCACTCTTCAAATGCAGCAGTTGACCAGCCAGTCCGGCTGGTCAGACTGAGACAGTGACCCTCGCCTACTGGCTTTAGCGTCCCATGGTGATCCTGGACTAGATCTGCTGCGTCGCTGGGGACTACAAAATAGGATTTAGAAGGTTTTAAAATCATGTGCTGTCTTCTCTGGGACCTCATTTAATTCTTACAACAAACATGGAGACTGAGACTTTTGTCCTATTTCACAGACGAGGACACTGATACTCAGAGTGGGGTTGCACAGGGCCACACGGGGCCACACAGGGCCACATGGGGCCACACAGGATGACATGGGGCCACATGGGACCACACAGGACTACCCAGGACCTCACAGGACCACGCAGGACCAACAGGGCCAGGATCTGCCCCAGGACCCTGTTTCTTCAATGTCACCTGTCTTATGACATGGTGCCCGATGAAGACTGCTGACGATGCGGTCAACATATTAAAAAGAAGAAAGAACGAAGTGAGGGGAAAATGCAGGTTCCCATCACGTAGCAGAAACACTGTGCCAGCCTGGAGCGCTCAGCAAAATTGTTACGAAGTAGGCTAAACAGGTACCAAGATAACCGCTGGGCCTGGGGAAAGTGCCCAGCATCTGCTGGGTGCCTTGGCACTTTCTTGTCCTGAAACGGCCGGCTCAAACTGCTTTAGGGCTGCGTTGGTTGTCCTATACTGCCCTGTAGCTAATTGAAACACTAAAATCCCTGCCTAGTGACAAACCTTAACATCACTAACATAACATGGGGCGCATGACAGCCTGTGATGGTGGTGCTGCGCCTGCTGATGTGATTCACTGTGAACAAGCAAAGATACAATGTAAACACTTGGTATTACTCATTAGGAAGAGATTTAAGGCAACAACACAGGGTTAGGGTAGCAGATGCGAATTTTGCATGCAAGAAAGCTCCTATGGAAGAAATTCCTGTGCCGCCCAGGAGCAAGCACCCTAGTAAATAACCTCTAATAAACTCATCTGACTCACCAAGTTGGTCTTGTTTGAGTCAGTTTTAAGTCTCTTGGTTCCCTCTCAGTTTGGGGGGTAGTTTTTCTATACTGTCCTGGGATTTTCACAAAACAGAGAGATGACTGAGGCATGGTCTGTCTTTAGCTGGGAGGCCCTCGGGCTGCAGTGTGCTCTGAGAGGCACGTCTGTTCTGGGCTGTGCTGTGATGGGGCCTGGGGTTACAGACACGGGCGTGTGGGAAGCAGGGAAAGTCAGCAAAGCCTAACACACATCATGCTTGGGAACCTGTGGGTGTTTAACTTTTGTGAGTTGGGGAAGCCATGGCCAGACCCTCACGTACTTCCGGTTTTTGTCAGTTGACCAATCCGGGGACCAAGAGGTGCTGTTTCACAGACGTTGCTCCCTTGTCCAGCAGGCCTGGCCTACAGAACACTGAAAGGCAACCACACAGTCTAAGCAGGTAACACTGTGCTGGGCTTGGTAGGGCCAGGGGTGGGCGGTGTCCGCGCGAGACGAGGCCTGATTTGGGAAGGGAGTCGGGTAGGCCTCTCTGAACAGGGACCCTGGGCAGGGGCTGGGATGGAGGGGGGAGCAGGCCAGGGTGCCAGGCAAAGGGGAGGCCCTGAGGGGTGGGCAGGCTCATGTGGGGAATAGCAGGAGCCCCCAGTGTGGCTGGAGTGCAGAGAGGCGCACTGTGGTCAGGCGTGGAGGCCAAGACACCAGGGGCAGACCTGGGGCATTACTCTCACCTCGAGGAGCACCCACCTGACTTGGGTACAGAGGGCACTCCCTGGCAGCCATGCTGAGAAGGGCCCAGGAGCCTGAGACCACGGTGGGCTTCGCCCAGGGCTTGGGCGAGATGGCCTCTGCGGTCCCTCTGGCTTGGGGTCTCACGGTCTGGGGTCTCCTGACATGGAAACATGGAGCCCCCAACCCAAACACTGAAGCTCCCTGTGTGCTTGCGTTCCTGACATGGGAGCTGCCTCTGTTTGCTGGCACCTGGGCACGCACCTGGCATTAGCACTTTACCCCAGCAGTTCTTGTTGGAGATCAGGGAGGTTTGTTATCGGGGTCTGAGAGCAGTGGGTATGAGTGGAGAAAATACCTGTAGTCAGCCCGCTCTGTCCCCAGCCAGCTTCCCAAGGTGGGGGTCGCTCCATTGGAGGGAGACGACAGCTCTCCTTGGTCAGGAGTTCCGGGGGTGAGAGACCAGCCTTCACAGAGGCTCCTCCCAAGGTGCCTGGAATCAAAGAAGTGACCGAGCCGGGTGCACTCGGGGAGAAGACGGCGATGTGTTTGCATTGGGCACACACCCTTCTTTGTGCTTGTCCTTGTCTCCTGCATGTCCTCCTTCTCTGTGCTCAAATGTCTGACAGAAATTTTATGTAATGGGAGCCACGTGTATAGTTTAAAGTTTTCCAGTGGGCACATTTAAAAACAGAACAAGTGAATCTACTTTTAATAATATATTTTATTTAACTCAATTGGTATAAAATATTATTTCAACATGTGGCCTTGGTCATGTTTCAAGGGCTCACTGGCCGCTGTGGCTGTGGCTGTGGCTGCCTGACTCGACGGTGGCTCTGGACCCCGCCCCTTGGGGGTGGGTTGGGATGCTCTGTGGCTCCATGGTGTGAAAGTCCTAAATGCAGATCCAGGCTTTATCTCTGACTAATAGTGTGCCCCTGGGCAAGTTTCCTAAATGTTTATATTTCAGTTTCCTCAGTGGCAAAATGGGCGTGTGAATATCTACATCATACGGTTTTAGGAAGGATTAGATAATGTGATATATGTCAAGTATCTGTGTTTTAATAAATAGCCACCACACTTGCTCCCTTTGGCTTCCTGGTTGTTTCAGATGTGGACTCTCAGCTCAGTGGTCTGGTTCAAACCCTGGTTCCATGGTTCACTGTGTGTTCACCTCTGCACCTCAGTGTCCTCATCTTTAAAACAGGGGTAACAATGTTCCTCCCTTATAAGGTTTATGTGATGATTAAACAAATTAATAATCATAAAGCACTTTCAACAGTGACTGGCAGGCAAATGCTACAAAAGTGTTTGTTAAAAGAAAAAACAAATGACTAAATCATTGGTATTTATCACTGGTGTAGATTATCTGTTCTATGTGTTCAGGAATTGTCCTGGACTCTGAGTGTTGTAGCCGTGCCACACACAGCCCAGGGGAAGGTGAAGGTGGGACGCTGGACAGGGCACCGTCGGTGGAGCCTGCGAATCTGGCCTGGCTGATCTGTTCTACACGTTTTATGAGGTGCCTACTATGTGCTAGGGGACGTCCCAGTCCCTCGTGTGCTGCTGACAACCAGTGTGAGGCCTCTTAATTGGCTTCAAATGTAGCTGCGCCTTTCCTGAGCCTCTTAACAGTCCAGGGTAATGAGCTCGCGCCATCTCAATGTTTGTTTAATGCTTTATTCATGGTCACGAAACAGTGGTAATGTTAATTTCAGGGGAACTTTTAATGATGTGTGTGTTTGGTGAAGGTCCCAGTTCCTGACCCTTACGTGACAGATCTGTTTGGGGCCATGTGAGATGTTTTGCGTCACTTGCAAGAAAGAAAAAAGAGGTGCTATTTTTCCTTAGGAAAAGAAGAAGCATTTTTACAGCTGAACTTTGTTCTACCTTGGAACATTTGTCAAAGACTGCAGAAAGAAACGGGGAGACTTCTGGTAGTTCTCCTTTAAGGAGTTGGACTTCCTGCAACCAGAGGTATGATCCTATTCCTCCACTTGCTAATCTGTTCATCAATCCACTCATCCACCCATCCATCCATCCACCCACCCATCCACCCTTCCACCCATCCACCCACCCATCCACCCTTCCACCCATCCATCCACCCATCCACCCACCCCCCATCCACCCATCCACCCATCCACCCACCCTTCCACCCATCCACCCACCCATCCACCCATCCACCCACCCTTCCACCCATCCACCCATCCACCCACCCCTCCACCCATCCACCCACCCGCCACCCATCCACCATCCACCCCTTCACCCATCCCCACCATCCCACCCTTCCACCCACCACCACCCCTCCACCCCATCCCACCTCCACCTCCCCATCACCACCCCCCCACCCTCCATCCACCCATCCCATTCCACCACCCCCACCCCTCCCCTCCCCACCCCCCTCCACCCCACCCCTCCACCCTTCCACCCACCATCCCCACCTCCACCCATCCATCCACCCCTCCACCCATCCACCCATCCACCCACCACCCCCCACCCTCCACCACCCTTCCACCCCATCCCACACCATCCCACCCTTCCCCCTTCCACCCATCCACCACCCTTCCACCCATCCACCCACCCTTCCACCCACCCACCCATCCACCCATCCATCCATATACCTTCCATCCATCCATTCATCTACCCACCCACCTCCTGTACCCAGTACCTAGCACCATCTAACACCCTACAGGTGCTCCTCAACTTACGGTGGGGCTACATCCTGATAAACCCAGGAAGCTGAAAATATCAAGTCAAAAATGCATTTAACACACGTGACCTACCAAACATTGTAGCTTAGCCTAGCCTACCTTAAACATGCTCAGAACACTTACACTAGTCTGCAGTAGGACAAAATCATCTAACTCAAAGCCTATTTCATACTAAAGTGTTGAATATTGCATGTCATTTATTGAATACTGTACTGAAAGTGAAACACAGAGCAGATGTGCGGATCCTCACCACTAACGTGCACAGCTGAAAGCACGCTGGGCTGGAAGCACGTTTGAAGCCTTCAACCAAAATTAATTGCCAGGTGATGAGCTGCTATAGGGCCACCAATTCCTCTGTCTTCTGTTGGGCTCAGAATCACTGGTGGAAGGCGTTGGAGCGGGGACACTGGATAGCTGAGCAGGTGCAGTGTGTTCAGAAAGATGTCAAGCATCTTGGTTTGTCCTCGAGATTGCGTGGCCGCCCAGTGCTGCCAGACAGTATCACACCGCACCTTGCTAGCCTGGGAAAAAATCAGAATTCAAGACTCGAAGTGCGGTTTCTACTGAGCACGTGTCACTTTCACACCCCCATAGAGTCAAAAACCTGTAAGCCAAGCCACTGTAAGCCAGGCCATCTGTACGTTTTTTTTGCATGTACACCTTGCATCCTGCGTATGTCCTTGTACCAGGGTGTGAGCTTGGAGGGCCCAGGCCCCCTAGCTGATCTCATCCTGTTTCTCTGGTGGCCACAGTGCCCTGGCTGCTCAAGAAGTGGCTGGTGAATGGACACGTGAACTTTCTCATCCATAGGACATGGCCTTTGGCAGCGGTGGTGCTCCTGGTTTTGCCTTCACCAGCCTCTCCAATGCCCAGGTGCTCACCTGTCTGGACTCTGCTGTGACCTGCCCTTCCGTGTGGTGGCTCTGAGGCTTCTGTGAGTATATAAGGAGAAATGCTGAGGCCCTTGGTCCTGCTGGTCATCTCTCAGGGTCTGGTCTGCCTGGGCCTGGTGGGGCAGGATGGACCAGCAGGCACGTGCCGTGCCCTGAGCTCTGGCCTTGGCCAGGCAGGGCTGTGGCAGGATGCGGTTGGGGCTTGTTCCCAGCAGGGACTTGGCTGGGTCTTGGGGTGAAGGGTAGTGAAGTGTCATAGAACCCCAACTTCAGGCTTGTGTACCTGGTGCGCAGCTACAGCCAAACACTGTGGCACCGGTGCTTGCAGACAGAGAAAGGTTTATTCGATTGTCCAAAGCAAGAAGGCTGGAAAGCAGATCTCTCTGATGTCTTGTCACAGAGACAAGGCCTCGAGCTTTTGTGCGGGGGTAGGGGTGAGGTGGGGTGGTCTGTGTTGCTTTCAGTCTCAGGCAGCACCTGGAGCATCCGAGCTTCTGGACGTCGGCAGTGAGCCGCAGCTTTCTCAAGGGCGCACATTCCTCCTGCAGAGCAAACTTGCAGATCCTGCTGTGCCCCAGGAGTAGTCTCCTCCTGCTGGATGAAGAAATAGCATCTGCGGTTAGTAATTGCTGTGAGAACACGGGGTGCTGGGTAGGAAGTGAGCGGTTAACATGTGCCAGCGACCAGGGCCTAGTTGCATGCTCCAAAGACCCCCTTTTGTGGCCTTGATCATATCTCCAATTTGTGGTTTTTCTACCTCTTTCTGGTTGGTCAGTCCTTGGAGACCCCCTATCGTAGACCAAACATCTGTTCACTCCTTGGAAGCCCCCTTGACACGTCATCTGTTCCTTCTCGGAAGCCCCTCTGGTCAATTTGTTCCTCCTGTTGTAGACAAAGCATCTCCTGGTGCCATCTGCTCCTCTTCCTCCTGCCTTACCCCTACCTAATCCCTACCTAACAGGCTGAGGCACACTCTGTGGTCCAACAGCCCTGGGGTCAATTTGTGAGTACAGTCCGCTGGCAAGGCCAGGGACCTCACCTGTCTGAATTTCCTTTTGCTCACCTGCTGAATGAGACAGTGTTGGTGACACGCTTAGCCCAATGCCTGGCACAGAGTGAGCCGCATGTACTGAACACATCACCAATAGTAACGTTATAGTCTGAAAGAGGTTCTATTATCATCCCCATTTTACAGACGAGCAAGCTGGGGCAGACAGCTGGGATGAGTCGTGTGCAGGGCCTGGGAGGGCCCTGGAACTGCCCCTTGCTACCTGAGTCCCCGCGGCTTCCCTCTAGATCCCTGGGGGCCCTTAGGGCCCTGGTTCCCAGGGCTCACTTGGAATAGAGCCAGAGGCTGTAATTTTCTACCTCCAGAAACAGTGAAAAGATTAAAAACGAAAGGATTATCACTTCAGCATTTTTTTTCTATTAAAATAGTTACTTTCCTTCCCACTCCCTTCAAACCACTCCACGTAAGTTTCGCTTGGTGTTTCCGAGCTTCCCTTTTGTTTTTGTCCTTCCAGGTGAGAGAGAAGCTGATTACAACCAGGTCTGGCCCAGAAAGCACCTGTTTGTGCACTCCCACATTCTCCCTTTTTGATTAAAATTTAAGACCATCCGAAACAGCTTGCGGCCTGACCCCCTGGCTGTGGTCCTCAGTTGAGTTTCTGAAATGCGTGTGAGTCCAGCCTGCTGACGCGCTGACACAGCCCCCTCGCCGTGGGGAGGTGTTAATGCCGCGGGTATTGGCCGCCAGTCGTCTCGCAGCTGGCGGGAACGTGCGCGCCAGCCTCCCCTGAGGACGGTCAAGTCGCAGCCTTCCCGCCCGAGGTAGGAGTCGCCTTCCCAGCTCTTGACCCTGACTGACGGCAGCCGCTTGAAGATGCCCCAGAGGAAGACGAGGGTGCTCCCGTCCGCGCTCCCAGGGGGGATGATGCCCTTGGGAACTGCGCTCAGACACGTCGTGGCAGCGGCCTCCAGGACAGCCTCCAGAGGTCACCCCGGAACCCATGCCCTCGTGCGGCCTCTCCCCACTGTCCCAGGGTGTCTGTGTGGCCCACAGAATCTGCAGAAGTGATGCACTTCCAGGATTAGGTCACGGAAGACACTGTGGCCTCCATCCTGGTTTCTCTCTCTCTCCCTCCTTCTCTCTCTCCCTCCCTCTCCTTTATTTTGGACCCCTCTCTCGGGGGAAGCCAGCTGCCACATGATGAGCAGGCCTATCGGGGGCCACATGGGAAGGGACAGAAACCTAAACCTTGACAGCCAGGAGCGTGAGCTTGGCAGCAGCTCCTCCGCCCCAGGCGAGCCTTCGGCTGGCGGCAGCCCTGGCCGTCCGCTTGACCGCAGCCTCAGGAGAGACCCCGAGGCAGAGCCACCCAGGTAAGCCACTCCTGGATTCCTGACGCTCAAAAACCACGTGAGATAATAAATACTTGTTTGAAACTGCTAAGTCCCAGGACAATCTGTTACGAAGCCCTGGATAACTAATACACATGTCACATTCCTGCAGGAAAATATCTTGGATCTAGCGAGAGCTGGGGCTGTTCATTCGATGCTACCCAGGGGCTGGGAAAATAATTACATGCTCGGAAGTGTTAAGAAGATGCTTAAAAGGAATGAGCTAGCCAGGCTTCTCTGCTGTAGGTATTAATTACTAGATCTGAACATTTTACTTTTCTATGATGGAAGAGGGGAAGGAAATTGGACTGATATTTTTGAGTGCCAGCAATAAGGATGGTTGCTGTTTACTGTTCCCTCTTTGCCAGGTGTTCCACAAGCATAATCTTAATTCATCTTCACATTTGAGAGGTGGGGAGACTGAGGCTCAGGGAGGCACAGCGACTTGCCCAAAGTCAAACAGCCAGGCCTTTCCCAAGCCCCATACTCCAGCCAGATGGGTCCGTTTGTGGCTTTTACTTCCAGCCTCCTGTCTCTGTCCTGCTCACCCTCTGCCAGGAAAGCATCCTTGCCCCATGTCTACCTGTGAAGGTTCCTCTTCTTGCAGAGGCTGCCCCCAAGTGCTGTCCTGTGCCTCAGTTCTGGAAGTCTCCAGAGGGCAGTGTCCAAGCGCTGTATGTTCCTGGTGCTTGGTTCAGTGCTGGGTGGAGGCAGTGCTCAGGAGAGATTGACGCACACATCGGTCTCTTGAAAATGAGCAGGTCTCTGGCTGCAAGGATTCTTATATCTTCCAGAAATTTCCTCAGAATTGCAGGAGCTCCTCAGGCAATATTTATGGCCACAGTAATAATAACAACATTGCATGTGTATCAGGGTCCTGCTGCACTAAGAGCTAAGCGTAGGGCGTCTTATTTCACCCCCATTGCAATCCCCGAGGGTGGGTGGTGTAGCCCCTTTTATAGAGGAGGTTATGGAAGTGTAAGTTACTTGTTCAGGGCCCCAAAGCCGTCAGGTATTGGAGCTGATACCTAAACCCAGCTTCGCCCAGAGCACAGGCTCCAAACTTGAAGGACTATTGGGGTCTGCGAGGGCAGTGTGGAGCCCGGGTGCCGGGGGCTAGGGCAGCCCCTCCCAGCACCGCCTGGCTTCGTGTCCCTGCACCCCCACCCAGGGTCGGCAGCTCAGGTCACTTGGTGTGCTGAATCACCTGTATATATTACCCCCCTTTGCTGGGGAAAATGCTATTATGAAGACAAAAATAAAAATCAGCTACCTAAATCTTTGTAGACATCTTCAAAATCTATTAAAACCCTCCTATCCAATATAAATCTCTATACACATTATAAAGAGCTAAAATAAACACATTTTTGGTAAACTGTTAAATTTGATGAATTCTGCAAGTTGGTTCTCCAGCAAAACAATCCCTTGGGGGAAGTGGCGTGAGGTGAGTTGACTCCTTCTGCTAGCCCAGGTGGCAGGCAGTTGGGACTCTGTTGGGGACTTTCTGAGAACGTGCATAGATTGCACCCAGGAATTTGTCCGCTGGAGACAGAAGAGGTGGGAGTTTGTCTGTGGGCTCTTGCCTCCTGGTGGTGAAGGGCTGTCCCACCCACAAGGTGACTGTCTTTGCCGCTTCTGTGGCTGGATGGGCTTCTGCAGGCTTCCCATGAGACAGTGGCAGAGACGCTGGGCAGAAAGCAGGGATATGCAGCACAGCAAGGCAAGGTGCTGGGCTACATCTGTGCACAGCTGGTTGGCGCAGAAATTGCTGGAGCATAATGGTGGGCTGTGAGGATAGCATCGGGGCATGGGATGTCCCCTGTGCCAGGCTTGAGGATCTGTCTGCTCCTCCCTGACATGCCCTGGAGTTCCCCACCTGCCCCCTTTGCTCGAGCAGCTCCCCTTTCTACCTAAGGTGGATCACGTTTCTCCTGTGCAAAATAGAAAATGAGTAATTCCATCGACTCACATCCCATTTAAACATCTTTCCGTGGACTGCACTGGCTGCACCTAGCCTAGGATTGGGGCGGAAAGCCATTAAGATTCATAGTAATGTTTACGTGTCGAGGGCAGATTGGAGAGTATTTATTGGCCGTCTCGCTGTGGACTTTGTGTGTGGTTTCTACGTTCATCTCCAAACCAGCCAGACTTCTTAGGGTCTCCCCAGGGTCAGACACAGAAGTGCAAATGCTCCTCACAGCATAAATGTGCATTACAGATGTTGAGGAGATTAAAACATCCCTTTTCTCAACATAAGCTGTTTGTGGTTCTTTTTGTCCTTTTCTGTAGGCAAGTTTATTTTTCCTGACTGCCTTTACTAGCTAAGCTCTGTCTGCCTCACTCACGAGCTCCTGGGAGGTGGACCGAGTCTCGGGCAGTGAAATTGATTATAGATCGTTTCCCAGTCTCGGGCAGTGAAATTGATTATAGATCGTTTCCCAGACCAGGACCTGAAGACACAAAGCTGGCTAGCTGTTAACCAATTTCCCCGTGAGCCCTGTATAGGAAAGCTTTTTGGGAGTCTCCACTTTGTCTTACAATGAATAAATGTGTGATACTGAACAAGTCACTCATTCAACAAATATTTACCAAGCACTTACTACGTGTCAGGTGCTGGGCTTGGTATTGCACATGTGTGATCTCATTTAGTACCCCTCAAAATCCTACGGGGCGCACATTCTCCCCGTTTACAGATGCCGTTGGTTTGGTCAAAGACATGTGGGAAAAAATTTCTTCCACCCTCATTTTTGTGCTTTCTCATACATTTTACTTCTACATGTGTTATAAAGCCCACAATACATTGTTGTCATATTTGTATTAAATAACAATTAATGATATTTTATTGTCTGGCCTAGGGTTTACAATATATGTACATGTTTAATTTTTCACAGTCTACCTGAAAATAATATATCACTTCATGTATAAGTGATAACTTTATCATCTCCCATCTTTTATATATGCTATAAATCCACAATCCTTTGCTTCTGTTTTTGCTTTAGATATTAAATATTTTTGAGTGACTAAAAAGTTCTTTCATACTTGCCTTCATTTTAACAATTTCCAGAGTTCTTCGTTTCTCTACGTAGGTCCAAGTTTCTGTCTGGTTTCATATCCTTCTACTTGAAAAATTTCCTTTAATGTCTTGCAGCACAAGTCTACCAATAATTAATTATCTCAGATTCAGTTGTTCTGAAATTAAAAAGTGCTCTCATTTATGGCAGAGGTTTCCTCCTGGGGGTGCAGCCCTGCGTTGGTAGCTACTCCTTCTCTCGGCACTTTGACGAGGACACTCCCTCGTCCTGCGGATTGTGCAGATTCTGCTGAGAAATCCGCTGTCGTTCCTACCTTTGTTCCTCAGTTTTTCTGGCTGCCTTTGAGATTTTCTCTTTCTCTTTATTGTTCAGGAGTTTGAATATGATGTGTCTTTTAAAAAATTCCTGCTTGGGGTTCTCCGGTCTTTTTGGATTTGTGACTTGATGTCTTTCATTAGTTCTATAAAATTCTCAGCCATTCTCTCTTCACATGTATGTTCTGCTGTTACCGCTCCCTCTTTTTCCTTCTGGGATTTCAATCACACGTATGTTAGATTATTTACGTTGCCCCACGTGTTTTTAAAACTCTTCATCATCGTCAGCATTGCTGTCCTCCTCTGTGTCTCCTCCTCTTCCTCCTCCTCGTCTCCTTGTGTCCCAGTCTCTCCTGACCTGGCTTCAGGTTCATTGGTCCTTTTCTTGACTGTGTTGAGTCTACCGCTGAGGCTGATGAAGACTTTCTCCACGTCTTCACCACGCGTTTTATTTCACAGAGCTCACCCGTGTGCTCCCCTCCCGCGGGCACCACTCTCCCGAACTGACGGTCGTTTCATTTGTTTTTAGTTGTAGAAGGAGGGAGGGTAACTCGGGTGTTTATTACTCTATCATTGCCAGGACCATCCCTTTATTTCAAACTTGTCTAGGTCTTTAAAGTTTATTTCTTGTTGGTAGCATTTCCCTGGTCTCCTACTTACTGGGGACAGAACATTGAGTAGGATTTTTCTGAATCTGGGCCAGCATGGAGAACAACGTCGGGTGCATTCTTGTCTTTGTACTCACAGAGACCGGACGTCACGTATCGAGGTGGAGAGGGGGTGGTGTGTGTAGTGTTGTGACAGCTGACTTTGGGACCATGCGGCGCAGGCTTCCCGTCCCGGCCGGGCAGATGGCTCAGCCTGTCTGAGCCTGGCTTCCTCACGTGTGAAAAGGAACGACAAATGATCACCGTAAGGGTCCAGTGCAGCGATCCCCGTCACTCTCCCTCTGCTTTACCACAAGGCCCGGCACTCAGTAGATGCCTATTAAATGCTTTTGAATGAATGGGGGCTTTTTAACGTTCTGCTGGTTTATTAAAATAAACAAATAATCCCAAACCATTCATTCCATTCCCTAAGCTCCTCTATCTGGAAGGCTCCTCTTGCCTTGACCACCAATTTCACTGCCTCCCCTCCTTCATGCTTTCTCCAACAGGCTTGTTCAAATTAATTGGAAAATATTGATTTATGCAGCTGCCATCCCACAATAGGCCATTTGTACTTTGCTTTTCTTTTACTATAAATATTCAATTTAGGAGATCTAATAGAAAGAGCCTGCTTTAGGATCCGGGAAGACAAGCCTTTCTTGCCAGCTCGCTTGGCATGTGACCTCGGACAAATCCTTTCACCTTTCTGAGCCTCCGTTTCTTAGTCTGTAAAAGGGGAACACTAATTATAAAAAGAAGGATAAGAGGCCTACGGTGAGTGTGAGCACCAGACAGGGAGTAGGTTCTCAAATCCTCTTCCCCCATTTTCTTCCACCCTCCAATCCTGTCACCCAGCTCTCCTGTGATTCTGCTGGTGCAGGCGGGGGCTCCAGCCGACCCTAACAGATCCCGGTGAGGGCGGGAGCGAGAGGTGTGCACACCGCGTCTCCGGGGCCTCACTTGGCATTAGCTGTTGCTTTTGATTTCCTCCTTTCATACTCAGCTAAACTAACTTTATAGTCACCTCCTCTGTTTCCCTCTACTCTCTTGAAAAGAAAGCCGAATGTCACCTACGGAGTGCCAGAGAATTGCAAAGTTCTGCCTCTCCGGATGGCGGACTTTCTTAGAGAACAAGCTCTTAGGGTGGGAAGTGACTTTGCCAGCAATCCCGAGGCCCTCCCCCTCCACATCTGCTCATCTGAAAGTCTAATTCGCAGGAGGAGACAAAGCCCACCCCCTGACACTGCCTGCAGAGGGGGGCAGCCCCCCCCAAGGCCTCTGGGCAGCGTGGGGAACGGGGTGGCCCAGGAAGACTTCCTGTCCCGCGGCTGGTGCCATGAGCAGGTCTCCTATTACTTTGTCACTCCACGTGTGGTCCAGGACTGGGGCTTCAGCATCCCTGAGAGCTTCTTAGAACCACAGAAACCCAGCTCACCCCAGACCCCCAAATCAGAATCTGCAACTTAACTAGACCCCACGTGATTTGTATGTGCACTAAGGTTTGAGACGTGCCATCTGTTTTGCATGATCAATGAGGAAAATTTGGGAGAAGCCAAAGCCTCAGATGTGTACAGGTGAGCAGCATGTGGTGCAGTCCACGGGAACCCCTGGAGTGGCCTGAGCTGGGGACAGCTCTGTGCTGTGTTCCAGTTGAGGGCCTGCCTCCCATTGCTGCCCAGTTAGTGGGGCCGGGGAAAAGCCCCCCTGTGGGCAGGGGACAAAGAGTCTGCTTGGGTATTCAGGGGATGGTGGAAATTCCAGCCACCCAGCACCTGGAGACCTGGGCAGCCTCATTCCCCAGCAGTAAGGAGAAGCCCCTCCTGCTAGGGAAGGGGCAGCCCCAGGCTAGTGGGCAAAGAGCCCCTGGGCTGTTCTTTGGAGATTTCTGCTTGTTTCTACTTAAAGAACCCCCTCCCCAGCATGCTCCCCCATTAAATTCACCTCCAGTCACAGGCCACTGCTGGTATTTTCACACCTTGGCGTTTCCCCCTTTACAACAGTGTGCTTCTACTCTACATTCTATTTTGAAAACAGTAATATAATTTGCATATCATCAAATTTACCTGAGTGTACAATTCAGTGGTTTTTAGTACATTGACACCATGGCACAACCTTCATTTAGAACATTTCCATCACCCTGAAAGGAAACTCCTACCCATTAGCAGTCACCCTCCTTCCTGTCAGCCTCCCCCTCCCATGGCAACCCCCAATCTGCTTTCTGTTCCTGGGGATTTGCCTGCTCTGGACATTTTATATAGATGCAGTCATACGCTATGTGACCTTCTGCGTCTGGCTTCTGTCACTCAGCATCTTGAAGGTTCATCCATATTGTAGCAGGTGTCCGTGCTTCATTCCCTTTTATGGCTGAATACTATTCCTTTGTGTGGATATGCCATACTTTTCCTACCCATACATCAGTTGATGGGAATTTGGGTTGTTTCCACTTTTGGGGTATTATGAATAATGCTGCTATGAACATTCATGTACACGTTTTTGTGTGCGCAGATGTTTGCATTTCTCTTGGGTATATGCCTAGGAGTGGGTCAAATGCTGGGTCACATGTTTGCTCTACATGTAACTTTCTGAGGAACTGCCACACTGTTTTCCAAAATAGCTGCACCATTTTACATTCCCACCACCAGCATAGGAGGGTTCCAATTTCTCCTTACCCCAAAGTTGCTATTGCCTGACTTTTTGATTACAGCCATCCTAGTGGGTGTGAAGTAGCACCTCATTGTGGATTCATTTGCATATCTCTGATGACTAATGATAATGAGCCTCTGGTTCGTGTGCTTGTTGGTCATTTGCATATCTTCTTTGGAGAAATGTCTATTCAGATCCTTTCCCCATTTTTTAGTTGTGTTATTTGTCTTTTAATTATTGAGTTTAAGAATTCTTTATATATTCTGGGTACAAATACTTTATCAGATGTGTGACTTGCAAATACTTCCTCCCATCCTGTGACCTGTCTGTTCACTGTTTGATAGTGTCCTTTGAAGCTTTTTACATTTGATCAAGTCTAGTTTATGTTTCTTTTTTCTTTTTTTGCTTGTGCTTTTGGTGCCATATCTGAGAATCCATTGGAAATTCCAAGGTCATGAAGATTTATCCATATATATATAAAAATTTTTTTTAGGGGCAGGGTCTCACTCTGTCACCCAGGCTAGAGTGCAGTGGTGTCATCATAGCTCACTGTAACCTCAGACTCCTCAGCTCAAGTGATCCTCCTGCCTCAGCCTCCCCTATAGCTGGGACTATAGGCATATGTCACTATGCCTAGCTAATTATTTTACTTTCTGTAGAGATGGGGTCTCACTATGTTGTCCAGGCTGGTCTTGAACTACTGGCCTCAAGTGTTCCTCCCACCTTAGCCTCCCAAAGTGTTGGGATTACAGGTATGAGCCACTGCACCCAGCCTCTCTCTAACTATTGTGTGGAGACCAGATTGTAGGGGCAAGAAGGGTGCAAGGACACTAATTTCCCACTCTTTTGTGATAATCTGCTTCTAAGAAAAGGTCTGCTACCATGCCAGCTAACAAAGGTAGAGAACATGATTAGAAAACCACCACTTGGCAGCCATCATAGTAATAACCGATTTAGGCAAGAGTCATTAGCAGATGCTAAAACTAGTGGGTGAAAATTTCATGAGTAACAGGATATTTATGTCGTCTCAAAGAGCCTCCTCACAAGATACTAATTCTGAAGGGTAAAATATTAACTTGACAGTGAAGAAACCTGGCAGACACCACCTTAATCAATATTAACATCAATTAATGGACAAATAGACTCCTCCTGACACGATGCTCCAAGAAGGGCACGCATGCCTGCTTGCTGAAGACTCATCCTGTTCTGCTTCATGACACATTTACTGGGTCTCTCTTCTGTGCCAGGTCCTGTCCTGATATTGTCTGCCCCGGGCCTCCGATTTCTTCCCCGGGGGCCCCCCAACTTTGCTGACAGACGGGGCTCCGCTCCAGGCTGCTGATGCCCTCGCAGCCGCCGGGAGGCCCTGTGTGCTCTGGTTCGTGGGCCAGGTTGGTGTCCGCCCTTTGAAACGTGCAGTGTCCGAGCTTCCTCACGAGCTAAGCAAGCCCGGGGGCCCAACCCAGCCTCCTTTCCTTACGAGCACCTGGTGTACACCGTTTATTTCTTATCCCAATGGGAACTGAAATGGCTCAACAGCTCAGGGTGTCCAAGGACAGCCTGCCCACTCTCTGCAAGCCAGACACCGCCGCGCTAGGCGCCAGCTGTCCCCTGCCTGCTGCCAGAAGGTGGTGCTGTCCCACGTTTTATGGGCCCTGCCGTGAAGGCTGGCCGAGATGTCCCTATTTATCCCAAAAATGCTGCTTGAAGATCAAGGGAAAATAATGGCTATTTGGACCAGTTTTCTAGGAGGAAAAAAGTTAAATAAAATGAGTTAAGATCTCTATTCAGGTTCTGCATCCGAGCTTTGAGGTTTTGGAAATCAGAAGAGAATTTCTTGTAGTTTTGCCTGGAAATCCTGCAGGAAAGGCTGGTGGGGCTCAGTAAATATCTATTTTTCTGAGTGACCAAGATGGCGGGCTCTGGCTGTGCACAGCCCCCGTCCCTTGCCTTGTGCCCCTGGGCAAGTTATGGGACCACCCTGAGCCTCAGTCTCCTCATCTGAGAGGCGGAGATAAAGTCCAGACACCATGGGGTTGTGGAGCCTGTGAGTGGAAAGTGGGTAGCCCAGCAACCACGCGCTGCGACCAGGCTGTCGGTGTTGGTGGGGTGTTGTCGTCAGAGATGGTGGGCAGCTCTGGGACGTGCCTGTTACTGAGAGGTGCTCTGTTGAAGCGCGCAGGCCCTCCTATTGTCTAGGGAAGTGGGACCAACGCTTACAGAGCTCCCAATGTATTCAGGGCACCGGGCATACACAGATGGACACCCCGACCCCACCTCGTGGACCTCAGAGGGGAAGGCGTGTCATGTTCTCCTTGGAGTTTCTGGAGAACACAAACAGGGCATGGTCTCTTCTGTCCTGGGGCATTGGAGGGGGTGACTTTTGACGTGGGTGTTGAAGGACATTTAGGATTTCTTCAGGGGAAGACGTGTGGGAAGGGCATTTTGAGCACACGGAACAGCCTAGGCAAAGGTGTGGAGGAGGGACTCTTCCGGCATGGCTGGGGGCTGGTGGGGAGCAGGTATGTCCGGGTGTGGCCGGGGGTGCTGAGGGGCGGTTTGGAGGGAGGGGGACAGGTGGGGCGAGGTGGGTCGCTGTGAGTGTGGGCCTCGCTCCAGGCCTAGTGGTTCTGGGTTGGGTCTTCAGGAGAACTTCAAACCAGGGCAAAGGAATCTGTAACAGCAGGGGACAAAACCAAATTGCTCCATGTTTGTGCTCCTCTGAAACACAGCGTGGAGGGCACTGCCGAGGCTCGGGGTGGTGCCACCTTGTGCTCAGTGCCCCAAGCCCCAGAACGCGTCACCTCGGGCCCCTTCCCACTCCCCCCTGCGCTCTCTCCCACCCGCCTGGGCCCTAGCCAGGCAAGGCTGAGTTTGCAAAAGTCCCCTGTGGAATCTCCCAGGGTTTTACCTGGAGTGCGTCTAAATCATTTCGAAGGCTGTTGGCTGAATTCAGTAAATAAATACAGGGGGCCCCGGGGTTGCTGTGACTTGTGGTCTCCCTGTTGTTCTCCCCAGAACATGGTCGTGGTCGCCATTCTAAGGGGCTCTTTGACTCGGGGGGGGTGGTCCCCTCCTGCGTTGATTCTTTGGACACTGGTATTTGGCTTTCCGTCGAGAGGCCGGCGTCAGCTGCGGCCAGGTCTGATTTACTGTGGCGGGGACAGCGCCGGGACTATTTGGGCTCAGGACCCCGGGCAGCATGGCTGCCCATCTGTGCCCACACGGTGGGCAGGAAGGGTCCTGCTGCTATAAGTGCCCCTGGATTTAAGGAGAAGCAGGGTGATGTGACCACCCCTCACCCCAAAACCATCCCGCTGGGGCGCCGGGGGAGGACACAGGGCCCGAGCGTCTGCCTGCCTCGCAGAACAACATTTTGGTTTTCACACTCAACACTGAAAAGTCATTAAATTGAAAGGAAACCTGTGCCCCTTCCCTCTGCAGTCACGCCAGCGCCGTCCCCAGGCACCTCACAGTGTAGCTTTTGTTCGGGGGTCCGGAGTGTAAAATTGGAGTGGCAGGTTGTCGGTGCACACATTTAGAATTTCCTGGCTTTCATCAGCTGCGCCACTCAAATGACAAGATTTAATCCCAAATGTTTCCTTCCCTTTCCATGCCCCTCCCATTTTCATAAGCGAGTAGTGTTCCCCCCACATCTGCAAAGTAGACTTTTCGTGCATTTCTTCAACCATAATGAAAAGTATATTTATGATTTTTCTCTTACGTATTTGCAATTGCACAAAAGCTCCTGAACATATTAAGGGGACTTTCTTAGGAGCACTTGACTTCCTGGTTTTACTTTGGTGTAAATGTCTCGCTGACTTCTCTGTGCCCACCATCCACTTTACAAGGACGAGGTCATACTCGTCTTAGGTCTGCGGGTCAGATCTCGAGGATACGATCCCACGTGGTTTCATTGGTTTCATTCTGTTGCATGTGCTGGAGTGATGTCACCTGTTGAATTCCAGCCGTTTTTCTGTTAGTTAGGGCCTTTTTCATTGTACTCATTTTTATTAAAGAAGGGTTTGTTGTAGATGGGAGAATTTTCCACCTGAACTTTAAACTGTAAAGTTTCTTTTTCTTGCTTGGTCATTTTGTGTCAGTTAGCCGGCTCACGGGTTGAGGGCGAGGTTGACCAGCCAACTGCAGGAAGGGGCAGGGCTCAACACTGTCTTCACTTCTGCTTCTTGACTCTTGTCTCCTTGTTGTCTATCACTAGCTTCCTCTGGCCACTGACGCCTCCAGGGCTGAAGCCAGCAGGAAGTGGTGGAGACTCCTTCTAGAACGTGGCAGCTTCTGGTGGAACCACATGGTTAGTTTGGGACGAGCAGTCCCCAGAAGATGGCTGTGTGTGTCTGGGCTGGGGGGACGAGACCCAACACGTCAGAGCCACGGCCCCCCATCACTGGCTGACAGGTGAACAGGGACAATGCCGCCACTGTCTTTGGGAATGAGCATTTCTCAGTGATGTCACAGCTTCCAACAGGGATCCTCTGTCTGTGTCTTCCTCAGGCTCATTTAGAGCAACCACCATTTCGTCCCCTCCGAAGCCTCCTGGGTGCTTATAAAAGCTTGGACCAAATGGCAGAATTCACCAAACATACAAAAGCCCAATGTGGGGATGTATTAGTTGGGGAGGAGGTGGATGAGGAGGGACACCTGGGAGAGATGTCATGGGTGGCAGAGTTTGGGATGGGGATGATGGGAAGACGCTTCCAAGATTAAGCCCGAGATTGCAGCTGGTGGTTTTCCAGCTCGCTGAGTGTTCATGCCGGGGCAAGACAATGGAATAGGTCCCCACAGGAACAATTCCTACAACCCAGAGGCTGTGGGTTTCCAGGGAGAACTGGGCAATTAACGGATATCTTGGGGCCATGTAAACTTGCAGTTCTGATCACCTAGGCAGTGTGACGCCTGAGTGTGCAGCGTGAGTGTGGGGGTGTGGCCCATGCAGGTCTGCAAGTCTCCAAGTGCTCACTCAATAATGGGTCTTGGTGGTTGGGTCTGTAGTTGCTGGAACATCTGCTCAGCTTTTGACTAAAAGCCAGTGGAAGATCTCCTTGACTGATCCCAAAAGATAGTTTTACCCTTTGTTCAGGAAAGAAACTGTAAGAGCTCTAAAACAAACAAACAGAAACCCAACATCAAATATGACTCGGGGAGATTTCCTTCCTAACCTTAATTTTGGGATTAATTTGTTTTAGAAGTTCCTTGGCTGTTGTGTGTGCACGCGTGTATGTGTGTGCACGTGTGGATGTGTGTTCACTTGTGCGTGTGTGTATAAAAAAAGAAATACTAAGAAGAAAATATGTCATGTTCTTATGAAACCTTCTTACTAGCCTGAGTTTCCTCTATGTATCTGGAGGATACTCCTTGCTTGATTATAGAGGAGGGAAAATAATTTCTCTCTTACCTCTATATTCTTCTTGTACACAGGCTTTGAAAGGATGGAGGATGTGCACCACCCTCATTCTTGTCCCCAAAGGGGAACCTAAATGGTTTAAAGGCTCTTCCTGGGAGCTCACATGTGTGTATGGGGAGTAAGACTTCTCTCTGGTGATGCTGTATCAATGGAATAGTCCTGGACATATTCATGGATTTAATCAATATTTCTGAGCTGTTCCTGCTGTGTGAAGTGGGAGCTGCAGATTCAATAATGGGCAAAAACAGACCCTGCCCTTACACAGCTCACAGGCTATAGGCATACAGGACTTAGTTTTCCTCTCCCATTTAACAAAATATCTGGGAGCTCTCCCCATGTCCGCTCTTACACATCTGCCCTGGACTGTTTAATGTCTAGAGGTGACATGAAATTTTGATGGACTTCAAATGGTTTCCAATGGATTTACCATTCTAAAAAATGAAGCAGTGGAGGTCTTTGTTTACATCTTTTTGAGAAACTGAGCGTTTTGCAAGGTTTAAAGATTTTTTTGACGGCAGGACACAACACACTGACGCTAGGATAGATGAAAGGCACAACACTTGGTTACTTGCAGCTCCAAATGGGAGCAGGCTGCCAGGTGGGGCCAGGCTGGGGGTGCCCCTGTGGGCAGGGAAACAGCACAGGCAGCTTATGCATGGTCAGTGAGTGGAGCTAACTAGGTTTTGTGGGCTCCCTGATGATTGGATAATTTAAATAATTTCAGCTGCACCAGGGCATAGGGCTGTCCCTAGTGGTCTGGTAGGCAGCCCCGGGGACGTGGGGGCAGGTGCATCGTGGCCCAGAGCATGAGAGCCCAATGGGGAAGGGGGGCAGACTTGATCAGCCACTCAAGAAGCAGAATTGACAGCACCTCAAAACCGGGCAAGACAGTGTTTTGAAGAAACGCCGTGTTACACCTGGCCAGTGCAGAGTGGATTCTGGATCTGTCTCGAGCAGGGGAGTCACTGTGTAGATTTCAGAGACTCCTTTCCTATGAAGTTTTAGTTCTACACCCACAGTCAGTGAGTGACAAGTGATATATTTGGGTATTTCAGGGGCACGAAGGAACGACTGCCCCCTTCCCCTCAAAAGAGAAAGAAAGAATCCCTTTTCTGGGAAGGTAGTAACACTAACAATTGCCTTTTGAATACTGTGTAACAGTTTATAAAGCAACATCTTCAAGTACATGGTCTCACTGAATTTTCACTGCAAACCTGTGAAGCAGGTAAGGATATTTCTAGCATTTTACAGATGAGGAAACTGAGGCTCAGAGAGATCAAGAAACTGGCCAGGGACACACAGCTCAGAAATGGCCAAGCAGAGCCTTAAATTCAGGCTTATGGTGCTTTATCTCTGGACTCCCCATTTCCACCATGTCCGGATCGTGGCTTCTGGGTTCCATGTTTAATCTTTGCCCACGTGGATATCTCTGGGCATCGTCTCTCATCCGAAGAGTGTGCACAGGATAACATATCACAACTACAATCTTCCACAGAGAGCACAGTCTTTTCTCTGGAACAGGATATTTTCCTATTCCAGGGGTGCTAAGCCATGACTACCTCAGAAGGTTATAATATCATACATAGTATGAACAGTTTCCAGTGGTCCCTTGTAAACACCCACCACAGCCCTAACACCTGGAGAAGTGAAGTATGTTTCAGGGAAGAAAAGTTGCCCTTTGAATCATTTTGCCAGGCACATATCACTCTGCTTAAGGTATTTGTCTTGAAGGTGAACGCTTTTCAATAGTCCAAGGCAGAGGTCCATCGCTTTAGAGAGCTCTTGATGTGTTGCTGTTTTAAAAATTAAGTACACGGAGTTTGCAGAATGGACACGGCCTTTCAGTTTTTTAATTTAAGGTTTAAAAAGTGCTTTCACGCTGTAATCCCTAGGGGCACAGGAAAGGCTGTTTGCTGTGTCCCTCACACTCCAGGAAATCTGGCCAGACCACCTACGGGAAATTAGCCTCCGGGCCTCAGCTTAGCCAGGAGGTGACAGCAGCCCCTTCTCCTCTGTGGCCCCCACTGGTGCTGCATAATCTAATCTTTCAAGATATTTTTCTCTGGAGAGGCAGGGAGCTGAGTAACTAAACAGACACAATGCTGCTAATCCCTTTTTCCTGAGGCCGACGGGTTTAACTCCTTGCCTTCTGTTTTAAGGCAGTGAACCCTAAATTGGCTGTTGGGATTGACATCAGAATTTTTAAAAAAAGCATTTGGTTTTGTGCTCTTTGTACAAGTGGAATGATCAGAGCTGACACAGCTTGATTTCCCTGGTCCTGCTGTGTGTCTGGCACTGCTCTAAGCGCTTCAAGTAGAGTAACTGGGTTACTCCTACCCTCTGAGATGGGTGCAATTGTTATGCACAGAGATGTTAAGTAACCTACCCAAGGTCACACAGCGGTGGGGGGAGGAGTCTAAACAAGGTCAGCTTCAGAGTCTGTGCTTTCTGATCCCTGTGCCCCTTGTTAAACAGGAAGGCTCAGAAGGACTCTGAACTGCCCACCCAGTCAATTTTCATTCATTCATATTTACTCACTTGCCCAGTTTGCATCTGTCACCTGCAGTGTGCAATGCCAGGATGGTTGGGATAGAGGCACTCACTGTCTTCCTAGGAGCTGGCAGCCAGCTATGGAAATGATTAGATCGGTAAATAATTATGCTGCAGAGCGCAGAGGGCAACAATGGCTGTGCAGGAGCCAGTGGAGTGAGGGGACATTTAACACAGATGGAAGGTGGTGACAATGGGGCATGCTCAGGGCAGTACATCCCAGGGAAACTCTCCGGGCCCAGCTGGTGTCAGCGTGGGGGACCCTGAGAGGGCGTGGAGGGAGGCAGAGAGGGGTCTAGATTTTATCAGCTTGGCTTGGGCAGGGTCTTGATCAGATTCCCTGGAAAAAGCAGGCCAGGTGAGTGATTTCACCCGACCTCACAGGCCAGTAGCTTTGGGATGAGCATTTCCAGGGGATACATGGTGCAGAGGGGTTTCTGCTGAAACCAGAGGGTGTAGGACTCTGTTTCTACTTATCAAAATAGCCACAGAGTGCCCCTGACAAAGGCTTCTCTCCACAGCTCAGAAGCTTTGCTGTGGGGTCCAGATAGCTTCACTACCCTCCTCCTAGAAGACACAGGGGCTCCAGTGAGGCCCCCCTTTCTAGGACACAGGCCGGGGCAGGTTCTCGACCCCCATCCATCACACTGTGACTACTGGCCAGTGCAGGATGTGAGCAGGTTCCAGCTGGTTCCATCCCAGTGGCCGCAGACAAACCATCCTTGCATTCTCCAGCCTGTGGTAGCACGAGGAGGGACCCTGGTGGAATCCCCTCTTTCCAAGCCCAGGGTGAGATGTTTTCCTCCTGCCTGGCAGAGCTGCTGCTGAAAGCCCCTCTCAGCCAGCTGGGTTCAGAGGCCAACCTGCTCTGCAACAGGGGACACAGAGATATTTGGAGCTGGAAATTGCTCTCTGCTGTTTTGAAAGGTGCAAAACGTTTAAATAATTACTTCCAAACGTGGAGACCTCTTTCCTCCCCTCCCCCTCCCCCTGAGCGTTGCACTGGCTCCCTCCCGTCAGAACACCCTTTTGCTTTTCTCTCCAGTTCCTTCACCCTTTCTGCAGCCCCTGTCTCCCACCTGGTCTCTCCTCTGCACTCCCTCCCGCCTACCTGGAGCCTGGAGTTCGTCCTAAGGGTGCCTCATTAACAACTTAGATGTCTCTGACTAATTCTTTCTTCCCTTGTTTGTTTTCAAGTGGTTCTCTTAAGTAACCACATGGAGAGGGGCTCTGTTTGTTTTTCTCGCTTAGTGTCTCCCTGCCAATCAGTTCTTCACCCAACAAAGGCTGTGTGATTCCCCCAGGGCCTGCCAAGGAGCCAGGGAAGGGAAGAGCTCTTCCCAGAGGAGAGGATTTCAGCAGACACACCTGGGGAAGCAGCCCCTTTGGAAGAGCTGTTGGCCAGGTGATGGTGCAAACAAAACTTGCCCGCATTTATGTGTCAGAACAACTCTCATTTTATAGATTAGGAACCTGAGGTGCAATCACTTGCCCAAAGTCACACAGTACATTTTGCAAATGGTTTGAATCCATGGTCTGCCTAAGCCAGCGCTGTTCAAAAGAAACTAAACATGAGCTACACATGTAATTTTAAAATTTTCAGTAGCCACATTATAAAGAGTAAAAATGAAATTAATTTTAAAAATATATTTTGTTTAACCCAATATATCCAAAATGTTATCCTTTCAATATGTAATCAACATTAAAAATGTTAATGAGATATTTGCACTCTCTTTTTCATGCAAAGTCTCTGAGATCCTTACACTGAAGGCTGTCTCAGTTCTAGCCACTTTCCAAGTGTCTGAAATCGCAGCACTAGACCACTTTCTGCATCACTGTGTTGCCAGGGCCTTCTGTGCCCTCTTTATCCTTTGCTCCCGTGGAAGCTGTGTCTCTGCTGGCATAGTGGGGCGGCCTTCTGACTCCAGGCAGGACAGCGCTATGGGATCTTGGGCCTCCTCTGGGCCACCTGATTGGGGCTCTTTGAAACCATGCGCTTCCTCTAACAACCTCCACAATTCTGCAATGGTCATTCCTTTTTTTCCCCTCCAACATGCTGTTGCTGGCTTAAAGCATTTCCCTTTTACACATGAGGAAACTGAGGCTCAGAGGGGTTGAGTCGCTTGTGCAAGGTCACACAGTACCTGGCAAGGTGGGGATGGAAAAAAAAAGCCCTTCAATCCCAGGTCATCTGATGTGAAGTCCTACCCTACTGACCACATGCTTCACAGCCTTCAGATCCTAGCAGCTTTCATGAATTCTGGGATAATGGATGTCCTCTGCATCCCCATGAGACATTCTGGGCTTCCCAGGCTTGGGGAGACTAGCAGGACTCAGAATTACACTGAGAGCTGTCATTTCCTAAGTGCTGGAGGTGATCGTCCAGGTTCCCTGGTGCCCAGTGCTCAGGACACACCTTGGCAGGCTGGCAGGGATAGCATGTGAAAAGGTACCAAGGTGCCGGATTTCTTCCCAAGGGAACAGTTAACTAAATAAGGGCTAATCATCCAACAATCTAATTCAACATTCATGGGGCAATTACCATGCACCATGAACTGGGCCAAGAGATTGCACACAGAATCCCTTCGATTTATCCCACCCTAAGAGCTGGATGCTGTCATACAGCACTCCAGTGTGGCCAGTGTGGGGTGTGTGCATCACGTCACGTCACCAGTTTGAGATCAGTCACGGTGGGGATCTTTATACCACGGCAATGGGCAAACGCCAGTAATCAGGGCTCCCTGATTTAAAAGCCAGTTGTTAGACATTTGCATCCCACTGTGTCTTTGTAGAGCAGGATCAGCTGGGCCTCTTGGGATTTTGAGGAAAGAAAGCCGAAGCAGCGTGACAAGTTCGAGTTAAACCTAAAGCCTGTCTGTGACTATTTCAATGTACTTTTTAATTAAGGAGGTAAAATTAGTTTCAGACCCTTCCCTTGTCAGAGACAAAGGAAAAGGGGTCATATAAGTTCTCAGTCTCTTGCTTTAACTTGCCTAGAGTGACCCTGGTTTTTCTATTTTCTTGAGAACTTTATTATATATTTTAATAGCAAAAATATTACTTTGGAACAATGGGGAAATAGTGAAACATACCATAAAAATGCTAAGTTGTCCTTAGAGGCAAATTTGCACACATGTGGATTAGTAGTTTTATAAAATGTATAATGTAACTGTATTTTTTGATGGTAATTAAATACATAAGTCACCGAAAAATCTTTTTTTAAAAAAGAGCTCAGTCCTTTATGTGAACTCACTTTCCCTGGGTTTCTAAATTTGGAAAGCGAGAAAGTAGGAAAATATAAGAAGAAAACAGAGGGTTCAAACATATTGCTTGTCCTAGTAGTGTAATGCCCCCGCACTTTAGCATCACCTCTGGAATGGGAGAATTCTACTTGCACATTTTTTCTTCTTTCTAGCCATTTATTCAATAAGTATCTGAGTCAGACTCTGTGCTAGGAACTGGGGGAACCTTAGAGAATGAGACCAGTGTGGTCCCTGCTTGCACAGGCCTGAGGCCAGGAGTGGAGACAAACACACTCTGTGGAACCACCAGGTGGTTAGAGTTATAAGGGGAGGTGCAGGTGTGTGGGGGCTCATGAAAGGGGGTCCTAAGCTAGGAGGGTGGGTTGTGTCTGGGCTGTGGGAAGTTGTCCCTGGGAACTGCTGCTCATGCTGAGACCTGAAGGAGGAAGGAGCAGAGGCAAGAACAGCATATGCAAAGGCCCTGAGGCTGGAAGGCACTTGGTGAGTTTGACTGTCTGTGCCCCAGGTGTAAAGTGGCAGAGGAAACCCCCTGCAGGAGGCCCCAGCTGTAGATAGAGCCACATCCTCATCCACTGCCCAGCAGGCAGGCTCTGTGCCATGTTGTTAGTACCAATTTTCCATCCCAGAAAGCAGACCTGGAATGGGGTCTGTGAGGAATCCTGGCAGCAGGGTGGAGAGAGGGTGTCTTCCCACGAGGGCCTCTCCTGCAAGCCTGCAAACCCCTCGGGCTCTTCCTTCACGTGCCTGTTCTGGTTGTCTGCTGTGCCGTGCAGTTCCTGGCATAGATTTGGCTCAGGGATTGTGGCACATTCTGTTACTTTCTACCCGGTACCCTTCCCTCCTTTCCCTTCCCATCAGAACTCTGCCTTGGTCAGGGCACTGGCCCCAAGTGGTGCCCTAACCACAGCACAGGGCAGCTTCCTTTGTCAGTCAAGTCTAATTGGAGCACAGCCATGCCCATTCGTTGAGGGGTTGTCTGTGACTGCTTTTGTGCTACAAGGACAGAGTCGAGTAGTTGTGATGGAGACCTTAAGGCCCACAAAGTCAAAGATATCTACTATCTGGTCCTTTATGAAACAGCTTGCTGCCCCCTGGTCTAGGTCAACCACGGTGATCCTGTCCCCTGGTGTCCCAGCTTCCCTGGCAGCTGGCCAGCAGACCTCGGTTGTAGAATGTTGAGCAAGCTCAGCAGCTTCTCTGAAAGTCCTGGTCTGTAAGCACTCTGCGTACATCAACTCCGTTTACCTTCATGACAGCCCCCGAGGCAGGGGCTGCTGTTGTCTTGGAGCTGAGGAAAAGGGGGATAGGGAGGCCCAGTGACCTGCCTGAGATCACACAGCTGGAAACGGTGGAGCCGGGATCCAATCCCGCCCGGTCTTAACCTCAGACCCTGGCGTCGACGGCTGTGGGAGTGGGCAGGCAGGTGGCTGTACCGATTCCTATTAATCTCCAATATGAGTCGGTGCTCACATTTGGAGAATGAGCTCCCCCACGTCGCTGTTCCTGACCTCTCTTGGTAGATCCATGTAGTGCGGAGCAGGGGCTAAGTTGTGGGCTTGGGGTCTAACTGTCCAGGTTGCGATCCCAGTTCTACTGGCTACTGAGCCTCAGTCTCCCTAACTGTCCAATGGGGAAATGACGTTAGGGACTCACAGGGCTCCTGGAAGTATTCTGTGCCTGATGACACGGGTAAGTGTTGGCACACAGTAAGTGCCCGGCACACAGTAAGTGCCCAAACTAGCCATTGTCGTTCACTCAAAACCAGCCTGGCAAAGGGAAAAATACAAGCTTAAACTCAACCATTTGGTGAGTCAATTATTAAAAGATAGTTGGGAGGAGGAAGTAACCATGGCGAGGGGTCTGGCCTGGGGGTAGACCCCCGACTCGTGAGCCCCAGTTTTGTATTGTTCAGTTTTGATAAGACAGGTGCCTTTGTTATCCCCATTTTTCTGGAGAGAGAAGTGAGGCTTGGAGAGACACGTCCTCCAGCTGGTGGCCCCTTGCTGGGGGACAGCAGCGGGCACTGTGTGGCCAGTCGCAGATCCACCAGCAGAATCCACAAGGACTTTTAACGCTCTCTGCAAGGAAGCGGAAAGCCAGGCCTGAGTCACCGGCCCAGGACCACAGGGGGAGTTTAAAACTAGGCCCAGATTAGCACTCGGCGGGGCCGAGTTTGTGGTCTGAGGCCCAGGCTACCAGCTCAGGCCTCCTGTTTTGGCCCAGGAATCTCTATTGAGTCAGTTAATAAACAAATGAATCTACATAACTGAAAATGCTTAGAGGCAGGGAATTTAATTACTCAATGACTTTTTCATTATTGAAATTAATTAAAAAAAGTTTGAAACGTATGGCTGAGACTTTGCCAGGAACAGGTCATGTATAACGGTATTCTTCTATATATCACATACTCATAAACACTGACGGGTCATCTGTATCCATGAGATCATTTGGAGCCCACCTTCAGGGATTTTTTTTTCTCCAAACAAATTAAGATTTGTAACTTTTCCTTGGGGAATAAAGTCCTGATGGATACACACAAATACAGGCACAAACACACCTCTATCTATATATGTGTGTGTGTATAGTACATATGTATGAACATATATGTATGTATAGGTGTACTCTGTGTGTATGAATATATATACAAATTATCTTGACAGAGTTTTTTGTTTTTTTTTTTGAGACAGAGTCTTGCTCTGTCCCTCTGGCTAGAGTGCAGTGGCATCATCATAGCCCACTGCAACCTCAAATTCTTGGGCTCAAGCGATCCTCCTGCCTCAGCCTCCTGAGTAGCTGGGACTATAGGTGTGCACCAACACGCCTGGCTAATTTTTCTATTTTTAGTAGAGACGGGGTCTCGCTCTTGCTCAGGCTGGTCTCAAACTCCTGGCCTCAAGCAATCCTCCTTCCTCTGCCTCCCAGAGTGCTGGGATTACAGGCATGAGCCACCGCACCCGGCCTTGACAGAGTTTTTAAGCTACCATGTATTGATTGATCAGAAGTAGCCGAATGTCAAAGACAGTAATAGTGATTCAAATATTTTTTAGTTGTAACCTCCTATTGACATGAGAACTGATTTAAACTTTTGGGTCATTTCTTTGTTTAAATTTTTTTTCTACATATTTAATGAGCACATGCTCATTAAAGAAAATTGCATTTCCATCTCTTCAGCTGGGAAATACAACCCTGTTAAATGTGATGTATTTCTTTCTAGTGAATATCTATTTTGAGGTGTCCCAGTGAATACACACAATTGCAATTTTCTACTCTGCCTTTTTTGCTTGAAATGATAAGCATTTCCCTAGGTATTATACAATCTTTAAATTATTTTTGGTGGCTGGATAGTATTTCATCAACTGGATACTTAGGTTAACTAATTACATTCCTATTTTTGATCCTTGAGCTGTTTCTAACTTTTCAGTATTATCAATAACATATAGCCATAAATAGCATAGTGTAACATATTTTCTCCCTGCATTTATAATTATTTTCTTAAGGATAAATTCTCTGAAGTGGAATTTCTGGGTCAAAATACAAAAATTTTCAAGGCTCAAAAATAAGAATAAAAACAATTATAGGAGTTAATGTTTTTTGGCTTTGCTACCAAGGGCCAGGCCCTACACTCAGTTTTTACCAGTGTGAACTCACTGAGTTTTCATAAAATCCCTCTGGCGAAGGTCCTGCAACCCCTGCACTCCAGGTGAGGACCCGGGACTGGAGGGAGGCTGAGTAACCTGCCCACGGCCGGGTTCAGGTGCAGGGGCTGTAATCCAGGATGGAGACCCAGTATCTGTTCAGCTGGGCTGGCCTCGGCGGGGACCTTCCTCCACACTGAGGTGGGGCTTGTGCGAGTTTCCTGGGGCTGTGGCAGCAAAGTGCCACACACCAGAAGGCTTAGAACAGTAGGAATGTATGTCTTACAGTTCTGGGCGCCGAAGTCCAGAATCGGTGTTGGCAGGGCTGGCTCCTGCTGCTAGGATCCCTTTGAGAATACGGGCGTATCTTAGGTTGTTCTCGTTCACCTTTGCAGTGGAGCCTCAGGTGGGATGCAGCTCGCAATCTGGCCTGGATCGGCTCAACAGTGAGGAATTTATTCATGTCTGTGGTTTTAAAGAAATGTTTTCCCTCTTGGTGCAGAACAGAAATGCTTTCCTCCCCTCCCTTCCTCTCCCCTCTTGGAGCTCCTCAGGCATGAACACGTAACCCAGACAGCAGGTGCGGGCCAGGGAGGGGAAAGAGGGAAAAAAAGGAAGGAAGGAAGCAAGGAAGGAGGGAAGAAAGAGAGAGAGCAGCTGGCCGCTCCTGCTAGTTGGAGGGAGGAGGTGCTGCCCCGTGGTTTGGCGGGGGTGGGGGGCGGCGTGGGGTTCAGTGAGGAGGGACGTGCAGAAGGAATAGGTAATCTCCTCTTGATGCTGCTTCAGGACCCCCCAAATCGAGGTTCGGGAGGACCCCCGTGTTGCCCCATGAAAGGTTGTATCAAGGGCCTACTTGGTGCCAGGCACGGGGGCCCAGCAGCGAACACAACAGACACAGGCCCTGTTCCTGCAGACCCACAACCGCCAGCACACAGCCCGTGTGGATTAGTGTCCTGCGGCTGCAGTAACAAAGGACCACAAACCCGGGGTCTGAGAATAGCAGCAACCTGTTCTCTCTCAGTCCAGAAGGCCAGAAGCCCGACTTCCAGGTGTCACCCTTTGAAACCCGTAGGGCAGGGCGGGGAACCTGCAGCCTCGGGGCCACATGTGGCCTGGATCCTTGAGTGCAGCCTTTTGACTAAATCCAAATTTGACAGAATAAAGGGATTTGTTCTGTGAAGTTTAGGGGCCGCACTTGGAGTCTGGAAAATCCGATCCGTGCCTTTTTCTCAGCTTCCTGTGTGGCCAGCCATCCTCGGTGTCCTGGCTTGTGGCCACGTTGCTCCGCTCTGTGCCTCCATCTTCACGTGGACTCTCCCTGTGTGTGTGAGTCCAAATCTCCTTCTTCTTAGGAGGACGCCAGTCACTGGATGAGGGCCCACCCCACCCCAGCGTGACCTCATTGAACTTGATGACATCTGCAGAGACCCTATTTCCAAAAAAGGTCACATGACAGGTACCAGGGCTCAGGACTTGAGTGTATCTTTTTGGGGAACACAATCCAGTCTACAATGGAGAAAGTGCCCGGGCTGGTGGGGGGCATCATTTATTTTGAGGCTGGGGCAGTTCCAAGCATCTGCACTGTGTGGCCGAGGGCACCAACATTCCAATGCCTGTGGTCTCAAGGTCCAGGAAAAGAGTGACCCTGTGCCCTTCTGAGCTGGTGAATTCTGCTGCCTGCTCCCACCCCCTTTTGAAGCTGAGATGAAAAGTCACTGAGAGCCTCGTTTGGTCACCAAGACCCACCCCCGGCACCCAGTGCTTGCCCCATCCCTGTGCCTGGGTGCTTGTCTGTCTCTGTGGGGCAGGCCTCCTTTCAGCCTGAGCTTCAGGTGAGAAGTTGACTCGTTTCCACTAAAGCTGTCTCATAACAGCTGGAAATATATTGGGCAAAGGGTTCCATTTCCTGTCCTCCACCAGCCGGAGTATGTACCAAGCTTTCATTCGTGGCCAAGTACTCCAGGGAGGTAACACTGCAAACCATTTTTCTGAATAAATGTTTGCACTGTGTAATTTTCCTTTGGTGCAAAGCAGTGAGTGTGCATGAGAAAAAGGGCAGAAATAAGACCTGCTTAGCTGTATCAAGACAGGGAGTCCCTGGAACCGAGGAAAGAGGACACACAGAGAGGGAGGTTCAGTGAGGCAGACAGTGGCTACTGTGGACACCCATGGGGGTCCCTCGTCCTTGCCTTGGAGCTGGGAAACGGGGAACCCCATGACATATTTTAGGAGGGTTGAGAATTCTGTACATTCATCCAGTTTCTCCTATGCCTATTTGTTACAAATATTTTTGACAATTTTTTCTCTTGTTAATGTTCCTTTTGAGATCATGAACTAGCTCTCGATTGTTTAAGATCCTGAGTGGACCATAAATGGTTTTATTTTATTCTTTAAATTAATAGATTATTTGTCAGGGCAGTTTGAGATTTACAGAAAAATCAAACAGATAGTACAGAGTTCCCTTATACCCCTCTCCCTGCCTCCCCCATTGTTAACATCTTGCATTAATGTGGTACATTTGTATCAACTGATAAACCAATATTGATATATTATTATTTACTAAAGTCCCTAGTCTACATCAGGGTTCATTCTTTGTGTTGAACGTTCTGTGGATTTTGACAGATGTGTAATGACATGCGTCCACCATTGTAGTATCAGACAGTGTCGTTTCACTGTCCTAAAAATTCATCCCTCCTCACCCAGCACCCTTGGCAACCCTGATCTTTTTACTGTCTCCATGGTTTTGCCTTTTCCAGAATGTCCTATAGTTGGAATCATACAGTATGTAGCCTTTTCAGACTGGTACTTTCTTACGTATTCTTGTGCATTTAAGGTTCTTCCTTGTCTTTCGAAAAAACATTTTATGGTGGTAAAACATACGTGCAGAGAAGTGCAGCACTCATACCTGTCAGTGCACTGAGTTTTCACAGCGTGACTCCACCTGTGTAACCAGCCCTAGGTTTGCAAGCAGTCGGTGGCCAGCGCCGGGGAGACCCTGTGTATACTCCCAATCGCCACCCAGCCCTTCTTGCCAGAGGCAAACACTCTCTTGACTTCCAACACCACAGTTTCACCTGTTTGTGCACCTTTCTGTGCCTGGCTTCTCTCGCTCAGCCCCGCATCTGTGAGATCCACCTGCGCTGTTGGGTGTGGCCATACGTTGCTCTTTTCACTGCTGTATAGTATTCTGCAGCGAGAATGTCCCTTGACTTATTTATCCATTCTGTTGCGGATGTGCATTTGGGTAGTTTCTCGTTTGGGGCTGTTATAAATTACGCTAGACCTAACCATGGGAGAGTGCAGACATGTGACTGCCTTTGACCAACAAACATGGCAATTCCAGGTGGTTCAACCAATATGTGTCTTTTGGTGACCAAGTGCCCCCGTTGCTGTTGGATGAGAACAGGTTTTAATGATGTCATTTTGAAGTAAGAGGTGGTGAGGGGCTGGCTGCCACCGCTCAGGTGCTCTTATGTGTGCATTTATGAACAAAACACTTAATTTGTCATCTCCTGAGCTGTGAGGCAGACTTTGGGTGGGTGTTGGCTGAAAAAGAAAAACTTTACATACTTTTTGTCTATGGTCTTGGTTCATCCTTGAGTATTACAGAGAGTGGAGAGTGGCTTTCAAGTGTGACTTCAGCATGTCTTGATCAGGGAGGTTCTGGGGAGCCCCAGTGTTTGCCCCACACCTTCCCTGTCGTCAGCGTGCGCTCGGCTGTGAAGTCCTTTCTTCCTCTCTGTCCAAGGCCAGAGCTTCCTCCATCCCCTTTCTGGAATTTACCAAATGTCGTGAAAAATGCTGGAAAAGTGTAGCTTCCACATTCACCTCTCCCAGTACCTTCAGGGAATATGCAAGACCCTGGAAATTGCCCATCCCCAAATCCATTCCCCTCTCTTCTCAGCCGCAGAATCAGACCATATTCGGGTCTGGGATGACCCTCCTCTTGCCTCAGAGGACAGGCCGTAGTTGGTTTTAGCCACTCACTGTAATCCCATCCCTCTGTGCTCAGGATTGGTTTGGGAGTAGGCAGATAACTATTTTCTTGACCAGGAGATCTGATAGGAAATTTCCTTGAAACTTCAGAAAAAGATCTCCTTCCCTGATAACAAGAGGGAGCCATGTAAGTGCAAGCCCTCTCCATTCCTTCCTGTCTCAGATGTCATGTGATACTTGGAGCAGTGGCAGCCACTTTATGGCCATGAGGGGGAAAGCCTGGAGTTGCCCAGAAGCCTGCCCAGGGGCTGGACATTGCTGACCTATGGGATTAACCATCTCGACTTCTTTATCTTTGGTTATGTGAGCCAATTAAATATTCTGTATTGTTTGAGCCATGTTTGGTTGATCCATCCCATTATTTATTGCTATTTATAAAATCATGCCTACTGTTACAGGTGGGCTGTCCCTCCTCATTGCCTGCAGGGCTTGGATGTGCAACCAGGGTAATGAGTCTATGGTTCTGGCCCCAAGCCAGTCTTCCAAGGCTCCTAGAAGAACGAGCTTCTCCGTGTCCCAGTCCTGGGGTTGCTTCCTGTGAATCATTGGCCATGAGGAAGGACTGGTTTTATGTATTCTGACTATAGTCGTGGAGTCACACATGCAGCATCCAGACAGATCCCCAGGTCGCATGGTCAGTGCAATCACTGAAACCACCTGTGACCTTCCTCTTGTGATCTCTTCTGGTGCCCACAGTCCTCATCCTCCCCTCTCTCCCCCCACACCTACCCCATCCTTCCCCAAAGGTGGAGCTAGCTAGACCATGCATTGTTTTGTTCCCAATGTTGTTTACCTTATGTGCCTATGGCTTTTTAAAAATTATGGTTCCATGAAGAGGGCATCCCTGGCTGAGGCCTGGGAATGGAACCAGCTCAGCTCTGTCTCCGCGGGTCCCTCTGTCCTGGGTGGTTGGGTCATAGCTGCGGTCTCGGTTCCTCCAGACCCATGTCTGCAAGCACAGGAAGCCCCCACCTACATTTCCATCTTGCCTGCTTCTCCAAGTGACCCACTAACGAGCTGGCTCAGCCCATTCCACCGCTACCGATTGAGTCAAATAGTTTCCTGCTTTCAGTATAATCTATTCCTTTTCTGGCATGTATAACCCCCAAACAAGAACAATGGGGCCCTCCCTTCACCTAGTTATTCTGTGGGCCAGCCTTGACGGTCCTATCACTTGACTTTGAATTTCATGAAGAAGCCGACAGGGTTTGGAGGCCTTGGGATCCCCCTCGACACCCAGAGCCATTCACTCCAATAACCCTTGGGACACTGCTACCTCCCACGAAGAGATGAGAAAGGGTGTTTTGGCGATAATATGACTACTGTTTATTGAGTACTTGCCATATACCAGGTGCTTTGTTGAGGGTTGTATTCATATCTCATTGGAATATTCACTGTAAACTTGCTGTTACACCCATTTTACAGGTAAGTATACTGAGGCACAGGCATCAAATGCTGGTACTCACACTTGCAGAGCCACAGTCAAACCCAGGGGGCCTGACGCTGCAGCCCTCGCACTTAGCTTGTACTTCCACAGTTTCCCAAAGCGCATCCAAGTGCAGCTGAGGTTTTCTCAGAAGATGACGTTCCAGCTTCTTGTTGGTCAGTTGCTCTTAACAGTGGTTGCATTTTTTAATTCTTCTGAAGACCTTAAAATTGTCCTTAGCATCTGCTCCCCTCTTCAGAAGCGGTAGGAGAATGGAAGGTTTGCCATCACACACAGCCTTCAGGTGGGGAGTACCAAATCCTGGGGGGCCAGATTTTCCTTGAGCTTGGGGAATTTTTCCCCCTTTAGGCTCAGTGTTGCGTGTGACTCCTGCAGACTGTGACGTGCCCTGAGGGGTTCCTGCCCCTCTCAGCTCCCAGGCTCCTGGAGTTGGGGTGAGTCGGGAGACTTTGGTTCTGCTTTACTCTGCACTTGACCCAGCCCTTGCAGCCCGGTGATCTCCTTCAGTGGGGCACGTGCAGCCATAACGGCCTCCCAGCCTCTTGTCCAAGTTCTCTGCTGGCTTTGGGACCTCTGAGTGTTCACACATTTCTGAGTGTTCTTTATCCTTTCACAGGAACTAATTGTGTTTGGCTGGAGGAAGACAAATAAACACATCCAAGAAGCCAGGATTTGAAATTTGCCAGATTATTAAGGGTTCAAATCTCATCCTATTTTTGGTGTAAGTAGACACTTACAATTAATTTTGGTGAATATTCCACTTGTAAAAGTTAGACTTACCCATTTCATTAAATATAATCTAAATGGATACTTTGAATATCCATCAAGTGACTATTTAGTGCACTGTGGTGATATTATGCTGGGGTGGGGAGACACGGAGAAGCCCCAGAGTTGGGCGTTGAGTTGCTCACAGCCTCATGAGTGAGTTTACTGTGTGAAGTCCCAGGCTGAGGCCCTGGCTGTGTTAGCTCCAAGCCTAGTCCCCGTTATTTTCTTATTTTATAGGTGTCGAAGAAGGTGAGTCTGAGAGTGGTGAGCTGAGTTGCCCAAGACCACGAGGTTGGTCTCCTCTGGGGCAGGGCTCAGAGCGGAGGATGCCCGGAAGAAGGGGAGGCCTTTGTATGACCCAGCGTGGGAAGTCACATGGCATCACTCCTGCCACATTCTATTGGTTGGAGAAGTCACAAGCCCCACCCGGATTCGGGAGGAGGGAGCACAGACCCCACCCTTGCTGGGAAGGCGGATGGCTTGGGATGCAGTGACCTGTCAACTTTTGAATATATGGCCTGCCATGGAGGGCAGGGAAGGACCAAACCCACAGTGTGTTGTAGTGGGAAAAGGACACTGCATCTTATCCTGAGTGCACTGGGAAGCCACTAGAGGGTTTCCAAAAGCAGGTTCGGGGTGGCCTTTGTCTCTCCATACATTTAATTAGGGGCTGGACCCCTTCACCCTCTCCCAGCAAGGGCTGTGGTGTTTCCAGGGACGTCTCTGCATTTCTGAGGAAGGACCTTTGGGCCCTGGGCAGCCTGTGACTCTGTACTCAGTGCCTTTGACCCCTGACCTGGGGCTGGACCATTCCTGGTCCTTTGTGTCTTCTTAGTGTGAATCAAGGATGAGGGAGACTGGGGTTTTTGGCCTTTTCTTGCTCAGCCGGGTGCCTTGGGACTTGGGTGTGTTCAGTACAGACAGGGCCCCAGCATGCTGTCTGAACAAGGGAAATGCCTTTTTTCCAACCCCCCAGGCAATGCTGGCTTCTATCCAGGAAGAGCAGGAAAGAGAACAGGAAAGCAGAGATGGGGTGGGCGCCCCCGTCTCCATTAAGAGAACAACGTCAGGAGATCGCCAAGACTTTGAATAAGGTGCTGATCTTGTCCTTAACAAAAATGCAGTAATGGCGCCTGCGTCGTGAGTGCCAGCATCCGCTGACCCGCTCTCTGTCCAGAGCGCACCTCCCCGAGCATCATGCCTGCGAGGCCTGCGCCCGACTGTCCCAGCTCGTAGAGGAGGAGGCTGAGGGCCAGAGAGGAGTGCCCTGCCCAAGGCCCGGCAGCTAGCTGTGTGACCGAACTAGACCTGGCCCACCTCCGTAGGCCTTAAAGAGCGTGATTTTAACCACTCTGCCATGCTACACCTTGTAAATTTTGGTTCTTTTTTCTATTTGAGTTTTTGTCCCTGTACATGGTCATATATGTATATACAGTCCTTGTAATCATAGGGTGCATATGTTTCCTCTTGCTGTTTCCATACGAGACACTCTAAGACTTGGCGTGGTGTTGTTGCAGGTCTCTGCAAACTTTACTTTTAATGGTTGCACTATCTCGTTGAGAGAGTCCAATCCCTGTCAACTACCAGCTGGAAAGATCTATTGTGCTTTTAAATTTCTGTTTTGTCATTAATGCTAAAAACCATTTCTTCCAAATCATTTTCTTCCCTCAAGTGCTTTTTTTTTCTTTTGGATTATGTCGTTAGGATGGATTTCTTCAAATGGGATTATTTGGCCTTGGCAACACTGTCTCGCAGACACAGAGTGCGTATCCACATTGTGGGAGAGGTGCGCCTGTTCTTGGTGCCCACTGTCAGGTGACAGACTGGTTTTGTCACAGGACAGGTTCCTTTCTAAAAGAGTCACTAGGTCTCCCCTGGCCGGGTAAGTGAGCACTTCACTGAATGGTCTGCAAGGGCTCAGCCTCGTCTGCCAGCCTCCACTCCCTTTCCTCAGGGACAGTTTCTGGTGCATAGTCTAAACCTTCCTGGTAGTTCTCTTGCGTTTTGGTTCGCCTTTCTCATCCGTGGAGTTCCTAGTGGGCTGGTGGGTGACTGTCTTAAATTGTTTATTCACTTACTGAAATTCCACTGAATGTCCACCAGGTGCCAGGCACAGTGTGGGGGCCCAATCCTGTGGGTGACTCTCGAGAAGCCTCAGTTGCTCCATCTGCAGAAGGGCTTGGGAATATTTCCTGTGCCTCCTCCAAGGGAACGTCTGGCACTGGGCGTCTGATTGTTCCAGCCTCCTCATTATCAAAATGGTTTTAGGTGAGTTATAAGTTACAAACAGTAAACCCAAATTAAGTGGCAAGAAACCTATTGCAGAAGAAGAAATGGGGGGGACAGGGAATTTTATTTTTCACTTTTACTTTTGAAATGATTATCGATTCACAGGAAATTGCAAAAATAGTACACAGGGTCTCTTGAGCCCTTCCCCCAGCTCTCTCCAATGGTGACATCTTACATAACTATGGTAAAATAGCAAAACCAGGAAATTGATGTTGGAATACTAGACTCCAGACCTTGTTCAAATTTCACCGGTTTTTACATGCACTTATGTGTGTGTGTGTGTGTGTGCACGCACACGTGTATTTCTGTGCACTTGATCTCTTGTATAGACTTGTGTAACCACCCCCACCATCAGGATACCGGGCAATTTTATCATCAGAAAGGAGCTCCCTGGTGCTACCATGGGGGAGATTAAAAAAAGGTATTTATTTATTTATAATATTTATTTGTTGATTGATTGATAGACAGATAGATAGATAGATAGAGACAGGATCTCACTCTGTGGCCCAGGCTGGAGTGCAGTGGTGTGATCACAGCTCACTGCAGCTTCGAACTCTTGGACTCAAGAGATCCTCCTGCCTCAGCCTCCTAAATAGCTGGGATTACAGGCTCGCACCACTAAACCCGGCTAATTTTTAAATTTTTTTGTAGAGACGGGGTCTCACTATGTTGCCCAGGCCAGTCTTGAACTGCTGGCCTCAAGTGCTCCTCCTGCCTCAGCCTCCCAGAGTGCCGGGATTACAGGCGTGCACCACCATGCCTGGCCTTATTTATTTATTTTTAAAAATTGACAAATACAAATTGTATATATTTATGGTGTATATATTTATGGCTAAATCAAGGTAAATACCTATGCATCACCTCACATACATATTTTTTTTGTGGTGAGAACACTTAAAATCTATTCTTTTAGCAATTTTCAAGTACACAATACATTGTTGTTAACTATAGTCATCATGTTGTACAACGGAGCTCTTGGACTTATTCCTCCCGTGTAACCAAAATTTTGTCTCTTTGACCAATGTCTCCCCAGCCTCTCTACCCCCACCCAGCCCCTGGTAGACACCTTCCTCCTTTCAGATCCTGCGGGTTTGACTTTTTTCGGTTCCACATATAAGTGAGATCATGTGATATTTGTCTTTCTGTGCCTGGCTGATTTCATTTAGCACAATGTCCTCCAGCTTCATCCATGTTGTCACAAATGACAGGATTTCCTTCTTTTTCTTTAAGGCTGAATAGTATTCCACTGTGTACATGCACCACTATACTTTCTTTACCCATCCATCCATCAATGGACACTTAGGCTGATCTTATATTAATATCTCGGCTGTCATGGATAGTGCCGCAAGGAAAACAGGAGTGCAGATGTCTCCCCGACATACCGATTTCATTTCCTTTGGGCATATACCCTGCAGCAGGATTCCTAGATCATATGGTATTTCTATGTTTAGTTCTTTGAGGAACCTCCACACTGTTTTCCATAATGGCTGCACTACGTTACGTTCCCCCCAACAGTGCAAAGTATTCCATGGGGGAGACTTTTAAACGTTAAAAATGTTATGTGATTAGGAAATGTTTATCGTCAGAGAAGGAATTCTGGTACACCACGTCCAACAGCCGGAAGTCGGGATGGTCTCTTTTTACTTCTCTGCCAATTTTTTGTTGATTCTTTTCTTTAAGAACAGTCTTGACTTTCTTCTAGGGACATCCTTTAGAAACCTCATCCCTTTCCTATGGCTCCTTAAGTTTTATTTTCCTGAAATTTCTGCTTGCATGTTGACTTGCATGTCTATACCTTGTTTGCCAGGTTTGTTTAAGCATCTTAGGGCTGAGGGCTCTTTCTGCACACCCTCCGTAATGGCCAGGACTCTTAGTTGTTCAGTAAATGCTTCCGTGAGTCTATTCCTATGAGGACAACGGGTCCACTATTGGAGGGCAGAAAGAGCAGGGCTCTGAAGTCAGAACTGCCTGTGTTCAACCCCATTTCACCTGGTCGTGGATGGGAGGGCAAATTGCTCAGCTTTTCTGGGCCTCAGTTTACCTGTCTGAAAATGGAAGGAATGGTGCTTGCTGGTGCCTGGACCCTAGGGCACGCCCCGCAGAGGCTTGACATGTCCTCCCAGGAGGGCTGCTGTGTCCAGGGTGCAAGGACCCAGGGCTGCCTGGGGCCTGGTTCCCTCAAATCCCAGGGTGCCACCCTCACTCCGCATGCTTCATGGAGTGTGAGGACCAACACAAGAAATGCGGGACATTGTGATGCACAGACGCATGAATGGGGATTGAGGATCCAGCCTCACAGACTCCTGGGACATGTTGCTGTTTGTCCTCTGCGTGGTTGGTTGTATCAACAAACACCAGGCAATTAGCCACCCCCATTTTCAGAGCTGAGCCACCGAGCCTGAGCGAACAATCTCTCGCCTCTGTGATTAAAGAGGAGGCACACTTGCTGAGCCTCCGGGCCAGCTTTCTGACAAATGGATAGGAAAGCAGTGGTTGCAGCTGCTTTTCTCTTGGGATTTTCAAATAAAATCAGAGACTAATCCCTCGTCTAATACCAATTTAGTAAGGGCTGGGTTAGGACGTAGTCAACTCCATTTATGAACACTGGTTAATATTTCTTTATAGAAAGCTATACTATTTTCAGAAGCATTTCAGACAAACATCCTAAGAAGACTTAGTGGGCTCAAGATGTTTACCTTGGACCTGAATCTTATTTCTAATTAACCGAGTCTTCAACAGTCCATCAGAGAATGCAGCTACCTGCCAAATTTCACACCTAAGGGGAAAAAATATTCCCAATAAAATTTTCCTTTAGAAAAAAAATCCACTCACTTTTACCACTAAGACGTTCTCAACATATTTAAATCAATCCTTCTCCACGAACACACAGAAAACTAATGTTCTAGATCCCAAGCCTGTGTTTGTGGCTCCCAGGTTTCCGGGCAGCCATTTTATTCGACATTAAGTTTTCAGCAGACGCCAAGGCAAGGATCCGGCTAGGACAGCGGGGAGCTGAGCCTGCAGTCTGCCCCAGGCCTCCAGCTGCACACATACATTCCTCTGATACTATACATTTTGTGGGGAAAGTGTAAATGATCGCATTGTTTTAATTCACCTTGCAGAAACAACTGATTATGGAAAGCAAAGCTTTCCTTTCTCTGTGTTAAAAAAAGAAATTGGTTTCATTGTGAGACTGGGATTTTTTTCTCTTGCTTCAACATCAACCAGAGTTTAGAGTTTATTTCAAGGTATTGAGTTGGGCGTAACTTTTTTTTGTCAGACTTGTGCTTCCTGGGGTTGGCCTGTGAGCTCCCTGAGAGTTGCACAATTCTCTGCCTACTGCTCCCGTTCCTATGGTGCTGGGGACCTAGTAGGCTCTTGTTGAATATTTGTTGAATAAAATAAAAAAAATTTCATCAAATACGTGTGATAGCTTGTTTTACCAATAATTTCTTAAATTTTAGTTATAAAGGTTTAAAAACACACACACACACATACACACAGAGCTTGTGGATTGTCATAGATCAGCCAGTAGAATCAGTCTTTTTTCTTTTGGTTCAGCTTTTAGGTTGGCCTAAAAAACCCAAAACAGTAAAACTCATGTTGGTTTAAATTCTTAAGTCTGTCTTACATGGTTTGTTGGAACCAGGCACATTTGTGAAGGAGTGTATGATGTCCTGGAAAGAACCCTCAACTTCACCACGTCCAAGCTGTGTGGCCTTGGAAAAGTCACTCACCCTCTCTGGACCTCAGTCTCTTTATCTGTGAAATGGTGGAGCTGGAGTTGGTGCTCTCAGGGTCCCTCCAGCTCTGACATCCCAAGCAACTAGAAGGAGAATAGATCTGCAGGCTCAAAATTCAGAATTAGAGCTGCACTTCCCTGCCTCTGTGTGGCAGTCAATAATCAGAGTAGGACAAGAGGTTTATGATGACAGCTATGTGGTTTTCTGAAAGATTGACCATTAATATATTGGTTTCCTTTTGCTGTCCTTTTGGGGGAAAGTTCTTTTTATATTTACTTTTGAGTTCTCCTTGCAATTGGATATCTGGAATTGAGTAATTTTGTCACTTATTTTGGTTTGAGATCTGAGAAAGCAAGTATTTATTTATTTTAGTATTTATTCTTTACCCATTTTTTGAAAAACTTGGAATGGTTTACTTAAAGTACAAAGTATAAAAAGCGTTAACCTAGAATAAAAGGCAAGAGAGAAGATAGTAAAGGGGCAGAGATAGAAATCACATAGAAAACCTAGACAGAGGGAAGCTATAACTACAAATTAGGGCACAATTTAGCCTTGAGCTTCCTAGCAGCTAAAGCAAAGAGCAAAACTAGGTGAATGTTGTTCTCGAAGTTAAATGTAGGGAAGCAGAAATCCAGGAGAGGGCGATAGTCCTAGGTTGCTTCCCCAATAGTGAGCCCTCGAAAGTTCCTGGAACATTCTTGATCCCAGTCTGGAAGGAATATTTTGTAAGCATTTGAAATTTTTTGCTAACGTTCAAATCCAAGAGGCTGAAAGTTGTTGACCTTCAGTTTGAGGTAGTCAAAAAATGTTAAAGTTTGCTGGTGAAAGTGTAGATGATATTTGTTCTGGGAATTAAGAACTGATAAAAACAAGTTTTGCCGAGAGAAGGTGTTTGATATGGAAAAGAAAACTCTGGAGGCAAAGAGACCTGGATTTGGATGGTGGCTCTGCCAATAAACTGTCATAGGGAAGGCCTGCAGCCTCTGTGGGCCTCGGTTTCTTCATCTGTAAAATAAGAGGGTTAAACCAGACTCCTCTGCAGTCTCAATACGACAGACAGTTCTACTTGTGTGTCTATAATGGGTACCAGAAGGGAGCATTTTTCGTCCTGTGCAATCAGATTTGCTGAGGGCACAACCCTTGCATCATAGCAGTCACCTAAGACCTTCATGCCCTGCTCCCTAGAAAGTAAAATGGCCCCCTTTTTATACAACCCTGGAAAGAAAAAAGATCTTTTCTCGCCATGTGGAATTTTCCCCACTGAAGCACATTTCTGTGTGCACATTTGGCACCGGTGACAGACGAGTGTGCGGGTACCCTCTCAGCCCTAACAGAGCCATCACAAGGCTGGAACACTGCAAAGGCATTTTTCCAGGAAATTGTCCCAGGGCAAAAATGTTGCCACTTTCATTGGGGAAAAAATGGTTTCAAATATTGGCTTTTGTTTTTATGGAAAATGGTGAAAAATTTGAGGGAAAACCACAAAATCCTTTGCTTTTATTGAAACCACAAAAATTGATTAAAAATTTTTTTTTTAAACCAGTTTTGCTGAGGGCTGAAGTTTCTTCTTTGAAAGACTCTACTTTACTTTTCTTTTTTTTGAAATCTCTCCTGAGAGTCTAATGAAAGCTCTTTCTGTTAGCTTGGCTGAGCCGAGCCCATGCGTTCCGAAGCTCGACACAGAAGTGTAGTTTTTGTGCCCAAACATGGCCTTTCAGGGAAGTCTTCACACTCAGATCTCCAGACACCGCTTAACATTTCCCAAGTCCCTAGTTGGTCAGGGGCCTGGGAAGCCGGTGAGCCTTACCTGGGCAGTGCCCTTGGGCACTCACTATTGAAGATGACCTCAATGAAATCAGTTGGCTTGTCTTTCTCTGCTTTGCCACGGTTTCCTGAACAAATGGAAAACCATGTGCCTACTTGCTGCCTTTGCTAGTGAGGGCCTCGAAAGCTGACTTCATGAATTCATTGGTACCCCACCTGGTGGCTGATGTGGGCTATCCCTGAACAAGAGACAAGCTGTCCCAGCTGAAATCTGTCTTTCACTGTGCCTACACTGGACATACTGCTAGCTCAGCCAGGGTACTGATATATTCACATAGCATTTAATTTTTCTTAATAAAAGAAGCTGGGGAATTCTCCTGTGCCACGGAAGAGGGAATTGGTTTGTCTTAATGCACATTAGAAAGTGCAGGAACCAGAGGCCTCCAGGGCATCTTTGGGGGACCCCCTAATTCAGCTCAGAGGTGATCCTTCAGACCTGGGGTGCAGAAAGGCCCTGTTTATGGCCCAGAGGTCTCGGTCTGTGTAGGGTTCCACCTCCCCTGTCTGTACTCATGGATGTGTCCTCTTTATGAAAGGGATGTTCTATTCCTGGAGCCAGATTGTTGGGCTCCTGTTCCCTTTGCTCACCATCTCTGCCTGGCAGGTGCGCCTGTCCTTCTGGGCCTCGGCTCCTCCATCTGTCAAATGGGGATAATGAGCACCTACTACATAAATCTATTGTGAGGATTAAAGGGAACCATGTCTGGCGTGTACTAAGTGCTACATGTTACTATTTTAATATTATAGAAATAATTATTCTATCCTCCCTGCTGAATCCAGGTGTTATTTCATTCTGCAATTGAAAAGACTACAAAGTGATAAAATTCAAGAAAAATGTAAAGAAGTAATTATCAATAATCTTCCACTGCCCTAAGGCAACGATTATATTCAACATTTGCATTTTACCCAAATCCACTACTCGTAGTCATTATCATCATAAAGTTCGAGTGGCATTGAGGAAGAGCCCTGTGTAAGCCCTGGCGTCACGGGCCCACCCACTGCCCCCGACTCGGGGAGACATGACCCCCTTTACAGATGAGGAACTTGAGGTTTGGGAACCAAACCCTCCAGGCTCAACCAGAATGCTGTGCTACTTGTGTTCCTTGTATAAGAGTTTTAAACCAACAGAGTTGCACTGTTTAAAAGAAAAAGGCAGGAGGTTTAAGTCTGAAGCATTGTTCCCACCTGTCTTGACAGTAGGTGAAAGGCAGAGGAAGTTGCAGTCCCTGGTCAGTCCGTGAGGGGAAGCAGCACAGAGCCCGCCTGGTTCGGGGATGTCCCTCCCCTGTCCAGACGGCGTGTCCCGGCCCAGACATCAGCATCCCAGCTCCAACATCCAAAGTCACGCTGAAGTCCACCAAGGACCCCGGAATGCCTCCCTTCTCTCCCTCCTTAAGGTCCCTTTTACACAGAAATGATGCTTAGATGCCGGATCTTGTCTCAAAAGCCCACCCTTTCCTCGTCCTGTTCTGGATTATTTTTATTCAAAACACAGCCTGCCCATTTGTCCGGGTGAGGAGAGCACGTTAGCAGGCCAGACCACTCTCCTGATCGCTGACCTGTCCTGCCATTAGCTTTAGAATTTAATGTAAATATTGCACGATCACGGGCTTGGTGCAGTTCAGAGCAAACCTCCCTTTCGCTTCCTTATCTGATTGTCTTTTAAGAAATCAGCTCATTGTTCACGTACAAGAATAACAAGTTTCCCCACACCCAGTCCCTCCACGCTTCATTTTTCTTCATTCCTTCTGTCCTGTTGAGCATCGTGTAATTACAGAAACACGTCTGCCAGCGATTTGCACATCTGATACTCAAATCCTCTCTTGTTCTCAGCTCTTCCTCCATCTGCGCCCACCCCCTCCCGACTCTGCCACATCTGGAACGGTCCCCTGCCACTCCATGCCCAACTGACTCCCGAACTATTTCCAAATCACATCTTCCTTTTCCGGTCCTGGCTTCCCGACATGCTCAATCATAAAATAGTCAGACCCTAAATTCTAGTCATTTCTAATTCCTCTCTACGTGTAACGCAGCCGCGGAACAGAGCCACTGTCTCATTTCTTCCATTCTGGTTTGATCACGTCAAAGTATATAATTTGCAAAAGATAAAATCGGGACTGTCGTGCCAATATAAAATGACCACATTTAAGAGATTTTATTTTAAGATATTAAGACATTAAAGCTGATTCAAAGGAGATTATGAAGAACAGACATGTATACAGGCAATCAGGAAAACTGAAATGAATTTCTTAAATAGGCACACACCTAGTTCGTATCTCCAGGGCTAATGATATAATGTTTGGAATCATGTTTTCTACAGGGTGAATTAATTGTATCTCTGCAGGACAGAAGTTATTTGCATTTCTATGGGCAAGACTCATTTGTGTTGCTCTAAGTGTTCCACGACGCCCAGACGTCCAGCGTTGTTAAGTAGCCTACTCCAAGACAAAGGCAGCCACTCTGCAGAATCGATGACTCTGCAGGGTTTGCTAGACAATTCCCAGTGTCCAGGGAAATATCCATTGATATCTCGATCCAACCAATTAATTTCACTGATCCAATGATATTCATTAATCTTTTTTGCCCTTTTCAAACGGTTTCACATTTTTTAAAAAGTCATTTTCTGTGTAAATCTATTTTGAATATTCACATGAAAGGACTGCATTTCCAAGCCTCATTTTAGGAGAAGCTTAGGAGAACACAGGCAAGGAGGTGGGGAAATCACTAGTTCAAGGTAAATCTAGAAATAACACATTCACTCAGGAAATTCTCGGCTTAGAACTTTCCAGGGCTCCCTACGGCTTCCGTGATAATTTGAGGTACTTCACACAGCGTTTAAACTTCTCCACCACCTGGACACAATGTGTGTTTAATCCTCAAAAATGGTTGTTAAAATAATACATGGCAATGGCAAACATTTAAAGATTACAAAGCCACACAAAGTGAAGACTAAAGGGTTCCTCCACTGTCCAAATCTTTATCCTGGCCACAAGGAAAAAGAGTAACTGCTTGACAATCATTGATTCCTGACCGAGGGTCAACTTGCAGTTTATCTGAAAGTCACTTACGCATTTTATCAGAAATACCGATTTCTTCCCAGAACAAGGTTAGAAATGACGTCAGCCAAGGAGGTTCTTTCCTAGACCAGGTTGGGCAATTTTCCATCACCATCTCTCTGGAAAACTTCTGATATATAAAATCATATTTATATTTACATCTACACCCACATGGTTTTATGCATAAATGGTATCATGCTACCCATACCAATTTTTTTTCAATTTTTCTAATGTTAATGTTGTGTCCTGGGTATTGTTAGGTATAGAATATATTTAACATATCTAGACCTTTTTCTGTATCAGCACAGCCATAGCTACTCATTCTGGCCCATAATACAGAATATCCCATTGTCTAGATGATCTGTAGAGCATCCACACATACTTCCAGTCTATTTGCCTACTATGTGATTTCTCCCATTGAAACCAGACAAATCTAGTCCCTTTCCTCAAAAATGCTGTTACCACCCAACCAGGTTCATTGCCCCCCGCTCAAGAGGAAGCCCATACACTGAGACAGCAGTGGTTACAGTGGGGAAAGAGTTTAATGCAGGGCACTGAGCAAGGAAATGGGAGAAATTTCTCAAATCTGTCTCCCACTGAATTTGGAAGCCAGGATTTTTAAAGATAGTTTGGCAGACAAAGGGCCAGGGAATTGGGTCTTCTCATTGTCTGGGGATGAACTCATAGGGTCAGGAAGTAGAAGTCATCTTCTTGCACTGAGTCAGTTCCCAGATCCCAGTTCCCAGCTGAGTCGGTTCCTTGGTATGGGCCACTGGTCTGATTGGGTCAGTTGGCCACCAGAACGCAGGGTCTGGAAGATATCTCAGAGACCAGCCTTGGGTTTCACAAGGGGGATGCCACCCATGGAGCAATAAAGAAAGCTAGGAATCTTCACACTGTCGGCTGTGTGACCCCTGAGTCGTAGTGAGCAATTGTAGGAAAGCAAGCCAGGGAACAATGGCTGGTGATATATATATTTTAATTATGCTTATACCTTTGTAGAGTTCAGGCCCCTACCACGATTCCCATTTTATAGCCTTTCATTAATTTTATAAAGGGCAGTTTCAACACCTTACCATTCTTGATAATCTATCTTTCCACACAATGTTACTTTTGCCCAATAATAACATTCAAAATGTAGGCACAGTCATGGGCCCAAAATTCATATGTTGAAGCCCTGACCTCCAATGTGATGGTATTAAGAGGTGGGGCCTTTGGGAGGTAATTAGGCTTAGATGAGCTCATGAGGGTGGGCCTTATAGGACACACTAATCATGGGATTAGTGTCATAAGAAGATGAGATCTCCCTCGCTCTCCCTTGTGAGGACACAGTGAGAAGGCAGCCATCTGCACATCAGGAAGAAAGTCCTTGTCAGGAACCAAATCTGCTGGCACCTTGATCTTGGACTTCCCAACCTCCAGAACTGTGAGAAATAATTCCTGTTTAAGTCACCCAGTCTGTGATATTTTGTTATGGCAGCCCAGGCTGACTCAGACAGGCTTCCGCCAAGCAGAACAGAAGGACCAGCATGGATGTGGCCCTGCCGGTGGGGCCTGCAGTGCCTGCTCGGCATGCTTGTCCCACCTAGGCACCCAAGCCATCCGTCTCGGCCCAGCTCAATTTCCACCTTCCTTAGGAAGCCATCTTCAAAGGCATTTGTTAGAGTATAATATCAAAAAAATTAAAGCCACGACTCTATACAAGCATAGAATAAAAACATGCCAAAGGTTGATGGACTAACTCATTAGTGAGGGAATAATATGATAGCAAAGCTAAAAACTGTAAGATGGTAAAGTGCATTTGAGAAACAGGGGTTTATATACTCCACCAGGAAAAGCTTTTTAAATCATGTGTGAATACGATTGCTAAGATTAGCTACAACTCTAGTTAATGTTATACAGGGCAATAAATGATAACCTTTGGGGCTGTCCTTTTACCAACCAGATTCATTTGCGTGGTTCTCAGACAAAACTCACTTCCATTTCTATCAGTTTCTTTCAAGTTAGGCTCTACCCTTAGAGAGGTATAAAATATCCAAATAAATATTAAGTGGATGCCAAACAAAAGCACACTGCCCCTGGAAAATACGGCAGTCTCCGGGCGGGCCAGTTGGAAAATTTGGCACCACACTGAAAGGACAATTTTCCTCCTGCCTATTTCCAAGTTTCGGGTAATTTTTTAAAAACAAGTTACTCCATGGGAGTGTTTCCTAAAGTGTGTTCTATGGACCTCTAGTTTCCAGATGCTGGAGAAAAAAAATTTAAAAGACTTCCATGGTGACGTGTCTTTGGCACACACCGGCCCCCCTTGTGGAGGTCCCCACGCCTGCGTGCACAGCAGGGACTCTGAAGGCCTTGCAGTGAGGAAACTGGCCTAACCTCACTTACCCTCCTTTCCTGGGATGTGTTTGATCACTGAACCCCTAATCGCATAATGATGTGGCCAGTTTATAGAATGACTTACTGAGGTCAGCTCCCCGCCCTCCCATGTGCTCTCCACATGCTGGTTCCTGCTCCTGTAGGTGAAATCCTGGGCAAGTCCCATAGCTTTTCTGGTCAATTTTAGATTAAAAAAAAAAAATAGTCTCTTTTCTAGGCAATAAAAGTCCAGTCCAGGATAATGTCGAAACTCCAACCCATAATCCAAATTCAGACTCCTTCCTTCTCTGGGTCAGGCCCACTTCAGGCTGGGAAACCCACAGAGGGCGAGGCAGGTTGTGGTGGACCTTCATCCTCTCTCCCCTCCCCTCCTCCCCCACTCATTACCTACTGTTTTGGGGGCCCTGGGGGTGCTATGGCAGGGAGGGGAGGTAAGGGTCTGGAAAGTTCTCAGTAGCTGGCCTCCCATTAGGATCTCCTGTGCCTGGAACACGGTGACTCCAAATGCTCAGTGTGTGGGCTCTTTGAAGACCTCTCCCCGACCCCTGGGGGATCTTCCTCCTTGCGGGCTGCACCCAGCAGCACAATTACCCTTGGCCTCTTGGTTTCTGGTCCACCCCCACAGGTGTGGGATCATCTGCACCTCAGGTCGGTTCTCTGACAGCTTCCTTGTCCCGCCAGCTCAGGGCCGGAGGCAGGTGCTAGTGCAGACCCATCTCCATGCTCTGGCGGAGGATGTGGCCACGGCCTGATGCCGCATCCAGTCTTCACCTGGCACCTATGACATGCTGCATCCATGGGGTGAGCGTGGCGAGCGTGGTGAGCAGAGAGGCTTTGCTCAAGTGAGGGGGATCGGACACCAGCGCCCGCACCTGTCCCCCCAGGGATGGTCCTTCGGAAGCCTCCTCCACCTGCCGACTTGCTTGGGAGTGGGGTATCCCCCCTGCTCCCCAAGGCGAGGGGGCCATGGCACCTCAACAACTCTCGCCAGAGTCCCAGCACCTGCCTTGCCAGCCCCTCAGGGGGTCCCTCATATGCCCTTGTGCAGCTGGAGGTGGGTGAGGGGCTGAGGCTTGGGTCTGCGGCAGGTGTCCACTCTGGGGCTGGGGACCTGCCCCGGACAGAGACAGAGTGAGCTCCATGGTACCATCCGGTTTCAACGCCTGTCAGCCTCCCAGGAAATTAGTGTTCCCCGAGTACTTGAGGAAACTGTGCTGTGACCTCTGCCTCCTGGTCCTGCTGGAGCGCCTACTGACTGCCCGTCCGATTCACACGGCCAAAGCAGCCGGCGCCGGGGAGAGGAGGTGTGTGCGCTGCACGCCCTGCGATGCTGGTGTCTCCCCCCCTTTCCTCCTTCCTTTCTGCCCTCCCTTCTTCCTTCCTTTCCCTTTCCCTCCTTCTGTCCCTCACCCCTTTCTGTCCATGGATATTTCTATGTTCCAAGCCGTGCAATAGCTGCTGGGCAGTCAGCCGTGGGCAGAACAGGAATATCCTCTGCTTGTCGGATCCTCCCAGTCACGTTAAGAAGGAAGCACGCATGTAACTGTGACATGACAAAGGGCAATGTGTGCTCTGAAGGGATCATGGCAGGTGCCGTGGTGGGGAGCAGGGCCCAGGGAGGGGGCTCTGGCGCGAGCTCCCCCAGCAGCAGGCAGGGCGGGGGCGGGGGGCGCCCAGTCTCGCAGGCCCGGGCAGGCCACGCCTGGACAGGTTTGGATTTGATTGCTCGTTGAATGGGAACATATTGAGCAAAGCCACAGCCTAACCATCTGGGCTGCATTTTTGAGGGATTTAGTAGGAGGCCATAGACTGAAGTGGCTCAAAGTGGGGGTGCAGAAGGGCCACCGTGAGTTCACGCCTAGCCGCCTGCCCCGGCTGCGGGACGGTGGTGAGGGCTCCCTCCTCGGCACTGCAGTGGGCAAGACGATTGCACCCACCGCTCGGGTGAGGGTAGCCGGGCCAGTCCTGGCCACGGCTCCCGGCACACTTGGGGGGTGCTGTTGTCATTGCCATGTGCCACACAGAGCAGATCTGAAGCTGCGTCTCGACAGGCAGAGGAGTGGGGGGTCCAGATTCACCTGGACAAGTTCCGTCTCTGTGGGCGAGGCGCCAGCTCGCCGCTGCTGTCGGGGTCTCTGAGCCAAGTCTCGGCCTGTGTCCCTGGGGGTGTGGAGGGTGTGTTAGCGTCTGGTGAGGATGCGGCTGAACATGAGCTACCACTGGGAAAGCCAGAGGGGGCTCAACGTCAAGAAGTGTTCCGGACCCTCGAGGACAGAGTTGCTGGGTAGCAAGAGGAAGAGATGGACACTCGGGGCAGCTGTGTGTCGAGACAGGACCGTGGTGGACTTGCCTTCCACTCGGCTCAGCTGGAGACACGCTGACTCGCTTCCTTCCCAGAGCCCCCCACCGCCGCTACGGTGAGGACTAAAACCCTTCCGGGGTCTCCCAGCATTGCCCCTCCCTGCTCATCCAGGGCTGCTGCCCTGCCCCATGCCCCACCTGCGTTACCAGCTCTCTTTGCACCACTAACCTGTCTCTGAGGCTTCCCGAGGCTGGAATTTCATTTGTGTGATTACCGCGTTTGTGTCTGCCCCCCTCCTTGGGATATCGATGTCCTGAGGGCAAAGGCCAGGCCTGCTTTTGTTCGCTGGCTGTCCCTGCCGCCTGGCACCGTGCCTGGCACCTCGTAGGTGCTCAGTGTGTCTTTGTTGACCAGTGGGATATGTGACGGCTTCCAGGAGCAGAGAAAGGAGCAGGTGCTGACTTTCTGCCTAACTCCCTGGCCACTACTGTGGATGGACAGTTGACTCCAGGTTGGCCAATCAAATTCCCTCATTTAGAATTTCAGGATTCTGGGGGTGGCTTCAATGGTGGGCACATCATGTGGGGGCCACGGGGCACTTTTGTGCCACCATGTGTGTGGGCCACCAGAGAAAGCAGATCTAGAGTGGGAGAGAGAAGATACACACACAAGAAAACGAGACGCAGAGATGAGTAACCAAGAGGAGAGAGGGAGACTGAGTCTGCCTTGGTCCCCGAAGGCCTTCTTCCCCTGCGTGTCTCATGAGCTGCCCATGTCAGCTTACAACAAATCCCTTTCTTTGGCTCAAGCCAATTCAAGTGAGTGTCTGTTCCCTACAAGCCCAAGGAGCTTTACCAACACCCATGTGCCCCCTAAAGCGAGCTACTCAGGGAGCAGGCAGGCAGGGAGGCCAGAAACCCAGATAGCCCCACACATGGGATGAGCCGTCTTCAGTCCCAGCGTGAAATGCTCCCTCCTCCACGTTCACGGCAGCCAGGACTGAGAGGGGCCACTTTCTCCCGGAGAAAGATGCCCTGAGCTCCAGAAAGGGATTTTGCAGAACTTCATAAAGGGACAGACCAGCCCAAATGGGCGAGGTCTTGCCAGGCACTCTGCCCGGGGACATGGCAGGGCACTCAGAGCTGCCCAGACCTCCTTCAGGGTCCCACCGAGGCCAGGACGCCAGGCCGGCCCCAGGAGTTTTATTGGTGCCAACTTTCCATTCAGACCTGCGTGACTGCCCCAAGCTTCCCTCCAGGATGGCGCTGGCTCCCCCTCAACATTTACACCTTATAAACCACCGCCGGGACCCAACTGGGGTGCTTTCGGGAGGCGACGCCTGGTGCCTGGTAAGGGAGAGTAAATAACACAGCGACGTTTCCTCGCACCTTCCAGCCTTCCTTCAGTCTCAGAAGAAATAGAACAACTTACTTAGTGGCGTTCTTTAATCTTCTGCACCAGTGGCTTTCTTTACAAGGTGATATACAGAGTCCGTGTAAATCCAGACTCTGCAATGGGGTCAGTGTTTCTCAGCAGGTGTTGGGTGGGTTTGGGGTAAGAGGCGCTCCCCCCACTCCTGAACAAATACTGAGGCTTTCCAGCCCAGCGCTCATTTACAAGCGAGATAGGCGCTCCCGGGCCGCTGCGCCGACCCTGTTCCTCGCACCCTGTTCCCCGCCTCCCCGGCTGGGTGGAATTCCAAACCATGGAGCGGGCAGGAGTGGACCCTGGTCTCTGTGACAGTTCCACCAGGCAGTGAAAAATGCCTGTCTCTCTCACACCCGTTTCCCTCTGCATGCCCACTCTCTGCTCTCTCCAGAACAGCTTCCTCCACGGGGGGCAGAAGCAACTGCACCTGAGACACACCTGAGCCAGTCGAGGCTTCCGATGTCCTGCTGTGAAAAATCTCAGAGGAGGACTCTGATTGGTCGTGTGTTCTCTCCCCTGGGCCAATCAGCTGTGACCGTGCAGGTGGAGTCACAGGAGACTATGGCGGCCCCTCCAGAAGCCGGAGGTGGAGGGAGGAGAGAGGGGAGGTTCCTATGGGGGGGGCGTGCCTAGAAGAACGGAGGATGGTAGGGTGGCAAGACTAGAGGGCCCACTGCAGGCCCCTAATGTGGTCCTGCTCCTACCTGGAGCCCACAGCACCTGCAGCTGGCAATGAGGGCGTGGACGGAGGGGCCGCAGGTGGTGAAGACCCTGTCCTCCTCCTCATCTTCGCCTTGCCGGACCCCATTGCTGTGCAGCCCTGCTCACGGTCCAAAGGGTTGTCCCAGCTTGGGGTCCCAAGATCCTTGTTTGTGGAAAGGCCCAGGGGTCTTTAAGGCCTCTCACTGGCCCGATGCCCTGTCTCCAGGTCCTGGTAGGTGGTCACCCTGTTGCCGACTGCACCCCACATGTGATCTCTCTGATACACTGCAGGTCCACGTCCTCCATCTGCAGCACCCACATCTCAGCAGCTTGGTACACTGAAGCATTTTTTGTAAGTTTGCCACAAACTAATTGGGTGGCAATACCTGAACTGATACGAGTCTATTTAGGTCTTTATTTATCCCACCTAGTAGGGGATGGTCATGTGTTTTCTTGCAGAAGTATTAATGTGCTTGATTGTGGGTGCTTCCCTAGACCCTGCTAGGGTATCAAGATATACCTCGTTGCCTTTCTAAAATCCCCAAAACTCCAAACTCTGAAACACATCTGGGCTTAGCGGCCTCAGATATGGGATGTGGACCAGTTATAGTCCTGCATCCTTGGCACAGAGCTGGAAACCTTACATGAGGTACAAATGGACCAGTCCTCCTAGGGTTGTGGTGACATTAAATGCAAAGGAAGCGTGGAACAGAGTGTTTGGGGCAGGGTGACCCTCCCATAAATGCTAGCTCTCAGCATTACGTGCTTCTGGTTGTTAAATCTCTACAGGCCCCTGTAAGGCTTGGGTACTACCACACCCTGTTTTACAGACACAAGGCTGAGGCTGGGAGGGGTTAAGTAATTCGCCCAAGGTCGTGAAACTCGGAAGCAGCGCCACCCTGATCAGCTGATTCCAGAACAAAGCCCTCCTTATTGCCATGCGATACTCCATGGTCTGCTAACCCATCTCGCGCTCACTGGGTTTCACTTGTACGTGAAACCTTCAAAAGTCATGTAGTGGAAGCTGGCACGTAATGTGCCGGCACCGTCCTAAGCTATTTATACATATTGGTATTACTTAATCCAATCCTTGCCACAGCCCTATGAGGTTGGTGATCTTCTTATCACCATTTAACAGCAGGGAAACTGAGGCACTGAGAAGCCAGGGAACTTGCCCTGGGTCACACACCTAGAAAGTGAGGAAGCCATGACTGGAGTCCAGATGGTCTTCCATTTGCCCCAGGGTCTGTGAGTTGCCTTGAAGTGTGGACTGAAACACCTGTATAAATAAGACCTTGCTTCCATATTTCCCCACTGTGTTTCAGTTTCCAAAGCACTTCCACAAGGTAAGCACAAGGAGAAGGTGTTATTCTGTGGTCTGGAGGCTCAGACAGGTCAAGTGACTAGTGAAAGGGCACACTGATAGCATGGATGTGTGTGCCGTCTTGCCACACTCCTGGAGGCTGTATAATCAAGCTGAAGGGAGCAGAAAGCAAAGAACTAAAGCTGATAGGACCTTCCTATGATTACAGGACCATGTGCAGCTGCCATCTTAGCCATGGTTCAGTGGAGAGACGCTGGCTTCATGCTGAACAGTGCATAGGAGTGACGCTTAATATGTCTCCAGAATAAATCAGTGGCTTACCAGCACGGAGCGTCAGTGCTGCAAGCATTGCAACATGAGAGACCAGCTCTTGATGGAACAGCACACCATGGCCTGTGAAGCAAAACCTCAGCTGTGAACCTGATCAGGCTTCCTGATCCAACCACCCATTTTCAGGAAACATGAAGGACAGAAGCACAGGTTAAATGACACCATGGCTATGCAGCAGGCCACACCGGACTGCAGGAGACCCTGTCAGACAAATGGCCTGGTTTCTTTAACACATCTCTCTCTCTCCAAATATATATATATATACACACACACGCATAGATGTAAATAAACACACACATGTATATATACAGAGAGAATTAATAATCTATATAATAAAAAGCATAAAAGTTATACCAAACTATTATAACTTATGGCCCTTATTTGGATTCTGATTCAAACTAACTGTTAAAAATAATTTATGATATTATGAGGGATTGGAAGTTAGAACACTCACTAGGCATTTGATGGCATTAAGAAATTATTGTTCTGTTTGAGTGTGACAATGATGCTATAATCTCGATAGATTGGGTAGAGATAAAACAAGATTGGACAAGAGTTGATGATTTTTGAAGCTGGAATCTGGGGACAGGTACATCGGGGTTCATTGTACTGTTCTTTGTATTGTTGCGTATATCTGAATTTTTTCATAACAGAAAGTAAAGGAAGAATATGTTTACTTGCCTAAAGCAATACTGCTCTTGGAAACAATCCAAGCTGTATAAAAGCTAAATAAAACATTAAAGTTTCTCATTCTTCCAGCTCGTTTCTCATTCAGGTAACCACTGTCTAAGGGTTTGATGTCTATCCTTCTAGACGTTCCAATGTCTATATAAACAATCACATATATTTATTCTTTTTTACACAAATGGGATTATACTATACACACAGGCCTGCAGTGTGTTTTTTCACTCAGCAGTGTGTCATGGCCCATCCTTCACGTTTTAGCTCTGCTTCTTTCCTTTTAACTTCACAGTATACCTTTGTAGGGATGTGCCATAATTTAACCATTCCCTTTGGGTCTACTCTTAGATTGATTTGAGTCTTTTGCTATTGCAAGTCGTGCTTCACTGAATGTCTTTGCACGTATATCTTGGTGCATTTCGGTGAGGATTTATGTCAGATGTGTTCCCAGAAGGAGAATTCCTGTGCTGGAACATGTGCTTCCAAAATGCCCCCCAAAAAGATTGCCATCCCTCACAGTAATGAGGTGGGCTGTGTCCCTGCCTAGCTTCAAACATACACTTGATTTTTTCCCCTGATCATATAAGTAATACGTGAATTTTGAAGGAATTTGGAAAATACAGAAAAAGGAAAGAAGAAAGTAGACATCAGACATATTTCTATACTTCATCTGTACTGCTGTTTAGATCTTTCCAGGTTTTTGCTATTGGAAGTCATCCTGCAAGAACATCCTGTGTACAAATCTTTATCCACATTTTTCTCTTTTCCTTAGGGGCTCTTCCATAGCAGGACTTATTGAGTAAAACCTTTTGGCTAATTTTGGGATGCTTGTGCTATGTCACCCAAACAAATACTAGAATGTTTGTATACATTTTGACTACCACAAGCAATGCAATAGAGTGCCTGTCTTAGTGTAGCTTGTCCAATGTCAAGTATTATCATTAAAGTATTACCTTTTTGTCTATTGCCCATTTGCAGGAAAATATGTTCTTCCACTTTTTCACCTTTTGATTGGTGACAATCAGTCAGGGCCACGGGTTAATTGCTAACACGGTTGGTGGCACAGGCTCTGACCTTGGCTGCCTGGGCTCACTCCCTGGCTACACTCCATGGCTCACCTTTTAGGAGCTTCATCTTCTCCTCTGCAAAAGGGGGATGGCGCTGTATCCACTATGAAATGAAATAATCCATGTGAAGCACTGGGCACAGGGTGGGTGATGATCTGTGATGATGGTGATGTCATCTATAAGAAAACGTGAGACGTGGAATTTTGGAGCACAGGATATAGCCGAGAAAATAAGATGTAAAAAGAGAGATTAGAGACAGGACCTTAAGGTTATATGAGAGATACAAATTAAGGTGTCTTAATTTGGTGAAGAAGAGGGAGAGCTCCCTGAGGGCTTCCTGGCAGAGGGGGAGGCTGAGCAGAGCCTTGAAGGACAAGGGCAGGGAGGCAGGAGAGTGTGATGGGTGGAGGCACAGCACGCTCCTTCCCCCTTCTGCCCATTGTTGCTCACATTGAGCATCCCTCACCCTAATGAGCTAATGAGGGCCACGGGGAGAGGCGGCTGGGAGACCAGCAACTTCACAGCAAGCATAAAAATACTTGGCCCTCTGGTGGGATGAATTCAGTTTGACTGGCCAATTTTGTTTTGAATAATTAACTAACATGGCTGGGGAGATTTTATAGCAAAGAGAAAAATATGGAAAAGTACTTTGCAGCAGGAAAAAAATGAGAATTTTTGTTCCACTTCCATTAGCACCGACAGGAATAAAGCTCATAAATGTTATACAACGTCTCAATTTCTCAGAGGAAGCCTGAGGAGTGAACATGTGAAACATGAAGAGTGGGCAGTGAGGAAACTGCAGGCTTGCTCTTCCGCTCGGGCTGGATGGAGGTCCAGGAACAACAATGCCATCCTGAGTGGTCTCCCTGCAGCTCAATACGCCACAGAGCTGGTCACGTGGCTGGGGCGAGAAGGGCTTTCCAGGAGAAGGTACCTGGGCAGGGGCCAGGGTGGCGCTCCCAGAGGGAGGGCGGCATTGTCGGCTGAGGCTGCAGCAGGTGACAGCGGTGGGTTCCTTAGTTCTTCCCACAGCACGGAGGAGGCTCAGGTAGGGCCAAGAGCCTCCAGAGGGCAGAATGAGAAGATTCACAAGGTCACACGCGGAAGTCACGAGACACACGCGGACGCTGTCTTGGGATTCAGTGAGGGGTGGGGCTGTGAGCGTGAGGGCCAGAGAGGGGCTTGTGGGTTCATCTGTAAATTAGGATGGTTTAGGGGTCAGAGTACCAGTCAAGCTGGGCTCTAAAATTTAGTGTGGTTGTGGACAAATTCCTTACTCGGAGTCTGTGAAATGGGGGTGATAATGCCCACATCAGAGTTGTGATCAGAAATAAGGGAACATACGTCAGGTGCTGTTCTGGCTGTCTACTGCTGGGTAACAAACCATCCCCGAACACAAGGGCTCGAGATACAATACCTGTTATTGTATCTCTTGATTCTGTGGGCCAGCGGGGCTCAGCTGGTGGTTCTTCTGCTGCCTGGGTTGAGGTCACGAGACTGCCCCAGGCGGTGGCCGAGGCTGTGTTGGGAGCAGCTGTGTGGCTCATAGCACAGCCTCTCTGTCTCTCCAGCAATGCTCCACGTGGCTGTCCTGTCCAACCGGGTGGCCTGGGTTTCCTACCTGAGTCTTGGCTCCAAGAGAGGGGGCCAAAATGGCCAGGTTTTCCTAATAACTGGGCTTGGAAGACCCAAAACTTCCTCCACATTCTATTGGCCAAGCAGGCCCAGGCCCAGCCCTGAGTCAAGGGCAGGGACAGATACAAGCTCCAACTTGAGATGGGCAAGTGGATGGGCAGCTTGGGGATACAGGGAGGCCGGAATTGTTCAGGGACATTTTGGAGATCACCTTGCACAGATGCTTTGCCCTGGGGCTGACACTCAGATACAAGGCATCCTACCATGACTGTGGCTAAAATATTGAAATTTTGCCACACTTGTTTGCAAATCACCACTGCCTGGAGGCCTTGAGCACCACACCTGGCACAGTGGGCGGGGGAGGGGCTTCAGAGACTAGTTCCAGTGTGTTCTGCTCTGCTGCTGCCCATGCCTGCTGGGTGCTACATAATTTGAATATAACCTGCAGGGCACTCGCTCTGCCTAGTAAGTGCTCAACTAATGGGAACTTCTTCCATCACTACTAATGTTGCAATTGTTATTTTAAGACAGCGTTTAGGCGTTGTACCTTGGGGGAAAAGAGAATATGCCACCAGCGTCAGAAATTCTGCAGGACTCAGGTTTCCTTCGGGAAAAAGCTCCAGGCACCAAATAAGAAAATCAACACTTCCTACTTGATTTTCTACTTGGTCAAGGTAATGAGGGCCTCACGCTGCAAACTGAATCAATACAGAAGGGACCTCTGTCCTGGCGGTGGTGGTCCCTTGGTTCCCCTTCCCCGATGGTGAGCTCTGGGCTGCACTCTGCCCCAGACCTGGGCCCTGGCCCAGCCTTGGGGCCGTTTCCTGAGCTTGCTGACAGAGCCGTCTGCGCAGCGCTGGGGCGCACATTCCAGGGAGTCTTGAGGCGAGGCCCTTTCTCCCACCCAATTTCAACAAACACAGACAGACCACCACACTCCAGCTCTCCACGTGGGGCTGGCACTGCAGGCCTTGGCAGTGGGGAGCACATGTCGCCTGGCCAGGGCAGCAGATGTGGGCCTTCCAGGCCGTGCCAGCTCCAAGCAGAGCAGAAGGAGCCTGGGGAGTGGCCGAGGGGGGTGCTGAGCCGGCGGGGGGCCCATGGCCTCTGCAGGGCGGGTCTGGCTCTCATCCCTCGCTGGGGCGAAGCCGGTCTGGGGGGCAGCTCATCGGAATGTCCAAGTGCTCGCTGTGAGTCCCGTGGCTGTGGCCCAAGAGCAACCTCCAGACAGATGGGAAAATCTGCCTTTTTGTATGAACATGAAAAATTCTTTGAAGACTGCTCATCTTTGTGTCCTGTTTGGAAAAGTCAGAGGCCTGAGGAAATGGAAACCGCCTGTTCCGTTAGGGTCTCAGGTCTGGAGTTGAGAAGGATGGAATTTGGACTTTCCTTGGAAAGTTCACAAGCATTAAACCTATTTAGAGAACATTTCCTGTTGGGAATGGCTAATGCCTGGAATATGTTACCAAAGATCTCACCTTTTGGAGAGTTTTATAAAGAAAATAACTTCATAGTTTTGGGGGGAAGATTGTGTGCTGTTCTTTTGAGGGAGTTTACATCATTTGTTTAATTCAAGTCCCCCAACCCTCAACTGTGGCGGACGTAGATCGATCTCGAGCTCCATCCTGCTGACCTTAGATTTAGCCTCAGAGTCCTTCTTAACAGATTCTCTACTTTTAATCAACTAAACTTGAGTGGAAACCTTTCTATCATCTCGGGACTTCACTTTTGCCACATTCCTTACAGTTTATGAAGGAGCATTCTAAATATCACAATGTCTTCTAATGACAACCACACAGACCTGACACACATTCCATCATTTATGCAGCCTCATGTCATGCCCAGGTCCCCATTTTACATGCTAGAACACTGATGACCAGAGAGACCAAATGACTCAGCCACGGTCTCTCAGCCAGGGAGTGGTTCTGGGACAGGCAACTGGGATCTCTCTTCCTAGTCCGTGATCTTGTCCCTTGGGGACACTCTCCAGACCGTATTCCGGTTGTCTTGTAATTATACCAAAGAGGATGCATTTTTTGGCTTCAACAGTATATTATTTGCTTTAATTCATTGTAGAATAAATAAAAGGCTTTAAGGCATTGCCTTTATTGTAAAATAATGGTGTTTTACTGGTTTTAACAACAGTTTGCGTGTTACCTACGGTTGGTCAGAACCCCGGTTCTGCAGCAGAAGGATGTTTGTTGAGATCTCTCCGCTCCTTTATTTTCAGCCCCTTTTCACTGGCTTGCGTCCAATTTCAGAGCAAACTCGCACAACCAGTGTTCTGCGACTACCCCTCCTGCACTTGGATATGAAGCCAGTCCATTAAGAAATTTATCGAGAGGAGGCTTAGGATGCCGCTGAAAACCACAAAGCTTTTGTTGTTTTTTAACTTTCCTTTGTAGGCTTAAAAAAGTTACAGAAATATTGGAGTGTTTTCTCAGCAGCTCCAAGAACCAGAGGGAAATTTAGGGAAAAAAGTTTATTTGTGTAATGCTTGTTCTTGGGGGTTCCCTAGAGGTGGGCACACTTCCAGCCCGATGACCCACACGGGTGAAGTGATAGATTACATGCGTTTGAGCCGATGGCAACCAAACAAAAGTGGAACGCTGTTGCTGTCCCCAAAATGTACCCCAGTAAGATGATAAAAGGGCAGCTGCCTCGACTGCCCCATAACCCTCACTCTTCTTTGCAGAGAAAACAGGGAGTAGTGGAAATATCTCTGGGGCTGGACTCAGGTAGATCCAGGTTCAAATCGCATTTCTGCCCTGGAGGAATCGTGTGGCTTTGGGAGAGTTTTCTTCTCTGATTCTTGGTTTCAAATTGGTGCAACGGAATGATGATAAGGATTAAATGAGATAATATGTACAAAAATGTCCAGCAGAGTGTGGGCTACCTCTTAGTAAAGCTGTTACTTTGAGAAGGGTGAGGGGGTCTTACTGAAAGGGAAAACATTACATGGAAACGCGTATTTCCCTTTAGCCACCGTGACCCTTTTGCTGGTGCCTTGAGTTGAGGAGGTATGAAAATGCTTGCAGCACCTTGAGTTCTAGGCTCTGTTTCCATGAGAAACCAAACGCTGTGAGTGGTGAGCAGCTGTTCTGCGTGTCGTTATTTCCTTCAAAGGACAGCAGAATCGTTTTCTGTCCAACGAGGGCTGCTGCCTTTGTCTGCTGCCGCGAGCTTCAGGGCTGTGACCTGGCTGCGGTCAGCTTTGTCTTTGAAGTTTGCAAAATGGTTTTATTTTGTCCTAATTACCCACTTTGGTTAAGAACAATGGCTACGAAGTCCAAATACATCAGGGTTGGATTTGTCAGCTCTGCTCCTTAGAGAGTGTGTGACTTTGGACAGGTTTCCACATGAATCTGAGTCTCAGTTTTCTTATCTGCACGATGGGGATTAGAAAGACCTACCACAGAGGGTTGCTGGAAGGTAAGTGGGATCATGTAAAGTTGTCCCTCAGATATGCAGGGGAGGGGTTCCAGGATGTCCCGTGAATACTGTATTTTCTAAAAAGAAAAATCCACACACGAGTGGACCTGTGAGTCCAAACCCGTGTTGTTTGAGGGTTGCCTGCATATGCTCAGCTGTGCAGAGGGAGGTAAAGAGTCTAAGCAGATAACAGGTCATTTTGCCCAGCAACAGCCCAGCATTTCCACGAAGGGGAAAAGGGGATGTAGCATTTTGATGAAGTTTTAACAAAATGAGTAAGGAAACTTAGATAGGAACCTCCTTGGGGAGCAGGGTCTTTTAGGAGAAATGTCCAGCCTCTCCAGTGATTTCTGGGGGCTATGGCTGAGGATGAGAGAGAAGAAGGGGTGGTTTGAAAGGAATGATAGGAGCAATAATTGAAATCTGCTGAGCAGTTTCTAGAAACACTGACTTGCATGACCTCGCTGAATCCTAACAATGACTGTAGGGAGTGTGACTCCAGGGACCACCCTCCTAACGTCTTGTTTTACTATCATCTGGTTTTGCAGGGACGCTGTCCAAACTGCATTTGTTTTGACTTGGCTGAAGATGGAGGCTAGGGCCACTATGTATAGTTGCTCAGGTTGTGCACTGCACAACCCTAAGGGCTCCATTCACATCACAGATATCACAGATATGGATGCTTATTTTGACACTTTTCTGGCAGATGGTAGTAAAGTAACTTGTTCCAACAAAAGTATCTTATGACTATTTTCTGATAGACTGAAGAAGGGACTTCTTTTTCTAAGTCACACCAAAGTTCTGTAGGGGCCACTAGTGGCACAATTATTGGATGGAGTCACTGCCTGCTTCGTCTGGAGGGAGGGAATCATATTCAACCGAGGAAACTGGGGCCGTCATATTATCTCTATGTCTGGCAGCAAAGTACCTAAAGTCAAGTACAGCCTTGCATCCCTTAGGGGCAGGGGAGCAGGATGGTTAAGAGCAGGGGTCAGAACCAGCTGGTGTTGGTTCAAACTCTGGCTCTGCCACCTAATGGCTGTGTGTCTTCAGGCAACTTGCTTAACCTCTCTGGGCCTCAGTGTCCACATCTGTAAAATAGTGACGATGACAGCACCCATCTTATGGGGCAGTTAATATATATAAAGTGCTTAGAACGGCATGTGGATTGCAGTAGGTGTTAGCTGGTTTTATTATAGGTGGCCTAAGGCCTTTCTCACAGAAGTGTGGCTTTGAGAACATGAGCTGATCCCTGCAGTTTTTACAGATTGACTGTCATCAACTGCATCTGATCATCAGTAAGTTCCTGCATTTTCATGGAGAAGGTGGGTTTACAACTGGGGCAACCTTAAGGAAGAAGACCAAGATATTAACTTGTGCACCTTGTTCAAAAGAGGACTAATTCGGTATAGTTCAGGCCCCTCCATCAATGCCTAATAGCATTGACTGCACATTTTTACCTCCTAGATTTTGCTGTAATTTTGTAGATGGAATTTCATAAAGGGTTTTATGTATTCTATCATGATCGTTAAGTTTGCAGTATTTAAAAATAGATGTGTAAAAGATACACAGTGTAGGCTATAAAACACCCTCAAACGATGTTAAAATGGGAACGAATCCATTCATTTGGGTTTCAGCTGAGTTTATCCTGTATTTTATTTTTTTTAATATCCAAAGACCTGTAGAAATAGGTTATTGAGTAGGAAGTTGGCCAAGCCAGGGCTCTGCACCATGTGGGCACTTGTGAGTGCTGGCAAAGCCTTTGGAATTTGACCCTGATTGAAATGTAGTCATTTTCCACCTGCAAAAACAGTTTTCTCCAGCAAACCTCGGGCTGGGGGAGGGTATATTTGTGCCTATCTTCTCTAGCATGGGTCTTTCACTTTCCATTAGGCTCAACGCCCTCACATCAATGCTTGTCTGATAGACCCCTTGGAGAATATTTAATATGTTTGTCTGTGTTTCTACACTTAAAAAAATGTTTGCCCTGGTATTTCACATAAGTCTGTGATGGAATGAGCCATGTGAAATCAAACTCAACATCTCTGGGGTCTTGAATGACCACCAGGACCTAGTAGGTCTTAACAAACTTTGTGAAATGTACAGATGAATGTATTTGGACCCACATGTGAAGAGGACGAACTTCAAGGCAGCAGGTCTGAAGACATTTGCTGGAGAACTCGCGTGACAGACATGAGACCAGATCTAAAGAGGCAAGATGGACGGTGTGGGTGCGGGCCAGTCCTGGAGTTAGCCTGTGATTCTCCAGCTGTGGGACCAGGGGCAGGTCTTGTAACCTCTCCAAACCTCAGCTTCTCATCTATAAAATGGGAACAATGATTCCACCTGTGCTTCTGAGGGTTTTTGTAAGAATTAAATGTGTGAATGCAGATAACATGTGTGAGATTAAATGTGCATGGTCAGTGTTCAGTACCTGTTAGTTGCTATTATTTCTAGAAATAATGATGATGATGGTGACGATGTTGATAGTGATGGTGATGATGATGATGGTGATGATGGTGATGATGATGATGGTGATGATGTTGATAGTGATGGTGATGATGATGATGGTGATGATGGTGGTGATGGTGGTGATGATGATGGTGGTGATGATGGTGATGATGGCAGTGATGATCGTGATGGTGGTGATGATGGTGGTGAGGTGATGATGATGATGGTGGTGATGGTGGTGATGGTGGTGATGAGTGGTGGTGGTGATGATGATGGTGGTGGTGATGATGGTGGTGATGGTGTGTGTGTGTGTGTGGTGGTGGGTATGTGGTGGTGGTGTGATGTGTGATGGTGGTGATGTGTGATTGGTGGTGGTGATGATGATGTGGTGTGATGGTGTGGTGGTGATGGATGGTTGGTGGATGATGGCGGTGATGATGGGGATGGTGGGGATGGTGGTGATGGTGGTGGTGGTGGTGGTGATGGTAAGTGTTCTCTGGTGGTCTGACAACTTTGACCAAGTAGATTATTGCTTTCTAGGATGATTTGAAGGAACTCAGCCACTCCCAGATGTTTTCTCTGCTTATCAAGAAAATTCTGCCATTGGCGAGTCATTCATTAGGACTCACCCTTGCACTGTCCCAGTATCCCCAAATTTATTAAGTTTTTCTTTATGGTATGTGTCTTTACTTCTTGTTTAAGAAATCCTTCTCGAAATTCATAAAGGTGTTCTCCTATTTCCTTCCAAATTTCTAAATGTTTTGCTTTTCATATTTAGCTATTTAATGTATCTACAGCTTACTTTTGTCTGTGAGATGAAGTAGGGATTTAATTTCTGTTACTTTGTAATGGAATTCCTACATTACCACACCTTCAAGCAGTCCTTTAGTTCTTTCTTGTTGGTCTGAATGATTTCCAGAGTATTAGATCTTTTTCCATCCTCTGGGAGATAAACTTGGCAAAAGGTGAGTCAAATTAATTGTTTGCTTGTAAGCTAAGAGAGTCTTTTCACAGCTACGTTATTATTCAGATCACTGGAATATTCATCCATCCATCCATCCATCCCAAGCTGCTTGTTAGTCCACATGCTCTTTCTGTCTGAACATTTATGTCCTTGTTTGATTTTGAAAAAATGTTAGGCATTATTTCATCTAAAAATATTTCTCTCTTGTTCTCTATTTTCTTTGTTAGGAATATTATTAAATATTTATTTGAGCTTTGCATTTTATCTTCCATGTCTCTTAATTCTCCTTCATGTTTTCCACTTCTCTATTTCTGTGTATTGGTCTCTATGTGATCCTTTGTTTCACTAATTTTTTCCTTTTCTGAGCCTAATCTATTAGGCCAACAGAACAGGGATGGGCACATGTGGGACAGTGATATGATGCACAAATGGAACAACTTCCATTCTAAAAAGAACTTGGATCCAGATATGAGTGGGAGAAAGAAGGAGGCTGTATCCACTTCTCAGAACCCTGGAGAGGCAAGGTCAGATCCTGGTCCCCACCACATATGTAATGGAGCAGAGCCGGTTTCATTAGAGCTGGCATCTGGGTTACCCTGATATTTTTCAGAATTGTATGATTGACTTAATGTTAATATCCAGAAGTTTATTTTTCATTTATAGCTCTTTGGAATTTTCATGGGAAATTAAAAAAAATAGTGGTTTGGAACATTTCTGCTTTTGAGAAGTGGGTTTTCCTTGGAGAGCACATTGACAAAAACACCTGCCTTGTATCAAACTGTTCGACATCAACTTCAGAGATGATTTTGGATCCAGGATTCCTGCTCAATACATGTTTGTGCTTTAAGACCCTAAACATGTGCTCCAGTACTGGAAAGGCATAAGACTTACACCTGTGGGCTCTGCTGTGTGACTTGAGTACCTTCACTTCTTTGAGTCTCAGTTTCCTCTTCTGTAAAAGGGGAGACTAATTGAGCTCTGTCGACCTTCCTGGAGTACACTGAGGGCCACATGACATAACATATGTGAATGTGCTTTGCAAACTGTACAGTGTTTTGGGTGCTTCTAAGTCATGTGCAGGTGACCTTTGGGGAAACTTCCCCCCATCAGATGCTGGTATTTGGTGTTGGTCATTCATCTCAGATGGTCAGGGGAGGAAAGATTTGAACTCCATGGGATTTTAAATTCCTTCAAGGGGTCTATACACTTTGCAAATTAAAGGTTGGCTCTTATGCTGTGGTTGCAATGACCCCTTTTTCTTTCCTGTGGGGACTGCTGGGCCTACGTGGAGGTGGTGCGCAAATCTCGAGTGATGTCATGTTGGGGTTGCGGTAGAGATGTCTTGCATGTCACAGAGTCTAGTCCTTCATTTCCATGTTGAATAATAATAAAAATAACAATATCTGCCATTCACTGGGTGCCCCTGATGTGCTAGTCACTTTACGTATGTTAACTGCAAAGTAGCTACCTTTATCCCTATTTCACAGGTGAGGAACTTAGGGCTTAGAGATGTCGCTGTGAGGGGATTTTCTCATGGTCACAGAGCTTGGAAGAGGCAGAGTTGGGAGTGTTCTCTGACCCCAAAGTCCCTGTTCTGTTTAGGGCACCACGACGGTTTAGATCTGCTTTTTGTTTTCAGCCAACCAACCAACCGACCAACTAATGAACAACGACTTACCCAACCAATAACAACCAACCAATAATTAGTCAACCAACCAACTAACCAACTAATGGACAACTTATCCAACCAATAACAACCAACCAATAATTAGTCAACCAACCACTAACCAACCAATCAATCAGTTAATCAACAACCGTCCACTAACCAATGAGTCATGTACATTGCTATCAGTCATCTGCTCAGCACTGAGCTTTGGGAGGAGCACACGGTTTCTGTCCTCGAGGAGCTACTGGTCTGCAGGAAAGTGAGGACAATTGTCCTGTTCATTACACTGCATTCTGATTATTTATTCAGCATCCGCCTCCTCGACTGGAGGGTAACTTCTGTAGGGTGGGAGTTACCCCTGGGTGTCTTTGTACCTCTAGTGCCCTGCACAGGGCAGCACATTGTCGTCGGGGATGGAGGTGGGGCTGGGGGCTCAGTAAACATCACACTCACACACATGGGGTCTCTCACACTCTCTCACACACAAATGCACTCACATGCACACACTCTCACACACTCACACACACACAAGCCCCTTCCTTCCTTCCTTCCTTCTGTGAGCATAAAACACAACATGTAACACAGTTAATGTGGAATGAATGAAGGAGCCAAGCAGCTTTCAGAGCCTTAAGCAGATGCGCTGCAGGGGTCTGCGTGGAGAGCAGGTTGGTGCACCCTAGTTTGGAGCGCTCCCTCCTGTGCTGTAGCAGGAAGGTGTTTCCCGGACGCGGCCTGCTTTTGGAGCACTCTCCCTGAGCTTTCTGGATGGTGGAGGGGCCCTGGGTTGGGGTCAGGGGTCTGAGCCCAGTTGAGCCACTAACACCTTGGGTGGCCTCGGATGGCCTGCTTCTGTCACTGGCGCCCCCCCTCATTTTATGGACAAGGCCACTGAGGCCCCAAGACCTGAGCTCGCCCCTCTCCAAAGCCCCTTCCAACTCTGGCGTTTCCAGGCTTTTCTGAATCCTCATTAACAGAGTATTTTCATTTTCCACTCCACATTCCAGTTCCCTCCCATGGGCCTCGACCCACTGGCAGTGAACCGGGCAGGTGTGGGGTTCCCTGAAAGGCACCAGGAGGCGTGCCCATCTCCCAGGAAGGCAGTGAGGCGGGCAGATGCGGTCCCCTGTGTTTCCCCCAAGACGGTGCTGCTGGGAAATGCGCTCCTGTTGGTTACAGGCCCCTGGGTTCAGTCTGCTTGGAAATTGGGTATGTGTTTTCTTACCCGAACCTGGGTAACCGTCGGTGAAATGTATGGTTGGAAAGTCTCGGTACTCAGAGCAGACCACACAGGGACTCGCCAGTGAAACCCAACGCCCTGGGCTCACTCGGCTTCACCTACGACACTGACACGCTGCAGGGAAGCAGGTTTGGAGGAGGTGAAGGTCTTTCCATCCGCGACGCAGGGTGTTTTTAGCTTCCTGGAGGCTGAAGGGTGTCGGTGTGGCCCTGCTGCTCAGCCTTGGCCGGGCTCCGGTGTGAAGCTGGCAGGCCCAGGAGAGGGTCCGGAGCACTGGCCTCGGCCTGGAGGCTGGACGTGCCCTCCCGTTGCGCGTGTCCTGCGGGAGCCGGAGCTGGAGAGGACAACAGCTGGGCCCACTGTGTCTTGAGCCACATTCCAGGAGGCTGTTCAACGTCCAGGGCAGCCTGGTTTTAATCAGCCTCTTGCAGCCGCACAGGCCAAGAAAAAGCTGTAAAGCCAGAAGTGACGCTGGCATCTGTTTCGAGTGAGAACAGAGCAGATACTGTCCCTCACCCTTGCTGACCACACAAGTGGTTTTGATCAGCTTCCGGGGCTCTCCGTGGTGTTTTAAGATGTTTGCTTGCTGCATTCTTGGGCAAATTACCCTCCAGTCTTGAACGTCACCTTCCCACTCACCTCCCCGGCTGAAACAGAAGGGAAGATTAGGTGTGAGCTGGACATGTGTGTGTGCACGCACCCTTGGTAGATTTCCATTTCCATGCACCGAAAGGCCCAACTGTGCGGCGTCCCCCACTGCCCAAGGAGAGGCACGAGGCCTTTGGATTATTCTGTATTGTCACCTGCCAGACCAACTGCGTCTCACCTCTCAGGTGACCCTTTTACCTGTTATGAGGGCCACGCCCACCTTCCGGACCCCGGTCCCCAGGCCTTTAGGGCCGCTTGGTGGTTTGGGAGTGACAATGGCTGTGTGGACCACCCTCTGAGAGGAGACGGGCTTCAGTGGCCACCTGAAGTTTTCCTCCCGCAGCAGCAGAGAGCTCAAATGTAAAGGCCTTTTCTGCTGAACTCTCAGGGAGCAGATTAACAAGGTGGGAAGGACGAGGGGCTCCTTGTCGGGGGAGCCAGGAAGTCAGGTCCTATGACAGAGGCCTGGGCTCCCCCTTGCCCTAAAACAGCAAAAAGTTGTATGTGCAAGAAGGAAGTTGTCTGCCCGGAGACTTTCTAGATATGAGAGTTATGGTCCGATCTGCTTTTGTTGAGCAATGGAAATAAATCTGGAAAATGCCTCATGATGGGACAAGAACAGCTGCTGCTTGCTGAACACTGACCGGGTGCCCGGCGCAGTGTTAAAGACCCGGGTGTTACTGGCCTTCTTCTGAAATGTCTTTAAGGCATTTTTCTCTGAAGCTGGGGAAAGGGGTGATTAACTCTGATCACTGCAGTGCGCTCAGCCAAGAGGGCAACTGGAGTCTGGGCAGGTGCTGGCTCCTCCCTACCCCCTTCCTCCCTCCTCTCTTTCCCTCCTTCCTTCCTTCTTCGTCGCCAGCCCCACAGCTCTGACTCAGAGAACTGAGGCTATCAGGTGTGGGTTGGGGGAGTGTCTAGCAAATGTACCACAACCCACCAGCCTTGAGGTTGTATCACTGAGGGGAGAAGGACAAGGTTTCCCACTGCATCTGTCACAGGATGGGCTCCTGGAAACAGACTCTGAAACAGAGTTTGGGGTAAAAGATTTTTATTTTTTAGATTAATACCTGTAGAAGGAAGGCGAAGCGAACAGGATTGGGCAGAGGGAGATGTCGAACTGTGACATGGTCCGACAGAGCCTTGGCCAGTGTGGTGGGGCACCTGGAGCAAGGGCTGTCCGTCAGAGGGTCTGCCTTGGACTAAATGCCCAGGCGCTCACCCCTCTGCCTTTTAGTCACCAGATGTGACTGCCCCAGGAAGGGCGAGGCTTGGGCCGGGCAGCTCTCAGCAGCTGGGACAGGCCCCACAGGGGCAGATGGCCAGCTGACCACACCCCCTGTAGCCGGGGACCTGGGTGGTGCATCTCCAGGTCTGAGCACAATTTTGTTCTAGACCAACACTTCCCAAACCCAAACTGTGCCCCAGGACCCGAAAGCTTTGTGAAGGTGATAAGGAAGGGCCCATGAGTTGTTCTAAGATTTTAAAGCGTGTATTTTTGTACTGACATAAAGCCACAGCCCAAAGTGGTTTTTGTCTTGGGACTTGAGCACATGGTGTTGGCGTCAGGTTGCACGATGGAGGGTGTGTTTTGGGTGGAATCCCAGCTCGGACATTCTCCAGCTGAGGGGTTTGGGGCAGGCCATTTAACCACCACTTTGTAAATGGGGATTAAAACCATACAAGCCCACCGGAGTTAGGAGGGAGGAACTGGAATTAGCTGAGATGACACACGCAAGGTGCGTGGTATCCATCCTAAAGACAGGTGTCCTTTGTTGTTTTTACTTCTGTTGCCATCGCGGTTGTGCTGGCTGCAACTACATTTGTCCGATTTTTGTGCCTTGTGGTTCCAGGTCAGCATGGGGACGTCTCTTTATGCCCTGAAGGTGGATGTAGGGCTGCTGCTGTTGCAGCTCACGCACATCGTCTCCGATCTGCTGTCTCACCTGGCTGGTGCGGGGCGGCAGTCAGCCACGGCTCCTCCAGCAGCCCTGGGTCTCCACCTTTAGGTTTCTGAATCTAGGGCTGGGGGTGAGCAGCTTCACGGTGAGAGGCACCAGCTTCTCATGCAGGTGACCCGAATCAGCAAGAGAAGCAGATGTGGAGCCGTCTGGTCCTTCCTCCCCTGCGCTTCCCATCCATCTTCCTGACTGCCTGCCTGCCAACTTCAGGCCCAGCACTGGCCACAGCCCGTGGCCCGCGTGGGAGTCACAGGAGTTTAACCAGCTCCGGTGACTGTGCAACACTGAGTACCCGTAACAAGTCCCTTATTCTACGTTTCTCAGTGGTTTCACTTCTGTGATCAAAGTCTAACTGATACAACATCATCCCTATAATCCTCACCATCAGCTGCACCATCACCATCCTCACCATCACCTTCACCATCACCTTCACCATCACCATCCTCACCATCCCCTGCACCATCACCTTCACCATCACCATCCTCACCATCACCATCCTCACCATCACCTTCACCATCACCTTCACCATCACCATCCTCACCATCCCCTCACCATCACCATCCTCACCATCCCCTGCACCGTCACCTTCACCATCACCTTCACCACCATCCTTCTCCTCCTCCCCATCATTCGTGCCACTACCCTCATCATCACCACCTTCGTTATTATCAGCACCGTCATCCTCACCATCACGAGACAGGTGGATTAGACAACTCCTGTGTACAGAGGGTGGAACGATATCAAAGAGGGCTGAAGTCACAGCTCACTTTGACAAAGAGCTGTCTGACAATTAGGACGAGCATTTGGTCATGACTCCAATGCCTCCTGTAGCCAGGAAGGTAACATAATGATTGGGGTTTGGGGTACAAGGAAACATGGAATGGCGGGACTATGATGACCTGCCTGAAGATAATCAAATCCAAATTTCTACCAAACGCAAGCCCTCTGCGGGTGAACCCAGCCCAAGGATCCCCAGTTGCCCCTGCTGGTCTGAAGGATTGATTCCTCCAGACTCAGTGAATTTCCTGTTCCTGGCAAGGAGACACAGAAAGGCCATTTGTCAGGGCTGGGGAGGCCACGGGATCCAGTGAGAGGGTTGCAGTTTTAAACTCAGACAGATTTGGGCTTGGTCTCACATGTGTGATGTTGGCCATTTCAGTTGACTTCTCTGGGCAGCAGTTCCCTCATCTGAAAAATGACAACCTCGTCACATTTGGCTGCCCTGAGGGCAAAGGAGACAATTTTGGCCAGCGCCCAGCTCCATGGCCGGCACACGGGACACGCTCAGTGAGTGCTGACGGTTACGGTAACTGGCGTGGAGGACGCGTTCCCAAGACAAAACACAGTGTCCCCACATTTTCTCCCCTGCTCATACAACACCACACACACGTTCACACTGTCTCTCATACCCACTCACACACGCTCACACACTCACACACTCACACACACTCACATACTTACATGCTACCACTCACACACACTCACACACACTTCACACTGTCTCTCATACCCACTCACACATACTCACAAACTCACACACTCACACACTCTCTCACACTCACACACACTCACACACTCACACTGTCTCTCATACCCACTCACACATGCTTACACACTCACACATGCTTACACACACACTGTCTCTCATACCCACTCACACACGCTCACACACTCACATACTCTCACACTCACACACACTCACACACACTCACACTGTCTCACACACACTCATACACTCACACACTCATACACTCACACACACTCATACACACACTCACACTCACACTCCATACTCTCACACACACACTCTCACACACTCACACTCACATACTCTCACACACACTCATACACTCACACACTCATACACTCACACACACACACAAGCTCACACAACCCCACTTTCAATGCTGCGCCTCCCATCATCTGCCTAATCCCAGAAACAACCCCGGGATTGCACGTTCCTGGGGGAAATAATTTCCTTCCTCCTCCAGAAGGAACATGCCTCATGGCGTCTGCTGAGAAGAGTGAGCTGGACCCGCAGGGCTCCCCGAGGACAAACTCTGACCCCAGCGGTTTGCTGGAGCAACCAGACCCGCCCCGGCATACCTTGCCCAGGCCACCCAGCCTCTCCTGCTCCCCTGCAGGCAGCCTTCGGTCAGCACCTGCAGTCGTGGGTGGGCCCCGTCCGCCGGGCTGCCCGAACCCGGTGGTGCCTCTCCTTCAGCAGTGGCTCCTTCCTGGAGTGGAAGAACAGAGAAAGCGGATGTCTTCTCTCCTCCAAAGATGCGGGGGGCCTAAGCCTCTCTCCTGGGGGCTGGTAAGAAGCCTGGTTTCTTCAGCTCTGCCTGGGTCTGCCACAGGAAACAGTCAGGCTTGTGAGCAGCGTGGCTTGCTTGGTGTGTTGCAAGCCCTCGACAGAGCAGTGGGTGTTTCCCTAATGAGCAGGCTGGTCCAAGCCCGGCCCCCCGCAGCCATGGGCATGCGGTGCTCTCCTGTTGGCTTTGCCTACTCAGCATCCATCTCTCCTGTCCACAGCACCTGAGCGTCCCTCCAAGGAGTCACGTCCCCTCCACTCCCAGTCCATCCACCTGGCTCAAGGTGGACGTGTGACCCAGGTTTGGCAGTGAGAACACTGCATCTTTTCTGACCACAGTGATCGGTCCACAGATGTCATGTGACCCACATGACTGTGCTGAGAACCCTGGATGAGGGGTGTGCAACAAGAAAGAGATGTTCTCTTTGTCTTGGGACTGCTAAACTGTGAGGACTGGAGCACGAGGATGCCGGAAGCTCCGTGCCACCCTCCTGGAGAGCCTGCCTAAAATGACACTGGCACAGAAGACACCAGCTGAGAAACAGAGAGAGACCAAGACCTGAGACATTGTTTGAGCTGTTTGGTCCCTGTCAATGGAAGCAAACAATTCCCCTGATTGGCATGAATCAGCTTGAAATGGGCCTTTGTTATCCACAACCTAAAGGGTCTTAATTAATACATGTCGTACGTTGAGAGATGCTTACAGATCTACTTAACATTGCTTAGAGAGTCAGATTCAAAACCAGAATCTTATCATGATGATAACAGTTATAGCTGGCATTCACTGAGGGCTTATTAATGCCAGGAGTTACACAAAGGGTTTTAAATATTTTTCCCAAATCACTCATTAAAACCACCCTGTGCCATACATACTATTATCATCTCCATCATCATCATCATCATCATCATCACTGCTATGGACTGAATGTTTTTGTCTCCCCCCAACAATTTATATGTTGAAGCCCTAACCCCCAATGTGATGATGTTTGGAGATGGGGCCTTTGAGAGACAGTTTGGTTTAGTTGAGGTCACAAGAGTGAAGTCCCCACAATGGGTTTAATGTCCATATAAGAAGAGACACCAGAGCGTTCTCCGCCTGTCCCCACACTACCAAGTGAGGACACAGCAAGAAGGTAGCCATCTACAAGTCAGGAAGAGAGCCCTCACCAGAACATGACCATCTTGGCACCATGATCTTGAACTTCCCAGCCTCCAGAACTGTGAGAAATAAATTTCTGTTATTTAAGCCACCCAGTCTATGCAGGTTGTTATGGCAGCCCAAGGCAACTGAGACAATCACCATCATCATCATCATCATCACCATCTTCATCAGCACCATCACCACCATCTTCGTCATCATCATTATCACCATCACTACCATCATTATCATCATCACCACCATCACCACCATCATCACCATCCTCATCACCATCACAACCATCACCATCACCATCACCATCACATCACCATCCTCATCACCATCATCACCATCACCATCACCATCACCATCCTCATCACCATCATCATCACCATCACCATCACCACTACCATCCTCATCACCATCATCATCGCCATCACTATCACCATCACCACCATCACCATCACCATCGCCATCACCATCCTCATCACCATCATCACCATGACCACCATCACCACTACCATCCTCATCACCATCACCACCATCACCGTCATCACCACCATCATCATCATCATCACCACCATCATCACCATCATCATCACCACGATCACCATTATCATCACCATCATCATCACTATCGTCATCTCCATGATTCAAGCTTTCCACAAACATACATTGTATTTTAACCCTCTGTTCCTTTGCTCAGGTAGCCCCTTTAGCTTGGTGAACTCTCTTCACTGGGGAGGTGGTAGAGGGAGTGGGACTCTGGAGTTAGGCTGCTAGAGTTCATGTATTAGGTGTTGGCTGCATCTCCCAGGCAGTGGTTTAGCCTCCCCAAGCCTTGGAGTTCCTGTCCATATAATGGGAATGAAAACAAGCCTGTAGTGCAGATATTGACTTTCACAATTTCCCAGTCAGGTGTGCACAAGGGTGTTTCTCCTTCTTCCTATATAATTAAACTTAGCTCTTCAGGTCCTGTTTCTACTCACAGTTGGAAGACCAAATCTGCCTGTTCCATATAATCAACAGAGCAAATAGAAAACCTACAGAATGAGAGAAAATATTCACAAACTATATATCTGATAAAGGGCTAATATCCAGAATCTACAAACAACTCACATCAGCAAGGAAAAAACCGGACAACCCCAATAAAAAGTGGGCCAAAGACACGAACAGAAGCTTTTCAAAAGAAGATAGACAAATGGCCAATAAACATATGAAAAAATGCTCAACATCAGGGAAATACAAATTAAAACCACAATGATGAGGTATCACCTTGCCCTTGTTAGAATGGCTTTTATTATAAAGTCCAAAAACAATAAATGCTGGCGTGGATGCATAGAGAAAGAAAGGAACTCTTATACACTGTTGGTGGGACTGCAGATTAGTAAAACCTCTATGGAAAACAGTATGGAGATTCCTCAAAGAACTAAAAGTAGACCTACCGTTCAGTCCAGCAATCCTACTACTAGGTATCTACCCAAAGGAAAAGAAGTCATTTTATCAAAAAGATACCTGCACTTGAATGTTTATAGCAGCACAATTCACAATTGCAAAGATGTGGAATCAACCCAAGTGCCCATCGATTCATGAGTGGATTAACAAAATGTGGTGTATGTATACCATGGAGTACTACCCAGCCATAAAAAAGGATGAATTAATGCCTTTTGCAACAATTTGGATGTAATTAGAGACCATTATCCTAAGCGAAGTATCGAAAGAATGGAAAAACAAACACCACATGTACTCACTATTAAATTGGAACTAACCAGTGAGCACACACGTGCACGGAGGGAAGTAAAATTCAGTGGAAATCAAGCGGGGCGGAGGCGGGAGGAGGGGATCGGCGAATCCCAGCTAACGGGTACAATGAACACGATCTGGGTGATGGGTGCACGTACAGCCATGACTCAAGCACTACACGAGCAATCCATGAAACCAAAAACATTTGTACCCCCTTAATATTTTGAAATTAAAAAAAGACAAAAGGAAAATATTAACCAAAAAATCCGCCTTTTCCGAGAACTCAGTCACATCTGGCTTAAAACTCTCTTTTTGGAGAGTCAGTTTTCTCTGCTCCCCTTCTCCTTCCCTCTTCCTGCCAGGGCTTTGTGTATTCTTCTAGGATAAATAATGGCATTCTCCGTCTCTGTTGGTGTTTCCTAAATGTAGCTGCTGAGGTATTTTTTAAATTGAGGTGACATTCATGTAAATTCACAAAATTGACTGTTCTGAAGTGTTTAATTTGGCGGATTTTGTACATTCACAGTGTTGTGAGACCATCAACTCCATCTCGTTGCAAAACATTTTTGTCACTCCAGAAGGAAACTCAGTGCCCTGTAAGCGGCTGCTCCTATTTCTTCCTTTCCTCAGCTCCTGACAGGCACTAGTCTGCTGTCTGTCTCTACGGATTTACCTATTCTGGACATTTTGTGTAAACGGAATCATGTGTGGTTATTCGTGACTGGCTTCTTCCGCTTACATAATGTCTCCAAGGAGCATCCGCGCTGCAGCATGTATCAGAGTTTCTGTTCTATCTTGTGCAGTGTCCTAACTCAGGAATAGACATGTGACCCAACATAGGTCAATGGGACGCTCCCAACACATTTTAAAAACGCTTTTGTCTTTTGGTGAGAAATATGACAAACATTTAACAATGAACCCCCATGTGAACAGACCCAAGTCAAGAGCTAGAATATTTTTGGCTTCCCAAGTGTCCCTTCCCGGTCACAAACCCTCCCTCCCTTCTCAGGGGGACCACATCCTGACTTTTATGTAATCTTTTCCTTTTTTAAAAGAAATAGTTTTTCCACCTATGTCTATATTCCCAAATAATATAGTTGGGTTTGACCAATTTTTGAACTTCATATGAGTGGAATCCAAATGATATATGTTATATTTCTGCTCAAGACCATCGAGATAAACAGCTGGCACTGATTCGTCCCAGGGCAGTCTCCTATCCTGCCTGCTCAGTAGTTTTTGCCACAGAAACACCCAGAGCTCTTGTTTGAACTGGGCAGAGATAATATCTGCTGTCTGCAACCAACATCCCTACCTGATCCACAGTATGTGCCAATTCAGAGTCACTTTCCCTTTCCTCTGTGCATCCCGACACCAAAGAGCCATTCACCGCCCCACCTCGGAAACAGTGTCTTTTTTACCCAAACTTTATCTCTCTTGGTGGCCTGTGAATCCCCCACTCACCTGCTCCCTCACTGGGTTCCTTTGAAAGCCCACTGAAGATCAGACCCGCATCCTTTTTAACAGACGGGGCAAAAACTGATGAAAATATTTGTGCATTAAGAGTTTTCATCTCATTGCACGAAATTGCTTCGCCCCCCAGGACTTTGGGGACACTCTTCCACATCAGGGCCATGGAAGCAGCTGCTTCCAACTATTCATTGCTTTCTTCTCCTGACCACTTGAGCAGTGGTTAATTGGGGGTAGTGCCACCCCAAGGGTGGTTTGGCAATGCTTGCGGATGGTTTGGTTGTCATGGTGACTAGGGGAGCTACTGCATTTAGGGGCCACAAGCCAGGAATGCAATCTGTCCTGCAGTGAGTGTGGCAACTCTGCATGGTCAAGGGCCATCCAACGATGGCAGAGGTGTCCCGGTGAGGAACAGTGTGTTGGGGATTTTATCCACAAAGTCTGTGCCTTGCGGCAAAATGTCTGCTGCAGACTTGGAGGCACAGAGCCCACCTCAGGGTATTTAACAGTGCCCTGGCTGAGAACTCACAGTCTTGGGAAAGGAAGCAACCACAGCATCTCTGGGCCAGGCTCACATTTCCCAATTCTGGTAGAACTTCTCCTCTGCTGGCTTCCTCTTGGGTTTCTCCTCCATGCTGTTAAGAAGATTCCTCAGGCTGTATAATTATTACCTCGGTCTGAGGTTCAGGACTAAATTGAGCAGGAGAGTTATGGTTATGCAACTTCCAGCAAATGTGAATTTTCTCCATTTTGCAATGGGAGGAGCTCTCCTCCTTCCCCAGACATCAACCGATGCAGAGTCAGGGTCCTACTGCGCGGAGCCTGGCTCACGTGGTGTGGAGGACATGTCTCGTCAGCAGGGTCTAGGGCGGGGGTGGGGGGTACAGCGCTCTAATGGTAATCACTCTCTCCTGCCTTATTTTGTTTTGTTTGTTCTAAAAATGAAAGTAGAGTAACATTGACTTTCTTTTTGTTGTACATGTTAACACGTGTATGGGTTTGTGCAACTGTCATCACAATCAGGACACGGCTGTCACTCCAAAAAACTCCCTCAGGCTACCCCTGTGCAGTCCCACCTTCCCCTCATCCCTGATCCCTGGAGACCCCTAATCAGTTCTCCATCTCAATAATTTTGTCTCTTCCAGAATGCCATATAAATGGAATCACAGGGGTATGTGATCTTTTGAGCTTAGCTTCTTCCACTCAGCATAAAGCTTTTGAGATCCACCCAAGTCATCATGTGTATCACTAATTCATTCAGTTTTTCTTTCTGAGTAGCACTGCATTGTTTGGATGTACTGCATTTTGTTTATCCGTTCACCAGTTGAAGTACATTTGGGTAATTTCCAGTTTTGGGTGATTATGAATAAAGCTGCTATAAATATTTGTGTGCAGGTTTTTGTGTGAATATGTTATATATCTTTATTTCTCTTGGGTATATACCTAGGAGGAGGATTGCTGGGTCATATGGTAAGTGTATGTTTAACTATTTAAGAAACTGCCCTACTGCCTTCCAGAGTGGCTGCACCATTGTATATTCCCATCAGCAGTGTAGCAGGGAACCTGTTTCTCTGCACCTTCACCAGCACTTGGCATTGTTGTGTTTTTATTTTAACTATTCTAGTATGGAGTGGTATCTCATCATGGGCTTAATTTGCATTTCTGTAATGTCTAATGATTCTAGACATCTTATCACGTGCCTATTTGCCGTCCATGTATCCTTTTTGGTGAAGTATCTGTTAAAGTCTTTTGTCAGTTTTTAATCAAGTTATTTTTCTTCTTGTTGAGTTTTTAGAAACACCTTGGAGTGTAATTGACATACAATGAACTGCACATATTTAGATCATACAACTTGATGTTTTGACGTATGTGCCATCTATGAAACCATCGCAGCAGTCCAGATGATGAACATTTCATTACCCCAAAAGTTTCGTGGTGTACTCTTGTAATCTCTCTCTCCCTACCCTCTACCTCATTCCCAGGCAACTACTGATTTGCTTTCTGCCACATATCAATTTGAATTTCCTAGAATTTCATATTAATGTGGTCATTTTTTGACGAGCTTCCTCAGATGATTATTTCAAGATTGATCCATGGCGTAGCATGTATCCGTCACTTGTTCCTTTTTTGTTGTTGGTATACCACAGCTTGTTTCTTCATCTGTTGATGAATATTTGGGGTGTTTCCAGTTTGAGGATATTTACAAATAAAGCTGCTATTCACATTTGTATATCATCTTTGTATGGACACATGTTTTCCTTTCTCTCGGGCAAATACCTAGAAGTGGAATGGTTGGATCACATAGTCGATGAATGCTTACATTTTAAAGAAATGGCAAACTGTTTTCCAAAGTAGTTGTGTCATTTTGCATTCCCAGAATTCCAGTTCCTTCATATCCCTGCCAACACTTGCTGGGGTCAGTCTTTTTTATTTTAGCCATTCTTTGAATAGGGATAGTTTTATTTTTCTTTTGAATTTGTATGCCTTTTATTTCTTTGTCTTGTTTTGTTGCACTGGCTAAGACGTCCAGTACAATGTTCAATATGAGTACCAAGAGTACGTATCCTTGCTTTATTCCCAATCTTAAGAAAAAAGTGTTCACTCTTTCATCATCCTAAGTATGTGATCCTAACTTTAGGTTTGTGCATGTATATGTGTGTGTGTGTGTGTGTGTGTGTGTGTATAGATTCCCTTTATCAGATTAAGGAGGTTCTTTTTTATTTCTAGTTTGCAGTTTTTAAAATCATAAATGAATGTTGAATTTTGTCAAATGATTTTTCTGCTTCAATTCAATGATCATGTGGTTTTTCTTCTTCAGACTGTTAACACAGTGGATTACACTGATTTTTAAATAGTGAGCCAGCCTTGCATTCCTGGGGTAGACCCCACTAGGTTGTGGTATACCATTCCTTTCACATACTGATAGATTCAATTTGCTAGTATTTTGTTAAAGATTTTTGTGTAGACAGAAAGTATTGGTCTGTAGCTTCTTTTCTTTTTTAACTTGTCATGTCTTAGGTTTTGGCACCCCAGTAATGCTGGCCTCAAAATTAATTGATAAGTATTCCCTCTGCTTCTATTTTCTGGAAGAGATTGTGTAGAATGCTATTACTTCTTTTAAAAATATTTGGTAGAATTCATCAGGGAAACTATCTGAACCTGGAGATTTCTTTTTTGAAAAGTTTTTTAAAAAATCTGAATGAATTGGATAAATTCAAATTCTTCCATAGTCATGGACTATTCATGTTATTTATTTATCTTGGGTGAATTTGGGTAGTTTCTATTAATAGTTTTTTTGTGGGATTTGTCCGTTTTATCTAATTGTCAAATTTATGTACGTGGAGTTATTCATAGTATTCCCTTATTACACTTTTTTTTTCCTAGACAGGGTCTCACTCTTTTGCCCAGGCTGGTGTTCAGTGGCACCATCATAACTCACTGTAACCTCGAACTCCTGGGCTTAAGCCATCCTCCCACTTCAGCCCCCCAAGTAACAGAGACTACAGGCACCCCACTGCACTACCACACCCAGCTATTTAAAAAAAGGTTTTTTTTAGAGATGGGGTCTTGCTACATTGCCCAGACTGGTCTCGAACTCCTGGACTCAAGCCATCCTCCCACCTTGGCCTCCCAAAGAGCTGGGACTACAGGTGTGAGCCGCCACACCCAGCCATATGTTTAACTTTTTGAGGAATTGTGCTTGGTGGTTATTTCATCTTTAATATCCGAGGGTCTGCGTGCCTTCTCTCTACTTGCCGTGTCGTCCTTGCTACGCTTTATCAGTATTCCTGATCATTTTGAAGAATCAGCTTTTTCCCCACGGATTTTCCTCTTATTTTTCTCCTTTCGACTTCATTGATTTGTGTTGTTTATTATTTATTTCCTTCTTGCTCCAGTTTATTTTTGCTCTTCTTTTCCTAGCTGCTAAAGGTGGAGGCTTAGGTTACCCGTTTAAGCCCTTTCTTCTTTTTGAATGTGAGCATTTAATGGTACAAATTTCTCTGCCAGCTCTAGCTTTAGCTGAATCCCACACGTATTGATATCTTCATTCTCATTCAATTAAAAATATTTTCTAATTTCCCTTGAGAGTTTTTCTTTGATCCATGAATAATTTAGAAGTGTTTTGTTTAATTTCCAAGGTTTTGGAAAATTTTCTGTTATTTTTCTATAACTGACTTCTAGTGGAATTTCATTATTATCAGAGACCATACTTTGTATGATTTTAATTCCTTTGAATTAGTTAAGGTTTGTCTTATGAACCAGGAAATGGTTATCTACCTTTGTGAATGTTCTACCTGTACTCAAAAAGAAATTTGTTTTTGTTTTTTTGCTGTCTGTGGTGTTATATAAATGTAAAATGAGATCCAGTTGCTTGACAGTGTTGTTTGGTTTTTCCGTATCTTTGCTGACTTCCTGTTTGTTCTCTAGGTTATGGAGAGGGCAGGACTGAAGTCTCCAGCTATATTTGTGGACTTGTCTGTTTCTTCTTCCAGGTCTGTCAATTTTTGCTTCATTGTTTCCCTATAAGTAACACATTGTTTTTCTCTGGCTGCTTTCAAGATTTGTTCTTAGTCTTTTGCTTTCAGCATTTTGATTATGATGTGCCTAGGCATGGGTTTCTTTGAGTTGATCCTTTCATGGGATTCACTGAACTTCTTGAATCTGTAAATTTTGCTTTTTGACAAATATGAGATGTTCTCGGACATTATTTCCTCCGATATTTTTCTGCACTGCATTTTTTCTCCTTTCCTTCTGGAATTCCTATGACATGGATGTTAGACCTCTGGTACAGGTTGCTGAGTCTGTTCATTTGTTTTTTCTGGTTTTAAAATTTTGTTTCTTTTTCTCTTTGTCATTCAGACTGGATGAATTGTATTAATTTATCCTCGCATTGAATGATTCATTGCTCTGTTATCTTGACTTTGCTACTGAGCCCATCCAGTGAGTTTTAAAATTTTGGTTATTGTGTTTTTTAGTTCTAAAAGTTCAATTGGGTTTTTATTTGTATGTTCTCTATCCTTACTTAGACTTTCTGTCTTTCCATTCACTCTACAAGTGCTTTCCCTTACTTCCTGGAGCATTTTTATAATAGCTGCTTCAAAATCTTTTTTGATCATTCTACATCTGTGTCTTCTTGGTGTTGGGGACTATTCCTTGCCCTTGCCCGTACAAGTGAGATTTTCCCATTTTTTTCCATAAGCTGAGTAGTTTTGATTTGTATCCTGGAATTTTGAATACCATATTATGGGGCTCTAGGTCTCATTTAAATGCCATGGAGGGTGTTGATAGTTTTGTCTCATTGGTCAATTGATCTGGTTGGGTTCAGGCAGCCAGTTCCAACTGGCCTTCTGTGAGCTGTGGTCCCAGTAGCAGTTTGGGTGCCAAAGCCACAGTGCTATTCGGAGCTGTCCTGCGTGTGCACCAGGGTGGTGGGCACCCCAAGGCTGGAGTTGGGGAGGGGCAATATGCCCAAAGAAGGAAGAGAGGATAAAACACAAAGTACAGTACCTGTTACACTCCATTTTTGTACTTGAAATTTAGTGTGCTCAGGACAACAGAACACATCCGGAGTGCAGGCTGCTCCCAGTGGAGAGGGAGACAGGCAGGAGTGGGAGCTAGGAGTTGGGGGGGCATCCTGGTGGGATTTGAGGGGCCAGGAGTTTTCAAAAGCAGCATGAGAAATTTATCTGGTTTTATCTCTGCAAACAGTTAAGCTATTGTTCTGCTCCCTGGTGACTCAGACTTACTCTGGAGTGAGAGCTGCCAGTGTGACGCTCTTAGCAGCACATGCCACCTGGAAAACACTCAGGCTCTGGGGTCAGGGACTGCAGGTCCACCCAGACTCTATTGCTTACAAGCAGTGTGGCCTCAGTCCCCACCCCTTTAAAATGGGTGTAGTGATGATGCCAGGGCAACTTAAGAGAGTTCTGTGAAAATCAGGTAGGGGAAGATACACAAAGCACCTCCTCTATGTGTGTGGAGCAGAGTTTGTGTTCCACAAATGGCAGGACCGAAGAATCCCTGTGTTGGCCTTATATAATCACCCCCACCTCCCTCCCACCTGCACGCCACCACGCTCGGCTAATTTTCTAAAATGTTTTTTAGAGATGGGGTCTCGCTATGTTGTCCAGGCTGGTCTCAAACTCTTGGCCTCAAGTTGTCCTCCCACCTTAGCGTCCCTCGTGAGACTATGAGTTCTTTGCGGGCTGGGTCTCCATTCCCTGGTGCGTCCCTACTGCTTAGCGCAGTCCCGGATACAGAGTGGGCAGTTGGTAAGTATTTAATTACTGACTAACAAGGGAGTTTGGGAAGATGAGTTTGGATGCTGTGAAGACCGGGTGAGGCTGCTCTGGCCTGCTGGGGCTGTTATTCCCGAGAGTGAGCCCAAGAACAAATGCTCGGTACCAGGGATCCCAGGACCAGGCTCCCGGCGCCTGAGAATCCCCCGCACAGTACCCACAGTGGCGTGCGTGGCTTTTTCTGGGGAGACCATCCCGTGTTGGGATGGGTGCTCCGTGGTGTCTCTGTGTTCCGAGTGGCCGATCACCCCTGCTTCGGGTCTCAGCAGTTTCAAGGTCCCCCGCCCCATGATCTCCTTTGGTCATTTTTACCTCAAGGTTTTGAGAAGTAATTTTCAGGCAGAAATTGTGCTGACTAAAAGGCCTCTAGGCTTCCAAAGGGGCCGTTCTCTGTCAGTGACTGAGCCCATAACGGGGGCTTCATTCCCAACACCTCGCCACCAGGCAGATCTGCTGCTGGTCTCAGAGGGGTAGTAAACCGGAGGGTCCTGCCTTGGGCCCTGAAACAAAACAAACAGGATGGGGCATTTCAGTTTATTGGGAAGAGAGGCAGGCTAGCGCTGGCCGTGGGGCTTGGGCAGGACTGCTGACCTGCAAGTCAGACAAAACCTGCACCAGGCAGGTGGGCCGGGCTCTGCCGCAGCAAAGAACAACCCCGCAGTGTCGGTGTCTCCACACAGCCGGTGCTGATTTCTTGTAGATGTCAATTCTGCTGTGGGTGGGTGGCCCCCCTGGACAGCCGCCCCCCGTGAGTTTGCTCAGCGTCCAGGCTGCGTCCATCTTGTGGTGCGTCCACATCAGCAGGTGCTTCCATGACCCCTGGGGCTGGGGGACAGAGAGCTGAGGCGGGGGAGCTCCGGGGACAAAAAGCTTCCACCCAAAGCACGTTGTCACTTCCGTCCTGTGCGATTGGCCAGAGCAGGTTGTGTGGCCACACTAACACCCAGGCGGCAAGGAGAGGCAACTCTGGATGCTGGCTGGCAGCAGTGATTCCCACCTGCGATGCTCTGCTGAGGTATAGAGAGTCAGGGTAGCAAAGACGCCTGGGTTCAAACCCTGGTGTGAGCTCTTCACTTCTGTGATGGTTACTTGTATGTGCCAACTTGACTGGGCTAAGGGATGCCCAGATGCTAATAGCTGTGTCTGTGAGGGTGTTACTGGGAGAGATTAGCACCCGAATCAGTGGGCTGAGTAAAGCAGGTGTCTTCCCCAGCGTAGGTGGGCATGAGCCAATCTGTCGAGGACCCGAATAGAACGGGAGGGCTGAGGGAGGTGGGATTTGCTCTCTGCCTGGGTGCTTGAGCTGGGACAGCAGTCTCCTGCCCTCGGTACTCCTGGTCTCAGGTCTTCAGACCTGTGCTGGAATCTATGCCATCGGCCCTCCTTCTCTCAGGCCTGTGAACTATACAGTGGCTTTCCAGGATGTCCACCTTGCAGACAGCAGATCGTGGGACTTTTCAGCCTGAATAATTGCATGGGCCAATCCTTACAATAAATATACACTGGTTCTGTTTCTCTGGAGAACCCTAACTATTACAAACTCTGCGTGCTTTGTTTCATCAGCTATAAAATGGGGATACTAGTAGTGTTTCCTCGTAGGAGGGCTCCTGTGGGACTGAATGAGTTAATCCAGGGACAGCACTCAGAGCAGTGCTTGACGCCTGTAGGGATTCTTACTGGGGCAGTGCCAGCAAACCAGGGGATGTGCTGGCTCATGGGAAGGGCACATGGGGAGCTGGCTTAGAGGCACCCAGAGCTGGAGACTTCAGCTTCATCAGGACAGTCTCTCTCTTCCTTTTCTGTTTTTGTGCATTTATTAGTTCTATTCTCTCAGGACAGCTGTACCCACAACACTCAACATGTGACTGCAGCCTTGTTGCCAGAGAGGAGTCTTTTTTCTCCAGACCCACATGGAAAAACCCTAGGGAATAACACGAATGGTCTAACTCGAGTCTCGTGTCCATTCCTTGACCAATCACAATGGCCAGGGGATGGAGCCCTATGGCTGGCAGCCCTACCACCTGCGGGGGAAGGGCCATTACCCACAGGAAGGGTGGCAGGTTGGACACAGGGGAGAAAGGTGCTTGGCTGATAAGGAGACCCCAGACTCAGTGGATTTTGCTCAGCCAGTGGGTCCTCCTCATGCTGGTGGGTCTCTTGGACCCTCTTGCTTGTCGGAAGGGCTCTGAGGAAGTGGGGTCTCCCTGGTCACTCTCCCCTGTCCATGCCTCATGGATGTGGATTCAGATCACAGCCTGCCCGTCCAGGCTGTAAAGGGGGTGGCTGGAGCCCAGTCCAGGCATTTGAGATGACCTGTGAGGTCATATAGGAGCCACGAGGCCACGTAGGGGCCCAGGCATGGTGCTGTGGAGTCTCATCCCAGACCCGCTTGGGCTGGGTGTGGACCTGCCCAGCGGGCCTGGGGTCAGGGCAGAGGCAGACGGAACCTCACGGCTCGTGGTGTCCAAGCTCTCAGGATCCATCCTGCAGGGCCACGCCTGGCCCTTGCTGAGCCCAGGAGGCTGTCGGGCCCGACGCCCGGGGTCACGGCTGCGGGTCAGACCTCGGCACTGTGAGGCCGGGTCTGGGAGGGACAGGAGTGCTGAGGAGGTCCTGGCGGCCCCCCAGCCCCCACTGCCGGGCATCGAGCCACATTCCAGAATGTGGGAGATGTTCTTTCCAGCTGGAGAAGTGGCAAAATGAGGCTCCAGTGGGATGGGGCTCAGGACCCAGGATGGTGCCCAGGAATGGCAAATCTTGGTGGGCCCCCCTCACCCCAAGAGAGGGGTGTCGGGCAGTTACTGGGGAGGATGCCTGAGGGAGTCTCATGCAGGGACAGCCAAGCCTACACACTCGAGTTTCTGGGGCACTTGTCCTCACAGCTGCAGCCTCGGTCGTAGGAGTGTGCCTGGCAGAAAGGGACCTTTTGGGGGGACTTGTTGAACATTGAATTCATTGAAAGCCACTCCTGCATCTGCCAGTGCCGACGGCAGGGCCTCAGCAAGCCACATTGCCACTCTGAGACTCCATTTTCTTGTTGATAAGGTGGAACCACAATGCCGACCTTTGGAAGCTGCTGTGAAACGGAAAAGTGTGTGCCCTGAAGAAGGCGCAGCGCCTGCCTGGCTCCCTCTGCCCTGTTCTGTCTCCCTCAGGGCTGTGGAAAGTCTTCTCAGATTGTCTTTTGAATCCTCTGTTCATTGGGGGCTTTAGTAACATTTACAAAAAGTTATAATAAATGTTGAAAACACCCTGAAAAAAATGCAATCTCACTTTTGCCAGAACAGTATAATATGGAACCCACCATCCCTGAGCACGTAGTTTCCCAGCTCCATGTGTCTAGTCCCTGACACCCCTCATCTCCAGCCATCCCGTCGTGCAGATTTCCTCAAGGCACTGGCATGAATCGTCTTGCAGCCCAGCTGTGATCACCCTGGTAAAAAGGGGCTTAGGGAAGTTGGCAGAAACTGCGAGGTCACAGAAGGTCTCTTTATGACAATGACTCATTGGCTGTTTTGTCCCCATGGCTTGCCCTTTCCTTTGTGGTCCTCTTGATGCCAGGCGGCACCGTGGGTATGCAGGTATGGGGATCCGATCCAGCATGCCCCAGGAACGTTTATGGGGTGTTCATATTCTACACATCAAGCCAGGCACAAAGGGGTATGGAATCCACCAACCAGGAGCTGCCACCCCATTTGTGGGGCAAGCCACACCCACAAGTGACAACATATGTCACATGCTGCAAGAAGCAGCAGGAACATTGAGGGACAAGCCCAGGACGCAGGGTCAGAGAGACCCAGGTTCAAATCCTGGCTTTGTACTTGCTAGCTGTGTCCTTGGGCAAGTTACTGAACCTCTCTGAGTCTGTTTTCTCTTCTGCAAAATGGAGGTAGGAATACTCATCCCAAATGCAGTTTTAACCCACAATGAGGTGTATGCATTTCTCACCTGGCGGATTGGCCAAGATCCAGAAATCAGATAACTTGCCATATTGATGATTAGATGCAGAAATGGGCATTTTTTTCCTTTCTTTCTTTCTCTTTTTTTGAGACAGGGTCTTGCTTGGTCACCCAGGCTAGAGCGAAGTGGCATGGTTGCAGCTCACTGCAACCTCAAACTGCTGGGTTCAAGGGACTCCTCCTGGCTCAGCCTCCCAAGTAGCTGGGACTACAGGCAGATGCCACCATGTCTGGCTAATTTTTTTTTTTTTAATACAGACTGGGTCCTACTATGTTGTCCAGGCTGGTCTCCACCTCCTGGCCTCAAGTAATCCCCCTGCCTTGGCCTCTCAAAGTGCTAGGACTAAAAGTGTGAGCCACTGTGCCTGGCCAACAAATGGGCATTTTCATACATTGCTGGTAAGAGGGTAAATTGAAACCATCTCTAAAGTAAGCACTTTGGAAATAGCTATTGAAATGTAAAATACACATATCCTTTGACCTAGTAAATCCAGTTCTAGAGATTTATATTAAGATTATACTCATGCACAGATGGAATGATTACAAAAACATCAATTTTAGCACTGTTTGTAATGACAAAAAATGGAAGCATCATAAAGATCAATAAAAAACATATTAAATAGCTGCTGGTTTAGTCACACAATGTTATATTATGTGGCTATTCAATTGAATGGAACAGAAATTTACCCACTGGCACAGAACGGTTTCCATGTAGCGGACCCTGTGAGCACTTTCTGCTACATCCTGCCAGCCCATCTCTGATTTTGGCAGACGGTTCCTGTGTACACCAATTGCACCCTGCAATTCTCAGGACCCTGTGGGCCTCTTTACTTAACTGCCTCAGGAATCTCCAAAGTTGCAGCCAGAAGGGTGGGGAAGGGGAACTCCCCAGGAGGTGTCCTTCGGCCTGTCAGGGGATAGAGTCAGTCCCTGCCTCCTGTTGTTTAGAGGACAACTCAGGTACAGCTCGAAAGGTTCCTCAGAAGCTCCTGGCAGGAGTGAGTCCCAGCTCCCTCTTGAGATAATGAAGTTGGTGACCAGGACATAGGGAGAGCTCCACAAAAGTCTGCTGAACTGAGCAGTTTGGTGATATGAATTTGTTTTCAGTGTATGAATTTTTTTATGGTTAATTTCTACTTATGGCAAGTGGTGCGTGTCTTCCATTGTTGACGATAATACAAAGTTTCCTTTTAAGATGAATTCACATCAGTTTAAAAAATAATGAGTGAAAGGCGTCAATCCAAAGGCCACATATGACATGAGTCCACTGGTCTGACACGTCCAGAATAGGCAAATGCATAGAGACAGAAGGTAGATTAGTGGTTGCCAGGGGCTGGGGAAAGGGGGATGGGTAGTGACTATTAGTGGGGACAAGGTTTCCTTTTGGGGTGATGACAAAGCTCTGGAACTAGACAGAGGTGATGGTTCACAACATTGTGAATGTATTTAATGCTACGGAATTGTGCACTTTACTATGGTTAAAATGGGAAATTTTTTGTTGTATGTGTTTTACAGTAAAACAACAACAACAAAGTAATGGGTGGATTTAGAGATGTTAAATAAACCAGCACAGGTGGCGCTTGGGTAGGCGCGATCCCAGTGGGGTGAGAGAGTGGCTGGGGTCGGGGTGGCCTCAGCAGGCGGCCTCGATGGGCGGCAGCTTTGGGAAGCTCTTGCCTTCTGGTGCCCGCTGTGTCCGCCCCGTCCTGTGGTTTCTAACCGGACTCCCTTTGATCTCCTTTCAGGGTTTCTTGCTGATGTTCTGAAATGGCGGCCCTGAGTGGCGCGCCCTCTCTGTGAAGCCCAGTCTTGAAAGCTGGCCCTGCCTCAAGCCAAATGAAGGTCAAAGAAAACAAGATTTATTTCCAGGGAGAAGCCAAAACTATGTTTGCTGTAACATCAGGCATCAAATGATGATGTGGTCCCCCCCACTGTGGAAAAATACTTCCATCTAGTTTCTTCTATTAATAACGGTGGTCAGCCCGTAAAAATTAATGTGTCAACTGCCTCAGAGCTGAGCTATCTCAGAGGCCTTTGATCACACTCATGGTGGCTGCTGGCCCTCAAAAATATTTTCACTCCATATTTTCCCTTGATGGGTTTGCAGGAAGGTAATTAAATTATTAAAACTTTAATTGCCTTCCTGTATATAATTATCACCTGCTAAAGGACACTTTTTATTCACAGGTTGAAAAGGCTTATTTTTTTTTTCATTTGTTTCTCTCCAGAAATGGAAGCTATGCATATTCTGAAGCATTAATATGCTGTGAGATTTTTTTCTTTTTTGTTTTTAATATGGGTGAGTGTGAAATGGTGCTGTTTGATTTTGAGGATGAAGATGAATTTTTTTCCTTCACTCTGGCCTTTGTATGGAAGGACCTGCCATCGACTAGGAGGCCCAGGCCGACATGTCATCTTCCAGGGGTTCCCCGAGCAAAGCATGGTCACTTCTTGTCAGGGATTTTGAGTCCCCTGGGAGGTGTTTTTAGTACACACAAGACAGCCAAGGCTGAGAGAAGGGCCTGACTTACCTAGGGCCCCCGGCAGCTGGGCAACAGGGATGGCCAAGGTCCCCTCCAGGGGAGTCAAAGGTATATTTTGCCAACTGACTTTACCCTGTGCATAAAGATGTTTGTTCATTCTGCTTGTCCTTAACATCCAGCAAAGTGCTACTCTCTCTTTTCTCATGACCTTTTAGTATTGCCCTTGCCATCCTCTTTTGGGGGAGCCAGCAAAAAGAGGTTTACAACATCCACAGAGTCATATGACCCTCTCAGGAAAGTTCAGCCCTTCCCTGGGTGGCACCTGGGACCCAAGTCCCTGCAGCATAATGATTTTCCACCCTGTCCAACCAGAGCCTCCTTTTTATATAACACCCCTTCTGATTCTGAAATGGAATTCACATAATATAACCTACCTAATGGTAGAATTTCAAGAACAGTGCTGTGACTCTTACACAAAGGACAAATAAAAGGCAAGTTATTTATTCACAATATGTATTTCAATATGCAAAGGTTCAGGGTCACCTATAGTAGAAGTCTTGGCCTACTTATTATGAATAAATTTGGACTTTAAAGAAGATACTACTCAATGGTGCATTGTCAAGCCCTGCTTTTGATATTTGCAATTTTGAAACAGGGACTAAATAAGTATGTTTGCATATGGACTCACAGACTTGTGGGAGGGGGCAGCATCTGAAGGAGCTGCTCTGAGTGCATGTGGAGGGCTCAGATACCAGCAGGGCTTGCCAGCTCTCATGGCAACCTTCTGAACAATTTTTAATAAGGTTTTCAGCCAGGCAAAGTGTAGTCTTCCTACGTTCCTACCATTTATATGGTAGTTGCATCCTTGAAAAATTCAGGGCATGTTAAAATCATTAAAAAATATTTTACATCTATCTGTAAATAAGAGCCATGTTCCAGGCTCAGATAATGATACAACAAACTTTCATTTCTATGAACGTCAAAAGCTGCACAGGATGTGGGGTGATGCTTGGTTGAATGAGGCTATCTTGCCCACTGCAAGATGCCAGGCAGCCCTTGCCCACACACCTTCTCATGTAAATGCCAGTAGCAACCCATCCATCTTTCAACCAAAATGCCCCTAGCTTCCAAAATATTCTCTAGGTAGCAGTATCATCCACATTGAGAATTTCCAGCGCAAAATATGCAGTGCCAGGAAATTGGGTAGTAGGAACTAAGAGTAAAACATTTTATTCTATCTCCTGATTTTGTGGGTCAGGTCTTGGGCAGGACTCAGCTGGGTGATTCTTCTGCTTCATGTTGTATCAGTCAAAGTCACTTGGTGATATTTGGCTAGCAGATGGCTGTTCTGAGGGGCCTGAGGCAGCTTCACTCACATGTTTGGTGCCTTCCACTGGCTCAGCTGGAACTTCTACCTGCAGGTAGCTTCTCCAGCAGGGTGGTCTCAGAGTGGGCAAACTTCTCACATATCAGCCCAAGCCTCCTGCGGTGTGTCCCAGAGAAAACACAGAAGCTAGAAGGCTTCTTAGAACCTATCCTTGGACAGCCCAACTCCCTGCTTGGCCACAGCCCATTGGTCATAAAGCCAGCGTGGATTCAAAAGGAGGGGAATTGGACTCTGCCTCTCAGCAGGAAGAGGAGCAAAGACTTTGTGTCCATTTTGATTGGCCAAGGCCCTTTCTTTTGGTACTATTGGCTATAGAATGTGGCTGACTTTTCTCAGTACAGCCATTCAGGAGCTGGGCCAACACAGATGTAAGGGACTCACTAATCCTTTAAAAACACAGAGTTAAAAGCCATCAACACACCTAGTTTTCAAACACAGCCTTAATGTCTGCATTCCCACTGCTGTGTTACACGTCAGTCACCCAACTTTGTCGCAAAGGCCTTATTGAGAGCCCAGCCTGGTAACAACAGAAGCTAAGTCCCATTGCAGGGTGGCAACTGCACTGGGGACCCCTGAAAAATGAATACCTAGCCAGTGCCACCCTGAAGAAGCCCACTGCACTTTGGGCTGTCTCTCTCAGGAATCAGATGCGCCTGTGATAGGGTAATGGCCACCCAGGAAGCCTTGGCCAACCTCAAGGCTACCCAGGCACTGGGAGAGAGAAGAATTTGGCAGGGGCCAGAGATGCTTGGGGTGAAGTAGGCAACTCTTTTTTCTTTTTTAAAAACAGCATTATTGAAATAAAATCACCTACCATACAATTTACTCATCTAAGGTGTACAATTCAATGGTTTTTTAGTATATTCACAGAGTTGTGCAATCATTGCCATGACATAATTCCAGAACATTCTCATCACCACAAAGAGAAACCCTGTACCCACTGAGCAGACAGTGCCCACCCCTCTTTCCCCAGCCGGGCAACCACCAATCTGCTGTCTGTGTCCATGGATTTGACTGTTCTGGGTGTTTCATACAGATGGAATCATACAGCACATGGCCTTTGTGTCTGGCTTCTTTGACTCAGCATGACGTCTTCAAGGTTTATCCGTGTGGTGGCAGGTGTCAGAACTTTGCTCCTTTACACGTCTGAAGAACATGCCATTGTATGCGCAGACCGCATTTTATTGATCTATTCATCAGTTGATAGGCATTTGGCCTGTTTACACTTTGGGGCTATTATGAATCATGCTGCTCTGGACATTCATGTATCAGCTGTTGATGGGCTGAGAGGTGTTGAGGGGTGGTCCACCACTGCGGTGGGTGTGGGGAGCAGCTTGCTGTGGACCCTATGTGTGGGCGGAACTGCTGAGGCCGGGAGGAGAGGCCATAGCCAGTCCACCGGGCCCCGCACACGCCCTCAGGCTTCCAAACGCCTGCAGTTTTCCCACCGAAATATCGAGGGGTAAAAACATCCAAACCCGACCCCGTTATTTACTGCCTGCTTTCTACCCACGAAAGCTGGCACCTCCTCCCTACTCCCGCTTTCAAAATTCCGAAACAAGTGTTCAATTTTGGAAGATGTGGGACCTCAAAGGAAGAATAACATGAACTTTGTTGTTTCCATTGTTTATTCTTTTACATATAGTATTTATTTATTTATAATACATAATAAATAAATGTATAATACATTAATGTATTTATATAGTATATTATAAACATATAAATGTATAATATATAAAGTTATATATTATACATATATAATAAATATATATCTTTGTAGATATTTCAAGCAAGCAGAATCCATTAAGGAAGATGCATTTCATGAAAGTCGCTTTGAGAGCTGGGAGGTCATGACACATGATGGGTTCTCTTTTTCCTGTCTCTACATATGCACACTCTTACACGCATACATGTGTGCTTGCGCACACACACATACACTCGTGCACACACATGCTCAGATCCTGCCCGTGCATGCGTGGGGTATAATGGGCCAGCAGTTTTGTGTGGGGCCTTGGTGTGCCCTCAGCTCTCGGCCTGGGTGACCGTGCGAGGGCCACCCGCATCTCTGCAGGTGCACATCCCTCGCGACCCTGAGGTTGTCCATCTGAGTGAGCAGCGTGGTCATCCTGCCCCAGGAGGGCTCCCTCCTCCAGGAAGGGAAGCCGGTGTGCAGCCAGCCTGGAGCTCCTGCGTGTGGGCGGAAAAACATCTCACAATGGGAAGCGGGCGGGCAGGCCAGGAGGGAGGAAGTGCTGTCCGCAGGCCCGTTTGGTCTCAGGGTAAGATTTCAAAGGTCCCTGTTTTGAAATTATGAGACCACCAAAAAAGCATGCCAGGGCCAAAAATGACTGTAAAAGGTAATAATTGTTAATAACTTGGCATCTGCCTCGTCATTTGAGCAGCCTGGTTTTGGCAAACCTAAAGGACAACATTGTAAGCAACAGGAAGGCAACAGCCTGGCCCATAAAACCGTTAACCGCACCATAACTAAATATTAAATGTGAGTTTTTAATTCAATTTATAGTTTAAATAAGGATCTTTGCACCGACTTAGAGAGGAGGAGGGAACTCGAGCCTCATAAAACACACGTGAAAACAAAACGCTCTGAGCATCTGCTGTTTTTATCACCAAGGCAGCATCCTTGACCCTAGGCCGTCCTGGGAGATCACCCTAGGCATTTACTGAGCCCTTCGGGACATTTTTAACGTGGAGCCACGTGGGGAGAGGTGGGGGTGCCCACGCCCCTTGGGCTGGTTGCTGCTGCAGGTCTGCTGGTGGCGCTGGAGCCGGCTGCACGCAGCTGTCCTCACTGGCCTCTGGGCTGTGGCTCCAGGTCCGCTGTCCCTCCCAGGTAGGCTCTCCGGGTGCCAAGCGAGGCCGGCTTTCTCTTGAGGTGGGTTTTGGCCTTGGCCTTCAAGCTTGCCCAGCAGACCCCACACGGCGTACGAGGGCGGGGTTTGAGGAGTCGTGGAAAGAAGGTTTTTTCACGTTGGGTGTTGGCAGCACCAGGCGTTGGTTTTCCCTCGGGCGCAGAGGAGCAGCTTGCTGACTCCCGCGGCCTTCACTGCGTGCTTCCCGCCCAGGCAGCAGAGGAAAGAATCGTCAGACACAATGAACATTCGTTTAAAAAGACTCTAAACTTGCTTCCTTTAATTCCCTAAAAATTACATGCTTACAGAGAAAATATAGACAATGCAGAACATTATCTCTAAGAAAATAACCATCATGTGTGATTCCAACAGTTAGGGCTCAATTTGTTAACATTTTGGTTTATTAGCTTTCGTTCCTTTTTAAGCATAAATATCCTTGTTTTAAAACAACAATAGCTGCCATGGATTGCTTGCTTACTGCATGCCAGGGACTGTGCCAGTTGCTTTATGTAACACTGGCCTCTTTAATAATGGGAACCTCGTTGTGGGGTATTTTTTACAGACCTGTTAACTGGAGCCTGGTGAGACCAGGCAGCTTGTTCAAGGTTGTACCGGGAGCATATGATTAGGTTTGAACCCAGGCCTGCCTGATTCCAAAATTCATCCAGTCGTTGTACTCTGCTGATTCCTTAAATCCGTGGCTTGTTTAGACCAGTCTAGCACTTGGTTATACCGTTGCTACATTTACTCACGAATTTGTCCCTGTGGTTTCGTGGGCTTATTGAATGGATTTTACTTGTGAACTTGTCCCTGTGGCTTCATGGGCTCATTGAATGAATGGATGGATGGATGGACAAGTGTCAGCAGCGGTGCACGAGTGGCATTTCCAAGTCGGGCCTCCGTGGGGAGCCACAGGGATCAACAGTTCACCACCGCGGGCCTTTTGCACTTGGGCAGCTTGTTATTTATGCTACTAACAAGTGTAATGATTTACACTGTTATTTAATATTAATATGATTATCCAAGTTGCATTATTCTCCAGCCTTCATCATATAATGTTTTATTCCCAGCATTGGCTCTAAATATATTTTTGGTACAGAAAGGCACCATCAAGTTTCATTTTTTGAATGGTAATCAAAATAAAGATACTAACTTTTTAGAAAGGGAATCGTCCAGCTGTAGCTACGGTGTCCCTGCGAGGCCCCCAGCTCAGCCCACTCTGGACCCCTCTCCCACACCTTGCTCTGCACCCACGGGCCCTCCCCCTTCAGACCTCCACGTGAAAATGCTCCTGATGGCGCCTCGGGCTTTCGTAACTCATCTCCCGGGTTTTTGTAAAAATAGAAAGCAGTATTTTCTAGCAGATGACTTTCTGAAATCTGTGACCCTCTGTCCGGAGCTGGGAATTTACTTTCTTATTTCTTTGCCTAATATTCACAAGGAAGGTTCCAGGTGGGAACAGAATCCTCAGGGTGGCCAGTGAGGGGGGCTCAGGTGCCCTCTGAGCGGATGCTCCCTCTGGGTGCTGGGATCGGGGCCCAGACACCAACTAAGCAGGGACCGGGTTCCTGGACAGGGCCTGGGTGCCCCCAGGTGCCCCTGGCGCTGGCCCCGGCACCCTTCCCAGCCCGGCCTTCTTCTCGGGCTCTGGGTACCTCCGAGAGGGCTCCTCGCTCTCCAGCGCCAGGGCTTTTGGTGACATGTAAAGACTTGGCTCACACGCTCAGGAATCCCAGCGTCTTCCTCCACTCCCCCTTTTCCCCAGCACCCTCTCGGCAGAAAATCCCAACCCCACAACCCCAAAACCGTCTCAGGTCTGTACTGCGTCTCTCACATGGTTCCCTGCTGGCCCAGGCACCGCCCCTTCCTGCTGGGCCGCTCCAGGGCCTCCTCTCTGGCCTGTCCTCGTGGTTGACGACACCAGGACACAACTCCCTGGTCAGAGGAGTTCCTAAGGCTTCCTCTTGCCCTGAGGAGAGTGCAAACTCTGCCAGTCCCCCAATATCACGTGTGCCCCCCATGGTCTTGCCAGGGTGGCTCTTTCCCACCTGAGACCCCCTATGCCCCTTCCCTTCTGCCTGGAGCGACCAGCTCTTCCCGTGCAGAGGCATTTTTATCCTCCACGTTTTGCTTGAATACGACTTCCCTGACCCCCTGTTCGGGTAGTTCCTCCCCTTCCTCGGTGCCTTCTCTGTCTTCACCTCCTGTTCAGGTCTTTGTCAGCACCCACTGTGGTCTGCCGCATGAGCCCCCATCAGACTGTGACCCTGGAGACACAAGGATGTGTGTCTCCTGCCCACGGGTGTGTCTGCAACACTGAGCACATGACACGGTAAATATTTGTTGAATGAATGAATGAACATTTGCCAGGGTTACCCCTCCGTACTGGGCTGACCTTTGGGATTTTTACTGCCCGGAATATTCTTGTAGGTGCTCAGGAGAAAATGCTCATGCGTGATCTGTGTGTCCCCTCAAACACACACCTTGGCTTTTACGTCTTACCGGCCGCAAGTTCACCTGGATCTGCCCCATGCCCCGGGGTTCTGTCCGGCAGACATCAGGGCCAAGCGTCCCCCGCGGTGGGTGGACTCCAGGTGGTGTGGCTGGCATGGGGTGCCCACAGCTCATGGCCTGGGAGCCCCTCCCTCCCACAGCATCCAGGGGTCTGGGGGCCACATGTGTGCCCACCATGGGGTTTGCCGTGTGCCTCCTTCCTAGGAAGCCCCCTCCTTGTGAGGCTCGGCTGAAGCCCCTCCCGCCCTCACCTGGTGAGCAGATAAACAGAATGTGGTCTGTCCACACAGTGGGGTATTACTCAGACCAAAAAGGAATGGCGTTCCGGCACAGGCCACAGCGAGGATGAACCTTGAAAACATGGTGCTGAGTGGACGAAGCCAGTCAAAGCGGCTGTGTATTATACGATTCCGTTTACATGAAATGCCCAGAACAGGCGGAGCCCTAGAGGCAGAAAGCAGTCGCATGGTCGCCAGGCGCTGGGGAGGGCGACGGGGAGCGCTACTGACGGGTATGGGGTTTCTTTTTGGGATGATGAAAGAGTCTGGAATTAGATAGTAGTGATGGTTGCACAGTTTTGTAAATGTACTAAAAACGACTGAATCGCACACTTTACAGGAGTGGATTCTGTGATGTGTGTATTTTATCTCAATTTAAAGAAAAATAATTCGTTTCTTCTTATTTTCATCTGATTCCCACCCAGGCCCCCTTGGACTGTCAGGCTATTGTTCTGCTAGTGAAACATGCCCAGTGTTTCCTCAGGACTGGTCAAGGAGGCTGAAACACGATGCTGTGAAGGCTGAGGCCCTCCTGGGCAGAGCAGTGGGGTGTAACTGAAGGGGCTGGGGGCTGTTGCTGCCGTGGAGACGGGGTGGGGGTTCTGTTCCCACGGGAGGGCGCAGGTCAGCCTGGGACAGAAGCGCTGCCCACTGTAACGTCCCACGGTCTCTTCAGCTCCTCTGGAGGGACAGGTCAGTCCAGGCGCCTGCCGGCGGTTTCCGTGTCGGGGAGTAGAGCAGGGGGTGGGGGGCCCGAGTCAAGAGCGACCTGGTGCCTTTGACCTCTGCAGGCCCAGAAAGCCCCGGGCTTCCTTCAGAAGCAGCTGAACACGTAAATACTGAAGCAAGTTGCCAGTTTTTGGTTTGGATCTCTGCTCCATCGCTTAGACGCTGCGTGGCTTGGAGAAATTCCCTGACTTCTCTGAGCCTCAGTTTCCCCTTCTTTGAAAGGGGGATGGTGATGGTGATGATTTAAAAGCTGGGCTCTCGGCAGAGCAGCCGCAGAGGCAGCAGCGACTGTGATCCTCCTAGAGCAAAGGGAGAAAAACACCTTCAGTTCCCGCCACCTCGTCCCCTCCGGAGCACTGGAAGGGCTTGGGACCGGGGTCAGGGGATGGCCAGGCTTGGAGTGTGACCCCACCCCGTGGACATGATTCCATTCATTACTACTTGTATAATTCATTCCTCCTATAATTCATTATTAAATTTGTGAGTTTGAATGGGCAGACGTTCCCGTAGTTCAAAGCCACGCCGAGAGGAGCTGCTGGAAGCTTCACTGGGGTCCACACTCTGTCCTCCCCTCCCCGCCCCTCCACGGGCAGCAGCGTCCACCCAGTTCTCAGAGCCCCTGGCAGCCACTAATCTATTTTCTCTCTTTATGATTTTTTTTTTTTTTTCTGAGACAGGTCTCACTCTGTTGCCCAGGCTGGAGGACAGAGGTGTCATCACAGCTCACTGCAGCCTCGAACTCCTGGGCTCAAGCCATCCTCCTGCCTCAGCCTCCTGAGTAGCTGGGACTACAGGCACGTGCCACCATGCCAGGCTAATTTTTCTTATTTTTTGTAGAGATGGGGGTCTTGCTATGTTGGCCAGGCTGGTCTCAAACTCCTGGCCCCAAGCAATCCTCTACAAATTTGCCTTTTGTGGACATTTCATATAAATGAAATAATGTAATATGTGGCCTTTTGTGACTGGCTTCTTTCACTCCACATTGTCTTCAAGGTTCGCCCAGGTTGTAAGACGTATCAGCACTTTATTCTTTCTTACAGCTGAATAACACTGCATTGTGTGAATCTGCTGTATTTTGTTTACCCACTTGTTGGTTCATGGGGACTTGGGTTGTTTCGTGAAAGCAGTTCTTATTTTCTTCTCTTTCTTACACAAAGAGTAGTGTTATTTATACTTTTGTCTATGATTACATATATGAATAGACATATATGTGTGTATGTATATATGCATGTGTTTATATATGTGTGTGCACATATATGTGCATGTTTATATGCATGCATGTATATATGTGTTTGTGTGTTCCATATTAGTATTGTGCACATATATGTGCATTTATATACACATTGTACATATGTGTGTGCACGTGCATGCACACATGTGTATTTACATCTATCTGTAGTCTTGGATCCTGCTTGCTTCACTTAACAACACACACATGATTCTTCTTCCAATCACTGCTCAATGCTGATCTAGTGCCATGAATCCCAGCTGTGGGCACAGCCCCTTGGCAGGCGTCCTCTCTCCTGATTCCTGGGGAGGGCCTGTGGCATCTTCCCCATTCCTTGGCTGTGACTAAGGCCTGGGTATGACCTTGTGCTGTTGATGTTACACCCTCAAGTGGCTGGTGAGCCCTTGCGGGCAGGAGCCACCTGTGTTTGCACCCTGGACCCTGTCTGGCATGTGGGAGGAGCTTTGGGTGCGTCTTCTGCTGGTTCAAGGGAAAGGCCCTGTAGCCACCATGCATGTTCTCCAAGAGCTTCTCCTGGCTTGGATGCTCTTGGCTTCTTTGGCAAGCAAGGGGTGGGGGCTGTCTTCCCACTGGCTGCTGGGTGTGCTGCAGTCTTGGGGGATTCCCTGGGAATGGGCTCACACTGGTAGGGAGACCTCTGTGGTGTCCACTGTGCAATGCTGCAGGTTTCCAAGGCACTGGCCTCTAGTCAGTCCTGCCTGTGCACCGTCAGTCCTGGAGGCCCTGGGGCCCCACTGTGGGGAAGGAGCAGAAGCTGCACTGTGGCCCCAGGGATCAGAGTGTCCCAGACAGGGTGACAGAGAGCAGGGTTGTGACCACAATGACAGGGGCTCATAGCTGTTGAGCACTCGTTTTGTGCCAGGCACTATTCTGAGCTGCGCTTGGACTGGCCCCTTAACCTGCCCAAGGATTACGGGAGGTGGGTGCTAGTGCAAACCCAGCTTACGGGTGAGAAAACTGCACGCTGGGCAGGGCCCAGAGCTACCTGGCTTCACACCCTGAGAGATGACCCTCATGTCCACCTGCTGTGCTTCCTGCAGGGAGGGGCTCCTGGGGTGGCAGCTCTGGGGCCACGTGGCCAGGAGGAATGGTAAGGCGGGATTTGAACTCAGCTCTGTCCAACTCCAAGCCAGCCGTCAGCAGCGCCCCCTCCCCGTGAGCACCTGGGGGATGTGGGGGTGGGCTGGGTGGGCGCTGGGCTCGGCCTTCCTGGAAAGTTCCCATTTCCTGCAGTGGGCTCTGGCCAGTGACCGGGCAGGTCCCTGCCCCTGCCCTCCCGGCCTCTGTCCTGGCCCAGGGCCCAACACTCCGGTCTGTTTTCCAGACAGGAAATATGAATCAAAATAGCATGACATACTAAACCGTAATTAGTGCTGTGCTGTGAGGCTGGGCGAGCCCTACCCAGGAGCGAGAGGAGCAGGAAGAAAAGGCCTTCACCATCAACCCCCCCCAGGCCTCTCCTGAGACACGTCAGTCAGTCCTGCTCCCCCCAGGGCAGCAACAGAGAGAGAGAGGGAGAGAGGGAGGCAGGAGGAGAGAGAAGGCAGGAGAGGCTTTGTGCGCAGTTTGCTTTCACTTTGTCTTGACTCAGCTGTCTTTGGAGAGCTTGCTCGTCCTGCGTCTTCAGCCCCCCTGCAGGCTTCTACCAAGGTGTCTCACCACGCGTGCGCCGTGCGGGCCTTGGCTCCTCCCAGCTCTGAGGGGCTCGCTGGGGCCCACACCCGCCGCTCTCTGGCCTGTCTGCTTCTCTGTCTCTCTGTCTTCCCGTCCCCCTCCCTGGGCTGTATGGCAGCCCCTTCCTGTGACCTGACCCTGCTGTCCAACCCCCCCCCCCGCCGCGCTCACCCGCCCTCCGCCCGCCTCTCTCCAGCCTCCCAGCCCCTCCTGGCCCCCTCCTTCCCAGAGACCCCCCAGAAGCTTCCCCCTGGAAATGCCGTCACCCCCGAGACTAAGCCTGGGTGGCTGACCTCCGCCTCCCTGGTGGTCTTCCCTCTGGTCAGCGGGGTGAAAGGTCGCCGCTGTTGGAGGGGGGCCGGGGTCTTCGAGGGCATCTAACTGGGTGTTCCCCACACGGGGGCTTGGGCCCCTGAGGGACCCCGAGGGCTGCCCCAGTGTGGGGAAGGATCTGAGCGCAATTCCCTCCTTCCTTAGTTTTCCACGTTCCCTTTGCACACATCATCCCTGCTCCGGGGGGAACCGCGGGTGAGCCGAGGTGAGTTCGAGCCCCACGCGTGCACCTCCCCGAGGCGGCCAGCAGGGACAGCACAGTGAGACTGGACGGGATGCGCGGTTTCACCCCCGATCTCCTCCTCACTCGGCAACGTACTTTTGCAGCTCTCAACGGTCAGATCCAGGCCGCGTCTCTCAGGCCCTGTAAGGCAGGCAGAGGGTTCCACAGTGAACAGGGCAGGGGCCCCTCAAATGCGTTCCATCCAGCGGGGGTCAGACGTTGGACACCGTCCTGCAGGGAACTTACATGACACGACACATAGCGGTGGGCTCGTCCAACCTGGCTGCAGGGAGGCAGGATGTTCCTGAGCACGTGGCCTTGGTGGTGAGATTGGCCGAATGAAGAGGGGCTGGGCAGTAAGAGAGGGAGGGAGCCTGGGCTGGGAGGCAGCATGTGCAAAGGCCCTGTGGGTGAGGCACCGTGGGAGTGATCAGAGTAAGCAGTGACTCATGGAAGGCCAAGGCGGGTGGCAGAGGCTGGCCCAAGGGACTCACAGGCCACCAAGAGAGTCTGGCCTCCCCAGGCCAGAGTGGCCAAGCCTTGAGCCATGGCACCCAGGCTTGTCATGACACTGATAGAGTCTCCGGGTATCATCCCCTCAGCCCAGCCTGGGCGAGACCTGAGGCCGGGGACACCAGCACCCATGCAGGATGGGCAGGAACCCCCAAATCTCTGTCTTCATAGACCTTAGGGTCTTCCATTCTCTTGAGGTCAAGGTGGTGTTTGGGGGGAAGCCAGCTTACCGCAGGCTGCCTGGATCAAGGATGCTCGCACACTCTGCAAAGTAGAGCCTCATCCTCATTGACTTTTAAACAGCCCTGTTGAGGTGTCATGAACACACCCTAAAAGTCACCCATCGTAGGTGTACAATGGAATTCAACTCAATAACGAGAAAGAACGAATTACTAACACACAAAACAACACAGCTAAACCTCGAAAACACGGTAAGTGAGAGGAGCCAGATGCCAAGGAGCAACACGCAAGCAATCCATCCACACTACATTTCCAGAAAGGGCCATATCTTTACTTTTAAATGCCTGATATGGAAAAATTCCATGGAATTTGAAGTCCATTCTAATTAGCTCAAGATCTTTTAACGTTACATTTGTCAATGGCAGAAAATGAAGCTTGGTGAGAGTCTTTAAAACAGTTTCAATTTTTATACATTTTTAAATAGTTGTAAAAGTTGGTTAGAAGTTTTTTAAAATTAGTTGCCTGTGCAAACAGATTGTCTCCCTGAGAGTGATTATTAAGAACTTGAGGAAATCATCACTAAAACGTCTTGACCTGGGATGGATGCTGCCAACGTCTAGTCCTGTATCCCCTGGGACCCAGTTCACCTGCAGCTCTGACAGGTGAGTGCCAGGCGCCTGGCAGCCCCCATGGCGAGCACCTGCATTCTTCTTCTGTTCTGCCTTTGGGCTTTCTTTGGCTCCTGGGAGTGGGCCTCACCTTCACCTGTGCACCACGTGCGAGTGAGGAGATGGTACGTCCTTCTCCTGTGCAGGGGGTGGGTGGGGGTGGCGAGGGTTGGTAGGTGATGGCCCTCACCTCCCTGCGTTCCAGGGCGCAATTCTGTATAGAGGATCATGTCATCTGCAAATAGAGATAGTTGTATTTTTTTCCTTTCCAACTTAGATGCCTTTTATTTCTCTTTCTTGTCTGATTGCTCTGGCCAGGGCCTCCAGTACTGTGCCGGATCGCAGTGGTGAGATCAGCCATCCTGGTCTTTTTCTCCTGATCTCGGGAGAAAGCTTTCAATCTCTCACCTGTGAGTCTGACGTTAGCCGTGAGTTTTTCATAAATACCCTTTGTCGTGTTGAGGAAGTTCCCTTCTGTTTCTAGTTTTCTGAGTGTTTTTACCATGAAAAGGTGTTGAATCTTGTTAAACGCCTTTTCTGGGTCAATTGAGATGGTCAGGTAATCTCCCCCGCCTCGATCCATCAGTGCAGTGTATGACATTGACTGTCACACGCTGAGCCATCCTTGCCTTCCTGGGATACATCTCACTAGGTCATGGTGTGCAGCCCTTTCAACCTGCTGTTGGATCTGCCTGCCACTATGCTGCTGAGGACGTTTACGTGAGTGTCCATCAGGGATCCTGGCCACGGTGGCGGTGGGGCGATTCTGTAGCGTGTTCCACACCTTCCGCAGAGCCTGCGTGTCCACACGGCCCCGTCTCTAGCCCCACAGGCTCGTCTCCTTTCTCTGCATCACGCTCTTGTCTGCTCACTGCTTCCTGGGGCCACCGGCCCGCCAGACGCCTTCCTCCCCAGTGCGTGTCTCAGAACTGCTTTGGGAAAAGTACAAACTGGGAGAGTCCAGGCTGGCATGTAGCCACACCAGGCATAAACTTGATTCCCAAAAATTATGTTCATAAAATCAAGATCAAGAGCTTATTAAAAAAGTGAAATTGCCTCTATTTGGAAGTTTTATATTCTTTCAATATTTAAACATCTTCCCCAGCTTCAAATTTTATTTTTTCCTTAGTGTAAGTAGAAAATATAAAGAAAATATGATCAAGGAGGGCCAGGCAGAAGGGCCAGAAGACGGTGGGGGTGTGGCTGCTGCTGTTCGGGAGGTGGGTCAGGGAAGCCTCTGAAGTGAGGGCCCATCACCTGGGAGAAGGAGATAGAGCCACGCCGCTGTCCAGGAGGAGGAAACACTGACTGCAAGGCCGGAGGCAGGGCTGTGGGGTGACAGGTGCCGGGGAGGGCAGGTGGGGCTGGGGCTGGGGGGCTTACTCCTGGGAGGTGGGCCTTTGCAGGTGCCGAGCAGGGAGCAGCACTGTTTGGGGCTCCCTCTGGGTGTTGGAGTGGAGGTGGGGGACCCTTCCTGCCTCCTGGGCTGCAGCAGGGCCCTGGGAGGAGATGGTGGGGGGGCAACGTGGAGTGCAGGATTCCTAGGGGTGAGCAGAAGAGAAGGTCAGTTTGCCGGACCCTCCAGGCTTGTGGCCTGAAAGGCCAGCGTGTGGTACTGTGAGGAATATTGCTGGCAACATCCCCGGGAAGCAGGGCCTTGAGCCTTTGTTGAGAAATCGCGGGTGGACCCCCAGCGGCAAACCAGAGCTCATGCCTGGGGGGAGGCTCACAGCCCCCTGATGTGGGGGTGGAGGGGCATTCCCTATGGTCCTGTGGGGTGAAGGGTCAATCTGTGTAATGCAGCCCTCCTTGGGCAGTCTGATTGCCCGTGCAACCTTCACGGGGGCTTAATTAAGGATGTTTAGTCTGGGCGTGCTGCACTTGCCTCATGAGGTCAAGCTCGTGGCCTCCCCTGCAGCCCAGGGTGGCCCAGACAGTCCCTGGGAGGAAGGGGACAGGGAGGGTTTCACTCAGCCTGCGGTAGGTGTGGGATGACAAGGGTGCCTGAGGGTAGGGTGGGGGGCAGCTACCCCCAGACAGAGGCACAGTGCCCACGGACGGGCAGAGCTGAAGGCAGGCCCAGATAACGTGTGCTGGTAGTGTGTGTGTGGACATAACGTGCATGTGCACCCATACCTCCCTCCTTGCTCTCATAGGAGGGAATCAGAATGAGGGGTTTTGTCCCCATTCTTTTAGTAGGTCAAGATGTGGAAGATGACACACCTGGTGGATTGCAGAGACTGTGTAGTGCAGGGGCTTGCAAACTCTTTCTGCAGAGCACCAGATGGTAAATAGCCCAGGCTTTGCTTGGTGTCTGCTGTAACCACTTGAGTCTGTATTGCAGCAGGAAAACAGTGACAGACAATGTGTAAAGGGACAGGAACATTCTTTCTTCTTTCCATCAATTTCGTGACTACTCATCAGGTGTTCTCCTGGGAGAGGTGCTGGCGGGTGCAGAGCTCCAGCAGTGACGAGGGCCCTCCTGCAACCCAAAGTCATCTTCCCCAAGGAGTGTCTGTGGACTTCCTGGGTGCCGGCTACAAATGTGATTCCAGCAGCCGCCCCAGGTGTAGGGATTCGGGAATCTCCCACTCAGCATGGTGTCCAGGGATTCTTACCCTGCAGATGTTTGAGAACAGCTGGGCTGGTGGGTGGTGCCTTGAGGACTCAATCAGCTATGACGACGGGCGCACTGCCACCACAGTGCCTGGCACATGGCAGGTGTTCAGCTGTGGTGGCTGTTGCTACAGTCAGTTCTGCTAGGATGCTTGTCTGAAAGTTTCAACATGACTGATATTTTAGGGAACAATTTGGAAATCATGTGAATTTTGTGTTGGCTTATGCATGATTTTGTTGGGGAGAGACACTGGGTGAACACAGACAACTGCACCCAATTGAACCAGGCCACATGGGAACACGCAGAACACACACATGCACGCATGTCTCAAACACCTGCCCAGTGCAGCACCGATGTTGGGGCTGCACCCAGCCCCACTGGGGTTACAACTTTCTATTTCATACAACCTTCTTTCTACACTCGTAATAACTCATAAACTGCAACTCTTCTGAAGCCCCAGTAAACTTCAGATCTTTCTTAAGGTCAAACATCATATTTATTGTGGTCTTTATGTATTTCTTAACCATTTAACATGTGTGAAGCTGTGGTGCCATTTTTATTAGATTTGCATCATTTGTGCTTTGATGTGTCACTGTTGAAGTTTGTGGGTGCTGCACTCCTAACCTCATTCTCCCTATGAGCCCTGCAGTTTTGTTGTGCAACTTTGCATGGCACAGTGACTGTGAGGAAGACATCCATCATGTTACAGAGGCACTGACTGTATTTGCCACCTGGGCTTCCTGATTTCTAGTCCAGTATTTTTCCACCTGTAGTAATTAGGACTGGCTTTGCTGCAGTAATAAATACACCCTAAAATCTCAACAGCTTTATCCCATAAAGGTTCACTTCTCTCTTGTACGAAGTCCAGGGCAGGTCGGTGGCTCTCCAGGCTGGCCACCTCCATGCCATGACTCAGAGATCCAGGGGCCCCACCCCTCATCGTGTTACCACTATAGTCACTGACAAGGTGGGAGAGAGACCTGGGGGACCCTGCAAACACTTCTGCCCACATCCCATTGGTCAGAAGTCAGTCACACAGCCCCCACCTAGCTGCAAGGGAGGCTGGGCAGTGCCATCTTCTTGTGTGTCCAGGAAGGGGAACAGGGTTTGATGAATGCACCACAGTATCTCAGCCACATCACCTCGTCCTGATTCACTCAGCTTTCAACAATTCACTGGCATGTACTCTGCACCAGGCACTGCTCTAGGCTCTGAGGACCTAGTAGAGACAATCAAAACTGAAATAAAATAGAACTATAAAAGCAAACCATGCCTTCACGGGGGTTACATTGTAGGGGACACATAGATAGATAATAAAATATAATGTACATTCACTGGCAGCATGAAGCATGGAAGTGGGCGAGTATGGGGGAGGCTGAAGTTACAACTTTAAATAGAGTGGTTGGTGCAAAGGTGTCTCTGAGAAGGTTACATTTGAGAAAAATCTTGAAAAAGGCTACACAGGGACCTATGTGGAGACCTGGGGCAGGAGAGCCTGAGCCAGGGTGAATGCCACTGCAAGGGCCCTGGGTAGGCACACACCTGGAAGATTCATGGGCTGCAAGGGTCCGTGTGGCTGAGTGTGGGGTGGAGGGACAGTCGTGGGGTGGCATCAGAGCTCCACCACAGGCAGCCTGCTGAGGACTTGCAGACTGTTTTCAAGACTGAGTTTGAGGCTACTGAACGTCATGCAATGTCTGCCCCTGAACCCAGGACAAACCATTCTAGCTCCTCGCTCCAGCTCTGACCACTGGGCAGCAGGTCCTTGGATGGATGAGGAACACGGGGCTCAGAGAGGTTAGTGATGCCCTTGTCCAGAATCATTATATTAATAAAATGAAAAGGAGAAAGCAGTTGTGTGTGTTGGGTACTGGGTGGTTTCACTTCATGGTCATGTGTGATGGGTTGAGGAGGTGGATCATGGTGACCCTGGGGACAGCGAGTTACCCCTACCCTCTAGCTGGAAGTTCTGTGTTCAGACCCTTTGTCAGAGGACAGCATCTCACACAAACACTTCTCTGTCCTCGGCACAGCTGCAGACCAGGCAAAAACGCTGGGATATTTATTCCTCTGTGGAAAGACAGATGTGGGGAAGCAGCAAATAATGAAATTGATGTCGACATTTATTGCTTGTGAAGCAGTAAAAGTATCACGTGGCTTCCTCATAAAAAGTCATAAGGCCTAGTTATGGTCTCGCATTATTTTTCTGGTAATCCAAACCAGCAGCGTTCTCTGAGGCTCCCACGTGTTTAGCCAAGAACTTCACAGCATAAAGAACGGGCTGGGGATGCACCAGACCCTCCCTCTCTTGATGGGGATGGAGGGAACCTCGTTTGTTTGTGTTCATTTGTTTATTGATTCAGGGAAAATGCCTTTTGACCATTATCCAAAAGGCCAAGTGCTGCAATCTTGGCATTTTGTGGGCAAAAGGCAGGGCTCCTATACCCAGGCCATAGAACCTAACAGCTCTGAATCAGCGAGGTCTCTTTAATTACCCATATGCTGTCTAACATTTTGATGCTGCTTGTAAAGTTCCTCAAGATACATTTGCATAAGGTATGGATTAGGGTAGCCACTTAAGGGATGAGCCAACCACATTTCAAAATTTAAAAGTCATGTACCTCTTGATTCAGCAACTTCACACCTAGGAACCCACTGTGCAGATGGACCTACACATGTGCCCAAAGGCACAGGAACATGGATATGATTATTTAATTTGAAACATTCAAGGGAATATGTTTTCTTTGAAACTTATTGAATGAATATATGAGTGAATATAGCATATTGAGATGCTGAAACTGCTGAAAATGACTGAAATGTCTGTTGATAGATGGTTGTAGATAAGTGCATGCCTATAATGCAAGACTAGGATGGCATTGAACAATTGCGGGTGGTCTCTGTGTGCAAGTGCAGCATGATCTCCAAGGTGCAAGGTTGAAAAGCAAGAGGCAGAAGACTGCGTTTAGAGTAAGACTATTAGTCTAGATTTTAAAAACATCTATGCTGGCATATACATAGAAAAATTCTGGAATAAAGCACAAGTAACTATTAAAAGTGGTTCTGGTGATAAGGGAAACCGAAGGTCTTTTAAAAATAATACACATGCATTACTTTTTCATTTAAAAACCTAGTAAGAAAAATGCCTTTATGTCCTGCGAAGGCAACCTTTAGATAGAAGCAAGAATACTGGAGTTGATCCCAGACCTTCTAGATATGACCCCAGCTCCCCACTTACTAGCTGTGTGATCTTGCATTAAGTGACAGCTTCAACCACTTGAACATGTTGTCATTTACTTAGCAGGGTTGGTGTGAGGTGTCAATAAGGTAATGTTTTCTGACACTGTTAAGATATGGCACACCACCCCGTGTGTGCCATATCATAGGCAGCCTTGATGTTATTTCATCTTTATAATGTGTCACTTTGTGTGTGTGTGTGTGTGTGTGTGTGTAAGGGATAGAAATGGACTTGGCCAATTTAAGAAAAAGGAGGGAAGAAGAGCAGTTATTATAATTGGAGGGATAAGGCAGGAACACAGGAGGGAAGCTTAACAATCGCTTCCTGCAAAAGACTAGAACTAGAGTAGTTCTTAGGACTTGGGAACGGGGAGCAGGGTCCACTAAAGAGATGAATGTGTTTCTCTTCTGCGTTCACTGTGCTCGGGATCCAGAGTCCCAGGACAGAGACTGATTGGCCCAGCTTGGGTCCTGTGCCCGCCCCCAGGCTTATGGAGGGTGGAGCACCTTGATTGACAGGAGGCTTCACTAATGAGGGAGGAGGAAAACAGAAGCGTGGTGACCAAAAGAGAGATAGATTCTGGGTGGGCAAAAAGACAAAATAGGACAAATAAAATAGTGGCTGTGTGTTTTATAGTATTGTGTGAGTCATGGTAGGCTAACTGCTGTAATAAACAGCCAACATTTCAGTGCCTAACGAGTCAGTGCGTTTCTCATTCTTGGTACCCTGCAATGTTCTTGCTTCTCAGCCGGTGGCCCTGCCGGGTCTCTGCTCCACACAGTCACTCGGGGACTTGACTTCTTCCCTGCAGCCCCGAGCCTTTCACTGCATCCACCGATCTGCTCAGCAGACAGGAAAGAGCTAACAGAGGGGACCCTTATGGGGCAGCATCCAGACCTGTGACCACACCAAACCATAGCTGGGAAATTGTCTAATTGTGTGTTCAGTGGGAAAAGGGGAAAATCTGGTGACCAAATTGCTGGGTCTGCTATAGCTACCATAATATAAAACAAGTAATATTGTTATTCCAGGCCCGAGGGCCCGTGAGTTTCATGCTTTGACCGAAGGCAAGTCATTTCTCCTCTCTAAACCTTATTTTCTTCAGCTCAAAAATGAGAATGTTGGAGAAGATACAGGTTTAAAAATTTTTCTTTGTCTGGATAACTTTCTTTGGCTGAAACCCACTGAAGAACCCCCTATTCAAATAAAACAGCTGCAGAGCTGCTCTGGCTGATGTGGGGTGCAGCTGGGGGCCCCAAGCTCTGCATGCTCATCCTGCCCCTTGACTGTGCAGCCCATCATGGACTTGTGTGGGCTCTGGGTACCGCATGTGCAGGCTGCTGTTGGCTTGGACAGTGTCCAGTTAGGACACGATCAGCCAATCTTTGGACTCTTCAGGGAACTTTCAAAACTTTGCTATGTTCTAACTTTGGAAAAATCTGGAGACATTGGACCTCTCTGTGGCTGGCCCTGTGAGTGGACGCTCCCTGTGCAGAACCACCTGCTTGGCGCTCCAAACCTTGCTCTACCACAATTTATTTTTTTACTGAGGGGAAATGTTTAGCATAATAAATCGTGTGGTTCCCATCTTCCCTGAATCATTTCCATGGAAAGGAGACCCTGAGCCGGTCTCCAGACTGTGACTCACTGTCAGCAGAAGCACCCGGTTCCCATGGTGGGAAGGGGTGCAGGTCACCCCTGGGCCTCTCCAAAGTCAGAGGAACTTAACAGGCACATGTGCTTGGATCAGACGGGAAAAGCGTAAGGACGCAGTGGTGATACAACTGTACAGAAAGGGGAGATGGTTCCAAACCACGTTACAGACTTTTTTTTTTACGTCAATGATTTTGAAAGGGAATTCGTATAATCCTGGCAATTTAGACATTAGGATTTCAAAGCTCTAGTGGACCCAAAATAAATATATACATATTTCCACAAATTTTAAAAATAATAACCCTAAACCCCAAATGACTGTAGCCTTGTCTCTTGAATCAGTTGCTTCCTTTCCGAGGGGAGTGGGCGGAAGGTCCAGAGCAGAGTGGGGCGCGTGGACTTTTCCTTTGAGCTGGACTTGAAACAGAGGTTTTGAAAGGTTTTGCTGCACTTAAAACCTCCTAAGTCACCAACGTCCTCTTGAAATCTACAAATCTGTTGATGTTTTATCCTTTTAGAGATGACATTACGAGGAGAGTTCCCAGGGACCCAGAAAGTGGCCCACTTGGGATTGGAGTCTGAAAACTCAGCCACGGATCTTCCAACCTCGGTGCTCTCAGGCTTTCTCAGAGCGAGTCCCATGTGCGTCTGCCCCCTGGGCTTGTCTTAAAACCAGATAAGACTGGAAGTTGCACTTTGTCAACTGCCTTTCCTTTGGGTCTGGACAGAAGGAAGGAGATGCCGATCAAACGAGCAAAGGACAACTCTGTTTCCCCAGGTCCTCTAAGACCCTCGTGTCTAATGATGTGTCTTCAGGGAGTCTACCAGCAGGGTCCACATTTTCTGGGTTTGTAGATAAAAAAGCTGGAGTGCACAGAGAACTCTGACAGAGGCGTCACAGGAGAAAGCTTGAGCATGTTGATAAAGTGCCAAGACGGGTACTGTCCTGGTGGAGGGCAGGGGAGGAAGATAGACCTGAACTTAAATCCCAGATGTGCCTCTTATTTTCTCTGTGAACTGGAACATAGACAAAATGGGGATAATAATAGTCCTAGCTGTCTGGTATTGTGACAGAATGCAGGTGAAATGTTTAGCACTTGGTCAGTGGTAGCTTCTGCTATCTACGAATCCAACGGAACAGTGCTTGCATCACGCAGAAAAAGAAGAGATTTAACACGGGGTATCAGGTGCTCTCAAAACTGTTGAAGAGCTAGAGGAATAAGGACCAGGGAAAGCTGTCACTCGTGCTTGTGTGTCACTGAAGTTTGGCAAGCCAGGAAGTCACAGGAACTGTAGGAGGCTGCTGTGGTTGCTCACAGCTGCCTGCGGCACTGAGGCGCACGGTTGGTGGGACCCCTGGGCAGCTGCCGCCAAAGCACGTGGATCTGCCCTCTGGGGCCGGGATCGACGTCACCAGCCTTCCTCCCGGTTCTCAGCCTTGTGTGGACAAAGTCTAATCTGTGTCGTTTCCGGGCTTCCTGCAATCTGGGGGCAGGTGCTGAGTTCCCTTCATTTCTGGTGCTGAGCAGGAAGCCGGACACTGACATTTTCCAATAAATCGTATCGCCACACACACAGGACCAAGGTGAAGACTGAAGTAGCTGGAAACCTGTACTTCAGGTGCTTGGATATCAGAGGTAAAAGTGCTATCGAGGCCAGAACATGTCATTGCAGTCACAGCCGTTGGAGACCCGGCTTTGGGCGTAATTGTGGGACCTGGAAGGTGTGGGCGCAAAGGTCATCTGACCAAGAGAACATTTGCCATCTGGAGCTCGAGTGACCAGGCCCGAGCCCTGCTCTGTGACGTGTCCCCGGGACCTCTGCCTTCTCTGAGTGCCTGTCGTGTACTTTGTCTAAACCACAGGTGAGTCCATTTTCTAACAGTTTGCTCTGTTAAATAGCTTTTTTTAAAAAAAAAATCTCATTGAGGGTAAAGAGTGTGCCTTCAAATCTTCAAATCCACAAGAAAATGTTATTTAAAAATTACATAAAAATATATGCTCATTAGGAAAAGAACTGGAAAACAGGGCAGCACCAAGAAGCTGATACAAACCTTTCATAATCCCACCGTTCAGAATTAGGTACTGCTAATATTTTGGTGGCCACGCTTTCAATTTTTTTCCTAACACACACACATATGTAAGTGTGTGATTGTGTTAACATGTTAATAAAGAGTCACAAAGCAGCTGCTGCCTGCTGGGCACTGGCTGGGCTCCTCATCATTTATGACAATCGTAAACCTAGCGACCAACCGTTGTTGGGGGGGACACGTTCCTGCTCCTTGTGTGTCGAGGGGGAGGGAGCCCCACTGGGGCAGCATTCCCGTCCTCTCTGCCTTCACGAGCTCTTCCCTGTGGACCCCATGGTGCTAGAGGCAGGCTTTCCTCCATGCCCTGGGCGCAGAGGGACAGGCCCCACAGAGGAGGCCCGTGGTCCTGCAGCTCTGCCTGTCACCGGGAAAGTCTGTGCAATTGGGGGAGAAGCATCAGCCAGTGCATAAACCAGCTGACCTAGAGTTACGTTTTCCAATTAGCTTTATCAATAATAGATGTGATACACCCGTCTACACCTGCCTGTCCTAATCTCCCTACTGGTCTCTGCTTGGGGTAAGAATAAAGGGAGATAGTGTATCGACCCTCAGGCACTGTGTTAGTGCTCACGCACACTGCCTCACTGATCCTGTGATGACAGGGCAGTTGGTATAATTATGACTATTCTTTTATGTTGAAAAGGTTAAGGCACAGAGAGGTTAGTCACCTGCCCCGGGTCACACAGCTAGCAAGTGGTCAAGTTGGGTTTTGCTCCAGCTCCTTCCCTCCTTCCTTCCTTTCTTTCTCTTTCTTTTCTTTAACAGTTTCACTGAGATATAACTCACAGACCATACAATTCACCCATTAAAGTGTACAAGGCAGTGGTGTTTCATATATTCGCAGAGTTGTGCAGCCATCACCATGGTCAATTTTAGAACATTTTCATGGTTCCACAAAGAAACCCTGCCCCCTTTAGCGGTCACCCCCAATTCCCCTTTCTCCACCCTCCTACCCGAGCCCCTGACAACCGCTAATCTGTTTTCCGTCTCTGTGGGTTTCACATACATCGACTCATACGGTGCGTGGTCTTTTGCGTCTGCTTCTTTCACTGAGCGCGATGTTCTCGAGGTTCATCCACGTGTAGCGTGCGTCAGTACTTCGCTCCTCTTTACCGATGAGTAATATTCCACTGCACGGACAGGCCCGTCTGTCAACTGAAGGACACGTGGGCTCCTGCTGCCTTTCCGCAACTGTGAGTCAGCCCTGTCTGGAAAGTCTCTTCTCTGCACTCCCTCCTCACGGGTCAGTGGATTTGGCTGCGGGTAACACATGTGGCAAAGAGCCCCTGTGCGCCTGCCCTCTCAGACGTGCCATCTTCGGGACAGGCTCTCAGAGACAGTTACTCACCCAACCTGCAATTTCGGCTTGGAGGGGGAGTGCTGTGGGCCCCGGGGCCAGACGCCCGGGTAGCCTCAGTTTAATGGGAGTTGTTATTCCCTCGCGGAGGCGGAGGTTAGTGAGAATAATTAGCTCTCTCCTCCTCCCCGAAATCCAGCTCCACAGCGTCATGGCTCTGCTGGACAAATCCCAGTGCCACTGCGTTGTGACCTGGCCCAGCACCTGGGTAGCAAAAGGTCCAGGACAAGTTGGCAAGAGGGAGAAAAATGCTCGCTTCAACTACCAGGAGCTATTTGCACCCAGAGAGAGGGGCCCTGGCCGGGCAGCCCCACCACGTGCCCTCGGGGCCTTGAGGTTCACTTGGAGTTGGCAGCCAGCACCCCGAGGGGCCTCTGGCCCCCACACGGCTCTGTGTGCTCTTGGCGTCCGTGGTAAGTGGGAATTAGAGTGGCCCTGTCGCCTCTGTGATCCAGCGTCGCTGGAGGGACGTGCTGTGCTGGGCGGCAGGGCGGCAGGCAGGCTGCGTCTGGAAGAATCCTTCCTGCTCATTACAGGCTTCGCGTGGGCTCCCAGGGCCAGGGTTTGTCCGCCAATCTCGGGAGTCAAGGAAAACGTGGCTCTTTGAGCTGCTTCAGCAAAGGAAAAGCTGCAAGGTCACGTCAGTCTGTGGCCGGGGACAGGAGCCGACGTGGACATGCAGAAATGGCAAGGCCGGGCTCGGAAGGAGAGGCGTTGACTACGAAAGGAGACCAGAGACGGGCACCAGGCTCCTGTCTCCTCTGTGACTCCGTTCGCCCCCACTGCAGTCTGGCGGGGCGGGCGGGTGGCCACCGACGGGGCAGACAGGACTTGTGCGCGGGTCTGCCCACCACGGCGTCTCCCTGAGCCAATGTTGGCCACTTACATTTTCCAAGTAAATTATCCACGTCATCGGCGCTTTTGACCTTGTTTTAAAAAGTTGCATTTAAAAAGGAGTCGTGTATGACTTTCAAAGTCCCCGCCCTGTGGATACGCTTTACCTTTTCTCCTCAATGCTGTTTATTTGTACTTTCCCTCTTTGTTCATTGATTGTACTTGCCAAGAGTTTTTGTCTATTTTATTGGTTTTTTTGAACAGCCTGCTTTTGGTTTTATTTTTCTTTTTTTTCTGAGTATTCTTATATGCCAAACATTCCTGAATGTTCTTGTTCCCCTAATGTAAGAATCCAGATAAATATTTTCTTCCAAGTCTCAAGATGTCTCATTACCAAAGCCCTGGAACTAAATAGAACCTCAATGCCTATTTTAAATCAAGTTTAAGTTCTATTCTTGGTGAAACATGACTCTGTGATGAAAGAAGGTTCTCTTCCTTCAGGCCCTTTCTCTCAAAAAACTTGGCCATGTTCTCCCTCAGTTTCCTGAATTGGGTTTTGTAGATATTTATCTTTTTTGCTTGTATTTCAAGCAAAGACACACGGAGATGCCACCCCTACAGGTACTGCTAATGTTCTTCTGTTCCGTGACATTGGCAAATAGTTTCTGGGGAAGGTGAGAAGATAGTGACAACACTTTATGCGCCACGAGGGAGTTGGCACTTGGAGCCACAAAATGTTCTGAGATGGGAATTCGGAACCCAGGGCTCATAGACACAACTTGGTTGATTTTCCCACCTGAACAAGTGCCATGTTGTTGAACGCCTTTGGCATCTTTCCTGGCATGGCCGGAGGGCTGTGGTTACAATGCTGTGAGCCTCGCAGGCTGAGGAGAACCCCAGGAGAACTGCCTAGAGGAAGCTCCGTCCCCACAGGTGAGGAGCTGCCCTCGTCCCTCTGCCCCAGCCGTGGAGTCTGTGCCACATTACGCTCTTGTGGGCTTTCCCTGTCTACAAACCCCAGGCGAAGTGGAGGGTTTGAGGTAAATCCCCAAACGACTCAAGCCCAAACCAGCCGGTCAATCGCACCCCAATGGTGGGAGAAGGATTCCCAGGAAGACCAGCCCCGCTGTGCCTCTCCCAACGGAGAGCAGATTCACGCCCCAGTGATGCGGCTATTGCCGGATCAAGTAGAATTTGGGCTCGAAATGCCCAAACAACTGCTCGTGAGGACGCCATTAAAGGACACTGACTGGAAAGGCAAACTGAGGCAGGCTTCCAGAGGCAGCCCCTGACCCCTGGTCGCCCCAGAGATTGGGGAGCCTGGAGTCTGGGGCCCCCCTCCTTCCCGGTGCCCCCACCTCAGCGCTCTCTGGGTCTGACCCCTCCGTGTCAGTGAAGGGGACCGGACATGCCCAGCAGGGTCTGGGTGATGCCCCCTGTCCTGGCTGCCACCGGCCTGGTGAGAACAGCCCTTCCCGCTGGAAGCTGCAGGGAGCATGGCTGATGGGGGTGGATTAAGAGCCGTAAATAACCTGGGTCTCTTCCCTTTCACCTTCTCCGGCCCTCAGGCTCAGCCGTGGAGGCATCTTCTCCTTCATCTCTCTCTGCCTCCTGCACACAAGGCTCCTGGGTGGAAAAATCCGGAGGGCAAAGGTCTTGGATTGTTTGAGGCCTAGTTTCCCGCCTTAGAAAACGAGGGCTGTCCTGAGAGAGGTGACAGAGTAGCCAAGGGAGCACATGGCTTTTTGGAAGGCCTGAGTTCCAGTCTGCCCAGAGGGTCCTTCGAGAGAGTCAGTTCAAGAATAGCTTCTCTGTAATTACATAGGAGCAGTTACCTCCCTGGTGTGGTCTGAGAGAGGCCAATCTCTCTCCCCATTCTGCAAGGGCCAGGCTGGCCTTGGCCAAACTTCAGTCTTTTCTACAGGCCAGAAGTCTGAGCCTCGTCATGACAGCACAGGTCCCAGCCCAGGAGGTCTTTACTCTCACACCACAGTGAGAATGACTCTTATAAGCTCCTTTCTCCAGACCAGCTCGTTGGAGCGTGCGGTGAGCGAGAGCTTGGTAAGTCCCTCCAAAGATATCCTGTTCCCCCAAACCTGGCCCATGTCCTCCATGTGGGACCGCACTCCAGCAGGTGGGCTGGGGATGTGCTCAGACACTGTATGAGGGGAAACAGGCCTTGTCAACCCCACAGCCCATCTTGACACCTCATTTGGCTGCAGGGCGGGCACTAGGGTAGGGAGAGACAGGCACCAGCGCACGGCAGTTAGGGAGCTGACCCTGCACTGCACGTTGTGCCCCTGAACCTCACTGTTCTCCCCTAGACGGCCCAGGGAGCGCACCTCCTTGGCGTCCACATCTGCGCCTACCTCACGAGCAAGCTCCTGAGACTGCCAGAGCGCTTCGTCACTCCCCTCCTGAAGTCGCTTCTGCAAAGCTCCTGCACCTGCCTGCTCCCTTCAAACTCCTCCATGGCCTCAGGCCTCAGAACTGCTGAGGATGCACAGCAAGCGGAGGTGGTCCAGGCCAGAGAGAGAGAGAGAGAGAGAGAGAGAGAGAGAGAGAGAAAGAGAGAGAGAGAGAGAGAGAGAGAGAGAGACAGGCTGGGCCTGGGACAGCCAGCGGGAGGCAGAGGGGTTTGTGGATGGAGGCAGAGCTGCGGGGGAAGATGACAGTGCTGAGAGCAGAGCCGGGGTGCCGGGACGATGGGCGAGGTGATGCGCACAGCACATGAGGTGTGGGGGTGTCCGGGAGGAAGCAGGGGCCAAATGAGTTACCTCCAAGGGTGCTGGGACCGTGATACAGCCGAGTACAGGGGCCGCTGTTCTCATGGGTCGCGGACGGGAGTGATACTTGGTACAATTTCCATGGAGGGAAATTTGGTAACATTTATTGAAATCTCAGATGCACACGCCCTGTACCCGGCGACCCTACCTCTAGGACTTTTATCCTGTGACTAACCTTGTACATGTGCAAAATGTCTCGTGCACAAAGTTATCAATGCAGCATCGTTTGTGACTTTAAAAAAGATCGGGAACCTTCTAGATGCCCATTGAAAGGACTAGTGAAATGATGACGCGTCCGCGCGGCAGAGGAATACGCAGCTGAAAAGAGAGAGGAGGCCCCTCATGAACAGCGTGCAGCGACTGGGTGAAGGTGGGGACGACAATGGCAGCAGCAGCATGTTGAAGACCTACTGTGTGCCGGGAAAGGGGTTGTGCGCTTCACTCTGGAAACTCACCTAAGACACGTTGTGGAGCGAACGAGTCAAGATGTAGACGAGGTGAGGGAACCACGCGGTCACAAAGGACTTAGCAAAACACTCTGGAAGGAGACCTGGGGCCCAACTTGGTGGCAGGGAAACGACGGGAGGGGTTTTTACCGGATACTCTTGTTCCTTTTGCATTTTGTGTCATGCAGAAGTCCTATGTACTCAAAAACAAATCAAATTAAAATGAAAGAAATCAAGGTGGGACCACTGGATGAACGATTCCTTTGAAGGGGAACCATTAAAAAACCCCAAAACTATCACCCTCAGCGAGCGAGCGGTGGTCTCCATCGGCCACTTTCCCTTTTCCAGCAAACTGTTTTCCCTTAAGTGGAACTAGGTAAAAAGAAACAAGGAAGGAAAGAAAGCAAGCAGAACCCCCTCCCCCGTCTCTGTTTTCCTTTTTACTGGACTGTAACGCGACACCGGACAGCAGAGAACTCTGCCTCAGGACTCCGGGCGCGGGCACTACTGAAACGCTGCCGCTGCCGAAGGAATTCTTACCCGTGTCCCGTGAGCTGTCACGCAAGGGTTACCATAGCAGCTAGGGCACGGGGCTGCCCAGTCACGGCTGTTCCTGATGGACTCACGAGCTGTGTGGCCTTAGGCAAGTGAATCAACATCTCTGACCCTCAGATCCTTCACTGGTAAAACGGGAAGAATAACAGCACCTGCCTCCTAGGATTGCAGTGAGTGCGTGGCTGATGCCCACGCTGACGGCCGTGACTACCACAAACCAGGCCCACGGTGGTGGTTGTTCCCATGACCCTGTGGTGCGATCTCCCTCCTGGGCTCCTCATGGTCAGACAGGGCGTGGGCGTGGGAAGGGAAGCTCTGGCACATGGCGCCGTCCTGGTGCCTCCTGCTGTGTCCACACCAGCCTTGCCGGGACCCGCCCTCCTCGCCCTGCCGTCGGCTTCATCCATGCGGCCTCGATGCCCGTGCACGTGTTCTAAGTGTTTGTCTAGTGGAGCCACGTTCTCGGGCCCTTCTGCCCTGTCACCCCGGGGAGATCACTCGAGGGAGCTAATTAGTACGGCATCGTCAATGCAGCCCCTCCTGGAACATGCGCAGTTTTATTTGGTTTTCTTGTTGCCACCCAAGCATGGAATCCTGTCGGGGCCGGGCTGTGTTCATGTCCCTCATAGATGACAAGAACAAACCTTGGCTCACTTTATACCCACCGCCCCCCTGTTTCCATCCACAGGAAGAGAATTCCAGGGCATCCTGACATTATTGTTTTGTGTAGAAAGGGGAAAAAAGACCCTTCAGCCTTGTAGGTGCAAATTGTGTTAACAACGGGTGAATTTTTTTTTTATTGTTTAGAATATTATGCTCACCTACAAACCGCTTCTGTGGGTCCAAGAGCCTAAAGCATGTTTGTAGAACTAACTTAAATTCCCTACAGAGATTCCATATTTCTTGCCCTACCTCCCTCCACAGTGGAGAAGCTAGATGTATTGGTTATCTGTTTGTATATAACAAATGGTTCTCAAATTTAGCTGCTTAAGACAACAATAAACATTTACAATCTCACAGTTTCTGAGGGTCAAGAATTCAGAGCGGCTCAGCTGTGGGGCTCTGGTGTCTCACGAGGTCATAATCCCGGAGGGCGCCTGGGCTGCAGGCTCATCTGAAGGCTCGGCCAGGGCTGCGGGAGCCACATGGGCCTCTCCATAGTGCTGGGCATTTTAAATAATATGTTACAGCAAATCTGGATTCTGAATTGTATTTCTGAGAGTTATTTTATTTTTGCTTTTTTTTTTTAAAGTAATTTTCCCTGGACTCAAATGGCAAATTCTGTCCTCCCTAGGGTGCAGCCACTGATGTCTCTGCTGGTACTTGATTCTTATTTTTATTTTTGAGCCTGGCTTCCAGACAGCCCTCCTAGTCTCTGCATAGTTTAGTGTTCAGCTAATGATCTGGGCAGTGGTTGCGCTCAAACACCTTGAGCCCAAAGGCTTCCATCGTCGGCAGATAGCTCTGTCTGTGAATAAGGAGTGTGTTCAAAGCCCCCCCGTTCTCACATCTGCCTCTGCTCTCACTTTCCAGCGGGCATCTCGGTTTCCCCGGGCGGAAAAGTTTCCCAGAAGGCGGGGCCAGGGGCCGTCCTTGGCTCTCTGTTCTCTCTTCTCTAGGAGGCCATGAAGCCTCCACTGCTTTGCTGCTCACCCCAGCTTAGGCTTCAGCTGCTGGCCACCGAGCTGTGGGTTTTTACTCCCTGTTTTCTGCTCAGTCCTGTTAGCTGACCAAGCCCCTTATTTTTATACCCTCCCCTCCAGTTGAGTCTGCCCCCTCCGGCAGCCCAGGCGCTGGTTTTCAGAGCCGATCCTGTGCTGGCAAAGCTTTGTTTCTTGCTGATCAAGGAAGCGAGAAGATGGGAGAAGCTGCAGGCAAGAAGGCGGCCGACTCCCGGTGTTCACACCCACACCATGGATGAAGCTGTTCTTCAAGGATAGACTCTTCTTAGCTTGTTGTCTGGCTTTGGCCAATTTCCAGAGCCCTGACATGGTTGTAACAATTTTGTCCAGTTTTACACTTGCTTTCTGCACACAGAATTTGCCACAGGCCCTTGGTCTGCTCAGGTAGCAACACTGGGCTACGTGGCTCCTAAAGCCTCTGACTTTTCCAACCTTGTATGGATTTAGGGTTTGCTCCTTAAGATAAGGGCTTAGGACTCAAATCCCAATGGGAAGCTGAGTTTTCAACATGTTGGTTCCTCACAGTGTATCTGGGACTCCTTGAAAACCATGGGACTGGGGAAGGGGTGGGGCAGAGCCCTTATCAGGCGTGGAAATGTACATGGGAGGCCCAGGAAGGGATCCCAGGCTGCTGGCGATGGCTTCAGGGGGCTAAAGCCAAACATGCTTCAGAGCGTGTGTGAGTGTCCTGGGGTTACCATAGCAAATTGCCATAAACAGAGGGGCTTAAAACAGAAACTATTCTCTCAAAGTTCTGGAGGCCAGAAGTCTACAGTTAAGGTGTTGGCAGGGTTGGTCCCTTCTTGTGGGCTCAGAGGGAAGACCTGGGCTGTCTCTCTCCAGCTTCTGGCGTTGCCAGCAGTTCTCAGAGCTCCTTGGCTTGCGGACACATCACCCCACCCTCGCTCTGTGTTCACGGCCTTCTCCTCTGCATGTCTGTGTCTCTCCTCTCCTGCCCCACATAAGGACATCGGTTGTTGGGTTTAGGATCCCTCTGGACAGTAAAGGATGACCTCATCTCAAGATCCTTCACATAATTGTGTCTCTAAAGTCCCATTCACAGGTTCCAGGTGAACATATCATTTGGGGGACACTATTCAATCTACTGCAGAGCTCTTTGCATTGTTGTACACTTGGGGCCCGGCACAGCACCGGGGACGGCACAGCCGTCCTGAACTCATGTCAGCTAGGGAGCAGGGGCAAGACCAGCAGGAACGAGAGGACAAGTGAGTGTGGCGGGTTAAAGAGCTGAGAGTCCTCCCCACCTCCACCCTCCCCTTGAGGCTGAGGGGCTCGGTGACTGCTGGACCAATAGGATACGCAGAGTGACGCTGTCCAGTTTCTAAGCCCAGGGCACTCTGTCTCTGGAAGGCTCACCTTTGGGACACCTGTTCTGGGTGAAGTTGGCCTCTGCGTAAGAAGTCAGATTTGTCTGCTAGTACTGTCCAGAGGAGCCATGTGTAGGTGTTCTGGTCAACATCCCAGGTGGGCCCACCCTTCCAGGTGAACCTGTCAAGACTCCGGACCTGTGAGCAAAGCCATCTGGGACCCTCCAGGCCTGCCCACCCACCAGCCAAATACCACTATAACCTTCACTGCAAAGTCAGGGACGTCTCCAAGACCACTCTTACTTCTGGTACCAGCTGCAAGGTTCTGGGGTCCCCAAGTCCATTCTTAAGTTCAATAATTTGTTGGAAGGACTCGCACAACTCGAAGCTGAAAGCTGCCACACTCACAGTTAACAGTTTATTACAGGCTGCAGATTAAAGCCAGCCAAGGGGAGAGACACACGGGACAGAGTCCAGGAGGGCTCCAAAGGCAGAGTTTCCACTTGTCCCTCTCCAGAGTCATGGACAATAGTGTGTAACAACACACACGGGTATTGCCAACCAGGGAAGCTTCCCTGAGCCTCGGTGTCCAGAGTCTTGCTTGGGGCTCGGTCACACAGACGTGGCTGACACCCACGTGGCTGACCTTAGCCCCAGCCCCTCCAGAGGCTGAGCTGAGGCTTCATGGTCCAGGCCCCACCACAGATCTCGTCATTAGCATAGGCTACCGGTGTGGCCCAGGGCCCAGGTAAACAAGGTGCTCTTGTCAGGCAGGATGTTCCAGGGGCTTAGAGGTGACCTCCCAGGAGCCAAGGGCAAAGGCCGGACCTCTCCTTGGGCACAGTTAATCCTTTGCTGCACATCCATTGATGTCCTCCAGAAGGAATTACCACCATCTGAGTCCCGCCCAAATTTATGACTCATGAATTTATGAGATATCATAAAACAGTTGCTGCCTTAAGCCATTGGTTGTGGTGTAATTTTCTATGTGAAAGTGAGTAACAGGCACAGTGAGAGAGTGGGAGGGTCAGAGTGCAGTTTCGCGGGGAACCTGAGTCCCCTCTGCCCTGGGAATCGTGCTCCCATCCCAGACAGGCAGACAGAATGGCTCTGGGGTCAGATTGTTGCTGCCGTGTTTCAACACTGGGATGGTCACAGTGATTGCAGCTGAGAAAGCTGGTCACTTCTTGCCTTGCCTCTCTGTTTGCTGGCCCTGATTTTGGACTTGTAGGATCAAACAACTCACTTTAGTGAAACATCCAGTAACTTCCAAAGCTATTGCCATGGCTGGGGTGGTTGTGAGGCATGAGCCGGTATGAGAGAAGCTCACTTCACTTCAGCAGAACATCACTGGCAATTTCTCTGGTCAGCCCCGGATGAACCCCCGCCCCAGTGTCTTGCATACACTAGGTGCTCAATAAAATTTTCTCGAATGGTTGAAAGTCTGGAAGGTCAGAAAATACACACTCTGAACAAGGGTGGCCCCAGCTGTGACCATGGAGAGTCACTGGGGCAGGACATGAAAATCAATACAGAGAAATGTGAAGTCCTGCATTTAGGTTGAAAAGGACGGTCCCCAAAACACTGCGTCAGGGTGAAGTGGGTTGACTGAGAAAGACGGTGGACTCATTGTCCGTGGCTAGCGGCTGGGTGTGCAGCCATTTATCAAACGCCCTAACGAGACTGGGACAGCAGTAAGAGCTCGTGCTGCATCTTGACCCAGGTCTTTGTCTTCGTTTCAGCTCTGCACCCACGAGGCGTGGAAGGGAGGCTCAGGACGAGGTAGGAGCCTAAGCCACCTCCCCTTTCTCTGGTCTCCCTTTGTCTCTCTTCTCACACAGTTGAGCTCAGTGTGTCGTCCTGGCGTGAGAAGGTCTGGGGTAGGCAGCTCCACACTCAGGGAACAACTTTTCTCTCTTATTTGGCCCTGTTCTGTAGCCCTGGCAGGTGTCATTTTCATACCACTGGAACAGCCAGTTTCAATACCTGAGTGTGGGGGCGGTGAGGTAGGAAGGAGAGACGGGAAGTGCCACGTGGTTTGCTGTTGGGGTTGGTGTTCGTGGCCTCCAGCCTGAGGAAGTGGGATTCTACCCTCTGGCCCCGCTGTTTGGAGTTAGGGTTTGCAGCCAAAGGCGCAGCTGACAATGAGCTGTTCCTTTGTCTTGTCTTGCCCTGCTGTGCAGACAGCTCCCTCAGCACTGTCACAGAGAGTAGTGACAGGCCCAAGACAGAATTCAAATATTCCCAGCTAAATACCACCCAGCACTATCTTGATAGTAACCCATTATTATAATTTTAACATATTATGGTAGCAAAAGTCTATACTATGTGCTAGGCTCTGTTCCAACTGATTTAATCCTCGCAACAAACACATCACCTCTGAAATGAAATAACCCATTAAAAGTTGAAAAACACTACATGCTGAATATTGGCAAAAAGAAAAGAAAAGAAAAGAAACAACTGCAAACTCCGAATGAGTGAACAGAACGATGCTGGAACCTTCCTGCGGCCTTCGATCACACTGGTGCCTATGGAGAGGATTTCTGTCTAACGTGGTGTTTCCTGAGGGACACAGGCCATCAGTCCCTGAGGTGCCTGTTAATAATCAAGTTCTGGGGTCAGATGAGCAGAGAAATGCTGCGTCCCCCATGCCCCTCTTGGTGGTTGAAATTCTCGGGGTACGATAGCACAGTGAAGGCTCTGAGAAGGCCTGCGGAGGACACATTATTTCTGTTTTACCCAGGGTTTCCCAAAGTTATTTGACCATAGAGGCTTGTAGTAATGGAATGCCTGAGAATATCCTGTAGAGCATGTTTCTGTGGACCACGTTGGAGAATGAGCATTTGTAAGGCAGAAGCTTCTAGAGGGGCTTCCAGATCAGGTTGAGATGGTGGTTTGGGGCCAGGCATCCAGAGTCTGAAAGGCAGAATGAGCCCCATCCTTGAAAGCAGGGGAGAAAGCAAGCCACGCTGTCGAGGGGCAGCTTAGAAGTCGGGCCCTGCGGGGTGTGGGTGTGAATTTGGGCTACACGAGAGGGTCCAGGGACCCGAAGGGGTCTGTACCGCGGCCGTGCCTCATTGCCAGCAGCGACTGCCAAGAAGCCCTCGTTAGTCTTGGCCACTGCCAGGTCCTGTGAGTTTGCAATCTCCCGGCCACACCCGGGAACAGCTGGCAAGTTGAGCGAGGGCTCAGGGTGAGGCCCAAAGGACGGGGGCACGTCCACTGGCCAAGCCAGAGAGGGGCTTGCTGCTGCTCACACCCTGTGCCCCGCCTGTGGGGTCCCGGTAAACGCCCTCGGCCACCTGAGGGGAGGCCTGGCCTCACGTGCTGGGCCCGCGGCGGGGCGTGGGGCGCCAGTGTTTTGGGAGCAGCGGGGCCTGAGGCTTCCCTGGGGCGCGGCGGAGCCTGCGTGACGGAGGCGGCCTGTGCCCGAGTAAACACGTCTCCTGTGACCAGGGCGTGCACAGCTGGAAAGAAGCCTGGAGGTTCTGCTCGTGCGGAGCTGCTCACAGGACAGCGGGGAAACCAAGGCCAGGAGAGGGGAGGCGCTGCCTGGGGCCGGGGCGGCCTGGGACCCGCACCTTGGGGTTTTCAAAGGCTGGCTGGTTTGTGCTCGGCGGGAGGAAGGCTAGTAAGTGCATTTGTTGAAACTCCCTCAACTTACAAGACAAAGGGAGAACCGTGACAAATGCCGTGGTTCGTTCTTTCTTGAGTTCTCAAAACACAAAACAACTTTTCTAGAAACCTGATCACCTTGTGGAGTTTTCTTTCTTACTGCTTGTCCAATTAACTTTTAAAAACGATTAGCATTTAAAAATGTTTTATTACGGAAAAGTTCAAATGTGTACAAAAGTAGAACAAAGCTCTGTGTGCATGGCGCCCGAGGCTAGCGACTGCCAGCCGGTCCATCTCTCCTCTGCACGGCCACCCACGGCCCCCAAGCCAGGACTTTCGGAAGCACATTCATGACACTGTATCTTCTCGTGCCTTGTTGTCTCAGTGTGCACCCTTAATAGGTGAGGCTCTCTCTCTTTTTAATTGAGCATTTCGTGTTGAGATAATTGTAGATTTACATGCAATTGTGAGAAACAACAGAGACAGGCCTTGTGCATTTCAGTCTCTTTCCTGTTATATGTAACCACATTATCACACCTCAAATATTTAACAACGGTTACTTAATGTCCTCCCATGGCCAGGCAGTGTTTACATTTCCCAAGAGCTCATGATTTTTCTTTTTAAATTTGTTGGACTGATTAGCTTTTAATTAATTAAAAAATTGTCCAAGTTAACTATGTGTCCAAGTTGAGTGTCCAAAACTAGTTAATTGATTAAATATTTTTAATGGCTTTTTTGAGATATAATTTGTGTACCTACTACACAATTCACTCATTTAAAGCATATGATTCAATGGTTATTTATTAGCTTTTGTTTTGTTTTGTTTTTTGAGACAGGGTCTCTATCTGTTGCCAGGGCTGGAGCGCAGTGGCACGATCATAGCTCACTGCAGCCTCAAACTCCTGGGCTTGAGAGATCCTCCTGCCTCAGCCTCCCAAGTAGCTGGGACTACAGGCGCTGCACCACCAAGTCAGGCTAATTTTTTCAATTTTTTGGTGAGACAGTCTCGCTATTGCCCAGGCTGGTCTTGAACTCAAGCGATCCTCCTGCCTTGGTCTCCCAAAGTGCTGGGATTACAGGTGTGAGCCACCATACCCAGCCTATTTATTAACTTTTAATTTAAAGTGTAATGTGTATCTGTTGTACAGAATCCAAACAGAACTATCTTGCAGAATATTAAAACGAAATCTTTCTGTTTATGAAAGTCATCACTATTACTGAAGGCCTCCTTTTTTATTGTATAAATTTAATAATCATAAAAAATGATACAGATGAGAGAGATGAGCAAAAAAGGAAAAAAATTACCCTAAACCCTATACCTAGAAATAACCACCAAATTGATTTCAAGTTTTTCTTCTCCTGAGGGTGTTTTTTTAAAAGCAAAATTTAGAATATCTTATACTTCACATGCTAGCCTGAATATTGATGAAGACGTATTGCTGAGCGCTTTTCCTTTGCTAACACTCTGAGCGAGATCCAAACAGCAGGCAGGGTCTTGAGGTTGTCCCTGGGGTCCTAACCAAGGTATCCGTGGAGACAACAGGGGACTGGTGAAACTGGATGGAAAAATATTGCATCTTTATTTTCTCTAAACTCTAACTGAAACTTAGCATTTCCTTCCCCTATAGACACAGGCAACAAGCCAGCAGCATTAACAGACTCTGTCACTTTGTCACCAACGAAATCACATTTTCTCATCACAGTACAGCTGCGGTTGCTTTTCCAAAATATAATTTGAGCCCAGTGCTACTTCGAGTCTGTGAGACCTGTGTTTCTAAAAAGGCACATGTCTGACTATATCACAATTTAAAATATTTTGATAACTGTATTTCAATATGATTGTTTCTTTGGTAATCCTGCAAATTTTATGCATCTAAAAACATTCTGAGAGGGGCCGCTCGGCTTTGTGAGACTTCCAAAGGGGTCCAAGATCCCCAAAAGTTTCACAATGCCTGGATTAAAGAGAAATGCTTTTTTTCCCTAAGTCACTGATGATTTATTTTTAATTTTTAATTTTTAATTTTTAAAATATCCGGAGCCCCTTTGCAGAGCTCAGCTGCCCCCCACTCCTCACCCAAATCCTTTCTCATTTTTCGGGGCCAAGTGCAACCCCACGGCAGGGCCCTGGGGAGAGAGGCAGTGGGAGGGAGGCTGCTGGGCGGTCCTGTCTGCAGGGAGCCAGGCAGGGCTGTTTTGCATGGCTGCCTGCCTCTCCTTGGATGGGTGCACAGCTGGTTTCCACGGCACTGGGCCTGCCCCCTGCAGGGATGACTTCAGGAGGAAGTCCATCTCAGTGTCCACACGTGGTGTTGCCCTCGATCCTGGGGATGGGGAAGGAAGGCCAAAGCCCCCACTTCCAGGAGGCAATTCACCCACTTCTCTGCTGGATGGGGGTGAGCAGGAAGCCACGCCTGCTCTGGAAGTTTCCAGGGCAGTGGGTCAGAGCAGGCAGGAGGAACAAGACAGAGCCGTTGCATCCACCTCCGTGTGATGGGAGGGACAGTTGCCTTGCCAGGTGGCCTGCGCAGCTCACTCACATGCAGGACTCAGCCAAGACCACGTGCGGGTGGGTGCGGTGGAAATTCTGCCCCGGGCCTTCTGCCACGGGCCCTAAGCCATGGCTTGGCTATGACCGCAGAACTGTGGACACGCAGTAAGTCAGCCCAGCCCAGGGGTTCAGGGTAGCCACGGAGAGCCAGGAAGTATCATTCTGTAAGAGAAAAGCAATCAGCCTTTAAGCCAGAGGAGGCTGAGCCTATCAACCATATGGCCTGCCACGTGCCACGTGCCACGTGCCGTGCTCAGATCCCACCTGTTACCTCCTTCTGTGCCTGCAGCCACTCGAGGCAGGCAGCACCCTGAGCCTGCTGCCTGGTCCATGACCCCAGCTCTGCTGCTTATCAAGGTGTCGCCAGGGCTGTGTCCCTCTGGAGGCTCCAGGGGAGAATCTGTTCCTGCCTTTTCCGGCTTCCACAGGCCTCTTGCATCCCTTGGTTTGTGGGCTCCCCTTCCACCCTCAAAGCCAGCAGCACCTTATCTTCCTGACCCTGGTTCGTCATCTTCTGATTCTCTATTCCACCTCCTCCCCCCACATTTAAGGCCCCGTGCGATTACGTGTGACCCACCTGGATGATCCAGACTACTCTCCCTATTTTAAAGTCAACTGAGTAGCACCAGCTTTAATGCCATCTGCAACCTTAATTCCATTTTGCCACATAAGGTAACATATTCACAGGTTCCAAGGATTAGGATGTGGACATTTTTTGGGGGTCATTAAACCCTCAACCCTTGGATGTATTTGGGGGCCAGTTGCCACATATAATAGCTGTTATGTTCTTAGAATGTTTCCTGTTTTAGTGATGCCTGCTGGAGAGTCCCTTTGAACACAGAGAACTTCAGGAAGCCAAATTCATTCATTGATTTGCCAAAAACTGAGCCTCAGGGGGTCTTGGGAGGCTCCGGGGAGGCAGTGGGGAACAAAGCAGACACTGAATCTACCCTCGTGGGATTTGAAAGTAGTGGGGAGACAGGTGATTAGAAAGGAAATAAATAAAAACTTGATCAGTTGTGACACATGCTTTAATGGAAACAGGGTGCCTTGCTAGAAATTAATGGAAGGGGAGCCAGCATGGTCCAGGAAGGCCTCTTTGAGCAGATGACATCTGCGCTGTGCCTGAAGGATGACAAGGATCCAGACATGAATAGGAGGAGGAGGATGCACTTTGCAGGCAGAGGGCAAGTTTCTAAAGGACCCAAAGGGGAGAGTGGGCTTGGTGTGAGAGGAGGCCCGTGTGGCTGGGCACAGAGAGTTGGGGGCATGGGGGAAGTGGCCAGGGGTCAGAGGTCAGGGGTCAGGGTCAGATCACAAAGCATCTGGCCTCATGATTGGCAGTGGGGGTGAGCTTGCATTTCATTCTAAATTTTAAGCTAGGGAGTGGCATGATTGAAATGCTGTGTTCTGTGTGTTCATGCATCCCCGGGGATTCCAGGATTCTTAGTGTGTACCAGCATCAAACCCTGCCGTGCTTGCTGGCATTATTCTAGGTAACAACCTAGTTATCCATCCCCTGCATCCTGTGATTTGATTTACTGTCCCGGAGGCTTCCACTGCCCTGACCTATGCCCTTGCAACTTCCATTCCCAGTGTGCTATGGTTTGAATATTTGTGTCCCCACATGCATGTTTTGGAGCCTGAGCCCCATGTGATGGTATCTGGAGGTGGGGCTTTAGGAGATGCTTAGGCTGTGAGGGATCCTTCCCCATGAATGGGACTAGTGCCTTATGAAAAGGCTCCAGGGAACTAGCTAGGCCCTTTTGCCCTTCTGTCCCCTCTGCCATGTGGGGACACAGTATTTGTCCCTTCTGAAAGGACACAGCACCAAGGCACCACCTTAGAAGCAGAGACTGGGCCCTCAACAGCCACTGAACCTGCCAGCACCTTGATCTTGGACATCCCGGCCTCTAAAACTGTGAGAAATAAGTTTCTGTTCTTTATAAATGACCCAGTCTCAGGTTTTTTGTTATAGCAGCAGGAACAGACTAAGACACAGTGCATGCTATGACCTTCTGTGAGTAGCAAAAACTCCCCACCTGGAGGTTCCTCTGGGCCCACACATAGGCAGAGCAGGGATGCTGGGGGGTCCTCAGTAGCATTTCACAGGACCCCAAAGTCCTCAGCACTGGGGTGAGATATGCTGAGTGTGTTCAATGCCATCTCCCCAAGGTCCCCAGCAGGGTTGAGCTGGTCAAGGATAAAGTTATTAAGAATTTCAAGGCGGCCACAGCTGAGTGTTAAGCCAAGGACGGGCTCTCCAAGGGCAGCACCCTGTGTGACTGTGTAGGATGCACTGAGGCCCCCCCGTCTTTTCTTATGATAATTCTGCTTCTTTGTTTATTAATATTACTTTATTTTATTTTTAATCATTCTTAGCTTAAGCTGGTTCAAGTGGGTTTTTTGTTATGTACAACTAAAAAAGCTTTCACCAGGCAGGTGTGGGTAGACTCAGAGTTTCCCTTTCCTGGGTAGCATTTTTCTGTTTCAATGATGCTGCTTTGGAGGTAACATCAAAGTGACTCTGATGAGGAGGCATCAGGACAGTCACCTTCAGGAGACTTGACACCTCTATGTTTGGCCCGAGGGTCTGCTGGTCCTGGGCACTGCCCTAAAACACCATTCCAGCCTCTAGACACTTGTCTTTGTCTTAGCCATTTTTATGCAGCTATAACAGAATACCATAGGCTGGGTAATTTATAACAAAAAGAAATTTCTTTGGCTTATTGTTCTGGAGTCTGGGAAGTCCAGGATTGGGAAACCCGATCTGGTGAGGGCCTTCTTGCTGTGTCTTCCCATGGCACAAGGGCAAGACAGCGTGAGAGAGAGAAAGTGATCAGACCTACAGACTCAGCCCTTTTATAATTGACATGAATCCATCCATGGGGCTGGAGCCCTCCTGACCTAAACACCTCCCATTAGTCTCCACCTCCCAACACTGTGGCTTGGGGATGAAATTTTCAACACATGCTTTTTGGGGGACACATTCAAACCATAGCAGTTGTGGATTCTATTTTTCAGTGAGACTTACACACACCTTTCAATGGAAAGAAATGGGTCACAGGGAAGACAGTGTCTGGTCCACAAGTCCAAGGTTGAAAACCAGCAATCACAACTGGTGCTTCCAAGGTTCCCGCTGTGTAATTCAGAGAAAACCACCCGAACTGTGGAAAGTGTTACTGCAATGACTGGAGCGCAGCCTGGAGGCTCCTGCAGAGGCCATGGACTGTTTGGTCCCCAAAGGATGGAAAATTATGACCATAAATAACCAAGGAGCAGATCAAGAGGGGGAAAATCACCTGAGAGAAGGACGCATAGGAAAGGAGGTTTGTCTCAGGCACCAACTCTCCCTGACTGGCAGAGACTTTCTAGAGGCTCGGGGATGACTAGTGATGTCTCACACAGGCAGAGAATGGGGTGCGTGGATGGCAGGTGACTGTCGTTCTGGACTGGGGTTTCCTCACTGCCGTCAGTGCCTGTCCTGTAGTGAGCTGTGTGCAGCATTTTTTTGAGGCTGGAAAGGTGGTCTGGAGCTGGCTTCCCAAGAAGAGCTTCGAATGCTGAGGATGGGAGATAAGGAATATTTTTATTTACCAACCTATCGCTTTAGTATTTAGCCTTTAACCTCTTCATTTTTGGCTTTCCACCAAAGTGACACATCCTCCCCCCTTGGCCCCACCCCGTCATGAAATCCCATTACTTCATCGGTCTCAGCTCTGCCTCCCCAAAAACCACCGCTGATCCCCCTGGCTTCTGTTCACCCTTCGCACAAGGGAAGGCATCCTACACGGCCTACCCTACCCCTAACCCTAGGGTAGTCATCCTCAGGTGTTCTGTCTGGTCTATGACGTCACTTATCCAACCCAATGACCTACCCTGGAAGCACACAGAGTCAGTACCGTGCTGGTCACGAAAGGAAGACTGGAGCAGTTGCTCAGCGATTACTCATTGGTGTGCATATCTCAGAACATTCTAGAGTAAGTAGATGTGACTGGACTGGAGTGTCATCTTACTGTGGCCACCCTGCAGACGGTGCATGCCAGAGAGTCTGGAGGGGACACTGGCTGCAGCCAAACCTGGGCCAGTCTCTTCACAGGGAGGTTTCTTGGGTCAGGTCCTTGCACCTTCCTGCCCTCTGCAGTCTTGAATCAACTGGAATTAAACTAAAGCAGTGATACATGACATTGGGACCCTCCTCCTCCTCCTCCTCCGTGTCTGGGGTGAATGCTCCTGACACAGCTTGTGTGCTTCCCAACGTAAGAGAAATGACAGAAAGCGGGACCACTCCCACAACTTGCTCTTCTTTTTGATGCCAGGATTTAAAGTGCCCCCCGTCCCCTGCCACCACGGAGACACCAGCCTGGCAGTGGGTGGGGTGGGGTGAGGAAGCAGACATGAAGGGGGGACCAGGCCAGCTTTCTGGGTTTGAAGCCCAGATCTGTGGCTTGCTAGGCTGTGTGACCATGGACAAATTATTTAACTTCTCTGGGTGTTGTTTTCCTTTTCTGTACAATGGAATGATAAGAATTTGTCCCTATCGGGCTGCTGTAATGATTAGCGAGTTTACCCATGTTAAGGCTCAAGAGTGTGCAGAGGAAACGCTCAACAATCACTCCGAAAGGCACCAAGTGCTCCACTCGTGGGGCCCCGAGCCAGCACGTACTGGGGGCCTGGCCCCTGAGGAAGTGTCCCCCCTCCCTTTCCTGTCCACTCACAGATTTCCAAATAATTCACAAGAGTGTCTCTTTCTCCCGTGTCCTAAAACCATGTCCTGGGGTAGCCAGATTCATGTCCTCTGCTCTAGGGAACAAAGAGGGAAGTTTGTCTGGAGGCCTGTATGTGTTAGATGTTCTGTTATTCTTTCTGCCTCTGTGAGCTTCACAAGTCACACGGGTGGCTGGAGAGTGGTTCTGTTCCCATGAGAGGAATAGACCAAGGTTAACTGGCATCACTGGGGGACCAGGTAGCTGCTGGGTGGAATTCGTGGCCTGGGGTTTGATGGTAGATGTGAGGAAGCACTTGTCTGCACAGCGGGTGGACAGGACAGGCTCCGAACCAAGGTTTGTGGCTATAAAAATGATGCTGATGGTCACGGATGTCCTGGGACTGATACTGGCCCCTTCATAGCTTCTTTCTCTCCTCCAGACCCCTGGGGTCAAGCCACTGCTCATGGCTCGTGGGCACATGTGAGGCCTTGTGGCCAGGGGAGATGGGTCTTGAAGGCTTACGCTCCCTGCAGAGGTTATCACCAGCCATTCGGGTGGTGTAGAAAATGATGAGGGGGCAGGTCTTTTTAGAAACCAGCTGTTGACGTTAAGACACACGAACCCAAAACACATCCTGGTCTTATTCCTTCCTCAAGGCACCCACCCTGCCCCACCCCCCACCTGACCTTCGCAGCATGTTCCTGCTCCTTCTCCAAGGCCCAGCTCGAGTTCTGCCTTCACCATGCAGCTGTCCCCAACCGTCCCTAGACACAAGTGATCCCTCCCTTCTCTGGGCTTCCAAAGCCCCTGTCAGCGTGGTGGGGGCCCCGGCGTCCCAGTGAGGGCTCTGCGGCACACAGCCTGGCTCAGAGTGGGCTGATGGGAATGTCGGTCTGGCCGGGGGGTCGATGGATGGCTGGTGTGCTGGGGGAATCCGTGTTCCGCCGAAACTCAGGTCCACCTGGAACCTGAGAATATGGCCTTATTTGGAAATAAAGTCTTTTCAGATGTCCTTAAGTTAAGGTCATGCTGGACTGGGGTGGCCTTAATCCAGACTGCGTCCTTGTGAGAAGAGGGAGGTTTGTGTGCACAGAGACACGCGAGGCTGTGTGACGAGGAGGCAGAGCTGGGGGTGCTGTCACCACAAACCAAGGATTTGGGCAACCACCGGGCGCTGGGAGAGGCAGGGAGGACCCTCTCCCTGAGTGAGTGTGGCCCTGCCGACACATCGGCTGAGACCTCTGCCCTCCAGAACTGTGGGAGAACAGCTGTCTGCTGTTTTAAGCCCCCCACTTTGCAGTGCTTTGTTTCGGCAGCCCCAAGCGACCCATCTAGGTGGACTCTGCTCCGGAGTGGGTGTCCGGCTGTCGCAGGACAGGTGTGCAGAGTCACATCACTCAGCTGACAGCATCACCCTGCCCGCCATGGCCAAGGGCCTCCCCATGTCAGCCCCTGCCAAGGCACTCATTGCCCGTCAACCGTGTCCTTGAACAAGACTACGCATGCCAGCGAGGAGGCGTGGGGTGACGCACACGGGGCTCGTGGGGTGAAGACTGGGGAGGTGTTTTGAGTTTCCTTAAGGAAGAGGCAGCAAAGGGAGCGGACTGGTTGGGGTCTTGGGCTTTGGAATCTGACAGACCTGGGTTCAAACTCCTCCCGTCACTCACCAGCTAAACTCAGTGCACTCCTGCAATCTCTGTCTCCCCACCTGTAAGATGGGGCTCGCAGCAGTTGTGCTGTTGGGATGAACCGAGGAGGAAGGCACCGTCGGTGCCTGTGCACGTTTCTGTCAGGCGACTGTTAGGGAGAGTTTAGTGCAACGCTTAACATGTAGCGAATGCTCTGTGAGTTGTAACAATAGCAATTACCTTCATAAATGATGATCGAGGCAGTATTTGCAGAGGGGCCTGCCTGGGAAGCCTGGGTGCGTGGTCCCCTGGGGCTCACCCCCAATCTTGAGGTTAATTTCCCCGGGAACTGGGAGACCAGGGAGAAGGGAGCTTTGTTTCGTAACAGAAACGATCTCCTGCCCACCAGCTCCTGCGAAGACAGTCCCAGTGGTGGTGGCCAGTCTGCCTGACGGGAGGGCTCCGCTGGGGAATGTTTTCTTTCCATCTGTCTCTTGGAGACATTTTCTTGCCAATCAGGGCGTTGGGAAGGCAGGCGGGGAACAATGGAACGCGTTGTCCTCGCTCCCCGCTGGCTCGGCTGCGCGGACAGAGTTCACTCAGCGTGTAATCCTTGAGGCATGTGAGGCCCGCGGCAGTGAGGGAGGAGGATGAATTGCCCCCTGTGTCAGGGAATTAGAAACAGATTGCTGGACGGGACCAGAGTATCCAAGGTGGGCCTTCCTCGGGCCCTACACGGGCACCGTGAGCAAATCTTCCCCCGGGAGGTGTCTGAGAACGTGTTGCTGGCTGCTGGGGCTGGAGTGGACGGGGGTGGCTTAGTGGTGAGGCACCTTGTCAGGTTGGGCTCACCTAGGAGGACACAGGCACCCTACGTGTGGCACCTTTCCCCTTCCATCTGTTTCTACGTTTGACGTTCATGTCTGTAGAGGAGGCTGGTATTGCTCCGTGGCAGAGAGAAAAAGCCCCCAGCTGGTCAGGCCAGAGCTGGTGTCAGACGAAAGAGCTGGACAGGGAGCCTGAGACCTGCTCCTGGCTGCGTCAGTAACCCTCCATGTGACCCGTGACAGTGGCCTTATCACTCTTCTCCGAGCCCCAGCTTCCTGCGTATGACATACAGACCGGGCATGAGAGGCTGTGCATGCACTGCACTAAGGAGACAGGCAGGGAATCATCTCTTCAAGACGTGATGGAAATTCTAGAATGCTGGAAAGGGGAGAAATTTAGAGGGAATTTAATTTGGTAGCTCCTAACCCTGATTGCACAGCTGCGTCACCCGGGAGTTACAAATCCGAGTCCCAAGCTCTCTCCTGGCTCAGGCAGGATCTCCAGGGCTGTGGGGCGAGGGTGACCTTTAATAACCTGCCAGATGATTCCAATGCAAAGTGAGTTTGAGCGGATGATCTTGGCTCTCTCCTTCCAAGTTCCAGCATTTTCACAATTTCAAGATGATTTTCTCCGTTTACCTGCCCCTGGAGAGCCTGCTTCACTCTCCTCTTGCCTCCTTCCTCAGTAGCGCTCCAGATGGGGTCAGGGCACTGGCTCCAAGCACAGCCCCAGGAGCCTGCCTCAGATGGAACCTGGATGTGCCACGTCTGCACCTCAGTTTCCTTCTCTGTGAACTGGGCTCAGCACCCTAACTCGCAGGGTAAATGTGTAGAGCACACCCCACGCTACCCTCTCATCACATGTGCTTCTGATGTGGACTTTCCTTGGTGTTTGCTGGGCTTAGAAGCTATAAGTGACCACTTTAAACAGAGACAGAGAGACACAGAGGGTGGAGGGGATTTAGCAGCAGCTGCTTATCTCTTTGAGAAGCCGTTAGGATGGCAGGTTGGGAGGGAGGGAGTGAGGAGACACACGTGGTTCTCCTCCCTCAGGAGCAGGACCCTGCGGGACACAGAGGGGCTGCACCTGCTCGGCTATAGAAAATTGGTTCCAAACTTCCTCACCTTTTGGAGGAGGGGGTATCTTTACTACTATTAAATTTAGGATAGACATGGACTATTTGTTATTAGTCATGATTATTAGCATTTAATAATAGCGATGACAGTATTGTCATCACTGTCCTTGGGACGCAGGGGCTGGGGGCTCCAGACAGGTGTTTTTTGCAAGGCTCCTGTCTTTATGAACAACCTGACAACCCTAAATCAGAGTGTCAGCGTGATTCCACAGGCCCAATATCATGTGATCGCAAACAAGATACAGACAGTCCCTGCCTTCACGATGGAGTGAAGGTGATGAGCGTCCTGCATGCCGCTGGACCTACCACAGGGCCACGGCTGCATAAACTCATCTTAAATTGAAAATATCGTAAGATGAAAGTCCATTTTCGACTTATGAAATCTTCAACTTATGATGGATTTATCCCGATGTGACCCCACTGTAAGTCGGGCAGCATCTGTGGACTGCACTGGTCAGTGGTGCCAGGACAAGCCTGGCCACTGGACCCTGGGACGGCCTCATGGTGCAAGTCTTGATGGTCCTCGGGTCAGCTGGTCAACCGCTTGCGTATGGTTGGAGGGAGAGAGGCAAGGGGACTGAGGCTTGGGGTGTACTTGGGGGGTCCTAGTCCCCAGAGGGGGATTTAGAGACATTTGAGGGACGCACTTCAAAGCCTGGGGCTCCCCGCAGTGCGGGTCCTGGGGCATCACACACCTAAAAGTGGTACGATGGTTATAACTGAATATCATTACAAACCAAAATAATTATAATGAGCACTCTGATGTGTACGAAATCAGGCAATGCCGTCTCTGTTGTTTACTGGTCGCTGCGTTAGTTAGGGTCAGATTCAGTGGTGAGTAGCAGCAAATGGAAAATAGTGGGTTAAAAATGGCGGATGTTGGTTTCTCTGTCTCGTAACAGAAGTCCCGGGCTGGCCACCTGGGGCTGGTGGGGACTCTGCTCCACACAGCCTTCAGGGATCAAGGCTCCCTGCAGCTCAGCTCTCTGCCACCCGGGATGTGGCCCTGAGGACCCAGGTGCGCGGTGGCAGGATGGAGGGGGATGGAGGAAGAGACGGGCAACATTGCCTCCCCCCGGGGGCCGGGAGTGCTGGACACCACACGCGTGTTCTGGGCAGTAACAGCCCACTTAGATGTCCTGTTTCTGTGGCAGGAGTCGGCACTCAGCTAGCGGGCTCTGGCGGGTCTGCCCATGGGGCGAGGCGTCTTTTGAGGCAAGAAGAAGCGAACGCGCCCAGGGGCCTGTCCTGCCGGAACCGGGCTGAGAGGGAGATGCTCCAGGCCTTCTTGCGTTTGAGAAGCAGAGGGTAGAATTACGCTCTTTTCCTCCTGTCAAGTGGTTCTTTCCCATCACGGAAGGCTTCAGAGGAGAGTTCTCAGACAACAGAGGCCAGAGGTCAGAGGTGAAGCACATGGGGGAAGGGCAAGGGGGTGGGGGACGGCGGATGGCATTCCAGAATTCCAGAGCCTCCGGACTGGACAAAGGCGGAGGCTTGAACTCTATCACGGCTACGGGCAGCCACCAAAGGCCCTTAGGCACAGGTGAGGTCTGACCCACTTGGCTTTCCAGAAGGTCACCCAGGAGGACCCATGGCCAGAGAGCGAGGCTGGTGAGGGCGATTCCTCTGGCTGCCCAAACTAGCTGTGGGATGGCTTTGTCACAGTGAGTTTGTCATGTTATGATAATCTACTGTCAGACTACACATATCTTGGTGAGATGGTGGGGAGTGCCTAAAATGACAACAATTTGAACACATATTTTACAAAGCAAAGCACGCCCCCCCCCCGTGGCCCTGTGACTGTGGTGTCCCCACCCTGAGCAGCAGGCAGCGGCCCCACAGGAAAAGATGGCACACACAGCCCAGTTAACCGGGGCGGGTTTCAGAAAGGGACTCTGCAAAGTGTTGGTGTGGAGACCGCAGCATGGGCTGGTGCAGTGCCCTGGACTAGCACAGCAGGGCGTTGTTACCAGCCCTGGCCTCAAAAGGGAGAGAGGGGGCATTCCTGGGACCAAGGAGGGTGGCCCTAGGGAGAGGCCCATAGGGGCGTGGTCTTTAGTAGGGGATACAGCTGCCCCATCGAGGTCCAGGGGAGAGAGAGGGAGACTGAGCACCCCACCCAGTGCTCTCCTGCCCTGCCGTCACTCACTGGTGCCGCCCATTGGCCGAACCTGGCCAGAAGTCGGATGATAAGGACCCACCAACTGCAGTCCAGCAGAGCAGGGAGGAGGAGGTGGAGCCAGACCTGGAGGGGCACTGGGTGAGGGAGGCAGAGACAGAAGGTGCCTGGCACCAAGACCCCCTGCCCATGCCTCTTTGAGAGCTCACGGGTCTTCAAGACTTTGAGTGTTTCTGGCTCTGTGGGATGGAAAGTCGGACCCCACTGAACCCCGATTTTCTGATCACCCGCACCCAGGTTCTTGTGCTCAGGCTGGTCCTAGCCAGTCTCACACCCAGCACACAAAACCCAAAGGCAATCGCTGGAGAAAGCATCTTGCAAACTATAAAGTATTCAACGAATACAAGGCAAAGATGCTATTTTGTCTCTCTGCCAGAGCGGCACACTCAGCATTGTTTTTAATTAGATGGGCAGTGACCTCAATCAAGCCTGTGTTTTGTGAAGACCATGGTCTGATATTATTGCTCTGGCTGAATAAATGCCACAGCAGCCTCCGGGAAAGTCTGAGCTCCCTGCATTTAGTGGGAGTCTGTTTCTTTTAAATTGCTGTAGAATTCTCCTTCCTTTGCTGTCTTCCCCGTTCGCTGACTCATGTTCCCCGCTCTGTCTCTCCTTCTCCCGTGCTGTCAGTGTTTATGATTTGCTCTGCTGGAGGGTAGCAGCAGTGACGCTTACACATGGCAGGAAGAGGAGAGTGGGGGGCACCGGTCTCTGATGGGGGGTGAGGACGGGGCGACCACACACCAGACGGGAAGGAATGCCCCTCCTCAGCCCTGAACTTGCTAACTCTCCTGTGGTGCTCTCACATGCTGTTATTTTCCTTAAGGGTGTGTGAGTCATACCCAAAGCTCACCTCTAACTTCCACCCCATTTGCTGCCTTGAGGTCCAGCTCAATTCAGCTGAACGACTATTTACCCAGCACCTCCCATGTGATGGACTCAGGAGAACTGGCCAGAACAAATTACAGAATCAAAAAGTCTGAGTATTGTCAAGGCTGTTGGAACTCGTTGCCAATTTGCTTTCTGTTCCTATGGGTAGTGCCTAGGGCTGCCCTTTTAATCACATCCTCTCCAGCACTGGGTATTATGTTTTATTGTGTTTTAAGAGATGTGCCCTTTGGAGGCCCATTCGTCTCACAGGGGATCATCCTCCGGGACGGGAGGAGCAGGTCTGTGCTCTCCCGGGTCCTGGGTGTGGGTGACGTCCAGCTGAAGCAGGGCTCTTGGAGGGAAGGCAGTGGGGTCAAAAGGAAGGAAGGCAGAGGTGTGGGGAAATAGGAACTTGTGTGCTCTGCTGGCTGGAGCATAAACTGGTGCAAACCTCTGGAGGGTCAAGCCGGTTGTGCTTGGACACATTAGGCCACCACACACCCAACGTGGTAGGCAGGACAGTGTCCGCACCTCCACCCCAAAGACATCCACTAGTCCCCAGAAGCTGTGACGATGTTACCCTCCATGGCAACAGGCTCTTTGCAGATGTGATTGAGTTTGGGCCTTGAGATGGAGAGACAGATGGCCATGGATTACCCAGGGGGCCCATGTCAGCACAGGGTCCTTCCAGAAGGTGGGCAGGAGGGTTCCAGGGAGAGGAGACTTGAGAACAGGAGCAGAGGTGGGAATGACGGGGCCACAGCCCAGAAATGCTGTCGGCCCCGGGGAGCCGGCAGAGCAGATTCTCTCCTGGAGCCTCTGGGAGGACGCAGCCCTGCTGACTCCTTGACTTTTGCCCAGTGAGACCTGTTTTGGACTTCTGACCTCTAGAATAGATTTGAAGGTAATAAATTTGGGTTGTTTTAAGCCACTACATTTGTGATACTTTGTTGCAGCAGCCACAGGCAGTGAATATACTCAGCCATTCTGCATCCCTGTGTGCATTTTAAACACCCTTACCAGGTCCCTAAAGGGGTGCAAATGAGGCTGTTCATGATGGTGTTTGGGCGCTGGTGTGTGTGACCCCTGGGGGGCAGTGGGTGGGGCAGACCACACCACAGGGGAAGATGCAGCTTGTGGAAAAAACAGACCAGATGTGCACAGAGCCCCACAGAGGGCCCCGCATGGTGCCGAGTGGGAAAACAGGGCACGTGAATGGTCAGTGCAAAACATCTGCACGCTCTGTCTTTGGGCAAAGCAGTGCATGGAAGGGGACCCCAGAGGGCCGCTTGGTTTTCCAATGCAGGTGCTGGTTTCCTGAATGTATTCAGTTGGTGACAACTCATTGAGCCTTGCACTTTCCTGTGTGAATATTATCCTCCAACAAGATGTTTTAAATAATCCATACGTACAAAACAGCCACAAGAACATCTTCAAGTCTGTGGGGACACAGCAAGTGTGGTAAAATGCTGCCTGTGGGGGCCCGGGGCTGGGCTGGGAGTGTGCAGCAGGCCGGGTGGAAGGAAGGCCATGCAGCTGCCCAGGGCTGTGGCTGCAGATTTGGTGGGGAGGGTGACCCAGCCTGATCTGGTGGTCCCGGGAAGTCCAAAAGGGGTCACCAGCCTCCTCCGCACTGACTGAGAAGGCTCTTGCTGTAACTGGGCGCTGGCAGGCAGGGCTGCTGCAGCCATCCGGAGCGGAGAGGCTGAGGCTTCCGCCCTGCATACTAACGAGCCTGGCCCGGCCGTGGGCGGCTGAACCCCTCGCTAGACAGCCAGGGAGCTCAGGCTGGGGCCACCTGCGCAGCAGGTCCAGGGTCCCGCAGGCTGCTGCTGTCCCCATGCAGGGCCCACCTCTGGAAAGGGGACAGAGAGCCCCTGCTTGGGAGGTGAGAAGCAAATTCACTCAAAACGTCAGCCTCAGCAGAGCCTCTGCCTGCTGCCTTCTGGACAAACACAGTGGTGTTTAAAGAATCCACAGGGAGGTGTTTTAGCCTGAAGGGAGGGAAGGTTCCCAGCCTCACTCTGAGTCCAGCTGGGACCTCCTCATTCTCAGGACAAATTAAAGCCACAGTCTGCTGCACCTCAGAGCCATTTTGAGGTCCTTCCAAGGGTCTTGCAACGGTAGGTGGCCGCTTGGCCGGCCTTTGACCACGGAGCTGCGTTCAGGGCCGGCTGCTGGGTCCCCTGCCGGGACGTGGGACTCTATGGAAAAATTGAGCCCACGAGCACACAGAGAGGAAATGCCAGGGAGCGTTGCTGACAGGCCTGTCTCGGAAGGCAGCTGGTTACCTTGGCCGCAGCCCAGCTCCCTCCCGCGCTCCTCCCGGCACTTCCCCGCCACTACCTAACTTTTCTTTTTCCCTCAAAAGAAAAAAAAAATATCACAACCAGGGAGATGCAACTGAATCAACCAGAAAGAACCCGAATTAAGAGAAAAGTGACAAACCGCTAAGGGGCATAAAACCTCCCAGGCCTTTATAGACACTTGTCTGTTTGCTGGTTGAAGAAAGAGGCCCTGGTGCGCCGAGGGACACGCGCAGACACGCTTCGAGCGCCCATCTTTTGAGTACTTATGACCTGCTAGCACTTTCCTTCTTCTTGAGGAGTAGCTTAGCGCCCATTTTCAGTGCGTCTCCGTGAATGATCACGTGTGTGTGACCGTGCCCAGGAGGAGATGCAGGGTGTCCCCGGCTTCCCGGGGCTCCCTGGCGCTCTTTCCCAGACACTGTCTCCCACAGGCAGTTATGAGTCCGACTTCTGTCGCTGCTGGTTCTGCTGCCCTTCAACCTTCTATCCACGAAATCCTACAGCACTTTTCATTTTGTCCTGGTCAGAACGTCTGTGAGGTTCACCTGTGTGGCTGGGGGTAGCAGTGTTTTGCTCTTTTTCATTGCTGTGTGGAACTCCATTTGATGAACATGTCCTGGTTTGCACACACGTCTCCCTGGGGGTGCACGTTTGGGTTGTTTCCATGTTTTGAGTGCTTTGAATAAAGTTGCTGTGAACCTTCTTGCACAACATCATTCAGAGGCTGACGTCTTTATACATGTCCTGGCATTGAAACAGCCCCGTGGCATGCCTGCACAGTTGCTGACATCTCCTCCTTATGGACAAGGAAACTGAGGCACAAACAGTGATAGTGCCTTGCTCAGTGTCTCAGAGTCAGGAGCAGGGCTGGGATTCCAACAGACCCACGCGATTGAGAGCCAAGCTTTTAGTTTTCGGCAGCATCTGCAAACGGCCCAGCCTTTTGAGGCAAAGTTGTGAAGGACCCCAGGTTTCACAGCACAGGAGATTTGTCTGGGCTGGGGGTCTTCTTCCTCCTCCTGGGCCCAGGGGCCGCTTATTCCTACTGGGTTTCACACCTTCCTAGTCCCCATCTGCTCTGACCCCCGCCCGAGCCCCAGCTGTGTGCTCTCGGCTGGAGACAGCCCCCAACAACTGTATTAAATGTCCCGGGAAATGCAGGATCTCTTGCCATTGGGGAAATCCCTGTAAATCCTGTGACAAACAGCTCTAATCTGGTGTTTAATGCAGAGCCTGATGTCGGCAGCCGCGAGGGAGGGTGTGCCGGCGTTGGGAAACATGATCGTGCCAGGGGTGGGAGGTGCACATGGCCTGTGCAAGGCAGGCAGCCTGCTGTCCCTGCGCGGTGGCCGGCTGAGCACAGCCAGAGGCTGGGCAGCTTCACCATGGGGCACCGCCCGGCTCCCGGGCCCTTGGGGTGTGCATGGGGAAAGATAAGATAGTCCACATGAAACACAAGCTTAGGCCTTGTGAATGTTAGCCGGCCTTAGTGTTTTTAATTGTCCAAAATGGGGACTATCTTTCCCGTGAGTCCCTTATCTGAGTAGCTCGTCTGAGACCCTGGGGGCCAGATCTGTTTCAGAATTCGAATCTGTTAGATTTCAGGATGTTGAATCAGTGCTTACATTGTATATCATTAGCAGCCCTGTGGGATCCTGGGCTGGACAGGACAATGAGACTCAGGACAATTTTTGCCACAGCCCCGTGGACACACAGCCACGACTAGCCTCACCCCAGCTTGGGCGGCTCTGCTGCTCACTGGGCACACGTACTGATGCTCGCTCAGGTGCCTGGTGGCGTCTCATCTGCAAACTCAACTACACACTCTTAGCACTGCGTGTGAGTGTAGTGTGGGGTGTGTGTGAATAGGTGTGTGGTGGGGGTGTGTGTGGTGTGATGTGTGTGTGTGGTGTGTGTGTGGGGTGTCACGTGTGCCAGTGTGTGTGGTTTGGTGTGTGTGTTGTGCGTGTGTGTGGTATCTGCGAGAAGCTGCTGCTGCCTTGGTTGGTCTTGGTTATTATCCAGCCTGCACAGTGTATGCATCTTCCTGAATGATGTGAGGGTGGTTGGACATATGAAGAGCTGTGTTTTCTCTTGCGACGTGGCCCCTAACCTCACCAGCTACTTCACAAGCTCATTCAGAGAAGGAACGGTCCAACACCGGAGAGAGAGCCGGGTCCTTTGGCTTCTTGAGAAGCGTCACTGGGCTGTGTTTGATGCGTGATTTAATCGACTTTCAATGGGGTTCTCCCTTGCATGCCATGGGGTGACTTGATGGCTGGGTTCTGGAATTTTCTGAAAGCTCGTTCATGCACATGTCTGGTGGTTGATGCTGGGGTGGTTGCTGCTGGCTGTTAACTGGAACCTCTGCACTTGGTCTGCCTCGTGGCTGCCTGCGCTTCCTCACAGCATGGAAGCAGAGTTCTGTGCATGCAAGGTGGATGCTGGTGGCACCTGTATGGTCTAGTCTTGGCAGTCATTTCCACCATACCTCACTGGTTGAGACAGTCACAAAGTTCCACCCAGATTCAAGAGGAGGGGACACAGACCCCATCACTTGGTGGGGGGAGTGCCAAGATCGCATCCTAAGAACAGTGGCATGGGATGTGTTGTGGCAGCCACCTTTGGAAAACACAAGCTGCCACAGAATGCTGTGCCACCTGCCCCAGAAAGCCTCCCGGGATCTCTGGGAGACTCCAGGTTCACCGAGGTCTTTAGGAGCTTACCGCCGAGACACGAACCACCGCAGGCTGCCTGGGAGCCTCCGTGGCGTCTCAAACCTCACGGACCCTTTAGGCTAAAGATACTTTGTGGCATCCTCATTAATGGTAATCTTTAAATCAATTTTAAATATAATTTATAATATAGTTATTCATTTATAAACAGATTATTTCATTTATTATTTATTTATAATAAAACTTACATATCAATAATATATACTTATATAATTTTATATTTTATTTATGTACAACATATTTTCATATATGATTTAAAAATTTCTAATATAATTTTTATACAGAACAACTTATATAATAAATATAATTATATTTATATTGATAAATATAAAATATTAATTTATATATAAAACATTTTATAATAATTATAAAATTTACCACTTTAATATATTGCCTCTAGAAAAGACTAGAAATTTTCAAAATATTGGGGATCTTTGTCTAAATATTGGTTTTTCAAAAGTAGTTTCAGTAGGAACCATGCCTCTTCTAGGAGGAAGTATTTTCTGGGGATACACTTAGAAGGCATTTCTGGCGAGCTTTGGTCAGAGCTATGGGCTATTTTCAGCACAAATAGGAAGGGTTACTGGCAGTGAGAAGGAGCAACTCTGAGGCCTCCCAGCTAGTGAGTTAGCCCAAGTTAGAATGGTTAAGAGGGGAAGAAACACACCGCAACAAAAAACTACTTTAGCCAGGCTTGCGGATTGCCTAAATGAGAGAGAATGGATCATCCAGCTTCATTGTTTAAAAAAAGTTGTGGGCACCCAGAGCTGGAAGGAAACAGGGAGACCAGGTAATCCCGCGCCTCTGGAATTGGGGCGTACATAACCCCAAGGGTAGACAGAATGGGCAGGGGGAGTTCCAGCATAAACACGCTAAGCTTTGATTTTTCCTGGATTCCAAGTAATTCAAAACATTTTCAATATTCAAACAAATGTGGATATATCTTGGAATAGAATGTAAAATCTCTGTAAATTTTCAGGATAAAACAGAAGACATCAAAGAAATGCCATATCGGCAGCAGACTGGCTTGAGCTACAATCACAGATAGATGCTCCCCTCACCCGCGCGCTCTGCGTGGGGAAAGCCAAGAGAGGCAGGACCCGGCCGGGAGCCGCCACTTGGAGCCCTCTGTGGCGCTGGCCCCCTGAGCAGGAAGTGTTAGAAAAAGAGAGAGAAGGCAGAAAGGAGGGGTTAGAGCCCTCCCTCCGGCAGCCCGCTGGCCTGAACCGACACATCCCTTAGGTGTGAATACACGCTCAATTCCAACCACCTTGTATGAAAAAGAAGAATGAAGAAATCTTATTAATTATTTATATTGATTACATAATGAAATGAGAATATTTTGGATATACTGGGCTAAATAAGTAAATCTGTTTGTTTCTTTTTACTTTTCTAACATGTCTACTATAAAATTTAAAATTACTTATGTGGCTTGCACTGTATTTTTATTGCCTGCTTTAGGCCAGAGCACAGAGTATTTCCTAACGTGAGAGACCGGGAACACTATCCTTTGTGTAGCATCTTGTGGGGCCAGTATTGAGCAGAACAGGCTGCAGAAACATTGCTTTAGGTAAAGTTTGCTTCTTCACCGACCTCCAGACCCACGCTGGGCTTTCCTCCTCCACCTTTGTCTTGATCTCTTCCCGCTGCGCCTCCGCTTCCCTTGCCTGTTCGGAACCAGCCCATCCTCTGACACAGCTCAGACCTCTGCAGTGTCGAAAGCATCCTTTGTCCCACATCCCCACCCAGCTCCTGGAGAATCTCTTCATCTTGGAATTTTTTACACGTTCACTCTTTTGGTAATGAATGTGATAAATCAGTCACTCTCTCCTGAGTAGCATTTATTCTCTTATGTGGTTAAAAATAATGATGACCAGCCCCTTTCATTGTATCTTTGGGGGGTTGCTCTAAGCCTCTCATTGTGCACCGGAGTCTCAGAGCGAGGAGGTGCCTGCTTGGACCTGTGCCCGCAGTTAGCAGGAAGGCCAGACCCCGACGGGGGAAGCAGGAAGCCTGGTTGTGCCTCGTTTCTTCGCAACTCTCAGCTCATTGGGCTGTATGGGGCTGGAGAGCCCGAATTTTTCACTATTGTCCAACACCCTGTAGCAGAAACTATTGGTTAGCTACACTGAAGCCCTTGCCAATGCCTTTCTCCAGCTACAAAGACTAGGTGAGCTCGACACACACTTTCTCAGCCTCTCTCACAGCCAGGAGTGCCAGGTGGACCTGCTCTGGCCAAAAAGCCAAGGGAAAGTCAGCAGGGGCTTTCAGGGAAGAATTTTCTTCCTGCATAAAGGAAGGGAAGTCATGTGGAGGGTCGTGTGAAGAGGTCCTTTTCCATTTCCTGCCATTGAATCTGGTCGAGGTGGCTGGTGTGCAGCAGCCATCATGGGACTGTGAGGTTATACCCTACGGGAGAACAGTTGAGGATGGCTGAGCAGAAAGTTAGAAAGGGCCGGGTAAGGGTGGCATGATTGTGGTGCCAAGCCTAACCCACGACCACCTGCTCAAGGGCTTTTAAAATTCTTATACAACTCTGTTTTTTATCACAAACCTCCTGCAGTTGAGCATTCTGTTCCTTGCACCATAATGCCTTCTAACGAATGCACCCTCCATATTATCACAGAGAAAAGAACTCACACAACAGCCAAAATGTGTAGTATAAATTAATGTTAGCAGTAAGCCAGAAAGTGACAGTGTCACCATCCCAAAGCATTGGTCAATGTGACTTGAATGGTCACAGCAGCTACAACTTCTTTAGGCTGGGCCTGGGGGCACTTCTTAGGCAGGACCTCATCGAAGCATCTCAACAACTCTGTGAAGCAGGCACTGTCACTACCTCTACTTTATGGAGGGAAGACCGTGGCTTGGGGTGGGGAAGTAAAGTGTCCAAGGTGACATGGCCCACGTCACTTCCGAACTGCGGGAGCCTGAGTCTGAGCCCAAATCCTGAACGGCTGACTTCTCAGTGCTTCCTGGGTGTGCTGTTCGTAACGAGGCCGCCATGTAACTCCAGCATTCCTCTTCTCCAAGCAACTCCAGCGAAGCCGTGAAAAAAAAAAAAAAGGGAACCTAATGTTCCATTTCTCTGATGACACGTCTGTGGCCCACTCCCAGGCAGGACAACTACTATTTATTTGGGGCTGCATCAAAGATGTCAGCTGTTGTAAGTTTTTCTTTCCTGCAGGTAGGCAGTTTCTAAATGGACAAATCACATTTTTGATCTGAAAATAACACATGAAAGACATAAAAAAGAAAAAACGTTCGGCAGGTTTATGGTCTTTCCCTTATGCCAATAAACAAAGGAGGCAAGACAAGGAGACCGACCTTCAAACATAAAAAGTGCTCATCAGAAAAGCTGGAGAGAGTTAGTGAAAAGGAACTTAGTTCTGCTCAAATTTAGCTTGAATGAAATACAGGGTCATTTTCTGGTCTGGGATAAATGTGTGGAATAAATCAGTCTTCTGGAGAGACATGAGGTGAATTTGCTCTTCCAGAAATATAACCTAATCTGGTATCTTTCACAGTGTGAGGTCTCTGCAGAAGAACAGAAAATGAAATGCAATCTTTTCAGCCGTGTTTCAGCATTTTTTTTCTGTTATTGGTGCAATCAGATTTCCTAAGAACTATCTCTCCAAACATTCTTGGTTTCAAGTGGAAACACTGACGAATTTCTTTTAAACTCTCAAAGAACAAGAGGGTGGCCATATATATAGAACATTAAAAACAGTTTGGTTTCTTTTTTATTGTAGAATGAATGTAACTTTATTCCAAAATTTGATGATGATAATAATATTAAGCATTTTTAATTGCTTACTATATGCCAAACATTTTGAAAAGTGCTATGTGTGCTTTAGTTCATTTTGTCCTTGTAAAAATGTTGTAAGTTGGTTCCAATATTATCTCCGTTTTACAGTTGAAGGAAGATGATGTTGGTTCCTTAGTTGTGACAAATGTACCGTGGTGATGTGAGGTATTAACAGCAGGGGACATGGGATGAGGGGCACATAGGGACTTTCTGTGCAACTTTTCTGGAAGTGTAAAATGATTCTAAAATAAGTTTATTATTAAAAGTGCATGATTATGAAAAAAGTATTCATATGGAAAAGAAATGAATGGCACACATAAAACCTCAAGGGAAAAAATCACTTATAGTTCTACCATCTTATTTTAAACATGTTCAGTTTTTTTAAGCAATAAGATAGTTTCCTATGAAATGCACACAATTTGAAGACATTCTCGTTCTGCCATCTTGGGCTCCAGGAGTGGACCCTGATCAGCCACGGCTGGTTATTATAATCCACCCTCTGCTCCAGAGCGAGCCAGGCCTGAGTCGACTGCATCTAGAGATCATCCTGGATTAGCCAGGTGGGCCCTGAGGCCCCTCACAAATGTCCTTATAAGAGGGAGGCAAAGGGAGGCAGAGGGAGAAAATGCACAGAAGGGAAGGCCATGTGACCACAGAGGCAGAGCCTGGAGTGATGTGGCTGCAAGCCAAGCAATGCCGGCAGCCACCAAAACCTGCACAAAGCAAGGAAGGGTTTCCCCCAGAGCCTCCAGAGGGAGTGTGGCCCTGCTGACACTTTGATTTGGGCCCAGTGAAATGAATATTGGCTTTCTAGCCGCCAGAATCATGAGAGAATACATTCCTGTTGTTTTTAGCCACCAATTTTGTGGTCATTTGCTATGGCAACAATAGGAAAGTAATAAAATGTGTTAACAACCTAGTGTGTGTCCTTCTGGTACTTTCATCCCTACTCAAATAATCTGACCTATGTATGCATTTGCATTTTGGAGTTAAATTGTATAAAAATAAGTCCTAAAGTTTATACTTTTCTATATTATCCCTTTCCTGGCTGTATGACCAGTGCTGCAATAAACATCCTTGTGCATATGCTGTGTACTTTTTAGGGTCCTTGTAAGTTACAAAGTTCCGTGCATTTGTTGGTGGACTTGAGATACCTTTTGTCTCCTTTGTCCAATGGAGGGTTTGGCTTGCAGTTCCAGGGGCCTTTTTCTTTTAAGTGTAACAAATCTATGATAAATTGTGTATAGCTCACATGAGTTTAAGCGTACAGCTCAATGATTTTTTATATGCAAATATATCCAGGTACACACTTCCTGATGAAATGATAGACTTTGCATTATAGAGCATCTCCATCACCCCAAGCCTCCCCTGTCCCTTCCCTATTCCTGTATCCCAGGCAATACCTCCACCAGAGGTATTGAGCTTCATATAAGTGGAATCATATGGTAGATACTCAGCTTATTTTGCTGAACATAATATCTATGAGTATCACCCACCATTTATTTATCTATTTTTAGATTTATGGGCATTTGCATTGTTTCCAGAGTTTGGCAGTTATAACTAAAACTGCTACATCTAAAACTGCTATGAATATTCTTTATAAGCACCTTTGTGGGCATATGTTCTCATCTCTCATGCATACAAACCTACAGGTAAAATTGTTGGGTCATAAGGTAGCTATATGTTTAGTTTTTATAAAAACTGACAATTAACCAGAACGAGGACATCATTTTCCACCAGCAGTGAATGAGAGTCCCAGTTTCTCCATGTTTTCATGGCAACTGGTGTGGACAATTTTCTTGGATTTTAGCTCTTCTGGTGGGTAGGTAGAGTGGTCTCAGTATCTGCATTTCCCTGATGGAAAATGATGTTTAACACTTTTTCATGCGCCTATTGGCCATTTATATCTTCTTTTGTGAATTGTCTGTTCAAGGCTTTTGCTTATATTTTAATTAAATACTTTGTCTTTTTCTTATTAATTTGCAGAAGTTCTATATGTCTTCTGGATATGAGTCTTGTCTCGGATATATATATAGCAAATATCTGCTCTCATTTGTGGTTTATTGTTTTACTTTTAAAACTGTGTATTTTGATGAACAGAAGTTTTTAATTTTGATGAAGTTTGACTTATCAATTGTTTCCTTTTTGGTTAGTGCTTTTTGTGCCTACCCATTGATTTTTAAAACAATGGTCCCTAATTGCTTTCACATTTTCTTTGAGGGATGTGAGTTTGCTTGGTGTTCATGAAGAACAGAATAGTTAATTTATTCCCTGACAACATCCTTATTTATGGATTCCCACAATTTCAACTTCCTCAGAGAGAGCCCTGTTCCTTGCAAGGCTTTGGGAGGCTTTCTTGCAGGGTATGGGTTTATGGTTTTTGGACGACTGGGTGAGATTTCCACCTCCACTGGAAAGTAGATCCATTTGGATGAAAATTTTCTGAAGGAAGATTTTGCTTCATTTTCAGATATAAAAGTATAAAGTAGTTAGGTTTCACTAGAAGAGTGTGTCTTTGAGCTACTGGAGTTTTCAGACACTGTGTCTCTGTTTATAAAATAAACAGTAAAAAGACGAAAGGAGAGAATGAATTTTAATATGATCATTTGCTGGGAGGGGCAACCAGCGTTCTTCCTATTTCATTGTTATGTAAAAACAAAAAAAGGGATACTTAAAGCCACCATCCTATGACAACAGTGGCAATTTTTAGCTGGCAGCCCTTCCAAGTTTACTCTGTGAGAGCTTCTTTAAGGAGAAGAAAATGTCGCTGTAGAAGACCCCAAAGTTCTTTAATCATAGACCTAAGATATGTGAAATGGTTCCCTCTCGACTACAGAAATGCCTAGTTTTCCTTTTCTGTGACTGTGCCTTACTCTTTAAAAGGGAAAAAAGAAAACATGGAAAGAAATTTTGTGGAAGCCGTAGAGATAAATTGTTTGCTTTCTTTTCTGTCTCTGTCTCTGCTTGTAATTGTCTCGTTGTTTCTTTCCCCACCTGTTACCTCTGGGTCTCAGTTTCCTGTTCTTAAAAATAATAATATCTACCTCACGGTGTTGCTGAAGGGTGAGATGGTTTGGTACTTGAAGGGCTCGGAGCAGCACCTGCCGCAGAGTGGTGCCCAAGCTGTGTGAATTGCTGTTGTTAGTGTCGTTACTATTACTGTTATATCTTCACTCAAGAAAGGGTGAACTCTTTTATTGTCATTTTTGGGGGGAACTTTTTCAAGTTATACCCTATACTGATTTGATTTGTCATAAGCAAATTAATCCTTTACCTCAGAGTTTTGTGGCTAATTATGAGGCTGACATTTGACTTGACATTTTTCTGTTTGATTCTGGAACTACTTTCCATCTATAGAAATGAAAAAAGGGCACCTGCTTATAACTCTTTCCAGCAGTCAAACTGTGTTTCCAAGAAATACCAACGCCCAGAGGCAGGAAATTATTCAGAAGGAGCCAGTATGTGGATGTCATCCCCAGACAGGCCAGGCACTAGTGGGCGTCCCATTTAGTAATATAAGCAAATAAGAAAAATGTCATCTCTTCAGCTTCTCTTTGTGAAATGTTACATAAAATAAAGCAGTAATGAAAGTGGAAAATTTAGCCAAGACATTTGCCTAGGACATTTTGTGTCTGTGGTCTCTCTCAAGCATAAATATTAATGACCTCAATCTATGGATGAGGAAACTGAACTCAAGGAAGTTATGTGGCTTACTGACAGACTTAGTAAGCCATTTTAGGAAGGTGTGGTAGGAAGGTGCCAAAATATATTGTGATTTACATAAGTAAATTTAGAAGCCAGATCTTTTGGTATATGAAGGCTTCTAACCTTCTAGAAGGCTCCAGGAGTAGATGTGCTCGGAGTGCAAGGCTTGTTACTCTTCCAGGAGTTTCAGGGCCCTCCTTGGAACAGATGGGTACAAAGGTCAGAGCTGACATCTGTGTCTAGGCCCTGCAGCCCCTCCTGCTTATCTGGGCCATGACATCATGATTTCCGCAGGGGAGACCTTCTTCCCAATTTCCTGCCTTCCAGTTGGGCTGGGCTGGCCTTTCCCCTCCCACATCCAGGGTTAAGCACTTTTCCCAAGACCTGTCAATGAGCACTGTTCATCCCCATGCACAGAAGGCTTAGTGCAGGGATGGGCTAGTGACCCAGGGCTATCATCCAGGGCAGGCCAGTGCAGCAGGCTGGAGCCACTGTGGTGCCACCTACAGTGAGGAGTGCAGAGCCTCAAGGTGGAGGAAGACAGGGTGAGTCTTGGTGACACTGCTGGAGCCTTTAGATTCTCCTGCTCTTGAAGCCAGAGTAGCCTTGGACATGCAACTGAAAGAGCCCAGGCAGGTACAGGGTTTGGTGTGGATAGTTGAACAAAGGGTAGAAGGAAAATAATACAGAATTTCTTATCCATCCTATAATAACACAGTTATTAAAATCAAATGTAAAGCATTCAGATAATGTCCCATTTTAGAGAAAATCATTTAGAGCAACATAAAACAACCATCCCAAGAGACCCAGAGAAAACAGTGGAAAAGGCACTAGACATTGGTCCCATTTCCAACTCTTCCACCTCCTGGACGAGGATCAGGTCCCCTTGCTGAAGCCCAGTTTCCTCAGCTGTAAAATGGGAATCATGACATCACCTAGAAGGATTGTTATGAAGATTGAACAGGATAATACATGGAAATTCACAGCTCTGAAGAGCTGTACACACACTCATGGGGGAACAGATGACTCAGGGTCCAACCAGCCTGATTACTACTACTACTAATAAAATAATAGTGATAATAACATCTACCACCAATTATTGAATATTTTCTGTATCAATTAGCTTGTACTACATGACAACCAGCCCAGAAACATAGCAGCTTAAAACAACACCATTTTTTAAAGTCATAGTTCCACAGCAATTTGGACTGGGCTCAGCTGGGTGATTCTTCTGGTGGGCTCAGTCAGGCGTGTGTGGTTGTCTTCTGGGTTGGCATGGGGTGAGCTGGCCTGGGTCGGGGAGACCTTGGCAGGGATGGCTCACCTCTGCTTTGTGTGGCCTCTCATGCCCCCAGCAGGGTAGCTGGGCTTGCCCCCTTGTGGGTGCAGAGTTCTAGAGAAAGGGAGCAAGACCTTTTGAGGCCTGGATTCAAAACCATTGTACCACTAATTCTGTTGGCCAAAGCAGTCACAGACCAGCCCAGATACAAAGGGTGGGGAAATAGAATTTACCTTTTCACAAGAGGAGGTTTAACCCCCCATTTCTGAGGCTGTGAACACTTGGGGCCATCCTTTTCTGTCCACCACATGTACCTTGGTTCACACACTTCTGAGTACTTAACATGCATCATCAGCTCACCCAATCCTTGCAATAACCTTAGGTAGTTATGTTATTGATGTAATTGTTGTTATTTTTATTGTCCCCATACTGCATGGGGTATGTGGTTTGGGGATCTCAGGGCATTTTTAAGTGAGCAGGCAGAGGGGGCCAAGACTCAAGCTCTTTCTTAATAGCTGAGACTTGTCTGCTTCCAACCCATGGAGTCCTGTGAATGACCAGGAGTGACACTGCTGGCCCCCATGGTGGCCAAGGACTCACTCTGGGCATCCCCACAACAAAGTTACCAGTGCCAGGACCATTGTGTTCTACATTTTCTGGAAGAGGAGACTGAGGCACAGAGAGTTTGAGTCCTGTGTTAAGAGCACACATCTAGAAAGAGACAAAGAGGGGACCACCTGTGTTGGATGTCTTCCACGTACCTTGGATCCAGTCTCCACCTTCTCCACTCCATCCTGTGCCTGGGGAATCTGACCATAGAGGCTGCACCAGTGGCTTCCTTACTCTTCACCTTCTGCTGGGGTTTAGTCAGTGGCAGGTGTGGCAGAGGATCAGAGGGCAGGAGGAAAGGGATCGGGGTAGGTGTTTCCTCAGCTTCCTTCCTGACAAGCACCTGTACCTGAGGTCACAGCTCTGTGAGATGGCCCACACTGTGGCTACCCTCTCTGGGCACTGGTACTTGCCTCCTCCTGGTCCCCCTGTAGACCTGCAGGTGGTATTAATAACACCCCTGCTGTTACTACCCAGGGGTTCTGCACTATCCCTTGTTGTTTTCCTTAAATTCTGCCTACAACTTTGGAAGCCCTTTTGTTAAACTTTCCTCAAATTACCTTCTTTTAATGTCTACCACTGGATTCTTACTGGGGTCCTGATTAAAATGCCACCTGGCTCAGTTGTCTCTATATTTAATATTTATTGAAAATATGAAAAGACTGGAATACTAATGACAAAAATGCCAGGTGACACCCAAAGCTGAGCTCCTTGAATGATGAAATCACATGTCTAAGATGAAAATAGGACAAAATGAGGCTGTCTCCATGCTGGCAAAAGGCAGGAGGGCTTGTTTCTCTCTGGACGGACACCAACCCTTGAAGACTGTTTCTGAATTATTTCCAAAGAGCTTGGATTGCATTTTAATTAATTTGCCTTGAAATTAACATACTCCACTTTTTCTTGAGCCAGGTTCAAACTTTCCAACATATCCCATTGCAAGGAAATGCTTCCATAAATCACGGTGAACGTGGCATTGGAGACTGAGAAGATATTTATCTATGGGTGTTTTATATTCTGATCTTGTGCAAAACTTTAAAAATATATTTACAAGAGGTATATTCCAGACTGGCAGCCAAAAAATCCTCTGAGAATGTTCTGAGAGTAGTTGTTTCTCTGTTTCCAAATGATGCATCACAAGCAGGCACACCTGTTTATGCCAGGTTGTGGGTAGAGGAGAGAGAAGTCAGATCAGACCTGGGTTCCAGCCCAAGCTCTGCCATTTACTGGCTGCGTGATCTATCGTATGTCATTTAGCACAGTTTCCTCATGTGTAAGTTAAACTAAGGTTCAAAGGGGCAGCAGACAAAGAGAGAAAATCTCCCCAAAGTCCTTTGTCACCCTCCCCACACTCCAGCCACCGTATTTCCCACCAGATGGTCTCTGGCTGGGACCTCAGCACCTATGAGGACCCCCAAACTCTCAGATCTATACTCGCTGCCAGGATAGACTTGGAGCAGCCAAAGGGCTGTGTACAGAACTGGATCTTCCTGGGGAAATGGTCAGGAAGCCTAATTTGCGGAATGACTGAGAGGGTGCCTTGGGAAGGACTGCATTCAAACTTGGGTTTACTCTATGGAAAATAGTATGGAGATTCCATAAAGATTCCTAAAAGCAGACCTACCATTTGACCCAGAAATCCCACTACTGGGTATTTACCCAAAAGAAAAAAAGACATTTTATCAAAAAAAACCACTTGTACTTGAATGTTTATTGCAGCACAATTCACAATCACAAAGATGTGGAATCAACCCAAGTGCCCATCAATTCATGAGTGGATTAATAAAACATGGTATACGTACACCACGGAATTCTACTCAGCCATAAAAATTATGAATTAATTCCTTTTGTAACAATCTGGGTGGAACTGGAGACCACTCTCCTTAGTGAAGTCTCACAAGAATAGAAAAACAAACACCACATGTACTCACTGTTAAATTGGAACTAACCAAACAGCACTCATGTGCACCGATGGAAGTAAAACTCAATGGAAATCAAGCAGGTGGGAGGGGGAAGGAGGGTATGGGTGAAATCACACCTCATGGGTACAATGTACACTATCTGGGTGCCGGGCACACTTATAACTTTGTCTCAAGCAGTACAAAAGCAATCCACGTAATCAAAACATTTGTACCCTCATAATATTCTGAAATTTAAAAAATAACATAAAATGCTTAATTTATTCTTAAAAAAACCAAAAAAACCCTTAGGTTTAAAGTCTGACTGTTACCTCTTATTAGCTAAGTATTAGTGGGGAAGTGACCTCACTTCTCTGATGCCCCTTCCCTGGATTGTGGAACAGGAATAATAACAGCTCTCTCAGAAAACTACCAGGAGAGTTTAAGGAGCACACAAAGCCCTCTGCCTTTGCCTAGCACAAAGTAAGTGCTCAAGGCATGGCAGCAAAAGCCAAGCAAAAAAAGAAAAATATGTATTCATGTATTCAGTAAACCTTTACTGAGCTCCTGCCTGATGTTTTATAAATTATATTAAGCAGGCAGCAGAGTTATGAATGGGGTTGACATAGTCTCTGCCTTTAGGAGAAGAAAGTTATTATATCAATGATGCAAAGAGCTAAAATATTACAACTTTTAATAAAGCAAAAAAGGAAACAAATAAGAAGAAAGAGAATCAAAGAATGGCTCCTAATTTAGGGAGGGAGTGATCAAGAAAGGAAATGGCATTTCCTTGGGTTGGAAGACTTAATATTGTTGTGATAGCAATATTCCTCAAATTGGTCTACAGATTAAATGTAATTACTATCAAAATCCCAGCTGGCTGTTTTGCAGAAATTGATAAGTTGATTCTAAAATGCATATGGAATGGCAAGTCACCCAGAATAGCCAAAACAATCTTGAAAAAGAAGATCAAAGTTGGAAGATTCACACTTCCTAATTTCAAAATGTACTGCAAAGCTACAGGAATCAAGACTGTGTGGCACTGGCATAAGGGAGGATGTATAGATCAAGGGAACAGATGGAATGCATTTAATGACTTCCACTGAATGAGATACACTTATGGGCAATTGATTTTTGACAAGGAGGAAAGAACAGTCTTTTCAACAAATGGTACTGGGCCAACTAGATACCTACATGCCAAAGAACAAAGTTGTACCCCTACTTTATAGTGTATACAAAAGTTAACTCAGATGGGATTAAAGACCTAAATACAAGAGCTAAAACTATAAAAATTCTAGAAAAAAACAGACATGAAAAATCTTTGCATCCTTGAATTAGGTAACAGTTTTTAAAATATGACACAAAAAGCATAAGTGTATGCTCCCAAAATTGATAAATTTTTCTTAATCAGAAAATTTTTTAAAAATTGTGCTTCAAAGGACATGATTGAGTAAGTTGAAAGAGAATCCATAGAATAGGAGAAAATATTTTGAATACATATATATGATAAGGGTCTAATATACAGAATACGTAAAGATATATAAACATAAATATAAAGCAAATTGCTTATAAAGACAACATAAAGACAAACAAGCCAATTAAAATATGGGCAAAGGACTTGAACAGATATTTCTCCAAGTCAGATACACAGATGGCCAATAAGCACAGGAAAAGACGCTCAACATCATTAGTCATCAGGAAAATGCAACTCAAAACAGCAAGATGTCATTTTACATCCACTAGGATGGCTACAATGAGGACGTCAGACAGAAACAAGTGTTGGTGAAGACACAGAGAAGATGAAACCCTCGCACATAAGAGGCCGCAGCTGTTCCTCAGTAAGTTAAATGTGGAACACCCACGTGACCCAGCAATTCTACTCCCAGGTGTATACCCAGGAGAATTGAAAACGTATGTCCACACAGAAACTTGTACACAAATGTCCTTAGAAGCACTATTTGTAATATGTAAAAAGTGGTAATAACCCAAGACCCGTCAGTTGATAAATGGATAAGCAAACTATGGCAGATCCATATTTCCCTTTGAACATTATTCAGCAATAAAAATGAGTGAAGTACTAACACATGCTTCAACATGGATGAACCTTGAAAACATCATGCTCTGTGAAAGAAGCCAAATGCTAAGACCACACAGTATGTGATCCTACTTACATGAAATGTCCAAGTCCCTAGAGACACAGAGTAGATTGGTGGTTGCCAGGGGCTGGGGGTGGGGATGTGTGGGAGAATGGGGGGTGGCTGCCATGGGCATGGAGTTTCTTTTTGGAGTGACAAAAATGTTCCGGAATTAGGTAGTGGTGAGCTTTGCACAACTGTGAATATAATAAAACTACTGAATTGTATACTTTAAAAGGGTAAATTTTATGGTATGTGAATTATATCTAAAAAATGGGTAAAAAATTTGAGTAGACCCTTTACCAAAAAGGATATGGATGACAAATAAGAACGTGAAAATATGTTGAACATCACTAGTCATTAGGGAAGTGCAAATTAAAGCTATAATGAGATACTACTGTATACTAATTAGAACAGTTACAATTAAAATATAAACGGAGAACATCAAACGCTGGCAAGGACATGGAGCCCCTGGGCCTCTCCTGCACTGTTGGTGGGAATATCAAATGGTGCAGCTACTCTAGAAAACAGTCAGACCATGTCTCATAAAGTTAATCACACATTTACCATATGACCCAGCAACTCCACTCCTAGATGTCGACTCAAGGGAATACTCAAAAATATGCACATGAACGTTCACAGCAGCATATTCATAATCACCAAAAAGTGGAAACAACCATATGTTGTTCAGCAGGTAAATGGGTAAACAAATGGGCATATTTTTATATATGATGGAATACTACTTGCCAATAAAAAGAAACAAACTACTGATACACACAGCAAATGGATACATTTCAAATATGCTAGGTTGTTTGAAAGAAAGCAATCTGTAAAGATTACATCTTCCATTATTCCATTTACATGATATTCTGGAAAAGGCAGCAGTCTCACGATGGAGAATGTATTAGTGGTGGCCGGGGGTTGGGTATGACTACAGAGCTTCAGTATGAGGAAGGATTTTTTTTGGGTGAGGAAACCATTCTGTGTTCTGATTGTGATGTTGCTTACACAAGTCTGTGTATGGGTTACAGCTGAACACCAAAACAAACAAACAAATCAACAAGCAAAAAGAAGCATATGATTGTATGTTATTTTTTAAAATAAATTTTAAAATGAAAAATGACAAAACAGGATACATAAAATACAATGCCAATTTGTTTGTAAGTAATATTTTGGAGAAAATATTTTAGTGGATTTAGAAAACAAATAACATATGTGCCTTGCATTTGAGGCTTGGTTTATATTTCAAGTGGCCACACTGGGATGGATTATGTAATGCCTGGCAGCCCATGATAAGGACTTTGAATTTTGGTGTAAATGCCATGGGAAGCATGATTGTAAACATTCTGAGAATGCCACAGAGAGAAGGGCATCTTTCTTTAGTAGAAGGGGAAGCACCACTCATATATGGGAAGTGACTTCCAAGGGCCACTTGTGAAGGGCACCTACACCCCTGCTTGGAATTTGACTTGAGGAAACAGGAAAAAGGTTTTAATGCCTTGTGGATTTGTTAATTTGTGTTATGCTCAAAAACAAAAGAGAAACAGAGAAAAAAAAAAAACCCATTAGTCAGTACACTGGATTCATTATTTTCATTTGAGTAGAAACCCAAGGCCAAAGATGGTTCTTAAATGATGTGGGGGTTGCCAAGCCCTGTTCTCTTCCATTAGTGCAAATAATAAAAAATTGGCTTGCTCACATTCTACTTTGTCAGCAAAGGTCTTGTTTTTAAGCTTTTCCAGTATTCATACCTAAATTTTAATTCCTTTTCAAATTAGTCATTATCGCAGTTGTTGGAATTGGCACTGGTTATAACCACCACGTTTACCAATGTCACCTCAGCCCACTTTCCTTTTGTCTTTGTTTCTAACTCACTAGTCCAAGAGAATAATAGTGCTGCCAGTTCTCCAGAGTTCACAAAGTTTCCTTCAAATACATTTTTTTTCCTCCTCAAGATTTGTTGAATGAATGAATGAGTCACCGTGAGATTTCAATCCAATAGATTTTTGTTTGTTTGCTTTATGAGGAATGAAATGGAATGAATGACTTGAAGGACCCCGGGGACGTGTGGATGGCCTTCTCCAAAATTGAAGGCAACTTTGAGTGACCGTTTCTGGGCCGAAAGTCCACATCTTTCAGGTTTTAAAGGCCCCAGGACCCCTTCAAAAGTTAATAACCACTGGTGATTTCCCAGTGCCATTTGGTGGTGGCTGATATTGGCGGGGGGCCGTTTCCTAGGTGTGTCGCCTGCTTCTTCTGGAGGTGGGGTGGGGTGGGGTGTCTGCGGGTAGAGTAAAGGCAGGCAGACAGTGGGAGAAGTGTGGCTCTGGAAGATGTATCTGTATTGAATCACAGTATTTCACTTTGGGGAAATTGCTTAACTTTTCTGAGCCTCCATTTCCTTCTCTATGAAATGGATATGAAAATGTACTTCCCCATAGCAAAGCTGGGGGCACGGGGAGGCGTTCAGTGATACAACGTACACGTGAACGTATGTATACAACGTACAGTATATGTATGAAAACTACTTCCTAGATAATAGGATAGCTGGGGGTTCGGTGATATACAATGTATATCTGAAACATGTATACAATGTATATATATGGAAACTATTTCCTAGATCCTAGGATAGCTGGAGGTTTCAGTGATACAATGTATATTTGAACATATTCATACAATGTATAAGTGTACACAATGTATAACTAAAGTGTAACAGTTCCCTTTCGGTGTAAGTGTCTCCCGCCTTGGTTATGATGCTTTCACAGTAGCTGTCATTGACTGAGAGCTTACTATATATTAATTACTCTCCCAAGTTTGTTACGTATGCTATCCCATTTAATCTTTCCAAGAAACCTTTGTAGTTGCTCCTGTAACATTCAAAGTCTCAGAGAGGATAGGTAACTTGTTCAAGGTCACACAAGCTAGTAATTGGCAGGGCTGAGCTTGAGCTCAAGTCTGTCTGACTTGAAAGCTCTTGGCACCTGCTCCCAGGGTGGAATTGCATTTGCTGAGTGCCGTATTCCCTGCTTGAGCCCCAGGGGAAGAGGGGGGTGGTGGTAGCTACATTTGTAGATCTACCTTCAAACACCCCCTGCCCCAACTATGGTCCCATGCAAAGTGCCTGAGAGACCAGCCATTTCAGAGGAGTGGGCCAGGCTGGCAGAGGTCATGTGGTCTGTTCTGCCTGTTAAGGTGAAGGTGACGCTAGACTGGAGCCCAGATAACATGCGAGGCTCTGGAACAGAGGTGGTGGTTGCATAACATTGTGAAGGTAGAAAATGCCACCGAATTGTCCACTTTCAAATGGTCACTTTTATGTGAATTTCACCTCCTTAAAAACAGTGCCCCCACACACACCACACACACACACGGTAGAGTCAATATTCTGGGTGTAAGACATATTGTAGTTTTGCAAGATGTTACCGTTGGGGGGGACCCAGGTGAAGGGTACCTGGGACCTCACTATATCATTTGTTACAACTGCATGTGAATCTATAATGATCTTAAAATAAAAAAACATTGATTTAAGAATTATTATGGCAGATAGGAGATTGTAGATACTTATATAAAGTTTCATTACTTTGAAGTATAAAATTCAATAAGTATCAACCAAGCACAGATAGTAGGCAAAGGGCAGAGTTGGGCTGGGTGTGGACGTTTCTAGGACTGCCTCTGCGGCTGTGTCTTTGGAACAGACGGCAGCAGCTGTCTCCCTCCAGGCTGACGGCTTAACAATACTTCATGAACACTAAGCCACCGAAGATGGACAACGAACAAGGCACAGGGTCTGGGTTAGACTGAGAAGGAGTCAAATAGGCTTGGTAGAAATGGAAATCAAGTCCAGTTTTTATCCAAACTGAAGCCAGCAAGGGCTACCGAAGTTCAGTGTGTTTGCCTGTACTTCTAAAGTACATTATGTCCTAAGAGGTGGATTGGGTTATTTATTCCTCAGGATTGCTCCATTGAAAGAAAAAGGGAGTTTGAAGTTGATGGAACGTAAGACAAAATGCAGGAAGTTTGGCATAAACCCCTTGTTGTAAAATCACTTTTGGGTGTGCAGTGGACTAGCCCCCCTCCTGTCGCTTCACGGACAGGCCTCCCTGTTCACAGAGAGGAACAGGTATGAGAGGTGCCCACATTTACCCCAGTGGTGCTACAAAGTGCCCACTGGCAGGGGTTAGTTACTAAGGCAAGGTGGAGAAAGTGTTTGTGGGGTGCTAATGGATCCTTAACAACTCTCAAGCATGACAATTTCTCCTTTTTAACAGAGAGCAAGCCTCAGCTTGGAGTCACAGAAGGCAATGGTAGCTAACTCTCTTTTATAGTACTAATTTTTATGCTTATCTTCCTTTTAGGAAAAATGATACTAGCGGTTCATTTATAGCATGGGTATGGCATTTCCTCTTAAAATAACTGAGCAAAAAATGAGTCTATTTGGAGAAAACATTAAGCTAACTCAGGCAAAAAGCATTGATGGAATCTACAACCGCGGGTGAAAGTGCTTTGGGAACAGGGCATCTGCGAGTGTGTCCCTGCAGATTAATTATTGATTACAAAAGAAAGAAAAGATACTTTTACAGAGGAGAACCCCAGGGGACCCTCACCTTTACCAAGTGATTAGAATCCATGTCTCAGGTAATGGACAAATAACCTCATGTATCTCCCGCGCTGGTGGCTGAGGGGATGAGGTCGCTCCTGGGGGGTTCCTGCTGGAAATGGTAGCTGGAGCCTAATCACGGGGGAACATCAGACTAGCCCACATTGGGGAGATTCTACAAAGTAACTGGAGAGTCCTCCAAAAATGCCAGTTTCATGAGAAACAGAAAGACGGAGGAAAATCTCGGATTGAAGGAGATGAAGTTACTACGTGCAGCGCTCCATCCTAGATTGGGAAGCGCTGCCACACAGGCCATAACTGAGACTGCTGGGGAAACCTGGATGTGGACTCTGCATGAGATGACAGCTGGTTACTCATGAAAATGTTCCTGAGTTTCACAATTGTATCGTGGTTCTGTAAGAGAAGCACAGAACAGAATCTGTGGTTCTGTTGTTTTCAGGAGATGCATATTGAAGTATCCCTGGAAGGGGGGTCATGGTGTCTGCAAACTACTGGGGAAAGGTTTGCAATGAAACAATAGTGTGTGTGTGTGTGTGTGTGTGTGTGTGTGTGTGTGTGTGTGTGTATGAGAGAGAGAGAGAGAGAGAGAGAGAACTAACCCTGCAAGATGTTAATAGGTGAGTCTATTTGAAAGGAATATGGTTGTTTACCTACTTGCAGCTTTTCTGTAGGTTTGAAATTTTTCAAAACAAAGTCTTTCTTAAAAGACAAAGAAAATACCTGGTAGGGAAGCATAGGTGTGATTTTTAGGTGCGGAGTGGTCACAGCACCCCTCAATCTGAGGTTTGGGGAAAACACAAAATGAGCAAATCTCTTCGGAGTCTCCCAGCTTTCAAGTTCGAGGGAGCTGTCCCCACCAGCAAATGAGCCACTTCCATATATTCCACCAAAGAAAGCACATATAAAATTTAGCTGGGAAAACAAAACAAACCATGAGATTCAGCGAGTATCGTACAGGGGACTATCAATGCGCTGGTGGGCAGGTTCCTCTCATAAACAGAGCGCATGAAAACACATTCTGACTTCCTCCTTAACCAAATGCTCTTGCAACTTAACAATCACTGTCCCAGCTTCTCGTCTTTCTTTTCTTCCCCTGTTCTGGTGAGGTTTACTAGTAAGTTCTGTTTGCTCCTTGCCGTCTTGCAGTCAGAGTTTTTCCAAGTGCCCATTGTTCCTGGACTGCCTAATTGTTATTTCTAAGGTGGAATGAACAGCCCCCTGAGACTTCTGCTTAGTTTCCAAGGGGGTCCTGGTGAAAGGCAGAAAGGGCTGGCCACAGCCTGCAAACTTAGCCAGCCAGGCAGCCCCAGAGCAAAATAAAATTTGTGCCCTGGGCCATGAAGTGAAGCCTGAACACAAGCTCCTCTGCCATGAACACCCACGTACAATGGTCCTTTCTGCAGCAATGTCTGACGGTGAGACCCACCAACCCCCATGGGTATTGTAACCCCAGGACGTGCCACCTTGTTGCACGCAGGCTTCTAGGACTGGCTGCTAACTTAGAGATGCCTTAGGAGGAGGCACAGGTTACCAGTAAGACAGATCTGGGAGGATTGGAATCAGCCTCGAATCCCTCTGCTCAGCTGCGCAGACCTCCCTTGGCCCCAGCCCCAGCCCCTCTTCAATGGGGAGGCCTGCTGCAGAGCCAGACACTGAGGCTTCCAGCCCCCCATGTGTTTGGGGAAACGGTGTCCCCCCATCTGCCTCCCAGGTGGCTGACATGTGTTTGGGGAGCTATGAGTCTGTGTTGTCTGCATCTAGGAAGACGTCTCCTGTTTCTCAGTTGAGTTTGCCAAGGAAGACAGGCTGGGATGAGAGGCAAGGGCAAGTGTGGGATTCTTCTAGGCCCAGCTTAGCCACTTGTCTGTGCCCCTGGACAAGTCACCTGCCCTCTATGGCTTCTGCAAACTTATGGGGTTGAAGGGGACTAATGACTGTAGACAACCAGGGGTGTCAAAATGGAATGTTGCCAGACCATAATAGGATGTTCTAGAACAGCTCTGGTTCCCTAGGGTACATGGAGGCTTCCTAGGAGTTACTTAACGATAGATTATCTTTAAGGGAATCAGCCTCCACAGAACTGATCTTGCCACCTTCTCCTCATTTCCACCTCCCTGTCACAAGGCTCTTCTCCCATTTGGCCAAAGAAACACGTAGCATCTTACTAAGGTAAGTTACCCCACGGCTTAAGACAAAGGGGGGTGTTGACAGTGCATGGTCTTCAAGGGTGGGCCTCAGGGGAGCAAAGCAAAGAGAGCCTCCCTAAGATACTTACAGGCCTTATTCTACCCAGGTAATAAAATAAAGATAAGACTGTATGTGTCCCTTACCTGTCCATCTGTCCATCCTCCATCCAACCACCCATCCTCCTATCTACATCCATCCACCCATCCACCCACCCACCCATCCATCCATCCATCCATCCTTCTATGCAAATATCTGCCCCCAGAGCATCTATTAACACATTATTTGAATGAACAAAAGGAAGACAAACCTTTTCAGCTAGCAAGTACAACTGATTTGGGTGGTTGATTTCATGAGGACTAGATTTGTCCTTAGGTTATACGGCAGGAATTTCACTTAAATTGAATCAGCTCCATAAATTTGCAGCTCCAAGATTTTGATGAAAATATACAGTATACGCTATGCTGAAGAGTACAACTACTTAAACTCATGATGAGAAATTTTAGATGTTAAAAATAAGTGTTTTGTATTTCACTCCTTTACTATCCTAAAATAAAATTACTGGAATATAATGTAAATACATAATAATTCCAAAAATAAATATAATATCCTAACTTCAAAATAAGTTAGCAATAAAATAAAAGTAATTTATGATAAACAATATATATTTCAAATTGCTTGGGCATGGCTTTATTAAAAGACTTAGTGAAGCAATTGAATGCTTGCATTCTTGCATAGAGGCACTGGGAACTAAATATCTACAAATGTAGGTTGAACACAGGGGTGTTTGTTGGTGACTCAAATACCACCCAAAGGATTTTCATTGGTGATGAGGTTTTCTGATACAGTGTTCACCTTTGAGAAAGTTCTGAACAAAGCATAATATGATTCTCCCTTGATGTATACAGTAGAGTCCTGAAAAATTAAATATATATTGAAACTTCATATTTATGTATAAAATGGAGTCAGATAAACTCAGATAATTATGAATAGGATTTTAAAATTCATGAACGCCCAGGGTGCATTTGAAAATCCTGTGGGGCACAGGACAATTTATCCATGTAAGCTGCTAAATTCAAAAGGAATTTGTTTTACACCAATGGGAACTAAAGCACATGCTGTGAGATGATTCTGAAGTAGAAATTTATTAAAATAATTGAAAGCTCTTGGGTGGCTCTTAGCAAATGGGTGAGAAGGAGGCTCAGAGAGGTTCAGTGACTTGTTTGTCCTCATGCAGCAAGCAGATGGCAGAGCCAGGCTGCAGCTCAGTGCCACACTGCGTGAACCTGCCATGTTCCTCAGCTGCGCTTCTCCAACTAACACGCACAAGGCTCACGGGGACCCATTCAATGCAGCTTCTGATTCCATAGGTCTGGGTGGGGCCTGAGAGGGCTCTATCACTAACAGCCTCCCAGGGGCTGCTGCTGCTGCTGCTGCTGGTCTGAGGTCTCTATCCCACTAACCATCTCCTCCCAGCACAAACCTGAGCTGTTGCAAAACTCCCCCCTGACACTGGGGACTCCAGGGCTCCAAGGGAGACCAAGCCAGAAAGGAGCTTCACACTGAGACAGTCAGTGCTCGCCTTCCTGTGGCCCTTCCAGACAATGCCCTGTTACATTCCATGAGTGGGGGAGGCCCATAGGGGAGGGGATGGGAGCCTGGCTTGACTCTGTTCCTGACCAGGGCCCATTTTGAGGTAAGGACGAGGCCAAGAGACAAGCTGGATGTAGAGAGACTGGAGCCCTCCCACATGGCTTGTGGGAGCATAACATGGTGCTGTGGCCATGGAAAGAGGACTTGCAACTCCTCAATAAATGAAACGTTGAGTTATATGATCCAGGGATTCCACTCCACAAGGAAACTGAAAACAGGTGTTCAAACAAAAGCTCGTACGTGAATGTCCATAGCAGCACTATTCACAATGGACAAAAGGTAGAAACAACCCAAACGCCTATCAGGGGATAAGTGGATAAACAAAATGTAGTATAGTTACACAATGGAATATTATTCAGCATTAGAAAGGATTGAAGTTCTGATCCCTGCTATAACATGGATGAACCTTGAAGATGTTATGTTGAGTGAAAAAAGCCATGAAGGCCACACATTGGATTATTCCATTTGTATCAAGTGTCTAGAGTAGATAACCTAGATAACCCCATAAAGACAGAAAGCAGATTAATGGTTGCTAGAAGCTGGATGGGAGGGGAATCGGAGTGATCTCTTAATGCAGATGGGGTCTCCTTCTGGGGTGATGAAATGCTCTGGAACTAGATAGTGGTGATGGTTGCACAACCTTGTGAATGCACTAAATGTCACTAATGGTAAATTTTATGTTACATGTATTTTAAAAAGCAACAATTCTAATCACAGTGGGAACTGCAAAGGAGCACTTTCCATTTATAAATGCATGGTTTGGATCTGCCCGATGCAGGCATCCTGTTGACAGTGGGCTGCTTTGGCTTAAGAGGAGGGTGTTGGAGGTGCCCCAAATGAGCAGAAAAAGCACCCACCACAGGTAACAAATATTGATTGAATACTTACTGTATACCAGGTGTGGTTCTAAGTACCTACGTGCATTGTCTCTTAAATCCATGCAACTGCCCCAGAAGGTAAGTTCTATTTTCTCTCCTTTTTACATCTGAGGAACCTGAGGCACAGAGAGGTGAAATAACACTCCCTAGGTCACAGAGCTAGTCCTTTGTACAGCTGGGATTTGAGCCACAAGTCCACTCAACAGAGATCTGTTACAATGTTTCTGAAGAGAATGAATGTTCTACAGGGCCCACAGTGAGGGCTCCCAGAGCCCAGCATTGCTGTCAAGAAGATATCACTTTTGAAATTATCCAAAACTGCAGAATCAGCTCCCTCAGCTGCAGTTTCTTATTCCGGGAGATGAAAAGCCTGAATCTGAGAAAGCAGGCGGCCAAGACGGCAGCACCAGGACGAGGCTGGGCTGAGAAAGGACGTGGCCGGGGCTGCTCCACAATCCTCCCAAGGGACCGTGGAGAAGGCACTATCCCTGGGCCTGTTCTGTACGTTAGGGAACAGAGGCTCAGAGGGGAAAATCACTGCCCAGGGTCATACAGCTTGGAGACGAGGGGCCAGAATTTAGAGCCAAAGCTGACTGAGGTTGGAGCGTCTGCTCTGTGCATTGCCTTAGGCAGTTCTTCCGACTCTCCTTGCAACACTTGGTGTCCTGTGTCTCATGCCAAACTCACGTCCATGCCTGTGGACAGTTAAAAAATACAACAAGAAAGATACATGCGGGAGAAAGTGGAGATCACTCATAACGACACCATCCAGAGAGATGCTTTGAGGTACTGCCTGCTGTCTTGTCTGTGTTGATGCATAAACATGTGTATTTACACTTGCCTGTAAAATTGGGGTCATGCTAAATATACAGCTGTTTCATACTTTTAATTTAATATTTTGCTTATATTTCAGATTAATTCACTATGGGAAAATGATTTTTTTACTTGCATAGTCTTCCATCATCTGGATCTTCCAGAATATAACTATCTTGCTGGTGTTGGACATGTGGGTGGTTTCCTATTTATTGCTCTTAAAATCAACACTGTAATGATGGTTCTTGAGCATAAGCATCGAATTTGACATATGGGGGTGCTCAACTGATATTTATGAATGAATGAGTGATGGATGAATGAATGAGTTTTTTAGGATGGATCCTGGGCATTGACCTACTTGGTCTGAAGCAGGCTGTCTATACCTCAGGTTTGCTTGTGATAGTCCCTGTTTTTTCCTGTTGTCCCAGTGTAATTTACTCTCAAAAGTGTCATTATTCTGATAATATTGTAAATTATAAGGTCACACTAATCAAATGGTACATATCTTTTTGAGGTTCTTTATACACATTGTGAAAGTGCTGCAAAGATATGTTGTGCCAACTTAAACCTGATCTGTAACCTATTCCTGGAGGAGAAATGTCTCAATGAAAAATGTGGGGAAGGGAATTAGCCTTGCAAAGAGGGGATTTTCCTTGGAAAACTCAGAAACGGTTTAACAACAGTCCATTTTCCCCCTGAGTTTTCACATTCTTAAATCCAGTGGCACACATTGAGCTTGTTATTTACTGTTTATCAAGAATTTTAATAAAAACATTCTCATTCTAAATGGTGACGGCTTTTCGGTGGGTGCATAGGGTGATCCTGAACCTATTCAGATTCGGATCCCAGTTAAACCACTCACCACGAGCTATGACACTCTGGGCAAGTCCCATAACTAAGGCTCGGTTATGCGGGTTAGACACTGGTGCCCAACACCAAGAAAACCGACCTCACGCTCACCCCGTCCAGATGCAGACTCTCCCCTGTGAGCCATCCGCTCCATCTGCTCAGCAGCAGCACCTAACTCTTCCCCAGATTTTCACACACACCTTGACGCTTCGTTCTTATAACGTCCCAGCTTGGTCCTGGGGCCTGAAGGAGCTGCCTTGTGAGGTTCACTTGTTGGAGGACGAGCTGGGCTCCTGGCAGTGGTGAACGTGCTTTAAAGTCCACCCCTCATGTGGACGGTCATCCTCTCTGCAGTCCCCCCATCCCAGAGGCTGGTCCTCTTTGGGTGTCTCCTCTCGGGCAATGCTCCTTAGGGCCAGTTAATTGGAAAGTTACCCAAAACTTCAGGGTCAGTAGGAATCACCTGATATGTGGGAGGAAGACCTCCAGCAAGGAGGGAAAAAGGAGCCAGGAAGTGGGTCCAACCCCGGCCCCAGCTCCCTGAGTCCCTCTCCTGCAGAGAGCACCCCTAGCAGAACTCCTGGCCAGGTCCCCGTGAAGAAAGACTGAACAGGTAACTGCGGGATCGAGCCCACATTTCTGCTGTGCTGGTTGCAAGTGGCCTCGTGGCACAATAAGGGAGGCAAGGACATCACGGGGCACACGCAAGCCTCAGAGACGGCCTTTGTTTGCACCTTCCTTTGGCTCCGGGTCTCCACTGCCTGGTGCCTCAGCTCAGCCTCACGGGTGTGGGTCTCAGACAAGCTCTGCCCCCATGAGGGACAATTTCCTCAGGGATGGGGAAAGTCAGCTCCCTCCATTTGGGTCACTCAGCCCTCTCTGCTGTTTTTATTTTTAATAGACTTCATTTTTTAGAGTGGTTTTAGGTTTCCGGCGATGTTGAGCAGGAGGCACAGAGATGCCCTCTCTGTTAGGCCCTCCTCCTCCTTCCCGGCCCGAAATCCACTTCCTCCTTCTCTTTTCTCCGCCTCCTGGATTCTGCCTCTCGAAACCCCAGTTTAGGCACGACTCCTAAACGTCTGTCTTCTAACTTGTCCTTCTTTCCTCCTGCCACGAACTGACTAATTCTCCTTTCTTTCCCCCAGACAAACACCCTGATGGGCCCCTTCCATGCTTTGGCTGCTCTGGGTTCAGGAGCCCGAGTTAGCCCAGTGGTGGCCTCCTCGGGGCTGCAGGGTTAGCAGCAGGGCTGCCTGGGGGCTGTGCGTGTGGCACTCTTGGTGATTGGCTTATCCTGCAGCCAACTAAATGTCACATTTAGGAGCTGAGGTGACTCTGCTTTCCTCACCCTAGCAGGGCAGTAGCCCTGGGAAACAGTCTGGTCCTGGTTATCTGGAGACGTGAATTTTGAGACCATCCCTTGGCTGCCATTTGGGATGCTCATGCCCAGGGGCAAGGCTCTGGGTGATGGTGTCAGTGATGGGAAGGATGGTGAAGCCCTGACTCTTCTCCCCAGCCCCAGGAGCCAGAGGAAATATGCCAGAGGAATTTGACTGTTCAGTGTTGGCTGCAGTCTCTTGTGTTTTGGTCTGCGTTGGCCACAGGAGCCTTCATTATAACTGAGCTAAATCAGAAGCTCTGAAGTCAAATGAAGGTCGAGCCCAAGGCTGGATGTGCTAGCCTACTAAGAAGCAGCCTCCTGGTCCAGAGTCATACCCAGCCTTGCATGCACAAACGAGGCCTTCCTTGTGATCACGACAGCTGTGCACAATCAACGGCTCAGCCATCTCCCGCTGGGCTGGCACCTTCGTGGTGGGCCTGTGAGATCAGCCATTGGTGAGACACAGACAGCCACAGCCCCTGAAGTGACCCTGCTCCCTCCTGGAAACAGACACAGACAGCCACAGCCCCTGAAGTGACCACCTGCTCCCTCCTGGAAATCAGGATTTTCTTTTATCCAAATGAAGGGGTGTCTGAGCCAGAGGCCAAAAGGGTGTTTGCTTTGGTATGAAGAGAAGAGTGGTTCAGTCCCCCTGGAAGTGGACGCAATACCCTCATCCAACTTCCCAGCCCGCAGAACCTGGCCGGGCTCCAGGGCTTTCAGCTGAATCTTATCCTTTGGAACTTGGACCAGGGATAGAATTCTCCTTGGAGTTGGCATGGAATACTTCCTGGGTTGGGGGAGGGCTTGAAGAGATCTCTGTGCAGCCCAGAAACTGGCATTTGGATGATTTAAGTGAAATGAATTGAACACTGGAATTGAATTTCTCTCGGATACCATGAGACCTAAAACTTTAAAGGAGGCAGACTGAGCCAACACCAGAGTGTATTTGACTATAAAGAAAATATTCTGAAATGTCCTTTGAAATTTTCTAGTGAAACCTAAAGAGGGGCAGGTCAGAAGCAACTCTGGACAGAGTCCTCAGCTGCCTGGATGTTCCAGCTTCCACTCGCCCTGGCTGAGCTCCTCTCTGGTATAACACAGGAAAAAAGTTACCCAGTGATTGGTTGGGGTAGGTGTCTTCTACTCCAACAGCTAATTGTGAAAACACAATTTCACTGAGTCTTCATATTTCTAAAGCCAAGCAGGGGAACTATGATGTGAGTGTGTTCTCCCCTCCTGTTCCACTGCTCTACTGGGAAGGTACGATGATGTTTCTCCAGAGCAACCAAGCCCAGAGGAAGGATTCACACATAAATTTGAGACCAAGTTGGAGCCAGACCTATACAGTGGCCAGGAATACTCGCTTGGTTACCCTCCCTATTGACAAAGAGTTTGCTAGAAAGTGAACCTACATTCCTTAAGCTCATGGTTCACAGTATATGACTATTTCCACACTATTTCAAATCTTTTCTACTCTCAAAATTTGACTTCCCCCCTTCCTTCATTTGCAGGAGTTGAATTTGTCTTCTACTTCACAGAAGAAGTTGAGGCCATGTTATAAGAAGTTCCTCAACGTGTGCTCCCAAAGATGTTCTGGCAGATTGCATTATTGTTCCACAAATATGCATGCTCCACAACTCTGTCCCTCCAATGGAACACACTTCCCTGTCCAGTAACTTTGGGCTTGATCATGTGACCTGCTTTCACCAAAGGAATGTCACAGAATTGACAGAGTACAGTTCTAAGAGGACACGTTAAGAGTCACTGTGAATTCTTGCTCCAACTTTTTTCTCCTGCCCTCTGCCATGAGAAGAACATGCCCGAGGACCTGTGGCTCCTTCAGCTCAGATCCAGACTCAGGGAGCAGAGCCCAGCTGAGCCAAGTCACAGACCCACAGTCGAGAAATCAATGTCATTAGGATAAGCCACTGGGATTTTGTAGTTTGTTATATGATTATCCCAGCAAAACTTGACCAATAAAGATGAAAGTCTACACCTGCCAACACTTACTGCATCGCCCTTCCCTGCTGCAGTGGGGAATTGTCCTTTCTCACATCTGAGGCCCATCCTCCCCCTCGACTTTGCAACTCACCTTCCCTCACCTTCTCGGGAACCTCGATGGTCAAGTATTTCTTCTTTTTTCTTATATTCTCTTAACTAGGCCCTTTTCATTATTTTGAATATGATAAGCCCCTTCTGGCTTCCACGTAGGATGTAGAAAGCTGGAAACACTCACTCACCCTCTAACAACAAGTAGAAGTAGAATAACTTATCAGAATCATAATTTTAAAAAATTTTATTGGTTTCATATATGTATATATATGAAATTTACCATCTTTACCATTTTAAGTATCCAATTTAGTGGTAATAAATAAATTTATACTCGGTTTTGCCCCTCATCTTCTCCTCCTCCCCTCCCCCACCTGGCCGCTGGTAACCACCATTCTACTCTCTACCCTCGTGAGATCCACTTTTTTAGCTCCCACGTATGAGTGAGAACATGCAATATTTGTCTTTCTGTGCTTGGCTATTTCAGTCAACATAATGGCCTCTAGTTCCATCCATGTTGCTGCAAATGACAGGATTTCATTCTTTTTTATGGCTGAATAATATTCCATTGTGTATATGCCACATTTTCTTCATCCATTCATCCACTGATGGACACTTAGGTTGATTCCATAGCTTGGCTATTGTGAATAGTGCTGCAACAAACATGGGAGTGCAGACATCTCTTTGATATATTTATTTCCTTTCTTTTGGGTATATACCCAGTAGTGGAATTGCTGCATCATATGGTAGTTCTGTTTTTAGTTTTTTGAGGAACCTCCATGCTGTTCTCCATAGAGGCTGTACTAATTTACATTCCTACCAACAGTGTACAGAAACACAGAAAAATGTTCCCCTTTTCTCCACATCCTCAGCAGCATCTGTTATTTCCTGTCTTTTTGATACAAGCCATTTTAACTAGGGTGAGATCAGAATCATAAATTTTATTGAACTTATCAGAGCAGAGGTCACATGGCAACCAAGTATTCTGACATCTAAAGAAAGACAGGTGCTTCCAAAAAGAGATGCAACTTGAGCACTGGGTTACCTACCACAAAACACAGCAGGAAGACAGGGCCACCATGCTAGTGGGTAAGAATATTTCAGCTGAAATTTTTAATGGATTGCTAAATGTTGACTGGAGGCTGGTATAAGATATAGAACCCCTCCAAACCACAGGCCTAAGGGGAGTTCACACCCACTTGCAAACCTCACAAGTCACTGAATATTCCTGAGAAGTACTAGGGGAAAGGTTCTTTTATGGTGAGCCCTGGGGAAGGGAGTGGCCACCATGTCAGGGCAGGCACAAAGCTCTGCCCAGATTCTTCTACCCCAAGAAATAAAAGCCTGTGTGAAAGGCCACCAATCTTGCAAGCCCATATGGCTGGGGGAAAGGAATAGGCAAAAAATATTTTGGGAGAAGGAGCAGGGCACAGACCATGAGAGATCCTCTACTGCTGTGGAACAGGCAATATCACAGAGAAAGACCCCTTCTGAGAACCAGGGGCTCAGAGTTTGCCTAAAACTGAGGCTGAACCAGTACAGCAAAGACCACTACCATGATCCCAACCACCAGGCCAGCAAACATTGCCAACAAGGGTCAGCCTCCCTCTGCTGCAGTGAGACAAAAACTTAGAGAGACTCTTTCTGGGATGCAGGCTCACAAGGCAAACCTAGAACAAAAGGGGAATAGCAAAATCAAGAGGCACCTTCTGGCAACCAGTTCCCATCCTAAACACAAAGTAACACTTGAAGAATTTGAAGCCAGCAGTGCTCTGAGGTTGATTATAACAGTAACAAAATAGAAATCTAGCACATAGCCTAGAAAATGGGAAGGTACACCCATTTTCAGATATAAATTCTATTTACCAAAGTCTTGACTGTCCTAAACATGATGTCTAGCTTTCAACTGAAAATTATAAGACACACAGAAAGGCAAGGAAGCAACTAACAGCCAAAAGACAAAGAGACCAACAGAACAAAACTTAAATACAATCCAGATGTTGGAGCTATCCGACAGGAAATCTAAAATTATTTAAATGTTAAAGGATCTATTGGAAAAGGTGGAAAACACACATTGACTGGGAGGGAATTTCAGCAGAGACATAGAAACTGTAATGAAGATTCAAAGGGAAATGCTAGAAATTGAAATTGCACCTGGGGTGAGCAGCCTCGGCAGGCTCACTGGCGGACTCAGCACGGCCAGGGAGAGGGTCCATGCACTCGAGCACAGGCACGTTACCCCAACCGAAACACAAGGAGAAATAAGACGTGAAACAACAGCGCTGGTAACTGCAATGAACCGGACAGGCATCCAAGAGCCGCGGGACAGTGTTGAACAGTCGAGCACACAAGTAGCTGGAATCCCGGAAGGGCCGGGGTGGGGGGGGAGAGAGAGAGAAACAGAGGCACAGACAGAGATTGGGGGGGGAGGAGAGCAGAAAAATATTTCCTGAGATAATGGCCAAGACTTATAAAAAATAATGAAAGACATCAAATTACAGACTCCAGAGGCCCAAAGAAGACTAAGGAGAACTAACATCTAGAGATACGAAATATTCAAACTGCTGAAAACTGAAGATAAAGAGAAAACCTTAAAGGTGACCAGAGGTGAAGGATACCGCCAGTCTCTCCTCACCCGGATTTCGTTTCATTTGTAGCATGCACCCTTTCCTGAGATGATGAGGGTTTTTTGTTTTGGTTTGGTTTTCGTGTGCTCCCCTTGCTGCAGGAAGCTGGTGAGCCTAATGTGGCTGACCACGGCTGTGTTCTGGGTGGACTCGGGCTGTGGCCTTCACTGTGATAATGTCCCAAACCATTAACGTGGTGGGTCAGAGCCACATGTCCTCTGCCCCATCTGCCTTTCCAGCTGCGTCTCCACCACACCTGTCCCATCTTCCCGGGCTGTGTTGCCCTGGCTTTCTGTTGGGCCCCGACTCGGCCAGGTTCTCCCCCCACCACCTGAGCTCACGTGGGCCGCTCTGCTCCTCAGGCACCCCAAGGTTTAACGTCTCCCCTTCAATCTGCCCCTGCAGCACAGCCCTGTCCCTCCTCCTCACTTCCTCAGCAGGGAAACGCTCCTCCCTTCTCAGACAGGTCAGCTCTCACTCTTTAGGCCTCGTGACACCCCATCCTCTTGTTTTCCTAACACATGATTGCAGTTGTTACCTTACTTGCACCTGGTGACTTCATTGGCGTCCGTTTCTGCCACTGGACAGAGCTCCAGCAGGGCAGGAGATGGGTCGTTCTTGCCCACCTGTGTGCAGCACGTGGCTTATGTACAACACTCACGAAAACTCAAAAGCCAAACGTGCTTGAGGGTGCTGATCTGAAGGGCGTTGAACGGGGACTTTCACAGCAGGACTCACAGAACCTTTGACCTGGTGTGAAGCACCAAGGGAGGGCTGCAGGAAGAGGCATTTGCCAAATTTAACTAACCATGGAATATTTTATGTAAAGTAAGGCGTAACATTTTCTGGAACATTCATATCTTGGGGAGGGAAGATTTGGTTTGGGGAATACCGACTTACAGCACAGTTTATTTTTCCTCTACATATGCATACACACATTTTTTCACACTTATTCCCGTGTGTGTAGATGTGTGTGTGTGTGTGTGCACATGGGCATGTGTATGCATTTTCCCCCAGGTGAGAGTGACAAAGGCCGTGTCCAAGTTAAGGACAGAGGGGACAGGTGTGCTAGAGTCCGGTGGGCCACGCCCATCTCCAGAGGGGCTCTGGGGCCAAGTTGCCTGGGTGTGCACACTGACAGTCAACCGGTCAGCTCTGCGGCCATGGGCAGGTGATTCGTCTCTGTGACTCAGTGGGCTCCTCTGTAAAAGAACGGGGTTATGAGGGATTTGAATGAGTTACCACAGGCTGACAGACGAGAAGCTGCTGACACGGAGCCCACGTGGTGCCCTGGGCCCTGTGTGTGTGCTCCAGCTCTGAAGAGGACTTGCTTCCGTGGACTCTCTGCCCTCCCAGGCCACCCGGTCCCCTCCTTCCTGGACAGGGCAGTATGTGAAGTCAGGGACTGAGTCTCAGATTCGGAGGCAGATGAAAGGGTCAGAGGAGAACCCGGGGAGATCAGAGCAACCACTTCAAATCCTCTGCGGAATGAGGTGTGGGGGAAACAAACAGATGCTCACCCAGGAGACGTGCCACGCCCAGGAGCCCCGTTTTGGCCACCAGGCTCTTCCACACACAGCGGGGAAGGCGACTGGAGCCCACGCCGATCAGAAGGGGAAATGTATGCTTCCTTTTGGCTCAGATGTGGCAAGATATGAATCTGGAGGTAATCGACACGGGCAAAAATACGAAAGATCAGCAACAACCACGGCTGGGTGATGTGTGGGGAACACGGCTGCTCATAAATTGCCTGTGGTTGTGTAAATTGCCACAAGTTTGCGAGAAAATAAAACCCGGCCATTGTTTTGGAAATTTGAAACATACATAAAATTTGACCCTGCAATCCCACTTGGAGGAATCTAATTTGCACAAACAAAAAGCACCAGGGTGTCATAACACGGCAGAGGGATGTTTACCGCCTTATGAACAGAGGCAGAAATGGAGCTGAGTGGAGCCTCTATCACTTGGGGAGCTGGAGGGTGGCTTACGGCACATCCATGATGTTGAGCAGCACATTCATTAACACAAACGTGAACATTTGAGCTACAGATGGGTCAGGGTGGTCATAGCGAAGTGGGGAAGAGTTCATGGCAGACAAGCCCTGCTCAGGTCATGCCAGTGGGGCTGGATCATGTTAATTTGGTTGATAATTTGGAGGGCAGGAAAGGGTTTATTGGACAAAAAGAAAACCGAATTCTGTCACCATGTGGCCTTTTATTCCTCTGGGGACGTGGCCCGGGTGCGCTGCTCCCATCTGAGAGTCAGAAGGTGTTCCGCTGGGCCTTTTTTGACAATACAAGTAAACGCTGCCACCAGAGCTAGTCATTTAAGAGGCAAAGTCCAAGCTCAATTCGCTCCACAGCAATTTGGATTTGAATTGGTTTAGGTCACGTCATCTTTTCCTGGGCTTCGGGTTTTCCAGTAGTAAATTCCCTTTCAATGCCGTTTAAAATTTTTTTGTGTGTGTTTTGCTTTTGTTTGTTATTGTGGTTATTTTTAGTCCTGTGGCTCTAATTGGGACCCCAATGTGTGGCAGAGAGGGACCTAACATGAGCGAGGACAGTCATTTTGAACCATCTGCCAGTGCTGGCTGGTTTTCATCCTGACAACCTCAGCAGCTTAAAATGAAGCAAAACAACAAAGAGATTCCTGGACCCCACCCGCCAGATCTGGACCCAGCGTGTCGGGCGGGGCGGGCGGTTTGAACGAGTTTGCCTCCCGAGCACCCATCTGGAATGCTAGGTGACTTTTGTGCACACATACACTAATTGCATCACATTTATCATTGAAAAGAAAAGGACAAGAGAAAAAAGGAGAGCGGAGCACCGTGGGCGTCCCACACCAGGGCGGGGAGCGGGGCCCTGGGCGGTGGGCAGAACCTGAGCCCGGCGCGAGGCTTGGGCTGCTTCCCCGGAGGCCTCCGGGCGCTGCGGACACGACGGCGGTGGGTCTTTCCCCCAGGGCTGGACAGGCCCCGGCAAGGGCTGGACGTGGCCTGAGACTCTCCTAACCGGCTTGTGTGGGCTTCAGCAGTCAGCAGGTATGTGGGGAGTGAGTGTAGCTCAGGAGAAAAAGGTGTTTATTTTCCTCCTGTTTACATTTCTTTGTCTTTTCCAAATTTCCTCTAGTTATTATAAAAGTAGTTAAAACATGAAACATTGTGAGTTGAAAAAAGAGTTATCAGTAATCCCGTTATCTAAACAGAGTTGGATGCTTTGATGCACTCCTTTCTAGCACTTGTCTAAGCATTGGGCAATTTTATAAAATTTTGCACACGCTATATACAGTAAGCATTTTCTTATACACATTTTCCCATTGACGGTACAGCTGATTTTACCATGAAGGCTGCACTCTGTGATCCCAGAGGCACCGTGTGAGCTGATTTTATACCTTAAGGATAGCATTTCACTTGTTATGTAAGGATTTTCTTAGCCAATCCCCTACTTTCTTGGACTTTAAGGCCTGTTGTTCCTGCCAAACTCACTTTCTGCTTTTATTATAAATAATGATATAGTGGACATGTACAATGCTTTCTTTTATATTGGTTAATATTTAGTAATAATATTTATAAGTTTTATTTGTAATATATTTATGAGATTATTTTAATAAATGTTTATTATTATTTCCACACATTAATTTCCAGAATTACTAAGACAAAAGGTCTACATATTTAAAATATAAAATTTATGTTATAAAATCAATACATGAACATTGTAGAAAATTTAGAAAACACCAAGTATAAATAATATGAAAATGAAATTGACTTGGTCCAATCAAGTAACTACTATTATTGTCTTGGTTATAGTTATTTGGTCTTTTGTTTCTACACATTTTACAAAGTCAGGAGTTCATTCCACGTACTCTTTTTTCACCTAATGAAACATGAATGTTTGCTAATTTTTAAATCGTCTTCAAATTACTTAATTTTTAATGGTTGCATAATATTTTTCATATACATTTATCATAATTTCATCACACAACTCCTACATTTATGTTGCTTCCAGTTTTTGTCATTATAACAATTGCTCAGTAAAGACAATAATTCTTGCATTATTTCCACAGGATCACTTAGGAAAGGAATCAAACTGGGTGATCACTTGTAAAACTTGTGAAATATGTTGTTAAATTGCTTACCAGAAAGGCTGTGTGAATTTATAACACCTTTGCTGTCACTAAATAATTTTTTAAAACCTTCTTCTTGTTAATTTAATGCAAAAAGTAACAATCCAATATTAGTTTTAATTTGCACTTATTTGATTACCAATTAGGACAATGCTTAAAAAAATGTTTATTGGGCATTTGTATTTTTTTCCTTTGTGTCCTATTGCACGTTTTTATTTTGGATTTGTAAGCACTATTTACATATTAAGGAGAGTTCTTCATTTGCTAAGTTGCAGATTTTTTTCACTTATTTATTTATATATTAACTTTTTTTTCTAACTTTTTGCCAGATAGACGTCTTAAATTGTATGTAGAAGTTTTAAAGTGTATGACCTATCCATCTTTTAGTTTCCTGGTTTTATACTTTGAAAGGCCTTTCCTATAGTAAGACAAGAAATATGTATTTTAAAGTGTTCTTATGGTTCTAGGTGTTACATATAATTTTAAATGTTTTAATATTTTGATGAAATTATTGGAATAAATGTCATGAAGCAAAGCCACAACACTATGAAGAAGGTAAGCAGTTGTCTAAGCACTATTTATTGAATAATCCATCTCTTCTCCACAATGGAAATGCTGCTTTTCTATTCTGTACTAAATTCTCCCATGGCCTTATGTTTGTTTCTGGGACTTCTATTCTGTTTCTCCCTCTGCCTCTTCTTGTGCTAGTACCACACTGTTTTAGTTATTGCAACTTTGTAATATTTCTTCTTTTTTTCATAAACTTCTTGACTAGTTTATTTTCCTTATCTGTGAAATAAATTCTTTTTAGCAGTTTGAAAATGGAAAAAGTTGCTTCTTGATCTAACAAAGTTCCCCAACTTGGAAGAGCGTCAGTGGAAGCGTGGGACCATTCGCCAGGGACATCGACACCACCTTTGAGCGTCTCTTCTCTGCCCGACCCTGGGTGAGGTTTTTACATGTTATCATACAAGAACCCCATAAGTTAGGTATTGTGGTCTCTGTCTGCAGATGGAAATGCTGAAGTTCTGCAAACTCAAGCGATTTGCCCAAAAGCAAGTGGGAGGACTCAGGTGCTAAAACCAGGTGTTTCTGACCCCCAAATCTGTGGGTTTAACTCCATTTTATTTTGCACAACTTCCATTCAGTTGCATTTGAAGTCGTCCATTCTCCTGTAGAGGTGCCCATAAGTAGGGGCTATAACCCAGAGGGGCAACATATTCTAGGCTCTCAGGAGAGGTCAGATGCCAGGAGATATCTCAAAAGGCAAATGTGGTCCTCTGAGTTGGTCTATTTCATCACTGCACATTGGTGCCCAGATAAGAAGACAGCCCACATGTGAATTTTGGTCCAGCTGAGACTATTTTCCATTGAAGTCTCCTCTGAATCCAGCATTTCCCCTTGGGCTTCCATTCTGCTTCCTGTTTCCTAAAACAGCTTTGCTGAAGAAAAGGAGTGAAACTTGTTTTTCTTAGTGCTTGGTTTTCACGAGCAGCCTTAGCGAGAGGCAGCCCCTCGTGCCACCCATTTAGGACACGATCACAGCAGCTGGGTGCCTAGGCCCAGGGGCCCAGTCTTGGGTCCAGATCCCAGCTTGGCCACTTACTAGCCATACAGCTGTTGGCAAATCACTTCGCAACCCTGGACCTGGCTTTCTGACCTGTGAAATGGGGCGTGGTGCAGCGCAGTAAGGATTACAGGTGTTCACACGTGGAAGGCACTTGGGGGGGCGTGTTGGAAGCACCATATAAACATCAACTCTGACAATTATTACTTGTATATGGTTAGTACTAGCTGTAGTTTATTTTTAAATGCCAACTACCAGTTAAAATGTGCCACATAAACATCTGTGGCTCAGTCTAGAAAGTGAGTACAAGGAAGGACGGTAATTGGAGGGTTCCGACATGCCTGGACACTCCCTGCGCCCGCACCGTGCCTCCCCGGGGCCTGGGCCTCCATCTCCAGGGAGGTGGACCACAGGCTCATGGAATACTAACAAAGCTTGATACCATCTGTTGCCTCCAGCCCTCACAACCCACGATGTAGGTGTGATTTTAATATGTGGGGACTGAGCCAGGTTCCGAGGTTTAGAACTGGGCTAAAGTTCTCTGAGCTAGGAAGGGCTTCTGCTCACATGGGCCTGAGATTCCAAAGCCCAGTGCCAGGAGCTCTCCTTGTCCCCTCCCTCATTGGCCTTCTGTGAAATGGGAGCTGGCGGACACAGGTCCCTCCAGTGTAGGGGCAGCTGCTGCTGCCTGACTTCCCCGTGTGCAGTGGAGTCACATCGCACAGGGGTTGGCACCGCACAGCGCTGGAGCCTGCGTCTCCCTTTGTGTGTGGCATCTGAAGCCAGGGGACCCCCTCCTCTATCCTCCATCCAGCGGAGCCAGAGGAGGGAGTCTGTCCCTCTGCCACCTGGTGTTGCCACCCTGGCTGCAATGGAAACTGCCATCTCCTTGGGAGAGGGCTGGGTTGACACCAGAGTGCAGCGTGGTCCCCGGTGTAAACCAAGTGGCCACGCCTGGGTCCAAAAGAGAGTGATGGAGTCTTCAGATGTCCACTCCCCAGGGAGGACACCAGGGCAGTGGCTGCTGAGGGTTTACAAGCGTCTCTGTTTTCCTCTCTGTCTCTGTCTCTGTCTGTCTCTCCCTCTCTGTTTCTGTCTGTCTCTGTCTCTATATCTCTTTGTCTCTCTCTGTGTCTCTCTCTCTGTTTCTCTCTGTCTTTCTGTCTCTCTCTCTGTCTCTCTCTGTCTCTCTCCCCCGTCTCTTCTGTTTCTGTCTCTCTCTCTCTGTCTCCCTCCCCCATCTCTCTGTCTCTGTCTCTCTCTCTAACCAGAGACAGGGCCCCTCTTCTGCCAGAGCCAGGCAGTGAGGCAGGAGGCTCCCGGGTAAACCGTCACCACGGAGCCCACACCCAGAGGTGGCCTCCTCCTCTCCGTAAACCTGCAGCAGGTTTGCAGACCTCAGCCCCACTCTGTGGCCTCAGCGGAGGGGGTAGAGTTGCCCTCTGATCCTAGCTGACAGGCTTACCTTCGGCTGCGATAGGAAAGCAGGGGTTCGGTTTGTTCAGAGTGATCTTGTCACTGCACTCAGCGCAATGGCACGTTCATGTAGCAAATAAAAATAAATGAGAACACTGTTTAAATAACTTGGCTTTTACTGCCGCCGCTGCAGCAGACTCATCAAACACCCTCTGTCTTTGCTGAGCTCAGTCTTGGAAAATGTCCTCCAAGACCTGACCCCGTGCGGAGTGGCCCCAGCCGGGGTCCATGAAATAGCTACGCATTGGTGAGATTTTTTTGTTTTGAACTTTTCTACTTTCTGAAAATCTTTTTTCAGGAAATACCAAACTGGAAAAGAACAGGCAAAGAAAAAACTTCTATCACTTTAGCAATGAATTTTTTTTATTAGTAGACTTTATTTTTCAGAGCAGTTGTAGGTTTACAGAAAAATTGAGCAGAAAGACAGAGTTCCCAACTCCCTCCCCCCAGCAGTCTTCCCTATTTTTCACATCTTGCAGCTGTGTGGTATATTTGTTACAATTATTAGTAACTAAAGTCCATAATTTACATCAGGGTTCATTCTTGAGTTGGACATTCTACAAGTTTGGACAAATGTATAAGGATATGTATCCACCATTACAGTATCACACAGAATAATTTCTCTGCACTAAAAATCCCATGTAGTGATGAAATTTTAAAGCAACTCTTTAAAAAATGAGGCTGTCCCAACTTTCAGAGCTGCATAAATTACGTAGGAATTGGAGAGCCCAATGCATATGCAAGTGAGGATTATTCAGATCCACATCCTGAAATGTGACTGTGTTAGAGACACTGCAACCAGAAGGTAGAACTTGGCTCAGGGAGGGGCGGAGAATAATATGGAATCACAGTAGTGCAAACACCATATACTATTTGTTAAAGGAAGGGGTGGCCCGTGGGGACGCGGGAGGCTGGCCTGTTGCAGGGGTGGACCTCCCTCCATTTGCTGGCCTTGGGAGGTCGTGGCTGTGGGGTGTGGGCCCTCTTGACTCTGTTGCTGCATTGCCACATCTGGGACTGTGTGGCAGTGCCCACGCTGAGGCTGGCATGTCCCTGATCAGGAATCAGAGGCAGCCCCCCGCCTTTGCACGCTCTCACTGGCACATCTGGCGCCGAGGCCGTCCTCCCTCCCCTGTGCAGCGTCACTGTGCAAACAGACTGAGAGCAGCCTTTGCCCCCGGGGACCCAGAGACAATAAATTGTTCTCTTGCTTTCTGGGGGCTCAAGTGAAGTAAGCGGGTGGCCTGGCAAAGTCCCTGGACAAAGCGTGACCACACCGTGGTGGCCGCTGAGCACGACCACTCGTTGCCCCGGGAGATAAGCGGCTGCAGCTCGCACTGGCTTCTGTCCTAGAATAGACGCTCACAGAGCCAGGGTGGTTACAAAGTTTAGGGTCCCTAAAGGTATTTGTGTATAAAAGAAACGCTGTCATGTCTGCGTGTGCTGGATTTATTTGCTCTACTTCATCATCCCTCTCTTTCTGAAGGCGGGCGCTGGATGAGGTGGCTGCGGGCTGACGCGTCCCTTCCCGGTCCACGGGCAGTTGGGGCAGATTCCTCTCAAGCTCCAGAACTCCCCGCTGCTCCAAAGATATCCTTTTGCAATTTCTCCTTCTTACGTTCCTTGGCTTTGGTGTTAAATAACATGCAGAAGCACTGATTTGTGACACAGCCCTGAGAACGTGAAAACGACTGCTGATCATTTGATTTCTGTAGACAGTTGTCGCGTGTTGCTAGCCGGTCGGCTGAGATCTGGCATTAGGAACACACCTGGGGTCTTTTGGGAAACCGCTGCTGGCCGCCAATGTAATTCTAAATATACCCAAGGTCGGCTAACTCACTGCACTCCCCTGCGTTTGTTCTTCCAGCCGAAATTCTCCCGACCTTTTTTTTTCCTTTCATTTTATTAGGTTAATAAAACTTGGTTTTCGAGCATTTGGCTGCCCCAGGAGGGCAATCGGATCCACGTCCAACGCATCAAGCGCCTGATGAGTGGCCTCGGAGGTCCTGGCCCGTCCATTCCAGAAGCTCTCCGTGCCTCGTAAAGGTGAGGCCCACAGGCCGCTCTGTATATTTTGTCTGTTGGTTTCCCAAATTCTCCTTCCAGCTTGACTGTCACTTTGCGGGATTTATTTCAGGCCGACAGCACTGTCGGCAGCTCCTCTGCGGCGAGACCTGCCTCCTGCGCCCAGTGCTGTCACCCCCACACACTCCGTGCCGTAAAAATAAAGTCTGCAATAAAGTGAAATAGAAATGTGTCGATGCTGCAGTTTAGAACATTCCAGCAAAAGGGCTGTGGGAAATGCCTTCGTTTACGTTAAAGAGGGAAGCTCCCCGAGAGTAGGGGGTAAAATAGTCAGGAAAAGGGCCTTTAGTAAGAAGAAATAGTCTGGTATTTAAAATAAACAAATTAAAAACAAAATGTGTTTTGTGTGTATATTCGTTTACTCCATCCTGGTTTGTTTTTTGGTGTTTCAGAGAAAGCTCAGTGAAAGGGAACAGTGGACGTTGCTTGCCTTCTGGGCCCAGGAACTGGGCTCTGTGTCCTTCTAGAACATTCTTCCTTTCCGTCCCCCTGCGGGCACTCTCTCCCTCTCTCTCCCTCTCTCTCAGCAAGCTGTCAGCTCCTTGCTAGCTCCAGGCTTGGGGCCGTGTCAGCCACAACATGGTTGAAAACTAGAATCTGAGTGGCCGAGAGCCCAGAGAATATTCATCAGTTCGGTGGCTGAGGAACCAGAGAGAGGGCGGCTGAGGGGTTTTGAGGGTGGGGGCGGCTGCTGGGTTATGGGGTCCCCGGGCCAGAGGCTGCCTGAACGTCCACACAGCAGCCAGGCCTCGTGAGCATTTGTAATTAGTGTCCTGGTTCCTCTTCTCTGGTTTGAGCCGGACGATACCGCGCCTTTCATTACCCGGGTTCTACCAGGGCCTGCGCCATCGCTCGTAAATTACTCCACATGACCAGCTGCGCCAGGGGACTTTTTCTTCCTTTCTCGCCGCGCCCTTGAGCACGGAAGGTTATGCTCACTCTGCGTGCAGTCAAAGGAGAAATGCAAAACCATCTTGGACGATTCTCCTTCGAAATTGTCAGCAGTGCCCTCCGTATTTTATTACCCTCCTGGCCCCGATGCCAGGTAAAGACCCTGTCCAAACAATTGGCTGGGATTTGGGGACGTTCTTTGCATCCCTGGGCCATGGACAGGTGAGGTGGCATCTCCCAGGCTATGGGGGAATAGAGGGTGGGCATAGTGGCTCCTCTTCTGCAGGGTCCTTGCACCTGTGGGCAAGGAGGACTCTAGGGAGGTCTTGAGGTCAGAAGGGATTGTTCTCAGCCTGGGTGGACCCTCTCCTTCACCTTCAAACAAAAAGGCCGGTGCAGAGATGGTGGCTGGTGGCACAGATGACTCAGTGCTCAGAAGCTCTAGCAGCAGGGTTCATTTTCTGATCTGTGAGGTGGTGGCCCAGACAGCATCACCTTCCTCCCACCTGGGAAGACACAACACAAAGCGCGTCACTGTGGGCAGCTTTGCACACCCTTGTGGGTTCCAGTGAGGCCAGAGGATTTCATGGAGTCCACACACGGGTGGCCCTGTGTAGCTGTTTCCATCGGGGCTTGGAGGGAGCAGCACATTTCCCACCCCTTGAAGACCCTCAAACCAGGACTGGCTTTTCTTTGTCCCCCCAGACCTCTAGATGCTTGGAGTTCCTTGTTCAGAATCCCCCTACCCCCTTCTCCCCGGCATGCCCCTCTTACCGCGCACTTGCTGTGCAGTAGATTATCTTCTGAAAATATACTTTGAAGGGTTTTTGTTTTGTTTTGTTTTCCCTACTTGACACTCTTGAATAAAGTAGGCCATTTATCTTTTAGGCAGAAGAATTTCAGCAGTTAAATTGTGTAGTGAAGGCTCAATGTGTGGAGGTAGTTTTAAATAGTTTTTCACCACAGGCCTATTGCTGTCTTAGCTTTCCCCTAAACTTTGTAGCCTCCTGTCTCTAACTAATCCCCCCGACAGCCACCCCCACCCCACGGATCCAGCCCACCTCAAGCTACTCGAACTGAAAGAAGCATTCATGCCTGGGCCGTGTGTTTGTTTAGACTCAGCCTGTGTTAGTCCATGTTAAATGCAACAGAATGGAGAAAAATGTAATTCTCTGCCGGCTTTTGATCAAAGAGAGGACGTTAAAAAAAAATTCAAGATGGATTTCTGAAAGACAATGTTATACACATTCTGTGTGTTTCTGAGCTTCAGTGTTTAGTCGATTTGGGGGAAAAAATGTTTTTTCTCCCCCTTTTCATCCCAGGGAGAAAACACTCACACAAACATATCTCTGCACCACAAACATTGCAAGATGGGCATTTTTCGTAAGACTGCCCAGCTGGAAAGTGGAAGGTGTTGCCTTTTAATTTATCAACAACACAAGAGAATTTGGAATACGGCTTGACTGCCACGCGCGAACCCTTTCTTGCTTCTAGGGAACTCAGAGCAAAGTCACTCCTGTCGCCGAGGCTAATTTTGGGAGCCAGGATGTCTTCCCCGGGTGCTCAGAAACACGTCCGTCCACATTCGCTCAATTGATTTTAATTTCACGACCAATCATTAAATGTACATTTCTCCCCTAACTCCCTCAGCTTTGGAGCAAACGCAAATAAAAATTGCTTAAAATGGTTAACATTTCCTGTCATTGAAGGCCTTTGTCAGGGGTTGGGGGTCGCTGAGTTTTAAAGAGTATTTCCATAGGAAAACTCATTTCAGATCTGCGGCAGGAACTCAGACTGTTTCATACAGCGAAGTTTGGGGTTTGCAATCAGCCTAAATTTATTGCAGTCAGTCAAATGATCCTTTATATTATGTAGACGTAGGAGAGCAAATATTCCAAACAAGAACTTAGATTATTAACCTGGGGCCCAGCTCAGGTCACAGGAAAAAACTAAAATGTGTCCTCTTCCCCCCTCCTCCTCCCCTTTAGTCATTTTCTTTTCCATTATGGAAAAAACCCAGAATTTGGTATTTTAATTTGTTGTGTTTCCTCTATTGATTGTTTAGTTAGTGATTTTGCCAACTTCCTGGATGTTCATTTCTGGTTCTGCACAAAAGAGCCACATTTCCTTTTGGAATCGGGACCAGGAGACAGAGCAGACTCGGGAACCGTGAGTGCACCCCGGCCTGGTCTTTCCCGCGACCCAGACCCCCTTGCTCCCTGCTCGGTGCTGTCCGCCCTTTCTTCAGCTTAGAGCTGACTTTCCGCAGGGCTCCGCACATGAGCACAAGAAACGCTCCGCTGCCCCGCAGCACCTTTCTCCACTTTTAGGAAAAGAGACTCTACAATTTCTACATAAACACGGGGTAGGAAGAGGAGGGGAGTGACTTCAATTTTCATTTTAAGGCTCCGAAAGATGGAGAAAGTAAACAGAAGCGGGCTGTTTTATTTCAGGGGCTCACAGTGAGTCTCTACTGAATTTACCTAATAAAATGAATTTAAAAATTTTTCATTTTCTCATTTCATCCCAGCAGAAAATGAGTTTGCCTTTATAATGTCCAGATCTTTCAAACTCTATTGAGTGAGAAATTAAGTTACAAAATTTAAATACTTTGGTATACACACACACACACATACACATACACGAAACGACGTAATTTGTGATGGTAATACAATATAGCAAGCCTGGTTTTGGGGTCCTAGGACACTTAAGTTTTTTTATGATGTGTAATAAAGAAAAATAAGATTCAGTAAAAAATGTTTCTCCTTGAAAATGGGTGAAGTGTAATACTCAATAAATTTAATTATAATTTTCATTAGTTAACATAATTTGCCTATTTTTAAAAAAATCTTCTGAACATCTTGTCGAAATGTTAGGAGGACTGCAAAGAAAACATATGTTAATGTTCTAGGCCACAGCTGATTTCTTTGCTTCCCGCAAAACTATTCCAACTACCATGGGAAATTATAAAACAATAGAGTTCTCTTGTGAAAAGAATATCTTGCCTTTAATTAACAAGAGAAAGCAGTTAAAACTGAAATTTCAAGGCAAACCCGGTGATCAGTTAAGGGTGGGAAGAAGAGGAAGACAGGATGGTTATTTTCCTAAGAAAATCCAGAAATCGACATCAGGCAGATGTATAATCAGAATGTGATTATATTTATAAGGAAAAGTTACATAAACTTCAAAAATGAAAGTTGTTTTGCTTAAGTGCCTGAAAAAAGAATTTAGAATAATATTTGGGTTATCCCAGTTTTGTGCTCTTGTGTTCACAAAAGCTTGTTAAGGTCCGGGCGGGACTAGTGAGCTCCATCCAAAGAAGTGTTGTGTGTGTGTGTATGGGGGGGTCTACGCCTGTCTCCCCCCGCACCCCCATCCCACGGAGTATGGGGAGCTGACTCGTGGGAAATAACCTTTACTCCATAAATGCATAGAGAATATAAAACTCTTAAAAATTAAAAATAGCAGTTTTCTAACTTTTTTAAAAAAAATACCTCCTCTTTGGGGGGGTTATTGACGAGGAGACCGCAATGGCCAGAGTCAATTTTCGAAATTGCTGTAGAACAGACGTGTGCAATAGACTATTTCCACTTCCCTGTGATTTTGATTTGAGTATTTTGTTCTTGTGCTTCTGTCCCTGAAACGATGGTACTCTACATCTTCAATGTATTTTCTGAGTTTTTTTTGGATCGCCCGAAACAGAAAGTGTCCCCTTCGCAGGGAGGTTTGCCCGCTGTCCAGTAGATGGCGATGTTACTTCTAGAGTGACGGGGGGTGGGGGTGGGGAAGGCACCGAGATTTAGCCTGAAATAATCTCAGGTCACCCTGTCACCTCTCCCAGAGTGCATCCAATGGGCTTTAAACGTAAGAAGAAACACTTCGGAGGCCTCTCCTGAAACGTGCCAAGCTATCAAAGAGTATTTAAAGTGTTTAAGCCAAATGTTAATTACCAAATGTCTCACCCTCCTGAAATAGTCGGAGACAGTGCCCAGCTCGAGTTCAAAGAAATGCTTCCTGGAAATGTTTGAGATAAAAATGGAAGAAACTTAGCAGCTATTTCAATATTTTGTCAGTTGCCTATGTTTTAAAAAATAAAAGACATCCTCACCTTTCTTCTGTAGTAATCCCGAAAAATGCACATTGTACAGTATTACGTGGAATTTTATATGCATCAAGATGGGCAAGTATAACCAGGCACGTGTACATAACAATAGTCTCACCTTCTCAAAAAAGTGTTTTCGTTTTGATGTGATGGAGGAGCAAATATACATTTGGACATTGTATTTCATTATATCAGCACCTGATAAAGTGGTATCGCCAGATTCTTAGAACTTTTTAAACCTCAATGTCCCATGAATGATTCCAGTGTAACCACCTCCTCCTGCCCCATTTGGAACCGTTTCTACTTTATTTCAAAAACATTTTTCTATCCCCATCTCTTGCTAAAGAGAATCCCAAATAATGATGAGCACGTTCTTCAACACATTTAATGTTAAAATTAAAGTGATTTTAAAACATTTTTGGATGATGTCAATGTTTTGCTTATTCATAGGATGACATGATTACTTAATTTTTTTATGTAATAATTTACCATATCATTTTTTAATTTAAAAATAAGTAGTGTGGATGTTGACAAATATTTTAAACAAACTGGAATTCAACAACAGCAACAAAAAGATTTATTTCTTTTCCTAAGAATGATGTTATCATTTATTCTTGGGGAAAAAAAGGATGAAGGGAGATTCATTTGACTCCAAACTTCAACTTCTTAAAGACTCAGAAATATGTAAATGTAGCATAATACAATGACTTCATCAAGTCTGGTAGTAATTAATCTTGTATCCTTCTTTAAAAATTTAATTGAATGACATGCTAGCTTTTACACTTGTGTGTATTTACAAATTGTGCAAGTCACCCACTATACATAACTCAAGTCTATGTATTAATAAAATGATTGTGCAAAAACCCAGCTGTTTAAATAAATTCTGTTCTGCTTTAAAGATTTTGCCCTTTGGGGAGAAAGTCATTTAAGTATTGAGTGGCAGTGACCAGCGAACAATGGTTAAAATGTAAATAAATCTTCCTGAAACTTAGTTCTAATTTTCTTGAGCAAGATACTAACCCATAAAAAATAAACATTGTTTATTGAACCACGTTTGTATCAAGTGAACCTTTGTAAAATGATATGGAGAAAATATGAACGTTTATGTCCCGAGTACTTTGGTTCCCTAGCAGAACAGAGGGGGCTATTTGATACGTAGAAACTGAAGAAAATAAAATTAGCAACTCTGGTGAGAGAGCCATTCAGATTTGTGCAGTTGCATGGAGGTGATCGTATTAGAATTAACACACACACAAAAAAGTTGTGTCATTTGGCACCTTGGCTTAAGGGATAATTTAATTACACCGCCTATTAGTGTTGACTTATGTTTCTGCTTCAGCCAACCATCTTACAACCTTGTTTATTTCCAGAAATCACATTTGTGACGGCTCTAATAGGCCATTCAACAGCAAAAATTTTCTCATTTAGTTGAAAATATTTCAGGTTTCAGAAACCGAGAAAGGCAAAGCGCTTTCAGACTTCATGTATCTGAGTAAACTGGTTTGGGGCAAGATTTTTTGAAAAATGAACTCAACCATCCTGTTTGACCAATTTCAGCCTAAAATATTTTTATGTTTCAATTTGCCAACCAAGCTGATAAGATTTGAGCAGATGCAGAGATTATTGGTCCTTCTGGATTTTTTGTGTGTGTGTGTGTGTGTGTGTGTGTGTAAGGGTAGAATGTGGATCGGGCACCGTTTTTGCGTGTGGGTTACAGAAACAGCTTAAAGGCCTGCATTGCCAGCGAGCTTGTCCGTCTGTGTCTATCACTGATTCACACTCTGGGTCCTGTATTTGTAAACTTTCCACTTTTTGTTTTTTGAGAAAGGCATGTTTGATCTCTGCAAACGAAGGTGGGGAGGTGTATTTGTTTCCTTCTTAACAGCTGAATGCAATCAGGGCACTTCTTTGGTGTTGTGTTTTAGTTAAAATGTAAAGGAAAAGAGAAAAACACACCCAAACAAACCAGAAGATACATTTAGCATCCAGTCTTCAGCTCCAAACCTTTAGTCCATCAATGGGGGAATGACTCCTGTGGATGCAACGTGTTGTACCCCTCCCCAGACCCCTCCCCGGGAAATTCTCTTGGAAGAAGATGGGAAATCATGGGGCTTTTGTTGAAGGGTCAGCTCACACATTTAAGTGGCACGTCAGGAGGAAGAAGGCTGAGATCCTTTGTGCAAACAAGCACCAGAAATTCAAATCCCTGCCTGTCTCTCAGAAATGTTCTTGTGCAATGTCTCCTGAGCGGTTTGGAGAATTGAGCATTTGCAGGGGAGGCGCCCCAAACATTCCAGGCTGAATCTCCTCCAGGAGAGGGTGCTGAGACCCAGGTCTCTCTCCAGAGCTGTGACGGAGGCGTGCTCGGTGGAGACAGACTGCGTGCCCACCAAGGTAGTGGCTGGGCACTCACAGAGCAAAGGCTCTCATGACCACCCAGTGCACGGCATGTGCTGTGCAGACGTGGGCCTGAGGCCCAGCCACGCCGAGGGGCTTGGACAGTGCTGCACTGCAGTTCTCACGCAGTTCCGGTCATTTACCAAATGCCTTTGTTTTTAATGTGTTCGCCGACCATCTCGCCTTGGAGAATCCAGGTGTCAGGATCCTTGTGTGCCCAAGGCCTCGAGTAGCACATGAGAGATGCTTACAATAATGCTTGATATTTATCCAGAGTTCACAGTGTGGCAGGACAACACAATGGTATCTCCCAACAAACCGATGAGGTAGGAAATGTCATTATCTTCATTTGACAATGGAGGAAACTGAGTCCCTGGGAGGCTGAGGGAAGTCCCCAAGGTCTCACAGGTGGTGTGGAGGGCAGGGGAGGACTGGGGATTCAAATCCAGGCTGTCGTATCGAGGACAGCACAGTCTTAACCAGGCCTCATGGTGCTTTGCTAAATAAATATTTGTTAAGTGAATAAATGAGTGGATAAATTTGAGAGACAGTGGGGTGTGATGTCTGGAAGAAAGGTTCAGAGGAGGGTAGATTTGGGTTCAAACAGGGCTCTGCCCCCTCATTTACTGGTGACTGGTAAATTCCTTAAATTTTCCAAGCCTCGGTGGTTTTCTCCTACATAAAACGGAGCTAGTAATCTTGCTGTTCGGGTTGTGAAGATTTGAGCTTGTGATGCAGGGCTTGGCCGTGGCATGTGCTCAGTAAAGGGCTGCGTTCTGACGGTTCTCTGGGCTGGCCCCACCTTTCCCCAAGCCCACAAAGAAGCAGGAGGCGTTTGTTGTGTGCCTGGTACTTACATTCTTGGGACGTGTGGCCCTAGGGAAGTGTGACCCATGGACCAGCATCCCTGGGAGCCTGTTGGAAACTCAATCTCTGTCCTGTCCAGACCTCCTGAATCAGAGGCTGCATGGCGGCAAGATCCCAGGATTGTGTGCCTGTGGCCTGGCTCTCAGGCTCCCAAGTGACAGAGGCCACCATGTACTTCCTTTTCCAAGAGTGTCCCCGAGGGTTTCTGAGGAGGTGGCTGCCCGTAACCCGCTTCTCTGTGAGCCTCCAGAGTTCCTGGGGCCCCCTCCTCGCCCTTCCCTGCCCTGCTCTGTGCTTCGGGGGGCTGGGAGGCATCATTTCACAGGCTCCCATGTCAGCTGGCTTCTGGTGGGGTCTGGCCAGGGGCCAGTGGGTGGCACTGGGGAGAGACCAGAGGGCCAGCTGGAGGGAGGGAAAGCCGGGATGTTGCTTCTCTTCTTTGTTCAGGCTGCTCACAGAGGGCCGGCCGCCACTGGGTGGCCCCCGACCCCAGGCTCCTCTCTCTGTCCCTCGGGTCCGCAGGTGCTAACAGGTGTCTGCTGGTGTTTATCGCCTGTGTTTGCTGGTTGGTGTCTCAGCTTTTCCATCACCAGAGCAAGTTTGCCTTCATCTCGCCTCTCCCTGACACATGCCCCCGAGGTCCCTGCCATGCCCACAACTCGCTGTTCTGCAGACATGCCACACTTGCTCATGCCCCTGTGCCTTTGCACGTGCTGTCTCTTCTCCCTGGAGTGCTTTTTTCCAACCGGCAAATCTCCTTTTTTCTTCAAGGCCCCACATAAGTGATGTGAATAGCTGAAGGACAATTATCTGAGTATTTTAATGCTCCCTCCTGCCCTTTCTGGGCTGTTACACCCGACAGTGTGTTCTTCACTTCACCCCAGCGTCACATGGGCCACCATCTCTCTGATCATGGAGTGTGAGAGTTAACGCACGTTGTCTGGGCCCACGTGATAAAACACTCACTGGCCGCATTTCCCCAGAGAGACAAGATGTGAGGGCATGACATTGTGGTAGGAGAAAAAAACACTAGTGTAGCAAAACAAAGCTTTGTTACATGATTCTCCGAACCCAAGGCTGCTACGAAAGTTCTGCATCCGTTCATTTGTTCAGCTGGCCGGTCCTTCAATCAGGAGTGAATTCTCACTGAGTGCCACAGCCGTGAACAAGGGGCAAGGGCATTTGTTACCCCTCCATGGCCCGTCAGGGAGGACGACACGTCACCGGCAACTGCAGTCCCGTGTGGGGAATGTTTGGGGGCGCGGGGTGTGCATGGAGGAGGGAGCTTCGGGAAGGCTCTACAGACGCCCATCCCGACTGAGGCGCAGCCCGTGTGGCGCAGGGCGGGGACTCTGCGGGTGTGGGGCTCAGAGGGCGCAGGCCTGGGCTTGGGAGTGGGCGAGGGTAGCGTGGGGACCTCCCACGGGCTCCCCGTGGGCTCCACAGGCCCGGGAGAGATCCTCTCCACCGGTCGCAACACAGGCAGGAGGCAAAAGCTGGCAGGGCTCTGCCATCGGCGTGTCATATTTTATGCCTTGAGAAAGCTGGCAGGCGGGTTTCACCAAGAAAGCAAATAAATAAATGAAGAAGTAAAATAAGTAATAAAATGAAACAAACAAACCGAGAAATAAAATATTCATCTTAGTATGTAGAGGCAGTTTGCCTTTCAGTGTCCCAGAGGAGAAAGAAAAACGCTCTGCCTGGATGGCACTGCCGCCAATCATCCTGGACCGGGAAGAGGGAGGTGGGGACCGGGCGTGGGGTGGGGGGCGTTGCCATGGAGACGGCCACGTACCCGCTTTGCCTCGCTGGTTCGTTCCCCCAAAGGAATGATCTCAGCGCAAACAGAGGCCCGGGAGGGAGCGACGGGCTTGTCTCAGAGCTCCAGGGCGGCGGTCATGGGTCGCCCTTGTGTCCATGCCTGGCCCTCAGGGTGACGAGAAGGATGCCACACCTGGATGGACATCGTGCCCTATCGAGGAAGAAGGGTAGAGGGAGAAAACACAAGGTCTTCTTATTCCCTGGGCACGCACATCTCACTGGCCAGAATTGGGTCACGCGACCACTCTCCACTGCAAGGACGTCTGGGAAATTGCATATTTTTTGTCGGGGCTCGTTTTCAAGCCAAATGAAATGGGAATCCTGTCAACAAGGAGGAATGTGGAGGGGAATAGAGGTTGTGTGGGCAGCAGCAGAGGGCCCGGAAACTGGTGTGGACCAGATCCGACCATCACCTGACGCTCCCTGGGTCAGAAGAGGAAGAGACTTTTAAAAAATATTTTTACAGAAATCCTTCTGACAAGATATTTATTTCTTAACATTCTAAATATTTCACTCACTGCCTCGTTAGAGATAGAATGAATTAGTGTGTTCATGGCTTAGAGAGTGAGGGATCAGTGTTTTTGGCCAAGACCCCCCTGAGATCAGTGGCTTCTTTTATGATCATCACTTCACAGAGAAGGAACCCGAGGCACAGATGTGGGGCTTTGCCCAGAGTCACCCAGGCAGTGAGGATCGGAGTGGGCTTCAACCCACAGATGCCCCCTCCTGGCCCCAGAGTCCCAGCCCACGGCGGGGCTGGGTGCCCTGGGGGGCTGCAGGAGCCCTTCCGGGTGGGCAGGCAGAGCCATGGGGGTGTGGGAGGGTGTCCCTGGGCTTCTAGACCACGTCCCCCAGGAGGCTTGATCTTGGGGCTCCTGCTGCTTCTTCTTCCTCCTGCCTCCCTCCCTGGCCCCGAACCTCTCCTGGGCTCCCAGTAGGATTGGGGAGTTTCTGCGAGCTGTTCTCTGGGCTCAGAGTGCTGGCCCTGGAGTGACCTCTTCTCACTGCTTCTGGCTGGAAGCCTGCTCACACTTCTGCTGCAGCTCACGGGCCCTCATGGTCATGGGTGTGAGCCCAGATGTGCCACCCACCACCTGTGTTCACACCATCTCCATGCATCACAGAGCCGTGGGTTCAGTGCAAAGGTCTCCTAGGTCACAGCATCCTCTTGAGAGTGGGCAGCATGAGACCCCCCCCACAGGGCTGTGGTTACACAGTGCCTGGCCATGGCTAGGACACAGGGGCTGTGATTGCCATGGCAACTCCCATCTGGATGTGGGCCCTTGGGTACCACAGGGAGGCGTCTACGGGGCAATGGGGGATCAGTCCTTCCCTTGCAGCGAGCCGTGTGACCTCTCTCAGCCTGGGATTCCTGGTCTGTAACTGGGCGAGAGTCCCCGGGCCTCGCCCGCAGGGCTGCTGTGAGTGTTAGAGAGCGTTGCAATAGTTGGAAGTATTGAGCGCTGATCACTTGCCAGCCCTTGGCTGAGACTTTCTGCTGGGGTCATCTCTTTTAAACATAATTGGGCATCAGGCCACACTGTGAGTGGCAAGGACGAAACGTCTGCAGGACTTCTCAAGCTAAATCCTATCTGGCAGGTAGCAGGTAGGTCCACGACAAATGACCTGTGCCTTCCTAACTCCCTGACTCATCCACCTGTGAATAAGCATCAGCAGTCCTGACATCTCACCAGAACCTGTTCCTGGAAACCCGTTGTGAACTTAGGGACAAAATAGATCGGGAGAACACCGCTCAGAAACAACAGCATGTTCCCAAAAAAGGGCTGTGCCTCAAGGAACTCATATCAAAGGCAAACAGCCAGGCAGGAAGGAGGAACACAGGGGACGTGACCCTGAGAAACCATGTAGGTTGGAGAACAATTTCACCCAGCGTGTGAAGTAGGGCACCGAGGACACATCTACCACCCCTGGGGCCGTAGGGCAGCCCCGAAGCCTAAACGAGTTAATGCTCTTGCTTTATTGCAATTCACTCTTTTGTCTTAGGCCCACTTTGTGATTTAATAAACATTTGATTAAAAATCCACCTTTTTTCCTAGAATGTTGAAGGACTTTAGGACACTGTACAGATGGCAAAGTTTTCTTAATTAATTTGCTCAAGCGCTGATCTTACTGTCCCTCCTTTGCCAGAAGAGGTTCCAGAGCCATCCGAAACTCATTTTCTGACCTCAGTGTACCATCAGAGGTGTCCAACTCGTGTTACCTGCTGAAGCGGTTTCTCTCCCACAAAAAGAATTTTGAAGTTAAAACCTCCCTAGGCAACACAGAAGGCAACGAGGCATGTGCTGGGCTTTTACCCACAAAGAGTCCAACTTAAAGTGGCTTGAGCACGTGCAGGGTTGTGTTTCTCACACGGTAAGGACGTCTGAGAAGGTGGCGCTGGCATCCATTCAGTCACTCGGCAAAGGCAGAGTCGGCATCTTCACATCGCTTGTGTGAGTGTCCCGTGGCTGCTGCAACAACAGACTGCAAACTTCATGGCTTCAAACAACATGAATTATCATCTTATAGTTCAATAGGGCAGAAATTCAACATGGGTCTCACTGGGCTAAAGTCAAGGTGTGGGCAGGGCGGGCTTCTTTTGGAGGCTCCGGGGGAATCCGTCTCCCTGCCTTTTCCAGCTTCCAGGGCCGCCGCATTCTTAGTCTCGGGGCGTCCTCCACCCGCAAAGGCAGCGGCGTCTCTCTGGCCTCTGCTTCCACCTCTGCCTTCCACGTTTAAGGACCCTGTGCTTACACTGGACCCACTCAGATAATTCAGGACAATCTCTCCATTTTAAGGTCAGCCAGTTAGCAAACCTACTTCCATCTGCAACCTTAATTCCCCTTTGCCACATAACCGAACTCTTCCACAGGCTCTTGGGATTAGGATGTGGACATTTCTTGGGGGGCCGTTATTCTGTCTCCCACATTGCTCTTAATCTGTTCTGTCATGGCCAGGTGGCTGCTGCACCTCAAGATGTGTTTGAGGGAAGAGGGCAGAGAAGGTTACTAGGATACTGCCAACTGGGTCTGTGCCGTTTTACTAGGAAAGCAAAAGGTTTCCCAGAAATGTCCCAACAGACCCCGTTTACACTTTACAGGCTAGAACATTTTATGGACTTGGCCATGTCTAGCTGCAAGGGATTCCAGCCTCCAATCAGGAGGCCGTTAATGTGCCAACGGTTCTAGGAAGTGCATCGGCAGAGTCTGCCACAGACCCTTCCAAGATCCTTAATTTATTTCATCAGATCCTTGAGGACAGGCCACCAGAAGTAGGAAGTGGTGGCTTCCAAAGAATTTCTTTAAAGCTTTCCAGTGGAATGTAGTTTATAGGAACTCTGGGAGTTCTAAAACAGAACTTTAAAATCTCCCCCTGGAATTGTGGGGCAGCTACAGGCTTTGGAATTATCTGAGTTGGGTTCTAGCACCTTCTCAACTTGAGAACCAGAGAGCATATGTACAGAGCATCTGAGATGTCTGGTTCTGGCGTGTGCTGTGTGACCCATGTGTGTTCCCCAGGGCAGGTGTGGGATAAATAAGGGAAGGGTGGCCCAGGTTTGGTAGAAGATGTAGGTACTATTTTGGCATCAATACGGTAATAGAAAGGCTGTGTCTCCCCCATGGGGCTTCCATTCTGATGGGTAGTTCTATCTTAACCTAAGGAATCACGCAGGTATTGAACAGGGGCCTTGTGAGGGGTTGTCAGTGCATCACCTCACTGTGCACTCTGCCTGAAAGTCTGCTTCGCTACTCTGTGTTCCCAGCAGGATGCTGGACCCCTTGCTGTGGATTGGCTCTGCCTCAACTATCCCACGCCCCTGGACTTGAGGAGTCACCTTGCGTGGGTGGCTCAGGTCCCTTGTGGAGGCAGGCACTCCTGAGGCCTGGCCAGGAGACTCCCCGCTCCCCATCACCCCAAACAGCAGGGTGCCTGCTCCACTCCATCACTGATGCCACAGGCTCAAAGCAAATTGGGGAGATGAAATCCAATTCAACTTAACTCACACTTTTGAACCTTCCATGGACTGGTCATGGTGCCAGCATTTTGTAGGGACACAGAGAGGGACACGGTGGGCCCCTGCCCATAAGATGCTTGTGGGGGAGACACAGAAGAGGTCACAGCCCCCGGGTTGGGTCCCTGCTGTGTGACAGGCACTGGTTGCCACTGGGTGATGTTGGGCAGGTGAGTTCTACTCTCTGCACCTCGGTTAACTCACCTGTGCAGTGGGGGTGACCACAGCAACCCCCTCAGAGGGCCATTTCGAGCATCTTTATATGGGAAGTGCGTGGAACCATCCTGGCACATAGAACGTGCTCTGGAAGGGCTTGCTGTCACTCTTGTGGTTAGCATTGTTATTTCTGAGGTACACAAATGGCTCCAATACTCAGCATTTAGATTCAATGAAGCAAATGGCTTGCCTGCACGGAACACGAGTGGGGTTTGAAGGTGCTAGACATACCACTCATTTATTATCAGCTAACTGTGATCAGACTCTCAGGGGGAGGCTGAGCCTGGTTTCTGGCTGCGAGCTGAGCTCTCCCCAGCTTGAAAACACTTCCTACGCCGGCATAATCAGTTTCCTCTTTGAGTAGATGGAGCTTCTAAGAACGTCCAGCTCGCAGATGGGCTGCGAGGCAGGACGGGATAATAGTGCAGTTGTGAGCATGCCGGGTCCTCAGTAAGGGTCAGCCGTTGCTCTAACACACACGACCTCAGTGAATCCTGGGAGAATGCAGACAGAACCTGTTGGCCATTCCTCTTTGCAAGTGGGGAAACCGAGGCACAGAGCGGCACGGCCACTTGCCCAGGGCCCCACAGCCAGTACGTGGTAGGGGTGATTTCAGGGATGAGCAAAATCAGCGACCAGGGTCCCAGGTGAGTGTGTGACCCTGGGCCACTCCCCTAGTAGGTCCTGTCCCAAAGTGGGTGAGGGGTGACGGGGCTGCGTGGCCCTGCCTGCTCCCTCGCGGGGGCTTCCCTGCCAGTGTGTTTGTTTTGGGCATCGTTGTCATGTTCCTGTGAGCCAGCCGCCAGCAACGCTTTTTCCCAGGGGGGTGCTCGGTGGTGAGAACCTGGGAATTCTCTCTTATCTCTGCAGAGCAGGACGCGTCCTGTGCCCGTGTCCCCAGTGAGGCTTCCCAGCACTGTGATGAGCTTGCAGGTTTCTGCAGGCGACTGCTCCAGCCACCGCCCCCAGCCAGCTTTGGGGGGGCTGTGTTTTGTTTCCCAGGCCCCTCAGCACCGTAACCGGGCGCCGCCACCGCCCTCCCCTGTGTCCCTGGCCTTCTCAGTTGCTCCAAAGGCCCTCCCGGCCAGCCGCCAGGGAGAGGCAGCACAGGGTGAACTCCTGTTTCCGCCCATTCTTTGTGCAGGGGCAGTGGGTGGTTCCCAGCCAGAGAGGGCCGGTGGGGGATGCTCTGACCTCCCCCCACCCCATCCATACCAACTTCTGAAAGACGCTCTTACCAAGCCATGAGGGGATTCATCCAATTCCTCGATGGGGTATGGGCAGTGGGTCTCAATCGTACCTCCAGTGATGTTTGTGCAAAAATGCAGATTCTCAGGTCCCTGGTTTCAAAGTCAGACTCATTAACCGGGATGGGGTCCATGATCAACGATTTATACCAGGCCCCAGGAAATTCTTCTGATCTGGCAAATTTGGGAGAACACTGGCCTGGCAGTCGAGGCCAGGCTCTGGAATCCGGCTGAATTTCAACTTCACTGATCCCCTTCTGGTCACTCTGCTTCTTGAAGCCTCTCAGAACCTCAGTCTCTTCTTCTGTTGACTGGGTTATCTTCATTATGTGATTATTGGGAGAAATCCCAGAGTACTCTGTACACAGAGTGTTTGAATCTAGTGTTCAGGAAAGGATGAATTCTTATTGCCTGTAATGATATTCAAAGACATAACACTCCTGGCAAAGTTTCTGATAATCATAAAAACCAGACAGACCACACAAAGCCAATAGGGTTGGAGTCAAAAGTAAAGACTTTAGGCTGGGCGCGGTGGCTCACGCCTGTAATCCCAGCACTTTGGGAGGCTGAGGCAGGAAGATCACTTGAGGCCAGGAGTTCAAGACCAGCCTGGGCAACATAGTGAGACCCTGTTGCAAAGAATTGTGAAATATCGTGGCCTGACCGAATGGGCTCATGCTGTATTCCTGAGAGGAACACACACACATCCACACACACTCATGAACACACAATTCTCATGCACATGCTCACATCATGACATGCATACACACATGTACACATTCATTCACATGCACACCACACACAATGATACACAGAAGGAGACTCCACCCCCAAGCTCTCTCCTTCCCTCTCCTTGGGGATAGAACTGCTTATTGGCCTTAGATAGTTCTGTTCCTGTTGAATTCAGGCTCCACCACTGTGGGATCTGTTGCTGGACGTCCCCAACCCTCAGTGTCCTTGCCCATGAAGTGGGCACAACAACAGTACTTACCTCCCAGGGTTGTCGTGGAGCCTGTGCGTGGAGAGCATTTAGGAGACCACCTGGGACACCCCAAGGCTCCTGACGCCTGATCACTTCTAAGCTGTGTCACTGTCACCTTTCCCCAGCAAGCTTCTTGTCCCAAACCCTCCAATCAGCCCCCTGTGGGCTTCCACAACTCTTGCCTGACCTGCTGCCTGGTTCTGCTGGGGCAAGATGTCAGGTAAGTCATTTCATATGTCTGTGTCTTCCAAGGGGTAACAGATGTGGCCTCCTGCCAGTTTATGGACCAATAGGGCCCAGGATCTCCACAGGACGTCTGCAGATAAAGGCTTACTGGGGAGTGGAACTGGAGTGATTCATTTATGCAAACATGGCACCAGGGACACAGAGATGAACACACTCAGTCCCTGCCCACCGGGAGCTCACATTCTGGGGAGGATGAGAAAGTCAGGGAGTGAATATTCCGATGGTGTGTGCTAAGCATTCCCTGTGTGGGCCAAGTGCCTTCCCCAGCACGGGTGGAAGAGGTAAGCTAGACAGATCCAGCCCTCAAAGGGTAGGGATGCCGGGTCCCGTGGAGCCGGCAGTGGGATGTGGATGGGACAGAGGTGATGGCATGATTAGTCATGAGCAGAAGTCCTCCAGGTAGACAAGGGACAAAGACTTTCCAAGAAGTGGAACAGCTGACATCAAGATGCAGAGGCGTGAGCTGCAGTGGTGACTGTGCTTAGGAAGGGGTCAATGCATGGGTCTACCCGCCAATGAGATCTGCAGGTGGGAGGGTCCCAAGACCAGGTGGGCTTTTTGTGGTTATCTCAATGCAGGCAGCTTTCGAGTCCTAGATTTGTCACCAGGGACCCCCAGCTCATGCTTAAATATATTGGTTACATGCTAATGATGTCGCCCTTGGAATGAGCCACTTGCATAATTTAAAGCCTTGTTCTTCAAGACAGTAGGCTTCCCTTCCCAGAGTGTGGACCACAGACCAAAACCTGCCCAGGTGGGACATGTTGGCATCTCTTTACAGTCTGCATCATTTTTGCTTTGCATCCCATGTTATATGCAGATTCATTTTTAAAGGCCATTGCTTTCCCTCCCCCACACTATAATTTTAGTAAAAATGATGATATTGGAGCATCATGTTTATCTTGGGTCTTCTCATGGCCTCCTCTTTGAGAAGCCAGGCTGACCTTGGGGGGTGACAGGAAGTACATCTGCTCTTGCTGAGCGTCAGCCATGTGCCCCTTAGCAAGAATGGTGGCCCAATCCTAAGAGCAGGTTTTCTACAACAACATGGGACGAGACCCTAAACCCAGGGCGCTGTGAGTGTCCGGAAGAGGGAGCCAGAATCATGACACCTGCCAATTTCCCTCTTGGGTCTTGGCCCGCCCTTTGCTCTCGGGTCTGTGACTGCTCTAACGAGAGTCTCCTCTTGGCAAAGATCAGGGACGAGATTCCCCATGGAAAGTTCTCTCCCTGGCCAAGAGCTCGAGTGTGTGCCCTCCTTGGTCAGCTGCTGCTTTCGCCCAGAGTGGAGAAGCCTTCAGATTGGCTCCTCTCTCTGTCCTGCCCACTTCCACCAGTCTGAGAACATCAGCTTGTGGGGCTCTTTTTGAAATATCTGGAATTTCCCAAACCCTTACCTTTCAGCTTGGTTGGTACATATAAAATAACATGTTATCCTACGTGTGTATCAATACACTTTTAATTAAATCTTTTTATCCAAAGGGGATCATAGTTGTACACATTCATAATGTCTGCTTCCTTGCCTACTTTCAAATCCCATTCCCGCCACTTGCCAGCTGTGTGACCTTAGGTAAGTCACTTAACCTCTCTGTGCTACACTTTTCTAATCTGCAAATGGGGGATAAAAACAGCACTTAAGTTATTGTGAGGATTAAGTAAGTCAATACGTGTGAAATCTTGGAAATAGTGCCAGGTACATGTTAGTTCCATAACCATCAGAGGGCTTTGGCCCATCCTGGGAAAGAATAATTTGATTTTCCAAACAGACACAGGAATGCTGTCCTTTGCAGTGCATGATCATTCTCCCCTGTAGCAAGGCCTTTACCGTGCAGTTACTCTGGCTCAAGTACATACAAAGGGGTGGATCGACAGTCACTTGCAACTTCTTGGCAGCAGGGTGATCCACACGTAGGGTGCCCACCTGTTGGTGCAGATGGAGGTGGCGGTACCAGAAACAGTTCCTCCCAGGTGGGCTGCCTTGGGGGTCACAGTCAGGTCTGAGCCTCTAGTTTGCCAGAATTTGGTTCCAGAAACAGCCTACCTGAGCTTTCAGAGTTGCTTGGCCCCCGAAAGGCAATCTTGGGTCTCAGGGCCTCTAGGCCTGTGATCTCCCCAGGCAGGCCCCAGGGTGCCTATGCGCAGGGGGCCGCTCCATTTGTGGTGGGACGTATGCCATTTGTCAGTGGTGTGGGTGACTCGCTGGGCACCCCGTGAGGCAAGCTTGCAGAGTTCAAGGCTGGGTGCGCCTCAGCTCTCACTATCAGATCTAATTGTGGGCTCGGATTTCACAAATTGGGGCTGTGCAGGTGGAGGACAAGCTGCAGAGGTCATGCCTAAAAGCTTATTAAACCGCGGGTGTGAAAGGTAAGACCATCTGGATGCCATTTGACAACTTAAGTGGTAATTACACCATTTGGCGCAGGAATTAGTGAGAGCTGGGGCTTGCACCGTGGCAGGGACAACTTTTCTGTCGGAGGGGGGTGGTTGGGGGCAATCCCAGGCCTAGCAGGTCACGGTCCGCACCCCTCTGTGTGGCTTGCAGGTTCTCTGCCTCGCTCTTGGGCTGTCGCGGGGTGGGCAGTCGGGCGTGGGCAGCCGTGCTGACCGGGGACACCTGCCTTCTCGGTTCTCCCATCCCGGGAAGGGAGGTGGGAGGTGGGGGCGGCTTCCCCGACATTCCTCCCGAGCAATATGGAAGTGTTTAAGCAGAGCTTGCACCAGGCAGGGTAGCTGAGATCTGAACCTTTAAATTACAGCCATTCCCTGGCTGAGGAAAAGTAAATAAACAGTTCACAGCTGCAACCAACTCAACACAGAAACCGACTATCTCTTCTGATTGCAGGACAAGTAATTAAGTGAGAAATGTGAGCCCTCCACGTCAGGGTGAAACGATAAAGGTCTCGGGCAGTAAATCCGCCCAGTTCCAGAGACCCTCAGGTTAACCCTCGCGGAGCCGGGAGGGGACGGGGTGGGCAGGAATGGAGGCGAAGCCCGGATTAGGAACACTCACTCCGCAATTGTCAAAGCCAACTAACGAGAAGCAGCCCTGCCTGGCTGTGCCTTGCTCAGGGGATGTGATAAAGGTGAGAACTGGGGTTCTCCGCAATACCCCACAGAAGCACCTCAAAACAGGTGCTGGCTGCGTTCACCGATGATTATAGGCTGAGTTTTGTCCCCCACAAATTCATCTGTTGAAGCTCCTACCCCAGCATTGAGACTGTGCCTGTGTTTGGAGACGGGGCCTTTAAAGAGGCGACTAAGGTAACAGGAGGTCATAAGGGTGGGCCCTGATCCACTCTGACTGGTGTCCCCATAAGAAGAGGACATTAGGGCACAAAGGGCAGACCACGTGAGGACACAGAGAAGTGGCCATCTGCAAGCCAAGGAGGGAGGCCTCCGAGGGAACCAGCCCTGCCCACACATTGATCTTGGCCTTCCAGCCTCCAGAACTGCGCGGAAAGACATTTGTGTCGTTCGAGCCGCCCTTTCTGTGGTACTTTGTTATGGCAGCCTGAGCAAACCAGCATGCCCACCTTTGCCAGTGTGCCGAGAGCAGCGTGCACTTTGTAATACCAGCTGGCAACGCGGCGGGCTCGCAGGCCATGCCGGGCCCACGCGAGGTGTGTGCGTCACAGGCGGCTCCCCATACTCACCAAACCAATAGCACTCCCACCTCGCAGGTGTGGAAACTGAGGCCTGGAGAGGCAAAGCAAATACCCCAGGGTCACATCGATGGATGCGTGGACACAGCTGAGGTTCTCAAACCAGCTTCTCAGTGGAGTGGCCTAGGACATCTTAGAAGTGCAGATTCCTGGGCCCCAGCCCAGACCCAGGGAATCAGTCCTGGGTGGCAGTTTTCAAGGCACCTGGGTGATACCTGTCGGTAGCCACGTTCATAACCACTGCTCTATACCTAATTCTGCTTGCTGGAATATTGTTTTTAAAAAGCAGTGCTTTAGGAGGGGCCCCCGTGCCCTGGGGGCACGTCCATCTCTCCATCTGCCCCTGGGAGAGGCTGCTCCGATGTGGTCTCACACTCACAGTTGGTTAGCTTGTGTTTCCACAACTGCAGCACAGGCTTTGGGGCCCAAAGGCCTGGGTTCAAGCCCAGTTTCTGCTACCCATTTGCTGTGTGACCTTGGGCAAGTGGCTTGACCTCTCTGGGCCTCAGTTTCCTCATGTGTAAAATAGGATCGTAAGGTAGCTATTAACCGGGTTAGTATTTGAGATGTGCTTAAAACAGTGCCTAGCCCGTGGATTGTGCTGGGAAAATGTTCGTTAAGAACAAAACAACCATCTCACACACCCCTGGGTAATAAGAAGCTGGGGGTGGGGTGGGAAATGGGAGACAAACCAAGTCTGAAGCAGCTCTGTTCCCTGGGGGCCCTGCACAGCCCCCACACAGAGGAGGCCTCGGGGGTCTTCGTGGAGGGGACAGGTGCCGTTTGTCCACAGTATTCACCACCACCCACCCCACTGCTCACCCGAGACAGGAGTCGAGACAGTGCGGCTCCTTCTGTTCCCGTGTCAGCCATGGAGGCCTGGGGATCTGGAGGGAAAGTCCTGGGGGCACGCGGCTGGATCTGTGACAACAGCAGTGTGCTTTTAGGGGTTATGGATAATCCTCATGTCTTTTGTATTCAGCGTACTCTCCCTGCCACCCGACAAAATAATGAATGCCTATCCTTTTTGTAATAAAAACATACTGGGTTTTTTTTGGTGGGGGGTACTTAAAAAAAAAGAATGCTGTAGAAGTTGCCCGAGTCACCCAGGTGGGTTTTCCTTTGGGGCATATTTTGGCATATCCTTGATGTCCTCATGGCCCAGCAAGACGGGATGCCCCTCTGCGAGCTGCCCCAGGCCCCACCCTGGCCCCTTGGGGCATGTGCCTGCTGCGTTCTGGCCTGTGGTCCAGCAGGGGACAGCTGTGTGTCACCCAGCTGTGGGTCTCCAGGAGCTGCTGCAGGGGACCTGCCACGAAGCCGCATTCTGGAGGCCCTGGCTGCATGGACTCGCGGAACTCTGGTCTCATGGGGCCTTGGGGACCTTCAGCGGAAAGCACTTCTTCCCTCTCCCCAGGGGCAGGGACACACGGCTCCTTTACTCACAAGCTACAGTTGGGTCTGTCTGGGAGGAGCACCCAGAAGACCCTGGGAACAAGAGCAGGAGTGGGCTCTGGGCGCTGTCAGCCGTCAGCTCCCTCAGCCGGTGTGGTCTGCGGTGAGCAGAGTCCCCAGGTTTTCCCATTCTCTGGCCAGAAAGTGCACAAAGGGAACTGCCTGAGCCCGGCTGTGTGGCCAGCTCCAGAGCCGTGTTCAGTCCCAGCCACTTAGCTGATTTACCTCTGCCCCTCAGTGTCCTCTTCCTCTTCTGTAAAATGGGGACAAGAACAAAACCCGCCCTAAAGGGCTGCTGGCAGGATTAAGCAAATTGAAGCAGGTGACGGTGCTGCCACTGCATAGAGTCTCCACTGTCAGCCCTTGCTGTGGTCTTGTTTCCTTACAGCTCTGAGTTGTGTCCGTTTGCTGGAGAGCACCTGGAGACTTGGGAAGACACATCTGTTTACTCAACGCTTCAGCCAGTGTTCTCAGTCCTGGACTGGGCGCTGACATTTAACAGGAAACCACCAACATCCCACCTTGGGAAGCACATGATCCTCCGAGGGAGGCAGCCACAGGTCAAATGGTCACACAGAGGAACCATCACGAAAGCTGAGAGGTGCCGGGAGAGGCAAGACCAGGGCAACAAGAATAGACACGGAGGCCCGGTGCAGGCGGGGCAGCGGCCGAGCTGGGGCGCGAGGGACGTGCTGGGGTCAGTCGGGCGGGGGGAGAAGTGCGGTGCCCAGGCAGGGGGACGGCCTCTGCGAGAGCTCGTCCTGCTCAGAGGGGTGAAAGGAAGCCCATGTAGCTGCCGCACAGAGAGGGACAGTCACCGCCCGTGTCCCCAACCTCCATCTCCCTCCCCTCGTGGTACTAGAATCTCTAGCTCGGCCAGTCACAGTTCGGAACACGGAGCGCTTCCCCAGCCTCCTTGGCAGCTGCGACGTGCGTGTGACAAGCCCGTGTGTCCACGTGTGACAAGCCCGTGTGTCCACGAGGAGGAGAGCGAGCCCCCCCATCTTCTCCTCCTGATGGCTCAGTGTGGACGCGGCACTGCATCGTCACTGGATGGACACAGCAATGGACAAGAGAGGAGAATCCCGGTGATTTTAGAGAGCAGAACTCAGGCCTTTACGTGAGAAAAACAAATCCCACGAGCATCTTGCTCGAGCCCCTGCTATTTTGGTTCCTGTGAAGTGCGGCTGAAGCCGAATCGTAGCACAGCACGAGCTTTCACGGTGGGCGAGCTCTTGGGCGTGATCTGGGAGTTACCCCCGGCTGTTTGGGCTCCAGTCCTGTTCCCCAGACCTCCCGGGGATAATGTGAGCTGCGCAACAGCCTCTTAGTTGTTTTTGTCACTTAATTCAGCCCAGTGGGCTTCAGTGACGTTGGGCTAACGCTCTTGTCGGAGCAGCCTTCTAGGTCATGATGTGAAGTTTGATATTTTTCCAAAGAGCCATGGGAAGCCGATGGGAGTCACAGTGCGGGTCTGTGGCAGAACCAGGGCTCAGAGGCCAGTTCACGGCCCTGGTCTTTTCATGGAGTCTGTATCTATGTGGGGCATGGTGGGCTTGGGAGAGAAGCTCAGGGACAGGCCATGGATGTGCTGCTCACTTCGCGGGCTGCCCTGCCAGCAGCTGCCCGGGGGAGCTCAGCTGAGACTCCCCCACCCTGGCAGCCTCAGCAACCTCGGATTCCGGGGAGACGGGGCCTTCTGGACAAGGTTTCCTGCCCTCTTCAGAGTCCGGGCGAGTGGTCTCCCTTCTTTACCTGGACCACCCCGTCGTGTCTGCAGGGGAGCGTGGAACTGCACAGCTGTCCTGCTGTCGGCCAGAGCAGGAGTGGACGCATCTAAGACAGAGTAGGAAGATGGAGAGCCCCTGAGTCCCGGGTATGGCCGAGCCCCTCACTGACATCCCCCCGACACTGGCCCACCCCAGGAGCCTGGCAAGTGAGTCGATGCACTTCCTTTTGGCTTGAGCCAATTTTGGCCAGGATTTCTGTTGCGACTGCTGTGGTGTCCTCACTGAGGCTGGTGCCCGGCATTCAGCCTCTGTGTGTGTCCTTGCTGGGCCGCTGTTGTGTATTTTCTTGGCACTTGTACTCTGGGCCCACTCTCCTGGGTCCCTGTAGCCTATATTTACGCCTCCACCTGCTTCTGCCTGAGACCCACGTTCTCAGGGGTTCTCAGTCACGTTGCTGGGGTCCCTGTGCTGGACGGTTTCAGGGGGACTCGCACCCTCCCTGTGGTCACACCAACTTGGGTGTAGCTCCTCCTGTGGTGCTGGGGGGCTCCCTGTTTCCTATGCTTGTGGGGCCAGCCCCTTCCAGCATCAGAGGCTCCCGATGTCAGTGTGATCCGGGAATGGCCCAGGCCATGGGACCTGACCCTCCTTGGCCATGACTTCAGGTAGGATCAATGGCAATTAGGAGGGTCCCCAGGAGCCCACCTGTGCTTGCAGGACCGTGGGGTGCCAGTGCCCTCCTTACCTAAGCAGACTCTGGCCCTCCAGCGCACTCCCTGGGGGTCTCACAGGGGTTACTCCTCTGGGGTACTGGCCAGGCCCTCCCATGCCCCTGAGTCTCACCCACAACCCTGGGCTGTCCTGAGACCCCTCCCCCAGGCCACTCTGGACCCTCCCCCTGCACATGGGAACACAGGGTTTGGCGGACAGAGCAGGGCTCTGGTTGGAGAGGCTTGTCCTGGCCCAGGGCTGCTTCTTACCTGGTGTGTGGTCTTAGGGAAGTTCCTTTCCATCCCTGCACCCCAGTTCCATGTTTATAAGATGGGCCTCAAAGCAGTCTCCCTGTCCTGGGGTTCTCGAATGGTGGAGGACCTGGCCAGGCCGTGAGCTGCTCAGTGTGGGGAGGGGGATTTGGCTTTCAGAGGTCCCCCTTGCATCAGCCCAAGGACTGTCCCGAGGGCCACACCCCTCGGAACTGAAAACAGCTGACTTCCCAGCTCTGGGTTCCAAAGTGGCAGCCCTGCCCCCACGGTGATGTCACATGCCAGGGACACCGTGGACATCATTGCTCCGGGGATTTTTATAGAAGCCGTACAAGGCCATAAAGCTGTTGGGGTGGATGTTGCCCCTCGGCCTCCTCTGTGCCAATCTGGGCCTGGATGACCTCGGGCTCTGCTGGAGCTGTCAGACCTCAGGCAGCCTGTGGCTCTCCACGCCCTGCGGATGCATCTCGCCATTCCATGCCAACGGTGCTTCCAGGTTAAGTCTCGTTAGGATAATAAAAGGGATGAATAAACAGTATTTGGGCTGTATTTTTTCCTGGGGTATCATGACAGATTGAAGGCCTGTGGCTCCAGGCATGCTGGCCAGTCCTAGCTCCTGTGACCCCGGAGCAGGGGGGGTGCATGGACATGTCACAGGCTTCCCCTGCACCAGTCTGGCCTGGCCCTGCCGCCAGCGGCACCTGTGGGAACGTGGCTCCCCTGGCCCTGAGAGCCTGTTCAGCCTCCTAGGTCCCCGGGAGCAGGAGCACGTCATCCAAATGGGCCGGCTGCCCGGACCACAGCTGGCCCAGCCACAGGGACAGGATTGGCCTGGCTCTTCCTCCTGCAACTGAGACAGGAAAGAGCCTCGGATGGGCAGGTGTCTTGGCACCTGGCACCTCACTATTCTGTCTAGAAGAATGGCTTCTTCTCCGCCATCTGAGTGCTACTGCTCCAGGGAGCCAGGCTGGGCCCCTCCTTCCTACAGGAATTCCTGATAACAAGAATGATGATGAAATGGTCAGTGTACTGGCATCCCTTGTCCACACTCACTGTCCAAACTCAGCAAATTGATTCTGATAGCAAGGGCCACGTGTTACTGTAACAAACGTGACAACAGCTCTCGCTCTCTGAGTGCTCATGGTGTGCCAGACACTGTGCATGAATTACCTGAGCAGATTTTCCCAAAAGCTCCAGGCAGCGATAGTAACAAAACCACATCATCTCACTCTGTGCCTGTTCTAACAGCCTCCCAGAGCGCCACTCTTCAAACCTGCAACGCTCTGTGCGAGGTACCGTCAGCGCCCATGTTTGCATACGAGGAACCCGGGGTCAGGGAGGTTAAGTGATTTGGCCGAGGTCACACAGCTGGTAAGTGTCCAGAGCTAGAATCTCACTTGCTCAGTCTTGCTCCAGAGTTTGTGCTTTTTATCACTAACATTTACCGTGTCCGTGAGATTCAAGCAATATTGGGGCAAGAACATGCCGTGGACCTTATTAATAGAGGCCAGTGCTCACACCAACAGGGTTTTGGGCCAACTGATGAGATAATACAAGCCCAGAGCCCGGCCTCTAGATTTAAGCAAAAACAAACAAATTAATAAAAACAACATCCTCTAGAAAGACCATTAAATGACATTTATGGATTTGCATTCTGCTGCTGGAAGCACCTGTTACTTACTGAGCACTCACTCTCTGTTGGTGCTGTCATGTGCACTTTGCAGATACCAGCCCACCATGCTCGTCTCACGGGGAGGTGGTCTCACCTGCCCCAGGCCGCTCGGTAGGTACGTTTGGTATGTCCAGGACTCAAATGCAGGCCGTCTGACTGAGCCCCAGCTGAAGCCTGAAGACAGGCCACCTTTGTGAGCAGGCAGAGAGGGCCCGCCGCATGTGTGCTGTGATCTGTGGACTAGGGTGGGGGGAGCCTGACTGACCCCTGCCCCAAATCTCTCTCCCAGTGCCGGCCAGTCCACCATAGAGCTTTCCCCTTGGTGTCCCAAAGGCATGCTCCCTGGTCAAGAGGACAGATGTTGATCCTTCTCGCCTATCATGGAGCTGGAGAGCCCTTGGTAGGGACTGGTGGTGCCCACCCCTATCCATGTCCTCTTCTCCCTGGGCACACAGTCACTCTGCACATCCCAGCCTCCCTTGGGTTGGATGTGGCCATTGACTGACTCATGGCCACAGGTGATGTGTGCTGAAGAGGCTCCAACATGTGGAAGAGAGCAGATCCACAAGATGGAAGGAGCCTGGGCCCCGGAGTGACCTTGTGGAGCAGAGCCCTCCTCCAGCCACGCTGGATTCAGATGTGGGCAAGAAACAGGCTTTCCCTGTGTCAGGACTTGGGGTTGGTAAAGCACTTGGCCAACTCTGATCGAACCACTTAGCACCTTGGCAAGTCCAAGGAGGAGAATCTCAAGAGCCTGTCCTGTCTGGAGAGTCTGTGTGGTCCAGTTTTGTGGCTATCCAACTGGAAATAAGGAGGCCCAAGAAGGGGAGGAAAGTGACATTTACTTCCCCAGTGGCATCTCAACCGTCCTCTCCCCCAGCTCATCCTCTCTCACTGCAGGGGCTCCCTTTGGGCCCATCCAGTGTGATTTCCTGCCTCAGGGCCTTTGCACAGCTGCCCCACCTGCTGGCAACACTCGTCCCCAACGTCCACCCTACCTTTAGTGCTCGTCCTTTGGATCTTAGTTTAAATGTCCCTTCCTCAGAGAAATGTTCTCTGACGCCCTGGTTGATGTCCCACTCTACTGGCCACACTTTTCTTTCACAGCACTGGGCATATTTGTGATGTGTAACGGGAACCGTGGCTGCCTTGTCTATTGATGAATCACTTGCCCATTAACACACGGGTACTTAATCCATATTTGTTAAATGGTTAATAAGAAAACGAATAAAGAGGGAAGATGTAATTTTTGCTTGTCTGATCCTAAGGATGGTCCCTCACTCTCTTTTCCCGTGGAGTAGGGCCTTCGGCGTTCTTTTGTCTGTAGCTCCTTTAATGACAACCAGATAAATATGATCTTCTCAAGCTCCTGTCAAGGAGTGGCACACTTGCAAGGGGCAATTCCTTCTGTGTGAGCCATACATTCACGGGTAACATATCACCCAAGACTTCAGGGCTTAAAACAGCATTTCTTATCCCTGTGTCTGTGGGCTGGGAATCTGGTTCAACTTACCTGGGTGCTTCCAGCTCAGGGTCTTAAACAAGGCAGTAACGAAGGTGTTGCCAGGGGCTGCAGTCTCCCCCGAAGGCTCGGCTGGGGACAGATACGCTTCCCGGCTCACTCATGTCGCTGTTGATCAGAGCCTCACGCGGTTCCTTGCCATGCAGGCCTCTCCCAGGGAAGCTCACAACACGGCAGCTGGTGAGAGAGCAGGAAAGTAAGAGAGGGTGCCCGAGAGGGAGACACAGCCTTTCCGTGACCTCGTCTTGGAAGGGCCATCCATCATTTTGGCTGAATTCTGTTCACTAGAAGGGGTCATTGGATCCAGCCCACACCCCAGGAGAGCGGACTGCAGAGGGCATGAATGTGGGAGGTGGAGAACACGGGGGTTTCTTAAGGGCTGCCCACCACCCCTGCCAAGGCTCTCCCCAGGGCCAGCTGGCTTCTTCTGGGGTTTTTGCAAACACTGAAACTTGTTGTGATTCGCCTTTGCTACTTCATGCCTCTGGGCCTTTGTTCATGCTGGTCCTTCTTCCTGGAGTACCCTTCCTGCCTTCTTCATTTGTTTTATTCCTGCCCTTCCTTCAAGACACTGCTCAGGAGTCACACTCGGAAGCCTTTGTGACCCTACCAGCCCCCCCCAGCCCATGCCTGTTTCCGCTGCCCTGCTCTGGGCGCTGCAGCACCTCAGGCTTGCCCTGTCCTGTTTCCCCGAGGGTCGACTTTGCGACCCTCCGCCCTGTCTCACTAGCACTCTGCACGTTGTAAATGCTCAATATGTTTTCACCAGCTGGAAGAATAGTTAATCGGTATCTGTTGAAGTGTGCGAGAGACCATAGGTGTGTCCACAGCGTCCAGCTCTCCCTTAGTGGGGAGGGTGTCTGCCTGACACGGGTGCAAGTTCTGTCGCCTCGGCATCCACGGGCAACGGTGGGACTAATTTGCACACCGGCCCCTCCCGTCTAGTCTGTGATAGGCCACCTGGGACTCTGTTGGGCGTCCTTCAAACACGGATGTTGGAGGGTTGGAAGAAGCCTGAGGGGTCGTTTTAGGGACGAGGAAATTAGGGTGAAGGAAGTCATTAGTAATGTGTGAAAGACATCCTCTCAGTCCACACGGTTTCGGCATCCCCTGTTCCGCGCCAGTACCGCGACTGTTGCTACCGCTTCGGCACGCAACGTGGCATTCTTTGAGCCCAGCCTGGGCTTCGTTCCTGCTCATCTTGCCCCGAATCATCCAGCCAACGGCTGAGCTGGCAGATCGCCACGTAACAGAGACTGAATCCACTGTCGGCCCAAAGCAGTCCTGGGCAGCAACGCCCGTGGGAGAATCAGGGACCAGACCCGCCCGGGCTCCCCAAACCAGCCCAGTGGGACCCAGTCTCCAAGGCAGGTGGAACCCACAGTGTGCTGGTTTGCTTAGTCCCAACAATCTCCCCACTCTGGGGCCCTCATTTTATAAAAATTCCTAGATTGATCCTTAACTCAGGATTTTCCCAAGAAGAACAACCAAGGATAGCTGAGGGCACATTCTGAAACACACACGCCCGTTACTCATACATATCAAACTTCTGATATCAACTCTCTGCTCCCCCTGCTGAGGGCCTGGAGACCCGCTTCAACCAGTGCAGCAGGTGGCAAGTCCAGTCTGGGTCACCCTTGCCGTGTGTTCCCTGACGCTCTGAGCTTCACGGGGTGCCATGTTTCAGAACCCCGAGTCCTGCCTCGGACAAGGTCTTTTCATTTCTTTATAAGCCTCTCAAAGTGTTAACTTGAGAAACGTGACACTGTGAATTGGTTCCCACGGAAAGTTTTGCTTTTCTCTCACGTGCTCTGCAAAATGCTGGTGTTCAGCTTTCTTGCTTAAGGGAAGTGGCCACCTGATGCTCTCTGTGCTGGTTCCCTGTAGGGTCTGCGTTGTCTGAACAGGATCTAAGTCATTCTGTGTTCCTTGGGAGTTGGAGAAGTGTTTTAAACCCTTCTGATGCTGAAGTTTAAGCTGTAGATGGACCCACCCGTGGCAGGTGCTGTGATATCCCCTTTGTGACACTGCTTGACGTCCTCCCTGTGTGCAAGCGGCTGGGCCCACCTAATTTCTGATTATTCCCTTGGAACTCTCCTGCATTTGTGGAATCCATGGGCCACCATCATTCGACTTGATGATCCCCACTGACATTGCAGGCTCAGAGAAAAATAAGATGTTTCATAAAAGTGACAAGAATTCTTGGTTTTGGAACCACTAGGGATTTTATATAGTAAAATACATCTATAAAGTTACTTGTTCTACTACCAATTCGGCCAGTGTATGGGTTAAACCACGTGTTCCCTGTCCTGTGGGGGTTCAGAGGTAGCTTAGAATGGGCTCTCAGGGGGTCTGGCTCCAGCCCCTCCTCCCCCAGCGGGTGCGGGTGTGGCCCCGGGCAGGTTGCTCCACCCCCCATGCCCTGCCCACCTCACCTGCGCACTGGAGGAATGATAAGAGCGGCTGGGAGGACACAGGAAGGGGATGTCCAGGGCCCTGCTGCACAGTCCTGCACCAGCCTGTTATTGTCATTGCCACGTCCTGACGAAGCACGTGCCTCTCTCAATATCACACCAAGAGGAACATTTCTGTTTCCCCTCGCATCTGAGCGCTTCTGTCATCAGAAAGCATCTGGTCATGATGAGTACGTACATTCTGGCATCTCTACGCTCCATTAAAAACTCTTAGAAACTTGATGGTGGGTCACAACCGATGTTGCCTTGGGACGGGGGAAATACGGTGGCCCCCAGGACCGCTGGTTGTCCCTCTCTGCCCCCTGTTTTCATGTATATTATCTCATCCGGCCTTCACGGGCGGCCTGGGAGGAAGCTCGCAGGTGCAGAAGATGGTGTTGCTTCCATTTTACAGACGGAAAAGCACAGTATCAGAGGGGGTGAGTCACTTGCTCAAACTCACACAGCAAGTAAGTGGTCAGTTTTGAACTTGAACTCAGATCTAACTGTAGGCTGAGCCCTTAACCGTTAGCTGTGAAGCCTTTTTCATAAGACGTAGCTATAAAGTATCAGGCATTTCCGTGAGTGCTCTGCTCAAAAGCCCTACTTGCTGTATTAGTTGCTCAGGCTGCCATCTCAGAGCACCACAGAGTGGTGGCTGAGGCAGCAGAAATGTGTTTTCTCCAGTTATGCAGGTCGGAAGTCCCAGATCAAGGTGTCGCAGGGCGGCTTCTTCCCAGGCCTCTGTCCGTGGCTTGCGGACGGCCGTCTTCTCCCTACGTCCTCCCGTGGTCGTCCGTCTGCGTGTGCCTGTGTCCTGATCTCCTCTTCCTATAAGGACACCTATTAGGGCCCACCCACGTGACCTCGCTTTACTCTAATCACCTCTTTGAAGGCCCCGTCTCCACATACAGTCGCAGTCTGAGTCCTGGAGGGTAGGGCTTCCCCGGAGGGTTCTTGGGAGGACAGCTCAGCCCATAACATTTGTGTTGTCTTTCTTCTTCCTCTCCGGGGGGGAACTTCTGTCTTATTTCCACGGGTCTATTTTTTGTCCCCTGTTTTAGGAAAATGGAGTTGTCCATATTGAAAATAATCAAACTATTGGAAATCAAACCATTTCTCTCCTTCTGAACAAATTGAACCATTTTGTTTGTTGTTGTGGATGGGCTGTTGTTAATTCTGCTTCAAGAGTTGGTTAAATAACCACTTTAATGATGTTCTTGTGCCCACTGCGTGTGAGGCCAGAGGTGTCTGAAAATAGACGCACAGCATCTTCCTTGTGGTGACTGTTTTAACACTTCTCCTTCCCCGAACACACAAACACACGTACACACTCACCAGTACTGCCCAGCACGTGTCCTAAGGAGCACATCCTATGAGAGGAGTTAATACATCTCTCATGGAGGGAAAAGTTTTTTTTTTTAATTAAATATGGTTTGGAATATTATGCTAAACCAAGTGGACTAGATTTCCCTGCTGCAGGATTTCTCAGAATCTTCAACATGCTGATGTGATTTGTGAATCCCTAAGGTCTCAGAGCAGAGCAGTGGTCAGAGGACTTATCTATAAAGGACCAACTAGTGAAGGTTTTAGGCTTTGCAGGTCACATGGTCTGTCGCACCCACTCAGTGTAGTGGGAAAGCTGCTGTTAGCGCTCTGTGGATAAATGGACGTGGCTGGGTCCCAATAAAACTTTATTTACAATTACTTGTGGCATCAGACTTGGCCGACTTTGCCAGCCCCCGTCTCAGGGTATGGAGTATTTTCCAAACGCATTGGACTGTGGAGTTTTTCTCCCAGGGGTGTTCATGTTCCTCAGAGCACTCTCTTCACTCAGCCCGGGCCCGGGATCTCGGTCTTAGGGCACCTTCCCTCTCTTCCGTGTCCTTCCTGCTTGCGCCAACGTCGTTGGATCGGGGATGCTGTCTTTGCAGGCTCATCGTGGGCTTGGATAAGTCATCCAGACTCCCATTCAGAACTTTTCCTGAGTCATCCAAACCACGCTGGGCTGGACAATTACCCAGATAGGGCCTGCCTGTGGGATCTCTCAGGATCCTGGGGCTGGCAGGACTGGAGGCGAGCTGTCCGGGTGTTTAGTGACTCTGGACGGATCGCACGTTATGGAGAGCCTGTTTTTCCTTCTTTCACGTTAGTCATTTTTGTGCTGCCCCTCAGGCCTGTGTTTATGTGAGCATTTGAGGAAGGAGCAAGGGTGAAAATGTCAGGGGGTGTTTAGCGAAGGCTTACATTTGGCAGCTACTTTCACGTACATTTAGAAAGTGTTTGGTCTTTGTTTTTAAGCTGGAGGCTCTGAATTCATTTTGGATGGAGAGTTTTAAGAAAGGGGGAAACTGTTTGTGTTAAGACAGACGTGGATATAGTTTTTCAAGGTGCTAAATTTGTGCTGACTTGGTCCAAAACACAACCGCATCTGGTTATGTCTGGTGTCGATGACTCCAGAAATGTCCTGAATTCCAGACAACCTCTTGGGCTTAGAAATAAAAGTCATTAATCCTGCATTTGAATTTAATATTTGAAATTTTATCCTAATCTTTTTTTTTCTTCCACATGAATTAACTTTTGAAAAGTTGGAAAGAAACATGAGTTTTCTTTTTTTTTTTTTAAAGGGAACATTCTTAACAAAAGGGTATAAAATTAAACTAGGTTTGACCTTTTGAGTTTCGCAGATTTTCCACCTGGTCGGAGCAGGAAATGGGCTTCTCGGTAGGAAGGCAGCTTCTTCCCCCACTTCTGGAAAGGGACACCGTGCACATTCGGAGCTGGTGTGCTTCTTGGCCAAGCCGTAATGTGAGTTCTTTGCTGACGGTTAGCAGATAAGTGGGGGGGTTGAGTGTCTGGGGAGATGATCCAGTTCAGAGGATGGTTCCCCGCAGCCCCGGTTCAGTCTCATCAGAAATATTTAAGCCCCCCTCTCCCCACCAAAAAATGTACATAATTCTGCAGGAATCTCACATGTGGGTGGACAGGGCCAGCTTGAGTTTCATCCATTCAGGAGCCAACCTCTTCCTGGCATGAGGGGTGCAAGCGTGAGGCACAGAGCCCACTGCCTGGGTGTTTAGCCTGACCTGGTAAAAGATGGGGTCTGGCGGGGGGGGGGGGGTCCGGTAGCCTGGCGATAGGGGATGGGGGACGGGGGAGAGCAGAGGGAAGTCCATGGGGAGAGAGGGGTCTAGGGGTGTTGCCACTCTTGCAGTCAGGGCTTTGGGGAACAAGCCTTTGACTTCTGGCATGGATTGCGGGGGGCCTCCTGCGGGCAGAGGATGGGGTCCCTCCACAGGAGCTATTGCCCGTTGCTCGCAAGGGGGTCTGCCTCATCGGACAACCAGGGTTTGAATCTGGCTCCGCGTTTTATGGAGTGAGAGACTTTGGAGGAGCCACTGCAACTCTCTTAGCTTTGGTCTCCTCACGCAAAAACGGGAATAAAATGGTACCTTCCTCAGAGGGCCGTGTGGGGCTTGCACAAGATGATGCATTTCCTGAGCCACCTCGGGACAAACACCCAGTGACCGGCTTGAAAAGCAACCCTTATGTAACTAGAGATTATTTTTGTTCTTGAATGTGTCGTGCTCGCCAAGGCAAGGGAGAGGGCCTGCCCCATCCATACCTTTCACCCTACCCCCGCCCAACCCCCGCCTCCCTTTTGGTGACTTGTTTTTCCTTTCAAGGGTGGTCTCTGCACACTCCACTCTGATGTCACCGCCTAAACATGCCGGCCCTGGCGTGGGGCAGGAGGGGCGCTCAGTGGGCCTTCTCCCCACCGGCCTCGCACCCCCGGCAGCCCTGGCTTCGGCTCAGGAGTTCCAGGCTCCTTCCCAGTGGAATTCTTGATTCCTGGGCCAGGGCTGGATGGCTCACTGAGAAATAAAACACAGCCGGCAGGAAGCCGAGGCCAGAGGCCTCACTTTCTTTTCCCTCCCCGATGCGTGGGGAGGGGGTGGAGGGAAACCTCCTGGGCAGACCCAGGTTCCCACGCGCAGTTTGCTGTCTAACAGCCTCAGTTTCCTCACTTGGGAGGGAGGGATTTGCGTTGGCGGACGTGAAAGGATGTGATTCTATTTTAGGCAGGTGAAGGGAGTGTTTCCAAAGCGTGGGACTGAAGAGGCCTTAGGTGACACAGGCAGGAGTATTTTGAACTTTTACCTAAAAAATTCCACAGGGCTGGAGCTGGGGAGGGGTGGATAAGGTGCTTGCCTTGGGAGCAAAATTTGAGGGGACACCACAAAATACCCCACAGTCATTGAGATAAATAATAATTTAATGCAATATTAAAAAAATCAAAATGCAGAAAGTTCCTTGGTGAACAAAGCATCAAAATTGTGAACAAAGGCAGGGTCAGGATTGTTGTTTTCCTTGTGCCTCAGGTTCTAAGACAGCTTGGCACATGCAGTTATGCATTATAAAAACGTTTCCAACATGTCCAACTTGTGACTACACAGATGCTGCTGCCTAGAAAATGCCACACAAAAGTTTAAAAAGTGAGCTTATTAAAAAAAAGAAGAGGGAAGGTTACCTAGTGTGTGATTAGTAGCGAGTAGATGCAGCAAAAGGCTGTGACACTGGGAAGAAGCAGAGTTGTGTAGGGGTGTGTGTGGGTGTGAGCTGGTGGGGAGGGGTGACCCCAGGTAGCTCCTTAAGGCCCCCCATGCCTGGGAAGCTGTGCTCGTACTGTAAGTGTCCCCCTGACGACCACAGTGGACTGGTCCCCTGGTCACCTGACCCCACACTAGCACAGTCAGAGCCTGCCAGGCTGGGCTGGTGTCCTGAGCAGGAGAGAACACTGATTAGCAGACAGACAGGCCGGACGCAGAGCAGTGATGGGGGTGACAGGTTCCCAGCTCCTGCTCCAGCCCTGCCCTCGACGTCCTCAGACACTTGTGTCCTTATCACTAGCCTCCCCCACCCTTGGCATAAACTGGTCGGATTGGGTTTCTTGCTCTTAAAATGAAATGGGCCCCACCAGTCTGATGAGGAAGGAAAAGACAACCTTCTTGGGTCTTAGGGAGCAAAATCCATGAGGTTCTTTTTCTCACGCAGTGGCCCTCAGCTGCGGTTGCATATTAGAAACATCAGAGGAACTTTGAAAGATACAGGTCGTGAAGGCTGAGCCCTCAGAATGGGAATGTGCCCTGGCAGGAGGCCTGAGGGAGCTTGCCTGCCCCTGCCCCATGTGAGGACACAGAAGGCTCCATCAACGAGGAGCAGACCCTGAATCTGCCGGCGCCTTGCTCTTGGACTTGCCAGCCCCCAGAACTGTGAGCAGCAAATTCCCGTTGTTTAGAAATTATCCAGCCTGAGGAATGTTGTTATAGCAGCTCCAATGGACTAAGACAGAATCTCTGGGAGGTGGGGCCCAGGCATTTGCATTCTTAAAATGTTCCTCAGGTGACTCTAACCACAGTGGTTTAACCACTGCACTTGTGAACACAGCATTTGCCTTGCCTCTTGGTCACCTCGTGCCTTTTACCCCATCTTCCTCTTACATGATGGAAACGTCTCCATGGAGGTCTGGAGATGCGGGGGAGCGTCCCTCATCCACTGCTGACCGCGCGCCCTCGGGCCCTTGAGCATGTTGTTTTCTTTCTTTCTCTCCATCCTGTGAGTTTCCTGATGTGCAAGTTGGCCCGTCCATCCCCAGTAATAGAACATTAGGGTCAGTTCTCAGAGGATGAGGCTGAGGCACTCTAGTGGACTTATCTTTCTAATCAGATTTTCTGGGCACCTTTGTGCACTGGGGGTTCAGGAGCAATGAGGGGCCAGTGTACCTCCCTGCCCAGACCTTCCTGCAGCAGAGCCTGAGACAGGATCCAAATCTCAGGGAGGGGGCCCAGGAGCCTCCTTTAGGGGTGTGGAGACAGGGAAGGGGATGGACCAGCATGGGTCGCACAGGAGAGCAGGTCACTTCTGGGGACAGCCAGGGCCTATCATTCTGGGGCTCCTTGGGGGACCGTGTTGAACCCACCTCAGGGCTGTGCTACCATCGGGAGGATGCCCTTGGGGGGCATTAACTCCAGACACTTGTGCCTGTCCTGAGTGTGGCCCTGGAGGAAGCCTGGGCAGAGTCAGGTGAGGAAGGGCTGGGGGCCCAGGGCATGTGGGTGAAGCACCCACAGCATCTGCCTTGGCCAGAGTAAGGTGAGTGGGGTGGAGGGCAGGCATGAGAGCAGGAGGGGACGGGGCTTGCAGCCTGGGCGTTTCTGGTTTCCTCCGAGTGGCTGAGACGGAGCCCCTGGAGAGTGCTGAGTGGGGCTTCGTGGTGCCAACAGTCCGTTTCCACAGGGAGCCGCTGGGGGCAGTCAGGGTGGAGGGAGGTGGCATGGGCAGGGCTGCCCCTTGGGGACAGGGCACCACTGTCGGCCTGGTTGTCCAGGCTGCCAGCTGAGGTGTCCTAGGGGCGACTGCCTGTGGCTTAGAGAGGAGGGATGTGAAACATCTCTTGATAGAGCTGCTTGGGAGGCTGGTAGAGCCGGGGTTTCGGAGGAGAAATAACTGGAGGGCTGAGGTGCGATTCGGCGTCCAGGCCCCTCTGCAGGCTTCGCGGTGGTTCCCTTCTCTGCAGGGCATCCCGGTTCCCAGCCGGCACCTCAGGTTCGCCTGGTGTCTTCTCTCTGCTGAAGGATGTGGAAACCAACCCTTCCCTAGGGAAGTCTGCTTTAGGGGATGGACGTTGGCTCTTTGGTCTTCCACAGGGTTCTCTTCCTGTCACTTCAGGGTGACCACAGTCTGGACAGGATGTCCCTTGTGGGCAGCGCTAGCCCACTGGACACCCTCCAGACCTGGGAGGTGGCCTTCACCAGACCCCCAGGGGCCCAGTGTCAGCTTCCAGCCCCTTTCCCACTCAAGCTGTCCAAGTTCCATGGACAGTCTTTTTGGAAGCTCCTTGACAACTCCGTCCTTCTTAAGCTCTGATTTATCTCAGAATCCCTACCGTTTAGGGTTGATTCAGTGTAACTGGTCTCAGATAGGGCCCTGTTGTAACTATAGTGACCTTTTTTCCTGAGGGGGGACATTTGCTAGGTCTCACTTCCTTGGGAGAGCCGACACTTTATTCCACAGTGATCCATGTGGCTCTGCCAAGGCTGGCCCTGTCTCTGGGTCTGGACGGTGTGTGCCTTGCGTCTGGCAGCTCAGAGTTCTCCATCCCCCCGTCCCCATGCCAATGAGTCCAAAGACAGACATGGGACCAGCCCAAGCCAACCCCAGAGAGCTGCAGGGAGCGTCATGCCCCCTTGTCTGGGACTCCAGCCTATGGGCTGTGAAGACCTGTACAGCCAGGGTCATTCTCACTGGAGAACAAAATCAAGACGACCATCGTGGAGGGATGGAGAGAGGAGAGAGGTTCCTGAGAGCTTCGGTTAGATCTGTGGTCCCAGGTGTGACTGAGGCCAGACCCCCCCCCCCCGGTAGATTTGCCAGCTATGGGAACCAACAAACAGCCTCTCTGGTTAAATTAGTTTGAGATGAGTTTCTGGCACCTGCAACTAGGAGTCCCAACTAATTCTCCACTTTGCACTAAAAAGCAAGAACAGAGATTATTCTGGGGAAGGATGCCAGGGGCCAACAGACTCAAAGGAAGAACTAAACCTTCAGACTCCAGGGAGGAGGGAACCGCGCTGGCATGGGCATCTTGGCCCCCGAGCCCAGGGAGTTCAAAGGCATGGCCATCCACGTGCTGGCCCCACGGATTCCTACTCCCACAATGAATCCAGGAAGGAGCACCTGATCCTCCCGGCTTGGGTCCCATGCCCACCCTGCAGCGGGGAGCGGGAGACACAGCTCTTCAGGGCCCTCAAGCAATGGGGGAGCCGTCAGTGCCCCTCGGGGAGAGGGCGTCTCGGGAGAGGAGGGGCTGAGCAGACACCAGCACCCAATGTCCGTCCCCTAGTCGGGAAATGATAGCAAATGACAAATGAGAGCCGTGTTCTCTCTGGCTGGCTTAGAATACCCTGCAGGGCATTTGTCCATAGCTTGGCTGAGGGGCAGCTCTGTGTGGTAGGAGGAATGTAGGGTTTGGAGTCACAAGTCCAGCTTGTGCGTGTGGCTCTCCCCCCTTGCTTGGAAGTGGGCTTGTCTCACCTGACAAATGAGACCACAATGATGCCACCCTCTTGAGGCCACCCTCTCAGAGTGCCAGGGAAGATCACACGAGATGAGGGCTTAGCAAGTGTGCTTGAAACTATGTTTAAGCCTATTTATTAGAAGTACCAATTTCCACCTAAACAATTGCTGTGCTAATTGTAAACAATTCTTTTCCACTGATTACTGCAGTGGCTGACAGGCCCACATAGGGTTAGGTTAACTTGCCACATGAATGTGTCCTGCTGAGTCGTGGAATTCCACCCTGTATAAGGGGAGCCCATGCCCCCTTCTGAGGAATGTGAGAACCTTTGATGTTAATTGAAAGTAAGAATAAAGTACTACGATGAAATCAATCCGAAAGAGGTGACTGAAAACATCTGTGTATTCCAGCTGCAGGTGGCATCCTTGCAGATCCCAGCACCCCTCTGAGAGGTGTTCTGTCCTTGCCTGTGACAGTCGTGGTTTGGAATTATCCTATAATTACCGTCTCTCAATTTTTTACTGTTAGAAGTAATGCGGGTGCTGGGGCCCAGCTCTCTTGGCTTGGAGGTTGGGCCCCATCGCTCCCAATTATTTTCTGAGCAACCTCAGGTAAGTCCCTTTACCTTTTGAGTCTCAGTTTTCCCATCAGTAAAATGGGAATAACAACAGCTCACCCTATAAAGTGAAATGAGTTCATGTGTTTAAAGCTGTTACAACACTTGGCACACAGGCAGTGGGCGATGAATCTGAGCTATTGTTACTGCTCCCAATTAGTAAAGATTTGGACACATTTCTAGCACTTTAAATGTCTAAATTGTGTGTACTGTCTCTGGAATAAGCTACATCCTGAATATAAAAAGGTCCCCATGGTTAGGTCTGAGGCCATTTATAGCAATTCCTGTTTCCACTGTGGATTTTGGTTTTGCTGATACGGAGGGAAAATTTCAAGCCCTCTGCTGTATAAATTTAGTTAACATTTTATTGCTTGTGACTCTTTTATCACATGACTTTTGTTTCTCATTAAGTCAGTGAATGAGATTTACTAATAAGCCAAGTAAAATCTAATTAGGGCAGGGGCCTTTTCCTGCAGAATTAATTCTCCTGTGGACCCACAGATGTTAGGAGTGCAGGCTGAGTAATGCAGAGTGTATCCCTCGCTGCTTGGAAACACCAGCCTGGCACGCACTCACTTTGCGTTTAGCACAAAAGCTGGTACAATTTTCATAGATTTGTTTCCTGACAATGAATATTAGTTGCCTCAAGGATCAAAACCAGAAATAGATATAAAGGACAATGAAATCCGTGTATAAAGTACAACTGTGCAAGTCATACTTGGTGGGTAATGATTATGAAAGTGAGAAAAGGTTTTTAGATCAAGGGTAGGGTTTTTATTTCACTTTTGGTTATTTAGAAGTTCTGTTTCCAAGGCATGAGAAAAGTTAGTTTACGTCAGTCGAGTATCAGCATATTGTTTTCTCCTGTACAGGTATGTTCTCACACATGAGTATCTGTTGGGACTAAAATTACCTATTGTGTGTTTCCAGAATTTGTGTTTTTGCTGACTATAGCGACAGTTCTGATTTTTCCCCTTCCTAGGTTCTTTCCTGGTTTTTCATTCTGTCTTGATGTTAGCAGACACTGATGCTTAATGTCTTCCTATTAGTTTATTGGGGCTACGAAATAGCGGTATTCTAATTCTATCATTGTGTTTCCCTTCATCAGCCAGAGTGAATTCACACAGACATGTGTCCCTCCCGCTGTCATTTGGGTATGCAGTGGTACATACCGTTCACACAGGCAAGGGAGGATAAATGAGTCTTTCCTTTTATTTACCCAGCTCTGAAGATGACGAATTGATTCCCTTTCATCCTCAAAAGGTGACCGGACTGTCTAAAAAAAATCATCAACTCGTAGATTTAAGCATAATTAATGAGTTGCAATTATTGCAGATCATATCCTTACCAAAGGTCAAATTTTCCCCTGTTAACCAGCAGGGAGCCTCAGGTTGGCTTCGATCCTTCTAACGTGGTTCCAGTGGCCTTTGATACCTTATTTCTGTGAGATGGGTCCTGTTACTTTAGACTTGTACATTTCCTCCCCAAATCTGGAATCGTCCATCTCTCCAAGAAGCCCTAGTTTCTTTAATGAGAAGTGATGTTTTAAAACCACAATCTGGGCATTAGGGATTGTTACTTAGTTTTTGTTTCTAGGTATTTCCTAAATAATGCCTCATGAGTTCATACTGATAGCTCTATTTCAAATTCAGGACTACAGAGTTTTTACTTCATCTCTTTTATATTTTTTCTTTATATTCTCTCTTCCACACTGAGAATTCTGGTTATCATGGAAACAGGAGTTGATATCATGTAATATTCCATAATTACTAACTTGCTTTAGCCAACTTTACACATACAATAGTCTCAAAATGGACATACCAATATTACCACTGCCAATTAAAAGCACTAACAACAGTTTAATTTTTTCCTGCCTGTGCCATCCCTGTGCTTTTTCTTTCTCCCTGGTCGTGCTGTATCTGCTGTGTCGGAGTGCACAGCCATCACACAGCGTAAGCTCCCCTGTCAGCCCTCATTTAATCTTAGTTCCACAAGGACAGTCATGCCTCCTTTAACAACGGGGATACATTCTGAGAAATGTGTCATTGGATGATTTTGTTGTCGTCGTGTGGACATTACAGAGTGCACCTATACAAACCTAGATGGCACAGCCTCCTGCACACCTAGGCTACACGGTACAGCTGCTGCTTCTAGACTACAGACCTGGATGGCATGTTACTGTGCTGAATGCTATAGGCAATTGTAAAACAATGGGAAGTGTTTATATATCTAAACATATCTGAACAAAGAAAGAGTACAGTACAAATACTGTATAAAAGATAAAAGATGTACACCTGTCTGGGGCACTTCCCATGAATGGAGCCTGCTCTGGCATCTGCTCTGGGGCAGTGGGGAGTGAAGTGAAGGCCTAGGACACTGCCGTGTGTTACTGTAGACTTTATAAACACTGTACACTTAGGCTACACTACAGTTATAAAAATTTTTTCTTTCTTCAATAATAAATTGACCTTAGCTTACTGTAACATTTTTACTTTATAAACTTAAATTTTTTTTTTAATGTTTGGACTCTTTCGTAACAACACTTAGCTTAAAACACAAACACATGGTATAGTTGTACAAAAATATTTTCTTTCTTTCTATCTTTATAAGCTTTTTACTATTTTTAAAATTTTTTGTTTTATTTTATTTTTATTACTTTTTAAACTTTTTCGTTAAAAACTAAGACACAAACGCACGTATTAGGCTAGGCCCACACGGGGTCAGGATCACCCAAATCTCTCTCTTTAGCTCCATGTCTTGTCCCACTGGAAGGTCTTCAGGGACAACAACACACACGTGGAGCTGTCCTCTCCTGTGATGACGATGCCTTCTGGATACCTCCTCAAAGGCCTGCCTGAGGCTGTTTTACAGTTAACTTTTTTTTTTTTAAATAAGTAGAAGGAGGATACTCTAAAATAATGGTGAAAATACAGTATAGTAAATACGTAAACCAGTAACATGGTCATTGATTATCAATACCAAGTATTATGTCCTGTACATAACCTTACATGCTAGACTTTTACGTGACTGGCAGCTCGGAAGGTTTGTTTACACTAGCATCTCCACAAACGTGAGTTTTGGGTTGTGCTCTGACACGGCGACTGCTGTGGTGTCGCTAAGCAACAGGAATTTTCCAGCTCCTTTATAATCTAGTAGGATCTAATAGGACCACCTTTGTGTATGTGGTCCATCGTTGTTACGGGGCACGTGACTATAGCTATGCATTTAACGCTCCTCATCTGCCCTATGACAATGTCATTCTTGACGTTTTACTGTCTGAAGCTCATTCTGTAGCTGACTGCCCCTTAGGAGGTCATGGCAACAATGTCCTCTGAGTTCTCGCATACTGATTATAATTTATCTGTGCTCTCTTTTTATGAAGATTAGATTTGCTGAACATAAAATCCTTGGCTCAGATTTTCTTTCTTTGAATATTTTAAAAATATGGCTCCATCTTCTTCTGGCATAAAGTATTGCGATCAAAAAGTGTGATGACCATCTAGTTTTCTTTCCTTTGTAAGGCACAGGCTCTTTGTGCTTAATTGGCTGAAGTATGTTTTTTTTTTTTTTTACTTTCCTTTAAAGTCCAGTTTTTAAAAATTAGAATATCTTAGAGTTGGTCATTATCAGGTACACAGTGTGCTCTTTTAATATGTAATTTCAAATATTTTTAATTTCAGAAAGACTTTCTTGAATTACGGGTTCAGTAGTTGTTCTGTTCCCTCTTTTTTTTTTTGTAGTTTACATTTTTTTTTAATTTATTTTTTTAATTTCAGAATATCATGGGGGTACAACACTTTGGCCATACACATTGCCCCTGTTCTGCCCATGTCAGAGCCACAATCATGGTCATCTCCCAAACTGTGCAACCCACATCCATTCAGTGAGAGTTTTTCCCATCCCTTCCACCCCCCTCCCGCCCGCCCGCCCTCAGATGAATATTATTGCCCTGTGTGATGTAAGTGTTCATCAGTTAGTACCAATTTGATGGTGAGTACCAGTGATGCTTGTTTTTCCAATCCTGTGACACTTCGCTTCGAAGAATGGGTTCTAGCTCCGACCAGGATAATACCAGATGTGTTAATTCACTATTGTTCCTTATTGCTGAGTAATACTCCATGGTATACATATACCACATTTTATTGATCCACTCGTGTATTGATGGGCACCTGGGTTGTTTCCACAACTTTGCAATTGTGAATTGTGCTGCTATGAACATTCGAGAGCAGATGTCTTTATTATAAAATGTCTTTTTTTCTTTTGGATAAATACCCAGTAGTGGGATTGCTGGGTCAAATGGTAATTCTACTTTTAATCCTTTGAGGTATCTCCATATTCTTTTCCATAGAGGTTGTACTAATTTGCAGTCCCACCAGCAGTGTATGAGTGTTCCTATCTGTCCACATCCCCACCAACATTTGTTATTTGGGGATTTTTTGATATGAGCAAATCTCACTGGAGTTAAGTGATATCTCATTGTGGTTTTGATTTGCATTTCCCTGATGATTAGAGAAGTTGAGCACTTTTTTATATGTTTGCTGGCTATTATTCTGTCTTCTTTGGAAAAGTTTCTGTTCATGTCCTTTGCCCATTTTTTAATAGGTGTCCTGTTCCCTCTTTGACTTTCTTCTTCAGGGGCTTCTTGTCCGCATGTTGGATCTTCTTTGCCTAACTTCAGAAGGGTCTATGTCCACGTCTTTATTCCTTCTTCATTGCATTTATTGTGTTATATAACATATAAATATTATATATAGTCATAAATATATAAATATTTTATACATATAAGCATATATATAGTCATTAGAGGTCATTGATATCATTAACGCATCTACTATGTCTAACTTTCCTTTTCTTTTTTCTGTTCTAATCTGATCATTCTAATGTGTTTACGGACAAAATAACCAAGTTTGTTAGAATTGTATTTAAACAAGAAGTAAATAAACACAGAATGAGTATCCAAGGGGCATAAATAAAACTCATGCGTTTTATCACTGAGGCTTGTTTTAGGGGTTTGGTGCTCAGAGACCTTCTAGGCATCCTTTCAAAGGAGTTCTGGACACTTGAGTTCTGGGTCACTGAGGATGCCGGAACGTGGACATTGTTTACAGCACACGTGGGCAATAACACAGTCCTCAGTGGAGAGAGGAGAACTAACCTCAGAATCATGGTCAAGACAATCAGTTTACAACCAAAGGAAAGAATTTCTTTTCCCAGGGGAGAAGTGAGGTTGTCAGTCAAGCACTGCAGGCTTGTGACAATTCCGTGGGTTGCGACTTCTGGTTTCTTGGTTTGAGTGGTCCAGGGGGCTATATTTGCTCAATAACTGGCTGGTGTCCTTCTCCACTTGTGCTTGTTTGCCTGGGTGGCAAGAAGAGCAAAGCTCAGCTGGAGACTGGGGTGGGTCAGGCCAGGCGAGTACCAATGCATCTTCCTTGCAGTGGCCTCCCCAGGGCCCATGTGGGAAAGGAGCTGCCTGCAAGAGGACAGGTGGAGCCCCCTGTCCTTTCCCCGGTGTTACAGTGTGGACAGACACCTCTTGTGACACCCTTAGATCTCTATTCTTGAATGTAGGGCAGGTCAACAGGCTGTGACCCTGGGTCCCTCTGTCTGTAGCATGGCAGAGTCAGAGAGTGAGTGTGAACCCATGGGTGCCATGGGACCCTCCCCAGCCTCAGTTTTCACTTCTGCCAAGTGTGAACAAGAAGACCCAACCTCTAACTTTACTGTTTGCATGAAATGGGGTAGTGTCTATGAACGTTCAACAGAATGCCCAGAACATAGTCAGTGATCCATAAGTTTTTTTTTGTCATTGTCATTATGGAGACAGGTTGGCCACTCTTAAGAGTGATTATCCATTCAGTTCTTTTACTATCTTTCTCCCTACCAAGCTGTCTGTTCCACGGGGACCCCATAAATTGTGTCTGTTTTGTATGAAGATGTGGGAGCAACTTTTTCACCCATGGTAGACAGAATTACAGCCCCAAAGAATTCACGTCCTAATCCATGGTACCTCAATATGTTACCTTACATGGCAAAAGGGACTTTGCAGGTAGGATTAAGTGAAGGATGTTGACATGGGGGACTACCTGGGCTTGCTCACGCGGGCCCACCTGTCAGCAATGCCAGGAGCACAGGTGAGGGGGCCTGACCCAGCCTAGGAGTTGGGCCAGGCAGCCCTGGCAGATTTAGGTTCAAGGTGAGACTCAAAGAATGATGGAGTTGGCCAGGGGAGAAGGTTCGGAGGACAGTGCCAGGCACAGGGCCCAGAGTGCAAAAGCCAGTTTAATGATCATGATGGTCCAAGAAGATGGTATTGGTACCCCTGTTACACGAATGAGAAAACTGCAGCTCAGAAAGATTAGGAACCTGCACATGTCCAGGGGTAGGAGAGGGCATTTGGCTTGATTGAATAGATTTCTTACAGTTTTGGTCAGGAGCATCTGTGTGTGGGATTATTTCTCATGTCCTGGGCATCCCTAGGGGCGGATTGGTGACTCCAGCTTCTTACTAAAAGGTTGATGAAAAATCTTGCTCATGGGAAAAGGCAGAACCTTCCCCAAAGCCCAATTCAGGTTTTGTACCCTTAGAGTTTCAGGATAGAAGTTCTGGGGCTTCATATGAACCACATGTGTCTGCTTCTAGGTGGGTAGGATTCAGAAATATCAGCCTCCAGGCTCTGAACGCCATCACCCTGGACCTTCAGACTCTGGCTGAGGAAGGGCTGGACATGCACATGTCAGAGGGATGGTTGGACAATGACCGGGCTTCGCTGGCTGGCGCGAGCCGGGCAGACGCTTGTCACTTGCAGCCGCAACTCTGAACTCCACCATTGGCCCCAGAAGAGGAAATATCCCCTCAATTGCTTTAACCATGCAAGAAATTTGTCCGTCTGTGTTTTCCTTGCAGTTACTGAAATCCTGCGGCTCATGTTTAATGCCAGTTCCAGCTTGATTTTTGTTAAAATGCTGAAACCTAATTTTTTCGTTGAGTGACTTTCAGTTTGAGGCCAGCACCAAATTAGACGCCTCCCCCCTGGCAGGGCCTGGCAGTCGGGAAGGCAAGAGCCTCACACATGCTTGGGATATTCAATACACTTTGTTCTGCTCAGTACAAGAAACCCAGTCAGAAAACCCTGATTTATGACATTGCTCAGGCTTCCTGTTACTTTAAACCATGAGCGTTTGGAGCCGCACCCTGCGTTCCTGGCCGGCGCAGCTGCCCCAGCCACCTTCCCTCCCATCGCCAGCGCTGCTGCTTATATAATGTCAGAAATGGAATAATTGACTTTCCAGGGCTTTGAATTGTCCCCAGCTTCAGTCTGCCTTTTTTTTTTTTTTCTGTTGAGGTGAAATTCACATAACACAAAATTAACTGTTTCAAAGTGAGCAATTCAGTGGCATTTAGTACATTCGTGATGTTGTGCAAATACCACCTCTATGTAGTTCCAAAACATTTTCATCACCCCAAAAGGAAACCCTGTGCCCATAAAAGCAGTCACTCCCCATGCTCCTTCCCTCCAGCCCCTGGTAACTATTAATCTCCTTTCCGTCTCCATAGATTTGTCTATTCTGAGCATTTCATTTCAGTGGAATCATACGACATGCAACCTTTTGTAACTGGGTTTTTTCACTTCGCATGATATTTTTGAGCTTCATCTACGTTGTAGCATGAGCCACTGCCTGATTCCTTTTTATGGCTGAATAATATTCCCTCATACGGACATAATACAATTTGCTTATTCATGCATCTGTTGATGGGCATTTGGGCCGTCGCCACCTTTTTCGTTATTATGAATAATGCTGCTACGAATATTTATGTACAAACTTTTGCTTTAGTCATGGAATTGCTGGATTCTGTGCTAACTCTGTGTTTAGCTTTTTGAGGGATGGCAGAAACGTGGAGGGTGGGGAGAGTCCCCTGGGGGAGGTGGTGTCTGTGTCGGGACCCTGAGGAGCAGCAGGAACTCACCTCAGTGCTGTGGCCGGACGGTGAGGCAGAGGGAGCGTGTCCAGAGCCAGTGCCTGGGGAACTGCCAGTGACCGTCAGCCCTGAGCCTACTCAAACCTCGCCCCCCAGTGCCAAAGTCCTCTAGGGTCTGGACCATGTTCTGGCCCCTCCAGAGGCAGTTGTTGTCAGGAGGAAAAGGTGACAGCATTCCTGAGGAAGGAGGCCTTTGCTCGTGGCAGGGCCCATAGCAGGCCAGGCCTCCCATTCCTGCTGTGCTGTGCCCACCCAAGCCCACCTTGCACGGACTGTGAAGCCCCCTGGGCAGGGGTTCCAATCCTGGTTCTACCATTTCCTTAGCTGTGTGGCCTCAAGCAAGTCTCTTTACCACTCTGACCTTCAGTGTCATCGTCTAGAAGATGAAGAGAATCCCACCAATAAGTAGAGATTTTGTGTGCTGACTCTCCTGAACACTCCCTGTTTCCTGGACAGTAACTCATTTAGTCTTCATAGCTCTACAGCACAGGCATTGTTACCATCCCCCTCTTACAGGTGAGGAAACAGAGGGACAAGGAAGTTAAGACAGTGGCCCAAGGTCACACCCCTTAGCAATGGCAGAGTTGGGTTTTGGGAACTCAAGCTCTTAGCGCCTCACGGTGTGGCCCCAGCATAACTGCTATCATTCAGTGTCATAGCTTTTTATGGGATTTCCACTCAAAGGTAGACAGAACAAGACAAGGAACCCCGTGTACCCCTGGCCCTGGCAGCCCTCTGTCAGCAGCCAGTTTGGCCCCTCACACATCCCTAGATACTTCCCTTCCTCTTGCTTAATGTCGAAGTAAATCCTAGGCACCCTGACATGTCATCTGCACACAGTGCAGTGAGTGTCTCTGGAAGGGAACTGCATTTCTCAGTGTTTGTCTTCCCCCTGTGCTGGGCTCTTTGCACACCTAGAACTTCCGGCACAGGCCCTGACACGGAGGAAGCACCGGTAAGTGTTTACTGAACAAGTGAGTGAGTGAACAAATGATTTTGTGGAGCCAGTTGGCCTAGACCTCGTGTTTTCTGTGGATCTGCGTGTGAGCGTCGCTCCTTCATCCCCAGGAGCTGAGGATGGGAGAGCCAGAGACCTCCCTGGGAAGGAGGCCTGCAATCCCTCAGTGTTAGTAGGTGACAATTTATGACATGGATAAGCGCTCATAAGCCTCAAAGAAAAATAACATGTGTTTATGCAGGGCCTCACTGCCAGCCCGCTCAGCGGCCTCTGCACACGCGGCTTGGGAGGCTGCTGCCCGACCCTGGCCAAATTGGACCGAGGCGCAGAGAGCCGGCCCACCCACTTCCCACCCAGCCCGCCACAGCCCGCGTGTGTGGGGCGGGCAGGAGTGCCCGTCTGTCTGGAGGAGCCGAGGCCACCTGCATGGCCTGAGTGGTGCAGCCAGATGGCCTCCACCCCAGCAGCTGATGGGTAGTGTGTGGCCCACTCTCGAGGCCTGGCTCGGGCGCTCGGGCCTGCATAATTGTGTCTGTGAACGCGTAGTCAAGGCTGGACTGAGGACTAACGTGGGTCTGCTGAACCCATGTCTGCCCTGTGTAAATTCCCTTACGTCCTTCTAACGGCTCATGCAGACGCCAAAGAACTCGCCTGCTCGTCTCGGCTGCTGGCCCCAGGATGCGTCTCCCCTCTGCTCTCTCTGGCCCTCTCGCTCTGTGTCTCTACCACGTCCAGCTCTCTGGCCCGTGTTGGCTCCCACTACTCAAGTCAGGACAGGAATTCTGGATTCCCAACAGACATCAATTTTTGGGATTTGGGAACAATATATCAGAATTCTTGAGAAATCACAGTAGTTCCCAAAATCATAACTTATTCTACATCTTCCAGAACACTTTATTTATGTGACTTAAATAAGAATAAGAGATCATAAGAGTAAACAGTAAATCATTTTTCTGTGATGGGATTATATGAAAAGTTCCAGGGTGTTTTGTAAAAAAAAAAAAGAGAGAGAGAGAAATATAATGATAAAGGCATGGTTTACTGTTTTATGGCAATATGTTTTGACAATATTATGTAATTTGGTAGCACTTCCCATTACTATGGACCTGATTCAGACATTTGATCATAGAAAATACTAAAAGAAAGACACATTAACACAAAATAAAATCTCAAATAAAAATCATTTAAAAATGGAAGTACTGCAAATATTTGATAATTAAGAGTATCAATCTTAAGATGAAATTTTTAAAAACACAATGTATTAACGGCCCCATCTCAGGTCTTGATCTTTGTTTCATAACAAATAGGCTAGACGTAGAGACATTTCTCACTTTGCAGCTAGCTGGGGGGCTGCTGACAGTGCATCCTGGAGCACCCCGCTGCTTCCTCTGAGTTTACGACCTTTCTGGTGATGAAAATATTTTGTCTGCTGGCTCTGATTATGGTTTGCCACTGAAATTGGCTTTTGCTAATTGCTGCTAAGATCAGTTTCTGATTTTGCTTGGAGCATTCTACAGTAATATTCGCTACTTCTTCAGGTTGCATTTCTTTACAAAGATCTAGCACCCTAGAGTGAATATTCATATTCCAGAGATAATGCCATGTTCACAGCTTCTGGAAACGTCCACAGCACCACACGGAGTCACGTGTTGAAGTTGCCAATTTAAGTACTTATTTCACGTCCATAACTTGTTATTTCTTGGACCACCACTCACAGGACTTGTATAGAGGTGTACCACGTATGTAAACGTACTGATACTTATGTTGTTTGCCAGAATGACTCACCATTCGTGGCAGACCACGGGCACATGGTTGTTACATGGCGACAGCGACGGTCAGCAGATCAGTGACGCTGATTGCGTGGCCCTTTCTCCTCCGCCCCATTCCCAGAGGCCGGACGAGCACCCTCCACTCCTTGGCTGCGACTCCTGCTGCCACTTTGATGGCATCATTGGATCCTTCAAACCTGCAACATCTCCATGTTGATTGTTAAGCTTAATTCTTGCAGGAGAATTATGACACTTTTTATTGTTTTCTTGATTTCTCAACTGTTTTTTATCTGGGGAGGGGGTGGGGGAGGCAGAAAACATGTGATTACTGACAAATGCCACAGAGGAATGCCTGCACTGGAAATGTGAGCTCAGGCTCTTCCTAAAAGGAGATTCCAAGTAGCAAATAAACACGAGAAAGGCGTTTCGATGGCTTCGTGCACAGAGCCATGCAAATCAGACCCCAAATGAGATGTTATTACGCGCCCATGAGCCAGTGCCGGGTCCTGATCCGGACATGTCTCTCGCCTGACTGAGGGCTGGTCGCGGCCCCTCCCTTTCCTCTCTGTGGCAGCTCCCACTCCTTGACCGTGGCCGAGTGCTACACCACGTCACACCCTGGGATGTGCATGGTCCCCGTGGTGCTCTCAGACAGTGTCTCCAGGTCTGTTAAACGCCAAAGCAAGGCCGCATCCTGTCTGCTCTGCTCATTCATTTCCAGGCAGATTCCACCAGGACGTAGGCAGGGAAGGTGCAGACCGCTCCATCGCCCCTCACCACCTTCGTCCCGGGCCCTGCTTTCCCCTCATTTTCCCCGTGAGGGGCCCCGTGCCCGGGGAAGTTAGGTGCCTTCTTCACGGGCACACAGTGAGTGGCAGAGCCACAACTGGAGTCGCCCCTGATTCTAGACATCCCCCTGACTCCAGAACCCCTCCCGTCTCCTGTTCCAGCTTCCGGGGTCAGAGAAGTTGAGGCTGCCTGCTGCCTGGCTTTCCCGCGAGGAGATGGCTGGCTCAGACAGCAAGCCCTACACACTTTTATAGTAATTATCTGGCTATTTAAACCCAAAGGAGGAAGTGGGCGGTGACAAGGAGAATAGCTCATGGTCCCAGCTCGGGGCAAAGGCACCTCACTGTGATCAGTTATTCTGGATCTCAGTCCAGACCGTGAAGGCGGTGAGGGGCATTCCCTGCCATGCAGACCCGAGGCCATGGATTTGACCTGTTGCGAGAGAAGATGCCAAGGAGAGGTTTCAGACCCAGCGACGTGCCAGACTTCCCTGTGCCAGCTGTGGAGATGGGGCTTTGTTTGTTACTGTGGCAGAGCCTCGCTGACCCTGACAACACAGCTTATGTGGCTGTGTCTACACCACAGAAGCAGCCACGTCGCCCCTCGGTGGAGTTTAGATTTGGGACACAGGTAGTCACAGCTCCAGCAGTTATGTGAGGGTGCCCTCGGCATGTCCGTTAATGTCTTGGGGCCTCCATTTCTTCACCTGTAAGGTGCTCGCCAGTTCCTTGGTGGTGCTGATGCAACACGGTATACGCAAAGCGCCTGCCGTAGAGTGGGGCCTGATATGTGGGAAATACTGAGGATGTCGTCATTGTTGTCATTTTATAACACCAATTCTTCTGTTCTGTTTCCTACAAAATACTGTGAACTGACAGAATTCTGCTTGCGTGTTGGGCTTTTATTTGGAGGATACTTGGTACATTGCCTAGCACAGGACAGGAACCCACGAAATGTCATTTTAGTGGATGACTTTGGGTCATATTTTACCTTCTCTCTCTCACACCGCATGAGCAATCTATAAGCATGTCTTGTTTCCACCTTCTAGATAGATCCAGACACTGATTTCTTCTCACCACCCTGGTCTGCACCGACACCTCCCACCTGGGGCACAGAGACAGCCTCGCCCCCAGCAGCCACCTCCACCTTCCACCCTGCCCTCCCTATTGTAACGTTCACATTAGTAGATGTACCCGTCAGGCTTCCCCTATGTGTACATAAATCAATTACAAGGAACTGGCTCACACGATTACCGAGGCTGGCGAGTCCCTAGATGCTCACGGTAAGTTGGCGGCTACAGACCCAGGACAGCAGATGCTTCAGTTCAAGTCCAAAGGCAGGAAAAATGCTGATGTCCCAGTCCAAAGGTAGGAAGAATTCTCTCTTGCTCAGGGGAGGATCCGCCTTTTTGTTCTATTCAGGCTTTCAGTTGATTGGATATGGCCCAGCCATGTCATGGAGACAACCTGCTTCACTCATTCCCGATCAAATGTTAATCTTGCCTAAAAACACCCCCCAGACATGCCCAGAATGACATTTGGCCAAATTCCAGGCACCCCCTGGCCCAGTCCAGTTGACACATAAAGTTAGCTGTCATGCTAGATAAGAACTAGATGGGTTGGGTGACCATCCAAAGTCACAAAACTTTCTAGGGGAGGAGCTTTCTCTCTCTCCCCCCTCTCTCCCCCCTTCCTTCCTTCTTTTCTTTTGCTGTAACTTTTTAAAAAAAATTAATAGACCTTATTTTTTAGAGCAGTTTTAGGCTCACAGGGAATTGAGCAGTTAGTACGGTAAGTTCCCATACACTCAGACTGAGGTGGGGAGTGTCTCCCCTACTGTTAACATATTGCGTTGGTGCGTTACATTTGTGACCAGTGATGCATCAATATTGATACGTTATCACTTGAGTCCATAGTTTGCATCAGGGTACGCTCTTTGTGGTGTACCTTCTATGGGCTTTGTCAGATGCATGGTGTCCTGTATCCACCCTCACATTGTCCTGTGGAATAGTTGTACTGCCTTAAAGACCCCCTATGGGTGGAGCTTTTAAAAAAATGCCATTTTGTATGTGAATGTCCTAGCACAGTCCTTGGAACATACCAGACACTCATCTCTTCTTTACGGCGGAGCCTACTCCCCAGCTATAAACCCTCTAGGGGTCCACTCCCTCCACTAAATGACCCTGCTCCTGCCCCACTACAAGCCTTGTCAGCAGAAAAGGGCTGCACAAAATAAGACCATGATGCTGGTGTCTTGAATACCACCAGGAAGGGGCTTCCATGGCTCCCCAAGTCAAAGGGCCACTTGTGTGGATTGTTGACTTTGGGCTGGTCATTGATTGAGCTGCTGGGTCTTGACATCACAGCTCACAGGCCGGGCAGCTCAGCCACAGACCTGCATCAGTGGTGGAGGACACAGAAAACAAGAAGTGACAAGGGGGCCATTGAACTTCAAGTGGCACAAATAGCAATGAGTGATGGCATTGGTGCTTCATGCTTGCTGTCCAGAGGTGGTTACAGTTTGGGGTGTCCTGGCTTCCGGCATTCCTTTCCGAAGGAGTTAGACAGAAGGGGCTGTGGGCCTCTGCAACTGGGTTGTCGTAATGTCCGAGCAAATAGAGCCAGCTGAAGGGGTGATGTCGTCGGGTATTGTGGAGGGTGGGGGGACATTTGTTTCAGTTGCTTATTGCTGCCCAAACCACCCCCAATTTAGTGGCTTTGAGCAGCAGTGATTTGGGGGGGGGGGGGGGGGGGGGGGGGGGGGGGGGGGGGGGGGGGGGGGGGGGGGGGGGGGGGGGGGGGGGGGGGGGGGGGGGGGGGGGGGGGCCCCCCCCCCCCCCCCCCCCCCCCCCCCCCCCCCCCCCCCCCCCCCCCCCCCCCCCCCCCCCCCCCCCCCCCCCCCCCCCCCCCCCCCCCCCCCCCCCCCCCCCCCCCCTGGTGCTGTCTAGGGTCCGGTAGTGCCTCTCCTGCCCTCTCTCCAGGCTCACAGGAAAGAGTGCAAGGCCCTGCCCTATTTGCACTCTGAGGTCTCACATACTTCCAAGGTACCACGGAGCACGGGCTCTGTTCTTCACTATGGTTCACAAGCCCCAGCCTCTCCTGGAAACCAGTAAGCCGAGGGTTTTCAGATTGTTCAGTAAAGTCGCGCCAGACCCTGCATACCAGTTAAAGACGAGAGCTTGCAGCCACTCGCCAATGTGGGCGGACCCTGAGCCATGTGCCAGATGCGTCGGCCCACTGCGTCCTGGTGTCTTGACATCATGGCTGGCATCGGGCCTGGAATGCTGCAGATGGACCATATGATCCCTGGCCGATCCTGCAGATCAGATCTGTTGGTACCGCATTTGTTTGACCGATTTACAACATGATGATGTACCAAGTGATTCTTGTGCGGTGATTTCTTTATACCTATTTTCCTCTTTCTCCTTTGGAATGGACAAGTAGATTCTCAAATAGTCGATTCTACGCCGTTGTGTTCTGAGCATGGATGCAAACACAGGACCTCAGAACACGCATCAGGTGTAAAGTGTCACTGTGGTGGTTAGAGGAGACTTGACTGGGTTCGTAGGAGAGGCAGCTGGGCCAAGTGGAGGCCAGGAGCAGGTGGGGTTACGGGACTAAGCCCAGCGGAGCCTAGCCCTTAGCTACGCTAGTCCCAGAAATCTGATCTCATTTGTGCCCCAGATGTGCTCAGACTCTAGAGGGCTGACTCATGCTAACTCAACTCACAAGAGACCAGTGTACAAACCAGAATGCCAGAGTGCTTGTGTGCAGTGAGGGCCAGATGTCAGTGTTAGCTGGTCAGTGCATTCCTTTTCTGGGTCAAATTACTTTTTTATAATGAGCCCTCAACTGCCTAGTGGGCTGGATGTTTCTGTCAGCTTGGCTGCAGCTGTCTTCCTGTAGGAGAGCTTCAGGACAGGTGGAATTATACTCAGAAGGTTGCCCAGTGACTGTGGAATTCGAGCGGGCTGGAGGTCTCCAGGGTGAGTGGCAGAGCCAGTTTAAGGGCTTGCTGGGCCCTCAGCTGAGCCGGTGTAGACCTGTGGGCTTGAGGTTGGGGCGGATGGAGCTGTGTCCTTATCTCTGCTCATACACACAGGGGCTGGGTGGTCTTGGGAAAGTCTCTTCACCTCTCTGAGGTTCGGGTTCCTCATGAGTGACACAGGATGGATGCCCCATTCTGCAGGCCCCCCCCCACTCTGTCCTGGGAGGCCTTGGTGGACTCTGTCCGTGGGACTCCGAACTCTGTTCCTGGGGGGCTTGGCTGATGGGGCCCAGCATGAGATGGAGGGAGAGCGGGGAGGGAGGTCGGGGCGCTTACTACCCAGCTCTCTATACAGGGGAGGGGTCCCGTGAGCTGGCCGGCTGTCCTGCCACAGGCAGTTGCTCCTCCCAGGCGGTCCCCTCCCATGGCTGCCACCCTCTGAGTTCCGACAACTGCGGGAACTGCTCCCTCTGGGCTGTTTATTACACCCTGTTCTGGGGTCGCAGAACTCTGTGAAGCACCAGATGGTAAATACTTTAGGCTTTGTGAACCGCACACCTATGCTCCTAGGCTCTTTGTTTTTGTTTTTACTTGTTACAATCCTTAAAAACAACCACTGTTTGCTCCCAGGGTGTGCCGGTGCCACCTCCTTCTTGCCGGGCCCAGTGGAGGGGCCGTTACTGTTCCTGTGCACGAGGGGTTTTCTCCCGTGAGCTTACGTGGCACACATGTATCTGAGCGTGTCTGGCCAGTCACGGGTGCCACGGCCACCCTGGGTGGGGGCCTTCAGTGAGGACAGAGACCCCTCAGCACCCTCAGCACCGGGGCCATTGTCATGCGGACTCGGGGCCAGGCCTTGCAGCTCTGTGAGTCCCTCACAGATTGTGATGCGACAGGGAGACATCGTTTCCCTCCCCACAGGACACTTGGGCCTGTCCCCGAAGCATGGCCTCCTGTGAGTGGTGGCACTGCCAGCCACAGTGGCCTCACCTGTGGGTGCCCGGGGGACAGCTGTGGGCCATCAGGGAAGCATTGGTGGAGAAAGAGTCCACAGCAACAGAAGAAGGTGGCAGGACCCTAGAAGGTTCGCGTGGCCGGGCTCTCTGGGTACTCGTTACCACTCTCTTGGCCTGGCACCTGTGGCCGCTCCGACTCCCCATTTGTGCAGGCTGACTCCCACCCTGCCGGCCTATTCATCCCAGTGCCTATAGGTCCATGGTTTAAAGTTTGGTTTTTTCCATTTTGTTCTTTTCCATATCTGTTGTATTAAGCTGCTTCTGCAGCGTGACAGCCTCATTCTAAAGCACGATGGTTTCGCTGGTCTGACTTCAAGGCAGATTAGTCTTCAGATGGCTCCAGGGTAAGCCCAATGTGCTGCCGACAAAGATGCGGCTCCCCCCGGCAGGGCATGCTGGGCATTCCCACGCCGGGCAGGTGAGGACCCACCCCGCCTCTCCTCGCCGCCACCCTGCAGCCGTGGGCCTGTCCTTCCCTTTGCTGTCACCTGGCCGGCTGCAGCAAAGTCAAGCTCCTCACACTCTGTTGGTCAAAGGCACGTCATCTGTGGTGCTGGAGGAGCCAGCTCAGAAAGCAGAACCCTCCCCACCCCGACGGGGATGCTTGTCACCCTGACATAAGTCATTCCACTGAAGTCCTTACAGGAATGCAGTTGGTAGATCAAAGCTTCTTCCTGTCGGAGAGTAAAGACATTGGCAAGAGAAGAAAGTCTTTGTTTCAGAAGGATTGTCAAAGATGATGGCAGGTAGGCAGCGCGTGTGGTTTGAAGAATACTAGCTCATTGTCACGTGGGGCCTCGTGGAGGCCACGAGGCCCTGCCCCCATCGCTGCCTCTCTGCATCCACCTGGTGTGAGCCCGTGGCTAAGGGCTGTCCCCACCGTCAGGAGTCGCCTGTGAGTCTCGAACACGGTTGGAGAAATGAGCGTCTGGGACTCACCCTGAGTCTGCCTTTCACCATCTGTGTCCACTTTGGGCATATCATGTCACCTCTCTGGTCCTTGGTTTTCTCACCTGTTAAATGGGGATAAAGACAACACTTACCTTGTTGGTGTTTGGGAACTTTCCTCCTCAGACTACAAGCCCCGGGGGGCGCAGGAGGCACCTCTGTCTCATTTGTCACCACATTCCCAGCTCGAGAGATGTTGTAAGTGGAACAGTGACATGACAGAAAGGTGGCACTCACCACACAGTATTGTTGTTACTATTATTGTTATTATTAATATCATTTCTTCCATGTTCACTGAGGATCTCAAAGCACTGTCACAGACATATGAAGCCCAGTAGGTGCTCTAGGGCAGGGGCCAGCAAGCCATGGCCTGCAGGCCTAATGTGGCCCACTGCTTGTTTTTGTAAATAAAGTTTTATTGGCACACAGCCATGCCCATTCATGATGTATTTCTATGGCACTTTTGCACTACCATGGCACAGGTGAGTCGTTAAAACAGGGACCATGGCACTCAGAGTCTAAAATGTTTACTCTCTGGCCCTTTCCACAGAAAGTTTGCTGCCCTGGGCCAGGGTCCATGGCCAGGAAGGAGAGAGCGCACAGCACTTCGGGTCCTCTTGCCGAGAACAGTGTTCAGCCTGACGCCCTGACAGGGACGAGGAGGAGAAGGGGGTAGTCGGGGAGAGGCACAGCCCTGAGTGGGCTGAGGGCAGAGGGCGGCAAGAGGAGGAGTCTGCTCTCGTTCCCTCCGCTGAGGCCAGTACTGAGCTGGTTGGAAATTTCTCTCAGGTCCCGCCATGAGTCAGTTTTTCTCACGACATGTCTGCAGCATCGGCTGGAAGAAACCTGGGGAGAGAAGCCAGAGGGCCGGCAGGAGAGGTGTTGGCGGGAAGGAGCTTTCCACGGCAAATGATGTGACCTCAGCTCAAGTTCAAGGGCAGCTTCCAGGTGCTCAGGCCACATCCCTCGTCACCAAATGCTGCCTTCAAAACAGATCCAGAACCCAACACCTTCCCACCTCTCCACTGTCCCATCCGGCCCAGGCCCCACAGGGCTCAGCGGGTCGGTGCAGGCCCAGGGTCCCCCCACCCCCTCTAGCCCCCTGTGGTCTGTGCTCAGCACAGCAGCCGCCGGGCTGATCCCTCTAAGATTTAAGTCAGTCATGAAGAATTACCCCTATGTTTTCTTCTAAGAGTTTTATAGTTTTAATTCTTACATTTAGGCTTTTGATCCAGTTTGAGTTAGTTTTTGTATATGGTGTGAGGTAGGGGCCCAACATCACTATTCTGCATGGGGAGATCCAGTTTTCCCAGCACTGTTTATTGAAGAGACTACTCTTTCCCCATCGAATGGTCTTGGCACCTTTGTCAAAATCAAGTGACCATAGACGTATGGGCTTATTTCTGGACTCAGTTCCGTTTCATTGTTCTGTATGTCTATCCTGATGCCAGCGCCACACTGTCTTAATTACTGTATTTTTGTTGTAAGTTTGAGTTTCCAACTTCGTCCTTTTTTTTTTTTTTTTTAATGTTGTGGTTATTTGGGGTCCCTTACAGTTCCCTGTGAATTTTAGGATCAGCTTTTCCATTTCTGTAAAAAAGATTGTTGGAATATCCAACACAGTGGGATGTTACTCAGCCATAAAAAGGAGGGAAGTTGTGACACCTGCTGCGTCACGAAGGAAGCTTGAGAACAGGATGTGGAAGAAGCCAGACACAAAAGGCCACACGTTGTAGGGTTCCATTTATATGAAATGTCCAAGGTACGTGGGTCCGTGAGACAGAAAGCAGATGGGGGTGTGCAGGGGCTGGGGCAGGGGACTGGAAGTGACTGCCAACGGGTACCACACCCCAAATGGTCTCACCCCAAGTGGCCACCTTTTAGGGTGACGAAAGGGTTTTGGAACTGGATAGAGGTGGCTGCACAGCATTGTGAAGTGTACTAAGTGCCACTGAATTGTTCACTTTAAAATACTTTTGTGCTATATTTTACCACAATAAAAGAGTAGTTCAAGGCAGATCTTGCCACTTCTCTGTCCCTTCTCTGTCCCCTCCAGAGCCCCCTTCTTACTCTGGAAGCAGGGACCTCACGAGCCCCGTCACCTGTGGGCAGCCCCCCGCCCCCGCCCCCCCCTTCTTCATCGCTCTTCCCACTGTCTGACGTGCCAGATATTCGTATTATTTATTGCGTTATTTTAAGGTTTCTTTTCCCCAAGCAGGGTATAACCTCCCTAAGGGCAGGGACCTCCCCTGCCTCGTGGCTCACCGTTGGGCCCCTGGTGCCCAGAACAACACCTGACACTGAGTAGGTCCTTCCTGGTTATTTGCTAAGTGAGTGAGTGCAGCGAGTCGTCTCAGGGAGGCGACTGTTCTGCCGTGGAGGGAACATGGCCCCTGGGCTCCCTCCCCATCTGCCAAGCTGGGGCTCTTCTTCCCTCTCCTGGCTTTAGATGATGCCTTTGGGAGGGACCCTGCTGGCCCAATCACTGGAACAAATCCTTGGCCAGGGGCAAGGGCAGGGGACCTGGGATTCTGATTTCCTAGCCTAGCTCGTGGAGGGATCACTCCAGCCTTCCCGTGGGCTGTCTACCCGCTGCCCCAGGACCAAGGCTGCCTCAGTTTACCAGCCTGCATTGTTTATTCTCAAATGCACAGCCCAGAGCAATGCAACCTGCCCCCGCACTGTCCTGGACTTTCCTTGTCCTTTCTCTCTCCTCCCTGGAGGCCTTCAACCCTGGCCTCCCCTGCCAGGCAGGACTCGCAGCTTCTGGCCCATGGAGGAGGTCACCTTCTTCTCCAGATTCTGTCTCCACCCTGCCACCCACCACGATTCTGACTCACAGGAGCTTGGAAGTGTCACGTAAAGTAAGAAATACAAGCGTGGCGATCTGTCCTCCAGAGGAGGCCCGGAGTCACAGCCTACAGTTCAGGAAGTAACAGATGGCAGCATTTCCGACTGGGCTCCCTGGAGCCCATTTGCAGTAAGTGGTCCCTGGAGGGGAAGCCAGGAGAGCCAGGTAGGGCAGCAAGGGTCTGGAGGGGTGAGCATGCCCCAGGGAGAACATGGAGGGGAGGGATGGAGACCTGGGGGAAATGGACGCCCTGGTGAAATGCGGTCACTGAGGGGAGTCCTGGGTGGCAGCTGAGACTCTTGGCCATGTGGGTGAGCAGGAATGGGGAAGCAAATCCTCCCATCTCCCGAGTGCCACATAATCCCATTAACCTGTGGTTAATTCAGGATATTGGTAGCTGCAGAAATATGTGGAATCTTTAATGACTAAAGAGATGTAGGATGCAGAATTATAATGGAAACAACCCTAGATTGGAAGTCAGGAGCCCTCGGTCCAAATTCTGGTACTGCAGTTTAGTGTACCAATTATTCCCATTTTATAGCTGAAATAATTGCAGCTCAGAGAGGACAGTGTCTTGCTTAAGGTCACACAGCTTACCGGGTGGCAAGGCAATTTGAACTCAGATAGACTCTTGGGGTTAAATGGCATTCATAGCAACAAGACTTATCAAAAGGGTTTTTACCCTAGGGGGTCTCCAAACCCAGGCACCTCTGTTTCTTCTTCTGGTGGACAGAAAATCCTGAATTTCCAGCTTCTCTTACTGTGACCCTGCAGGAAAAGCCACAGAGAGCCTTTGTCATTGCTCACAGAGTTGCAGGATGGGGACATGCTTTCTTCTTTATCAAACAGAGGCACCCCTGGAAAATTTTTGGAAATAGTTCTATGGGTGTCTATTTTACATGTAACAACATTCAGCCATTTCAAGTGCATAATTCAATGATTTTAGTAACTTTATTGAGTGGTGCAACCACCACTTTGAATCAGTTTTAGAATATTAAGTTTAGAACATTTAAAACATTTAGAACGTCCTCCCCCCAATAAATCCCCTCAGGCTCATTTATAGTTAATACCTGTTTCCACCTGTAGCCCTTGGCAGCCAGTAATCTACTTTCTGTTGCTCTGGATTTGCCTATTCTGGACATTTTGTCTGTGTGGAATCATCCAGAGCATCCTTTGTGTCTGGCTTCGCCCACTGAGCATCATGTTCATGAGGTTACCCGTGGCACAGCACATAGCAGCACATTGTTCCTTTTTATGACTGAGTAATATTCCATGCATGGGTGGAACACATTTCATTTATCCACTCACCAGTGGATGAACATTTGGGTTTTTCATTTTTTGGCTATTACGAATAATGCTGCCATGAACATTTGCAGGTAAGTCTTTTGAGGACATAGGTTTTCAGTTCTCTTGAGGAGGTATCTAGGAGTAGAATTGCTGGGTTATATAGTAGTTTATGTTTAATTTTTTGAGAAACTGCCAAACTGTTTTCCAAAGTGACTGCACCATTTTACACTCCCACCAGCAACATAGGATGGCTGCCATTTCTCCACATCCTCCCCGACACCTGTTGCTGTCTGTCTCATGCACGATAGCCACTTTCATGGGTGTGAAGTGGTATCTCATTAGAATCTTAATTTGTATTTCCCTAATGACTCATAATTTTGAGTATATTTTGTCATATTCTTTTTAGCAATTGGTGTATTTTCTTTGCTAAAATGTACTTGTCTTTTGCCTTTTTTAAAATTAGATTTATCTTTTATTGAGTTGTGAGAGTTCTTTGTTGTATATTCGAGGTACAAGTACAAGTTCTTATTGTACATGTGTTTTACAGATATTTTCTTCTAGTCCATTGCTTGTCTTTTCATTTTCTTAACAATGTATTTTGAAATGTAAAAGTTTTGAATTTTGAAGAGGTCCAATTTGTCAAATTTTTTTTTGTTTTATGGATTGTGCTTCTGATGTCATATCTGAGAAATCTTTGCTTAACCCAAAGTTTCAAAGATTTTCTGTTATGTTTTCTTCTAAAGGTTTTGTTGCTTTAGACATTTAAGTCTATTATCCATTTTGAGATAATTTTTGTGGTGTGAGACAAGGGCCTAAATCGATCTCTTTCCATGCAGATATCCAATTGTCCCAGCTCCATTTATAAACAGATTACCCTTTCCTCAATTAACTGTTTTGGCACTTTTGTCAACAATCGATTGACTATCAATATAAGGGTTGATTTCTGGTCTCTCAGTTCTGTTCCACTGATCTATGTCTATCCTTATGCCAGTATCACATTATCTTGAAGTCATAGCTTCTTAGCACATTTTGAAATCAGGATGTGAAAACCCGCTGACTTTGTTATTTTTCAAAATTGTTTTGACTATTCTAGGTGTTTCACATCTTTATACAAATTTTAGAATCTGCTTGTCAATTTCAGTAAAAAGAGTTTGTTTCAATTTTGATATGAATTGCATTGGATATGTAGATTGATTTGGGGGAGAATTGCCATTTTAACAATAATGAGTTTTCCAATCCATGAACATGGGATGTCCCTCCATTTATCTGGATCTTGTTTGATTTCTCTCTGAGAAGTTTTATAATTTTCCACATCTAGGACTTGCATTTTTAATTATTTCTAGATATTTTATTCTTTTTGACGCTTTTGTGAATGGAATTGTATTCTTAGTTTCATTTTTTGATCTTTCATTATTAGTGTACAGAAATACAACTGATTTTTGCATATTGATCTTATATCCTGTGACCTTGTGTATTACTTCTAATAGTTGTATGTGTGTGTGTGTGTGTGTATGTGTATTCCTTAGGATTCTCTCCACATAGGATCATGTTATCTGTAAATAAAGTTAATTCTACTTCTTCCTTTCCAATCAGGATATATTTTATTTCCTTTTCTTTCCTGATGGCACACCTCTGAGAATTTGCTGTCATGCCTTCGGTAGGTGCAGCCACTCAGTCTCTGCTAGCCAGTGGCTTCTCCTTCTCCTCCAGCCTGAAATTTGATATGAAGTGTCTGGCCTCTTCCATCTCCCACCTCCAGAAGCCTGCAGCCAGATTGCTGGGTTTGCACCCTGGCTTCATCATTTACCTGCTGTGTGATCTCAGGGAAGTCATCAACCTCTCTGTGTTTCAGCCTCCTCATCATTACAGAGGGGATGGTGATGCTGCTGCTCCCTGCCTCACAGGTCTGTTGGAAGGATTATACGAGTCAGTTCATGTAATCTAACAGCACCTGCTGCAAAGCCACCCTTGATACATGTGGGCTATTATTATTGCCCTGTTGGTTCAAAGGTGGAATCAGAGAATGCAGAGATCTTTGGTGACTTAGGACCTTATTATTTTATTACACCCTCATTTTGTACACAAAGAAACCAAGCCCTGGGAATATCAGTGAAGTGTCTGAGATCCCCCGCCAAGTTGGTGTATTCCATTATGTTCTATTAAACCCACTGCAGATGTCTGATGGGTGGCCAGCTCTTCCCTGATCATGTCTCACTTTGTGTTTCACTCCTCATCCCAAAGTTTCCCACCCCCTGCCCATATTTAAAATGGATTAAACTGCAACACACAAACACAAATAAATTTTAGCCATCTGGGTATGTTTTGGTCCAAACAGGGGCTTGTTGTCTACTGCTAAAGCCATCACCTGCCCACCTGACTGCGTCCTGGCTCAGATCTGTGATAAATCACCGGGTTGGTCTATTTCCCCAAAGGAAGGCTCGCAGGCCTCCACTGGCCCCCCTCAGGCCTCCCTCAGGCCTCGAGCCCAGGCCTGTGCAGGGCCCTGACTCTTTCCGGGATGCGCGTGGGCTTAGGCAGGTTGCGTCACACCTCTGAGCCGTTTCTACCTGTATGAGCAGGAGGGTAACAAGACCTGCTGCAGGACGTTGTTCAGCAATAACAGCCATCAAACACTGTCCTCAGCCCGAGCCAGCTCCATCGAGGTCGCTGTGGTTTGGTGGATTCTGCTCATGCCCCCAGAGCCTGACTCAGGGCTTGGTGAGCAGTGGACATTAAACAAGCGATTATTAAAGGAATGAAAACACATCGTTTTTAGGCCTTTGCTTCCCTTTTCAATTCAGTCCTAATCCCAGAAAAAGGCCTGACTGGCTCCCTTGCAGCGAGGACCTGTGACCCCTGCGACCAGGGCTGCAGGGGAGAGGAAGCCCCTCCCCACGGCCCTGCAGGGCTGCACCCCCACAGTGGTGCCCACTAAACGAGGCCCACGCCTTGCTCCACTTGCTGGAGCCGGAGTCACGGGGTAAAGGGGGAAGAGGCTGCCTTGGCCTGTGCCAGGAGCCCTCTCCAGGTGCCCTGCCTTGTTCCCCCTTTCACAGACCTGCAGAGATGAGGGTCCTCCCCAGCCACACCACACCCCTCCTGCCTCTCAGGCTCCCTGCAGCGGGAGCCCCTCCGCCGGACCATGTGTGGCCTCCCCAGGACTGTGGACCAGCTCAGGCTTTGCTTTGGTGCCTTTCCTCAACAGCCTCCCCCCAGTCCTGTGGGACCGTGGGGCTGTGGGTGGGGGTCCCACGCCCTGTGCCCCCACTCCCTCGGCTGGGGGCAGCTTGATCCTTTCCTGATGACTTTCTCTCAAGTCCAGGGGAGCCATGCTCAAGTCCCCAGGGTGCTTTCAGCATCTCCCAAAGGTCACACTGTTGGTGCCCCTGGACCCCCCACCCTGCCTGGGATGAAGGCCAATGTGGCCCAGAAAGCCCCACCCATGGCTGGGACAAGATGCCTGTGAGTCTGGCTGAGCTGGGGTCCCGAGGCCGTGGTTCTGGCTGGGGCTTTCTCCGCATCCCTCCAGGGAGCCCTTAAAATCACACAGAGCCGGGCTCCCCGTGGCAGTTCTGAGTTGCTTGGTTAGAGCAGTGTCCTTTTTTTCTCTTTTTTCTTCGTTCAACAGTCATTCATTGAGCACCTATTGTGTGCCAGACACTGTCTGGCTGCTTGGAGTGGAGCAGGGGCTGAGGCGGCAAAACCGGATCAAACCCCAAACTCTCGCCTTCGCGGCGCTCACAAGCCAGCGTGGTGCACGGGTGGCCCAGAGACCCCGGCGGGACTGCCGACCGCCAGGACTGTGAGGTCTGTGCTGACGCCTTAGAGCAGCCCTGGGAAGCTCACGACATCTGGTTCCGGGGGGGCCGGGGGGGTTCCCCAGCAGGAATGAGCCCTAATCACCCGCGGTGGAAACTTCTTGATGTAACTCCTCTCCTGTGGCGCTTCCCTTCTCCCCTCCCACCCCCGGCCCCTGCTCCCTCGGACACCCCCAGATCGAAGCCTCTCTAAGGCTTGTCTCAGGGCCTGTTTCTGGGGGACCAAGGCACCACCTCTTGTCTGTAAACATCTTCCTGTTGCTTCTCTGCACGTCTGTTTGTGCCAGCTCACTGGGAATGACATTGCCGTTCTAGTTTGTTCCATTTTCTAAGGAGAAAGCTTCAGGAAGTGGAAGACAGGTCACTCCACTCGGCCGGTGGGTGGGAGCTGGGCAGCTGGCAGCCCCGGCTGCCGTGGGATCCTCACCACAGCCCTTGGGGGCAGCGCAGTTGGCAGCGGAACCGGCCCATTTGACGAAGGAGGAGAGGGAGGCACAGAGCAGAGAATTTCTTCAGCTCAAGGGCGCACGTTCCGAGGGGCCCAGACGCCATCGGGAAGCCGGGTCCACAGTGTGAGGCCGCAGCTGCGAGGCCCCTGTCCCCGCCAGGACGTCGTGCTGTGGTGTTTTCCAGAGGAGGAGCTGGGGAGGGGCACAAGGGGTGACTGCTGTTCCTTGATAAAATAGGCTGTTGTTTCTCTGGATTTTGTGATATAAGATTTGCTATATTTGTTCATTTCTAAACTTTTCAGTTTGTTGTGATTTTTTTTCTCATTCCAAATGAATATTCACTTTCCTATCAAAACTGGTAATTTTGTGTACATTTTTTTTCTTGACAAAGATCCCTCAAATTGTATGGGCTTAAGGTAGCACAAGCCTAGATTTACACTGAGCAAACTCCTTCCCCAGTACAGTGAGGTGATGTGCAGCAGGATGTGGTATAGCCTGAGAAAAGTGTTGACACACAGTGACAGCGACAATGGCAACAAGAACACCAGCAGTAACAACACCAACACAGCAACAGCAACAACATCACAGCAAAAACAACACAACAACAACATAACAAGGACAACAAGAACACAGCAGCAGCAAAGCAACATAGCAGCAATGACAGCAGCACATCATCAAGAACACCCCAAAAATGACACATCAACAATGACAATAACACTACACAGCAGCAAAGACAACACAGCAAAAATGACAATGAAAATAATAACACACCACCACTACCCCCACCTTAAGAGAGCAACAATGATGACAACAACACAGCAGCAACAACGACACAGCAAGGACACAGCAGCAACACCACCAGCAAGCTGCCCCCTCAGACCGGGGTGAGGACGGTGGTCCCTGAGCACTGTGGCTTCCAAAGCTGCCACCGTCTTTGCTCGTTGGATGGGCGTGGCCAGTGCGACTGGGCTCTTCTCTGGAAAGTCAGAGCTTCCCGACTCCCGTTGTCCAAGCTGGGCCTAATTTCAGCCATAAACAGTGGTCCCCAACCTTTGTGGCACCAGGGACTGGTTTCATGGAAGACCATTTTTCCACAGACCAGAGCAGGGGGGATGGTTTCGGGATGATTCAAGCGCATTACATTTATTGTGCAGTCAGACCTGTCTGCTAAATGATAATCTGTATTTGCAGCCGCTCCCCAGCACTAGCATCACCACCTCAGCTCCACTCAGATCATCAGGCATTAGATTCTCATAAGGAGCCGCCACCTAGATCCCTCCCATGCGCAGTTTACAGTAGGGTTCGTGCTCCTGTGAGAATCTAATGCCGCTGCTGATCTGACAGGAGGTGGAGCTCAGGCAGTGATGGGAGCAAGATGGGGAGCAGCTGTAAATACAGATGAAGCTTCGCTCACTCACCCACCCCTGCTCACCTCCTGCTGTGCGGCCGGGTTCCTAACAGGCCACGGACTGGTACTGGTCTGTGGCCTGGGGGTTGGGGACCGCAGGTTTATAAAATCCACCACCTCGGTGGCCACAGTTGGGGTCCTCTGTGTTAATGCTTTTTCCATTCCATCCGCGTTAATGGTTTTTTCCACGCCACCAGGAACAATCAGGTAAAATTCATCTAGGCCATTGTCACGTGCAAACCTCAAATACTCCACCCAGGGTCTTATTTATAAATTAAATAAAAATAGAATCTCCAGGATTGCTAAGCATTTTAAGCATGTTCTTTGCCAAATAACAGCTTCTCTGGGGAAATCAGCTACCCTTCCCCCATGCTTATTTATTAAAAAAAGAAAAAAAATTAAGAGAGGTGTGTGAAATGGAATTCTACATCGAACACAAAACCGTTTGCGTCCCCATGTGGTGCTTGTTCTTTCCAGGGACTTCCGCAGGGACTCATCCGTCTGCCTGTGGGTGGGGTCCGGTCAGGTCTCGTGGCACCGGGTGAGCTGCCTCAGCCGCTGCTGTGGTCAGGGGAAGCGTGTTCTGTGAAATTCACGCAGACAGTGGCCGGGGGGCTGATCTCCTCACAGGCTGTCTTAAGAGCTTATGTCATTTTTCCCAAATGAGTGTGGCCACGCAGATGAAACAAAAATGAGGCAAATTAGGAGTGTGTGCACTGAAGCGGTCCCTGAAATGCCAGCAGTGAGAGGGCCGTGTCCAGAGGAGGCCGAGGTGTGCATGGCATCCTGGAGAGCCACGGGGGTGGGGGCTTGCCCTGCCCTTGGGGAGGGAGCTCGACTGAGCCCCGAGCGGACTGGCCTCAGAGATCCAGGTATCGGCCGGGAACTGCTAACCGGCGGGGGACCCAGGGACAGACAAGCACGAGGCCGCAGAGGGAATGATGCAACGGAGGCTCCCCTGTTGCCCCTATGATCGTGCACGAGTGTTTTCTCCACTGAGTGGAGGTGCTCAGGAGGGAGAGGAGGAACCGAAGTCGCCACAGCTCCTGTGGACTGGACGTTCACTCCACGCCATGGCTGTGCAGAGCAGCTTAGAAGCTTTATTTCATTGAACCCTTTCAGCAGCCTCTAAGACCTAGGAGGTGGCTATTGCTGTTATCCCCACTGTAAAGATGAGGAAACAGAGGCCAGAGAGCGCCAGTGACTTGCTCGTGGCCACAGACCTTAGAGAGTCCCAGTGCAGACAGGCACACTCAAGGCTCTGAAAAGTCCTGCAGCAAAAACACACAGAAGAACCCATTTAAATGTCTTAAATCCCGCGTTTCCAGATGCTGGCCCTACTTCATAGAGCTGTAGTACAGATCAATGACGCCAGGGGACCGGGTGGCCTCACAGTCTGTGTACTTGGCCAGTCACCCAAATACCAGTTTAAGGATCTGCACCCTTACGTAGAAAGTCCCCTCACCTCTGGGAGGCATCTGGCACACAGCAAGTGCTTGATAAACATTACTTTGAATGAATGAATGACTAATCTGCAGGTCTCTGCCCTTCCGTCTTTACCTGGCTGACACGTGCCTCCCCTGTGGGCAGAATCATACCCTGTCACAGAACAAGAAGGTGCTGTCACAGGTGTGCACAGGAACTCCAAGGCTTTTTGTCCCTCCTCTGCCATCACAGCCCCTCGGCTCCCGTCCTCTGGTGGATGCAAGACTGTGGCTGCAGCGCCAGGCTGCCCTCACAGGCAGGAGGCAGTTCCTCCCTGCGGGTCTCTTCTTGGGAGGGAGGAAACCTCTCCCCACCTGGTGCCCCGGGTCAGCCTCCATTGGCCCTGGTGGCCGGGACTGTGTTCTGCGTCCTGCTCCAGGCCCGGCTGCGTTGGTGGCCTCTGGAACTGCAAGAAGGGTGGTTTGGGGGACTAGAAATATCCGTCCAAAGCCCTCGGCACAGTGCAGCGGCACAAGTGCAATCTCGGCGGATACTCCTGCTCTGACGCATCAGCAAATATTTGTGGAGCGCTTGTTAGGTGCCCGGAATTGTTACCATAGCTTTATACAATGTAACTCATGCCATCCTTGTAACAATGTTGCAGAGTCCTGACTGTTATTTTTGCTTTGCAGAAGGGGACCCTGGGGCACAGAGATGAGAAGGAGCCTGCCCCAGTTTCACCCAGCTGCTGGGGTGCCGCTGAGATCTGCCCCACCACCCACCACCGTGCGGGGCCGCCCCAGCCGGCTGCTCCCCCACCTCGACCTCACGTGGTCCTCACGCGAGGTGGGCGCCGTGGGGGGCGGCAGACGTCATCGCCCCAAGGACAGATCATGGCTGTCAACTTCACGCACTCCAAAAAGGCCCAGGACCGGCCTGACTAAAATCCATTTAAGAAAATTAACCCTGCGACTTTGGCTCTGCTTGGATTTCGTGGGCGGCGGGCGCGGCAGAGCACTTAAGAGGTGCGAGGGCAGAGTAATGGAGTCCATATGCCTGCGGGTCTGGGCATGTGGCGCTGGGTGGGCTTATCAACCCGCTTAGGACAACAAAGGGGGGACAGTTCAAAGGACTGGCTCTCGGAGACGCTGGGCTGTCGTGGGGCTCCACTCCCACCCCCCGAGCAAACACTGTGGTCTTGTTCCCGCCTTTGAGCCCTTGCTGCCGGCTGCACGTTTTCCCCCTTCTCCTTTGCACCCTTTGGCAGCGAAGCAGGGAATTTTGTGGGAAATATCCCTGTAAAAGGACTGATTTATAACTCCCTTTGTGAGTGAGACGACCTTTGGTGACCCATACCTAGGCTTGTGGGGGCCACAGGGTGAGCAGGCCAGGCTGCTTGTCCGGCGTGACAGCTCGAAACTTACAGCCTGTCCATGGGGGAGGTGGCTCCCCTGTCCACATAGTCCCCACGGGGAGGATGACTGAGCTGTTAGCAGAGCATGTCTGCTGCGCAGAGCCACAGGTTGGACTCTTTCCGAGGGGACATTGTTCGCCCACAGGCTCAAATGACACTGAGGTATTCCTTGGCTTGTTCTGGGGGAGATGCATCAAGCCATTTCTTGCAAATGCCCCTGGGTGGGATATGATTGTCCGGGTTGGATGTCTGCAGTCAGCGCCTCAAAGAGGAGACAATCTCCAGCTTGCGCACTGCGGAGCTTCTCCTCCCCGTGACTCAGCTGCGGTCTGGATCGGGGGTAAATGTTTCCTGGTTTTGACAATGCATTTGACTTACAGATCCTCCCGGCTCGATAAATGAGCATTTAAAAACTCCTAGTGACCAAATATTTAACTGGAAATTAACTAGGGTTTCCAGAACACTCTCTGGCCACAAGGCTTTTTACTGGGATAGAAGATAATAACTTTTACTACTAATAATGTTCAATATTTGTACTTGGTTCTGATAAAGGGCCCTGTGTTCTGAGTTGTCCACCTCCTCCAGGAAGCCTTCTTGGAGCATGCCAACCTCGGAGTCAACTTTTCTCTCCTTCCTACCTGATCCAACAATTGCTGGTTGGTTCTTCCTCCATAACATATTTTGGGTGGGTGGGATGTTGCCTGGTTCAGAGGAGAAGACACACCTCTCTGAGCCTCAGCTTCCAAATCTGTAAAATCAAGGAAGTAGTAAAAGTCTTTGCAGGGAAGCTTTGAGAACTTGCAATGAAGACAAGTTGCAGGTAGCTTCTGGCCCGTCGAGCTCTGCTAGGGGAGGCTGCACCGTCGGCTGCAGCTGCTGTTTCTCTGAGGAGCAACATTCATTTCGACCTTTATGTTTTACTTCCTGGGTCCAGTGCACAACCTTTCGTGACCTTCTCTTCTCCCCACATGTACACTCCACCCCCTCCAATTCTAGTATACTCCTGCTCTTACCATTGGCTCCCCACAAAGCCAGCCTGAGACGTGGCGTTGGAGCAGCGGCTTCTCTGGGAGGTGTCCAGGGGCAGGAGTGAAAGGCAGATTGGGGCTGTGTGACCGATAGCACTGCTGGGGGCACAGGGGCTCAGGCCCACTGGACCTCCTAAGGCGTGCACAGAACACCTCCCAGAGCTGTCTGCCCAAGAGAGGGGCCGGAGTTCTTGTCTGTCAGTTTCCTGCCCTCATTGGTCCAGCGCTGACTCCTAACTTCCTGCTGGAGGTGGGGAAGGCCAGAGGGGCTCCCGTGGGCTCCTGCAGCCTCCACGGCACTGGAGATGCCTTGGGGCAAAGTGAGGACCTGCAGCCCATGCTTGAGGCAAGATGTGCTAATGCGAAGGGGCTAGAAGCCTGCATGGAATGGCACCCGGCCATGGTGAGGTCATGGGGGTGGGTGGGTGGATGTGAGTTTGTCAAAAAGAGCTCCTTAATCCAACAGGGCTGAGAAATGCTTGTATTAAGCAAATCTGGGCTGCATTTCTCACTGCAGGACTTCTCAGAGCCTTGAGTCTGTTCATGACCCTGGGACTTGTTAAGAAGGAAGCTGGGGGTGTTGCTTTTTTCTAAACTTCTTGATTACAGAGCTCTTTATAGGTGCGTGTCACTGGACCCCAGTTTCCTGGGGAAATGCTGGTGCGTAGAATTGCCTGCAAACTCTGCAATCCGAAATGTGAAACCCTTGCTGGACTTGGGGCCAAGGGACTTTTCCAGCCTTATTTTCTCCTGCTTCTCCTCCCACATCCTTGACTCTTGTGACACTGGTTCTGCTTCATGTCCCTTAATTCCTGACCTCTGAGCCTTTGCTTACACTGTTCTCCCAGCTGGAATAGCATTCTCTCCCCAAGCCAAGCTGTCCTTCAGGTCCCACTCAGTTGTCACAGCCTCTCCGTGGCTGACTCTCCTACCACACGGAAGCCGCAGCTGCCGTGGAACATTGTCTACAGCCCTCGAGGCCCACTGCCAGCCTCTGTCAGGGCGATGTACACGCACATCGAATTTCTCCTTCTATACCCTGAGCTCTCTGAGGGAGGATCATATCTGATTCACCATGTGGTCACTTCCCCCTGTCCAGTCAGGCCGTGCGGTGCTGCACTGCAATGGTAAACAGCCCCCAAATCTCAGGGATGTAATAACAGAAATCTAACTCCCACTCATGCCGAGTGCACTGCGGGTTCAAGCAGCCCCCAGGGCACCTGTCATCTGTGTGGCGACTCGGCGATCCTGGCTGCTTCCATCTTACTGCTCTGTCATCTCAACACGAGGCTTTCACACTTGCTGCAGAGGGGAAGAAAAGCACGTGAACTCAAGCTTAAGAGGGGTCCTGCCTGCTCTTGCACAGCTGAGCCTGAGGGTGGCCCATGTATGACACTCTGCTCACAGACTGCCCTGAGCCAGCCATGGGATGTCCTTCCCCGTGGCAGGAGGGCTGAGAAGTGCAGTCGTCCTTGTGCCCAGGAAAAAGAGAACCTTGGATTTGTGCTAACAATGTCTGGCATGCCCACCTCCCACTCTGGAAAAACCCCAATGCCCCACGCTAGAAGAGCCCTCAACACATTCATTCAATGATGGGTAAATGCAAGGTGACCTCTCCCTGTCTTTGGAATTCAGAGCACTTGCAGACTGAACCACTTATTGGGCATTTGATCACATGTTGTCTTGGCAGAGCTCTTGGAATGTTCTATGTAGTTCAAATCTAGAACCAAAATGTGTTCCAGGTTTTGCTTCATGAAAATGTTTCCTTCCACAAACAATTTGGGGAAACCCTGCATCCTCTTATCCATCTCTTGGAGATTACAATGTATATAAGTATATTCAAGGCTCTGAAAAGTCCTGCATTAAAAATAAACACCAAAACCTGGTTAAATTTCTTTAACCCAGCATTTCCCAAACCTCTACCTACTTTCTGAGGTTGTAATGTAGACTAATTGCAATAGTATTTACAATGAGCACAGTGCCTGGTGACTAACAAGTGTTCAGTAAATGACAGCTGATACTATTAACACTCTCTAGGCCCCTGCATTCCCACCTGTAAAAAAGGACAGTTAGACATATGCTCCCTTAGATTCTTCATTTCCAGTATCTATGGCATATCTATTTGGTGTTTTCACATCTTAGGGCTTGATCAGTCTGGGACATGGGTTTCTTCCTCAAGTGCCTGTATTCTCTTTTCTTGTGAGGCCAAGTCTGGGAGATTAAGTTTGAATCAGATTCACAGTTTTGGTCATAGACTGACTCACTGTGTGTCTTGCATAAAATACTTTTCTTCCTGCATCTCATTTTTTCTCATATCTGAAGTCATGGGCTTGATTAAATGATCTCTAATGTCCTTTCTATTCCTAAAAGTTAGGATATTGTGGTTTTGTTCAGTAATGCCTAACCAGTTGAATTTCTCGGCCATTAGCAAAATTCCCTATTCCCATTCAAGATTCCCCTTGCTTACTCACGGATATTTCTCCAGAATTTAACTCTTCAATAAGGAACTACTTTCCTAGGAGAGGCTAACCATCACCTAAAATTCTTGCTAGAGTGTAAATGACTGATAGGGAAATATTTGCTGGAGAACGGTGTGATGGGGAGAAAAGGATTAGAATGAGGGAACAGCAGGTGCCCAAATAAGGATAGAGGGTGGCCACCAAGGTGCTGGGAGTGGAATTTGGTCATGTCATTTAAAATAAACATAGTTTACTTCATTTAGGGATGGAAAGGTGAGGTTCTGATAAAATTATTTCTCCCCCATTTCTGGCTCAGTGCCTGAATTTTTCACCACTCACTTTTGGAGGGTGCAGATGCCCCTCTCACCTTCACAAGAGCCATTACTGTCAGAGTTATGAATGCTGCACCCCCTCTCCAAAGTATGATGGTGAAAAGTCCATTCTCCACATTCTAGGAAGGATGGAGTTACCAGTGACAACCTTCCTCCACTGCCTAGTCTCAAGCCTCAGTAAATAAATGCCAAATAGGTATTTACCTCTTCTAGCAAGCAAAGTCAAAATGACATACTATTTATACAAAAGGAATATTTGCAAAGGAAGTCCTATTTGCAATCAAGAGGCAATTAGGCATTGGCAATTGCAAATGCAGAGCTGGGAACTGTGTGACCTTGGCCAAGTTACATGTCGTCTCAGTGCCTCGGGCTCCTCGTCTATAAAATGGGCATTATAATAACACCTACCTTGTAGGGTTGTTGTGCATATTAACAGAATTAATACATACCAAGCACTTGGAACCTGGCCTGGCATGTTTTGCAAGCCTCTTTGCTATAGAAAATCCATTAGAAGATGCAGGAAAAGCTCAGAGAAGAAAACAAAGTCAACTTTAATGTTCCACATCTAACACTGGATGTGTATGCTTGCATTTATATTTTACCTCAATCTGTAGAAATGGGTTGCTATGTAAGGTTGCACAGGTTGTGCACCGCACAGCTCCAGGGTGCCATTCCCAGAGGTGAGGTTAAAATGTTTCCCCCAGAGGTGTGCACTGAGTGTATAACACATATGCAGTGGTGATAACACCCCGTGTAACAGCTTTTTCCCACTTATTCTACTGTGAAGCTCTTTTTCAGCAGGGACATTAAGCAATCCAATGTTTCATAGAGCACGTGGGTGGGTCGGCCTTGGGAGGGCAGCCTGACTACTACTGGGGCTTTTCTAGGTCTTGCCACCTCAGTTACCTCCAGGCCAGGGCTCTGGAAGAACAGAGTTGAAAGGGGTTTGTTGTTATTCTGCCCAATTAGTCTCTGATTAAAGGTTTCAAAGGCTTAAAGAGACAGGACTAAGAGCCGAGGGGAGGAAGAGGCGGGAGGGGGTGCAAGGCTGTGTTTATGGAGCAGTAAAAGGAACATTGTGCTTCAAGGCTCTGCTAAACGTCTCCACAGAAGCCGGTCCTCTTGCCAGCTAATTCGGGGCGTAATAAATACTAATCCCACAAAGGGGGCTGTTGGAAGCCGTCGGAAAGCCCTATCTCCCTGTAATCAGAGCTCCATTAAACTCCAGCCTCCCCGTGCGAGGGCTGTGGCGGCTCAGAGCAGACGGCCGGCCCTGCCTCTGCCTCCCCTTCCTCCTCGGGCTCACCCTGCAGCTGCCCTGGGGGCCACCCTCACTCTGGGACATCTTCGTGAGGCCACCGTGCCTCTGCCTCTGTCGCCGGCCTGCCCCTGGCGCTGGGTAGGGTGGTCAGGGCGTCACGGGAGCCCCGTGGAGCACTGGCTGCGCTCTGGACAGTGCGCTAAGCCTGCCGTTTCACTTGGTTTCCCAGCCGAGGCACCAGAGGCTCGGCCTGCTAAGCCACCGGCCAGGGGTTCACAGGCACAAATGACGTAGTGCGGTCTGGACCCAGGGGCCCCTCTTAACCTCGCAACCACCCACCCCAGTTTGGAAAAGCCAGCACTGCCCGGCTGCACACGCGTCCCACAGTCTTGCATCACTGTGTGTACTTTTCCATTCTGCAAGGCACCCTGGGCCCCCAATCCCCTCAGCTGTGATCTGCTGTAGTGAGGGGGTCTGGAGGGCCAAGTCTTCCTCCCCATCCCCTTGTCACCAATTCCCCAGACTCCTCGTGTGTGCCCCATCACCACTCTGTGCCTCAGTTTCCCCAACTCTGAGAGGGCACCGACTGCGGCCCCGCCCCACAGTGATCTGTCAAGTATCAAGTTCGCACGAGTGAAAACGTCACAGTGAAGGCTCAGCTCCCGTGGCGTGGCACAGGCCTCACCCTCGCTGGCACGGTCAAGCTTCCCGCACACTCTATCCCTCCCCCAGCCATCCCTGCTATGGTGGAGCCGGGTCTAACCACGTGGCCCTCAAGGCTAAAAATAGCACAGGGGCATCTCGGGGTTTCCCGATGACCTTTGCGGGCCGGTCAAGTGTACGTGGCCTTCCTAAGATAATTAGTCCCAGCCGCTGACCCTACACATCTGTATTTGGGTTTGAGGGGTGAACAAGGTCCCTCTCCCCAAACAACAGGGCAAAGCAATGGTCGGCTGCAGCTTGCTGTGCCTCTGCCCTGTGGCTGGGGACACTTTTCTGTCAGAGCTCCTGCCTGGACTTCCAGAGCCGGGGCTGCTGGGCAGCTGCATCTGGTGCAGGGGAGAAAAGTCCACGGGGTCAACCCAGCCCAGGGGCCTGGGCAGACTGAGAAGACAGCCTCAAAGCACCAGGTGCCCCTGTTTATTTCACTTGGTGTCTCTGGTCATCTTGACACAGTGACAGGGGCCTGTCCTGCAGACAGAGCAGGCACCAGGTAGGGGGACGTCCCCACAATGATGGTGCCGGCCTGAGTGCTGGGACTCACAAGAGCCTTGGTATGAAGGCATCGCAGGGCATCCTGTCAGCTCCCTAGGGTTGTCATAACCAGTACCCACAGATCAGGCAGCTTACAACAACAGAAATGTGTTCTCTCCCAGGTTTGGAGGCCAGAACCCAAAACATGGTGCTGGCAGGGCTGTGTTTAAAGACTCCAGGGGAGGTGCCTTCCTGCCTCTTCCAGCTTCAGGTGACTTCAGGTGTCCCCTGGCTTGTGGCTGTATCGCTGTCATATCCATCTGCCTCCACCTCACATGGCTTTCTTCCCTCCGTGTCCTCATGCAGCCATCTGCGTGTGTCTCCGTGTCTCTCTCCTCTGTTTGTAAGGACACTGGCCATTGGATTTAGGGCTCACCCTACCCTAGTGGGACCTCATCTTAACGAGTTACATCTGCAAAGATTCTGTTTCCAAATAAAATCATATCTGAGGTTTGAAGGGGACACGAATTTAGTGGGGGACCCTATTCAACCTGTTACATGCATTAATCCTCTAATATTTCATCCCCATTTTCCAGAGGAGGAAACCAAGGATTAGCCTGCTAAAGCGGTGAGCAAGCCAGAGGGAAACTTTAAACCCATCCAGTTCTGGGGCCCTGCCCTTGGCCTGCACGTACCCCAGTGGCAGAGTAAACTCTTCTTGCCTTTTGACCCCTGAAATGGAGATTCTTGGAGGTGTCAGCAGCCAACAAGGTGGTCAATCCTTGGGTGGGCAGGAGGGGATCAGGAATGAGAAGGAAGGGTCCAGCCCTCACTGGGGGCTTCTCGCTGAGCTGGCTTTGGGGGCTGCAGAAAGCAATGCAGGGAGCAGGTGCACACAGGATGTCCCAGGCGATAAACTCCACCCCATTCAGAGGACTGGGGACAACACGGAACTCTGAAGGTGGGCACGGAACTGAAGGGCACAACTTGCTGCCACATCATCACCATCATTGTCTCACACATTACGTAGCTGTGGAGCAACAGTGCCAGGCAGCGTGAGCTCTCGATCAGGCAGCCCATGAATGGGGCAGAGGGTGTCCCTTCCCTCCTGGGCATCTCAGTTTCCCCGTCTGTAAAATGGGTATAAAAATAACACCCACTTCATAGACTTGCTGTGCAAATTCACATGTCCTTCACTAGGTGACCTTGGGCAAGCCCTTAGCCACTCTGTCCCTCAGTGTCCTAATCTGTGCAGTGGGGTCACAATAATTGACCCACCTCAGGGGGCTGCTGTGGAGGTGAAATGGGTTAATACCAACAAGGCCTTGGAAGATGAACATGTAATAATTGTTAGAAATCAAGATCCTAGAACACCTGGCAGCTTAGAAACACAGTCTCTCATGTGGTGGGCACTGATGAAGTCTCTGCCTTGGACTTGGTCTCGAGCGGGCACCGAGGGTCCCAGTAGCAGACTCACGCCCCTGCTCTAAGCTGGCAGCGGGAGGCAGAGCAGCTCTCATCATTCCCATTTTCCAGATGAGGGAACTGAGGCTCAAAGCAGGGTAGCGGGGAGTTATGGCAGAGGCTGCCCCTTTCCTCACGAGCTTCTCAGTTTTCCTACCTGTAAAGTGGGTGTGAGAATAATATCTGCATCACAGACCTGCAGGCGCTCAATAAATAGAACCCGCCAGTAGCTATTACAGGGCAGCAGGACGAGGAGAGGCTGAGCTGTGTCGCGGGGCGGTGAGGAGGGCCCTGACCCAGACTCCTGCCTCCAGACCCGGGCCGGGCGCCAGCTTCTCCGGGGGGAACGCGAAGCCAGTGGGGGTCGTGCTCCCGGCAGCGTGGCCCAGGCTGGGCGAGGGGCAGGGAGGGGCTTGCCATCTCCTGGGCCCAAACCTGGGAACTGGCGTCTTTCTCTGCAAAGCCCAAGTTCAAAAGTTCAAACCCTCCGGTCTCCGGAAGACACAGCAGAGCCCGCTGCAACGTGGCAGGACACGTGTGTGCCGCCTGAGCCTCCCAGGATCCTGCGGCAGCAAATGTCTTCTTTCCCGAGAGGACTTGTCAGGAAGAGCCTGTCAGGAATGTTCCACCTTGCCGTTCAACACGGTGTTAGTAAGTGATGGAAATAAAACAAGAATTTTTTTTTTTAATTCCCATTTTAAAAGTTTTTAAAAGTAATGTGCTCATAAAAAGTCAGCCCTTTCCCTGTGAACACACACATACATGGCTAATGGCACTTAAATGGTCTAAAACCAAAACTGGGACTGTCCCAGAACTTGATAATGACCCTTAATAACACACATAGGTGTCTGTCAGTATGCCATGCACTCAGTGACCTCCTACTGTGTGCCAGCACTGTTCTAGAACCCGGACACAGTAGTCAACAGGCAGATTCCCGCCCTCACAGAGCTCCTGGTCTAGTGATCTATTCCGCTATTTCAACAGATACAAAGAATCCAATTGTGCAGATACACCATAAAAGAGCGTTTTTGTATTTTTATGAACAAACTTTTTTTTTTTAAATTAGGAAGATGGCTGCAGAAGATATTCTTAAGTTACAATGGAGTTAAAGTGCAGATGCTGGTTCCGTGGTCTGGCTCGGTGTCTGCGTTGCTGACAGGCTGCCCGCTGCTGCTGGTGCGCGGCCCACGTTTGAGTAGCAAATGGTCCTCAGGGCTGTGGACTTGAGCTGCCTCTTTGGGGACCATAAGGGCACACCTGGCTAGGAGAGGTTTTGCATGTTAAAATTGCCCTACTGGAGAGACCAGGGCCCCATGCTGGGAGCAGGAGGTGGGGGCTTAGAGACCCAGGCCCTCCACACCCGGAAGAAGCAATTCTGTGGTCACTTTCAGAAACGCCGGCTGTCTGCCATATTCTCAGCGTTTCAAGAGACTTTTCAGAAAGCCTTTGGGGCAAGGAGCAAGGCCCTGCCATCCCTCAGTACCCAGTGCACATTCCAAGCGAAGGAGGGCTTTCTGTCCCAGGCGATTTATTGCTGGAGCAATTTGTAAGTAATTAGCCAGCATGCAGTGATTAGAAGCTTGCATAATAATTGCGGGTAATTGCCTCTGTACACGGGGAGCCACTCCACTGGCCAGCTCGGAATGTCTTTTCAAATCAACATCAGTTGGCCGGGGGCCCCTTGGAGGGGATTGCTACATCCTGGCTTCTCTGACACTTTTGCAGATGTCCCACTGGGGCACCAGCAAGTGGGTGCCAGGCTCTGACAGCGACTCAGCCCTCCCTGAACCGGTTCCAGATGCAGTCATCAAACAGTCCTCCACTTCTATAAATAGCTCCCCTAGTGTGGGTACCCTTGGTGGAGACAGACAGATCAGCGGTCCTGCAGGGGCTGGGCACAGGGTGGACACTGAACACTTCCACTGTCCCTCCCTGATTTCCTTCTTTCCAGGGCACGCCCGACACCAGGTGGCTGCACAGGGAATGCTGGGTGGGGGTCAGCAGTCCAGGGGCTTTCTCATGTTGGGGTCTGGTCCCCAAAGTGCTCCCAGCTGACAATCTGTGTGCTGTGGGAGGATTATCCACCAGGAGCTGCAGTGTGGAGTCAGGGGCCGAGGGCCACACTCAGGTGTTTCTGAGCAACAAGAGCTTGGACATGGAGCCTTCTGCTTCCCGACACTTTCTGCTCTGCTTTCTAGACCATATTTTAAAGACAGCCAGGGTCTCAGTGGCACATGTGGCAAAGATCAGTTCTGGAACCTGTTTTCACAGCAAACGGGTGGTTTCCCTCATTTCTCTGCAGTGGCTGCCCTGCACAGGGGCAGGGGGTGGCCCGGAAGATTCCAGGCCACCTCTCCCCTCCCCCTGCCATCAGATACGTGGATCTATAAACATGTCAGGACAGTTGTAAAAGAGATGGATTTTGCTTCCCAGCGATATCCCCCATTGGTCTGTCGCCAGATAATTCACGACTGGCTTTTATGATCAAGTTCCCCGGGCGTATGTCCACGCCTACGACCAGGGGTGAGGGCACCGCTCGGAGCCAGACTGTCCCGCTCAGACCTGACTTTGCCCTCACTGGCTCTGTGACCTGGAGCAACGTACTTACCATCTCTGTGCCTCAATTTCCCCACCAATAAAAGGAGAGTGAAACGTAGGATGTTTATAAGTGGTGTTGGTGATGTTAGGTGCACAGCAAGCCCTCAACAATTCCTACTTCTCGTTGTTGGCTAGATGGTAGATCTCTTAGATCTTATCCGACCCTGCAAGGGGATTCGGCCCTGCAGCTGCCCCACACTAACCTGACTTCTTCTTGCTACAAAGTTTCTCTTCTGCCTCTTTCTGTAACTCCAACAAATGCTCTGAAGTTTTCACAGTAGTGTTAGGGTTCTCCGGAGAAACAGAACCAGTAGGATCTCTGTCTGTCTCTCTCTCTATTACTCTCTCTCTTTTTGTAACCATTCACCCATCCATCCATCCATCCATCTCTCTCTCCCCCCCAACTCTATCTTCTCTATGTATCTGTGTTTGTATCTACCTACCTATCTCTGTAAGATATATCTATAGGATATATAGAAAATCTGTAAGTAAATACAAATTTATTTATTTATGTATTTATTTTAAGGAATTGGCTCTTGTGATTGCAGAGGCTGGCAAGTCCAAAATCTGCAAGATGGGCGTGCAGGCTATAAGCCCTGGGAAGAGTTGATGTTGTACCCGGAGTCTAAAGGCCAAATTCTGCCGGCAGAATTCCCTCTTCTTTGGGAGAGATCAGTCTTTTTCTATTAAGACTTCCAAATGATTGGACGAGGCCCGCCCGCATTGTGGGGAGTAACTTGCTTTATTGAAAGACTGCTGATTCAAATGTCAATCTCGGCTAAAAGTACCTTCACAGCAACATCCAGACATACCAAGTGTCTGGTACCGTGACCCAGCCAGGCTGACGCGTAAGGTGAAGATGAACCATCGCAGTGAGCGCATCTCCTCGAGCTTCACACACCACTCCACGGAACTCCGGGGATCCCCCAAAGGGCCACGAGAGGGGCAGGGTGGGCCCGGGGAGCGGGTTCTGGGTCCCGCAACACTATAACCGAGGCACTTCTGGTCTCCGCTGCCCACCGGGCTCTGCTCGCACCCAGCCCACACGTCGAGGAGGCCTGGACTCCAGAGCTTCCCGTCTTGGCTCTGAACTCTCACCCAGCCCCTCCCACCCCATGCCCTAGTCCCCATCCCCCGGGCTGCCAGTGGTCGCTCAGCCTTTCAGGAGTTGCCTGACACTTCAAGGCCTTGTCTGCCTGTCACCCTCCCTTCTAACCCACGGCCTTCCTGCTGGAGCTGGTGCTCAGCCCCTTCCATCACTGCCCCAGCCCCCCTGGGCCTCCAGAGGGTCTCCTCAGGCTGCCGCAGCCCTGGGTGTTCATCTCAGCTCGGGATGCTCCTGTGCCACCCTCTTCCATGGCCCTCGGTGCGGAGGCAGCACGTCAGACGAAAAGCCCCCAGTGTGAAGCCCCCCGTGGAGCTGAGAGATCAGCCCGTGTGCTGGGGGCTGGCGTCCACGGGCTCCGGCCAGCCCGAGCGGACTGGACGTGAGAGCAGACTCTCACGCGGGAGGCTGGGAGGAGTTTGAACACAACGCTGGCAATCGTGTCAGGCTTCTTTCGTACAAGTGTGCACGTGAGTGTGGCCCGAGAAAAGAATAAATGGTAGAGATTGCCAGGGCTCACGTGGAAGCAGGCACCGCATTAGCGGGGACTTCACAGGTGAACTTTTATTGAAGTTTTATTTCTCTCTGTCTCTGTGTCTCTGCCTCCATCTCTCTATCCCTGTGTCTCTCTATCCCTGTATCTACCTATACCTACATCTCTCCGTATCAATACCTACACCTCCATCTCCACATTTCCACGCACGGACACACCCATGGTCCCGAAAGAGACCTTGACCAGCCCTTACAGCACCTGCCTCAGCCCTAGAGAACCACTCTTCTGGCTTCTAACACCACAGATGCGTTTGGCACGATACAGTGGGTCACGCAGGTCGCTCTCGTGTTGGGCTTTGTTCACGCACATTGTGTTTGTGAAAGTCCTCTGCGTCGTTTCCTGCAGCATTTGCTGTCATCGTAGGGTCTCTAATTACGTATCTGACCGTCACACAACCGACTCGCCTGTTCCACCGTGGATGGGCCTCGCTGGTTTCTGGTCTGGAGGTCTAACAAACAGGGCTGTCTGGACACTCCTGTAGCTGTTTGGGTGGACACAGGTCCCCATGTCTGTTGCGGGTGTGGCCAGGAGTGGGGTTGCTGGGCCACCAGGCACACAGATGACCCACCTCCCTAGAGAGGCTGTTGCTTTCAGTGTTCTTGATGACCCCTGAGACATGTGATTCATATTATTATGGGGCTTCTACATGTGAGGAACCTGACTCTCTTCAGTCGAGGAGTTGGGTTCGAGCTCAGAAAGCTTGATTCCAGACGCAGCGCTGAACTTTCAACCACCTCGCCACCCGGACAGCCACGTTGGCCCCATTTAAAGGTGAGGCCGGGGTCATTCCTGCTCTCAAAGCCTGATCTGTATCTTAAAGTCACAGCTTCCTCTCATGAAGGCGGCCAGTCTCTGAGGACATGGCCCTTTTGTAGGAGAAAAAAAAATATTTTTAGCACACCCGGGATCAAATCTTGACTCAGAAACCTGGTAGCTGTGTGACCCTGAACAACTTAATGCGGGTAGATGACTGCGGATATACCACATATTGTGAAGTTTAGCGCAGTGACTCCTTGTGATATTCCAATCAAATCTCCCAAATCTTCAAATACGGCAAAGTTTACTTATGATTAAGGGAAAGTCCCTGGACCATGGGACGCAGGCAGATATTTGTCGTCCCTTTCTGGGCATTCATTTGGGAAGACCATCTCTGTAAGAGCTGCGGATTAACACCGTTTCTTGCAAACCCCACGGCTTTGGGGTGGGACATGTGACCAGGACCTGCTATTCTTTCCGGGACTCTGCTGTGCAGGTCCTCGCTGGCTCAGAGCAGGTCAGACTCTGCTGCCCCGCGTGGGGAATCAGACCAAATTGCGTTCCCTTTTTTTTTTTTTCTTATCTATGTACAATGTTTCTGTCACTTCTGATTGGAAGTTATTAAAGTGTTTTCTATAGGTTGTTAAGAGGTGAGAAGGCAAAAATGAATAAATAAATAAATAAATATTAAAAAAAAATAAAACAAGAAGGAAAAAGCCACGGACAATTGAAGAGCACTGGCTCACATGGAGTTCAACTGCTTTCTTTGCTGCAGTACTTATCAGAGCCTTTAATAAACTAGTGTGCATCAGGAGTACACATTAGGAGGGTATCACAGGCAGCATTCATTAATTTGAACAGGGGATTCTGTTTTCCTTTCTGTTTGTGGACTATGTTACTTAGGATACAGGTCTGGCTTCTCAGCAAAGACCCAGATCAGCATTGGCCTGAGCCAGACAGAAATTCCTTTCTTCTCTCAGAAGCATCCAGAAGTCAGCGGTCCAGGGCTGATAGAGACACCTCTGCTGGGTTGCCCAGGGCCCGGGCTCTACCCTGTCGCGGGGCATTAGCCTTGTTCCTGTGGGTGAAGATGACTCATCACTGCCACAGCATATATGCTCCTGCCAGCAGGCCAGGGCCAGGGGGTGGGACCAAGCCCACTCTGCTTGGCTTCCCAGCTATTCACACCCGCAGCCCTTTCCTTTTAAGGACGCTTCCCAGAAGTGTGCCCATCATTTCCCATTGGCCAGAACGCAGTCACGTGACACACCTGGCTGCAAAGGGCCCTGGAAAATGTAGTTTTGCAGGGTGGCTGCCTGCCCAGCTGCCACGTGCCCTGCCATGTGCCCAGCTGCAGGTCAGATGCCCTAACACTGACCATAGAGGGGAACAAACGTGATCAGAGGAAAGCTAGCGATCTCTGCTGTATGGGGCTCATTTACCATGGAGCATGTTTTGGGAAGTGGCGTTCCGAGTGTGCATAAACTAGATGTGCTAAGGACACTGGCGGGAGTAGAGGTGCCAATTATCACTCACTGAGAACTGGAAAGGCCCAGTTAGGGCACAGTTTTGTAGATCAAGTTTCCTTAAGATGTAACAGAAATGCATAAACATGCTCTCAAAAGAGGTGAAGATTAGTGGTTGTCCAGGGCTGGGAGCGGAGTGGGCGGTGACTGCTAGTGGACACATGGTTTCTTTTAGGGTGGTGAAAGGTTCTGAGATCAGATTGTGGTGTGGGCTGTACAGCTCTGTAGGTATACTAACATTCGTTGAATCGTACGCTTCAAATGGGTGCATTTTATGCTGCTTAATTATATTTCAATACATCTGTTATAAAACAAAAAAATTAAAAATGAGTCATGATTATAATAAATCTAAAGTACAAATCTTATTATAGACAAATTAAGGAAATGTAGGCATATATTCTGGGGACGTGTGAAGCATCTTGACAATCTATCGCTGTGTTCAGAAGGACACTTTCTGCCTCGTCTCTAGCAAAGTGGCTTGTCTCTAGAGCAGGGGTTGGCAAACTTTTTCTGTAAAGGGCCCATTAGTAAATATTTTCAGCTTTGGGGTCCATAGGGTCTGTGTTGGGACTGTTTGTGCCATTTTGAGCAGCCATGGACAACATTCAAATAAGTGAGCCTGGCTGTATGCCAATAAAACTGTATTTATGGACACAGAACTTTAAATTTCACGTACTCTATGTGTGTTGTGAAATACAATTTTAAAAAAATTTTATTGTAATCATCTAGATTATAATGAAATGTTCTTAGCTTGTCTGCGGTACCAAAATCAGGGGTGGGGGATGGGGATGGAGTGGCCCAGGGCTGCAGTTTGCAGATGCCACTCTGAGGGCATGCCTGCTCACAGGAGGTGTCCTGTTTTGTTTTCTGACCAAGTGTAGTTGGGAAAACACTCACTGAAGAAGCCAAACCCACACCAACTTTCTGCACCCTCCATCTAGGTTGCACCCGAAGCTCTGCCTCCCCCAGTTTTAATTCAGGGAGGAGTCCAGGGTGGGTGGAGGAAGGTGAGCAGGTGGGTACATGCCTGCTCTGGGCATGCAGCCTCCTACTGGTCCCCCAAGTCCCCCTGGCCAGCCCAGATTCAGGGGGAGGGGAAGTAGGCTCTGCTTTTCAATGGGATGAGAGCCTGTAGTCACCTTGGGACCCCCCTAGAAGGTTCTTATCAGCTCTACCTTTTTAAATGTCTTCTTGCTGGTGCCTGCTCTAAAGCGGTGATGGCAGGCTGTGCTTTCAAGGCAAACAAACCATCCTCAAAACCCCTGACTGTAAGAGCAATGCAGAAACTTCTGGGCTCACTCATGAAGTCCAGATCCCCCATTTGCCTAGACTGCTTATAGTCTGGGCTCCAAATCGTGCTGGATAACACCATGGGTCTTACCAGTTGCTGATGGTTCTGGGTGTCCTGTAGTCCTAGAATGAATCTGTAGGGTTCTCTCCAAATGCCTGGAGGTATCCGGCACTGGGTCTCCCCCATCCCACTCCATCGCAAAAGCTCTCTGAAGGGAGGCTTCTCATCCCCACCTCAAAAAATAAGAGTCTAGCCATTCTCAGGGTTAAAAATTAAAAAAAAATTGTTAACAAAAATTAACACCTTTCCCGTACACAGGTCACTCAAAGTTTCTGCGTTCTTTTAAAAAATAAACTGTCTTTTCTTATACTTTAAAATTCATCCTGTGCATTATAGAAATTTCAGAAAACCAAGAAGGAGGGTTGGAGAGAAATCGGGAGAGAAAGACACACCACATTTAGTCTTCATCCTTCCAGTCTGCGTGCGTTACTGTTGGTGTATAATTATGATCTTACACGTACAGAACACGGTATTAACTGATCTCTTGAACATGTTTTCAATGTTCTTACATTTTAATACCCTGAAGCCATCTCTCTTCTCCTTCACAAAAGAATGAATATTTAAACTGATAAAAAATAAACCAGACAAAATGGAATTCACCGCAGAGAAATTAGTTTTGCAGATACCTTTTTACGAGTGAGTCTTTAAGCCGCCTTGTTTGATCCCACACCAGGCAAGGCTAGTGTTGCATCCGTCTGAACCCAGGGCACAGACGCCAAGGCTCCTAGTTCAGAGCAAGGACAGGTGGATGCAGTCTGGTGTCACCAGAGGAGGTGTCCAGCACGGACCCTGAAGGACAGACAGGATGCAGATAGCCAGAGGAGGGAAAGAACATGATGGTAACAGGATAAAATAAATCAGCCGTGTACATCACAGGGCTGTTCCTACGTTCATTCACTCACTCACGCGTTATACATCATCCGTGGTCCATCCATCACCCGCCCACCCATCATCTGTCCATCTGACCTTCCTCCCACCCATCCGTGATCCATCGTCCAACATCCAACCACCTACCCGTTCCCACGGCCCTTCCCGGCGGATCTGAGGTTCATCCTCAAGGGCACTTTCTCAGTAGGGCCTTCCCTGTTCTCTCTATGGAGTTTTCAACTCTCCAGGCTCCAATATTTCGCATGTCCCTTCCCAGTTTTCTATTTTCTTCTTAGTACTTGGCATGCCCTAAAACATATTTTACTCATTTTTCTTGTTTACTAATTGCCTTGCCCACCCAAGGGCACACAGAGAGGAAGTCGTGTGAGGACACCGCAGGATGCCGGAGGAGGACCCTGTCTGGAATCTACCCTGATCACACACTTCCAGCCTCCAGCACTGTGAGAAAATAAGTGTCTGTTGTTTGACCCACCCCATCTATGGCATTTTGTTATAGCAGCCTAAGCCAAGACGCCATTTGTTTAAAATCAAACTCATCTGAGCCTGTGAGCAGGTGTTGCCCATCCTGCTGCCCGGCAGAATCGAAAGGGACGCTGTCGAAACAAACCAACCTCCGGGCCCCGCCCCAGCTAGTTCTGACTCACCTGATCTTGCAAAGGGCCTAGGAGGCCCTGGTCCACTTACAGTGTCCCCACGTAATTCTAATGTGCCTCCAGGGTAGAGAGCCACTGGCATTCATCCCTCCTTCTTTGGATAAAATCCCAATCTTTGGATGGGACCCAGGAGTGCAGGACCCAAGGATCAGCCAGTCGTCCTTCCCCTGGCCAGCTTGCTTGGCCCAAGGGTGGGTGATGACCAGAGAGGCCTCAACACCTTTGCAGGAAACACTTGGGTGAAGACACTTTCTCTTTCCTGGTGGAACAGATCTAGACAGACGTGGCCCTGGGAGTTGCTGGCCGCCGTGGGCGTCTGGATGGGCTCTGAGCATGGACCCAGCATGGAGGCGCTGACAGACACAGAGAGGAGAACCCGTCTGAGCTGACGTCGTTTTAGCCTGGGGCAGCTGTACCCGAAGTTGCTCCACCCCTGACTGTTCAGTCATGGGAGCCAATTAATTTTCTGCATTTCCTAGGACATTTCAATGTTGGTTTTTCTATCACTTGCAACAACTTCCTAAAAGATGCACCCTTTGTCTACTGCAAAGGAAAAGGACATTCAGAAAGGATATTGAACTTTCCCAAGTTCATATAGCTAGCTATTGGAGGAGTCCTAATTTTGCCCTTTGTTTTTTTTTTTCCTGTAATTCACAACATTTTAACAAACGAACACAGCTAGCAATCATTGAAGGAGGACAGGTATGGGGGAGGAATAATGTGCTCTGGAACCAGTCACAGTGACAACCTGGCTTTGCTGTTCACTAGCTGGGGGCCTCTCTGAACCTCAGTGTCCGTATCACCAGCAGAGCAGTCATTATTATAGCTGCTTTGTAAGATTTTCATGCGGGTTACATGGGTTAAGTAGTCACATTTTATTATCAGATTCTAAGTCCCTCCAGGGTAGAGAAAAATGTCCTTCCTTCTCCATATTACCACAATGCCTGGCTCCGTGGAAGCACATCTTAAATATTTGTTGAATCTATGAAAGTGCTAACCCATAGCCCATGAACGCTTGGGTTTATTAATGCATCGGAATTAGTTCACATTCCAATGATGGGGTTTCAAACAAGAGAAGCAGCTGGATGCACTGACAAGGACGCGGGTTCTGGAGTCAGATGGCATACCGCCTAATCCTCACTCTGCCTTTGGGCCAGTTGGCTATCTCCCCGAGTCTTAGTTTCCTCATCAGTAAAATGGGTTTGTAGAATTCACCTTGGAAAGCTGGTAAGAGCTTCAAAGTAAGTCGATCACAATTGACGCATGGGAAGTTCTCCCTCAATAGTAGCTTATTGTTATTTGTTAAATAAAGTCTTCTGTGCAGAAAGCTTCATAAACCAGAGGGCCAAAATCAAATATTACTTTTCGTCCTTTGCAGTAGAGGCTACTTTATTTATCTGTGCCAGTTGCAAAGCATTTTTATTTTTACTCTGTATGCACATGTGGTGGGCTGAAAAATGGACACGCTCCCTCCCCAAAATATCCACATCAAATCCATGGAAACTGAATGAGACCTTATTGGAAAAGGGTCTTTGCAGATGTGATTAAATTCAGGATCTTAAAATGAGAGTGTCCTGGACCGTGTGGGTGGCCCTAAGTCCAGTGACTAGTGCTTTCATGAGAGCAAAGCCGAGAGACATCTGAGACACAGGCACACTGGGGAGGCTGCGTGAAGACAGGGGCAGAGACAGAAGCCAAGGGATGCCTGGAGCCACCGTGAGCTGGAAGAGGTGGGGAAGGAGCCTCCCCTAGACACCACAAAGGGAGCATGGCCCTGATGACACCTTCATTTCAGACTTCCTGGCCCTTGGAACTGTGAGAGAATAAATTTCTGTTGCTTTAAACCTCCACCAATTTGGGGTAATTTGTTACAGCAGCCACAGGCAACGCATACAGCCTGCGACTGCGGCTTGTCCTGCCCGAGTCTCTGGCCTGCCCTTGACCTCCAGGTTCACAGTCTGCTCTTTGCTTCTAAAGGTTCTGCTCCCAGATCATGATAATGTACTGTGAGCTTGGGCAGACACATTCTTCACCCCTCAGTTTTCCCATCTGTGAAGTGGATCATTAGAGCACGGGCCATTCGGGGCTGTGACACAATGCCTACCAAGTGCAGTTCTTGCCTAGTGCAGTAAAGCCCGCATCACCTGCCTGCTCTGAAGTCTTCCTCCCTTTCCTCCAACACCCTGAGCCCTGGAGCTCACATTTACTTCATATGTGGGCCCTTTAAATCCTAGAATGCTGGGGCTGATAGAGCTTCAGATCCTTTAGACGTGTCTGAGCCCAGCAAAAGCATTTCCCGGGCCAGGCAGAGGTTTAAGCCAGACCACTGGGAAGGCGTCTCAGGGCTCTGGCTGGGAATGCTGAGATGAAGGCATTTGCTCTTTCCTGCTGTACTGAGAGCTGGAGTAGGGTGGTGCCAGGAGCTGCTGGACGCACCTGCTAACTCCATGAGGCCAGAGATGGAAGCACCAACCCAGGTGTTAGAGTGCAGAACTAGAGAGGAAAGCCAGTTTCTGGAGACATTATGTGAACTCCGGAGCAAGCCATACTTGAAACCCCCGAATGACACTTGGGCCATTCTGTTACATAAGCCAATAAGTTCCTTTTACAGGGGAACAAGACAAGAATGTTGTCATTGCCCAAAACATGTGGCAAAACAGATGGCAAAGCACAGGCTGGGCTCTGGAGGTGGGGGCTGCGGTTCGCTCACTGCTTCATCTCCCTACTTTGCCACGCTGTGGTCTGCTGTAGCTTGCACCTGGCCCCTGTGTGGAGCCTTGCTGGTCCTGGGGGTGTACCCAAGATTAGAGTCACAGCAAAGCTCCTCTTTGCAAGGCCCTCCCCTGGAGCAGGGATTGGTTTCCCATCAGATAAGGCAACGGTGGTTGCAGATGCCGCCGCTCTCTCGGGGCATGTCGGGGTTTGGTTTCACAAGGCCGGACACATTTAAAATGACTCAGTCTCTGCAGAGAGGATGGAGAGAGGGCAGGCAGGGGCTGGCGGGAGATTTATCACTTCACTAGTGCCTCTGACAGGCCTTGGGAGTAAGATGTCATGTGTCCGTGGTGGGGGTCGGGGCCCACCTTAAACATAAATTAGGGGCAAGCAGCTGGGGGACAGCTGGGCCCAGCCCTTGGCAGGGCCACAACTGCCCTCACAAGTAATAGTAACAGTGGACATTTCACCAGGCCCCAGGGCAAGCACCTCATGCGCATTGATCCATTTAATCCCCCAACAACCGTGAATGGTAGGTATTATTTTTATGCCTACATTACAGATTAGGAGACCGAGGCACAGAGAGGTAAAGTGACTTGCCGAAGGCCACACAGCTAGTAAGTGGCCCACAGAGGAGGGAACAGAACCTGAGTCTGCCTTCCTCAGAGCCAAGCCATTCTTGAAGTGGCCATAGGAAGATTCTAGTCATCTATAAAGCGTGTTCCTTAACTGTTTATAACAGACAAGCACAAGTGGGCTTGGTTTTGCTGGGCGGCCCTGTTTGGGGAACTCATTTAGGCTGTGGATGGGCCTGCGTTTGAAGCCTTCCTTTCCATCTCCTGCTGCCCCAGCTAGCTGTGCTACAGGGAACAGGTGACTCTGCTTCTCTGAATCTTCGACTCCACTTGGAGAGAATGGGGGCGACACCACCCTTGCACCATTTGGGCTGTGAGGCTGAAACCACACGGATACAGAACACGACTTCAGAAAACCCGCACACCAAGGTCAGTTCTGGGGGCCCGGGGTGGGGCTCATCCTCCATCCTGCAGACTCGAGTGCAGCCCCTGGTCCCCAGCTTGTTGCCGAGGACGTGGCACAAACCAGGAGGGAGAAGGCCTCAGTTCCAAGACACCCGTGCCACTGGGCACCCTGGGCATCCCAAGCTCGTTTCCCAGAGCCTCAGTTTTTCCCTCCGTGGTTTCCACGTAGAGCCACACTGGACCCACCTGGCCTTCCCTTAGAGACGCTGGTTCAGTTGATCTGGGGTGGGGTGGGGCTTGGATGGTGTATTTAAAAATCATGGGTTGAATTGTGGCCCTGCAAAAGATGGTGAAGTCCTAACCCCAGCCTGTGAGTGTGACCTTATTTGAAAATAGGATCTTTGCAGATGTGATCAAGTTAAGATGAGGTCATTAGGGTGGCCCTGATCCAATAGGGCCGTGTCCTTATAAAAAGGGGACATGTGGACACAGACACAGACAGGGGGAGACTCTGCCGCATGAAGGTGCAGGCAGAGATCGGGGTGATGCACCAACAGGCCAAGGGACGCCGAAGATCGCCGGCAACCTCCAGAGGCAGGAGAGAGGCCGGGAGCAGACTCTCCCTCACAGCCCTCGAGGGACCAGCCCTGCTGACACTGTTGTCTTGGATCTCTGGCCTGCAGAACTGTGGGAATACCTTCCTGTTGTTGAAGCCCCCAAGTCTGGTTCTGTGTCATGGCAGCCCAGGAAAACCAATGCGCTGGGTGGTTTAATGTGCTGGCCTATTAGACATAGAAAATATCTAGGGTTCCCACCTCACTTCTAAACACCCACGTCCTGGGCCATTTCCTAGAGATGATGGGGTTCTGGAACACTCTGTGCAAAGAGCTAATTCTCAGGGAGGGGGGACTCTTTTCCAAGCACACCTTTTCTGGAGTGACCCTCTGGAAGAGTGGGGATGTGGGTGACAGGGGAGGGCCTTGGTCTTGGGCACAGAGGGGCGGGCGTGGGAAAGGTCACCAGGGGCTTCACCCCAGCAGCGGCTGCTGTGGCTCCCTGCTGATAACCTCCGAGGGGGAGCGGAGGGAACGAGGCACTGTTGGTGCAAAACACTCAGATAAGGCAAAGCAAACAGGCCTGGCTATCACTCCTGGCAGGCCATCAAAGCCGCCACCCCATCAAGGTAGTGGGTGTTCCGGGAGCCCCTCCTGGTCTGCAGCTGCTCTCGCAGCCCAGACGTCATCTTCTCCCCTCTCTTTGCACCCACTGTCCGGTGCCATTGAACATGGCAGGATTCGTCAGGGGTCCTCAGACGCTGGCTGAAGACGGGGCAGGCAGGTCGAGGTAGTGTCCAGAAGGCCCAAGCTGAAGGGACAGGCACCTGGGAGGGCACCGGGAGCATGGGATTGGAGGTCACAGTTACCGCCACTGACTGAGGGCTTGTCTCCACTCTGTGCTGAGTCCCCTGCGTACACCAGTCCACTCATGTCACCAAGCCTGCTTGGGAGTCAGAGGGCCAGGCCACATGCCCCCACCTCAGGGCTAGTCAGTGTCAGGATGGGACTGGAACTCGTCTCCATGGGGACCCTGTGGCAGTGACGATGCTGTCTGGGGTGCATCCAGGGTGTGGTTGACCGCAGGCTCAGGCCCCTACGTCCTCTCCTTTCCCCCAGCCCATTGCGAGGCCCCCTTCTCTCCACCCCTGCAGAAGCAGGGCTGAGGCAGCTCAGCAGAGCAGGGCACAAGTCTAGGTCTGCTGAGACCAATGGCCCCGTGTGGTGCTGGACCTCGTGGCCTCACCCTGGGGTCAGGGATGCTGCTGGACAGCCCCCGGGTGCAGGAAGGCTCCCACCACAAAGTGCGATCGGCCCTGAACATCCGTGGCGCTGAGGTTGAGAAGCCCTGCTCCAGGCCAGACTTCCCATTTTACAGGTGAGGAAACTGAGTTTCAAAGATGGGGAATGATTTGCCCACAGGTGAGGGCCCTAGTCAGGACTGAAGCCTGGGTCCCTGCCCCTGCTGCCCACGGACAGTCACGGCCACCTTTAACTGAGCATTGCCACGTGCTGAGAGTGCTCATCACCTCACTTGGCCCCCGTGACTCTAGGACAGATGTGCTCCTGCGACAGATGGAGAAACTGAGGCTCGCCAAAGGTGAGGGCACTGTGGACAGGCCTTGGGGAACAGGATCCAGCGTGTGTCACATGACTCTGTCACTTAAGAAAGATTAAGACACGGTGTCCAAATCACAGAATTACAGTGATCTCAGCATCTCAGCCCCCAGGAAGAGCATCTCCGGCCCATGGGGAGTTTGAGCATCAGCTGTGCCACCCCTTGTCTGGAGGGCGTGCTGGCTGGGAGGTTTGGCGGGTGGAGAGGCAGCCACCGCAGGGCCCTCCTCACTGCCAGCCAAATTCAACCCATCCCCCACGCCTCCACCAAGCCCCTGCTCCCCCCACCAGTTAGACCGTGTCCCAGGCATCCCTCCAAGTGACAGAGAAGGAGGCAGCCTTGCAGCCACTTCCCATCCTGAGACCTCTGTCTAGCCACCAGGCTCTCCTGCCTGTGACGTCTGCCAGCCGCTGCAAGAGTCTCTCTTCACCCCCCTGCAGAGGGGCAAATGGGCGGGCAAAGAGGCCAAAGGCCGGACATGACGCCAGACTGCCTGGGTTCAGGTCCCAGCTCTACCACTTAGCAGCCGTGTGACCTCACGCGAGTTGCCCAGCCTGTCTGTGCCTCAGTTGGCTCATCTGTAAAATGGGCTAACAGGAGAATCCACCTTGGGGTCGTGTGGGATTTGCATGAGGGGGGCTTCATGAACAGTCAAGAAACATCACGAGCATCGTTCATCTTTGTTATTGCTCCAAGAGCTCAGAATCTGGGGTCCACATCCCTCCCCAGATTCCTGCATCACCTGGAGTTATCTGCACCGTGCTGTGTTTGTACTCATGGGTTATTGCGGGGAGAGGCCTGTAACCGTCGTGGGATTCTCAGGGTTTCCTAAGCCCTTCTCCCCCAAGTCTCGTTATTAATTTAGTCCCGTCCTGCTGCCTAAAAGAATTGAAGTGCCTGGAAAAGATAGAAAAGACAAGCAAGAGATTTTTGTTTTTTAATCAGGAAAATGAAAATGCAGCCAGGGATGTGTTTTGTCCCCTGCTCCAGCAGGCTGCACTTGGCCACCTGCTCACTAGCAGCCGCAGCAGAGGTTATTCCCTCAGGCAGACGTGGCCAGGAACGACTGCTGCAGGGCCAGGCGGGTTTCTCCGTCTGGGCTCTGGGAGAGAAGGGCCCAGCATGGCTCGTCCTGGGCTTCAGAATCAGCCACGCTGGACTGAACCCAGCTCGCCCCTTGCTGGTGGGTGATCCTGGGCAAATCCCCACTCTGGGCCTTACTGGGAAAACAAAAATAAATAAAAACACCAGCCTCTGAGATGAACGAATGGAGGTCGATCGAGATCGGCATGGACAGAGCTTCCCAGGCACGGAGAGGGGCTATTCAGCACTGTCTCGGGCTGGTGACGCGGCTGCCCCGTTCCCTGTGGGATCTACGGCTGCGGGTGTATGATCCTGCACACTTCCAGAGTGGCTGAGTGTGATCTGTTGGGATCTCCCATCCAGCACCTTCTTGCGCAGATGTGGCACCAGGTCCAGAAGGAAGATTCCAGCTCTGTCCAGAACCGAATCGGCCCTCCCCATGCTGTCCCCACAGTGCCTGCTTCTTCCCTGGTCCCCTTGGCCTCCACACACTGTCCAGAGTGAGCCTGTGATAAACCCAGCTCTACCGCTTACTGCTGGAAACCTGCCAGCTGCTTCCATCCACAGTGTGAAAAAATTCCTAAACCCTCCCTGGGGCCTCTCAGCCCCCGTGAGATCCTGTCCCACCATCTCCCCGGCCTCCTCGCTGCTTTCCAAACAGCCAAGGGCACCCCTGCCCCGGGGCCTTTGCACGGCTGTTTGCTGAGCCTACAGGCCTCGCTGTGACCGCTGCGGCTCTCTCATCAGCGAGACCCAGGCTGGACACCCCACCTGCAGAGTAGTCCTGACCCGGTGCTCTCTGTCCTTCACTCCAGTGCATTTTCCTTCCCAGTATTTACCACCACGTGGCATGTTTATCAATTCATTTTTGTGTGTGTTAGTTTACTGCCTGTCTCCCCCACTGGTGTTAGACCATGGGAAGGCTGGGCCTTAGTTGGTCCAAGCTCTGAGGACAGGGCAGGTGGTGGGTGGGACCAAGGCCTGCTGGGGGCGTGGCAGAGCTGAGACCCGAGCTCCTCTGCCCCTCGGTCCCTGCCCGGTTCAGCTCTCTTTCCCGGGACAGGCCAGGAGGTGAGGGCCTTTTCTGCATGTTCTCAGAAGGAAGAATCAAACTCACCACACAGGGCTGCATGGTGGGCCCCCAAAAAGATAAGTTCAAGTTCTCATCTCTAGCGCCTATACCGCAAAGGTGACCTTATTTCAAGTGGAACCTTTGCAGATGTGGTTAAGTTAAGGAGCTCAAGATGAGATCATCCTAGATCATCTGGCCGGGCCCTAACCCAGTGACAAGTGTCCTTATGGGAGACACAGGGAGGAGAGACACACAAGGAGGAGAGGCCATGTCAGGACAGAGGCAGAGAGCAGAGTGACGCAGCCACAGCCGAGGAACGTCGGGAGCCCCCAGGAGCTGGAAGAGGCAGGAAGTGTCCTCACCCAGAGCCATGGGATAGAGCGTGGCCCTGCTGACACCTTGACTCTGGACTTCTGGCCCCCAGAAGTGTGAGAGAGTAAATTTCTGTTTTTTTAAGCCACCTAGTTTGTGGCAATTTGTTGTCCCAGGAAACTCCTATACTCACCTTTTTAGATTTCCGGTAGTTTCTGAATGTTCCTTTCGATGGCACCATAATTTATGACTTGCACAAGCTGGGCCGAATGTGGGCTCGCAGTCTGGTGTCTGCAAGAAACCCAGGAGTTGCTGAGAAATCAGCCAGCATCACATTCCTGCAGTCGAGGGCAGAGAGAGTTGAGGGGTTGAGATGGGGAACAGATTTGCCTGTAATTAAATCCAGAAGCCGCCTCGTAAACCTTCTTCCAGGAGACCCCCGGGTCCTGAGTGTGGGCAGTGAAGCGGTGGGTTTGATTCCTTCGAGCAGGCGGATTCCTGGGGTTTGCCTGCCTGGCGACTCCGGGAGAGGAAGGTGAGCAGAGCGTCTAAGAGTGTAACCCAAGCAGCTTTGGTTCGTCTTGGGGACAGAGTGAGCAGCTGGCTGCTCCCATCCCACCACTCACCTCAGTGTGGGACGGGCCCCAGGGTGCGGAGGAGCTCGCTGGGGGATTGCGGGGCGATTGCTGGAAGCAAAGCCGTCTTTAAGCCCTTCCACACGGGAGCTGGAAGGGAAGAGGCTGTACCTGTTAACCCACTGCAAGAAAATTGGAAAAGAGAGCAAAACCATGCATCTGCTTCCCAACTACGACAAACCAGGCACTGCGGGGAAGAGTGGGACAGACACTGCAGACAGGGCAACCCGGGCTAAGTCCAAACTGCCAACCACGGGTGGCCTGGGGGGCCCAGGCATGTCACTTGCCCGGCAGGAGCCTCAGTTTATCCGTCTTATGGGGGGTACAATAAAAACTCCCCCGGCGGCTGTGACAGTAAGATCAGAGCAGAGTGAGTAAGAGCCTGGGGTCAGTCCTGGGTTTGAATGGGGCTCTGCCCTGTGCTGTGCAGTGGCCGAGGGTGTCACCCGATCTCTCGCAGCCTCAGTTGACTCTTTAGTGCAAGGACCTGTCAGTAGGACTGTGAGGGCGCAGCCTCAGCATCAGGCCTGGCACTCAGTGTGGGACAGTAGCAGCACCTCGTGAAGGAGGCCTCTGGACGCCCACGCTGGGGCTGATGTGAGCCACGGGAAACCCCGGGCGCCGCTCGCGCTGAACAGACCTGCTGTGCTCCGGGACCCGCCGGCAAGTCCAAGCTTCAGCTCCGAGAACCCTTCTGCTTGTGAAGGAGGCCTCGCTTGTCCCACTGGTACCAAAATGCACACTTCAAAGCGCTTTGACATTTTAAAAAGCGGGGTGCACCTTACAATTGATGGTGCCTTCTAGTTGTGTCATAAGTTAACAGGAAGCTTTCCCTTTTTGGGAAAACAGACATATTGTAAAACTAAGGTGTACCATGAAATAGTAGCTGATTTAAGAAAAATAATTCCAGTGCATTCATTAGTCTCTTGTCACAGCAGCACTCAGCCACCAGTGGACAGCGGCCCTCCGCGCGTGGCGTGTGAGGTCTGTGCACGACTTGGTTCCCAGGGAGGGGGCTGAGAACCTTCCTTCTCTCCCACGAATATTCCAAGTGCTCCACAAAGGCCGGGGAGGGAGGCAGGCAGGAAGTGAGCAAACACTAAGAAGTGAGAATGAGTTCAGATCCTGTGGGGCGCTGTGACGTGGTGATGGTGACAACACCCTCTCACATGTCCTGACCCTGCTGGGCTAAGTCCTGCACACATTTGGGCTAATATAAAATGAGGCAGCCAAGGTAAGACCTGGAGAAAGAGTCCCCTGCTGGGGACTGGCGGGTGCAGAGGCCCTGAGGCACTGGCAATGGCGGGCGGGGCCCTGCACTGCCCCAGGGCGCACATGCGTGTTTCAAAGCGCTATCCGAACACGCGTGGCAACCCCAGCAGGGTTAGGGCTGGCGGGGGCGGTGGGTTGGGATGAACAGAGCCGGACTGGGAGGCCCACCCTACCCAGAGGGGCCGGGGCTCCTGCCTGCTTAGCCCGGCTTTCAGGACGGGGGTCTCCCGGCTCCCCGATGGTGGTCTGGGGAGCTGCTCCCACAGCCCAGCCTGGCTTCCTGAGGGCTGCGTCCCAGCACGTCTGTCCAGCTCCACTCCCCTCAAGGTGCTGTCAGCAGTCCCTGGGCCCCATCACCTTCCTCTTCCCCCCGTGTGGCCCGTGTGTCTCCTGCTTCTTCTGTGTCCAGGACACTTGCTGGTGTGACAAATGTCCTGGGCAAGGGACGCCTGGGCCCTGAAGCCACCCGTCCATCACAGTCTGTTCTCCGGCTGGCAGGGGAGCCACAGGAGGGCTGATGTGTGTCCCACCCTCCCCTCCTCAGAAGGGCAAAACTGGCTCCGACGCTGAATCTGAGACGAGTTTTTCAAATTCTTTGACAGAATGCTTTTAGCAGAGCCGAGGGGCTAATAAATCTTCCCCGTCTACTTGGCTCAGTCTCCACGAAGTCTTCAGGAGCCCGACTCTGGGAGTGGCTCTGTCTCCTGGAGACTGTGGGAGGGCCCGGGGTGGGGCGGTGGGTACAAGGCCCGAGGGTCCCGGGGCGGCCACCAGAGCTTTCTCAGAAGGAGGATCGAAGCTCTAGAGCCGGAGCCCAGGCCAGGGCTGGGGGCAAGGGGCGCAGCAGGCCTGGTGGTCTCGCCCTTGGGGGGTCCCGGCCCAGCCGGGGAAGACGGACTCTCTTCTTAAACAGCAGTGGAAAGGGGAGGCCCGAGATGCTGTGTGAGCTCTCGGGGGGGGGGGCTTGCCCCTGCAAGGGAGGTGGGCTGGGAGCAAGGCAGGAGCTGGGAGGAGGGGAGGCAGAAGGAAGGATGAACTGTTAGCGGCGTGAAGGCGGAATAGAGCTTGCTCCTCCCCGGCCCTGCGCCACCACCCAGTGTCACACGTGCGCTGGCGCAGGGACGTGTGCTTGGTGAGAAGTCATACATACGCTTACGATGTGTGTGCTTTTCCTGATGTGTATTATACTTCAATTAAAAGTTTAAAAAGTGTTTGTCACACCAACATGTTAAAAGTGATTGTTGTCCTGGGCGTTGGGATTGTGTGGGATTCACGTGACCCCCGTTTTCTGATCTCAGTTCCTATGTTCCAGCTCCATCTGCGTGTTTGTTTCCGCAGTGAATGTGGGTCTGCAAGTGTTTCCGGATGCCTCGCTGCCAGGTGTGGCTCCTTACCAGAGCAGCGTGGCACGGGAGCAGCATCCCGGGACAGGGCCTTCCTCGGACACAGACTGTCACCCTCTGTCCTTCGCACTCTGCGGCCGACAGGCCCTGGGGAGAGCTTCCGACACGCCTTGGTGGGTGAGGCGCCCAGGAAGAGGAGGAAGGGGCTGGTGGCGTGCCTAGGGAAGGCCCTGAGTGCGGAGGAGGGGAAAGGGATCTGGCCAGATCAGGGGGCACAGGCTGCCCCCGGGAGCTTGAGAGCGTTCCCAGGTAGCACATTAACACCTGGCAGCCCATTCTCCCAAGGAGGGGACTCCCAGGAGTGCAGTTCTCAGGTGACGCATCATGACATGGTGTGATAATTATGTTAGTCCGGGCAGCTGCCATTCGGGAAGTTTCCATCCCATGCCAGCTCCAGCAGGTCCATAATGTCCTACAGGATCCGCACCCTGTTGGGTGCATATTATAAAAGTTGACTCACCCGGGTGTACAGTCGATAATTGGCTGATTTGCCCTGTGAACGTAAGAGCCCGAATGTTCATTTAACTTTGGATCATGGCTACCTCCAGGCTGTGTCTCCCCAGCGTGTGCGACAGAGGATCGGGTGTGTGGTGCTCGCAGCTCTGCAGACGCTGCGTTGGCTGATGGGTCCAGTAGAGTGGATCTTGTCCCTCGGCCTCCTCCTACTGATTTTGCTGTCGACAGAGGAAGCAGAGTCAGACAGACCTGGTTTGAATCCAAGCTCCAGAAGTTACAGGCTGTGCCCTTGGACGACTTATCCTGCACCTCCGGGCCTCCTCTCCAGAGAGGGAGTTGGGAAAATTCCTGCCTCCGGGGCCGTGGGGAAGAACAGCAGTGGCCACACTGAAAATCCCTGGTAAGCGCTGGGCTCTCAGCCGCCGCAGCCTTTCTTCCTGAGAAGCGTTTCTGCATGCAAGTGGGAAAGTAGGCTGCTGTTCCCCTCCCCAAATTGTCACCATATGGAGAGCCATGGACCCTCCCTGAATTGCCACCAGCCTTTCCAAAGCCTTGTCACTCCATGTTTCCTGAAAAGCTGCTGCAATGGGAAGTCATGGTCTGCACAAGGCACCTGCTAAGGGAGACTCGTCTGGGGCGTGAGTATCCTCCCAGCAACTTGTCAGCTGCGGGCACCCTCTCCCCAGGGGCACAAAACCCTGGGGGCTCAGCTGTTGCTGTGTAACAGACCACCACAGGCCCCCTGCACTCGGTTAGGTGGTTCTCACCCAGGGTCTCTCGCCAGACTGCAGGGGATGGTGGCCGCACCTGGGGTCGTCTCCAAGGCTCCTTTTCTCCTGGCACCTGGGCTGGAATGACATGAGCAGGTGGGCTGTGGTGTGCCAGGGCTTCTCGGGCATCTGTCTCCCAATGTGGTCCCTCCCTAGTGGCAGCTTCAGGGCAGCCAGGCTTCTTCATTGGTGGCTCAGGGCTTCTAAGAGCATTACACACTCGACTCTCTAGCCCACTGTGTGACGAGCACATGGAAAAGTATTCTGAGCAGAAGGAATGGTAGATGCAAAGCCTCTGAGCTGGAAAAAAGCATTGTTTCAGTTTTACTCTCTGTCACCTGGGAATGGTGGGTAATTTCCTGTGTGTGATGCTACTGGTGACTCAACTCAAATGAGGCAGTGAAGGGTGGGTCCCGTCCCCACTCAGGGGAACAGAGGACTCACAAGCTGCTGCAGGCACACATCCCGGGGACTGCGGTGTCTGTGGCAGGGGACACTCGCACACGGAGGGAAGCCTGACTTGCACATGGCTCATCCTCCTAGGTGCCACGTGCCCACCCGGAGCCCCAGGTTGGACTGGAATCTAGACATGGAGACATCTGTCACCAAGGGGGCATTTCTCCTGCCCTTAACGCCAGAGTTATGAAAGGATCCACTGTGCTTTGCCGACACCAAAAGAGCCTTCCACATGTCGCCTGTCAATAACGGAGTATTTTTAGCAGTAACCCGCAATTGGGAAGCCAAAAACTGTACTTGAAAGCACAGGCCCGGCTCTGCAGCTGCCAGGACAGAGCACTCAGGGGCCTGGATTTGGGGGTGGGTCAGAGGGGAGGTGGGGGTGAGCTGGAGGTCGGGTCACATTTGTTCCTCGGGGTGGGACACCAGGACCGTGTTTCAGATGCAGCTTCAGGTGCCCTTTCCTGAGCCAACTACGGACCGTGCCAATGTCTTCCTCCAGCCTGACCACGGCTAGCTAGACCGGCGTGGGGTGACCTGAAAGCTGACTTTCCTGGAGCACCCACTCGACCGCGCTGGGCCCCTCCGGGGCTCTAGCCCTGTCCTCCAGATTCCCAGGGGGAGCTCCATACAGGCGCCCTAGGAGGCGATAAACATCCCCCTAGTAGGGGCCACACCAATGTGCCCGAACAGCCAATTTCAGCGAAACTAATCGTTTAATCTTTTGCTCCTGGCTTTGGCGTGGCTACTTTTCAATGAAGACAACTTTTATTTCTATAAAATTATTGTTCGTTATCATTGAAGTTTTTAAAAATTTTATGCAAAGAAAAAAGTGAATTGATACAACAAATGAAGAAACCCTAACAATTTGTAGTATGTTCAGACCATCTTATAATTTGTATTATTTATCATTTATATACATTATTTTTTTAATAGTTCAAGCATTTTTTATGTCCACCAGCATCTCTATCCTCTCCCTGCGCTCTTGCCCTCCTCCCCACCTGGCCCAGGTGGCCTGCCGGAGGACTGGCGAGGGGGGCCGGCACGGAAGATGGGGCGTGTGGCTAGTGGGCACAACCCGGGACCTCATGGCAGTGGCCAACCCGCCGGCCCACGCGGCCCGCGCGGCTGGAGGATGAGTATGCCGCGGCCGTGCAGGCGGACTGGGGCTCCACCGAGGGCCGGTGGGGAACGTTGGGCGGATGTTGGGGACATGTGTCGTGGTGGAGAACAAACCAGGGCCCCTGCCTTTATCAGTTCCCTCCTCCCTCGGTCTGCAAACAAAAGGCCACGGGTACCTGGGGCCGGGAGACACTGTGACACAGGATGTTCCCAGCACTTTGGATATTTCCTCTGCCGTCTGACTGATATGTCCTAGAGAAAGCACTTAGATTCTCGAGGGAGCATGGTGCTGCAAAAACTCCAAAACACAGTAATAACAAAGCCATAAATCCGGGCTGTGACAGCAGTTCTCGTCTGAGAGCGTCCAGCTCAGGCTGCGCCATGTGGCCGTGGGAGGCCCAGGAGCTCGAAAGTGGTCAGAATCTGGAGGGACAGGATGCGGCAGGGATGGATGCTCTCCACAGGCCCATGCTGGGGCTGGCTTTTGTTAGATGCGTGAGCACATACAAATCATGCCCGACTGTGCAGCAGCACGTGGAAGCTGGGCAGGCCGGGCGTTCAGGGAGGCAGCAGGATGCAGGGGCCAGGGCTCCACGCCTGGTGCCAGGCAGAGCTGGGGCTGATGCCTGCCTCTGTTCTCCTTCAGATGAGCAGGTTCCTTAACCTGACGAAGCCGGAGTTTTCTCCTCTGTAAAATGTGTCTGATTATATCACCTGCTAACAACGTTTAATTGTGAGGGTACATCAGATGGTGTCTATTAGGCACGTAGTGTGAAGCCCGGGAGATGTTTCGCACTCACTGTGTTTCCCCGTTCCCTGCCACCCAGTCTTCCCACAACTTTAGCCGAGGCTGAGAATCTATCACCAGCCCATGTCCATTCCGCAGGCAAAATTCACTCCAGGTGTTTCAGATGGAGGGATTTATTATAAGAGGGTGGTTTACAGGTGATGAGCTCGTGGAGATGCCAAGCAGTGGGTGGTGAGGCAGCAGCAGAGTCACCAGCACTCCTTAGGCAGGAGGAGCGAAGGAGGAGGTGAAGCCGTGGAACACAGGAGCAAGGACCACCTGGTGAAAGCTGGAACCTTGGTGGCCTGTCCAGAGGGAATAGGGACAGGGAAGGTGGGGAATTCCCACAGGGGTGTGGGCCAGAAAGGAGATGAGCAGGGGGAGACAGAGAGAGAGAAACTGCTCCCTGCTGTCCTCCATCAGTGCCTCCCATTAGCTGAACCTGCCCAGAGGTCAGAGCTCACGGGAGCCCGGGAACTGTAGCTCCCTGTGCTACAAAGCTGGGCAGGGATGGACAGGGCAGCCCAGGGACCATGGAGGTTAGTGATGGGGGTTGAGGGAGAGATTTCCTTGCCTTGAATCTTAGCTTCCTAATTTTTAGTTGAGTGACCTCAAAGAAATTAAATGACATCTCTTGGCCTTGGTTTCCTCATCCACAAACAGGGGATATTGAAAACTGTTAAGTGATTGGGTTGTTGTCGAAAGCAAACATGATACTACCTATGGAGGGCTCAGTCCAGCACAAAGCCTCAATAAATATCAGCCATCACATAGCTCAGAAAACTGGGCTCGACCAGAGATCAGATCAAGGTCTGAATGCACCAGCAAATGTTGCTCAAGTCCCAGCAGGGCACTTGGCATATCTGGCCTTGGGGTCCTCTTCAAAGAAACAGGTATAACAGCCACTTTCTTGGGAAGGAATCACTCATAAAAGCTTGCCATGTCTTCTGCCAAGAATGACATAAGCTCCATGCTGAAGGTGGCTTCTGGAGGGAAGGAAACGGGTTGACTCCATCTCCCCTGCCACATACATTCTTCAGGGATTAGGAAACCGTTAGCTGTTACTGCAATGGAGACATTCAGCAATGGCCATGGGTCATTGGAAATGCGTACATATTCCTGTTCTTGTTTCCCCATTCAGGGATCTAAACGTTACTGACACCCTGGCACAGCCTGTTGGCATGGCTTCTCATACTGGTCGAGTACACACTGATCTCACGAGTGGGAAGAAAATGTTCTATTTCTGGGTGAAAGCCTCCAAAGCGACGCCTTCACTTCCTGGGGAGGATCTTGAAGAAGGCCACAGAGTGAGTCATTCTCACCACGCCCTGACTGCACCGCCAAGTTGGGAATCTCCTCTGTAGAGAAGGGGGAAGGGTGGTGTTGCTGAAATCCACCCACCTGCTCCAGACCACGTGGTGGGACCTCCAGGGACCAGAGCACCATGGGCATGCTCTGAGCTTCCCCGCTTTTGCCACATTATTGTCCGAGTGGGTCAGCGAAATCAAACATACTGGTGAAGCTGGGGAAAGCCATATTTCAAATGTGCTTTGGATTGGTTCTTGGCCAGCTCTAAACTGAGTACTGTGTGGCTAACATGAGGGTAAGTCTTTGTCTCAGCAAAGTGTCTACAGAGGAAGTGGTGGTAATTATGATGATGATGGTGGTGGCAGTGATGGAGATCATGATGGTGATGATGGTGATGACAGTGATGATGGTGATGATGGTGATGATGGTGATGATGGTGATGATGGTGATGACGGTGATGATGGTGGTGATGATGGTGATGGTGATGGTGATGATGGTGGTGGTGATGATGGTGATGATGGTGATGGTGGTGATGATGGTGATGATGGTGATGGTGATGGTGATGGTGGTGATAGTGGTGATGGTGATGATGGTGGTCATGATTAAGATGATGATGGTGATGGTGACAGCTGTTATTCTTTGAGTGTTTACTATCAGTCAAGCACTGTGCTAAGTTCCCTATACATTCCATTTAATCCTCCCAGCCACCCAGTGAGATGCTATTCTGTAAAATGGGGACCATTTTACAGATGAAGAAATTGAGACCTGGAGGAGTGAAGTAACCTGCCCAGGTCACAGTAGGTGCCAGGTACAGTTATTGCTGGTCTGTTTAATGCTGAAGTCCACATGCATGTTTAGAACCTGCTGGCCCCATGCCAGGCACTGTGCTAGGCCCTGGGGATACTGTGACCACCAAGATGCAGGGGAGTGAATCCTGAAACTCGTGGTCCCAGTGTAGTGAAGTAAGGCCTGCTAAACAGCAGAGTCTTTCACTGTCCCTTCAAGCCATGCGGGCTGCCAGATTCTGAGGCCCAGCCCATATGGGAGCACAGAGCACAGACCTCCACCTTGAGAGACCTGGGGGGTGCTCAGGAATTGAGCTCTGGAACACGGGAGGTACCTGTACCCTACATCTCCCTACTTGTCAGAGGGTGGCTGGGAAATCAGTTCAGGTTGCTGCAGGCAGGCAGTAGGGGAGGAAAACCCCATGAGCATGGGTGAGTGCTGGGAGCAGACTCTTGTGGGGCTGGAGGGGCAGGCAGAGTGCCTGAGAGCCCCGACTCTGAGGCCAGCATGGGAGGCTGAGAACACAGACATGGGTGACATGGGCTTTAGGGACCCAGGACTCCAGAATCTTCTCTCCTTAGTCTCATGACTGCACAAAAGATTTCCCCTCTCCCAGCCTTGGCTCCTCATCTGTACGGCAGGGGCTGATAGCGCACTCCATCCTCCCATTACTGAGGACATAGTGAGCCATTGCACACAACGCTGCCCCCATGCCTGCCCTGTGGACATGCCCTCTGTGTGGTGACTGTGCTCATCTTTGCCCATCGGATCTGCAGTACACCATGATGAAGCCTTGTTTCCCATGCGACAGATCTGGAAACTCAGGCTCAGAGAGGCGCGGTCTAAGTGGTAGGGCTGGATGATAGCTCAAGACCTCTGAGGCTGGCCCGAGGCTTGGACACAAGGCTGAGGGGCTCTCATTCCCTGAAGTTCTTTCTGCACGGTCAGTCACCTGTAGTCCCTGGCTCCAGAACTCCCTCCTTATATAATACAATGTATTATAATCATGACATTGTGCATAGCATATGATGAAATGTATTAGGTATGTACATGTCATAACACATAAGTAGTATGCAATACACATATTTTATGTAACATAATGGGATAATGCAATATGTGTAGATCGACATGACCCAAGTTCATGGAACCTCAGGAGGTGGCTTGGGACACCCTGGTGGGTTGTAAAACCTGATGGGGACACACTGGCCCAGACACCCAGGTGTTCTTACAGGAAGGAGAAGGCAGTTGCTGTTAATCCTGAGAGCTCCTTAAAAGATAATCATAGCTTCATAACAGAAGAAAACAGAGACAGGGACAAAGTTTCAGAACCAAGATAAGAATAGCTAGTGCTCATGGACCCCGGGTGGCTGGAGGACTTGCAATCACTGTCCCATGGAATCTTACCAGAAACACCTGCATGTGGAAACAGGTATTGCTTGTTCCTCCTTGCAGGTGAGAAAATGCAGCTGGGGGAGATGGCGGGATGTGCCTGCTCTGGGTCACCCCCTGGAGAGCCGGGATCCCCCTCCTGGAATGGCTTCAGGCTGCCATGCACTAGAGAAAACTCCTGAGTCTATATTCCAGCCCATCCTGTGGGGCAGGAAGGAAAGACTCCAGACATAATTAGAAGTGTTTCGGAGCGAGTGGAAAGTTCTCAGGAAATGTATTATCATTAGAGCTGGCCTCTTGCCTCCCTGGAGGGGAAAGGGAGTTCGTGTGCGGTTACTGTGCATACATTCACCTTCCAACTTCCTATATGAAACCCTTCTCATCACAAAAAAAGTGAAAAATTGGTGTTGCTTCCTCGTGTGAACTTTTCTTCTGCTGTGTTTCAAAGAGAATCAGAGAGGCTGTCAGTCCCAAAGGGCAGGATCTAGGTACACCTGGTTGAAGGGGATCTCTGATTACTTTGTAGATTCAGAAACTTCATCTAAGCACTCTGTGCCTCAGTTTCCCCATCTCCAAATGGCCAGAAAACAGAGAGGAAGGCATTGCTTGGAGGACCTCCAAGGTCCTCTCTGAGTCTTAAAATTCTTTCTTTTGGCAAAGAAAACCCAGAGAAGGCAGTGTGACCGCATGGCTAAGAGCATGGTCCACAGTAGTCGGCTGGCTCAACCAGAGGGGGTCTGTCGTGACCTCAGAAAGTGACTCCCCCTCTCTGGTGCTCAGTTTCCCCATCTATAAAATGGACAGGAGACTAGAAATACCTCTGGGTTCCACAGCCAGGGGTGATCTTTCGGGAGATTAAATTAGTACACGAGCCATGTGTGTGTAACAGCTCTGCACTAAGAGGCTTGTCAACTCCCCATGTTCCTAGAGAAGGGGGTGTCCCTCCTCCACATCTCTCTGGGTGGGGGCTCTGGATTGTCACTCCTGGTGGGGCTCAAGGTGAGGGACTCCACTGGGAATTGTGGAAACTCCCTAGTCAACCTGCTTCTTTTACCCAGTGTACAATCACCACGCTCTGGCACTGGTCCTGAAATTTACTTTGAAGAATGACCCTTGAACACAAGTGGTGGAGACGTCTGGGTTAGTACCTGTGCCTGAAAGCACATGTGGAAACATCTAGGAGGGCTGGTCTCATGAGAGGCAATGTGGCGCCCCAGTGGGGTGGAGGGAGACAGGAGAGAGCCTTCCCCAGCAGGATTGGCCCGTGGAAGCCGGGAGGGTGGGAGCTGCTGGGCACCAGTGTGGGCTGGCTTGATCTCTGCTGAGGAACGGGGGGTGAAGGGCAGGCACTTCAGAGTCTCTGGACACTGTCCCTGCCCTCCTGACCCAGCCCGGGACCCTCCCAGCCTGACCACGGGAACCCTGCTTAGTGGCCAGGCATGGACAACAATAGCTGTGATAATAGTAATTGTAGCAGCTAATGGTCATTGAGCACGTGCTCTAAGTTTTTAAAATGTATTTTTCACACATGGCTCGTTAAATTTGTAACACAAATAATGTAGTGGATACTAATATCCCCAGTGTACAGGTGAAGAAACTGAGGCACAAAGAAGTGAAGTTGCAGGGCTGGGGGAGGATGGGGGTGCTCTGCCTTTGCAGCCCCCTCTCTGCCACCTAAGCCCTGTGCACGCACCCAGGCGCTGTGTACCTGTGCAAGGGGGAACGAGGGACCCTGCCCAGGAAGCTTAGCTAGAGCTACTGCGGGTGAAGTGCGGGTTAGCCCTGGCAGCGGGTTCTGACCCTTTCTCGACAACTCGGGAGCTGGATCCATGAGCCGGCTATTCACTCCCCCTTGCCTCAGTTTCCCCAAGTGAGGATAATAATGCCATCTCACAGAGCAGCGGCGAAGAGATGAGGGAATGCCCGTAGCTAGTTAACTCCATGCCTGGCTCAGCGTGTGGGCTCCGTAAATGGTAGACACCAAGATGGAACGGGGGGCCTGGCTGGGGACACACTGCTCCTAAACTCGCCAACAGGTTGTTTTCAGTGAAAATGTTCAGGGAAAAATGTTTATCCTACACCAGCCTCTTGAGGAGAACACAGTGACTCAGAGGCCCTCGGAGCACGTCTTGGGGACCTGGCAAATGGAGCAGTTCCCGGAAGGCCAGGGGGCCGGAGGCGAGGTCTGCTGAGCAACCACGCAGAGAATCCTCACGCGGGTCCCGAGCTGGCTGAGGATGCTCGGAGGGAACGCAGGGATGGTTTTGACCAGTGAGTTGAGGGCACATGCAGCCAGCAGTGCGTGGGGACACAGCGGGAGCATGGAGGAGCCAAGGGCTCTGAGCAGGGTGGAGACAGAGCAAAACCTGGCGGGACCTCCACAAAGCGTTCCCAGGCAGGACGGGCGAGCCTGCCGCAAAACTGCACCCAGCGAGCAGGAAAGGGAGCCATGGAGGCCGGCGGAGTGATCAGCATGTTTGGCCGGGGGGCTGGGGGGGGTGGGGGGGAAGGGGGGGTGTCAGGTGAGGGAGGAGTTTGCCTTCCCCACCTGCCCGGTTCAACCTGCAGCCCTAACCCACCTGGAGGGCGCCTGCCAGGCGTTCGTCCTGACAGCTCGGGCCCCGCCGGGCCAGCTGGGCATATTGTCAGTGTCACCTGACCATTCAACAGCTTCTTCACTCTTCTTTAGAGAGGACCAAATGACGGTCGATTTCAGGACATGCCGCCATCCGTGCAGGGTGACACACGCGACCCTGTTTCTATGCACATTGGGGTAAGTGGAGGACTTGGGAGCGCTCCTACGGGGCTTGGTGAGTAATTAATTATGTTTTCTCTACATAAAACAATGACAAGAAAGTAAAATGCTAAATATTGAAGAAGACATTACATTTGAATAGGCATTAAGGGACCAAACAATTTCAAAATTTTTAATGAGAAATTTTAGTTTACTTCGGTGAACATAACTTTCTTTTTCATAACAGTTTTGTTGAGACATAATTTATCTACCATACCATTCACCCACTTAGTGTATAATTCAATGGTTTTTAGTGTAGTCACAGATTTATGCAGCCATCACAATAATCAGTTTTAGAACATTTTCATCGCCCCCCGAAAAACCCCATACTCATTGGCAGTGACTGCTTTCACCTGCCACCTCCCCAGGCATAACTTTCTAAAATAAAATCAAGTTTTACTTTGCAAATAGCTATGTGCAACTCTTGACCGACACGTGATAATAATCCTCTCTTCAGCATCTTGAAGTCACTATCGATGCTCAACTTTGGTTGCACAAGTATGTGATTAATAAATCTAGGAAAAAATTTCGGGAAGTATTTGAAAATTTGGCAGAGTTTAGATGCCCATTGAAGACTCTCGTAGCTCCTCCTCGGCTGTCACTGATAAACACAGCGCTGACACTCCCCACGATGGCGACGTGTCTTCAACCCGGCTGGACTCGCGACACTGGGTATTTCACAGTCCCGATGCAGCGTAACTTGTGCAGCACACACCTGGGGTTAGAACAGCCCCGGCGGCCGGCTACCCAGAGGGCACACCCACTGCCCAGGCCACACCATTGCCATGTGTCCCCACCTTACAGATGAGCACACAGAGACACTTGCACGGCCGACCTTCGGACTCATAAGCGAAACAGATGCCTACTTTGGTGGCAGTGAGGGTCTTCTGGCTGTTGGCGAGTGGGCACTGTTGTGCCAGCGTTCACTGAGGTGCTCCGGGCACAGTCAGCTCCCTCTGTTATGGGCTTCCTCTGCTTCCTGCTTCAAATTCCCTCTCCTCGCACTCAGAGACGTGTCTAACAGATGCCGACGTCTCAGAGCTCCATTGTCTGGGACAATCCATGTCCGAATGTGCCACTTCCCAGGTGGGAATTCCTCGGGTGCCCTGTGTCCGGCCCCTGCTTGTCAAACGCTTTCTCCTTCTTGCCAGAACAGGACCACAGCAGGTCTGGGTGACAACTTCCAGGGTGACTGGTGCATGCGCCCCATTATGCAGATGGGGAAACTGAGGTCTTCCCTGGACACTGCATCTCCTCAAGGTCTCTCCTGAAAGGTGTGCACCCCATCTTGCTCTGACCAGGGCCTGCGCCGTCCCCGACAGGGGCCCTGGTATTCGTGTGGTTGATGCTGCTTCTCTCAAGGATGCCTGGGCGACCCAGGGAGGAGGAAACCTTGAATAAACTTCAGGAAGGACAAGTCCGTTCTCCCACTTTCCCAGAACCCAAGAGCTGCCATGCTTTGGGAATGTGTTGTTTTTGAACCTGAGCCCGTCATGGACCTGGACATTGATCAAAGAGAGTGTATTGTTTATCCTAAAAATGTGGGGACAGATTGGGTCAGCAGAATTTCAGGTGTTTGACTCAGCACTTCCTGTGCGGCCACCTTCCCGACCCGGCCCCACCGCGTGGCCCCCAGCCCTTCCTCAGGGCTCGTTTCTCGGCAGGCCCCTGCGTGGGGGTCAGGGCCCGGGATTTGGAATGGAACAAACAAATGGGGTAGGTGTGCCCTTCACCAGCTGCTCAGGGTGGTCATGGGCAAACCCCGTTGCCTCCCTGAGTCTCAGCCTGTCCTGTTTAAAACGGGGATGGGAACAGTGACCACAGTCACCCCTTCATGGCTGTGATCCAGACACAAGGAGAACAGAGGATGCGTGCGAAGTCCGGGCAGGGTTTCCGGCGCAGACGAAAACACCTGCAGCAAACCTCTAGTGACCTGATTCTCCCCTGGCCTCCCCAGAGGTCGCCTGCGTGTTGGTGGGCAATTCCCGGGCCCACCCTCAGCTTCCTTCTTGCAGCACCTGCTTCTCTCCACCCGAGGGCTTGCTGGGGCTGAAGGAGCATCCGTGGGCCCCACAGGGACTCAGTGTCCTCACAGCAGCCCCCAGTGAGGACGGAGCGGGTGGAAAATGCCCCAGCGTTTTTGTTTCTTGAGGGGATAATGCCGAGGTGCCTTCCACGTGGCTCCACGAGGCATCCCCAACAGGACAGCGCCTGGTCACCCCCGGCCCCTGGCTCACTGTTACCCCACGGCTGGCTTTCCTCCCTCCTGGCCTCACTTTCCACTCCCCTCTTGGCGCTTCCTGAATTCACCTCCAAATAACTCCCTTGCACCCAGGCCCTCCCCTCCCCTGTCTCTATGTTTGCTCTGGGGAGGACCCGCCAAGACAGTGGTCAGTAAATATCAGCTGTTGTTATTATTCAGCTAAGCTGGATGCAGAGTGAGAATAAACTTACGGTCAAATTTTGTCCTGTGGGCTCCATTTCTTTTTATTAGAAATTGAGAAGTCACATCTAGACGATGCCACAGAGGCAACTTGGAAACACACATTTATTTGTCATGGGACGTTTACTGAGCAGTTATTAGGATAAAGGGCGGCCACGCGGCCATGGGCACCCGTGACCCCCTCCTTGGGAAGGGCAGAGTCCATGGAGCAGGAACGGTTCACTCAGGTGAGGACAGGACCAAGTGAGTGTCCCCAAGTCCAGGTGCGAGGAACGTTTAGAGGACACATAACCAGGAGGTGGCATTCGCTCTGAGGAGGATGGGCCTCAAGCTTGCAGGCAGAGGGGTTCCTGTGAGAACCTGACAAAGCTGATGGAACTCTGCACCCAGTGGGCTTCACAGGGCCCCTAAAAGGCAGATGTGCACTCAGGGCAAGGGCCCCTCGATGCGGAGAATCTCGCCACAATTCAGGCCAGAGACTGTGAGGACTTCCCCGATGAATGCTTGTTTGCCTCGGTGTTGGGGAGGGGAACAGAATACCCTTTCCCCACAAGACAGCACGATGACATGATGTCTTTCTCATGAGAACATTCGTCGGGGACCCGTAGAGCCCAGGCAAGGAGGCTCCCAGCCTCCAGGTAGATACTGGCGAGACCTTCGTTGCCGGTGGGTTGAAACATTCTCTGCACTGAACCCAGAACTGCAGGTTTAGATTCAGAAAGTGCTTAGAACCCAGGGACAGCATCGCCGTGGCGCGGTTGTCAGCAAGATTGGTGGTGAGGGCCGCACCTCTCTTCCCAAAGTCAGAGCTGGCCTGCTGCCACTGGGGGTTCAGTCCTGCCGCACGGGCCGCCGAACTCCCTCGTGAGGCTGCCGACCGGCCTCGCTTCAACGACACGGATTGTCTTGTGCATGAATGCTCACAGGATGTCCAAGTCTGCTCTTGATTTTCAAACTGCAAACAAAAATGCATTCATTTGCTGGGCCTTGCCATAGCCTCACATTATCCACTTAGAGTCACATTACAAAAATAGCTTTAAACAGTTTTGCTTGAAATATTGGACACATCCACTCACTGACAGCAAAGTTTTGTTTGGTTGTCGAGCTTGGCTTCGGGGCATAACTTTTCATGCGGAGGGCGTACACGCCCGTCACTTTGACACAAGCGGGGATGTAGGTATTTATTTTTGCCTCGAGAAAATGATGGGGGAACAGGGTGGATAGAAAGAATTTCCAGAAAGGCCCACGCCAAACTCTTACCACGTCTGTGCAGGCCCCAAGCTTCTTCTGGGCTCTGGAATTCCTTTGGTTGAGGGAAGAGTCCATTTCCCTGAAGAGCCTCTCTGGGGCTGCCCGACAAGAACAGGGCCCCGCTGGAAACCTGGCTTCTCTCACTCCTGGCTGCCTTGGGACTCATTTGGGGAGCTCTTAAAAAATGCCAATGCCCGAGCCCCACCCGAGACCCATTACGTCATCATCTTCCGGGGGGGCCCAGCACTCTGATTTTTAAAGCTCCCCAGGTGATTTTGACCAGCAGCCAAGGTTGGGAAGCTCTGCCCTACAACCACCCGTGGGGTAGCACAGTAATTCCTGCTCTTTGGGGAGGGAATAAGGTTGGCACAACAGCTAGGAAGCGGCAGCAGGATGCTTTACCTGGGGTGGTCACTTTCTGGGACCACCATGTGTGCCAGAAGCGCATGGACAGAGGGGCCACTGTCTCTCACCTGGAGACCCTGTCTTGTAGCTGCTCTTGCTGCTTGGTCTCTCTTTCCCCCCACGGTGTTCCTCTCACGATGCAGACCTGCCCATGCCACCACCCTCAATAACTTCTCTACGGTACCAAGACAAAGGCAACGTCCCTGCTGTGACCTTCAAGACTCTCTGGCCTGGCCCTGCCTAAGCCCCCCATGTGTGGGTGTGCTGTTCAGGAGCGCAGGCTCTGAAGCCCATCCCCAGGTGCATGCCTGCCCCACATCCCCTAGTGCAGGACCTCAGGTGAGTTCATGAATCTCTCTCTGCCGGGAAAACGGGAATCCTAGTAAAGCCCAGCTCAGAGATTGCAGCGAGGATTAAGCGATTGCACTGGCATGAGGTGCCAGGCACTGCGCCTGGCACGTGGTGTGCATCCAATCCATGAGCTATTGCTGTCATCAGCCTGCTCAGCCCTCACTCTCTGGGCACCCACCACATTGACTCTCTTTCCACCCCTCAGACTTATTGTGCTTCCTCTTACCCAGGGCTTGGCACACAGTCTTCTCTTCCTGGCATGCCCTTCCTTTCCCTAGATAATATTACTTCCTCCAGGAAGCCTTCTCTGATTCACTGGCAAGGTCAGGGATTCTGGAAACTTATCATGGCACCTTCTGTTTCTTCCTCAGACCACTTACCACACTTTAATCACTATCCATGTGTCTCCAGAATATAAATTCTACAAGGGCAAGAACTGGATATCCTTGTTCACTAAGTTTTCCCACTGGCATGTGATAGGTGCTCAGTTAACACCGATTGCATGACTGAGTGAATAAATTCCACTGCTGACAAAGCCTTGCAGTCATTTGTTCTTTATCCCATCTTTGGGTTGGGTTCTGTGGTTCATGCCTATGTGCCAGGGAGCTGACGTCTGGCAAGAACAAGCCTGAGCCTTTCACTTTGCTCTGCTAAGGCATCTTGACTCTGGCTCTGCCTCTGAGTTGACCTGGTTCCTTGGGTTCTTGCTCAGAGTAGACTCTGTCTATTCATACACCCAGGGCTGTCCTCCTCCCTTTCCTTTGATTGACACACACACACGCACATGCACACACACCAACCTCTTGCCATATTCTTCATTGACATGAAATTTACATGCTATAAAGTTAACCATATCAGTTATTTACTGTTTTTCTGATTTCATTGAATTTTTTCTCTGTATTTCATAGAAGTTCACTAAGCTTCCTTAAAACAATTATTTTGAATTCTTTCTCAGACAGTTCGTGTATCTCCATTTCTTTGGGGTCATCCACTGGGAGATTATTGTGTTCTTTCAATGGTGTCATGTCTCCTTGGGTTTTCGTGTTTCCTGTTGCCTTGCGTTAATGTCTACAGATTCGAAGATGCAGGGACTTGTTCCAGTCTCTGTGATTGGCTTAGTCTTGGAAAACTTAATAATTTTAAAGTGAACAACTAAGTGGAATTAGTGCATTCAGTATGTTGTGCAACCACCACCTCTATCTAGTTCCAAAACATTTTTGTCACCTCAAAAGGGAACCCCATACTCATTAGCAATCACTTCTCATTCCCCTCTCTACAGACCCTGGAAACCCCTAAGATATTTTCTGCCTTTATGGATTTATCTATTCTGGACATTTCCTACAAATGGAATCAAACAATATGTGATGTTTGGTGTCTGCCTTCTTTGACTTAGCATAATGTGTTCAAGGTTTATCCACATCGTAGCCTGTGTCAGAACTTCATTTCTTTTTATGCCTGAATAATATTCCATTGTGTGGATGGAGTGTGTTTGTGTTTATCCATTTATCTTCTGATGGGCTTTGGGTTGTTTCCACCTTTTGGCTAATGTGAATAGGGCTGCTATGAACATGTGCCTACAGGTCTGTGTTTGAACACTTGCTGTCAGTTCTCTTGGGCACATACCAGGAGTGGAATTGCTGGGTCATATACTAACTCTAGGTTTCATCTTTTGAGGAGCTGCCAAGCTGTTTTCTCCAGTGGCTGCACCACATTAGATTCCAACTCCTTTGGTTAATATTTATCTCTCAGCTTCACCGAAACATGACCACTCCAGGTATCACCCCTGACCCCTGACCCCTGGTACTCCTCTCCATGTCCCCTCATCCCCTCTGACAGACAAACCATGGCTGGACACAGAGGGGCAGGCTGTCTTGGGTGGACCCCAGCCCTGCCAGTTGAATGGCACTGGGGAAGTTAATGGGCCATCCTGAGCTTCCATTTCAATCTGTAAAATGGTGATGTCCCCTGGCCCAGGGATGGAGTTCTTGTGAGGATTAAATGAACAATTATTATGCAGGAAGTACTTAGAGCAGCACCTGCATGTGTGAGCACTCATCCAGGCTTGGTGACCATGAGCTGTTATTCTCAACAGAAATCCAATGTGGGCATAGAAGGAGAACCAGGCGTGGCCCTGCCCTAGAGCCTTATGGCCCAGGTGGAGAGAAAAGACCCACTCAAAAGGCCTAACTCAGTCAATACCTGCTGGTTCTGAAATGACATGAAGCCACAACAAATGTAAGACAACAATGCTTGATTTTATGGTATAAGGTAAAAGTGAGCTATTTGAAATGGACTTACACTTCATTAATTTCTGACACGGAAATATTGATAATATGGAGAATTAGCACTAAGTTAGGACTTAACTACTTGATTTAAGTGAGTTAACCCCTTCAACCCCTGTAAAGTAACTGTTTTCATCCTATTTGGCAGACAGGTAAACTGAGGCTCCAAGAAGGAAGGTGTGTAGACAAGTGGTTCCATCAGGATTCTGACCCAAGTTCATCTGGCTCCAGAAGCCACTCTCTTCACACTCTGAGTTCTTCCTTACAAATGAGTCGAGCCCCAGGACAGTCTCTTGTCTTCCCACAGACGGCCCCAGCAGAGTTGTGGGTGCCCATAGACAGCTTGGGGTGTCTGAGAGACTCCAGCCCGTAGGCGATGTTTGTTTTTGCCCTGTGGAGAGTATTTTCATTTGCTTTGGATGGAAAAACAAGCCTTTCTGTTGTTGTGAATATTTCAAAGGGACCCGCCGGGCCACAAGATATCCGCTGGAAAGCCGAACCAGGAACAGTGCGTTGTTTCAGACACGTTGATTCTTATCAGCTTTGGACCTCGTTTATTTATGAAAAATATCTGGCTCTCAAGTATGGCTCTTTGAAGGCACAAGTGATAACTGACCGAATGTGTCCCAAAAGTGACAAGGCTCTTGCCCACCCACGCCCTGGCCTGCTGTAAAGTGAGACTTCTCCTGAACATGGACTTGCGTCCGGGAGTTAGTGAAATCAGAGCCTTGCCCATCCACACTGAATCAACCTCGACGGAGCTGGGCTGTGGGCTGCGGGAGCCGCTTTGGTGTCTGTGGTGCCTTCGGGCACTAACAAGGAAGGGGAGCCATGGTCAATGTCAGGAGGGGCACTGTGAAGTGGAAACAGGAGGTGAGGTCAGTCAGGGTCCGTCAGAACCATGGGTCTGCCGTCTGTACCAGGGACATCCTTGTGAGGAAGTGGCCAGGTGTCTGGGACCCTGGGGAGGGGTGACCCTCTGAATTTACGGGAAGAGCCAACAGGGCTCCATGGAAGTGAGGGACACCCTGCACTCTGGCAAGACCCCCCTGTGAGCCACAGCAACTTCATCTCTACGGTGGGGTGTGGAGACAGCAGCTCTGTCTACTTCATAACTTTACTGGCAGCCGAGCTCCTACATGTGGAAAATACCACTGGTGCCAGCACATGTGTACTCTTCCATGAATTCCCAGACAAATCAATTTCCGGAATATTACTGGGCAACCCCACCCCCCACCCCGTCCCCTTTCTAAAAACATCCAAAAATATCTGAAACACAGGACAAGTACCCTGACCTCAAAACTAGTTTTGGAGATGTATTAATGAGAAAACAGCACTGGTTTCAAAGCAAAATCCACAAAAGAAAAGACAAATAAACTAAGTTGTGTCAACATTTAAAAACTCCATGTTAAAATGTGAAATGGGACCCCTACTTCACACCGCACACAAAAATAAATACCACATTCATTTAGAAATTTAATGTGAAAGGCAGGACTAAAAACTTAGAAGAAAATATGCTTGTGTGTTTACAAGCACATGAATACAAAGAGACATTCTCTCTCTTCCCTATTCTTGCTCACTGCTTTGGACGCTGAAGAAATAATATGATGACTTGAGCAGCAGCAGCTACCTTGTGACCATGAAGACAATCCTGAGAATGACTAGACAATTGTCTTATTCCTGTCACCAGAAAGCCACTGTCAGGGCAACAGTTTTGATAACTTGACTATTAAGGTTTATGATAACATGAGATTACTGTGGAGTAAATGGTTTGCATCTCATAAAAAACATGGCCCGAACAAAGCACAGATGGCCTTAATATTTGTCTGAATTTCTTTCTCGACTATGGAGTGCACTCTGAAAAGCACAGGGATAGAAAAGAAAGAGGTTTGGCCTTATGCATTTAGAAGCTATACCTCATAGTTTCCTGCAGGGCTTTGTAGGAGGATTTTGGAGGTTGAACTGGACAAAAGAAATCTCCCCAAGAAAAATGTACAGAAAATGATGCCAGACTGCATTTGCTTGGGCAAGATCTCATATGTGCACGGTGAAAGTTTTGCTTCCCATGTGAACAAAACTTCCTGAGTTGGCCTGGTCCAGGGGCCACGACATCTGCTTTGTAACATTTCAGAACTTTGCTGAGAACTTAGTCCCCCCAAGAAAGGATCGTTCAAACTTGTGCTAGATGCTGTTTTTCTATATTTGGTTCATTAGATTCAACAAATCCTTTCAAACTGAGATTCCACTTGGTGTCCCAGATAATCAGCAAAGTTCCCTAGAATAAAGAGAAACAAAGAGTTTTCTAAATAAAGCATCCATCCACAGTGGGACTTGCCCCTGTGGCAGTCACTGTTGGTGGCAGCCCCTCCTCTCCCCTTTTCATCCCTTACTTGCAGGGGAATGTGTCCTGACAGATCTACACTGCTCCTCGTGGGTGCTGGTCTACACCCTGTGGCCTCTCAGCTTTGCAGCGCCCGTGGTTCCCGAGTGCTGGCTCCACGTCGGACCTGTCCAGGAGTGTGACAAGCATCGGCTTATGCTTGCGAATGGGAAGGCACTATTATCCCCACTGCACAGAGGAGCACCAAGGCTGGGAGAAGCCAAGTAGCTGGTGTCATGCCCTACAAAGTGGTAGGGCTGGGACCTGAGCCCACGTCACGCCCAGGTAAGTCCGTGCTCTGACTGCCATGAGGGCGTGAGGCCAGGGAGTTGTTCCTGCCCTTGTTCTTCTCAGAGATGAGATCTCATGAATTCCTCCCACCTGCGGCCTGATATGCACGGACTGTGGAAGACGCCCCAAGGGCAGGCACACACTGTCCCGACAGTGAGTGCCTCTTAGGCACAGGGAGAGTGCCACTGGGCAACTTTGTTCCTCAGAGGCTGATGGAAAGAGACAGAGTCAGCATATACTAAATTTAAGCATCTGATTGATTCATTCATTGATTGAATCATTTCTTCACGGAGTATCCACAGGCCCTCACTGTGTGACGTGCATTGAGATTCTATAAGAACACTGCATCTTCCTCCCTGCCTTCCACAGCATGCAGCCAAGGGTGGTGTGGCCGAGGGCACACCTTATGGTTCCTGTCCTGCAGACTGTGCATAGCTTTTGCCAAATACCCAAGAGAAACGCAAACATACATCCACACAAGGATTTGCATACAAATATTCACAGTAGCATGATTCACAATAGCCACAACTGGAAACAACCCAAATGCCCATCAAGTGATCAATTGGTCCACAAAATGTGGCCCATTTACATGATGGGATATTATTCAGCCACCAAAAGGAATGAACCACTGACACCCACTGCAACATGGATCATCCTTGGTGGCGTCATGCCGAGTGGAAGAAGTCAGACGCCAGAGACTAGGTACTGTCTGGATTCGTTTACAGGAAATGTCCAGAGCCGGGAAACCAGTAGGCTGGTGGTTGCCAGGGCTGGGAGAATGGAGGAGTTCTCTTCCGAGTGATGTACATGTTCTAAAATTGATTAAAATTGTTCTAACATTGGGGTTGGCTGCATAACTCTGTGACTACACTAAAAGCCATTGAATTGTGCACTTTAAATGAGTTGTGTGGCGTGTGAGTGACATCTCAATAAGGCTGTTAAGAGGTGGAGGGTGGGAGGGTCCTGAAACTAAATCCTTTGTTCAAACGTGACTTCCTGAGAAGTCGGCTGTGGCGGCCTGCTCTGAGCGTGAGACCTCGATCCTGTGTGTGTGTGTGTGTGTGAGGTTTGTGCGGGACCTCGCCTGGGTCTGGTGTTCGAGGTGCACCCTGTCAACCTGGGGCCCTGGGCACAGAGGGGGCTGCCGGCGCCTCATCCCCCAAGGGGGTTTGCGTCTTGGAAATGGCCTCCGCTGTGTGTGGATTTAATCAGGCGTGCACCTCCGTCACACGCTGGCTGGGTTTGCGTCTAACTTGCAGGGGTGTCCATCCAAAGGGGCAGGAGGGCAGGCTCCGTGTAGACACTGTGCCCTCCCCCCTGGCTTTGTAGCTGCTCTGAGCAAATCTCTGCCACTTCCTGTCTTTGCTCACAGGCACCCGCATACACCACCCTCTTCCTTATTCCCCACACTTTAAGCAGCCTCTGATAGCCTCGTGACCCAGAACAAATCAGTCTGTGACGACGTCAGAACTCCCCGAAGCCCTCGCACTGTAACTGAAACTTCCCGCTGCCGTGGAATGCTGACCTGGTGAACCCTCCTGCCTTTCCCAGCGCACGTGTGGAGGGCATTTCAGTTGGAAGCAGCTTCCTTTCTTGTTTTCCTCTTTCCCAGAGAACTTGTCTGACCGTGTGACCGTTAAGCCCACCCCTGGCCAGGGCAGAGGGTTCAGAAAGGCTGGTGTGGATGCTGACTCCACGCACCAAGCTCCACGGCCCTGGGCAGCTTCCTTACTCCCTGACCCGCAGCCTGTGGTCTCCGACGTACGTTCAAGAGTTGATGTGGGCATGCTGTGAGCTATAATCCCTGGGAAGTGGCCCCCCACCATGTCTGGCCCATAAAACATTTTTCAGTAAATAGCTTGAATACTTGCATCTCCTTTTGACAAGCATCTTTGTATTTAATTTTTTTATCATGACATATATCAAGTGTCTGGGAAATAATGACAGATAACAGCTATCCACCACCCAGATTTTTAAACTTTTTTCTAAGTAAACTTTTTATTAAAGTATAAGGTACAATCTGAAAAGTGCACAGATCCTAAGGGCACAGTCTGGGGAATTTTCACAAAGTGACCACACCCATGTCAGCAGCACCCAGGGAGAGAAACACGATGTGAGTACTGACCCCCAGAAGCCCCTCAGGCCCTTGGCCCCGTCACTACCCCCCACGGCTGACCATCACCCTGATCCTAACTGCAGAGATTCGTCGTGCTGTTGTTGGACTTTATAAAATTCTGCAGTAATGGAGTCGAACAGGGGGACACCTCCATGAGCTGCTTCTTCCCTCACCGTAGTGCCTGAAAGACCTGTCCTGCTGTGGCGTGGAGTGGTACTTTTCCTATTCTCATTGCTGTACCCTGTCCTGCTGTGCCAATGACCAGACCACACTTTATCTCATCTGCTGTTGGAGGCATGGGGTTGTTCCCCGGTTTTAACTCACGAATAGTGCTGCTACAAACATCCTTGCAGATGTCTTTTGGTAAACACATGTACCTGCTTTCCTGGCCATACGCCTGGCAGTGGAGTTGCTGGGTTAGAGGCACGTGTATCTGTGTTTACAAGGCTCTGCCCAACAGCTTTCCACAGTGGTTGTGCCCTTTGACACTCTGACAGCACTATATAGGAGTTTCAGTTGCTCCACGTCCTCGTCAACACTTGGAATTGTGTTGCTCACTTTAGCCAAGCTGGTGGGTGTGAAGGGATGTTTCAGTGTGGCTTTAATTTGCATTTCCCTGATGACTAATAATGATGAACACTCTCTCATGTTTATTGGCAAAATTTCAATTTTGTCTGTTTAAAAACATAAATATGGCTAAAGGCCTTCATTCTATCCCATATCTGTCCTTCCCTCCTTTCCTCCGTCCTTCCCGCCCTAGGAGTCACCTCCGTGCAGAAGGCGGGTGTTTCCTTCTGTGCACATTTTCATGCTCTTGCTGCACTCGTGGGTAGGTACCTAAAACAATGAACATTCAGTTCCAAAATTATATTTTTAACTGCAAAGTACTTCACTTTTCTTTCCTTTCAACTATGATCACTTATCTAGTGTCCCCGGTTTCCTGTCCAAGACATGGCCACCAACTCCTGCAGCCATGTGACACTTCACAGTCACACCACGCTCACACCCGACAGCACACCTCCCAGTCACACCACGCTCACACCCGACACCACACCTCACAGTCACACCACGCTCACACCCGACAGCACACCTCCCAGTCACACCACGCTCACACCCGACAGCACACCTCCCAGTCACACCACGCTCACACCCGACAGCACACCTCACACTCACTCACGCCCACACTCACATTTCCGTGCCTGGTTCCATCTGCCCCAGGCCCATATCAGCCCAGGTGTTTTTTCCAACATCTCTCGAAGGCAGAGGGAGGAGGATGGGAACAGATAGGAAATTTGATCACTAGCTGTCACTCTGTGCTTTTATTACTTCATTGGGTCCCACAGGTACCCAACAAGAGAGGTGCCACGGGCTCACTTAGGTGTGTCCAATGTGCTCAGTGAGGTTAAGTGACTTGTCTAAGGGCACACAGCTGGAAGGTGGCAGGAGGAGAATTCTAGCCCAGGACTGGCCCCAAACCCATGTCACCCCCCCACGGTCATTCTCCAGTGAGCCTCACACACCTGCTCCAGTCCTGACCAGCCGGGTGGGCTGCAGCCCCCGAATTGGCCATTTTGCAGCCGACAAGCAGGGCCAGCGTCTGGAAGGTGGATTCGCAGCGGGTGTCTCCCATCTCCTGGATGCAGGTTGTTCCCGCTCGATGCCTGGAAAGTGTGCTGCTAAGCCCGTCCACGGGAGCGTGCGGAACACAGACTCCTGCTCCGGGCCGCTCCTCATCCGGCCCCACAGACGGTTATCCTTACGCAGCACAGACTTTCTAGACGCTTCAACATTGCCGTGAAAATCAAGACAATTTCTGGCAATTAAAGGCCTGACTCACCCATTGTTCCTGCTCATTGTCATTTTAGGAAATTCCTCCAAGGGGGCTCCTGTGGGTTCGGGCAATGGGCCCCAGTGACCCTTGTGCCAAGGGTCAGGTCACCTGACCCCCCGAGAAGAACTTTCCAGACTTTGCCGGGACGGGCTGCTTCTCCCCCAGTTTTTCCTGGAAGGAGCTTCCTGGACTCTCCCATACTCTTTACCAGCCTTTGTTTCTTTCTCCCACTTTATTACGTTTGGATTAATGTAAATGAGGTTTGTCTTTGGCTCTAAAATGCATGAAAGAGATGCCAGGGTCAGAGGCTTCCGAGTTGGCTGTGACGGAGAAACACTAACGTAAGACTATGCAGTGTTTTTAAACCTCCGTCTTCCTTGGCATGGGGGGAGGGGGAGGGAGAGGACAAGGAAAAGAAAAGGGAGGGGGAGGGGGAGGAGGAAGGGGGAAGAGGAGGAGGGGAAGAGGGGGAGGGGGAGGAAGGGAGGAGGGGGAGGGAGAGGAGGGAGGGGAGGAGCCATGTTTGTCCCCTCACGTCTGCATTCCAGACAGCAGGGTGGAGGAAAGGGGGGTGCAGGTGTGTGTCCTCCCTTTTAGGGTACAACCTTGGAGTTGGGCGTCGCTTTTGCCCCCACCCCGTTGGCTGGAATCTGGACATGGAGCCACGCCCACCTGGACCTAAGTCTTCGGTGGGGACAGGTCTTTGGGAAGGGCGGCCCGTGCCTGGCCTCAGTTGATGTCGTCACTGGAGACAATGGGTGTGGAGGGAGCTGGCGGTTCACGCTCCCGTCAGGTTGGCTTTGGCCGGGGACAGATATTCTACCTAAGAAACCCCGAGAACTGAAAGCACAGAGTCACCCCTTCCACGTGCAGCCAAGGCTGTGTCCTCTTCCTGGTGTGTCTTTGTGCACGGCGGGTCCCTCTGTGGTCTTGGCTTGGATCCCCCCACGCAGACCAGAGCCAAGGTCCGCGTGCAGGCGGCCGTGTGCGAGGGGATCTCGGGAAGTGCCGGGGAGCGGGGAAGGGGCACCGGGAGTGGAGGCGACAGAGCAGGGCGTGCTGCGGCTGGCTGGCCACTGTGGGCAACGGGGCTCGGCCCCTCTGGGGAGCTCTGGGGGACGGTGACCCACCCGGCGGCAGCATGTCCACAGCGCTGCGCTGCCCCTGGCTCAGGGCTGCTCCCGAGGACACAGCCCCCGGGCATTTGTGGCCAGTCCGTCTGTGAGTGGGCCTTTTCCTAAGGACACCCGTCATATCGGATTAGAGGCCAATCCTACCCAGTATGACTTCATCTTAACTAATTACATCTTTGAGGACCCTACTTCCAAATAAGGGCATGTTCTGTGGTACTGGCAGTTAGGATGTCAACGTGTGAATTTCCGGGGACATACTCAACTCGTAACAGAGTAGGAGGAGGGGGCACGGGGGGTTTCCGTGTCACACACGAGATAACTGGACTCGCAGTTCAGTGCAGCTCAGCGGGTGGCGAAGGCATGTCCCTAGGTCACCCACAAGGCAGGGCGCCGACGGGAACACTGGCTATCTGGCCGAGGGCTTGGCGTGGTGACCCTGTGGGAGGAGCTGCGCTCGCTGGGCCTCTTTCCGTTTGCTGCGTGCTTCCCACTGCCTCTGGGGCTGAACACACCGTGGCGGGGACAGCTCCCGGGTCCCTGAGCCAGAGGGACGGCGGGGGCGGGCGCTGCACCAGCGGCTTTGTGGCTGGGTCGCAACTATTTCCAGCCTCGGGACGGGGGTTGCGGGGAAGACAGCAAACGCCCAGACGCCCAGCACAAGCTCAACTCTGAACGCAGCCGGGGATTTGGCATTGGAGGCCCCCGAGCTCATTGCTAGCCACCCTCCTCCCCCAGAGAATAATCCATTTAAAACTTCTGAGCTGTCTAGACTTGTTATCTGGCCCCTAATTCCTGAGAGCCCGGAGCGGGCAGCAGCGGGACTGTGGAGATAGCAAGAGGGTGAAGTCATTGGCGTAAATCCCGAGGCAGGAAGTCCGCTCCGGGGGCGATGGATGCGTGTGGGGCTGGTGCCCGCACGGGCCAGATAACGCGTCTGGCCCCGCCGGCCGTTTCCTCCCCTTCCTCGGGGTCCTATCGGCGGCCTCCTGCCTTCCTGCCCGCACGCTCGGGAGAAGCCCCTCTCAGGAAGGCTGCACTTCGTTTTCAGTGTAAGGGGCTGCCGGCGACACTTGGCCTCGGCCGGGCATGGGTGCTTTTTCTAAGTCACAGTGACGGCAGGGCCAGAGGCCCTTCTGCAAAGGCCATGCTGGCCTCTGTCACTTTGTCATTTCAGCGAGTTCAACGGGTTAGGGGGAAAATGACGTTTTCTCTCGCTGGTATCCAAAGGTCGATGGAAGGCCAGGGGTGGGCCTGGGAGGACTTGAGTTGATGTCAAACAGGCCCAGAAATTTCCAAAAGTCCTGGGGAAAAAGCGAGCCTGGGGCAAGTCTTATCTGAGACAAATATCTGGGAGCTGTCGAATGCTGAATAACCTCGTGTTTCCGGAAAGAGTGGCTAATTTCATTGGCTGCACGCACACTGGCTGATCCTGCCTGAATCCTGGAATGAGGGTTGGGAGAGAGGTCAAAAGGTCATTTGGTTCACTCTCCTGCCTCCAGGCGGGGTCCCCCCCCCCCCCCCCCGGCAAGGAGGAATCGTGTGTGTTCCAATACGCAAGGACATGGGGACTGCAGGAGCGGAAGAGGCCTGTGCGCACCTGCAGGGGATGATGAGGTGGTAATCCCCACCAGCTGTGTCGACCCTCTAAGCCCCAGCAGTGCTGCGGGTATTGAACGACCGCGCTGTGGTGAACATCTGTGCAGAAGAGTACGCCGTGTCAAGAGGGCCACCGCCACCACAGCCACAACAACGACGGCAAGAGCAAAAGCAAAAATGCGCTGAGCACCTACTGTGCACTAGTTGACGTTGAGTAGCTGGACGTATGCCGCTGAATCTCATTTCATCGTAAAAACAAACCTATAAGCCCACGAGGTAGGGACTCTCATGATTATCCCCAAACCGAGGCTCAGAGGAAAGGTATTTGCGGAGGGCACCTGGTTTGTAAGAAGTAGGGTTAGAATGTGGACCCAGGTGGGGCTGACTTCAGTGAGCTCTGGAAGGAATTGCTACCTGCTTCTGCCCCAAACCATGTGTGTTCTATCCATGACGGTCTCTGTGTCTGTTTACCACCTGTTGGACAGGTGGGGGTGGTTGAGGCTGGCTCAGGTTATGCAGTCAATAAGCAAGAGAGGTCAGGATGCCCACTCACATCTCTAGACCCCAAGTCCCCACCAGGCCTGCCCTGTCCCCTCGTGTGCAGTGCCCTCTGACAAAATCTGAGCTCTCGTTGGTGATCCGTGGGGGAGGTGGGGGAAGTCCCTTGCCAGGATTTCCGACACCCCACTCGGGAGCACGATTGAGCACCTACTGCAGACACTGGAGCAAGTCACGCTGTGCATGGCAGGACCTCAGTGTCGTCAAGAGGAGCGCCTCTAGAGACGCTGAAGGTCCTTGGGCCTCACCAGCTGTGATGGGCCTCAGGTGGGAGAGGTGGACCAGAAAGGAGACTGCAGACATGGCCAGGAGGGAAGAGGGGGGGCCAGCCCTGAGGGACGAGGGTCCCGGACGGCCACGGCAGGGGACACTGCCTAACACACGAGTCTATGGGAAAAGCAGTGTTTACAGTGAGGGGCCTGTCAGTAGTGGACAGTTAAATAGGTGATGAAATGGCTATTCAGGGGAATAGTATGCAGCCATGAAAAGAAGGAGGAATTCTTCATATAACAGCAGGTATTGATCGCCAAAATACACTAATGATAAACAAGGCACAACACACTGTGTGTAGTGCATGTGTACATATATACATGAGTGTATGTGTATGTGTGTGTATATACAGTCATGCACTGCATAATAAAGCCGGTCAACAAAGGACTGCATATATGGTGGTGTCCCATAACATCATAATACCGTATTTTTACTGTACCTTTTCTGTGTTTAAATATGTTTAGATACATAATTACTTACATCGTGTTGCAGTTGTCTGTGGTGTTCAGTACAAACGTGCTGTGCAGCTTGGTAGCCCAGGAGCAATAGGCTACACCACACAGCCTACGTGTGTGGTAGGCTGTGCCATCTAGGTTTGGGTTAAATACACGCTATGATGTTCGCACAGTGATGAAATCACCTAAGGATGCATTTCTCAGAATGTATCCCTGTCGTAAGCAGCATGTGACCGAATATACATATGTGTGTGTATATGTAATTACATGTGTATAAGGATATGCACTTATCTACATATATGCATGTAATTATATACTTATAGGCCTAAAATATCTCTAGATATTGGTGCCCCTGGGAAGGTGGCTGTGGGAACAGGGGAGAGGGAGATGCCTTCACGTATCTTGAATTTTTAACCATGTGAATGTATGACCTTAAAGAGAAAACAAAAGCTCCATCCTGTCCTCTAAATGTAGCTGTTCTCTTGAATAATAAATCGACCCCCAAAGATTGTCTTGCCTTCCCCTGAGGTGTCCCAGAGGTAAGCAGAGGGCGCATTCGTGGGCAGTGAGCATCCCAGCCCCAAGCAGGGCGTGGGGTGCTCAGGGTCTGCTGGCCTCACCCCGGAACGCCCCCCACCACCTGGGGGTGTTGCTCAGCTGTGGCCGGTGATGCACAAGCCCAGATGGAGATTCTAGAACCCTGCACAAAAGCCAAGCTCTCCTCACTCCCACCAACACCCTGAGCACAGCTTCCCGCTGGTTTCACAAAAGTTCTCTTAGAAAGTTTGAATGCCTCCTGCTGGACCCTGGGGAGTGACACCTGTCTCTGTGGGCCTGCTCAGGGCTCCGACTCTCTGACTCCCCGTCAGGAGAGATGAGGGTCAGGGGTTATCTGCGGGTGGGCAGCTGGGGCCACCGCAGGCCCCTCCCTCCCTGCAGCATCGGCTAAAACCATTAGGGGCCCTCCCTTCTCAGCACAGTCGTGTCTTCTTAGTGCCCAGCTCAGGTTTCTGACCCATGGGCCGTCCGATGATGCACAGACCCCAGGGCTGAGGGGGCTTCTGGGATTCGGGTGAGGGGGGCACAGCAAGAGCAACAAGGGAGGTGACCCCCAGAGTTAGATCTGAGGCTGCGGGTGGGCTGGCAGGTAAAGGGGTGACGTCTGTCCCTGCCACTGAGGGTCCAGGGGTGATGCCAGCAAATGGCAACACAAGAGCCTGTGGAACAAAACTTTAAAAGTCACAGATAGAGACCCGCAGATTCAGAACTCCCAGCTCAGACATCTCGGGGCAGGGCCGGCGCTTCTGCCGTGGATGTTGGGCGAGTCGGGCCATGCTCTGGGCCTCTGTGTTCACATCTGTACAATGGGACTAATAGTTCCTCTTCCTTGCGATGTCCTGGTGATTAAATGAAATGACGCAGAGCAACCGTGTGGCAGAGAGAAGACATGTGACACAGCAGCTCTCTCGAGGCCCCACCACCCTTCCAGGGTGCCCTTCCAAGAGCTTTGCCTGTAGCGACTCAGCCAGTCCTTGCATGACCTTTACCCCCATTTCACAGATAAAGAAATTGAGGCAAGAGAGATGAAGAAACTCATCCAGGTCGCAGAGCCAGTAAGTGTCAGAGCCTGGATTGTGAGCCCAACAGTCCTCACTGCCCTCTGCCCCAGCCTGTGCCCCAGCCTGTGCCCCACGTGGGCTGCCCCCGCCCTCCGTCTCAGGCCCACAGGACGCTGATCTTCCTCAGCCCTCGCAAGCACCCGCCGGTGCAGGTGGGTTGTGACTCCAAGCCCGCGATGGCCTCTCAGACTCCTCGGGCTGAAGGACGCCCTCCCTCGGGGCCCAGCGGGAGGAAGCCACCTCTGTGCAGTCTCCAGGGACAGCGATGCTGCCTGGCGTTCCCTTCCCTTTCACACTCCAGCTCGTTCCTTCCGACAGCGGGAGCCGCCACCTGCCAGCCAGAAATCTCAGCTCGCCACCGACCAGGGCACGGGCGGCAGCTTCTCTGCGGGGACCTCAGCGCTGCCTTGCGGAAGGGCGGTGGGCCGTGCCCGCCCAAGCCTTCCTCCCCCCAGGAAGGGGCCCGCACCTCCGCAGAAGCCGTGCGCTGCCGGCCGGCGCAGCACAGGACGGAAGGACCTGCCGTAGCACCCGACATCTGCTCCAATGTCGCGCTGGAACGAGGGTGGTCGCTTTCTTCTTGTTCATTTCTGACTGTTAATTCAGAGTTTGTGGGCTGGGCACTTTCCTTTTGTGATCGTATTGAATTGTCTCGAAGTCCTTCAAGGGACACACAGTATTTTACACGTAAGGAGACGTCGGCCGGGGGGCAGGAGGAGCAAGGCCGCGGCAGATCCCGGCTGCGCCCTGGCCGTCCCGCCTGTGGCTGTGTCCCCAGCACGGCACTGGGTCCTGCTCTTCAGGCCTGTTTTCATGACAGCTTTTATGGAGATATAGTTCACATCCGACACAAGTCACACATTTAAAGTGTAGAATTCAATGGCTTTTAGTACAGTCACAGAATGTGCAACCCAGTCAGTTCTAGAACATTCTTATCACCCCCCAAGTTCCTGCACCCTTTAGCCATCATTTTTGATCACCCCCATTCCCCAGCCCTAAGCAGCCCTGTCTCATGGTGCACATTCGGGTAACACCAAATGCCAGCCCTCGGGGGCCCAGCCTCTCCCGAGTCCGCATCCCCTCCCGACACCAGCCTGCTGTCCTCAGGGCTCCCGGCCGGCACCTCGTGAGCCCGGGGGGGTGTCTCAGCCTGGGGAGCCGCTCTGGTGGGATTCTGGCTGTGGCAGGGGAGCGGGGCAGGTGGGGTGGCCCCTGTGGGAGGTGGGTGTGGGGCTGGGGCAGACAGGTCACCAGGGTGATGACTTGGGGCAGTGAGTGGAGGGATGGGGCAGGGAGCCAAGAGGCACACAGCGTGCATTTGCGTTGACACGGTTGGGGTCCAAGTGAGGACAGGGAGCAGGGCAGGTGCTTCAGGTTGCAAATGGTGTCTGCGACGATGTGGAAGAAAGAAAACAGGGTCCCTGTGGAAGAGCAGCAAACTCTGCCTGGCGCCCAGAGGACCCGTGGGTGGTGGGGGGGGCAGGGCAGGCAGGAGACGGGACAGGCTAACAGATAAGGGCACTGACGCCCGAGGGAAGGGGCTTGCTCCATCCCACCACGCTGGCTCTGGCCTCACCCTCCCCTCGGTGTGCACCCCTTGAAGGCAGAGACATTTCAGCGGTCTCTGTGTGCCCAGCTCCCGGGCAGGTGGGCGACCCAGCAGGAAGTCAGAGAAGAGGAGCTGCCTGGCTCAGAGCATCCAATGGCGCCTGGGACACTCTGGGCAATGCCACCTGGACGTGGCTACTCCAGCGTCTCGTTTGAGCGGAAACCAGGGCGCATGTTACAGGCTGGTCCGGCTGTCTGACGTAGACGAACTTGTTGCGTTTGCTGCTGGCGCATTGCACCGTGAGGCATTTTCGAGGGAGCAGGTGTGATGGGGACAGCTGGTTTTTGCAAATGCCATTATTTTAATTACCACCCTTGCCCATCATGTGGGGGTGAGGGAGGAGCCCCACATCACAGACTCACAGGATGTAGCGACAGAAAGTCCCACCCACGGTGACAATTTCATACTGTGTCTGAACCCTCATCGTGAATGCCCTGTTCTATGTGTGACCTCTTTTGTCCTCTCTGGCAGAGACCGATCAGGAGCACATCAAGCTGTTTTCCTCTTTTTTTCTGGAAATAGAGCTAGACTGTTTCTGTTTCCCAGCCTCCCTGTGGTCACATGACTGAGGCTAGACAATGGCCTGTGACAATCCCCCTTGAAGATCGACTCTTCTTTCCCCATTTCCCAGCTAAATGCAGAAGACTCTGAGGCCCTAGAAGACCACAAGACAGAATTACCTCCAGCAAGAGAGTTGCCTGTTAAGTCAGGAACACTTTTATGGACTTTACATGATGGAGTTATAAGCGTCCCTTGTGTTAAACCACTTTTATTTGGGGGTTATTTGTTACAGCACCTAGCCTTACCCTAATACCCCTATCCATTAGAAAGATTTTGTCTACGACACAAACTGAGTTTATTCTTTCACAATGAATTCACTGGTCCATTACATCAATTAAAGACACATGTTACCTCAATGTAAGTGGGCATTTTTTGAAACAGCTAGAAATATTTTAGCTTTCACAACAGGCTTCATTAACTCTTAAGGTTTGGGGCATTCAAGATGGGAATTGCTGATCTAGCAGATTATATGAGGCAGAAACCCAGACTCAGGAAGGGTGTGTGATCTGCCTGTGACCATACTGATCAGTGTGGCTGAGTCAGGGCTACATCCTGCTGGGCTCAAGGAGAGGTAGGTGTGTCTTGCTGTGCTTGGGCTGCCATAACAAAATACCATAGACTGGGTGGCTTAAACTACCAACTTTTGTTTCTCACTGTTCTGGAGGCTGGGAAGTCCGAGATCAGGGTGCCAGCACGGTGGGGTCTGGTGGGGGCTCTCTTCTTGGCCTGTAGACAGCAGCCTTCTTGCTATGTCCTCACATGGCAGACAGAGGGACAGAGAACTCCCTGGGGTCTCTTCTTATAAAGACACTAATCCACCATGAGGGCCCTGTGACCGCATCTAAATCTAACCACCTCCCGAAGGCCCTCTCTCCAAATACCACCACGCTGGGGGTTAGGGCTTCAACATAGGAGTCAGGGGGCACAATTCAGTCCATTCTCCCAAACTATTGTTTGTTTTTCCCTCTATTTTTGTCCAGAAGCCTTTTGCTACTAAGGAATAGCCTTCAACTTCAAAGTAACGAATCAAAAATGTATTAAATATATCTCAGCTTCCCGTGTCATGAACCATTTTCCAACAATATTATTTTCCATGTCTATATCAGATTCTGTTTTAATATACATATCAGAATTTGTATAGCCAATATCTTAGAGTTCAACGTTCAGGTTGTTTCCTACTTTTGAAAAGCAACGAGGCTTCCAGGGAAAATTTCACAATGGAGTCCTTCAGCCTTATTTCCTATCACAGTGTGGTTTTTCAGAAACTGCTTCATATCTAATAAATTTTATAAGGTTTTGGCAAGTCCTCTTATGTCTGAGTTTTCAAGGTTGGATGCTGCATTTGACCGGCATAAAAGCAACACTATGGAGTGACACTGGGGCACGTGTGCCCTGAGGAGGTCCCAGCTGGGGCAGAGGAAGTATGAGCTACTCTCCCCACCCTCCCAGCCACCCGGACAGGATGGAGGGAAGAAACGGCCGGGAGCCCTACAGGGTATGACAGCACCGTGGTGGCCTGAGTGTCCTAGAACGGGAACCCACCAGAATTGCTTTCAGTGACTCAGGGAATTTTAAGACCAGCCCACTGGTTACTTTCCAGGTCATGACTTGGACGTTGAAAGCAATTTGAATTTACTTCCTTGGCTTAAACATCAATTACAAAAGTAATACTCTTATTCGCCTTGCAGTAAAAATTTTAGAATTTACCACCCCCACTCCTAATTGCCTTCTTCCTTCCCCAGAGTTACGAGGTTGCTAATGTGTTCTTCCAGCCCTTTTTTGTGGTAGCAAATTGTCACAGACATATGTATGGATACACACACACACAGATATATATATATATATATACCTCCCTGGAAAATAATCAATGGTTTTTGTGTGTTTATATAAATCATATCACACTGTATGCATCAGTCTAAACTTAAAGTTTTTTGGAAGCTGTTTGTGTTACTATGGACAGATTTAGCTCATTCTTCTACATGTCTTCAGCACCCATTGTCTGAATAGTTCTAGAAATCTGTTGAAATGCACATGGGTCCCCATGGGAAGGCCTTAGAAATCAAAGCGGGCAATTTCCCTACTTGTCAGCGTTGTCCTCTATGTGGGGCCGGAGAGGACTGAACATGCCTGGGATTCTAAAGGACAAATCTCAGAGTTCAATAAAGTCTGCAGGAAAGGACTCTGATCACAGGCCAGTGAGGGGGTGTTTGCTGGAGAAGACTCAACACGCTCAAAATAACCCAAATCCTAAACAACAGCAACTGCAACAAGGACCACCAGTAACTACCATGCAGAAATGCAGCCTCGTTCAGCGTCACCGTCACAGCCTTTGATAAGGACCTGTGCATCCCCATCTCAAAGACAAGGAGACAGAGACACAAAAAGGTGAACAAGGACAGGCCCAAAGTGACAACCGGTGTGTGCTGGAGCTGGGACGCACCCCAAGTCCTCTGCTTTCAAACCCCAGGGCCTGAGGGTAGGTGGCTGTGGCTTGCGAGTTTTCGCTTCTTGTTTTTAAATGGCATGGGCCTCACAAGAGCAATGAGGCTACGGGCGGCATGGAAACACTTTGTGATCAGCATGGTGGTGGGGGGCGGCCTGGGTCCCCGCCTTGGGCTGGAACAGTGCCCCCCACGGGGCTGGTCGAGGTACTCACTACCCCCTGATGGAACCTGGTCAGTCTGTTCCACCCACCAGATTCTCAGCCCTGGAGCCCTGACCCAGGGGCACACCCATGAGATGCAAGGGGTGGACAGGACACGCCACCACTGAGAAAGGGCAGAGCTTCAGAGACCATCGACTTCTGTGTGTCTAAGTCAGAGACCTGCAAGGTTATCCCTGACATGCAGTCACTTTTACTCGCTTGCAGCCCAGATTGTCAGCTCCAGCAGGAGACAGAGCTAGACCCACAGCTTGTCACACGAAAAGCCCACGTAAGCAGCCTGCACCACCCAAAGGCCTCTGCTGGGCCCAGACCGGACAAGGTGGCCACAGACTGTGAGCTCCTCAGCTCTGGCAGAACCTCCGGTGCCCACTCCTGTCCTGCTGCCGGGGTCAAGCTGGGAAGCTCTTAGGTAGAGCTGCTGCTTTCTCTTGCCCCGCCTGTCGGCCAGCATCATATTTTACATTTGAACAACTCCTCCATGTCTACTAACTGAGAGCATCCACTTAAAATCCAGAGTTTTGTCTTCCTTCTAGATAGCAGAAGGTCTGCCCCTGCCAGGCCCGATCCCTCCTGGCCACTCCTGGGGCTGTGTTCTCTGTGGGTGCATCCCTGAGATGCTCCATTTCTCCCCGAGGCCCAGGGTTGCTCACGATGCATCTAAGTGAGGCTGCTTCCTTGACTTTCGCCTCGGAAGACCTTGGGGTTTCTGAGTCTCAGCCTTTATTGGAAGTCCTCACAGTGGACGTTTAACAACAGAATTCCTGCTAGCAAGACAGCTCCCTAGTGAAAAATATGAAAGGGCACCCCTCAGGCTGAGCAAACGGCCCAGAGGCAAACCCTCTGTGCAGTGAAGCACCCAGAAGTGTACGGGCATGGCGGGCAGAGCCTGTGTGCAGGGCATGGCCTCATGCTCCTCCGTGGGTGTGACCACGGCCGGGTCCCAGGGCCCAGCTGAGCGAGGCCACCCCACCGGCATTGGCTAAACTCCTGCAGCTGAACAACCATCTGCGGGTAGAGATCGGGGCACGGAGGGGCTGGCAAACGCCTGGGATCCCCTTGCAGGCTGGGTTTCCTGGGAAGCCAGGCGGGGCTGGTGGCGGGTAAGGTTTCCTCTGTCCTCTTCCCCACCCCTCGGCTCCCAAGCCATCCATCAGTCCCCGGCTCACCTGCGAAACCCGAGGCTGGGAACCTCAGCGCTATTCCGTTACAAAATCAAGATTTATCGGAACATGACAGGCCTGGAGGGTTTTTATGGCGTGCACGGCGCCAATCCCTCCTGTTAACCTATTGGTCCCCGTGGGGGTGGGAGCATTTTACGACTGCCGACACCACTCCATCTGCTCCCGAGCTTGCGGCGTCCTGACGGGGGGACAAAATGTTCAGCTTTGTCCAGGCCCCGTGGGCCGGATTATCACTTCAGCACTTGAGAGCTCGGCCCCACTCCCCTTGGAGAAAGACCCCCGAGCTGCACGCCCCCTCCGCGCTGGGCCGAGCCCTGCCAGCCCTGGAATCTTCTGTTTTCCAACCTGCTTCCCGTTCTTCCATCTTCACGGCAGAAGCCACACTTGGGTGTAAAGAGGGGTTTTCTCCTTGTGACATAATCTGTTCACATCTCTACAAAGGCCCCTGTGACACCCAAATTGCCTGTGTCTCGAGAAAGCAAGACATGATTTGGGGGCCGTTTGGAACCTTTTTCAAAAGGAGGTCGGTGCATCCTGGGGGCTGCCAGGGGACTGCCAGGCGCCGGGCTGTGCCCAGGGCCCTGGGCCTGCTGTGTGGATGATTTGGTTAAAAAGTTAAGTTGTGTTTATGTTGAATGGAACCATGAGGAAATGGGAAGCTCTGGGACCTGCTGTGAGTTCCGCCTGGTCCGAGGGGTGTGCACACCCCACCACGCATCTGTCCTGGGCGAGGACCTCGGAGGTGCTTTTATTTTATTAAACAGCAGTGTTGCTTTCTGTTTGCTCCCTGAGCTCCCATCTTTCTCTGCCTGGGACCTCGATCTGGGACAGGGAAGCTGAGAGATGTTTGATGTTCAGAAAGGGAGGTTGGAAGTGGCTTCTCTTGGGTGGGCAGGAAAGGCAGCTCCCTTGGGCGCTTCCCACCGAACAGGCCCTGGCCAGGATGGCGCCAGCGGCTGTGCACTGAGCCCAGGCTGGGAAGGGAATGGCAGCGAGCGGTAATAGCAGCAGTGGAGAATGCTGGAGGCTCACCATGCCCAGGCCCGGGCAGTCGTCTCTGGAAGCCTCTGAAGAAGAGACTTTGTGATGCCCGCTCTGCTAGTGAGGCCATTGTGCCACCAACTCACCCTGTGTAGACCAGATGGTCCATGGCAGGGCTGGGGTGGGAACCCAACGCTGCCAAACCTTCGCTCCCACTGGCTCTGGGACCCGACGGTGGTCACACCGTGGTCACACCCACAGAGGAGGAGGAGGAGGCCCTGCCCTGCACACAGGCTGCCCGCCACAGCCACACAGAGTTCAGCCCTGCTGACTGCCAGGTCTTTCTCCACTGCCTGGTCTCATTCGCCACATCTGTACTTTGGGTTGATGAAATCTACCTCACAGGGTTTTAAGTCTCAAATAGGAGTTGATATATTGATTTATGTAAAGGCACTCAGTATGCAGCAGGCACTTAGGAGCTAAAAACTTATGTCCACACAAAAAGCTGCACACAGATGTGTATAGCAGCTTTATTCACAATGGACAGAACTTGGAGGCCACCAAGAAGTCCTTCGGTATGCGAGTGGGTAAGCAAACTGTGGCAATCCAGACGAGGGAATACCGTTCAGTGCCAGAGCAGAATGAGCTGTGGGGCCTTGGGAAGACGTGGAGGAGCCTTAGCTGCGTGTTACTCAGCGAGAGGAGCCTGAAGGCCGCTTGTGATTCCAACTGGACGGCAGCCTGGGAAAGGCACAGCGGTGGAGACAGTAGAGGATCAGGGGTTGCAGGGCTGAGGGGACAGAGAGGGATGAACAGGGCATGTGCAGGGCATTTTTAGGGCAGAGGCACTGTTCTGTACGATACTGTAATCCTGGGTACATGTCATTACACACTGGTCCAAACACATAGAACGTACAGCACCAAGGGAACCCTGCTGCTGACTGTGGGCTTCAGTTAGGGAGAATCTATCAGTATTAGTTCATCACTTGCAAAAAGTGCAGCACGAGATCTTAGCAACAGGGGAAGCTGTGAGTACCTGGGAGAGAAAGGGGTGTACGGGAACTCTCTGCACCTTCTGCTCAATTTCTGTGAATCTAAAACCAATCTAAAACATTCTATTCATTTTAAATAATAACAATACAAACAGTATGTGGACTCTGGGGGCAGACTGCCCAGGTTTGAGTCCCTCCTTGGCCACCGTGGTGTCAGTTTTATGCACTGACTTGGTCAGGCCACTGTCCCCAGCTACTCCATCACCCCTGCCGGGTGCTGCTGAGGGGGGTAAAACCCACGACCAGCTGACGTTCCGTAAGGGAGACCGTCCCAGGCAGCCTGGGGGGCTGAGTCATCAGCTGGAAGCCTTCAGAGCCAGGCTGAGCCTCCATGAGGAGGGAGAAACCCTCCCGTGGACAGCAGCTCCGCCCGAGCCATGAGCTCCAGCCCGTCTTTTGTGCTGACCGTCCTGCGGACTTGGGACTTGCCTGGCCAACCCTGCCACTGTGTAAGCCCATCCGGGGCAATAAATCTCTCAACATCTGTCTTTCACTGATTACACATCTCTGCTGGGAACCCGACTGATACAGCTATGTGATAGCTATGTGACCTAGGACAAATTATTTAACCTCTCTGCCTCGTTTTCTCATCTGTAAAATGGGGCTAATAATAGTGCTCACCTAGTTGGATGGGGACGAAGTGAGCTACTACATGTCGGGCGCTGAGAACAGCTGTGACTATTGCAGCTCTCTCTTTACCAAGGAGGATACTGAAGCCCCAGAGAGTTCAGTGTCAGCGTGGAATGCCGGGATTCTGACCTGGCCCCTCCCCATAGCTCTGACCTTGCTCACACCACGTCCACTTGCAAACAATACTGATGGCGCTCGTAGCTAGAAAGGCCTAAATGACCTATGTATTCAGTTAAAATGCCGCATTCTGCGAAAGGTGAAACTGAGTCTCAGGAAGGCTGTTGGCCCCTTACATGATCAGGATGAGCCTTGGGAGTCTGAGCCGGCAAGGTCAGGGTCACACAGCTGCCCAGGAGCTGGAGGGTTGAGGAGGCCAGTGGAGGACTGAGTGGCTTCCCGCTCAGCCCTGGCCCCCGTGTCCTCACAGCCGACACGCCCCGTCTTCCCGAGGGACACCCAGGAGCTTCCCAAGGCCTTTTATTAGAAACAATTGGAGGAGCCTGCTGCCCCTCAAGCCGCACATTTTTCACATTCCTCCTTGACCTGGCACAGCCAGGACACTGTCACCTAAAAAAATAATAATAATAAATCTGGTATTTGAAATTAAAAAAAAATCACAGCCTTCCTTTCCGGGCCTCATTTCCTGTGGCGTTTCCCCGGCCTAATCGAAACCTGACAGGCTGCCGTGGCGAAGGAAGCCAGCGCCCCCCGCATCAGGGCAGAGTTCAGCGTGGAGAATGGTGGTTTTGTTCAGGGGAGTGGGAAGAGGTGACAGAGATGGGGCCTCCCCCACTGAAATCAAAAAACAAAGAAAAGGGCCGGAGGCAAACGTCCCAACACGCAGCATTTGACGCCATCCTCTGCGTCGCGAGGCAGCATCGGAGCAGCAGCTCGAGAGCTGGGTCTCCCCCTTCTCTCCAGCTGCACGAGGACCACCAGAGCCCTCGGAGGGAGGCGGCTGTCCTCACAAGTGCTCCTACCAGGGCAGAGAGGAGCAAAAGAGTCTTCACTAACCCTGCGGCACCCTCCTGGGGCTAGTGAAGAACAAGCCAACCACCGGCACCGGACGGACAACGCGCCCAGTGAGCCCACCGCCAGGACCCCGGGGGCAGCGAGCACTCACGGGGCGCCAGCCCCACGCGGGAAGAGTGATCCAATGGGCCAACACCTTTTTCACTGACATCTTATGCCCATGATGAGGATCAGAGCTCACTTGTACTGAGGGTTTGCTGTGTGGCGGGCACCGTGCTGAGCACTTTACGTGCCTCACCTCATTTAATCCACAAAATAATCTTGTAAGGTAGGAAAAATGGTTGCTGCTGCCGTGTTATGGAGGAAGGGTTTGGTGCAACTAAGTGTCTCATAAAGAAATGTCACATGGCTGTGAAGGACGTACGTCCAGGCCGATGCTTTGAGCCACTGTGCTCTGCTCGTGCCAGGGGCAGCTGGCAGAAGGAGGAAGATGCTGCTGGGCTTGAAACCATGGGCTGAAGGGTTAAAACCAACAGTTGGTCAAACAGTATGAACAGCACCATCATTATACGCGTGCTTACTTATTTTTTCTTTTTCATGTATGAATCAGGGTCAACAAGGGAAATAAAACCAGTAAGACGTCTCTACCTATCCACCTACCTACCTATTAGTCTGTCTGTCTATATCTATGTACTTATATTTATTTATCTATATCTATCGATCTATCAATCCATTAGTAGATATGGATAGATGGATTAATTGATAGATTGGTATAGAGAGACTTATTGCAAGGAATTGGTCTAGTGATGGTGGGGGCTGGCCGGCAAGTCCAGACTCTGCAGCCTGGCCAACAGGAAGGGTGGCTGGTGCTCTCTGGCCTGGCTGGGGCTGCGGTCCACGGGTGGGATTTCCTTTTCCTTAGAAAGACCTCAGTCTGCTCTTACGGCCATTCAACCCCTTGAATCAGGCCCATTCAGATAATCTACGATAATTTTCTTTAAAGTCAACTGATCATGGACTTTAATCACATCTGTGAAACATCCTCACTGCAGCACCTGGAGTAGTGTGTGACTATATCATTGCCAAGTTGACACATAAAACTGACATCACATCTTCAAAAAAGAGTAACGAATAGCTTAATATTATAAAACTTATCACTATACATGGTCATTTAGAAGACTAAGTTCTTAAACAGTACATAAAAACATTAAGCATAGATATGATTGATAAATGAGTGGTCATTAAAAATAAGAACTTCTATTTAACGAGAGATATCATTCACAGAGTGAAAAGGCAAACCAGAGAAGAAGAAAATATCCACAACACATATATCTGAAAAAGAACATCTTTAAGTCAATAAGACAAAAGAGCAAATAATTCATTTTTAAAATGGGCTGAAGACTTAACAGATACTCTTCACAAGAGTCACAAACGGGCAGTGTGTATGAAAAGGTGCTCAACCTCATTACATGCCCGTTACGATGACCGACGGCGCCCAGTGTTGGTGAGGGTGTGGAGCCACCAGGACTCACGCGTTGCTGGTGGCATGTAAATCAAAATGCTTTGGAGAACCACGTGGTAGTATCGACTACAGTGGAACATCCACCGATCCCACAACCCAACAAATACACCCAGGAGAAACGAGTAATACGTCCACCAACAACATATGTAAGATGAGAATGTTCATCACAGCTTTATTCATAATAACTGTAAACTAGAAAATACCAGTGTCCATCTGTGTGGAATGGGTAAGTACGCTGAAGTACATCCACGTCACAGAGGACACTCACAGCAGTAAAAAAGAAAGGAACACACCACGTGCGTGACTCTCACAAGATGCTGGTGAGTGAAGGAAGTCAGGCACGCAAGAATGCACACGGTGTGAGTCCATTTACACCAGCAGCAGGCAGCACTGACCCTGTGGCGATGGATGTCAGCATAGTGGTCGCCCCCAGGGGATGTTGCCTGGGAAGGGGTACAAGAGACTTCCAGGGCACTAGAAAATTCTGTATTTTGATCTGGGTGGTAGTTACACCAGCCCATACATATGTAAAAATTATTTAAGCTATACTCTCATAAGTTGTGTGCTTTACTATGTATACTTATATTAGTCCAATTAAAATTAGGAAAACAACACAGGCACCACCCTCAGCTGAGTTGCATGCTAGTTGGGGTGATTGGAACACTCTAGGGATCTAGATAAGGAATAGTGGCAGGGACTGGGATGGGGCAGAAAGGTACCATTGAAACATAAATTAGACAACTCTAGAGTCACCTTCAGACCCCTGTTGGTCCATGAGAGTATCTCTACCTTCATGTATGATTTCCGAGATGCACGTTAATGTGTGTGCATGTGCATGTGTCTCCCTCTCTCTCCCCCTCCCCCTCTATGTATGTGCGTGCATCTTTGTGTGTAATTTGACGTTTTTATACTTGCACCAAATGCAAAAAGTTTAAACTGACAATTTCATTAGCAATGTTACTATCCACGGTCTAAGTACCCAAGGCAATTGCTCAATGGTTCTTGGTTTTCCTAAATACTTAAATCTACTATCAGGTCTCTGACCATGTCAGTGTATATTTAGGCAGAGGGAAGAAAAGTGAACTTCTCCCTGGCATGGGGCAGGGGTCTGTGAAGGCAGCCAGGAGTGGTGTCACTGTGACATTTACACTGCTCTTGTCACACGAGTGTGCAGCAAGAGCTTTTGGGCAGGTCTGGGCTCACTGCTGTCCAGAAGTAGCTTCCCAGCCTGCCATATAGGAACCCTTCGTAAAATATTAGGCCATGAAATAGGAAATGTCCAACTTTGAATCAAAAGTGTAGTTCATTATATCTCAAACAAGAAGCAGTACAACTAATCAGAGTATGTGCTTAAACTACTGACACAGTTCTGCCACCTTAACGGTAGCTTGCTTATGCGAGTAGTGAAGAAGCCTGGAGAGTGAGTGGCCATGAATTCGCGAAAGGCATTTTCCACAGCTTATCGAGAATTAAATATTTTTCCTTGCAAGAAGTGGTCCAAAGCCTGGAAGAAGTGGTGGTCAGTTGGTGCAAGGTCTGGTGAATACGTGGATGACAGAGAGTTTCCAAGACCAGCTGCTGTAGTTTGAGCAGCGTTGTTTGTGCAACATGTGGCTGAGTGTTGTCTTGCAAGAGGATGGGCCTGTCTCTGTTGACCAATCTCGGCTGCTTAAACGCAAGCATCCTCATCATTTTGTCCAGTTGGTTGCCGTAGACATCGCTGTAATTGATTGACCAGGTTTCATGAAGCTGTGGATAATACTAGGCCTGGACCACCAAACAGACACCATTAGCTTTTTTTGATGAATGTTCAGTTTCGGACTGTGTTTTGGCACTTTATCTTTATCCAACCATCGTGCTGAATGCTTGTGATTGTCAAAAAGAATCCCTTTTTCATCACATGTAACAATATGGTGTAGAAATTGTTTGCCTTTATGTCATGACAGCGAAGAAAGGCAATCTTTGAGACAATTTCTCTTCCGAAGCTCATTTAATTCATGCGGTACCCATCTATCCGGCATCTTTACCTCGCCCATTTGTTTCAAATGGTCCAATACTGTTGGAATAGTAATGTCAGACCTTGCTGCTAATTCATGTGTAGGTTGAGATGGATTCACTTCCACTCCAGCTTTCAGCTCATCATTATCCACCTTGGTCTCAGGTCATCCACGTGGCTCGTTTTCCAAACTAAAATCACCAGAACGGAGCTTCTCAAACCATCGACATACTGTGTGTTTATTGCCATATCCTTCCCAAACACTTCGTTGATATTTCCAGCTGTCTGCACTGTGTTGGTTCCACTATGGAACTCATATTCAAAAATAATGTGAATTTTTGACTTATCCCTGGTTTCACAAAAATTGCTCTAAAAAAAAATATTGAAAGATAATCACAAGCCAAAACATGCATTTGCAATATTGAGGATGTACCTTCACAATAAAATAAAAAACAAGAAACGTCAAAGTGAAATGTCAGAGATACCAACTGTCAAACTTAATACTTATGGAAATCTGACATTCCATATTTAATAACCTAATAACAAAACAAAATATTGCCATTGAGGAGGGTGGGTTGTGGGTTGATTATTTGCCAGACTTGGAATGATCAACCTTTCTTAACTGTTCAGAAAAAGCCAGACAAGAAATGAAAAGCTATAAAATGTGGGGGATCTTGAACAAAATAAGAAGATGGTCTTTACTCTCTCTTTCAAAGGGAACATCAATTTGTTTTGTAGTAGATACGCACAGAAGTACCAGCGAAAAGTACTGTGTGTACGCAGTACTGCTTGTTAGGAGGCACACACAGATATCGGCTTGTGGATGGATATCGTGTTAGTGAATGGACATGATTTGTAAATGTTGGACTCATATGCATAATTCAAGGAATGTTTTAGAGAAAAAGTTTGTTACTTATTCCTTTGTGCCCCAGGTGTACTTTTTCCTGAATTATGGTAACTATAGAATTATATTACATTTATTAGTATGCATGACTCTATTCAACTGAATGGTAAAGCCCTTGAAAACAATAACTATGCTTTAATCAGCTCTATATTCCCAGTGCCTGGCACCTACTGGATGCTTAATAAATATTCGTTGAAAGATTTAATAAATGTGTGAGTGAGTGAGTGTGAGTGACTGAGTGTGCTCTTGGGAAAGCCAGCATTTTTAAGATTTATTTTCTCATTTGAAAAACGCGGATAAGGATGGCACTGCCTCGCGGGGTTATTGCGAGGGCCAGGCGAGATAATGCAAGTAAGGCGCTGAGCACGCTGCTCGTTGGCGGGTGGTAAGTGCTCAGTAACGGGCTGGAGGAGGATGATGGCGATGATGGTGATGATGATACTGAAGGATTGGGAAGGAGAGAAACTGAGGCAAAAGAATGTACTTTGTTAATTTTCGCTGACAAATCAACGCTAAGGTTGATTTGCAGCCTAACTGTGGAGCAGTTTTCTAGAAGCACAAGACAAATGAGGGCCCACAGGCCTCCGCCTTGGAACTCCGTGTGAACTCACCCTAGTGGTTGGGGTCAAACTCTGGGCAGTGGATGGGCTCATTAAACAAATGACCTAATTTAGTACTTAAGACACCCGAAATTTACTATACTAATTTGTCAAGTCGTCCAGAACAACCAAACCACAAATGGTGAGCCTAGCAGGTTTTAACGGAATTATAGATAAAATTCAGATCGAGTACTGAGGAAAAGGTTAAGTTAAAGTAGAAGTGACAATTTCGTCTGCACAGCACTGAAGAGACTTTTATGGGCTGGTGTAAATCTTTCAGCCTGCTCTTTCATCTTGTCTGTTCCATTTTTAGCACCTCTCAAGGAGAATGGTTTATGGAAGGAGGGAGCAGGAAGCAGGAAGTGGAAGCAGGAAGTAGGAAGGTTCTGCTGGGGCTGCGGAGGCGGATAAGCACATCAAGGCCCACATCCTTGGTGGGAGCCGTGAAAGGGGGTTGTCCTATCTGCTGGCTCTCGGCGGGGACTTCAGGGATGAAGAGCGTTTGTCAATACCAGCGTTGATCACTCAGCATCAAAGGTTAGCTGCAGAAACGTAAGGAGATGGAATAAACTATGGTCCCCATAGAAATATGTTCTTTTAATCAATTCTTAAAATCAGAACCTCTGTAATTGTGCCTCGTTCTGTAACTGAGGTGGCGTTTGTCATTTGCTGCCCAGAGATCAGAGAGCGGCTGGACAGGCCTTGTCCATTTTGCTGTTCCAAGGAAGACAATGGAGGCAGTTATGAAAGGCCATGTGCTCGGCCCTTCTGGCCCTCAAATCATCTGGACAGCTGTCTGTTTACACGGCGAGGGCTGCAGAGCTTCCAATTTAAAGATCCATCTGGTTCTTACATCAAGCTGAACCATAACCTTAAGGAGCAAGCCCAAACACACCAGGGAGATTCGAAAATTTAGGAAGGAGCGTGTTTATATTGTATTTGCATTAATGCTTCCTAGAGTTTATTTTCAAAGTGAAGAAAGAACAATGCATAGTAGGCTATTAAACCCAAACGTAATCAGTTTAAAGTGAGGGGCATGCTCCTAAGAATATTTTTCTCCTGTTTTGAAGGGTCCACTTGAGAAGGGGGGGTGGTTGCGAGTCCAGGGCCGGGGGTGGGTGGGTAGAGGGACTGTTCTGGATTCCCCACAGGGTTTGGCCTGCCCCTGTGGCCACTGCTGTTTGTCATATGGAATGGATTAGGCCTTCGCTCCCACACGGTCGACTTGGGTGTTCTGCGCACAGGCTGTTTTTGCTGGGGTCTCGGTCTTGCTTTTTATAACGGCAGGAAGTGCCCTTCTTGGACCACATGTGAAATCGTGTGGGAACGGTTGGGAGGGGCTGGGGCCTGGGGAGGAGGTGAGTGGGGTGTGGGGTTGGAAAGGCCTCCCGCAAACCCGGGGCGGTGTGGGTGGAGGCAGGGGAGGGGGACACTCCCTGGCCAATTTAACTTTATGGGGCCCGGCCGGCAGGAGGATGGGGCCGTGGATGCTTCCTTGATGAAACCAGCCTGTCCCTAATAGATCTGCCCCTCATATTTTACAATACCACATAGGATCGTGGAGCGACCATTAAGCATGAGGGATTGCAGCTGCTGTTTAATTTGTTCTAAATTTCCTGCTGGCCTCACCAGACGTGTACAGGAAATGGGCGGTAAATGTTTAATAGCTCATACCTAACCAGACAATTAACAGGTGCTGTCATTTAGAAAATCCCAAACTGTGTATGTGCATATCCAGAGCTGAATCAAGCCCCCTGTTTTTTTTTTTTTTCCTTTTTGCATAAAAGCTTGGTATAATGTTATGGGGTGGGACCCAGCAGGAGGCCGAATAGAATAAAACTCAAGAGTGGTTTAAAGCTCTAGGCCGTGGCAGCGCATGGATTTCAGTTGTCGCTAAGCTCGGTCTGCTGCGTTCGGCCAGCGCTGCCTCCTTTCCCTCCCAGAGGGCTGGGCCTGGTACTTAAACAGCAAGTCGCAGCCCCGTTGAGGCGTGCCTGAGAAGCAGGCGTGTCTGGGTTCACTGAGAAGGTGCTTCCTCACCTGTTCTCTCAGCAGGTGATGGGCAGACAGGAGACAAAGGTGGCAGCAAAGGCCCTTACATGGCGTAGGGTCTGCCGGGATAGGGCCAGAAGTCACACCGGGTTTGACGTAAAGTGAGAAGGAAGGGTGTTTGTGTGTGTTTGTGTGTGTGTATGTTTGTGTGCGCATGTGTGTGCGTGTTGTACCTGGGTGGGGGGGTGGGGCAGGTGTGTCCCCCCCCCAGGTTTTTCCTCAAGGTGGTTCTGGCAGCTCTCCCTCATTAACCCCTTACTTCTGTCTAAAGCACTTGACAGATCCATCCCTCTAACCCTAGGCGGTCGGGAGTACAGAGGGGAAACTGAGGCACAAACAGTTTCAGACCCTTGCCCAGGGCCACAGAACTAGCTGGTGGTGGAGCTGGGATTTGAGTCCAGAAACCTGACTCTGACCCCTGAGCCTTGTGTTTGACAATTTTGCCCAAGGACAAGCACAAGACAAGAACACTGGGCACAACCTCACCACCCGGCACCAACCTGCTAAGATTCTGATACTATTTCTTTTGTGCCTTTCTGTATGGAATATTTTTTTCTTAAAAAAATCAGTATTATGCTTTCTCTATATCTTTGTAAATTTTTACTCATAATTATTATTATATGGTGATTACTCCCTAACTGTTGTTCGCACACAAAAATATGGTTTTTAATGGCAGCAAATAGCCCATCTAGTGATATGCCTGCAATTACTCAATCAATCCCTTCTTTTGACATTTAGGCTATTTCTAATTTTTCTTATTTATGAACCACACTAGATTGTGCATCCTTGTATGTATCTCTGATGCTATATCTGATTATTTTAATGCTTTTATAATTGGAATGAAGGAAACTTATAAATACAAAGTTCTCAAGTCCCCGGGAAGGATGGAGTACAGAGAGGGTGAAGGAACGAGGGAATGGCCATCTTTGGGCCATTCGAGAGGAAATGGGCTTCCTCTTGTGGCCATGTGGGTGGGGACAGAGAAGGCTTGGGGTTGAGTTGTGGTCATCTTTACTGGGCATAGTCAGATTCTAGCCTGGGCAATTCCACTGGTTGATTATCCAACAACTGATCAAGAATATTCTCAGAAATGTAGGCTGGACCAAATGGGGGACAATTGGAAATGCACAGAAATGCCAGACCATGAGTCACCGGAGCAAGCCCATGTTAAATGACGGCTTGTCTTTGGCTCCTCCTGTCTGTCCATGTACCCAGTGGAATCCATCCAAGGGCCCACAAGTCATCACGGAGAAAAGATGAGGGAGACCCAGTTTCTGCCCCCAGGGAGCAAGTTACCCAGCCCCAGGTCCCCAGCCCTGCAGCAGTGACATCACCAGGGCTTGTGAGAGGTGCAGGATCTCAGGCCTGTCCAGACCCATGGAATCATTTTACCCTGCATTTTAACAAGATCCCAGGTGCTCACGTGCACAAGTAGAGCTCGAGCGCCCACTAGAAGTTGTCCCTGAGACCTCAAGTCAGGTTTATTTATCCCTTTCCTACCTTCTACCAAACACAGCTTGTGCTTTCTTTGTAGACAGTGTATAATAATGCTCCAGCAGGTCGGCGCTGTGGCCGTATGCCTGTCTGAGCTGTGCCAGCACTGAGGGCAGGGGCTGTTCCCCGTCTAGCCTAAAGTCTGGCACACAGAAAGCCCCTCAATAAATGTGCATCAGAATATAGTCAGCTGAGACCGAAGCAGCCGTATGTTGTTCTCCCACAAAAGGATTCGTCATGACCTTGGGCTCAAGAGGTTCTTTCCTATCCTTTTCAGGTGTCCTGAGAACTCTAGGCATGTGAGCAAAGGCTTGTGGTGCAGGGGACTGTCTCTTGCGAGGTTCTCAAAGGACCTGATCATACCTGACACACCCACACCACCTCTGTGTTTATTGCCAAGCTTTGACAATGAGGGGTTGCCTTCATGGCTCTTGGTTTGATTGGCATTATAAACTTAGGGCTGGCAGGAGGGTGATAACCGTTCTGGTTTTCCTGGGACACGGGACTTTTAAGGAGAAAATCAGGGAAGACCCAGGCAAACAGGGACGTTGGCTGCCGTGGCTGGAAGGGAGCTGCAGAGGCCCTGGTCAGACGCTCTGATCTCATAGCTGAAGGTGCTGCAGCCCGGAGATGCCCAGAGGCTCCCCCAGGGCTCCCCGGTGGCTGGAAGTGGCCGGCAGTGCTCCCCACTCTCCCATCCTCCGCGGCTCCAAGCCTGGCCAACCCCACGCGGACGTGTGGATGGAAACTACTGCCTCGGCTCCCAGGCGACCCTCAGCTCCTGTCCTCCCCGGTATTACCTGCATGAAGTTCAAGGCTAATGGAGTTCAAAAACAACATCTAAAAAGTCTTCTAATAGTCCATGACTAATGGGCTGGAATCGGCTGTCCAATAAATCGTCTACTCTGCAGAGCCGTTGCAGTGGTGATCCTCAGACGCCCTTATCAGCACTTGAAGCTCATGTAAACCAACTCTCATTAATAACAGGATGGAAACAGTGACGCTGTGCAGGCCTCCTGCCTGCTGTCCACATCACACTTTGAAGTCCAGCTGCTAATAGCAGTGTCGACTCCTTACATAAAGACGGGTGGCAGGTTATACAGACATGTCCAATTTCAAACAGTCGATGTCAGCTGTCATTTCTGCCACAAGGCTGCTGCTTCTTCTCTTGGTCACGGCACAGCAGGCCTCATGGGGGTGGCTCACAGCTCAGAGGCGCAGTGACATCACTCCCCGAGACATTTTCATACTCCAAAGCGGAGTGTGCAAACTGGTGGCTTGGGAACTTCGTCAGTCCATAGATGTGTTTAAATTTTTGAAACCTGTCTCACGACACTTAAAAACAGGATATTTTATTTAAAAGCCCAGATCTCTAGCTCTTCTTAGTAAGTTAGAAGATCCAGCTGAAGCTGGACATTGCATTTGGCAACAACTGGCTGGAGGGCAGTAGCGGCTGTCCCTGTGGACAGGGTTGTGCTTGTCAGCGTGCCGCAGTCCCCACCGTTCTCTGTTGTCTGGCACCTGTGCACTGTTTATTGAAATCATGCCTGGCCTCTGTGGGCATTTGCATCTGTGAGCCTGTGTGGGCGTCTCTTATTTTATTCTTTAACATCGTCAATAAGAGAAAAGAGACAGAAGTGAGTTCTAATTACAATATATTTCAGTCTTATAAACTTCCGAATTTGATGTCAAGTCCCCTAAATGCAGTCAGATATGAAAGACTGTGGGCGGAAAAGCTGCTAGAAACTTGGAAGGAAATGAGGAAGTCACGTGTTGCATTCGTGTCTGGGCTCTGCGAGCAACTCACTATGCCCCTTACTATGACGTAACATGACCTAATCGGGAGACTGCCGACCCGCCTGATGGGGTGGTGCTAGCACTTGTGTGGGGGGGTGGAGGAGTCACCCCAAGATTCCTCTCAATGCTCAGCTGCTCCTTGTCTGATGATACCTTGGATCTCTCTGTCCCCGCCTCCCTCCCAGGGAGGGGACTGAAGCCAACGGGAGGTGATGGGCGGCTCACCTGGGGAGCCAGAGTCTGGCGGTGCCTGGGCCTCAGAACAAGCCACTGAGCCTTTCCAGGCCTCGGTTTGCCGGCTCACGAGGTGAAGGCATTGGAGAAGGTGACATGTGAGGATGCTCCTCTCCCTGACGCCCCGTGAGAACTCAGTGCCCGGAGACTCCTCAGCCCAGGTGGCTGGGTGGGTCTTCAGAGACCATGAAACAGATGTCAGGATGAGGCGGGGAGGTCAGCCTGGAGCGTGGCCAGTGGGGAGGGCGGGAGAGGAGAAGCTGGAATGTTCTTACTGGGATTTCAATTCCAGCTCCCTCACCTCCTAGCGGGGTGACCAGCAAGCTTCTGCCTCTCTGGTTTCTGGATTCCTTATCTGTCAGATAAGGGCAATGACATCAGTCTTGTAAAAGCAGTTCTGGAAATAAAGACAGCCACGGCCGTGAAGACCTGAGGCTAGTCTCAGCACTGACAAAATGCTAGTTTTCTCCATGGCAGACAGGATGTCCTTACCTGGAGCAAAATTCCGACTCCTTCCAGAGACGCCATTGTGCTAGGTGGTTCCATGACAGCCAGACCAGGAACATGCGGTGTAGATCCTGTGAGTGATGAGTTGTTGATGGGAAGAGCCATTGCTCACAGGCACAATATCAGCTGCGGGCTTAGAATGATCTGGTCACCTCCCCTCAACATAGAGCAACCCTGTCACCTCCACTCAACATAGAGCAACCCTGTCACCTCCACTCAACATGGAGCAATAGAGTGACCTCCACTCAACAGGAATTCCCTGAAGACCCGCTGTGTGCCCAGCACTGTGTGGTCAGAAGAGCCTGCGTGGTCACTGAGCAAAGGAGCCCTTATTCTGGGGACACTCTAAATTCTTGTGCTGAGAATGGCAGAGCTTTGAGGGAGGAGAAGGCAGCAGGAGGGAGTGGCAAAGAGGGACGGGGAAAGGGAGAGAAAGAAGAGGGGGGAAGGAAGGAAGTAGCGAAGGGAGGGAGGAGGGAGGCAGGCAGGGAGGAGAGAGAGGCAAGGGACGGTTAAGCTAGAAAGTCGGGGCACAGCGAACCATTTTGCCCGTGAGGGAGAAGGTAAGACAGTTTGCCAGGAGCGAAGACGAGGGGGAGGGTGTGCAACACCCGCGTGTGGGAGTTGAGAGAGACGCTTTCTGGGAGCGAGCATGTTTCCTGGGCTCTGCTGGTCTGGGGGCAAGTGGGTCGTGAGGAAAGCGCCGTGAGCGACGCTCGAGGACCCTGCTCGGGAAGAGGACGGTGTGGACATTAGCTGGGGCGGCGGACAGCGAGCTCGGGTTGGGTGAGAAAGGGAGGGGACGCATTAAGCTTGGGGCGTCAGGGACACTTAGCTTGGGAGTCCCACCAAGTTTCCTTTGGAAACCTCGGTTGCCTGGATTATGTTAAAAGACCTCGACCTTTTGGGATGGAGACAGTCACCATCTGATTCCGAGCAGGTGCCGGTAGGGGTTTGCCGATGTGGTGGGTGAGTTCACGCGAAGCTGAGCAGAGCAAACGGACCCGCTGCGGGACCAGCTTGACGACATTTTTCGCGCCCATCAGATGCAGCGTGCTGAGCAGATGCCCGGGACCGCTGCTCCTTCAGTGTCACCAGCCGCCAGGGGTGAAGGCGGACTCGGGTCTCACGGGCCCCTCTCCGGGGAGACGGGGGAGAGCAGAGAGCCGTCCTGTGCGGGGAGCAGTTATTCTCGGCCGAGGCGTTTACTGGGGAGCTGTCTGTCCGCTATTTACCACGGAGGGCTTAAGATGTTCAGGGTCGGGGGTCTCACACCCAGGGAGCTTTTAAAACGTAAGCATCCCACCTGCAGAGAGCCTGCTTCCGTTGGTCAGGAGTGGAGCCTGGGCTACCTGGCAAATCCCTACATGCACCTGCACTGAGACCCACTGATCTACCGGAGGGACCCTCTGACCAGGCACACATGACAATCGAGGCTGTTTCACCTCTTAACGTCTCAGACTCAGAACCTGCAAGGCAGCTAGTTTGGACTAAATCATCCCTAAAGCTTCTTTCTTGGTGCTGTAACTTCCCATTTAAAAGTGCTCCTTACTTGGAACTCTGACTCCCCCCAAGAGCTCCATGTGTCCCCTCAGTGCCTCATTTCTGCCATTTGCTATGCTCCAATAATGGGTCAAATTCTGGGCCAACAACCTCATAAGAAAAGTATTGTTCCCATTTTACAGATGAGGAAAATGGAGAACAGAGAGGTCAAGCAATTTGACCAAGGTCACACAGTTTGTACAAGACAGGGCTGGGATCAAAGGCACGGTTCGCGTCTCCAAGGCCCAGGGAGGTGGCAGGTGGTGACTACATACCATTTCTCTCCCCTTCAGGATGGAGATAGAGACAGTAGTCTTTCCCTGTGAGGAAGAACTCACTGGCTACCTGTGAAATCGTTCAATAAACTCTAGAAGACAGAGCACGTGCAAGTAATTACTCGTATCATTGCTGTCCTGGCAGAGTGTTTGGAAGGACCAGGGGAAGAGGGAGAAATGGTTTGATGCTGACATTGACCATATACAATTGGCAAGAATATAAATTCCCCTGAACATGGCAATAGTGATTTATGCAAAGGGAGGTTGAGAGTTGAATACAATTGCAGTAATTTTAGAGAAAGGTAAGTCATTGCTAACGAGAAATGCCAGCAGAGCCGACTTCTGCATTAATGCAGGGATGAAGGTGTGGGGACACCAGGGGTGCTAGTACGTGTGGTTGTTCCCGTGCCCTTGTTTGTATTACAAATTCTCGTCCTAGGGTCTACGATTGCCCTGGTACTTGGCAGCATCCTCGTCTGAGCTGGGCAGTGGGAGGGCTGAGGGGCTGCACCAGGAGTCGACTCCAATCCAACGTGTAAGAATGGCTCATTTTTCTGGAGTGTCAATTTTCCTAAAAGATTTGGGAATGTGTTCGCCAAGGTAATGATCACTCGTTGCCATAGCAACTCCCAGACCCTCAGAGGGGTAAAGCAGTGAGTCCACATCTGACTCATGTCACAGACTGACGACCATCGGGTGGCTCTGGGGCAGGCCTCGTCCAAGGAATGTCTTGGGCTGCTGGCTCCTTGCGTCCTGTGATCCGGCATTGTTGAGCCTCCCTCACAGCTGTGGCTTCATCCAGGTGAAAAGCAGTAAGAAGATATTTCCTGGCCAGGCGTAAAAGCGGCCTAGATCACTTCCACTCACGTTTCTTTGGTTAAAACCCAAATAAATGAGCCCAATGCCTGCAAGGGAGCCTGGAAATGCAGTCTTGCCGTGTGCCCAGGAGAGCGTCTAGTGAGTCCCTCACATAGACAAGGAATGTACTCAAACAGGTGCAGAAATATGCTGAAATGGAATGCAAAGGCCAAGCAAATTTTTAAGGTAAAAATTAAAGTCTTTAAAGACAATGATAGGCCGGGCGCAGTGGCTCACACCTGTAATCCCAGCACTCTGGGAGGCCAAGGCAGGAGGATTGCTTGAGGTCAGGAGTTTGAGACCAGCCTAAGCAAGAGTGAGACCCCCGTCTCTACAAAAAATAGAAAAATTAGCCAGGTGTGGTGGCGCCCACACCTGTAGTCCCAGCTACTGGGGAGGCTGAGGCAGGAGGATCGCTTGAGCCCAGGAGTTTGAGGCTGCAGTGAGCTCTGATGATGCCGCTGCATTCTAGCCAGGGCGACAGAGTGAGACTCTGCCTCAAAAAAAAAAAAAAAAAGACAATGATACATTACAAGGAGCCACTTGAAGCTTCTACAGTTCCCCAAAGCTGGGGTTGAAAAGCATTTACTCTGTGTCATTTGAGAGCTGTGCTAGGTGCCAGCAAGTGCCAACCCGTCCTCCAGGCCACCTCCAGCTGACCACCTGGTCCCAATCATGTGCCTCCCTGCTCTGTCCTTCAAGGGTCCCCGGCACTCCCAGACCGAGACTTGGTTGTCAGGCGACAATCACGCCCTGTGTGATCTGGCTTGTCCTGAGCCTCTGGCTCACTCCTACCACCCTCATTTCCACTCTTGCCCCGGGGTGCAACTCGACCCTAATATCTGTGTTCTTTGCACACGTCATGCGCACGTAGCTACCACCTTTCCCATGTGGCTCTCCCCACCTAGAAGTTGCTCTGTGCTGCCTCAGCCCCTCTCGACCCCACGCGTATGCCCGTCCAGACGCGGCTCAGACAGCCCTGCCTCTGAGAAGCCGTCCTGGACATTCCGCTCACACAAAACTCCTGTTTTACTTACTAAAGCTGGACACACACATATGCAGTGACTCACCAATTCCCCACTCCTGAGTGTATGCTCAGAAGAAATGTGTGCACCAAGAGACGTGTACTAAAGGAATAGTCATAACAGCACTGTTCATGATGGCCCACCTGGAAACCACCCAAATGCCCATGAACAGTGGAATAATAAATTAGGATTTGTTTATACAATAAATATTATAGACACAAAAATTAATGACCTACAACTAAAACCTACACATAAAACCCTGGATGAATATCACAAAAATATTATTGACCGAAACAGCTACACACAAAAAGGGCATCTACTGTATGTTTCCATCTACGTAAAGGTCAAACATTCTGGAGGGTTCGTGCCCTTGGCAGGGGCAGAGAGGGCACCTGAGGGCCAGTCTTATTCTGTTTCTTGGCCCAGGCTTCTGTCACGCAGTTTGCAGGAAGATGTTTGCTTGTATTATGTGCACTTTTCTGTGTGTGTATATCACACTTCTAAAACAACTAATGAAAAACTCTAATGTCCTTCCTTTCTGCTTGATTTTGTTATATCTATTATTATATTTGGATAATAATAGATTTATTTTTATTTTCTATTTTAATAATAGATATATTTTATTTTTCTATTTTGTTTTATTGAGGTAAAATTCACATAATACAAAAGTAACCATTTTAAAGTGTACAATTCAGTGGCACTTAGTACATTCACAATGGTGTGCAACCACCACCTGTCTAGTTTGGTGACATGTTCATCCCACGAAAAGAAACCCCATCCCCATTAGCAGCCACTCCTCTGCCCCCCTCAGCTCCTGGCAACAGCTACTCTGTTTTCTGCCTTCACAGACTTACCAATTCTGGACATTTCATATAAATGGAATCATAAAATATGCGGCCTTTTGTGTCTGGCTTCTTTCACTTAGCATAGCATTTTTGAGATTCATTTACTTTCTGGCGTGTATCAGTGGTGAATTCCTTTTTACGGCTGAATAATATTCCATTGTATGGATAGACCACATTTTTGTTTATCCGTCATCTGTTGATAAGCATCTGGACTGTTTCCTTGTTTTCGCTATTGTGAATTACGCTGCTATGAACACCCACACACAAGCGTTTGTTTAAACACCTGCTTCCATTTCTTCTGGGTGGATATCTGGGAGCGGAGTTCTTTCCTCACAGCAGTTGGTTTACTGGTCTACATCCTCTATCAGACCATAGATTCTGTGTTGCCCTCTGGGTTGCTAAGGGTCGATCTAGGGTCTAGCCGAGAGAAGGTCTTTGGTAACAGTTATTGAGTGTAGGAGTGAACGGATGATCAAATGAACGGGGGAATCATAGACCCTATCTCTGGAAAGCAGTCTGTGAAAAAGACAAGCAGAATAAAAGACTCGCCCATCGAGTCCCGGCTTTTCCATTGTCTGGCCGTGTGGTTGGGGACCAGCCATCACAGAGCTCCGGGCCTCCCTTTCTTTGGTGTCTGCCCCAGAGCTCTCCAAGGGGCCTCCGAGTCTGCAAGCTCAGTTAGCTCTTGTTGCACTTGCTTCTGTGTAGCCTTGGCTGCTGCCGAAGAGAACTCGTATGCACGGGGCATGGTGCGCTGGCGTCCTCCTCCTGGACTTCCCTTCCACTCTGACAGCAAGTGGGGCCATGCTGGCATGGTGCGTCTGCTGCTGCTGGACAGACCTCACACCCCCCCCCAGGCCTGCTCTCTGGACGGCAATTCCTGGACAAAGAGGGGCCTCACTTGGGGCTCCTAGGCGCTTTTGGAACAGCAGCCTCACGCAAGCATGGCCGGGCCTGCCCGTTTTTGGGGCACCTCTTCCCACCTTCTCCTTTCCCCACCCCAGCTCTGGTGGGACATTTGGCTGCGTTGGTGGGGTCAGATCTTGGGGTGCTGGACTCGCACAAGGAACCTCTGCCGACAGCCGGCCGCTGTCTCCTCTCTGTTCTCCCCTGGAAGTCAATGGGGGCTCTGTGTGCAGCTGCAAATGCGTGGGGTGTGGAAGAGAAGGAGCTGGCCCTGCTGTTTCTGGCCAGGACGGAGGGCAGAGGTGCCAGAACTCTCGCTGCAAAGCTGGAGGATGGCAGCCTTCGCATGCAATTTCTGCAACGTGAAAGGTTTGGAAAGGCTTCAGATAAACCTCTGACGCCCTGGACTCGGAGCCTGGCTTAACCTAAAACCATGGCCCACCCCAGTCCAGGACTTTCTACAGCCTCACAGGGCATGTTGGATGGAGTTCATCCTCAGCCTGCTCCGGGGCCCGGGCTGAGCCTCAGACGCAGGGAGAAGTGTAGAGCCTTTGATGAACGGTCTCACCTTTCTGTGCCTTTCCATTCAGGAGGGACTTGCAAGGTGCCGCTAATTGGATTTGAGTTTGGATCATCTCCTGTGGGCTGCCAAGGATTGCAAAGAGAGGCCACCTGGCCTGGGGGTTGGCAAGAGGCCTAGCTTTCTGCCAGGCCAAGGGTTCAGGCATGCAGATAATCCAGCACTATTACCTCCTGAGGGGTGTGTGACTTGGGGATGAGGAGAAGGAAGCCAACGCACCGTGTTGCTCCAGAACCAGGAATCTTCCAAACAGCCTCGTGTCAGGTATAACAGAGGGGAGTAGCTGGGAGGAAAGACAGCTCGTCCTTCAGCCAGGAGACGAGCTGGGTACATCTGCGTGTGTGTGTCTGTAGACATTTCTCTCCTCTATCCTGTGCACGCGGGGCGGCGGGGGGGGGGGGGGGGGGGGAGAGAACGGATACATATGGGAAACAAAGCACAGAACCACATGTAACTATCAAATCGTTCATTCATTCAACAACTACCTATCGAGCATCTAATCTACGTAAGAAACTGTGCTAGGTTTACAGCAGATAGAGAAAAGAAATAATTCTTCCTTCAAAAGTCTTGCAGAACAGGATTGTGGGTGTGCGTTGGGTTTTAGAGGCAGACACAGATCTGGGCAGGGATTCTGCACCCACCACTCTCTGTGGGCCCCAAGGCAGGTTGTTTTAAATCCTCTGAGCCTCAGTTTCTTTCTTATGGAGGTGCTCTGAGGGTGCAGCAAGACCGTGCTTGTGAAGCCTGCCGTGCGGCTAACACTTAGCAGCCCTCCAAGAACGGTGGCAGCAGCAGTAGTCATGGCAGTTGCCTGGCAAGGGGTAGCAGGCACGTGCACGTGTGTGCCTCTGCACGGCCCCCTGGGCTACCCGGAGCCGACTTAGACACTTTCCCTTCTGCTCCCATTGCCTTGTTCTTGCTTCGTATCCTACTTCTCCAGGGTGTGGTGCTGACTGGTGCCCGTGTCAGTCTCTCCCAACCGGCCGAGCTGCTGTGTGCAGAAGCTTCACCTTATTCATGTTTTAACCCTCGGCTTCCAGCATGGAGCTGGCACGTGGTGAATCCACACGCACACGCTAACCCAGCTCTTCCAACACACCCATCCTATTTTTTTCTAGCGTGTTCTATAATTTACTTCTTTACTATGCTCATTACCTGTCTCTCCCCACTAGAATGGCAGCTCCCGGGGAGCAGGGGTTTTTGTCTTTTCTGTTCACTGATTTATCCCCAGTGTCAAGACACATCTCTTGTGCGGATACCTACAGTGCCTGACACGATAGCTATTCGATAAATATTTGTTGAATGGATGAATAAATAAATTGGTGATATTTTGAGAAATTACTGAGTGACTGTAATTATTTGAGGCAGAGAAGGCCACTGAGAGAGAACAGTGTCCCACCCAGCACAGAAGAACACGCCCAGAGGCAAAGCCAACCCGGGTCCCATTGCCTGCCCCGCCCGTTCTGGTCCGAGCGACGTGTTCAAATCACTTACCCTCTCAAAGCCTCAGCTAGCACACCAGGCAAGTGAGAAAATAATAGTGCCACCTGGCCAGATGTTGGGAGAATTAAATGGAATGATGGCTGTCAACCGACCAGAGCCCTGCCTGGCACATGGGACGTGACAAGGACGTCAACCGTTGTTAACAACTGCGATAGTATGATGCCAGGTTGTTCAGGGAGGAGCACGTGCTCTTGCAGAGCAGGACCTCTCGCTCCCCTTGTGATGACTATCCTTGCTTTCTGTGCCTGTCTGACTCAGAAGTCGGGGGGAAGTGTCCTTCACATCCATCACCCCTGCAAAACCCCAGCACGTGGCGGCATATTTAGCCTGCTGTTTAGTACCGCGAGCAACGTGGTGCCCACCGTCCTGTGCAGTGAAACCGCTCTGATCCATCGCTGTCCCACCCCAGGCAGCCCACCAAGCTGCTGCTCCAGCCACAAGTCACAGAAACATCTTTCAAGGAAGGAACACGCACTGAGCGCAGATCCCACGAGTCTGAGTCCCCTGCCCAGGTGTGCATTTATAGAGCACCTACCCTTTGCACTGTGGCTTGGCCCCCTCTGCCCGCCCATCCTCAGATGCAGGGCGGCCTGGGCAAGCCCCCACCCCTCTACCTGGCCTCATCTGGCACTCGTTGGTGCTGTCATGACAGTTTGTTTATGTGTAATTTCTGGCTAAGACTTGAAAGTTTAACTACCGCTCCTTTCTCTAAACAGCCACTACTGTTATACAAAAAGCAGGCGATCTCCTTGCTTGGATGTCAGAGCAAAATATCTATTCCCAGTGCACCTTGAGAGAGAAATCAAAGGGGCTTGTTTACTCCCAAATGAAAACTTTCAAAGTTCCCAATCCCGCGGGACTGGCTGGTTTCAGCATGAGGAAAATGAATGCGGAAAAGCTCACGGGAAGCCTAAATGCTTGTTTACGGAGACAGCCCTCCCTGGTCAGGAATCAGACACCCGAAAGGCCGGGGCAGGCGGGCCCGGGTGCACCACCGGGGACAGGCGCTGTGCTGACAGGGAGGCTCCTGCTTCGCCTTCCCGCGTCCCGAACGCCGCTTCCTCCCTCCTCTCTCCTCCTTCCCAGGGAAGGTCCCGGGCAGGGCAGGCTCGGAGAAAGTCTCCTTTGTTTCTCTTGCAAGTGTTTTCATTAGAAAGGGGTTTCTCTTCTGTGTGTTGTCCCTGGCCTCTCGCAGCAGCGGTCATCGGGTTTCAGGACCACGATTTGGACAGCTGCACATGCTAATTTGATCAGGTGTCTGATTCGGGCTCCCAGGGAAGCCGCGGTGGCCACCCTGTCCCCCGTCCTGCAGGCCGGGGCCTTGGAGGCATCTGGCCCCTCTGCAGACAGCTGTCCTTCAAACCAGGTCCGGGCCCAAACGTGGGAGAACTCGGTATGGCCCCAGCTTATAATTTATTTAATGACACCCCCGAGGGGCAAGAGGAAGGGGTAGGGGTAGTGACCATTTGACTCTCCTCTTCCTTCCTGTGGGGTCCACGGAACCTCCAATCTGACACAGCTCTGGGGCGCCGGGGCGGATGGTGAGTTGTGATAGGGACTAGCTAATAATGTACAATTGTTCCCAAATTGACACCAGGAGCTACTCTCAGACCCCTCGGTGCCACCATGTTCTCGTGGGGTGTGGGGCTGGCCTCTGTGCACGTCTGACAACTCCTTCTAGAGCTGCTGTTAGTCTCCTGTGGTTGCAGTAACAGATGACCACAAACTGGGGGGCTTAAAACAACAGAATTCATTTTCTCACAGTCCTGGGGGCCAGGAGTGTGACACCCAGGCGAGGGCAGGGCCTTGCTCCCTCGGGAGGCTCCGGGGAGGCTCCTTCCTCCTCTTCCAGCTCCGGGCGTAGCACAGTCCTATGTGCTTCTCTGCCTGCAGCTGCACCGCTGCAGCCTCTGCCACCTTCCCTCGGTGTGCGTCTGTGTCCCTCTTCTTATAAGGACGCCAGTCATGGGGTTAGGCCCCACCCTAATCCAGTACAACCTCGTCTTAGCGTGACGACCTCTGCAAAGGCCCTATCTCCAAATTGGGTCCCATTCACAGGGACTCGAGCACATCTATTTGGAGGACCCCAGAACAGAGCTGTTCTCCACAAAGGCCCTTTGTGCCTGGAGGCCTCAGTTGTCTCGTCTGTAAAGTGGAGGTAACAGTCATACCTTCCTCACTGGGCCGATGTAGGGATTGAATTTGTTCAGAGATGTGGAGTGCTCAGAGCCGTGCCCACCACACAGCGAACGCGACCTGAGGGGTCCTGTTCTTAATGTTGCCATCCGCTGCAGGGGTCCAACGACAACATGGAGGGAGAGAGCGTCGGGGTAGACGCAGTTCCTACGTCAGTGGTTTCTGGTCAGGATAACCCTGTGCCCACAGTGTGGCTGTCCAGGCCAGCGCCCTGCAGCCCCCGGACGTCTCCCTACCCGCGCCTGCTCTGGGCCCCCACGCGGGCCCTTGTTCCTCACCTTGCTGCGCTGACCGCTGCCGCTGCCTGGGCTGGTTGCCACCTTCCCTGGCGTCCTGCAGAGCTCGGCTTCCCTGCCTGGGTTTTGCTCCAGTGTGGCGTCTGGTCCTGGTCGTTGCTGCCGACCCTCTGCTTTCTCCAGCACACGCGCACGGGCTGCAACTCGACGCAGGTAAACGTGTGTTCGTCGTCTGAGCGCATCCAGCCCGTGCACGCCGCGAGGACAGGAACTGCGTCTGATCTGTCCTTCTCCGTGTGCGCCTGGCACACGTGGGCTCTCGGCCGTCTTGACGCCTGAGTTGCCGGGCGGGACAGTTGCCCGAGCCCCGTTTGCTGGCGGGGAGCAGACGGCTTTACTTTTTCCTGTTCTATTTGTTTTTATTAAAGTTTTTATTTTGAAAAAAATCTGGACCCGTAGAAAAATTGCCGAGTATTACAGTGACCTGCCGTGTTCCTGTCACCTAGACGCGTCTGCTGTTAACAAGTGTCTGTACTCGCCCTTTGCTCCTTCTCTCTCGATGTCACCATCACCGTCGTTTCTCTGCTTTTGCTGACCCGTGACAGTAGCTGGTGGAGGACGTGTCCCTTCGCCTCTGAACACATCCGCATTCTCCCAGGAGCGAGGACGTTTTTCTACACCACCACGTTTCCAGGATGCTCTCAGCTAACCCTCGTATTCAGATTCCACCGCTTGTCCCAATTCTGTGCTTTTTAGCAACTTTTCCTCCCAATCCAGCTTCACCCTGGAATCACACGTTGCCTTTGGCTGCCACCTCTCGTGTCGTCCCCTGTAATCTGAAATGCTCCTTCGTCGGCCTTTGTCTTTGTTTCATGGATGTTTTCAAGAATGCGGGCTCCCAGTTTGCAGATTGCCCCTCTGTTTGAGTTTGTTTGATCGGATTCAACTGAGGTTAGTCACTTTTGGAAACCCAGTGTTTTTAGAAATGGGGGAGTTTTTCATTATAACAAAAAGAGATCTCGCCTTTTAAAAATTAATAAATTTGGCATCACTGGGCCCAAATTTCCACCTGGCTTGTTATCCGCAATGTCCACCTCACAGCTTCCAGACCCCGACGTCGTGGTGACAGGGAGCCCCTAGGGGCCGGGAGGCTGGTGTCCTGGCCAGGGTCTGCTCCTAACTCACCGCACGACCCTGGACACGCTGCTCGCTGCCAGCGGCCTCAGAGAACAGGAACAGAGAAAAGGTTTGATGAGAGAACATCTCCCCAGCGCAGAGCCCAGAGAATATGATCCTTTTCACTCTACATCCATAGGAGGCCACAGAAGAAGCTCCACTGCCGGGGCAGGAGCATCGCAAAAAAGACACGCCCAGGAACAAGGGCAGGTGGGGGTTGCATGGATCTGCGCAACGGCAGAAGGCATGGTTGGTAAAGGACATTGTAACTCATCCAGAGAGAGTTTATCAGCCTCTTGATCTTCCTCAAGAACTCAGATACTGACAGCTCTCGGCAATGAGAACGTCACCCCAGAGGAAAGGAGGGTGTGTCGTGCCTTGGCTACGATGAGCCGGCACCCCCATCGCGCCTGGCTAGAACTCTCCCACCCCCAAGCCCAGCCGGACTGTCTCGAGCCTAGACATGGCCGTGCTCCGTGCTCACACCCAGCAGGTGCAACGTTCATGTATTCTGAATAAATACACAAATGACTGGATGAGTGTAAAGTAACTGGTTTATTCTTCTCAACTAACTCTTTGGCTCATTCTCCAGAAAAATGTTTCTCAACCTTCTTAAGTATATATCCCCTTCTGAGAAACACAGAAACACACCCCATTTTATATGCTGATTCATACACCTGCTCCCCCAAAGGGCTATGGAGAATATGTTCTCATTAATAATCACGATCCCATATAGAAATCTCTACCTGCCAAAAATATTTTATTACTTTATATTTTCAAGTTACACATAAAAAGCTATTTTCCCAAGCATTATATATTACTATGAAATGAAATGTTTAAAAATTTTAAATTTAAATGTTTTCTGTTCTACTTCACTCTAAAGGTTCTGATTGCTCACCCCGAAAATGGGGGAGAACACAGCCCCCTCGCCAGGGAGTGGCTCTGACCTAACACTTTAGGATGGGGACCCGCACGCGGCCTCCCACTGTGGGTGCCTGATCCTTGTGAGGCATCCAGCCTCGTGGTCTCTGTTCTGGAATCTTCACTGGGAGGATGGTCTCAAGGGCCAAGGGAGCTGGTCTACTCAGGGGGACTGGCCCACGGTCGGCGCACAGCACCACAAGCCCCTCACCCTGCCTCCCACGCTGCTCTCACGTGGGACAAGTGCTGGACTGCAGAGAGGGAGAACAGGAATACAAGGACAGCTGGCCACCAAAAATGCCCAACTTCAAGTGAAATCATGCATGTTCTCAAAAAACAAACACCAAAAAAAGACATTTGGGGTAAACTGGGATGTTTGTCCCCATCTCCTCAACGTGTTTGGTGACAAAGATCTTAATTGAAAACTTTCTTCCACAGAGACTAGGACACACTTTCCTGTTAATAATTACAGATATTAGAAAATTCTTAACTGATTTGGCTACGAGACAACACAGGAAGAGTTTCCTCTTCATTTTTAGCCACAGTAATAGTAGCATCAGCCAATTTGAAAACAGACCAAATAGAATAGCTGATTTGGATTATCCAATGTAATGGTCCAATGTGCTAAATTAACTATGAAATCTTCTAATTTTATTCAGGCATATAAGTAAATTTTTTGTGCCTAAGTACATCTAATGGCATGTTTTCAACTAGTTTTAAACGGGCGTTCAGCCTCCACTAAGAGAGAGACCGCCATTATCATGGGTCAGAACTCGGGCTCTGGCGCCGGACGCCATCAGCAAAGTCACCATCAGTATTTGATTGGTCTATGACGTTGGAGACTTTCAGATACACCCAGGGATTACAGAATCCAGAGACGGGTTCAAATCCTGCCTCTGCCACTCCCTGCCTGGGTTGGCCCCAAGCAGCTTCCTTTCCCTGTGCCTCAGTGTTCCTCTCTGAACAAAGGGAATGAGGATCACAGGAGCCACCATGGGGTTGAGAGGCTGAGCGGATTAATTCACAAAATCGCTTTACTCAGTGTCCAGCACATGGAAAGTTGCAGTGGAAGGGAGTGGTGGTGATGATGATGATGATGGTATTTCCTTGATGTACACTGAGCATTTGCCCCACAGGCGCCAGCCCAGTGTGGAACACGTACAGATTCAGGCCGTCCTCCCGGAGCACACCTGTGCCTGCCTTCTGATGAGAACAATGAGGCTCGGGGAGTCAGGAGACAGGAAAGGGTTTGGACCAGGCCTGTCAGAAAGGACCGAGGCCTCCCACGGCCAGGGAGGGGGTGCAGAGATGGACAGGACATGACACCTGCCTCTAGGGCCACGATCCCCTCCCCCAGTGGTTACAAGGCAGCGTTTTAGTGCTGGCATCAGGGGACAGCAGGAGTCATCATTTGAGTCCACAGACACCCTGTTCCGTGGCTAGAGCAGACACTCTCACCTCTGTGTGATCAAAGCTGCTTCTGGGATGACTGACTCTCCACGTTTGACTTAAGTCCGTCCACTAACAATCACCTGTTCACTTTGCCAATGAGAGGACCAGGTTTCAGTTCTAATTTCCAGCCTCAGCTAAGGCTTTGCTTAGTTTTTAAGACTCTAATTTCTTTTTTTATTGACATATAATAATTGTATTCACAACAGCCCAGTCTATTGGGTGTCATTATTTCCATTCTACAGATGAGAAAACAGGTTGAGAGAGCTCGAAGTTTGCCCCTAATCAGGCAGCCATCAAGCGCTAGAGTTGGGGTCAGAACCCAGGAGTGCCAGCCTCTGAAAGCTGGGCCATGTTTAATCTACTCGCACATCCATGGTCCTATTTGGCGTTTGCTCTGATGGTGAGTCAGAGTGGTCAGGTGGCAAGGGGTGGAGAGGGCGCATCACAGCAGAGGAGTGGTGGGCGTGGAGGAGAGAGGCCTGGGGCCTCCGTGGGCATCTGCAAGAGCTTTGGGGGGCTGGATGGTGGGGACAGGGTGGGTCGCAGAGGGGGTGGAGGTGCCAAGACAAGGAGCAAGAAAGTCAGGCAGAAACCAGGGTTTTCAACCTCTCTGGGGAGTCCCACCCCAGGTCACTCACATCACACTATGTGGAATAGGACGCCCCACATAAAATCCATCAGAACTCCCTTGGCAGTGCAGCCGGGGTTGAAACCACTGGGGCCGTAATGGTTAGGATTCCTGAGTTGGTCTACTTCGATGTACACTCCAGGGGCTCTCCTTTGTCCTGGGCCAGGGCTTAGAGCAGGTGGGTGCCACACAGGGTGGAGGCAGGGTGGGGGGCCAGGGGTTGAGTGACATCTGACAACGTCGTCCTGGTCAACTTGAGAAACAGCATAAACAAACCGTGAAATGTTGCTTCTCCTTTGCCTCGGGACTCTTGGTTGGCTGCCATGGGACTGTCAGCCTCTCAGAAAGTGTCTATCTGGTCCAGGAAGGCCATGGGAATGCAGAAGCGCGTTCTGCTCCAGCCAGGACCATGTCACACCAGAGTTGGCAGCACAGAGAGCCCAACTCTCAGAGCCCCTGGGAGACCAGCAACTCCCTGTGTTCATGTTCTTTTTTTTTTAATTTCAGAATATTATGGGGGTACAAACACTTTGGTTACCTATATTGCCTATGCACTGCCCAAGTCAGAGCTACAATCGTGAATATCCCCCAAAGAGTACACCCTGCACCCATTAGGTGTGAGTTTTCCCATCCCCTCCACCCCCTCCCACCTGCCTGCCCCCTGATGAATATTATTGCCATGTGTGACATAAGTATTGATCAGTTAGCACCAATTTGATGGTGAGTACCAGTGGTGCTTGTTTTTCCATTCTTGTGACACTTCGCTTCGAAGAATGGGCTCTAGCTCCAACCAGGATAATACCAGATGTGTTTATTCACCATTGTTTTTTATCGCTGAGTAATACTCCATGGTATACATATACCACATTTTATTAATCCACTCGTGTATTGATGGGCACCTGGGTTGTTTCCGCATCTTTGCAATTGTGAATTGTGCTGCTATAAACATTCAAGTGCAGATGTCTTTATTATAGAATGCCTTTTTATCCTTTGGGTAAATACCCAGTAGTGGGATTGCTGGATCAAATGGTAGTTCTACTTTTAGTTCTTTGAGGTATCTCCATATTACTTTCCATAGAGGTTGTACTAATTTGCAGTTCCAGCAGCAGTGTATGAGTGTTCCTATCTCCCCACATCTCCACCAACATTTGTTGTTTTGGAACTTTTTGATATCAGCCAATCTCACTGGAGTAAAGTGATGTCTCATTGTGGTTTTGATTTGCATTTCCCTGATGATTAGAGAAGTTGAGCAATTTTTTATATGTTTGCTGGCCATTATTTTGTCTTCTTTTGAAAAGTTTCTGTTCATATCCTTTGCCCACTTTTTAATGGGGTTGTTTGATTTTTTCTTGATGATTTTTGAAGATCTAGAAAAAATAATTCTATGCTTCATGTAGAACCAGAGAAGACCCCGTCTAGCCAAAGCAATCTTAAGCAAAAAGAACAAATTAGGAGGCATCAATCTACCAGACTTCAAACTATACTACAAGGCTATAGTAACCAAAACAGCATGGTTCTCGCACAAGAACAGAGACATAGACCAATGGAACAGGACTGAGAACCCAGATATAAAACCAACCTCATACAATCACCTGATCTTTGATAAAGTAGAAAAAAACACACTGCGGAAAAGAATCCCTATTCAATAAATGGTGCTGGGAAAACTGGATGGCCATATGTAGAAGACTGAAACTAGACCCACACCTCTCACCTCTCACAAAAATCAACTCACGATGGATAACAGACTTAAACCTAAGATGTGAAACCATAAGAATTCTAGAAGAAAATGTTGGAAAAACTCTTACAGACATTGGCCTAGGCAAAGAATTTATGAACAAGACCCCCAAAGCAATCACAGCAGCAAAAGAAATAAATAAATGGGACCTGATCAAATTAAAAAGCTTCTGCAGCAAAAGAAATAAATAAATGGGACCTGATCAAATTAAAAAGCTTCTGCACAGCCAAGGAAACTATCACTAGGGTGAACAGACATCCTACAGAATGGGAGAAAATATTTGCATGCTATACATCTGTGTTCATGTTCTTTATGAGTTTCCCTGCGAGGTAACAATCCACAGGCTGGAGGAAAACCCCTCATTTGCAAGGCAGCTTGTTCCCAGACTCTAATCTAGGTCTTCTAACTGACCCTAAGGATGTCCATCCCACTGAAACTGTGGCCCCCACAGAGAGTAATTCCCTTAGAAAAATAACCCCTTTTCTCTGAAAGAGGCTTTTTACAATAAGTGAAGGTGTTTGGAGATCCCTTTAAAAAAAGGTTCACTGTAACTTTATTATTGGGCTTTGGGGAATGTAAAAACACTGCCAAAATAGAAATCTGGCCACTAAATAGTCAAAGTAATGAAACTAAAGAAGCCCTCAAGTATCATTTCTATACTTTACATATTAACTCACAACATTCTAAACATTAACATTTAGTGCTTATTTCGCTGTAGTGAAATTAGAGCATCCATTGAATTTTGGCAGTCTAGCAAATTTTTTACACAATGTGAGTGTAAATACAATGTTAATTCTCTTCAGTCTACTAATTCCATCCATAAGGTGTAATACCAAGGAAAAATGATATTAGAAGTTAAAAGTCAAATGTACAAAGATATTCACTGCCAGGTAATCTAATTGCCAATAACTGGAAAGTATCTAAATGTTCTAGAATATGGGTTGGCAAACATTTTCTTAAAGGGCCAGATAGTAAGTACTTCTGGCTTTGCAGGCCACGTACGTGCAGTCTCTCATGGCTACTGAGCTCTGCCATCACAGCACAGAAGCAGCCACAGACAGTGTGGAGGTGGAGAGCAGCTGTATTCTGATAACAATTTATTTACAAAAGCAGGCGGCAGGTAGGGTTTGATCCACAGGCCATAGATCCCTGTTCTATGATAAAAAAAAATGATTCTCAAATTTTGAAAAAACAAAATATGGTCAAACATTTAGGTGCCAAGTTAAACTTGGAAAAATGTAAGCCATGTAATGTTAAATTTAAAAAGTCAATAAAATAGGTACAATTGCAATTATGGCAAGAGCGTATACAAACGGAACATGGCTGAATGGGAGCACGCGGATTAAAATGGAGCGACTAGAGCAGCGTGACGGGTGCGGCGACACAGTCAAAGCTTGCTCTGCAGACTTTTCCGTGATGTTTCAGGTAATAAACCAACACGTGTGGCGGACGGAACACCAGGATGCTGTCCTGAGGCCAGGTTGCCTTTGTGGTACCGTATTCCTGGACTGCACCCCCCATAACATTTTCCATTCATTCATTTGCTTATTAATTTATTTAAAACTGGTTTATTAACAAATGGTCAAACATTTGTTACATGCCAGACACGTGCATGCAGGAGGGATGCACAGTGCGGAGGGCAAATCACCTGGAGAACTGGCCTGGGCTGGCGTGGTGGTCGGGGCGAACTCTGGGGAGGTGACGGGGGGCTGTTCTGGGGGAAGAGGGCAGCTGCCGGCAGAGGGGGGGGTCCGCGGCTGAGGGGCAGCACCACTAACCTCCTGTGGTAGGAGGGGCGCCTGGGCCCTGGATGGAGCTCGGTGGCCAGCCCTGGGACTCTCCGTGGGGACTTTGACCCTCAGAGCAATGGGGAGGCCCTGAGAAACTGCTGTGGGTGAGGGGCCCTAGGCCTAGAAGGGAAGGTGATAGTGGAAGGCCCACCTGTGCCCACCTGGGATGAGCCGACCCTAAATTAAGGTGAGGAAGAGCTGGGCGTGGTCAAAAACAGCCCCACCAAGGGTATGGAGGGGTTCCCCAGAGCAAGTGGCATCCACAATCCTCCAGGTCTCCCTGCAGCCCACCCCAGCCCACACTCCAGCCCTCCCTTTCCCAAAGCACCCTGTCCAAGATCCGGCCTCTTCGCCCGCCCTGCAGGTGGACCGAAGCCGCCAGGCACCGTCTAGCCCTCCAGGACAGCACTTCAGGGGTCTGCACCAGTCCTGCTGGGGTCTTGGGACAGTTTAAAATTTATGTCCAAGAGCTGTGAGCTTAAAACTCCATATGTTCACCCTGCAGATGTTTCACGTGCAATTTGGGAATTTGGGAATGCTCAAAATAGCATTTGCCCATGAAATTGCCTGAAATGCAGTCCAAATGCATCTGTAAAAAGTAACCAAATAACTATTTATCGTTATTAGTTCAGGTTCTTCCAGCTTCCACACGGGGCTGAGCATCAATTTAATCAGGTGTCGGACGTGTTTGGGGGTGACCACAGATGCTGATGTGGACACCTTGGGCTCTGTTCCGCAGAGTGCGGCCAGCAATCAGCAAGTTCTCCCCGTTGGCTCTGACATCTGACCACGACACATGGAGAAAGCCCTGGTGGGCTGGCTTTCCAAGACGTTTTCCTTAAGGTAAATTCCTAAAAACTTTGGCAAGAGTCCAAGCCCGTTCATAAATATGCCAAAATCCAGAAAAAAGGAGCAGGTTAGAAGATGATAAAATTATAATTAGGCAACCCCCTTCCCAAACAGCCTGTAGCATTGCTTCTATTCTTACTGGGGTAAAATGCACCCAATGTGAAATTTACCATTTTAACCATCTTGAAGTGTACAATTCGGTGGCATTAAGCACATTCACAGCATTGTACAAGAACCACCACTATCTAATTCCGGAACATTTTCATCAGCCCCAAAGGAAACCCTGTCCCCATCAGCAGTCACCCCATCCGACCTCCCCCCAGCCCCTGACAACCACTAATCCACTTTCTGTCTCTAGGGATTTGCCTGTTCTGGACATTTCATATACATGAAATCATCTACTACGTGGCCTTTTGTGTCTAACAAGTGCATGAAAAGATGTCCGATGTCATGAGCTGTCAGGGAAATGCAAATCAAAACCACAGTGAGACACCACTTCACACCCACCAGGCTGGCTGTGATAAAAAAGTGGAAAGTAACAAGTGTTGGTGAGGATGTGGAGCCCCTGTGCACAGCCGGTGGGAGTGTCACTGCTCTCTCACAATAACTCACGACTCAGGCCGCTGGCTGGTTTGCTCAGGCTGAAGCAGAAGGAGCCATGTGGGGACCTGCCACGCAGTAGCCGTGTGACCTTATGTAATTCACTTGACCTCTGTGGGTCTTCGCTCCTCATCCTTTACCTCCCAAGAGCCTGTGAGGCCCAGATAAATCACATGTGTGGCTGGCAAGGGCCTCCATGGAGAGGTGGTGAGGGCCCCGCAGACCCCCCAGCCTCATTTTATTCCTAAGACTCTCTCTCTTGCCCACTACCCCCAGCCATCCCAGCTTGCTCTCAGTTTCTCAGACTGGCACGCTCCTGCCCCAGGGCCTTTGCACTCACATTTGCTGCCTGGAATGTGCCCTCCTCTCCTCCGTTACACTTTTATTCAAACACCACCTATTCAGGGACAGCTGCCCCAACTGCCGTATTGAAAACTGCAATCCCTTCCCTGCCCCAGGGACCCCCCCATCACACTCACAGCACAACAACAGACGTTTATCCTCCAGGTTTATGAAGTCTCTCTGCCCCCAGTAGAAGGTGAGGGCCACGGGGCTGAGCGCTGTGTCCGCCTGCTCACCACTGTTTCCCAGCACAAGCACAGTGCCCGGCTCGGAGAAGCTGCCCGAAAGGATGCGGCTGAATCGGTGGGTGGACGGCAGGCGCCATGCAGACAGCGTCTGGAATGACGCCTGGGCGGGTCAGTTTCCTCGAGCACGTGGAGGCCAGGGCGCGCCCCAAGACACCCCCGCCCCGTCCCTGCACGTGGCCCAGCGCACCCACACTCGGGCGCGGGCACGGCCCAGCGAGGCTCTTGCTGGCGAGTGGTACAGACCCACCGGCTTTGGCTTAAGCAACAAGTGGGGAATCTATAGCTACGGGGACAGAGCTGGAGCTCTGCGAGGGACAGGAACAAGGTCCTGGGAAGGTGCAGAAATTCTCTCTCTCTCTTCCTCTCCTCCTTCCTTCTTCTCGCCTCCCTTTCCCTCTTCTCCCTCTGTCTTCTTGTGCTTTTCTTCGTGGATCGTGTCCTGTCACCCATGTCCTCTGCGTCGGGGAAATACCGTCACCACAGTGCACACAGCCAGCACCTTGAAGCTGGGTCCATTCCCTCTTGGTCTCAACCCCAAATCGCCTGGAAGGGCATCCTGGTTTCTGATTGGCCAGTGGAGTCAGGTGCTCCCTTGAGCCCATCGACATGGGGCGGGGGAGGGTGTCGCGCACATTCGGGGCACTGGGCTGGGCAGTGCAGTTGAGGGGAGCCGTCGCGAGCCAGGAGCCCTCGCACAAGCTGTTCCCCACGGGAAGGTGATGAGAACACACATCCTACACGTCACTTATTCCTTATTTGTCCACTCATTCGTCAAATACTTATTGGGTTCCTACCTCGTGCCAGGCACTGTTCTAGGGCCTAGGGATATATCTGGGGATGAAACATACGGAAACTCCTGCCTTTAATAAACCTATAGCCTAGTAGAGGAAAGACTCCATAAACAAGTAAGCAGATCTATTCATTAATGTTGAGGAGAAGCAAGTGCTCTACTGAGAAGTTAGCAAGGTGAGGAGGCGACCCTGAGGGCAGCAGGGCAGGTGTGATTTGACTCGGGTGGGCGGGGAAGGCTTCTCTGAGGAAGGGATGAGCCCAGCTGCACTCCAAGCAGGCAGCTCAGAACATGCAAAGGCCCTGTGGCAGTCAGGTTGTGTGTGTCTGGACAGGGAGGTGGCCAGGAGCCTGGAGGGTGGGTTGGGAGGGCAGCAGTGGACACCTGAGGCTTGCACATGGACTTGGAGTCCACACTCTTGGTCGCTGCTGTGAAAACATCTCCTGAGAACAGCAGGGCTTCTGACAGGGCACGAGACGGGGCTGGTACTTCAATCGGAGCCAGGTGCTTAGATGTGAGTCCCAGGGAGGCCACTCACTGCCTGTGAGATTCTGACTGGTTGCTCAGCCTCTCGGGCCTCAATTTCCTTATCTGTAGGGCACTAAGAGCTGTCCCCCACATGGCCACGAGCATCCCAGGAGGTCTCACGGGGGGCCTACTAGGTGCTCAGGGCAGAGGGCACCCACTCGGGAAGGCCAACAGCCGCAGGGAAATACAAGGCCACAGTTGTGCGCCCGCTGATGGCGAAGATCACAAGACTCGTTTTTCACAGAGATCCGTGATGACAGTCGCGGCCCGGGGTCAGGGAGCCGCGGCCAAGCTCCCTCCCCGTGGCCCGGATCCTCGTCTCCAACCAGGAAGGAGCTCCGGGGTGAAAAATGAGGGCCATCCCTGGTGGCGGTCTGTGTGCTTGTCGGACAAATGGAGGCCGGCTCCGAACGGGGGACTTCACGGCTGGCCACGCAGGGGACAGGCTGTCTCGCTCTCCAGCCCCCTTTGCTGTGTCCCAAGGAGGCAGGAATTCTTGACAGCACGAGCTGAAAGATAGGTCCCCACTGGACCATAGGGATAATCTGCCAGGGCCTCTCAACCCCAGAAAAGGCCGGGACCCTGACGGAGGCCTCGCCCGTGGGTCCCAGGGGCCCTGTCAATCAGGCCGTCCAGGAGCGGTGGGGACGGGTCAGGCCGGCTCCTGAGAAAGCCCAGTATTGTTTGCAAAGTTTAACCCCTTTTCATCTTGGGTTTCATGGTGAAGTCTGTGTGGTCACACTGGCCAATTTAGTGTTTGTTGGGAGCTGGGTGAGACGGCCCGTGAGGAACAGCCCTCTGGGGGCCTTTAGGTAGCTCTGTGGTCGTGACTTATGGGGAACACAGGAGGGGAAAGGGCACATTTTTATCCCATATTTGGTGATGTGGTGGGCTCCAGGTTCTTCTTTCTCTCGCATTTGTCAGGATCTTAATGAGAAACCCCAGAAGGATTTAGAAATTTCCCTTTCCCAAGGACAGGAAATAAACGGGAACATTCTAGGGAATCAGGGGAAAACCCGTTGCAAGTTAGAGACAGCAGTCTGTGTTGTGTGCGTGCATGAGTGTGAGTGTGTGAGTGTGTGTGTGTGTTAGCGAGAGAGAGAGAGAGAGAGAGAGAGACTCCTGTCATCTTTAGGAATTGCTTTCTGGCATTGAGGCCACAAGCATTTTGAGAAGGTTAATCTTTTTGAGGCATTCTGGAACCCCACTCATGACAATGATTCATCCTTTGAAGTTCTCAGCTTTGAATAAACAGTTTGTCTCTCTCTTGTCAGGCGTTTGGCTGAGAGAGTAAGCAAACCCTCTCCAGCAAGTGTAAATGCCAGTTAAACAATACCGACATAAGGGATAAACAGGTCCTCATGCACCATAAATATTGTAATCTATTTTTTCCATATGACATGTCTGGGGTTAAAAAAAGATGAAGAAACGCTTAGATGCTGAAGACAAAGTAGAAATAAGTCTGGCCTGAGTGAACTTGCTTTTCTGTCCTTTGGAGCTTCCTAAAAACAAAACATATTAATTTGAAATACAAAGGGCTTTTTCTTAACCTGAATCTTCTGGCCACTCATCAAGGCAAACAAAAGCCACAGCCATGCACAGACTCAACCGGGAAATAAACGTTGTTTCAGAGTAATAAGGCTTTCGAGTAAAATTGTATAGCTTGTGCTTTCTCCCTGTTAATATGACATTCTGCGTCGCCGTAAAGTACCTCCTTCAGGAATGCAGGACCCAGCTCCCCTGAGACCCACCTTGGTGGCTGTAGCAACAGCTCCTGCCCCTGCCATGGGCCAGGTGATCTCAGACAAGAGAGTTCACTTCTCTAAACCTCGGGTTTCTAAGCTGCCAAATGGGATTCTTCTACTCTGACGTTCAACACGTGTTGAGTGACACGTTCTGCTGGCTGCGTGCTGTGGCTACCTTTGTGAACACGCAGGTGCAGCCCTCGGGCCAGGCTCTCGCTGCAGTGGTGGGGACTTAAAATGAAAATGTACTATGGTGTTGAGGGGTGATCCACTTTGGGGGGAACCCAGAACAGGGCGAGGAAGCAAAAGGCCAAGGGGCTGCTATTTGGCATGGTGGTCAGAGGAGGCCCCTTGGGACGGGGCCCTAGAGCTAGTGAACCAACACAAGGGGACTCTGAACACAGCGGACCTTCATGGAACTTTGTCCTTGTTTATTTTTAAACAGATTTGTTGAGATGAAATTCACATACCATACAATTCACCCATTCAATGTGTACAGTTCAGTGGTTTCTAGTATGATCGCAGTTGTGCAACCATCACTACAGCCAACTTCAGAACATTTACATCACCCCAAATGGAAGCCCTGTACCCATTAGCAGACACCCCATTCTCCCTGCCCTGGCCCCTGGCAACCACGAATCTGCTTACTGTCTCTAGGGATTTGCCTACTCTGGACACTTCATAAAAATGGAATCATATAGTATTTGGTCTTTTGTGACTGGCTTCTGTCACTCAGCATCATGTTTTTGAGGTTCATTGCTGCTGTACAATGTCAGTGCATCATTCTTTTTTAGGGATGGATAATATTCAGTGTACGGATTGACCACATTTTGTTTACCTATTCATCGGTTGACGGACGCTTGGGTTTTTTCCACATTTTAGCTATTGTTAACAATGCTGCTAGGAACACCTGCGTACAGGTTTCTGTGTGACGTGTGTCTTCATTTCTCTTGGGCGTGTCCCAAGGAGTAGAACCGCAGGTCGTATGGTGATTCTGGGTCGAGTGTCTGAGGCTGTGTCAGACTGTGCCACAGAGGCTGCACCATCTTACGTCCCCACCAGGTTCCTTCCTAACCTTGACCAGAGAAGCCCTCATGAGGTGGGAAGAGAGTCGTTGCTCTCTGATGTAGTCTGAAGGCGTCTAGAAGGTGTCAGGCCTCAGGCTAAGGAACACATTGAACGTGACCACGATTCCTCTGTTTGGCTAGTTCTTTTTTCTCCGAGAGAGGATGTTGTTTCACTTTGGAGTCATTCAGTTTCAAATGACAGAAAACCGGACTTGAACTGGCTTGTGCAATAAAAGAAATTCTTACCTTGTCCAACTGGACAGGTCAGAGGGGCCGACTTCAGGTGAGGCTCGATCCAGAGGCTGAGAGAGGCCACAGATGGACAAGGCAATGGGTGGAAAGTTCTTCTCCTCCCACCCCCTACCCCGACCCTCCCCAGAGCACTGGGCTCTGAGAAGCCCTCCACGGTTTTTCCTCCTGTAGCTGAGTGTGTGCACAGAATACTACTCCTCCTTCTCCTTATACGATGGCAGCCTGCCGTTCATACCTCCAATGCTCAGTGTTTTGCCACTTGGCGACACTCTTAGAATCCATTCTTGTCCTTACATATGGCAATGCCTCATAATTTTCACTGTGTCTGCATCACACTCCCGTGTATGGACACACCCATGATTTATTTAACCCATCTCCTCATACTGGACATTTGGGTTGTTTCCAATCTTTTGTTACTTTGCACAACACTGTGACGAAGTTTTTATCCTTTGTACAGAGGCATGAGTTGATCCATTGGATAAATTCCTAGAAGTGGAATTTATTGGTAAAGAGTATTGTGTTTTCACATTTTTAGTAAATACCGTCTAAATGCTCTTGAAAGACGTTAACCACATTCAGATTCCTGTAGCAGCAGCCCACGGGGTGCACAGCTCAGACCTCCCTCCCGTTGAGAGCAACTGTGCTGTGGGCAGAGGGCCACGGAGCTGCCCTGGCTGTCTAGCCAAGGCCACGGATGAGGTGCAGGGACCCCCGTTTCTGCCCAGCAGGGAAGTCCTCTGGGGCCACCTTCACTGTGGGGCAGCCTGGAGACGCACAGTGGGCCGAGGCTGCCCCTTCTCCTCTCCCTTCACGGTATCAGGACAGCATCCCCACCTGATGGCTGCACTACAGGTTTGTCACCTTGGCACCCCTTCCCCAGCACTTTCTCCACTGGGGAGTTTGCCCCCTGAAAACTCGAACTGTCACCCCCACTGCCGGTGTGTGAGGTCGGGCAGCACAGGCACTTGGTGGACGGGGCTCTGTGGCTGGGAGGTTCAGAGCACCCAGGCTTGCCCAGATCTCTCATTTTATAACTGGACAGCTGAGGCCCAGAGAGGGCAAGTGACTTCCCCAAGACCAGTGGTGGTGGGAGCCAGGCTGCCCCCAACTACCTCCCACCTGGGGATACCTGCTGACCTCAAGCATCCCCACTGTTGGCTAAAAGCAAGCATCTGGGCCACCTCTCCTGCTCTCCAGATGTCCTCAGGGGTGGGGTTCAAAGTTCCACAACATTCATCAGGGAAATTGTGTCCCAGGCCTTGGAAGGCCTGGGCCACCTCCTTCTGTGCAGCCATTCTTGTCTCCACTCCGGGAGGCTGCAGGGGGGCCTGGCTTGTTCCTGCTGTGAGGGGCACAGGGCACAGCTGCACTGTGGTCAGCAAAGCTCTGTGGGGCACGGAGGGCCAGGCCCAGTGAGGGAACTTGTCGGAGGGGCCGAGGGAGAGAAGGAGGAGGCACTGTGGGGAGAGTGGGTCAGAGATTCTCATCGTGTTTTCCCTCCTGCACTTCCAGGGGCTTAGACAGCAATAAAACAATGTGTGATTGTCAGCATAAGTCAAGGGAATTGGAATCCTGCTGGGACACGGAGAACACTGGACTTGAAAGAACCAGCGACTAAACGCAGAAGAGGCCCTTAAACGTCTTTCTGGAGGCTTCTTGCCTGCTCTGACTCCAGGCCGACTTCCTGGTCACCAGGAATGGGGACACAAACGTGTGGGCGCTGGTGCCTGGAGGGCGCTCAGGGGCTCAGGAACAGCCACGGCAGCGGTGGGAGGGTTTGGCTGTGCTCCGCCTGGTACAGCCATGCCACCTGGTAAGGCCCTGCAGGCGTCTGGGCTGGGCGGGTGGGTTCTGGCGCCAGGCCACCGGGCCAGTGCGGGGAGGCCAGGGATGAACTGGAGACAGCGCCTGCCCTGCACTTCCCTAAGCTCCCTGAGGGCAGAGGCAGGAGCTTATCTTTATTCATCTCTGAGTCCCTCTCAGTTGCTGTTTGCTGACTGGGTGAATAAAGGAAACAGAGAGAGAGGAGGGAAGGAGGGAGGGAGGGAGGGAAGAGGGAGGGAGGAGGGAGGAGGGAGGAGACTCCTCACCAGCTCTTCCTTGTTCACAGGCTTGGCCGTGGATCGTTTTCAACAGCACTGACATAAACCCTTTGTCCGGCATCTGAGACCCGGCCGCCTGACTCGGCAGGTGCTGACCGAGCACCCACTGGGTGGGCAGGGCCATGGGCCCACAGCAGATGGTACTCAGAGGTCAGCGCCCAGCTGTGGACTCGGCAGACACCTCCGATGGAGGGCAGAGATCTTGCCTCAGTTTCCACACTTGACCCCACCTTTGCAGTGGAGTGGCCCTGTGTCCAGTAGCCGTGTGGTGACCACCAGCGTCCGGTTCTCCTCGGCTGGGCCGGCACCATGCCCTGTTCTTACCCTGAACTCAACCCAGCACAAGGGTCTGAAGAACCTCGCTTTGGCTCTGCCGCGTCCTGGAGAGTCTCTCTGCTTCCTTTTCCAGGCTATGGGTTCAAGCAGGGGTGGAGGGAGGTATGACATGTGCCACAGTAGCATTCTGTGCCCTGATACACTCTCCTGCAAAATGCACCAAAGCGCAGGGAACTGTCACCAGGTGTGCGTGGCCAGTGAGTAGCCGTATGGCCCCCAGGATTGGATCCTCATTTGGTGGGCTACTCCCTGCCCATTGGGCTGGGGTCAGGCCTCGAGACACCCTGCTGGCCTGACATCATTGCCCCTGTGCAAGTCACCTTTCCAATCCCACAGGGCGTTTAAAAGCCTTTTGAAACAGACAATCATTAAAGCTACTGAACGACATCATTGTTCAGCTGCATCTAGATTTTGGACTGTTGGAATGAATACCTTCCACCGTAGTTCAGCCAACCTAACTAGCTGAGCAGGGCACTGGAGCTGAGGTGGTAGCTGCTCAGGGATCCCTGGAGAAGGGGGCCGAAGCCCGGCCAGAGGGACATGCGGAGGCTGGGACGGGCTTGGGGGTGTGTATTAGATTGAACAATGAAGACAAGAGATCAAACTGGCCTGTCTCAGCTGCCACACTGGGCTGACCTTAACTCACCACAGGCAGTTGCAGCCTTAAGATGGAAATATCTCCCCCACCCATCTCTGAGCTTCGGTGGGAGTGGGTCTGAGAAATCAGGCGAGTCTAGGACCCTCCCTCACCAAATTCTCCTCCCTGGTGTTGGGAAGCTATGTTGGTGCACGTGTTTGTGTATCTGTAAAGATGTGTGGCGTTTGCATGGATGGAGTGCATGTGTATTGTTTTTGCCTTTTTAAAATCAAGATGAGTTTCACACAGCATAAAATTGGCAATTTTAAAGTGTACAATTCAGTGGCATTTAGTGCATCCATGATGTTGTGCAACTACCTTTATCCAGTTCCAAAACATTTTCATCACCAGTGTGCATGTGCTCTGTGTTGGTGGTGTTCAGGGAGTTGTGGAGGACACATGCATGACATGTGTGCACATCTATGGACATGTGCGTGTGACTGCCTGAGGGACTTCAGGGTTTGCTGAAGGTAAAGCCATCAGCCCCCGCTCTGATCGCTGCCTCTCCCTGGCCAGTTTATTTGTTCTTGTCGGGGACTGTGAGTAACATTTGTTTGCTGGGCCCATATGGCTGTGAGTGACAGCCACAGGGGTGGCCAGTCCCCTGTCCGCTCCAGGAGGGGGCCTGGCCCCGTGTGCAGTGGGAGGCTGCACTCACCCACCTGGTGGTGCCACAGCTTTCTCCCCACTGAGGGCAGCTGGCCTGGGCTCCTGGGGACAGGGGCAGGGCCAGGCTGACACTGTTCTCCATGGGGCGTTGGTCCCCTGGCGCCTGTGGGGAGAGGTGGGCATTCCAGCCAGTGCTGACGGGAGGGGACCTGCATTCAATAGCGCTCGACAGAGCTGCACTTCAACGGGAATTAAGTTCTAATGTCGGCACGTAAGCCCCCAATTAAGAACAGTATAGAGAAAGTAATCCCTAAAAGAGCAGTTAAATCATCCATAAATCATGCTGCTTCCGCTGCTGAACCGGCAGGAGTAGCCGGCTCTCCCGCGGGGTCACTCGCCGGGAAAGCTCCGTCTGGAAACAGCAGCTCACATTCGCCTTCGGGGCTGCAAGACGCCCTCTCTGGGCGGGCCGAGGGGCACGGGAGGGACTGGGCTCCGATTTCCTCTCCAGGCGCAAGGCCACAGAGGGGAACGGTGGGCAAAACCGCCCAGGCTTGTGCGAGCGCGTCCTCCCCCTCTTATCCCCTCCGTCTCGGCCCCTCTTAGCCACCCCCGTCACTGCAGGCCCAAGTCTCAGGCACAGCCAAGCACGGCCACCGCGAGACGCCGGCCCAGGGCTGCCATATCTTCCTGCATTTCAAGAGAAGCCAGAAGTTCAAAACAGTGGTGACATCTCCCAGTCTTAGAAAATTTTGGCTCAAATTAAAAACAAAACATAAAACCAAACAAAGGAGTGCTCAGAAGGTGATCTGTTGTCCAGAGTGTGAGCTCCGTGTGACACCTCTCCCTGGGAGTCTTTCTGGGATGGGTGTCCTTCCAGGGAGGAGCTGTGACCAGCACTGGCCTCTCCCCGGCCCCATCTGCCACCCTCACCCCTCACACAAAGGACAATCAGGACTGCCGGGTGTGGGCTGCTGGGCCCGGGGCAAATGTTCTATGAAAAGTGCTATCAAGGTCATGGTCCCCCCTCAGCCACCCAGAGGGGATCCCCCTTGGTGTGGACTTGAGAAGGCTGGGGAATTGGTGACCAGTTTTAAAATCACCCTTTACATTGGCTGTGTCATTATTTTTGGCAATAGATGTCATTTGAAAGAATGGCTATTTCTTCTAAATAACAAAAAACAGCACCTCAGCTGAGCAGGGTCCACCCAGGGGAGGAGAGGTTTAGACCACACTCGGATTGGGGCTGACCTGCGTCCAAGCCACTGGTTCAAAGGAAATCCCTTCCTATAACCCTGGATTGGAATGTGCCTAGTGGCACCATCCATCATAACCCCAAACTGGAAACAACCCAAACGCACATTGCAGTAGAATGGATGAATAAACACGGTACGTTCACAGAACGGAGCCCGATACAGCAACGAGGAGGAGTAACCGCAACCGCAGAGCTGCTGAGCAGCACAGCCGGACACAGGAGGAACACACTGTCCAACTCCTTGCACGAGCAGCTCAAACCAGGCAAATCCGACCTCGTGTGTTAGGTCAAGGGCCTTCTCTGTGCCAGGCGCTGGGGGTGCAGCAGGGGCAAAAGGCACAGACTCCTGCCTTGGTGGGACTTATATTCTGGAGGGGGGACTCAGACAATAACATAGGTAGTAAGTAAAGTGCACAGATATCGTGGACATGTGGGGAGAAAAAGAAGACGGGGGATGGGGCAGGGAGTGTGGGGTTTGCATTGCAAATAGGGAAGTCTTTGAAGGCCACAGAGAGGGTGACATTGGGGTCAAAACCCGAGCAAGGGAAGGTGGGAGCCACAGAGACGTCAGAGGAAGAGCATGCCAGGGGAGGGAACGGGAAGAGCAAGGGCCTTGAGGCAGGTGTGCTTGTGGGGGAATAAGAGATGAGCTCGGCTGCACTGGGTGAGTGGGCGAGGGGGAGAGCGGTCGGAGGGCTGAGGGGGGCGGGCGAGGGCAGACGGCCCTGGGGGCCCGTAAAGACTCCAGCTTTGACTGAGACTGACAAGGGGGCTGCAGCAGGGGCCTGAGCAGAGGGGCGACCTCTTCTACTCGGTTTTGACAAGGGCCTCTCTTGTTGCTGGGCTAAGGAGAGGGCGCAGGTGGATGGGGGCGGGGGCATGGGGAGGCAGGAAGAGGCCATGGCAGTGTGCCGGGGAATCCAGGTGACAGTGGCCTGGCCGGGGTGGGTGTGGCCTTGCAGGTGGCCCAGCAGGCAAGGCTGTGGTGTGGTGCACAGGACAGAGTAATGGCTGGGTGTGTTGGGGTGGGTCCAGCAGAGAAGCCCGGTAGGAGGTGAGGACAGAGGCCTGATCTCTGGCACCGGAAGTGCTTGACTCAGAGATGCCCTGCAGACGTCTGGCAGCCCATGGGGTGGGCCCGACGCAGTGCATGGAGTAAGGACAGGACCAGGGACCAAGTCCCAGGGAACCCCAATATTTAAGGGTCAGGCATGGAAACAGCACCCCACGAGGGGGCTGCAGACATAGGGAGACACCAGGAGAATGTGAGTAATGGAGCGAGACCATCCTCACTCTGAGACCTTCTGTGGCTCATGTGGGCCTGTCTTTTCCCTAGAATGGAAGCTCCACGGGGACAGGAGTGGGTCCATCACATTCTCTGTTTTGTCCTGAGAACTGAGCACAGGATCCGGCATAGAAGAGGTGCCAGCAAACATGTGCTAAATGAACAAATGCCAGCGTGGCTAATACAGCTAAGAAGGTAGTAACCATCCATCAAGACCTGGGGCTGGCGCGTGAGTCAGTGCGTGCGTTCAGCAAGCTGCGTGTCTCGGCCCCTGCACGCTGGGGAGACTTGGGTGCCCCATCAAGTGCTCTGTGTGGGTGGAAACACAGAGAAGGAAAGATAGTCCAGGCTTTGCCAGATTGTGGCGAGTCCCCCCATCTCATGCGGACACGGGCTCAGCCATCCCACCCCCCAGGAGCCTCTGCCACCAAGGACCCCACCTCTGTTTTGCATGTGCTCTCTCCCCCTTGTTGAAAACCGTTTTTATCTTGCCATCAAAGGGACACAATTGGCACTTCTGTGTCAACGAAGATATAAGCCCTCCTCTTAGGTCCCAGTTCAATGTTGCAGTCATAAACCCAGCTAAGTTAAAAAAAGCAAAATGTGTCTGGCTTGATAGCTGGCCCCGAGTGCAATGGAAGAAGCCAAAAATAAACACTGTGAGTTGATGACATCCGTACCATCGGTGGGCACGGGGCCCAGCCCGGCAGTGGGAGCCTACGGCCGTCTCAGGGCCGAGGCTGCCGGGAGGGTGTGGGGTCCCCACGGCAGCCACCCTCCCTTGGGTGCTGTGGCCCTCTGTGCCCAGGTCCGGGCCGCAGTGCCCGTCACCCAAGCCTCCCGCCTTTGTTCGTTCATCTGAGAACCACTGCCCGGGGGCAGCCTGTACCTTCAGATTTCACTTTTCCTCTCCTGTGTGTTCTCTTGCCACCCAGGGGTGACCAGTGTCCCTCAGATGCTCTGCAGGATGAGTCTTGAAAATGCTTTGTTCTGGACAACCGGAGGTCGTGGCAATGCTGATGGCGAACGGTCACCCTGGTGATTAGAGGAGATTTTGCTGTCCTGATTGCATGGGCGAGGAGAGAGGAGTGGAGATCAGGGTGGGGGTCTGCCCTGTCCGCCTGCACGGCTGGCTACAGCTGCGCCGCTGGGCACTCTCCTCCCCAGTGTAGGTGTCCTGCCACCGTCCTTATGACCGTTGTGAATAATGTTTACTTGGAATTGAATTGACACCCCCCTTTATCTTTTTACTCAATTTACCTAAACAGTACAAATGTTGATTATGTAATTTTTTTCTTAAACACGTTATTTAAATACCAACCAATTAAAAAATTCTAGAACATTCCATGCACGCACCACTGGAACAGCCCCTAGGCCAGGTGTCAGGTGCGCCTCGTTTGGGAGCTGCTGCCCTCACCCTCTGCCCATGACACGGAGCCCTCGGTCCGCTAACCGGCGTTTGCCAGGGGCTGGGGAGGCTGGTGAGGCCCAGGTTCTGAGGGGTTATGGTCCTCCACCTCCTCAAGGAAATGCCCTGGATGTGTTGTCACACTTTCCCTGGGAACACGGATTGCCTGGAACGTTTTGGACGTTGCATGAACCCCTGATGTCCACGGGACAAGCACACGCTGCGCACTGGTGCCTCCCAGCCTGTCCTGTTCCCATCCCTCCCCGTGTGTCTGCCCGTGCGAGTTCCATGTTTTCTCATCGCTGCATCCCCCATGCCCAGAACGGTGCCCGGCACGTTGCGGGTGCCCAGTGAACGTTATTGAACAAACGTCGAATGAGCAGAGAATCAGTGGGGTTTCTGACTCTGGTCTCGTCCCTTTCCAAGCTCCAGGCCACCCTGCAGCCAACGCCTTTCATGTGCAATGCGATTGCGTCACCCCTCTCAAAATGCCTGAGTGACTCTCCGTGGTTGCATGAGGAAGACCAAGCAGCTTAGTGGGTCCGAGGCTGGAGCTCCCCTCGCCTGTGAGCTGCGCCTGCACACTCCTCTGCAGGCGCATCTGCCTCCCGTGCTCTTCCTCTCCGTGTTCCTCAGGGCTCGGTTTCCCTCTCACGTCCAAGGAAAGCCTTTGCTGACCCCCATCTGCCCCTGTGCCCCAGAGCACCGGGCGATTGCCCCTCCGTGCCAACCAGGACAGGTGAGGTCAGGCTGTGTTGTCAAAGTAACCCCGAAACCTCAGGGACTTCATAAAACTGATGTCCATGTTTACTCATGCTGGTGTTCACGAGTCCTGTGGGCCCCTCTCTGCATCATCAGTTAGGGACCTAGGCGAAAAGAGGCTCCACTTCTGGACACACAAAGGAGCAGAGAGAGTGTAGAGAACCCACCCTTGCTCTTAACTGCCCAAAGTGGCTCGTGCCATCATTGCTCACAATCTGTTGTCCCGAACAAGTCTCCTGGCCCCAGCCTACCTGTGAGGGAGGCGGGCAAGCGCGAACTCCTCTTGTGTGTTCAGGAAAGTGAACATGAAACAGAATGCTCTCTGCCATACTCCACCATAGAATGTCCCACATGACACAGTCATTGCCAATTTACTTTTCCACTCAACCCCCCCCACACACACTGTCTGGACTGAAGTCCCTTTGGGCCACAGATTTTGGGTTTCCCCCCATTTGACTCTGGGCACCTGGCACAGGGCCCTCGTCGAAGGACAATGAAGTTTCGGGAAAAGCCGATCCCACAATCCGCCCACTTGGTGCTCCCTGCAGAGCACCTTCATGCCTCCACGAGCTCTGCCTTCCCGATGCCGCACGGACCGTGACAGATCATTTCTCCATCCATCGCCTCTCTCCATCTGCCAAGTCAGAAAATGCTGAGCACCTATGGAAAATCCTAAACGCACCCCGCCTGTCTTGTCTGGTTTTCATTTCTCGTGTGTGCTGCTTTTTTGGTACAATAAACAAGGTAAAAGCACTGAAGTAAACAGAGTGAGGCTTAAAGGGGTTTCAACAAAGAGAGGATACCTGACCGTGTTCTTTTTTGACAATGTGAATGCCTAGTTTACACTGATAGCTGAAAAACACAGCGTCTGGATGGCAGCCAGTTTTCCAGGGTGAATAAGCACTTCGAAAGGGACAAATATTTTTCACAGACTGTAAGTGAAATGGAGGCTCAAATATTGAAAAATAAATACATGAAAAAGAAATAAAGAAAAGAAAAGACAAGAAGACCCTGCTGACCTAAGTTTCCACATGAGCTATAAACAATTTTTCATAGTTATGTTTAGTGCTTCCAAAGAAACAAAATCTCTTATTTTCAACTCCTCTGCATCACTACTCCCAGAATGAGTATTTCTAAAATGTCACTTTTGAGATTGAACCAGGGGCTTCACTCTTTGGGCCTCTGTTTCCTCATCTGTCAAATGGGGCTAATGATAACACCTCAGTCACAGGGTAATTATCAGAATGAAATGAAGTAACATATACAAGGACTTAGACCACGGCCTGGCACATAATGAGTTCTATGTAAGTGTTAGTCATTATGATCACCATCATCATCACCCCCATCACACCATCATCACTATCACCATCATCACCATCACCATCACCACCATCATCACCATCACCATCACCATCATCATCACCATCACCATCATCACCATCATCATCATCACCATCATCACCATCATCACTATCACCATCATCACCATCATCATCATCACCATCATCACCATCATCACCATCATCACCATCACCACCATCATCACCATCATGATCACCACCATCACCATCATCACCACCATCATCATCACAGTCATCACCACCCACATCGCCGTCATCACCACCCACATCGCCACACTCAGGACCTGGGAGCCTGGTATGATCAGGAGTCAGATGAGCCATGTGCACAGGCAGGGAGCAGACTTGCCCATTTCCCCAGCTGTAGAATGGAGACAGTAAGAGTTCGTGCTCCCAGCTTAAGAGGGTTCAAGACACGATGATGCAGTTACTAGTTCCAAGACTGAAGACAGGAAAATGTCTGTTATAACCACTATTGTTACTGGTAAATGTTGTTTATTTTAGAAAAAAGGGTCAAAGTGGATATTCAATAGGATTATTTAATATACTTATTAATCTGTTTGCTCCCAATCTATTTATGGATCCAGAAATGAAAGTGGTCTAGTTCCCTAAAATGCAAAACATCGATCACCAGCAGAACCTCCAACGTTAGCACTTTTCCATAGTTCCTGACCTGGGCGAGCCTTTCCACCTGCCTGGAATACACGCCTCTCCTCTTCTCCCAGCCAGTTCACACTCGCCCTCCATGCCCAACAGTTTCCACTTACCAAATAGACCAAGGATCTAACACATAATCACACCTATCATTGCCCCTTCATACCCAGCAGGGGGGATTAATTTTCTTAAGGGGAAGTTTGGTAAAGCAGAGCTGGAGTATTAAAAAAGAGTCCACATTCTTTTGCCTAGCAATTTAAAATTAAAATTTTAAAAGCTTTACATTCTAGGAATTTGTCCTGGAGAAATAATTGTGGATTTGCACGAGGACTTGGCTTGAAGGGACTGTCCTCCCAGCAGGATGACGGGAGACCATCAGAGTGTGCAGCTGGGAAGATGGCACACTTGCAGGTTGGACACTAGGCAGCCACTGGAAATGGTTTTATGGGGGGAAAAACCTACTTATTGAAATGGAAAGATGCTTATGATGTTTCAAGTGGAAAAAAGGCAGGATTCAAAACAGTGGGGGCAGCCGCACACCCTGCCGTCGCCACGGGATGATTCGATTCTCCCCTTTCACTTTCCAAACTCCCAGTTTGGATCGTGAAGTCCAGGGTCACCCTAAAGCTAGAATTCAGAGGAAGATCCTATTTTCGTGAAGAACATTGTCTACATCTATTCGTAGAAAAACAGCCAGAAGAGCATGCCCCGAATGTCCCAGCGAGCACCGCACAGCTCTGCCTCATGCCGGTTTCTCCTGGCATCATGGATCTTAGGGCCCCTCTCATCTCAGAAGTATCCCAATTTGGCTAATAAATTACATGCTCGCCATGTGGTTTGTACATTCCTTTTGCTCATCTCTATTTCTAAGCTTCCAACAGGAAACTTTTGTAACTAAGAGAATAAAGCAGGGAAAGGGAAGAATGCACCAGCTCAGACACTGCTGTCCCGCGCCGTGAACCACTCCAGGCTCGGAACCCTCAGCTCCGCCCCTGCCTGACACCTGGCAGGTGAATAGTAAACACAGGATTCAGCAGGAAGTGGAGAAGCCCAGCCTGCGCCACTTGGCCGATGGCTGTCCTACTAGTGATGGTGAGAAAGTATAATCTCCTAACGCAGACATAATAAACAGGTGCCTTCTCCAGGGACGCTGTCCCATCCTCTGGGAAGTACGAGGCCAGCTCGCTCCCTCCACAGGAGAACTGTGTGGCTCCATCTGCCTGGTGTTCCCCCCCAGTGAACGCTCGCCTCGCGGGAAGGAAATTGACCCAGGGACCACGCCTGGGACTGAAACACACCGTCTGCACCTTTACTCCTTGCAGAGTTGGAATAAACTCTTGCCTGTTTTTCTAGGGTTTTTTCCCCACCCACCTTTGAACTACCTTAAAACAATGAAGTGCCTCTTTGGACAGGTGGGCCTGGTGGGAATGTTGACCTTATTTCCATTCTCCTACCAAAAAGTGACAATGCGGCTCTGGGCCAGGGAGGGACGGTGTGTGACCAGTGCAGAAAGAGCAGTTCACACCACTCAATGACCCTCTGGGAAAGGAGGGGACTGGACGTTTCCTCCACATACTGTCTGTTTTGAAAACTTACAAGTCAGGAATATTTGTACTCAATCTTCGTTCCTTCCTCGTATGCCCGCAAAAATGTGCTCAACTTAAGAAAAATGAAGAAAAGGCCCAAATTATTAAATGTTAATGGACAATCACATTTAAGCACAGCAAAGCACCTGCTGCCTTCCCCGGCGCTGCATCCGCCCCGCACCCATAGCCACCCCCACCCAGAGGCCCGCGGCAACTACCAACCGCACCTCGAGGGTGTGCACAAGTGCACGCGCGCTTTGATTTCTTTCAAGTTCACCAAATGAGTCTAATATGCAGCCAGGCTAATCTCACAGCTGCCACCCTCCGTCCACTGGCAGGTGGCACCTGTGGCCTCGTCCAGGGGTGTCTCTGGCCGAGAGAGCATGTTCAGCCCACGCACGGGCAGGCTGGATGGCCGGACAGACCGGGACCCACGAGCAGCTCCACCAGCGCGGCTGAAGGATCAACGGCCGGCTCCCTCGCCGCTCGTGTAGACAACTGTGAGGCGGGCTCCCCGGGCCCCCCACCGTCTGCAGGAAGTCCCTGGTGGGCCTGAGCCCCAGGTGCCCCACAGGAAGCCTGACCACCAGGCTGCCTTTCCTTCCCCGGGTAGCGCTTGCTCACTCTCCTACCGAGCTTCCTGGCATGAACCCAGATAAACTCCTTACACTTGGCGCTGGCCTTGGTTCTGGGGACAGTCACTACCTTAAAAGCAAACGTGAGAGTTTCCAAGGGGCCCTGCGGCCTGTACCATCCTCTTTCCTCTCCCCTCCGGCCACTCCAGCTTCCTTTCGCCGTCTTGAGCGTCCAGCCGTGTCTGTGCCTGTGGCACATCTCTCGGCCTGGAGCACCTTCCTAGTCCCCTGCCTAAATCCCACGCATCCTCAGGCCCCGAGTCAAGGGCCCCTCTGCGGGGCAGCCTTCCTCAGGCCCCCTGTCCCGTTTCTTTGGCCTCTCAACGTCAGAGCATCTTCCCAGACCTTCTTCCCTCTGTCGCACCATCGCTCTCCTCCACAGACGGCGTCCAAGACCCACTCACCTCATCACTTGCCTGTCCTAAAATGCTTCACCTGCGCCCAGCCTGGCACAGCGGTGCTCAGTCCTGGCCGCACACTGGGTGCTCTTTAAAAAGTACTGACTCCCTGGGCCCACCCCCCCAGAGTCTGCTTTCTAGGGTGCGGCCTGGGTTTTGGGATTTCTAGTGCACAGCCCAGGCTGAGAAACCGGTGCTAGAATCTCACATCACTGAGCTCCAGCCAAGCAAACTCGTCTCTGATCCATAGGCACAGCCGGTTGAGCCTGCCTCAGGGCCTTTGCACTTGCTATTGCTTCTCCCGTGATGCTCTTCCTACCTCTTCCATGGGGCAAGGGGCAGGTGTTCCTCCACCTTCTCCTTCAGGCTTAGGTTCACTGTGAATTTTTGAGGGAAGCCTTCCCTGATCCCCCACACAGTGCTCTGTTTCCTCAAATGGCTACCCCAGTCTAATGATCTTTTCTGCTGGTTTGCTTATTGATTTTCTGTCTTTCCCACCTGGAAGGTAAACTCCATGAGAGCAGGGACTGACATTCACTGTTGAAGCCTCATTTTCTGGGTAAATGAATGAGTGGTGTATTACAGCTCTTGGAGGCACCATGCTGGTTGCTTTGCAGGAGACCAGGCCCGTGGTCTCCAAGCTCCCTTCTTTTCTTGCGATTCCAATGCTCAATTCCAAGCATCATCTAAAAACATCTTTTCTCTCCTTCTGAAAAGGATCCACAATACCTGACTCAAACCTGCTTCCCCCGGACAGCCTCCCCAGGACTCTCTCACACCCTCCACAATGATGCATTCAGGCAACGGTATTTATTGAGCACCAGCTGAATGCCAGCCACAGCACTTAGGTGAGCAGCAGTGTTTCTGAGCAAGCTGGCCCTGTGGCACAGACCCACGGGCACAGGGAGCAAGTGGCACGCAGAGCCCTTCCCGTCACCCTGTCTCCTGTTCTAGATTGAGGTGGAATCTTTCAGTGGTACCCAAAGCATCTTTGTGCCACTTTTCCTAAACTGTTTCCTTGTGTGGATGTTGTCTTCATTCTGTCTGGGATCCCTACAGAAATTGTCCCAGGCATAAAGCTACTATGTGGGATTTCCTCTACATAAAATCAAAAAGTTACTGCTGCTTTTATAGTCAACAATTCCATCCAGTGCAAAGGCAAGAAAAACTGATGAGTCATAGCTACCTTTAAAGGGAAACTGAAAAGCAGATGGAAAATGAATATTTAGGAGGGGCAGGTACAGTCGATGAAATGAGGGAGGAAAATGCCGTATTATAAATATATGTTTCTTTTTATGTTCATAATGCATTCAACCCAGGCTGCTGACAAGGAGAATTTGTATGGAAATCTTATATACTCTGAAATTGATGCCTACTACCCTGCCAGAGAGACGCGGCGTCTGACCCAATCGATCATAACATGCTCACACACACTCGCATACATGTTAACAAACGCTTGCATACTCACACACATACACACACACTCACATATTTGCACCCACACATTCTCACACCCCACACTCACACAAGCTCACACGTATGCTTCTCAAGCCTAAGTCATTCCCCTTTTTTTCAATCTCTAAAAAGCTGCATTTACCAAAATGTGCAAAATATGTGAAGTATGGAATCCACCTTGTTGAATGGCTGGGTTTTATTGGTCAAGCAGTAAATCAAAACACATGGAAAAGTGCCACATTTAGGAACACTCTGTGACTGTATTACCCCACGTTTTACTGGTTCATCTCTAATCGGAACCAGCTGGTAATAAAGAATAGAGTTCATGGGAATCCACCCCTTGTTGAAAGCTGGACCAAGGTGGCTGCTAGAAGCCAATTCACACAATGAAAACAGCTATAATTGACTTGTGAGGTCAGGCTCTGGGCAAAGTTAGGGGACAGAGGTGACGCTACAGCTGGTGCATAAAATGCTGGGCTCCTGTTTGCCTATAACTGTGTAAAGAGAAGCCAAAGAGAAGGGCGTCCATTTATGAAGCTCCTCCCAGGGATGTCTGCTGCTGCTGCTGCGTCCCAGGCAGCTCTGGAATCACAAACGTGCTCTGGGCAACAGTTGACATTAACAGCAGTAGTTATGATGAGGACACCCATGGTGATGGTGGTGATGGTGACGATGGTGATGGTGAAGATGGTGATGGTGATACTGATGTTGATGGTAATGATGATGGTGATGATGGTGATGGTGATGGTGATGATGATGATGATGGTGACAATGATGATGATGATGGTGGTGATGGTGATCATGGTGATGGTGATGATGATGGTGATGATGATGATGATGATGGTGGTGGTGGTGATGATGATGATGGCAGCAGACAGAAACTCCAAACAGGCTCCACAAAGCACAAAGAATATCTCCACAGCAAAGCCCTGCAACATTAATGCTGCAAGCGTTGTAACACTAACAACAAAATTTAACAACTTTCATTTTTTTCTATTGACTTGTCTATTTTAAACACTTTTCTCCCTGAAACAAGGACACTGGCATCTGAATTCTAGAAATGGAACATACACATTTGCCTCTGCCATCCCCTTCCTGTCTCTAATCAGCTCAGTGGGTCCACCCTTTGGAAAACTGTGATGCATCAGGAGGGTCTGTGGGTTATTTTTAGTGCCAGACAACATCCTACCTTTTCCTCTCTCTGTGGGTTCATGTGATATCCACCTTGTTTAAAATTTAATATTTTAATCAAATTTACAGACAGGTTTTTTTTCCTTGCAATCTGCAAATATTTTGAGGTCTGTGTGAAGCATTAGCGTTGGGACTCCCGTCTCCGTGCCTGCTACACCTGTCTTCCCCCAGTCCAGGGCAGGCCTGAGGAACCCTCAGGCACAGAATCTGGAGGGGGCATCACGTTTACTCTCAGCACAGTGTATTATTTGGTACCAACTGCTGGAAGTCAGTGAGATAAAATAAATCTGCTGTTCCTCCCCTGTCCAGACTCGGTCCCTTCACTTCCATTGGCCCATAGAGAGAGTACCAAGCTCATGACGGTGCATCACCTTTCTACAACATGAACATAGAAAGATCTAACCATTTTTATGGTTAGCACTTAGTACCCTATTCACTAAATCCATTTGGGAAAATTACTATTTAAAATCACCCAGTGGACTCACATACCCTTGGCGGTCAAGATGGTGAAGTCTTTTGCACAAACAGGCCCATAGCCCCATGTGTCTGCCCTGCCCAGGGTGCTCAGCCAGGGAAAACCCCCTCTTCAGAGAGCTGCCCTGCCTGGCATCATGCCATGGGCCACTTTACTGTTGGATTCCCCCCTTGAAATGTAAGCTTCATGGGGGCAAGGACTTTATCCATCTCATTCTGTGATACATAAACAGCATCTGGCATGTAAAAAGTGCTTAATGTATTCATTGAATCAATGAGTGAATGAGTAGGACTTCCGATTTCTGAGTACCTGATGGAACGGTGGGGTGCTCTCAGGGAATATGTGCACCTGGAGTGTCCCCTGGGCCGACTCCTTGCAGACAGAAAGAACATCAAGGAGAGGAAATCCCAACTTGTATTTCCAGTAAGAAATGCACATTACTTCTGTCTATTTTTGTGAGCATAGGGAACCCCTTCGTGAAAGGCCATCTGCTAGTGAAGATGCTGCTGTGGGAATCACTGTGCTGGTGACTACAGAATGCATTTCCCATCACATTGGGGGCTACATTTGTGAGGAGGAGACAGAAGGCTTGCAAGGAAACACAGCACAGCGTGTGCCTGGGTCTGACTTACTCTCATGGCAGTTCTCTCTCTGGTGCTCGGAGACGACAAGGTTGGCGCTCCTATTTCACTAGTCAGAACTCTTGGCCTTCCTTCTCAGCTCCAACTTTGGCACGGTCTCAGGACCTGACTCCATGGCAAGCTGAAAGGGGACACAGAGCTGTGTGTGCCTTTGAGGCAACGTGACAGGAACATAAGATCTGAGGCTTCCAGAAGGAAAAACAAATACCCTCTTGGGTGTAGACATGTCTCTGGCTAATGAAAAACCACAGTAGGACCACTTTACAACCTACTTGAGATTTTCCAAAAGGATCTGAGAACCATGTTGGGTTTCCTTGGCTTGCCTGATGAATCCCAAAGCTGTGAACTTGGCTGGTTGAATGTTCTCTGGAGTGACAAGGGCTGTCTTCTCTCAATGAAGAGGAACATGCTGAGGGATTTCCCCTCTTTAGACATGAGCCCTAATGCCTGGGAGGATCCACATGGGGCAGGGGAATTCGGAAAGCAAGGACTCCCATGAGGAACCCTGATGAGTGAAATGATCCTTCCTGCACCCCCAATCTATGCCAAAACTGGGGAGATGTCCCAGTGGGCCACCACAAAGAATTTGGGTGCATGTCCAAGTTCTGGAATGGAGCTCAGGACTGTAAGATGTTTTTTCTTGCCTTCAGAAAAGACACGGCCTCTTGTCCTCCCTCTGGTCCTTCCCTCCAGATACACCATTTAATCACACAGTCCCCAAAGGGAATGTGGAATGACAGTCGAGCTCACTGAGGCCCTCCGTGGGGATCCTTTGGCCATAATGGTGTCAGACACTGCAAACTACAGTCGTTTTGTAAATGTCAAGAGAAGTCCCAGTATCCAACTATCTCCCCTTCTCCCTTCCCAGATTTCATGGAGAGAGAAGCCAGATGTTATAAAGAGGGGCGGTGTGCCAGATAAATGACTATCATTTCCAGCTTCTCTCCCCACCAGAGGATCTAGTACCACCTCCATCACCATCTCCTCCCCAACATTAACTTGGTGGGGGCTGTAGAGAGTACCTGGAACTACAGTAGCCTGCAAGCCACCCCATGGTGCTGAAACGAGATTAGAAACATCTGTGGCTAAGAGTGTGGGCCGTGGAGTATGGGTTCAAATCCCAGCATATGTAAGATGTGGAACCTGTGACAAGGTACTCTCTCTGTGCTTCAGTGTCTTCCTTTTCTATAAATTGGGAGTAACAATAGTGCTTAACATGGGATGGGAGGGTTAGATGATTTGGTAATGGTGGTGGTGATGGTGATGATGGTGATGATGATGGTGTGATGATGGTGATGATGGTGATGATGGTGATGATGGTGATGGTGATGATGATGGTGATGATGGTGATGATGATGATCATGGTGATGATGGTGTTGGTGATGGTGATGATGATGATGGTGATGGTGATGATGGTGATGGTGATGATGGTGATGATGGTGATGATGGTGATGGTGATGATTTTATCATTTTTATTACTATAACCATTACTAGAAATAACAAAACAAATTGATCTGTAGTTACAAGGGTTTCCAAATGTTTCCAGCAATCAGACTTATAGTATGTCCTCTCCCTACATTGAGGAAGATGCTGAAGAGAAGCCCATTGTCTGAGCCTGATCAGTTTGGGTCCGGGAGGGAAATGCCCTGAAGCACATGGAGAGATGAGTCTGGTTGTTCTGGATGCAGGCTGAGCCGGGGGAGCTGTGAGGGGGATGTCAGCACTCAGAGCCACTTGGGGTCAGCTGGTCTTTCCCAGCACATGGCATACACACACCTGGCCTTTGCTTGGGCATTTCCCTTCTCCTGAAATGCCCTTTGTTCTCTCTTCCAAATTATCCCTCAGTCTTAAACTAGGTACAAGTGCATCAAGCTGTCACCACATGCCTAGAATAGTGTTTCGATCACTCTGTGAAGAAGGCAAAGTAGGCACTATTGTCTTTATTTTACAGATGAGGAGAATGAGGTTTCAAGAAGGGACTTCATTTGCCCAGGGTCACCCAACAAATATTCAGGAGATGTCCCCAGTCCCCTCTCCCAACTGGCTCCTTGAGGTATCTTTGGGTTCCTTGAAACCCAGTTTGGAAACCACTGGCTTAGCCACTCTCTTATGGCCTTTCCAGCTTGTCATGTGGTTAATAATACAACCTTGGTCATCTATTTTGGTCTGAGATGGTATGAAGCAGACGAAAATCAGCATGCCCTGTACCCAACAGGGCTTACCAGGAGCTTTGAAGGCAAAATGTTTTCTTTCCTAAATCTAGAGTTTAAGAAAGAAATTCTTCTTCCCCACACGCAAATGCTGGCCCACCACTAAGGCTGAGGCCTAAAATTCTCTGATTAACAAGGCTCTGCAGGGGCCTCCGGAGCAGGTGCTGTTCACGCTGCTGGTTGGAGCCCGAAGGGAACTTTCCGCTGGAGCATCTGCAGGGGCGACTTGGCTCGACCACCACCATGACAGCAACAACAGGAAACGGAGCAGGGGCCTCTGCCGTCCTCGGAGGGACGGCTCCCCATTTCCCTTTAGTCCTGGCATTGTTTCACTAGTGGAATAAAAATGGAACGCGGGATATAATTGCATTTGCCGAGTTAGCAGCTGGAAAGCTCGTGCACTTGCTGAAATGTGGACACAATGAAACCTCGACTGTGCCGCTGACCCCTGGCCCCACTCACGGCACGGTGTTTTCTGATTGCCAAGTACATGTTGGAGAGATTTGGCTGGCAGCTGTCCAGTCCCAAATGTGGAGAGAGAAGTTGACTCAGGGTCCCAAGCCGTGGCTCTGTCTTTATTGTCTGTTGGTGATGATGGGCCCAGCGCTAGGGAGGAAGAGGACTTCAAAGGTCCTTTCGGAGGCAGGAGGGTGCCGAGGAGACATCGGCTGGCAGAACATGGTGGTCGGGGGGTGCTCTGGGGCTCCCCTGCCCCTGAGGGTCAGTACAGGGCGGGCATTGGCCAGACCAAAGGGCCCCTGCAGCAGGGTCACAGGTACCGGTGACCACCTTCACGGAAGCCCAAAGTATCAGAGGTACCGGGAAAGGTCTGAAGAAGGAATGTGTCACAAGCAGACAGACCCTAATTCACCTCAGTCCCTGCTTTGAGTGGAGAGGGGATGAGGAGCCTGGCATTTACCAGAATTGTTATATTAGGGCACTATTTATCAAACTCTGTAAGCTTAAGAATCACCTGGGAGCTATTTATAAAATGTGAGTTCCACTTCTCAACTCCAAGGTTCTGAGCCAGTTGGTCTGGGAAGGGGTTCAGCCACCTAAATTTAACAATATCCCATGTGTCTGGTGTGGTCATGAGTGGGTCACACTTTGAGCAGCGGTTCTCAAACTCTGGCACCCCGAGGATTCCCTGGAGGGAGTGTTCAAGTGCAGATTGCCAGGCACCCCCAGAGTTTGTGACTCAGCAGGTCTTGGGTGGAGCTCCCGAATCAGCATCTCCCACATGCGCTCGGGGAAGGCTTTGCTGCCGTTCCTAGGACCCTACTTGGAGAACCACTCCTTCTTGAAGGAAAAAATCAACCTTGTCTTGTCGATGTCTTGAGGGCAGGAGAACAGGGTCTTGCCTATATCTATGTCCCCCAGCACAGAGGGCTCATCCCTGGCTAATTAAACTCACCTCGAGAGCTTTTAAAAAGTTCTGATGTTTTGAACTGGGACAAGGTCCAGGCATCTGTATGTTTTAAGAGCCACCCTCTCCAGGTGACACTAATGTGCAGCCTGAGTTGAGAACCCCTGTCTCATCATGCCTGGCACAGTGCAGGCAGCCAATTTTTACATCAGTATTTGTTGAGTGCCCACTGTATGCCTCAGTGATATTTATTGAGTGCCTACTATCTTCCAAGTGCTGTGCAAGAGGCAGTGGAGGCAGAAGAAGGGACCTGTCTGGTCCTTCAGCAGCTCACAGTCCCCTAGGTCTGCAGGTGACTGCAGGTGTACAAGGCATCCAGGTAGGAGCCCTGGGTGAAGGATGACAGGCACGCTGACCCACAAAGCAGAGAGGATTGATTCTGCCAAAGTTGGAGCAGGGAATGAAAAGCTTCTGGAAGAAGGCATAATCTGGGCTGAGTTTTAAAGGAAGGCTCAGGAAAAGGCAAGAAAGCTCATTCCAGGCTGGTGGGACATCTGTATGGTCCCAGAATCCTGAACCAGGTGGAGCATCCCTCAAAGTCTGGGCAGGTGGGGTCGCTGGAGCATGGACCACAGGCAGGAGTGACAGGGACACGAGGTCAGCCAGGAGCAGGAATGTCAGGAAGTGAACGGCCTTTGGAGCATCAGACTGTGAGCGAGGGAGGCTTGGCGACGTGGGGCGAGCGCCAGCCTGTTGCAGGCGGGTTGTGGAGCGAGTCTCCTCCTCCCAGGGAAGGAGGCACAGCCCACTGAGCCTCTGTTCCTACAAAAGGCACTGACTCTAACTCCTCGCTGTGAGCTCTTGGTGCTGGGACTCCTGCTGGCATCCTGCGCCTTTTCCTAGGAATGAGGGGAGGAGGTTGGGGAGGGCTGGCTGCTGGGAGAGCCGGTTTCTGGTCCTGTTCCAGCCACTCATTTGCTGGGTCATCTTAGCTGAGCCCCCCTCACTGCCGATCAAGTGAAATTGGGCAGAAAACCTGAAGACCATTCCAGACCATTCTACCCTGGAAGTTGTGTCCTGGCACATCTGTGTGCCAACGGAGGCAGCGCCGTGACGGGGAAGCCTGAAAACCCAAGCAGGGCTCCCCTCCGGCTCCTCCCTTCTTGTGCTCCCACCTGGCCCAGCTCCGCCAAATCCCCGTCCCGCCACGTCCTCGGACAAGCCCGGACTCCACAAAGCAAAGCCCAGGCGACTTCCCGCCAGACAATTCCATGCGTCAGCTCCACAGCTCCCGGCTAAAAGACCTCCCCAGGTCGCCCCTGAAGAGAAATCGGGTTATTCAACAACGTTTCGGAAATGGGACCAGGGCCTTGCCGTGGTGGCCCGCGAGTCTCACGGAAAGAGTCAGACTTGAAAGGAGGAATTGGACGTCTCGGGTGTGGGGCTCTTGGGAGCCACTGGGGAAGGAGCCAGTGAGCTGACCTCGCTGGTCTCCACTCCTGGACCCTCATGTGCCAGAACAGGTGCTGGGACGTGCCCCATCCTCCAGCAGAAAGCTCTGGAAGGAAGCCGGGTCCTCTCTAAGCATCTCCAACCTTCCCTCCCTTGTACGCGGGTCCTGCACCAAGACAGGCTGCCTGTGCCTAAAAGCTGTCAGTGGCTTCACATTGTTCTTAGGACAAAGACAAACTTCTTTCAGGGTCTCCAAATCCCGACATGATCTGTCTTGGGGATGGGGGGTGACAAATACACCATGAGGGTCGTGGTTTTGACCAAGTCTAGGCTGACTGTGTGATGCACCATCCAAAGAGGAAGGGGCCGTCCCAGTGATCCCCCTGGGATACTGGGTACAAACCAGGGCCACCCAGAGCCAGCAGCGTGTGGTCAGCCCACTTGTGAGACAGAGCAGAAGGACTGGGATGTTTAGGCAGAAAAGAGATGAATTGGGGAGGACATAAAACCTGCGTTTTTCTGGGGTCAGGGTACGTTACATAAAATCCTGCCTCCATCACTGACCAGCTGTGTGACCTCAGACAAGCTCCTAAATCTCTCTGAGCCTCACCTTGCTCACTGGGAAAATGGGTTATTGCACCTACCCCATTGGGTTGCTATGAGGATTAAATGAGGTAATTCTCAGAGAGCATTTAGAGCTGGAACTTATTCAGCGCCCAGCACGTATTGGTGGCTGTGGTTGGTATTCCTTGCAGAGTGGCCCCAGGCATCTCTCTCACCCTCCCTGCCAGGAGGCGAGAAACCTCCCTCCTACACCTTCCTCTGGGCAACTGGGGTGAGCAAATGAGACCAGCGACATGAAAGGCTTAGAACCACAGAGCTGGGCAGAGCAGCCTCAGAGAGCACCTGAATAAGGTTCCAGCAGCATGTGCAGCCCGTTCCTGGTTCAACTCTGTCTTCCACGGGAGTCAGAAAGGCAGATGTAGCCGGATGGGTAATTACAGCCAAGTTGACCAGTTCTCCTGGTTGGGTGCTGGTGCTGTCGGTGGAGCAGAGGTTCTTCTGTCTCCTCAAGCCTCTGTTCCTCCCTCTGCTGGTTCTACGCCCTCCACCCTCCTCGGCCCGTGGGCTTCAGTCGGATCGTCCCTCGTGTCCTGGACCCAGCGCTGGACAACAGAGCCTTCCACCAGTCCAGCCACAGTCGCTGGTTCACAGAGGGCCGAGAAGACTCAGCTCCGGGGTTTTGGTTGGAGCGGGTGGAAAGGGCGGCTGCCTGCTCCACCGAGGTTGCTAAGGAATTGGGACTCGGGCCTGGAGCTGCCGTCCTGCCCGCCCTGGAAATGGAACGCAGAGGAGAGAGCTGGAGCCAATGTGGTCCAAATGGGATCTCGCTTACTTGTTTGAGTCCCTGGACCCAGCCCCATCTGAATCCAACAACAGGAGTTTTCAGTTCCACAGCCCAAAACATTCCTTCTCTTGCTTCGGTAAGTTTCTGTCACTTGCGTCAATAGAGTTTTGAAAAGTACATGCAAATCATGATGAGAAGAGAAAAGAGGTGCAGAAGGCTGGCTTCCCCCCCACCGCCAAGTAGACAGCCCGCAGGTATGCGTCTGCCGTCAGGGGCATCCCCCGCCTCACCTGTCCTGCTCCACGGCAGACACGGGCCACCCCTGGGCTGCACCCCCAGGCCCCGCATCCGCTGACTCCCGGCTGGTTCAGCCACTGAGGGCCCTGGGGGACCAGCAGAGGAAGGAGGGAGGGACGAGGGGCGTTCCGTCTCCTCCTCCTCTGCCACGGGCAGTGTCTCCTGGGCAGCAGCAGCTCCTCCAACAGGTGCCTTGACAGGTGCAGCCCTGGGGGTCCCCACACCCCTCTTCCCTGTCTCCAGCCCCAAAAGTGCCATGAGGAGGCCTCCTGCTCTTGCTCACCCACGGGTGCCTCCCTGTCCCCTGGTGGGCCTCCTGGCAATGCCATGGCTATGTAGCCAATGCCCTGTAGTAAATTCTCTCTGTTTTCAATATTCAGAGTGTTTCTCCCTTCCTGTTTGGACCCTAACCAACACAAATGGCAACTAGGTTTCCTCTTGGGTCATAGAATTAAAGGGGCATGGGAACACTGAGGGAACAAAAACAAATTCAGAATTATTAGGGGCAAGCGGTGAGGGCCAGATCAGCCAGGGCCTTACCAACCACATGAGGGGTTTGGACACGATCTTGACGCCATGGGGAGCCCCTGGTGCACACTGACAAAGAGTAGGGGGCAGTGTGGCACGATCAGGTGGTCCTCAGGAGGGGAAACATGGGACACAGAATCTGGGACACATCCTGAAATGAGGACTTGACTTCTGCAGGCCGACACGTGCTGTGGACTCGGAGAAATGTGATCCGAAACTTCCGGTGAGTTCCTGCTCGCCAACGTGCAGATTTCAAAGGCCAATCTTAGAGGAACTCTTGGGGGCGCTTCCAGCTCCTCGAGTGAAACAGAACACTGTATCAGGATTTGGGAGTGAGGGGGGGATGCCAGGAGCCAGCGCGGCGGAGGGGCTTCGGTGGAGCAGCAACAAAGAGCCCAGTGACCCAGCAAAGCCCAAAGCAGCCCAGACATGAAAGGAATATGCTGGAAAAATTAACTCAATGTTTGCTTTGGGAACCAGTCTGATGGCTCTTAATCCAGTGGGCGTTTGTATATTCCAACTCACAGGACGTCCCAAATCCCTCGGCAGGGCGACAAAGCACCATTTGTGAGCTCCGTCTGTCCATGCCATGGAGGCAGCCCTCCGCCGGCCGCTTGCGCCAAGCAGCGGAGCGAGAGCGGCTGCGGTCCGGGGCTTGCAGACTTCTCCTCGGGGGACTTTTCCCCTCTTCCCACCTTGACGTTCCCACTTTAGAAAGACAAAGGAACGTAGAAGCCGCCAAGCCCCAGAACTGGAAACGCAGGGAGGGTCTGTTTCTAGTGCATCGTTGGACTGAGTGCTGGGAGGGGTGCCGTTGGCCCGGGGACAAGAGTCTGGGGACGGGGAGTGGCCGTAGCTCGAGGAATAAGAAACAGAGGCAGCAGCCCCTCACCTCCACGGAATAAGGCCAGTGGAACCACAGCACGCTCACACGCACGCAGGGTCAGCCGCACAGGCACACTTACTTCTCCCCAGAATTGGATTGTATGTGCTTGAAAAGAAATGATGCTCTAAATTCCTTTGCCTTTCCTCCTATCAGCCCCTGGGAAAGGGAACCCACGGCCAAAATTCTTAAAAAAACAAAAGAAGTGATTTCTTAGATTTTTGAGCCTCCTAGGGCTCAAGTCTTGCCATTCAAGGGCAGGTTCAATGATTTTCAAGGGTACCGTGGATCCCAGTTTTTGTCTTACACGTTGAATTCAGAAATGACCCCACTGCACGTGTGGACCCGCCTGTGTGCTGTCTGTGACACCCTCACCCCGGGCTCCCGCCTTGGGCAATGCAGTCAGCAAAGAAGCCAAGTCCAGCAACCGCAGGAAATTCAAAAATAACCAAACTGCTAACTTGCACTCTCCACCAACACGAAGGGCCCAAACGGGCCAAAGCAACCTGCTTTTGCACTTCCCCGTTGCTGTGGCTTCTGTCCCCTCCACATCTCAGCTTCTCCTCTGCCGCTCTCCTGGCACAGCCGCGAGGCCTGCCTCTCTGTGCCTCTCGTGACTGATAAAAGCCTGACGTGGTGGTCTGGGAAGTGGGGATCCTTCCTTGGTGATAAATAGCATCCTCTTTTCTGCATGTGGGGTGGGCAGAGGGTGACTACCACACACGAGTAATTATCATCCTGTACACTGGGTACGTTAGAGACACCTGCCTGGTTTTTCTCTTCTCTAACCCTCGGCATATGAGGACACACTTCTACTCAGCCACCGTCCCTGGCTGAGCCTCATTCCAGCCCTTCAGTCATGTCCTGTTGTGACCCTCTGGCCTCTCCTCTCCAGCCAAGCAGGATGTCTCACCCCTGCTTTCTCTCACTGGTCCCCATGCCCACGGAATACTCCTTCCACCCCTTCTAAGCATGTGCACAGGTTCAGACTCTTCCGTCCTGTAGGTCTCCACCCCAAAGGCCTCCCAAATGGAGGCCCCATCCCTGCTTCTGGACCCTCTATGAGAAATGGGGGCCTTTCTCTAGATGTTGGGGTCAGCTCTTATCCCCCCAACTCCAGCAAGACCTTGAGGGCTGTGCCATTGCTGAGACCTCCCCCATCACCAAAGCCCCCAGCCAAGGGCCCAGCATAGACAGATTTGGGGTGACTTCAAGGTTCTGGAGACAGAGCACCTGCCCCAGACTAATGATTCAAACCATCTTTGCTCAGTGACAGCTCAGACGTGACGTGCTCGCCAAAGTCTCAGCAAGAGGGGCAGCCACGTCTCCAGCATTCCTGGGAGTGAGTGGGAGGTCCATCCCACAGACCTGGGAGGAGACGGCAGCTTATATTCAAGTGGAGAAAAGCCATGGAGGCCTGCACAGGAGCACAGGGATGGGAGAGTGGGGCCCAGGGTCAGGGCTGTGGCTCCACAGTGTTTGCCTGCCGCTGTCCTGCCCTTGCCCTTCACAACACTGTGAGTGTGCCTGGTGGGGCAGAGAATATCCCAGTGAAAGAACGTGAGGCTTGCGAGCAGGAAGCCCTGTTTGGTCACGAAGTCTCCTCCTGCTCACAGAGACATCGGTTTCCTAGTGTTGCTGCTTCCTGCTAATCTATTCCTAAGGTCACAGGATGGGCTCAGCAGACTCATCAGAGCCACTCCTGTGCCACTCGAGACAGCTGGCACCCGAAGCGGCCTGGAGCAGTCAGGGCTTGGGCTGTAGGGTTGGGCAGACCAGAGGTTGAATCAAAGATTTCTGGCCTCACTGAAGGGGTGACCTTGGGTGGGATATGGAGCCGTTTTGAACCTAGCAAGCTTCATTTCTAAAGTGGGGTGACAATGGCACCTGCTTGATGGGGTGATGACAAAGGCTGAATCAGACATGTGCCTCACGCACTTAGCCTGGAGCTTCCGTTATAGAATTTATCTTAATTTATCTTAATTATATAATTTATCTTAAAATCCATACCCATTTTCTATGCTGATATCCTTTGCTGTGGCAGGCATGTTATTTGCCTATCCAATACCCATTTTCCTCTTCTTCACTTAGAGAATCACTTAATTATTGGGTGCTTTGATAATTAATCACTTAACAAAGAATCACTTCGTGATTGGGTGCCTACCTGAAAATGCCCCCTTTGCATGCAGATGTTGCCAACAAGCTATGAGCAGAAGTCAATCTATAGGGTTTCCAGGAAGCCTCTTTCAGGAGACCCACATTCATGAGGACCATGGAGTGATGTGGTGTTGAACTGGGGCTTACGGTCACTGAGAGCTGAGTCTGAATCCTGACAGTATTATTCACTTGCTGTTTGAACCTGGCAAACTCACTTAACTTCTCTAGTTTCTGTCAAATTTCTCTCTCATACTGCATGTGTGAAATGCAGTACTAATGAAGACACTTACCTCACACTAGCAAGCGCCATAGACAGGGGAGCTTAAACAGCACAATGTACTCTCTCCCAGGTCTGGATGACAGAAGTCTGAAATCAAGGTGTTGACAGTGGATCTGATCCAGGCCTCTGTCCCAGCTTCTGGTAACCTGCAGTGTTCCTTGGCTTGTAGAGGGACGTCTTCTCCCCATGTTGTCACACCATCTTCCCTCTGTGCCTATCTGTGTTCAACTGCCTCTTTTTGTAAGGATACCAGTCATATTGTATTACGGCCCACCCTATGACGTCATCTTACCTTGGTCATCCACAAAGGCCCTATTTTGCACACCAGGTCACATTCCTAAGTGCTGGGGGTTAGGCCTGCCACATTTTGGGGGACACAATTTAACCCTAACAGGAATTGGGTGAGATAATTCACGCAGGGGAGTCCCTTCCTGCAGCTGCTGAGAGCGCTAACCACCCCGCAACGTTGGCTCTTACTGTTATTTTCACAGTGACCTTACTTGTTAATGCACGATTAGGCCCGGTCCAGCAGGTTTGCTGTGACGAGAGCCAACGGGACTGCAAGCAGGACCCCTAATGCAGCTGGGAAGGCTCGTGGTGGGCGGCCCAGGGCAAGCCTCAGGGCTTTGGTCCAATCGTCCTCTGAGCTCAGCCGTTGATTGGCAGCTGGAGCCCACCTCCCCGTGGCCGCTCACCGGATGGACACACCGACCCAGCCGAGGGGTCAAAAGTTTCAAATCTCCCCAAATTCCTCTGGGCTTGAGACTGGATTTTACCACGGAATGAAATGTACTCGAAGGCGTGTTCATTTTCCATGGAACTTGCCAGCAGGGGAGCAGAAAGAGCGGCAGGAGGCTCTAGCTCCAGCCCCAGCTCTGCCTTTCTTGAAATTGGTCCTTCTTCTCCTTCGTTCCTTTCCTCCTATCTGTAAAAAAGAAACACAATCTTCCCGCTTCCCCCCGTTTGCACCTCCCTGAGGTCTCCCGGTTTGTGAAGGCGGCGGCGGCAGGGGAGCGGCGCTTGCTGCTCTGCGAGCAGCGACCGTCGTCCTCGGCACTCTCCGAGCCTCTCCCAGTGTCCTCCATAAACAAATCATCTTTGAATGAGACACTCTTCAAATAGCTGAGCAGCGACCTAAGAAACCGAGGCCACTGGGAAACGGGAAACACGTCAGCCTCCGAGTCACCGGGTCTTGTTATTTTTCGTGTATGTGTCGAATCTGTGTGAAATTCCTTCCCCCGATTATAAACAGAAACCACTGTGCCTTTCAGTGGAGCTTTCTTTTTTATGAGGTTTTTCCCACAGACGAAGGGGGTTTCGCTTTCAGGAGAAACGAGTGCCAAAGGCAGGAGGTTCTTAGGACGGGCCGGACGGGAGCCTCGCGCCTGCCCTCCGCCTGCGGCCCCGGGCGCTTCTCTGCCTTGAGCTTCTCGCCTCAGAGAAAAACACCCCAGGTAGGAGTCGGAAGGCGGAGCTAGCCCCAGTCCCACGGCTCTCTGGGCCCGGTGCGGAGCCTGCCTTCTCTCGTCTGATGTCACTTTGCTCCCCTGGTGCCGGCACACCGAGTTGGCAGCTACACTGGCCTTTGCACCCAGGGTCCGAACACTGCAGGATGTGCAGGGAGGAAAACGTCTGCTGCTCTGGGGAGCCTGGGGGGATTGCCAGCGGTGAGAGAAGGGCCGAGGAGGGGCCTTGGTGCTGCAGGACACAGGAGCCCGCACAGCACACGGGCAGACAGCCAGGTGGGAGGTAAAGGCAGTGGCTGTACTGGGATCTGCCCGAGACTCAAAACCCCACCAACACAGGTCCCAATTCCTCTTCAGCAATTCCAATATCCAAGAAGCTGAAAATGTAATAAAAAACAAAACAAAAATTCAACTGGCAGCAACACCTCCTGCCCTGAACGTGCATGAGACTGTTTTTAATCTGAGTTTATTGCTCTTGGTGGGATGCTGAACCGCTACCTGCAGAACTGGCGAGAGGGCCTGACCCATACCCTGTGCAGAAGTTACACCGTGTGGGCTATGTGCACCCTGTTGCCTTTCTACAACGCATAGAAGTCCTGAATTCTGCATGCATCTTGCCCAAGTGGTTTAAAATAAGCATTTGGGGGCCTGAAGTAATCTCATTTAGAGTTGGCACCAGTGATCAAGTGTCCCCATGTGACATATCAGAAGTTGTGCCCTGTCAGGAAGACCTAGAGATACTTATATTTTATTGAGCAACCATAGTGTTTTAATTTTTGTCAATGTCCTCGGCTGGGAGCAAGGTCACACCTAACCCCTGCTAATTCCTTCCCTTGGGCCCTGCCTGCCCTCGAAGGCATTTAAGGTGACAACCCCTGCCACGTCGTCATCCTGTGAAACAGTGTCCTTGAGGAGACAGCCAGTGACCGAGACAGGTTCTCCAATGGCCAGTCCTTCATTTATTCATTCAGCAAGTAATGAGAGAGTGATGTTTGCTTACCACATTTGTGATTTGCCGCAATGTTTAAGTGCTAATTAATAGTAAAATACCAGGTGGTGCCTCTAGGCACCGGTGATGAGTCACTTGCATGACCCAATATATTCCTCAGCTGGTGTGGACTGAGCACTTCCTCAGGGTATCCTGAGTGGGTACTTTAGGCCCCTATTTCTGGGAGTATTTTCAGGGCCACTCAGTGATGTGGCACCACTTTCAGACCGATTTTACAGACAAGGAAGCTGAGGCTCAAAGATATTTTGTCACTTGCTTGGTGTTCTGCAATTAAAAAGGGCAGAATTTGGATTCCAACCCAGCCACCTGCCCTGACTCTTACAGCCTGGTGCAGTGCTGTGGAGTGATGAGCAAGGAGAGCACTTTCTGATCAATGTACCCGCTTAAATTCTCTAGCCCAGCGTCATCTACACCTATGACACCACCTGACAGAGGTGGACGGCAGACAAGGCTTCTCTCTGACCGGGACTTCCCACCCACGTCTTAGCCACACACGGTTACTGAGAACCCACTAGTGTTCACTCGTGGCGGCTGCTGAGGACAGAGCGGCAAGCCAGGAAGAAAAGGCCCCTGTCCTCCCGGAGCTTGAGTCAGACATCAAGGAAGCAGTGGAAGGAAGAAGGGAACTAATTCCAGGTTGTGGCCAGTGCTGGGCCCCTTTCCACCTGGGGTTCAGGGCGCCCCTGAGCAGGTTACACCTGAGCTGAACGATGAGAAGGAACAGGTGAGCGAAGTCCCCTGGGCAGAGAGGACAACCCCTGCAAAGGCCTGAGGCAAAGGGCGGGGGCCACAGGGTGTTAGATCCATTTGGACCCAAACATTTCCTCTTGTTCTACCAGCAGCTCTTGGAGGCAGCTGAGTGACACTGTCACAGCGCCCACACCACCCACTCCGTCGTAGCATGGCACGGAAATGGAGCAGCTTTTCCAGGAAGTTCCCAATAGTGCTGGAATGATTGGAATTAGGACTGTGAGGCCTAGGTTTGCGTCTCTGCTCTTCCCCTATTAACCGACTCAGTTTTGAATAAGTCCCTCCTTTTTTGTTTTTAAAGTCGGTTTTCTCTCCTGTAAGATGGACGCCTGACACCTACCTGATCGTGTTCTCGTGAGAATTGTGTGAAATGATGCAAAAGGAAGACCGTCATGAGCTGTAAAGCACAAGAGGGAAAGGACTATAAATATTGTTGTTGTTGTAGATAATGATAAAGGGCCCTAAAAGTGGCCCCTTAAAATGTGAATGTAGCGTTGACCAGGGAATCTCAAACAGCCTTTGAGGGACTGCTGCAGCGAGGTCAGACGGACAAATCTGACCACCAACTGTCTGTCAATCGGATGGATAAATAAGGCTCCTGTGAAAAAGCAGATTTCCAATCAGCACTTTGCTCGCAAATTTCACAGTGACTTTGGGCAAGGTGCACAAGCTCCCAGGCCTTGGCTTTTTTCACCTGGGCATGTGAGAAGCCCCTGCAGTAAGTCACTCCCACAGGCCGGGGCGTGGCAGTAGTTGATGGTGTGCAGCCCGGGACGCTCCCTGGCTGAGCCCAGCATCCTTCGTCCCTTCCCTGCGGAGCTGTCATTCCGTCTCGGAGACACTGCAGCTCTCCTCTTTCCCGGGAGCTAACTGATGCCGCCGAGCCCTTGTCACCACTGTGGGCAAAAACTCTGGCCAGTCACCCTCACCCCGGCCCCAGGCTGGCCGCCCCTGTGGAAAGTACACACTGTAAGGGGGCATAGTCCTTGTGAGAGTTTTGCCAAATCTCTGCAAGTGTAACTCTTTCTTTCATGACCCTTTGCCCTTCTTCAAATGAGCTTTTAAACTTTTAAAAAACATTTGGTTTCACGTTCAACTGCATCTGAGCTTATAGTGTGTTATTTTGGCTGGAGCACTGAGCATCGGGTAGAGACATGGATTGCGCAGACTTGAGCCGGGTGATATTAACGAGTGAATTGCTTGCAAAGGCTTCCTGGGGCTGAGCACCTACCCGGGGTGGTATAGGGTCAGCTGGATTCTGCCTTGAGTTTCTGACCCTGGAGCTCAGCCACCCTTACCATTTGCATATCAGTCTCACCCCAGATGACCTCCCATCAGCCCAAAATTGCAAAAGAATATTCCTGGCCCCCACCAGCAGATCCTGGTTTTGTGGGCTCAAACCTTATACAACTTGGGAATTCCTCTTTAAGGAAAGGAATACAAAATTACAAACATAAAAGTAGTTATAGCTGGGCATGGTGGCTCATGCCTGTAATCCCAGCACTCTGGGAGGCCAAGGCAGGAGGATCCCTTGGGCTCAGGAGTTCGAGACCAGCCTGAGCAAGAGTGAGACCCTGTCTCTACTAAAAATAGAAAAAATTAGCCAGGCGTGGTGGTGCACACCTGTAGTCCCAGCTACTCGGGAGGCTGAGGCCAGAGGATCACCTGAGCCCAGGAGTTGGAGGCTGCAGTGAGCTGTGATGACACCACCGCACTCTAGCCGGGGTGACAAAGTGAGACTCTGTCTCAAAAAAAATAGTTACAAAAGTGAGTATTCAGAAAAGAAATCACAACAAATTGCAGACTTTAAAAAGCTGACAAATATCACAAACGTCACTCAATCCACAAATTAACATAATGTTTTCACTAATGAACTGCCAACACACGTCCACAGTACCCTGTTTTTGGCCGAATGTTCTCTGATCTCCTTTTCATAGGACAATAATTTTGTTAACATCATTTTCTACAGTGAGGATAGCTCAGTGTTTCTTTTGGCATATTTGATTATAATTTGATTTTGTTTGTGTTTGCTGGTAGTTCAGAGAAAAGTCTTTCAATAGTTTCACAAAGACATAATTATGCTTCTGCATGGCCCATTGATCCCAACTAAGACGGTGTGAAAAAATTTTGGTTATTGTCAAATGTGGAAAACTTCTGTTGAATTTCCTTCATATATAAGCTTAGGATTTGGGGTTATTTCAAGTTTTCTTGTACAATTAATCAAATTACATGCTCTTTGAACTGACAATACTGAATTTGTCATCAATGTTTTTGTTCCCTGGTGTCAGTTATTTCATGTCAAATCACCGATTGGGTCATCACATCCTCTGTGTGCTTATCTATCACTTCTATTTGGAACTGACCTCTTCTTAATTAATTTCTGCTTCTGTCATGATCTGGATATTTTCGGTTATAATTCACTCCTCAACATCAGAGTGTTCATGTCATATTTCATGTTTCTCTCTTTTTTCATTTTCCATTAATATTTTGTCTCAAGTTGTCAATTGATTTTGTAATAAATACATTTAAGATGACAAAGGAAGGTACCCTTCAGATATGTCCAAATTAGGTCTGTAATTTCTCACTTGTTTTATTGAAATATTCCAAAATGCCTTCCCAAGTTCCAATTATAGTGGCATATTCAAACTTTATCAAATATACCATTCCCACCAAAATCTGTTTTTAACAGGTATGGCACACTTGTCATTGCACGTGCTGCATTATTGAGGGTTCCCCTGATGGAAATGGATTTCCATTTGGACCTTGAGTCCAAGAGAGTCAAATTATGCATTTACAACCATGCCTATCTGTTTGGAGGAATTTTCCACAGACAAGCTCTGGCTCCATGCATTCCAGACCATGTCTGTCCTTGCTGGCCTGAGTTGTTCTTGCCGGCATTGCAGGGCACACTGGTGTCACCTGTCCGACCTCCAGCTCTGCATCTTCATGTCGTGATACTGGGCGAGTCAGCAGAGGAGCAGCACGAGTATCTTGGAAGCCGCCGGCAGCATCCTGGTGGCACCGGAAGTGCTGCCAGCACACAATCTACCCTTCTCAGCCCAAACTCCGGGCACATCTGAGTGGAAGGAGATAACAGTCTTATCCAATCTTGTTTCTGCAAATTTCACAAAAACATACGACCTTGGGAACATGTTGGAAGAGGCCTATGCAAGTTTGGGCCTTGAAGCTCAAATTGCTTCATGATAAATCTACCTCTACATGGCCCAGAGATTCCACTAAGAACACCCCTGGGTACCCCACTGGCAAACAGGCCCAGGCCTCCCTCAGAGCTGCAGGGTCTGAGCCCTCGTTGATCCATGGCCATTCCCTCTGACCTGTCAAGTCCCCTCTCTTTGTACCAGCAGCCACCCCGCTGGTTTGCAAACCCAGCATAAGCTGCTAACTTGCCCTGACAACTGTGTAATGGGAGTCCCTGCCATCAGATGATGTCAGCCCCTCCCAAGTGCCAAGACCATCATAGAGGCACCCCTAGAGTTGTGCAGTGCCCAACCTGTACAACCAAACATGACACTTGGCCACCTCTCATCCTAATCCACCTCCCCTCTGTGGCCAGAGTGACCTTTCTAAAATGGAAACCCAACTACACCACTTCCTATTTTAAAAAAAAAAACACCCTCTAGGCATCCCTGCTGCTCTCACCACGAAGCCTAAACTTCGTAACCAGAACTCCAGATCATTGTCTACCTATCCAATGTCAGCTCTCACCATTCCCTCAGCTCACAAAGAGGCAGAGTTCTTCACCTCTCTGAACCCTGGGCCCTCCCTCAAACACTCTTCCAGCCCCACTTTAGCCGACTGCTTCCGGCTCATCTTTCAGCTTGCCGATCACCTCCTCCAGGAAGCCTTCCCAGACCTGCCCTCCCCTACACTTGGTTGGCAACCCCTTTTAAGCACCTCCACCGCATCCTGAACTCGGGTGAGAGATATCTTGCCAAACTCTCCTGTCATTTCATTTCTTTTGGCCTCTCCTATGCTCTTCCCACACGATGCACCGGAGAGACAGATGAACAGGACGTGGGCCCTGCTCTCACGGAACTCTGGACGGGGCCGAGAAGACAGATTCACACACAGCCAATCACAGAGCTGGGAACGCTGCTGGGGCAAAGAACAAGCTATCAACGTTGCAGAGACCCTCCCAGGATCCCAAGAATTTCCTGAGTTGGAGAAGAGGGGTCAGGGTGGGGGGACTCCCGGGCAGTGCGTGGGAGGGCCTCACGCTCGCAGAGACAGCGGGGGCTCCTCGAAGGGGAAGGGCAGGGTGGCGGGCCGGGCGGGAGCTGTAGAGGTTGCCTGGGGCCGGCTGGGACTGCACCAGCCGGCAGTGGGCACCGTGGAGGCGTGTGCAGCTGATGGCAAGGCCGCACGTGCATTTTAGAAACATGTCCCGGCAGCCTGGGAGGGCGGCCTGTGGCGCCCAGAGTGGAAGCTGGAAGGCGTTAGGAGGCTGTCGAAGGCGCCGGTCCAAACCCAGGCCTCAAACACCAAGCAGAGAGGGGTCTCATTAGTGAAAAGGAAGAGGAATTGTTCTTGCCTCTTAGATTGCAAAAATCCCAAGTTCAACGTAAAAAAATTTATCTTTTTAATTTTGCCTTCTGCTGCTTCTAATTTCTATGCTTCTTTTGCTGTTCCATGCCTTCTTGTTTTCTCTCTTTGGTGTTTTAGACGTTCTTTGCATACTTCGTTCTGAGTTTTTAAACTTGTATCTTTCCCTAGAAGGCTAATGGCCCCGTCCTCCTCAGTGGAAGGAGGGGTTTGCTGTCCCCGCACAAAGGGTCGGATGAAAAAGAGGTGACACTCAGAGGACATTTACGAGGAGGTCTGACACCTGGGAACTATGACTATCGTTTTTAATGTCATCCTTAAAAAGAAGGCTTGTTTGAACTTTTTAAACAATCCAGGCAAAGATGAGGTGCTGGATTCAATCAAGAGAGAACAGAGAGTAACACCAGAGATATTCCGGGGCATGGACGACCTCACGGGAAAGGTGATTGTCACACCTGGTGAGAAATGCAGTTTCCAAAGGGTGCCTTCCACTGATCATTTTTCTATGTAGTGACTTTTGATAGCCCTAATTTTTTAAAATGATTTTCCATGGTTTTCCCTAGTAAAATACTTATCATAACTTGTTAAACCCCTGGTTGCATTATCTGGCATTTCTGAGGACAATCTTTGGATATATTTAAATGACATTAATAGGAGAGTAGGCATTAGAGTTTGTATGATTTTCCAGATGTGTGTGATAACTGATACAGATTTGTAATTATGTCCCATATTGTAACGAAGCTTCTTCAGGTATTACGTTTGTTCCACTGTTGCTGGGGTAGAATGAACTCTCGCTGTTCAAGAGTGAAACACGAGCTCTCTGCACCCACACGATGTTCCTCCCAAGCTCCCCCAGTCCCACATTCCTGACAGGCACACCTCTCCAATGACAAGCCTGGGGGTGGGGAGGGGTAGGAGGAGGCCATGAGTCAGTGAGTGAAGGTGAGTGCCACACACTCCTACTCAATCCACAATAACCCCCTGTGCAGTCTGCACATGGCTGCAGCCTTTGGGTGCTGGGGCCCAAGGGATCTTGGAAACAAAACACCTGCACTATCATCTCAACCACCATGTCTCAGGCATCCACCACCCAGGTTTGCTGTCTCGGACGTCCACAGAGCTGAGAGCAACCTGTGGTCTTGGGGTGTCTCCAATCAGAGAAGAAGGTCGGGGCCAAAAAGACCAGTGTTCCCATATAGGAGTTTCTCTTTGATATCCCCCAGCTGTGTGTTTATTTCCTTTGTTTGGAAATAAAACCCATGCACTAGGAGACAGCTGAAAATGTAATTTAAACTGTTGATAACCTACTGGATTCTTGCTGTATACGTATTGTCTTATTTACCCTCATTCAATCTGGTTGAATAAAAACAATGTTTCCCAAACTTCGACCACGGCTGTCCCCCCTTGTGTTTTGTCATGTCTCTCTTCCATTTGTACTATTATCATCCCACTAATATTGCTTCTTTAAATCAACTCATTTTCTTAAACTTTATCTTATTTTCTTATTTTAAAAGAACAATTTACAGCACAGACATCCATGAAAATAGTTATTTCTCATCACCGTCAGAAGCTACTATAAAAATAAATGCAATAAACCATAATACTGTCATTAAACTCTTCCTAGACGCTGTGGCTTGCCCAAGGCTTTGAGCAAAGCCTGCTCTAGCTTGTCAACGGGGCAATTAGGACCTGTAAGAGAGGCGTTGTGAGGGGCTTGGGGCTTTCTCCCTGACGTAATCAGGGTAATTAGGGAGCATCGCTATGTGATTCTCAGCGGTGCTGAATGTTCCACCTGAAGTCATCTCACAGGTGGAATGAGTCCCACCCTGGGCGGCTGTGGCTGGAACTTTTTAGACCCTGGGCTGGGTGCTCTCTGGGCTGGTGGTCTCTCCGGGTGGTTCCCTGTGATTGCAGAGGGATTAGAATCCCCTCCCCTGCCACGGGCATCCTCTCCACGGTGGGTTCCCAGACAAGTTCTCGGCCCCTCTCTCTCCTCCATCTGCGTGGGAGCCGCCCATTGACTCACTCCTCCTGGCCCAGCGATCTGCTGACAGAAAGACAGTTTGCAATTCTACAGTCAGAAAAGCTGGACTAAGCCCAGGGACTTGCTGGTCACCCACCTTTGACTATCTTGTAACAGCCGCTGCCTTTTATTTCCTCTGGTACAGAGGACAATATCACGTCACGGAGTTGCTGTGAGCTTCAAACGAGACAAGATATGTATGTGTCACGCAAACGAAAAATAATGCCATAACTCTAAGTGGATGGCGTCATCATGTAGCGCGGGGCGGGGGGAGGAGAGGGGGTGGGGGCAGAGAGGATGTGGGGGCGGGGAGAGGACGGCTCTCTTTGCTGTTTTTTGAGCTCTTGTGTCAGATGCAAAAGATCCTCCCACCAACCAAGAGCAAAGATGTTTGATTTCTGATTCTGTAAATAAATATTTTAGGGTTATTCACAGTGGAGTTTGTTTCAGAAAGAGGGATTTTTCCTCTCTTTTTTCATAGGCGACAGAGAAAGGGTCCTCAAACCAGTTCCGCATGTGTGAGAGCAGCCGCCCCAGGGGGCCCCATGCCCACCACCGTGATGTCAGGACACCTCCCCGGCTGGATGAGGCTGAGCCTCTTTCTGGGCAAGCAGGTCTGGCTCATCTGTGTGGCTTTGCTGGGCCGCAGGAAAGGCCGTCATAGGAATCTGGGGAGCCCTGTGTCCTTTGCAACAGCAAGTGTGGGTTCCTCGCTTCTTGGCCTTTAAGCAAATGAAGTGGGTAAAGGTCCATGCAGCACCAAAGGAACCTGCCTTCCTCTAAACTCTTACTGTTATTTTTGGTGTGAGTGAAAAGGTTTGTTCATGAGAAACCTGGTTGCTGCAAACAGGCGATACAGCTACATGAGCGGCTCTCTGGTGGATGCCTTGGGTGGATTCCAGACGCGTCGGCTTGTAAACAAGGGAGGTGCTTTGTCCTGTGTTGCTCACTGTGTGGGCAGCTGGGCAGCTCTCAACGGGTGGAGAGTTTACACGGCAATGTCCCCGAGTGCCTGTCCATCCTCTCTGACAGGGTTCTGATGGGAACAGCAGATCTCAATGCGTGTATCACAGGTTGGTCTGTTCACCGTGTGCTCTTCGAGGTCTGTTGACTAGATTGTCCGTGAGTAAATACTTTGACCTCGTGCATTTATTAATGTCCCTACGGATCTGGAAAAATGGATTGCAACCTCATTTAGGAAAATGTTGGCAATTTTCTAAAGAGAGGAACCACGTGGTCAAGCAGGTGATGGCCTCCATCAGGCCTGTGTGTGGGCGTGGAGCTTGGATGCCAAGGACTGGCTCAAAAGTAGAATGTGGCTGTCAAAGGTGAAGAATGTTCACTGCCCAATGGGAAACAGTATGGACACCCACCAGGCACCACTCTCTGCAGACTTCTGAATTCTTTTGTCAACCTGCTTCACCTGCCACCTTTCTCACCTCTGAGAGTGGCATCTGCACAGCACCCTGAGCTTGGAGTTGCCCCAGCTCCTCCGCTCTGCTGGCGCCCCGTCCCCATCCATCGGGAAACGCTGCCAGCTCCACCGTCAGATGCATTAGTATCTTGGATCCATCGCTGTCCTCAGCTCCCTGCTACATCCTGGACCAGGCCCATCACAGGCCCCGGGCCGGTGCAGCCACCTCCTCCCTGGCCCTCTGAGCCTGTTCTCAACCTCCTATACCCCGTCCCTTCCCACACGCGAGTGGGAGATCCCACTGCAATACGGTTAGGCTGTTCCTCCTCTGCTCCAAATCCTGTGATGGCTCCCATTTCACTGAGCCAAAGCCGAATTCCCACAGTGTCTACGATGGTTCTTAAATGTCTCCCCCAGGGGACATTCAGCAATGTCCCGAGGCAGTTTTTGTTGTTACAACTGGGGAGAAAGGGGGTGCTACTGGAATCTAGCTGGCAGAGGCCGGGGATGCCGCTAGACATCCTACAGTGCTCACGACAGTCCCACTACAGAGGTGTCCAACCTAAAACGTCGATGGTGCTGAGGGTGAGAAACCCTGACGTACAAGGATGTGGCCGTCCCTGTGATCTGCTGCCTGCCTGGAATAGCGAACAGGGAGGGCACGTGTGTGTAGTCTCACAGAGAGTGGCCATGTTCCTCTGTTCTTGTCTTTGCCATCTCTGTCGTGTGTAGGAGGCCGGGGAAGATGATTGCTTTCAGCTGGGAATGCACTCAGTTGCAATTAAAAAAATTCAACAGTGGCTCGAAAAAATCATGGTTCTTGTTTTTTAAATTTTTCCCCACAGAAATGTCTGGAAGTAGGCACTTCAGGGCCATTATGCTAGCCTAAAAATGTCATTGTGGACCCCAGTCCTTGAGTCTTCCTGCCCTGCCCTCCTTTGCAAGTGACCAGCGTGGTCCTTGTTGCTGCACGGCTTCCACGGCCCAAGCACAGGGGATGAAAAGGGGGACAGCACAAGACCAGACGCGTCTGCTCCTTTGCAAATGCCTTTCCAGAATCCCCACCCAGTCACATCTACCAGCAAGACTCTCTGGAAAATACAGATTTTAGTTTTGCCATCGTAAACAAAACCCCTTAGTGAAAATAAGGAGGGAACCAATGGTGTTTGTGACACTTTGCAAATACTGACTGGGGTGGTGGATGCCCCTTGGGGTTTGTTTGGTGAAGATGAACCTGTTCTTTCTCGGGTCCTCGACTCCATCCCTGGTGCCGTCCTCCGCCCGGTCAGCCGGCTGCCCAGACTCAGCATCATGCGTGAGCGTGCGGTCAGTGCATAGTGAGAATCCATGTTTTCCTGAAGGAAAACTGTCACAGAAGCTCAAGGTTAAGACAGACCTTCAAGGTCACCCACCCGTCCTGGGTAACGTCTTGGATCAGCATTTACCTAAAATATCTCCAGTAAAGGGGACTCACCCCCTAAAAGACATCCCAGCCCCACAGGAATTGCCATTTCTTTGTGTCCAGCTAGAATTTCCCAACCTTCAACTCCACGCATCGCTTCCAATTCTGCCCTCGAGGACACCCAATCCTCACTGCCCCCAGGTCACAGAAGCCCTGGGATGGCTGCAGACCCGGGAGGGATGCCACGTCTATCCACACTTGAGAACACTGAGGTGCCAACTGTGAGCTTGAGATGAAGGACGTCTTGTTGGTAATTCAGTGTTCTTTCTACTAAAGTCGTAGAGGACAAGGTCGAAACCACACCCTGCCCTTCCCCAGACCTTAGCTCCACAGCAGAGCAGGGTCCCAGGCAAGCTCTCAGCCCACACACCGTCTGCATCTCACTGTGGCCTGGCACGGGGTGAGGTGCGGTGCCCGGCTGATGACAGACACACACCCTGCCCTCACGGGGTCCCCAGCCTGGTTGGGGAGGCTAAAGCAGGGGGAAGGGGAACCCCATGCTTGGAGAACAAAGAGGAAGCAAGTGTAACCCAGCCTGGGGCCATCATGGGGGGCTTCCTGGAGTCGGCAAGGCCATCAGTGTCCACCACCCCCCTTTACTGAGAGCTGGTGCCCTGTGCTCCCCGCCAGGGGCTCAAACCCCTCGACTCCTCCAGGATTCGTGCATGGGCTCTTCCTGCAGGTGGTGCTGGACCTTGGCGGGAAGAAGGTGGCCTGAAGCAGCGTCCTCAGAAGTGAGAGATGTCCTACGCCTAGACAGTGGTGATGGTCTCACAGCTCTGGGAACGTACTACAAACCGTTGAACTGTATACTTTAAAGGGGAGAATGTTACAGTGTGTGAATTATGTCTCAATAAAGATGGTTTTTTAAACATTGCACCATGAGATGTTATTCTCTGACCCACACAAACCCAGCCCCGTCCATTCCGCCAGGTGGCGGCTGCCCGAGCCCTGCAGGCTCAAGCCCCTGTAGCGGTGCCCTCGCTCCCGGCTCTGCCCATCTCTTTCCCGTCAGTCAGCGACGTGACCGTCACCTCCCCTGGCTAGGAGAGCCCCCAGCCCCTCTGCCAGCTTCACAGAGCTTGGGGGGCAATGCTCGGACATCTGCACAGCAGTCAACCAGCTTTGTCACCCCGAGTGTGTCCCCGGACCAGCAGTGGCCGTGAGCCCAGGCGGGTGCTGGAGATGCAGAACCCGGGCCCCACCCCCAATCTACTGAATCCGAATCTGCATTTAACCAGATCCCCAAGTGTTTGGAATGTGCATTAGAGTCTGAGACGCGTTCATCTAGGGAGCTGCTTCTCAAACCTGTCCGCATGCTGCAGACCTTTAAAATATAGATGCCGGACTCCTTCCCGGCCCCAGAGATCTGGATTTCATTGCTCTGGGTGCAGCCAGGCACAGCAAAGAGTCAACGGTCCCCAGGTGATGCCACCGTGTAGCCAAGGTTGAGAGGCCCCAATCTTGTGCACACGGAAGTTTTGCTCAATGTGGTCATTTTGTCCAAAGCCAAACCAGCGCATTAATCCTCACGTTGTCTCTACCTGTCAAAACCCAGCCTGATAAACCCCCGCGGCAGGTCTCCCTCGCACAGCACCGGCTCGCGAACTTCGTTTCATCCTCACCGAGCGGTCACTGCCGTCTTTGCGGCCATTGTTAGACTTGGCCTCAACCACACTGGGGTTCACAGCGATTGTCCAAATACTGAACTTCAAACAAACAAAAAGAAAATAACACTTGCTAATCCTTTGTGATAAGCTGGCTTTATCAGCCTCCTTTGCTCCCAGCTGGCACGGGTGGTCAGATGGCTCTCTTTGACACGCTGTAAGTAAACACCGCCTGTTTGTCCAGGATGACACCAGGGCAGCCCCTGCCACTGCTGTTATCACGAGGAAGCACTGGGTTGGGTGTGAGAGTGTTGGGACCAGGAGCAGAGAGTACAATAACAGCACCGGCCGGGCCCCAGGGGTAGCCACACAGCAGCCTCGGGAGCTTTGTTGAGACCGGCTGGATTATTGCTTCCTGCAAGGTAGATTGCTGTGAAAGCGACTTTCACTTCTTCCTGCCTCGGTGGCTCCCTGTCCAGTGTCTAGACTCCGCGTTCACAATGGCGAGGGCCTTCCGGATTCCATTCTCTATTCCTTGCCAGTTTCCGAAGCCACATATCTAAATTGGGATTTCCTGGATTCCCAGAGTCTTAGGGTTGGAAGGGGCCTGGGGCAGGGGGGTGGTCAGGATGCACCAGAGCCAGGGCCAGACAAGAATTGTCCAAAACTGAGCCATCCCTTCTCCCTGCAGGATCTGAGCGGGAACCTCACATCCTGGGACGCCCCTCTGAGAGCAGACAGGTCAGTCCTCACAACCAGGGGCCTCACAGCAGTGATGGTTGTGCAACAGCGGCTGCAGCTTTTGCTGCAACTCTCTGGGTTTTGCTTTGCAAACCTGGTTTGCAAGTTCTTTGAGACAGTGTGGTCTGGGGCTGGTTCTTCTCACACCTTGCAGTGCCTTCGAGTCCCCTGGGAAATCTCGTTAAACTGCAGATTTTGGTTCACTGGGTCTGGGGTGAGGCCTGGGATTCTTGTGTCTAACAAGTTCCAGGGCCATCCTTGTGCTGCTGGGGGGAAGGACACTTTGAGAAGGGAGGTGCCCTGACTTCATTCTCTTGAAGCTGAAAGCAAAGGAGGAGAGTCCATGCGTCCCTTCCCCACCTGGCCACTCACAACCCCAGGTATGGGGCCATCCTTTCTTTGAAGACATCAGTTTCTTGTTTGGGCTCCAGCTAGGAGGTGGATGGCTGTGAACGGGTTATGTTGATGGGCCTTCATGTTGGTGACTGTCAGCAAGCTACACCTGCAGGCGCTCACAGCCCCGTGCAGCACGTGGTTCCCTGAGTCCCTGAGTCAAGCCTGTTCCACACTCCACTGGGTGGTTGCTTTTCACAAAGCGTAACCTACAAGCTCCTATTAAAATCACCAAGCAGCAGCCCTGGATGTGGCCAGAGGCTCGTGACGGTGCTGGTGAAGGTCTTACTGGCTCCCCCGTCCCCAACACCTGGCTCCCAAGTAGTTGGCGAGTGAAGCTATTTAGAAGAGAGACTGTCCTCCCTGGCATCTCACCAAATTGTACATGAAACCTTCAAAGGGTGAGTGAGAGAACTTTCTTTAAAAGCCCTGTCCTGACACCTTCCAGAGCACACTGGTCCCAGCCCTGCTCTGAGCCCAAACCAGAGAGAGAGAAAATGGCTCCATCCCTGAGCTCTTGCCCCCCATGTGCAGTGGGGCCGAATGTTCCCCGTGGGGAGGCCGACAGAGATGAAAGCGTCCAAGCGGGAGCTGGGCCAGAGCCTTGTGTTCCCACCAGTCTTATCAGGCATTGCAAGAGGGGAGCATTAGAAGAGTGAGTTTTCACTTCCTCCTTTTGCTGTTTGTGAGCCGTGTGGTGGGTGTCTGGCTGGTGGGGGCTTCCTCCCCAGACCCCGGGCTCCAGCCACTCTGGCTGTCCGCAGTCGCGTGCTTGTTCCTGGATCTGGGACTTGTCCTTCTCTTCTCTCAGCCAGGAAAGCCCCAAAGGTCCCCTTCAACTTAATCTGTCTTAGTTGTGTTCAACCGCTTGGGGTTCAGTTATCTACTGCTGCATCACTCAATGGCTTCATTTAGTGACTTAAAGCAACACTCATCACTATCTGTCACAATTGTGCAGCTTGGCTGGGCTCAGTTGGGTGGTTCTTCTGAATACAGTCAAAGCACGGCTGGAGCTGCCCCTGCTGAGGCTCATCCGAGGAGGCTCGGTTTACACAGCTGGGGGTGGCCAGCTGGGGGCTCTGTTGGGGCTGTTCACTGGGGTCTACACTTGGCCTCTCCATGTGGCTTGGGCTTCTCCATTCCGAGAGAGGGGAAGAAAATGCACACTTCTAAATAATTCATGGATCTAAGCAGAAGTCTCAAGATAAATTTTTTAAAAATAGATTGACCTAAAAACAAAAATACAACTTAAAATTTGTGGGATGTAGTGCTTAGTGCTTAAGAGGAAAATGTATAGCATTAAATGCAAACATTAGAAAAGAAGAAAGATCTTAAATCAATAATATACCCTTCCACTTAGGAAACTGGAGAAAGAAGAGAAATTCAAGCCTAAAGCGAGCAGAAGAAAAGAAATAATAAAAAGTTGAGCAGAAATCAATGAAATTGAAAATGGGAAAACAATAAAGAAAATTAATGAAAACTACATCTGGTCATTTGAAAAGGTGAATATGACCAGTGAACCTCTAGCCAGGATGACCAAAGGAAGAGAGGAGACACAAATCACCAATATCAGAAAGGAGAGTGGGGTCCTTGCTTCTGACCCCACGGCCACGGACACGACGAAAGAGGGATGCCACAAGAAACTCTCCCCCCACAAACTTGACAACTTGATCCCTTGAAAGCTGGGAGCTACCGAGAGAGGGAGCGGAGCCCAGTTAAGGGCTGGGCTGGTGTCATTTCCACCATTCTATTGGCCGAAGCAGTCACGGGGCCAGCCCCCGCCCAGGTTCACGGCGAGAGAGTGCGAAGGTCCCGCTGCAGAGGAGCTTATGGGGTGGGCGATGCTGCGTTCCTCTCTGGGAAGTACAACCTACCACACTTACATGTCACCTCTTCCAGGAAGGCCTCCTTACCATCCCAGTACCCTTCCCTGTCTTGGTGCACAGAAGCACTGGGTGATATCTATGAAATCAGCATTTCCTAGCCTTGGCTGCACGGTAATATCACCTGGAAAGCTTTTGACAAATATCCACACCTGACTTTACAGTTCTGTAGTGGGGCCAGGGTGCCTTCCAGAAGCCTCCCGGGTAATTGTGTTTGCAGCTGGGGCTGAGGATGACCGTGGCAAGTGAGTGAATTGACTGACAAGTGATTCGCTGGAATGGAGCATCCTGGCCAAACACTGCAAGAATAAGCAATTCAGAAAATAAATATTTAGCAACTAAATATTGATAGAGCACTAAAGTGAGGGAAAAAAAACAGGACAAGATGAGTAGTAAAAGAAAATAAAAACACAGAAGGAGGAGAAGGGGAGGAAAGTCACAAACACCACGGCGACGGGAGGCTTTGTTGTGGAGCGGGAAGAGAGGTGACAAGGGACAGGCCACGCGGGCCTCCGCCTCTGAACTGGTTTGGAAGTACAGAGGCCCCGGCCCACGGGGGGTTTCCTTTCTTCCACAATAGTACCACTTAGAGTTCATGAGAGAAGTGGAAAAATCTATGTTCAACAGATTTTTTTTCTGTCTAGTAAACAACAAGCAATTCAAAAATCCTTCCAGATCTCCCACGATATTTTCCTCCTGAACTGACCGCTTAAAACTTGAGCTACGTTTCTACACAGGAAATGTAGCATGTGCAGACGTACACACGTGCACACGGGATGGATTAGGGTAGCACCTGAGGAGAAGTCTCTAGTAGCCTGCCACAGGGCTCTGCACTCTGCCTTGTCCTACTCGCTATTTGTATAAATACTTGGCTGAAGAAAATTTCACCAAGCTGTACGTTTTTGCAAAGCTCAGGAGTAAATCTCATGAAATGGATGAGAAAGGTAATGATTCAAAAGACGCTGGGCAATGATGCTCAATGCATCTGTAAAAACTCACAACTTACAACCTGGCATTTGAGAGGTGCTTAATAAATGTTTATAAAATAAACGAATTTCAGCAAGTTGGAATGAAAGGCCCAAAGGTCCAGAAAGACAAATGTAAAGTCCTTCATCGACACCTAAGATTTGACTGCACTGGCACAGAATGCAGATGACCTGGCTTGAAATCAAGTATTATTTTAAGAACTGTGAGTGGCATTAACTAGCAACAAGCTCGTTCTGAGCCGAGAGTGCTCCGTGGCTGCTAAAATAGCGACTCCCATCTTAGGACAGCATTCCAGAAACCTAGTGTCCACCTGGGGAGAACTGAAGTCCTTAGTGGGCCCTGGGTGGCTTTGGAACACATCAATTGTTTTCCAGGTACTGTCTTTAAAGGAATGGTTCTCTGGGTGTCCTCAGAGAAGGGTGATGTGGAAGGTGACCTCACCTGTGCTCCTGAGGCGTGAAGACCGGCAATGCTTTCACCTGGGGTAGGAACATCTCAGCCTGGGGAGCCCGAGGTGAAGGGAACAGACAACGTGTTCACATAGCTGAAGCGTTTCATGCCAAAGAGGTGGAGTCATCTTTCATAGACCCAGAGAATTGAATAGAAACTTTGAATGAAAATCTTCATAAAAATAGTCTAGCTCAAAAAGTAAGAAGTGTCGTCTGTCTTTTAAAAACATGAACTACTTCAAGCACATACATGAATGCTGGGACTACAGAAACCAATCACCACGTACTTACCATCCAGCTTTGACCAACATCTGCATTTTTCCATTGTTTATTCAGACATGATTTTTAAGACATTAAAATATTACAGATGCGTCTGAAATCTTCTAACTACTCTTCCTGGCCCCTTCATCCTCTCTTCTCTTCCTAGCATGAACCGCTATCCTGATTTTGTGGTTTATCATTCCCGTGCATAATTTCTATTCAGGCCACATGTGTATTCATCCATGAACACTATGAGGTTTTGCTCTCCATGTTTTTATACTCTATATAAATGGTCTCTGGTTGCACATTTCGTTCTGCAAACTGCTTTGCTTGCATCACACAACACTTGCAGATCCATTCTCGGTGATAACGTGGCTGTTACTGTTCAAGTTTGCCACTGAGGATTGTGCTATTGAATGAAGATACCCCAATTTAGTTATCTGTGCCCCTGTTGACAGACATCTGTGTTGCTTCAGATTCTTTGCTGCTGCAAACACATCGGCAGTGGGCGCACCTGTGAGTGAGTGGAGGTTCTGCGAAGGTTTATTCTTAGAAGTGCCATCCTGCGTGGAGGGCCGTGGTCGGCGCACACTGGACTGTAGTCGAGATGGACGTCGTTTTCCAGAGCAGTCGTACCAACTTCTGAATCTCACAGTGAATGGGATTAGCAGCCCTCTCCCCAGCTTCATTGTTGCCAAACTGACGAGTGAGGAATCGTACCTCATTTTGGTTACAACTGCATTTCCCTGATCGCTGGTCAGTGGGGTTTCCTTTTGTGTACACTGCTGTTCATATCCTCTACCCCTTTTTTCTGATTGTGTTGTTTCCATTTCTTATTGATCAGTTGGGTTCTTTATATATAGTTTGACTACTAATTCTTTGCCACAAATACACATTGTAAACATATTTCCCAGCACATGAATTATTTCTTCACTTCATGTGGCACGGAGTAGTGTTTAAATCTGAACAGCATCATGTCCAACAGTGTTATCCTTTATGGCTTGTGAGTTTTGAATCTTGTTCATGACATCCCTCTCTACTCCAATTTCATAAAGATAGTCTCCCACATTTTTTCTAGAGGCTTTAAAACTTTGCTTTACACACTTCTAGATCTTTAACTATCTGGAATTATTTTTTGTAAATGATCTAAAGTAAGAATCTAGTATATTGTTCCCATTAGGTAGCCAGTTTCCCCAGGACTATTTATTTAAAAGCCCATTGTTTTGCCCGTTGACTGATAAAGCCACCTCTTTCACATGCCAACTTTTGCACCCTCTCCTGTCATAATTCTTGGTGATTCACCCCAGACTCTGAGATCCTAAAAAGCTTCTCTTCTGATGCTCTTATCCTCATGCTGCCCTACCCACCCCTTCCATGGCCAAACCAAGATTGTGTGACTACCCATAACTACACTCCTCCTTAGTTCCAAACATCTCATCACCAACCACAACCTTGACGTTCCCTCCTTGTTCTCTTCCTCCAACAAGTCACGCACTCCAGAGTCTTCCAACCCACTCCCCGCACCATGTCTTCAACCTCCCTTAGACTGTGCACACAACTGCCCGCTCAATAGCCTGCTTGGAGACCTCATAGACAACTCGGACTGTCCAAACCAGACTTTTCATTTGCATCCCCAGACCTGTTTACCCTCCCACAGGTTTCCCTCCCACAGAGAAAGCCTATTCCCGCCCTTAGGATAAAAACTTGGGTTAGCCTTGACCCAAGTTCACACCCAAAACAATAGCAAATCCCACCCACCCTACCCTTGAAATAGATCCCAGTCCAGCTACCTTCACCTCCCACCACTGCCACCCTGGCCAGCCAACATCCTCATGACAGGTCCCTGCTGGCACACTTCCCTCCCCATATTCTCAGCAAGCAGAGCGATTGAAGCCAGAGAAGGCTGTGCCTCTGCTCTCCGACGGCCCTCCCATGCCACAGAGGAAACTCCACGTCCTCACCGCTGTCTAGGGGGCTCCTGGACCTACCCTCACTACAGCTCTGACCTCCTCCCCTGCCTTTGTTCCTCTTCACCCTGCTCCCGCTGCTCTGGCCTTCTTGTTTCTAGAACACACCAAACACCCGTCTGTCCCAGGGCCTTTGCACTTGCTGTTACCTCACTTCATTCCAGGCCATTGCATGGCTTGCTCCTTCACTTTATTCAAGCTCCTCCTCAAATGCCATCTTATCAGACACCCCTCCCTCCAAACATACACACATTCCTCTCTCTCCCCCATCCTGATTTAGTTTCCTAAACAATGCTAATACTCAAACTAGAACTATCCATTATTCATTTATTATAGTCCAACATCCCTACCTCAAGAACGAAGCTCCCCATTGGCACAGACTGTGGCCAGTCCACCACCATATAACCGGCACTTAGAAACGTGCCTCACTTATAGCTGCTGCTCAATAAACAGCTCTCGAAGAATGAATATAGGAGCATGTTTTACTGGATTTCATTGAATTATTTACCTGCATTATTTACTACGATTCCTGTGTTAAGTTTTAATATCTGGTAGCAAGTCCCCTCACCTTATCATTTATTTTTATCAAAATATCTTGGCTAGTTTCGGGTCTTGGCTTTTTTTAGAATGACTTTGCCAAATGCCATATTTAAAGACCTGCTGGAATTTTTATTGCCAATGCATATGATTTACACCTTAACTTAGAGAGAAAGTGCACTTCTGTGAAATTGAGTCTTTCCATCTGTAAGTGTGTATTTCCATCAGTCAGCACAATTTCACAATTGTCTCCAAAATTGTCTTTCCAAATTTTGTTAGAATTATTCGTTAGTACGTTTTAGCTTTTTTACTATTGTGAATGGGATCTTACATATTTTTAAATGGCTATTATTTATAGATGGAAGTCAAATTGATTTTTTATGTTTATCTTTGATGCAGAAGCTTTGTGGAATTTACTTATTAGTTTTAATAGTTTGTAGATTCTCTTGGATTTTCATGGCAGACAATTATATTGCCTACTAATAATGACAATTTTGCCTCTCTCTTTCTAATTCTTATTCCTGTCTTCCTTTACCTTGTGGTGGTGTATTGGCAGAGATTGCTAGTGAGATGCCAAAAGGGTGCAATGATGGTTGGCGTTCTCAATTTGCTTCTGAATATAATAGAAACGCTGCCAAATTTTCACTATTAAATGTGAGGTTTATGGTAGGTTTTTGGAAGATATCCATTATCAGTTTTACAATTTTCCTTTCCATTTCTAGTTTTTTAAAATAGTATTTTACTCATTTGTTTGTTTTTATCATGGATGGTTGTTTACTTTCATCAAGTAATGTTTCTACTTCTATTGGGATGATGATATATACAGTGCAAGTGTCTAGATCATGGACTTCTCTAATGAGAGAACTTTGTTCTGGGAACCGAATTCACTCTACAAATATTTATTGAGGACTAACTCTTTATCAGGCTCTAAGCCTGACAGAGGAACTATAGACAAATACAATGGTTGGTAAGGATATACATGACCTCTTCCATAATGGACATTTCAGTCTAATAAGTTATTGTATGAGCCAAAATTTTAAAAGGCTCAAATAATCTCTAATGGTCTTCAAAAGGTCTTCAGCTGGGAAGAATCTGAGGAGTTGTTGCAGTGGCACGCTGGCGCCACTCATACCAGCTTGTGGGAGCCCACTGAGGGCATCTCTTCCTGGCTGTGAGTTTGGTGATGTCACACTGGTAATTTGAAGTCAGCAACGGTGGGAGTATTTACACCATGGCAATTGGCAAACTCAACCAATCAGGGTATAGGTTGTCACACACCAATCAGTGCACCACTGTTTCTTCCCAACTATGCTGGAGTCAGCACTAACAGAACTTGAAAATCAGTTGACAGCAACATGCAGCCTTGGATGGGAAATCTTATGCTTCCAGGAGAGGAACCCCCCTTTCACTCCTAGCCTTCTGATGCCTGTGGAACCGTGTTCCAGTGACGCTGCTGAGAGGCAGCAATGACTTGGGTGAGGAGCCTCACCTGGAGGTGTGGGCTGGGGTGGAATGCCAGCTCTGCCACTGTTTGCTGTGTGACATTGTGCAAATTACTTAACATCTATAAGCCTCAGATTTCTCTACAGAAAATGATTATGATAATCACAGTAATTCCTACCTCACAGTGATTAAATGAGAGAACACATGGCAATATGTCAAGCTCTTAGCAGAATGCTTGGCATGAAGGAGACACAGTAAATTATCACTGTGCTTATTGTTGTGTTCCTATAATTCTTCCCCATTTGAAGGCAATGACCAGGTCCTAGTAATCTGTATATACTTGCGATGTGATACAGCACCTGGTATGCAAGAAGGAATTATCGGGATGACTAAGTGAATGAATGATACTAGTCCTGTCGGAACACTTCAAAGAAACAGCCCAAATCTCAAGGAGTTAAATTAGGTCAGGGACAAAGCTTTCCCCTGTACTTTAGCCAGCAAAAGGCTCACCAGGTCAAGCTCCATGTGGACAAGAACCAGCTGAGTTGTCACGTTAACTTATCCCACTGGAATCCTTCCCACTGAGGGCTGAGGGCATTGTGTGACCTCCGTGGCTCAATCTCCCTGTGGCACCAGGTAAACTTTGTTTTTGGTTTTCTAAGGACTTACTTGGTTGATTCATTTCTCTCTGACGTTAACTGGAAAGTTGGTTGACCTGAGCAATTGGTTAGACGGCCAGTTCCCATCCCTGCGTGCACATCAGAATCACCTGGGGGCTTTCAGCAAATACTGGTGCCCACCCTCAACCCCAGAGACCCCAACCCAACCTCTCTGGGGCAAGGCCAGGATGTTGGGCCTTTTTAAAACCTCCCCAGGGGGCCCTAGAGAGAGGCCAGGATCGAAAACCTCTGCGTTAGACCAAGTGGTCACGGGGACAGCCCTGCACCCCTCTTCAAAGAGGCCATTGCCAAATGAGAGTGGCCGTCACTGAGCTTTGGGATATGTGCTGGGGAAGGGGCTTGGCTCCAGCCCGCCAGCCTTTTGGTGGCCGTTTGACCATGTCAGCGAGGAGAAGAATCCATTGATGCATTGCTTGACGTGTTTTAGGCTGCAAGGAGGCAGCTCCCATGGAGATGCTGACGAGAGAGCAGGCAGGGGCGGTGAGGCAGCAAGGGCGGCCAGGACGTGGCCTCAGCTCTAGGAGGCTCCACGGCCACAAGGGGCCTGCGCAAAGGCCACAACAAAGGCAGAGCATCTGTGTGCCCATTAAGGTATGCACAACACTTAACAACTTGCAAAATGCTTCTCTAGACTGCCTCAACTGGGTCATTAAAATAACCACAAGGAGACTAGGCAGGGAGGTTGGAATTCTTATACCCATTTTGCAGATGACGAAAACTGAAGCTCACAGGGGTTAAGTGATCCCAGTAATGTCCCATGGCTAGCAAACAGCAGCCTGGAATGAGAACTGAGTTATCTGGAACCCAGACTATCCCACAGACTTGACCTCTAATCCATCCTTCTAGACAATTCAGAAACCAACACCAGGGCCAGCCGCTCACCCTGACCACCCTCTGTACAGTGGGCAGGCCACAAGGCCCCTCCGGTCACCCCTTGTCTGATGCCAGTGTCCACTGGAAACACCTTTGTGGGAGGGCAGCAGCAGAAACAATACAAAGAGGAAAGCTGAGCCTCTCCAATTTGTTTTCTTTGCAACTGACATCAGGAGTCCACTGGGGAAAAAATTAGGTTGTGGCTGAAATGAAGTTTTAAATCAGAGTTTCCCAACCTTTTCAAGTACGACATCAAAAAATGTCACAGACCCTTTGGGATAGCAGCTGGACTTTTAGTATGTGTGGATTGAGAAAATACACACTGACAAAAAATGTCTTCTGTGAATTTCATAGCACTCTTCAATTAATTTTAGAAAACCAGTAACGGGAACATCATATACTTTTAAAAATAATAGTCCAACCCAAGGCAGCATTTTCTCTAAAGATGCTTTTGGTGTTATGTAAGAAAATGCCTATTTTTTTTAATGCATACTTAAGTATGTAGGAAGAAATGACATGAAATCTGGGAGTCAGGCAAAGTATTGGTAACTTGAATGTAGTTGGTAGGTTTACGGAAGCTCATTAGACTATTTGCCTACTTCAGTATGTGTTTGAAAATTTTCATAATAAAAAAATTTAAATAAAGATAATACTCGGTCTACAAATAAATTCACAGATCCCTTAAAATAATTTTGTCCCCTCCCCATAGCAACATCTGTGGCCCACAGAATGAAACCCATGGTTTTAGATTATTGGTGAATGCCTGTCGTCTCGTCTAGGTTTGTTTTTTTTTTTAAATCTGTTGGCTCAAAACAGAACAGAGTTGTGATTGTCTTATGTTTGCTCATTAACCCAGCTTTTTCCATTCCATTCTGCACTGATGAATGGTCAATCAGTAAATATTGATCAGTCCCCAATCATGGTGAGGTTCTGGGATGGGTTTAATGAAACCAAAGGGACACGGACCTTCGTCCCCAGGAAGCATAGGGTCACGCGGGAGAGACAGATGCTAAACAAATCATAATGGATGATTAATAAAATTACTGCAAGAATGCCAGATGTTAGGAAGGTGGGGACAGGCACTATGAGACCACATAACAGGGAAGCTTCATCCAGGCTGGGGTCAGGGCAGTGTCCCGGAAGAAGTGACATGCCGCTGAGGCCTGGATGGTCAGCAGGGGATCTTCAAACCCCAAGACCAGCCCTGGGAGCTCTCCTGACATTCCGGAGAGCCCAGGCCCCCAGCTCCCGGGCTGTGTATGGCCACAGGCTCTGGGTGAGGGACGCCCTGCTTAGCAGCCTGATGAGATCAGAGCAGCAGGAATTCTGTCAACAGCTGGCCCTTAGCACAGGACTAATCTTTGGCGTGTTTGATATGAAGGAGGAAAGCAAAAATAATCACCTGCCAAGGAGTCCCTCTTCCTAACAGACACAAAGCGATCAGGTTTCCAGATGCGTGGGCAGCAGAGCCCAGAGGAACCTCTGTCCACACAGAACATCCATCTCCCCCGACGGCCTGGGACGGCCATGAGGAGGCAGCTCATATTTCCTGGACTTGCATGTGGGAGATAAATGCCAGGGGGCCTCAGGCAAAGAAAGGCAGCATGAGCAGGGCCACAGGACCGGAGCCCCCCCGCCCCAAGTAGTCAGGGTTTCTGAGTGTTTTCTAGGTGTCTGTGTTAGGTTGTGTCAGAGATTTCTCATGTTCAGACCTGAGCTCTTCACCAGCCCCTCCCCAAGAAGGCCTGTTCCTCCCGCATTCCTGCCAAGTTGTTCAGGTAGCCCCAGGGGCACCTCGGTGGCCCCCTCCTCCCCCCTGCACCCAGTCCCTTAGCAGATCCTGCCCGCTTCACCCTAACCCTGCCCGCTCCGCCTGGAACTGGGAAACCCTGAGTCTGCGCTCACACCCCTCTGCACTGGCCACATGAAAGGGGCATCTTAGGGTGACCCCCACCGCCCCACCTCCTCTCCTTCAGCTCCTCTTCACGGCTCTCTGCACCGCCTGCTCCCTTTTCCTTCTAGATTTCTCTCCACAGTCATACTGCCATGTGCTTTAATCATTTATTGATTGTTTTCCTCTCATGGCTCGTATTTGTACCTGTTTTGCTCACTGCCGAATCCGCAGGGCAAGACACCGCACGGGGCCCTTGAGTCAGGATGTGTGAATGGATGAACAGACGTGCCTCCAGGTCGTACTCGCTGGGTTTGAATTCCAGCTCCACCACCTCCTCGCTGTCTAATCTTCAGGGAAAGTTTTGTCATGTTTTCTGCCAAAGGCTGGCTGGTCCCCCAGTATTCAAAATCGGTGTTGTCTCTGGCCCCAGCACACCACTAGACCATGGGCCAGCCCCGCGGCCTCTAAGTGGGGTGGGCCAGCAGGATGTTGGCAGAAATGATGCACACCCCCTCTTGCCGAGCCTGACGCAGGAGACACTGTCCCGAGTGATCAGGGGACTCCTGAAACACGGCCTGCCAACCCCGGCCTCTGCAGCAGCCAGATCCAGAGACGAAAAATAAAAAGTCTAAATGGTGAGACTCGCAGGGAAGCAAACTCTCCCCCAGAGCCTAAATTTCTATGCTTTACAACTGGCAATATGTACCCAGAAACTGAACTTTCTTATCCTTTGATCTACTAATCTGAGATGCACACAGAAGTTTACATGCAAGAATGTTTGCTGTTCATCACTACATTTTTAAGAAGTGGATAAATTCAGGAGTAATGTCAATGTCCAAAAACAGCGTTTTTGATAAATAAGTTATGATATAGTCGCATGGGAGAATGCCAGGCGGACATCGAGCTAGTTTCCTTGTCCTCATTAGGAACCTGAAGACACACTTCCCTCGGTTTACGGAAGAGGCAGGGTGGGGTTCTGAGTGGAGTGTGCTCTGTGAACGTGTGTTCTGTGTGTGCGTACATAGAAGGAGACTCACATGTAATGAAACACTTATCAAAACATTCACAGTATCTACCCCTTAGCAGTGATGTCAAATGTGATTCCCATTTTCTGTATTTTCCAAATTTCATAAAATAAAAAAAATTATTTTATAATTAGATAGAAGATAGTAGGTGTTAAAAACTTACTTCTCGCCCTCTCCAACTACTTTGTCACATGGTTAAAATGGCAACTCATTAAATCAATCCTCTGACCTGGCATAGCCAGCAATCCTTGAAAAATACAACTGTGGTATCTTTGGAAAGAAACCCATTGCTGGGCAAGGACCCGTCCACGGGCTGAATGAGGTCACTTCAGCAAATGACTGATTTCCAAGGTCCAGAGAGGAAAACAGTAATAAACGAATGAACCTACATCACACTCCAGGATGGGACACAGGACAGGAATGTTTGAATTGGCGGGAGAGGGGGTGTTTCAGGCCAGCAAGCTGCATAGTGAAGGGTCTTGTATAGCTGTGTGGGGGGGGGGTGCCTGGGTACCCAGAAACTGGAATTTTCAGAAAATAAGGCTCTGAGCCCTTCCCCAGGCCTGGTCACTGTCTCCGTCACACCCACTCGGGGCCAACCCCACAGACAGCAAGCAGACGGTGTCCCCCGAGGTCTGCAGAGCACTGGCCAGAGTTCACATTCCACGATCCCCGTGGAGATGGCCACTCAGCCCTTAGGTGCTGGCTGGACGTCTCTCTCTGAAGCCCACCCCACACACCTCGTCAGGCACGGCTCTTGCCCCCTCTCTGTATTTCTACCCTTTGGTTCCACTGCCCTTGTTTGTACTGTGATTGTTTGCAGCCCATTCTGCCCCAGGATGTAAGCCTCTGGGAGGGCAACAGCAAGTCATACTCATTGCAACATGCCCATGCCTGGCCCATGCTAGCTGACCTCTCTGGAGGTGACTGTATTTGGGCCCAGCCTTCTCTGGGTCTCCACACTCTAATCAATTTATCAATCAAAGTGCCAGTTTCCCTTTTATGAACTGAATTGTGTCCCACCCCCACCCAAATTCACATAGTGAAGCCCTAACTCCAACGTGACTATATTTGAAGATAGGGCCTTTAAAAAGGTAATTAAGGTTAAATGATGTCCTAAGGTGGGGCCTTTATCCAATAGGACTGGTGTCCTGAAATGAAGTGGTGATTAGGACACAGACACACACTGAGGAGAGACTGTGTGAGGACACAGCGAGAAGGTGGCCCTCTGCCAAGGAGAGATGTCTCAGAAGAAATCACCCCTGCCAGCACCTTGGCCTTAGACTTCCAGCCTCCAGAGCTTTGAGGGAATAAATGTCTGCTGTTTAAGTCACCCGGTCTGTGGTGCTTTGTTACAGGAGCACAGACTAATAATGCATCCCCCATGGCCAAGGACTGGGCATGCCACCCAAGTGGGGTCAACCTGACAAGCTCTGCTCTCCTTGGAATATGAATCTGGCATCAATTGACCCAAAGGCTAGAAATGGTTGGCATTCACCCATTCTGGCTGTGGCCGTGAGAAAGACTGCCCATGAGGTCCCTAGAGCTACCCAGGTTCCCATCCGTCTGAGACCTGGTTCTGGAATTCTCCTTTCAGGCCTGTGAACTACACCAGAACAATCAGTGAATTCTTTTTTCTAAAGTTAGAAATGTTTTTCCTGCAACAAAACATCCTCAAATAACAAAACACTTCAATAAAACTTTCAAATAATAAAAAAGAAGACTTTTTAGATTAAAAAGAAGGTTAATCTTAATTAACAACATAATCTGTATAGTCCTTGCCTTAGTCGAATGCTGTCACTCCCACTGTGTCCGGACGGGTAGAAGCAGCCACGCGGGGGACTCTCGGTGCTAATTTTCATCTCATTTCATCTTCTTTTCGTCACTCACCACAGCGGAAGAGAAGAGGATGGGAATGGTTCATTCTCTGACTCACAGAGGCTTCTGCTTCAATAGCAAATACATGGATTTTTGTCCCAAACAAGATGAACATGATGGCTTCACATTTGCGGTGAAGCCCGAAGTGCCCTTGGAATGGGGACATTCCTCCCCTGTCACGGGAACACGGGGAAATGGCCATGATCTCTATTTTGCTAAGGGATGACCCCAGACAGAATCCTAAAGGAACTGGGAGGCCAAGGAGGGTTCATTCCTCTTTGCTGTTTTGCTTTCAGTGCTAAATTAGTAATGGAATAACCTGCTGCAAGAGCTTTCCTCCCAGAATTTAATAAAAGGCACAGCGTGGTGAGAGGCACTCAGCCACATGTAGCTTGGGGCAGTTAGGAGAGCTGGTTCCAAGAGCGCCTATCTACATGGAATCAGTCTTGTTCTGATTTAATACAACTCATTGCCAAGTAGCAAAGCACAAAGAACCTCTTTCTTTTCTAGTTTGGATGCTTTCACAGGCTGTGTGTGTATGTTGCTTTTTAGTAAAGGTCCAGTTGAACATTTACTGCAAAACCTTTGGCCAAATAAATATAGGGCGAAGTGTTCAACCTGAAAAAAGAAAAAGTGGGCATATTTTTGTTATCCCTTTATTCCAATCAGGGTCTTTGAAGAGTTATTTCCAAGAATGAGAATATATGAAGGAAAGGGATCTGGTGTGCCGAGAAAGTTTCAGGAATCACCATTGTCATCACTGACCTCCTTATTATCACCATCATTACCATCATCATCATCACCATCATGACCATCACCATCATCACCATCACCACCATCATCACCATGATCACCATCATCATCTCCATCATCATCATCATCACCATCTCCATCATCATCACCATCTCCATCATCATCATCAACACCATCATCACCATCACCACCATCATCATCTTCATCATCACCATCATCATCATCATCACTGATTTTATTTGACCACTTGTTATCTGCCTGGCACTGTGCTAACTCCTAAAACTGCATTTGCTCACTTAACATCCCATTAGTACCTCCCTCTTATTTTTCTCCCTATACTCCACTTAAATTTTCTTCATGGCATTACATTTTATCACATGCTTATTTGTTTTTTGGTCTGTTGTTTCTTCCTCTCTCTCCTGTCCAGAATGTAAGCTCCACAGGGGATTTTGTTTATTTTATTGACAATGGGATTCCCAGAGCCTAGCCCACTGCCTGTCATGCAGTAGGTGCCCCATCAATAGTGGTTAAATAAAAGAATATTCTTGACAATTCCATGAGTTAGACACTGTCACTATCCTCATTGCAGAGATGAGGAAAATGAAGCTTAGAGAAGCTAAATAACTCATCCAGCGTTAACAGAGTTAGAATTTAGAAGTCCAGTAGTTAACATAAATCTCAGGTCCTTTAACCACTGCTTCTTAGAAGACTAATTTGTGACTTCGTCTTTGCCCCAGAATTAGCAAGGTGTAGATGCCTCAAGACTTTTAAACTTTCACATCTGTGGTTATTTTTGCTGAAGCAAATGAAAAGCATCTCTGCTTTCCCAAAGAGGAAGAAATAGAGGTTCATCAGGAGTGGAAAATCACCACACATGTGCTCTTCTGCTTGACATGAACATCTGAGCTTGTGTTCTGCAAAACACTTGAGAAATTCCTTGCCAAGGTAAGAGCCATTTGCCCAAACCAAAGGAGGGATGAAAGTTGATTGACAAGGCTATAATTAAAACCTAATTTATAATTTAACAGCTGAGATTTTTAGGTCGTAAAGGACTTTGATCCTAGAAATTGTGCTAACAATAATTTCCCCCACCCCCACTTCCTCCATCTCTGTCCAGTTTCCCTAACTTCAGGATGGGAGCTGCAGTGGCTGGGCTGCAGTGGTGTTGAAAAGAAATTAGTTCCCTGCAGTGGCTGAATGAGCTGCCTTTAAAAATAACAACAACCCCACATGGGGTCTGGAGATAGCAATCTCCCTGTGGGCTCCCTTGGTGAGGACCTTTTGCAGGGGGATGCCTGCCAGATGGCTCTGAGACAAATTCCGGTGTCTGTGATGATGGAAGAGCTGCCACTGCTTAAGGTGGGGGATGGCTGGGGTGGGTGGATGGGGGAGAGGGGGCTGCTTTTGTGAGATTCAAGGGAACTGACCCTCTAATGTTTTTGTGGAGAGGAGAATCCAGGTTAAAAACTAATAATAAACAATAATATTTAAGAAAAAACAATCTAGCACAATTAGAAGAATGAGTAGTTCTGAGAATGGATATGGGCGTGGGGCAACCAACAGGCTGATGCTCAGCAGGGATGTCCCCACTAACGGAGCAAATGACCCTTTTCCCAGTTAGCTGGAGGAGTCTAGATAAGTAGTCCCAGATTTGAGGATTTCAGAGACCAAGAAATTTAAAAAAAAAAATGGGTGGATTGACATACGCTCGCCTAATTTTATTGTGCCAACTAAGTACTTGAAAAATAACAAGCAAACAGATTAACAAAAACAACAAAACCCTATTATCTACCCCATGACCAATCAATTTATTTTAAAAAGAACATTTTAACACAAAAATGTGGGAAAAGTGTAATCACAGATAAAGCATAGATTGCCCCAGAAAGGGGCAGTTGATCTTATAACAACACATTTGTGCATATTTACATTGTCATTTTTCTCACCGATCCTTTGGTGAAATTTGTCACGTATCAGCTGAGCTATTTTTCAGGATGACCATACATCCTGGTTGGGCCGGGACAGCTAAATTGAGGCCACTTGTTAATTAACTAATGTCTACTAACTGGTGCTAGTGTCCCCTTTCCTGCTCAAATGGGTCCTCATTTGGACAACAAATTACATGGTCATGATAAGAATTTGGGGACCTCTAATGTAGGCAGTGCTCAAGACTTTGATTTTACTCCATGGCCCTGTGGAAATATTTTTAGTGCTCCTTTAAAATGCTTTCATTGTGTGTTTCAGTAGAAGGAAGTGGGAACCTGGTGCCTGAGGTTTACTCTTTCCTGCCACCATCCTTCTCCCTTTTCTTCTCAGTCTTCTTACTTCTCCCACTCCACGTGATAGTCAGAAAGGTCTTTGTGTAGATGAGCAAGAAGTAGGAGAGAGATCAAAAACACCATGCATATTATTCTGTACAACTCTATAATGATGTTTTTTTTCCATGGAGAATTCTAACTCATCCCCGTTGCCTGTTGGGGTGGAAAAAATTCACTGGACGCTCAGCACCTCATTTCAGCAAAGAGGGACACACCACAACCAGGCAGTAGGATGTGGTCAAAACAAGGACCTTAACTCACATGTGCAACTTCCTTACAGAATCACACCAATAAATGACAAAAGAGACACCTAAGTCCATCACTACTTTCCACACTGTCTATACAGAGTGTCAATAGAGTATGATGGGAAATTTGATGCAAAAAGGTGTTGTCAAGATGAAAAACAAAATAGGCAGCATGAAATACAATTTCTATATTCATTGAATGGAAGATAGTGTGTCACCTCTAAAATGCCACTAGCAGCCCTGAATTTTAGCTCCATCTAAACATTCCAGAGCACTAAATAATGATATTGATGGTGATGGTGATGATGACGGTGATGGTGCTGATGGTGATGATGGTGATGGTGCTGATGGTGATGGTGATGATGATGATGATGGTGATGGTGTGATGATGATGATGATGGTGATGGTGATGGTGATGATGATGGTGATGGTGATGATGGTGATGATGATGGTGCTGATGATGCTGATGGTGATGGTGATGATGGTGATGATGAAAATTCAGGCAGCCACCTTAGAGTCCACTGGGCATCTCCACATGGTCAAGCTGACTTGTGTGCACATGTGCTTCACTGACTCTCTTGGAAAGTTAGGGCAAGAAGAAATGGTTTGCTGCTCATTACCCCAAATAACCCACCTCACTCTAAGAACATTAGAGTCAAAGACCATTTTCACAATCTTCTGGTCCAATCCATTCATTTCACAGATGAACAAATATTGAACGTCTGCTCTAGGTATTTATATATTCTTGCCCGAGACTGTAGGTATTTATATTTTATGGGTAGCATTTTTTAAACCTATAGGGAGGGTGGCTGTTGAGTTCACAAATGATCTGAACTTCATCATCCTGTGACTTTCTCTGCCAGACAGGCACAGGGCTCAGTACCTGTGCTGAGCTGCGCTGAGCCTCTCCTTTGCCAGAGCGTTACATCGGCCAGATGGTTTGCCTCCTAGGCTGTTGAGGACCTGCGTCCACTGGCATTCCCCACAGCAGCAGGGGGAGGTGCCGGGGTGGGGTCTGATGGAGTCACCACTTCCTCAAGAGGAACATCTGGGCTTTCAGGTCAGAGTTCTCACTTCTAAGTGACCATATCATTGAACAAAAACCTAAGAAAAATAAAAATAAAAACAACAACAGAAAAACCAAATACCTACTTTGTGCGTGTTTCATTCTTTTTGGAGGGTTAAGGAAGAGTTGACATTGGACATGCAGACAAAGGTAAATGCTACCAAAAAGACCCGAAGCCCCTGAAGGAAAAGAAAGCCAACTGCCAGCATCTAAGGCAGCAGCCAAGATTTAGGAAGCTCAAATACCTAACCTGCTTTGATTTAGGGCTTTTTTAGGTTGGCATTTAATATGTGACTTGCCTGGTGGGCAGGTTTCTGGCAGCGCTTGGGAAAAGATACATGGGGTTGGAATGGAGATGACGTCATTGGGCGTTTGGCGCCCTTTGGCTCTGGCTGCCATTATCACGCCCCGAGCAGCGTGGTTTGTACGACTCTGAAGCCAGCTCCACACTCTCCAGGGGACTTGGAAAGTCCAGTGTTTACCTTTGGGGTGGAAGGGGTTGTTTGTGGTGGAGGAATTCAGGCTCACCTAGGGAGATCTGCGCAGACCACACAGCAATCATTGGTCTTATTGTGAAAAGGACACATGGCAGAGTTAAGCCCAGGAGAAGGCAGATCTACGACTATGGGATGGGTGTTCTAGGGTATTGTGTTCTAGCAGATTGTTAATAATACAGTTTTGTAATGATGAGAGCTATCCAAAATAGAATGCCCTGATTAAAAAACTAGTCTATCCACTGCTGAATTGTTCAAAGAGAGTTTAGATGACCAGTCAGTTGGGGGCATTGTTGAAGGGTTTCAAATTTTGGAGAGGGAGAGAGTAGCCTAATTAAATCTAAGGTCTGAGAGTCAATCCACAATAAAAAGGATACAGTCACTAGCTTCTATCTGAGAGTCTTTGGCACATAGTAACAGCTTACTTAACTGGGGTTTAAGATGTCAGGCACAATTAACTAGCTTAAAAAAACCAAGAATTAACAAGAAAATACAAAATGAGTCTGAGAATTCCATTCTAAAGTGAGGCTATAGAGTTCATGCATCTTATAGCAAGCACGTAAGGATCTCGTTCATGACTTAATGACTCCTACTTCAGACACAATTCTAACACACTTGCTTGCCTGATTCCCCACCTGTAGCTGATATATAGAAGTATATTTAGGAAATTGGGGAAGAACATTATAATTTTTAATCTATTAATAACAAGGAATATGTGTGTATACTACATCACTAAGGTCAGGGGACCAAAATAACAAAATAAAGCAAAGAACTCCGAAGTTTGGCAATTTGGAGCCCTTTAATGAAAGGGAAAACAGTAAACAAACTTCAGCCACACATGAAAAAGGGAACAGGTCATGGGTCATGAATAAGAAGTTAAATTATGTTCAGTGGTCTGGTTCAATAAGACAGAGTGCTCTGCAATGTATTTTACAGAGATTTGTAATAAAAAATTAAAAAGTAATCAATCAATCACCTAGAGATTTATAATATGTATGGCAGACATATGATTAAGATTCATATAATAAAATAATATCTACATGTAAGTACAAAAACATAAACAACTTGAAAAATGGGCAAAGGACAGGACATAATTAGGCATTTCACAAACACACTACACCAATGGCTAATTTACATGTAAATTGTGCTCAACATTATTAGTAATCAAATACAGGCATATGTTAAAAAACGAGACCTTAGTTTTATCTACCACGTTGTCCAAGATTAAAATGAACCAGAGTGTTCCACGCTGGCATGTGGGGAAGAAAACCCTCGCAAACATAGTTGGTATACATTTTGGAGGGGCCAATTAAGCACTTTTTATCAAAAAGTAATTTATCCATTTATCAAATCCTAGAAATTCCATCCCCAGAAATTAACCCCCTAAAAAAATGAGCATAAGGATCTATTCACTGAACATAGGATATTCATTAAACACAGAATCAGAAACAATTAGAAACAGCCCAAGTCCATTCGTAGGAGATGGAGCAAAAAACATTGTGGCACCTTCATGCTATGAAATAGTATGAAAACATTTAAAAATGAGATATCTTTGCAAATTGAAGTGGACAATATATTGTGAACGAAATACGTCTTTAATGAAAAAAGGAAGTTGAAGAATTATATGTATAATATGATCTTTTTTGGTATGATAATGTTATTATTATTTAAACCATATTTATACTAAACTGAAACTACTCTCACTTATGGGAAGACAATGTTCTCTTCAGAAACAAGGCCATCGATGGGGATCTTTAAACATTTTTTGTTAAAAAAAAAAGTTTTGTTTAACTCCACAGTTGAACAAACAATGCCCTTGGGAGTCCCTAGCTCTATCTGACTGAATGGCATTATTACTTGCTGTTTTCAGCTTACATAATTGGTTGCTTTCTTTGTGCCAGGTAGTCTGCTGGGACTTCACAAAGATTATCTAGTTTAATCTTTGCTATGCTACCACCCTCTAAGATTGCACATCCTTATCTGAGGCTCAGAGTTATCAAGAAGACTGCCTCAGGCACCCCATTTAATAAGGGCCTTAACCAGGATTCAAACCTAGGTTTATCTGCCTCCAGAATCTGGGCTCTTGGCAATTCATTTATTCATTCATGTGTTCATTCACCAAATAGTTATTGAGGGCCTTTCTTGAGCCAAAATATACTACACCTTTTTGTTTGAAAATGTGATTAAGAATATAAAGTTTACATGGAATCACCTCTCGAGTGCGTAGGAGTTTGTCCCTATCCGAGTCATTCACAGGGATAAAGGATGCATATTTCGTTTCTCAAACATCAGACGTAGAATCCCCAAAGAGGATCTGTTGTGCCTTTGTAATATCCATTTCATGCCACGGAATAAATCAAAATCCTAGGACTCAACACAATTAGGACATGGAAACTCAAACTCAAAGGGACCAAGAGGACTTTGGGAATCAGTGAGACGTAATTAAGACAAATGGCAAAGTGGCAATGAGACAGTTTTGCACGAATGGTAGAAGTCGTTCTGACTCAGCCTGCAGGCTTAGTGGGAAACGGGGAAAAGCCGGCATGACAGGACTAAACAAGTCAAGAATTAAGGAGCTGCCCAGCATTTCCATACTGAAAGGCTGCAGTGCCCTCGTGGTAGGAAATGAGACAGACAGATCAGGATTCTGCCTGTGACAAATGTGTAGGAGGGATGTGCCACGCAGCCACCTTGGGAGCTGTCGACCGTGCTGTGCTGCTGCAGGTCATGGGGTGAGGAGCCAGGCAGGAGGAGACTCTGTCTCTCTGGACCTGCACCCTTACTTCTGGGCCACACCCCAGCTACCCAGGATGCCAGAGCTCCTTGCCACACGGCCCCGAGCCCAATACCAAGGCCTGTGCTGGTCTTGTTCCTTGGCACGTCCTTTACAGATGTGCCTGAAGAGGTGGTCGAGGGATGGCTGTCTGCCAGGAACGTGGGCAGAGCTTGGACCCCTGGACTGTGGCATCACACCGGTGAGCCCGAGACCCCTCGCCCTGCAGGAAAGAAAAGAGCAGGACGGGCCACAGTGTGGGGCTGGGACTGACCTTCCCTGTGCCCACCCGTCAGCATGGACCTCCTGGGAATGTGAGAATTCTACATTCAAACCTAGCGTCCCAGGAAGTTACGAAGGTACATTTGTCAAGTTAGGAGAATAGACCCTATTTAGCACTTTGATTTATAATTTTTAAATATCTGAATATAAGACATGTGGGTCTTCATATTTGCAGGTCCTGGTCGCTGCCAACGTTATGAGTACATCTGGCTTTGGGTCACGGTGCACTGAGATTCACGTAGCCGGTCAGTAAGTCCGAAGGTTTTGAGGGGCCATTCACCTTTAGGTGCTAAGAGAATCAGCCTACCACCCCATTTGCCATGTGTCCCAGCACGGGCAACGCTGCCTCGGGCTTTCTGTGTGATCCTAGCAGAGTCACTTCCCTCCTGGGGCCTCCAGTTCCTTCTCAAGAGGGAACATGAGAGGAGAACTTTGCACCACTTCCCCCTGGCATCCGGCCTGCTGCCCGGGCCATTAGCAGTAGATATTTGTGGGATGAATAAACAAACCAATGCATGAACGACCCAATGCAAGGTTAGTCCAGGTGACCTGACTCCATCCTGGATGGGCAGTATCCCTACCTGCTTTAATTCTCTGGGGCTATAAGAATTTTAAACAGAGACTTCTTAGAAACCCTATAAAAGAACCTTCATATTTCTCAGGATCATAGAGTTAGAAAATGAGGACAAGAACATGAGAAGTTGCTGCTGCCATATTTGCAAAAGTTTATTTGCAAAAACCTTAAAATTTACAACCCTAAAAAAAAAAAAACCTACCCTTTCATCATTGGCTTAGAATATCACCAACCTGCCTGTTTTAGCTTGTAGCTAACTTGCTATTTAAACCAGTGAAAAAGCAGCAGGCATCCCAGAAAGGTCGGTCTTCTTAGACCAAACGACCCTTTCGCTTCTTGCAATTTTGCAAGAAGGGACCTGAGACTTGACCAAGTCACAAACTGTCTGATTTGGGCTTTTTCCCACTAATTAAATTCAAACCATTCATCAAACGAGAGACTGTTTTCCCTTTGCCTTTGACCTCAAGTGGCTTTATTCTTCGAATCTGTCACACTGGAAATTTCACCCTTCTGGGAGAGGGCTCGCTGCAAGCTTTTGAAGTTAGCAGAGAGAAGACAAAGTCATGGAGGCAAGTAAGACATGCTCCACACAGAGCACTTCCCACCAGGACAGGCCGCCACAGAACCACCCAACACAGATGGGCGACCTTGCAGCCGCAGAGATGGGACATTATCGTTCTATGTTCATCTGCTTGCTTAACCAACACAGTTTTTGTGTTATGTGCCCAAGGATGGGTGTAATCGGTCTTTTGGAAGCCTGTTACCCTGCACAGACACCCACCTTTCTTACCCTGATTGGCTTATGGGCAGTTACTGCCTATCAGGAAAAAAAAAATAAAGTCCCGGGCAGATTTTGGTAGCTATTTGTTACTCACTAAAGATCAAGCTCTGCAAGATAAACTGGAAATGACAGCTGGAAAATAACACCATCCACTTGCAGGGTGTTCTCTGTTCTGCTGAAAAGTGACCTTGGCCTAAGGAGACAGAGGCAGGGGGGAGGTTAAATAGTGTTTCCACGATTGTTGTCCCACCAAAAGGAAGAAAAGTAAGTTGGAACAAAAGCCAACCTCTGGGATTTGAATCTGGACAATAAGGAGCGTTCAGGGCGCAACCTACTTCTTGACATCCTTGTCTAATGATCTGTGGTGTCTGGTTCCCAGAATGCCACGGTTATCAACGCCGTGGCTTGTGTGGATTAACATCGAATGCTGAGCCTGGTCCTGTTACTTCAGTTAGCTGTGTTTGCTCATGTGAGTTGTATGACTGTGTTTACACATCCAGGAGTTGCTAGAGCTGTGCCCAGTGGGAAACGTTTCCATGTCAGCCAACAGGCCCCTGCTCGGGTGACCCCTGCCTCTTATTCTGGGGCACTCAGGCCCACCCTAACTCTGCATCCTTTAAATCCATGTAGTCTTCAGGTTACAAGCCTCTCTAGAAGGAGACTCCATTAGTTTATTAAACCAGGCAACTGATGATTTTCTCCTAGCAAGAGTTTCATGCTGATAAACCTGGTCATTTTGAGAGGACAGGGAATCATCACAAACACGTACTGAACAACAACACGTTGTCTGGGGTGCTCACACTCCACATCACAAAATGTGGTCCCCAACCTTAGAGATCATCTCTAATTTTCTCATTGTTTTTAGTCCCAAGTATCAAATGAGCAGAAACCAGTTTGAGATATTTGGAGGGAGAGATGCTAGTTGGATAGGAAGGTTTCATGGAAGTGCTCAGGCTGAAGGGACCACTTAGCTGTCTCAGACAGCCGAGCGTTACACATACACGGCTGCTGGGGCTCCCCCAGAGATCTGGTGCACCGTTCACAGGAAGCACCGAGCATCACGCCTGTGTCGGCTTCCCCAGAGCCAGCACTGAGAATGGTGTTTTAGATCAAAGTCATCAGCCTCATCAAGTTACACAGACCACAGTGTCTAGACCATGAAGGACATCCAATAAATACCAGTCAGTAAAAGAATAAAGCTACAATGGAGAAGAGACCAAGTATCAGGAACTCAAGTCTACAGTGAATGGTCCAACTTATAGTCATGGGGTGAATGGAGTCCCGTTCACAGGGCAACTACAAAGTCATGAGCGTATGTCTCACAAATTGTTGTGGGAACCTTACCTCATGGCTTCAATACTCAATTCAACGTGCATTCAGAGAGGAACACGAAGGTCGTCCTGGCCAGAGGCAGGGATGGGGCACAGGTGTAGGGCTGGCCCAGCTGGTATACAACAGAGAGGACACAGCACCAAAGGCTGTCCCTTCACGGGAGGAGAGAGGTCTGGGGCAGTGCATGGAGAAACGCCACGATCGTTTTCTGTCACTAAAGAGTCCAGGAGTCTTCAATACCCACAGGCTTATTCTCTTGGCTCTCAGAATTTTAAAAAGGGGGACATCTCACCCATAAATCTAGCTGTCCTGCCACTCAGGACAACTAGAAGATCTGGCCACAGCAGGCCAGTATTCCCTGCCTGGAGCTCGGCTCTGATGTCCCCTGGGTGCGGTGTGGTCTTGGTTTGCCACAGTCCTCAGTACTCCTTACCGCTCACCACCATCCGCCTCATTAGTCCACATGACGAGTCCCCATCCTGCCAGGCAGTTGGGTTTGCAACACTCCAGATGGCAGGAGAAAATGTATCCTCTGCCACATATTTACAAACAGTGTTGAGTCGAGTGATCCACGGTTGAAATACCGCCAGAGAGACTGCGGATCAGGTCACAGATGGGGGAAGCCGATAGCCAGTCACAGGTTAAGGAGGCTTTTGCTCTAGAGACGATATATAAATACATCCCAGAGGGGATCTGAACTTTCCCCACCTATCTGATCCGCCTCTAATTGGTACCAATTGGTGTTCCCCTACCCCGGGCTTTCTTTGTAACAGAGACGTTCTCATTTTCCCCTTTACGGTGACCCTTTCTTCTGAGTGCCCATCCATAGGGGTCACTGATGGCCTGGGATGAGAATTTTTGTATTTTTGGCGTTTAAAACATCCTACTTTCTTTCCTCCCTAGACCAGCTCTCTTTATTTTAAATTGTCCAGAACATTAAAACCCTTGAAAGCGACTGTCCCTGCATCCACGTCAGTACGCGAAGTCATGAGAATTTTACTAGGTGTGAGGCATGCTCTTTCTTTTATTTGTTTGTGCATTTCTAAGAAATGACATGTCAGCAGAGGGACGTTTGTGGGGACTGGATTCTGTACTTACCGGCCTTAACTCTCATCCTAGATAATTGTCCTCAGAATTGTAAGCTGGTGATTGGTTTAAACCCCATGCCATGCCCTCTGACCTCTGGCATGATGAGGGTGTGGTGGGGGAGGGTGAGCTCCCCCCACCGCCTGCCTGCCCTGAGATCTGGGCTGGATTAGGCATCTGAAGCATGACCCTTCCAGGGGACGAGGCCAGGTCGGGGCAGGTGCTGGGTGGCCATGTCCCCGGTAGGGGGGCGAGCATTGCTGAACTGCCCCTCATCTGCGTAGGAGGGAGCCCTGAAGTCTGGCCACTTAAATAATGAGCAACCATGGAAATGATAAGGAAGAGCGATTTGCCTTTTCCCCCAGGTTTTCCTCCTCCCCAGGTACCTGGCTTGCACAAACAGATGAAGTTGTTGCCTGGGTGGGATGTCAGACCTTAAAAACCCTACCCGTTTCTGTGGCTGGGCACACACTGGTGACCACTGGTTCTTTTTCCAAGCAATTAAAACATAGAGACAAGACAGCAGAGCACAGGAAAATAAACACAGTAAAAGCCAGGGAACAAAATGCATCAGGGAGATGGCCATCCTTGTCCCCTAGCCCATCCTGTGTCCCCAGGGACTCCCATACTTATCCAGGGGGCAGCTGCTGTGGATGACGCCAACGTTGGAACAGACAGTCCTTATTCTTGGACACATGACCTCTCAGCACCGGGGACCAGTGCGCTGCAGGCACAGGGAGGAGGCCAGGGTGGCCAGAGCCGAGGTTAGTGTTGGGGGCGCCACAGGGCTCCCTCCTGAGCCGGCACTAAATGACGTTGGGGGATTTTGTTTAAGGTACAAACCCAGGAACCCATACAAACCCACTACTAGAGAAGAGGAAACCGCACAGAAATTTGGAAGGTACAAGCACTTGGATGCAGGTTAACTGACCTGGTCAGCCCTGGAAAGCTGAATCCTGGTGCAGGGTTGGGAGAGGACCCCCAACCCCCACAATGTGGGCCAGAGAACCCCTAAAGGCTCAAGAACGGGAACACCAGGTGCTCATAGAAGTGAGGAGAGGCAGGGCCTTAGCGCCTTCCTCCATGCCAGACAGCCGGGCAATGCCACCCTGCTTCTGAAGCACACAGGCTCATTTGTTCTCTGAAAGGCTGGCACCGAGTGTCTTGGGAGCAGGTGAGGCCAGGCCCAGCTGAGGGTGGGGGTCTGTGCAGTATGGGGGTCTGACCCCCCCAATGCAAAGTCCTGGCCATCTGCTGACCCCCAGAACATTAGCAGCTGGATCTCCACCCTCCAAGCAGGGAGGAGAAGAGCCCCTGTAGGTTCAGGAGGAAATGCCCAAATGTGCCGACCTTGAGGGTCCCCAATGACACACCCCGACAGCCCCCCAAAGTGGAGCCACGCTCACCACATCCTTTCTACACCCCTTGTGGGACGCCCCTTGGCCTCCAGAGTCCTACTCTTAAACAGGAGACAGCATCCCAGGATCCCCGTCTCACAGACACAAAGCGACCTCTTGTCGAACTCCGTTTACGCAGAATGTCCAGGACAGACAAATCCACAGAGACAGAAGCGAGTGGTTGTCGGGGACCAGAGGGAGGGGTGGGAAGTGGGTTCCTTCTGGGGTGACGGGAATGTTTGTCCCTGTTAGGGAGCAGTGAGGGCTGCACCACGTTGTGAATGTGCTAAATGCCACTGCATTAGAACTTTCAAATGGGTGAAAAGGAAAACTGTGTATCACGTGTGTTTTACCACAACAACAAAAAAGGAAACAGTGAGGAAAGAGAGGCTCTTCAGTGAGGAAAAATTTAAAACAAGAAAAGCTACCACAAAGGACCTCAGAAAGAGAAGAAAAAATATTATATTCATGAAACAAGAACAGTATTTTATTAAAAGAGAAAGAAAACAGCCCTCAGAAACCTCTTGGCAGTGAAAAATGGTTGTGTAAGTGAAGAGCTCAAGATAAAAGCTGAAAGAGAAAGGTAAAGGAATTTCCCAGAAAGTGAACCAAAATTCAGACTTCTCAATCCCAACACAGGGAGTTACACTTGCTAAGCAGAGCCCGGGCTGTCAAGGCAAAGCCTCTCCTCTGAGCATTGTCAACTCGGCAAGGCTATCGACCAATCAGCAGCGCTGAACAAAGGCATTCGAGGGGTCAAGAATGTCCTTCCCACGCACCTTTTCTCAGAAAGCTGACGGGTGGTGTCCCTGCACCAAACCAAGGAGTTCACCGAGGCAGAGGAAACCTGCCATCTCCCGCTGGACAGAGCTGAGGACCCCAACCAGCTCAGTCGGGTGCCTGCAGCAAGTGTGGAAATGTATACATGCATGTATGAACGCACACATGTGTATGCATTTTATTTATAAGGTCTAAAAATTTTTAAATTATGTTTCAAAATATTATTTAAATATAATATAAATTATATGTTATATAACTAAATTTAAATATTAAAATTATACATATATAAATTTTTTAAGAACAAATTATCTTAGATTAGAGTTTCTCACCCTTGGCATTACTGACATTTGGGGTGGAGTAATTCTTTGCTGTGGGGTGCTGTTTAGTCCTTTGTAGCATCTTCCCAGTAGATACGAGTAACATCTTCCCCTCCAAGTTATGATGACCCAAAACCTCTCCAGACATTGCCAGTTGCTCCTGGGCAGCAAAATCACCCCTGGTTGAGAAGCCCTGCCCTAGGTGAACCGCTCTGCTAGGGCGATAGAGCTGCGTTGCCGTGGTACCCTCTGAGTCATCACCAAAACCCAGGGAAACAAGCAGTGCCCACCCCCCAACACTCTCAGTAAAACATCAAAGTGAGATCAGAACTTAGATGTAGCTCCCAACGAACCCAAATAGTTTCATTGTCACTATTAAGTCAACATAGTCTACTGAAGTACAGAATAAATTGGGTTTTTTCCTCCTGATTTTCATGATAACAAGTTAATGCACCTCTGGAGGAAAAATGACTCTAGATCCAATAAAACCACATACTGACAATGCATGTAAATTTAAAAAAACATATTCACATAAAATCCAAAAGTAACCACACATTTTTCTTTTAAATTCCTTGAAGAGTTTTGAATAATAAAGGTAAGATTAGTTGTCTAGAAATATGTATAGGAACATAAGCTCTGGGCAAAAGTTTTCAAAGATGGGCCCTTTTCACATAGATTTTGATGTGAGATTCAAGATGATTTATGAAAAGCAACAAGTTCGATTGATTCGCCAGATAAGGCCTCCCCAGGCGCCCCCAGCAGAAAGTGTCGGCAGAGCAGCTCCACGGCAAGACGTCAGGCACGTGCCGCCCCACGTGCACAAAGGGTGAGCATCTAAGCAGGATGCGGGAATTCCAACTTCCAGGTCCCTGGGGACGCCTGGGGTGTGGGAAGGCAAGTGAGTGGATCTGACCCTGCTGCGCCCTGCCGGTGGGCGTGCGGCGTGTCTGTGAGCTGGAGCACCCTGGGCTTTTTCTACCTGCATGTCCTCATCTAGTGTGTGAGATACGCAGAGCCACCTGATAGGAGCAGCGTGGGGATTTAGTGACGAGAAAGGCTCCATGCCCAGGAGGAGCTCAGCACAGCGTCTGGCATTCAGTAGCATGTGGTTGTCATCATTGTGGTCCTGCCCATGCCGGCTCCTGGTGCTCAGGGGACACGTGGTTCGGAATCTGAAAACCAAAGTGCACGTGTCTATGTTGGGTTCCTGGTGCTTCTGACGCAGGTCGCTGTCATCTTCCCTTGACTTGCAGATGCTGTGATTGTGATGTGCACCATGAACCTAACAAGGAACATTACATTGTTAAATGTCACAGCTCTTCTAATGGAGATGAAAAGGTAACTTAAAACGAATGGTGGGGCATGGAATTTGCCTGCATGCTGGCCGTTTCAAGGCTGGGGAGATTCAGCTCAGGAAGATTCAACCAAACCGCATGCGTTTAGTTTCCTGTGGCTGCCAGAACAAAGTACCACAAACAGGGTGTCTTAAAACAACAGAAATTTATTGCCTCAAAGTTCTGGAGGTCAAAATTCCAAAATCAAGATGTCATTGGGGTTGGTCACGTCGGAGGGCAGTGCAGGGGAATCTGTCCCGGGCCTGTCTTCGGCGGCGTGGTTGCCGGCAATTCTGGCGTCCCTCGGCTTGCAGCAGCGTCACGGCAAGTCCTGCCTTCATCCTCATTGTTCTCCTCGTGCATCTCTGTGTCTTTACACACCATCTTCTTATAAAGACACCAGTCCTACGCAATTAGGGGCCCACCCTCTCCAGTATGACTTCATCTTAACAAATTACGTCTGCAACAACCTCAAATAAGGTCACCTGCAGGGGTACTGCGGGTTAGGACTTCAGCATCTTTTTTCTGGGGGCGCAGTTCAACCCCTAACGCCCTGGGATCCCTCCACACCCAGCACCCCTGAGAATCTCTTGATTCCACCTGGAAACCCACAGCAACTGCCCAGAAACGAACAGGGTCCTCATCCATCCCAGCATCAGCGACTCTCCAAAAGGCCCCTCCAAAGCCCTAGCTTTCACGGTTTAAAGGAAGCCTAATGTCCTAGCCATGGTTTTAATTAGGGGTTGATGGGCCATGTCATGACATCATCAATGAAATGAGCATAATAAAAAGAAATAACTTAATATGGGGTGTGGGAGTGGAGCCCAGGATTTGTCATGAAATTGCATTATGTAGGCAATAAAACGCCATTTTAGAAAACACTGGCACAGTTCAGGCTGCCAAGGGCCGTCTTTGTTTACTAAGAAGTTCCACTCATGTTGGTCTTTCCACAGCACACTCAGCTCAGACACGGCCCTGGCATGTGAAATTTGATTTGCTTCCTAGCCGGTGGATTTGAGCAGGTTAATTCCAAACCGCTGTGTCTGAGTCAAGTCTTTTCTGGAAATCGAGCACAGAAATTACCGGCATCCTCTTGCAGAGGGGGCCGTGGTGTGACAACGTCTTCTGGCAGCTGTGTGTCCCTGTGTATCCTGCCCGGGCAACCAGACCCAGACCCCAGAACAGAAGCCGCGGGGGAGTCCCCGGGTTCAGAGTTAAACCCGGCCTTAAATACAGGACTGCGGGCTGCCCTGGCTCGGTCACCCACAGCTCCCATTCCCGAGCTCACGGATGAAAGAAATCCTGTCATTTTGTTCCCACTCCACTTCTCTGAGTACGTGTTAGAAAACCGCTTTCCTGGAAACTGGGGAAGGCTCGGTAACTGTGTTACCTCACGGGCAACACTCATTCTGCCCTTGGAGAAGAGCATGGATGGGTTGATAGGAACTTGGTCAGAGACCCCGGGGCAGGCAGGGGTGGGTGGGGCTGCTGTGTAGGGCCATACTCGACTGTGTCTGTCACCAAGGCACCAGGACAGGGGAGTGGGGGGCTGAAATCCAGTTTGGGACCCACTATTTATTCCATAAGCCACTGAAACTGCTTCTGTGCAGAGTAGGGACATTCTGCAATTTGCCCACCCACAGTAGGTATCTTTACCTAATCTGTCTAAAGATGCCTTATAGGCTAGCACAGGTCAGTTGAAAGAATTTGAACATCAAAGACAAGGAGGGTGGACACGCTGTTTGCAAATTGAACTCACCTGTTAGTTCATTCGACAGTTATAGAAGTGAGCACCTATTGTGGGGTGACACCATGGTATTCGTGGGCATGGAGGATTGAGCTGGGAGGGTCTGCTGGGTCTCAGACGACACAACTGCCCAGTGGGCAGAGGTTACATGGAGGTTGGCTGCAGCTCATCAGATGGAAAATGCACTGATTAGGACACCTCTTGAACAAGTAGTTTGGAATTATCTAGAAAGCTGAAGCCAAGCATGTCCTATAATCCAGTAATTCCATTCCTAAATACACCCCCAGCAAAGCTTGTGTCCAGGTACAACAGGAACTGCACAAGACGCCTCATGACAGCATTGCTTAACTGCCCCAAGCTGGAAATGACTCCAACGTCTATTCACAATAACGTAAATCCATCGGCGGCAGGGGCGGTATATTCATACAAGAATGAGGATGAACAGGCTGCAGATGAACACACAAATATGATGGGCAAAAGGTCACAAAATAATACATACGCTGTGATGATGCTTTTGTAAAGTTCAAAGGCAGGCAGCACCCCTGATGTTGTTTATGGCTGTATTAGTGTAAAGAAGGACAAGGAAGTGCCTGTCACGGAGGTCCCAGGACAACCTGCTCTGGGTCAGGGAGGCTGCCCTAGGGGAGGAGCTAAGGGGTGGGCTTGGGCTGCTGGCAATGTTTGCTTTCCCCATGGGACTGTAATGACATGAAGTTCACCTTATAGGTATTTGTTTTGTCTACATATAGGTTTTATACCTTTTCTTGTATATAGATTATTTTTCACAATTAAAAAATGTTTAAAACCTTATAAGAATCATTGCAAAGCTCATCCCTGGGATCAGTCCAGACCAACCCTAAAAGCATGAGCATCTTTGCTTCTTGGGAAAACTGGCTGCAAATTCCAGCTCCAAGTCTGTCCGGCATGGACAGGTCTCTAGGCTTTTCTCAGTTTTTTCATCTCTACAATGGGAACAATTGGCCCACCAGACAAGGTTGCTGGACAAAAACACACGCAGCTAGTATGATCCTGACACAAGCAGATGCCTGGAAAGGACTCTTTGGGGTTGCAGCAGGACTTTTTAAAGGGTAGCTTTGCTACTAAACAAACCGGCAATGAGTGCTGGCAATGTGGCAGGCGTTTGCTCACCCTGACGGGGCAGTGGTGAGCAAAAGTAGACAAGACCCCAAGCTTGACGTCCAATGGGGAAGAAAGAGAGTCCTCAAATTATTCTAGGAATCCCTGCAAGTTGCTCCTGTGATAAGAGCCATAAGGGGGTTTGGCGTATGAGGGAGGGCTTCCTGGAGGAAGAGGTGATAGGGTGGGTGAGTTAACGAGGTGATGCGGCCTCCCCCCCCATCACTCAGCCTCCGTGCATGGAGTGACCCAGTGTGGCAGTGACCCTTGCAGAAACTCCCGCCTGTGGATAACTCAACTTTGGTGCGTGCTGTGGACTTCTAGCCCATGGTCTCTCCTTCCCCCGCCACCTGCCCTGTGAAATGAGCAGGTGTTGGCCGACCACACGATCCTCCCAGGGATGTCCCGGTGGGAATCGATGCCCTTTTATTGGGAATTAAAGTTCTGCCTCTTAACTACCCTCTTCTGGCTTCATTTCTAAGCCATGATTCACTAAAGGACATTGTGTAACTGTCAAGAAGGAGCTCTGCTCTAACACATTTTAAGCAAATCTTTGGAAAAATGGGGAAAGTATATACTTTGAAATTTTATATTACTCATTGAACACTTTAGTAAACACATATTGAGCACCCACCATGAGCTCGTCTATGCACTGGGGGGAGAGTCTGGGGCGAGACGGACCCACACCCTCACTTTCACAGACCTTGGCCCCATGGGCTCGCTAGAGAAAATATAAATAAAAGTGTAGTAAATGTAGTAGAATATGAATAAATAAATAGTGTAATAATTTCAGACTGTGTTAGATGCTGTGGAAAAATATAGAGTAAGGATGATGGAGACACTCTGAGGAGGGGCTAGTTCTGACCAGGGGGCCAGAGCGGGCTGCTCTAAGGTGCTGGCCAGGTGGGGAGGATGGGCCGCTGCATGACTCACCCAGGGAGAGCGAGCGAGGAAACCCCACGCTGCAAAGGAGCTGGGGCGGAGGGACAGACAAAAAGGCCGTGCAGCCAGGGTCAGGGCCAGACTCCAGAGGACGCTGGGCCATGGTGAGGAAGTCTAAATTTATATCAAGCGCAAAAGGATGCTGCACTGATACTGCCGCCACGGCTGTGCGGGAAACACTGGCCGCTCCGGTCCCTCCTCCCGCCTTCCCAGTCTGAACGGAGTCCCTGGGAAATGCTTTAGACAAACATGGCACTAAAAATGCTCCTGAAAAGATGTTCCCTGCTGTTCTTTGATGAAATTCTTTCTCTTCCCTTTCTAGACAGCGTTGGGACTTACAACACAGAGGAGGGAGACGTGCCCACTCGTGCATTCAGCCATTTCCACGACCCCCGCCGAATTTGGCCTTCTCTGCCTGGGATGCGGGGAGGGCCACAAGGTCTGAATCTTCTATCAGCCTCAGTCCTGGGGAGCTGGACTTCAGCTTCCAAAGCAAAGAGCACAAAGAAGGCCCAGGGGAGAGAACTGTTTCAATACAGCTGGAGCATCCCAGAGGGACGTGGTCAACCCCAAAGAGGTCAGGTGTAAACGAGGTGCATAGCCAGTGCCCACTGGGCTGGACATAACATGCACGCCCTGTGTGATTGCTTTGCGTGTGTGGACCAGCTCTAGAAGGGGAGGCAAGAAAATGCTGCCGCTTTTGTCTCTAGGAGGCAGGCTGGGTGGTCGAGGGCAGCGTGAGTAGGGTGGAATTATCTTTCACTGTAAACCTTTTTGTACTTTGTACATTTTGTTCTGGGTGCATGCAGTACCTATTCAAAATATATGCAAATAGAAAATAAATAGCGTGAAGTCAAAGTGGATGACCATCGTACTCCACGAGAATAGGATGTTTCATAAGGATGTATCCTTTCACATTAGGATCGTAAGACCTTATGGAATATTGAATCTAAAAAAGAATGTTAAATATCTGCCCCAATCTCCGCATCACAGACAAACCAAGACCCAGGGAAACTATGAGATGTGCCTGAGGCCACACCCCTGGTTTGGGCACAGATGGGATTAACCCCCAGGCCTTCTGCCACCTGCCTCCTGCTCTCAGGAAGGAGGTTGGACTCAACCCTGGAACTTTCCATCTCTACATTTCTATAATCCTGTGATGAAAAAGGAAAAACAGTCCATGTGATGGCTTCCACATTTTCCAAAAGAAAAAGAGAGACTTATCTGCCCCCGGGTCATTCTGTGTGCAAGAAGCCTATGGACTCTGGAGGAGGAACCAGCGGGGTTTGGGACCACGTTGGTGGTTTCTGGAGCACCCGGAATAGTGCGGGGCTTTTGGCAAATCCCACAAAGCAAAATATGGAGAATTTCATGCTAAATAACTGACTAGCATTTAATGTGCAATAATTATTGGAAAGAATACAAAATACTTTCTTAATTTATTCTTATTTAACTTTGTATAGAGTTACCTTCAGGAACCATTCTATGCACTCTACAAAAATTAATTTCTTTAATATGAGCACTATATCATGGTAATTTCAAGTGTGAATTTTGGAGTCAGAAAGACTTGGATTTAAATCCTGGTTCTGCCACTCTTGTGAATTGTGTGACTGAGGCCAAGTTACACAACCTCTCTGAGCCTCAGTTTATTCCTTGGTAAAATGGGAATGTTACCAACTCTCTCCTAGACTTGAAAGAAATAGAGGAATGTCTTAGCACAAACCAGATGGGATCACGGACTTTCAACCTGTTGATTTATAAAGCTGGAAGTTTTGCATGGTTCAAACTAACATAAAAAGAGCTTAGCACAATGCCCAGCGCTTGGAATATGCTCAGTAAATAATAGCTTCATTTTTCAACTTCTTTTGTTTGCGAGGAGCTGAGAAACAATAAAACTTCATCCTACATCGGAGACCCTGCATCCCTCTCTTCATTATCCTTAAGTCCTTTGACCCCTTTGTGCAAAATTATTCTTCAATCGGACTTGCTAAAATAGCAGAAGGGCTTTTCCTGAGGCCGCCTTTGAAAAAAGTAGAATTTTGATGATGATTCTTAAAGTCACCACAGTGCTCCTTTCTAAGGACGTCAGCACCAGGGGAAACTGCTTTCCAAAGAAGGCATCTCGGGGCCAGTGTGAGTGATGGATCTGGGAACAGAGAGCTCCTAAGACAGGACGCCTGGTGATGCGAATTCCTCAGCCATATGTCGCCCTTACAAGGTGGGGGGTCCCCATCACAGCCCTTGACAAATGCGCAGCTCCTGAGCCAGCAAACCGCAGGAGGTGAGGCTCACATGGGCTAATTATATCAGGAGATACCACCACCCGGAGACCCTTTCTAGTCCTTTTCCTGCCTAAACACCGTGGCTGCCAATATGGAAACGCCATCCTGCCTCTGGGGTCCCGCCCCTCGGACGTCGGCGCCTTTCTCTGGGAGGGACAACAGATGTGTGTGCATATTGCTAACTCCTCCCGAGTGGAGAGGTGGCCGGGGAACCAAGCTGCACTGCTCACATCGTAGAAAAAGTGTCAAAGGGCATAAGTATTGATCAGTTAGTACCAATTTGATGGTGAGAACCAGAGGTGCTTGTTTTTCCATTCTTGTGACACTTCGCTTCGAGGAATGGCTCAGCTCCACCCAGAATAGTACCAGATGGGCAGTGCATGGGCAGTATATATAAACAAAGTGTTGTACCCCCATAATATTCTGAAATAAAAAAAATAAAAATAAAAAAACATGTTATTTGCATTTAAAAAAAAAGTCAAAGGGCAAAGGCTTTGGGGGAAACCAAAATGATGGGTCCAGGAGCCCAGTAACCGCTGGTCAGAAACGGAGTCAGAGGCCTCTGTTCCTGCAAAAACAGCTGCGGCCCTGCCATGCCTCGGCTCCGTGTCGACACCAGCAATGTCCTTACACACGTTTAGAGTCATATCACGGGTTCAAATCACCATCACTAAATTATGTAAGTATCGCCCTATGTGTTAACTACGCTGAGGGTGGTATGGGAAAAGTTTAGTGGAAAGAACTCCCAGGGGCTAGCGTTGGAAAAGCCAATCTGCCAGCACAGTCCCCCGGGTGATCCCACTGCTTTCTGAAGTGGTAATGGCCAAATGCCAGGGTAGCGCCCCGGTCAACACACATCAGTCGTCCCAAAGGCTGAAATATCTGCACACTCCCCCGCACTGCCCCAGCCCACCACCCCCTGCTGGCTTCGATACCGCAGATCCTCGCCCCCGGCTGCCCACACCATGCGGCAGCCCACAGGTTGCTTTATCAATAACCGTTATCATCATGCTAGGAAGTTACCAGGAAAACAGATACTTGATCACATTGTAAAGATACAGCATAAAACATCCTCTCAACAGGTTAAGAAACAGAATGTTAGAAATTTACCATTTGGAAATCAGAATGTCAGATACAGCATTTCCCACTTGTCAGCAGTATTTCCTCCTTATTGGCATGAGCACATCTGTATGTGTAAATACACATATTAAGAAAATATCTTTGCTTTCTTTCCTTCCTCTCTTATTTCCTTATCATGTAACATAAGATGAATTGACTTTATATCAGCATTGAAGTGTTAATTTTACCTCATAGTATTTAATTTATGGGCCAGGAGAAGAGTGAACATCACTCAAGGACTTTATTCCTCTTCTGGGAGAGGGATTAGTGTGTTTTCCGTTGTGCTCGGGACAGTTGTGTAGGGTTAGGTGGAATTATGATCTTGTTATTGTCTTCATTTGGGGACTAAGTATGGTTTAAGGAGACATGTATGGGGGACAAATTGACGAGGGGTGGACTTGTGATAGCTGGTTTTGTGTCAACTTTACTGGGCTGAGATGCCCAGATAGGGGACTACGTTATGCCTGGGCGTGTCCGTGAGTGTTTCCAGAACAGACTAACATTTGAACTGGTGGACTGAGTAAGACAGACCACCCTCCCCAAGGTGGGCCCCACCCAATTCAGTGAGGGCCCGAATGGAACAGCAAGGCAGAGGAGGAGCAAGGTCATTCTCTCTTCTGGACCTGGACTTTGATCTTCTCCTGCCCCCGACACCAGAGCTCCTGGGTCTCGGGTGTCCGTACTCCTGGGCTTACACCAGTTTTCAGGCCCTGGGCTTAGGACTGGGAGAGACACCATCGGCTGTCTTGGTTCTTGGGCCTCAGACGTGGGCTGAGCGACACCACTGGCTCTCCTGTCTCCAGCTTTCTGTTGGCAGATTGTGGGACTTCCTGGCCTCCATAAGTGAGCAAGCCAATTCCCATATAAATCCTCTCCCACATGTATCTCTGCACATCCAGCGGTTCTGTTTCTCTGGGGAGCCCTGACCAATGCTCCACTTATAAATAATCAGTATAAATTCAGGGAAGGTTTACAAGGGCTGGGCAGGGAAAATAAAAGATGAGCCTGGAGTATCTTGTAGCTCCAGAAAGTGACAAAGTATTTTTTTTTAAAAAAGAGTGGAGGAAAGTCCAAAGGTTGTAGTAGTCAATCTGCAAGATCTGAAAATAATGAGAATATTGAATTATTACCCAAACAATAAAGTAAATACCCGAGTCCATACTGATATGAATAAATAAATAAATGGATGGGGAGGGACAAATCTTCCTTACATAAGAATTCTAAATCATAAACGTACAAGGAACGAGGGAACTAAGACACCACCATCAGTTAGAGGTTCTGTGAGTCCACTGATGAATGCTAAAATTAGTAGGAGGAATTTTAAGAAACAGGAGGGTTGCATAGCCTCAAAATATCTTCCCTAGGAAAAAAGGAAAAAAACTCCCCTAAAAGACTTATTAATTACTGCCAGGTTTCAGCATGTGACCACAAATTCTTTGACAGTCCACCCTGCAAGAGGTACAGCTTGGATGTGGGCTGGACTTAGTGACTCTTCTAACCAAACAGAGTGCGGGAGAGAAACAATTGGAACTTTCCAGTGAAGACACCTTCACTAGGTGATCAAGGTCAACCTTTCCAGCAATGAGTCGTGTAGACAGTGTGCACCCCTGGCGTGATGGGATGAGAGGGCGCCTCACTTCCACCATAGTCTTCCCCAAAGCCCACAACCTCAGTTGAAATGGGAGAAAATACTACACAGACCCGATATGAAGGACATTCTACAAAATACCTGACCAAGGCTCTTCAAAGAGTCACAGGGAACACTGAGGAACAGTCACGACAGGACGAGTCTAAGGAGACACGATGCCTAAATGCAACACCATGTCCCTCAGAGAGAGACAGCAGTAGGAAAACTGGGGCAATCGGAAGAAAACGTGTTGTTCTGTTAAGAATGTTGTAGCAACGCTAATTTTAGTCTTGATAAACGGGCGTGGGTCATGTGCGAAGCCACAATTAGGGGAAGGTGCTGAAGCTTGTTCAGAAACCTGCTGTACTAACTTTGCAACTCCTTGAAAATCTAAAATTGCTTCAAAATGAAGTTTTTAAAATGTTCCTGGTTCCTAGGTTTCCTTTCCCTCCCACGCCCCGACTACCACTATGTTGAGATGAGGTCAGTTACTTAATAGAGGAAGAGAAAAATTAACTAGGACCCTCATACACTGCTGGTGGGAGCATTAGGAACAGTCACTTTTGAAAACAGTTTGGTAAGATCTACTAAACCTAAACATACGGGTGCCCTATAATGTAATAATTCCACTCCTAGGTACGTACAACAAAAGTGTTTGTGTGTGTGTGTGTGTGTGTACCAAAAGACATATGCAAGAATAGTCGTAGCAAATTCATTCATAATAGACAAAAGCCGGAAACGACCCAAGTGTTCATCGATATGAAAATGGAGAAATAATCAGTGGTCTATTCACACAGCAGATATTGTGCACAGCAATGTCTGTGCACTGCAGAGGTTCTCAGAGAGAGGGCCAGGGACCCTGGCAGTCTCAGAGACTCTTAGAAGAGATCTAAGAGGTCAAAACAATTTTCATAACATCACTAATATGTGATTTGCTTTTTCACTCTCATCACGTGAGTATGAGGGGAAGTGTTCCAGAGGCTACGAGACGGGTGACAGCTCAGAAGACAGAACAAGGAAGCAGCCAAGTGTCCTACTCTGCTTTGTTAAGTGACACACTAGGAGGTGAAACGACACCCCTCTACTCACTACACTTTTTGAAAACAGTGCTATTTTTATTAAAAACACATTACATACATTAATATCTAATGAGTTTATTATTCCAAGTGAACTAATACATTGATATTTTTTAAATCCCTGTTTTGTTTTATATTTCATTAAATATTTATAGAAGCAACAAAATATATAAACACAAGATCTTTAGAGTCCCCAGTAATATTTAAGAAAGTAAAAATGTGCTAAGACCAAAAAGCCTGAAAACCGCTGCTGTTCACAATGAAAAAGTAGGACCGTTTGCTGCGCGGGGCTGGCATGAATCTCGTGGACGCAATGTGGGGGGCAGAGGCTAGACATACAGGCTGTACGTTGTCTGGGTCCAGTACCGATGGCTCCCAAGCCCCAGACCCATCTTTGTGAGGGTGGTCAGAGCAGTGGTCTCCTTTGTGGGGGTGACGACCAGGCAGGGGCACAGGACTGCCACACGCTGAGGTGCGGGTCGGGGTACCGTCCCCAAGCTGGCTACCCAGGCGTGCGCTGGTTACACAGGCGTGTTCACTTTGCAAAATCCATCAGAATTAAGCTGTATGCACTCTACGCTATGTCTCTTGTTCTTCAATCAAATGTTTTCCAAAGGGGCACAGAAGGCTCTGGTCTCAATATTTAAAATACCTATACAGCACTCTGGGACAGGTGGCCCCACGGTCAAGCTTCGATACCAGCTGACTCAGAGTTCAAATTCCAGCTTTGCCCTTTGCTGGTGTCTTGGAGTGTTGGCTCCTTCACACATGAAACAGAAACACTAATACCTGCCTGGCAGTGTGGGGTGTACGGCAGAACCAGGTGCAAAACTACCCGTAACCCCCTTAGCCCAGGGCCTGGCGCACAGCTTGTGCTCCCTAGATGCTAGGTGCTAGGAGGATTACTTATGCCTTCTGTGGATTTTAAAACGCAATTCCCACCTGTGATCCCTGTCGTGCTGATGGTTTCTCCTATGTGCCTGGGCTGGCTCTTAGCATGTGCACGGATGGGTGTATTCGATGCTCCCAGCAACCCTAGGAGCCGGGGACTTCTCACGGTCATCTCTGCTCCACGGAGGGGGAGGCTGAGACGCACACAGGCTGCCAAGTCACTGCCCTTGGCCTTTGGCCGGTGAGTGGACCTGCAGCGCCAACGCCAGCAGCCTGGCTCCAGAGCTGGTTTTCTACCCAGGCACCAGCGCCCATGGCAAGAATGAGATCGTGGTCCCCCCACGCCCTCGGCTACACCTCCCACCCCTGATAAGCATCGTGCCTGCAAATGTCTCTTGAGGATGGGATCCCTTAAGCCACCACGGGGGAACAGGCTTACTGCGACCTCTTTTTCTGTCCTACCTCAGCCACTGGGCCCTCAGAGTTAATGAGCCACGACTGTGCAGTTGCTGCCCTGGCGTGAGATGTGCCCAGCTCTGAGACCAGCCACCTGGTCCCTGGGTGAAGCAGGCGGCTGGCTCAGAGCTGTGCCCGTGGAGTTCGGGAATTGCACCACTGGAGCTTTTCTCGGTCCAGACGCCCCTTGGTGGGCCTCCCTGTCCCCTCCCTGCAGGCAGTTCAAGGCACACAGACAGGAGACCCTCTCCACACCAGGAGAGTCAGACGGGCTCATGGCACTGGGCGGCCACCCCCGCCGACCTCTGGGGGAGGGGCTCCGCACAAGCCCAGGCTGTATTTCAGACAGTAATTAATTGATGACAAAGAGTAATTAACGGGCCACATTCCCACTTCAGTGAAGTGCATAATTCTGGGCTGGTGGGACTGGGGATGGGCCTTGCTCTTGTTTTCTTTTAATCTGGTTTGAAAGGCGTGCCCTCTCCCAGCGGCAGGAATGGAGCCGCTACTCTGTGAGTTCATCGGTGTGGCATGTGCAGCCTCCTCGTGCTCAGAGGCAGGAAACGCCAACGTCACGGCCCCTTAGTGGCCTCGGGGGCGTGGGTGACGAGCCTAATTAGCTGTGGTCACAATTTATTAAAAATCATAAATATTCCACTTGGAGGCAGGTGGGAGGCGGAGGAGGAAGGAGGCAGCATCTGGCTGGTGTGTGCGAATGTGCGTGTGTGCGAGTGTGTCAGTGTGTGTGCGAGTGTGCGTGTGTGCGAGTGTGTCAGTGTGTGACACAAGCGTGCTTGAGCAGGCAAACCTTACCTGGAGGCAGAGGTGTGGATGTGCCTCAGTAGTGTAAGTGTGTCCCAGGGCCTGGAGAAAGAGACGCAGGCCTTCCACTTTGCTTTTCTTCTTGCGGAAGTGTCATAAAAACAGCTGTTCATCATCCTTGTTCACTTGTCCTCATATCTGCGGGGTTCCCACTAGACGCTTGACCCTGTGCTCGATGAGATGAACCAGACACAGCCCCTTCATCAGTAGTTCTCTCGGGCAGATCCACCAGGAAACAGACAACCTGGGGCATAATAATTGCACAAAAATCATAATAATAAAGACCAGCATGCGTAGACCCACTAAAGGGCATTTTGTGGGTAGCCTCTTTTGAACTTCGTGACAGTCCTGGATCTTAGCACTTGGTGACAGGGGCCTTCCACTGCCCCCATCCTGCTCTGCCTTCCACAGCACAGTGTCCCCACAGCATGCAGCCAAGTGCTGCCCACTCAGCTACTCCATGTCCCAGCCCCTCGTGCCCAGCTGTGACCTGGTGCCAGGTGCTTGCAGTGGGGTTCGCAGGAGGGTGGCGCAGGTCAAGTCTCAGGCGGGGCTTATAAGATATGTAGGTGTCTTCCCCCTTCCTCTCGCTGGCGTGTGCACAGAACAACCCCCCGGGCTTGATATCTTACCCAGCCTGAACCTTTTAGCATTGGGCAAGCCTAAGGAACCTTGTCAGGGCGACGCTCCTAAATCTGTGGGATACCTAGGGGTGGAAAGAAATTTGGTTCCATTGAAATATGTATAAACATATAAGCATCTGTGAGCATTTCTTTACCAACGCATTCAATAACAAGGTGTAACAGCTACTGCAATTCCCAATGAAGGCACACAAACCTTCAGGACATCCACCACTGCAATGTGATGAGAAATTACCTAATTCCCACAGCTGGAAGGTTCACAGACACTGCTGACAATGTTGCCGTTTGTTGTCTGCATTCGCAATGGCAGCAGGAGCTCTATTTCAGTTAGAGGTTGGTGAAAATAGGGTAGACAGTTTTTCCTCCCTGGCTCGTGAGCCTCCTGAGTTCCCTGCGGCCCGGGTGCAGGTCATGAACTCCAGTGGGGGTGGGCGAGTCACTGAGTGGGGGAGCCTGGGCCCCTGAATCACACTGTGGAGGAGAGATTTGCCTGCCAGCTTAAGAAAAAGCCTTTTGACTGGATTCCCAACCTTTGCTTATGTGGGTCCCAAGCAGCAAGTGGAATTGTGGAAAAACAATTAAAGTCTTAACTAAACATAACCAGTTCCCAGTTTTAAATTCAGCCCTGTAGCTAGTATTCAAGTGCTTCTCTGCATTCCAAATGGGTTAGTGTGTCAGAGATTCTATCTCAAGGGAGAAATAAAGGCATTGTATTAATATTTCCCAAGACATGCAATTACTTTGAAAAAGCCCCAAACAGTCCAGACTAACAAGTGTATTTCTCCATGAGCAGTCTGGAAATCTAGTTTTTGTTGGTGTTGTGGAAATTGCTTTGAATACAATAGGAAAGGAAGGAAGGGAAAACTGTTAATTTTTACGGAGTGCCTGTGTGTGTCAAATGCTGTAGGAGATGCTGTTCATATGCAATCTCATTTAGCTAGAAGCTGAAGATGCTGAGCTCTGGCACTGTGTGACCTTGGAAAATCCCACCAATGAATTAGTTAGGACACAAGTACCAAAAATCCAAACTGGTTCAGATACTAAAGGGAATTATTGGACCACATACCTGAAAAGTGCAGAAATGGTGTGGGCTTCAGGCTTAGTTTGTTCCAGCAGTTGACAGTGTCACCAGGGCTGTGTTTCTCCCTGGCTGTGGCAGATTCATCTCCAGAATGACTCCCCTCATGGTCATCAGGCAGCTCCCAACAGCACTAGGGGTTTCATGCTCCCTGTTGCCCTACAGCAGAAGAGAGAGTGTCTTCCCACCTCATCTAACAAAAGTCCTGAGATTTGCTCTGATTGGACTGTTTTATGTCACAAGCTCATTCTCGAATCCAAAACAGTGTCAAAGAAGACGGGGTATGTGATCATCCCAAACCACCCCAGAACCCACACAAACCACAAGACAAACCACTTGTGCAGATTCCTATTAGAAATTTAGGGGAATCACAGACGCTGGGAAGGTAACTAAAAACAGCCTCTGCAAAAATTTAAAAGACATTAATAACAACATCAAACCTCCCCTGAGCAAATCGCCCCAGATCCTGCCCCATGCTGCCCCACCATCTCGTCCTGTCTGCAGTGCCTCATTTCATCCTCAAGCGCCCCTGAAATGTGGGAGCTCGTATTCTCCCCATTTTGTAGATGAGCAAAGTGAGACCCAAGAGGTCAAGTCCTTTGTCAAAGGGATTTCGCCAGTGCCAGGTCTCCGGGGGAGCCTGGTCTGGTGGTGGAACTTCTCGCTCCTCACCACCTCACAGTACTGCTGCCCAGGGAGGCCCCACCCCGCTCCCAGACTCAGTTTCCCCATCTGGAAAGTGAGTTGGGTTGCCTTTACCACCACGAAGGGCCTTTACAGTTCTGAGGTCCTAGGCCACCCGGGTGTCCCCCTTCCTGGGCGTCAGGAGCCCTCATTGCTGCTCTCAGTTGATCACTCACCTCCAGGTAAACTCCACTGGTCTCACGCTCCCTGCTGATGCCATGTGAGGTCTGCAGGTCGGGGCACGGCGCTGTTTGTGGCTGTGGCTCACAGGCACACACGTGACCTGTCGGGTACACCCTCTTGGAGGGTGTGGGAACACCTGTGCCCTCTCCTGAGGGCAAGGGTGGGGAAAGATGCCCCCATGACAGGAGAGCAGGCTCCTAGTCTAGGCACAGGGATGGGAGACCTCACCCATGTTGTAACTGTCAGGTTGTTAGTGAATGGACGTTTCACCACAAAACCACTATTTTGGTGACAATCTAGTTCACACAATCAGGATTCTAGTTATTCTAAAGTCCGTCCTGGGGTTCAGTGGTTGTAGTGAGGATGGAAGGTAAAGCAGATGGGCACCAGAGCTAGTGTCCATGGTGTGCTGGTCGATGCTAAACATCCAGCTCTCTGGGGGCAAAGCTGGGTTTGTAGGGCTTGCTGATAGCCACTGTGTGGACACTCTCGCCACAGCCAGTGCTGAGCTTGGAACATGTGCACAATCCACACTGGAGAGTCCATGCAAGCAGACCCCAGCACGCCGCCAGCTGCGGCAGTGTATGATTTTCAGAGAAGAGTGACAGGGGATGCCATTGAGGACTGTGCTGAGCAACAGGCATAAATCAGGACCTTCCCAGGCTAACAGGGCATCTGATCACCCTCATTAGAGATCAGAGAGGCCTTAGGGACCATTTGTCCAACTCTCTCGTCTTTCAGATGAGGAAACTGAGACTCCAAAGGAGGAGATACTTGCCCAAGACGCTGGACCACATCACATATTACTATTGTCATGTCTTTATCAAGAGCACCTCAAATGGCAAAATCGAAAGAAAATTCATGCCAGCTGGCTGCACCAGGGACGCCACAGGAGTCCAAGGCAAACTGCTCTGTGGCCCGGAGTCTGGTAATGGCTTAATTATCTTGGGGAAAACATGTGAACTGGCTACACCTACTGATCCATGAAATTGCTGTTACCCCGAAGACTCATTCGTTATCTGCCCTTTCGAAGGTGGGAGGGACAGCATCCAGGGCTGCACATTTTGACGCACATGTAGCTTCCCACAGTGACAGCGGGAGGCACAGTGGCCTGGGGTGGGGGTCCTGGGCTCAGCTTTGTCTCTACCTTAACTAACTGGGGGTTCTTTGCCTCGTTCCTTCCCCGTCTGCATTTCACATTCTTTACTTAAAATAAGATTGTTGGTTTAGAAGAGGTGCTTTTGCCCACTTAGGGCATGTGCTCACCAGTTTAAAAACTTCATTCCCTACCGCTCTTTATTATCTAATGGCTCATTCACTCATTTAAATTCTATGACTGGCATATCCCCTAAAGCTGCCAGATTTAGCAAATTTAGTCCCATATAATATTTGGGACATACTTATACTTAAAAAGTATTCCTTTTTAATCTGAAATTCAATTTTAACTGGGCATCATGTGTTTTATCTAGCCATTTTATAGAAGCATTTGAGTTTGAGACCCCTAGACTAGAGGTTCTGTAAGGTATATTCCAGCTTAAAAGTTCATAAATACTTATATCCATCAATTCATTCAATAACCATTTACTGGTTGCCTACAGCATACATATTTCTGCCTTCTGGAAAATACAGCTGGAACCCGTATAAACCCAGAATCTATGTGGTTCAGTCTCAAAAAACTGTTGCAATCAAAGGTACACAGTGTAGCGCTCAAAAGTAATTTCGGAGTTGCTGATATCCTTTGCGTACATTTCTCCAAAACCGCAAAGGAATCCCGGCACCATCCCTAACAGAAGACTCTTTCCCTTCACACCCGGACGTCGCAACAGGGCTTAATTCCTTCCGAAACTCTCTCCGCCCTGAGCCCCGAGTCATTTTCCTCTCCCTCCCGCCCCTCACCCCTTTACTCCGTCATAGCCAGCGGCTCTGGCTGCTCCTAGCTGAAAAGACACTCCTTTGGGAGAAGGAAGGAGGGAGAGGTGAGACCGGCAATTCCAGGATATTTTGCAGTGGCCCCAGGGGATAGAGGCAACACACGGACACGTCTGTGTTTACAGTTTGTGTCCTGCCGTCTGAGCGTAGTGAAAACCATGTTTCTGCTTTCAAAGAACTTAGTATACACACAGGGCAAAAGATACACCCAGTGAAACAAGTAGAAAATACAGTGACGGACCACCGCACACTGCGAACATAAATGCCAAAGGAACAAAGACAAAGGAAGAAGTCAGGGAAGGCTGGAGGAAGGCAGACCAATTTTCCTGAATGGGCCCAAAGCAGAGGGTGTCGGGTACTTATCCCCACCACCTCCACCTCCTGCACCTGCGTCCCACTGGCTGAGGGCTGTCCAAAGCCCGGACTCTGTTCTTCCCAATGCCCCACCCGCCAGAAGTGCCGGGGCATGCCCCTCGCTCCAGGTAGCCTGGAACCAATGACGGATGAGAGTTGGCACATAAATGCCCCAGCTCCCTCCCCTTGGGTGGGATAACTCTGACGTCTGTGCTCTGTGGCATTTCCGGTTGCTTGGTGATGACATAACAACACCCCTCCCCATCGGCTCCTCCCCTCCCCTGGGTCTCTTCCTCACTTGCCACCTTCCCAACTGGTGTTGCCTGGGGTCACCTCCCAAATAATGGCTTGTGCCCAAATCCTTGTCTCAGGGTTGCTTCTGGGGACCCCAAACAAGACAGGTGCTGGTATTCCGAGGGACTGGTGCGATGCCCTGAAGTCAGAAGGGGACACCAGCGATGGACGCCCAGGTCTGGGAGGGCCCCAGAGTTTTGCTGGAAGCACACACTTCATGCAGGCAGGGTCCCTGGTTAACTCCTGCCCTTTCACAGATGCAGAAAGTGGGCCCAGAAAGCCTCATGACATTTTCCCACGAATAGGACACCTATTTCTCTTCCTGGTTTGCCACCTCCCTCTCAGGCTCTTTCTAATCCACAAGCAGGAGGCTGGGATCACCACCTTGCAGCCCTGGCATTGCTCATTAACAGGTGCTATCTGAAAAATAATCATACCAGTAATAATAATAACATATTCTTAAAAAGCACTTACTCTGTATCTGGCACTGTGTGAATAACTTTACATGAGCTGACCCCATTTCACCTCCACAACCACATGAGGTGGTACCTTTCATATCCCTGCTTTACATGTGGTGAAACAAGACACAGAGGGGTTAACTGACTTTCCCAAAGACACACAGCAAGGAAGTGAGGAGCCAGAACTCATCTAGGCAGCCTGGCACAGGAGCCCACCCTCTTAAGATGCCAGCCCCAAATGGAACAGGACCACGCAAGAAATAACTGATCCAGAATAAAATAGAGAAACCCAGAGTCCACTCTAACTAGCTTCTCCTAGAGGTCCCCTCGGACACAGCTAGCCAAAGACCATGTATTAGCCTGCAAACTCTTCATCCGATGGATGAGTTAACCTCACAAGTTATCAGAGGTTATTCAGAGGTTCCAAACAGGGGGAAAAAATATGTGGTTCAAACCTCTTTGGTTGGAAACACATCCAGAGGGATTTCTTGCATGTTTCCCTTTATTTCCTAGTTTATCCCGGATAGAAAACCCATGGATGAGGAAGGTGATATGTTTTGTCCCCGGAGCCCACTAAAATTTAGCAGCCAAGGAACAGGGATGGGAATTAAATGTCACCCACCCCACCTGGAACTTTTAGAGACAGATTCAGGCTGCTTCTCACTTTATCCAATTCTTTCCACCCACAGCTGGTGGAGAACACAGCGCGTTACGTTTTTAGGCTGTTCGACCCTGTAATCAACCGATGACATATACGTACTTGGTGCCCACCCAGCACCTTGGCCGGCCTTTCATCCTCGTGTCCCAGTGGCCAGATACACTGCCCCGCCGTCCCCTGTCTTCAAGGGAGACTTCTGGGGCGATCTCAAGGTGACGTGCGAACTCAGGAATCTCAGGAGCGCTTCGCCCACACAACTTGGCCTTCTCTCGAGCTTGCAGCTCACTTCTGTTCAACTGACCTCAGAATTGCCCGTGTCACTGAGACGTGCCTGGAGGCTGTGATTACAGCTCCGAGCTGGGGCTTTTTGCTACAACCCTCACAAACAACGACCAAGAATCCTGAGAAGAACCGTGAATACGGACAAAGTTGTGCAGCCAGAATGACCCCCCTTTCAACGGCGGGGTCCGCGTGGATCCGCAGGGTCAAAGCTGGACTTGCTCCCGTCTTCCTGAAGCTGATGGCCCCGAGCTGATTCCGATGGACCCTTGGGATCTGAGGTGGTTCCCGTCAGCCCCATTTGGAGTTCCGGCCATCGCGGGAGCTTGACGGGAGAGAACCCCGGAACGCCGTCTTCTTGCCCAGGGTGACGTGTGTGCTCCTGGGGGAGGGCACGCAGGAACCCAGGTGCAAGGGAAATGGCCACCGCCGCTCCTCTCAGCCCGGGAGACGTTCTGCCCCTGGGAGCGCCACACGGTGATGCGGTGACAGAGAAGAGGGCACAGGGAGAAGTGGGGGCCACAGTGGGACCCTCTTGACACTGTGTGGCCCTGAGCTAATCGCTTTCCCTCTCTGGGCTCAGGTTTGCTTGTGCATAACAACAACAACGACAGTAATAATTGCTGAATATTAATAGTCACTACCGGCTGCGCTTGACCCGTCATTTGCCTGTATGGTCTTACGGAAACATCCCAACAATAACTCTGTCGAGTAAGCACAGCGCTATCCATTTTTACAGATGAGGAATCGGAGGCACGAGCTATGAGGTCACTTGCCCAGTAGGTTACAAAGCTGGGACTGGAGCCAGGTAGTTAAACTCTAGACCCGCGTTTGTAACCGCCGTGCGGCCCTTGTGAAGCAGGGGTGTGAGCTGAACTGCGGTTCTTAACCTGGAGCGTGTGGCAGTGGGTTTAGTGGGACCGCTGACCCTCTGAAGTTGACTAAAATGTTAATATACATGGGCATTTCTTCATGTTTATAGATTGTGTAGATTGTGTTAGATTCTCACAGGGGTTCCTAACCCACAAATAAGGTCATGAACCAAGGACCACCAAGTTGGTGATCTGAGACCCACCCCACCTTCCAGCATAGAAAACTCTCATCTCTGAGAGAGAAATGGCGTGAGCCATCAGCACGTGGTGGACATGGGCTGCTGCCCCACCTGTGCCGTATCCTCCCTGCTTCCAGCTCTCATGCCCCACCCAAGTTGCCGGGCAGAGGCCCCCTCCCCTGCAGGAGCACTGTCAGTGAGGCGTCCCTGCGGGAGCACTATAACAAGACATTCCTCTGGTCGCATCGAGACTCACCTTGCTTAAGAGTCTCCCCTCATCTCTTTCGCCCCTTATCCTCGACTTCTTCCAGTTCTCCTGCTTCTTTGTGATGCTTTTCTTGTCCTATTCCTCAGGAAGGAGCATAAGGAGACAAAAATATCGCCTTTGGGAAGGTCCCTGTAAATGCCTCGTCCTGGGTGCATTCTGCAGTTCTGGGTTTCCGTGTTAGCACGTAGATGCTATGTTCACCCAAAGCAGGATCACTCAGATTTCCATGCGCATCAAAATCATCTGTTGCATTTGTTTTTAAAAAATGCAGAGTCTCCTTCCATTTTGCTGTCATTAATAGGAGTTACGATTGTGATGCAACCAGTCTATGAGACACCCTGGGAGACACTGCCTGACGGAGTCACCATCCCTCGGGACAGAGACGGCCGTCCTGCCTGCCAGCAGCCTGCCTACTCGCCCCTCGAAGGATCCCTCCTCGTCAGAGCCGCGACTCCAGGCTCCCGGGGAAGACAATGTGGTCGCCACATGCACAGCACCCCGCGTGTGAGGATGCTGGGCAAATGTTATTACAGCGATAACAATGATTCTGCTTAGGATAACAATGATGGAAATCTGTATTAAATAACTTTAAACTGCTGATACCTTCCCCTTTCTCCACTCAAAGAGAAGAAAGGGACGCGAATTTGTCACTTGAACCGGCAGCTGCGGTTCATCTGGACTTCATCTTCTCTGCTATCATCTTTATTAGCAGCATTTTTTTCAAATGAGTAAGTTTTGAACCACCAGGTGTTTTGAATTTTTATCTTGTTCACTTGCTTACATGAGGAAATTCAAATAGAGACCAATGCATTAATAAAAACCCAGTGGAAGGAAAGTGCCATTTCCCCCCCCATGCGGGGGCCTCTGCCCTGGCTGGCTTGTTGGCCCCAGTTCTGGCTGCCGTTCCCGACCCAGCCGCTAGGAGGTGATCTTGGTAGCGCTATCTGTGCAGGGCAGAGCCCTGCTCCTTCCCGGTCCTCCTCTGAGTCCTCTGTGAGTTCAGGCAGCCACAGATCTTCTTCTTCCTCCCTGTGAATCCCACCGAGGGCAGGCTCTGTGTCGCTGCCCATGAGCTGAGCCGTCATGCAAGGGGGGCACGGACCCACAGGCCCCTCCTGGTTAATTCTGCAGGATCCACCCTCCGTGTCCGTCTGGGAAAGAAAGGAGAGAAGAAGAGAGGCAGCCTCTAGAGGGGACAGCCAGCGACTCCTGGAGCAACTCTCCACACCGGGGTCTCCTCGCGGTGCCTTGTGATCTCAGCACCAGCCGCCGAACACCTAGCATGTTGCTCAACATAGGACGCTGAGCGAGGCTTTAAGCCTGAATCGGTCCCCGTGAAAGGCAGCCTGCCCTTCCCTCACACGCAGGTACAGAGAGCGTAACTTCAGCAGGGGAACTGCAAGAACCCAAATGCAATTTGGTGACCTCCTTCTCCTGTGCCACTGGGCCAACTCTAGCTATCAGAACAGGATGCCATCAACATTTATTGCCATACACAGTGCACATGTCAATCAAAGGTACGATGGTGGGGAGAGGCTGATATTTCTATGTAGCCTGGAAGAGAAAATGAGAAAATATCCCTTTTACCAGGAAAACTCTGTTCCCTTCTCCACAGCTCTGGGGACTGCAGGGTGGGCCTTGGTGGTCATTGTCTGCAAAAATCTGGGCACAGACAGGAGGATAAAGCAAAGCCCTGCTTTTTAAGTCTCTTATTGGTAGCTTTGAGGAAGCTGGTTTGCGCAGGAGGTGGAAATTAACGAAAATGAGGCGGGAGGATTATGGGCTTTCGCTCACTCGGGCAGTGCTGAGGAACAAGGCCAACTTCAGCACATGGGCATGTGCCGCGCCTCCTCTCAGGGGAGAATTAATCTTAAGAAGCCACTTACTGATAAGGGTTAATCCATGGCTAAATGGGACAGTACCAGAGGTAATTAACATTCCTTGACTCAGTTTCCCTTTGGCTACACAGCACTTACCTGGTGAACAAAAATCCCCGTTTGCTGTGAAAAGCCCATGGCCCTAAGCCTTTCAGTCCTGCACTGTTTACACAGAGCTCGTGGCTCCGGGCTGGGTCTGACACCGCCACGGCCAGGTGCAGCACATCCTCGAAGGGGTTGCTCATCTACCGTCTTCTCAGCCTGAAACAGTTAATCCTGAGCCACAAAAAAAAAAAAAACACTGCAAATCAGCAGGATGCACTGTTAAAGGATTTTCTGCGACTGTCTCCACAACAAGAAAGAAATAAGGGTGCCATTTATGCAGATTAGGATCCTGTGGATGCAGAAAGAAAGACAGTTTGGGGTTTTTTTCTGTTTTTTCTTTTTTATTGACATTCACCCCTCGCTACTCCCAAAACAGACCATAAATTTCTTGCCTTATTGGAAAATACTAAAATGGGAAGACAAAAGAAAATTCCAGAAGGTGAAATTTCCAGAACACTCCCAAATAACGTTAAATGAATACAAACCAGTTGAAGAAGAAAGTGAGTCCCCGCGTGAGAGGTACTGGCAGATGGAGGCCCTGATCCTGGCTCACTTTGAGTTTGGCATCTCCGGGAGGCCCTAACTCTGGGGGGGGGAGAGTTGAGGGGAGGGATGTGCTGGGCGGGGAACCTCAGCTGGCAGGAAGACAAAGAGGATGGGGTACCTTAGATTATTTTTAAGGCTCTCTTTTAAATGAATGAATTTTTTTTACAGTGCCTGATTCCAGATTATCTTCTATAATCGCATCATCCTGAGATTTACCAGGATAAAATGACCCAGCTGAGCTGCACTAATCAACAGCAGCTGTAACAACAAGCTCATGTGCAGGAGGACTTCCACGGCGCCCGCCCCTCACTCCCTGCTCTGGGGGGCTAGGAGCCCAGCCCCTCCCTCTGCCCAGCGCCACCCCGAGAAATCACAAATGGCCAGTGCTTTCCCGGCCCGGCTCATCTGATAGCACGTGGACCTGCCCCCACATCCTCTGGTAGCTGTTACCAGGGCAAACCTTCCAACACCGAGTTTGATACTTTGCTCCATTCATCCTAATTGTGTGGCTTATTACAGCTTAATTCCAGATGAGAGTTGTCAATAAACAGAGGGCATTTCAGTTCACCAGAGGCCACTGTGAGTCACAGTTAAGGGGAGAAGAGGAATAGATCTGTGTCCATTGAAACAGAAAAGTGAGGGCCTGTAGATTACAGATATGGGAACTGAGGCTCAGAGAGGTTGAATAACTAGCCCAGGATCACACAGCTTGAACAAGTTGCTGCCTCACAGCACATCCTATCCTCCTACTTCTTGGAGATGACAGGAAAAGGGTTAGCAGCCTGTTTCCCTTGGCTGATAAATAACTGAAGTCATGTGTCTGTGTACAAGGTCAGTGCAGGCAAGCAGGCTCGGCACCAATGGGGTCCTGAAGGTGTTGGTGGCGGCAGGTTCCTTCGCGCTGTGCCCAGGGTCTTGGGACCTGCTTTAAATCCATGGTCAGGCCCTTACCCTGGACTCATGTCCGAGTTTTCTTTGAAATCTGGATCACTGGTTAACAAAGTCAAGCCTGTTTCCTTCCCAGTTCCCATTTTTCTTCCATTATCCTACCACAAAAATGCCTTCCAGAAACACCACCCCGCACAAACCCGCCAGCCACGCCAGGAGTACGTGAGATAAGGTGAAAGCCCCATTCACCGAGGCAAGGGCTTCCTTGCTGTTCTCCACACCCCTGGCCCAGGCTCAGCAAGCCCGTCCCTCCGCTGGAGCATGGGCACCTCGTGCTGCTGGCCGGGGTCGCCCTCGGGGCGCGAGGGGAGGGGTGACTGTGGAGGTCAGCAGAGAGAAGGGGGAGGAAGGAGAGTGGACTCCACGGAACCACAGCAGACAGCTGGATCTTAAAGTAGGTGTTAGCGTGTGTCCGTGTTCAGTGAGGACTTGCCGGGGCCAGACGCTGCACCGAGCGCGTTGCGTCCGTGCTGTCAGCCCTCCCTATCCCAACACACGAGTCGGCCAGTGTGATGCGGAGGGGAAGGTGCGCCAAGCATTCCGGGCAGAGGCTGGTCACTCCCTCAAGGCAAATTCTGCTAGACCTGAACGAGAAATCCCTTAGCTGGGGCCTGACTTACATCTGGGTCGCAATCCTGGCTTTGTATGGCCTCCCGGCGTCTCAGTTTCCTCATCTGTAAAATGGGAGTGAAAACTGGGCCTCCAATGGAGGGTTACAGTGAAGGCTAAAGGAGTTCTAAGCCTGACCCACAGGAAGTGCTCCCTAAATGTCTCTGAAATCTCATCGAATGAAATAAAAATGAATAAACTAAAGGTTTGACAGTGAGAAAATGTACATAACATGATGCAGCATAGATAACAAGTGTTCGATGGGTACTTGGGGATCCATTGGATGGAGACTCGGGATTCAGTAAGCATCTTGCAAAGTAAGGTTCATGTGGGAATTTTATAAAAGGATATAGACCTAATCCTTGGTGATAATGTAAAATGGCCTTGTTATTATTTTAAAATGCATCAACAAACGGAATGTTTTTTAAATCACTGTCTTATTTTCTAACATGATAAATATTGATAGCTATGACCCACATAAGGAAAAGCTCTTTAAGATTCTCAGTATTTTTTTTTTGCACGCAAAGAGTTCCTAGAATAGAACAGTTTCTATACAATGAAGTTAGAAAAGCACCAACTTGGATGATTGCTAAGTCCCTCACACATACAAAAAAACAAACCCAAACTCCTAAGTTCTGTGTTTTCAACAACCATGGTTGCTGTGCGGAGTTTTCCTTTTTGTAGGCAACACATGGGTTGTTTTGAGAGAATAATGGGCTAGACTCTTCAAAATAAATAAATAGAAATGATTTTGCAGTTACAGATTGTATACACTACCCACAACTAGTAAACGTCTCTCTCTTTACTTTCTTTTAACTTAAACACAGTCAAAATACATTTATTTTAAAGCTGAGTACACAAGGAGAGGGAGAAAGGGTCCACAGTTTGTTTTCAGGGTCCTGTATCAAGAAGAGTGAATTTCTACCTCATAACTCCTTGAGAAAAATGGATCTTTCAACTAGTTGTGAGTGCCTTTATTTTAAAAGCATATCATCCTGGCAGTAATATTTTCCCAAGAACTTTTCATTTGTCAAAGGAGGCAGCTGTGGTTCAATGAAAGGAGCCGTCCTGGATGAAAGACACAAAGTCCACATTCCAGCTCAGCCCCTATGGGCTGTGTGACCCTGGGCAAGTCACATCACCTCTCTGAGCCTGTGTCCCCTTCTGTAAAATGCCATGAATTCCAAGCACCTCACAGGGTGGGAACGAAACGTGAAAGTCCCCAGAGAAGAGTTAGACGCATTGTTATTTTAACCACAAACTAAGATCACAAAGGTAATGCATGTCCCATACACGGAGTTTAGCAGGAAAAACCACAGCAAAGTACAAAGGCGGGAATAAAATTTGCCAGGAGCCCCACCCCAACGTCCCAGTGGTTTGCAGGGTCTGTGCGGTGGGGGGACTCGCCACGTTACCCCACTGGGCTGGACCCCCGGCGCGGCGCCGCCGTCTGTGCTGGATTTCAGCATCACAAGACAGATTTTGAAAACTAATTTTAGGTTGTTAATTTTTAAACGGAAATTTTATAAATGGTAGAAAATAAATGTAGGGATTCCTCAATTTTTACTCCCCTGGTCATCTCTGAGCACGTTTAGCAGTGGTGTCCTGCTCACACGGTGAGCGCTTCCTGCGACTTGAAGCTTACAGATGGAGGTGCCGGACCTGTCAGGCCCCTTCAAGTCCCCTCACGTCCGAAGTGGGTCCTAACGTTGGCTTCTGACAAGCCGAGCCGGGATCAGATGTGTGTGGGGTGCGCCCTGTTGTCGGGGTGCCCTTTCCCGCTGGAGACGGGCAGCAGCCGCCGCGTTCCGCGGGTCCCCGGGGGCGGGAGGCACCAGCCCTGGCGCTCAGCCTCTGTCACTCTTTCCACAGGTTATGAGGGACGGATTTCGATGCCTGTTTTACAGATGATTCTCCAACGTGTCCAGCTGTTAAAAAAAGACACAAGTCTACAGAGCTACAGTGGAAAAGCCAAGTTGTGAAGGCAGATCTGCCAGGCCCCGAAGCGCCGAACCGTCACATGATACCAGCTCTCTTCCAAAGACGCGCTTCGGGAAGCTGCTTCCTCCGGGGGACCCCAGGCTGACAGATCCCTCCCGAGTCTCCCTCAGTGGCCCCTCCTGCTCCTTCCCCTCCATCCCCCAGTTTCTTTCCCCCACCCCCCAACCCCGCTCTCTGTCTCTCCCTGGAGGAGAGGTGCCTCTGGGTGAGCAGGATTGCTGGCAGCTGGCAGCCCGTGCAGGGCCCACTTCCTCTCTCTTTAGACATTACTTAGCTGCCATAAGAGGCTTCGTGGTCCCTGCTGGTCTAGAGGAAGGGTTTAGGAATAAAACACAGAGCCCTGGACAGCCCTGGACACCCTTCCTCCTGGGGTTAGAGGCCTTAAGGAAAAATGGTATGAGAAATTATTTTTCAAACTGGAAAGTGTTATGCAAACAAAGAGAGTTGGACACGGAGCTGCCATTGGCTAATATCCATAACTTCAGGCCCCCAAACACAAGGCTTTTCCCAGCATCCCAGGCCCTGGAAGCTGTGGGTTGGTGCTTTGGACATTGGCTTTGGTGCCTTTTGACTATGTGGAAAACTTGGCCCAGCACAACTGATCCACAGATCTGAGAGCTGACTTCATGGAAGTCCCTTCAGAGCACTCTTTGGCTTGGTGTCAGTGTGTGACAGGTCCCAAGGGACACTCTGAGCCAGGCAGAATGGCCAAGTTACCAGACCCAGACTTGCAGAGCCCCAGGGCTGGAGGGGCTGGAGGTGGTGTATAGCAAGGAAAGGCTGAGTTGCGTGGAGGTAACATACAACACCCCAATCTACAGGTTTACACTAGAAAACAGAAGGCTTATTTCTTGTTCACATGATGCCCCTCGTAGGTTGGCAGGGGCCTCTGCTCTCTGAAGCTACTCAAGGACGTGGGCTCATGGATTGGCTGCCTCCTGGTCCAAGGGGCCTGTGGAGGGTCTCACGGCCACAGTTAAGCGCCTCAGCCCCAAAGCAACCCGTTTCCCCACTCACTGGCCTACAGAAGTCGTGTGCGCCACGCCCAGCCCCAAGTGACAGGCAGGGCAGGAGATAGTCAGCAAACAGCTCGGACGGCTGCCACACCCAGGAGCAAGGTTTCTGGCTGGTCCTTCGTGGCTTGTGGAGAGGGTTTGGGAAGGATGCCGAGGCCGACGGGAGAGCAGCAGGGAGGGTGCTGGCACGGACTGTGTGCGCCGTGGAGTGGCCACCCCCGGCCGGAACCAACACCCTCGCTTGCTGGTAAGAAAACTGGGGTACGAGGTGACAAACTGGTTAGTGGCAGGGTGAGACTAGAGGCCAGGGCTTCTCTCTCCCAGGCCAGTGTCCTTCCAACTTCCCTCATGCGGCTACTTCCAAGACTCAGCTGGAAAATCAGACAATTGAGACTTTTAACTTTCCTTTCCCTATTACAGAGCAAGACCCTGTCTCCTTCTTAAAAAATAAAACAGAGGTGCCAATTTGTGGCCCATTCCCTCTCCCCTTGGATCTGGAGCTGCTGACACCCGGGGGTCACATACAATGCCTGACATAGAGCTGCTGAAATTGCTGGATTTTTAAAAAAAAAAAAACAGAGAAAGAAAATGTGGCTGGATCTCTGTTGTTTGTTCACGCAAGAACTAAACGATCCTGTTTCTGTTTTTCAGTGGAGGCCGTGTGGGTCAGCTACATGCTGGCATTTGGGTTTGTAATTCCCACCCAGTGAGTCAGCGGAGAGGAACACGGAGCCTTGTCAGCAGACACCTCCGCGCCAGTGCCCACCACCACCCAGAAAACACAGCTGGGGTCCTCGCGCCTCTCCTGCACGGGTAGACACAGCTGGCTTGTGCCAGCGTGGAAACGGCCGCTTGAGTCCTTCCTGAAGGACAACCCAGGCAGAATTTCACACACACACTCACCTATACACGCGCTCGCACAGACACGTGTGCACAGATGCCTTAGGTGGGTTTACAACTAGAAAAGCGCTTGCTTCCCCCTGAGATAGGAGCAGCTGCAGCTATAGGTAGCGCAGGCCACCCGCTGGCTCAATCACTGAAATAACTGGGGTGAAAATGCCAATCCCAGCCCAGAACTGGGACCCTCCCACAGGTTATTTATACGAATATGTAAATGACTGGCATAGGATTTTTTTAATTTTCTGTGTGTTTTCTTTTTTTTTTGAACAACTTTTGGTTGCTCAGGACTGAAGACAGACTTTTCTCCTATCAGACATCTGCCAAGAGCTGACTTGGAGCTCCGCTTGACTGTGGTCTGAATTGAAACCCATCAAAACTGTCGTTACTGGCTGGAAATCCTCCGGCTTGGGGCTGACAGGACCCACAGTCTTTGTATTTGTCCTTGGTTTCGTGTTCCCTCGGAAAACCCCCAAAGCACACCTTCAGTAATCGCTGTCACCCACCCTTTGCAGCCGTCAAACCTGTGCTACCAAACGTAAACATTGCTCTTCCACATGTTGTGTTTAAACGAAAAGCAACTTGCACAGGGGTGTCAAGGGATGAAAGTGAAGCGGGGTAAAATAAATGAAAAATAGCAGAGGGTGAGGGCTGGGTCTGCTTCCCCTCTGCTCCCCGAGTCCCAGGGAGCTGCAGAGGCATATGGGGGAGGGGCTTGGCCCAAACCACACTCAGGGCGACTTAAGTCTTTGTGCCTCTTCCCCGAAGTACTGCATTTCACAAGACTAAAAATATATTATTATTTTCAGGCATGGAAAAATAAATTTGGGGTTGGGTTTGGCTAATATAACTCATATGCAGTCCCATTTTCCCCCCAGGGGGAGAGTTCTGTGCGTCCACATCTCTCTATCTGATCTGGATGAAAATACACATTTCAGGGGCTCCGATATGCATCGCTGCTCACGCACGTGTGCCCCAGCGTGCCTGGCCAGGAGCCAATGCCAAACACGTGCTTGCAAAGGATACTGGCAGACCCTGCGGGGGCAGCCCCAGGATGACTCACCAGTTGATAGACTAGTCAGTCCCAGGTAGGGTACAGGTGGCGTGAGCCTCCCTCATGGCCTCTGCCAGCCTGGGGTGCCCCAGCGGCCCAGTACTTACCATTCCATGCACTGAATAAGGCCGTCGACAGATACTGTGCGCCTATGGGATAAAGTCCAAGCGCGTGTCTCACCTTAGCTTTTGGAGTCCAGGGTGGCCAGCGTCACACAGTGGAACCTATTATGGCATGCAAGGCTCCTCCACAGCTGACCCGCCACCCCACTGTCCCTCTCCCATCCACTTCCCTGCACTCAGGTCCCGTACTTTGACAGGTCGTATGCACTCTCTGCAAGCCTCAGTTTCCCCATCTGCAAGAAGCATGTAACAGCATGCACACTTCACAGGCAGTTGCAGGGGGCACGGGAGAGGGTGCAGGTAAGCAGTGCAGCCCATGCCTGGCACAGGATGTGGCTCAGTTCCGGTGGCTGCTCTGAGCTGTCCAGCTGTGGTTGGCAAGACCCCTGCCCGGGTCCCTCACCTGACTCTCAATGTGACCCCAAACCCAAATGCACCCCCTCTGCTCTCCCTAGGGCAGCCCCAGCCACCCAAGCCTCCCATCGTGCTTCTAGGAGCCCCAAATTCATGGTGCTCCTGGGCACTACCACTCATGAGCACCTGCTATGTGTGTGCACTGGCTGCAGTGCTCCATCTCAGGGGACAGGCAAAGGCAACTCAGCCCCAGGGGAGGATGTGGACTTTTAGCCCTGAGATGTTTTTTATTAAACCAGAAACTATGCAAATCACTTCTATAACTAATTCCCCAAATGCTGTTACTTTTGTATTTATACCACCACCTGAAGCCGCCCTCAAGCTCCTGAGCAACGAGACCAAGGCAGGGAACAGTAAGAAAAAACAGTAAGGCCACCAGCGGGCCCCTGTGGTCCTCTAGGGCCAGAAGAGCCACGGCTCCCCTTTGCTGGGTCCTTGGGCAGATGGGAACAGACAAGTGACGGGAGCCTTCTCTGAGACCTGCTGGCGGTCCCATTCTCTCTGAGAGTAGGATTGGGGAAGGAGAAGTTATGTTAAGTAACTAAAGTGATCACTTGTGTAACCCACTCCCAGTTTCCCACCTCCCCAAGTGGGCCCAGGGTGGGGACTCTTGACTCAGCCACTGTGCGTCACTGAGTGAGTCACACTCCATGGATGGAGCACAGGGCAGCAGCCCGGCTCCAGAGTCCTGCTGCTTGGGTTCAAAGCCCAGCCTTTCCTCTGTTTCCTTTCCTGTAACAATGCTCCCTGCACCTTGGGGAAATTGTGTTAGACGACTCATGCAAAGCAAGCAAAGGGGAGTCAGTGCTCAGTTAGCATGAGCTATTGAAAGACTTCTGATTTCATAGCCACCTTTGCAAAACCAGGACGTGTGAGGGCAAGTCATTGCATGAAATAGGTGCTTGATAAATAACATCCAGTACCATCGGGACCCTTGCCATGTGTTTCACACCAGTATGCTTTTGTACATTTTCTGCTCCCTGGCAAACTCTTATCCATCCTTCAAAACCCAAGGTGATTTTCTCTTCTCTGTGAATTCTTTTCTACCACCCCCATCAAGAAGTCTTTTCCTGTCCATTTTCCACTTGCACACTTCTCTGGGACTCCTTTGGACAGTGTACCAAGATCACTTATTTTCTTGCCTGCATGCAAATAGTAGTTTCCTTCATATGTTAAAATTTCTTGATCTAGCTTGGGGTGGAGAGCGGGTATTTTGGCATCAGGCAGCCTGGGGCTGACACTGGGGATCCGTCCAAGGCTGACACTGCATGAGCGAGTCCTGTGCTTCCGAGGTTCCACTTCCTTCTCTGTGGATGGGAAATAGAACCTCGCCAGTGAGCATGGGGACAGAAGCTCAGCTGTGCCTGACACAAAACAGATATTGGGCAGGTGGAGGAGAGGCATGGATACAGTACCAAATGGGTTGCTTTCCTCCTTCCTCTGCTGGGCAAACCAGAAATAGCAAAGATGCCCCACTGGACAAAGCAGCAAATGATGAAAGGCCCATTGCACCCCTTTTCTCTCCCCTGTCCTCCCCCCACACACGTGCGAGCTTCCTCTTTCTCTGTCCTCCTGGGCATGTCCAGCCTGGTCGTGATTAGGCACGACTTGATAGTTTTATCTAGGTTCAAATAGTTCACAGTCTTCTCAAAACCATAAAGCAAGAGTTGTTGCAGGTGACAGGGCAGGGAAAACTCTTACAGAGCACTGAAATTAGATGTGGGCAGGCTTAATAGCTTTTTCTTACAGACGAGAAAAGTCTGCTGTAATCTGAAGACATTCCTACCCAGGAAACCTGCTTTCCTGTGTTCTGGGTTCTAGCACCAATGTCCGCCAGTTACAAGAGATAAAAGTATGACATTTCTGTGTCTGACTGCACCCTGGCCAAGGGCCCATGGGTCACCAGGTCTCAACTGCGGCAGTCCTTGGGCATCTCTCAACCACTGATGCAAGGGAGCTGGTGGGTCGATACCTACCTCCCCTCCCCTTGGCTGGGGCAACTCTGAGGCTGGAGTCTACACTGTTGCCCAGAGCCCTGGCAGATTAAGATGCAAATGAGTGACCCTCATGGGATAACACACCCATTATGGGCCCTGCCCTGGGTCCCTTCCCCACCACCTGCAGGCATTGCCAGGGACCACCTCCCAAATAAACTACTTGCATGTGAATCTTTGTCCTAGAATTTGCTTCTGGGGAAACCCAAACTAAGACAAGAAACCAATGATGGGAAAAGAATAGAATATTCAATTTGAGCCATTCTGAAAAATAAGTCCAGAACATAAGATCATATTCAGTGGAGGCATGACATAAACGTAGACGTGCAAATGAACATCTTGGTGTCCCAAGGACGACAAGCACGCAGCCTCCGATGGAGCAGCTTCCAGCTCTCCAGCTGCAACTACACAGTTTACGGCACCAGTTGCCCAGCTCTGCCCTCTGACCCCTTCCGAAGGAGACGGTGGCCTCCTCCACTGTCTGTTAATGGAAAGGAACCAAAATACGGTCTGAATGAGGCCCTTCCAGTCTGCCCTGGTCACCCACAGGGCCCCATGTCGTGCTGGTGGGCTGACGGGACCTTTGTGGTGATGGTTCCTCTCTAAAAATAGAGCCCCACCTCCGAGGAATGGGGGAAACCACAGGAAGCAGCTCAAACCACTTCCAGTGGTCACTCTCCTGCCCCGGGAAGCTGGGACTAGGAGCGGGGCCGCTGATGGATTAATGGACGGCTTGCCTGAGTCATAAATCAAGAAGGAAGGTCTTGCTCGGCGCAATCCTGGCATTTATGCCACAAGCCACAGGGCTGTGTCTCCCGTGGGCCAGGCGGCCTGGATCGGGTTCAGGACTGTGCTGCCCACGCGGGCGGCAGCCCCTGCTTGGAGGGTCTCCCCGACCTGAGAGCCCGAGCCCGACAGAAGCCAGCAAAGTTCCCTAAATCGCAGGAAATGAACTTCTGCCGCTTGAAATTCCCGCAGCAGCCCCGTTGCACCGGCTGCAAATAGATTCCTTTCAGTGTTGGCTCTGACCTGCGTCTCCCCGCCCCTCGGCTCCCTTTTCCTTTTTTTCAGCAAACTGTACAAGAAGAGAGACCTAAACAGCTGACCTCCCGCAGTGCGGTTTCTTCTGTTGTGTATGTGTTTTTGTTTTGCTACGACGCTGACGACTTGCGGTTTGCCTCACACTTTGTAAAGTTTGTGGCAGCCATATAAGAAAATACTGAATTTGTCAGCAAACCATGTTCTTTATTACAGTAACCGCAGTAATGCCAACCAGCTGGGATGCTCTCCCCCGGCCGGCACCCATCCTGCGGCGGGACGGGCTGCGCTTGCCTGAGACGAGAGGTTTCCGAGGGTGACAAAAACAGCAAAGTGCTCACAACTTGCCACTCCTGTGCTTAGGACGATGCTAAGGGGAGGAAGCTTTCAATCAGAAAAGTAGCAGGCCAAGGCGTCCAGCTGGACTCTACCCGCACGATCTCACACTCACCCTCCGCCTGCCGTCCTCCGCCCCGCCGGCCACACCGTCCCCCCCCCCCCGTCCCAGGGCTCCTGTGCCTCATGCTGGACACATCCTGCCGCAAGGCCCTGCGCTCCCAGTCCCCACTGCCCAGGAGGCTTTTCCCAGGCTTCTTCCCAGCTCGTCCCTCACCTCTCTCGAGACTTGGCCCAGATGCCATCTCTGAAATCAGCCTCCCCTGGCCCACGGCTTCTAAACCTGCAAAGCCCCCACTTGACGCACCCGCTGGCCTTTGGCTTCCCCGTGCACTTGTCACCATCAACCTTGCTTGTCTCTCCAGTTACAGCGCAGGCAGCACAACCCGGGGTTTTGCCTGCTTTGTCACAGACAAAGAGCCAGAGTAGTATTTGGCATTTGTTATGGGCCAAATTGTGCCCTCAGAATGGTGGAAGTCTTAGTTCCCAGCACATCCGACCGCGACCGTGTTTGGAGAGAGGTGTTTACAGACGTGAAGGTAAAATGAGGTCGTGTGAATGGGCCCTAATCCAATAGCACTGTTGTCCTTGTAGGAAGAGGAGACTAGGACACAGCCACACACAGAGGGACGACCACGTGAGGACACAGGGAGAAGACAGCCACCTGCAAGCCACAGAGAGAGGCCTCAGAAGAAACCAACGCTGTCAACACCTTGATCTCGGACTTCTGGCTTCCAAAACTGCGAGAAAGTAAATTTCTGTTGTTGAAGCCAGTCTGCGGTGCTTCGTTATGGCAGCTTGAGCTAACGAATACGGTATTCAATGAACACATGAATGAATGAACACATGAATGAATGAATGGAGGGATGCTGGAACTTACTGGACACTTCACAGGTGGGGAACAGCTCCTGGCTGTCTTCGTGGACTAGGGAGCATATTTAGTGGAGATGTTCTCCAAACTTACTCTGTTCCTCTCTTCCTTGCACCCAATTCCTTAGCCATTCTACCCATTTTTTTTTAGGGTAAATGATCCCAGAAGTAAAATATCAATAAGCCAGCAAGAGTTTTTTGGGCACCTGTTCTGAGCTGTGGGCAACAGTCTACAGTGCAGGCTCATGATCTTCTTCATCGTGTCTTCGTCACTGTTTGATCTTCTTCCGGTGGTACCTGCAACCTCCTCGAGATGAAAGCTGGTGAGGCGTTATCCCACTGGATTCTGTTTTTATTCCTTGTTTTTCTTCACTTTGCTTAAGCAGCAAGTGCAACTGGACTAGGGAGCTTCTCAGAGGCTCTAACTTTTTAATTTACCTCTGCTATCAAATCACAGGTCGTTAAATAATGAAGCTGACAGGTAACCGGCTGCCAGCTATATTCTAGGCACTGAGATTCCTCAGTGAAAATGCCAGTTCAAGTCCCCTCTCTCCGGGAGCTAACATTCTGGGGTGGGTCTGGGAGACCAGAAAGAAACAAATTAAACCGGTACTATAAATAAGCATGAAAAGCAATAGTGTGGTTAAATAGATCAGAACACACAAAACAAAGATTGCTCAATGGGCTTTCCCAGTATTAGGGAAAGGCTGGACCCAATACTTTATGAGAACAAAGGTTGGGAACAGCTGTCCGGAAGGATGCTCTGGACACCAGGAAAGGTGATGGGGACCCTTCAGCCCAGACAGAGATACAGAAAACGAGGTAAAGGTATTTACTAAAACGCAGACAGTCAGCAGTGTCCCCGTCTTCATCTGCCTGCCCCAGCAGTTCACATTCCATGGCCTCCTAATATCCTGCTCTTTTAGTTCAGATATTCGGGGGTCCTGCCATCCATTTGTCAAAGAGTTGCTCCTTTGGGGAGGACCTTCCTCTGCGGCATGTTAAGACCCACAATTATAGAAATCAGGTGTGATCCACAGCTTATAGTGCACAAGGGCTTTGCTACTAAGCTTGACTCGTGGCACCCTGAGGACAGAGAACAAACACTTGCACGACTGCGTTAGGAACTCTGGACCCAAAACAGGTCCCTGAAACAGCAGAGAAGCTGTGGGTTCCTTCACCTCTCCCCACCACCAGTATGTGCGGCAGACACAGTCATGCGTCTGTTCACTCGCATGAATGCACATCTGTATCTTGACCGAAAGTTAAATCATATTTGATGTCTTAGCCTAAGTTTTCCACAGGGCAGTGGGCACTCGGGGACAAATTTAGCCTCTAGTAAAAGAGCAAAGTCTTCTGAGGCCAAACATTAAGCCACCATTTACCCAAGGAATGTATGGAGTTGGAAGCTAACACCACATTGTCTCAAAGTATGGCCTTGTGTCTTTGGCGGGGAGTTTCCTGGTTTCAACCACCTCTAATGATATCCTTCCAGACAGAAGACTAAGTCAATGTTATTGGGACCATATGTCACAGATGCCGGTATGTGGCATGGCCTGGGGAGCCTCCATCTGCCCAGGGGTTCAGAATGTTCGGGGGATTCGGGAAACCATTCTCCACCCACCTCTCTGCACGTCCCCAGGGAGGCTGCAGTGAGTCTCCCCCAGGTGTTGACAATCACCAGGAGGCTGGAGCCGGAGCGGGAGTCTGATGAGAGCAGAAGTAGGGAAGGCTCACAGCTTCTGGGTCAGTGCTTGCGGACCGGCCTCTGTTTCCCTCCTAGGGCAGACCGTCCAGTGCCTGGAGAACATGCTGGGGGGGCTTTAGTTTCCTCTGACCATCTTGGCACGAAATGACCCAGGAGAATCTCAAGGTGCTGTCCAGTAGGATCACAGTGGTAGGTGTGGTTCAAGGCCACAGAGCGTGAGGGGCCACTGCAGCACTGGCTGGGGCCACCTGATGGAGGGACAGCCCCAGAACCAGCCCTCAGCCTGGGGGTACAGGGAAGCTGGGGCGGGGGCTGGCCAGGTCCCTCCTAGCAGGATTCCAGCGAGGGACTTTAATTAGTCTCCCTGAGAAGGCTGAGATTAAAACCAAAGTCTAGCCCCTGGAAACAAGGGGGAAGAGGTGGCATCTGGGTTGCCACCAGCCTGGAGTTTCCATTTTCAGTGCAACTTTTCCATTGTATACCTATTAGGTCAACCTCTACGGTTTGAATATTAGTCCCCTCCCAAACTCATGTTGAAACATAGTCCCCATTGTAACAGTAGCAAGAGGGTGGGAAATTTGACTATGGAATTTGGGAGTTGATGAGGATCAGATGGGGCCCTGGGCGGGGGGAATCTTGGGGGCTTTCTAAGAGGAGGAAGTGAGACCTGGCTGCCCTGCTCAGCCCCCTCGCCCTGTGACACCCTGCATGGCCTTGGGACTTTGCAGAGGCCCTCACCAGGTGCAGCACCTCGACATGGAACTTCCCAGCCTCCAGAACCATAAGAAATAAATTCCTTTTCTTTATAAGTTACTCTGTCTCAAGTATTCAGTTATAATGAGAGAAAATGGACTAACATATCAACTTAATATGCAAATTTCCATTTACCTGATCTTTTAAAAGGTTAGAGAATGTCTTATCATGGTGTTTCTGGCTCTTCCTTCTTGTACTTTTGACATATTTTTGCTTCTTATAAAAATGGTAAGGCATGTTATTTGGGGCATAAATATTTGTGTCAATTATGACAACAGCTTCTTTGTAGGAGAATGTTTTCTTGCAGCTTCCTTTTGGCATATAAAGTGACCTGTCCATCCTCTCTAATGGCTTTTGCTCTAATTTTTATTTGATTAAAATACTGGCTTTCTTCTGTAGGATTCAAGGTGAATGTCACCAAATAAGAGAGACGTACACAGCACATAGTAGGCACTCACGTAATACTGAATAAATTAACACATTATAAAGAAAAAGATCGTTTTGACATCCACATCTCAGTGTCGGGCCAGACCCCCAATTATTTAAATGTGATTCTAGTTACGGGTTCAGTGCTCTGTGCCTGGTTTTAGATGTAACTCCCATAATTAAACAATTAATTTAGATTTATCTTTTAGAGAGCTGCAACATATCTTCCAGTGTAGTTTTTTCCTCTCCAAGAAAACCACATAAGTGGTATATTTTTAAGTATTGGCTTTATGGCTTTTTATAAATATTATGCATGCTTGTTTTAAATAAATTAAGCAGAAATTCCTAAGAAGAAAGCAACCAATTGCCCAAAATGTATTCATTTCTCCAAAATATTGTTAATGTTGATGTCTTTACAAACATCTTTCTGGTGTAGAAAGCTGAAGGGAGAGATAATTAGTAAGACCACACATGCTATTTTAAGATTAAAATATATTAATTTTACTTGTATTTAATGGACGAAAAAAATGAAAGTAACACTGAGGGAATTGCTGAAATAAGACTTCACCACAAAATATGGTAATTTCCAAAATCACTCTAAGGCTAAGAAAAGCAAATACAAAGGCCAAGGAAGGGAGGGAGCCCTTACCTCAGTGCTCCAGGGTGGTGCTCCAGGGTGGTGCCCGGAACTCTCCCCCTCCAGGAAGAAGGGCCAAGGGCTCCACGCCCCGCCCTGCCCCTCCCCTCCCCCTCCCCCTCCCCTCCCCCCTCCCCCCCCCCCCCCCTCCCCCTCCCCTTCCCCATCCCCCTTCCCCCTCCCCCTCCCCCTCTGTTCCTTGATATTTGAAGGGATGCTGAGAGCTGCGGAATCTGATTGGTTTCCCCACTTTACGGACAAAGTAACTTTCAAGGCCACATGGCCAAAGTTGAGCTTCTACTCCTGGTTTGTCTGATTCCAATGCCTGGATTCTGAACATGCACCACCTACTATCCAGCTTTTAAAATCTGGGTTCTGAAGGAATATATGTTTTCTAACTTATAACTTCAATAATAGACTTAAACGTTCCTCCACTTAATGACTTGCGTAACGCTGGGGTGGGCACCTCATTCCAGAAGCCAACTCGGCCAGAGCCTGGGGCTCTTGCCCGCCCCTTCCCTGCTCCCACGGTTCTGTTTTTATTCTGTATTTCTCACGTCCACAACCAGAGATAATCTCCCCTTAAATCCTCTCTGGGACTGGTCCAGCCGGACTGGATGTGACCAAAGAGTTGTCCTGTCAGATTTTGATCTGAAAGAGCGAAGCATACGGCAGGAAATGTCCCGCAGATATGGGGAAGGTTTTCATCACTGAAACATGCCATTGCGCTTTAGGTGTCCAGATACTGTGTGTCCTCTTTTGCCCCCATGAAAAACTTGTATTAATAAGAAAAGATGGTGCAACCCCTAGCTGGTGTAGGGGACATCTCTGGCGTTTTCTACCTGAGTCTCTGCTCTACAAAGTGAGCTTCCTCCTAGCTACCGGGTTAGAAATACAAGATTCACCCAGTCAGGACTCAAAAACTTGACTCCCTGGCCATGCCATTGTGTCCCCAAGGATTTCTGATGGTGTACACAGAGCACAGGACAATGTCCAGCAAGGCTGAAGCTATGAGATGGGAAGCTCTGTCCCAGCCACACTGCCTCTGTGCTGAGCCCCCAGCACGCCACCCCCAGCTCTGCCCCAGGACTTTTGCACTGCTCCTGCCCCTGCAACACCGCTTCCTCAGACTGCACCTGCTCGAGCCCTCCCTCCTTCCAGATCACTTCCAACATGTTATCAGAGAGAGCATCTCTGACCATGCACACACACTCATGACACAGTCACATACTCAGCCCACACACTCACATGCCTGGACACACTCACACATCACACTCACACACTCGCACGCACATGTGGAAACTACTCTTCCCCTTCACCGTACTTCATTCTTCATGACAGCACCATCACCACCTGCAAATAGAACAGACGCCACGTCAGACCAGGGCCATGGTGTACGTGCAGTGTGTGCCCTGAGCCTCTCGTGGCCTCCGGCCCAGGGTAAGATGCAGGAACTACTTGTGGCACCGACAAATGCCCGCACAGCCAAGTGAGTGGGCAATCAAGTGTCTACGGGTGTGTGTGCTCTGAGTCAGTTCAAATCCCACTCCCTCGCTTACTGACTGTGTGGCCTTGAGGACAATGTTCTACCTCTCGGAGCCTCTCCAGTGGGATGTAAACAGGGACACTCATGGAGCCTACTGGGCCGCTGTGAGAACTGCTCCGTGCAGGGCTCCCCGCAGAGCTCCCCGCAGAGCTGGGCAGTCCAACCACACCCCCATCCCACACTGCCTGCTACATGGCTGTGCCAGGGTCCTTCCACCCCAAACGACGGCCAGATCACAGCCTGTGGATTTTGCATCCACTCACTGCCCCCACCCCCCGCACCCAGTAAACAGCACTGCTTAATAAATTCTGCTGAATTGATAAACAAGGCAGCCCAAGTTCTCTACTCTTCCCTGCCTACCCAGGCGGGAAATATGGACAAGCCTTGGTGCCACCCAAGCTCTCATGCCTGGGAGAAGTTGCTGCTCTCACATCAACAATCTCTAACAGATAAAGAGAAAAGAGTTCCTGATTGACTTTATTTTCCTGCTCTGCGACCTCACTACGGCATTTCCTTTCCCTGCCCCAGTGCAGGAAGGGAGAACAGTATTACTCAGTCTCCAGAGGCTGAGCTCTGCTCACACCCCAGGAGTAGGACCAGGACGCAAGCGGGAAGTTAGCCCTGTCATGCTGTGGGGCTGGGTGGTCTGTGTGCTCTTGTGGGAGTACAGGGGCAAGACTGTATATCCCCTGAGAGGAGGAAAACTTCAGCAGGGCAGGACACACATGGACATGTGGACACGTGGGATGCAGGAATGGGGCTGCCAGATGAAACAGGAATAAGTATAAGTATGCAATGTTTGAATTTCAGACAAACAACACAACTTTTAATGTGCAAATATGTCCCATGCAATATTTGAATTTTAGGTAAAAATGAATAACTTTTAGTATATATCTCTTGCAATATTTGAATTTCAGATAATAAAAGAATTACTTTGGTATAGAATATGTCATATAGAACTAAAAAATTTTTTTCATTGTTGTTGTGGGATGAACAGTGTCCACCAAAAAATTCATGCCTGCCTGGAACTTCCAAATGTGACTTTATTTGGAAATAGGCTCTTTGCAGAAGTAATTATTAATAGTTAAGATGGGGTCATTTTGGAGTAAGGTGGGCCCTAAATCCAGTGACTGGTGTCCTTATAAGAAGGACATATAAAGACACAGAAAGACACACAGGGAGATGATCTTATGAAGACAGAGGCAGAGACTGGAGTGATGCAGCCACAAGCCAAGGGACGCCTGGGGCCTCCAGAAGTTGGAAGAGGCAGGAGGGATCCTGGGGCCTCCAGAGGAGCACAGCCCTGTCCAAATTCTTGATTTTGGACTTCTGGCCTCCAGACGGTGAAGATAATAAATTTCTGTTGTCTTAAGCCCCCCAGTTTGAAGTGATTTGTTAAGGCAGCCACAGAAAACTAATACTGTTGTTTATACGAAATTCAAACTTAATTGGGCAGCCTGTATTTTTATTTACTGAATCTGGCAACTCTGCTCAGGAGTCACTCATGGGGAGTAGTTAAACATAGTAGTGAAGGCCTGGTTAGTCTGGCTCTGCCCCCTGGTCTTACCACCCGGTGGCATGGGCAGGGCATCATCCAGCATTTAGAAGGTTCTTCCACCCCCTCCACCGTTCCTGCTCCATCTGCACCTCCTTGCCTACACTTAACAACACGCTGCACTGTCAGCCTCTCAACAGTGACCACAGCAGAAGAAGCACCAGACCCCCTCCCTCGAATGTCTTAGATTACCTAAGATCCCCTAAAACTGCGGTCCCCAACCCCCGGTTCATGGACCAGTACTGGTCTGTGGCCTGTTAGGGACTGGGCCGCAGAGCTCCGCTGCAGCACCCCCTTCCCCTGTCCATGGAAAAATTGTCTTCCATGAAACCTGTCCCTGGTGCCAAAAAGGTTGGGGACTGCTGTCCTAAGATACTCACCACACTCTGGAGGAGCAGTCCCACCCCCTAAAAAGGTAAAAGGACCAAAATTAAGCACTCATGCTTGGGGGAGAGGAGGGGAGAGTTGCCATTGGATTTATCTGGTTGAGGAAAAACTGATAAATAAAGAGAATTTCTCTGACACCCGAATGTCAGGGACTGAATCCATACCCACCACAGCTATTAAAGTCCATGCCAGAACAATTTTTCTCTCCTGGCAGAACATTTTCCATTTTCTCCTTCAAGGAGTGAAACGTGAACTTCCTCTTGCCCAGCCATGGCGATGGTGGCCTCAGTGGCTCCTTGTCACAGAGAAATCCTCAGGCGTTTGCAGGCACCAACTCAGAGACCCCGACGTCACACCCCGGAGTCCCCGCAGCTGTTGGGAGGGATGAGGCGTCCAGGGCTGAGCTCACCAGCAGCTGAGTAAATGCTTGCGTCTGCCTGGGAAGCGCTTCCTCACATCTAATTGCCTGGTGATTAGGAGACCACCCACCATGTGAATTACCCTGGATTTGTGAAGCCCTGGCCCTGGCAGCTCTCCTACAAGATGCAGCATTCAAAAGGAGGAACACATTCATTTGGAATTCAATTCCTGGTCACCTCATCTATCCTAGACTGATGTGAGGGCCCAGACAGGCCTTGTGGTCATTCCACCAGTTCACCCCCTGGGTGCACAGCTCACCACGGCCGGCAGAACCGTGGCCAAGCCCCAGCACAGCAGTGCCTGTGCTTTCTGCTCAGAAATCTTACCCATCTTTTCTACAGCAAAGCAACCATCAGTGCCCAAAAATACAGTTGCCAAGAGGTCCCTTGCAGCCTCACTTGTGACAGCACCAAACTGGCAGAAACCTGAATAAATGCTCATCCCTCCGAAATGGTTAAGCAATTGTACCTCCCAACGATACTCCGCAGGTGCCAAAGGAGGGGTGTTCTGCATACTCATAGGAAAGATGCTGATAGTGTTTCTGAAAGCAAGCAGCAGATTGATACATAGAGTATATCACATTTTTGCAACACACACACAAAAAAAGCAGAACTCTGAATGTGTTCAGCACGTGTGCATGCTTGTGCACATGTGCATGTACACACATGCACACACACAAGCCCTGATTTGTTTTGATGTCCAGCTAGAACCAAACAGGCTCTCGAGTCCAACTGTCAGGATTCAAGGACCCCCTCCCCTACTTAAGATTTCTGCTCACCTTTTGGGGTGTTTTTAAAAAGTTATTCTGTGCATGTTTTCACATCTGTAAAATGGGCACAATGATAATGTCTCTTCTAGAGGCTGCTTCTGAGACTCCAGATAGAGAAAGAAGCACCCACCGTGCTCAGCCCAGCACCTGGCTCTGGCAAGCAGCTGAGGGTGCCAGCATTCGGAAGGAAGCCACCAAACCCCTCTGGGAGCACCTTTGTCTCTATTATTTTAAATTAGTTACAAGGCGGAAGTTTCATTTGATAATTTTGAAAACTGTGTCAACACTTTGTTCAGAGCTCACTGAACAGCGAGAATCCACATTCTAGCTCCCTTTTCAGTCAGTGGCTGTCGGAATAACCCGGTATGTCTTGAATCAGCTGTCCCGTGAGCTCGGAGACGTGGGCCGATTTCTTTTCACCTTGCTCCAGGGACAGAGGGGCACCCCCAGCATGGTGTTTCTTCCTAGGGCCTCACCCAGCTCTCTCGGCCCCTGCAATGTCCTTGAAGAAGGTGCCCCACGGGGCGTGTCCAAATAGCGGATAACACGGACACCTCCAGGGCTGGAGAGGAGCCTTCTGCGAGCCTAGATCTTTGTTTGTGGGCCGTATCTCCACAGTCCTAGTTTCGGGTCAACGGGCTTTCGTGATCTCAGAGTCATCAACGCCGCCAGCTCCTGGGACTGAATTCCTCACAGGTGCCTCCTCTTCCCCCCGGGCAGAGGCGGGTTCTGGGGTGTAGTCAGGTTCAACACAGCCCCCACCCCGCCTCTGACGTCCCCTCCCTGTCAAAGTTCTAACCATCTCACCATGGCCTCTCACGTACCATGGGGTCAGCCAGGTCCCTCCACAGTTGCATTTTGACCCCCCAACATCTCTGTGAAAAGGAAGACGTCCTCGCAGGCAGACAGAGTCCCTCAAACTGGGGTTTGCCCAACATCTCTCAGCTCCCAAACAGCAGGCGATCTGGGCTTTGACTCCAGGTCCCAAAATCCACGTTCCTCCTTCTCCTACACCAGAAACGGTGAATCACCTAAAAAATGTGTGTGGAGGGTGACCTGTCCTTCCAGCGCTGAGCTGGGGGCTAAAAACTGTTGAAGATGTATCCTGAACTTGAATCTGAACCTTCATTACTATTTTATAAAAATCCATCATTCCCCCTCTTTGCTAACCTAATCTCCCGAAGAAGTTGGGAAGGGCCTCTCGGAAGGTGCCTTGGTCCCATGTGGACCCAGCTGGGAGCGCGAGGGCCTGACCACCCTGCCACAGCACAGCGGCCTTGCCAGTCTCACCCCCCAGCTGCAGCCAATGCCATGCTCCCTAAACAGCCCTCCTTCCCAAATTTTAAAAAAAAGGCGGAGGGGAACGTTTGCAGAAAATAACAAGCTGCTTGGAAGTAGTAATTCCTTGGAAATAGAAACGGCATTCTGTGTGGGGGAAGCAGCCTCTCAGTGGTTTTCCTTGAAGGGGCTCTGCCTGGTGGTATTTAAAGTTGTCAAAATGCTTCATCCTTTCCCTTTGACATAACACAGACTCCAGGATGGCAAGAGGGGGCTGGAGTGGGGTGTTGACTCTGGTTCGTCATGAGATAGAGCCCACTTCAAGCAGATGGCCGGCCCCTAAGATGCCAGTGGTTTTGTGGACTTTTATTTTTATTTTTTCTCCTCTAATCATTTGTCAAGTTCACTAGACTGGATTTCTTCAACCTTCCCAAGCAGCCTTTTCTTGCACAAGCCCAGCAGGTGCCTCCAGCCCCCAGGACAGCTGTGCATGGCCCGGAGCCGTGGGCACACTCCTTGGCCCGGCTCTGTCCCCGTCCACTGGGCGGCTGGCCTTCTTTTTCACCAGAGCTAATTGAGACCCACAGGAGGGGTGCCCAGAGAAACAAGAGGCTCTGGAAGCATCAGGTGACGGGGCCTGGCTGTGGTTTACATTCTTTACCTTAATTTTAACAAGTATTTCAAACCCCTTGGAAATTGCTTCTCTACAATAATAAACAGAGCCCACAGTGAGTCTCAGGCTGGCTGGCAACGCCAGGCGGGGCTGAGGGTGCTCCAGTGTTGGGAGGCCTTACAGTAGCCGGGCTAATGCACCATGCAGTGGGGAGGGCTCGGGGGGTCATGGCAGCCCAAGTGGCCCTCATTTGGGGGGCTGTGGTGGGATTGGTGTGGCAACCTAAGGGTTTGAGTTACACATAAGCAAGTAAAATAGTATATAAATAATGGAGGTAGAGCATTACAGAGGAAAAGGGGCCAGTGTCTGCCTGCCTGCCTGTCTGGTCTGTTCTTCATCACGCCAGCACTGGTGCCTTTTGTGTCTTGTTCTTCTCCACTGAGCGCTCCAGAGTTAGCAGAGGGCCTGTTGACAAGATTCCTGAGAAACAGGGGAGTGACCACGGAGACTCCGCCCATTCATTGAGTATTTGTGAGGCACTTACTATGGGCCACGCTCCGCTCCAGGTGAGGGATCAGCAGTGCATGGAAACTCTAATGAAGCGCACCCATTAGCGCCTCACCCCCCCAAAGTGTGGTCCATGACCAGGACCATCACATCCCCTGGGAGCGTGCTAGAATGTGGGGTCCCGGCCCGTCCCCGACTGGCTGAGTCAGAGCCTGAACTTTAATGGGATCTCCCAGGCCATTCGAGTGCACAGTGAAGTCTGAGGAGCATTGCTCCAGGGAATGAACGGAAGATCCAGGAAGACAAATCCAAGCAGCCCTATTGGAAAATGGAGGGCTCCATGGCTGCACATTGGGCAGCCAGAGTGGTCTCAGCAGGGCCTGGATCTTTGGCTCCAAACCCACAGGGGAGCACAGCTGGTTAGTGTCAGCATCCTTGATGCAGGGGGACCTGGAGATACATTTCTTTCCCCTGTGAGATAGGCAAAATAATGGTCCCCAAATGATGCCCATGTCCTAATCCCTAGAATCTGTGACTGTGACCTTACATGGCAAAAAGAACCCTGTGGGTATGATGACAGACCTTGCAGTGTGAACATTGTCCTAGATTAGCCTTGTAACCACAGGGCCCTCACGGAGGAACACAGGAAGGGCAGACAGAGGAGGAGGTGATGCCACGACAGCAGAGACTGGGTGGAGGTGGCCACAAGCCACGGGATGCCAGCAGCCTCTGGAAGCTGGAAGAGAGAAAGAATGGATTCTCCCTGGAGCTTCCAGAAGGAACCAGCCCTGCCAACACTGTGACTTTAGCCCCCTAAGACTCATTTTGGACTTCTGACTTCCATAACTATAAGAAAATAAATTTGTGTCATTTTAAGCCCCTCAGTTTTTGTCAATTTGTTGTAGCAGCAACAGAAAACGCATACATTCTAACAAGGTTTACTGTGATGCTCATATAGAAACCCTCTCCTCTTAGGCAGGGGCAGGGGTGGCCAGGAGCAGGGTGGTGACTCAGGGACTACAGGCCCAGGCTGCTCACAACCCCATTTTTCAGGGGTAAAGAAAATTCTAGAAAGAATATCTCAGGAGGCACACATGAGAAAGAAAAGCTATAACTCATTCAGCAATAAATGATAAAGCCTCCTGGGAAAGCAAATTCTGTGTCTTATGTCTCTTTGGAGCCCACATAGCCACTGGGTTTTGCATACAGTTGGGGCTTAATAGAGCATCACCGACTGTGGTCGCATGGGCCTTCTCATGCTCCACCTTCCCTAGGGATCACACCCACGCCCACAGCGCCCATCCCCGCCTCTCCCCCAAGCCCACTGCTCTCCACTGCTCTCCCTGAGGCCTGGCCAGCTGGAGGGTCTCCGACTGGGTCCCCAGGACTGTTCAACCCTCCTCCTCCCGGCCCTCTCCTGCCGGGCAGACCTGGGAGTCGTTTCCACCCCAGTGCCACGACCTGTCCATCACACTCACCAAATGTCTCATCACCACCACCCTGCTCCTGGCCACCCCGCCCCTGCCTGGACGCCCGTAGCAGCTCCCAGCTGGTTCCCTGTGAGCTGCGACGTCCTCCAACCCGGTCTGATGTCACACCTGAGGACAAAGCGCACAGCTCCTCCAAGACCAGCGGCTTTCCTCTCCGGCCTCCCTCTCCCGCACCCTCCCACGCACTCTCGACTCTTAGGAATCAACCCAGAGACACTTCACACTGGTACACCTGTTTATGCTAGGGTGTTGGCTCTTTTTCTTATTTTGCTCCAAATTAGTATTCTCATTTCCAAACGCCAGGTGCTTCCATCCAGCAACTGAACTAAGCTTGTGCACAATAACCACGCGTCACGGGGTGCGTACGATGTGGCAGGAGTCACGCCGCTAATTTACATAAATGCCTCATTTTATGTTGAACGTGCCAAGCTTCTCTCAGTTTCCAGTTCTTCCATATTTTCTCTCTCCTTGGGGACTTTTACTTGCAGGAACTGCTGCCTGAAGCCCCTCCCCCACCTCACCTCTGCCTGGCCAACATCTACCTGTGCTTTGGGTCTGGGATCCAGTGCTCTTCCTTGGGGACAAGGAGGAGCCCATGACATTCGTGCCCTCGGTGCCCTGTGTTTGCCTTTGTGCTTTCCCAGAGGGGAGGACACATCCATTCTGCTCCCCAAGGGGGAAGCAAGGTGAGAACACATCTTTCCTGCCTCTCCCTCCCCTCTGAGCCCCCAACTCTTTCCTCTTCGCAATAAAGAGCAGGAGAAGCCATGCAGCTATTTTGAGGGGTGACACGTGACACAAACGCAGGACTCACTTGCCTCAATGTCCTAGAGCTGAGCTCTGCTCTCTGTCTTCTTCTTGGATCACCTCCCCCTTCACTCCTGCGTGCTCAGCGTCTCAGCCTGCACCTGGGCAGGTGAGCCACATCCATCGTTCTTGCTCAGGGTCCAGCCACCTTCAGCTGTGGCAGAGGCAGGGACGGGGGTGTGAAGCACAACTTTGTCCCCCGAACACTCTGTCTTCCCCAGAAGCTTTACACTTGGATTTATCGAGAACTCCAGACATGAATAAAACTTCCATCCTCCTCTTGAGATAGGTATACGTCTGTATTTTAAAATTTTTCTCATTCATTTACCTATTTCTCAACCATGAGAAACTAGTCAAGAGGAAGGGGTAACTTTGGCACCCTACATCTTTGTTAAAGCTGATATGATTCTCTCTCTTTCCTACTAGACTTAACTTCCATGAAGACATGAACTCAGCCTTGCTCATCATTGCTCCTTCAGCGTTTAGCACAATGCCCGGAACACAATAGGCGCCCAACAGATAGCGGCTGGCTGAATGCGTTGATCCAGGTCCCCGGTCAAAATAGGCAGACATCCTCTCAGAGGGCAGATAACCCCAGAAGTCACCAACCACCATGCAGTTCTGACTCTGTGGCCTACCAGAATAGTCCACTGCCCACATCCACCCACCTCCCTTGCCAGTAAAAGCCAATTTGTGAAATTACCCAACAGTCCAGGCAGACAAGCAGACGGATTGTTGGCGGGCTCCTGTGTGCAAACACAGCATGAAATACCTGTTTCTCAAGGACAGGAAGGGCAGGCTCCGTGTTGTGGGCTGCATCTTCTCGCTCCCCCTGGAGGTTCCATAAACAACCCACTGGGCCAAGGCCAGGGAAAGTAAAGGTATTTCTTTCCAGATGTGTGCAAAACAGGTTTGGGGGTTTGCGTCCTCGTCCTCGTATGCAACAGGCAGTCTCCTCACAGGCAGCCTTGGTCCCCTCATTATGAAACGGGAGGGCACAGCAGCACCTATGATATGGGCTGCAGGGAAGATTCAGAGGACTTAGAGTTTGGACATGAAACAGGGTTAGGGTCAGGCATGTGCTCCTCTCTGTCACATGCTCAGTCTTGTCATCTCCACCACCACTTAGCCCCCGTGACACACACACACCTATCAGGAGGGAACTGCTGTGATCCCTACTTCCCAATGAGGAAGCTGAGCCTCGGAGAAGGGAAGGAACTCGCCTAGCGTGGCGCGGCTTGTAAACGGATGGAGCCAAGCCTTAAGCTCCAGTAGTCTCACTCTGCACGACCAGATCCTTACTCTCTGCCTTGTCCAGATGATGCAGCTGAGGACGCTATATCTGAGTCTACAGAGCCCCAGGTTCAAGTTTGAGCCATAGGCAGCCTTGGGCAGCTCACCTTACTCACCCTCTGTGCCTCAGTTTCCTCATCTGTAAAACTGGGAGGTCTTCCAGGGAATGACAAGACTTTTCCCAGCTCTAGCGATGCCCAGGCCCAAAGGGGGCTGTAGACGTCGTGGCCCCTGTTTTCCATATTCAAATGTGTCCCCAGAGCTACACCCAGGCTGTACACTTTTTTCGAAAAGCCACTCGCTTCTTCTCATTGGCCCCGTGCACTTGTGGGATCAGCAGATGTAAAATTCTGACATCGCACTTAGAAAACGTCTCCCATCTGGATTTCTGCAGCTCGCGGGGAGTCATTTGCCAAACACGTGTTTTACAAAACATGGGCCCACTTCACTCTGACTTGTGGAGCTGATGGAATCCACCTTTTCCCTGAGCACATGACTTCTGCCCATGCCTGCTGCCTGGCTGGGGAGGGGGATGGAAGACCACTGTGGGTGAAGGGAGGCTGTCACCTTCCATGCACTACGCGGGCTGTGCTTATGCCAGGAGGGATGGCAGAAGGTGTGCAAGGCCACACTTAACTAAAAATGTAGAAGCATGACATGTGGTGTTAATAGAACACACAACAGGGGTCAGTGGTATAATGGAAAATAATTCATTTCTAACGTCAGGCCAACTATTGCTGTCGGGAGGAGCATTTAGAAGTGTTCCCATGTATCACTGTTCACTACTCCACATAATGCTCAGGAGAATAAGGGATGGCTGACATTGGCTCATGAACTCAGGAAGGCTTCGGAGGGTCCAGAATCAAGACAGATGTGAATGTTACTGCAAAACCTCTCCACACAAGGGGTTAAAATGCCCACTTCCTCTAGAACACAATTTTTTTTTAAAAAATGTTTATTTTTTAAAATTTGTGGTAAAATACATACAGCATAAAATTGACCTTCAAGACCGTTTTTAAGTGTACAGTTCAGGGGCATAAAGCACATTCGCACTGTTGTGCCCCCATCACCACCACCCATCTCCAGAAATTTTTCGTCTTCCCAAACTGAAACTCTGTCCCCGTTAAACAACAACGCCTCATTCTTCCGCCCAGACCCAGGCCCTGGCACCCCGCTTCTACCTTCTGTCCGTGAATCCGACTACGCTAGGGACCTCACGGAAGTGCCATCAAACAATGTTGTCCTCCTGTGACTGTCTCACTTCACATAATGTCCCCAAGATTCACCCGCGTCGCAGCCATCCCGGAACGTCCTTCCTCTTCAGCGGTGACTAGTACTCCAGCGCGCGGATGCGCCCCATCGCCTTCGTCCGTTCACCCCCGGGGGACATGGGCGGCGTCCCCATGTCCCCGCCGCGGCTTGTCAACGGGCGCCCGGGCTGGCTGCGCGACGGGGCCGCCCGGCACCGCCGTCCCCCGTCTCCGGCGGCGGCCGCGGGCTCACGCAACACGCTCGGGGCTCTGCAGCCACAACATGCCCGGTCTCCGGACGCTTCGCTCATGTGCACAACGGCAACTGCGGCAGCCACCCCTGGGCTGTCCCCACACCGCTTCCCCTTCCTGGTTCTTGGGAGAATCCTGATTTCTCCCAACTTGCTACCCCTCCCACGTGATCTGGAGGCACCGCCCCCGGTCAGGCTGGCACGGCAAGCCCCTCCCCCTCGCCAACGATTGGTTCAGGAACCCAGGCTGCAGCCAATCGGTTCCTGGCACGCCCCTAGCAACCGTTGCCAGTGTCAGGGCGGGCTCTTGACCTGAGCAGCCGCCCAATCAGGTGAGAGGAAGGACTTTGTGCTGCTCCCAGTCCCTCCACGTGCAGAAGGAAGCCCAGGCACCGAGGAGAGGCCCCAGTTGAAACAATCGGAGAAGCGGAGCTGGGGTCTGATTCTACCCCTCCCCAGCACACGTGCACACACGCTCTCACACACTCACATGCACTCACCCCCCCACACTCACATTACACGCCCATGCACACACACACTCGCACACATTAGTACATCCATGGCTGAGAATAAAAATGTTATGGCAAAAAAGATCCCTTCAAATGACAACGATCTTACCTGAAATTCAACAGGTGATAAGATAAGCCTCAAAGAACTGAATTTACTTGCCCAAGTCAACCAGGAGGGCTGTCCAAAGTCAAGACCACCACTCAAAGACCCTGACTGATGTAGCTGCCCCGTGTATCATGCTGTGCTCACACACATGGGTGGATATACTACCCCTCTCCCCAAAAAACCACACAATTAGGTTCTGATATTAAAGCCCAAAATAACAGTGGTCCTCAATTACAATCCATAGCTCTGGAACAGATGGCCTGTTAGGTAGTCAATGGAGTATTCCTTGAAACAGAGATTTATTACAGAAAGAGAGGCCCCTATACAAGTTTCTATGATCAGTATCACTACTGATTCTGAAATAAGACATCATTAGGAGTGGACCAAAATGAATAATGCGGAGACTGAACAGAGAGAAGTTGAGTAGAACACAGCCAGATAAAGAAGACACACATATGTTTGCAACCCATTGCTTCATCCACTGTCAGCAAAGCAAGGGCTTCTTTAAGGGTGAAGGGAAGATCCCAGATCTTTCCCTCACTTTTATGGGCATGACCAGACACCAGCATCATAGAGGAAACTTGAAAAGAAAGACTTCACAGAGGCTGTGTCAGTCAAGGCACAACCAGGAAACAGAAACATTTCAGTACTTACAAGAGAAGGAATTTAATCCAGGGAAGAGATTACAGCTGGTGGAGGGTCTCAGCAGCCACAGCTGTGTCAAATATCAAGCAGTGAATTATTTGTTCAGATCTCATGACAAGGAAACTGGGTGTCTTAGTCCATTCGGGCTGCCGTGACAAAAATACCATCAATTGGGTGGCTTATAAACAAAAGAAATTTATTTCTCACAGTTCTGGGGGCTGGGAAGTCCAAGATCAAGGCATCAGCAGTTTTGGTGTCTAGTGAGAGCCCCCTTCCTGGTTCATCAATGGTGACTTTTTGCTGGGTCCCCATGTGGTGGAAGGGGCAAGGAAGATCCCTGGGGCCTTTTTTTTTTTTTTTTTTTTTGAGACAGAGTCTCACTCTGTCACCCTGGCTGGAATGCAGTGGCATCATCACAGCTCACTGCAACCTCAAACTCCTGGGCTCAAGTGATCCTCCTGCCTCAGCCTCCCAAGTAGCTGAGATTACAGGTTCGCGCCACCACGCCCAGCTAATTTTTCTATTTTTAGTAGAGATAGGGTCTCACTCTTGCTCAGGCTGGTCTTGAACTCCTGACCTCAAGCAATCCTCCTGCCTCAGCCTCCCACAGTGCTAGGATTATAGGCATGAGCCCCTGCACTCAGCCTCTGGGGCCTCTTTTATAAGGGCACTAATCCCAGTCATGAGGGCTCCACCCACATGACCTCATCACCTCCCAAATGCCCCACCTCTTACTACAACCACATTGAGGGTGGGGATTTCAAATGTAGATTTGAGAGGGACACAAACGTTCAGACCATAGCACACAGTTGGGTAATAAAGCCAGGATTCTGAGGGTCTCAGCCAAACGTGTCTGTATTAGACAGCACCCAACTCAGGGTCAGGGCCCAGCCAGTGCCCCTGCAAAATATCAGATGCCACTGTAGGGGCAGGGATGACCTCTAGCAAGGCGAGCCCTGCGTGGGCCGCACTGGGCTTCTGAAGAGAGCTTTTCCAGCTTCTTTGTATTTCCTGCCTGTTACTTTCAATAAGGATCCCCTTTTTTATGTTTTTCCAGTAATATTTTATAAATGTTATTGCAAAGGTGAAGAAAGTTACATTTTTGCTCTTAACACTTTTCACTCTATTTCCATTTAACAATTAACTTTGAAGGATAAGAACATGTGGGGGATTTGGATATGGATATAGATACAGATATGTAGTAGAAATAAAAAGGTATAGTTATGGAGAGGGGTATGTAGATATAGAGAAAAGGACAGGTGGTCAGACAGGGTTTTTTTTAAGTAATAATAGGAGCCAGAGGATGATGGGAAGGGGGGAGGAAAAGACAAGGATGGAAGCCCTACCCAAGATACTCAAAAGTTCTCTAGTTTTTATTTACACCCTTGGAGAGCAGAAGAATATATGTCCACTCTCACTCACCTTGGTGTTGGAACCCCACATCAACCCAGGGGACAAACTAGTGGCGCCGTGGTCCATCTGTGCCTTTGCTGCCCTGTACCTTAGGAAGTCCCCCCTCTAGACCCCAGTTTCTATTTCTGCCAAAGAAGTGGCAGGACCAGCAAATAGCCAAAGTCTCTTCCAGCCTGAAGGCCCCCAAGGTCCTCTCCTGTGCCCTGCAGCCCACTTCCTAGTCTGTGCACTCCTGGGGGCCACTGGGATAGATTTCTCAGGGAGGTTACCATTGATTGAGTCCCTAACCCCATGCTAGATCTTTGGAAAATTAAGTGAAAAAAAAGTTTGTGGAATAGTTATATAGTCTCAAAATATCTCCCAATATGATACTTGTTGCTTATTACAAAAGGTGAAATAGTAACTTTACAGAGCAAAAACCTTAACAAAGTATCACCACCAGCAAAGGGCTAAATTGACATCACGTGTCACCTGATGTGATGTATGTGATCAGGACATCACATCATGGTGCTCCTGCCCAATCACAGAATGAATCTGACCATGAGGACGTTTCAGACAACCCAAAATTGAGAGACATTCTGCAAAAATAAATGTCAATATCATGAAAGACAAAAACTCAGGAACTTTCCAGCTTAAAGGAGATTAAAGAGATGTGACAACCGAATGCAAGGCATGGTCTTGGATTTTTTTTCTTCAAAGGATAGTGTTAGGACAGTTGAAGAAATCTGAATAAGGTCTATAGCTAATAGAATTGTGTCAATGTTAGTGTCCTGATTTTGGCGATGTACTATGATTACATAAGAGAGTCCTTTGTTTTTAGAAAATGCACAGAGTAGTATTTAGTGGCAAAGGCACACTTTGCAACTTCCACTGAGAGAGAGAGAGAAGGAGAGAGAGAGAGAGAGAGAGAAAGAATGCAGCAAACATGGTAAATATTAAGTTTGGGGAAACTGGGTGGAGGGTATCTTAGTACTTTTGTGTTCCTCTTCTGTGCATCTGAAATCATGTCAAAAAATAAAAATAGAAAAGAGGATGTGTCTCACCACGACATACCTGGATACCTGTGGAGAAGCTACAACTAATTCAAGAAATAGAATAAAGGTGGGGAGACACAATGTGCCCATTGAGGAATTAGCCCAAAAGTCCAGAAGAGGCTGCACCTGCAACCCATCCTTCCAGCATGATTCTCCCAGACCTGCTTCAAATGTCATGGTTTAAATGGTTTAAAAGTGTCAGGTACCCCTCCCACCATAGTGACATTTATGTTGGCTTTAGGCCAGGAATAGCTGATATGGCTTGCACATGAGGACAACTTGGAGAATGTGAAAATGCTGAATTTTTACCACATCTAATGACATGATACATACAAAGATGTAGGGTATACATTTAAGAGCATAATTGTGTCCTTCAGCTTTAAATCATGATTTCACATAATACACAGTAGTCATGGGTGAAATCTTTCTCAAAATGGCTGTTCTCCCTTCATTGAGCATAAAACACATTATATAATACAATTTTAGCAAATTTCTTGGAAGATGCACTAGCACAATCTTGATCATGTGGGGGTGTTATTGTAAGACCAATAACCACCTATAGTGAGCATTTCCTCAGTGCCAGGCACTGCCCTAAGCATCACTGTGATCTCCATTTAAGGCAGGGAGACCTAGACTGTGGGAGTGCAGGGCACACAGAGCTTCCCCAGGCTCCCGTCTGATGCAGCAGGGCCAGGATCTGACGCTACGCACCGCGGCTCTGGAGTCCGTTATGTCAACGTGATGTGGTGGCACCTCCCCTGCACATCACACTGCTGTGCACGCACCTCTAGCTCATGTCTACGCTGCACTTGGCACTGTGTACAATCCAATCAGATGTAACATAAGGTTCCTTTGTTCCATTTTCCCAAGATCCATTCACAGGGCCTGCAGGTATCTGGACATTCCAGTCGAACCACTTGTGGGACCATTGTCATTATATCAAGCCACCATGAGTTAGAACAACCACTTCTTTCAACCTCATCCAGTTTGCCCAAAGCCATATAAGCATAGCCTCAGACCTGGATCTGTGCCTGTCTCAACAGCACGTCTACTCAAAATACACAGGTGACTGAAACATCCAACTCAAGCATAGAGCTTTCAGAAAAGGAGGAACAACTTAAATTCACTGGTTGACCAACTTCCAAAATCATTGTCAAATTCGTGTGGTTACCATTATTGTTGTTTCTGTTTAACTTAGCTCTTAGAGGCTTAAAAAATAAGAATAAGAATAATTATTCAGTTATGCTTGGGAACTAAAAAAAGAACACAACTACTGTTTTTCCACATTGTCGAACTCAAACAAACACCCTCTGACAGATGAATACGGCTTTCTGAGCACAGAACGCAACTCTCTGCATGAAAGCTGGTGGCTTCGCTCTCTGTCTGGAATGACTTTCTATCTCCCTGTCTTGTCCTCTGGCCTTTTGTGCCCATCCTTCCTTGCCCAATTCAAGGGGCATTTCCACCCTTTGTCTCGGAGGGATGTGCAGAGACAGATCTGTCCACGGGGCCCGAAATGCACAGGGTGCCCCTTTGGGACTTATACGCCAAAGATGTCATAGCATTTCCTTCTGCCTTGACTTCCACATTGAGCCCCTTGCTGGCCTGCCATGGTATCATATGGGTACAAGTGATCATGAATAAGACAGGCATGGTGTTCTGATAATCAATGGATTTTGTATTTCTGCCAAAAATTACAAGTGGGCAATCTTATATATACCTTTGGTGACTAAGTTTCATCTCACTTGCCAGGTCAGATGGACAAAACATGAGTGCAGGGCGTCTTGTGTTGGGAACACCTTGTGGGGCCATCCCTGGGGTCTGCAGGGAAGCGCACAGCAATCAATGAGTGGTGTCTGTCCTCGGGGGAAGGGCGGGAAGAAGCAGCCAAGATTTCCTATTCTGGGTACAATGTTACCCTGCAGCAAGGGTGGACAATCCCACATTTAAACCCTAAACTGACTTGCTTCCAACCACTCACCACCGCCACATCCGCAAATCCAGAAATGATGTGACGCACTGATGTGCAACCTACATTTGCATCATCCAGGCTCTAGCTGAAATGCGGGGTCTGCATCAGGGGTTCTGGGGTGGGGCCTGAGACTCTGCATTTCTAACCAGCTCCCAGGTGAGGTCTGAGGACCACACTCTGAGGCGTGAGTATCCAGAGTGAGTCAATAAGGAGAACCTAAGTAAGAGCCCGGCACATTCCAATGACAAAAGGGACACCATCTGCTCCTCTGCCACTTACAAGCTCAGAGCAGCTCAGGGACCCCAGCACTGTCCTCTGTCAGCCCCTCCTCTCAGGCCAACCCCAATGGTCTGTCTGATAAAACTCCTCACCCCCTGCCCCAGGACTTCACTCGTGATACTCTCTGGCCCACCTGAAGCCCCCGTGAGGTGCTGGACCTCTCAGCTCGGTCCTCTGTGCCACCTGCCTCTCTCCCCTCCTCTGTCCCCTGGGAGAGGACCATGTGGGCTCTCGGTGGCCCCTATTCTCTGGCTTCTGGCTGGAGTTGCCAGGCGAGGGTGGCATGGACGTTCTTCTCCCCGAATGATGCTCTTGTCTTCTGGAGAACTATGACGTGCAGGAAGTGGAGGGGCCAGCACACTGCCAGTGGCCAGGGAGGATGGCAGTCACTGTTGTTAGAACTATTTCTTATTTTCATTAAGCCTGGAGGCTCTAGCTCAGTTCTCTCCTCCATGAAGCCCTCCTGGATTGTCCTTCGAACTCATTCAGCAAAAAATTTAGCCCCTTATGTTGAGCCCCTTCTTTCTTTTTTCCCCAGTTGCTTTTAAGAATCAGTCTGGTCTCCTCAACTCAACAGGAGGCTTCAGTTGATTCTTTGGGTAAACTTTTCCTCTGATGACAAAAACTGTAAAATGCGTCTAAAACTCAAATAATTAAAAAAATAATTTGAAAATATTTTTATCTTTGTCTTCCATTTTTGGTAATGTATTTGGGAAAATGTCTAAAAATAATAAAATACTTTTTAAATCAACTTTTAAAAACAGCATTATTTTGAGCTATAACTTGCATATCATATGAGTCACCCATTTAAAGTGTCAAAGTCAGTGGTTTTTGGTATCTTCAAATAATTGGGCAACCATCAGCACAGGCGATTTTAGAACATTTTTATCAACTCAGAGAAAACCCATCCCTGTCAGCGGTCAGCCTCCCTTCCCTCGTTCTTCACTTTTGAGCACACATTTAAAACACCAGGCAGGGAAAGTACATTGCAAATGTAAATCCCCAGGACACATGTTCTGTCTGCACCGCGTGTGACTCTGATTCTGATTATTATTATTTTGCTGGCTGTGTTTTAGGAGAATTGAATGGATGGCATGAAAATTCACCTGTTTTTGCGGAAGATCCCAGTTCACCTGTCTCCTTGCACACCTGAGGTCAGAAGCTGCTCCCTTCCGCCAGGGGGCGTGGCACCTGGGCTCCACCTGGCGGCCCGCGCTCGGCCTCCCCTGTGGGTGAGGCTGGTTCCCGCCAGTCTGCCCCGAGCTTGGGAGCTCTGTGTTGTAAGAGGCTCCAGGAAGGAAACTTTCCTCTGTGAGCCAGCTGCAGACTTGGGTGATTCAGAAGGGGAGATACAGAAACAAAGAGCATACTGTCCGTGGAAGATGACGATGACAATAATACTGCCATTTACTGAATATTTACAAAGTGCCTGGCAGGACGCTAAGAACGTTACATGCATATCTTGTTTAACCCTCACCACGACCTCCTGACATGGGTCTTTTTATTTTGCCCAAATTACCGATAAGGAAGCTCTGAGAAAGAGCTTTGGTTACCTGCCCGGAGGGTTTTTCCTGATCTTGAGATGAGTGTAACCATCAGTTTGGACAGAGGCGGAGACCAATATGCACGAGATGGCCTTCTGGAGTCCTCGCAGCTCTAGAATTTGAGAATTCTGACTTCTACAAAATCTGAATCATAGGCTGGCCCTCGAATAACAGCACTGGATCCTTTTAAACCAGGAACACAGAGAGATGTGCATTTGGTGGGCGTGGAGAAGACTATTTTCAATATAAGTCAGAAATGGCTGGCTATGTGTGGATTGCACGAGAGCTCTAGGCCTCTGGAAGCTGTCCCCAAACCAGCCTTGATGAGTCTGATCCCGGGAGTGGTTCCCCCTGGGCCCACCTGTCCTGAAGTTTACTGTCCCCATCTGCAAGCACAAGCCCAGAAGCAGCTACCAGTTCTCCATCTGTGGCCCAGGCCCTCAGCTGTGAGCCTCCCGTTGCTCATCTTAAAGCTGTTGACATGATTAGTGGCAGTGTCCCCCGTGACCCAGAACACCCACCATTCAAGAAGAACTCCAGGTGGGAAATCCTTTTCTTCACTTTTAAACACAGTGAGCCTCACTTTTATAACAGCTGTTCGAGGTGAACTGTCAAAAGTCTCCACGGGGGTTGGAGCCTGTGGTCTGCACAAACCATTGAGCCCCGACAAGCAGCCCCAGCTTGGAATCCTCGCCCAAGCGTGCCTCACTCCCCTCTCATCCAGAGCCCCCGTCCTGCACGGTGGCCCTCCCCTTTGACATGTCCCAGCCACCTCAGAGAGTGAGGCCAAGCATGGAGTCCCAGAGCATCCCAAATGGAACAACCCGACACAGCTCCTCTTCCATGCTGCTGCTGTCAGATAAAATCGCCTTCAGAGAAAAAATCAGGAGTGGTGCACACGCACTGCAGAAAACTCGGAAGACACAAATAAGGAGAAAAGGGAAGCCATCACGAAAGGATAACCCCTTGGGGATACGAACTGGGGCAGTCACTGTGGAGCAGGGTCTGGCAGTTCCTCAAACTGCTAAACCTGGAGTTACTCTCTGACCTGGTGACTCCACTCCCAGGTATCTCCCCAGGAGAAATAGAAACATATGTCCACACAAAAAGCTGTTCACAAATGTTCATAGCAGCACAATTCATAACAGCCCCAAAGTGGAAACAGCCTAAATGTCCACCGATGATGAACAGAATGTGGTCTGTCCGTACAATGGAACATTATTGGACCATAAAAGGAAGGAAGCACTGACACGTGCTACAACACAGATGAACCTCTGAACCTTGAAAACGTTGTGCTAAGTCAAAGGAACCAGTCGAGAAAGGCCCATGTTGGTCCTCAGGAGAGGCAGGAAGTGCAGTTTGGACGTATGTGGGGCAAGTTAAACATGCTCTGAAAGCAATTGCCTTGCCACAGGGCCCACGCAAGTCGGCTCCATCCTCCTATGGTGCTAAAGTCACCACCTCCTCATAGCAGCCCTTGATTACTACCCCTTCACAGATGAAAATATTGAGGCCCAAAGTGGTGGAGGGACGTGCCCAAGAACCCACAGCTGGTGTGTCTGCGCTTCGAGTCCATGGTCTTCCCCGCCCTGGAAAGGCTGGCCCTGGTCCTGACACCTTCACCCCCCAAAGCCTGGCCCCTGGGCATTGGCATTTTCTGTCCCTGCTCGACTATGACTCTCAATGGGCACCATTCTGACCACCATTCTCCCACTGGGACCAGGAGCACGCGGATGGCGTCTCACATTTTCAGGACCTGTTGCTGTCCACTGGAAATTCATTCATTCCCCTAAATGGGAGGGCACGGGGTGACCCAAAGGCACCAGGCACAGAGCTGGCCCTGCCAGCATCCCCAAGTGTCAGCAAGACTGGTCAGACGGCACCACGGTGCTGACAGCAACTAAACTGGGAGGGCTTGCAGGCTTGTTCTACTCAAATATCGATCAGAAAGGGAAGCTGGGGAGACAGTGACATTTTTGTTGTCTGAATTCTGAGCAGCCCTGGAGCCCCAGGAGCAAGAAGCTGGGGGAGCAGAGGCGGCAGGAACACGATTTCCCACCAATTTCATTCTCTCAACCGAAGCTTTAGGTCCCATCAGTAGGTAGAATGCCTGGAATTGTGTGTACGAGAGTGTATGTGAGTTCGTGTGGTATGTTTGTTACGTGGTTATGTGTGTACTTTTGTGTACACACGTGTATGTGTGTACGTGTTTGTTGTATGTATGTGTGTTCATGTGTATGTGTGTATGCATGTGTAAAATTGGTTAAATGGGCTATTATGAAGATAAAAACTGACAGGATGTCTGTCCATACTTGTCAAGTAGCAGGTCTTGTCCTCACTGATAAACTCCCAGGAACGTGTGATCCAGTGGCCCATAGCAGACACCCCACAAACAGGGTGAGTGGGGGACAGACTGTTTTCACAGCAGGAGGGAGGAAGGGGAACGTTGGCATCAGGAAGCTCCGGGCCCCATAACTGACTCCCCAGCTGTGTGACATTGACAAGTCACATAATTTCTCTAAGCGTCAGTTTTCTCATCTGTAAAATGGGGTTTATGATACCTTCCAAAAGCTGTCATGAGGGTTAAATGAGCAAATAGGTAAACACACAGACAGACATGTGTGTGTCTGCATGTGCATCTGCATAGAATCTAACACAGAGCCTGGCAAATGGCATGCACAGGTGCAATCGGTTTTGCTCATTCACTTATTTACTCAATGGATGCTTGCTAAGCTTGTGCTCGATAGTGTTCTAGGCATCTGTTGGGGATACAGAAGTGAATACAGCAAATTCCCTGCCTGCATGTAGTTGACAGTCCAACACAGGAGATGGAAACTAACAAGTAGACAGATAAGCAAATAATGTGTTTCCAGTAGTGACAAGTGCCATGGAGAAAAATAAACACACACATCTGGAGGTGTGGGATGGAAGGTGATTCATTTCAGGGAGACCCTCTGTTTACATGTAGGGGGTAGAGGGGAAGAGGGCACCCTCTGAGCCCAGATCTGAACGACGGGGAGAAGGCAGCCATACAGCGTTCTGGAGGAAGAGCATTCCTGACTGCCAGAGCAGCAGTTACAAAGGCCACTGGGCAGACCATACCTGTGGCCACCGAAGCACACCAGGGGGCTGAGGTACTGTTAGTGAAGCGCCTGGCACCTTCTGAGCCCCAAAGCCACCAACTCCAGCCCCTCTACCTCCCCTCACCCTAGGGATGAAGGTGGCTGTAATTGGCAGTGGCCAGCGCTGGGCTGCACCTGGATGTAATTTCTCCTTGGTGTTAATTGGCAGGGGCGGGAGGAGAGAGGGGAAAACAAAATAAAGCTTCAAAGTCCCGGCTGTTCCTCGCGTTAACGCCCTCTCTGGAGCACCAGGGCGGGGCGGTGGCCGAGAGTGGACCCGAGTGGGCCTCATCATCTCGTTAAATCAGATTAATGGGCACGGCGGGAGCGCCCAGTACCCCAACAGGCGGCTTCCCTGCTGCTCATGAATAGCCTGTCTTGTTTCCCTTCAAAAATAATTTTTTCAGTATTTCAAAAGAACACTCCTCTCTTCTGGGATTTCCAAAGTTAGCAAAAACCCAGCTCCAAACAGCAAAAAGCTGAGTCGGTGTGCAGTTTGCAGTTTGCATTTCCTTCACCCCACCTTCCCGCTCGTGTGGAGGAAAGGGAGGCAGTTCGCCCCCGGGGGCGGGCATGTGCCAAGCTGTCCCGTCTGCCCTTTGTCCTGCTTGGCCTCTGCCTCTTGGACAGCTCGGAGTCCCTCCAGCCTCCTCTGCCCACCGGGCTCGGACAAGGCCAGGGAGCGGGTCCCGCCCTCTTCGTAGCTGCTGCTTTCTCCTTCCAGCCGCCAGCGGTGCGTGCAGGGCAGCGTTGCTCCTGGGAGTCCTGCCTGCCCATGGCTCCCAGACGCTGAGCGGGAAGAGGTGGCCGCGGGGCTGGCCAGACCCTTGGCTGCTTCCATGGGCGATGAACCTGCCAGCTCCAGCCGGGGGCCCAGAGTCCTGACACTTCACTCTTCTGGCCTTTGATGGCCTGACCTTCCTTATCGAGGGAGCAGCCAGGCAAGGCGGCTGGGACAGAGCTTTCCATCCTCCCCTGGTCACCCCCAGACCGTGGGGAGCAGGAAACAGGAGCCCAGAGCAGACATCAGAGGCCAGAAGGGTCTCGCCATCACGGATGAGGGGCGAGGCCCTAGGACGGCACTTGCGGGAGGCCCTGGTGGGAGGAGTGTAGCAGAAAGGCCACCCCTGACCCCGCAGATGGCAGCCCGGGGGCTGTCCAGGAGAGAGTCTGCCTGGGGCCCAGATGCCCCTGGTCTGTGAATATGCTGCTGCAAAGCCCTCCAGCATTTCCCAAATGAAATGTCATTTCATCAGACCTCTCACTTGAGAATTTTCAGAAGGAGCAATGAAGTGAAAAAAGATTTAAAAATTCAGACAAGTACGTGTTGGCACAGCTCAAAGATCTGGGCATCAGGGCGGAGATGAGCACTTCCAGGGAAGTAGCACTTCCATGCTGCTTCTGTTCAGCCTGTGCTCTCTGCCCAGACACTCTCCTCTCACCACCTTCTCTTCCTCCTTGAGCCTCTGCATGGACCTCATCACCCCCAAAACTGCCTCTGATTTCCCCTCCCAGCACTTCCCCTACGGTAGCTCACACCGGATTGTAATCCCCGTTTACCTCTGTCTCTTGCACTGGACTGCAAGCCCAGTACAACAGGAACTGTCTCTTTCTCATCATGCACCCCCAGTGCAAAGCTCAGAGCATTTCATCTCACATATCTTGCCTCATTGTTGCATTATGGCTGCTGCAGCTCCAAGCATCACATCCTCTTCGGAAAGTGTCCAAATCAGGAAGGGAGAAAAGAGACCTCCTTTCTTTGAATGTCTCTACCATACATAAGAGGGAGATATTCCCCAGAAACAGACTTCCTATGTCCCATTGGGCAGAACTGGGCCAAACGGCTCCCCTAAATACTGAAAGGATTAGGTGGAGGAAGGGAGGGAGAGAAGAATGGCTGCAGGCATGGAAAGAACAAAGGAAGGAAGGAAGGAATTTTTTTTTCCTTAATTGCTTTGCATACAAACTCCAATGTGATTATATTACAGGTTTTTCGGGAATTGTGACCAAGAAGCCAGCAAATGGGAGACCTGGATTCCTGGTCTGGTCTTGACTTGACAGAGCACTGTCAGAAGCACAGTCTGCCCCAGACTAGCGCCATGGTCCCAAGTCCTTGGACGGCCCTGGGGTCCAGGCACAGCTTCCCACCGCAGATAGAAAGAGTCGTCTCCTCAGAGTCTCCCCTCCCTTCCCTGCATGCCGACAGTCTACTTCCTGTGACAGAGGCTGCAGGTGCAAGATGTTCCTGCTCCAGGGTCCCCCGCAGGAAGGAAGGCCCAGTGCTGGCCAAGCACAGGGGAGTCTGCTTCCGGAAAATGCAAAGAGGGCCCTTCCCCATACCTGCTTTGGATGCTGTCCTGTGAGGTTGTGATGCCTGAGGACAAAATGCCAACACCCCGAGGGTGGGCACACCTGGGCCTCTGTGAAGTTGTTAGGGCCCTCAGCACACCTGGGCTCGCTGTGTCTGTGCCTCTCCTGTGAGAGGTCACGAAGAGCTGAGTTTACACTGCTGTGCGGCAGGTTTCTGCTTACTTGCAGCTGAGACACCCTAAGTGAAATGTCTCTCTTTGGTAGTGGCAGCGACTCTGGCAGTCACAGCCTCCAACAAGACTCAGAAGGCTGGGGTGGCTGGGAGGGCGCAGGCGAGCTCCAGTGAGAATGGGTCACTAGGAAATGCCGACACTTACCTTGCTCCTGTGAGGCCTGGTTGCCCTGTGCTCGTCCTTCCAAACTCAGAGTCCCATAGCTGAAGTGTCTCGTTCGGCCACGGGATGAGGATCAGACGATGGAGAGAGTGTGGATGACATTAAATAAAAGATGTGGGAAGTTCAGGAGATGCTGTGGACTCCTTTGCCTGAATCGGTGCCCTGAACATCATGGTCCCATCAGACTCAGCAGCCTGGGCCCCAGCACGAGGCTGTGCGTGGGGTACTTGGTGTAGACGACCCACAATCTGTGAGCCTCTCCTTGCAATTGCACTGTTTCAGTCCAGTTTTCTTCAAAATGAGGAGATGTGCCCTGATTTGACTGGTTTTGGCAGGAGGCAGAAAATTCCAGAAACTGAGCAATCCAAAGAGGCAGCATCTCCATCAAGCCAAGGATGCTGCCTTCCTCTCCTTCTGGGACTCCTGCCTGTCCAATACTCATTATGTCTCCCCTGTTCTATGGCAGAATGCAGAGGTTGGCCCAGAAAAACACCAAATTTTGATGAAGCACTTTAGGGAAAACTCATTTAGAGACTCCCCTGAGCCTCTCCTAGCTGCCCCTGCACTGCCAGAGCCCTGGTCCATGCCACATCACCTCACCCAGCGCTCCTACCTCCCGCCCCATGGTCCAGCCAAGTCATGGCTCTGGGTGACACCGTACCACATCTCCTCTCTTCTGAAAACCACTCCAGGGCTTCCTAAGGTCCCCAAGGTAAGAATTTGAACTCCAAAAGCTCAAGCGACTGGGGGACCCTCCTGCTCCCCAGGATCCCTCACCCCCACCTCTGCTGGTCTCCCTTTCTCGACACCTACCCCTGGGACAGAGAGCATCGGAGGCTCTGTATCTGGCCACCCTTTGCCACCTGGCAGCTCCCACCTCTGCAGCTTCTCCCCTGGGACCTGCATGCTCCCTCTGGGCTGGGGTGCCTTGTCCCCAGGGTGGCCAACTCCACGGGGGCAGTGATGGTGTCTGTCCCCACATCCCCAGCCCTGGGGCTCACCCACCCTGGACCCCCAGATGTGCCCGCTGGCTCCCAGCCCCAGGGGTTACAGGCAGCAGTAGCAGCAGGGCCCCACGGGTGTGGAGCCATCGCAGTACAAGAGGGCCTCTGCCCCAGGGAGAAGTGGGCTTGTCCTGATCGCTTTTTAACATTTGTTTCCAAAGTGGCATTTGTTTAAGAAGAAGATCCCTGCAGACGGCAGGAGCCCTAGTCTCCCCGGCCACGTGAGGCGAAGGCGTTGAGTTTGGTTGACAGGGCACTTTCAGGGACTTCGAGGGTTTGTTTTGTTTGGAGTAGGAGTTGGTGAGGCTTGGGGGATTTCGACTCCCCATTGTTTCCTGGGATGCGAGTGGAACTCCACGGGGGCTGCCTGAAGTCTCCTCCTCGCCCCTTGTGTGTGGCCCTACAGTGCCCGCCGCAGCGCATCCCTGGCTCCTGCCCTTGGGGCTGCGGGGGGCTCCTGTGAGCACTGCCGGGGCTCTCTCAACTGTCTTGGGACTTGCAGGGCAGTAGTCACCATCCCATAAAACCCAGCCAGATTCCCTGCCTGTGCCCTTTCACACCTGTTCCAGCTCCTCCCTGGGTGTCGCCTTTGAAGTGCGTCTGAGCGCTGGCAGTCAGATGACACTGAAGTGACACCTCTCCTGTGCTCTTATCTCCCCAGCGGTCTTTGAGGGGTGTCACCTTGGCAGCCGCAGGCCTCTCTGCAGAGGGGCCTGTCCCCTGGGTGACCTTTGGGCTTTCTGAAGACGGCACCTGGCCCGCAGATGGGGGGAGGAGGTGGGGCTTCCCGCTGTCACGCAGGCCCACGTGTGCTGTCTCATCATGTGTCTCCTTTCACGGCTTCCCTCTGCAAGGAGGGCTCCAGCGCACATCACTCGTCCCCACCCCAGTGCTGAGGGCGACACCCACACATGTGCTACTGACTGTCAGACTTTTAAAAATTGCCATAAAACATATATAATATTTACCAGTTTAACCCTTTTATTCACATTATTGTGCAACCATCACCACCATCCATCTCCAGAACTTTTTCATCTTCCCAACTGAAACTGTGTCCCCATTAAACACCAGCTTCCCCCACCCCCAGCTCCTGGCGCCCTCCATTCTGCTTTCTGTCTCCGTGAATCTGGCGGCTCGAGGGACCCCATACACGAGGAGTCATACCATACTTGTCCTTTCATGCTGGCTTATTTCCCTCAGCACGGTGTCTTCAAGTGTCACTCGTGTAGGAGCAAGTGTCAGGATTTCCTTCCTTTTAAGGCTGAATGAGATTCCCCGTATGGAGGGGCCACATTTTGTTCATCCGTGCATCTGCGCACGGACTCGGGTTGCTTCCACGTTTTAGTTATTGTGAATAGTGCTGCTGTGAACGTGGGTGTACAAATAGCCGTTCGAGACCCTTCTGTGGTGTTGCTGGGTTACATGGTGACTCTGTTTAATTTTTCGCGGAATCCCCAGATTCCTGCAACAACTGCACCGTGTTGCGTTCCCGCCACCCGTGCACGAGGGCTCCGCTGTCTCCATTACATAGCGGCTGTCCCAATGCGTGTGACATGGGACCTCACTGTAGGTTTGCGTCAGATGGTTTTTAAAACCTCTGTCCTAAAAACCTGCTGGTCGTCCTCTCCTGGAACATTATTTTAAAGCTCTCGGCCCTCTCTCCCTTCTGCTACTACCAAGGACATAGTTTAAGAAAGACGTAGCCCTGCTATTCATGCCAGAAACTAGCTGTGGTTGTTGTGATGAACTGCGGGTGCTGGGTCTCCTGGGAACCCACCTGGATGCTCACTCGAAATGGAGCAGAACGTACATGACAATCTCAATAATAACCACCACCTGCCGGGCAGTGACCCGTCTTTACAGATCCCTGCATCTGTAAGTATCCAAGACACCGGGTCAGCTGACCTCGCCCCAGAAGGCAGACATGACTCCTATTTTACAGAAGAGGAAGTCAAGACTTGATGTAAGGCCCTCTTTCCACGCCACGCTGCCCGCAAAGCTGCCGTCAGCAAAGGGCACGTCTGTCTTTGACTTCATCCCAACAGTTTTGCCGCTGATATTTGTAATGGTCTCACCTGGGTAGAGCATCCCGCTGGCCTGAGGCCCGGGGGGGAGTTCTGCCTCGGTTCGGTTCTCCCCCATCTGGTTTCAGACAAACATCAAGATGCCTCAGTCTCTCTTTGATGCCACACTCATTCATTCCATAAGGACTTCTGAGCGCCTGCTGTGTGCCGTGTGATTGGGGCACAGAGGGTGCATCAGAGAATAAGACGGAGAAGGTCCCTGCTCTCCCAGAGCTTGAGGTGGGCAGGGAGGTGATTTGTGAGGTGGCAGTGCCGGGGGGTGGTAGGATGGTGGGCGAGGGACTGCCCAGAACAGACCCCTCTGAGGACAGAAGGAGCAACCAGGGAAGAGCTTGCCAGACGGAAGGGACAGTGTGTGCAGAGGCCCTGTGGAGTGTAGAGGGGGCCAGAGCACGGTAGGTAGGGAGAAGGGGAGGGAGGGAGGGCACAGAGAAGACATTTGCATTCAGTGCTGAGGATACTGGCACCAGGCCACTGTGGGAGGGAGGGGTTGTAGGTGGCAGAGGGCCAGGGATGGGGAGCAGTTGGCTCTGTCACTCGGGAGGAAAGGGTGGAGCCTGTCTGGGTGTGGAGGGGACGAGCTTCCTGGATGCCCCTGGGAGGCCACACTGTCCACACTTGGTGATGGCTGGATGTGCAGAGTTTAATAAGAAAACCCGCCAAGGGTGGCTCCTGGGACGGGGCTCAGGCAAATGGGGGTTGAGGGCTCCCTTCTCAGAGCCGTGGGAGAGAAGGAAGGGGAGGCCCGGGGCAGCACGTGGAGAGTCTGCTTGGCCATTTTACTTTCAAGGTGCCTCCACGACAAAGATCCGGGGAGCCTCCAAGGCAGCTGAAAGCGGCCTTCCCGCCTGGGACTCGCTAGCGCCCCCAGGGCCGCAGAGGACTGAGGACTGGACTCAGAGGGGGTGCCGCATGCTCTTCAGGGGTCTCCAGCAGAGATGACACCCGCTTGCCCCCAGTGGTAGCCCACTGCCTGATGCACTCTTTAAGTGGTTTTCTTCAACCCCACCCCTTCCCCCTGCTTCCTGGGAACACCCCCCACCCCAAAATCAGTTACATTCAAATCCTTGTCTTAAACCAGGACCAGGGGCATGAGGAACATTTGGAGCCAGATGAGGGATTTGAAAACTCGGCTGAATTGTTGGGACTCCCTTGCGAGGACCACAGGGACCCAGCAGTGTTTTCAGCCAGGAAGTGACAAGATGGGATTTGAGTTTCAGAAGCTCCTTTCTGGCAGGTGGTGGTGATCGGCCCTCAGAGCTGGGAAGGGGATAGAAGGCAGCCCTGTACTCAGGTGGCTCTCAGACCACGCACACTGATTGAGTGGAGGCCAGAGTACAACAATATGTTCTCTTCCCAGCTGTCCCCAAGGCCATTGCCTCTTCTAGCCTCTCCTGCTTAATAGAAATTTAAACAAGTGTTTAAAAAAAAGTGTAATTTCCAAAACCCCATAGCCTCGGTCTCATCGTGAGAAAAACAGCAGATGAATCCAAATTGAGGGGCCTTCCACAAGATCCCTGAGCAGCCCTCTTCCAAACTCTCAAGATCATCAAAGACAAGGAAAGTCAGAAAGTGTCACAGCCAAGGGGAGCTTATGGGATTCTGGATGGGATCCTGGGACGGACAGAGAACATCAGGTAAAAAACAAGAAAATCTTAATAAAGTGTGGGTTTTGGTTAATAATAACATATCATTTTTCATTAACTGTAACAAATGTGCCATGCCAGTGTAGGACGTTAATTACAGGGGGAACTGGGTGTGGGGCACATGGGAGCTCTCTTGCTATCTTCACAATTTCTCTGTAAATCTAAAAGTATTCTAAAATAAAAAGTTTATTTTTCATAAAAGCATAATTACGTAGGCAAGAAAAAGACCACAGAGATAGATGCCAAAATGCTCACTATATTTGTTACAGTGTTGGGTTAGAGTGATTCTTTTGTCTCTTCTCATCAGAGTTTCTATTAATAATTTTCTAGAACAGAAAATGAAAATTATGGCTTAATGTTGGGGAAAAAAAAGCTTCAGTTTGAGCAGTCCCTCACTTTACCACATCATCTTGGTGCAGGTCATGGGGCAGCAGGGGCTTTGGGAGCAGCCGGGAGACTCCAGCTCTGCAGGCTGGGACAGGGAAGGGACGCACCAGTGCGCGCCGACTGTCTACAGATGGGCTCAGTGGGGAGCTGGCTGCTCCACGGCCGCCTCTGTCAACCTCTGTGGCTCTGCCTCCTCAGGCGTCCTGAGCGGGCACCTCCCCAGCATGGCAGGAAGCCGCAAGAGAGCCGAATAAGACCGATGATACTGGTTAGAAGCTTCAGTGTATGCTGTACCTACCGTGTACGTGGTCTCCGAGTAGCCTTAAATTCCCTTTGGAGTAAGATTGAGTTTGGACGGATGGATGGATGAAGGGAGGGATAGATGACAGGTGGGTGGATGGAAGGATGGGAGAGAGGGTTGAATGAATTGATGATTATAACAGTTGTAACCTTGTCTGAAGTCGTAAGCAAAGAAATGAATAGCTCCTCACCCAGTCTTGGGCCAAGGCAGTATTTTTCACAGTATGATAAGTATGCAACTGCTGACATACAAGATGTTAATATAGGTCATGTGCTGGCTTTTAAAAATAGTTGCATATTTAATACAATTTTTAAATATCTTAACTAGTGCATCAAACTCTTAATTTTACAGTGGTATTTCCTGGCTTGATACTTTTTTACTACATTCTTGTAAAAAGTGAGTTATTTTGAAGTTGATTCAAAGAAAAGTACTAAGTAAATAACAATATGTAATTGCATATTTTAACAAAACCCTAGTAAGTTGTGCTCACACCTTACTCCTCAGCATTTACAAGTCTTGGCGGGGTTTGGCACATCCACTAGGATTGCAGAAGTTTCTTTGTCCTTAGTGTACCTAGTCACAGCAGGATGGATTCCCAACAGCAGAAGCCCCAGAGAAATGCCAGACTGAGCCCTGGTTCTGCACACAAACGACACCTGTGCCCAGAGTCCATTAGATGACCACCATGCTTCTGGACTGGCTGATTGGGTGGACAGCCATGTCTCCAACAAAGAATACAGAGAAAGGGGAAGATTTGGTGTTGGAGGGGCTGACGTGGTTGATGGGCCTTCTCTCGGTGTCTGAGACCCTCGCCCACCATTAGTTCCAGTCTCTTCTCTTCCTCTCCAGTGCAGAGATGTTTTATCTTTTTGTTTGTCTGTTTATTCTGTCATGTGTTGAAATGTACATTTGTTGAACACATAGAATGATTAAGGATAACTGTGACGATTCCTTTGCACCAGGCAGGGTTGCAGGAAGAAGCAGCTGATGCTCTCAAACAGGGCCATTGAGAGAGTTTAATGAAGAGGCTACTCATCAATGCTTGGCCAAAACTAAAGAAAACCAACAAGGGAGAAGCACCCGAGCTAGCAGCTATTGTCACCATGGCGAGGAGAGAGTTGTACCTACAGTAGAAGGCTGCCCACCATATCCCACTAGTCAAGGGACATAGCCAGTGCAAGGCAGGACCACAGGGAGGGATCCAAGGGGGTAAATATTCTTCCTGTTCCTCATCCCCTACCAATGCCCCTCCCCAATTGGTTGAACTCAACTGGAAGCCAGAGGGGAAGGGAGTCCTTTGCTGCCTTTGGGGGCAGAGAACATTGCACTTGGAGGGGCAAAGGAAGACCAGACAGGCAGCACATCCTTAGAGAAAAGCCATAGACAGAGAGTTGAGGAACAAAATTACCTTAATAAATGGAATGCAGATTCCCTGCCCAAACATTCCACTGCTCTTTGTGGGATGTGGGGTGGAACATGTGCACCTCATCATGATCTACAGAAGCCCGTGGGATCCGGCCCTGCCCACCCACCTCCCACTGGCCTGCTCTGTGCCTCCACTCCCTGGGACCCTGCCCGGCTCTCTCCCCAGCCTAGACCGCTCCTCCTCTACCTTTGAGCCTCACGTCAAGCACCACCTCCTCAGCAGATGGGGCATCTCAGCATTTTATAGAGGAAGACTGGCTGTGAAGGCAGGGGCGTGGTGGGCATCCTCTAAAGCAGATGGTGGAATTCCAAACCACCCCCATCTTTCTTAAGAAAAGTTTAAGGTGTGCAGACAATTTATAGGGCAGCACTTGCAAGAAGTGGCTCAAGTAAATATTCAGACAAGATTGAAAAGGTTTTTAGACAAAGATATCTATCAAATGCTGTCAATAATAGCAAAATTAAATAAATTAAACAAATAAATGAAAACCTAAATGTCCATCAGTAGACACACGGTTTTAAAGTCAATGGTCCATCTGTATGAGGAAATACTGTGCCATTAGTTCTAGATGTTTAGACAAGGAAAAATGAGCATAATATACACAGCCTCAAAAGCATACTGTAAAACAACGTGATGCCATTTTTGTACATGTGTTGTGTGTGTGTATATACTGTCTTCTGCTTCTAGCCACAACCACTGTGCTGACCAGTGAACACCCTCCCATCCCCTTCCATCCAGCCCTGGTCTAAACTGGAAAAATTCTGCCAACCAAGAGGAATCCTTATTTAGTGGTGTTGTCGATGTGGCTTTTCAATAGTACATTCATTCCGCACTCTCGAGTTCAGCCAGGAAAGGCGGGCAGGGGGCAGGCAGAAGAAAAAGGAAACTGAGTGTTTGTGTGAGCGCTCGGAGACCGTGCGCGCAACAAGGCAGGTGTGTTGTGTGGGCTACTTCAAGACCACAGGGGCAAAAGAAGCAGTTAGAGCACGAATTAAAAGGTGCCAAATATTTGAAGGTCTGTTAAGATCCAGCTGCAGAAACCCAGAGGTCAAAGTGCTTAAAGATGCATAAAATGCGGATTTTTTCCATAATTATTTAAATATGTGTTAATGAGTACTATGAACCCATCAGAGTGTGTCCATTAAAGGATAAAAATAAAAGGACATTGAAAAGGAGTAGCTCGAATAGTAGAAAAAGCATTTATTTGGGGGTCAAAATTAGCCCAAATTTCTATTTTAGCTTTAGTCCTACCACTCAGAGCAAGTTGCCCAACCTCCCTGGGGCTCCATTTTCTTATTTGAAAATGGACATTGGAGTGGAATGGACTGATCAATACCCGCTGCTATAAAACTCCCTCATTCACCAAAACTTGCCAATCTTCTGTATTGAATTAAGCGAAGGAGTAGGAATTGTCTAAGGAAAGGGAGCTTGCAAGTGCCGTGGAACTTCTGTGCTGTCTTGGATCTCTGAGCGGAGGAAAGGTGCTGTTTTGTAACCAAAGGGGTCCAGAGTACAAATAAGCCGCTGAGAAAACTCAGAAGAATCTGACGGGCGGGAGAGATTTCAAATACAGCTCATGCCGCGGAGCCCCGTGGTCCTCTCGTACTGCCCCTACTGGAAGCATCAAAGTGTCAGCTTAGTTTGGAGTCCCTGCTTAAGGAGCGAGGCATTGACACCATTTGCCAGGAGTGGAGGAAATATAGGACTGACATCTCCATCATTTTTCTTCCCCAAGCAAGGAAAGGGGGAAAAGAAAGAAACCCAGTCCAAGGCTCTCTACATACCATGCCTTTGACACCTAAGCTTTTATTGGAATGGCTACTTCCAAAATAAAGAAAGTAGTGATTTCAGGGTATATTTTTGCCTACGTTTTTGAGGATGTTTTGGGCCTTTCATCTCCTCTGAAGGCGTGTCACCTAATTACACCCCTTTCATCCTTGTATTCCCCAGCCAGAGCATGCCAGTCCCCTCCACGGCAATTGATTATGACTGAGGGGTTTCCACATTCCGGCTGGTGCAGAGAGCCTGGGTGTTTGTGAATACCTGAATAAACTCCTTTAATCCAAAAACAAACTCCTCCTGAAAGAAACGGCCTGAAAAGGCCTTTCATAGAGTGTTTTCCAACTCACTGGCTCATGGTTTCTTTGGATTTCACTGTGCTTCCTGCACTAATGGTCTCTGAACACATTCCCAATTGTGGCTTATTGGTCTACCGAGGTCCCGGGCATGAAAGGGGAAGAAGGAAAAAAGTAACACAGCAGATGCTTATAGGAGCTGCCAGGACTGGATGGGTTGAAACTGAAAGGAAATACATGTGGCTGAGAGTGTAGTGTTCTTTCTACAATTTTTATAAGAATTGCTTCTCCAAGTAATGCTCTAAAAATGAAGTTATGGTCAAAGGAATGCACACAGCAGGTGTGGCTTCTGCCAGGTTGAAAGCAGATTGCTTAAATTAGCACTGAATGTTCACAACTACAAGTCTTGGTTACACTAGTCTAATATACAGATTTACTTTTGGAAGATTCACAACTTGAGTCAGAAAAAAAAGTCTATTTTATAGAGATTATAGTGGGTCCATTCACAGAGCACAGAATTGCCCTGTGAGCTTCAACACGTGGCCCAGTGAGCAGCTAATGTGCTCAGGCTGAAGCCCTGGACTCAGAGCTCCGTGATTCTAGGGTGAGAAGCAGCACATTCCCTCACTGGCCTGCAGACTGTCCTCAGCTTGGTACTTACCTATCTGCGCTGCTGTACCCTCATCTCCAAAGCAAAGGGGTTAGGCTAGATCTGAAAAACTTTTCTTTGACAAATTGAAGTCACCCCTATCTGAGCCAGTAGGGAGTAAGGGTCCCAGACCCCGCCCCCCATTTGGACCCTCACCCGACCCTCTCCCCACCATGCAGGGCTCCCTGGCAGAGTGGAGTCTGGTTCCTATTGCTGTGTAACAAATTACCCCAGAACTCAGTGGTACAAAACAAACAATAGCCCTTTTATTCTGTTCATGATTTTGCAGGTCAGGAATTTAGGGAGGGCCCAGCTGGGCAGTTATCACTTGGGGTCTCTCATAAGCATGCAGTCAGGTGTCAGCTTGGGCTGCAGGCAGCAAAGGGGGCTGGATGTCCAGGGCATCTGCTTCTGTGGCTGGTGTTGATGCTGGCTGTCATCTGGGACCTCAGCTGGCCCACACATGGCCTCTCTAGCATGGTGGGCCCAGGGTTGTCAGATTTCTTATTTGGTAGCTGGCTTCCTCCAGAGCAAGAGTTTCCAGAGAAACTTCCAGGTGGAAGACATGTGGCCTCTTTGCCCTAGCTGCAGAAGCTGCACAGCGTTACTTCCACTATATTCTACTGACGGTCACTAGGTCGTCACATGGGCGAGTGGGAGCAGAGGAAAGATCACGCTGTGAGAGGGCACACAGGCACGGGACGCGGCTGTAGACATCTTTACAGATCATCAGCCAGCTCAGGTTCCAAGGAACACAGCTAGGAAACAACTAGATTAGAAGATCTCCCATGTCCCTTCCTGTTAGAAAAGCAAAAAAACTGTAAAAGGGCAATATCTATGTGTTCAGATTCTTTTCTTTAAGAGCTTTGTTGAGGCGCATAGGCACACCTTGTTTTATTGCACCTCACTTCCTTGTGCTCCGCAGGTACCGCATTTTTTACAAAGTGAAGGTTTGTGCAACCCTCTGTGTTATCAGTGCCATTTTCCCAATAGCATGTGCTCACTTCACGTCTCTGTGTCACGTTTGGGTAATTCTCACCATATTTCCAACTTCTTCATTACTATTTTATCTGTTGTGATAATCTGTAATCAGTGATCTTTGATGCTACTGTTGTTATAGTTTTGGGGTGCCACTAACCAGGCCCACATAAAATGGCAGACTTAATCAATAAATGTTGTGTTCTGACTGCTCCACCCACCAGACATTCCCCCCTCTCTCTCCCTCTCCTCAGGCCTCCCTATTCCCTGAGGTACAACAATATTGAAATTAGGCCAATTAATAACCTTGCAATGGCCTGTAAGTGTTGAAGTGCAAGAAAGAATCACGCGTCTCTCACTGTAAATCAGAAGGTAGAAATGATTACGCCTAGGGAGCAAGGCATGTCAAAAGCGGGTAAGAATCGCATTAAACCTGGACATCAATTTGAAGAGAGTTGACATCTTTACCCTGTCGAGCCTTCCCATCCACGAATGCAGCGCATCTTTCCGTTTATTAAGATCTTCTCTGATTTCCTTTATCAACATTGTGCAGTTTTCTCAGCATACAAGTTCTATACATGTTTTGTTAGATTTATACCTAAATATTTCATTTTCTGAGTGAATGTAAATGGTATTGCATTTTTAATTTTGGTGGCCACATGTTATTGCTAATATATAAAAACATAATTGATTTTTTTATCTTTTGTCCTATGACCTGCTGAACTCACTTATTAGTCCAAAGGTTTGGTTTGGTTTTGTTTTGTTGTAGATTCCTTGTAGACCACTATAGATTAGCACAGACAATAATGTCATCTGCAGACAAGGGCAGTTTTGTTTCTTCCTTTCTGATCTGTGTGCGTTTTATTTTCTTATTTATTATTCTGGCTAGAACTTATAGCACTACATCAAATAAGAGTGGTGAGAATAGACGGCCTTGCCTTGTTCCCAATCTTAGAGTAAATACATTCAGTCTGACACCATTAAATATGTTATCTGTAAGTTTTTATAAATATACTTTATCAAATTCAGAAAATTTCTCCTCTATTCCTATTTTTCTTAGTTATTTCTTAAATCATGAATGGGCATTTAATTTTATCAAATGACTTTTTTCATTACATGATTTTTCTCCTTTAGCCTGTTAATATGGTACATTACATTGATTGATTCTTGAATATGGAAATATGCTCGCATCCTTGGAATTAACCCTACTTGGTTGTGATGTATAATTATTTTTACATACTGCTGGATTCTATTTGCCGATACATATTTGAGAATTTTTGCCTCTATATTCATGGGGAATATTAGACTTTAGTTTTCTTTTTCTGTATTGCCTGTGTCTGGTGTTCGTATTAGAGTAACACTAGCTTCATAAAATGAATTGGAATGTGTCCCCACCTCATGTATTCCTCCGAAGAGATTATATTAAATTGGTGTTAATTCTTATTAAATATTTAGTAGAATTCTCCAGTGAAGCCATATAGGCCTGCAGATTTCTTTTGGGGAAGAATTGAACATTAAATTCTAAATTATTAATTTAATTTTTAAAATAGTTATAGGGCTATTCAAATTATCTATTTCATATGGGGCGAGTTGTGATAGTTTTTGTTTTTCAAAGGTCAGTCGATTTCCTCCTGTCCCTTGTTTTCTGAGAGACTTTTTTAAATTAGAAATTCGTGTTAGTTTTTGTCAAATGCTTTTTCTGCCTCTATTAAATGGCTATGGTTTTATTTTTTTGTTTGTTAATATGATTAATTGCATTGACTGATTTTCTAATCAACTAATCTTGCATTCCTGGGACAAACCTCACTTGGTCATGATGTATTATTCTTTTTATATATTGTTGGGTTTGATTTCCTAAATTTTTGCTTAGAATTTTTGCTTCTGTGTTCATGAAGAATATTGGTCTGTAATTTTCTTCTACTGCAATTTCTTTGTCTGATTTTGGTCTCAGGATAATCCTGGCCTCATTAAATGAATTGGGAAGTGCTTCCTCCTTTTTAGTTTTCTGAAAAACTTCGTGTAAAATTGGTGGAATTCACCAGTGAAGCCATATGGGCCCGGATTTTTCTTTGTGAGGTTTTTAACTACAAATGTGATTTCTTTACCAGATAGGACTGTTTGAGTTATCAATTTTTCATGACTTAGCTTTAGTCACGTGTGACCTGCCAGCATACTTCCGTCCACTCTTTCCGTGTCATCTGTAAGATCTGCAGCGATGGCAACTCTCTAGTTCCTGATAATTGGTAATATGGGCCTTTTCTCCTTTTTCTTGATCAATCTGGTTAGATGTTTATCAATTTTATTGATCTTCTCAAAGAAGCAGCTTTTGGGTTCACTGGTTTTCTCTACTGTGTTTCTATTCCAAATCTGCCTGCAAATAAAGGGCATGCCCTCTCCCTGATTTCTCTGTGTCTACGGAATTCCCTGAGACCCACCTCACTTGTCCCTGGTCTAAGGCTGAGCTTCAAAATAAATCCACCTTCCAGATCCTAATTTTCTCAAAACCCTCAAGCCAGTACCACCTAGTTTCATGTCATAAATAATTTTTTCAAAGGTGCAGCATTCCAATCAGATACTGCAGGGAAAGCTAATGTGTAGATTTGGGAATGTTCTGCCCCTTATGAAAAAGCTGTAGTGACAGGGAGATGATAATATGAGATATTCATTTAATAACAGGGATATTCATGACCAGGCTCTGCCTTTTGCTGACATGTGACCTTGAACAAGTGACTAACCCTGTCTAAGTCTCAGCTTCTTTCTCTCTAAAACAAGAGTAATAACAGGTCCGTCGAGGGACCCCACGAGGTGATGAACATAAAGGCCTGGCACGGAACCTGGCCCGTGCAGGCTTTCCATTAGCAGTTGCTGTTAAAATATGACAGCAAGGGTTCTGGTCTGGGCCTCTGTTCCCTTTACTACTGGAAAGGAAGGATTTATGGTCTTCCTTTTCTTATGTTGATGTTGGAGCCAACATTTATTGGTTGTAAATGTTAAAAATATAAACTTGTGGTAGCAATCCACAGACTGTGCATTTTATCCCATTACAGACAAGTCCATGGTCACACCTGGTCAAGCATCGAAGTTTATATTTCCAACGCCCAAAATACACTTTAGTTATAATAAGTATTGCTTCAGGAAGTTTGACAACTCTGTGGCATGTCTCAGGAAGAACACGGATCCTGGAGATTTGCCCAAACCCTCTTTCCCGGGTGTGAGGTGTGTTCACACGGCTGGGGAGGACGGGCACAGTGGGGGATAAGAAGTCCCAGGTGTGGACAGGTGGCCTCTGAGGCCAAACCAGCCGGCCCACTCCGTGGTAAGAGCATCCTCGAGGCCCCCCTTGGGAGGCTGCTTGACATAGTCCCTGCTGGGAGACTCAGAGGGCAGGGAGAGCCGGCGGCCAGAGGAGGCAGAGAGCCTGGAGGAGCGTGGTGTGGGAGCGGGGGCCCTCACCCTCATGAGCCGGGGAGGACCTAAAACCAGCGCCCCTTCCGTGACCATCCTCCTGCGGAGGGGGGAGCCCAATCATGCATGGGCCAGCCTCAGTGGCTGCGTCCTGAGTAGGGTGTGGCTGACATGGTGCTGCGTGACCTCCGGGGGGTGGGAAAGACCAGGCTGCCTCTGCCACTGCACGTCTCTCTGAGGACACTTGGCTCAGGGGACTTTCAATTGATACCCCTGAGGCCAATATGAAGACAGACAGAGAGAGATACAGAGAGACAGAAAAAGAGACAGAGATGAGGAAACAGAGACAGAGATAAAGAAACAGAGACACAGAGAGAGATGGAGAGAGAGAGAGACCCTCTGTTGCTGTGGCGCGGGCTGTTTCGAGTCCTCCCAGCCCAGGCACCAGACTTGCAGAGAAGAACCCAGGAGCTGAGGCAGCCTGGCCCCGTCCCTCTGCCACTGCACGAGAGACCCTGAATAAGGACTGGGAGCTGAGCGCAGTCAGCCCCAAGGCTTGCGAACCAGATAAATGATTGTTGTTGCATCATATCCCTGTTTGAGGGAGGGAGGGAGCAGTTTGTCACACAGCAAGAGACAACCAGCACGAGCGACCTAACTTCTCTAGGCTTCTGGGCTTCCGTCAGTAAAATGAGAATCATAGCACAGACTTCTGAGAATTGTTGTGAGAATCAAATGAAATAGCAAGTCAAGCAGCCAGTCTCATGCCTGCCACGTAGGTACACAGAACGTGACCCCCGACATGTCTCGATCCGTCTGCCTCCCACCATACTCCCAGCTTTCATCAGACTTTGCTTTACCTCGTTTTGTTTATCACTATGTGGAATGGCCGGCCTTCCTCCCTCCCTCCTTCCTTCCTGACCTCTCTCTCTCTCTGTCCTTCATTCTTTGCTTGTTCGTTGTCTCTCCCCCTTCCACATAACTTCCTCAAGGAAAAGGACTTCGTTTTGTTCACTGCTGTACACCCTGGGTCAAAACCCGGCATACCATGGGCACTCAGTAAGCATTTATTGAATGAATGAGTGACGTACTTTCTTCATCGGGATGAACCATGGTCCTTGGGATGTGCACGGGCAGAAGAAAGGGTGACACGCACGTGCCCAGGCATGGCCAGGAACTCGGGGGGTGCAAGCTTCTCCCTGCAGGGAGGACTCCTGCACTTGAGGGAGCACAGGGAAGGCATAACCTGGCTCCAGACTGCCAGGGGCTGGTGCCGGAGCCCCCGTGCTTGGTCAGGCATGACAAGAAGCGAGGCTGGAGAGGCAGACAGCCTTTAAGGCAGTGGAGTGAGTTTCCTGGGCATGTGGCATCAAATAACAAAATTTTATTTTCTTGTAGTTCTGGAGGCCAGAGTCCAAAATCAAGGTGTCAGTGGGGCTGGTCTCTGGCTACTCCAGGGGAGAATCTGTTCCGGCCTCTCTCTCAGTTCCTGGTGTCCCTTGGCTTGTGGATGCATGGCTCCAGTCTCTGTCTTCACGTGCCCTTCCCTTACCCGGTGTCTGTGTCTCCCCTTCTGATTCGTATAGAGACACTTGGCATTGAATTTAGGGTCCATTCTAAATCCAGGATGACCTCATCTTAACTTGAGCCCCTTTTTCCAAATGAGGTTACATTTACAAGTACCAGTGGTTCGGATGTCAGCAAATCTTTTTGGGGGACACATTCAACCCACTATGGCAGCCTTTACCTAAGGGCAGTCTGGTGCAAGAGAAAAGGGCGTCCGTCAGCGCCCCGCCAGAATCCCAGCTCGCTGCTGCCTGCCTGGGTGACTGAACTTCTCTGAGCCTCTGTTTCTTCGTCCGTAAAATCCATCACCCCACACCGTCAACATGTGCATTAACTGAGATGGCGTGTAGAAAGGCGCTGAACTTGGCCACGTGGTGGGACCTTGATAACCGGCAACTCAGAATTATTTTTACCTACAAATTAGTGGCCAGCCATGGAGTATTCAACCACCAGACAGCAAAGCTTGGGGACTTGGAGGGCAACAGAAATGTTGGTCCTTTTCTGACTACAGGCCTCCCAGTTGGAGGACAGGGTGGACCAGAGGAGGGTCCGAGGGGGGCTTCCTGGCTGAGAGATGGCCCGTTGTTAACCCTTTGCGCCCCACCAGCCATGAAGGTGGAGCTTCCTCCCCTCTCCTGCCTCCCTCTCTGCTGTTTACCCAGGGCTTGGAGTGCCAGCCCAAACGACATCATCTGCTGAGTTCCCAGCATGTCAGCCAAGGGTGAGCCTCCCACACGCACTCGGAAGATAGGATTTTGGAACACACAGTTGTGGCATTCTTGGATAGCGATGGCTGCCTTCCGCAAGATAAATGCCCCTTCAGGAAGGCCTCCTGACCGGCCCCTCTCTCTGGCCTCCCTGCCCTCTGCCCGACTCCGGGGCCCCCAACAGACCAGCGCAAACAAGGTTCTCGGAGCTCTGCGGTGGGTTGAACCGGCCGACCCCGCCTTTCCCAGTCTGCAACAAGCACCCGGCGCCAGCACCGGCCCAGGGAAGGGGCTTTCAAGCAAGCCTGGATTAGCGGTTTGGGGTTTGGAACGTCCGCTTTCGGATAAAATCAGAACTTTTTTTACAAAAAAAAAAGAAGACAATTTCAGAGACACAGCCTGAAAAACAAAACAGCTCTTTAGCTCTTTCTCTGAAATGACATCAGCGGCCACCACAAAGCCTGAATCGGCCTCAGTGCACTCAAGCCATCAGGCTGCATCACTTCCCTCCAAAGCACCCACTGCGGCCTTGCCCCGTCCCCTCGGTGGGAAGCTGTGCACTTTCCCACCCGTGCTGCAGAAGGGGCTTGTAATTGGAAAAGTGTAAGTTGCAGATGAACTGGGAGTCAAGGCCGGGAAACGGGTTTTATGGTGGGGAGCTCTGGCCTCCTGCTCACTCCACGTGGGCAGTCAAGCCTGGGATTCGGGATGCCTCGCCCAGCCCCACCGCTCCCTCGTCCCTCACATTGGCTGGGTGATGTGTCCCTCCACCCCCAGCCCCAGCTCTGAGCTCCTCCCCGAACCTCTCTCAGCCCAGCCAGACTCCCCGCCCCCGCCCACTGCTGCCTCTGGGGCCTTTCAACTGCGTGGAAACCGGAGAACATTTTAGAGATAAATTTTTGTTTAATTGAAGCAGCAACCCAATTGCATTTAAATTTATTTATCATCACATAAAAATAGACATAAAAATGACTAGAAAGAAATACAATGGTTTATTATGAACAATCTGGCTGTCTGTGGCTGATGGGTTACTTTTTTCTTAACTCCTTCTACTTCTATAAATTTTCTAAATTTTACTTTTATAACACAAAAACGTTATTTATTAAAAAACCACCAACTGAATCTTGTCTAGGGGCCAAAATGAGCTACTTAAGAGAGTGGAAAGTCAGCCTTTATAGAGCGCCAGCAGTCTCCAGGGACTTATTTCTTTGAAGAGTCACTTTTTAAAAACTCAGAAATAATCTGCATAGTTGAAACTTCTGTTCCTCTGGGATTGTTATTCCTTCATTAGTTAAAGTGATTTACTGAGTCACAGGAAATTTCACTGCTGGACCAAAAAGTGATTCCATTTCCCAAGCATTTACTGAGTGTTTTCCCCGGGCCTGGCCCTGATAAAGCCACCGTGTTCCTGCCCAGGGTGGGGACACTCTGGTAGGTGGCCCGGAGAGTCAGTTCTCTTGTTCATTCAACAAACACTTATTTAGCCCCTACTATGTGCTAGGCACTATTTTGGGGTGCTGGGGATACAGCAGCATACAAAGGAGACAAAACTCCCTGCCTTCGTGAAGTTTGCTTCTGTGGCAAACGTGGAGAAAGAGCGTCTTAGTCTGCTTTGTGAATACCTGAGGCTGGGTAATTGATAAAGAAACAAAAGTTTATTCAGCTCATGATTCTGATGGCTGGAAAGTTCAAGATTGTGCACCTGCATCTGGGGAGGGCCCCAGGCTGCTTCTACTCACCGTGGGAGGTGAAAGGGAGCCCGGTGTGCACAGATGTCACATGCGAGAGAGGAGGAGAGAGAGGGCAGAGGTGTCAGGCTCTTTTAACAAGCAGCTCTCCTGGGAGGCAATAGAGCAAGAACTCGCTCACCCCCAGGTAGGGCATCAATCTATTCACGAAGTATCTGCCCCCCCCACAACCCAGATGCCTCCCACCAAGCCCCATCTCCGACATTGGGGATCAAATTTCAACATGAGGTTTGGAGGGTCAAATATCTAAATCATAGTAAAGAGGAAGGTAGAAAACACTAAAAAAATTGTGGGGAAGAAGCCATCACTGACAGCCATGATGGAAGATGGGGTACAGATGTCAATGAGGGTATTACAGATGAATCGTGTCCCCCTAGAATTCACATGCTCAAGTCCTAACCCTCAGTGCTCAGACTGTGAATGTGTTTGGAGATAAGGTCATTGCAGGTGCAACTAGTTAAGACAAAGTCCTTGGGGTGGGCCCTCGTCCAATATGACTGGTATCTTCACAAAGGGGGGAATCTGGACATAGACCCAGACATGCATAGAGGGAAATGATGTGGAGATGAAGGCAGAGATCAAGGTGACGTGTCCACAAGCCCAGGAACGCCGGAGGTTGCCAGCAACCACCAGAAGGTGGGGCGGAGGTCTGGAACAGATTCTCCCTCACAGTCTCAGAAGGAACCAACCCGCCAACACCTTGATCTCAAACTTCTGGCCTCCAGAGCCAGGAGAGAATAAATATCTGCTGTTTAATCCACCCCATCTGTGGTTCTTTGTTAGGGCAGCCTGGGCATGCTGATCAAGAAGGCTTCAGAGAGAGGCACACGTGGCCCCGAAAGACAGGTGTGCAGAGTTCACCAGGCAGAGCTGCAGACGGTGCAGGCAGCGACAGGAACAGGCCGGGTGCATTTAAGCAGGTGAGGACTCTCTCAGGAGGAGACTGGGGGTGGAGGCAGTGCTGGGAAGGCTATCCCACCAGCTGTGGGCAAAGGGCAGAAACAGAAGGCCAGACAGGAGCCAGGACGAGAGGAAAGTCTTCTCCCAGCCTAGCCTGGGCGGAGAGGCTTTGTGCTGGGGAGCACAGACCCCCGCTGGGCTCTTTCTGTCCTCTTCCACTTTCCCTGAGCCCCGGCGACCATGGTGCATGGGCTGTGCCAGTGGCTTCTGCACCCTCTGACTGCCAGTTGTTCTGACCGAGGGGAGGCCCACAGGAGATCAGAGGCCAGAAGGAGAGAAGGTGGGGTTTTATTCCTGGTTCTCTCCTCGCCAGGTCCCTGTGGCCCTGCCAGCCCACCTTCTCTTCCTCTTCAGGCAGAACCACCCAGGTTGGGACAGCTTCTTGCAGCTCCTAGCCCTGGGCGCTGTACTGTGCCTGCCCTCTCTCAGCCTTACAGATTGTCCCTGGATCAAACTCTCCTCAGGTCTCCAGTCTGAGCACGACATCCCTCTCTGATGGCCATTCTGCTGCCATCCCACTGCCACTGTCACTGAACATGGGTCACTGACACTGCCCCACTGCTGTCTGTGCTGGGGGCCAGGTGCCACGTGGCTCTGCTGCCCCTACATGCTCTCAGAGCTCACTGCTGCTGCTGCCACCCACCCCTAAAGTAGACCCCCACCCATCCCTGGGCCCCTCTGCTGGCTTCCAGCTCCAGAGTCAATGTGGCTGCATTTCCTTCCCAGCATCGCGGTCACATCCTCGTCCCCTAGCCCCAAGGGAGGCTGGAAAAGCAGATGTCTGGGTCTTTTGGTGTCTAGAGGGGGAGGCAGGCCCTAACTCCACAATGTCTCATGAGGGGGTGTGGCAGTGACCGTAACTGTCCCCCAATACTCACCCCTCCCCTTTGCCTTTAGGAAAGAGAATCTTGAAATCCTATTTGGGCACATGGTCACTATATCGGTGTCTTACAGCTTTCACCCAAATATTACGTGGGACATATTTATACTTAAAAATTATTTGTTGTTTATCTGAAATTTAAATTTAACTGAGCATCCTGGTCTTTGTTTTGTTTGTTTGTTTAAATTTTTTTCCTCTAATCCTGGCAACCCTAGACAATCATTCACATTGGATCAGTTGCCTCCAAAATGAAAAAGCCCCACACCCTCTCCCCAGTTCCCTCCGAGTAGCGGCCAAAGGTCCTGTTCAGAGGAAATGCTCTTGGTTCAATGAAGGACAGACACACACTGGCTGTGGGAGCCCAGCCAGCAGCCCACCCCATGGCCCTAAGAGCACAGATTTCCAGCAAGAAGCTGTACACCCTGGGCTGGGCCCCTCCAGAGAAGTTACCACGAACTGGACCCTCCTGTCCTTAGCCAGATTATGGCAGGGAGAGGAAGCCTCATGCCCAGGGAGTGTGCAGGGAACACAGCTTGGTCTGCACTTCCCTGGCAGAGCCTCCGCTGTGACCGTGGTTGCCGGTAGGAACTGCATGGCTGCACTCGGGAAGCCACCGTGCATCCCCCTGCAGGCTGTGCAGCCCCCCACAGCCTGGGGATGGGGCCTTGTGCACATCACCAAGAGAGGACAGAGTTTTCTCCTTGCAGGAGGCTGCGGCCTATGGCTCCTGACTGGGAGCCGGTGGTCCCAGGCCCTCAATTGGCCTACAGAAGTCTATAAAAGTGGAAAACGTATTAAGCCACCTCGTCTGGGAAAACCAAAGAAATAGGTTGATTCATGCCTTTGTCCACCTCTCTCTTTCCCTGTCCAGCGGGTTCTGACTCGTGCACATCGTGTGTGAGACAGGAGGGCGAGACCTCAGAGCGGCCTGGGAACTCCGCCCTCCTGGAGCCACAGCCCTGCGTAGCTGTGGTGGGCCTTTGAGAGAGCGCGAGGTGATGGAAATAGGTCCCCCATGATCATTCACTCATCAGGTCTTTGCTGAGCTTCTACTACGCGCCAGGAGCTGCCCTAGGTACCAGGAACACAGCGGTGAACAAAACAGATTAAAAAAAACCCTGTCCTTATAGACAAGAAACTTCTATTTTGCCAGAAACTGTACTCAGTGGCTGAGCTCCAGAGTCAAATGAGACCAGGTTCCGTCCTCATTCATTCATTCACTGTTTCCAGTCATCTACTACGTGCCAGAGAGTCGCTAGATGGTGCAAAAAAGTAAGACAGACTGTAACTGTCTGATCAGGAAAGACATGTGTTAAAAAAAAAAAACCCTCTAAACAACAAGATAAGTTCCCTAATAAAAGGAAGTACAAAGTGCTTTAAAAGTGCGTGGGAGAAGGACAGACAAATAACCTGGGATGAAAAAATTAGAGAAAACTTTGTGAAGGAGATGGGTTTTGAAGGATGAATAGGAGTTCACCAGGCAGGGAAGACATCCACCTGAGCAAAAGCACAGAGGCTTAAGAGAGAGAAGTGTGTTTCTGGAATAGCAAACAGCCAGTGTGAGAATATAAGGCAGGTAAGAATCAAGACGAAGATGGGAGCTACATTGGCATTTAGCCTTAAAGAGCTAAATTCGTTCATTTATTCCACAAATATTTATTGAGAACCTACTATGTGCCAGGGCAGCGTGGAACAAAACAATGAAAACCCCTGACTTGAGGGAGCTTACTTCTAGTGGGGGAAACAGACAAGAAATACGAATTTAGAAGCAAGAGGTATGCAGGGTGACAAGCAGTATGGGGAGAACACAGTGGGACAGGGGATGGAGGGTCTCCCTGAGGAGGGGACATGAGAAGGTGAGGCGGTACCTAAAAGCCCTGGGGCAGGAGGCAGAGCCAGGAGGTGGAGCACCTGCCCCAGAGTGAGTGCAAGGGGAGCAGAGGACACACTCCACACAGCAGGGCAGGGGCTTTGGTGCAAGAGTGAGGGGAGAGGGGCTGCTGGGGCATGGACAGGGGCACGTGGCAGGAGACGGTTTCGAGGGATGACTCTGGCTGCTGGGTGGAGGGCTGGGAAGAGGCCTGGCGTGGTGGAGCCGGCGGAGCAGACACAGCCGAGATGCCAGCCCCTGACCAAGCGCTTCAAGCAGATGCCAGGGGCTCAGGTAGGATGAATGCAGGAAGGAAGGAAGAAATGGATGGATGTATGAATGAATAAATGAATACATGATGGATGGATGGGTGGATGAGGGGATGGATGAAGGGATGGGTGGATGAGGGGATGGATGGATGGATGAAGGGATGGGTGGATGGATGGATGGATGGGATGGATGAAGGGATGGGTGGATGGGTGGATGGATGGAAGGATGGATAAAGGGATGGGTGGATGGATGGATGAGGGGATGGATGGAGGGGATGGTGGATGGGTGGATGGATGGGATGATAGGGATGGGTGGATGGATGAGAGGGGATGGATGAGGGGAGTGGATGGAGGGGATGAGGGATGGATGGGGATGGATGAGGGGATGGATGAGGGGATGGATGAGGGGATGGGTGGATGGATGGATGAGGGGATGGGTGGATGGATGGATGAGAAGATGGATGGGTGGACAAATGGGAACCTCGGGGCACTGGAGCCTGAGAGGACAGACTGGGGAGCAGACGCAGTGTGGAGGTCTTTGCTAACCCACAATTAGTAATAGCAATAATGGTGTTGTATTCATTTCCTGTGGCTACGGTAACAAATGACCACAAACCTAATGGCTTAAAACAACACACATTCATTCTCTCACAGTTCTGGAGGTCCGAGGTCCAACACGGGTCTCGCTGGGCTAAAATCAAGGTGTCGGCAGGGCTGGCTCCTTGTGGCGACTCCGGGGAGAAGCTTCTTCCTTGCCCTCTCCAGCCCCCAGAGGCTGCCGCTTTCCTCGCCTCACGGCTGCTTCCTCGTCTTCAGAGTTCATCGTCCGACCTCTCTTCTGTGGCCTCGTGTCATCTCCTCTGAATCTGCCCTTCCTGCCTCCACCGTACAAGAACCACTGTGATGACACTGGACCCACTCAGGTAATCCGGGGTGCCCTCCTCACCTCAAGATCCTTAATCACTTCTGCAAAGTCCCTTCTGCCACATAAGTAGTAGATTCACAGGTTCTGGGGATGAGGGTGCGGACGACTTTGGGGGCTGTTATTCAGCCAAACACCGGCCCCGGGGCCAGGCCGTGCAAGCCCATTACCACCTGTGGTCTCTGTGAAGCCTCACAGCAGCCCAGGGCGGCAGGTGCTATTGTCACCCCTATGCCACCCTGCCACCCACCCCAGGGTGATGAAACGGGGGCTCAGAGAGGATAACTTTCCTGGAGGAACAGGGACGCAAACCCGAAGCACTGGTGCTCCCACCACCTTGCCTGTGTGACCTGTGTGACCTGGCATCTCCATGCCATCAGCTGGTCTCCGAAACCATCACCTGAGAAAACCACACCCACTCTGAGAAAGACACACCCCGTGCCAGCGACCTTGTCACCCCGCAAGGAATCAGGTGTCCTGCTGGTGAGAACGAAGTGCCCTTTGAACCCTCAGGGGGTGCCCTGAGGAGCCATTGGGGAGGACGGTTTCTCAGTTCTCTGGTGCTCTGATAACACTGCCTCGCTCGGGGACCACGGCAGAGTGGCTGTGTGAGCCCACGTGCAGCGTGGAAAATAGCCGGAAGCCCCTCTGGTGTCACGCAGAGGGGAGGGTGACAGCCCTTCTCCAGAAGATAAGTTCACCTTGCTTATTTTCATTTTTGTGATTGAAAACGCTCAGTTCCTAGACCCAGCCCTACAGGATAGCTGTTCCTTTAAAAAGAAATAGGAAGTGTGGTCCTGGCAGAGTTAAGTGGAGCAATAAAAAATAAATCTTGGTAATTGTTGTGGAGACAGAAAGCAAAACAAACCGGACTTAAGCACAATGTAGGAAAATGTCAGCATCGCAGGGGCCGGCCATTAGCATAAGAAATCACTTATGTCCCTTGAGTAGCCGCTGGATGGAGACCAGGGCGTTTGATTTTCTGCATTCTTCCTTGTGGGGTTTCTTGGAATGCCAGACTACCACACTTTTTTCTGTTTCCTGAAAAGGATGGTGGTTTCAAAGATTGTGAGGGAGGAGCCCTCGGGAGCAAGCCTAGGGGGACATCGGCCAGCTCCCATCACACCCCAGCTTTCCACGGGTGTCCTGGAGCTCCAGCTCCACATGGGCACAGCAGTGGCAGGGCCGTGGGAGGGTATGTGAAACGCCACCTGGCTGTCTTTGAAAACAGCTGATTCTCCTTTGACGTCATCCCACAAGAGCATCCAGCAGTGTGTCTACAGCACAGAAACAAAGTGGGAATCTTTCTAGATTCCAAGGTTGACCTCTGTGTCCAGGCATCGTAATAGCATCCTCCCTCCTTGTGCCACTTGCCACAAACACACACATATGCAAGAACTTTGCGGTCATGAATAGGTATCCAAAAAGGACCTGGGGTTTGCTGGGGACAGTCCCCATTTGTGACTGTCTCTGACAATTGCAGCCCCTTTTACTTTCGGAAGATTCTGGATGGGACAATTAAGTGACTTGGGGCGTGAGATAGCCCATTTCCCAGATGGGGAAACTGAGGCTCAGAGAGTGATGTAAGTGATAGGGGCCAAGCTGGGATTTAAACCCAAGCCTGATGGAGACCAGCACTATCGCTTTTGGTCATAGCCACCTCCTCATCGAGCAGAGGGCCCTGGGTCTTGATGCAGACAGGACGCAAAGCACAGACACGGCTATGCCATCAGGGTTCCCAGTGTCTGCCAGGATAATAGTAAATCTGACCTTACTTTCATTGGGGTGAACCTGATTTCTATTCTGAACATTCTGTGTGAATTTAAGTCAAGACTCAAAGATAAGCCATCTGCTTTTCCCATCAGCACATCCTGCCTAGTGGCTGGAAGCCTCTTCTGACTGTCTTGTGTTTAGAATTCTGGATTTCTCCAGCAAAGGTTAACAGCATCCCAGGTACTAGAGCAGCAAGCAGGGGTGAGTTCTTTCCTGAGATTTTCCCAGGAGAAGACAAAAGAGATTTTCGCTTTTCCTTCCATCTGAAAATGCATCCCTGGCACCTTTTACTGGCCTGGTTATCAGGGTGCCTAAGGGGATGCGCTGGGCTTTTCCCAGTAAATCAGACATTCAGGCACTAAGTGCAGGAGCAGGGAGCCAGCCCTCTTAGCCTTGAGCTCTGAAGTGAGGCCTGTTAGCTTGCTGCGAATGACACATGGTCAGGGATTAGCGGGTTTTACTGACTCCAAACGACATTGAGGGTGAGGCAGGAAGAGCTGCAACTGCCTGGCTGGGTTAGATGGAGACCTGTGGGGTGCGGGCGTGCATGCAGCCCCTAACCATGGACGATGCTTTTGACTTCTCTGGAGCCTCCTCCGTATAATGGGGATTTGTAATTCATTCACTCCCCGGCAGAGATGCATGGCACACCTACTGTGTGCAGGAACTGCTCCCCATGCTGGTGGTAAAGTGAGAGCAAAGCCGCCCCAGCCCCAGCTCTCTCAGAACTGATGTTCTAGTTATAGATAAACACAGTCAACAAAGAATCACAAAATAGTGATATTGCTACAGAAAAATAGAACAAAGTCTGGAACAAGTGGCTAACACTGAAGGAGATTCTTCCAGACAGGGGGGTTTAGGGAAGCCTCTAACATTTGAGCAGAGACCTGGACGAAGAGGGGAGATGTCGGCAGGCATTGGGGGTACAAAATACCATGTGCAGAGAACACTGTACATGCAAAGGCACAATGGGGGAGGATGCCTGGTTTCTGGGAATAACAGATGTGAGGAGCTGCAGTTGTAAAAGCCAGCCTGCAGTCAGGTGCTGTGGTAAGGGCCATGCAAGCTGGCTATGAAGGAGGAGGAGGAAGGGGGCAGGGGCTCAGAAAGTGCTGAGGACCGTGCCTGGCACACAGATAGACTTGGAAATGGGTCGCCTCGAGCTGGTGCTGTTCTCGGTGTTAAAGGCAGAGGGCACGCACAAGAGGCTGCAGGATGTGCCTTCAGCTCAGGGACACACCAGTCTAGGCAACCCCTACAGCAGCGGTCCCCAACCTTTTTGGCACCAGGGACCGGTTTCATGGAAGACAATTTTTCTGCGGCCCGGGGTGGGGGAGCTCTGCAGCCTGGTCCCTAACAGGCCGCAGACTGGTACTGGTCCACAGCCCAGGGGTTGGGGCCCACGGCCCTACAGGACACCAGTGAAAAGCACTCGCCAGCCTTCCTCACTCCTCTCCTCATTAGCCCACTGAGCCCCGGGACCCAGCTGGAAAAGGTCACTGTTACTTTCTGAGAGATGAAGCGACAAAGCCTGGGCAGCGAAATGACTTGCCCAAGGCCACATCACCAGTAAATGGGAAAACTTGGGCTGAAACCCTTCACTGAAGCCTGTATTCTTCTTGCCTCCATGACATGGGGTCCCTGAAATAGACAGGCCCCAAAACAAAAAGAGGGTGGGCGGAGCCTTGGGGGAAGGGTCCCAAAACGTTGACAAGTTTAGTTTCCAGAAAGTATAAGCAAAACGTTTGGTTCTTTCAAGCCGCTGATTGTGCTAAACACAGTCGTACACTGATGGTCCAAGGATAATGACAACAGCAATGACAAGTGTCCCGGCACTTAATATGCTTCATATGTTGATCTGGTATTTCTCCTCATTTTTCAATATCCTGACCCAGACCTCGGGCTAATCAGAAGGAAGGATTCCGCACGTGTGAGTGAGGTGGAAGCGCTGTGCGTCTAGAAGCATCGCGAACGTGACAGCCAGCATTCACTGCACCACTGTCCACGTTCGACATCCCTGGTCCCTGTCACGTGGAGGTGCTTTACCTACATTGCCCCTCACGCTCAGGGATGGACAGCGCCCGGCCCGCATCAGGTGGCGAGTGGACGGATGCCCCTTCAACACTGGCATTTCTCCTCATTTGCCAACGAAGAAACCGAAGCTCAGAGAAGTTTGAGGAACGTCCCCCCAAGATCACGCATCTGTGGGAGCAGAACTCGGGTTTCCCATCGGAAGCCAACATCCTTCCCTCCCGCCCCCGGAGCTCAGAGCCTTCACTTCGTCCAAAGCGGCTTTAAAGAGAAGCAGGTTAAACAGAGAGCCTTTGGCTGCGGGGCCACCTGTCACTACGTCACATCACCACTTGTACCCTGACGCCCACTGCTGTCCCTCAAGAGGGCTCTTCCCGACTCTGGGAAAACAGGAATACTCTCTTACCCTATTCCCCATTCTCTCCTGACAAAGACGGTTTCCTCCTCATTTCGGAGGCAAATGCTTTTGAACCCATAAAAGGCGATCAGATGTTTCCCAGGTCGCAATGGTGACCTCGGGTTCTGTGAACGATTGTCATTTGCCATGAAAACCAGCTTGTCATTGTGCAGAAATCAAAGGCTCCATGCACACCTTCCCAAGGGGATGGCACCTTCCTCACCTTGTGTGTCAGCCGCCATCAACTAGCAGTGCCTGCCTTGAGGTTCCTGAGACTCCACGCAGACAGTGCAGGAAGAGTGAAGGGATCGTTTGGTGATGTCTGCCACGGATGTTGGTGGTGGCAGTTATGGAGTGTGTGCCGTGAATTTACTATTCCTGATCTAGACCTTGGGCTAATCGGAGGGAAGATCTCAACATGTTTGTATGAATTGAAACACTGAGCACCTAGGAGCCTTCACTGCACTGTTCTAAGAGTTCAGCATATTTAGTCCCTCATCAGCCCCATGAAGTAGGTCTATTGTGAGCCCATTTCTATAGATAAGGGGACTGAGTGGCAGAGACATTGGGTCACTTGCTCGGCGAAGGGTGCAGTGAAGTCAGGAGTCTGTACCTTTAGCCACTTCTGCACTTCTGGACGATCCGAAGCAAGCGTGCTGGCTCTGGAAGGACAAATCCGGGTTCCTTTCCCCATGCTGCTGTCTATCAGAGAGATAAGTGGTTGAAGCCTCTCAAAAGACAATCTGGTCCAGCCCTGGATGCAGGTAAATATTAGTATTTTCATGTTATTATATCATCCGTGGTTCAGAGAAGGAAAGTGATCTGTCCAAGGTCACTCAGCTTGGAAGAAAAGAAATTGGACTAAAATGCAGGGTTTTCATCTGCTCTAACTGGTGCTCTTCCCTCTGCATTATTTGAGAGGGGGAATCATATCCTGCACAACCAGGGTCAAGCAATCAGAACCACAACCAAGAATGAGCCAGAAATCCAAGCAATAGCACCGTTCTCCTTCAATACAGAGGCCTGATTGCGCACAACTGCAGGTTCGCAAAGTGCCCTTCCCTGTGTCCATGAACTTCCAGGCTTTCCAGTTGCCGTCAGAATGAACACAGACGCCCTGGACCAGCCCCAGAGCAGCTGTTTGATGGTATTCCCAGCTCAATTGGAAGAAAGAAATTAGCACAAATCTCCAGAGAGAGCCGGTTCTCATGAAATCTGCAGCCCGGCTGGGCTGCTTGGAGTGGGAAGGGAAGCACCAACTAATTTCACATTCTCTTATCTGTTGACGTGTTTGTTTCTGTCTCCAGCTGGTCCTTGCCCCAGGAGGGAGGAGCTGGGACACACGGGGCACAGCAAACAGCGGCTGAAGGAAGGGCCGAACAAAGGCTGAGTTCCAGGGTCTTTACCTGGAGCCCATCGTCATGGCCTCAGGGCCCCTGTTTGGGGCTCACTGCAAGACTCTTCGCTGGAGGAACACAGCTCTGGGGCTCTCCTAAGCGCCGTCTTCTGCAACCGGGAGGGAATCAGCTCTTGGTGATGATCCAGAAATTGTCAGTTCCTGGATGATTTCCTGCTGTTTCCAGGCACCCCAAAATCTGAGTGTTGGGAACTTTTTCTTGACACGTGGCAATCTCAGGAATTCATCGCTTACCTTACCACAGCACTCATGTCCTCGGCAACCAGACACTACGTCGTTTCCTTTGTGATGGGACTTTTCTTCAAAGCGATACACGCATGCTATAGAAGTTTCAAACCATAGACACATGTGTAGGTAAAATGTAAAAATTCCCTGTGCCAACACCACCCTTGCAAAGAACTGCCCACACTAGCAAATGTGTGTACATCCCTGCATACATTTCCCCCATCCTTATGAATTTAAAATTTTTAAATAGGTGAAATATTAGCATTAGCGTAGTTCTGATAATCAAAACTATATGAAAAAGATTGTGCTCAGAAGGTTCCCTCTCTCACCTATTTCTCCCACCGATTCCCACTCCGTGTAGGTAAGGACGCCCCTTCATTATTTCTTGTTTCTCTTTCCTATATTTCTTTTGGGAGGAAATATTGTCTACATTATGCCAAATCATGGCATAACACACATTGTTTTGTACTTATATCTTTTTTCCCTTAACATTTTCCTCATTTTACCCTGGAAATCACTCCACAGCACTTCATGTCAAACTTTCTCTCTCTTTTTGACAGCTGCATAGCGCTCTGTTGTATGGATGTACCTCGGTCTGTTCAGTCGGATCTCCCAGGTGTGATCAGTTTGGTAATTTCCAATACTTGGCAATTGCGAGTAATGCTGCGGTGGATGAGCCGAACAAGTTTACTTTCTCCTTGTTAAAGCAGGATCTTCCACGCTGTGCGAGCCTGTTCTGCACTGTCGAATGTTGCACATCAAAGCGCACAGACTCTGGGGCTAGGCGGCTTTGACTGCAGCTCTGCTTCTCATTAACTGTCAAACTTACCCTTAAATCCCTTAAATCGCCGTGTCTCAGTCTCCTCAATGTTAAATGGGGGATAATAACTCGTACTCACTCCACAGGGTCTTTGTGAGGATTAAATGAGCTAATGTGCTGTGAACCTGCTTGAGACAGTGCCTGGCACCTAGGAAATGCTCGGGAAATGTCTGCTGTGTGCTTTTGTACCCGACATTGTCAGTGTTCCGCCCAAGTAACTATAGGCTCTCAAAACAAGAACCAACCCTGAATCATAGCGTCTGCCAACTCCCATGGTGTAAATACTCCCACGTGGCTGACTTCTTGCTAAATTAACGGGTGTCTCTATACACGTAGTTCGGAAGAGATGCGCACCCCAGGGCGAGCTGGCCCGCCACACCCCCACGTGCCCTCTGGCCTGACTGGTTTTGGACACTGGCTGCCCAACAGCCAACGCCTGAGCATTTTGTCAGGTGCTGCCCTCAGAGTCCACTCTGCCTGAGAGTACGAAGAGGACTTTACACCCCCAGGGACATCCTGGGGGTGTAAATACTCCAACGCCGGGCCCGGAGTGGATGGGCCTCAGATGCGAGCCCTCCCCGCCCCGGGCTAAGCCCAAGTTACCCTCAGCAGGAATTTGCCCGAAGCTTCTCCTGGCTCGGCTCCCCGCTCCCCTCCTCTCACGCCTTCCTCCTCCACCTGTCGTCCCGATGGCTGTCCTGACAAACCCCTGTCACGCACTTCCTCGTCCCAGGGTCTCCTTAAGGGAGCCCACCGAAGACTGCCCCTCAAGATACCTCTATCCCTGAAACGCACTTGGGCTGGGGAGAGTTTCCTGCTCAGTAGCACTCAACGAGCTTCCACATTCTCTTTCCCGGGTGTCACGTACGTCTGTGCCCCAAGGTGTGTCTGTCACGGTGGTGAGTCATGGAGCAGGGTCCTCCGCACTGACTCAGCGGTGCCATTTCCTGCCCACAACCTTCTAGAACTCCTGCACTTGCACACAATGGAGACCAGCCCACCCCTGATTCACCAGCTCAGTTTTCTGTGACATCCTGTACTTTCCCTGAGGACTTTTCTGTTCTCCTTCTGACTAGAGCCAATGCCAACCAGCCCACAAGCCCACAAGCACCAGAGAGCAGAAGCGTGGCCGGGCGGCCTCCAATGTGGGTCAAAAAAGAGACAAACATGGAAGGTCAGGAGGGCCTTGGCCTCTCTTGTTGGAATTGAGTTCGTCGTGTTGAAATGTGCACAAGGTCTGTGTCCCCTTCCTGGTTTTCCCCAAACGGGCCACGGCAGGGGACCAGATGGCGTTCATGTGGTAGAAACGTGAAGGGATGGCTCGCCAGCGAGTATAATCGCTCTGGAAACGGTTCAGAATACTTATGTGTTCTGCACTTTTTCCCCAAGTAAATAAGGTAGAAAAGCATCAGAATAAAGTCAAAGGTCTCTGCAGGAATCCAGGCCACAGGGAGAAAATAACAAGTTGACGTGGGGCACCCTTAGGGACAATTTCCCCATGAACCTGGCGTGGACGTCTCCCTAGGAGAAGACACCTCGGCCTCTGACGCTGGCTTCCACAATAAGAGGAATATGAGGAGATGCCAAAGTACAGCCAGTAAAAACAGAACTAAGTCAACAAAGGAATCACAAGGACCCAGGTTGCAAAACAAAGCAAGTCGGAAAAACTTTTCCAAGAGCCGTACTGAACCCCTGCACGGCCGTCGACTTACTCAAGCCCTCCTCAGTGCCTCTGAACACAGTAACACAGTCAGCTCCAGGATACTCTTGAATTCCATGTGGTGGATCTGTAGGCACAGAGACACGCTTCAGGGGGAAATTTAGTTGTTGTTGCGTTCCTCTGAGCTCACAGTAATACGTTTTAAATGGCTAAGACCAGATGACATTTTCACATCAGTCATGAAAGCATCGTGCACTCTTGACCCAGCGCCAGGTGAGAATCTCTGTGGATAAAGTGATTGTGGTTTTCCTTCTTGCAGAACTGCATTAACAACCCAGAACTATGTCAACCAGAACATCTTGAGGCAGAATTTTGAATGTAACTTACTGTCTCCTGTTAGAATAATTTTTAAATAAAAACAAGCAAATGAACACAAGAAAATAAGCAGCAAGAAATTTTAAAATTTCTTGTCTATCTAACAAAAGCTGAAATGAATGATTGACAATTTTGGGGGGAATATGGGCATTGTCCACATCTTGCTTGGAAGACATGGGTCCAGTTTCTCATTTTTTCAGTCATCTTATATTTTTACATTCGAATTGGTAGAAAAGGGAGAAAAGACTCTTCCAGATTCATGAATCCATGTGCAGTGATTAAGAGTTAGACATTGGACTCAAAAATAAGTTTAAATCTTTGGTCTGCTACTTACAACGTGGGTAACGTGCAAATCCCTTCACCTGCCTAAGCCTCAGTTGGGGTATCTTACAAGGCTGCTGGGAAGGTTATAAGACACAAAGCATAGAAAAGTGCTTGCTATGTTATAACCGCAAGCTGCAAACATAGAATGAGCTCAATACAAAACAACTAGGATTACTTTTGTTTTCTTAATTTTCCCCCTATTTGAAACAGATTAGTTATTTAAAACATAGAGTTTGTGTTTCTCTTTGTAATAGTGCAAAATAATTATACATGATCCACATACACACACACATCTTCAGAAGGGTAATTTTCTCCAAACTGAATTTTAAGGGCCTGTGTAATTTGGGCAGGGATACTTGCTGCTGCTGTCCCAGCTAATAAAGTTGTCCAAATCTGTTTACCCTCAAATTTATATAAAGAGCTTCATTGGCAACAGCGGTGGATTAAATGGCCGCCACATGGCTCACAGGGACAGTCTCAGGATGTTGGTTTACCCAGTTTTACAGAGTGATTTGTTCTTAATGAATTATGTACACTGATCACAGGCTCTGCTCAAAGCCTCATTTACTCTGGAAATTCCTGCAATTGCTATTCATTTTGCTGCGTTCATTTTTTGCCCTCTTGAAAGTTCACAAAAACCCCTCTGATAAAGAAAAGTATTAGCATACATATTTTTGTAGATTAGAAAACACAAATGATTTGATAGAAAGCAGATTCAGGGTGAAATATTCATGACAATGAATCAGCTCTCTAACTTTTTTTTAAGCTATGGAAACCCTGGCAGCAAAGAAACGTTGATTAAATAGATTCACAATAGATTCCAGCGTGCTCAAGGACCAGGGTCTTAAACATCTCTGGAATAGCTCACAGTCCTGAGCACATGGGAAAGGCCCAATAAACATGTGCATACAAATTAATAAAATCACATTTCCCAACAAGTTCTTCAGGAAGTCAAGTAAGGAACTGACCCTTTTCTTTGGCACAGCGTCCACAGTGCCTGCCTGTCTAAATGATTCAGATCCGCTCTGCGACTCTCCACAATAGGAAAACATTTTCCCTTTCTGGTGTATCAGAAAACAGCAGGACTTCTGGATTATGTCTTTTGTACAGTTGCAGCTAGGAAACACAGCATTAAGTGTGTAGACAGGGTGGGCTTAATGCTAAGCAGCATTCTTAGGAGAGATGAGAACAGCACCCAGCATGCTGGGTCTAACCCTGCCTCAAAGGCTCTCAGTGCAGGTATTCAGGAAACCAGGGGTTGAACATTTGGCTGTCACTCGATCAGTGCATGTTGTTAAGCACCCACCACAGATGGCACACAGCGAGGCACTGAGGGGAAGCCAGGTGGCCTAAGAAGCCAGCCCTGTCCTCCAGGGGCTTGCAGTCTGGCTGGGGAACTACAAAAAGGAGGTCAGAAATCAAAGTGCAAATAAGAATTCAATGTGAGTAAATGCAAAAAAAATAAAACAATAAAAAACAAGCAAAATAAGGGGGCCCTGAGCATCAGGCACTGTGGTGTGGAGAAAAGATCATGGCCTTGTGTCTACAGGTCAGACTCGTTCTGTGTCTTTGCTGCGTAATAAACCAGATGAGTTAACTTTCTCATCCTTTCTACACTTCAGTAGCCTCAGCTATAAAACAGGCATGATGATACTTACCCCACAAGACTGCTGCAAGGCTGACATGGTGTATCCCTGGGGCAAGACCATCAGAGCAGCCATTATTGTCCCCAGTGTCCACAGACGGGGACAACTGTCCAGGGCCACTGGTCATTAAGGAGGAGAGTTCCACAAGAGCCAGGCCTGATTCCCTGGACAGGTGCTTGAGCGTGCATTCAAGATGCTAATGGGTACTTCATGGGAAGAGTTCGTGGTCCAGTAAGTCTGGAAGATGCTTCAGTTGAACAAGTTTTTGGTTTTTTTGTTTTGTTTTGTTTTGTTTTTACTACAGGACTGAAAGAATTTTTAACTCGCTGTCCTGCATTCGAAGTCTTTGTGAGTGCTTCACAAGCTTATTTGAACCCCAGATCGTTTTGTTTTCCAAGAAGCATTTCACAAATCTAGCTTACGACTTACTGGAAACACGGGGCGCGAAAGCGGGAGCTGGACATCGACCAAGGTCTGCGTGCTCGCCTTCCAGCCTCTTTCCACACCGGGCTTCCTCTTGGAGGCAGGAACTGGTCTTAGTCAACTTCAGGTTTTCCCAGTGCTTCATATGGTATCTGGTTGTTCTAGATGCTTCATTAGCCAATGGAGGAATGCTGGAAACAATTAGGTACAATATAGGTGCAGAGCTGGCACAGAGCGAGAGCTTGGTAAGCGACGACTCCCTTCCTTTCTGGACAGGACAGATCCCCATCCCTTGGGATCAGGTGAGCAAAGGGGCAGCACCTGCCCCAAGCTGCCCAGGAGAGCCTGCCCCAGCACCGACCTTCCAGACACAGTAAGAATGTGGCTGCTGCTTCTCTTCTGCCTTTCAAATCTCGCACAAAATGTGTCTTGTGGGTCACAGTGACCTGGAATTATACAGGGGAGGGGACTCAGGGAAATGTGGTTGCAGCTTAGCTCAAGTAACACAGGACAAACCCCCACTGACATTCCAGAAACCCTTCTTTGGAAGCACAGGCAGGACATCCTCACCCTCCCCAAGCTCTACACTTCCACGTGAGTCACAAAACAGTGCCCCTGTCTGGGTGGACATGAGGCTCGCGTGGCAAGTGGGGGAGGGTTCGAGTCCGACTCTCACCTTCTCAAGGAAGCTGTGGGTGATGGTGGCGGCTACTCAGTTTGTACACAGGCAAAACTTCAGGGTCCAAAATTTAAGCTACTGTCACTAGGCTCACGCATTTCTTTAAGAGGAAATTCCTCTCAGGAATGCACCACTGCTGACATACAGGTAGGAATCTGGCAATCCAGCAAAAGAGTGGCTTGTTCCTGTACTGAATCTGAAGTTGGAAAGGAAATTCTAATGTGTATAGTTCCAGCTACAGGAACTTTTATACCCAACTGTCATTTCCACAGGGAAGGGAGAATTCCTTCTGGACACAAGAGAGAAGACAATGCAACAGGAAAGATGCCCTCACCACATGCGGCCTTCGAAAAGCACAGAAGGACCAAAAATATACCTCAATCACAGACTTAGGCTGAGTTCAAACAAGGTCTGTAATTTAGGAAGGAACAAGACAACTCCATGCAACTGCCTTAAGCTGGCGTTCGTGGAAACCAACCCAGCACCCCACCAAAAAATAAAATAGATGGACGGACGGATGAATGGATTGACAGATGGGTGGGTAGATGGATGGACGGATGAATGGATGGATGGATAGACAGACAGATAGATAGATATCTGTATGTTGCGTGCATTTTTCTGAGGATAGTGTTCACTCTCAAATGGTCCATTCCTCTGCCCCAAATTAATACCAGCCAGTAAAAGTGGGTAACGTTAGCGGAATACTTTAAGTGGCGGGACACTCACGCGCAGGTCGTGACTGAAGCCCTGGGAGTAGATCCGTGTCCCTCCCGGCTCCGCCTCCTCATCTCAAGCCTCCGCTTCTCCCTTTTCCCAGGAAGGATGGGCCTTCCTAACCTGCGGCTCTGAGGCGGGGACAAGATCCAGACCCCGACGACTACCCGGGAGGGACGGCACCTTCACCTGGCTGGCTCGGAACACGGCCCCCACCTGAGACTGCTCTCACTCCTCCCCGGCAGATCTTTCTGGCTAACGTCATCCAGGAAGATGCTGGTGACTTCCCTTGCTGCTGCCCCAGGCCGTTGTCCTCCAGCAGAGCAGCAATGGTGATTACAAACAGGATCAGGTTTCTGTGCAGAATCATCCTGCGGCTTCCCAGCAGGTGGGAAGGGAAATGCATGTTGCTGCCTGCAGGGCAGGGAGTGGACTGTCCCCTGAGGCCCATCCAGCCTCTACCGCCCTTGACCTCAACCATACCAGGCTCCTTCCTGCCTTGGCCCAGAATGTTCTTCACCTGACTCTCTCAGGGAAGCCTTCCCTGGTTTCCCTAACCTCCCCCGGAGAGGTCCCATGCTTCCCTTAATCCCCTCACGTTCACCCAATCACAGTTGTGACCACGTGTCGAGAAGGTGCTTGCTTGATTAAGGCCTGGTGACTTTGCTGGACTGGACACAGCCGAGGCAGAGACTGTGTCTGTCTGGTTTACTGCCACATCCTGGCCCAGGCCTGCACTGGTGCCCACGTGCTAAATGGGCAGGTGGAAAGATAAAGAGGGGGGAGGGAGGGGCATATCAATGAATAAATAAAGGTGCCTAGCACGCTGCATGGCACATAGGGGGAGCTCAGGAAATGCCAGCTCCATTATTCAACAATTGTCCTTCCTGTAGGCCCCCAGTCACGTTAAAAATTTAAAAACCCAGATTCACTTAACAACGTCTTTGATGAAGAGTAAAAATTATTAATTTTATTAAATTGCAATCTTTAAATAAATATCTTTTTAATATTCTATGTGATGAAATGGAAAGTACACATAAGTACACTTCTGCAGTGTACTGAAGTACAGTGGTTGTTTCAAGGAAAAGTACATATGCAGTTGTTTGAGTTGTGGACTGAACAAGCTTTTTTTATGGCATGGAACATAAATTTTACTTGAAACAATAAGTGACAGACAAACCATGGTTATTCAGACTTGAGACTTTCAGATACTTTCTCAAAAATGAATAAAGTGAGCCTGTCACTTCAAGGAAAACAATAGACAGTTTGTTGATAATGATAAAATTTGAAGTTTCGAGTAAAAATTAGAATGTTAGAAAACTTGTATTTACCACTGCAAGCTTGACAGATTCTCATTTCTAAAAGACTTTTCTGATGAGTTTGGTGGTGATATTCATGAATGTAATTTTTAAAATATTATATAATCAAATGTGCCAACATTTGGAGGATTTTAATAACTCTGTAGACCAATATTTTCCAAATGACCAGTGTGTGTGATGTTACAAAATCACCCACTGGTAAAGAGCTATGTAAAGTGCCTGGTAGACCATCGGTTTAATGTAACAGTGAAAAGTTCATTGATCTGGTTTCAGACTCCACATTGCCACTTAACTTTAAGAAACTGCCACTTGTTGAGTTTTGGTGTAGTATCAAAAAGGAATAGCCACAACTATCTGGAAAAGTTTATTAAAATACTCATCCCTTCTCCAACTACATATCTGCATGACATTGATTTTCTTCATATATATCAATCAAAACCTATTACAACAGACTACAGTCAGAAACAAATACAAAATTTAAGCTGTCTTCTATTAGACCTGACGTGAATGAGATTTGCAAAAATGTGAAACAATATTACTCTTCTCACTGATTTTTTTGTTTGTTTTGGAACATATTATTTTTCATTTTAAAAAGTGTTATTTAGGTTGTAAGTTTATTGTCTTAAATTAATAAAAATTCTAAAAATTTCTCAGTTTTGACCAGTGAAGATCAATAGATATAACCTGCATAGACAAAAGTTCTCTGGGTCTATCAGTAATTTTTAAGATTGTAAAGGGGTTCTGAGACCAAAAAGTTTGAGAATCACTGCTCTGCGAGTACTTCCTGAAATTTGTCCCCAAACTGAATGCCATCAGGGAATAGCTCCCGAGAGAGCTGGAATAATTTAGATGCATGATCACGTGGCCTTTGAGGTCCTAGGAAGAAGAGCTGATGTAGAACTATTCTTGCTCTAAATTTCAATCTCCAGTGTGTTTCACAGCCATATTGAAATTATTTGCAGAAAATTTTAGAATTATAAGAAGGGTGAGACAAAATCTGCCTGTTACTCAGATGGGAAAAAATAGGTAGGAAGTTGAGCCGCTGCCAAGGAGCGGATCTGGGCGCCTCCACCGTGCCGCGGGGCAGTAGGAGCCCAGCGAGTCCAGGCCTCCCAGGGGCCGCCGCGGCCGGGAAAGTGGTGCAAGACCCGGCTGTTCTCATGACACATCCACGGTTTGGCCTGTGGTCTCAGCTGGAATCATCGTGGGAATAGCTTGTAGTATCCTGGCCCCTGTTCATTTCCGTCACCACTGAAACCAGGAATTATCCAAGTGGGTGGAAAAAGAAAATTAGAGCAATTTAAGAAACTCGAAATGAGGGATAAACAATAGCCCGCCACCCTCCTCTTTGCTTTTCTCCAAACTTGTTTCCAGCGTCGTGTTGCTCGTCAGAGGAAGGATGGATACCGAGGCTCAAGATGCAGGAATGATTGAAAGTAGCAGGCAGGGCCGCTCGCTGCAGCCTGAGAGACTCCAGGCCCCCGGACCAGCCGGGACGGTCCATGCTCAATTTCCCACACACAGCACTGAAAAATGACTCCCCACACTCGACCGCAAGGGGCTTTTTATCTTAGCTGTCAGCCTGAAATACATTCAGAACTCAAAGCAATTATGGAAACATTTGGGTCTCCTGAACTTTTCTCTGCTGGGTTTCTCTCCCAAATAAAATGAAATGAAGCTTAGTTCTTTGGGGATTAATATAAACAGAGATCATGAAGGCATCTACTGATGGCGGGTCGGGGACAGGCATCACGAGGCTATTAAGACACAACTGCCCCCGCGTTCAACACCGGAGCATGGTGCACAGCGGCCAAGCAGGGGCGTTTGAGGAGGGACTTGCCATGAATAAGGTTAATTCTTTTAATTAGAGCCCAGGAAAATGTTGTTTCAGCTCCCCCCATCCCGCCCCGTCAGCCGACATCTCGCAGGTCCTGAATAGTATCAAATGCAAATATCCTTTTTTTCAAATGAGGTGGCCAGAGGGTCTGCAGGGAAGAAGGGATTTTTGAAGTATGCACTAAGTCAACAGACCCGTGAGCAGCGGGACAGTAAAGTTTCACAGCCAGGCTTTGATCTGGATTTCAGAAAAATGAAGCCATAAATGTAGAATGTTTTATGAACCCAAAAATAAGAAACTCTTTGTCTTTTATCTAAAACGTCTACTCAGAAAAATCAGAGGAATAGCTAAACATCGGGCTCATTATATTTTATTTGTGGCAGAGTAAGAAGAGAGCACAAAAATATTTACCAAGGTTTATTTTAACTCTAAATAAACTTAACGTCCTTTTAAATATATATATATTTTTTCGAATAGGTTTCAATGGACAAATCTGTCAACCCGAATACATAGCAATGAAGGCATTTTCTTGCCGAAATTGAAATTTTCCCTCTGAGGCTGCTGTGACCTCAGTGAAAGTTTTGCTGTGTTGTCAGCTCTGCAGGTGAAGAGCCTCCCTTTCCCTGCTGCGACCTGCCAGCTTCTGGGCTTCAGTTGCTTCGTTTGCAAACTGAGAGGCTTGAACAGAACTCGATGCTCACTTCTGCCTGGAGTTTCTGTGCTCTTAATTGTCTTCTTTTTAAAGATGGGGTGGGGAAGAGCTAGAAACTTCTAAACTGAGTGCCTAGTCCAGGCTACTGTCCCTGAAGAAGGGGAGCAACCCCCCGCTGCCCACCCAACCCACCTCCTGCAGCAAGGGTCCATCCCGCTTCCCAGAGCCCCGGGATGGGCAAATGGGTCTCTTAACTGCCAGTGTGTGAGCCTGCTCTCCCCAAAAAGCATGACCACTCGTAGGTGAGAGCATTTAGTATAACATGGGGGGCCCTCTAGCCTGGAAACCCTATAAGCTGACAAAGTGCCACACAATCTACATTCCCACCAGAGTTGCATTCCTGGAAAATGACATGATGCCAGGAGGTTTTTAATATTAATAGAAACGACCCTGTTCACCATTCCAGCAGCCCTGGGAAGTACACAGGGCTATCAGAAAGACCTTCCTTTGCAAATGAGGAAACTGAGGCTAGGAGACACCCGGTGGCTCGTCTGGGCTCTGGCCAAGCTTCCCAAATGCAAATCCTGGATCCCTGAGCCCATTTCAAAATCCTCAGTGTTCTAATTGCTTTCTTTCCCCCAAGATAGTTGTGGTCTCCTTTGTGTCAGGTAAAGCACTCACTTTCTAAAAACTCTTGCATGTTTTATGTTTGATTACTCTGCTATTCTGGCAAATAACGGGAACTTTTTAAAAGCATTTTTATGTCTTAACCTAATTTCCATTCGACATCACGTGAACATGTCAGAGGTCGGGAGGGGTAGTTTTGTTGTTCTTTTATTTTTAAGTTTAATATTAATGTGACAGGAACCATCAGTGAGCATCCTTCACAGTCACTACTCTACACGGCAGTGATCATTCCCACTGGGAAGATGCTTCCATTTCTAACTCTGCAGTTTAACTGGAATAATCTCGATTATTTGTTAGTTACCCCGCAAATCTTCAAGGAGCCGATGACCTAATAGTAATTATGAATGACACTCGGTGATAGATGATGTCACAACCTGAGCACCTGCCAGATGCCACCCCCTCTCGTACCTCTGTGAACCCAGGACCTGTGTTCGTATTTTCCACATAGTAAATGCTCAGAAAGTACCAGTGCAGTTGCTTTTCACTGGAGTTCAATCCTCGCTGAACAGGTGCTGCTGCACCCATTTTACAGGTGAGCAAACTGAGGATGGGAAGTTTGCATCAATTCCTCAGGCTCATGAAGCCAGGATTTAAACCCGAGGACATTATCTTTCTTTCCGTGCTACCTATTGCTTATGAAGTTAGCAAAGGGGGCGAGGGTTGAGCAGACCCAGAGCAAGATGGAAATACTAATAGGAAAATGGAGAACAGGTGGTCTAAACAAATTGCCCAGAGGAGGAGGGAACCGTTATTCCCAGGACCCTCCTTGGCACATGTGCACTCGAGCATATACAACGTGCCACCTTGGCTAGACATTGAAAGGGGGCCACAGGTCCAGGTCTATGCTGTCCAGGGTCTATGCTGTAGCCACCTGCACCTACAGAACACGTGCAGGGTGCAGGGGTGACTGGGGAACTGAATTTTTCATTTTATATAATTTTAATTTAAATTTTAAATATACTTTTTATATTATTTTAATTTATTTAAATTTTAACATCCACAGGTGGTGGCCACATTGGACCGCACAGCTGGAGAAGCTGCAACGAGGGGGGCAGAGGCACCCACTCACCTCCACGGGAGAGGCATGCTCGGGATACTGCCCTCCGGGGTATTCAGGGTCACTGGTGGGCGGCTGTCCTCATCCCCAAGACACATCCTGGGATCCTGCAAATAGGGAGACCCCCAAAGCCCAGCCCAGGAGCTGCGGGAGGTGGAGGAGCAGCTCTGTCGGTAAAGGCCAGCTCACAGAGCATCCGCCAGAAAGGTCAGTGTCCACTCGAGGCCCATCGCCTGACTGCCAGCAGTTCCCCAGCCAGCTCCACGTCCAGCCCTGGGCCAGGTCCAGCTGGATCGGCAAGTTATTGGAGGGGTCACCTCTACCAGGGACAGCCTCGGGCCTTCGGAGGCCTTCTTACCCCTGGTGCAGACAGCAGAGCCAAGAGAACAGGGGCAGTGGCAAGGGAGAGGGACTGGTGACAATTGTGTATATCCCTGGGGCAGTCAATCCTCATGCCCTTCTAGGAGGCAGGTGTTCCAGCCCAGGCAGAAAAGAGGATCCAACACAGACAGGCCACAGGAAGAGGTGGTGACGGAGAGACCTTAACAGAGAGAGGGTCAGTTACAGGACAAACGTGGAACATGGGGGAAGTGGGAAGCTGACTAGGCCAAAGGACCAGAGGAGGAGACAAGGCCGTAGAGGAAGCCAGGTCAGGGCTGTGGTCCTGGAGGAGCAGGACTCAGGTGGTCAGTAGGTGGCCAGAGCGGGGAGTGAGCAGGAAAGAAACACCCCAGCCTCTCTCTCCTCCCGCCCTTAGGTCTCCTGCTGGGCCTACCCTTGGCTGAACCCACAGAAGCAGACAGCAGAGGAACCCAGCAGTGAAATGAGGGGCAGCGAGGGTCTCCTGCAATCCCCGGAAGATGCCGTTGCCCTCCCCAGTCTGAGAGAGGACGTCAGAGCCCAGTGATTGACCTTGAAATCACAGCAGCCGTGAGGAAGCAAAACAAGATCCTCCTGTGTCTACACCTCCAATGTCTCCATCCTATCAAACAAGCAAGGACTCTGGAAAGGTCTTTTCTCTCCCGCAGAGGAGCCGGACAGATTCACTGAGAACCCTGGCCATGTCAATCTGGATAAGCAAAGCGAGTGGTCTCCAGGGAGCCGAGACCACACGGAACCCCTGAGGCTGGCTCCCAACTGCTTTGGCTTTCTGTGTTTTCCTGACCTGCCTTCAGCTCGGCCTCGGGAGGGGGCACCAGGAATCTGGCTGGGATTTAGCAGGTGACTAGAGTCAGGAACAGCCCCCCAGAGCACTGTTGCTCAGAAGACAAAAAGGTGTTCCCACTCCAGTTTTGCCCCTTGGGATGCAAGGAATAATGGGAAGAGCCATGGCTTCCAATATGCAGGTGCTCCCTGGGCCCGGTGGTGTGAAAGTCACCATCCACCTCTAAGCACAGGTGGCGGGACATGCCGGCTTTTGACAGGAGGCAGTTATTTCCTGGTCACTAGAGATTTTGGAGGCCCAGAGGAAGAGCACGTTCTATGGGAAGAGGGATGTAATGTGCTCAGATGTCTTTTCATCCTCGTCTTACGCACAGTGTGATCCACAGTGGTGAAGGTGAGGAAACAGAGGCTCCTGCACATTTGAGAAAATTGCCCAAGATGTTATAACTAATAAGTCCTGAAATTCAAACCCAAGTCTGACTACAGACATGATGCTCTTTCTACAAAGATCAATTCTAGGAGCTTCCATGTATAGAGTGTTGTCCATGGAAGGGCCCTGGGCTACAGGTTGTTCACGCTGCATCTCATGGAATCCTCACCACTACCCCATGAAGTAGGGACAACCATTAAGCCCATTTTACTGATGAGGGATCTGAAGCCCAGAGAGGCCTAAGGACCTTCCTAAGATCACATGGCCTGTTCTCTCTCGTCACCTCATCACACTACAGCTATGACTAGCCACAAGCACAATTGTCACTTAAGGCATAAAGGAGCTGTGGTCATAGGTTTGACTTGCAGGTGAGCCAGGGGTCAGGGCCAGTCAATGTTTTCTGAGCCAAATTTCAAGCCATATTGTGAACCCTATACTGAAACAATCCCAGCAATGAGAACTCAACAGAAAGCGGGTCTCCCAGATGGCTGCCAATGATTCCTTCCCCCACTGAATGCACATGGGCGGCCTCATATACCCGCCCCTGAATCTGGGCTGGTCCTACGACGTGATGAACAGAGTGTGGCAGAGGTGACATTCCAGAACTTCCGAGCTCAAATCCAAGAAGATTGGCAGCTTGTACTTCCTTCCTCTTGGAACCCAGCCACATGCTCAGAGAAGCCCAAGCCCCATGGTGAGCCCACATGGAGGGCTCCATTGGCAATTCAGCTGAGTTTCCCAACAAAAGCCAGCACCATCGGCTGAGGGAGGGAGCCACCTTGGACGCCCAGCCCAGTGGAGAACCTAGATGACTGCAGCCCAGCCAACATCATGAAAAGCAGAAGAACCAGCCAGCTGAACCTTGTCACCCCACAGAATCACAAGAACAACAAAACGGTTGATCATTTATGCCACTAATTTCTTAGGTGTTTTACCATGCTACAATCAATAACTAACTTGTGAGGCAGCCTGTCCATCTGGGGACAATTAATAGATAAATGTTTTTCCATAAAGCTGAATCCTCATTCTGTTCATTTTTCTCCCTGGTTGGGGGTCTTCCTTGGGAACCACACAGAATACATGACAGGGAGGTAGATATGGAGAGGTACGAGTTATTAAAGACCAGCTTGTCCATATTGCTAATTATATAGATGACTGACTGAAGGCCAAACAAGTTATGTGACATTCCCCTTTCTGCTCTCTCCATCAAAGCACTTACCACACTACCTCCTACTTGCTTGGTGACGTCTCCTTCCAAGCCAGAGACATTATGCTGGACCAGAAGCTCCACAAAGGCAGGATCCTACCTGTCTTGTAAGCTGCCATACCTTCAATGCCTCCTTCTAAATGCACAAATGAGAGTATGACTTGCCCAAGGCACAGAGCTACGTGTAGAATGCATTCATTCACTGAACAAGCATCTATCAAGAGTCTTCTGTGGGCCAGGCCCTGGTCTGGGCACAGGGATACCACTGAGAGAAAAGCAGACAACACTTCTGCCTCACGAGCTTTGGGCCAGAAAGGAGAAGGAAAAACAATACAAATAAGTAAAACAGATAAGTAAATTATAGGGCACACCTGCACCAGACAGTGGTAGTGCTGTGGAGAAAACAAATTGGGAGAACAGTGTAAGACGTGCTGGCAGTGGGGGGGTCTCACCGATGAGATGACCCTTGAGGGGTGAGCCGTGGTGGGTCCAGGAAGAGTCCCAGGCGAGGGGACGGTGAGCGCAGGGACCTGAGACAGGGCCCGCTTGCTTTGTCTGGGCAGCATCACGAAGCTCGGGTGGCTGGAACGGAGCCAGCAGTGGGAGGGTGGAGGAGAGGGTCCTCGTCTGTGGCTAGCTTTTGGGGACAGTTACCATGTTCCTCGTAAGACTCTGCTACTCCAACCTTGGGACTAGCCTACTTCCCTTTTCCTGAATCCCTGCCTGTTGACTCCTCCTTAATCCCAGCCACCAGCCTCACAGGCCGATGCCAGTGGTAGCAACGGGGCTGAAGAGGAGGGGACAGACATCTCAGGGCCAGCTCACTCCCTCTAAGAAGAAAACAAGGTTGTGCCCCTCCTCAGGGTGGATCAGTCACATCTGAGTCCTAAGTATCTGAATTCAGTTAGTCACGGCCCTACGCCATTCATTCATTCTTGGACCCACAGAACCTACCTAGCACAGTGGCTGGGATGCAGTGCCCACCGGGAGTCGCCAGGCCGGGCACACATCTGAACGCTCTGAGACGCTTTCACATCATTGAGCTCAAAGTCAATGCCCCTCGTGTGCGGCACTCACCTCTGTGGAGCCTTCCGCGCCCGCAGTCACCTGGTCTCCATCTCCCCAAATCCTCCGGCACCACTCGTGTGAAGGCCTGCACCCGGTCTGTAGTCCCGGGGCCGTGCTCTGCGGCGTGTCTGTTTGCACAACTGTCAGGGTCTTCTTCTACCTCTTTTCTCAAAGCGCTTTGCCTGTGGGTCACGCGGCAAAGACTCATGGGTCGTTCCCCGGTGCTCCGGGCCTGCAGGTCCTAACCACTAGCAGGTCACGAGATCGGTGCAACGGGCCCTCACTACCTTTGAAAAAAACTACAACAGAACAGAATAGGACAGACCAGAGCACAATTCACACGATGAGAGAAGACCTTGTTTGTGAAACATGTGTGTCTATGCATGTGCGTGAGAGTGTGTATATGCGTGCACACACGTGTGTGAGCGTGTGCTTGTGTATCCCAGGCACGCTAGTTGCAGCTTATGCTATGCTGCTGTAATAAAGAGACCCAGAACACAGCGGCTGGACCAGGTAGGATTTTATTCTCTGTCCTGTGCCAGTCTTGTGGGCAGGTGGGCAGGACTCGCAGGTGTCTCTGCTCTCTGAGCCCCGGTCCCATGTGACCCTCATCTGGGTGGCTAGGGCCGGCCCCCCCCAGGGCCCCGCAGGAGGGGGTGGACGTGGAAGGTGAGCATTTTTCCCTCCTCAAAGGACGTGACCAGATCTGTGCACACACTTCCTCTGGCAGCCTGGAGGCCAGAACTGGGTTTCACAGCCACTCCTACCTCAAGGTTGTCTTCTAGAAGGGCCATCAGGGTCCCACAAAAACTGAGGGGGTTCTGTGAGTAAAAGTGACAAAGGGAGCATGGAGGCTGCCTTCCTGGATAACCAGGTAGAATGACTTCTTGCTGGGGTCACGTTGAAAATATTGGAAGGTCACTGCCTTATGACATTCTCTCTCTGGCTTTATGAAAAGCCTGAAAATTCTCTGATTTAGTGAAAAGGGCATGATCTGAACTTCGGAAGAGCTAGGCTGTAGTTCTAGTTGGCATTAACCGGTTCTGTGTACTTATGTAGGACATGTGATTGCCCTGTGCCTCAGTTTCCTCAGAAGAAAACAAGGGCATGGTACCCAACTCCCTAATTCACTGGGCTCCTCAAAGTCTGAAAAGTGACCAATGTCCTTTAAAAGAAACACGTAATCATTCCCTTCATGTTCCCACGCTGCTGCAAACTAACCACACACACCTGAGCAAGTTCCGTCCCCTCTGGACCTAAGCGTTTACTTTTAACACAGAGAGGGTTAGATTTGGTGGTCTTTAAGGTCTGATATTTTAGAATATCCTTTTCCTGTTCCTACCTTGAATCTTCTCTATCTGGTCCCAAGCTCTTTAACTGTAAGTTTAAACAAAAGAGCTGGAATATTACTGGAAAGTTGTTGTTGTTGCCATGAATGCATTGCAGAGGACAGTGTGAAATAAGCTATTAAGTGACATTTTGGTGTTTCGACATCACCAGGATAAGGCCTGGTTTGTGACTGAGTTTGTGAACATGCAGTCACTGAGGGGAAAAAAACTGGAATATTAAGCAAAACAGAACAAAAACCCCTTGCTCATTAGGCGACTGCATGGTGGGGGCTCATTTCTAGCACCCAAACCTCAGGTGCTGTTTTAAAAGGTAGAGATTGGAGTGGACTACTTTTTAAGTGGCATGATCGTGTATTAAAGATGCTTCCTCTCTCACCCCTTCCCACCCATCTCCAAGGTCACCAGCAGAGCCAGTCCAAGGTCAGTTGAGCAAAGAGCTATCAGAACCAACATTTTAGACAAAAAGCAACAGCTTCGGTTTCCATGCCATATCATTATACCTTGAAATCAAGCTCTTGACATGCTGTGCTTGAAATGTACAACTTTTAGCTAATTAGAAGGCTAAAAAATTCAACTTAATGAATTCAAGACTTGTTTACGCTAACCTGCCAAGGCGTTTGGCAATGAAAAAGTGTGATTTGGTGACCATCTGATTGCAGGCCGTGTGGAATTCCATATGCAGGGAGGCTGGGCTGGATTGAGTTTTCATTGAACTATTGTCTAGAATGTGAACTAATTTCCGACTACCTCATAAGGACTTCTAAGCAGGGCTGACAAAGGATTTATCATAATTATTGCTCTGGCCAGGACCGTGATTATAAGTGATACATGTGTGAATTGTGTTTATAAAGTTTCCGAGTCACAATTAAAACATGCTGTAATTTTTCCCCCTTTTCCCTTTGACTTGCCTTAAAACTTCCCTGTTTTCTCCCTCAAATTAATACCTGCCAGCGATTTCCTTTGGACAGAACAGACTCCCAGCTCATACTCACACAAATTCCCAAGAAGCTTTTGATCTGGCATTTTTTTCCAAACCTGCACCCTGAGAAAGTCATTTAGCTATCAATACTTTACATAACCCTTCTTTTCAAAGCCACAAACTGAAAGTAATTTGCAAATGCCATTCAATGCTCTATTCTTTTTCTTGTTGAGTGCCAAGCAATGTTAAAATCATAGAGTATATTGAGGATATGTCTAAAAAAGAAACAAAATGGGTTTCGGGGGTGGGCAGGAGGAAGGTGGGAAGAAAAGAGACTTTGCTCAGAGCTGGGATAGAAATATCACAGAAAACGTGCACCCTGATTGTTGGACATAAGGTCTACTCGCATCCGCTGGAGCAAACGTGGTGAGTGCATTATTCAAAACTTCGATATTTGTGCTATTGTTGTCTATTTGAGCTATCGATGCATAAAGATGTGTTAAAATCTCTAACTAGAGACGACTTGACTTATCTATTTCTTCCCAAAATGCTGTCTATTGTGGATTTATTGGTAGAACCATTATAGAATCATAGACATTTTAGGCAATAAATAATTTTTAAAAAGTCATAAAATACATTAAAAAAAGCAAGACCCAGGAAGAGGAAGTGACGTCCTTAGGGTCAAGGAGCAAAGTGGTGGTCCAGACACACCTGCGTCCTCCTAGGCCCAGCAATGGGCTTCCCTGCTCTGTTCCAGCCCCTGGCCCCCCGGCCACATCTGATTGGCCCCTGTCCAGCCCTCAGACCAAGAGCAGCCAGTCCATTGTCTTCCCAGTGGCAATGATGTGACTCGACACAGGCAGAAGAGTAGACCAATCAGAAGCCCTCTTTCAGGGATCCAGACTAGGATATGTCCCTGGATGAGGTGTGGTCAGAGGGCCCCCTGCCTAGGGCAGTGGGAGGGATGCCCCAGGTCCTGTTGGCTCTAGGGCATCTTCCCCTGGACCACATGGCCTGCGAGGGCGGGGACTGCATTTGCCAAGTGTGGGGTTGTCTGATCAGTTTAGATGTTCATGTTAGGACTCCCAGGGGTTTGAAAAGCCACAGCTATGAGGAAGCAGAAGCCATCAGGCAAAGACAGCGTGATAGCTTGTAACAGCGGACAGCAGGATAGCAGACACACACAGTCACCATGGGCCCTAAGCCCAGCACCCCAGGCCCACAGAGAGACCCAGAGCAATGAGGCTCTGCGGCTGGCTCTGGCTTCTCCATCCAGCTGCATGGGGAGCCCCTTTCCAAGACAGTTTCCCAGTGGGACCCCACTTCCTATAGGTTCCTATACCAACAAACCAAATCTACTTGAAAATCAATTGCAGAGACCCCAACTTGTGGCCTGGGCTCAAGTTCCAGCCCCACTACTTCCCAGCTGAATGGCATTGGGCCAGTTGCTTAACCTCTCTGAGCTTTGCTTTCCTTATGTGCAAAATGGAGACACTAATAGTGCTAAGTACATGGGTTACTATGGGGACTAAGCAAGAAATCCACAGAAAGCCCTTTTCTTCACACCTGGCACTTAATAAACACTCCGTGAATATTAGCTATTAAGGTTGCTTTTTCTTTATTACGTTTTGCCAGAAACAAGAACAAAGTTGAAACTGAATGGCCTACTGGTTTTACATGTGAATTTCTGAACCAAACCAGCCAGGTTCAAGTCTTGGCTGCAAGTTAACCTCTGTGTGTCTCAGTTTCTTAATGCACCAAATGTGGGTAACAATAGTACCTAGCTCATGGGACTGTTGTTAAAATTAAATTAGTTAACATTTGTGACATACATAACCCAGTGCCTGGCCCAAGGTTTGTGCTTAGTAAGTATTGTTGTCATGATGGCCTCTTGTTCTCTTCAGAACACACTGGAAGGCTGATCAGACTAGGTCTGAAGCTCTGCTCTTCTGTAAATGGTGCTCTGTGGCAGCTCCCTGAGGCCAGGACCTGTGCCTTCTGCTATTCTGTGCCCGGTGCCTAGCCGCAGGCTGGCCCAAAACAGGGGCCCAGGAGAGCCTTGCTGGCTACTAATCAAGCATTTTCCCCCAGAGTCAAGTAGGGATGCACTTCTCCTGGGCCTTGGCCATGACTGTTAGAGAAGGGACTTGCCATCCATCACGCCTGTCATCAAAGACTGAGCTCTAGGAGGAGCCAGGTGTTCAGCACAAGAACATCTTGCTGAGTGAGCGGCTCTGTCTTCATTCACCGGACGCCTCAGATGGCCGCGTCTAAGCCTGTGAGCTCGAATATGCCGAGTCCCCAGTCGCTAGGGACTTCCTGCAGTCTGACATTTCCTCCCCGAGGTCCTGCTGTCTGGGCTAATTCTAAGAATAGAGAGGACAGAGTGTGACCCTCTGGGACCTTAGCTGAGAGTATCCACCCTGGCCCATTGGCACGGCCCCCTGCTTCCACTGGAAAGACAAAGAAAGCAGATGTTGGGAAATACCAGGGTTTACATGGTGGCAGGTGGTACCCTCAAGGTTAAATGACCAGACAGATCACGTCCATTGTAGTCCTCTCCTTTCTGAGGGGAGTTGGGAAGAGCCCAGAGAACCACAAGGATAAAAGAGAATTAAAGAGGGCGGAGATTTTACCAGGAGACTAACCAGGTGCCCTGGGAGGTCATCGACAGACAGTGCCCACACGCGCCAATGGCTTCCTGCATTTCTTGGCCTGAGGATGTCCTCTGACCACAGGATTGTGCTCAGCCCATGCAGGTGGCCAAGGCACCAATGCCTCCAGGGACAGCCCCGGCCGAGGTGGGGCAGGAGTCGGTGGATGCATTCCCCAGCTTCCAGGCCCCTCGGCAGAACGATTCTGAGAGGTGTTCTGCCCTGTCTCGCACGGGCACTGGCCTCAGCTGCCCACAGGGTAAAACGCTCATGAACACATCCTTTACCGCCTGTGCCTTCCTGGTCTCACTCCTCAGCCCCTCCCCTCCCAATAAACCACCTGCACCGAGTCCCCATCTCAGGCTCTGCTGCTGGGGACGCCCAAACTAAGACTGAGGCTGCACCCATAGCCTTTGAGAGCTCGGGCTCTGCATCAAGAGGTCTGGATGCGAGTTTCCCCTCAGCTTCCTAGTAGCGAGTCACATCATTGCTCAGTTCCCCCATCTCTTCATTTGTGACACGGTTACAACAAGGGTACCACCCTCCTGGCGCTGTGCTCAGGATCAACTCAGCGTGCAGAAAGGGCTGAGAGCATGTATCCTCCAGGGACCAAGCAGGACCCACCAAGCAAGTGGGATTACTTGTGTACTTCGGCCAGTTGCTTAGCCAGTCAAAGCCTCAGTTTTCACATCTTTAGAATAGGGAGAATAATTAATGGCAAATGCCAATAGGATACTTGCTAAGGAACCTGTGCCTAGGAGGAATTCAATAAATGCCAGCTGCCATAATAGTGCTTATTAATCACGGTGTCACCCACAACTGATTCATAGCAGTGCCCTACAATGCTGCTGGAATAACAAGGAAAAGCTGCCCATGCTGGAGTCAAGAAGTGCAGTTGTGGGGGTGGGTGCGGTGCGCTGAGTCGGTCACTGAAGTAGTATCCCTGCAGAATTGCGCTCCAGTGACACAAATGCACGTTGGAATCCTCCCTCAGCCCCTCAAAGGAACACACTGCAGGGGCCAGGGAAGGGGACATCACTATGATAGAAATTGCTAAAATAACATTCAATGTGCTAGAGCTCAAAATACACATCTTTCAATTCAATTTAACATTCTGCTTTTTTCCCCCACTGTTCTGCCTCGGTGGCACTGGGATGGCACCGCCAGGAGGTCAGAGGCAGGCTGTTCATTCAGACGCCGAGAAGACATCTCCGCAAGGACTCCAGCCAGCAGGCGAGTTGTGGGGGACGGGGACTTGCAGGTGCATCGTAAAGATGCAGAAACAGAGGCTTGGGGAGATGAAGTCACCTGCCCAAGGCCATGCAGTAGCAGAGCTAGGGTCCGAATCCGAGAAGTCTGACTCCACGGCCTCACACCTGCTGCATCATCTTCAACTGTGTTCCAAATAAACCCCATAAAACCTCGCACGTCAGGCCCTGCCGCCCCAGGCTTGGTTCTCAGGGAGGCGACGAGGCCCAGGCCTGACCCCCTTGACTGCCGGGTGGGGAACAGCACCGCACCCTCCACTGGACCCCTCAGCTCCTCAGCTCCTGGGCTTTGAAGAAAACGTGGATTCATCTTCAAAGCTCCAGCCCAATAGCCCCTCTCCTGTGCAGCCTTCCACGGCGCTTTCTGGAGGTTTCCATCTCGTGGCCCACCTCATCACACTTCCATCACCTAAAGCACGCCCCGTCCTGGGAGATTTCACTCTCTGTCCACGCTTCTTCCATCCGGCGATCGGTTGTCCTGTACTGAGTACCTGCCTGACCTGTTGCTGGGGACAGTGGGAGACGCAACACACCCTGCCCAGGCTCTGCCACTGGGGAGCTCGCACCTGAGCGAGGAGACCAGACACGCGCCTTCCGCAGTGCACGGAAACTGCTGCAACCCTACGTCCCCTCCCACCTGAACAGCTCCTAGTCATTCTTCAGACACAGCTTTGAGATCACCCGCCCCCAGCAGCCTCCAAACCCCTCACCCCCAGGAACGGGAGTCCCTTCCCCCCGGCCCCATATCACTCTGTGTTGTAATTGCCTGTTTCTCTCCATCCCCCTCTGGGCAGTTTGCTAGCAGTGCCTTGGAGGCAGCAGCTACTCAGAGAGCTTCCACTCAGGGGCTCTGAGCAGTCTGGCCACGGCCTCTGCACAGATGGGACACTTGGGAGTTGTTAAGATTCTTTGGGATGCAAGTTGGAGAAACCAAATGAGCTGCCTTAAATAAAAAAGGGGGAAGTTTCCGGAAAGGTGCAGTGGCGTCTCACGGAACCTCAGGTAGCAGGGTCTCCAGGGTGGACAGAATTAGGAGCTGGGGCATTTGGAGACCCAGCCTGCATTCTCTCCAGGCTCTTGCGCTGTCTTTCCTGAGTGTCCCTCCTGCCTCTCTCTCTGCAGAGCTCATCGTCCATGCAGCGGGAAACCCACCTTTCTCCGGCTTCCAGAGGTTCTCTGTGCATGTCCAGCAGAATGGAGTCCTTCCTGCTCACGCTCCCACGTTCCCAGGACATGGACGCTGCTGGCAGGCTGGTGTCATCGGAGGGATGTTGAGTCCTGGCTCAGCGAACCACAGAGCTGAGTAGAAGCTGCCGTGGTGAGTCACGGCAAAGCCCAGGAACGGAGCAGTTTTCCCGGTTCCTCTTCAACATGAATTTTCTTGGGCAGTGAGTCTGCAGAGTAAGCTGTCACACTCAAGTGTCCCCATCCATGCAAGGGCTATGGCCAGGTTGCTCAGAGCCCCCTGAGTTGAAGCTTTGAGCAGCTGCTGCCTCTCAGGGGGCACTGACTCCCAGAGCTCTGGGCTGGGGCGGACAAGCCCGTGGGCCACTGCTGCTTCTCAGGGCACTGAGGCAGCCCAGATGCTGAGTAGATGACACCCCCGGCAGAGGCCGCACTGAGAAGAGGTGACAGGGAGCCTCTCCACCTTGAGGCAAAGGCTGCGGGAAAGAAGTGTGCCCTTCGCTATGCAGAGCCACTCCTGCCGCTGGGCCCAGAAAACATGCTCAAAGCAGGGTCCCTGCTCCAGGTCCCGTTGCATCAGTTCTGCAGAAAAGACCTATTCCTCTGTGGGTCGACTGGCCCAGGAGCACAGGGTCCTGGCAGATTCTAGCACTGCTACCTTGCCGACCCGGAGCCCTGGCCCCTCTCCATCCGTTGAGAAAGCAAACCCACTCTAGGTACTTGCACCAGAGGGAATTGACTAGTGGGAGTTGGCTACACAGGGGAAGGAAGGAGCTGAGGAGCCATGGAGGGGCCTGTGCACAACCGATCCGTCCGCAAGAGCAGCCACTCCAAGCCGGGCTCCTCTGGCCCGGAGCCAGGGTGGGCTTCCCAGCAAAGGCCAGACACAGGGTTTGTCCCAAGTAAGCTGGAGGCACAGAGGAGACGCAGCCTGAAGGCGGGGAATGGGAGGGGGCTGCTCTGTGCCCCCCCTAAATCTGGGCAGTGCCCCCCACTGGGCAGACCTACACAGGGGCCACTGGGGAGTGTTTTCAGAGAAGAGCAGGGCCTGCACCTGAGGACAGTCAGATGCTCTCCCCACCCCACCCCCAGCAAAAGGAGGAGAAGTTCCCTTCCTCCTGGGGGCCAGCTGCCTTCCGCCTGCACCTCCCCTTCCAGTGAGGCTGCTCCCTTCTCTGCCTTCCTAGGCTCCTCCTGCCCCTCCCTACTGTGCAGCACGGCAGGCAACTTCCCTCTCTCTGAAAAGAAGGGAAAATGCACAAATACATGGAACCTCTCCACGTGATAAAATTATTCCCACGTGATCAGTCGTACTATTTCCTACTGCCCCAGGAGCACACTCCTTTCTTCCATAAAGCTCAGCCACTTACCAGAAAGATGAATAAGAGTACTTTAAGCCATATAAAAATCTGTGTAGCAATCCCACGACCCCCAGATCATGCTGCAGTGGCCCAGCACATGCCAAAAACAGACCACCAAGCCACCCAGAATGCTCGGTGAGCAATCCATCATGTGGCAAAGCCACCAGGCAAGAGCATTGCTCCACCAAGAACTCAGTTTCCCCCATTCTCCCATTGCTGCCTTCTCCCCCTCTTTACATAGCTTGGAAGTCAACTTCCCTGGATGGGCTTCAAACATCTATACATTTTTATCAGCATTTAAAAAATGGAAGTGAAAAGTCTAATGGGATTGCTGAGTAGAGATTGAACGGTTCCAGGGGAGGAAGTAATATAGGATAAAAAGGGGTGTTTAGTTTCAAAGCCTTTTAATAGAAAGTTGGAGAAAGCTTGCATAGAAAGCACTTGTCCTCAGAGTGCCAGGTTTTATTATGGATATCTGCTCAGGGAAGGAAATGAAAATGTCAAGTAGAAAAAGAAATTCGGGTGACCGAGGACTTTCATCGTGGGAGGAAATATTTAACTAAGTGCATTATTCATTTTGCATCGACTTAAGTGCCAGGGGCTCTCAGGTCATAGTGGGGGGCTGGCAAGAACGCACAGGCTCTGCTGAACCATGCAGTTAAATGTTCCTTTCCTTTGTAATTTCTGTTACAGAGTGTGGCTCTTCAGGGTCTGTTGGCTGAGGGCAAATATTCCGTCTTCTCGGAGGAAACTCTGCCTTTGCTTGACAGAAAAATGGACACGGTAACCTAGTAGAACTTGGTTTGCTCTGGTCACCAGGACTTAGTGTGCCTTTAATCTCCACTGAATTACCGAGTCCCCCGGGATTGGGTGGGCGGTCTCTGAGTCAGGGAGGAGTTCACGGCGGTTTTCAGGGGCCTGCTATTTCTCGCATCTCCATCAGGGACTCTGTGAGGGAGCCGTTGCTGAAATCAGACAGAAATGCCTTACTTTTGCTTTCTGACAGTGACATACAACAGTGATTTCTCCTTCCTATTTGATGTGTCTCAGAATGTAGTAGTTACTGCAAACTATTTCCCTAATTGATCTGGAATGCAGACTAATTCCTGTGTCCTGAATTGGTTCATGTGTCCCAAATTTGAAAACCGTTTCATACATTTAAGACTAGCCTTGCTAGGACTGAAATTTAGAGTTTTGTTTAACAAACAGACCAAAAGAAGAAAAAAAAAAAGTGAAGGAAGACGGTAAACTCTGACCAGATTATGAATGTTTTTTAAAATCCTACAAACATTGTGATAATAATCATGACAAGGATAACAAAAACAGAAACAAGCACTTCCTGAGGCCCTGCCTGCCGGGCACCGTGCTAAGTGCCTTGCGTACAGAACGCATTGGACTCTCCTGAAATCCGTGCAAGGTGGGCGCCAACGATTGTAAATAAGTTCACAGAGGCGCACAGAAGTGATGCAGCTGGCTGAGGTGTACACAGACAACAAGAGGTGGCCCTAGCACAAAGTTCTCTTTGGCTGAGACTCACTAAAATCTGAGTTGTTTGTGTATATAGAATTTATGGCTATCTGGAGGTGCTCTTTAATGCAACACTGATGATACAGCTTTGACTCAAGGGACCCCCATACCGAAAGCTTCTAGCGGAGTAGAAAATGAGAACCAGCACCAATTTCTTGTTCCCACTTATCCATCCCAGAGCCCTGTTCTGTGGCTTAACTTGCATGTTGAATGCATCACTCCACTGGTATCCAGCATTTGGCCACGCAGCCACGCATAGCTGCACGCGAGGCTGGGAAATGCTGTCCTCAGCTGGGCAGCCGTGGACCCAGCTGAAACAGTGGGATTCAACTACTAAATGACAGGGGAAGTGGATGGAGGGTAGCAACTGTCTGTGTTTGCCACAACCTCACTCACCACTGTGTACCAGCCTCTATTGCAGTCTCTGGTACATAAGTCTTGAGTGAATAAACTCACCTGTCAAAGGCTGCCAACCTCTGATAAGAATCCCAATCGCTACTACAAGTTTCTGAATGTTCCAACATTAGATGTAAAAATTCTCTCTCCAGTACAGGTTAGGCAAATGTTGGTATCCCATTGCCAACTGAAGGTTGTGATATCCTACTTCCCTACTTCCTTACCAATGGGACCCCAGTTTTGGTCAGGGTGATACCGTAGCATCATTCCTCCCTACAGAAAAATGTACTATCTCTGTCCTTTTTCTGTAGATATAAAATAAAACACCTGTTAAGATTAAAGAACAAAACACCCCAGCATCCCTTGCCGTTCGGAGTGACCAGGTGACTCTGTTCTGGCCCAGGAGATGTGAACACAAGTCCGTTCTTGCAGTTGGTTCCTGGGCGAGCTGTTGTTTTGTTTTTTATAAAACCCTGGCACACAGCTCTTTCCTCTTCTCCTGTCCCCTTCTCCATGCTTGAAACACAGACTGAACGCATGTGCTAAGGACAGCAGGCAGAGACAGCCAGAGGGCCCAGTCCTTGAAGATTCCTTCAGCCACCGCCCAGCTTCAACACATGAGAAAATCGAGCCTCATCTGGTCAAACACTGGGTCAAGTTTCTGTGATTTGCAGCCAACAAATCATATGAAGTTGCCAATATTTGATTGTTTTGACTCACAAAAATGGCAATTTCACAAGGTCTGACCTACCCTGAGTAAATTTTTTGTTCTAAACGGCAGTGAGCCATATTCATCAACCTCTAGTCTAAATAATAAGGAGCAGCAAACTGTCACTTACCAACATTTTTTTCTGGAGTGAGCATTTGGCCCTTTAAGGACCATAATAATGGGTTTTTAATATTGTGTTTTACCTGATATTTCATATCTTTTTGATAATACAGATGATTCAGTAAAAGACTCTCAGCCTCTCACTTGCATGCATTAGATGTCATTGAGAAACACTGTTGGTATTTTTTTTAAAAATAGCTACCTTCTCAGCAATTTTACTCCTAGGTGTATACCCAAAAAAATTGAAAACAGGGAACCAAATACATCCTTGCACACAAATGCTCATAGCAGCATTATTTACAATAGTCGAATACCCAGATGAACAAAAAAAATGGTCCATCCATACATTGGAATATTATTCTGACATAGGAAGGAATGAGGCTCTGACACCTGCCACAACATGGATGAACCTTGAGAACATGATGCTGAGTGACAGAAGCCAGACACAAAGGCCACATAGTGTGTGATTCCATTCATATGAAATATCCAGAATAGATAAACCCACAGAGACAGAAAGCAGATTGGTGGTTGCCAGGGGCTGGGAGAGGGACAATGTGAAAAAACTGCTTAATTGATACAGGGTTTCCTTTTCAAGTGATGAGAATATTTTGGAACTTGATAGAGGCAGTAGTTGCACAACATTGTGAATGTATGAAATGTCACTGAACTGTGCACTTTAAAATGGTTAATTTTATATTATTATTTATATTATGTGAATTTTATACTCAATTAAAAATTTTTATTCAATGTTTTAAATACATGAAAAAACCAAAATGATAATCCTACAAAATGACTTATAATTGAGGTAAAACAAAAAGTGAGCTAGCCAAGGGAAAAAGTTCTCAGTGCATTGACTTTGCCTCTGTGCTATTCCAGTTGTCTACTGCTGCATGATAAACCACTCCAAAATATAGTGGCTTTAAATAATGACATTTATTTTGCTCACGAACCCACAACTCAGGCAGGGCTCGGCAGGGACAGCTCGGCTCTGCTCCACCCAGCATCACCTGGGACTCCTCAAGGCCAGGGCCTGGGCTCACCTGAAGGTCCCCTCTCTTACCTTACTACCTCTCTTACCTGGCTACTGGTTCATGTTGGCCAGGGCCCCTGGTGGGGCTGGGGTCAGGACACCTGCATGTGGCCTTTCCATGTGGCTGCGTTCCAAAGATAAGCCTCCCAAGACGTCCAGACGCACACTGTGTCACCGTCTGGGACTTAGCGCCAGCTGCTGCAGCATTGCTCACAGCACAGCCATGGGCCTGGGCAGGTGAAGAGCAGGGAGGGGTCATTGTGGGGGGTTGGGACAGACTGGTGCCACCACCCTGGGAAGTGCAATCTGCCACTTCCATCCTGCTGTAGGTATTTGTCCTCTTGCACAGAAGAACTGGAAGGGGAAGAGCCGCGGGGAAGCCTACTCAAGGGCGGGGAACCAGAATTCTCATGTAGTTTGGGACTGGGGATGGAGATGGTCTCCGGGCTTTCACCAAAGAACCTAGAAGTCAATTCTCCACACTCGGGTCTGTGTTAAAGGATCCAGCAAATGTCCCACTCCACTGAACTCCGTATTCAAATGTTAAAAATCTCTCTCGTCAGCCCCCTCCCGCCCACAGCTGCCATGAATCACCTCTGGGCTGATTATTGCCCACAGATATTTAGTTGACTCCACATACACTGTGAACTGACTTAAAACATTAAACACATCTGTGTTTACCCAATCAATAACTTGTCCTGTTGAGAGAGAGAGAGAAAAAGAGAGAGAGAGAGAGAGAGAGAAAGAGGAAGGAAAAAAATCTATCCAGTGTTGTCTGGGTTGAATGCCGGCATTTTAGTGGATGAAAACCACTTCCTCCCGCGTCCAGCCTTCCCTGGAACGCGCCCTGCCTCCCAAATGCGTGGTCTTCTGGGGCAGAATTCAGGGGCCCATTTTTCAGGCCCTGTTAGACCATGATTTTTAAGCACACTCGGGGTGTCGCTTAGGGCCGGCTGGCAAGTGTCTGGGGAGGAGCGTGGCCCCCAGACTGCTCACAGCCTCACCCATGATTCCACGTCCCCACGAGGTCCCCTATGCAGAGAGTGAGATGGAGGTACTCCCCCTCACCATCCCTGACACTTCAGTCACCACAAGAGTGGGGCCCCCAAATCTCCAGGGGAGCCTGGGTGAGAGGTTAAGGACTGGGTGGCCTGGCCAGGATGGGCGCAGGGCCCAGGTGAACCTGCGCGCCCTGCTTCCTGCCACCCTCTTCCCGCTTTTCCCTTGGAGTTTTGGGATGTGTGTGTCCAGGTAAAAGTCACCTGCTCTTCAAAAGCCACCAAGGAAAACATGTCCCACTTTGTGCTGTTTGGTGGAGAGGTCAGAGGTCACTCCCAGGCCTCTGCTAACACTGAGAGCACAAAGCAAAGCACACGGGTCTCGTAAACCAAACACCAAACAAAACTCAGAATGTTCAAGCCTGTGGGCTGTTTCTCCTTGCGACGTAGGCGTGTGGGAGCTCAGCCTCCTGGTGATTTCTGTCGCTGTGTTAGCCCCTAGTCTTTATTGGAGGGGCATTAGTCAAATCTGTAAGGGCGAAGCTTACAAGGGTTTCTGGAAAGACGAAAGAGGGGCAGTGGGTGCTCAGTGTCACCACACGCCCACAAATTGGGGCCGACTGTGGCCTGTGCAGAGCCTCCCACAGGGGATCGTGGCTTGGAGACCGAGAGCATGCCGCCTGCTGGTGCCCATGCCACCTCCTCGCCTCCGTGGGGAGGTTTGTCCCGGGTCCATCTTCCCGGGGCAGACACGAGACGCAGCCAGGGCTCCGGCTTGGGGACAGGGGTGGGGGCTTCTGTGGTCACTTCCTCACTCCCACTTGTGTGGGCTCCCCCAGCTAAGGGTCCTCAGCAGGCAGTCTGTGTCACCTCCCCATGTTTGCCCCAGCTCCAGGCTCATTTCTTTCCTGAGGCTTTACTCTCTGTCCTGGAGGTCGGAGGGGCCCGGATGGCTCAGGCCACTGGGTTCAGGTGATCACTCCCCAGCTTCCCAGTGATAAGGAGGATGATGCTGCCCATTGTCCCCGGAGGAGCCACACCCAGCCCTGAGGCATCCTGCACCAAGCTGGGCCCCAGGCAGAGGGAGCCCAACAGGGCTGCTGCGAGGATCTGGGCCTCCCTTTATGGTCTCACCAGGCCTGCTTTACTCAGTAACTCAGGCCACCAGCTCCCAGGTGCACGCCAGCCTCGACAGGCGTGCCTCTCTGAGGAGCTGGGTCATCTGTCTCCTCCGAAAGGCAGTGGGAGCTGATGCACTGCAGGTTTGGTCGATGTTGAGTTTCTGATGCATAGATTAAACATTCCTCTGCAACTTGCAGATGTTGAGTGCCTGCACCATGAGCCCTCTAAGCTACTAATTTAAAAAATGCTTTTGAAATCCTTTTCCCTGATAGCATTCCAAGTGCTAATAGTTTGGTTTCACGTGAAAGCAAATGTATCAATTACCATCTTAACCTACCTTGAATGATTTGGAGATTCTGCTGATCATGTCAGACTGAATCTGGGGGGAATGCTGCAGCCTACAAGAGAGATCTTGCGTTGCTGTAAAACACGGCGGAGAGTGCTGGCCGTATCTAGCCACGTCCGTCCTGCGCAGGGAGGTGGAGAGACACACCACGGGGCCTTCTCGTCTCCACCTGCCGTGACGTTTCTGAGAGCAAAGCTTCTGTCCCATCCTTGAGCCAAACTTCCCCACTTAGAGCTCAGAAATGATCTTTGAAAACCCATAAAAAAACAGGCATTGCCCTTTGAGGTGACAATTCTGCTTTGGGGAATTTACCCTACAGAAATAACTAATGATGTGATTGTGAAAGACTTAGTGCCAAGAACTTTCATCACAAGACTGTTTATAGATTGAGAAACTGGAAACAAACTCAATGCCCAACACTAGGGGTTGGTTAAATGTGCCACATCCCTACAGTGAGATCCTAATGCACACTCATCAAACACCACAGCCTGGGGCCAAAGCCAGCCCTCCTCCTGTTTTTGTAAATAAAGTTTTATTGGAACACAGCCATGCCCATTAGTTCACATGCCGTCTATGGCTGCTTTAGCCACAGACACCGTCCAGCCCACAGAGCCAAATGTATTCACTCTCTGGCCTTTTACAGATGTTTGCTGACTCCTGCCATTGGATGGAAAGGAAATATGCATGATGTGCTGCTGAGTGAAGAAACATGTCGCAAAACTGTATGATTTTCATAATCCCAGTTATGACTCAAGAGAATACTGACGTGCGGATACATACATGGATTTCCTCTGGGTCGTGGAATGTTGAATGCTTTGGAAGAGCATATCTACATTTTCTAACTTTTCTGCAATGAACCTGTAGCACTTGCAGAATAACAAGTGACAAAAAGTAAAACAAAAACAATGTGGTGAAAGCAGCAGCAGGGTACACATCAGAGACCCAGTTAGACCCAGGTTCTATTCTGCCAACTAACTCAGACTCTTGAATCTTCTGAACCTTAGCTGGCTCCTTGTAAGAGCGGGAACACAGGAAGCCTCGTGTCAAAGGGCCTGTCTTAGGAGTAAGGTTTCTGTGAGGCCACGTGTGAGACGAAGCTCACTTCATCACCGTACGGGGCTGTGCTGTCAATGCGGTAGCAGTAAGTGGCTATTTAGAACTGACATAAATACATTTAAACAGAATTTGAAAATTCTATTCCTCAGTGGTGTTGGCCACAGCTGAAAGGCTCAATAGCCACTTGGGGCTGGTAGTGACCCTCCCGGACAAGACAGATACAGAACTTTCCACCATCACAGGAAGTTCCAGGGGGCAGTGCAGGCTCAGAGCTTCACTGTTCACATCCCTACATTTTGATGCTGACTTTTTCAACAGTCACCTCAGAGAGCAGAAGTATTATTCCCATTTCACAGTCAAGAAAACCAAGTCTTTGAATGGTTAGTTGAGTTGGCCCAACGTCACACCCTAAGAAGTGATTCTAGAGTCTGGACTTCAGGATCTACTTTCATGGGTGAGTAAGTAACTAGGCAGTTACACAAAGGAGCCAAATGCAACGAGGTTTGGAGAGTGCATGGGCCCATATTCTCCAGAGGAGATCCTTTCTACAGCGGCTGCTCAGAGACCTGAGACTTGACACTTGAGACCTGCAGAGGAGGGCCGACTCCTGCGTGGGTGCTCAGGACCAAATCTGCGGCCGCCCAGTGCCGACAGCCATCGGCGGGATCAGTGCAGCTCCACCCTGGGCCTGGCCCCAGCACTGCCCCTGACACCCCACAGACCGTTCCTCCAAGTAGGGCCTCAGTCTCACCTTGAAAACAAACAGGGTTACGCTAGTTGGCTCATGAAGAACCTTCCAGCTTGAAAATGTCAGGAGTCTGTGATTCATTTTCAAACACTATCAAAAGACAATCATTTCAAATTGTATTATTTTCTGGCACTTTGATAATTTGACACTTTTTGAGGGCTATTTTGAAAGTACAGAAAGAAGCAAAGGGCAACCATAAATAACAATGTCCCACGTGTCCCAATTCCTGGTGCTTAGGAAAGGATTTACATGAATGAATGAATCAATCAATCAATCAACAATTACGCTTAGTGCTACCCCTCACATGGGAGTTAATTCTCTGGTCACATGAAACGAGGGATGTCAAAGGACACTGCAATTTGGGAAGGGTTAGGCCAATGAACAGCATTGTCCTGTATTTATCATGGCACAGCGTAAGCTGCTGTAACAAAGAGATGTAGAAATGCGGAGACTAACACGAGATACACGTGCCTCTCTCTTGCTAATAGTCCAGTGAGCTCTAGAGTTGCTCACCCAAGACATGTACCTTCCATCCAGGGGTGCGCGTGTCAATAGGGCTGTTCACAAACATCCCATCTCTCCTCCTTGGCATGAAAACGGATAGTAGCTGTGTGTCCCTGTGCAACTGGGCTTGGCCCTCTTGCTGGCTTTGACCATTAGCTGTGGTTGAATGACCTGTTGCCCTGCACTGATGGCTGTGAAGACAGACATGTTGCAGTAAAACCAGCATCTACCACGGGTCCCTCCGCACCTACAGTGGGCAGAGCTCCCATGGGCCTATGTTGGACGTGAAGCCAGAATGAAAGATAAACTTGTATATGTAGCCATGGAGGCTTGGGGCTCTTTGTTTCCGGAGCATAACACAGCCACTCTGACTGGTAGAGGCCCGAGGTGGCTGCTCCTGCTCCTGCTCTCTCATCTGCATCCCAGTGAGAAGGAAAGAGGGAAAAGGGCAAAGGAAACACACACCCACTTTCTTCTAAAGACATAGACAGCAGAAGTGAGTCCATCCCTTCATAGACCACCACCCAGAATGTGGTCACGAGGACACCGTGGTGGCAGAGGAGGCTGCAATGTGGTCCAGCGGAGCTGGCACCATCCCAGCTAGGAGAAAAGTGAGCCTGGTAGATGCCTAGTGGTCTCTGTCACGCCGGCCTCCCTGGGTTTGAGGGCAAATGGGCAGGTCGGCCCTCCTTTGAGGCGGGAGGCCACACCTACAGGTTCAGTCATACAGTGGGAATTTGTGTTGGTGCCGCAGAGAGGCAGACAGGGCGGAGGCTGGGGAGTGGAGGTCAGGGACGGCTCCTCAGTGGAATCATCTGGGCAGAGACTTGACTGAAGTGAAGCGGGATGGGCATGTTCTACACAGAGGGCACAGCAGATGCAAAGGCCCTGCAGCTGGGACGTGCCAGGTGTGCCCGCCAGTGTGGCCGGTGCAGCGGCCAGGGCTGCAGGGGGTGGGGTCAGATGCTTCATGGCCAGATCTCATAGGACCCTGAAGGCCACAGCAGAGACTTTGGGTTTTACTGCGGAGGCTGAGCCAGGAGCCACGAGAGGCTGTGGAGCAGGGTGGGCAGCAGGCCTGGGATGTGAAAGTGTCACTTAGTGTCACTGGGCTGCACGAGAAGGTGACAAGGGACCAGGCCAGGGCAGCGGCTGGGGAGGTCACGAAAAGCCAGGGGCGTGAAGGGGCTGGGAACAGAACCCGCGGCCCTCGGCGCACCGCTGTGGGATGCCGCGTGCACCGTCTGAAGCGCTGCCCCCTGCAGCCTGCAGAGTCCCCACACCCAGCCCACCCCTCATTGCCGGACCGCACCCCTGTGCCCCTCTTCCGCGTGCACCCCCACCCCTCCCTCAGGGCTCCGCTGGGAGAGGCTCTAGGATCACGCAGGGTCCCTGGCGCAGAGTAGGGGCGCAAAGGAAGGAGGGAGGGAGGGAGGACAGCCGGGCCAAGCACCACATCAGCACTGTCCTCTTCCTGGCCGTGGCAGGGTTTGGTGCGAGAACAAATGACATCATTCAGCTTTCTCCGTGTCTCCCGCAGCTGGGCTGTTCAGAAGGAAGAGGAGCAGGAGGATCGTCTGCGAGTTTTCCCTATTTCCCTCTCTCCAGGAGGGTGGCACCCGCCTGCAGCCCACTTCCACGCTGTCACAGCCCTGCCCTGTCTCCAGCCCTGCTCCCCGGACACTGCTCCCAAGTGGCAGAAGCTCTGCCACGTCTTCCTCCCCTGGGGTTTACTGAGACTCACAGTGGGACGCCACCGTTGTGGGGCGAGGGAGGGCCCCGCTGGGGACCCAGAACCCTGTGTACTGGCCGACACTCTCGCCTGGGTTTTTAGGGGACCCAAGGCTGTAGCACGAGGGGTGTCGCCTCTGTGCAGCCTGTGCACAGGTGGATGTGCAGTGTGAAGTCCTCGCTCCTTGGCAGGCTCCTTGCAGGCTGACAAGTGACCAGGTACTTGCAAAGCCCAAGAGCTCCCTGCATGGTTGGCTTCTTTGAACACGGGGTCTTGAGCAGGAAAGCGGCCCCATTACAGAGGTCCTCACTTGGCCCATCGGGAACGGCCACCTCCCTCAGCAACAGCAGACAACACGGAGAAACAGCCCTCCTGCTGGTGACAGTGGCAGCTCTGTCACCCCCACCCTGTCCCCTGGGTTCTCTGGGGAGTGTGGGACCATGTGGATGTCTCCTAGACCACATGCCTTGCCCACAGCCTGCAGCCTTCCCTGGGCCCTGGAGCAGTGGCAGCACTGGACCCTGACCCGGGCCCTGGCCACAGCAGTCTCCTGGGTTTTCCCAAGCACAGAGGTCCCTCACCACAGGCCCTTTGCACTGGCTTCCCTCTGCCTGGAACACTTGACCCTAAGGTACAACGAGTTTGCTTCACCCTTCAAGCTTGCTGCCTCTCTGTTTCTTTTCCAGCAAGTTTGCCCTGATGACCAAGTTAACACTGCAGCCACCTGGTCCCCCCAGCTTTGCCTAGACCCTCCAGCCCTCGGGTTTCGCTTGGTCCAGGATCACGATGGCCTGCACACCTCTGCATTCCAGCCACAGGGGGGAGGAAGGGGAAGGAGAGAGCGCACCCTTCCCTTGACCAGCACGGCTGGAGGTGGCCTGGGTCACGTTCATGCACAGCGTATCAGCCGGGGCAGAATCACATAGCCACACCTGCTGCCACAGAGGCTGGGGACAGTGCTGTCGTCCCAGCAGCCACAGGCCCGGCTGAAGCGCCCCTTACTGTAGAAGATGGGGAAACCAGCATTCTCTCCTCTATTCTTCCCTCTCACGCCTCCGAGCCCGGATGCCGTCTGAGTCGTTGGCTCAGGGGACAGCCAAGGGGAGCTTCGTGCAGGCGAAGAAATCTCAGCTTTGACACTAAGCGAAAGAAGCTAACTCGAAAGGCCACGCATCGCGTGGTTCCACGCCTGTGAAGCATCCAGAGGCGGGAAGCAGATCAGCTGCTGTCGAGGGCTGGGGTGGGGGGCTGGGGAGTGACTTTATGGGGACGGAGTTTCTTCCTGGGGTGATGAAAACACTCTGGAGTTAGACACTGGTGACGGTTGCACACTTCTGTGAATGTATTAAAAGCTGATGAATTGTACATGTTCAAAGAGCAAACTCTGTGGCAGATGAATTTTATCTCATTTTTTTTTAAAGACTTTGAGGCCATGTCCAAGCCACATCTCAGCAGGGCTCCCCTGTGAGAGCTGTGCCATCCTCCCACCACAAGTCCCTCCCTGTGGCCTCTCACTCCCCCACTTGCTAGCCTCTGCCACCCACACGCGCCCTCCCCCGTCTTCCATACCTGGGGCCCTGGTCTAGGCACGGGGGGGGGACAAACAATAAACAGGTGCATCTGTGTGTCAGAGGGTGACACTCTCTGTGTAGGAAAATCATGCTTCCTAGGGCTGGGGTGTGAGGACATGCTGCACAGGGGTCAGGAAAGGTCCCTTTGACCCGGAGACAGAGTGTCCCAGGAAGCGCCCCAGGGAGACACGTGCCTGGTGCGCTCAAGGAACCTTGAGGAGGCTGGTGCTGCCAGGAGGGCTGAGTGATGGGCAGGGGGTGGGCAGTGGGTGGGCGGTGGGTGGCAGGGCTGAGGACGCAGAGCTCAGACTTTGGCCTCTACCAGGAGTGAGAGCAGGAACCTGGGAGGCTGTGGATGGAGGAGGCACCCGATGGAACAACTCGAGAGGGTGTTCTGGCTGCTGTGCAGGGCTGGGGAAGGAGGGGCCAGGACATGGGGTGGCTGCTTGGGGCAGGACCAGGTGGGCTAAGGGACGGAGGTGGGTTGGGGTCCTGGCTGTCTTGAAGGTAGGCCTTACGGGATCTGCTGACAGGTGGGATGTGGGTTTTGATACAGAGAGAGGAATCCAGGACACCTCCAAGGGTTGGGGCCTGAGCATCGGGAGGGGGAGAGGTTCCCTGGACCAGGATGGGCCCCCCTGGGAGGAGCAGGTTTTGGGGGGAGTGAGGAGTTCAGCTGGAAATGTCCAATCTGTGGGGCCCATTAAGCAGCCGGCCAGAGCAGCCAGGTCGGCAGCTGGGTGACAAGGCCTGGGGCCCGGGGGAGCAGGGCTGGACCCGGCTGTTGCCGGCACTTGGATGACATGAACACCAAGAGCGGCCAGAGAAGACCCAGAGAGGGATGGGCAGAGGGGCTGGGCTGCTCTGGCGTTAGAGACAGAGAGCCGGCAAAGGACACAGGGACTGGCCAGTGAGGGGCAGGAGGGATGAGGTGGCCAGTGTCCTGCGACAGCACCAGGCCTGGCTGTGCCCTGACCCGGCCCGTCAGCCATCACTGTGGAATCTGGGTATTTAGGGGCCCCCAGCTTGGCCACACAGGGCTGAGACCAAATCTCAGCGTGGGGCCCCAGGAACATGTGATCTCAGGCTGGCCACTCACCTCCCCTTGTCCCAGTGTCCTCATCTGGGAAGTAGGCATGATGGCGCCTTCCTGGTGAAGCCGTCCGAGAGGAAAGGGAGGTGATTGCACGGCTCCCAGGGCACAGCCTGCACACGTGAGCCCGCCATGAATGAGAGCGACCATTCTCCCCGCCTGCAGCTGGGATGGGCTCCTGCGAGCTTCCACACACATTTTCCAAAGAAGCAGCGTGCTACGGGCTGTGAGGGGGTTTAGGATCCCCCCTTCCGGGCGCGACACGCACGCGCTGAGTGCCTCCGAAGACCGCCCTCCACGGAGCCCCGGAGTCAGGCCCCTGCCCATGGGGCCGGTGCGGTGGGGTCGGGGTGTCGAGCGGAGCAGTGACGCGGGTGACCCACAGGGGCCCAGAGGCGGAACACTGAGTCTGGCCGGGCTCCAGGAAGGTTTCGGAGGGGGAGACTGCGCTGAGCTCGAAGGCAGCACGGAAGCATGAGAAGAAAGGACAGGGAGCAGCACGCGGCTCTCAGAGGATGGGGGCGGGGAGGCACGGACGCAGGGTCCCCCCAGGCACGTGGGGAAGGCCCGTGGCTCTCAAGCAGGAGAGAGACCTGGTCAGATCGCACTTCAGGAATTTCGCTGAGGTCTCGAGGCGGAGGGGACGCGTGGGGCAGAAGCCTGAAGCAGCTAGCCCTGACGCAGAGCTGCCTCGTGAAGCGCCGCAAACACCGAATAGCTGTGTGCTCGGCCCCTGCTCCTAGGGGAAGTACAGGGTTAGGTTCCTGCGAGCTTCTGGTCATACCATTTTCATCACTGATCAATACACAACCTTGTTTATGTGTGTTTCTGTTTAAAAACACCTTATTTAATACGCACTGTTGACTCACGAACATTGAACCCATGACCTACGGCGCTCTAACTCTTGCCCGAACGAGCTCACCTAACTCAGGCACATCAGGCACATCACAGCCTTCTGTGCTGAGGGACACTACACAGCCCTTCAGCACTGTGACTGGGGACAGTTCAAACAGGGAAATCACCAACAAAAAGCACAAAACGGTGAAAAACATGGCCCTTAATAGACCAGAAAAGGACACTTGTCTGCAGAAGGGGTGCTGGAAGGAGCAGGCGGAGAATCACCTTGCTGACCCTCCGCTGGGAACGAGAGCATCAGATGACTCAAAGATTTTGCCACCTTGCACAGGTCCACAAATGACCCAGGAAGCCCCTTGAATATTGATTTGGGGGCTACAAATACATTTTAGCAGGTAGGGGAGTTTGCAAATATGGAATCCTGGAGTGATGAGGAAGGACTGTATTCAGAGCCCACCCACAAGCGTCACAGGGGAGTTCTGTACTGAAGGCTTGATCTGCCTGCTGCAGGAGGTCTTCCAAGTCCTTTCCAGGGGCCTCTTCATGCACCTTGACTGCAGTCTCCTGGTGAAGATATCAAAGTCCTCATTCACAGAGGGGAAAGTGAGCAAAGCCCAGAGAGGCAAGATCAAAGCCCATAAAGGGCAGAGCCCTGCGGTGCCAGGGGCAGCTGGGAGGGCTTGGGGGAGCGAGTCTGTGGGCTCTGCGTCTCTGACTTCATCACCTCTGTGGGGGTTGGCACCACACCCCACCAAACCCTTCAATTTTGGGTGCAGTGAGGTTGGGGTGTCAGTGAGACTCCAAGTGGAGCTGTCCCAGATGCACGTGGAGACGTCCCAGATGCACGTGGAGACGCTGATGAGCAGGGCAGGAGAGAGACGGGGTGGAGGATGGACCCAGGTTTCAGGAGAGCAGAGGTGTGGACGGCGAGGCAAGAAGACGGCTTCAGCTCCACTGGCATTGAACCGAGCACCCCACTCATGTGTACATCACAACCCACAGCCTCGCCAAGCCCAGGGTCCGAATAAGAACTGGGGGATTATAACCCAAAGTAGAACATACATATCCATGAGTCCAACTGATGTAACTAAATGATTGGATAAATACATAAATGGGGAGAAGAGACGAATCTCCCATGCTAAAGAATTCCGAATAACGTATGTAGACACTACACACCCTCGAGGAGCTGCAGCGTAACTCCCCACTCCTTAAGTGTGGGCTGCGAATAGTGACTTCCTTCCAAAGAGCAGGGCATGGGGACAGGGAAAACAGAGTAAATTCATAGTGAAGAAATCTGACAAACACAAACTCAGCCAGGTGGTCAAGGTCGACACCAGCAAATGGTGAGTCATGTTGATTGTGAAGACTCTTGAAAGGATGTGAATAGGGCGTGTGGGTTTGGGGGTCTTCCGCCCAAAACCCATACCCCCAGTCATCATGAAAAAAAATCAGACAAATCTCAATTGAGAGACATTCTACAAAATACCTGAACAGCGCTCCTCAAAACTGTCCAGGTCATCAGAAACGAGCAAAGTCTGAGAAATTGTCACAACCAACAGGAGCCTAAGGAGACATGATGATTAAATGCCATGTGGGATCCCGGATGGGATCATGGGGCAGAAAAAGGACATTAGCAGGAAACTGAGGAAATCTGAAAAACGTATGGACATTAGTTAATGATAATGTATCAATATTGGTTCATTCCAGTGAATGCACTGGAGTAATGACAGGTGTAATAACAGGGGAAACTGGGTACAGGGTACATGGGAACACTCTGTACTATCTTCTCAATTTTTCTGTAAACCTAAAACTGTTCTCAAATAAAAAATTTATTTAAGATAAAATAAATACAGAAATTTTAAAAATAAGAGTTGGGTTTGGGGACTTCTGTCTCACACTCTGAAGGGTAAGCGACACAGTGTTTGTAAGGAAGTGTGGCTGCCAAGGACACATCAGTCTCCTTGATATCACCTTGCCTTTAGCTCCCTGCGACTGGGCAACCATGGGCTTTATGCCTTCCTCCCTTCAACTCTGAGATGGGAAATCAAGGCCAATATCAGAAGAGCACTGGCTGTCTCCGTAAGAGTGAAGTGGGTTCACAGAGGACAAAGTACATGCCTGGGTCCCCCCACTCCCTGCCAGCCTTGGGCTCTGAATGGGTTCTGTGTTGCTGAAAGTTTATCCATGCAGCCTCTGAGTCCTCCCTCCCTCAGATGTTTAGCATCCCTGCCCTGTTCCTGATTAAGCCAGCTCCATCGGGGGCCTGACAGCAGTTTCTGGTGTCGCTGTCAGATCCCTGGAAGTCTTATCAGGTGGGCACAGAGCTTGTCCTTGAATGGATGGAGCCTTGGCGGACGATGCCGCGCACCACACTTTCCCCTCTGAGCAGAAATGAGGCTGTAATGATCTGGGCCCAAGCTGTCTGTGGGTGTGGAAGTGCATCTTTCAGCACTTGCAGAGCAAAGGCATGGCCCACCTCACCCTTTGCACTCTGCAGCTCCCAGCCCCATCTCCAAGTGCCAGATCCTGGCTCCATTTCAGAAAGTGCCTTGAGCCTGGCCTGACTGGGTAATTGAGTCAGGCACACGGCAGGATAAAATGGAAGAAGGAAAGCCCTGCTCAAATTGAACGTCCCAAGCTCAGAAAGGCCCAGGATGAGGACTTTTAATGGCTTTCTGTCCTCTTTGTTTAAAACACTAAAAACCCAGCTAGGACAAAAAGAACTTACCTTTGAGGAAGCAGCTGCCGACCTCCTAGGATGCCTGGTGTTCTTGCAGTCAGTCACCGTCAGGAGTATTGTCCATCCCATCTTGCAGAGGAGGCTCTGAGAACTTGAGGAATTTGCCTAAGATCTTCAGGGTAGGCAGAGGCAAATCTGGGATCAAATTAGGGGCTGAATCCAGCTCATTCCAAGTCTCCACAGGCATCCCGGAAACGCAACGTGAAGGAGCTTCTGAGAACGTCCTGACCATCCTCCACGGCCAGCGTGTTAGAGGTGCAAGCCCCGGTGGGAATTGTTAGCCCTACACGTGGGCGCCCCCAGATGACAGGTCTGTTTCAGATGCTCCCCCTGCAAGGCCATTCACTCCTTCCAGACACCGGACCTGTAATCTTGGCAGCTCCCACCCGGGAGGGGCAAGGCCTGGCTGTGAATGAATTGACAAGCCTGGCTCTTCTCAGGTGTGCATGCAGGAAGGTCGAATTACAGCACAGCCTCAAAGCGGTGGCTCTTTCTCTGTCTAAGCATTGAAAATCATTAGCACTCATATAAACTGATTATTTTTAGCAACACCTATACAATAATTATGAGGAGTAATATAATTTAAAGTAACATCTAAAGAAGTAAATCTTCCTTGGTGTGATTTGGTACCTCTTTAAACTCCTCTACCAATGCAACAATGACAACCAGCCCCGAGTCCCCTTGCTCTGCTTTCAGGATTAATCTTCATATACTGCCTCCACTGTAATTTAAGAAATTAAGCATTTTGGATCTTCGACAGTTTTGCAGTTTTTCCAACTTGCTTGTTTAACCTGCCTTATATGAAGAATCTCTGAAAGGGCTTTAAGTTCCCTGAATTTTCTCCCTTGCGTATGCTGTGTGTTTTGTTGTTTGTTTGTTTGAGTTTATTTGGGGTACATAATTGACGTAGAATGAAATGCACAAATCTCAAGTCTACAACTGACTGATTTTGCACCAGTGCGTGCGCCACTATCACCCAGAAATTCCCTCACGCCCCTTCCTGGTGATACCTCCCCTGCCCCACAAGGTAACTCCTTTTCTGATTCTGTCACCATAGATTGCTATTGCCTGTTCTTGAACCTACAGAAATGGAATCATATGGTATGTGCTGATTTATACCTGGATTCTTTTGCTCAAAGTAATGTTTCCGAGATTCTGCTATGTGTTTTTATTATTCTCTTCTTTATTCTGAAATTTTTCAAATATTCAGAAAAGAAATAATGTAATAAATACCCATGTACAAAACCATCTAGATTTAGCAAAAAGTTAACATATTGATATTTGCTTCACATTTATATTTCAAGAAATAAACATTACCAATATAGCCCCTGCAGACCCCACCGAATTTGTTTTCCCCCTTCCTTCTTCAGAGGTGGCCACTATTCTGAAGTTCATGAATATCCCTCCTGTTGGAGCTTTTATGTTTTACAACAGGTGTCTCTGTAAACAATATAGGGTACTATTATTTTATATGTTGTAAAATGTATATAAGTAATATCCTATATTGTATCTGTTACTGTGCAGTCAGGAAAGTAGAAACCACTCTGGAGCTTTCAAACAAAGGTGCTTAATATACGGACTTTGTTTCATAAGTGGGGCAGGCAATGTTCCCGGAGTCCACAGGTCTGCACACTGAGCAGCAAGCTACCCCTGCCTCCGCTGCAGCCACCACGGCCTCTTAGCAGGAAGATCAGAGCCCGCACTCTGGCTGATGTGCCTGGGCCTGTCGCAAATGCAGCAGGAGCCCAGGGTCAACTGCAGCTGCCCGAGCTGAAGGCAGGGGTGGGTGTGGGGGAGACATGGTTTCTTCCCTCTCCCCACCTTCCAGTTTCACAGGAGTGGTTCCCACCGTGAGAGCCCAATCAGCGACTTCTGGCACATGAAATTTCCAAGATTCCTCCCCTGTGATGGGCAGCAGGCTGGAATATCACATTCGCCGTGGAAAGCCAGCAGAAAAATAGCCAGCACATGCACATGCCCTTCTGAAACTGCTTTTCCACTAGACATTCTGGTTTTGGAAATTGATTGGTATTGATTATATCTGGCTCACCAACTTCACCTGCTGTGTATACCCTGCACTGCAGCGATGCATCCACTCCCGTCACCGATGCTGGTTTTTGGTTTGTTTGTTTCTTTCTTTCTTTTTTACCTTCCCAGCATCTGCACAGTCTTTCTGTGTTTGGAAACGTCCCCACCTCAAGAGTCTTGGTATAAGACAGAGATTTATGGCACAATAAATGCTAAGGAGGCCAGATACTTGCTTTATCAGCCCATCCGTGGGGGAACTGGGGCTTGTCCACACACCCTGGACCCCGCCGGTCAGACGTCGAAGTCACCACGCCAAATGTGAACAAAGGGCTAATGACACAAATTAGTGACTAGATAAGGGTGCAAAAGAGTTCAATATAGTCTCCTCTCTTCTTTTGCACTTAAAATTCTTCATAACAAAATGTAAAATAAAAGGAAAGCCAAAAAAAAGGCAGTGGCTTCCCTCACTTGCCATTGAAGACAAATATTATCCATTCTGGTAAATTAAAATCTTCAACAGCATCTGCTGGGTAACAGCAAACAAACAAATAAACAAATAAAAACCTTGAACCCAGGGGACATTCTCTGGCAACGTGGGCAGTGTCACCACTAACCTCCACACCCAAGGCTGTGGTTACCACGGTGCCAGCGCCGGGGGCGCCATGCTTGGTGCCTCTGGTGTCACCAGGGAACCTTCCAGTCCCCCTTTCCCCACCAAATGTGCTCTGTGTTGGCATCTCAGCTGCGTCTCTGGGCTCACAGCCTCCGAACTAGTTTCTCCAACCCTCCCGGCAATTCCACAAGCTACCCAGTAGATTCTGAAGAACTTGCTTTTTTTCTTAAAAAAAGCCAGAGCCCACTTCTGTTGCTCACAGTCAGGACCCCCGACAGACGGACAGACACAAGTACCGGGAGCTGTAAAGGAACGGCAGTCAGGGACAGGGAGGGAGCCGCGGTTGGCAATCCGGCCTGCCTGGGAAGGAAGGCAGGGGCAGCACCCCAGAAGGAAAGGGCTGCACCTCGGGAAGCCTGTGGCGCCCCGTGGGAAAATGCCCAGCCAGCTGGCGCGTGAGTCACCTGGTCTGAAGTGTCCACTGAAGGCTGGGCTGGGGGGGCCCGCACGGCCCTGCCAGAAACCAGCAGAGCAGGTGTGACAGAGTAGGCGCGTGGCTCTGACAAGGCTGGTGGCTCAAGGAAAGGAAATAAAACGTTGAGATTCACAAAACTTTGGCTCAAGGGACAGACTGAAGTGGAGGGACTTTCTAGGCTCATGTTAAAAGAACCTTGCATCCCCTGTTGCCACTGGACTGAAATGGCCAAATGTCAGACATGGGGTGTGAGTCTGGGCTTTGCCCAATCACAAGGTCAGAGAAATTCACTGTCTCCCCAGAACCCCCTGACTGAGAGGGAGAGAGCATCACGGGCGTGGGGGTACCCAGGACATTCAGAGACTCTCGAACCCCAAGCCCCTTGGATCCTCCCTCGCCAGCGAATCTGCCCTTCCTCCCTCCTGCCTCAAGGGCTCCTCCCGCCTGTAGGCAGATGCCGCACCCGCCTGGGGGCCTGCAGCCTCCCAGCTGGCTCGGGGCACTTGGGGCAGCGGGTCCATGACACCCGGGAACTCTAACCCACCCCCATATTCCTGTGCCCCTTTGGGACTGCCCACACGACAGGCCCACCTCAACCCTCCGCTGCTAAAACCCATCCTTTTCCTCCCACTGAGTGTATGAGGTCAGCAGATGGCATCAAACATTTACCCAAATCCTTAAGTCTGTCTGTTCACTCATTTCTTTATCAAAACTGCTTCTTTCTCTCCCTCTGGACACTCAAAGTTTTGCCTATAAGAAAACTAACCAAATAGATAGAAAGATGGACAGACAGACAGAGTGACTTCTGTTAAAACTGTATCAGAAGCAGGCACACCCAGGGCCCAGATGTTGATTTCTAAGACCATTCTCTCATGAAGGAACCAGGGCCCTTGGTGAAATGGCTGATTCTGGGACTGGGGCAGGGAAAACACAAGACGCGCCCAGATCACCTTGCAGTGACAGAAAGCAAGGAAGCACTAAGGGAGAGAAAAAGGAAAAAGCACAGTGATGGGAGAATGCCAATTGAAAGATCTCCCATTGGCCAAAACTGGGACTGTTTGAGCAACAAAATGAAAAAAGTAGCATTGAATCATAACACAGAGTCTGACGTAAACATCCGGGAGTCCACACTGATAGAAAGAAGTGATTAAACACATGGAGAGAAGAGATACGTCTCCCATGCGGAAGAATCCCACATAATTCATGCGGACACCACACCCCGACAGAGGTGGGCACAGCCCCAGCTCTCAACTGGGCTGTGCACAGCGACTTCCTTCTGAAGAGCATAGACAGGAGGAGGGAGCATCGTGACCCTGCGGCGGGAACCTGACACACACCCCTCAGCCAGGTGGTAGAGGTCCACGTCCACTGTGATGAGTCTTGGTGACACGTGGGCCCAGACAGGACGTGACGAGAAGGGCGCTTTGCCTCTGGGGCCTTCTTCCAATGACTTCAGGCCCCAGTCTAACCATGAGAGAAACAGCAGACAAAGCCCAGCAGAGGGACATTCTGCAAAACACCCGAGCATCTTCCTCAAAACTGTGTAGGTCACCAAAAACAGGGAGGGTCGTTGAAATTGTCACAGCTCAGAGCAGCCCAGGGAGACGTGACGACTAAATGCCATGTGGGATCCTGGGTGGGGCCTTGAGATTAAGAAAGGGCAGGAGGGGAAACTGAGGAAATCTGAATAAAGCGTGGACTGTGGTTGATGATAATGGATCGATGCCAGCTCATTAGGTGTCACAAATGCGCCAGAGGAATGCCAGGGGCTAATATGGGGGCACTGGTTATGGGCACATGGGAACTCTCTGTGCTGTCTTCTCAATGTTCTATAAGTTTAAAACTTCTAAAATTAAATTTTATTTTAAAAAACTACATCAGACCGTATCAGACTCAGAATTTTACATGTGTGCCGTTGATTACATGTTCGTTAATGAGCTCTCACAGTCTTGAACCCCTTCCCCGTCTTCCCTCCCTCTCCCAGCTCTGGAGAGCCCTGGTTTCGGTCACTTCCTAAGACCCTCTTTTTCAACAGCGCAAATGTTGCAATCTTATGATTAAATTAGCATCTGCAGCCGAAAGTCCCTGCGGGGTGCCGAGGAGGAAGCTTCTAGGAAGCACAAGCACCTTCTGCTTGTCTGTTCTCATTGTGTGTTTGCATTTGGTCTGCGGGTGACGCAATGGCTCTGCCGATGTTGACCTCATCTGCAGGGACAGAGCGGATTTGTCTCAGGTGAGGCTGGAGGTGGTGGGGTCGTTGGCACAGGGTTGATGGGGACATTTCTCTACAGGAGGAGGAGTTCGAGGTGGTCACAGGGGCAGGGCAGGGAACCCCCACGTGGCTCTTGAACCAGTTATCTTCGGGGCAGCGTCCATGCCCACCCCATGCAGGTGGCTACAGCAGAGGCTTTCTGCACCCCACCAGACTCTGACTGCTCCCGTCCACACCAAGGACTTCTTACTGCCATCGCTGTGACACTGCTGACAGCTCCTTCTAGCCACGGTAGCTTGCTCAGTCTGCCACACCCTGGGAGCAGCCCCAGCCAAAGAGAGATGCAAGTTGCTGGATAAACACCCTGGCATCCTCCCTGGAGCCCCTGTTACCCACAGAGGCACCTGCTCATTAGCACACCCTGAGGGACTCCCTTCCCTCCTGCACTCAATTCCCACCCATATCCGGTGCTTACTGGGACCACCCGGGATGGGGGTGGCCTCCAGATGGCCCCCAGTGGCCAGTGCCTGTGTGGCCCTCACTGAATTAAGGCTGGTCCCAGGTGAACAATAGAACACCAGGAGGAAACACCATGTGACTTCCGAGACCAGGTCACAGAAAGCCTTGCAGCTTCGTTGTGGTCTCTCAGAACAGCCAACTTAGAAGCCCCAGGCCACCACGTAAGAAATCCGGCTTCCTCGCGGCCACCACACTGGACAGACCCAGTGGAGGGCCTATGTGGAGACAGGGGCCGGTTCCAGCCACTCCAGTTGTCTAGATGATGCCTCAGACAGTATGGAGCAGAGACAGGTCGTCTGCCAAGCCCTATTCAAATCACAGATTCAGAGGCAAAATAAATGATTACTGTTGTTTCAACCTACTAAGTTTGGGGGCTGTTTGACACACAGTGGTGGACAACCGGAACCTCTACCTGATAAACAAGTCCCGATCTAAGAGTCGGTTCCTGGGGACCCCGCGCAAGCCAGCTGTGGGCGTCTAACGAGTCATCCATGCAGTGTCTGCACTTGGGCGCACACTGCGGTTGTGACCATGAGTGTCTCCACGCTAACCTGCCCCGGGAAGATTTACAGAGGCATTCAGCACACTTTAGCGTGGGCACTGCATAGCATCTGGCCTGAGGCCAAAGGGAGTGGGGACGCTGGCATCTGGGAGGGCATGGGGGTGGTGGAGAGAGAAGCTGGAACCGGCTGGAACCAAGCCTTCGTAAGATGCTTGCTATTTCTCTTGGACCCGAGTCAGTAACCAAAATGTAACCGGAGGTACATATTATTCACATGAAATGATGCTTTGCACAAGGTCACAGCAAATTGAAATCACCTGGCAGGAGGACCCCGGGGCCCTGAAGGCGCCTGTCACCAAGACTGTGGCTTGGGGCTCCGGCTCAGCCCCAGGCAGCACAGCCTCTGCGGAAGTGGGCTGCAGATGTGGAGAGAGGGGCCTGCCCTTTTAAAAGAGACCAAAAAGTCGAGATTTCAACCCAGAGTGGAAAGACACACCACAGGGGAGCTGCCGGGGATGAGGAGTGATTTGGTTCCTTAAAGAGACTCCAAAGGCGGTGGCCCCTGAAGATCAAGAGGGCAGGCTGCCTCGGAGCACAGCCTGGGGACGCGGCGGAGGCTAGGGACTCCTCCTGCGAGGGCCAGGCCTCTGTCTGGGGCTTCTGAGGGCAGCCTGGGAACTGGGATTTTCTTGTTCCACAACTGACTCTTCTCAGACCCCACAGGGGGTCCGGGACAGCACCCGCCATCCTAACGGCTGCAGTCACTGGATTACGTTCAGCGATTCCTGTGAATCTGCTCATTTAATGCCCCCTCAACCTCACAGAGCAAGCGCTCGCATCCGCACCCTCGGAGCAGCAGCCGGAGCCCGGGCGGGTTCAGCCGAGCATGGCAGGCCCACCACTGTCATCAGAGGGAGCTCGGGACTCACACCAGCTCCCTCTGTCCCCAAAGCCCGTTAGGAAAAAGCCACTTCTTTGGATGTAATTTACACGTGATAAAAATGTACCATCTTAAGTGTACAGCTTGATGAATTTTGACGTCTGTATAGAGCTGGGTCACTGACTGGCACCTGGGAATGAGGTCTGCGTGGGCAGCCCGCCCGGGGTCGCAGGCAAGCCCTTCTGTCTGGAACTCGCTGCCTGTCTGCTCAGAGCTCCAGTCTGTCCGTTCTTCAGAACCTGGGAGAAGTGACTCACCTGAATCCTTTTTTTTATATCCCCACCATGGTCACACCTTCTTCTCCCCTTGGGACAAAGATTTCTTTTCCACACGATTTGAGAGAGATGGTAAACACCCCATACTTTGGAATCAAAAGACTCAGGCTCACACCTCAACCCTGCTATGTGACCTTGGGCAAGTGACTTAACCTCTCTGGGCTCCCGTTGTCATCCGTGTAAAATAGGGATAATAAGGGACCCTCGGAGGTTACTGTGAGGATAAAAGGAGGTGTTATATGCACACAACAAATATTATTATTTTGAATTGTGCTGGCTATAATGAAACAGGTGTGAAGGAATGGGTAGGATTGTCACGGAAGGCTGGAAAATGGAGAAATTAAAAGAAAAAACAATTTCAACTTTTCAGAAAAACACCCAAATGCTCTAAGTGGGAACCTACTTTCCAGTCGTTACAGCCAACCCCACCCCCATCCCCCAAGTCTTCCAATCTCACTGGAAAAGGCTGCTTTCTCAAGCAACGAGCCCTGAAAACAACACCTGGTTGTTGGTGTCAAAATGGACTCCTGGCCCCTGAAACGTCGGGCTCAATCCAGTCCAACCAGACCTGGTGTGTTTTCCTGGGTGCTCAGGATTGTCTAGACGTGGCCTGGCCATGTCCGAGCATGTGAAACGCAGTTGTGAGGCCCGATGGCTTCGTTTGGCAGCAGCCCGGGCCAAGTGATTGGCGCCAGGACCGTGAGGATGACAGAGTGCTGAAACCTCCTTGAGACAGGCGTCATATCAGATGGTGCAGCTGCCAGCTCAGGGCTCCCAGGCGTGGCGAGCGCATCCTCAGCAACTGATGGAGAGACAGGAGGTAGACAGGACAGCCGGCAGCCAGGGCAGCTGGCCAGGCACGTCCTCAGGGTAGGGGAGTCATCCCTCCCCGCGTAAGCCCGTGTGGGCGGTAAGAAGGAACATAGGACCGGGAGGAAAAGCACCCCAATTCTGTTCATGTCACTGGCCAGGGGATGAGAGACGAAACTGGCAAATAGTGAGTGGAGACCCTTACATCATGTGCAGTGTGCAGGTCTTGTTGGCATCCTGACTTGAAGAGGTACAGAGAGGTGGTTGGATGGATAGATAGTGAGACAGACAGATGATGGATGGATGGACAGGTAGATGAGGGATAGATAGCTGGATGCAGAGACAGAGAACAAGAGGTGGATGGACAGCTGGAGAGAGAAAGACAGACAGACCAGAGGTGGGTAGATAAACAGACAGAGGGGAGGAGAGAGAGATGGACAAAAGGATGGTGGAACAGGTAAGACAGGTGAATGGATGTGCAGATGTAGAAGAAGACACAGCCATAGACCTGGGTAGGGACAGGGACAGGAATACGGATGTGCCAGTGGGAAGGACTGGAGCAATGACTGCATGTCTGATTATTTTGCAGAATCACTGCTCATCATCAGGTGTGCCGATGGCGCTGAACAGAGAGCAGGTGCATGGCCAGGCCCGGCCACTCAGAGCCCTCCCTGAACGTAGGTGTGCTGAGGGCACGGAGGCTTCCAGGCACCTCTTCACCTCTCACACCCAGCGCTGCCTGAGAGAGGGGAGGAAAAGGAGGCCACCATTTAGTGAGGGTTCTTTGTCTGCCAGATACTCGTGGTGTGGGGGAGGCAAACCAGGCCCGCGAGGCCACCAATTTCCCCCTGGTGGTCAAGTGCCATAAATAGCCTGAGCCTACAGCCCAGTCGTGGCTCACCACTAACAACTGGGACCCATCCACCCACCCTGCCTGGACCCAGGCCCTGACACCCCAGTGCTCTGTTTTCTGCCGATGTCACCAATTTCAAAATGACCTACAACTAAACCATGTCATTTAGTTGTTCCAGTATCTGTTGATGACAGAGAAAACCAAGGATGTCCCTTTCTGCCCTGAGCCACCGTGACACTGAAGTGTGAATGCATGATGGGTGCCGAGGACAGCTTCTCCAGGAGGAAGGGAGCTCTGCACGCTGCATGGTCGGGGTGCCCACCTCTCAGGCTTCAGACCAACCCCAAACCTCCAGAGATTCCACATAGTTGTCTTTTTTGGCCAAATATATCTTCTGGAGTTGGTGGAAGCTGCCTTAAATGACCTTTAAGGTGCTGGGCTCCAGTGGTCACTTAAAGGACTTACTGGGCATGTGGCTTGGGTTTCAGGACAATTCAGATGCTCTGGGGCTCCGTTTCTTCATTCACCTAATTGGCATTGAGCTGACATGTAAATGTCGGTCCCCACACTAACATGTTTGGAGGAGGAGAAAACTGGGTTCTCCCTGGGTGCTGGAAGCTGGCAACAAAATAGATAAAATAGAGCCCCTAGGAAGGGCTGTAAGGACTGAGGACATTTGGTGATGCAGGTGCTGCTATCAAATCTGAGAGCAGCGCACCAGGCATCAGGTGGCAGTTAGAGCTCCAGCTGGGGGGCAGGACCCAGCCCCGAGGTGAGAGGGCAGGAGCCAAAGGCAGTGAGGTCTGGATGAAGCCCACAGGGCCCTTGGTAACGCTGGATTCAGTGACAGGAGTCCAGAGCCCAGAAGGAGTATGGAAGGTCAAACAGAGCCTCCCCACCTGAGAAAACAGGAGAATCAGGCCAGAGCATGGGCCCCAGTAAGAAGGCAGAAAAACACACACTAAACCCTGATGGGGTTTTGGTCACAAGGAAACAGGTAAGAGCTCAGTTGCTAGGACTTGCCACACAGACATTCTGAGATGCCTGTGGATGCTAACCAAAGCCCGCTGCAGGCCAGGTACTTTACAAACCCTGACCTGGCCTGTCCCACACTTGCACAGGACCTGTGCCCCACCATCCACACGCCACAGACACAGTCACTCTGCTCAGTGAGTGACTTCCTAGGCTCAGGTCTGCCTCGCCTGGCTACGCGTGTGGGACTCAGTGGCAGGTTCTCGGTGAGGCTCCGAGGGGGAGGGAGGAGGTGCTGGAAGGAATGAGAGGGAGTCAGGAGACAGGGACAAAGGAGGGAAGGGGGTAGAGAGGGGAGAAAGGACACAAAGAAGGAGGGAAGGAGGAAGAAGAGAAAGGAAGATTTCTAATCCTTAACACGGTCTCAGCCATGGGTGCCAAAGTGAACCAGTAGGTCCTCCTCTGGCGGGCCGGGCAGGGTGCCCATACCGGCACCTTAGGGAGCCGTGGGGGGGAGTGCAGAGCATCTAAAGAGAGTAGGGAAAGGAGAGGGAGACTGGTTTCAAACACCAGCTTCAGCCACCCCACCCGTTAGCCCATTCGAGAGTGAAACTGGCTCGTTCTTGGTGGTTCCATCTGCCCCTTGAAACGCCTCTGCCCCACTGGGCTTCTCAGCGCTTTTAGTTTCTTCCGATTACAAAAGTAATACACACTCACTGCAGGGAATTCAGAAAGTCCAGAACACCAGAGAACAAAATGAAACATATCTTTAAAACCCACCACACATAACATGTTGGTGTTTATAATTCCAGATTTTCTTTCTCAACAAATAGAAAAACACAAACATAAGTGGGGGTATGAATGTGTGCGCGTTCTTATATATATACATAATGTATTTATAGAAATGCTTTGTTGGAACTTGTTTTTGTCCCACTTAACAACATATCATAACTTTTTCATGTTAATAAAATTATACAGCAATATCACCTTCTTTAATGTCTCTGCTATATTCCATTCTATGAATATATCATCCTTTATTTAACCAGTTGTTAATAAAGGTTAACAATAAAATGTTGTATCCATTAAGAGTGGGTTTGGCTGAAAATAAAAGAAAACCCAACCATAACGGCTTTAAAAAATCAGGTTTATCTTCTCACATGACCAGAAGTCCAGCGGAGGCATTGTGATCAGTGGCCCAGCAGTTCAACACCAACAGAGTCCACGTCTCTGTGTTTTTCCTGGCCATTCCTCGTGACACAAGATGACTGCTACAGCTCCAGACATCATGTCCACACTGAGACAAGAAGAAGGATGAAGGGGGACATTTTATAAAGAACATAAAAGCTTCCCAGAAGTCCCTCCAGAAGACTTGTGCTTTCATTCTGTGAGCCAGAATTGGCTCATGCAGCAACTTGTGGCTGCTGGTGGTCTGGGAGGCACCTGTTTGACCTGCAGTCTTTAGAGTAGGAGGCTGCAAGAAGCCTGCAGGCAGATTAGGCATGGCGCTGTGTGGCCAGGAAACACTGTGTGCCACTTCTGCCCTCTGTTGAGAGCAAGCCTTTCTCAGTTAGCGCCACCTCCCTTGGAATGCCATATGCCCCTGTCATCCTCTAGAAGCCGAGCCATCCCTGCTCCCTGTGCCCCATGCCTGAGTGCTCCTTGGTGCCCCAGTGACCCCCCTACACAGCTGCAGCTGTCTCTCAGCCGGCACACCTTGCAGGCCAGCACCCCACTCCCTCAGCCAAGGCGATGAACTCAGAGAATGGACTCCTGCCCAAGGACCACCACAGGACCTCACCGAGGTATCACATCTATATTTTAACAGGAGCCTCCTGGAGCCAGCACCTTCTTTCAAAAGAAGGGCAATAATGGTGGGGATTAGGACATCGAGGCAGCTCAGGGAGCAAGGTATCTTGGGATAGGCAGGTTTTTCATATCACATTGTTTAGAGATGCACACAGCAGGTGAAGGCCAAGGGGCAGAAGTGTGTGGTGCTGGCAAGCAGATGCTCTATGGAGTACAAGGACAGTAACAGCAATGACCAACATTTCGGGGTGCTTACCATATGCCAGGGACTGTGCTGGGCAAGTCACATATATTTTTCAATTTCATCTTCGTATCAACCGGGGGAGATATTCCAACTGCTCCACAACCACTTTGGCACAAGCACCAACCAACAAGAGAAAACATACCAGCACTGGTCCTGGAGTGGTCCCTGGAGACGTGCCACTGAGCCAGGGATTACTTTCATTTCCGAATCACAAAGTGGGTCCCGGGCAGGATCAGAGGCTGCTGAGGCGGCAGGAGGTGGCGCTCAGATGGCTCAGACAGGGTCTGCTCATTGAGTGTGCCAATGTTTTAGAAATCGTCCCAGCCATGCGGGTGTATACAGTCTGAATCTGGAGTATTAGTCAGATTTTTGCTGCAATCACACTGCATAACATCCCCACCCAAGTCGCAGTGGCTTACCAAGCCACATTGCATTTTATGCTCACACGTGTGAGCGTTGGCTGTGGCCCAGATGGGCCAGGCTGGACTTTGGCTGCGGGTCAAGGTTCAGGTTTTCATTCTGAGACCCAGCCTGATGGGGCAATGCCACCCAGGCCATGTTCTTCTCAGGGCAGAGGCTAGAAGCTCCAGACAGGATGCAGGACATACCCCTTGAGGGCTCAGCTTGGGAAACACACACAGCCACTTCTGCCCAAGTCCAAGGGACAAAGAAGTCACTCTGCCTGCAGGAGGCTGAGATCAGGGCAGGAAGGGAAAGAAGAATCGCGGGCATACAACCTACAGGGTGAACAGGATCTAGGTAGACGGGGAAGCACAGACACAGCTTGTATGGAGGCGTAGGGTTGTGGATGCATGCCTCCTAGAAGAATCAAAGCCACGTAAGAAAAAGATAGTTCTCTTTGTATTTGAAAAAACAATATGGCAACTCAAAAAACATTTTGCTGAGACTTTACATGGTTACCTTCTCATCGTCCAGGAGAAGAAGGCCCTTCTCTAGAGTCTTCCATTGTTTTAAAATGAGAATGTGTTTGCCCCAGAAGCTAAACAGAAAAAGGCGCTACCTAGTTCTCAGTGGGCACAAACAGGAGTCATAAAGGAGCCCTCTGGCTGCAGCACTAGCACGTGAAAGGCACCACAAGGCAAGGGGAGTGGGTCAGCGACGTGCATCTGTCTGGCTGTAAGATTAGGATCGTGGGTGAGATCAAGGATACTGAAGGAGGCGTTTCATGTAATTTACGTTAGCAGGTTCTGAAGGAGCAGCGCCTGTTGCTGTATCTGCTCAATGATGACAATAGCAGCTAATGTTCACTGGACACAGCCAAGAATTCTGTTAGAAGAAACATTTTGTTCTAGCAATGGTTCTAGGTACCTCTAAAAGCACAGGACGTTGGACAGGTTTGGAATTAGAAAGTCCGTGTAGGGGCGCCGACTGATTGGAACAGCTTGTGTGAAGGGCAAGGTGGTTATATCTACTAAATTATCTTTAAAGAATCACCTCTCCTTTGACTTAACTTCTTCTTCAATAAATTTATCCTGAGAGAGACACTGTCATAAACGTGCCAAAATAACTGTGCAAGGATTTTCACTGTAGCACCATTTCTCATAGCAAAGAATTGGAAGCAGCCCAAGTGTTCACCAGTAAAGGACTGGTTAAATGAACTACAACCCACAAAAAACCATATAGGCATTAAAGAGTAAAAGATCCATGTGTTTAATCACAAAAAAAAATGCCAAAGGTCTATCATTAAGTAAAAAAGAAGAAATAAAACAGGAAGTAAGGTCACTTCCCACTTTTTATTAAACAGAAATAAAAATAACATATGCTGAATGTACATGCAAGGATGTTCTAAATGTCTCTTAATGTGGTTATCCTGCTAGTGGGAACCGACATCCCTACATTACACACTTCACTGTTATTTGAATTTTTTAAAAAATAACTGTGTGTCACTTGTTTATTTAAGAACATATTTTAAAATAATTAGTATAAAATTGTAGATTAAAATCCCAGAAAGTGAGTTGAAAATCACTTGATAAGTGATGAAAATCTTTAAAAGTAAAATCTGTTATACAGCTGTAGCGCTTGCTTTTTTTTTTTTTTTTAACAAACACATTAATTTTACTGTCAGTAAACTACCAAAAAAATGTTTGGGACTCAGCTGCCGGTACTTTGTAAACCTCTGGAGAAGTTCATTTTCCTCTTGTTGTCCTGGATGCAGTTCTCTTCTCTGCTGACAATAAGGTAGAGTAAATATTTGCATCTGTCTCACTTTAAAGGGAGCAAAGAGAACTTGCCAGAGGCCCTCTCTAAGTGCTTTGAATCCAATTTAAGGAAAGAGGGGTGCCAAATATTACCAGAGTTGATAACTTGTGTGCTAGTTTGCTTTCTAATAATTTTTACGAAAAAAATCATTATGCGCCTCAGGATAAGCAAAACCTGGTGTGTAAAGTGGAAAATAATAGCTGAAAGAAATCGCCATTTGGATTTTTGCTTATCATGTTCTAAGGCGGCTGCACCTGCCCTCCCACCCCACCCGCACTCGCGAAGGTCCCTGGGTCTCATTTTCTGAATGAATGGTTTCCTTCTAAAACCAACATGCCTCAACCTGCAAAATAAATACTGCTGAATAATAGTAACACATCATGCACATCCACACCCTACTCCAGGAGAGGTCTCACATCACCGTGTTGGGCAGCATCAAAGTACACAAAGGAACCAAACTGAAAACCCCGCCAGACATCACTGCATACATATGCATATACGTAGACATAAAAGCCCACGCGATTCACCATTCATCAGACTCAGCACACGCTGTGGTCACTGGGAGAGCAGGAAGCCAAAGGCAGGCTGATCCACAAGTCTAAGTGGCTGTAGAGTGTTTTCCAAATGAGACATGCAGACATGCCTGGAAAGCCACGTGGCATAGCAGGAAAAGGATTTTGAATCAACCTTAGTCCGTCACCTGCATGATCTTTGAACCTCTCTGGGTCTTATTTTTTTTGTCTGAAAAGTGGGGCCAGCAACACCTGCCTAGCCAGAAACATATGCCATGTCCCTGACCTGTGTCAGCCGGCGTGCTGAGCCCTGGAAGTGCAGAACGAAACTGACACGGAACATGACGTCATGGGGCACATGGAAAAGACACGATGCCATTGTAAACTATGTAAAGCCCATATAATGTTGTCTATTTGTTATCAAAGCCTATTTATCAATGCCATAAACAATTAGAAATGTACAGTAGAGTTTATTTAGCACTGTGCATCAAGAATTCTGGTTTTCCTCTGACAAAATTATACTTTCCTGCCCCATTTAAGGCCAGCTTGGACATGACTTGCTTGGCCAATGAAATATTAATAAGAGTAGAAATGCCTCCTATCACCTTCAGAACCAACCCATGTCTCCCCAAGTCCTTTCCCTCTGCTCCAGGTAACAATGTTTCAGGTAGAAGCTGCTCACTCCTCCTGGTTTCCAGGTTGAACACATGAAGAAAACATGGAACAGAGCCATGGTGAACCTACAAGGAACATTTAGCATTAGCAAGAAATAGGCTGTGTTATTGAAAGCCACTGAGATCCAAAAGGCATTTGTTACCGCAACATAACCGAGCCCTGACAGCTATGAAAAGGGAAATAGTAGTTTGAATAATTAGACCAAGCACATAAATCTCAGAGGTTGTGCTTGATGTAAATATGCAAGCTTTTAGAACAGAAGAGAAATTTTTAAAAAATGAAAGTCCCTTAAAGTCACATTGGTGCATTTATATTAAGCTTCGAAACCTTACATGGATTTGTCTCTGGGAGCCAACCCAGATCCGGCACCTTTCAAAATTCTAAAGCACACGTTACAGGTTTCTGTGCATTCTACAAAATTCAAAGACATCAATGCTTGTAACGAACTTCCAAACCTGGACCTCTACATAAAAAAAGACAACCTGAAGAGACTCTGACAGACACTGTCGCCTTGTGTTTCTGGCCAGGACGTGCCAGCCCCACTGTGGAAGTGAAAACCGAGGAGGCTCATTTTCCTTGATGTCACTTTTACTTAAGGACTTTGGCCCGGAGGAGCTAGGTTTTTACCCATCTTCTCTTTCATGGTGTATTTTTTGGTCTCGTTTAAGAAATCCTTTTCTATGCCCAACTCAGAAATATACTCACCCATATTTTCTACTAAAAGTTTTAAAGTTTTGCTTTTAACATTTTAGTTCTTAGTCCATCTGAACTCTGTGTGTGTGCACACGTGTGTGTGTGTGTGTTGAGAAGAGAGACCCAATATCACTCTTATCCTATGGGATAACAAATTTCCCTAGCTCGTTTACTCAATAATCCCTGTTAGCTTTGACATACGTGGAGATTATTTTTATGTTAATGTGAAAACCTCGATGTTAGAGAATGCAACATTTGCATGGGTTTTAGTAGGTAGAATATGAGTTCAGAAATAGTCAGAATTCTTTTGGTTGCAACAGACTGAAACCTAACTCACACTTGACTTAAACAGATTTTGTGTGCGTGCGTGTACACGTGCACATGTGCCACTCACGTAACCACCAAGAATAGAACTAATTTCAGGTGTGGCTGGCCACAGAGCTCAAACAATATCCTCAGGACTCAGTCTTGCTCCTGTCATCTTGTAACTCTGCTCCCCTCTGTGCTGGCTCTATCTCAGGCAGAAACGTCCCCCATGGAGGCAGGACAGCTGCCTGCAGCCCCAGGCTTACATCCTGTCTCTCTGAGCTACCCAGCCAAACAGAGAAACCTTTTCCCAGTGGTCCACGACCACTAGGTCTCTTGGGTTATGTGGGTCCCATGTGCATCCCTGCCCCAGCACTGTGCAGGGGAATGTGAGGTGATGATCCAATTGGCCAGTCTGAATCTCTAGACCACTTCTGGACACAGAAGTAAAGTAACCCCACCCAAGCCAAAGGGACTGAGCGTGGATGGGGGTGCAGTGGTCCTCATGGAAAATCACAGTGCTGCTGCTGGAAGACCAAAGAAATGGGTAATGAGCAGGCAAAACAGCAGACATCAATTTTGCCCTTGAGCCAGATCTCAGATGGGCAGTTGTTCACCCACCTAGGGTGTTAGAAGCATTTGCTGAATATCGTCTTAGAACAGTCAACATCTATTTCCACCCCACGTATCACAGGGCTAGAAGACAGAGAACTACATTTTTCCAGACTCTATATGTTCCATCCACGAGAAACTCTCGTGCAAGGTTTGGAAGGCCAGAGACATTCTTGATTTTCTGGCAGCCACAGTGGATATGTGGACTTTGGCAAATGTAGGTTTTTGTAGTCACCTCTGTGTGCCCTTGTCTGCCACCTAGCTTAGTGCTGCAAGGAACCTCCAGCTGTCAGCCTTGGCTCCCTGCAGTTTTCTGACCTCTGGACAACAGCATCAATTTGTTGATTCTTTGAACTACACTTACAGTGATAAATCTGGAAGCTGAATACAATCTTCCCAGACTTTTGCTCCTCCAGCCTTTCTGAGGATTTCATAAACACCCAACTCCCTAAATTCAATCCCTTTCTTTTGAAATGCCTAGTGTGGCTTCTGTTTCCTCAGTGGATGCTAACTGTAACATGGTACTTTCATGGATAAATTTAAGACGTGCTGATCTATACAAATTTCTCTTTTTCTGATGAGAAAACTGAGGTTTGGTGGGAGGTCAGGAGGCAGGGGGGGGAACAACTTGCCATAGTCACCAGTTTGCAAATTTTCTCTCTAAATCTGCACTACCCCGTACCATAACCACTATCTAAATTAAAATGAATTAAAATTAAATCAAATTTAAAATTCAGTTCCTCCATCTCTCGCATGATTAATAGCCACTTGTGGTCAGTGGCTGCCTTATGGGAGAGCACATGGTGCCATATTATTGAACACTTCCATCATTGCAGAAAGTTCCGTGGGACAGTGCTATTCAAAGCGATCATAGTATAAACCTCTGCCCCTACTGACATTAATTTTCTTCCTACTGAATAGTAGCACTAGAAGAATGATTTAGTCCAAATCGTTACTGTGACAAATGGAGAAAACCGAGACCTAGAGTCACAGTGATTCAAGATCACCCAGCCACTCAACAAGACCAAGTCTTATTTCCCTCCACTAATTTCCGTACCCCAGTAGTTGGAACCACAGGTGTATGTATTCATGTCAAATACAACACTAATCTTAAAAAGAATGGTAAAGAAAAGCAAAGCAGATAAGCAGTTATTCTTATAAACAACCCACTAACAATGCTTTGTTTTCCAATGGATTCAACCAACTGCTTTTTTAAAAAATGTGGTGGTAGGGTTTTGTTTCGTTTTAATTTTAATTCCCAAACTAAAAGGTGCTTTGCATCTGATGCAGATTCTAAGAGTCTACATGGAGGTTTAAATGGGATCTGTGGTGATATGCTCTAAGAGTCAAGGAATCACAGACAGGGTTCATTCTGCAAACCAGAGAGCACGTCTGTCTCTGTCCTCTGATTCCTGGGGGATAATATCCCTTCCTGATAAAAGAACTTAACTGGGAGAATTTTCAAATCGCTGTGGGAAAGCAGTTTCTTGCAAGATATTTTGGAGATAGACGTAATTAATTTGCAGAGACATCTTTCCTCTTTAAGCCCTTCTGGAAAGAACACCCAGGTCATTCCACCTCGATGTGCAGGGACTGCCCCTCCTTGAGGTGGTGAGAAACATCGTAGGACAGAGTGTCTGTGGCCTCGAAATGAAAGATGCAAAACTAGACAATGAACGGGGAACGAAAGCAACGTGCTTTTCTTCAACATAAGATTTCCTCCCGCAAAACAGCATCAGAGACTGTCAGACGCTGGGCGCCTTGCCAAAGGTCAGAGAAGGGGCCAAAACGTATAATTTTAGCCTTTTCAGATGGCCATTTCTGTCTCTAAAACGTTAAATACTGTCTCACCACAGTTGCAAAATCCTCACACACGGCCGGGTGGGTAAGCCCTAGCTCTTTGGTCTCCAGGCACAGGAGACTCCCAGAGACTAAACAGCCATCAAGCACCTCCCGAGGCCAAGAGTGTCACTGTGCTGCTGCCCCAGCTTCACAGGAAAGGTGGTGGCCCGAGAGGCGGGAGGTCTGGGCTCCAGATAGGCTTTGCTTCCCGAGAGACCCACTCTGGCCCCAGGTTCCTCAGCTGCAAAAGGCGGGAGGTGGAGTTTGCTCACCTGTGCCCGTTCTGACTTGGGGGGCGGCAGCCGACAGTGCCCTGTGAGACGGTCTGAGGCTGAGCCCAGGCTGGGGGCGGGGGGCGCGCAGAGGGATGCACAGTCCCACCTCCCAGCCCTGGGAGAAACGCTCTCTGTGGTCTTCCCTGGCATCTCAGTTGTGTGCCCCTTTGGCACATGGTAAATGCTGTCCTTCTCTCAGTCACCAGGAAGAGGTCCCTGTGCTTGAAGCGGGCCCACTGGCGGGGAGCCGGGAGCAGAAGGGCCCTGACCTCGGGTGAGCGTTGAACCGAGCACAGCTCCTTCTCTCCTTCTCGGTCCTCTGGAGTTGGAGCTTCCAGGCAGGACCTCGTGGCCACCTCTCCTGCAGCAGAAGCTGCGGTGCCCCCCCGTGCGCCCTCCTCCTGCCTGTGCATGACAACAGATTCCCACCACAAGCTCCTGAGACCTGCCTGAGGATGTCCCCAGACTCAGCCCTTGCTCCTGCCAGGAAGGGTGAGGAAGCACAGGCCCACCCAGGAGCAGTTCTCTGCCGACACTGAGTCGTAGTCGGCAGGTGCATGCCCCAGCATCTTCCCCCCTTGTGTGGGACAACTCTGAGATGGGTGCTATGGTCTCCCAAGGTCCTCCATGGGGCCGAGCCCAGGTGCCCTTGCAGTGACCCCATGTTAATGCACCATCCGTTCCCTGCCCTACGTCCCCGTCCCCCGCGGGTGCTCCTGGTACCACCTCGCACACAAACTCTTTGCAGGCGAAGGCTTGTCGCAGGCTCTGCTCCCAGGGAAGCAGAGCTAAGACACAGATCCGGTGACTGAAGGGCTGTTGGGAAAGTTCTTTCTCTCCCACAACATCTGCCATCATAGGTACATCTCTTACCGCTGAATTCCATCATTAGAGATTCATCTTGTGTGGTTCCAACATCAATGTCTGGTCTTAGGACCCAGCAATTCCACTTCTTGGGGATATACCCAAAAAATTGAAAGCAGGGACTCCAACAGATATTTGCATACCCATATTCCTAGCAGCATTATTCACCTTATTCACAACAGCAAAAAGGTGAAAGCCACCCAAGTGCCCATGGATGGATGAACACATAAGCAAAGTGCGACATAGCCATACAATGGAATATTATTTAGCCTTACAAAAGAAAGAAAATTCCTTGTCCTTGAGGACGTTATGCTCAGTAACATAAGCCAGACACAAAAAGACAAATACTCTAGGATTCCACTTATATGCATTACCTAGAGTAGTCAAATTCCCAGAGGCAGAAAGTAGAATGGGGGGAGCCAGGAGCAGGGGGGAGGGTGGGGAGTTAGTGTTTCATGGGTGTGGACTTCCAGTTTGGGATGATGGAAAAGTTCTGGCAGTGGACAGTGGCGATGGCTGCATAACAATGTGAATGTTTTCAATGCCACTGAACTGTACACTGAAAAATGGCTAAGAGGGTCAATTCTGTTATGTGTATTTTATCACAATTAAAAATAAAAATCTAAGAATTTTCTTAAAAATAAAAAGACTGAGATCTGGAAATAGCAAACCCCAGCAGGAGACATCACTTCAGTGCCTTCTCCCCGCTCGCCAGGGAGCACGTTGGCAAGTGGCGTGTCCAAGAAACTTGTGGGAATCCAGGACTCCCCCTCTTTCCCACCCCCAAACCCACACATCGCAGCCCCATCGTCCTCTCCAGCCTTGCCCCAGCCAGGCACACCTGGAGAGCGACTTCATGCCTCCCTGCCCTTCCTGAACACTCCCCAAGCCCACTCCCAGCAGCCCACAGTGCTCACATTCCGCCTGGGCCCCCAAAGCTTGGAGAGGTGCTTTCCAAATGTTGGGGATTCATGTACAACCTTCAAAATTCCAGCCACAGACAGCGCCATGGCAGCTCGTTGTCACGAGATTTGATGTAATCACACACCTCCTGAACTCTTGCCCACTGACACCCTTCTCTAAAGTGGCACTTCCATCTAACTGAACTTGCTTTAGAAGAAATCTTCATATCTTTAATATAAATGGAAAGCCAATAGTGGGGACCACCAGGAGAAAGTAGCTAACTAAATAAATAAATGGGAAATAAATAAATACCATGAATACAAAACAATATTTCTTAGCATCTAACCAGACACTCTGGCTGCCTGAAGCCCTGAGCTGAGACTTGTGTCTCTTTGTTAAGAATGGAGACTAGCAAGTGGTAAGAGAGAGAAGCAAAGACATAGCAGGGCCAGTCAGAGAGATTTCCCATCATATAATCAGAAATCTTGAATGAGGAGTGAAAGGAAATAACTTTCTGCATTTTTAACCCAATCCCATTGAACACAAGGCGTGGCATCCCGCCTAAAGCATCTTAGGAATGCCCAGTAGAATGTGACTCAGAACCTAGGAGACATTGGTCTTTAGCAAGAACTGCAAATAGGCTTTAACTGGCCTGCCAACTCTGATCAATTGGTGGTGGCTGCCTGGGGCCACATCCTGAGAAAGATTCCAACAGAGCACACATTGTGTGATTTGACTCCATGTCCAGCTTCAGCAGGAAAAACACTGTGATCAATTAGCAATGTCTGCCAAGGACACAGGATGGGGCTGCAGAACATATGCCACATACTTGAATCCCCAAACGAGAATGTGCCAACTCCTCAAAAGGCTTTTGTGATCTGATCCAGCCCTCCTCTTCAAGCTCATATCAGGCCAACCCTTCCTACCTCAAAATGCTCACTCAGGCAACTTGTTTAAAATTGTGTTTGCATCCATCACTGTTCGTTCCTTCTAACGACCCTGGGAGGCAAGGTTTATGACTCTCATTTTGCAATTGAGGGGGAAATGGCTCAAGGAAGTTAGGTGACTTGCTCAGGGTCACACAGCTAGGAAACACAGAGTGGCAGCACCCACCTGGCTCCCCTGGCTCCAAATCCAATGCTGTGCCCCTCTGCCCCTATGCCAAAGCAGCAGAGGGGGACCGACCCCTAGAACCCATAAGTCTTTAGCATTGTGACCTAAAACACATGTGGCGACTGAGTCAGGAGAAGAGACATTGATCTGTATTTATCCTACAGTCCGGGCAGCTGCCTTCTCCTGGGGCAGTGACTGTGCCATCGGAGTAGACACAACAGACTTTTAATAACTCTATACAGCTTGAAGCCAGAAGTGTATTTTTACTCTGGTGAGTCAGTCATTTATTTGTCAATAGAGGCCACTAAAGGAAAAGGCCCAGGGGCCATTTATAAACAGACTGCAGCCCCTGGAGACATCCCAGGGGAAGCCAAGCTGTCTAGAAATGCTCTTGTTCCTGAAAACAATGCCACAGAACAGACAAGCTGCTGGAGCTGTCTGGGCAATGGGTTGCTGGGCAAGCCTGAGGCCCTGAGGTGTTCAGAAATGGACAGCCTCACGGCTGAGTACACAGGCCTTGGCAGACCTGCGACCCAGCTCCACCACCTACGAGCCTACAAACCTGCCAGCAAGAGGTTTACCTGTGCTGAGCTGTAGCTTCCTCATCTGTGAAATGGGCACAGTGAGGCCAGCCTCACAGGGCTCTGTGGAGACTAGAGGAGATGTCATCCATCATGGGCAGTCCTCAGATGTCATCTGTGACAGCAATAAGGCTGCTGGTGGTGACCAACAACGGTGGCATGGGCAGAGGGGTTTGTTCAGTATTCTCTCCTCAAACACGAACGGCATTAGCTGAACACCTACTGCACACCAGGCACTTACCGTGCATTGAGAGAGGAGGAGGAGGCATGTGTAAACGTAGCCTCTCTGAAGAGTAATACGCAGGGGGAGAGGAGCTCTGCCCCGTGGGAACACTGGCAGAATCTGCCAAAGCTAAGACTGCACACACCCCATGACTAGCAATTCTTTTCCTGAATATATACCCAATAGAAATGAGGGTTTATGTTCTCCAAGAAAGTGTGTGCAAGAATGCTCACAGCATCTTTACTCATAATAGTCAAGAAATTCGAACAACTGGAGCATTGACCAACAGTAGAATGGACAAATGAATTGTGGGATATTTATATTGGGGAATGCTACACTGCAATGAAAAAGGAACAAACCACTGCTAGACACAACCACGTGGAGGAGACTCGTAATCACAACATCCAGGAAAAGAAGGCAGATACAAAGGGCACACACTATCTGGTCCCATTCATTCCCTGACGGTCAAGAATAGAAGAAAACAATCTGTGGTGATGGAGTCAAAAGAACAGCGACCTCTGGGGTGAGGTCTTGACTGGGAAAGGACACGAGGCAACTTTCAGGTATGATGGAAATATTCCATAGCATGATCTGCGTGGTGACCATAAAGATGTATACAAATGTAAAAATTTGTGTATATTGTATTTTTTTTAAAAAAGTAAGATATATCATAGAATGTCAAGACTAGACAGTACGTAAGAGACTACCTAGTGATCCCAGGGCTGCAAACTCCAAAGTTTACACGGGCCAGGGAGTTTAAAAACAAAAGACTGAAGTGGGCCAAGTACACGGCAATGGATAGCAGGATCCTCACGTTGCCACCAAGGCCAAGGTCTGCCTAGATACAGTGTGTTTAAAAATACTGTTGAACCCAATTAAACAGCCAAGGCCCGGATGTCCCCACTCACAGGCTGCAAGTCTGAGTCCTCTGTATCCAACCCTTCCTTTCACAGCTGGGAGGGCCCAGAGACACCAAGGGTCCTGCCCACACTGGCACAGCCGCGGGAAAGAAAGCAGATCAAGAGAAGTGTCGGGCACCTTTCGAACACTGCGAAGTGGCCAAGCCACTGAAGTGGAAAGACTCCACCTGGGCGGGTAGGAGTTACCATCCCACTCCCGGTTCCCTCTGAAAGCCTTCAGACTTCTCGGCCGAGCCCCTCAACCTCGATCGGTGCCGGCTTCCCCACCAAATGCGTAATGACGCTGGAGGGGTACCCACTGGGCGCAGAAACTGCATCCCCGCAGGTTGTCCCACCCAGGGAGGCACTCCGCAAATGTCGCTGGGTCAAATTAACTAATCGATCGATAATTCTTGAGCATATCGAAGGGATGCTGCGAGAACACAGTACACAGTAAGGCGATGAAAATGTGCTGACTGGAACCGGCTTTCTCGGGAAGCCGAGTGTCGGCAGCGACGCCCAAGAGATCCAAGGTTCGAACACCGCCACAAGGAAAGCGAGTCCCGCCTCCAAAGCGGGAGGCCGGCGGAGCGACCAGACCCGTCCCAAATCCTTCCCAGACGCCCCGTTTTCTACACACCAAACCCACTGTCCAGTATGTGCTTTCACATGTAACTTGCACGTGCGCGTTTAGTCAGGACTCTTCAGGTTGCAGGTGACAACAATGCAACAGAAACTGGCTTAACCATTTATCAGCTCCTCTAGTCAAATGTCAAGAGCAGAACGGGCCTTGGGGACTCAGACGCTGTTCTCCCCGCGCCACACACGCACACGCTGCTTTTTCCCTTCCAAGCGGGAACGAACCGCCCAACTGCGAGGCGCGGAGCCCGAGACAGCCCATGCCCCCGCACCTGCGCGCGCCCCCGCACCTGCGCCCTTCCCCCGCACCTGCGCGCGCCCCCGCACCTGCGCCCTTCCCCCGCACCTGCGCGCGACCCCGCACCTGCGCCCTTCCCCCGCACCTGCGCCCGCCCCGAGAGCCCGGCCCCGCCCGCCCGTGGGAAAGGGCGCAGCGGGCTCCCATTGGCCCGACGTGGTCACACGTCTGAGCTGGACCAACCACTGCGGCCGGGGTGCAGTCGGGGCGGGTGCTCAGGGGCGGTCCGGCTGCTGAGCGGCTCGAGCACCCCCGACCAGCACCCCAGACGGAGCCGTGGGTTTGTTTTTGGTTTAACCTGGCTGTTCGTGCCACGTCCTTTCACAGCTCCAGAAAGACGTTGAGCGAGTGCGGGAACCAAGAAGAGGGTGGAAAGACTGCATATTGGAGGAGGAGGGGGAGGAGAGGAAGGGGGAGAGGGAAGAGGAGGAAGGATGGAGGATGGAGGAGGGGGAGGAGAGGAAGGGGGAGAGGGAAGAGGAGGAGGGGAGGGGGAGAGGGAGGAGGGGGGGAGGGGAGGAGGAGGATGAGGGAGGGGAGGAGGAGGAGGACGAGGGGAGGAGGGGGAGGGGGAGAGGGGGAGGGGGAGAGGGGGGAGCGAGAGGAGAGAGAGACGAGAGAGACGGTAGGCAGGTGCGTACAGAAAAGACCATTAACTGATACATACTAATTACTGTTTACAAGGCACTTTTCACATTCATCATCTCTGCTGCTCAACCACAGTCCTGCCAGGCGGGGCAGGGGCAGGGCCAGGATTATGAGGATGAGGAGGAAAAAGCCTGGGAGTCCTCACTGCCCCCCAGACCTCCTCCTGCCTGCACAGCTTCCCAGCACCAGCCCTTCCTGCGATCTGGAGCTCGCCGCGTGCTGCTGTTCATGCTTCAGTTGAGATTTTCCTTTAAGTCGATTCACAGTCTTACTTCAATAATTTTGACAAGTAAATTTCAAAGCACTACTGTAAATGGAAAAATCAGCATCTCTTGATAAGGAGAGGGTAGCTAAGAGTAAACACAATAAAAACAAAGCAATGTCATTAAACTCTAGCTAGACGTTGTTACCTGCCCAAGGCTCCATGCCCCAGGCCTGGATCTGTCTGTTAAATGAGAAGATTTAACAGGTGTCAGGTGTCAGAGAGAGAAGTTAGACAGACCGACACCAAACTGAGACTCTGCTTGATACAATCAGGTGGTGTGGAAGGGCGTGGAAATGGGAAACGCTTTCTCACTGGGTGACTCAAAGATAAGTCATGCTGCGTCCATGCCCCACCTAAAAATCAAATGAGGAAAAGCATGCTTATTGTGGTTGTGCGCTCATTTCCAGGGGTTCCCTTTATTTATGGCAAGGATTTCTAGTTTCCCTGCTCCTTAGGGATATAAAGTTCCTTCCCGAAATTACTGTGTTTGGACTTCCAGTTTTAAAAGAGCAGAATAAAGTTACTATCCCTCTTTGCGTTTGGAAAATCACCTTCCCCTGGCAAGGAAAAACGTGGGAAAAACCAACCCAAAGTCCCTCTTCAGTGATATGAAGACATCGGTGACCCTGAATGGCACAGGGTGTTGTATGTGACACTGGATAGCAGCTGGAAGAGCCGCCTGGAAACTATGCATCTGAGGAGGGGACCCCGACAAGCCATAAGCACCCCTGTTGGTTAGCTGTAGTCCCTGCCAAAGCCTGGGAACAGAACCACCCAGTACCTTGGAAGATGGGGTGAGACGCAGGGCTGAAAAGAGGAGACACAGGAACAACTGGACTCCAGGTCTCTGCCCCCACATCAGGCAGACAGGGTCACCGTCCACCCCAACCCCTTCTGGGGATCACAGTATTTTATCTGGATGAATTAAACTGCAGAGCCCAGTTCAGGGTCCCCAGAGATCTGGAGCAATACTAGACGATGACAGTCAGCATACTAAAGTGCAAGACCCCACCACCTGCTGCCCTGCTCAGCCCTAGCACGCTGGTCACCAGGCTTATGTTCCCAGATAGGAAGCAGCAAGACCCATCGCAGGAGAAACCGAATGTGCAGAGAGAGAATCTTTGGAAGTCTGCAAATGGTTCAGTCTCCCTGTGGGGAAACCCACCCATGCACAAACCTCCCCCATGCTCACAAGACTTCCAGTGTAACTCTGTGTGCCTGGCTTTAAAAAGTGACTGAGGAGGCTCCAATGTGAAAGACAGAGACCACAAGCAAACATTAAAAAATGCTCATAAACAGAAACCATCCAGATAACTGGGGAGAAAATACTGTGAAAGATATTGTACTAACCTCAGAGCAGATGTTGGCCAAACTATGGCTCCTGGGCCAAATCTAGCCTGGCCTACGAGCTAAGAACATTTTTTGCTTTTTCAAATGGTGGAGGAAAAATCAGATGAAGACGAATACTTTGTGGCATGTAAAAATTATATGAAACTGGTATTTCAGGATTGATAGATAAAGTTTTATTGGCACACAACCATTCTTTGGTTTGTGGTCTCCGGCTGTTTTCCTGGTGCAGTGGTGGAGTTGCATAGGTGCCACAGAGACCGTGTGGCCCACAGAAGTGAGAATAGTCACTGTCTAGACCTTTACAGAAAATGTTTGCCAATCCCTGCCTTGGAAAAAGAGAAGAAGCGGTAGCATTCATCAAAGAAGAACGACAAGAAGAGTGTGCTGTCTTTATAGCTTACCCAGAATGAAAAACAAGTTTTGGGGAATAGCAAGCATGACAGCATAAATTAAAAATTCAATAAAAATGTTGGAATATAAAGTGGTGAAAACTCTCCCAGGAAGCAGGTGGGGTTTTTTCTTGGGGGGGTGGCAATAATGAAGATAATGGGAGAAAACAATTAGAAATTTAGAGAATCAGTCCTCGAGGTCCAACATTCTACCCACAGAAATTCCAGAAAGAGCAAAAAAACTGTAGGGAAGAACTTATAAAACTTGTCAGAGAAAAAGACAAGAAAACTTTCCATAATTAAAGAACATGCATCTCCAGATGGAAAGGACCGCTCATTTCCCCGCACAGGAGAAAACACCATAGGAAGGCACATCAAATATTAAAAAAGAAAAAATTAGTCCCTGTTGCTACACCCACCCCTCCCATCATGCCTTGCTGTCCAGAGACAACCACTTCTGGCTCTTTTAAGTTTTCTTCTACTGTGTACATCAGTATTTCTAATATGTATATATTGTTGTTTCTTGGCTCATCAATTTCAGACTTTAACTACTAGTTTTTATTAAATGAGGATCTTAGTTTATGTATCTACCTCTCTTCCCCACACTGTCCTAATAGAATTGTATTGTAATTTTCCATAAAATTAGCAGTTAGTGTTTTCCTTCTTATGACTGTAAAAGTATGATTCATTCTGAGACAAGTAGTATACTATCATTTTACTTACTTTCTTGTATAACTTTTTTTCCTTGGACTTATTAGTTGCCTCAAGTTTTAATTTTTTTACTTCTCTCTTTTAAAAAATTACTTTTAAAAATACAAATGTGAATACTATTTTACATGTGTATAATTTTGATAAGAATGTCATTTGATAAAAGTAAGACTATCTTTTTTTAAAGACCATTAAAATTTTCTTTAGGGAAAAATATAGATTTAAGGAAAAATAATAAATAAATAAGAGTACAAGTAACGTGACCATGTAGGACAGTTTGTGAAAGTTCTACACAAGTGACAGATGTGAGGAAAATGAGCCGGAGGTGATGGCAGAGGTGCTCCAGGCAAAGGAAGGAGCTGTGCATAGGTGTGGGGGTTGGAGCAGGATCAGCACAGGTAAGGAGCTGAACCAGCATCGGTCCAGTGAGGGCTTACATTTCCAGAAAGCCAGCGCAGGGCCAGGAGGAGCAGGGCACCTTTCTTCTTGCCCGCTAAAGGGCTCGCCCTGGGCCGTATCCTAGTAACCAATGTCCCTTGTGAGTGAAGAAAGGAGAGAGTTTTTGGCTTCTGGCACATAGGAGGGAGTAAGGTGACAGAGAAAGACATTAAGGCTTTCCCTCCGACCATGAGCTACGTGTCCCTGACAAAGCATCTCCCTCCCTGGGTCTTCCTATGCCTCATTCCAGTCGGGCCTCGGTGTGTGATGGAACCGGCTCCTGGCGCTGCGGCCCCTGGTGCCTTGTAACCGTGGATCCAGAGAAGACACACGTGGGTATCAGCTAGGCCCAGAGAGTGGAGTCACGTGCAGGGCCAGGAGGGCATATTCCAAGGGAGAAAAAAGGAAATATCCAGCCTATCACGATTTAAAACAAATTGTTAATAGGCTTGACTGTATGAAGTATTTTTTATACATAAGCTTCAAGAATTCATATTTCATAGGGGAAGAAGAACTTGTTAAATGCAAAAATGCAGTCAGAAAAATCCAAAATGTGGGCTATGCTACAGGATAAATGACCTGTTTCCTCAATAAATAAATCAAAAAATGAGAGAGAGGGCAGAGGAGACAAGAGGAAGGAGAAGAAAGAGGAGGAGGAGGAAGAGGAGGAGGAGGAAGAGGAGGAGGAAGAGGAGGAGGAAGAGGAGGAGGGGGAGGAGGGGGAGGAGGAGGAGGAGGAGGAAGAGGAAGAGGAGGAGGGAGAGGAAGAGGGGGAGGAAGAGGGGGAGGAGGGGGAGGAAGAGGAGGAGGAGGAAGAGAAGGAAGAGGAGGGGGAGGAGGAAGAGGAGGAGGAGGAAGAGGAGGGGGAGGAGGGGGAGGAGGAGGGGGAGGGGTGGGAAGGAACCACGGATTTAAAGCAGCCCCAGAGAGACAGCAGCCAAACGCGATATGCAACCTTTGTTCCGATCCTGACTCAAAGAAGCCAATTGTGAAAAAAAAAAATTATGAGAAAATAGGAGAAATTTAATCCCTGATATTGTATGACATTTGGGGATTTCTTTTCAAATTGTGATCAGGGTAGTGTGGATTTTTTAAGAATCCTTCCTTACATTTTAGAGATAGATCCTGAAATATTTTAAGGATGAAAGGCTGTGAGGTCCAGAGTTCATTTGGAAACCATCAAGCCTGGTGCTGAGCTGACACTTGCTGGAGCCTGGTGAGGAAGTCAAGGGGGCCCTCTCTCCTCTCGTGTGTTTTAAACTTTTCACCATAAAATCTTTGACATAATTTAGATTTTATGAACAAATAAAATCTGTTTTATTAGAAGTCCCACCTAAGTTATGTTCTCCTAAAATGTGGGGAGACTAGTCCTCAAAAATGTTTTCCAAGCAGCCCTTCTCTGGACAGAGTCAGATTGGTTCTTGTCACTCACACAGCCTGGGAGGTGGCTCCTGGTCCCAAGGCTATGGGTGCTGGTCCTGGACTGGGGGAGGTGCCCTGGCAGGTTTGCCTATTTCACAGCCCATGGAGAAGTAACAGTTCTCTAATTATGAACCAAATATGAACCTTTTTTTCGGCTTGGGAACTCATTTATGCTTGGCAAAAGGCAGCATTTCCTTTCAAAGCCAGGAAAGGAAGACTTTAAAAGATTTAAAACCCAACTCCAAAAACTCATTGGACATCAAACAGCTCTTCTGAAACAAGGTTTTGATGAGTTAAGAGCAAATGAATCAAAAACATATGGATTAAATTCCTCTTAAAATCCACATGGGTTTAAAAATGAAGGAGAAAGGGGCTTGGCAAATATCTTTCCGGTTTTATCAAACCCCAGGCATTTTAAAAAACAGTGTGAGATGGTCAGTGAATCCAAAATGCAGCTGAACTTATGCAATGCTAATAGCAGGGCTGGGGAAAGGATCCAACTGCACAAGCTCGGAACACCGTGCCTGGCCGGGTATTAGTTTCAAACTCCGTCCAACAAGCACAGGTCTCCTTCAACGTGCCAAATAGCTGTAAACTGAAAACTCCAGCTAACGGTGCCATGAAATGGTTCTGGTCTTTATAACCACCCCTGCTCTTCTTGAAAGCACATAACTGCATTAAAGGAAATTGCAAAAGGCAGCATTTTCATTTTGTGTGGGTCTCCACCTGCAATTAGAGACAACCTCCAAAATTCCCCCTACAGCCACCTATGGGAAAACAAAATGACTCCCACCAAAAGAAAGTAACACTGTCGCATCTGTGTGCCTGAGATGAAGCCCCGTCTCAGGCTCTGAGCAGAAGAAAAGCATGTGTCCTTTTAGAATCCAAGTCTGGACTCTAGAAAGGGCTTCTGTGGTCACGCATGTACAGTGGAGCTCCCTCTGAGCACAAATGGCAGAACCCCCAGTATGCCAGGACTGAACAGCTTTTGGCCATCACTGAAGCCAACTCCCTCTTAGCACCAGTGAGGAAGTGGACCCCACAGAACACCGGGCTCGCCCATCAACATCAGCGGCAGCACTGGGTCAAGATTCCCAATTCCCAGGTCACACCTAGGCTGCACGTCGGGAGTGCGTGTGCACAAGTCCAAGGCAACATTCCAGAGCGTGACTCTAAGGACCCTTGTGGACGGTGTCCCTGGAGTTGTGCAAAAATGCACTGGTGGCCAACACATTTCCAGAATCAACACCAACTCTCATCTCTGGCCTGTCCGTGCTGTCTAAATAATGGCACCCGTACAGCCACGCGTACTGAGAGCCTGCTACACGGCAGATGAGAATAATGGTAAGAGAATGGAGTCTGGTGCCAAACTGCCTGGGGCTGCCTCCCAGGTCCGCCACTTAGAGCTGTGTGACGTTGGGCAAACTACTCAACCTCTCTGTGGCCCAGCTAGCTCATGTGTAAAATAGGATGATAACAGCTCCCCTCTTAGAGGGTTGTTGGAGGGACTGCATGAGTTTATACATGTAAGACACACAGCGCTCAATCAGTGCTTGCTGTTGTTAGATGATGATGTGCCAGTCGCTGCAGATGAATGACCTCATCCCATTTAATCCTCACCACCACCGTGGTGTCCTTAGCTCCATCTGAGGGATGAGAAATCTGAGGTTCCAAAAGGCTGAATAACTTGCTAACGAGGAGCAGAGGCAGACTGCCCGTCCAGATGGGGCTGGATCCAGGGCCACTTTGAACCCAGAAGGCATCTCCTCTTGGAGGCACACAGCCTGGCAAGCAGGGACCAGGCTGGTTTTCAGCTCAGCCCCTCTGCCAGTGCTCTGTGCAGTGAACAAGCTGCACAACCAAATGCCAGGGCCCTGTTCAAATCCAGGGCCTCCCCTTGCTGTTAGCTGAACACAGGCATAGGGACAGGAGGGGGAGATGGCTCCCACCCCAGTGCAGTGGCAATAGCCCTGTTCTGAGTCCTGGTTCTGCCAACTCCCAAGTGGGTAGGCTTGAGCAAGCAAATTCACTGAGCCTCAGTTCCCTCATCTATAAAATGGGGCTAATGTTAGCCTTTAAGTCACAGGGCTGGGAAAAATAAAAGACAGAAGACCTGTAATGCTCTTGCTTGGCAAGGTTCCCAACACATGCTAATTGCCCAATAATTGTGCATGCTTGTGACTCTGTTGTCACCTGTGGACATTCCAGCCTCCGCCTCCAGAAGTACAAAATTTCTCCGTAACGCAAAGTCTGTCACACTCATATTCCCTTCTGTAACTCATCTCCACTGCAGACCTCAGCAGCCAGCTTTGTGCACACCAGAACCTGCCCAGGACTGAGGCACAGAAATGCAGAGAACCACCGTGCTCCTGTTGCCTGTGTGTCTTCACTGACACGTCTGGGTTGGTCTCCATGGGCGTGCCAAGCGTTCGGTAGTTGTTATGTCCGTGAATGTGCAAGTGGCTGTGTCTGGTCACTCGTGGAGATCTGAGACCGAAGGAATCACTGCAATTCTAAGATGTCACCAAGGATGGGGCACATAGATGGGTCATGCTTTCTGCTCAGCCAGATGGATATGGACTTAACCCACCTCAACCTCAGCTTTTTCATCTGCAAAACAGAGCCCAAAATACCTGCTTCTAAAGGGTAGTATCAGGAATAGAGTAAGTGCTCAATAACTGCCATTCCCACCACTGGACACTCTACGCCAATCCCCAAATCACACTGAAAGCCAGGAAAACTGCAGGTTCAAACCATAAGCAATAGGCAGCGGGAGGAGTCCATCCTCTGGGCTTGCTTAAGATGAAAAGAATTGTTTCGCTACATGAAGATCACAAACCTATTACATTTTTAAACCCAAAGAGGGGGCCTGGGCCCTTTGAAGCCAAAGTAAATATAACTGTTTAACAGCTTATTTTAACTATCCAATGGGAACCGAGTTGTTTAAATGGATTCACATTGCCAGCAATCTCGTTTTGCAACATGGTATTTGTTAGAAATCAGGATTTTACTTAACTAAATGTCTTGCGGTTGCCTCCGCTTTGTTTCTTAACGGGGTTGTCTTTATGTGAGTTTTCTTTGGCTTCCCAATAGAAGAGTAACAGATTCCTTTTGAAGTTCTTTATTGATGAATGAGCCGCTATAAATAACCCTTCATGGCAGCCGCCCGATCTCTGAAGTTGACTCTGGAATAATAGTAGCGGAGGGAATGGAGGGCAATTTACAGCAGCATGTCATGAAATAGTTTAATGGGCTTCATACTGTTTAACTTAATCTTTACAGATGTAAAAACAGAAATACAATTATTTTAACAACTATTATTACATATTGCTTTGCTAATGAAAACAAAGGCTTGGGAAGTGCTGGGAGACACTGACTCGAGAACTTAGGGGATGGTTATGAGGCGGAGAGCAGGAGAGGGTGCTGGGGGCTGGCAAGGCACCCCTCAATTTAGAGATAGGTCAACAGTCAAAGTTGGAGATTCTTAATCCCCCCAACATCTCCTTCTGCCTCTCAGTTTTACCACACACACACGCACACACACGTTATGATCATGTGGACATCCAGAATGCAACTTCTCTGGGCTGATTTCAAGCGCAGCTCTGTGGTATGAATTATGGGGCCCGTGGAGAATTTCTGTTGCTGGGAAAGACAACCACTCACTCTTAATGGAGCTCGAAGGACTTTTCCTGTTTCTCACAGTCCCCAGCTGCCACCCGCCGCCTCACTCCTATCCCATCCCCCCATCGCCATAGCCCCAGCTTCTAGGGAGCACCCTCCCCGCCAGAGGGGAAGGAGACACAACTCACTCAAAAACCTATAAATCCAGAGGTCAAGTCTGCAGTTTGAAAGCTTTCCCTGGCCCCCTCTGAGCCCCGGGTCTTGTCCACAGTGGTGTAAATACTGCCCCCCTCTTTGATGCTTCAGGGAGGTCCTCGCCTACGGAGGCGCGTCCAGAGCTGAGAAATGCTACCCCAGTTGGCATTTTTCTCATGAGCTGAGGCCCAAACCCACTGTACTCTGGACTGGGCACTGGGACACCCCCACCACACACTCTAACTATATAATTTCATGCCTTGAGTTCATTTCTCTTCCCTGCCCCTTGGCGGGGTTCTCTCCAATAAAATAAAGAGGTTGCCTGAAATCTGGACCATTTGGGAAATGACAGACTTGGGCAAAAGAAGCCAAAACTTTTACTGTAAAAGCTCATTTGGAGACTGTGGCTTATATTCGTGGTGAGAAAGAGACATGCCCACCTAGTCAATGGCAGCTCTGGACCACCGCAGCCCCCACCCCATAGTTGGGGTGAGTGTGGGCAGACCCTTTAAAACCTAATGTGTGGAGGAGCAACATAGGATGTGTGCCTCCTGAGGGCAGCTTACTCCCACGGGGAAAAGAGCCAGGCTGGGTCCCAACGTTGGGTTAATTCTGCCCATGTTTACCAATCAGATAAGCCCCCCTACTCCAGAACTGAGTGAGTAAAGGGGTGGGGAGTGACTGCATGTGGAAGGAGCCATCAGGACTGGGAAGGAACGACCAGGAGGGAGGAAAGTGCCTTCATAAGAGGATGCATCTGTAGCACAAATATTTATTGTCTGTTATGCACCAAGCACTTAGTTATAATAAGCTGAGGGACTTTCACTCCGGCAGGAGAGGCAAGAATAAAGGAAAATTTTATCCTGTAACAAATATTTTTGGGGTGCCTACTATGTGGCAGGCATTAGGATGGACACTGCAGAAAAACAAGGGAACAGCAGAAATGATATGACCTTTGCCTTCATAGAGCTTGTTGAATAGTGGGGGAAGACAGAAGCAGAACTTATTGTTGAGCAAATAGTTACTTAATTGTCATTATGATAGGTATAAAGAACTGCAGAATTCCATAAAAGTGCATGAAAGGGCAACCAAGGGGAGACTGAAGCTGCACTGTCCAATGTGGTAGCCACTAGGCACACAGAGCTCTTGAGCCCACAAAATGTGGCTCGCCTAAGTTAAGATGTGCTATGAGCTCAAACTGTGAACTGGATTTCACAGACTTAGTACCAAAAAAAGGTAAAATATCTCATAATTTTTATATTAAATTACATGATGAAATGATAGTATTTTGGATGTGTAGGGTTAAATATATTATTGAAATTAATTTCACCTGTTTCTTTTTACATTTGTTAATGTGGCTATTAAAAGTTTTTAAATCACTCTTTTTTTTGGGTCACTGGTCTAGAAGGTCAGAAAAGGCACCCCAATTAAGAGGCATTATATGCCCTTTAGCTTGAAAATCCCAGAGTTCTGTGAACTTGTCACAGAGAGACAAGATGATGATAGAAATTTGGCTTATGCCATTAGCTGCACTCTTTACATGTTGAGATCTCACAAAGAGGTTTTCTGTAAGGTTTCTCAAAACTTAAGAATTATTGACATTTTGAACCAGAAATTTTCTGTTATGAGGGGCTGTCCTGTGGTTTGTAGGATGTCAGTGGAACCCCTACCCTACCCCAGCTGTAATGGCCAAAGACATCTGTAGACATTGCCAGCTGCCCCATTTAAGGACCACTGTACTAGACCAGTGCTGGAGTCTATGAGATCAATGGCTCTTACCCACAACTGTGCACTGGCATCACCAGGTAAGCACGGACCCACCCCAGGCCAAACACATCAGAATCTCTGGGGTCAGGGTCCAGGTATCACATGTTAAGATCCTTAGATGGTCCTGATGTGCAGTCCAGATTGAGGGCCTCTGCATAGGATGATGTTTGATAAGAGGCTGGGTTTCCTTGCCTGGCTCTTTCACTTTATGAAGTGAGTAGGTAAGTATTGGCCCTGTAATGCCTACTACTTTCACATCTGGTTAGATGATACCGAAAAGTGGCTGAGAGTTAAGACAGGTAGACCTACCTGGGTATGATACTTTGCCAAGGACTGGCTTTGCAATCTAAGGAAACTACTAGCAAAATATCACTAGTAAAATGGACAAAATAATACCTACTTCCTAGGCTTGTTTGAAGATTAAAGAGATCATGCATGTAAAGGCTTCAGCACAGAGCTTGACACATGGCCATTATCATCATCATCACCATCATCATCATTACCATCACCACCATCATCATCACCATCACCACCATCATCATCATCACCACCATCACCATCATCACCATCATCATCATTACCATCACCACCATCATCATCACCATCACCACCATCACCATCATCATCACCATCACCATCACCACCATCATCATCATCATCATCATCATCACCATCACCACCATCATCACCATCACCACCATCATCACCATCATCATCACCATCACCATCACCACCATCATCACCATCATTACCATCATCATCACCATCACCATCACCACCATCATCACCGTCATCATCACCATTATCATCACCATCATCATCACCATCACCATCACCATCATCATCATCATCACCATCACCATCCATTATTAATTGTCTCCACTACTTGAGGCTCTGTGTGGGCAAGGCCTGTATCTCATTTGCAGATGTATTCCCCATACATAATAGGGTTCCTGGCATTTGGTGATTGTTCAGTGAGAAAAACTACCATTGCTTCTCACACATTGGACATACTGATGTTCAACACAAGTTTTGCTTCATCCACTCACTCAGTAACTGTACACTGAGCACCTTCCAGAGAGCATGTCCTGGCCATGTGCTAGGGAAGGAAAGAGGAAGAAGCTCCAGTCCTTGCTCAGATCTTCCTGGAGGAAACAAATGTACAAGTAGCTTCCACTAATCCTGTGCATTTGGGTTAGAATTCATTTCTCTGTAGGATAAACAACCATCCCAGCTTTCCCAGGACAGAGGGATCTCCTGGGACCCAGACATTTAGTGCTAAACCTGGGAAAGACCCAGGCAAACTGGGATGAGTTGGCCACTCTACTTCCCTGGCCCCAAACGACTGGGTAGGGAGCCTGCATAGGTGCCCTTGTGGGACACTGCTGCTAACAAGAGAAGGAATAGAGTGCAGTGGATAAACGTACTGCTCCAGAGCCAGAGGGCCTGAATCCAAACTCCAGCTCTGCCACTTCCAGCTACCGGAACTTGGGCAGGTGACTGAGCTCTTTAAACTTCAGTTACCTCATCTATAAATGAGGGAAAATGATTTTCCCTCACTGTCAGGGACTCTGGGAAAATGAATGACTTAATGATACTTTATGCATAAAGTGTTTAGGACAGTCCCCGACAGAGACCAAGTAGTCAAAAATATTAAAATTACTACTAGCCGCTCATAGATCTTATCACTCTCATTGGCTTTAGTTTTACTGCAAACTCCCCTTCATTTACATAGAAGGAATTTATATTAAGGGATGGACATCACACACAGAATCTTTGCAATGGTTACAAGACAGAATCTAGGCTGGGCTTCCAGGGGTGACTCCTGCACTAGACTGCAGAGCTGAGCACCAAGGAAACTGCAGTCTCCCATAGGATCAGAGACTTCAAATCAGAAAGTGGCTGCCACAGCCTTGGGCTGTAGGGCCACCTCCACAGTCCTCAGCTGCAAAGACAGCATACCATGCCCTCCTCTTTGCCTATCTGGCTCCCTGGGGAATCCAAGGTTCACACTGCATGTCTGGGTGGTAGGCCCCATGCTAGTACAGAGAAACAAGCATGGGTTTCTTCCTATTTTATATTAGGCGGTGGGATTTAAAGTATGAGAATCTATCAGAGTTTGGAGAGTGTTTAAAAATTTTCCAGTAACCATAAATGCCCAAAGAGCATGAGATGGTGCAGGCCAGTTTGCTTCTCTTCTTCCCACTGAAATAAAAGCCCCTGAAGGGCAGGACCTGGGTCTGATTCATTTATATATTCCTAAGGCATGTCACAGCCTGGCAGTTAATGGGCAATCACTATTTGTTAGATGAGAGATGACAAACTATTGTGATTACAAAGGCCCCTTAGTACAAGTCATGTTCCTCATCACGGAAAAATGTAAACCACCCTACCCTTCTGTGCACGTCCCTAAATGCATGTGCTTCCTTTACCCTGTGCTGGAACACGTTTTAACATTTATGAGACTCCAGCATGTGCAGCATAGAAGATGGCGCAAAGAAAAGCAGGGGCTCTAGGAACAACTGGCCTCAGTTGACTAGCTTCTTCCCAACTCTATGCCATTCACCAAGCCCCCAGCCCGACCTCAATTTCTCATCTCTCAAGTGGAGAGACTCTAACCAACCTCCTGGGGTTGTTGAAATGATAATGAGATGACCTGTGGCAAAGATTACTGCTCAATACCTCCCCGCAAGAGTATGGAAGGGAGGTGAAGGCATGAGCCTTGTGTAATGTCAGCAGCTGGTCTGCTTCTGTCGGCCCTGAACCTACTCTTTTGTTTCCTCTTGCCAAGTGGTTTTTCTGAATAATCCAAGCACTTGACCTCAAGCTTTTCATTACTGATGTCAAAACCACTGGTTCCCAAACTCAGCCACACTAGAATCATTTGGGGAGATTTCTAAAATACCATCTGGGGTTGTGACCCAACTGCTAATAGTTTTTAAAGATACACCCCCTTCCAGTGATCCCAGATAGTGAGTCACTGGTCCAAACAGACAACAAAAGTGAAGTTTCTAATCAATGGCTATTTCTGTAATTTCAGGAAAAATGGAAATCAATCTGAAAATGGAACTTAGATTCTGACATGGCTCAGAGTAAGAAGGCAGCATGGTTCCCCCGTGAGACTGATGGGCACTGGTTGACCACGTCACGCGGTCATTGGCAATGAGAGCTCTCTGATCCTGGCCTGTGCCCACCCCTGAGGTGGGGTTTTGTGTGTAACTGAAATGGTAGCTACCTGAGTGAAAATTATAGAAGGCAAATTCTACAGTAGTCTTTTTGCCCGTAATCTTTCTTTGCACCTTCCTGAATCTCACTTAAATCAAATAAAAGTTAAAAAAAAATAATTCTTTTGCTCTCTCTTTCCATTGCAGGCTTTAGCATAAGTAAAGGACTTGTAGTTACGAACTCTTGCTCCAGGAGACACAGCTCTTCCTCCTGAGCACTGCACAGGAAATGTTGAAATGCTTTTGGTACAGGTGCTATGGTGCTGATGTGCTGATGATTATGATGTGAATGGTGATGCGATGATGGTATATGATATGTGGTGGTGATGGTGTGTGATGTGATGTGGTGTGATGGTGATGGTGATGATGGTGATTATGATGATGATGGTGGTGATGGTGATGGTGATGGTGATGATGGTGATGGTGATGATGGTGCTGATGGTGATGATGATGGTGATGGTGATAATGATGATGATGGTGGTGGTGGTGATGGTGATGATGATGATGGTGATGGTGGTGATGGTGGTAATGATGGTGATGATGGTGACAGTGATGGTGATGATGGTGATGGTGATGGTGATGATGGTGGTGATGGTGATGATGGTGATGGTGATGGTGATGATGATGATGGTGATGGGTGATGGTGATAACAGCAGTGGTGGTGGTAGCATTGATGAAGTAAAAACCAATTTAGAGAGAAATTAAATATATAATATATAACATATATATAGCATATATATATAATATATACATATATTTTATATATATATATGAAGGAAATACCAAAATACATTGGAAATACCAGCCACACCTTCTTGGTGGTAGGATTATTACAAGTAATTGTAAGCTTACACATTTGTTCTCTTTTTACTATTTTTCTGAATATCACCCATTTCTTGCATGCACACATATAACTTCTACAATGGATGTTTTAGTGGAGGGCAACTCTACGCAAAGTAAAGACAAAGGACAGTGGGGGTCATAGAGAGACGCTGAGCGTCTACTCTGAACAACGGAATGTGCACACAAATATGGACAGATTAAAGGAAAGAAGGGGCGAGCAATGCTCTCAACCCCTTCCCTCTGCCCTACAAAGCCACCCAATGGCGTCTATGCCTCACTGCAGTGGCTCTCAACTCTGGCTGCAGAATCAGTAGAATTGCCTAAGAAACTTTAAAAAATACACATTGTGATCCCACCACAGACCAAATGAATTGACGTCTGAGGACAGGACACAGGTGCTGGGCAAATCCAAAGTTCCCAGGTCATCCTTGGGGTGGGGACCATGGCCTCGCAGGTTTCTTCTCATCACATTTGGATGTCTCAATGAAGAGCCAGAAAAAACAGCAGAGCCAAGAATTGCAACAGCCTGGAGACAGATTTATTTCTCTTCCTTGCACCACAGAGTGGCCTTATGCAATGCAGGGCTGCCTTCACCACGACAGTGTGTCCCCCATGTCACATACCTGCCTGACCCCCTCAGGCGATGCGTGATGTCCAGTACACACAGGTCACCGGCAAGAGCCCTGGGCAGTGCCAAACACCCCCCACCCACCTCGTGCTCTCAAGATGGAGCCCGCAGTGCTGACTCCAAGTCCAAAAATGTGGGAAAGTTTATTTATTTCTCCAAAACATTCCTGATTTGTAATGTGCTTTCTAAAAATGTTCTAGCTGACCAAGCCCCTGCTATATTTAGCCACAGCATTTAAAAGAAATGCTCTCTACACTTTATAAGGCAGGCTACGAAATGCATGAATTTAGGAAAAACTGCCCCTCCAGGCTGGTGCCTTTCTCCCCAGGAGAGGGGTGGAGCCTCTCCTTTGGTCTACAGGAATGGTCTCAGTGCTGGAGGGCAGAAAGAAAGACTTTTATTCATTCCCAAGGCCCTTGAGTTCATACTGGCTAGACAGCCCTGGGAAGTCTCATCTAAGCTCCTTGTACCGCCTGGGCAAAGCCAGCCAGTGAAAATCATCTCTCCTGTGGTTTTCCTAAGATCCCCTGCTGGGTGTAGCAGCTTATTTTGCTCTTAGTTTCATGTTCAAATGGTTGGATCATCTCAAGAGATGAAATATTGCAACAAAAAGATGAAATGGATCCTGGGGTAGGAGAGCTGGAGAAGCCAGCCTCCACGGGAATTCCCCCAGGTTTCCTGCAGAATTCCATAACATGCACAGAGCTCTTGGTTCATGATTTTGTTACAGAACCGAAACGTCACAAATGGAGGTTAGAGGCTATGTCCGTATCCAGCAATAAGGCCTTCCACTTCTTGAGTACTTTCTGTGCACCAGACATTTTACATACAGCAAGTAGTTTAACTCTGACAAGGGCCCAAATGTAGGAGGCAAGATTATTGTTCCCATTTTACAGATGAGAACAGGTGCTGTTGTAATGAATTAATATCCATCATTTAATTTACTTCTCACGACAGCTCTATGAGGCAGTTACTAATATTATCTCCATCTGTACAGATGACAAAAGTTAAGGAAGAGAAGAGTTAGGGCACAGAGCTGGGTTATTAGCCTCCATCTGTTGGGCTCCAAGGCTATATTCAACAAGGTTAACATACCACCCCCCACCCACACAAACATCAGTTACTGAGTGGTAAGGAACCAATAAGATGTTAATGACATGGAGATTTCCCATTACTGGGTGTGTCAAGATAGACCTGGAAGAGGGGGTTTTGTGGATGGTGACCAGCCACCTGAGAGGAATATGCAAGGCCTGGAGCCCTAGGCAGCATGGAGCTCATAATATTTGATGCTGCACATTGTGAAGGCATAAGTTGTGCTTTAACGTTCATGCTGTCAAAGTTGACGTGACCTTGCCGGAGTGCTGTCCTCCACACTTCCAAGAAGTCTTGACACAGACACTACCCTGCCCTGAGGTCGAGACACCTTTTGTGCCCTACTCCAATGGACTCAAGCTTGAGGACACCCTCACCAACACGTGGCCCACATGTCCTAGAAGAACAGTATAGTATCAGCCACATTTTGCTTCACATGCTCAACAAACTGATACAAAGGCACGTATGATCACTTGCTGCAGCCCCCCAGCAACTCAGCAAGTCCTTCCCAGGCTCCAAGATGTGAAGGCAGAGACTGTATGGCCAGGGGCAGGCCCCTGGGGAGCTAAGTCTAGGCCCAGTCCCTGCCCAGCTAATTGGGTCCCAGCTTAGAGTCTAGAGCCATCTTCTCTTGGAAGCTTGCCAGATGGGAGAATCCAATCTTCTAGAATGCCAGCTGCAGCTGCAAGTATTGTCTGAGATATGGCAGCCCTGGCTCTTGTATATCAATGGTGTGTTCAGGACAGCTGCCACCTACTGGCCCCAGCACAGCCCCCCCAACCCCCAGTCCTTTCTCAGCCCTTCCCTGCCCCTGCAGGTGGACCCTACCTGGGCCCCTTTGTAGGCTGGACTTCCCGCAGGTTTCAGCCAATCAGAGGTGTCAGCCTGAGGCTGGAAGGCAGGAGAGGACAGAGGTGGGGGCATTTCTCCTCAGCCATCACCCTTGCTAGTGGTTTCCTCCACCTGGCCCACACCCCTGTAAATAGTCCCTCCACCCTGGTCTTTTCCACTGACCCATCTAAGTGGGTTTCTATTTCCCACCAGAAACCTGATTCTTACACCTGATGCAAAGAGAGGTTGGGACCAAATCTTTGCTCACTGCCTCTTCCTCCTCCTCCTTCCCCACTGTCAGTATAAATAAAGATACCTGAGTTGGCTGTGCACCCCCAGATCCCATTTGCTCCCCAAAATGTAGATCCCATGCTTGAATCTGGCTTAGGAGCCACACATTTGATTAGTCCAGAGCAATTGGCATTTGGATGCCCTTTCGAGGGACAGACTCCCCCCCAGTTCAGCCCAAGCCCCATCACTTTCCCTGCCCACAGTGATCAGGCCCCACCGCAGGTCACTGTAAACACCTGTGGCATCTGCCCCCACCCTGGAGGACCCAGCATTTGGGGCCTCTGGATAAGGGCCAATAGAGGAGAGAATGTGCCATTCAGCTATTCAGGCATATTTTTTAAACTGCTCGAAGTGTGTATCAAAAGAATTTTACTTTTCCAACAAACTCATGCTTTTTTAATTTTTAATAAAAAACTTCACTTGTTATCATTTGTATTTTCATTCTATGAAAGCTTTACTTCAGGGAAGCAAGACCCCAGTCATCTGAAGATGGGGGTGCACAAAATCGTGGTTCACTCTTGATTTTCTCACTCCTGGGTGCCACTGGTTACTGGAAATGTCACCCACTTTTGTGGTGTTAATATTAGCCTATCAATGCTGGGGAAGGCTGGCTCTGGCTCTCAGCTGTAACAGTAATTGCATGTGGCTAATTCTTTAATACACACATGGATATACACCCACCACTCTGTGTGAAATGGTAGAGACCACCCATAGCCCCATTTCAGAGAGGAATGATTATATCTGAAAAGGGCCAAACAGGTCCTGTTCAGGGTCTCAAAAATGTTATGGTGCATTGGAGACCCAGGAGGCCATTAGCTTTTACAAGAGCCAACAAATATCGAAGCGCAGGCAAAGCAAAAGGCCTTTACAAACTCCTCTGTCCTTGTAAAAGTCCTGGAGGAAAGTTTCCAAAGCTGATAAGTCTTCCAAGACTCTTTTATAAAGTCTTTGTTAGTTTCACTATAATAACACAAAAAAAATAAGTTATCCCTGGTTCAAACTATATAGAAAAACAAAACTATTAGACTATATGGAAATTATATGAAAAACTGTATAGAAAAACAAAATCTTTCAAATAGTATCAATATTTGGGTTAATTTGAAAGGACTCAGCACTTGCTCTGAGCAGAAAAGATAAATTTCTGAGCATTCCTGTGTGCAGAACAAATACACGTATACACACACATACACACATACATACATATCTACATATTCAATGTGTACATATATACACATACATACATGTATACATATGTATACATATTATTATAATGTGCCTGCTGTATCATTACAATCAGTGTACTCGGCACATGTGTGTATGTGTATGTGTGTGTACAATCAGGGCTTGAACCAAAGATTTACAGAAAATCTTTGGTTCAATGAGAGCAGAGAACTATACCTTCACATTGCATAAGAGTAGAATAGTAACCTTGCTTCTGTCTTACCCTAAATATGGCAGAGATTTTGTTTTAATTAAGAGTAGAAACTATTTCTTGGTCTTGTTAAGCCATAATTTTAAGACAATGATTAAATCTGGAACATTAGAACAGCTATTTGAATTACTAAAACCCAAAGCCCCTGTTTTTTGTTCAGGAGGAAAGAATACACATGGAATTGTGGATTACGTAGAAAATAACCTCACTGTCTATGTCTCCTAGCTTTTCTAAACCAGATGAAAGTGAGGATTAGATAGAATTTCTCTTCACGTGTATATAAACATGCAAAGTACATACATACTCCTGCATTTTTTCTGTGCCATAAAAATAATCTTTATACAATACTTTTTTGAATTGTAACTCTAAAATATGATCCTTTTAAAACCATAGTATTGAATTATTTGCTTCTTCAAAAAAGAGCCATCACAAATTACCAAAAACACACACGATAGCATATCAAACACAACAAAGAAAAAGAAGAAATTAAAAACATATTCAATACAGCAGAATCGCTCACCCAACTTTCTCCGAGCGGGCAGCTTCCCCCACGGTCTGTGTTTACCCATCAGAAGCCAGAGCTTCCTGAGACGCTGACACGATTCTCAAATACAACCCCACCTCTTCTTTCCTATTCCACTGTTTGTGTATTTCCCCCCAGTAACCCATTGAACCAGTCACTGAGAGGTTAATGAAAAAACAACTTTATTCACAGAGGCTGAGAGTTTGGGATAACAAAATATCCAATGACAGCCCTTCCACCACATTGTAAGTTAATCACAGTGGGCCTGGATCTCAACAGTGGGCTCTCACCAAAGTCCTTCAAATCAAGGATTTTCTGCAGCTCACTGAAGACTTCCTACTGGCCTGGGTAGAACCCAGTTGTGGAAACATTTATGGATCAGTAGCCCATGGTTCAGCATGGCTATACAAAAGCATTTTCAGAAAGTCAACTCTGTGCCTACTGATTACTGAATTATTATGCCTGCCTGAGAAGTTCTTTCCCACATACTGACCAGCAGACCCTCTTGACATAAACTTCGTAATCATTTTTATACAAGTCCTGGAAACTATTTTAAAAATTATTTTAAAGACCCCCTCACAGCCTATCTCCAAGAATTCATGATGTCTTGTGCCTTTCTCACATCAGATAAAATAAAAGTTACTTGGAGGTTCAGGAAACTGAGTTTCAGAACCCTCAAGATAACCCAAATAGAGCTATCATAAGAGGTTAGGTACATATCTCCTAAATTCTAAGCTGAACTGGGCTGTGAAAATCTCAATTTTCTTAACCAGGTCTTTGTTGCAGACCCCACCCCCACCCCCCAGACTTCTAGTCACCTCTTTAAGGTGTTTATTTAACTTCAGCCTCCAGGCCTGCCTGGTAGGGGCTGGGAGAGAAAAGCAGGCTGCAGGCTGCAGGTTCAGGAGGCTGGGAGTGTCTGAGAGAGCCTGCCATCAAGCCTTGTGTCCTCTGGGGTCCAGAGAAGCACCCTCCAACAGACACCAGCAGATTTCCTTATTCATCCCCTATATTAGCCCATCGCCCTCTCCAACTGCTTTTTGTTTGTAAGCCTCATCTAACTTTTTGATTAAATGTAGTCCTTCACTACATGATTCAGGAAAATGCAGCAAAACCAAGTTTGAATCTTAAAAAATCATGGGAATCAAATCTCTGACATTGTCTGAGGCATATTCTCTCCCCTTCACACCCTTCCCAGTTGTCTTGTCCCTTGAAATGTTTAGATCCCTCAAAAACAAAAGCAAAAAGATAGGACCTCTGCTATTGTTGGTTATATAGGCTGCAGAGCATGTGTATTGACTAATGAGCTATCATAATGCAGCACAATGCTATATCATATACAGTGCACTTTCGTAATAGAAGTTGTTAACACAGACTTTTCAAAGGGCAATGTTTATAATAAAAAAGAGTCAAGTATTTAGGCAAAGAATAAAGCATGTTCCTTTTACTGTCTAGAAAGAAATTAAGAGGGAAATTCTGTATTTAAAATAAGTGTTATTGCCCTTGGTGGTTTCTCAGCTTCCACCTCGACATTGGTGTAAATCCTTACCAGGCCCGGAAAACCTGAAAAATAGAGGTGACCCCTGGCACCCCCATAAGTGGACTACAGGGACAAACCAGCTGTGAACACCCACCACCCAGACAGGCTCAAAGGCAAATCCTGGGCCACACAACGACAGATGAGCCGGGATGGTCAGGCTGGAGCTCCCAGGTTGAAAGGACCACACTGAGTCCGTCTGTCCTGCCCTGGTTCTTTGCTGTGCCCTCACGTACCCAGGGACGAACAGGACCCAGGATGGGAAGATCACGCCTTTAGATAGACCTAAGGTCAAGGAATTCTCCTGCTCGCGCGGTAGGGGGTCTGCGATGTCCCAGTCCCCGCAGGGACCCGGTCTTTTAAATCTCTGAAGCCGCTCCGGGTTACTGGGGAAGTCCGCTTCCGAGGAGGCAGGCCAGCATGCCCATCTGCGCTCAGAAGTTGGTGGCACTTCCCAGAACCCACACACTGACCCAGGCAAAGATCATTTTAAAAGAACGTGACTCCTTCCCCCGCCGTGGGAGCCATGGCCGGTCGCTCAGAGGAGGCTCAGACCAGGGCAGGGCAAAGAACTGCACCACTGTTTGCTTTACTGGAAGTGGAGCACCGTGTCGGGGAGCTGTAGAGGGAAATAGGAGAGGAACGGGATGCCGAGCTGGTAAAAGCCGCCCTGGACGTGCGGGTCGAGCATCAGGGAAGCGTTAAAAGGCGGGCGGAGGCTGGAGGAGGCGGCCAGAAACGAGGCGCCCAGACAGCTGCCTGGCCCCAGCTTGGCGCCCCCCGGGAGCTGGTCCCCTCCAACCGGCTTCTGGCCCTGCCTTCCCGCCAGGATGCTGTCTATGCTGAAGCTCTTGGACTTGTCGCTCTTCGGGGAGCCGTGAGAGGCGGGGCGCGGAGGGGACCCCGGGCCATCCACCGTGCGCGCTGGCTGGCCGACCGCCACTGCCGCTGCCGCTGCGCCCTGGACAGCGTCGCCCGCGTCCTCGTCTGGGGACGCAGGCCGGGGCCGGTGGAGGGGCGCGGCCGGAGAGGGGCCTTCCAGGAGGGGCGAGGGGCGCGCGGGCGCTCCCTCGTGGCGGGGCATCGCGGGGCCCGAGCCCCCTGCCCCGCTCCCCGCCTCCGGCTGCGCCTCTGTGCCGCTCTCGTGCGCCTCGCCGCGGGCCCGCTTGGCCTCCGGGGATCCGGGGCCCGACTTGGGCTTCCTCTTCCGGCGCCGGTAGTTGCCGTTTTCAAACATATCCAGGCAGCGAGGGTCCAGCGTCCAGTAGCTGCCCTTGCCGGGCCGCCCTTTCTCGCGGGGCACCTTGACGAAGCAGTCGTTGAGCGAGAGGTTGTGGCGGATGCTGTTCTGCCAACCCTGCCGGTTGTCGTGGTAGAAGGGGAAGCGGTCCATGATGAACTGATAGATGCCGTTGAGCGTGACCCTCTGCTCAGGCGCGTCCTGGATCGCCATGGCTATGAGCGCGATATAGCTGTATGGCGGCTTCTGGGGGGGCTCGGCCCGGCCCGAGGCAGCCAGAGCGGCCCCGGGGGTGAAGGCCAGGGGCAGCCCGGGTCTCTCGGGGCCGTACAGATAGAGCATGGGCGAGGCGGCCAGGGCAGGCAGCCGGGGACTGAAGAGGTGGCTCATGGCGAGCGGGCGCCCGCGCTGCGCTCCCCGCAACGCAGGCGACCCCGACGGCTTAGGGACTGCGCCCCGCGCCGCAAGGGCCCTCCTGGGGAGCCCGCCGTGCCTCTGCTTCCAGCTCCGCTGCTCTCCCCTGCCGCTCCGTGTTCTGTCCCTTCTTCATGGCTTTAAAAATGTTAAATAATTGTTGTAAGTTTGCTATTATATGTTGACTTAGCGCTGGAAAATAAATTGTCTATGATAAACAGTCGTTGTGTTCTCAGCCCACCCACATTAATTAAAATTTCATTGCTGAAAAACTCCAAGCTTTTCCCTCCACGTGTCTTTTTGATACCAGCCAATCGGTTTCGGGGCTATTCCTTCATTTGTTTATAGAATTAGTCTGTTGATAAGTCCGCCCACCCAAGTTGAATCAAGCTGTGTTTATTTGGAAAAATTTCCGGGCACCCAATATATAAACGCACTGATCTGATGTTTGAAATATCACGTCCACCCCTTGACGCTGTAAGCACACACAGTCAGTGAGGCAGGATGTGGACCGCGGTGGCTCAGAGCAGGGTCTGCCTGGCCAGGAAGGAGAGGGGGAGATGGGGGCAGCTCCTTAGGGCTGACTTTTACCGCTGGCCTGGGGGAGCCTGTAACCCCAGGGCCTCCCACAAAAGGTCTTTTCTTCTCCCAGGCTTAATAGGAGATCCAGAGACGGCACATCTAGTAAAATGCTTTCTGAGGTCCTTGAAACCTTTTAGATATGGGGAGGCATGTCTATCTCAGTGGTTTGGGTGTCTGAGGAGAAGGGGATGCAGCCCTCCCTGGAGGGACACTTGGTGGACCCTGCAGGAGATGGGCACTCTCTAGGGACCTATTATCTGAGGACCCTGCCCCCCTTCAGGGCTCAACCGGGATCAGAGGAACAGAAGTGGACTCCAAGAGCCCAGCCCCTCTGGAAGGGAAGCTGGAGAGGGCACAAGGTACCTGGTCCACAGCTCCATTGAGGAAGGTTTCAAAATAAACCCGTTTGGGGAGTTTGGGGGGGAAACTAAGGTCTCCCTGATGAGGCTAAGGTTGCAAGCCAGGAACACCATAAAAGGGGAATTTGGCAGCTGGCGGGAGAGCTGGTATTTGTGAATGCGGGTCTTTTGCTTTATATTCTGTGCTTTCCTGTTTATATCAAGGAGGGGGGTTATAACAACTTTACAAGTGCACGCAGCTGGCCCGTGATTACATTAAGCATTTGGGAAGCCGGCTTGCCCTCCCCCAACCCACCCTGGGGTGTAAGCACCCCCACCCCTGTCTCATTTTACATTCAGCCACGTCAACGGTTTGAATCAAAAATCCTGAATGATGCTGATTCCGAAGGAGGCATCTCTCCCCCAACTCCAGGCTCTGGGGAAGGGGTGTGGGGCATGTAGCCTGACTACTTCCTGTTTATGACCTCTGCTGAATATTTTTTAAAGAAAATAGAAAACACTTGGGATAACTGAATTAGAGTTTCATTGAATAAATCATGCAGCCATACCAAAGACGAAGGGGTGAGCACAGCAGGTGGGCATTGTGGAAAGGGCCCACCAAGGACCCACTGCCAGGCACCTCCAGGAAGCTGGGGAGAGACACTATGTGTCCACTAATTGGGGTGGGGGGCATGTCTGCCACCGCGCTGTCACAGAGAGATGACACCAGGCTGGGGACTGGTTGTGAGTGCTCAAGTAGCCTCTGAACTCAGAAAAGCAAGGAGCATCCTCCTCAACAATGGGGAATCCAGAGCTTCTCATGGGGAAACCCGACCCAGGGAATAAATAGGCCGCATGGGAGCGGATAAGTTTTAAATACCAAAAAGGAAGTCACAATCGGGGTCGGAAAAACCGGTTTGCTGCAGGTACTGCCTGAGGGAGTGCCCGCCAGGCCCTGGGACCCCTCCAGGCAGCCCTCCGCGGCAGGGCTGCCTTTCTACATAGGCCAAGCATGCAGCTCAGCCTGGCGCGGCCTAGGTCCTGGGGGTGGCCCTCTAGCCTGGAGGGGGCTGGTCATTGTCCTCTCTGGACCCCTTGCTCTCATAGTCGCACCCCTTTCAACTCTGGGGTGAAAAAAGAACCTCAATGCCCGCGCCTTTGCTACCCGCGGACCCCACAGTCCTTGGGGTCACCCAACCTCTCCAGACCAGCGAGTCCCCAGCAATCTCAACTTTGGATCCAACTCCCCGTTTCCAGCTTCTGCGCTCGCTCGAACAGACCCAGACCAAGAGATAAACCGGTGTCACTGTGCAACCCCTCCCCGCCTTGGCGGCTCGCAGCCCCTCCTGGAGGTCCCCAGGCAGCCGAAGTCCAGCACGCACATCCCTGCCTCTCCCGAAATGCGCGCTGTCCCGGCGCGTCTTCTAAACTCCAAGGCGGATCCGAGCTTGAATTCGTACAATAATAAACAGCGCCCAATTTGGTCATGGGCCGGACGCGGGCGGAGACACGCGCGGCTGGTGGGCGGGACACAGATAGTAAGAGGAAAAAAAAAAAATACCCGAGTTCTAGTCGCGGTTTGGAGGCGCACACCCAGGCCGTGCGTTTGCAGAACTTTGCAAAATCTCTGGGAGGTTTCAGCTGTAGAACTCCGGCGTCGCGCCCCGCCGGCTCCTGCGCTGAGATAAATTCTGGGCTCCCAGGTGAAGAGTTTGTAACTCGAGCCTCGAGCCTCGCAGGGGCCGCTGTTGGAAGGAACCCCGCGCTGGGGCACACTTCCGTATTTCCGGGGAGTGCAGGCACAGGCCCCTAGCGTCCAGAGCGGACGCGCCCTCGTGCGGAGGCTCTGTGGGCTGAGGACGGAGCGGAGGCCCGGTGGGGGCAGCCGAGCCTGGGACACATCTGCGCGGAGTGGGTGTCCCAGAGAGCCAGATGGGGACACTGAAAGTGCCCTCAAGGTTCATAAGCCTTCAGGTCCCAGAGAAGTGCGTCATCTCCGAAGTCAGTCCATGAGAACCCATCTCCCAGCCTGCAGGAAAGCCCTGAGACCTCGGGCCTGCCCTGACCCTCCGGGACGACTATAGTTTCCAACTCTGGGGCCCCAGCAGAAGTTGGGTTCAGCTTGGGATGAGGACAGCCCGCCCCATTCCCAGTCCTGGGACACGGCCCGATGTGCGCTCCTGGGGAGGAAAGGATGGCTGAGGGGGAGAGAGACTAGAGCTCCTTCGCCTCCCCCAGGCATCTGCCCTCCCCTGCTCCTCCAGAAAATAAAAACAGACAACCATGATAACGATGACCTGTGTCACCTTTCCAAATATCTGCATCGTTTTTCCAAGTGTAAAGAGAGTTAACAAATGTTATATATGTGTGTGTACAGGTATGTGTGTGTATGATTCCACATGTGCAGTATGTCTGAGTAAAGCAGGCATGGAAGGATGCAGGATTTAGCCCAGTCACCTTACTGACACCCTGAAAACGTCCGCGACGGAGATTATAACAATGCTAATAGCTAAAATTTATTGATTCATTCCATCCTCACAGCAGCCCTAAAAAATAGAAAGCTTTGTCATTCCCATTTTGCAGACCAGGAAACTGAAACCCAGTAAATTGACTTCCCTCAGGTCTCCCATGAGGAATTGTTTCAAAGACAGAAAAACAAACATATTATAATAGCTACCATGAGTGAACTCAGGGCCCTGTGGAAGTTCTCTTGTTAATCCTCACTGCATCTATGAAAGGCATGGGTGATGGAGTCACCCATTTTACAGACAATGAAACTGAGGCTGGGTACAGAACACCCCAAAACCACGAAGGTAGTATATGGCAGAACAGTGATCAGAACCCACATGGTTGTCCTCCGAAGGTGGGTGCTCTGGGGTCTGACGTGCTCAAAGAGAAAGTGTCTGGAGTTGACAACAGGAGAGGGGCCCTCCAGAGAGAACAGGTGTGTGCACCTGGAGCTGGGAGCCTCGGGGCATTATAAGTAGGAAACTCCAGCATCCTCACTTATGTCCCACCAAAACCCCTTTCTTCCCCTCCTCTCCCCTCCCACTTTGAAAGGTGGGAGATTTCCAGAGCTGGGGGAGCAGGGTCTTCTGCTGCTTTCTTGGAGGGAAGTGAGCCTGAGTCCCAGACATGAAGGGAATGGCCATCCAGCCCAGCCAGCTAATGCTGAGTGGAGCCCAGACAGCAGGTGGGGTTTTCCTAATGACCTCTTTATAGCTCACCTTGTTCTCAGAAGTGATTGAAAGGCTCTAAGCAGGGGCAGTTAGGGATGCACTGCCCTGCCCAAAGCATGGCCTGATATATGCAGTTCATTGAGATCAAAGGATCCTTTCCCTTCTGTCCTCCAGGTAAGTCCCAATAGCTGACAACGAGTGCTTACTATGGACAGGGCTCCACGGAATCACTTTGCCAACCGGGGTTAGGTTCATTAATCCTCACAATAACCCTATTCGATGATCCTATCATTTTTTCAGTTGAGTAACCAGCCCAGAGAACTTAAGGTAACATGGCTGAGGCCACATGAACTCTCAGTTGGCCTGTTCATAAGGGCCTGAGTTGGTGCTTATAGATTCTGCCTAAAAGAGACTTCACTGGGGAGGCTGCCTGTAAAAATAACATGAGGCAGAGTGAGATCTTGGGCCAGAGGCTATGGGGAGCACTAAGGCCCAGTGCCTTGGGCAGAGCCTACAGGTGGAAGCCTGGATGGATACACTGACATCCCTGAGCACAAAGCTGCACCCCAGGTTGTGCGAGAGGTGGAAGCCTCCCAACTCCATTCCTTAAAGAGTCCTGGCATGGCAGCACCCTCGTCAACCGCACCCCTTTCCCTCCCCATTTAAGCTCTTCACACACTCACAGCCCCAGGATTAAGTCCCCACAAGCCTAATACTTCGAAAACCTAGCACTCTAGGCTGGGCACAGTGGCCCAGGACCGTAGTCCCAGCTACTCCAGAGGCTGAGGTGGGAGGATCGCTTGGGCCCAAGAGTTCGAGGTTGCAGTGAACTATGATCGACCACTGCACTCCAGCCTGGGTGACAGAGGGACCCTGTCTCAAAGCAAAAACAAACAAAAACAAAGACAAAACCCTAGCACTCTGCTTTCACTGTAGTGCAGGAATGTTGAAAAAGTAAGGTAAATAACAAAATTAAAGGTAAGTGGTGCCTGTCTTCCCAGACACGGTGGCTGTCCCTGACAGTGGCTGCCAGCCTTCCAAACTCCCCTGAAACATTCCACCCCCTTCCCTACATGCCTATGTCAAAAAGCAAACATTTCAAACTCCTTGTCCAGCTGAGGCCATGCAAGAAAGAGGCAGGCAGGGAATGCTTCCCAAAGTTTGGGAAAGCATTTCAAATATGTGGTGTAAGAAGGAACTCACTCACCGGGAGGTGGAGGGGTGGGACCTCTGGGCACTCTGACCCAGCCTGTCCCACTCACCTGGAACACAGGCACTGGACTCCAGACCCCGGCCATTCCTAGCCTAGCGGCACTTGAAGCACAAAACTTCAGATCTCTAACTGACCTACATTCACCACACGGTGAGAGTCAGACAGGAGTGTACAGTCCCAGGGCCCCACACAAGCACACATTCCAAGGTGCCAGCCACAGGCTCAGGCACCAGCGCCTTCCCGAGGAACTTGGTTCTGCCCATTTATCACTGGGTGTCTTTTCTCAGTCTCTCCACTCAGCTCAGGTTCCCTATTAACAATAAATCTCCATCAGCCAACCTTGCCCAACACCCCCTTTTCTGGATTTGGGGGTGGGATGAGGACAGAGGAGGCAATCCCAAACCAACAGGGTAAACTGGGAACTCTGCTCTCTGCACTTTGAGTGCAGCTCACAAGCCTCTCCCAGCACCGGCAGTAACCCCCAGGCAGTCATGGGGTAAAGGGGAAGAGATGGACCCCGGAAAGATTTGTGAGCCGAGCGCCCACATTCCCAGGACGCTTTGTTTTCTTCTCCCTCTAACTTCTGACTTGTTTCTTTGAAGAAGGGGAGGGCAGCAGGCATAGGGCAGGGTCCATTGTGGGAGCCCCGGCTGTGCCCAGAAGGGAAGTGCAGGCAACCCTGGCCACCTCATCATCTTACAGGTAAAAGGACTGAGGCCAGGGAGGAAAGGTGGTTTGTGCAGGCAGCAAGACGTGGTCTCCTCATTCCTAGCCCAATGCTTAAGCAATTCCTGGATGCAAGTCACAGCAGGATTTGCATCTGCAGGGACAGGCCACCTAATCCAGGTCAGCGAAGACTGCATGGCCGCAGACCCAAGCCTGTTCTCGGAGAGGTCTGTGCATGGCCAGACACCGACAGTCCCTCTTCCTGAAAGCTGTGAGGTTGGGGCTTAGCCTCTGAGTCTTACAAGAAGCCCGATCCTAGGGGGCTACTCCAGCAGCAGCCTCTCTGGGGATGGGGATGGTGCTCAAAGGCCCTGGGATCTCCCCAGGTAGCCCATATCTGTCAAAGGTGGACTCTAGTGAGTCATAGTCCATCCAGCCAAAGCCAGCTGGGGACACAGGGTTAACTCTATGGGAAACAGTCTCTGTCATGGTGTCCCAGTTACTTTCATTTTATTTGCAATGTCTGCAATCTGCCCATCCGTATCTTCTTATTGGGTCAGGAAGGAACATGGTTATCAGACAGGTTTCCTGCAAACTGCCTTTCTGTGGACCACAGAGCCACCCCAGTCCCAAGACCCAGCAGCCCGTGGTGGGCCCTTCCATCCCCGATCTCCTTTCCCCATTTCCTGAAATGCCCAGGCTTCCCTAGGACCGAGCAGCAAAGGAAGGGGCAGCAAATAAGTGGATCAGGGATTGCCAGGCCCCTGCGTGGGCATGCTTTTTGTGCGCTGGGCAGTTGACACACAGGGTGGTTGCCAATACGCACAACTGTCCGGAGGGCCATTTAGCTCTGCACTGCTCACAGCATTGTGCTGTGGGATCTTCCTATTCTGCTGGGGGAGCAACAGATGCCATTAAGCCCCTAGGCCCAAGGTCCACACCGGGAGCTGCATCTGCAGAAGGCCAAGGCTGAGCAGAGCTCTGAGCCAGTTCACAGCAGGGGGCCAGGCTCTCGGCACTTACCCATACCTACCCCAGTCCCCATGGCCTCGGACTGAGGGCATCCCAAAGTGCCCAGGCCTGACACACCCCAGGGGACTGGCTCTCCAGTCTACCACCTCCTGAGGCCTGGATAAATCCCCAAATACAACCTCCCAGTTGTCCACATTCCCAGGGGAATAGAAGGTCACCCTTCCCCCCATGTCCTCCACAAAGGGTAGGAGGGACCTACTGGAGTTACCTACCCCCACACTGCAGGGACTCCTTTAAGAAGCCTTCCTAAGGACACCACAGCCCAGCATGGTTTCCTTAGTAGTCCCGGGGTCTCTCACGCCTTTATTTTCCACTTGTGTCCCTGGCCTTGCCATTAACTGGGTATCAAGAGTTCTAAATCTTAAGACGAAGGCAGCTTTCAGGGACACCAGTTTGAAATACCTGGGGAAGGAGAAAGCCAGCTTACTTTAGGTCTAGAGTATGCTACTCTTTTCCTGGGGCAAATAGCATGAAGAGAGCAGAAGCAAAATGAAACCAGACTGGCAGAAGGGGGCAAGGAGCACAGGCCACATTATTCTGCATCTTAGAGAGGGTCTCCCCCCACCCACCAACCTCCTTAGCTTCCTCCTGCTGCTGCTCCCTCAACTAAAGCCGCCTGGCCTAGGGCCTGTGGAAAGTCAAGAACCCAGGCACCCGGAGTCCCACACGTTATGAAAAGGAATAAAACACAGCCTTTAAATCTTAACTACATGCCACCTCTAGGGCCACAGATTGAAAGAATCTCTGTTGCACATATGGGGAAAATTATTATGCTTCAGATTTCCCCTAATTCTATTTCAACATAGCAAATAGATAAAATACTGTGCTTAAAACAACTACAACAACAACACCCAGGTTACGTTCAGCGCTACTGCATCAAGCGAAATGACCTTTAGCAAAATCATCATCTCCTGAAATGTTTCCACAAAGAACTTCACCCTTGGCAAAACACAGCTCACCTGCTGGGGTGGGAATTGGTGGAGCTCTGGTCCCAAAATTCACACGGAGAGGCCAGCAGGGGAATTGTAGGTTTCAGCCAGTGAAACAGATCATAAAGCCTTTCCCCAGACACATTTCACAGGCACATAGCTATGTTGCTATTAAAAATTTAAAAGATGAGAGATATTAAAATTGAAAAATAATATCTCTATTATGTAACATCTTGAAAAAGTTAATATGTTTAGAACTATGAAAGCACTGTAAATTATTTTTGAAGGGTAAATGAGGTTTTAGATTTTTTCACCTCAATGAGGGTAAAGATTTAGAAATCAAATTGAGAAGTAAAGCAGTCTGAAACTTCCCTCTGATCTGGCCACCAAAGGGGATGGACATTAAATGCTAGAGAATCAATCTCCCTCAGACCTTCACTGGCCCGGTTCAAATTTTCTGGAAAACCATTAAAGCGGGCAAGGAAGTCCGCATTTTAGAAAATCTCGGGGAAATAGCACTCACCGTGGGTTGTCGTTAGCAAATGGGAACTCTTTATGCTTCCTTCCTTCGTCTCCTAAATTGGGGACAGCTGGACACTGAGGTGGAGTGGCACTTTTGTTTTACAATTGGCATGTTTTTCTGCATTTAACAAAATGCATTACAACAAGCTCACTGCCCTTCAGGCAGCTTGGTCCAACCACGCTGATTTCTCAAATTGCCTCGAGAAAAAAAAATCCTAGGGTTTTTAATTTTTTGATTTTTTAATTAATCAGAAAGCATTTTCTGTCACTAAACAAGACAACAGGTGACTGCTCCCATTCTTCTGTGATCATCTTTATGTATCTACACAAGTACCCACCTGTGTAACAAAAATAATCAAAACAGGTAGGTTTGCAAACACACCTTGTTTTTAAAAACTGCAAGAACACAAACACTGTCCAAACTTCGGGCAGAAAAACAACATGGGTTTATTTTAAGGTAAGTACAACAATTAAGACCACATAAGACAAACATAGATGAAGTTAAAATTTTTATGTTTTTTTTAAAGGAATACTCAAGGTGGAATCTACTATACAAAACCATCACACTTTGTCAATAAAAAGTATCAGATACTTGACTTCTTTATCCGCCAACAAAAAAATAAATTATTGTTTTGTGAAAGATCTACAACTGGGAAAAGAATTATAGCTCATAATTTTACAGGAAACAAAACCCACATAGGTTTCTTGAATTCAATTTGGCAGTTAGAAATGTTTGGGCAAGATGAAAAATTATCCAGTGAACTCAACTTTAAATATTATATTAATGGCTCTGAACATCAACAAAAAATAGCCTGATTACAAATCCACACATTTGTACAGCACGGTTAGAGAAATTTAAAATTACACACAGCACATACATTATCTATAGAGACCCCCATACACCTGTGGAGGTCTCTACAGAAAGTCATTAGTGGATCGCTATAGGATTTGGTCCATAATTTAATTTTTGAAACCCCAAGTGGAGCAGAGCACAGCCATGCTGGTAGGGGAGGGGGATTTTAAAATCAATATTCATTTCGCTGGGCTGTGTCCCTTTAGAGGGGCTTCCTGGGATCCCAGAAACGGGGCGGCGAATAAAGTTACCTGCACGCTTTGCAGACCGCTGAGGGCTGGCGCGCCCGCACTCTCTGCTCCCGGGTCTGAGAAAAGTTGGTGGACATGTTTTGTTTCTTTTTTCGTCTCTGCAGCCTTAACTGTCTGAGAGGGTCGAGTCTGGGAAGCAAAGCCGGAGCGGGCCAGGGGCAGGGGAGGGCCTGGGGCAGGTCAGTATTTCGTGCAGTCGTAGGAGTAGGGGCCTGCGTGGCGGTAGAGAGACGGCGTGGACCTGTAGGGCAGCTGACAGCTCGCGTTGCCGCTCACCTGGGACTCCCCGAGGGTCGAGTTCTCAATTCCCAGCCGGTGGGAGTTGAACATCTCCCGGACGTTGGGGAAAGTTTGCTGCTGGGCCGCGAACGTGTGGCCAGGGAGATGGTTCAGGTCCCCGCTGTGGTTGAGATACCAGGAGGCCGCCTGGGCAGCGGCGGCCGCGGGCTGCGGGGCCGGCTGGGGCTGGGGAGGCGGCGCAGGCGGCGGCGCCTGCGGGTGGTGGTGGCCGTGGTGCTGGTGGTGGTGGCCCGCGGCGGCGAGCGCGCCCTCCTGGCCGGCGGCGAGGTTGAGGGCGCTCAGGGGCGACGTGGGGCCGCTCGGGTGGTCCGAGAGGGCCTCGTCCAGGGCGGGCGGGACGCACATGTGCGCCGGCCGCTCGGCCCCGGTGTACAGGCTCATGGCGCGCATGCTGCACTGGTAGCCCGCGGCGGCCCCGGCCTCCAGGCCCTGAGCGCACGGCTGGCCGTAGGCGGCGGGCGGCGCGGCGGCGTAGGGCAGCGCCAGCGGCTGCACCACCAGGCCCGCGCGCCCGGCCGCCGGGCTCAGCTCGCCGCCCGGCGGCGACGTTCGCAGAGTCATGATGTTCTCCACGCTGAAGCCGGGCAGCCCGTTGGGCGCCGCGGCGTGGTGCTCCGGCAGCGAGCCGTCGGGGGAGGCGGCGGGCGTGGAGGCCGCGCTGCGCGGGCTGCCCTGCAGCGCGCTCTCGGGGCTCAGCGTCTCCACCTTGGTGATGACCGGCAGCGCCGGCGACGCCGCCTCGCTCTTGATGACCACTTTCTTCTCGGCCTCCTTGGGGGCGTCCGCTGGGGGGGGACCGGCCGGGGCGCCCTTGGACGCCGCGGGGGGCGGCTCCTTGAGGTGGGCCCGCTCCTCCTTCTCCTTGGGCACGTCCTTCTTTTTGAAGCGCCGCCGGCGCCGCAGGAAGCTGCCGTTCTCGAACATGTTGTAGGAGTCGGGGTCCAGGGTCCAGTAGCTGCCCTTGCCAGGTTTCTTGTCGTCGCGGGGCACCTTGACGAAGCACTCATTGAGCGAGAGGTTGTGGCGGATGCTGTTCTGCCAGCCCTGCTTGTTCTCCCGGTAGAAGGGGAAGCGGTCCATGATAAACTGGTAGATGCCGTTCAGGGTGATCTTCTTCTCGGGCGCGTTCTGGATGGCCATGGTTATGAGCGCGATGTAGCTGTAGGGCGGCTTTACCAGGTCCTTGGGCGCCGCGGGCTGGTGGTGGTGGTAGGGCGCGTAGGAGCGGCCCATGCCCGCGCCGTACTGCTCCGGGTGGCCCGAGTAGACGCCCATAGGGCTGGCCATGCCGCCGTAGCTGCCCGCCGCCCGGTAGTAATTCTGCTCGCTCAAGTAGGGCACCACTCCCAGGGCGTTGGGGTCGGACACGGAGTAGCGCGCCTGCATGCTGCGTCTGCGACGGCTCGCCACCGCCTGCGCGCACGGACTGCGGCCGGGGGAGCGAGGAAGGCCCCGAGAGCTGGAGCGCGAGAGGGCGAGAGCGAGAAAAACAGGGCGGGAGCCGGGGGCGCAGCCCGGGCTCCGGGGAGCTCCGGGGCGAGGTGGAGGCGGCGCCGGCGCTCGCTTTCAGCGGACCGGGCGGATCAGCATCCTGGAGGGCGCGCCCCGGGCGAGCGCAGCGCCGGCCCCTGCTAGCTCGCTCGCTCTCGGGACCCGGCGGGCGGCAGCCGGGCGCGCGGCAGGGGACGGAGCGGAGACGCCACGGGCCCGCTGGGCCAAGGCGGGACCCTCGGTCCGCGCGAGGAGGGGGACGGCGGCTCTCCAAGCCCCCCGGCAAATCGGCAGCGCTGGGTCGGCGCGCCGGGGTCCAGAGCGGCTGCCCTGCCGAGCCCGGAAAAAGAGGCAAAGTCCCTTTTAGGGATTGGGAAAAGTTTCAAAAGTCTTCTTGCTGAAAGCGAGTTTTTACTTTCCTCAGGCCACGCCCCCTCCCGGAACTGTGGACCAATCACCCGGCAGCTGTGGGGAGTTGGCACCAATCAGGGCGAGGAGCGCCGGAATCCGTCGGCTCTAAGACCCAGCCGCGCAGCACTAGGCTTTTCTGCAGCTCAGCCTTAAGTAGAAAAGACTTTTAAAAAAAAAAAGAGTTAGAGCTTATTAAGATTTATTTTATTATCACATTTTGGTTAATGGGCCCACATATCCAGCACAAAAAAATAGCTATGTTCCTTTGCAAAAACATTAGTTTGAAACATAAAATAGATTTGATTAATGTAGTCAAATATCTCCCTCAAAGACCTTGCAAGTAGCAAAGATCCTGGGACACCTTTCATTAATGAGTGATGAAGCGAATAATTAGATTTCCTAATTATCGGGGCCCAGGTGTAATGGATTCAAAGCAAACGTGCTGGATCGGAATGGCAAGGGCCTGTCCTGGATGTGGTCCTTATTTAATCAAATGGTCATCACCAGAGAGTTCCCAGGTGCAGGGCCGTCAAGAATAAGCTATAAAGGTTTTAGAGGCAAACGACAGAAACTGAATTCCCCTCGCCCCCACCCAAGGAGTCAGGCCGTGGCGTCTATAGGGGAAGGGCGGAGCGGAAAGGTAGTAATGTCCTGAGAATTTAATCCTCTAAATTCGCCACGAATTCGGTAAATCATCCGCGTCACCATGAGCAGTTTTGTGGAGTTTGAGGAAGAGTGTGCAATAAACTCTGCTCATTTCCCCCTTTCCTCTCCCGCGTAGACACTTGCAGCCCACCAACTCCTGCTTCGCTCCCTTTCCCCAGATATAAATTCCCTTTGACAAGCTGACTCCCGCGCTCCCCGAAGAACGGAACAATGCAGCGACCCACCGGGCCCAGGCAGAGCCCGAGTCCCTCGGCCCGGCGAGAAGAAACCCGAGCCTGCTTTCGGCGGGGGCTTTGGCCGAAGACGCGCGTAATTAGCGCCGCGCACCGCGGGCTCGGAGCCGGGAAGCTTCCCCCGGCTGGCGCCCGCGGCTAGCTCCGACCCCGGGGCGCAGTCCGCACCTCCCGCTCCTGCCAAAGCCCCCCTGGGATTCTCCAAGTTGAGTTTCTATATTTCAGTCTTTTTTGTCTTGTTAAATTTTGGTAAGGTGAGTCGGAGATGGGGCTCCGTGGGGGCGCTGGGTAAGCGATTGCAAACGGTGAAAGACCCCTCCCGGATTGTATCATTCGAGAGACTGGCCTGGAGCGATTTGGAGGCCCTCGCCCTTCAAAGCTTTCTCCTTCCCTCTTGGAATCCCGGACAGTTTGTTTATTTGCGGACTGATTATTTATTCCTTCAACACCTCCAATACTCAGACCCCCTTTTACCCACTTCCCCTGAAGGAGTGGGACACCCCTTTACACTGGCCAGAATTTTGGAAGTAGTTAATCGGGTTAGGTAGGGAAGAGGACTTCAGATAAAACACTATTTATATTTCAGGCTTCCTTCTCCCTGCTTACCTCTTCTATCGGTTATTAGATTCCCAGCAAAAGGGTGTCAGAGACTCCGCTCACCACTCTTAGCTTTGAGGAGGTGAATAGAAGACACTGGGGACATCCCATTTATTTCCAATAGAAGAACAAAAGAAAAACATTTAGATGCCTTATCTTTGTCTCCTGAAAATTCAAAATCAAAAGGAAAGTACAAAACAGTTTCCTATTACCTTGAATATTCTCTTTCTAAAACACCATTTTTTTATGGATTTTCTGAGTTCTTTCTTTAACTTGATCCTTCCTTCCCTCCCTCCCCCCTTTTTTGGGAAACAAAGTAAAATAAAGCTGCCCACTTCTCAACTCACAGTTAAATGGTTTGAGCTTTCTCCCCCAACCCTAAACTCCCACTATGACTTTATTATTTTTTAATACCTCTAGTATTTTCACATCCATCTTTTTTTAAAAAAATAAGAACTCTAGCAAAACAGTGCCTTTCTTCTGGAGTGCATGACAGGCACGCTGAGTTCTCGCAATTTTACTGGAAATGCAAGCTATTGATCAAGAAACACTCCTCAGTCTGTAGGCTTCCTGGAGGAATATTATTTACTCTGCTTTTACGAGGGGTGTGTGTGTGTGTGTGTGTGTTTGTGTACTTAAATAGCTTTGTCACAGCACAGGGCAAAACCTAAAATAGCTAAGAACTGTGAAAAATAAATTAGAAAATGGCAGTTTCTGCCTGCGTTTGTATTTACAAGGGTGTCCAGATTTAAACCAATGTCATCTGAAAAGAACTAAATTGAGTTGCCAAATATATTAACCACCCCACCCGAACCCCCCCAAAAAATTAGAGGCAGGAGGGAAGAAATTCTTATAATTAAGACAGAAAAGGTGAGAGGGACATTTTCCTTTGCCCCTGGAATTAGGTTTCTTCTCTGCTCAGTAGGACTCCGGGAGAGATGTTTGTTCAGGTTGTTAAAACAACGCCTTCCACACACCTGAACTTTGCAAAAACCGTATTTCCGATCTTTTCTTTAATCTGCCAGGGTATTTTGGATTGGGGGCTGCTGTTTTCCTGCCGATTCCCCCTCCCCCGCTTCCGACCTTGTTGTCAGGGAGCTGACAGCGGAATCGGGCCCCAGATGGCCCTCCATGTCACCAGCGTGATAAGCGAGCATGAAAGCAAGAGACCCTCGAGTTGCTCTACCACCGCGTGGCGCCTCCCGAGCGGGCGCGGCCCGGCTGCTCCACCTGGACGCGGCGCGCACGGACCCCGTGGGTGTGGCGCCACCTTGAGGCCAACGGGGGAACTGCGCGGTGAAAAGGAAAGGGACAGAGGCCCGACCCGCGCGTTGCAAAGAAGGTGCTGACACCTTACGGACGCGCCTCTGCACTGCACCGCCGGGCGCGAGGCCCCGGAAACCTCCGGCCAGGGGGCGGCTTTGCAAGGTGTCCCGAACAGGATCTGCTGGGGGACAAAAATGTCTTTGGAATGGCTCGGGGAGCAAGAAATTTTCTCTAAGGAAATTCGCTGAGGCTTCCAGCAAATAAAATCTGCGCCTCTTAGGTGGCTAGAAATCTGGATTTTTTTTTTTTTTTTTTCAGAGTTGTTGGACACATTGCCTTGTCCGTGTCTTCCGGCTGCAGCTGTCTTTCTGCCCGAGGTGTGGTGTGGGTTTCGGGGAATTCATCAGAGGGCTGTTTGTGCTGGACGTGCGCGACAGGGTTGCCTTTGACAAGGGGGAGACTTTCAGCCCGGTCTGCAGCCGCTTCTGCTTTTGAGGCACAACAGAGAACTCAAAGAGGGGACAAGTGAAGGGAGTTTTGTTTCTTCTCTCACTGTCTGCAATTCATTCATCCAACATCCTTCAAACATGTCTCTTCTGGGCCCACGAGGTGCCTTCGGTTTTAGGGAAGGGGACCGGGTGGCAGAGCAGTCCCTGGCTTGCAAGAGCTGCTTGAGAGCGGATGAGCCCTTGGGTTACACAGAGTCAGTGCCGATTCTTAAAAATCCCTTGTGATCCAGCTTCTAGCAATTATCTCTTGTGGGACGAGAAGTGTGTCCCTGATGGCAACTGTTCAAGCTCATTTTACTGAGCGTGACTTTTCCAAGGTGGCACCGTTCACAGCTGGCAGAGCCAGGGAGGACAAAAAGCAGGGTGTGTGAGGGCAGTCCTTGGTTAAAAGAGACGGAAGAAACGCAACAACTAAATGTGATACCTGCTCCTAAATGGAAGAAATTTTAAAAACTAATAAAGGACAAGTTTGAGAATACTTGGGGAAATTTGAAGCTGGGGTGTGTATTAGATAACAATCTCGTATCAAGGGCAAAATTCTTGAGTGTTATAATTCTGTGTGGTCAAGTAAGAACACGTCCTTGTTTTTAGAAGGTATGTGTCAAAATGTTTAGGGCTAATATTCAGCATCTCTGCAACCTTTCAAAGATTCAGCCAAAAGGGGGGGCAGAGGGGAGAAGGAGAGTGGGACACAGCGCAAACATGATGAAATGAGAACAGTTATTAAGCTCATGGCATGTGGGTGTTTATTGTACTGTTCTTGCAATTTTTCTTTAAGCTTGAAATTTTTCAAAATAAAAAATGGGAGAAAAATACCTTTGTGACTCTGAAAATTAAAAAAAGGGATATGACACAAAGCAAAGGTCTTTCCATGGAAGGAATTGTAAAATATTTAGTGAGGGCCTAATTTGGCCCAGTATCCCCTCTCCTCTTCTGGAAGTTTCTGAAAACCAACCACCAACAGCTATGGACTTTATCACAAGAACTTGTGGTTACTAAAAAAAAAAAAGAAAGGCAGGCTGATTATCTAAGGAGTTTATCTATCGTATAATTCAGGCATTGCCACTATTGACACAACCAAAGATGCAAGACATTCAACAGCACTGTGGATGTTTTCAAAACATCATATTAAAGGCATACATATGCTGCTTTATAGAGAGAGTTAGTTACATGCTTCCATATGCTGCTGGTTTCATGCACGCCCTTATCTGTGTCACCATGATTGGCTCACATGCATATCAGTTAGTTTAGGCTGGCTTATGCTTGGTAACAAACATCTCAAGTTTCAGTGACTTCCTCCTGAGCCAGCCCTAGGTTGGCAGGGTGCTCTCCTCATCAAAGTCACTCAGAGCCTAGTTTTCAAAGACCACCTGTCATCAGATGGTTCCCTGTCACCTTGGCAGAGGGAAAAGGAGGAGATCTGGCCCTGGGAATTAAGTCTTACAGCCTAGAGGTGCCACATTCACCTCCATTCACAACTCATAGGGCAGAGCTGGTCATGGGTCCCCAACACACCCAGGGGGTGGGAAGTTCAGTCTCCCCCGTGCCCAGGTGGATGGGCAGGCTGGCCTCTGTCCAGCAGCCTCATGTCCTTGTACATGTCCTACCTTTCCAGGCTGGTAATGATGCTCCCCTGTTCTTCTGTGCAGCCCCAGTAGTGCACACATACTGTACCAAGCATTTTGCCCAGGACATCTCACCTAATCCTCTTGAGGGGAAGGTACTATTAATACCATCATTATACAGGTGAGGAAACTGAGGCACAGTGATCTTAAATAACTAAACCAAGCCTTGCAGCTTACCACGTAATGGAATTGGGATCTCTTAACCCATTACTTTGCTGCCTCTTTGAGATTAAGGGTTAGGGCCTTGGAAATTAGCGACTTAAAAACTCGAAATAGAAACTTCTATATAAATAAAAATAGTCTACATGGAAACTTCGTAACTATACAGACACATTCAACAGCATATGTATGAATTCATGACTTCTGGCCACACATGACTCAATGTGTATGAGATTTTAATTTTTTATATCATCAACTTGAAACCCTGTGATTAACCCTGTGGGGTGAATAAGAGCCTGCAAAAAGTAGACTGCTCCCTGGGAGGTCAGACAGGACCGTGATGTTTGGACAAAGGAAGGGAGAGAAAGAGGTGAGGCCTTTGATTGTCACTGGACTTGCAGCCTGTGGGATGGGTGTTCTTAGCCCCAGGGAGTAAGCCAGACTCGAAATCCACAATCTGGGGGCAGCTTCAGGCAGTGCCCCAAAGTGACCACTGGGTCTAGTGCTGGGGTCTCATAGTGGCCATAACTGAGTGAGGCCCCAACGGGACCTTTGAAGGACTAAACAAGCCAAGAGCACAGAGCAGCTCTCCCCAGGAGAATGAGTCCAGCCCTGGCACAGGGCACTGTTCACCTTTAGGAGTCCATGAAAGCTCCCAGCCTGTGTACATGTGCACCCACACAGGGGACTTCCAACGGCAGCCCAGCCTGGACCCCGGACAGGGCCTTTGCACTTGCTGAGCACTTTGCTGATCCCTTGTTCCTGGTCCTCTCCTCTCCACCTCCCCCAGCCCCCTTCCTCCCCTGAAGTTCCATTCCTTATTCGTTCCTGTGCTTGTCACCTACCCTGCCCCCACACACCAGGAAGGCAGGCAGGGACCTGGTCTGCCCCAAGTCCTACTGCTCTTCTTGGCACAGCCTCCATGCTCCTAAGTATAAATTGAACTAATGGATGTCACTTGGGGGCTTCAGAGACACCCCCTGCCTCCCCACTGCCATAACCACATGTCTCATCTACCATGTAGTGGTTCAACCCCAGAATTCAATTCAAATATTTACTGGCACTTATTTTAGGCAGGTACTGCATAAGGAATGGGGAAGAATCATGACATGCTCCCTGGCTTCCACACTGGGTCAGGCACACAGGCAATGACAGGCTGAAACTTTTATTTTAGGCAAACACACATAGAGCCCCTACTGAGTTCCAGGTGCTGTTCTAGTGTTGCATACATATTCAGCACTTAACCCTCACCAGCATCAAGTAGTGCTCTATTCCCATTCTACAAGTGAAGAGCGTGACACAGAGACATCCAGCCACTCACCCAGGCTCACACAGCTGGCGAGCTGCAGACCTGGGTTCAACCCTCCACCACAGGCCTGTCCCCGCCACACAGCTGCCATGCAGGGAGGGAGGGGCTGCACTGAGCAAGCCAGGCTGATTCAGACAGGGGAGGAAGAACAGCCACCTACGCTCCTTGGAAAAGCTGGCAATGAAGCTGGGCCTCGAAACCTGGGTAAGAAAAACTTGATACTCAAATGTCCTTCTTCTCCTTGACACTTTGGGTTGCCAGATTTAGCAAATAAAAGTAAAGATGCCCACAGACTGCATGGGACATATTTATACTAAAGAAATATTCATTGTTTATCTGAAATTCAAATTTAACTGGGAAACCTGCATTTAATCTGTCAAATGTGAATTGGGGGGGATGTTAGTCAAACACCTCTTTAATTATTACCTTTTAAAACAATCTTACATTTATTACTAGGTGCAACTTTAAATAACTATGTATTATTAAAGTTCACTGTAAAAGGGAACATAAAAGAGAACGTTTTTACTTTTCTCTGTATTGTGCAGTTTCAGATATGGGAGACCTCAATGGGTTGCTCACAGCTTGGAATATAGAAGAAATTATACTGATTGTTAAAAAGCGTGGGCATCGTACCTTAATTACACATTCTTGTACTAAGAATCCCATAGTACAGAAGCCCTCAAAATGAAAAGGACGGTTTCCTGCCACACCCTGCACCACTCACGGAGGCCACTAACTCGGTCCCTTCTCGCAGTTACATGTCTGGGGCGGGGGGTTACCACCATTTCTCTTCTCGGCAACTAGAATTGTAATCCACCGGCCCCTGCTCTGTATTTAAAGATGGTAATAAGTTTACTTTGAAGAAATTGGCTGTTTCCCCCGTGCCAGGGGAATGTTTTAGAACATGACCCAAATCATTCCCAGTTAGCTACCTTGTGTAGTCAGCACACACTGGGCACGGGGTATTTTAAATCAGCATCCAGGTTCACCTGCTGATTTCAGAGCACTGTGCTAGATGGCCCAATCCTCCCTTCACCCCTCCAACTTCCAACACAGATTTTTTTTTAAATTTCTTCTCAGGTTTCCTTTCCTTTTGCCTTGAAGTCACACATGTTCACCTGCATCACCTTTCCCCACGTCTGTTGACTCACCCCTTCGTTAGGGGAGCTTGTTGTAGCCCCACCCTTTCCTTCTGCTAGTGGACAGGCCCATTTGGGGTAGGGTTTTTTAAAGTAGACTAGGTCTACTAGACTATATTTTTTCAGCAGTTTAAGTTGACAGAAAAATTGAGTGGAGGGCACAGAGATTTCCCATATACCCCCTGTCCCCACACATGCACAGCCTCCCCCATTACCAACACCCCCACCAGAGGGTACTTAGGTTACAAATCTATGAATCTATGTGGACACATCATCATCATCTAGAGTCCATAGTTTACATTAAGGTTTAATTTTGGTGGGGTAGAATTTTTGAACTGCAAAAATTTGGGGGGTAAAGAGTGCAGGAAGGCACTTCTGGGATGGAGAAAACATGAACCAAACCTGCAAGGAGACGGGCAGAGTCCCACTTAGAGGTGGTAGGGATGCAGCTTGGCTGATGTGGAAGCCGGGAGTCCAGCAAGGACTCAACTGCTTAGTTAAGAAGTTTATGCTTCACTAGGTGGAGGCAATGGGAAGTCAGAAAGTCACAGCAGGAAGACATGCAAGGTGGGGTTCAGGTGGATGGAGGGCAGGAAAGAGGATGCGCAGAGAAGGGAGGAGAAGGAGAAGGAGGCAGGTATGGGGAGAGGGGTCCGAGACAGGGTGACATACCCTTGGCCTGGGTGGTGGCAGTGAGAAAAACAAGGTATCATTCTGACCCTTCAGGCATCCTACCCCTGCCAAAGTACAATCTCCCACAACCTACCAGGTGCAGATGGATGGACCTCACCTGATGGCAGGAAGGGAGAATCCACATAACCAAAGAGCAGATTCAGTTGACCGAGGAATGCCTGAAGGTGTCAGGAAATATTCTAGCTTCTCAGGAGCCGGCCTTTCTTCTTATTAGAATTGCTCATGGTTTTCTTTTCTTTTTAGCACTTTAGGAGTTGTGTGTGTATGTGAGTATGATGCAGGGAGACGTCAGGGAGCAGAAGGCAGAATCTGGTGTTTCACGTTTTCAGCCCATACCTGTAAAGCACAGGGCCTGGCAACATCTGCCTTCTGGTCGTCAATCTATAGGGTCACTACCCACCATCTCTGCAGGCCCTGCCAGCAGTCCCCAGGCCCCAGCCAGCCCTTTCCAACCTCTCTCCCACTCTGGAGGAGGAATCCCTTCCCCACATTTTACAGAAGAGCAAACTAAACTCAGGGAGGTGGTGGCGGTTACCCAAAGTCACACAGCTTGCAGGTCCATAGCCAAACTCTTCACACCTAGTCAAACTCCTTTTCACCATATTCCTTCTAGCCAGGTTCTGAAGGGGTGGTGAGGATTCGTCAGGAAATGCCTCTGACAAGCTTTAAAATCCTCAGGCAAACCTGCACATGAATGTTTATAAGAGTTTTATTCATAATTGCCAAAACTTAGAGGCAACCAAGATGTCCTTCAGTAGGTGAATGGATAAATAGTGGTACATCCAGACCATGGAATATTATTCAGTGCTACAAAGAAATGAGCTATCAAGCCATGAAAAGACATGAAGGAAGCTTATTATGTATGTTGCTTAAGTGGAAGAAGCCGCTCTGAAAAGGCTACATATTGTATGATCCCAAGTATATGACATTCTGGAAAAGGCAAAACTATGGAGAAAGTAAAAAGATCAGCAGATGCCAGGGTGTGGGGGAGGGAGGGATGAACAGGTGGAGCACAGAGGATTTGTAGGGCAGAGAAACCACTCTATGATACTTCAGTGGTGGCCACATGTCGTTGTACGTTTGTCAAAACCTGTGGAATATATAACATGAAGAGTGAACCCTATGTAAACTATGGATTTTCAGTGATATAATGCAGCAGGGTAAGTTCGTTGATTGTAGCAAATGTACCACTCTGCTCTGCTGCAGGGATGCTGAAAGTGGGGGAGGCTGTATGTAGAGGGGGAGTCTGGGGGTATAAGGGAACTCTGTACTTTCTGCTCAATTTTGCTGTGAACTATAATAAAACTGTTCTGAACAATAAATTCTATTTTTAAAAACCCCAAAAACTTCAAATGACCCAAATTCAAATTTACATGAATGATGGCATTTGAAGCATTTGGGTTAAAGTTCTACAGCATCTTCTTTTCATAAGAGAGCCAGTCAATTTCTTTTGCAGCGGTCCCCAACCTTTATGGCACCAGGGACCATTTTCATGGAAGACAATTTTTCCATGGACGGGGTAGGGGGGGTGTAAGGGGGGAAGGGGAGGGGATGGTTTCACGATGATTCAAGTGCATTACATTTGTTGAGCACTTTATTTCTATTATTATTACATTGTAATATATAATGGAATAATTACACAACTTACCATAGGTTGGGGATCCCTGTTTTAAGGAATCTCTTTTTTATTATTTATTATTTTAAACACCTGGACTTTTTGAAGCACTTCTAATTGAAAAGATGATGTGAAAGAGCTGAAGGGAATGTCCTTTCTAGCACCACCTGCTTTCTAAAATTCCCACTGGCAGCTTGTCCCTGGCATCTTCTTACCATCTGGGGGACGTGCCAGGCTGTCCATCTGAGGGACTTAGACTCTGCACACATTTCTGCTGCTGGGACCAAGTCTGCTTCGTAAAACACTCCCCACAGATCTACTGTGTTTTCCTGAAAGTGGGAAAGGACAGTCAACCTCTCTGAGAGATTTCATTTTATAACCTCCAAAGTGATTGATGCTTTACATTCTTTTGAGAGCCTGGTAAAAGACATGGCCACCCTCATAGAGAACTAAGGCTCCTTAATGTCTCTATGCACTGATGCTGCAGGTACCACCCAGGAATGGCGAGTTGTGATGAGGAGCCACAAGATTTGCAATTAAGCACATGGGGTTACATCACAGCTCTGCTCCTTCCCAGCTTGGAGGCTTTGGACAAGCTTTTTTAACATCTTTGAGTCGGCTTCCTTCTCTGTAGAATGCAGGTAGCGTTTGCCTCTGAGGGCTGTTGCGGAAATTTAGATATGACTTCTAAGGCACTAAACTCAAACACCCAAACCTCATCTTCTGTGTCTGCTTTTGCCTATTTCGCAAGTTTGTTGTGAGGATTTTATGAAGTATTGGACGTGTAATTTTGAAAGGTAGCAACCACTTTTTGAGTGCTTATGACGTGCTAGGCACATTGCTAAGGGTGTGCATCACTCATTAGCGAGTGGTTTCTAGTAGTTTGCCCCCCCATTTGTATGTGTGTTGGGGGGAGGGGAAGTGTCCTCTTCTCAATGGGTGAATGATGCACAGCCAAACTGTCTTCGTTTTCCTTCCCGCTAGACCGGAGCCTGGGAGGGCACGGCCTTGGACGTCTGTGCAGCCTGGTCTCCCCGAGCGGTTCGCTGGCCCTTAGATCGGCATAAATGAGTGATGTAGATGAGCAGACGCAGGCTGCCACGTTCTTTCGTTTTCGAGGAGATCCAGAGGAATCTAAGGGGTCTTTCTCCAAGGGTGGCCTCGGACCCTCATAGGAGTCACCCAGGGGCTGAGCTGGGCCCCCAGACACTCCATCTACCTGACACTCTAAAGAAGTGCCGGGCGGCACACCCAGGTGTGAGCACCTGAGCGTCTGTAGAGGAATCTCGTTCTGGAGGAGCAATCAAGGCCAGCTTCCAGGAGGAGGAGGCCCCTCGGGACTGGAAGAGGCGGTGGGGTGTCTTTGAATCCGAAGCGGGCTCAGAGAGGCCAAGAATTTGTTCACTGCAGTAATCCCAGGGCTTGGCAAAACTCCTGTTGGAGCTTGCTCAACGCACGCGCGAAAGGCCTGGAAGCACCTCGAGCCTCCCCAACTCGGGTCCCTTCGGCCAGCCAGTCCCACCGCATGCGCATGCGCGCCCGGGCCAGTCCCACTACGCCCCGCCCCCGCCAGTGCGCAGGCGCGGCGCGGGTGACGTCACTCCGCGCCAGACTCCGCCGCGGAAGGCGTCGCGCAGTGACGGCGTCGCCATGGAGCCGAGGGCGGGTGAGAGGCGCGGCTGGGCTGCGGGGGCTGGCGGGGGGCGGGGAGGGGTCCCTGGGGGTGGGTGGGAGCCTCTGAGGGCCCCCTGGGGCTGGCGGGGGGCGGGGAGGGTCCCTGGGGGTGGGTGGGAGGCTCTGAGGGCCCCCTGGGGCTGGCAGGGGGCGGGGAGGGGTCTGTGCAGGGTTCGGGGTCGAGCCGGCGGCGGGCTCGGACTCGGATTCCCGGCAAGGACATCGGGAAGAGTAAAGGTGACGGGAGGAAGAGGCAGGAGGGCCGCCTGCTGAGCACGTGGCGGATCCCGTGGGCGGATCGGGGGAAACTGAGGCTGTCAGCTGCTGGCAGGGGCGGGAATGGAAGCCAGTGTAACGTATACGCGGGGGGCGCTTAGTCGCTGTCGTGTCAACACATGCTTTCCGTGCTCTGGGCACTGAAGAGCCTTCCTCCAGAGCGCTGGCCGGGAGGACATCACCCTCTAGTGGGGAAGAGCCTGGATAATTGATTGTAGTGGGATTGCCTGGCAGACATGGGACCCGATGCTACTAACGCTCAAGTGTGCCACGGTCTGTTAAACCTAGGTGCCACACGTGAGTGAACAGATCCGCTCCCACCCTTGCTACCTGTGCAGCGTGTAAACAGTACAGTAAACAGGTGATGATAATGCAGTGGGGCGATAATAGTGACCTTTGGGGGTGCCTGCCCTGGGCCAGGACTGAGCTGGGGCTGGAGATAGGATGAATGAGACCCAAGTTGACCTGACAGGGCCTGTTGGAAGAGCAACAGACAATTACAGAACTGGGCTCAGGCATTTTACACATTAATATGTCTCGTTCTTTGTTATTCTGATCACTTCCCTTATGTTTATAACCTTCCAAGGGCAAGGATCTGCCGTTTTACTTCTCACATTCCGCCTCCCCCTGCCAGTTAGACCATTGGTTTATAAATAGGATTCACTTACATGTTTGTGATTAATTGACTCTCCAGAGCACGGGCCACAATTTCTACATTTTTTGTGACCCACACGGTATCTTGCGCAATGTTGGGGATATTCTAGGTCCTCTGGGTTGTTAGTGAAAGTGATACATGTGAAACATTATAATAATTGTGCCAATGTAATTGGTTCTGTTTGGAAAAAAACCCAAATGGTGAGGGTACTCTGGGTCCCTAAAGGAAAGGCAACGGCCTGAGACTGAGCACTCAGGGAGTGCTTCCTGGGGGAGGTGGCATCTAAGCTAGACCTGAAGGGAGAGGGAGGTAGGCAAGTGTGTTGGGGTCAGGGAACAACAGTGGTTGAGCCACTTTGGAGATGTGAAGTGAGGCGTGACAGGAGATGAGGCTGAGATGGCCAGCAGGGGCTTTGCACACACACGCTCGTCCAACACACACTGTGACAGGAGTGATCAGCAAAGGGTCAGCAGTGTGGAGGGAAGCACCTGACCTGTCCTGAGAACAGAATTCCTGGAGGTGACGCTGAAGCCAGGCCTTGAAGAGTAAGAGTTTGCCACAGAGACAGGGAGCATAGCAGTTCCCGGCAATGACCAGCATGTGCAAAGCTCCCAGAAGGAAAGAACAAGCCAAGTGCTGGCAACTGTGTGGCTCACTCTGTGGTCTCCAAGGTGTGGCCCTACCCAAGCTGACAGCGATGTAATCTCAACCTTCATCGTTAGAGATTTATGTTCCCTAAGCTCACCTGAATCTGCATTTTTAATTTCTCAAGTGGTTCAAGAAGCACCAGCAGTGTTTGGAATGGGCTCTGGGAGGCTCTAGGGCCTGGCTGTGAAGGGCCTTGCATGCATGCTGTGCCAGGGAGATTTAGGTCCAGCCCTCACACCTTAGAACTACATGTGGGGTTTTACAACATCAGTACATGATGGGAGGGGAAACATACCTCAGTAGCTAAAGGTTGGAAACCAGCTGATTGCCCACCACTGTGTGCAGAATCTCATGTTCATAATCTGGGTGTGTTTCGTCATTGTGAACAAAGTCTTGTTGTCAAAGAACAAGAAGAAGTCAGCTTTTACCTTGCAGCTTCAGAGACACACACCCCCTAAAGCATGGTGTGTATCTCTGTGGAGACTTCTGGATGTCCTGGGTTAAATGGTGCTGCTTTCTTTTCACTGGGGGTTTCTTTGGGGCACTACATCTACTTTAGGCTTGGTGCTGAGAATGCACTGTTGCATAAGATTTCCACACATGAAATCCTTGTGTAATAATTCACAATGCCACATGTTGTTAGGAAAATAAATCAGGTAGTAGGTAGAGTGATTTGAAAGAAGCTTCTGTACAAGAATATCCCTGAACCAAAAAAACCAAAAGTTCAGTATTTTAAAATGTGTTCATATGAATATGCTGATTTTATGTTTCTCCTACTTAACTGGAAACTAATTTTTATGTTTCTTTACTGCAAGAAGAGTACATGATTAATGCAAATTTTATTTGTGCTGCCCCAATCAAATATTTAAAGTATATTTGTTGCCCAACAATGCATTTCTAAAGTTGGATATACAATAAAAGATTCCAAATCTTTTGGAATTGTAGTTGGTAATCCAAAATAATAGCTGGCTTACAGATCACTTAGTTTTAAGACAATCGTACTTGACTTACTGCAAGAACAAGGTAATCATAGTTATATCTGAATAGACTGAGATTACAGTTTCTTTACAACTCAACAGAACTTGTGTGTCCAAGTGAGGACTCTGGAAATGCTTGGTTACATGGTTTGGGTTGTATTTCATTCTCCTACTGCTGCAAGGTTAGTAGAACCATATTAAACACTTGGGTTGTTTAATTTACTCTGTTTTTGGACTTTAATAATTTCTCATGAGTGTAAAACTTATCATTAACCCTGATTTTTTGATGTAGAGATCAGAAGACCTAGATCTGGTCTGGCATGGTCACAAACTCTGGTGTAGAGGGTTGGGGGTGTACAGCATGGTCTGAGACTGCATGCACTGTGGAATTCCTTCTTATTTTATTAATAAGTCACAACACTTTTTGCAATAGGTGTCTCCAAACAGGACATTCGTCAACAAATTTGGGACTACATGGAATCCCAAAATTTAGCTGACTTTCCCCGACCTGTCCATCACAGGATTCCCAACTTTAAGGTACTGAAGCACCCCTGAAGTACTTAAAAGGAAAACAGGATATTCCTAAATGAGTAACGTTAGTAGTACAGTTCCCATACTGCTTCATGGTAGATTAGAATTCTGTGAACAGTGAGTAGTGGTGTGAAATCAAAACCATCTGGCCAGAGCATCCTTAGTGTTTAGAGACGTCCTTCATCATGTTACCCTTTATTCCAGCCTCTTGCCTCTCTGTGCAGGGTGGGTAGCTTGTATCTTTCCAGGGAGGTAGTACTAAGGCTACTGTTTTCTGTTTGATACAAAGTAGAATATTTATTCTGGCTGGAAGCATGTTATTATTATGATGTCTTTTCCCAAAATTGGCCTCCCTAAGAACACTGTGGAGTAAATGCACTCTGAGAGGGAAGCCCAGCCACTCGTGCCTTCGGAAAGGAAGGAAAGCCTTACAGTCTCTGTGCTCTGGGCCTCAGTTTCCCAGCTGCTCAAAATATGAGACAATCAGAGATGTCTGTTTATAATAGTGTTGATAGAAAAAAAAGTTTGCTTGAAAGAGACAACATAACAGTTCATAATCTTCAGCACGCATATTTTCCAAGAGAAAAAGAAAAAGAAAGCACTTTTCGAAAATGCTCCGTCAGGCCGGCAGGACTCGGCCATTTGCTCACCATCACCCTCGGTTGGCCTGCGCTTTCCCTCCCACGCCTGGCTTTTCCACAGCAAGTTCCAGCCCTTTGCTGGTCCTCAGCTGACCTGGTCCCAAGATTGTCCTGTCCCTTTAAGAAACAGTCCTTTTGTTTGGCTTTGTTGTTACTGTGTTTTGTTTTAATGCTTGTTACCCAGGGAGAGAAACGTGAAGTACAGGAGGAAAGATAAAGGATACACAGAATCATGGAGAAATGGGGAGAGGGCTGGGGGCTTACAGGTTATGCTATTTCTTGATTTTAGTAGTGTGTTCATTTTGTGAAAATTCGTCAAGCTCTGCATTGATGCTTTGTATTCTTTTTGGGATATATGTTTTGTTACAGTAAAAACTAAACGGGCTAGGCTGCTCTTCTCAAATCCCTTTCTACCCTGACAGCTGTCTTAGATGTTTCTTTGGATGACTCTCAGTTGCTATCTTAGAATGGGTGCCCCTTCCTGTCTGGGTGAGATTCTGGGCCAACCTGCTCAGACTGTGGTCACCCCAAGAGCGTATTGTCCTCTCAGTAACACGCAATTGCATTTAAAACAGGGTGCCTCTCATGCTGCCGAGCACCTCCCACACTTGCAGGCGTTCCAAATGGCCAGAACCATTAAAGTAAATCCTGATGCTCCCCAGAAAAATGCTCGCTTCTTCGTCCTTGAAGTAAGTGCAACTCTGTCTATTTGCCTAACTAGGGGTCTTGTCTGGCTTGCCAAAACATCAAAGACCTAGAAGTTTTTTCCAGAACACAGGAAGTTAAAGTGGACCCTGATAAACCTCTGGAAGGCGTTCGGTTGCTGGCACTGCAGGTAATCCCACTTCCCTGAGCCAAGACCTGGCCAACCAAGGGAGACACATTCTCCAGGTGGCTGGTAAATGCATGCAGTCCTTTATTTAGAAAGTTGGTGCTTCTGATTCCCTCCAGTGCAGAATGTGCCCTTGGTGTTTTTTCCAAGAACAATCCAGAAGTCTTTCATTTGTTTAGCATTCAGTCAATTAGAAGTCCTGAAAGTTTCTAAGTTTTGTTTTGGAGACTTCAAAATGAAGTCATTCAGGCATTAGCACAAGGAGAAGAATCCAGGCAGAACCTGTGGTGTCCCAGAGTTGAGCAGTCGGAGCTAGTATAGAGGACATAACGTTGCCATTTGAAACAAGCATGCTAAAGAGTTTACTGCACTCAGAATCATTTGCTTCTTGATGACAAATGGTCACTTGTTATTATGTCGTGCTCTAATACTATAAAGACCATGATTAAGAGCTGGAAATGTTTTTCTTAACACTGTTAAACTTTTTAGATCCAGACATGATTTTATAATAAATTTTGATTTCCTTACCTCTCAAACAAACAAAAAATGATGGCATTGAGCCATTCTCAATTCAGAAGAGAAAGATTAGAACATATTTAATTAGTTTTGCTACATTTGTAATATAATTCTTTGAAATGTGATAAATCATGAGTAAGAAATCTAATAAATGTGTCCCCAAAATATATAAATTAGAGCACTGTTCCTCAAATATATAGGCCCCTTTTCAAGGGGGAAAAAAGCTCCCACAGGGTTCATTTAAATTAATTTATTATAATCTAATTTAATATGTATAAACATAAAACTTGGTATACATTTTAGTGCTCAGAGCTTTTATACGACTATAAAACCAAAATAGGCCAGGCCTGGTGGCTCATGCCTGTAATCCCAACACTTTGGGAGGCCGAGGTGGGAGGATTGCTTAAGCCCAGGGGTTTGAGATCAGCCTGGGTAACATAGTGAGACCCTGTCCCTACAAAACAATTTTTTAAAAATTAGCTGGGCATGGTGGCATGCACCTGTAGTCTCAGCTACTCGGGAGGCTGAGACGGGAGGATTGCTTGAGCCCAGAAGTTGGAGGCTGCAGTGAGCTGTGATCACAGCACTGCACTCCAGCCTGAGCAACAGAGCAAGACCCCATCTCTAAAAAAAAAAATTGGCATGTAAATATAAACAAAGCTATAAAAGCAATAACATTCAAATGACTCTGTTAATTTAATGTAATGGTTGGTGGTGTTTTGCTGAAACAAATTGCCGCTGCTGTTGTGAATCAGGTCCTGAATGTCATAGTGCAAGATCTTTGGAATTCTGCCTCATACTGACACGAGCTGTGTGGTGGCTCAGTTCTCCCACTGCTATTGTCAATCAAACTCCTAATAAGCCTTGATTCTTGATTAAACAGGGCACCTTCCACACTGCATGGTAAAGTGAATACCAGAAAGTATTTCTACAAGGACAAAGGAGCACTGTAGGGATCCTGCTCTGGTTCTTTAATTAGCTCATACAAGAGATCATTTTGTCTGCTGATTGTAGTTCAGACCCAAGAGAGACTTCCATGTAGGCTTTTCCAGAAGTGCAGCTTCTTGTAGGCCTTAGGTTTCCAGTCAGTGAATCACTTTCATGACCTAGAAGTTATAATCATCATAGCAGCAGTGAAGGAAAGTGGTCGACAGTCATTGCTTGTGAGACAATTCTATCTGAACGTTTTCCCTGTGCTATTTAATTCTCAGTAGTCCTGTAAGAGCCAACTCTGTTCCCATATGACAGTTGAGGAAACCAGACACAGAGAGGTGAAGTATCAAGTCGCACATCAGTCGTGGTAGAGCCAGGATTCTGGCCCAGCATTCTGACCCCAGAGCCAGTCCTCATGTGTGTGAGGTTCAGGGCATTCTCGTCTGTCAGCCCCTCAGAGCACAAAATCAAAAGCCTTCACCATGAGGAGATGAGAGTTAGCCATGGCAGCCTGTGAAGGAGTGCGGCCTGATGGCGTGGCGGGTGTCCGAGCTCCTCCCTGTTCCTCCATCCCTTCACTGATTCGTGTTAGATAAACAACCGAGCTAGTGAGAATCTACTATATCCCAGGCTCTGTGCTGGGCCAGGGGATGAGAAAGACACCAACACACGTGTGGTCCCTGTGCTCTGGCACTTACTGGCTTCTCGGTGGTTTCTGGAAACTTTGATGGGTTTAAGAATCCCTGGGAAGCAGGTAAAAATCCATGTTCCTCAGCCCAAACTGGGCTGGGCTGCATCATTGATTTTTGCCTGTAACAATTTTGAATGGCAAGTAAAGTAGAATTAGCAAGTTTAGTAAACACCTGCCTCTTCATAGCAAGGCAATGCAAAGTGGTAATTTTAAGTAAAATTGACCCCCACATATTATTTAATTAGGTTTGCAAACAAGTGATTTCCTTGGCACACACCAAAAAAATGCAGATAGTAGTTACTTGCTTCCCTTCCTGAAATGGTAAAAACATATATAAGAAAGTCCTATGTAAAAATTTAATTTTGTAATTTTTTATCATCTTTTCTTTAAAAGAGTAAAAAAACATTGTTGGTTCCAACACCACGACTGAGAACAGGGTTGTTTAATAAGATCACACCACCCCCGGGGGCAACTAAAGACATCTTGAGAAAATGTGCCACCTCTCAAGTAAGTGTCATTTACTGAGGAAAGAACTGTTTTCTGCTGAGACTTCTGATGAGTTAGAATAGTGTAAAATAGCATCATGAAATTTATTTTCAACAGAGCCAAGTGAACAGAGATATTATTAAAGTGTTAATTTTGACATTAAGGGAGCCAAGTAAAAAAGCTGTGATTCCATTTCTGTAACTCAGTTTCTATTTTGCACCAAGTTGGGAAATTATAAATTACTTTTTATAAGAAAAGGTAAAGCAAGTTGTCTGGTACCCCAGCACCCTCGAGTATTAACTTGTGATATCCTTTACTACTGTGTAGCTTTTTCTTATTCTCAGCCTGTTCATCGCATACCACCAGACCAACTGGGGAGACAGGATGGAATTTCAAAAATATATTCACTTGGAAGTTGCCTCACCAGTTCTAAATTAATAATTGCTGACAATTGTATGTATAAGATTTTCTTGAATGTCTCACAATCTAGTAAAATCAAAGTGTGTGAATTTACATTTGGGTGCATTATAATAAAATTTGTCTTGTATTTTACAGCTAAAGAAATAGAATTTGGTGACTTTTTTAAGATTCCTAAAGTAAACTCCAGGTCATTTGATTGCTAATCTACTGAGAATAAAAAATAAGACATTTAAGATACTCCTTTTCAAGGGATTTGCCACTTAAGCCTAATGTATAAAAATTGAATGTTTTATTGTTTATTTATTGATACCCTGCCTCATTCCAAAAATAGAATTTGATGTGGCTTATAAAATACATACAATAAAGTAAAAAAATAAAACATAGGTAGATAAAGGAGCAAAGGAAAAATAAAGGTAGAAAAATAAGGTAGAACCGTGGCTGTGGTCAGTGTTCGTGAATGCAAACCATATGCTCCTCTGCAGTTGGTGGATACCTGCCCCCAGGGCCACTGTGAGGTTAAGAAAACACAGGCTTTCCCATGGGGGAGGGCCATGGACCAACCGCTGTGCTGTGACTGTTGGGAGACCCCAAAATAACCACATACACTGATCCTGTAAGGGGCTTGTCCTATCTCTGTACTGGCAGACAGAGCCCAATGCCACATGGAATGATTAGCTACTGTTGGATATGGGACTAAGTGACTTTTTCCCTAGATTTATTTGTAAATCATGTTATGAGAATCATACAATCATGAACATACTCGGCTTCCCTGTTCTTTAAATGCAGGCCTCCATTAGGTAGTATAAATGGATATACTGTGGGTACATTTTGGTTGAATAAGTAATTTTTTAGAAGTGATGTGCTGTACGTAAAGATAATGGCTTCAGTATTTTATATTGAATAAGTATGTCATATAACATTTACTGACCATGTCGTACGTGCTAAATGCCTAACTTCTGTCATCTCATTTAATTCCAACACCGGTCCAGTGAGGCAAGGAGAGGCTCAGAGAGCTCCAACCTGCTGAGGCCCTGTGGCTAGGAGGGTCTTAGCCCAGTTTCTTGCGACTTCCCCACCTGTATTTTAACCGCTGTGCTCTTCTGCCTTATGGGGAAAGAAACGATTTGCTAAATACTGTGAAATTATTGGCCTAGGAATTTGTCCTGTTAGTTCCCCCGGCCACTTTCCTGTGGGAGATATACCCTAAAATGGTTTCTGGAACTCTGGTTCTCCCGAAACACCACGTCTGCAGTGCTGCGTGTGCCTGCATTGGTTTTTTCCAGGAGGTTACTTCAAACCCTGAATGTTCTGATCATGAATTATAAAGTAAGGAGGCAACTGCAGTGAAGTTTTCAAATCCCATCTCTCTATTTGTAGGGTGTGAGGAACTACAGCATACCCATAGGCTTGGATTCCAGAGTCCTTGTGGATTTAGTTGTGGTGGGATCCGTTGCTGTTTCTGAAAAAGGTAAGATTACAAAACAGGAACTCTTCTATGTGACAACTACTCCTGAAGGTTGCTGCTTTACAAGTTCTCTATCCGTCTTTTGAAAGTTGGTGGAAATTTCTGCTTTCCGGACACATGCCTCATCTCCGAAGACACTGCATCTCTCATTCATGTTGAAGAATCGACTTGTCCCTCCCCCTCCTGGCCCCAACTCAACACCTTTCAGTATTTTTACTTTTATTTGCAGGAAAAATAAAGTGAGAGAACTCTCTCTTCAGGCGGTGACAGATTTTCTCTCTGTTCTTAAGTTAACTGGAACCGGAACAGAATTTATTTGCAGTGTGTCAGTAAATAGTTGGTTTTGGGGGGACTCCAGCAAATGGAAAAGCATCAGGTTCTCGACTTTTTATTATGCAGCAGCAGCCTCCTGAGCAACACAGTGTGTCCCTGAGACTTCCTCCAGCCTCGTGCTTTGCCACGCAGCAGGTGGTGCAGACTGGTCTCGGGCCGCAAGGCCGGGGGCCTTGCAGAGGGCACAGGGTCCCCACCGCCCTCCCGTCTCCACCTGCTGCCTGCCCTCTTTTCCCAGCCGTCACTCTGCGCTGATGTGTGGCATGTTGTCGTTCTTTGTTCTTTGCTCTTAGTGTGTTCCCGGTTTCAGGTGCTTTATCTGTGCATCAAGGATTGGTACTCGTGAACCCATGTTCCCTGTGCGCCACAGTGAGTGGGCGGGGCACGCATGGGAGCCAGACGTGCTTGGACGTGCTCGGTGCTGGAGACAAGTCAGGACTGGCAGGAGTTGGGGTCAGAGGAGAGACCCAGGAGCCCCGCCAGCCTAGAGCAGGGTGTCACTTCAGAAGTGGCCTCAGGGCCAGCTCTTACACGCAGGGCATTGGCAGATGGTGCTGAAGGGCTCTTGGGCAGAAGGAACAGTGTGTCCATGTAGCCTGAACCTTGGGTAGGTTGGGGCTGGCTCCTCAGAGCCCTCAAGGCCAGATGGCGGGATCTGGGCTGGTCTCATGGCTGTGGGATATTAGCAAAGGGCTCCTCTTTAAAATTATCAGGAGTTTTCCTTTTTAGTTCAGGAAGGTATAAAGAAGAAAACAGTGTTTTTTAAATGTTGTCATTCAGATAGCCCCTGTGCAAATAGTAAAGCAGCCATTAGCTGTGTAACCTGCATAGAAAATTGAACAGCACAGAAAAGTCCACTCATGGATTTTCCCAGTCCCTTTCCCCAAATGCCCTCTGTTAGGAGTTCCTAGTGTGGACACACATATGTACCAGCACACATGTGAGACATGGATATCATCTATGTTATAGGTATAGATTTTATACATATCCTTTACCTACTTTCACAGGAGAGATAACAGCACACATGGTGCTGTGTGCCTTTTTTGGTAATGGGTCTCAAAGATTTTTGCTTATCAGTGCAGACGGGCCGACCTGCTTACTTCATGTTGAGTAGTTGCACAGTGTTCCTTGTGTGAATGTGCCACGATAATTTAAACCAGCCCTGACTGATGGACGCATAAATTGCTAGTTATTTTAAGAGTTTGGTTTGGTCTTTTCCCTTATGGATGATGCTAGAGTGAAGTATGTTCTATCGGATAGTCCAGGTGTACCTTTGAGGCTGTCCACGGGAAAATTCCTAGGAGGGGAATTGTCGTATTAAAGGGTGGATTTCAGACCTCGATGGATATTGCCAAACTGCCCACCAGAAAGGTTGCTCACTTGTGGTCCCGAACAACGTTTGCCCCATGTCTGTCCCTGATCCCTTGTCCATGACTGGAATTATGACACTTCTTATGTTTTAGCAGTCTGATGGTGACTCAAAGTCTCATTTGCCTTTTGGTTTCCGTTTTGGAGTGAAGTGGAGCATTTCTCGTATGTTTACTGCTCATGTGCCTGTCATTTTCTGTGAACTATTCATATCTTTTGCTATTTTTCTGTTGAATTGCCTTTCTGTCATTTCTCTGCATGCACAGTTGAATGTTCTTAATTGTCAAAGTTGCACAATCAGATCTGAACCTTAAAAAGACACATCAGCAGCAAATGGGTACTCCTGGAAATGGTGCTGTTGGTGGCTCAAAAGCCAAAGTTTCTGACATGCCTTGAACTTCCTGACGAGAGGAATATGCAGATTCTCCTTGGGAGTGGGAAGGCTTTTTACTCTTCACTGTCGCTACATTCTTGTCTCCCGCAGAGTTGATTTGGCTAGAAAGGCTGCTAAACCCAGGTTTGATCTTAGCTTCTCCTTCAGGTTCAGGTAATTCTTTTGTTTTGCTTCTGTTTACGAATTTACAAATGGTATTAGTACTGCCCACACTGTCCCTCCCTCAGGAACTGTGGGGATAAACTGGGGGACTATTCAGTGCTTTTTAAATGACAGGGCTGTGTCATCATGTATCCCTGACTTAAGAGTTTTTGATTTTCCTCTAAGGTGAATAGGTTAAAAATATTTTGCTTTTACGAAGTGTCACAGGATTGGAAAAACAAGCACCACTGGTACTCACCATCAAACTGGTACTAACTGATGAACACTTACATCACACAGGGCAATAACATTCATCTGAGGGCGGGCGGGCGGGAGGGGGGTGGAAGGGATGGGAAAAACTCTCACTGAATGGATGTGGGGAGCACAGTTTGGGGGATGACCACGATTGTGGCTCTGACACGGGCAGAACAGGGGCAATGTGTATGGCCAAAGTGTTGTACCCCCATGATGTTCTGAAATTAAAAAAAAAAAAAAAGTTAAAAGGAAAAGAAAGCTTAGTGGACACCCAAAATGTTGTAATTATTTTGGGAACCTGGCTTTTATTCAGTCAGGTTAATACATAGGTATTGAATAAATTGAAATTTAAAATATTTCTATTTTCAATTTATGTTAAAATACTGCTAATTTGAAGTGCTTTTACTCTAAGAAAATTTCCAACACATCATTTTGTGTAGCTTGCACTAGCCACATTTTGAAATGTTGGTGATGAACAGCTAAAATTTGTGTATGTGTCAAACTGTGTTTGGTAATTGCATACGTTGTTATAAGAAAATTGCATGATGTATCAGCATTTGAGCAAGAATAATGAAGAACAAAGAAAACATAAAAGGTAGCTTTCTTTGAACCGTTCACTTAAACATCTATCTTGTGCCTACAGCTCAGAAACTTAACAGAAATGTGTTTCTTTTCATGAAACTTAAAATCACCATTCCCGTCTTTAATATCCAATCAATCTGTACTTTGAAGCATTCAGTAGCTACTTCTCCATTTTAAAAAGAAACATTAGCCTTTCAGAATTGCTGTTTCTTGTAGAATTACAGTCTATTATAATAAAATTGTTCACATAATGAAGAATGGCCAGGATGTGGCCACTTTCCATGGTGCTGCTAATGTGAGAAATATGGGAGATGGTCCAAAGCCTTCTACAGACTGCTTGTTTGATTTAGGACAAGTCTTTTAACAATCATATTGCCTCATGTCCCTGACTTTAAGGTCAAGGTAGACTACATTACTTCCCTTCTTATTACTTCTTGTTTGTAAAGTCAACTAAATGAGCATATTCAAAATAGCTATTAAAATCATAATTATGAATATTCAAAATAAATTGTTTTCTGTATTAAATATCAAAAAAAAAATATTTTGCTTTTAGTAGGAATTTGTTCTTAGTCTTTTTAAAAACCGCTCTTTCATTACTTTTAAATGTGAGTCTTGCTAACATAAAGCTTGCATAAATATGACTTCAGTTTCCCTTTGTGACGTGTTTAAAACGGTCAGTGTTCACATCATTGTGTTTTAAGTTCTATACATTTTCAGTGCAGTTATTCCTATTTAATGCCTGGAAGTGCTTTTGTGGTGAACTGCTTGTGGGAGTTCTTCTGGAAATTTCTGTGGACAAGCCAGGGATATTGGGTTCGAGTTTCTCCTTCCACTGTGACCTCATGGAAAGTCATTCCACAGTAATGCCCAAACCCACAGAGGTCCTCATTCTCGGTGTTGTCTCTTAGGCTGGAGAATCGGGAAGGGAGAAGGTTATGCCGATCTCGAATATGCCATGATGGTGTCCATGGGAGCTGTCAGCGAAGGGACGCCAGTGGTCACCATCGTCCACGACTGCCAGGTGCTTCCTGTGGACAGGCTGGGCAGGGCCACTGCCAGGCTTCTCTTGAGGGCTGGAGGGGAGAGGGGGGAGACTCCTTGGCCTTGGCACCTTGCTGTGTCATGAGTGTCTTCAGTCGTGTTGATGGGCCAGGGCTGGACTTGCTAGTGGCGCGGCAGCTAAGCCTTAGCACCAGAGTGGATTTGGGGGTGCTTCTCTAACCAGCCTCGCGTTTCTTGCTGAACAGAGTAGTACACACGACTGGAGCCATGCCCCAGCAGCCCCTTTACTCCCTTCTGTTGGAGCAGGTCGTGGACATCCCTGAAGCACTCCTTGAGGGTCATGACATCACAGTTGACTACATCCTCACTCCAACCAGAGTCATCGCCACGGGCTGTGAGCGCCCAAAGCCAACGGGGATCACCTGGTCCAAGGTGGGTCATTGCCGCAGCCAGCTCTGACCTGTAGCTTAGAGGCTCCTCCTCTTTCATAGTGTTTTCTGCCTTCCGTGGCAGCTGCCCACAGTCCTGGTGTGGCTGCATGTGGAATCACCCATGGAGCTTTTGAACAGTTTTGCTCCTAAATCACAATCTCCAGGCCCAGCCCTGGGAATCTCCTTACAAACCTCTGGGATGCTGACGAGCAGTGAGGCTCAAGAGCTGCCTCCATAGATGGCAGGAGTGACCACATTGGCGAGGAGGGCTAATGCCTCAGAGCTCCATCTGCCAACCATTTTTCACTTTTAAGAGTTCACTGCCCCCAGTGACAGCGTGGTCCGCATGGCCCTCTCTCTTCGGTCTTCCCTTTTATAAATCTAGATTTCTTACTGCAGATCTGTATCTACAAGCAGAACTAAATTGAGTAGCAGGCAGTGTCAAAGCCTTCGTCAGTTTTATGCCTTTGTGATTTTTATCTCCAGAGTAGGTAACGGCATGTGTTGCAAATTAGTCAGCAATAGAAGTTTGACTCTACAAGCCAACCCGTGGTTATGATGGTGTCTCTGCTGGCAAACAGCCAGAATTACTGAGAAAACATGGAGAAATTATGCTTCCTGTGGAATGAAACTATTGGTCAAATAAGCACATTTGTCCATGTCTCCCATTCTTTAAACCCAAATCATTCAGAGTTTGAAAGTACCCTTCCCTTGGGCGTGGAAAATCAACAACATCCACCTCTAAGGATGAACACAAAATAAAACACCTGGTACTTTTTCCACGGCCCACTGGGGCCTTTCCTTGCAGGCACCCCAGGGAGGCAGTGTTGGGGTCTCCTTCTAGGTTAGCCCCTGACCAAAGCAGAGAGGAATAGCACTCATGACCCAGAAATGGATGGGCAGGCCCTTCCAATTGTACCAGGAGCACTGGGGAGAAGGTGGTCACTATCCTTCCTGAAAATTGAAATGTCCCTTGTTGTCTTTCTTAAGAGCTTGTGTTCACCCCAGAACTCGGGTCTACAGCTTCCCTGTAGTATGTGTAGTATGTGGAAGCCAACACACTAGACAGCAGCAAGACTGCTGTCTCCTTGGAGCAGAGAATAGGGGCCTTGGGAAGGTTTCACAAGGGCATTGGCCACAGTGAGGCTGCCGGCAGTCCCTCACGGCCAGCACTTCACAGAGGAGGGCCCAGTGCAGCCATATTAGGAAGATTCCAGGTGGCCTCTCCAGGAAGAGAGGGAGATATTGGGATAGCCATGGTTACATTCTACAGATTTTAACAAGAAAAATGTAACAGTGGTAACAAATGAGGTCATCGGACATGCTAGATGAATAGCATAGAATCCTTCTTACATAAAAGGAAACCAAATTCCGCCAAAGCCCCCTAAGACGTGGCCAGCCATCTGGTGGATGCAGGGCCTCGGGGCCTTTACTGCTTAGTGAGACCCTCCTCCAGGAAGTGGTCATTGTTTAGGAGGCCTTGGCAAGAATCTCAAACTTTTAATAGGCCATTTCTTGTTTTTGGGTCCTATATTTTCAGTTTTACCTCCCACTGGTCATCCCTTTGTGTGGATCATACAAAGCCAGCAAGTTTCTCTAACCCCTGTCGTTTCTGTTTTGGTCTTGCTATCCATGCAGCCAAAGTGAATTTTTATCGACATTTGTTGGGAAAGAAAAAAATCTCTAAATTCCAGTAAAGATTTGGGATGAAGAAGGAGGACAGTTCATTGCTGGGTTATGATATTGTTTCATATTGACCTTTGGGCAAATATTGGTATGTCTTTCCATGATATTCTAGCAATAGACTCATTACTGTACAGGTGTCAGAATCCAAGAATTTACCTCTTATCTACCTTATTGGAATGTCTGGAATATCATATCTTCTAAACACTGTATCCCCTGGATGAAGAATGTGATATAAGTACAAGACGTGCATTTTCTTTACTCATTTTTAATACACAATGATGGCTCAGCATCTGATCCCCCAGCCTTTGTGCCACCTCTTTGAAAAGTGAAAGTCCTGTCCAAGCTTATAGCCCAGTCTAGTATAGACTGGTTGTCCGACCACAGCTACTCTAAACAACGTGTCCCCTGGACCCACCTTCAGAGTCCACGTGGGCTTTCCTCAGCTTTGGAGGCCAGATGGCCATGAGCGTGCTGCTGAGCTTGGCAGGCATGGTTTCACCACCTCCTAGCGCTGTCTGTGACCTCCAGCACACTCCCCAGGGCCCCTAGTTTGTTTATCTGTAAAATGGGGATACAGTCAGGACTAACCTGGGATGGTGCCAGGCAGTATGTTTAAAATGCTTAGCATGTTGCTTGGAAGTGTTCGCTATTGTGTCATCATTGTCACAAAGGTGAGATAGGCTTGTTGGTAAACGTGAGAAATCTGCCTGGGCACATTGCATGATTCTTCTTTCTCTGTGCTGCTGGCAGAATCATTATGACAGTTCTTCTGGGTTTTCACTGAGCCAGGATGGGGTCCTGCACATGTCTCCTGTGGCCATGGGTTGCCCCGTGGTGCCTGGTGGGCCCTTGACTGCCTCTCAGTGGAGGAGGACAGAGATGCACAGACCTGGCCCTCCAGCCCCTTGGGCGCTGCCCACCACACTGCCCAAAACTGCACAGGTGCCACACAGAGACTTCCTGAGCAGTTGACGCATGTCCTCTTCAGTCTCCTCCTGTTTAGCAGAGGAGGCCTGGCAGGGGTGGGGAAGGGGCCGCCCCCCACACTCTTGTTGGAAACTTCCTGGCAGGAAGAGTGAGAGAGGTCCCAGCTTTCCTTCCTCCTTCTGGAAGGTACATCACCTCCTTTGTCCATGTGAGCCCTTCTATCTCGGGACAGTTGCCTCACCCAGTGACGCGTAGAACTCAGGGGAAACGTGGCCACGTTCAAGCCACAGGATGCACAAGTGCTGCCGCCTCATCCACCAGCCACCCCACCCCGAGAACCCAGAACACCCTGAGCCCTTAGTGTACCAAGGATCTCTGCCAGGCTGGAGGGCGTCACCAGAGACCCGGCACTGAAGGTGGACATGCTCCTGAACCTCTGGGCAGTTTGTCCTGCTCAGGTGATCTTCTGATCTCCGGGGGACAGGCATCCAGATGTCCCTCCCTGCCAATGGCTGTGTGTGGGATGATCTGTAGTCGGTCAACAGCCACTTGCCCGGATGCCTCAGCTCTGCACAGGAGCAAACTGAAGTTGGCTGAAGTCCCTGACCCGCTAGTGTCAGGCAGCCCTGGCCACAGACCAGCACCTGCCCTGGTGGTGAAGAGCCGCACCGAGGCTGAGCTTGCTCCTGGGACTGGGTGATGTCCCATGAGTCACTGATGTCCGAGAAATAAATCTTCCTGTCAAGACACGTGGCCCCCTGCTAGACCCAAGAGAGCACCTAGAAAACAACGGCAGGGAGGACCCTCTGAAGGGGAGACCCGGCTCTGTCACCAAGGCCCTGCCAGCTCCCTTTCGTCAGACAGTGCGGGTGAGCTGGACCAGGACAGTGGAGACCCACCACACCATTGTGGTTTTTTCTGGAGAGCAAGAGTGAGACAGAAGGAGGGGAAAGGTGTGTTTTTAGAATACCTTGGAGATGCAGAGGAACAGTGGGCGTGGCCACAGAGCCCAGAGACTCAGCTGCATGGATGGCAAGACAGGCTGGTGTGCCCTGGGCACCCACGAGCCTGCCCGCCCCGCCACCACAGCCACAAGCTGAAGGACCATGTGGGAGGACTCTTGGTCACACACACATCTTCTCACCCCCTCCTGCGCTCCCCATGGGAATGGCCGTGAACGCATCATTGCTGATGACAAAGGAGGATGACCAAAATCTGGACGTCTGACTGTCTCGGGTCAACTCATTTGCCCCTTAATTAAGGAGACTGGATTCTTCCAGGGCTATTCTCGTGGTTAGACTCAAGGAAACAATTTTGTAGCTTTCAAGCATAGCCTGTTCATCCCCACACAGCCTGTTGGGCAGGGTCTCCTCAGATGGTCATAATATGCTGTGTTCATTTACACACACCTCAAGAAAGAGGATTTGGTAACAGGGCCTCCTCTGTGAGCAGCAGTGCTAGGACATTGAAGCTGAATTTCAGATCCCGTATAAAAACTTGTTCTCTGGAAATAACATAGCTAACTGTGAATTGACACCTGCTACCCTGGGCCAGTAAGTCTAGTGCACTAGTAGATGCTTTTATTTTAAAACAATTATTATATTTGACCCAGTAATTTACCTTCTAGGAATCAGTCCTAGGGAAATATTTATAAATTCAGATCAAGATTTATATGTATAATTTAGTGCCTTAAAATAGGAGGGGAAAGTCAACAATTTAAGTGCAGACAGCCTTTTAAAGAATATTTAATGACATGAGAAAATGCTCATGGTATAAAGCAGGAAGAGCACAATATAAAATTTTATAAGCTTGATACATAATTTGGTATTTTCATTACATTAAAGGGCAGAGAGAAAGGACTGGAAAGAAATTTGTCAGTATATTAACAGTAGTTATCTCTGGGAGGTAGGACTTCAGATTTATTTTCTACTTTTTCTCCCCAAATTTTCCACGACAAGCATATATTACTTTTATAATCAACAGTATTCAGTGGATAAAATAGTAAATGTGATAAACATTTTCCAAGGTAGACATTCTGCCTGGTGTGTCTGAATCCAGTCACACAGCGTCACAGTGTGGAGTCGCTGGTTCCCAGTGTGCTCTCGGGTGGTAGAAATGAGAATTCGAAAACCAAAGTATTAATAGTTAAATGTGCACTGGCTCTTCGCTGTCTAGCTTGTATGTATGTTGGCTGTCCCAACAACCCGCCTGCACACAGGAGCTTTCTGTCAGCCACGACGCAGGGATCAGCCCAGATCATCCCACAGACTGCAGAAACCACCAGCCTCTGGCATGGTGGCAAAGCCACCTTGCCATCGGGAGACTTTCCATGTAGAATTTGTGGAGGAGTGAGCTGACCCAAAAACATTGCTCTCGAAAGGACCAATGTTATTAAAAGGAATGCATTTGTGCATTTCCATTCTAAAGACACCCCTACACGTGCCAGTGTGCCAGTGCTGTAGGTTTCCAGTTAGTTCATAATGTGTGGTAAAAACATTTTTCTTATTCTTCAGCTGATTATAGTTTGTACATATGCTAGCTCACCATAAAGCAGCACCCTGTGGTGTGCACAGAAGGATATATTTTTCTTTCACACAACATGTTTTCAAACTGGATTCTGCTGCAACAGCCTAAGTGTGGAGCCCTGAGAACACTTGCTTCTGCTCCAGGGAACCTCAAGGTGCCACTGGACAAACCCAGATGGGAGTTACAGTAACTCGAGGAGTGCGAAACTGGGCCATGGCAGCTCCAGGGTGGGCCCTGTCAGAAGTGCAGTGCTTCCCAGGAGGGTGCCCCCACCCCCACCCTGAGAGATGCTCTGGCCTTGTGGCTCCTGCTGTTGTGCTCAGAGTTGAGGAACTTTTAGTTCTTCCAGATGAATGCATAGCCATACTCATTGTAATTACAGTTTTAAATTTTATCATCTGTTCTAAATACTAGATCTGGTAACTTAAGAAATCCTTGAGAATCGTATTATGACCAGCTTACATCTGTTTTTCAGTATTCCAAAGTTACACAAGAATCTGAACTCTTTGCGAAGGTAGACTGGGGGTTCTGCCTTTGGAAAGTATGGGAGGGAGTTTTGTTGGTTGGACTTAGATCATCTTTGAAATTCGTTGGAACCCTGAGCTGCTGTGATCCTGGTCTGTGAGTTTAGTGGCCTTGTGGTGAATCAGTTCAAAAGAGTGGCAGAGGGTCCAGGGAGGAAACATTCCCTTTGATTAGAAGAGTAGTTGCACATCGTGGTTATGTTCATGGCATGGACGTGGTTGGTTTTTTCCTTTGTGTCTCAACAATGGGAAAGTTAGAAGGAGCAAGTCTTTCTTTGTAAAGTCTTTCTGTGGCAACCAAGGGTCTATTGGCCATTTGAAAGACCAAAATAGGTGCCCGTCACCTGCCAAGGCTTCTGACGCAGCAGTGCCAGGGAGCAGAGCAGTGTCTAGTTGCAGAGGACTCTGACCCCAGACGAAGGCTTTGCATGAAGTGGAGACCATTTTCTGCTTAGCACTGAGAGAGAGAACCAGGTAGTAAATGAAAGAGGATTAAGAGTCTTTAGGTTTTCAACAAGGCGCTTGACTGTTCTGAGGTGTTTATGTTTCTTCAAATATCATTCTCATTTCCTGATTCTTAACCTGGGGCCTGTGCACCTCTTGTGGTTTGGAGGTCCATGAAAAGTCTTTAGCGACCCTGGGAAACTGTGCTCAAAATTGTGGGTGAGTCATTTTTGGAAGGAACCCAGCTCCTCACAGAGGTTCCTGTCACCCTGCCAAGGATAAAGAACCATTGCTGTAAGTTACCTATTATTCTGAATGTAGTGAGAACATTGATCCTAATTAAACTGTTTAGTTTTGTAGAAAAATTTAAAATGGTCATGTGCTAGTCTGTATTTGGACATATTACTTCTCTGGGAAGCCCGTATTTGGACCATTGCTTGCCTCTTGGTAACCATGCTCATTTATAAGGTTTGTGCCCAAAAGGAAAATAAAAAGTGTCTCCAAAGAATGAGAATTGTCAAAAAGGACTGAACAATGTCTGTCTGTTCCTTTTCTTCCCCAGGCATGGTTGTTCAGGCTTCACCTGACCTGTCCTGACCCATACAGGCAGCCCACAGTGCAGACTGTCCTGCCAGGCTGGAGTGTCAGGCCGGCTCCCGTCTATTCAGACAGGACCAACTGCTGGAGCTGTGGCTGGTTCTGGAAGGCAGGAAACTGCCTTGTGTGTTGGGACTCTTCTCCTGCCTCCTTCCTTGCAGATTCTCAGGAGATATTTGTTGATCGATTAGACCAATCCAGATAAAGCCAAAGGTGTCCATTAGAGACCTCATCCCACACAAAGGCACAGGTGGGGGTGTGGAAACCCCCCATTATCCCAGGGGGTCGTTAGGGGAGATGCCACTTATGACCTATAACCCTAATGCTAGCGACCTTACGTGCCTCTTCTGGGTAGGAGGCCTTGCCTAAGAGTCCCAGCTTTGCTTACCTACTTCCTGGGCCTCTAGGAAAATAGAGGCCCCTTCCTGCAGCTGCCACGGCCTGTGGGGCAGGTGATCCAGAGACCTCTGCCGAATCCAGATTTCACTTGAGTTGGGGTGGCGGGCTCAGAGCTTTGGGTTGGCAATATCTTCTGTTTAAGATAGTGGGCCAAGGGCCCGAGGGCCAAGTTGGACTGTTTGGCATCCAGTCTATTTGTGCAGATGGTCAAGAGGTTTGTGTGTGAGAGTGGGCGGTAGATGCCCTGGTATGCCTTTGTCCCTTTGGACATCCTGGGAATAGCTGGAACTGCTTTACTTTTCAGATTAGCCGTGAGATGATGGAGAAAATCCCAATATTAAGAAGGCTCCGTGAGCGAGAGAAGCAGGCTGGGAAGGATGTCACCCTTCAGGATGAGCCCCGGCACCTTCTGGAACCCGGCAGCCCCCAGACGGCCCCTCCGAGCACTGTGAGAAGCCCCCAGGCGGTGCCTGGACTAGAAGCAGATTCCGTGGGAGCGGCCTGTGGCTCCCTGCAGGGGAAGGGTGCCCCACCTGGGGCTGATATCTACATTGGGAATCTCCCCCAGGACGCCCGCGTGAGCGACCTGAAGAAAGTGCTCCGAGAACTCGGCGCAGCCCCCCTGCGGCTCACATGGCAGGGGCCACGGCGCAGGGCCTTCCTCCATTACCAGGACCCAGCCTCAGCCCAGCGGGCCGTCTCCTGCTTGCAGGGCCTGCGCCTGGGCACTGACACCTTGAGGGTGGCACTGGCCAGGCAGCAGAGGGACAAGTGACCTGGTGGATGGCTGTGGGTGCAGAGCCACGCTGCATAGACACACCCTCACCATCGTCCACCATGTGACGTGTGACAGCCCATTGCTCTGGTTCCTGTGGAACGAGAGGCTGGCGTGGCAGGACGTGGCGGAACTGCAGCTGTGTGAGCTACTCAGTCTCGGTTCTTCCCAGGAGGTCACAGCACAGTTAACGCCGTGCTGCCCTGTGAGTGGGGAAACTAGCCATAATCTACCCTGTAGTACTCAGGAGTCTGCAAACTCTGATTTATTCAGGTTCTCGTTTTTCCCCCGTGAGCCCGTTCGTGTTTCTCTCAGCAGAGCAGTGCAGAGGGCTTGAGGGGCTGAGTGAGCAGTGAGCAAGTGGCAGTCGACGGCGACAGGGATTTTGGGTCTGAGGGGAGGGGTTAAGAGAGAAGATGGACGAGCGGTCCTGCCCAAGAGAAGCCCTGGCGGTGACCACAGGCCGGGCACGGAAAAGACCTTCTGCTCCAGCGTCCTTGGCTGGCAGTGCTGGAGGGAAGAGCTGCGTTCCAAGTTGCAAAAGGCCAAGTCGGCAGTCCCTGGGTACGGAGTGCTCCGCACAGCCCAGTCCTGGTGTTGCTCAGTGGGGAGCTGACGAGACAGGGCCTGCAGTGAGCGAGGCCTTCCCCGCTGCCCTGGGCACCGCCCCAGTGCCTGTGCCCAGTCCCCCCAGGGGCTGACACAGCTCTCGGCTGCAGGCGGGTGCTTTGTCTCGTGAGTGAGACTGGCTGTGGGGTGAGTCTCGTCCCAGCCTGCGTAGCGTGCCAATGCGCGTGCTCACGCTTGCCCAGTGCTGTCTGTTTTCTGGGTTTTCCTTCCAGTTCTCTGTTTCTAAAGAGCCGGCTGGATTTTGGCTGAACTGCCCTTTCTCAACAGAAGTGCTTTTGCAGTTGATCCTGGGCAAAAAGTCAAAATAAGCATTTAAGTGGAGATTTTACTTTTTTCCAATGTATATGTGTTGGAAATTTTTATTTTCTAGCCAGAGGGTTTTACTGAGTGTATTTTAAGCACGTTATTGTGCCTCAAGAGGGCAGGCCTTGCACGCACTTTAAAGAGGATGTTCTCAGGACACTCAGTCTTATCTTTGAAAGGGCATTTTCTCATTGGCCCTACAATGAAAATACTGTGGAGACTTCAGAAAAAAATCTGTCCCTAGACAGATGTGCTTATTAAATACAGACTTCTTTTCCAAGTTGTCATGAATAAAATGAGGGGATAGAAACATCTTAGTGTGCCACAACCCGGCCCCCAGCGCCTGGGCTCCCCCTCGGCCTGGCCGTCCACCCCTCCAACACGGCTGGTTCATTCGTCACTGGGTGCTCAGCTCGACGTCAGAGGCCAACTCTGGCCTCGCAGCTGAGTAGCCACCTGATTACACGTACCTCCTCACCCTGTTTTTTCTATTTTTTCCATCTTGTATTTGAAAGATTCTCATTTGTTTTTTATTTACTTTTTTATTGTCAACTTGCCACCATTAGGCTAGCAGCTCCGGGAGAACAGCTAGAACAACTCCTGGCAGACAGGGAGCAACTCAGTTACAACTGAGTTTTTTGTGTAAATGGATCCATTGGAGCCAAGAGATGGAGAAACTGGATCCCGATCCCACCGTTTGAACTCCTATACCCAACTGTGCCTGATGCAAGCTCTGCCCTCAGGCTGTGGAGTTACACATGTCAATAAATGATCACTCTTGGGTAAGCCAGATTGCTTGGGTTTTCTGTCACTTGCAGCCAGAATAATTCAAATATATTGACATACAGATAATCTGAAATAGTTTATCATTTTTATATTTGTGGAAAATAAGAAAAACTAAAGACCAAGTGTCTGAAAGATAAACACCCCAAATGTATCAGCCTGCGTGCCTTTTACTGTTCCGTCCTGGCTCGGGGAGGCCTGTGAGGGATGGTTCTCGGGGCCACCATGGAGAATGCTAGAAGTAATGCTCAGTGACCCAGCGTTTCGTTCCTGAGGTTCAAGTCTCATTAGCACCGGGATTGTATCATCTCATGATGACAAGGGGCCATGATGGAAACTAATCACCTAAATGTGTGAGAATGTGCCCTTAAACAAAACTGTTGGAATTCATAAGTCCCATCCTGGCATCTTCCTAAATGGCCATGTGGTTTCGCCAGTGTATGGGAAGGAGACTTGTGCAGGATCTGTAGCTCTGCTATTTCCAGAAAACTCACCTTGAACTCAGCAATAGTGAGCAGTGGACTCTGGGGTCCAGAAGTCCAGGTTTCACTGTGATCTCTGCTCCCAGGTGTGTGCTGTGGGCAAGTCACACACCTGTCCAGGTTTTGGCTTCCTCATCGTTAGAACGAAAGAATTGAACTCGTTGGTTTCTAAAGTCTTTACCAGTTCTAATATTCTGTGTTTCTTTTGAGGCTAAGTGGTCACCATCACTTAGTTTTCTGTTGTTGTTTATAAAAGTAAACATTCATTCTAGAAATTTTAGAATACGAGAAGTATGAAGAAGGGGTACCACTTGGGCGACCTTGACATTGCACCTTACTTATTTCCAGTCTTTCTCCTATGCAGTTTTAAAACATAGCTAGGACTAACAACATGAGCTTCAGAATCCAACAGACTTGGCTTTTAGCATAAATTCTGCCATTGTTTGGTACAGTGAGTGTGATACAGCAGTTGCTTCATCTCCCAGAACTTCCATTTGCTCGTCCATAAATGGGCACTGTAATAGTACCCTCCCCGAGATTTGTGAAGGCTGGTTTGAAAGTGCTTGGTCTGCAGGTAGCAAATGCTCATGAGTGTGCTCCCTGCCACTGCTCACCTCTTGGAGGGAGGAACAACTCTCCAAGGGGCCCGAACTCAGTACTGATGCAGAGTTCCCATCTGACGTCCTTGCACCAAGAGTGGATCCTAGGGCACTCTAGGGCATAAGTGGTGGCGGTGGTGGCCCTGGAGCCAATTCCCAGGTGACAAGTTTGTCACGGGTGCTGACAGCTGGTGAAAGTGGGCAGAGGTACCAGTGGCACTGAGAGAGCCTGAGAACAAGTTTATGAAGGGAGGTTCCTTCAGGCACAGGAGCCAGAAAACCAGGAAGCAGCAGCCACTCCTGCTCCAGAAAGGAGGCCAGGTGTCGTCTGGCCCCAGCTCACTGGCTTCACCCAACAGGAGGAGGCACAGCTACCGAGTTCCCCTGCCTGGACGGCCCTGGCTGCAGCCCTCCCCAGCCCTCAGATGACTGGGTCATTCAACTGAAAACAGGCCTTCCAGTTTGAGATCTGAAAGTCTGTGGCCACATACAAGTGAGAAAGCAAGACCTAAGAAGCGCCCACTTGCCCAGTTTCTAGGGAAATATAAAATCTGAATACAACTGAATAAATAGAAAACAGATCAACATGGGGCCTTTGAAAGACTGCCTGCAAGCGAAAGAACCTAACGCATGAGATGTGAAGGAGGAACATGTATGAAAAAGATTCACTGCAGGAAACAGAACTAAATTTCAGACAACATCTGCTCCTTGCTCCTGAGAGATTTGAAAAAAGTTTCCATGAAAAAAAATTGTGTCAGTGAAAAAGTATGTCCATGAAACTTTGTTGTAGAAAAAAAAGGTTTTTTAAAAAATGAAAATGTGTCATTTTTTGCCCAGGTCTGCTCCAATCTTAAAATATGCGAGAAAATGTGAGATCTAAAAATAAAACCCCTGTGGGGTAGGCCAGTATCCTAAAAAGAGAATTTGCTGAAAGTTAGAAGAAACACAAAGCTGAGCAGGATGGGTAATGATGTTTTTAAAAATAAAAATATATAATTATAACGTTGAAATTCATGTTAGAAGACATGCTATGGAGGAGAGACGAGAATCTTTCTGCAGTGAGCTGGGGAACAGGCAGAGGCGAGCTGCAGCCCACCCCTGGTGTGGGAGGCAAGGCCACGCCCGCTTCCAAGGACAAAGCAGCAGGATTTGCCAGGGCTGCAGGAGGCAGTGTCCAAGCCAGGGCTTCTCTGCACACCCTCTGCAGGGCTCTCACCTGGGAGAGGAGCTTCACCAGCACTGGTCAGTCTGGGCCTCATCTGCAGATGTGAGCACACAACGAAGGGCTGCCGGGCACTGGAGGAACTCGGCATGTTGAGGCAATGTCAGCCTCTTGTGGAAATTTTAATACAGGAATCAGAAAGCAATTAGAAGACCATCGTGTCCATTGAAAAGAGAATGGGCTGGTAAGAGGAAAAATTCTTAGAAATTGAAAACATCATACAATAAAAGACTACTAGTTGGGCTGAAGGCACAACAGATACAGACGCAATTAGTGGGAAGACGGAGCCACGTGATTATTTCTGAAACTGGTGCGGGAACCGGTGCAGATGAAAGGACGGAACAGGGAGGGAGATAAAATCGTGTTAAAACTTTGCTTCAGCTAAAGAAGGATTTGACTTCATCGTGAAAAACTCCACAGAGTGCCAAATGAGGCACACATACAACTCCATCACTTTCCCACACAGTCCATAACTCATTAGAAAGCTCTTTTTAATGCAATTGCAACAAAAACTAGTAAATACTTGGGAAAACAGCTAATAAGCGGCTCAGGGCTCATCTGGATAAAATGATAAAGCTTCCCTGAAAGAGGTGAAAGATCTGAATAAAGAATGTGTGTTCCAGATGGAAGCGTTTGATATTACAAAGATATTGCTTCCCCCTGTGCTCAGGCATTCTGTACCTGGCAGGCAAAATCCCAGCCAGTGTTTCCCATGGGTGTCGATGAGGTGGACAGTAGATGCTAAGCAGTGGTCACGACAAGGAAAAAGGTTTGCCTTCTGGATACCGACGCTTACTTCAAACAGGACTTCAAACAGTAACGTGTCAGCAGATCAGCAGAACAGAAGAGAAAGCCCCAAAGCGGGTGGGGTCTGGACATGAGTGTAATTTCAGAGGGAAAGGATTTGGTTCTTAGGAGATGGCCTGAGAGCTACTGGCTGTTGTTTTGAAGGGTGAAAAAAGCAGTTTGGATTTCTGAATCATGCCATTTATAAAAATAAATTCCAGGCTAGTTAAATATATAGATATTAAAAAAAAAAGGCTTTGGAGATAATAGAATGTTTTATAATGTTGGTATAGGAAAGGGTTTCATAGGTAAGACCTTGAATTTAAGGAGGAATTTATTCCTTTGTCCTCCTTAGGGTGTCAGATTTTGATTGGTGTAGAATCCAAATGAACCCACCAAGATGAGCTATCTGAAAAATACTTCTCCAAGTAGCAAAATTAACTGCACCATTTATGTAGTTATTTAGTATTATCCTTTTTTAATGCTGCCAGATGCAACAATAAAGAGCCTGTTAACATCAGCTATATAAAAATACGGCCAGCGGACCCAGCTGCTCCCAAGTGTGAGCTGATAAAGCATGGAAGGGTCTTGGCCTCTCTGTGGGATTTGGGAGCAGGCACTCAATTCATGTCCTGCTTCCACTAAAAAGGAGGGGAAGTGGATGGGACATACGGTTGTAACATCCGGAAAAGTATTTGCATCTTCAGGGTGAAGCCCAGCCCCCCGCTGTTAGGCCTCTTCCACTTCGGTAGCTCCTCACTGCAGCCCACCTTGCTCAGGACAGCGGTGGACGCGCTCGGGCTGGCTGGGCTCAGGCTGCCCTTCACGAGCACCTCGCGCCCCTGCTGTAGGGCTGCGATTCCCGGCCTGGGAGTCCCAGGAGTCCGCACTGGCACTCTGCAGGGGCTTCTCCTACGTGGTTTCTGTGTGAAGTCAAATCTGAGTGCTACAAAAACCTCATAGCTCTTCTCTCCGTCAAATAGAAGAGAAGAGCCGGGATCGGTCCTGGATAAGGGCCTCGACGACCTCTTGTTCTTCGTTACAGCAGCTGACAGCTTGATCCAGTTCTACAATTTGTTGAAAACAATATTTGCACTGGATTTCCTCCATGCTGCAAAATGACTACAATGTACAGGTGCAGAACTCTAAAAACAAGCAATATAGAGTGTTTAGAAAATATCAAGAAAGAATAATCCCACCACTTTAAAGAACCATTATAACTCCATGTGTTTTCTAATGTTTGTCATTATGCACGGATTTTTTTAGTATTAAATCATATTTGGAATGATAGCCAAGATAGATATTCTTTATAACATTTGTCTCCTACCTCTACAAGCAGTTTCTGGAACGCTCAGGGTGCATGCTCAGGGTTCTGCTCATCACACGGGCCAACGTATCCATTCTTGGAGTCTGGCTGCCCAGGTGGGATAAGCACGCAGGTCACACGTTCCCTGTGGGCCAAGGCCTGAGCACAGTCTCAACACTGGAAGTAGGAAAAATGCTCTTCCCATTTTTGCAAATGAAAAGTCTGGGGCCTCAAAGGAGGAAGTGACTTTTCCCACCTGGTCCCACAGGCGGTTCTGGCAAAGCTGAGCCCAGTAGAGGTCGTGGTCGCTCCAAAGCCAGTGCTCTTCTGCCTCTGCCGCTGTCTCACACGCAGGCCCCATGGGGTGGAAGCTCCTGTGGGCAGGGTGGCACATCCCAGGCAGCGTCAGCTTGGCCTTTGGATGAGGACTCATTAAATGCACAAGGGGGTGACTATCACAAAAGGAAAAAGCTGCACTCAGGAGGCATAGGTTTGTCCAGGGTCCTAAACCTGGGCAGTGGTAAAGCGAGACTCGGCCACTGGTCTCCCTGCCCCTAGAATCTTGCTTTCTTCCCATATTACTTCTTTCTCTACAGCCGGATGAGCAAGCTGTTCCCATCCTGCCATCCTCTTGGCTCCCAGGTGGCAGCTTGCGCTCCCGGACAAGTGCTGCCGCCTCTTCTGCAGCTCCATCCCCCCAGGGTCCTGTGGGCATCGTTTGACCTCCCTAGTTCTCAACTGGTGACACCACATACCTCAACCCAGACACCCACATAAGGAGAACCAAACTGATGAAGACACAGATGGCAAATAAGAAAGGCTGAGAACAGCAACATGATCAAAATCACCTGGGAGGGGAAAGCCTGCACGGTGAAAACCACAAGAGTTAACATTTTAGCTAAGAGTCAGTGGAGAGAGGATGAAATGTCACAAGAACAACAGTTAAGAAGAGACACAGTAACCAGGTCTAGGGATGGTGAATGTAGGGTAGACACACCTGTCCAGCTGGCACCCGCGGCAGACATCACTAATCGACCCCAGCACTCCTGGTGGCTGATCTGCAACACCCACACACAGAGTTTTAAGGAACCAGGGCCTGCTAATCTTACTGGCATGAGGTGTGGAGCTTTCTGCCTTTTTGCCAAAGGAGCAAATGTGAGGATTCTCTCCCTTCACCTCTTCTAATCTTCCTGGGAGCATTACCGAGCCCCCAGGAGGCACTGGCTTGCAGAAGATTCTGTTTCCAAAATTGTAATTCTCACACCTCCTGCCCCTGGCAGAAACAGCCAAATGAGGCTTGCTAAGCTCACTTCCCCTTTATCTGGTTCCCTTATATATTTACAAGCTATATGATGTATTTATATATAAATATGTTTATATTTATATTATTAATGATATATAAATTATATACATAGATAGACAAATGTGTAATTTCACCTAATCCTCACACTTGTGAGTGACATCCTATTTCACAGATGAGGTAACTGAGGTACAGAGAGAGGAACCAACTAGCCCATCATCCCCCAGTGAGCAGGGAGTGAAGCGAGAGCTTCAAACTGCAGCCGACTGCAGCCTGAGCCAGAATCATCCATGGCCCCTCCTTCATTGTGGATTGTCCCTAACTTGCCACTTAAGGTAGAAAGAGGAAGACAAAGCCAGGGGTGTTTTCTGGAAGAGAAAAGCAGGGCCCCTGAGGAATGGTGGTTTTCGCCAGGCAGATCACAGGGCATGCAGTGCAGAGATGTGTCCGAGCCCAGGGCTGCTCCCACAGAAGCCTGCAGGGAGGGTCTGGCCATGGGTGTCAGTGCTGCCCACTCTGTCCTATCTTCCCTGCACCTTTAGTTCTCTCTGCACATCACTGAGTAGCCACCCCTGCTGCCAGCCCACTGTACAATGGCACCCGGCTACCCTTACCCCTGTTGGTTGAAATTGCTCCATATTTTATTGCATTTGTAGTTGAGGAAACCAAGGCAAAAAGTTTTGGCAGCTTGTTTCCCAGTGCGTGGTAGAGCCACAGGTCCAGAGGATCTGGGAGCCCCTTTTGGTACCCCCCAGCCCCGCTGTGGCCAGGTCCTCCCACAAGTCCAGTGACTTCGTCAATCTTAGTGGTCATCCTAGGTTTTTACTGGAGACTGGGCAAACTTTCAAACACGCAGAGACTTTTAAATAGGGAATCCACACTCCTATTCCCTCTAACAGAGCAGGATTTCTTCCCATGAATGGAACCTTTTATTTTGATGTCCATAAATCATAAAGGTTAAAATGGGAGCTGACATGTGACCATGTAATGTGGACATTTTGCACTTTGGATGGTTTGGAAGCAATAAACTCAGGCCCTGAGGTGCTGAGTTGTGAGCAAATTAAACATCCTTCCCCATGTTGGAGGGCAAATTAACTCATTTAACCCTTAGAAGAACCCAGGAAGAACATACTGCTATGTTCCCATTTTCCAGATAAGAAAGGTGTGGCTCAGAGAGGTTCGTGACTACTAGGGTCTCACAGCAGAGTTGGCCGTAGCCCCAGAGCCCCTCCCTGTCTGTAGGGAGAAGGCTGTTCTCTGGAGAAACACTGCTTGCTCATCTCTTGGCCACAAGTGGGGCCTCAGGAGAAACTGGAAGCCACAGCAGCTTATTGGAACAAAGAGGCCATTTAGTGGTTGAAAAACATGGATGTTGGAGCCATGCATACCAGTGTTTGCAGTGCGTCCCAGCTGTGTGACCTCTGGCAAAGTGCTTACCCTCTCTGTGCCTCGGTTTATTCACCTATAAGCCCTTCATAGATTAACTCATTTAAGCCTCACTGCAATGCTGTGATGGTCATGCTTTTACCATCATCCCCACTTCATAGATGGGGAAGCTGAGGCAAGCAAAGGAGAAGCACCTGCCCAAGCACCTGCCAAGCACGTTAGGAAGAGGTGGAGTCAGGACTCAAAGTCCGGCCCTCTGGCTCCAGGGCGCTTAACCATCATCTGCTTCTGGGACCACAAAATCTCTGAGTGTGCAGGGAGATGGCTCCTGGGGCCAACATAGTGGTCTTGAAGATGAAATTTTTACTTTCTTCTTTTCAGCTTTCTAACATTTATTTTTTTATTTTAAATAAGCCATACCATTTTTGTAATTAGGAAACGACTAATTTAAATGTTTGACCTACTACCAAAAAAAAGCCAGCTACCCCTTCACGAAGGTCAAAGGGTCTGAAATACCAAAGTCAGGTTCACGCCTCTGTGCACATCTGCTGCTGCCCAGCCCTGTTTTCCTAGTGGGACTGATTTTTAGGTCCCAACACAAAGTGTATGAAGTGGACGGCAGGTGGCGCTGCCTCATCGCAGAGAAACAGCTGGGGGCAAAATCCCTGGGTCGCATCAGATGCTCCCCTCTCAGAAGGACTCCGTGCCCCAGGCTTCCTCTTCTCTTTCCCGAGGGAGCCTGCTGACCCTGAGCTCTCCCCTGGGGTGGGCATCACGCAAAGACCCTGGGAAGTGAGCCGGGCCCTGCTGCCCTGGCCCCCCGCCCACGTTTGCTGCGGCCTCACCTCCAGCTGCCTCCCTTCACCTGACCACTCTGCTGACGGCCCCACCTTCCTTTGGACAGAGGAGGCCTGGCCCTCTCTGCTCACACAAGCTGGTGACCCTGCTGCGGCTTTGCGGCAGAAAGCCAGGGCTGGCCAGCGCCGCCTGCCTCACAGAAACCCAGAAAGACCATGTGCTGCTCATCCATGGCTTGCTTTGGCGGAAATTTCCAAATACAGAAATATTTGTATCCTTTTCCAGGGACATTTGAGGACCCAGCTCACCTTCACGTGGCACCTGGCCCTAGCCCCCGCCACAGCCAGGGAACACATGGTCAGGGCCTTCTCCCTGGTGTGATGGCCCTAGTTTTAATGAGATGCTCAGAGAGGCTCATTGCAGTGTTCCTCCCCACACTGCCATCCTGCTGACACAAAACACAGTCCAAAAGAAGCCACACGACGGCCTGCACCTGGCCCCAGTGATTCTGTCCACTCTGGACAGGCTTCCTCTCCACTTGTCCCCAGGAAACAGCCCGTGCTGCGGGAGTTGGAGGGAGGCTGCCACTGCCCTGCCACTCAGGACACTCAGTGTTACCCTGGCCTAGATGATGTTGTCTTTTTGGGGTGTCCATATGACCCTAACTATCCTGGTGCTGGAAACAGTTGGGTGGTCCGGCAGGATACCATTTCCAGATGCTGGGTGGCACATGGACCCAGCATCTGCTCTGAAAAGGACTGGTGCACTTTCCTGCCTCAGTAGTGCCTGCTGCTTGGCAACCTCAACAGGCTCTGTCTCCTGCTGGCCTTTTCCTTCACCCAGCAAGCTGGGGTGACTGGGAGCTGGCCTGTCAGTCTGTGACAGAAGGCATGTTCCAGCATGTCCACCACAGATCTGGTCTAGTTCAATGGCAGAAACAGGTGCTCCGTGTCTGTGAAAGGGATGGATCAGATCCACAGTGGCTCTTCCTCTGTCCTTTTGTTTTTCATGCTGGCAGTATTTTATACTTGCAAACATCAGGCATTCCCTGCCCACCCCTAAAGCACATAAGTATAATTGTTAAAGGCCAGTTGTTTGCCTGGGTCCTGCAGTGAGTCAGTGTCCCATCATGTATGGACATGTCAGATGGACAAGGCCTCTCCGCTCACTGTCCCCTGGTAGCACCACTGCTAGCCTACCAGGGCACTGCCCCAGTCCTTGCCTGCGGGAGATACCAAAGAAAGGCCTCTCACCTTAACACAGAGCCCAGAACTCTGAGAGATTGGTGCCAGGAAGATTCCAGAGACAGAGCAGAAAGGCGACCACACATGCTGCCCAGCTGGCCTCCCTCATCTTGAGTGCCAACTGTTGCTTGAGGTTTTTCTCTGCTGACCTAAGGGGGTCTAAGGAGGCCCAAGCAAGTAAAGGATGCTTGCATGGGGAACCATGGTGCAAACCCAATGACCCTGAGAGGGAGGTAGATATCAGTGTTCTGAGCAGCAGCTGCAGGGCCAGTCTCCCCCCAACTCCCCCACCTGCAAGAAGCCCCTTCCTAGCTCAGCTAGAGGCAGGGGAGGGTCTGAGAGCACTATGTTTAGGGACCCCAACCCTGTATCCCCTGTGCCTTGCCACCTCCCCTGTGGAGGCTGGAAGCCGGCAGAGGCTGGTCATAGGCCACTCTCCAACTTCCCTTGATTCACTAGGCCCTGTGGCTGGAGGGGAATGGGTGTCCAGGTGCTATGTGGGGTAATGGTTAGAGACTCAGGCTTTGGGGTCAAAAAGTCCTGGATCTGAGTCCAAACCCTACCTCTTACCAACAGTGTCCTGTGCAGTCCCTTGCACTGCCTGAGTTCAGCATCAGCATCCCAAGAGGCGGGAAACGGAAGATCGGCCTAAGACGTTGGCTGTGAGGATGGCCTGGGATGGCAAGTGCCCCAGGCCCAGCACACACGTGGTGCGCCTCGCCAACTAGCCATCACGCCTGTTTGCCTGTCCCCCGAGTTCTCCCAACTGGCCGCTGTTACAGGCACAGGAGCGGCGGGCGGCTGGGGGCAGCAGGGGGTGAACAGAGCACCTTAACCAGAGCCCAGAGCCAGAGAACAGAGACACAAACGTTAGCACTCACCAGGACCACCTGGTGGCCTGTGCACACTGGGATTCCTGGGTCCCACCTCCAGAGATTCTAATTGATAGCTCTCGGGGCCCCCAGGAAACTGCGGTTTTAGTAGACAGCCCAAATATTTCTGATGAGGGTGGCTCCTGGGCTGTGCTCTGAGAATCTCCATCAGAGGTGAAGCTGGGGCTCTGGGGTCTTCTGACCTCCCCCCACTGTGCCTGCCTGCTGGGCTCTGGGCAGGCCTAACAGGGGCTGGTGAGGTTGGGAGATTCTGGTGGCAGGTCTATGGTGGAGCCCCAGACCCCAACCTTCTCTTAACATTCTATCTCTTGAGCTGTAGAGCAGTCTTCCCCCTCCATGGGACACAAAGTGCACCCAGGCTGTTGGGAGTTCAGCCGTGACCAAATTGGGTGCTCGTGGCAAGTCCCTGAGCAGAGGGCCTGGCAAAACATGGATGCTTGCACTTCTTATGGTGCCCCCCCAAACAGACATACACACATGACCACCAGCCCAGACACATACCCCACCAGATCTCCAGGGTGAAAAACTCAGGTCTAATGGCATGTCCTGTCTGAGTACCAGGGAATTAGGCCTCCACCTTGCTCCTTAGAAGCATCATGCCATTAACCACCATGGGCCACCAGGATGGTATTAGTAGAGACAAGAAACCAAGGTTCAGAAGTGCCTTGGCTTGCTCAGGTCAGGTTGCCACAGAGCAGGGACTCCAGCTCCGTCTTTCCACTGCTTTGATGGAAAGCTGCCTGCTGGTAGGTGGTTTGCAGGTGGGGAGCCCTGTCCTGGTGCACCACCACCCCCTCTCTGCCCTCAACCCTCCAGCCCCAAAGAGAAAAGAGAACTGGTGGGCCAGGCACCTTCCCGCCGACTGGCGCTGGTGCTGTGGCCTGGACGGAGCCCTGGGGGCGACTCCAGGGGCAAGGTACCGCCTGGCCTGCAGTCCCGGGCTGGGGAGCCTGGAGGCCGCGCCGAGGCTGTTCTGCTGCCCTGGGCTGCAATGGGTAGGCAGCTGAGGACCGACCGGGCGCGCCCAGGACGGCCTCGCGCGGTTCTCCGCGGCGTCCGCGAGCTGTGCAATCCGCCCACGGAAGACCGGTTTGCAGTCATCCTTGCCGTCCCCCTCCTCCGGGCCTTCCATTGCTTGGGGGATTACATACACGCAGGGCATCTTGACTTCGTTGTTCCAGGACAAAACCCCTGAAGTATGCGTAAAGATTTTCAGTTCCTTCTAGGTAGGATGCCTCTGCACCAGCTGATACCCGTTTACACACGCAGGGCGGGTAATTTCGTGCCAGACTCAAAGCGCCTTCGCGTTTGCGTTTTAAGCTTGTAACTTGCACATGCGGGGCGCGCTTTTGTGGCAGCGCACGGCGGTGGGAGCTTCGCCCCACGGCCCCCGCGCGAGCCCGGGCCGAAACGGGCCCTGGGGAAGACAAAAGCCAACTGAGCGCGGTGTCCGCGGCCGTGGCGGCGACGCGAAATCGCGGACGTGGGTGCGGAGGCAATTTTGCCTGCGAAATCCGGCCCTTCCGGGCTTGCCTGGAACCAGGAGCTCCTCGCGGGAAGGCTGGACTTTCCCTCCCATTCCCAGGCCGCAGGCCAGGCCAGGAGAAAGAGGCCAGGCGCGGTCCCCGGGCCACCCGAGCCAGTTTTCCTGCACAAGCCCCTCTGGGCGCCTCCCACCCAGCCGGACCCGGACATGGGTGCGCTGGGAGATCGGCTGAAGTGAAGGCGCCGCCAGGAGATGAGCAGGAAACGGGGGTTTGCCGCCGCCATGGACCCTGGGCGGGTGGCGCCAAAGCCGCGCACAACCAGGGCGCACGGAGGCCTCTGGCGCGCCATGGCGCCAAGAGAGTGGGTGCAGGGGCTGGAGGCTGCAGGAGACCCGGGAGCGCGCTGGCTGGGCCGGCATTGGGTTTCTCCTAATCAGCCCCACTTCCCCAGAGCCTCTGTCCTAATTGGGGCGCAGTCTCCGGCGGAGAGAGGAGGGGGCGCCCAGCTCCCGCGCTAGACCTGGGGGCTTTTCTCTGCACTTGTTTTCCTGGGCACTGGTGGGAGGCGGAGGATGCGCAGAGGGCCTCTGCCCAGGAGGACCGTGCCTTCCCCGCCGGCTGCGAACCTGCTCCCGGAAGGCAGGGCCAGGCGCATGTGGGCCACAGCGCGCTGCGCCTGGCCGGGCCTGGGCTGAGGCTTCGGCCCGCGAGGGACCCTGAGGGATGGAGTCGCCAGCCTTTTCCTGTCCCCTTTATCTCGGTTTTATAGACAGCTGTTAGTTTGGTACATTAATTGCCCGGGCAAGTTTATTGATAATTTTGATGTAACAGAGCACCGCAGAAATTACCCCCACGTCCAAAACGTCAAATCTGAGAAGAACCAGGTTCAGAGACTCACGACCCCACGACGCGGAGACACTGCGGTGGGTCTGGAATGGCTGCACCAACAATGCGACTTTTGTGTTTGTTTTCCTCCGTAGCGGGGAATTGGAATAGAGAGAGTGGTCAGTGGAAGACACGAGGGTAAAATTTTTTTCCGAGAGAAGAGGCGAAATATGACTTGGTCGGGAAATGTTACCGGCTTGGGAACGTGCCTGTCACCTTGCTCTCCCACCAACAACCCTTGCCTTGTTCAAATTTTACTCGATTTTCAATTGGGGAAAACCAAGTGTAGGGCACCAAAACCCAAAACAAGACAAGACAAAAACCAGAACAAAACCTTAAAGTTGATTCATGAATTACAACAGTTAGAATATGGGAACAATAAAGTCTGAAACTAAAAGTAAACTCTCATTGGTCTTGGAGCGATTATATATATATATATATAAAAAATATACATAGACGTGTATACATACACGTACATATATGTGTGTAGATAGGTAGGTAAATATAGTTTGCTTGGTTTTCCCCAGGGGAAGAAGGACTACAGTTTTTCTTTAAACCCCTGATTACTTCTTTAAAACAAGAAATGACATTTAGGGGGCAGAGGGCTCTTCTTAAAATACAGAAGCCAAGAAAAATAGTCCCTCTTGTCCAGCTTTTGCTTCAGTGTGCAATAGAGAGTGAAAAGACGATTCCCAGACAAAGAAAGCAGAAAGGAAAGAAGCGTTCAGAATCGCCCAGATTGTAGATTTTAAAAAGCCGAGAGATCCAAAGCCTATTTCTTTGGAGTTTGGAAGATATTCTGCAATCCTAATTCCAATAAAATACTCACGAGATTTTATTTCTAGTTGATACAATTTTAAAGGCCAGGTACAAATGTTATACATTTTTATTTTTGTTCTTTTTTTTTTTAGGAAAAATACACAAAAGGCAAAACATCCTCAAATTGTCATTTTATACAGTGCAGAAGTAAATTTAAAATACGTGTCACAAATGCTGCACCCCAGCAGCCAAAGTACTAAAAAAGGAGAGTAGTCCTTCATATTATATATATATTTATATAAAACATATGGAAATTTGTTTTTACACAGATTGGTCTTTGTTTCAAATTTACAATGGTTATCTAAAAAAAATTCTACATGGCAAATATTGCCAACAAAGTTACACCATTAATACTGATAAACGGAGGAGCCTACGAGGTGTTTCGATTATTAGGGAAAGAAAGTAGAATAAATAACAGGATGAGCCTTGCTATAGTTTTAAAAGTGCCTTAACCTTTCTGAGTCACCGCAATCCTGAATACGCACGGTCACCGGGCCTTCCTGGTCCCTGCGGCGCGCTGTGTTCCGCTCGTTCTCGGACCAGAAAGTTTACAGTAGAGATCGGGAGAGAGAAAAATACCCACCAAAAAAATCAAAATAAAATTCAAGACAAAACAAAACAAAAGAGACTGAAGAGAAGGAAGAAGAGGAAGGTGGGAGGGACGGCAGGGGCCCGGACAGCCGCTCGCTTCTTGGCTGCTCCTATTTTCTTTTTAAAGAGGAACAGTGGCTTCAGAAATGCAAGTTGTTCGCACAAAGATCCACCTGCGGTTGCTGGAGGAGGCTTCCGAGGTGGGGAGGAGGAACTCGAGTTCTGGTCCCCTCCCCCTCCCGCAAAAGACGGCTCTAAAGGGAGACTTGCGCATTCCAAGACATTCTTTCAAAAAATCAAAAATAAAAAGATAAATACTCAACCAAAAATAAAAGTATTTGATAATGATTGGTCTGACATGTTTGCCTTTCTTCTAAAACTCTTCCCCCACTTTTGCCATTGGAGCGGAGGAAGGGGGGAGACCTCAGCAGAATTCTTGTTTAGATGTCGAGGGCTTTCCCCCAACACAGCACCTTCTCAGCCGATTTCAACAGGATCAAAAATAGATATTTATTTTCTGACAGCTGCAGTCAGAACAGACCCCACAACCACCATTTTAAAAAATTTTGAGGGAGTGGGGAAGGAGGTGACGACCACAGCGCCGGTCTTTGCCTTGGGGATTCCTTTCCATAAAATCCGGTTGGGGAGCGGTCAAACCCTTTTCTTCTGCCGACGGTTATACCTCGAGAATAAAGCAGTTTCTTGGGCTGGGTGCCAAGGTCCCTGCTACCGGCCACAGCCTCACATCACGCAGGGCTTGATGTCTTGGTAGGTGACCTGCTGGTGGTAGTAGGAGCCGCCACCGGCTGAGTGCATGGATGAGGACGCCATGGCGTTGAAAGAGAAGACAAACTCCTTTCGGTCACACATGCTGGGTGACTGTGGGTGATACCGCGGGACGCCTGCAAGGCGGGGCGACAGAAGGGGTTGGGGGAGCAAAAGAGTTAGCGTCTGGGGGCCAGAGTTCAGGGCGGAGAAGCAGCGCTGCACTCTGGGCGCTCGGGCCAGGCCAGCCCGACTCAGAGCTCGGCCGCCTGCCCACACTGCGCCCACCCGGCCTCCTGGAGCTCCTCAGTAAAGCCGGTGGCTCCGGAGCGCAGCCTTTCTGCTGGACGCCCCATGGAAAGATGGGGAGCGCTGGCGATAAGGCTTGCTCCCTGCAGTGCCCGACACCCGGGCCTGAATGGCCTTGGACACCGCCCGGTGCCGGGGGCTTCCCGAAGCCGAAGGGGAAGGGGCCGAGGGAGTCCAGCTCTGCCCGTAGACTCCGGGCAGGGCCCCAGCGGCCCTAACTCCAGTGGCAGCCACAGCCAGGGCAGCCTCCTCTGAACCCCAGAGGCCGGGGAGGCCTGGGTGGAGGGAGAGGCCGGTGCCCCGCCAGCAAGCACCAAGCCATTGGCAGGGGCGGGAAGAGGCTTCCCCAGAGGAAGGGTCTCTTGGAGAACAGGGGCCCCCCAGGGCAGCTGGAGCCAGTAGTTTGAAACAGCCCAAGCAGGGCGTCCCCCCGGGAGAGGCGGCCTACCAGCCTCCGGGCCGGCCTCCTGCAGGCTGTTGACAGCTGACCCCTGACAGCCCCTGCTGAGCTCAGTCCAACCTCTTTCCAGAACCAGGCCCAGAAGGCTGCCAGTGGGCGCCGAGGCGGGCAGTTCAGGAGGAGAGATTGCTCTGCGCACCCTCTTTCTCAGATGACTGGGCGTGTTTAGGGTGGGGGGGTCTAGGGACCTGAAAACCTGGATCCTCAGAAACAAAGAGTCTGTGCGGCCTGCAGCTCTGACCCTCCCTGGACCTGGCCACCCTGCCTTTGTTACCACAAAATGCCCCTGGACTCAACTATGGCACTGCCAGGCCTGGTCCCCTGAAAAGCTGGGGCTGAGCCTCTGAGGGCCGGGCCCAGGCGGCTTTGGGCCTAACTCTTCCTTTCTGCCCAGGCCTGGTAGCAGAGGCGGCTCTCAAGGCAGCCCGCTGGGGCGACCACCAGCGGAGTGTGGGCCAGCTGGCCAGGGCTGGGACCCCCAGCTCCACACTGGGACCTTTCTGAGGTGTGAGGGGACTTAAGGAACCCAAAAGACTTAAGAGTATCGGGGTCTGGGACTTCTTGGTAACGATGGGCCTACCTGGTCAGGCTTGGGGCAGCCAGCAGTGGGAAGGTGGAACAGAAAAAGAAACAAATTGGCCCAAATTGGAGTCAAAAGATGCACTCACCCCTTAAAGGGGGAGAGGTGGGGCCAAGAGGCACCCTAAGCTGCTAGTACCTTCCCTCAGCATTGGGGTTTGCCTCACAGAAGTGGAGGTGGGCTCACCCGAGGCGGTCAGCGGGTTTGGGGCTGGGTCCCGTGGCCACTCACAGATGCAGGACTCCCGGGGACTAAGGCAGTCCCCGGCCCCCCACTCACCTTGCAGCTCAGCTGGGGCGTTGTGACTATTCTGGTGCAGATACGGCTGGTCCAGGGAGTGCGTGGAGAGGCTGCCGGACAAGGGGTTAGCTGCAGGGTTGCAGGGGGACAAGGGCTGCTGCTTGATGTAGGAGGCGCCGCTGTTGAGTGCCGCTGAGGCCGAGGGGGGCCAGGCGGCCGCTGATCCCGAGTACACGGCGTGCGGCTCCATAACCCCGCCGGCGCCGGCGGGCAGCAGCGGGGAGGCGGGCACCGAGCTGTCGTGGTGTGGGTACTCGCCGGCCGCTGCACCGCCGCAGCTGCCCATGTACGAGTGGCCGCCGTTGGAGGGCAGGTGGGGCACTGAGTGGCTGGGCAAAGCCATGCCGTCCACGTTGCCCGGCAAGTGGCCGTTCATCATGCCCAGGCCGCTCTCCAGCGCCAGGCTGTTGGGCGGGCAAGAGAGGCCGCCGGCTGAGCCCTGGAAGCCGTAGGTGTCCGGGAGGTGGTTGAAGCTGAGCCCGTTCATCATGCTGTACATGGGCTTGAGCGCCTGGCATTTCCTTCGGAAGCCGCGCGGCCGCCGCCGAAAGGAGCCCTCCTCGAACATGAACTCGCTGGCCGGGTCGATGGTCCAGTAGTGGCCCTTGCCGGGCCGCCCGAGGCCCTTGGGCAGCTTGATGAAGCACTCGTTGAGCGAGAGGTTGTGGCGCACGGAGTTCTTCCAGCCCTGGTAGGCGCCGCGGAAGAAGGGGAAGCGGCTCTGCAGGAACTGGTAGATCTCGCTGAGCGTCAGGCGCTTGCTGGGCGAGCTCTGGATGGCCATGACGATGAGCGCGATGTACGAGTAGGGCGGCTTCTCCGGGCGCCGGATGCCGGCGTTCGTCTTCTTGGCCTTGGACGGGCCGGACGACGCGGGGTCCATGGCCGCGCCGCCTCCCCCGCCGCCGCCGCCGCCGCCGCCGCCGCCGTGCGGTGGCTGCTGCTTCTCGGGCGCCGAAGACATCGGGTGGCTGCTGCCGCCGCCGCCGCTGCCGCCGCTGCTCTGCGCTGCAGACGAGCCGGGAGGAGGAGGAGGAGGAGGAAGAGGAGGAGGGGGGGAGGAGGACGAGGGGGAGGGGGCTGCGCGCGCGGGGCTGGCTGCACCTCTGCCGTCATCGGCGGCCACTTCTCCGCAGCGAGCCTCGGCGCGCCCTCCCCCGCACGCCCTCCCCGAGGAGCTGATGGATCCGCCTGCGGTTGGCTCAGAGCCCCCCTCTCTCTCCAGCTCCCTCCTCCCCCAACTCTCCCCTCCCTCTTTCGCTCTCGCCCTCCCACAAGGGAAGGAGCGGAGCTGAGGCCGAGGGCAGCCCAGGCGGAGGCCGCGCGGAAGCTCCCCCCGCCCGGGTTTTGTAGAGGGAGGCACCACCTCCAGGGCCTGCGGCCGTGCGCCCCGGCCCGGAGCAGCGCTGGGTCCCTGCCGGCCGCGGCGCTCGGCTCCACGATTCCAGCCCAGGCCGCTTTCCCTGCGTCTCCACGCGGCGGCGTCTCGCAGGCTGGCGCAAGACCCTCCAGGAGTTCCCTCCCTCCCGGCCCCCCTCCGGCCCCCCTCCGGCCCCCATGTTGGTGGGCGCTTAAAGAGCCCCCACCCTCGCCGCCCCGCGGCGGCCAGCAGAACCCGCCCCTCCTCCACCAACCTGGCGAGCAAGTGTTAATTCGCCCTCCGCCCGAGGCTCAGCCCCGACGCGCGCAGGCCCCCGCCTTCCCAGCCCGGGCGGCGCGGCGGGAAACGCGCCCTGGGCCCGGGCCTTCCCCGACGCGCACAGCCCGGTGGCAAATCGCAAGTGCAGCGGCGGCGGCGGCGGCGGCAGCCAGGTCATGACCGTCACGGGCACAGCCGGCTCCGCTCCGGGTCCCCGCGGCTGGTCGGCGTAAGTTCCCGCGAGGGACCGCCTACCCACTCTCCCCGCCCCGGGAAGGACTGCGCCGCGCCTGGGATTTTTCGGACTCGCCCAGCAGCGCGCTAGCGAGCGGCCAGCGGCCGGGACCGAGCGCAGGCGGAAAACGAAAGCGCAGGGCGGGTCGCGGCCGCTTAGTCCCGGCGCCGCCAGCCTGATGGGGGCAAGTAAGAACCCGCTGGCCCAGCAGGGACCAAAACCGCACAGGCTCCCGGAGCTACCGGCCTACTCACTCACCCATGCGTGCACACACTCGTGCACTTATGCACACACTTAGCACACACATACATGCCTTGATGCACATGCAAACCCGGTAAATTACACATAGACGTGCAAACACACCTATGCGTGCGTTCCTACTCACGCAAAGAGGGCGTTCAGGCATGTGCGCGCCCATCAACGCCCTGGCTCACACACATACAACAGGCACACAGGAGCTTGAGTTCTCACTCACTCCCACTCACGCGTACACACGTCGCGCAGTTTCTCTCCCCACCACACACACACACTGAAAACCCGCCTATTTGGCCCTGCAGCCCCGGCGACCCCATTTTCCAAGCGCAGGTTCCGATTTCCCCAGAGATGGCAAAGGCCCTGGCAGGAAGTTTACAGGGCTTAACGTAAACACGTTCTGGGTGATTCTTTAATAATAATAATAGAGAATTCCGCGCGTGCGGGGGGAGTTGGCCTAATGCCCCTGTGGGCTCAGCCTGCCGCCGCCGCGGGGGCCTCTGACATTGCGCGCCAGGCCAGGTTCCTGAAAGCAGACGGCGCGGGCGGGAAGTGCGGGCCAGGGCGGCCCTCGTGCTCCTGGCTGCCAGCCTGCGGGGGACGCACGCAGGCCTTGCCTCGCCACCCTCGTAGCGCAGGGGCGAGGGCCAGAGTTGGTGGAGCGGGGGAAAGGTGGTGCTGAGCGCAGAGCGCAGGACCGCGCAGGAGCCCCGGCGTGATGCGGCGCGCACAGACCCGGGTGAGTGCTTCTCTCGAGCGGACTGCTGGGCGTAAGGCCGGCCTCTCTCGCCAGGGTCCCGGGTCGACAGGAGGGGGCAAAGGGTGTTTTAGCGGGTCATCGCGAGGAGCCAAGAGGCCGTGCGCGGCGTGAGCTGGGGCGAGAGGCTTGTGCCGGGCTCAGGAGCAGGGCCCGCGGCGCTTTCAAAGCCCAGCGACCTCTCGTCTTTCTCTGTACTCCTTGTCGCCCGCCGACCCCCCTTCCTTGCTCGGACGCCTTCAGCTTCAGGGGGAGATGCCTCGTGGCCTTTGGGGCGCCTGGCATGTCCATGCGAGGAGCGGGGGGCATCGCCGGCGTAGCCTGCCCGCTGTCGCCGCCGCCTCCTCCGGCAGAGCCGTGCTCGCAGGAGAAGAGAGTCGCCTTCCCGGCGCTGCGCTTCCGAGGGCCTCTCTGGGCCTCTGCGCGGGCAGCCTGGCTCGTCTAGGGAAAGGGTAAGTGTGGGACGTGACGGTGTAATTTGTGGTTGTGTATTCGCGCAGGTAAACGCTCTCTGGCAGACCCATTCCCACGTCACACAGCCTGCTCAGCATCGGCACAGAGACGCCCTCCGCGCCGCCCACGGCCTCGCGTACACCTTCCCCGCGAACTCTTACACAGACAGGCGCCCCCGACCCTCTGGGGAGGGCACACTTTGGGTTCCGTGCACACCCCCATGCATGTCTACATGTTCTGCACTGCGCGTTCGCCCACGCGTAGCCAGCCACGCTTGCACTCCATCGCAGGGTTTGGCCGCTCCGCGCGCGCACACGTCCACGCACACGTGCATGCGTACATGCGCTACCTTCCACGCCTTTTTTTTTTTTTTTTTTTTTTTTTTGGCCAAACGGCAGCTGCAAATGAGGAAGCCCTGGCCACGGGAAGCAAGTTCCCAGGAAGGGGTCGCCACTGCTAGCTGCCACAGCGATCTGGCCTTTACCAGAGAGGCGGAGGGGGAGCGTACCCAGATCTTAAGCCAGCTAAGGGTGCGGCGCACACCCCAGACTCTCTGAAAGTGGCGATAACGTCGCTCTTGCTCTCGCCCCTCCCCCACTCATCCTCCGAAGTGAGGGGGATCTATAGCGCATGAAGTTGGGGGTCCCTTTTTTTAGTAGCCTGCTTCCCTCTCAGGCCCTCTCTCTGTTGGGATGGGGTGCAGATTCCATCTTTGACTAACCCAAAGATCAGTTTTTCCTCCTTTCTATCCTCCTGCACATCATCATCTTGCACAGAATCCTCTTGGGGCTCCTTTATGTTTGGGATGAGGGAGCTTCCCACCTTCCTGGAAAGGAAGCATGGAGTGAAGTCAGGACCCCACCTGGCCTCCACTTACCCCTTAGGCTCTGACAGCAAACCAGACTTTGCAGGGAAAGGATAGCAGTCACTGAGCCCAGAGAGAGAGGGGGCCCAGTAGCCCTGGCAGTGTTAGGAATGCCAGAGATGGAGGCTCTCCCCAACTTCTTATCTCTGCTGCAGTGAGGGGGAAGGGGTGAGGAGGAAGAATAAGCTCCCAGTTCTGTAATTTGGAGGGAACCCTCTCCTCAATTCTGGGGAAAATCACAGCCACAGCAAAGAGGGCGTTTCTACATGTCCAGAGACTAAACTCTGGGCGCTTAAGATGCCCTTGAGAGGTCTCCCTTAATCATGCATTTTTGGAGTGGGGAAACTGAGGCCCAGAGAGGACTTGGCCAGGTCAGCCAGCACGGAGAACTGAACATCTCCCCATTGTTCCTCTCTGCCCCCAAGGACAGAATATCATGGCATTTTACCGTCCCCATGCCTCTTTACAGGCCAAGAGTGGAGAGAGTGGGGTTTAGAAATGCTTCTGTTGTCCCCACACACCCCTGCCTTCCCAGGCTCCAGGGGTCAGAGAGACCCATTGGGGAACCAATGGTGATAAAATAACATTGACAACAGCAAACACAACCATAGTAATAGGACTAATTGATTGCTGACCAGGCACTAGGCACTGCTCATGACACAAACTGCCCATGGACGTTCTTAACCATCCTCGGGACTGTGAACCCCTTTGATAAACTGTTAAAAACTACAGTCCTACCTGCCCCTGCCCCTGCCTGTGACATTTGTAGAATGATTTTGGAGGTTTCACCAAATGCCTGGAGCCCATCCATGAACACAGGACCCTGGTTAAATGTCCCAAAGATACTTGCGTAGTCTTCACAGAAGCCCCTACCAAGTCAATATTTCTCCTCCCTTCCCCCCCCCCCCCAATTTACCAAAGGGCTCAGCAAGGTCACTCTGTGTCCTAGGTCACCCTGCAGGGCCAGGGTCCAAATGTGGTCTGATTGCAGTACAAAAGCATTAAGCTCCCACGGCAGGGTGAGGCCTGCAGTGGACAGGGCTGAGAGACCCTCTACTGCAGACTCCCAGTGGTGCTAGGGATCTCGCAAAGCCGTTTGTGCCTCAGTTTCTTTATCTAAAAAGTGAAACCAATAATGGTACCTATTTCTTAGGAGTGTGGGAGGCTTGGACAAGACTGTGCAGGGAAAGGCTTAGGCTATTCAAACAGAAACAAACAAAAACCCCAGGAGCTCAGTTGTGGGGAACCTGGGGAGAAAAATGCAGACAGGAGCAGGGATGCCAGCAGCTTTTTGCTCTTAGCTTAAAATCCATAAAGACCGACCCCCCACCCCCCAATCCCAAATCAAATCTGGCCCCAGCGCCGGGCCCAGGAATCCCAAAATTGGCGGGGGTGGGGGGTGTTAAAAACAGACACGCCTGCGACGTCTCTCACTCCCCAGGCCCCAGGTATTTTTACTGGCTAATTGCTTAAGTGAAGCCGCCCGGGCGGAGAGCGCGCCGTAACCCGAGCGGGGAACCAGATCCAGCTCGGATTGTGCCCGGGCCGGCCGAGCGGGCGGGGGCAGGGGCGGCCGCCGACCACCCACCGCGAGGGCAGCCGCCCTGCCTGCCGCCGCCGCCCCTGCTCCGCATTAGCGCCGGGCCTGCGCCCCCCTCGCCCGGCTCCCTCCAGCCCCCTGCGAGGCGGTGTCCAAAAGGTGCCTGAAGGTAGGGCGGGCAGGGCCCCAGGCGGGACGCGGGCGTGGGCGGTTGGGGGGAGCTGCCAGTCCCCGGGCGTCGGAAGGGAGGGGAGGAGGGCCAGGCAGGGGGAAGCGAAACTTCTGGGTCGGCCCAGGGGCGCGGGGCAAGGTATTTGTGGGTGAAAATGTAGCCACTGGGGACGATGGGGGAAAAGTCAGGCTCAGGAGCAGAGAGGGCGGCCAGTGGGTGGATTATAAGACGAAGTGTGGACAAATACCGGAGATGTTTCTCTGCAAACTCTAGATGGGCACACACCATGCTGCCAGCGTGCAGAGTCGTAGCATACAGAGCAGGCAGCAGGAAGGTGAGGCGAGGTCCCCAACCGCCTCTCCTGTACGCAGAAGAGTGTAAGGTGGGTGTCCAGTTTGAGGCGCTAGGTACACAGACGAGCAGGAGCTTCCTGGGCTGAACATTCTAGGAGGATGTGGGTACAATGTGGTGGTTTCATGTGTAATGAATATCTTAAGATATGAACAAGATAACAATATGTAGGCAGAATATTTGAGTACAATATGAGGTGTTCTGCACAAATATGTGTACAATGTAACAGTTTTATGTACACAGAATCTTTAAGATGTGTCTAGTATAGCATGTTATACACACGGAACAATCTGGGGGGTGTGTACCAAATAATGTATTCTGGACACAGAATAGTGTAAGCTTTGTGGACCATATAATCTAGGATATATATAGAGTGTATGCATCATGTGATGGGTTAGATACAGGATACATTGTGAAATGTGTGCAGTGCAGTGCCTTTGGTCACAGAATGCCTTGAGAGATGTGTTGATGCAGTATGAATTCTGGTTATAGCATGTTGCCGGGAGAGGGGTCTACACGGTGACAGATGCGCTCTCTACCCAAGCGTCAGGCAATGTGTTTACTGCAGAGCATGGCTACATGAATGGAAAGCTGTCATGAGGTTTGCAGGCAATCTAACGCAGTAACGATAATGCAGTGGCCACACAGCTGACGGTCACTGAGGCCTGCCTCTGTGCCCTGGCTAGGCACCTCAAGGTCATCACCAGCTCACAAAAACCACACCATAACCCTGTAAGGCAGGTTCTGTTTTGATCTCAGGTCCCTTGCCTGAGAGCAAAAGGGATACTCCCACTTTATTTTCGTAGTAATGGAGTGACTTTTACCTGTTTCTTAGTTTTCGGAAGGGGGCACAAGCCCCGAGTGATGGTGGTCCTTAGCGTGGTGTGGAGATGGGGGGGGCTGTGAGAGGCTGTGAACTCGGGTGTTTGACCTCTTGCAGCTGCAGAGAGAAGATGCAGGTGGGAGGTGTGCGGATGGACAGCAGAAGAGGGCCCCGAATCCTGGAGAGCCCCAGTACCTGGGCAAGATGGGGCTGTAGGCTCCTGGCCTGGGCCGCATACCCACATGTTGGGGTGCTGTCCCCACTTGTGCCCTGGCTGTCAGATCAAACTCAAAGCAAGGTAGTCAGTGGCAAACCAGCTTCCGCCCCGCCCTCCAACACTCTTCCCAGGGGTATGCCCAGGTGAGGGGGAGAGAAAGGCAGCACCCTCTGGCCTCACCAGCCCTGACACACCCACGTCGCACAGGGGGGTTCGGAACCCACTTGTGGAGACCACCAGGGCCAAGTTTGGGCAGCAGCTGTGAGGAAGGCTGTCCTGGACCCGGGCCCTGGCAGTTCATCTTCCCTGTCAGCTGTACATTGGGGAGAGGTTCATAGTTTGGTCAAGAAAGAAAAAAGCCAAAAAAAAAAAAAAAAGACTCGTGCTGCTGCAGCCCTGAGCTCGCCCCATCCACCGGCCTTTTTACCCGAAAGCACGGATTTTCCATGACGTTCTTCAATGAAATATTTGACAACATTGCAGCCCAGGAATTTACAGCCTTCTTCCCTGCGAGATTTTTGGGAGTTTTCTGGCATTAGCAGTACATGCAGGTCTAAGAAACAGAAAGCACGGGGGACATTGAGCCTCCTGGTGGTCCCTTTCTGGATGCATGGCCCATCTGCAGCTCTTCTTCCCACGGGGTAGGCCCCGAAGCATCCTGATATATTTTTAATCTCTGCTGCCTGGACAGTTGTGCTCAGAAAGATGGTGAGAATGTTTTCCTTCCAGCGCGCGCGCGCGCACGTGTGTGTGTGTGTGTGTGTGTGTGTGTGTATCTTCGTGTGGGGGGGTGTTGAAGGGGCCCCCAGAATTTGCAAAGGATCACATTGAAGGAGCATGATGACGAATAGGTGCAGCAGGGGGAGAACTCGAGAGGTCCTGTGGCTCAGTGTTTACTCAAAGGATGGAGCTCCCAGTGGAAATAAATCCCGCTGAGACAGGCAGGAGGTAGAGGTAGAGAGAGAAGAGGAAAATGAATAGGTTTCCAACAGGAACAAACCAAAAGGAAAATATAAATTAAATTCCAATGGCCAGGTCTTTTATATTTTTTCGGATTTGAAAGCGGTGCAATAAGGCACACAAACACACCCCGCAGGGAGGAGGAAGTCAGAAGGGAGTGAGGTCCACAGACATCAGGGACAGGGAAACAGAGGTAGAAGGGAACGTGCTCAGATTTGTTTCCTAATCAAAAGCAGCAATGTGTACACTCAAAATGTGCCTATTGGTCTCCATTTAGAGCTTGTAATGTTCTGTCTATTCCCGTTTAGAGGGTGTTGAAAATGATGAAAACAAGCGGGTATTTTTAGGGAGAAAGTAAAATCCGCTCAGCCCTGGCACAGCTTGGAGACGGAGGGAGGGGCTTTACCTGCCCAAAGACGCAGCCTACAGCCCAGGGTGCGCTGAGAAGATGGAGGCGACTCCCTCCTCCCTCCTCCCACACTCCCCTCCAGCTCTAGTTGGGGTCCTTTTGTCCCGGCAGGGTTGTAGCTTGGCTGCTCCAGGGATCCCTTTGAAGCATTTGCACTTGGGTATGTGTGAGTTTGCACAGAATATTGGGCCTGTTTTTTGTTTTTGTTTTTCACAATCGACTGGAGAGCCAGCTCTTATGCGCTTGGTGTGGGCAAAGATGACATAGCTCCTGGGAAGTCAGTAAAAAAGCAAAGTTTGTGGTGGGGAGCCACATGAGGTACACATGGAGCAGAGAGGCACAGGTGGCACAAGGAGACACAGAGACCCCTTCAACCCCTACCCCATAGAGAGACTGTGGGCATTTCCTCATCAGAACTCAGACACATCTGTGGTGTCAGAGGGGCTGGGGTGAGGCCCCAGGAGACACACACACAGATTGTGCCAGAATCAGGGACTCATGCGCACACTGAGGGAGACGTGAATGGAGCTCCTATGTGTGTAGGGCAAAGCCAAGGTTGAGAGATGGCATTACACACACACCCCCATGCACACAGACACATTCACATAGATGGATTCTCTTGGGCTGCCACAGGGGTAGGCCCCTGGGGAAGAAGGGAAGCTTGGGGTGGCCAGAGCCCCACTCCAAAGGGCCCCATCTCAGCCCTGAGCTTAGAACCGGGCTCATGCAGGAGGCGCCAGAGGTAGAGAAGGGGCTAGTCCCCCCCCAACACTAGCTCTGAGCCTCAGGCCAATGATTTAACCTCTCCGTGCCTCAGTTTCCTAACCTTACGATGGGGTAATGTCAGACCCCAAACACAGATGACAAGAGGAGGAAAACCCAAAGTACATTGTGCAGGGTCTGGCAGGGATGGGTGGGATGCGCACCATAAATTCAAACCTTGGCAGAACTGTTAAAGAAACAAATATAACTGTAAGCGATTACGAGCGTGGGCCCTGCCCGATTAAGACTTGGCTCCCCTGCTGTGTGACCTGAGGCCAGTGGCCTTATCTCTCTGTGCCCCATTTTCCTCATCTGCAAAACAAGAACAATGATGATACCTCCCTTCTGTGTAGTTGACTTGATTAAATAAGTTAGTAATTGTTAGCTGTGGTTGTTATTATTGGAGTGCGGAGCCCCCTCAAGCCTGGTTGTTTGAAGCTTCTTTTGGCAGGGCCAAAGGTTTAGTGGAGTGAACACAAACAGGGGAATCTAAGCTCATGTGTGATTTTGGACAAGTGCCTTCCCATCTGGGCTCCAGGAGGAGAGTGAGGATTAGAGTGACCTCCTTGGGCCCTTTGAGAACTCAGAGCAACTTCTTGACAATAAGAAGATGACACAGCCTCAGGTGTACACACCCCCATCTCCTCATGGCCAGGCTTGGTCTTGGTCACCCTCTGCAGTGGACAGAGCCACTCCTCAAGGGCTCCCTTCCCTAGTGGGCTGACCACCTGGAGCAGGGGCTCAGCCAGCCCCAGAACTGGATCAAAACTCTGGCTCCCTGCCCCATCTGCTGTGTGACCTCTGGGCAGCATCTTGACCTCTCTGAGCCTCCTTTCCCTCTTAAATAATGGTACTTGTGCCCTAGGGCTGCCATGAAGACTATATAAGAACAGCATTATTATTAGAGAACCATTGAGTACCAATTGTGTACTAGCGCTGTGCTAAAGAATTGCTGTTATTTGGGTAGTCACTGTTATTAAGCTCATTTCACCAACAGGAAAGCAAGGTACAGCCCAGGGAAAAACAGTAAGGGCCCAATAAATGTTGGATCAATTTGAAGGCACTTCCTTCCCTCATCCCAAGGGCAAGAGTGCAGACCCTGTGGAATCCAAACTCCAGGCTGCCATTGGCAGGTCCAGGAAGAAAAGGGAAAATGTCCTCACAAATTCAGAGGCTCTGTTGAGAGGTTAAGGCAGGTTTAAAAGCCCCCATGCCCCCGTCCCCAGCTTTCCACCACACTTAATAACAAAACAACAGCCTCTAGCCTGCGGTCCCGCCCAGTACCCCTGCCCCGGAGCAAGGGGACAATCTGAGGACTCCTAGGGAGGCCTCACCAACTCCCACCCGGTCTTCCCGGCACCCACCCCCCTACAGTCCAGTTTCCGAGAAACGCCAGGAGGGTGAGGGGTGGGGTTCTGTCCTGAACGTCAGTGCTCTCTGCTGTTGTTTTTGCTGAGAAGGGGGGACTCATTTAGCCCCTTGGTTGCCCCCTTCCCTGGGTGTTCAGGGAGAATCTGTACTGAGGCTCTTTTTAAAGCATGAAATTGGAGCAGAAGGACTTTGGGCAAAGGGAACCCTTGGGGCAGCCACAACTTAGTTCCCTGGAGACCAGAGGGGCCCCTGGTCCCCTCCCCCCAAGCAGACCCCCAGGGGAGTTCCTAGGAGTGGGGGGCCCTGACCAGCACCGGCAGGAGGTCTCCACGTGGGGCCATCATAGAGACTCTGCCCCGCTGTTCGCTGCTCCTCAGCCTAATGCTTGGAGAGCTCCTCGGAATTTAAAATGCATTTTGTCCCTTTTTTATGATTATTATTTTGCCTCTCACTCGACGCTCACCTGTTACCAGCTGGCAGTTTTCTACCCTATGGAATTTAAAAATCAAATGGAGGTGAAAACATAAAGTAGCCACTCAAACTTTCTAGTCCTTTTATTTTGAAACATATTTTCTCAATGTTTGAAATACACGGAATCTTTGAACAAGTTAATCACACCCAGATCCTAGCAGCAGTTCGTTTTTAAAGTAATTTCCTTGGTTTCCTTGGTTTTCATAAGTGCACTTCATTCCTCTACCCCAGTGCCAATTAATTCTCATCCTGGGTATTTTTGTCTTAATAGTTAGCAATTAATTACCTGCAAAAATTCGATCCCTGACATGGGAAGATGTTTAAGACCTGTTATTTTTAAAAAGCATAAACCTCAAAATATTTTAAATATTTTGTTATAGTCCCAAGGTGAGACTCGATCCTTTCATCTCGCTGCTCCTCCCACCTCGCCTTCCTCCGTTAAGGTTTGAGAACGACTTAGCTCCTCGAGGCGGCTGCAGGCAAAGCTTCCGCTGCGCCAGGGTCATTGTTTTTCTCCCCAAATTGGGCTGAGACCCATTTAATTCACCATGAAAACTAACTTAATTAGGAATCAAATTCGCTCTTTTGTGAGAGACCAGCGGTAAGTGTCCTAACACCTCCTTCGCCGCCGCCCCCGCGTTTCTCTGCGCTTTGCAAAGCCGCCTCTTCCCCAGGACCTCGACCAGGGCAGCTGTCCCGGCCCCGCCGCCTACCTGCCCCGGACTTCTCTCTCTGCTTTTTAAGCCGCGCACTCACTCGGGTTTTGCGAATGTGGCTTCTTTACATCGCCTCCCAGAGAAGAATTGTGCCTGGGCTGGCGTTCGGCCGAGGCGGTGCATCCGACACCCGGCTGAAGCCGAGAGCGCGTTTCTTGCCGCGCGGCCCGAGGTCCCCGCGGGTTCTGGGGGCGCCAGCCCTCCGGGGTCGGCGTCGGGCCCCGGCTGCGAGGTGACTGCCGTCCGCCGAGGTGCCAGCGGCGGCTGGAGGGTCCCGGGCAGACCCGGCTGGTTACTGCTGCAACGAAGCAATTCTTTTAACCGTGGTTTGGGCTAATGATGGGTCCTGCTTTGCGAGCGCGGTGTTTATTTTACCTTCAGCAGCCCTCGGGAGGTGGTTCGCGCCTGGGCACCCCAGCGAGGGACGCTGGAGCTGCAAACCCGAAAACTTCTCAGGCTGGGGAATAGTCTTAGGGCCACCTCCTATCACGACGTTTTCTCACTAGCTCGGCCTTGCCTCGGTGGGGGTCAGGGCAGATTCAGTCTCTCAGGCATGCGCCAGGGTCTGGGGGGCCTGTGGGCACCGGGGCGCACCTGGGCCCACGCCCTGCGGGAGGCACCTTCTGCAAACCAAGTCCACGCGCGTCTCCCGGCCCCGATGCTCCCTTTGGCCGTAGTAGGAGTGCCCAGCCTCGGGTACCTACCGTGGTCACCCCCACCCCCGCCAGGAGGGGAGAAGGGTGCAATGGGAGAGGGCCTCGGCGCTGGACTCTGGATGCAGCCTAGATTGCCGCTAGAGGGTGACGCCTGGATCGGAATCTGAGGTCCATGATTTGGGGGTGCCTCCAACCGACATTTTTCCCCCCCGCAAAACCAAGAAATGCACTTAAAGTGAGAGACCGCTTGGGACGTGTCTATACCGGTAACGGGAAATAGCGAACACCAAGGATTATGCGCAAAGTTAAGCGGGGAAAGCACACGAAAGGTCTATTACTTGGACATTTCCAGCTACGTTTTTTTGGGCCTGAATTATCCGGGAAACTGGATCCATACTCCACCTGCCTGTGCCAGTGTAGACGGAATCTGGAGACTGGCCAGTCGACGAGTCTGGCTGATTTCCCATTGCATCTCCGAAACCCTCCCAATTTTAAAAATTTGGGCGGTGGCGGGGTAGAAATTGGGGTACAGTCGGGAGCTGAGGGGAGCGACGCGAAGACCCGGGGTGCTGTGATAAGTTCTGATTTGGAGCGAGCGGCTCCCGCAGATACCCCAGCGCGGCCGGAGGGACACGTGCACACGTCGGTAGGAAGGGGGGTGCGAACCAGGGAACGCAGACCACGGAGAACCTCCACATTGTCGCTGCATCCGCTTATGGGGGAGGCAGAGACCCCTCCCGGTCATTGCTCTTCTTCCACCAAAAGCCCACGGGCAAGCGTAGGCCCTCAACCCCAGCCCGAGGTCCCAGGCTGTGTCCCACCTCCCGCCCCCATCCCCACCTCCACCCCCATCCGCGCGGGGCGAGCAGCTGAACGCGGACCGCTCGGGTTCCAACTCAATTAGCTCGCTGCCGCAGCCGCCGCCGGCGACCAGCTCCTCCTGCAATCGGGGCCGCGCCGGCGGGGGCGGGGGCGGGCAGGTAAACAGGACCAATTTGCCCCAGCTTTATCAACAAGTGGCTTAACTAGGAATTTGCGTTGACAACTCAGCACCTCAGTCGGGGCTCCGGCGGCGGCGAGCCGGGATGACAAGCTGAACTGGGGGCGGGGGGAATTTGGGGGGTGGCCCGAGAGCCAGGAAGCCCGAGACTTCAAAGCCACCCGCAGGCGGCCTCGGCCCGGGCCCCGCGCACGCCGTGGACTGAGCGGACCCTGGCGCCCGGGGCGCCCTGCCAGGACAGGGGGCCCGGCGGGCGGCTGAGCCCGGGTCGGTGGGCGCTGGACTGTCTTTCACGGCGAAGTAGGTGGCCGTGTATATTTTTGTTCAAGTGGTGTTTATGTTAATGAAAAAAGGATGGAATTACAAACAGCCCGCCGATCGCGCTGTGGCCGCCGGGGACTGGCGCTCCGGCGTCCCAGGCCCAATCAAAGGGCGCGCGCTCCCGGCTGCTCCCGGACCTTCAGCAGAAGCCCCCCACCTAACTGGGTGAATTGTCCTGCCCCCCCCCCCTCTGCAGCCCCCTTCCCCCCAGATCAGGAACTCTGTTTGCAATCATCCTCCCCCATTCCCCCCCCTGCCTCGCAGTAGCTCAATCAGGTTTGTGGATAAGAAAAACCCTAATTTAAGTTCTGCAGCTCCTTTCCTTAAGGGCACCAGATAACTCTTCCGGGACACTTAGATGGGGGTAAAATTCAGCCTCCCTCCTCCCTTTCACCGCCCTGCCTTCCCTAGCAGCTTTTCGTTTTTGTTTTTTTTTTCTTTTTGATAATATAATTAGCCTGGATTTTGACATTTGCTTCCACGCCAGCTGTCTTTTTTTCTGGGGAAAGCAGTTGGGCTTTCCAAAGGCCACTCTGGTCACCGCCCCCCATCCCCAGAGAACCTTTCCCCCCTCCTCCCTTTCCGACACCCACCGCCCTCTCCTCCGTTGGTAGGAAAGCACCGTGGCAGCGCGTGCCGCCTTGTACCTCCCTTCTTTCCTTTCTTTAGAGGAGAACCGTGGTAGGAGAAGCCCGAGCAGAAGAGAGCGTCCAGCCTGCAGCCGCCGGAGGCTGGCCGTGGCCGTGGCCGAGGCTGACGGGCTCGGTGTTGCCTGGGCCAGCGCGGGGGGCCGATGCGGACACCACGCGCTGCCGCAACCACAGCCCCGCGCTCCCACCGCCCCTCCCCACACACGGTGCTGCGGTGCTGCCCTGTCTGCACAAACAAAGCCAAACGGAGACTCGGCAGGTGTCTAGCCCAGTGGAACATTCAGGGTCTTGTCTAATCTTTCCCTAGAGGACCTTGGATGGAGGAGATTTGGGTTAACCGGTACATTTCTGCAGCTCTTCCCCACACTCTGCTTGTGTAGACGCTGCTTCCCATCCTGTCCCATCAGTTCAGCTCCCGTTTTGGAGCACAGGGTGCCTGGCTGCCTGCAGATAGAAGGCAGGGGCCCAGAGAACACCCCCACTGGTGGCTCCCAACCTGGACAGCTGGACTTCCAAGCAACTTTGGGGCACCACTACTCCCCCATTTTGAATCTCTGCTTTCCCCTTTGCTACAAAGAACACCGATATTACTCTAAAAACGCTTTGAAGGCTGGGCTTATCCAGCCTGGGTAATCCAATTAGCACCCCAGCAGTAAAGAACTCAGTGGAGCTAAAGAAGCAAAACTCTCACAAGCCAGAGGAAAAATAGAGGGATAATTACTCGGCCAAATGAGAGTTCTGCGTGGAAACTTCCTCCCCTCTGGAAAGAGAGTTGTGCCTAGGATGGGTCATTCTAACATCAAGGTTTAGGTGGCAAAAATGCTCACATGCCTGTGGGGTGAGTTACAGGGGACAAGGTGTTTATTTGAGGACTTTGCCCACTCTCTCTCCTCTGCCAGTTAGGGCTCCACTTAGACCCCTTTGCTGGGAGCTGGGAGGTTGGAACGGGTGCTGTGTCTTGGGTAATGGAGTTAGTCCAGTTGTTGGGGAGGAAAGAGTGTGTTTTTAACTTGAGTCCAAAGGATCTTGAGGTGGGAAGTGCGGGTGCATTTTTGGGAATAGCAGCGTCATAGCTTTCACCGGATACTCAAACTAACGCATCCCCCTCTCAGATAAGAACCATCAAGACAGAACAACATGGGCCTAAGTCACCGTTATCGGCACCCGGTTCTTTCCAGGAGCGGCTATCTGTCCAACTCGTGCGCACCGCTGACACTCCCTCCATGAGTTTTGTAACCTTGACGTTGAACAGAGAAGAAAAAAATTCCAGAGGAGACAGGGGTGTGCGCAGCTCCCTCCGTTGTAGGCCCGAATCCGCCCCCCTCTCCTCCGGGCCATGGGCGGCACGGCCTTGGCTGGCCCTTGTTTTCCTACCGCAGCGCTGGGGTGGCGGCCCTGGGTGCGGGTGGGGCCGCGGTTGCTTCCCGGAGCCTCTCCCCGCCCGCCGCCCTGCTCGGCTCTTTGCCGCGGTTTGCCTGCCCGCGCGGGTTTCATTCGCCGCATGACCTTCAGCAGGTGCCGGGGCGGGTCCTCATCCGCGGCCCCCTTCGCGCCCTCTGGGGCGCGGATAGATGGAGGGGGCTTGTGCGGGGAACACAGCGTTTAGTGAGCCGCAAGGGGCGGCCGGGCGCGCCCAGGTAGCCGGCCTTGCGCTTCGCTCGCGGTGAGGCGGCTCCCCCCACCTGGGGCTTTGGACAAAAAGGGGGCAGGCTAGAAGAGGAAGCGAGTCCCGAGGGCCACTCTCCGGGGCTGGGGGGTCGCCCTAACCCAGCCACACGGGCGGGGGGGGGGGCGGTCCAGGGACCGCACTTGGCGCCCGCGCCCTCGCCGGCCTCGTGGGCCCGGGCGCCGCGGGAGCCGCTTTCTCCGCCCGCGCCACTTTCTCCGGGGCTGGCGGATGCCAGATGCCGAGCCCCGGACTCGCCTGCGAGCTGGCGGGGCCCCTTCTGCGCGCCCCAGCCATTTATTCCATCCTGCAATTAAACTCGAGGTCAAATATCTCCTTAACGACGCTATCAGGCCAGCGGCTCATTATGGCGTATATTTAGCCATAAAATACGGGTTGTAGCGAGGAGGAGATGAAAATTATTGTGTTCTGGGAATGAATCCTTTTAGCAGAAACCAGAGCTGTTATTTACCACGGAGAACTAAGTACAGGCTCGGTCTTCCAGGCGGCACCGGCAGGAGCAGTCCTGCTTCCAGGCCTTTCCGGCTTTGCCTGCGCCCCGCGGCAGGCCTGGCACCGGGGGCGCCACTTACGAGGTCAGAAGGCGCCGAGGAGCAACATCGCTGCGGAGCAATAGGGTGCTTACATGGCTGCTGTCTGGTCTCAACCCCCAAATTCGGAGCTCCCCACGGCCCACCCTTCTAGTCCCTAACTGAACGCCTTTGGCAGAATTGTAAGAAGGTGGCACACCCGCCATGCGCCATGCGGGGGAACCGTCTGCAGCTTGGTGGGGTCAGTACACCCGGCTTCTAAGGTGGCTCTACTTGGGCTGTGCTGCCTTGGGTGGGTTCCCTAACCTCTCTACCCTTCAATAGCCTCGTCTATAAAATGGGGGAAACGTTATACCTCTTCCTGGGAAGCATAGGAGAGTTATTAATAAATCAGAAGTTCATGTGAAGGCTGTAGCCCAGCACCTGATCCAGGGAAGTTCAGTTAATGGTGGCTAAAAGAAAAATCATGAGGATGCTGCTAAAAATGACTTTAGGGGCTGCTGAAATGAATGAATGGATGAAACCACTTCTGTAAGAGGCTGTGGGGGATTTGGAGTCTGGGGTTGGGCAGACCGGGCTTTGGGGAGGGGGCACAGATCACCACCAGCTGTGCCCACCAGCTTGGGTAACTCATTTCCCTTGTCCAGGCCCCCAGGTCTTCGTCTCTGAACACTACCTGGCCCTGAGCTGCCACGATTAGCTGAGACTATGCCACCTGGTATCCAGCTCGGGGCTCCACATAAGAGAAGTTGCTCGAACATTGTCTCATGCCCTGACCCTCCTTAACATCCTGGATGTCAGGGTGGCCCCAGCTGGAGCCAGAACCTTCCAGACACACTGGTGATGCTCACCTTCAACCTGGCAGTGCTAGGGGATGGGGATTGTGGGGCCAGAACATCCCCAAATTTAGCCTCTCAGGAAGTGGCTGGGTGACCCAAAAGCTACAAATATTTGGACAAACCAGATGAGGGAGTCACCAGTCTAAATGTTTGCCCAAGGCCTCCCAGGTGTCAGATTAATTACAAAGCTAATGGCCTCCCCTGGTCAGGGCAGGTGTCCTAGAACTGCAGCTGGCCCAGTGGACTGGTACCGGTCCCTGGCCCGTTAGGAACTGGGCCGCACAGCAGGAGGTGAACTATCGGCCAGCGAAGCTTCATCTGTATTTACAGCTGCTCCCTGTGGCTCCCCATCCCCTCCCCGTGACTCCATCCCATGGAAAAATTGTCTTCCCTGAAACCGGTCCCTGGTGCCAAAAAGATTGGGAACCACTGTCCTAGAGGAAAGTGGCGATATCCCCTCACCCCCACTGGCCAAGGCCCAACTTCCTTGGCTTCCAGGCTGGGCAAGACACCATAATCTCGATTCCTTCCCCATGGGTGTCCTGCTTAGAGATTCCAAGAGCTCCTGCCAGATAGACGTGAACTGTGCTGGGGCATGAGCAGATCTTCCAGACCCCTCCTGTTGAAAACCACACACACACACACACACACACCCTGCAACCAGATCCCTGATACTGTCTTCTTAGGGCAGCCCCCCTAAAAGGGGGGACTGTTCTGTTAGCTCAGCCATGCACCTTCTCCCACACCAGCTCCCCAAAAATAGAGATTTCAGGGAGTCCTGGGGTCCTTCTGAATTTTCAGTCCTGTCAGGGAAGGGCTGTCAGCAGTTTTTCTTCTTTGTTACATGCCATAGGCCTTTCTGGAGTTGTTTGCGGTTCTGAGGAGAGAAGTACTGGGTCACAGTGCTGTTTGACCTTGGGCAGGTCCTCTGGGCCTTTTTTTTTTTTTTCTTCTTCTGGGGAATGGGGATTCTTCGTTAACTCCACTAGAGACCAGGTCTTCTGCCTCTAACATTGGATGGCAAGAGCATCCTTCTTAGTTTGATCAGCTTTTCTCTTGCTGGGGTGTCACCCCCATTGCCACCACTGGGACCTTTACAAAGCACGAACCAGGTGCTTCACAGGCCATTAATAATCACAGCCCTCTGTGGCAGTTTTCCATTCGAGGAAATGGAGGTTCAGAGATGTCAGATAACTAGCCGAGGGCACATAGCTATTGAGTGCTGTCATGCTTGCAACCTCTCTGCAGCCACGCGTGACACTTGTGCCAGTCAGTTGGTGAGTAGGGACCTGAGTGGAGGATTTGTTCCGAGGTGACTCTGGTACCCAGGCTTTTCTGACGGCTCAGGGGCTGGGGCACAGGGAGAAATTCAACAGGTTTAATCATGTAGATTCACCACTTAAATTAGAGTTTCTATTCAATGATCCTGCAAGATGTAATTTTTGTTGGTTGATTAATATAAATATGTGGTTTATTGCTATAAAACAATATGCATTAAGGGCTGCATCCAGTATTACCCAGGAACTGCAAGGAGGAAGACAGGAAGGGAGTGATGCAGGCAGGCAAAGCGGAAACATGTTGCTGGGTGGGACCGAGCCCATTTGTTAGCTCAGGTGTGTCTGAAAGCACCCGCTTAGACAGAGTGCGGGTTGTATCAGAAACAGGGAATCACTTTACAGGACTGGCTTCCTTGCTACTGTTCGGGTTGTTTTGTTGCTGGGAGGGTCTCTCATCTGAGATGACAAATGTGTTTAGTGTGACATGCACTCTTGGAAGCACATTGCCTGTTAGTCACAGCAAGAGACTCTCTGCCCAAAACTTTTATTTCATTAGAAGCTTGTTTACTGTCCGGTGAGCTGGCTGCTCCGATGAGAAGCCCAAAGTACAATACCCTGATTGTGTTCTTCAGGGCCTCAAAATTGCAGTTCTTACACAAACTAAGTTCTTTCTGTTAAAAGAATTTTTTTTAAAGGTTTTTTTCTCTGCTTTCTCCCCCTCTTAAAGTGAGACTGAATGCTCGCCTTGTGTCAGGCTTGCTCAGGCAGTGGAGGAAATAGCAGAAGAATCAGAAGAATTAGGCTCACTAAGCAACCTTTTCCCTTTTGGGATCGTATTTGGGCCTGTTCTCTCAGTTTAACATGGATTTTTACAGCTGACCTTTAGGGAGACTGACACTGAGTCCAGCCAGTGTCTGGCCGCAGGGAGCCAGTGACAGCAGCGAGGTTTGAGCAGCATTCCCTGTGTGCCAGGCCTGTGTGCCTGTTGTCTCATTTAATCCCTGAAGCAGCAGTGTAATGAGGGCAACTCCAGACAAGGGCATGGAGGGCCAGAGAGGTGGTGTCTTGCCCACGGGCACACATTTGTGAGCACTGGAGCCAGGGCCTGATATGGGCATTCAGCTCCAGAGCCGGAGATCCTGGGGGTACCTGGTGTGCACTCATTGCCACCACTGACATTGCACATGAGATGCCAGCACGTGTGCAGGAGGGAGGAGCTGTAGACCATGGTGCAGGACTTTGGGGCCTGGGGCAGCAGGCTTTAAACTAAATTGCTTAATTTACTTATCAGGTTTATGGTAAACAGTCAACTTCAGGGAACCCTCAAATCACTCCTGAAGTTCTCACAATTGCTTTCCAAAAAAGCAGGGGTGAGGGGTGGGGGGATTCATATTTGTATTTTAGTGTTTGTGGGTCATCTGGAGCATCTGTTCTTCGTTAGGACACTTTTTCAAATAGAACTTGTGAAGAGGTGATCCAAATTTAAAGACAAATTTGGATGCAAACTGTTTGATTTGATGAGCAATTGCATCACCATCAAAACCAGCTCTTTCCTTGTCTTCCAAAGATGCTAAGTGAAATCTGTCCAGATGGGATTTTCTTCCAGATAATCAGGGGCCAGGGGCCACGGGAAGGGGTAGAAATGGAGCAAGATCACACAGGAGTTGATAAATGGTTGAAGCTAGGTAACAGCAGGTGGAGGCTGGTTATACTATTTTCTTTAATTTTGTATGTTTTCTTTTTTCCATGATAAAAAATAAATTAAATTCACCTTTCTTGAGCTCGTAGGGACCAACATGGCACCGACTGGGGCCTGAGGCAGGAAGCCCTGCAGAGTTCATCGGTCTAAAGGATGAATTAAAAAGACTTGCACACAAACACCAAGAAGAATGGAAAGGAATCCTAGGTATTTAAAGCTAGCAGGAAACGTGATATGGTTTTGCCTCCCTCTGTCATTTTACAGTGAGAAATGTGAAGACCAGAAAGGGTAACTGGCTTATCCAATTTGGCACAGTAGTGTGGTAGCCCCAGGACTAGATTTCAGAACTGACACAGACTTCTGGTCCTATTTTAAATCATGTTATATAGCAGAAGAAAATAATTTAGTGTTTGCTATTTGTCTTAGTCAGTTTGGAATGCTACCACAAAGTACCAAAGACTGGGTGGCTTGTAAACAACAGACATTGATTTTCTCACAGTTCTGGAGGCTGGAAGTCTGAGATCAGGGTGCCCGCATGGTTGGGTTCTCCTCCTGGTTGCAGATTGCCATCTTCTCATTGTGTCCTCACATGGCAGAAAGAGGGGGAGAGAGCTCTCCAGGGTCCCTTTCATAAGGGCACTAACCCCATCACGGGGCTCCACCCTCATGACCTAATTCCCTCCCAAGACACCACCTCCTGATACCATCACATTGCGGGGCAGAATTTCAACATTTGAATTTGGAGTGGGGAGGCCACAGACATTCAGTCCATAGCACTGTTCTATGAAATCATTTAAGGCAGGCACCCAAACAAGTCTTATACCACACACCTGGGTAAAAAAGGTGAGCAATGCAGCAAACCACCTGCATATTCCAAATATCTGGATGCTTTCAGGTTTGTGGCCAGAACTTCCAGATAGTGAGCTGGAGTTTTCTATTTTCTCAGGATGTTTTGGGATTGGCTGAAATATCTCTAGATGCAGTGACTCTACACTGTACAATCACACCCTCTTCATCTTTTCAGACATTAAGATGACAGCAGGTGATATGACTGATACCACTTGAGGTATTTTGAATAGATGGGATTTGATACAGGGGACTAGGAGCTTCCAAAATCACTGGAAAGGCCGGAGAAGTGTGCGCTACACTGGGCCCCTAGAAATGACTCTTGGAACAACACAGGACTGACATGCCAAGGGAGCTACATGTACATCTCGAACAGGAAGGTAAGACGCAGAAGGTTGCCGCTGGAGCTACTGAATTCAAGAACACAAACAGCTATGACTGCGATGCAGGATCAGGAAGGCACCACGCACTTGCCTCTTGACACCCCAAAGCGGGTGCCTAGGTGCTAGAAAGCCACTACAGAAACCCAAGTCTCCACGGCTGCAGGCACCAGTGCAGCCAAGAGCGGGGCTCTGCCCTGGCGGCCTCGCTTCTGCCCCTGGTCTTGTGCAACTGCATCTGATCTCATTTTGGGTGAATCTCTATCCCTTCCAGCACCTTGACTGCAAAGGAGCCTGGGAAATGTGGTTCTTTTACTTTCTGGAATGGGAAGACATAGAAAAAGTGGAGTGGGTGCTGGGAGCCAGGTAGTCGTGCTCTGTTGGTTTAGACTTTGCCCAAAAACTCTGGATGCTCCCCTTCTGAGAGGTGAGGTCTATGACTTCTTCCCTGGACCCCTGGCAGGCCCCTGAGACCACCTCGCCAGCTAGACTGTGGCAGAAGCAATGCTGTGTGACTTTCAGGGCCAGGTGAGCAGCTTCAGCCGGCTCTCTCAGGACACACGCCGTTGGAGCCCTGAGCTGCCTGGTGAGGAGCCTGCCTACCCTGAAGCCACCAGGCAGGAGAGACCCTGTGGAGAAGCCACACAAAGATGGGAGAGAGTTCCAGAAGCCTCAGCTGCTCCAGCCCCTGCTGCTTGAGTCTTCCCAGCCCAGATGCCAGGTTTGGGAATGAAGGAGCCTTCAGGTGCCCCCAGCCCAGCCCTCCTCCTCTAATTGACTGTGGGGGAGACCCTGAGCCACAGCCACCCAGCCTGGCCCCTCTCAAATTTCTGACCCACAGAAACTGTGAGAAATGATAAAAAACTGTTGTTTAAAGCCACTGCATTTTGGCATGATTTATTATGCAGCCATAGATGACCAGAAAAAATCTGATTTACATTTTCAAAGTAAACTTTTTATTACAATATAACATATATACAGAGAAGCCCACAAATTAGCTCAGTGAGTTTTCTCAAAGGAAACACAGTCTTATGAGCAGTGTGCAGACCCGGACACATCATCGCCATCCTTCAGAAGCCCCCAACAGTCACCACCACTCACAGGTGACCCCTGTCCTGCTTTGGAGCCACAGAGATATTCCTGCCTAATTTTGAACACCATATTTATGGAATCCTACAGAATGTGTCATTTTGTGTGTGGCTCCCTTCACTCTGTGCTATGGTTATGAGATCGACCAGGTTGCTGCACAGAGTCACAGTTCATTCATTTCCATCACGATGGTGTATTCCATCGCACAATGTGACACAAGCTATTTATTCTTTCTACATTGAGGGACGTGCAGTTATTTCCAGTTTGAGATCATCATCAACCATACTGCTGTGGATATTCTAGACATGTCTTTTAGTGAACACCTGCGTGCATTTCTGTTGGAGATTGTTTCAGGTGTCTCTTAACGTATAACAGACCAACCTAAAATTTAGCGGCTTAAAACAATAACTGTTTTCTTCTTTCTCAGGATTCGGTGGATGGACTGGGCTTAGCTGGGCAGTTGTTCTGTTCCATGTGATGACAGCTGGGGTGCCATCATTTGGAGGTTCAACTGGGCTGAATGTCTAAGGTGGTCTGCTCGTGTGGCTGACAAATTGTGTTGCTGTTGTTGGGAGCTCAGCTGGGATGTTTGACCAGAGCACCTCAGTTCACCTGTGTCCTCACCATGTGGCTCAGGCTTCTAAAAATATGGTGACTGGATTCCAAGTGGAAGGAAGTACAAGTTTCTGGCCTTCTTAAGACCAGGTTTCAGATGTCTCAGACCATGATTGCATTGGCCAAAGCAGTTATAGGGCCAGCCCAGACTCAAGGGGAGGGAAGTAATTTCCATCTCTGGATAGGAGGGGCGCCACTGCCTGGGGTGGGCAGTGTTACTGGGGACCATCTGGGGAGCTGTGTGCTGAGGAGTGAATTACTGGGCTGATCGCCACCTGAGGAAAACCACTCAGGTTGCTTGTGGAGAGTGGTTGTGCACCCAGGGTGCACAAGGACGTAAAGACCAGCTCGAGGTTCTCTCACCTCGGCTTCAGTCTCTGCATTAGGGACCCCGTGGTGTGAGCCCTGAGCAGTTGCAAATGAAGGCCTCCCCCATGACCTGCATCCTGCCAGGCCAGAGGAGCTCCTTGATTTTGATCCTGGTTGGATTCCCAAGGGCACCCCCTCCTTCACAAACCAGGCAGTGGTAGGTGTGGGCTTCTTCATGTAAACTGTCCACACCTTACCCCAAAGATAGATCCTACCATTCAACAATGATGCAAGCCACTTAGTGAGAACTCCTCACATTCGCGCAGCATGAAACTGTTTGCAAATTGCTTTTCAGTTCAAAGTCCCATGAACCAGTGACATAGTGACACATAGTGACAACAGCTCCTCAAAGCCCATTTCAGTCTGGAGTTTAGAAGTAGGAGCCCTGCACAACTTCAGAACTGCACATAAGGAACATGTTTTGTGCTTGGGAAGTTAATTATGTGGATATCCTACAACGTAGTGCTCTGAGCACATGCACCTGGGCTGTGTCCCCACAGGTCTTGAGTGTGAGGATTTGTGGAAGTTTAGTATTAGAAGCAATCTAGATGTCCCTCTCCAGGGAAGTGGGTAAGAACACTGCAGTGCATGCACGTGGTGGGATGCTATGAGCAGTGGAAAGTGTTGAGTGTATGTGCTTAGAGCAACATGAACAGATTCCAAGCATAGGGCATTTAGAACCAGGGCAGAGGCCCTACAGCACTGTAGCTTTGAGCTCAGGCTCTGGAGTTCAGTGCCAGGGTTCAAATCCCAGGTCCCCTGTGACCGTGACCTTGGGCAAGTTACCCTCCCTCTGGTTTACATCCTCAAAAATAAGTCATCAGGAAGGTTGGCTCGCTGCATGTATTGTTGCCACTCTCCTTCCCAAAGTGTAGTCCCCAAAAACAGGAGGGGGAGGGAGGGGCCCAGTGAGAAGGCTGAGGACCAGTTGCTGTCAGTGTGACGGAGCCACTGGTCAGTGATAAGTAATTCAAATATGGTGGGGACAGCATGGCTAGGGCAGCCGTGCGTCCTGGGACAGAGCAGGTCTATGCCTGTTGTCCTGGTGTTTTGTCCAGTTTAGACCAAGATGGGCAAGGTAAACAGTTCAGAAAATGACAGAGACAGACACATGGAGAGAGAACTCAGATAGAGACACACAAAGAGAAGACCAAGTGACAACAGAGGTGGAGGCTGAAGTGACAAATGTCCACACCAAGGAACGCCAAGGATGCTGGTAATACCAGGAGCTGGGACAGAGGCCTGGAACATGTCCTCACCCAGAGCCTCCAGAAGGAACCAGCCTTGCTGTGAGCTTTTGAGCTTCTGGCCTCCAGAACTGTGACAGGATACGTTTCTGTTGTCTTAAGCCACCCAGCTGGTGGCTATTTGTGATGGCAGCCACAGGAAACTAATGCAGATTTAGATATCTAATTTTTCATAGATAGGTACATGTGTGCATTTGTTAAATAAAATGATAGGGCATTACACATCAGTGGGCAGTGAATAAATTCATTACATAGTGTTGGTGAAAAAAATGATAGGTCTAATTTTATCCATACATTTTTTGTGCTGATAAAGATAAAAATCCAAGACTACATACAGTTCCTCTTGTTTTAATTATTTCATTCTTTTAAACAACAAACAATGTGGCTAAAACAAACAGAACAAATTTTTTCATGAAACAAACAGAAAGGGTTCAATGCACGTAGATGATCAACCGTTCCCGCCAGCGTGGAAACAGGGCTCGGGCTGCAGACAGTGATGTGTGTGGTGCGCGTCTGTGGGGTTTGGGGTTTTGCTCATTTTGAGGGACGGGAGTGGAAGCCTTTCCCAGAAGTGCACACCAGCCAGCTAGCTCCTGGGCGCAGTGCCGGCTCCCTGCTGGCTGGCTGCTGGTGTGAGCTGGGTTTGGGGGGTGCTTGGCCTGCCCAAGGCCTCTGAGAGCACAGATGCAGGCAGGAGCCTCCACCCTCCAGGATAATTCACCCCTTGAGACCCCATCTGTCCCTGAGCCTGGGGACACGCCAGTAGGAACCTCTAGCCCTTCTGTGTGGGGCAGACAGCACCCATGCCTGTGACAATTCACCAGCGCTCCCATGATTCCCAAAACGTTCAGGAGCAAATGCTCTCCTCCATATTTACCATGTACTAATCTGTTTCATCCTCCACAGTGCTAGGAGGCCAGAGGATTGCTATCGTCATCCCCATTCTACAGGGGAAACCGAGGAACAGAGAGATGATGTCACTTTGCCACAGTGGCACATGCAGGACTAGAACTCCAGAGTGCCACTGTCCCACTGAAGGGTGGGGCCTGGGTGTGTGGAGAGGAGGCTGCTCTGGTGGACTGGCCCTTGGCGCTGTCCCCATCTCTACTTGGTTCCTTTCCTTGGTCTTCCTGGTCCAGGTCAAATCCCGCCTCCTGAGAGGGGACCTCCCCATCGCCTGCCACCCCAAGTTTATTTTCTTCATGGTGCTCTACTTGTCACCATCTAAAATATGCTCCCTGTTTGGTGTCCTCCGCCCCCTCTGGAAGTCCCTGTCCTGGGGGCAGTGCATGTCTGGTCTTGTTCCCAGAGGTGGTTGTCTCCCCGGCACCCAGTGTGGAGCCAGCTCCAAAGTCCTGGCTCAACATCCTCGTGGACCGAGCACCACCCTCGTGGTGACGATGGGGCACCGCTGGGCTCGTTGGGACCTCCCCTCAGCCTCTGACATTCACGGCCACCTGCTGAGTGCCAGGAACGTGGTCCTTAACCCGCCGTGAGATCAAGATGGTTACCCCACTTCAGTGTGAGGAAGTTGGGGTGCGAGAGGCCAAGTCACCTCGATCAGGTCGCCCAGTAACAGGTAAGCGGAGGGCCCCAGGCTGCAGCCTGGCCTGAGGGGCAGGAAGGTTTAAGGAAACTCCAAGGGAACAGTTTCTCTTATTGTTAGGAGTCAAGAGCCCTGTGACCAGGGTGTTGGATGCACCTGGTGCCGCCATCTGGGGGTTTAGAGAGAGGGTCCAGAAACCAGGTGATAGGTGTGAACTTGCTCCACAAAGGCAAGGCCACTCGAGCAGGACATGGCGTGAGAGGCAAACAGGCTGCCTGCCTCAGGCCACAACAACGGGCGAGCAGAGCCGAGGCCCTGACTAGGGGCTCTGGGGGGTCTGGGGGCTTGCACGCCACCCCAGCCGTCTCCCTGGGCTTCTGGGGTGCGAGTGTGTGGGAGTGCAGGATGACACAGCGCTGTTTGTTTGAGCCACTGTGCTCAGGTCTCTATTGTAGCAGCTTTATGTGCTTTGTAACTAACACATGCTTTAATGTCTTTCCGTTTCCTTGAGAGGCAGCAGTTCCCCACAGGAAGGATTAGGATGCTATGGTCGGAATGCAAAGAGAAAGCTTTTGATTTCCAAAACAGGCTCTTTGAGCCTGTGGCATCCCAGTAGTCTTGAGGCCTTGAGGAGACAGCCCTGAGTTCTAACCACCGCCCTTTCCATATCAAGAGTCAAGATCCCTGAAGCAGGTCCTGGAGCTTCACAGAAGCTGCCAGTGGAGGGACTCCCAGCCTGCGCTCAACGCTGTCCTCAGAGGGGAGCCGAGGGGAGGGAGAGAGGCTGGGTGGGGTGGCTGGTTCTCAGGGTGGAACCTTGGTGGGGTAGGTGGTGGGAGGTGCACTCAGAGAACCAGGGGGTGTGAGGACTGTGGGAGCCAGTAGCAACTGCCCTGGACTCCCTGTCCCAGGCTGTTAACCTACAGCCACACTCTCCTTAGCAAGAAGGAGACAAAAACTTCCAAGGTGGCAGAGAAAACTAGTAACCCTAGTGTGTGAGTGTCCTGGGGTTGCCAGAACAAATTGCCACAAACTTGGTGACTTAAAACAACAGAAAGTTATTTTCTCCCAGTTCTGGAGGCCAGAGGTCTGAAATCAAGGTGTTGGCAGGGCTATGCTCCTACCAGTGGCTCCAGGATCCTTCCTGCCTCTTCTGGCTTCTGGTGGCTCCAGACATTCCTTGGCTTGTGGCAACTCCATTCCAATCTCTGCTCTGTTTTCACATGGACTTGTCCTCTGTCTCTGTGTCTTTTCCTCTTCAGTTTCTTATAAGGACCCATGCTCAACCAGGATGATCTCATCTCGAGATCCCTACTGATATCTACAAAGACCCCTCTTCCAAAGCAGACCTCATTCACAGGTTCCAGAGGTTAGGATGTGGGCACCTATTTTTGTGTGTGGGGAGGCTACCAGTCAGCCCACTACACCCAGCAATAGCTATTCAAAGCCCCTCAGCTGCACTGAGACGACAGAAGTTATGATAGGAAACTGTTCCATTTCATTTGCCTAGAAAGCAAAACCAGAGCGTGAAGAGGGAAGAGAGAATGAGCAATACGTTACTAGAATATAGGTTTGGCTGCCGCAGTAAAGATCCAGAATAACTGGGGTCTGAGTGACAGAGAAATTCAGGCTCACTCGTGTACAGTGCTCCAGGTGTGCAGCGCTCCAGGTGTACAGCGCTCCAGGTGTGCAGTGCTCCAGGTGTACAGCGCTCCAGGTGTGCAGCACTCCAGGTGTGCGGCATGTGGGGCTGATATGGCAGTCCCCTGTGCCAGAGATCCAGAAATCTGTCTCTCTGGTTCATCTGCCAACGGTAGGCTGCTGCCCCCATTTGCATGACTCACCCCCAAGTCCACTTTCTGGCCAAGGGGCAGACATGCCCCAGCTAATGCACATTGGCACGGCCGGGGCTCAGCATGGCCAGCGAGTGTTCTCATTTCTCAGAGCCTATACTGTAGTGGTTGTTCAATGTTTGGGCTATCACCCCTGGCGCATCCCTTCCCTTGCGGGCATGACCTGAAGTTGTACATATCCCTTCCTCTTCCACTCACGTCCATTGGCCAGCACTGGGTCACATGACCATAGCTAGCTGCAAGGGAGTCTGGGGAATGTATTCTTTATTGGAAGTAACCATTTTTCTGGTGGAAAATTCTAATGCCACAAAAGTCAGGGAAATGGATAACTGGGTGATAGTGAACTTTCTCTGTGAAGGAGGGAACTGGTGTTCTGGGAAGAGGCTCAGCATCTCTTGACTCTTCCACTGCCTGGGAAATTGCTGGAGGAAGCCTGGTGGGTCTTTGCCTGGAAAAGCCCTAGATCTTACAGTGTTCTGGATCCTTGAGCATAGCAGTTATGGGCCATCACTGGCTTAGCTTTACTTGTTTGTACACAGCTAACTCTCCCAAGCCCCCAGCATGGCAAGGGTCTGGCTCTCTGTCCTTTGAGAGGATAACCCCCTCTCTGCCCTGGGGGGCAAGGAAAACTGCACTGATTATAAATTTAGGTGCCAGGCACTACAGTAGCTATTTCCTTATGCATTATTGCTTTTGAAAAGCTGCAGGAGCTGTCTGGCAAATAGCCCTCTGCAAAATAGGATGCAAACAACCCTCCAGAGTAGCTTTCTCAAGGCCTTGGGGGGCCTGGAGGCAGCTCCCAGCATGAGGTGGCTCTGGGGTGTGGTGTTGCCCAGCAGGCTGTGTGAGGTTACCATCCACAGGAAGCCAAAGCCACCTCCTTTCCTTGGCAATGTCCCATTTGCATTGTTTGCTTCAAAGCCTCCTGCCAGACCCCAAACCAAACACTCCCCCTGTCCTGTTCTCTTTTTGGTTCAATGACAATGGAAAATAAAATTGCCATTTGTAGGAGATGGGGGTTGTCCTTCGTCCCCGCTCTAGTCCAGCCGTTTATTCATTCTGCAAATAATAAATAAATGTCATCTATTGAGTGCCTTCTAGAGGCCAGAACCTATGACAGAATGTGCCAGACATCATCTCTGTAGCCAAGCAGTGTGTGTAGTATGGCCAGACAGACACAGATGCACAGATGTCATGCACAACAGTTATGTTAAAAATAATATGAATTGACCAATAAGGATAGGAAAATGGATCCAGCCTCACTAGGACTCTTAAGGAAATGTAAATTAAAAAACACAACCCCTCCCACTAGCTACCCAATTCTGGGTATGTATCTAAAAGAATTGAAAGCAGATCTTGAAGAGATATTTGCACACCCATTCACAGTAGCCAAGATGTGGAAGCAAGCCAGGTGTCCACTGACAGATGATGGATAAACAAAATGTGGTATGTACAACAGTGGAATATTATTCAGTGTTGAAAAGGAAATTCTGACACATGCTACAACATGGATGAGCCTTGAGGTCAGTATGCTAAATAAAACAAGACAGTCACAAAAAGACAAATACTGCCATTTATATGAGGGACCTAGCGTAGTCAAACTCATAGGAACAGAAATTAGAACAATGGTTACCTCGGGTGTTGGGGGGAGGGGAAAATGGGGAGTTGTTTAATGGATATAGAGTTTCAGATTTGCAAAATGAAAAAGTTCTGGAGATCTGTTTCACAATAATATGAATATACTTAACACTACTGAACTGTACACTTTAAATAGTTAAGATGTGCCTGGTGCAGTGGCTCACACCCGTAATCCCAGCACTTTGGGAGGCAAAAGCACAAGGATCTCTTGAGGCCAGGAGTTCGAGGCTGCAGCTAGCTATGATGATGCCACTGCACTCTAGCCTGGGCAACAGAGCAAGACCCTGTCTCAAAAAAAAAAAAAAAAAGAAGGTTAAGATGGTAAATTTTATGTTATGGGATTTTTACCACAATAAATAAAAGACAATGAAGTAATATTTTTTACCCATTGGATTAAATCTATTATTGGTGGGAATATCAACAGCTGAATTCTCTAGGGAAAGTAATCTAGACATAATCTTAAAACTTTAAATGCGTGCATCCCATTCTGATGCGGCGGCATCTCATTGGGAAGTCTTGAGAAACAAAGGAAGGTGATGGGTTGGCTTAAATGACACAGTGTAATCCCTTAGCACTGTGCCCACCAACCAGCCAGCACTCAAGAAACAGCACTTGTTTGTTATTAATCTTATCATTATAACAGTGGTGAGAAGGTCTTCCCTCTGCCTCCCACTTAGCTTAATCATAGGGGCTGTAGTAGCAATATATGCAGAGAGAGAGAGAGAGGTATTAATTTTAAGGATTTGGCTCACATGATTTTGAGGGCTGGCAAGTGTGAAACCTGTAGGGTGGGCCGGTAGGGTGGAAGCCCAGGCCGATGCTGTAGTCTTGAGGCAGAATCTCTTCATCTCAGGGAGACCTCAGATTTTGCTCTTAAGGCCTTCACCTGATTGGATGAGGCCCACCCACATTATTTGGGGTAATCTGCTTTATTTAAAGCCTTCTGATTGTAGAATCTGGCCGCATCTACCAAATACCTGTGCAGCAACCTTCAGATGAGTATTTGATTGAATCGCTGGGCCCTGTGGCCTGCCCACTTCGACACGTAAACCTGACCGTGGCGGGGGCCATGGGAGGATCACACTGTGCCTGACTGAGTCCCTCTTCCCTGCAGTCACTGGGACTGCCAGGCTCTGCTGGTGTCTGTCTCAGGCCTAGCCACTTAGAATAGCCACTTAGAGTAGCCGACTGGCACGTCAAGGTTTCTGGGTCATTCTTCTTGTCTGGCCTTATCAGTGGGACAAAAAGTCAGAGCCTGGACCATCTTCTGGCCTTGCTGCCACCTGGCAAGTCCACAGGTGGACAGCCTCCTATTAGAGCTGGGCCCTGCCAAGGGTGGGCAACAGAGCCACCACACAGATACAGGAGGAGAGGACGGCCACAGCAACACTTACTGAGCATTTGTTATGCACAGGGAGCCTTTAACGCCTCTGTGCCTTAACTCCTTTAATTATACAGCTAGATACGATTATTGCACCCATTTGCACAGATAAGGAAACTGAGGCCCTGAAGGTTAAGTAAGGCTCAGGGTCACATGGCTAGTACCTGGAGAAGTCAGGATTTGAAGCCAGACCCTCTGGCTCTACCGTCTGTTTTCTTGAGCCTGTAGCACATGCCATCATCGGATGTCACTGTCTGTCCTTATGTCAGACTCAGGGCTGACAGCTGAGGGCAGGACAAACACCCAGGAGTCTTAACCCCAACCCTGAATTCCTCTTTTGAGAAACGGAAATCTTGTTCCACTCTTGATGCATCTCCTTATCCAAAGCAGGACATAATGCCCATCTCTCTTCTCTGGAATGTTGGGAGAATTTGTGTCTGTCAAATGCTTTGGAGAAACATGAAAAGAATTTTTAAAATGCCAGATCTTTAAAAAAATCAATTATCAGTTTGTCTTTGGAGTAGCCCTAAGACAACATAAAATCCCCAACTTCCATCCCACTGGAGCGAACAAAAATAATCACTCCGTTAGATTTTCAGCGATCGTGCAATTGCTTGGGATTTCACATGCCAGTGCCATCCAGCAGAGAACCGAGATCCTGGAGGGAATTCTAAAGAAATGAGCATTGTGTTTCCAACTCAAAGGCGCAGGTCTTTTCCGAGGCAGAGCCACTGGGCAGCAGAGCCAGCTGAAATTTTTGCAAGAGGCATTTGCACAGCCAGAGCAATTCTGACAGCTCCTTTTGAGGGGTCTGGTAACGAGACGCTCTGCAAACTGGAAGAAATTAGCTGCGACCACAGGCCGTCCAACAGGCCCGTATTTAATAATACTTCCCAAATGTGTGAAGCACTTAGTTTTGGAATAACAGGAAGAATGGAATTGCATGGAACTGAAGATTTGAATTTCATTCTGGCCACCACACCCTCCCCGGGAGTCCTGTGTCCTCTGGACGGCCAAGAGTGGTGGCCACAGCCCTGTCAGCTTCCCAGTGGCCGCCCCTCCACCTTGGGGCTGGCCTGTTCCAGAAAGGGGCAGCACTGAGGCTCTGTGCCCCGCACCCCTGGCCTTCACAAGGCAGAGGCCGGGTCTGGTGGAGAAAGGCGCCCACGTTCCAGCTCTGGCCTGGAAACGTGAGTCTCCACCGAATCCACCGTGCCACGGAAACTGCTGCAAAATTGCTCCTTTCCTTCTTGACTGCTCCTGGGCAGCTCCAGGAGGCCCTTCTGACAAGAGAGCATTGTGCAGTGTCAGATCCCTCTCCTGCCATAAAGGGGGCCTTTCATGGCTGCTGATTTGGGAGGGTGGGTACCTCAGGGTACCTCAAGGCCTGCTCTGGGCACAGCGGCCCACTTGAGGTGCTGCTACCTTGAATGGGCCCTCCCTGGAGGCAAAGCCTTTATTTGATTTCCAACAGGGAGATCTCCTGCAGGAGGCCAGCTTATTTCTCAGGCAGAGGAGTGTTGGCTACTTACTGGTGACAGAGATGATGCAGACTGCTCAAATATCCCTCTGTTGGAAGAGTCATTTCCTTCTGGAAGAAGGGCGATGGATGGGTGGATGGATTTATGGTGTGCACAGTTTTCAGAAGGATGTGCAAGACAATGACAACGCTGGGTGCCTTTGCAGAACCGGGTAGCTTGCAGAAAGGACAGAAGGAAAGAAACTCATGCTCTGTCCTTGTGGACTTTGGAATATTGAACCACGTAAACAAATATCTAATTTAAAAATATCTTCATCCCACAAGAGGCCAAATATATACTCCCATCTCAGAGCGGGAGGGTGGGTGGGGATAAGAAAAGTCCTGCTGACTGTTCCTGGAGGCTGGGCAGGGGGTGTGTGTGTGTGTGCGCGCGCGTAGAAGATCTATAATGTAATTGCTTTCAGCAGAACACGGCCCCACTGTGTAATTAAACCAAGGGGTCTGTCGGCTTCCAGAGTTTAAGTGATTTCATGTGCATTTGGTGATTATGCTCCTCTCCTTGGACAAAAGTGCTTCTCCTAGTTTCACTGTACGGAACAGTTCCCAGACCAGGATGAAGGGTCACCTTCCCTGCCTGCCTCAGCAGGAGGCTTGTGGGGGCTGGCAGCCCAGGGAGGCTGGGCTTCTGGCTGGTGCTAGACAGGGAGGTCCGGGGAACCTCCACCACCGTCTCGGCTAGTGACAGTGCCCCAGCTCCGTGATTCTCTGGACTGACTGGGCCAGTGAGCTCTTTGTCATCCGAGGACACATGTGCTCAGCTAAGCCAGCATTTTATTGCTGGAGGCCTGAGTGTTCCTGCTCTCTGATCCACCTCTCCCTTGTGGTTTCTCCTGGGACCTTTGGGTTATTTAGAAGTGTGTTCCTTAATTTTCAAGTATTTTGGGATTCTTTTTCGGATACTGTGGTCAGAGAACACATTCTGTGTGTTCAGTCCTCTGCGATGTATCACAGCTTGTTTTCTGGTCCAGCACAAGGTCTGTCTGGGTGGATGTCTCACGTGTGCTCAGGAAGAATGAATATTTTACGTTTGTTGAGTGAGTATTCCATAAATTCCATTAGGTCAAAGTGGTTGATAGTGCTGTTCAAATCTTGTATATTTTTACTGATTTCTTTTGCCTACTTGCCCTATCAACTACTGAGAGTAGGATTTTATAATCTCCAATTAATGATGGTGTATGTACTTCTTTATTACCATAAAGTTTTGCTTCATGGTATTTTCAAGCTCTGTTATTAGGTGACACACATTTACCTATTCAAGTAAGTTCATATATACACATATTTATTAATTAAAATATATATGGTATATACTAGAGGCAATGACGTTTGTGCAGTGTTTGCATGTGTACAGTATACGAGTATGCATCTGCTGTGCACACACACGGATACATGTGGCTCACCCTATCTCTGTGTCCCAGCTGCCTCTCCTCTCCCTGCCCCTTTATTAGGTAACCACTTTTACCTGTGCAGGGTTTCTTTATGCACATAAAAGAAAATGCAGTTATATATGTTAATATTACCCCTACTCAAAAGTTAGCACATTACGTATACTGTTTTGCAATTTGGCCTTCCCCTCAGCAACACCCCTTGGCACTCTTTCCCTGTCGGTACATAAACGTAGAGCATTCCCTCCGTCTCGGTGGCAGGCAGCTGGGTGGGGTTTGATCATGGTTTATTTAACCAAGCCCCACCGATGCGCCTTTGGCTGGTCACACACATCAGCTGTTACATACCGTGCTGCCTCTCCCTGTCCCAGCTTCCAGATTCTCCCTGTCCCTGTCCCACTTGCCCCGGCTCAGAAATCAGCCAGGTAAAGGGAGCATCCTTTCTCTTGTAGAAGGTGGGGCAGGGGGATGACAGTAAACACACATCATTTAGTATTTTCCTTTACACGTAGGTTCCCGGGACATAGGTCTTGCCCGCCAGGAAGCTCAGTGCTCAGTGCACTTGCACGCAGCTATACCCGGCAGCCGCAGAAGAATGCTCGTGTAAGGAGTCCTTCTGTGCAAATACCCCCAAAATAGTGACAGCATGTTGCAGCTGCTGTTTCTGTACAAGGCACTCTAGTCTAGTGATCAAAAGCCTGATGCCTCAGCCCAAAGCCCAGCTCTGCCACAAACTTACTGTGTGCTCTTGGGCAGTTACTCTTCTTCAGCACAATGAGAGAGTAATAGCTCACACTTGGAGGGGCCTTGTCATGTACAAGTGCTACTCTTAAGAACATTGGATATTTAATCCCATTTACTTAACAATGTTTTGAGGTTGGTCACATTGTTTTCCCCACTGTGTAAGTCTTTCTGGGGCCCAGAGAGGTTAAGTAACTTGCCCAAGGTCACACAGCTCAGCAGAGCTAGGATCCAATCTTGGCGATCTGGTTTCAGGTTATGGTGAGGGTTAAATGCATCAGTGAACACAAAGCATAGATTCGAGAACCTGCTATATAGTATGTGCTCATTAAATCTTTGCTCTTGTCACCATAACTTGCCCAAGGAATTGGAATATGGCAAGTCCTGCCTAGGTGGAGAGGAGGGAGGGCTGGAAAATAATCTGAAAGTCAAAGATTCAAATATACTCTGTCCAATTTTTAAAAGCTCTATGTCCATGCGAGAGGAGAAGGAAGAGCAGCTGCTGCTGGGATCAGGTGGAAAACACCAGTGGAGTGGGTAAGCCTGGGTCACCCCATCATTAAAAACCATGCCCAAGGAGCCTGGCTTCCCGTCCCTGAGCCTCTGGGACCTTGCTAGCGCAGGGCTCTGCCGATGTGAAATGTGCAAATGATTTGGAGACCCCTTGCTTTTCTTTGCAGCAAACAGAGAAGCAAAGAAGTTAGCAAGCTTGTTTTGGCATAGGAAAAAACACAAAATGCCCAACCACAGGATTCTCAAAAATATTGCTAAGCACTAATTTTGCTAACATGTTAGACAGCCCTCGGATCTAGGCAATCTTGTTCCTTGGCTGGAAACAGTTCCCGAAAGCCACGTGATCCCAAATCCACCCTGAGCATATGGAGATAATGAGAAAATCAGCTCCGGCCTTCCCTTGCCTTCCAGCCAAGCTGAGCGGGGGCATTCCCCGGTGCTTCAGCCCAGGGCCCACCCAAAGGATGCCAGCTGGTCTGCAGGAGCCTCAGCCCTGCCCTCCTGAACTCAGTTAAGACCCGGAGGTTTACTTGCCCTCAAAATAATTGGTCAGACCAAAACCCACTGCCCAGGTCAAAGTCACAGCACCAGAAAGCCAACTTCAGGATGAAGACAAGGCTCCTTGTTGGCACAGTCCCCTGTCCTTCAAGGGCAGCATCCCCATCAAAACAGGCTGAATAATAAGACAAACGGGATAACATCACTGTTAAGAAGGTAATGAGTCACAAATGCTATTTCGATGGTTTTCTTTGAAAGAAATACACACAACCAAACCAATTTTAATTAAAGATCTTGTCTTTGTAATCAGGCAGCCACAAATGAAGGCAAAACTGCTTTCATGTGGCATAATACACACAGAGCTGAACTAGTTTGCCCATAAAAGGGCAGGGTTTTTTTTATTTTTTCAAATAAAATAGTTTGTTCCTAACAATATGGGGGATGCAACAAAAAGCTATGTTTTACAGAGTATAAAATTGCGAATCCTCCCATGGAAGCCATTTGTTGATGTTAAACCAATTCGAACATTTGCTAAATTCACATGCCAGCTGGGATTATCCTACCCTTTGAGATTAGACATGTGATCCTGATTTTTAAGTGAAAAACACAGCTGAAAACCAAATAAACATACCTACAAGTACATCTAAGGCTCAAATGGTTGAGAAATGATTGTAACACACCACAGTGTGTATTTCTGCAGGAGAATCAACACGAACATGAAAAATGATGTTTTGATTTTTAGTTTTAAAACTACAACAGAATTGAAAAACCTCCCCTAAATAATGTCCTCTGAAACCAGTGAGGAGATAATCATTTTCAGTTAAATATGCATGTAATTTAATAATCCACAGACAGGCAAATGCATTTGAGGTGGCCTGAGCACAGCTGGGCATTCTTGCTTATTGACAGCATTGAACTGTGTCTTTACTAAATAGAGTGGCCGGGTCATTGCCCTTGGAGCATCCTGCAGACAGCTCCTGACACCACACTGACCGGTCTTTGGTCATTCCCAGGAATACTCCTAGGGCAGTGGTCCTCTCAAGCCTTCTCAGCTTCCCCAGTGAGGGGTGCCCAGAGGGCACATGGGCAATTGTTTGCTAAACGTGTGAGCCTCAGGTGGAAGCAGGATGTGATGATCATGTTGACCCCTAGGAGTCTTTTTAAGCATCTTTAGGTGAGTGACTGTCTATATGGGTCTTACAAGTACTGAACGTTGTTATCTGGTAATAACCAGAGCATGTGATGGGACGATGGAAGATACTAGATGAATTCTTAATGCAGGCTAGTTCCTATTCTGTCTGAACAACAAAACGCACACAGGCAGGATGATAAGGCTGGCAGGATGAATTGGTACCATAATGCTGGGCAGTATTATGCAGCCAATCCGGACTGCAAGCTCTGCTAGACTCTCACTTCCCATGTAGGATCTGATCTGCCCTCGTGTTTAATCAAATCTTGTTATGAGAACAGCAAAATCAGCTCTCATTACTATTCTGTTTGGGGAGGGCACGATTCGAGTCGGAAAGAGTTATCCTCTCTGCATCAACTTGCCCCTGTGCCATGGGTTCTAAATGCATTTTACAGACCAGCAAGTGTTGGAGGACCCACAGCATCACGTCCTCATCGGTGGAGAGGACAAGTACTCAGTACTCACTAGCCATTATCATTCTCATCTTCAAATCCACAGAGCTATGTAGAATTCTAACACAGTAGATAAAAGCGTAAGTTTCAGACTCAGATAGAGTGGGCTGGGTTCCACCTCTGATAGTATTAATAGCTTTGGGACAGTTTTCCCATCTGTAAAATGGAGACAACAGTATCATGTACCTCAGGAGCTGGTGTGAACATTAAATGGAATTCTAACTAGAAACCTGAGCCTGCCCACTGCATGGACAGTGAGCACCCAGTGAGCTATGGCTCCATCTTGGCTGATGTTATTATCCCTGGAAGCAGAAGTCTCTTTAATATTTGCATACTACATCCTTTTCTGATTTATAAACAGTTTTTGAAATGCTACGAGCTTTAAACATAGAATTACCATATGACAGAGCAGTTCCACTCTTAAGTATCTATCCAAGAGAATTGAAAACACATGTCCACACAAAAACTTGTAGACGAATGTTCACAGCAGCACTACCCGCAATAGTCAAAAGGTGGAAACAATGTCCATCAGCGGATGGTGGATAAACAAGTTGTGGTCTGGCCATACAATGGAATATTATTCAGCTGTAAAAAGGAATGAAGTACTGCTATGTGCTACAACACGGCTGGAACATACCATGCTGAGTGAGGGAAGATGTTCACAAAAGGACAGACACGGTCTCATACCACTCGTGTGAGGTGTCTAGATAGACTCAGAGACACAGAAAGTAGACGCAGGGCTGTCAGGGCAGGGGAGGAGGAAATGGCAGGTATTGTTCAATTGTTTAACGGTTACAGAGTTTCTGTTTGGGGTGTTTCAGAACTAGATAGTGGTGTTGGTTGCACAACATTGTGAAAGTAATTAATGCCACTAAAATTTACACTTAAAAATGGTTAAAATGGCAAGTTTTGTGTTATATATATTTTACCACAACATTTTTTTTTTAAATGTGGTGAGCTGTGATTTTCTTTTCTAGAATAAACTGGTCAGTGTTCTTCTTGTGGCTAATTAATTCGCACTTCATTTCCGGTCCCCTGAAGACCAGGTTGCTTCTTCATCTGAAACACACACACAGTGTTTGCCAAGGTGAAGGGACCACATCGGAGCCAGGTTTCCGCAGAACCCCCGGCCTAGGTGTTTTGTACACCATGCACCAAAGAACCTGTGACGAGAGTGACCTGCTTACCCAGTGGACCACGCCCAGTGTCCTGTGGGGTACGTTCTCCGCCACAAAAGACTGCTGCTGTGAGTGGAGCCCTTTCTGCTCAGGAACCTCGGTGTTGTGCCTGTCTGCACCCGGACTCTTCTCTCTCCGGTCTCTTTCCTGTGCCCGCATTCCAGGCTGTTCTAGGCTCTCCCCTTCCCAGAACGCCTTGGAGTGTCCCGAGGTAGAGCCGGACGCGGGGTGGCCACACAGGCCAGAGGCTGCTCTCACTCTGTGCTGGAGAGTTGCCCGGGGGCTGGACGCCCCCACAGACGGAACCAGCATCGCGGATACGGTGAGGGCTGCCGGTTGGTACCATCAGTCACGCTTCTTGTAAATTTTTGTCTTTAACTAACACACTTAAATTTTTTAGTGTAACTTTAGGTTTACAAAAAAATTGAGCAGAAAGTACAGCGTTCCCACATAACCCCTTCTCCTCCCCCCACACTCCGTTTTCCCTATTATTTGTATGTCATGGCACTTTTGTCACAATTGATGCGCTAATATTGATACATTATTATTGATTAAAGTCCACAGTTTACATTAGGGTTCACTCTGTGTTGCACAGTTCTATGGGTTTGGACAAATGCATCATGACACATTTCTACCATTCGTACAGAGTAGTTTCACTGCCCTAAAAGTCCCCACCCCTGACAACGTCTGATCTTTTTGCTGTTTCCATAGTTTTGCCTTTTCCAGAGTGTCATACAGTTGGAATCATAGAATATGTAGCCTTTTCAGATTGTCTTCACTCATTAGTATGCATTTAAGGCTCATCCACATCTGTTCCTGGCTCCATAGCCAATTTCTTTTTATTGCTGAGTAATATTCCATTGTCTGGATGTGCCGCGGTTTGTTTATCCATTCACCTACTAAGGGCATCTTGGTTGCTTCCAAGTTTTGGCAATTATGCTGCAAACATTGTGTGCAGGTTTTTGTCTAGAGGTAAGTTTTTAACTCATTTGGTCAATACCAAGGGGCATGATTGCTGGATGCTATGATAAGAGTGTGTTTAGTTTTATAAGAAACTGCCACACTGTCTTGCAAGGTGGCTGTGCCATTCCGTAGCCCCGCCTTCAGTGAATGAGAGCTCCTGTTGCTGCACACCCTCACCAGCATTTGGTGTTAGTGTTTTGGATTTTAGCCATTCAGTAGGTGTATCATGGTATATCACTGTTTTGTCTAACAGACTTTTACTGAACGATAACAGACAAACAGAAAAGTGCACAGATAATACGGGAACAGCTTTCTCAAGGACCACGCACTGGATGCAGCCCCATAACCAGCACTCAGGTCAAGAAACCAACAACCAACATTAACAGCTCTCAGCTGCCCCCTCGTACCCCAGATAACATCATTTCCAATGGTTCAGTCTTGCTCTAGGTGCATTTGCCTCAGAAAAGAAGAGTAAAGTGAGGGCAAGCGAAAGGCAGCTCAATCTCACCAAACAAATGAATAAATGAATTAGGAATATTAGAAATGAAAGCTCTTTATGAGTGCACTTATTACTACAAACTCTAGTAATTCTGGGAAACAGATGTTCTTTACACAGAAATAAAAACAGAAATGCGTTGATTCAGTGTGAAAACAATAGGACTCCCTGAGGCAACTGATTCATTTATTTGCATCAAGGCTAATCTGATAAAATGATTTCCCACAGCCAGGCACAAAATAAGAATGTGAAATTGCTGGCCCTCCTTTGGTGTCTGGCTAGGACTTCCCTGGTCGTTGTCACTGGCTGGACCAGCTGTCTAGCCCGGCACCCGCCCTGCCGTGGGACAGCCTCGTTCTGGCCCCTCCCCTTCCCCTTTGGGGACTTGCTGGCATTCCGGAGAGATGGGGACAGTCTGAACCTAAGGAGAGGTGGGGGCTTGATCATTTGGCTGAGGGACATGTAAACCCTGGGCTTGGGGAGACAGGATGGCAAGTCATCAAGCCCTGAGCTGAGCTGAGCTGCCTCTGGCCAAGGCTAAGATGACAGCTGTGGATTTCTGCATGTGCAGGTCTGCAAGGAGCCTACAGTCAGGTTTTTACTAGTCTTTAAAATCAGAAGGCAACATTTCCACCCTGGCAGCAAAATGACCTTGCGTTTTGTTATAAGTAATTAGCCTCTCCCTTTGATCAAGGATAACATCTTAGAAGGCCTGAGATATTTTTATAGATGCAGAGCAGGAGTCCCCACCACCCCGAAGTCTCTGGAGCTTCTCCAAACAAACGGAGCTTCCTCCTCCCTCCAGCCCTCTGTGTGCATCCTTCCTTCTCCCTGAAATGCCACGCCACCTGCCTTCCCTTGGCCAACACACCCTGCAGGGCACAGCCAAGACACATCCCCTCGGGAGGCCTGCCTCATCCCCCAAGACTGGGCCTGGGGGCTCCTCTACGCAGCCAATGCCTCCTGCACCAGGGTGTGGTGCCATCACCTGTCCTGTAGGTTTTGATTGTCTCCAGCTGGAAGCAACAGAAACCCAAAGTCACAGTAGCTTAAAGAAGGTAGATTTTGTTTCTGTTTCACACCAAAGTCTGAAGGCAGGCAGGCCAGGGTGGTGTGATGCCTCCTCCTCAGAGACGTGGCTTCTTCTGTCTCATCACTGTACCACGTGGGACCTCTGCGCAGAAGCGCCTTTCTTCGAGGTGACCACTTCAGCTTCAGCCCCGACGCTCACGCTCCAGCTCTCAGGGAAGAGGACCAAAAGGAGAAAGGGCGGGGGCTTGGGTCCGCTGAGATGTTTTTTGTTTGTTTTTTAAGGGAAGGGTCCACCACTCTCTGCTTAATCTTATTGGCCAGAATGTAGCCCTGTGGCCACAGCTAGCTGCAAGGGAGGCTGGGAAATGTAGTTTCGTGTCTGGGTGGCCCCATGCCCAGTAAACACCAGGGCTCTATTACTGTGGAGGGGACAACAGATTGGGGTTGGGGGAGAGCTGTGGGGGCAGGATTAGCGCATAGAGACGTTGGGGCTCCAGGTGGTGGTCCCTGCTCTCTGGTCCTGGTCTCTCCCATCTAAGCATCACCTTGGCCTCTCTGACCTCAGCGGTCTGGGCCCTGCCCAGCGTGTCAGCAGGTAACCCCGCCCTGCTGTGCATTTCATTTGTCCCGCACCACTGGGCCTGGCTTTGCAGACAGCTGTGCAGCAGGATCATCTTTTACAATCCAATTAGCAGCAGACCCTTCAGACAATGGGGAGACAAGGGTTTGCTTCCCACCTCGAGGCCCATTGCAGCGGAGGTTGAGCTGCGTGTGCGCCTGGAAGGAAGGGACAAGGGGTGGGGGAGAGGGAGACTTGATCCCCTTTCAGAGGGAGGAAGGATGCTCCTGAACTCGGCCAGGCCAAGAATGACAGAGGCGGAAGGCGGCGGGGAGCCACCCACACACTGCCCTCATATGGCATCGCAGCTGTGGTTCCTTCAGTTCCACTTGGGGCCTCCACACGCTAAGGACTCCTGTCCCTCTCCCCTGGTGGGCAGACGATGAGGGCTCTTGTCTACATCCTCCCTCCTGAGCTGGGGCCACAGGGAGAGAGGTCTCCTGAGAGCTGGAAGGGATTTTGGAGCTCCTGTGCCCAACCTCCTCCTTTGACAGAAGGGGAAACTGAGGCACAGTGAGGGGCATGGGTTGCCCAAGGTCCCAGGAGAGCTGGGATCAGACCCAGGGCCTCTTGATTTCCAAGTCACTGATTTCCTTATCAGGTGCCCCCAGAGGGCCTGTTTTTCACAAGTTGTCATCCTGCTTCTATGATGCTTAAACCAAGAACAGCTCCCAGTACGAATGTCAGGAACTTGCCCCCCTCCCCGTCCCCCTGTGCACTCCCCCCACCAGAGCTCCACATGCCTTGTTTTATTATTTCCTCCACCCTGTTTCCATCATCACAGGGAATCCTCTGAAGAGTCAATCATTCCTCCTTGGGATGGGGAAACTGAGGTACAGACAAGTTGATGAGCAACATCTTAGAAAAGATGCCTTCCAACCCCGGGACATGCCGCCCTTGGCACACTACAGAGGCTGGGAGGCTGGTCCCATCCCTGGAGGTGTTGGCTGCCTGTGCTATTGTTTTTGCCAGGCTTTTGCACCCCAGGGGGCTCTTCCTCAGCTGCAGGCATTAAAGTCCCCAAGACGGCATCACCCAGAACAGAAACTCCTTTGAGTCTCAAAGAACCAAGTGACCTCTGCCCCTGGACCAAGGAAGTTAACAAGCCTGGGTTCCCGCCGTGGTAGGTGACACCGGAGACTGGAGACACTCCCTGAGCTTTGTATTTAAAATGAAGGGTGGGACTACACACTGACCACCTTCCCGCTGTGGCATCCCAGTATTATTTTTTTTAATTCTAAGTCAAATGCAAAACCTGCTCCAGACCCACTTGTCTGATTTAGCTTCCCCCAGCAGTAGTTGATACAAGACACCAAGCCCGCCTCCCTCGCTGCCTTCCCTTCGAGGGGTCGGGTGGGCCACTCCACAAGTCCCCTGGTCTAGGGGGCACACTGGTGAACTTGGCCTCTTGCTAATTGTCCCTCCTGGTTGCTTAGCCTGATAAGTGCTGCAGTTGGATATAAATGACACACTTTTTCTACATCTGCTCCAAATTTGCATTTCAGAAATTAGAGAACTTAGTTGTGTGGTATTATATGGCAATCCAGGCCGGGCCTCGGAGTATGGAACTGATTGGATATTCTGCCTGAATAAGAGGAGGTTCAAGCTCTTTCCAGGAAATTGAGTGGAACACCCAAACTGACATCCAATATTAAATATTATATTTGTATAGTTGTTCTGTAGAGTTCTCCGGCATCCAACATCTGGGAGCAAAATTTATAAATGGAGAAACTGAATACCTGGTTGGAATGCTGCTCATCAGAGCTAAGAAATTAAAATATTACTGTATATACTCCAAGCCAGGCTGCCCACAAAGGTAGAGCTATTAAAATATGATTAGCCAAACTGTATTTTGTCTCAAAAATGTCATACACCATTAAAGTTGAGAAGGCTTTGATGCAAATACCCCTGGCAAAGGCTCTGCCCTGTCAGCAGCAATGGACTCGAGAATGTTCTCTGCAAATATACAGGCTCACTGGGGAGAGGAGAGCCCACAGGAGCTGCCTAGGGTGGCTGCTCTCCCCACGGCTGCAGGGACCCCCAGCACCTTGGGCCTTGGTCTGGGGCTCACCAGCATCTCACTATGGGAAGTTTCAAGCCAAGGAAGATTCACTGATGTGTGTGGAACAGGGCAGGACTAGGACCAAAATTTAACAGAGTACCAAAAGTCTTGGTAATCATGATGAATAATATTTTGGTATAATATTTTAAAAAATCAAACTGGAAAACTACTGCCTGCTGCCACTGGCCAGCTTGTTTTTGTAAATAAAATTTTATTGAAACCAGGGCCAGGATTAGGGAGTGGCCAGAGAGGCAGGGTTGTACAAGCTCAGGGTCAGATCCTGTCCTTATTTAAAATTTTGATTTTAAAAACTATCACATTAAGATATTATCTTGATGACTGGGTTTTTGGGCATTCATTTAAATTTTGTGCCAGAAGCAAATGCCTCCTTCACCTCATGCTAGTCCCAGCGCTGGCCAGGGCAGAAGTTTGGGTCATGCAGGCCCACCCTCGTTCCCCAGCCGAGGTCTCCCAGGGCTCAGGCAACACCATTTGTTACTCTGAGACCCCCCATGCTTGGAGACACATGGAGGCTCCCCCAGCTCCCGGAAACCAACACCTTCGATCAGCCCTCTCCTCCTGCCAGGTTGAACTGAGCTGGGGCCTCGCAGGTGGAAAAATGAGCCTCCTGTGTGTGGGGCGGGAGTGGTGGCCTCTCTGCCAGGGACCCTCCAGCCCCGCTGGGACTTCCCCGCAGTGACCCTGCTTGGAACCCTGCCCCCAGGCAGGGCATGTTGGGCAAACCAAAGGGCGCATGCGTTCTCAAGGAGACCCTGGGCCCCATCCCAAAGGCCCTCTGCCCCCCCATTTGACCCAAGCAGTAGATGATCACCGGGCGTTGACTGCTGTGAACATTTTAGAGTGAAAACAGGCAGCGCTCCCCTCCCTGCCAGGCGGCTCCCTGCACACTGTCAGCTGCTGGCTTTAGGGGACTCCAACATCTCTGCCCACAGCCCGCCTTGGGAGTTGTGGTGTGCAGCCTGCTGGGCTCCTGGGAAGCCACCAATGGACTTGCAGGGTCGGGGAGGGTGTCCCAGACCTGGTGGACAGCAGACCAAGGCCTGACCCTTATCAGCCCACAGTGTCTGGGCAAGTCACTGTTACAGTTCCTTGAGCCTCAGTTTTCTCATCTGCAACCAGGTGGGTGATAAAACTTCTTGTATTTACATTCTTGGGTTTGACCTTCTTAAACATGAAGTCACATTGGGGAAGGTGCCCCAGCTCTGAAGGAGTGTACGCAGATCAAGGATCAATGTTCTCTTGCAGAAATGGGGTCAGAGATGCTAAGAGCCCTGTCCAAGATCACACAGCTAGCGAGTGGGGAGTGAGTCTTCAGAAAATTCCCAGTCTAGGTCTTCACCTACTTCTACTAAGTTAGTGGTTCTCCAACTGGAGCCTGAATCAGGATAGTTAAGACAGACAGCTGGGTCCCACTCCCAAAGCTTCTGATTGGGTAGGTCTGGAGCGGGGCCCTTCTGACACTTTCCCAGGTGATGCTGGAGCTTTGGACAAGGGACCACTCTTTGGAAACATTCTTCTGAGGGTGATTGGGGAGAGGAGGGAAGCCTAGGGTGAGAGCAGGGAAGGCTGGCACCAGACTGGGTCTCCTCCTTTGCAGGGCACGCTTCCAATGCCAACACCCTGGTCAGGCCGTGTTTCCCAAATGTTGCTCCTTGCCACCTGCATAAGAAGCTGCTTTGAAAAGATATCCATTCCCGGGCTCCATCCCAGACCTACTGATTCAGAAGTGGGCTGCTGGGCGTGAAAGTCCATCTTTGACCCCCTCCCAGGTAATTCTGATGCCCACGGATTAGAACCAGCCACTATTCTCACCCCTGGCTCCTCTTACCAGCACCTGGGAGGGGGGTTATTTTTAAACACCAATTCCTGGACCCTAGCCTGGGACCATCTGAGTCTGAACTTGTGGGGCAACCTTAGGCATCTTTAGTTCATAGAGTTCAGCGGATGTTTCCAATGCAGAGCCAGGATTGAGAAGTTTGAGCTGGAGGTTTTCCCTGAGCAGTGATCCACCCTCCCCTGCCCCCATTAAGAGGTGAGCTTAGGAAGGAGCTAAGGGAAGATGGTTGGCAGTAGCTGATAAAGAGTATTTGGGCAGAGAGCGGTTTGAAAATCGGGTAGATGCAGAGAGTCATCGAAGAAAGTTGTATCTGGGGATGTGGGGCGAGGCACCGTTATTCTGTAGGGTTGGCTTTTCCTTCAAACCACTGAGGCTTGGAGTGGGCCCAGATATAATAGAATTGACCATACTGCCCACTTACGATACAGACCCTGCAGCCTCGTAAACTGCCTTAGAGACCTATAAACTGAAATAACAGCTCCCCCACTCCACTCCCCACTCCTTACGTGGCCATTTGTTTGGCTTGGCAGAGAGCAGAGTTCATGCCTGGCGCTATTATTATTATTATGGGTTTTTATGGTGACTCACCTCCACATTTGAGCTTTCCCCTCGCTGCCTGCAAAGGAAACCTCTTTGACGTCTGTGTTGCCACCGAGATTCGTCAGGGCGGTTGGAGCCCTTGGGCCTGATGGAGACTGTCTCTGGGCTCAGGCCGCTTGGAGGGCAGTCTTGTCATCCCCGGGGGTCTTGGCCTTCCGGGTAACACGTGTGGTATCAGTTTCATGGGTGAGTTTTGGGGTAGAGGGTGGGGTATTCAAGTTCTGGAAGGAACTGTAGTCACTCAGGACACTGCTTCTGGCTGAACGGAGGTGAGGCATGCGGCCGGACTATGTGTTTTGCGCAGCATAGCCTGAGGAGGAAGGGAAATTGAGTTAACCTCAAATATTGGGCAAAACTAGGCACAAGTTTAGGGCAAGACTGCCTTGATTCATTTTTTTTCTTTTGTTTTATTTTTTTCTAAGACTGCCTTGATTCAAATCCAAGCTCTGACACAAACCTGCTGAGTGTCCTTGGATACATTACTTTAAAAAAAAGACCCTCTCAATATGCCTCAATTTTCCATCTGTAAAATGGGAATGACAACCATAGTGCCACATAGGGCTGTGTCAAATATCAAATCAATTCAGCCACATGAAACAGTGCCCAGAAAGCGTTAACTTTTTAAATAAATTTATTTAAAGCGTTAACTTTATCAGGTAATCTGTCCCTCTTTCCATCCCTCTATCCACCCCTCAATCCATGTGTTTTTAAAAATTTTTATTATTATTTATTATTATTATTATTATTTTGAGACAGAGTCTCTCTCTGTCACCTAGGCTGGAGTGCAGTGGCGTCATCATAGCTCACTGCAGCCTCAAACTCCTGGGCTCAAGCGATCCTCCTGCCTCAGCCTCCCGAGTAGCTGGGAATACAGGTGCACACCACCATGTCTGGCTAATGTTTTCTATTAATATTTTTTGTAGAGAAGGGGTCTCACTTTTGCTCAGGCTGGTCTCGAACTCCTGACCTCCAGTGATCCTCCCGCCTCACCCTCCCAAAGTGCTGGGATCACAGCCATGAGCCACCATGCCTTTATTAATATTATTATTATTTTTTTTTTTTTTTTTTTTTTTACAGGAATCAGGCTTTACCCCAGGGTCCAATTTATTTAATCTGAATGCCTCTGTTTAATGTTTTAACAAGGCATGTTTGGAGCCTCCCGTAGAAATACAACTGTCCCTTGGTAATAAGATGCGCAGAGTCAGAACCCAGCAATTTCCAGGTGGATTAAAAGGAGAAGGAGGGAGGACAGGGCATTCCAGGGAGAGGAAGCTGCACTGGCGGAGTGCTTCCACGAAGGTCTGAACTTTTTAAGGGCAGAGGCTGAATCACCTGTCCTTTCGTCTGTTCACCCACCCACCCATCCATGCATCCATGTGTGCAGAAGCATCTACTCACTGCACTGTCACTAGACACCCACGGATGCCCCTCAGTTTATCCCCACAACTACTCTCCCGGACAAGTACTGCTATTACCTTCTTTGGACATGTGAGGAAGAGGAAGCTGAGGCACAACAACTTGTTCAAGGTCACACAGCTCCATCCAGCAGTGGTAGGATTTGACGCCCCTGGACCTTCCCGTACCAGTGCCCGGGGCTGTCCCCCTACTCCCCTCACAGCAATCTGGCATTTCCAAATGGTTAAAAATGGATATGGGTGATGTCTCCATCACTTGTGTGGTAACTCTGACCTCCGAGTATGACATCATTGCCCCCTGAAGAGTGCTAGAACCTCCAAAGCCTGGGAATTTCCCTCCTGGGGAGCTGGGGTCTGGATCTGGGATGGCCTCAGGGCCCCCACCTGCATGTGGAATCCAGGGAGGTCAGTTATGAGACTGGATTCAGGGCCTTTTCCTGGAAGGAGCGTGTCCCATCCATCATAGTCTTGTGTAGTCGTGTGGGAACAAAACCGCATTTCCTATGTTTACCAAAGCCATTATGTAGGATGAGCAAAGACCCAAGTCACCCTGGCCCGGGCACATTCCAAGAGACCAGCCATCACAGGAAGTAATTTAGGGGTGGGGGCGGAGGGTATGGGGTGAAGGTACTGGGGTGGGAGCCGGGTCGGAGGCGCCCTCAGCGGTTGGTGTGACTGGCCCTCTGCAATGATGGGAGGCAGGTAAAGAGTTCTGCTGCTCTAACCCTTTAGGGAAGGGAGCAGGGAGGCTCATCCTGGTGGGATTGAGTCCAAGGCTGCAGTGCAGCCCCTGCAGGGCCTTCACATTCTATAATGAGAGTGAGGCCAATCACCATCATCATCACCATCATCATCACCATCATTGTCTCCATCACCATCATCATCATCATCACCATCACCATCACCACCATCACCATCACCATCACCATCATCACCATCATCGTCTCCATCACCATCATCATCATCACCACCATCATCACCATCACCACCATCATCACCATCACCATCACCATCACCATCATCATCATCACTATCATCACCACCATCATCATCATCACCACTATCATCATCATCACCAACACCGTCATCATCACAGGAACAACAGCAGCTTCTGCTATTGTTGAAGTAACTTTTAAGGGCCAAGCACGTGGCACAGTCCATCTGCCTCTGAGGCAGGAGTACCACCATCCCCACTGCATGGACAGGAAAACTGAGGCTGGCAGAACTGAGTAACTTTTTCCAAGTTATACAGCTGGTGAGGGGTGGAGCCTGGACCAAACCAGGGGCTGTCTGAATGCAAACATCTCAACCACTGGGTTGCCTTCCAGGACTTGACAGATGCAGGCTTGTGAATCCCATCAACAGGTAGGGAAACTGAGGCTGGGGAGAGGGCACATCTTGCCCAGCTCTTGTCTGAGTAGATGGCAAGGGGCCAGGCTTGTTCCTCCACATGGACAGCTTCTCACCTCCCTGCACCCTCTTTAACTACATCAGCAATTAGCACCCCCTCTTCTTCCTCCTGCAAGCAGAGCTGACCCAGGCTGGTCTGTGCCAAAAAGATCCAGGTCCCTGGATTAGGCCATTGGTGGGGACCACATGCAGGACACCCATGTGGATTGGGGTCCAGCCCTACCTTGGGCAAGTCCAAGGTGTGTGGCCACCACCTCTGTAAAGTGGGTGTGATGGTGAGGATAAGAGGAGGGGACACAGAGCACAGTCGCAGCCCACAGGAGGTGCCCAGGAAACAACTGCCATCTCCTCCTGTCCCCAGCCTTCGACATGCCTCCATCCAGGCAGGGCTTCCCAGAGGTCAGGGCCCCTTACCTGCCACTGGCTTCAGAGACGCACAATAAAAATATTCACTAAACGTGTACTCTGGATAAATTACTCTGTGTGCCCAATAAGGGTGGGTTCACCCATTTCACAGGCGGGGACAATGTGGCTCAGGGACATTTTTAACTTGACCAAATCTCCCCAACAGTAAGTAGAGAGTTTGCAGCCCTCCTAAGAATCTGCCCCCGCCCCCTCCGACCTCCCATGGTAGCCAGCTGTGGCTAGCACCCAGCAGGGCTGGCTGTCCGAGCCCTGGACCAGGCCTGTACCTTGAGGGCACACGTGGGGCCTGAGTTCCATCCTCACTGTCCCCTTGGTTTAGTCAAAGCCTGTGAGAAGCCTCAAACATCGTCTGAACCCTTTCTGCATCTGGGCAGGTCCCAAACTACATTTCAAAGGGCCAGAAGATGAAGGAGGGGAGGTGGTGGTGAGCACACCTATCCAGCCCCTCCGATGTTGCCCGGAGCCACTTTGGGGTAAAACTGGCCCAATCCTGCTTGGACCGGTGCTACTGGCCTTTGCATCTGTGGGGTAGGGCTGACGGAACTTGGCCTGAGGCAGCGGATCTCAAACTTGATGGCATATAAGCAGCAAGGGTGGGTGTCACAAATCACTGATCTTGGGCCTTCCCCTGCCCCCACCCCTATCCCTGGAGTTTCATGATGCCTGGGGAGATGCCCAAGAATTTGATTTTCTAGCAAGTTCCCAGGTGATGCTGTTGCTGTAGGTCTCGGGGCTGAACATTGAGAGCCACACTGCTGCCTACCAGTCTTTCTTGGTGTATCTTGGGCCAGGCATTGGTCCTGTGCACAGATGCATAGTGTATCTAGCTGAAGGCCCCCAATCATTGCAACAAACAAAACCCACCCCTACACATCTCTGAATGGGGAGCCATAGAGGGTCTGGTCGAGAACCTAACCAGGGCTCCCAGCTGGCAGCCAGCACCTACCCACCCACCATGTGCTGTGCCAGTTTTAGGAGTGGGCCCTCCGGCCCCCAGTCAAACTGCCCCAGTGGACACCCAGTGGAGCACAGGCTAGTCTTCCTACCCTCAGCTTCTCCTCTGTGAAATGGGCCTGATGGCGCTCTCTCAAGTGTGCAAAACACCCTGCACATCTCATGCGTCCTCAAGGCAGAGTGTGGATATTGCTGTCAGGATGACAGCCACCGTTGAGTGCACTGGCCCTCCCTCCTTTGCATGAAACACGCTGGCCCCTCACCATGAGTTACTGGCCCCATTTCTGGCATCATAAACGATGATCTTTCCATGAGCAAGCTTCTACTCATGGTGGCGCCTAAAGAAATTTCCTTTGCTCCCCACCGCCACGTCCCCCTCCTTGAGATTCAGCGGAAATGGTTGCTCAAGCAGGGCACATGATGGCATCACAGCTGCCCAGCTGGCCCTGTAGCCCCATCACAGGCCCTGCACCCTGGACGGCCTGGTAAGGAGGGTGGGCGCAGGCCAGGGGGGACGTGTCTGCAGCTGGCGGGGGCAGAGAGGCCCCACTGCGGAGGAGAGACGGTGCGTGAATAATCCATTGACCTTTCGTCTCTGTGTTTGGGCGAACATAAGCCTGTTTACAATAAACCTCAGGAAGATTTTTCATCCGTCCAAATGGAACAAGGGTTATGTAAGCAGAGAGACCTCAGGCTCAGCACACACCTGCTCCAAGGGGCCAAATGGAGGGAGCACGGGAGAAACGGGGCCCCTCGGTTGACTCACGATCAAGTTCATGATGACAGGGGTTTTATTAAGCTGGAAGGCTTCTGGGGAAGGCAGCCAGCACTTCCCGGGGAGTCGCAGACCAGGCCACACGCAAGGGGGGGGCGGCGCACAGCTCCTCTGCACTCCTCCCCTGCAGCCTGCACAAGTCGAGAAGAGTGCACGGCCTTGGAACCCCGAGGGAGCTGCCCAACCCTGGCTTCTATTTCAAAATTCCCCTGGGTGTCCTCTCTCTTTAGAAGTCGTCCTTTGCCATGGCTGGGAGGCTCACGTGTGCCCAACACCTCAGGCAAGGGGCTGCAGGTACGTCTGATGACAGTGACGGGAAAGCAGGAGATCCATCCAGGAAAAAACCTCAAGAGCAATTCATCCCTTTGAGTTTTTGTTTTTCTGCTTTACACCACCCTTGGTGTCCTTCAGGGGGCAATTCTGTGCCCAGGAATGTTTACTTAAAGAGGCTGGCCTTCTGTCTCTGGGCTTTGGAAACATAAGGTGAGCGATCCATGTGCTCAGACGGTCTGTGGAATTACTTATGGAAGGTCCAGGCTGTGGGCAACCTGCTCCCACTCATGATTTGGTAAGTGCAGCTTGACCCCACTTGGGGGGGTTGATTCTGTCCTGACCATTCCCCAAATAGAGGCACCGACTTGGAAGTTTGAGAATGATCTTAACCTTTGGCTGAGACAGTGTCAGGCCAAATGTCTCCCTCTCACTTTCAGATTGTCTTTCTCAGATCCTGTGTTAGTGTTTGGCAGCTTGTATTTTCCAAAGTGGCTACGATGAGATCTTCCATCCCAAGGCTTTTCTTCTAATGATGCCTCCTCTAGAGAAGAGGCTCTCTGGCCCTGTCTGCTTGAATCTCAGCAAAAGTGAAGCTATGTGACATCACAGAGCAGGTACTAAGAGGACATAACCGCTTCTGCCTGGTCCTCTTAGGACATTCATTCTTGGAACCCAGTTGCCATGCTGTGGGGAAGGCCAAGAGGCCCACACAGAGAGACTCACAGGGAGAGGAACCAGGGCTGCCAGTTGACAGCCAACACCAGCTGGCCAGCCGCGTGCAGTGGACCCTCCAGCCCCCGTCATGCTGCCTTGGCCGGCGCTCATCGGAGTGGACATGAGACTTCTTGCTGAGCCCTGCCCAAAATACAGACCTGTGAGCTAAATAAACCATTGTTTTAAGCCACTAAGTTTTGGGGTCATTTGTTGCACAATAAAGTATTTCAAATGAAGGGGTCAAAATAATACCAGCAACATCCAGGGAGCACCCTGTGCCCTGCAGTTGCAGGGACACAAGCTTTGCATGACCTCTCCTTTCTCCTCACCGCTGCCCCAAGGGCAGTTGCTGTTGCCTTCCCCTTTCCTACAGAAGGCTGAAGCTGAGACTCAGACAGGTTGAGCCACTTGCCCACGAGCATGTGGCTCAGAGGCGGAGGAGCTGGGTCTGCACCCAGGTGTCCAGCTCCAAAGCCAGTGGGCTTCCTCCCCGCACCCAGCCACCTTCAAGGTTACAAACCCCCAATCCTCAGCCCAGCCCTCCAGGCCCCCTTCGTTGTGGCCCACAGGGCCCCACAGGTGTCCCACAAGGTGTCCACTGTTTACAATCCAACCACATGCCTGGAGACCCCATGCAGACCTCCCACCAAACCCTTGCTTCCACTGTATTCTCGGCCGGAGTGGCCTCCGTAGTAGAGAAACTGCCCATGCAAAGCTCCATGTCACAGGCCAACTGGTCTCCAGAGCATCTCCTGGTGTCGGAAATGGTCACCATCTCACAGAGCTCCAGAACTAGAGAAGACCCGACCGAGGTAGTGACCTTTGGGGACACCCCAGATTCTAACCTACCCGACGGTCCTCTTATTGCAGCTCCCTCTGATTTGCTACCTGCCCAGCCGGTGCCTCGTGGTTTGGATACTCTTTAATTATTCCTTCCACTGGTTGCAAAGCCTCTGAGCTGCTTGCCAGCACTGGTGATGCTGGCTCCCACTGACAGTCTGCTGTCACCCCCACTGCACTCTGCCTGTCTGTCATTGCATTAGGGCCCCCTCCCACTCCTAGGTTTAGGTAGCACACGACCACCAAGAGTACAGAAGACTTTGCCCTGCCCCTTTGCAGCAAGGTATGAGCCTGTGACAGAATGTCTCGAGGGGGCTGTTGGGGACCTTCCTTCAGGACAGGGCACTCCACCCCTGGTACATGATGGCCCACCACTGAGCCACCACTGAGTTTCTCCTTGGACATTGCCTTAAGCTGGAAGCATCTGCCTCAGTCAAGTTATGCTCCCTTCCCGAGGGCAGCCCATATCAAATGACTAGTCCATCCATGGACAAGACAGATCTAGTCTCCTGGCCTCAGTGTGGGACAGTCCTGCAGGCCCCCCAGCTCCAGAGCTCCCCAAGGGGCTGGCTGAGCCTCCCAGCCCCACTTCCTCATGCCCCCACCAGGCGTGGCCCGGGGGGCAGCCCCAGCCAACTGGCCACATGCAATTCTCCGTCTCAGAGTCTGTTTTCTGAGGACCCCACCTCAGTCTTTCTCTTCCTTCCTCCAGGTTCCTGGATGTTGGTGGGATGTCGGGAGATCAGGCTGCCGTCTCGGAGAGCAGAGCACATGGGGGGCACACAGAGGGCTGAACCGAAGGAGCCTGGGATCCCCGAGGACTTCGTGGAGCAGAGGGTCAGTCCAGCCCCAACCTGCCTACCTCCAAGTTATTAACTGAGAGAGAAACTTCTATATCATTCAAACTACTATTATTTTGGGTTTTTCTATGACGCACACTACTCCTAACTAATGGAGTGTTTTATTTGGTTTTTACCATCACCCTGGTAACTAATCTTGTCTTCATTTTCAAGAGGGGCAATCAGAGGCTCAGTGAAATTAAGTCACTTGCACAAGCCTGTTCAGCAAAGAGGACCAGAGCCCAGCTGAGCCCCCAGATCCCACTGCACCTCTCACTGTCACGGCCACTGTGGCTCTGCGTCACCGGCGTGCCCACCCTCACCCCTGCACCTTGCTAGCCTGGCTCGTAATGCCACTACCTTTTTGTCAATTGAGGCCACTCCCTTTGTTACCACCTGCCTGGACTGCAGCTAACGGTGATGAAGCATCTCCCAGAGCCAGCTCTGGGGAACCCTGACTCCAGGGCATGAGGAGAGGCCTCCAGCTGGGACGTGCTTCCCCCACACCAGGTGTATTCATCATGACAGGCAAACTGTGTCAGAGCAAAGTGTCTGGGGTTTCTCGTCATTCTCCTGGCATTGTTAGGCCTCATGTCCCTCCGCTGGGCCTGGCTGACTCCCAGGCTCCTTAAGGGACTGGGCTCAGATGTCCCTTCCTCCAGGAAGCCTTCCTGACTTACTCCACCCTGCTTCAGCTGTGCAATGCCCCAGCAGAGCCTTGCCCCAGTTGTCCTTATTGCTGGACAGTGGCCCCACTGAGACACAGATTGGGCTATGCCATTCTCTCTCTTGTCCCCAGCCTCCTTTGAGGTCCATGGGACACAGGGAACGTGTGTCAGAAACACTTATGGAGCAAGAGTGAAGACAGTTAGATCCTGGGAGCATCAGCTCTGCCACTACCCCTGGCTGCAGCAAATTCATTGGCCTGGTATGTCGGGCCCAGCCTGTGGAAGAAAGAGCACTGTGCAGGGAGTCCAGAGACCCAGTCCTAGTTCTAGCTTTCCCAGTAACCTGGGGAAAAACTCATAACTCATGTTTATGGGGAACTTTCTGTGGCCAACCACTATTGTAGGAAGAAAGCCCCTCACCTGTAAACCTCACGACCCCCCTCTAAGCAAGGGATGATTGTTCTCAGGTTACAGAGGCATCACCAGCCATGCCCGGGAACGAGGCTCCTAACCAACCCGCGTGGCCCTGGCTCTGGGTCTGAGTCTCCCTGCCCACCAACTGCAGGTTCTGTGTGCGGCAACACCGGAGTCCGCTCTGAACTGCAGCCTTTGTCTGCTGAGCTGGGGCTGGGGCCGCCGGAGCCTGCTTCATCGCGATGTGCCTGGCCCAGAGGCTCCTCGCGTAAGCAGACTTCGGTGTATTAGTTCTCCATCACACTTTAGAGGGAGAGCTTGTTGTGCAGATTCGGGGAGCCCACCTCCAGGACTTGGCTCCAGGAGACGCTCAGTTACCTATTGCTGCATGGCAAACCGCTCAAAATCCTAGTGGCTTAAAACAACATCGATTATTATTTGTTTTGCAAAACTTTGCAATTTGTGTGGGGTTTGGTGGGGAAGACTTGTCTCCACTCCATGGGGTGTCAGCTGGGGCAGCTCCAGTGGGGCTGGAGGACTCACTTCCAAGGTGATGCACCCACCGAGGTGGCAAGTTGGGGTTGGCTATCTGCAGAGAACTCAGTGGGAGCTGTCAACAGGGCCTGTCATCCTCTCTCCATGTGGCCACACCATGGGGTTCCTTGGACTTCCTCACAGCATGGCAGCTGGTTCCCAGAGTGGGTATTCCAGGAGACAGGAGGTGGAGCTGCCATGGAACCTGGCATAGTATCACTTCTGATAGAATGTCTATTGGTCAAGCAGTCACAGAGTCTGCCCAGATTCTAGGACAGGGCCATAAACCCCCACCTGTCCATGGCAGAAGTGTCTAAGGATCTGAGGCTATCTCTCTTTTGCCACAGCAGGTCTGGGTGGGGCCCATGGATTAGCATATCTAACAAGCTCCCAGGGATGCAGATGGTTTTGTTTATGGACTGCACATTGAGTAGCGAGGCTTATGACATCAGTAAACAAAGCATTTGATCATTCAGCCATCCATTGATTAATTTATTCAATGAATATTATGTAAGCACCTATATATTGAATATAAATAAATAAATATAAAAATTGTTTATCTATTTATATATTTATTAATATAAGTAATATAAGTAAATAATTTAATAAATATTCATGAAGTACCTACTCTGTGTGAGGCATAGAGCTATGTACAACTTGCTTTGTGCATTTCCCCTTGGCACACAGTAGGTGCTTAATAAGTATCAGTTGAGGGGCTTTTGTTTTGCCTTCCCAGTGAGACCACTGGAAAGTGCATCTTCCCACCCATTCTGAGCTTTGTCAGAGGGGAGAAAATACACAGGCAACATTTACAAAACTCCTAGTGCTAAAAGACCTGAGTTTTCCTTTCCATCTGCAGAGACTGCAGAAGCTGTGGGCCTTTGGCTTCTGTTGGTGGTGGTGGTGTTGGCTCCAACATTTTTCTCCATAGTGGTGCTGTGGTGCTATTTTTTGGGCTCATGGTAAAGTCAATCTGTCCCTCAGCCAGAAAATGATTAGTTTTGTACATACCAGTTCCTAGGAGAGCAAAAACATGAGTTTGCACGTTGTCTTTGAAAGTGTATGAAGTTCATGCTGGTCTGCTCGGGAAGACACCCAGAAGTAGGTCTTTGTCAAGGGTGAGCAGGAAATGTGGTTCCACTAAACAATGTAACTACAGGGCGTTGGAAGTGGTCAGCCCTTTACTAACTCAGGAAGAGAAAACTTGCTATGTTTTTTTTACCTGATTGGTGTATATTTGACTTCTTTGAAAAGCTTTGTTAGCAATATTTCCCACCTGTAATTATAGCAGCAGGGTGGCTCTGGTGCGCCACGTTGGGTTCTGCAGTATCCTCCAACAGCCGCTGCGTCAAGCCACGCTCTGCGCCCTACATGCTGTGGGAGGGCAAGGAGGCCAGCACGTTTGGAAGATGCTCAACTCAGAGGTTAAGTGGGAGGTCTTGGTGGAGATCTCAGTCTAAGGTGGCCTTTCCAGAAAGTTCCCAGTGCCTGAGAGGGAAGAACGCCCTTTGTGCAGACTCAGAAGCCACGGTGTGGGTGTGCTGCAATGTCAATGTATAGCTCTATTGTGCCTCTCCAGGCTTTTTGTATGTAAACATTTCATGCTTTTGATGTACAAAGGAAGAGTATTGTCTTACCTTAGGTCCCGCAGGACTGGATCCTAAAATAAGGATTTGAACGCACCAGTTTGTTTGGGAGGTATTATGGGTTGACTGTGTTCCTCAAAAGGATGTGTTAAAGTCCTGCCCCTGGGACTGTGATCTTATTTGGAAATAAGGTCTTTGCAGGTGAGTTGAGATGAGGTCATACTGGATTACGGTGGCCCCTAACTCCAATGACTGGCGTCCTCGTGAGAAGGCCATGTGAAGACACACAAAGAATGCCACGTGAGGATGAAGGAAGAGACTGGAAGGATGCGTCTAAAAGCCAAGGAGCGCCAAGAGTTGCTGGCAGTCAGCAGGAGCTGGGAGAGAGGCAAGGAACAAATTATCCCTCAGAGCCTCCACAAGGAACCAACCCTGCCCACACCTTGACTTCAGATTCGTGGCCTCCAGAACTGTGAGAGTGTAAGCGTCTGTTGTTTTAAGCCTCCCAGCTTGCAGTACTTTGTCACAGCAGCCCTGGGACACTAATACAGGAGGTGGCCCAGGAGGCCCTGACCCCCCATCACACAGTTACCGACAGGCAGAGCGGGAGTCAAGCCTGCCTGTCTCCCTGAGCCCTGGGCTTTGCAGGCTCAGGACGGGGTCTGCTTCTCCCTGTGCAGCTCCACACACACTCTCTCCCTCCGCGGGCTCCCACAGCTGTCCCTGCAAACAGCGCCCGGAACCTGCCCTCCCCCTCCCAGCTCCCACGCTGCCATCTTTCTCTACTTCACTTCCACCTGTCACCTCTCTGCTTAAAACCTGTCCCTGGCCCCCTGCTATCTGTTACAGCCAGGTGGAACCACCGGCTTCCCTGCTGCTCCTCAAACATGCAGGCACACACTGCCCCAGGCCCTTTGCACTTGCCGCCCTGTGCCTTGGCTCTTCCCCAGATGTCTGCGTCCTCCTTCAGGCCTTTCCCAGCCAGGGTTTCAGCAGGGACAGAATTCAGTCCCTCCCCATGCACGTGTGAATGAAGACAGGTGCAGGAGGGTGAAGGATGACACAGCAGGGGGCTGCTTCCACCTCTGCGGGGTTGGCAGAGGGGAGGAGATAGTCACGCTGAGAGCCAGGCCACAGGGCAGCACTAGCTGGGGAGACACGGCCCCCTCCAGAGATGCTCCGCCGGAGCAGGAAGCAAATGGGGACAAAATCCCTGGCCTTTCTCTCCTCCACCCTGGCCCCGTCCATTCCCATCTCAGTGGCTGAACCCAGCAGGAGGCCAGGGGGCAAGGGGCCTGGGCATGGGGTCCGTGGGGTGACAGCCCCCGGTGCACACTGGGCAGAGCCCTGGGTCGGGGGGGCCCAGAGGGAACACCAAGGTCCCTGCTTGGAGGCCACCTTCTCCACGAGGCCGAGCTGACCACCCTATTAGAATTGAACCACCTCCCTGGCTCTTGCCACCTCCCTTCCGGGCCTGATCGTTCTTCATAGCAATAGCACCTGCCACCAACTGACATCCTATCTGATTTTCTTATCTATGTTACTCTTTGTCCCCCACTAGAATTTAAGGTTGCATGAGGGCAGGGACTCCATGGCTGCCCCTAAGTTTCATCTTGAAAACTTTCAAACCTACAGTTGAAAGCAAAGCGCTATGAGTACTCATGCACTCCTTGTGCAGACTCACCAATTCTTAACATTTTGAAAGGCAGGGACTTTTTTGAAGGAAACTTTATGGATATATAACCTACAGACAGAAAACTTCACAAACCATTGGCAGGGATTTTTGATTCTCTTATTTTTATACCAAACACTGAAAACACTTACTGAAAACCATTATTCATTAAATATTAATATTTGTTAAACAGATGACAGTTTGAATTTTACATCAGTTTAGGTGATCCTGTGATTACCGTTGGACATGTATGCCAGGCTCCGCAAGGACAGGGACTCCTTCTGGCTTTCTTCGCAATTGCTTGGCCTCACCTTACTTATTTAATATTTACATTGACTCTATGAGGTTGCTGTTACTGTTTTCCCTATTTTCCAAATGATGAAACTGAAGCTCAGAGAGGTTAGGACGTTGCCAAACGTCACACAGCTGGGAAGTGACAGAGCCTGACCCAAACTCAGACACACTGGAACCCAAAGCTCATGCTCTGAGCCCTTTTGTTGTATCCAGTGGCTGTGCAGCCTAGTGGCTAGGATGGACGGGTGGACTCACACCGCTGGGCTTGACCCCAGCTCTGCCACCTACCAGCGTGGGGCCCTGCGCAAGTGACTTTACTCTGACATCATATTCCAGGCATTGTAGGCTCTGTGTGATGACATCACAGGCTTGAATGTGCCAAGAAGTGCCCAGCCTGTGAAAGAGGCAGCTCCGTGTCCCCTTGGCTTCTTTGCCTAGTTTGCCTTCTGCTTCAGCTTGACACTAACCCCAGGCTCAGCTAGTTGGCGTCACACCGGGCATCTCCCGTGCCCTGTGCTGGGTCTCCACCCCTTACCCCTGCTGTCCTCACCCGGTCCTGAAAGCCACTTTCTCATCCTGCCTGGTTGAGCTTAGCTTTCTCTGCTCACGCAGCTGGATGTGTCAGAGGGATGTGAACATTTCCTTCTCTCTGTTACCTAAGAATAAGTATTTTTCATGTTCACACACATCTGTGTTACATGTTCACAGTGGGAAAATCAGAAAAATCAGATAATCAAGAAGAAAAAGACAGATTTTCAGTAACCTCACCATTTAGAGATACCTATTATACATATTCAGATTTCCTTCATCCCTGCCTGCGATGTGTCTTTAAAACATGCTTTACTGCACTTATTTAACATGTACTTTCCTTAGAGTTTCACATATGTTACCTCACTTTGTCCTTGCACAATTCTATCAGTTTTGCATTACTATAATCCCCATTTTGTTGGACTGAGGTGAAGTGACTTGTTCAAAGTCACACGGCTGGTAAGTGACAGAACTGTGACTTGGACTCAGCCAGCCTGATTGCAGGATCTGTGCTCGTACCCATGGACACACACACGCTTCGTCTTGCACATACGCGCATGCACACACACGCGCATACTGACAAAGAGGTGAAGCTGAACTCACCTTTGATGATGTTTTATGTAGCAAAAGAGCAGGAATGTATTTTGATTACACAACAAAGAACCCCCCCTGCATTCTCAGCCTCTGCCTAGGAGCTCGGATTGTGTGGACTCAATGCCTTAGTGCTGGATATCTACATAAACATCACCACAGTGAACATCTTAGAGTTGAGTCTCTTTGCATACATCCTTAATTATTTCCTTTCTATAAATCCCTAACAGCGGGGAAGCCAAGTCACTGTTTATTCATACTTGCAATTTTGGTAGATATTGCTAAATCAACTTCCAGAAAAGCTGAAAAAATTTATACTTCTAAGAGCTACATCTGAGCAGGATCCACAGGATTTTGAAACACCTTTTTAAACTAGGGTTCTGGTATCTTAGAAGCTTTTTTGGCCATGAGGACCCCGACAGTGTTCCAAGGTAGAATATTCCAATTGCCTAGAAGCCGAGCCAGCAATCTGTGATCCCTGGGAAGGAAGGAAGGAAGGAAGGAGGAGGGAGGGAGGGTGGGATGAGGAAGCTAAATTCTGCACAGACTTCTTGACAAAGACTCTTCCCTAGAATTAATCTGCCGCATATTTGGTCTCTCGTGCATGAGGCTAAGTAAGCATTTATAAGGAGAGTAGAGAATTTACCCTGTCGCTGTTTGGAATGAGTTATATCTGAGAGCACCAAAAAGTCTGTCTTAAAGCTTTAAAGATGATTTCACAGAGGAATGTTGAAGTGACTGGACATGAACTCACGAAATGTTCCCACTTAGAGCAGGGCAGGCGAAGGGGCATCAGAATGCCCACCCCACGGGGCTGGGGCCCCATCGCACCTGGGTCCTGGGCCCACAATCGGCCACACCTCCCTGGGTCATTCCTACATGGCCCCCAGAAGCTCGCCGACAACTTGGGCACAAAATAAAGAGGGTTTTCAAAGAGACCAGTGGCGTGAGCAAGCGGAAAACAATATGTGCATGAGAGAACATGGTTTGGGGAGGGACAGACTCCCCACAAGGTCTGTCTCTGCGTCCTGCCAGCTCAGGATCCCCAGGGGAGTCACTTACCTCTCAGCTTCCTCGTGGAGCCGTGACACCTGCTCTGTAGGGCTGTGGAGTGAAGGGGAATTGACCCAAGGGGCCTGGGACACTCACAAGTGGTACCTGGTGCTAATTTTTATCCTACAATCAAGAAAGGAACAAATGAGGTCCCCAAATAAAAGAACCAAAGCATCAGCTACAGGTGAAGATATTAACTTCAATGGTATGTGGCCCCTTTACTTTGTGATCTGGAATCTTCCCCCTGATCTCACTGAATCCCTCATTGTACAGATGAGGAAATTCCCAATGCAGATCTGCTGGAACCCCAAGCCCATGCTTTGTCTGGGGAGACCCCTCCAAAAAAAACAATATAAGAAAATGGAAATTTATTTTGCAGCTCTGCCTGGGGACCAGAAGGGTGGGGTGCAGGAGGCAGAGTGGAGGGCCTGCGGCTGTGCAGATTAGTCCCCCTACACGTGCCACCAGGACAGCCTCAGCCCCGCTGGAAGAGAATGTGTCTAACCGCAGAGTTTTCTTCCAAGAAAAGCAACCAGAGGAGGCATTTCCTTGAGGCTGTATCATGTTGGGCAAAACTATGAAATGGTTATTAATGTTTGAAATATCATAAATTTTTTTTAATTAAAAAGGAGGTTCTGCAAAGTGATGTCTGTTTCCCATAATTGGTGAGTGTTCCCCAGACGGCCACTCAGCCACCTTGAAAATCAATGTTTTCATGACCTCCGACCCCTTTTTCGCTGAGGAGTGTCTCTCCTACAGGTCGCTCCCCAGGATGAAAACAATAAAAGCAAATATATAACAGCAAAGGCCTGAGGTTAATGTCTTTAACAAGATAATGTTACTTGAGGGAACTGTAAAGCAAATCATTCTGAAATTCCATTTATTTGCTGCAGCTCCAACTGTATTATGAAACCATATGCAGGGCTGCCTGTGTGTCTGGCCATGGAAGGGCTCCCTTCGTGTGTTACTTATTTTGATCATGTGTCAGACTGTTAGTTTAATGCTGTAATCATTCAAAATCCCTAAAAGATATACGGAAGGTTGTTGATGTGACTGTGGAAATCCTTACACTTCAAGCCTTGCTGCTGCCTGTATTTCCTAGACTAATCGATATCCCAATGTCAAGTGGGACTCACGCTTTCACGGGGACGGCTTTTCCTTGTATGAGTGTGAGGTGTGACACGTCCTCCCCCAGAGCTCGCCTTTCCATGACATGAAACCTGAGCATGACAACCAAAAAATTCAGTTCAGCAAGCAGATGTTCTGGCTACCCAATGCCAAACATCTGGCCCTTCGGAAAGAGGCGGCGGTGGGGTGGATGGAAATGTTCAGGTTTAATCTGGATTTTGGCATCAGGTAAACACAGGCTTACATCCTGGTAGGTAAATTCAACTTATCATTGATGTAATAGTCCTCAAAATTGTATATACTCTACCCAAACCACATTCATCAGAGCAAAATCTCAGTTGCTGAGCACAAGAGTATGGGAGAGAAGACAGCTATTTCCTGCTGCAAACAAGAGCACACCCCAGTGTTTTCTGGTGCTGTGTCATCATGACTCAAATACGAAGATAGACCAAGGTGAAAAACTCACCTCATGTTGGAAAATGTAAATTCAAACCATAATAAGATAATGCTACACACTCACCAGGATGGCTAAAGTAAAAGACGCAGACGTGTAAACAAGTGTACCAAGTGATGGCAAAGATGTAGCTTCCCTGCATAAATACGGCCACTAGAAAATGACAATGCAGGGCAACCAGTGCCACTGTGCAGATGGCCTTGAGGCTTGGGAGAGGCAACAAAGGCACCTGTGCCATACTCAGGAGCAGAGAAGGCTCCCAAAGGAGCTTAGGTGTCAGCTGAGACTCAAAGGTGTTAGCCCAACGTGAGTGGAGGGCAAGAACGTTTCAGGGTGGAGGACAGCCGGAGCCAAGGCCTGGGAGACAGAAATCCTGACAATCAGGGAGTGGCACATGGTTCAGGGATCTTTTGGAAACCCAGGTTCAATTGCTGCACCATCCATTTAAAAAACGGTCTGGCAAACACTGTCAGCTGCCTAACCCATCACTCACTCCCAAGTGCCACCCTCTGTGCCTGCTTCTGCTGTCAGGGCCTCTCCCAGCCTTCCACAGAGCCCAGTTCTGAATTCTGGCCATTGAGACTTATCAGGCGTGTGCTAGGCAAACTTCTAGAAAGGCCTCAGCTTTTCGTGTGTGTGTGTGTGAGAGAGAGAGAGAGAGAGAGAGAGAGAGAGAGAGAGAGAAAGAGGAAGAGAGAGAGAGTGTGTGCGCGTGCTGGTGCTGTCCCTTTTGCTCTTCCTCGTTCTGGAATGCAGAAGTCCTGTCTGGAGCTGTGGCAGTCATTTTGCAACCATGAGGGAAAGGCAGGGAAATGCTCAAGATGCTGATTCTCACATCACCAAGGCACTGGACCAATGTCAGCAGCCACCTATTTCCAGACTTCATGTTGTGGGGGTCAAATTTAAACCTGCCCTGGATGATCTGGCCTCTCCAAGCCTCACAGCCTCATCCACTCCTCCTTATGGTCTCTGACTCCAGACACATCAACTATCTTGACATCTTTACATATGCTCTGTTTTCTCTTCCTCTGCTTCCACCCCTGCATGAGCACCTTCCTCCGCCTGCCTAGCATGCTGGCTCTCTTCCTCCTCATATCTAACCCCTCCTTTCCTCCAGGCATCACCTGCTCTGTAAAACCTTCCCTGGCCTGCCAGACAAGGCCAGTTCCTCCAGTCGTACACTCTTGTAGCATCACGCACCTCCCATTCCCTGCTACAATACTACGTCACTTTGTGGAGTTATTTGGACCAATGTCTGTTTCCCCTGCTGGCCTGTGAGCTCCACAGGGGCTGGGGCCAAGCCTGGCTTACTCAAATTGTGTGCCAGGGTGAAGTACTAGTGATTGGCACATAGTAGGCATTCAATACACGTTAGATGAATGAATGAAGGAATGAACGAAGTACAGCACATGAGCGTCACACAGCAAAAGGTGGGACGAGAAGGTAGGCAGGGCCCAGATTGTGCAGAGCCTTTTAGGTCCCGGTGTGGAGCCCGGATCTTCCCCTGAGGGTGATGGGGGGCTTATGAGCAGGGAGATGATGTAATGAGATTTTCCTGGCAACTGAGGTTGCCCCTTCTTGGGCTATTTTAGTAGGTGGCAGAACTGCTAAAAAGGCAGATAAGGGAGTGTTCCAATTACCTGAGCTGCATAACAGATCACCCCAAACATAGAGGCATAAAGTGGCTGTCATTTTATTTACTCATGGATTCTGTGGGTCAGGAATTCAGGCAAGGCTCAGCTGAGTGGTTCTTTTGCTCCTTGTGGCATCTATTGAGGTCACTCTGAGGTCCTCAGGGGGCAGATGGGCTGGTCTGCAGGGTCCCAGGTGGCTTCACTCCCATGGCCAGTGCTGGTGACTGTCTCCTGGAGCGCCCAGTGTGCCCTCTCCAGCATGCTGGTCTCAGGGTAGGCAGATATCTTACAGGGCACCTGACTTCCCCCAGAGGACCAGGCGGAAGCTCCATGGCCTTACACAGCACAATTTCTGCGGCATTCTACTGAATGAAGCAGTCACAAGCCCACCCAAATGGAAGGGAAAGACACAGACTCCATGTCTCAGTGGGAGAGGTGTTGAAGAATTTGGGGACACAATTTAAAACCATCACAGGGAGCAGTTCAGCCTTGGGGGCAGCAGAGGCGTATTCTTCGCCATGAGGACACTAGGCCAGCTTCCTTGGGGCACGACTCCATGTACAGGGCATGTTGCAGCTGAGCCAGCTCCTTTGCACAGAGACATCCAGGTTGTCCTGGCTGGTGTTGAGTTGTAGGAGCCAACAATCAAATGGGAAACAAAGGTTCAGGTTTAGAGACAGGAAAAGAATCTGCAGCAGTGGCGTAAGTCCGTCGAGGGGCAGGTTAAAGGCAGGGGGTGAAGCCCTCTCCCCTGACATGGGGCTCTCATCCGGCTTGACCTCGGATCTTGGGGGTGCTACGTCCCCCATGGAGCCTCAGCTTTAGCTGTAAAAGGGACATTTCTTACACATTCCGGATGATTCTTCATTCTTCCTTTTATGTGTTTTTGGAGTTAGCTGGTTTGTTCACAAAGTTGGTGGTTGGTCTCGTAGATTTAGTAAGTGCTGCATTTAACACAACTGCATAGAAGTAGGAATAAAAATAATAGTTAACATTTATTGAGCACTTGCTATAGGTCAGGCCCTAAGTTTCTTGCATGTATTAAGTCCTTAAATACACAAAGGAGTGGGCGAGGTCCCCTGCCATTTTATACGTGATGTGCTAAGGAAGAGAGAGTGAGTGACTCACTCAAGGGGACACGGCCTGGGGGCAGCAGGGCTGGGGTGTGCCGGGCATCAGGGCTCCAGACACCTTGAGCACTCATCTGTGTGTCTTTACATACACATCCAAGGGGGAGATTAGAAGTATTTAGCAGCAGGTGTGGGCATGGGCCAATTAGGATGAGCATCGGCTAAAAGCAACTGGTACTACCAGGACAGTACATACCATCTCTCTACGTCCCTACCCAAATCTACCTACATCCATGTGTCCACAACCATGTCTGTATCTGTGCCTATATCCACCCAGATCTGTATCTCTGTCTCTGTCTACATCATCTGTGTGTGCCTGTGCCTATCCCCATAGTCATCTGTCGATATCTGTGTCTGTCTGTATCTATTAATAGATCAATCAGTATCTGTCTAGATCAATATCTTATTCTTCAATATCTGGTCTGTGTTTATGTCCATATTCACATCTATATCCATCTATCTCTATTGATGTCAAAACCTCTCTGAGTTTGGATTCCCCCCAAAGCAGATCCCACAACAAGGGGGTGGTGCAGGGAGTTATTTGGGACGTGGCCCCAAGAGACACAGTGGGGAAAGTGAGGCAGGAGTGTTAATGAGAAGTTGGGCAAAGCAGACCACTGGGTCTCAGCCCCACTGGGGTCCTCTGGGAGCCCCAGGAACATGCCTCAGCCTTGCCTTACTGAGGGTGCTGTCTTAGTTTGGGGTCCCCCAGAAGCTGGCCCTGAGATGGTGGTGCAGAAAACACTAGTTGGGACAGCAGGGACGGCAGCCCACAGAGGGTTTGTATCAAGCAGGTTACATCTGTGGGTGGCTGGGGCTTAATCCTGCCGGGATATTCTGGGAACCTCCCAGAACCTGTGCCTCGGAGTTATCCCACCTGGTGGGTAAGGGAGTTGGGGTATTTGCATCCCAGCTCCCATCAATCCACGTTTGAGGTCTGCTCCTGGGGGTGTTAGTTCCCTCTACTTCTGATCTGGCACAGGAGGGTGTGGTGGACTCTGGAGGCAGAGGGAGCCCACAGGTCACAAAATGCGGGCACTGGAATTGGAGATGGGCCCGGAGTTCCCAAAGAGGAAAGGGCGAGAGTTTGGGGCACAGCATACCAGCAGTGACCGCTGCAAATGTTTACTCACTGACTCCTCACCTGGGGGAGGAGGGCTGCCCTGGGGGTGTTTGGGCCCCGCCTCTGCTGGGCTGTCCTGTGTGTGGGCTGGGCAGACTCCCCTGGCCAGGAGAGACCCCGTAGGTGAGGAGCAGAGAGATGTGGGGCCCGAGCTGGTTGGGGACTGAGCACCTGGGCTGCAGATGAACTCGGAGATGCAAGGCATCAATACATCTCCGTCTGTATGTAGTTCTGTGTCACCATCTAGATCAATCTTGGCACAGAGAAAGCAGTGGGAGCCCAACCCCAAAGGGGCCGTCTGTGGATGTTAGGGTCCCAGGCCATTTCCGTTTCCTTCTTGTGCTCGTAGGAATTTTCCGAATTTTCTCCAGTCAGCATGCATCACTCCTGTAGTCAGAGCTGTCCTGGTGTGCCCGTGAGCCAGACACCACTTCTGGGAGCGTCTCAGGTCTTGGTTTTTTCATCTTGAAAGTGAGGAGGTCCGATTGCAAAAATCCACCTACATTTTAAATTTCTTTTCACGCACTTAGTTCTCGACAAAGCTCCAAATTAAAAACAAAAATATTTTAAAACATCAAAGATTTTAGAACAAAAATATTAACTCTGAATGTATCAAACGCTTTCAAAACATCCTAGACAAGCACGGAACAGTTCTCCACCAGCCTGCTGAGCTTGGCCAGTCCCTTCTCCTCCCACAAGAAGAGTATTTTTAGAGCATTTTCAACCAATTTTCACTGAATCTTAGTTTTCTCCCTCCCCCACCCACCCAGTACCTGAGGTGCAGAAGTGAATTTATAACAGGAAGCCTTTGATTTTAGAGCCTTTATGTTTTTGAAGTCCTCCAAAGCAGGGCTGTAAAACAACCGGCGTGTCTTAAAGGAATGTCACATGCCCCACACAGGGGGTGGCAGGGAGGGGCACGTCTGCGCTCAAAGCGAGGAGCCGCCTGCCCGTGGAGGAAGCGGGCGTCTGGGCGAAGGCCGCGCACCGTCCCTCTCCCCGTGGGCGCTGTCCTTAGCCGCCCTCCTTCTCGCACCACTTTGACAGCCGCTTTCATGGCCACAAAAGGGAAGAAACAGCATCGCATGGTCGCAGGTGGCGACGGGAAGTGGCAGGCAGATTTCAAAAATGTTAAAATGTGATCAACACGCACCTTGAACAAAGGGGATGGAGGCTGCGTCCTCGAAGAATTCTAGACCTGCCTGGACAGGCTGCCCGGCGAGCCTGAGCCCAAACCCCCCGATCCCCACTCAGCGAAGTGGCTGATACAAGACCCCCCTGGACTTCCGGCTGCCTCGCTGACTCCCCCAGACAGGACGGCCTCGGGGAAGGACCCCCGTGGTCTGGGCTCCCACACTGTCACTCACTCCACCCGCAGATATTACTGCTCCTGCCGCACATGAGAGGAGCCCAGGGCTCGGGCGTGGGCAGCTCGAGGTCACAGCTAGAAACAGTGTACTGCCCCTTCATGCACTTCACAGCGACATCCCAATGTCAGAATTCCAGTGGCTCAGCTCTCAACGCACATTCACGAATTTTACCTTGTTCTCGCCCACCCTGGGTGACAAAGAGGGTTATTCCCACTCTACAATGGCCGAGTTGAGCAGTGGCAGAGACAGCACGGCTCCCTAACCCCAAAGTACTTCTCAGAAGAGGAAACAGCTTCAGAGAGGTTGAACAACGTGACATGTTCAGAGTCACCCAGGGTAAGTGGCAGAAGCTGAGACTCAAATTCTGACCAGAACAAACTTCAATCTAGGCCAGGGATTGGCAAACTGCAGCCCACGGGCCAAACACAGCCCGCGACCTGTTTCTATAAGTAAAGTTTTATTGGCACACAGCCGTGTCCATTTATCTACATACTATTGTCTGTGGCTGCTTTTCTACTACAGCAGAGCTGAACAGTTGTAACAGTGACTCTATGCCTCACAAAGGCTAAAATATTTATTATCTGGCCCTTTGTGGAAAAAGTTTGTTGATCTGTGATCTAAACACATATAGAGTCCATTTCAAAATAATTAGACTGCTGTGAATTACATGAACAAACCAGGGAGCCCAACCATGATAGGTTAGTCAATTTATTAGCCTGGATTAACTGCACAAAACAGAAACTACTGTAGTTACTGTTGGTTGTAATACAGGGGACTGGGAGCCTGAGAAATTGTGGCAGGGGCTGGAAGGACGCTGTCACTGTCGTCCAGAGGAATTCCAGCCTCTTGCTGAATGTGCATGCTTTCCCCTGCCTCCTGAGGTGGGCACATGTGGGTCCTCTGTTGAGACTACTCCCCCTGACCCACCTTGTCCTGCTAACTGCTGCTCACCCACCTGTCAGGTCCCTGTCCAACCTCCTCTAGGAAGCCTTCCCGGGCTCCCCATGCTGGCCCAGGAGCCTCGTCTCTCTGTCTCCCTGGGAGCCATCCTTACTTGGACAATTGTGCCACCCCCCTGCAAGGCAATGCATCTGCTTACTGCTCCGTTGCCTTGTGGCCAATCTCATCTTCCAGAGACGGCTGCAACAATATTTCCCATCCCACATGTGACTTTGACACTCTTCCCTTTAAGTGTGTTCTATGTCCCTGTTCCTCGAAACTCAGCAAGTGTTTGTGATAGCTTTGACCACCAGAGTATGGCAAAAATGACGCAGATGGCAGAACTGATGTTAAGTGACTTACCAAGCTAGGTCACAAAGGCCAAGGCGGCTTCCCTGTGGCGCACTGAGATACTGGCCCTGGAAGCTCTCGGCTGGCACTAAGCAGTGTGAGTGCTTGGGAGGCCGCCATGCTGTGAGGAAGCCCAAACGGCCCACACAGAGACCACACAGAGAGGGCCTGAGACCACATGAAGAGAGGAAGCCAGCAAGCTGCCAGATGATTCCCCTGCACATCCCTCTTTTATGTCCAGTCACCATGACACATCTCACAACATGGGAGATGGTGAACCAGAACCGTCCAGGTGAGCCCTTCCTGAGATCCTGACCAGAGAACACACAGGAGGGGCTATGGATTGAACTGTGTCTTCCCCCAAAAGATATGCTGGACTCCTAACCCCTGGTACCTCAGAATGTGACCTTATTCAGTAATAGGGTCTTTTCAGAGGCAATCAAGTTAAAATGAGGTCATTAAGGTGGACCCTAATCCAGTATGACTGGTGTCCTTATAAGGAAGAAAATGAGCCACAGAGGTGCACAGAGACACAGGGAGACACCATGTGAAGGTGAGGGCTGAGATTTGGGTGGTGCATCTGTAACCACAGACCACCAAAGATTGCCTGCAACCACCAGCAGCCAGGACAGAGGCATGGGGCAGACTCTCCCTCACAGCCTCAGAAGGAACCAGCCCTGCAGACACCTAGCTCTTGGACTTCTGGCCAACCTTTTGTCTAAGCTGCTCAGCATGTGGTACTTTGTGATAGCAGCCCTAGCAAACTAATACAGGCAATAATAAAATGACTGTGGCTTTCAGGCACTACATTTTGGAGTGATTTGTTACACAGCCCTAGCCAGCTGGAATACTCTGTCACAAAAGTCTCATTTCCTTGAAGGCAGGAACCCTTGGCACGTGGTATATACTTACTAAATATTTGCTATATGAGCATATGGGCTGACTAGTGGATGATCAGCCACCATTGGCCTCAGGTAATTCCCTGGACAGCCCGTTTGTTCAAGGACCATCCCCAGAGAATTAAGATCTAGGCAGCAGTATGCTGGGGGCTACAAACTCAGAAACAATGTGAGCTTCCATTGCACGCCTGGGAACCGGAGTGAAAACCACATGGTGATGCACTTCCTGACTGAGCCAATGCCTGGAAAACAGGAAAGTTAATGCCTATGCATTTTTATGGGCACCCGACATGAGGTTCTGGAGGATGGTTGCCTGAAAGCCAAACAATGCGTGTGAATTGTTAAGAAAGAGGGGCAGCCATGTGCTTTTGCATTCAAGTGAGACATACAATTGAATAGATGTTAAAGGCATCTCAAATTGATGAAAAAGCTAAAAGACAGCTTAACCTTGAGTTCCGGAATGTATCCTGTACTATGCAGAGCCACTGTGGGAGCAGAGAAAAGTTTGCAAGATTGTAGAGTTTTAGGAGACTTAAGGGGCCCTGACAACCAACCCCCCACTTCCAGGAAGGTGGATACCCACCATCTAAAATAGAGGGATATTTTTATGCTTAATTTTTTTCCGAAAGTATAGTAAAGTGTTAAGGTTGGGAGTTGGTCATTGACCTTTATTGGAAAGGTCTCAAGTCATGTGTAACACATATTTGGTAATAAGATTGGTGATGTTATGTGTCGGGGATGCAGGTGTCAGTGAGAGGAGCTGGGTGAGGAGGGGAAGCCACACAAGGTGGTCACATCCCAACGTCACGCAGCTGGGAAGTGGCTGGGCTGGACTTTGAGCTCAGGCCCACTTGACATCAGAGCCGTGATCTTACTCCCGAGCCGTGCACATAGACGCTACAGCCATGCACAGCCCCAGCTGGCGTCGCACGCCAAGTGACAGCACAGGCAATGAGTGAGGGCCCAGCGAGCCCTCACCTGGGGGCTGGAGGGGCCCTTTCCTGCAACCATCCTCTGCCTGTCTACTTGACACTGCTAGTTTTGTTTGATTTAGTCGATATTTTAAATCACATAAACAACCTTACCTTGCACTCATGGGCCTCTGAGTTTGAAAATGCTGGTTGACTTATAACCATGCTGTGTCTGTTGGCCAACCGCTTACATATACCTTTTCTACATTTCCTCACGTTCTTCGTACACGCGCTTTTTCATTGTTCTAATGAAATATGCTTGTATCACTTGTTGAATTATAAGCATGGCGCGGTTCTTTTATTTCCTATTTTCATGGCCATGTAATAATATCTCACTGCATTGATGCTGTAGCACCTCCGCTGCAGGTGCGTCTCCTCTATTCCAAAACCCTCGGCACAAACATTTTCACGCGTAGAACTTTTTTATTCTTGCTCCCTCATTTCCTATGAATACATTTCTAAAAGTGAGATCTGACTAGATCAAGGTGTATAACTTTTGGAAGTAGTTTCTAATAGATGTTTTTAAATCATTTTCCAAAGGACTGTAAGCAGTTACGTCCCCACTGGTGAAGTCCCATGGGTCTGCAGAATCAGGCTTATCTGTTTCCAGGGAATTTTTTGTTTGTTTGCTTCTGTGAGGAGCTCACGGAAGACAGTGTCTGCCTCTTCTAATTGAAGCCATACTAGTCTAATTATTAAAATTATTATTTTTACTTGTATTTTTTTTCTGTATCAGAAATGTGTTTCTTCAGCTCAACAGAACATGGAAGTCTGAAAAAAGCCTTGCCTTCTGCAAAGGATGTGAGCTGGCTGGCGGCCAACGGTTGGACTTCACCCCCTCGTAAATACCTCCCTTTCCCGTTAGGAGCCGCGAGATAAGACGGCCAGGACTCTGCCGCGGACAGGGTGGTATCCCTCCATCTGCTGAGGAACAGGGACCCCAAGGTCAGCCGCCCTGCCAGCCAGGTCCCCGGCGGTCGTAAGCTCCTCAAGTGACAGGATGGCATCTTGTTCATCTCCACGACATTCTAAGCCCCAGCGGAATGTTCTGCAAATGTTGTCTGAAGAGACCTTTTCTGTACTTTCATTTTGAAAGCCACTGCAGGGCGGGGGTCCGCCCGTCCACTCTCTCCTTTCTGTTCCTGCTCTCTGGGCCTTGCTCTCCTGCCCTGCGCCCACCTGCCTGTCGCCCGCGGGCCCCCCATATGCATCTCAGGCCTGTCGTATTCCCTCCTGTGTCCACTGGGCACTTAGTTTTCAAGGTGAGACGCAGTGGGCAGGGACAGGGGCTGCGAGGCTGCCCCATGCCGGGAAGACAAGCACTGCCTCGTGCCTGGGCGAGCTTGCGTGCACAGGGTGTCCACGCCAGTCGCCACCGGCATCGTGAAGGAGCTGATGCCCACTGAGCATGTGCTGCATGCATTACCTCTCCAGTGGGGGCCCCTCTAGTGCCACGCGGGGGGGGAGGGCTGAGCTGGCTCCAGAAGGTCACGGGGCAGAGAAGTTCAGACTTGGACCAGAAGGGCTGGAAATGAGCTGGAAATATGCTCCTTGAAAGGGGGTGTGCGTGTGTGCGGAGTGTGTATGAGTGTGTGTGTGAGTGTGAGTGTAAGTGTGAGTGCGTGAGCATGTGAGAGTGTGGGTGTGTGAGTGTGAGACTGTGTAGGTGGGCATGAGTGTGCAAGTGTGAGTGTGTATATGGGTATGAGTGTGCGAGTGTGGGACTGAGTGGGTGGGTGGGTGAGCGTGCATGTACGAGTGCATGAATATGCGAGTGTGAGCACGTGAGTGTGTGAGTGAGTGGGGGGTGAGTGTGCAAACGTGCCCGTACCGTGGCTCAGCAGCCTCCCTTTGAGGCTAGCGGGCCTCTGGAAACGCGAGTGCATCGGGCCCTGCACAGCCAGCCCTGCCCGCAGCCGGGTGTCACCGCCCGCAATGCCCGGCCCAACGTGGCGAGCATCCCCAGGGGTCTCAGCCGGCGGTGACGTCTGGATTCGGCAATGCTGGGAGACATAGTTGATTGTCACAGCTGGGGGACGGGGGTTCTACTGGCACCTGGTGGGTGCTGCACAACGTCCTCCCACAAGCAGGACAGCCCCCATGGCAAAGAATTATCCCACCCGACAAGTCAGCCTTGCTGAGGCGGGGGAACCCCTTGACTGTGTACAGGTAGGTTCAGGGAAATGGAGACGTCACCTGCATTGATGGTCTTTCCCCGGGGGCCATGAAAACTGAGGCTTGGGGCACATCCCAGGCCCCCTACCCGAGCTCCTGGCTTCCCTGGCAGAGCTCGAGTCAGCCCACCCCGGCCTGGGATTCTCTGTAAGAAGGAGAATTCCTGGATGAGCCCAGGGCCTTGACCGAATCTGTCATTTGTGGGGATTGATCTGGCGTTTGTCGTCTGCTGTGGACACCGAGAGCTGAGCCCGGGACCACACCCCTCAGAGCAAACGCCTTAGCAGTTGATGCTGAAGCGTGCTCCCCCGGGGAACAGGAAAGTGTCTGTGGCTGCAGCAAGTGGGCGATTTTGGTGGCAAGGAGAGGGCTTCTAACGGTTTGGAGAGGACACCCAAAGCCAGGCATCCTGCCACAAGTGAGGCAGGCACAGGCGGGCTCATTGTTTTTAAATAAAATATACAGCAGCATTAAGGAGAATTTGGGGAAAATGCACCCAGATCTTTAGCTCAGATGCTTTCCTTTTTGTTCCTGTGACAGAATATATCCATGTCTATATGTAGTTTCCACTAACATGTAGATATTTATGAGATATTTTGATTGGTCAGCTGGTTTTTGTTTTGTTTTGTTTTTACCAGCTGTTAGCATGGTCTTAGTGGTCACCAGGTGTAGGACCCCATGGTGGTCTGCTAGGTGGGACATCACGGCTGCTTCGCAACCTCAGCCGTGCACTTGGTCCTTGCTATTTTTCCTTTCCTGAGACCTCACTGCAGGAAGCATTTCTGTGCAGACTTTTCCTTCTCTTGGATTATGCTCTTGGGGTGAATTCCCCAGGGTGGGATCGTTGTGTTGCTGGGCGAGACTTTCATTGTGTTGCATGGGCATGGGTTTTGCCTCTCCTGCTTCCAAAGGGATGTAAGGTGGTTTGCCAAGATTTGGGCGCTGCAGCAGTAGAACATACTAGAAAGGGCATGTGTCTGAAATCACAGAGACTGGGTTCAAAGCCCTGCTGTCACTTACTCACTGTGTGACTTTGGGAGGTCACTTCACCTTGCTGTATAAAGCCAGGATGATGATAACAGCCACCTCAGGGCTTCACTCAAGGATTATAAGAATGATGTGACGTCCTCAGCACGGTGCCCACTGGTGATTTGCACAAATCTGTGTACAGTTGTTACATTTGGTGGACATTAAGCCCAAACAGTAACAGTAGGGATGTGACAGGTACCTGCAGTGAAATGACAGCAAGAATCATCCCACGTGGGGTCCTAGGCACTGGCCACAGATTTGGCTCTGGCTTCTCTCACGTCCCTAGATTGGAGGGAAATAGGATGATATTGAAATTTACAGTGCCCATAAAATAAAAGCAAAGCCATTGCTGCGGATTACAGCTGTTTCTGATATCAAGAAATTTCTCCCATGGGGTTTTTTAAAAATATGATAAAAAACTGGAAACAACTGAAATGTTAGACAACGGGGAGTGTTAGGGAAATAAAGTTAAAGTAACTTGAAGAATTATCATGAGACTTTTAAACTATTATTATTATTAAAATTTAAACATTTACATTAAAATGTAAAGAAAATACGTAAGATGTATGTATACTGGGATGACAACAGTGGATTAAAAGGTAAAGATCACATTTTGCACTTTTTCAAAATTGTCTTAGCTGTTTGTAGAAGTTTATTTTGCCATATAAATTCTAGAAAATCAGTTTGTCAAGTTCTTCAAACAGCTCTGTTGGGATTTTGACGGGAGCTTCGCGGAATGTGTAGGTTAATTTGGAGGGAAATGGCAGCCCGACAGTCAGGCATCCCACCCACGAACAGGATCGCTTTTCATTTGTTCAGGTCTTCTTTCACGTCTTAATGAAGTTTTCAATTTCTCCATAAAAGTTCTGCGCTTTCTTTTTAAGGGTAATTCCCAGATGCTTTATAATCATGGAAATGGCATGTTATTTCGTACTGCGTTTTAATGTGTCTTTCAGTTGCTTTTTGCTTGCATCGCGGATGGCCCTTGATCTGCAAATGCTAAGCTCACACACAGCAACCTCACTGGGTTTTATCGTCCGTCTTTGCTCATCCTTTCAGAATATTTCTGTGCCTGCACAGACGTAAAAGGGTTCGCATGGGTGTATAAAACGCACAGATGCAGATGTGCACCCACTGTGTGTCCTCCCGATCCCACGTGCACCTCATTGAGCAGGGGGCTGGCTCCGTTCCCCTGGGTGCCAGGGGTGCTCAGGCACGGCGGAAGCCTCCTTCCACCGTCGGGATGGGAGTCAGAGGACAGCTGCCCGGCCTCTCCCGGCCTTCAGCTGGGATGACTCCGAGGCATGTTCTATGAGCTTCCCAGACTTTTCCCTGGAGCAGGATGGAGCTCCAGTTACCCACGAGGGTGCAACCTGGTGGATAATGCACCTTTTATTGGCTGCTTTCTTTTCCTGTCTCACTTTTTCACTCCCCTGTGGGTATTTCCTGGGATCATTTTCCAAACACACTGCTTGCATTCCTTGCCTCAGGGTCTGCTTTTGAGGGAGCCCAGACAAGACAGCAGCTGAATCATTACCCCTGTGAATACTCCACTGGGCCGTGAGCTTGGAGGGGGCAGGGGAGGCGATCGGGGTCTGTCCGGCTCAGTATCTTATTCCCGGTGCTTAGCATGGCGCTCGGCCCTCGTCTAACGCTTCCATAGTGACGTGGTCAATAGGTGGGTGGGTGGGCAGGAGTGGAGGGAAGGAAGGAGGAAGGGTGGATGGATGGATGGAAGGAAGGACGGATGGAGAAAGGGATGAGTCAAAGGAAGGATTAGTGGAGGGAAGAGTGGCTGGATAAACGGCGGATGGAAGACTGGATGAACGATGGATGGGTAGTTGCTGCGGAGGAGACGGGAGGAACCTGGGTCATGTTCAATCCAGAGGCCTGCTGCACTTTTTGGCAAAGTGTTTTCATTCCTCCCACGCTCCGCCACTCCTTGCGTTCTGCATCCTTCTCTGAAAAGTTTCTCTGGTGCGTCAAAGACAATTGCTCGCACCCCACCCTTCCCAGGAATAACAGTGTCCCCGACCTCCATCTTCCTGAGGACTTTGTTTTGGGAACGAGCAAAACAGAAAACCACAAAGCCAAGCTGGGGTGGATATTGTGGGCTTTCAGTTTAGCTCAGGGAGAAGACTGAAGCCATCCCCGTCGTCCAGTGACGCAGACCCACGTGCCCGACGGGAGCCACTGTCCAGGGCATCCGGGCAGGGAGTAGGAAGGGACGTCCACCTGGGCACTTTGGGAAGGGCCCCCCATCCTCTGCATCTGCCCCCTGCCTGCCAGCTCAGACCCCAAATCCCTGTCTCGGGAAGCTGTGTTGCCTTCACCTACACTGAACGCTCAGGCTGAACAGCAGAGCTCCCCAGGCAAGGCGCCTCGGTGGTTTACATTATCTGACTGATATTAGATCTTTTCCTGAAAGCCGGGCTTAATGAGGGGGGAGGGGAGTCGGTGTGTGGCCGTGGGTTTTTGAAGTAGGGAAGTAAGAGCAATACTTTGGAGGGACAAAGAAGAGACTAGGCAGGGTTAGGGTGAACTAGCAAATTTTGGTAGCCTTGAAACTGACCACATCGTGAATTCAAACAATAATACTAGCTAATGTTTGAGGGCCTACCATGTGCTAGCTACATGGGGTAGCTCCTCTAATGACTTTGTTAGAATTTACACCAACAATTGTGTTGGGTAGGTTACATTACTAGCCTCATTTCACAAATGAGGGCCAGAGGCTCAGAGAGGTTAAGTCACTTGCCCCCAGTCACACAGCAAGTTAGAGGAAGGGCCAGTTCCAACTTTGTCTATTCCCTTTGCTGCAACATTATTGCTTCTCTGCCCAACGTCCATTAGACTCAACACCAAATCACCAAATCATTGGATGTGATTCATTTATCTCTTTGATCATTGCTTCCACTAAATGGATAATTTGCTTTCCACACTGGAAGAGATGGCCAAGGACTGTGAAGATACTTGTCAGTCCATGACGCCTTAGAAAGGGCACAGAAGATTAGGAGTCTGCAGAGCTGCCTATCAGCATTCTAGTGAACTGAGCATTACCTCCATTGGTCATTGGTCCTCTCTGAACTTTAGTATCTTCTTCTGCAAAGTAGAGGTGAACGTGTTTCATGATGGCAAGAGTTCTTGTCAGCCCTAAAATTCTAGAGCACCCACCATTTGCTAATTGTGTGAACTAAATGCTGGAATCTCTTTGAACCTCGATCTCCACAACAGACCAGTTGCAAAAATAATTGTACTTTTCGGTGAAAATGAAATGAATGGGGTAGTGCATAGAAATGCACTTAACGAAAAGACTGGTGGATCATGTTCATGAGGGTGGACTTCCTGCTGCCACACACAGCCCCACATCTTAGAGGCTCAACACATGGCAATTTCTTTCTTGATCACACAACAGTCCAGCACTGATTCTTCTGGTCGTTTGTTTCTCCTGCAGGGTCTCTGCTCCCGGGTGCTTGGAGACCTCTCCACTCAGCAGGCGGCTGGGGAGGAGGCTGGGGAGTTGCACATTAGGGTTTGAGGGGTCAGGCCTGGAAGTGGTCAATATCACTTTCACCCCATTCCATTGACCACAGCTCGGTCATTCGGTCATTCGGTTGCCCCCAGCTGCAAGGGAGGCCGGGCAACGTGGATGGCTGTGTTCCCTGGAAGGAAAAAGGAGAAATGATTTTGGGAACAATTTTCTGGCCTGTGCCAGAGCTGCATAATGAGTTACATAACGACGATGAAGGTGCTGCTATTGGTCGTTTTGTGGAAAGAAAAAGGTCCTTGACTTACTAGGATTGAGAAAAGACGATCCCCACGTCGATACGTGTGCGAGCACGTGTATAAAGGTGCGTGCGTGGGTGTGTGTTCCCCAGAAAACAGAACCTGGGGCAAAAGCTAACATGCTGCCACTTTATTTGGGGTGCAATCCCAGGAGTGCAAGTGAGGGGAGGGGAGGCAGCGGGAGGGTTCCATGCTTAGCTGGCCACCACGTGGCACTGAGAGCAATTGATGGCCCCCCTTAGGGGACTCTTCCAAAAGTCCACATAAACAATTGCTTCTCAGTATCCATCCAGGGCAGAGAAAAGAGAGAAATTATTCCACTGGCTCCTGCTACTCATCGGCCAGTCTTTCAACCCGCAAAGCATCAAGTCTTTCCTGGTGGTGCATGGACGGGTACTGGGCGAGCCCTGCAGCACCCAAGGCCTCTGAGGCAGCAGGACAGCCCCGGAGTGGGAGGTGAACTGTGTCCCGCGTGGACACCCAGCAAGGCACCTGCAGAACTTGGCTGGGACTAGGAAAACCTGCTGCCACAGCGGGGCCTGGAACAAGGAACCCAAGCATCTAAGGACAGACGAGAACAACAGGATCTGCGTGGCACAGAAAAGGTGACTGATGTGGGCGTCATTTTTGCCAAGCTCACGGACACCAGGATTGGAGAGACCACTTGGCGCCCGGGCACCTGGTTAGCACACGGCGTTCCCGCCTGCAGTGGAGCCTGATTTCTGCCTTGCACTGTATCTGACCTCTTGCAAGTTTGAGTGTTTGCTGGAAATAAAAAGCCCGTGCACACATGATCCTCTGAGGCCGGGGCCCTGTCATCCTTCACCAAAATGAGCCCTTCAACAAATGTAAATACCCTCCGTGTTCTCCCGGAGGCCCGTCCTAACAAGGCCTCGCTGGGGCCCCCCATAATCCCTGGGATTGCCGAAGCTTTTAGGTTTAAGGGAGTAATTTGTAAGGCTGCCTGTCTCGCAGCCAGCTCTGCGGTGACTTGCCTGCGGTATGTTCCCAGGCGTCTCTGAGAAACAGTGGCTTGGACTCACTCAGGGTAGTCGAGCAGCTCTGCCGACCCTGAGCTCGGAGCCCTCTGGATCCCAGAGTCACAGAATTTTCCTGGGAAAGTCAACAATAGCAAGCACCATCCTTTCGGGCTTGGGATGGGCTGGGGGTGGGGCAGGGGATCCAAAGCTTGGAAGATGTGGGAGGGAACCCCCAGACAACTGGGACCATTGTGGGGTGCCAAGAAGAGCACAGAGCTCAGGGAGCTAAAGGGCCTGGCTCAGAGCCTAGGGTCAGGCCAACTAGCTGAGTGGCCTTGGGCAAGGCAGTGAATGTGCCTACACCGCTCCTTCCAATGGCTTCCTGAGTCCTGGCCAGGCTCAGAAGTCTGCGTGTCCCCACCGTGTCCTGTGCCTCCAACCCTCGCCGGGAGGGTGCTCTACAGCTCCGTCTGCTCCTGGAACTTCTGCAGTCTTCTGTGACTTCTCTTCTCTGTCTGCTGGCTAGACATTGAGACCCGGGGGAAGACCCCAAGACCACAGAAAGTGGGTCCTCGGCTCCAGAATGGCTGTGTGGAGCCAACCACCCACCCCGCCATCCCATGGGTGCACCCGGTTCAGCTCCTGAAATCCAGGTTACGTGTCCCGGCAGTTACCCTCTGCTGACTGCTTCGTACTCAAGACACCAACTTAAGCTCTTTGAGCCCATTGTCTCATCTTGAAAATGGCACAATGTGTATGCCCTGCTTGGCCACCAGGGCTGCTGTGAACCCAGATGAAGCAGTGTGAGTCTGGTCCGAGTCAGGCAGGCCCCTAGACTGCGGCCACCAGCACAGCACCCAGGCTGCTCCAGGGCCGAGGTCAAGATCAGATGAGGTCTTGCGGGTGAAGTACCCGGCCAGCGCCCAGGCCTGCAGCGGGCCCCTCACCAACGCCCGCGGCCTTCCCCAGTGGGCTGCTTCTTCCTCATTTTGCTTTCCACATCCAGCTGTTCTGCCCAGCTCTGACCTCCAGAGACGGCACCGCCTGCCCCCGGCCCTTTCTCTGGCTTCCCGTTGGGTTCTGCCAGAGGGAGGTGCCTCCGGGAGATTGGTGGCTGGGCTGAGAGAGGTGTCAGGCCATTTCTTCCTCCTGGCAGTGGTCCTGTGCCTCTGACCAAGCTTCTCTCTTCCTTACCCCTGGCTCTTCCCCAGCCTCCCCCAACCCCCGCCCTCTTGAACCTGAGGGTGGCCGTGGCTTCCTGTCATGGCTTGTCTCTGGCTGCCTCAACCTGCTCACACCTCTATAGACAGTCCCTCCATTGATGCTCTGCAAAACCCACTGGATGTGCTATCTCCTCGCTCCGGGACCCCAGCGGCTGCCCCTGGCCAATGTCAGTGAGGGGTCTGGACTGAAGCAGCAGACACGCACTCTGCCTCACTCAGCAGCAAAGGGATTGGGAAGGGATATGAGGGGCTTATGGAATTTCCAGAAGGCTTTAAGACATGGAAATGAGAGCCTGGGAAATCAAATCACAGAACCAGGCTGGTGGGGCACAGCTGCCACCACCAGGGCCTTGCTCGGAGGCCGGGACCCCAGCACCTGAGGCTGCTGCTATGGGTGACCCGGGAGGGGCTGGGGGCAAGAGTGACACCTCCAGAAATGATGAGCTCCGCGCTCAGATGTGCAGGTGCGTGCGGGCATCACTCGGTACACCACAGCTGCTGCTGGGGAGCCTGCATACTGAACATTCGGCACCATGTGATGAAGACAGGGCGGTTTGGAGGCCGGTTGGATGCGCTGCACCTTCCAGCTGCCCTTGTGTCTGCCCCTCCCTCCTTTTCCTCTGTGCCCCGGGAGGTGCCTGAACATGTAACACTCTGTGTTGTGTTAATCTGGCTCCTTTGTCCTCCTACCAGCCCAGTTCAGCCAGTGCAAGGCACCAGTGAAAGATCCGAGGGTGGGAGGGGAGAGATTAGGGCAGTTATGGACAACAGCTGCAGGCTCCTAGCAGGCTGGCTGTGTCCCTCTGAGGAAGGCCACGGCTCCTACTGAACAGGCCTGTCTCTCCTCCTGGGCCTCCCTCGGTTTGGGGTTCTGTAACTCTTCCCCACCAGCCCCTCAGTCCCAGTGGTGGTCTCTGCTCCCTGCTGTTTATGATGGGGTGGGAGGCTGTACCACCTTTGTTGGCATCCTTTGTAAATCATTCTTGTATTAAACTCTCAATTTCTTGCTGGTACCTTGACTGATAGTAGCAGGCAAAAATGAACAAGCGACAGGCTGTCCCTTGCTGGTCATGCTGGGTGGGTGAGCTCACCTTCTGGGCCTCTGCCGTGAGTGGGATCATGTCCCTCACAAAGACATGTTCAAGTCCTAACCCCCAATACCTGTGGAGGTGACCTTATTTGGAAAAAAGGTGTCATCAAGCAGATATAATCAAGTTAAGATGAGGTCATACTGGATCAGAGTGGGCCCTCATCCCATGACTGGCATCCTTTAAGCAGAAGGAAATTGGAACAAAGACACTCAGGAGAGAAGGCCTATGACGATGCAGCAGAGATCGGAGGGATGCATCTACGTGCCGGAGAACACTGAGAATCGCCGGCAACAGCAAAAGCCGGGAGAGAGGCAAGGAACAGATCCTCCCTCTGAGTTCCCGAGAAGGAACCAACATTGCAGACTCTTTGATTTTGGACTTCTGGCCTCCAGAACTGTGAAAGCCTCCGCAGAGACACACTGACGCCTGCTGTCCCCGCATGAACAGAATGTGCTCTCAGAGCTCTGCAGCTGTGTCACACAGTGCTTAAGAGCGGGGGCTCTGGAGACAGCCTGATTGTGACCACAGCTTCGTCTCATACCGGCTGTGACCTTGGCAGATTCACCCCGGGAAGCCTCAGTCTCTTCTTATATAAAGCCGGAAAAGTAATAATACCTCTGAGATTCCAAGAGATAACATGCTTAGCACAATGCCTGCCACAGAGCACGCATGCTATAGAAACTCCCAGAAGAACACACAGGCTGGTTGGCTGGCCACTGTGATCCAGGGCAGGAAGACAAGGTAGGGGCTTCTTGAATGACCCCACACCTGAACGGAGGCTTAAGGAGGGAATAGGATGACAGCAGGATTTGCTCAGAAACAAGCTCCGAGAGGAAGAGAAGAGGGAAGTCGAGGGAGCCTGGTAGAGTGGAAAGACTTCCTCTGGAGACTGGCTGTGTGACCTCGAGGCAATCGCTTAACTTTCCTGGGCTGCGGTTGCCTCCACAAAATGCAGCTGTTAGGACCAGCAGCCTGAAGCAGACTGTGACCAGAGTGGTCTCTGAAGACCATCCTGTAGCAGCACCTGTTAATTTTCCCCCGAAACTCTTCTCCACCACTCCCTAGTGTTCAGCTGGGCACATGCTACCTGGAATAAAGACTCGTTTCCCAGCCTGCCTCGCAGCTATGTGCAGCCATGTGACTAAGTTCTGGCCAACGAGAAGTAAGAAAAAGTATCGTGTGACACCTCTGGGGCATCTCCTTACAGTAAAGGGAGGGGGAGGAACTGCCGCAGCCAAGAGGAGACACAACTCAGATCCTGTGGGATCCTGGCGCAGGAGAAACACGCTAGGTAAAAACTAGGGAAATTCAAATGAAGCGTGGACTTTAGTGAATGGTAAATGTATCAGTATTTGTTCATTAATTACACCAAGTGGACCCTAATAATATAAGATGTTAATAAGAGGGAAAACTGGATATGGGATATAGTGTATGGGAACTCTTACTATATTCACAATTTTTCTGTAAATCTAAAGCTGTTCTTAAAAATAAAGTCTTTTTTCTTTTTGAAAGGGAAGGGCATGGCCTTTCTTCTCTGTCTTCCGTCCTGATGTCAGAAACTTGGATGTGATGGCTGGAGCTCAGGCAGCCATCTTGGGCCATAAGAAGAAGGGCCCCATTGCAGGGAGGCAGTGAGGAGCATAGACTGCCGTCAACTTCACAGAGGCACCATACCAGCTCCAGACTACACCCTCTTTTATGCTAAAGAATAAAATAGTGTGTGTTTAAGCCACCACTCCACTGCTTTTTTTGTTTATCTTTTTCTATGCAGTGGAAGCTAATCCCAATGGAGACTTCTTCTGTCTCTTTAAATGACTTCAGACCTCAACAGAAGTCCATTTGGGATACCTTCCCATACAATGTGATCTTATGCAACAAGTAGTATTTCTCTCCCTGTGTCCTCCTAAAGTCCTAGTGTTAAGTGTTCGGTGGCGGGTCCTCTAGACACTGATTCATGGCTCCCTGGGTGACTGGGAGGAGACAAATATGCTCCATTCCAGCTCCTTAAAAAAACAGCCAGACCAACTCGATGGCATTTTGGTACTTTTCCACTTTGCTGGAGTTACGATTTATGTCTAGTTCATCAAGATAAAGCAAAGAGCAGCGTTCAGTGTTTGTGGCCATTGGATTGGCACGAGAAGCCGGTGTGGTTTCAGCAGCACAGGGCAGAGTTAAACACATATAATCAGTACAACGTGATTTACTCTTGTCCTGCTGTCCCCGTTTAAACAGATGTCAGACGAGTAGAAAGCACGATGGGAGGAACACATTAGTGTAAATTATTACATCTGAAAAAAGGGAGTATCGTAAAAATGTTGAAAGAGAAAGTAAGTATTTATGACTTGAGTTGCTGGTAATTTTATTTTCCATTTGACTCTTTGTGTGAGGTAATTAGAGCTTCCTCCATCAGGAAAGCTGCGTGTTCTAACAGGCTTGGCTGGGACTGGTGATTTTCCAGGCCTGCCAGGTTCTCCTCCTTGCTGAGAACCCCACACACTCACCTGGGGGAGATGTTCTCTGGTGTGGACAGGAAGAGGGTGGTGCAGGCCCCAGCAGTGAGGACCTCTAGCAGGGGACACATGGCATCCTGTTTCCCGACCATGCAGGGACCACTGCATCATTACACAGATGGAGAGACTGAAGCTTGAAGAAGCAAAGCAAGCAGGTGAGTCAGCCCTGCAGTTCCACCTTTTCACCACGGAGCTGTCCTGCCCTGTCCCTTTCGCCCTGTCGGGCATCAGGTGTCTCAGCATAGCCAAGTCAAAACCCTCCGTCCCACCTGCCTGCCCCTTTGGGGAATCTGAGTTGCAGCTGAGGTCCAGGGCACTGGGAGAGAGGTCTGCTTGTCTCTCAGGGTGTGGTGGTCCCCACACTGGCTGCCTGGAGTGCTGGGGATGAGGCAGAGTCCCATGCTACCTCTCAGGCCTTCAAGATCAGCACATCTGGGGCCTGGGGCCCAGCACTCTGCATTTTAACATCTGTCCCGAGAGACATCATACAAGCAAAGGCTCAGACTCACTGGCGGAAAGATCTGGCTCTGCCACTCGCTGGCCACCTGACCTTGGGTGAGAAGCTTCAGTTCTCTGAATCTCCCGTCCTCAGCTGTACAATGGGGACAATCCCCTTCCCCATTAGGTGAAGTGTTTATGTAATAATATAATAGCAACCGGTCTGTTGTGAGTGTTTTGAATCAGTGCAGTGAATGTTGCCTCCCACTGAGGTAGGCAGGTGGACCCTCCAAGTGGGGGGATTGCGCTGGAATGTGCTTTGCAGCTTGCTCAAGTGGGACCTGCACTTCCCAGAGCCCCTCTCCCATGTCTGGGTTAGAGTTGGGCTGCAGGTGCCCAGGCATAAGCAGGTAGCTCAGTGTGGCTGGAAGTGTGGGGGTGGGCTGGGCTGGGTCGCCAGGGCCTTGGCAGCAGCCAGGAGTTTAAACTTATCCCTGAGGCAGCTGGGGAAGAGCACTGGAGGTGTTTTGGGCAGGAGAGAGACACATTGGGGTAACATTTTAGGAGGGTCGTGAGGCTACAGAGTGGAGGACATTGGGGAGTGGGGATAACATTTACTTTTTATAGTCAGGACTGTGGGTCCCCAGATAGGAAGACACAGGGTCTGCCCAGGTGATTCCGTCCTCTGTGCAGACTGGTCTGCTCACACCCAGAAGGTGTCCTGGGCGTCACCTTTGGCTTTGTCCCGGCTGTTCTTCCTTCTCCTTCTGATCCACCTGGTCATAAGTCCCCCCTGGGCCACCCAGCTTGTGATGATCTCTTGGCCCTCAGGCCTGTCCCAGCAAGTGCAGGCTCCCCTCCTTTTTGAGGACCGTGGTGACGGAAGTGGGTGGGTGTCATTTACAGCTGGGCTGGGTGAATGAAGCGCTCTGGGGGGCGTCATGTTAGGGTATATTTCTGGGGTCGCAAACACCTAATGGGGTGATTCACAGGCACGTGTGTGCTCCCATGTGTGACTCAGAGGTCAACAGCTGCTCCCCCGGCTGTCAGGAATCTAGGGGAACTTGGCTGGAACCTTCCATCTCACTGTCGGGAAAGCCCAGTTCCCACCTACACGTGCAGCTCATTCCTGAGGCTCAGGCCTGTGTCTTCCCTGTCCTGGCGCTGAACCCACCCTTCTGCTGCTGTTTCTCCTGTCAGCTCAGACACGAAATGCAGCCTTTTCACTCGAATGTCGGCTCTAAGAGGGCCGGGACTTTGTCTTGATCATGGCTGTATCCCTGTGCCTAGCACAGGGCCTGGCACACGGTAGGTGCCTAAGAAATACGTATAGAATGAAGGAACAGATAGCTCGCCAAAACATTGCGCTGGCAGAGGTGTTGTGTGAACACAGTGCCTTGTGCTGCAGATTCGGTCTCCTGCCACGCCATCCGCTCCTCCCTCCCTCTCTGCGTCCACCAGAGCAGCTGAACTCCTTGCGCAGGGCCAAACCTCGAGGGAGGCAGGAGGAACGAGGGGTCTTCCTTCAGTAGGAAGACTCCTGTGTTCGGAGACAAGACAGGCTGGTGACAGAAGAAAAATAACCTTTTTGCCTTCTGTCACGTGTTCGTGTCTCAGAGTCTGCTCCGGAGGCCTGTGCCAAAGAAAACCTGGTAATAGGCCTTGGGCTATCATGTCAGTGTGGAAATTAAACCATCTAGAAGGGGTCAGCAAACTACAGCCTGTGGGCCAAATCAGCTGTTTTTGCACAGCCTGAGCCAAAAATGGCTTTTTGCATTTTAAAATGGCTAAACAAATCAAAAGAGGAATTCTATTTCGTGACAAATGAAAATTACATGAAATTCAAATTTCAGTGCACTTAATGTCTTACTGGGACACAGCCACACCCAATTGCTTGCAAGTTGGCTTTCGCGCTGCAGTGGCAGAGCTGAATAGTTGTAGCAAAGACCACGTGGCCTGTAAAGTCTGAAATATTCACGATCTGGCCTTTTACAGAGAATGTTTGCTGACCACTGGTCTAAAGTGACAACCTTGAAGGCTAAAACTCACCTACGCTCATGATTGTGTGTTGGCTGGTGGTGCACTCATTAGCCCCTATAGCTCACGGAACTAGGGTTAGTCCGTATACTCCTCAGAGTCAGAGGGGGCTGGTGGCCATCACATTGATGTTGCTTTCCTGGGGAGGTCTACAGGCGGCCTCTTTGAGCATTTTTGCAGAACACATTGATTATTTTAATTTTCCCTAACTTAGCAGCAAAATTCTTGCCTGTGAAGTACCCTTCTTGCATTAAAGGTGTGTTGAAAACTAACTTCTGCTCACAGACCTCAGTTCTGCTGCCTAAAATAATACTCCAGGATGCTGGCAAGGGAATAGTACACTTCCTGAGAGTGTTCAATTCACATTCTCCCAAAAATAACACGGAGACTGTTAACACCTGCGCTTTCCAACGTTTCCTCGCTAACAACAGGGAGATTAATGGGTTCCATTCAGAACAGACCTTTCTGACCTCATCTGTGAAGTCGGGGAACTCAGGAAATCGCTTGCTAATCCAAATCTTGATAGTCCCAGGACCCTGACATTCTTTCCCCCTCCCCTTTGCCCCCCTAAGATGCCCCATCTGACCTGGGTTACAGCTTTCAAAGTTGTGATAAGATACTAGGCAGGTTATTCCCCATGGATAACTTCCAATATGGTTTGTGTGGACTTGAGTGGAGAGATCAAAAATGACGTGATTCGACAGGATGAAAAGTGGTCTGATTGGCCCTAGAGAGCTGGTCCATGACCAGTAAGAAGAAAACAAGAGAAAGAAGAAAAAAATAACAAAGCTGCCGTCTCTAGATTGCATCTTTTTGTCACATTGTGAGCATCTCAAGGAAAGGTAGAAAATATGCACCATGTTTCCACCTGCGAGATGTCACGTGGGGCCAACAGTTTCCAATTCCATCAACATTCGTGCAGTCCCTTGGCCACGCTGGAGTGGGAAAGCCTCTCAGTAGGCATGTGCAGCCTCGTGTTACTGGAAAGGTGGAATGAGCTTACTCACGGAGAGATGGGATTTGAACCTAGGTCTCTTGGCTTCTAGTCAAATTCTCTTTCCTCTGGTAGACTATGAACTCCTCAAGGGAAGGGACCAGGTCTTATTTAACTTCACATTCCCATTGCAGAGCACACACTTCCTGGCACACAGTAAGTGCTCCTGAAATGCACATTGAAAGTCAAATGGCCTGTGCCTTCCTGACACCCCCACCCTGACCTCCCAGCCTGCAGTGATTTCTCCTTGCTCTCGCCTGGTGGGATTGTGGTCTCTGCAAGTCACCTGGAGCTTATAACATGCTTTCCTTACATGTTACTTAACTTTTGTGGATGTACTTTTTTAAAATTTCAGTTTGTGTGTGGGTAATCTATTCAAGGGCTTTAAAGGGTTTATGGAGAAAAGAAATTCTTCCTCCAACATCTGTCTCCAGGGTGGTAGTCACTAACGTTGTTCACTAAATGGGTTTAGCTCCCTACCTTCCAGGCACCCAGAGATTTGCATTTCCTTCCCCCCTCCCCAGGGGGTCACGTGCCAAGTGCTGTCCAAGGACTATGAGCAGCTGTCACACATGTCACTTGTGGGCTGAAGTAGTCAAGTGTCAGCTCAAGAAGGACCTCCAGAGCTCTCTTCACCCTTCTGTCTGGCAACCAGCAAGGTTTGAATGGTGGGTGCTCCATCAGCCTTGATCCTTGAGTGCTACATGAACAGAGAACACCTATTATCCCATGATAATTTGTATGAATGAAAGACAAACCTCTGTTGTTTAAGCCATTTCAATTTGGGGGGTTGTTTGTTACTGCAACACAACCTAGCCTCTCCTGACTAATACACCCAGCCTCTTGGTTCAACTTTTAGGAAGCTCCCACAGTTACCATTTTCTTGTATATCCTTCCAGATATAATCAAAACATATACAAGAAAGTACAGGGTTAGGGTTAGGGGCTTAACAACGGGGATATCTTCAGAGAAATGCAGTGTTAGGTGATTTTGTCATTGTGTGAACACCATAGAGTGTACTTACACAAACCCAGTGGTATAGCCTACTGCACACCTAGGCTGTGTGGTACAGCCTATTGTCTGAGGCTACAGCTGCATAGCGTGTTACTGTACTGAATACTGCAGGCAATTGTAACACAATGGTAAGCATTTGTGTGTCTCATCATATCTAAACACAGAAAAGGCAATGTGTTGTGCTACAATGTTATGACATCACTAGGTGATAGGAATTTTTCGGTTCCATTGTAATCTTTTGGGACCACCATCATATACGCCGTCCATTGTTGACTGAAATGTTGTTATGTGGCACGCGACTGTATATAATAATATACAATATGTGCTATCCTCTCTTTTGCTTTTTTCCCCACTTAATATGTCTTGGAAATATTTTCATATCAATATATAAATATCTACATCATTTTTAAACAGCTGAATTATATTCCATTCAAAGAATGTATCATCATTTATTTAAACAGCACCTACTTGTTAGACATTTAGTTTCCAAATTTTTGCTATTACAAACAGTGCTGCAATGAATAATAACCTTGTAAGTATGCAATTTCAGAACATGCAATTATATCTTTGGAGCAAATTAAGCACTTCATCTTTTCATTTGTAAAATGGGAATAATCACATGACCTGCCTGAACAAGGGCTGTGTGGATTAATGCCTTAGTACAGAGAAAGTGCTTTAGCATGTAGTGACTGCTATATAGATTAATAAATTAATAATAAACACATATAACATATAAGTAGTACAGAAACATTATTTTGTTATTGATGTTGGGATAAATTAGTGATATAAAAATAGGCAAAACAAAGCTCCCAAATGGAATCACATTGGTGACGACAGGGATGGAAAATGTTAATGTCATGTCATTATGAAAATATATGTATTATTGTTAAATTAGTCATATACAGAAGAATTTCCTTCATTTATTCATCTGCTTCTCCGTTCTTTCATCTGACAGTCTTTAGTTTTTGAGCACCTACTGTGTGTTACCCACTATGCTAGGAATGGGGAATACCAAGGTGAATCATACACAAAAGCATGTATTTTTATTATCCTCATTTTACCCAAAGGTTAAAAATAAAAATAATATTCCATTGTATGTCACCTAAGAGTTTCTTCAGTGTTGCTGATGTTTGCAAAGTAGATCAAATACTCAAGATTATACTTAATCTTTAAGGAGAAGCCCCATGAACTTGCTACCCTGAAAAACTTTAAGAAACAGTCTGTTTTCATTTTCCAAATGTGGTTGACTTGCTGGATTTTGTTAAGCATATGTGATGATGCAGCAGGGTCAGGTCAGATTTCCTGTGGAGAGAGTGTCCTGGCTCCCAATCCTGGGAACTGCTCTGAAGAGCTGCTCTGTTCTGCCTGCAGTGTTGGAGGGCCAGGCCCTGACACCTTCTAGAATTCAAAATAAAGAATGTCAAATTACAGCCAATTATTCCTGCAGTAAGTTTATTATGTCTTATACCTCAGTCTTACAAAGTGATCTCATAGTCATTTGCTGATGTGAGGCAAATGTTGAGTGATCTTATTTCAGGTCTACTGAATAGACATGTTAGGGCTGCGTGGGTGGTTGGACTGCTTGAAATCCCCATTACCACCACCATCACTGTCACATTATCATCACCGCCATCATCACCATCATCACCACCATCACCACCATCACCACCATCATAAATATCACCATCACCACCACCATCACCATCACCATCATCATCACCACCATCACCACCATCATCACCATCACTATCATCACCATCATCACCACCATCACCACCATCACCACCATCACGATCACCACCATCACCACCATCATCACAGCTACCATTTATTTTGTACCTACTACGTGCTAGACACTTTACCTAACGTATTTTACTTAATCCTTGCAAGAACTCTAAGAATCAGAGTCAGTTATTTTCATTTTACAGAAAAGGAAAGCAAGACTCAGAGAATTTATGTAACGTGCCCAAGGGAAAACAAGTTGTGGGTAGCAGGGCTAAGATTTCCTATCCAGCTCAGCCTGACACCAAGCCCAGTGCTCTTTATGCCACACTCTGCTGCTTCCTTAAGAATCCACGCTAAGATTCAATTGCATGAAGAACAACTGAGCGGGGGAACAGGGTGATGATGATGAGAAAGCTGAGTGTTCGCCAGGTGCTAGACATCACTCCAAGTGCATTACATATACTCACATTAATTTTCATAAAAACAATAATTATGTCCAGTTTTCCAAGAGGAAACTGAGGCACAGGGAGGGTAAGCTACTCAACAGCAGTAAAGCGTGCCAACTCTGGGCCCAGATGGAGCTAGTGACCTTGTAGCTTTCTGTGTCTCAGTTTTAAGCAGCATAATGAGCGCTTGTTATGAGAATTAAGAAAATTCATACAGCATCTTCTACATCGTATTTGCTTAGTGAAATCTCTCATTGTTATTGCTATTTCTGATATTATCAATGCTAGTTTTGCTACTATTATCATAATAATCATTATTGAGTTTCTACCCATTCTGGAAATAGGTCATAATTTACGTTCCTGGAAAGGACTAAATTTGGACAGTAGAAGATTTGAAAATGCTGCAGCACTCTTGGTGTCTTCCCGTTCTGTGGCACTGAGCATCTGAAAGGGTGATCTTAGTGTATTTGGTCCCCATGGGACATTTGTGTGTGCTTAATAGTCTGAGTGCATATTTTAAGTGACTCCCAGAAACATGAAAACAGAAGAAAGTCCAGCAGTTACCCATGCTCTGTACAGTTGCTCTTCCCGGGGTGAAAACTGGAGCACAGTGGAGCTTGTGGCCTCTGCCTCCTCAGAATCGGACTGTGCATGGAGAAAAATAGGACACCTCCTGGGTACTCAGACCTTGCCAGGCCTGATGTTGGCAGGGGGACTGTGACTCTCCCAAAGCTGAAGGCCACTCCTCCAATCTCAAAGAGCTGATTATCTGATTATTTTGGCTGCCCCAAGTCAAAATGGATAAGACGACATTTGTTTGTTTATTTTTTCAATTTTAAAAGTCATCTAAATATAATTACAGGCTAAAAAATGAGAAAGACCATGGTTTAAAACACAGTTTGTTTGGCTTTGGAAATCTAGTGATGATGTGGACTTTTTCAGAAGTAATCCCCCCCCGCCCTCCCCAACTAAGTTATCCCACCCAGTTGGAAATGTGAGGGTGGGTAACAGCCTCCACTTGGGTAAAACATGGTTCAGGGACTCATACTGTCCTGTGTCCCCGCTCTGGGCCAGGCTGCATGGGTGATGCCGTGTCTGTACTCACAGAACTCTTGGCCTGGAGGGAGAGGCAGGTAAGCACACAGGTGATCAAAGTTTATCTGCAACAGGTGTGGGAGGAGCCACACAGGGGCGGGGGACAGCAAAGAGTGTGGTGGGCACCCGGTGGGGCCTGGGCTTGATTTGGAAGCGGGCTGGATGGTGGGTCTGAGAGATGTCCCACCATTTGGGAGGTGACTAGAGGAAGCCACTACTGCACTTTCCTTATTTATCCATAATTAGCAGGGCCTGTGGGGCTTGGCAACAGGGGTCTATACCCAGTCCACACCCTTTCCAGTGTGCTTCCACTGTGGGGGGGGGGAGTGTTAAAACCCACATTTCCCAGCCTCCCTTGCTAGTGGTGCCCCAGATGCAGACGAACGCCCACCGACTCGATTTGGAAGAGGAGAGCGAGGCCGAGACCACCTTCCGCCTCCTGGGCTGTTCCTGCTCGCAAGCACGGTCTGAGGACGCGTCCCTGCCTCTGGCGGTGCAAGGGGGCAGCCGTGGCGGCGCTCCCCGATCCCACATCCTGACCCCAGAGTAGCAGCTATGGAGCTGTGTCTGTGAACTCAATAACTCCCATGTCTGCCCTCTGATGTCCGGCCCTCCGGACGGGGGCAGCAGTGGCAGCTTCATGGTGGGTCAGGTCTGGGGTCCAGCCTGGAGCTTGCTCCTGGAGCCTTCTCAATTGAAAACACCCAATTTCTTATTCCAAACCCCTTTCTGCTTGAAATAGCCAGCATGACTTCTCTTTTTGAAAAAATAAAAAAGCAGCTTTATTGAGATAGAACTCACATACCATACAATTCACCCATGTAAAGCACAGGATTCAGTAGATTTTAGCACATTCACAGTTGTGCACCTATCACCATAGTCAATTTTAGAACATTTTCATCACCTCCAAAAAGAAACCCTGTACCTCTCTGCTACCATTATCCTTACCCACCTCCCCTAGCCCTAGTCAAACACTAGTCTGCTTTATGTCCCTAGGGACTTGCCCGTTCTGGACATTTCATCTGAGGGGAATCATGCTGTACGTGGCCTTTCGTGTCTGGCTTCTTTCACCGAGCACGATGTTTTCCAGGTTGGTCCGTGTTGTGGCAGGTGTCACCGCTTCGTTCCTTTCTATGGTTGATTAATATTCCATTGTATGGATAGACCCACATTTTGTTGATCTATCGTCAGTTGATGGACGTTTGGGCTGTTTCCACCTCTTGGCTATTATGAATAATGCTGCCATGATCATTTGTGTACAAGTTTTTGTGTGAATGTACGTTTCGCTTCTCCTGGGTGTGGAAGCGCTGGGTGCTACAGCAGCTCGCAGGTGGTTTTCCAGCAGCTGCACCGTTTTACGTTCCCATGAGCCGTGCATGAGGTTCTGCTTCCTCCACATCCTCGCCAACACTGGTGATTGTCTCACTTTTTAGAGACGTTTCTCTTTCCTGCCCTGCGTTTCAAATGAAATAATACCTAATTGAGGATAGAGCTTTACCCTGGACAAAGCCTTCCCCTCAACATAATAATCCCGCCAGTCTACCCTTCTATCAAGTGGTGACAGCATGCAAAGCATCTTCAGATACGGACTCCTGTAATCTGCCTGCTGTCTCCGGGCTGGCAGGGGAGGTGTGGCCATTCTCATTGTGTAGATGGGGAGACTGAGGCTCAAGCAGGTCCTCTGAGGGCCCTGAGTCTGGACAGCAGGACCAGAGACCCAGTGTCTCTGAGCCCAGTCCATCTCTTCTCCGCTGCAGCCCCAGGCATTTCACCCAATACACCAACCAGGTCCACCGGTCGTTTTGTAATTATTCAGAGGAAATAAGAACAATCCAAGGCTGCCATTTTAACACATTCATTGGAAGTTTTGAGTTTATCCAAAAGATTAGGTTGAGAAAGCCAAGTTGAGCTTTTCTGCAGTGGTTTCCAGCAGCAAGGAAAAAGGTCATGCCACTGCAGCCCACGTGCAATGCCTATTGTTTAGTGTCTCAGGGACCCAGCTTGTCACAGGAAACCCACAGCAAGGTGAAGGCCGTGCTGGCCATGTCTTTGAAAGCAGTTCCTCCTGCCAGAAAAGTTCCGTGCAGAAGCCACCGTCTACCCAGACTTCCCGAAGAACTTTCTGCAGTACAAAAGATAGAAATTCTTCTTTTGGACCAAACACGGCCCTGAGGTTGATACTGCAGGTGGAAGTGAAGATCCCAATGATGTTCCAGCTTGAAAACAAACTGAATGAAGCTGGAAGTTGTGTGAGTGCCCAGCCAACGGGGTTTGGCTAATAAAATGTGGTCTGTCAATTAGATGCGATCCAGCCATCTATTAAAAAACCCTATTTTAGAAGAATGACTGATGGTCTGAAAAATTGTTTATAGCATATTAGGAAGTTAAGCAAGCAGGTTACCATACAGCAGTGGTTCTCCACTGGAGTGACTTTGCTAACTGGGGTAAAATGTCCTGGAGACACTTGGCAACATCTGGAGACATTTCAGTCTGTAATTGGGTGTGCTGCAGGCACACATGAGACAGAAGGATGCCACCACATACCCTACGATGCGTGGGACAGAGCCTCACACCGAGCAAACATCCAGTCCAAACATCAGCAGCACCAAGATGGAGAAACCTGGCTATGATAATATGATTCATATGCCTCCTATTTTTATTTAATGAAAGTGTTATATTTTATATATGGTTAGGAGAATATACACTGAAATAAACAGTTGTTGTCTTCTTGGATAAGGGAATCAGTAGATGATGTGAATTTCTGGATTCTTCTGTAGTTTTCAATCTTTTCAAACAAAAATATGTGTTACTTTGCAATCAGATAAAAAGTAAAATAAAATTAAACAACAACAACACAAATAGGGAGAGCCCTGTTGATGAGAAGTTGTGCGTCTTTCCTTGTCCTTTCTCAAGCTCAGCCTCGTTTCTCACGATCAGCCGATGGTCTGAGCCTGAGTCTCGCCATCTTGCGCCTCGGTGTCCCCGTCTGTAAGGTTGACTCCTCATATTTGTGTTTTGCTTCTTCCCTCTTTCTTTTCCTGTCTCTTCTGATTCAAGTTAGCAAGCGTTGATTATGCCGCCGTGACGGGAAGGTATGTTCTAGGGCCGAGGTCTCCAGAGATGAAGCAGATCCATGCTGGTACCTCGTCCGCAACCTGGAAAGGGCTGTGGGTGCCGGGTCTGCAAACTCAGTCTGATAGTTGTTATTACTCTCAGGGGATTGCTGGTGAAGATTAAGGAACTAATGTGGGTAAACATCTGCCACATAGTAGGCTGGCAACAGTGGTACCTTATTTCCATTAAGGATATTGTACAATATTCCAAGATCGTTCTTATTTTCAATATTGTTTAATTCGTGTATTTATTCATTCATTTGTTCCACAAATATTAATTTGAAAGACTACTGTGTGCCAGACATTGTTCTGGTTGCTGACAGATCAGCAGTGAGGAAAAAGCAGTATTTTTGTCTGTATTAATTACCTATTATTGTGTAACAAATGACTCCAAACTTAGTGGCCTAAAACAACAAACATTTATTATCCTGTAGTTTCTGAGGGTCAGGAACTCAGGAGCAGCTTGTCAGGATGAATCTGGCTCGGGTGTCCCTCAAGGTTGCAACTGAATGCCAGCAGGGGCTGCAGTCTCACCTGAAGGCTTGACTGGGACTGGAGGGTCCACTGCCCAGGTGGCTCCCTCACATGTCTCTGGGCAGGAGGCCTCAGCTCCTTGCCACAAGGGCCTCCCATATGGCGGATTGAGCATCCTCAGAACATGGCAGCCGGCTTCTCCCGTGTGCATGATCCAAGGAGAAAGTCACAGTGCTTTTCATGACCAGTGTCTGAGGCCACACAGTCACTTCCATTTGTTATGTTAGAAGTGAGTCACTAAGTGTCATCTACCCTCAAGGGGAGGGAAATTATCTTCCTTCTCTTAAAAGAAGTGTCCAATAATTTGTGGAAATATTTTAAAACTGCCACACTGTCCTTAGGTAGATGACAGTCTGGCTGGCATTTTAAAAATGACAGAAAACTTTGAAAATGCAGAAAATTACAAAGAAAATAAATTGTAAGTGGCCCCCACAATCCTACCGCCAAAGATAACCTATTCATGTGTTGATTTTTGCTTGTATTTCCCCCAGATTTATTGAAGATACTTTATGTCCAGTAAAATCCAGCCACATTAGGAGTGCAGTTTGAGGAGTCTGGCAATTGTGTACAGTCGTGTAACTAACATGATCAAGACACAGAACATCTCCATCAGCCCCACAGCTTCCTGTGCCTGCCCCAGTCCGCTCACACCTTCACGCCCGGCCCCCGGCGGCCGCTAAACTTCCTATCACTGTTGTTCGCTTTGCCTATCCCAGATCTCCACCTACGTGAAAGCAAACAGCATGCACTTTTGTACCTGGCTTCCTTCATTCAGAATAATGTTTTAGGGACTCACCTGTTGTTTTGGGTACCAGTAGTTTCTGTTTCTGTTTTCTTTTTATTAAATTGCTGAGTAGCATTCCACTGTACATATGTACCACGATTTGTTTATCCATTTACCTATTGATTCTTTCTGTGAGGGTTTTCTATGATTTCTTTGTCCTTCTCTGTTCCTCTACCAGTTTATAACAACAGGCATTCTGCTACTGAACCACACCCCTCCCTCTTTCCCTTCTACTTAGCAGTAATGCCGTGAACACATCCCTTGAGGGCGGGGTCTGGGTGGGATGGCACAGTCCAAGTGCCTCTCTTCTGCCCAGTCTATATATATTTCGTCAGGGTCTTAGGGCCTTAAAAGACATATCTCTCTCTCAGCTGATGGAGATGTTCTGAGGGGTGCTGAGGTGCCCCAGATATTTGCTTATCTGTGGGATAAACGGAGGGGTCACTACCTTATAAAAATTGCCACGTGTTGGAGATTCAGGAGATCATCTCTCCCAAGCCCCACCAGTGTTTTCAAGCCCTGGGGCTGGATTTCCCAGGTTTGCAGAGGAGCTTTCCGTGGTAGAAGAGGAAGGGTACCAACACAGGCTTCTCAGAATTTTCCCTCAAGTCACGATATTCGGGGGGCACCACCTGAGTCCAAGAAGTGATGAGTTCAGTGCTTTCCAACTGCAGGCTGCAACCATGGGTCTTCCAGGAGGTGACACAGGGAGTGTCCACAGGGGATTTCCTGGTGGATGCTCACTACGCCTATGAGGGAGGCCCTCAGAGCCAGGCAGAAGGAGGGCTTGGACCACCATGCCATTGTCACAGAGGCCTTGGCTCATCCCAGGAGGAACCCAGAAGCTGAGATTGCCTCTCAGATATGCTGGCTGCCCCCAGGGAGGAAACTTAACCTTGGGAGGCAGCTTCCTTCAGCTGGGGCAATTTCTGAGACGGACTTGCTGAGAGCCACCAACAGCAACACCCCGGCAGCTGGGGGGAGGAACACTTGGGCCCTGCAGGGGAGCCGCACTGCACATCCCAGGGGGATCATCAGCAAACTATGCCCGAGGACTCGTCCGTGGGCTGCTGCCTGGTTTTTAAGTAAAGTTTGACTGAACACAGCCCTGTCCATTAGTTTAGGTATCATCTCTGGCAGCTTCCATGCCAGAAGGGCAGATTTGAGAAGTCAGGACCATGCAGCCTAATTATCTGGCCCTTTAAGAAAAAGTTTGCCAATTCCTGATCTCTAACATTAATTAGTACGTGAAGACCAGCATTTAAAAAAAAAGAAATAGAATAAAAATGGTGGAAGTGCATGGCTCTTAGTAAGGTTAAGCGCCGCTTCATGAACCTTTGGTTTGGTTCTCTGTGTGCACTGTGCACTGCGATGAGACGTGAACTGTGTGTCCTGTGGTGGGGACATCGTAGTCAAGAGAGCTCGCAGGCCCCAACGTGAGGTGATTAATCTTCCCTTACACCTCACCACCTGCAGAGTGCAAACACCAGGTAAATGCTCACCATCTCAGAAAGCAAGCTTTAAGGAAAGTGGGGGGGAAGCAGTGTCATGAATCAGTTTGGCAAGTTCTAAACATCCATCTTGAGTAAATTGAGCTCTGAGAGGTCTCAGAGCAGCGTGGCAAGGGGGCCTTTCTCAGGTCAAACCTCAGGCCCCTTGTTTTTGCTTCTTAAGTAGTTTCTTCTCAGCCTAAGCAGGAACAACACACGGTGGCCAATGATGCAGACCCTGGGCTCCCACATCTGAGTGAGAGTCAGAATCCTCCAGAGGACGTGTTAAAATGCAGACGCCAGCCTCACTCAGAGGTCTCCGGTTCCGTGGGTCTGGGCTTGGGACAGAGACTTTGCATTTCTCAAGCTCCCATTGGCGGTGGCTGCAGCTGGCCTGGGGACCCAGGCAGTGGACTTTGAGAACCACTGCTTTAGGCCATAGAATTCTAGAATGTCCAAAATCGTGGAGTCCAGGGTGCCTTTGTCATGATCTTGCCATGCCACCCTCTTACCTGAATTCTTACTTGCTTGGATATTTATTTAACCAGACTTCTCCTTTGTATTTTACATACATTTATTTTCAAAGGAAGCTCTGTGTTGCCTCTGTAAATGGAAAACCAGTGTCATTGACAGAAATGGAAGGTAACCATAAAGATCAAAATAGTGAACACAGAAATAGTCCTGTTAAGTTCAAGCTGTTGTCAGCCCCGGTCCTGCTTTCCCTGTGCTAAAAAGAGGGGGTGTGGCTATTAATAGGATTAGCTGGGTGTTCAAGACCTGTTAGCACTAAAATGGGGCTTTCTCCTAGACTTAATCAGAACGGTTGAAAGAGGTGTTCTCTTTTGGGGAAGGAAATGTGTTTTTCAGCATGTGACTTGATTTGATTCAGTCCTGTGATTGTATGCCACCTAAAGTCACTCTGGTACCAGCCTGCACGTCAGCAAGCACTGACTTTGGCCACCATGCTGTTCCCTGCTTCCTTCAGGCAGCTGCCATGGTCTGTGATGATCTTGTCTGTCTCTGGACTCTCTGCCTTGCCTGCTGGAATGAGCCCCCCTAGAGAGGGGACAACCCTGCTGTTCCCTGCAGTCACCCATATGCCTAGCACAGGGTGACGAAGGTGGGCTGGATGAGGGAAAGGCACCCCACTCTACAGGGGGGGACCCTGGCTCCTGGTCCTTCTCTCTGGGGGCATCTTTTCCCTCCAGGGGTTGCCAGAGTCCGCACGAGCAGCCTCTGTGGACTCTTGGGGCTGCTCTGATTGCTTGGTGGTCAGGAGGCCCTGGGCCCTCACTGTGTCTATTTCTGCATCCGACTATCTCCCTGATGGACTCTGGCAGGAGGAGTCAACAGGGTCACGCTGGGTAACTTCGGAGAGATTGATGAAGGGACCCTTTACAAAGGCCTGGGCAGGGTCTTCACCACCCCCACCATGAGGGATCAAGGCAGAAGTATGGGAGAGCTGCTCACCTCCAGGACCTGGATGCAGCCAGCCCTGCAGGGAGGGAGGCAGGGAAAGGCTTCCCCTCCCCCCAAGCCCCTTGTTCGCCAGACTCACTGGAAGTCCAAGACCCAGGGAGATCATTGGCTCTCTCAGGTCTACCTCTGGGCCCAGCATGGTCAACGGGTGGGGAGCAGCCTGGGGAGGCAAAGGCAGACTCACAGGCCAGCTCAGGAGCAGGCGGGGCTGGGCATGTGCAGAGCCAGGTAGAGGGCAGCTGACCTGAAAGTAAGCGACCCGCCTGGGGGTCGGCCGTGCAGTGAGCGGCTGTGGTGGGAGCCCTGCCCAGGCCTCCTAACCAGCCTGGGCCCCCGGCCCCAGCTGCTGCCCACATTGGCTGCTAAGCGCTCTCAGCTGCCCGTTCCCTGCAGAAGTGCCCTTGGACAGATGGGAGCCCCCTCACCTGGGAAGCTATGCCCCCCAACACTTGCTCTGGCTGCTGTAACAAAGGATCATAAACTGCATGGCTTATAAACAACACACATTTATCGCAGATCTGGAGGCTAAGTCGGAGACCAAGGCACTGACAGATTCAGTGTCTGGTGAGGACCCACCTCCTGGTTCGCAGATGGCTGTCTTCTTGTTGCACCCCTACACGGCAGAAATGGCAAAGGAGCTCCCTGAGGTCCCTTGGGGCACTGATCCCGTTATGAGGCTCCACCCTAGTGACCTAATCTCCCGCAAAGGTCCGCCTCGTAATGCCATCACCTTGGGGATTAAGTTTCAACCTGTGAATTGAGGGGCACAAACATTCATTCCACTTGGCCAACGACTGACTCACTGTGGGACCAACTATAGACAGCGCAGCTGACGAGCTCCTACGGGACCAGGCAGAAGCTGTTCTCCCACTGAGACTCCCTCCCCTCGCTCCCTCCTCTCCTTCCCCTGGGGGCATCCTGTCCCTGACACCCCACGAGGACCCCACTCAGATTCTGCTTCCTGAAACGCCCCCTAAAATACCTGGTGTGATTGTCCACCCCGCCATTTCCTAACTGTGTGGAGGTCAAGAGTCTTTCAAACATTCTGGGCCCCAGTGCCCTTACCTGGAAAATGAGGATTTCAGAAGGGCATGAGGGTACAAGGGATAATGTCCTAGAAACAGAGACGGCCAGCGTATTCCACAGCATCCCTCCGTGCGGGAGAACACGTGCCAGCACGTGAGCAGTGGGCCCCTGCTGGTGGGGGTTTTCATGTTCTTATTTTTGCTTATCTGTCTTTTCTAATTTGTCTTCACTTAATTTGCTTTATTTGTATAGTTTTTTTCTAAAATCCATGCCACTAATAAAGAAAGCATATCAGAACAGGCAAGTGAGAACGGTGCTATCAGAGACAACCATGACTTGGGTCTAATTTATAAAACCAGAAATGAGTCATTTGCATATTTCAGCAATACCAGCACTTGAATACTTCTTTCTAACAAATCCTTTGTGACGTGCCATGCAAGGGATTTCAACTCATCAGAATTTCAGAAACTGTGGCTGAGAATGTTTATGGACAGGAAAGACCTTCCAGGAGGAGACACCAGCCAGGGGGAGAGGTAGGCTGCTCTGGATCCAAATTGGGAATAATAATAATATTATTAATAATAATAGCAGCTAGAATTTACTGAACTTTTACTCTGTTCCAGCCATGATTCTCAAATACTTCGCATGGATTAACTACTGTAACCAAAGAGCACCCATCTGAGGTGGACTCTCAAGACCCCATTTTACAGAGAGGGAAACTAAGACCCAGAGAGCTCATGGAGCCAGGTTCTGAGTGGCAGAGACCTGGCTGGGACCTGGGCCGCCTGGCCCCGGAGCCTGCACCACTCTGTGACCTCATATTCCCCAGGAGCAAACCCTAGATCCGTTGTCAGGGACCATGCCCAGCTCTGCATGGGGCTTTTAAAGTCTCTGGGTCTAAAACTAGGGTTTCAGTACATGAGTAAGGCATCCTGTACTCCATGGAACTTGCCTCAAGGATTCTTGGAAATGTGTGTGATTTGCTGTCTTCTTTCCAAGCTATAAAAGTTCAGCTAATGGAAAGGGTGAATTCAAAGCATTGAAAAAAGCCCCATAAGCCCAGGGAAAGCAACCAGCATTGCTCTCTTGCCTTCCTGCTGGAGGTTCCTGGAGTTTGTAACGTGTCACCTGGGTGTCAAACAGCACACGTCAAACCCTAGGGGCCTTGGCCAAATTGAACAGTCTGGGAATGAAGTCAAGGAAGACAAGGAAAGGTGGACAAGGAAAAGACAGTTGGTGCCAGAGTGCAAACCAACCCGAATCACCTGGCAGGAGGCAGAACGACTGACACAGAACCAAACAATGCCAAGGTCTCTGCTCAGCACTTAATAGATAGAATTTTTCCTTAACCTTTATACAAACCAAATTAAGTGGGAAATACCATTCCTACGTCCGAATGACACTGAAGGTGAAGAAGCTGAGGCTCAGAGAAGTTGAGTGATTCACTCAAGGTCACATAGCTAGCACATCAGTCAGGATACTCTAAGTTCTCCTGCAGTAACAAACACCCCCCGATCTTAGTGGCTTAACGGAACAAAGGTTTAATTCTGCTCCTGCCCTACATTCATTGCGGGCTGTCGGGGATGCTGACATCACTCAAGGGCGTGGGCTGATGGGGTAGGTACCTTCTGGACCTCTGCTGGTTGCTGGGACGGAGGGAACAAGGGAACTCCTGCAGTCTCACCCACTGTAGAACTAGTTAGGTGGACCAGGGAGCACAATCCTACCATGTGCTCCGTAGCTTAGAGGCGAGTGTGTATATGGTAGGGGGACTGGACAAAATTGTCAAGTGGCACCTGTCATTGCCACTATTAGTGAAGAGGTGGAACCCAAGTTTCACCCATCCCGGTTTGACTCCAGGTCACTGTGTGCTTTCGGAAAAAATGGGCTCCCAGAAGTCACCTTCATGCGTTTCCATGGGGACCCCTTTGGTGCCTTCTGCCCTGAAAGTGCCAGATCAGCCTGTGTTTCTCCAGGGGAAATGAATACGTCTACGGGGACACACGGGTACAGGCACAACCTCGCCGTGCTTATCTTGTTTGCCACTGTATCAGGAAAATAAGTGCACGGCAAGTTTCCTCCCAAGATAAAACCAACACCTTTTGGAGACGAGAAGGGCAATTCCCTAGGACGCAGATTTCTAATTCAGCCCATGTATTAGCCAGGTTCAGGCCAAGCTGCTGTGATAGAGACCCGTCTGCAGTGGCTCACTCACAGCGAAGGTTTTTCTCTTAGTAGGTGGGCAGTCCAGTCCACGCTGGCTAGACGGCCATGCTCCACAGGCCATGCAGGGATCCAGGTTCCTCCAGTATCCCTGCTCTGTCATCTCCTAGGGTGGTTTGTTGTCCACACGATGGAAGCTGATGTACCAGCACCATGTCAGTGCTCCGGCCAGGGCAGGGAAAGGAGGAAGGAGGGCCAGCAATTTCTTATGAGGAAGTGATGTGGAAATTGCACATCCCCTTGGTGAGGACATGACCACACCCAACTGTAAGGGATGTAGGGAAGTGGAGTCTTTTCCCGGTGGAGACAACTATGCGTCTTACTTAGGGGGAGGGTATCTATCACTAAAAGGGCAAAGGGAGACCCACCTCCACCTGATTCACCTGTTAAGCCTCTCACCAGCCTGGGTTTCCATCCCCAGCTCACCGCCTGGTGAGATGTCTCCCAATCCTCTGTGCTGCCCTCTATGAGACTCTAGGACTCTCCTGAAGGCCAGGTCCATGCCCATCCAAACCTACTGCCCACTCAGCCCTGGTGATGCCAGATTCCTACACACACAGCATGACTCCATTGTTCCTGACAGATTAGTCGCTGTTTACATGACTGATTATGTGGGCAAGGAGTGGAAGCCAGTGACCCTGGGCACCAAATTCCACCCTGCTTGATGAATAAACCTCCTTTTCGAGTCCAGCCCCTGGAGGAGCTGAGGTATAGGAATGCAGATTTGTTCTAAGCCAATGACTATCTCCTCGGCAGCTCCCCAGCCCCTTCCAATACCCTGCTGCCAAATTAAACACATGTATCCACTTGGTGAATGTGCACCCAGACATTCAAGGGTGCAGAAATAGAAGAGAATCCAACCAATGCCTGCTCCCACAGAACAGGCTCAGCCTCTCCCAGGCAGCCAGAGTCTGAGACCTGATGCAGAAGCCCGGGGCTGTGTGAAATATTATTCATGGGCTCAAACTCCGACAAGCCTTGGGAACATATTTTGGGGACTGGGGGATAAATGGCCGCTCAGAAAGGTTCCCACCTCTCTGAATAAATGTGATTTCACACTCTGCTTAAAATGCCCCAGGAGCTTGAAATAAAAAATGGGCACTCAGATGGGCTCCCCCGATGAACAGCTCCTTGTGAGCTGTGCCTTGCAATTGGGCCGCTTGGAAAAACTACTTTTCTTGTCCTTTCAGTAGCTTATCTGACCAGATTGGTCTCCCAGAACTTTGAGCTGAGCACACTTTCCTCCAGCTGAATGGCCCATTCATTGGCCGTCTGCCCCACCTTTGCTTAGGCTGCGTGGTGACCCAGGGTGCCTTCCTTGCAGCCCTGTTGTCCCTATCTTTTAAAACCCTTCTCTGCGTTCTGAGCCAGCTCAAACCCTGCCTCCTCCTGGAAGCTGTCTGAGACCACCCACTCAGCCCCGTTCCCGTCTCCTGTCAATGTCTCAGATGGTCTTTGCTGTCCCTCTGCTGTCCCACCATTCGGGACATATTCCAGCCAGACTTCGTGACTAATTCTCTCTGAACACTCTTGGGAAAGGTGGCCTGTCACCAGGAACTGGGGCAGGGAGGAACACTCTCAGAACCCCAGTTCAGAAGGTGGTCGGTGTGGGGGGAGGCGCGGTTTATAACCCTCCATGAGGCTGGAACACCGTACCGAATGCTGAACTCCAGGCACAGACCCCACCTGGAGTCACTGCTCCTGAACCTGAGCTCAGTCCCCGACGTGAAGCGGACTCTCCTCACACATCTGCTGCGCCACCAGGAACAGGAGGCCCTGCATCCAAGGGGCGAGGGAGGAGGGACTGGCCACCAGCCAGAGGGCAGTGCCAGCCCCCTTCTGGAGCATTCCTTGGCACGGCAAAGTCTGCACTGTTCCTGGAACACATAAGACAGGCCCTGACATTCTCTAGGCACAGGCCCGAGAACTCGGGAAGTCTGAACTTGGGAATACAACCATTTCAAAGACCTACGGCTCCAGCAGGGTCCAGGGGAGGAAACAGGAGCCAGCCGGCCCTGGCCGCTCAGCCCGTATGTGGCCGTGTGATGGGGGAGTCACTTGGGCTCTCTGGGTTTCTTCATCTTGGTTTGGTCCTCTTCGAAGCAGACCCTGAGGATCTGAGTGGAGAGGTGGGAGGTGACCGCAGGCAGCAGCGGGCAGGCAAGGCTGGGACGGGAAGGCGCCAGTTACCAACGTGGGCCATAGGCGCTTGAACCCATGGAAGACTCTAGAAGCCAAAGGAAACCACTGACCTCAGGGGCACCCAGAGTGTCCAGGGAGGAGCTGAGGCATCTGCTCCCTCACTCCCTTCAGTCATTGGTGGGGCTTCTGCAGGAGGTGCGCTCCTGGCCCTCCGGTGCTCACAGCCGGCTTGAGCGCTTTGACTCTAAGCCACGGCAGGCGGGTGCTGGCCCCAGGTGCAGGTCAGCGTGCTCCGAGGGGTATGAGGGCGTAAACCCAGGCGTCCACCACACACAGGCTGAAGTAGATCCGTTTCATAGGATCTACTTCCTATGAAGTAGTCATTCCTAAATGAGATGACACGGGGGAAACACAGGACACGTTGGCTGTTCCTAATTTTGAGAGATTTCGGCAAGTCAAGTGGGTGACTTTCCCATACTTGGGCCAAACACCTTTCGTGGGTCCCCCAGGACCACAATCTCCCTCCTTTCCCCGCGGTTGGCCCAGGATGCTGATTTGCACGGAGGCCGCAGCAGACCCCTCGTCTGGTGTCCACGGACTCCTGCCACCCTGAGCCCAGGCAGCCTCCTGGGAGGTGTGAAGAGCGGGGGGGGGGTCGCTGGGGGTTGGCCACATCCTTCTACCAAGGCTCCTGTGGGGTGACCTCCCCACAGCGTCACTCTCTTGGGGTTCCAGCAGCCCTGCCCTCCCCACCGCCCGGGGCTGGGCACTGCACCCCCTGTGGGTCCTGCCACAGCTCATAAAGCGTCTCCTTTAATTAAACTCTCCTCAGCTGTCTCCCGCTGGGATCCTGTCTGACCACTAGCTCACCTCTGCCTGCAGTGACCACTTGTCATCCTCGTTGGCCACCCAGCACCCTATCTGTGTTTCGGGACTCTTCCTCCTTTTGTGTTTGGAAGGGACGAGGTGAAGCTCACTACAGAATAGAAAATCCCCAGTGGCTGCTGTCCCAGCCCCCCCGGCAGCTGGTATATGGACCCATGGCCTGGACACCACTGACCAGACACATCTGTGCTGGACTTTGGGTTGGGAGCTCGTGGTCTTGAGATGCAGGGACCATCCTGGTTCGCTCTGACAGGGGCGGATGGGGAGAGGCGGACACTGGACTTGCTGCCCAGACCCCCTGAGGCACTGAGAGCGCATCCAGCAGGCATGGTGAGAGCTTCTGAGTGTGGTCCTTCAGCCCAGCAGTCCTCAGCTGCAGCATCGGCGTCCTCTGACAAATTCCTTTTCTCTTTCTACCAGCTAGAGAAGGTTTCTGTGGTTTCAACTAATAACTCTCGCTGATGGTTGGTGCCTAGTACTGAAATTCTCAAATGCTAACAGATATGCAGTAGGATTTTCACAGATGCCCATGAATGGGTTTCAGGGAAAGTGACAACTCATCCCCAATAGAAATTGGATGAAGTACACGTAGTAGGCATATGTAAATTGGGTACATAATTTCTGGAAGAGTGTCCACAGCATTTAACCAGATTCTCTAAGGCTTTTTAAAATTTTTTAAATTTTTTTATTTCAGAATATTATGGGGGTACAACACTTTGGTTATATATATTGCCCATGCACTGCCCGTGTCAGAGGTACAATCGTGGACATCCCCCAAACTGTGCTCCCCACATCCATTCAGTGAGAGTTTTCCCATCCCCTCCACCCCCCTCCCCCCTGCCCGCCCCCTGATGAATATTATTGCCCTGTGTGATGTAGGTGTTGATCAGTTAGTACCAATTTGATGGTGAGTGCCAGTGGTGCTTGTTTTTCCATTCCTGTGACACTTCGCTTCAAAGAATGGGTTCTAGCTCCAACCAGGATAATACCAGATGTGTTAATTCATTATTGTTCCTTATTGCTGAGTAATACTCCATGATATACATACACCACATTTTATTATCTCTAAGGCTTTTTGATGACAGCTCAGTGTCCTCAGTCTGTTGCACCCAAGGTAGCCGTTCCTGCACATTGTAAATGTCTGGGAGGAACCACGCTTCTTGAGCTTGGTCACAACCCAGCACGGGAATCTACGCTGAGGTGGCATTTGTGGCCTCTGGACTATGGTTTAGGGTTGTGCTGGCTGCGGAAACAAATCTCAGTTCTCACATCTTAGTGGCTTAACTCAGTGAGTGTATGTTTCTTGCTCCTACAGCAGTCGAGGGCAGGTGGGCTCTGGGTAGCCATTCAAGGACCCAGGCCCCTTCCACTTTGTGGCTCTGTCCTCCCTGTAGGATGTTGGAGTCACTCAGCAAGGAGATCAGGAAAGAGCATGGTGAAGAACATGCTTCCTCCACCCTCACATCCATGACATCCCTTCTGCTCACATTCTATCGGTGAGGACTAGTTAGGAGTCCCCTGGTCCCACCTACTTGCCCGGTGGGCTGGGAAGTGCAGGTTCTGGCAGGGCAGTCACTTCCCGTGGCTACACCATGGCAGGAGCAACCCATGCATTGGTGCACAATGAGCTGCCTTTGCCAAGCCAGGTTGACAGTAACGGAGCGAGAGCCCCAAGGAAAGGGACCTCCTCCAACACAACATCCCCCAGCACAGGGTATAATTTACTGAGTATGGGCTCAATAAACATCTGCTGAACAAATAAATGAAGGACTGGAAGAGCACATGAAAAAAGCCATCCCGTGCTAGGCCCAGGGAGTATTTCCAGGTTGCTCTGGCTTTTCGGAAAGCAGTCGCAGTGTGGTTCTCCAGGAAAAAAGAATTGGCTGCACGAATGTGCCATTTTTCTCCAGGACAGTGGAAGGAAGCGTTTTGACTGTTGTCCAGGATATCCGGAGCTGGGCGGATGGATTCCTGTCCCCAGCCAGGCCTCCTGCCCCGAGGCCGTGTGTTTATTGGAAGAGCCTGTTCCTGCTGGAGGACAGGTGTCTCGAGCGCAGCCCAGCGAGAGGGTTGAGCTCGGGGTTCTGCACAGGCTCGGCTGCCTGGAAATTAATGGCTTTCTTATTTTTCTGGTGGGAACTGGGAGTTTCCCAACAAAAGGTAAATGCAGCCTGTGGAGTATTATTTCCTGAGACGTGGTGGATTTCCCCCATATTACTCATTGTGGAATGTATCTTATTCTAACTCTTGGAGTTAGACTCGAGTTGTAGCACACCGAAGGCAGAGTGGAAAATCGCTGGTGGAGCCAGAAGGTTGATGGCTTGGGAAGGAGCGGTTCCCTTTCCCTCTTGTGTGGGGATGACGTGATGCTCCCTGAGGCCACAGACAGGCTATGTTGGACTTGGCGACTTTCTGGAAGTGGGGTCCAAGTCGACCTTCGGCTTCTTGTGGACCAGATGGGAGTGGAGCAGAGGGGAGGTGGCCCTTAAACAGCGCCTGGCTCAGAGCGGCACTCGGCCGGTGTTAGGTGGTCTTACCCAATGACCACCTACTCTGTGCCAGGCACACATGATGCCCTGGGTTCAGGGAGGTGGACAGGACCTGGGGATGGGGGTAGATGGACGACTGAGACATAAATGACAGGGGACTCAAGAAGTTTCACAAGCTCAGAGGAAGTGCCACACACTCTTCATAGAAGGCTGAGTCCCCAAGGATGAGGGAGTTTTCCAGATGAGAACAAGGTGCCTGGCATTGGCATCGGATGGGTGAGAGCAGGACCAGAGGGCGAGCGTGACCCTGAGCCGCACAGTCCTCAGTGGCACCCTAGTCTCCATCTCCTGTCCCCTCCCCCCACAGCCCTCCATGTCCAGCCAAGCTATTGGCTGTCTTGGTGGGGGCCCCGGGGCAGCTGGTCGGCAGCAGTGCCGTAGGCTGGCAAGAGGCAGTGGCCTGAGCAGCCTCCTTATCTGTGGGGGACACCGGGAGACCTGAGAAGGTGGAGTCAGTGGAGAGGCCCAGGGGCCGACGGTAACCAGCTATGAGTGCAGCCCGGCCAGGGTCCCCCCCAGCCCTCTGAGCCGCCTTCCCATCAGAGGGACTGGAGACTGGATTAGGATAACTAAGTAAATACCAGGGGAAAAGCACAGGTAAACAACCCGTGAATACGCGACAAACAACAATGACCCAGCACAGGGAGTTCAGTCCCTGTCTGTGCTTCTCCGGGGCCCACGCAGCCAGGCTTCGCGGCACGCCTGTGTGAGCGCCTCTGCCCCGCCAGCACCCGCTTCCCTTCCTTATTCATCCTTGCCGCCACCTCCTTTGTCACTCTGCTGCTTCTTCCCCTCCGAGGGGCCTTTGCACACCACGTGTCATTTGTGGAGCACGTACAGGATGCGGGGGCTAAGCGGGCTTCGCACCGCAACCCCGACGCGCTGCAGGGGTGCGCGTGGCTCCGTCTCCACGAGGCGGCTCCCGGGAAACAGCGCTGCTGTGGCTCCAAAGAGGGGACTTGTGTTTCAGGGGTGTGCAGACTTGTGTGTGAAGGGGAAGAGAGTAAACATCTTCAGGTCCGAAGGCCACGGGAGTTCTGTCACAACCCCCAGCCCCGCCACCGCGATGCTAAAGCAGCCGCACGCAGCGCCTGCGCCGCCGTGTCCCGGCACAACCGTACAGAAGCGGACGCCGGCTGCCTTGGCTGCAGTCCGCCGCCCCTGCTTCATCTTCACCGGTCCAAGCCCGCCCCACGGGCGCCCCACTTCCCGCGGAGCGCGCCTCCCTTCCCCGGCTCTCGCCTTCGGCCTTTCTTCCCGCCCTTCCTCTGCAGGTCGCTGGGCCTCTGGCTGGACTCTGTCTCCCGTTCTGTCTCTACCTCTGTCTCTCTGACTCTGTCTCCCTCCCTCCCTCTCCCTCTCCCTCTCTCTCTGGCTGGTCCAGCCTCCAGTGGACTCGCAGAAGCTCAGCCTCCAGAACTGAAGCCAAGGAGACAGGAAGAGACTGGAATGGCAGCCCTGAGGTCCAACAGAAGTGGCTTCTCCCTGAAATATTCGCAGGCTTCCGTTTGCTGAATACTCTGGGGACCTCACTGTCACCCCAGGAGAGACGCTTTGTCCGGAATGGGCACAGATCTGCCAAGAAGGGCAACGAGGCCCGAGGCCTCAGCCCCACGCTGCACCACTCGAGCAGAGTTGGCTCAGCGCCGGAGCTCAAGGACAGGGCTCTCCAGCCTGTCCTGGCACGTCACATGGCTGATCACGAGGTGGAAAAGGGGCAGAGGGAAGAACAGGAAACGCAGGAGGTGCAAGGGGAGAAGCAGACGGGGAGGGAGAGAGAGGGGACAGAAAGGGCTGGGGGTGGCAGGGGAAAGGAAAGGGAGAGGGACGGAGGGAGGGTGCAGCGAGGCCTGGAGCGTGCACTCTTGCAGGTTGGCCGTGCTTTGCTGTATTAGCATCCTCTTCCACAAAGACAACTCCTACCATGCCCCATGTCATGACCACTGCAGAAAGTGCCTCAAACCGGCCCGAGAGAGCATGGTGGGCGGATTTAAGAACAGCCACTGGGACAAAGGGCAAGCTCCAAAGCCCTGGCTCCCGGAACTGCGGGTTCTGTGCATTCCTGGTGGGGCACGGGTGAACTCCCCCATCCGATAGTGGGACATGGTTAATGTTCTCAAGTCCAAGGGCCTCGGGCCTCAGTTTTAATTAGGCATGTCACTGGAAAGGGGAGAGGCTTAGCACTTCCCCCGCATCCAGCTGCCAGCTTTATCATGATCCCCTGCAGGACATTGTAAAGAGATGGGCTTAAGGGAAAGAAGAAAAGGGGTGTGTCAGATTGCCCACTCCCCCACCCCAGGTTTTATGGGATTGGAAGAGGTATCTCAGCTTTACGGGCTTCCACGGGCAGGAATAGGCTTTACATTGAGCAGGAGTCAACCCTGCAGAGACCGTCCTCATTACTCCTCTGACAAGGGGGACACGGAGGGAGGGAGTCATTGTGTCAGTGCAGCCTTGGTTGCTGGCAAATGCAGGAGGCCCAGCTCCGGCTGGCTGGGCTGAAAAACAGAATGATTGGCTCAGTAACCTGCAGAGTCCAGGGACAGATGACATCTGGGCTCAGCTTCAGGTCTGGCTGGATCCAGGTGTTTTGATATGACCCGCAAACCCCGGTACACCATCCTCCTCTCCTTGCCTCATCTTTGCTTTCCTTTGGAAGAAATCCATCCCCACACAGTGCCTCCCTAAAGTGGCAAAGATGGTAAGTGGCAAATCTAGTCATCCTACCAGCTTGCCAATGCCCTGAAGCCTTCCAAATGTCCCAAGCTTGACTGTCTTTTGAGTGCCCTGAGTACACCACTGCTGTGACACACAGCTACAGCTGGAGGTGGGGCCAGTCTCACCTGACCATCCAGCCTTAGAGTTGGGAAGGGCAGTTCCTCACATGGAAATTGGTGGGCCAGGCAGGGAAGGTGAGAATCTGCCACAGCCTGGGCTGACAGCCTGCATGCGTCAGGTGATCCACACTGATGGCTGGAAAGCTGACGCATTCCAGGTTGGTTGGTAGATAGCTACTGCCCTGAGTTTTCTTCACGATCCCCCACTTGGCCACCGCGAATACCTTGGCTCCTCAAGTTTGGGTCCCAGTGCTTGGTAGAGGAGGGGCCTCCAGGGGCCAGTGTCTGCCACAGCAGTTGCTGAATATTGGGAACGTCAGCCCTGAACGCAGGGACCATAGGAACCCCGGGGCTGGGAGAAGGGTTGGGTGGGGATCCTCGGGCGGCTCAGGTGTCTGCAAGCTGGCTGTGCTGACGCTGCACGTGGAGCAGCTGGAGAGAGAGAGGCCATGTGGTGACATGGGGGACCAGCAGGCACCAATACTGTGCGCCCCCCATGTTCCAGGCCCCATGCCACACGTGTCACAGAAGGGAGCAGTTTAGTCCTCCCTGGCCACGGGTTCCATTCCACCTCCACGGGGAAAGTGATGCTCTGAGAGGTCAGCTGAGTCGCCCAAGGTGCCCAGAGGGTGGATGTCACAGCGCTATTAACTCTGACAGCCATGCTGGGCCTTTCTACCACACCGGTCTTCTGACGAGGGTTCGAGGGTTCTGGGGACAGGGAAGAGGCCTGGTGGGGGTCATCAGGGTCACGCCGCTTTCTTCTGTCTCTCCCTTGCCCGTGTTCTCCTCCCTTCATTCTGGACCTGCCCAATACCCCTTGTTGCCCTGGTGACCAGGGAGCCACCCCGAGTATCCCCAGAGACCCCCGGCTCCCTTGTCAGAACCGTTCCTTCCGTCAGCCAGGGTGGGCTGTGGGAGACCCCGGCATCCACTGGGGGGCCCCACCTCAGAGTACTCGCTGTCTCCCCATGGAGGGAAGCAGTGAGACCTGCCTCCCAGGGCGGACCCTCTGCTGCAGGTGAAAGTGTGGTACCCGGGGGATGTGCTCTCGGTGAGAGGTAGAGCCCAGGGGAGCTGACACCAGCCTCTTGGCCACTTGTCCCTCTTCACACTTAGGAAGCATTGGGAGCATCTGAGCTGCTGGACCTTAGGTACAGGACTGACCTCACCCAGCCTCAGTGGCCTCACCTGCAAGAGGGGCATAATAATAGATGTCTTTAAGTAAGTGCTCGAAGTCTGGAAAGAATCACGCAGCATTCCAGAGCTCCCTGGAGTCAAGGTGGACCTGAACAGACCAGGCCATTTGGTTTTCCTTCAGCATCGTGGTGAGGATTATTGAGTTCGGTGGATATGGTTGTGTTCATTCCCCAGATTCCCCCAAAATAGTCCCAGATGCACCTCCAAGAAGCTTTGGGCTACAGGGAACACAATATCCCAAAAAAGTGGCTTAAGTAGGAGGATTATGATCTCACTTAAGAAGAAACTTGAGGTAGGGTGTCCCAGGTTTGGTTCAAAAATTTAGTGATTAATTGATCCGTTCATTGACTCATTTACGCAACAAGATGTTTGTGAACGCCTCCTTTGCACCAGGCACTGTACAGGTGCCGGGGGACAGCAGCGAGTAAACGAAGCCCCTGCCCTTGTGGAATTTACGTCTGAGCACATGTCATTAGGGACTTGGGATCTTTTTCATCTTTTCATCTGTTCACGCACTGTGACATCTGCCTCGTGAATGTAATACAGCTGTCACGTATTTGTGAGTCAGCTTTACAAGACAGGAAGAAGAGGATAGACTGTGCTCCTCACAACCTCTTCTTATCATGAAGGTATTTTCTAGACATCTCCCTGCTCCAGTAGAATTCTCATTATTTCTTATTGGCCAGAAGTCGCAAAGGCCACATAAGAAAAGAACAGGACGGCCATGATTGGCTTAGACAGTCAGGATCTGTCCATCCATCCACCCACATCTCCTCCCCACAATACTCGGATCTGTCAGCAAGAAAGAAGGAAGATCAAATGACGTCCACTAGAGAGTCTATCAGACTCGCCTCTGATGCTGCCATTGCCACCATCAGACTTAGGCATGAGACGGCACAGAGGAAATGCCACCGTCATATCTGGGGTCCACATTTCCTGCCTGGGCTATTAAACTGGACACCAGAATAGCAACTGTCCAGCTCTGTCACAGGGTGTAACTGAAACAGGACACTCGCTAGTCCAGGCTCTTTTCTTTGCCACATTTGTGACTTGGGGCAAATGACTTAGCCTCTCTGGCCCAGTGTTCTTCTATGTGAAATGTGAATAATGACATGTGGTAGACCCAAGTTTCTACTCCCATTCTCCCCTCCTGGTACCCACACCCTTTGCCTTCCTGTGCCTTTGCAGATCCCTCTGTTGGAGGTGGCCTATACATCCCTATTCCTTGACTTGAGGACGTGGCATGGGACTTGGTTTGGCCAATGGCATGTTAGCAAGGATGATATGAGCAGGGGTTTGGAATGAGTTTGTGGTAGGGCTTGCCTTTTTGCCCCTCTGCATGGGCACAAGAGGATCATTCCCCAGGTAGTCCATGCCCCCTCAGCCTTGGCCCCAGAATGGATACACATGGAGCAGATCTGAGCCCAATCAGCAATGAGAACCACACCCAGCTGGGCTTGTACCTCGCACAAAGCCATCTAGCCCACCCACCCTGATTTGGCTGGATTCCCCACACAACCTGTAGACACATGAGTGGGAATAAAAAATTGCTTTTTTAAGCCTCTGAGTTTCAGAGTGGTTTGTTTCACAGCAATAGCTGGCTGATACATGACTTTGCTTTCCTTGCAGTGCCTTGGTGAGAACACCGTAAGAGTATGTACATGCAGCACCACAAAGTACCTGACCCATAGCAGGTGCTCAGGAAGACTTAAGCCCTACGTTGGTATTGAATGCCACCTCAGAGAGGCTCTAAGGCATTGGAAATGTGTCTGCTTCTCTTTATTTCAACAATTAATGCTCCCAACTGCCCAGCAGGCAGCAGAGGAAGCTGGCTTCACTGACCTGGCTGTGATTACCCACCATTCCTCCATGAAACATTATAAACAGAGAGAGGTCACTGGTTTAGAGATGGCTCATTGACATGCTCAGCTCTGTCTGCAGACTCCTGGCTTGGCGCTGGGGCGGCCAGCTGACTCACAGGCTCATCCCGCGCTTCTGAGCATCTGATGTGTACGTGCAGCTGGCAGGCAATTCAGAGGCATGGTAGAGACACCCATGAGCCAGATCCTCATATTTTAAATATGTTCCCTACTCTCTGAAAAGGACTATATCTACAAAATCAAGGTCAGATCATATTTTTAATTTCTTAGGCCCCAGGGACACAAGAGGCCTCTGGTAGTCAGAACTGAGACCAGCACAGTTGCTAAAACATGGTTTTCAATATGGGCTGGGACTCATTGGGTCTTTCTGGTGCTCTATGTTTGTCTTTCTTATTTCCTAAGTTTAACAGTCCTTAATTAGATTCACACATCTGCCAATCCAGCTTTCTTTTGATTAGTGTTTTCATAGTTTATCTTTTCTCATCCTTGTCTATGTAACCTATTTGTGTTTTTATATTTAAAGTGTATTTCTCATAGGCAGAATATATTAAATAGTTGGATCTTGCTTTTTTATTTAATCTGACAATCCCAAGCTTTTAACTGAATTTAGACCATTTACATTTAATGTGATGATTGATGTGGTTGGGTTTAAATCTACTACTATCTTTCTATTTGTTTTGTATTTGTTCTATCTGTTCTTCATTCCCTTTTCCCTCTTTTTCTACCTTCTTTTTGATTAACCAATTATTATTATAATTCCATTTTATTTCTTTTGTTGAATTATTAGCTATAACTCGTGTTTTGTTATTTTAGTTGTTGCTTTAGGGTTTAGAGAGTATACACCTTAAACTTACTTAGTCTCCTGTAAATGGCACTAAATCACTTCACATATATTGTAAGGACCTTACAGCAGTCTGCCTCCGTTTTTTTTCTCTTTGTCCTTGTGCTATTACTGTTGAGCATTTTACTTCTACATATGTTACCAACCCAAGAAAACACTGTTATTATTTTACTTTAAATAATCAATTACCTTTTAAAGAGATTTAAATTATAAGAATGACATATTTTATACTTATCCATGTAGTTACCCTTTCTGGTGCTCTTTGTTCCTTTAGATAAATCCATACTTCCATTTTTATCATTTTCTTTCAGCCTGAAGGACTTCTTTTAACATTTCTTGTAGTTTGGGTTTGGTGATGATGAATTCTTCTGATATCTGAAAAAGTCTTCATTTCACCTTTGTTTTTGAAAAATATTTTCACTGAGTATAAAGTTCTAGGTTGAAAGTTGTTTTTTTCTTTCAATACTTTAAATTTGTTGCTCCACTGTCTTCTGGCTTGCATTGTTTTGACAAAAAATTTGCTATTATCCTTATCTACTGTCTGTAATGTTTTAAGATTTTTCTCTTTATCATTGGTTTTTAGCAATTGGATTATGATGTGCCTTGGTGTAATTTTCCTCATGTTTCTTTTGCTTGGGTCTTGTGGTGATATTGGTGTATAGGTTTTTTTTTTTTTTTAAATCAAATTTGGAAACATTTCAGCCATTATTTCTTCAAATATTTTTTCTGTTTCTTCCTCCCCCTTCCTTGGGGGCCTTCAATTACTTACATATTGAGCCATGTAAAATTGTTCCACACCTCTCTGATGCTCTACTCACTGTTTTTTCCAATCTTTATTTTCTCTGTCTTTCATTTTCTATAGTTTCTGTTGTATGGCTTCAAATTCCCCAATATTTTCTTCTGCAATGTCTAGTCTATTGTTAATACCATTTAGTGTATTTTTTTTTTAATCTCAGATGTTATTGCTTTTTGTCTCTAGGAGTTTGACTGGGGTCTTTTAAAAATATATTCCACATCTCTACTTACTATATTCAATCTTTCTCTAACTTTCTGAACATATGAATACAGTTATAATAACTATTAATGTCCTTGTCCACTAATTCTAACATCTGTGCTATTTCTGGTCATTTTTGATTGATTGGTTTCTCATTATGGGTTGTATTTTCCTGCTTCTTTGTGCACCCTATAATTTTGGATTGGATACCAGACATTGTGAATTTTACTAGCTACTGGATATTTTTGTACTCCTGTAAATATTCTTGAGTTTTGTTTAGGGATACAGTTACTTGGAAATGGCTTGATTTGTTCAGGTCTTTTGAGCTCATTTGTTTCCCATCTCTCAGAGATCATAGTCCTTCATTGCCTGATATCCAATGTCTTGAAAACTGTGGTTTCATGTATTTTACCTATTTTTTTAAATATATGTTTTAGGTGAGAGGATCATTGTGATACGTATTAATCCATTTTGGCCAGGGGCAGAAATCAAAAGCAATTTTTGTATGGTCAAAAAGTGAACAATTTTGATAATCACTTGAGCATTCAGGATGTACACAACCAGGTGGGTTAAGATTTTTTTTTCTTTTTTTTTTTTTAGTGAATAAGAAAACAGGCAATTGACTCACGTTTTGAAACTTTACTGTGTGTGCGATTGTGAGCTAAGGTTATTTTCAGGTGAAGAAATCATCCTATCATAAGTACCTTTCAAGCACTCTCGAAGCTCATTTGTTTGGGGATAGCTTCTTTTTTGGTCAATCAAGAGACCAAATCACAGCCATCTCTCTCCCACCTATTATGTGCATGATGCCATGGGAATTTTCTCTGCTGTTACAGAACCAGAAAGCCAAATTTTGAGCATCCACTATACGTAGGGCATGTACTACGATGAGGCATGATTTCTTCCCTGAGATGTATTACAGATAGGAAGGTTGGCCCCAACTATGTGGCGGAATGCTGCACAGCAGGGGGGGATGATGCCTGACAGTTACCTTGGGGCAGCTGTGCAGAATCCAGAGAGTTCACATCTGTCCTGAAAAGGGCCAGTGTCTGTTGCTCTGGGGTGGTCTCATCAATGCTGTGTATAAAGCATTTCTAACATATCTAGAGCATTTTCTTCACCCCAAAGCCTATTTGAATCCCACAGGGGCCATTTTGTTTTCTAAGTTAGCTGTTTCCTTTCCTGTCTGCTACACATGATCTTATTCAATCCCCACCACTTCCTTATCTGATCAGTATTCCTACAATTGTCACTTTACAGAGGAGAAAACAGGCCCAAAGATGGGCTCCTTCCCCAGGCTGTGCTTGGTGGCCAGGGGCAAAGCCAAGACGTGAACTAGGTATCCCTGACTTCAGGGCCTTCTCTCTTCTCCACCTCCTGCCTTGACTCCTTTTAAAGCGAGTCACTGGGAAGACAGTTGCCAGAGCGCTGGGAGAGGTAGAGGGAGCCTCTGCCCCAGCTGTACATTCATTAGATGCAGCATTGTAAAAGATCACTTGGCAAAAGATGGGCAATAAATTAAATTACTCAGAGCACACACTCCGCAATCAAAGGCATTGTCTTGGAGAAGCAGAGCGCTCGCCTCTCCAAGCTGGCCCCAATTATAAGCCACAAGGAGACTCCATTTCACATGGACTGGGCTCCATGACCCCAAAAAATGATCCTTGGGCCTCTTCCTGGGCCCTGCCTTCTCCTCAGCACCCTTCAAGGATGGTGGCCCCCCAACCTAGGTTCTGAGGGGCCGACAAGGAGGAGGCCTGGCCGTGTGGCCCTCCCCACTGAGGCCTGGTTTAAACGCCACTCTGCCCAGAAACCGCAAGTTTATGAATCCCAGAAGTTTCGCTTGCTCAGGTCTGGTGGAGAGCTTGGCTGACATTACAGGAGACATTTTTCTCTGTCAGGCAACAGAATGCAGCACAAAGAAGCCAGCTGCAAGGCCTCAGAGCCCAAGTCTCTAATTAAAACAGTGGAAAATTAGATAACTTCACAAATTCATCACTGCCGCCACTGGCCGTCAGAGGAAAGGCTTCGGGGTTACCCCCACCTTTGTTCATGCACTAACGGGTCCCTTCAGGTGGCCTTGGCGTGTGTGAGCGTGTGTCTACATTTTATCTTCCTCCTGTTCCACCCTTTCTACTTTTTCTTTCTTTTTCAACCCAGCTGATAAAATCTGCATAGTCTAGTGGTTAACCAAGGAGGGAGAATTTAGTAAAACTGATTTTTATCACCTCTCTCACCTTGAAGAGATAATTACCATTCCAGGTGATTTTATGCAACATCTCATTTAATTCCCCCAATTATCAACTCTATTTTACAAAAGAGGAAACTGAAGCTGAGAGCTCTGGCCCAGGTGCCCCAGGCAGGGGCAGAGCTGGAACTTGAACCAAGCTTGGCCTGACTGAGAAGGTCTTGCTGTTCACCTGAACCGTAGCCGACCTCGATGTAGGCTCTGCGACCTTTTGAGTGTCCAGCCTCATGCCAGAGGTTATAAGAAATCCACGGGCTAAACACAGTGGTAGTAGTGATATCTACCGTTTATTGTGCTTACGAGCACAGGCTGTTTTTCCTCCCCCAGAACAGCATGACTTGGGTCCTATAAATATCCCCATTTTACGGGGAGGAAAATTAAGGCTTGGAGCTGGGAGCAGACAATGTGGGCCAACTCTTGTTCCTCAGCCCTTACCATTCCCACACCCAGATCTCTCAGCTGGAAGTTTTCTCTGGTCACTGGAGCCAGCTCTGCCTCACATGCTTGGCGGAGACCATACTTGGAGTGTAATGTCCCCAGGAGCGTAAACACCTCAGCTCCTTTGCTTCAGACAAAATAATTCAGAGGCAAGTTCTGTGTGGGTTCACAGAAGTCCCCAGTAGGACTGAGCTCTAGTTGCCCAAAATGGTTAAGGGCCTTGGTAAGGACCCCTTTGTCGGCTGTCTCCCTGTCTCACCTCCCTGTTCCCTTACTGACATTATCTGAAATCTCCTCCCAGATAACCTACTTCTGTTAGAATCCTTGTCTCAGGGAAGACAAAGAGGTTCAATGGCTGAAAGAGGACACAAAGCCAAGTCCGTCCAATTCCAGAGAATGGGTGCTTACTCTCATAAATAGGGCAGAACTTCTTGGAATTGTCAATTGCTCTACATGAAAGTAATTCAACTTATTATTTTTAAAATAAAATAAATGCTGATATATATTTTTTTAAACTCGTAAAGCCCACATAAATCAAAAAGAAAACATCGATACTAATAACAAGAGCTAACGTTTGCTGGGCGTGTCCTGAGTGCTAGACACCGTTTTTAGTGCTTGAAATGCATTCTCTCTCTTAATCCCCACGAATATTCTCTAACATGAAGCCTATGGTGATCATCCTTTTCTCATGGCAAGGAAACTGAGCCTCAGAGAGGTTAAGTTATTTCTCAGGATCACTCAACCAGTGAATGGCAGAGCCATGGCCCCAAACCAGTGTCACTGGGCTCCAGAATCCACAATCTTTACTACATGGCTTCTAAATGTCACGCTCTCCTCCTGAAAATGTCACTTCAACTCAATGGAAAGTAACCAAAACCATGAACACAAACATGAAGATATTATAGAATAGGGTGCAAATGTTCATAATCTTTAAGAGCAATGAAAGACTTCAAATATATTTTGAGGTTGTTCCTGCCCTGTGAGTCAATTTCCAAGGCCTTTGATTGGTGTCTCAGCAACTCTAGGATTAAGGATACTTTATTGAAAGGTTTTCAAAGATAAGGAACTAAGTTCCCAGAGATTAAGGAGGTTGTATAAACAATTGATGGTGATGATGGTGAGGATAATGGAAACGATGATAATGATAGTTATGGTGATGGTGATGATGGTGGTGATGATGGTGATGATGATGGTGATGGTGATGGTGATGATGATGGTGATGATGGTGATGGTGATGATGGTGATGATGGTTGTGATGGTGATGGTGGTGATGGTGGTGATGATGATGTTGATGATGGTGATGGTAGTGATGGTGATGATGGTGATGGTGGTGATGGCGGTGATGGTGATGATGGTGATGATGGTGGTGGTGATGGTGGTGATGGTGGTGATGGTGGTGATGGTGGTGATGGTGATGGTGGTGATGGTGGTGATGATGATGTTGATGATGATGGTAGTGATGGTGATGATGGTGATGGTGGTGATGGCAGTGATGGTGATGATGGTGATGATGGTGGTGATGATGATGGTGATGATGGTGATGGTGGTGATGGTGGTGGTGGTGATGATGGTGGTGATGATGAGCCAGTTTGCAGAACACCTTGCAGCAGGCCCCACTGCTCAGGCTCTCACCCCAGGCTGTACATTAGAACCACCTGGAAAGCTCAAGAAAACAACCAGTGCCTTGGCTCTGTCCCCTGGAAATCCCAATTCTAATTTAGTTGCTCTGAAGTGAGACCCATGCAGTGGCATTTTTAAAACAGCATCCCAGGTCAGGGTTGAGAGCTGCTGCCTCAGGCTAACACACAGTATAGACAAAATCTCATTTTAAAATTCCATATCATAAACACTCTGTGGGGTTTAGTTTCTTAGTCTCCCATTTTGCAGATGGGAAGACAGATACAGAGAGATAAGGGACGTGAGGAGGCCAGGAGCCCATCAGTTGCAGACTTAGACACTTGTGTACCCTCTTCGCTATTGCTCCATGTGACTGCCGAATCAAGGGGACCTTCAGGGTGTTGCCCAGAAAATGCCCATTGACTGGATGAGGCTCATTTCTAATCCAGAGTCCCCGACTTCCAGTCTGGGGCACCTCCACTTCCAACCTTACCCCAAATTAGTATCCTGCCTTTCAAAGTAAAGCATCAGCCAGAAAATGCCATAAAATATACAAAGGCAACAATGTCACATCTGTAGCTGTGGTTACTTTTCTGTCATTATTGAACCTGCTTGGTGCAACATTCTAAGAAGCATTTTTACATTTAAAATTCACATGCCAGTCATTTCCCTAGTTTTTTCAGAGAAAAAAATCTAAGACACAGAGAGGTTAATAAACTTGCCCAAGGTCACACAGCTATTGTGTGGCAGAAACAAAATAATGCATAAAAGTTGACTTTCTGGTGCCCCCACCCCATCTTCTCCCCCTGTCTCCCTCCCTCACACCCACTTTTGAGGGAAAAACACAGCCTTGAAACCCAAAATTCAGGTCTGAGTAGCTCCGAGCTCTGAGTCACCTGAGCTTGTGCAAATACCTCTCTGAGCTTCGGTTTCCTTGTCTGTAAACAGGGAATCACTTTTGTGCTTTCTGCATGGATCTCGTAGAGTTATCACGAGACTAAAGTAGAAGGAATGTGGCCGTATCTTGTAAAGTTGTAAGCGCTGTGCACACGCTACACCCTTTTTTGTCTGTGTGCAGACCTCCCTGAACCCAGGAAAGCTGCAGCCTCTCTCAGCTCCCGGCCGCTGCCTGCTGGAGGAGGGGACTCTTTAATTTGCCTGCAAATAGCATTCAGTCTTCATACCTTCTCTTGGTTCAGGCCTGTGCACAAACTGGGGAGAGTCTGGTGGGTTTCTATGCCCCCCGCCCCACCTCACGGTTCCCGTTTGGCACCACACAGATGCAGCAAAGGCAGCTATGGAAGACAGAGCAGGAACAGATGGCCATGGGGACAGGGACGGGTTCATCCACAACCAAAACTCAGGACACTCACTAAAATGCACATTCTGGAACCTGCCACAAGGGATGCTGTGGGAATCTGCGTCCAAGCAAAGTTCCCCAGGCACTTCTGTGGCCAGCAGATGGGAGATCCACTAATTTAATATTTGTTTGTTCATCCAACAAACATTTATTGGCTGCTACTCTGTTGTGTGCCTTGAGTTCCAGTTGGTTATGAGGCCAGCTCAGAAACTGCAGTGTCTGGGATCATATCTGGATCTTCCATAACCTGGGTGGGTTTTTTAATCTCTGGTTTCTTTGTAATAACAAAGATAATACTGAACACACATTGACTGCTTACTGTGTGTTTGCTATGAAATGGTTACAGCGGTGTGCTGGGGCGTGCTTAACAACTGGCTTTCCAAGGTGGAAAAAAACCCTGAATTGTAGCATTTGCCAATGTCCATGGTGTAAATACTCTCATTAGGTCTGATTTCAAGCCACCAGTGTAAAGTTATTGAAAATGGAGTTGGGAAGAAGTGTGCAGTAGCTCACGATCACTGAGTATTTCCACCAAAGTAATTCAATAAACATAAATAAACTAAGGGCAGAGATAAAAGTAAAATGTGGTAAAATAATTAGGAAGTGACGATTTTTGAGTGTTAATTAGCTTTTTTTTAAATATAGTCTTTTAAGTGTACATAATTTAATATTTAATAATGGCAACATTCTTTAAGCTTTAATAGTTAGCTCTTGCAAGCTAGTACAAGTTGGCTCCTGTCCCTCACTGAGTAACTACTATGATTATCCCCATGTTACAGATGAGGACCCTGAGGCACAGAGAGGTTGAGTAACTCGTTCAAGGTCACAGGCAGAGCCAGGATTCAAACCCAGGTAGTCTGGCTTCAGAGCTTACATGCCTAGCCATTGGGAATAACAACTGTACAGTCTTCTAGGGCTGTTTTAAAGATTGGTGCATGTAATGCAGTTAGAGGAGTGTCTGGCACATAGTAGGTGCTCAACCAATGCTGCCTGCTATTAACAATGTTCCTGCTAATGCAAGCCAGTGTCCATAAGAACATCAAACACAATTTATGGCCTTGACAAACTTAACATATAGAGGATGAGACACATAACTTCAAGGCAAAGCAGTTTGTGTCAAAACAGAAGCATCTACAGCACACACACTGCAGGGACACAAAGGAAGAGTTGATCAACTCTGCTTATGGGGCAAGGAGGGCTTCATGGCAGAAGGAAGATTTAAGCTGGGTTTTGAAGGATGAGTAGGAGTTCACCAGGCAGTTTAATGAGTCAGGAGGATGAGCAAAGTCACCCATCTAGCTAGAAGAGCCTTTTATCCCCTTGCTGTCCCCATTCCCTTGTCCCCTCCTGCTATGAAAGTTAGTGCAAATTCCATCTCCAAAGGGGTCTCACTGACTTGCCTTATCCAGAAAGATGAGGTCTTGCTGTCTTTAGGTCTAGCCTTGCCTGAGTGTGGTTGGCTGCCTCTCCCAGCGGGGCTTCCACATTGCGAGTGATGGAATCTCTGGGCTTGAATTGTGACTCCACTTACTTCGTGATGCTGGGCACACCAGGTAACCTCGGTGCACCTCAGTTTCCCCACTCACAAACAGAGAGGTGTAATAGCTCCTACATCTCGAGGCTACACGTAGCACGGTGAGGGGAGAGAACGTGCTCAACAGGAGCCAGCTGCGTCGCATGGGCCAGCCCTGGAAACATGCAGGATCTACACAGCCTGCGCCTGAACAGGTTGCTTTGCACATAAGCCAGGTGAGCTGGGGCAGGGTGTATAGGGAGCTACGAAGCCCACCCAAACCTAGCCCTGCAGGCCCCCATGCCAGAATCAGTATAGGGGCGGGAAGCCAGTGGCCAGGTCACAGTAGCCTGTAACCATCACGGGTGATGCTGCTGCTGGGCACCCTCCACACCACAGCCCTTCCTTTGAACTCTGACAGTAATTTCACATATACATGTGGCTGCCAAGCCAGCGTGTTTGATGTTCTTTCCGGCTTTTGTAATGTTATTTCCTGTTGGGGACGGGGAGATGCGTTATTAATGTACGAGGGTCACTTTTTAGCATGAAATTCCCAACACGTAGAAAATCAGCATGAACGGACCTTCTGATTCAAATGTGGTGCGCAGTTTAGGACATCGGGTCTTTTGGTTTCTTTTTCTACCTCTTCTAACGTGGTCACCTTTGGGATTATCTGTTAGGAAAACATACCTGTGGAAATAGAAACACAGAGGAAAAGGCTACTATCTTTAGGAAGTACTCAGTTACTTATAAATCAATTGTTGGTGGATTTCATTTGAGAATCAAATGTAAAAATAGATCTAGAAATTATAGACACAAAGCCTTCAAATATTTGATATGAATGGAACACATATGCTGAATATAATATAATATAATATAATATAATATAATCAGCAGTCTACAGCAGGGTCAGCAGACACTTTTGTGAAGGGCCGATGATAAATATTTCAGGCTTTGCAGATCACACTTTCTCAATGTGATCTCAATGTGTGATCTCAATGTATAATTGTGTGATCTCAATGCAGATCACACCATTACTCAACTTTGCTGTCGTAGCAGGCAAGGGGCCAGAGGCCACACGTTAGGGAGTGGGTGCAGGCCGAGGCGGCGGGGTAGGGACAGTGGGGAGGAAAAAAAGTTTTTAAAAAAAGGGTGGGTGTGACTGTGCTCCGGCCAAGCTTTATTTGTTCTCATGAGAAATCTCCTTTTCGTGTTGGGTAAACATGATCTGGCAGTGGTCACGGGCCACGGGCCAGATTTGCCACACGAGCTGTACTTTGCCCCCTCCGGCTTAGAGCACTGATTTAGGGGTCAGAATAAATCAGACTGAAGCCCCGACTTCACGGTTTACCAGCTGTGAGACCTTTGGGGAGTTTCTAACCTCTGGGAACCCCCGTCGTGCCACCGTAAAACGGAGACAAGGGTTTTAAGTGAAGCCCTGGGTCGTGGAGGGGTTGCCTGAGGTTATGCACGTGAGACGCTGGCCGTGGCGCCGGCGGGAGGCGGCAAGGTCGTGGGAGCTGCCGTGGAGGCTGCGGTGAGGAGGAGGAGGATGGTGACGATGGCGATGGGGGGAGGAAGGTATCGACAGAAGGAGCCGCTGCGCCGCTGACTCTGGGTGACCCGGGCAACTCCTTCTTCTGGCTTCAGTTTTCTCCCCTGGCAGGTAAGGAGGTTGCACTCAGGAGCGTCCACGCTTCCCTCCTGCTCCACGACCCTGGGATCCTCCAGGGCCTCTTATGACACAGAATTGCACAGTGGACACCAGCTGGGACCAGCGCCATTTTAGCCATTGTACCCACAGACGCGGCAAAGCGAGGGGCTTCAGTGATCTGAAAACCTGTCTTCACCAGCTGCTCTGTGTGGCCTGAGTAGCCACTCACTCACTCACCCATTCGTGTGTTCGTTCAAAAGTTATTGAGCGTCTACTACATGCAGTGTGATGTGAAAGCAGTGTGGACAAGAATAGCTAGACAAGGTCTCCACCCTCCTGGGACTCACTGTCATGAGAAATATCCTTTGTGGGGGAGCAAGTCTGATCTGGCTGTGGTTACTGTAGTAGGCTGAATGGTGTCCCCACCTAAAAATATGTCCACATCCTAATCCCACGGAACCTGTGGATATGACCTTATTTGGAAATAGAGTCTTCATGGATGTGATTAAGGACCTTAAGATGAGGTCATCCTGGATTTAGGGTGGTCATAAATCCAATGACAGGTGTCCTTATAAGAGACAGAAGAGAAGACACAGACACACACAGAGGAGAGGCCATGTGGAGACAGAGGCAGAGACTGGAGCAATGAGGCCACAAGCCCACCAACACCTGGAGCCCCCAGGAGCTGGGGGAGACGAGGAAGGACCCTTCCCCGGAGCCTTCAGAGGGAGCGTGGCCCTGCCCACACCTTGGTTGCGTACTGCTGGACTCCAGAACTGTGAAGGAATAAATTTCTCTAGTCCTAAGCCACCCAGTTTGTGGTCATTTGTTGTAGCAGCCACGGGACACCAAGTGCAGTCACCAAGCCCGCCTCAGTCCTTCCCTTGGGTCATTCTTGCCTCGCACAGGATGCTCACGTCCCTTGAGGAAATACCATCTCTTGATAAGTAGAAATATTTTTTCAGTGAAGAAATTGCAAGTACAAACTTGTTAATGAGGTTCAATGCTCTGTTTCGATTCCTGGGTCAAAGGCTTGTGCAGAAAGGATTTTTCAAATTCAGGGTGACGCCTGCACCAAGGAATTTGGGAAAGAATTGATAAAAATGTTGTTATAAAATATTATTAACATATGTGTTAATTTTTTTTGTTAGGGATCAAACATAAGTTTTTTTGGAGTTATGAAAGCTACACAATCTATGTAAAATGTAAGATAATACTATAGGTTGTAATCAATTAACGTCCTACATTTTTTCTTTTTGTTCTATTTGTTCCTCTGTTTTTAGTTTGGCTTGAGCTTTATTGCTCATTCATTTACTTACTCATTTGTTTATTCAATTTTGGTCAATAAATTCTGATCGTGGGTGCCCAGGGGTTTGAGAGAACTCACCTGATTATTCCATGTTGGAAAGTAATTTACTTTTCTAAGCCTCCGTTTTCTCATTTATAGAATGGAGCCTGAACAAGGGACTCACAGTTTCGTGAAGATTAGACAAGAACCTGCATCTCAGGGTGTCTGGTTCTGTGCAGCCCACAGCAGGCCCCTCGTGCATGTCCTTTCCTTGTTTTTCTGTTTAGGACAGAGGATGACGATGCAGCTTACAGAAATGACACCTCTGGCACTCTCTCAAACTGTTTGCTGGGTAGAGTCTCACGCTGGCTGGTCCACTTCGAGGTCAAGGTCAGACGCTGGTGGAAGTAAGTGGTCGGGCAGGATTGGGACCCCACTGTGCCTGGCTTCCCAAAGGTGCAGCCCTGCTCCCTGGGACCCCCACACACAAGCACCTGCTGCTGCGTGGACATCTGCCACCTTGGTTCATGGATGGCACATCTCCTTTAGTTGCAATAAGGTTCTGGAGGGAGAGCACTGGGACAGTTGAGGCCCCCTAAGATGCATCACTTACGTTCAGTTACTGAAGGGACATTCACTGGCATCTACTGTGCTCTCTGCTGGGATGAGATGTCTACAAACTCATTCATGTCGTTCAGTCTCCTGGGTGGCATTGCAGAGCCCTCCACCCTCCCTAGAAGCGAGCCCCAAAGCTCTTCGTGAGGCAAGCTTATTCCCTGAGCTCCGAATGCTGGAGCTCTGTGGCCTGGCAGGCCAAGTGTTTTTAAAATCAGAAGCTGCTGTTTTTAATAAACCTGTATAGGTTTGACAAGTCTCCTTTTTCTCTGTTTGCCCCTCACTGTGGCTGTATTCAGTACTTAGGGAATTTCATTATTCACCTCTAATTTTCTTCGACCGAGCACGAGTAAGGACGTACAGAGGCAAGGGATGAGAGCGGAAGCGGCCCGTGCTGTCACGCGGGTGTCGGAGCCACCACTGACATCCTGTAGACGCCGCTTCGACCTCCTCCCCATGCACAGACGCGCACACACGCGCGACAGTACATTTGTATCTGTGCGTGTGCTTTTTCTTAACAGGATCTCGCCTCCGTTTCTGGAACTTGCTGCCGGTTCCACACCCACAAATTCAACCAATTGTGATAAAAAATAGGAAAAAAACCAATATAACAGCAAAAAATACAAATAAAAACCATGCAGTATAACAACTATTTACAGAGCATTTACATAGTATCAGGTGTTATAACCAATCTAGAGTTGAGTTAAAGCACACGGGAGGACGTGCGTACGTTATAAGCAGATACTGTGCCACTTCATAGAAAGAACCTGAGCATCCGTGGATTTGGATATTCACAGGGGTCCCAGAACCAATCCACACTCTGAGTATTGAGGGATTAGAAGCCAACGACTGGTTGGATTTTTTTTTAATGCCTGTATGTGTACAGAAAAACATCATCTGTATCGTTGGGAAATGAAATGTTTTCACATAGTTTTTAGGTAAATTCATGTTCAACCCTCTGAGCACCAAAGGATCCCCACCCCCACTGCCCTCAAACAAAACAAAATAAACAAAACCAAAACCCACTTCTGATGGACATGACTCTAAGGTGGAGACATCTCAGGTCAAACTCAAAGGGAGAACTGTTTGCTCTGAGCCGATGTTTAGCCTGATGAAGGGTGGACCAAGGGAGGACCCGGGGCCAGGGGACCCACGCTCCCTTTTCCCTCCTTCCTGCATGGAGAGTGACCATCTGCATGAGGGGGACAAGGCTCATGGTCAATGAGGACACACCTTTGCTCATCCCCAGCCAAGAGCATGACCAGCAAAGCAAGAAATTAAAGGGGCAGAATCCAGGCCATGTGCTCTGCTGTGGGAGGACTTCGGCAGCTCCAGGCAGGGGACCCAGGCAGGGATGAATCAGAACGCAGAGGGCACAGTGCAGTGCTGGGGAGGCATGGGCTGCTGGGAAGGCTCAACTCTGGAGCTAGACACATCTGGGCTTGGATTTGGCCCCCGCTTGAGGCAGTCGTGCAACCTCTGTGGCTCTCAATTTCCTCATCTATAAAGCATCTTAGCAATAAGGCAAACTCATGGGGCTGCTGGGAAGACTAGGTGAGACAAGGTGCACAAGCAGTGGACACAGAGATGGGCTCTCAACAAACACAAATCTCCCCTGATTCCAACAGTCAGAACTGTCCAACGACAGTCGCTCACGCGTGTAGTGAGTTCCCCATCAGGAGAAGCATCCAAGCACTTATGGGGATGGTGTGGGGAGGATTCCCACACAAAGAGGGTGGGCCTGGCGACCTCCAGGTCCCATCCTTCCACAGTCTGTCTCTCTAACATCCCCAGGCACCGCCGAGCAACAGCTCCTTCGAGGGCAGAGCCCAGCATTTTCCCACGCTCCCCCTCAGTCCACAGCAACAGTGACCCTTCCGCCTGCAACTGGGTCCTACGCATCTTGCTCTAAAGCCACTTCTAAGTACTGCTCATTGCCCGCGCAGAGACGAGCAAGTTAATTTTATAATATTTTATTTGGGTCGCTTTTAAAAATTGTTAGTCTTGCTTTAAAATGCTCTTAATACCAGATAGCTCTGCTTTTAAATTCATGACAATTCACTGGACTAGAAGCTGTCAACATGGGCCCCCTTGTGACAACACCCCCTTGGATCCTAAGTTTTGAAACATCTTTTTTTTCTTGGCTACCAAGTGATAACAGCTTCCTCATTCCTTGCTCATCACACCACGCGCTCGTGGCAGCCAATGAGGGCGCGCGATAGCTAGCGTGACCACTGCCAAAAGCAGCTCACTTGACCTTTAAGTCAGTCTGATTTGGGTCTGTGCGCAATTTCTGTTAAGTTTTGTGAAATTATGAAAATAGCTCCTGGGTCACCATCATAACCTACTTAGGATGACGGAAAGGCAGCCTCCCCCCCCGCCCCCCCACCCTGCCTCTCTCTCTTTTTCTGCCAATCACCATCCTTTTAGTCGAGCATTTAATTGGACATTCACCCCCCAATTAAATCTTTCATTCCTCCACCTGTTTGTTCAGTGAGTCTTTATTGGGTGGACACTTTGCACCAGGCCCCGTGTTAATGTCCTGCTCTCATGGGAAGCTGCCAGCCTCTGGGGACGTGGCGAGAGCCTGTGTGTAGCAACCAACGTGTTCAGATAGTGAGACGGGGCACATCCTGGACCCACGGGAGGACAGTGACAAGAGCCGACTATGGCGCAGGGGTGGGGAGGGCTGGGCGTGGGGTTGCCGGAGGGTTGGAGCTTGAGTCGGCCCTTGGAAGAGGAGATGGAGTCCCTGCGTGTGGAAGGGCGTTTCAGCAGCAGGAACAGCACAGGCGAGGGCTGCACTGGAGGCCGGGGGCTGGGGAGCGGTTTGGATGCAGGAATGGCAGGGCGGGGATGGCACCGCAGGCGCCCTCGTGAGCCACGGTCACGGCAGGCTCAGATGAGGCTCTCAGCTCTGAATAAGCAAATCACAGAAGGCTGTGGCCGAGATAGCAGCTATGGTGGCGCCAGACCAAGTTACAGAAACTTAGTACTTTGAATTGCGTAATTGAAAAGTCCTGCTAGCCCTGCCTCCATCTCAGGAGAGGAGCCCCCTCTTCCCTGGGTGGGCACTCAGCTCCTGCGGCTGTCAATATCAGGGGCTCCCGGGTCCCTTCAAGAAGCCAGGGTCTGACACAGGAAGACATTGGTACGGGAGACAAGGAGAGGTGGTGCCCCACGTTACGCGGTGCAAAACCTTGGGTAAAAGCTGAAGTCACTCTGGCCGCGGCTGATGTGCAAGACCCCGTAGCCTCAGGGAAAGAGGTTGGAAACACAATATGAAGAATGTGTGCCGTGATTGGCCACATTTGGCCACATATAATAGAAGAGATGAACTCAAGAAAGCGCCACACTCAGGAAAGAGCCACCTTCTTTGCAGCAGACTGAAAGGGAAGCCAAGGCCTTGCAGTATTGAAAGCCACATGCTTCTCAACCCCAGCCCCCAAAACAAGGTTGAAAAGGACTTTGAGAGACACAGACTGGGAAAACCTTGCAAGTAATTTTAAGTAATTAAGTTCACCCAGGGCCAAGTGCAGACAAATAGTGTGGCACCTGGTAAATCCTTTCAGCTGGTGAAAATGACTTATGGCAAAAATTAATGGCGAGACCTTCCCAAGAAAGCCCGACAACTTCCGGGCAGCCCCTTCCAGTCCAGACGGAGAAGTACGAGAGGTGAGAAGGCAGAGAAGCGTGTCTGAGAAGCACAGCTTGGAGCGCGCCGAGTCTGCTTATTGCTCCTCGAGACCTGCCGCAGTCAGATAGGTAAGAGGCCCACTAGGTCTCTATGGGGATTGCACTGCCAGCTGAAGACTTGGTTCCCCAAAATTCTACAGGCGGGAGGTAACCCCAAACACTGTGCAGCCCCTGAGGGGGGCACACCTCTGGTGCCCACTTCCTAGGCCCAGGAGGAAGAGGGTGCAGAAGGACCCCCCGGGGGAGGGAGAAGAGTGGGCCAGGGAGCTCCTCGCAGCGAGCAGAGCCAGGCCGGTCATGAGGTGCTTCCCAATCCAGGGCTGTCTTCTGGACTTCGGAAGTTCACAGACCAGTGGCGTGGGCCCATCCTTCCCTTTTCCAAACGGGAGTGTTGGCCTGTGCCACCCTGTCCCTCCTCCTCTGCCGTGTTCCCACCTCTGCACATGGGATGGGGATGGAGGGCAAATAACTTCCCTCTTTAATTCACACTCTCCACCAAGAGCCTCTGCATCTGAATCTGTCATAGAGACCACCCCACATCCCCTAAAGATCCTGGGTTTGGGGCTGGAATAAATTCCAGGTGGGACTTACACGTTGTCCTGCTTGGGGAGCAGTCGGACATGTTGTATGTGTGGGAAGGAGGGCACAAAAGACATATTTGGTGACCAGAGGGCAGGCTGCATGGGAGGCAGCAGCGCTCACTGCTACATACACCTACTGCTGTGTAACAAACGGCCCCAGTGCTGGGGGGCTTACCGTAACTACTTACCATCACTATATGGCCCTCTGGTGGATCAGGAGTTCAGGCAAGACACAGGAAGGTTGGTTTGTCTCTGCTCCAAGATATCTAGGCCAAGCACCAAAATGAGTGGCTGGGGCTGGACAGCTGGGGGGGTCCCAGAAAGCTTACCCTGTACCTTGCCACTTGGCAAATGAACTTGGACTTCTGCAAACACAACAGCATCGGGGAGGCTGGACTTCTTAAAGGCTGGGCCTAGAGCTGTGTATTGTCCTTTCTGCCACACCCAACTGGTCAAAGCCGTCAGAAGCCCATCCGGATTCACAGGCAGGGCGCTGGCCCCACTCTGGGGGTTGGGGGGAAGGAGTGTCAAGTGCAGAATGTTGTACCTGCTCCTCTGTCTTCCAACCCCCAGCCAGTCAGCTGGTGGCTTAGAGCTTTCACTAGGTGACTCTGCAACAAACAGCCTCAACACTGCTGTGGCTACAGCAGCAGCAAGGTGGGTTTGCTCTATGTGTCTTCTCTTTCCAGGGTCCAGGTGGCCATAATAAGGAACGAATTCTCCTCCATGCTGCCGCGTGGGTGAACCTTGAACACATCATGCTCAGCGGAAGAAGCCAGACTCAAAAGCTCACGTATGGTGTGATGCGTATGAAGTGTCCAGGAGAGGCAAATCCACACAGAAAATAGATTTGCGGTAGTGACTGCTAAGGGTATGAGGCTTTTTGAGGTGAAAAAACTGTCCTAAAATTGACTGTGGTGACAGTTGCACATATCTCTGAATATGCTAAAAACCCCTGGATGGTACACTTAAAAAATGGCGTCAAAGGTAAAACTGCCTCTTAATTATTGAAATAAAGGACTGGCGTTTAAAAAAAAAAGCAAGGTATTTTCACAGCCTACATTCTGTCCTCCCGATGGGCGACTGGACAAGATGAAACCAAGAGCTCACTCAGGTTTTGGGTTCAAGTCCTGAGGCTTCAGTGCGCTGGCTGTGTGACCTTTGGCAAGTTTCTTTACCTCTCTGAGCCCTGGCTATTGCATCTGGGTAAAACAAAATGATAATAGCACCTGCTTCATAGGGGTGTTATATAGTTTAAACATAAGAATCCAGGCCAGCTCCCTGAGCAGTGAGTGTCTGGCCCACAGGAAGCTCTCGAGCATGGCGTTTCACGTGCTTCTTGTTGCTTTTGTATTTTGCGGAGGTGTAAATAGAGACCAGAGAGGTGCGGTGCTTCTCCCAGGGCCTCAAGGCCCGACCCTCCCTGGCTCTCTCTTTCGGATTCCAGTAGCCAGTGTTATGGGCTGGGCCTTCCCTGGGGTCTGGGTAGGGCTGAGCCACAGGGACCTGTGCTTTGCTGTTGTCAATGTCAGCACTTCGTCAGGCCCTGCACTTGTGGTTTGGAGAAATAAATGACATGCTGATTACTTAATCCTAAAACAACAGGAATTTTCTCTTTTTTAAGGGGCAACGACAGGAAGCTGGCAATGTTGCAGAGCTAGCCACATAACTCTCAGGCTACTTTCTAGGGGCAGAGAGGGGTGGGGAGTATGACGCAGAACTGAATGAGGGTTTAGGGCTGGACTTTCCCCTGCATTTTTCTCCTGAGTGTGTGTCGTCGTCTGTGTCTGGAAGCTTGTCTCCACGGAGGACGCAGCTCCGCACCGGCTGCTCAGCTTATTCTCTGGCTGTCCTGGCATCCCTGCATGCTCGTGGCACTAGAGCCTCCAGGGGTAGGCTGCCTCTTCTGCAGGAGGTGCTTGTGGTAGGCTGGTTCCCTGGTCTCCAGACCTCAGCAGGCAGGTCATTTGGACTTACCTTCAGGCTCCGAAAACGTTTAGGGTTCACAAAAGGAAAATACTCAAATAACCCTGGCCACCAGCCACAGAGTGTACCCAGACAGGCAGAGACCACTGTCACCAAACTTTGGTTCCGTCCATCAGTTGGTCCTTCTCTCATTGGACAATGGTTCATTGCACATCGACGAGCCTTGTGCCAAGCACTGTGTGTGCCGCTGGGGACAGAAGGCTGAACAAGCAAACATGGTCCTCATGGAGCTCAGGGTGGAGCAGAAGACGCCGGCTGAGGAAATAGCACTGCGACCCCAGTCGGAACAGCAGCTTTGAATAAAATGTAAGACAGGGCTCAGGAGAGGACACGTGGGAGGGAGTCTCTCAAACGCTTCGACTACCACTGCAGGGGTGGGACAGCAGCCCCGAAATGGTTTGTGTACATCTTAATCTCCCAGGACCTGTGAGTGTGACCTTACTGAAAACGAGGGGTTTTGAAGATGTGATTAAATCAAGGATCCCAAGATGAGATCATCCTGGATTTATGATGCGCTCTAAGTCCAATGACAGTGTCCTCATAAGGGACAGAAAAGGGAGATCTGAGACCCAGAAACCCAGAGAAGAAGGTCACGTGAAGATGGGGTGATGTGCAGAGGTCAGGGTGATGTGTCCACAAGCCAAGGTTGGCCTGGAGCCTCTAGAAGCTGGAAGAGACAGGAAGGCGCCTCCCCTGGAACCCCCAGAGGGAGTGTGGCCATGCCGACACCTTGGTCTTGGACTTCTGTCCTGCAGAACTGCGAGAGAATATATTTCTGTTGTTTTCAGCCCTGCAGTTTGTGGTCGTTTGTTACAGCAGCCACGGGAGACATACAACAACCAGAGAAGAAAATACATGTCACACACGACTCATTGTAAGCACACCGTGAATCTGTGTACATGCTGCAGGGCTGCCGTGAGGACTCCCACCTCCCCTTGGCTTGTGGGGAGGGCACCTGCAGACGCGGCTGTCTGAGGGTGCCTCTGGCCCCAGGGGGCAAAGTCTGATGAATAAACCTCAAGTAGTTCAACCCTGTCTCCTCCCCTCCTGGAAGGTTCCCACCCAGTTGTCCTTCCGGCTTCCCAGGACTGCCCTGGGCTGGCTGTAGAATAGTAGCTGGAAGTACACAGCAATGGTTGACCGAGGCTCAGAGAGGTTAAGTCACTTGTCCAGAGCCATTCAGCTAGAGAGCAGTGAAGCAAAGATTCAATTGCCCATTGAGTCCTGGGGCCACAGTTTTCAAGGCCTGGCCCTATTTTGCATCCTTACATCCCACTGATGTAGATCTGGAGCCTGGCTTTGTTCCTCTCAAGGCTGAGGGGACCACCTGGGCTGGCCTCAGTTATCAGCCCTTTCCCAGCTGGGGGCCTCCTCGGCGGGGAGGGCAGCTGTGCTTGCACAAAGACCCCTGCATCTTTGACAACTGAAATGCTTGGTGCTGATTGACAAATGAGCTGGTACCTGAGCGTCTCAAGCGGGGTAATGACATGGAGTGTTGGCTTGAGGGCCAGCAGGGCAGACCAGATAAAAACAAAGGGCCAGGCCAGTCCGGGGGCAGCAGGCTGGCTCAGGGTCTGCACACGGGACAGGGAATCAGTCACTCCTGTGCTGGGCCAGCCGCAGCAGCGTGCTGGGTGGTCCTGGGTGGGCAAGCTGCCTGTCATCTCCTGCTCCTCCCACACCTCCTTCCCTTCTTTGGGTCCTGCAGATATCGGTGTTCCCACCCGTCAGTCAGTCAGCAGCTCAAGTATTTATTAAGCCAGACACTGCCCAGGCTGGTAATAATAATTACAACACCGACAACAACAATAGAATCTTAAAAACATCCTGCTTTGAGCATGAGTGGCATCATAATTCCATTTAATCATCACAGCAACTTTTTGAAATGGATATGATTGTTATCAGCTTTTATAGATGAGAAAGCTGGAGTACAGAGAGGTAAAGGGACTCACCAGCTGTCAGGTACTAAGTGTTGGAGGCCGGGGTTGCTACCCCATTAGCCCATCTGTCTGGCTCTGGACCCTTCTGGCTCAGTGAGGGGATGCTTGGGCAGAAAGTACAGAGTCCTGGCCCTCCCGGCTTTTTTTCTTAAAAAGAGACATAAGGAAACAGTTTGCCTTCTTCTACTGGACATTGTGACATCTGCAAATGCTGGCTGGAACCATGGCAACTATTTTGTGACATTGAGGAAGAAACTGACATACTGAGAATGGTCATTTACAGAAGGAAATGGGCCAAACTGTCCATACCCAGAGAGTAGAAACGAAGGAGGTGGTGTGGGGAGAGCATTAAAAAATAAAAATTAAAAACAATCTAAGACTTTATCTCTTGTTTGCCTTGAAGACATATGCTGCCATGAGTTCAACAGCTGCAAGGAAAAGAATTCTGCCAACATGAGAGAGTTTGGAGGAGAACTGCACCCCAGTTGGGCCTCTGATGAGAATGCAGCCCAGCCAACGCCTGGATGACAGCCTTGTGACACCCTGAGCAGGGGACCAGCAAGGCTGCACTCAGACTCCCGACCCACAGAAACTGAGATTATGAATGTGTGTTGTTTTAAGCCACTAAGTTTGTGGCAAATTGTTATACAGTAGCAGAAAAATAATACAATGTTCATAGCCAGAAAATTTAAACAGTACAGAAAGGAAGTCCACAAGAAGTCCAAGTGTGGCTCCTCCCATTGCAATGCCTGACACCCACTTCGGACTATTTTTAACGTGCACCGCAGCCTCAAAGGCAGGGCTGGGCATTTGTTTTCATATATATATCAATGATCCCTTTCCCTCTATCACAACAGAATATACAACACACATGCCTTAAACAAACCTTGCTTTTTTTCATTTCACAATGCATCTTACAGCCCATTTTACTAACTCCCTCAGGCCTCCTGAATTCTCTTTCTTTAATGAAAATGGGTCTGACCAGACCTTTTCCTCCTCAATTCAATCTTCCCCAGTCCAGTTTCCGATGAGTGAAGGTTTGGCAGAACTAGGGATAAATCTGACTTTCAGGTCTCTGAAAATGATTATGTCAGCTAATGGATGCTTAGAGCCTATAAAACTCACAAGGCTGTCAAATTGTTTCCAGACATAAGAGGGATGAGCAGTAGAAGGGTTGTGAGCTCAAGGCTGCCTCAGCAGAGGGGAAAGATGTGGCTTTACGGAGGCAGGCGGGGGGGAGGCGGGGAGAAAGTGGTCCCACTTTGCTATTGGGGTATTTTGGCAATTTGAATGTATTTTATTGGATTTTCTCATTATAAAAGGACCATATGATGATTTAATAAGCCCAATAATTCAGAGGTAGATAAATAAAAAAGACAAGGTAGAAACTTTCCCAGAGATACTAGTGAAAGTGCACCAAAGTATATGTTTTAGGAATATAATTGCAGCATTGCTGGTAATTATCCCCAAACAGAAACTCTCCCCATGTCCATCAAAAGAGGACAGGTTAAACAAAGCACCTACATGTCAGAATACTGGGCAGCTGTCAGAAACAAGTTGATGCAATGAAATGTCATACAGCAACAAGAATGAGCAATTCACAACCACAGGCAGCAGCATGGATGGATCTACCTACTGGATGTTGAGTCAAAGAAGCCAGACACAAAAGAACACATGCTGTATGGTTCCACTGATACAAAAGCACACACAGGCAGAGGTAACCAATACTGTTAGAAGTCCCCATAGTGGTTACCCCATGGGGGAGGGTTTTGGGGAAGGGAGGGCTTCTGGGGTTGGTGATGTTCTGTTTCTCAGCCTGGGTGTTGGTTACATAGGTGTGTTCAGTTGGTAAAAATTCGTCCTGCTGTACACTTATGATATTTTTACTTTTCTGTAGGACTCTTATACTTCAGCTAGAACTTTTAAAAGGTAGTACCTCTCGTAATGATGAAATGTGCCCATGTTTGTAATTCCATCATGGCACATTGTGACAAGATGACACATTTAGAAATCCAGGGAAAATGCCTTATGGATGATTCCAAGTCCAAAAATAAAATAGTTTCATTAAAGAAAGAATTCAGGAGGCCTGAGGGAGCTAATAAAAAAGGGTCATAAGATACATCCTTAAATGAAAACAGTGAAGTTGCAGCCAGCCAGGCAGCCAGGAAACAGGCTTCCTAGCAACAACCCCAGCTCATATCTTACTGTGTTAAGTGACTGCCTCTAGCTGCAAGAGAGCCTGGGAAATGTACTCTCTGGCTGCATTCTGGTGGTAGGGAGATGACAGAGATGCTGTTAGGGCACAAGGGGATATCTCCACCACATCCGTAAAAAGCAAGAATCACCAGATGAGTCCATTTCAACACCTTCTGGTTTGAAGTCTGGGACCTCCAAGGCCTGGGCGTGCCTCGGCTGACTGCCCCGTCCACTGGCGCCAGCCACGGGGACCTTCCAGGACTGCCTGACCTTCAGGGTCATTAAGAATTAAGTCAATTAAGGGCAATTAAGACAAGGAGGAAAAGAAACTGCCATTTCTCAAGTACCTCCCGAGTACAAAGCAGCGTGCCGCACGGGATTCCTCACGAGGCCATGCAACAGCCTGGAAAGTGAGGATTTATCACCCCATTGTACAGATGAGGCCACCAGCAGTGAGCACACATGATGACGATGGTGACTTTTCTCAGGTGGGTGTGCTAGGCTGGGCACCATGTGTCCATGCCTTTGCCTACATCCTATGACCATGGTTCTGTGAAGGTGCCATTGTTCTAAGGGCCATGACCCCGGGACAAGGGAGGTAAGAAGCCCAGAGCGGCTGACATCACGCTCAAAGTCAAGCAGTGGGAGCTGAACTCGGCTCTGGCTCCGAACTCAGCTCTCACTGCCCCCAGCCCCGTTGTCCCCAGCTGACCACGGGAGGCCATTTGGCAGGTCCAGGGTCGAGTGATCAATGCACTTGGAAGACTCTGGAAGGAAACCAAGCACCCAAAAAGTTAAGGAAATTGGACAAAGCCACACAGGAAGGGGGAGCACAGAAACCCAGGTCTGCTTGACTGCAAGACCATGCTGTTCCCCATACTCTCAGACCTTTCCCTTTTCACTCACCTGCCCGATGGAGCCCACCTGAGCCACTCTAAGCCCTGTGAGCCATGCAGGGTGGGGTTCTGCCTGGAGAAGGAACTCCAAATTTCCAGAGCGTCCTTAGGAGTACTCAGGGTAGTCCAAAGGGCTCCCCCGAGGGACCCAGAGGTCTGGATTCACAGCAAGGACCTTGTGCCGCCCGCTCCTCCCTAGGTTGGATCCGTCAGCCTCCCCAGGTCCAGGCTGTCACTAGGGCATGTGTGTTGTGCACGTACACATGTGTGGGGCTCGGGCTGCCCCCCACATCCCTCCCTGCTGGAAGACCTGCTGAAGCTGGAAGAGACAGCGCCTGCAGACAGACCCACAGCATCCTCAAGCCACTATGTGCCCTGTTGGCTGCTGTTCTGGACGGTCCTTGCTAGTGAGGAAGCCCAGTAGAGCCCAATCGTCTTGCTGTGCTGTCTTCACTCCTTTTCCGAAGGAGCCAGTTCCCCTCCGAGTCTCGCCCTGGCCCGCCACAGTTTGGTGTGGAGTATGCAGAGAAGCACAGCTCTTTCAGGGATGATTTATGGGCCCCCAACAAGGGGGCCCATCTGTCTCCATGAGACCGCACTCCTGGGGCCAGGTATTGCTGGGGTCGTGGCCCCAGGAAGGTCACCAGGGGTCAGATAAGGATGCTGTTGAGTCTGTCAGTGATCCCTCTGTGGGACAGACCTCAGTGTGATGGGGCTTCACTTGAGGAATTAGTGAGATCTGTCATGCAGTTTGTGAGGGACGGGAGGGGCACTGCAGGCTGGGGTCACAGGGTCACTTCGCCTCTGTGCCTGGGTGAATTACGGGTAATGTGCTTGCCCCATAGCTCCTGCTGAGCCAAACAGGGATGGCATTGCACAGGGTCTAGCACACCCCAGCACCCTACCAAACCCAACCCTGAGAGAAACCGCGAAGGCAGGAGGAAGGTGACTTGAGTTCAGCTCTGGCACAGGGCCCAGCACATCGTAGATGCTCAATTAATAGTGGCTGGATGACCGTGCTGTGTGACCTAGAGGTGGTGCCCAGGACCTGCTCCTCCTCACTTCAGGGGAAATTGTTTCTTCTGTACAATCATGGCCTGCCCTCCCCGAGCCACAGGCCTGGCCATGACTCATGCTTCGGCAGAAAGCGAACTGTGAGCAGAGGGGAGAAGGTACCAGCAAGGACGGGGATGTGTGTATCCCAGTGCAGTACCCAGGCCAGTGTTTTGTAATGAGAAGCAACCCCAGTTTGCCCATTTCCAAACTCCGTCCTCTAGCCTTCCTGTTCTATACCAGTGTTTTGCCAACATGTTCCTTTTCTGTAACTGGAATTGGTTTCTGTTGCTTGCAACCCTGAACAGCCTCCCCCCTCCTGCCCCCCAACACACACGCACATGGTAATGGGCTCAGGGGGTCAGGCCACTTTCCTCCCTGAGCCTCAGCCTGTTCATCTGTAAAATGGGTGTCATGAGTCCTCCCCCAGGGCCTTTGAGGGTCAAGTGAGGGTGTGTTTATGAAAGTGCCCCATGGCCCGAGCCCTTGGCACAAGGGGAGCTTTGTGTGTGTGTGAGCACAGGGTGAGAGTCCCCTTGCTGGTCCTGATGCCCAGGCAGGAGGTGCAGGAGGAGGTGGGCAGGACCTGGGAGAGCTGGATGGAGCCTCCTCTCCCTCCTCTGCCCCCACCCCCGTGCTCCTTGCCTTCAAAGTGCTCATGGTCCATAGGAAAACCCGGAAGGCAGAGAGTTTGAGCTCCGTGATTCAGAGCTTGGATTTTGGAGCCCAATTACCCAGGTTTGAATCCTGTCTCCACCACCCATGACTTCCATGACCGTGGCAGCGGATTTAATCTCCCTGAGCCTCAGTTTCCCCGTCTGTAAAGTGCAAGTGACAGGGAGGGGTGATGGGTTAGTGGGATCACATTTGGGAAGTCGGTGCCACTAGCAAGAGCCGTTGCCATTTGTGAACGAGAGACAACAGCTGAGCACAGAGAGAGGCATGGGCGGGGAAGGGTTAACCCTTGAGGTATAGACTGGAGTCCCCCTCAAAGATGGGGATGGGCTGGCTGGCAGACAGCACTGGGCCCCTTAAACACAGTTGCTGCCTGGGGCTGGGCTCCCCAAGGCAGGCAGAGCATGGGATGCAAACATCATCAATGGGGAGGTGAGTCTCGGGGTGCAGCCAGGGGAGCAGGAGGCGAGAGAGGGAGTGGCACCCCACGGGCCACATTCCCAAGCAGGTTAGCAGCAGTCAGGACTCAGCCCTGCGGGGGCCTGGGGACAGCACAGGGCACCCCTTAGAGTTGCCCCTGCATGGAGGTGGCCTGGGCATGATGCCCCTGTGCTGCCCGCCCATCCCGTGCACAGCACAAGTGTGTGCCGACAGTGAAAGAGCCACAAGGGACCCTAAAGGAGCCAGCAGCCCGTCTTGGCAGGACATGTGCAGCATCTCCCACCCTTGCCCTCTCTCCCTGCGGTCACTCACTCACGCATGTGTTCATTGATCCAACAAACACCGGTGCAGCCTCCCCAGGCCCCGGCAGAAACGCAGATGCGCCAGGAGAGAGCCCACTGTCCAGGGGCCCACGGTCCAGTGTGGGACGGCCGCATGGAGGGGTCGGGGACAGAGCGGGGCAGTCCTTGCATGCCACCACGTCGGCAAAGGGCAGTGGTGGAGGCGGCAGGGGCCTTTCTGTCCCAGCTCCACTTTCCGCTCCCGCGTGGCTTGATCTTCATCCAGAGACTTCCGAAAAGGCGTTGCTGGTCAGTGGAGGCCAGGCCTCAATTCGCTGCCCCTGCCTGTGCCCCACGCCTCTCCCAGGTCAAGGCTCAAGACACCCATTTCTAGAAGCAGCAGGAAAGACAGCGACCGCTTTGCCCATCCAGCCCTGGCGTGTGTTGTGTTGGCGCCCATGGGAAAGGATACTCTTAAACATTTTGTGTTCTGCTGGCATAAGCAGCTCTTTCAAAGGGGATTTTCCTAGCCAGTTTTGCTATGTGCTGTTTCGTTTTCCTAGGGGTCTGGGGGAGGGTTAGGTGCTGAATAACGGAGTCTTTGAAGGCTCACCCGTGATAATTCCAAAACAGCGCCACGGCCCCCGGAGGATCCAGCGAACAATTCTTGGAATTGTCCCGTTCGCTCCATTATGTTACAGAAAGTGCAACGCCGGAGGCATTTTCGTAAGAATCAAGATCTGAAACCAACATTATCTTACTCTCTTATTGTTGGCACTGGAAGAAGCCGGGCCTTTGCCAAGTGAAACATGTCAGACTTCCAGCAAGTCCCCAAAGGTCGGAACCTTACCGAGTGGTGAATTTTCATTTCATCTTAGGAAAAACTCAGAATGCGGCACTAAGATGTGGTGGATATTTTAAGTAACTTTACATATTAAGTAAAAAACAAAAACCAAACAAACAAAAAAAGGAGATCCCTGGTTGAAAATCCCAGCAGGGTGAAGAGGTCAAAGAATGAAAATAAAAATGCAGGAGACCCTCCGTGTGCCGTGTGCGCGCTTTGCTCCCGGGTCGTGGCCGCTCTCCCTGCTCGGAACATCTCCGCTTGCCTCACTGCATCTTAGCAAACCCAGGCTGGAAGCCATGGAGTCTGCGACAACTTCCTCAACCCCTCCAAACTGGTGACTCTTTTTGTTTCATAGTCACAGTTACTTGTTATATATTATATGGCATTTGTCATTGTTGTTTTTGCCTGATGTTGTGGTCACTCACAAGCACACAAGTCTCCCCCAAGAGACCTCGAGTTCTGGGGGACACAGAGCTACACATCTGCATATTCCTCTTGGGTGCCTGGCACAGTGCCCGGTCCATGGCAGGGGATCTACACTTATTTATCCATTCATTAATTGGCTAATTTAAAAAATGGTCTCCTCCATACTTGACAGCCATTGTACTGGCCCGAGGGTCAATATGCCACAGCTTTTAATGCATGTTGCTCCAGGGTCTGTGTGTGTGTCTTTATTATCCAGCAAATGTAAAAGTTGGAGCTGGCTCACAATCTTAAAACACGCATGCACCACGAGAATGCAAAGTTTAAGGCTGATCAGAAATAATTTAGAAGCAGACAGATGGATTCCCAGGAATCTGGAATGAGTTAGTTGCTGTAATTAAACATAAAATTTTACTCTGAACTTCCTGGCAGCCAAGACAAAATGGAAATTATTCAGCATCATCAGCATCTTCCTGTTTCTCAATTCTAGGAGGACTTTAAGGGTCCCTATTTAAGGTTGGTGGAAAATGCTTTTGACTCTATTTTGTTAAAGATGCAAAACATTAGTCATATGCTATTTTCAAATCCGAGGTCATCCAAAGGTAATAGGAAGAGGACATGGAGGGCTGAATATCTTTTTTTGACCCATGGCTCTTAACTGGGATCATGCCATAGTTATAAGGGTTGTTTGCTGCTGTGACAACTAGCTCCCGGAGTTTCAGGGCAGTGAAAGGAAACTTCTTGTTCAGGAAAGAGTTGTGTGCAGGTGGTGCTGGCTGGTCACTGTTTCCCTCCACAAGGTGATTCAGGGACCCAGGATCCGTCCCCCATGGTTCTGCCACCTTCTAAGCCCTGTGGACCTCATCATCCAACTGGTGATTGGGAAGAAGGAGAGAAAAGCAGGCACACCCCCTTCTGAGCCCAGCACATCCACTCGTGTCCCCATGAGAGCTTGTCCCAGGGCCACCTTTAGGTGCAAGGGGGCTGAGAAATAGAGTTCCTGGATCTGTAGCTGCCCCCAGCAACAACTCCTCCTTAAGGAAGGGGAGGTCATGACTCCATGTCAGAATCTCCAAGCAAACACTTTCAAAGCCCACGTGCTGTGCCCACACCAGACCTTCTGGGGCAGGGGTCTGGGGGCTCAGGGATGTGTCCAGGCAGTCCCTGGGTTACAGGTGACCCGACTTACTGCGTTCCGTACTCATGAACGGGCTCCCGAGGCTCCCCATATGGATAATTTATTATTAAATAATTAATCATTTGAGAACTAGTTTCTCCCATGCATGTAAACAAACCGTGTGGCAGCGTACGTGGTTCCTTGTCGCGTCATCTTTATGCTGGAGGCAGGTTCTCACTGTTTCTATGGCCACTTATGCACAGCATCACTTTCCTCGTAACCTTTTCATTCGATTTTGTGAGTCTGTGTTTACCCTGATGACCAGGCCTCCAAAGCGAAAGTCCACGGCGAGTCCAGGTGAGCCTGCAGCGAATAGAAAGGTGATGACAAAGGGAACAGAAGTAGAAATAATGAAGTGTTCAGAGAAAGGCCAGAGCCGTCATTCACTGGGAAAGCATTAGGCTGCAGTCGCTCAACTATCGGGACATTTATAAAGGATAAAGTGAGAACACGTGAAAGCCAGTGCTCCAATGAAAGCATAAATTATTACTAATCAGTATAGTGGATTAATTATTGAAATGGAAAAGTTATTATTGATTTGGTTAGAAGATCAAAATAAGCGTAACATTCTTATTAGCCCAGCGTTGATGCAACATTAGGTGAGTGTTAACCTTTAATATTCTGTGTTGAAATTTCTCCTATCTCTTACCTAAACTTTGTATATGAGTTTGTTTTTATGTTCTGTTTGTTTGAATTAAAAGAAATAGCACAATAGTTTCTATAACTTATTATGGCAGCATGGGGCATTATTATTATTACAGTGTTACACTGTGTTGTTATTACCACACATGAGCCATTGTCGCATTGTTGTTATTATTACGTATAAGTGCTGTTGACCAGGGACCTGAGTTACATACAAACCCGACCTGAAGACGTCCTTAGGAACGTGTCTCGTCCCTAACCCGGGACCACCTGTGTTTTGAAAGAGCCCTTAGGGCGATTCTGACGGCATCCTTGAGCGAGCATGCTCCCTCAGGTCGTCCCTCTCCAGTGTCCGACATGTCTCTGACCACATGTATTTGGTCGGGTTGTGTCTCCCCCAAAATTGCTGTCCTTCCCAGGACCTCAGAATGTGACTTTATTTGGAAGTAGGATCTTTACAGAAGTAATTAGTCAAGATGAAGTCATACTGGAGTACAGCAGCCCCTAATCCAATGACTGGTGTCCTTATGAGAGGCGGAAGAGAGACAGACAGAGACACAGAGGAGAATGCCAGGAGACCAACAGGAGGAAGGTCAGGTGACGTGGAGGCATAGACTGGGGTTATAAAGCTGCCAGGGAGCGCCGAGGACTGCCAGCCACAGCCGACGCTGGGAGAGGCAAGGATAGATTCCTCCCAGAGCATTCAGAGAGAGCACAGCCCTGCTCACACCTTGATTTTGGACTTCTGGCCTCCAGAACTGGGAGAATACGTTTCTGTTGTTTTAAGCCACCAGTTTGTGGGCGTTTGTTACAGCCGTCACAAGAAACTAATATACCACCTGACACTATGGCAATTCTGAGCAGAGACCCAAAAACGAAGGATCAGGGAAAATCAGAAGCTCCGGCGCAGTGCAGCCTGGGAGACAGACTGAAGTGTCCCCACACAGCAGCAGGGGCCTGGGAGGGCTGTGCTGGAAATTAGAAACCAGACAGCAAGCCTGGATTTGGTCCCCATTCTTGTGATGAGAACCTAAAAGTAGTTTTCCCATTTTTGGCTGACTTTCCCTCAACTGTAAAATAAAGAGTTGGTCCTAGAAGGGCGTTCTGAAAAGGTAGACCATGAGCTAGTAGCAACAGAATCACCTGGGAACACTGTTTAACATGCAGGTTCCTGATCCTCAGAGTTGTGACCCAGAAATCTACATTTTAACAAAGGCCCTGGTGATTTCAGAGCAGGTATGTCTGTTATCCACTGACCTACAAGTCTCAGCTTTTAATGATAAATGACTTCTACAAGTACAAACACACAGTTTCAAGACCCAGAGAAGGGGAGTGGATTTATAGCACCTTAACATTAAAACCAAGCCCTTGGGGTCAGGGAGTCGGGTTGTAACTAGGATTCTAGTATAATAAGGTGGTCTTGGCACCCACTTTACAAAGCCCTTACGCAAGACCCCCACAAGACAAAGAGTGCCGCCCAGATGTTTCAGGGCGTTGGCACCCTGTCCCCTGGTCCACAGTCATGGGAAAGCAGTGTTAGTGTTTAAGCAGCTAAATGTTTCCTTCCTTTATCTGCCTTTAGGACTGAGCTAAGAAACCCTCCCTGTGGATATGCTTAAAAAGATACCCCGATTCTACAGGGCAGGGAGAGGAAAGAAACCTCTTATTGTATTAGACTAACAATTTCAGCTGCTTTGTCAAGCAAATCTGAGAAGGCGTTTTTTTTAAACATAGACTCATTATTCAGGAAAAGAGAGTTAGTAAACAAAACACACTCAAAGCCTGAACCCAGTTGGAATCTAAAAGCCAAGTCGAACTTTCTTTTTCTAGAGCAGAAGGTTATGATGTTACCTTGCTCATTTCTTTCATTCCTGGATTAAGGTGGTTTTACCCAGTCTTAATATTTACTAGATTTTTCCACACCAGTTGAGAAACAATTGGATTTCTTACTTTTCTAAGTTTATCGGTAAGGAAAGAAGTCATAAAGAAAAGGATTAATATATTTAACTGTATTTAAAAAACCTTTTTATTAATCTAGTACAAAAGTAGAAAGTAACAACAAATCGGGGGAAATGTTTGCAATATCCATGAAAGACAGTCTGACTTTCCCACTGGCCTCTGGAAGGTTAAGAGGAGACAGCTCTAATGAAGGGCTAAAACAATCAGTATCCTTAACATGCAAATGACACTTATCAATCAGTAAGATAAAGGTATTTACCCCAAGAGAGAAAGGCAGAAAATATTAACAAGCAATTCCCAAAAGAAGAGACTCAAATGGCCAATTAACATAGAAAAAGATTCATCCACAGTAGCAACCAAAGAAAACACACTGAAACACAGATGTTCTTTTTTTTTCCTGCCAAATTGGCTAAAACTTAAAAAAGTATTATAACATTCAATATGAGATTTTGGAAAAAAGTACTCATCTTATATTGCCAGTAAGATTATAAATTGATACAACCTTTTTGTAGGGCAATCTGGCAAAAGGTATCAAATGCCTTAAAAGTGCGTGCCTTCTGAAATAGTCATTATACTTATAGGCATTGGTTCAAAAAATATTCAGAGATGCTGCAAAAATTCACAGATAGCTGGGTAGGTGTACAGATCGATGTTCATTACAGCATGATTTGTATATTCTGTAAAAAGTGGCAATTACATAAATAAGTAGTAACCATGAACCGGGCAAATAAAGGATGAGCCATGGCCACAAAGAAATGCTTTGCATTGTGAGAAATCATGTTCTTAAAAAATATTTAAAGGTATAAGACATGTTTGCAAAATATAGCACAAACAGGTTATGAGGAAATACTTGTGTTATGACTTAAAAATTAAGTATTTTGTTTATTGGTCTAGAAAAAAAAACTGCTTGAAATAAATTCAAATGTTAACAACGACAATCTTTGACTTTATTTTTATATGCTCAGGTTATCTGTAGTCAGTGGGATGAAGACAATTGAACAGTCATTGCCATGTGTGATTTTTATTTTTAGTTTACTTGCCTGTGTTTTCCAAATTTCCTACAATGAACATATATTTATTTTTCCTAAAAAACAAACAAAAAAAGGTGAAATCTTCCTGTCTGCTCTAGTTCCATCTTCTCTGCTTTGCTTGATGGTTCGTGAGTTAGGGTGGGCTTTATACACAGACCTGAAATATTTAAGGTGAGATGTGGCAAGGAAATTAAGAAATAATTGCTGCTTGATGGCAGAATAAAAATCTGTGGAGGCCCCTCCTGGGTTACTTCCCCTGTCCTGGCAGTGGACCAAGGCCCCGCATGCACGTTCCCACAGCATCGTGAGAGAGAAGCCTCCCGGGCAGGCCCAGGCTCTGCCCCACTCACCACCCTCCCAGGCGGCAGCTTTGGTCCCAGCTGTTCCTGGGACATTTTGGGTTTATCTGCTTAACATTTTGGGTTTTCTGGAAATACATTTGAATAAAGGGCTCTGTAGACTTACCAGTTTGAGAAGTGTTGCTTTGGGACATGAATCCATCTTTGATCCACCAAGGAGCGTGGGCTGACCCTCCGAGATAGGCTTGGTGTTAAAAGGTTGAGCTCGACACATAGGATGAACCATTAAAAAAAGACTGAGAATCTGAACCCGAACTCAAGACAAGAGAGAATTTAATTACAGGCCACATTGTTCACTGAGTGCGCGCTGGCTCTGTCCTTTATGAAGAGCAGCTCTTTTAATTTTCACAACAGCACTAGGAAATAGGCACTCTAATTATTCCTGCTTTACAGATGGGGAAACTGAGGCCCAGGTAATGTAAATGGTAGAGCCGGGACTCGAACTCATGGCTGATTTCAGAGTGCTTACTCTGAACTGGCCTATGACCCATGCACATCACGTCTGGGCGGGGGAGGGTGCCACTGGTCCCTGGAGGTGCAGATGACATCACCTGGGTATGGGCGTGTGGCTGAACTTGGGAGCACTGGGTCAGGCCCTGGAATCACGGGTTGGGGCTCTTCCTGGGAAGGTATGGACACCTGCTCAGAAATAGTGGATTGAATGGCAGCCCCCCCAGAAAGATATGTCCACATCCTAAGCCCCAGAACCTGGGAATGTGACCTTATTGGAAAAAAGGGTCTTTGCAGATATACTAAATTAAGGATCTCGAGATGAGAGCATCCTAGATTATCTGGCTGGCCCCTAAATCCAATGATAAGAGACACACAAAGAAGAGACAAGAGGAGGAGGCCACGTGAAGACAGAGCAGAGAGTGCAGTGACGTGGCCACAAGCCGAGGAGCGCCTGCAGCCACCAGGAGCTGGAGGAGGCAAGACGGACCCTCCCCTGGAGCCTCCAGAGGGAGCACAGCCCTGCCACACCCTGATTTCAGACTTCCTGTCTCCAGAACCAGAAGAGAATAAATTTCTGTTGTTTTGAGCCCCTTCATTTTGTGGTTGTCATGGCAGCCACGGGAAACTAACACCCAATAAGGACACTCACTAAGGCTGTTCTTGTACCTGTTTGTGTTTCTCTGAACTGGCTTATTCCAGCTCTTGGTATCCGAGAAGAAGGTCCTGCCTATGTCGGATGACGCCGGCCGGAGACTTCACCATGCAGGAATCTGCAAGGCTGTGCCTCTCTGGGCCCTGGCAGGGTCCTAGAAATAGCTCAGGCTGCAGCGCCCTTTTTTGGTTAATGCATGGGCTTGCGGTGCCTGCCACTTAAACAGCTTCGCCAGGCGGGGAGGCTGCCGGGAGCCTGACTCCTTCCCTCCCTGCCCCTTCTTATCTTGATGGATTGCCACTCGGAGCGAGATGGAAACTTAAAAATGCTTTGCTCTGCACAGCTCCGGGCGAGGCCTTGCTGGTTCTACTCGCAAATCCAGGGTCATAAACTTCTAAAAATAGACACAGGGCTGCCAGTCTCGTGAAAGGGGACTCACTGATTTATCGAGGTGCACTGGCATCATCTTTTGGTGGTTCTGGAACTCGTCGGGGAGACCCTGCATAGGACAGTCCCACCTGTCACCCCCCCGGTCCTCCTCCTCCTCCGTGGCTGTTTGTTTTCTTTCTCACAAAGGCAAAGAGATGGTACCCTAGAGGACCTTCTGGATACCCTCCATGGAAGGCAAACATCTGGTGCTCTATAAGTGCTTCCCTGACGGTTGGAGCTGAAGAAATAAGAACTGCTCTTCTGAGGCAGCCAAGAGGAGCCGGTTGGACTTACGAGAAAGGAACCGTCTCCCATCAACAAAGACTTTCTGTGAAGGGGATTTTCCAAAACAACAAAGAAAAAGGCGGGGAGCTGGGTGGGGGAGGGACGTGTGACACCCTGAGAGCACTGTTGTTAAAAGTAGATTTAGCCAATTCCGTTTGGAGAACGGTGGAAAATAACGTTTGCCAGGGACCCAGCTGACCCCTTTACAACTGAAATCAGATCCGCTAAGCTGAGCACAAAATGCAGAGTGGGCTTCCCACTTCCCCATATTGGTCTTTCTCTTATCAAGGCGAGAAACTGGGGAGGCAATAAAAAGTAAGTATCACTTATAATCCCCACTATTTTAGAAAAATCCCTGTTAAATGTTGGGGGCATCTCCCTTTTAGTTATTTTTTGTTATGCATATTGTGTGTACTTAAAATACAATCTATATTCTACAGGGCTGTTTGCAACTCTTCCCCCCCAATATATTGTGAACATTTTAACATGTATTAAATATTCTTATGGTATCATTTTAAATGAACAGGGTCCTGTTATAGGAATACACCATAATTCATTTGACCAGCCCCTTGTTGTTGCATGTATGCTGTAACAATCTGATTAAGCAATAAGTTTTAGTTCTAGGAGTTGAGCAAGAGGCAGATTCTTTTTCCTATAAATTCTTTTTCCCTTACGCTGAGTACACAGACCACATTTGATGCCAGTTTTTGTCCTTCCTGCTGAGACTAGATGTGGTGGACAGGGAATGTCCCCTCTCCAAAGGGGTAAGTTAAAGGCTGTCATTTCAGACCTTTCCAGGCAGGGTTTGAAGCATGCTGATGACAGAGAGGACATGGAATCGTTCCGACAGCCTGTGGGGCCCTGGGAAACTGGAACATTCTTTGTCTGATTAGAGGAAGAACAGCATTTCTGAACGTGGGTTTTGTGGGTCTGGCAAAAGCCCAAAATAGGGTCTGTTCTGGACAGCTGGCCATCAGAACCTTCCCCTGAGGGAGTTTATCGTTCAAGAATCACATTGGGGTGCTGCTAACAGACACCCCACAAATGGTGGCTTGTACACTTGGCATATTATTTTTCTCCAGTGTTGAGAAGTCCCGAGGTAGCAGTGGATAGCGTCGGTCCAGTACAAGACGGTCAGAGTTGAGATCTTCTCCACTTTCTTGGACTTGCCTTTATTGTTGCCTCATGGTGTCAAGATGACTGCCTCATCTCCTCCATTACATCCGTGTTCCAGGCAGAAAGGAGGGGAACAGGGAAGGTCCAATGAACAGATTCTATCTGAATCTAGTGGCGATTCTGCCTGCAACTCATTGGCCCAAATTGCGTCACATAATCACACTTACCTTCAAGGGAGACTGGGAAATGTAGTTTTTTGGATGCCCATTAAAAATTTGGCTCTGTGAATAAGGAATAACAGAAGAACAAATAGCGGGTGGGTAACTAATAATTTCCACCACGTGAAACTGGCGGAGAGTGGAACTGACTTGTTTTGGAAGTAGTCAGACACATGAGGGTAGACTAAAAGTAATCCGCCAATCCAAAAATAAACACATTTCACTCGCAGCGCTGCCCCTGAATCCAAACCGCTGTATTATAATTGAGGTGCTTTAGATGGTTTCGTACAGACTTTAACCATGTTAGGAGTCCAGGGACCAAAGAAAGAATATCTTATTACCATGTGGCATCTTCTTAGGTACAGGCTAAAATCAGTTTCCCTGGAAGCAAATCATGAGATGCGGATTTGCATGCAGGCAATTTATTGAGCAAGAAAGACTTCCCAGAGAGATGGGCGGGGGAGTGGGGGAAGCAGGACAGAAAAGGAGAAGCCAAGGAACGTTGCCGTTTCAGGCGAAGTCCAGCCTGAGCCCGATTCTGCAGGGTGGCTCAGAGTTTGTCTTAAGAGAAGGCAGCTGGGACTTTAATAGCCGGACTACAGTCAGTCATCGCCCAGGGGACGTTCAGGAGGATTGCAAACTCCCAGGAAGCTTCTCTGTGCCTGTGGGGGAAGCAGTCCCATAGCTCGGGGGTAGGACTTCAAAGAGAGTCACAGGTGTAGGCCACCAGCAGCCAAGTCCACAGAAGGTGGGGAAGAGGGAACGGGTAAATAGAGGTAGCCACACACCAGAGGGCCCTCGCAGGGGGGAGACTGTCTCAGAAACACCCTGGGATACTTCCAGTGGTTTTTGCTTTTATAAACAATGCTGGGCAGGACACAGTGGCTCGTGCCTACAATCCCAGCACTTTGGGAAGCCGAAGAGAGAGGATTTCTTGAGGCCAGGAGTTTGAGACCAGTCTGAGCAAGAGCGAGACCCCATCTCTACAAAAAATAGAAAAATTAGCCAGGCGTGGTGTTGCACACCCGTAGTCCCAGCTACCCGGGAGGCTGAGGCAGGAGGTTCACTTGAGCCCAGGAGTTTGAGGTTGCAGTGAGCTGTGATGACACCACTGCACTCTGGCCTGGGCAAGAGAGCGAGACCCTGTCTCAAAAACAAACAAACAAAAGATGCTGCACTGAACATTTGTGTAAGTAAATCATTGTGAACTTTTATGATTCTTTCCTTCATTGTGCACATTCGTGATTCTTTAGATAAAGTCCTAGAAATAAAATTTCTGGATCAAAAACTACGATGTGTTTTAAATTTGTAAAAATAGTTACTCTCAAGGTAGCCCCTAGAGAGTGCACGATGGTTTTTATTCTCCTCTCTGACATTGGATATTATCATTGAAAAAAGTCTTTGCCAAACCAATCAACGAAAAAATATTGTCTTGTGTTTGCTATGTGTGTGACTTGGATTACTGGTGAAGAGGAAAAGTTTTCTTTATTTCCATATTTTTCTTTATCGAATTGTCTGTTTGAGGCCATGACTGGATTTTCTACAGGAGCTCATGCTTTAGCTTATAAATAGCTCTGCAGGTCCTTCTGAAAGCCCTCAGAGTCCTATTGCCTTTTGTAAACTCAGCCCTCTCACCGAAGGGTCCTGGGAGATAGGGGCCCTCTGGTGAGTGTGCCCTGTTTGCAGACACCACACCCAGGGCCGGGAGAGAGTGGTCATCCATCATGTGTCTCTCTCCTGAGCCTAAACTTCGGAAACTCTACAGACCTGGGACCTGGACTGACGTATGAGGAAGGCCTCTATATTTCAGGTCCTAGGGAAGATATTTTACCATCCTGAGTCTCAGTTTCCTTGTCTGTGAAATGGGGGAAACACCCTTCACAACGTATGCTGTGTGGATTAGATGAGCAGGTGGAAATCACTTAATACACTGTAGCTGCCATGACTACCTGCAGCCCTTTGTCCTGGCTGGGCCCGACCCCACCAGAGCATGGGTTTATAGGTCCAACTTGCTCTTCCAGGCATTTCTAAACTCTGTGTGTCTTCAGGAATCCACAGGGCATCCTCCACACAGGCTGTGACATCCTTTTTGTGGCCAAAGAATAATGGTATCTCAAAACGAAACAAAAGAGCATTAAGAATTGCCTTTCCAGTACCTCCATGGAAACGGCCCTGCTCTGACTTCAGGTAGGGATTCTAAGCTGGGTGATGTTGTTGGGAAGGTGCAGCTGGGTGGGTGGGGCGGCAGTCAAAGGTGGAGAAGTGTCCTGCCAGGTAGACCTGGACTCAGCTCTTCCCACCATGTCTCACACCAGGGCCAGTCACTTTACCCCTCCGTACGTCATGTTCTTACCCAGAAAATCAGGTGCAAGGGCCCCCATCTCTCTGACTCCTAGGCCAGCCCTCCTTCCACTGGGCAATACCTCCCAGACTCCATTTCTCTACATACACATCCATGATTCCTGCTCTGCCTAGTAATGTCTCTTCTGACACTTTTGTTTAAATTCATTTAATACTTACTGAAACAGATTTATTTTAAAAATAAATTTCAAGTGAATTTTGGACATGGCACACCAGGAACCCTTGCTGTATGTAGACAGGAACTCTCAGGAACAAGTGTAACAGCTACAACACCACGCTAGAGCTGGACACAGGCAAATGCTGGCGCTCCAGAGCTGCTCTCTCATTGGCACGAAGGGGATGGTCTGTACCTGCATTACAGGCCTATCAGCACCCGCCTGCGGCTTTCCCCAGTCAGCGGGAGAGAATGTGCAAGGAAAAGAGGAAGGTGCTTTGCAAATCACTGTGATTTAACGCTGCATCACCCGGGGAACATGGCACCCACACCAGCTGCCTCCTGCCCCTGGGGCTGCCCCTCCTAAGACCTTGGTGAAGGAAAATGGTCTTTCCTTGAGCAAATTAGTTCTCCAAACAATTGCACTGCCTCCCATTTTGGGCTTTCCCTTCAAGTTCAGCTCCCAACAGGTGAAACGCAAAGAAATGAGTTCTGTTGTTTCAGGCTTGCGGCACAAGAATAACTAGGCCAGGCCACAAAGCTCGTGCTGAACGACGATGGGGGTGTTGGGGTGGTGGCCAGGAAGCTTCGTCGGTCCTGCTGGAGGGTGCCATTCTGGAACCTCCACACAGGTCTGTGCCGGAGATGCTGTCGCCATGACGACCATGATGAGGAAGGCAGCACAAGGCTCACAGGACAGCCTCACCCCCGCTGGGGCGGCGGCAGAGAGTGCTGGCGCAACTGTGGAAAACTGTGTGGCAGCATCTACCAAAGCTAAACGGGCACAGACTCTATGCTCCAGCAACTCTGCTCCCCAGTGAGTACCCAACATAAGCGCCTACTTATGTTCATCAAAATGCAGGCTCTAGAATGTTCAGAGCAGCACTACTAGTTAACAGCCCCCAAATTAGAAGCCAAAAACCATTCACAGCAGAACAGACAAGTCATGACACGTTCATGCAACAGCATTCTGTTAGCGCTGAGAACCAACGGTCTACAACTGCATGTGACAACGTGGGTGAATCCCATAAGCAGCAGGCTGCGGGTAAGAAGCTGGAAACAAGGGATGCCACACTGTGTCCACTGATATAAATCCTGGAGCAGGCAACGCTGATGTATGACGTTAGAGGTCAGAGCCGTGGTTATCTTGAGAGGGGACAGAAAGTGTCTCCTTGGATGCTGGCCACGTTCCCGTTCTTGGTCTGGGTGCTTGTTTCACAGGTGTGTTCAATTTGTGAATATTCATCAAGTTTATCATCCATGCACTTCTCTGTGTGTATATTAGATGTCTTCAAAAATAAAGAACAATAATTAAAAGCCCAGAGGAAGGGCTTCATCTAAATGGTCTCCCCTCCCCCACAGTATTGCCCTGAGACCCCGAGCACTGGTACCCCTGCTCTGAGCCCTGCATTTTTGAGGGCTCCCCTCTGTCTCTGGAGCTTCTTACTACATTCTGCATGCAGGTGTTGTGTGTGGGGGAGAGAGATGCAGAGATCACCACTGTAGGACATAAAACCCCAGTGGGGAAAGAGACCAACACCACAGGTATCCCTTGCAAAAATCTCTCAAGGTGTAGAGGGTGATACCTCCATGTTATGGAGCCCTAGGAGGGGACCCAGAGCCAGGGTTGCCAACACAAGGCTGACTCTGAAGCCACCACGAGTGAGCTGAAACTTTCTGCCCCTCCAGAGGTTGCAAACCATGATTGATTTTTTAAAATTATGTGTCAGTATTCAAAAATATGGAAATTGCACACAAAGGTCTAGATGCCCAGTTTCTTTTGGAAACACCAGAAAATCCAGCCACACTGAACTTCACTCCCAAAACGCCCCAGTCACCTGGCACCCAGAAGGGGCTGTCCCGCCGACCCCCGTTCACCTCCACCACCCTCGGTCCCTGTATGACTCTGAGACCCTGTTCTATATAACAAAGTCTGAAAACTCTGTGTGTGCGTAACTGGTATACATAACCATTCTCATATTCACCCCTCCCCCAATTTAATACAGACTCCTGTAGGCAAAAGTATTCTGAGCCAGTGAGGAGACTTGCCTGAGGAGATCTGAGTGTGAGACCCTGACCTGTACAATAAAGCATTTGCGAACACCCCACGAGTGCACGTGCGCCTGCTTGCACGTCCTCGCTCCAGCCCCCTCGCGCTCCCACGCCCGCCTGCCCTCCTGTTTTCCACCCATTGCTCCAGCCACCTCCTCTGATCCTCACTTGGCAGCTGAGGCCAGCGCACGTCCACTGAGGGGAGGGCTCCCGAATCGGCATGGGGAGAGCGACGTGGGCACCGCGCAGGGTCCCTGTGCTGGTCTCCTGGGGCTGCCTTAACAAAGCGCCACAGACTGGGTGGCTTAAACAACAGGAATTCATGGTCTCACGTTCTGGAGGCCAGAAGTCCAAGATTAAGGAGTCTGCAGGGTTGGTTCCTTCTGAAACTGTGACAGAGAATCTGTTCCAGAACTCTCCCCTAGCTTCTGGTGGTTTCCTAGCGACCTTTGTGTTCCTAGACTTGTAGAAACAGCACCCCGATCTCTGCCTCTTGTCTTCACATGGCATCCGCCCTGTCCGCATGTCTGTGTCCAAGTGTCCCCTTTTTATAAGGACACCAGTCGTATTAGATTAGGGACCCACACTACTCCAGTATGACCTTATCTTAACCTAACTAATTACATCTGCAATGACCCTATTTCCAAATAAAGTCACATTCTGAGGTCCTGGGGGCGAGGACTTCAACATATGCATTTTAGAGGGACACAATTCAGCTCATACTAGCAGCCATCCCAGTGTCAAGGAAGACAACATCCAGCCTGGTAGATGGGCAGGAGTCAGTTCAGCTAAAGAAGAGGTGAGGAGTGTTCCAGGCAGCAGCGACAGCATGTGCAAAGGTCCTGAGGGTGCAGCCAAGATAAGAAATGCCTTTCAGAAGGATGCTATGGGAGGAGAGACTGAGTCTTAAGAGGAAACCAGGACACATAGGATATGCATGCAGTATGTTCTCTTTTTGTAAACTCACAGACACATTTATATATACCCAGAGAAAACCAGCAGGGGAAAAGATCCTTCCCTGGGAAAAGTTCCCAGGGACCATCTCCGGGTGGTGTTGGGACAGCACTCGAGAGCTCAGGGGTGGCTGGGAGGCAGGCAGAAGGGACTCTGGTGTTCTCAACCATGTCGATCACTGCTCCGTGAGGATGTATTTCCTAGTGCAGAATGGTCCGACCTGAGCAATTACAAAAACTTTTAAAGGCTTATGCAGCAACTCCTTCCAGAACGCTTCACTTCAGCCCTCCTCGTAAACAGATTGTAAAGGCGCAATCAGCCCAGAGCCCACTCCGCTGTGATAATCTGATGTAAGCCAGGCACTGATTTATATGCGCCAGTCCAAACAAACATACCTGTAGACCATCAAACTGGAATTTCTTCCATACTTTCTTTTTATGCATTAAGGAACTGCTTTTATTTCTCTTTTGCCGGAGGGAAGTGATGTATTTATTTTGCGGAAAGAGAGAAGCAGTATGCAAGACGCTAGGTAAAGGGACGTGCAAAGGGGCTGTCGGCTAGGCGGGGGCTACGATTCCTTTGCAAACAAGGCCAATTCAGAATTGAGGGACCAAGGAGGCATACTGTCCAGTTCATTTTATGTTTATGTTTAAAGAGAACTTAACATAGCGTGCACTATGTGCCAGGCACTGTTCTGAGCGCTCACAAATATTAATTCAGGGGCTCTTCCATCTCCATTTCAGAGATGGGTAAACTGAGGCAACAGTGGTGTCCAGTTCTCCCTACTGGAGAGGTGGGTTTTGGTTTACTGTCTGTCTTCTCCTCTTGAGCTCTTAAGCTTTGGTTCTGGATTTGGCTTCTTTGTCCTCATGGTAAAAACGTCTGACTTAACCCCTGCCTGTCACCTATCCTTCAAGGACATTGGCAGAAGCTTGATTTTCGACTCTTACACCTCTTCCTGCAGCTCTTCCTCCCTCTTCTCTCCAATAACATTCCCGCAGTGCTCACGGTGAGCACACCGGCTGCGATTCCTCACCACTGCCAAGATCCACCACCTTTGTCATGAGAGTTTGCAGTCCCCTGGCACCGAAGGGACACAATGTATTTCTCCTCCCCTTAACCATGAGTTCATCATGTGACTCACTTTGATCAACAGAATGAGGTGGAAGCGACAGCGTGCCGATCCCAAGCCCAGGCCTTCAGGGGCCATCGCCATGAGAGGAACATGCCCAGGCTAGCCCACTGACCCCAGAGGGAGCTGAGCTGCAGCAGCTGAGCCCAACCTGGCCCGGCCGACTCCCCGCCAACCTCACGCTCGTTCTCGCTGCGTGCTGCTAAACGTATTGCGGTTGTTTCTTGTGCAGCATTTTGTGAGCCATAGATGACTGCCACAATATTCATCGTAGAATATTTTATGAATACAGAAAAGGGTGAAGAAGACAAAGTCATCTGTGATTGCACTGCCCAGAGAGAGTCTCTGTAAGCATTTAGGTATTTTTCTTTCTGCCGTTTTGCCTGCGTATATGTGCATGTGGCTGTGAGTGGGAAACAAGACCACACTGCGAGCGCATTTCACGCATCTGTTTACCCTTCCCCAGCCTTTCCGCCGTTCAGTTGCCAACGGAGAATCGTGTGTTCTACAGACGCACCGGGCTTCCTCAGGACCTTTGCACGTGCTGTCCCATCTGCCTGGACAGCTCCCCTCCCCCTTCTTTGGCTGAGTTTACTCCTGCTGGCCTCTGAGTCTCCCTCCGTGGGGGTGCTGCCTGCCCTGACCCCTTCAGCCTGGGTGGGAGCGATCCAGTCCTCCATCCACCTGCGCGTCCGGTCCCCACAATTTCCTTAACTGCCTGCCTTGTGTGTGCCTGGGGGTTTGTCCTGTTCTTTCTCCGGACTGGGAGCTCTGTGAGGGCAGGGACTGTGTCATGGCCCAGCACACGGTAGGCACACAATCCATGTTTGAGAAGTGGAGTTGTAGCATGATAATGTAACGTGATATGGATGAAACACGACACCATGATCTGTTTTCCCTGTCATTAAAGGCCATCTTGCTTTTCAATGGAAAATTGCCCTTGTCTTTATGAGATGCCTGGCATTTCACATGGCTAGAGGGAGACATGTATGCCTGTTTTCCTAAGCCGGGGCTTGACGAATACTTACATAAAATGATGGGACACTTTCCCAGATAAACAGTCCTATGGCTGGGCCCTGCCGTCTCCCACTGCCAGCCCTGCTGGTTGCCGACGCTTATAGCCTACAGCACTTTCGCCACGGCACCTTCCCTGCTCAACAAACATCAATGGCTTCCCAGTTCCATGCTGAGTGTGCAGCCCAGCTGGTCACCTGGACGGTGGGTATAAATGGAGTCAGGGGGAAGATGAGCAGGGCTGCCCCTCCGCTCCTTTTGGTCACTGCCTGCTGGCTGGGTCTCTGGGGACTGATTGCTCCTCGACAGCAGGGAAGACCTTTGGTTCCTCCATCGTCAGGACTGGGAGCCCTCAGGAAAGCCTTGCTGAATGCAGGGGTGACCAGCTGCTTCTCCGAGGACACAGACACACAGGGAGAACTCTACGTGCCGACAGAAGCAGATTGCAGTGATGTGTCTACAAGCCGAGGAGCACTAAGGATTGCTGGCAACATCAGAAGCTAAGAAGAGGTAAGGAAAAAGATTATTCCCTAGAGACTTTGGAGGGAGCATGGCCCAGCCTCCAGGACCGTGAGACGGTAAGTTTCTGTGTTTTAATCCACCCAGCTTGTGGTCATTTGTTAGGGCAACCTTAGGAAACTTTACAGACACCAAGCTGTGTGTCCTTGGGCAAGTTACTTAACCTCTCTGAGTCTTCTTCCTCATGTGTTACTGGGTTTTATAGTGACCTCACATGTTGTGGGGCAAGGCTCAGAGCTGAGGGATGGAAAAGGTCAAACACCATTCTTACTTCATAGTAGGGCTCAGAAAATCATCACTGTCAGCATCATCATCACTTCTGTGTGGTCTGGAGGAGATTGGGCTTGGCTCACACTCACAAATGACCAGGCCCTTGGAAATAAAGGATTTCTGACCCTAAAATGGGTATTTTTAAACCCTGCTGGCAGAAGGGTCAGTTAATGCAGCTTTTCTGGAAAGATACATAATTATAGGCATCAAAAGCCAAAAATGCATCTAGCTTTTGATCCTACAGTTCTTTCTGAGGTATTAATCTAAAGAAAATAATTACATATATGTGCAAAGATTTAACTGCAAGTGTGCTCAATGCAATGCTATTTTATAAACAAGCACAGAGTTTTTACCTCGGGTAAGAAATGCCTAAAACAGAGGGCTGGTTAAACAAGGGGTTGGTTTATCTTGTAGGGGTTGGGAAACTTTTTCTATAAAGAACCAGATAGTAAATATTTCAGGCTCTGGGGGCCATACAGTTCCTATCGCAACTATTCAGCTCTGCCGATGTCGTGTGAAACAGCCAGAGACAACACACAAACAATGGGCTGGCTGTGTTGCAATAAGACTTTATTTACCCAAACAGGAGGTGGGCTAGACCAAACACCAGCAAACCACCGAAAATGAAGGAGTAGCAACAACCCAAATGTCACCCACGGGGAGTCACTCAGTCCAAGCTTTGGAGCTGTCTTGGTTTAGCTTTCCCCAGAAGCATGACCTGAAATAACAACTGGAGTCAAGGGGCTTATAGGGGAGGTGACCCCAGGAAACACCCGTAGGGCAGTGGAGAAGTGGGACAGAGAAGGGGATGAAGTCAATCAAAGCAGTGTCACCAAGAAAGTCACCACCACAGGCAACTGCAGCTCCAGCCCGCTGGGGACTCTGGGAGATGTTGTGGGCCACACCCCCGAGTCCTCCCCTCTGGGCCACGCCCCTGAGTCCTCCCCTCTGGACCACGCCCCCGAGTCCTCCCCTCTGGGCCACACCCCCGAGTCCTCCCCTCTGGGCCACCAGGGACGGAGCTGGGCTATTGATCCACCGCCACTCTCTCCCTTATCGATAGGGCTGCTTCTGGGGAGGGGGCAGTTACTCCAGCACTTCTTGCCCTGTGTGTGTGCAAGCATGTTCCCAGAAAAGGTACCCTGGTAGGCAGAGAGACACAGGGACTCCCGGTCGGGGGGCTGGGGATTTGGAGGTGAGTTCTTAAGGAGTAAGGGCCAGGCCCGGGGGTGGCTGATTCGGGAGCCATTCGGAAGGCCGGGGAGTTCTACGTGTGCCGACAGAGAAGATGACCACGCAGGATTCACCAAGAGAAAAAAGAAGTTGCAGGAGAAATATATGTGATGTGATACCATTTCTGCTCAACTAAATAATGTGTGGGTATGTTTCCATTTGAATACAAAAGTATGCAAAGCAGGACACCCCCCACAGCTGCTCAGCAAGCAGATGCAACGGGGTGAGCAATGGGGAGAGGCCGCTTTCACCTTCCTCCCTCTGCGTTGTTGGAATGGTTACAGTCTTACCGTCCTTGCATTTAAAAATCAATAAAAATATACAAACAATGCCGTAGATTAAAAAAAAACTGACATAGTTCATGGTGTCAAATTAGTATACAAAGTTAAGTTATAACCAATAACTCAGTAAGTTAGTGAGGCAGGTTGTAAAACAGTCTGCAAGTGTGATTTTTATAGCACTTTGCACGTGTGTGTGTGTATATGCGTGTGTATCTGTATGTACATGTTTATCTATCTATCATCTATCTACTAACTATCTCTCCATCTGTCTGTCTATGGAAGAGAGTAAGGTCAAGAACTGCATTTGGGAGGACAAATAACAAAATGTGAACGTGGTTTTCTTGTTCTTCTTTCAGTGTTTTTGCATGTTTAGAGTTTTGCATGACAAGCATTAGCTATTTGTATACTTTTTACACGTTTTCAGGATCCCAGCTCCTGCAGGTGTATGGGGTGTCAGAGAGGCGCTGGGTGGGATGGAGGAAGGGGATAGGGTAATCCTCCTGGAGGAACCGTGAGTGCCACCCTGGCCACTTGCCCCGGGACTTTGTGTGTCCCTGACCTGTGTAAGTGCCGTTCTTTGGCAAGCAGCTCCTCAGGGGACAGGCCAAGGCCTGGCTCCTGCTGTCCTGTGCAGGTTGAGGATCCTTGGGTCAGAAAGCAGTTTCTCCTGCTCTCCTCCCCCTGTCGGAGGCGGTTGAAGGTGGAGAAGAACGGGGTCTTCCAGGGAGGGCTTGTGAAATGGGAAGAGAAGAGAACAGAGGACAGATTGACAAGGACCTGCCACATGGCAGTGTGGGGGTGTGGGGGACAGGGAGGAGAGTCTGAGGAGGAGATGGAGCAGGGAGGGACTGGAGAAGAGTGACAGATGGGACAGCCTCCTGCAGTTCTCCCTACTTCCCGCACGCAGGCGCTCATCCACTCGAGCACCCTGTACCTCGAGCACCCCCTACAACTGTCCAGCCCCAGGGCCTTTGCACATGCCAGTCCCTCTGCCTGGGACACTCTCTCCTGGGCCGCTGGCTCCTTCTCATCTGTTGCTCTCGCCCCAGTTGCCGCCTGCCCATCAGAGAGGCCGTGCCTCCCTGCCCTGGCTGTCCCCCACCCCCCACAATGACCCTGTTACACCCTTGCCCCTCTTCCTCCAGCTCTACTGCCATCAGGAACAGCCTGGTCTATTTTTTGTCTTCTCTGTCATCCTCTGTCTCCCCACTAGGACACAGGCCCGGGAGGGCACGGGCCTGGCCTCTCTAGCTCCAGCTGCACCCCAGGGCCGGGCTGGAGGAGGTGCTCAGTGAAGCTCAGCTCCTGTCCCCAGCCCCTCCTCCCCACTGATGGCAGGACTGGGGGCTATTGTCGGGGTCCTCACTGCAAAGGAAAGAGGCTGAAGTGGGAAAGCTGGCCTCGTATTGCACTTCCTGCTCGAGTTCAAAGTCAGCCGTGCCCCTGGAACTGCCATTACCAGTTTAGATTGTTCCAGAATCCCGCTGCAGGCTGTTCAAAAGGCTCCCAGCTGCTATCAGGAAATAGCTCAGGAAGGTCTCTGTTAAACACCAAGAAACTGAGATGCAATCAGCCGGGCTGGAATTCAGGAAAGCACTGGTTCTGGAGTTTAAGGCAGAAAGAACATGTTTTGGGGCAAGAGGATACCAACCTGCTGCCCGGCCCGTTTTCTTCTTCCACCTGCTGAGCCAGGCCACCTTGTGTCTCCTGTCCGTCATCGCTCGGGGCAGTGGCGGGCGCCGAGGCCGTGCTCCATGGCGCACGGGAATGCCCGGTGATTGCGGCTTCCTCCTGCTCGCTGGCGTCAGCCCCTAATCTTTCAGTTGTGGTCTTGAAGGCCAAACATGAACCAGGATTTTCCATTATGGTTGCAATTTTGGCTTGTAATTTTATCACTCGAATTTAAATCCACTTCAGAAATGCCATAAACTAATTGTCACTGAATAAACTGAAACTTTTGAGAAGTTTATAAAAGTGATTTAGTGAAAAAAAAAAGGAAAATAGAAAACAAATGTTGCCCACAGAATTGTTGGCAAAAAGGTAAAAACTCTCTGTTTTTTTTTTTCTTGAAAGCATTCCCTCGTCTGGGCGCGAGCCCTGCCCACCGCGGCTTCAGAGCCCGGTCGCTGGGCCTGTGTTTGTCTTGGAGCCAGGAGGGTTGACTGCACATTTGTCCCCGGGAAGCTGAACGAGGAGGTGTCGGGTAGGGTCGGCTGAAAATAAATGGTCACAAATCAGATCATAATCCTTATCCAGCAGAATGAACCTTGTTTCCTTGATTAAAAATAATAATAATAACAAAGAAAATGTCAGGGTTAAGTAAATATGAGTTAATTACTAAACTGTGACCGTGTTCACAGTTTCTGAGGCTAAACATTTCAGCGTGCCTTGTCAGTTTACGTTAGCCAATAATTTGAATGACTACTGGTTAGCTGTTTCACTTCATTCATATTAAGAAACAATATACAAAGGGTATAAAGTGATCAGCTCTGTTTATGCGCAGGAGGAGGGTTATAAAATCAGCTAAAGGAGCAGGGCAGAGGGGAGATGGCTCGCGGTTGGTGATGGGCTGATCATTTATGAATGAAAATCTTTGGAGAAACTTCTAAACATAGACAATGTGGGAATGGCCAAATGATGCAAAGCTCTCAACAGCCCTCCCAGCATGAACAGGGAGAGAGAAGAGAGTTTCCCTGGGGTGTGTAGCTTGTCAACAAGACAGTGTCCACAAAACACCCCAGGTCAAAAGGAGCAGGACTTGGAATCAACTGAACTCCTGCAAGAGGGAACTAGCTGGTAGTGATCGCGGCTTCCCGGATTCCTACATCCTCAGGGACCTCTTGAGGTCCGGGGTGGGGCAGTTGTGAAATCCTGAGCTTCCTGGTGGCTGAGGACAGCGGGCTCAGGGGAGGGGTCTGCCTGCCACCATTGTCTCAGAGAAACCCCAAGAACCTCCTGGCCTCAAATGCCAGAATTCTCAGGCCTTTTGTGAAAATGCAGACACACAGGTGTCAGAAATCAGCCTGGAGTTCCAGGAGTGAAGATCTTGCATCTTTGAGGTAAAACAAAACAAAACAACACAAAAACTGCAAACACAAAAATGTTTTCTTTCCGGTAAGCTTCAGCTGAACGGGAAGTAGGGAGGGGTCATGTTTTCTAAACCCATGGTCCTCAGAAGGCGGTCCCCGGAGCAGCAGCAACATCACCTAGAAATTTGTCAGAAATTCAGGTTCGCAGACCCCGCCTGGACCTCCTGAGTCAGAGATGGAGGATGGGGCGGTCCATGGTGTAACACGCCCTCCGTGGATCCTGATGCCAGCCAAAGTCTGAGATCTGCTGTTCTGAACAAGCTGGCATTTTTTCGGGGTCCCTTTGGGTGCATCTCAGACACAGCCTGGTGAGAAAGGATGCAGAGGCCGACCAGCCTGGGTTCCACCCTGGCCAGTGATGCTCTGGCTGCTGGGCCCTTGGCAAACCCTCTCTCTCTGGTGCTCAGTGTTCGGTTCCATAACATGGGCTCACTAGGTCCAACCTCCTAGACCCTATAGTAAAGAACAGATGTCAAGGGTGACAGCCACACACAACAGCCACACATGGCGGCTCGGTGCAGGTGCCTGCCCAGTGTCCTGCAGACAGCAGTTGAATGACATGTGCTATCAGTGCCTCTGCTAGACCACCCACCACAGGGCTCCCCTCGAGCCTGGCCTGCAAACCTCAACTGTGGTTCCTTCTCTGTCCCTGCTGCCCACCCTTCCCTTGGTCCTTTCCCTATTAACTACAGTCGGCCCCACCCCGTCGTTGGTCCTGCGGCAGCTGGCGCAGACTGTGCCTTCGGGTGAGTCCCGGCTCTGCCCCTGTTGCACTAAGGTGTTCTGGGGCAGCTGCTCAGCCTTTCTGAGTCTCAGCAGATCTATAAATGGGGATGAAAATCTCCAACTTGTCGGGTTACAGTGAGACTCAGAGAAGACCCAGCACACGGCTCTGTGTCTGGCACGGTCAGCCATCAGCCAAAGGTGCTTATCAATTACCGTAGACCAGTCGTGCTCTGAAACCGTCCACCCTCCTGGGTTCCAGGGGCCTCTGCACACACCCAGCCTAGAGCTCTTTACGGGCTCACTGCTCAAGCCCTTGGGGCCCTCCATTTTTTATAAATTGCCTTTTGCTTTTCAAGTGCAGTGGTCTAGGATCAGGTCCCGTGGACAGGAGCGTCCATGCCGGGGCATCCTCTAGGCTGATTTCCTGGCATTGAGAGCTTGAAGGGTGGCCCATGCAGCACAGAAACTGCCTTTTTATTTTATTTTATCTTAATTTAAATTTAGGTAAGCCACCTGTGGTTATGGCTTCCCAGATGGACAAAGCAGCCTTAGGGAGTATCTGGCTGTTTTCAAACTGTGCTCCCTGAGGCCCTAGAGGTCCCAGCAGGTGCCTTCAGGGTTTCACCTTAGAGGTAGGAAGAAGGAAGGGGTCAGGCCGGCAGGGCTCTGTGACCCACGCCTTCCACAGTGCACTTCTGTTCTCATCATGTACCACATGGTTTGAAGAAAGCTTAGAAAAGAAAAAGAGCGACTGAGCCCCCAAGCCCCCAGTGGATCAAGGCGAACCTTTGTGCAACAGACAAGAAAACAGGGAGGCTCGTGGGGCAGAAGCACCCGCACAGCCGCCCCCTCCTCAGGCGAGAGAAAAACCACCCTTGGGTGGGGGGTGGGGAGGCGAGGTGAGGAGCTGTTCCTGTGGCCCCCGGACCCCAGCCACAGAGCAGGGGAACCGAGGGCAGTGGCGGGGGGTGTGCCCAAGCCCCCTCTCTCTGGTGGTGGCCGGCAGGGGGTCCCCAAGCAGAGGAGGAAGAGGGGAACTGAGGAAAATGAAACAGGACTGCTCGAGAGGGAGCCGTGGGCTGCTTTCCCCTCGCCCCAGCAAGGCCAGCGAGCCTCCGAGAGGTGGCGAGGCCACCAACCCCAGCTGCATTCGTCAGAAGAGCAGGTGAGGGGCTGGAAAGGGGCTTAACTTCCTTGCTCTGTGATCCAAACCGACACGGAAAAGTTTGCTAGAAGGGGCTGGGGTCAGACCAACCCGGGTTCAGATCCTGTCCCAACCTTGCTTGTTTTGGGATCTTGGGAGTCATTTCACCCCTCTGAGCCACCATTGTCTCATCTATAAAATGGGTACAAAATATAAAATGTAAAAATACTAAATAGGAAGTTGGAAGTCCCACACTTCCTGATTTCAAAACTGACCACAAAGCGACAGTAATCAAAACAGTGTGTGCTGACGTAAAGACAGACATACAGACCAACAGAACAGAAACCCTCTCATATACAGCCAAATGCTCTTTAACAAGGGTGCCGAGGCACTCTATAGGGAAAGGACATATGGTGCTGGGGAAACTGGATCTCCACATGTAAAAGAATGAAGCTGAGACCTGACCTCACACCACATACAAAAATTAACTCAGAATGGAGCAAACACATGAACGTGAGAACTGAATGTAAGAATTAAAACTATAAAACTCTTAGAAGAAAACATAGGAGAAAACCTTCACTATATTGGATTTGGCAATTATTTCTTCATTATGACGCCTAAAGCACAGACAACAAAAGAAAACAGTAGATAAATCCATGTAAAAGCCTGTGCATGAATGTTCATGGCAGCATTATTTGTAACAGCCAAAGGGTGGAAGCAACTCCAGCGTCCATCGACAGATGAGTGGATAAACAAAATGTGTTCTGTCCATATGGCAGAATATTATTCAACCATAAAAAGGAGGGGTCCTGGCCCCTGCCGCAACATGAGTGACCCCTGGGGACATTATGCTGAGTGGGATATTATATTATACAATTCCACCTATAGGAGGTACCTAGTGTAGGCAAATTTATAGAGATGGAAAGTAGAATGGTAAGTGCCAGAGGTTAGGGGGAAGAGGGTTGGTATTTAGTGAAGATCTTCCTGAGCTATTTCCTGATAGCAGCTGGGAGCCTTTTGAACAGCCTGCAGCGGGATTCTGGAACAATCTAAACTGGTAATGGCAGTTCCAGGGGCACGGCTGACTTTGAACTCGAGCAGGAAGTGCAATACGAGGCCAGCTTTCCCACTTCAGCCTCTTTCCTTTGCAGTGAGGACCCCGACAATAGCCCCCAGTCCTGCCATCAGTGGGGAGGAGGGGCTGGGGACAGGAGCTGAGCTTCACTGAGCACCTCCTCCAGCCCGGCCCTGGGGTGCAGCTGGAGCTAGAGAGGCCAGGCCCGTGCCCTCCCGGGCCTGTGTCCTAGTGGGGAGACAGAGGATGACAGAGAAGACAAAAAATAGACCAGGCTGTTCCTGATGGCAGTAGAGCTGGAGGAAGAGGGACAAGGGTGTAACAGGGTCATTGTGGGGGGTGGGGGACAGCCAGGGCAGGGAGGCACGGCCTCTCTGATGGGCAGGCGGCAACTGGGGCGAGAGCAACAGATGAGAAGGAGTCAGAGGCCCAGGAGAGAGCATTGCAGGCAGAGGGACCGGCACATGCAAAGGCCCTGGGGCTGGACAGTTGTAGGGGGTGCTCGAGGTACAGGGTGCTCGAGTGGATGAGCACCTTCGTGCGGGAAGTAGGGAGGAGAACTGCAGCTCGCAGTGGGGCTGCAGGAGGGAGTTGCTGTTTAATGGGCACAGAGTTTTAGTTTTGCAAGATGAAAAGAACTGGATGGTGGTGGTTGAACAGCAATGTGAATGTACTTAATGCCATGGACTGTTTACTTAAAAAAGGTTAAAATGGCAGATTTTATGTTATGTATATGTTACCACAATAAAAGAAAAAGGAAAAACATATAAAATAAGTGCGAAGTTGAGATGAAATGATGCATCTAAATGATTTAGATTTGGTTGGCAGACAGTAGGCACTCATATATTTAAATGTTTATTATCATCATTATTATGATACCCCATAAATGCTTGTGATTTGCCTTATGGGGGAGGAGGAGGAGAAGGAGGAAGAGGAGGGAGAGAGAGAGAATCAGCTTCCTTTGCTGATCTGTAGCAGGATGCTTCTAGAGACGTTTTAAGTAGAAAGATAGTCCATGTGACCCCGTTTATATTATAAAATTGACTAACCAGGTCTTTAAAATTACAGAGTACGAGATAGACTTAAATCAGTCCCATTCTAGTAACCATGACTCCTTAAGTATTTGTGGAGCATCTGGTACATTCTCTACAGCCCCAAAGTCATGACCGACTGGACCATGTGTTGCCCATTAAAATCCAGGACACGGGGCCTCTTCATAAGTCACCTCTTACATTTCACAAGAGCTGGGTCATCTTCCAAACACTCTTGTGCTTCGCGTCCTATTCGATGCTCCCCATATGCTGTGTGGAAGGAGGCAGGAACCATTTATGGACGACAGAGGCAGCGCAGCCCTCACCTCCCTGGGGCTGTCCCCATCTGGGACACCCTGCCCCGAAAATAAAAGCACTTCCCCTCTGGGTTTCTATCCCACACAGGGCACAGCCTCTTAATGGCCAAGTGTTTTTAATAAAGGGCCGTCAATTCTGGCTGGTACAGACACAGGGAAGCGGGGTGACTTTGTCCATGAGATATTCATCCCTCCAGTAACAGTGCTGGTGTTGTGGTTGATGGGCAAAATTCCTACAGATGCCTTTTCTCAGAAATTCACTTCCCCCGGAACTAGAGGCGATCTCTCTCTCTCTCTCTCTCTCTCTCTGTCTTCCTTCTTTTTCCTTTTGCTTGGGAGAATGTTTCAGGCCACAGCCAAGAGAGAGACCCCAGGCCGGGCACCAAGTCCAGCATCGATGCTTACTAAGGAGCCAAGAATCCCTCTCCCAGAGGAGAACAAGAACAGGATGTTTTCTTTCCTCTCATGTGGAAGCCATTGCTGTGTCTGGGGCCATCAGATATGTACCCACTTTAAAAAGTCCCCAAGGAGGCTGCAAAAGCCACCTTGCTTCTCCACGGTTTAAGGGGGCTTCCGGAATTCGAGACTTTGGGTGCTAAAACCGGATAGTTCCAGGCAAACGGGGATGAGCTGGTCCCCCCTGTTCACAGGCCCGTCTTCCTGCCTCCTGGGATTTTCCTCAGGCCTGAGACAAATCCCCGCGGTTCACTCGAGTCCGGACTCCCATCCAAGCCCCCGTCTGCCGAGACCCCCTAATAGGATATCTGGCAGCGAGAGACGGCATCTGATCTTATCACCTTCTTCTCTGGCAAGCCTGGCTCCACCAAAATAACTTTTATCTGGAAATAAAATAATGCAATTAATGTCCTGACTGTCTGATACCCTCTCGGGTGATCTCAGCCCCGGTGATTTAATGGATCCTCTGCCTGCTAATTGTCCAGAGCATTTATTAAGTCAAAGGCATTTGGTTCAAAAACAAAGGCAGTGAATGCATAAGGGTCTTGTGCAATGAAATGAATACACAGGCATGGGTTTTTTTTTTTCATTTTCTCTTTCTGTATTTGGATCTAAAATGGCTCCATTCCCCACACCCCACCCCTTCCCGGGGCAGGAAAAGTGCGTGCCCCTCGCAAGTGTCTTGACTGCATTTACGTCACCTAGGAATTTTCTTTTTCTGGCTCACTCTCTGGCATCGCCCGGCCGAGAGGCTCCAGGAAAATCGTAAACCCTGTTGAATGGCACCGCGGTAACGGCCGGTCCCATCGGAACACGCTTGTGCTTTTTGTCTTGTAATGTCAAAATGAACTTGGCCGGGAACCTCAACCCGCCAGCTGCGCGCTGGTTTGGCTTTCTGTGTTTCTGGGGGGAGGCGGGCAGCAGAGCAGGGAGGGCTGAGCGAGCTCCAGGTCCTGGGGAGGGTCAAATCAGGCCGCCCCGCACGGAACTGCCCTGCCGGCTCTGCGAGTGCATCCAGAACCTTCCTTTCCACACTTGGGGCTGGGTGCGCGTCACACACAGGAAGCCCTGGATGAAGATGAGCTCAGTGAGCCTGGCTCTGCCAGGAATAGCTGTGGGGCCTTCAGTGAAGCACTTCACTCTCTGAGCTCCAGTCTCTGTGTCTGTAAAATGTGGGGGAGATCGCAATAGGTCAGGTCAACTCCATCTGTCCTGGAACCTGAGTTTCTATGGAAATCTTCCCAGAATGTGTCATTTGTAAAACGGTGAAAAGTTGAGATCTGTTTGAAGCAGACAGTTGGTAGCTCAGCCCCGTCTGCTGGGTACCCCTACCACCCTCCTCAGGAAGGATTCGGGGGTCTTCTCAACGTTTAAAAAACATACCACCAAATGCTGTCTGAGAGGGATTTTGAGCTTGTGCTTCTGTGTTCTATGATTTGCCTTGTCAGTGAGTCAGTCAATCCATCTATATTTATCTATATCTTTCTGTATCTATCTATCAACTAGATTTATCTTCATTTGTTCCCAAACTTTACCATGTCTGAGGGTTCCCTGGAGACCTTGTTCAAACACAGATACTCAGATGGTCTGGGGTGGGGTCTATGTTTCTCATTTCTAACAAGTTCCCAGACGAGGCCGATGTGGTGGCTCTGGATCACATTTTGAGGATCCCTGAATCTTCTTCTGCATTTGCTCACAGAGAGGGTGACGTCACCCTTGACTTTAGAAGTTTTTGCAGAAAGTCAAAAATGTTCAGGACAAACATAGTACTATCTGTTTCTTACATGCACTGAGAGTAACAACCAAATGTGCTGTGTCCGGCTTTGAAGTTACTGTTCTGCAGTTTGAGGCCCAATAGCAATTGCGCCATAGGATATTTACATTTATTGAATTAATTCTTTTTCCCCCCACTAGGGTTAAGGCATGAAAATCTGACTAGCTGTAGTTAATCAATCAGATTAGTGTGCACATACCCTACAACTCAGCCACATCCCGTCCTGGATGAGTATGCAGTGGGATCTCACAGATCCGGAAGGGACAAGGATGAAGCTGTCCACCCCAGGGTTGCTCGTGGTGGCAGGAGCTGAGGAGCCCACCACTGGAACAGTCGTACAATGTGGGGGTGCCCACCAGAGAGCCCCAGCTAGGGACCATGGCTGCAGCCCCAACACTGTGCATGGATCTTAATACTTTGCTGAGGGGTGGAGAGAAGAAAAATAGAATAAGATATGTAACACAAGACAATTTATGCAAATTATTTGCACACAAAAGCTTGCCCAAGGGCGTATTTTAGAGCTCCTGGAACAGTGGCCTATGTGGCCAGAGGGGATTGGAGCGGGAAGCCCACAGAAAGGGAGGAGAAAGAAAACAAGGCAGGGGCTCATTTGGACCTGGGAAGAAAATGGTGCCCCAGCAACTGAGGCTGTAGTTAGCTCAGCCCTGCACCCGAGTTGATCTAAAGAGCCAGTGATCAATCAACATAGAAAAAGCGAAAAATTAAAAATAAAAGTATTGGTCTTGGGCACCCATAGACAGTGCCTGTCCTCGTTCCCTGTGCCAGCTTCAGGTTGCCTCTTCTCGCCGCGACAAGCGCGCCCCGGCTCTGTCCACACGCCCACCCCCGGTGTGTGCGCGGCACGGGCAGCCTGCAGGTGAGGCCAGGTGAAAATTAAGAAGAGAGAAGAAAGAAATGTCTCGTGGGGACATGAAATGTCTTTTTCCTTGTTCTCCTCATGCCCCCCATGATTAATGAGGGGCGGGGCTCACTGTCCTCGTGCAGTTTTAGCGCTAAGTCTGTTTGGGGGTGAACTCGCGGTTAAAAGGCAGATCGGCGGTTGTTGGGCCTGGCTCCATCAGAATCAACCACGGTACTTGTTTTTTTTAAAAAAAAAAAACCCACTGAATTCGCAAGTTCCACTCCATACCAGGCTCACTAGGACTGGGGTTAGGAATCTGCTGGTAAAAAAAAATTTTTTTTCCAGGTGTTTGGGATGAAGCCCGAGTCCCAGCCAGGCTTGTGGACCCACCTGTGGACGCTCCAGGTGCAGCGAGGACTCCCCTGCGCCCCCTGGTGGTGAAGACGGAGGTGCACGCGGCTGTCCCGCGGGGGTGGCTCCTGGCAGGTAGGAGCCGTCTGCGGGGGGCCCTGGGTGGATGGGGGTGAAACCGCCGCCCCATGGCAAGGACATTCCACCCCTGCTTTTTTATCCTGTCCTGTGTTTTGCTGCCACAGGCGTCTCATCCGATCTCATTTGGGTTTCACATGTGCCTTTCCAGAGTCCAGAGTCCAGATTTTATGGTGGAATTTAAGCCCCCATGTCAGGACATTAGGGGCATGTTTGGCTGGAGACCCTCTTTCTTCCTTTCACTCCCCCCTGTGCCTACGCTCAGGGCAAGTTCCCTAACCCCACACACTGCTCGGAGGCTCTCTGGGGACACCTAATACACAGGACAGCGACTTTACCTACATTTTGGCTAATGGGAGGCACTGGCACTGGGTATAAGAGAGAGACTTCTAAAGGTTTTGTCCTGAGGGGTGAGTTGGTACCACTTTGTCACGTCCAGCAAATGCAGAGAGTCCACAGGAGCCAGGGCTGTGCCCGGGACTGGTGTTCACATGGGCCTGCCTTCCAGGAACTTAGAGTCTTTGGGGGAAGTAGTGAACTAACCACACAAATAGATCACTTGCAGTAGATGCTCTGATGAGGTTTAATCTGAGACCCGAGGGCGAGGAACTGCTCACAGTGACAGCTGGGAAAAGAGCCCCCAGGAGGGAACAGCATGTGCTAAGTCCCTGTGGCAGGAAGGGACTTCTGGGGCTGAGTGTGGCTGGAGCACAGGCTGGAGAGGGGGACAGGGCCAGCCCAGCCCAGCTCGGAGTCCACGGGGTCCACGGGAAGGGCTAGAGTTGTGTTCTGGGAGCCCCAGTGTCATCAGAGAGCTTTCAGCAGGGGGTTGGCATAATCCCATTTGTATTGTTGTTTTCCCTGATGTAATAAATGCACGTGGTTAAGAAAGGTCAAATAATCCTGAAAAAACTTTAATGGAAAACTCCAGCTTCCTGCTTTACTCCTCCTCACCCCAGCGCCACTCCCCAGCATGACCACTGGGGTTTTGTCATCAGCTCTGTGTTTTCACTCTCCTCATAATAGTAGAGAACATTCGTCACCACTGAATGAATGAATGAACTCCCACCAAAAACCCACCTGGGCAGACTCAAGAAGAATGTCCAGAGGTTTGGAAGCATCAGAGCAGCCAGCAGCCACCCTGCTGAGTGGTTCCAAGTGTTGCACATGGGCGTGTCGGACAGGGCACCTGGTGTATAGGTAGGAGTGCTGCCTTGCCTTGGGGGCTGAGCGCTAGAAGGACAGAGGCAGCCGTGGACCCCAAAGGGCCTGGTGTCTGAAGCTTGTACTCAGCCCAGTGGGCCCTGCCGGGTGAGGTGATTCAGTCCTACCTGCTCTTTGGGCTGGTTTGTGTTGAGTCGTGGGGAGCTGGATGCCCAGAGGTGGCGGCAGATGACATGAAGAAATGGCCACCTAAGCCCTGGCTCTGGGGGAAGGAAAGGTGGGGGGCCCAGAGGAGGGAGGGAGAGTGGGAGAGCACACACCCCAGCTTCATCTTCCAGAAGAAGCATCAGGAAGGATTAAACCCCAACTGTGTTCCAGGGACTTCTGCAGATGCTCCAGCTGTTCCCACACAGCCAGGTGAGTGGCATCGTAGTCCAGATGATAACAACCAACAACTCCGGGGCTCATTCTGGACAGGCACTGTGCCACGACCTTACGAGGTGGCACTACGTTGCACTCACCTTAGAGAAGAGAGAAACAGAGGCACCCAGAGGAGAGATGACATGCCACCCAGCAGCAAGCTGGAGAGCGGTGTGCACACACACCCAGCCTGCCAGATATTTGTCACCAAGTGAAAGAATGCATGGATCCTCACGAGTAGAGGTGGTGGCTTTATTATTTCCTGTGACAGGCAGAGCATCCAGGTGATGTTCCAGGGAACCGGCAGACCAGCATGAGGCGGGTGTACGTGTGGAGGGGTGTTCAGTGTTTATCATTGCTCAACCCCGTCCTCCCCAGCTCTCTCCTGAGCTCCCTCCTACTACGCTGTTGTTCACACCAAAGCCCCAAGACATCAGAATGTTTCCAGAATTTCTAAATATTTGAGGAATTAGCAGAGAAGGCCCAGAGAAAGAGGGTCCTCTTGAGGCCGGCTGGAAGAGAGACTCAGTATGGTGGCCCCTGGCCCCTCCAGTAGCAGAAGTGGGTGCCCAGGGAGTCTGGGGAGTCCAGGGAACAGCCAAGAGCAGAGGTTTCCTCTCAGGGGTGGCTCAGTGTCCCCTGGGCAGTGTGCATTCCGGCCTCCCCTTCCTGCACCTCCCGGCTCAGGAAATAAGACCCCAGGCATCACCCCTAGAAGCTCCTATCCCTGGTCCATGCCGTCAGACGTGCACAACCTCTAGTGCCTGAGCTCGGCGAGTGGGTCAGTGTGTTTGCTTCTGGCCCTACTTCCCACCCGGAAACTGCGTCCACAATGAGGATGAAGACACTGATTTCGGGAGGCCCTGCTGGGCCCAGGCTCTGCATTGAGGCTGGGGGCTATGAGCCCTGGAGACTTGAATTCGCTTCCATTGTCCCCACGGGGGAGGAAACAGGAAGATGACAAGGAGAGGAGGCAGGCAGGGGAGAGGAAGGGAGAGAAGGGGAGAGGGCAGAGGAGGGCAGGGCCTCCAGGTGCAGCTCCCCTCAAATGAGCGTTTGCAGAAAGCTTACTGTCATTCACGCTTCCTCAAGAAAGCTTTGCCCAGATCAGGTGGTTGGCTCGTTTCAGAGCAGAGGTTTATGCGGAAACTGAGATAAATTTTTTAAAAGTCACCAGGTCCCAGGGGGCGTTTGCCACTCACAGGCCCTGTGTGTTGGAAGGGATTTCAAGTCCACAGCGGGACCTTTTGTCTCAGGAACATCGGCGGTTGGACGTCTGACAGGAAAAGACATTTCCCAGGAGAACGTCTATTCACGTTCATCGGAAATGGCAGCGACTGGGCCAGAGCGTGAGCAGACAGCAGGGTGGAGCGAGCAAGAGGTGGGGTGAGGATGATTCATCCATTCATCCAGCAAATACTTCTTTAGCACCTACAGGGTCCCAGGCACTGGTCCCTGTGCTAGAGATGCCATCACTCCGTCCTCAGGCACACATCTCAGAACCACAGGAGGATGAGGGAAGGTGTGGGGACGCAGCAAGGCCTGGGCCACGGGATCCTCGGTGTTGTCCCCACCGGGGTCTCCAGCTCCACGTCCATGCCTCCCGACAGGGTCGCGGGGCTGGGGGCTGCATCTCCTCCAGGGTCCCCTCCCAGCTCCTGTGGGCCTGGCAGCTGGCCGCAGTCCTGAGCTGAGACAGGAACTCAGGGCTGCAGGCTCCCAGAACCGGTACCCCATCTTCCTGCCACCCGGGCCACCTACTCGTAACCTCCACCATTGTTGCCAAAAGGAGCTTTCTGGTTTTCCTGCATCATTAAATGAAGATGCAAAGCCCACGAACTGTATGTCCTTTGGCTTCAACTGGGTAAAAATTGCATTTGCAAAAAGACAGAGACTGGAGGGACAGATGGACATTGAAATGTGTGTGTAGAAACATATTTAATATGTTTGTGTAAGTATATTTATTTATATTATTATTTTATATACATATTTATTATACAGATATATAAATACATTACATCATTATTTTGCATGAAATACTATATTACACAAAATAAATATAATATAAAAATTTTACAAAAATAAATATGCATAAAGTATATAAATAAATGTATATATAACTTTCATGGAAAATTATTTTGCATCCCCTTCCTAGACACAGTGAGCCCAGGGAGGGCGGGGCTGCCTCTCTCGTGTTTGTTGCCCCATGGCCACGGAGGAACAGCCCTGGACCCCTAGCAACCATGGCAAGTGCTCTTTTAGCAACTGTTGAAGGATTAAAAGCCATTTCTTATGGGGCAGCTGCGATGCCAAGGCTGAAATTGTGCCGGAGCCCAGGGTGAGTTGGGGCAGACAGGGTCCGGAGAATCCCCTTTCTCAGGGTCCCTGTGAGGCGGGAGAGCACATAAAACATCCTCAGGCGGTTTATGAGCCTGGGTCCCTTGCTCTGGGCAATGTCCCCTGAGATAAGAGACTATTAAGATGTAAGTGACCAGCCACTCTGGGCTCTCCTCCCACCCCCCAGGCCTGAGCCCCGCTGTGTGCACCCATCATCCTCCAAGTGGATCCTCACTGAGCACCGCCCTGGCCCACAGGCCTGGCCAGGCCCAGAGAATTCACACAAGATAAGGCATCCCCTGCCCTGCTCATCCGAACCCAGGAGCCTGGCAGACCCAACCATGTGAAACCGTTTTCTGTGCCTTTTTGCATCTGCTGCGAGAACGTAATAAGCGTAAAAGTAACCATGATGGCAAAGCTTAAAAACACACTTTAAAAATTGCATATTGAAATACAACAAAAGTACAGAAAAGTGCACAAATCACAGGCATGTAGCTCGATGAATTTTTGTGCAATAATCAGTGCCCTGCCCGCCCCGCAGCTGACCCTCCCGCCTCCCCTCTGCAGCTCCTGATAGCGCTTATCAGGCCGGGCTGGTGGGGAGGCAGCGCTACCGGGAGTGGCGCGGAAGAGCAGATTTATGACAGGGATTCGACCCTGCACAGTGTGGGAGGAGCTGGGGGCCAGAACAAGACCCTCCCCAGGGAGGCTTCCAGAGCCCTGTGCAGTGCAAGTCCGGAGGGCAGGCTGGCACGTGGGGGGCGGGCAGCCGGAGCAGAACCCTGTTCGGGACAGTTACTTCTGTGACTTTTGGTGGGTGTGTGTACGCATGCTTCTTGGGTATGTGCCTAAATGTGGGATCTCTGGGTCAGAGGCCATGCTTAGTACTTATACTCGACTTCAGCAGATACAGCCGGTTTCCCAGAGTGGCTGTACCGCTTCATTATGTTTAGTGTTGCAAGTTCCTGCCATTCTGTGTCTTGGGTTCAAGTGTTGACTCTGTTTCTTACTAGCCATTTTACCACAAACAATCTATCTAACTCTCAGAGCAACAGCTCCCTTTTCATCTGTAAAATAGGGATGAGAATAGTACCCACCATGTGGGGCATTGCAAGGAAATGAGGTAGTCCAGGAAAAGTGCTTAGGATGGTGATGGTCACACACAAATTCTCAATATATTTGCTGTTATGGCTATTTTTATTTGTAATAATAATGATGACCATAGCAAGTTGTATTGAGGCAACCTGATTTTATCTGTACCTTGCATAGATAAAAAGGCAGGGTCTTGAACCCCTGTCATCTATGAGCCCCCAACATTTCACCCAGAGCCTGGCACACAGTAGGAGCACAGAAAATCTTTGTTTCACTGAATTAAACAGAATTCCTTAGGCTAGAGGGTGAACGGTCCTTGTGTGGTACACTCCATCCCTTCAACAGCACACATCACAAGACTTGTGCTTGGCAGGCACTTCAAGGGCAATGGGCACCGAGTCTCGATCCTGGCTCCTGTTTACTGAGGCCTGCTGTGTGTCGGATGATCTCTCTGAATCCTCACAACAACCCTGCCAGGTAGGCTGCTGTGGCCCCCAGTGGGTGGATGAGGAACCGGGGCCAGTGGACTCGGGCGAACCCCTCGGGGTATCCCTCCAGGAGGAGGAGGTCCGGAGCTCTGACTCCAGATCTCTGCTCTTGGCTGAGAAGGTCGCGCTGCCCACAAAGATGAACACGGTCCCTGTCCTCAGGAAGCTTGTGGGGTGGTGCAGAGGGAAAGCTTAGTACTCTGAGCCTGGTAAAGCACTATCGGATCCCCACTTGCTGGCCATGTGACTCCAGCAGGTCACAGGGTCAGCAGGCAGTAAAAGAGAGAAAATGACACAAAAGAGTTTTGTGAATAGACTAGATTCTAGCCCAATGAGACCCGAGTTGGACTTCCGACCTACAGAATGTAAAATAATAAATGTGTGTCCATTAAGCCACTAGATTTGTGGTAATTTGTCACAGCAGCCACAGGAGACTGATACTGTCCTATTCCCTGCTGTACCCTCAGGGCCCCATACATAGTATGCTCACAACAAATATTTATGGAATGAGCAAATGCAGTGAAGGGCATGCTTTGCTGTGTGCCTACTGTGTGCCACCTGTGTGATGCACAGGTAGGGTGGCCAGATTCCGCAAGTAAAAATCCAAGATGCCAGGTAAACTTGAATTTTAGATAAATAACAAACCATTTTTATGAGTATGTCCCATGCTATAAAAAAATCACCCATTATTATTTGAAATTCAAAGTTCCCTGGGTGTCCTTAAGTTATCAGGAAACCCCCTACAGTCACTTCCCAGATGGTGAAGTGTGCCCCCATCCACAGCTAGTTAGGGGCACCAGGGCTGGAAGGCAGACCCCAGCCCACTGCTTCCGCCCTGCTGCTCCCCAAAGCTTCCTGAAATGATGGGGAAAGAGCCAGACATGTCATCAAAGGGTCCTTCCCACGGCAGGCAGGACGCACCATCTCCCATGAGGTCCTGACGTGCTCGGAGGAAGCAGGCCTGAGGGACGCCTCTGCTGGACAAACCCTGAGCCCATCCAGCGGCTGATGGTCCCGTGGTGCGGAGCTCTCTCTGCTCCTTCAGCAGCAGCAGGAGGGCTGAAAGGAGACCCGCGGCCCCGAGCGAAGGCCCCTGTCAGGCCTTGGCCGCGCGTCTTCCTGCCCAGCCGGCATTCCCCCGAGCAAGGGTCTGAGGAAACCTGTTAAGGAAACCAGAGGCCAAGGGAAGTTCTTCCTCCAGAGGGTGGGCGCGCTCACAGGAGGCAAAGCCACCAGCAAGCAAAATGGGACAGAGCATTGCCGTTCTATTTCAGGGAAAATGGTACAAAAATAGGGTCCACATGGAATTCTCTTTCCCCACAGCGCTGTGCTGGAGGGGAGGGCCTGGCCAGCTCCTCATGTTCAGCGACCCCCTGGCTGGGAGGGACTTTCACAAACACCTCCAGGAAACACCTTATCAAATACGGCCACATACGTGCACCGGCACACAAAAATAACCTCTGAAAAAAGCAGTGAGAATGGATATTGAACTCGCTTTGGCAAAGGGCTTTACGTTTATTTTTATTAGTGAGGACTCCGAACCACCTCAGAATTTTCAAAGGAAATTAAAATGTAGGAGATCAAGGGATTTGCCCAAGGTCACGGAGCACAATAGATGCTTTCCCAGTCTTCCAGTTTCCAGGCAATTGCTTGCCCTGAGAAGTCGCATGGCCTCCCCTTCAAAACTCGAAATGTAGTAAACATTTAAAGCCCCTCCCCACTGCCCCTCCGTCCAGGTCCCCTGGCCCAGGCGGGATTATTCTGACATGGTGCCAACTTCAAACACACTTCGGTTTTTGTGAGCTCCACTGAAAATATGATCTTGGAGCTGGAGAAGTTAAATTTGCAAGGTGAGGGGGCAACATATTGTCTGGCTTCTGGGAAGACATGGAATGGTGGCCAAGTCAAATTGGGGAATCTGAGGAGAGTTGGACAAAAGACTATTTACAAAGCTGTGAGCAAGGTGTAGCAGAACAATGAGGAGTAGTGCAGTCCCTCACGGTGGCACATGGGGGCTGTTTCCACCTCTGGGCACGCAGGAGTGAGACAAGAGGGAAGGACTGGAGCTTGGGAGGGGGGTGCCCAGCCGGAGATGGGACACAGCAGCCAGACCCCATGGGGAGGGCACCGGGGAGACGATGCCACAGATGGCTCTGCTTCTGCCTTCCAGGTAGAGAAAAGTGGAGAATTCCCACTGGACTTCATCAGGAACCATAATTTGCCTGTCTTGTTTATTTGGCAAGCATTTCTTGAACTTCTATAGACCTCCAGACAAGATAAAGTTGGAAACTTTCACCTCAACCCTCACCTGAAATGATGTTCGAAAAATATCAACCATGGTGCCATTGTGATGTTCCCCCCTTCGTGGGGACATCAGAATCAGCTTCTGTAGGGAGCACAGGGACTATAATTTCTGAATCATGACCATCCATAGGAAGAGATCAAATGTGCAGTGAGTGATTTTCTGTGTTACAAACATCCTGACTGCATAGAATAATATCCATACTACAGACTTCAACTAAGGCAACCGTAATACCGGCTTCCTCAGCACCTTCCTGGATCGTGCTTGCTGTCCTGGCATAATTATCACAGTGGCCCCTTTGCTTGAAAAACACTTCACTTTGGATGATAAATTGTATGGTTGCCTTAGCTATAAGGCTTATATACTAAATCCCTTATTTTAATAAGAAGAAATTGAAGCCAGAGGGGGAACTGGCTTGCCCAAGACCACACAATGACTCCTGGTACCCAGCACACCTCATTCCCCTCAACAAATTGCAGGCTGTTGTTTACCAAGGGATGCTTCTAATCTCAAGAATAACAGGGCTCAAAACCCAACTCACCCTTCAAGAAACTGTGGCTTCTTCTGAAACGTTATATAAATGAAGTTATATAAATAGAACCATACATCCAAATGAGGATCTACTTTGGCTTTTTTTCACCAAGTGAAATAATTTTGACATCCGCCCATGTCGCTACATGTATCAATAGTTTGTTTCTTTTTATGACTAAATAGTATTCAGTTGTATACTATCCCATAGTTTGTTTATTCATTCACCTGTTGATGGGCATTTTGATTATAGTGTTTCCTTTTTTTTTCTTGCCTTATTTCACTATCTAGAACCTCCCAAACAATGTTAAGTAGCTACTGTAAAAGCAGACATCCGGTCTTCTTCCTGGTATTGGGGGAAAGCACCGAGTCTTTCTCCAGGAATATGATGTTACCTGTAGATCTTTCACAGGTGCCCTTTATCAGATTGAAGAAAATCCTTTGTACTCCTTGTTTGCTAAGAATTTTTTTTTTTAATCAGGAATGGATGTTAAATTTTGTCACATACTTTTTCTGCATCTATTGAGATGATAGTGTGTGTGATTATTTTGTTAATATAATGAGTTGCATTGATTGATTTTGACTGTTAAGCCAACCACGAATTCCTTGGTTGTAGTGTATAATCTTTTTGCTATATTGTTGGATTTGATTTGCTAAACTTGGCTGTAGAATTTTTGCGTATATATTCATGGGGAATATTGGTCTAAAGTTTTCTTTTCTTATAATGTCTTTGTCAGGTTTTGGTATCAGGGTAATGCTGATTTGGATCAGTTGGGTCTACAGCTAATTTCAATATCTGGAAGAGTTTTTGTATATTTGGTAATCGTTCATCCTTAATTGCTTGGTAGAATTCACCAGTGAAAGTATCTGGGCCTGAAATTTTCTTGGTGGGAAGAGTTTTAACTACAAAGTCAATATCTTTACTAGACATAGGCTACTTAGGTTGTTATCTTCTCTTAAGTGAGCTTTTGTAGCTTGTGTCATTTGAGGGACTTTTCCGTTTCATCCGAGTTGTTGAATATATTACTACAAACTTGTTCACAATATCCCCTTGTCATCCTTTCAATGTCTGAATGTCTGTAGGATCCATAATGACGTCACTTCTTTCATACCTAGTATTATGTATTGTGTCTTCCTTGTCATTCCTTTCCTGATTAGTATGGTTACAGATTTATCTATTTTGTTGATTTTCTCAAAAACCAGCTTTAGATTTTATTGATTTTTCTCTATTGTTTTCTGTTTTCTACTTTATTAATAGCAACTCTGAGTTTCATTATTTTCTTTTTTCTACTGACCTTGGGTGTTTAATTTTCTCTTCTTTTTCTGGGTTCTTAAAATGAAAGGGAATAGAGCTAAAGTCACTGATTTGAGATCTTGCTTCTCTTCCAATTCAGTGATATAAAATTTCCCTAAGTACTGTTTTAGCATTCTCCTACAAATTTCAGGATGTTGTGTTTTCATTTTCATTCAGCTCAAAACGTTTTCTAATTTTCCTTTTGATTTCTTCTTTGACCTATGTATTATTAGCATACAATTTAGTTTCCGCTAAATTCCATATTTGTGAATTTACCAGATATCTATCTGTGTTGATTTCTTATTTAATTTCATTGAGGTCAGAGAACATATTTGAATTCTTTTAAATTTATTGAGACTTGTTTTTTGGCCCAGACTATGGTCTATCTTGTTAGATGTTTTATGTGCATTTCAAAATGATGTTTTAGCTGCCATTGTTGGGTGGAGTGTTCTATAAATGTCGATTAGGTCAAGCTGGTTGATGTTGTTGCTCAAGTCTTCTCTATCCTCACACATTTCCCATACATTTGTTCTATGGATTATAGAGAGAGTGCTATTGAAATCTCTAATTGTAATTAGGTATTTGTCTATTTCTTCTTGCAGTTTTGTAAAGTTTTGTCCCATATATTTTGAAGCTCTGTTATTAAGTTAATAATGTTTAGAATTGTTATGTCCCCTTGATAAATTGACCCCTTTATCTGAAATCTACTTTGCATAGTGTTACTATGATATATTTTCTTCCATCCTTTTAACTTTTAATCTAGTTGTGTCTTTATTTTTTAAGTGCATTTCTTCAAGGCAGCATATACTTTGCTATTTTTTTAATCCATTCTGACAAGTCTCTGTCCTTTTTTTTTTTTTTGTAGAGACAGGGGGTCCCATTCTGTCACCCAGGCTGGAGTGCAGTGGCACAATCATAGTTCACTATAGCCTCAAATTCCTGGGATCAAGCAATCCTCCTGCCTCAGCCTTCTGAGTAGCTGGAACTACAAGCATGCACCACCATGCCCAGCTAATTTAAAAATTTTTTTTTAGAGACGGGGGTGGGGTCTCACTATGTTTCCCAGGGTGGTCTCGAACTGCTGACCTCAAGCAATTGTCCTGCCTCAGCCTCCCAAAGTGCTGGGGTTACAGGTGTAAGCCACTGCATTCGGCCTTTTAATTGGGATATTTAGACCATTTACATTTAATATGATTATTTATTCATTCAGATTTAAATTTATCATCTTGCTATGTTTTCTATTTGTCACATCTGTTCTTTATTCCCTCTTTTTGTTCCCCTTCTTTGGGATTAATTGAGTATTTACTATTATAATATCTTATTTTATGTATTTTGTTGGCTTATTCACTATAACTCTGTTTTGCTTTTTTAATGGTTGCCTTAGGGTTTATAATATATGTCTTTAACTTATATTAGTCCACCTTCAAGTGATATTACACTACTTCACAGATAGTATAAGAACCTTACAATCGTATATTTCCACTTCTTTCTTCCCAGCCTTTGAGATTTTGTCATACATTTAACGTATACCTAGGTTAGATATTTCACAATATATTGCTATATTTTTCTTTCAAGTTTCAATTATCTTTTAAATAGATTTAAATAATAAGAAAGACATCCTATATCTTTACTCATGTAGTTACCACTTCCGGTGATCATTATTTCTTTGTGTAGGTTCAACTTTTCAACTGCTATCATATTATTCTGTCTGAAGGATTTTTTTTTAACATTTCTTGTAGAGTGGTTCTGCTTGTGATGAATTATTTTAGCTTTTGTATGTCTGAAAAACTCTTTATTTTGTGTTTTTTCCTGAAAGATATTTTTGCTAGGTGTATAATTCTAGGTTGATAAATTTTGGGGTTTTTTAATGTACTTTGTGGTTGATTTTTCTCCTCATTACAGATAATATTTTCCTTTTTTTGAATGCTTGGTAATCTTTGATTGGGTGCCACATATTGTGAATTTTACATTGTGCTGTACTGGATATTTTTGTATTCCTATCAATATTCTTGAACTTTGTTCTCTGATGCAGTTAAGTTACTTGGAAATAGCCAGTGCAAATCTCTGGAAAACCTGGGTTGGTGCACACAGCCAGGCCCAATCCCAAATCCATCTTTTAGCCAGTATCAGGATACAGAAATACAGTGCCCAGGATCTTGGCAGAACAGGGTCTGATCCAGTGCTCAGACGCTTGTGCAAAGATGGGGGAGTGGGGTGGTGCATGGCCTCTTAACTAGTTATTAACCAGTTAAGAATAAAGCAAAAGGGTAAGGCAGAATGCAGATCACAATATCTCCTTTTTTAATCAATGCTGATAATGTGGAATGTGACTGTAGGCAAATATGCTTTCTAATATTCAGCCCCATATTTAGGCAGATTATCTTCCCCAGTCACAGGCAACTCTGGACCATGCAAACTGTCCCCCCATATAGAGGCCTGTCCCTGCAAAACTTACAGCTTGAAGGAACAGAATGGAATGCATGCTTTCTGTGAAGAGCTTCCTCCCAAGAGGAAGAGAAAGAGGTTAGGAGGGGCACACATGCCCACTTTCACCTTCCAACTTCACTAATCCTAGGAAGGAAAGGGTGCAGGAGAAAGTGGGGAGGAAGCATTTTCCCTCTAACAGTAACGGAAGTCACAACTTAAATGCCTTAAACAATAAGGGGAATTATTTTACATAACACCTAGTCTCAAGATTGGATTCTATGGCTGGTTAATTTGCCTTTTCCATTCTGCCATCCTCAGCTTGTTGGGCTTGTCCATAGCTAGGACCCTCATGGTCACAAAGTGGCTGCAGAATCTCCAGATATCACACACATCCAAGAACTGGAAGGGCCCTTTTCCCCTAGGTGTCTCTGTATTAGCAGAGAAATCTTATCTCAATAGGTTCCCAGCTGACACCACCCCCTCCCTTCTCAAGTGACCAGAATCATGTCCCATACCTATATGGAAACCAACTACTGGCAAATGGTAGAAGGAGCCTGACAGGGCTATACTAGTTGAGAGCTAGAGAGGGGCCAGGTCACCTGAAGTCCACAGCAGCCCCTTACCTGAACAAGGTGCAGGATCTATTATCAAATGCTATGGGGGGCGGGAAGCAGGACAATGTTCATAGGGTAGTAAGGCAGGTTATGCAAACCAAGAGAACTTGCCCCCAGTGGGTGACTTATAACCTAATTGACTTGCAAAGGCAATTGCATACCAAACTCTTTAAATTCGATCCTCATTTCCTGTGGGAACATTACTAGAAACTGGGATTCTATGGTGTAGTATAAAAATTGATTGTGAATAGTCAGTAAGTACAAACATGAGCTTTCACAGGCAAACAAAACAGTACATCTGTAAACCCAAAACACTTGAGCTACATGTGCTCTCACAAATGTGCCTTCTGGGGAACTTTTCACATAGCTGGACCAGCTGAGGGGCTGAAAGTGAGTTTTCTCTGAGGATTTAAGCCTCATGAGGGCAGCAGCTGGGTTTGCTGTGTCCACTGCTGCACACAGCAGGTGCTCCAGAAATGTGTGCCCAGGGAGGGAAGGAACACAGATTGCACCTTGTTTTCCTGACAAACCTCCCTGAAATAAGGAAAGCTCTACTCAGTACTTTAAGGATCTTCCAACTTGGTTTGAAAGGAGAGTCATCTGACTGGAAAATGCTTGCTGCTGACTCAGAATTTATGAAATGCTCTGGAATGTCAGTCCGGGGGGAGGGGCAGGGCAGTTTCCTTGGAAATACAGGTTTCTCTGGCATGGTCCTCACTCCAGGCTCCACTGAGTCATGAAACACGGGCACAGTGACTCACCCAGGGGTCAGAGTTCACAGGGCTCGGTCAATCCATGTTTTGGTCCTTATTTTGGAGTCCTTATTCATAATAAGCCCTAAAAGAGGATGTGGGGGATGGGCAGATCGCAAGTTGAATGTCACTACGATGGGGGTTTCCCCATCAGACGACAGCCCATAGACTATGGCTTCAGAGAACCTGGGATTAGATACTGCCTCCCATATGCATGGGCTGTGGGGCCCTGGCAAGTTAATTTAAACAGATTCGAGTCTCTGTTCCTGTCACCTATAGAGTTGGGAGCATTAAAAGAGATGGTGTTTGCAAAGTGCCAGGCAGCTTTCAGTGAGTGTCCAGATTGGAGACATTTATATTTTCTTATCCTAGAATGGAGTTGTCCTATTATTGGAGGGTAGCTGTTAGCTGTGAAAATCCCCCATTTCTTTGTCTCTGCAACACAGCATCCGGCAAAAGATGCTTCATGTATTCATTTTCATCTTCCCAACTAGTTGAAAAGAAAACAGATGCTGGGAAGGAAGCCAAATGCCATGTGATCTGTTTCTCTCTCCCTTCCCATAACCTTGCAGCATCTTCTTTGCGGGGTGATGTGGGGACGAGGACTTGTGCCATCAACATCTCATGGCCATCTGACTATACCAGGAAATCTCTGGCCCGTTTCCATATGGATGAGGGAATGGTCCAGGACTCTGTTCCCAATGCCAGGGCAAACCAGTCATCCCCCTAATCCAATTACCTGAGACCATCAGTAGCTTTGGACATGTCCCCGGTTGACTGTTCAAACAATTTGCTGCTGGAAAGTGGTTCCTTCGGCGCAGGATGCAGTCATTAGCTCTGCGGACTCAGCTGGAGCAGCCCTGCCTCAGCCACTGGCTGAGTAAGTTAATTACCCCAACTTTGGGGTTTTTCAAGTCATTACTTTGCCAATGGCTATTAAGGGAATTACGGTAACATCCTCATGGAAAATGGCCCTATGGCCATTCCATAGGCAATTCTCGGGCTGTGAATCATTAGAGTAACTTAGCTGATTTCTGTTGTCAGTGACCCAGAGCGGTTGTTTGGAGAAAGGAATTGGATTAGACACTGTGAGGACAGTGGGGTAAGCTGGTGAAGCCAGACATGTTTCTGAAGAATTCCTACCTCCTCCACCCACTGCTCTCTTGTGTTTTGGTTTCAGGCAGAACCTTTTGCTTTTTGTTTTACTAGAGTTGTATTTAACAGCAGTAGTGATGACACAAGCCGCAGTACCTTAGGATGGACACGGGGTTCAGAGCCTTTCATGCAGCTAATCCCCCAACAGCCCTGTAAACAGTGCGCGTACCCCCCGGGAGCCTTTGCCATTCCTGAACTTAGGAAAGGGCAGAGCTGGGGTCCCACAGGGTTGACCACAGTTGCCGGGTCTAATGTCCACTATCTAACTCTTCCACTCACCACGCTTCTTGGGGCTGCAGCCCTCTTGCTGAGGACACACAGTCGTTAGATGGAGATACCTTGCCTGGCTACACTGACAACTGGAGCCTTCTAAGTCAAGCAGTGAATGTTTGTGTACACCCCAAGCGCTAGTCTGTGTGGAGACCACCAAAATGTGTGAGTCCTGGGTACGCCCTCAAGTTGTCACAGCCTAGTTTGGGCAGAGGACAAGACAAAGAGAAGTAGGAAAGCTCACTAAGGGTGGCCAGATGGGTGAGGGTGTCAGGAGCTGTCCCAGGACAGAGCATCCCAGAGACTGTCGCTGGAGGTGGGGGTGGGGGCAGAGCCAGCTGGCTGGAGCCGCCAGGGAGGCGGGGGTGGGGAGGCATGTGTGAGCGTGTTAAGCAAAATCATTTATTACTTTCTATTTTTTAAACATTTTATTTTGAAATAACTTCAGACCTTCAGAAAAGCTACAAAAAAGGAATATGAAGAGTCCTTGGATGTCTTCAACCCAGATCCCCCAAGCACAACCATCTTCCCACATCTGCAGCACCACGTCTGGCAAACATGAGGTCCTTTCTCCTCTAGACATCCCAGTGTGCCTCTCCCAAGAACAGGGACAGCTTCTTCCACGACTACAGCACGTTATCAAAATGACGAGCTCATCGCTGATGCAATAATTCTGTCTATGTCAGAGAGCTTATTTAAGTGTCACCAGGGATCCCGCCAATGTCCTTGACAGCCAAAGAAAAATATATATATTTTTTTCTGGTTCATGTTCTAATCCAGGATCACAGGTCACATTTGGTCATCCTGTCTCTTTAGTCTCCTTTATTCCAGAACGTTCTTCAGTCTGTCATGACTGGGCCATTTTTGAAGAGTAAAGGCTTGTGATTTTGTTGACAACTCTCTATGTGGGTTTGTGTGATGCTTCCTCGTGATTAGATTCACTTTAGGAATTTTCATCAGGAGCATCCCGGAAGTGGCGCAGTGTCCTCTTCAGCGCCTCAGGTCAGGAGTCCCCGTGTCATCTGCCCCGTCATGGGTGCTAGTGACAGACCACTTGGCGAAGGTGCTGCCCCTCTGGTGTCTCCCCTGTAAAGTTGCTCTTTCCTTTTTTGTAATTAATAAATATCCTGTTGAGAAATAGTTTGAGACCATGGAAAACTCCTTCTACTCCCCTTTCCCTCTCCCTCGAGTTTTAGCATCCACTGAAAGAAGGGGCTTGCTGTCCCCATCCCTAAAACCCCAAAGACCCACACGACCTTCAGGTAGAGTCCGTTGGCAGAGCCCATTGCCTATGGAACTAGGAATAATAATGTAAACATGGACTTATTTGTGAACCCATAAGAATCACCTCCTATTTCACACCCATAGTTCATTTTTCTTTTGAGATGAGAACAGAATGACACACACTCACACAAAATACAGGTTCTCCTTTTACCTTCTAGCATAGTCTATAAAACCATGTGTCACAGGGTTTTCTAAGTCAGAAGGGACATTGATTTAGGAGAGCTAAACAGTCATTTCCTACTGTAAGTTTCTGGAGTCCAGTTTTGCTGTAGAGATAGAGTTAAGGGACAGAAAAGTTAAGTGGCTCGCCCAGGACCACACAGCTCATCTTTGTGGACGCTGGCCAGTAATGATGTCAAAGGCTTTACTCAAAACCCAGGGCAGCATGGACAGGAGAAGCTAAAGGTGCACAGTCAGGGATAGTTCAGAGGTCAAGGCCACGGGCGTGGAGCCTGGTTCAAATCCCTCTGGGTCACTTAAATAAGTTGATGCACATAAGAGTGCTTGAGAATGTTTGCTATCACTCATTTTAAAATGCTTCCAGCATCAACAGACCTCCTACCTGACCAATTTTAGGTAAAGGCAAACTGAAAAACTTCATCATCATTTTTTCTAACAATAAAAATAATATATTCCAGGCATTTAGCTCTGCAAACTTCTCCTTTCTTTCTTCCAGGTGTTTCCATCCACTATAACCAGCATTTAAATCATCTGATTCATACCCAGGCACTATCAATATTTTCCATATGTCTGCTTGGGTAGAAAATGTAAGGGGCTCTTCTCAGGAAACAGACCATTTGCAGACCAGCAATTTGGTCCTGACAGGCTTCCCAGATCCACAGACAACCCAGCACGTGACTTTCTGTGCAGGAAGCACTCTAGTTACCTGGGTCACCCTGGCCTCATCAATTACCTGCCTCTAATTTTTCCCCAAGCCCCTGCAAGTAAAGCCCAACTAATGGACACTCCTATTGTTGCAGGATAGTCATTTAACTTGGAGAATGGAGGATTAAAACAACACCATTGGGACATGAAGCCATCTCAGCCCTAAGTCAGGATAATGCACTGGGGTAAGAATGCTTAATCTCCAGGGAGGGCCCCAAATCCCCTCAACATGCTTTCAATGATTTGTTTTATATTTGGAAGTCTACATCAACAAAAAGAGGTAGAAACTACACAAAGACAAGGGGCTTACCAGCCAATGATCTAAGCTGGCTGTCATTAAGCCATATGGCATCTTTGTGCAAATTAGAAAAAGGTGCTTTTCCTCCCTGGCAAATATAGCCCTGAGCCGGATGCAATGCCTGGGAAGTGCAGTATGGGCTGGCTTCCAGCCCTCATTTGCCTCCTTGGCTAGGCACTCTGGGCAGTGAACAACCTGCACAACTGTACCCAGCAGCCCAGAGTCCAAGAGATTCCTGGATGTTTCTTATTGCTTTTCACAAATAGTTCTACTCTCAGTCCACATAGAAAAAAGACAGGCAAATGCATGGCTAAATGTCAACATTTGCCTGTGTACAAATGTCAGCTCCTTGAAATCCTTGCTTTCATGACTTCGTATCACTTGGGTGGGCTCAACCTTGCTAAGGAGCAATTAGGTTAAGAGGCTTCATGTGGATGCCGTCACTGTATTTGTACCTCTAAGGGAATGGCAAAAGAGTAAAGAATAGCCCAATCTGAAACCTGCTGTCAGTAAGAAGTTCTGCCATGGATGGTGGCTTTTCTGAGTTGTTGTTAGTATGATTATTTAATGTCCAAGGTATCAATCAGCTGTGACTCAGGAAATCGGGGTTGTTCCAATCTTACGCTATGAACACCTGGAGATGTGGGAGGACAGGTTGGAGGGCAGAGACAAGCTGTGAGGACTTCATGGAGGAGGAGGGACAGGAAGAGGCAGCTTGGACTCCAGGCAAGGAGGTGGTCCCACTGTCTCATGCATGTCTCACGTCAACGTTTTAATCTCTATTTTGCAGAAGAAGAAACTGAGGCACAAAAAATGCTGAAGCAACTTGGCCAAAGTCTCCTGGAAGTGGCCACACTGCTAGTAAGTGGCCAGGAGTTGAATCCAGTGCTAAAGCATTTAGCCCTTGGCTACCTTTCTTCTGTCCTCAGGTCATAGTGTTGCTCTGGGCCCTCTTAGGATTGTTTTCACCAGGTAGAGCTTTGGCCCCACATCCTTAATTTATTTTGAGGAACCCCATCAGAAGTGGACAAATGTGATCTTTGAAGTCTTGGGGATGCATCCAGAGTGGCACCTGCCACACCACAGGAAGGGATTTCTCTCAGGTTTCATACTAGGGTACTAGGATGCATTGCATTTATGCCAAGCAATAGTTTTTTGTTTTCTGTATTTAAACACTCCCCCAACACACACACCCTGAATCTTTAAAGCTATCTTATTCCCTCTTTACTTTGGCTATTAGGAAGCTCAGAGTTAGAAATTATGCATAACTTTAAATTAAGAAGTCCTATTCCTAAATTTCTCCCAACCTTCATTTTAGTATTCATTTCTTATTTCCACAGTTCTTATTTCTGATATATTCAAGTGAATGATATATTTTTATAAGTATTCAAATGAGATAGATAAAATGATAGCTAAATAGACAGATAAAATTTCCGATCAATCAAAGCAGCAATTGTTACAATCGTCCTGTGCACTAGGCTGGGGTTAAAATTTAAATAAGACAAGAACTGTGTCACCGAGGAAGAAGATGTAATTGAACAACAAAGACAAATGTGTGAACAAATAATTACACCCCAGTTTGACAGTGTGGTGGAGCTCTGTCCAGACTGCATAGGCTGTATTTTGCTCCTGCCATGTAATGTATTCTTTGTTATATATTACTATCTCACCTAAACCTTGCAGCATTCCCAGATTTTTATGGATAAGGAATGCAGGTGCTGATACATTTAACAGAAAACCCAAAATAATGTTGGTTTTAACATATAAGTGTTCATTTTTTTCATCTGTAAAATAAGTTCATAAACGGGGAGTCCAAGGTCAGTATAGCAGCTCCACAGCCATCAGGGACTCAGACCCCTTTCATCTTTTGCTCCACAATCCATGGCTCAAGGTCGCTGCTGGAGCTCCAGCCATCATTTGTGCATTCCAGACAGCAGGAGGCAAAAGGGGAATACACTACTACTTGTCTCTTTCTTTCTCAAGACGGTTTCTCAGATGTCCTACCCAACAATGTTCACTTACATTTCATTGGTCAATCCTAGCTGCAAGGGAGGCTGGCAAATTACAGTCTTCTAGTTGAAAATATTCCTCCCTGGATACTGTCCCTAAATGCATTACTCAGGGTAGGCCAAGTGCTGAAATAAACAATCTCCAAATCTCGAAGGCTCGCTCAAGTAAGTGCTACTCTGTGCTCATCAGCGGTGAAACACAGGGTGAGGGGACGGGTGGGAGCCGAGGTTGTCCGCGCCTTCCCTCTTGTGTCTTCCCTTCCCCTTGCGCCTTCCACCCGCTTGGGGCCCTTCTGCCCAGGCAGCAGGGGGGGAAGCCGGGGACGACAGGCACGGGGCCTCTGCCGGGGATGGCCGGGGACTGCCGGGGACGGCCGGGGACGGCCGGGGCCTCTGCCGGGGACTGCCGGGGACGGCCGGGGACGGCCGGGGCCTCTGCCGGGGACGGCCGGGGACTGCCGGGGACGGCCGGGGCCTCTGCCGGGGACTGCCGGGGACGGCCGGGGACGGCCGTCCACACGCTCCCGCCCGCAGGCGCCAGGAGAGGGGTCTCCTCCACCGACCCGGAGCCCGCCAGACACTGAAGGCCGCGGGCAGCGGTGCTCTCCAGGCGGGGTCCCCCTCCGGGACCTGAACGGGCCGTGGTGGCTCCAGTGACAGACAGGCAATAATTAGGCCTATTTAGCAGAGAGGAGGTGAAAGGTCAGACCGTGAGGCCGCCCGTGTCGTCTCCCCTTACAGCCTGGTGACCGCGCCGAGGCCGCCGCGGTGTCGCGCAGGGGCGCGCCTGGGTCCCCGCCCCTCACTCCGAGTCCCCGCTCTCACCTCTTTCTTCCTTTTCTGCCCTCCCTAAAAGTCTGATTTTTAAAATTTTAACCCAAAGCAGATGATCCGCTCCGGGCTCCTGTCGGCCTGTCCGCCGCTGGGCTCGGTGCCGCCGGGCGTCCTCCCCGCTGCCTCCGCAGCCTTCGGGAGACGAAGCCCACGCTGTCCTCGGCGGCTGCGCCTCCGATCCGATCCCCTGGGACGGCAGGGAAGGGCGGCTGGCGACACCTTGGAGAGGTGGAAACGTTCCTTTGAAAACCGAGTCTGGGGTCTCAGGCCACAGGACAGGCCAGAGGACAGCTGGGGCGGCACAGGGGCAGCCCCACCCCCAGGCCCCGGCAGGGCCCCCCGCCCGGGCTGGGGCAGAGGAAGCCCCAGTCGGGGAGGAGAAGGGCTCGCTGACGCTGGGCGGCGCGTTCGGTGAACCTGGCAGACAGGGGCTGCGGATGCCTTTCCAATTTCCCCCTCAGAGCTGGGAAAGTAGACTTCTAAGAATGAACAAACATGATTTTACTCCTAAACCCTCTTCCAGGACAGTGGGTCGTGGGGCTCACGACGCTGGGGTCAGAGGCACGCGCGGGTGTGAGGTAGGGGGCTAGTCTCAGGCCTCTGGCGCTCAGTTTCCCCCTCTGTGAAATGGGATTGAATGCAGAGCTCGTGTCCCAGGGTGGATGTGAGGGTCACAGGCAGGCTGTGCCCACCAGTGCCTGGGTTAGAGGGGGCTCTCATTTTTCTTTTAAGGACGTGCAAAGCCTTCCCGGGACAAGGCTTGGTCCTTCTTGCCTCGGGCGGTGCCCCCCCAACCTTTAAAACCCTGTGGCACTGTCTCCTCTTTCCTACCTGGCTGCTCCTGCTAACAAAGGTGAATTCAGCCAGGGAGTGGGCAGGGGCAGGGAAGTGGTCGTCATCCTTGAGGGGCAGGCTTCTCCCACCTGGTCACTCAGGAAAACGGCAGAGAGCAGCAGGAGTGTCCTGACGTTTCATCCCCTCTGGCCTCTCACTGGCAGCCCAGGGGCCGAAGGTGCAGGGCCAGAGCTGGGCCCCGCCGGGTTTGGCAGATTCTGCGTGTGAATTTGTTGGAGCCTTTTGGGCATACAGTAAATTTGCTCTTAGACAAATACAACTTCCTGGTTCACAAAACAGAATGGTTAAAAACTATGTGTTTTTAAAGCTTCAATCCCCTTCCTGCGTGTCACATCACTTTTTGCAAAGCAACAGTAGGGTGAATGGAGGGTACGGGGAATCGGAAACCAATGTGTGCATTTTCTTTTAGGATGCTCTCTGGTGGGGGTGCCCAAAGCACACAGGACAGCCTGTCTTGGAGTGCGTGGGACCCACAGGCGCTGGAAAAATCGGTGAGGGACAGGCAGAAGCTTGTCCGAGCTCACTGGGCGGCGCCTACCCCCAGAATCCAGGCACCCGGTCTGCCCAGATGGGGAGGCTGCATGAGCTGTGGACCACAGCCCCTGGCCAGGGAGGCTGGCACGGTTTATGCGCCTTGCTGGGAGGAAAGCAGGAAGCAGGCCTGATTTGTTTGTTTGTTTGTGGAGGAGGCCACTGTGCACCCTCAAACACTGTGCTCCACAGGAGCTCTTGGCTCAAGCCTGGTCCCTCTAGAGGGCTTCTTTTTGTTTTATTGTGCAAATTAGAGCCCAAGTGTTGAAGCCACCAAAATATATAGCCCTTGAGAATGAAAACACTGGAGATAAATTGGGTTAAGGGGGAAAAGACAATCTTGCCAAAAACAAGATGAAAGTCAGCTCAAGAGATGGCTGAGACCCTCCTCAAATCAGTGAGTGTTTGAACTCCTGCAAAACACAAAATTTGTCTGAGTAGATATTTCTGTCATGCAAAGATGCAAGATTATTTTTATACCTGGCAGCCAAATTAGCTTCCAGGGACTCACCTTTAATGCTTTTGTAAAACCAGGGACTTAAGTCACTTCTGAAAGTACCAAAGAATCATGGTGTTTGGATGTTGGCTGATCAAAATGTTGAGGCCAAGGAAAAGGGCAGCCCCTGAGGCACAGGCTCAACTGATCTGGAGGACAGGACGCAGCTGGTTGCAGTAAGGAGGGCTCAGAGGTCAACACAACCAGGAGGACTTCCTCAGCAGGGAGGGGCGGGAGGCGTCAAGCAAGCCACTGGTATGGGGTCCCCTCCCCTGGGGATTGTGGTGGGTTTTCTGGCTCTTGTATCGGAGGGGGCCATCCTAAGTACTCCACTTCTATCCTTCACTTGCTCATCACAACCTCCCCGTGACATCCATACTACTGTTACCTTCATTTTACAGATGAGGAAACTGAGGCATGGGGAAGCTAGGTCACATGCTGAAGGCTGCAAAGTAAGTTTTGAAGCCAGGTACCAAACCACATCATAAACTGAATACTAAACCACCTTTTGGGAACACATAAGGCTCTTCTTTCTATGCTTGGTGTACAAATTTGTTTGAACTCTATGATATTGCCAATAACTCACTGTTTTTGACCAAAAAAAAAACACAAAAAGGCAATTTCATGCATTTTGACCTAACAGCAAGCATCCAGTAAATGGGAACCTCTACCAGCAGGACACAGTGTGTGCTATCCTCAAATGTCCCATGCTGGACCAGCTGGTGGCCCTACGTGTGGTGTGTGTGTATGGGCAGGAATAACAGAGGAATTACAGCAGATGACAGAGGAACACAGTAACCCCCCGGGAACAGAGGGTCATTAGCAGAGAAATCGGCTGGGACTAGGTGACCAAGCCAGTTTTTAAGCTAAAAGTTTGAAAGGATAACCACATCTTGGAATTTGCGGGTCGTGTATCTTGCTTAACCCAGCATTAGGAAATCAGACTTTCAGGGTGAGTTAAAAGACATTAATACTAACCAGGCAAGCTACATATATTCATTTTGGTTCCTTGCATGTGACATAAGTATTGTGCTGTCAAAGTCCTTGGGATTTTTGGAAATAACTGGATATTTCTGTCCCGGTTTCATAGATGAGGACGTCGAGAGGTAAAAGGTATGTGTTGAGCACTAAAGCCACAGCTACAACTTGCAGTTCCTCATGTCATTCTGATAAGTCGTCACAATTTTCTTCTCTGCTGTCATTTTTTCTGTGTTTCCGGCTCAAGGGCACCAAAACCAATTAAAACGCTTAAGCTAGTACTTTACTCTTAACCTATTGCAAATCTGATTTAGTAATAATCTAATTCCAACTCCCTGGTAGTGGGTAAAACTCTCTTTACTGTGAGATTTTGGTTTCGGTGCCTAATTAGGTTGGTTCCACCATTACTGTGTTTTAAAATAAAACATGATTTCATAATGAACAGTGAAACCACAGACGAGATGGTGCTGCAGTTGGAATTGTTCAGATAAGCAAGAAAGTCACACCAGATGCTCGCACGCCTGGGGTGGGAGAGGGAGGGGCCGCACCCAAAATCAGACTGAGCAGATGCTCTGAGGTCTGGGCGGTCCCAGGCATTCCATGTCTAAACCACCAGCCCCTCCCTCAATATTTTACTCTATTTGAAAAGGACATTAGAATTGGGAGGGCAGGAATGGGTCAAATTAATCAGAATCTTTTCCAGAATCCAACCCTGGCTGTGTACTTCTTTTCTAACTCACTGGGCTCTGGGCGGCTCTCATCCTCAGCCTCTCATGTGTCCTAGATTTCTGGTTTTCCCCCTGTGCAGATGCAGATTATCCCCAAAGAACTGAACTCAGGTCCTCGCCAGAAGAAGGTTGCACAGCAGCTGCTTTGCAGGGAGGATGTTCTGCTCAGATGCCCAGCCTGCATTCCTGTGGGGTGGAATTTCCTGAAACCTACAAGCCCCCCCACTACAAATGTGCACACCTTCAGTGTTCAGTTTACTTTCAGAACATAGAAAAATTTGGCCTGGGATCTATGATGACAGTGGAAGGTGAATGCAGCCAGCAAGAAAGCCAGCGTTTGTCAAAGCCTGGGTGGGGCAGGAGGTGCGGAAGGGAGGCGTCCAGGGTGGGAGTCAGATATAAACTTTTCCTACACTTGTGAATGTCACAATTTTGAAAGTATTGCAGAAAAGAAGAAAGAGGACTTTAAAAAATAAAGAACTTTTAAAATAAAATGTCTTAAATACACAAATTTTATTTATTGCAAATTGATTTAATAATTATCTAGTATTAATAGATGCGCTATAAAATGTAATACCAATAAACTAGCTAATCTTTGGTTTATTTGGGGAACATTAATTGTGCATCTACTATTTGTCTATGGGAGAACATAATAAGCAGATAAACAGGATGATGCCAGATGGCGACAGGTGTTTGAGAGAGGAGAGGAGTCAGTGGCAGGTGTGGTTTTAGATGGAGCTCGGAGAACATGCATGCATGCCTGCCACATGCTCCGATGGGGGTGTTCTCATTTCTGCCCATTTTACAGGTGAAGGAACTGCGGCTGAGCCGTTAGTGGAATGAATACCATCAAGTCACCCAGGTGGTGGCAGGATTCGGATTTAAATCCAGATTTGCTTTATGCCAGTATCTAAGTTCTTAACTATTTTGTTTGCTGCTTAGTACATTATGTTTTTTCCTGATAATTTAACTTACTTTTCTCACAATGTGGCCCTCCACCCCTGACCCCCCAGTAGAAATGACTGTTCCTTTCATTGATGAGGAGCTGGAGGAAGTAATTTGCCCACGGCCCCACCAGTGCTGGGTAGCCAGCCGGGACTCACTGTCTCTGCATGGGAGGTCACAGAGGGTCCCACTGGCTCCATCCTGCTGGGCCGCTGGGGACATCTGATAGGGAAGAATCAGCATCTCTGCGCACAGTGACCTCTGACATGGTTCGGTCTGCAAAGCTCCAGCGCAAGCAGCCATAAAGCTGAAAGAGTGCAGATTTCAGCCAAGATTGAGGCGTTTATCGCAGGAAAACCTCCTTAATTGCTGTTAACTTAAACCTCTGCTACCCTGCATGACTGCAGCTGTAGATCTTGATTTGTGCCTGGAGACTCTGGGACAGAGAAGGGACCATATCCTCCCGAACAGAGGCTGGAGGAGACCTGCAGCGACCACTTGGTGCCTCTTCCACTTCTCTTTGTTTGTTTTTGTTTTTTTATTTTTTAAAAAAGAAATACAGCCTCACAGTGGGCCTGCTGTGCTTGGGTTGCCAGAGCCCACCTCTGGGGCAGGGCTCCAGGGCCGCCTCTTTCTACAGCATTTTGCAGAATCTCATGGCACAGCAGGAGCCTGCAGTTTGCACTTGGCCGTGGGGAGCCTGAAACTGCTCTAGGGACACCTCACCTATGCCTAACCCACCTCTGCTTTGAGAAATTTCCTGGGGGAAGCTTTCTTCCTTTTATATATACAGTATTCAAGCACATTTCCCCTGTCTGATTTTTCATTTTTTAGTTAGGAAAGGGATAGATGCCTGTTTGAACAAAGTCAACAGATGTAGATGAGTACCAGAGTACAAATCCTCCTCCGCTGACTCCACGCCTGCAGGGAGAACTGCTGTCGGCAGGCTGGGGAATATCACTGAGAATTTCTCTATACGTGTCCAAAACTTTTTATTTTGTGATTTCTTTACAAAAAGGGTATCACCTTACATGTTGTTCTTCAACTTGCTTTTTTCATTTATTAATTTACCATGGATAACTCTCAAAATCAGTATGAGAAAGTCATTCTTTTGCAACCAGAGTACTGGATTAATTCAGTGAAACAACCAATCACTGCAATTTCTCAAAGTCAGTCATTTGCTTTGGGCAATGAGAAACCAACAACCCAACCGAGTTCATCTTTTCCTTTGGCTTCTAGGAAGCTCAAAGTTTAATTCCATTAGTAGCTGAATTCATGAATTCTCTCCTCTGTTCTCTCCCGGAATTAAGTCGGTAACACTCCCCAGCACCTTCCATATTGTAACAACAGACTTATTTTTACATGTGTCTACTATCCACTCTGCATTACAAGCTTCTTGTGAGCAAGGGAAATGTTCTTTCCGTCTTTGTCTTTCTTCCTCTGTCCAATGCTGAGCATACGCACAATGGCTTTTGCTTAACGATGAATGCAGGTGCCTGGGGTGCCCACTATCAGTTGCTTCTCTCTTCTTCTTCACTGGCTTTTGTTTTGTTAGAATTTTCCAATTATCCTTGTTCCTATTCCACTTTGTTTTAAAGGCTGTGCACCAGGTGAGATATAACACTTAAATATATTTAAAAGCAAAGAAAGAGCCATCAGAGTAATGGAACAAACTGATAGATGAAGTCCAAATCATCCTAGATGATGGAGGGATGGATATTGCTTCCTTTGCATTTTTTTTTTAACTTGGGGAATTACATCACCAGAAAACAAACAGAATGGCATTTATGAACCCTTAATTATTCTATACTAAAAAGCTATAACAAGAAAGCAAAAAGGAAGGTTTCCATTGAGTGGTTAAATGCAGTTATCCAGGTTGACTAGATGCAGTGCAATGAAGGAAGGAAATAATCACAGAATCATTCCAAAAACGGTGACATGATCCTGATGCCAGGACAGTCTGAGCAGAGAGGGGCCTGGTCATGGTCTGTTATTTATTCAAGTAACAAGTGATTCTTGGCACATCCTTGTTGCCAGGCCCAATGTTAGGTGGCACATGGGACAGACGAATGTTTTCCTTCCAAGACAAGGGATGTCTGGAATGTCTGCATCAGAGGGGCTGGGGACATTAAGCTTGTTAGGGAGGGGGGTAACCCCTTTGTTTTTACTTAGGCTATTTGGGGGGACTTTGAGGAGAGCCTCATGGAGGTTGGGAGTGGGGCTGTGCCTCTCCCAGGCCACATCTTGGGCCACCAGTGCCCAAGGAGTGGGGCATCCAGCAGGTGAAATTGCACCAGGAATTCTTCCTCGATACTGTAGAGCCCTGATGCCACGGCCGGGGACAATCCCTCTCCCTCCCCACTAGCTCGTCTCTGTGGGAGGTGCTTGGGGGCATTGTCTGCCCAGGGCCACCACCCCCAACGCCCTTTCTGCAAGTGCCCTTGCCATGATCTGCTCCTACCCACTTTTTCTCACTGAGCATCAATACCCAATTGTATTGACAAACCAAGGCTGGACCAGAGAAGCCCTTCCTCCTTGGCAGGTCTCCATCTCCTCGCAGCCACGATGCACCTGTCTGTGACACAAAGTCCATGATGTCCAGCAATGTCCAGTGGCATCCAGTGATGTCCAGCGACATCCAGTGATGCCCAGTGATACCCAGTGATGCCCAATCACGCCTAGTAATTCCCAACAATGGCCAATGATGCCAGCAGTGGTCAGTGGGGATGGTTCTTTCCACAGCCCCATCATCAGCCCACTCTGAGCACCCTCCCCCTGCCAGGGAGCCAGGAAGGCTCTGGGTCCGTCCCCTGGAATTTCCCTTGGGTCTTCTCCACTTGAGGGCTGCCGTCCTCCCCTCCCTTGCTCCGATGTTTCCACCCCTCTTATACTTGCAGACAGTTGTCATTACTCCAAGCCATCCATGTTTAGCTCTCGTAAAGCCCTCCCGATGAGTCTGTCCAGCTCCTTCCTTAATCATTCCTGCAGCAATTCTGTACACAACGTTGGATTTGTCAACATCTCCAGGGCTGTGTGGACAGGAGCTGTACACAGAACCCAGGTGTGTTTCAACAGCCCCAGATAAAGAGGGATCAAGGAGGCAGCACCCTCCTGGGGTCTGGGGGCTCCGTGGCCCATGTCCACACCCATGAGGCTGAGCGGGAGGAGCTGAAGGAACACAGGATTTTTGCTGGTGTGGACGGTGCTGGCCAAGAAGACTCCACTCGTCCTCAGCGTTTAGAGTTTTATTGCTTCCTTGCTTGTTATTTAGTTAATATATGTTCATTGTAAAAAAAATGAGAGTACACACATGCAAAAAGAAAAACCGGTCTGTAATCCCAACCCCAAACACAGTGCCTTAGGTCTGGTCTAGGACAGGGATGGGCACACAGGCTCTGGAGTTGACCACTGGGTCCAGGTAATTTAATCTCTCTCTGCCTCAGTTTCCTCATTCAAACACGATGGTAATAACAGTACCCCGTGCAGTGAAAGTAAACAGTTCACAGCATAGATATGACGAGAGAACCCCAACATAGCAAGGTAAACAGTGCTCCAAAGGCCCCTGCGGGTGATCGGGGACAATCCTTCCCTCCTTCAGAGGCTGCCTCTGTGCATTTGTCATCTTAAAAAATTGTATTGTACGCATACTATTTATAGTGTCCTGCTCAGCCTTTTTTTTTCTTTTATTTTAACAACACATTGTGGGAGCGGGTGCTGGAAGTCTGGGTATTTAACACAATCCCCGAAGGTTCCGCCACCAGCAGCCAAGGGCTTGCAGTCGGGAGGCACCGCCGTTGTCGGGCCCCCAACACTGTGCGCAAGGAGAGGTGCTCACAGGCCTCCAGAAACATTAGTTCTGTCCTTGGAACTTTCCTGAGTTGACTTCTCCTCAAAACATTAAATACAGCAACAAGCCCACGTATCTGAGCATCTGCTGCCAGTGCAATCTCTGGGTTGAAGCAGGAGAAACATTTTGCTAGAAGAAAGTCGAGCGTTAACAGAGACACACGAGTTTATTCCTTTGTTTCTTTGATATATTATTCTCCCGTGAGTCAGTGGTTTGTTTATTCTTGGACTGGCTGGAGTCGGCCAGCACCAAGGCAAGGGCTGTCCAAACCTCACTCATGTCCAGACGAAGCCTCACGCAGAGGCAGCTGCGAGGCTCGGGCTTGACATGCTGGCGGCCGGGACAGCGGTGCTGAAGGCAGGGGACCCTGGGTCTGAAGTTTGGTGCGCGGCACCGGAGAGGACGGGACAGACTGATAGAGACACAGGTGCGAGAGAGGCGTGGGGGCAGATAACTGGGCAGAGAGAGAAAGCGGAGGGCGAGGAGGAAGAGAGAGAAGACAGGGACAAGGAAGAAGCAGAGACAGGAGCACACACGCAGACAGAGAGACAAACAGAAAGAACGAGACAGAGAGACCAGGACAGCCAACGAGAAAACCCCAGAGGGAAGACATCACGTCCCGTGGTCTTCAGTGTCGAGCCAGATGATTTCTCCTCCCTGCTCTGGGGCCTGCCTTCGCGGGTAGCGCGTCCACGGACCGCAGCCCCTTTCACTTTGAACAGAAACATGGGTGTGAGCTCGGAGGGGCAGAGCTCTGCACGGTCCTGCAACCTGCCGCAGAGGTTCCGTGGGCAGCTCCACCCAGCGGGGTTTCAGCCTGACCACACGCACTGCTTCAAAAACCAGGGGCCACCCCTGAATTCACCCACACAACTTTTGGGGACCCAGGGCCCTGGCTCCCTACCCCAGAGCCTAGGCCGGGAGAGGAGAAGGCCAGAGGGCTCTCAGTGGGGCCACCCAGGCAGACTAGGGAGGCAGTTAGCCTGGGACCCCCACGTCGGGGGGTCGCATAGCTCCCAGGACAGGTCTCAGTGGGGCTTTAGGATGTTCTTTGCACAATAGGACTCTTTGGGTGTTTTTTCTGGAAGGAGACCACCACAGATAAAGACACCTCTTGCCCTTGGTCACCTTTGCGGGAGCCAAAGGGTGAGTGACTTTCAGTTGGCTGAAGGTAAAAGCAGCATCTAATGTGAAAAGCAAGGACCCGGCCGTGGGCAGCCACCCTGCGGCCCCCCACTGCCACCTCCCCAGCTGCTTCCAGGGGTTCAGCCACGAGGATTGCCGGGTCAGAGCAGGTGCCACACGTCCCAAAGGCTCAGGAAGCTGATTCAGCCAGAAAACCGGGGCTGGGTATGGACGGTAGGACGTTCCCCATATGTGGGTTGGGACACTCAGGAGGAGGAGGAAGAGAAGAGAAAGAAGGAGAAGGAGGAAGACGAGGATGGAAAGGAGGAAGGGGAAAGGGACAGGAGAATGAGGAAGGAGGGAAGGAGGGAGGGAAGGAGGGAGGGAGGGAGGGAGAGGGAGAGGGAGGGAGGGAAGGAGGGAAGAGGGAGGGAAGGGAGGGAAGGAGGGAAGGAGGGAGAGGAAGGGAGGGAGGGAGGGAAGGAAGGAGGAAAGGAGGGAGGGAGGGAGGGAGGGAAGGAAGGAGCGAAGGAGGGAGGAAGGAAGGAGGGAAGGAGGGAGGGAGGGAGGGAGGGGAGAGCAAACCGGGTGCCGCCATAGGGAAACACCTCTGCCCCACTTGTCCCGGAGTCTCGCAGAGGTTTACAGCTGGGCGTGCCTAGGTATGCGAACAACCCTACAAACCCATTGTGAAATCTGTGAAACGCAGAAGTGGGACTTGATGTGACTTCATCCCTCCTAGCTGCAGTGTTCTGGAATTCCATGCCCTCGTCACCATAGTGGGTCATAGTCAGGGCTCGCAACACTGACGGTATTGTGCCTTATGTGCACACTGCCTTTGCAGTAAATGAATATTATTTCATTACAAGAACAAATTATTATTATTGCTGAGTGAAGGACAAATGGGGCCCAGGGGTTATTAAAACCATACTTCCTGAGGACTATCGGCTCCTGTACGAAGACATTGATCTCTCCTCCCGGGCAGCTAAGTCTGGAGAAATCCGCTTCTAATTATCAATCGGCATTGGCTTAATGTACCATAGCTGTCTTGTCACATTCAGAGTACATGTCTACTTAAGATAGTTAATTTAAAGTGATATCCTTAATTTCCTCATGGTTTCCAAAGTTTATGTTAACTTTAACCTGCTTGTTTGCAAATGCATTCCCTCTCTTATGACCTCAAGACAAATGCCACGCTTTGGTCTCCGGTTACTTCAGGGGTAACACCCAAGTTTGAGTTTCCCATCACTGCCCTGTCCTCATTGAATACAAATCATAGCGGTCTTTCACATGCACATGGCACTCTGCTTTGGAACAGCCTTTCAAACACATGATCATGCCAAGCTGGCTGTGGCTGGCACTGGTTGAGCACTTACTGTGTGCCAGGCATGGGGACATGTTCTAAGTGGGTTGTCTCATGACATGGACCCAACACCTAGTGGGCAGGTACCATTATATGCCCATTTTACAGAGGAGGAAAGTGAGGTCCTGGTCATACAGCTGGTGGCCAATAGAACAAGGAGCTACCTATGTCTTTCTGCCTCCTAGAGCTGCCCTTTTAAACCTGGTGCCCATTGGGATAGACATTGTGCCATGAATCCAACTGCAGGTGGAACAGTGGTGAACACTCAGGGTCCCAGGAGAACGCCACGCACTAGCAAGCATTGTCCCACTTGTCCCTCACCCTGAAACTCTGGGGTGGCCAAAGCTGTCCACTTGGCAGACGCACATGCCCATGCCGAGGACGGGTGACTTGGCCAAGGTCATTTGGGTAACAGGTGATGGGACCCAAAGCCCACATGGGAGCCTGAGCCCTCCTGTGCCCTTCTCCCTCAACGGCAACATGTGATTGTTACACTTTCTGCCTTAAACAGAACCCCAAGTTGCTAAAAGGGATCCCCTGGGGTCTGCAGTGCCTGTGCCTCACTCCAGGAAGGGGGTCGCTCGGTGGAAGACTCAGAGTTGGTGGTCAGGGCCAGTTGCTCCCGGCAGGGCCCGCCTGAGGGCTGGGGTCCTCGCTGCTGAAATGGAAGTAGTGCCTGCTTTGCAGGGCTGCTCTGGGGGTTGGGGAGAGAGCTATGTGAAGGGCCCGGACTGGCACCAGGCCTGGTCCATAGGAAGTGCTCCATAAATACTCCGCTCCCATGTTCTTCCCCTCCAGCTTTGGAGCCAGGCCACCAAAACCTTCAAACCATGGCATGGCAGTAGTAGCATTCGTTCCGAGTTTCCTAGTGGCCCAAGTGGAGTGGGAGGAAATGGTAATTGCATAATTTTCAATGTTATAATAATTGATGCTGTCATTAGAGCCCGGCCCTTCACATGCTCTGCTGTTCTCACTCCATCCTTCACCACCGTTCCGACAGGTGGGCGACCGAAGCCTGAGGCCTTCCCAGCCAACCCGGCGTCCGGCCTTTCTCCTTCCTTTCCGTTGTCATCACTTGCTCTTCACCGCGGGCTCACCTGGACTTCCGCTTTGGGGGCCTGGTCATCAGGGTGAACACAGACTCACAAAATCAAATAAAAAGGTTAAGATGAAAGTGATGCTGTGCGTAAATAAACAACAGCAGCCCGGGCCTAAAGATGCTGCCCACGCACCACAGTCGCCATGCGGGTTCGTCTCCATGCGTGGGAGAAACAAGTTCCCGAATTGTTAACTTAATTATTAACTTATAAATTACCCTTATGGGGAGCCTTGGGAGCCCGCTCATAAGGACCAAACGCCATAAGTCAAGTCGGGTGGTCCGCAGCCCGGGGACGGCCTGTCTGCTGTCCGCCACCAAAGCGGAAGAAGAAAACTGCCCTTTTCATTGAGATTTCATTTCCAGCCAGTCAGAACTTTAAGTTGAAAAACTCCATGGCTTAGCACCAGGAGAAACTGGCATGACAAGTTACGAAAAACCGCTGACAGGACTGTGACCAGAGGCATGAAGGCGCTGAGGTGCCGGGTCTGCAGTGTCCTCACGGGCTGCTGCAGGCCCCTGCAGGCGCCGAGGCTTGAACTCCTGGAGGTCTGGGAGCAAACGGCAGACGCTGGACGGGTGGCGGCCAGAGGGCAGTGTGACCGAGACCACGCTCACGGGGGCTTGGGGGCAGCCACTCCAACCTGTCACTCTGGGCACTGTCCCCGGAGGCACAGCAGGACGGGGCAGGTGAGGACCACAGGGAGGCTTCCGGGGATGGTCACGGTGGCGCTGGCTGTGGGCCGGGCTGTGCCCGGGGCCCGTGGGTGGTGTTGTTGGCTGCAGCATGGTCTCCCAACGCATCAGGAGGTTCGTAAGCCATCGCTTGCGGTGTCCCACGAGAGCCTCTGGAAGGACGTGGCCACATCCCTGTCATGCTCCACATCTCTCTCATCTGTCTGGCTCCAGGATGAACCAGTGTCCACCTTTTGTCCTCTGAGTCAAAGAGGAGGAACATCTGTCCATCCAAGCCAAACCGCCAGGAGCCACTGATATGTCCGTGGGCTTCACGCTGACACACCTGGGTGTGTAACCCTCCAGGCGACGTCAGGCAGTGGCCGTGTGAGGACCCCCCACACTCCTCAGTGCTTCCGTCTGTTCTTCCCAGGCCTTTGTGACACTTGCTTCCTTCCCCAGGGGATGGGGGGTTTGACCTTCTTGTTGCCACAGTCATAGTGGAGAAAAATCTTTTTATCCACCTGGCCTTGAACCTCATACCACCGTGGTCCAGGTTGAGTTCAGGAATGACGGTGCAGTCATAGCAAAGAGAATGAGTTTCCACCCACCTTGCCCGGGCCCGGGCCCGCAGCAGAAGCAGAAGTGTGAGGACGGTCAGACCCAACTTGGAGCCCATGGCCAGTGCTGTCAGAGACCTGGGGCCCAGAGGACGCTGCAGAAGGAGCAAGCGAGCTGGCCAGCGAGCCGGCCGAGTGAATCCTGTGCTAGGTGTTGATCAAAAGCCATCTCAAAAGTGGAATCCTTATTCGTTACTGATAAGGTTATAAAATGGTACAGCCACTGTGGAAAACAATCGGACCATTATTCAAAATGTTAAATGTAGAGTTACTCTGTGACCCAGAAATTCCACTCCTAGGTATGCATACCTAAGACAAATGAAGACATATGTCCATGCAAAAGCTTGTACACAAATGCTCACAGCAGCATTATTCATAATAGCCAAAAAGTAGAAACAATCCAAATGCCCGCTGATTGATGCACGGTTAAACAAAATGTGGTCTATCCGTACAGTGGGATATTACTCAACCATATAAAGGAATGAGGTGCTGATCCTACAACGTGGATGAAACCAGAGCATGATGCTGAGCGAAAGAAGCCAGTCACAAAAGGCCAAACACCGTATGATTCCACGCATACAAAGTGTCCAGAAGAGGCACATCCTTAGAGACAGAAAGTGGGTTAGTGGTTGCCAGGGGCTGGGGAGGGGGATGGAGGCCGACTCTTAAGGGGTCCAGGGTTCCTTTTTGAAGTGATAAAATGTTCTAAAATTGATCATGGTGGTGGTTGCACGACTTTGTGAATGCACTAAAACCACCAAATTGTACGCTATAAAATGGGTGAATTTTATGGTGTGTGAATTATTTCTCAATAAAGCTGTTTTTTAAAAAAGCAAATCTGAAAGCGTTGCCAGACCTTGATTTTGAGGCTTCCTCTGCCTGGCACTGTGTTAACCAAAGATTACATGGCTGCACTTGGTCACGCAGTGGTGTTTATAAATGTGTCCACCGGACCTCATCTCCATCGGGGATTTGAAGGGGGCATTTGGGATAATTCTCAGGTCAGCCTTTTCCAAAGTATGAATTCTTTTCCCAAAAGAGACGCAGGAACTGGATTTAACAAAGCCCACTCAACCTGTGCACGGCAAGATGGCTCAGAGCCGTCGCTGTGCTAACGTGCACAGAGACCCTCCCAGACGGGGGAAGGCTGAGCAACGTTTCCCAAACTCATCTCTCAGAGAACCTCTTCGACATTTTTTCAAGGGGCATCTAATGGGACTGGTGCTTTATGGAACCCTTCTTGAGAAAGTTTCCTCCAGGTCCTTTAAATCCCCTAGAATTTTTCAGTTGTCTCAGATGTGTGGATATGGGTGGCTTGTGAGGTTTTCTTTCCTTTTCTGGACAACGACTCAATGTGTAACAGGAAATTGTGGTGTAAATTGGCCCCAAACTTTTAGAAATGTAAATTCCATCATCACTTACTTCACCTGTTCCTCTGGAAGGCTCCAGGCACGGATCTTGATGTCAGTGTTCTGTTTCCATCTCAGGGTTTTCTGATGAGAACTAACAAAATATTCAACCACAATAAATGTATTAAATATTCCTCAGGTGCCAGCCCGTGTGCGAAGTCGTTTATAGGTCTTCTTTCCTTTAACGCTCGCAACATTTCTATGAGGCCACAGTGCCCCATTGTACAGAAGAGGAAACTGAGGCTTTTGGGAGTTTAGTGAATTTCCAGTGTCACCCAGGAGTAGGTGGCGAGCCAGGATGCTGTCCACGGGGCTCGAATGCTGAAGTGCGGTGTGACACTAGAAAGGAACGAAGAGACAGATTAATAACCCCACACCATCAATATCAGAGAACATGTCGCACTGATGTTTTTATGGAGGGAGAAGGAACTATGTCGTTCCTAATTTCATCAAATAGCTTATAATACATAAAACCACACAGAATAAACATGTGTAACTGTTTTAGTTCTCAACCAACGAAAGCAATGGTCATTTTGTAATTCTTTTAAGTGTGCTAAATATACATTTGTGGCAGATTTGTACAACTCGTAAAATTATCTAAAAGTTTCACTTTTTTTGTGATGCTCGCCTTTTTTTGTGATATGGTCAAAGTCTTAGGTTTCAGGAAGAATTTTATAGTTTCTCAACTTCTGCAAAAACAAAAGTTTTCCCTGTTAAATGTCAACAGTCAGAGCTTTAAAAAAAAAATGTGTTTTATGGTCTTCCCAGAGTTATAGTTTGAAGGGATCCAGGGATCATTTAGGAGCTAGGTCACAGGGGACCCCTATTAATTAAACCCTGGGGCCCAGGGATCCCACAGGGACACTATAAGGGGTCAAGGGTTGGGAAGCCCTGAAATTTTGTGCAGACTCTGGGAATGGCCTCTCCTAGTCGGGCTCCGTAGCTTTCCATCATCTTGTACTCAGTGCAGCTTATGACTCACAAACACTGAAGGACAGGCTGCTCCCACTGCCTCCTCCTGAAGGTCAGGGGACAGTGCCTTGCCACCGCCACGCAGCAAGATCGTCCTAGAGCCAGCGCAGGACCCGCCAAGTCTGCCAAGGCAAGGGTCTTGGCACTCCCCTTCCTCTGGTCACCGTTGGGTCGATATCTGGAATCTGCCAGGAAGTAGGTACTTGGGTTCACAAAATATGTCTTATATTTTTTTACCTAATTCCAGGAAATCACAAATAACCGTTCCAGACCAGCCATTCCATTTTTTCCCCACCAGAAAGGAAGTTTGCACACTTTAAAACATTTTTTATAATAGGGGAATAGTAAAATAAATTATGGCACATCCATAGGATGGTGAATTAGGCAGCCATTAAAGTGATGTTTATAAGGAATTTTTAATGACTTGGGAAAGTATTCATGATATATTGATGAGTAAGAACAGCACAATATAAAATTCTTGATACCAGCTTTATAAAGGATATATTGTAGAAAACTTATATATATGTATAAATATATATATAAACTGATTGAAAAGAAATTTACCACAATGTTAAACATGGTTGCTTCTGAGTGGTGAAATTTCACGTCTTTTACTTTCCTTTTTATACTCTCTTAAATTCTCCCCAAAGAAGGAGTATTATGTTTATAACAGAAACCAAAGGATTATAACAAAACACTGTCTCTCTAAAAGAAAAGATTATTGAACGAGGGTACAAAGAGAAAATTAGCAATGATCATGTTTTAAGTAGGAAAGGTTTCAAAATGATCTTTACAACTTTAAATCCAAGTCCTCAAGTTTTATTCACGCTCTTGAAAAATAGCAGATTCCATTACACGTGCTTATTTATTCCCTGTTTAAGCATCCAAGTGGAGGAATCAGATTATAGTTTCCTCGTGTGCTGTGAAATATGTGGATGATTTCGTTCCGGAGAGTTATGTGGAGAGTTCTGAATGTTTCCCCCTCTGTGCAACTCGGTGTAAACGGCCAGGGGATAGAGATTCAGATCCAATTTGTGGCGTAGCCCATGAAGAGAGAGGAGTACCCCACCCGGGCCGCTCGCTTCTTGTTTTGTCTGAAAAGGGAGAGAGGCTGCAGTGGCTGCAGGCCGAGACTCCAGCATGTGTGGAGGGGGCCGGCCACGCAGACCCGCCTTGCGGGACGTTCAGGCCCCAGCCCCACCCCACGCCTCACCAGCCTCCCTCCCTCTCCAGAGTGAGGGTCCTTGCTGCCCCCGGGACTGGCGCGTTGGGACGGCAGGCCCCAGGGTCAGCGCCGAGGCAGGGCCCAGACTCCAAGGAGCTCACGCAAGCGCCCTCCCCTGAGGCTGGAGCACACAGACTCCCCTTAAAGGTCACTTCTTCAGGCTCTGGCTGCGGCCAGAGGAAGCTGCAATCATTTTTCAGGGCTGTAATGCCGAAAGAAAGCGCACTGACTCACAGCTTCCCTCCGTGCCCCTGATCGGCGAAGCGCCTCTTCACAAGGCATTTCCTTGCCAAATAAAGCTGCTTTTTTCCGCCTGAACCCGGAATAGACCTTGAGTAACCTTTGCTCAGGGGTCTTGGGATGCAAGCTTTTAAATTTAGTTTGCAAGCCATGGTGGTTCCCAGCCGACAGTCTGCGGCCCTGGAGGGAACCTTCTGCACCACCTCCATCTTCCTTTGCACACAGCACTATTTAGGAGATATGGCCCACGGGATAGATTCTTCACATCAGAAGGGATCACGATGTGTGTGCCCTTTTATTTATTTGTTTTTCTTTCGGTTGAGTTTTGTTTGGTTTGCTTTGAAACATAATGAAAGATTTTATTTCTATGGCCCAATCTTCCGCAGATTAGAAGCCAGCCCATAGCTTAACTTTTGACCTGCATGTCCTGAGAACAGGCAAGTGCTCCAGAAAGGTAAGTCATATAGAAAGGGAGGGTGAGGTGAAATTTAAGGATTAATTTCAGTGAAGCTGAGAAGTCTCTTGTCCAAATTACAGATATCCATCTCATGGATGAATGGGCCCCCTTTTAAAAAAATGCATGTGTTCCTGATAGAGTTCAACTATTTAAGTTGTTGGGCTAATTCATACTAAAGTGTGACTGACTGATGCTAGAGCCTTTCCTTGCGAAACCTGTGGACTGGACATCCAGGGAATGAGGTTTTAAAGGATAACATGAGGCCTAGGTGGGTAGATGGGAAACAAGGTGACAGGGCTGAGGAGAACAAATAGGGTCGTTGTATATGGTACCCTCTGGTTTTCTTAAGGGCCTTTCTGCACGTGGCAAATCTAATCTCTGAAACTGGCTCCCAGTGGGAAAAAATAGAGGTGAGTGCTTTGGACTAATGCAAGGTCTATATCAATTAAATTAGACTTTTTTGCCTCATAACCTATAAGGCATAAGGCAATGGACTGGTGACACCCTGAGTCAACCGGGACCCCTTTAAGGCCAGGCCAGACCTTCTGCTTCTCAGAAGCTCTTGCACACAGCCCAAACTCAATGGGTGTCTGGTGGTGGCTCTGTTTCCTTGAGCAGCTGAAGAAAGTGTCTGAGGAGAGGAAGTCTTTAAAGAAATCTATAGTTTAGGAAATTATTTTATTTTTGTTAGATCTCTAACCAGCTTAAAGTTTCCTCTGTGAGGCTTTTAAGTGGTACCAAGTTTCTTCATGTTCAAGAAACAACACCTTTCAATAACTTGTTATGCTTCTTTATAGCTGCATGACCCTTGCCAAGTTACTTAACCTCTCTGCATCTAGTGACCTTGACAGGAACACAGATGGAAACAGTAGTATGCGTTTCCAGCACTGTTCAAGGCTTGAGACTCTGCTCACCAGACGCTTAACACAGTCCCTGGCCCTGTGTGGTTATCCCACATGCACTGTCTTTTAAGGGTTAGTATATCAGAGCTGGAAACATAGTGGACAATCTCAGGCAGGGGTGGGCTCCCATCTAGGGAAGTGTTCCAACGGACCAGAGGCAGGACCATCCCTTTGGAGAGGAACAGTTGAGCCGATTCAATTGTTTAATGGAGGGAGGGATGGAGGTGCAGGAGTGGCGGTTGGATCTGTTGACCACTTTACAGCATGAGGATCTAATTCCAAATAGCTGGGCCAGTTCACAGGTGCATAAATGCCTGATAAATATGTGCACAGTAATTTTTTAAAGAGCAAAAAGCAACAGTGAGATGCTACTTTCTACCTATTGCATTGTCCAAGTGAAAGTATGGAGCAATACCCAGTGTGGTACAGGGCTGGGAACTGGGACCCCAGGAGCTTGTTTGTAAGAGGAAAACTGGTACTTCTTTGTTAGCAGACAGTTTGCTGGGATGCACCATTTTACACGTGAATATCCCATACTACAGTTATCCCGACTCTAGGAATTTATCCCAGGGAAATAGTTGGGACAAATGTACAACAGATGTTCTTTATGGTGTTGTTTATAATAGATGGTAGCAAAACTTGAAAAAAGTCTAAATGCTGCAACTGGAGATTGTGGAATACTATACAACTATTTGTGGATGACATAGATCTGTACTTACTGACATGGAAATACGTCCTTGCCATACTGTTGAGCTAAGAAGAAAAGCAGGCCGACAGCAGCACATAGGCTATGATTCCACTTTTGAAATATGCACATGAATCTCTCTGGGTATAAGTTGCATACACAGATGTTTAATGAAACATTATCAAAATGTTATTCATTTGGGGGGGGTGATTATTGCTTTTTTTCTTTATGCTTTGACGATTTTTGGAATTTTTTATAAGGAATTTTTATTGGAGTTTTAAAAGACTATATACATTTTAATTTTGGAAAAATAAAATAACTAGCTGAGCCCTGCAGAAACTCTCTAGCTATCACATCAAGGCCTGATCCACCTAATAAGATGACATTCCAGGACAGAGACCTTTCAATTACAACAGAGGACAGTTGACGGATGGCAGAGCCCGCCAGCCTATCTCAGCTGATAAGACGATAACCCCTCGAGCCTGGCTGGCTTCGGACCACAGGGCTGGCTGCAGACCCTACAATCCCCAGCTACTCTCAGAAGTAAACAGGAAGCACAGCCAGCGCTGAGAGCTGGCGGAGGACGTGCCCTCCTGGGCCCAGAGCAGGAGACCTGGCCCCTCGCTCCACGCGGGCCGAAATTCCCAGGAAACAGGCTGCAGGCGTGGACACTGGACTCTGTGAGGCCGTGAGTGGTGAGCTGGCCCCCGATCCCCCCAGAGGGGGAGAGACAGACAGATCGAGGGAGATGCAAACAGACAGGGAGACACAGAGAGACAGAGACAGGGAAGCAGGATGTTGGATCCACTTTATTGCAGGATCCGTTTTCAGGAAATAATCATCAGAATTCAAACTGCTGAGTTACTCCCCTTAACACAGGGACGCCGTCCGTGATCATTCACTGCCACCACCGAACAATTGGTAAACAGCAGCTTACGGTAATTTGGAGCAAACCTCGACTCTCTCAGCCAGGGTATGTCACCGTTTATGACTTTGTCACCCCACCTGGCTAGGCTCGGACTGGACGTTGGGAAAACTGAATCCTATTTGCTCTACTTACCACGTGGGGTTTTAAAAGAGATTGAAGGAGAACATGGATGTAAAATCACTTAAAAATATAAAATGTTGCACCAATACACAGTATCTTTATATGCTAGAACTACTTAAATTAAATTCTAGATTACTTTGAGTTAAAAAAATCTTGGAGAAATTATCAAAAAAGTACTCTTAAAAAAACGCACAGAAAATATCCTATTTATAAGGTCTATTTCATTTTTTAATCTGTTATTCATTCCTTCCTAAATTCAGAATTACTCATTCGGCTCTTCCTAAGTGCCACGCTGTGTTCCAGCGCAGAGGACATTGCAGTAAACAAAGGACACCAATGCCTGCCTCCACAGAGTTTATATTGCACCAGAAACAAGGACCATTAATGATAAGTTTGTAAAATACATGGCCCACAAAGCTCCTGGCAGCCGATTGTGAGGCGAAGGATCAAGACTGAACAAGAGGCTGTTACAGGTTGTCACTATTCCAGGAGACAGGGACACATGGATGCTTGAGAAGAACATGACGATGCTGAAAACAAGTCTGGAGTTGACTCTGTGATGCCGGGTTTCTGCCTACATGACACAGGCATGCGCCACATCGGCTCCCAGTCTTCTGGGGGGTCCAGGCCTATGGGAGTGTCCCACGGAAAAGGGGGCAGCCCAGCCTAAACCGTGTGCAGCGTATTTTCTAAGCTGGTGTTTTTTCACGATGAGCAGCTCCAGAGGCTTATTTTGTTTCAAAAGACACAAAAACGTCTACATATTACAAAATACCTTCAAACAAGATTTATCAAAACAGAAGTTTATAGGTTTTTTCTTTTAATTATCATTATTTTGACATGCTATTGTTTGTACAATATTTTTAAATGACTTTAAATCAAAAGTTTCAGAACAGAAATTCTCCCTAAAATGACAATAATCATAGCCAATGTTAGAAGTCACAAAAACATCAAATTACAAAAATATATTAAAATAAGATTTATTAGAATTGAAAGTTTTTTAGTTTTTTCTCCTTTTTAATTATATTTGTGTTTGCCAGACTATTGTTTGTCCAATAAATATTTTAAAATAATTTTAAATCGAGGGTTTCAGAATAGCAATTCTGTCTATGATGACAATCACAGCCAGGTAACTATGGACTAAGTACTCTTCTAAGTGTTTTGCATTTATTAACTGACTTGATTTTCACAACCATTATCATCCCTATGTTACAGATGAGGAAACTAACCAAGGCACACAGAGAGGTTAAGTAATTCACCCAAAGGCACACAGCTGGCAAGGGGCAGAGCTGGGATTTGAACCCAGACCTCTGAGTTCTGCCATCTGTATGTCCAGCCCCTTTGCCAGGCAGCCTTCAACTGGGGATGAGGATGAAGACAATGAGAAGCAGCTGCACCTAAAGGCTGCTCTGCGCCAGACTCTGTCCTAGGTTGCCTGCATTCCCATCTCTAACTGGCCCACATTTTCTGGGGCTAAGTCCTATTCCAACCCCCATTTTATTAGTAAGGGGGATGTCCATCGACCTGCTCAAATCACAGACCTAGCGCGTGGAGAGGCTGGGAGTCACACCCAGGTGTGACGCTCTGGCTGGGTCTTTCTAGCTGTTCATCACCTCCAAAATCAACAAAACATAGAAAAACAAAATAACATCTCTGCATTAAAAAATTGTGATTCTCTGTGTCTTGCTTGAGTCATAAGAGAGGATAAATTTATGGGGCAAAAACAACCTGCCTTAACAAAAAAATTTCCACCTTAGCTATGCTCCTAGGAAAACCCAGCATCTTAGATCCTACATGAACATACTGTGGCGTACTGGAGATGATCAGACATTGTCGTCTCCGTACAACTCCCAGAGAGAATTAATCCAAGGATGTTTACTAAATGCCTACTGTGTTCCCCTGTGAAAATACGCCTTGAAACCAGCAGACCCCGGATACATACTTGTTGGTTTGCTCAAACTTGCCATCAGTGATTGTCACCTGAGAGGCTCCTGCTACAGAAAACCTTCCTCCTGTCCTCGAGAGCAAGTGGGATGTCACGCTCAACACGCAGCTAGTGAAACTGGTTTCTGCGGGGCCAGACGCCCCTCCTTTCTCCCTCTTTCTGCGCTGTGCCAATGGCCTCTGGATTGCATTAAGCTGCATAAATAACAGGTCTGTTGTCAGATGTCCCCCTGGTGAGGAAAGGGCAGATGGGGAAGCCGACGGGTCACGACCTTCATGTTTCTCAGCGGGAGTCGAAACGCCTTCCAAGCTGGGCGAGGGGAGAGGAGGTCTGTGTTATGCTTGCACTGGGCCCTGACAGGCAAACGTAATTCCTGGGCGGCTGCAGTGAACGCTGGGATTTGTTTTATAGCCTGGCGCGTTTCACTCCGTCGGTTCAGCAGCTAACATCTGGTGGGAAATGGAAAAGTCCCATGCTGGATCTTCCGGGCTGGGATGACTGGCAGGTTTTGGCAGCCCACCCTTGGAACGGGGCGTCGTGGCTTCTCTGTGTCTCAGTTTCCCCAGCAGTGAAAGACGGGTGCAGATCGTCCTCAAGTCCCGCTGATGGGAGGGACCCGTGCCCTGGAGCACATAAAGCTCAGGGTGGCTGGCACAGAGTAGGCGCTGCACAAACGGCTAGTGTCCCTACCCCCCTGGTGCTGAAGACAGGGGGGCTTTGCTTTCTGAAGTCTCCTCTTCCTCAGCTCAGGGGTCCTGGCCGTGGGAAGGTGTGTAGTGCGGACACCCGAAAGACCGGATGGCACAGCTTGTATTTAAGACGTCCCGTCCCAGCCCCGCTCTGCTTCCCCAGACGAGGGGACGAGATCTGGCCCTCAGTGGGAAGTGGTTGCTTTCAGCGTCCTCGCTGGGCCCAAGCAGTTGTTGAGTGCCTCTGCGATATATTTCAGTGGTTTAAGAAAAAGGAGGGGTGGGCCGTAGGAGAGGGAGGAGGAAGGAAGAAAGTGGAAAGCAGATGGACGCCTGCAGTGCTCCCTTCCTTTAATTCAGTCTTCCTAAGCCCCGGTGATGGGCTTGCGCAGCCCATTTTAGAGAGGAGTACACTGAGGTTCAGGGACATGAGGTAACCTGCCGCGACCCCAGCCCACAGGCCCAGTGAGGGGAGGCGCAGGAGTTAAACCGTGGTGCCAGCAGGTCTCCCCTTTCTAGCCACGGCCTCCACTGTTGGTTTGTTCTCCCCTTTGTGACTCTGGGAGGCGCGGCAAGAAGAAAGTAATGTCAGGGTCCCTCCTCCGTGGAAAGGCTTTCTTACACTTCTAATTATCCACGAGTAATTTAATACTATCCCAAGGAACAGGGCGAAGTGGTAGAAAGGTCCTTGAGGGGTGGAACGTGTCTTTCCTCCCCGCCCAAGACAGCGTGTTTCTCTCCCACTGTTTGTCACCACCGGTGGGTTAAACGTGGAGATTCTCACCCAGCTGCCGTGTCTCTAGGCCTCGCTGTGGGCCACACGCTTGGCCTGTGCGACCTCCCTCAATCCCCAAAGCATCTCTAGGAGCGAGGTGCCTTTATCACACCCATTTTCCAGATGGGGAAACTGAGGCTGTGTACCAGGTGGAGGCCTCAGGGGAAAGGGAGGCTGGACCTTGAAGCCCTACTCAGAGTGACAGATGCACGGATTCTCACTTGATGCCGTTTCTCAAGGAGTTTCTGAGACACAAGCTCAAACGGAGCCCCCTGAAGAGGGCTGCCGTGACCACAGGCTCTGAAGTCGCCCTGCCCGGCCTCCCTCGGGTGCTGTCTATCCATCATCCTGCTTCCTCGTCTCTGGTGCTGTCACTCTGAGAATCTCAGGGATTCCTTTCCTGCTTGTCTGCTCTTCCCCCCAGGCTAGGGGCTCCCCAGGCTTCAGTGCCCGGGCCGTACCCCCTCACGGTAGGCGCTCAGTGGAAGTGGACCAGCTGTTGGCGTGAGACTGTGTGAGCAGGTGGGCTCAGTTTCCCCCTGAGCCCACCCCCGGCTCCCCAAGGAGGGGGCTCCCTGGAACCCCACAGCTGAAAACCGCCCATCGTGTGGGATCGCGCCTGGGCCTGCCATCCGCTCGCTCTGGTCTGCAGGGCTGCAGCCCTGAGGAGGCTTCAAAGCACGTCTGCCAATAGATCAACCTTCCCCAGCTATGACAGCCCCCCAGCGCTCCCCTCCCCAAATAAACCCGTGTAATGAAGACAGATGGCCCTGGGCAGCCGCCGGCCGTGCTGGGAGCACGGCACAGCCCCGCAGATGGTGCCGTGGGCGGCCTGGGGCCACACAGCCCATCCTGGAGTGGTGGTCTGGGGTGTCGCCAGGATGGACGCTCAGCACGCGCCCCCCCTCGCCTGATGAGCGCGGTGAGCGGGAGGAGGTGGACTTCGTTCCGAGGCGTGGGCCTCCGGCCAAAACCACGGCAGCCGCACCGCGGCCAGCAGGCAGGGCTTTATTAGGCTAACTCCTCATTAGGCAGGTGTCTGGGATTTGGGAGCCCCTGAGGGACGTGGGCTGTTTGGGGGTAGGGGTGGGGGTGTTCAAGAGGAGGGGCTGGACAGCGAGGCGAAACTGGCGCCTAAGCCCCTTTCCACACCTGGGCCAGCCAGTGGGCGGGGAGGGCAGGGCTGTCAGAGCGGGGAGGGGTGCTGCTGTCAGCAAGCCTGGCAGGGCCCTCCCCCTTGGTGACCCCTTCAGGGCATGTGGGCAGACAGGACGCAAGCTTCAGCCCCTTGGGAAGGGTCTGCGTTTTGAGGGACGTGTAAAAGGAAACAGTCTAAGGAAGTCACTGTCCAGGCTGGAGTCCGAGCTGTGTTTGGACGGCATACCGGCAGCCTGTGAACAGTGGTGGCCGGCATCGCGCTCCAGGTGAAGTCGTAGTAAGGCTGGAGTCCATGTGGCGAGCGACAGGCACCAGAGGCGGCCGTCCGTGCACCCTGCACAACAGCCACTGTGGTCGCCCAGCTCACAGAGGGGACACGAGGCCTCCAGGACTGAAGGGAGGTGCACCTGGTGCCCACGGAGTGTGTGACTGGAGGCCCCTGTCTCTCTGCTGCTGCAGGGGGCCTGGTGGGGGGGGTGCTCTGGCAGGGCCCCTGGAAGTGGCAGGTCAGCCACGGCCCTGACATATGTTTGAGAGACACCTCTCCAAACGCCCCGCGGTGAAGAGGAACCGCGCCGGCGCGGCGAGGGCGCCTGTGTGGGGCTCTGAGTGTGTGCGTGTGCGGAGGCAGGGCGGGCGGGCAGACGCCTGTGTGGTCCGAGGGGGCCTTGCGTGTGTGGTCGTCCACCAGCCCAGCACTGCTCATCTGTCCAAAGGCTGCTAACTGCCTGCCCGATGACCAGTGTGTTTACTTTAGTCCTGTCTGCACTGACTGAGCTCGGAGCCCTGTCTCCTTCCAGCTGGTCCTCCTCAGGGGGAGCGGGGGGTGGGGGGGGGGACGCAGGATTCTAGAAGGAAGAGATAACAAACAAAATGATGTACGCGTGAAGCTCGAGGAGGGACAGGCTGCAAATGGGCTCCCATATAAATCAAGACGACCATTTCCAGCCTCCCTGCCTGAGCCTCGTGCCCACCTACCCGGGCCCCAGCACACGTCGGCTCAGACGGCCCAAGTTCAGAAATCGCCCCTGTTGAGTGCTGGTCGAAACGTTGTTCGTGTTCCCAACCACCGAAATAAAAATACGCATACTTGTCTGGTCTGGGTGCGTGCTGTCTGCGTGTAAGTACCCAAGTGTGCGTAACAGGCCCGTTGCAGGGGTGTGTGCGTGTCTGTGTACGTGGGGGCGCAGGACGGCTGGGTCGGTTCGGAGGGTTTGGGCAAGTGTTGGCTGGGGCTTGTGGGTCCTCGGTGTCCATGCATCCCACGCAGAGGTTTTCAGCCTCTACCCACCTGCCAGGAAACCCACGCAGGCGAGACGGGGGAATGTCCTTTGGAGGTAAACACGCTCCGTGAATACAGTGGGCGGGTGGCGGGTGCATGGCCACCACTGCAGCTGTGCGGGCTTTCAGAGCTTCAACGGATTGTTCTAATTATTTCCCTCTCTAAATCTTCATAGTCAGCTCTCATTTATATTTTCCCTAATCTTTATTTTTTCATTGATGATTTACCCCTTTTTAACATTGACTTCCTATAAACTATCTCAAATATTGTATGCAATGGAGAGGAATGGAAAGCAGAGAGGGAGGAAAAAAACCTTTTTTTTTTTTAACTGAAAAGAAGGTTCTAGAAGGTCTGGTTCCAATGAATGTTGGACTAGAACTTTGGGTTAAGGAGAAACTAAAAGCTGCATGGAATGTAAGAAAATCATGAGATGTTATTTGTGGGCGGGTTTCATTCTTCGGAATACTCTATTTCTTTGACCAAAAGGAACCCTGGAGATTATTTGCCTAAATCCCAGTCATTAGCGGTCGTTCCGCCCAGTCACAGGAAAGCAGGCTGAGAATTGGGCCCCACACCGCAGGGCAGACCAGGCCTCTGGCTGGCACCAGCGTACTCCAAATCAGGTAAGTTATGAAATATATGACTTGAAGGTAAACAGATAACTTCACTAGGTGACTTCTTTTACTAGACAATCTGGCACTTTTTTATTGAGGTAAAATTTATGTAACAGAAAGTTGACCATTTTAAAGTGTACAACTCAGTGGCGCTTGGCGTGTGCACGTTTAGTATGATCACAAGAACCACCAGCCACATCTACTTCCCAGACATTTCCTCGCCCAAAAGGAGACTCCAGCCCCATTAAGCACCTTCTCCCCGTCCCCTCCTCCTAGTCCCTGGCACCCATAGTCCGCATTCTGTCTCTCTGGGTTTACCTAGAAAATCAGGCACGTCTGGTTCACCAAAAGTGCTCCGTGAAGACAGCATAAATCGCTCAGCTGGGTTTTTTTCTTTTTCTTATTATGAAGATGATATGTACTCATACAGAAAATTCAACCACTACAAAAAATCTAAAGACGATTTAAAAATTGCCCCTTGCAAGTCTCCCCCGTAAGTAACTACAGGGAACATTTAGTGGCCCCCAGCCCTCCCCTGCCCCAGATATCTCTTTGTATAAACATTCGCACAACACACCCTTTTCAGAAGCTAGTGGGATCATATTAGGCTCCTGGTTTGGAGCCTGATTTTTAAAACTTAGCAATGTATGTCACAGACATGCTTCCATGTCAGCGCATATCACTCACTTTGATGGTTTTAATGTCTGCAAAGGGCTCCTTCCCTCGGACCTACAGTTGGTTTAACCGGTCCCCAAAGGAAGGACAATTAGGTGCAAACATATAGCTTTCCTTCAAATGGATTGACTCTCTGGGCTGTGTTAATTGATCGGATTTAGGAGGCTTGCTCACAGGCCAGAGGGATTGAGGAAGGATTTAAGAATTCTATGGAAGAATTCAGGACTTACTGACAACCACCAATGAGACCCAAGTGAAATGCAGACACACCTGCTTAGTGCACCTTTGCTCATGTAGGTAAAGAGCAGATGCAGGGGAGATGAAAAGACTGATGGAAAGAGCTGCCAGGACGTGTGACCTGCCAGCAAGTGGCCACTTGTGCCCAGTGCAGGAGCAACTGCCACCTGTGGGCTCCACGGTTGTTCTGGGAGACGTTTGGACAAGGGAGAAAGACTGACATCAGTCTGGGATGCCAGCTTGGAGGTGCCAGGTGGCGTGTGGGGGGTGTGTGTGTGTGTATGTGCGTGTACATGTGTATCAGCCAGAAAGAAAAGAGAAATTCCCTTAAAGAGAGGGAAATGTCCGTTTTCCAAAACCCTCTCTAGAACCTTGTAACCTGACTCTACATTTTGCTTTAGTGACATAAGTTGCCACACATGGAGACTTTTAAAAGTCAATCATTTTTTCAAAGTTGCCTGGAGATAAGGCAAGCGAGGCAGCATGGGCAAGAGTCAGGTTGGATCTCATCTTTATGTAAAATGCTGATATTGTGCCTATCATGGATTTTTTGCATTCATTTTGATTTTTTAAAATATTGCATTAAAATTTTTATTTGTCTCAATGGCTGAGCTTTTGGGTGCCACCTTCAATGCTGTACCCGAGCTGAGGGCCTCACTCACCTCCCCCTGGCCCTGGCCCTGGCCCTCTGAATCGTCTTGCCGAAGGTCAGCAGCTCGTGAGTGGTGGAGCTGAGACTCGAACCCAGGGCTTTCAGCTGCTAGAGCTTTTCTGCTAGACTTTTGGTCCAGAATTGCAGCTGCCGGCCATACCCCTGAATCTCTCTACAGCATCAGTTTCAACGTGCCGGGCACCTGGGGCTTCTCAGTCGAGCAGATGGAGTGAGGGACTGAGGGACAGATGGTGGGAAGGTCCACCGCCACCCAGGGGCTGGCACAGAGAAGCTACCGGGTCATTCTTTTTGTTCTGCCTCGTCCCCCTGTGCCCACAACGCCTGTCACAAGACTTCCGTAGATGTTTGAGGGCGTCGCATTTCTATCAATGCAGGGTATTTTACGCTGGGCACAACAATGATTTCCTCTGAAGCTTACATGCTAACGCTCCTGGAATGCAGAGTTCTGTAGAGAGGAGTCGTGGCATTTTGTGTGAAATATATACTTCAATATGCACTTCATCAAAATGCTGATGACAAAACATTTTCCACTTCTTACTTACTGTATGATCTTTTAAAACAAAATGTTTCCAAAGCCCAGATTCTCGGAATCTGGAGGAGGGACAGTTTATAGGGCACATGGGAAGAGGCATTCATAAATTGATTTCACTGTTGACCAAATAGTTTTGACTACCTTTTCTTTTTACAAAATGATAACTTTCTTAAACCAAGACACTTGCACACATGCACACAAACACACACATGTGCATCAAGATGGAACTCTGTTTTGTCAAGGATACGAACTTGCAGTATTGGTACAGCCCTGGCCATGAGGGGCTGCTAGCTTGCTGGCTTTAATTAAACCAATTGACTAATTCAGTTAAAACAACAACAGTGCAATTATTTTTCTGAATTGAGCAGTTTCTTGAGCTGAATCTAATCTACCGTTAAGACAGAGGGGGAAGGAAGGGTAAGTGTCAGGCCAGCACCATTCACTCCTGGCTGTGTGCCCTTGCTTCATGGGGCCCCTACCCTCCTTCCACAGGGTTCAGATCAGATGGGATGGGACACGCAGTGCTTCAGCTCAGGGCCTGTCTTCACGGACTGTCGTCCCCACCCCATCAGAACAGATAGTGTGCTGACAGGGAGTCATTCCAGAGGAAGGGAAAACCCACCTGTCTGAGGGAGAAAGGTTTCTGCTGGACTTTGATGTGGCAGGGGAGGTTGACTCAAACATCCGTTTAAAAGAGTATTATTTAATATTACTTATAGATCATCTGGTATATGCAAAGGCCTCTGCTAAGCTACTGCAGGAAATCGTAAAACGAATCAGATCCCGTCCTATGGCGATAACAGGCTGGAGTCTAAGAAGCTCGGGCAGCTGGTCCTAGAGAGGGGGAGCCTGGTGCAGGACTAGCCAGCCTCCTCTTCCAGGGCTGCAATTTCCAATACCAGCATCTCCGCTCAAAAGGGATGCTTAGAATGGACTTTACATGTTTCTTTTAAAAAATCTTATAGAAACAGTTTACAAAAGTAATACGTGTTTATTGTAGAATAACTAAAACATGCACAACAGCAAAGGGGGGAACAAACCACTCAAATGCCACTACCAAGAGATAACCACTTTTCACATACTGTTATTTTAGTTTGCAAGTTACACACACACACTGGTGTGCATGCTTGGAGCAGCGCCTGGCATCGAGTCAGCACCCAGTAAGCCTTAACTATTGTTATTACTATTCTTCATGTTACCTTGTCCTTATAAAAACAGGATTGCGTTGTGCATGTGCTCTTTTGCAAACTCCTTTCTTCATTTAATGGCCTGAACATCTCCCCCCACCCTTCAATATTCTTCTACAATATAATTCTTCATGGCCATAGAGTAGAAAGCTGCTTTAAAGCCCTCAGCCTTTCCCAATTTTCCCCTTCCCTGGACTGTAAAGTGCCAGAGCCCTTAGTGCCGCCACTGTGTAAGCTCTGCCTTCCCAGGAAAAGCCGAGTGGGGATGTGGGCATCCTGCAGGCATCTCAAGGCCCGTGGGCTTTGGGGAGACAGTGAAGCTGAGATATTTTGGTGAATTCGACATAAATCGGTGCGACTCAGTGAACGCAGCTCTCTATTCAAAGCTCATGTGTCCTGCAGGGATGCCACACAGAAGGAAAGAACCAGAGCAAAACACCTAGAACCTGTGGCTGCTCGGTTTCAGCGTGCAGCAAACACTAGGTTGAGCGAACAGCAAAGACTAGGGAGGCCATCTCCCTCCTGGGACACTCCGAATGGAATTGTCAATTGTCCCAGACCCCAGGCAGGCGGGCTGAGCTCCAGGGGAGGGAGCAGCACTTCCCACAAGGCTCCCCCATCTCCGCAGAAGGGGCACTGGCCTGGGGAGCAAGTGCAGTCCCCAGCGAGAGGCAAGAACACCTCATTTCAGCTGCTTTCTGCACCGTGGGTCAGAAGGTGAATACTCGAGCAAGAACGACACTGAACAACCCTGACCATGAGCCAGGCAGTGGTCTACAGGCTCTTGCAGGAACTCAGTTAATTTGGGGCAGGAAGTATATCATCAGGTCCCAAAGTGCAGAGATTCTATATCATCTGAGGTTGCAGGTAATTCCATCCCACCCCCAGGCACCCATCCTTGTTTATTTCACTTGAAAAAAAAACTATTTACAATTTTACTCTTTTGTCCCCTCTTACGACAAAACAATGAATGCTCCGTGCCCACGTGTCAGGCGTCACAGAGAGAAATGACTTAGGAGGAAGGTTGAGGGAAGATTCTGTCCCCACTGGCCCAGCAATGGCCGCTGTTAATGCCCTAGGGCCTCCTTTTCAAGATACTGCCCAGGCAGAAATAAAGTCAGAATTATGATTTGATTCTATTGCCAAAGGGCAGCGTTTCTACATGGTCTGCCCTGAAACTGGCCTGTGTCACACTCACCGTCTGTGATGGCCCGTGGTCCTCTCTCATTTTAAATGGATTTTAATGAAATGAGGGGGATGGGGCAGCACCCAGCCCGACAGATGATATTTAATGGGGAGTCTGGGCCCCGTTTCTAGTTTTCTGTGACTTTAAACCTGGCCCCTCCTGGCTCTGTCCCCCCAGCTGGGCCCCAACCCCGCCAGGCTCTGTAAGTGAGGGCCCCAATAATAAAGCCACACCGGTGGCCTGGCAGGCCAAGCACTGGTGACCACCCTCAGCATGGCTTCCAGCCAGGGGTCTTCACCGCCTCCTCACTGAGGGCTCCCAGCACGAAGTGTGAAAAATGTCACCATGACAAGCCGAGCTGCAGGGTGAACAAACACGGCTTCTGCGGCCTCGTTCTGGCCTGAATCAGACTCTTCAAACAACGGCCCCTTCTCCACTTTCTCCCTTTTCAATGACAACACAGGACGAAATGGGACTGTCTGGAATTTTGGCTCATGCTCTTATTAGGAACTTCTCCTTTCTGCTTCTGAAACAAAAATTTCATATCACACACACAGGGAAGTCATGCGTTGAGTCGAGATTCAGTCGACCAGCCCCTATGGCGTTCTTTGTACTCCAAAGGGAGATTGTGCTTCTAGGGTGAGAAGTGGATCTAATGTGGGGGGGGTGTCGGGGGCGGGGGGAGTCTTGGTGGTGGCAGGAGCAGCCCGTGGCCCCTCTGTCCTCAGAATTCGTCTCTACCTGTCCAGGGAGGGGAGCTGAGCACGCCCAGGCTCACGGATCTTCCCCTCCACCTGCAGGCCTGGGGCAGTGGGCAGCAGGGGAGGGCCCAGAGCCACAGGGCTGGGGGCAGGAGCGGAGGAGAGTGCGGGAGAGGGAAGGGGAGTGGAAAGCTGGGGGTGAGGCAGATACCCAGAGAGTGTTGGAGCGCAAAGGGGCGGTGGGTTTCCAAGGGACAAGCAGGTGGCTGCAGGGAGAGGGAAGCAGAGACACCGAGGGAAGGAACTGGGAGAAGAGGAGAGGACAGCCACTGCGGGAGGGGATGTGCCTGGGGAAACTATTCCTCTTCCAAACCCCTGGCCTCAGGTCCCTCCATCCGCTTCCCCTTCCCCCCACCTCACGACCCTGGGCCTCGAGGAAGGCGACACCCACGCCCTGGCCACCACTGGGGCTGCTACCCCCCCACATACGCTGCAGCTGTCCACTGGTGGGGGGAGCCCCACCCTGCACCCTGAGTCCCCTCCTCCCACGGGCATGTGACCCGGAGGACTCAGGATGGCCACCGCATGGGCACGCACAGCCCCAGGTGCTCTGCAGGTCTCTAGGCACAGCTCCCTCGCTCAGCCCGCCCCTGCCACAGGGTCCTCACGGATGCCCACTTTACAGTTTAGAGCACCAGGCCCTGACAGGGAAGAAAGCTTACAGCCAGGCGCATGCAGGTGGAGGCGGCTGCACCCTGACCCCCAGCTCTGAGCCCTTGACCACGAGGCCCAGGGCCCCGAGGGTGTGATAAACAGGCTTCCCTGGAACAGTGAGCAGGTGTTGACAGCCCAGCAGACTCGGGTGTCCCATCCGGGCAGAATCATACAGTCACGCCTGGCACGTAATGAATACAGATCCCAGAACCCCAGCCTGGACCTACTGGATGGGAACTGCCAGGGAAGCAGCCCAGGAACCTGGACTTCCACAGCATGCTCTGGGGTGACCCACACTCCAGCCCCACTGAACTCCAGTGTTCCGCATCCAGAGGTGGATTACACCCTGTCTACACAGCCCCAGAGTGGAGCTTTGGAGCCCCGGAAAGACTGGATGACCAGGGTGTGGGCGGGGGGAGGTTGGTCTAAACCCCAGCCAGTGGGTTTCATCCCTTCACAATAGCCAAGGGGCTCTTGGATTGTCCCAGAGTGGTCAGGGGTCTTTCCGCGGTCCTGCTCTGAGTGTTATAGTATGAAACAGTAATGATGACGGTATTAATAATAGCAGCTACCATGAAAGAGCAAAGTGCTTACCACAGTCTAGAGAGCTAAGGGCTTTTGCAAACATTCTGTTTTAATCCTCACAGTGACCTTGGGACAAAGGTTGTATTGTTATCCCATTTTACTGATGTGCAAGCCGAGGTGTGACCAGGTTATCTTATTTGCTCCAAGTCCTGCACTCACAAGCTGGTGCCTGCACCCCCACAGAAGGTGGGCGAGGCAGGGAGGGGCCTCGAGGCCAAGCACGTGGGCTTCACTGGGGTGGGCCAGCAGGGATGGGGCGGGGGGCACTGGTCGTCTCTGCAGCTGTTGAGAACTCAGGGGAAAGCCAGGAGTTCGGAGCACACAGGACCTGGGGTCTCTGAAGGGTGCCCTGGAGGTCATAAGGAACTAAAACCGTGTGAAGCTGAGCGGGAAGGGGAGGGACAGGGGAGGGTGTTTATAAACTAAGTCTGGAGGAGGGGGAGGGGGAGGGGAGGGGGAAGGTGATGGTCCTAGAACAACGCTGCTGGCGATGAGGCTAATCCCGCCAGCCGGGTCTGAGCAGACCCTGGCCAGCCCCTGGCCCCCCAGCCCCCTGGTCCCCCGGCCGCTGGCCCCCGGGCCCCCCGGCCCCCCGGCCCCCCCCCCCCCCGGCCAGTGGCAGGTGTGGGGCCTCAGCCTCAGCACAGAGTCCCCACAGCGGGAGAAGCCCTGAGGCGGCGCCAGGGGAAGCTGGGCTCTGGGAGTGCTATCCTGGGCCCGCCCAAGGGTGCCAACTCCTGGCCCCTTTCTGCATCACCTCAACCAGTCCCCACAGGGCAGTGGCAGAGAACCTCTACTTCACAGACGGGGAAGCTGAGGCCCTAAGAGGTTGAACAGTGAGTGGGCCGCCTGCTCCCAAGCTTGTGAGTTGAATGAAATGGGCCAGGAGCCGGACGTTTTCTCTCTAGGGCACCAGGCTACGACCAGAACAACAGTAGCACTGAATTGTATTAGACGCCTCCTGAATGCCAAGAACTGTGCTCAAAACTTTGTGCTTTTACCCCATCAGATTTTCACAGCAATCCTATGAAGTACTGTTAGTCTCCCCATTTTATAGAGGAGGAAACTGAGGCTCCACCTGGAGAATATTTCCTGTGCTGGCTCCTTAGGCGTCTTCAGGTGCTTCCTGCAGAGCCCAGGTTTCTCCGTCGGTGTCTTGCACTAGCTCCTCTTCCTCACCGGGGCAGGCAAGGCCTGTGAGCTGAGTTCTAGTGGGAGATTTCCACGAAACTGCTTAACAGAGAGGCATCTGGAGCCCAGTTCTCACAGTTAGTCCCACGTGCCTGGGGGTGGGGTCTTGTCACACCCCAGAGAGTTATTGTACCTGCGGCCTCTGGCCCTTGTGCCTTAATTTCCTGCACAGCCTTGTACCAGCCATTTAAAAAACAGGCTTGGGGGAGAGGACTCCACTTCCACCTCCTGCGAGACTCACATGTTCTTGTTCTCCTTTGTTCAGGAAGTCAAACAGCAGTTTTTAAACAGCACCTGGAAACCCTAGGATGCCAAATTAGCTGATGCGTATTAATTAGTACCTTGGGAAGAACCCAAGAGAAGAACATTTAAAGTCAATGAAATCAGCATTATACAGCTTATAGGGACAGAATCTGATCCGACTGGCCTGCCTCGATGAGGGTGACAGTTTAGGCTCCATGGAATTCCTGGCCGGTGCCAGCAGTGGGACCTTTCTGTCTCTGGCATGACTCGGAATATGGCATGTCAGGAGGCCCTGAGGGACTTCCCTGGCTTTGGCTGGAATCCGGGCTGAGGTTGGGACTGTTTAACATTGCACGGAGCTGGCCAGAGGTTCCATGAACATTCCAAAGAAACAAATGCGGTCATAGGTATTTCCCGTGAAACGCAGATGAAGTATACCACGCTTGGGAACAGACAGAAGTGAGAATTTAGTGCTGCATTTTTCTTGAAGTTCCAGTGTGATTACTATCAGCCTGGGGCAATGGAATGTCCTAAGTGACCATAATACATTTTCATCGATAACATCTTGAGTGATATGGAGTACTCCTTCTGTTCCAGCTATTATTGCTATGTGACAAATTACCCAAAATATAGTGCCTAAACACTGTATGATTTTGCTGATGATTTTGTAGATCAAGAATTCAGGAAGGGCTCAGTTGGGTGGTTCTCACTAGAGGGTCTCTCGTTTGGTTGTGGTCGGACATCGACTGAGTTGAATGTCCAGATGGCACACTTTCACAGCTGCCAGGAGATGCTGGCTGGCGTCTAGGAGTCCAGCTGGGGTGCGGGTCAGAGCACCCACACGTGGCCCCTCCAGCATGGTGGCTTCAGGGCTGTTCAATACGTGGCAGCTGCCTTCCCTCAGAGTAAGCATCCCGAGAGGACCGGGCAGAAGCTGCACGGTGTTTCATGAGCTGGCCTTCAAGTCACACAGTGGCATTTCTACTGCACAAAGTTGAATGAAGAGGTCACAAGGCAGCCAGATTTAAGGAGAGGGGTACAGACCCAACCTCTCAACAGGAAGAGAGCACATGGGTTGGGAGATGAGGCTGTGGCCATCTCCAGTCTGTCTTCTCATACCTATCCAGAACAAAGGAAGGGCATTCCCGCTTTCAAGGTTGGGAAATCAGCACAAGATAGGATGCAGGTCTTCTTGACTTTCCATGAGCTGCCGTTCATACTGTCCACAAGCCTTAGAAAGAACTTCCCACTGAATACCCAGGCAGGATACCAGAACACATCCATCTTGGGAACAGCCTGGATTGCCCGGGGTTGGCGTCTCTCTCCAGGGGACTGGAGTCAGGAAGGTCGCCAGGCTAGGGAAGGGCATGAAAGACCAGTTGCTGTTTTGCCTGAATCCCTTTGTCAGATCACCAGGATAATCCAGCGAAGTGGGGCACCTACCAGATTGGAGCTAACTAACAAGAGGTTCTAACTAACGAGTATTTTGTCTCCTATAACAAGAATCTGGGGGAGGCAGCTCAGGGAGGCAGCATCTGCTCAGCCATGCTGTCAGGACCCTGGGCCTTTCTTTTTGCTCTGCTGCGTCCTGTGTGTGCGTGTGTGTGTGCGCACGTGTGTGTGTGTCCTCATGTTTGCAAAAGGGCTGCTTCACCTCTGGAAACATGTAACAACAGCCGACACCCTTACAGCCTTCCTCTTTGCCAGGTACTGTCCCAAGGGCTTTACATATATTAATCCACTTAATCCCTTTCACAACCCACGAGGAATGTATCATTTTACAACAGGAACACTGAAGCCCCGGGAGGTTAAGCCACTTGCCAGAGTCATGGGACAGCAAATGGCAGTGCTAAGTATCGAACCCAGGAGTCTGGCTCCAGAGAATCGGATTTAATCACCAGACCCCATCACCTCTATCCAAGAACATTGCAGACAAAAAGGGGGGGCTCCCAGAAACCCCCAGTTTATGCCTCATTGGCCAGAAATGTGTCACAGAGCCAATTATAACTGCAGGGGGTTCTGGGGACACCAGTGTGCTCAGCTGGGCACGTTGCTGCCCTCAAAAAAACTTAGGGTTCTGTTGGTAAAGAAGAGTGTAGAGTATTGGGGGGCAGCTAGCAGTTGCTGAAATGTAGGTCATTTATCTTTCTGGGTCTCATTTTCCCTAAGTTCACCTTATGGTAGACCACAGAGCCAGAACTCAGGTCTTCAGGAGAGGTTTGGCCCATATAGAGATGGGATGATTCAGCTCAGCGGCCAGCCCGAAACTCAAGTGGCTGAGGGTTGAGGCCCGGTCTTAGCATCAGCCAGATGTGTTCAGCAGCGTGAGGTAGTCTCAACAACCCCACTCCTGTGAGCATATGGCACCTGGATCCTTCATTAAAAGGGCCAGGCAGACAGCCCGGTCACCCTTGGCTGCAGCACCGGTATTGGCGTGCAGAGCCACGTGCTGGCTTGTTGGGGCCTTGCAGCAATGGTGCTCTGGTAGCCAGCGTGCCTTCCAGCATCCATCCGGCCCACCCAGAGCAGGCACCCCATGCCTGGGACATGCCCACCCCTAAGTGATGCTCTGTAGCCTTCCCTTGGTAATTTTTCAACTGCCTTACTTCAGAGCTATGCTGAACTAATTTTGCTTTGACATTCCAGTGAGAACAAAAACACTCATTTATCTCTGACTTCTAGACCAGCCCTTACTTTCAAAAGGATTAAGGTCTTTAAAGCTGACATTGCAGGCGGGCTGGCTCGGTCTGAGAGTGAGTGGTTGGAGTCAGAAAGTCCTCTGGCACCTTGGGGGAGCCTGTGGGGCCTTCATTTCATCACCTGTAAAATGGGTACATGATGCCTCCTCAAAGTCAGCCCCTGCCAGAGGGAGGCAGGTGGCCCTGGGGAGCATTTGCTCCTTTCCCAGCAGGCACAACCCGCCACTCAGGCTGATGGACCTGTCTCAGTCCTGAAGATTCTTGCATCTAGTGACTTCGGTTTGAAGTCATTTCTGAAGCCGGCCACTTAGGGAGAGGCTGAATGTGAGGATAGAGCCTCGGAGCTCTCTGCTGGAGCTCTGGCCCCTCATTTTCTAGTCAAGTGGCCCCGATCAGCCATTTCACTGCTTAGGTGCCGTTTGGAGATGAGCCCCAGTGGCTTCTGGGGCTTCTCTCTGTGAGAGACGTGGCCAGGAGGCAGCTGGGGGACGGGTCTGCAGGCTGGGGTGGCAGAGAAAACACCCTGTCTCCATTTATTTATTTACTTATTTGAATATCTGATGTCTAAGCATGGAACAAAACAGCAATAAAACCTTCCAAAAAAGCAGCATGAAAAGCAATCGCCCCACCCGAACGCCTGTTATCAATAAGCTAGTCTCTCCGGAACTTGGAATGTCATCCAGCCCGCAGCGGGCAGCCCTCGGCTTGGGCCACTAGCTATGAAGTGTATTTTACACTGAAGGAGATGCACTGGCCAGGGGAGGTGTGGACTTAGCTTTCTTTTGCATTTGAATGGAATTCAACTGCCTCTGGATATTGCCGGGAGCAGGTTAGCTGATGTTTCTCTTTCAAATTCAAATTAACTCTCCTCACTCCCCCCCACACACTGGGGCACACCTGCATTCCTCCTGGAGGGCAACCTCGCTGGCAACTCCACGTGGCTCTAGCTCTCCTCGCTGGAGATGCCCGTAGACCAGGGGACACTCTTGGGAATGTCCTAACCAAAGTCCCTTGTTCTCCCTAGTGGTGTGTGAGCTTCAGGTGAGTAAGCCACTCTACACCAACTCTGTTGAAAATTTAATGCTAATTCTTCATGAATCAGCAATTTTCTTTTTTTTCTTTCGCTGGCTGGTATCAAGCTGCTGTTCGAACTAGTGGGTAGAAGAAATATGCACATATTAGGGAATTAGACCAAGTTAGAGGATAGGATGATGGAAACATAGTTTTTCTTTAAAGAATAAAAAATTTAAAAATAAGGGTAATATCCAGATCCATCCACAACGAGCTCCCTGTCACACTTTTTCTGACGTAATGATCACCAAGGGCCCTCCTGGTGTCCAGGTTGTGCAATTCTATATTTTGCTAAATTAACTGTAGCACATTTAATCATTATTAAGAAAGTATACTTCTAAAGGGGAAAAAAATCATGTTTAAGTAATTAATATACATGGAGAATATCATGTTGGAACATCATGTGAGAAAAATATTTTCAGTTCTTCAAAAAGATCGAACATGATTATGCTGATGGGAAAAAACTCAACAAAGGGTGAGGATTTATGACAAACCCCGTAAATCAGCTAACATCATTATTACTCGTGATGCACATGCAATTGTGCATATTATTGTATGCATTACAATGCATATGTTATAATATACAATAATTATTATAGCTTCATTGATTAATAATAGAAATATGTGACAATATTAATTATAACTAACATTGATTGGTTGCCTATTAAATACTAAGGGCTTTCCTTCTATCTCCATGTATAAGCCTAGTACGAGTCCTATGAGTTGGACACTATTATTATCATTTTATAGGTGGGAAACTGAGGCCCAGAGTGGGGAAGTCATGTACCCAAGGTGGCAGAGCTGGGATTCATCTCTCACCTCCGTACCTGGACCCCTAACCTGCACGTCATGAAGCATTTCCATGGGATGATGTTCGTAGACAATCATTTAAAACCATATTCCCGTTTCATAGATTTTCATGTAGACATTTCTCATACAGACTCGGTTATCCTCGGTCTCAATGTTAATACAAACGCCTGGCAGTTGAACTCAGGAAAAACTTACCAAGAATCGCCAGGTGCCAGGCAAGGTTCCTCACCAAGGCAGGCTGGAGACGGACCAGATATGGTTCCCACCCTCTGAGTTCTCGCCATCTTGTTCTGCAGAGGGCCCCGTGGGTGGATGTGAAGCCAAAGTGCACACATGCTTCATTCATTTACCCGTGTATTCATGCCAAAACTTTCATTGCATCAATTGCCCCTTGGCAGGATTGCACCTGCCACCACCCGTACAGAGAGGGACCAAGTCTCCGCCTCCTCCCTGTGGGAGCATCCACACAGCCAGTCGAGGAGACAGGCTGTGGCCAAAGGAGCATAGAGCGTGCGCAGCGAGGAAGCATGGCCTTTCCCAGGGGTGCTAGGTCCGCGATCACATCTTCCAAAGAGACGAGCGTGGGGGCGGAATGAAGCTCTGGAAGGGAGCGTGCAGCCACCTGAAGCTCTGGGTTCTGGACTTTTGGATTTCACAAACCATGACAATTTCCCTTCAAACTGAAAAAGAAATAACTTGGGAGAGTCTACTTGGAGTTGTCAAACTTTTGCTTTTGTTGTTGCCAACTGTGGACCTTAAACTTATCATCTGCTGTTGCCATCATTTCATAAAGGGGCAGGTCAGCACTTCCAAATCAGAATGGACAGGTCGCATGGTCCCTCCCTTACCCCCTGTCATCTGTCCTCAAAGCAGAGGCTCACCCACCCGGACCCCCTTGCCCTCACCCTGACAGTGTGCCTACCCAGCTTACGACTGCCAGAACCTGCTTTTCTCTGCCTGGGGCTGCCTGTGGACTTCGCGTCCTGCACAGCAAGCTTGAATTCCTGGGAGTTCCCGTGCACACACACATGTGTGCACACATGTACACACAGGCATCAGCAATCTTTGAGCAATGACTATCCAGAGTTGGTGTACTGCAACTGCCTCTGCTGGGGTAACTCTGAACATTTGTCTACACTGGCTCCCAGAGTTTTCCAGCAGGGTTCAGCTCAGTGGCCCATTTTGCTAAATGGCCCAATGACCCACCCACTATCTGCCGCCCTCTGTCCCCCTTTCTCTTCCTCACTCGCCCACTGATTTTCCTGGGATCGTCAGCTAAACAAATTTTTTCTTGTGAACCCTTGTCTCTGCATCTCTCGGGAGGGAACCCAAACTAAAACAGTCCCCAAGAATCTGGCTGCCTCTCTCAGGCGTTCCCAGACCAGCCACCCACGTAAGCTGCTCCTAAGAAGTAAACAAAAGTGAAGTCCCTACGGCCATGGCAGCAATCACAATTAGAACCGTCCCAGGCGAGACTCAGAACGTTGTAGAACCAACCACCCCTGGAAGTTGCCCACTCCAGCTCCTCGAGTCTTCTGGAGGGTTTAGTTTTTAGCAAAAGGAGACCTACCCAACTGGCCAGGGTGCTAGCGGTGAGGGCCGAATGCAGGGCTTTTGTGAGAGGGAATTTTTAGCTGACGTTGGAAAGGGGGTGCTGACAGGGGAGACCCTGCGTGAGAGGCAGCTGTCTGTCCCAGGCAGGTGCTGTCACCATCCCGGGGAGTGAGGGTGGCCAGCTCAGCCAGGCCGGGCACCACGATGATCTAATCTGCCTCTGGACACTCGTGAGCAAGTGTCCTTGTTTGGGCACCGCGGGAGGACTTGTGGACATGGACACTCCGAGCCCGATGATGGCAGAGGCAGGACTCCTGCACTTGGTCTCGCAATCCTGAGGTCTGCAGTGACACAGGGCAGCAGTGCAGTTAAGGGCCGTGTTGGGTAGGAGTCTGTGCTCGTGGTTAACGTGGGGGAGTGACATTTCCTGTGTTGGGTAGCTCTGTAGCCAACCATCAAGATGGAAAACCAGGCTCAGAAAAACAGAAAACACAAAGCAAAATAGAGAAGGGCTGGTGTCTAAAAAAATAAGAACTATTTGATGGTTGCTGCAGGTCACCACTGCTGGTGTTTACCATATTTAGTTTAACACATATTAATTATGTGTGCGTGTGTTTAATTCTCATAACAACCCTGTGAGGTCAGTAATATTATCCCAATATTATAGACAAGGAAACTGAGGCACAGGAGAGTTTAAGATAACCTGTCTGAGGTCAACAGCAACCAAAGTAAGAGGCAGCAGATTTAGGATTTAAGCTCAAGCAGTTTGTCTTTGGAATATTATTGCTTTTTCCTCATTAAAATAAAATTTAAATTGGGGGATCTGGCTATTAGCTCTGTGAAGGTCTTCAGAAGTCTCTCTGCTCCACTTTGCAAGCTTCTTTCGTTAAGGTCTCACGGTCCAAGAAGGCTGCAGGAGCTCCATCCATTGCATCCACAGTCCACGAAGAAAAACATGGCGATGGGGGGAGAAAGACAAAAGGCAACCCTCTCAGAGGAGTCAACCCTTTGGGATATTTTCTTGGAAGTCCTACACAATAGCTTTTGCTTATATCTTAACAATAATAAATATGATACAAAATATATAATAATAATAATAAATAGAAACACTTGCACCTACCTCTTTCCTCTTCCTGGAGCCAGGTAATAAGAACCATGTGAAATTATAATAAAATCTGCCATAGCCTGGTTAATACTTGAATTCCTTCCTACATTTAAAAATGCTTTGGGTTTCCGAGATCAGATGAGACTGGGCGCGTTCAGGGTGGTATGGCCATAGGCAATATATATAACCAAAGTGTTGTACCCCCATAATATTCTGAAATAAAAGAAAAAAATAATAATTTAAAGAAGATAATAATACTTTCTAATAACTGGCATTAAAGGATTAATTTAAAAAATTAAGAAATTTAAAAAATTAAAATGCTCTGGGCAACTAGTTGCCACAATCCCTCATCCTGTTGGTGTGGAGCACACTCCTAGGGTGCTGGTGGATATTACATGATTAGAGTGAGCTGGTGGAGACCTTCCAGTTTCTGTATTTAGAGTAAATCAGCATTACCAATTCTCTGGCAAGGCTTGCTTTCAGGTTCTTACTGGTGTAATTAAGTGAGCTGCTTTACAAAGAGGACTCACTCCTGTTTACATTTGCACCCCAGGAGACCCAGCAATTACCTCCTCCAGCCCTGGGAAGGTGTGAGAGCCAGACACAGCCCCCTGCTTTTGAGCTGGGTCAAACAGGCATGCCCTCTAGCTTGGAGTGAGAAGCCTTCTAATGGAATACTCAGGAAGTGAATAATATTCAGCTCCACCCAAGCTAGATCTTCACAGAGAGCTTTAATTTTGTTATTGTTTTGTTCAAAAAGGTTGTGAATTTGCAGATCACAGCGTACAACCAAATCCAACTTTAAGCACCAAATCATTTCAAGTGTATACCTGGTGTTTATTCACTGGGACAACTTCACCACTCAGTGGTTCCGAGACCTTCAGGGACTTGGGGTAGTCGGGGGATGCTGGGGTTGTGGTTGGGCTCCATCCTAGCTGTTTGCTTTTGGCCCCTGAGCCGGGGGAGTGAGCCCTTTGCTAGCCATCCCTGGACGAGATTCAGAAGTTAATTTAGTGTCTTGATCCTGCCTCTAGCTAGCTGTGTCATCTTGGGCAAAGTGGCAAAAATTTGGACCTCAGTTTCCTCACCTATGAAGTGGAGATAATTGTGGGTTATTGTGAACCACTAGTAAGCCAGAACTGTTTCCAGCCATTGTATTTTGATCAGCTATGAAGCTATGCAAAAACAAAGTGCAAAACAGAAAAGCTGAAATCACTCGGGAACAAAGAATGTTCCCTCACCCCCTAAACCTTTCCCCATCCTTGCATCTTCCAATTCCCCAGTTCCCCATTTTGAACTATCTCCCCTCCCCAGGATGCGTCTTCTAGGCAGGAGCATCGGGAAAGACGCCACCCTCTCCTCACTGGGTGTTCTACTTGCTTCCACTGGAGTCCAGCTCCAGGAGGGGACAGTGACGTCACCAAGGATGTAGGCACCCTGCTGCGCACAGAGACTTAAACACCCGGGTGGAAAGCACTTAACGCAAACTAAGTTTGAGTATAGTTTAGAGAGGGTATTGGAGAGTCTTGTCAGGGCCTAAGAATCAACTTCCCCTGGGGTTTTTTAATTTGATTTCCTTGGCTACGAATACGGTTCTTCACTCAACCACAACCTCATGAAATATTAACAATTTCCCCACTGGAAATGGGGTGTGTGTGTGTGAGAGAGAGAGAGAAACATAATTTTACTCTAGAAAATATTAACAAGTTTCCCACTGGAAATTTTGTGTGTGTGTGTGCACGAGTGCACACACAACGTTATCCTAGAAAATTCTAAGAACACCATGACAGCGTGGTCTAAGAATGCTGTTGCTAAGTGCCAGGACCCCAGCCAAGTGTTTCTCCTTGAATCTTCATGACACTGTACCAGGTGGGGATTGTTTTTACTCCCATTATGGAGATGAAGAAACAGATCAAACAGGAGATCTGAGGCTCACCAGGGCCACGTGGCTGGTCGGGAGTGGAGTCAGACCCCGTCCCACGGTCTGTGCTGCTGCTTCGTAGCAGGGCAGTGATAGGGCAGGTTTTACCCAGGAGAGTGCCCTGATTCCGGAACTTTCCCCAGGAGGCTCATCCCTGTCTGGGAAGTACCTACGCCTTCCTCAATAATAAGCGAGGACAGGCCCAAGCTCCGGCATCTCCTTGGCCAGCCCCCAAAGCCCACAGCAGCCCGCCCTTCAGCACCAGCGAGCTCACAGCACTGCGTTCTTTGGCAATGCGCCATCTCCCTCCATCTCTGACCCTTTTCTTTTCTGGCACCAGAAAACTCAGGGCTGTCTCTTGCTCTCTTTCCTTCTGTCAGTGACCCTGGGGTAAGTCCTGCCTTGGTGGCCGCGCATCACCACTCTCTCAGGCATGGACGGGGCGGGAGCAGGGCAGCCTCTCCTTGCAGCCTTCTCCTGGCACTTCCGTAAACCTGGGTGTTTTCTGCCAGCGTCTTCCATCGTGAGACCCTTAGGCTGGAAGGAACTCCCAAGGCTGTGGGGTTTATCCCCTCAAGGGTGGGGAAAGTCACTAGAGATGCTTCTAAGATAGAGTTGGGGCCATTTCTGTGGCTATATGCTGTCTGAATGGACATCCTTCCTTCTGAAATCAGTCACAGCCTGGGTGTGAATCCAGCTCTGCTGCTTTCTACTGTGTGACTTTGGGCAAGTGACTCAACCTCTCTGGGCCTCATTTTCCTCATCTGTAAAATGAGCAATGATAACACTGCCACACAGGATCATTGCGGGGAGTGTGTCGGTCAGTGCACACAGGCTTAAAGCGGCACCTGGCGCATAGTAAGCAGTGTTTGCTGATGATTCTTTCTTTGTCTTCAGCACATATCCAGTGTTCAAGAAACCTGAGTGCCTCCTTGCAAAGGAAAGTGATGCAGTTGCTCCGTAGTTTTCATGGCCCTTAGAGTTCAAGTTTCAGCATATCTGAAATAAAGCCTAGATCGAGCCCCTCTTCTAAAATGCAAATTATATGGATACCTGTTGCCATGGTTTCGGTGTGTCCCCCCAAATTCATGTGTCAGAAAGCTCCCCCCACCAACCCCCCGGTGTGGCAGTGTGGGAAGGTGGGGCCTTTAAGAGGTGATTAGGTCATTAACAGGGATTAATGCTGCTCTCTCAGGACTGGGTTAATTCTTGAAAGAGTGAGTTCTTGCTCTCATGGGACTGGATTAGTTCCCACAAAGGTGGGTTGTTACAAAGCAAGACTGCCCCTCATGTTTTGCCCCTTTCAGAAGCACCTGCTTCCCCTTCTGCTGCTTCTCCGTGTTATGATGCAGCGCGAGGCCCTCCCCAGAAGCCAACCAGAGGCCACTGCCATGCTCTTGGATGTCCCAGCCTCCAGAACCATGAGCTAAATAAACCCTTCTTCTTGACAAGTTACCCAGCCTGTGGCGTTCAGTGAAAGCACTAGAAAATGGACTCAGACACCTGCCTTCACACCCCTTCACTACGCCGTCAGAGAAAATGGTACCAAATCACGTTTTTCATCCAGCAAACTTAAATACCAGTAATTAAAGGAAACATGGGAATTTCCTGGCATTAAAACACTATTGCTCAAAATAAACCAAAGAATGTGACTGCCACGGAGTTATGTTCAGTTAAGGTTTCGGGAGAGACCTGGAAAGGCTGCTTGTTGGGGTCACCAGACGCAGCCAAGACACTTTCCCATGATACTGAAGAATAATCCCACTTGCTTTCATGCCCCAAACACATCTGTAGAACCAAGCAGGTGCTACTGATGTTTGGAAATGAACTGGTGTCTCTGAGTATATCCAAGGAGCAGAAGCAGAAATACTTCAGCAGCAACTATAAAAATGCGACAGGGCTGGGCACAGTAGCTCGCGCCTGTAATCCCAGCTCTTTGGGAGGCCGAGGCAGGAGGATCGCTTGAGCCCAGGAGTCCAGGGCTAATGTGAGCTATGATTGCGCCACTACACCCCAGCCTAGGTGACAGAGCGAGACCCTGTCTCTAAAAAAAGGAGAGAAGTAAATAAAATATCAATATGCTACAAAATGGCCACACCAGGAAGTGGAATTCAGGGCAGCATTTGTAAATGCACAGGCAACCCTGAAAGACACACAGGCCCCTAATTGTTGAAGCACACACCACAAAATTTCAGTGAAGGAATATTAAGACCTAAGAGCTGGACACCAATCCTCAAACATCGTTTCCCCAAGGGTGAGATGCATACTGGGGGACACAAGATGATTTCAGGTGGCAACGGACACAGGATTTATTAAATTGAGTAGAAAGAAAGTCTCTTTCTAATCTTTTTCAATACATCTGTTTCACTCCAGGTAAAGCCTCAATTTGGACCTTTTTAACAAGGTGAGCTGACCTTGGCAAGGAGACAACACCTAGCAAGAACTCAGCCACATTGCTTTGTTTTTTTCATATTTATTTTTAAGAGACACTGGTTTTCTGTTTACTGTACTGGTATCGAGTTTCTTAAATTTAAGTAAGGATGTCAGTTAATTAAAAGGAAATGTTATATGCATAAAAGCAATGGGTTAGGATGGGGAAGATTATCCTGCAGTCATCCCCAACATTTTAGTGACTGACCACAACAAAGGTTTATTTGTCTGGGTGCATCTGGGTGACTCTCCAGGTCATGGCTCCTCTGTGTGGGGATCAGCACCCCAAGCTGCTTCCATCTTGTGGAGCTAGCTCAGCATTAAGTGTCAAGGATTGCCACAGGATAGGGAAGGTAGCTCTGAAGCGTCTTTCACAGGCAATGAAATGCTCTGACCAAAAAGCGATGCATTGACCGGGAAGTGACACACCACCTGTCCATACAGCCCATTGGCCGGAGCTAGTGACGTGGCCCAGCTCGACTGCAAAGGGTGCTGGGAAACAAAGTCTTCCATATGTTCAGAAAAGAACAGAAATACTGGTCAGCTCTAATAATATCTACCACAGCGGGTATAGAGATAAAACATCTTAAGATGGAAATTGAATGATTAAAATCCGGCAAACACTAGATTACAGTGCATTTGTATCACTTAAGAAGCTTTAGGCTAAGTTCACCTCCCTAAGCTTAAACAATAAGGAGATTTATAATGTTGCCTAAGGAAAGTCTAGGAGTAGTGCAAGTTTCCAGGTTGGCTCCGGTTTCCAGCCCATTCCGGCATTCTACAGTGCCATCGAGGACCCGCATGCTTCCCACACTTGCGCATCTTCAGTCTTGGCTCCATCCTCGGGCTGGGTACAATGGCTGTAGCAGTTCGGGACACAGAGCACAAAGGGGACCCTCTTCTCTTATATCATCTTCATGAGATACAGGAAGCATTTCCCATGTCTCATTGGCCAGAAGTGGCTCACATGGCTGTGGCTAAGCCGCTCGCTGGCAGACGAGTGGGTCATGTGATTGGCTTAGGCTAAAGAAGGACCTACTCCTGAGCCGGTGGTGGAGTCACCTCCTTGAGCGAGGGATACTTGAGCAAAGCAAGATAGAAGATGGGGAAACCCCATCTGGTGTAGATAGAGGACAGATAAATACACAGGTGGGTGGATGGACAGACAGATGGACAGACACGTACATACACAGAGATTCAAACATCTGGGTAATTTGAACCTGAATTTACTGATATCCAGGAAAAGGGTGATTGTTGGGCATTTGTTCCCCCTTTAAAAATCCAAAGATATTGCTTATTCTGAAATTCTTAACTGCTGAATCTCTTCCTCACTTTGTCTGCACAGAAATAACTAACTTACTGGCAAAGTAATTGAGCGATTGACCGTAGAGCTTGCTATGGGCCAGACAGTCTCCAGTTGTCTAAGGCAATAACGTGCCTCGAGTGAACGAAGCAATCTTCCCAGCTGTTCTAGCTTAATAATTATCTGAAACTGATTAATCTTTGCGTCAGAAGGTGCCCTGCACCACCTGCTTCAGCTGGGGATGTTTGGTCAGGTGTGCCCCACGTGTAAATGTCCCTGGTCCCCACGGAGCTGCAGAGGCGAGTGAAGAAGCAGCCACAGCTCCAGTGGGAGCCCAGGGGCCTGGGACTCAGTCTAGTTTTGAAGTTCCAGACCCTGCTGATCCTCAGGTTCTGCATCTGTGCAATGAAGATCCCTTTGAGGTGAAAACTTCTGCAGCTCTGGTATCCCAGAATGGAGGGGGCCTGTGGAGAAGGAGGCTGGAAGGGTGGCGATGCAGGACTCATCTGAACGGAGGTGGCCTCTGTGGTCACCATGCGAGATGGTGAGAGGGCAGAGGACATTGTCACTAAGCCCTGCTTTCCCAGTCCAGATCTTAGTTGTGCAAGAAATAGATCTTTAATTCTTTGTAACTCAACCTGGCCCCAAATTTGAGCTGCTGTTTCACTGGATCACAGTAAATTCCAGGGTCCCCCGTTTGCCTTGGCCAGGGCAATATTTAAGAGCTATGTAGCTCATGCTGTACCAAGTACAAGAGGAGATACACCTGCCCTCGGTGTTGCAGTGCACTGACATGCCACCGAGATGCCCATCCTCCCTGTCCATTTGGCCCTTCGGGTGTGGTGGCCATTTGCATACTAAGCTCGGAAACACTGGAATTCTGAGAAGCCATCTGGTGTCTTGCCCACCCGGGTCAACTCGCAGCCATTTCCTCTCTGGGTCTTACTGTTTGCAAAACTCTTATTTGCAAAATATGGGAAGAAGATTCAGCTTTCTAACAGAGACCCAAATTAATAGTGGCTTACACAAGACGAAGGTTGATTTCTTTCTCTACACACAGGCAACTCAACTTGAACTTTTTCTTTTTTTAATTTCAAAAAATGTAGGGGGTACCAGTGTTGCTTGTTACATGGATGAATTGTATGATGCTGAAGTCAGGGCTTTCAGTGTACCCGTCACCAGAAGAGCACACATTGTACCCAATGGGTAGATTTTTGTCCCTCACCCCCGCCAACTTGAACTTAACCACTAGGTGCAGAGTGTCCGAATTGGGGGAGTCAGGTCATTGCAAGGCCAGAAAGCGGAAGGCTCGTCAGTGCTGGAGATGGGGTGAGGAGGACGATGGGCCCAGGGTTAAATCCCTCTCGGTGGTAGAAGAAAGACGGCAGAACCTGCCCTCAGTTGTGATCTCCACAAGCAGAGAGACTTCCAAGGGACGGTCAAGGTGAGAGACAACAATTTGGAAATGGCTGTGCAGAAGAGGGGGGTGAAGGGGAGAGCATTTCTCGTGCAATTACGGAAAGGGACAGAGCCGGCATTCCCCACGCAGTGGCAGCCAGGGAAGCTGCATAACCAGGACAAGCAGTTTCAGTCCATAAAAATTTCCAACTTGTTCGGTTGAGTTCAGGCATTTTCAGCTCCTTAAGAGCCTCCTCCCCTCTCACACCAGCCCATCCCCAGACAAAGCCCTGGCTGCCTTGGGGGTGAGCTAAAAGACGCTCGGAGCATTTCCTTGACGGCACCAATCTCTTAAGCCCAGTTGCAAATACTAACTTAGAGAAAACTAAGCCTTGGCTTCCAGACTCTGCAGCTTTGCCTCCTTCGGCCCTGCTGTTGATGACTGGGAGGCCAGGGTTACTGGAAGAGACGTCCTCTTGTGTAAACTGTGCTGCCACATCCTGATGTCATGGCTCAGGATTTTATAACTTCCAGTTTCTGGTCTCTTCCATGGGACTTTCCAAATTCTGCCCCTTTTCCCAAATTTAATGTGGAAAATGAATTTGAAGCCATAGGAATTTAGTTCTGAAAGAAGGTGTGTAAGGACTCTGTCGTTTCTTTGAGAAAGTTTGGTTTGTAATAGATTTGGTGGAAGAACAAAGGGGAAACCGATGGAACGACAGGCTCAGAAAACAAAAATAACAACTGTATTAGGGGAGGCTTAGCGGTGGGCAGACACAGCGCTCATCAGCTCACACGCGTGATTCCACCCAGCCACAACGGCGCCGCGAGGCGGGTGCTGTTGTCATCTCCGTGTTACAAATGGGAGGGGGGACGGGAGTGCTTAGTCATTTTTATTTGTATTGCTTGCTCGATTGGTTGATGTAATACTAAACTTCTGTGCAGAACTCAGCTCTTGCATGAAAAAATCAGGCAGAAAGAGATGTGTTGTCCCTGTTATTGTCTATTTCTGTAAGGTACCACCAAATAGCATGCCCCAAGGGCAGGGACCTTGACCTTTGGCTCTTAGTACCTCTCCTGCTCCCTCCTGGTCTCCGGAGAACTGGGTGGGCCTGGATCTATTCTCCCCCCTGTGTTTTCTAGCCTCATCCTGGATGAGGAGACTGAGGGTTTTTAGCACGTGCTGATGTATTTTTCCTTGGGCCACCCAAGAAGTCATAGACCAAAGAGGGATTAAAATGCCTCTCTCCTGAGTGCGTCTTCAGGAGGGAACTAAGCGATGGAAAATGAACACGAAGTGTCGTGCGAAGAAACCTTGGGCCAGATGTCTGCTGAGGCCTCCTGAGGAAGTGGTCAGAGCCCACACTTGGAGCGAACCTTCAACTGAGAATAGGCTTGGAGCGTATTCCCCAGAAGAACATCAGACAACACGCTGGTGACCCAGTGAGTCTCCTCAACCGTGATTAACTGAGGGAGGCTGGGGAGAAGGTCAGCGAGTCTTACTCTGGAAGGTCCCAAGTGCGGCTGTGAATTTGACGCTGAGAGATGTGCTGATGGGTCATTTGCTGAATGTCCCTGTGGCATGGGTGATGGAGGCAGCATGGCAGAGAAGCAAGGCTGAAACTCAGGGGCTCTGAAAGTCAACAGACTCAGGTCCAAATTCTCCCTCTGGGGAGACTTCTTGTTCCTGCCAAGATGGAGGAGCTCCATTCCTCCAGGGCCTACCTCTCACAACTAAAACCCCTAAATATAACACAAGAAACAAATATGCAAAGACTCTGCAACAATGAAGAAGGCAGACTGCTGAGGGACCTCAGGACTTAAGGAATGACTAGGCAGAAAGCTCCCTGAGTTTCCTTGTCTGTCACCTGCCCCAGATAGGGTGCTGGAGAAGCCTAGATCTCCAACAAGCCCAGACAAAAAATTATCCTAGGACAGCCTGTTTTCCCAGTCAACATTCTAGGAATGGGTGGATTATCAGAACAGAAAATTTTTATGATCATATCCACCCTACTCCAGCCAGCCAAACACCAGTGGGAAAGCTCCCTCGCCCTCTACAGTTTTAGAGGGGCTGAGTGGGGAACCAGTCTTCTGCACCCCATCCCAACCTCTTGGAAGCAGCACTCCAATTCTCCCACCCAGAGGTATTGGCAGAGCCAAACTGGGACCTAATCTTCCATCCCCTGCCCAGTCGAAGCAGGCAGTGCTCTTACTCCCCTGCTGGGGTGGTATCAGTGGGCTGAGTAGGGAGTAAACCTCCACCCCCATGCAGAAGCAAACAGACTGAATGTGGCCGTGTAAGGTGCAGCCGTCAGCGCTCCTTGCCCCCCATCCCCATCCTCTGTGTCCGTAAGGCACAGTGGGGAGCTGAGCCTTCTAATCCTGCCCAGGGTCAGTGAGTCTGAATGAAGTGATATGAAAACGATGAAGGGCTAGTGCATCCTCCAGTCCATCCCACCCCACACCTAATGTCAACGGGTCCCAGTGGATATAGCTGAGGCTCTACCCTGTCAACAAGGCCAAGTGAGCATGAGTGAGGCAGGGCTAGTCACCACTGTGCTCCCCCTCCTGCTATCAGTGGGGCACAGTATGGAGCTGGGTTACTCTCCCAATTGGAAGCAATGAAGCCATATGAGTTGGTGTCAGTGGTACTGAGTGGGGAGCTGAATTTCCACCCCATCCTGCAATGAGGTGGTGTGAGTCACTGCTCCACTTATAATGGGGTGGGCCAATGGAGCCCAGTGGAGAGCTGAACATCTACCTCTACCCTAAATCTACGTGCTACCTCAAAACAGCCTGACTGCCTGCTAAAAAAGAAGGTTAAACAGGATCCAGAGTCTCATAACATAATCCCCCAAATGTCTAGGAGCCAAACAAAATTTACTCATCATCCCAAGCACCAGGACAATCACAACTTAAATAAGAAAAGTTAACCAGCCAACGCAAAAAAAAAAAAAAAATGAGATGATTTGGAATGATCTGATGAGGATTATAAATAGCAATCATAAAAATGCTTCCGCAAGCAATTATGACTATATTTGAAACAAAGAAATAGAAGATATAAAAAAGAGCTAAAAAACAATGATAGAACTGAAATATATAATAACCAAAATAAGAACACTGTATGAGTGCAATAGCAGAATGAATATGACAGATGAAAGAATAAGTGAGCTTTAAGATAGAACAATAGAAATGACATTCAATTTGAATGACAGAAAGAAAATAGAAAAAATAAAACAATGAACAGAGCCCAGAGACCTGTGGGATAATACAAAAAAAAAAAAAAATCCAATATATATATCATTAGGGTGTCTGAAGAAGAGGAAAAACAGTGTGGGGCTGAAAAAAATGTTTAAGGAAATTAGGCTGAAAATTTCCCAAATATGATGAAAGGCATAAACCTAACAGATTTAAGAAGCTGAGTGAAATCCAAACAATATAAACCAAAATTAATCTACACTAAGACACATCATCATCAAACTCCTGAAAACTAAAGGTAAGTAAAAAGTCATGAAAGAAGATAAAGAGAAAGGATATGTTACCTACTGGGGAACATCAATTCAACTGCCGGTGGATTTCTTGTCCGAAACCATGAAGGAGTAGCACAACACTTTTCAGATGATGAGAGAAAAGTCCTGCCAACCCCAAATTCTACATCCAGCAAAAATATCCTACAGGATTGAAGAAGAAATAAAGGCATTCTCAGGTAAAGAAAAACTAAGAGAATCCATCTCCAGCAAACCTACCCTTGAAGAATGGCTATGGGAATTGATCTAAGGAACTTCAGAAAGGAAAGAAAAATGGACAAAAGTAGGGATAAACATAATAGACCCTACTTCTCCTTGTGAGTTCCTTAAATGATATTTGATAGTTAAAGCAAAAACCATAACATCATCTGAGGTGGTGCTCAATGCATGTACAGGAAATAGCTAAGACAATTATATTTTAAAACTAGGGAGGGTAAAGGTACCTAAATAGAAGTAAGTTTTCCAAACTTCACTCAAATGTTGGTATCTATTGATACCAATAGGCTGTGATAAGTTATGTAGATATATTGCAGTATCTAGAACAGCCACTAAGAAAACTGTAATAGCCATAAACCCAAAAACGTTATAAGTAAATCAAAATGGCATTCCAAAAATGTTCATGTAACCTACAAGAAGACAAGAAAAGAGAATCAGAAGAATGAGAAAGAGAGACAACAAACAGAAAATAAAAAATAAAATGGCAGACTTAAGCTGTAATATACCAACAACTACTTTAAATGTAAATGTTTTAAATAGAATAATTAAAAGACAGAGATCGGCTGATTTTTAAAAACCCCACAACCTAACTATATGCTGTCTACAAGCAACTCGCTGGCAACAATGACATATGTAGGTTGAAAGTAAAAAGAGGGAAAAAGATATATCACGCAAATATTAATTTTAAAAAGAGGTGGCTACACGGATAACAGATCAAGTAGACTTAGAACAAAGGAAATTACTAAGGGGAGAGAGAGACACTGCACAATGATGAGAAGATCTGTCCAGTAAATCCTACCTCTACCATTTGCCATCTCCGGTACCAAGCAACATAACTATTTTAAGCCTCAGTTTCTCCATCACTAAAATAGAGACCATAAAATAGTTTATAAAATATTATGATGATCAAATACTTAGGATAGGGCTAGCACATGATAAAGGCTCAATAAATGATAGCTGTCATCATCATCATAGATAAAGATGTGTATCAGTCAGGAAAACAGGAACCACACCAGTCTTGTGTGTGTGTGTGTATGGTAAAATACTCATAACATAAAATTTACTATTTTAGCCATTTTTAAGTACAATTCAGGGGCATTAAATACATTCACATTGTTATGCAACCATCACCACTACCCATCTCCAGAGCCTTTTCATCTTCCCAAACTCAAACTCAATAGCCATTAAACACACCATCTATTTTAACAGAAAGAATTTAATATAAATAATTTTTAAACCCAGGTATTGGAAGACTGAAAAGGCAAAAGGGAACTTTGAGACACCTCAAAGGTGGGATTAATTAAAGAAGGACTCAACTACCACCTCTGGGGTAGGGGGCCAAAGGGAGGAGGTTGGGATTATAAGAATTTGGAAGCTACAGGGGGTTCCTGTGAACCGACACCCAGACCCCTGAGGAAACAAAGCTGAGCAGCTGGTGTCTCTGGGGGGTGTGACAAGGATGGGGGAACAAAGCCTGGAACCAGCTGCCCCTGCCAGGGTGAAGGACCATTGATGCTGTGATGTTGATGGGACAGGAAGGAGCATGTCTCCTCTGCCTTCTCCTGCTTTGCCTTCTCGTGCCCCCATGTGTGGAACCAAACAGGGAGCACCGGCAAAGGCGAAGCGTGGGCTGCCCAGCCCCAGCTGAGCGTCCCTGTGCAAAGACGAAAGGGCCAGGTATGAGCTTCCTGTGGCTGCCATAACAAAGTGCCACAAACTGGGGGCTTACAGCAAGAGAAATTTATTCTCTCACATTCTGGAGGCCAGAAGTCTGACATCAATGAGTCAGCTCCCTCCGGGATCGCTAGGGGAGGGCCCTTCCTCCCTCTTCCAGCTCCTGGTGGCGCCTGGCACCCCTTGTCTTGTGGCCCCATTGCGCCAATCTCTGCCTCCCTCTGCACGTGGTCTTCTCCTCTGTGAGTCTCTGTGTGTGTTTCTCCTCTTCTTTTAAGGACATCAGTCATTGAATTAGGGCCCATCCTAATTCATACAACAGGTGGGTTTGGAGCTGAGACACAAGAGCTTAATAACCAGCAAGGCACTGTTCTGAATATCGGGGAATAGGGCCCCCCTCAATCCACACAAGGCACTCAGGCCTTTTAGCACCTCAGTTTTCCCAGTTGTAAAATGGGGGTTGGATTCGCAAACAGGTGAAGATCAACTGCGTGTAAGGCTCCATATCACATGTGCCAAATACAAGGGGACAAGACCCAATTCCTGCTCTTGAGGTGCTTCAGGTGAACAATGGCAACCCTGAGCAAACAGGTGAAGTCCAGGTAGAGAGGGGAGTGCTGAAGGTCTGCAGTGGGTGGGCAGTCTAGGATTCCTAGGTGAAAGCCCCTGTTTGTTTGACCTGGTGGGGGGCAAGAGCCACCCAGGTGGAGTGTGAGTGGGTGCCTGGGTTCACAGGATTGCCATGCCTTCCCCCAAGCTTTCTGATGGAGTTGAGGGATCCCAGACGGGGCACAGAACTCACACGTGTGCTGTGCGAAGTGGTTTTCAAAGGACGGGCTGCGGCTTCCATATTCATCCTACCAAGAGTAATGTAAACTGCCTTCCTCACTGGAGCTATGGTTTATTTGTACAGTTTGGGCCATTTCTGTAAACATTTGACCCGTTTGGAAATCCAATCCAAAAGGAAAGCAAATGAGGGCTTTTATATTGTGCAATGGAATTCTCGACAGTGGTGACATTTTACCTATTACAATTTATTGAATGCTGCATTCAAGAAGCAAGACAAGGGAAAGACCTGGTTTTTCGTTTTTGTTTTTGTCTTGTTTTTAAACATCTCACGCTCTAGGGGCAAGGGAAAACGCGTGGATTTGTGAAGCGGTGTGAGACTCAGCGTCCCCGTGGGCTGCAGGCAGGCTTCTCTTTCCTGCTGCAGCCCCCAGCACACAGCGCAGGGCTCAGTGAATCTTGGATGCACGGGAAGCCCCAGGGACGGAGTCGGGGACCTGCCTGGGGTTCGAGTGAGCGGCTCCCAGGCGAGCAGGTCCCCTGGGGAGGTCCACAGCTCTGCCTCTTTCAAAGCATGGGCGAATCTTTCGCAGCCTGCCTCACAGTTTTCTTGTCCATGGAACCGTGCTATAAATATGCTAAGGAGCATGTTAAGGAAATGAAATGTGACTTTCAAATTAAATAACTAATTGCCACCAACTTATGTTTCTAAAATATTAATATAGAGTTTTATAAAGTGGGACTTGCTACAGCTAACAGACCAGAGGGAGGAAAAGAGAGAAAGAGAGAGAGAGGGAGGGAGAGAGAGCCCACGCTACAGGTAACAGATGACGGGTCTTTAAACTGTTATTATGATTGTGTCGGTACAACTTGGGGGGATTGGAGATACATCACCAGAAACTATAAATGGAGAAAAATGAACACATCAGCTAGTTCCTTAAGAATTCAGGGATGACTTTCCAGATCTTTAACCCCTGGTATGAACGACGTGGACACCGGTCCCTCACACCTGCTGCCCAGGTAGGAGGCCCCGTCTGTGCTGTTGTTTCTGTGCACGCCAGTCGCACCCCAGTCCTACTGCACACGAGGTGTTACAAAGAACAACAATCACTTGCACTGGCAGCTCTGAGTTTGGCCCATCGTAGGGTGGGAACAAGAGGCCCTGAGAATCTTGTTAAACTTGCAGACTCCGGGGCCCTTCCCACAGAGGTCCTGATTCACTGGGCCTGGGGCAGGGCCCAGGAATCTGCATATTCACCAAGGACCCCAGGTGCTGCCCTGGACCGTAGAGTCCAGTGAGAACGGAGATCCTACCTGGGTTGTTCCCTGCACTGCACCTTAGCACACATTTCTAGAAACATAGCAAATTTCTGTGAACTGACTCAAGACTCCTGAGAAGTGAATGTAAAGTTTGTGTCTCAGTCAGGGTCCCATCAGGAAGTAGACGGACTACTCGAGCTGAAAGAATGCCAGGAGCATGTGCTTCTTATCCAGGTGGAGATGGGTGTAAGAGAGTCCCGAGGGGTCGGACAGGAAGCCAGGGCCAGTGACACTGGAGCTGTGACCACTCCTGGTTCCCAGGGAGCAAGGCAGGAGAGGAGAGCAGGGCTCTGATGGGGAGAGTCAGGTCGGGGTGGCCACCAGGAGAGGGGCCGAGGTGACCTCCCAGGGAGGACCTCCCAGGAGGGAGAAGAGTAAATCAACGAGTGGCTGAGCTCAGCCGGACAGAAGCAGTGTCCTTTATTTCTTCCTAAACCCACCTTGCGTCTATCCCCGTTGTCCATCCCCACCGCCACCGTCTGCCTCACACCCCGCTTGTTTCACACCTGGCTTATGGCCTCAGCTTCCAGACTGGCCTCCCTCCCCAGCCTCACTCTCTTCCAACCCACCTTCCAGAGGCCAAGAGACAGATTTCCAATGCCCACCCCTGAGCAAGCACCAACACATTAGAGCCCCTCTGGGGCCCCACTGCCTACAGAACCACGTCCCTCCTCCAAGCCCAGCCCCAGGGCTGCCCCCAACTCCCCACGTGCCCCTCTCCAGCCTCCTGCCCACTTGTGTGGACACCACCCTGGGGAGCAGGGAGTTCCCAGGAGGCTCCTGGCAGTTTCCCTCCTTGCACCTTTGCACACCTGCTCCTTCTGGCTGGACCCCCTTCCCTGGTCTTGGAGGGTCCAGGGCTTCCTTGAGGATTCTGCTCCGGTATCACCTCCTCCAGGAAGCCTCCCTTGACCTCTGCCTCTACATCAGACCCCCTTCCTCTGAGCACCCACAGGGTCGCCCTCCCTCACAGCCAATGAGCTCACACAAATGACTTCTGTGTAGTGGCCGAGTGTGACTGGTGGGTGGACGTAGACATTCAAAGTAGGCTTTTCCCCAAATGCCAGGGAGAAATGAGACCCAAACTAATAGCATCTGCAGTCCCACGTCCTTCCACAGCGATGTCATTGTCACCATTATCACTGGTCACCCACACTCATCGTTTGCCTCCGAGGAGGCAGGCACAGTGCCCGCTGACTGGGTTTGGGGCCAAGGTGGCCCCTCACAGAGATCACTGGCTGGGCAATGATCTACTCACTCTACTCACTGAGAATTTTCAGTTATTTTGCTGGTCTCAATAAATGTATTGTCCTTCGGCTGTGTCCCCTCTGCACAATCCTAGAGCCCTTAACCCTGGAACACAGTGGCCTGGGTGGCTGCCAGGAGCCCCTGTCAGCTAGGTGGTGGCTGGAGATGGGGCTATTGAGTGTCCCCAGCCTCGGAATCTATATCCCAGAGCCCTGCGGGCAGCGGGACACCCAGATTGGGCTTGGACTGGGTCCTGATTTGGAGCACAGTGAAGCTTCTATTCTGCTCGGGCTGCAAACCACCCCATTCTGGGGCATTCACATTTCTGCTGGGTTTGTGGTCACATCCAAGCTGTTCAATTTCACCTAAATCAGCAGCACTCGGGGTGTCAGTCTCAGCCCTGTGGATTCGGTGACCATCAGTGCCAATTACTTGAAATGCCAGTTGCCACGGCAATTCTACCTTTGCACAGGCCAACAGAAGAAAAAAATTTGTCCTAAAGTTAATTGAAACCAAACCGAGACCAGGCAGCTCCTTTTTGGGGGAGTTGACCCCGGCTCCCTTCCTATCTCCACTTCCTCCTCGTGGTGTTGAAGCTGATCCCACCCCAGCCCACATTTTGATTTTTGCTCAATTCACCTTTGTTGGGATCTGGGTTCAATTTCTTTGAATAGTTGGTGGAATCGACAGCCCGTGTGGATATTTGTGTGTAATGGGCAAACTGGATCATTTATTTGTCTGCTGGACTAAGTGTCTCTGCTGTGGGGATTTTTGCCTTCAAGAGGCACGTGTAAGTTCCAGGGTTATGAAATATCAAATTATATTAACTGGTACAGAGGGAGAAGGTAGGGCAGAGTGACGCAGTCCAGGGGATATTGGGTTACTTCCAAGACCAGTTGATTTCTACAGCCCATCTGAGCTTCTTGCATGTCTGTGGGGATGAAATTGATGGTGAATCAATTGGCCAGAAGTTTCTCCTGGGAGACTCTGAGCTTGGCCTGTCCTCTGGTGTGTCTGATTTTCTATTGAGCAAAAACTTGGATAAGAGGAACAAGAATTAGTCTTAAAGAGCATAACATTCATTATGGAAATATCCATGACAGCTGATAGAGTTTTATGTTACCATTCTGGGCTATAATATATATATATTTTTTATTTTAAAGGTATCTTTTAAAATATTTATGTATTTATTTTTAAAAACAGTATTGAGATATAAATTCAGATACAAGTCACTCATTTAAAGTATGAAATTCAATGAGTCTTGATATGTTACATTATTAATGTTTTAAAAATTGGGGTAAATATATACACCATAAAATTTACAATTTTAAGTGTGCCATTCAGTGACATTAATTACATTCACAACGTTAAGCAACTGTCACCACTATCTGTCTCCAAAACTTTCCCCTCACCCCAAAAAGACATCCCCGCAGATGGTGAGGACGTCCAGATGAAAAACGAGGAAATCTTGCCAAGTCTCCCAAAGATCTTAACTCCAAAACACAAACACCTGGCTCCTTGGTTGCTAGAAGGTTCCGGTTCTTGAACTCGAGCTCCACAGAGGAAGGGAATTTGGCTCAGTGTGGTCGACATCTGGAACAGCGTTTGGTACACGTAGGTGCGTGTTTGATATTAGTGAGATTTGTTGTTGGAATTATCTTAAAATTGGGGTGCTGGAAGAGCTGTGGTGACGCCCACTCCCTCCTGGGGGCTCTGTGGCAGGAGAGGAGCCCATGGTCGGATGGCCAGCCAAGGAGGCTCTGGGTCTCTGTGGGGCCGTGGGGGGCTGATGGGATCTGGGTCCAGCTGCCACCACCTGCCTTCACCATCCCATGCGACAGCCGTAGTGGCTTAAATCTGCCAGGACACTTGATATCCTTCTGAGACCTCTCTTGAAATAAGTAGAATGAGAGTTTATTGCCCCCTTTTACAGATGAACTAACTGAGGCCCAGGAAGCCTCAAGACATCCCCTCACCCTGGAGTTGAGCGAGAGGAGAACTTTGAAGCCGATGCCCGCCCGTTACCCTGGGAGCCAACAAGGGGAAGCCGACTTTCCTCCTTCGATCAATCACCAAGGCTAGAAATAACCACCCAAACTTCATGGAGTCCTCACCTACAAATTGTTTTCGAATCAGCATACGTTTTCAGATGGTGTGGTAGTTTTGAAACGTGGCTGCATATCCTCTGACCCACCTCCCTTGGAAAGGTGGATTCTAACCTCCTTCCCTGTGGACACTGGCTTGGCGACTTTCTGCAACAAACAAAATGCAGCAGAAATCACCCTGCATGGTTTCCAGGATGGGTCATTAAAGTGTCTCTCTTCGGTGTCCACCCCTAGAACCCAGCCACCGTGTGCAGGAACCATGTCAGTCCTCTGGCCAGCAGCCCCCACTATGGTCACAGTGTCACTTGTGTGTCAGTGCCCAGCCCCAGCCTCTGAGCCTGCCCAGCAGACGCCACCACTCAGAGTAGCAAGTAAAGTAAATGTCAGCGTTTTAAGCCAGCAAACTTTGTGACCCAGCCATAGATATAGGGATCAGGTGACATTGCCTCTTGTGACACATGAGATGCAGCCTCTTCTAGGGGCTCCCTTTAACTTATCTTAAAATCCCTCCTACCAAGCTTCTATCTCCCTGCATCTTGGTACTTAGTCTTTTAGTGAAGAAAAATTAATCATCATTTGCCACAACGAGGACAAAACTACTTCTCATGTATTAAGTGGGGATCGCAATGTGCTGTTTCTTATAGGAAATTCAAAATATTTAGCAAAAGTGTCCACTTTTCACCATACCCATTGATGCCACTGAGGTGGGCAGACCCTGGAGCCTGTGACCCCCCCTTCCTGGTGCTCACACCCTGTGGGGTCCCCTCTCCAGGAGAGTGGGCGGGGCCTGGGCTGGCCCTGGCTGGTAGTGTCTGGCAAAGGTAACTGATCCCAGTACGTGGTTATGTGAGGATGTCACCTGAGGCCAGGCCTCGCTTGGCTGGAGTCCTCTCACCCCTGCTGGCTGTGAAGAAGCAAGTGGCCTTGCCTGGGAGCCCCATGTGGTGGGGGACTGTGGCCAGCCTCCAGTTGTTGAGGGCAGCCTCCAGCCGAGGGCTAACCAACAAAACAAAACAAAACGAAACACCAAAAAACCCTGCAGCTTTCGATCCAACAGCCCTTAGGAGCTGAGTTCTGTCGAAGCCCGAGCAAGCAAGGAATTGGATCCTTCCCCAGTCGAGCATTCAGAGCAGACCCCTGCCCTGGGATCGAAGGCTTGCAGAGGACCCGACTGAGCCGTGCCTGGACTTGTGACCCACACAAACTGAGAGATAACTAGAGCCTTGTTGTGAGCCGCTAAGTTGGTGGAAATGTGTCATGCAGCACATACCACCTTAGTCTCTGTTACCACCACGTCATGCCACCTCAGCATGTTCTCGACCTGTCACCAGTTGACCCTATGGAAATGTAGGCCATTTCCCTGGGACACAGGCCCCTTGCCACTTACCTCTGCCCGCACCTCTGAACCTTCTCCTGCGCCCTCCCTCCCTCAGGCCATTCCTGTCTATTCCCGAAGCACATCAAGCTCACCTCTACTTGACACTAACCATTCCATCTTGTCTCTCTGGACTGTTCCTCCCCCAAGTCTCCACACAGCTGGTACCACCTCCTCCGGGAAGCCCTTCCTCCCCACCCGCCTCATTTTCATCTTGGCTCTTTCCAGGACCTGACGCTGCCTTGCTCAACGATTGGTTTATTTTCTCTCCCCCAGCCCCAGTTAGAATGTGAACTTCCTGAGTTAAGGGACTGTGGCCTGTTTGCCATTGCAGCCCGAGGGTTGGGACACTCCTTGGGACGTGGTAGATGCTCAACTAATATTTGTGGACCATTCTGAGGTCCCCCAGTGAGCTGGCGGTAGTCGTCACGAGTCCCACCCTGTGACGTCCCGAGAGCAGCCTCCCTCCTTCCCCAGTGGGGAACGCAGCTCCATGGACGGATGTTGGGGCATTTCTATTCTCACAAATAAACAAATGAGGCTGCCTATGTGGGGAGTTTCAGCTCTCCAGAGGCCGAGTAAGGGAGTGATTTATTTTGCGGCTGGGCTACAAGCCTCTTACCAGAGGCTGCCTCAGAACCTCTCGGGCAGCCAGCTCTGCTCCAGGAAAGGAGCCATTCATAAGTCTGCAGCTCCAGCAATGACAAGATAATTGTCACCGAGCTCGTGGCTCTGGCTCCGGCTATTTGCCTCCAGCCTGGGTGCCTGGAGCCTCGGGGTGATGGAGAGACCCATATCTTGCAGGGCTGGTGCCAGCTGCTGGGCAGAAAGCCGCTGGCCCAGCAGCAGAGTTAGAATGTCAGTGAAAAGGGTTCCCAGGGCACTTAGCAGCACAGGCCACTGGATGTCCGGGCCCAGGTGGGCAGAAGCCTGCTCACACGACAGGGCAGACCCCCTGTGGGATAATGGCACTCGCACAGTCATGGGGACGAGAATCCCAAACACCATGGAAACACCAGGCATGCGCCTGCTTTCACCGCCTGCTGGGCTGCGGCATCAGGAGGGTTGGTTCCGCGGAGCTGTCACTGTCACACACGAGCACTCTCACTAGTACCCTGAGCTCCTCCAGGACCAGGACAGGTGGGAAAGCGCCAGGGGCACACGGGTCAGGAGGTGTCAGCTAACATTTGAATAACAAAACCTGGGTGTGAAACTCTCAGCAAGGAGCTTCACAAGGAAAAATTCAGCTCTCAGATCTGTCCCGCTCTGAAGTGTCTGCAACACGCTTACCATATTGCAGGGTGGTGCGCACGCGTGCATCCCTCCCTTCTGGTAGCAGAGGCCGTGTCCAGTGACAAGAAGAACAATCATAATAGAAACAACAACTGAAGTTTGTGCGTTTTCCTTCTTCATTTAATTCCCACGGCACCCCGCATTCAGACACGGGACGTACCCCACAATCCATGTGCCAGGGCAGCACCCTCGACGCCTGGCTTGGGGCTCATCGGGCCCATCCTGGGCTTGGAGTCGGGACAGGGAGAGGGGGGTGGGCGGGATAATTGCACAGACAGAAGACCCCACCCCAGGGCCGGCACTAGCAAGGACAAGTCGGCTTGTGGGATGTGATGTTAATCCTCGTTTTGTGACTGGGGGTCTGAGGCCCAGCTGAGTGAGCTTCAGCAGGGGGACAGGGGACAGAAAGGGAGGCGGGGACCAAATCCAGTGTTTCCTAATCTGAGCCCCCACCCCTCCCAGAGACGGGACCTGCTGGGGCTCAACAAAAGGTGGAAGGATGTTTGAGATGCGCAGCCGCAGCCGCAGGCCGCTGCCCGGATTGAAAACTCACCTGGGCTCCGGGATCGGTCATCCCCCTGTGATTCCCCCAGCGGTCTCTGATGCGCCTGTACTCTGGGGCCGTGATGAAAGGATTGCCTGTCCCCGCTCGCACCACGGGGGCGTGAGGGACTCCAGGCCACCTGGGGCTGGACACCTGGGTGTAAAGGGAGGCGTCATCCAGGAAGCCGCTGGAGGTGACGCCGCATTTAGAACCCAGTGACCAGTCTACTGCTCTGAGGTGCCGTTCTGGGCTGAGATGGGGGCAGGTCAGACCAGGACGAGGGAAGAGCATGGGGGGGGGGCATTCCCAGGAGGGTGCTGGCCGGAGCACCATCTCCTGCCAGCACTTCTGTCTCCGGCACACGCGTGTGCAGGCAGCTAGGGCTCACCAACCAGGGCTTCCCTCTGCTTAGGGGCTGCCAGCAAGGGTGGTTGGAAATGGCCCCAAGTCACATGTGAGTGTCCAGGGTGGTTTGCTGACCATGCCAGATACAGAGGGGGGTGTGTGTGTGTCAGTGTGCATGTGAGCACGGGTGCCAGAGCGTGGGCAAGTGTGGGAGTATGAGAGTATCTGAATGTGTGCACAAGAGTGTGCACATGTGGGTATCTGAGTGTGCATGAGAGTGTAAGTGTGTATGTGGCGTGCACACAAGCATCTGGGTGTGCATGCGAGTGAATGAGTGTGTGCACGTGTGCACGTGTGTGAGAGCGTGTGTGCACAAGCATGTGTGTGAGAGGTTTTAAATACAGATTTGCTCAATGTCCTCCTGTGGCCTGGGACTGCTCCCTTCTGCACCAGCCGTCAGTTAGCCCAGGAATTTCTGGAACACCAAGAACAGTGTCAGGACACTTGCAGAAGGAAGCTGCTGCCTGTGAGGGGGATGAAAACAACACCCGGGAGCCTCGGGAGGGAGGGGTCCTCACCGCAGGGGTCCCAGGTACTCCCGAGAAACTGTAAGGCTCTGCGGCCAGTGACCTGTGCAAGGACAGCATCAGTTTTCCTTTTACACTCCAAGATATCATAAAACTCTTTAATTTAAATATTACACAAAATGCCTTTTCTCTTTCCTATTTTTTTCTCATCTCATCCTCACAATAATTCCCAGAGAGTGGGCTAGAAGGGGGAAATCATCCTCATATCTTGATGCAGAATTTAAAATGACTTGTGCATTGTGCCAGTCATTGGATTGGGAGTTGGGGTAAGATCCCAGGGATTTGCTGTCCCACACAGGAACCCCCCGAGACAGAGAAGTGGGGGTGAAACTGTATTTTCCATGTACAGTATTAGCTGCACATCAGGGGGTTGTGCAGCTCTAAAAATTAAATTAATCTCCCTCTGCTTTTTAGCCTCTCTTAATATCCTTTTGATGCTACCACTGTAGTTACCATTTTTGCTAGTTGATTCATTGTATTATTTCTTCCCTTGTTTATTCCAAATATTTATATCCCTGCTGGAGGTAGAAAAGTGCTCTGGGATGAATGTTCACTACCTCTCAGCCTCGCTCCGTCTGGACTATTTGGAAGAAATCCGGGCAGCTCAGCACTTTTGATGGTTTGTCTACGATCCCCAAAAGCACGACACGCTGGGTCTTCCCTCTACCTTCAGAGGCTTGGTCCCAAAGACACAGTTGGCGATTTATTTATTGCCATCCTTGGGGTTTTACTGGGGTCTCCATAAAATCTGCCTGTGGAGTTAGAAAGATTTATAGTCAGGGTTGTGTTTTGGAGATTTTTAGATTCTGCATGTTTGGTTTGTCATTTTGAGAAAAGCCACAAGTTTTGTTTAGTTTTAAACAAAGGAATTTCAGGATCGGTAGGGAAGCTGAAGAGAACCCTACGTCTCTGGCAAAAGGGAAGAAAACATTTTCTGGGGCATTCTCAAGGAAGTAGAGGCCACAAGAATTTGGGACAATTCGTCTGGTATTTTTTCCACCTTCAATTCTCGAGTTTTTAAATCTCTCTCTCTCTCCTTCGCACCCTGATGAAATAGCTGAAGAGATAAAAGGGAAGGCTTCGGGGAAAATAAAAGTTATCTCTGAAAAGTTTCCAAAGAATTCATGTTTCTCATACTCAGACACAATTAAAACTCGCTTGCCAAGGTAAGAAGTAAGAGTTTGCATTTAGATAGAATGTCCAATATGTTTTTAAAAGGCATGTGTTGTTTCTTTCATAAAGAATGTAAAATTTAAAACTAACAAATATTTTCACCTTCATGCCCAATTTCTCTTAAAAGATTTAGAAAGAAGTCAAAGGCAGCTTTTCCCCATAAATAACACAAAACCATCAATTTCTCTCAAGCAGGAATTTGTTTTTTGTGTATACCAGAAGAAAGCGAGCATTCTAATGTTGCAAACAGCAGTTTACTCCCTCTGCCTGCTGTGCTGCAAATTCTGAGTCACCCCGGAGCCACGTGGAAAAGCCCATTCCGTCTCCTCTCAATCTCTCCTAAATATTTCCCCTGCAGGAATTTTGCTTTCCCTCGTTTCCATGATTTTAACCTAAATGCAACTCAAGAAATATTTCATCTATTTAAATATTTATGTATATAAAATGTACAAAGTCATCATAGACAGGTACCAAGTTTTTGCAGCAGATCATACCAATAGTAACATGCACTATTAGCTTTACTGTGAATATAGACATAGCACAAACCAAACTGTTGAAAGAGTTTTCATAGTAGCTCAAACTTAGACACAATACAAACCGAAAGAATTTTTATAATAGCTCAAACTTAACAACTAATTTTAATAGGGTTAATATATCCTCGTTCAGGGTCCATGAATAAAACATGCTTTATCTTGGCAGTGGGGGAACTGGTTCATTAAATAAAAAAGGACAAAATACGCAGCGCTTTCATGTCACCTGAAATGGATGACAAGTGGGGGGGGGCGTTCATAGACCACAAGAAACTCTTTCGCTCCCCCACAAAACAGCGAACACTCCCCACAGCCCCAGAACACGTTACAGCGAGCTGTCTTCTGGCGGGGACAGCTGCCCCCATAACTGGGGACTGCTCAACCACCCCAAGCCACGTTCACGTACTGCTGGGAAGAAAGCGCCTGCAGCAGACCTCCCACCGGGAGCAGGGAGGCGACCCAGACACCCTCTTGCCCAGCAACCTGCGGTTTGCACCGGTGAAGCGCCTTGTCCCTCCGCATGGTGTGACGCCAGCACCTTCAGCGAGGAGGGGGATATTCAGTGGGCTCTTCCAATGTCTCGACATCAGGATTTCAAAAATCCACATCAGGCAGAAAATGTATGTTGTGACTGACTGACTTTTTATGCCTTTAGTCTGGATATCTGGTGTCATAGATGCAATCCAAAATGTCTGCATTTTGTCAAGAAATACTTGTAACTTTAAACGACCTCATCCCCCATCTCATTAGGTGTCCCTCCCACAAGCGGATGAGAAGCGGGCAGCTATTCCTGAGGCTTCCTTAAAGGCATGAGGGCACTTGCTCCGGGTCCCCGCACAGGAGAAGCAGAGCCAGGCTGTGCCCCGTACACCCTACTGCCTGCTGCACACAGATAGGACGGGGCAGGCCAGGTCACAGCTTGGTGGTGGCACCAGTGTTCATGGCACCTTCCATGCCCAAAAGTGTGCAGACTTAGATGACAAATTAAATAATCACCCTACATATAAATAAGTGCGTGATTACACATTACCTTGTTAACACGAGGTAAGCACCACATGCAGGGGGCTATAGCCATGTGCGTATTTGCTCATAATTCTAGATGCATGAAACAAACCCTGGGACTCTCTGAAACCCCACCCACCCCTCTACACACACACACACACACACATACACACGGTAGAGCCAACTGTAACGTGTGCACAGGGCACCTGAGCCCTCACAGGGGTTGCGTTGCCTGCATCCTGGTGTTGCTTGAACTTGAACTTCCTGCAAATAGATCGTGGGGGGTGTGTGTGTAGGGGCCTTAGGAGAGGTGGGGTCCCGAGGTGGGCAGCACAGACAAACCAGGGGGTGGGGCAGAGAGAAAGCAAAGCAGGAGGGGACACTGTGCCAGAGAAGCCTAAACCCGTTAGAGCTTTAAACACCCAAAAGTGCTTAATTTGCAGCAAAGAGGGGAAAAAGTCTCTCTCTTCACCGTACTTCTGGGCAAGTCCCAAATGGAGGATAACAAGGAAGGCCAGAAGCATCTGTTTTTTCCTCCCAGCTTTATTAAGAAATAATTGATGGATAAAAATTGTATATATTTAAGGTCTACAACTTGATGTTTTGATATGCATGTACATTGTGAAATAATTACCACAACCAAGCTAGTTACACATCCATCACCTCACATAGTTAGTATTTTCTTTTCTCTGTGGTGAAAACACTTGAGACCTGCCCTCTTAGCAAGTTTCAGGGATACGGTACAGAATTGCTAGCTTCGGTCACAGGGCTGTACCTTAGAGCTCCAGAACTCATTCATCCTGCAGAACCGAAACTCTTTGACCAACACCCCTGCATGACCCCCTCCCCCCGGCTGCCTGCAACCACCTTTCTGCTCTCTGCTTCTCTGCGTTCAACTTTTTTAGATTCCACATGTAAGTGAGATCAGGCATCTTTGAGTAAGTAAGAACCGTACATTCTCTGAGTTAAGCCCTGAGTAGCAGAAACATACAGGAATAATAGGTCCTCAAGTGTGGAATGAGGGTCTTGTTGAGGGGTTGGGGGTGACAGAGAACCTCTGGTTTGGCCCAGGGACATTTTTCCTGTCATCTGGCCCCGGGGGATGGAGAAAGCCCAGTGCCTGGGACCAGCAGAGGGCAGGGGCTGGAGATGAGGGGGCCCTCCCAACTGTCTCTGAGGACTGTGGCCAGGTACCCCGATCTCCAGGGGCTCAGCTTGCTGCATCCCTGTGGTCCCACCTCCCCCAGATGTGGGTGGCCTGGGGGGTCTCTGCACACCAGGATTCCCGGGCCACCCAGGGAGAGGGCTGTGCCTCCTGTGCGAGCCGTATGTACTTCTGTTCTTAATGGACGCAGGCTGGAGGGATCGTGTGTAAGGTCGAGTTCTGATCAAATTCCCAGGGCGGGACAGGTATGGACCACCTCAGTCTCTGCTAAGCGTGCACTCGCTCCCAGGGGCTCCAGGTCGAGGGCAGCCTGTGCCCAGCAGCGTGGAACTCGCCCTTGTCCATACATCTGAGAAGTGCAGGGTGTGAAAGCTATACCCCATAAGTTGCCTTAGAACCACTGGGGACTGCCACCAAGGGCCTCAACAAAACCCAGTTGCCAAGGAGGCCTGGGCAGGCTCATTTCAACAAACTGCCTCCCACACAAGTTTTATGATCAAAATCAGCACAGGGTTGCCCCCCACGGCCCACCCGACACAGCCCCAGGAGGAAGGGGAGGGAGGGAGGCGGGTTCCTGGGCTCCGTCTCAGCCAGGCGTGGGCTGAGTGCATCGGGGCTGGTCCAGACAGCCCCTCTCCCCGGGAACCCCCATTAGGACCACGGCTGTCAGGTCCCCCCTTCACCGTGGCCTGGGCCTGCTCTGTCGCCTACGTCCAGCCTCTGGCTTTGTGAGCGTGTGTCATGGCTGGGGGATGAGGGTTACTAAGACAAATGCCTTCAAGGAAGGAGAAAATGAAAGAGCTGGAAAGTTGTTTAAAATTTTAAAATATGTACGATGCCTTCGCCCACCAGCACAGCTAAAATTAACGTTGGCAAGGATGTGAGCAGCTGCTCGTGGGAGTGTGAACTTCCCTTTTGGAAAAAGGTTCGGCGGTATCTTCTAATGCCGGACATCATGCCCGCTGGCTGACGCAGCAACTCTGCTCCCGGGTTCGCACACCACAGGAAGACCGACATACGTGCACCCAAGGATGTGCAAACATTCTCTCTTCATACAGCCCCAAGCTGGAAGCCTCCCCAGTGGCCCTCGGCAGGAGGATGGGCATATGAGCTTTGGTTTATTTACACAGCAGAACACTATGCGGCAATGAAGATGGACCCGTGCAACCCAGCGATGGCTGTCACGCGCTGCCCTGCACACCCCGCTCACACGACCCTCCAAACCAGGCTCTCAGGGGCCAGGGAGCAGCTGCTTTGGGGCAGTGAGGGTTGTGACAACAGAGGCCCGGGGCGGGGTGGTTTCTGGCAGCTCATACCACTTTACTGCTGGAGGGGGGGACACAGGTGTATTCACTTTGTGATAACGCATTGTGCTCTACGCATAAGAGCTGAGCACTTTTCTGTTTGTGCTTTACAAAGAATAAAAAATTTAATAAAAATGATCCAAAAACATACACACCAGATGGTAGTAGAGAAAGGAGTGGATTGGCTCTGGGGGCCCCAGGTCAGACCTGCACCTAGCTTGCTGGGTAACCGTGGCAACCCATAGGCCTCTGCGCTCCTTCCCCTGAGAAGTGAGGGGCACAGAGGCGCCCCTCTAACCCCTTTGAAACTCTTCGTATCCTCACCATAGAAATGCACAAATGCACATTTTGCGTGCAAATTCTGGGGGCTTATGGACCTCCCTGAAGCTCACCCAGGGATGCCCAAGCAGACCCCGGGCGAAGGAGCTCTGGACAGGGCGGCTGTGGGGTGTCCGCATGAGGAGCAGGCTCAGAGCCTGACAGCCCTGGGCTGAGTCCTGGCTCCAACACTTCGTGGTCATGGGGTCTCGGGCGAGTGGCTTGGTGTTTGGGTCTCAGCCCCGTCATCTGCGAAGGGAGGATGCTGAAGCTCAGGGACAGGGTGGGAGCTTCGTCACAGGCACCCCGGCGCTCAGCTCGGAGCTTGCCCCACAGAAAGAATGCTGTAAACGTCAGCAGCTGTGCTGAGGTGGCCTCCAAGCCTCCCTCCAGCTCTGACATTCCAGGATCTATTATCTACAAAAAATTCCACCCTGAACTTAGAATTGAGTAACACGAGTCGGCGTGCTCCTCCGTGTCAAGGTCAAATTTCCTTCGGAGAGACGTGGTTTTGGCACTTGGGCTCTCTGGAAACCAAAGTCAGCTTGCAAATGAGATGTCACATGTGTCCAGTGATGGCGTCTCAGGCCTTCTGCGTGCAGAGAAGTTTCCAGAAGGACATCCGCTCCAGCCCAGAAACTGCTGGACAGCCCCACGTGGTCTCGGGCTGCGTGACTCTGGTTTTATAGCAATCAACCCTTGGCCAGAAGACTACTTGGAACCTTGGCCAGAGGCTCCTTCATGCCTTTGGGAGACGCCGTACCACATGCTTGGGGTTCCCTGATGCGCTTCCTAGAGGCAGCCGCGGCTCTTCCACTGTCCTGGCTTATCTCCTGTCATGCCAATAAAAAAGAAATATTTGCAGCAATAATAAAATAGATCCATGGATTAACTATGTTGCTCCCTTAGTCATTAGGAAAATGTTTGCCTGAGGGGCAGCTGCCTGGAGTTAGGAAGCTAGGGTGGGCGGGTCAGAGAACGGATCACATCCTCTCCGTGCCCCACTGTCAAAGGGCACAAAAAACCTCCAGAGGTTTTATGACAATTATTATCTATGCTTGACATTTCTGACGCCAAGAACAACAGACAGTCTTAGTTGAGGGCTCGCTACCCTCAGAGTTGCGTTCACCCCCACAGCCTCTTCTAAATGAGGGACAGTTTTATGCCCATTTTATAGAGGAGGAAACTGAGACCGTAGGAAACCAAGTGTCTTGATCACAGTTGCCATCAGTGAACACTGGAGCTGGGACGTGAGTCCGGGCAGGTGACCCAGAACCCACGCCCCTCACTATTCTTTCACAGCGTCCCCGAGATGTGGACGGGGGGCCATTGTCTCCATTTTCCACTTGAAAAAAGAGGCTCATAAACCGACTAGGAAATTCATCAGACAATAATAACAGGGAGCCCTGTCTAACCACGCAGATAGCAGGCCAATGCCGGCTGAGGGGCATCCTACATGACACGTGAGTCCCCCTCAAAACACCGAGGTCGTAAGAAGCAAGGAGAGGCCGAGAGACTGTCACAGCCTAGGGTGGCCGCAGGACACATGAGGGCTAAATGTTCTGTGGGATCTGGATGGGACCCTGGGACAGAAAGGAAATATTATGTAAAAACAGAGGAAATCTGAATAAAGTATGGACTTTAATAGTAAGGTAATAATAACATATCAATACTGGTTATTAATTGCAGTGACTATAATGGGTTCCTTAATACTAATGTTAAGATGTTAGTGATATATTATCACAGGGGAAACGGGGTGTAGGGTATATGGGAACTCTGTGCTATTTTCTCAGTTTTTCTGTAAATCTGAATGTGTTCTAAAAAATAGTCTATTAAAAAGAATAAGATGCCCGGAAAGATGGATAGAATGAGGGAGGGAGGAAGGAAGGAAAAAAGATTAAGCAAGAATCGCAGATGTGGACAAGTGCAGGATCTTGGTGGTGGATATATGTGTATTCACCACGTAACTTTTCCGTACGTCTGAAACTGTTTATAATACAATGTTGGGGAATGCAGAGGATCAGAGGCTAAGGGAGGTGTACAAGTCCCACCAAAGCCACGTTTCTCCTCGGGGGGTGCACATCTTCCCCGGGAGGAAGAGATTACTGTGCTCGAAAGCTTCATCCCCGCCACGCAACTGCCGGACACAGCACCCCGGAGGTGCACAGTGTGGTCCCTGACACCAGGGTCCCTTGTTCTTCCAAAGTGGATCCAAGTCTTGGCAGGGCCGGCATCAAAGTCTCGAACGCGCTGGTGAGCGGAAGGCAGGGGAACAGAGACGACACAGTGAGCGGGGCTCAGAGGGCCGGGCATGTCTGCAGGCCCGGGCTTTGTGCTGGGCACCCCCTCGGCCACAGAAGGGGAGAACTTCACACCCCAGGACTGAAGAATCTGTCAGGCTTCAGCAAAAGCCTACAAAGAGGAAAATGCGCATCTGGTGGCAGGAGGACAACCCTGGGGGACAGAAAGGGCATGTTGCCGCCCCCCTCCAACTGATTGAGGATGGGACTCACAAACAATCCCAAATGCTTCCAATCTGGTCCTCGAGGAGAAAGGATATTTGTGGTAACGGAGAAATTTGCCACCCAGCTCTGTTGCTTTGGTGTCGTGTTTCTGCGGTCACAAGTTATTCATCCAAAATTGGTCTTTGCTAAGAAACAACAAGAGAAAAATTCCATACTGCAAAATGGGATTTGAAGTAATCTTCCATTCCAGCATTGATATTGGGGAAATTAAAGGAAAAAAACAAAAGAAAAAGAAAACAGAGAATTGTAGTGGACCTCACAAGTCCTTCCACCTCCTGTCACCCCCCGATGTCAGGAGCTGGGCGTCCTCCCCGTGGGGTATGGCTGGCCTTCCCGCTGTGCCCTGGGAGGCCTGGGCTCTGCCCTGCCACGTGGATGCTGGCAGCTCTCAAAGCGCTCAGGGTTAAGGCGCCCCAAATGGGGATCCCAGTGCAGGATGCCGTAAGCACACGGGAGAAGCCCCTCGCGAGGGCAGAACTGGGTTTCAGTTTCCCAGGAGGTGTCTCCACACCCTCCTGCTGCCTTTTGGAGGAACACGTTTCCCCAGTCAGCCTCTGGGCCAGTCCCTGGAAAACATGGTTGGCCCCTTCAGCAGCAGCCTCCTCGCAGGGAGCGCAGCATGCGGGGGGGTCTGGCCGAGCCCTGGCTCATCTGCAGGGCGTAGCCGGCCCAGCCATCCCCAGCGTGGGGACCCACAACACTTCCTGAGCCAGTCACCAGCCCCAGCCTGCAGCGCCCAACCTGCAGTGCCCCAACCCAACGCAGACCCTGTCCAGGTGCTCAGAGACACTCAGGGTCAGACAGGGGCCGAGTCCTGGCCCTACCGTGTGGCTGGTCCAGTTGCTTGACTCTTGCTGAGCTGCAGCAGCTTTTGTACAAAGTGGCAACAGCAGTGACACCTGCCCGTGGGGTTTAGGGAGGAGCGAGTGAGCCAACGTAGTGCTGGACCTCAGCGTAAATGTCCCTGATATTGTCAGGAGGACACAGTTTCTGTGTGGGTCGAATCCCTCTCCCCAGAAGGGCCCCACTTGCCTGCAGCTGAGCAGTGAAAGAGCTGAGAATCAAATCAGGAAGCTGGGGCTCCTAAACTGACATCCTGGCACAAATGCCTCGGGAGCTCCCACCCCCTCTGCCCCGCCCACGCCTCGGGGGCAGGTGGGGACCAGGAAGGAACCACAGACACTGCTGGTCCTCACTGGGCCCTTCCCAGGCCCGGCCCATCCCAACCTGGCATCTTTGGAGACATCAACCATCATCCACTTGAGATGAAGCTCCCGTGTCAATGCGCGTGGCGAGCTCCGGGCCAGGGGTAGGCAGACCCACAGCCTCCTTCCCTCCCCTCCTTCCTTTCCCAAAAATGCCAAGTGCAGCTGTGGGTTTCTGAGCTAATGAGCATTACAACACAGTCACATTTTCTTCTTATTGTTTCTTTTGATGACTGGCTTTCCAGGAAACAGACACAGCTGGCGATGTTGCGCTCCACAGAGAAAGGTGTGCAACATTCAGCTCCCCAAGGCCTTGCTTTGCACCAGTGCCTGGGACGTGGGTTGGCAAGTGCTGGACAGGGTGCCCCTTAGGCAGCGGGTCCTGTGGAGAAGGGCCCTTGAGGCGTAGAAAGAGCACGTTCCTCAGTCACTGATCAGCACCACATGCCCGGGAAGATGCCTCCTAGCCGCCCACCCACCCTGGGCTGACCTCCCCTTGGGGGTCCTGTCAAGTACTGGAGCTGCCAGGGGATCGCACATGGGGCCAAAAGGCCAGGACATCAGAGGCCCGAGGAACTGTGGGCTGGGACTCCTGGAACTAGTCTGCCACGGTGCCAGGCATTGCTTCACCTATGCGTTCAGTCACTTGAGCGAGTATTCATTCAATCAACAAACATGCCACAGGGTGTCCTCTGGGCCAGGCTTGGTTCCAAAATACCACTGCATCCTCAAAGCCTAGACCAATCAGTGCCTGGCAGCTGGCGGGAATATGACTTCAAGGAATGGACTGATGGCTGGGTGGGGGGGTGGATGACCTTCATCCCCCCCGGAAGCTAATCTTTGCTGTGTTCACATAAAAATCCAAACAACAATCTCTCTCTCTCTCTGTCTCTCTCTTTCTTTCTTTCTCTCTCTCTCTCTCTCTCTCTCTCTGTGTCTTTCTCTCTCAACTCTCTCTCAAGAAGTGAACAGACCACCCAGAAGGACTGACCCAGGCTTTCATTCTCTTATAGTTTCTTAGGTCCAACATTTATTGGACACCTACCATGTGCTCAGCACTGTGCCTGGTCCTAAGAGTTGGGGTTACAAAGAAATAAAGTGATAGATCAGGGAGTGAGGATTCTCTGCTTTCAGCCCTGCAGGGACAGTCTCCTTATCACTCCCCTGCACAGGTGAAGAAACTGAGATGCAGAAATGTTAAGGGACTCAGTTAATTAAGGTGACTCCGTCAGCCACCTTGAGGCCCCCGTGTCACTTTGGCTGGCTCTGCGGTGCCACTGCCGACAAGAACAGGGTAAGGGAAGAAAGAATGCGGCGTGCAATTGTGCAGCAGGCTCTAACCACTCAGGGATTCGGAGGGAGGAGGGAGGTGAGGGCTGGAAGACCCAGGGAAGACTTTAAGGGGCAGGCAGTGGAAATGGGGTGGGGTGCTGTGAGCTCTAAAGGTCAGAGAGGGTGGAAGGCAGTGACCCTTGGTCTGGCCAGAGGCTAAGCCACTGGTCTCAAATGCAACTGGCCACTGGTCTACATTCCTTTCCTCTACCCTCTACCCTTACCCGACCCAGCAACACCAGTAATACCATCCCCATGAACAACAACAGCACCAGCACCAACAGCAATAGCAGCTGAATAGATTTGACCCTGACCACGTGCAGGGCACCGAGCCGAGAGTTTTAAGTACCTTATTTTGTTTGATTCTCCCGAGGAAGAACCATGACAGAGACGCTGTAGTGACACGCCCATTTTATAAACGAGGAACTGAGGTGCAGAACCCTTGAAAAGTGTGCCCAGAGCCAGGCATGGAGGTGCACACCTGTGGCCCCAGCTCCTCGGGAGGCCGAGGTGAGAGGATGCTGGAGCCCAGGAGTTGGAGGCTGCAGTGAGCTGTGATCACAACACTGCACTCCAGCCTGGGCGACAGAGTGAGACCCTGTCTCTTAAAAAAAAATAAAAAGAAGGAAGAAAGGAAGCAAGAGAAGTATATCAGGTCTCCCTGGGCTAGACCCGAGCCAGGACTCCTGCGCAGACGCTGGTCTCTGAAGTCAGGGCCCTCGCCTGCCCCTCGCGTGGCTTTCTGTTCAGATCTCTCTCTAGGGGGGATCACCCTCGGGGAGTGCTCACGATGTGCCGAGTGTGCTGGAAGTGTCCCACATGTAGCAAGTCACCGAATCCTTTTCATTGCCCCAGGGCAGGGGCTGTGATGTCCCTGTGGGGTCCATAAGGAAAGGATGCTCCGGAGAACCCCCACCCTGGTTGCCCAGGAACCAGGTGGCAGGGCTGAGCTTTGGTCCCTGCAGCTGGATTTGCCACCGCCCCATGCCACCTCCTCCCCAGCAGCCTGCGGTCCTGGGTCTGACTGTAGCTTACCCTCTCTGGACCTCAGTCTCCCCATCTGCAAAACTAGTGGATTCATTGAGAGCTGTAGTTCTCACTCAAGGGTGATTTTGCTCCGAGGGACACTCAGCAGGGGCTAGAGACATCTTTCGTCCTCACCCCTGGGCGAGTGCCACCGGCATCTCGTGAGTGGAGGCCAGGGCTGCTGCTCAGCACCCCGCAGTGCACATTCAGCTCCACAGCAAACAATGACCCAGCCCCAGATGGCAACAGTGCCGAGGTGAAGTCCTGACCGAGCGGGTCCCAAGCTCCCAGAAACTGAGACTAACCCCCCACAGCTGGGCAGAAAGGGAATTCTCTGTCAAGATCCTAAAAGGAAAGAAAAAACATCCTTTCCCCGTTTTTCCCAGTCCCGCCCCGAGAACACATTCTGCCTCGCACACACGAACCCTTGCAAAGCTGGAGTCAGACAGGCTTGAGAGGGATTGAGTTCCAGATGGGAAAGTGACCCAATTCCCCAGAATGGACCCAGCTTTGCACCATGCAGTATCTGCATACAACTGCAAATCCTTCCTCACTGCTGTCCAGTGCGGGGCAGTGATTTCCTCCTTTTCTTTTTCTTTGTCCTTCCTCCCTGCTGCCCTCAGACTGAAGCTCGGTGAACTCCGGCGTGGGTCGTAAGAACGTCTTTATAAAGGGTTGCATGAGATTTCCTACTATATCGGAGTTCCTGGGGATGATGTATCACGTTACTAATTCCCTTAATTGCATGTCTGGGCTAAAAACAGACTCTCTTAGTTTTCCTAAGAAGTTACATTCTTAATGACATTAAAACACGATGGTAAATGAAGCTAAATGTTAACTGATGTACTTGAATCATGAATCAGTCTATAGAGTGTTTACCTAAACTTGTTTACCCTTCTTGGTCACTCATTTTGTAGGTTTTGCCAAAGCTGAGAGAGGAACAGTGGTGTCAGATTCAGTATCTGGAAATGACTCAAGAATTTTTGTTTTCTTTCGATTTTCTGGCCCCAGACTGAGTGGATGCTGCAATCATGTAGTAATCAAAGAACCAGAAAGAGCAGGAGGCTGCAGGCTGATTCATTTCCCCGGACTTCTGCAGAGTGGGGAGGGCAGAGAAGCTGTAGGACAGATGATGTTTTTCCCTTAAGGATGAAGAGCTCTTAACCTTGCGTGCTTGGTTCTTTCCAACTCAGTTTAAAAAAAGAAAAAGATAGGGAGATATGTGATTAATAGCAAAAAACAACACATAAGGAGCACTTTCTAGATGCCAGGTGTTCTTCTAAACTTGCTGCGTATTTTTGCTCACAGAATCCGCCCCACAAACCCAGGAAGCAGGAAGCAGCGTCCTTCGCAGGTGAGGAAGATGGGTCCAGAAAGGCTAAGTAACTTGTCCAAGACGACACAGCTAGTGAGCTTTGAATTCCATCAAGCTAAGGCCAGCTGCTCTGACTTTAACCATTGTGCTTCCTGCCCTAGAACCTAGCTGTGAAGGTTCTGAATGGAGTCATCCTACCTGGGAATAGAAACAGCCCACGACTGAGACCCATCTGAAAAATCTCTATCACTTGTAAATCCCTGTCCACTGGATAAGTTATCACGTCGACATCATGATGATTTTTCCTTCTCCATGGGTTCAAAACACTGTTTTGATCTCAGTTTCTCTCTCTCCTGGTCCCACGTGCTCTCTTTTTCTCTCTCTCCCTCCTCCCCATGTATGAAACTACCCACATTTTATTTGTCGATAATTTACAATGCATTGTCAAAACTATCAAATGGTACTCTTGAGATCTGTGCATTTGAGTCTATATACATTGTATCTAAAAAAGAAAACCCATAATCAAATACTGAACTTTAGCTAAGGATACACACACACAAGTGTTTAGGAGGATGTGTACTGATACTTTGAAATGCATCAAAAAAAGTACGAGGCATTGATGACAGACAGAAAGACCGATGGATGAAGGGACAGACATGGGATAAACCAAGTCGAGCACTGTGTTAATTACAGAAACTGGATGCTGAGTATGAGGATGCCCACTGCACAATTCTTCAAAATTTCTGCATGGTTGCAAATTTTCATTAAAAAGGTTTAAAAAATGTAGAGTGCAGACACGTAATAGAAATTCAAAAGACACAAGTTAAAAGTAAGTCTTCCTCCACTTCCTCCTGGTTTTCAGTCTTTCAGATTCCCTAGCAAAAGAAATCCCTGGTACCTGTGGTCCTGGGCTATCCTTCCAGGGATATCCTATGCTTATTTCAACACATGTATACTTTCTTTTCAATGACAATGATAATAAATAATGATCATACAGCACTTGCTACATGCCAGGCACTGTCCTAAATATTTGACATATGTTGATTTATGAAATCTCTTCAATAACCCTACAGGGTGGATGTTGTTATTATCCCCATTTTACAGATGAGGAAAGTGAGGCCCAGAGAGAACAATTAAATAACTTTCCCAACTTCATTCAACTCATCTGTGGTGAGCTGATGGCTTACAATCTCTTCCATGACTCAAAGGTTCCCACTTGGCAATACATCACACAGCTTGTCCCATTTGCATACTTTGGCTCTGCCTCTTTACTTTTAAGGTCATTTTTAGTTTTGATAGTAACTGCCAAACATCTTTCCAAAGGGGTTGTGCATGTGTTTGGGGGCACTGATCCTGACGCCTCACCCAGCGCGTGTACTGATCTCTGCTCATCCAACGCAGGCACAACGCTGCATCCACACCAACGGCCCCTGGGGTGGTGCAGCGAGCTGTGTGTGTGGTCACACGTAGCAGCCCTGAGATATTGGCAAAACAGTCTCATTGTGGTTGGAATTTATATTTTCTTCCATGTAGAAGGGACAGAACATCTTTTTACATGTTCAGATTCATTTCTACTGCTGTTCCTTCCACAAGACCATTTTCTTCCAAATTGTGGATTTAAGGGTTAGATCTAACACAGGTTTACTCCTCACTCCTAATCCTCTTACTGAGGGCAGATTAGAAAATTACATTCCTGAGAAAAGGTATTACTGCCCTGAAGGATGAGAGAAAAAACTAAAAATGGAGAGATAGAGAGAGAGCATGAAGAAGGAAGACAAAACTGAATTTGGGTTGTAGAAACCAGCAGAGATTCCTGGGCCAAATCGCCCACTTGAACCTCATTATGGTCAAACCCTGTTGCAACATTTCCCAAAAGACAAAGAAAGGGAAAACGCTGGAAGTGAAGAAAGGAAAATACCCCCGGGGCACGTGCCTGAGTGTGTGTGCACACGCATGTGCATCACTACGTGTGTATTTTAGACTTGGACTTATAAACTCTAGAGGGAAAAAAAGAAAGAAAGAAAAAAAATTAAAACACGTGAACTTTCCATACATGGAGGCCACATAAGATTTTATAATAATTTTGGGGTCTTTGTAGATGTCTCCATCTAGAACACCCTGCATCAGTCTGCATCTGTGTTCTCAGGGAGGAACTCCTGCGGTTCTCCCGGTGCCCTCTGAGTAATTTACTGGTATTTATGAGAAGAACACAGCTTAGCTGTGTCTTTTCTGCTCTAATTCATTTGGAACGTCACTTAGAAGGACAGTACTGTGTGTATTCTTGTGAAATGGTCCCATAGTCCTCCACTCCTTGGAAGCTGCACAGTTCCTGGGGACATTTAGGCAGTTCCTTAACCCACTTCATCAGGGAGAGACAGGACACAGGTCTGGGGAGAAAGGGCCAGCCTCGTTTTCAATTTCTGGTTGTTTTTTTTTTTAATTGTGGTGAGATTGCAAACTTACATCCTGAGACTAAAATTAAATGGAGGGAAGGTCTTCCCATCGTGGGTGGTCTTCCTCGGGCCTTTTAGAGGGAGAGATCGGATGGAGCAGGAGAGTACATTTAGCAACACTTCCAATAGGGTAATGACAGCAATAATGATAGCTGTCCCACTTGGGAAGGGGAAATCACGAAAGCCTACACGACGACAAAAATAAACAAGCATGTAACGCTGGCCGAGGGGGCCTGTCCTGTTCTGAACTTGGGAAACATCAAAGCAAAGCCAGTTATCGGGCCGTCCAGGCTCCAGGCTCCACCGAGTCCTGCCCAGTGCTTTTATCAGGCGTGTGGACAAGCCCAGAGGACGCTCGCTGAGCACAGCTGTGGGGGACCCGAGGCTCTGGGTCTCGGAGTCTGAACAGAAAGGATGTTCAGGCTGCAGCTGATAGACAGGGGCACGAGATGAAATTTCACGAGGATGAACGAACCTCCTGCATTTAGATTCTGAAAATTCTGACCCACAAAAAGAGCAGAGAGAGCCCAGACTGCAGTCAAGCGGAGCCAGGAAGGGATCTGCACCTGCACTCCCCCGGGCACGCAGTGAAGGTCCCTGAGCCTCGGCTTCCTCGTCTGCACAAAGTCAAGGCGGTGGGGGGTGGGGGGGAAGGTGGGAGGCAATCGGCGTGGATTAAATTCACCCAACATCCATCTGGTAAGTATGCTCCGAGCTTCGGCTATGTGCCAGGCACGGTTTGGGGCAATGGGAATAAAGTGGTGAAGAAACCAAATTTTAAAATATTCTTGAAGAAATCAGTTTGTAAAAAATCCTTGTGGTGATGAATATGTTCTGTTCCATGTCTGTGGTGATGGATGCAGGAATACATGCATATAATAAGTTGCATAGAACCACACACACATGCAGGCACACACACCACATACCACACACACGCGTGAGCGCTCACGCAATTATAAGTAAAACCAGGGAAAGATGGGTGGATTGAGTCAACGTCAATATCGTGATTGTAACATTGTATTAATATTATTCGACAAAACATTATCATTGGGGGAAACTGGATGAAGGATACATTGGATCTTCCTGTATTATTTCTTAGAACTGCCTGTGAACCTACAATGATCTCAATACAAATTTTAGTTAAAACAAAGCAAATAAATACATCACAACCCCCGCCCTCCTAGAGCTCGTGTTCTGGTGGGGAACTTCCACGCTAGACTCTAAGAAGCGAGAGGCGTGTGGGAAGCCCCCAGCTTCACGTTAGGCATCCAGCACGCGGGCGGTGGGGCACCCGTATGGCAAAGCAGGATCGCACAGTACCACAGACAGGCACTGGGGACGCTGAGGGACAAAGGGCCAGAGAAGTGACAATTACCATAAAACAGCTTAAAACAACAGAAATTCATTCTCTCACAGGTCTGGAGGCCAGGAGTATGAAATCAAGGTGTCGGCAGGGCCACACTCTCTCTGGAGGCTCCAGGGGAGGGTCGTTCCTGCCTCTTCCAGCGTCCTTGGCTTGTGGCCGCTTCACTCTAATCTCTGCTGCTGTCTTCATGCGGCTACCTTCTCTGCGTCTCTGTGTGTCTGTGTTCCCTCCTCTTCTATTTCTTGTAAGGACGTTTGTCATTGGATTTCGGGCCCACCCTAATCCTGGATGACCTCATCTCAAGATCCTTAACCTAATTACATCTACAAAGGCCCTTTTTCCAAATAAAGTCACCTTCACAGGTTCCAGAGGTTGGGACACGGACATGTCCTTGGGGCGGGCAACTGTCAACCCCTGCAGATGGTCCCAGGTGGTGAGAGCCTGACAGAGCAGGAGAGTGTTTGAGGGAGAAGAGGGTGACACGGGGGGCCTCAAAGGCGGCAGCCGGCACACAGTCAGTCTTCAGAAAATAATGACGACAACGATTCTGATTAAGCCCTGAGAGGAGACTCCTGGGACTCCCCCCCAGTCTTGCCCCTGGACTCTGTTGCCCCTGGACTCTGTTGCCCTCGCCTGCTTGGTTTCATGCTGTGGCTGGTTTTGATTCTCCGCCCAGTGTTGACTTGTTGGGGTGGATGACCTCCTGCTGTATAACCTGAGTGGCTACAGGCAGCGATCTGCATTTTGCAACATCCAGAAAGCCCCCGTGGGCTTCAGGCACCAGAGTCAGCAGCCGGGTCTGCGGGCGGAAGAGCTCTCCCAGGCAGGGCCCGTTACATGACCCGGGGGGCCGAGGGCTAACTGAAAACGCAGGGCCCTTTGTTCAACAATTGCCGATTTCAGGATGGTGGCAGCAGGGCGCTGAACCCAGCACAGGCCTTCCTGAGCCCAGGCCCCTGGTGACCGTGGGGTCACATGTCTGAGGAGCTGGTCCTGCTCCCAGGCTACGGAGAGGCAGGCAGATGCACGCCCAGGCTGCACGGGGAGCACCTCACCCTCCCCTGAAGGTGCTTTCTGGGTGTGCCAGTCTCAGTCAAATGACATCCGTTTTGGTGAGCGTTGTGGGGTTGGCAGAAATAAGATGGGGTGTCTGCACGGGAAACCTTAGCCAGAGCCGTGGGCTGACTTCCATCACCACGGCTGTGCTCGCCTCGGCTGCCAGCACAAGCAGGGGGCCTCGCCATGACAGGGCATGGGAGTGCGGAGGAGAGATGGCTGTGCATAGCCCTGAGGGCACAGAGGGTCCTAGGGGAGCCCACCCGTGGCTCCCAGGTGGCATGGGAGAAAAGCCCACACTCCCCAGATCCCTTGAGTAGTGTCCCTCACAATTCATGCTCGCTTGGAGCCCCAGAAGGTGACCACACTTGGAAACAGACTCTGCGTCTCACGGTGGGCCCTGAATTCAATGGCTGGAATCCTCACGAGGAGCAGAGAGGACACAGTGACATGCAGGAGGGGAGAAATGGCAAAGTAGTCAATAGGGTGAGCTTGGGCAGAGCCCGTGGCGTTGTGCCTCGGTGACAGCAGATGTCGGAGTAACCCCAACCCCGTCTGATTAGACAGGCCGGGGTCAGGTGGCTCTTGGGGGAGGCCTGAAGGCCAGACAGCTCCGACCTTCAGTGGATGCCATGTGGACGGTGCCGCACAAGGCACCTGGGTGTCCTGGGAGCCGGGGACAGGACAGGGGTTTCTGAATGGCCGGAGTCGGAATCTGAGATGACCAACTTTCCTTGGAATTGGCTGAGATCACATGGTCTGCTGCTAGGGGAAGGGGACCAAGACAGAACTGAAGTTATTTTGTAGAAAGAACAACATAGTGGTTGTTCAAGTCCCAGACCTGAGTGGACTTCACTGGTGACCCTGCTGTGATGTGTCCATTCTGTCCCTGTCTTCAGGCATTGGGGTTCAGCTCAGGTGAGCTAGTACAGGTCCATCTCTCAGCATACCTCAGGGTCAGCATCCGCCAGGGATACAGAGGAGGAGGAGGAAGCCGCCTACAGGAGAAGCCCCCTCAGAGAGCAGGTTCATGGTGAGGACCAGGGAAGGGAAGACAGGGAAGCGGGACACCCCTAGGATGGTTCGAGCTGCTGGTGGCCTGTCCCTCTGCTGGAGCCAGGAGGAGCCCTGGACATCCTCCTCTGAAAGCTGGTGCTCACCACTCCCACCAGCTCTCTCCCCTGTGGCTCTCGCCGCCCCAGCATGCACGAGGATCAGGACCCAGCACAGGGCTCCCCAAGGGGAAAGTCGCCCACCCCTGGCCAGCGCCATGTTTTCCAACCAGCACCTCTGCCCGGCCCCTATGGGAGTCTGCACCTCCCAGAGTGTGTCTCATGCAGCCAGACCACCACAGGCCTGTAGCAGAGCCGGTAACTGGGGTCCTAGTGTCCGGTGGGCCCACTCCCAGACTCCAAAGGAGGAGCCAGGGGGCCTGACAAGTCCTAGATGGCCCTCACGGTGGGGTTTCTTGACTGCTTACAATATGTAAAGTGACAGCCCTACATTTTCTTCTTTGAGCCTCACAACACCTCTGCAAGGAGGACCATCATCACCTACCATGGATTGCTGAGGAGACAGAGGCTCAGAGAGGGCAACCCACTTGCCCAAGGTCCCACAGCAGTGCTGATGGCTCCAGACTTGGACCCGGGCAGCCTGGCTCTAGAGCTCCTCACTCTTACCCAAGGCACACCTGTGACACCCAGCTAGAGGGTGAGGTTGCAGAGAGGCCCGTGAGCAGGCAGGTGTGGTGGCCGCTGGCAGGCACGAACACAAGTGTTCCCTCCATGTCGGGTGTGGGAGCCCATTCAGCCCTGCTTGTCGATGCACACAGGGCTGAGCAGGACCCAGATGCTCGGCCTTGGCCTCGGGGCCTCTCCTCCCAGACACAACCTCTGTTGTCCTCAGTCCGAGGTCAGCATTCCCTTCCAGGTACCCCAAAGTCAGGCACAGCTCATACACACAGATCAACTTGAAATCATTTTAGACATCCAAGGTGGGAGCAAGGGCCTTGAAACCCTATCCTGAATGGGACAAAAGGCTGTGATGGCATGTCTGGGGGCCCTGCCCAGCCTTCCTGTGGGTGAGGCAGGGTCACCACAACAGGGAGGCCATTTGTACCAACTCTCAGTGTGGCCGCTGGCTCACCTGAGTCTCCTGTGCCCGACTTCCTCGCGTCTCCTTGGGAGGACGCCGAGCGTGGCAGGTAAGTGCACAGTGGCACGAGCTGGATGGCCTAGGTTCAAATCCCACCTCGACGGTTACCAGCTGGATGATCTGTGGTGAGTTACTGTCTCTCTCTGAGTCTCAGGTTGTCCAGATGCAAAATGGGAATGTGCTCAGCACCAGGGTTATTGTGAAGGCTAAATGTCACTGCACTTTGGGCATTTAGAACCGTGGCTGGTCCTTCCCCTGGAGAAGTTGAACCATGTGGGAGGTGATGCAGGGACTTTACTCAAAGGATCCTGTTCACTCAACAACCTCCCACCTGCCAAAGACATCCATGTCCTAATCCACAGAACCTGTGAGTATGTTGCCTGACATGTCAAAAGGGACTTTGTAAGTGGGACTCGGTCAGGGATCTCAAGATGGGGAGAGTATCATGGGTGACCCAGGGGGGTCCGATGTAATCACAGGTGCTTGTGGGTGGGAGAGGGAGACAGAGACAGAGAGCTGTGGCAATAGAAGCAGTTCAGAGGGATGCTGTGCCACTGGCGTTGGAGATGGACAGAGGGGCCACGAGCCAAGGCACGCGGGCAGCCTCTAGAAGCTGGAAAGGGCAAGGAAATGGATCCACCCCAAGAACCTCCTGAGTGTACCAACCCTGCCGACACCTGGATTTTAGCCCAGTGACATCCATGTCAGAACTATGAGAGAATAAGTTCGTATTGTTTCAAGCTACTAAATATGTGGTCGTTTGTCATAGCATCCATAGGAAACTAATATACTCTCCCAGAAGAAGGCTTCTTAATCTCGCTTAACTGTAATTAACTCTTGATTATTGGATTAGTGATCCCCTGCCAGTGCCAGCCGTGCCAGGCCTTGGATATTATGTCATTCCATTATCCCAACCACCCAGGAAGCAGGCGCGACAATCCAGCTTTTGCAGCTGAGGAAACAGCCTTTGAGAGCCAGGCAGCCTGCCTGAGGCCACCCAGCCAGCGAGGGACAAGGTAGAAATATGAATCCGGGACCACTTGGCTCCCAAGCCAACGCTCCTTCCACTTTACCAAAATTTCCCATCTCCTTCAGATATGTGGAACCAGAAGTGGTCCACTGAGCAAAGTACCCCAACATGCCATGCTGAGCGTGGCTGCCCTTCCTTTTCAAACCCACATGGAAAGGAAATCCAATCCATCTGTTCCTGACTCACTTACACGTAATTCATCAAAACGTTCTTCAGTGGAAGTCATTTGAAACCCAAAAAGCCTAATGAGCTATTTTTCCTTTGAACCAGGAAGCTGATCCTGCCAGCTCTGGACAGAACTGAAACTTGGAAAGGTCCAAATTCTGTTCCCAAATTAGAAGCAAGGAAGTTCGGATGAGATCTCCACACGGCAGAGTGTAATTAGGACCAGGCTGTCTGTCCCCAGTGGGGTCAGGGCCCTGGACCAGCCCCAGGACAGGCAGAGCCTTAGGAAGACTATGGTCAGCTCTTCTTCTCAGCTCCTGAAGTGAACAGCCAGGATGGGCTAGAAGGGGATATATTAATGTTATAAATAACAAAAGAATAACAGGTAACACCTACCAGGCACCCACTCTAGGCCAGCACAACTCTTAAGAACTTTCCATGAACTGCTCCATTGGCTCCCTGACAGCGCTAGATGATAGATACCATCATTATCCCATTTTACAGATAAGGAAACTGAAGTTACACACAGATCAGTTACGAAACTTGCCCAAGGTTGCATAGCCAGAAACCTTGGACTGGGATCCTCGAGTTCCCAGGCACACCAAGTTACCTGGGGTGCTTATCACAGTGCAGATTCTGGCTCAGCAGGTCTGGGGCACAGCCTGAGACTCTGCATTTCCAACAGGCTCTGTGCTGCTAGTGTGGGGACCTCACTTCCAAGGCAAAGGGCTGGGGCAGAGCTTTTCCACCCAGACTGCACACTAGAACCACTGGAAACAACACAAAAACAGAGAAAAAAAAAAAAACAACTCCGATGTCCAAGACCCTGCCAGGCCAATGAAATCAGAATATCTGGGTGGGGACCAGACATCAGCACGTTTTAAAGCTGCGCAGGTGATTCTGACATGCACCCTGGGGACAACCACCAGTTCTTTCCCTTCACGTGGAAGGCATCGCACCCACAGACAGCCGCCTCTCCTCAACCAGGAGTCAGCTGAGCTGGCACGTCGGGGAAACGTTCGCAGGCCACTCCTGTGTGAGCCTGCCGTGGAGCTCAGCCCAGGTGCCTCTGTGCCTCTGGTCCTCACCTGCAAAATGGGGAGAGGGGTTGGGAGCTGATAGGGCAGCTGGGAGGATTAAGGAGTTAATTTAGGCGAACATTCTTCAAAGGACACCTAGTGCATGGTAAGCCCTGTCAGCGTTAGCTGTTCTAACCAGTATGTGTATTAACTGGGCATTCCCCTGCTAACACGGCACCTGCACTCCACACGGCTCTGCAAATGCTTGTGAATGAACAGATTCAAGAATGAAGGATAGATGTCAGAGGCCGGCTGCATCCCTGGGTTCCTTCCTGGCTCCCCATTTGGGTTCCTCCCTGAGGAGCAAGGACAAGCTTGAGCCTTTGCCTAAATTAAACAGCCCCCTCCCGCCCCATCCCCTTGCAAATACACACTCACTCACAAAGGCCTAGCACACACGTGTGTTTATTTTCTTTGCTGTTCACACTTCTCCTTTTATGGTCCCTCCCACTCTGATCCTACGGGTTTGTCTGATTTTGTTCAGCGCTCCAAGCACAGCACTGAAGACACACACCTGGTCTTCCTGCGGTAGGTCAGTGGGTGGGGTGGAGGGCAGTCCGACAGGGAGCAGCCGTGTGGATATTTCCTAAGCGTCTGCCATGCTGGGAGCCATGGAAGGCACAGAAATAAAAGGTACGGACGGAGGTCACCCTGCAAGGAGGCAGCAACGTGATGTACAGGAAGGAGCCATGTTCCCCGTGGCGTAGGGGAAGGAGCCCATGGTCTTCGCTGCATAGAGAAAGGAGCCTGTGGTCCATACGGTGTAGAGGAGGAGCCCGTGGTCTACGTGGTATAAAAGTAGGAGCAGTTGATCTAAAGCTGTGCTGTCTGGGTTTAAACCTCATCGTCATCATTTACTGGGAGTGTGAGCATAGTTCACCTACGTTAGTTCCGGGCTTGTGACACTGCCGGGCACAGAGCCAACTTCTCAGCCACCCAACACCTCACGCGTCCGTCCAGGACCTCACCGCGGGCATTTAGGCCATTTCCCGCTTGTCTGTCCTAAGTAACTCCGCACTGAGCGTCCTTTTGTAGAGACCTGCCACACATCTTACCTAGACACGAACAGATTTCTAAGTTAGCCCCTCCCCAAATGTACAAAATTGTAAAGACATGGAAATGGCAGAGACTGAGTCAAGGACCTAACTGATCTCCACTTTGAAAGCTGTCTGGGCACAGGAAGCCACCGCGGGGGCCACGAAGGAGTCACCCCACGCGGAACCCAACCCAGACAAACCCGCGGGCGGCAGCAAAACAGGAAGTCCCGCCCACAGGACGTCCCACCCACAGGGCGTCCCACCCACCGGAAGCCCACCCACAGGAAGTCCCGCCCACAGGAAGTCCGCCCCGAGGTGGGCCTTTCCTCTTTAGACCTGCGCTGTCCAACATGGCAGCTCTCAGCCACCTGTGGCTGCTACGCACTGGACACGTGCCTGGTTTGAACTGAGATGTGCTGTAAGTGTGAAATACCTGACCTATTTTGAATAATTAGATTTGAATAACTCTTGAATAATAATTTTTAAAACAATTTAAATATACCAATAATTTTTATGTTAATTGCATGTTGAGATGATATATTTTGGATTGGGTTAAAGTATTCAAAAAATTAATTCCACCTGTTTCTTTATACTTCTTTTGTAGCATAGTTGCTAGAAATTTTTAAATTACATGTGTCTTGAATTATATTTCTGTTGGGCAGCTGGTCTCAGTGTCTCCCTCTTTTACATATGCATAATGATCTACACTTTCCAAGGAGCCTTTGCCTTCCTTGCTTCCTTTGATCTCTCAACAACTCCGTATGGCTAAAACTTTTTCATCTCCATTTTATAGATGAAAATGGGCCTCTTGGAGAGATGGGAGTCTGGCCCCAGACCACAGCCCATTGAGAACTGCTGAGTGTAGGACCCCTGGCTGCAGTCAAGGTGTGTCTCCCTGTCATCCTCAGAATCCCTCAGCCTGGCCTCCCAGTTGAGGGCTCCCTGCATCACAAACCTGGGGCTGCCCAGGCTTTGATTGCACCCAACTTGGGAGTCCTTGCGAATCTGGGCTTCCAGGGGGATGTCTGGCTCTGATCCTATAAGCCTGAGGGAGCTGCAGAGCAATGTGGGGAGAACGGGTTGGGAAGGAAGGCAGCTGCCCTCCCTACCCTGTGGCATTCCTGCCCTGAGACCTCCCTGCTCCACCTCTGCCTGTCCTCTAGTCCCCCCATCTCTCCAGGCCCCCCACCCTGCAATGCCGCTGTCCTGAGCTTCTCCACCCCTGCAGCCCTCCTCACCTCTGCAGTCCCCCTGCCCTGAGCCCTTTGCTCCCCTTCACTGCCCGAGGAGAGCAGGGCCCCATGGGAAGGAGGAGGCTGCCACACTGCTCCTGTAGAACTGTTTCCATTAGGGTGACTGTTGACAGGAACATTTCACATCAGAAGATGGATACTCATTTTGTCCTATAAGTCCTAAGACCTTGGTGCCCGAGGTAGCCCTGAAAGACCTTTTCTCAGTAAATTACTGCATTTATTTAGCCCTTGAAGGATTGTATACAGAGCCTGCCTGGCCTTGGAGGTGGCCGAAGCACTCGCTCCTGGATGGCTGTTGATTTGGGTGGGGCTGTCCCTAGAGGCACTACTGTCTACCAGAGGCAACGTCAGAGCCAACTTGGTTCAAATCTCCTATCTTTTGTCATTTCCTTAAGCATTAGAAGGATATTTTGTTATTCTTTTCAGTCTTAGTTAGGCATGGCTTCAATAGTACATTTTAACTGAGTTATGACAACATAGTGTGCTGAAGACAGTGCAGGTCTAGAAAGCCCCCAAATCAGGATGCATCTCACAGCCCCCCACATGCTTGCTGGGTAGGAGATAACAGCCATTCTTTACAGAGTGCCCGCCATGAGCCCGGCACTGTGCTCAGAACAGCCCCTCAACTAGGATTTAGTAGCCCCATTTCCCAAAGAGGAACCGAGATGAGAGGAGATGGAGTGACACCCAGGAACGGGGACAGTGGCATCAGAACCTGATGGGGGCTGCGGTCCAGGCGAGTCCTCTGTAGAGTGCGGATTACGTAACTACATAGGAGGCACCGTATTCCACTGTCCTGCACATTGATTACCACGTTGATCAAGAAGGCAGAGCATAACCTCTGAGAGATGCTGCTACAATAAGTCTGGGCTGGGGGAACTGGAACCCTCGGACACTGCTGGTGAGGTGTAACATGGTGCAGCCACTATGGAAAACAGTCTAGCTGTTCCTCAAAAAGTTAAACCTAGAGTGACCACATGGCTCAGCAATTCTACCATATGCCCCAAAGAATTGAAAACAGGTACTCAAGCAAAAAGGTGTACACGAATATTCACAGCAGCCTAGCCACAATAGCCAAAAAGTGGAAACAACCCAAGTATTCATCAATCAATAATCAAGCAAAATGTGGTCCATCCATACAATGGAATGTCACTCAGCAGTGAAAGGAAGGAAATTCTGCTCCGTGCTACAACATGAATGAACCTTTAAAAGATTATGGGAGGCGAAAGAAGCCAGACACAAGAAGATTACAAATTGTATGATTTGTAGAGTAGGCAAATCCATAGAGACAGAAAGTAGATTAGTGGTTCCAGGGGCTGGGGGGACATGGGAGAATGAGGACTAACAACTAATGGGTCTAGGGTTTCCTTTTGGGGTGATGAAAATGCCTTGGACCCAGACATAGAGATGATGGTTGCACAACAGTGTGAATGTACTAAATGCCACCGAACTGTTCACTTTAAAATGGTTAGTTTTATGGTATGTTAATTTCACGTCAATTAAAAAAAAGTGAAAAATAAGCCTGGGGCCACAGACAGCCAGACTCCCGGGGCTGCGGGTAAGTAACTGAGTCTGCGATTGCAGATTTCCCCCACGATGCGGGGCAGGAGGGCTCAGCACCACCTGCCACACACTCTTGTACTGTCTTTTGTTTTTTACAAGGCAGGGTCTTGTCTCTTCCTCCCGATGCGGCAGAGGGACGTTCTTGACTGATAGGCAGAGGGGTCACATGCTGAGGCTCTGGTTTGGGGCAAAACACCACCAGCTTCACAAGCATCCAACCCACTGAAGCCAAGGGCTCCTCGGCCCTGCCTCAGATGAGCCCGGCACTCCAGACGATGCCCCAGGTCCCCAAGGTTCTTCTCTGCCGTGGAAAGGAGCTCTCCTGATCTCAAGTTTCTTTCAACCACAGCAGGAGAGTTTGCAAGGCATTTTCCCCACCTACAAGTCTCAGCAGAAGGTGTCTCTGATGCCTCTTCCCCTGCCTCCAATTTCCCTCACTGGCCCTTCCAGCAAATTCCCGGCGGGCAGCAAAGATTGATAACTGCCCAGAGAGGTGGTCGCAGCCTCCACGCTGGCACTAGATAAAGGGAATTAGATGCTTTTACAGAAAGGGATCAGTTTCTCCATTTTTATACAATCCAATAGTTGCCCGGCACACTGTCTTGTTAATGAATTTAGAGCTAACTTTGGGGGCCAGGCTCAAGGCGAAGGTGTTAAGAAGTGAAGTGAGAGGTTTCAAACCAAATTGGTGACTAGAAATCCTTGCTGCTTAAGTTGGAAAAAATAGTTAAAAGTCATAAGACTCCATGATGGCAAATGCGCAGGGAGCTGAGTGTGTGTTTACATCTCACATAGATGGGAAGTGAACTTACAGCTTCCACGGGATGACTTGCAAGTATATGCCAGGAGCTTAGAAGTCTTCACCCCCTTTCAATGCATAACTCCCCTATTTGGAACATACCAAAGGAAACAAACAGACAGGTTCACACTGATTTATGTCTAAGGATTTATGTTTGCATCATTATTTATAAAGGTGAACATTCAGCAACAACCTAAGTGCCCAATAATAGGGGATGGCTTAAATAAACTTGAAATTTAACTTGAAATTGAAACTTGAAATTTAGGGAGACACTAAAATTGTGTCCTCACCGAGTTTTGTCCTGGATTTTCTGCTCACTGGCAGGATTGCCTGCCTTCTCTAGACTTTGCCTGCCTTGTTCTCCACAACAGGATTTGATTTTTCAATTTTAAAATATGTATTTCTCAAATAATGTTTCAAGAAATGGAAATATTTCATGATAAAATACTAATGAGAAAAACAGAATCTAAAATTATATATAATAATTCAAACTGTGTTTAAAACATATATAGAGAGAGAAAGAGACAGAAATAAATTAGAGCAAAATACATAAAACAGTTAATCCGAGGATGCCAGGGTTATAGTTGATTAATAAATTCTTTCTTAAACATTTCCAGTTTCTAATAAACTTTCTATAATGAAAGATTTGTTTTATAATAAACATGATACTTATTTTACAATTGAAATAAACACGTTTGTTTTGAAATCTGCCCATATCATGAACTAAAATGGCTATAAAGGAAAATGCAGGCGGAACATACACATGTTGGATTATATCACATCACATTTTTTAAATTAAAAGATCACATGTGGAGATTCATCATTCCAGGAGGCAAGAGTGGGTTGTGGAAAAACTCTCATTTTGTGGGTCAGGAGACTGTGTTCTAGGCCTGGTGCTAAGCGGCCATGCTTTCTGCCAACCTGCTTGGGGCCTCATCTGGGAAAAGGAGATAAAACACCTCCCTCACGGCTGTGATGTCATCAGGGTAATGGCTGTGGACTCTTTCCAAGCTCCAGCGAGGAACCACGAGTTTGGGCACGGCAGAGAATGGACAGTGGCCTCCCCCTTCTGGGTGGAACTGGTTTGCTCATTGGTCCTGCCCAGAGGGGAGAAGCCCTGGGCTCTGAGTTCAGTCCCTGCCCTGCCCAGCCAACAACAGCCCTGCCTGGGCCACCTCGTGACCACCTTCGCCTGGGTGAGGGCTTGGGGAGAACTCTGGTGCTGACCTGCTGGCCACTTCCACCAGGTCACTTGCCCTCTATCTGGGCCTTGGTTTCCATACTGTGGAGTGAGGGGTCTCTAGGTCAGTGTTTCTGAAACCTCATCATTCAAGTTCCATCAAAACTGTCATAAGTAGTGCTTACCTACTTATTCACTTTAGTTGTTTTAGTTAAATACTATAAAAGGAAACTTTCTATGGCTCTTGTAAGTGGAAAAGCATGACCCACCAACATAACCACACAAATAAATTCAGTGAAAACAAAATAACATTATTGAATGCTAGTGATACTGTAGCCTGATGAATTTCAACGCCAAAGGCCTGTGCTTTTTCTTAAAAGGAAAAGGAAGCCCCTGCCAGAAAGGCATAAGATGAAATAGCAGTGAAGGGACATTTTCTCTTTGATGGAATCAGAAAGATGGACAGTACAGTGAAAGAAATAATATTGGCACTTATAATGAGATGTCCTTACTCCCCTGTCCCGTGCCTTGCAGAGGTGAGCAAGAGAGGGCCCTCCACTCCCAGGCCCATCCCCTGACTCCCAGCAGGCTTCCTGGGCCTCAGGCCGAATTGGTTTTCATTAGGCCCCAGAACAATGCAGGGTGTTAAGCTGTTTATTATTTCAAGTCAGCAGAATTAGCAAAGACTTCATGCAGGGTACTTAAATTTATACCACCCTCCAGAAATCCAGCCTCCTTAGAGTGAAGCAAATCGTTCTCAAATCTTACTAGTGATGCTCTTAACTGTTGAAAGATCACAGGCCATTAAGGGGCCGGAGGAACCACAGAGCCACAACAGACGCTGGTTTTCCTGGGTATTTGGGGAGGATGCGCAGCTCAGATTACTGCACAGCTGGCATGACTGCACCACTTCCCACTGGACACTGTGTGCTGGACACTGGACACCTTATGTTGTTCATCCTCCCCTCCACATTGCACTATAGAACGCAAGATGTTCCAGTGGGGGAAACTGGGTGGAGGGGGCGTGAGACCTCTCTATATTGTTTCTCACAACTGCATGTGAATCTACAAGGATCTCAAAGTAAAAAGGTTTTACAAATAAAAATCAAACCAAAGCCAAAATGATGATGACAATAACTCCCATCTGTCAAGTGCCTGGCGAGGCCAGGAAGGGTGAGGGTTAACGAATGGCCTTTAAGCTAGACTGCCTGGGTTCAAATCTCAGCTCCACACGTGATTTTGCTTAAATGGCATCACTGCTCTGTGCCCCAGCGATGGCATCCGAAACACGGGCTCACAGCAGTGCCCACCGCCTCGGGTTGGCGAGGATGAGACGGCCACAGGCGAGCGCCCCGCTTGTGCTGTTTGTCTCTTATTGTTCTGACTCTGCAGCAGGTCCTGGGAGGCCTGGCTGGCCTTCTGTAAGCATAGAGCGTCATCGCGGGTAACTCTTGCCCCTGCACCTCAGAGGCAGGACGAGGCCTGTGGGACTTAGCGGGTGCCAGGGGAGGAGTCCTAAACGACTTCCCCAGCCCGGCCCTGCCCGCCCCCGGAGAGGTAGGACCCCGGCCTGGCCTCACAGGCTGCAGGGAACCTGGCTTTGGGGCCCCGGCTCTGCACAAACCACCTCCCCCAAGGAAAGGCACCAAGGCACCTTGTCCTCTGGCGTGCCAGAGAGCCAGAGATCCCGCTAGCTGTGCAGAGTGAGGGGCTGTGTCCCCTCCCACCATCCTAGAGAGAAACCAGAGCTGAAAGCCCTTCCTATTCCCAGAATCAGAAGGGCAGAGGGTCTGCTGCACCGGCCAGGGGAGCCACCACTTCCCTAAGGCTGCTCTGCTTGCTTTTTGTCTCAAGCCCCAAGTTCTGTCCCAGCACAGATTGGTTTAGCGTTTCCAGAAAGGTTTCTTCTCTTCCCTGAGAACAAACAGACCCCCAGCTCCTCACAATCCAAACCCTCAGGGCTCAGGAACTGGAAAGTATAGTCCGAGGCTTGCCGTGGACTAGGGGGTGAGGGCAGGGGGCAGGAGGATCCCTGGGCCACCCCATCAGTGGCTGTTGCTAGTCCCACCTTATGGAAGAGGAAACTCAGGCCTTAGAAAGGAAAAGCAACTCAGAGTGTGCCATAGTTGACTGCTGCTTCAAGGACACCACCTAAGAAACTCTCTTAAATTATAGTCACATGTTCCAATTGAATAATGCCATCCTCTCAGCACCACCGCCCTGTAGAGATCGGAGGCCTGACCACGTGGGTTTGTGTCTGAGCTCGGGAGCTTACTAACTCTGTGCTTTGGGGCAAGTCATCTGTGCCTCATTTACTCCATCTGTAAAATGGGTCCAAAAAATACCTGGCCCATAGGGTGGTGGCCACAGTGAAATAAATTCAGCCAAGAGAAGCTCCTAAAACAGTGCCTGACTTCCTGGATACTCTATGTATGTTAACTATCATTAATGAGGTTTTTAATTTACAGGGAAGTGGGCCGATGGAACATCGTAATTACTTAGAACAGATAACAGTGATTTATGTCTTATTTCAAAAAGATTTGGATATTTCCCAGGAGACTTTTAAATTTTGTCTTTTTTGCTTTGCTGCATTTACTAAGAAAAAGAAAGCCACTTGCTGATAAAAGGGAACATTGCTGAGGTCCCATTCCTGGCTCAGTCCTATGCACGCGCTCATTTGGGTGGTGAGGCCCCAGGGTTGGGTCCCTTTAACAAGAGGCTGCTTCACTTTCCTTCAGACCTGACCAACCAAGGGGACAGAACAGAGGAGGACATCTCGGGAATACTTCCCATGCTGACGGTGTTCCTGCTTCACCAAGAACCAACCCCAAATGCCCTCGCCCCGACTGCACCATGCCCCCACGTCCGGGAGGCTGGCGACGGGCTTCCTTGTAGACGTGCTGCATCCACTGGGCATCCTTAGAGTGTGAGAATTAAAGACAAAGAAATAAAACCTCTGAAGGCTCCGGTTGGTTGAATGGAAACTTATATCGTAAGTTTGGATTTAGAACCTTAAGCTCAAGGCAGCGGGTCTCAGTCCCCAGAATTACCTGGGAGCTGGTAAAAGGAAATGCTAAAGCAACCCCGTGGCCGGACGTCTTTTGAACCCCGGGGGTGCAGCCGACATCCTGGGGCCTGAGAACACGGGCGGAGATGGGAGGCTGGGACAGGACGCCAGGAGACAAAGGCCTCTGCGGCAGAAGTGAGCTGCCAAATGGTGAGGGGGTGAGGAGGGTCCCCGCCCCCCGCAACTGCCCACCTCGCCTCGCTTCACCTCTGCACTGTCCAGCCAGCCCCGCCTGCCTCCCACTCGCTGGCTGCTAATGGCACTGCAGGCTTCTCCCTCGCCCCAGGTCTCTAACCCTAAAGCCCTGTCAACGCCACTTTCTTATCCGCCTTCCTGGCATTCCATCTGTCACCTCCTTCGTCTGCCCTCTTTCTGGTTTCTCTTCCCGGGGCTGTCCCAGGCACCCAGTCCTACAGATACCGCCTCCTTCCGGGCCCTCAGCCTCAGCTGCTTTGATGCTCAAAAGGTGTAAGGTCGCTGCAGGCCCCGGCAGGGAATAAAACCAGGCTTCCTCGGGGCTCTGACCGATTAATGGAAGCCACTCTCAGGCCTTTCTAAAGCCGTGGGAGGGCATGCTCAGCACACACTGCCCACCCCGCCTTGGGTTCCAGCCCACACTTTCAGATCTTCCGTCCAGAGGCATTTGCAGTTACGCCCCCGCTCTGGCTTGACAAGGACCTTAAAAGTTAAGCACAAGGAATCCTTAGCTTGTTTTCTTTGGGTTTCCTTTGCATGTGGATATCGAGGTTCAGCTAGAAGGTGGGGGAGCCAAAACTCAACCCCGGTGTGGCCACTTGCCGCCCAGGCTGCCTGTCTCCCCGTAGGGCTGTTCAGTGTCCATCTGCAGGGCCACTGTCCCTCCGGGCAGTATGTGCAGGGGGTGGGAGTGTCCACTCAGGAGGGAGGCCATGACACCTCTTGGGGTTAAGGCAGGTGATGCGTGAGATCACCTGGAGTACACCTGGCCCTAGCCAGCACTCCGCGGGGGCCGGCGCTCTCTACCCATCCTGTTCTGTGATGCTTTATGGACACATCTGCAGGGTGATGTCATTGGCTTCCCTCACTACTGTCCAGTGTGACTTACAGGAAGGAGTCAGGCTGAGTCTGTGCAGTGGGTCTGAACTGGAAGATAAATTGGTCATCTGTCTGTGTTGGAGGAGGGGACACGATTTCCCAGGAACAGGCTCTGCAGGAGATTCAGTTTTAGGAAGGGAATCGGCAGCATCTTCTGGCAGTATTTGGAGAGATGTCACTAGCCATTTCAGACGGATCCATCTGGGTGGGTCTGTCAGGTTGTGTTCCCTTTGAGTCTGTGCATCAGGTCATTCGATAATGAAAATAATAAAGAAGTGAATAAAAATATCAACCCGTATTTTTGAAGCACCTTTTATTCTAAGACCACTTTCAAGGATGAAGGAAGAAAGACATGTAGTAATCTGCTTGCCAAGTTCACAGACTTACACTGCAGCTTGGGTAGGATCTGAACCAGTTTTCTGAAACTCTGGCTTAGAGCTGGTTCTCAGCACCGTCCTCATATGCCAGAAGAGTGAGTGGAGGCTCATCGAGAGATGCAAAGAATCTCGTTGTTGGGACAAGCTCAGCACGTTTTACTCAGGAGAAAATGTGGCCCAGAAATAAAGGCGTGCCACGGTCATGCAGAAAATGGGAATAAATGCCCCATCTCCCACCTCACTAACCTCGGAGTAGACCGCAAACCCCAGCCCGGAACTGGCTTGCAAAGCATAGATGCGTCTCATTTGGGAGGCGGGGAGCTAACGATGGGGAAGGGGGATTTCATATTCCAAATGATTTTTTTTCTTTTGAACACAGACATCTGGTGTCCTATAAATAAAATTCAAAATGTAAATATTGTAAAGCCCATTAGAGAGTGGTTTTAGGTTTGGTGAGAGCACGGGTCAGTTGCTAGCCCGCTGCACCGTGGTGGGAAAACATCACCCCACACGTGGGTGTTCTCGGCTCCAGCATGCCACCCATGTCACCGTGGCGGCCGCGCTGCACTGTGTCTTGCGAATAAACATTAAAACACGGGTCAGTTGTCTTATATTTATTATGTTGCATGAACAGTTTTAAATAACTACCTAAAAACCTTTCTGCTTTCATTTTATATGTGAGGAAAAGAATACTCCGTGAAGGGAGAGCACCCCACGTCTCATTGTGAGAACACAAATTCCTGTGCGCACCAATTAAGCCTCAGGATATGCACCCGGCCAGATTTTAATATCAGGTTTTAAATGCTCTTCAAAAGACATTTTCCGTTTGAGACACATTAAACAAGGTTTATTTAATAATGCTCGATTTGACTTATCCAATTTAAATATTTGCTCTGATCAGCAATCATTTGATCCCGCTTCATTTAAGGCTGAGGAATAATTTCTCTGGGTTGTTTTTCTTCAGTGCCAGGTTGATTCTGGAGGCAGAATAGCTGCTCTCGAGTTCCCTACATTTTTCTTACCCGTGCGGGTGGAAAGGAATAGAGCCATAAAAAGCCTCTACCAAAGTCTGCTTTATAATGTTTACGATGCTTGTCCTCATGTCTGTCTGGCTGAAGACAGAAGTATCATTTAAAAGACTCCTCCTAAGCAGAGAACTGTAAGGAGAGGTTTTTGTTGTTAAAGTAGAACATTAGAATGTAAAGAAATTCCCAAAGAGGCGCTCCTTTTTGAGATATGTTCTGCTGTCTTCCCTCAGCTTTTCCCCCATTTGGGGACTTTTGTAACAATTGTGACCACTAAAAGGTCATCCACTAAAATCCATCCACAGTCAAGGATTTTAAGGCAGTGGCTGGGAGAGGGAGAATTATTTTCATGTTTTAATTCAATATGTTTTAAAAGAGGGATTGCCGCTTTGATTTCTTCTAACTCTGAGAACATTTCATACAGATCTTTTGGTTACCATTATCACCATTGTTCTGATTTTACTAACACAATATTTAAAAAACAAACCTTGAATTTTATCTTTGCACGCCACCTTCAAAAATAGCCACCTTGAAGCCTGTGGCCCTGGTGCCCCTCCGAGGCATCATAAAGCCATTCGTAATAACATAAATGTCTGACAACTCCACTCCCCGACACCAGCCCTGGGTAAGTGGGCCGGTGGCGAGGGTGGAGGGAGCTCTCTGTCCGTAATCTGAGCAACCTCTATCAAGGGACTCTGCTCCCAGACTGGGAGGAGGGGTCTTTTTCAGTGAAAGGAGCATTTATTAGCACAGGACCAGTGCCTGGTTTATGGGTCCTGGCCCGGTGGGAGGATGCCACCCCGCCCCGCCTGCAGCCTGTGTCCCAGCCTGAAGTGTTTACCTCCAGGGTGATTTACACCATCCAGGTGTTCATTTGGGAAACATCTCGGCTCTGAGCTGACATGGTGATTACAGTGGATTTGCAGACTTCGGCATTTTTCTATTCATAACGGTCCAGGGGCCAAAAAGACATTAAAAAAAAAATACGGGCCCAAAGCAGGTTCCTCTTCCGTGATATTCACAAAGAAGGGTTGAGCAACCGCATTAGCCAAACTCCCCAGCGCCTGCCCCATGGGGGAAGTGCGCTATTGCTGAAATTGCCCTGCTCCTCTGACCTCGCGTCAGACGAATTTCTTCTGTCAGTTCCTGCTCTTCCGCCTTTTGGTGGCTGTGCAGATCCTAAGCCAGGCTTCCCTTCTGCTGCTCGAGCACCCCGGGGCTTTCAAAAGGGTCCTACTAAGAGGTTTCTGTTCTTAATGGAAAACCGGAGTTCCTGGCAGCACAGACACGTTTTAGAGCCCAGGGTGATGCTGGCTTGTCCCATTTTTCCCCACTCCGCAGGGTCTGCCTCTGCTGCGTATTTACCTGTCAAGGGATTCATTTTTTTAGGAGCTGCTTTCTCAAGAGAATCACTTCTGTTATTTTTGCTCACATTTCAGCGCAGGTGACGGTGTTGGTTTGCCACTGGTTTTGCACTGGGAGTCCCGACACCTATGCTGCGGTGGGCAGCCTTGCATACTCCGAACGCTGAGCTAAAACATAACCCGAGAAATCAAAAATGGCTTTTTTGCTTGTTAAAAAAATATATTTTAAAATTTGTTTCATCATACGCATCCCACTTCCATCTAAAGGGATGTGGACGTTTGTTGTATGTCCGTTTTTACACTTGTACTAATCTTTTCTTCAGCTACTTCTGATACTCTGATGAAAGAGAAAACAAATGTATTTTTCCTCATAGTGTGTGTGTGTGTGTGTGAGAAATTGGAGGTATGGGGACAATACTTACAGGATAATTATTAAAAAAGATCTTTGGCTACGTTTTCATTTTTACAAAAAAAACTTTTTTAGTGATCTAGAAAATACTGGGCTGATTTTAAGAGCTCATTTCAACTTAGCTGGTTTTCTCTCCTTGACGAAATTCTCCAAGAACAGTTCTTTTGCTTCCTTGCAAGATCTGTAGACATAAAGCATTTGGTCAAATGCAGGCAAGTTATTTGCCAGTTTTAGCAAATAATATCATTCCTTCTGCTTTGAATTCTATATTTAAAATAGTCTTTTAAGCCAATGATTTAAATACTAACAAATTCACTTAAGCATTCAAACTTCCCATTTGTGTTCCCTTCTCCCTGGACTATAAATATATAAACCTCCCTCACATAGAAAAAATATCACTGATTTGCCATACTAAACAGGGAAAAGTTTTCACCAGCAGTGACTGTTTGAAATTATCAGCCCTGGAGAAAGGAAAAAAATTCCAGCAATAAAACAAAAACTTTTATTTCCAAGCATCAGGTTGAAGCCCTTTCAAGTGATAATGAACTCCCTGGGAAACAAATGGTTGTTCCCTGATACGTTGTACAATCTAATATTAAGAAGAACCATGGAAATTATCACACCGATCCAAAGAAAATCCAGTGTTTAAAAGAACAATTTTTGCCCTTTTTATAGACTTATTAACTAATGCGTTTGTGAATCTTTATTCTTAATCTAAATAGGATGCCTCAACAGACATCCATTTGTGGATACAGACACATGAAAATATGTATGACACGCTCTATTTTAAAGAATTACCAAAGAGTGTTGAATACTCAGACACATTACACAGCACCAATGCAGCTAAGGGCACAATTTAACTAAACTACTGGATTCATTTATCTTAACTTCACTGGAGCTGTCTCAAAAAAGCAGGTGACTATTGAAAGATTTTTTTTTTTAATTCTAAATAACAAGGGGGATAAAAATTAATGTCATTCTATGAGGTCTGAACATTAAAAGGTACGAGAGAGTTAGCCAGGGCCTGGTAAATGGCTAAACAGATTAGTAGCCTTACTTTTCAACATATAAACATCTGAAACCCGTTTCCTGTTTAAGAAAAAAAAAAGTCTAGGTGGATGACCTCGGGCACTTTTTTTTGATTAACAAATGTGAATTGTACATCATGGTGGAAAAAAAATGGTCCACGCTTGGTGGTCTTTCTACAGTCTGTATATGGGAGAGAGAGAAAAAAATACAAAAATAAACGTTACCTTCTCACTTTCAGGGTGGGCAATGCCATTTCTGCAGCCGTCCAGGGCTCTGGCAAATGTTAAGGCTGTCACTACAGACAGAATCCCCATGGTCTGTGTGCCTCGATAGAGTCCGAAGAAAAACATTCCTTGCATTCTTGATGGTTGGTCCTATCTCCAGGCCTTGGACGCGGCCTGCAGGCTTGGGTCACCCCATCGATGGCCTAGGCCACGGCTAATCTAAACCCATGCCTTCCCCAGCCAGCCCCGCAGCAGGGTGAAAACTGGGACCAATTTGCTTACTAAACCCGGAGGATACAGCAAGTTGATTCTCAACCCTTAAGGACAAAGCACCAGCTGCGATTTGTTCAGCCGAAAAGAGCTTAGTGGTTCTGGCACATTCTGACAAGATACGTTTTATAAGGCTTGTGCTAAAATTTGATATTGGAAGTTGGGATTCCAATTTTATGTCTCCAATGATAACAATAGCAGCTGGGACCCTTAAGAAATATGTGTATTCCTTGTATTTAAAGTTACATAATAAAAGCTATTTATGTCAAACACCTTATAAGGGAAAGATTTAGCCTGAATGTCAATATAACATATAATACTTTTTCATATTTAGATAGGACAAAAAAATCCATTATCAGTGCTACATAGTATTTTTGGTTTGGACTATTAGATACGTGCGGGGTTTTAAAATTTTAAATAAGCTTCTCTTTGTTTTAATTTACAAATTCATTGAGTGGCCTTTTTTTGAGATCATTTCTGTATAAAAAACAAATACTGATGCATCATTATTTGTTTTTCCAAGTCCCTCTGATGAAAGTACACAGACGAAGGGCACAATTTTACCTTGTTTGATTGGATTTTTACAATTTCCAAGCATGCCATGAAAGCATTCACTGGCCCTTATAAACTGATGCTTCTTTTGTTTTCTGAAAACGATTGTGGTTTGGAGAGTCACCGGCTGACCAGAACTTTTGTAATTCTGATGAAGGGAGGAAAATCCTTCCCAGCAAAGGAGCAGCGACACCCAGCTCCAGGCACCCGCAGCTACATGTCAAAGGGGCTTAGAATCCCCTGGAGCTTTGCTAGCGACACCACATCCACATTTTCTGAGGAAGGGATCCCACCCCCAAAATAGACACCGACTCTTGCTTACACCAGATGCTTAGGAATGACCACGCGTGCCCTGTGAGGTGGGCTTGGTCAGAAACCCCAGCTTCCTTCTTATCTCCTCTGCTCAGACAAAGAGCAGAACCTAATTGAGATGAGGAGAGAACCCCAATTAGCAAAGCCAGGGGACTCCCACACATCCCACACCCACACGTGTGGGTTCAGTTCCCTCTCCTTGGTTCTCTCTGACTCGTTGGATGGTGTGACCACAGGCTAATGAGAAAGCCCAGCTGAGAGGGGGCACGCACGGTCATCCGGACGCTCTGTGCTCCCGCTGCTGGCGCCCCACTCTCCCACTGCCTCTGTTGGGGAACACAAAGGTCACGGGGACAAATGCAAAACCCACTGCTCCTCAGGACCTGTTGGAACCAGCTTATGACAACTTAAACTCAGCAAAATGCAAGTTTAATTTCTTTTTTTCTGAAGTCACAACGTAAATGCAACAGCTCCTAAGCAAATATGATTTTTTTAAAATTTCAGAATATTATGGGGGTACACTTTGGCTACATGCACTGCCCGTGTCAGAGCTACAATCGTGGACATCCCCCAAACTGTGCTCCCCACATCCATTCAGTGAGAGTTTTTCCCATCCCCTCCACCCCCTCCCACCTGCCCGCCCCCTGATGAATATTATTGTCCTGTGTGATGTAGGTGTTGATCAGTTAGTACCAATTTGATGGTGAGTGCCAGTGGTGCTTGTTTTTCCATTCCTGTGACACTTCGCTTCGAAGAATGGGCTCTAGCTCCAACCAGGATAATACCAGATGTGTTAATTCACTATTGTTTTTTATTGCTGAGTAATACTCCATGGTATACATATACCACATTTTATTAATCCACTCGTGTATTGATGGGCACCTGGGTTGTTTCCACATCTTTGCAATTGTGAATTGTGCTGCTATGAACATTCGCGTGCAGATGTCTTTATTATAGAATGTCTTTTTTTCCTTTGAGTAAATACCCAGTAGTGGGATTGCTGGGTCAAATGGTAATTCTACTTTTAATTCTTTGAGGTATCTCCATACTACTTTCCATAGAGATTGTACTAATTTGCAGTCCCACCAGCAGTGTATGAGCGTTCCTATCTGTCCTCATCCCCACCAACATTTGTTGTTTTGGGACTTTTTGATATGAGCCAATCCCACTGGAGTTAAGTGATATCTCATTGTGGTTTTGATTTGCAATTCCCTGATGATTAGAGAAGTTGAGCAATTTTTTTATGTGCTTGTTGGCCATTATTCTGTCTTCTTTTGAAAAGTTTCTGTTCATGTCCTTTGCCCATTTTTTCATGGGGTTGTTTGATTTTTTCTTGTTGATTTTCCTAAGTTCTGTATAGCGTCTGGTTATCAGCCCTTTATCAGAGGTGTAGCATGCAAATATTTTCTCCCATTCTGTAGGTTGTCTGTTCACTCTAGTGATAGTTTCCTTGGCTGTGCAGAAGCTTTTTAATTTGTTCAGGTCCCATTTATTTATTTTTGTTGCTGCTGTGATTGCTTTGGGGGTTTTCTTCATAAATTCTTTGCCTAGGCCAATGTCCATAAGAGTTTTTCCAACATTTTCTTTGAGAATTCTTATGGTTTCACAAATACGATCTTAAAAAATAACTTATCATTAAGCTGCTCTCTTCTCTTCTCTGTCAGAAAATTGCTTCGGCCTAAATGAAAGGCAATTTCCTTTTCTTCTATAACAAGAGGACCACCAAGCTTCACTAAGTTTCTTCCCCCAGTTTTGCCACCAAATACCAGCACTTCTAAAAGAGATCCCTCTTTGTGTCGATTGTCAAGATATTTAATCTGTTGAATTTTATGTTGGTTACACGATTATTGACAGGGAGAATACTGCCTGCAGGTAAGGATATCCAGGTAGGAAGTGCATCTAAAGGCAGTGTGAAAATTTGAAATAAAAACACGCTGGCCCAGAGATTCCTGCAGAGACACCCTTGAAACATGAGATTTATGACATTGCCTCCCATCTGCTCGATGACCTGGACACATTATCTATATTTAACGCCAGAGGATATGGACAGAACAAAGGATTAACTAAAATTCACACGAGGAGGACATAACAGAGGAGGCTCGACAGTAAGCAACAATAATTGCATTAACAACAGCCTTTATGGCCGTGTTGCCAGAGGTCAGGAGTTTTATGCTGTTACGTTTTATATTGCTTCATCATCTTAGGTGGAAAAGCCCATCTAACCCCCAGAACAACCCCAGGAGGCAGGAATTGTTACTACCTCCATTTTGTAGATGAGGAAACTGAGGCAAAGAGAGGCCAGGCCATTGCTGAAGACTGCTGGAGAGTGACAAAGTGACTGAGTTAAGAGCAAGAGCCAGGCCATCTGCACAGAGCTGTGATAACGGGAGGTAAATAGGGGCAGCTGAAGCCTAGATCACACCACCTGAGGCCAAACCCTAGCCCACCCCCCGGGGCGGGTTACTGAACCATTCTGAGCCTTAGTTTGCTCATCTGTAAAATGGGGATAGCAATGGTCCCCACCTCGCAGAGCTTTGATGGGGATTGCATGAAATAGGGCATGCAGAAGTGCCCAGCAGACACTAGGTGCTGTGTATGAGGTCTGGGATGTCAGCCTGCCTGCCCCAGTCCTATTCCCTATCACTGACAGGGTCACAGACTGCAAGGTTTGCTTCAAGAACTCATCTGGGAACTCTGGCCACATTCTCAACCGCCCAGATAGCAAAGTTGTTGGGGACAGTACCGTGTGGTCTCCCAGCAGCCGGGGCTCAGCCAGGCCGACCTGCGTCCAGCTAGCAGCAGATGCCTTCAGGCGCCCGCAGGGAGGGTGGGCACAGCACCCCATGCATCTGCCCTCCTGGGGAGGGAATGTGCGGAGGCCCCACAGATGGCCCCTGGCCCCACTGTGGGAGTCTGGGTCCTGAAACACGACATCATCGGAGTGATGGCGTAGGAGACCCAGCCAGCTCACAGGCCACCCACCACCAGCCTTTTGGCCACCCTGGCCGCCCTCTGGTTTCTGTTGCGTCTGTTTGGACGACAAAACCCTCTGGGAGCCCTCCTCCATTCTCTTCAAAGCCCCACCCGGCCCTTGCCCTTCAAACATCATGTTGATGGTTGCACAATGAGCCGCAGAAACAATAAACAGCCCAGCATCCTGAAGCCAAAGCTGGCTCCACTTAAGGCCGCGGGGCCTTCCTCACAGCCAGAGCCTGCTCTGCCTTGGAGGCCAGGCACCACGGTCATTGGGGACTTGAGAGCTGGTGCCTGGCAGACCTGGTTCACAGCCCGCTTCTGCCTCCAACGAGCTGTGCTTGCTCAGGCAAGTGGCTTGCCCTCTCTGGATCCCAGTTTCCCTGTCCATAAAAGGGGAGCAGAAATGGGCAAAATGCTGATTTGCAGCTCTCAGTAAATATGAATTATTGTATCACTGTTTAAGTCAGGAAGTAAGAGGAAAATACCTGATTGTGTTGAGAGCACTAATTTGTTTTTTGAAATGGGATGGCCACTCCATAATAAGAAAAGCTAGGAAAAAACCAAATCAGAAGATGAAATGAGGCAAATTGTACCATCAGGCAACAGGATGATCTGTAAGTTTTCTTCCTACCTTCTTACTTTAGTGACTAAATAAAATCCTAAACCACTGAAAAATCACCTTAATATAAATAAACATGCTGTTCTTGGTGGCACTAGGATATTCTTATATTTAAAGTACCTACACACTCATAATTAAAATGATATCAGTATTTTGCAAATACAAAAATTTGAAAAATAGAGTGGTAGGATTATGGGTGATTTTTTTTCCTTTTCTGTGATGCATCTTTTATTAATATCTTATATTTTATCTTCCTAACTTTTTCTGTGAATGTCTTTCTATTTAATGTATATGTGTAGTTGGAACCATAGATGCAGTTTTACACTCCATACCTCCCTACGAACATTTTAAAGTGGTGGCAATATTCTAATGTGGAGCTACATTTCTCCTTATTTGGGGGCATTTACGTTGTTTCGGTTTATCTCCGTAACAGGAATATTTTGCCCATAAAGCTTTTCATCATATTTTTATTTATTGTTTTGGGATAGACTCCCAGTAATGACAAAAACAGAGTCAAAAGCTATCAGCATCGGGTGATCCTTGATAGACTTTAACACCACTTATTAAGGAGCCCCCCAGGGCGCATGAAGCACCTACACCCAGGCAGCTCCCCATAGATTAAAGTTCAGTGGAAATGACCCCAAGAGTATTTACCTCTGAATTGAAGGAACTTGCATGAACTTTTACTGGGAAGTGGATTTCATGAGGAAGACTTCTGTTTGGTAATTGTCACAAGTTCTTTGGGGAAAATAGCTTTAAGGATGAGATTAATATTAAGGGAATTATTTACAGGGAATATGGAGAAAACATCTCTGCTAATTAAGAATGAAGCAAAAAAACAGAGAAAGGGGAAGGGCCTAAATCGTCAATACACGCACAGACGGCCCCTGAACCGCACCGTCGCTAAAAGCGCACGTGCACTGGTGGTGGAGGGAGGTTTGTGGAGCGAGATCACAGACTGCGGGGCTGTAAGTGCCTGGGAATTCACCCGGTTCAGACTCTCCCACGCAGCGTGCACAGGAAGCCCAGGGTCTGGCCAAAGTGCAGATTCGGATCCAGCAGGACTGGGTGGGACTGACATTGTTCGTCATTAACCAGCACCAGGGAGGCCAAAATCTCTGGTCCAGGAGCGACAAGAGTGGCCAGGGCTCAGAACAGAACCACCACTGATTTCATTTGGTGGTAGTGGCTTTCTGAAGCCTTGTGTGAGAAGGATTTGAAGCAACAGTCCTTAACTTTTGCTATACTTTAGAACCACCAGGGGAGATTTTTTCTGAAAACTTCACATGTATGTCATACCCCAGGCTAATTGAACCAGAATCTCTGGAGTCGGGCCCAGGTACCAGGATTTCTTCAAAGCTCCCAGGTGAGCCCAGTGTGTAGCTTGGGCTGAGAACAGGTGATTTAGATGCTTCCCAAGGGCTGGGCAGGAGGGAGCAAAAAGATGAACTAGTGATATCTGCCAGGAGGGGGCAAGCATGGTGAATTTGCCATTACTGACCTGAAGTTTGCAGAGGGTAAGGGACTTGCCCAGGGTCTCAGCTGGAGCCAAGTTAGGGTTAGGAACTCCATCTTCAGACTCTTACCTCAGACTCTGGTTTTTATTCAAGATTCACATACATAGGGAGAGGTCCCTATCTGAAGTACATTTTTTAGTTCAAAATTGTCACACTCATATTGCACTGTTTGGTCAAGAACAGCAAAGCAGAGGGGTTCTGACGTTGAGGTTCTGGCTCAGCAGTGGTGGGAGCCACGGCTGGTGAGAAGGAGACTAGGAGGGGATTGAGGGATGACTTGGATTTGTCCCAGAGGCCAGGAACGTGTCTGGGAAGGCTGGAGAATTGGGTGTGTTCGAGCGAGCCCCACTGTTCGGGATCCTGGAAGTTCACAAGGAAGGGTTTGGCCCTTGTGAAGGGTTGCCCAGAGGGCAGAGTTAGCAGATACCAGCAAATCAAGGCATCCAAATCAAGAATATCATTTAGGAACTTGGTATTTTTCCCAAGGGCACTGGGGGCAGAAGTCAGAAGAGTAGCCGCTTCTGGGGAAAATATCCTGAGGGAGCATGTTTGTGGGGATCCTCTGGGTGCCAGGAGCTTTGTGTGTTTTTATCTGAGGTATCCACATAGGTGAAAATCATCAAGCTATGCATTTAAGATTTGTGTACGCTATACCCTTCCCTGAATATAAGTTGAACTTCAATTTTAAAAAGAAAAAAATTAAAAGCCAAGAAAGATAAATCTACAGTAGTCCCCCCTTATCTGAGTTTTTGATTTCTGTGGTTTCAGTTACCCTCGGCCGACGGGGTCTGAAAATAGGTGAGTCCAGTACAACCAGACATGTTGAGAAAGAGAGAGAGAGACCATATTCACATAACTCTTCTTGTACTATATTGTTATAGTTGTTCTATTTTATTATTAGTTATTGTTGTTAATCTCTTACTGTGCCTCATTTATAAATTACGCTTTATCATAGGTATGTACATATAGGAAAAAACACACTATATGTGGGGTTTGGGGCTATCCACAGTTTCAGGCACCCACTGGGGGTCCTTGGAATTTATCCCCCATGGATACAGGGGGGCCACTGTGTATTATATGTAAGACAGCTGAAAAGACACAAAAAATAGAAAAAAAACAAAAGGGATAATTAACAGATGAACAGATAAAGCAAATCAACACATGAAATATATGATTACTATAAAATACAGCCGTGACCCACAGCTCCTTGTCAGATTTCCTTACATTTTTTGGTGGCGCAGTATTGCGCTTGTGTTGAATTTCACAGGGCGTGGGAAGAAACCCCAGCCTTCCAGCGCTCGTCTGAATCTGGTCTGAGCTGGATTTTAATGCTGAACTTGGTCAGGTGATATTTACAGACTTGCAGGGACTATTCCTTCTAAGGATGGCAGATCTGAGGTTTTAAGCAAGGAGAATCCATGAAGTAGCCAGGAATGGATTACACCAAAGCCCTAAACCAGGCTTACAAAGATGTAATTAAAAGTAAAATCAATACTGAAATATAAAATGGAAATTACATTGAAGCTTTTCCTCCTCTTTTTGAAGTATCAAATATCAAATCCATTTTTTTTTTTTTTTTTTTTTTGAAGAGAGCATGGGTGGGTGTGGGGCTGTTTTCCCAGATGAGCTCAGCGTTGGGAAGTGCCGGGCAGGTGCAGACAGGGAGGCTGAGCAGGGAAACTGGCCTCAGTGGGTGTCCGTCATCCAAAGGAGACTTGGAGTCGAGGTGAGATGTCAGGTCTAGGGGGTAGGTCCCTGGGACCCCTCCCTAGAAAAGAGGTACAGCCACCACAGCCCGGGCAGCCTTGAGAACAGAGTGCCAAGGGCTCAGTGCTCTAGTGCAGTCAGTGTTACTACCCTGACATGTTTCAAAATGAAATGTGACTTCTAAAATGCCCTCCCCAAGAGGGATAGAAATGCACGGAGAGAAATTCACATCCAGGTGTGAATGACCACCTGCAGGCCCCTTCCCAAAGCCAGGATCAATGAGGACCTCTGGGAAACTGCATGGGGGGTGGGGAGGAACCTCCAAAGCAGGAAGGGTGGGCTCAGTCCAAAGCCTCACCCACTTTGAATGTGCAGCCCTTAAAACAAGCGTGGAGAGCTCTGGGCCAATGTCTGTTCTCATTATCATAGCAGATGTCGCCGAATTTGTGCATCATTATAACTTTGGAGCCCCTTTTAGCTGGGTGCTGGGGAGTGTCAGAAGACTTTGTAGGCTCCCAAGTAGGAGAAATGAACTGTTAACACAGGTCCTGCGTGGGTCCAACGGTGCGCCCAGACCTGAGGGGGAGGTGTGAAGGGGCAGCATCCCCGCGCCTGGACCACACTCACTCTCAGCCAGCCCGGCACAATGCAGATGTGAACAGCAGCGCTGGACTCAGAATTGCTGTGATAGACTGTAACCCAGGAATTACCCTAGACGTGCCCCTTTCCTCTCCCCGTGGCCCCTCCCCAGTGCGGGGACTCTGCCAGCTACAGGGTATGTCTATTCCAATTATACTTTCCAGAACTGAGGTCCAAGGGCCTGCTGGACACTGACCTAAGCTAAAACCCCACTGACCGGCTGACCTCCGTAAGCCACTACTCACGTTGGTGGATGCCAGTGACCTTTCGGGTTTCCGAGAATTAGTGTCAGTTCAGAGCCAGTGCCCAGGAGTCCCCAAAAGTTCTGATTATTTCCTTTGCTAAAGCAGCTACCCTGGTCAATGGCCATTTTCCCCCATCCACCCTCCCGCTCTGAGTCATTCTTGCACAGCAGCCAGAATGATCTTTCAATCCACAGGTGTAAATATGTCGTCTTCTTGCTTAAAATCCTTCACAGAACATCTACATGGTTTACTGTTCAAGCCTGGACACTTTTGAGCATGAAGGGGTGTGTTGCCAATAATTACAGTGGAACAACAGCCACAAATGTGGGATGTGTGGTCCCCCGTGAGATTTATAGGACTCCGAATGCTGAGTCCTGGCCCCTACACGGCCTTTGCCCATCACTGGGGCCCAGCCAGGCAGGTTTCCTGATGTCCCCCCAGCCTCCGAGCCACTCTGCAGGCAGGTTCCTCTTCCTCTGTCCCTGCCACCATCTGGGCGCCTCTGACTCGTCCCCTGGACGCAGATGAAGTAGCCAGGGTTGTTCCATTGTGATGTCCCCTCCCATCAGTTCATCATGCTCTGGCCTGTCCTTTCTGCTGGACTACAAGGGCAGGGCACCAACTACCCCATCACTGTAGATCTTACCATTGACAGTTCCTGGTACACAGTGGACGGCCACAAACGTCTGCTGAATGAATAAACGGACTTCATTAGATGCCTTCTATGGAAAAGAAAAAGTGAGTGGCTACAAGTCTGCTGGGCATTTCAGCAAGTTCCAGCAAACAAACACAGTGGTATGAAGCTTCCTGGCACTAACATTTTTGGATTTTGAAAGCTAGTCATCCAGGGGAGAAAGATGAAAAGTCTGGAACAGTGTGCACCACTAGATGGTTTTCCCAGCCGCAAGCAGGACCAGGGACTTTTCCAGTTCGCTGCCCTGTGGTCAGCTACCGAAGTGGCAAGTGTGGAGAAGGAAAGGCGTTCCAGGGGCGGGGGTCTCTGTGGACACAGCATGGGGAGGGGACAGACAGGAACTGTCTTGGAGGAACAGAGGCCCCCATGGCAAGTCCGCACAGCGCTTTCGAGAGAATTACCAAGATGGCGCCCCTCTGGGCGGACTCAGCCCACACCAGGATGAGTAGCTTGGGGAGTTGCCCCCACTCCCCACCCACCCCTGCCCTCAGCCAAGCTCCCTTGTGCAGTCAGCAAACCACACGGTTGTTCACAGTGGCTCTGGAATGTGGGAGCAGGAAGGCTCTAGGCCAATGGAGCACCGTGCTCCGAGCTAGGGTTCCACCACCCCCTCCCTTCTCCCCTTTCCTCCCCTGAACCCTGGTTTTGGCCTTTGTGGAGCCAAACTGTGGTGGAACTTTCCAGAACAACTGCAATAATGAAGCCATTTCTCTTAAGCCATGGTAGGTGGCTTCTCCTCATTGCCCTATGTCATACTAATGCTATTTCCTTTTATTATAAATAGGAATTTTGCTCAAAGGGGTGCAGCCTCATACCCCTCCACTGCTTTGTACTTTAATCAGGGCTTTCCTGCTGAAAATGTTTATCTTCCAGCAAAGAGGTGCTAATTTTATCTTGCAAAAGTGGATATCTGCTTATGTCCCTTCTACCTTAGAGAAAGATAACCAAAAGCATATTATGTCATCTAAATACAGCATCCTTCGAGATCAAAAGGCGTAATGTATACATCTGCCAAAGTTGATGGAGCAGCTATTGGTGGACTCTTCCGCCCGGGTTCACATGTGCTTCATTGATAGACGCACTTTGCCATTTCTATGAAAGAAACTCCCCAGCGCTCTGTTTGTGCCAGTTGATTTCAATGATATTGGGAAGTTTTGAAATGAGAATCCAAAATAGATATGCCCTCTCACCCCTCTCTGTAAGCCCTCGCCACAGGAAATGGCACAAGTTCAAATTTTTGTAATGGAAGCAGCGTGGGACTAGATAAGAAGTATGTTCCTTACAGAGACATTTTCATGTTTAAAATACAGTCAAAATGATCCATAGCCAAATGCCACCTGAGTGCATTTTTCTTTGACTTGAGTCCTGGTTCCAGTTCTAGCTCAGTGTTTCTCGCTTTCTTAGGCCCCATTCTATTACAAGAGTACACAGCTCGACACAGCACACACATGTGCACACACCTATTTGAAGTACTTGTTGAGGAACTAGATGTAATATTCTGACATGCACTGCACTTGCACTCTGATGTGCTTTGTCCCATTCCAGCCTAGACATCTTGTCCTTCGTTATTCAAAGTGTGGTCCCCGGACCAGCCCATCAGCATCGTCTGAGAGCTGTAAATGCAGAATCTAAGGCTCCACCGCATACCTGCACAACCTCGATCTGCATTTTAGCAGCCTCCCCAGGCAGCACGATGACGAACACTGAAGTTGGAGAGGACTGGGCTAATCTCTTTCATTTTCTGAATTTATTTATTTTGTATAATTTGGTTGCCAATGTCTAAATCAGTCACTATTCGGCAGTGCTTTATGATGCAGTGTTTGACAAACCTACTTTAGGACACCAGAGCCACGATTCTTAGGACTCCAGGGTGGCTATGTTGAGAAAACAAAGTGACATTTGGCTACAACTCTGCCCTTAGAAGGCACTTTCCCCAGACACCCTCCAAGACTCCAGACCAGGCAGGAGACGTCCCAAATCCTTGTCCTCTTCCCCGCCTTGTCTTCTCCTCCTGGGAAATCCCTCAGCCATGCTCTCCCTAGCCCCAGAGGACCCCAGTATGCACAGAAGACTTCCCATTGAGTGTGGTTTTTGCAAGCTTTGTCACAAATTGGGATTTAAACACCCAAGCTTGGTGGAGTTTGCAAAGAGTCCTAAAGAGCAGGAGGGCAATGTGGGGCAGAAGCCTGACCTGGCTGGGAGCCCAGTGATTTGCTCCCTTACCTGGGACCTTGGCGAGGGTCTTCCCTCTTCCTGGGTGACCTCATTGCTAAAGAGCCTCAGATTCAGGAGGGTTTGGGGCAAGGCTGCTCCTGGGAGATGTGGTGTTTAGGAGTATGAGAGGGAAGAACCAGAGGAAAGGTAAAAAGGCCAACTCTTCCTTCCTAGAATTAGAGTTGAGAATAAAATAAAAATGCCTACAACATCTCCAGGCACCCTCACAAGAAGGCCGGTTATCTCCCTCAGCTCAAGACTGATTTATGAGGGTAAAATGAAATTATAAATGTACATGGCTTTGGAAAGTGAAAAGCATGTTGAACCTCCCAGGCCGTAACAGCAGAAAGACTGCTTTCCCTTACAGAGTGGATAAATACCCTGGAAAAATCATTATCACCCTACATGCTGATTTTTAACTTTTTTAAAAATTTCAAAAGTAATTTCTATCTTATAAAATAGACAAAACACAAAGAAAAAATGAAAACCACCTACAATTGCTACACCAAGAGAAAACTACTGAGCAGTTTGCTGTGTATCCTTCAACACCTTTTTCTATGAATTCACACACACATAAATTTGTACACATATAATATTTGTGCTTTGTGTTGTTCTTAAACATAAACGGCATAATACTAAACACATTATTCAGAAACTCACTTTTTCTCCCAACAATATGTCAGAGATCTTTCCATGTCCGCAATACTTATGAACCTTATTTTTTAAACGAATGCACAGTTTTCAGTGTGGAGACACCATACTTTGTTTTACCATTTTTATATTGATGGTCATTTCAGTATTTCCTGTGTTTTACTATCATACAAATGTTTTCAGTGGACATCCTCAGACCTACCTCTGTGTGCACATGTGGGTATTTCTTTTCCAAAATTGATATCTAAAAGTGTAATATCTGTTGAAGGGTTTATGGGCTTTCAATTAGAACAGACACTGTCAAATTGCTTCCAAAGACAATACACCAATTTACGGACCATCAGTGTGGCCACCCCACTCTCCAGCCTCTCCCCAGTGCTGTCTGCAGTCAACCCTTTAAATATTACTAATGTTATGAAAGGAAAACAATGTCTTGTTATTTTAATTGGCATTTTCTGTTTGCTAATGAGTTTGAACATCTTTTCACATTGGGCATTTATATTTCATTTTCAGTGAGCTACTTCTTCTTACTCTTTGAGCATTTTTCTTTTAGTAAATCTCTGTGTGTGCCTATATCTTTTTAAATCTAATTTTTAAGAGGGCTCTAAATATTTTGGATATTAGTCATTTCTGTGTTTTATAATTTTTTCCCAATTGGCCACTTGAATTTTTACTGTGTTTATGGTGTTAATTATTGCGTAGGTTTTTTACATAGTCAGATTTGTCATTTATGTCCTTTTTTGCTTTTGCATTTATAATTTTGAAAAAGTTTTCTCTATCCTCAAAGTTGCAAACATATTCTCCTAAATTTATTCCTAATGTTTTTATAGATTATTTCTCATTTTTGCACTTTCGCCCCTTGTGCCAACACTATTGAGTGGATGACCCTTTTCACAATGTGTTGGAACACCTGCTTTACCTGCAACAAATCCCCATATGTGCACGCATCTATTGCTGGACTCTCTCTTCTGTACCACTGGTCTATTTGTTTTATTTCCAGATATTTGGGGATTTTTTTCATATACTTTTATGTAATAGTTTCTAGTTTAATTTCACTGTGGTCAGAGAATATGCTTTGTATGATTTCATTCTTTTAAGATTTATTCAGGCTTGTTTTCTTACCTACAATGGGGGAGGGAAGGTTTTTTTCTGGAAAGGGCCAGGTAGTAAACATTTTAGTCTTTGTAGGCTGTGTAGTGTCTCTGCTGCATATTCTTTGTTTAGTTCTGTTGTATTTTTTGCAACCCTTTAAAAGTATAAAAGCTACTTTTAGATCATGGTCTGCACATAAAACAGGCCATGGGCCCTAGTGGTCTAAAATATAAGTACCTTAGTTAATTTTCCATGTGCACATGAAAAAAGTGCATATTCTGTTCTTGTTGGGTGGTGTGTTCTATAAATGTCAGTTATATCAAGTTGGTTTAAAGTGTTGTTTAAGTCTTCTATATCTGTTGTGATTGTTTTTGTCCACTTGTTTGATCAATTATTGAAACAGGAGTATTGGAATCTCCACCTGTAATTATGGATTTTACTCTTTATCCTATTAGCTGTGTCAGCTTTTGTCTTATGCATTTTGAAGTTTAAACACTTTATCATAGGGCCTCATGAATAATGATTACAATCATATTGGTGTGTTGAATGAGTAACAAAACAAATGCAATTAATGTCCAAGTTATAGGCAATCCTAGCAATAATCTTCTTAGATTCTGCGTTGCGGAAACACCATTTTTCTGGTTTGCAGTTCTTCCAGAAATCAATAGTGAGGTTCACTTTGACTGAGGTTCTAAGAATTGGCCTCCAGTTTTCTCATGTATGAAAGGGACCTAATAAGACCCCTCGGTTTGCTGGAAGATTAAACAGGACAACACACGTAGGGCTTAGAATGATGACTAGCACACAGCATGTGCTCAGAGCACTTTTGCTGTTCGTGTTCATATTAGCACTGTTTCCTAAGGTGGCGGAGGAATATAAGAAATGGCTTTTGCCAGGCACGTGGCTGTGGTTGACCAGGAAGAAAAAGGGCTGGTTGGGGGCTCCAGCAAACAAGGTGAGGAGCACATCAGGAGGGACTGGCCAGACTTCAACTACGTGACATGGGTTGTACTCTGACTTCCACGAGCTTTCCAAACCATCTCTCTCCCGCTCACCCTGCCAACCACAAAAGATAAAGCCCACTTGCCTAATAATTGCTCCTGTGTTCTCCAAAATTTTCAATCCTAGACTTTGTTGAGAATGCTACTAATTATGAGAACCACAGTAAAAGCAGAGTGGGGGGGACGTGAATGTTGGAGTCAAACAGACTGGGGCACAAATTCTGACCTCAACACTTATTAGGTGTTTTTGGTCATCTCTCAACATAATACTGCTGCTTGGCCAACAACCACAAAACGTCAGCGTCGTAAGAACGGTAAGTGCATGTGGCTCGCACGTCCGGTGAGATGGGGTGGGCCGGGCCTCTGCAGGGAGTTCTGCTGATCTCGGCTGGGCTTGCTCACATGTCTGGGGCCGGCTGGCCATGGCTGATCTGGGCTGGCCTGTCTCTCACTGTCTAGCAGCCAGCCCAGCACATGCTCCTGTCCGTGGCAAAGACACAGAGAACAAGCCTGGTGTGTGAGCCCATTTCGAGCCCCTACCTCCAGCTTGGTGGCTAACATCCCATTGGCCAAAGCAAGCCACGTGGCTGAGGCCAAAGTCAAGGGGCAGAGCCTGTCACTCGCCCCCATGGCTACTACTCCATGCTGAGTAGTGCTTCACCACTTAGCTATACCAAGATTTGTTTATCCCTTAACTTGTGATGGACATTTAGGTTGTATCCTATTCAGCTTTTGACTACTATAAATAAAACTGCTCTGACCATTTGCATAAAAGTCTTTTTGTGAACATATGTTTTAATTTATCTTGGGAAAAATACATAGGAGCAAAATTGGTAGGTCATTGAGTAATTGTTTCACGTTATGAGAAATTGCTAAACTGCTTTTCAGAGGGGCTGTGCTGTTTTACATTCCCACCAGCAACGTATGAGAGTTCCAGTTGCTCCTCATCCTCTCCCACATTTGGTAGTTTTAGTCTTAATTTTAGTCATTCTGGCAGGTGGGGCGTGTTACTATACACAGTTTGAACTTGCATTTCCTGGTGACTGATGATGTTGAGCACCTGAGGGTGCCAATTAGACATTCACATCTCTTCTTAGTGCAGGGCCTGCCCAGCACTATTGACCACTTGTAAACCTGGGTTGGTTGTCTTCTTAATACTGAGTTGTAAGAGTTCTTGATGCATTTTGGATACAATCCACTTTCCAGATATATGTCCTATAAATATTTCTTGCAGTCTGAGGCTTGTTTTTTCATTTTTAATAGTATTTTTTAAACAGCAAACTTCTTAATTTTGATGAATTTGAATTTATCAAATTTTCTTTTCTAGTTAGTGTTTTTTCTATCAGGTCTAAGAAATCTTTGCCCACCCCACGTTTGTGAAGGTACATTTCTTATGTTTTCCTCTAGAAGTTTCATAGCTTTAGCTCTTACATTTAAATCTCTGATACTTTTAAATTTTTGTATATGGTGTGAGGTAGGGGTCAGGGTCATTTTTTTTTTCATGTGACTATTCAACTGCTCTTTACCAGGTTGAGGAAGTTCCCTTCTAGTTCTTAATGGTCAAGTGTTGGATTTGCTTTTTCTGCACCTCATCGCTCATTAAAACATTAACAAACATGAACTGCAGAAATAGGTTGACAACAATCCCAGGCATGCACTGTTGGGAATGGGAAGGGGACGCATCCCTTTTGGTGGATTTATTGCCATGACAGCCGGAGGTCTGTGGCAGACAGTGTCAGTGGCCTAGGGGCCATTTGCAAAGCCCTCTTCCTCGCCTCCCAGATAATCACTTTCCAAACTCTTTTGCAGCTAGCGAGGAGCATGTGGCCCAGTTTGCACCAATGGGCCATAAGGAAGGTATGCTATAAGACTCCTGAAGAGAGTTTTAGAGAAAGGTCACTTTGCCATCTACCTGCCTTTGGAGGCAGTCACAGGAGGATGTGATGCCTAAGAAACACCCACCACCATAAGACTATGCTGGAAGGCTTGGGAGAACAGCAGAGATGCCGCCCAGAGTCCTGACATCACTGGGAAATAATTCCACCACGGGATGCTGAACTCCAGACTTCTTATTATGGGAGATAAGAAATTGTCTTTACTATGTGTGCTACATTAGTTAGTATTTTACTATTTATAAACCATACAGTCTTCTCCCCATGCCCCAAAACCCCAGTCCAGTCTAGCATGGACCTAGCAAATCAACTAAGCATTTTCATCACCAATCCTGTCCAAACGTGAGAACCACAGGAGAGGCTGATTCCTTAAGGCGCAAAGGCACGGGACGGGACCCGAGGAGTACAGTGGGAGGACGCCCAGCCTGGCAGCGACACATCCCGGCTCCATGCTGCCAGCGTCCCCAGCATCTCTGGGCTTCCTCTGCTTTCTCAACATTTAACGCGCCTTCCCTGTGAGCGGGAGTCTTCTGCCTGCCTGACACACTCCACTTTATTACACCCTTTCCCTTGCCTGGCTGGTCCTGGCAAAGATCAGCTCCGCAGAGCTCCTTCCAGACGCCCCAGGCTCTCCCTCTTTGCACCTTGAAGCTTTCCTCCTAGCAGTGATCCCTGTCGGAACGAGGTGTGTGGTGAGCTGTACTCCCTGCCCTCCACTGGAACCTATGGCCTCTGAGGACGGGATCAGACCTACGCGCTGGAGCCCCGTGCTCAGCACCCAGCACAGCGCCCAGCACATCAGAGATGTCCTGCGCGTATCTGGGATGGATGGATGAATAGACGGGTGGGAGGGTGGGTGGACTGAATGGCACTGCCACCAGCTGGCCTCAGGACCGTAGCCAATTCACTTCTCCTTTCCAGGCTATCATTTTCTCACCTGTCACATAAGGAGTTTGAACCGGGAGGAATCTAAGTAAGAGTCCTTCCACTGCCAACTCGTCATCAAATTGAACCCAGATGCTCAGATGTGGCTTTGTTTTTAAAACCAGCCCTTCCCCCATTTATCCATTTACTTCCCACCACTGCTGGTGACCCTGCAATTGTCCCAGAAGTTCACTCCATAAGAGCATCCCGTGAAGGACGAGGGGAGCGGTCGCCTTGACTACCCCGGGATGCTTGCTGCAGTGGCTCCCACACTCAGGAAGGCTGCAGCACCTGCTGGTCTCCCCCTGATGCCGAGTCCCTAGTTCTCTCCTGCTGCAGTGAGAAGGCAGAATCTGCGATGGGTTGGCAGTAACTGTCGCAGAGGCTGCACCTTTACTGGCCTGCATTCTAACACATCTGTTCATCCTCAAGCAGATGGCAGATAAGCAGCAAAGTCCATTTTGCAGATTAAAGATCTCAACCAGTGCAACTTCCTGCAATGCCCATAATGTGGCTTTAACATCTGCATGGTGGGTGCTGTGGTGGCTTAATCCTGAACATCCAACTTCACACGGAAACCAGTCCTAGAAACCCACAGCACACACACGCGTGTACAAAAGCCCCTGGTCATCATTCTTATCAGAGGCAAAGGCCAAGACAAGTTCCACCACTTTTACTTTTTCTTTTTTGTCCATTCCCTCAGGGAAGAGTGACCAGCTCGTCTGCCCTCTCCGCTCCTTTGGTGGGAATCACAGTAAGAGGTGACTGTTTATGAAGCCGTGCTGAGGGCACTTCACACTTTCTCTCTGATCCCCACAACAACTCTGTATGGCATGTTCTCATTCCCACCGATAGACGGGGAGCCGGACTCAGAGGCCTGCTCGGACTTGCCCGCAGTCTCACGAGCTAAAGTGGTGGGTCTGAGACTCGAACCCTGACCGCAGCGTCCCAGGCTGAGCGCTCCACTGCTCCAGGTTGCCTGTCCAATAATAATCCGTGGCAGGAAGTAAGATAAGGAGTCGGAAGACAGGATCAGTGCCAGCTGCTCGGCCGCCTCCCTTGCCTTCCTGACACCCCGGGGTGAGTCAGGACGAGCAACGAGATCCACAGTGGGGACCCCACTGGAGGGTCACGGAAGCTTCAGTAACCCGCAACTTGACGCCAAAGACTCCACCCTGAGATTGTCATGTATCTTTCTGCAGCAGAGACGGTGGCGTTTTTAGCAAATGAAAAGAGGATGTTTGACAGGAAGGGACTGAGGAGGGACGAGTAAGTGTGAAAACGGGACGTTTAGATCTGCCGCCACACGTTGGGGTGGAGTTTAAGAAAATCACCAAGATGCCACCTCAGAGCGTTGATGTCGCTTAGCTACCGCCTCCCGCCTTCCTGTCCCATGAGAACAACAGCCCCCATGTCTACCCTCTGTTAGTCATGAACGAGTTCCCTGCAGCTGACAGCATTCCTAACCCGCACAGCGCAAGCCGGAAACCACCTTTAACAAACCCGCCCCCTCAAGGGCTGTGCAGGAGGAAGATCCGCCTCCTCAGCTTACGTGCAGCGGCCCGTTCATCACGTGGCTCTTTCCTAAGCTTCTGAGCTTTCTGGTTCATCTCAGGCAAGCCGCCCAGGACACTGTGCCTCTCCCCTGCAAAACCCTACAGCAAACTCCAACTCACGCGTGGTCGAGGGATCCTTACCCAGCGGGAGTAACAGCCGCTGTCTGTTCTCTGGCCACATTCCCAAATTTAAAAGAAAAATCAGAGAGTTAATTTCCTCCACATTCCCAGCTCAATGAATACAACCAAATGATGAGATGAAAATCAAACGGCCAAGCATCGCCTCTGGACCCGGAATGTGCAGCCCAGATTCCCCGGAGAAGGCACGCCCCCGTCACCGCATCGTTACCCAGCCTACCATTATGGAAGGCAAACCCCTACTTACAATCAAAATGAACTTAATGTATAACCAGGAGGCAGCTCGCTTCCAGGAATGCCGGGCAGAGCCCGCCTCATCCCCCACCCTGCCGTTCCAGCTCATGTCTCCTATGCCCAGGAGAGGTGCCCCAGGATGCCAGGGGCCTGACATCCCTCTTTCCCATCTGTGCTGTTCTTCTCCATGTATTTTCCTCTCATCCGATGCTCACATTTGCTTTTCTGGAGGAAACTAACCCTACCCCCAAGGGGGCTGTGATGGAGAGCCAGGGTCTCAGGCCAAAGATTTTATGTCAAAATGAAAATGCACACAGTTGGGCAGGGTACAGGAGAAAAAGGAAACAAACAACTTATATTTGGCTTCAAGGAGTATAAATTAGTGCCACCAGCTAGGAGGGCAAGCTGGCAATACACAGCCAGAGATCTCGACAATGTGTGCGTGCACTGCCAGCAATGTCATCTAGGGCAAAATTGCTGCTTACACACAGATGCACGTGTGTGGATGCCAAATGAAGCATTATTTTTATAGCAAAGCATTGGGAACAACCTAGATGCTCCATAAATATGGGATTGTTAAATTGATAAATGATAAATTGAACAACAGCAAGAGTACAGCCATTAAGAAGCATTTTTGTAAAGAATAGTTGATGCCAAGAAAAATTCATAACAATTCATATATTCGAACATGAAACGAGTACCAGAATGAGATATGTAACTGGATACCACTTACATAATCTGAATGTCCACGTCTGCAGAACCAAGTACACCTTTTGCAAGAATGCCTTCAGTACCTGATACTCCTCTGTGCTTACCACGTGCAGGGAACCGGGGACCTGTTGTAAGTGCTCTGCGTGCCTCCTTTCTCTTACCGCAGCCTCCCTCTAAGGTAAGGTCCGTTGTTATATAAACCAAAACCCAGACTCATGCAGCTAATCAATATCAGAGCTGAGATTTGGATCCAGGAATCCCAGACCCCAGGCCTTTTAGCTGAATGCTACAAACAAAAATGTTTACATTGAATATATTAGAATGATTGTCAGTGGAGAATGAGAGGGGGATGGAGGATGAAAGGGAATAAACGAGCCAGCCAGTGAGACAGGGCCGGGCACGGTACGGTCCCGGCAGCTCTGCACACGAGTCTGAGGAAGCGAGGGAAGAAGAAGGAAGAGGGGGAGGCGGAAGGAAGACATACACAGAGGTAAAGGTACAGATGTGTGTGTGCACCTGGGCTTATATGGTCTTAGTTCAGGCTGCTGTAACAAATACCACAGACTGTGTGGCTAAAACAACAAGCATGTGCTTCTCAGAATCCTGGGGGGAATTCTGAGGTCAGGGTGCCAGCAGGGTCAGGTTCTTGGGGGTTCTCGTCCTGGTTCAGAGGGAGCTGCCCTCTCACTGCATCCTGACGTGGCAGAGAGAAGAGCATCTCTCTGAAGACTCTTCTCATCGGGGCACTGATCCCACTCGGGGGCCCCCCATGACCTCATCACCTCCCAACACCATCACATGGGGGCTAGGATTTCCCCAATCCTAGGCATTTTGGGGGTACAAACCCTCAGTCTATAGCATGCACATACCTCGATCTCCAGCATGCCCTGTTTCCTGCTTCCTGGGGGCCTACTGTGCCCCAGGCCCACGTCTCCACCCACTCAGCCGCCTCCTTCCCCTGCTCACAGCTAACTAGCTCAGGGCTTAGCACTGAGCCCAGAGTAAAAACAACTCCAGGCTGGCCAGCAATCTCTAACCTCCAAAGGTCATTTGCTTCACTCAGGGTCCAGAGAATTCGGACTTAGAAACGTGGAAAGAATTTGCGAGTGAGGGTGGAGCTGGAACGGAGAGAGGCGACGTGCGGGGCCGCCTGGGGCAAAGCCTGTGCCTTCCACGGGCTGCAGGGCAGGCTGGCTGGCAGCAAGAACCGGGAGGGTCGACCCTCGCAGACGCACCTGCACGGACGGGGGAGGCAGGGGTGGGGGTAGGACAGAAGAGGAGAGAGAGACAGAGGAGGCTGACGGAGAGACAGAGACTGAGAGAGACAGACAGAGGAAACTGACTGAGCCTGCCCAGGCCCAGGCATTCTGAATTTAAGCCCATTCAATCCTAACAACAGCCCTCCAAACAAACAAAAAATGTCAAATACCACGTGTTATCTATTTCATCAATTGTATAATGCAGCCTGATTTCAGAAATGTGGAAAAGTGGGAAAATGTATATCTTAGAATACATACATTTCTAAGCGTACGACGACTCTGCCCATACTCTGTCCCTGGCAGACATTACTAATCGACCACGACCTGTTTCCTGCCAGGTCTGGATGTGTCTCGGGACAGCTCTCAACCCCCACGCCAGCACCACCAACCAGTCTAAGCAGGCACATGAAAGGACACCTATTTGCGAGTCCTAGTCTGGGCCAGGATTTCTCACGTGAGGTTATGAATAGGCCGCTCCCTCAGTGGGGTAGGGAACCCTGGGAAAAATCTCGACTTCCTGTCCTAGAGAAATAAGTCCGTGATTTAGGGAGGCCACCTAGAAAATAACTTGAGGGCTATGTCCCATTTTAAATAGCCCTCTGCTTAATCTGTCACTTTCCTCCCCAGGGAGATTTCTCAAGTGGGTTCTCATGGTTGACTGAACAGAAATCTTGGGATTGTTTCTGGAATACCCCATAAAGCACAGATAATTTTACCAAGAGAAAATACTCTATTAGGTGTTTACAGTATATTAATAAAAGTATGAAGACGTACATACACGCACACACACAGCCTCCCACCAGTCTCCTTGGGGTCTGCCATTAAGGGTCATTTGTCCCTGGCTGGCCTTTGCTAGCAAACAGACACTCACAGTAGCCTGAGGCTTAAGAAAAGCCTCTGCTCAGACATTGCTGGTAAGAATGTGAAAGGGCACAGCCACTCTGGAAAACTGTTTGGAAAAACACTCTGGAAAAATAAAACATGCAACTACATTCCACCCTGAGCATTTTTTTTAAAGAAATGGAAACTTAGGTTCACCCAACAACCTGTACACAAATGCTTAGAACAGCTTTATTCCTAATCGCCAAAAACTGGAAACAACCAGACATCCTTCAGGGATGACCGGTTAAGCTCTGGGACCTCCCCAGGAAATACTGCTCAGAAATCAGAGGGAACAAACTATTGACACATGCAGCAACCTGGATGAATCTCCAGAGAATTATACTGAAAGAAAAAAGCCAATCTCCAAAGGCTACAAACCATATGATTCTATTTACAGAACATTCTTGAAGTGACAAAATTATGGAAAAGGAGAACAGACTGGTGGCTGTCACAGTCTAAGGGAGAGGGTGGGAGGAAAGTGGCCGTGGCTATGAAAGGGCAACGCGAGGGGTCCCTGCCGCAGTGGAAACGCCCAGTGCCTTGGCTGTGACACTGGGCCACAGCTGTGATACTGCACCATACAATACTCTACTGCAAGTTGCCATGGGGGGAATTGGGTAAGGTGTGGATGGGATTTCTCTGTATCACTTCCTGTAACTGCGTGTGAACGTGCAAGTGTGTCATTCCTCGCCCCCCACGGCTAGGCAGATGTGTGGCCCGAGTTCTGGCGACGGGTGGAGGTGACAGGAGCCTCTGTGTTGGGCCGGCACAGCCACAGCAGTGTGGAGACTGCCGTGTAGGGCAGGACCTGCAGCAGACTCTGCACAAGTGAGGAAGAAACCTGGGCCCCTCGTCGCTGCAGCGCAGCCTAGCCTGTCTCGGCTCCCACACTGAGAACCGTCTTTCCTCTTGCTTAACGTGTGAGGAACGTGGCTTCCATCTGAACCTGCACCCTGGACTCTGCTGGGTGCAGACACATTCGTGGGAGGGCTGAGCAAATCTGTTTCCAGGGATCGTGACACCTCTGGGAGAGGACTCACCCTGAGGGAGGGGAAAGCAGGGTGATTCTGACCCCCTGAGCGGCTCCTAGGGAGGGAGGGAAAGAGATCCGGGGGTGCAAATTGAAAGTGATGCTTCGTTAAATTTTCTGACACTGGAGTTAGAGCCCATACTATCTACTCCAGGGTCTCCTGCTACTGTAAAGATGGAGCGGGCATCGGCCTTTCCCGTGGTCACCCACAGACAGCCAGGGGGAGGCGAAGGCTCATAAGAGATGCCAGGGCAGTGATGGTGCGTCTGAGGGGACTGGCAACACGGCACCGGTGGACTCGAGGCAGCCCCAATGGAACGACCCTTTTAGGACCCTCTGGACTTAGAATTGCCCGTTTAGCAGAGAAAAGACTGATTTGGACTCTAACTTTCATTGACAGCCCCTCTGTTTTCATTTAGGGCGACTCGAAGGCAGACCCTGAGACAAGGATTGGGTCCAGGTGGTTTATTTGGGCGGTGGCCCCAGGATGCCAGAGAAAGGGAGGGAGACGAGACAATACGAGGTGTGTGAATGGACGGTTAGCCGCTGTGGGCACCGGGAGCTGGATCTCTCTGGGGACCTTCTGAAAACCCACACAGAACCTGCTTCCGAAGCGTCCTGGTGGAGGCCGGGAGGCTGGGATTCTTGTCCATGGACCCCGTGCTGTGGAGCAGCTCTTAGACCCCAGGCAGGGAGGTGATGGGAACTGTCCGCCCAGAGGCGGGCTCTGAGGACACACGGTAGGTCCCGACAGCATCTGGGCCACCGTTTGTAACCACAGAGTGGTAAGAGCCAGGCAAAGTCACAGTCCCTTTTCCTCCTGTGGACTAAGAAAAGGGTGGCATTATTTAATCTTAGCAAAGTTTAAGACAAAATCCACAGAGTCCCCAGGATGGGTGAACTGGGGCAGTTTTTTCAATGGACTCTTCGGAGGGAGCCAAGGGACTACACAGTGCATCGGCGTCGGGGAACACAGACCCACGACGGGGAAGCTGGGGCGACCCGGGGCTCACAAACGCTGGCTTGTCTCATACACCTCCCATCCTCTCTCTACCACGGCAAAGCCGAGGCGACCCCTCCCCCAAAAGCTACGTCATGTCTTGTTTCCTTGGAGAAGCAAGCAGGACCATGGTCATCTTAACTTTAAAGGGAATTTTGACCAGAGTAAAAATGTTAAAGGGGAAGAAAGATGCTTAAGTGTCTATTGCTACAGAACAAACCACCCCCAAACTAAGTGACTGAAATAGAAAACAACCATTTATTACCTCTCATGATTAAGTGGGTTATTGGGGTTCAGCCAGATGGTTCTTCTGCACCCCCAAGATGTCAGCTGGGGCTGCGGTCATCTGGAGGCTCATCGGGGCTGGACATCCACAGTGGCTGCTGGCTGGGAGCTCAGCTGGGGGTGTCCGCGGGAGCCCTTCAGTTCTCTTCCACGTGCCTCTCTGCAGGGATTGGGGTGCTCATGGCGTGGCACCTGGGCTCCACGAGGGGGCATCCACAAAGAAACCCGAAACCGAGCTCTCTTAAGCCCCGCCTTGGACATTACACAGCATCACGTCTACTACATTCTATTGGTCCAAGCAAGTCTCAGGCTATTCCAGATCCGACAGAAGAGGAAACAGACTCTACGGCTCAGTGGGAGATGTGCAAAACTCTGTAGCCATACTTAATCCACCACCGTCTGCCACTCTCTGGGACCAATTATTTATAATCCTCCTACATGCAAATTACATTCACTCCCCAGTCCCTGAGACCTTTATAAGTTTTATTCCATTAGGACATCAGACCCAGGCTAGAGGTCAGGGTCTTGTCATCTAAGCCACGTCCTGGTACAGATGAGGCACTTTGGGTTTCATTGCTTGAGTTTGGCTTCTCCACTGTGATTCCTTGAGACTCATGAACTAAAAATACAAGTCTTCTTCCCACAAACACCCCATATACACAGGAGATGGGACCAGGATGCCCATGATACTCTCACTCAAAAGGTGGGATGGAAGGGGCCGGAGCAATTGCTGATCCAAAGCAATTCTGAAATCGGGCGGGGCCTGTTCCTCCAATTCTCCCTGCTCACGGAGCAGGGGCTGTTCCACGGTTAGAGCCCAGCTCTGCTCTCCGGGAGTGAGGCTCTGCTGCCCTTGACTCTGCCCTCCGAGTCATCCTCCCCGTCCCCTAAGAATGGCCCAGGTTTGTAACTGAGCGGCTTCCTCAGCCTGTTTCCTGCTGAGAGGCCTCTTTTTATTTGGGGCTTTCTTCTGGTCAAAGCTAAAAGAGTTCTTTTAAGTGGCAGAGGGGTGTTTTAAACATTACATTTTAATCTCTCCGTAAGACACAGGGTCTATTCGAAACAGGCGCCTCTCAACTTGGGAGCCACGTGAAAGCAAGCCGAATGCTGTGGCCTTGGCGGCCGCTTGTCTGACTTGCAGGGTCCAGAGGGCACCACTTAAAATCTTTCTCAGCCCTTACAAAGGGTCTTTCAGCTGCACCCTTGAACTGATCTTGATCCCAAATCCACATTTTACTGACAGCACCTGGATTGGATATTTTCTCTAGGACTTAACTTATTGTCAGGATATTTTGCTGTCTGGAGGGAGTGTCCTGGACGATTTCTAAGTCCTTTAAATTCTGCTTGAAAATTGAAGAGGTTTTTTCCTCAGTTCATCTATGTCTTCCTCTCTTCATAGGCATCTAAAAGAAGCCACTTCGGCCTTTCAACAATGAAGTAATAGCCTTAGCCAAATCCACAAGTTCATGAGGTACATTTCCTATTCCCCACATTACCACTGGCAAAAATCTCACTAATTGTACTGGCAGAACACGACTCAGGTCCTCGCTGCTCCAGCCCGCAGTAGGGACTTCTCGGATGCTTTTACAGCCTCTGCTAATGTTCTCCTCACTGGCCTACAGGTCTTCACATATTTCCAATCTCAGAACCACTACCATGTGTTTTAAGTTTTTGTTATAGTTGCACCCCACTTCTGGTAACGATTTCTGTTTCGGTTATCTATCACTGCATTACAAACCACTTTAAAAATAGTGGCTTAAAACAACAACCTGGATACCTTGGCTTTCCTCCTGGGAAGTGGCCTGTGCTTCCCACTGAATAGCAGCCGGCTTCCAAGGGTGTGTTCCAAGCATGAAAGCAGATGCTTCAGATGTCCTAAGGCCCAGCTCAGAAATTACACAGCGGCACCTCTACCACATTCTACAGGTCAAAGGAAGTCTCAGAACCATCCCAAGTTCAAAAATCCACCTTTTAATGAGAAGAATGCCATAGAGTTTGTGGCTATCCCCCACAAAGCTCGCACAGAACTCCCACTACCACCACCAGGAATGACCCACCACCATCTCAGGTCCTCCCTGTCTGTGCGTTAGAGATTGCCATGGAAAGCATCAGACTAGACCAGAGAAACGGGCATTCTTGCATGGGCTCTGGCACTGTTTCCCCACGGGACCCCGAACATTTTCTAGCTCTGACAGTCTCTGCCACGGTCTTTACCCCCTATGTCCTGCTGCTCCTGCTCTTGTTTAGCAAATTCCCCCCCTTGCTGCAGAGTCTCAGCCCTCTCAGTTTTGCCTTCAGTCTGGCTCTCCCCCACCCCACAAAACGAATAATCATGTGGACTTTGTGCCCTGGTAGGCCATTTGGGCTACTGATTCCCATACACTTATTTCTCTCCCTCTTCTCTCTTTAATTCTCAAAAAACAAACAAACAAACAAAAAAACCTAAGGTTGACCCTGAAAACACAAAACACGTCACCAATATTGATGGTTCCTCTCCATCAACCAGTTAGCATTGGAATGGCATCCCCAAGGGAATGCAAAACCGAGCGTATAACGTGGTTAAACTAAACCGTGAGGCTGGGAGCTGGTGCTCCGAGGCCTCTTCTCAGCTCTGTGGACCTGGGTGGTCTTGGGGGCCGTTCATTTGTGACCCTGGTGGCTCCGTTTCCCAGCAGAAGTATCAACATCGCTGTCCTTTCCTGCTTGAGGATTTTCTCCTCCAGAAACTAAAATGTTGGACTAAAAATATTTGTTTGAAGGTGAAAATGAAACCACAGAAAGTCACATACATACAAGATAACTGTGTTATCTTTTTCTGTGTGGGTGTGTTGTAAAGTCCAAAAAGCAGCGGCAAATAACTGGAAGATTGGGGTTCTAATCCCTCCTGGAGATTAACTAAAATGAGGCTTTCTGCAAGCCACCTGACCTCCCTGCGCCCAAATTTCCCACATGTAGAAAGAAGAATGCTGGACCAGATCAGCAGTTCTCACCCTCGGTGGGACAGTAGAGTCATCCGGGAAGATTTTTTAAAACGCCAATGCCCAAACCCCACTGCAGACTCATTAAATCAGAATTTTAGGGTGTAAGGCCTGGGTGGGCCTTGGAATTTTTAAAAATTCCCCAAATAATTCCAGTGTGCAGATTGAGAACCTCTGAATTGGGCCCATAATTTTAAAACTATTTTTAATCAGAGATTCATTTTTTAAAACAAAACTTACACTTAGAGGCCCTGTGTGTAGTGCAAACACACAGGCAGTTATTCTGTTTGAACAGGAGAGGGGCCCACAGTTCTGCCCACTTAGCCACACCCAACCCTGGAACCAGCCCCTGGGACCCCATTCAGCCCCATGGAACCCAAGAGTTCTGCTGAATATAGTTTAAAGCTCTTGGAGACTAGACAATTTCCAAGACTGTTTAAAGAACTAAACTTCTAAATGTGAGAACAGTCAATATCTGGAGCATTATCTGGATCAAAAATGTCCTCACAAACCTATCTTCCTGATGAAACCTAGTTCCTGCACTATATCACATCTGGTTAGGGACCTGTGGGGCAAACTTGGCTACAGTAAGAAAATTCAGCCAGCTACTGACGTCCACTGGTGCCCTCACCAGACACAGGGCTGCCCAGGGTCCGTTTCTCTCAGAGGCCAAGGAAAGAGATTCCACAGTGCTTTAGTGTGCATGGAAGTAGGCAAGGAATAGTCTCATCAGAAATACCCTGGCACTACTGCAGCTAATGCAGCAGAGGTAAGACTATTTGTGTTGCACAGCAAGTGCAGGGAACCCACTTTTCATATTCACTGGGGTGCACCTGTGTCAGAAATCAGGCCTTAATCAGGAGGTCCCAGTTATAGCCCTGAAGTATTTAAACAAAATTCCTGTTGCTGTACAAGTTCAGTGTGATGAGTAATTCTCCGTGTCAACTTGACTGTGCCATGGGTGCCCAGCTCAAGCATTATTTCTGGTTGTGTCCATGAGGTGTTTCTGGGGGAGACTAGCATTTGTGTCAGTAGACCACCATTCTCAATGTGGGTGGGCTTCGCCCAATCCATGGAGGGCCTGAGTAGAACAAAAATGTGGAAGAAGGTTGAATTCAGCCCTTTTTCCTCCCTGCCTGCCTGCTTGAGTTGGAACATTGGTCTTCTCCTGCTCTTGGACTGGGATTCACACCATTGGCCCCTGGTTCTCAGGCCTTCATACTAGAACTACACCATGGGCTCCCCTGGGTCTCCAGCTTGCAGAGTCCTCGGGTGAGTGCCAAGTAGCAGGTGGAGAAACCACAACATGGGGCCTTGGTCAGGTAATAATAAAAGTCAGCATCGCTGTCAGAATCCAGGATGCAGGCCAGGTGAGGTGATCAAGGCAACCTTTGAGTGGCCACCAAAAACCTCAGTGATCAAGATAAAAAATAATTCTAATGCAATATTTTTGAAAAGTCAAAATTAATGCAAACAATTTCAAGATAAGCAGCATGAACAACATATGGAAATTTAAATAAAGGAGAGGATCCATATTGCTGATTTTTCTCAGCCACAGGCTCCAACATAGCTCAGTTTGGTACTGACAGGAACATCCTTGGTGTTCCTTGCCTTGTAGATGCATCATTCCAATCTGCACCTCCATCCTCACATGGTCTTCCACCTGTTTGTCCCTATATGTCCTTTTCTGCCTCTTATGAAGTCACCCTTATTGACTTAGAGTCTACCCTAATCCAGTACGATTTCTCTCATCTCATATGTGCAAAGACCGTATTTCCAAATAAGGTCCCAACTTGGAGTTCTGGGTGGATGTGAATTTTGGGGGGACATTCTCCAGCCCAGTACACATCTTTTTTATTGCAATTCTTATTTGTGCTTATTGAATGTCTATTTCAGGCGATGGTGAGTGGCCTCCCTGCAATCAGGACTGTGTGGTCAGCATTCTGCATCCTCAGCGACTAGCACAGTGCTCCGCAGACAAGGAGCTACGAGAAAATGCCTAGTAAGTGAATGATTAGAACCCACCCCACCTTGCAGGTGTGATCCCTTAGGCCCTGCTAATTGTGGGCTCAGTGGCCTATGCCTTGACAAGGTATCTGTGAGCCACCAAGAGCAACCAGAGGACACTAAGTTGTTTAATGGCTATTTGGTCTCCTTTACTTTAATTGGGTCCCAGAAACTCTCAAAGCCAACAGCCAGGATGAGTTAGCAAGTGCTGGGAACTCCAAGGCTCTGATGCTGAGCAGTGTGATGGGAAAAGATCAAATCTGTGCTTTTCTGTGTGGGTGGAAAGGGACTGTGGTGGACATTTTCCAGGAGGGCAGAAGCTGGGTGACTTTTTATGAGTGTTTGTTCCAGCTATTGGTTGGGGACTTGGTTCCTGGAGCAGCTGGAAGCAGGCAGCAAGCCCTCAGAATTCCAACCTACTCTGCAACCTGCTTTGCAATTACCAAGAAATTTGTGGCCTACATGTTGGGTAATCCCTGCAAAACCCAAATGTCCCAGGAGCAGTGGCAATCCCATTAGTGGGAACAGAACACCCCACCTGCATTCCTAAGGACTCAGTCTCCCCACACCTTCAAGGCCTCTGGGTTCTTCCTGGGGGTCTACAGGGATGCTAACAGGGGCGCCAGCAAGGCTGCACATGTCCTTCTGCTCCATCCCCCATCGATGCCAATTTCCTGCCCAAAGCCTGTCCTTGGACTCCCCAAGCCGAGAAGCCCTTCTGCACTGTCCTCTGTGCAGAAACAGGGGGATACTTCCTCTGGCTTCACACATCCTCCAGCAACCCTGGTCCCATCCACCTGGCCGGCCCCCAGCGTGTGCCCATCTGCTGGGTGAAGCTGGTGTCTGGGAAAGAGAGGAAGTGGCAGGGAGGCCATTTCCTTAGAGGCGAGAGAGGCAGAAGCTGTGTAGCTGTTTCTGCTCACATCCTAAAGGTGCGAACGTGGCCACATGGTGACACCTGGCTTCAAGGGAGGCTGCAGATGGGTGGCCATGGGCCTGATTAGAATTTGACGGGCTTTATTAATAAAGGAAGAGAGGAGAAGGATACCAAAGGGCAGTTATTCGTAGTCCACAGCAGATGTTACAGCAGACCTGCCTGCCCAGCAGTGAGCTTTGTGGGGACAGAACATGTGTGCTCCCTGAGTGAGGAAGGAAGGGACCCACTGTGATCTTAAATTCCTGCCTCTCCTTGCTTCTTGGAAGAAGAGGAGAATATCTGTATCCTATTCCCTTGTAGGAGTCACCAAAGAAATGCTCAAAATTAGGTCAGAACAGGTGACTTTGTGCACTATTGGAGGGTTGCAGTTTGCAACAAACTACACAATTTGGAAAGAGGTATCAAAAATTTTAAATGTACAAATTATGTCATCTAGCAATTAAATTTCTAAAAATTTATTCTACAGCAATATTCACATAATAGGCAAAACCATATGTAAAAAATGCTCATTGCACCATCATTTGTAATGGGAAAATGCTAGAAATAACCGAAGTATCCATCAATAGAGAACTGGTTTAATAAACTGTGGTACATCCATACAGCGGATACTATGCAGCCATCAAAAGGAATAAACCGTATCTGTGTGTGCTGATCTAGAGCAATCAAATGTGTATTTCTTTTTTATATATATATATATATATATAAATAAAATTAAAGAGATATATAGAGAGGAGATGACATAGTGCATTTCCCTGTGTGCATGGCTGGGCACGGGCAGGCAGGCATGTAGGATGCATGTTTGCACATGCATGGACTATTCATAAGGAAAGAGACTGACAATGCTGGTGGGCTCCAGGTGGAGACACAGAGTCTGGGAGAGAAGGGAGAACTCCTTCCACCATCTACTCTTCTTTGTGCATGTTGATTTTTGTAGGCATGTGCATAAATTACTTCTTTTAATTTTAAAAGCCAGACAAATAAATGAATAGGTACGTAAGTGGGGATTAAAGATTTCCGGGGGTGAAACCTCTGTGGCCCACTGGTCTCTCCCACTAGGGCTTGTCCCCAGCCTGGGCAGCCAATTGCCAGAACTGACACTCAGCTCTGGAAACCATCGTGGTGATCCTCCTGTTGACGAAACCTGAATTCAGCAGCCGCCTAACAGAAACATCCCAGATCCATGGGCCGGTTTATGTCCCAGGAGGGACTTTACCTGCTACATTGTTCTAATTGTAGTGTTTACTGGGTCTCCACAGTCATTAAATCTGTCCTATCCAGAAAACAGATATTTCAAAGACTTGTCAGGACACAAACCAGCCTATGCAGTGTGATTCTACATTTGTAAAAAACAACATCAACAACAAAAACAAACCAAGAAACATAAAACATCAGAAGAAAAACACTAAAACTTGTGTATTTGGAATTATATGCACCAAGGTGCTCGTGTGCTAGTTTTTTAATTAGTAGGATGGTATTTTCTATTTTCTTCTTTTTGATTATCTATAGTTTTAGTTTTTCTGAAGTAAACATATAACAAGAAAATGTAGTATGAAAAACAAGGAAACTTGTTTTTACCAGCTTTATTGAGATATAATTCACATACCATATAATTCATTCATTTAAAGTACGCAAGTCAATGGTTTCTGGTATATTCAGAGATATGTGCAACCATCATCACAGTCAATTTTAGAACATTTTCATCACCTCAGAAAGAAACCCTGCACCCTTAGCAATCACTACCAGTCTCCCCAAAAGTCTAGGCAACCAGAAACCTACTTTCTGTACCTAGACATTTGCCTGTTCTGGATGTTCCATACCAACGGATCATGCGATACGTGGTCTTCTGTGTCTGTTTTCTTTCACTGAGCACCATGATTTCCAGGTTCTCTACGTGTAGCAGGAGTCAGAATTTCATTCCTTTTTATTGTGACATAATATTCCGTTAAGTTAAAGTCTATTCTTTTTTTTTATTTCAAAATTTTCACAGCAACTGTAAAAGAAAGCAAGCTCTTGGCCTCTGCGCAAACTGCACAACCTGTGGGCATCGAAGCCTGTCTGGGGCCCTCCCAAGGTCTCCCTCCTCCGGAGGCTTCAGATGCTCACATTTCACCTGGCTGCAGCTTTTAGTCCAGGCAAGTCAAGGGGCCAGATGGGAAAAGAATTCAGCCTGGGGAGAAAATATTTTTAATAAAAAATCGGACATCTGGGGTCTTGCTCGCCACTGAACCTCCCCCTACGCTGTAGCTGTCAGTCTGTGAGGGAAGGAAGGAGAGAAACAGTATGAGGAACACAGAATGTGGAGGCCATAAAACCAGCCACAGCCACGAGAAGGCAGAAGAGGCCAGACAAGAGCAAGACATGAGGGATGGGTCCTGCCTGCTTTGAGAACCTGTCCCTGACCTCCCATGCCCACAAAGATCTGGAAAAATGGAGAGAGGGACTGGACACTAGCAAACTGACACTCCAATCCTGGTTGAGTCCCTTGCAGCTGTGTGGGCTTGGGCAGCTTACTTTACCTCTCTGTCCCTGAGTTTCATCTGTCACCCAGAGTGTGGCAGATTGTATTCTGCAGAGATAACCACAATAACTTCCATCCCACCTCCACATCTACCATGTGACCCTCCTCCCACGGAGAGATGGGGTTCCTGTCCCCACCCTCAGAGTCTGGGCAGGGTTGTGACTCACTTATAATCTCTAGAATGCAGTGGAAGTGATGCTGTGTGACTTCCCAGGCTAGGTCATAAAAGTGATGCAGCGTTCACCTTGTTCTCTGATGCTTGGAGCACTGGGCTGCCAGGCTGTGAGGAAGCCCAAGCCCTGTGGAAGGCCACAGGAAGGGTTGCCAGTGGGCACTTTGAATCTTGGGAATCCTACCAGCCCAGGTGGGAGCCTTCAGATGATTCCAGCCTCCAGCCACTGAGTTAACACCAGCCTCTGAGTCACCACCAGCCTCTGAGTCTCCCCAGCGGGAGCCCCAGCTACTGCAGAACAAGCCATTTCTGCTGTGCTCTGTCTGGATCCCTGACCCACAGAGTCCTTGAGACTAATAAAATCACTGGTTTGTTCTGCAGTAGCTATAACTACAGCAGGAGGATGTTGGGAGGATCAAACAAGCAAACTCATGTGCAAGAGGCTGACGGAAGGAGGGCCGCTGAGCCCTAGCTCCCCTTCCCACTCTCCTCTGAACTCCTGTGCTGTCTGTTCTCCAAGGAACACCCTGGAACTCAGGAACATTAATGAAAATTCTAGGCAGCACATATCCTGTCCTCTGCTGCACTGTGGTATCTGGGAGGCAAGAACCCAGCCTGACTCATCTCTACAGAGCACACCTGGCATGCGTGAGGCCTCCGTTGGCACCTCATGAATGAGTGAGTGACTTTGTCTTGCCAACTAGAAGCACCTGGAAGGCAAAGGCTGGATGGCTGTCATCTCTGTAACCCCAATGCCTTGCACACAGTAGGTGCTCCATTAATTCTAGTCCATAACTTCACAATAATGCCACGATCATTTCTCAAGAGCTTTGAACTTTTTCCCTCTCAGTTGGATTTTTTTTCTAAAACCCTTTACTTTTTAAAGGATAATGTGGTAATACAAGCCAACCCTAAACTATCTGTTTAATCTTCTTTCCCCTAAATATTAGTTCAGTGAGAAAAGGAGCCTAACCTCTCTGTATATTTTTCTCTGTGTATACTCTTGGCCAGAAGGCTGGAAAAACCAGGACGAAAGCACGGTGCTTAGAGATTCTGAGAAAAGATGGGGAGAAAGCCTGCCAGAGGCAGGAAGAGGGGCGTCGGGAGGGCAAGAACAGATGGGACACATCCCCTCTGGAAGGGCTCTGTCTAAGGATTTGCTTGTCTTACACGTGAGCGATTCTCAATGACAAGCCACTTGCACCTCTGTGACCCGACCCGAGGGGAGGACAGTTTCCAGCTGTGCCAGTGCCCAGGCCCACCTTAGCCTGGCTGGGGAGTGCCTGTCACTGAGCCCAGAAGACACAGGGTGGACCCCTTTGTTGTGCATTCCTGCTCAAAATGCCACATGGGGCTGGCTCGTGACGATGCTCACGGAACTTAGTCAATTTATTAAAGTCAATGAATGGTCCACTCAGACCGGCTGAGTTTTATGGTGTGTAAATTAAACCTCAATAAGACTGTTAAAAAATAGAACATGCTCACGGGAAAAATTACATATGCATATATGTACATCCATATATGTGTGTACGGACATGTGTATGTGTGTATTGTATATACACACGTGTGTACATATCTGCATATGCAGAGACACACATACATATATATGCATATATAATCAAAGGTGTTAAGAAGAAAGACCCTTCTAGTCTGCAAGCAGTCCCAGATTGCAAGGCAGGAAACCCTGCCTGGCTCAGCCGCTGGGTGCTGAGTGACCCTGGACAGGCTGCCTTCCCTCTCTGGGCCTTGTCTGGGAAGCACCCTCTTTTCTCTCTAGAATCGTTGCTCATTGCAGCAGCCAGAGGGAAGCTTTAGAAAATGCCAGTCCTCTGGTCAAAGCCCTGCAATGGCTCCCCACTGTGCCAGCAGGAGCCAAAGCTCTTATGATGATGTTTACAGGTCCTTGCAAGGCCCTGGACTAGAGCTTTCTGTGATAATGGGAAGTTCTAGATCTGTGCTGTCCAGTGCAGCAGCCACCAGCTGCTGGTGGCTATTGAGCACTTGAAATGCAGCTGGTTGACTGAGGAGCTAGTTTTCAGCTTGGCTTTATTCTACTTAATTTTCATTTAAATGCAAGGAGCCACACAAGGCTAGGGGCTACCAAATGGCCCAGGGCAGCCCCAGACCACCTGCCCTCCCCATTCCCGCAGTGCCCCACTACTTCTCCAGCCTCCTCCCCCACCTCCCCCACCCACTGCTGCTCTCCCTCCACTCCAGGCATAGTTCTGCCCCAGGGCCTTTGTATCAGCTGTCCCCCTTAACTAAATACACCCCTGGCTGCTCACCTCCATCCTTCAAGTCTTTGCCTATGTGTTACCTCCTCCCTAAGGCTGACTTTGGCCCATTTGAAACTGCACACCCACCCCGCTGCCACCCCACTCCCTCCCCCTCTCTGCGTCCTATTCCCCCCACCCCCCCACCCCCCCACTCCCCTCTTGCTTGTCTCACCTTCTCTCACTCGAGCCATCGCCTTGGTGACCCTGCTCACTGTCTGCCTCCTGCCTCTGTGGAGATAGGGCCCTCGCCTAGGCCTGTTTCGTGCATTCATGCTTCCCGAGCTCCTAGGAGAGTGCTTGGCACAAGGCAGGGGCTCAGCAAATGTTTGTTGAATCCAAAAATTGAACGGAGACTCCTCACCCAGTTTTGCTGGTGGAGAAGGACAGTCTGACCCCCATGTGCCACGTCCAGCATTCTGGCGGTCTTCCTGGCTCAGCGACCCTGATCCTCTACCTCTCCCCCCTCTGCCATGTCCAAGGACATGGAGATCTCTGCACTGAAAGGCCACCGCCGGTTCTGGGCCATCCGGGTTTCAGTGGACTCACTCTGCTCTGACAGGCGGCTGGAGGGCCTCCCTCCGGAGGGGCAAAGTCCCTTGGGGTGGCTGAGCCCTGCAGGCCCCCTCCCCCTGCCACCTGCTGCCCTTCTGCTTGGCTGGAGAGGCAGGCTGGGGCGGGGGGGGCGCGTTATTGCAGGACCTTCCAGCTCGCGAGAGTCCTCTCCGGGCCCCGCACGCACGTCTGTGAGAGGAGGCTGGCGCTTCAGTGGGAGCCACACGTTTGGATTCCCACAAACACACGCAGCACCAGCAGAACAAGACTCATTCCCTCCTGCACCATCCCCAAACGTGTGTTTTCTGGGCTGTAGGTTGGTCTACTTCTTCCGCTGAAAATTCACCCTTTGAAACCCTCCACGAACCTGAATGCTCCCAAAATACAGCTACGTCCTAAACTTTGTCCCCTCTAGAAATCCTGTTTTGCTTTTCTTTTGCTCTGGAGGGCTTTGTCTCTGTAACAATACCCAGATCTCCCGAAATATCAAGAAGGCTGTTTGTTTCCTGGTTGATAGATTCCCTTATCCCGAGCTCACTGTAGCTCCGACAACAATTTATAAATGCAAGGCCACTTTTATCGCACAAGGAGTGCTTTAGTCTTGTGGCCAAACTAAATCTTTAAATGGTAGAGAAGCATTTAGATTTCTCTCCTGCCCAGCTGACAGTAGGTTTACAGTTTATAATCTGGCCTTTGTAAAAGCATTTGTCAGCCTGGATATTTCATTTTGAGCCCGACCACCCATGCAGAGGGACAGGCAGGAAGCAGCCCTTCAGTTGCACCAACAGTCAACTTGGAGGTTGGCTGCAGAATCACAGAATTCAGTCACAAAGGGGGACTTTTTTGGCATTATCTACTTCACATCTCTGCGGCAAAAGCAGCCCTTGTTTATATGAAGCTATTCCTGAACGCTAAATTTGGAAATCCTACATATTCCTCTAATCCGCCAGGCCCTGAGTGGGACGGGGCCGCCTCTGAGAAGCCTTGTCACTCCCTGGCATTCCTCGGGTCTCCAGCTGAACCTCCCAGCGTGACAGGGAAGGCCCTGAGGCTGGGGATCGGGCAGCAGAGGCCCCGCCAACATCCAACCCAGTCACTTCTCCTGCCAGCCAAGGAGGCGCTCTGTAGCCAGGCTGGTGGTTTTATTTCTAAGTGTTTGCGTACAAATGCACATGACATGGCTCCCTCTGGGTCAGCCCAGCCTGGTCTCTGGCAGAATCTCAGGGCTTTGGTCCACAGGAGTGGGCCCGGGAGGCGGCGGCGGAGGCCAGGCAAGAAGGCATTAATTGATAAGGAAACCCGGGAGCCCGAGCTGGCACACAGCAGCGAAGGAATGTGAAATAATAAATCACAGTCATGTTTTATCTATGTTGCTTGAAGACATTTCCAAGGGAGGAAATCACACCATTTCAAGCAACAGATAAAGGAGATAGAGTCAGAGATGGTTCATTTACAGAACATACTCCTCCTTTCCCAAACCCTCTACCTGAGCAAAAACGCTGGAATTGGCTTTGAGCCTTCCTGCTGCCCTTGCGGCCGCTTATCACGCATCGGTGGCCTCCCTCCACACACCTTCTGCAGCTCCAGCCCACCCCTGCCTCCTATCCCACTGCCTCCCCCCACAGCTCAGACCTCGGGTGGTCTGAACTCTCTATGACATGGTCACCTTCGAGAAGCCAGGACCAGCTGGCCGATGGCGACATAGACACATAGAGCTAAGGCACAACTTCCTAAGGAGCTTCCTGACTCCTTGTCTTCACACCTCTCCTTGCCCTGGAGCTGGGGCTACATTTTTGCCACCCCAAAACCGGACACTTCTCAGGGCACCTACCCAGAGACAGAAGGAAGAAATTGCTTATATGTTTGGAGCATGAACTACATGCCAGAGACCTATGTTGGGTCACTTTATCCTGTCTCAGTTTGGGTTCTTCCCAAGCAGAGACTGAGACAAGGATTCTAGCCTGAGTGGATGACCTGGGAGGCAACCCCGGAAAACGCCAGTCAGGGAGCTTGGGCAGGTGACACAGGGGAGGAAGAAGCCAACTGGGGGCCTTGTCAGGCAAGTTCCCGCTGGGGCCACCAGAGCGTGAGCCTTCTGGGGAGCTCCACGGAATGCGTGGAGCACCTCAGAGTTGTTCACCCCAAGGGAATGAGGGGCTGGAAGAGTTACCCACGACCTCCCACCATCGTTGGCTGAGGGCTACTCCCACATGGCATTATTTCCCCAACACTGCTGGCCTTCTGTATGCAGGGGGAGAGCCAGGTCTTACAGCTAAACAGAGCCCTTGGGCAAAGAAACACAGGTGGAGGCGGTTGGAACCAGACTGGCATTTGGTAAAATGGTGAGGATGAGGGATGTGGGTGGGGCACAGAGAGACTAGGGTCACTCAACTAGAAAGGATGGACATGGAACCCATGCCTAGGTGGTCTTACATTCTTAACCATCACACCACTGCCTCGCCTGCCAGGCACAAAGCCTGGTTTGTCTGGCACGGAGCCCTCTCTCCAAATTAGGTTTTAGTTTCTGTTCATGCCTTATTAATTCAAATGAATGTCCATGAAAGCTTCCCAGTTTCTTATAAGAGAAACATATTTTGTCTGGATAGATTTCTCATAGGCCATGTTACAAATACTCCAACTCCAAAGGCTAATGTTACTCTTAAAGTGGTTATAACCAAATTCTATTGGGAATATCTTAGCTATAACCAGATTCAATTCAAGTTTATGCCAAAACATATTTTATCCTCTAATACTGCGGTCCCCAACTCCCAGGCCACAGACCGGTATACTGGTCTGTGCCCTGTTAGGAACCGGGTTGCAAAGCTCCACTTTCCCCCCCGCCACCCCCCTCCCCAGTTCGTGGTCCAGGTAAAAATTGTCTTCCAGGAAACTCAGGAACCAGGGGGCCACACAGCAGGAGGTGAGCGGCTGGTGAGTGAGTGGAGCTTCATCCACACAGCCACTCCCCATCACTCACATCACCGCGTGAGCTCTGCCTCCCCCCACACAAACCCCCAACCCCCTGTCCATGGAAAAATTGTCTTCCATGAAACTGGTCCCTGGTGCCAAAAAGGTTGGGGACTGCTGTTGTAATAAATTGAGACACTAATGTATAGGAGAGCTATAGAGATTAGTTTTTACTAAATAACTACATGGATATTGGGTTGGGCTGAGCATTTACTGCTATACATGTGTGTAGAATTCCTCTTGATCCCCTAAAATATTGATGGTCTAATGCAATTTTTTCCTCTAAGAATAGACAACCTAACCTACAATAGAGATAGAATCTACTAATGTCATCAATAACGATATTACAAATCTGGGGTGAGGTTACTCATACAGGGGTGCATATGAAATGGTTCAATCTTGTTTATCCAATGAAATAGGATGGTGTTGCATGATTTGTTTTTACAGTGAAAAATATTTTAAATTTTTCGAAAGACATAAAATTCCTCTTAATCAGAGGATCAATTTAGCTCCCAATGATAATTATTATCTTCACACCTTTTGATGTTAAAAAAGCTCTACATGGATGTGTGCATCCCCAAAGTCTTTTGTTGACAATGCTCCTACAGGCTGACATGCTGATTTTGCTGACTGTTGCACAGAGCTGTCATGTAACCTAGATATTTTCATACAGTAGTTTCTCATATTTTTTATTTAACAGCAATTCTTCATATGAAGTCTCATGTGATACTTCCACATGTGAAGTAGATATAGATGAAGTGGTTTTGATAGAAATAGCGTAAGGGGTTCTGGTTGAAATCTTTATTTTCACCACCCCAAGATGTTTGCTTATGCACCTCCATACCACCAAAAAGACCAAGTAAAAGAGCCTGAAAACTGGTAATGAAGACTAAATTCTACACCTGACATATGAGAAAAGCAAGTGATGTTAAGTCATTTGGGTAACACAGCAGAACAAGTCTGAAGGCAAACCCAAACCAGGACTTAGCTCTCTCAGTTCTGTCCCAGATCCACAGACAACCCAGGATGTTCAGCAGAGATCCCAGAAGGGTCCTGCCTTAACAGTAGGGCCAACTTGGCCTAGAGTAAAGGGCCTTCCCTTTAACAAAGATTAAAAGCCTCAAGAGGGTCAAGTAACTTGACCACCTGCCAAAATAAACTTGACCCCCTTTAGAAGAAAACCACCAAATCTGAAAATTCAATTATAAGCATCTGTAACATCTGACATCCAATCAAAAGTTATTAGACATGTGAAAATCAGAAAATGTGACCCATACCAGGAGAAAAATCAGTCAAAATAAATAGAGCCCAAGGTGACATCAATGATGAAATTAAGACTTCAAACAGCTTTTATAGATATGCTCAAGAATTTAAAGGAAAACATGAATATAATGAAGAAATAATTGAAAGATATAAAACAGAACCAAGTGAGATGTTTGTAGAGCTAAAAATTCTATATCTAAAACGAAAAATTCGCTGGGTGGGCTTTACAGAAGATTAATTGTTGCAGAATAACAAATCAGGGAATTCGTAGCCACAGCAGTGAAAACCATGTAAACTGAAATACAGCTTGATGGGGCAACATCGAGCTGTCTAATATGCATGTAATATTAGATGCAAATTTTTCCAAATTTGATGAAAACTATAAACCTACTGATCCAAGAAGCTCAATGAAACCTAAGCAGGATAAACACACACACACACACACACACACACACACAACCACACCAAGGCACATCATAATGAAATTGCTCAAAAACAGTGATAAAGAGTAAAATTTTAAAGCCAGAGGAACAAAGATACATGGAATTCAGAAAAACGAACATAAGAATCCCCACAGACTGCTCATCAGAAAAAACATAAGCCTGAAGACAATACATCAACATTTTAAAGTGTGAAAGAAAAGAAATTATCAATTTAGAATACTATATCTAGTGTAAATTTCTTGCAAAAATGAAGGCAAAGTAAAGATTATGTTTTAAACCAACAAAAGCTGAGAGAATTCATCATCAGGACACTTGAACTACTGTACAAGAATTGTCCAAGGAAATTCTTCAGGTGGAAGGAAAATGATACTATATGGAAACTTAGAAAGGAACAAGCATGCCAAAAATGGTAAATATAATACAAGGGTAAATATGGGATTTTTTCTCATTTTTGTAAAAAAGTGAAAAGATAGTTGACCCATTTAAAAAAATGTCTTGAGGATTTTATAGCATATAGAAGTAATAAGTATGGTGTCAGTAACACAAACCACAGGGCAGTGAACGAAAGTACACTGTTGAAATGTCCTCATGCTACTGTGGAGTGATACAGTATCACTGAAGGCAAACTATCTTGCCTTGAATACCCATATGGTAAACACTACAGCAACCACTAAAAATATAAAGCAAAGAAAACTAACCAGTAAGCCAACAGAGGACATAGAATGGAACAACCACCAAAAAAAGTCAATCCAAAATAAGGTAGGAAAAAGGAACAAAGAACAGATGGAACTAATAAATGTCCAGTGTATGCTTGGTATCAATTTTGGTTACAACTTATGCATGGGACATATATGCGGGGATAACTACACAAGACTGTCTGGCTGGTGAATTTGTCTTTGGCATCCTTTTTAGTGCCCCCTTAAGAGTTCCTCACTCTTTCCCAGTATCCCTAGTTCCTCAGGCTCCTGTCATATTCCCTTGAAGCCTGGAAGTGACAATGCCCCATTAGCAATGAGCACACCTGGCACCCAGACCTCGGTTTCTAACAACCATTCCCCAATAAAAGAAACTAGGGTTCTTTGGAAAAATGGATGATTCCAGGACTGGGGTAGCATATATATAACATGAGCTCAGACAGAACTATTTTAGCAACAAATAAATGAAGTATTTAATTATAACCCAAAGTATAAAATAAATATCCATGAGTCCTTAGCGACATAAATAAATGATGGAATACATAAGTAAAGGAGAAAGAAGAGAAATCCCGCATGCAGAAGAATTCCAAATAGTTCATGTGGATGCTACACCTGAAGGAGGTGGCACATAAATTTCCACTTCTTACGTGTGGGCTATGTTTACTAGCTAACTCCCAAGGAGCACAGTATGAAAAGGGAAGAAACAGAGTAACTATACAGTAGAGAAACCTGGCAAGCACTGTCTCAGCCAAATGACCAAGATTAACACCAACCATGAGTCACGTTGACAGTTGATGCACTCTTGGTATAATGAGGCGCTTTATCTCCAGGGTCTTCCTCCAAAAAAAACCTAACTCCAGTTTAATCATGAGAAAAACATCAGGCAAACCCCAATGACATTCTACAAAATACCTGAACTTCTCAAAACTCCCAATGTCATCAAAACAAGGAAAGTCTGAGAAACTGTCACAGCCAAGAGGAGCCTAAGGAGGCATGACAACTAAATGTAATGTGGGATCTTGGAACAGAAAGAGGAAATGAGGTAAAAACTGAGGAAATCTGAATAAAGTATGGACTTTAGTTAATAATATATCGAACATTGGTTCATTAATGGTGACAAATATACCATACTAATGTAAAATGTTAATAACTGGGGAAAATGGGTATGTGGTACATGAGAACTCTCCATACTATCTTTGTGATTTTTCTGTAAAATCTGTTTATTTTATAAAAAGCTACTAGACTGTAAACTCCAGGAGTGCAGGGTATGTGTTCTGTTTATTGCTAAATACCCAATACTTGGAATACCACCTGGCAGAGTAGGTGTGTAATAGTTATCAAATGAATGCAAAAGTGAATGGATGGATGAACAGAGAGCTAAAATATCACTGGATGTTTGAAATTAAATAAATAGTTATGGGAGGCTGGGAATTCTTCAAGACCGTCTCTTTTGAAACATCTTGATTTATGGCTTGATCAAAACATTCACTTTAGTGGAGGGTTACAGCTGCTGACTCCAGAGTTGTGTGTAATTGAAACTGTTAGTGCAAGTCACTTATAGAATATCGGATGATAGTGACTTACAGGGCATTGCCTGTGGCAGATCTTTCTCCAGGGTGTAATGTATAACTGACATAGGTCAGTGGTTGGGAGGTCAAATATCAGGGAGGGGAGGACTGAACATATTAGAGTTAAAAAAGAAAAGAAAACTATTGGACCTTTCTTTGACGGTTTCTCTTTTCATTTGGCCATGCATTGTATGGGTCATGGTTCAATTGCAGACAACAGAATCCACTCAGGCTAGTCTAAGAAGAGGGGGTTTAATTCAGGCAATTAGGAGCTTGAAGATTGTTGGGTGGGCTGGAGGAGCATGCTCTAAGCTCAGCCACTAGGAACAACTGCAGCCATCAGGACCACAATGCTCCTGCTGTAAGTGGGAAGGTGGCCATCCCTGATGCAGGAAGCTGAGGAATATAGAAGCCCAGTAAATTCAGAAGCTAAGGTTAATCTTAGCTAGAAAGCTAGAGAGCCATGCCACCCTGCAACAACCCAGGCCAGCAAAGTGTGCACCTCACGTGCCACCTCTCTCCTCATGGAGATTCAGCCCTGGTGATGGGTCAGATCACTGGCCACAACCATTCACTCCCTCCCAAACCCCAACATCTGTGGAAGGGCTGGATCTCTTCAGCACTTTGAGCTTGGCCCTGTGGCTTGCTTTGGCTACGATATTAGCAGGCATGGCACTAGCAAAGGCTTGACGTGAGGTTATGTGGTTGAGTTTTCCCTCTTGCGCGCCTGTCCCTGACCATGAGGAGGATGTGCCCTATCTAGCTCCCACAGCTCGAAGCCTAGCACAGCCCAGTGCTCCCTAGATCAGCCCTCGGCGGGTGCATGAGCAAGAAATAAGTGCTTATTCTTGTATGACATTGTATGGCCTTCTTTTCTTTAAAATTTGTTCTGAAATGTGTTTGAGTATCCATTCTGCTGTCCAGATGTGCGACCTAAATCAGACCGCATGACCTCTCTGGGCCTCAGTTTTCTCCTCTGTAGAATAGGAGTGTTAGACCAGATCAGTGGGTTCCAATATTTTCACCACAAAAGACCCCTTTTATTATTTTCCAACTCAAAGCCCATTTGGGAAAGGTCACTTTTACATGAAGAAACTGACTTTGTTAAACCATAATTGATTAATACAAATAAGAAAGCAAAACAAAGACACATATAATTGGGAGTAAAATGGGCTCAAAGACATAAAATATTACCCGCTGGGGGATATCTAACCAGCACAGGTAGAAAGAGCACAGGGAAGGACACCATTTCCACGGGGTCTTGTAAAATACCAAAATGAGCCTGAGGACCCTCCAAGACCACCTCCCAGAATCTGTGCTGGGAATTCTTTCAGGTTTAACTCAAGTTCCACTCAGGTTAACCGTGCTTGGAGAGAGGTTCCAGCTTCCTCAGGAAGCAAAGGGAACCTCTGGGCAGGAAGGAGGTTGCCGGCGTGTTTTCACTGCTCCGTCTGGCTCTGTGGTCCAGCTTGTACTCACTCCCCTGGCATGGGGACCATTGTCCACATTGTGGCCCTTTCACTCTCAGGCCAACTTTCTAGCCCATGAATTGGTGTTTTCTTTGCTGTCTTTAGTCTGTTTTAGAAGGTTTTGGCCGCCAGACCTTCCCTGCCTTTTACTCCCTGACTTCTTCTGATTCCCGTACCTTTGCCCACTATTTGGGGCCCTGCCCCCCTGTAGGAGATGTCTCAAGGTGGGTCCCCTGGGGCAGAGCCTGCACTGAGGACTTGAGCACACACGTATTCTGTGGAAGGTGAGCCCTGAAAGCACCGATGAGGGAGTTGGGGCAAGAGTCAGGGAAGGGAGACAGCCCATGAAGGGTACATCTGTGAGAGGGTTCCCTGTGCACACAAGTAAAGGTCAATCCCACAGAGGATCCTGTGCAGAATGCATTTCCAGGCTGTCCCACTGGAGACAGGATGGGGAATCTGCAGTATTTACCTGCCAACTCCCACCCCTCATTGGCTGAGGGTTACTCCTGGGAGCATTAAATCTTGGCATTTCTGGGCTGGCCTATCAGTGAGCACTGATAAATTTCCCACAGCACTGGAGAAAGCTGTCAGGCAGGGGTGGAGAGAGACACAGAGGCTTGACGGGGGAGGCCATCAGGTGCCCGGGATCCGCCCAGCACCGCTGGGGGTGGACTACAAGAAGAACCATGGGGCTACAGGCCGACATGTGGCAGACACTGTGGGCACCCTCTGTGTGTTATCTCACACCTTCACACTAGTCCTGTTAGTGCATTACTGGTCTCCACCATCTAATAGATAGAGAAACTGAGCCTTGGGGAGGTTAAGGATGCTGCGTAAAGCTGTATAATCAGTGAACGACAAGACCAGGATTTGGACCCAAGCCTACCCCAGCCTCATAATGACAAGGCTACGCCTTCTTCCTTTCTGCCGTGCCTCTGGATGGTCTACCACTCTCTGACCTCTGGCTTCCGGCACGCCTCAGCTTCACTTACAGCATTACCTGCCTTCCTCTCTGTTCAATTTCGGCATTCTTTGTTCATGAGGGGGTGCTCACCACCTTAACCCCAGAGCCGCGGCGATGTCCAAGAGGCTGCCGTCGCTGGGGTACACTGCAGGGCTGCTGCTGCTCAGGGAGCCCTTGCCCCTGAGTGCAACTAGAGGGAAGAGGAGGACCCACAGAGGAAAACATAATTTTGTAAAAGATGCCACAAGGGCACTGTCAAGGAATGCCAGCCTCATGTGATCGGTGCCCGGGGCAGGGGGCGGGCAGAGAAGGCAACCATAATGCCTCCTGGGACAATGTGAAATCCTCCTCTGACCGCATTTAAGAGGAGAATTTCAGGAAGAACAAAGAGCTGGTGGGCTAGACAGACAGCGTGATCCTGGTCTGGTTGGTTAGGGTAATTCCAGGACAGATGATTAAACTGCTTATGGTTTTGGCTTTGAAGCCACAGAGCTTGAGGCAAAAGGAGATGATCTAAGAGCCAGGCCCATGTGGAACCTTCAAAAAGGGAGCCCAAGGCTGTGGCAAAGCCATCTGTCCTCACCGCCCCGGGTGCCTCGTGGCTGAGCGATGTGGGGGTGGGGGGGGTGGGGGGGGTGGGGGGGTGGGAAGGGAGGGCCCAGGAATCAGCGAGTCCCGGGTTCAAATCCCATTTCTGTCATTAACTAGTTTGTGATGGTATCAGTTCCCTACGCTGCCATAACAAAGTACTATAAACTGGGTAGCTTGAAAGAAAAGAAATTCTCTCAGTTTTGGAGTTCAAAAGTTCAAAATCAAGGTGTCAACAGGGCCATATTCCCCTGAAGGCACCAGAGAATAATCCTTCCTTGCATCTTCCAGCCCCTGGTGTTGCAAGTGATCCTTGGCATTCCTTGGCTGACAGCTACGTTGCTCCAACTTCTGCCCCTGTCTTCACATGGCCATCTTCCCTCTGTATGTGTCTCCATGTCCAAATCTTTTCTTATAAGGACAACAGTCATTGGATTAGGGCTCACTCCAATCCAATATGACCTCATCTTAACTCAATTATGTCTGCAAAGACCCTATTTCCAAATAAAGTTGCTAAAGGTTAGGACATGGACATATCTCTTGGGAGGACACAATTCAACCCACAGTAGTGGCCTTGCAGAGGTCCCTGAACTTCTCTAGACGAGTCCTACTCCAGTGTGTTCAGAAGACCCATGCTCGTCTGCATAGAAACTTTTATAGCAATTTGACCTGGCCGTGACAGCCAATGTTCTCAAACTATATTTGGTGAAGGACTAGATTTTTTTTACTCCAGTTCCTCATGGCTAGGCCCATAGCCCTATTACCCGTGTCTAAGGACTTGGACCTTCCTGAGGCTTGGGGTGGGCTTCCCCTCAACTAGAGGTGAGACAGGGCTGATGGTTCCTTCAACGGTCCTGAAGCTGTCGGAAACAGGTGCTCTTGGAACCCACGCCTGGTCTTGTGGCCCGGCCCCTCTGCCCTGCTACCTCCCACAGAGCTCGTGCCCAAGCTCTTCCTCCCCACTTGCTGGGAGACACCCCCCTGCCCACCGCCCATCTTTCGTGCCAACAGCCCACCTGGTGAGTTTGATTGACAGAACCTGGACTGATATTAGCTGGGCAATGAGTTCATGGAGTAGGTTAACATGGAGCACTGTGTCACACACGCACACGTGCACACGCTGCATCTGCCCCTACAAGAGCTGACCTGGTCATCTTTATCCCAAGTCCCTTTCCCCAGGCAGCCAGGCCTTTGCCTCCAAAACTAGCAGTATTCCTCAGAGCTCTGCGTCCTGGGACCATCTTTCCTGTGGAAGATAATTCCATCTGGTCAAGGACCTTTACGGTCAAGAAACTAGTTTCAGAAACAGGTTGAAAAAAAACCACAAACTGGGCTATGACTAGACTTTATGATAGATTTTTACAGCCCAAATTTAACATCAAGAAATGTCCCACTGATAAGCAAAAATTAAACAGTTCTTCAAGGAGGAAGCAGCTGCTTCTTGTGCTATCATCCCATGTTTAATTACATAATAATTCAGGCATACAAAAAATGCAGACAATGCACGTGCCAGTCAGGGAGGACCCTCACCCTCGTGGAACATGACAAAGAGCAATAAGCCTCCAGAGGAGACGACCTAGCAAGCTGGGATGTGATGTTGAAAACCAGGGGAGCGGAAGACAGACTAACTCCTGGCTTTGCAGACACTAGCTGAGTGACACCAAGTCAGCTGGTGGCCTCATCCTCCTCCTTCTAGGTCTGGGACCAAGTCCACATTCCCTGGGCTGTCACACAGATTCCACGAGAGGATGGGCGGAGTGTCTCACGCAGCACCTGTTATGTTCTGGCACCGCCCCTCTTGCTCACTGCTCTGCCCTCATGCCCCAGTGCTGGCAGTGCTCTAAAGTAGAATGCTTGGGACCTGTTTCCTAGTGTCACCAATTAGGCCTAAGAGACCAGGAGGGGAGGGAATAGGACTTTCTTCATCTATCCAGTAAGAGTGTTGGGCTTAATTATTGGTTTAGCTTTTCAAAAACTTTTTTTTTTTCCAGACAGAGTCTCACTCTGTCACCCTGGGTAGAGTGCAGTGGCATCATCATAGCTCACTGCAACCTCCGACTTTGGGCTCAAGTGATCCTCCTGCCTCAGCCTCCCAAGCAGCTGGGACTACAGGTGTGCACCACCACATCTGGCTAATTTTTCTATTTTTTGTAGAGATGAGGTCTTGCTCTTACTCAGGCTGGTCTCGAACTCCTGAGCTCAAGCAATCCTCCCGCCTTGGCCTCCCAGAGTGCTGGGATTACAGGTGCGAGCCACCATGCTCAGCCTTTAAAAAACATTTTAATAGATGAACGGATAATTAAAATGTAGTATATTTATACAGTGGAATATTATTCATCCATAAAGAAGGAAATCCTGCCATTTGTGACAACATGGGTGAACCTGGACCACATTATGCTAAGTGAAATAAGCCAGGCACAGAAGGGCAAATATGAAATGATCTTATATATGAAACCTTAAAAAGTTGAACTCATGGAAGCTGAGAGTAGAATGGAGGTTGCCAGGGGCTGGGGATGGGAGAAATGGAAGATGTTGGTCAGAGGGTACAAAGCCTCAATTACGGGTACGTTCTGGGGATCCAAGCACAGCATGGTGACCACAGTTAGTAAAACTGCATTGTTCACTCACAAGCTGCTAAGACAGTAGATCTCAAGTGTCCTCACCCACCCCACATACACACAGTGATGGATGTGTTGATTAAAGTGATTGTGGTAATCATTACACAATCTATACATACATCAAATTATCACATTGTATACTTTGAATATACACAATTTTTATTTTTCAATTATATCTCAATAAAGCTAGACAAAAAGTTTTAATATAAAAGTTATTTAGGTTGTGATCTAAAGTGTTAATTTCAGCAATATTTACAAACAAAAGTGCACTGCCTCTATGAAACGTCAACTCACATTAATGCGCCCACCTTGTGATAGCCACACTTACCTGCTTGTGTGACAACTGACAGCCACCACCTCCAGGGTGTTGACTGGGTGCTTACCCTATGTCACCTTGCTGAGTCTGCAGCCCCACCCTATGAGACAGGTGGAACCATTAGCCCCTCTCCAAAGATGAGGACACTGATGCACAGAGGGTGTTATGGACTGAATGTCTGTGTCCCCTCATACATTTGTGTACATTCATACATTTATATGCTGAAGTCCACACCCTCAATGTGACAGTGTTAGGAGGTGAGGCCTTTGGGAGGTGTTTGGGATTAGTGCCCTTATAAAAGAGGCCCCAGAGAGATCCCTTGCCCCTTCTATCATGTGAGGACACAACAAAAAGACGACTGTCTGTGAACCAGAAAACAGCCTCCACCAGATGCTGAACCTGCCAGTGACTTGATTTTGGACTTCTAGCCTCCAGAACTGTGAGAAATAAATCTCTGTTGCTTACAAGTCACCCAGTCTAAGGCATTTTGTTATAGCAACCCGACTGACTAAGACAGTAAAGTCATGAGGATGGGGCCTCCACGATGGTATCAGTGTGCTTGTAAGAAGAGGACGAGAGGCCAGAGCTCCCACTCTTCTGCCACGTGAGGACATGGTAAGAAGGCCTCTGTCTGCAAGCCAGGAAGAGAGCCCTCACCAGGAACACAATCAGTCAGCAGCTTGGTCTCAGCCTTCCAGCCTCCGGAACTGGAGAAATAAAGCTCTGCTCTTTAAGCTGCCCAGACTCTGGCATTTGTTACAGCAGCTTGAGCAAAGACAGAGGGGTCAATCACTTGCCCAAGGTCATCCACCCTACACAAGGCCACCCACATACACATGTAATCAGTATATCAGGTCCCACTGCCCTGTGATTAGGTCACCTCAAGGCAAAATACAATCAAAACCACCCTCCCCCAGTCCTGCTTAAGTGGGAAGTTAGCCACTCCCAAAGTTCCTCCCACTTAATCCTGGGACATCCCCACCCCACGCAGGAACTTACGTGCAGAACTGCCAATGGGAATCCCCACTCAGGGTCTGTCCCAACCTTCCTCTGTGCCTCTGGCTCCCATGGCCCAGCACACCCAAAGCTGTCTGAGGGAGGCTCACCCCACCCTTTGGAGAGTGCCATCCATCTCAGGACAAAGCACCCAGGAGCATCTCTGCATGGAGTGCCCATTAGGCAGCAAATACATCCTCCTCTTCTTCTGTAGCAACAGAGCTGTGGGTGAGCATGTGGCTGCCTGTGCTGGAGAACACACTGCCTGCCCTGCCTCCCTGGCAGCTAAGTGGGACCAGGTGCCTACGATCTTGCCCATGGGGTGGGAGTGGCAGTGATCTCTGCCACCACCCGGCCTGGGCCCCCCCCCAAAGTCACCCTCCATTCCTTTCACCTCCTCAGGAGGTGGCACATGGAGGTGGGTGCACATGGCCCAGCTTCAGCCACAGAGGTGAGCCCAGTGCCACGGATTTTCAGGAGAGATCCCTGACTCGGTATGCCTGGGTGGGTCAGACCAACTGTAGCTTTAACACACACCCCCTGATGACTCTCTTAAGTTGAACTACCTAGAAATCAGCCGTAATGGACTACTTTTTACCTTAGAATGACAATTGCATATGGTTAGACCTAATAATATGAACGGCTGACAGGGGCTTGTGTTTGTGAATCTCTAAACGAGATTGTCTCTGATGACCCTTCCTTCTGTATTCTTAAAGATAGATGATAGATAGATAGATAGATAGATAGACAGATATACTTTTACATCAGCAGAAATTATTTCCAACTCTCTTTCCTGTTCTTTGTACTGAGAATTCCCGGACACTTGTTCTCCGCATGGGTCCCCACTGATGCTCTACACTTTATCCTCCAGGGCATCTGAGTTCAGTTTTATCTCCTTCTTTCCTTCTTGGATAACATCCTCTGCTCTGATCTCGCAGCCTCTCTATGAAGCTGTGCAGGCAAAGCTGTTCCTTGATCCCTCCAGCAGGGACACCAGCTATGCTCAGACCAAATGTCACCAGTGGCCCTCCCAGCAGGAAGACAGGCTGCCCACACCCTTGGGTCATTCACATGACCCTCCTGTGGCCTGTTCTCCTGTCCTCTAGCCCCTGCAGCTCCCTGTGAAAACTACTCTAACCCCCACAGCAAGGGGCTGGCCCATGAGGACATAGCCCGAGGGAAACAGGAAAGCTGTAGGACACGGGGTCGTCCCAAAACATCTTAACATTTGAGCCAAAGAGGCATCACAGCCTCCCTAACTCCAGCCCTTGGATCTGACCGAGGAGGAAGCTGGAGCCCCACAAGGGTGTGGCCTCATGGACGTGACCTCTGGGCATGGCATGGAGCCTGGCCCTCCACGTGCCCCCACTGAAGTCCCAGGGCTCCCCAGAAGGGCTCACCCTAGGGTGGGGGTGGAGAGTGAAGAAGGGCCTGTGTTTTTTCTTCTGTGACATGATGGAAATACAGATGCTTAGACGTTTTGTGATCTCTTATTTGGAAAAATAAAAGTTGGCAACTGAATAGGAGCCCTCAAGTTATCTGTATTTATTTCTCAGAGAATCCAAATCTTTGGAAACTTCTGAGCTACAGGAACTATGTCCCTTTGCCCCCAACTACCCCACCCACTGCCGTCCTGTACAGAGGAGGGCATTTTGGGCCAGGGAGGGAAACCAATTCCCCAACATTCCCGAGTGAGGGAAGGACACAAGCAGAGGGAGGCAGGCTTAACAGCTTCACCCCCACGCCATATCCCTGTGCACCCTCCCTCAGGGTCGCTATGAGGATTAACTGAAGTAAGCCAGGTCATAAGTGTTAGCTATTAGCATGAATATTCTACCCAACAAGCTGAACAAGGGTCATGCCTTCAACAAGACAGAGGAGACTGTGCTGTGGCGGGCTGGTGGGACTCTTGCTCCAGCTGGTGACTCAGAGATCCACGCTGTGTCCATCTTGTGGTCTCCACAGCAGGGGAGGAGCCAGCAAGTGTGGGAAACTCACACCCACTTCTAAGTGCTCAGCACGGAGGAGCTTCCTCAGGTCCACTCCAGTCCCATGGGCTGGAGCCAGTCAGCTAGCTCAACCTAACTGCAGAGAGGCTGGGAAATAGAATTTTCCACATGCCCGGGGTAAAGGAACCAGGTGGGGAACACGGGATTGCTCGGCCAAGCCTCCACAGATTCACTCATCCCATGATCAAACAATGCCTAAGATCCCTTCCAATTCTGCATTCCCTTGAGACCTGTGGGGTGACTTTCAGAAAACTCACACCCGGCAAAGCAGAGTTGAAGCGAGGGGTGAGGCGTTTGTTCTGGGCGCATGGTCCAGGGCTCTGGCTAGGCTCACTATCATATTATCCCTCCACAACATGTCAGCAAATTCTTGAGCAAACATGATTAACAAAGTAGAAAGAGCGTATTTGATCACTCCCCTTTCACAACCTGGAGTGACGGCCCGTTCCATCTGACCGGGCCTCACAGCCAGCCTGGGAACAGCGGGATGTGGGGAGGAGGCCAGCAGGAGGAGGCCCAGGCTTCCGGGTGCTTCTCTGGCCACGGCCCACCCTGCCTGATTCTGGGCAGCCCGGGGAGGAAGACTCAGACCTTCCTGAGGCTTGGGGTGGGCTTCCCCCCAACTGGAGGTGAGACAGGGCTGACGGTTCCTTTAAGGGCCCTGAAGCTTGTTGGAAATAAGTGTGCCTGGAACACACGCCTGGTCCTGTGGCCCCTCTGCCCTGCCACCTCCCAGACAGCTCGTGCCCAAGCTCGTCCTCCGCCCTTGCTGTGGGATCCCCTCCCTGACCACCAACTGTCTCTCCAGCCCTCAAGACTCAGCTTAAATGTCCCCTCCCCAAGGAAGCCACCTCCGCTGTGCCCACTCAGAGTGGCATTCCCTTCCCTGAGGTCCTGTGGCACCTCCTGCACCTCGCTCTGCTGCTCATGTGCACAGGTGTGCGCCAAGGGCAGAATCTTGCTCCGTCTTCCCTCTGCAGCCTCCACCAACCACCTCCTCTGGGCCAGGCCCTGTGCTGGGGGCTTCCTCTGAGTCCTTGTATGGTAGGTTGAGGGACAGCCCCAAGTGTCCGCCTTGCCTGTATCCACACCCTTTGCCCTGTGTCTTTATGGCTCTTCCGACAAAGGGGGGAGTGTCTCTCCTTGCCCCTCACCCAGGGTTCAGGCACGTGTCTGCTCACAAACATTTGCAGGCAGAGCTGGGAAAGGTGCTTGTGCAGCTGGACTTGCTCTCATGCCCTGTTGTGCCATGAGCAGGACATGCCAGGGCCAGTCCTATGGTCCCAGGAGGGGTGAGAGTCCTGTGGAAGCATCTGGCAGAGGTGCCTGCCCCGCCCAGCCCCCATCAACCTAGGATAAATGCTGCTATTTTAAGCTACTGAGTTTTGGGTGGTTTGTTATTGTCTGAGGCTCTTCAGGCTGCTATAACAAAATGCCATAAATGGAGTAGTTTATAAACAACAGAAATCAGTTGCTCACAGTTCTAGAGGTTGGAAGTCCAACAGCAAGGTGCTGGCAGATTCGGTGCCTGGTAAGGGCACACCTTATGCTTCATAGATGGCACCTTCTTGCTATGCCCTCATGTGATGGGAGGGGTGAGGAGTCTCTCTTGGGCCTCTTTTATAAGGACACTGGTCCCTTCACTCAGGGGAAGCCTTGCTGAGGAGGTGACAGCGAAGCTGGGACCTGAGAGAGGAAAAAGCCAGGCCTGAGACGATCTGGGGAAAGGGAATTCCATGCAGAGGGACAAGCACATGCAAAGGCCCTGAGGTAGAAGGAGCCAACCCTAAGCCAACAGGAGACAGGGGCATCTGGAGAGGGTGTGTGGAGGGCTAGGGGTTTGTGGTGCAGGGCCCCCCGTCAGGATGAGGCATTATATCTCAAGACAGTGGAACCACCGCTTGGTCACAGGCTGAGGTGTGGCACAAGCAGACTTGTAGCCTGAGGTCTTGGCCCTTGGCTCACTGATTGTGCTGGGCAAGCTCACTCATCTCATTGAAGCCAAACAAGTTTGTGAGATAGTACTGCTATTCTCATCTTATAGATAAGAAAACTAAGGCTCAGAGATTAGTGAAAGATCTGCCCCAGTTCACGCAGATAGTGGGGCCAGAGAAGGTCTGCCTAATGCCAGGTGTAAGCATGGACAGCGGGAGGTAGACTCCACTCTCCCCATCCATTCACTGGCTCAGTGAAAGTGTGTGTGTGATCCTTTGTCATCTATCCCAAAAGATTTGCATCCACCCAGCCTGCTGTAAGATTGTGAAGCTGAAGAGCTTTGTCTGGGTGTGCACGTCACACCTTTCTGTACATTTTCTCACTCCCAGCCCAGAGATGCCCCCTCTCTGCTCAGAGGTATGCGCCCTTGTGTTCTCCTCCCACATCAGGCCACACTCATGAATATCCTGGTGACTTCATTCACACTGAGGCATAAATGACTGAGGTTTTAATACCTCCCTTTCCCAAGGGGTTTGAATTCTAAATGGGGTATGAGGGTTACTAGATCAAAGAAAAGAATTCCCAATGATAACATTTTCTGAATCAGCCAGACTTAATGGGCAGCAGGGCTGAGGAGAGGAGAGGCTCCCTGGGACCACTGAGGTCGCATAAGTGCAGGCAGTCCCTGTCTCCCCACCTGCCCCCACTGTGTTCCCTCAGCTTCTATCTAAGACTCGTCACCATCTGACACTGTCTTTTAGTATCTCCCCTCTTCATTTAGATCAAATCAGCTTTCCCCAATTTCCCCCGGACCCCAAATTTTCTACAAATAAGATACTCCTTGTGGTTGGCTGCCTTTGAAAAAGTTATTAAATATTCCAGACATTAAACTATGTATAAAGAATAATAAGCTCCAATGAACAAAGTATTACAGTTGAAGCCCCCAGGAACCCTCCCTGTTCATATTTCCCCCTTCTCCTGACAAGGAACCATCTCCCTGCATTTAGTCTTTATCATTCCCATGCATTTTCAACATCGATACCGTATAGAATTGTTTTTATGAATGCCACATCGTATCATTTTGCATGTTTTTAATCTTTGTGCTGCTGCAACTGTATTTCCCATTCAGTGTTTTACTTGTGAGGTTCACCCACGCACGTGTGCGATACCAGTCACTCACTTTCTCTGCTACATAGTATTTCATCATTTGCATACACCACACCTTATTTATCCATTCTCCTGTTGACAGCAGCATGGGGAGACTACAACGTCGCAGTAAGCGTTCTCAGCTATGCCTCCCTGACTGAGAGCCTGCACCCGGTCATGCGGTCACAGTGGGGTCTGAAGCTCCCCGACCTCACCAGGCTTTCTCACACCTCCTGGGTTCTGCATTTGCCGTCCCTCTACCTGGAGTGCCCTTGCTATTTCCCCCCGGAATATTCCTATTCCTCCTTTAACAGCTGCCTCCACAGGGAAACCTTTCTCACTTCCTCAGGCTGAGTTAATAGCACACTCTTTTGTGTTCCTGTGACTCCTTGTCCACATCTCTGCTGCAGCTGCATCCCTTCGGCAAATGGGAGTAAATGAAGGAATGCGTGAGTGGATGAGCAAAGGTGTGTCGTTAGCCCGCAGGGATCTCACAGGCAAGCAGGGGAGACACCAACAGAAAAATCACAAAGACAAATGACCCAAATAAAAGGTGGGCAAAGTATCTGAATAGATATTTCTCCAAAGAAGATATCGGAATGGCCAACAAGCACATGACAAGATGTCCAATCTCATTAGTCACTAGGGAGAAGCAAATCAAACCACAAGGTAACAACTGACACCCACTGGAATGGCTAGAATCAAAGAGACAGAGAACAGCATGTGCTGGAGAAGATGGGGAGAAACTGGAACCCTCATGCACTGCTGGTGAACATATAAAATGGCTCAGCTACCCTGGGAAACAGTCCGGCAGCTCCTCAAAAAGTTAAACACAGAATTGTCATACAACCCAGCAATGCCAACCCTAGGTATACACCCAAGAGAACTGAAAACACATTCACACAAAAACTTGTACACTGATGTTCACTGCAGCATTCTTAATAGCCAACTGTGCAAACTACTCAAATATCCATCCACTGATGAATGGACTAACAAAATGGAATCTTATATGCAATATTATATGGCCACAAAAACAAATGAAGTGCTGATTCATGCTAGCACATGGATGGACCTCAAAAATGTGATGCTCAGTGACAGAAGCCAGACACAAAAGACCACGTATTGCAAGATTCCATTTATATGAAATGTCCAGAATATGCAAATCCATAGATATAGGAAATAAATTGGAAGTTTTCCAGGGGTAGAAGGGAGAATGGGGGGGTGACTACTAATGAGTACGGGCTTCCTTTTTTGAGCTGATTCAACTATTCTAAAACTAATTGTGGCGATGGTTGCACAACTCTGTGAATATACTAAAACTCAATGATTATACACTGAATGAATTGTATAGTGTGTGAATCACATCTCAATAGAGATGTTACACACACACACACACACACACACACACACACAGCAATCACACTGAACCACTTTCTCTGGTTTGGGGTAGACCAGAAAACAAGATCTGCTAGGAGAACTTTTGCGGCCAGCACAGGGCAGAATCCCCAAGTCAGACAAACCTGGGCCTGCGCCTGCCTGCCGTGCATGAGTCATGTGAACCTGAGTGAGTGTCTGATTCTCCACTCTTCACTTTTCCTCCTTTGCAGGATCGGAGCCAACCCTGCCTAGCTCCAGGGGTTGAATGTGGACACTGGCTGCAGGGCCTTGGCGTGTGACATTCATAGCAAAGTCTACACTGGCACAGACACAGGAACACAGACTGGCTTGTGATTCACGACCCTGCCACTTATGACCTTGAATCTTCACTGGCCTCAGTTTCCTCACCTGGAACATGGAGATATCAACAGTAATGACTGCATAGGGTTGTTGTGAAGACTAAATAAGTCACTAAGCACAGGCACACCTTGCTTTACTGTACTTCACTTCATTGTGTTTCGTAGAGAACTGTGTTTTTCACAAACTGAAAGTTTGTGGCAACCCTGTGTTCAGCACATCTCTTGGCGCCATTTTTCCAACAGCATGTGCTCACTTTGTCTCTCCATGCCACATTCTGGTAATTCTCACAGCATTTCAAGATGCTCATTATTATGACATCTGTCATGGCGATTTGTGACCAGTGATCTTTGACGTTACTATGATAATTGCCTTGGGTGTCAAGAACTGTGCTCATATAAGACGATGAACTTACCACATCTTGTGCATGTCCTGACACCTCATTGCCCTGTCACTCCCCCGTCTCTCTCCCTCTCCTCCAGCCCCCTATTCCCAGACACACACACAGTATTGAAATTAGGCCAAATAATCACCCTACAATGGCCTCTATGTGCCATTGGAAGGAAGAGTCACACACCTCTCACTTTAAATCAAAAGCTAGAAATGATTACGCTTAGAGAGAAAGGCACATTAAAAGCTAAGATGGGCCAAAAGCTAGGCTGCTTGCATGAAACAGTTAGCTAAGTTGTAAATGCAAAGTAAAGTTCTTGAAGGTAATTAAAAGTGCCACTCCAGTGAACACATGAGTGATAAGAAAGCAGAACAGCCTTATTGCTGATATGGAAAAAGTTTAAGTGGTCTTGATAGAAGATCAAACCAGCTACAACATTCCCTTAAGCCAAAGCCTAAGTCAGAGCAAGGTCTTACCTAATGCTTCAATCCCATGAAGGCTGAGAGAGGTGAGGAAGCTGCAGGAGAAATGTTGGAAGCTAACAGTGGTCAGTTCATGAGATTTAAGGAAAGAAGCCATCTCCATAACATAAAAGCACAAGGTGAAGCAGCAAGTGGTGATGGAGAAGCTGCAACAAGTTATCCAGGAGATCTAGCTAAGATAATTGATGAAGGTGGCTACACTAAACAACAGATTTTCCATGTAGACAAAACAGCCTTCTATTGGAAGAAGATGTCATCTAGGACTGTCACAGCTAGAGAGGAGAAGTCAACGCCTGACTTCAAAGCTTTAAAGCACAGGCTGCTTTGTTAGGTGCTAACACAGCTGGTGACTTTAAGTTGAAGCCAGTGCTCATTTACCATTCTGAAAATCCTAGGGTCCTTAAGAATGATTCTAAATCTACTCTGCCTGTGCTCTATAAATGGAACAAGAAAGCCTGGATAACAGCACTTCTGTTTACAGCATGGTTCACTGAATATTTTAAGCCCACTGTTGAGACCTACTGCTCAGAAAAAACATTCCTTTCACAATATAATATTACTGCTCATTGACAATGTACCTGGTTACCCAAGAGCTCTGATGGAAATGTACAAGGAAATTAATGATTTCATGCCTGGTAACACAACATCTATTCTGCAGCCCATGGATCAAGGAGAAATTTTGGCATTTTCAAGTCCTTATTATTTAAGAAATACATTTTGTAAGGCTGCCATAAATAGTAATTCCTCTGATAGATCTGGGCAAAGTAAATTGAAAACCTTCTGGAAAGGATTTGCCATTCTAGATGTCATTAAGATCATTCCTGATTCATGGGGGGGCGCTCTCAAAATATACATATTAACAGGGGTTTGAAAGAAGTTGATTCCAACCTTCATGGATGACTTTGAGGGGTGCAAGACTTGAGTAGGGGAAGTCACTGCAGATGTGGTGGAAATAGCAAGAGAAGTAGAATTAGAAGAGGAGCCTGAAGATGTGACTGAATTGTTGCAATCTCATAGTAAAATTTTAATGGATAAAGAGTTTCTTCTTATGGATGAGCAAAGAAAGTGGTTTCTTAAGATGGAATCTACTCTTGGTGAAGATACTGTGAACGTTATTAACAAAGGATTTAAAATATTACATAAACTTAGTTGATAAAGCAGCAGTAGGGTTTGAGAAGATTGACTCCAATTTTGAAAGAAGTTTTACTTTGGGTAAAATGCTATCAAACACTATCACATACCGCAAAGAAACCTTGCATGAGAGGAAGAGTCAGTCAATGTGGCAAACTTTATCATTGTTTTACTTTAAGAAATTGCCACAGCCCCCCCCAACCTTCAGCAATCACCACCCTGATCAGTCAGCAGCCATCACCATTGAGGCAAGACCCTCCACCAGCAAAAAGATTATGACTCACTGAAGGCTCAGATGATCATTAGCATTTCTTAGCAATAAAGCATTTTTTCATTAAGATATGTACATTGTTTTTTCAGACATAGTGCTATCGCACCCTTAATAGACTACAGTAAGTGTAAACATAACTTTCATATGCAGTGAGAAACCAAAAATTCATGTGACTCACTTTATTGCAGTGATCTGGACCAGAACCCACGATATTGCTGAGGCATGCCTACATAAAGGGTTTAGGGCAAAACCTGGCAAGTGCTTCGTGAGTGTTCACTGTTGGGTTGTTGCTGTTGTTACTCACCCTGTGAAGTCCTTGGGAACCCTTCTGTTGGAGGTAGCACCCAGGGGGACTACAACTTGGCATTAGAAGCCCCTGGAGGAGTACGTGCTGGGTTCAAATCCTGGCTCTGCCCCATACCAGCTGCCATACATTGGGTACTGTATCTAAATTCCCATGCCTCAGCTCCTTCACCTGGGCCCGATGATGACAGCACCAACCTTGTAGGGCGCAGCCTTACCTGCCAAGTGTAAGTGAGAGAACCACCTAGGCAAAGCTCCCAGCCGGTGCCGGGGAGATGACCAACCACACACGTGAGTTGCTCAGCAACAGTAACCAGCACCTGCTTCTGGTCTTCCCAAGTGCGTCCCAGTGAGCCAAACAAAATTCCAGCGATGTTGCCAGCCAAGGACACTCAGGACCCAGTGAGAGCTGCACTGCAGGGGTCATAGCCTGAAATGTGGGGAGTTGGGGCAGAAGGGTGTCAAACTCTGGCCATAGGCATTTGGGATGAGGCTGAAAGCAGCTCCAGTTCCTGACACAGAGATTGACCTGCTGAACCAAGTAAAGAGGGTGAGAGAAGCCCTTTTAAGACTCAAGGACAACCATGGAGAAAAATGACAAAATGTAGGGGCCATTTCCCTCCAACTTCAAACGGCCACATCTGAGCAGGGCACAGGGCCACCAGGGTCTGCCCCGGGCTCTCCCACCCAACCCCCACCTCTGCTGGGAGAAGAAAAAAAATCCTTGGACAGGATCCATCTTTAACTCACTTGCTGTGTCTGAGGCCCAGACACACGCTGTTTAGACAGCCTGTTTCGGTGGGTGGTCAGGTCGGGAGACCCGAGCGCAGAGTTTACAGAAGGGCCTGGCACAAATGAACTGTTGACGACCAACTGGAAGGGCTCAGTGAAATCACAACATGTGAAATATGAAAAGGGCCCTTTCCAGGGGGGAGGAGGGAGAGAAAGAGAAAGAAAGGCCCGTTGGAAGGGATTCGAGTAACCACAACAAGGCCATGCACAGGGTCTCGCCATCAGACACATGCGCCCGCCAGGAACATCGGCCCCTCCCCTCCCCGCCAACACATACCACTTTTTTTTTTTTTTAACATTTCATAGATTTAAATAGTCTTTCTGCATCAAATACAAGAAACAGACCGACATTTTCTCATCCCCTGTTATGTGGCAGGCTAATATTTGGCCACTTACGCTTCACTGGAGACCATTTCTGGGAGAACACAGCCCCTTTCCAGGTTGGTGGCCGCCCACCCTGGCCTCCCGCACCCACCTTGTCCGCCAGCACTTCCCCTCGGGGTCTGAGCGGGAGGGGCCGTGCTCCTCTAGTTTGGGAACAAAGGCTGGGCGAGAGTGGAGCTCCAGCTCGCTTTACCAGTCCATGGAATCAGTAAACACAGCCTAAAGACCCGGAGAGGCACGCCTTGCAAACGCCTTGTAAACGCCACAGCAGAGTAGGTGAGGAGAGCTGTGGGTACCACGCTGTCCTGGGTCTAGAACCTGGACACACTGGCTTCGGATCCTGTGGTTTCAGGCGATAGAACACTACAATGGATTTGAAGACCCCAGAAGTCCCTCCCAGTTCCCCTCCTCCCCAAAAGTCACCACTATTGAGTCATTACCCGGAAGTGCCTTTGTTTTTGTTTCTTGTTTTGTTTTTTACTATTACTCATATACTATTACTCACAGATGGATAGAAATATATATATCTCCAAAACAGCCCACAGCATTATTTTTCATTTTAAAAAAAGGTTTTAAAAGTATCATATTGACATTTTCTTTTGAAACTTTTTTTACCCCTAAAATCTCTTTTTAGGGTTTGTGGACATAGATACAAGATATTCTATTGAATGAACTCTGTTACTGTTTCACTGAGTCTATTGAATGAACTTTGTTACTATATTGAGTTCCTATTTCCACTGAATGAACTTTGTTACTGTTCTGCCATCCCTGGGGTGAACAGAGCACACTCACATCCAGTCTCCTGTTACATAGTGTCAGGCAGTTGGTGGTTTGACTGTTACATTGTTGCAGTGAATATCCTCCCACAAACATCCATGCATATAAGATACATATTTGCAAGAATTTCTCCAGGAAATGGACATAGCGCATCAATTTTACTAGCTATTGCCAAATTGCTATGTAAGAGTGTTCTGAGGTACATTTCCACCACAGCAGACGCATGTCACTCAATGTACTGATGAAATTTGGTGTTATGACACTTCTAAATTTTGTCAATACGATGAGCCTGAAAAGTTATCTCAATTGTCACTTCCCTAGCTATTGGTAAGAATATGTACCTTTCAGCAATATATACAGTTTTTATCTTCTGTGAATTACCTGTTCATATCCTTCCATACTTTTCTGTCAGATTATCTTTTATTATTGACTTGTTTACAAATATTTTACAAACTTGGATAATTACAATACTGACAAACCCTACTGCCTATGATGCATTAAATGCTGCTCTAAGCACATTACAGATGTCATCTAATATAATCCTCAGAACAATTTATAGATAAGGAAACCGGGCAAAGACTGGTGCAGCGATGTGTGCGTGGACACCTGCCGTGATGTAACACCAGGCCAGCGCAGTCATTTAAGTTGAAAATGTCTTCTTCTAGTCTGTGGCTTTTACCCCATTTTGCTAATAGTGTGTTTGTTAAGAACAGGAGAGTTTTGTGTTTTAATACAGTCATATTTGTCAAACTCCTTTATGCTTCATGATATTTGTATGTTGTTTAAGAAAAGCTGTTTTGAATGCAATGTTATGAAAATATTCTCCTGTATTTTCCTCCTAGAGTTTTAACATTTTGCCTTCTACATTAGAATTTATATCTAATTTTGTTTCTATACACATCTAATTTTATTTTATTTTATTTTATTAGGTAAACATCTACCATTACTTTGGGGATTCATTAATTGATTATGGCTTGATAAGCGCAGCTGTGAGACAGACTAAGACTCACCACCGAGGGGCTCGGGGGTGGTATGGGACATGCCACAACTGTCACTGGAGGGAGATTTGGTCATAAAAACATTGAAGATCCTTGACCTGCAACCAAGGTTTATTGCCTTTGAGATTATTTGGAGGAGAGAAGGTTACAATTTCATGCAATTCTTTTAGGTCTCTTTCAGCCCTATTTATAGACTAACCCTGCAACCCACTTGGTGGCTTCCCAATCTCTGCAGGACGCCCAGGTTAAAGGCTCACAAGGCTGACAGCTCACAGCTTAGGACTCTGGCAGGCTCTGCTAGGAACCCACCTGCTGAGCACCACTGCTAGTGTTTAACCTTCCACCTCAGCCTCCTCTGAAGTTTGTGTCATCATCTCCACTTTACAGCGGCTTGGACCCTGGTGCTCAGGCTGACAGGCCTTTACCAAGGTCCCACAGCTGTGGGGGCAAATCTATTATTCAAACATATACCAAATTCCCACACAAGAGTTCTCTCTCTACCCCATTATTTCCCAAAGAGCAAGATATCTGCTTCTGGTGGCTAAATGATTTTAAGAGGTACATAGAGAACACCTTTTTGTTTCAATAATTATGTATTTATTTTAATGTGATGCAGAGATAGTATAACCAGCACAGCTAAGCATCATACTGCTTAGGCTATGCTAACGGAGCACTGCAGGATTGGATGTGGTTGGTTATGTGCACAGGCTTGGAGCCCACCTGCCCACCTGTCCAGGCCAAAGCCCAGCCCTAAATCCAGCCCTGCCCTAGCCAGCCATGTGTCCCCCTCCCTCCCCCCTTCCTCCTGTGTAAAATGGGGCCAGTAATAGTTTATATCTCCATCAGCTGCTGCGAAGTTTAAATGCCCACAAATGCAAAATGCTGAGCACAGTGTCTGGTATGAAGTAAGTATTCTATAAGTGTTAAGTATTAGCCAAAATTTGCTAAAAGTGATTCTACTTAAAGGAAAATATTACTGTTTATAGTAATTAAAATATTACTATCTAAAACATTTCATTTAAATAAAAATGGTACTGGCATTTTTTTGGCTGTGGAAATAAATCATGGATCTGCCATATCTAACCTCCTCAGTGACACTCAGAGCATGGTCTCTGCCCTGGGTGCACCTCACAATCACCAGGGGAGATTTTAAGACATGCTGTGTCTAGGCCCCACTCCAGGCAACTTGGAGCAGAACCCTTGGGATGCAGCCTGGGCACCAGGATACTGCAAAGCTCCTGCTGATGGCAAGTGCAGGATGTTTGGGCACCCCTGGTTCTGAGCACCTGCTTCCCTCTGGGTCTGAAGGAATTGGGCAGGGACTCCAGGTAACTGGTACACAGGGTGGGACTCTGGGTGCCTCAAGGAGATTGGCTTCAGCCCTCAAGGTGGGTGTGCTTTGTTGGGGAGGTGACTACTCCTGCAGAGTAGGATGATGGGCAGTCCAGAGCAAGGAGGGCCAAGGGCTGGTGCCCAGGCAGCAGTGGGGCCTGGGGGCCTGGGAGGAGGGGCAGTGGAGGCTGGGCCAGCCCGAGAGAGGACAGTGAGAGTTCCCACTTCAGGCCAGGGAGCTGGGTCCCTTGCCTAGAGTTGCAGAGCTAACAGGGGCAGCACAGTGAGGGCAGCAGCCAGCCTGGGGAGACCCCGCAGAAGCCCTGACCTCACTCCTTCCCCTCCCCAAATTCCCAGCTGGACCCCTCACTGGCAGAACCCGGGGTGCTGTGATGAGTTGGAAGATGTCTGCTGCCGAGGCCCCAGAGCGAGAAGAACAGGGTGGAGAGTGGATCTGGAAGCAGACAGGAGAACCCGAACAGTGGGTGGAGTGAGGAGCCCCTGGTGTTGGGAGAACCATCTAGAAACCATGGCACCCACTGGAGGCAGCTTGGGCAGGGCCTGAAATCTGGGGTGGCCCTAGGGGTAGAGAAGGTGCAGGGCACGGTGCACACATGAACACCCACCACAGAGAAGACCAAAAATCAACAGGGCTCGGTGCCCAGATGACCCCGAGCACATTCTCGCCCCCATGGCCAGGCAGAGGTTCCGAGCTCTTGGGAGAATCTGCTCCTGCCAACAGGAACCCAGGGAAGTGGCTCCCCCCGGGCCTCTCTGTCAGGACCTGTCCTGTCCAGCCTGATTGTGTAGAAGAAGAGGTGGCCAGGAATTCGGGGGTCCATGTCTGGAAGAGGGTGATGGGAGAGGTGTCCACCCTGGAAGACTGGGAGAGAGGAGGGGGGAGCCCAGGACTGAGCTCAGGGAGCACAGCCGAGGGCAGAGGGGGCGCAGCCTCTGCATGGGATCCTGAGGGTACAGGACCCACACGGCTGCACTCAGCTAGCTATGAGGTCCCCTGCTCAGCCTGGTTACCTGTCATGGGAGGTGGCTGGATTGAGCTCTCTCAGGCCAGCTCTGAAGGACACTGCCCCTCGGCAGGCATCGCTTTGCCTCCCTTGTACCCGTGAGTGTTGGTTCTGGAGCCCAAGGTCACATCCTGGTGCTGGACTTCCTGACCTAACAAGTCTCATTTTCCTCATTTGCAAAATGAGGCTGATTAAAGCACCCACCTCCTGCAGTCATGGGGCCGCACAGGTGAGACACGTGCACAGTGTCATGTGCTCGGCAAGCCTGGCCTTGGTCACCTCCACTCAGTCACCAAGAGACACTCTGATGTCAGCCTGGTCCCAGTTCTGCAAACCAAAGTGGGGGAGAAGGAATGCGAGGAGGAGGAGGAGGAGGAAGGGGATGGAGAGGGACAGGAGGAGGAGGAGAAGGGGAAGGAACAAGAGGTGGCTTTGAGCACTGTGAGGAAGTCGAGCTGGGATCTCCAGTCTTCAATTACACATACGGGGCTAGCAAAGAAAAATATGAGCCCCCAAGAGGGTCACGACCCTAGAATATGTGCTTAAATACACAGAGGAAATTCCCAATTTGATGCTGCTAGATGGGTAATGTTTTTATTCTTTCCCCTCACTAAAATCTGACTCGTAACCTTCAGCGAAAACGCAATGCTACCTCGACACTGTGCTTGTAACACGTGCAAGGGGTCTCACGTAAACAGGGTCCGAGGCCAGCATTTGTTGTTCCCGGTGAGACATGGGGGTGTGAACAGATATTCCTGCTCCTCCTGACTCAGAGAAGGTCACACCAGATGCACCTTCTGTTCGGATAAGAGCTGCAGAGCCACCTGGGGCTGCGGGGTGGGGGAAGGAAGGGGAGGTGAGGAGGAACGGAGGGAGGCGCTATGCATATTGGCAACTTCCAGCATTCAAAACAAGGTCGTCCAGCTTTTCTTCTACCAAAACACAAATGCCAGGTTAAGCATCTAATGTATCAACAAGCCGTGACCTGGGCCACCATGCCTGGTGGCTAGTTTCCTAGGCAGCAAAACCGTATGCAACCACACCGCAGCTCAGCCATCCACCTAATCACATCCCGACGTTGCTGGCGCTGCTTTGATCAACAATACTTTTTTTACTTCAACCATTTTTATGGAAACTTTTTCCAAAATGAACTGCACATTTCTCAGAGGGTTTGAAATCTATTTTGAAATTTTCTGGAGGCCTCTGGAAGCCTCTATACTCATTGTTTGGCTGGCTTCGACAGTTCTCTGGGGGCTCAGTCGCTCATTTCATGACACATACCTGCTACATGCCAGCGCTCTCATGGGCACCAGGGATTCTTCAGAGAACAAATCAGACAAGGGCCTGCCCACAGCGCACCGACATTCTCACAGAGACAGCAAGTAGGAGACATGATCGTACAGTGTTAGAAAGGACCAAGTGCCATGGAGACAAGGAGGAGGGGAGCGGGCACTGACCACGGCAAGACTGGCCACATCCTGAGGGTGTGGGGACATTCACCTCTGTACTAAACTGTCCCAGCCTGCTGTTCTTTGGATGATCATAGTGGCTTCTTTTTATAATCTTTTTCTTTCTCCTGCTTGTTGTTATCCTCGAATAGGAATTTCTGAGCAACCAAAAGAGATGTGCCAAGGGCAGTCCACCAAAGCCCTTAGAGCTTGCCCAGCAGACCCCTGCCCACAGCCTATTGACTCTTACTTTGCACACACAACACTAGCACATTTGGTTATTTGGTCTTCAATGCCAGTGCTAATTAGAAGAGGAAAAGCAAAAGGAAGGCAGGAGGTAGGAATATAGTCAGCACTAAAAGGGGACATTGATTTTTTCTAACCCGTTGTGATTCCTTGGAAGCTTGTTAAATTTACATTTAGATACTTAGCTAAATAAAGTCCCTGGGGATTAGGGGTGGCTCAACGTCTGCTGCATTCTGACCTAGATGGTGATGCAGGAGTGCTGCCTTCCTGGTGAAAACAACAGGTCTCTGAGAATCCGTCCTGCGCAGCATGGTAAAACAGGCCCTGAGGCCCCATTGTGTGCTGGGCGAAGGAGCTGGCTGCCCTGCCATAACCCCACAGGACCAACTTTCACTCTCTAGGGGTCTGGGGGAAGCCCCCACTCCGTGCCTGGAACAGGTCAGCCTGGGCAGGGAGGACAGTCTGGGCTGGAGCTCAGCCACCATGTGACCTTGGGCTACTCAGCCTCTCTGTCTGCCTCTGTGCTGCCTTCTCTAATGTGGAGGCAGAAACAGCCTTTACTTCATAGGATTGCTGTAAAGCTCTCAGACGGTTTCCACATGCAGCCAAGCGTGGGACCCGTGTGAACCTGGAACTGAGGTTCCCACAGTGAGGTTCTGGGATAAGCTGCATCACTTGGGAACTTGTGAGAAGTTCAGGTCCTTGGGCCCCAGGCCAGACCCACTGAGGGAGACACTGAGGGCAGGGCCCAGCAATCTGTGTTTAACAAGCCGTCCTGGTGATTCTACTGGTGCCAGGGTTTGAGAAAACTGATCTAGAAAGTTCTAAGGAGCCAACACAAACCCTTTTTCATTGTAGGTTTAGCTAAAACCTTTGTCACAACATGTGCTGTGAAACAGAACAAGGTGTTAACAAGACCCAGTGGTTCCTTCCACCTACGTGAGGACCCTGAAGAAGCGAATTGCAGGATGAGGTTCCTGCAGGGTCATAGGTCTTGCCGGCAACCACGTGGTCATCCATCTCGCTGTGGGGCAGTGAGCTGGTTCTCCCTCCTACACTGAACTGTCTCTTATTCCTCACCCCTCGCCCCACACTCTCCCCACCCCGACACACATGCAGCTCAGCAGGAAGCAGAGCATATCGACAGCCATTTTTCTCCTGTCTCAGCCCTGCCATGTGGGTGATAAAGGCAGCCCTCGCCTCTGGTGGAGGCTCCATGGCTAATTAGATCCAGATGTGGCCTAATTAGTCAGTCGGCAGGAGGGCCGCCTGGCCTGGCCAGCACCTGAGCCCTCCCTGGCCAGTCCCAGGGCCCCGATGGCCCAGGAGGGGCACGTGTCATGCCCCATCCCCTCTGCTATACATGGGAACCCATCATGTCTCCAGAAACCTCAGAAGAGGGGCGTCTCCCAAGCTCTCCAGCCCAGCTTGGCTCTCTGGAAACCCTCAGGCAGAGCAGGTCTCGCTGCACTCAGACCTCTGAGGGGCACATTCCCTTCCCCAGGGCTCCTGCTGGAATGAAAGAGGGTGCATTTTCCTCTGCTCCTTAGAACCTTCTAGATCAGTTGTTCTCAAACTCTAGGGCCATGAGAACCCCTGGAGGGCCTGTTAATACACAGATTTCTGGACTCCATCCCCGGAGTCTCTGATTCAGGGGGCCTGGAGTGCATGGAGCACGGAGGGTGCAGGGAGGTTTAGGGGCCAGGTTGGAAGTGACATCATCCCTTCTGCTCTGTCCATTGATCCAGCTTGGCCCGTGGCCTCACCTGACCACAGGGACTGCTGGAAAGTGTGTCCAGCTGGGGGCCCAAGAAGAAGAGGAAAGAGGTTTGTGAACAGCTGGTATCCACCACCTCTGGTAGGACGGAACATAAAATAATGCCAAGTGGATTCCACTCCCAGGTATATTTACCCCAAAGAAATAAGAACATTTCCACAAAATACTTGTTCACAAAATGTTCACAACAGTCTTATTCCTAAGAGCCCCAAACTGAAGACAACCCAAATATCCATCTATGGGTGAAAGGATAAACAAACGTGGGTGCATCCGTAAGACGGAATGTTACTCAGCTGAATTTGCTGACAGATGCAGCAACAGAGACGAATCTCAGAAACATCACACTGGGTGAAAGGAACCAGGAACGAATGACAGCACACGCATGGCGCCTGATGTGAAATCCCAGAGCAGGCAAAACCACTCTGGCGAGAGACAGCAGACGAGGGTGCCTGCGGCCAGGGCGGGGAGGGCGTGGGCTGCAAATCGGTGGGAGGGACTTTCTGGAAGGTTGGAAATGCGCCCGATCAGGTGGCAATTACACAGGTGTATACATTCATCAAAGCTGATCCAACTGTACACTTAGAATGGGTGCACTGTATTGTAGGTAAATTATTCCTCAATAACATTGATTTATATGTATATTCAGATGCAGGTGCACGTACATACGCAGACGCACACACATACGCAGACGTGGACATACATGTAGATACACGTGTAGGTACCTGGTTTCAGGGATAACAAGTCCACGTCTTCTGCCCCACGTCATGGGAGGCCTCCTGGCGAACAATGTCATCCTCTGTGGCGAACGCGGCACCTTACACAGGGCAGCTTGGTCAGTTCTGGAATGAGATAAATTGATTTAAACTGTCTCAGATAGAGCTAACCAATAGAGTCCCTCAAAACCCAGCCAGAGCTGGAGCAGGCGCCCGGAGCCTGTGCGACTCCTGCACAGCTCTGAGATGAGACGTGGGGCGCGGGGGGCTCGGCGGCCACACACACGCTTCCTTCTGACTCGCCGGCCCCTCCCCCACCAGGTCTCCGGCACCGGCGGCAACACCTCAGCTCCATCCTCCTCACCGTCCCAGGCCCTGCTCATCCCTGCTCTTCTTGGACCTCTTTGTTCCAAGTCCACATCCCTCCTGACCCTTGCATTTGTCTCCCTCATTTTTCCCTTAATCTTTGAACCACGCTTGGCTATAATCATTAGTTTCTACGTATCACAATAAATATCACACTCTCTGGGCACACAAGATGCCTGGGCACTTTCCTCAGTGCTTTAGATACATTAACACACACTTAATCTTTATAGCTGCCTTCTAAATTCCTGTTTACAGATGGGGAAACTGAGGCATGAGGAAGCAAAGTGCTTTGCCCAGAGTCGCCCACAGTGTCCCAGTGTTCACCAGACCTGTGACATAGATCCTGTTACTGCCCCACGTTACTGACGAGGATTGCCCGTGGTCACACTGCTAGTAAGAAAAGGAGATAGGACTTCAACTTGTCTGTGAAGCCCCTGCCTGTGTCCTCTGGGCTGTCCTGGAGGTCCTGGAGGAGGCCGTCTCCCGGCCCTTCTCACTCCCAGACCCTCCAGCACAACCGCTGCCCTGGCCGTGACCCGGCCCACCCAGCCAGCATCCTCCCCAAGTCCCTCCTGGCTCCATACCCACCACCGCCCACATCATCCCCAGAGCTGCGAGGGGGTGGCCAGGTGACACCACGTGATGGGCACTGTCCCCACACCCCAGGCAAAACAAAAAAACAAAAAAACATGGGTGGCCTTAAACGCATCCCACCCGGCCGGAAGAGATGGGCAGGGCCAACCAGATTGGTCTGAACCCAGAATTGAAATCCCTGGAGACAAGAAAAGACGCAGGGTGTGGGGTCTCCCCCTGCGTCCATGTGGCTCCAGCAGCACCACCCGGCCTCACATGCCATAGCCTTTGACCGGACCGCGGCTGGGAGCTCGACCCCGCCGGCTGGCGTGGAGCGCTGCCGCCGAGGACGGGCCCATCAGAACCGCCCTGGGCTTTCTCTGCTCTAGGGGTGAGGGCGCGGCTCGGTCCCGCCCCTCAGAGACAGTTCTAGACACAGGTGGGGAATGGCTGGTGGCCGATTTTCCCGCCCCCAGCGGGACGCGGGCCACGGCCGGGACGCTGACGTGCGGGGAGACTCGGTTCCCCGCGTGCCCTGGGCGCTCCCTGCCCCTCCCAGCCACTCCGCCCCAAAGCTCCTGACCAGCTCAGGGCGCTGCTCCAGGCCGCGCGCGGGACGAAGCAGAAACCAGGAGCAAAAACGGACACCACTCAGTCAAGAAGAGAAAGCAGGGCTAAGGTCCCAGGAGCAGAAAGGCCCCAAGACCCCAAGACAGCGACACACGCCACTCCAGCAGAGGTGCCGGCGGCGCCGGGGCCTTCCTGGGTCCAGGCCCAGCTGCACACGGAGGACCTGCAGTTCCCGCCTTTGGGCTCCCATGAGCCCCCCGGGCGCTCCCACGAGTCTCTTCTCCCCTCCCATGAGCCTCCTCTACTCTCCCATGAGCCTCCGCTGCACCGCTCAGAAGGCCCGGATGTGCGTGGGCAACGCGCGCACAGCCACGGGACGAGGCCAGAGCTCTGGCGCACGGTGCTCCCAGCAGATCATCTCCGAGGCTTGGAGTCGGAGGCCAGCGGCGGGCGGAGCGGGGACGCCAGGGCCCCAGCCCGGAGTCAGGCGAGCCCCGTCCTCAGCAGCGGCTGTCGGGGCCCCGCGGCTCTGTGGCACCGCAGCGGTGCGGGCTTCCCAGGGTGCTGTCACAGCACCACAGACTTTGAACTCACTCCGTCGTCGTAGTTCTGGGGCCGAAATCTGAAATCAAGGTGTGGGCGGGGCTGTGCGCCCTCGGAGGCCCTGGCGGAGGCTCTTCCTCGCCTCTTCCTGCTCGCGGTGGCCCTTGGCAGCCCTCGCGTGGGGCTGCGTCTCTCCAGTCGCCGCTCCGTGGCCTCGTGGCGCTCTCCCCCTCCGTCTCCCCTCTGTGCCTCTTGTAGGGCCCACCTGGGTGATCCGGGGTCGGCTCCCCCTAAGATCCTTAACGCGTCACGCCTTCGGTCCGTAAAGGAAGGGTCACCCCTTTGCCATAGGAGGCGGCGCTCGCGCGTTCCAGGGAGCCGGTGGGGTCGCGTCTCTGGGCGGGGGCACCATTCAACCCACTACACAGCCATAGACTTTTTAAACTGGAAACTCAAGTGCAAAGAAGAGAGCTGTGCAGTAAGTTGGCGCACAGGAGCACAGGAGCTCGGTGCACCTAAAACACAGGCTGGGACACGCACCCCAGTTAGAGTCTCCTCTGAGAGGAAGGGAGTGACAATAGCAACAGTAGTAGCAATGGTCATAGTAACGTTAATAATTCATTAAACATTTATTGAGCACTTACTGTGTGCCAGGCACTAAACTAATCACGGAGGATACAACAGTGAACAAAAGGCATCTGCCCTCCTGGGATTTGCATTCCAACTGGGAGAAAACAGGCAACAGATGAAATGTGCTGTCAGATAGGAAAGCGCTAAGGAGAGAAAAGCTCAGGGAGGGGCTAAGAAGTGCGGGAGGCGGGGGATGTTGACGGCGCTTGGACAGGGTGGCCAGGGGAGGCCTCCGGGCAAGTGGGCATCGGCAGGAGCCCTGAGGGAGGGCGGGAGGCGCGTTCAGGTCGCTGAGCAGAGCTTTCCAGGCAGAGGGAACAAAACGTGCACAGCCCCAAGGCAGGGGCCAGCCCGGCACCCGGGAGGATCGGCCAGGCCCAGGCCGGAGCAGGGAGGACGACGGGGAGATACTGAGAGGCGGGTCTGGGCTGGAGCCGGTCCCACGGGGACCCAACAGTCATTGTACACTTGTTGGCTTTACTTTGGGTGAGCTGGGACCACTGGGAGCATTTGAGAGGAGAATCGGTGCCTTGTGGTCACTCTGGCTAATGCGGGGGTGAGACTGTCGGGGCAGAAGAGGGAGACAGGTTAGCAGGATTCCAGCAAAGGACTGGGGGGCTTGGGCCACAAGAGTCACAAGGAAAGCGGGAGAGGAAATTGGATGCTGGGGGTGTTTGGGAGGCAGAGCCAACAGGACCTGCAACAGATTGAACGTGGCCTGTGGAGGGAGAGGAAGGCAGAGCCCAGGGCATTTGGCCTGAGCTTCTGGAAGGAGAGTAATCACTTATTCTTTCCTTGATATGCAGCTGTGAATAACACAGTAAGGGCCCTCACCTGGCTGGGTCATATGGTCCAGTAAGGGAGGAACTCTTTAAAAAAGAAAGTACAGGCATTAAAAATTTGTATAAATTGAAATAAGTGCTACAAAAGGCAAAAGGGAAAACTGCATTCCATAAACATGTTAGCTCTTGGTGGACTGCGATGCCATGTCACCCTCTGCTGTGTCCCCGGCACCTAGGAAGCACCTAGCAATACAGCACCTGGTGCCTGGTAAATATTTGTTGATAAACAATTGCACAAGGACAAGGTAAGTCACAGTGACTGAGCTCTTGGCATGTGGCAGGCACTGTGCAAAGTGCTTTTGTGTGTCACATCTCAGGTCATCTTCACAACAACCTTTGAGGTAAAAACAGGTGGTATTACACTCTATTGATCAGAAAATGGAGTCCCAGAGAGGCCAAAAACTCACCCAAAGTCAGCAAGGCAGTGAAGAGCAGACGTGGGGCACTCTGGCTCCAAAGACCCTGCTCTTAGCAGTCACGTGACCTTCCACGCAGCCATCGGCCCACTCAGCCGTGCTCACAGCCAGCCAGCTGCCCCCCTACTCATGCACCCGCTCCTCCCTCTACCCACCCACCACCCATCCAAACAAACGGCGCTTACTGTGCACCAGCGGCGTGCTGGCAATGGAGATACGGTCGTGAGCAACCCACACGTGCTCCCCACACTCCTGGCAGCTCGTCTAGAAGAGGGGCCGACATGAAAGTTGAACCTTGGAGGCTGAGTGGGAGGGAGCCAAGGAGTGTAAACAGAGGCTCATCTGTTGGCCAGTGTCATCAACTCCACCTGGAATGAACCGTCCTCGCACACGGAAGCCAGAGCCTGGCCCGGAGTAGCTGCTCAAAAGTGATGCCGTGACAGGGCTGACCCAGGACGAAAATTGTGAAATCACAAAGCCTGTCTGCAAAGCCTCTCCCTCTGTTTGGAAACTTCCAGCACCCACACCAGGGGTTCTCACGCTATCCTCTGAGTGCCAGAGCCTCCCACTCAGGCTTTGGAGCTCATAGCTTACTTGTCTCTGCCTGAGGATCTCAAGTCCCTGCTGTGCTACGTGACAGTGGCTGCTAATGACTTAATCAGATGACCCCAACCCTGTGAATATGCCAATGAAGCCATCCTGAGCCCTGCAGGAGGGTAGGACACAGGGAAAGGCTCTGTTCTTCAGAAGGTCTTGAAGGGGGTATGTCCAATGGTGGCATTTCAAGCTCTGCCCTGGACAGCCTTTGTTTGACCACCCGACCTCTACTACTCCTGCTTCTGGGACTACCCTCTCCATTTTCCTTTGAAAACTATCTCTTTCCTATCATCAGTCCACAAGATTCAGGCAGCGGATCACATCACCCCTTGGTTTCATGAGTGAACACAGGACTCAGGCCCAGACAACCAAAGACACATGACTAAGTCTAAAAGAGTCAACCCAGGATGTTCCTGGAGCAACTGAGAATGAAGCATGCTCCTCACATCGACATTACCAAACTGACGGTGTGTAAGTTGAGTTGCCAGAGGCCAGAACATGGAGAAAAACTCCCTGAAAATCAAACCACCCTAGAGCAAAGCAGAACCAAGGCAAGGGAGAGAGAGATTTCTAGTACATTATTCAAGCACCTGGATCCAACCATGCCTGAAATCCTGGGATGGGGTCCTTGTATTATATGAGTTAATATTTTTTTTTCTGTAGACGTGAAGTGAGTATGTCACTTAAAACTGAGTGAATATTGACTACTGTGACATAGGAAGAGTCAGATAGGACCATGCATAGGGCCAACCCAGTAGGGACACAATGTGCAGACCAAAGCCCTAACACCACTCCCTCGGAGAAGACTCCCTGACTCCATCCTCTCCTGTCCCAGGTAGGTGTAAAGTCCCCCCCTCCCAGCTGCCCCGGAGCTTCTCTACACCTTTACGGGACACTTCAGACCTAGGTATTTGGGAGGTCACCTCTCCTGATAGTGTGTGAGCATTGGGAGGACTGGGAAGGGAGCCAGGTGGAGGAGTCTGCTGCACCTGGTGGCCATGTGCCCCTGAGCAAGGCACAGTAACCTGTGTCAGGTTCTGTTTCCTGACCTGTTAAGGGTGCATAGTGTCATGGGAGGACGCGGCGGGCTGCTAGGCAGAGCCCTGTGCAAAGCTTGCCTGCAGCCCTGGACACACAAACGGGGGAAGGGAAGGAGGACTCGTCCCTAGGTCCAGACCAGCTCTGTTCACCACGGTGACCACACAGTTCTGTTCAGGCTTCAAACCCCTAAGGCCTCTCATTTTTTTTTTCAATAAAGCCATTAGCTTGTCATTATATTTTTAAATGAGTGAAATTAGGCAATGTCCTGTGCACGGGTCAGCTTCCACTCCCAGTGCCAAGGAGTTGAGGGGAAGGTCAGGAAGAATATAACCAAAGTGTTGAAGGCACATTAATTATTTCTGGGTGGTGGGATTTCAGACAATTATAATGTAATTCCTTATGCCTTTTTATTTAGCATTTTATCAATTTTCTATCATGAAGATATATTCCTTTTCTAATCAGACCAAAATGAATTTTATTTTAAAGGAAAGGAGTTGAAAACAGAAACAACCTGCACTTCACAGTTGGCAGGAGGGAGCAAGCTGGCTGCTGACCAATAGAACCAAGGCGGAGGGGCTTTTCCTGGGCAGGGACACTAAACTGTCAGTCTTGTTCTTGTCCTTGGGAATCTCAGTCCATTGAACTTTATCTACAATGGCTGTGAATATGGGCTATTTTTGCTAAGACTGTAAAGAAGGTAGGCTGCTAAAGCCCAGCGCAGCTTGGGGGGCAGAATTAGACAAGGGCCCCAAACTAAGGTATTGGAACTTTCCACTGATAGAGGCTTCTGATGTGGAAGGAAAAGTGTCACCTAAGTGTAGACTGCAGATGCCGAGCGGGGAGCTGCAAAGCATTTCCACGCAGACGTCACTAACTGATTGCTGCACCCCTCCCCCCAAGCCCAGGCAAAGCTCCATGGTGCTCCTCAGGGAGCCACTCCCAGTCAGAGGAGCTGGCTCGCAGGACCTGCACCCCTTCCCTGTGCCCAGGGACAGCACCAGACTTGAGAAGCAAGTATGCAGCTGGGATGAGGTGAGAACGCAAATAGAGGTGTTTCATGGACCAGCCCAGAGGTTCCCAGACTCAAGCCTCCCTCAGAATCACCTGGAGAGTTTATACACAGATTGTAACCCCAGAGTTATCGACTCGGTGGGTCTAGGGTGTGGCTGAGAATCCACATTTCTAACAGGTTCCCAGGGGAAGCGGATGCTGCCGGTCTAGTGCCCACTTTGAGAACCAATGGGTTAGCGCCAGAAGAACTGAGGATTAGTTACTTAGGGGTTGAGGTTCATTAGAGGCCAGTGATTCTCAACATTAATGGTGCATTCAAAGCGCCTGGGGAATCTACAAAATCCTCTGACTTGAGTCTCCACCACCCATCCCTCGGATTCGATTTAGTTGGTTTGGGGTGGGGTCGATGTGGGTATTCTTTCAAAATCTCCCCAAGTCATTCAAATATGCAACTAGAGCTGAAAAACACTGCTCTAGACCTTTCCAAAGTATGAGATTTCTATTTTCCTTGCCTCTTGCTCCTTATAATATGTTTTTGGTATAAATTAGTTATAATTGTTCATGGCTATAACTTCAGCTCCAAGGATGGAGCTTGGCAGTGGGCATTTAATAATTACTAGCTGGATGACTCATTTGTAGGATGAATGATATAGGAGTCCTAATAGGGATCTAATGGGAACTTCAGGATCTAATGGGGCTATCGAAATTACAAATATAACATTTGAAGAAGAAACAAATCAATCTAATAAATCTACAATATGCTGTTTGGTCCAAAAACAGTGCGGATAACTCAGCCACGTTGAACCTCTAATATGTTGTGAAAGGAAAAAGGAAGGATGGAAGGAAGGGAAGGAGGGAGGGAGGGAAGGAGAAGGTTCCAGAGCATCTCCAGCTGTGTTTTAAAGTTGATATCACACAGCTCCATGCTGGCCCCTCAGCTGAGCGTCCATCCTGACAAAACAAACTCGCCCGTCCCACCTTCTCTTCATCGCGTAGCTGCTGCTTTCTCTAACTGTGTGCCCAGCTCTGTGACGACCATGCTCTCTCATCCTTGTTTAATCCTCCCACTGGCTCATGTTGTGGGTATCGCTTTCGACATCTCACAGATGGGGAAATGAAGCTCCCCCAGGCGGGACTTGACAAAGCTGGGATTTGAACCCATTCCAGTTTGATTCCAAAGCCCTAGTTCTTTTTCTTTTTTTGAGATGGGGTCTCACTCTGTTGCCCTAGGGTAGAGTGCAGTGGCCCAATCATAGCTCACTGCAGCCTCAAACTCCTGGGCCCAAGCGATCCCCCTGCCACAGCCTCCCGAGTAGCTGGGACTACAGGCGTGCACCACGCCCGGCTAATGTTTTTAGTTTTTTTGTACACATGGGATCTCACTATGTTGCCCAGGCTGGTGTTGAACTCCTGGCCTCGAGTGATCCTCGGCCTCCCAAAGTGCTAGGATTATAGGTCTGAGCCACCATGCCTGCCCCCCAAGTTCTTTTCATAAAGCCAAGCCAAAGGGAGTGCTGCCTCTGCTTATAGCCAGAACTCTGGAAACTAAAGCCCTAGGTCTGAGGGTGGAGCATATGCTGCAGGGCCCCAGCCAGGAAATCGCCATGACGTCATTCCTGGCCCTTGGGGGAGATGGGTCAGGGACCTGGGCTTTGGGCAGCCTGGATGGGGGCCCGCAGCTGGCTGCAGATGTGCAGACTCGGCCTGACAAGCAGGCCTCTGTGATGTTTCGATGACCCCATGGGATCCAGAGAGCTGGGCTAGCTGGACATGGGACTCTGGGCTGGGGTGGATGTTGCCACGTGTTTGCTCTGTCCTCACTCGCGCTCCGTAGGCTACCTGCGGTTCCAGGGCTGCTGTGGGAACCAAAGCCCAAGGAGGCTGGAGGACAGGGCCAAGGTCCCATGGGAGCCCCAGCCCAGGCAGGCAGGGGGAGGGGCTGGAAGTTCCACAGTCCAGCCCCGAGGCCACACATGATTGCAGGGCTATTTTTAAAAAGATACCAATCTTAGCACAAGGGCCTGGGCATGGCAGGCCCCTCCTCCCGTGGGGCATCTCCGCAGGCTGAGGAGGAGGCTACTCCTTCCCAATCACAGTTTCTGGGATTGAGTCGTCTTTCTCTAAATAAGTAAATTAGCTCTAATACCCTTATTTGCTATCAACCTTATAAACCTAATGCAAACCAGATGGGCCTCTCTTCCCAAACCCCCCACGCTGTACAGCCCAGCCTCCTCGGGTCTGCCTTTGGCTAACAACTTCTTTAGCCCCTGCGCCCCTGCCTCCCATCCCCATGTAAACAGCCCCTCCAAAAGGAAAGAGCGTTTGGATTGCTTCCCACGTAAGCGGCTTCCCGGGATCCTCCTAGACCTTCTCAGGAGGCAGGCTCAGAGCTAAACAGAGATGGCTGGTTTTTAGGTCAGCCCCACTGGCACCCTTTTTCTGTTCCCCATCCCATAGTTTATTATTTTGTAATAAAAAAGCACTTATGATTTTTCTTCCTTATTGTCAAAAGTAATGTTTTCATTTCAGAAACTTTACCAAAAAAAAAACTTTACATAAAAAAAAGAAAATGCAAAATCATCTATAATCTCTCCACAGAGGTGGTTCACATTGTGGGAGTCAGCCTTCCAAGCTCTGATCTAGAGTAGGGATCAATAGACTTTCTATAAGAGGCCAGGCAGTAAATATGTGGGGCTTTGTGGGTCACACAGTCTCTGTTGCAACTAATCAATTCTGCTGTTGTAGTTTAAAAATAGCTACAGACAATATGTCAACAAATGGATATGATCAGGTACCAATAAAATTTTATTTACCAGAAAAAAGGCATTGGCCACATTTGGCCATGTGCCATAATTTGTTGACCTCTAGTCTAGAGTAGTGCTGTGAAATAGAAATAAAGGCTGAGCCACATATGTAATTTAAAATTTTCTACTACTCGTATTAAAAAAGTAAAACAAAACAGGTGAAATTAATTTTCAAAATATATTTTATTTAACCCAATATATATAAAACATTATTTCAACATGAAATACAATATAAAAACTATTGAGATAATTTAAAATTCTTTTGTAGCAAGTCTTCAAAATCTAGGCCTTATTGTACACTTATAGCACATCTCAGTGTGGATTAGTCACACTTGTGGCTGGGGGCACTGGCCTGGGAGTTCTGGATCTATACCCCACTATCCCCATTCATTACCTACATGGCTGTGAGCAATTATTTCTCTGTGTTCGAGTTTCCTTTTCTATCAAATGAAGATCGTAAATACATATCTCATAAGGGTGGTGAGAAAATGATTAAAAGTCTAGCCTAAGATCTGGCAAACAACAGGTGCTCAATAAGTGTGAACTCTTCTGCTCACTGTTAGCATAAAGACAAAGCCCCAGGAAACCATTGTTCTTGTTTGCATTCTCATCATCCCCATCATCAAAACTGCAAGGGCCTTTAGAGATCAATGGTCCAGCCCAACTCCCAATGTACAGATGGGTAGCCTGAGGCCCAGAGAGGTTAAGTGACTTATCCAAAGCTACACAGCCAGAAAGACCTGGAAGCCATTAGTAATAACGCATACATGAAGCATTTAAAACTGTCATTTTTTGTTCATCAAAAACTCAAAGTTTGAAAATCAATGAATATAATTTACCACATTAATAGATTAAATAAGAAAAACCATATGATCATCTCAGTAGATACAAAAAAAATTGATAAAATTCAATGTCCATTGATGACCAAAAACAAAAACAAAAAACTCTCAAGGGCATTTCCCTAACCTAATAAAGGAACCTACCAAAAACCTACAGTTAACATCAGACTTAATGCTGAGAGACTGGATGCTAGTCCCCTAAGATCAGAAAAAGTCAAGGATGTCTGCTCCCACCAGTCCTATACCACACCATACTGGAAGTCCTAGCCAGTGCAATAAGGCAAGAAAAAGAAATAAAGGGCATACAGATTAGAAAGGAAGAAATAAAACTGTCTTTATTTGCTGCTGTCGTGATTCATGATTATCTTTTTAGAAAATAATCTTTAAAAAAAAAACTCCTAGAAAAAGTAAATGAGCTCAGCAAGGTCATATGATACAAGATCAAGATATAACAGTTATACCAGCAATGAATAGTCTGAATTTGAAATTGCAAAACCAATACCATTTATAATAGTCCCAAGCCCCCCCTAAAAAAAACCACTTAGGCATAAATCTAACAAAATATGTGCAGTATCTGTATGCTGAAACCTAAAAAACACTAATGAAAGAAATAAAAGATCTAAATTAATGGAGAGATATACTATGTCCATGGATTAGAAGACCCAATATTGTTAAAATGTGGTCTTTTTAATTTTATCTTTAGATTCAATGTAATCCCAATCCAAATCCCAGAAAGCTTGTTTTAAATAGATTTAGATAAGCTGATTCTAAAATTTATATGGAAGATGAAGGAACTAGAATGGTCAAAACAATTCTGAAAAAAACAAAGTTGGAAGATGCGTAGTACCTAATTTCACGACTTGCTATAAAAGCTACACTACTCAAAACAGTGTGGTGTTGGTAAGAGGGTAGACACAGAGATCAATAAAACAGAACAGAGAGCCCAGACATCGGCCCCCACAGATGCAGGCTACTGATTTTTGGCAAAGGTACAAAGGCAAATAGATGGAGAAGGGGTTGTCTTTTCAGCACATGGTGCCAGAACAATTGTACATCCATACACAAAAAATAAAATAAGATTTGGTACACCTCATGTCTTATCCAAAACACAACTCAAAATGGATCATTAACCTAAATATAAGATATAAAACTATAATATTTCTAGAAAAAATATGACAAAACCTATATCATCTTATATTTGGTGATGAGTTTTTAGATATGACACCAAGAGCATAATCCATAAGAGAAAAAAATTGATAAACTGTACTTTATCAAAAATAAGAACACTTACTTTATGAAAGACACTGTTAAGAGAATCAAAAGACAAGCAAAAAACTTGGAGAAAATATTTGCAAATCACATAGCTGTTAAAAGGTCTTGTATCCAGAGTATATAAAGAACTCTTAAAATTCAACAATAAGAAAATAAACAAACAAATTTTAAAACAGGCCAAAGATCTAAACAGACATGTCACCAAAAAAGATATATGGATGGCAAATAAGCATATGGAAGATTTTCAGGCTGGGTGCAGTGGCTCACACCTATAATCCCAGCACTTTGGGAAGCAGGAGGATTGCTTGAGTCCAGGAGTTTAAGACCATCCTGGGCAACATAGTGAGACCCCATCTCTGTAGAAAATAAAAAAAATTAGCTGGGCGTGGTAGCACACACCTGTAGTCCCAGCTACTCAGGAGGCTGAGGCAGGAGGATCACCTGAGCCCTGGAATTTGAAGCTGCAGTGAGCTATGATTGCACCCCTACATGCCAGCCTGGGCAACAGAGCGAGAGCCTGTCTCTAAAAATAATTAATTAAATATAAATAAATAAATAAATAAAAAGATTTCCAAGACCATTTGTCATTTGGGAAAGGCAAATTAGAACCACATTGGGGTATCAGTACATGCTTATCAGAAGGGCTAAAATACAAAATGCCGTCAGGAATTCTAATTCCTGGCTGATACCACAAAATGGCAGGGTTTCAGGGTTTCAGGGTTTCAGGGTTTCATGAGCCCCAAACTCCACCTGCTTGGAATCCCCTGGGTCCTTGTTCCCCTCACTACTGCAGCCAAAAGGATGCAGAATGTGCTGTCTTGGTCCTGTTTGTTTCTCTTTATAGAATCCTGTTATCTGTATGGTTTCCACTGAATTTATTTTTTAAAAAAACTTTTATAACCAACTTATTCTATTTCTCCTGACTCATCTTTAAACTTCTCCCAGCCTAAATGCCACTCTGACAAATATTAGCCATTCCTCTCACAGATTTCAAAGTTTCCCTTGGCACAGACTTCTCAGAACCACTGATGCACTAAGACAACACGTGGCTTTCCAGCAGGGAGATGGGCTTCGAGCTTGCAGTTTGCAGTCAAACAAGTCTGCGCACTAGTGTTTTGTTTTTATGGTTTTTTTGGTTTGTTTGTTTTTTTCCCCCACAAAGCCTTTCACAGGACTGATTTCTATACGACTCCAATTTGGGAAATTCTAGACTAACACTTCCGATAAAGTGACCTGCACCTGTCCCCAGCAAAGTGCACCCAGCGAGGTGGCAGAGAGGCTATGTGGCCCCCAGCCGAGGTGGGCCATGCAGCAGGGATGGGGCCTATCTGGGATCCCCCACCTCTGCTGGTCTGACCTGGGCTGGGGTTGGGGGAGGTAAGGGCACCATGGCCTTTGGGGCAAAGCACACAGAAGTTTTGGCAAATGTGTCACCACCTCTCCTGTGCCCCCTTCCCTCTCCTCCACCCCCCAGGGGGGCCCTGCACTCTACTCGGTGACTCCTGGGCATGCAGAAGACATCGAGGAAGGAAGGGGGTGGTGGGAGTCATTTGGAGGTAGGCAGAGTCTCCCCTTATACGTAGTGAAGAGAGTCAGGGAGCAGGGACCACCCATCTTAGCCTCTCAACACTTCCCAGGGCTCAAGCAAACCTTCAAATTCCAAAAGCAGAATGCAGGTCTCTTCCAACAGTGCCAGGCACACACACACATGCACACACACATACACATGCATATACACACACAGCCTACATGTGCACATGTACATGCACACATGTGTTCACAGATCTGCACACAAATGTACACGTTCATGCACACATACAGCCTACACACATGCATGCACGTGCACACATATGCATACTGGCCTGCACACTTACACATGCATGCATGCACACACATGCATTCACACATACACACAAAAGAATACATATGTATGCACAGTGAGACACACATGGCACACACACTTCAGCACAGAGATAGAAGCACGTACACATAAGCACACATACATAGGCACCCACAGCCTTCACTGAAGGGTTGTGAAGGCCCAGGCACTTGTTCTGTGCCCATCTTCTCCCCGCATGTGTCCAGATAAAACGTAGCACCGAGAAGTGAACAAGTCTGGGTTTCAGAGGGGGGCTCTTAGCCAAATCCCCTCCCCTCCACTCTAGCTGTGTGGCCTGGGCACATCGGGAAGGTGATCTCCCGGGGGCCAGGGATGTCATCTTATGGTCCACCAGTGTTTCCCTAGCACCAGAACAAGGCCTGGTACTCAGAAAATATTCGTTGAGTGAATGAGTGAGTAAGCAAATTAATGAAGGTGCTTCCCCACTCTGAGCCTCCTCTTCTTATCCATAAAATGGGCACATCAGAGCCGCCTCTGGGGGCTGGAGGTGGAGGGGTGCTGTGATGCATAGTGGGGCCGTGCAAGAAGAAATTCACCTTACACCTCAGCCCTCCGGCAGCCAGAGGGAAGATGATCACGCTGATAGAATACTAGGGACGGTAGCAGGAGGGATGAAGGCGCTGATGTGCAAGGGCTTCCCAGTGCCCCACAAAGGGCTTCCTCTCACACACGTCCACACTGCATTCCCCAGCAGCCTCTAAGGTGGGTGTTGGTACCAGTCCCATTTTTGCAGATGAGAAAATCAAGACCAAGACAAGATAAGAGCCTTCATTCAAGGCCACAGCTGAGTAAACAGGAGCTAGGATTCTGACCCAAGCAGCTAGGCTACAGGGCCCTCCTGGGTTCAAGCCCATCTGCCCCTGTGGGGACCAGATTCATGCCTGGAGTGTGCACCCCAGCCCTGCAGGGAGCTTTCAGCCACCATGGGTCCCCCTCTTGCCCTCAGCTGCCCAATCCCAGCAGCCTCAGGGCCAGGTCACTCTGTCCTGAACACTCTCAGGGCCCCTCCTGCACAGGCCTACACCCCCAGGCTGGCACTCTGCCCAGGCTCTGAGCACCCTCATCTCCCTGACACCAGCACCCTGGAGCCTTCTGGCCAGGCACTGGCTGCAGCTGCCAAGGCTCGGCCCAGGGGAGCCTGAGGGGCTGGGCACTCCAGGAAGCTGGCCTCATATCAGCTTTGGTGCAGGCCTTTTTGGGAAAATGAGTCAGAGCCAGCTCCTCCAGTGGAACAGCCAGAGGCCTCACTCCTGGCAGCATCTCTGGGGCTCCATTCTCCCTGGGGCCCAGCAAAAGGCTGGGGCAGTGGGCAGGCTCGGCGTGGGAGGCCAGCGGTCCGGCCACAGCCAGATTTGTGTTCATCACCTGTTTGCAAGCGCCCTGGCTCTCTGCATCTGTTCCAAGGCCTCAGAGCTTTCCTGTGTTCCTGGCAGCGTCTCGTGCCCTGGTAAGCCGGGCCCACCCCCACGGCTGTGGCCTCACACGGGGCCCAGCACTGCCTCCGGAACTGCAGGCGCCCACGGGAGCCCCCTCCTCAGCCCCGAGGAGCCTCCATAGCACCCCTCATGCCCGGGGCGCATCCAGGAACTCAATGCTCACTTCCCTCCAAGTGAAATGGACATCGGATCTATCCCAGAAACACACTGTCATCTGGGGAGAGGAGAGAGTGGAGGACAGAGCTCAGAAGTGGAGATGGACGTCTCCAGACAGGGAAAAAGTTGGAAATAAGCAAAATAGTTCTCAGTGTCCTTAACCATAAAATGGGGTGAAGGCTAGAACTCAGAGGGTTACTATGGGGACAGAACAATGAATGTATAGCTGAGAAGGAAACAGGGCACGGAGTTACAACCCGTACTCTGCAACTGTAACAACTGCTACTGCTTGTAACAAAGAGCTCGGTGACAACGGTACACCCGTGGTGCGCCCCACGAGCACCACCACCTCTGAGCAGCCTGCCTCGGTCCTCATGCTGCCCTCCTGGCCCCTTAGCCATTGCACAGCTTTGCCATCTGGAGCAGGAGGGATTTAGGAAAATTTCAGGTCTCCCCACCTTTCAGGTGTATGGGTAGTCACACTTGTCCACAGTGTGGGTGAAGGCAGAAGGGTGTCTGAGAGAAGCAGCAGGTGGGTCAACAGAGCCAGCTCTCCCGGGACCCAGGCTCTTCATCCACCCTTTGCCGCTGCATGACCTTAGGCAGCAGCTTCAACACCCACACTGTTTGTTTCCTCCACTCCAAATACAGGATGAGCAGTGTTGTGAGGATTAAGATTTGTGGCATCAAGTGCTTGGTGGTCCCCAAAAAGACACAGCCATGTCCTAACCCCTGGAACCTGTAAGCATGACCCCATTTGGAAAGAGAGGCTTTGTGGATGTGATTAAGTTAAGGATCTTGAGTTGAGGTCATCCTGGATTTGGCTGGGCCCTAAATCCACTGACAGGTGTCCCTATAAGAAACAGAAGAGAAGGCCACGTGAAGACGGGGCAGAGATTGGAGTGATGTGGCCACAAGCCAAGGACACCTGGAGCCACCAAAGCCTGAAGAGGCAGGGAGGGTCCTCCCCTAGAGCCCTCTGAGGGAGCACAGCCTGCCAACACCTTGATTTTGGACTTCAGCCCTATCTAGACCTGTGAGAGGACACACTTCTGTTGTTGTACACCCCACAGTTTGGTCCCAGTGTCACAAGAGCACAAATTGTCCAGGTCCCAGCATATGGCACCCGCTCAGTAACTGGCAGCTGTCGTTCATTCCACATGCATGTGTTGAGCACCTGCGTGGGCCACACTCTGGCCTGGCATGAGGGACACAGTGGTGAACATCACTGGCCTTGTCCTTAAAACCATTTTATTATTAGGTTTTATGCTAGAATGATGATGTACTATTCTTATTCACCTTTGGGAGCCTTTTTAGTGAATGCCCTCAGGTCAGTGTGTAAATCACAGAAAATCCTCACGCCAAGGGAATTCTCAAACAGCCACCTCTCCACTTCCCTTCCTCCATCCCAGCACCTCCTTCATCTCCTTTCTGAGGCCTTTTTGCATATATTACTGGCTCCTCCAACCTTCAATCTGGGGACAGTTTTTCGACTGCCAACACGAAGGCACTTGGCCCAGGAACCACGCGCCTTGTTTATACCATTGCAAACGGTCAGGGGACAGCTGGAATCTGGGGACTGGGCCCCCAGCTGAGTAAGACTTTGTCCACTGGGTCCACAGAAAATTCTGGGGCTTTAAGCTTCAAGCTTCCTCTCTGCATCCTCGGACTAGAGAAATCAAGGAATCCAAGACCTTGGCGATCACACCAAAACATCATCGCAGAGGAACCCAGGCCAGAGAGCTCACTGGGCGCCCTGTCACCACATTCCCACCAAAAGCCTGCAGGCCCCTCCACCCTCCCCGGGAACCAGAGCCAGGCTGCTGCTGCCAGGGACTCCAGCCCTGGAGCCTCAGTTTCCTCATCTGTAAAATGGGGATAACAGGGTTTATTTCGCATGTTCACATTGGATAATAAATATTAGCTATTATTACAGCTACCATGTGCCTGCAAATCCGATTCTGCAAGGTGGACACCCACAATCTGTCTGAATTAGGGACCTCCCGCCAAAAAGGAACTGGGCTCTGAACACAACAGGCCCTAGTGGCGTGTTGCTGCCCCCGCGACTGCCGAGAACAGACATTCCCAGGTGCCCAGCGCTCTGCCTTCTTGTAGTTTTAGGCTCTTTGCTTTATCAAAGTCTCAATTTCTTTTTGCTCCAATGTAATAAGAAGTAAAAGTAGCCCTGCCTTCTCTTTGGTGGCACAGTTCTCGGACAGATGGATAGACCAGGGGAAGTGCCAGGAAGCAGGTATCAAGAGCCCGGCCCCAGCCTCATCCCTGCGCCTCCCACCAAGGGCCAAAGCACAGCCTGAGAAGCACAGTTGCCTTTCAGAGAAGCTACTTCTTTGCAAAAATGTCTGAGCAGAAGCATTCTTGGCCAAACGTCTTAGGATTGGGACTAGCATTCTAGTGCTTTCTGGAAGAGGGTGCTGGTATTTGCTGTGGAACTTGGAGAGGGAAGGAGGGAGAAGAGAAGAGGAAAGAGAGAAAGAAAAGAAACATCTTACTGACACTGCCCGACGCTCGTGGAAATGGAAATCTCTCTCTCCCTCTCCCTCTCTCTCTCTCTCACACGCACGCACGCACGCACGCACACACGATGTTGGCAAAGCATCGTCCTGTGCTCTCAGCTTTGCTGATCTGCCGGAACTCTAGGGGAGCCCGCCGAGCTCACTTTGGCAGCAGGTGTTTGGCAGGCGGCATCGGAGCTGGTGCTGTAGTCAGCAGGGCTGAGGACAAAAATCAAAAGTAAAAGCAGATGAAAAGGCCCCAACCCAAGCTCCTGATTCAAGCAGCTCAGCCCCAGGCCCAGCTCCCACGGAGAGAATCAAGAGCCCAGGTGAGGGCCGGCCGGCGTTGCGTCCATGCCACGGCCACGGCCTGCTGCGCCCAGGATGGCAGGATGTGATGGGAAGGGATAGCGAGGTGGCCTGGCCTCCCTCTTGCCCGCCTAGCAGGGGCTTCCTTTTCTGTAAACCTGAGGTCTAACCAGGAGAAAGGTTTTCCAAGCATTTGACCCCTTAGCTCAGGGAAATCTTAGGCAGAGCCCCCTCAAGGAAGCAGGTAGAGGCACAGGTCCCGGCAGGAAGGGCCGGGGGGCCCAGACCTCACCAAAGATGCCCTTGGGGATTTTATCGGGATCTCTAGAAAAGCGGCCGAGACCCTCTGTTGACTCCCCGAGACCTGGGTGATAGAGTCTGCTCAGAAGCCCAGGGAGGTGTCGAGGGTGACCTGGTGAGGGGTGAGATGTGGCCCCCTCGCGTGCACACCCATGCTTCATGATAGAACAACGAAACCGACATCATCAACACCTGATCGACTCATGCTGTGAGCCAGCCGCCAGTCCGAGCAAGGCCTTCCAGTGACACCTTCTTAAGTAACTTCCCCAGTAACCACAAAGGAGGCCTATGAGTAGCCCCCATTTGGAGATGAGTAAACTGAGGCAGATTTTTGTCTGTTTGAGGTTCCCCCCCCCACCACCACCAATGTATCTCTAATGCCTAGAACGGTGCTTGGCACACAGGAGGTGCTTAATAAATATTTCTTGAATCAATGATCAGAACTACCTGCACCTCGTATGTAATTTGACAATGCAAATAAAATTCCTGTTTGTTGACATTAAGTAGCTAGATTTTCTGGTTATGGTGTTCTGGAAAGTTCATTGAAAGTAGAACTTTTCTTGTTTCTGTGGGGCCCCTGATATTCTGCCATCTCAGGTCTGGAGAACCCTTGCAGGCTTTGCAGGCTCGAAGCCCATCCCTCGCATCCTGGCTCCCCATCTGTGTATCTGTGAACATTCTGGCCGAGGGGTTCAACCTTCCCACCCACCCCCACTCTGAGCCCAAAGTCACAACACACAGAAATCAAGACCCTCCACTGCCATAGACACTGTTCCTCTGCAAGGACCCATCCTGATTCCAAAGAGTCCACCAGATTTTTTTCTCCCGGAGAAAAATCGAGTCAATCCTTGTGGATCTGAGCCCTGTGCTCACACTGGGGTGAATTCCACAGAGACCGGCCTGGGGGGCTGAGTTCTCCCTCAGCCTCCCACCACCCAAGCCCAGGGTGAGTTAATCTGTCCCACATGGAGCCCTGGTAGACGCTGACCTTTGCCCGTTAACCCCAAGACCCAGGCTGCCCTGGAGGGAGAACTACCGTCTGTCCCCTGACAACCTCCTTGACATAATTCAGCCGGACTCACGCAGCCTGCAGAGATGGCCCGATAAGGACGCCACAGACTGGGGTCAAGTTAGCAGGGCACGGCTGGCAGCCCTTGCTGCCTGTAAAAAACAAAAATCCCCAAGTCATGGTGGCCCTCGCAACAGACACCACTGGCTCTAAAACGCCTTTGCTCTGGAAACCTGGGGGAATAACATCAGCCAGAGTAGGGACTGCAGGGAGGCTCCACCCTGGCACAAGGCGGCTGATCTACCCAAAAAGAAGTTTCTTGCTTTGTTGTGAAAAGCTCCTAAGACATGGTAACTTGGCTGAGGAGAAATAACCGTGGTACTTGCTTGTTTTTTCCCAAATACAAATCGCAAAAATGGACCCAGGGAACTTAAGGGAGAGTCCCCAGGGCATAGGGCCACAGAGGATCGACCCAGGAAGTGGGTATAGGTCCCTGAAGCTCCGAGGCATGAATATGGGTGCCACATCTCAAGGGCTTCTGGAATGCACCCAGGATGTGACCTGTGAGTGTTGACTTTGCTTCTTGGACAGGGAGCAAAACCCTTCCCTGGAGGGCTGCAGAGTCATCCAGGTCTGGATTCAAATCCCAGCTCCACCACATCCTCGGGCAAGTCACATATCCTCTCCTGGCCTCGGTTTTCTCATCTGTAAAATGGGGGTAAGAAGAGGGCTGTGGTGGTGAAAATTCAGGGAGATGAATTCCTGAACTCCTAGGAGCACCCAGCATCGTAGTTAACAGGCAGTAGCGGTTCAATCAGGTATCTCCTGCCCTTGCAGGCATTGCTGCTGGGCTCCCCTTGGAATCTCTGACCATGAAGACTTTAAGCCCAGCTAACCCCCTTGGGCCTCCGCTGCTGCAGACAAGTCTTGCTTTCCTGTGCACTGCAAGAATAGAGTTTCCACTTCCAGCTGCCCTCGACTCCCCCCACCGGGACAGGTTTCCTCACTGTAAAGACAGGTCACTCTGATATCCATCTGCAAAATGAGCACCATATAGGACCTCCTGGGGCATCGTTGCCTGCTCAGAGCCTAGGCTCCCTTGACTGGAACACGGGCTCCAAGACCCCTGGCTTTACAGAATAATATTTGTGGAGGGGCTGGCACACAACAAGTGGGTCTTGCTGCTGCTGCTATTTATTAGTATTATAGTATTAGTATCACCATCTACCTGACTAATGAGGGTCACCTCCTTGTGCCAGGTAGAGGTCACCCACGGGGCAGCTGAGGGGGTCTGGCCCCCTGGGTGCCCCCCCACCTCCATCACCCTCCTGGGAGATAAAGCCCAACAAAGGCCATCTGGGGGGATATGTCAGTCTGCATAGTACATGAATGCAGATGTGTCAACGGCCAGAGGCCAGCCGCCCAGGCTGCTGATAACCCAGAGACCTGGCAGGCAGAGCACACCCATGGAAGGGCCGGGAGACCCCGAGGAGCACTCCCTGTGTGGGACCCACAGGAGGCCCCAGGGCCCCTAACCTTGTCTACCCCAGCTGGCCACCACCTGGCTCCAGGACAACTCATAGAGCGAGCCGGGGGGATGCTGGGTTCCCTTGGCCACTTGGCACATTACAAATCACCCTCCCACCTGATAACCCCATCTTTCCTCTGCCTAGAATTTTTCTCTGGGAATTCCACCTGTCTTTTAGGACCAGCTGAATTTGTGACCCAAGAACATCTTAGCGATTTTTTCTCAGGAAATCATTGACCAGGAAGCAAGGTTTTATGTTTGAGGTTGCCCGTCTCAACACTGCCTGTGATGCAAAAAGTGATCTGGACACAACAGGAGTCCTACAATAACAATGACAATGAAGCTCTTGCCCACTCCCTAACTGGCAGGTCAACCTGCCAACAATGGATTAGCTTAAGAAGCAAAATTTGTAACTCATCCAAGTTCACAGAAGAACTTGAAACTATAAACAAAGAAAAATTTGAATCCTATCATCCAACACCACAGATGGGCACCACAAGTCACTGTTTTGGACAACAAAGTCCCATCAAGTCCATGAGCCTGAGGTGACCCAGCAGGTACAGGACGGGACAGAGGCCCCGGCTGAGGGCGGCCACAGCTGGTCTGACTAATGGACCCACCCCCCACCCGACAGGGCTCACAGCACCGGGCCAGATAAGCACATCGCCTGTACAGGCCATTTTTCCTCTGCTATCTCTTGTTGAGGTGATGCTAACACACTGTCAGCCTTCGGGGTGATGGATGGTCGGGGGGTACCAACCTCCCACCTGCCCGTGCCGACCCTCAGAGGGGATCCCCAGTGCCCGCCTGCAGACCTTGCAGATGGGTTCCCTTCCGGGAAAAAAGTGAGCACCCCAGATTTCCATTCTGGGGCTTCACACACTTTCATGCATGTCTATGCCCAGGCACACACATGAGCATGCACACAAATGCATCACTGCTTGAAGTCAGCCAACTTGTAAAGCTTGCAACTCAGCAAGGCCAGCTCCCAGGAATTTGCCTGAGATCACATGGCCAGACATTTAGCTTACTACTAACACTTTGCAAGTCTTTGTGGGGGTCACCCTCAAGTTCCAAAGCAGCCAAGACACCAACAGAGCTATTTCGGATGACCAGATGACCGCCACCTCCTGAGAAAGTCCTACCCAGCCCATCTTGGTCCAGTGTAAGCACCAGAGAACTCAGACCCCACTATTATCTGGGAAAAGCTGATCAATGGTTTTGTTCCCCTAAAATCCTCCCAGGCCGTCAGAAACAGTGGAATGATTCCACAGCCTTAAGCCAGACACTCCACTTTCAAGCCATAAACTTCCCGTGAAGCAAAATAGAACAAGCTTCGTAGGCTCGAGTTATGAAACGAACGTGGACACGTCACACGGCCCAGCCGGATAAACATTGGGCTCTCTGATCCTGGCCTCTAGAGATACCCATTTGTCCTGATCGCTCCCTGGACACATGAATGCCTGTCTCAGACCCCACCCTTCACCCCCAGCCGTCTCCGGGGAATGACAAACACCGGATAGGGCCGATGGGCCCTGCAGTCCGGATGCCCAACCGTCTAGGGCTGTTTGTGTTTGAGCCCGTCTTGGAAGAAAAATGTGAGAACGCCTTTTCAGAACATGGTGGCCAAGCAAGGCCTGTCCGGTGCCAGGGGCCCAACACAATCGGAAAGGAGGGGCACAGACAGCGGAAGGACAGGGTGGGGCCCGGCCCACTGAGGGAGACCAGATGGGTCAAGTTGGGCCCTTCCCTGTACTCTCCATCCAGATGCCACAGAAAAGCACCTGGTTTCTTCTTCCCCCCACCAGGAACCCTTTGGCCATTCTGACCTCCCCCCTGGGCCCGCTAAGTCATGTGAGCCAAATCCAGGTTTGCTCTGGCCATAAAAATACCAAGTTTGGGGCAATGCATGTTCAAGATGGACACACAAGAATTTCTTGTGAGGTTTGTTGTCAAAACCCTTTCTGGAAGCACACCATTATTTTTATGAGGAAAGGCAAGTTTCTCCAAAAAGAGATGCATGTTCTCTGAGCTCCACAGCCAAGCCAGCCATGCAGATGATGCTCCCTCCGGAAGATACCAACCTTTTAGCAACAGGGAGCCATGCAGCATGTAGCTTCCAAGGAATAGACAAGAGCATCAGAATCCTGGGCAGAGCTGCCGTTGCCAGCTCACTTCTGAACAGGAGCCAAAGTTCTTGAGATACCAACCCAGAAAAAAAATAGCAGCCAACAAATCAATGTTTATTTAAAAGCCCACCTTGTGCAAAGTGCTATTGGGTAAAACTCATCAATTCCCAAGATTCTTAGGAAAAAGCTGGTTGTTTTTGTGAAGGAGGAACACTCATTTTGGATTTTCAGAGGACAGGCTTTTGGGAGAGGCTCAGATCTTGTTTCTAGAAATTTCTGACTTTTTATGAGCCACGTGACTGCTGGCAAATATTTTTGCCCTTCTCTGCAAAATGGAGAGAACAGTGGCACCTCCCTCCCTCCAGGCGTGGCCGTGAAAATCAAACGAGATGGTACCCATAAAACTCCATGACCATGCTCGTGGCCTGTAAACCTGCATTAGATAGTGTGGGGTTCAGCTGTGTCTAACAGAGCCCCCAGTAAACAAAAGTCCATTTCCCCTGCTTGTTGAAGCCCAAGCTCTGCTCCACAAAGTCCACGGGGGCCCAGGCTCCCTCCATCTTGCTGTCCCTCTGCCCCGGGAGGTCATCCCTGTCTGCAAGGCCTGGAGTAGCTCATCCGTCCACAGTGCATGCCCAGGGGTGGGGCAAGGGATGCCAGGCAGAGACACATGGCCACCCCAGCTGCAAGGGAGGCTGGAAAATGGAGTCTTTATTTTGGGCAGTCACTGCCCTTGTTTAAAATTAGGGCTATTCTTACACAGAGGAAGGGAAAACAGAGAATGGGGATGGCAGGCAGGCTCAGACACACCCCTGTGAGGTAAGTATTGTTATCCCCATTTTACAGATGGCAACACTGAGGCTCTGAAAGGTGAAGGAAATTGCTCCAAAGCACACAGCTTCTTAAAACCCCTAGCCTTACCCATTGGGCTACACCACATATTAAGCAGTGGCTAGAGGGCGTGGCGTTTTCTCTACGCTGACACGTGGAATCTCCCAGAAGTGTCATGGTCATTTGGAGGCAGGGTGGGTGAGAGGAAGCATGGTGAGCTGATATCCGTATGTCATTGGGGCCTCCCAGGGGAAGGAGAACACAGTTGCAGAGGCAGGGGTAGCGAGATCTCAGGAATGTGGCTGCTCCAAGGTGGGAGGTGGACAAGGAGGCCCTTTTCCACACTGGTCTTTTTTTCCCACGTCCCGAGGGATTAAGATAGCAGAGAGGGCATCTCTCCGGGGAGCCCCGGCTGCCCCTCGGCCCTAGCGGGCCGGCTGGTGAGCTCCCCTTCCCTAGGCTCCCTGCTAGGCAGTGCCCAGTGGAACAGGGGCACACGGGGGCTGCCAGCTCCCAGGGCCATGCTCCACCCCAGAGGGGGCTGGGAAGGCAGCAAGCCAGGCAGGCAGAGTGGTCAGGGTGAGGGGAGTGCCCAGTGGGACAGACTCTGCTCTGGCTCTTGGCCCCAGTGAGTGGGCACTGGCTGAGCGCTGGCCATGCGTCCCACCCAGCACGGTGCCAGGCACTTCCTCCGTGTCCCTGACTCACAAAAACTGGTAGTAGCCCAAAAAGTAGATACTGTTACTATTCCTAATAAGGAAATTAAGGCACAGAGGCATGAATTAATTTGTCCAGTGATTCAGGTAGCCCTGGAGGCACTTTGAACCCAGATTGTCTTGCACCATCACACCAGCTTGGTCCCACATGTGACGACTGTCTTCTCGGTCTATGTAAAGTTCAATGTCCACCTCCCAGCAAATGCCTCCACCAAGTGTCTCTTACATAGGAATTCCAGAGACACCCGCAGATGGGTCTGGGAGTCCAAGAGATTTGGATTCAAGAAGAGTGTTGCTGCCCCAGGGCTCACACTGCCTGTGCAGAGCGCGGCTCTGCCCTTCCTAGCTGTGTTTCCTCTCAGTCACTCCCCTCTCTGGGCCTCAGTTGCTCCATCTGTAGCATGGGGAGGAGAGTGACCACCCTTTAGGGTTGTTGGGAGAAAGCCGCTTCTCAAATAGTGACAGCAGTTGGCATTGCTATCTACTTCTCTGTATTATTTTTGACTTTTTCTTTACGTTTGAAATTAGATCATAACTTTTAGAAATTAAACGCAAGGAGAAAGATGGGTGGAGAGGGTCTTAGCATAGATTACAGCCAGCTGAAAAGGAAACCATGGGCACCACCGAGGGCCATGCAGCCATTTTGGGTACCTGTTGATTGCATAACCACATAAGTGCATCGCCAACAAAAAAGAAACACAATGGCATTTTTTTAACATTACTTAAATTTTAAACCATGGTTCCTGTCCTCAGATAAGCTGGTCTGGGTGCAAAATCCCAAACCGAGGGAGCCACGTGCATGAGGCTGAGACCCGCCCTGGAGTCGTGACACACACAAGGCATACGCCAGGTGTGGTACTGATACCATCACCTCCTCAAAACAATATGGAGCAGGTTGCAGGAGCCTCATTTCACTCCACGCTCAACGAAGCCACGAGTTCAAGTCTTGCCGATGGGCAGTGGCAAAGCTGGGACCACACCCCCAAAGTGCCAGGCTCCAGAGCCCCCAGAGGGCACAGTGGCTTGTGCCCCGCCTCCCAGAGCAGACCCTGAGAGGAGGATTTGAGAACAAGTAGTTTATTCAGGAGGTGACCGGAGGAGCAGCAGCAGGCTGGGAAGAGAAGGCTGCCGCCCTCAGGGCCTGACGGGGCAGGGGCCTGCCCAGGGTGAGCACAGCTTGGTCCCTAGGGGTGCTCTGGGAGTCAGTGGGGGACTCACCCCCAAGACGTCCACCCAAGGGGTGCGGGAGCGGGGTATTGACCCACTGGCTCCCGTCTGTCATGGATCCCGGGCTGCCCTGTGGGTGGGCTGAGCAGGCTCCCGTGGTCAGAGAAAGTCTCAGGCAGAGATTCCCAGGCACTTGGGGGGAGGAAGCCTCCATGCCGAGGGGACGTGGGCAGGGCTGCCGGGGCACGTGTGTCTGCACAGAAAACCTGCACTAGCTGGTCTGGGTGGGTGGGTTGCATTTTGTTTCCATTCCTTTCTCTTACCTACACTTATATAAATTTTAAGGAATATCCTTTATAACAAGAAAAGAGCAATAAAAATAATAGTGAATTTTAGAAAAGACACAGGAACAATTTCCCCAAAATGTCTCCCCAGAATTGTCAGCTCTGCGTGGAGCAGGTAGCCGGGGGGCATCTGGACAGAGCTTTCTTCCCACCAGGCCTCTGCCTCCCCCTCAGACACTTGTGGTCTATCAGGGGACACGTCGCTGGTGTCCATCAGCAGCCCGAGGCCAGCTGTGATAACCTGGTCCTGGCAAGGCCCCTCGGATAGAAATCCCTCACTTCTTGGTGGACAGGATTGGACTGACCCCCATCCGGGAGCTTGCCTTCTTTATTTTGGTACATTCAAATTAATATTAACACATTGCCCACAGCGAGGAAGCACCCACGACACAGCAAGCATCTGTGTGTCGCTCGGCTGGGTGGACTCAGGGAATCCGTGGAGACACCTGCTCCCGCCTCTCCCCGCCTCGGCCCACCTGGCATGTGCAGGGGCAGAGCCCCCGACCCCAGCGGACGCCCAGTCATCAGCATATCTCCTGCCCTCTACACCTCCTGTCTCCGATCGCAGGCCACACTCAAGGGCCAGGGCAAAGTGGCAGAAGGGAGTTTGTGTCCCCCCTTCTCTTTTACAGTGTTTTTCCTGCTGCCTCTCCAAGGCCTGCCCCTCCCACTGTCTCCACCTTCGTCCCATCAAAACCTGCCCTGGAAAAAGAATGTGTCACCAGCCACCCACACCTCACATGAATCAGGTGGGTCACTGTGTGACTGCCTGGGGGCAAAGGGGTCTTTACAAACAGCCCGGAGATGTGCAGCAATTTCAACTGACATGGGGCAGCTACCCGCCCTGGGTCCCGGCAACTGCGATTCTGGTTACACCCCCAGCAAAAGTGCACACACACATCCACAAAGATCCATGTGCAAGAATGCTCATCCCAGCACTATCTGTAATCACAAAGAACTAGAAACTACCAAACGCTCGTCACCAGGACTGTAGAATGGATGGTGACACGGACGGTGTTCCTAGCACAGAACGCTAGACAGCAGTGAGAAGGAAGCCTCAGGCCAGCCCAAACTAGCTCCACGGCCGGGCCTGGGACGCCGTCGGTGCATTTGCCTCCAACAAGGACTGGGCCATTCCCTGAGCAGAGTCAGCTGGGAGCCATTTCTCACAATTCTGTGTCTCAGGGAACAGAGGTTTGGCCTGAAACCCTGCAGGGACCAGCCATTACTGTGTGACCTTGGGAAAGTGACTTAAACACTCTGTGCCTTGTGTCCTCCTCTGAAAAATGGAAATAATAATGGCATCTGTCATTAGTATAAAATGGCATATACTCTTATAAATATAACACTGTAATAAGACATAATTGGTAGCTGTGTTGACGTGGCGAGGATTTGATCAGTTCCTGTGTATAGAAGTCCCAGAACACTGCCTGGCACAGAGCAAGGAACCTCAAAGTGGTAATTATTTTTATTGTTATTATTATTGGGGCTGAGTTTCCTTTTGCATATATTTAAGTGTCTTCTAAAGCAACTCTATTTAAAGAAAAATATTAGTAAAATAGTGTGGGGGGATGAAAACGTGGCAGGAGTGGGGAAGGCAGTACCTGGATGAAGTTAGATCACCGCCCTGCCATGGCCACCTGTGCCCCGGGGCCTGCATCCCTCTGCTTCCAAGCCTATGCCGGTGGAATTGCTAAGGCCCTGCAGAGAGAAGCCTGGAGTGTCGGGGAACCTTCCGGCAATGTGTGATGGGCATCTCCGTGGATGAAGGCATCAGCATCCTGTCCCTCGGCGAGGCACTTCCACAGCGCAGTCTGCACAGTTCCTCAGAGGGTCCCCAGGGGACTGAGCCCCAGGTGCCCGTGCAGCAGCCTGCTCACTTATCAATAACCTCTATTAATCACCCCTGTATCACCTGTCTCCATTCCTCACTTCTCCACGGCCTCTCCCAGGCTTTGTGTTAGTTTCCTGTGGATGGTGAAACAAGTTATCACAAACTTTGTGACTTAAAATAACACGAATTTATTATTTTATACTTTTAGAGTCAGAAGTCCTAAACTTAAGGAATGTAGGGCTGTGTTCCTTCTGGAAGCTCTGGGGGAGAATCCGTTTCCTTATCTTTCTCGGTTTCTAGAGGCTGCCTGCACTACTTGGCTTGTGGCCCCTCCCTCCATCTCCAAATCTCTCTCCCTCTTCTAGCTTGTAAAAACCCTTGTTCTTTGTTCCTCCATATCTGTGGGTTCTGAATTCACAGATTCAACCAACTGTGGATCAAAAATCTTAAAAAAAAAAAATTAATGGCTGCATCTGTAGTGAACATGTAAAGACTTTTTCTCGTGTGATTATCCCCTAAATAATACAGTATAACTATTTACGTAGCATTTACATTGTATTAGGTACTATAAGTAATCCAGAGACGATTTGAAGTATACAGGAGGAGTGTGTAGGTTATATGCAAACAATACACCATTTTATATCAGGGACTTGAGCGCCCATGGATTTTGTTGTCTGTGGCAGGTCCTGAAACCAATCCCCTGTGGATACCGAGAGATGACTGTGATCACGTTGTACCCACCCAGATAATCCAGAATAATTTCCCTAAGTTAAAATCTTTAGTTAATCACATCTGCAAGGTCCCTTTTGCCATGTGAGGTCACAGATTCACAGATTCCAGGGATGAGGATTTGGACATCTTTGGGGACAATTGCTCCGTAGACCACAGGCTTCCCGGGCCCCCCAGTAAGCTGCCTGCACCCACGTCCTTGTCTTAGGCTCTGCTTGTGGGGAACCCAAACTCAGCCCTGAGATAATGCAAGTCAGTGCTGGGCTCTCATGGGTCACTCTTCCTGCGTTCTTGGGAGCCCATGTGAGCTTTCTGCAAGGAACCAGTTGGATCCCGCAGCATTCCCCAACCGCAGTGTTCCCAGCAGTGCTTGTGTCTCAGCTGGCTGCTGGAATATCAAGTTTTGTCTCAAAGTAAACCCTGTTTACCTAAAAGAAAGACCACAAATGAGACAACTTTGGCTGCTTTTCCCCAAACTGCTTAGAGCCCCTCGGCGTCCAGTAGCTGGGATCCCACTGGCGATCAGACACAGCTTTAGGGCAGAACAGACACTGAGCTTAGCTGAGGTGCTGAGGCCACAGGAAAGGGGGTCACTGTTGTAAGAGGAGAAGATTGTTCCCTAAGCTCAGGGACTTGAGGTGGGGTCTGCCTGCCCCCAGGGTCAAATCCCAACTCTTCTACTTCCTAGACAGGTGAGACTGGGCAACTCATTTAATTTCTCTAAGCGTCCATTTCCCTAGCTGTGAAATGGGATGGTGATATTTACCTATCTCAAAGGGTGATATTCAAAATGTCTAACAACCCACATAGAGCAGGCATCAACCAATCCAAGCAGGGGCCAGAAAACTGGTATGGGAGGCCCAGCTCTGGAGAACTGCCAACCAGCGCCACCCCTACCCCCGAGTGGTTATGAGGTTTTCCTGAGAGAATGCATGTGAAACACTTTTAGCACAGCACAGTACGCCTTCAAGCAACGGCAGCCGGTGGAAAGGTCATTATTCCACCAAACGCCATCAGGTGACATCACGGTGCTAAGAACAAGTCCCTTAGCTGGATTCAAACTGGGCCTTTTGAAAAGCAAGTTCAAATAATTGCACAGAAAGCCAGCATTGTTGATTAAATGCCAGGACGACACAACAGAAGCCAAGGCTACGCTTGAGGAAAAGGCAGAACTGGGTTTTGCTGTGGATTGACCAAGTCTGGACTTTATCTTGGAAATCAGAACATGCCTCACTTCAGGCTTGCACCGAATTGCTCAACTACAGCATCAGACCTTGGCATCTGCTTTTGTGGACAGTGGGCCACGTAGAGATGAGTCTCCACAGCCAGGGGCCCCGGGAGGTCAGGAGGCCACTGGCACCCAAGCAACTGCTGCTGTGCTCTGTGAAGGGAGGGTGGAGAGTGGGGGGCAGAGAACAGACAGCTGCTTTAGAATCTCAGGAAGAGATAGGGGCAGAATGACCTGGAGCCCAGAGAGGCAAGCGTCTGCAGCATCTGGCCGAGCTGAAGCCAGAGTCCAGCTGTCCTGTTACCTATTAGGGGACATGAACTCTGCAAAGGCCCAGCCTAGCTTTGAAGACCAAATGTGGGTGATTCCTACGCTCTGAGTCACTCTTGGGAAAGAGTGTTCATGGACCTCGTGCCATACGGCGACTTCTCATTTCCAGTTTTGTTCCCCCAAGTTCGCATGCTGTCTTGGGTCTTCCAGAACGCGGGGCGGGATGTGGAAGAGGACATTCCCTCAGCCTCGGGGATCCTGGCAGAGAAACAGAACAGAAGAAATGGCAGGATGCGACAGGGACACAGTGCCGCCCCTGGCTGGTATCTGAGAGCCCATCCACCAGAGAGGACCTTCCTTCAGGCAGCCCCAGAAGATGGGCGGAAGTTCAAAGCCGATCCTGTAGACTCTGTCTACACAGAATTCAACCACTGCATCCACACATTGTAGCAAAACAAAAACTGCAGAGCACTTAGGCCGAACCCTTGTCATAAATTACCTCATTCGATCCTCACAGTGACCCTACAGGGTAGGCGCTGTGCATCATTCCTAGTTTACAGATGAGGAAGCTGAGGCCCAGAGAGGCTAAGTAACTTGCCCAAGGGTACACAGCCAGTGAGTGGCAGGTCCTGGAATCGCCCTCTGGTCTATGAGATGTGATAGCACAGATCAACGCACAGAGCAGATAACACTGTGGACTTGCAGTGTGTCTTCCCAGCGGCATTAGCCCCAGGGAACAAAGAATGAAGCCATCCAAAGGAGAAGTCATCTGCTCAAAGGCAGAGTGACGCCAGGTGCGGTGGCTCCCGCCTGTAATCCCAGCACTCTGGGAGGCCGAGGCGGGAGGATCACTTGAGCCCAGGTGTTCGAGACCAGCCTGAGCAAGAGGGAGCCCCTGTCTCTACTAAAAATAGAAAAATTAGCCAGGCGTGGGGGCCATGCCTGTAGTCCCAGCTACTCGGGAGGCTGAGGCAGGAGTGAGCTACGATGACGCCACTGCACTCTAGCCTGGGTGACAGAGTGAGACCCTGTCTCAAAAAAACAAAAGCAGAATGGGAGGGTTTTCTGAAAGGAGAGCTTGAAACCAGGGCCACGCCCTCTGCCCCCTGCTGCTTCGGGCCAGGATGGATTTAACCTGGAACAAAATAGCCCCCATCAGACACATGTGTCCCTACAGAGCCTCACAATGGGGTTAAGTGGAGCCTGAAAATAAAGCCCTGTGGTTTCACTCCCAGCCTGAGCAGATGCTGGCAGGAGCCTGCCCACTGGGGCCATCCCAGTACCCGGACATATCTGTACCCAGACAACTTCCAACTACCAGGGCTGGCATCTCTGTGCCTGAGAGCTTCATAGTATACTGGGTTGAATAGTGTCCCCTCAAAATCCATGCCCACCTGGAACCTCAGAATGTAACCTTATTTAGAAATAGGGTATTTGCAGGTTTAAATAATATTAATAATGCAGGTCATATAATATTAATTCCTGAATGGACCAACTCAATGCATAGAGATGAGACATAATAACTCAACTCACAAGAGACTGATGTATATACCAAGACACATATGTAGTGGGGGCTCTGCCTTTCTGGAAACTGGAGTTGCCCCTGCTCCCAGGCACCTCATTTCTGGTTGGCTGACACAGATATCAGAAGGCAGCTGAGTCACAAAGTCTTGATGATCCTACAGACTAAGTCCTGAATGTCTCCCCTTCTACTATTCCCACCAAGGGCAGGGACTATCTCTGTGTTGTTTACAGCTGTATTTCCAGGGCTGGCTCAAAGTAGCTGTATTATACATTAGGGGAATGTCAAAGGCTGTGCCGAACACACTCCCAAATCTCAACGTCGTGGTATAAGACAAGTTTATGTCTCATACACATGACCTTCCAATGTGGATGTCCCTGGTCAGCAGTCAGTCTTGCCATGTGGTGATTCAGGAACTAGGGCTCCTTCCACTTGTGGCCTTGCTGTCCATGAAGTATCAGAGTCTTCAGCACCCAGCCAGGAGATGGGGAAAGGCGGGGAGTGTGGCAGACACAACCCACTTCCTAAACACCTTGGTGAGAGTTGGCAAGAACTAGTCTCATGTCTCCACCCGGATGCAAAGAAGTCTGGGAAATGTAGCCCCTGGCCAGACAGCCACCTAAAGACAGTTCTGCATACACAAAGGGGAGTGCAAGGGCAGCTAGCCATAGGTGCCTAATAAATGTTTGATTCATTAATCAGTGTACTAACTAGTGAATGAACAAACCAACCACTTGGAAAAGAGATTCCATAAGTGGCTGTTGAAATGTTGAGCCGAATCAGGAATGCTTGTGATTGAACCATCGGGGTGAGGATCTGGGGAGGGTTCCCTGCTGACATCTCCCACCACACGTGTCTGCCATCCTCCATACATGTCACCACCTGAGGGGTCACCCACTTGTGGGGCCTCAGAGGCGTCTCCGAGGCCAGCGCCCCCAGCCTCTGCCTTTCTCAGATGGCAAAGGCACATGCCCAGGGTCACAAAGCAACTTGTGAGGGAGGAGCTGGCCTGGCCGCCTGACCCCCAGGCCATTGCCTGGGCCACTCACCAGGCTGGGCCCTCATTGTTCAGCTAATTACTGCAATCCCAGGCCTGCTGAGTGTCTATGTGGGGCCCTGTGTAAACATTTCCTCTTTGGCAGAGCAGGAAATGGAGGGATAGGAGGTCGAGGGACTTCATGGGGCTCCTGCTGCCCTGCCCATCACCCCGGCCAGCCTGGTGCTTGCCTGGGCCCTCCCGAGTCTCCTGAGTTGGTCAGAGCAACAGCCAAGAAGCCATGTGGCCTCTGCTGCCTCCTGCAACCTGGGGTTGGATCTTTCTCTGCCATTTCCTGGCTGGGTGATCTTGGGAAAGCCACCTAGCTTCTCCGAGCTTCTATTTCTTCATCTGAGATGCCTTTCCTCTGGGAGATGGGTCATGCAAACCAAATGACACCATGTCATTTGCCACAGACCCAACAAAGCACCTGCTACAGACCCGACAGACAGTGGCTCTCACCAGTGCTGTCCTGTTATTTTCGAAGCTTTTTAAAAAAGATTATTCACTGGGTCACATACTTTAAATCGGTTAATTGTACATTATGTGAATTTCACCCCAATAATAGAAAAGATTATATATTTGGTTTTTTCCTCTGCTGTCTGGCCATCAGCACACACACACTTGCTCACGCTCACACAAGCACAAGAACACCCACTGAGCCCAGGAGAGACCTAGAGACACAGGGAGGATGTGGAGACAATCCCCCTAAATTCTCTCCCCGGCACCACCTGTCCTTTCAGCGGGGCTGTTGGAGGATGAACACACTCGCTGCATCCAAGTGGAGGACAGATGCCCGGACAGGTGCACTGACACGACTGAGGAAGAGGAGAAACACTGACCCCCAGGACAACCCCAGACCTGGTGTCCCACACATCGGGGAGCCCTACACTGTCCGGGGCAGGAGTGGCCAGGGTGGGCGGGGGGAGGTCGTGAGGGAGGGGAGGGAGCCCACCTTCACATTTGTTATCCTGTTGAAAACTCACAACAACCCTGCAAAGGCAGACTATGTCCCCAGCCTGCAGATGGGTAATCTGAGGCTCAGATAAACAACTAGCCCAAGGTCACAGAGCCAAGAGTCGGCCTCAGTTCCACTCCAAAGCCAGATGTAAATACAAACTGCAGATCTGGCTAGATCCACCCCTGTATGCGACAAAATTTGTCAACATTTATCAAGTATGTTTGGAAGACCTGCTCTGCCCTAGGCACCTGCCCCCTGCAACCCGCCACCACACTGACTTTGGACTTTTTGTGCTGAAAGGAACTTCAAGATGAGTTAATCTGGTATCCCATTTAACAGAAGAGTAAACAGACCAGAGAGGTTAAGTGACTTGCCCGAGGTCACACAGCTAATTAGGACCAGACCAGACCCACAGCCAGGCTTCCTGCCTCCCTGCCCCCGCTCCCCCGGGCAGGGCGATTCCGGATTTGCTGCAGACGCCTCCAGAGTAGCCCTGCTCCGACAGATTTCTGCGCAGGACACCGACACCTGCAGGCAGGGTGGGTGGTGCCGGGCTGCAGCAGATTCATCAGACTTTCACACATTTTTAGATGTCAAAGTCCATTCCTGAGCTAGTCAAAAGTCTAAGGCCCGTGCCACAAGTCTCCCCAAGTTCTGGACAGAGAAACGTTGCTTTGAAACATAGGAAACAATTGTCCAATTGCCTGTGCATCAAATCAAGTGATTTTTCCCCTCGTGTGGACTGTGGGATTTTAAAAAAATCTCCCATCAAACTTCAAAATTTGGTTCAAAGGGGAAAGAAGGAAGGAGCCCTCTGGGTGCGGTCAGAATCCAAGCTGCCAGGAAGGGGCCGCCCTCTGCTGGACGAAAGGGGGCACGGCCAATTTTACGCAGTTTTGCTCATAAAGGGATTAAAGCCATGCAGAGCCCCTGTCAATCCCCCAAGTCATCGTGGACCCAACAGGATAGTCCTGTGCTCTTCGCAGAGTCACGCCTGCATTTCTTCAATAACTAACAGCTACTGAGAGCTCAGAAACGATTTTAAAGCATGATCTGGCTTGCTCATTCCTCAGCCCGCACCACCTCTTTCCTGGGCTCCCACTATCTGTTGGGCCCTGTTCTAGGCGCTGGGGGTGCAGCCGTGGCCAGGACCGAGAAAACCTGCCCTATGTAGGGAGCCCATTCTAGTTGGGGCCACAAACAACAAGCAAATTAACAAAAAGCCAAGTGGTTGAAAATGCTGTTGAAAAAGAAATCGCCGGGGCAGGTACAGAGCAGCCGGGGGTGATGGCCAGTGCTATGTGCTATGCAAGCGGGCGTCAGGGCAGGCCCCTCTGAGCCGAGGCCAGGCTGGGGTGAGGCCGTGCGAGGAAATAGTGCTCCCGGCAGAGGGGATGGCCAGCGCAAAGGCTCGGAGGAGGGGGTGCTTGGCTGGTTGGAGGGAGAGCAAGGGAGGTTTGGGGTGTCTGGGACGGAGGGACAGAGGGGAGCAGGGAGAGAGATGGCAGGGTGGCCATCCCAACAGCCCCTGTGGACATCCGACTCCGAGTTGCGTGCAAGTAAACCTGCCAGACAGTCACGCTGTGTCCAGGCATTGCCCAGGCTGCTGTGAACAGAGGGACTCCCTGAGGATTGGGCCAGGGTGTGCAGTGGGTGGAGCGAGGCCACACGTGTCACACCTCAGGCTGGGAACCCCAGAGCTTCCGGAACCAGCAGGACCTGGGAAACCATCTCATGAGGTTCCTGCTCTGTGATAGCAGCTCACATCTGGGAACACTATGTACCTGCTAAGCCCTTTGTACCGGGTTAAATAGTGTCCCTCCAAAATGCATATCTACCCAGAACACCAGAATGTGACCTTATTGGGAAATAGGGTCATTGCAAATGTAATTAGCTAAGATGAGGTCATACTGGAGTAGGGTGGGCCCCAATCCGATGACTGGTGTCCTTTTAAGAAGCCCATAGAGAGAGACACAGACACAGAGAGGCCACATGGCAAGGTGGGCAGAGATTAGAGCCATGCTGTCACTAGCCAAGGAACAGCAAGGACTGTCATCAACCACCTGATGCTGGAAGAGGCAGGAACGATCCTCCCCTAGGCCCTTCAGAGAACACACGGCCCGGCAGACTTGATTTCAGACTTCTGGCCTCCAGGACTGTGAGAGAATAAATTCCTGTTGTTTTAAGCCCCCCAGTTTGGGATCACTGGTTACATGGTCACAGGACACTCACACACCCTTGACATGCACAGCCATGTCCATATGGCAGTCCCCCGTGGCCCCATGGCGGGTGCTCTCTCTCCCCATTTTACAGATGAGGAAGCAGAGGCTCCAAGAGGTTAAGGAACCGGTCAAGATCACTCGGCAGAATGGCAGCGCCTGCCTAATTCCCAGGTGATCTGACTCCATGACACGCGGGCACACCCAGCGGGGGCTGTTCCTAGGCTGGCGGCTCCATGACAAACGGCAAGGACTCCTTGCCATTCCTTCGGCCCTGTCACAGAGCAGGAAGATCTGCTTCCTGGGATGGAGACATCCCATCACCTTCTGGGCCCAGCCTGGGCTCAGGCGGAGACACTCGGCAGAGCCGCTTCCCCACGTGCCTGGCGTAGTGCTGTGGTCACTCTCAGGAGCTGCGCCTCCTGCTTGGGCCCGAGGACAGAGATGAGACTGATGTCAGACCCAGGCTCTCCTTTGGGTTCTAAACAAAGGGCTTAGGCTGCAAAACAGGGCAGGAGCACCTGCCTCAGCCCCGACCGAGTGTCCTGGGGGACCTACCACAAGGCTCCCCTGCAGTAGGTGCTGTGTGTCACATGGCTTAGTGCTTTTGACAAACAAGAGCCACCTGGCGTTGAGCTTGGGCCAGGTGCTAAAGTGCTAAGCACTTTCTGTACTTCTTCACACAGAATCATCATCCTGTGCAGTCTGCACAGTTCATGGATGAGAAGCTGAGCATCAGAGAGGTTCAGCAACTTGCCTGAGACCACACAGCTCCCTCCCCTTGAACCTGGGCTGACTATGAACTGCTATTAACTGGTGGAATGTGCTAGAAGCGCATTGTCTGGCAGTCCCTGAGGCCCTCATGCTTTGAGGAAGCCTAGCCTGGCCATGTGGAGGGGCCACATGCAAAACAAGCAAGCCCCACCCCACCCTAGCCAGCAGCCTCTGGAGAGCCCCGCCAGCCCCCAGCCACGCAGGTGCACTGTCTTGGAAGTGTATCCTCCAGCCGCAGCTGAGGCCACATGGAGCAGAGACTCACCATCCCCTTCAAACCCTACCCAAATTGCAAAATCATGAGAAAATCAATTAAGTGGTTGCTGTTTTAAGCCACTAAGCATTGGGGTGGCATGTTACACAAACTCTCGGTGTCACCCACAATTGGCCCTGAGCCACCAACCACGGTCCAGGACACAGCCTCTCCCTGGCTCTCAGGCCAGGCTCAGCTTGCTGGCATTCCTGTCTTCTGATTCCCATCTGGTCACCCGTGTGGAGGTGACCCTTGTGCAAAGCCATAGCCAGGGAGCAAACAGCCTTCTGGAGGTTTCCAAGCACCTGGGCAGAGGTGAGCTTATTCTCAGCACCTGGAGCTCTCATGAGGCTTCTTCTGAGTAAGCTCTGCCCAGTCACTGCTGCTGGCCCCACACCCCCCCGAATCTGGCCAGGCTGGGCCAGTTGTGCTGGGCAGAGCCCCAGCGTCCAAGGCCACCCGCTGTCCTTCATGCAGTTTCCTCTCAGGAAGGGGCCCTGCCTCACTCTGGCTTAGGTTGTGAAGACAAATGGAGAACAGCTGACCCCTGGCCCCAGGGTCAGAGGCCACCAGTTTGCACTTAGGACCAGGCAGCATCCATGGGGCTCAGGCCAGGAGACAGGAGGCTGGTGGCTGCCTAGCACGTCAGGCCCTCTGAGGGACAAGGAGGCAGGGGAGGGCTCAGCCCATGACGAGGCCTTTCCCTTAAGGCAGAGGGAGGTGTGGCCTCGGCCGGCTGCATCAGCATCACTGGGTGCCTAGCAGAAACACAGAGTCTCAGGCCACCAGACCCACAGGCTTCTGCTCGGCATTTTGATGCGCCGCCCCTCAGGGCTCCCGTGCGTGGTGCAGTGTGAGACCCGGCCGCCCTGGAGCTGGATCCTGGAGCCCCCCACCGCTCAGGACCCGCAGCCCCTGCCCCTGGCCGGGCCGCATCCACCTCTCCACAGCTGGGGCCAGCAGACTGTGTCCCCAGACCCATTCGCTGTCACTCCCATCTGCACATTTCCTCAGCCTGGTGACTGCTCCTCTGCTTCCCTTCTCTGTGGATTCGCCTGCTCTGGACGTTTTATACCAATGGAATCACACAACATGTGGCATTTTGTGATGGGTTTCTCCCACGGAGCATCGCGTTTCAAGTTTCGTCTGTGCTGTAGCGTGTGTCAGCGTGTTCCTTTTTACTGCCGAGTAACATCCATCTGTGGATTTGCCCCATTGTGTTCACCGTTCAGCTGCTGGGGGACGTCAGGGCAGTTTCCGCCACAGGCCATGGTGAGCGGTCCTACTGTGAGCGCTGCCGTGCAGGCTTCTGGGCGGACCAGCGCTTCTGTTTCTCTTGCTCCATGGGTCGCAGCCGCCTAGGGTGGAGCTGCTGGCTCTGATGGTGTCTCGCGGTTAGCGTTTTGAGGAGCTGGTGGACTGTTCTCCAAAGTGGCCACGTAATAACGACCCAGCACTCAATGGGCTCCCCTTCCACCACCTCGGCCGTGTCAACTATTCCACAATAGCTCTAGGAGATGGGTGTGATATTGTTAACCCTGCCCCCATCCCACAAATGGGAAACTGAGGCACAAAGAGGCTAAGCAGCTCACCCAGCTGGGTAAGCAACCAGGATGGGACTCTACCCTCAAAGCCCTGCCCTGTCTGGCCATGAGTCACCTCTGAGTGCTGACCACAGGCCAGCACTGGGCTGCTGCTGGGTGCCCTCTGCCCTGCAAAGGCCACACACCTCAGGTGCAGAGTGTCCTCCCCCTGCCTGGGAGTCAGTGGCCATAATTAGTTCACTCCCATCAGCACTTTCCAACAGCCTCCCTCCTCCAAGAGAGGAAAGCACTTCTCAAACGCTGACATCTGAATGTGCCAGGGAGGAAGAGGTGCGGGCCTTGCTGGGACTCCCTGGCTCCACTCCCCTGGGGGTCTGGGGCAGCCTCAGGCACAGCTGGAGATGCAGGGACTTGCTGGGCAGGCAGCAGGACTGTGGGAACGACGTATGGCCGCAGCACTCCAGGTTACAGAGGGACACGTTTGAAATCAAGCCCTGGAATTCAGGCCCCCAGAGGTATGGCCCAGTCACTCTGATGCTGCAGGCCTGGGCCAGAGACTCAGCCTGGGACCCTGGGACCCTGGCCCTGCTGGCACGTGCATAGGAAGGGCTATGGTCAGCCCACAGCTCACATTGGAGGAAGCACCCATGTGGCAAACAATTAGCATGTGCCAGATATTGCCATGGGGTTTATCCATCCTCACTCGCTTTTAAAAATTTCATTATGAAATTTTTTAAACATAGAGAAAATAAGGGAAAAAAGCAAACAAATCCCACATAGCCACAACTTAGACTCAACAATTGTTAGTTTTTTGTCAAATTTTCTGCTAAGCAGATAGATAGTTAAATGGATATTATTGAACCATTTTAAAGTATCTTACAGACATCCTGATAGATACTGTGGCAAGCATCTCCAAAAACAAAGTTTTTTGTTTTTTTTTTTTTAAAGAGATGGTGTCTCACGCTGTTGCCCAGGCTGGAGTGATCATAGCTCATTGCAACCACGAACTCCTGGCCTCCAGCAATCCTCCCACCTCGGCCTCCTGCAGAGCTGGGACTACAGGCGTGAGCCACCACACCTGGCAGAAAGACATTCTTCTATGTGATCATACTACCATTAGCTCACCTAGCAAAAATACCAGTAATTCCCTAATGTCATCTGATACCCAGTCCATATTCAAATTCCCCCAGTTCTTCCCCAAATGTTTTTTATGGCTGGCTTTTCACGTCAGGACCCAGTCAAGGACTGCACACTGTACTTGGCTGTTACTTCTCTGTTTTGATTTAGGGTCTCTAAGATGGAGAGAGAGCAGCTCTCCAAGGATTAGGAGAGACACGAGGTAGAAACGAAGATCGTATCACTTACAGGTCCAGGGGGTACACAGCACCACCAGAGGCCACACACACGAGGGTCAGGGGGTGCATGTACAAGAGAGAAAAGGGGCCTGCAGGCTGAGACCTTGACAGGGTCCAGGGTGTCATCTGAACAGGGTTTCCTTGGGGAGTTCTAATTGGTGAGTTTAGAGCAAGCAGGCAAGTTCCAGGAGTCACCCTGTGACCGACGGGTGGTCACTGTGGCATTTCGGCACAGTCCGTGAGGGGTGTGAGGGCCAGGAGTGCAGTCGAGCAGGCTGCATCTTGCTGTCCTGTGGGGAGCTGGTCCCCAGGAGGAAGCCACATAAGGCAGAAACCTGGATCGACCACATGGAGGGACTGGGATGGGGTATCGAAGCGGAGACAGTGTCGAGAGTGACTGAGCCCTGCTTCTGGCAGGAGAGAGTCCGGCTCACATTTAAAACGGACACCGAGGCAACACTACATTATAAAAACGCCTACGGTCTCTTCCTTCTGGAATGCTCCCCCACCCCGGCTCACCCCAGCTTTACCCCAAGATGTCGACCCAGGGGGCTGAGGCCCTAATGAGACAGCAGACGGTAAGCAAGGGCCCGGGGCCGATTCTGGGCTCTGGGCACAGGGACTGCCAGGCTGCAGGCCCAGAGGTTCCGCTTTAACTGGTCTGCACCTGGCCAGGGCACCAGCTGGACTGTTTGTTTAACTCTGCAGGTGACTTTAATGTACCTTTGAGGTAAGGAATGATGGCGGGACAGCTGGGAGAGAAATTCCATTCAGAAGCAGGTAGAAAGTTCCAGAGCAAGGAGAGTGGGATAGACTGAGAAGCAGGAGGGACTCTTCCCCTCCCCGACCCTTGTGACGTGCTGAGGCATCACTTTCCCAGGACACCCAGGACACGGGCCACACAGCACGTGGTGGCGGCCAGGTGCAGTGAGCAAACTCACCAGGCAGAGAGAAAGCAAGGGGCAGGTGCGTGAACAGCACCGACTGCTGGGAAGGGGCCACCCAGGTACAGCAGGAAGGAATGGGGAAGACGCTGGAAATCACTACTGCCTCGGCTGTTGGGGGAACCAGGGGTTAGAGGAGAACCTCAGCCAAAGTCACCAGCAATTTGGGGCCGAGTGTGTCCTGGCTCAGCCGTGAATAGCGCGTCAGCCTACGAGCCCTGACATCCTAGCCATGGTGATCGCTCTGCAGCCTGACGGAGCGGACACTGTCGTGCTCCATCCGCAACACACAGCTCCCTTTACCATTTTTGTGTGTTCTTTCCCCAGCTTCTGTGGGCCTCCCCGGGACCCTCCCTTGTGCTACTAGAACCGTGCAGCCGCAGCCCGGCCTTGGCCACGATTCAGGTGTGGGGCTGTGATGTGCAGGGCTGCAGCGCAGCTCTCCATCCTCTTGAGGAGCCTGAGGGACCAGTCTGTGACAGGGGCACCCCTGGAGTCACTGCTTGCTCTGTGGCTTCCCTTTCCTTCTGTTTTTCTGCCCCTTCTCTGCCTTAATATTTGTGCACAGATCCTGCTCCGGGGTGCTGTAGGGAACCCTGTCTCAGACAACTGATTGATTACCTTCCCAGGTAGCCTTTCCAGAAATCTTATCAAAGCAATGGAGCTGCTGCCCAGGGAGAAATCATTCCTATTTACACAGGTTTGCAGAGTTCCGGGGCTCCCTGAAGTCCACATACTCTCCCCTTTGAGACCAGGAGCCGTAGGTTAGGATTGTCCAGCTCAGGGCAGCAGGTGAGATACGGGCCTGAGTGTGACCCTCTCCACCCACCTGCAGGTTGAGGGACCTTGGGCCATCTCCCCTCTAGCTCCGTTTCCTCAGCTGCGGAATGGGTACAGTCACACACTATCCTCGCTGGACTGTCACGGTGACTGATTGTAGTAGTCCATATAAAGTGCTGTGACTGTTGTTATTTTACTGTAAACTGCTTCAAGTTCTCTTTGATTTGCTTATTGTTAGAATAATTAAGTGTCCCCCAGCCACTCAGAAGCCATTTAGAAAGATCTGATTCATTCCAGATCTTAAAATCGTAAGTAATAGCTACTTTATACATATACTCTTGATTCAATCTGTAGACCAGCCCTGGAAGGGAAGAGTCTACCAGACCAGGACTCCCAGGTGCAGAGAGCAGAAAGAGACGACACGCCCCAGGTCACACAGCTAGTGGAACCTGCCCAAGGTTCCCATGTCCTGGAGGACTTGGGATGGACCCCAATATATTCCATTTGGGTTGCAGCCCTGGAGACTCCCAGGTGCTACACACAGTGCTTGCTGCTTTGCTGGAAAGAGTTCCGGGGACCGGAAATCTGGGTCTGTTGTCTCAGCTGCACATCTTCTGCTGTTCATCAACCTTGGAAAATAGCTGCTGAAATATTGCTTCCCCCTCTTGGGTTCCCATGCAAATCACTCCCAGGGCTGGGGAAAGTGCAAGACTTTCAATGGCTCACAGCCCTTGCCCTTTCCTCTCCTTTCCAATTCAGGAGCTGAGTTTAGTTCCTTTCCCCTCAAATGCGGGGCAAGAGAGGAAGCAGTTTCTGCCCATGGCAGCCTGCTTGGGCCAGGGTTTGGGTGGGTTGCTGGCTTCCTGCCTGCCCTTTGCCCCGGCCACCTTGCCCCTCCTCCACGAAGGAACGGGCCACTTCAGCCGCATGTTCCCACTGCTTCTGCCAAGAAGCCCACCTGGATTTTCCCCCTCACCATACGGGAACAGGCTGGAGAGTGGCCAGAGTAGGGAGAAGGGGTCTCCTGCAAAACAAGCGGGTAAGGCTCACTCGCCAATGACTGCCATCTGTCCCTCCCCACAGAGCAGCTGCTGGTCACACCAGACTCCCCACTCAGGTCACGGCAGGACCTTTTCCACACGGCCATTCTGCTGCACTGCTCATGCCTGCTCAGTGGAGAGAAACCTAGAGCAAAACAGAGGAAATACACCACCATCGTGATATCAATAACATAATAAGCACGAGCATTCATTGTGAAGGACTTACTGGCCAGGCACTGTGCTGGGTAGGTATATATTCCTCCTTGGCATCCATCTGTCCACTGGCTGGATTCTAATCTAACTCGACATCTTGTCCAATACTTGAGTCACTAAGAAGCTGTCACCCAACTTGTATGCCTCTAGGAATGGGGAGCTCATTCTTTTCCAAGGCTAGAAAGCTCTTCCATGTAATGAGATGAAACATACCTCCCTGCCCCTTTCCCCGTGAGACATGAAGTGAGGCTGGTCCTGGCCCATGAGACTTTGGATACAGTGGCCCTTCCTCCCTGAGTCTTCTCCCCTCAGTACCTCCACCCTTCCCCTGGGCTCTGCTAGTCTGACCACCTCTTTCTGAACAGCAGAAGCCTCCACCAACTGTGCCCATCTTCCAGGCCAAGAGCTTTGCGAAGGTCATCACAGTCCTCACAATAGTACAGCCATGTGGGCACTATTATTAGCCTGGTTACTCCAGCAGGGACACTGGGTGTCCAAGAAGTAAAGCTGCGGGCCCCACGGCACACAGGTGAGTCCAGAGACCATGCCCACCCTTAGCCCTTAGCACTTTCATAAACCCGAAGGCTTCGGAGCCTCCCAGAGCTCTGTCAGAGGCCCACGAGCCTGGAAAGGATGAGCAAGCCCTGCAGTAATTGATCAGAGCCTTCTCCATGACACATACATGTGCGTGTAGGCACCAGGAAACCTCATGACATGTGGCCCCTGGGCAGGGCATTAGGGGACCAGGAATCAAGGATGAAGAATTCCTTTTCACCCTGTAGTCTTTCTCATTGTTTGAAATGAGTTTTACCCTCTGATTATTGCCACTTTGAAATATTTTTTAAAGTGGAAAAACTAAATAATATGAACCCCTGGGGGGCAGAGACCAGGAATAGCCATCTGTCCCACCAGGGCGTGGCCCAGGGCCTCTGACAGAGAGGAACTTTCATAGCTGTTTGGAAGGAGAGGGGCAGGGGATGAATAGGGCAGGGAGAGGAAGGAGAATAGCCTGAGATAGCTTTTGGAAAACTACCCCGAGCAATTCCTAGGTGGAGGCAGGCTGATGGCCGAGGGTCGGGGAAGGCGCTGAGTGCTGCAGTGCCATGGCGCAGGGAGGGTGCCGCATCGAGCTGGAAGCCAGCCAGAGACCTCGTGCTGTAGCTTTCTCTGCTGTGGGCAACCCTGCAGACAGTCCACGCTCAACTTACACGCTGACCGCAGCAACAATTCCTCAGACACAAGTTGGAAAAGATGAGGGAAGTTTCTAATTTGGGGTATGCTCTGGCCTTTGGCCACCAGCTCCGCCCCACCCCCACCCGGCCCCAGGTGAGGTCCCTGAGCAATGCCCCAGCTAACACTGCAGGAATGACCGGCCCCACGGAGTGTGCTGGGGGAGCGTGGCTCCTGGCCTGGCCTGAAGAGCCTCCCACCCGCAGGCCTCCTTGTGCACCAGGGGGAGGAAAACGCTCCCAGCAGCTCAAACCTTTCTCCCCGCAGGTGCCAGGTGGCCTCCTGAGCGCACCTCCACCCACACGCCCTCAAGAATAGCACAGAGGCCGGCAGGTTTTCATCAGTTCTTTGCTTCCAATAAAGCTGAGTGGGCGAAGAAAAACCCACAGGGTGGGGAGCCAGGGCTGGCTCCCGGGATTCATCCTAAAGGGCATCTCACATGCTGACAAGGAGATCCAAATCCGTGGAACAGCCCTGGGTTGCCAGGCATTACTCATCAACAGCCTTAACAATGCCCACGCCCTTTGACCCAGCCACGCACTGCTTGAATCCAGCCTAAGGAAGCCACTTGGTGAGCAAAATGACCGAACCTGGAGGATGTTTAGCTCAGCGTGATGATAGCAAATAATGAGAAACAACCTCGAAGTCCCACGGGCAGGGGTGAGTGGTATACATGAGGATATAGCCATGGATTCAATACTTCCAGTCATTAGAAGTGTGGATATGGAAGTGTTTCTATGGATGTGGAAGTATGTTTTCAAGATGCTGTTAAATGGAAAAAGGAAATTACAAAACAGTGCATTTAACACGACTGATTTTGAAAAATGCTACATATACATGAACATCTACAAAGTATCGTTTTGGCATACTCCAAAAAATTGACAGGATTATCTCTGAAAGGTAGGATTACAGGTGATATTTACTTTCTAAATTTCTATTAATCTGTGCATCCTAATTTTTTGTGAAATGATAACTATTTTAAACTCACCTTTTTTGAGGTATCATTTACATACAATAAAATGCACTCACTTTAAGTGTGTATTTTGACAAGTTGACAAATTTATACCACCCATGCAAATACCACCACAAACAAGATATAGAACATTCCATTGCCCCAAAATGGTCCCTTGAGTCCCTTTTCAGGCAACCCATGCCCCCTCCCCAGTCCTGGCCCCAATCAACTATTGATCTGCTTTCTGTTACTAAATTAGGTTTGTCTTTTCTGCACTTCATATAAGTGGAATCACAGTATTTTCTCTTCTGTGTCAGCCTTCTTTCACTCAGCATGTTTTTCAGATTCATCCACACTCTATGTAACAGCAGTTTATTTGTTTCATTGCTGAGTCGCTGTCAATGGGCATTTGGATTGTTTCCGGTTTAGGGCTCTATTGAGAAAGTAGGCACGAGCATTCATTCTCAAGTCTTTCTGTGAACATGTTTTCATTTCTCTCTGGAAAATACCCAGGAGTGAAATTGCTGGGTCACGTGGTAAATGTATTTTAATTCTGTAAGAAACCCTAAAACTGTTTCCAAAGTGATTATATAATTGACATTCCCACAGGGAACAGAAGTTCTAGTTGCTCTAGTCCTCGCCAACACTTGGTACAGTCAGTCTGTTCAAGTGGCTGTTCTGATGGGTAAGTTTATCTCACTGCGGTCTTAATTTGCATTTCCCTGATAACTAAGATGTTGAACATTTTTAATGTGCTTATTGGCCATTCACATATCTTTTTGCATGAAATGTCTTCTAATATTTGCCCCATTTTTTCATGGGTTTGTTGGCTTCTTACTATTGAGTGTAACAGGTTTTAGTTGTTTTGTTTTTTTTTTAAATATACTAGGTAAAAGTCATTTATCAGATATATGCATCCTGACTATTTCTCCCAACCAGTGACCGGGCTGGGCTTTTTCATTTTCTCAATGGTGTCTTTTGAAGAACAGAAGTCATAAATTTTGACTAAGTTCAGTTATCAATGCTTTTCTTTTATGGTTTATGCTTTTCATGTCTTACCTAAGAAATCTTTGGCTAACCCAAGGTTGGGAAGATTTTTTTCCTATGTTTTCTATTTGAAGTTTTATAGTTTTGACCTTTATATGTAGAGGTCTATGATCCATTTTAATTTAATTTTTTAAATGATGTGAGATAATGTTTAAAGTGCATTTTTGTCCATAATCTGCATTGTCTAACGTGGCAGTTAGCTATTGAGTACTTAAACTGTGGCAAGTATGAATTGAGATGTGTTGTAAGTCTAAAACACACACCAGATTTCAAAGATGGGACCAAAAAAATGTAAAAATGCCTCAGTAACTTTATTATTGATTACATGTTGAAATGATAATGTTTCCAATACATTGGGTGATATGACATATATTTTTTAAAATTAATTTCACTGTTTCCTTTGACTTTGCTAATATGGCTACTAGAAATTTAAAATAGCACATGTGTTCCACATTATATTTCTATTGAACAGCACTGGTCTGTCTGAGTATCCATTTGTCCCAGCACAGTTAGCAGAAAACACTATCTTTTCTTTGATTTGGCACCGTTGTCAAGAATCAACTGACCATATTTTTATGGTTGTTAGTAGTGTCTATCCTGTTCTGTTGATCTATGTGTCTATCTCATGCCGATACCACAGTCTTGATTACTGAAGTTTATAGTAAGGCTTGAAATCAGGTAATGTAAATCTTCCAATTTAACCCTTGTTTTCCAAAATCATTTTGGCTATCCTAAGTGTTTTCTATTTCCATATAAATTTTAGAGTCAACTCATCAATTTCTTTTTTTTTTCTTAAGGGCTTCTAGGATTTTAATAGGATTACATTAAATCTACAGATCAATTTGGAAAAAATTGACATCGTAAAATCAGTGAATCTTCCAATCCATAAACATGATGTATCATTCCACTTATTTAAGTCTTTAATTTGTCTCAGCAATGTTTTATGGTTTAATTTATACCTAAATATTTTTTGATTTTGATGTTATTTTAAGTGGTCTTTTTAAAATTTTATTTTCCAATTATCAATTGACTCTACAGTAAGCCCCGTTATCCACAGGGGATATGTTCCAAGACACCTGTAACCACGGATAATACCAAACTCTATATATACTATGTTTTTTCCTATGGATATATAACTATGATAAAGTTCAATTCATAAACGAGTCACAGTAAGAGATTAACAATAGTAACTAATAATAAAATAGAACAATCATAACAATATGCTGTAATAAAAGTTATGTGAATGTGGTATCTCTCTCTTTTAAAATATCTTATTGTACAATACTCACCTATTTTCAGACCACAGTTGACCATGGGTAACAAACTGCAGAAATTGAAATCACACATAAGGGAGCAAGTACTATTAATACATATAGAAACACAGTTGATGTGTTTTTTTAGATTGACCTAATATGTTGCTATCTCACTACACTAATATGTGAGGATTAGTTCTAGTAGTTTTTTCTAGTTTCCTTAGGATTTTCTATGTATACAAACATATCATTCATGAAGAAAGACATTTTTCTTCTTTTTAATCAATATTTATGTTTATTGCCTTGTCACATTGGCTAGCACCTCCACTACAGTGTTTAATATCATGTGGTCAGAGGGGGCGTCTTTTCCTGTTTCTGGTCTTAGGGAGAACACATTCAGTCTTTATCATTAAGGATGATGTTAGCTGTAGGTTTTTCACTTATCAATGAACTTTTATCAGGCTGAGGAATATTCCTAGTTTGCTGAGAATTTTTATCATGAATTGGTTTTGAATTTTTGAAATGTTTTTTCTGCATGTATTGAAATGGTTTTTCTCCTTTACTCTGTTAATATGGTTATTTTCATATGTTACCATCCTTGCATTCCTGAGATAAACTGTACTTGATCATAGTATCTTATCCTTTTTATATATTGCTGGATTCAGTAAGATAATATTTGTTAAGGATTTTTACATCTTTGTTAATGAGAGAGATTGGACTACGGTTTTCTTATCTCGTAATGTCTTTGGTTTTGGAATCAAGGTAATGTTGGTCTAATATTTAATTCAACGAGTAGGTTTATATTAATACATACTTATTTACTTATTTTCCCAATATATTTGACAACTGGTAGCATATCTCTGCCTTCAAGTCTCCAAAAGCTTTTTATTAGGAAAGATTTCAAAGGTCCTTTAGGAAGATTTCCTCATCCCTACCTTGAACAGCACAGATATTAAGGGACAAGCTTATCTCCAAAGATCCCTGATGCCCTGAGTGAATCTTGCACACCATAGCAAATAAACAGTGTAATGTTCAGACCATCCTCATGGGCGTTTGGCTCTATGGGAACAAATCATCTCACACAACACCTGGTTAAGACAAGAGGCTGTGGAATTAGTCAGTGCTGGATTAGCATCTTGACTCTGTCATAATTAGCTGTGTGACCTGCTCTGAGCCTCAGCTTCCTCCTCTGTAAGATGAGAACAACACGTGCCACTCTCTCTCCTGGGACATTCTTCCTTTCTGTCTGCCATAATCCCTTCTACTCGTTAGATCTGTTCTCTGGCTGTAGCTCCTTAGGCAAGCCCACCCTGGGTTTGCCCTTTTTTAGGGAAGATCTACTCAGCCAAGTTAATCCCCTCATTATAACCACTGCTTCCTGGCATGGGGCGTAATTTAGTTGCCCTGTGATTATTTGGGCAATGTCTGTCTCCTACCACTAGATCATAAGCTTCACAAGGAAAGGCATGCTGTCTGTGTCAACAGCATCTAACACAGCTTTTGATATATTCTAGATATTCAATAAATATTTGAATGAATGGCCTGTATCAAAGACTAGAGTATTTATTTATATATACATGTATTTATTTTTATTTCTATTTCTATATATTTATTTTTATTTATAGTGATATTCACTCTATATTGATATTTACTCTATATTTATATTTATTCTACATTCATATTGACATTGACTCTATATATGTACTATATATTAATATTTAGTCTATATTTATATTGATATCAATATTTACTTTGTATTTTTATTTATATTCACTCTACTTTTGTATCTGTTTTACTGTATGTTTACCCAACACAAGCTTGGCCAAGTCATGTGCCCCCTTGAAGCCTCAGTTTCCTCATTTGTTAAGTGGGAATAAGAACACCTGGCCCCCGGGGCTGGCACGAGAGTCAGACTCGCTGACAGTGAAGCCACTCAACAGGGCCCCTCGTCATTCACACTGAATAACCACGCCCTCCCCAGGGCAAGAAGCTTGTCCATTTTTCTCACTGCTACATCCTAGCACAGTGCTGGGCACAACACAGCCGCCCGACATAGCCCTGCAAACGAGTCAAGGCTGGGAGGTCCTTGCCTCACTGACCTTTCACTCTGACGCCTGAGGAGGGCAGGGGCTTCCCAAGGCAGGGGCAGAGCAGCCATCACCCTTTTGTGTGTCTCTCTGAAGAGCTCTTCTGTGTTCCAGGCTCGGAGCATCCGTTGGGGGACAGGGAGAAGGACTGAGATCCTGGTTTGTGAGGACCCCAGCGGGTGGCCTGCTGGGACCACAAAGCTCGGACTGTCCCCATTACAGTACAGTGCCCTCGATCTCCACCATTTAATCAAAGTCGGCCTCAGGGAATATTCACACGCTCAACACAAACAGGTGTTCCAATGCTGATTTGCCAAACTACTCCCATGGCACAGTGTCTGGTCAACTACCCAGGGGGTAATCCAGAGGTGGAGAGACCCCTGATGCCATAAGCCACTTCCCATGCTGACATCCCGGGCACCCTTCGCAGGCCCTGCAGGGAAAGGCGCCTTTCCAGTCGGGGACTCAAGTCCCACCCGCACGGCCTGGCCACGGGGCTTCAGAGTGCTGCTTGTCATCAGGTTCAGTTAATCCCCAGAAATCGTTAGAGTCCCTAGCATCCTCGCCAGGGCCGAGCACATAAAGCTGATTTATTGCTGCTGCACCGCATCCTTTTTTGTTTCCAAACTGCCTTGGGGAGTAATTCCTCACAGTGTCAGCAGCTGGCTCAGGAGGGGAGGCGAGGGGGTGTGCGGAAGAGGGAAGTGGGACAGCATGTGTGCCCTTCTCCAGGGACCCTACCCCAGCGCGCTGCTGGCCACCTCTGGCCAGGAAGACCTCTGGCCTCCAAGTACTCAGGAGGGGCTCCAGGGACCCTGGTGCAACCCGGGCCCTGGGCCCATGGGAGGAGCCCTGGGTCCTCCACACTTCCTGCCCTCCCTGGCCCAGCTGCCCTGGGTTTATTAGAACCAGTTGCAGATGAATTTCCTTGAAAGGAGCTGATCTTATTGCCTCCCTGACACAGAGGACGTCACAGCAGTGAGGACGCGGAGTGGGTAAGCCTTTGCCTCAGGCCAAGGGCTTTGCCAGTGCCACCTCCCTGAGTCCTCACAACCACCTGGGTCAGTTCTATCACAGTTGCCTTTGTACAGGAGAGGAAACTGAGGCACAGAGGGACTAAGTCCCCTGTCCAGTGTCACACAGCTGGAAAGGACCCCAGCTAGGACTGGAACCCACGCTCTCTGGGGCACTCCTGCTTGCATCAGCAGGCCCTAGCCACGCTCCTTCGCAATCTTGTTCTTCCTTTTGCCCAGAATGGAGGGAGGGCCCCACAGAGGTCATAAACCTACCACCCCTTCCTCCTTTGTTCCTAGGACTCTGCTATGGGGAAAATACTGACCAGTGAGACCCAGTGCCTTTCGAGGTGGTGCAAATCCCCCCTGAGAATAATTGAATATCAGCCACCTTTTGCAGAGGCCTTGCCACACACCGGCACTGTAGCACTGTGCGTTACCTCGTTTCGTCCTAGCAAACGTCACCATCTTCAAGACACAGGGAGAAGACAGGGTCTGAAAGGCCACGGGGTGAGAGCAGGAGGCACAGCCAGAGCCCAAGCCTGTGGCTACAGTTCCTATGGCCCCACAATGAGTGTGGAGGCCTTCCCTGGAATAGCACACGGATACATCTCCTGTGTTCCCTGACCAGACCGTAAACTCCATGAGGGCAGAAACCCCACCGTCTTGTTCTCGGCTACATCCCCAGAGCTGGTATTGCACCCAGAACATAGTAGGACTCAATCAATATTTGCTGAATAAACGAATAGCAATAGTGAGTGCTTATAAAGCACCTACTCCTGGCAGGGATGGTGTTAAGTGACTCACACTGGTTCACTCGCCCGGCATGGGCAGTGTTGCGGTAAACCACCAGCGTGTGACACCCGCATGGGCTGGGACTTCATTGCTGCACACCCCCAGGTGCCCAGCTCCATGCCTGGCATGGAATAGAGGCTCAAAGAATATGCACGACTCCAGGCTGCTGCTTTGCCCATTAGACAAGTTCTGGAACTGTCCCATAACCACACCTTGAAAAGACCAGCTTCTGCTATGGAGCTATGTGAACAACCAGCACCTTTTACCCAAAGAATGAACTCTCAGCCTTTTTATCTGACCCTCTGCGGCCTGGCAGAGCCTGAGGGATTTGAGAAATTTGCCCACACGGAAGGAGGGAGAGAAGTGTGAACATCCGCAGAGATTAGCTGGGCAGCTCGGGGAAGCCCCTCCATGGCCAGGAAGTTTCTAGGTGTGGACACCCGTGTGCTGGCCCCAGGACTGCCCTTCTCATAAATATTTGTTGGTTGAATTTCTGCTCCTGTCTCCTCCCCTGCGTCTAAGGGCTATGACAGATAATGTCTAACGCTGGGCCTACTGGCAGGTGACGTTAGGAAGCATTTCCTGCACAGGTTGTCAGCTAAGTTCTCAGGGGCTCAGTTCAGCCTCACAACCCCTCTGTGGTGACCCCTGTCATTGCCTCATTTCACAGACGAGGCGGGAGCACACGAGATCCAGGCACTCGCAGGGACTGAAGCCCGTGTTCCTCACTGCTGAGTTCTCCTCCTCCCAGGACTTGGGGGAGGGGCTCCCCAACACCAGGCCTGGCACACGGGGGGCTTCTTCTGCATCACTCTCCCTGACTGAGCCCCGGCAGCCTTGGACGATACCTGTGTTCATTATCCCCCTTATACAGATGAGGAAACCAAGGCACAGAGAGGTTACAAGGTTACCCAAGGCCACACAGCCGGAAAGCAGCAAAGCTGGAAGCAAATGCCCTCAACTAGGAAACCACAGAGACTCTCACGTAGCTCATACTCCACAAATACTTGCTGAGTGAACAATGAACATGTGGATGGAGTACAGCACAGGGCCTGACCGTGGTCATCGTCACCATCACCATCTTTACTGCTGGGGCTCAGGGGTCATCGGGCCAAGGGGAGGACTGGCCCATGGGCACCCTGTGGCAGACACTGTGGGCTGGGGGTGGGGCAGCAGTGCTGCCAGCCTGGTCAGGGTGCCTGGGGCAGCATCACCCAGGGGTCATTGCCATGGGCTACAAAGGTCTGGACTGCCCCCAGCTCTGGCACTCATTGGTTGGTTGACTTTGAAAAAGAAACATCTGCATCTCTGTGTCACCATTGGCACAGTGGGGTAATAATGTCCATCCCTACCACACCCGGTGAGGCAGGATCAAACAAGGCAGTGGCAGGTGGGGAGGACAGGCGGCCCCCAGAGGCTCTCGGTGATGCCGCTGCAGGGGAGCTCCTCGACCGCAGGACTCCATCTGTCCTGGGCACTGGGAGGATGCCCAGCTCATCAGAGGCACTCCGTTAATACTGAAGGGGGGGAAATGCACTTACAAGCACGCATTTCAGAGCCAGTTCAAATACTGCCATAAAACTTGTACTTTGTCCCCAGAGAAGCAGCTTGGCCTTTCTGATCCTCAGTTGCCTCATCTCTAAAATAGGAATGATGCCATCCACCTCCCAGACTGTCTCAAGGAATAATGAGATCAGCACGTTAGTGTGTAAACAGCAGCCGTCATTATGATCACTATGATCGTCAAGGTGCCTTAGAGACCTCAGGAAAGACACCTGGAGTCTCTCACCTGCCCAAATCACTCAGCCTTCAGCTTCCCATACTGCCAAAAGACAGGTGGGAGGAGGGGAGTGGGAGGGGGAGAGGGAAGAGGGAAGGGGGAAGGAGAGAGGGAAGGGAGGAGGGGAGAGGGAAGGGGGAGGGAAGGGGGAGGGGAGAGGGAAGAGGGAGGGGAGTGGGAAGGGGGAAGGGAGGGGGAAAGGCAGGGAGAGGGAGGCAGGAAGCACCCAGCACTCCAGGCCCTCCTGCCTGTACAGCCTCCACCCAGATCAAAATACAAAACATTTCCATCTCCCCAGAAAATTCTCATTCCAGTGAATAACCCCCAGTCTCCCTTAGTGGCCACCTCTGCACGGCTGCCACAGTTGATGACTCTACCTGTTCCTGAGCATTATGCAAATACAATGATGCAGGAGGTTGTCTTCTGTGTCTGGCTTGGACATCCAGCTGCATTGTGTTGGACGTCCACACTGCATTCTTGGTGCCGAGTAGTATTTCATCGCCGGGACATACTACCACTGGTTTACCCATTCATTACTGATGGACACTGGGTTATTTCTAGTGTGGGCGATTTTTGATAAGGCCACTGTGGACATTTTGAACATGTCTTTTGGTGACCTCTGCCTTCATTTCTCTTGGGCATATATCTAGGATGGGAATTACTGGATTGATTTTCCAACATCCTGGCTTCATTCTAGACCTCCCACCAGCAGTGAGGACAGTTCCAGTTGCTCCACACCCTCTCCAACCCTTGGTATTCCGGTGGGTGGCACTTTCCATATGTGTGACTTTGAACATACAGCTTAACATCAAAGTTCTTCATTTTCCTCATCTGAAAAATGGGGGTAATAATAGAACCTGCTTCTTAGAGTTACTTCAAGGATTACATAAAAATAAGTCATCTTAGAACTTGGCTCAGGTCCTGACCCACCAGAAGCACTCAGTACACATGAGCTGCAATTATTACCATCCACTCAGATCCACTGGGATCTCAGAATCATCTTCCATTTCTCCTCCTGTAGCAATTCCCTCTAAAGATGTCACCAGCCTTATCAAGGACACCCTCTCCCCAAGCATGTTTCCAATCCTGGTCTTCCTCTCCTCTCCCTCTCCAGCTCTCCTCGTGTCAACCCCAGCGTCCTCATTAGAGGTCCCCGGCCTCTAACTCCTCCCCTCTAGTCCTCCCTCCACCTTGCTACAGCCCAAGCACTCTTCTCAAAGTCCAGTTATGTTCATGTCGGCCCCTGCTCAAATGCCTCCTGTGTCTCCCCAAGGCCAAGCCGATAAAGCCTGAGTGACTCACCTGCCAGTCCTTCAAGATCCTCCATAATCTGGCCCAACCTTCCGCTCCCCTTTTGCCTCCTGCATGTCCATCCCATCACCCACCTGTCTGCAGCTTGCCTTGTAGCCACTCCCACTCTCTTCCTCATGCTGCTTTGCCTGAAATGGGCTTTCCTGTCCAGTGAAACCATCAAATGGCACAGGCGGAATGAACTCCTGTGGTCCCTGCCCCTGGGGCTCACTGTCGGGGGTGTCCTTCTCCCCTGTAGGGAGAGAGACCCATATCAGCTCTCACACAGTGGTTTGCTGGCTTACCCTGAAGTTTTTAATCTGTCGGGGGTCCACCAAGGCTGAAGTCCCCTCCACCGACACCTGGGGCTGGAGGGTTGAGGGCAGGGAAAACTCGGTCTGCAGAAGCTCCTTTTGGGCTCTTGTTTGGAAGAGTTCTCACTTGCAACAAACTCTTTTCTAATGTTTCATTCAAGAGTAGCACACACACAGAAAGGTACACAAATCATATGTGAACAGCTCCATGATTTTTCACAAAACAAACACGCCTATGGGCCCAGCCTCCAAAGCCTGCCTCGTGCCCCTCCCCTGCCACTCCCCGGAGGCCTCTGTGACCCCTGAGCTAACCAAGTTCTCCACCATCTCTCAGAGCCACCTCTGCTTCTCCTTCAGCACCCCATAAAGCATGCATTACCCTGGGCCCTATTCCTGCAATCTCAGCCCTGCAGACTTCAAACAGTCTCTCTTGTCACTGTACCCACACCCTGGGACAGGGCTGGGCATACTATGGGCGCTCCCCAAATATGTAGCTGCAGGCATTCTTAGGTCTCCTTCCCCAGTGCCCTGCTGCCCATCACTCCTTCCCACCTTACTGTTCAGACAAGAGAAGACTCAGCCCTTTGATCCATCAGTAGGGAGGCTTCTCAGTGCATCTCTGGGAGCTCCTGGCCCTGGAGTCTACAGGAGAACTTCCACCTCCCCAGGGAGCCGGCCTTGCAAAAGATCCAGGGCTCAAGTCATCTCTGAGCCTGGCCCCAGGCTTCCTGGGGCATCTTAGGGAGCTAAGATCTTCCCCAAAGGGGAGATCAAAGACCCGGCCTCCACTTCAGAGGAAGGAATTTGGATTGCAGAGATAATTGGGTCATGGGGTGAGTGATAACCACAGGAGAGATAATTAAGTCACTTGAAACTCGAACTTCTGGAGCATGTGGCAGACTCTGCCAGATCCACACCTCCTGGGATTCTGGCTGGATTAGAAGCCCCCGGTTTGGAGGACTCAAAGGGGAAAAACTCACTCGAGGTTTCCAAGAACCTAATAGGACATTGCCAGAAATCCAGAAACCTGTGTTCCAGTGCGGGACGGCCACTGTGGAGAACCGGCTAATGGTATCTGCTAAAGCTAAGCCTAAGTGTCCTTCCCTAGGGCTTGGTAACTCCACGCCTAGGTGTTTCCCCTACAGAAATGCAGGGACCCCCTACAGTCACCAAATGGTACATTCTAGAATGTTCATAGCAGTACCTAAAATGTGCTAGAATTGTAATAGGCCCAAACTGGAAACTACCGAATGTCCATCAACAGTGAGATTGGTAGAAACGTTGGGGTGTATTCATATAATGGATTGTTCCCCGACAGTAGCCGTGCACATACTATCCACACACAACACCACGGAGGACTCTCACAACGTGATCCCACAAACAGGAAACTAACAGTCAGCATCGATCGCTTTTGCCAAAACCAGCTCCTCACCTGGGCTGGCAGGTGCTGCCAGAACTTGGCTGTCCCTGGGCTTCTGGACCCCAGCACAGGCCACCTGGCCCTCACAGCCCTGCCCTGGCAGAAACCCCACGCTGCTGACTCTCATGCCACCCTCGCAGCCAAGCGGCTCATCTCACCCTGGAGCCCTGCCCCAGGTCAAAGACAAAGAGGAAGAATCTAACTCACTTCCATAAGCTCCTGCATCAGTGTCCCGTGGCCCCGTTACAAAGGCCCAGAAACTGGGGGGCTTAAAACAACGGAAATGTATTCTCTCCCAGTTCTGGAGGCCGGAAGTCTGAAATCAAAGTGTCAGCAGGGCCTCGCTGGGGAGGCTCCAGGGGAGGGTCCTTCCTGCCTCCTCCAGCTTCTGGCGGCTCCAGGCACTCCTTGGCTTGTGGCCGCATCACTCTAATCTCTGCCTTCATCACTGTATGGCCTTCTTCTCTGTGTTTCTATGTGTCCCCTCTTATAAGGACACCAGTCACTGGAGTTAGGGCCCTCCCAGATAATCCAAGATGATCCCATCTTGAGATCCTTCACTTGATCACATCTGCAAAGACACTTTTGCTAAATAAGGTCACATTCACAGGTACCGAGGCTTGGGATTCTAACTTCTTTCTTTGGAGGACATCCTTTAACCCATAACATCTCCACTACCCCTCCATGGATAAACCAAGATTCCATGCAAAGTTTGAAATGGGCCACTGACTCCCGCAGAGAACGGCTGCCTTGAGGTGAGATGCCTGTAGCTGCACTGGAATGATCCGGAAGACAATCAACATCCTTGGCATGGAGTACGGTTGGGAATCCAGAGGTTCTTGATCTGGGGTCCATGACTCCACAAGGGGTCATGTCTGAGCCTGGGTTCCCCCAGAGCCATGCCCTGAGACACGGCTTCCAGTGTGAGCAGTTTATTTGGGAGGCACTCCAGGGAAACACCCGCAGCAGGTGAGAAAGTGGGACAGAGAAGGCAAGGAGGCCAATAAAAGACGCGTCCCCAAGCCAGCCAGCACTGTGGGCACCTGGAGCTCAACCCACAGGTAACCGAGAGACTCTCGTTCCCACTTGGAGGCAGGTGTTTGTTCACCAGGTCCCCGTCCCTCGTTAGAGGCTGCTTTGGAAAATTCCCAGCATTGCAGGCTCGCTCTGCGTGGTCTGAGGAACATTCCCTGGCCAGACAAAGGCCCCAGTGGAGAGCTGGGGTGTGCAGATGAACAGCCTCTAGCTGTGGAAGGGAGTGCGGGAAGACACGGGCAGGACCACAGCACCCACGGCGTGGCAATGGCCAGAACCACAGGCCAGTACGATCAGTTTCCCTTGTGAGTCCATGCAATCCATTTTACGGATTTAAAAACATTATTCCAAGAAGAGGCCTGTGTTGGTTTCATATGGCTGCGGTAACAAATGACCACAAACTTAGTGTCTTAAAATATCACAAATTGATTCTCTTATAATTCTGAGGTTGGAAGTTCTAAACAGTCTCACTGGGCTAAAACCAAGGTGTCAGCAGGGCTGGTTCCTCTGGAGGCTCCAGGGGAGAATCCATTTTCTTGTCTTTTCCAGCTTCTAGAGGCTGCCACATTCCCTGACTCTGTCCTCCACCTTCAGAGCCTCCTGCCCCCTGGTATAAAGACCCCTGCCATGACATTGGACCCACCTAGATAATCCAGGACATTCTCCCAGTCTAAGGGTCCTTCACCCAATCATATCTGCAAAGTCCCTCTCGCCCATACATGGCATAGTAACATATTCACAGGCTCTGGGGATCAGGATGTGGACAGCTTTGGGAGTCACAGTTCTGCTGACCACGAGGCCCAAAGACTTTACCAGACAACCAGAGGGGCCTGGGCCCAGGCAAGGCAGGAATCTGATAGGGACACTAAGGTTCAGCTGGTGCAGAACACGCCCCTGACTTTACCCCAAGCAGGTCCTGGCAGGAAACGGCAACCCCCTCAGAGGGTTTAAATGAAAAAGTGTAGTGTGGGGCCCGTTATGGCACAGCAGGCGGAGGGATACTGAGGCCCTGAGCAATGAGTGACAGTGGGAAGCTGTGCCCACCCCACGGCCAAACGGACAAGGGGAGGAAATGGTGTCACTGGGGCCCATGGAAGAGGGAACCCCAAGCAGGAGGAACACAGACACTGTCAGGGTCATCGTGGCAGGCAGGGCTTCCCTGCATCCTGGGCCAGCAGTGAGGCTGACCCAGAAAAGTCATCTGAAGCCAGGGGAAGCCAGTGCCCGCCAAAAGGAATAAAAATGAAAGCAATGTCATATGATTTGATGGGGTCCCTGGAGTCTTATTCAAGGACTAAGAAATAAGCATCCAAACAAGGAGCAACAGAACAAAGGCTTGTGGTGCAAGGAACAGATCTGCCTTTCGACCCAAAAGACAGGCTATTTATTTGAACAAGAGCTTTCACAAGTCTCTTTTTATCCCCTTTGGAGTATATTTTATGTCGCCAAGAATTTCATGGCTATTAAAAGCTGCAAAGAAACAAATCTTTTTGAAACAGCCTATTTATAGCAAAGGGTAGGCAGGTTTTCAAAGCAACATGAGTGGCGAGACTTTAGAAGATCCTTTTGAAGCTGACAGTCTACAGGATTTACTAAAGCTGAGGGTACACCCCCACCTGCAACCCAGCAATCGCACTGCTAGGTATACTCCCAACCCAAATAGGGATGTGTGTTCACCAAAAGGCACGGAATAGAATGTTGGTGGCACCCTACATAAATGTCCATCAACAGTAAAATGGACAGGTAAATCAGGACATACTCTCACCATGGAATACAATACAACAATGAAAATTTTAAAATGGGCAACCCCACACCCACAAATGCAGTGATAATCAAAAGAAGCCAGGAACAAAAGTACACACACTGTATGACCCCATGGCCATAAAGCTCAAGCTCACACACAGCTGCTCAGTGGCAATAGAGGTGGCATAGTGGTTCCTGGGAAGAAGTCATTACCAGAATGGAGACAAGGGGGCACTCTGGGGGTCGGGGCATGTTCTCCCCTTGCCTAGGAGCCGAGTGCTGCGCCCATGGAGCCAGCTCCCAGTCACTTCACCCTCAGGTGGGGGCTGGGCTAATCTGCGTTCCTTAGATTTAGGTCATGCAAGTGAATCTATTATTACTTTTATGGTACCTGCATACCTCTTGTATTTTTTGCTTATTTACTATATTTCTTTAAGTCAACTTTTTTAAGTTAAAGATTTTATTTAAAAGGGAAACTGTCTATCACCAGGATAATAGGAAAATCAGTCTCAGTTTCCATAAATGGAAGGTAGCCATAAAAATAAACACGATCCCAAACCAAAGACTCTGAAAAGCAAAAAGGAATTTTTGTTTGTTTGGTTCGTTGGTTGGTTTGGTTTGGTTTGGTTTTTTCTTTTCGTAAATTTGGTACAATCTCATTTGATGGCAAAACCTGACCTGGACTAACTTGAGGCTATTTATAGTCTATTTATTCTACTTAGCATGAAAACCATCTTTTCACCGAAGAAACAGAATAGAAAAGAGTCCATGGCAGGGTACTCCCTGAGAACCCACAAACGTGTTAAGGAAATCACTGCACAGGCATCATATTGGCTTTCTAAAATCCAAAAGAAATGTGAACTTCAAACATATGGGGCTCAAAATCTTGCCTAAGGCACTGTGTTCCTGTACAGTGACCTTGAAACAATGGCATTCAATTATTTCTTGACATCCTTGTTACTCTCACTGGCCAAGGAGCTCTGATCCCGAAGCCTGTTCTCTCCTCAAAGGTGAAATTAGCAGAGTCAGGGGAGTACGAAAGTCACATGAGGCTCCTGAGTAAGGAGCAGAGTTGGGCTCTTTTGAACTCTATAGCCACGCTCCAAAGTAAACAAAAACACAAATGTCTTTTTTGAAAATAGAAAAGTACATGTTTGTAAAAATTCAAACAACACTTTATAAAGCTTATAAAGTATGGTACTTTTTTTTAACTCATTCAACAAACTTTTTTATTCATTTATTTTAATTGACAAATGAAAAACTGTTTATATCTATGTTGTCCCACTGGATGCTTTGATGTACGTGTATGTTGTGGAATGATTAAATCAAGCTCATTTAACATTTCCATCACCTCACTTCCTTATCATTTTTCCAAAAGTGTGGCACTTTTAAACATGACCACTGCCTCCTTTGATATCCCTCTCATTGAGAGGTGAGGTTTGTGTTCCCTCCCCTTGAATCGGGGCAGGCTCTGCGACCGCTTGACCCATGGAGTTAGCAGAAACGACGCTGCCTGACTGCTGAGTCCAGGTCAGAAGAGCAGAGAGCTTCCTCCTGGCTCCATGAGAACACCTGCTCCGGGGGGAGCCAGCTGACCACGAGAAATCCAACCACCCTGAGGCCACCATGCGGATGGGGCCAGGCGGGGGTGCTCCAATCCACAGCCCAGCTGAGTGAGCTCCCACACACCAGCCAGCGGCAGCTGCCAGCCGCAAAAAAGGGCCAGCATGGATGTCCAGCCACGAGAGAGCATCTTCTCTGGGCAAGTCCTGTACTAGGCTCAGGGGCATATGGAGGCTGAGTCCCTCCGTATAAGGGAGAGAGAGAGAGGAGACAGGTAGATACATAGATACCTCCTGTTGCCTCTGTTTCTTGGAAGAAACCTGACTAATACCTACATTGCCTTTCCAAAATCCAAAAACAAATATGAATTTCAAAATACATCTGGCTCAAGATGTTGGCAAAGAAAAGGTGCTGAATCAGTATTTGTTCAATAAATGAAGTTACGGGAGGGTAAACGAATGCACATACACACCACACACAAAGGGAACGGGAGATGAGCCTTTTGCTCTCGTCAAGTTCGAGATCCAGATGTCAACAGGGCTGGACGTCGGAGCTGCCCCTGCTGCTGGCTGGCGTGCAGGAGCTCGGCTGGGCTGCAGTGGGCACACGCACACCTGGCCCGTCCCACACGGCGGCCTCAGGGTGGTTGGACTTCTTACACGGCGGCTGGCTTCCCCAAGAGCCAGCGTCCCCATAGAGCCGGGGGAAGCTGCATGGCCTTTCCTGACCCGGCCTCAGAAGTCGCATGGCACCATACCCGCTGTGCTCCACTGGGGGAAGTGGTCGTAAGCCCCCCAGAGTCAAGGGGAGGGAACAGGGGCCCCACCTCTCAACGGGAGGATTATCAAAAAGTGAGGTAGTTATGTTTTAAAAGCACCATACTTCATAAATTTTAGTATTGTTTGAATTTTTACAGGCATGTACTTCTTATCTAATTTATTTCAAAAAACATTTGCATATTTGTCTGCTTTGGAGCATGGACTATAGAGTCCAAAAGGCCCCACCTCTGCCCCTTACTCAGAATGTAATACCTGGCGGGTGAGTCCTGGGCCTCGCAGAGTGGCTTTTCCAGCCTTGACTCATGCTTCGTGTTGATGTGACTGTTTCCATATAAGTTCTAAAGTTGCCCAATGTCTCCATCAGTAACAATTCTCCCCCTGTCTGAGGCTGGGGTGCTGGCTAAAGGACAGAGGCTCCCACGGAGCTCCTACCATGCCACACGGGGATGATGACCTTTTGGGAAACTCCCTCTGGTCCTGCTCGGTCCCCTTCCTTCCCCCTCTCCCTCCAGACTCCTGCACACCGGGAAGTCCAGAAGCATCCAGCATCCTCTAGGCCTTCCTTCTTGTGCCAAACCAGGGCCCAGAGGGAAAGCAGAGCCTCGAGGCTGAGGGAAGATGGTCACCCTGGCATTTGGAGGCCAGCAGTCCCTCTGGACTCCACAAGGACAGTGCTTGGCAAAACAGCTTTGGAGTTCTAGGTGGTTTCCATGGCTTGGAACTTATAACCTAATTTTCTTTTTTTCCCATGTAGAGAAAATGCCTTGGCTCCCAGCCGGCCTCTGGCCAGCAGCTGCTAATCACCCACGTGTGGAGAGGAACGGCAGGGTGGAGTCTGCGAAGGGCATGCTGAGTTTTAGGAGCAAGACAGGAAGCCCAGAAACCTTCCTCCTCCCCATGCCGCAAGGAAGCTTTGCAGGAAAGGTCGGGACAGTGCGGGGAGGCCTGCACGTTTTAAGAGGCTACGCCCACTTGATTCCCTGCAGCCTGGAAGTGCAGCCTTTTAGGACAAGCGAAGACCCATCCCCCACCAGGACTGTACCAGTCAATATGCCAGCTGCTGGGACAAATGGGCCCTGAAATGCCAGTGGTGTCACCCAGTCCGAGTGCTCAGGACACAGTCCAGGGGCAGGTCAGCAGGGAGGGCTGCCTGGCATAGTCAGGGACACAGGCTCCTTCCATCTGTGGTTCTGTATCCCCTGAGGTCCCCAATTTCCTCTCTCAAATCCTCTCCTACCAGCAAACAGAGGAGGGGGACAAGGTGGGGCAGGAACACTGTTCTTACTTGCCTGGGCCCAGGATGGTCCACACCACTTCTGCTCCCAGCTCTTAGGCAAGAGTGAGGCACCCGGCCCACCTAGATGTGGGGGGCTGGGGCATGGGGTCCTCCTGGAGCCAGGAAGGAGAGAGGCCAGCATGCTGTGAGCCTATCCTACGGGTGCCATAGGTACCCAGGAGATACTGGGAGAGACCAGCTAAATGCAGACACCAAGCCAGCAGCCTTTCCTGCTGTGAGCACGTCAGGATGAGAGCTTCCAGAATTCGGGAAGAGCAGCTTCCAATGATGAGAGCCCAAGACTGCAATTTTGAAGGCTCAAAACTCTATAAAGTGTAGAATGTACAGAAATGCTCTCTTCACCTCGCCACCACCAACAACAACCCTCTCCCTTATCTGTGAACTTATTCCTCACTCTGGAGTCCTTCCTTCCAAATTCTTAAGTGGCCTCAGGAAACAGTGGGTCCTTACTCAATTTAAACATCTAGATTACAGGCAAGCGCTTTTAAATTAAAAAATGCTATTCACATATTATTCAATTCTAGTCCAAAAATCTTGACATTCTTCTCCACGGGCACAGAGCACCTTCATGGAAATGAGGAAAGGCTCCCTTGTGCAGTCCACAACCTGTACAACTGTGCCCAGCAAGCCTGTTTCAAGTCCCATGATCTGCTCAGCCTTGAAGGGACTGAGCCAGTCCCTGGGCCAACCACAGAAGCACAGGGGAAAGGAATTAGAGTTAAGAAATCTGGTGGTTTTAAAAGTCCCACACCCTCACATTCCCCCCAATACCCTGAATCCACTGGTCTGGTCCCCAATTTGGTATTGGGAACCTGAGGTCCGCGTGGAGCTGACAGTTTCCTAAGGTCACAAAGCCCTTTTATTGGTCAATATTAAAACCCAGACCAGTTCCAAACTTCCAGTTTGCCCACCTAGACCAGTGCTATCTAAAAGAAATATAATGCAAGCTACATGTATAATCTTCGAGTTGCCATATTTCAAAATGTAAAAAGTAGAGGAGGAATATTAATTTTAATAATGTATTTTATTTAACCCAATATATCCAAAACATGTAATCAATATAAAAATTTATAATGGGGTATTTTATATTCTTTTTTTCATAAACTAAAATTAATTAAAATTAAATAACATTAAGCATTCAGTCCCTCTGTTGCACAGGGCACATTGCATGCACTCAGTGGCCACGGTTGACCCCTCGTGACTGTATCACACAGAGCAGCTCGGGAACTCAGGCCAAATCTGCGGTGACCCCGGCACCCCTCATTACAAGGAGAATCTGTGAGAATTGCTTCGTCCCCAGGCCCGTTTGAGAACAAAGCAGCTCTACTGGAAAATAGCAGACACACTGAGACTGCTCATTATTCTTGTGTCCTGCGGTTGTGCCTCCGGTTTCCCAGGCATCGTGCTGCCCCCAGGCTCCCACAGGGGAGGGCGGCCGAATCTTCAGCAAGCAGAGGCCCAGGTGGCCATAGGGGTCTGGGGCCACCCTGGACAAGGTGCCCTGTGGAAGAACATGAGTGGGAGGAATGGCTTCTGAGCAGAGCCAATGCCCTGAGAAGCTGCAGGTCCCGGGCCTCGTGGCCACAGAGACTCAGGGTACAGTGACGACGGGCCCTCAAAGGGTGGGGCTCCAAGTCAGCCTTCTATTGGCTTCCTAGGGCGGCCGCAACATGTACCCAAAACTGAGGGGCTTAAAGCAATGGAAATACATTCTCTATCAGTTCTGGAGGACAGAGGTTCAAGATAAGGTGTCAGCAGGGCTGTGCTTCCTCTGAAGGACCTAAGGGAGGGTCCTTCCTGCCTCTTCCAGCTTCTGGTGGCTCCAGGCGTCCCTTGGCTTGTGGCTACATCCCTCCAGTCTCTGCCTCCATCTCCATGTAGACTTCTTCTCTGTGTCTCTGTCATCTCCTCTTTTATAAGGACACCAGTCATTGGATCTAGGGCCACCCTAAATCCAGGATGATTTCATCCTTAGCTGATCGCCTCTCCAATACCCCATTTCCAAACAAAGTCTCATTTTCAGGTTCTGCAAGTACATGAACTTGGTGGGACACCGTTTGACCCACTGCACCCAGCTTCAGGCAATCCCAGTCTGGCTCATCTTAGCCTTGGGGGAAGCTCAACTCCTAAAAACAATACTAGGGGATGTTTATTGATCACTTACCATGTACCAGTGATAAGCATCTTACCCATATTACTTCACTCAATCCAAATAGGCACAACTATGGTCCCACCTTACAGATGAGTACACTAAGGCTGTCAGAGGTTGGGTAATTTGTGCAAGGGCCCATTGCCAACAAGTGGGGCAGGATATGGCTGCAGGCAGTCTGACTTCAGAGCCTAAGTTCATAAGTGCTAAACTAAATGGCTATTCAGGACCCCCCAAAATCCAACATCCTTCTGTGTCTACAGCAGTGCATTTGTTCTTTCACTTTAGCCCCACAAGGAGACATCATTTCAGGCCAAAACTCAATGACAATCATCTAAAAAGCAGCTAATGTGCATTAAGTGCTTACCGTGTGTTCAAAACTTTAGCATTTAATCATTTAATAATTTTACAAAGTAGCATATTAGTGTCCTGGGGCTACCAAAACAAATTACCACAAACTGACGGGCTTAAAATAGCAAAAATTCATTCTCTCACAGTTCTGGAGGTCACAGTCCGAAATCAAGGTGTCGGCAGGGTTGGCGCCAAGGCTCTGAGGGAGGATCTGCTGGGCCTGCTTCTCCCCCAGCTGCTGGTGGATACCCCCGATCTCTGCCTTCATTCCACATGGTCATCTTACCTCTGCGTGTCTGTGTGCAGATTTCCCTCTTCTTTAAAGGACGCCAGTCAGATTGGACTTGGGGCCCACCCTAATCCCCCGTAAGACCTCACCTTAAATTGATCACACCTGCAAAGACCCTATTTCCAAATAGGGTCGCATTCACAGGTACTGGGGTTGAGAATTTGCACATATCTTTTTGAGCCCTCATTCTACTCTAGAAGATCCTTGTTTTACAGACGAGGAAACAAGAGACGTGTTGATGGCAGGGCTGGGGCCCGGAGCTGGTCCCCTCCTGAGCCCAGCTCTCGCTCACTCCCTCCCGGGGCTTCCCGAGACTCCCTGGGTTCTTCCAGCTCAGAAACAAGGACACTCATTGCCCAGGACAATCTTTAAAGTCAGGGCCCGTCTGCTCAGGTTCAAGTCTCCCTGTTAAGTGATCTTAACCCCAGATGACAATTCTGATCAATGACAACCATTTCCTTACATAATTGACCAAGATTTTGGAAAAGACAACTTGATATTTCTCTGCTCTGTCCAACCTCAACAAACCTGGGGCAAAATATGGAAAACTCCAGGTGCAACAGTGAAAATGAAACTCTCCCCTAGTTAGCTGATGAGAGGAAGGCCAGGGACGACTTGAGTTTCTCCCTGCTGAGGGACCGCCCCCCCAACACCTTCTGTAGCCTTTCCCCCAGCCTCAGCATCCAGGACCTCCCTGGCCCCCACACACCCTGCCCTCAGTGGAGAGAAGAAAGGAGAGAAGGCTGACGCTGAGAGTCCCCCAGGAGAACAAACCACCCCCAGCAAATGGTTCACGGCCAGGACAGGCACGTGGGAAGCACCTTCTCCCTGCCGCAATGACGCAAGACGGAGAGACAGGATCCCTCCTCAAACTCGGCCAAATGGCTCTGGGGAGAGTGTGTGAAGCCCGCTGGGGACACCAGGAGGGACGCTGCTACCAGGTCCTGCCCCCTAGTCCAGAGAGGCCGGCACAGAGGACAAACTGCCCAGAGAGGTTGGCAGGCCCTGGCAACTCCTCAGCCAGCTGGAGGCTCTCCCCGGGTGGCAGCGGAGGGAGGCTTGTCCAAATGCAGCCACAGACTTGAGTTTGGGGAGGTTGAGGCTTTGATCACAGCCCTGCCTCTGCCGGCTGGAGCTCGACCATTTTCCTGTATCCAATTACGGTAGCTCTGAGCCGCCAGGACATTGGACAAGCCTGGCATTCTCCGTTTGACCTAGTAAAGCCTTGCTCATTGCTGGAGAAATGAGCCCTGCTGCAATTATTCCCATGAGAAAAACCTCTTAGAAAATGCCGGAGTGCAGGCAAAGGAAGGCTTTTCCTGCCTGCTTGGGGATGGGGTGTGGAAACCCCCAGGTTCCTTCTCCAAAGAGACCCTAAGAAGCACTGGAGTGGGGCTGGGGTGCCCTAGGAGAGTGGGGCTCTCGAGGGGCCTCTAAAGTGCAGGACAGAGGAGCTCTTGTCTTGCAAATGGGCAGGTGAAATTGAGCATTAAGAAAAAATTGGCCTGGCCGGGTCAGGGAGGATGCAGAAAGCATTAGGCTTTGGTAGGAAATACAGTGAAGAAAGCAAGAGAAAGAGACAGCGACACACAGAGCCTTTCACAAGGGGCTGGGTTTCCCCGAATTAAGGATGACGTACAGCCCTAAGGACTTCACCCGAGGTTGTCTAGTGTGGGGTCGGGAAACCTAAGGTGTGGTTGATTAGCTCACTGCTCGGGAGCAGTCACTTCCTTCCCACACTTCCAAAAGAGGAGACAGAAAGCTATACCTCCCAGCAAGGGACTTTAGCAGCTGTCCGGTGGGGCTCCCCAGGAGGACGACATGCTTTGCAGGAGGCTGTGGGGAGGGTGGTTCGAGGGAAGGGAAAGGACCGGAAGACCAGGCCAGGCAGAGGGAGGAGTAGGTCATGACGCAGCTTCAAGAGAGCCTGAGCTTCAGGGCTTCCTGCAGGGACAGCCCAAATTCTCCCTGTGCCGGGCAGGGTGGAAGGGATCTCCCTGGCTGGCCTCTGCTGGAGCAAGAGTTCTGGGCCTCCAAACCCCACACTAAGCAGTCGGTGGAGGTGAGCTGCCCCACACTCTCACAAAAGTTTGTTGTAAAATTATGCAGAGTAACTATACACGTTGGTCTAAGAAATAGCTTAGAGTTGCAATATACATCCAGTTTTATCAAATAGCACATTTTAATGAGTTTATTTTCATAAGGCAGGGGTATTTTTTCAGATAAAGTCCCAATTTCCCCTGAAATTTCAGTTCTGTTCTAAGTGGATTCCCTTTTTCAATGCCTAGCTCACTTGCCTTTGTGTTTCTCATCCCCACACTCAGCAGACATCACTGATGGACCACAGAGCGCATCACACCCCCTCTAATGTGCAGCCTTTTCCACGCCCCTCACTAGATCTCAGGGTAAATTCCCTGGAATGCTTTCCTGGCCATTCCCAAGTGGGGCCAGCTGTCCCTCCTCCATGAGCGCCCCATCATGGTATGTATCACACTGCACTTGTGCCCACCTCTCATGCCAGGGGTGAGCAGCACGAGTGTGCAGATTGATGTCCTATTCATCATGACCCCAGGGCCTGACACAAAGCCTGGCATATAGCAGGTGGGCGTCACGGAGGTGTCCCCAAGGTTCCTTCCATTCTGCCTTTTGGTGATTTAGACAGAGGTGGGGGAGGGGTTGATCCCACCCCAAGGTCCAGGTATGAATCCTTGCCAGAGAGATCAGCCCAGGTAAGTCAGATCTAAGCCAATCAGAGAGCATGTGCTTCCTCAGACCAAAGGGATTGATCAAGGAATGGGTGTGTGACCCAGCTGCAGCCAGTGAGGTATGACGGGGGTGTGCTGGAGGCTTCTGGGAAAGAAGAGGCCTCTCCTAAGAGCCCTTTCTCCTTGTGAATGGGGTGGCATGTGGCGGTAATGCCTGGAGCTCCTGAAGCCCTTTCGCAGACAAGAGGGAAGACGGCCTGAGGATGAGCTAACATGGCAGAAGGCAGAGCAGAGAGAAGGAAAGAAATTGGGTCCCTTGGTGACACCAGTGAGAGCTGAACCAAGCCAGCCCTGACACCCACCCCATCTCAAGAACATTCACTTACATGGACTGTCAAATTGAGCTCTTTGTTGTGTCAGCCAGTACAACTGGGCTCAGCCCTGGGTTCTCGCTCCTCTGAATTGGCCACTTAGCTGGGGTCTCTTTGCTTCACAGTCTTGGGATCCACAGGCCTTGGAAACAGATAACCTGGTTCAAACCCCAACCCAGCACTTCCTCGCTGTGGAGTAAGTCACATCCCCTCTTTGAGCCTCGTTTTCGTCAGACATAAAAGGTGGTGAGTAAGAGATGCCCCTAGCACCGGTGTCACGTGTTACTTCTCTCAGTACGTCCTGCCCTCCCTCCCCACCCAGCTGCTGCTGAGTCCGGGGAGAATGGACATCCCTAAAATTCCCAGACAGAGGACCCAGGGTCAGGGGCTCTGGTAGGGGCTCTTTCCAGAACATGTCATTTTTCAACAAACACTGATACAGCACCTACTCAGTGCCAGGCTCTTCTTGGTGTGCTTTGCAAATATTAACTCATGCATCCCCAAAACTCTATGAAGTGGGGACCATGGCTGTACCCATTTACAGGTGAGAAAACTAAGGCCCAGAGAGGTGGGGTGACTTGCCCGAGGTCACAGAGCCAGTGTGTGGTGGCGCCTGTGGCTGCAGAGTCAGAACACTTAGCCATCACCTGATGTCATCATGATACATGAATAATGTATATTTGCTATGTCCAGGCAGTTTACCTGAAATATCTCACTTAATCCTCACAGCAACCCCATGAAATAGGTACCATCATCACCCCATTTTGCAGATGACAAAGCCGTCTCTGAGAGGCAAAGGAGTGCTGCATCCCTCTGTCCAAGCTGAGTGAACTTGGGAAGTCCCCGTTACCCCCGAGTGTGCTCTTGGGACCAGCAGCCTCATCCTGTGTCGGCTCCCTGAGAGCGGCCCTGGGCACTGAGTTCCCAGTGCTTCAAAGGGAGCCCGGAGCCAGCTGGGCTCCCAGGGGGCGAGCAGAGCAGGCCCCTGCCGCTGCCGGCCCGCCCCGCTGCCAGACGGCAGGGTAGGAGCGCGCCAGGCAGCTTTGGTCTCGGGGCGGCAGCAGATGGACCGAGCTCAGCTGGGAGCCAGGCACTGCTGGGAACCGTGCTGGCATTTCCTTGTTTTGTCAACTCCACTGAAGCGCCCCAGAAATCACATGCAGAACAAAGTCTCCGGGGTGCTGCCTGGAAGGCGGGAGGATTAGAGAGGGAGAGAGCAGCCGGGAGAGCCTCCGCCGGGGCCTGGGAACTTCCTCCAGCCTTCCCTGAAATACATGCGATTCAGCGCAGCCAGTATTTCTCACTCCAGTAGTCACAGCCCTTGTGTGTGAGCCAGGTGTGCCGGCCAGGTGTGCTGGGCACTTCACAACCTGATCTCAGCCACCCTCAGACCCCTGGCGGGTGAAGAGGCAGCTTTGGATGAGCCTGTTCCCAGCCCTATTTTGCATCTGAGGAAACTGAGTCTGGAAGGGGCCAAGCGGCTGCCCCTCACACACCTGGGAGGCGGGGGAGATGGATTCCGGGTCAGGGTCACCAGCCTCCATGCCCAGTGCTCGTTCCCCTGCTCCACAGATGCTGGGCACTGTGGCCTCGGGAAGTACACAAATACCTGCCCCTCCAAGGAGGCTGGAAGAGGGTGACAAAAACTCAGAGGAAGGAGGAGGATTCCCCCAGGGTGTTGCTGCTGCACACAAATGGCGTGTGAACAGGCGGGGCGGGGAGCAGTGGCTCAGAACATTTGGGGCTGGTGAGGTAGGTGCGGCTTATCAAGTCACAGAAACTGCTGAAAGCAAACCGTGTAGAGCAGGCGTAAGATCCAGAAGGTGGGAAAGGCCTTCGGCAGCTGGCCAACAAGCGTGGACTTTTTCTATAGGATACTGGGATCCATTGGAGGTTTTTGAGCTGGGGTATATGATGATAAAAATTATCTTCCAGAAGATTAAATGTAGAAGCAAAGTCCAGCATGGATCCCTACAATCACACTGAAATATGTGCTAGCAATTCTAAACAATGTCTGTGATAAACTACTCCTCCCTGCCGGGATGGACCACTCCCCTCCCACCCACACTTAATACAGCCTTAGAGATTGGTTAAAGTTCAGCTTCGAATACTAAAAATTCTCAAGTTAGTAATGTGTTTTGAACTAGATATAAGTTGGTTTTCTTTTGTGTTCAAGAAGTCCAGAGACAACCAATAGTGTTGGAGACCCAGGGTCTTTCTATTTTGTTTATTCCACCACGTGTGGCTTTCCAGTCCCAAAGTTACCTCATAGTCCAAAGTGGCTGCTGGCACTCCAGCCATCACATTCATAGTCTAGCCAGCTCAAAAGAGGAAGAGGAAGATAATGGCACATGCATGCATCCCATACTCTTTAAGGACACTTTCAATTATATTCCATTGGCCATAACTTTGTCACTTTACTATATCTAGCTGGAAGGAGGCTCAGAAATATAGTCTTTATTCCCAGTGGTGGTCATGTGGACAGCTAAAACTGTGATTTCTATTACTAAGAAGGACCCTGGGGGGCATCTGTCAGTCTCTGCCAGACCACTAGCTTCAGAACAAGGCATTTCATTGCCCAAATAGTGAGCTCATGTCACGTATGACCACACTCTCCAAGTTTCCTGTATGAGCCATAAAAATAAAAGGAAAGAAATAAGGACTCGAAAGTGAAATGAGGGCAAACAGAGTCAGCAGCACTTGGCAAGGAGAAGGCAGCAGGAACAGGACAAGTTCCCATTTTCTGCCACATCCCCTGGCCAGGTCTCAGTCTGCCCATCTATACAATGGGTAGGGAGGGGACTGCTGGGACCCCAGTGCTCTTCTGACTCTGAAGCACCACATCTGGGAGGTGCACGGAGGCCCAGTGGAGAGGAGGAAGCACCTTAACTTTGTCTCCTGAGTGTGTATGAAGTGCCTTTACACACAGCATCCCCCAGGGATGGAGGTGGCTTTATTACCCTGTCCTACAGAGGAGGCTCGGGAGGGTATAGCCAGGGCAAACAGCAGGAGAGAAGCAGGTGAGTGTGAGCCACAACGTTATGACACCAGGCCAAGACTTGGAGCAGACTCTGGTCAGTGGCACCGAGAGGTCTGGGGACCCAGCACAGGGGAGACCAGAGAACCACACAGGGGCACATTTTCACATAATAGAAATAGCTGGCATTACTGAACCCGGGGCAGGGGCCAGCACTCTGCCACTGGGGGTACACTTCTTCCACTGTTTGCTTCTTATCCAGGGCTACTTCCCATCAGCCTGGCCCAAGGCCTCCCAGCAGTATTCTGGAGCTACTGTGCGATGTGCAGAGGGACCCACTCCGCTCTCCTGGAGATAAGCTATGCCTGGGAAGGGTCTGAGTTTTCAAAACTTAGAGGGTCCCAAACCTGCTTCTCCTTCCTGCCAGAATGTAGCTTTTGTTCACTCCCCAAATCCTGACCCTCCTGCAGGGAAGGGCTAAACCTGGCAAAGAATCCCAGGTCTCTGCCCGGCTGAGTATCTGACCAATTGTGTCTGCTCAAAACTAACATCAGCAAAGCCCTTAGCCCTGGCCTCCTGGGCTGCTCTGAGAGAAGGCTAAAGAGGGAAAAGAGCTGGGGGCTGTGGAACAGAGACGGGGAGACAGCAGAGAGACAGGGAGACAACAAGACAGAAACCAACAGAGAGAAGCCAAGAGGCACATGGCGAAGTAGGAAACAGAGACAGAAGGAGGGACAGAGAGGGAAGGGGGCAGGAAGGAAGGGTGGGAGAGAGAGAGGGAAGGAGGGAGGGTGGTCTAGGGCAACCTGGAAGAGTGTAAGAGACAGCAGACAGGTGTGTGGGGTGCAGAATAAGATGGTGGAGGTGGAGGCCACTCCTCCCCCTTCCTCCCCACACCCCACCCCTGGGCCTGTCAGCCTTGGGCACATGTATGGCATGACAGTCAGCAGCACGGACTCTGAGCCAGGCATCCTGGGTTCCAGTCCCCACTCTGTCACTAACTGGCTGTGTGGCCTTAGGCAGGTGATTTAACCTCTCTGTGCCTTTGTTTCCTTAACTAGGAAACAGGAATTAATAATCTACACCATTACGCATTAAATGAGTTAATGAGTAAAGCAATTAGGACAGTGCCTGGCAGAAAGTAACCACTCCAGAAGTGTTAACTATTATTTACTCAATATCTTATTCAATTGACTCACTTTTTTGCTTAAACAAACTTCTAAGAAAACTTCATGACTCTGATAAGATATGCATATATAATGTAATACTATTCAAAGAAATATACTCAAAAGTATACATGGAATTCTAAAAGAATATGTTCAAGTAACCCACACAAAGGCAGGAAAAGGGAAACAGAGGAAATAAATGGAAGCAATAAAATAGGAGACTTAAGTCCTACCCTGCCAATAATTATATTAAATATAAATGATCTAGATACACCAATTAAAAGACAGAGGTTGGCAAAATGAATTTTTTAATGACCTAAGTATATACTGTCTAAAAGAAACTCACTTGAAATGTAATAATATAGGTAGATTGAAAGTAAGTATATATATGTTTGTGTGTATAGATATATAGCTATATTAATATATATCTCAAGCATATTAATCCATAAAAAGGAGGCCTGTCTATATTAATATAAAATAAAGTGGACTTTAGAGTGAATAAAATTATCAACGACAAAGAGAGACATTTTATAACCATAAAAGAGTCAATCTACTAAGAAGACATAGCAATCCTAAATGTATATGCACCAAACGTAGAGTTTCAAAATATATGAAGTAAAAACTCATAGAACTGAAAAGAGAAATAGACAAATTCACAATTACAGTTGGAGACCTCAATACCCTTCTCCTAGCAATTGATAAAACTACTAGACAGAAAATCAGCAAGGATATAGGAACTGAACAGTACCTTCAACCAACAGGATCCAATTGGCATTTATAAAACATTCTAACCAACAACAACAGAATACACACTCTTTTCAAGTGTCCATGGAATATTCACCAAGACAGACCATACCCTGAGTCATAAAACAAACCTCCACAAATTTTAAAATATTAGATAATAATGTGACTTATATTAATTGTAATATGATTTATATCACAACCCTAAATTGAAGCTGATACCACTAATAAACAGAAAGTAATCAATCATCTGAATTAGGTAAAGGGCAGAAAATGATGTCATTAAATCCTAGCTTGACCTCAAGGGCTCTGAGTCTTACTTGAACAAGTGGGAAACGTGAACAGGGTCTGAGGGCTGCGTGTCAGCGACGTGTCAGCATCATCTCCTGATTTCAATGGCCCGTTTGTAGTTCTGTAGGGAAACATCCTCACGTGCAGGAGACGCACACTAAGTGTTCAGGGGTGAGGGATGACAGGTTGGCAATTTACACTCAAAGTTTCAGTTGTTCCATACTGGTAGCTCTTCTGTAAGTTCGAAATTATTTCAGAAGACATTTAATATATGAAAAAATTAAAAATAATACATTTGTATGTGAAGCAAATAACAACAACAAAAAAACCCCAAGAGAGATTAGCAAATGTCATCAAGGGTTAAAGACCTATTGGTACCACCCTGAGACTTTCTCCTCCATGGGACCTGAGGGCCTCAACACAGCCCTTCCCCGTGCATCAGTGTGTTCAGGGCAGGCTCACACCCTCTGCCCCCACCTTTGAGAAAGTTTGGGGTAATTGGAAGACACTGAGCTACAGTGTCAGAGAGACCTGCCTAAAACCCAGCTCTGCTTCCCAGCTGGGCATCCTTAGACACCTCACCCCCTCTGAGCCTCAGTTTCTTCATGTCAAAAGCCATGTGCTAACATCTCCCTCGGGTTATTGTTATTAAATGAGGCAAATATTCAAAGTGCAATAGATCCACATGGGGCTGTTTTAGGAGCTATTTGCTTGTCAGTTCTCCAGGCCAGAAGCTTGTTCCGCCAAATGCAGGCCACCTCCTGGCTGGATAAGGTCCCCTCTGGAGCCACAGAGCTCAATTCAGGGCCTGGGGAAGTGGGGACCATAAACCTCCTCCCACCCCTCCTGCCGCTGGAGATCAAACAGTTACAGAATCAGAGCCGCCAGCTGATGGATGAGTTTTGCAGGATTCAGGGGCCTGGGCAGCCAGCCCCTCGCTGTCACATGGAGCTCAGACACTCCAGCCACCTCTCCAGGAGCCTCTGCACGGCTTAATTTGGGCCAGAAGGTGGCCAGTTGCCTCCTTTAGAAAGATGCTTATCTCTCTCTGCAGAGAGGGCGGCATCGCTCACGGAGGTGTCAGCAGGCAGGCAGGGTGAAGAGTCCACACTGATAGTGAAGACCAGGCTGGCGGCCAGGCCCGCACTTCTCCCACAAGTACTCAGCTGTGTACAGACAGCAGGAGCCCAAATGGTGTTCAAAACCCAGAGAGCCCTGAGCTTACATTCTGGAGGCAAGCAACAGGTCTGGCAACTCAGAGTGTTTTATTTCAGGAAACCTTGGCAGGGGAGAGACAAGGGGCAGTGTCACTCTGACCCTCTGGGCTCTCGGCCTCCCAGGAGAAAGACCCCATACCAGGGGTTGGAAGATTCCAGAAGGGCTTGGCCCTTCTGGGAGCTGAGTAAAGGCCCAGCCTTGGAGGATCTCTGAAGGAATTAGCAGACTGTCAGGGATGTAGCTTTGACCATGTCAGAATCCTGGATGCTTCGGACAGAACCTCAAGGTGAAAGGAGCTCAGTTGCTGTTGTTGGGGGAGCCAGAACGAGTCTTCCGCACAGTGCAGCCCCTCACTACAGGCTGCCTGAGCTCAAAGCTCAGCTCCAGGCACGTGGCTTTGCCCCTGTGACTTCTTCTGTCAAACGGGGACAGGTAAAAGGGCCCCCTCCAAGCACCACCGCCTGGACTAAAGGAACTCGTGATGTGCAGATTATAAAAGGACCTGGCACGTGCCCAGGGTTGCATTATTGTTATCACCACCAAGAATGGCTGTAACACAGTGTCCAGTGAAAAATCAACTGTCAGCACACAAACAGCAAGTGGAATCTGGAAAAAGAAAGACATCAAAATGCCAAGAGTGGTAGAATTTGAGTGTGCAACTGAGTCTTTATTATTTCATTTGTGTATTTTCCAAGTCTTTTTAAAGGAACCTATATGTCCTTTTTAAATGGGGAATCTAAAAATAATAGACTAGGTCACAGATGCCCCAGGTGGCCAGACCCAGGGCAGGTGGCTGGTCAGGGGAGCTTTGGTGGCTTCTCCTGGTATGAACTGCAGCTGCTGCGTGGGGTTCCTTGCAATCATTGCGGTCTTGTGGCCCCGTGAAAGGAGGGCTGCTGGTGCTGATGGTGTCTCACTCCCAGAGACCCAGCCCCTCCAGGCAACGCCGCCAGCCCGCCAGCCCACCAGCCCCTCGGCCCTGCATGCCAGCTGCCTGCTCTGGGTCAGCCTGGCTTCCTGTGCAAAATGATGTGCAAAATTACAACATAAAACCCTCTGGGGGAGCACTGTTGGGTGGGGTGGGAGGAGGAGGGCAGCTTGAGCACACAGGAAAGACTGAGTCTCACAGCTCCTAGGACTACATGGCCAAGAATTAGAGGCAGAGGGGAAGCAAAGGACTCTGGAGGAGGAGAGACCTGGGTTCAATCCCGCCTCTGCCCCCACTCCTTGTGTGGCTGGACAAGTTGCCTAATTTGGGCAGCCTCAGATTTTTTATGTGCAAAACTGGTGAACAATGTTTCCCTTGTGGTGCTGTCATGAGGATTAAATAAGATGATACATCAACACCTCTAGCACATAGTAAATGTTTGCTTAATGTTGCTCTTAAGATAATGGAAGGAACAAAGGAGCCCACCCAGGCCCGTGGCCCTCACACCCGGTTTCACGTTACAATCATCCGGGGAGACTTCTGACACCAGAACACAAGCTCCTTGGAGAAACGGCTGATTCCCGGCCAGGCAGGGAGAGGCTGCTGCTGGCATTGGATGCAGACGGGTCCATCAGGAGCTGAGGACCCCTGGAGGAGAAACACATACGGGGTGCTAGGTGGGCATTATTTCCTTGTCTCCTGACAACAGCCCTGCCAGGTGGATGCTATTCTATTATCCATGTTATAGGCTCTGAGAGGTGAAACTACTTGCCCAAAATCCACAGATAGCTTTTGGCAGAACCAGGATTTCAATACAAAACTGTCTAACTCTGAAGCCCAAGTTTCTCTACTACCCCATATAGACTCATGTGTGTTAGCACAGGAGGTCTCTGCAGGAGCTTTAGCTGGAGCAAAGTCTCCCTAAAATGCCTTGGAGTAACCTTCAGCTTCTCAAGTCCAAATTACCCATGATGCGTGTGTATGTGTGTGTGTGTGTGTGTGTTTTGCAAGCCTGGTCATTTTGGCTGTGTGACATTGGGGAGGTTTTGTCCCCTCTCTGAGGAGACTGGAAGTACCTCTGGACCCAGCCACCCTGGTGTTTTATTGCCTGATGTTTTGTTTGGGAGAACAAAAGCTGAGCAGATGGGTGTGAATGAAAAGAGCCCTCACCTGGGGACCTCCTAGGGCCCCACTTGAGCAGAAGGCAGGTGTCCTCTGGCTGCGCAAAACCAATGTTCAACAGTGCCACCATGTGGTCGCCACTAGAGCGAGAGCCCAGTCAGGGGCCCAAACATTTCAGCACCCCCTCCACCTGCAGTTGGACGGTAGCTGACCCCCTGCTTGGGCCTAGAATGCTCCCACCCTCTTGGACAATAAGGAAAGTAGGACTCTTCAAGAGGCAATGCTAGACTTTCTACCAATAAGGACAAGTGGAGTGTTAAGTGATTGCCTTTTAAGAAATGTAAAGGGCCCACATGCTATGGTCTGAATGTGTGTCTCCCAAAATTCACATGTTGGAACCTGAACTCCCAAGGTGATGGCACTGGGAAGTGGGATATTTGGGAGGTGAGAGGTCATGGGGACACAGCCCAAGTGTCTTAATAAAATAAACCCCAGAGAGTCACCTCACCCCTTCCACCATGTGAGGACACAGCAAGACGGCACCATCTATGGACCAGGAAGGGGCCCTCACCAGACACTGAATCTGCTGGCGCCTTAATCTCGGACTTTCGGCCTCCAGAACTGTGTGAAATAAATCCTGTTGTTTAAAAGCCACCCAGTCTATGGTAATTTGTTATAGCAGCTCAAACAGACAAGACACCGTATTTGACCTCCAAACGGGAAAATGGGTCAGACTGGTCATATTTCACAGGCCCCACAATTTTTTAAGGGGGGTAACACATCCCTGGAACCCATAACACATGTCAATAAGATGATGGTATCTGATGTGCAAACATCTGATCGACAAGGTAACACCAAGGCGCCAGCGGTGGCGAGCGGGGCAGGTCCACACGCGGGGACCCCAGCCCGGCCCTGAGCCTGCCTGCTTCCTCTCATTCTCGTGTGCGTGAGTTCCCCAGCGACTCTTCTGGCCTGACCCCGCCATGTTCTCTCATTGTTCTGTTTTTCTGACAACAGCTGGTTGCCAAGGAAACCACTCTGGAGCCTGGAGTCAGCCCCTGCAAGGAAATTCAGTCCTCCTCTCCCCGTCCACAGCAGCCTCTCGGCGTGACCTCACAAAACCCTGCCACCCCAGCGCGGAGCCCACCCCGCCCGCAACCAGCATCCTTCCCTGGGGGCTGAGGACAGCTGAAAAAAAGGAAGCAGGGCTGGAATGAGACAGCCTATCATCCCAACCCTTCTTTTTTAATGTAAACGTTTTATGAAAGTGTAACATTTATGAAGTGCACAAGTCCTAAGCACGCTGGTCAATGAATTTCACGAGCTGAACACCCCCGTGTAACCAGCACCCAAAAAAAAGGAAGGGGACATCAACCAGCCCCTCCAGAAGCATCCTTTGCATCCCTTGTGGCCAGTCCACTCCCCACCCCCAGAGGAGTAACCACTATCCTGACTTCTAACAGCAGAGATTTCCCTCGCCTGCTGTGGAACTTGATGCGAGTGCACTCCCACAGGGCGCCTTTCCCAGTCTGGACTGTCTGCGCAACACTGTGCTGGCAAGGCTGTGCCGGCTGTGGCCCGCGGCAGTGGTTGGCTTGTCCTCGGTGCCGTGTCATGTTCCATTGCATGCACAGGCTGTAGTTTACTTGTCCACACGCTACTGACCGGCACTGGGGAAGCTTCCCGTTTTTGTCTCTAATGAGCAAAGTTACTCTGAGCACCCTTGTCTATGTCTTTGGGTGAACAGATGTTTACATTTCTCTTGCATATATACAGCCATCCCCCTTAGCCGTGGGGGGTACATTCCTAGACCCCCAGTGGATGCCTGGAAGTGCAGATAGTACCGAACCCTATAATGTTTTTTCCTATTCATATATGCCTATGATAAAGTTTAACTTACAAATTAGGCAGAGTAAGAGATTAACAACAATAACTAACAATAAAATAGAACAATTATTACACTATAGTGTAATAAAAGTTATGCAAATGTGGTCTCTCTCCCTCTGGAATTTTCCATTTCATATTCTCAGACCACAGTTGACTAAGAGAAGCTGAAACCATGGAAACCCTAGGAGGGGACGGCTGTGCCCAGGGGGCCGATGTCAGGTCATGGAGGGTGAATACAGTGGACGCTGCCATGGAGTCTTTCAAAGCAGTTGTAGCAAATTTCACTCCCATCAGACGGCGTGAGAGCTTGAGCTGCCCCTGCATCCTCGCCAACATCTGGTACTGCCTGTCTTCTTCTTCTTAGCCGTTTTCCCACGCCTTCCATTTTGCGGTCGGGGTACCAAAGAAGTGCGTCGCTCCCCAGGCCCCACAGTTTGCCCCTCTCTAGCCCACCCCACTCGTCCTATGGATGAGAACACAGAGGCCCAGAGAGTGAAGAGATCTTGCCCAGGCCACACAGCAGGACCAACCAGGTCTCCAGACCCCACTTGTGTTCTGTGCCCTTTCCCCGACCCCAACTGCCGTTGAACCACGGTTCAACGTGGGCCAGCAGCATCAACATCACCTTGGAGCTTGTTAAAAAATGCATATGTCCAGGCCCCTCCCTGCACCTGCTGAAACCAAATCACCGAGGATGAGGCCGGAGGATCAGCATTTAGACAGCACCGACAGTGTTTTCCTGGGCTCCGGGGCCACCGCTGTGGACCTGAAGGAACATCATGCAACTTGCCCGTTTATTCACTAGAGGGAGCCAGCACCCCAGAGACACCCTCGGAGCCTCCAGAACGCCAAGACGGCAAGTTTCCCGCAGTCTCCATCCCACGGGCGGCGATGGTTGCTGTTTAGGGGAGATCCTCAAGTCAAACCTGCTGGTGGTGTTCAGGAAAGGGAGCATTTTACTAACACGGGAGGCAGGAAACCTGAGTGCTAATACCACCCCGGCACCCCGCCCCTAAGCACCCACGTCTGCTGGAGTCGCTGTGCAGCCTCAGCAGATCCCTTCACCTCTCTGAACCTATATCCTCATCTGTAAGGCAGAACTGTTGTACCCAAATGGCTTTTGAGTCCCCAGTCCCAGCCTTGATATTTTATAAGACATCTGTTAATGTCTGCAAAACATTAGGAAACAGAAGGCTCTCATCACATGCATGTTCAGTGGTTATTTTGGATGGTTCTGCTATTATTCCATGTGCTTTATGGTATAGTTCCACAAATCACATGCTCTCTAGCCAGGGAACACAACTGGAGGTGGTTGTACCTGCATGTGAGGTCTGGAACTGTGGCAGCCATCTTGGGCCATGAGGGGAGATACCCAAGAAAAATGTGCTGTGGATGGCAGCATTAAAAATGGAAAGAACCCAAGTCCTTCACCATGTCATTGACTTGCTGAATTAACCAACCCCAGAGCTTCCCTACCTTGGAACTTCTTGTGACGTAAGTTAATAAATCCCCTGGTATCTTACCCCGGGGGGGTTGGGTCTTCTGTTACTTGCAGCTGAAGGTATTCCCTCTGTTCCCTCTGGCTTGCTTGCCTTGCGTGATAGGCCAATTTTCTGCCCAGTGGCTAAGGAAAGTGACTTTCTCGTGCCAACAGCTACTGTGAGCACAGCATCAGACTAGGCACCATGGCTCAGATAAGGAGTTCTCAGAAGACAAGGCACTGTCTTGGGAGGTGAGGTTGGAAAGGTGACAGCAGGCAAGAGTAGTCACAGAGAGGAATGGACAGTGGGGCCACAAGTGCTCTGGGACCCCAGCATTCACAGTGGGCCCGAGTGTGGGTGCACCAGGGAGGGCTTCCGGGAGGTAGCTTTCCAAATATCATGGCAGGGGACCCTTCTGTATCCGATTACCAATGCTGCTACTCTTCCATCACTCCTTGGAGTAAATCAAAGAAGATTCCTTAATCTATCCAGGCCATGGTTTGTTCATCTGTAACAGAAACCCTCCCCTTCTGGAAATTATACCCCTCCACCCCTCTGTCTCCAATCATCATGTCCCACACAGAGCTGCCATATTTCTTATATATAGATGGCTGCACTCCCTAGACCATGGTTGATTGTGACCCACAGAACATTTTCGTCACCATGGTAAGCTCTATTAGACAGCACTGTCTCAGTGCATCCTTGAATCTATCCATCCATCCATCTATCTGGGACAACTAACTGATTTAAGTTCAGAAGATCTTATCCCTCCCTGTTGTCCTCACAAGAGCCCTGTGAAATTTGGGTCAATGTATTATTCTTCCCATTTTCAATAAGGAAACCGAGGTCTAAAGGGTGCCTTGCCCAAGGACACACATCAGAAGCAGCAAAGCCAGGGCTCGAACCCTGACCTTCTGGCTTTTCGTTTTGTGCTGATTTGCTAGATGGTGCTGCTGCTCCTCCAGGTTGAATCAGTTAGAGTGACAGTTTCCTCATCAAATCGCTGAGGCATATTTTCAAACCCATAATCCTTGGAAGGCAAGCTTAGGAAGAGATTGCTGGACTTCCCGTGGATGAAGTAGAAGGAGTGTTAGAATCCACAGAACAACTATGTCTGAAAACAACACCCAGTTATTCCATGTTTCTGGTAAAGAAATTGGTAGCTATTTCTGAAGATGCCAAGACCCAGGCTCCCTCAGAAGTGCAATTGTCTTATTGCAAAACTATAATCAGATTTCCCCTGAAATGACAGCTTTGCTCTTCCTGAGCAGAATTGAAGGGCAATCATGAAGCTGGTCAGAGGCCCTGTGTTGCTGCCCACCGGTCTCACTATAATCAGGAGCAGAGATTAGAGTCCAAAAGATTACCTCACCCCACCCTCTAAATATCATCGCTGCTAAGAACCTGACTACTTTTTCTACTGCATCAGCCCTTCCCCACTGCTCTTTGTTAACTCTTTATTTAAGACTGTACACAGCTGATTTAGAAAGGCAGAGCAAGGCCATGTCTGCTCGTATGATGATGATGATGGTGATGATAGTGATGAAGATGGTGATGATGGTGATGGTGATGGTGATGGTGATGATGATGGTGATGGTGTTGATGATGGTGATGATGGTGATGGTGATGGTGATGGTGATGAAGACAGTGATGGTGATGATGATGATGGTGATGGTTAGGTTAATGATAATGATCTAAATCGTGATCACTGCCCTGTACTGGTGCTTGTAACATCTCATTGAATTTTCTCCCCATCCCTGAGGGTCATAAACTTCTAATCCACGGCTGCCTCCAGGAGCTGGCACTCACTGTGTTCTCTCAGCTCCCAGCCACACTCCGTGTCCATGGGTGGGATTTGGGCATCTTCCCATCCCGCCCAGCATGGTGCCCAGGGCACACCTACTCAGGCTGGCCTTCTAACGGAGTGACCTTTCCACAGAGCCCAGAGAGCTTCTCCCAGAACCTCTGAAGGCAGCCAGTCCATAGGACAGGGGTTCCAGGATCATCGTGCTGCGCAGCGGCCACTCTGTTCTCACAGCTTGGACAACCCTTCCTGGTGGCTTTCCCCGACAGAACTCCTTCCAAGTCCTTGGGGACCCTCAGTGCCCTGCTCAGCCACCTCCCTTCTGCTTTACTTTTTCTACCATTTTGTGTGTGGCTTGTATATTTGTTATAGTCTTTCCCTACCCCTAGAAGGGGAGCTCCAAAAGGGAGAAATTTGCATCTATTTTGTCTCCTTCTGTATCCTCTGCACCTACAAGGGCCTAATACACAGGTTCTCTGTAGATTTATTTGTTAAATAAATCGCTTAATTACTTCCCAGTTTCAAGGAATTTGAAAAGGTTAATGCAGCTTCTAAAGATTCCAAACTTAGGATCAGGAATAACTCAGGCCCTGAAAGAATCTTGTTCCACAGGTTTAAGGAAGAGAGAGCCACGGAGCATCATTTCTGTCATCAGATTAACAGGGTCTGTTTTCATTTTCTCAGTAGAAATGACATGATGTGCCACTTATGCCAGCTTAGAGCATTCCCCTATAGGAGCCCTTTGGCAATGATAAAATTCAGTCAGGGACTTTGTACAGTAAATCAGAATTAAACACTCAGGAAAAGGTACCCAGCCTCCCAGGTTCCTAAGTGGAGAGGGAAACATGATTTCTTACTTCATACAGCAACTAGTATGTTTGGCATATTCCAGGCACTCAGCTTCCCCCCATAAGTCTCTTGCACATCTAATCCTGTCTTGGCGTCTGCTTCTCGGAGGATCTGAACAAGCACACTAAGACACCTGTTGTAACCTGGGTGATGCTTCTGTGGGGTGGGAGGAGGTTTCCCCTTTTCAACACCTCTGTAGCCTCTGCCCAGAGCGGCCATGACCATGTTCTTAGAACCGATGTTCAGACAAGCACTTGGCTGGGGAAGAACTTTGTAGTCTTGTAATCTTATTTGAGACTTCAGAAGTATTTTCAGAAAATGTATGCTCTTGGTGTTCATATCAGGAAAGCCTTTGGCCAAACCATAGGCTGCAGAGCACCGCAGGAGTGCGCACAGGCACTCTCTGGGGAAAGGACGTTTCATAATGACTCGTGCTCATACAGCACATCCCAAAACCAGGAACAGCATTTAAAACAACTTCTTATATAACTCAACACATTCTTCCTCCTCCTTGTGACTGGAGTTTTATAGAACCCACAGCAACCTTTTGGTTCATCTTCTGGTTTCGATGTGCTGTTCTCCACCTTTGAAAGAGGAAATGAGCAGGAGACCTCAGAGCAAGGTTTTGCTTGTTTGTTTGCTTTTTCTAAAATCGTTAGCAGTGACAATTGTGGCAGCTCTCTGCCAAGGGACGGACGGGCTTGTCTGTTCTGTGAAAGGAGCACAGACTGTAAGAAAAGGGGAATAAGAACAGTAACTTGAGAGATGCAAATCTAGACTTCCATGGGGTTCAGGGAAGCCAGAAGAATTTTGCCTATTGTTATATTTATTAATATTATTGTTGTTAACTGCGTTTGTCATGGTCTTTCGCTCTGAGCTTCACCTGCATGATCACATTGAATCTTCAAGGACATGACATGACGTCCCCATTTTACAGTGAGCCAACTGACAGGGAGTTGACACTGCCCCCAGGAAATGTGAGGTCAAGGCCCTTAATTGCTACCCCAAGGAATCCACCCTGTGTCCAACACCCTGCCAGACAGCACAGCCCTGACCTCCGACCTCAAGGAATCACCCACCAGCGAGAAGATGGGCCCCAAACACCCAGGTCCTTTGAAACCAGTCATCCCAGGCATGGCCAGATGCTGCTGTAGCCATAGCCTTGGTTCCAACATGAACTTGCTGTGTAGTCTTGGACAGGTGACTTTCCCTCTCTGTGCCTCAATCTCCTCATATGGAAAGTGAGGTCCGGATGCCAGACAGTGGGATGGATGAGAACTGGGGCTCCAGAGCCAGACCACCAGGGTTCAGATCAGGGCTCTGCTGCTTCCTGCTGAGTGACCTTGATCAGGTTACTCAACCTCTCTGTACCTCAGTTGTCCCATCTACAAAATGGGCATAAGAGTTGCCTACAATAGACTTGGTATGAGGACCAGAGGGCTTGATCAACATAAGCCCTTAATAAGCAGTAGCCATGGTCAACTATATTTAAAACTAAGGGATTGAGGGAGATGAGCTCCAAACTCCCCTGCAGATGTGTAAGTCTGGGACCCTCCCATTCTAGTTATACCTTCTGCATGTGACTCAGGGCTTGGCTTTGCTGGAAACCCTACTAAACATGTCCAATCAGCCAATCTGCAGCATTCTCCATGGCCAGCTTGTGGAAGGCACGACATAGCATGACTTAATGAACAAGGCATCCAGGACAGAAGCGGGCCCTTTGCCAAGCCCCTTCTCCCTGAGTATCCACCTAAGATGCAATTTCCTCCATGAGAAACTGGTGATGAACTTGAAGACATAGCAAGAGACACTCTCCAAAATGAAACACAGAGACTAAAGACTAGAAAAAAAATGAACAGATCGTCTATGAGCTGTGGGACATCAAGCAGGCTAATACATGTGTCATGGAGGCCCTGGGGATGGGTGAGGGGGTAGACAGAAAAAAATGCTTGAATAAATAATGTCTAAAAAAGTCCAAATCTGATGAAAACTCTAAACCCACAGATCTAAGAAGCTCAACAAATATCAAGCATAAGAAACATGAAGAAAATTACAACAAGGCACATCGTCATCAAATTACTCAAAACCAGTGATAAAGATAAAATCTTAAAATCAGCCAGAGGGAAAAACACATATTAGGAGCAGAGAAACAAAAATAAAAATAAAAGATTTCTTGTCTGTCATTGAGAGGTTTTTATACTGTATGTGAAGTAGTATAAGAACATTTGAAGGCAGACTGTGATGAGTTAGACATGCATATGATAAACCATAAGGAAATCACTAAAATAACACAACAAAGAGATAAAGCCAGTAAGCCAACATGAAGATAAATGTATCATTAGAATAATATCCTATCTAAAAGCAGGCAGAAAGAGAGAGAAAAAGGAACAAAAAATAGAAGAGACAAATAGAAAATATCTTGCAGGTTGGTGAATTTAAACTCAACCATATCAACAATCATTAAAATAAATGGTCTAAACACCAAACTAAAAAATAGATTTTGTGAGATTGGATAAAAATGAAAGACCCAGTAATAGTCTGACTATAAGAAACCCACTTTAAATATAAAGACACAATTAGGTTAAAAGTGTGGTGGGTAGGGCCAGGGCAGGTTGGGAGAGATATAGTTCTAAGCTGACACCAATCAAAGACCAATCACCAATAAATATGGCCAGCAGGAGTGGCCACATTAATATCTGACAAAGTAGATTTCACAGTAAAAATATTAGCAGGGAAAGAAGGCCATTTCATGAAGATCAAGGGACCCTCCCATTCTAGTTATACCTTCTGCGTGTGAAGGGCATAACAAGGTCAGGCGAGGTGGCTCACATCTGTAATACTAGCACTTTGGGAGGCCAAGGTGGGAGGATCACTCGAGCCCAGGAGTTCCAGACCAGCCTGGGGCATGCGCCTGTAGTCCCAGCCACTAGGGAAGCTAAGGCAGGAGAATCTCTTGATGCCAGGAATTTGAGGTTGCAGCGAGCTATGATGATGCCACTGTGCACTAGCCTGGGCAACAGAGCGAGACTCTGTCTCAAAAAAAATAAAATTTTTTGTAAAAAATTTTTAAAAGAGGATATAAGAAGCCCATATGTTATTCACTTGATAACAAAGCTTCAAAATACATGGGGAAAAATTGACTGAACTGCAAAGGAAATTAGACACACCCATAACTGTTGTCAGAGATTTCAGCACCCCTCTCTCAGTAAGTGACAGAACAAATATACAAAAACTAAGTTAGCATATAAAAGACTGGAACAGCAGTATCAACCAATGTGATCTAATTGGCATTCATAGAACACTCTACCCAATGACAGCAGAAAACATGTTCTTTGAAAGTGCAGGCAGAATGTTTACCAAGGTAAACAATATTGTGGGCCATGTTTCAATAATCTCAAAGTAATTCAAGTCATACAATGTATTTTTTTTGACCACAATGAATTTAAAATGATAAATAATTAAATGATGATCTCTAGAAAAATCCAACAGTTAGAATGTAACTAACACACTTCTAAATAACATACAAGACAAATATACAAAAATCAATTTTATTTCTACATACTAGTAAAATCTAAAATTGAGATTTAAAAAACAATATCATTGACAATATTATTAAAAAATATGAAAACCCGGAGACAAATCTGTCAAAAGATATACAAGCATGTACCACTGGAAACTATAAAATATCGCTGACAGAACCTAAAGAAGACACAAATTAATGAAGAGAGATACCATGTTCATGAATCAGAAGACTCTCCAGTGCAATCCCAATTAAAACATGGGCTTTTTTAAAAAATAGAAATTGACAAGCCAATTTTAAAATTTATATGGAAATACAACAGACCTAGAATAGCCAAAATGACTTTGGAAAAGAAGAATAATGTTGGAGGACTCACACTATCTGGTTTCAAGCTAATTATAAAGCTACAGTAATCAAGACAGTGTGGTATAGGTGTAAAGATAGACAAGTAGATCAGTGGAACAGAATAGAGAGTCCTGGCACAGACCCACACATGTATCAGTCAGTTGATTTTTGACAAAGGTGCAAAGGCAATTCAGTGGAGAAAGAGGGCCTTTTCAACCAACGGTGCTAGAAAATTTTTGTGTCTATATGCAAAAAAACTTCAATCTATACATTGTATCATATACAAAAAGTAACTCAAAATGGATCATATACTTAAATGTAAAACCTAAAACTATAAAATTTCTAGAAAAAACATAGGAAAAAATTTTTGTTACCCTAGGTTAACTGAAGATTTTTCAGATATGACACCAAAAGCATGACCCATAAAAGAAAAAAAATTGATAAACTAAGAACTTCATCGAAAGTAACAACTTCTTTTCTTTGAAACACACTGTTAATATCAGAAAAGACAAGCCAAAAACTGGGAGAAAATATTTACAAATTACCTACCTGATAAAGGATTTGTATCCAGAACATATAAAGAACTCTCAAAATTCAATAAGAAAACAACCCAAGTTTTTTAAATAGACAAGAGATTTGGACAGACAATTCACCAATGAAGATACACGGAAATCAAATAAGCCCGTGAAAAGATGTTCAACATCAAAGTCATTAGGAAAATGCAAAGTAAACCACAATGAGACATTAGAATGCCTCTGATTAAAATAGCTGAACATAACAAGTGTTGACAAGGATGTGGAGCAACAGGAACTCTCGTACGCTGGTGATGGGAATGTAAGATGGTACAACCTCTTTGAAAAACAGTTTGGCAGCCTCTTAAAAAGTTAAACATACACCTACCACATAAGCCAGCCATTCCACTCCTAGGTATTTACCCAAGAGAAATGAAAACTTATGTTCTAGTTTTCTATTGCTGTCATAAACTACTACAAACTTAGCTGCTAGAACAGCATGCATTTATTATATTACCTCACCCTTTGCTTGGGTCAGAAGTCCAGGCAGGCTTGGTGGGTCTCACAGGGCCAAAATCGAGGCATCATCGGGGCTGGGCTCCTTTCTGGAGGCTCTGGGAATGGCACATTTGAGCTCATTCAGGTTGTTGGTAGGACTCTATTCCTGGGGCTCTCGGTCTAATGGCCCAATTTCCCTGCTGGCTGTCAGTCCCTTAAGTTCGCCTGCATCCCCATCAGTTCATTCCCTCCATCTTCAACCCAGCAATGATGCACCGAGTCCCTCTCTGACTCTCCGCCTCCTCCAGCCAGAGAACATTCTCTGCTTTTAAAGGCCCATGTGATTAGATTGGGGCCACCCAGATAACCCAGGACAATCTCCCTCTCTTAAGATCCATAACCCTAATTTTATCAGCAAAATCCCTTTTCACAGGTTCTAGGGATAAGCACACAAACACCTGAAGAGAGGAAAGGTAGGGCATTCTGCCTGCCACAGTATATGATGTTCATGCAAATACTTGTACACAAATGTTCATAGCAACTTTATTTGTAATCACCAAAAACTGGAAACAACACTAGCAGGTAAATGGATAAACAAAGTGTGGTATATCCATATCATGTAACACTACTCAGCAAGAAATAGAATGAATTGTTGATTCATGCTATGTCTTAGTTCCTGCTGCTACAAAAAAATATCTTAAACTGGGTAATTTAGAAATAATAGAAATTTATTTCTCACAGTTCCAGAGGCTGAGAAGTCCAAGATCAAGGCGCCAGCAGATTCCGTGTCTGGTAAAAGCACGCTCTGCTTCGTACCCGGCGCCTCTTGCTGCATCCTCACATGGTGGAAGGGGCCGAAAGGGGATGAACTCCCTCCCTCAAGCGCTTTTGTAAGGGCACTTGTCCCATCCGGGAGGGTGAGACCCTCACGACCTAATCACCTCCCAAGGCCCCACCTCTTAGTAACATCACCTTGGAGGTTAAGTTCCAACATTTGAATTTTGGGGGAACACATTCAGACCACAGCACACTACAACACAGATGGACCTTAAAATAATTGTCCTGAATGAGAGAAGCCAGACACGTCCCCTAAACAGAAACCAGTATAAACCACAATTTCATCTGTATAAAATTCTAGAAAAAGCAAACTAATATGTAGTAACCGAAAGCAGATCTGTGGTTGCCAGGGCCGGCGTGGGGTGCAGTGAGGAAGAACAGATGACAAATCTGAGCAAACTTTTGGGGTGACAGGTCTGTCCATGACCTTGAGTGTGCTGATGGTTTCACGGATGCACACACACGAGACAGCTTATCAAACTGCACACCTTGAATATGTGTGGTTCATCGTATGTCAATTACAATTCAATAACAAGCTTGTATTAAAAGATAGTTCTCTAAAATGGGATACATATTTCAAAAAAAGAGGGAGAGAGAAAGCACAAATATGGCAAATGTTAAGTCGTTGAAAACACACAGTAGCTATACGGGTGATCATTGTATCCATCTTCTAACTTCTCAAAATACTTGAAAATTTTCACAATAAAACAGTAGGGGGAAAGAACATGGGCTTTGCAGTCAAACCTCCAAGAGACGAAGTCTGATTCTGTCATATCCTGGCTGTGTGAACTTGGGCAGGTGACAATCTCCTGAGCCTCACTTCTTCATCCGTAAAATGGGCCTATTAGTCACACCCGGCTCAGTGGATTGTGAGCAGTAAGTTAGATCAGCACATGGGGCAGGCTTAGCGGGGGCCTGGAATGTAGTGGACGCTCCACAAAGGTTGTCTTCATTAGTCAGTCTCTCTCCCTTATCTGAGAGACACAGAAACTGAATTAGATACAGAAACTGAATCTAAGAGACTTAACAGAGGTCACACCGCAAGTGCCAGGTCTGTATCTGGCCATGAAAAACTACCTTTTGGGGACACTCACTGGTTCCTACACTTCTTAGAACCCCGAAGTAAATAGCCTATGCAAATCGTGGTGAGGCCACCCCACCTGGGATGAAGTCCTCCCGGCCAACAAGGAAGTCAGGCTTAACACCCAGACATGTTTTTAACAGGGTGGAGATGTGTACTTTGCATATCTTCTTGTCTTTTTCAGGGTTTGAGGCTCAAGGTCCCAACCAAAATTAGCCGTTTTTTATCTGTTTGTCTAGACAAGTAAAATCTCATAGGCTCAAGTTTCACTGTCAAAACTCTTTCCTGGTGTAGAGTTGAATTCTGATAAATATATTCCTAAAAATGCATTTATTCCTTTACTTCTGCTTGTACTGAAGCCTTGTATCTCCAAGGGTCAGACAGGGCTGGCAGGGAGTACACAGCACAGCCGCCGGGCAGGGCTCGGGATGTGCAAGCCCAGGGGGCAGCAGCTGCTCTTTAGACATTCGACCAGCAAGGGGAAGCTTTTTTGGAACCAGGTGGAGAGATGGGGGGGGGGGGTCATTCCCCTTTCAACTTTTTGGGATGTTGGTACTTGACTTGCTAAGCAGTTTTTATTAAGGGGAGCAGGGAGGTATAAAGGGGGTCTGAACATAACTGCAGAGGAAAGGAAGTTGAAAAGGTGATTGCTGTGCAGAAGAAAGCCTCTGAGGGATGTTGTTCCTCTTTGCTTATCTTCTTTCCTCCCTCCCTCTCCCCCTCCCCCCTCCCTCCCTCCTCCTTTCTTACTGTGCCTCCTTCCAATACTGACTAAACACGTCATCTGCTAGACACTCGTGGCAGTGCTAAAAGACAGGTGTCTCCAGTCTCCTGGGCAGGGGACCCACTTTGGGGGGCACCAACACTCTCCTTTTATTGCATTTTTAAATCAAGATATAATTAATCTAACATAAAATTCACCATTTTAAAGTGCACAATTCGGTGGTTTCTAGCATGTTGGCAATGTTGGGGAGTCATTGCGGACTGCAAGGGGTCTGTCTCTAGGCCTTGTCGCTCCTGATTGCACAACCTTGGCAAATAACATCACCTTTCTGTGCCTCAGTTTCCCCACACATAAAATGGAGACAACCACTCCTACTACGGTGGTTATCACACAGCTAACTCGCGGAGTCAGTGAAAAGCGTGTTGTAGGTGCTCTCGAGTGACAGCCGCCGTCATTACTTAAGTGACAAGTCCTGGGCCCCACGTAGGCTTAGGGAATGAACATCTCAGACACCACCTTCCAGAAACTTACAGCCTCGCAGAGCAGCTCACTATTAATTGCAAGAGAGAGAGAGTGAGTGGCAGGAACAGCTTCCCGAGCCGTCCTGGCAGGCACAGCAGGCATTCGGAGGTGAGCTAAGCTCTGCCCCCTGACTCTGGAGCCACGCGCTCTGATTCTGGTTTTCACCCACCCTCGATTTTTCCAAATTCTAAAGTAAGGTGTTTATGAGATTGAGGGGGCAGGGGTGGGCATGCCGCCTCCTGGCCAGGAAATTGAAAACAGCTGCTCAGTTTTCTTTTCACAGGGCAAGGACAGTCCGGGGCCACCTGGGTTCAGTTCTTCATTCCAAATCCCGGCCCTGCCCCTTTGCCTCTGACAGCGTGGTGGGGTGGCGTTCGTTCCACCAGGACTCTGACGTGACCCACTGCGGAGGACTGGGTGCTGCAGGGTGGCCCCCAGGAAAGGACCCAGCAACTCTACTCCTCAGTGCCTGAGGACAATGCTCCAACACCCAGCCCGGCCCGGTGCCAGGATCTGGTACCAACCTGGTTCCACCTGCCTGGGCCCTACCACAGACTTTCTGCTCCAAACTCATTGGCGGGACTGTGGTTTCACTTTATCTTCTTTGGTCTCTGTACCCCAGACATTTGTCTCGCACACAGTAGGTCCCCTTAACGTCTGTGGAGTGAAATAAACAAACCAGAGATCTGCAGCTTCCCTTGGCGAAATCCCACAAGGAATAAGACCAAAACGTGACCGTGTGTGTGTTTTCAATAAGTCACAAGTAGAAACCAAATGGTAAACACTTACTCTCCCAAGACAAGCTGGAACAGACTGTCCAGGCCTCTCCAGAGCCCTCTGTGCAGCTGGCACACGGAGCGTTTGATGTTACCTGGCCCCACTGTGCACACACGCACCTGCTAGGCCTCAGTCTCCTCGCCTGATGAGATCCATGGAGCACTGCACCTCCCGATGTGAGAGGAAAGTTCCACACCTGCTAGCTGACTCTGACACATAATTGCACAGCGTAAGAAAGTGCCTGCTGAGACCTCTGACAGCAATGACAGGAGACATTTTGTGACAAACGATGGTATTTTCCTTCTGCGACATCAGTTTCAGAAGGTCAGGAATGTGCCCAGAGTGTTCCCTGGAGAGTCTGTTTTGGATCGGTCATCCGTGAATTCATGCTGCTGGGTCCAGACAGACCTGGCCTACAGTCCAGCCCCCGCTCCTGCCCCCTGTGTGACCATAGGCATGTGAGAGGGTCTGTCTGAGTCCAGTCCTGTTCCTGGCTCTGCCACTTGTTAAGCACAGGACCTCGGACAAGTGGGTCTCTCCAAGTTCAATGTCTTCACGTGTAAACAGAGGTGGGACTAGTCATTATCACTCACAGAGCAGGTGCAGGGATCACATGGGGTTCATTTCAGCCCTCACCCCGGGGCCCGGTCCACAAGCAGCAGCCCACAGAGCAGGCTATTCCTGTGGTTATCCCGCTGGGGCCACACGGAGACAGTGGGGAGTGGGCCCAAAGGACATAGCCTCCGAAACCAGCAGTCCTGGGGGTGAAGCTTGGTTCTCCCATTTGCCAACCATGCAGGAAGCATGGGGGGTGCCCCCCTCAAACTAACTCTTATTTTCCTCCTCTGTAAAACGGGGATATAATAGCACCCATCATGTAGGATCTGGGTGCCTCTCCTATTTGAAGCATATAATGCATTTAACGTTTCAGTGCCTGCCCGGCACTGAGACCTTGTTTCATACCCGTTAGTACCACTACCCATCATAGACCCACTCTAAACAGCCACGCCCATGACGTGCCCCAAGCCTAAGGGAGTGACCGCGTTCCCCCGGCCCCCACTCCAATAGTACATTCATCGTTCATGATGACCTGCCCGCCTTGAAGCCAGCTTCTTATGAAAGTGCGGCTACACTTGAGTGGTTAAACCCTGAAACAATCACGAAGGCTCAGAACCACTCAAGAGATAATGGGACTCTGCGTAGCCCGTAATGAAAAAGTAAAGACCCAGAAAACCTAGCTAAGGAGCGCTCCATGTCTGGCACAGACCTTACTTCTGAGCTTCCTGACAGGCACAGCAAAAGGGGAACATGACAAGCTCTTGGCTAATAAACCAAGATGCCACATTTGGCAGGGAGATTCATTTCTTCCTTGGACCTAACGCCGGGAGAAGTCTCTTGGGGACTTTCCTATCAGCGATGTCAGAAAGCATATAGGTGACGCCTTGGAGAGTAGTTTGGCCAGAGGATGGGAAGACAGAAGGACAGATGGACAGATGGGAGGAAGTCAGTGCCACATGTGCAGCATGACTATATACTATATTAATAATTTAGTATCCAGACTGGGACATTTTTGAGTGTGAAATGGGGCACCATTAATAATTATAGCAAAATTCAGATATAAACTAGGACTGCCCCATGCAAATTAGCACTATGGTCACCAACACATCTGGCCATTTCTTTTATCTTCCCTTGAGAAGTGCCAAGGGCAAAGCATTTTAAGTGATAGGTCTGTAAAGACCAGAGTAGCAACGTCCACATGTGTAGCTTTTTGGAGGTTTGACCTGAGGGTGGTAACTAATACGTGTATGAAGTCATTTGTACGATGCTTCCTGAAGTTCGTGTTTACTCATCACAGAAAGGCGTCAGCTGGGAAGAGTGGAAAGACCTGTGGTTTTGTAGCCAAGGATGCCACGTTCCAGTGAGATGACGCGCGTTGGCTCCTATGCGCTGCCTGGCACTCGGAGGTCTTCAAGAGCCAATGGCTCCTGTTACTGTCATTACCTCTGTTGCTATTATTTTGGTGATTAATATTTTGCAGTTAAGAAACCTGAGGCTCGGAGAGATTCAGAGACCTCCCCAAGGTCACACAGTTAGTGATAGAGCCAAGACTTTAATTGAAGGCCAGAGCTTCAGACCCCAAATTCCACCATACCATTAAACACAGAAAATCTAGAGCAGGTAGGAAATCTCAATAAGGTTGGGGGGCAGAGTTTAAACCCCAGGGGGCATTTGACCATGCCTGGGGACATTTTTGGTTGTCACAGCTAACCAGGGTGGGGGTACTATTGGCATCTAGCAGATCAAGGCCAGAGGTGCTTCTGAATACCCCACAATGCCCTAGATAGCACCCCAGAGAATGGTCCAGCCCCAAATGTCAGCAGAGCCACTGGGAAGGCCTCAGCTACAGGAACAAGTGGTGGACAAGCCTTGTCCCAACACTTAACAAATTCAAGATTGTGACATCCCATGATATACATATGCCCCTCTGAGATTTGTTGGGATAAATACAATGTTTGGTATGTGGATTAGCCTGGAAAAGAAAAGGGGATGACTTCGATCTCTAGCACTCGGTCAGCCCACAGTTTCTTGAGCAGGAGCTATGAATGCCTATGAAAGGCATTTTGCCTCCTCTGAGCCCTCTCTCTGCCAGTTGGGGTTTCTTAAATGCCTCAGGCCAAAAGCCACATGGTAGCAGCTGCCGCCTTGGGATCCCCCTCCAAAACCCTGCAGCCTCCTGGGGAAGATTTATCTGAAGTCACTCTCCCCATGATGTCAACTCAGAAGATGACAGAGTTGGTCTGTAGGGGAAAAGCCCCAAGGGTTCTGAGCACGCCTGAGCTGGCCGGCTGCTGCCCCCACCTGGCCCAGCAGCACAGAGCCCCCCGGGACCCCAGACATCAACCGCTGAGCTCCTACGAAGGGACTGCCCAGCTCAGATCATCTCACTTTGCCTGTTCAAACCTTAGAAGGGACCAGAAAAAAGCACAGTCTCTGGAATCAGACAGACTTATGTTCCAAGCCCAGCTCAGCCACCTCCTGGCCGTGTGACCTCAGGCCACTCGCTGAGCCTCTCAAGGCTTTGGTGTCCTCAGCTGTAGGAGGGAGCTAAGACTAATGCTTCATTAAAGTCAGGATTAAAGAGGTAGCAAAATTAAGGACTCAGCACACCACAAGTCCTCAATAAATGGTGATTGTGATGGTCACCAGGCAGCTCCACAGCCCCCAGCCCCCCTTGCCAACCTTGCTACTAACTGCCCTTGCGTCCGGCTGGTTGGCCACCAGGTGTTCTTCCATTTTCCCACCCTGTTGTCACTAGACTAGAATTGGCTTGAGTGGAGGAGAGGGGGCAAGTTGGGCTGTTCCCGTGGTGTCATCCTCTAGTACCCGTGGTTCTGCTGCCTGCCCGCACCAATCGACAAGTTCTATCTCCCAACAATTCTCCACATTGGTGTGGTGCCAGAGCTCTCGTGCTGGAGACTAGCCCACACCCGCCACGATCTACCAGCTCTACAATGATGGCAACAAATGGCTTTTCTGTAAGGTTTGTCACACATGAGCACAGGGTCATGCAAACTACTGACCTTCTGGATACTTCCCCTCTACTCAATGAATATTCGGATTCCCAGCTCATAAACTGTCCCCTTCCTGTCAATTCCATCTATCACCCAAGGTGAATCCCATACCTACAGGATACCCTATCCTCTTTTTCTTAGGCAAGAGTTTGTCATGTTCCTTTTTTGCTGTGGCTGCCAGGAAGCTCAAAGCTGAGTTTTATGCTCAGTGTCTTAATTTCTTTATCTCAGGCACCTTTTTCTCCATTCTGCTTTGATAATCCACAGGCCCCTTCTCTATCTCCAGAATCCCTAACCTAGCTTTCCTCAGACTTTAGAACCCAATTTCTTCTTCTTGTGTATAGGCTCAAATGCTTGCACAATACCTCTTACCAGCCTCATTGTGGCCACCAGTCCACTGGGCCCTTTATTTCTCTCCCATCTGCCCTTTGAGCTGTGCTCCCTTCCATATCCAGCCAAGACTCCTTGATCTATAACTTCTGTCACGCCCTTGACGCTGCTTGGGCCTCCCTGGCATTCCAAGGGGCCGGGAAGACATCCTCTTCTCACAGGGCCACTAGATGGGCTCTTGTTGACCCAAGTGTTTTTCTAGTTTAACTGCTGTCTCTGGGATAAAAGTAGATGAGCTGCCCCCCCTTCCCTCTGAACAATTGCACAGTCAGAAATACCCTTTCTCTTGTGAGAGTAGAAGGCAGCTTCCGTGAGAGGCAGTGAGACAGAAGCTGGAGGGAGGAGTTCAGGGAGGATCCATCGCTGCTGCCATCTCACCCTTGCCACAGTCACGCTGCCAAGGGAAAGAAGAATTCCCCTGGCGTGAACAACTGTCACTGTTTGCTTTGCTTACAGACATTTTAAAAATCTTTTCCATATTTTGGTTGTTCTAAGAGTTTTTGAAGGATTTTGGATGATTACATAAGTCACAAAATAGTTACAGTGGAAACGAATTCTTTTTTTCAAATGGCATCATTTGATGTAAAGGATTCAGCAGTGAGCTCCCCCAGCGTTCCTTCAATGCGCACCAACCTCAAAGCCTGGAAGGCCTCTGCCCGTGAGCACAGTGCCCGCTGCAGGGTGTTTTTATGAAGCAATTAGCATCCTCGTGATGGTTGGTTGTTTCAGTTTTCCTAAAACCCAAACAAAATGTGATGCTTTTTGGTTAAACCTTTTCGGCAGTTGGTACATGAAATGAGAGACAAAAAGAGAGAGAAGAGACAAAAGGAAGATGGACTGGAGCACAGCGACATGCACAGCAGCCGGGACACTAGATCATTTTGTCAACCTCCCCCCCTTAGAAATGGGGACACTGAGGCCCAGAGGACCCAGCAAGTGACAGAGCCAACAGCAGACCCAGTAGTTCTCAATTCCCAGTCTGAGAGTGTAAATTGGCACTTGGGGACTCCGAGGCTCCCATGTCCAACAGACCTCACTTCCACCCCTCTCTGCAGGTGGCAAAGGGGCCCCTCTCAGGTCTGGCCCAGCGTTGCTCCCAGCTGCCCGGTCAGGGCTTCCACCCGCCCAGATCAGACCACCAGAGCCATCACTCCATTTCTCTCTGCACCACCTCATGGTGTAAAATTAGCTCAGCCACGGGTTTCAGGAACAAATACCTGTCACCTCCTTCAGTGGCAAGAAAGAGAAACTAATGTGGACTTTCCTCCTTTGCTACCAGCCAGGGCTGGGCCCCAGCAGGGGTGCAGGGGAGAGCTCAGGGAGGGGATGGGGGTGCTGCACTTCACCTGGGAGGCAGGAGGAAGGTCCCTAGGCCATTTTCCCTTCCTCCCCTCTCCACCCAGGGCAACTAGTCTACCATATTGAATGTGTATCCTATTGTTCTTAGGGTCCACAGTTACTTTAGATATGCGCATTTCTGAACTTTGTATAGAAGTATGACACAGGTACAGAAAAACACATACATCCTAAGTGCACAGCTCAAGGAACTTTCACACTTTGAGCACCAGTAACAGCACCGGGTAGAGAAATGGAACCATATCAGCCCCCGCAAAAGCCCTTCGTGTTCCTCCCAGCCCCCCAAGGGGAGCCCCTATCCCAACATCTAACAATGTGGATCCATTTTGCCTGGTTTTGAAATCTGTATAAATGAAATCATAGTGTGGACTCTTGTGTCTGGCTTCTTTTAGTATGTTTGGGGAATAAGCCCTGTTATTATGTGTAGATGTAAATCATTCATGTTCATTGCTGTGTTCTGTAAAGACACTACAATTTGTACGGTTCAATGATATGAAATTGCCATTTTGGTAGGTTAAAAAGACAATAAAAGACTTGGCAATTTCATACGATCGCACCTAGCATTTATCAGTGAATTCTATTTCGGGTACGTGCTGGTATCCTGTTATCCTCACATTCTGGTCTTTTTCTTTTTCTCTTTTAACTTGTCATGTGTTTTTAAAATTCATCTCCACTGCTGCCTGTGCACCCAGTCTGAACGCCTGTGCAGTCGGGGCACAGCCCCCAGGGCCCACCCCCTCATTGAGGGGCATCAGGGGCTCCCGCACCCCCCAGTGTATAGGACACCGTCATCCGAGTCCCCTGATGTGCCCTGGGTAAGAACTTCTCAGGTACATATATCCAGAGTGCAATGCTGGGGTCAGTTGTGTATTCTTGGGAGGCCACGTTTTTTAAAACACCCACCCCACTGATACCCTGTAGCTCATCAAGCAGCCCAAAAGGCAGAGCACGGATGAGGTGGTGACCAAGCATCCTGGTGGATTCAGGGGAGGACGGGGAGGTACCCAGGAAGAATGGGAGGGGGGACCACGACCAGCCAGCAGGGGCCGCTGCTGCCCGCGGGATACTCCAGGCCAAGGGCCCGGGAGGCTGCAGAGGCCATCTGATGGCTGCTGTTCCAGCTACCCCTCTGCCTCCCCGGGGACCTCAGACACCATCTGGAGCTGGCACGAGCCCCTGGGGTCGGCCACTGGGGGCGCTGGGGGGTGGGGGTCACAAGAGTGTGCCCGGCAGGAGGGGGTCCCTGCATCTCACACCTCCACACACCCAGGTGTTCTCCTCTGCCATGGCTGGGCCATGGGGAAAGAAACACGGAAAGCAGGTACACCCTCGGGCCCATCCCCAGCACCGCTCCAAGCTCTTTGCCAAGACATCACCCATCTTTATGGCCCCACCCTGTTTTGCATCTGGACTTCCAACTGCAAGGGTCAGAAAGAAAGTGAAAGTAGAACAGATATTTGCAACATAGGCCCAGGACAAGCTGCCCCCAGGGACAATTGTCCCTAGTCCAACATGATAAGCACTGACATCATGTGAATGTTATTTGGTCCTTGAGGACAGCCCTGAGCTCAGAGATCAGAAAATGTTCTTTCCTCTACTCTTCCTCCCTCGAGGATGGAGTACTCGCCCGACAGTGGCCGGGCCGCTGCTGTGCGCTGGGCAGTGTGTGAGCAGGGGACCAGCTGGTAACAAGAGCAGAGCCCCACACAGCCCCCCTCTCACAAAGAGCCTCAGGGTTCGACTCATCGAGGCACCCACACACGGTCGTGGAACATGAAAGAAGATGTCCACCATGGGATGCTAACCTTCTGTTTGTGCGTCTCTGTTTTGACATTCATTTTCAGAAAACAAATCAACAGTATCAATCAAACTGGGAGTGGCCCATGCCTCTCTCAAATTCTCACAGCCCCCTGGCAGGATGCGCAAGCCCCTCCAGGGAAGGGCTGCTTTACCTGCCTCTGATTGCTTCTCTCCCATGCTGCGTTCTTAAAGCAACTGTTTTTGATTAAATTAATGCTCAGGGTGTGGTTAGGTGCACGGTAACAACTACCACGTGTATGGTTTCACATTTATCAACCCACAGTGACCCCCCATTTTACAGATGAGGAAGGTAAGGCACAGAGAGTTAAGGGACTCTTGCAAGTCACCTAGGCAATTGCAGCAAGAAAGGTCGGCCCAGGCGGTCTGGACCTAGAACACGCAACACGCTGGAGGTGTGAGAGCAGGGCCCCTGTCCATACCACCCCTCATGGATAACTACGCATCTGCAGTGCAGGAGAAGGTTCTAGAAAATTAAGACTTTCCTCCAGCCGTCTTACAGATGGCTTCTGAGAGGACAACACCCTGAGATTTCATGGCCCCTGAAAACTGGAAGCAGGACAGTTTTTCCAAGAAACACAGGAGTTTCATGACAGCTCCGTATCCGGTGATAAATGTGTTTGACTTTCCTTTTCGCTTACTGTTTTTTGGTTTTGGTTTTTTTTTTAATTTCCCCACCTTGTTTTTTTTTTTTTTTTCTTTTCCCTCCAACTTCCTGTTTGCCTACGTTTTCCAGGTTTTCCAAATTAAACCCATGTGACATTTGGGATTAGAAGAAATGTTACTTTATGCTAGTAGATCAATAAACGATGACTTTCTCTAACCCACAGGTCAAGGAAAAAATAAATTACTGGAGTCATTGAAGTGAATAGTTGATGTCATTCAGTTGTCTTATTTTCTCAGCATACTTCCTGGTGGACATGGTGTCAAAGAAAATTTTTTACAAATATTCCTCCTCCTCCTTTTCACTGAACAGAGTGAAAACATACGTCTGGCATTGCTTGAGGAGCTTGGGAGCCTCTGTGTTCCGTTGCAGCTGAGGAAGCAGAGCCAGAGTGGCTGAGTGCCGTTCCCAAGGCCACACAGCTGTGGCTCACTCCCATTAGGACCAGGACCATGCACGGAGCTGCCGTGCCAGGGGGAGAGCATGCGAGGCCAGCCTGGCCAGCCCCCTCCCTGCCAAGGGAGGCACGGTCTCCTCAGTCATGTTCTCAAGAGCTTGTCAAAAAGCCCTGAGCTGCCCTCATACAGCTGTGCTGGGGTTACTGAGACGTGGCCCCAAAGCAAAACTCTCTCGTTTGAAGGAACTGGGTTCTGCCTGGGCTCTGTCAATCACACTGCTGCTCAGGGAAGAGCAGGTGGCTCTGGATGAGCAGGTAGGAGACGTCCTTTCTTAGCCATCGGTCATAAAACTCACTTCCTTTCTCCAGGCCTCAGTTTCCACATCCATAAAATGAGTGTGTTGGTCAGGCGAGGTGGCTCACACCTGTAATCCTAGCACTCTGGGAGGCCAAGGCAGAAGGATCACTTGAGGCCAGGAGTTCAAGACCAGCCTGAGCAACATAGAAAGACTCTGTCTCTACACAAAATAGAAAAATTAGCCGGGCATGTTGGCATGTGCCCGTAGTCCCAGCTATTCGGGAGGCTGAGGGAAGAGGATCGCTTGAGTCAGGCATTTGAGGTTGCAGTGAGCTATGATGACGCTACTGCACCCTACCCCAGGCAATAGAGTGAGACCCTGTCTCAAAGAAAAAAAAAAGAGAGTGTTGGTCAAGATAATAGTAACAGTAACTCGTGTTTATTAAGGACTGGTTATCTGCCAGGTTTAGCTGTACTAGCTCACTTAATCCTCACGAGAGCCCTACACAGGTAGGTAACCCGCAGCAGGGCGTGGTGAAGTCCTCTACCCGTGTCCCACGGCAGTTACAAGCAGAGGCAGGATTTGGATCTGGGCCCCTGACTCCAGGGTTTTAACAGCCCTGCTGGCTTCGGCATTGAGCTCTGCTCTTTAGCTGTACAGACAGACAGAAACGCGTCCAGGGACGTTCAAAGGTGCGTTGGGACTCTCATACGGCATCATCCGCCCTCAGCAGGGCGGAGCGTAGAGACGTTTCTGAGAAGAGCCTGCGCTTGATGCTTTGCAGATGGAACACCTGTGCGCACCGGCCTCCTCGCGTGCAAGGAGCTAGATGAAGAGGAGAACGAGGGCTCAGCAGACAAGCCACAGCCTGGTCCATCCTTAGGTCTGAACGTGGGAGCCGCGACTTCCTCATCTGCAAAATGGGCTCACAAGAGGGATCCAGTCCTAGTCAAGGCAGTGCTCAGAACACCTTTGCCTGTGACAATCACAGCTAGGAGGTGGATGCCGTTATTGTCCCTGTGTCCTTAATGGGGAAACCAAGGCACAGGGCGGCTCCTGTGGTTGGGAAGTGTTTGGGAGGGTGGGGAAGGTAAGCCCCAAGTGGGATGCCAGGACCCAGGCTCGGGCTACCAAGAGCAGACCCCTTAAAGCCAGGCACCTCTATTTCCACCTGGTATGCCAGGAACCGGGTAGCATGTACCCTCCACCCCACCATCCACATGGCCACTGCGGGACAGCCCCAGAACGAAGGGCAGGGAGGGTCCAGGGAAGGTGAGGACACAGAGCAGAGACCATGCTGGGGGACAGGCCCAGCCTGCAGCCTCTAGTGGTGCCCAATGAGGAAGCCGCAGCAGGGGTGGCGGAGAGCCGACTCGATGCTGGGAGGGAAAGTGAGCTCCCTGACCAGCAAGGAGGGGCCAAGAGGCAGCCATCTCCTGCTGATCCTGGAGCATCACTCTCGGTGCTGCTTGGACTCGCCCAGCGCTTGTGGCCCCTGGAGGCGAAGGCCTCAGAAAGACGCCACACCCCAGCTGTGTCTCCCTGAGTGCAGAGCAAGGGACAGACAAGACACCTGCGATGGTGGACAAATGTCTCAACCCCACCTGAGTGATTCTCAGCTGGGGGTCTTGGAGCCTCACCCGCCCTTGACTCCCCATCCCCAGGCACCCTCCTCCCTATCCCACCGCAGGCTGAGACCCTCACAGGCCTCGGGAGGAGGCCACCCTGCAGAATGGCCAAAGCCTTCAGAAGCCCCAAGGGGCCACAGGGCAGAGGCAAAGAACTCCCACCTTCCAAGCTAAACGTGGGCACCCTGCTGAGCCTCCCCTAGGGCCTGGGGTGGCTGTGGGTGTCACTCCCCAACAAGGCTTCCTCTGTCTGCACCCATCGCCATGTGGCCTCAGGCAAGTGACTTCACCTCTCTGTACTTCAGGCTCTGCCTCCATACAAAGGGGCTAAAAGTAGTTCTCATCTCATAGGGTCATGGGTTACACGCTATGATATGCTCAGAATAGAGCTCGGCATAGTGCACGCGCTCCATAAATTCTAGTTATTCCCAGATATCTGATCACAGCCTGCCCAGGATCCGTGCTGGGTCCTGCAGGAAGGCTCTGCCAACTGTCCTTGGAGAGCCGCTGGCAGGCCCATGCACTGACACAGGAGGCCACACATGTACACACACGTCCACGCCGGCTGCTGCCTCCCTCTCCACGTGAGCAGAGCGGGGCGGGCAGGGCGGGCGGCGGGTACGGCTCGGGGCAGAGCATATTGCTCAATGCCAGGACCACGCTGGGTCCCAACGGTCAGGACCCGGCTGCTGGAGCTCAAGGGCCTCGCAATCCAGCCTCTGTGGGCCACGGGCTTTTAATATTTTTAGAGAAGTTGGGTTTCTGCCAAGTTCCTCTAGTTCAGATTCTTCCTGTTGCTGGTGGGTTCCCGCCCCACCGAGGTCCTCGGCCCCTGGTGCTCACAGGCCATCTCGGCTCCTCTGGGGGCTTTGCAGAATGAGAGAGGTGAAGCCGCCCAGTCACCCGACAACTCCAAGCCCTGGGCCAACCCGAGGTTCCCACCAGCACCCCATGTCCCTCAAACTCAGACCAGGTGCACTGAGAGGCCTTGCACTTTCTCTCCACTCTCTTTCCCCAGCTTCTCATTTCTGATTTCGTCCCTCCATCATTTTTTCTGTGAAAGATCCAGGCCTGAGCAGCTAGTGAGCCAAGGGGTTCCCAGGGGCACATTAATTTCACCCCTTTGTAAGCAAGATGCCGCCACCTCTGGGCATGAAGAGGCAGCCCTTTGGCTGATTTATTCCAACCCCCCTTGGGCAGCCTGTCCTTTGTTTTTTTTGTTCAGACGTGGGCAAAAGTCATTCTTCGGAAATCTCCCCATAACTCCAAAGTCAGCTTGCAGACTGGCCGAGCCACACGGCCCTCCACAGCCCTCTCCAGTTTGAGTCTCAGCCCAGAAATACCCCAGTGTCGACAGAGGCAGCCAAGGGTGGGTGCCACGGGTTCAGGGTCTGCCCTGTGGTGTGCTCAGACCCAGCTCAGACCTCAGGAAGCACTGGGCTGATTGTGGCATCACAGCGAGCCCATCACTACTCTGAGGGGCACAGGGTTACGAAGCAGGAGCTCAGGTTTAGTCACTGTCTTGTCTGTTCTTTGAGCTCCTGTGGCTGCCATAACATATGGCCAAGTTCAGCAGCTTGAAACAGCACACGTTTGTTCTCTCACAGTTCTTGGGGTCAGAATTACCACATGGGTCTTGCCGGGCTAAAATCAAGGGGCTGGCAGGGCTGGCTCCTTCTGGATGCTCCGGAAGATCCCTTTTCTTGCCTTTTCCAGCTCCTAGAGGCCAACACATTCCTTGACCCCTTCCTTCCACCTTCGAAGCTGGCAGTGTAACACCTTCCAATCTCTCTTTGACTCTGCTCCTTTGTTATGTCCCCTTCTCTGACTCTGACCCTCCTGCCTCCTCCTCATAAGGACCCTTACAAGATGACACTGGGCCCACTCGGACATGACAGACAGTCTCTTCATCTCAAGATGTTTAACTTAATCACATCTGCAAAGGCCTTTTCATTCTGTGCCAGATAATAAATTAACAGGTTCTGGAGGTTAGAGTGAGGACATCATTTGTGGGGTGGATGGCATTATTCTGCCAACCACACTAACCTCAGGCAACTTACTTATTTTCTCTTGGCATCTCTTCCCTTGTCTGTAAAACGGGGATGATGGCGATGATGATGGTGATGATGATGATAATGGTGATGATGATGGTGATGGTGGTGATGGTGGTGATGATGATGATGATGGTGGTGGTGGTGATGCTGATGATGGTGATGGTGATGATGATGATGATGATGATGGTGCTGATGGTGGTGATGACAATGGTGATGGTGGTGGTGATGGTGATGACAATGATGACAATGATGGTGATGATGGTGGTGGTGGTGATGATGATGATGATGATGGTGATGATGGTGATGATAATGGTGATGATGGTGATGATGACGGTGGTGATGATGGTGATGATGGGGATGATGGTGATGATGGTGCTGATGGTGGTGATGGTGGTGATGATGGTGTGGTGAGGTGATGGTGATGGTGATGGTGATGATGACGGTGATGGTGGTGATGATGGTGATGGTGATTGTGATGATGATGGTGATGATGATGGTGGTGGTGGTGGTGATGATGATGGTGATGATGATGATGGTGATGACGGTGACGGTGATGATGATGGTGATGGTGATGATGGTAGTGGTGGTAGTGATGGTACCTACCCCTATGAGGCTACTGGGAGGATTAAACCGGTTCATGTTTACAGTTCACACAGCTACACTGGGCACACAGTAAATGCTACATATGTTAAGTTTGCCAAATATAAATAAGGGAAGAGTCCTTTTGCTACAGGGAGGTTTCTGCTCATGGCTTTAGCCCTTTCCCCTCTCAGTAACTTGAACTATAACATGACAATCTTTTGTGAGCCTTCGATGAGAACCTACATTTCTAGCATATCATTAAAACAGCTCCGTACCCTCTGAGGACATGGACAATTTGTGTACAGGTGATACACACCATGGGGATCTCCTAACCCCAGTTTGGAAAAGGCCCTACTCGGGAGTAGGTGGAGTCAGCCAGTCCACCTCTCAGCACTGCCCCTCCTGCCACACTGGCCTGCTGTTCCCTTGTATACACCGAGCACCTTACGTCCCAGGGCCTTTGCACTGGCTGTTCCATCTTCCTGGACAGCTCTTCTCCTACCCTCAACATCACTCCCAGTGCTATTCTTCCCAGCTGGTTTCTTCTCATCCTCCAGGTCGCAGCCCAAATGGAAAGTCCTCAGAGAGAACCCACCCTGAGCATCTGTCCGAGGTGGGCACCCACTGCTCCCTCCCACACTACCCTGCTTTTTTCTTTTAGGTCATAATTCTATATTCCATACTTCCATATTCATCCATTTGGTCATTCATGTCCCCCTCCAGAGAGGCACATCTCTTGTCTGCCCAGTACCCTGCACCATGCCTGGCAGCTAGTAAGCTCTCAACTCATGTTTGGTGAATGAGTATTGATTGAAACCAAAGACATCCAACCCATCCATTAGCAAACACTATTGGATCCCTCCTATGGACCAGACACCATCCAAGGGACTGCACACATCAAAATAAAAAGAGAGAGAGAGAGAGAAAGAGAGAGAGAAATCAGCAGATCTTTAGAACACGACATGGTTCGTGCCAGACGAAGTCATTCTCAGATGCGTGAGTACATTGTTAAAAGAGCTGCACTAGAGCCACCCAGTCCAACACAACAGCCACCAACCACTGCAGCTATGCAATGCAAATTTAAATTGATTAAAATTCAATCATGTTAAAGATCAGGCACTTCCTTGTGACAGTGCAGGTATAGAATATTTCCATCGTCACAGAAATTTCTACCAGACAGTGCTGCATGAGGATCTAAACCACACTGTCCATTTTGGTAGCCACATGTAGCAATTTACACTTAAATTAAAATTCAACAAAATTCAGAATTGAGCCACACCAGCCACCTCTCGAATGGTCAATGGCCACATGTGATTAGTCAATGCTGTGTTAGCACAGATTATAGGACATGTCTGTCACTGCAGAAAGTTCTATTCCATCACAGGGCTCCACAGTCAAACCACCTGGGTTGAAATCCTGGCTCTATGATTTCCCAGCTGAGGCAAGTTCCATCTTCTCTCCAGGCCCCCAACTAAAGTGAGGGTGCAATAAAATTCAGCCTACAGGCCCTCAGCACTCTGTGGGCTCTGCACATGTAGCAGCTGCCATCTCACTGCAAACTCGCATCAGCCCTGTGAGGGAAGGCTGGGATTCCTACCCCCATTTTAAAGATGCTTAAACTAAATCCCAGAGAGGTTGCTCAGACTGCGTAGGGCACACAGCAAGCAAGTGGTCAAGTGCCCTGGCCTCCAGTCTGCTGTTCACTCAGCTGCCCAGTGGCCTCTCAGGCCCCTCCCCAATCTTGGTGACCACACAGTATGGCAGGTCACCAAGTTAGCAGGGTAACTGGCAGTATTTCTACAAGATTAGGACAGACTGTGTGTTCTGAGCCTCCCAATGTGAAGGTACCGAGATTTAGGAAGCAAAAGAACCGTCTGCCATGCCCCCCACTGAGATGAGGCATTTGCAGCTATATCTCAATTTTTCCAAGGGCGAGAAGAAAGGGACACGTGGAGGAGCTCTCAGAGCATCGCTGAGCAGGGATCCAGGCCGGGAAGGAGGGAGAGTGGGTCGGCACAGACAGAGGAGCAGGGGCTAACATCAGTGGGACAAGCTCGACACAGTGCAGAGGAAAACCCTACACTCAGGGACTGGCTTAAGCACAGCCCTGGTACTCCTGGCTAAGTAACAAATCATGACTATGTCTATTTTTACTTGATCTTCATTATTCCCAGTAGTGAAAGAACCGTGACAATTGAGGAAGTGGGGGGTGGGCTTTTTTCTTCTTATTCAAAGTGCAAAGCTTTCCTTTAAGAACCCAGCTTTGAGAGAATGTGCTGGGGCCAAGGGAGCACGCGGAAGCATCCACTGCTCCAAGAACGACCTTCAGCCTGTCCTTCCTCACATGAAGCTGGCGCACCCAGGCTGGGTCTCCATGGGTCAGCGCTGTGTTGTGACATCGCCGGAGTGGGAGCACTCACAGGGTTCAGAGTTGGTTTTTATATTACCCTTGAAAACTCTCGCCCAGAGTCCTTTCATAATGTGGCTCAGAACATTCCCACAAACCGTTACAAAGTATTTTAGGCGACACATTTCTATAACTGTAATGCTCTTTAAAACAATTTTTTTCAGTTTTGCCCTTTTGCAAAATAACTGTTTTTACACTGATGCAGAAACTCTCTCAAAATTATTCTCGGTCAGAATTGCTCTTGCACGTGGCACTAAGGAAAAAGCTGAGACTAAAGGTTCAAGTCCTCCAGCTTGAACCTGGGGGTTGTGCTTTGGAGACGGAGCCCAAAGCAGCAAGAGCCCTCTCCAGCCCCAGGATCTCACGCTTGGTGTTAGACAGAAAGCCGCTCAAGCACGCATCATCCCCACTTTCCTCTGAGAAGAAAGTGGGTCGCCATTTGAAAGCAACCCCAAAAATAAGGCACCCTCACAGCCCATAGGCAGGAATCCCAGACACAGGGCTCTTCCAAAGCAGACCACATTCAGGTCCGCATTATTGTGGAAAAAATTACCACTGTGAAACTAAACATTCCTCAGTACAAAAAATTCAAATGTGGCAAGGTGTAGGGCAACACATTTAGCACAATCCTATTTTTGTCAAAACAAAACACATACACATAAACACATTTGAGGACACTTAGCAAACCATTAACACCAGTTACCTCTAGCTTGAAAGTTTGAGGAAAGGGGAACCTTCCATTTCTTACTTTCTACATTTCTCTATGGTTTTAATTTTTTTATAGTATACATATCTCTTGTGTATGCTTCTTACATTTGTACCCATTTTTCCTTAACATAAGATAAAACTTGTAACATAAAACTCTGGGGTAACTGGACTCACGAGATAGCAACACAGCAGCAATGTTCCCTGAGCTGTTCTGAGAAAGTGAGTTGGGAGATTTACCTACAGGAGCAGATTTTTAATACTGACAAACTTGGTTTATTTGGGAAGCAGTTACCATCTAGGACTTTGGTTTGAGAGTATTTAATTCCACGTCACTGGCTTTCTTTGTGACTTTGTCTTTCCAACTACAGTTTAGCAACCTGGGTATTTTAAGGGAACGTAACTGCATGGCTGGCAAGAAATTACACCCTGAGTTTTCAAGGCCATTGGATCAGGCATTTGAAGCAGGGCTGTGGCATACTGTGGTGTAGTTTGTGCACTGCACAAAGCACCCAGCTGTCAAGTGAGGCTAAAATATGAGCTGTAAGCTGCCCCGTCTGAAGCAAGGGGCACCTTTTTCTTTGCACAAAAGGCATGGAAGTCAGCTTGCCAAGCTGTAGGTCTGCATTCACCCAGAAGAGGCACCTTTTGTTAATTCATCTTCCCAGAAAGGGAGCCTTTTTCCAGTTCACATAAGGGTCCCATCTCAGCTAGTAGTGACTTTTGACTGGAAGTGCTATGGGGGGAGAAAAGAAAGGTGGGCCCCTTGCAGAGTACCTTTATGTAGAGGCAGGAAGGAAGAAGAGAAGCCCAAGGTGTGGTCACAGAAAGGAGGCACTTTCTTAAGTTCAATTTGTAGTGAACATGAAACTTGAACGAGCCCCTCACCCTGAGGTTGGCCGTGAGCTCTTTGTTAAACATTGACCAAGGTGGGTGGCAACTCCAATCTGAGACTCCCTTTAAAGCCACACCTGCAGTCTTACATTTGTACAGCACCGCAGCAGGTGAGGAGGATCTTGCATGGGCCAAGCTGGCAGCCTGCACTGGCATGCTCTAAGGCTGAAACATCCCCTACACCTGCTTCTTCCATGGATAACTGCTTAGTCCTAAAATAAAGGAAAGCCTTATCCATAGTTGCTGTAAAGGAGGTGCTGTGTTGATTTAAGTCACATCCAGATGTAAATGGCCGATGTATGATCCTCTAAGAACAGGGCACGACAGAGACAGAGGGAGCCACCAGGGCAGTTCTGCCTGAGGAAGGAAGGAGAGTGGGCTGGGGGAGCGTGGGGCGGGAGGAGAAAGAGAGGAAACAGAGCTGCACCTGCTCCACCCTTCTGCCAGCACCAGGAAGGCGGCTCTGTATGTCTCCATCCATTTACTCCACAAACAGGTCTCCGCTCTGTGATGTGCCAGCCACTGAGTCAAGGCAGGAGAGATGGGGATAAAGACATTACCCCTGTTCTCAGGGAGCTTTCAAAGTGTCTGAGTCCTGCAGCCTGATCTCCAAAGTAGTATAAAAACCCCGGACATTTATGGACAGTGTGTGTCAGGCCCTCTGCCAAGCTTCTAGCTGCATCGCCTCTTGTAGTCATCACATTAGTTTACCCCCATATCCTAGATGGAGAAACAGAGGCTCAGAGAGGGGAAGAGACTTAGCTGAGCTCACATGCTCAGCAGGTGGCAGAGCCAGGTCTTGAACCCAGGACCTCCTAGCCCCAATGCCTGCACTCTTATGACTCAGAGACGTCCCTTTAAAGGAATATGCTACCTGTACAATGTTGTCCAGATATTGGATATTCAGAGAAATAAGGAGGTTTCAACCCTTGTACCATACAATGAACACTCTTGCTTTGAATAAATCCAAACTGTCCTTGAATATCAACTCAAGGCAGGGAGTTTTTATGACCGAGGAGTTATTGGTTAGCTTGAGTACACAAACAACAGTCAAACAGAGTCCACAGAAGCAGGGCGTCACCGAGGTCAGCTAAGGTGCACAAGCCTGACCTCACATGACACAGAACTTCCATCAAGCTAGACTCAGGCTCAGGTTGAACTCAGCCCTGCATAGAGTCATGGGCATGCCTGGCAGAGCCCTGCAGTGCTGCCCCTAAAGGACGCCACCTCAAGATCCCAGGACAACCTCCAGAGGCTCAGAAAGGCTGGCGTCAAAGAAAAACTCAGGGCAAGAAAATGTGGAGGATGCCACTTCAAAGGAATCTGGATGAGTATTTCATCCCTCCACACGTAAGCAACAGTACTCATCATGGCAGTAACGCTAGAGGCAACAGTAGTGATAATTGCAGAGGCCATAGTCAAAGTGACAAGAATGGTAACCACAGGAGTAACCATTGGGTTAGTAGCAACAATTGTAGCAATAAAAGTAGTAATGTGGCAGTAACAGAAACAGTGGGGGTAGCAGTAGGGGGAGGAGGAGGAAGAGGAGCAGCAACAGAAGCAGCAGTAATAGTACCTGTAGTAGTAGTAATAGTAGCAGTATCACAAGCAGCAGTAATAGAGGCAGTAGGAACAGTACCTGTCGCAGTGGTAACACTGGCAGTTACAGAAGCAGCAGTAATAGAGGCGGCAGTAGTGGTCACAGTAGCAGTACTAGAAGCAGTAATAACAGTTTTAATAGCAGCACAGTAGTAGTAATCATGGCAGCAGTAGTAGTGGTGATCATGGTATTAATAGTCCTAGAAGTAGTAATTATAGCAGGAGGAGGAGAAAACAAATACACTGTGATGCCATGTGCTGGGGCTGTACTAAGTATTTTGTGTATACGAATTCATGTAATCCTCATAACATTATGTGATAGGTACTGGTCTTGTCCCCATTGTACAGATAAAGACACTGAGCCACAGACATATTAAGGAACCCCGACAAGCATCAAAACTAGGATTTGAACCCAGGAGGAACGTGGTCTTAATGGGGTGACCACCCCTAAATTGGAGGAACATATAACTTCTCAAGAGACCTCTGCATCGCAGTGCTGAAAGGCACGTGGGGTCACTGCTACCTCCATTGGCCACCTACCCTCTGCTGGGCATCACTGTAGCCCTAGGGATGCTGTGGTGAAGGAAAGCAGAGCCCAGCAGTCAGGATGCTCACTAGTGTTTAGCGGCAGGGAGGTCAGATCACAGCAGGGAATCCCTCCAGAGAGTACTAGGAGCTGGGAAGAAGAGAAACAGGGAAGGGGTATGGAGGGGGCCTGGAGGTTGGCTGTTTTAGAGGGTGAGGCCCTCCCCCAGGAGGCGACATCTGAGCAGAGATCGGACTGACACAAAGTGGTAGCCACAGAAGGAGCTAGGGAAAGAGCATTCTGGCAGGGAAACAGCATGTGCAAACACCCGGTGGCAGCAATAAGCCTGGCACTTCAGGAGCAGACAGAGGGCTGAGTGAGGAGACAAAAGCCCCTTTCACAGCCCTAGAGAAGGAAACTTTTTCCATTAGAAATTTTTATAAAAACAAAAAACACAAAAAATAAAAACTTCACCCATAATGTCACCACTTTTGCAATTACATAAAGAAGTGAAAAGTCCTCCTGCTGTCCTCTCATCCCAGCCAAATGTGGGGCGTCAGCTGGCAGAGCAAGCAGGCCTATAAAAGCGCCAGAAACCATTTCCACCTGTGTGAAGTGCCCAGCGTCTCTGTCTTCATCCCTCTCTTGAATGCGGGTGACTGTCTTCTCAGCAGCTCCTACCCCGCCAGTCTCTGGCAGCACAACAGACTGCTATGGCCTGAGAACATCTACAACTCAGAAAGTTAAAACTGTGCATAAACTAAGATTAATATGCTCTGAGCAAAAAAGTGGAAGTCCTTCACCCTGCTGCCAGGGCATGGGCTTGAATACCTGGTCTTCGTGTCCTGTGTGTGGATCTGGAAGCTTTTTGTCCTCGTTTTGGTTTTCGTGGCTACTTTCTGGATGGTTGGACTTTTTTGACATCTGACTTGCAGCTGCATTGTGTTGGGATAGTGACAAATGAGCCCCAACAAGAAAACAGACGCAGTTTGTTGCCAGAGCCAGGAGGAGCCAGAACAACTTAGAGCAAATCACAGACCCTCACAAGGGCTCGGGATGACAGGGGGTCCCCAGCAAGGGATCTGCTATCTAAACTCACAGCAAGGCGCCCCGGCCAGGTCTTTCAGGAGAAGATGAGAACGGGTTAATATGACCATGAAAAGAAAAGTCAGTTCAGGGGGTTATTTTCAGCATGTCACGGGACCAGATTCCAACCACAAAGGCAAATAAGAAAACAAAAATAATGAAGTGATCCAGCCAGCAAAAGCTGCCTTCGGGCAGCAGAAACTTTCATGGTTTAGGTAAGTTCTTAAAAGAGCAGAACTAATGAGGCCTCTCTTCTCACATTCTCATGTTTCCTTCCTGCCCTCCTCCCCCGTCTCTCCCTCCCTTTCCCTCTCTCTCTTTCTCTCTCTCTCTGTCTCTCTCTGTGCTAAATAATCAGTCTGCTACACTATCTGGTGTCTCTTCTCTTTTGCAAAACTCCATTAAACCTCACTCATTCATTCAAAAAAAAAACTATCTTAATGTTTTATTCTGATTCTTATTACATCACTTTTGAAACATAAACACTCCAATAGAATACTGCTGAATATGTAAGAGGAAGTCAGACATCAATTTGAAAAGAACTGTGCTGATACAGAATCTTATTCTTAAGTTCAGAGAGCTGATACCAGGAGTGGAGTCACAGCAAACCATGCTGCAGGGTCAGGAGAGTGGGAGGTGAGATGGAATGTGTGCTCAGTTTTGTGTCCTGAGAAGAACCTGGGGCCACCTGCCCATCACCCCAGGCTTGGCTTTCACCCCAGCCCATCTTTCCTGCATCACAGGACCAGCCAACCTCAGGAACCACATTTTTTTAAGCCTACTCAAAACTTCCAACATAATTTTCTATCAATTGTAATAAGACTAGTTTGCACCCTTGCTACTCAAAATGTGATCTGCAGCCAGCACCATCGGGATTCCCTGAGAGCTGGTTAGAAACACAGGACCCCAGGCCCCACCCATACCAAGGACTCACTAAATGTGTGTGTGATTGAATTAAACAGCCAAGTGGAATGACAAGCCTCTGGTGCCCATCCTGCCCCCTCACAACCTTGCCCAGCCCCGGCCCTCGGCTCTTTGCTCCTATGTGCCCACAGCCGATACCATTTGACACTTTGGCGGCCACCCCGGCTGCCCCTCCTGGGATAGGTGCTCCAGCCCAGGCCGTGGAGTCTCAGCATTCATGCCTGGGCTACTCATCAGGTTGACCATGGGCACCAGCTGTGGCCTTGGTTCCCTGGGTTTCCTTCCACTTTGCTCCCGAGCCTTTGCTCCCCACCTCATGCTCCAATTATAATGACTTGAATTTCTCACTTGCTTGTTACAGCTAATCCCCTTGTCTGGGGTCCCGCTTTCTTCTTAACTATCCCAAAGCCTCTCCATTTACATGTAAGGGCAGTTGCTCCCTGACATTTTAGAACCCTACCTCCTGCTATTAGAGCTTCCTGCACAGACTAGCTGCCAGCACAGACATTCAAGCTTCCCCTGTTCCCAAATTCCTCTTAGCTTTGCTCGGTCCTGACTTCCCCTTGACTGGCTGGGCTTTGGCCTGTGATGACCTTCCCTGCAGAGACTCTGGCCTCCTGGTCTGGAGTTCCCCTACCCCTGGCCATTGCAGCTGTGTCTCTGTTGACCTTTCCTGAGCCCCTCAAACTATATCCCAGACCTACACTCAACTAATGTTTGTTGATGGATATGAAGATGGATGGATAGATGGATGGATGGCAGGAGGCAGGAAGGGATAGGTGGATGGACAGAGGGAAGCATGGATGGGTGGATAGATGGAGGGAGGGTTAGGTGGATGTATAGATTGATGGATGGATGGATGTTTGGATGGATAATAGATGGATGGTTAGAGGAGTAGAGGAGTGAGGGATGGATAGATAGACAAGTAAATGAATAGATGTATAAATAGATACATGATAGATAGAGTCAATCAGTTGAACCATTCCAATCCTTAAAGTCCAACACACCTGCAGCAGAGATTACTGGATCAACCCACAGTGGCATCTATAAAGCTTGCCATGCCTAGAACCACAGTCTGCAGAGAAATATGAAAGATAGCCCCTGCCCACCTGGCTCAGTCTGGAGCACTTGGACCCCAATCTGCTGCAGTCATGGGGTGGACAGGCCACAGCCAAAGTGACCAAACTCTTGGTCGTATCTACTGCTTCACTTGCAGGTCAAGTGGACTGCTAGGGTGGTTCACTGCTTGATCTGGGAGCTGCTGGATCTATGACGACAGACTCATTGTTCAATGACCATAACTGGGATTCAGTGACTGATAAAAAAGGCATCTAGACCTGAAAAGTCACAATGCTTTCACACGGTATTTTAATGTTTAAGTGCCTGTCTCCCCACTACACTGAGAGCTCCTTGAGCAGAAATGGCTTTCTTCTCTACTTACTGCTAATAATAGGAATTTAATTGAAATTACTCTGTACCTCAATAAATTCAGTACATATCTATTAATAATAAGGTGACAGACACAGGGATGCCCACCAAATATTCTATTGGCTCCTCCGTACCTTCCAGGCCCCATGCTGTCAGATGTGAGCATGTGGCTAGATCCAGCCCATAAGAGGGGAGAGGAGGTGACCCACATCACTTTCAGGAGGGGGCAATAAAAAACCCTTGCATGATTCTCCTTGCTACACCAACTGAGGAGGCTGTGAGTTCCAGGTGGTGGAAGAGAACCCCCTCTTCACGCCATCCCACCCTCACCAGCCCATTCTTATAAAATGCAGCTTGCACAATTAATAAGCTCCTGTTGTGCTAAACCTTTGAGATTCGCTACTGCAGGATGACTTAGCCTAACCTAACTAATACAAACCATAACAGCAGCAACAACCACATCTCTTGACTCCTTACTTTATCCCAAATGCTTAACACGGATTCCCACTTTGTTGAGTAAATGGACTTGTTAATCAATCAGCTTTTATTTATTTGGAATGGGTTAACTCTGTGTAAGGATGAAATTGTAAAGTATTTAAAATATGTCTTTCACAATCTTTTTCCTGCCCCTCCAGGCACCCGCTTCTTTGGACCTCATACCCACTAATGGGGACTCAACCTATGTCTCTTTCTTGTTCTCAAGTAATCTACTCTAAAATGTGAAGGAATTAGCAGATAAGCAAATCCCCCCAGGAGTATGTGCTATCAAAGTGGTTTACTTAAGACATGGTAGCTCACACCTGTAATCCTAGCACTTTGGGAAGCCAAGGTGGGAGGATTGCTTGAGCCCAGGAGTTTGAGGTTGCAGTGAGCTATGATGACGCCACTGCACTCCAGCCTGGGCAAGAGAGTGAGACCCTGTCTCAAAAAAAAAAAAAGGTCAGCTCTTCCAAGTACTTCACCCTTGCCCCACTAAATGAGAAGACGGAAAGAGCATTTCCACCCCCTCATGGCTGGCAATGCACAGTCTTGTTTTCCAGCCCCAGGGTTAAGACATGAAATATAAGATAAGACATAAAGGTTAAAGCCTGGGCTCCAACATCAGCTAACCCTACCACTCACTGGAATAGCCTCAGTTTCTATGTAAAATGCGGATAATGTTCATTGTACCTACTGTATTCATTTCCTGTAGCTGCTGTAAGAAATTAACACAAACTTGGTGGCTTGCAACAGAAATTTACTCTCTCACGATTCTGGAAGCCAGAAGTCTGAAATCAGTTTTGGTGGGCCAAAATTAAGGTGTCAGCAGGGACACACTTTCCCTGGAGGCTCTTGGGGAAAGAGAATCTATTTCCTGCCTCTTCCAGCTTCTGGTGGCTACTGGCTTTGCCTGGCTCGTGGCCTCAGCACTCCCATCAGTGCCTCGGTGGTCACGTCGCCTTTACCTCTTCTCTGGGTAGAATCTCCCTCTGCCTCCTTGGTATTAAAACATTTGAGATTGCACTAGGGCCCACCCAGATAATCCAAGGTAATCTCACCATGTCAAAATCCTTAGTTTAACCACATCTGCAAAGATCCTTTTTTCTCTCTCTCTCTTTTTGCCATGTAAGGCAGCAATCACAGGCTCCAAGGATTAGGATGTGGACATCCTTGAGGAGCCATTATTCAGTCTCCCACACTACCCCACAGGTACCCAGTAAATCATGCCTGGTACATAGCAATGCCTGATGAATATTAGCTGTCTGAGCAACAATTATTCAACCTTGTACTGGAGGCCCTTGCAAGCATACGAGAAAAAAATTATTGTTGTTGTTGTTGCTTAGTTCTACGAACCTAGCAACTCGCTCACACGTTTGTTTGGAAAACTGATGCATGTGCTGTGTGCTGACTGAGGGCCTCCACTGTTTCATGGCCACAGGCCCTGTGGCTACTTCCCTGAAAAGGGTCGGTCAACACAAGTTACTGAGAAGCCTACTTTGGGGGAACTATTGCTTCAGCGTTGGTGTGCAGACAAAGCAGAAGGCAGCAGTCCTCGTGGTATTACTAAAAGTCGAGAGACTCTGAACCAACCCACACCGAGAAGGAGGAACGGAACTCACCCCCAGGCAAGCTGCAGGACGCCTAGAGATATTATCTCACGCCAAGAACGGGAGCCCTCCCAGGACGAGGCACTTGAGTCTCCGACTGAAATGTCTGGTTTCTGCCCTGGGTACGACCTAAGGGGAAAAAAAATCACTCTGAGCGATGTCAGTGGGGATAGAGAAGAGAATAAGGAAGTCTTTTGGACTGGGAAAATTGCATGCGTTTTTCAATGTATTTTTGGTCATTTTAGAGCAACCTTATTAACCCCTCAGAGGCTGGAAGAAATTAACTTTCTTTTCAGATCCAAATGAATCCCAGTGTTGGATGTATCACTGGGGAATTTTAATAGAAACTGGATATTGAAGATGATATTAAATCCCTTTGGTGTGATAACAGCACCGGGATTATGAAGGAGAAAGTCTTCATTCTTGGCAGACACTGCGAACGACCGTGTGTGGTCTACCGACGTGCCTGCAACTCACCCTCAAGTGGGTCAACAAACACACAAGCACAGATACACAAGGCACATACGAGGCCATCTGAGAACGGCTGCCGAATGTGGGTAGTGGGTAAATACTGGTGTCCACCCCTCTTAACTTCTCTGTGAGTTTGGAAACTTTTCATGACAAAAAAGTGATGGGTGTGGAGAGAAGGGAAAGATGGTTAGAGGAACCGAGTTCCGCTGCTCGTTCTCCCAGCGCGGCTTGGCGGAGTGGGGCGGGCCCGTCTGAGGTCGGGAGGGAAGCTCCAGAGACCGGGCGGACGCGAGCAACGATGTAAACCCCGCCCGGGCAGGGGGTCCACGCGCGGGCACGGGACAGGGAGCGAACGCTAGGGCGGGAAGAGAAGCGCAGCGAGGCACCGTGGCGCGAGGGGCACGGGCTGCAGTCCCCGCGCACGAGGCGCAGCAGAGCCAGAGGTGGCCAAGGCGGAGGCTAAAGGCCGGCCAGCGGCCGGCGGGGAACAGGGCTGGACTCCCGAGACCGGGTCTCCGCGCAGCTGCTCTGACTGCACCTTGTAACACAGACGAATCAGGAGGCCAGATTTCCGGATTTCCGGATTTCGGATGATTTCCAGAGGGGAGAGAGGCCCCTCGAGGCCCACAGAATCACGCTCTGTCAGGCTATGGCGGCCATCGGGCGTGACGCCGGTGCCCAGGCCACTCCCTATGATTCATCTGAACTAGTCACGCAATCCCGCGCCTTGAGAGTGATTGGCTCAGGGATGGGCACGTGACCCCGTTCTGGCCAATGAAATGCACGACACAGTCGGCCAGGGGGCTTCTGGGAAGTCACTCCCTCAGGGTCCACGCACGATGGGGTCTCTCTTCTTCCTGTGGATTCTGTCACCTGAGTGTGGCGCCCGTTGGAACCGCTGCCACCATCTTGTGACCAGCCCGAGGACAAAGCCAACGTCAAGGTTGGCAGAGCAGAGAGGCGGGAAGAACCTGGGTCCTTGAGGACACCTCCGAGCCGTGGAACCAGCCCCCTTGTGGGAAATGATTAAATGTCCTCATTCTGTGCGTCTGTTTGACTCGACTTCTGTCGCTGGAACAAGCCCGGGAAGCCGAACCCCGTGCAGTGGCCTTGCCTGCCTTAGGCAGGGTGGCCCTTCCTCCGGGACGACACCAGCTCGGGGAGAGGGACGCAGTGGCGCTCAACCCCCGCTTGTCCCCGACACCAGGAGCCCCCATGCCGTGAACACCCCACACAGCGGTACCACGGAGGCCATCTGGCAAAACCCGGGTCCCGCCTGCCGCGCTGGTGCGCCTGCAGAGATGGAGAGCTCCCTCCCTCCATTTCTGGATGATTCTAGCCTTTGAGAAGTTCAGGGTGGTGCCAAGGGGTGCGTGTAGCTCCCACCCTCCACCTCAACCAGCCCTTCCCAGGTACTTGTTAAGGACAATTCACTTTTCCTTGATTCTTATTCAAAGTGCTATTTAAATGCAATTTCAAGCCCCATCTTCCCTTCCCACCAGAGTGACCCCTGAGCACCCTGTGGTGGAAATCCTGGAGACGTGGTGGCATGAACCCCTCAGACCTGCTCCTCCGTCTGTCTGCCCAACCCAAGGGCCCTGGGAGCAACATGAGGCTCTAAGAAACCCCTCCTGCTCTTGACTCAGCCAAGGACCCAAAGGTGGGTGGATACGAGTTTCCCACAAAACGTCCTCAGGAGCCAGATGTTTCCAAAGTGGATCCAAACCTCTGCCCTGTTGTCCTCGCACAGAACAGCTCAACGTCTTGGGAAGTGTGGGGGCATTGGTGGGGCCCCGGGGATGTGGGGCAGGATGAAGTTCAAGGGCCAGGAGAGTATTTTGGTTTTGACCCTTGGGGCTCCATGCCAGAGGTGGCCAGGCACTTGACTTCTGTTTCTCATCTGAAAGGGAGACAGTGTCTGCTTCCCTTCCTGACCTGGGCTGAATTGCACTTCCAGAGCATGCTGGGTTATGGAGGGCCCTCCTGAAACTTCTGGAAGACTCAGATGTGGCCCAGTCAGCAGTGGCAGATAGGAACACCAGCTGCTGTGGTGAACACACCCACCAGCCCTGATCCAGCCACAGACATTTGAGGACCTTCTCCTAGCCCACAGAGCCGGGACACCACAAATAGGCAGCTCAGTGCAGTGATCAAAGATTGGAATTTGAGGTTAGTTGGATCCAGGTTCAGGTGTCAGCTCTGTCTGTTCTTAGCTGTGTGACTTTTGGAAAATGACTTCACCTCTCTGGTCCTATTTTCCTGTCTACAAAATGGGGATGATAACAGTAGATCCCTTTTGGCAGGACTGAATAAGACAATGAACATAAAGCACTCAGCACACTCCCTGGCACATAGTAAGAATCAGTAAATGTGTCTAGTGATTGGCAAGAACACAGTAATTTATTTACCGTACTTTACTGCTTGCAACACACTTTCTTAGCTGTTATCTCATCAGCCTACGCAGCTGCTGCTCTGGTTGAAAAGGCAGAGTAAACCATCCTGAAGCGGGAGTTCAGATAATACCTTCCAGATGCCCCTAAAATCATCAACTCTCCAGCACAACTGCTTGGAAAGGTGGGCAGTCGGCCCCAGGTTGAGCTTCAGTGTTGATACTCGCTGGGTGGATGACTCTGGGCAAGTTTACTTCCCCTTTCTGTTCCCAGTTTCCTCATCTTAAAAGTTAAAACCTGGATCATCTCCAGGGTCCGTTTTCCCTCAGCACACTGAGATTTCCTGGAGAATGATGTCTACAGCCTTAATTATGTTTTTAATACTTTCTGTGTCCCCCTCTGTGCCAGATGTAGGCTACTTTCAATAGATCATTTCTAATCCTCACAGCAACCTGGGGAGGTAAGCCGTTTTATCCCCATTGTAAAGATGGGGAAACTGAGGCTCAGAGAGGGGATTGCCACAAGGGCACACAGTGAGTGTGATAGTGATGGGATTTGAACCCATGTTGGTCAGATTCCAAACTCAATCTTTTCCCTGATGTTGCCTTTAGTTCAAACCCTCTGGAGCCACTTTAGCTTCTTTGTAAGTGACTTTACCCTTGATCAATCAAGTTGGAATTGTGTGATGTTGGTGACATTGAGGAAGACCAGACCCAAGGGTGGATGTGTTCATCATGTAACTCTATCGTCACTGCTGAGAAAGCAACAGTCAGAATCTCCACAGTGAGGAGGCAGCACAGCCCTGTTTCACTGGTTCCATGAATGTCGACTGTGCCCCTATTCTGTGTAGGTTCCTGCACTAGGTGTGCGGGTAGAAGAGGAAGCAAGGCCTAGCCCTGCCCTGAGCAGCTCACTGCCTAGTGAGGAGTCACCAGGCAACTGCAATACAGCATGGTAAGAGCCTGAGAAAGGCACACAGAAAAGTTCGGAAAGCTCCAGTCAGGTCTTGCTTTGCACTGCACTTCCTTTAATATTCTTGTGAAGCCAGAAGCACATCTGATCCCTACTCAGGGGACTGCCTCACTCACTTCTGCATCTCCAGTGCCTAAAACAACATCTGACATAGGAGCACCAGCTTGCACCAGCCCGGGAGAGTCAACGGTGCCCATCTCTTCCCAGCTCTGAGTTTAGGGCCATCACAGTGGTAGCTTGGCACCAGCCATGGTAGGAGTATTTACACCATGGCAATGGGCAAACACTTTCTTTTTCTAGAGAGCCAGTTGTTAAATTTCTACCAGCATACCACCTTAAAAGCCCCAAATTTCTTTGAAGTATCTGGTCTTTTCTTTAAAATTCTTGTGTATTTTGCAATTACTTCACAAAATATTATTTTTTATTTTAATAAAACATTTTTAATGACCAGTTATATTACTTTATTCCCTCCCCACCCCCAATATTTTATTAGATTGGATGCTCTGAGAAGGCTGCCGTGTTTATCCTGTGGGTTGAATACATCTGACCGCAACTGGATTCACCAGTTTGAACAACAGCATCGTGGAGGGAGGGATGAATAGGCAGAGCAGAGAGGATTTGTAGGGCAGTGAGACTATTCTATGTGACACTACAAAGGTGGATACACGTCATTATACATCGTCCAAACTCATAGAATGTCTAGCACCGAGAGGGAACCCTAATATAACCGTGGACTCTGGGTGATAATGAAGTGCCCATGCAGGTTCATGGATTGTAAGAAATGTCCCAATCTGGTGCGTGATGTTGACAGTGGGGGGGTGTGCATGTGTGAGGGCAGGGGGCATATGGGAACTCTCTGTACTTTCTGCTCAATCTTGCTGTGAACATAAAACTGCTCTAAAAAACAAAGTCTATTTTTAAAGTTAAAAAAAAGAGAGCATTGCATGATTTCTAGGTGTCCTTCCAGATCTACGATTCCATAGGGTTTTTGTCTCTTTTCTTTAACTAGCACCAATGAAAGTGGCATTTCCTGGTACTGGTTCCTACTCATGTGGGGGAGAAACTGCGGCTTACACAGGTGCCGGCACATTCACCGTCAGATGTCTTCACTGTGTGGTTAGAGTTTGGGGAAGATGAAGACAAGGGGAGGTTTGATCCTTCTTGTGCAGTGGTTCCTCCAAGGGTCTTCTAGCCACTTGCACAGGATCAGGTCCCCAGGCCCTGTCTGAGACCTACAGAGCTGGAAACACTTCAGACAAGGCCCGGATCTCTGCTTGAATGGAACGTTCCACAGCCTCTGCCGTCCAGTGGTGGGTCAGGCTGTCACAAGAACAGTAGGAGAATGTGGGGATGTTTGCTGCCACCCACCTCAACCAATGGCAAAAAGTGCCAGCTCTTGAGTCAGACAGCCCTGGGGGTCAAATTGCCACTCTGCCACTTACTGTGGCCTGACTGCAAGGCCCTCCACCTTTTTGAGCCTCAGTTTCCCCAGCTATAAAATGGGGATGATTATGTTCATCAACTCCACAGGGATGTTGCAAGAATTAAATCAGACACACCTGGTTGGGAAGACTTGGCCCACCAGGAGCCCTCCGAATGTGGGAGCTGCCCTGGGGAACACCTCCATCCCCACCCTGCACTTGTGCTGCCCTCGTACCCTTCACATGTGAGTCCTCACTGGGCTGTCATGTCTACCTGAGACGCTTATCAGGGCAGACATTTCCCTAGTCGGCAGAGGTGTAAACTGAGGCCTGGAGTCTTTAAGACTGAGCCAATTGCTGGCAGGGACAAAGTCAAATCCCCTCTGCCTGGTCAGCCCCACCACCCTGGACACACGGCACCTCCTGTGCTCTCCCGGGACACCCCAGGACAGTGAGGCAACCCCAGTCCTCGGGAACAAGAGGTGAGTAATTGAGGACCTGTGCCATGGAGCCCAGGCAGAGAGCACTGAGTGACCCAACAGGGCCCCAGGCCACGTGAACTCATTCACTCCAACCACATAAACTAAAACGCAGGGAGGGGCACCTTCCATCGCCCTCTTGAATGGACCTTTCCAAACAGGTCAGATATTCATTCCCACCGGAACAGTTTATTCATATGCTTCATCACTGTGTCATATACTGACTACTTCCAATGCACGAGGCACTGAACCAGGCCTTTCCGCTCATCTTTATCAACAACAGCCCTAGGAGATAGGATCTCTTACTGTCCCCATTGTAGAGATGAGAACACCCATCTCTGAGTGTTTAAGCTACACGGCCAAGGCTACCCAGACCGTAATGGCTGAGCCAGGCCTAGCAGCCCAGTCTAACCTTAACCATTACCCGGTAGGGGGGTTGTCACCTAGGCACTGGGTCTGAGCCAACACACTCATGAAAACAAATCCCAAGCAACTGTTTCACAAGAAAAACACCAAGGGGACTAGAATCTACTAAAATTGAGAGCCCGTCGTATGCTAAGCATTTTGCAAGGGTGTCCTGGCTTCATTGCGATTGTTGTCAGGGGATGGGAACAAGACTGAGCTGCTTCCCAAGAGTGAGACTTTCACGTGTCTTGCCTCGCTCTGCACCACAGTGAGCTCTGCGCAAACCTTCTTCCTACCTGCAAAGTCTACCCAGGAGAACACTGAGACTCAGAGGGTGAGTGACATGCTCAAGGTCACAGAGCAAGCTGATGTCAGAGTTCTGCTTGGAACCCAGGCTTGCACTTTCCTCTGCTCCTTACCTGGTCCCCCTGCCCGGCAGGACCCAGCCAGCAGATTCCTGCCACAGGAGCCAAGCCCAACAAGGAGGTCACTTTTGTTCCAAGGGAACCTGTCCTCAAACACTTGGGCAGCCTGAGCCTATTCAACCTCTTTACCTTTTTAAGTTGTTATATCTTACCCCTCAAATCAGTAGAATATCTGTGCAGCCTTAATCTGTTACAAAGGAAAAAAAATTTTTCCTGAAAGCAGGAGATCGTGTCAGGTTGGTCGTCTGTGTCAGAGTCAGAGCAAGACCTCGGAGCTGAGAGATCTGAGTCTGGGTTCGGGAAGAGTTTGGCTCAGGCCACCCTGAGGGCAGCTCAGCACCGCCTGGACCACCTGCCCTGGCTCCTAGAGGGCGGCCATCCCACCGTGGGCCCGGGGGAGTGACTGGACAGAGCAGAGATCCACGCCCAGGGGCACTGGCACTGTGATCCCCAATGACCGGGAGTGTCCAACAGCCAAAATGACCACCACGCAGGGACTGTTGCCCAGACATTGTTGCACTGCTCCCCAAACTCTCTGAATGACAGGAAGATCTTGTAGCAATGAGGAAAACGTGCATGATATAATAAGCTTTAAAAAATCACAGTTAAAAATACGGTCTGGCACCTGAATGGGGACCCATAGCTGCTGGGTTTGTGTGGGCGGAAAGTGGGGCACAGCTCTTTTTTCCCTTCTTCAGATTTTATATAATGCGGTTGCTGTATTATTTTTATGATTTAAAAAAATTAAGGGGGGAAATGTGTTCACACCAAACCAATGGCTCAGTGAGGGGAGGCAACAAAAAGGATTGGTTTCCCTTCCTCCTGACACCAACCCCCACCACGGCTCCGGGTTTTCTCGCTGCTGCCCCTGGAACCCAGCCAGCCCGGGACGCCACGCCCTGGGCCCACAGCGTCCCACCACTCCGTGCAGCCCAGAGGGGCCACATGGATTCTCAGGCCCCTGAAAAGCCTCCTCGCCCGAGGCACAGCTAGATGTCCAGAGTGGGGGGTGACATGTTCCTGCAGAACACCTGAAAAAAGCCTCACCCCAAAATACATCCCTGGCCTTTGCCTGAAATCCCCCATTTGGGTCACCAGGGCTTCCTTCCTAAGCCCTAACAGAGACCACCTGCCTCCCCTTCATGCCCCATTTCCAATCCATGTGGCACACGGGTCTAGTTCCAGCCTGAGGTCAGTGCCCTCCGCCTCCGCCCTGGATGTTAAACAGACTCCAGCTCCCTCCCAGCGGTCCCCAGGCTCCACGCCCCAGCCAGCAGACAAGCCAGAGCCTGCCACGCCCTGCAGACACCCTCCGCAGCTGCCCACTGCCTCTCATGGAGCACAAGGCCCTGAGGGGTTCACAGGGAGCCCCGCGCCTGCCCCCCTCCCCAGACAGCCCTCCGCCCCAGCTGCCGGCCACGCCAAGCTGGCTCCTGTTTCTCAAAGGACACTGGGCTCCCTCTCGCCTGCTCCCCTGGCACGACGCCTCCTGCCTGCTCTGCCCGGCTCTGTGCTCACCTGAGCCTCCCACACTCAGCTCAGAAGCCATGTCTTCCGAGGGGCCTCCCTGACCTCACTATGTCCCAGTGTGTGTTGGGATCCCGCCGGGTCCTCCCACCCTCCACAGCACTCATCCCACACCCACCCTCGTCTGGACGTTTTAACGAGAACTTTCGACAGATTCTCAGGCACGGCAGCACATGCAAATCTCCTGGGTGGATTTCACCAGGCCTCCTGCAGGGACTAGGACCCGGGCGCAGCCCAGGCTTGGGGACGTTAAAGGAACTGATTTGCCAGGTCTGGGGAGACAAAGATGGGTGTCTCTAAGGGGCTCTCAGGCGATGCTGGCACAGGCCTGAGCCACAGATCTTCCCAGAAAGGCCCCAGAGGCTTTCGAAAAGATAGAGAAGGGGTCGCATAACCCAGTGTTCCCAACAAGCCGATCATCTCCACCTTCAAGTGTTTGCCAGAAGCTTCGGAGGGGAAGTGCAGCTTCAGGACGATGTCCAGGAGAGGGGGGAAAGGGAGCAGGAGGGTCTCCTGAGGGAGGCTGCAGCCCGTCCACTGCCCCGGACAAGCCACAGCGGCCGGGGCTCAAGTGCTGATGCAACGCTCCCTCCCCGTGGCCTGGCCAGGCAGGGCCCTCGGCCCGCTGCCTTGGTCCTTGCTGCCAACAGCGGCAGGTGGGCTGCAGTGTCGGCCTCCAGCCCTGAGATCCTGTCTCGGATGTTGTTTCCTTATCCCTTCTCTTTCAGGCGAGCACAAAGACCCATCGCCTTAGGTGGGAGCCTCATTAAAGACGTTGTTCTAAAATTTCAGCCCGCTCCTTCTGACTCTTGCATGTCACCCAAAATGCTGGTGACTTTTGAGCTTGTAGCCTTCATTCCCAAACCCACCCCAAATGGGTGGCAGAAAACCAGCCATCAGGGAGGTGAGGGCTTCTAATTAATCTCCAAATTTAAAACTAAAAGGCAGCAAGAGCCATTCCAGTTGGGTTCCGGCGTCTTAACGGTTCCTCACATTTACCTCCCCCTCCATCCCCAGCTGGTCTCCGCTCCACACACAATGGTCAGATTAAATGAACAGAAACTGGCTGGGACAGGGCGTGGCAGGGCGTTGGGTGGGAGCCCATCTGCGCAGCGGGGGGCTGAGAATCGGGGCAGGAGAGCGTGGCCCCCACCCTAGCTTCATGTGTGGTTTCTGCATCTGCTCAGGCTGCGGCAATGGGATGAGCCCGTGTCATGGACAGCCGGAGTCAGGCCTGCAGAGAGTGAGGACGGGGTGGGGGGTGGTTCTCAGACTGCACACAAAGGGTCCTGGGATCTCTCTAGAGCCCTCGCACGTTGCATGGTCTCAGGCAAGCCTCTTAATCACTCTGAACCTCAGTCTCCTCATCTATGAAATGGATATGAATAGAACCTACTGTGGTAGACAGGGGTCCCACCCAAAGGTGTCCACACCCCAATCCCCAGATCTTGTGACTGTGTTGGCTGACAGGGCAGAGGAGAATTATGGTCAAAGATGGCATTAAGTCTGCTAACCAGCTGATTTTACAGTAGAGAAATTATCCTGGATTTTCCAGGCAGGCCCAATGTAATCCACGGCTGCTTTAAAGTGGAAGAGGGAGGCAGGAGAGAGAGCAGAGGAACATGATGCAAGGACTCACCCAGCTACCGCTGCCTTCGAAGATGGAGGGAGTGGCCGGGGGGGGGGTCTGGTCTCCCCTGCACATGCCTTGACCTCAGCTCTCTCCTCTGTGCCCTCCTTCTCCACCCTCCAGCCGCACACTGGCCTCTGTCCAGCTCTTCCAGGGAGCGTGCGCCTTCCCAGCTGAGTGGCTTCCCGAATGCCACGCCTCTGTCCAGGCTTTCCTACCTCCCGCCTCACCTGCAGACGCCCTCTCCCAGGGAGCCCGCCCTCACTCACCAGGTGTTCTCCAGCAGCTCCCTCCCTGGGGTCATTTCTAGCACCTTCCATGCCATCACTGCTGATTCCTCTCAACACCTGACTATGTCTGCCCCAGGTGACCGGTGGGGCCTCGTCTGCTTTGCTCTCTATTACAACTGCAGCTCCTGGCACTGGGCTTGGCACACGGCAGGTACTCAACAAATGTGTTGAATGAATAAGTGAACACGAGGCCTCTGCAGAGTATTTCAATGTCTAAAAGCATCGTAAGATACAAAATGTTAGAAATCACAGGTTAAAAGGATGCACAAAAGCCTTAACACTTGAAAAAAATATACTAACAATAGGTCAGAGGCAACAGCTAAGGGGCGTGGGGTTTCTTAGAGGGGAAGAGTGATAAAATTGTTCTAAAATTGACTGTGGTGATGGTTACACAAGTCTGTGGACGTGGCAAAGCCATAGCATTGCACGTGTTAGACGGGTGAATCGCATGGCGCGTGAATGCTATCTCAATAAAGCTGTTACAAAAAAACAGGTGCATCTGGGTAAAAAGTATGATAGTATTCTTTGTACTGTTCTTATAACTTTTCTGCACACTTAAAATTATTTCCCAAAAAAGTTTTTTAAATGGGTGAATCAGATCACGCTATCTTGAGTGGGATTTTAGAAATCCCTCCTGCCACCCCCTTCACTCCATAAGCATTTATTCTGCATTTATTCCATGCCCCACTTGTCACAACAGCAAGCACTTTACAGGCATTAATTCACTCACTCCTTGAAGTCCCCCTGGGAGGTAGGTCCTATTGATTTCCCTGATGTACAGGTGAGGAAACTGAGGCCCACTGAAGGGGTGGCTTGCCAAGATAACCCAGCATGTACATAGAGAAAGCAGGACCCAAACCTTGGCTGCCCGACCAGAGAGATGAGACCCTTCACCCGAGCCAAGGCCAGACTCAGGCTTTGGTGTCAGTTACGGGGTGTGCGTCCAGAGATGAGGCCTAAAAAAAACAGGCAGGCCGGTGTGTTTTTTTTCCAAGGGGGTCTAATTCAGTCTCTCACACATGTCTTGCCCACAGCACCTGGGCCAGCTTCTGGCCGGAGGGGCCACAGAAACCTCAGCAGCGCATGTTGCAACAGCGTGGCTCTGCCACACGGCAAAGCCAGCAGCTGCTCAGGAAGATGCAGCGTCTGGCTGCCCAACGCAGGTGGCCAAGAGAGGGCCGGGGCCACTCTGGCCAGGCACAGCACAGTCTGGCCTTGGGGCCCAGGGCAGCATGACCTCCCTGCTAGGGGACCCCCCGCCGACTCCCCACCTGCGGGTGAGGTGAGATCCTGAAACCAAACCTCCCCTGACCGGTTCCCCTTCCGACGCCAGCGAAACGTGGGACTTCCACCACCGATTCCTTTTCTGGAGTCACTTGTTCCTTAGGGCAGGACGTGGAGAGCTGGATTCAGGAAGTTGCTGGGCATCTTCAGTTTTCAACTTCGTGTTTTCACTTTTCTTATCAGAAAGGTACATGAGTAATCTCGTGAGCAGGGCACCTTGTCACTGTGGAACTACCTCGATGTGCAGGGTCCCCAAAACTTAGCTGTCCCCTCATATGCGTATCAAGGTGGGAACCTGAGACGAAACGAAATTCAGAATGAGAAGAGCTGAAATAGAAACAAGAAGAACTAGGGACAGGAGCCAGGGCAGGCCACACGGCGCTGGCCTCTGTGAGAGGCGAGAATGTTCTAGGAGCAAAATCCACCCTCCATGGCTGCACTGAGGAGACAACCCCGTCCCAGAAAGGGATCAGCTTCCTGAGCCACACAGGCCCAGTTCTACCAGTGGGCAGATGCCCGACATGCAAAATCACTTCTCCTCTCTGAGCCTCAGTTTCCTCATCTGTAAAGTGGGGCACCAGTAACGCCCACCCCACCTGGTTGTGAAGGATTAAGTCAGCATGCCCATCAAGTGGTCCTGTTAACTCCAATAACTGTGATTTATGGAGCACCTATTTATTCTATCAATCAGACAACACTATCCAGCACTGAGATACTCCACCCTGCCACGCGCTGGGCACCATGCTGAGCACAGACTGCCCCATCTCCTTGACACTTACAGCCATCCGGGGAGGTTGGTCTTGTTATTCCTATCTTAACAATGGGAAAACTGCGATGTTCAGGGCCAAGTGGCCAGCCCAGAGTGGATCTGGGTCTGTGGCCTGCTGCTTAAACCACTTAAAGGGGGGCCCTCTTTAAAATAAAGATGCAAAATTCAGCTCATGTCCTTATAAAGGCCCAGGCAAGGAAGGAGGGCTGCAGTTTGGCCAGATCCCCCCAAGGCCAAATGGTCCCGGTACCACAGTCAGGACAGAAACAGCATCCAAAGAGCTGAGCACGTGCAGTTACCCCACCATGGCAATAATCCAGGCAAGAGATGGCAGGGCCTGGGGAGCAGGCAGCAAGGTGACAGCCAGGCTCCTAGTCTCTGCAGCTGTCCTTAACTTGGACACAGAGGCCAGGAGAAACAGGCTTCGGGGTGAGGGCAGTGGCTGCAGTAAGGAGTTTGGGTTGAGACATTTTCTGTATGAGGGGCCTGCAGGCCATCTGGGCACAGAAGTCCAGGGCATTCCTTAGACCATTCCGGAATCCATCACATTGGCGCTAAAGACATGGATTTGGAAGTTGTCAGCCAAGGGTAGTGGCCACATCACGGGAGTAGATGTGGTCACGTGAGAATTCGCAGGCCTGACATGGGATAGCACAACCTCAGGAGATGGCAGACCTGAAGTCCCTCCTGGTGATGCCACCAGCACACCTGAGAATGCACAAGCACCGCCCAGGGGTATTTCTCTTGAACTCAGGGTGCCACCCCAGACACCATGCAGCAATTGCTGTGGGCCCCCCATTCTCCTTGCCCTCACCCCCCCAATGCCAGCTGGACACCCTGAATCTCTTTACCTGACAGTTTTCTCTGGGACCTGCATCTGCTTTACTGCCTGGGCAGGGGCCAAAAGTGCCAGGGAAATTCACACCCCTTGGGAACTGCACTTGGATGTGTTCCTTTTACCTTCATAGCAACCCTGAGAAACAAGTACTATCATTATCACCCCACTTTACAGATGAGGAGGCTGGAGCACAGAGAGAGGGGTCACTTGCCCAGAGTCATATAGCTGGTAGGTGGCCAGGATTCCAGCCAGACAGCCTGTCACCAAGCGGCACTCATAGCCGGCACGTCGTGCCTCCTCATGGCTGCACCCAGCTATGGCCAGCGTTGGAAGTCATGTCATTCACCTGCCTTGACATCTGGCTGACTCCAGCCATCTGCGAGGCTCCCTCGGGACACTGACGGTGCAGGCATTAAGCTGTCCATGCTGGGCCCTGCCCCAGGCTCTCCGTGCGCATTTCATCCCCCCCACCCCACCGGCTTCTCTCCTCCCCTCCGCCCACTGCAGGTCCAGGGCTGAAGTTGCTGCCTCACTGGGGGAAGCTTCTCTCTTCGCACTCAAGATTCAGGTTTTAAAAATAAAGAAAAATAAAGCTAGGTTCAAAATTAGCACAAGTTTCGCTACAAAGAACACAAGACACAATTTCCTGCATGGTTTTTTTCTTCAGTTTTTTCAAGGCTTCCAGAAAAGTTTCCTCTGCAAAACTGAGATCAGAAGGGTAAAAAATGCAAATGTGATGGTCCAACCTTAACCCACCCCCTGACCCAGCACAGGGCAGCCACAGAGACAGGAGAGAGAGATCCAAATCCCAAAGGCCTGGGGGCTCCAAACAGGACACGGGCTGGATCATGAGGGGTCACCGGGACTGCAGGCCCCGCGAGGACAGGGGTGCCTCCTTGGGCCCTGGGCCTGGCACCGTGCTTGGCTCAGTAGATGGATGGTGCATGATGGGTGGGCAGATGAAGGAATGGATGTGAGCGAGCAAATGAACAAACTGTGTTTCTGAAAACCACGTCACTCGATGGCTAACAGAACCAACCTGACAGGAGACGCAGCCAAATGCTCACACTGCAGACCTGGGACTCACACAGACTCAGAGCAAGATTTGAGTTCTGGCTCTGCCCTGGCGGGCAGGGGACCATCAGAAAGGGCTTGCCCACAGATGGAACTGCCGATCCGGGCAGCCCATACCCAATAAAGCTGAGATAGCACGTGGCCCGAGAGCACAGGCGCCCTGTGTTAGACCCAAGAAGGGCAGAGACTGTAGTTAGCCAACAGAGAGGTCTCAGGTGAGGCAGGCTTCCAAATAGCCATTCTGGGAAAGAAGCTGCTAATGTGGGATCCAGGCAGACAGACAATAGGGACGCAGGAAACCACTCAATAGGAAAGATAAACTTTCCACTATCCAAGTCTCCCTGCAATGGAACAAGCAGCAACATTATACAAAACTGAGCTCCCCATTATTTCAAGTATTCAAGTCCTTGAATGGCCATTTATGGTAGATTAAAGATGCCCACAAATTCTCTGACACCCATCTCATTAAAGGTTGAGGTCTATGTCTCTTACTTCAATCTGGTGGACTCTGTGCCTGCTTTGACCAATAAAATACATAGACCTGATGCTGTCAGTTTCCAGGCCTGAGCCTTAAGAGTCTGGCAGCTGCTTCTTCCTGTCCCTCTTGGTGTCCTGAGCCACCATGGAAGGAGTCTATTTACCCTGCTTGGGAGACCACATTGAGTGGCCCTGAGGCAACATGGAGACAGAGAGGACCCAGCTGAGCCAGCCTTCCCATCATCCCAACAACAAAGCCACCTTGGGCCCCCCAAGGGGTCCATCAACCAGCTGAGTCCCACTGAGAGACCCCGGTCGATGGTGTGTGGAACAGAAGAACCAGCCAGCTGAACCCTGCCTAAGCTGTAGACCCACAAAGGTATGAGATAGAATAAAGTGGTGGTTGTTTTATACCACTGAGCTTGCAGCAGTTAGTTTTGCAGCAGTAGACAGCTGGAACACCAACTGTTTGAAATACCACGGAGGGGAGTTCTGTCCAAAGAAGAGTGATGGACCATGTGGGTCTCTGAGACACTGAATCTGTGTCGTGGGGCTACAGAATCAACAAGGGGCAGGCCTTTCTAATTTGACTCTCACTTTGGTTTGATAAAACCCAGACTGATGAGGCTGGGACATGGACTTAAGATTGGAAATCCCAAATTAGTGAACTCAAAAATTTCACTTTATCCCCCTTGAAATGAACTCTTATATGCCGCCTAAGAGAAAGAAAAATAATTTTTAAAAAAAGACAAGATAATACGAACTTTAATGGTGAGAATTATCCTTCCATCGTGTCCAGGATAGCTAATGTCCAAGTTTTCCTCATTCATTCATTACATTCAACAGATATTTACTGAGCTGAGCACCTGCTGTATTCCAGGTGCTCCAGGTACTCTGGCATACAGGTTCTGGGGCTACAGTGGTGAACACAGACAGATACAGTCTCATCCTCCTTGAGCTTATTGTCTGATAGAGGAGACACTATAATTAAAAAGAAAAACTCACAGACGAGTATATGTGTGCTAACAGGTGGTGAGCTCTGTGAGTGTGTAGTAGGGGAACAGTCCTAATCTGGAGAGATTTTCCTAAAGTGGTGCTTAAGATGGGATCTGAAGGAAGCAGAAGTTAACCAGTCCAGGAGGAAAGAGGCAGCGGAAGTAGCATGTGCAAAGGCCCTGGGGTAGATGGAAGGGGATATGACATGCTGGAGAAAGTGGAAGAGAGCCAGTGTGACCAGAGCCAGGATGGCAAGGGCAGCAGGAGGGAGCTAGGGCCTGGGTGGGGGGCAGGGCCAGAGCACCCAAAGCTTTACAGACCACACCAAGGGTGATGCACTCCTTGGCTGTTGAAAAGATTGCTCAGATCAACTTTCTAATGAATGTCTTGAATAGCTGCTAGAAGAAGGTCATCTTGTCCATGTCAAAACCCCTGGAAGGCCAGGGCTAGAAGGGTCACAGAGTCTGCCTCAGCCACTGCCCTCCTGGGTAGACCAGATGACCAGGCAGAGAACAGGTACCCAAGGCAGAGAGGCCAGGGTCAGAGCCTCTCTTACGCCCCCAGGCTTTGCTGCCTCGAGAAAGTCCTGTAGTGTGCCTGGACCTCAGTTTTCCTCCAGGTGCAGTATGGGAAGGAGAAAAAGAGTCACTTTACAGTGGAAAAACTGACAAACACCCCAGCCAGGTGGTCAAGGTCCACATCCACTGTGATGCATTATGGTGACAGCATGGACCCTTGTGGCAGGCAGAATAATGGTGTCCCCATCCCCAAGACATCCATGTACTAACCCCCAGAACCTGTAGACATATAAGGTTACATGGCAAAGGGCAATTAAGGTTGCAGATGGAATCAAGGTTGCTAATCAGCTGACCTTAAATTAGGGAGATTATCCAGGTGGACACAAAGTAACCACAGGGTCCTTAAAAGTAGAGAGGGAAGGTGGGCGGTAGCTCAGCCCTGTAGCCCCACCTACTTGGGAGGCTGAGGCAGGAGGATCACTTGAGCCCAGGAGTCCGAGGCTGCAGTGAGCTATGATGATGCCACTGCACTCCAGCCCGGGCCACAGAGCAAGATCCTGTCTCTAAAAATTAAAAAATAAATTTAAAAAAAAGAGAGGGAGGCAGGAGAGAAGAGTCAGAGAGTCAGACGGGATGTGAGAAGGACTCACCCGGCACCGCTCACTGGCTTTGAAGATGGAGGCAGGGGCCATGAGCCCCGGGATGCAGGTGGCTTCTAGAAGATGGACAAGGCAGGGAGCAGATTCCCCCCCGGGAGCCTCCAGAAGGAACAGGGCCCACATCTCGATGTGAGCCCACAGAGACTGATATGGCCTCTGGCCTCCAGAACTGTAAGAGAATGACTTTGTACTGTTTAAAGTCACTACGTTTGTGGCAATTTGCCACAGCATCCATGGGAAGCTGACACGCAGAGTAGGTAAGAGACCACGTGAGGGCCAGGAGACATTCTGCTCAAACAGTGACAGGGACAAAAGACGTATGAAGGGCCCTAGACACTTTTTGGACATAGGAAGAGACTGTTAAATTGTAGTCATCCTACGATGCTCTTTTGACCAATTCAGTTATTGTTATTTTGAGGCTTTTAATTTTTCAGATGATTGGCCACAAATTTCAGTGTTCAAAAGCAGGTTACCAAGAGAAAAATGCTGCAAACTCCTACTCTCAGTTCCCTCCTGACACTCTCAGACACTAGACAGGCCATCGGGACAACCAGGTAAAGATATATAGGTGATAAGTCACTGGCCACTTTCATTTACCCGGTCAGTGTGCATGGGATACCCATCACTATGCTCTAGTGGATATTTGTCACTAATTTGGGGCCACCCAGCCTTCAGAGCCCTTCTGCGCTCTGGGGATTTCCCATCTTGAGAGAGGGGAGTGGAAAATGCTAGACACTCACTTTCCCAGCCTCCTCTGCAGGTAGGGCGCATCCGTGTGACTCAGGCTCACCAGGTGCCCGCACACCTGGCTTTGACTCTGTAACCAGGACCCAAAAGCAAGGGAAGAGGGACTGGCTTCCACCCACCCAGCATCCTTCCAACAAGGTCCTATTTACCTTAACTCAACCACAGTTGGTGTTTGCTGTTTACAACTAACACTTCTAACTGACTCGGGGCCAGGACCATGTGTGACCCTACAACACTGTCATCAAGGGAGCATCCTGCAAATGGCCTGCCTGCTCTGGTCCTCCCTCTCTCTAGGAGGATTAAGGAAGGCTTGGTATTATTATCACCAATTAATCATCACAAAAGTGATGCAGATGAGTCAAGGAAGAATCAGGAAAAGATCCCCACCCCACCCCCGCCCCGAGAGCAAACAGCGCTGCAAGAGTGCAATTCTCCCCGGGGCACCAGGTTTTGTACCGACGCCAGAAACAGCACCATAGGAAAGTTGGACAATCCTCTCTTTCATTTCCTAGCATGGTGACAGTTCTGAAAGTGCCTTGCTTTGCATGTGATACCTCACTTACACCCCAGCACAGGCGAAGCGGGCATTGCAGAGAGTCCTGTTCTACAGCTGAGCAGGTGGAGGCCAGGGGTGATTTGTCAGTGACGGGGCTGGGATGAGAACACAGGCTACAGAGTCCTCACACTTTTCTAATTGGCAAGGAAGGAGGGGGACAGGTGAGCAAGAGGAATCAGATAATGTCCCTTAGGATGCTTTGGGCAGTAAGGAGCACAAGGTTCTGACTCAAGGGGATGTCTGCCCTCACAAACAGGGAGCCCTAAACCGAGGCAGCCTGGGGCCAGCACTTCAGAGCTCTGCCACTCCTGTCTCCATGTGGCAGTGTCACCCACGGGCTGGCAGCAAGATGGTGGCCCCATCTCCTTCCCACCCTCTGGACACGCCATGTGATGAGGAAGGAAGGGCCTCCCCAGAAGCCCCAGCAGGACATCTCATTGGTCATTATTCAGTCACATGCCCCCTCCTGCACCAATCACTGAGAAGGGGAATGGTTAGGGTTAGGGTTTGGGTTCACGGTCTTAGTGAGTGATCAGGATTCCTAGCTGGGTATGAAGATGGGGAAGTCTGGATATCTGAACAAAATCAGGGATCTGTGAGCAAAGAAGAGGGGGGAAATGCATGCCAGCGGTCAAGCAACAGTCTTCTCTTCACTGGCCAACTTCAGGCCAATTCTGGTCTGTCACCCAAACCTTGTCCCTGAGTCTTGGTTTCTTTACCTGAATAACGGGAACAATGCTCTTATAAGGTGTTGGGTCAGATGACATGATGTGGTCACAGCCTCCAGCAACAGTAGGTTCTCAACAAATATGAGTTCCCTTCATAATGAGGAGGATGCTCTATCGTCACCACGATAGCACCCGCAGAGCCATTTGATCCTTGGCACACTCAGCGAGCCAAAGCTTTAATGCTGCCCATGTCTGTTTCCTCCAGACTTGGAAAAGGGACTCACACCAGAAGCTTGCTGCGGCCTGGCACTCCAGGTCATGGGGTTTGAACCGACTATGCTGAGATGCGTCTTGGTCCCCATTCAGCAAGAGCTATGGTCACCTGGAGACTCTGGAGGTAACTAGTTCTCACCTGATGAACAAAGTGAGAATGCCAGGTGGCATTAGCGGGAGATGGTGATGGTCAGTTCCAGAACATTCCAGTTGCTTTAGAATCCACTGCTCACCCACTCACGACTCATCCACTTGGTTGTTCAACAAACATCCCCTGAGTGCCTACTCCGTGCCAAGGAGTAGATTGGACACAGAGTCAGCAGCCGTTACATCTGATTCTCTGTGAACAGGCTGTTTTTACATTCTTGGCATTTTTAAAGCAATTCTGTTTGAAATGAAACAGAAATTATAAGCCTCATTTAAAAATACTTCTTTTCCTCCCACCTAACCTAAGACAGTGTGTCTCATGATGTCATTCACATTTTCCAACTACAAACCACCTTCAGCTCAAGCCCAAGAACATGATGGAAGCAAAGGAAAATTTCTTGAGAAAGCTCTGCACTAACAGTGGTTTTGAGTGGAAATATCTTCTTGGCTGTGACAGCATCATGGTCGAATCTCACACCCAGAGAAAGGAAACGCTGACTTTAACCTCAAAACGAGGAAGACCATAATAGCGAAAAGAAAGAAAGAAAAAATCCTCCACCCCAGAAGCCCCCAGCCGCGGCCTGGCCTGGGAACATGTCAGCAATTTTTCCAAGGAGAAGTTTTTCAAGGCCGACCCCAGCAAGGCCGAGAGCTGGGATGATAGAACCCGAGACGGTGGCCGCGGGAGAAGGCAAGTGCCAGCCAAGACGAGGCTGGCAGAACGAGGCAGGAGGAAGTGGCTTTGTAAGCCATTGGCCTCACGGCAGGCGGAGAAGCAGAAACTTAGCCAAGCAAGGTGCAGAGCTATTTTCATCCTTGGGGTTTTCACCCCAGGGTCCCCGAAGTGCTCAGGGCAGTGCAGCTCTTCCCCGAGACGGCCAGGGCCCTGGACCGACAGGAAGGGACGAAAGAGAAGCCAGGCGTGGGGGCGAGTGCAGGTGGGGCAGCACAGCCCCTTGGCAGGAGCCGGAGCTCCTGCTGCCCACTCTCTGCGCCTCGGTTTCCTCCTCGTCCACCGAGGCTCTGCGCGGGTTTCCCGTGGCTACTGTCTTGGCTGCTGCAACAAAAGACCACAAATTCAGTGCCTTAGAACAACATACTTTTATTCTTTCACAGTTTTGGAGGACAGAAGTCTGACACGGGTCTCACGGGGCTAACGTCAAGGTGCGGCAGAACGGTGCCTTCTGGTGGCTCGAGGGCAGGATCCCCTCCTGCCTGCGCTCCTTGACTCGCCGCCCCTCCCCAGTCTTCAAAGCCGGCAGCCGCACCTCTCTGACCTCCGCTTCCAGCGCGCGTCTCCTCTCTACTCTCACCCTCCTGCCCCCTCTTATGAGGACCCGGGTGATGACGCTGGGCCCACCAGATAACCCGGGATGCCCTCCCCATCTCGAGACCATTTGCCAGGAAAGCTCAGATATTCCTGCGCTCTTTCTGGGGACCAGGATGTGGAGGTCTTGATGGCATTATTGTGTCCACCACAGCTGCCCATCCCCTTGAACCTCCTAAGGGTCTGCGTATGAGGGCCCAGGTTCATGCACAGGGGCTCGGTGCCCTCCTATGTGCTAAACCTCTGACCGTGCCCCCATCTGAGAATGATCTAACACACGTTCAGGACCATTCCTTGCTGTGGCTCGCGCCCAGAGCTCACTGTCACAGCCCTCTCTGAGCCAGGCAGCCACACACGTGCTGCGTGGGCCTCGAGTTTCCACCGGTGCTTTTCTCTCCCACCTGACACGCTTCTCCCTTTTAGCCAACCTCAAGGCCCAGTTTAAGTATCTCACGTTCCTGTGAAACCTTCACCACGGGGAGAGTACAGGTTCTGGGATCAGCCCTGCCCAGCCCCCAAACAAGGCTCCATGCTCTGGGAAGTGTAAATACAGCTAAGCTGAGATCGCAGCCAGATCAGGAGGGGGCGGCAGGGGCTTGGTCCAGTCTGGGCCAGAGCAGGCAGGTGTGGCGAGGAGCCCAGGGCTGGCATTAGAAACCGCCAGGGAGGAGCAGGAATGGACGCAGGAGTGGGCACGTACAAGCTCCCAGTGGAATCCCTTGGAGTCCCACCTGGCACCTGCTGCCACATCTGGGACATCAGACCTTCCCTTGGTTTCCATCCCGGCTTCTATTTACCAAGAACACCCACTCACAATACTCAGCCACCAGCACCGACCACTCAGAGCAGACGCCAGCACTACAAAACAGCATGGGCTCCCTTCCGAAGTCTATGAGAACACCCATGAGTCCATAAGGAGAAGACAGAAAACGCAGCGGAGCAGTGGGCAAGATCTTCAACCTGCACTTCACCAGGAAATACACAGCAAGGAGCCCAGTCCCATTAGTCATTGGAGAAGTGCAAATTAAAACCAGAGTGAGCATCACTGCCCCGCCGGAATGGCTAAAATGCAAATGACTGAAAGTGCCCAGTGTCAGTGAGGATGTGGAGCCACAGGAACACTCGTGCTGCCCACGGCAACGTGCACTGGGGCAACCGCGCACCTGTGACTCAGAAATCCCACTCTGAAGCAGGCGCACCTGTACACGACCACGCACCACAGAACCAAGAGTGGGGGCCAAGAACTGGAAACAAAAGCCAGGTGCCCATCTATGGGGGCGTGGGTCCCACGTGACACTGTCACCATGGAATGCAACGCAGCAATGAAAATGAAGGAACGACCCCCAGCTACACACAATGGAGGCTGAGCGGGGGACGGCAGATACAAAGGAACTTGCACTGTCTGGTCTGTTGATGTAACACCCAAAATAACAGACCTGTTTAGGGACTAGTTGTTGTAAAAGTATAAAGAAAAGCAGGAGAGTGCTTACCCTAAAAGTCAAGACTGTGTTGACTTCGGAGGGGTAGAACTGCCCTCCAACCAACATCTCCCCTCGGAGGGGGAGGCAAGAGCGTTAGGAGCCAGCCCGGCCAAGCAGCAGATGGCGAGGATGTGTTTACTGTGGGCTCACTCTGCAGCGTCTAAGGCCCTTTCACAAAAAGTCATCACATTGTGGATTCCCACCCCATTTGCCAGGCGAGGAAACTGAGGGTCAGAGAGATTTAAGGGACTTGTCCGAAGCTGCATGGCCACAGAAATGACAAAGGCAAGCAGAGCACCTCTGCCTGCCTCCAGCCTCGGGCTGTTTCTGCCATTCCTGGCTCTGGACCAGGGAGGGAGCAGCTGCTGTTCACCTCTGGTCCCTACAGGTTTTCACACCCAAGAGGGAGAGAAAGGATCTAAGCTGACACCAAAATCAGGAAACGAAAGGAACCCTTGAGGGAATTACCTTGGGTTTCAGAAAGGCCCATGTCCCTGACCTCTGCCCGAGACTTCCGAAAAGCAGGCTCGTCTTGAGTAAAACTGTTTCTTGACTGAAAGTCTTGCAGCTTTGCCCGGGCTGTTTGGAATTGTTCTTTTCCTTGTGACCACAAAAAGTAACCAGTGTTCAAAGGCCTTGTTAGCTTCACAAGACTTTCAGAAGGTCTGAAGACCTTCAGGGTAGCCCCCTCTCCTCCCCTGGGGACATCATGTGCCCCCATATCCCAGCTACCCCAAACCTGGTTTCCACACCCAGCCTGAGGTGCCTCCTGCCAGCCACCCCTGTCCTCACCCACCAGGGACCAGCCGAACCTCCCCTCCACAGGGCCCTTGTCCCCATCCCCTGAGCCCCTGGAGCCTGTGCCATGCCTGGCACAGATCACAGAGTGCCCCAGCTGTGGGAAACACTTTTAGCTCAGCTCCTAAGGGCAGGGAGCGTGCACCCATTTGTCAAGAACTGTTTATTAAGCACACACTACACGTTGGAGATTTAACAGTGACTAAGACAGACACAGTCCCTCCCTTTGTAACAATGAACATCCACTGCTGTGTTTCTCCATCTTGGCACTATTGACACTTAGGGCTGGATAATTCCAGCTGGGCAGATGGGGGGCCGTCACCCAGTGCGCTGTGTGGTGTTAAGCACCATCCCCATCCTTGACCCAGTAGATGCCAGTAGCACCTGTCCCCAAGTCCTTACAACCAAAAATGTCTCCAGACATGGCCAAATGTCCCCTGAGGACCAAATCACCCCTGGTTGAGAACCACTGATCAACTAGTAGGAGACAATGAGGACACTAAATAATCACAAGAGAAATGTATAATTATGCCTGCTAAAATTCCTCCAGCCCTGGGAGGCAGGAACTCTTTTACAGATGAGGAAATAGCTCGGTGGTGCCCTGGGATCTGCGCTGGCTCACACTTACAAAGGGGTACCGTCAGGGTCCCAGCCTGGTCTCCTGCCCCCAATCCCTGGTGGCAATGTGCGGAGAGGTTTGAAAGGGAAAGGAGGGACCCACCCCACTGCAAAAATTCAGAAATTCACAAAAGAGACTTCCTCTACAGAGGCAAGACTGTAAAATCAGTGCCTACTGCAGCAGAGAAGAGATGCACAAAGGTCCTTCAAGAGCCAGAACAGATGTATGTCAATCAATGGGACCCAGGCAAAGAGGCAAAGGAGGGAAACTGAGTCAAATGCTGGCCCTCCCACCCTGAGCACTGTCCAAGGCATCCTGGCTGAGCAGCTGTGAGCAGGGGGCTTCCTTGGCACAGATGTCCCAAGAATGAACAAGAACTCTCGGGTCAGGAGGCGCTGTGGTGCACTGGTGACCACGCCTTGGACTCCAGAGCAGCCAGCTGGGTTTGGATCTCAACCCCACCCCTTACTGATTGTGTAACTAACCTCGTCCATGTTATTTAGCCTTTCTGTGCCTCCATTTCCCCATCTGCAAAATGGAGAGAATGAGAACACCACCAACCTCACAGGGCGTCACAATGATGGAGTGACTCTGCCAGGGTCCCTTGTGCAGCCACTGGCACACTCAACTGAGCCTAATTCCAGGAGGAGATTCGCAAAGACACTAATCTCATAGGTGTGGGTGGGGTCTCAGGCAGAGGTCAGCAAACTTTTTCTGTAAAGCCATAAAGAGTAAAATAGTAAATATTTTAGGCTTGGGGGACCCTGCGGTCTCTGCTGCAATTGCACAACACTGTCGTTGTAGCAGTGGGCCGGATTCGGTCTGCAGGCCAGATTTGCTGACGCCTGGTCTAAAGGAACCAAAAGAGACCAGGCAGGAACCAGGACAAGCAACAGCAGAGCCGTCACCTCCAAAGGTGGTGGTGCCCAAAGGGACAAGGGGAGAGATTGGCTGCTGAGCCCAGGAAGAGAGTCACATGGAGTCTGCTGCCTTGGAAGGGCACAGTCAACTCAGGGGGACTCAGGGAGGAAACTGGGGTGAAAATGCCCTGACCTCTCTTTCCTCCCTCCCTCTGATCTCTTGCCAGGGCTCCCACTGGAAAGGCTGTTAATGGCCCATGGAGGTCAGTCTCCTGGGCAGAAAGCAGGTGGATGCTGGGGACAACGGGAAAATGGTCAGCAAAACAAGCTTAGAACACTGCTCAGGTAGGTGCTCAGGCGTTGTTACTAAGCCATCCCTGTGAAGAGGCCCTTTGAAAAATCTCTTAACTCCCTCTGGTCGACCCCACACCCACCAAGCAGTCTCCCAAATTGCTGTTCACATCACTTGGCCACAGGGGGAAGCTGACACAAACACTCAGGTGTGCTTGGCAGTTGTACGAAGGGGTCACAGTGGTTTAAACATCCCTCTGTCACAGAGCTGGGGAGACCATCCTTAGGGAGAGGTCCCCACCCCATGGGCCAACCAATCCAGGTAAGGGGCTGAGGCCGTGGGGGCTTTCCCCGCACCTCTGAGTCAGTATGCACCATTGCATGCCTTGCCACCAAAACTGCACCTGGGCACATCCCTCAGCCAGTGGTGAGGGATCTCTATGAAGAGGCAATGCAAGCCAACAACCCCCCAAAATAGCCACGGTTGTTAAGAACCAACACTTTTCCTCCAGGGTTGTGCTGAGTTCTCCCACCGTCGCTGACATTGGAATGGTGTCATTAGGATCATCCCAACAGCCAACATTTGCCCAGGGCTTACAATATGCCAGACACTTGTCTAAACACTCTACACAGAGGATCTCATTTAATCCTCATGACAACTACATGAGGTCAGGACAGTTAAGTTCCACAGCATCCGTGTGATATAGGAATGACAGATCACTTAGAGCCAAGAACAGTAAAATTCAGAGAGGGGAGGTCGCTTCCCTGAAGTCACACAGCTAATCAGAAAGGAGTCAGGATTGGAAGCCGGGTCTAGCTGACTTCTCAGCCTGTGTATGCCCTGCGCAGCAGCCCACACTGGACCTGGGTGGGAATTCAGGCCCATGTCCTAAACCGTCTCCCCCTCCTCCTTCCCCTCTCCACACCCCACCCAAGCTCCCCTCAGGTGCCACCCAGTGGTTCTGCCCCAGGGGTCTCTGCCTCTGTCCCGCAGCACTGTCTGGCCCAATGATGCAACAGCCCCAGCCAGCCTTGCAGTTGAAATGTTCTGAAATGTACAGTAGACCAGGCCATCTGCTTCCTCCAAACATCACCCTCTGCCTCTGTCGGGAGCCAGGGCAAACGTACAAGGACGCCAGGCAACAGTCACTTTATTTCTGGGTTCAGGATTTCTAACTGGCCTGGGTTGCTCAATGCCTCCTTTCAGACACAGGGAGCAGAGAGGCCAGAAGAAAGGGTTTTGCAGATGCCGCAGGAAGGGAAACGCTGAATGGAGACAGCACAGCTGGGGCTGCTAAAATGCACTGTGATTTTTCTCCCCCAAAGCTGGTCAAGACAACAGCCAGAGTCCCTCACTCCTGGGTTTCTCTAAGAGATTTTTATTTTCAAGTTTCCTTATTCTTTCTAACTCCCTCTGGCCCTTATAATTTAGAAAAAGTCGAAGGAGGAGGTGCCTACGACGTACCAGGCCCACGATGCATGTGTGTAACCCACACAAAGCCAGGAGCCATGGGGCTCAGGCTCAGAGGAATGTCCTCCTGGAGAAAACATAGTTCAGCAACCAAATGAGACCTCAGATTAACTCACACCCTCCATCTGCATGAGTTGAGACCCATGAGATAGGTCCACACAGAACCCACAACAGCATCTGCAAAAACCCTTTTCCTCCGCTCTGCACCTCCATCACGCAAGGCCTAGCCGCCCTCGACACTCAGCTCTAGCACTTTCTTGCCTTGCTCCCTCCCTCCCTTTCTGTATCCTACAGTTCACCTTAGCCTCCCTCCAGCAGGAAACCACCCCTCCAGAAAGGGAGGAGAAGGCAAAAATTGAGCTCACAGTTAGTTTTCTCCTGGAAAACCGGAAGGAGGGAAGACCCTCATGATAATTTTTGCTGTAAGACTTTTGTTAGTTCATTTAACCTCACAGAAGCCCCATGATATCGCTCTCATTTTTTCATTTTTTTGTAGGGAGAAGGAGAGCAGAAGGGAACTGACATTTCTTTAGCACCTGCTATATGCCAGGCAGCTTCAAACACACTGTTTCCACAGCCCTTTGTTCCCCTCCTAGGGCCCCACGATGTCCACGTCCATGTGCTACTGTGGCCTCTCCCACTACCTGCCGCCTTCACCGCCAGAGCCTGACCTGGACACACCCACTCTCTGGCCACTCACTCAACAAGCATGAACCAAGCACCACTGCATGCCAGGCACTGGGCCGGGAGCTGGTCTAGAGCAGTCACAAGGAAGTCCTTGCCCTTGCACAGAGCAGAATGCAAATAAGTAACTACAATATAACTATTTAATAGTTGCATTATAATTAATTATACAATTATAATATATACATGGAATATATTTATATATTGTATACAATGTACACATGTATATTGCATACAATATACATGTGTATCTATTGTATATATTGTATACAATATATAACATATAAATTATATATAAAGCATACAATTTATACAATTACAATAATTATTAGATCATTGTATAGATAATTATATAATCACTTCAATAATTCATATAACTTGTGATTTGAGGAACAAATCAAAAAAAACAAAAAAATTCTTGTAACTATTTATAAAATTAAATAATATTTATAATTAGAGACAATCAAATAACTCTATTGTATAATATAATTATATAAATAATTTGTTACATTAAATATTTAATAATTAGTAATTATTAAATAATTACACATAGCTATTTAATTGTTGGTATTATAGTTCACTGATATAAATCATTGTAATTATTTATTATTTATAATACTTACAATTTAATAATATAGTAATTTAGTTATACAAATGATAAATGCAAACACACTTTTTTAGTACTTACTACATGCCAAGCACTGTTCTAAGCTCTCTATGCTTATTAGGTCATTTAACCCTCACAATAGGTAATATTATTACCCCCCTTTTCGCAGATGAGAAAACTGAGGAACAGAAAGTTTAAGTAATTTTCTCAAGGACACACAGCTAATGAGTACTGAGCTGGAACCGGAACACGGGGTCGTCTGAGGTCCTGGCCACTCTACACATGCCCCTCAATAATCCTGACAAGCACTTTGGGCAGCAGACGCTGGCCCACCTGCCCCGCCAACCCCAGTCTGTACCCAGGACTCCCAGCTGCCAGCACCTGTTATTTCTCTTGCTCTCACGAGGAAACGCTGGCAGAGCCACGGAGTTGGGGACAAGGCAAGGAAAGGGATGAGGAAGGGGGTGGAAGGGTGTAGGGAAACGGAAAACTCCGCACAAGGCTCTCGCCGGAGCAGCCTGAGTCAAGCTTCCTGAAAAGCTCCCCGTCTGCAGCACGCTCACCCCTGGCGGGGCAGGGTGCTTTGTAACACGCCAGAGCCATGCTTGATCTCACGAGAAACAGGCTACATTCTGAAGTAGGTCAGAGCCCACTGTCATGCTCCCCAGATGGAGCAAGAAAAAGGCTTACCTGCCTGGGACTCAAGGAACAAGGGCAGAAAGGAGCCAGGATGCCCAGGGAGAGGGCAGAAGATTTAAAAAGAAAGAGAGAAAGAGAGAGAGAGCAAGCGAGCATGCACGCGAAGGTGGGAAGGTGGGACGGGTAGCAAAGGAGAAGAGGCTCCCGGGCCCCCATGGCAGTTTTAAAGCATGGCTGCAAATATCTTCACACTCCTTCATCAAGAGGTAGAGCTTCTGCTCCTTCCTCTTGACTCTGCACAGGCTTGTTCGCCCAAGAGTGTGGGAGACGTGACGGCTGGGTCCTAGGCAGCCATTGAGCTTCCCCTTTGTCCACTGGACGGCCCTGAGGCCGCCATATTGTGAGGAAGCCCAAGCTCCATGGAGAGGCCACGTGTGGACATTCTAGTTGACCCAGCTGTGCCCAGCCTTCACGTCCTCCCGGCCCAGGCCCCAGACATCTGAGTGAAAAATCCTCCAGGTGCTTCCACTCCCAGGCCTTCAAGTCACCCTCAGCTAAGATCCCAGGCATTGTGGAGCACAGAAAAGCCAACACTATTGTACCCTGTCTAAATTCTGACCTGCAAAATCCATGAATAAAATAAAGTGGGTTTTTTTTTAATACACTGCTAAGTTTGGGGATAGTTTGTGACATAAAAAGAGGTGGCTGAGCCATCCCCATCCCCCATCCCTGGCAGACTCCATCCAGACTGAAAGGCAGCCCGATGATAATAGAACTTCTAAGATGTTCAAGTCGGATTCTGAGGAAACTGAGCACTTGTGGGTACCGCTCATCCACAAACACACTGAAAGCCATGACATCAGATCAAATAAGGTTGGTAAATGCTGGATTAAATAAGTTTCCTGCTATGAGAGAGGCCTTTTAATATACCAATGAACAGTGTGCATGTCCCAGAGGAAGATGGAGATTATGTGTGCCCTGTGGGTCAGGACATTTGCCATTTTCCTCTTACTTGTAGCAAAAGCAGCCTGACTTTCCACTGAGAAACCACCCCCATCCCCCACTGTCAGCCCACTGAGTTGTTAAAATTACAGTCATTAATTATAGATCATTCTTTGGAAAGAATTTCTAAACATTTCTGAGTAATTGGGTTGCAAAACTTTCTATTATGCAGAGTCTGAATCACTCACACAAATAATTTCTTCCTGATTCCCACAGTTGCTTCTTTGTGGGGAGAAAGTGTCCCCATAGCACACATGGATGGCTGCCCGGTCAATCCCTTTCATGAGGATTTTCCCAGGGTTCCCAGGGCCCAGCAGATCCTCTGGATGCTTGACCCAGGGGTCGTCATCTTCTGCCATCTGGACATTACAAGGGAAAACAAAAATGTTGCACCCCAGATAGTTTTTCAAAAGTTATTGAACTAAATGGCAATCACTCAGAAAGGGATTGTTGAAATACATTAATTTCCTACAACATTTTTCAAATACAAAGAGTGAAGGAGGCTGTTTTTCAGAATGTCTCATTAGCCTGTTCCCACCAGCTTCCCTTCAGATCCCAGAAGCTAACTGTCCAGTGGAGGGGCAACATCGCAAAAGTTATTTCATACCTAGGGCCCTGACGACGTTCTCTAGAACCCCCAGTTATTACTGAAGCATCCTGCCCCCAAAGTCCCTCCTCTGCAAATGACAATGCACTTCACTCCTCTCCTCTTCCCCGAGGTTGCTGCAAGAAGTTGAGTAGGAAGGATTTGTCAACTGCCTGCACAAGGGAGTTGAACTCTGGTGAGACACAGACTATACCAAGTTTCCACATTTGGCCGTGAATCCACAGGACAGAGAAGAGCTTGCTTATAAACAAAATTCCTACTTGCCACATGCGGGACTTAATGTGACTCACAGCAAAGATGGCTAAGAAAGTCAGCAATTGGCCCAGCTGCTGACATTTTCCCTGGGGTGTTTGCAAGCCCACGAGCTCAAGGACTGCAGCAAGATCTTGTCATGAAGCCGCTCACACTAAGCTGTCCTCCCAGGACACAGATGGCTCACAGTGAGCCCATCAGGGGCCTGTGCCCCAGTTTCCTCATCTGTAAGCTGGGAATAAGAACAGGCCCAGTCTCACTGGACTCGTATGAGGACAGGGAGAGAGAGAATATGCATCGCTTGCAGATGGAGAATGCTGGCTATATCTCTCCACTTGGGTTGGCCAGAGTCTGTGCCTCCCTGCCATTGATGGTTTTGCTCTGGGTTGTTCAGCGGGAATGTCCCACTAGACTAGAAGCAATCTCCATGATTCTGGGTCCCTTATGTCCTCACTGTATCCGCAGGGCCTAGCACAGTGAGCACGTGCCTGAATGGAAAGAAACACACCCCAGCCACGTGTGGCCAACCCAACCGGGCGGCCTCCTACAAATCACTTCCAGCAGCATCCAGAAGAGCGCTGTCAGCGGCAGCCTCCTACTTTCCCCACGCCCTCCTGCATACCCATCAGTCAGTTCACAGAAGCCAAACAGGCCCTCCATCTTCAATAAGAACATGGTGAGCCCTTCCCCAGGCTCCAGGAAATTCCATATGATCAGTCTCCATCCCTTTTTGCTATTGTTTCGGAGGTGAGTTAAAAAAAAAAAAAGAAACAAATCTTTAAAATCATATTACAGCACTGTTTTAATTCAGTGGACTGATTTAATACTGCACATTGTAGTATCAATTCCCCCTTTAAAGAACCTAGAATCTGGTGAAAATTATAAAATATTTAACAGTGACTTAAAAAATATAGAGCACACATCAGCTTTTTTAAAAAGAGCATTTTATTTTAATAAAGAATAAAAGAGATCAATATACTTTTTAAATGGATACAAAAATAAATATTCATTCAGCATATTAAAGACATGCGCTTTAACATTCAATTGAGCTGGAGGTTAAAGCCTACCGTTATCTTACAGACACTTCAGCAAACAGGTCCGCTATCCTTAAAAATATAACGCTGACTTTATTGGCCAAGAGGGAAAAGCCACTTCCACTGGCGCCTCCCTATATTCACATGTGACTTCATCCACATCTAAAGGACCTCTCACTACTGTGTCTGACTTCACGTCATACCACCATCACTTTCACGGACGTGGCTACGGGAAAAGGAAATGGGCATTCTTTGGCTTTTCAGATCTTAAATCAGTGACACTCATGGTGACAAGGCCACTAAGCTGGCTGTACTTGGGTCTCCCAGACTCCAACACCTTCCTCCCTTCTCAAAATAAGGGTGGACAAAAAAAGCCTTTTCCTGCCCTTTCATGGGAGGTTCTGAGTAAGGGAGGGTGGTGACTCTGGCTGGGGACAAAGGAGAAAGCCAAGACAGAGAAAGGATTCTTCTTCTCCCCACTCAGGCCAGAGTGGCTGGAGGCAAGTAGACCCTCCCACACCCCAAATCTACCTGATACCTACACCAGCTGTGGAACTGACTCAGTCAAAGCAACCAACCCGTGCTGGCTCACGCCCTGGCATGAAGCAGGACACATGGAGGTACCCAGCACACCGTGGGGTCCAATCTCTGCCAGTCCTGATGTCTTACACAGGACACGTGGACGTGTAACAGGTGCTCCAATCTAACAAAATACAGCATTTTTTTTTTTTTAGAAAAAATGTTCAGGTACCTTTTGATCATGCATATATTGAAAATGATTCTAAAGTGTCTTCAGACATTATATGGCATATCGGAAGGCCAGGGAGATGCCGTGAACTCTGCTAATTAGGCCAAGCCACTATTTCAAGTCTTCTGCACCTGGCTTTTGATCAGTCCCATGATGTAGGGCAAACAGTTTGACACATTTTGGGGTAGGAAATGTATCTTATTTGCTAGTAAATAGGGTAAGTTCTTCCAGGGCTAAAACTGGGACTTCACTGGGATTCCACCATACTACTCTTTGTTGAGGACAGAATTTGTTGGGCGTGGGGCCATCAGGAACCTCAGGAGCACTAAGGATGGGGACAGCGTGCCCCCCTCCCCTGGACCCTGTGGGACAGCAGCGTGGTGAGAAGCTACACGTCCCTTCCATGGGCTCCTCTACCCTCACCACGCCCAAACCAAAAACCACCAGCTGATAAAGAGGTTGACTAAATTGCAGGGACAACTGACATGCTCGTGTAACCCACAATTATTTTTTAAACTTATGGTTTATATCCTGCCCGTTTAAAAAAAAAAAAAAGATTCAAAGCAGTTTACAACAGGACACGTAAAATAAGACAATTCAAAGTACAAATATTTTTAAAACAGGTCAAAACCATTTAGAAAGAAGAAAAGAAAGAGCTATCTGGAATGATTTAATTACAGAAATGAAAAAATAAATTTAGCTCTAAGCTTCCTGGCAACAAAGCCCTAAAGGAAAAGTTTTCATTGTCTGAAGATAAAAACACACCAGTTCACCTGGATATGAACATGCTTTCCTGGCACCAAATTCTAGGAAGAATATACTTTCTTCTAACAAGTCAAGAGTTTTGCTTTCACTCATTAAAGGGAGGCTTGTATCCAAAATATTTTTAAATCTTATTAAAATGCTTAAAAGTAAAAAGATATTTCACATAGAATCAAGCATATGAAATCATAAATCTATAACTCTAACAAAAGATAAAGACAAAAACAGTCTTGTTTTCATAAGTTGATTTTAAACATCAAATTCCTTTACTTGAAGCAGCTATCTGCTAATATTATTGAAGGACAAGTCTTTGGAAATGTCAATTAACCCAAAATGCAGAATGAATCAAAGCAACTAATGAGAATTAGGGGGAAAATGTAGAAAATAAAATTTTTAATCACAGGTTATAGTTACGGCATCCAGACCATTTGGTGTAAGTTTCCGACATTTATATCTGAACAGTAGAATGGTGGTGCGACTTTGTTTTACACGTCAGCTCCTCAGCGAATGCCCTTACTAAATCAAGAGCAAAGTAAGGCGTCCCACCCCAGTCAGGGGCATCCACATCCTTCGAGAATTACAACGGTAATTGTAATAGTGAAATGCAAGACGCAGGCGGGGTGGGGAGCCCAGGAGAGACACTTAGACAGTGATCTGTTGGTTTTCTCTGAAAAAGGGTCTCTGGTGTGAGGCACAGATATCTGGAAACATCCGGAAGACCTGGTCCGGCTGGGGCTCCTCGGGAGCCTGCATCACGGACCCGGCCCCGCAGCTCTTCCCGGCTTCCTCCGCCAGCTGCCGGACGTAGAGTTGTTCGATCTACAGGGATCGTGCACAAAGTGAGAGATGGAGGTTCCAAGTGAGGTGGGGACCATCTTTGACTCCAGCCAGAGTCTCCAATTACCCCAGTCCAAAGCTATCATTCCAGAAGCTCCATGTGGGCCTCAAATAAATGAACCCAGACTAGGTAGATGCAAAGAAGGGGCAGGCAGTGTTCCTGCAAAGACTGTTACATATACTCTCCCAATATTGTCCTGACCTGGCCAGCCAGTTCCCACAATTCCACCATTACAGTTTCATTCCTTTGACTATAGTTAAATAAGGGCCTGCAAAGCCCTAATCTGTTACTTACACCCTAACTGAACAGGCAGAATCTTTCTAGAGAAGATGCTTAACAAACAAACAAAAAAGAAAAAACAATACACACTCACATACAGATTATGAGAGTCCCAGACATGACAAGATGGCTCAGAGGTGGCAAGAACCCACTCCCCCCACATCGAAGGTCTCACCCAGGCCTGCCTCTGCACCCAGGTGGAAAACCCCCAGTCCCTGCTGCCTCTTCTCCAGCCCAAGTATAAACTTGATCCTGACATAAGGGCCGGAGACCTGGACCCAGAGCCTGACGCTGCCCATTCTTACCTGCACAAGAATGAGTTTGGAGCGCAAGGGGGCCATATCCGGAAACTCCTCCCCAAAGCACAGCACCACCCTGCTGTCGGGAAGCCGGCTCTGGCTGTTATAGAACTGCTGCAGTTCTGGAACGACACATGGGGGGTGGGTGCTTGCAAGCAAGGCCAAGGGGACCTCCCACACCCACAGCAGTGGGCTGGAGCTCAGGAGGCACGGAGCTTAGAGGGGACAATGCAGCTTTTAGGCCAGGGTACTACGGGGTCTCAAACCAGTGGCCCTTTGGCCAAATTCCAACCAAGGACCTATTCACCACTCCCAGGTTGTTGTTGGGTTTTTTACTACCTAGATTTGATATCTTTCAACAGGCACAGCCCGCCTGATTCACCACTCCCTCACAGACAATTTGTTCATTTATGTTTCCCGCCTGGCCCCAGAAGGCACCTGAGTTTGCAGCCCCTACCTGAGGACACCCGAGGAGGGCTACAGCCCCTGCCTGATACCTCTGACTCAAAGGTTCTCAAAGTGGAGTCCAGGGACCAGCAGCAGCAGCCTCACCTGGGGGCTTGTCAGAAATGCAGAACCTCAGGCCCCACCTCAGACCCACGGAATCAGGGTAGCCGGGAGAGAGCCGGGGAGTCTGTGTCACAGCACACCCTTCGCTGCTGCTGCTGCATGCTCAACCCTCACCACCTCCTCACCAGGCGGACCCTCACGGCTTACACACCTGAGCTCACACAGCCCACTGCACCCACCCTTCCAGGAACCCTCCCCTGGGAGTTCTCAGGCCAGGTGACAGCAGAGACCTGACTCTAGCTCGGGCCCACGCTATTACAGGGAGAGGAGCAGAAAGCTTTTGGGACACAGAGAAGGGAGCCGGCACGCAGCATCCTAACGTTCCAGGGGACACATGGGGTGGGATCCCAAACATCTGCTTCACAGAATAATGAAAGCTCATGGGCAGCACCTACTGTGCGCAGGTGTCATCCCAAGCAGTTAGTGTACAAAGTCAGAGCATCTCAGAACGTGCACATGAATCCCCAGGGACCTCACTAAGATGCGGATTCTGATCCCCTGGGCCTGGGGTAGGGCCTGAGCCTGCATCTCTAACGAGCGCCCAGGGCACGGGGTGGTCCTCGGAGCACACTCTCAGTTGTACGGGGTAAAGTTCCTTCATCCTCCCGACAACCACACGAGGAAGGTACGGACTTTGCGCCCCCATTTTATACACAGGGAAGTCAAGGCACAGAGAGGCTCCCCAGGGTCACTCAGCAAGAAAGTCCAGAGCAGGATTCTAAGGGGGGCACCCCCACCCCTCACACTTCTACATCCCCTACATGACTGCAAACGGAACACAGGAAGGAGGTGTGATCTTTAAGATTCAGTGACAGCAAGGTGACAATGGTACAGACCTCGGAAGAATTGGCTGGTGTCGAAGACCTGGACCACCTCGTCACGCTCCAGTTTGTTGGGCCTGCCCTTGCACACCACGGCGTTGCCACTGCAGAACACGCGGCCCTGGCACAGCCGCTTGACGAACACACCCTGCCGGTTGCTATGCAGCAGCACCCCACGCTCCAGATGCCCGAACAGCTTCCGTGTCACCTGCCTCTGCCGCTCGCTGGGGATGGCGTCAGCTGGCGGGAAGCGCACCAGCTCCAGGCCCTCAGGCCCGTACAGCTTGGCGCCGGGCAGCCCGGGCTGGCTCAGGGACAGGCGGCAGCCCTCCGGGCAGGTGGTGGTGGTCTGGCCCACCAGCTTGCCCCCGTAGTAGAAGCTGATCACCATCTGGGAAAAGGCTGCAGACAAGGGGGGCAGGTTAGGGTCTCCCCAGTCTCTCCCACCCGGGGGCTTCACTTCTTGTGTGTCTTAGATCTCTTTGACACTCTGGGGAAGTTCAAGTACCGCTTCTAGAAGTTAATGTTTTTATGAGCAGAATAAATACACAGAATGACTAAGGAAACCAACGATTCAAAATATTAAAAACTCCAACAGTACTCTCTGTACGTCTTTATCAAACTCATTTAATACAAGATGTAGGGAAGGTCTGGTAACTGTGCTAACGTCCAAGTCACACTGAGGGTAAACGATGTTTCAACTATCGTAATTTCTCACGGGAAGACTGCATCTCCTCTCACGGGCACTGCTAACAACACCACACAGCCTGCTGCCTACAGTCATAATGGAAGGAAATGCTAAGTTTGAATTCAAAGTGAGAGAAAATAAAGACATAATCTTTTCCTTGACAAATTCACATTCCTCTTTAGGTTCCCTGGGTTTCCAATTAAGAACCTCTGCAAGACCCTCCGTCCAAACGTGTTTTCAGGAAAGCGTCTGGACAACACTCAAGCTAAGGCATCTGCTGCCCAGACGTGCTGCACATAATGAAAAGATTATTCCAGTTTCAATACTCTCTCAATCTCTGATGACCTCAAAAAGAAAGCCTCGGCTTGGTGCTGACAGATCTCTAACATCTAATACCTGACAACCTCCCTTTAAAACAAGGGCATTGAACCTAAGGCTCTAAGCCTCAGACACGTAGCAATATTCAGCTAGAATTTACTAATATTGTATTTGGCTTTCACTAATTTGCTTTGGCCTCTGATTTCCTACTGGTACCAGGTGGCACAGGTTCTCCTTTTATAGGCAATGACAGCAGGTTCCCATTTAAAATAAACTTAGGTTTTTAAAAGTGAGGAGATTTGAGGAACATACGTTAATAATAGCCCAGGAGGGACCCGGCTATGAAAAGCAATCACGCAGGTGAGGCTCCAAGGACTGAGTGTGGGAAACACTGAGCTGGCAGGAATGAAGATAACATCTCAACACAGGGAGGAAGCTGCATTTTAATAGCCTTAAACTGGAAGAATTACACACACTCACAATGAGCTTGCTGAGTCTGGAGCTCCTCTGAGTACGCCAGACCTGTCCAGGGCGGCATCCTGGAGCTACACCAGTCGTAAGCTTCCCAACTCCACGGTGCCTAGAGTTGTGCAATGCACTGCCTGCACCCCTGTCAGGGGCGGCCCCGTGGTGGCATCACCTGGGCCGAGGCCGCGGGGCGCTCGTAATTCCTTGCACCCTCCCACAGGGCTCTGCTCCCTGTCTTCTTATTTGACAGCCTACTGTTCACAGGCTGTTTTCACCCACGTTGGAGTCAAATGGGTTCTAGAATCATGCAGGGTAGGGAGTCGGAGCCGCAGGTGCTCTACTCCAACTTATTTATTTGACGTTTGGGGAAACTGAGGCCAAGATGGGGGTCGCAGCAGGCGAGCGGCAGCACCGACCTCATTTTCCCACGTTCAGCACCCTCCCTACCGTGCTAAGTCTGCCACGTCCATGTGGCCCGATCACGCGACTCTCTCCACTTCCTTCACCTTGGAACAATTTTTGAACTATGCTCCAAAGGAATGAAACCCTCCAGGTGACTCTGTCGCCCCTTTGGCCTTTGCCCTGTCGCTTCCGGGGCCTTATCTCAGTCCCAGCGCCCCTCGGCCACGTGATCCGGCAGCTTTACCAGGAACAGCGCTGCAGGCTCACGTGGCTCAGCGACCCCACACCATGGGGCATCTGAGGCTTAGGGAAGTTCGCGCTGGAGGGGCCTGAGCGATGACCCACTGTGCCTGGCAGGTTACGAGTGGAGACCCACAGAGCAGAAGCAGCTCACCAGGGCTGCCAGGTTGCCGCACCCCAACCCTGCTCCAATTATGGCCACCTGCCGGGGAGGGCAGCCCCGCTGGGAAACAGCCTGGCCACAGAGGCAGCGGCAAAGACGCCAGCCGCACAGACTGCGGAGCCCCAGCACCGCCGCTTCCCGCTGCGTGACCCGAGAAAAGCAACTTCACTACTGTGTGCCTCAGTTTCTCACCAGCAAAGCAGAGAGCAAAACACCCACCTCGCGGGGCTGCTGTGAGGATCGCAGGAGCTTGGCATAGGCATGCGCCACACAGGGGGTTATGAAATAACTGGGGCAACAGGACGAAGATTATCCACATAGACAAGACTCCCAAAGCTGTAAGTCATAGCGCCTGGTCTACACAGTCCACACCAGGTGCTGTGCCCAGCACCTGGGACCTATCAGCACATTTGTCCCCATAAGGCAGATTATTGATTATTATACCCATTTTCCAAGTAAGGAAACTGAGGTGTGGACAGGTTAAGGCATTTGCCCTGACAGCACAGCTGCTATGTGCGGGAGCCTGGACGCACCCCCACCCCAGCCGGCTAGCTCCAAGTCTGCATTCGTAAGTACCAAGCCACACTGCCAAGTTTAAAGCATCACCATGTACCCCAATCACTGCAAATACGTATAGTCGAGAGCAAAAACTGGCACCCACAGGCATGTTAAGGTCAGCCAGCACAGTGGGGTGTTGTTAAGGTAGATTCATTGCCAGCATTTTACATGGGGAGATTTCATATAAAAATACAGACCTCGAAAAATGGGAAAATTGAGCCTGGCTGGGTCTGCAAGCCCACAGGGTACCAACTACCACTGGGCATGGGCTCTCCACTTTGCCACAGTCTCTACCACTCCCTGATGCCTTTCACCTGCCCTTTCCACTGCAAAGTTAGGAACCGGAGCCCCTGACATCAACTTACTCACATGGAGTTGGGGTGTGTATGTGTGTGGTGTGTGAACGGAACAGAGGCACCAAAAGCTCACCACTTCTAGAAGGATGTCTCAGGATTTTCTTTGCATGAGACAGTGGCTGTGAGTTGTGTCACTGGCTGTGTGCTGAGATAACTCTGCAATAATTTGAGGACATGCTCTCCTCAGACTGTCTCCACCTCTCACTCAGCCGCAGTGCTACGTCTGGCTACGCTGCCCCCAGAAAGCATTGGCCAGCAGACCCCCAGGCCACAGCCCAGCTAACCAGGGCAGAGGCTTGGTCCCACAACCCAGGGCCTCCCATGCGTGTGGCAGCTGCCCAGCTTAAGGAGGTCTCAAGAACAGGCTCAAAGCTGGACACCTGAGTGGCCTGGGTATGCCACTGAACCTCCACGCCTCAGTTTCCTCACCTGTGAAGCCAGTTAGGACAGTCCCCCGCTCACAGGGCTGCAGGGAAGCGGACAAGAGCGTCATCGTCTTTGTAATTCTCTTGCCTGGGTGAGAACCTACCACCACCCCCCAAAAAACACCATCCTGTGCCACCTTGGTTGACATGCTTCTCCTCTGTGAGCCCTGATTCCTCTCGAGTCCCCTGACCGTGACACTCCGCGGCCCACAGGATGAGGCAGGCCGTTCACTTCCCACAGAACCCCACCAGTGTCAGGAAAGACACCCAGCTTCCTTTGCCCAGAAAATGCCGTCGACAAGCCTGAACGTCAATTCCAGGGACAACTGGCAGGAGGACAGCCAGAGTCCTCAGCATAATCAGACACTGCCAGGACTGTCCACAAAGGCCACCTGTGCCCACAGCAGGCAGGAACATGGACAGGCCAGCCAGGGTAGATGCCCACTCTGCAGCACACAAGCTGCAGGACCCGGGGCCCCTGAGCCTGTGGGTGGGAACAGTCACACCCACCTCAAGGGAGGGGCGGGGCAGACTGAGACGCTGTCCAGGAGGCCTCATCAGTCTGCCTGGGGTCCCACAGGAGGGGCAGAGCTGGTCCTGAGCAGGTCTATCCCAGGCTCTTCCTCTTACAGTTACGCCTCTAAAGAGCTCTTTGGATCTGCTCGCGCGTGCAGTTCAAGAAAAGGTTCAGAAAGCCTGGGCCACTCGCCTGCTCCCAACCCAACAGTGAAAAAGAGAAATCAGGTCTGTGACTTCCACACCAGGTCGTGCTCATCCACAGAACCCCGCGACCCTGCTCATTCATCTGTGCTTCATGTTCAAATAGTGCCCACGCCCCACCCCCAGCCCAGAGCACCCCCATACCTGAATGGTGTGCATCGTAGGTGGCATACCCTGGCACCAGTGGCAAGCCTGCAGGAGAAACAGAAAAGCAAACTCAGGCCCATCCAGGTGTGTGCAGGGGACCACCCCAATCACTCCCTCTCCAAAAGTTCCTTAAGAGGCTGTACATGGCGTGTCCAGTGGCTCCAGAGAGCACACGCTTCTGCTGAATTAGGTGCTTTTCCCCACCAGAGCGACGAGCCATTGTTTCACAAACGCTGAACACCGAGTGGGGGTGCAGGGGACTTCCTCTAAGCTGTGGGGCTTCTGACCATGTGTCAGTGTGACACTGTGGGGCCACATTTCCTTCCCACCCCAGGGGAAAATATCACTGGACATGGGGCCCACCCACCAGGGCTTATCTCCGGAGGGGAGCCCAGGGGTCCACACTCACTTTCCTGACGGTGTTCCTGCAGCACAGAGAGGGCCTTCCCCAGGGCCCCTTACGTGACATTGCCAACTGTAGCCCAGCAACCCTTGAGGTACACAGGGCCAGCTGCCACCTCCCAGGCTGCCCCAGGGGACGGGGGTGTAGGAAGAGCTCAGGGGAGGAAGCAAACACGCTCCTGGGCTGCAGAGGCCTGAGCCTGAGAGGAAGGGTCACTTCAGGCAGCTGGGAGCTCTGAGTGTGATCATCAGATGCTGATAAAAGGGCAACCATCTCTCTCAACCCTGGTGACCCCATGGGGCAGGTTCTGGTGTCTCCATTTCATGGAAGAGTAAACGGAGGCTCACATAAGATATGCAACTTCCCAGAGTGGGATTGAAACCCAGGGCTCGGAGCAATCTCCCATCTCTGGTCAGACCTCTCCTTCCCTCCACACACCCTGGGCTCTCTTTGGCTCTGAGAGTCTGGTAACAGACTGGCAGACCTAAGGTAGAGTCCAGGGACGGGGCGCCAGTGTGGCCAAGAGCTGCGTCTTCCCTCCGGTCTTGGAGAAGTTCACTAGACCCCTCGACTTTCCCAGGAGTGCGGGGGGAGAGCAGACATGGATGTCACCCATGAAATGCACAACCCATGCCTTCCTGGGAAGCAGTGGGATACGGGGCCAAGGGCATGGCTGGGCTCCACCCTTATGGTGGGAAGCCAGGGCCATGCTTGTTCACCTCTCTGGGCTCAGTTACCTTCAATGCAACATGGATCACAGCAGTACCAACTGCCCCAACTCTGGCCCTGGCTGATGCCACCAGCCATCCAGACCATGCCTGGAGACAACCCCAGGCTCCCCACCCTCACCTGTGCTGGGCTGCTGCGCCCACCAGTCTGGAAGGAGCTGACTCCGACAGGCCTCCGGCGGGGAAGGGCTCCGTTTGATCATCCCCACGTAATCGTCCACAGAAGGCTGCACGGTCAGGGGCAAGAGAGGGGACAGCTCAGCCACTGAACTCCCAATGTGGGGCTCCAGTGTTTGTAAAAATGAACAGTTGGCATGTCACTAAAACCATATTGCCACCTTTATCTCGTGAAAAAGAAGTTAAGCTTCACTTTGCAACTTGAAAGATCCTAAACTATAAATCACCCAGGCTTAGCAACCAAACCCCGTGGCTGAATTACTAGCCTCTTTGGGGGCCACTAATAAGTTTATTGGCCTTTTCCATGGAACTGCCTGTTGCAAACCAAATGTTCCACATTATCCAGGTGCCCCGATGCCCTGCAGATGCAGACAAGTCCTGAAACATCAATGAACGGTAATTCTGAGCGATCTCTGCCGTGCTGTCAAGAATCTGCTCAATAAGCCACATGTAGCTTTTCGATCTCTAACCCATTCCTTAAAGGAGGCTGATAAATCCAATTATGAAACATTTTATTAATAACATCTGCTTTTCTTGTGACCCTGGTGTGGCAATCTGATGCTCTCACTGTCTTAGCTGAGTCAGCAGAAAAGCCCCAGAAACAGCCTCAGAAAACAGGACATTGGTGGAGGGACACAAAACCAGGAATGTACTTGTTCTGCTGCCAAAGACCACCCAGAAAAGCCACGCAGTTTAGAGTGGGTTGTGTTTTATCTTCATTCTCTTACAGCCAAGCTACTCCTAAGGATTCCATTGTTGCTGAGTACTACATAAATTATTAAGAAGAATTTATATAGTACTCACTCCACCTTTTGCAAGGGCTGCATGGGATTATTTTAGTTATGCAAATGTCCATCTTGTAATTGCCATAAGAAAAACACAGTTAAGAGGCTAAAGGTAGAAGAAGAGGGCATCCAAATAGCTAAAACTGGTATGCAAAAAAAGCCATGAGTTTTTGCCAAAGGAGACCCCACGAAGCCTTCACTTATAGCTTATTAACTATGCATTTACATACAGTTCTAACAAGCGTGGTGATCCAGTTTTCCAACCCATTAAGGAATAAAACCTGCATGTTAAAAAGTTAGCAATCCAATAGCTATGAGAGCTAGAACAATAATCCACGTCATGCCAACCCCAAGCAGCAGGAGAGTTTACGCTTTGTTCACTGTAGTCTGCCTAAGAAGGCAGCCTGAGGCAAGGGAATTCACAATGCATTTTAAAAGACTGCCACCCAAAAGGTTTAAAAGCCGAAAAGTTGAGAGTCTGAGGAAAGTCCACTGACACAGAGCAGGTAGCTCAGGCCCAGCCCCAGGGATGAAGGAGGGACACAGTGTGGCGGGCTGACTAGTCCGCAATGCCACTCCTTGCCGAAAGACACCAGGCTCTGCTGGCACGGCCACAGCCCCAGAAATCCTGCCTCCACTTACCTCTTTGATCATCAGTTCGTCGATTTCAGAGCGCCCACACTCCATCTCTGTGACTTCGTTCACGCAGGCGGGAGTTGCCACACCTAGTTTGCCTACAGAAAACCCAACAAGCACCGTGACACTTGGCACTGAGGCACCACAACCATCACTGAGACCATAACCCATTTTCTATAAAAGATGAGCGTAAGGAAATCTAAGTTAACGGGTGTCTTCATTGTCTTGGGAAAGGCACAGACGTTTTTTCCCATGCCTCAGGCTGATCTCAGATGATCAGCAAAGTCAGAAGAGAGAAGTTGGTGGTGGTGGTGGTGGTGACGGTTTTTGCTAACACTCTTGAAGGATAAAGACAGCACTTTGGTCTCTTCCTTCTATTTGCCAAGATCCAAAATGAGTCTGCATCAGATACACTTTACGACAGGCGTTTACTAATCTACAAAGGTTAAATTTATAAGCTGGGGCATTTGAAGACACTCAAAGTTTCCTGGCAAAATGTGCTGGCAGGTTGGGGTCTTTTTTTAAGCCAATTGGCAGGAAATCTCTTTTCTGCCTTTCCAAATATGCACACATGCATCTGTGCACACAACCGAGCACATACACACCACACCACAGACTCACTGATGCCCAGTTGGCACCAGCCTTGATCAGGAACCGCCCAAAGGAACATAGCATTGCCACAACGTGCATTCGGGCCCAGACTCTGTTACTCCCCATCTCATGCCTCGTCCCCAGTCAACGAGCTGCCTTATCAAGCGCATCTGTGAGAGATGTATCGTGACCAACAAACACCGGGAATTCATCAGTCCTAACAACCTATAGAATTCACCCATCCTTTCATCCTGGGATTTGGATTCCATCTTGATAGATTCAAGAATTCACTTAGAAGCTGCTGATAGGGAAGTGGGGGGGGGGCAGGTGGGCCCCCCAATGCAGCTTGCGAACCACTGAAGCACAGAAGAGAGGGTGCCCATTTAGACATCATGCAAATGCGATGTTGCTTTGCCCCTGAGAACCTCCTGCTTCTTTTTTAGCATGCACACTTGCAGGTGATGCTGGCTGCACCCCACGCAATAAACAAGTCAGGCTCACCTGCCCGTTCAAGCTCGGATGATCCTGGCAGGGGGCGGGGGAGGGTGCGCAAAAGAAACTTCTCTATTCCTTCAAATCACAATGTACTCTTTGGTGCTTAAAAATTATCCAAGACTGGGAAATGAGGCAGACAGATGACTGCTGGGCCTTTCAGAGCCACCCAGAGTATACCGTGGAGGTCTCCCCGAAGGACCATCTGATGCCCCCAGGGCAGGTCCGTTTGCTGGCCTTACGATTTATTATCAACTAGGGTTCGGGCTCAGTAGAGTTAGGTTCCAATTTGCCAATGATTAAGCTACAAACACCCCAAACAATGGCTGCATTGTCCCGTCGGACATTCATGGTTTGGCTTAACTTTCTGTCCTTCACTGACCATACAGACCAGTGTCTCATATTCTCTCTCCAACAATCTCTGTCACCATTTGGTTCCCTCATTACTGAGTTCAATAATTCTCTAACACAGGTTCACTATATGAGTCACAATTTTAACTTTTTTTAAAATTATACATCAACATTTTCAGTACCTCCACAGTGTGAAGAGTGCAAACTCAGAATTTTTGCACAGCCCTAAGAAGTTTTTGAGGGTTCTATTTCTATCAGGCATTGCTGGACTACTCATAAGCTTCTGAGGAGAAAATCATGACGTGTCAATAGTTTAACTGCTACATGGAACGGCGAAGAAAACCAACATGTTAAAAGAATGTTTTACACCAGTGATGGTACTTCGACTTTCTGTCCCAAGTTGGCCTGGAGTCACAGCAGCTGCTCAGCACACTACCTTGAAAAGGATTCTGATGCCAGATCTGAGCTCAGCACACTCTGACTGATCAGTGATGTCTGACCAGAGCGTGAGACTAGGCCGTGGAGCACGTGGCAGGCTGTTGCTATCCCTGCTTTACTCCCGGCACAAATACTTTCTTGGGAACTGAGAGCTCTAAGAAACCTCAGGAATGATCCCAGAGTTCCCAAACAACGAGCAGGATCTACCGACATATCGAGGCGTATCCCATCTCCAGCAAAGGAGCCCCTGGGGCCACCTTCTGCAACTCCCTTTGAAACTTGACTCTCAGCCCCTGTGGTCCATCCTTTCCTTGCCCACCATATTCTCCCCCAGCCTATTCCGTGAGCTGCTGGGACACAAAGGGATTCCGCATCAGGAACTGTTGGTGGATCCTTATTCCCATCCAATGGCATGACTGAGCCCTGAGGATGTTTGGCGCCTGTCGTGGTCTGACAGTAAATAAGCAGTAGGCTGGGCTGCACCCTGTCTCCCCCACCCTTTCCTCCGATCCTTGCCCGGCTCCCCGCCGGAAGCTGCCACTTGGACAGCAGATGGTGTGTGAGGTCAGCGGGAAGCGACCTCAACATCTGCTTACACGAAGGAGGGAACTATTTGTTTAATAATACCACGTGCCCCAGACCCTGTGTCTACCCCAAACCCAAGCTCTGCTCTGAGGCTTCATGCCAGGGCAGCTCCTGGCAGGTTCAGTGCCCATAAAGGATAGTTACATTTTTGCTCCTCCTCAGGGACAATTCGGTAAACTTTGTATGGCTCGGAAATGTCTAGCTGGGACCGGTCCGTCACTTCCTCAAAATCTGGGCTCTTGTTCAAAGCACAGCGTAACCTCGTCTTCCAAGTGGCTGGTTCAGCTTTGTCCCCTTCTTTAAACTTCCCTTTAAAAACTGCCCAGGCCTGAAGAAAGAAACAGAAGCGCATGACATACGTGGCGGCCCCCATCACAAATACCCTTCACCGTGATCGGGACCCAGCATACCCTTCCCCCCACGAGTCTTTCTTGGCCATCAACTCTCGTTCAATTTCAGGACTCAAAGAGACTTCAATCACGCCACACGCTTTCCCAGATGTGAAAAGAGCCAGCCCAGGGAAGGGGTCCCCCAAGTTCCCCCAGCTGAGCCAGAATTCGAACCCAGGTCCAAAGCTCCTCACACACACCCCTTGAATGTGCCTTTTAGCAAAGTCTTTCCCTGGATGAAGGGCCTGAGGTTAAGCAGCACAAAGAGGAAGTTGCACATGGTTTCACTAGAATGTTCAAAACAAAGAACAAGTTCTTGCTTTTTCAGATCAACCCCTATTTATGCTAAATTTATGTAGCTTAAATTTTTCATGCTAAAATTTAGCACGAAAAGGGAACATTAACAAAAAGTCATCCATTGACCTGCCACTTTTAATAGAAATTTTCTTTTGCATTTTTGAATTTATTCTTGACTTTCTCCCCAAGGCACTGTTTAAAATGCAATGAAATGGTTTGCCTCTCTTGGTTTTGGTGGGGTTTTTTGTTTTTGTTTTTGTTTGTTTGTTTTTTATAGCTCTGTTTTCTTACTCCTCCAAACCTTAGAATCTGAACTAGGACCAGAAATTCAAAGCTGAAATCTTAAAGTCAAATGTAGAGTGGGGCAGTATTTTAAAAATAAGACACATGAATGGGCATATTTTAAGATTCCAAAATTGGAATACAGACACACTAACCATGAGGTAACCACCATCAGGTGAAAATTACCTTCGGTTTTAGGCAAAAATTAGACAGTGTCCTCTGGCCTGAAATAATAAGAGATCTATAGGGAATTCTCAACTCTACTCAGGAAAATGCAATTCCAAGAGGTAAGCAACTTTGCCAGGATGACCCACTCTGGAATTAAATGCCAGTGTACCTACTTCCAACCCAATGACTTGCCACTACTGCAAGGGTTCTCAAGCTTAATGCATATACCACTCCCCTGGGAAGCTTGAAAATGCAGGTTCCTGGGCCTCATCCCTTGAGACTCTCACTGGGTAGGTGCAGGTTAGGTGATGCTGGTTCAGCTGGCCAGGAGACCGCGCTTGCAGAACTCCATAATGCTCCGTGAGCCACAGCTCCTTTAAAACAGCCCTAGCTTTTTCCCCCTCTCAAAAAAGGACAAGAATGGTTATAATTTAAGACCAATGCTCTCTACTCTGTTGATTCAAAATTTTGTATCTATGCCCGGGGTAAAGAAACTGGAAGAGTATTCCCGTCAGTGAGTGTGAGCAGTAGTTTCCTTTTCTAACATAGATGACAAACTCCCCTTTAGAAATATTTTGTAAAATACATGGTCAATTCTCTCCTTTACTAACCGCACCGCTGACCATGCATTGATTTGGGTGTTGTTGTCATTGTTGTTTCAAAGAAATATAAGAACAAACCATGTACTAAATGAATAGCAGTTACACATTTTTATGACTTTAAATCAGGGTTTGTCTACCTTGGCAACACTGACACATCAGATGGGATCATTCTTTGTGGTGGGGGCCGTCCTGCAGCGCAGGGTGTTTAGCAGCCTCCTTGGCCTCAACCCAGCAGATGACAATAGCACCCCTCCCCTAGCTGTGACAACCAAAAATGTCTCCGTTTGGTCAACGTAGCAGGACTGTGCCTCTGAGCTCAGGGAGCACCAGATGGTTCTTGCTAACACCATATCTCCATCGGTGCAGCCTCCCCATGGCCTCCCCACCCGGGTGGGCACCCGTGTCTCCCTCCTGCCCCCATTCCTGCTGAGATTGTAGACTCATTTCATGTTGCCACATCGAGAAACTGCGTAACCAACGGAAACATTGGGAATCTTGCACATTTTTCTCAACGCTGTTGAAACGGCCATGAAGAAAATTGCATAAGACATATAAATCTGGGGCTTTATTTCATGACCCCTGGAGCATAAGCTGAAACAGGGAACAGGGTGAAGGGAGAAGCCCACATCTCCATCAGCAGCCACATGCCCCCTGCCACCCTCCTGAAGATGTTTTACTGATGTTCAGCCTGCAACGTGCCCTCATCTAGCACCCAATGCCTCTGTCGATCCTGGCTGTGGTCAGTGCATAGCAGTGTTCTCAATGGGGCAGGGGAGACTCTGCCTGCCAGGCGACATCTGGCAATGTCTGAGACGTTTTTGGTTGTCACACTGGTGGAGGGGATGCTACTGGCATCTAGTGGACCAGGGATGCCACTAAACATCCTACAAAGCACAGGACAGCACCCACCACACAGAATTACCCGGCCCTAGGTGTCAACAGTGCTGAGCTTAAGGAACTCTGGCTTTTAGGATTATCTATAATATAGAATTCCCAACCAACTGGATGAGACTTGGGCACTGCTTAAATTTGCAGAGTCATTCCCAAGAGAAGTTCACCATGATGCCAAAGGCAAAAAACATCTTCAATCAAACAGGACAGAAATCTGCAATGGCACTGCAAACGAGAGAGCAGGCACTGGCTGTATAAAACCCGGCGGTGTCCAGGCTTCCTGACCTGGGGTCCTTGATCAGAAGGAATCTGGAGGACATCTGGGAACCATGGAACCCATCAAAGGTGAGTGCAAAACGTTCCCATGTGCCCATTTCTCCTGGAGTGGTCAGTAACTGGCATCAGATTCTCAAAGAGATTGGCAACCCCGAATTACAGATGTAACAGAACAGCAAAGACGCATAGCCCCACTGCACACATCAGCCAGACAGAGACTTGAAGGGCTGAAATGCTTCTTAACCCAACCTGGACCTATTTATGCTCCACTCTGGGGCCAAGGAGTGATCTTTGTCACTTTTGTTCTCTGATGTCAGAAGATAGTCATCCAGGGCTGAGAGGCCAGCACTGCTATGGGGTCCTGCAGCTTTGCCTCTGCCCATCTGTTCAAGGTCTTGGGTCTGATTCTGGCCCTCCACGAGTCAGGCCCCACCCTCCTCCCATACTCACAGCCCCTTCCCCATCCTCCGCCCCCAAATGCCCACAGAATAAGCATACATGGCAGTGACCTGCAAGCCGGGCTCTGAGTCAGACCACCTGTGGTATGTATGTTTGCAAATGTGAAAGTCTGGGCTGACCTCGACCTAGGGCTCCAGACCTCCCAGGGTAAAACCCGGACATCTGGAGCCTTACAGATGACCACAGGTGACTCTGATGACCCCTGGGGGACTTGATAACCCAGCTGGGCTGCAGAGCTGGGCTGCCCCAGTTCCTGGTTCCCCTGCCTGAGTGTCGGTGTTGTGGCAAGAATCCTTCTGTTTTGGTCAGGACCGTGGGCTCACAGGTAGACAATGTGCATCCAAACACTGGCTCCATCGTACAAGACCTGTGAGCGTGAGACCTCAGACAAGTCTCACAGGTCTTCTCCTATCAGTGCCTCTACAGAGTGAGGACGCAAACAGCACCACCAGGGTTGTGTGAGAGAAAAACAAAACAACCATGTGCGGCTAGGCCTGGCACAGAGCAAACAAACCCTCAGTGGATGATGGCTGTCATGGTGCACATTGCAGAACTAAACAGTGAGTCTCTCCGTGCTTGGCCCACTTATTATTCTCAAGGGAGGTAAGATTATTTTTAGACAGCCACAGGTTCAGGACACCACACACGACCCAGTCCCAGAAGGAATGACAGATGGCATCTCACCCTCCTGAGCTGACCCTACAATGCCAAGCAGCAATAACAGCTGTGAAAGGATGCAGATGTAAGCCTTCCCTGGTACACCGCGTCACCTCTGACGGCAGCCCAAGGGGAAAGGTCTTTTCTCTCCCTTGGCTAGTTAGTCCTCATGAAAAGGAAACACAGCAGGTAAGGAAAGCACCCTCAGTTTCCTCATTAGAAAAATGCCAATAATACAACTAACCTCAAGAGTAACTAAATAACTCAACAGATGTAAAATCAGCTAATGTACATTTTCGAGACACGTTCAGCCCTCTTCAATCAATGTTTGTTTTTTTAAAAATTGGATTAATTTTTAAGCAAATCAGAAAGATGTCACTCCACACCTCCTCAGGTCCATGAGGGAAAATGGAAACTATGCTCAAGTGGGTGGGGCTGGGGGCTTTACCTTGAAAATGGAGGCATCCACTTCCTGATTATAGTCTTGTTTGCCAGCGTGTTTCCAAGGGATCCGGAACATGCTCTTCTCATCGTTTTCCCAGATCAGTCCTGGGTACATGTTGCTGTCGATTTGCTCGATCAGCCACTGTCGGAGCCGCCGTCCACCGTTGCGGTCGCACATCCTTGGAAAGACAGAAGCACGTTCTGGATGTTACAGAAAGTGTCTCATTAGTCACAGCAACCCAGGAACCACTAACAGGAAAATCAGAGGTTTGCAACAAAGGTGCTGGCTTGGGGGAACCCCACAGATCCAGGGGCTCTGGCCACCTGCCATGGGCAGACAGCGCTGGTCTTCATGACCTCAAAGCCCTGAACGAAAACTGAAGGCTCTGTGGGAAAGCTGCAGCCACCCGTCAGCCCCACGCCAGCCCCTCCTACGGCTCTAGCTGTGCTCTTCCTAGCTTTCACCCCACGTTTCCTTTCAGGCAGAGACACCCACGCTGAGTAGCTCCATCTTCAGCACGAGATGGGGAAAAGTCACTTTTATAGCATCAGGTCCCTTCACTGCACAGCCCGTTATTCTAAGAACCAATTAATTCAGTTTCCCGATGCACAGTTTGACCAATATTCTATGACAAAATACGGCATCTGTGCCATCCCAGAAAGAGGAAGCCCTCAAGGCTATGCCTTCTAGGTTGTTCCTTCACAGCTGGTTTAGTGATAAGGGCACGACTTTGGGGATGAGACAGAGCTGGGGTCCCATTCAAGTCCCACCACCTCTCAGCAAGATGACCCCGGATCGTCATTTAACCTTGGGGCATGAGCTACCCTATCGCGGCTGAGATTCAGGGGTAATTACAGGTACTCGAAGCGCTGTAGAGAGAATTCAGATGACACGTGTGAAGCACTGAGACGGTGCCTGGACCTCAGACGTCAGATGTCATTGTTATCATCCACACTTTCCTCCTCGAGAACTCTACGACCAATCGAGAGATGGGGACAAGAATGAAGGAATAAACTGCGGCTACAGAGCAAAGTACGATGAAGTCTTCCAGAAGACTCTATCATCTAGGGACCTAACCATCCAGGGCACCCAATGACACCCTTTGGAAGGACATCCTTGCCAGAGCAGATGGCTTTCCCAGCGGCACAGAGAAGGAAAGACAGACTATCTAAGCCATACCGACTCACAGCCAGCACTTACAAGAACAGGGCTGGAAATCCCCTGGGCAGTTGGACAGACGCCCACCCAAAAGAAAAAATAGCATTTCTATTCTTCTTATTAAAATGTGACCCTCCAGGCGAACAAGTCTGAGACAATCAGCAGTGACAAGACATAACATCCCCAAGAATATGGTCACATCCAGAGCCATGCTGGTCCATAAAGTGAAATAACACTCAGCAACCTTTGCAAGAAGTGTGCATTTTGGAAACTCCAGCCCTTACGGTGGCTGCAGGGGTGAGAAAGGGGACCAGGCCCCACAGAGAAGGAGGTGAGGTCCCTTAATTACCAATTTTAACTTCTCCATCCAATAACCCCAGTTACCCATTGGTGGATTTAAAGGGGGGTAAAGTGTATGAAATAGGAATTAGACATTGATTTGGAAACTCTGGACTCTGGCCATGGCTTTTCTCTAACTAGACCTTGCGAAGTCACTTGAACCTCTCTCTGATGCTTTCTCACCTGTAAAGTGACGAGAGCTAAATCAAGAGACCCAGAATTCTACAACAGGCCATATGTTCATAAATAAGAAAGGACAAATTTGGGAGGGGTACCTGGAGAGAGAAATGAAACACCACCACAAAGTACCCCCAGAAAACAGCTCGGCAGGGTGCAGATTCCTGCAGCTTTTTCCTGGGGAGAAGGGAGCAGAACTTCTCCCTGGTTGGAGAGTGAGCTGCATGGAGGGGGATGGGGGGTTGGCGTCTGAGCATATGTCAATTAAATGAGACGTCTCCCCTCACCCCCTTGCAACAAGGTTCTTAAACTAGAGTCACTAGAGTCCATGGTCCCTGAGCCTCCTGAAATCAAAAGCAAAATTGTGTTAGTACAGGCATTTTTTAAGAAAGAGGGTCAACACTTTCTCATCAGGATTCCTAGTGGGTTCATAGCCTCAAAACTGTTAAGGACAACTGTCTTAGTGATTTATAGGAAAAAGAAAAAAAAGGGAGAGAGAGGTAAGAGTGAATCATAGAATGTGAAAGCTGGAAAATAGTTTAGAAATCATCTAATCCAGACCCCTCTTTATTCAAAAAAAGGAAAAACTGGGGCCCAGAGAGACACAGCAAGTACTGAGGCACCCCGCAGACTGTGTCAGAACTCATGCTGGCACGCAACCCCGCCGGCGGCTGGTTTTACTCACTGTACAGAGAAAAACCACGGCTAAGTTTCAGGATCTCAGCACGTGGACAGCCCTGTCTCAGTGTCCTTTGTGATCACCTCCAAGTACCAAGTAGCATCAAAAGCCTAAGATTCTATTACAATGATGATCCATAAGGATTTATTAAACACTAACAAATTAATTCCACCAAATGCCCAGCCAGGAAAAATTAATAAGCCCAGTCACATGTTTATAACTTCCTCTTCCTTGATTTTGAGGTAATAATTCCCTCTATTGGCCAAGTCCTATCTGAAGCTAATCTGCATCCCTATAAATGTATCCAGCTGACAGGGTTCCCAGACGGAAAGTGATAAGGAGCCGCCCTGGGCCCACCCAACCCGGATTCCAGGATGTACCTGAGCTGGCGTGCAACAGAACTCACCTGCTCCCCGCCTCGTAGGGCCCTGGGCACTTGCTCTGCCTAGAGCACACCCTCATCACCACCAGACCAAGAAGCATCGAAGCCATTTCTCTCTCTGGCCCCGACCTTCCTCAAGTGACTGAATCTCCCAAATCTTTTCATAAAGGAACCTGCCATAACCTAAAATGACAAGCTTAGAACCATCATTTAACTACTAGCTCTTACCTTTGGCTTAAAAAGAAAGTGGGGGGCCATAGGTTGGCGGAATGGGAACCATTTAAAATTTTGGAAAATTCAGTCTCTGGTTTCCATTTATGAAGCCCTTCACAGCTCTGGGTAGATAATACATCTCACCTTGGAAAGTCTGTCCTATGCCTTGGGGCTCATTTGACCACAAAATGTTTTTGTGAGCTGTGACCACTTTCTTGCCAGGGACGTTTGGGCTGTGATGGAAGCGAAGGACCCCAAACTCCACCCAGAAATCTTAATTGACTGTCACTAATCAGAATTTTAAAACCAGCATGCCCCCCCTTCAAAATCTAACCCCCAATAACCGCTGGTTGTTGGGCAGTTTCAAAATTATGACCCTGCAAGCATTATTCCACCTAGTGGGATTTCAGCGGGATGAAGGAGCAGGTCTTCGAATAAACGGGGTACCTATTTCCTTCATCGTATGAGCCATTCTAAAGGTTTCCACGTAAACGAGATTTTGAGAAAAATAAGACTTTTTTAGCATCAACCAATCTCTGGGAACAGGCAAAGGCTGATCCACGACTTGGACGTTCAGCCCGGACCCAGGCGCTGGGGACTAAGGAGAACGCAGAGACGGAGCGGGGCGGCGCGCAGGGGACACCACCGCGGTGGCATCACGCGCCCAGCCCGGCGTCCGTGGGGACCCGGCGCGACGCGGGGGCCCCGCCCGCCCCGCTGCCTACCTGCCGCCGCCGCCGGCTCCAGCCCGCGCCCCGCGCTCGCCGCCCGCGTTCCCACGCCGGCCGCCCGCGCGCGCGCCTTTAGGGGCAGGGGCGGGCCCGGCGCGCGGAGCGACGGCCGCAGCGACCAATGGCGCGCGGCAGGGGAGCGGGCGCCGCCCAATCGGCGCGGCCCGCCCGGCCCGCCTTCTCTGAAGCGCCCCGCTTTCCGAGAAATGGCTTTGCGCCCGGGAGCGGGTCTGGCGGCGGCCGCCCGCTTCGCCGGCCGGGCCCCTCTCCCCGCACCGTGGGTCCGGGGGTGGCGTGGGAGGGGGGTTCCCCCAGGAATTCCCGAGGGGCCCAGGTCAAGGTCAAGGCGGATGACGGGGCCCGGGCCGGAGGCCGGTGCTGCCGCCGGCCGGGTGGTCCCCGCAGGCTGACCCCGACGTGTCCGCCGGGGCGTGTGGCCGGCGTCCCCGGAGCTGCGCGGACGCCCCCGCGCCCCGAGGAAGCCGCCGGGAGCGTGCCGGGACGGCGCGAACCCGCCACCGCTGGGCGTCCGTCCGAGCCGGACAGCAGCGCCCGCCGGCCACGGCGGCGTCACGTTACCACCCCGCGGGCGCGAGCGCACGCGGAGTCGCCGTTGCGGAATGCGGGAAGGAAAGGCCGTTTTCAGACGGGTCCGCACGACCGGTGGCGCGCGGATGGCCGGGAGTGGCGGGAGAACGCGCGGCGAACCGCGTCTGAAGCCAACGCGTCCGCGCTGCGGGTGGCCCGGGGACCTCCGGGTGAATCCTCTCCCCCAGGCCGTCGGCGCGCGCGGGAGAAGCCCCGCGTGCCCGCGCCCGCCGTGTCCGCCTCTCCCCCGGGCGCGGGCGCTTGTGCACGCGCGAGTGGAGCGGGAGGGCAACGCTGGAGAAGGAAGCGGGGAGGTCCTGGAAACAGGAGGGAAAGAAGCGTTTTCCCACGTTCCGTTCTGGGGTGGCCTTAGGAGTGGAAGAAAAGGAGGGTCACCGTCGAGTTCTAGTGCCCGGTTGGCGAAGCGAGCGCCAGCTGCGGTGTTTATTGCCCCTACAATACAAAAAGCACGCTGCAACTTTGAAATTAATAAGTGTTTAAATAAAAGTCCACCAAGCATGTGAACTTCACCATTGTAATGTATTGGCTGATAAATGTTTCGTGACGCTTGAAAACCATCATAAGTTCGAAATCACTCGGTATGAATTTCCTAATGCCATGATTGCCAGGAAGCCACAGGCAATGATAAAGTGAGTGAGTTCCTTGTCACCAAATAATTTCAAATGAAAACTATTTTTTTAAAGCTCAAACTCTTTAAAAAGTTGTTTAGAGAATGTGGGAAAGTTTTAATATGTTTGCTGTGATGTGGGATGGAGCTTCCAGAAATCAGAGCACCTCAGACCTCGGGAGTTCTCAAAACAGCGTTCTGTTTGCACTCATATCTTTCCATAAGTATTCTCCTTAGGCCTGCACAGATTTACTTACTGACAAATGCTGTTGGCTGCACAAAGATGTGTGCTCAAATTTCCACTCAGCACTCCGCTTGGATAAAGACAGGGGTAAGCAAATATAGGAAGTCAACAGTGGAAGGGCTCCAGCATGTGTTATTGGCAGCAGGTGTCACTATGTACATTACTGGAGCTGTTCCCAAGAGACTGGCATGCATTAAAACTTCTCCAGAAACCCCACATTTTCAACATGGTGGTTCCTTGCTGCCCAGGAACAATTTCTAACCTTATCTGTTTAGTTCTGCTCTTATTTAATGGGCATTTATAGAGCAACTACTATGTGCTAGATAGGGTGCCAAGGACAGGAGACCCAAAGAATGAATAGATGTCTTCCTCTGATCATTCCTGCCAGCATCTCGCAATCCTGGTAAATTTCATCTTCATCTCACCTTCCTGCTTCCTTGTTACTTATAAGCCTTTCTGCCTTCAGTGGCTCCCGGTGGCTGTCACACAGGTCTCATCTTGGCATCAAAGCCCGTACTTATCCAGACTCATCGCTTACCAAGGTCCAACAGGAGCCCCTGTCCCAGCAGGGTTTGGAGTTAGGCTCCAGTTCAAATCCAAGCTCCCAGACTCACTAAATGTGTGACCTTGAACAAATGACTTAACATTCTGAAGCCTCAGTTTCCTTGTTATAATGGCACTGATGATAATATTAGGTTAAATTATGTGAAATTGCCTATATTCAACTGTTTTTCACCTACAGAAAGGGCAACTTATTATGGCTCAGCCTAAGTGTTCCCACCTTTTAGGATGAGTAGGGATTGAATGAGATTGTGTATGTGTGTGTGTGTGTGTGTGTGTGTGTGTGTGAGTGTCCCTCTCCCCACCTTTCTCATCAGAGCAAGAGGAAGAGGTCTTACTGTTGCCAAATAGTCACAGATGAGAGAAGTCTAGAAAAATGGACACAGTGATTCTTAACTCTAGGCTCCAATCACCAATTGCAGACCAGTAATAATCTGCCTTGGATGAAGAATAGGAAGGGTCCCCCCTCACCTGGTCAGTTCCCTGGCCCCACCCAACACCTGCCCCTTGCCCACCAGACTAGGTCTCACCTTATCACCCATTTCCTAGGCTCCTAGAGACCGTCACCTCTCCATGGAGTCCCCTTGTCTTTCCCTCCACCCTCCCTAATTCCTGTCTTCCTAATCTCTGGAAACCTCCCTGTTCTCTGTCCTTCCCACTTGTCTTGCTTGGCCTAAGTTGTGAATCCTTGTGTCTGCCTAATTTCTTTCAGTGGTGCGGGAGCAGATGCAGAGGTGATAAATGAAGGGAGCCTTCCACAGCCAGCTCAGGACCTAATCCCTATGAGACCTTCCAACTCTGACAACGCCTGCCGTGGACTGGATTGTGTCCCCCCAAATTCATTTGTTGAAACCCTAACCCCCCATGTGGTGGTATTTGGAGATGGGGCCTTTGGGAGGTAATGAAGTTTAGATCAGGGATTAGTGCCCATATAAGAAGGGACACCAGAGAGCATGCTCCAGCTCTCTCTTTCTGCCATGTGAGGACACAGCAAGAAGGTGGCCGTCTGCAAGCCAGGAAGAGAGCCCTCGCCAGACCCACCATGCTGGCACCCTGATCTCAGACGGCCATCCTCCAGAACAGTGAGAAAACAAATGTCTCTTGTTTACGCCCCACAGGCTATGGGATTGTGTTGTGGCCAAAGTGACCAAGTGAAATTAGCATAACTCTTGCATGGTATGTTGCTAATAGGATGTCAATACCTCTTCTCCACTTCTGATCGCATTACAAAAGGCCCTCCCCTATCGCCTGGCTGTTTTTCCTAGTCTTCCCACAAGGACTCTGGATGAGAATAAGGCCGGTGGAAATCCATCCAATCTCACATTTAAACTGCTTAGAACAGTGCCTGGCACAAAGCAAAAGCTCAATAAATTGTATTCTAAGAGGATGTTAACAGGATGGTGGATTCTGCCTGATTCAGCTTCTGCAAGGACCAATTCTGTGAGGAGCCAAAGTACATGAGATTAACATGTGCAGATTTACAGAGGAAATGGCTCCAAGAACCTTGGACCCGCAGCCAGAGCAGAGATAAAAAAGTGGGCTCTAGAGAGAGGGAAGAGTGAGGGAATTTGTGAACAGCTTCCTTGGGAGAGACCTTTTCCGGTTGCAAGTCCTCATCTACCCTTCACACTTTCCAAGCCAAGCTTAGCGAGGGGGATTCAAGAGAGCTCTGAGACGTGTTTGCTGAGAGCACAAGTGTCAGCTCAGTCCTGCACTGCACTGGGTTTCTCATGGGCCTGAGCCAGTGTGGGACCCTGCCCAAAAGGGCCTGCTGGACAGGTGAGGGGCCCTTGGAAGAGAGGCTGAAGGTGTGTCCTCAGGTGCCAGGGACTGAGTCACAAGCAGCACAAGGAAGAAGATGCATCTGCTGGGGTTAAGTCATAAGATAGGGGCCTAGCGGGTAAACTCAGGGGAGCCCCCCAAAATTTCCTGAGTGAGGCTCCTTTAACCATCTTCCAGCCCATCCGGGGATGGCAGCTTTACGTGCTTTCTAGGCCAGAGAGCACGAAGCCACCAGCCAAGTAAGAACTGTCCCAATGCTCATCTTCCTCATTTCTGCAGTGCACAGGGGACACAGGACTCTCACCAGGGCCCTTAGTATTGGCACCCTCATTAAACCCCATCTGTCGCGGTTCCTTCTGGGGACCTGACACACTCATCCATTCTTCTCACTGGTCGTCTCTTGACCTAAAAAAAAGTACTGCAAATCTCTGTTCATTTCCTATGGCTACTGCAACAAATTATCACAAACTTCATGGCTTAAAACAACACGAATTGACAGTCTCATAGTTCTGGAGGTCAGAAGTCTGGCAAGGGCCTCACTGGGCTAAAATCAAGGTGTTGGCAGGGCTGGTTCCTTCTGGAGGCCCCAGGGCGGGATCTGTTCCCTGCCTTTTCCCACTTCTTCCCAGCTGCACTCTGCGGTTCGCAGCCCCTTCTTCCGTCTTCAAAGCCGGTGATGTCAGGCAAGTCCTTCTCACATCACGTCACTGCCCCCTCTCCTGCCTCCCTCTCCACTGTCAAGGACTCTGTGATTCCACTGGGCCCACATGGATAATCAGGACAGTCTCCCTATCTTAAGGTCAGCCAATTAGCAACCTTGCTCCTATCTATAACCTTAATTTTTCTTTGCCATGTAACCTAGCACAGCCCCATCTTCCACCGATTAGGACTTGGGCCTCTTTGGGGCCATTATTCCAGCCACCACTTCATCCTTAAGATCCAACTTAAGTCCTAGCTTCTTTGCTGCTCCAGCCTTCACTGACCCACATTTTGAAAACATTGGACTCCAGCTACGCTGAAATCTTTATAACATAATTTGGCATTAACTGTATACATTTATGAATTATTTCACTGAATTGTTCCTGAGAGAAGGGGTAAAATCTCATTCTAGTTCAGTGCTCCTACTTGAGCCAGCAGTCAGTTAGAAGTGCCTTAAATAGACGAGTGTAAGTTCAAAAGACAAAGAAAATGTCAGGGGGCCAAAGGGAAGGAAGCGGGAAGAACACTGCTTGTCTCTGTGCTCCAGCTGGTGTGTCAATTTTCATACCTTTCTGAGTTGGGAATCCCCTAGAACACCGCTAGCGATTCTCTAGGAGGAGCACCCACAGGACTCAGCATGTCGTTGTACTCACAGCTGTCACTTATGCAGCAAAGAGATGCAGAGCAAAATCAGAGGCACTTTATTGCATGGATCTTCTTTGCAGACAGATGTCATAGGTCATTTTAAGTGAGAAAACTCAGTAGCAGCAGTACACTACAGAAATGCACTTTGCTCAGCAGTACTCGAGTTGTTGCAGTATTAATTATCCACTTGGTCTTCACAGAAGAATTCTTACTGTAATTGTAGCTGTTGCTATAATGATAGTGCATTTCCTGTATCTCTATCTCTAGTGCAATCTTTGTGTGCCAGGTTTTAACATCCTTGAGCCTGGGCAAGTGCTCAAGCTTTTTAAAAGAAATGTGTTTTATTTGCACAAAGTTGATCAGTTTTGAGAGATCATTAAGGCTCTCAAACTGTTTTTTGTGGGTACAAAACAAATGGTAAATTTGGATTTGTCCCTTTTATTAAAGTATTGAAATTAAGACTGCTTAACTTATCAACCCATGCCCTGATTTTATATACTTGTCTCTAGCAATAAACATTATGATACTTGAAGAAAAAATAATTAAACAACCAGTACACTAAATAGCCGAGAAGCATATGAAAGGTGATCCAAGTCATTTGTCAAGGGAATGCAAATTAAACATGCAATGAGCGATCGCTACATACTCACCAGAACATCCACAGTTAAAAAGACTGACAATGTTGGCGATGTGGAATGATGGAAGCTTCCATTCACCACTGGGAGGAGCATAAACTGGTACAACCACTTTGGAAAATGTATTAGTTAGATTAAACCTGTGCCACCCCCTAAGCCCGGCACTTGCATGGCTACATGTATCCCCAAGAGAAATGAATGCACAGAGGCCACCAAAAGACACATACAAGAAACTTAGTAACAGCTTTATTCATAATAACCCCAAATGTGAGACTGGAAACGGCCCAAATGTCAATCAACCAGATAAACCAAGTGTGTGTTTATATCCATATGATAAAATATCACATCATGATAAAAAAGAGCCAACCATTGCTACACTCAGTCACGAGGATGAATCTCACAGACGTAACGTTGAGTGAAAGAAGCCAACACAAAAGGACACCTGGGAGTCTGATTTCATTTATGCAAAGTGCAAGAACAGGCAAAACTAACGACCACGACAGAGATCAGAATAGAGGTCACAGGTGGGGTGTGGGCGGGGGGTTGAGTGGGAATCGACGGGGACAAGCCTCAACGAGAGCTTTCCCAGGGCTAGAATGTTACATGTCTTGATCTGAGTGGCGTGTGAACAGGCGTGCACATACAGAAAAATCGCCCTGCTGCACACTTAAGGTTTATGTGACAAAAATGACTCCCAACATACTTCTCTAGGTCAGGAACTAAGACCCAGTCACATGCATAGGTGGCCTTGGGGCTGCAGGTGCATGATGGTGTATGACTCACCTGGGAAAACCAATGAGTATTTGAAAAGTTGACAGTTTATTCTGAAAGATAAAGAAAAGATTCATTTATTAGTTTACTCAACACAGAACAAATGACTACAGTTTTTCAGGTAGTTAAATACACAGAGGGGGGTGTGCATATGCGTGTGCATGTATATGTGTGCACATGGTGACTTTTTTCATGTAAGAGGCTTCTTCCAATAAAAGTGAGATTTCTTCAAGGTGGTAAATTGGGGCTGACTCAGGTCCTTGGTAAAAGAAATATTCAGAAACTGGGTAAAATTTATCTGCCCTAAAGATATGAACTTTGATCCCATGTACTTAGCAGCAGTTTCTCTTTTACTGAAGCAATTTGCTCTGTCTGTTTAAGGTGGGTTTAGATGATAATTTACTAGTTGCTAATATTGCCCCAATCTGTTTCTTTACAAGGATAACAATCTGAGATATGTCTATGTTTGTTTATATCATAAAATTCATTACTTTTAAGTGCATTGTTCATTAGTTTATTGGATATTTATTAAATGCCGCAATGTGCAAGAGATCTAATTCACAACCCTCCTCCAAGGAATGTCAAAGTATATAAAAATTAATGTAAAGAAAAAGAATTGCATTAAGCATTCAATAACTTTTTTGCCTTTTAGATATGAACTTTATTCATATTTCTTACTAATGGAAGTGTTTGAAACAGTCCTAAAAAAAAAAACTCTTCAGAGTAAAAGAATTCTAAGCACAGATCAAAAATATCTGTAACATCTATGGCTATTGCCAGAAAATACTGGTTTACCAAAAATATAAATTCTGCCATGTGACATACATGAGTGTTTTAAAATTTTTATATATATAAGTAACACCAGGGCACTTATCAAAGACATAGATTCCCAGGAAAAACCTCCAGCTTCTGACTTAGTACATTTGGGGTGGGGTCCAGGAATCTGCATGCTTAGCAAGCCATGCCAAATAATCCAGAATGTTCGTTTATCCATAGTCACCTCCCAGTTACCTTTGCAGACATGTAACAAATGCATCTCTAATAAATGGGTGGCTGAAGCACAGTAAAAAGTAAGTACAGCAACAATAATTTACCTCTAAATAGAATCACAAATTTTGAGCATGGTAAGAGACTTTTAAAATGGGATCCTGGAACTCCATCTTTACCCTGGTACCCAGAGACGAGACCAGTGACTTTGTGACAGTCTTCCTCTGTAAGCAATCTTCATTTCAGACTCTGGCAGCATAGGGCAGCTGTGTGTCAACGGGCAGAATTTGTCCCCATGTTGCCTCAATCCACTTAATAATGAGCTGTGCTTTAATAATCTTCCTAAAAATGGCATGAGGTACCTGGAGAGGTGGGAGCCACCTCTCCCTGGAGGCATGAAGGGAAGGCGTGCTAGATCACCTGTTAGATTATTGCAGAGGCCAGGCGTGGTGGGTCACACTTGTAATCCCAGCACTTTGGGAGGCCAAGGCAGGGGGATTGCTTGAGGCCAGGAGTTTGAGACCAGCCTGGGCCACATAGCGAGATCCTCATCTCTACAAAAATATAAAAAGCTAGCCCGGTGTGGTGGCGCACGCCTGCAGTCCCAGATACTCAGAAGGCTGAGGTGGGAGGATCGCTCAAGCCCAGGAGTTTGAGGCTGTGGGGAGCTATGATTGCACCACTGCACTCCAGCCTGGGCAACAACAACAACAACAAAAAAGATTATTTCTGATTGTTTCTGGGTCATTTGGGTCGTTTGAGTGCACTACTTAACCCATAATTTCCAAGTCCCTGCCAATTTCAAGATTTTGTGATTCCAAGTCAACTTCATTGTCACCTAATGGGTATTTAGTAAATATTCTCTGAACTGAAGCAGTCAAATGCGCCCCTAATCATGATTTCTCTCAGTGTCCTCCGGTTGTGTTTCTTTCTCTGGAATCACATGATACACCAAATAACAACCTACCCACCAAGGACAGGTTATGAGGCAGAGCAGGTTCTGAGGCTCAGGGCTAAAGAGGGGCCCTTTGATTGCCAGCGCTGCATTCTAGAGCTCAACGCAGAAAACTAAGGGGAAGAACTAATTTGCTAGGCAGCCTCAAGGGAGACTAGCAGTAGCAACTTGCAGTTTGCTTTCTCTTTTACAAAACACTTGCTCTTAAATCGTCTCATCTGGTTCTCAAACACCCCTGTGGGGCGGGACAGGTGTGATTATTCCCGCTTGACAGATGGTGAAACTGAAGCTCAGGGTGACGGAAGCCGCTTGCCTTCAAATCCAAGGCTCTTTCCCCTCCTACATGCTGCTCTGCTCAGGGGATGAGGGTACAGCCCAGAGCAGAGGGGTGTAATTCACCCCTCTGTTTCCTCTTCTAGGAAATGAAAGAGTTGAACTAGTGAGGCGCTGAGGTTTCTAGCAGATCTGAAAGCCTATGATTGTCCGTAATTTCTCCAGGCAGAGCTGTTCTACAAACTGAAAATGAGCCAACCAGGAGCTGGGTGGGAGAGGAGCTGGGGATAGGACATGAATGGCTGAAATTTCTTTACAAGTTAGTCATTTCCTTCCTGACAGCCTTCTTCTGGTTCTGGGCTCCTCATTTTTACCCCTGTCACCCACTCATGCAAATAAAGGCATCGTCACTTTCGAGTCAAGCTGGACGTAAGTGCACACAGCACCTGCTCGTGCTCTGCTCATGAACATGCATAAAAGTCAGGTTCACGTAGGTCCACGCAAAGCCTCAGGAGTTGTGTAAATCTTCTTTCCTTACTCAGGTCCATTTCTTGGGTTACTCTTGAGACCTCGAAGGGTTTGGGATTATCCCTTTGTAGAATAATTCCCAGGGATTCTTTTTTAGATTTAAGTAAATTGAAAACCTGTTTGTTTCATCACAGGATGCAGTGATTCCAGAGAGATGGTATGTGCTACGTATCACTGCTAAAACTCCCCCACATTGACTGGAGTAGGTATGGTGACCCTTTCCAGCTGTGGATATCAGATTTCTTTTCCCTTAAAACTAGTCTTATGCTTCCTTATTTGTTGTTTAGATTAGGTTATTTACTGTTTCAACACATAAATTTCCTCAAATGACTAACATGGTATGTCAATTTATGACAGAGTGCTTATCCATGACAAGACCCTTCTCTCTTTCCTGCTGTGGCATGACAGTAAATTTATCTTCCAGTATCTTGAATCTATATTAAAGAAAGAAAAGTGTGCATCTCATTCATTTTATGAGGCTTTTAGAAACTTGATGCCACACCTAAATGAGTACAGTTCAAAAAAAGAAAAAGAGAAAAGAAAAAATTGTACACCAACCTTACTTAGAAACACAGATTCCAAAATCTTAAATAGAGTATTAGAAAATCAAGTTTGGCTTTCCAGCTTTTAAATCATGACCAAGTTGGGTTTGCCCCAAGAATACAAGAATATTTCATCATTAGAAAACCTAAGAATGTGATACACCATGTGAACAGGTTAAAAGAGAAAATCTATATGATCATCTTACGCCCTTAACTTGATAAAAGACACCTAACAAAAACCTATAGCAAAAATCTTTTGTTATAGATCTGGAAATCAACCCACTAAAAGGCATGCAAGTATTTAAAGAGAAAAGTGCGGAATATTGTTAGAAGTTACAAAAGAAAACATGACTGAATAGAGTCTATACCATATTCATGGGTTGGAAAACACAATATCCGGGAGAAGAGGCAAGACAATTACAAAGAACGACGGGAGGATTTACTCCGCCAGACTCCAGTCTTGGCAAAAGCTGTTGGAACCAAGAGAGTACGACAGCAGCCCAGGTTAGAGGTTTCAAACAATGGAGCAACAGGATCAGCCCAGAAACGGCCCCACTGTGTGTGTAAACACTGATGTATGGTAGAGGAAGCATTAGAAATCAGCGGGGGAAAGACTGACTAATAAGTGGTCGAGGGACATTGACTATCCACATGGAAAACTGTTAAAAATTAGTCCCATATTGACCAAAAAACACACACAAAATTCAGATCAATTAAAGGTCCTATCGTAAAAGGCAACATTTTTAAATCCTTAGAAGAAAATATAGGGAAATAACTTTATAACCTCAGAGTAGGAAATGATTTCTTAGGCAAGACACAAAAAAGCATAAACCATAAAGGAAATGACTGATATATCTAAAAACTTCCATGAAGTAAGAGAAGGTAAACAAGACCACAGCCTAGAAGCTACTTGCAACAAACAGTGTACACAGACTGCTCTCTAGAAAGTGTAAAGGATTCCTACAAAATGGTAAAAAGCAGGCAAACAACTAAAATAGAAAAATATGCAAGAGATATAAATAAAACAGAGTTACCATATGACCTAGCAATTCCATCATAGATATTTACCCAAGAGAAATGAAAATATATGTCCACACAAAAACTTTTACACAAATGTTCATAGTAACATTATTCATAATAACCAAAAAGTAGAAACAACCCAAGTGTGCATCAGCTGATGACTGGATTAACAAAACGTGATGTATCCATACAATGACTATTATCCCACCATAGAAAGGAATGAAGTGATGACACGTACTACAACATGGATGAACCTTGAACACATCACGCTGAGTGAAAAAAGCCAGTCACAAAGGATCACATATTGTATTATTCCGTGTATAGGAAATGTTCAAAATAGACAAAGCTATAGAGACAGAAGGTAGATTGGTGATTAACTAGGGCTGGGGAGTTTGGAGGAAAACAAGGAGTAGCTGCTAATGCATATTGGGTTTCCTTTTGAGGTGATGAAATGATCTAAAATTGATTGTGGTGACGGCTACACAGTTCTGTGAATATACTAAAAGTCACTCAGTTGTACACTTTAAATGGGTGAATTGCATGGTATGTGAATTATTTCTCAACAGAGCTGTTTTTAAATATTTTATTTAACTGAATAATTCATAGAAGAGAAAATAATCTGATAAGCCAATTAGTATGCAGGAAGATGCTCAACTATAATAGCAATGAGGAAGGTGCAAGTTAAACCAATGAGGTAGGATTTCATATTCATCATATCAGCAAAAATCTCAAAGTCTACCAATACCTGCCATGGCTGAGAAATAGAGAAACAGCAAACATCGAACGTATCGGTGGAGTGAAGCTGACAGAACCACGGGGAAAACTCTGGCAATGTCTCAAAGGGTAAAGATATCCATACTGTGTAAGTCAAGAATTCTACTTCCAGGCAAAGACCCTGGAGAAACCCTTATACGTGTGCTCCATGACACATGTAAACAATATTTACCTGGGCAATGTCTGTTATGGCAAAAGCTTGGACGCACCATACACGCACATCAAGATGTCCTGCATGAACTGTGGGATATGAATACAATAAAATGCAGTATCATAGTTTAAAGAATAAACCTTAAAAAATATAGTTTTGAATCAAAAACACAAGTTGCAGAATAAATACCTGCAATATCATGGCATTTATATAAAGTTTGAAAACACACACAACAGAATACTGTGTTTATGAGATCTCATATACAGAAATAAAATAATTCATGGGGATGTACAGACAAAATGCATGGTCCTCGTTACCTCTGAGGAGGAGGAAGTAAACTGTGATGCACGAGGTGTGTCCAACAGGGCCTCAGCTGTGTCTGCCACATTTTATGTAACAAGAACAATCCAGGTGAATGTCACATAATGTTAAGATTGATAAAACCGGACGTGGACATCCATCGTATTACGCTCTTCTTTTCTCTGTGCTTCAAAACGGAACGACTTTTGAGAAAAGCATTGGTATCTATCACTACCTGGAAAGGGTCACGTGAATGCACACGTGATGAGCTTGGAGACCGGCAGGTAAGCTCCGCTAGGCAGTGTCCAGAAAGATCGCCCACCGGGAAGCCTTCTGCAAGGGCCGGGGTCCAGGGTGGGCGGGCAGACGCCAGGAATTCCGAATTCAGAGCAGGGGAATAGAGAAAGCCCAGAGCCAGGGCGCCCCAGCAGGCGGACCCCCCAGCTCATAACCTGCAGGGAGGAGCGTGTCTAGCAGTGAGCGAAAGTCAGAAGCCAGAGAAGGTCAAACTAAAAGCAGAAAGTCCGAGGAAGAAGGAAGCCAGAGACAAGAGGCAGGAAGGGAAGGTGCGTCCGGCAGAGTCGATGCCCTTAGTGAGAGGAAGCAGCTCAGCGGAGCTCACGCGAGACTGGCACTGCCAAGGGCGAATCCAGGACCAGGAGAGAAGTTCTGCATTGTCCCCTCAGTCCCCTGAAGCAGGACGGACTTGTCAGCACACGCGGGGTGTGCTAATGCTCAGGAGGTATAGAGAAGCCAACGGCCTCTCCAGTGGGGAGATTTTGGCAGGTTACAAATCGCTATAATTCAAAGCAGAACATCCATGTGGGTAGGAGGGTGTGAACCAGGCCGGTGCTGTGGGAATTCAGAGGGACATGATGATGCCCGTGCACAGTGCACATTAGTAACGTCAGTGATGCTCTTTCCCACGGGCTGCTCCCAGGCCAGCCCCCGGGTGCCAGTGCAGCCCCTGGGACACAGTGAGGGGAAGAGTCACTCAACCAGGAATCGGAGGAGGAGGACAGGAGGACCCAGGTGTTGGGATGTGAAGTAAGTGGAGCTCACCCCACTGCATCAAATTCACCCCCACTGGAACCACAGGAAAGGCTCTGGGAGGAGGCACCATTTGAAATGGGCCTAACAGGGCGGGAAAGGCTCCTCACAGGTAGAGGAAGAAAAGGCCCAAACAGGAGAAAAGATAGTGCCAGGGACTCCCAGGAGGGTGGAAAGCCTGGTTTCGTTCTTGGACTCTGGTGCCTCGTGCACATAAGGAGCAGTGTGATCTCAGGCACCGGGCGCATGCTCAGGGGACGGCGGGAGTCACAAAGGGCTGGTGTCTGAGCTAGGGTTAGGGGAAGGAGGCACGTGGGACGAGGATGGCGCTGTCTGAGAAGCACTTTCTGTGCTAGAACAGAAACAACGTGCAGGGCCCGCCAGGCACACAGGCTCCTCAGCGGGGCTGTGACACGGAGGAAGGTGTCCCTGAGAACATCCCAGGATGACACAGAGGAAGGTGTCCCTCAGGAACATCTAGGGCTGGGAGCCTCTTTGGGCGTCTTCATGTCAGCCTGTCACTAGAATCCAGGAAAGTTTTCCGTGGGCATCTCTTCTCTCTGACCATTAACCTGGGGCTTTGCAGAGAGTCAGTCCTCTCCCTGCCTGCTGCTTCCTCCAGCTGTCCAGCTGGGCAGTGCGACACCCATCACCTCATCCCTCCAGTGTGTCTCTGAAACAGAAATGTAATGGGCTTTACGCAGAAAGCGTTCGTTTCTCATGGCGGCAGTTTTTTAAAATGTGGTTTCAATTCTGCATACCTTAACAAACACCGTACAAATCCATACAGGGAAAAAGTTTAAAACTCTTTGCCTCTGCCACAGCCAAGCTTTCTAAATGTCACCTGGGACAACCTTGTGAATACACAACAGTTCACTGAATTGTGCCCTTTAAATTGGTGACTTTTATGGCATGTGACTTCTACCTTAATCAAAAGAAATGAAAAGAAACAAGCATAAAATAGCAGCAGCAGGTCTAGGAGTGGAAACTTTAAGTTCAGCACAATGGTCAATTTTTAGGAGTTGTGCTATTTCAAAAAAATTATAATTGAATGTGAAAACTAAAATCACCAAAATTTTACTCTACATGTCTCCTAAGATATTGAAACATGGTATTCTCCCAACATTTCCCACTTCTCTATTCTGGATTTTACTTGAGGAAATTTAAAAATTATGTCATCCAAAGATATTGAGGGTTGCCTGTCCCCTCACTATGCAGATAGATTCATGTGAACTAAAATTAAATAAAAGGCTTCCCCCCCACCGGCTGACTGAATGGACCCCCTCCTGGCCAAGAGGATGTCCTAAAACTAAATTGTCTGCCATGAGGAGGAGGTCAGACATGCCTCACCATGCCCCCTCCCTTCTTGGAGATGTCCTTTGTAACTCAACAGGCCTAAGGCTCTGCAAGACAAACCTGCAGGTCCCAAATTTATACAACAAATATATGTCTGGTGACTTGTCTCTTCCTTATCTAAAACATTCCAAGCCTTTAGACAAAGCTTCATTTTTAACCAATTACAAGTCAAGGAGTCATTAAACCCACCTATAACCAACCTATAAGCCCCCACGCGAGATGGCCCGAAAAGGCCAATGCATGCCTTCCATGTGTTGATTTATGACTTTACCCGTAACCCGTATCTCCCTAAAATGTACAAAAGCAAACTGTGGCCCAGCCACAGCGAGTCCACTTGCTCCAGGCTTCTTGGGTGTGTCTCTGGGTCCTGGTCCTCAAATTTGGCTCAGAATAAACTTCTTGCAACTATTTCAGAGTTTGGATTTTTTCTGTCCACAATCAGTAGGAGACGAAGAAGGAAAAAGAGAACAGAAAACGTCAGGCAGCTCAGCGTGGCCGGGTAGCTGGAGGTGACATTTAAGTCGAGACCAGAAGAGTAAGAGACATTGGCCGAGAAAGCTGGAGAGCAACAAGCCTCCCAGCCACGTGAAGTCACGTGGGTGAAAGTGGTTTCTACACGCCAAGGCTCCGGGAGCTCTGACCCCGCAGTGGCTTCCAGTGTCTCCCGAGAAGGGGCAGGGACAGGAGGGTGTGGGTGTCAGACTTGAGACTGACCTATAGAAGACAGATGGGCCCAGAGCTGAGGCATGATCCCAAGCACTGTGGGATTTTCCTCCTGCCAGAAACGCATATGTGAGTGGCAAGGTGTAGAATGTATGTGGGAGAGATTTTAAATCATCCCCAAATAGTGGTTTCCGGATTAGACAGTTTTTGAGAGTAAAAAAATGCATTTGTCAGCCCTCACCATGATTTAATCCTGTTCAGAAGCTTCAAGAGGAAAAAAAAAATGCATCATCATTTTCAGTTTGAAAGGCACACACTTCACCCTGATATGGAGTCAGGAATGTAAGCAAGTTACAACAGCCAAAAATCATGAAAAAGCGAAAATTTGACAGGAAAGATCAGTGATCCCCTAGCAAGGTCACAGAAGTTCTTAACCATTTTTGTGTCATGGACTTTGTAGTGTGTTGAATGGTGACACCCACCCCAGAAAAAGAAGTATACCCACGTCCTAAATCCCAGAACCTGTGAATGTGACCTTATTTGGAAAAAGGTCTTGTCGGATGTAATTAAGTTAAGGATCTTGAGATGAGATCATCCTGAATTTAGGGTGGGCCCTAAATCCAATGACTGGTGTCCTTATAAGAAGAGAGGGTGTAGACACAGAGGATGGCACCATGTGAAGACAGAGGCAGAGGTTGGAGTGATGCAGCCCCAAGCCAAGGACACTGAGGGTCACCAGAAGCCTCCAGAAGCTGGGAGAGAGACTGGAATAGATTCTCCCGGAGTCCCCAGAAGATCCAACCCTGTTGACACCTTGATTTCAGACTTCTGACCTCCAGAACTGGGAGAGAATACATTTCTGTTGATTAGAAGACCCCCAAGTTTATGGTTATTTGTTACAGCAGCCACAGAAAACTAACATAGACTCCTTCAGCAACACGGTAAGGCCTAATGGACCCCTTTTCAAGAATAATGTTTTTTAAAGCATATAATAAAATGTACAGGATTGGAAAAGAAACCAATTGCATAAAAATACACTACTCTCCATGGAGCCCTTAGGCCCCCTGGTGAAGAACTGGGAGAGACTTTTATGACTCTCAGTGGAGAATTTCTTGGAGTTTTTCCCTATTTGGTAGCAGAGGACACCCCAGGAACCCTGCTAATTTAGCGCCTTCCAAGTATTAGAATTCCTTACAAATAGCCACTCGCTGGGAGAGCAGCCACCTGTCACCACAGCTATTTGTGCAGTCTGCCACAGAGGCAGTAGTCCCCTAAGGCTTCTTCCCAGGACTTGCAGACTAGAACACAATTCCTAGCTTCAGTGCCAAGCAACTAACTAGGTCAATTAATGTGAAATGTAAGCCCTGAGCAATGACTTTTAACAGAAATAAAGGAATACAAAACACTGCTGTTACACATCTTCTGTTTAAGTTTCTGTAAAAGGAATAAGAACATCATAGGCACAATGATGCCAGACTCTTCAAGGAGCCAGGTGGTCCTTAACACAGGATCTGCTCAAACGCCATGTGGGCCTAGAGTGGTCCACACTGCCTGCTGTGGGTCGGTGCTGCCTCGCCCAAGAACAGGACCCCACCCTCATCATCAGAAAAAAAAAGATCATTATGGCCAGCCTTCCTTTCAACAGATATTGGTTTTGCTTCCAAAATATTCAAGATAATCTGGCCCCAAAATCACCACCACATTCAACCTCAGAAACTCAAAAAGGACTAAAAGTTTCAGCATTGACTCATGGCATTCCCTGGTCTACAGACTCAGTGGGAGAACTGATCACCCGCTGGCCTCGGTCAGACACTGAGAAGGATCGTGAGTACAGAGGAAAGGAGAACTCCCAGGAGTAGAGGCCAGAGTCAGCACTAGGTCCACCCGAGACACCTCCCCACCTTCAGGATGTTCTCTTCCCCACCTCCAAAGAGCCGTGGCCCCGGACTGCCCCACGAATCTCACTGTGCCTCCGGAGCGGGCGGCAGGAGACCCCGCTGTTGACTGAGCCTCGGGCTTCCCTCAAGCCCTCCCTGTAGTGACAAGGTGAACAGAGCCCTAAAATGGCCCCACGATTTCCCACCCTAATCCCCAGGGCGGGGAGGGTGATGAGAAACCACACTTATGACGGTGTTAAGTTACCTGGCAAAAGGGATTTTGCAAATGTAATTAAGGCTACTAATTAGTTGACTTTGAGTGAATCCAAAGGGAGATCATCTGGGGGAGTCTACTCTAACGGCATGAACCATTAAAAGCAGAGAGTTTTCTCTGGCTGGTAGCAGAGAAGGGGAGTCAGGAAGTCCAAGTGTGAAAGGGCCACATGGAAGGCCTGTAAGGAATATGGATGGCCTCTAGGAGAATAGACAGGGAGCAAGGGGGACCTCAGTCCTATAGCCATAGGAACCTGAACTCTGCCATCAACCTGAAGGAGCCTGGAAGCAGATGCCTCCTCCAAGCCTCCAGATAAGAGCCCAGCCCAGCCAATGCCTCAATTTTGGCCTTGTGAGACCCTGAGCAGATGAACCCAGTGGCGTCCCTGTGGACTTCTGGCCTACACAGCTTCTAGACGACAAATGTGTGTTGGTTAATGCCACTGCGTTTATGGTAACTTGTTACGCAGCAATAGGAAACACACGAGTAACTTTCCATCGGGATGTACTGGCTGCTTGGCCAGCTGCAGCTGATACATTCACAACAGGGCACCAGCTACTGGGTGCTCCCCTCAGGCCAGGCACGGTCTCCCCCTGCTCCATGTGGCACAGTAGCCACTGGCCACGTGTGCCCATTGAGCATCAGGAATGTGGCTGGTGTGAATTGATATGTGCTATAAGTACAGAATACACCAGATTTTAGAGACTTGATATGAGAAAGAAAGAATGTAAAATATCTCATTAATAATTTTTATATTGATTACATGTTGAATTGGTGATATTATGGCCCTATTGGGTTAAATAAAATGTTATTAAAATTAATGGAAATTTAAAATTACACCTATGGCTCACATTGCATTTCAGTTGGACAATGCCGATCTAGCTCACTAACCCTCACGCCAACCCTGTGGGGTAGGTGCTTCCCTGTGTTTCAGATGTGAAAACAGACTTTGCAGAGTCAAGTAAACAAATCATTCAACATCATCCAAGGAGTGAAAGGCACAGTGGGATCAGAGCCCGGCTGTAGAGATCAACGCCCACTCTCATGCTGCTTAGTGGATTCCCCTCCCAAGCAACAACAAAAGTTTGTGTTTTCAGCAGAGTCTTCTACTATGTTAAACCGAACAGAGGACTACAGGGGGAGTTAGACCACAAAGCCAATTGGTGAGAGGAAGTATTTTGGTGTAGCTTGAAGACGTTCATTCTCCTTCAAATTATACTGCAGGAACTGGCTCTGATAACTGCAGGAAACTAGACCTCTTCAATGAGCGATAGGGCCATCATTGAATAGGGAAATTGTGGGGTTCTCGGTCTCCTTCTTGAACTAATAAGAGGCTTCTCCACAATATCTAAAGAAATTTTATAAGAAAATAAAGGTTATGATCCACGAAACGTGATCAATTTTGTAAATGCCTTTGCTTAATCCCTAAGCATTTGCATTACTAATAAAGAAGTAAAATATGCTGGTTATCTTTGCCTAAATTTTCTCTAATTTCCAGGGATCTTCTAAACACCCAAAACAAAATCTCAGCAACACCCGCCCTTCAAGGGCATGGACTGTGCCTTCCTTCCGCTAGGAACACAATCTGGGAACAGAAGGGAAGTGGCAGTCCTTTCATCTGCCCTGAAGGATTTGGGGGCCGGGGGTAATCCTCAACTCCAGGATGCACTGGGGGACATTCACAACTATTCAGGAAGCGGTGGTTGAAGGCTGGGGTGCAGTCCCTCGTAAGCGTTAGCTGTTCATCCGTTTTGCTCCATCTGCTAATCCCAAGACCCCCTGTTGTATTTAACATTGTCATTGTCCCATTTCAATTCATATTTAAGTTGCACTCCTTCTTAGAAAATTTTTAATCCATATATGATTCAGTGTTTACTGTGTCCAGGATGCTGGCTTCCAAATTCCATCCTTAGAAAAGTTGTTACTGTGACTGCCGTGCAGCCCATCAAGGAAGTAAAGACCTGCCCAGCACACCACCTCCCAGAAGACCTCCTTGGAAGGTTCTTGGGAGTGGAGGTTGGGGGAGGTTGAGTAGGGTCGGTGGGGAGATCTCCAGGGTCATGTTTTGAAATCCATTCTATATTTGCTTTGGCAATAACATGTGACACCCTTTGTTACTTCTCAGAAACTCTTGCTCCAAAGATGCTGACCTTGCTAACATGGACGGTGGCCCCAGCAGGGAAATAGGCTCCTTCCTGCACTGCACATTCCAGGCTTGGCTGAACATGACCCAGGAGAATGTGCTTCCTCTGAGTCACAGGACCAAACAAGGGTGACTGTGTGACAGGGAAAAACAAAATGCTCCACTCAAGTTCCCAACTTCTTGACAGCAGGTTGTGATTTATTTTACACTGGAGTCAAACCGATATCCCTCATGAACATAGACACAAAAGTCCTTATCAAAATATCAGCAACTCAAAGCAAGCAATAAGGCAATACACCATCTCCAAGTAGAGTTTTCCCTGGAATGCAAGTTTGGGCCCACACTAGAAAATCAATCAATGTAATCCTCCACCTTAATGCACTAAAGAATAAAAACCACATTATTGTCTCAATAAATGCCAAAAATGGATTTGACTAAATCTAACATCCACTCATGATAAAAACAAAAACAAAACTCTCAGGAAACTGGGAATATAAGGGAACTTTGTCTAGCCTGAAAAAAGTCATCTGCAAAAACCTACAGCTAACATGACACTTAATGTTGAAAAACTGATTGCTTTCCCCCTAAGTTCAAGACTAAGGCAAGGATGTCCACCCTCCTTGCTGGACATGTGTCTACCCAAAAACCTATACATAAAACTTACAGCAGCTTTATTCATAATCACTAAAAATCAGAAACAACCCAAATGTCCTTCAGTGGATGAAGAGATAAACAAATTGTGTCACATCCATAAAATAGAATACTTCCCTGCAATGAAAAGGAACAAACTACACACAACAATGTGGACAAGTCTGAAATACATTAAGCTCAGTAAAAGAAGCCAGACACAAAAAAACTACATTCTGTATGATTCCATTTATGTGACATTCTTGAAACAGCAAAACTGTAGGGAGAGAGAACAGACCGCTGGTGGTGTGGACGAGGGTAGGAAACAGCTCAAGGAATCTGGGGATGTGGAGCTGTTCTGGGTCCTGATGTGCCACCACCAGGCTGCGCCGCTCCACACGTTTGTCAAAACACAAGTGAATTTTACTACATGTCAATTTAAAAATAAATTTTGTAAAAACTAGCAAAACACACACACATTTCCTGGCCGTCCTCTTATGTGTAGTCTTACAGATGCGCTTTAGAACAAGTGTGAAGAAAGAAAGGAAGGAAGGAAGAGAAAGACAATCTCATTGGTAATTCACTTGAAACGGCATTGAATTTATAGATAATTTAGGGGGGATTGACATATTTCAATATAGGCCTTTCTCCCAAAGAACAAGTCATCACTCTTTAATGGAGCATCTTCAATTTTTTTCACGTTGGATCCTGCACATTTTTTGGAAAAATTTTCCTAGTTATTTTTTTTTTTTGTATTTTGTTGCTATTGTGAATGGAATCTTTTTTCTATTACAATTTTTAAATTATCATTGTTGGCTTAAAGAGAACATACAGATTTCTGAGTACTTATTTTATAACGGGTCACCTCATTGACCTCCCTTATTATTATAACATTATTAATATCATGTTAATTATCCGATGACACGTATGCTTACCTCATCCACAGATAGTGACTGTTCTTTCCACTGTTTACATGTCTGACTTCCCCATTCTCATTGCGATGACTAACACTTCGAAAACAATGGTAAGTAATCTCACTTTTGTTTTCTAAGTTTCACCCACATACAGGAGATAAAACAGCTGTTCAGCTTTCTGCGCTCAAGCACCATTTTTCTGACCTAAAATGTAAAGAGTGGAACCTGTATACAGTTAGGTCTTTATTTCTCACAATGATTTTTTGGTAACTAAAAATTAGCGGCTCAGCAGGATTGAAAATTTAAAGGGGAAGAAAGCAAATCATTCCCCAGTCCTACCATTCTGACAAATCGACTGTTTGTACTCTCTGCTGCTTCCTGTCTGAGTTTACCCCACGCGGCTTTCCCTTGGGTTGTGATCCTAACGTAGGAAATGTCTGCTCAAAGGCTGGAAGCAGTTCCTGGATTTTACATACAAACCTTGTGACCTGGACAGCCACCTGGCACATTCCCACCTTGCCATCAAGAATGGGGTTAGAAGAGTTGATAACATGAAAGAATCACAGTTGCAAGCTCCTCTAAGGATCCACTGAGATGCAAGGAAGGAAGAGGAGCTGGCAGCCCAGCTGGCCCCTGTTCCCTCGCACTCCCCAAGGATAACAAGGCTGGCAAGGAAAAGAAGAACAAGCCCAGCCTTCGAGCTCGCAGCGTTGCCGGGTGTGAGCAGATGATTAAGCAGCTAGAAAGCCCAGGAGAGCTGCTCCCGGTCTGTCCCCGTCATCGACCACTGTATGACCTTGGACAGACCAATGCCCCTTAGAAAAAAGAGCAAGTTGAATAACTAAGGATGCTCCCAGCTGTAATTACATATATCTATTTCTCTGGGGAAAAAACGGGACAACTGGGACGAGGGTGGGACCATCAGAGCAAGAAAACTGAGAAGCCATCCCAGGTTATTCAAGATCACGAGCTCACGCAGTCTTTGTGCTGGGAGGGACTGTGCGGATGATCTGCCATAACTTCCCGCGTCTTGCAGGAATCCCTTCTGCAACGCTCTTGACAGCCTCTGTGAATTATTCCAGCAATAACATATTCGCTATCGCATAAAGCCGTTTGTTTTTTAAGAGTTTAATGTTTAGCAAACTCTCTTAAATTGAGACAAAATCAGTTTCAACTCAACCTTCCAAAATTGAAGTGGGCTATCGTCTGTAATAACACAGAATACAGCCCCTCTTCCTAGCACATAGCTGTCTTTTCCTTGACATTCAATGAATTCACTGATGGTTTTAAAGGATTCCTTCAACATATGGCATATTATCACACGGATTTAGGTAGAGAAAATCTATTCTATAGAAATTCTGTTCGTAAGTGAGAGGTTCATAATCTCAGGTTATATCTCAAAAAATTCATGGCAGGTTATTTTTAATTTAAAAAAAACAGTCTTTAAAATGGTGGATAAATTCTCAGGCTGGTCCAAAAGAATGTATAAGTAAGTTTGCAATGCAACTTATTGCCATACTATCAAGCAAAATAGGAACAAAATGAACAAGAAATGGTCAAATATTATATTCATTTTCTATTGCTGCTATAACAAATTACCAAAGACAGTGGCTTCAAACAACACAAATTTGTTACCTTACAGTTCTAGAGCTCAGAAGTCCAACATAAGTCTCACTGGTCTAAAATCAGGGTGTCTGCAAGGCTGCGCTCCTTCTGGAGGCTCTAGGGGTGAATTTGTTCCCTTGCCTTTTCTGGCTTCCAGAGGCTGCCCACATTCCTTGGCTTGTGGCCCCTTCCTCCATCCTCAAAGCCAGCAGCGTCACCTCTGACCCTTCCTCCACAGTCACATCTCACTCTGCCTCTCTCCCCTCTCCCTCTCCACTGTTAAGGACCCCTCTGCATACACTGGGCCCACCTGGCTAATCCAGGATAATTCCCCACCGCGAGGTCAGCTGATTAGCAACCTTAATCCCACCTGCAATTCTAATTCCCCTTTGCCACGTACAAACTCACAGGTCCAGGGGTTAAGAAATGGACATCTTTGAGGGGCCACGATTCTGCCTCCCACAAGTGTCTGTTCAATTGCTAATATTTGAGGAGAAGCTGTGGTCAGAGGAACACAAGCAAGGGCATGCCCCTTGTGTCAAGATTTCAAGTGGACATCTGGGAACGTTCAGGAATGTCCGCGCTGGTAGTCCCGGCCAGTCCTGTCCTCCCAGGTCTGCCGCCCGTGCTGGGGCTCTCCCCGGCCTCGACATTGGCACCGCCTCTCAGCCCGTCAGCCGCCAGGAGCTTTTGTGAGAAGTTTCTGCTCATACGTGAAATCTAAAGGGGGAGGCTGATTTTTCTCAAGGGAAATGGCAAGATTCGAAAGAAGCCATGAAAGCGGGGGTTTGATAGTGCACCTCTGAGAAACCGTGGAAGTGAGGGGCTGAGCACGGCGATGGGAGGGGCCTGGGGGGACGGTTGACCCTCAAACGGCGCGGGGTTGGGGGCCCCAACTCCCTGTGCAGTTGAAAATTCACATATAACTTTTAACTCCCCAACACTTAGCTGCTAACAGCCTGCTGTTGACTGGAACCCTTACGATAACATAACTAGTCAATTAACTGACACTTCTTGTGGATGTCGTATGTGTTACCTACTGCAATCTTACAATGAAGTAAGCTAGGGAAAAGAAAATGTTATTAAGAAAATCATAAAGAAGAGCAAATATATTTACTATTCATGAAGTGCAAGTGGATCACACTGAGTAGGCTGGGGAGGAGGAGGAGGAGAAGGAGGAAGAGGAGGGGTTGGTCTTGCCGTCTCTGTGAGGCAGAGGCGGGAGAAAATCTGCGTGTAAGTGGACCTGTTCAAACCCAGGTTGTTCAAGGGTCAACTGCATGAAAATATGGTTTTTAGGGTGGCAAGAACATAAATACTTTTTTACCTTTTATGTTTTTTTGCGTTGTTAAATGATCTTTTTAGCTACATTTGGCGTTACTGTTTTTCAAAAAAGAAGGTGTGTCTTATTTTTTCTCGAAAAATCAGGAGAGTCTAGAAATGGACCCACATATATATAACTAATTGATTTTCTACAAAGATGCCATGGTAATTCAATTAGGAAAGAATTGTCTTTTCAACTATGGATATTAGATACTATATTGGGCATCTGTATAGGAAAAAAATAAGCCACAACTCTTCTATCATATACAAAAATTAACTCAAAATAGGTCCAAGACATAAACTTAAAAGCTAAAATCATAAAACTTCTAGGAAAAAAAAACAGAAGAAAATCTAAGTGACCTTGATTTAAGCAAAGATTTCTTATAGCACACAAAAAAGCACAAACTGTAAAAGAAATATCTAAAAAATTGGACTTCATAAGAATTTTTTAAATTTTGCTATTCAAATGACACTGTTAAGAAAATGAAAAAGCAAGCTACAAAAAATATTTGCAAAACATATATCTGAAAAGGACTCGTATCAGAACGTATAAAGATCTCTTGGAACTCAATAAAGAAAACAATCTAATTTTTAAAATGGTCAATTGATCTGAACAGACTCTTCATCAAAGAAGACATACAAATGGCAAATAAGCACATGAAAACGTCATTGGTCATTAGGGAAATACGAATAAAAACCACAAAGAGATACCCCAATATGATCAGTAGGATGACTAAAATTTAAGACTGACAATACTAAGTGCTGGTGAGGATGTGGAGCAACTGAAACTCTTACTTGTTGATGGCAGGAATGCAAAATTGTGCAGCCACTTCAGAGAACAGTTTGGCAGTTTCTTAGAAAGTTAAACATAAACTTACACTGTGACCCAGCAATTCAACTTATAGGTATTTACCATCCCCTACACCCCCCCCAAAAAAAAACAGAAAATAGATGTCCACATTATTACCTATAAATGAGTGTTTATAGCAGCTCTATTCATAGTGGCCAAAAATGGGAAACAACCCAAATGTCCATCACCTGATGAGTGGATAAACAAATTGTGGTGTATCCATACCATGAAATATTACACAGCAGTAAAGGGGATCAACCTCTTATACAAACAACAATATGGATGACTCTTAAAAGCATTATATTAATTTTAAAAAGCCAGACATCAAAGACCACATACTGTAAGATTCTACCTATCTGCAATTATGTAAAAGGCCAAACCACAGTGATGAAAGGCAAATCAGTGGTTGCGGGGAGCTGGGGGCAGAGGGAGGGGATTAACAACAAAGGGGCAAGAGGGAATGTTCTGGAATGATGGAAATTGTCTAGCTCATGACTGCAGTGGTTATGCAACTGTGCATATTTGTCAAAACTCTTCAAACTGTGCACTTAAAATCGGTGAATTTTATTGTATATAAATTATACCTTAACAAAGCTGACCCAAAAAGCATCATGCAGTGGAAGCCGCTAACAAGTTTATGATCAAGGGCAAGTCCATGCACTGTGGTCACCAGGAGACTACCAGGGGGAAGCAAGATTTCAGTTTCATTTTGCCAGAGGATTCCTCTAAATCTAGGTGAGCAAAAGCAAAACATTCTGCAGAATTTTCAGAGTTTTCCTAATGCCTCACACCACCCCCGTGTTCCTAGCCAGCCCATGGCAGCTCTTGCAGCACAAGAGTCTTGGCTGAGACTCTCGGTTTCTCTTATTAGAGGGGTTTCACCACATGCTCCAAGTGGGTGTTGGTTCTCAGCTGCCATGTCAGCGTGTACTTTCCAAGCTGCGTCCTCCAGTGGACATCCCTGTGGCCTCAGTCATCCGTGTACGCTCCGGGGAACATCGATTCTCATCCTTTGCTTTCAGGTGACACCTGGCTGAAATGTGCGTCAAGGACAACCTTGAAGAGAGCAGCATCCTCTGTGGGTGGCGGCAGACCTTCTACAGCTCTGTGCTGTTGACACTGGGGCCAGAGCGTTCTTCGTGGTGGGGGCTGTCCTGTGCGTTGTAGGATGTTGAAGAGCATCCCAGCCTCTACCCGTGAGATGCCAGTAGCAGCCCCAGTTGTGACAGCCACAAATGTCTCCAGACATTGGCAATGTCCCCTGTGGGGTAAAATCACCCCCGTTGAGAACCACTGAGTCTCAATGTATTCCTTTTGCTTCATTCTCCTTTGAACCTCTTCCCTCTGCTCCCTGTGGCCTCTGCTCCCCAAACTTCAAGCCTGCCCCCAAACTGCAGTCACCCCTTGGAACTGTTCTGGAGCCTGCAGACCCTCTGTCAGGGACCCAGAGAGGAAAGCATCTCTCCATGGTGGCAGAGGCAAGAACTGTCCCACGTGAGAATACCCTCAACATAGGGTCCCAGGGAGAGGCCTGGGGGCTTCTAAAATGGCAGGGTGCCGTGGTCCCTGGGGAAGTGGCCATCTGGTGGGGAACTGCACAGCCTGCCCCGCCTGCTCTATATCACCCCAGTTTCTTCAGCATCGTCTGGGGAGCCTTCTAGCTCAGGGACACCCACCCTTCTCCACCAATCCCCGGGCACTCTGGGAGGTCTGAGCAGCAAAAGCCCAAAGCACTAGAAATTCCTAGGAAGGGCTTTTCCCCACATGTCTTTGGGTATCTGAGTAGTTGGATGCAAAAGGAAACTGAGTATCAGGGACCACTTCCTACCAGAGGGACCCACCACGCAGGACACTTGGGGAGTCCCTCAGGCTGCCAGAGTGGCAAATGTAGCCCATAAAAGGCATTGAGGATATACCTGCAGGAACAGCCACAGCACAGACAGAAACTTGGTTTATAAACCAATTGGTCCCTGGTTTTTCCCCATTGCCTGTCTTCAGGGGGAAGGACAAACCAGAATTGGTCATAATCCCCAGGTCTGAATGGGAAGTAACTTCTGAGGTGGTTAAATATCATCTATCGCTGTGTTCCTGTCTCAGTGGATCTGTTACAACCAGACTGTGAACCCCCATCTGTTGGGCACAGGGTAGATGCTCATGCGACAAGTGTGACTATGACAAGGAAAGACCCTCGTCTTCAAGGCTAAGATTGTGCATCATGAGCCCTCTGACCAGGTAGTGGTCCCCGGTGGGGGCATCGGGTCTTGGACAAAGAGCCTCAGGACCTGGATGTTCACACCCCTCCGCTCCGCCTCCCCTCCTGCCACCGGCGACCGTGTTACAGTTGGAGGAGGCCTGGGAGGAAAGCACACTGTGGTTTACCTGAGTTCTGTTGAGAATGTTCCAGATGACCGGTGTGCCCTGAGCTCCTCCACCCACCTCCAAGCGGCCAGTTTGAGTCCTCAGGGGAGGCCCCCCGCCACTCTGCAGAAAAGGAAGGGGAACCTCTTCCCACAGAGTCTTGCTGGCTTGGCAAACACCAAGCCCGGAGAGATGCCACTGTCTGCTCCTCCACACCAGCGCCCAGTGGCTGGACACGGCTCAGGGACCTCCCTGGTCATCCTACCTTGGCTCCCAGCGAGCCTTCCTGCGGCCGGTGGCCAGACTACGTCTTCCCTCTCTCCTAGATGACTCTCCCCTTGAGCCTCCAGCACCCCCGATCTTGCAGCTACTTCACTGAGAAAACGGAAGAAGTGAGGGAGGTGGCGCACGGCCTCCCCGCGACAGAGCTGAGGGGCGAGGCTTGGCCGAGGGGCCGGCAGTCCCCCCTGGAATCGTGGCAGGTTTGCTTCCCCAGCCCTCAGGTGCTCTGGCACCACCTCGCCAGGCCTGGCGCTGCCCACAGCACTATGTCACGTAAAGAGGCCACAATGCTCACGTGACCGTGTCACCCCGAGACAGGCTGGAAAGCCCCTGGGGTTAGGGTATGATGTCTTTCTTCCTCTCTTATTGGACAAATGCATGCCTGGCAAGTGGAAGGAAAGGATAAAAGGAGAGAAATGTTCAATTTGAGGAAAATTCAACCAACATTCCTTTCTAGGTCCCAGGAATACAGCAGTGAACAAGAAAATGGAGTTTCTGAAACAACAGGGGTACCAGACATCAAACACACACATGCGGGATGACAAACTGTGTCCCTCCTGTACAGGAAAGGGAGGGGCGTGAGGGGGACAGGAGGACGGAGAGAGAGGAGCAGGGGGAGAGAGATGTGATAAAGGACTCCGAGGTGGGGACAGTGTCCCGGGATACCCAGGTGGCTCCAGTGTAATCACAGGGCCCTGGTAGGAGAGGCGTGCAAGTCAGAGCCAGAGAGGGGTGAGGATGGACGCAGAGCCAGAGGGGGAGAGAGTTGTGAAGCTGCTACGCTGCTGGCTTTGGAGTTGCAGGGAGGGGCCACAAGCCAAGGGACGCGGGCGGCCGCTAGGGCTGGAAAAGGCAGGGAACAGATTCTCCCCTGGAGCCGCCAGAAGGAACCAGCCCTGCCCACACCTTGATTTTAACTCAGTGAGACCCGTGTTTGACTTCTGGCCTCCGGAACTGCAAGATAATAAATATGTGTTGTTTTAAGCCACTACATTCGCAGTAATTTGGTAGAATAGCCGTAGGAAACTCATGCAGGACCTTAAATGTCTGCTGCTCTAATCCATTCCTTGAACAACAGAAAAACTGGGAAAGGAAAATCGGGTACTATCACGAGTCAGCAAGGCAGCATGTGCCAACGAGGTGCCAGAGGGAACGTGCAGTGAGCACATCGGCAGTCGGGAAGCCACCTCACTCCCAGCAGGAGTTCAGCAAGAAACTTCCCAGCCTGCTGGGGCAGAAAAACCTGCAACCAAAAGAAGACAAAAGATCTCCTGGCCCTCAAAACAAGAGGTTTTTCTGACACACCACCCTGTGTCAATTATGACAACAGGCCCACAAGAAAAGATGAAGTCTGGGGAACAGGTAAGTCCCCACGTGTAGTTGTTCTCAGTCGAATAGGAGTCACACTTCACACCTCTTGGAATATTTCATAATAGAGTCTACGCCATGAGAAGCTCTGCACACAGTAAACAATTAGGAAACATCTCAGTTTAGCCACAAAAGGTTTTTGAGTCCCTGTGACCTAGGAGCCAAGCCTTCAGCAGGCCCTCAGACGAGTAGGACATAGTGGGCGCTCTCAGGTTGCTCACTGTCCAGATTAGACATAATAAAACACCACAGTGGAGCACGTAAACAGCAAATGCTCGGGCGGTCAGGGCCGTGTCTGTGACAGAGGACAAATTAGACGTGGGCTTTGAAAGTTGGGCAAACTTGGGCAGGCAAAGAAGGTGGGGAGGATGTCCCAGGAGTTGGAGGCCTGTCGGCTCAGTCCACTTAACAGAGCATGAGCAACGGGGCCTGCGAGAGGAAGGCTACAATTGGTCTGAGACCTTGGCCAGTGGGCAGGGCACACACATGGTGCCACTCAGGCGAGCAAGGCTTGGCTCCCTGAAAGTCCATTCCCAGGGAAAGTCACCATGGAGAATGTATATTAGTCAAGAGACTTTTCGTTACAGGTGAGAGAAACAGATGGCAATTCAAACTAGCCTGACAGATAAAGGGAATTTACAGATTTGTGTAACTGGAAAGCTTGGGGGTTGGGACGGTTTCAGGCATGGCTGCATCCAGGACCACAAGGGGTGTTGTCGGGGCCTGATGTTTCCCTCCATCTCTTAAACAAGTGCTTTTTGCCTTCAGGAAAACTAGCTTTTGGCAGCTCCAGACAGACCAACCATCTGCCTGTTGAGCACCCTTAGTAGAAAGAGAACATCTGTCCCACGAGCTCTGGCAGAAAAGCCTAGATCAGCTCAGCTTGGGTCCCGCTGGGAGCCCTCCCTGCCTGACAGACTCCCAAAGAAAGAGAAGTTCTTTTTATAAAAAAATAATTTATTGAGGTGAAATTCACAGAACATAAAATTACTCATTTTAAAGTGAACAATTCAGCAGCATTTAATACATTCACAATGCTCTGCACTACCGCTACCTAGTTCCAAAATACTTCCATCACTCCGAAGTAAAACCCCAGGCCCATTAGTGCTCACTACCCCTTCTCCCTCCCCAGGCCCTGACGACCACTAAGCTGCTTTGTGTCTCTGTGGATTTGCTTATTCTGGGCATTTTATAGAAATGGGACCATAGACTATGTGGCCTTTTGTGACTGGCTTATTTCACTCAGCATGATGCTTTCAAGGGTCGTCCACGTAGCAGCAGGTGTCAGTGCCTCATTCCTGTTTACGGCTGACTAATGTTCTACCGTGTGGGTATGTGCACTGGGTTATTCATTTGCCCATCAGTGGAAGGAAGAGGACGTCCACGTCAGAGAAGGCCTGGGGAGATGCCAGGCCAAGAGCAGGGCAGGCATCCTCCTCCCCACAGGACACGCTGACATCCGGGTGGTCGCACACTGAATGGTCCCAGTGGGTCCTGGCTTCCTCCCAGGGAGAAGCTACATTATGGTTCCTGAAACCCTGGAACCCCAGAGATGGGAAAGAGGGCACGGACAGGAAGGTCTCTGGACACTGTCAGGTGCCAGCCCTGTTCCCCACTGAGAAACAATCAAGTTTCCAGAAGAAACACCAAGGTAAGACCCCACCCGCACCCCAGCAGACCCTGAGTGGCACGTAACCTCCGACCTTCACTGTCCCAGAGCTGACGCACATGGGACCGGCTCCCCTGAGGCTGCAGGGGAGCCTGGCTCTCTCCCCGCTCACTGTGGAGGTGACACTCCCACTGTGCGAAAACTTCTGAGAGCACGGGAACCAAGCGATGTGTTCTGCATATCTGGGAAATCCCAGTTCAGGGATATGTTAGTCTCCTGGGGCTGCCGCAACAACGTACCACAAACTGTGGGGCTTACATAGCAGAAAATGATCCTCTCCCAGTTCTGGAAACCAAAAGTCCAGAATCAAGGTGTCGGCAGGGCCATGCTCCCTCTGGAGGCTCCAGAGGAGGATCCTCCCTGCCTCTTGCAGCTCCTGGGGCTCCAGATGTTCCCCGGCTTGCGGCCGCATCACTGCAATCTCTGCCCCCGTCTGCACGTGGCCTTCTCCTCTGTGCACCTGTGTCTTCTTTCTCTCGTAAGTACACCTAACATAGGATTTAGGGCCCAGCCGGGTCATCCAGGATGATCTCTCTCAAGATTCTTAGCTTAATTACACCTGCAAAGACAAGGTCACAATCGCAAGCTCTGGGCATTAGGATGTGGGCCTCTCCTCGGGGGGCTGCCATTCAGCCCACGACAGGTGGACAGACCTGTGCCTGGCAAGAGGTGCCGTCTCCTCAGCTCCCAAGACCTCCCACCTCCTCCCTCCCCAGAACACACTTTGCGGACCCTGAAGTGCCCCTAGAGAGGTGGGGCATCCAGAGATTGTTCTTGCCTGAAGACGTAAAGTCAGATGCTGGCGCTCCTGCCCCGCCTGCCCGGGCGCTGCCTCTCTCTGCAGCCCGACAGCCCATCGCCGGCCACTGAGACAGGTGGGGGGGCATGGGGAGACCGGAGCCACTTGGAAGCCAGTCACGTACTTCTTCCTCCTGAGAGGGTGACAGCACAGCCTGTCGGGGCTGCTGTGTGTGAGGGACAGGAGGTGGACAGCTGTCGGGACATCACAGCCCCTGCAGATGAGGACCATGTCTGTGCCCAAGCGACAGCAGCCGCTGGGCCTGGGGGAAGCCAGGACGGGCTTGGTGGGGCTCTGCCTCCTGCTACTTTGGACCTGTCAGAACCATTTTTCTCATCTGAAAACGGAGCATTAATTATAGTTACCTCACCTGGGAACAAAGTGGGATGTTCGAGAAGCCCATAGCCCACACTTGATGGATTTTCCAAATTCCCTCTTCATGGTCTGAATTTCTTCTACCTCAAAGAGACAGGTCAGCTGTGCCTATTTTAGTGTATACATATATTTATAAGATAAATGATACATATATATTATAGAGACAAATTATATCATACTTCAGGTGGCCATGTATCCTGACCGAAAAACACTCAGCGACTTGGAACTTGTGCCTTGAGGAAAAAGAACATCACTTATCCCTAAGTTGGGCAAGTCTTTAAGGAAGGTTGCCAGTGACCATCTGCACCACACAAAATATTTCCAGTCACCCTCTATTTCACTGCAAGTTATTATACAGTATTGTGTTAAGATAATGCCACCCTTGGCCCAGTTAGTCAGACTCACATCTCAACCTGCTGCCACTATGTCTGGGTTGTGGGGTTTCCCCTGCTCTCTCAGGACCTTCTTTGTCCCACACATGACACTTGACTTCTGACATCAGCACCAAGCGAGAGTGCTGGTGTTTCTCCCCTTCTGAACATTATCAAACTTAATTTCCATTTTAGGCAAATATAAATGGAAGTTCTAATATTTTCTTCCCTGACCCCAGGGGGTCATCTTGTGCCTCCGCTAGGGTGAGATGACTTAGAATCCTCCCATCCTGGGACACTTCGGAGAAAGGGGATGGCTGGAGGGGTGACAAGGTGGTGGCTGCACCGTGGGGTCTTTGTCTCCTAAATACAGGATGCCGGGAAGGGACACTCGCCTACACAGTCATGGGTGCAGGGGGGACACATGGGGTCTCTCCTGGAAACTCCTCACAGCTGGAAGCCTGCCAGTGAACTAGGGAGACTCCTGGAAAACCCCTGGGACTTTAGAAAGTCCCACGGGATGTTAGAGCAGCATGTTGTCATAGAAAAGAACAAAATCAGGGGTCCTGGGTTCAAGCGCTGACTCTGCTAGGAACTGGCCATGTCATCGAAGTAGCCTGCCATAATAATGACCCCGCCCCCAGCATGCTTCGTGCTTCCCTGTGTTCCCTTGGTCATGTGGCTTTGCTCTCCTCCCATCAAGAAATGGCATCCATTTCCCCACTCCTTGCCTCAGGGGTGGCCTGTGACATGCTTTGACCAATAGGATGATGCAGAAATGACTCACGACTTCCAAGGCTAGGCAGCTCCTGCTTTCATCCTCTTGGAACATTCTCACTGTCATTTGAAGATTCTAGGGTGAAAGGCTTCTTGGCTGGCCACTGCCACACGAGTGAACCCAGGTGAGACCAGCTGAAGAATCACCCAGTCAACCCACAGAAGTGAAGAATGATACATCATTGCTGTTTTAACCATGAAGTCTGGGGGTGGTTTGTTATGCACCAATGCTGACTGATACATCTTCCCAGTCCATTTATTCTTCTTCTGTGCATCTCAGTTTCCTCTTCTAAAACATGAATTTGAATTAGATGATCTTTAGGTCCCCAATGTTCTGAAGCTCAGCCATGTGGGAAAGAGACAAATGTATGTGACATTAATAAATAAAAAGATGGTAAAGATGCCAAGTCAAAGAGAGCAGTGCCCGGGAATGAGCATTGCCTTCCCTTGGCTGGAGTTGGTCTCACTCCAAAGATGCTGCTGAGAAGGGCAGAGAGTCCACTCCAGCTGTGCTCATGGAAGCATCGCACCCCATGGGATGCAGCGCTGGAGACAAGCGAGCTCAGACATTGACCACCTGGTCCTCACAGTCCCACAGCCCTGCATCACATCCTGCTTCCACCATGTGCCCCGACCCAAGAGTCCCTTTCATCTGAGCCTGCAACCTCCTTTGCAGACTGCAAATAGAAGTATCCACCTCAAAGAGCTGTCTCGAAGATTAAATGACCTGTGTGAGGCAGCTGGTGCCTAGCAGGCATTGAAAGTGGCACTTGCAATGTGAAATACTCCAACCTGGAGGGGCAGAGAGATGGCCACATCCAGTGGGCAGGAGGGAGGGTAATGATGGCATGCAGCAGACAAGGAGTCCAGGTGCTTTCTGTCGTGCCTACAACTTAAATGACCAGTCCCATCAAGTGCAGAAGGTCTTCATGCAAACTTGATGCATGCTTGCAGAGGCAAGACTAACAGGTGTGTTGGAGGGTCCTCCCACCCCCCTGCCAGCACCTGTATGACTGGCGCAGACGTCGTCACAAGTCACTATGCAAGACTCCAGAGTTGGCTGTACATTCCTCAGGGCCATAAACCCATGACCTTGGGCTCCCCATCTTAAGCGAAAGCGCACTTTTCAAAGCAGCAGTCCTGGGTCACTGGTACCTCCCAGTGGCTGGGTCATTCTATTTTTTCTCGCCCTCCTCTAAACTCCTAACTTCCCCATTGTAGAATCTCATCGAGTTGAACTCTCACTTTAGGCTCATTTACAGGAGGGTTTAGAATCCCAGTTCAGAAAGTCTCTTTCCTTAAAGTAAATATTTAATTACCTCTGTGACTCTTACCTTTGCTGTCTGTGTGAGGGGACCATGCACTAGCTGCAGGTGCTTCCCGACAGCATTTGACTTCCAAATTACAGCTGTCATGAGAGCACAGGTCCCAGTCGCTCCACCTCAGTGTCTGCATGTTGTGAAATCCAGGGTATAAAGGGATGTTCAGAAAATAGCTTCTCCAACAGGGCTTCCTTCCTGTGGCCAATTTCATGTAGACATGTCACAATTGCGGGGTGCGGGGGAAGATGAGAGGTTAAAAAAATACACTGGATTTGCTGAAAAATTATTTCTTCTAAAAGCTTCTCCCTTCCACTTAGAGAGAAAACAAATAAGCAGATTCCCCCGTGGTTTCCTAAATTCGTGACAGTTAAGAAAATCTCACTTCAGCAAGAGTTCTGTGCCTCAGCCAGCAACCCCCTGCATAGCCCAGGGCCCATCAGACCAAGCCCAGGGACTCACCACGGACCACACTGTCCGCCCAGTTCTGCTTGAACACCTCCCATGACCTTGGAAAAAATGGAATGGAACGGGGTCCCTGCTGGGCCAGGCTGAGACTGGGGTAGATCTTCCGTTTGCACGCAAATACTTCATTGCAGAATACAGCCTTTAAAGCGGCTTTCAGGGCAGGTCGCTAGCGGGAACCCTCTCTTCGCTGTTGTCTGAAGTGGCTTCGTTTCACTACCACTCCTGGGTGACAGCTTAGCTGGGTTTAGATGCCAGCGTGACTGTTGTCCTTGCTCATCTCTTTGGAGATACTCTTCCACTGCCGTCTGCTTCTAGCGGTGCCGAGGACAGTGCCCAGGACCGTCCACTGGGACGCTGGTTCACATTCCTCCACGGAGGGCTTTTCTCTCTAGCTGCTTTCAGATGTTTGTTTGTCTTTGATGTTCTGCAGTTTTACTACAATGTGTTTGACTGTGAATTTCTTCTTATTTGTCCTGCTTTATGCCTCCTAGATGGAAAATTCGTGTCTTTCATCAATTCTGGACGTTCACCTGACATCTTCTCTCAGCCCTGTGTTCCTCTGTTCCTTCTCTTCTCTCCCTGAAACTCCAGTGAGACGCAGGCTGGACTCCAAGGCTCTTAAAACTCTTTTTAATAATATTTCCCACCAAGTTTTCCATTCAATTACCAAATGTCTTATTTCTAGAATTGTATTTATTTTCTTATATTTTTAGTTTCTTTTAAACATTTAAGCATACTTACAGTCTATCAGATTGCCTAGTTGTGTAGAGTTCTTAGGGATCCAATCCTGCGGTTTGATGTGGCTACAATCAATTGGTTTGTGATTATCGGGGATCCCTTCCTCATTAAAGTCTACCAATAGAATTGGTGCAATCCTTGCTTTATCTAAATTTTTTCACTATTCTCACAATGCCAATAAAACAACTTAATGGTATCTAATATTGAAAGATAATAAGTTTAAGGGGAAAATAATATCCTTCAATTTAGTCTAAGATAGTCATGCAACTGATAAAGAAAGCAAAGGAAGATTATTAAATAACCAATACTGCAGATCCCAAATTCAATTGATGAAATAAATTTGAACAATCATCGAATCCTTTAATTTTATAAGGACCAGATAGTAAATATTTTAGGCTTTGCAGGTCATACACTCTCTGTCATAACTACTTGACTCTGTGTGCAAACACAGCCAGGGAGGACATGTCAGTGAAGGAGCCTGGCTCATGGCTCACCTTTTAAAAACAGGCGGTGGGTCGGATTTGGCCCGTGGGCCGTAGTTTGCCAAACCCTGATCTAGTCTTGTGTTTTATTCAAAGCAGGAACACTTTCCAAGGGATTCCTGGAAGCCTATTTGAATACTTTCAGTGATGGGGAGCTCACCCGTTTATAAAGGACTTAGGTAAAGAAGAAATGTTAGTAATAATAGAAACCAATATCCACATCCCTAAAATGGTCCTTTTTCAAACTTCAGTAACTAATCAGGAACACACACAATTTCACTGTGAAGGAAGAGGACAGGAAATCTGGGGAAATTTCTATGAAAGAATTAGATTTATCCCTTATAACTACAAGTCCCCCGGGAGACCATCTGGTCCATGTCTAGTTTATAGACGGAAAAACAGAGGCTTAGTGAGCTTAAATGACATGCCCACCGTTGCAACGCCGGCTTCTGCCTCCCACGTCAGTGTTTATTCCACCAGTCCAACCTCATGGAGTTTCTGGGCCAAAGAGCGGTGACGGCGGCAATGCTGGTAGTGAGGAGACACATGCGGGGCACGGGGGAGGGTGGTAGCGGAGACACAGAAAAAGACAGGGAAGCAGCCGCACTCCTGGCCTCTAGTTTCTTATTTGATTACTCATCTGTAGAGAGATTTGAGAAGCATCATCTGACCCATCAGTCAATTCACATCTGACATCTAAAAGCACCAGAGTCAGTGCTGGGGAAAGCACTGTTTTTAAAAACTCCCAGTTTAACCTCAATCTCCCAAGCTTCATCTCTCAGTGAGTGCAGATGAGGCTGTATTGACACCCACACCAAAATGTTTCTGCCCAACAGCCACGACTGCGTATCTGCAGGCCCTCGCCCTCCCCTTGGGGTCCTCTCTGATACCCCTGCAAGCCCCAGCAGACCCCACAGACCAGCCCGGACTACTGCCCTGGTGGGAGCAAATGGTGTCTCATCACGGTTTGCATATACGCTCCCCGATCATCTTCCCATATGTCCACCTGCCATGAGATGTCTGTTCCTGACTTTGACCCCTTTTTTAACTGGGCTGTTTATGTCTTCTTACCACTTTGAATAAGTTCTTTATGTAGTCCTGACACTAAACCTTTATGTATGTTAAGAATATCTTCTCCAAGTGGGTAACTTGTCTTATCCCTTTCTTTAAGGTTCATTTGAGGGGCAAAAGTTCTTCACTTTAGTATAGCCAAATGGATCCATCTTTTCTGGTGGCATATACTCCATTAGGAACTCTTCCCTACTTCAGGTTTTCCTGCGACCAGGCTGCATAACAAACAAATGGCTTACAGTCACAGGAGTCACAGGTGTTTGCTATCCTTGCTCGTGGCCTGTGGGTTGGCGAGGGCATCCACAGGCTGCAGGTTGGCTCCAGGTATGGTCCCCAGGCCTTCCCTGGGGCTGGTGTCTACCTGGGGTGTGCTGGTCTCTGGCAGGTCACAGAAGCACTAGAGACCAAGGCAGGTGGTGCAAGTGCCCTTATGGCCTCTGCTCCTGTCTCTGCCAGACTTCCATTGGCCAGGCAAGTATCACAGTGGGTAGAAAAGAATTTAGCCTTTCCCAAAGAGAGATCTGGCCTTTGCTCCCAATTTCTGGAGGGCAACCTCTAAGCCCTTGGAATGTCATGCCTGATAAAAGTGCCTTTGTTTGCCTGAGGGTCATGGGACAGCTGGATAGTAACAATGTGGTTTGGGGTGGAACCTCTGGGTCCTGTGGTACCAGCTGACTTCCAGAGGGGCTGAAGACCGAGGTCAGCCATGCAGGCTCTCACCCAGGTCTGCATGATTGAGCCCCAATAAAGACTCTGGACTCAAGACTCCCGTGAGCTTCCCTATTTGGCCATACTCTGTATCGGCACACGTCGATGCTGGGAGCACAGGGCCATTCCGACTCCACGTTTGGTCCTTCCCTGGACTCCACCCCCATGCATCTCTTTCTCTGGCTGACTTTAATCTGCAACCTCCTTCTATAATAAACCATAACCATGAGTATAAAACTTTCAGTGAGTTCTGTAAGTCCTTCTAGTGAGTTATCAAACCTGAGGGTGGTCCTGGGGACCTCTGGACCTGCAGTTGGTGTTGGAAGTGAAGACAATCTGTGTGGACTCTGTTTCCTCTAAACTCATGCACGTGGCCAAGCTCAAAGCCAACGAGACAGGCGCTCTGCCTGCTCTGCTGGGAGGCACCAAAGGCACATGGCAAACACACAGAAGCATAATTCCATACCAAGAGGGAGAGAAGAATCGGAACTGTTATCCAGTGGACCTACATTTTCCACTAAAACATTTCAAGTTTTGTTTCTGAAACTCACTTTTTAGATGGTGTGAGGTAGGGATTCGATTTCACCTTTTTCCATGTGGCTAAGAATGTACCCATCTCCATTCATGTAATGATCCCCCCTCCCCACTGCTGCCTCTGCCATGTGGCAAAGCCCCATTCATGCAGGAGCTGCTTCTGGTCTCTCTATGCTATTCTATGCATCAGTTTCTATCCCTGTACAAATTCCATACTACTTGAATTGGTATAGCTTTGTAATAAGTGATACATGAAACCACAAGTTTCCTTCTCTGCTTTGCTTCCTCAGAAATGTCCTGGAGAAGGTCAGATCCCTCTGAGGATGGGGAGACCACCCCCCAGTTTGGGCTGGGACCCTGAAGGGCTGAACCCTGAAACTAAAGGTGAATAAAAGGCAAAGCAGCCTTCACATGTAAGAAATAAGGTACTCTTGGAGAAGAAATAAAGGGAAATTTTTGCCAGCTATCAGGACTTATTATATAAGCTGTGGTTACTAAGGCAGTGTGGCATTGATGTCAAAAGTAGAAAACGACCCAGGGCTCAGACTATAGAGCCCAGATCCATGTATGAGCAGACACTTGATTTATAACAAAGGTTGCACAGCACAGAAGTGGGGAAAGGGTCATCTCTTGAATACATATGCAGGGAGAATTGGGCATCTACATAGGAATAAAAGCCATTAGACCCCTACCTCACACCATACACAAAAATCAATTCTATGTGAATTGTGGACCTACATGTGAAGGCAATCCTACAAAGGCTTTAGAATTAAAGTAGGAATCTCTTTTTATAAAAACTTGAGGTAGGGAAAATTTCCTTAAGATAAAAACAAGTCATTGACCATTAAGGTAGAGATAGATGAATTCAACTCTACTAAAATTTAAAACTTCTATTTATCAAAAGATGCCATTTAAAAGGTAACAAGGCAACCCACAGAGTGAGAGAAGATGTTTATGTCACATGTACCAAACTGGTTCTTATCCGTAATATATAAAGATCTCCTAGAAATCAATAAGAAAATGACAGACAACATAATGGAAAAGTGGGCAAAAAACTTGAACATGCTTTTCACAAGAAATCCAGAAAGCCAATAAATATGCAAAAACATGTTGATCTCATTAATAATCAGAGAAATACAAATTAAAACTTCAGTGAGCTACAATTACATATACCCTATAAGCCACAATTCTACATCTCGCATATACTGATAGAAATGCAAACACCAGAATACATGTAAACAAAAATGTTTATGGAAATATTGTTTGTAATTCCCTTAGCCTAGAGAAAAAAAACATACACACAAATGTCTGTCAACATTAGAATAGATAAATAAATTGTGGTATATTCATGCAAATAAATAATACACCAGCAATGAAGATTAATGGCCCATAGCTACAGACAAGATAAGTGAATCTTTGATAACATGTTGAGTGAAAGGAGCCAGACCCAGCCATCCCCCAAAATAAAAATGCGTATCATATGGTTCCACTGATATCAATTGGGAAGCAAACAAAACACTACTAAATGGTACGTACCATTTAGAGACATGCACAAAGGTAGTCGAAGCCAAAGGCAAAATAAGGACCTGATGGCCATAAATGTTGGTGTGGTGGCCCCCGGTGAGGATGGCTGTGATACAGAGGGGCACACGGGCACACCCGTGCGCCGGCAGTGTTACTTCTTGATCTGCAGGTGCTTCCCAGGAATGCATCAGCCTGTACGTTTGTATCTTATGCACTTTTCTGCAAAATATAACACAATAAAAAGGCAGGATGACTTCTAAAATAAGAGAAACACAATGTATATCTTCCAAATGAGTCGATTTTTTTTTACATACCTCGAAGATGGGTTTGGGGGGATATAAAAATACTTAATCAACAAAGCTGTAAGCGAAAAGGTGGAGGGAGGGGAAGCAAACAGAAAACATAACATAAAAGTCAGTGATGGGAGATTAGTCCAGTGAATTAGGGGACATCCCTGCACTGGACCCCTGCCACCTTGGTGCTCACAACATACTACTGACAGAAAAGGGAGGTTCCTACACTGAGGCAGCATTAAGTTTTATCTTTGTTTAACATAAATATATGTTAATAGGGCTATGCATACACATCAAAGAAGTTCTGAGAGAGCATTTATCAAAGTGTTAAACAGTGATTATCTCTGGGTAGTAGAACTGTGGGTAGCTTTATTTTTTTTCCTGTTTTTTAACCTATATTTCTAGTTTTCTACAACGAATTTGTATTACTTATATTGCTTTTTAGGTAATGGACAGTAAATGGGTAGGTAAGATGAGGCCGTGGTGTGGAGATCCTCGTGGGCTGGGCCGAGTTTAGACATCAGACGAGGGGGAGCTCCTGAAGATTCCTGAGCCGGACGTGAGGGGTCAAAAGCAGAGCTTGGGAGGGTTCGTCTACCAGGAGCAGCAGACTTGGGCTCAGAAGCCAAGAGCTCAGCCAAGAGGCTCTGAAATGGTCCTGAAGGAAGGAGGAGGAGGGAGGATGGGGAGAGTTTGAGGAGGATGGAAGAAGGAAAAGTAAAAAGTGAGTCTTTAGATTCTTTCAGGATATTTGGAAGGAAAAACAATAGAACATGGTGAGTTTCCGGTGGCTGGGGAGGACAGGCGAGGACAGAAATTTGGTGCCAAGTCTTGGGAACCAAGAGGGAAAGATTTCTTCAAGGAAGTCAAGGTTAACCTCAAATGCTCTGGGAAGGCTGGTGAATTTACAGTGGGGACATCTCTGGTGTCCCCGAGAAGGCTGGTTAACAAAGCATCTGACACCTGAAGAGTGTGCGATAAACCTAAGTCATGAGGCTTGCGCAGGCGTCAGCTCTTACGGCTAAACGGTGGTCGTATTAACGCTAATAGCTAACGCGGCTGAGCACGCAGCAGGCGCCTGTGTTGCCGTTTGGCAGAGGAGGAGACCAGAGCTGGGACGTTGCAGAGCCAGGCTGATAGCCGGATCCGCCGGGGCCTGGAGCCTGTGCCCTGGACCTCTTGCCTCTACTGTGTCTTGGGAGTTGTGTACCACTCGGGGCCTCTGACTCTTCCACTATACGAAGGAGGAAGGACAGCTGACCTGAGTACCCGGCTCTGTTCAGGAAGGAAAGAGCAACAGGTTTGACGTGCCTCCTCATAGTACCAGGTAACACTGTGCACAGTGTCCTTGGCCATGCGTTAACTATATGCACACTAAGGTATGAGGAAAAGGGTAATGATGTCTAAAATCTGCTTTGTCATGTGTCCTGAAGCCAAGGTGGATGGATGATGGCCAATATTTGTTTATAGTTTTTCTTTTAACCACAAATGATAAAGTGTATAAACTTTGCTTGTGTATTTGCTGCATTTTGGCAAATGCATATACCTGTGTGACCCAGACCCCATTAAGATATGTATTAACATCACCCCAGAAAGTTCCTTCCTGCCATTTCCTGCTCAATCCCTGCCCATGCATACAGGGACCGCTGTTTGTGTGGGATTTTTTCCCCCACAGAGTAGATCTGCCAGTGCTAGAACTTCATACAAGTGGAATCATACAGAAAGTCCACTCCTGCGTAGGGCTCCTTCCACTTACAGTAATGCTGCTAAGATTCACTCATTTTCCTTCCTGTCACTAATATTCCATCATGCAAAAACACCACAGTGTGTTTCCCCAGTCTCCCAGGATGGACATCTGGACTGTCTCCATGTTTTGACTGTTAGGAACGAAGCTGCTCTGTCCATTCTTGGGCCATCTGGCACATCTTTAAGAGTAAAAAGGAGCACAGTTAAGAGTTAGGCCACCACCACTGGGTAAGTCAGGACTGCCTACCACGCCAGTACCCCTGGTCAGCATATGGAGCCCCTGCAGGGCCCAGTTTCCACCCAGGTAGGAACCTGCCAGTTGCAGCTGCCCATGGCACAGGAGCCCCTCCTCTTCCTCCTCCCCAGCATTCGGAGTAAGCACACAATCTTTCTGCCACCTGCCTTCCCTCTAAACCTCGGAGTCAGGCTGCTGTTCTGCCCTGAGCATGCAGTCTCAGCCCCTGACAGATATTTGCTCATGGGTTTCCACGCTTCCTTTATGCTAGTTTTCTGGAATATCAGGTTTCCCGGTTCCCTGTGGCTGCCTATAAGATGCCATCTCTTCCATTTGTAGTAGCATCATGGTGCTCAGAGATTGAACCGCGCTTAGACATCACCAACCCAAGGTTAGGCCTTCTCCTGTGATCTAGAAGGAAGACAACGCCAGGAGAGAAAGAGCAAGACCATGCGGGCCAGGGCCAGATGTCTAGGATGTCTCAGATCAACTTTGGGAGAACTGTCAAATCAGCTTTTCGTATACAAAGTCCCCCCGCAACCTGCCAGATGGACACCCTGGAGTGCAGGCAGCTTGAGTGACTCTCACAAGCCAGAAGTTTCTACTTCAACAGATAAAATGTGCTCTGCCCCAAGAGAAGTCATCCCGTATTAATTTTCTATTAGCAACCTTGGGTTTGAGCTAATTTCGGTTCTGACACTTCTGAAGCTCTATGAGGATGTAATTTATACCCGACTTTTTTGTGATCCTGACAGTGTATGGCCCAGCATGTCTTACCCTAGAAAGGCTTTGGTAAATATCTGTGCAAGGAAGGGAAGGCCAGGAAAGACAGTAGGACCCACGAGGTCCCCTACAGGCACGGCACATCGTGTGGCTGGAGTGTAAATATGTGACAGCAAGTCTGAAGGCAAGGCTTTAAAGAAAAAAAAATGGGCCATGAAGCTGGGCAAATTGCCTAAAGGAACAAGTTCAGGGTAGCACGTCTTCCTTCAGGCTGAGAGGCTGGTCCTGGGCTAGACACGTCCACAGGACGTGGTGAGCGCCCGGCCGGGCGAGGGGATGAAATCCACACTTCCTCAGAAGCCCACAGCGCAGCGAGCAAAGTCCCCATCGGACACACGTCTGCCCCTTCAGCTCGCTTGCTCGGGACCAACCCAGAGCACTGAAGGACGTGCGGGATTTATTTTAAGGGCAAACATATTTCAATGAAATGAGGCCCCCCTCAAATTCTTCTGTCAGCACTCCAAAACTAAAAAATGGGAATTTTTTTGAAAGCCACACCAAACGGTGAACGTCAAGCCTGTCAGATGAGGTCAGTAGCCTGACACACACGGGACACAACCCAGAGCCCAGCCACCCATCGATCTCCCCCATCCCACATGCGAGTTAAACTACATTTGACCTTCAAAACCCACAGGCACATAAACAGTGTGAGATAAGACACAGCCCCCAGATGCCTGCCCTGCAGGGAGACTGGCTGAGTACCTCAGAGAGGGAAGTGGCCGCATTGTTTAAATAGAGCCTGTTAGTCACTGGGTTCCAGCCCAGGCTCCTTCCAATAGCTGCCTTGTGCTGTATTATTAGAGCAAACATGCTCTTGGCTCCAGAAACACGAGAAAAGGTTGCAACGAAGGGGTCAAAGTAATAATACTCAGGAGCAGAGAAGCAGAGACCTAGAGGAGATGGCCTGTGGGGGACACACTCGCAAAGCAGACGCTGGTGTGTTCTGCTGCCCAGTTGTCAGTAGCCCAAGAGTAATACATGGACATTTCCATGACCTACAGCACTAACGAGAGTGAAGGGCAACATAGAAGCCAGCTGATTTATAAAAGATCTGGAATTACGCATTTCTATTTAAAAAGGGCCAGAACTGAAGCACGAGCACAAAGACAGAATTAGTCCTCGTGCTGGGAGATCCAAGTGAAGACACAAGCAAGTGCATGCTGGGCACGTGCAAGAGGAGAGTATTACGAATCCAGGATGCAGATGCAGGAGGGGGACAGCCAGCACTGGGACGGTCAAAGCAAGGGCGCCGTGGTGATGCACGGATAGCTCTGTCCTACGACTTTCCAGGGGTCCCTCCCCAGCACGCGGAGGGTCAGTGAAGGGGTGCTGGGACTCTGGGGAGGGGTTTGGGAAGTCATAGGCTGTTGAAAACCTGGAGCGGTGTGGTCAGAGGAAGCCGAGGGAGTGACAGAGAGACAAGAGCCCCAGCAGTGGCTCTGTGCAGGGAGAGTTCACACGACAGGCCTGAGACTGGCGGCCTCCAAGGGTGGCCCTTGCCTGGCATCTGGGAAGTTGGATTTGGGGCGGATTCCCACCGTTCCTGGAAGAAGTAAGAGTGGCTCTGTGTGCCTAAAATGGGTCATCCCACGGATGGTAAAAGCCAAAGAAATAAATAAAACAAGCCACTCTATGCTATTCTTTTTAAGACAGGGTCTCGCTCTGTCACCCCAGGGTAGAGTACAGTGGTGTCATCACAGCTCACTGCAACCTCAAACTCCTAGGCTCGAGCATTCCTCCCCCCTCAGCCTCCTGAGTAGCTGGGACTACAGGTGCCACCACCATGCCCAGCTAATTCTTTTTTATTTTTTGTAGACACAGGGTCTCTCTATTGCCCAGGCTGGTCTTGATCCTCCCACCTCGGCCTCCCAAAGTGCTAGGAATACAAGTGCTAGCCACCACACCTGGCCAAATTCAGGGCTTTTTGATGGGACTTCCAAAATCAATGCATTCTGAGTATAAGCTATATATTGATTACCAAAAAAAAAAAAAAAAAATCAGGACTCAGTCTCCCTCTCTGTTTTGGGTTGGATTATGTCTCCCAAAAGGATTTATTGAAGTCCTAACCCCCAGTACTTATGAATGTCAACTTATTTGGAAATAGGGTCTTTGCAGGCGTAATAGAGTTGAGACAAGGTCGCGCTGGATTAGGTGGGGCCCTCATCCAGTGACTGGTGTCCTTACAAGAAGAGGGAAACCTGCACACAGGGGGGAAGGCCACGTGCTGATGGAGGCGGGGATTGGAGTGATGCGGCTACAGGCCAGGAAGTGCCGAGGACAGCCGACAACAAAGACGATGAGAAAGGCGAGGACGTATCCTCGCCCGGAGGCTTCACGGAGAGCGTGGCCGTGTCTGCACCCCAGATGTGGGCTTCTGGCCTCCAGAACTGTAACGGAACACATTTCTGTTGTTTTAAACCACCCAGTTTGCCCTACGTTGTTACAGCAGCCCCAGTAAACTCATACACACGCCCAGCTAAGTAGGGTGTGGGTGGAATGTCCCACGCATCATCTGATGTAAGAGCCGAAGCTTTCTCTACACTCAGGGTATTTCAAGGAGACTCACATGAAATCTTCTCATTCCGTGTAGAAGTGAATTGACTTTAGCAAACCAGGCGACACCAGTGGTGTTTTTAAAGTCCGTCATGGGCACGTGCACCCTATCCATCAACCAGCCACTTCTCCCAGACAGCAGAGCCTCCGATGCCCAGCCTGGCCGTCCAAGTCAGGCTGACATGAGTCAGGTCCAAACCAAGGGTGAGAGGACACCCACCGTGACAGGTGGGTTTGCTCTCGGTCACCAAAGGCCTGGGGCAACGGGAAGCCCACAGGTACCCGGCTTCCTGCCGTTGGGGGGATTAACCACACGGCTGTAAACTGAAGAGGGGCTGTTCATGCTTGGGAAAAAATATTTTTAAATTCTATATGCTGCAATTGAAAGAAAAAAGTCTATACCCCCACAGCATTCGTTCAAGGTGATTAAAAGTTCAAAGGCAGACTGACTTTGTAACCTTGATCCTACACAGCAAGACTTTTAAATTATACACATGCCCAGAAGTACCAAAACTTATGACAGGACCCCTGGCCAGGAGCAAGTTGGAGACATGGACAGGTGGATGGATGACTCGCAAGTCAATAAATAGTGCCAAAGACATCACACAGAGCTCTTCAACAACACATCGAGAGGCTCCCCAAAAGGGATCTTAGGGTCCCCACTTCCTCCATTTGAAGGATTAGGAAATTTTGTACCCAAGGAGTGACCTCACTCTCCCAAAGCTTCCTGGAGGGCGGTGCAGAGCTGGACTCCCGGCTTCCCGGCCCCGTCTCAGCCTCCAGCCTGTGTGGCCCAGTGGACCTGGCAGCCACACGAGAACCCTTGCACAGTTCCTTGCTTTTAACTGATACATCATAAGTGTACATGTTTATGGGGTACATGTGATATTTTGATGGGTGCACACAATGTGTAATGATCAAGTCGGGGTAATTGGGATATCCGTCGCCTCAAACCTTTATCGTTCCTTCGTGTTGGGAACATCCCAAATCTTCTCTTCTAGGTATGGATTGCTGCCGGCCATCGTCACCCGCTGTGCTGTCACCCGCTAGCACGCGTTCCTTCCATCTAAATGTATCTGTGCGCCACTAACCAACCTCTGCTCAACCTCCCCGACACCCTTCCTGCCGCTTTGCACATTTCTGCGCTCGGCCTGTTTGGCAGGTGGGAAAACGGGCTCAGAGAGGTGAGTGATCTCTCAGCACGTGGTGGAGTTAGGCTGAGAGCCCAGCTCAGTGCGTGTTCTCCTGCACAGGCCGCCTCCCTGTGCTGGGGGAAGGTTTGATCCAGCCGGGGTGTGAGCCAAGCCTTCAGGAAAGGGTTTCCCTGAGCTTTGGAGGGTGGGCCGTCTGAGACTAGGTGGAAGTGCGCGTTCCCTCGGGTGGGAAGGTGAAAGGAGGGGAAAACCCAGAGCCAGACTCTCTCCCCTCCTTACTGCAGCAAAGCCAGGGCAGTGATCTGGGACATTTGTGGTTGCAGTTCAGGTTAGGGGGCTCACCCCTGTTATCATGGGAACCTGGATGCCACAGGGGACACCCATAAAGGCATGAGTCCTCCTGGATGGCTCTGGATCATCCCACAGGCCAGGTGCCCCCTGGGCTTGTTCCCAGGTGCTAACCTTGTTCCCAGGTGCTAACCTTCACCTGGCTGAGCCTGTCTCCTGCACCCCTGTGAGGATCTGGGGTACCAGTGGGTCACCCAGGCTCCCACACACCAGAACAGTGGAGCAGAGGCTGCTGGTCCTGCTCTGAAGCTCCAAGAGGCCCCAGCGCTGCCCTGCCCGATGTGTGAACATGGGAGCAGATGTGGGGATGGGCTCGTGGTCTCTGGGTCCATGTGACTGTGCCTATCCAGGCTGGGAAACTTCTAGAAATGGATTCAGACATAGAATGCCTCAGGAAGAGGAAAGGCCAGTAAGTCTTCTCCCTCGGACTTATTTAGGACTATTTCTTGCTTCTAATTTGTTGATAAAAAGAATTGTCCCTGAGTTCATGCATGTGGGGACTTCCCTCGTGCCCCCGCCCCCACCCCGGGTCTTGGAAACAGGCTGTGTGGCTGCAGCCTGGCCGTTGCAGGGGTGAACCACAGCTGGAGGCCTGTGGGGGCAGAGGGGCACAGAAAGACTTCCCCCTCCACCCGGCCTCGGCCACCAAGTCAGACGTGGGACTCCTGGTCAGGGCCTTTCGTTCAGCACACCTTCAAAGACCTCCTCCCTTCCTCCAATCCAGACACGGCCCCGGACTCCCCAGAGCCAGAGGGTGGGTGCAGGTGGGTGTGGGTGGCAGGTGCATACCTGGCCAGGAGACCCTCAGAGCAGGGCCCCAATGCTGTGTTTGCAGAGAGAAGGGAGTCAGAGCAAGGGGGCTAGTGCCAGTTCTTTGGAAGGAAAGAACCACACCACACAGCCCATCTGAAATCTGACACTCACACGCCAGACAGCCCAACGCCTGTGTCCCCGTCCCAGCTGTGATACAGCCCTGTGCCGTCACTGGGCAAGCGCTGGCACGCAGAGCCCCACTCCCAGCTGCTGGGCCAGCCACAGGGGACCACAGACCTGTGGCCAGGCCTTCCAGCTGGGCTGGGCCACCGCTCCCCCAGCAGCAGCTCTGGGAACGAAGGCTCCATGGGGAACTGAAAAACAGCAGCCTGACCCAGCTGGAGTGGGGGAGCCCGGTTCTCAGGGACTCGGCTTGGGGACAAGGTCAAAACCACGTTCATGTTTGCATTTTGTTCAGCAGCCCTTTCTCAAACGCCTGCCTTCCCTGGGATGGGTGCACCCCTTGAGGGCCTGAGCCCATCTCCCTTCTCCACCTTCTGTCCCCAGGACTCCCTCGGAGCCTAGCCAAAAGCAAGCAGCAGGTTTGTCCTTGTCAACCAACTCACTGGAGCTAGGGACTCAGGATTTGCTTCCATCAACACTCGCCCCTCATTGAATAACCGAGGAATCCTATTCTACCTGGTTCTCAGTGGCGCACTGGGTACAACGCCAGTTGCTCTTGAGTGTTCTGGACTTCTCTCTGGATCTGCTCCATCCAGTGTGACGTTGTTTACTACCGAGGGAAGGGTGGGGGCGGGCCCTCTTGGTCAAGAGCACAGTTCTCAGAGCACTAAGAACAGTGTCCTTCCTGCTGCCTTCCCCACCTGATATGGGCACTAATTCATTTTGATCTCTGTTCTCTGATCCACCCCCAGTTGCCTGGCTGGAAGAGCATGTGCCCTCCACTGCATGGGCAGCCACATGTGAACACAGCTCAGTGGCTTCTGAGTGTCGAGGGCAGGAAAGCCCGCCCCCCGGCCCTCTGGGGAGAGAATCCCAGGCCATGGTGGAAACTAAACACCCGGGTCCAGCCTGTAATTTATTAGCCATGTCACCTGGCCATGTCACCTCTGTGGCTCTCAGAGACCTGAGTCGCAAAGCCGAGGCCCTCCCACCAGGGCAAGCAAGGATGGAACTAAAGGTCTCCTGAGGTCCCTGAGCTCTAAGATTTATGATGCTGACTTACATAACCACCAGGGCCATTTCCTCATTCAGAACAGAGGGACTTGCTGAGGACCTGGAGCACTTCCACTTCTAGAAGTCAAAACCACTCTGTTGAGGGTGTCGGAGACATGGGTGAATCCACAGGACCTCGAGGACATCCCCTGGAAGCCGAGGTTCCCTCGGTAGTTCCTAACCCTGATGTCCATGTGCTTTCTTATAATTTGCTTCTTTCTCCTAAAGATGGAATTTTTCTAATTCCCTTATTTGAAGTTTTACTTCATTATAGATTCTCAGAACAACATTCACTCCCATTTTTTCCAAGAAATAGTTTGGACTCCAAAGCCAAATACATTACCACTTTTTACCTTGTCACTGTTTTACTCTGAGAGTTTGCATAGAAACTTGCCTGATCTCAAAAACCATGAACATTTTTTGAAAATACGTTTACTGACTACCTCCTATGGCTAATGTCAGGAGCCTTTTCACCTGCTTTTAATGGTGGCCTTTAAATTATCTTTGAAGTTGGGAGTTTCACAGCCATTTGATTCCATTTGATCCTCCCGACAATTCCAAGGTGGGGCTCGTGGTCCGCATTTGACAGAAGAGCCAACTGAGGCTCAGGGAGCTTAAGTGACAAGTCCAGAACCCTGACATTAGCACCCTCAGTGGCACGTGTCTTCCAACTCTCAGTCTGGTGTCTTCTCTCCCTTAAGTCCTCCCCCTGGACTGGGCTAAGACCCAGTTCCAGGTGGCTGTGCCTTCCCAGCCCTCCCTGCTGGGTTTGCATCCTACGCCTCACCCACCCTCTAACCAACTGCACAGCCGCTGACACTGTTTCTAAGACCCAGGTCTCCGACAACAAAGTGCCACGTTGCAGCAGCTTCAAACCTCTCATTCTGTAGAGCAGAGGTTCGCTCCTCTTTTGTGGCCTGATTTTGTATATTCAAGTTTTGCTCAGCTCACTGGAAAGACATGAAAAGATTCAAAACTAGAGTCAACAAGATTGCAATGATGCCCCTAGACTCTCCCACAGCACAGCAGGCCTCTGGGGGGCACAAAGTGATCCGGAGTGATTCCTGGCTCACCCACACAGCTGTCTGGTAAACCTGCCTGATTCTGAGACTGCTGTCCCTTGTGTAATCAATCGTGACATGAAGTGCACACATCCGGCAGCGAATGCTGTAATACCACTGTGTGTCCTCGAGTGTGGCACCTGTGACAGGCTTCAAGACACACCTCTGAAACTTCCCTAAGAAGCCTTTTGATTATGGCTTTCCTAGGGTAGGGAGCAGTTTCCCCCAGCACACACACGCACACACATCACATCAAGAGGGCAAGGGACTTGGAGCAGGGCTGGGTCATGGTTCTATACCAACGGGAACAGCAAGGGAAGGGGAGCTCACCGGAGCCCATTCTGCGTATTTTGTTCCAATTCCTCGTCTGTGACGCCACAGTCGTAGCGTGAGGTCAGCCATGGTGGAAGTATTTACACCATGTAATGGGCACACACTAGGCTATCAGGGCTTTCCCCAGGAGAGCTGGTTGTTAAAGTTTGCCAGCACATCACCGGTGGAAGGAGCCCCAAGCAAGCACTGGGCTGTATTCCATTCATCTGTCCAGGGAGAGGTTAGATTAGATGAGCTCCAAGACCCTTTTGGCTTCTGAACCAATGTTCTTTATCGCACAGCAAACGGAGACTTGGAGGAAGAGCCCGGAAGCCCGGGGTTGCTGCTGGGTTTCCTTGGGAATTGCTCTCCCTCTTCTCTGAGCTGCACCAGCCCCTCCCCCCATGGGTACAGGGCCTAAGGGCTGCTTTGTGTCTCCCTGGGGCTGTTTGACAGGCCTGCTGAAACAGGGCCCTCACGCCCCCTCTCAAAGCTAAGCAGGATTCAGCCTGCCGAGTGCTTTCCTGGCTGAGTATTTATTTTCTGTTTATGATTTATAAGGACACCCCATCTTCCAGAAAGTTTGGAGAGATACATGCAAGGAATTTCCACATCCAGAATCCTGAACCTCATCCTGGTACCCCGACAAGCAGCACCTGCCGCTACAGAGAAGGATCTGGAATGTGAACCCTGGGGCGGTCCGGGGGCCAGGTTGCCTTCTCCAGGAGGTCTTGTGGGGTGGCATTTGGCCCCCTGCCCCACCAATCCTGCTCCAGGATCTGCCAGTCTCAAAGATGCAGAACCACACACAGACCCCGACTCACTAGACTAGCACAGGAAGCCAGAATGACACTGAAAATTCTACATGTCACGGACAAGAATGTGCCTGTCAGTGTTGCCTGCACAGCCTTTCCCTCTGATATATCTGCAGGAAGCCAAGTCATAAACAGGCAGTTCCTTGGCGAGACGGCAGGTGCTGCATGAGGCAGATGCTCCACAGCCTCAGCGAAGACGGCCGCGCCTCCATCCTGCGATGGACAGTCCTTCACAGCCCGTGGGGCTGGAACACTGGGGCAGGGCTGTCAACACCGTTGACAGTGGCCTTTGGGACTCTTCCTTCCGCAGGCATCCTCAGCCAGCCCAGTCCCTCCCTTGCCGTGGAACCTGGTCTTCCACAGTGCTGTGCCCTGCAGGCGGTCTGACTGCCGTGCAGGCGTGGGAAACTCTTCCGACTTTGGCATGCGTGTCTCTGCTCCGATCCAGTCACCAAGCAGACGTTCAAGTGCTGGTCAAGGCTGCCCAGGTTCAAATCCTGGCTCTGCCCTTTGCCACTGGTGGGCATGGGTGCGTCACAGAATGCAGCCCACCTCTGTGTGCTCAATGGCAGAGTGGGGGCAGCAGCTGGGCTTCCTCGCCAGGCCTGGAAGATTGCACGAGATGGCAACACACAGCACAGAGCAAACATGCATGGCAGGAAGATCAGTGATCACCAAGTGCAGGTTCAGAGCTAAATTCTGAGGGCAAGTTTATTTATCGCCTCTTTTCCAGATGTTTGAGGAATTCCTCTGTGGACCAGAAGATCTGGAGTTCTAGATTCTTGCAGAAACACTTCGGTGCAGGAGGTTGTCCCCCATCCCTCACACACCTGGAGAAAGTCCATTGCATTGCCCTGTTAAAAGCTGACGCTTTCGAAATTGCCTCCTGTATCTTCCAGCCCAGGTACACACCAGTCTGATTCCTAGTCCCTTTCCCACGTGGCAGCTTCAGCAAGGCTCAGGGCTGTACCCCCTGCCAAGGCAGCTCTTCTCAGGGTGAATGTGTCCCCATCTCTCACTGGCTTCCTCGTGCCTCCAGACCCGGCTGCACCTCGCCAGTCCATCTCCTGATGCACGTGTCCAGCCATCCTAGACCATGAGCAGTGAGCTGGGATGGCAGAGCAGCGCCTCGGAGAAGCTTGCAGCACTGAGGCCGCGCAGCGAGCAGCCCTGAGCTGCTGCCTGTGGATTTTTCTCTTTTTAGTATGTGGGAGAGATGCTCTGTGTAGAGAAAGAACTGTTTCTCTCTCTTTTCTTGCCCCATCCTTCCTTCTGTCCATTCCTTCCCCCCATCTCCTTCCTTGCTTTTATGCAGCCAAACTTAATTCTCACTGACACTCAGCCTGACATTGTTTCCATTTAGCCGGTAAAGCCGACCGACCATGCAGGAGAACAAGTGAGGGGCGCCGTCCCGCCGTCCCACCACCTGCTCTGTAGGAAATTCATCATAAGAGGCCAGCTCTTTCCAGACGAGCCGTGTGCTGGGCGCGGAGACATTCCCCAGGCGTGTCTGGAGGACGGTCCCTCTCCCGGCCAGCCCTGGCTGGGGCCAGGCCCAGTGGGCTCGGCGCCCGGCCTCTCTGGGCGTTTGCTCCAGCCCAGCTGAGGGCAGAGCAGCTGCCTCACTCGCCGCTCACTGATCGCTACGAGGGGCAGGGGTGAAAGAGGACTGGCCGGACCTGCACTGGAGCTGTGTATGTCTGATTTCAAGAGAACACGTGTCGGGGAGGAAGGCAGCTGAGATCCCTGATCGAGAACCCATGTTAGACAGCCAGCACCCCCTATTTCATCGCAGGCCTTGGGGATTCACTAAACCTCAGCACCAGAATGTCACGTGATTCAAAGAGGCACGAAGAACAGGATTTTACATCGTCTCAAAGTGTGCCCCAAACACTTATGAACTATAACAGGGGGAAATAGCTTTACAATGGAGAAAACTTGCAGACACCATCTCTGCCAAGCAAGCAATCACCGCTAATGCCACCAAGCTATACAAATCCCCATCACGTCCCCCCAGCATCGCTTCTGCAATTTTCCAGCCAAAGTGCATGACTTGGGTCCCATTGTGAGGATACATCGACAAATCCAAATTGAGGGGCATTTGACAAAATGACCAGATTGTAATATTCAGACATATCAAAGCCGTGAACGCTAAGGAAAGACCAGAGGCCTGTTCAGACTGCAGCAGGTGAGAGGCAGCTGTGGCTACTGGGTCAGTGCGTGGTCCCAGTTGGGCGTGTCCTGGATGGGACGTGTCCGAGCAGTAAGCCCCAATCTATGGGAAACCTGAGTGGGGTCTGTGGGGGAAGGGAACACAGGAGTTGTCTGAAGTAGTCTTACAACATTTCTCTAAGTTCGAAATGGTTCCAAAATGAACAGTAACAATAAATGTAAGGAAAAAAACCAAAAACAGGCATAACCAAAAGCGACCGAGCAGACTTAAGTGCCTCCTGAGAGGATGCAGGAGGAAGGACACGGCACCCTCTGAAGAGTTCTCCCCAAAAGCCAACCCCGAATCAGATCGAGCCTCAGGGGACAGAGGGGCCCACCTTCCCCAACCCGAGTGTGAGACGTCCCACAGGACGGTGCCCAGTTTCCTCAGCAGACAGCTGAAGGGGAAAAAAAGCAATTAAAGGAGATTTAAGAGACAAATCAACCTTTTTTGGATCCGATTCAAGCAAACCAACTTTAGGAAAACATTCATGACAAAATCAGAGAAACCTGAACATTGCCTACATAGTAGACGATACAAAGGAATTATTATTAACTTGTCTACACGGAATAATGATATTGCTGTGAAATTTTTGGGGTTTTTTTCATTTTTATTTTTTAGAAACAGGGTCTTGCTCTGTCCAAGCTGGAGTGCAGTGGCCCAATCATAGCTCACTGCAGCCTCAAACTCCTGGGCTCAGGTGATCCTTCTGCCTCAGCCTCCCAAGTAGCTGGGACTACAGGTGTGTGCCACCACACTCAGCTAATTTTTCCTATTTTTTGTAGAGACAAGATCTCACTATGTTGCCCAGGCTGGTCTGGAACTCCTGGCTTCAAGCGATCCTCCTGCCTCGGCCTCCCAAAGTGCTGGGATTAAAGATGTGAGCCACTGCCACCAACCGTGAAGTTGGTTTTTGTAAGTCCTCATCTCTAAAAATATTTAGACATACTAACGGATGTCTGGAATTTGCTTAAAAAACAACAGAGTCAAACAACACAAATGTCCGTAACAGATGAATGGATAGACAAAATGTGATATATCCATGCCATGGAATATTATTCAGCCTTGAAAAGGAAATTCTGATGCATGCTATGATGCGGGAACTTTGAAAACATTATTCTCAGGGAAATAAACCAGACACAAAAGGACAAATATCATGATTCCTTCCATGTGAGGTCCCTGGGGTCGTCAGATTCCTAGAAACAGAAAGTAGAATGGCAGGTGCCAGGGGCTGAGGAGCGGAAGGGGAGTTAGTGATCAACGGGGCAGAGGTTCGTTGGGAAGATGAGAAAGTTCCGGAGATGGCTGCTGGTGATGGTTGCACAACAATGTGATTGTCCTTGATGCCACTGAACTGTACAATTGAAAATGGTTAAGATGGTAAGTTTTAGACTATGCTCATTTTACCACAAAAATTTTTTTAAAAGTACTAGGGTGGGTGGGCCATGTGCTGGGTGATGGAACACGGAGAGCTCTTGTGCCATTCACTGCACTTTTGGGTATGTTTGAAATTTTCCATAGTAAAACACTTCTTTAAAGCTTATGAATAAAACAGCAATCCAAATACCCAGGGCTGATGAGGGTATGTATGAAAACCTCAGCGGTGTAGAAAAGTGCTCCTGAGATTACGTTGGGTGAAATCTGGCTCTCTAATTACGTCTGTACTACGACTTCAATTATACACAAAGATACACCTTAGGGGAAAAAAGTCTGGAAGGAAATACGCCAAAATTACAACACCTATAGTGTTTGGATGGTGAGATAACAGGTCATTTTTTGTTCTTTTCTTTTTTGTTTTTTTCTTTTTCTGAACTTTCCCTAATAGAGTTGCTTGTATAGATTTTAGAAGTAAATTACATACACCCCGGGCAGTACCAGGAGAGAGGAAGTCAGGAAGCCAGCTGTGCAGGGCACCCAGCGAGGGACACGGCAATGTCACTCCCGAAGAGTTCGTGGGAGAGGCAGCCTGCGGACCCACCGGGACAGCCCCGAGCCCTGGCCGTCCTGCCCTCGGAGTGGGAGGTGGACTCCCAGCCCAAAGGGACCCGCTCTGGTGGCGCCTGTGAAGGAAGGAGAGCAGGTCGGCACCGCTCGGCCGCTCCTCTGCTGCTCACAGACCCGCGGGCCCGGCCTTCGCGCACACCCAGCCCCACGGCCCCTGCCCTGTCCTGTTCCCCAGTCCGATGGCTGCCAGCTCCTGGGGGTGGGCCTGGTGAGCGGGAGCGGGCCGCCAGCTGCAGCCACCCGGAGGCGCTTCCTGCGCGGCCTCCGCCGCGCCCCGCGGGCCTGCGGTTCCTCGGCCCCAATCTGGGCTCCAAGTTGCTCAACGCGCCTGCTCTTCCTGTTCCCCTTTTCCCAGGCGGCGCCCTCACCGCAGGGAAGCACGGCCCCTGCAGGCGGCCCGGGCTGTTTCCTCGGCTCTGATTGCTCTTCCCTGCCCAGGTTGCCAAACGGCTTGTGAAGAAACCCCTTTCTTTTACTTTTTTATTTTGAGGAAGGAGCCTGGCGCTGTCTGTGCAGAGGCTATGATGGGCCCTGGGACAAGCCCCTGCGCACCCCAAGAACAGCCGGAAGCACCCTTCCCCCTCCATGGCCCCGAGCCGTGGTGCTGGGCGTGTCTGGAGGGCACACAGTGACAATAATGTCTGTTCATGTCGCCCAGCGCAGGGAGCACTCTGCCATCCCTGCCTCCTGGGGGCCCCCAGGGCCACTGTGACCCCGGGTGTACAGACGAGAAGACTGTGGTGCTGCAGGGGGTGACACAGCCAGTGGACCCAGGGCCAGGCAGGCCCTGCGCTGCGCCAGGAGCCCGGGCTCCTCCAAGGCCACACAGAGGAGGGTCGGCCCTCTGCTGAGCTGAAGACTCACGCCTGAGTTCACCCCTTTTGGAAGGAGATTTCAAGGGGTGGAGAAAAAGACCTATAGCTAAAAACACCTGCGTAGAGAGAAACTCTTCTGGGGGAGAGTGGGGTCGAGATGGAGAACGGGTCCCAGGTAACGTGTTATTTCTTATGCCCGCTGAGGGGCCCGAGGTGCTCACTGTATTGTCCTTTATACAATTCTGTATGTCTGAAATATTTTATAATAATTTCAAAGCAAAAAAAAAACCACTATACAGTCCTCTTCCCTGGCACTGACAAAATACCACGAGGATTATTAGCCAAGTGGCTGGTGGTCTTCGCATCAGAGACACTGGACTCTGCTATTCATCCCAAGGCACAACCTCGGGATTCACATTCCTAACAGACAACACGAGAGCAAAGCGAGGCCCTCCCTTCGTGTCGCTGTGGAATCGTGGCTTTTGTGAGGGTCACACCACTGCCCCTCTGGCCTCTGAGGGCCATCCCATCCACCCCCTGCAAATAGGCCTGCCCAGGCCACGCCTGACGCCCGTCCCCTGCTCCTCTGCAGGAGCCCAGAGGAGACAGTCTGCCTTATTAACACAGCAGGCTGGCTCGGGGGAAACTGCTCCGTTTTTCAAGCCTGAGGAGGGAAAAGTTCAGGCTGCTCAGACATCTGAGACAAACGTTGACTTTCCCGATCCTGAGTCCTGCAAGGATCGTTATGACGTAAACCTCTGAAAGATCTCTCTGGAACTGGACAAAAATACATAATTCACTCACAACACAAATAGCTCAGCATCCAACTGCTCTAGTCCCTGGCTATATATTATTCTCTCAAAAAAACTCATGGAGGGTTCCACGGCCATCGGCTCTGCATGGAATGAGCTGGAGAGAGCTGGACTTGGAAAATGGTCCCCAGGTGTCCTTGTCCCCACACCTGCCCCTGGCTCCCTTTTGTGTATGTGGAGTGGGGCAGGGGCAGGATTCTGAGGTTTCACATACTAGGATTGCTTCAAGTTGAAAACACTTGTCCTGGAGAGGGAGCTGTGCCTTGCACTTTACATCAGCTCTCTGAGCCCACACTTCCCACACGTGACTTGGGGAGGGTGGGCTGGGTCAGTGGGTAGAAGGTCCCCCAGAGGTCCAAGATGTCCAAGTTGACCCTGCAAAGTGCATCAAAGTCAGGGGTCTTCGGTCACAAGTAACAGAAGCTCACTCACCCCGATGTAGCAAGGGAAAAAGAAATTTATGGAACCATGTGACCAGGAAATCCCAGAGTGGATCTGGTGTGAAGGGGTCTAGAGATTTAAACAAAGCTGTCAATACTCAGGGTATGTGCACATGTGCATGTATGTGCTTTGTGCATGTACATGCATGTATATGTTTGTACATGTGTGTGGTGTGCATGCATGGATATTTGTGTTTGTGCTTGTGTGCTTCTTGCATGTGTGTGCATGTGCTTGCTTGTGCATGTGTGTGTGCAAGCTTTCTGTGTGAGTGTGAAGCCCAAGGTCCCGGGAGGCCTCCGAGCCCAGGCTTCACAACGAGTTGGTACTGACACCTGGGGCAGACTCCTGAAGGAGAGTTTTTCCCTATTTGCTTCAGAGTGTGTTAAGAACTGAAACATCACAGACAGAGTGGGGGCTCCTTGTTTCTCCTCCTACCCCCTTCCCCAGCCTCCCTTTCCTGAGGCTCATATGCATCCCACATGCCTGTGTTTCTGTCCTTTTACTACAGGTGAAGGTGTCCATAAGAACTATGTATTATGCCTTCTGTTTACCGTTTTTACATAGAGGCTTTTTACATAGAGGCTTCCTGTGGCATAAACCCCTTCTCATGCCACCATATGTTCCCAAGATCTTCCCTGATGACACATGCACATCTGCTGCGTCCAGATTGACTGCTGTATGTGATTGTAGGGTGTCAGCATGCCACACTATGTCTCCATTCCTCTCCTTATAGACACTCAGGCAGGGATCTATGTCCCCAGCTCTGCCCAGCATGGCCGGGTGGCTGCCCCGTGCGGACATACCTGCGAACTCTCCTCCCACGAGCGTTGGAGAGTGGGGGACATTTTTCTATTCTCACACTGCCCAAAATGAGGCAGGCAGGGAATGCCATAGTGAGTGATGACAGAGAAGAGGAAGGAGCCCAGAGCAGAGCAGGAGATAGGTGCACGGACATTCCATGAGAAGCCCAGAGGAACAGACAGCCCCTGGGTAGCTCTGTCTCACCCGATCTCCAAGCCTGGAAACACTCAAGCCAGCCTCCAGTGCAGGCTTCGAAGGACTTTTTTACTTTTTTATTTCAAATAAATGTCAGCCTGAGATTCTGGGTACCTCAAAGTTTCATGAAGGAGACCCACTGGGCCTAGGAGCTTGACTGCAAGGAATTCTGTGTTCTTGCACATATTTCTGGGGAGAAGATTCTTAGTTTTTGTTGGATTCTCAAAGGGATGGTGACTACAAAAGTCTTAGAATGTGTGTGTTAAGTCAGGGCTCTTTCTGCTATGAATAACCCAAAAACATCTAATTTAAACTGGCTTGAGTGAAAACAGAGGAGAAAAGGGATTTATTGGCTCATGTAAGCAAAAGGTCCAGGAGAATATGGGCCCAGGTAAGGCTGGATCCAGGGGCTCCAACCACACCAGAAAGCCTGGGTCTCCCCATGTCCGGGCTCCACTTTCCTCTATTGGCTTTGTCATCAGGCGAGCTCCCTCCACTGAGGTCCCCCAGCAGGTCCAGACTCACACTCTTGTAGCTCCACACACAACAGAAAGAAACACTTGGCTCAGTCTCTCTAGCCCGGTCTCTGTAGCTGGAAGTCCTGGAATCCTGCGGACCAGTGTGGGTCATGTGCCCATCGTGAACAAGCCCCTCTGGCACAGGACTGGCACATACAGGTGGGCTCAGGTTGGGTGCCACACCCAGCCCTGGCCCAGGGGATGGTGAGCTACCTGTACCCACCTGACTGAGCATGGGGAGTGTGACACCTTGCCAGAAATCCTAGTGATGCTCTGAGGAAGGGGCTATGGGGCAAGGCTGGGCAATAAACAGCCTGTGTATTCTGGAAAAGGCAAACTCCTTAGACAAGTTCAAGCACAGGCACTCTGGTAGTTTAATGGGACCAGTGCTGGGCACGGCCTGGGGAGCCTGGGTCCTTTGTGCAGGGATGGGCTGAGGGAGGCAGCACCACCGGTCCTAATCCTATGGGTGTGACCTTATTTGGAAATAGGGCCTGCGCAGAGGTAATCAAGTTATGATAAGATCATGCTGGATTTGGGTGGGCCCTACTCCAATGACAGCTGTCCTTAGGAGAGAAAGGAGAAGGAGATTGGACAGACAAAAGGGAGACAGCCGTGTGACGACAGAAGTAGAGATTGGGGTGATGCAGCCGCAAGCCAAGCACTGCCAAGAACCACCAGGAGCCGCAAGAGGCAAGGAAGGACCCTCCCCTAGAGCCTGCAGAGAGTGTGCAGCTCTGCTGACACCTTGATCTCAGGCTTCTGGCCTCCAGAACTGTGGAGAATACATTTCTGCTGCTGTAAGCACCCCCAGTTTGGAGTAGTTTGTTAAGACAGCTCCAGGACACCCACACACTCTCCAGCTCTGACATTGGCTCCAACCAGGCGGTGCATCCCAGACATCCCAATGTGGGTGCAGGGTCTCCCCAGCTCATCTCCCACGCAGCCCCCAAATGCTGGCTCTTCCACACTCATGAGGATCCCAACCTGGGGCTTTCCAGAAAGACCACGAGGGGGTTTGAGGAAGTAGTGGCCCTCACGGCTGGGAAGGCCCTCCAGGCAGCCTCGTGACTGCTTCCCAGGTGACCCCAGCATGTCCTCCCCAAACTCCCCAGGAGGCTCCTGATCAAAGGGAAAGCCCCCGCCCCCTCCAGCCCAGCATAGCCACAGCATGTGTGGGACACCCCAGCAGCACCAGGAGCCAGGAGGCCCCAGACACAGAATCACTGCCAAAATCCCCTGCTGGCCACACCCTCTGACCACATGTGGTCAACTCCAGTTGGCACTCTCTGGACACTGGTTTGTCTGTATCCAACAGAGAAGCCAAACCACAGCTATTCCTGAGCAAGCCAACCCCACGGGCTCATGCCCTCTGAGCTCAAGTCCTGTCTGAGGTCTGTGCGATAACCAGGCTACATGGCTCAAGGTTGAACACCCAGGCTCTGGAGGTGGACAGACTGGGGTGTGAGTCCTGACTCTACTAACTGCTTGACACACAGTCTTGGGAAGTTGCTCGGTCTCTCTCAGCGACCCCATCTGGAACAGAAAGCCATACTTCCTGCCTCCTAGGATTGTAGGAGGAAGTGAGATAGGATACAACATTGATGTTAGCATGATTAGATCATGACAAGGCATCCATTCAGTAAACATTTATTGAGTACCTACTATGTGCCAGACAACATCCTAGAAGCTAGGGTTATAGTAAGGAACAAAACAGACACCATTGTTTTGGAGCTTATGAAGATGAAGAAGATGATGATGATGGGGATGATGATGGTGGTGACGATGGTGATGGTGATGATGGTGATGGTGATGGTGATGGTGATGGTGATGGTGGTGATGATGGTGATGGTGATGGTGATGGTGATGGTGGTGATGATGGTGATGGTGATGGTGATGATGGTGATGATGGTGATGATGATGATGGTGATGATGGTGATGATGGTGATGATGATGATGGTGATGATGGTGATGGTGATGATGGTGATGGTGATGATCGTGATGGTGATGATGGTGATGGTGGTGTTGATGATGGTGATGGTGGTGATGGCGATTATGATGGTGATGATGGTGATGATGGTGATGGTGGTGATGATGATGGTGATGGTGATGATGGTGATGGTGGTGTGATGATGTGATGGTGGTGATGGGATTATGATGGTGATGATGGTGATGATGGTGATGATGGTGATGATGGTTATGGTGATGGTGGTGATGATGAAGATGAAGCTAAGACTCCTCTCTAGAACATAAGATCCTCCTGACCAGGAAATGTACCTCACATTTTCTGTCTCCCTGAGTGTCTAGCATAGTGCCTTGCTAAGAATAGTAGGTACTAGAGAAACATATGTTGTTGATGGATTTATTCTTCAAGTTGCTTTAAGCAAAGGAGAACTCCCCACCAGGAGTAGCTCAAGCTGACCCCCAATACAAATGTCTTTGAAGTTGTGGGTTTCATTTTCAAAATTAACTGGAGCTTTTTATTTCATTCCATTGTATATCCATGTTTGTTTTACTTATAAACAATAAGAACTTTTTTTCCAAAACTTTGAATGAAAATGGTGCCCCAAGAAACATGCCCTGTTTATATCTGTGGCTTTTGAGACATTAACCACCCCCACACACACACTCTGACACCCCCTCTCCAGCTCCCTCAGGCCGCTGCTGCATATGTCTGGAGGTCCACAGAACCCAGGGGCAGAAGCACAAACCCCAGCTGTTAAACCAATCTGGAGAAAACACTTCTCTCCTGGGGGTGCTGGGGCCAAGCCTTTGGAGGCAGGGGTCTGTTCTGTCAGCTCGAGTGGTGCTGTGCGTTCTGAACAGGCAAGGAAGCTATGCCTGTATGCAGCTACTTTTTTCTTAAAGCCAAAAAGATGACAAAGTAAGAAGGCCCTGGCAGGGTACAGTGGATCACGCCTGTAATCATAGCACTCTGGGAGGCTGAGGCAGGAGAATCCCTTGAGCCCAGGAGTTGGAGGTTGCAGTGAGCTACGATGACACCACTGCACTCTAGCCCGGGTGACAGAGTGAGACTCTGTTTCAAAAAACAAAAAAAAAGGCCCTGAAAAGTTCTCTGGAAACTTTCTTTGCCCTTTAAAACCTGGTGTTTCCAACGTGGGGGCTGCACCATGAGGCTGGACAGACCCTGGACGACAAGGCCACAGCACGGGGTCTAGTCTCGCCTGGGCCAGGCAGCCCACGAGGAGGACAACAGCCAGCACAGTGAGCTCCTGCTCTGTGCAGCCAGAGCGTTAGGATCTGCTCACGAGTCCTCACAACTTCCCAATATCAGAAGTGCTATTATTACCCCGCTTCCAGAGGGTGACAGCCAGGGGGAAGGGGGAGGGGTGCTCCCCCAGGACCCAGGTGCCCCACCCCGCTGCCTGCCTTCCTGACTTCCCAGTACCCTGTCCCTAAAGTGAGCCTTCCCCGTGCACTCTCAGAAGATTTCCGCTCTTACCCAACGTTCATTTGCAGAAGCATCACACAGAAAGCACTCCGGGGATAATCTGACAACAACACATGTTCAGAAGCAAATGGAAGTTTATTGAGCACATGAAAATGCTCTGGCTGGACCTGAGGATGGATGCCTATCCTCCCCAGGCCCAAGTTTAGCGTCCACAGGGAAATGAGCAAGAGGGGACCATCCAGCCCCTTCCCTCCACGTCTGGGTCAGCAGGGAGATCTATAGCCCAGTCTTGCAGATTGAGCTGCTCAACCTGAGACCAGCCTGAGCAAGAGCAAGACCCCATCTCTACCAAAAATAGAAAAAATTAGCTTCTCAAACCAGGGAGAGTCTGCTTACCTCGGCAGGTATGTGGTGCCAAGAAGCCTGCAAAAACCAGTGCACCTTCCTGGGAGGCCAATGTTACTTGTAATTTGTGGGAAATAATTATTTCTATATTAAAATAAATATAGTGGTGTCATGGAGCAAAATGGGAAATTCCTATGGATTTTTCAAGATCAAACACAAGACTTTTAAAGGAACTTTACATGCACAGCAGGACAATTCTGGCCACTGACCCATGATCCAGAGAGCACAAGCACTTCCTCCAACTTTTCAGTAGGCAAGTTAGCAAAGAGCGAATCATGGAGAAAAAAACAACAGAGGGGCCGCTGGAGGCACCAAGACAAGCGCGGGGCCCTGGTGTCACCTAGCGTTCACATGGGATACGACAGCCAGCTCCACACCACTGGCTGTGAAGGTGACCCAGATTCAAATGTGGGCAGGTGGGTGCAGTCCTGGGGGAGGTTGCTACATCGGTGGCAGCCTTGCATTGACAGACCTCCCCATCCCTCCCCCGCCAGCCTGTTTCAGAAGCTGGGCCCCCACACCTTTACTAACAAGCTCCTTTGACTAAGGCAGTGTCTCCTCACCCTGCTGGGCCTCAAGGAGCACCTATGGGCTTGTTAAGGGCAGATTCGTTCCCCTCCAGACTCTGATTCATTAGCTCTGGGTCAGGGCCAAGAGATTTGTTTTCGACCAGTTTCCCAGGTGACTTTCATGATCAGGCAACTTGGGGATGAATGCAGTGATTTGAACCTGCATTAGAATCACGTGGGGGACATTTGAGACCCTTCAGGTGCATCTAGGCTAAGTGTCTTTAAATAGTTGCCCAGGATTTTCTAATGTGCAGCCTGCGCTGAGACACAGTGGAGTGAAGGCCTCCTGTCATCATGAATTCTCTAATAAAATGTCAGTGTCCTTAGGAGAGACACCCAGTTCTTCACAAGGCTCCTCCATCAGGTGACCGACCCTTCTGGTTGGCCTGGGACCACAGGGTTTCTGGGACGTGTGGGTTGCCAGGTGTCCTGTATGGACATGTCCTGTGTTTAATGATTTTGTCCTGCTCCTGTATTGATTGTGTCAGGACGCCCTACATGTCAATAAGCAACAAAAATTTAGCAGTTAGAGCTATTTTCCACCACAGTAATTGGCAGGATTAAATGACGACACTAGAGCTGTGGGACTTGAGTGCTAAAACTGGGGAATTTCCAGGAGAACCCAGAGAAGTGGGCCACTCTCATCCTCAGACCTGCCTCAGACTTGCGTAATTTGGGGTGCAAATGTGTCCATTTTTGACAGTAGCAGCCAAAGCATCCATCAGATTCTCAAAGGGGTCTGTAATCCCCCAAGGATGAGAACTTCTGCTTTACACGGTCCATGCCCTGGTGGTACTCTGGAGTCTATCTGGCAATTGCACCACACAACCACGTTTTATGGAGGGAATGGGATTCTTCACACCCACCCCAAAATGAGGTGCAACCCACAGCGCAGGTCTAGGATGGCTCAGGAGGCAACTGGTTCCTTGGAGACCAGTGGGCACCTGAGTTTAGCTGGGTTTGTTGTTGGCTTTTGATTTGGTTTGCAGGTGGTAGTAAAAGGAAAAAAGATGAAGACATAATTTTAAAAGACTCCTAGACGTTGACCCATTCCTAGAGTTTGGACGTGTTCATTTATTCAGTAAGCACTTACTGATCACCTACTATGTGCCAGGCACTGTACAGCGTACTCAGTTGGATTGCACTCATTGGATTCTGGTGCAGGCTGACCTAAATTCGAATCCCAGTTCTACCTTTATTGGCTGTGTGACTTTGTATAAATCACTTAACCTCTCTGTGCCTCCATCTCTTAATCTGTAAAATGGGGATAATAATCTCATGGGCTATACTGAGGATATAATGCATGCAAAGCAGTGAGCCAGGGCTCTGACCCAGGTCTGTCTGAATCAGACTTAACCCCTATGACAGGCTACTCCAAAAATAAAGTCCTTGTGCTCTTTGAGTTAGGGGGTAGCAATGCCAGAAGCCATATGCAACTGGCTCTTAAAAGCACATTTTCCCAGCATTGTAAGCCTACATCACACCCTTGTAAAGAGTGTGTTTACACTGTTTCAGGGTCTGTGCCAAGTCAGAGTCCGCACAAAGAATACTTGGTGGTGAAATTAAGTTTCCAACCTGCAGAGCTGGCCCCTGCAGTGAGACGTCCCTACGGGCAAGAGGATCCTGCCGGAGGACAGAGCTGGGCAGCTGTATGAGAGGAAACCGCAGCAATTGCCTGGTAAGTAACGGATTTGGCCAGAGCCTCCCTGCAAGTCCCTGGCCTGTGGGCGAAATGCAACTACAAGAGATGTGTGAAGGGGAGGGTGTGTCCACGCCTCACCCTCTGGGCTGGAGAAAGTTCCAAGGAGAAAGAGCCAGCTCCCTCAGTCTTGGTACCAGTTTCCGGGTGTCCCCGCTCTATAGACAGGACGGGTTAGGTCTCAGAGCACCCTCTGCTGTCCAAGGCTGATAATGCAGCCCACAGAAATACCAACTCTTAACTTCAAGACAGCTCTCAACGCCATCCGTCCTTCCCTTGTGATTCGGCTGAAAAAAGCAGATTAATAATGTTTTATGCAAACACATTGTTTTATCTGACTATTCTATTTTCATTTTCAAAATTGAGAATTTAGGCCGGGCGCGGTGGCTCACACCTGTAATCCCAGAACTCTGGGAGGCCGAGGTGGGAGGATTACTTGAGGTCAGGAGTTTGAGACCAGCCTGAGCAACATAGCAAGACCCCGTCTCTACCAAAAAAAAATAACTAGCCAGGCATGGTGGCACGTGCCTGTAGTCCCAGCCACGGGGCAGGCTGAGGCAGGAGGATCCCTTAAGCCGAGTTGGGGGTTGCAGTGAGCTGTGATGACGCCACTGCCCTCATGCCTGGGCAACAGAGTGAAAAGTGAGGCCCTGTCTCAAAGGGGGAAAATAGAGAGAGATCTTTCTTTAAGGGCACATGGACGAGAACAGGAGTCAACAACAGATTCTGGAATCTGAATCCAACGTACAAATGGCAATTCTCATAGCAAGGGCAAGAGCGCAGGTTCCTATGTGGTAAGCGGGGAAGGCCGGGAAAGGCCTGACCACTCCACACAGCACCCCGGGCTCAGGGAGGCTCCATTCAGAGCTATGCCAGGTTAAAAGCAGTTTGGGGGTCAGAGGGCCTATGCAGCAGGGTTCAAAGCCACTCAGGCAGACCCCCCATCTTCAACCCAGGGGAACAGCCCCTTCCTCTCTGTACTGAGGAGTGGGTATTGGCGCTGCTGTGCCTGGCCTGATGCCTGGCCCAGGGGAAGTGTCCCACCAGCGGTCAGGAAAGGGTCAGGAGAGCCAGGCACCGCAGCCCCACCACGGGGGCCCACCTGGGGGCAAGGAGCTGGAAATGGCATCACCCAGAGGGTGGCAAGGGCATTGTAGTTAAGCCATTAAGGGGCCCACACTGATCCCCACAGCAAGACCCCACAAAGCCTTGCAGCTCCTGGCATTTCCTCTCTCCCAAGGAGGTCAGCTGGCCCTTTGAAAGCACGGGATCAAGGGCACTTCTACAGCAGTGGGAAGACATGGGGGATGTACTTAACCTGCTCTGGATTTATAAATGGTTAGTTCAAACCTTAGGAACAGCTAAGGCCTTTCCCTGTGCGACTCCTCGGGTCGGGTCAAGCTCGGCGTGTCCCATTTCCCTGCCCAGTTACAGCCAGGCTTCTCCAGGGCGCCCTCTCCCCATCGCCTCATTCCTGCCCAGCACTGGCGGAAGACCCCTTTACATCAGCCAGCTCCGCTGCACCCAGGCTGTATCACGGGTTTGTTCTGCTTCTTCAGGCAGGGTGTCCAGGGACCAGCAAGGGGACTGAGGGGAGCTGAGCTCTAGTGTGACTGGAGAGCAGGAGTCCCGGAAGGAGGCTGTGGGGCCAGGACAGTGCTCACCACACCGCGGCAGTCCCCAGCACTGGCTTTGTTACTGGTCTAAGGTTAAAAGACTGCTAGTAGCCAGGTTGCTGGACAGGTCACAGCAGGCCCAGGGAGACAAGTCCAGCACCTGGGAGCTCAGGGCTGGCAGCCACCCACTCCAACCAACATCGACAATCACAAGGAGGGAGGGACAGTCCCAGCAGAAAAGCGGCTCATGCTAACTTATCAGTCTGGCTACTTTAACAGGATTTTACTCACATAAAAATCTCTTGTCAAAAACCCAAAATGTCCCACATCATAAGATTCTGTATTTTTAGTTATATGTAACGTCTCCTTACACAATTTAAGGTATAAGGGACGGGTACGGTGGCTCACGCCTGCAATCCCAGCACATTGGGAGGCCGAGGTGGGAGGACTGCTTGGAGCCAGGAGTTGGAGACCAGCCTGAGCAACATAGCAAGACCTTGTCCCTACAAAAAATTTTTTTAAAAACCCACAAAACTATTTAAGATACATGATTTTTGCCATTTCATTTATACCCAAAATATATTTACTTCAGACACCTGGGAGAACTTACTGTTTTAATTAAAAGACACTTTGACTTAGCTATCAAAGAACCGATCACAAAGGACTTCACGTAAACTGATCATTTATTCGCATTGGTACAGTTTGACACAACAGGTTTCCAGTGAATATGCCGAGGGGCACGGAGGAGGCGGAACCAGCTGAGGTCCAGGTGCGCACGGCAGGGACTCACTTCTTCCACTCGCTCCTGTCGTAGTCCCACTTGGCAGAGATGCCCTGGATGGGGCTGACCTTCATGTCGAGCATCCTCTTGGTCTGCTTGGCCACCCAGTCTTTCTCAAAGGTGTGCGGGATGGGGCCATACACTACAGTTCAAGACAACTTCATGAGGCAAGACTGTCTTTACAGCTCATTTCTACGCCAACATCTTACGTGGGTTACGTCCTCCCCAACACACTGGCCACTCACTCAGCAAAGCAACCTGCCACTCCACACCTGCTCAAACATGCGGGCTTTTATTTCTGAGCACTGACAACTCTTGATGCTTTTAAATTATTCCTCTGTAAAAAGTTAGCAATAAAATAATTAAGCTAAAAGCTGAATGTCTTCTCTACAAGCTGTAGATAATGGCGTCTACAGGTTCCAGCACAGAACCAACAGTGGCTTGTGAGATCAAATAGAAAGGCTCGGGTCTGTTATTAACCCACATCCACATTCAAAGCGAAAGTGCGGAATATACCTACTCAGAATGCAAAAATACCTGTTCTGCCTGGACAAAAATAACACAGGAGAAGCACCCTCAGAACGGGAGGGCAACCCCAGCAGCGTTTAAACAGAACTGTGAGGTCTGAAGCCTCAGAATTCAGGCTGTTGGGATGCAAGCCCCACAACAGTTGAGACGGTGGCTCAGCAAGTTCCCTTCTGCTTGGACCTTCACTAAGTCATCTTGTGATAACTGACTGGTTATCTGTTACTGAAATGTGGGGTGCCATACAGAGTGGGTAAGTGTTTCACTGCCAAACAAGTATGGGAGAGTATGAATAAATCAGACTCTGGCTTATAAATTAATCTTCCATGACTTCAGTTAACACAAGCCAGTTCCCCAAGACATGGAAAACGATCTCGAGATGGACCCTATCTCAGGGCTCCAAGGCAGTGTGAAGGCTGCACTACTGGGCACCAAAGGCTGGAGCTGTGCTGGCTACATCCGGCTTCCCCTGAGCCCCGCTACGGGCACCCATGCCCTTCTTCCCTGCCCACTCACCGTAGTGCTTCTCCCAGATGACAATGAGCGCCGTGAAGCCGATGAAGAACATGGCAGTGCCCACAACTGTCTTCCACTCGTTTGTGCCCCTGTTCATCTCAGCAAAGCTCTCCTTGAACTTAATGCGATACACTGGGGACAGAAAGCACCGCCGTGAGCAGGCACAATAAGCAAAGCAGCCCAACAGCTCCCTCTTCCGCAGCATTCAACCCCTTCTCCCCAAAACACAGGGAGGTAGAAAACAGGGAGCTGAGGGACACAACATCAGCCTACACCATGTGTGCCTCACACATGTGCACACATACGTGCCCTCACACACAGGCATGTGATGGGGGAAGGAGGAAAAAAAACACATGGAATTTGCCTTGCGTAAAAAAAAAACCCTGAAATTATTTATTTGAATTACAGTGTAATAACATTTAATCATGTTATTTTCATGCCCCTTTCATACCAAACAGTAAGCATTTTGCTGATCTTTTTCAATAAGTAAACAACGTCCTACCCAGCAGATGTGCTGAGAGGCTCCATGCATGTGCTTGGCTCCCCCGGGAGGGCTGGGCCCCATAGCACAGAAGGGGCCTGGGCAGAGGATCCAGCCAGCTGGCAGAGCACAGAAACTGGAGCCCTGGGACAGTCACTCAGAAACCTAGCAGGGCGACCCTGCTGTGCACAGCTGTTCTTTAGACAGTCACCAGAGATAAGCAGAGACAAGCACGCGCGCACACACAATTCCCAGAGCTGCGGGGTTTGCCTGCGTGGCCCTTGAATACCCACACTCGACTTTCTCATCCATGGAGAGGTTGCTCCAGGAGGCCTTCTCCTTCTCCTTCAAGGCCTTCTGGCTGGCAGACAGGTGCTTGACATGGGCCACGTCGGGCAGGGGGTAGTCACGCCGGTCCACGTAACTTGGGAGAGCATAGTCATCACTCTGCACAACACTTCCTAGAAACACGTGGGGAAAATATCTGAAAACCCACCTATGTGGAGAATCACAAACAAGGTGATACTTCTGAAAACCAAAATGAGCACATGTCTGTACACCTTGAACCCTCAGTCACCTCAGGGGTCATGGCCACTGTTTCACAGAAGTTAGTACTGCCATGTGGGACAAGGAGCAGACATGTCCAGCAGGGTCCTAAAGGCAGAACAAGGATGGTGGGCAGACAGTTAACAGAAGCATTTTTCATCACAGCAAACAAAAACCAGCCAAGCAACTCTTAACAAACCCTGGGGACAAGGCCCCCAGAAGCAGCACTTCCTGCCTCAAGTTATCAAACAAAGGTGAACCAGGGCTCTCAGGGTTCCTGCCCTGGACGGGAGACTGGACTAAATGAAGCCCTGTCTGGGCTTCAAACTGATGAGGAACAAAAATGTATATATAAAACTCATAAAAGAAACAAGTGTACCAAGTTCAGGAATGAAGACATATGAAAAGATAGTTACTACAGCATTATTCCAGGGATAACCTGTGTCCAACAGAGGACTGAGTTAAAAATCGTGCTAGCTCCTTAGAAATGGAACCATTGGTTCATTTATTCAACAAGTGTTTCCCAAGCACCTACTATATAGGCTAAGTACGGTTCTGAACATTTGGGATCATCAGAGAACAAACCAGATTCCTGAGTAACGGTGCTCACATTCAAGAAGTGGGAAACAAACAATAAACGTAACAAATGTGCAAATTACATGTCTGGAAACAGTGCTCTGGAAAAGAAGAGTAGAACAGAAGGAGCACGAGGAACGTGTGGATGGCAGCAGACAAGGAACACTGGTCCAGAGGACAAGGCAGATCCAGGAACCCAGACAGAAAGATATCGTGTACTCAGTAAGTCACAGAACAAGGTCGACATTGTTTTTTCTTTTAACAAATGTAAATCTACAGTCTGTTATCAGAAAAAAATAGAAATTAAAAATAAAAGTAAAGAAATTAATTTGAAAATAAATTTTAAAAAGAAAAAAAAATGTAAATCCCGTGCGTATACTCACAGGTATACCTAGCTAAACACACAAAAACTCCTGGCAAAGTGAACCTCAAATTGTTACCCGTGAGAGGAGAGCTGAGTGAAGATTTCTGCTCCATCTGCCTGTTGTTTCAGTGCCTTCAAACGAGCACGTATCACGTATTACACAAGAAGAAAAAGGTCAAACAGCAGGAAAGAATATCTTAGTTTCTACGTAGGGTTTTCAAGCTGCTGAAAGCTATTTCTCCAATTCTATCCCACATCTGCAAGAACACTGTGTGTCCCAAGCCAGTCTGGAGGTATGAAAACCCGCAAATATGCTCCGCCTCTGTGAGCTCAGTCCCACTGGTTAAAATCTCCCAAATCGTGTTAATAATAAAGCATTAAGCCTTAAGCACAGTAGTACATATATTTCTCTAGATGTTTACCTTAGTCATGCAAATGACTAGTGTACTTACACACTTATACCCGACCTTATCCCAAAAGGATTTGAGATGAAAATGACCAGAATTATTTTCTAATTTTAAAACTCTAAGATTCTATTAAAATTATGAGCAGACTAAAAAAAATGGTTGTATACTGAAAATCCTTACCAAGTTCAGCCCTCCAAAAAAGTCTCTAAGAAGTTTAAAGCACTCAGCTTAAGTTATTAAAAACTAGATGTAAACTGGGGTGATGAGAATGTTCTAGAACTGACTGTGGTGATAATGACACAACTCAGTGAATATACTAAAAACCACTGAAGTGTCACTTTAAATGGGTGAATGGTATGTGAATTACAGCTCATAAAACTGTTATAAAGCTGTAAACTCTCATAACCTTGGAACATGCTAACCATAACGTTGCTGGAACAAGAATTACCAATTCATGGTCTCAGAGGCTTTTCAGAACTTCGGGCCTGGTTCCCCAGCAAATATGGGAAAGTCAAGGTTAACATACCAAACAGTCCTTTTAAAAAGAGAGAGAAAAGCAAAGATTTTGCATTCTAACAAATGTTCCTCATTTCTGTCTTCAACATGGATAGATTTTTGCTGAGCCTCTGCTGGGGACATCTGGTAAATGTAAGCTCCCTCTCACTCAGATGTGTCGCCACAAAAACACCCCAACTGACACCAGCGACTACCAGCGGCAATGGTATTCCATGGTGCTTTAATATTTTATGTTGAGAACAGGTTCATGTATTATTCATGTATGACTTGTGTAATTACAGGTTAAAAATTAAAGGACAAGACTTCTCTAAGGGACTGCAGTTCATCTTTACCTGCCTACTACGTGCTGGAGATGCAGCAATGAATAAGACTGGCGAGGTCCCTGGCCTCAAAGGCTTACACTCTAGAGGCTGAGGCAAATAATACTTAAACAGACAAGCATCCACACCGCATGTGAGTGCTATAAGAAAAACAAAGCAAGGAATTTCTTGAGAATGAGTGGTCAGGAAAGGCCATGCTAAAATTACATTTGCACTGAGTGTGAATGATTAGGAAGGAAGCAACCATCCACAACTTGGGGGCTCTAGTGAGGAACAGAATAAAGCTGGGGGGCTGGGACACCAGGCAAGTGAGGAGGGGTGGTTTGGGTAGCAGTTTTTGTTTTTTGAGTACAGTATTAAGCAATGAGATCAGGAAGGCAGGCAAGACCAGCTCTACCCAAGCAGGCTGTAGATTTTACTAGGACAATGACAAGACCATGGAAGGTTTCCTCCAGAAGTCTTCCCTGAACCCCAGGTCAGGCGAAATGCTTCTACTCCGGGGCCACCTCTTACTAAAATGCCATCTTCATTATCTGTCCCTCTCTAGACTGTAAACATATTCTTTTTATTCTCAGTGCCTAGCAGGGTCTGGTACAAAGAAGATGCTAGATATATGCAAAACTAAACATGCTGTGTAGCAGGCACAGAACTAAGCTCTTTGCATGTATTTCAGGTGAGGAAACAGACTCCTAAACTTCAGTAGCCAGTGCATGATAGAAATGAGATTTAAACCCAGCTCAGGCTACAAAGTCCAAGCTCTTTTACTTCTATTGGCTCTATAATGTATTAATATATGTAAGTGAAGTGAGGAATTTGGGGCAGGGGGAAGATCATTAAGGTCAGGTATGGTGAAGATTTCTTGAAAGGGGTGGAATTGAACTTGAGCCTGAAAAAAATGGGAAGGAAAAGTAGGAAAAAAGAAGGAAATACCAGTATAAGCAAAGACCCAGACTAGTACTCAATTTGATTTGTAAACACTCCTTGATATAGAACTAAGCCCTGTTGAAATATTTGTATCTTCCCTGAGGTCCCTCAACAACAGGATCAAGATCTCAGTCATCTTTGTTTGAAACTCCAGTACAAAGCCTTACACACAAGAGGAGCAAAATTATGTTAGCTCAGCCTATTTAAAAGCAAGAAGAGTCACACTTACCGTGTGCATGTGCTCGTACACACACCGAGGTGGAAAGTGCTCGCTTGCCAACTAGGCTAAGTACCCTGGTAGCCAACATTCTGAAAGATAAGAAGGTACACCTTCTTTATGAATGAGGGTGAACACCTACTAGGAATGAGTCTTCTTTTTGCCCCAGAGCATTTCGGAAGTAAATGCAATTCTTTTGTTTGCTTCTCTTCAACACAAATGATCCATTCTTTATTACCGACTCTGAATTCACAAAATAGCCTGGGATGAGGTTTTTCTTAGTAGTCAGCATGTTTTTATGAAGCTTCATTATAAACTAAGTGCCATAATATATACACACTTGGGGCAACTAATAGAAAACTGGCCTTCTCAAACAAGGACAAAAAAATTGAATAAGCCGACTCAAAACGCTAGAAATCACTAAAAGCACTCTGCTGCCATGATAGGCCCCACTCGCGGTGGGTAGGGGAGGTAACATCTCACAGCGACGGTCGCAGGCATGACATTCAACTGCGTGCTTGTTTATAACCTAATACCGCACGTACATAGACTGGAAGGGGCCCTTGGAGAAGGCTGCAAATACGGCCCGGGTCCACTTCCAACCCCTGCGGACAAAGGATGACCTCGTTGACCCTCTCCTCACCTGGGCCCTCTCCGATTCAGGCCCATCTACCCTACACGCCCGCTTTAAATCGACCCTTCAGAGGGCTGTAGACAAGGAAGAGGATTCCGAACACTTTGGGAAAATACTCCCCGCTTGGGGCAGATAAACAAGCATGACGTCAGGGCTGAACACTCCCGTCCCGCTTCTTTTCTGGGGCCAGGCCCGTGCGTGCGCGGACGACCGGCGCCTTCCAGGCCGGGGAGCCGAGCGTCTCTCCCAGACCCCGTTAAGCCCGGGGCGGCCGCGCAGGAACCGTCTGAAAGCCCAGGGCCGAGGCTGCAGGCGCAGACCCCGGGCCCGCCTCCCCCGCAGCCGGCGCCCTCGGCCAGCGGGCGCTCCAAGGTCAGAGCCCGAGGCCCGCTGGCAGCCGAGCGGGGCAGGTGAGGCCGGGCGGGGCGCTCCGGGCCGGCACAAAGGCTGCGGCCCAGCGGCCCCCGGAGCCTGGAGCCCCCGCGAGCCAGCCTCAATGTCACCGGGCTCTGAGGCCCACCTGCCGCCTCCCGCATACGCCGCGCCTGGGCGTGCAGGCCCGATCACGGCTCCCGGCCCCCCGGCCCCGCTCGGCCTCGCAGCGTGGCAGCGGCCGCCCCCCGCCTCACCTGCCGCCGCACAGCCGGTGCCCGCCGCGACCGCCCTCTACGCCCCGGGTGCCCGCGACCGGAAGAGAGCGCCACGCCGCGGAGCACCACGGGATCGAGGAAGACTCCGCCCCCGCCGGGCCGCGCGGGGGTCACCGTGGAGCGGAAGGAGGGGAGCGCCCCGAACGTCGTAAAACGCCGGGCCGGGCTGCTTTCCGGCAGGCGGTGGGGGGACCGCTTTCCGGCGGCGCCCGGCGAGAAGCGCGAGTGGACTCTGAGGCGGCGGGGGCGGCGGCTTCCCAGACGAGCCGAGGCCCGAGCGGGGCCGGGCCTGCTGGGGCCCTTCCGCGGGCTCAGCATGCCCGGGTGTGTGAAGCCATGAACCCACACCCCAGGCCTACTGCAAGATGGTGCTGCACGGCGCCAAGTACCCGCACTGCGCCGTCAACGGACTCCTGGTGGCCGAGAAGCAGAAGCCGCGCAAGGAGCACCTCCCCCTGGGCGGCCCGGGCGCCCACCACACCCTCTTCGTGGACTGTATTCCCCTCTTCCACGGCACCCTGGCCCTCGCCCCCATGCTGGAGGTGGCTCTCACCCTGGTAAGCGCGGAAAGGGGCCTCACACCCCTGCAGGTAGCCCTGGCCTCCCCTCGGGTCGGCGGAGAGGAAACTGGCTTTGCGGGCGGCCTCCAGCGGGAATCTAGGATCCGCGCCCTAGGGTCACCGTGGCCGGGAACGGCGCGATCCGCGAAGGCGCTTAGGTCTTGGCCTGGCTCGTGGCGCTCATCAGACGGCCGCTCGTAGTAGCGGCGGTCGTAGCGGCTTTAACCGTCGGGGATGCTTTTAGAGGCGCTGCAGGCGGCGAGTCATACATTAACATCTTATGAAACTGGTAGCTTTTATAGAAACAAGCTGTCGTTAACTGGGCAAGGATTCGACAGAGTTTGAGTTGCGGGAAGTTTTCATGTTGTTGGGACTTCAGCGCTAGAGTTTGGTCCTTCCGCACCTGCACAGAGGCGATTCCCTACCTGACGTGGGTGTGAACGCCGTGTTCCTTCGGGGGCTGGTACTCGGGAATTCCAGACACTTGGAAAGGCAGCGTTGACATCTCCGGCCTTGGCTCCCCACGAATGTCCCTGAGCTTTGTGTAAGGAGAATTTGTCTGTTCCCCTTAGTGGTTAGCGACTTACTATCTAGAAGGCCTCTATGGTTTTAAAAGCTAAAGAATTTTTGTGAAATTGAAAGGCAGGAGATGATCTCCCCAACATGGTTTTATGTGTCTGCTCACAAGGACTGCTTTATTGAAGTACAAAAGGAAAAAGATTTAGCATGCAATTAAACTAGGTGGTAATTGAATTTTAGGCAGTAGCTTTTCTGTTATGGGGATCAATAAAGGAAAAAAAAAGCCATCTATGAAATACATTTAGTTGTTAAAACCAAGGAGAAATAAACCGTAGCCTCACACCTGCCCAGCTGAGCTGAGTTGCTGTTTTTCATGTAAGAATAAATTGTAACGCTAAAAAATATTAGCTAATTTATGTAAGAAGTAGTTAGATTTGAGAAGGTATAGATAGAAATCATTTCTCTATGCCTGTCCCGCAAAAAATGAAGCCATTCCATGGAAGTAAAGAAGCTAGGCAAAAAAAAAAAAAAAGAAGAAGCCATTTCATAATTTACCTAATTATGACACCCAAGTAAATTCTTGGCAAACAAGAAGTACCTTTGGGCATATGGTCCTGGCCTAAGGTTACTGAGCACATCCTTGAGTGCCTGTTAAAGTAAACTGAGTCATCGTGTGGATTTTTTCATATCATTTCTGGGCAGGAGACAGATGGTAACATGTAGATGATATTTATAAAATCAACCATTTTACTGCTGTCAGTACTGAAAGAGTACTGGAGAGGGCATGTGTATGTTTTAATCCAGGTCTTTCTAACCACTTGTCTTAATTGTTCTGTTACCAAGGGAATTGCAGGATGATTGGATATGTGAAATGCATTGACTTACAGGGAACTAGATTCACCACTAGCATTTATGCAGGATTATGCAGTTCTGCAGTAAATGTTTGTTGAGTATCTGCTTTGTTTCAGGCCTGTGCTGGTAAGGGCTGTGGCTGTGGATCACACACAGTACCTGGTCCCAGTTTAGCACTTGAACTTGCAGCAAGCCAGCAACCACAGTACCGACAAATAAGTGACATAGGTAGGGATGAGTAAAAAGTGGTGAGGAATTCGAGAGAAAAGTCAGCCAACCCAGGCTTAGGGAGTCTGGGCCGTCAGGTGGCCCAGGGAGAGGTATATGCAAGTAGTGGGTCAGCCCTAGTAGTCCAGGAGGTGGGTGGATGGAGAGAGAGCATTTGAGGTGAGAAACCAGCATGTGCAAAAGCCAGGAGAAAATAGTGGGCAGGAGAGGGGAGGTTGTTTGGGGAGAGCTAGAGGGTGGAACACAAAGGGACACGGGAAAGAGAAGTAAGTAGTGGACAGATTGCTTTGTAGGGGACCTTGTAGATCATGCAGAGGCGTTTGGGCACCGTCTGAAGACAGAGGGAAGCCTCTAGAGGAGAGTTGCATGATCAGATTTGTGTCTTCAAGTGATGGCTCCAGCCTGCCGTGAAGAGGATGTTGGAGACTAGAGTACACGCAAGACTAGAGGCAGGGAGGTGGCTGAACTGAGCGCAGTGCGGATGCGGAGAAGGGGACAGATAAGAGAGAGCGGGAGGGAGAGTCCACAGGACTTGGTAACTAGTCACGCGCAGACCTAGGGAAAAGGAAGTGAGGGTGACACCTGAGTTTCTGGCTTATGCATTGGTGGTGCCATTCATTGTGGGGACAGAGGCAGAGAAACAGATTTGGAGGAGAGGTGATTAATTCCACTGGGACATATTGAATTTGAGATGTTGAAATGAAGAAGTCCTAGTGTTGAAAGTTGAAAAATGGGTATGGAGTTCTTAAGACAGACAGGCTGGAGACAAAGATTGAGAGCCAGTAGCTTCTCAGAGACTTTGAAGCTGTGAGAACAGGTCATACTGCCTGGGGGCACTGGCTTTTACTGGGTGGGTGGAGGAAGCAGAGTTGCAGGGTAACCCAGGAGCAGCTGGCATGGTAGGAGGAAAAGGTGTGGTACATTAATATCCATCTAAAATCCTTTCAGAATACCTGGGAGCTTCTTAAAGATAAACTTGAACCTCAATTGGAATGTCTAATAATCGTCTATTTTTCTCACAAGTAACCTTTACAGAATTAAAGGGCTATGTTCCTGTTATGGGATATAAATACAATGCTTGAGAGAATTAAACATACCAATTATAAACAACTGCATTTGAGTCACCGATACATGAATTTTCCCCAAGGAGCAGAGCTGCCTCCCAAACCACTTACCTGGGGAGGGAAGATGCCCAGAGGGAACCTTGACTCTAAGAGCCAAGGTTGCCCCACTGCCTCCAGCCGAGAGTGAAAGGGCCTTGGGGGGGCCCTGTTCTGACCTTGCTTCCTCTGCCTGGTTACACTCTGCACTCCAGACTCCCACCTTCCAGCACCTCCCCAAGACACGGTCTTCAGTGTGCGAGGAGTCTTGAAGTCTAGCATCCAGCAATGTCAGGTCCAAACTAGACTCCTTGCACCACCTTCTCAACAGTGAAAACAAACAGCCCAACTTTTGTCCTTGCCAAGAAAAGGTTTGTACTGACTTTTCTTATATTCACCTAAACTTTGGATCATAGCCTCAGCAATTGACAAATATGAAAACGATGCCAATCCAGTGCAAATGAAATAACTTTCAGAGGAGAGTTATGGAGGAAAATTCCCAATTTGAGTCCACCTAAAAATTTTATATTACAATTAAGGTACTTAAATTTCTATTATTCACCTTTTGACTTAGTGACTTAATAACCTGAAGGCAATGAAAATCTCAGTTTGGAGCCGTAGTTAATCGGGTTATCAGCTATGGAAGATGTAATTTTAACAGAGCGTCCAAATCCATGCAACTATAAATGAGGCCTTATTCTGATGGCTCTTTTCTATTCAGGGAGTTTCGTATTGGAATTATTTTTGATAAGTGGGAATGACCAACTTGGTGTGCAGTCCATCAAAGGGCAACATTAGATTCCTTTGAAAAGCTCTTCATTATAATTTTCCATTTAAAAAAAAATCCTGTCATTTCTGGGTGCTTTTTATATTTTTTAAGTACTTACGTCTATTATCTTATTTATCCTTATAACCCTTTGACGTAGGTAGCAAAGGAATTATTTCTAATAGCAAAAACCCATAAAATGTTAGTAGGAAAATTAGCATAAACCTGCTGTTTCTCTAAGCCCTTTTTGTCCTTTTCCCCTCTCATTGATTTCCTAGCACTGTGGAGCAGCTTTCTCTTACATTCTGCTCAGATGACTTTCTTACTTGCAGAGTGGCCTAATAATTACCATTATTTCAGGCCAGAATTCTTCCTGTGCTCCACCTGCTCTGTGCTCATTTGCATGGCTGCTGTCCTGTAACTCCGCAGACCCCCCCCACTCTCTCATGCCCTTTGTTCATCTCCAGAACATTCTCGTGCTAGCCTGGGAGAAAGAGAAGGCTGTTCTGGGTCCTCCTTTCAGTTCTTTGCCCTGAACTTCGCCCTCCATTTCCACCCCATTGACTTCTAAAGCTCTTCTCTCATGGATCTAGCTAGCTCCTTTCCATTCGATAGAAAAATCGGCAGCTGACATGAGAAGGAGCTTTTATAAAGTGCCTCACACATGCAAGATGTTAGTAAGGTTGCTGAGAGAAGCTCCTTCCTTTGTGTAGTCTAGTTGGGAATGAATGGGGTGTTCCCAACCCCTCTAATAGTTCTCCTGTATGTCTGGAACAGAGCAAGCCAAAAAGTGCATTGATCAGAGGGTGGCGGGCTTATGCCAAGGTGAAAGTGTCCTCCTTTTTCTCCAGTAAGTAAAAGAAATTGCATAGGGTTGTCTGTGTTCAGAGTCAGTTTTACTAAATTGGCAACAGGCTTCACAGAGTTTTGTCCTAACTTTTATTTTCATTTTGCTTTTTCACGAGATGCGTGATAGGGATATGGCATGTCATGCAGTGAGGCAAGGAAAACAGAAACAGACTCCTGGGGAACAGAGGTGAAACTGCTTCGGTTCTTTTGCCTTGTCTTGCCTCACTTCGGAGGAAGCAAGTTACCTTGACTGTGTAGACTGCCACTCGGATCCACTATGGCTTTTCATTGATGAGCCATTTGGGCTACTGCAGGGTTCTGAAGCCATTCGAGACCTGCCTGCCCACCCCGACCCACCGCGCATCTGCCACCACTCACCCGTCCCCCATCAACTCCTTCTACTCCCCGCACTCTTACCTGATGTCTAGTTCCATATTCTGGATTATCAACGAAAACTCTGCCTCTCTTATTAAAATTTGTTCACTGTACCGCTGTGAGCTCCGAGGCCTGGTCCACCCTCCACTCCTTCCTTTCATGCTGTCCGTTCCTCAGTGGGTGACAGGCTGTGCGTGCCTGTCACAAGCATCCGTACGGTCAATTTGGTTATTCTTGTTTGGGTCATTCAAAAATTTCTAAAGCTAGGCCAGGGCTTTTGTGACCTGGTTCACTTTAAGGGCAGCTGCTTCAAAGAGTTCTAGTAGAAGTTCCAAGTCATGAAATTTTTCTGTTGGAATTTGGTTGAGCCCTTGGAGTTTTTCATACAGGAATTTGCCCCTTAGCACACAAAATGTAGGTTGAGTTGTACGCTGTGTTTGTCTGTCACAGGAACCATCCTTTGTATCGGGTGCTTTCTGTGCTCTGAGGGCAGGTGCAGTGTGATACCATATGTGTTTGCTGGGGTACAAGTCCTGAACAGTTGGCTTCAAACCAGGAAAGAGATGTAGGAGCCAGCCTAGACTGTTTGCTAAAGAATGCTGCTGGGGGCCGTCAGGACATTGTCTGTAGCAAAATAAATATAAAATTTGTCCTGTCTTTTTTTTTTTTTTTGAGACACGGTCTCACTCTGTCACCTGGGCTAGAGAGCAGTAATGTCATCATAGCTCACTGCAATCTTAAATTCCTGGGCTCAAGTGATCTTCCTGCCTCAGTGAAGGCCCATGCCACCATGCCCGGCTAATTTTTCTATTTTTTGTAGAGACAGGGTCTCACTCTTGCTCAGGCTGGTCTCAAACTCCTGGCCTCAAGCAATCCTTCTGTCTCTGCCTCCCAGAGTGTTGGGATTACAGGCATGAGCCACCGCAGCCAGCCCTTGTCCTATCCGTATAGTAAATGTACTGTGGCTGTGGTCAACTAAATCATAACCCCCAAAAGATGTCTACATCCTAATCCCCAGGCCTTACGTGGCAAAAGGAATTTTGCAGATGTGATTCAGTTAAGGGTCTTGGAGTGGAGAGATTATCCTGTATTTTCTGGGCGGGCCCCGTGTAAGAGGGAAGGAGGAGAGTCAGAGAAGGAAAGGGATGGTAGAAGCAGAGGTTGGAGTGATGCAGCCGTGAGCCAAGGAATTGGGGCAGCCTCTAGATGCTGGAAAAGGCAAGGAAAGGGATTCTCCCCTAGAGCCTCCAGAAGGAGCACAGCCCTGCTGGCCCATTTTAGACTTCTAACCTGAAAGATAAAAAATTTGTGGTGTTCTAGACCACTAAATTTGTATGACTTGTTAAAAGGGCAGTAGGAAACTTAGATGGTAGAAAATCTGAATCTGGAAATAGGGACAGCCTGCACTGGAGTAGGGATGCCCGTGTGGGCAGAGACAAGCATCACCTCAAGTGAGGACACATTCGAGGCCAGCCTGTGATTGGAAACGGAGGCTGGAAAGGGTCAGCTAATCAGGGAGCAGGGCCAAATCCCAAATTTTGAGCTAGGCCTTTTGATGCTGCATGGAGATAATTTTGTTCTAAGCAGCAATAGAAAGTTTCCAGAATCTATTACATTAAGAGATGATAGAAACAAAATATAAGTAATTTTGGAGTGATTTGCAGCTCTAAAGTCACAGTGGTAAAGCCATTATAAATATTTGGGAGACATAACTTGATCTTCTGGGTGGATGACCAGAATATCCAGTTGGTTCGGTGAGCCCTGCTGGTTTTGACTCAATATGGTAATTCATGAGCTCTTAGGAGGCCAGAAGTATTCTCTGTGTAAGCAAGAGACCCTTGGACTATAACTATCTTGTAATGTCTGATTTTAGTCATGAAGGAAACTGTTGTAGGCTGGAACCAGAATTCAGGGAAAAGAGGAATAGGGGTATGTTTAAAAATAAACCAAAAAACACATTTTTAACCAAGTTAATTCACTGCAAAAAAGCAAGGTATCAATTCTGTTTCCTCTTCTGCAGACTGAGAATAGAATTTATTGCAGTGTATTAAAATTCCATTATGGCAAAACAGGATTACCTTTTGTTGTTTTTAATAACGGCATTAGACCTGCAGGAAGCTAAATCTGATGAGAGAAAAGTGGTGTTATAAAACAGAACAAAAAACTTCTAAGGTCTACCACCACGCTCCCATTTAAAAGCACCCCATAGGGAATTAAGTGTGTATGCATGTGTGCCCCTGCCGCCTGTGTGCCTGGTTGTGCAAACTTAGAACCTTTCTGAGCTTTAGTTTCCTTAACTATGAAGGATTGATTTAATGATCTTAAGGATTTCTCAAGTCCCAGAATGCCCCAGTTCTTTATATTATAAGAGGAGGTGGGTAAATATTGTCTCCCCCTCCCCCTGCACAGCACTGTTCCCGTTTAATATCTGTAGTGGGTGGGGGCTCCTGCTGGGAGTGGGGAAGGAGGTCATGTCTCCATTCAAGGCCCCACCCCTCCTGACCATTACAGGTCCTATTTGTCGGAGGACACCCCATTTCTGGGAGAATGAGGGGCTGGGCCCTTCTGTGCTTTCCCTGGCCTCAGTGTGATTTGGTTTTTTTCCTCAGAGTTGTAGCCTTTCTTCTGGGCAGAAGGATACAGGATTATATCATGTTTTGTGCCAGCATGTGACGGGAGGGGTCTCCTGTGGTTTTTGAGACTTTATATTTAAGGGAAAATCATTCATCTTTTCTTCCCAATTTTTGTTCCTCTTTCAGATTGATTCATGGTGCAAAGATAATAGCTATGTGATTGCTGGTTATTATCAAGCTAATGAACGAGTGAAGGATGCCAGGTATGTCGCTACAGAAACCTGTGGGCTGGAAGGATGATCACAGCACAGAGCCAGTCTCTGAGGAGCTGTCTGACCCTCTGTAGGCTCCAGGTGGAAAATCTGTGAGACCCATGCCCCCTCCCTGCCCTCTGTGCTTGTTTATAGTATTTGAAGGGAACTGTGGTATGGATAATTCCAAACAGCAGAAATTCCAAATATTTATATTAACTTTGGGATTCTGTTTTGTATCTTCTTTATTTTGCTTGAAGGGAATTCATAAAAGCAAGCGACAGTTGGGGCCTCAGGTTTCTGTCCTTGCTCAACTCTGCCTTGCTTCCCATTTACAGACTAGGAATGAGGTTGGGCAGCGCCTTGGGAAGGAATACCACTCTCTTTTGGGGTCAGTAAAATGTCTTTTAGGTTTGGGGCTCTTAGGGTCTGATACTATGATGAAAATGTGGTATTTGCTGCTTCCTTTCTATTAGCTCCTAGTTCCTTTTATCCAGATATTTCTTCCACTGTGGTTCTCAGTAATGAGCAGAGCTGAGGATTTTGCTCCATCTCTGCATCAGTCTTGGTCCCAACAGAAGAACATATGAAACACTCAGGTTAGGATAATTTGAAGAGGGCTTAATAAGTGGGCTGTTCACAAAAGCGTGGACAGTAGCTCAAAGAACTCACAAGAGGGTCCTGTGGTGACCAAAGCTAGTGACAACAGCTGTTCCTGGCCCTCAACCTGAAGGGCTGGGGAGGGAGGAGCTGGGTAAAGAAGTTCACCAAGAGGAGCAGAGTCCTTTGACCAAGGGACACAGCCAGCCTGACGTGATCTCACCTGAGGGGAGGGATGGCCCAGGGTGGTCAGTACCTGACATCTCTCTTCACTCCCTTGATGTCTTCAAGGGCTTTCCTTTGGCTGAAACCAGCCAGAAGCCGGAGGGGCAGCTGCAAAGTGTCCCCCACAGTATATAATGGGGGCATGTGCCAGGGTGCCCTGCCATGCTTTCCTCACGTTGTCAGATAGAGCCAACAGACTGCAGTGTCTGGGGAGTGAGAGGTGTAGCGAAGGGCCCTGGAGTGAGGTCCACCTGCTCAACACCGACGAGAAGGTGAGCTCAAGAGCACTTTGGAATAACGCAACAAGCTGGGGGCTGAGCACTGTGGTCACTGACGAGACACAAATGCACTCTAGAAACGTGGCCTCTTACCTTGCATGGCGGGCCCAGGCACAGGTCCCTGAGGGAGGCGGATAGCCAGTGAGGCGTTGGGCTCAAAGTTCCCTGAAGCGCCTGCCAGGGCAGTTCAAGACACATCAGAGCCCTGTGCACGCTGCTCTTCTGCCTCTCCCACTACCTCTCTGTTCATCCTCTGAGCCCACGAAGGGCACTTGTCTCTCGTCCTTCAGAGCATCTTATTAACCTCACTCTTTCTGGGCCCTCCTTTGTTTAATATCATCTGCCTCGCTTATACTGATGATTCAGTGTCTCCCTGTCCTTTTCTGAGCAAGAGCCTACACACAGGGCCATGTCCATCTTAGTCTTGTTACATGAAAGAGAGTGACTAGGTGTGGACTGCTGTGTGGGCCATGCCCCCCGTGGCTGAGTTGAATACAGAAGAGGGGCAGGCTGCCTCAGGGCTTACCGGGAAGGGAGCCGGAGCCCGGTCACTTTTAAGGGGCCTAGAGGTGGAATTTTGGCCTAGGTAACTGTGCCGAGATGTGGTTCGAGATTCTCCCTGGACTTGCCATCATGGCGCGTGCTTGGTCATCCCTGGAGTGGCTACTGTACATCCACAGGTTCACTAATGGTGGCAAGGAAAAAAGGGTTGCCCATTGTTTATCTCATTGGAATCTGATGGGAAGAGATAGGCGCATCTCTGGAGTTAATCGTTACTATGTGTCACAGAGTTTGGAGAACCTTGATTACAGAAGCCTTTTCCTGATTGATGAAAAAATAACTCAGTAATGGTCATCTACCCCTGCTAGAAGGTTATGCATCGTAGTATATAGCATACAGTGTGTTATATAGTGCTTAATAAAAATAAAATGAAAAAAAAATTTTTTTTAATGTGGAAGAGAGTGCAAACACACAGCTGCAGTGTGAGACAGCAGGCCATCCTGGGAGGGTGTGCTGGGAGCTGTGGTGGCAGGGGCAGGGAGGACTTAACGCTCAGTGGCATAACCCAGGAAGCCCGCAGGGCACAGTGTCCTTTGAACTGAGCCTTTGAGAGTAGGCAGGGTCTTTTCGAGTGCAGATGTGGAGACCAGGAGGTCAGAGCGTTCCTGGTTGGGGCAGCAGAAGGAAGACACAAGTGGGAATGTGGCGGGAGCAGGGTGTGTGCCCACGTGGAGGGAGGTGCTAGGAAGTGATGCTGCACAGGTTGGGCAGGCCACACCTGAGGGCTCCTCAGTGCACGAAAGTATTTTGAGCTTCATCTTGTGAGCAGCTGGGAGTGTCTGTGGCAGGAGGGTGTTACTGGACTGAGCAGTGTCTCCCATGGCTCCTCTTGCAGGAGGGAGAGGAACCTGGGCAAGAGGGAATAGCGCCAGATTGTCACGTTAGCGTAGGCACCTCCCCTTCCTTAACTCCCCCACTCCCAAATCTATGCCTTACGTGGTTACCCAAGCAGACTGAGCACACAGGGTCTCTTCTCTGCACATGTTCACCATCCTCATCTTCCTCATCTTTCTCCCTCTGTGCTGACCTCATTCCAACTCAGCCTGGAGTTATCTTGTTCAGACACACCATTTTCATGCTATTCATTCATACTTTCGTCTACAATGTCCCTGTTCCTCACTAAGTCCAGATTCCTTCAGCTTCTCACTTGGGAGATTTTGCATTCTCCCATTGATGTCAACCTTGAAGTACATTCTAAGCAGCCATTTGTCAGATCTGTAGAAAGGATTAAAACATTAGCTAAGGGTCTGCCATCCTTGAAAACATTAGCTAAGGGTCTGCCATCCTTGAATATGGAATCCACCCCCAGTGTGTACCAGCCTTGAGCTCCACTGGGGTCATCCCATTTAATCTTCACAGCAATGCACAGATGAAACTCCAGCCAGACAAGGTAAATTCACAAAGACCACGCAGTTTGGGAACTCAGGAGCTAGGATCATGCTGACTTTCTTTCTTAAATACTATTTGCTTCTACCAGGAAAACATTCCCTTCTCTCTTCAACCAAACCTAGCTTAAACTCTGCTCTTTTTGTTTTAGAAATATCTATCACCTGATTAACAGTGTCTCACAACATAAGATTTGGAGCTAGATGGATGTGGATTTAAATCCTGGATGACTTACTGATGAACTTCCTTGGGCCTCAGTGGTCATGTCTGTAAAATGGAACAGAACCAAGAGCTCATGCTTTGGAGAGTAGTCCTAGAGACAGAAGGAAATCACATGCACCGTGTTTAGCCTTGTGCTTGGTTCAGAATAGGGGCTATGATTACTTTTTTCAAAAAAAGGATTATTCAATCAGTGTTTTAATGTGTTTATAACTTTGATACATTTCCTAAACTCTAGGTCATTACATCATGTTTTATTGTATTGTTTCGTAAAACACTGCTGGTGTTTTGTTTCATAATTACCACATTATATGGGCATATCTCAGTACCCAGCAGAGTGCCTTGGCCTGGGGCAAATGCTCAATAAAAAGCTTTTAGATACAAAATGTAAGATACCAACTACATTTGAATGCCTGGCTCTGTGCTGGCTGGGAAAGGGGATTAGCGAGGTGGTCTCTGTCTTCAGGGTGCCTGCAGTTTGATCGGGCAGCTGACTCTTCATAGGAACAGGGAGTTGATACAGTCTAGTAGGAAACAAGGTGCTGATCTGAATATCATAATGTGACAGTCTTACATTCAGGAATGAGGTAGATCAGTATTTAAGACTATATGCATAATACAAAAAAAAGTTGGCAGCTCTTTCAAATAATTTGACAATTTATTAACTACAAATATTTAACTTCTTTCAAAAGAATAAATTTTAAATTTGAGTTCTTGGGCATCTCAAGTGGTAGTGTTTTTTGTTTTGTGTTGTGTTGTTTTTTGAGACAGGGTCTTTCTCTATTGCCCAGGCTAGAGTGCCATGGCATCATCACAGCTCACTGCAACCTCAAACTCCTGGGCCCAAGTGATCCTCCTGCCTCAGCCTCCCGAGTAGCTGGGACTACAGGCCGGAGTCACCACGCCCAGCTAATTTTTCTATTTTTAGTAGAGACGGGGGTGTCACTCTTGCTCAGGCTGGTCTCGAACTCCCGAGCTCAAACGATCCTCCTGCCACAGCCTCCCAGAGTGCTGGGATTACAGGTGTGAGCCACTGTGCCCGGCCAGTAGTTTTTGTTTTTAATGAGTGTTTCCTGGCCCCCTTCCAGTAAAGTCACCAACTAGTATGATAGTTGTTAGAAATAATAGCTGTGTAAGTTTCTTCATGGCAAGAGGCTCTACATTTTCCTCTACAAATCCCTGAAAGATCATGCACTTTGCAGATGCCAGCTCCTTTCTCTCTGTGCCTAAGGAATGAGAGAGTTGGGACCAGTGAAGATACAGGAGTGGTCTGTGATGTCTGATAAAATCATGCAGGCAGGTGAGTGCAGGGTGGATGAATAGGCCTCCTCCCAGGGCCCTATTCCTGCTCCTCACCGTCTGTTGTTGAAGCTGTGGGGACTTGGTACTTGCCAACTCCTGGTCAGCATGGTGAAGTGCCACCTTCAATTTGACCTAGGATCATATTAACTTTTTTCTTAAATACAATTTATTTCTACCAGGAAAATCTTCCCTTCTCTCTTAAGTGTAATTTGTCTTAAAACAGTACTACAGACATTACATCACTTTAAATTCTCAATTTTACTATTTTTTTTTTTTTTTTGGTGGAGGGAAAGAGTCTTACTCTGTCGCCCTGGTTGGAGTACAGTGGCATCATCATAGCTCACCACAACCTCAAACTCCTTGGCTCAAGTGATCCTCCTGCCTCAGCCTTCTGAGTAGCTGGGACAACAGGCATGCGCCACCACATCCAGCTTTTTTTTTTTTTTTCTTTATTTGGTAGAGGCTAATTTTTTCTATTTTTGGTAGAGACGAGGTCTCACCCTTGCTCAGGCTGGTCTCCAACTCCTGACCTCAAGCAGTCCTCCCAGCCCGGAGTAATCCCAGAGTGCTAGGATTACAGGCGTGAGCCACCTCACCTGGCCTAAATTCTCAATTTTGAAAATGATAATAGAATAGTAAGATAAAATAATTTGTTTTCATAAAACATTATTAATCTTTTTTTTTCAGCCCAATCACAATGGAAGGATTATAATTGTATAGTGTATTTCTTTAAATAAACTCAATAATCAGTGTATTTTTATGGCTGGTAAAAATTATATATGGCTCATTTCTTGCCTTAGAAAGCTAAACTTCTAATTGTGCAGGGAAAGTAAGATGCACCAAAAAAAAGCATGCCAAGGATTCCATGTTAGAGAGCACTTTACAAATAAACTCTCAGAGTTTAGAGAAGGGAGAGATGGACCTTGTGTGGCGGGGTAAGGCAAGGCGTCCTGGAGGGGATGACATGTCTTCTGGGCACTGAAAGATGGGAAGGAATTTAATAAGCAGAGCTTGGCCTGGAAGGCCAGCAGGGCACGGTGTGAGTGAGGCAGGAAAGATACATGAGGGAAACAACACATGAGCAGCTTTGCTGAGATGAAAGACGCAGAGTGTTGCTCTGTGGGTTGGAAAGGTAGCCAGGGCCACCGTGGGGAAAGCCTGGCATGGCGAGGATGGTGGGCATCATGTTACAGGCGGTGGTGAGCAGTGTGTATCTGTTTGTGAGCAATAGGAGACGTGATGGAAGTTCCATTTTAGGAAAATTGGCCTAAGAAGAGTTTTCAGGATACAGTGGATAAGAAGGGCCTGGAAATTGTGAGACCAGTTAGGAAGCAATTTTAGAAACCCATACCTAAGCCTGAGCAAAATGGGTGCAGGGAGAGTGAAGGAGTCAAGGGCAAGGAAAGAACCTACAGCACCTGGTGAGTAACAAAGAACAGCGGGAAAGGCAGCCTCAGGTCAGAGAAACCAGAAATGGGCTGGCCACCTGCACGTGGTGGGTTGCAGCTGGAAAGCTTCGAGGGGGTGGCGGTTGTCGGACCACTAGGCAGTGGTTGGCAGACTTCTGGGTTGGTGACTTGCGGAGAGGAGGGGGTAGACAGCAGATTGCACAGAAGTGTGGTGCACGCATGGAGCCAGAATGTCAGCTTATTAAAGAAGTTTAAGAAATGGGGTTGGAAGGGAGGAGGAAAGTTGGACAGAGGCAAGAGGGAACCAGTTAAACACTTTTTTCTCTTTCTGTGAATATAAAGACTTATACAGATTTGAAGGCAGAGTTGGGGCTAGTGGGAAAGAGTATAGAGAAGGCCTCTTCCCAAGGTAGGATAGAAGAATAACTTGTGCTTGGAGACATAGAGCAGGAGAGGTGTAGGAGCTACTCCATAATTAGCTCTGTTGACTTAAGGTAGAAAGGTGTCATTTATTAAGGTTGGTGTGGCAGCAGAGCCATAGCCAGCCACTGAAGGCTTATGATGAGCATGGAGAAGATGTGGGAAGACTTGGAAATTTCAAAAAAATTTTTACAAAAGAAAAGGTAACTCAAAGCTGTGAGGCTGCTGTGACGCGTTGCAGTAGTGCAGATGGAGAAGGGTAGGCCTGGAGGCTTGGAGTGTGGCTTGGTGGGGCTGGTGAGCACCCAGCAGTGTGATTCAACTGCATGCCCCGGGCAACTCTCCACGGGGTTCCAGGGAGCCTTCCTGTTCAGGAGATGCCCTCTCAAGGTCCCCTCTGTGAGGGCCTCCTGGCTGGAATGAGGCAGGGACCTGCTGTGGATGGTGCACCACATTACTAGACAGCATTCCCTGTGCTCGCTCACCACAAGTTATCACCGTGGGACTGCAGCCACCAAGAGCCACTTGAAACAGGCAAAATAAGCACACGCAGCCTCTTGACTCTATCGGTCTTTTTATCATTACTTGTCAATTCTTGGTGGTGTTAACTGTGCCTTGTGTAGACAGTGTTGAACAGCACTAACTAGAGTATGGTAGAACTCACTGGTTCTTCTTTGGCAGTCCAAACCAGGTTGCAGAGAAGGTGGCCTCCAGAATTGCCGAGGGCTTCAGCGACACTGCTCTCATCATGGTAAGTCGCTTCTGGCGCTGCTCAGAGGATGGCTAGTGAGCATTGGTTCTCTTGCTGACGTGGCGCTTTGCTATACAATTTTCCTTTCTGTGGATACTTTGACTAATTTATCTTCGTTAGACCATTGCCACCTCTTACAGTATTCTCTCAGCTACACATTTAAAATTGTTGTGGGTTGTGTACTCCTGCAGTCACAACACAAGGATTTCCAAAGCGGGGGGATAGTCTTTCAAGTTCAGTGGTCCTCAGGGTGAGGTCTCCATGCCCACAGCAGCAGCAGCACCACCTGGGAACCTGTTAGGAGCGCCAATTCTGGCTGGGCACGGTGGCCCACACCTGTAATCCCAGCACTTTGGAAGGCCAAGACAGGAGGATTGCTTGAGGTCAGCAGTAATTAGTCAGGCATGGTGGTATGTGCCTGTAGTCCCAGCTACTCGGGAGGCTAAGGTGGGAGGATCGCTTGAGCCCTGGAGGTCAAGTGAGCTGTGATTGCACCCTGCACTCCAGCCTGGGCAACAGGGTGAGCCCCTGTCTCAAATAAATTAATTAACTGCCAATTTGCAGGCCCCTATCCCTGACCCCACTGAATCAGAAACACTGGGGGTGGGGCCCAGCAGTCTGTTTAACACGCCTTCCAGATGACTCTGATGCACACACAGTGTGAGGACCATTGGATTAGAGCCGGCACAGCCTCCAGGGGTGTAGGGAAGGAACAAGTTGGATGTGTAGGCAGATAACATTGAGAGCCTTGTTAAGCAATCTTGATTCAGACAGAATTCTAAGAGTGCGGGAAGAAGTAAAGTTCAGAAGCTCCACTTTCGTGAGAAAACAATGAAGGACTTAATAATTATTTTCCTGCAAAATACACAGTTTATCTCAGGCCAAGCTCTCTTATTATGATTCCGCATGTCAGATTTGTAGGAATAGTTTCTGCCCTGGACCAGTGTTGGCACTGCTGCTGTGAGAGCTCCAAGGAGGTTCCTGCTGTTGGCTCTTGTGTTAGCAGTCTGTTCATTCTTGTGTCCTTTGCCCTGTTCTTAGGTAGACAACACCAAGTTTACGATGGACTGTGTAGCGCCTACGATCCATGTGTACGAGCACCATGAGAACAGATGGCGGTGCAGAGACCCACACCAGTGAGTGCCGCTGCATGCGTGGTACACACTAGGCTCCGTGCCTGGCATCCAGCTCCATGCAGAAGCTAGTCTTGCCTTAAGTTAGCATATTCTCCAGAGTGTCATATTGTGCACATTCCCTGACTCCTGGAGGACTGGGGACCGTAGGGCTTCTGAGCGGTCAGGGGGAACCTGAGTGGCACTCAAGGATCTTCCACCCCAGACCCCAGGGCACAAACACTCTTCTTGGGTGTTTGGTTTGATTTATTTGTGGTCACTCAGAAAGCTTCAGTCATCTGCCTCCTGCTTTTTCATAATTCCATTTGAAGGGTGTCCCTTCCATTTATTGATTAACCATGTTTTATATTCTTTATGTACATCTTCATGTGTTTAAAATGTCCATGTTTCCTGGTATTCCATACCACCTTTCTTTTTACCATCACGCATGTGCCTGGTCTTCCCTGTTGACACTCTTGGAGGCCGCTTGTTTGCGTTGTTAGAGGCTGACTTGTCCATGTTTGACCTGCAGTGACTACTGTGAAGACTGGCCAGAGGCACAGAGGATCTTGGCATCGCTCCTGGACAGCCGCTCCTACGAGACGCTCGTGGATTTTGATAACCACCTGGACGACATTCGGAATGACTGGACAAATCCAGAGATCAATAAAGCTGTTCTGCACCTGTGCTAGGCAGGCATTGGTGACTGGTCTGGGCATTTCCACTGTGCTGAAGAAGAAAACCTATTTTTAAATGTAAATAGAGTATCTCGTAGCCTGTGTGGGAAGCTGACAGTTTTAAGAAGTGGCGTGTGCCTTGAAAGAGGGCAGAATGTTCAATCAGCCACCTTCTAACGCAGAGTCTCTAGAAGAGGTACAGGCCATCCATTCTGACCATCCCTGTGGATTTTCCCAGTTGTATGTTGCTATAATCTTCCAAATCAAAGCTATTTCTGCTTGTCCAAGATTGTTCCTATTAAACAGTTTTAACTAACCTTTTATAATCTGGAAAGAATACTTTTTAAGGCTTATGAACTATCTTTAACAAAAAAAAAAAAAGACCGCACCTTATACTCCAATGAGTGTGTTTGTGAGTTTTTGTCCTGGTTGAGTCGGTGTCACGCAGACATCCTGGGATGGGGCAGACACGTGGAGTGCTGGTGAGAAGCCGTGTGTGGGTGTTCTAGCAGTCGAGCAGCGGGGCTGTGAGCAGCACTGCCCCACTCGGTGTCGGCTCACACAGCCACAGTGACTCTACACGGTGGGAGTAATGCCACCGTTGCCTGAGAAACCTTTATCATTAAGGGTAAGAACAAACACCGTTGGTAATGAGAACATGGATGAGAGTACAGTTCATTGCTTCTCAATCAACCAAAAAGCTTGCAAACCTGCAAAATCAAGAAAGGAAAAATGGAGCTGTGCTATGATTATCTTTAAAAAGCAAGAATCAATCCTAACTCCTAACTGACCTGCGTGGTCATGGAAATGCTTCTAACCTATGTCTTCAAAATAATATTTTCTTTTGTATTCAGAAAAACAAAATTTAGACTCCTCAAGTTGTACAGAGCAATGTCTGTAATTTTTATACTTAGAATATTTGATCAAATTTTCTAACCCAATTTTAAGAAATTGATGGGGAAATTTATGGTACCAGTGCATTTCTTCTTTTTTATATGAATCATTTTATACAGAGTTCGGAGAATGGTACCTTTCCTACTGTTGTCTTTGACTACATGAAGGAAATTTGTAACAATTGATATGACCCATTGAAAGGGTTTGTGATACACCATTCACTATTTTCTCTTAACAAGTAGTGAAAAAATTCAGATATTGCTTAAAATAAATGTCTATTATTTGATCCATCAAATTCTCTCTTCCCCTTTCTTCAAATACTTATTACCCTTAACTTTTTAAACTGATGTTCTTTCATGCGGGGAACACAAAGGAAGAGTGATGTACTGGTGTGCTCGGTCTTCACTCTCCCGCCCTTAGATGCCAGGACCGTCACAAAGGGAATGCAGCGGGCAGTCTTGTTCCCGATGGCCTTGTGTTTGTTTCAGGAAGGGAGAAGAATCACCTCCAGCATTTGCCAGACCGAAGCTATCTTTTCCTGGGACTACAACAGGAACATGTGGCACCTCCAGTTCACAGTCCAGGGGAACAAGCAGAGCTATTTGGAATCAAGGTGTGGCAAGGGCTGGTTTGGGGGCATTTTAAAGATGGAGTCTTCCTAAAACCCTTCAAGGTGGTTTTCCCTTAGTTTCACCTCCCTGTAGAATTCTCCCCCCTCGGTTCTCCCTCCAGCATCCCAGAAGCACACACTGTCCTCTATGCTGGATTTAGGCCAAAGCTGAAGCCATGTACCTGTTCCCTTTCTATGGCTGAGAGAGGCTTAAATTTTCAAAAGAAAGCATATGAAATGCTCTGAAGGAATGGATATATTTGTGAAAAAGCCAAAACAGATTTCCAAAGTACAGGTACCTGGTCCTATATTCATTATAAAAATAGCAAAAGCCTGTGCTGAGCCCGCCCTCCTGGTCGCCACAGCTGTGCCGTGTGGCCTTTGGGCCTCAGTCTTCCTGGTCCTGAGAACAGGCCTCATTTCCCCACCCAGGATGAAAGAGCAAGCCTGTTGCATAGCTGCCTGAAACTTACTCATACTCTGACCTTTTTTTTTTAAAGACTTGAAGGAGCAACACAAAGTATATTTATACTTTGAAAAATCTGCCCTTCAAAATGTTCTTAACCAATTTCCTAAATGTGAGGGGGGTGCACCTATATTCATGTGTGTTCAGGGATGTCTGCCTTTAGAACTCGCCATATGCTTAAAATCATTCTGGTGGACATGATTATCTCATAGCATCCAACCATCAAAATGTGAGTAGGACAAAAATTATTAATTTATATAAAAATGTCATTTTGTATTTCTAATCATAGTTGCTTTTAAGAACAGAATACTAAACATGGAAAAATAGGCAGTAACTTCATAAAAAAAAGCAATGTGCTTACTAAGGGAAAGTTGGCATTGCTAGTTCTAATGAAATTAGATTGTTTTAGAATAGAAAACTAAGAAATCTTGGGTAATTTAAATTTTCCAGTCAGTTTCCGTGGATCTGATGAGCCTCTGTATAAAAAGTCTTTGTATAATTAGCTCTGATTTATTTTAATAGCTTATTTTTCTGGTTGTTGTCTTAGAAAAGCCATTGTTTCTGCACATTGTATTTCTCAGCTTTTTGTACCTACCTTTTTGTTTTGTATTTGAAAGACAAGTATTTACTTCCTAAACTGCTCCTTTTTAGCATTACTTCTTTCTTGCCAGCAACTCCTTTATGGCATTATGGTAATTGGAAGCAAGAAAAATAGCCGCGGGCAGCAAACTCCATACCTATGGACATTTTTAGCAATTTTAGTGAAGAGAGCTGAATTTAAAAATAGACTTCCGCTTTCCTAGTTGACATTTCTTGAGGCTTCCCATCAACTCTCAGTGCCTCTTAAGCCTTGGACTTTGTTATTTTCAGTTCAGTAAGATGCCTGGTGGACATGCTGGCGCTGCCCCTGCCAGCTCAGGTGTGTGGAATGTTGATCAGGCTTCACTTTCATACATCTTAGAATCCAGGGGATGATGTAAATATTTTTATCCTCATAAAATTGACTTGTTACTCCTTAAAATATTTAAAATATCCTTGAATGGGATGCAAAATCTGATCAAGTTCGCTGTTTCTTAGAAGTGCTTGCCATTCTTCTGAGGAGCCTTTTTCTCCCTTTAGGATTAGCGACTTGGAGAGGGTATTTCCTTGAAGGTTTCTGAAATGCTGCAATCGGAGAGGTGATCTGAAGACTTGTTTGGAATATGAGATCTAGCCCAGCTTCAGAACGGCCAAGATTCGTGTTCTTCTTGGTCTTTTGCTTTCAGAGTAGTGTGACAAGTGCCAGCAAAGCATCCACTTGAATTTTACTAGAGGAAACCTTTGGCTGGAACCTGCATTATCTTGTCAAACAGAATAGCATCCTATGTTTAGTTCTGGCTGAAAAAATTGTAGCGACCATCAATAAATCTGTAAAGAAGTGTATTTCAGAACACTTGCGAAGTCCCGTGGGTACGGCTCCTGCCCTCTCAGAGTCCACCAGAGTTGGGAGTCAGCCCCAGGAGGCCACTTGGCGAGCTCGGCACCTGGCACTGAGGGTTCAAGGGAAGCCACAGAGATGGGCTGGGACCCGGTGGCCTCCGGCTTCTCTTCTCTGCATTTGCCTCATTACTGAAAGAGAATTGGTTCTTTCTCAGAGTCGTACCTTCTCAGAATCTTCCTCGTGCTCCTCGCTGTGCCTTGCTCCCCCAGTCTTAAGACAAGTCCAGGGGGCTGCATGTTTGTGTATCAGCTAACAGGAGGTGTCAGTGGTTAGGAGTGCTGGGTCTCAACTGGTGTGAACCCAGCTTTATCACTTTCTAGTTCTCTGGCCTCGGGCAAGTTACCTCTCTGCTCTGGAAAACGAGGGTGATAGCACCTACTTACAGGGATGTTACGAAGACCAGAGGGAAGAGTAAGGGTGTTAACACTTAGAATATATTAGGGCTACATTGTAAACAGTTCTTAACTGCTAAGTTTTTAGTAATTCTAGGACATTCTATTGACCAGACTGACCTGAGAGGTGTTTCTTCATAGTAATCATTCAGTGAACATTTATTGAATGAGTGAATAAAACCATTCCTCCTCAAAAGACAGCAGTTTACGTTTCTGTTTACATTTGCCTTCCGAAGAACCCTATGATGTTTCCATTTCACAGGTGGGAAAACCAAGGCCCAGGCTGCTGAGGTGACTGCCTGAAGCCACACACACACGGTAAGTAGCAGAGGGTGAGCCGGGAATGTCCAGTGGTGGCCCCTCTGCTGGAAACGAGGAGCACGGAAACCACCCCATGCTCCCCATCCCCATTCTTGCCCACCTCCACCCCAGTTTTAATACATTTTCCTCCTTACTGCAAAGTCGATGTCTGTTCTTTGTAGAAAATCAAAAAGAAACTTGAAATCACCCACAGTCCTCCATGCTCCTCCTCCCCCTCCTTCACGAAGACGAGTCAGGAGGGTAGAGGCAGTCACGTGGGCAAGGATCTCGTGAGCACCTTGAGTGCCCTAGGTACTGGAATACCAAGCAATGGAAAGCATGGTGCATGCACTTGAGGAACTCACAATGTACTTGAAGAAGCAAAAGGCATAATTACAAGTGAAATATTAGATAGGAAATTTGTACAGATTCCTGGGCTCAGGCCCAGAGAATTCAGATTCATTGATATTCAGGCCCCAAAGCCTGCATTTTTGGCAGATAGATTCAGTATACACTTCTAGTAACCCTGATCTTTGACTGAAACTTAGGTTTTACTGTGAAGAATTTCTGATGTGCAGAGATGAAGCAGTTTACCCAGTGGTACGTGTTCAGCAAGGGACTGAAAAAGTGGACGGGAAGGTTGGACCCTATGAAATTGCTACTTTGGTAGGTCAAAAACTCAAACAGCAATGTCATAGGGTTCAATCTAAGGGAATTCAAGCCTCCTGAATGACCCCATCTGTCTCAGCAGGAAGCCGTCTGATTTTTCTTCTCTTTTAAAGTTTATTGCAGAAAGAATGCACGCATGTGTTCTTGCTTAACAACACTGGAGTGAGGAGAAGCAGACAGATTTTGAACACCTGCTAGCCCCAGTCCCAGCCCCAGGATGGCAGGGAAGGGTGTGTTCACACTGCTTTCAGGGTTCCAAAGTGCCTTAACCCAGGAAGACCTAGTTGTTATTTTTGCTTTAGTTTTTAAAAAGTTTAGTCTCAAATCTGTCATGACCTTCCCAATTCCAGGAGGTGGCTTAGTAGCAAGACCTCTCTGTACAGCTGTCTGTCATGTATAGAGGGCCCTATCCCAGTCCCTGTGTATGCAGGACATGCCCCCAGAGACAGGGTATTGATCGCCATTTCCTTGAAAATATCTTTGTCACAAAGATAAAGGCTTATTGGGGTTTTTTTCATTGAAACAAAAAAAGGTACAAACTAAAACAAAATCACCTAAAATCCCCTGATTTGCTGAATATCGTTCTAATCGTCTCCTAAATGTTGGAATTCTTTATTTTTGAATTCTGAAGTCTTAAATTTGTTGATAGGAATGTATTGTGAAACACTTTCATTTACAAGATTGTAATTCATTTTTTTCTGGATTATTTAAACACTTCATTTCCAGATCCATTAACTTTCCCCATTATGTTAATGTACTAAATTCTGTTTGTGTCCTCATCTCGGATATATTTGGCAGAGAGGTTTTTTAAAAACTAAAACATTTATTGAAATATTACAGATATACCCAAAAGGGCACAAATTCCAAGTGTGTAGCTCAGTGAACATCACAAAGTGAATAAAGAGGACAGCCTCCTATAAGCACCGCCGAGTTAAAAAACTAGACATTAGGGCACCCCCAGTACACAGGAGCCCCTCATGCCCACACCTTGGATTAGCTCTACCTGGCTTCGGAGGCTTCTGTAAGTGGAAGTATACGATGTGTACTATAATGTGTGTGAAATCCATCCATGTTGTTATGTATAACAGTTTTTCATTTGTCATTGCTGTGTTATTTTTTTGTATCAGTTTACCCGAATTTATTAATTTTTGTGTTGATGGGCATTTGTGTTGTTTCCAGATTTGGGCTGATACAGATATCACTGCAGTTAACATGTTTGCATGTGCCTTTTCAAACACTTATGTACACATTTCTTTCAGGATTATATGTAGAACTTGACTTGTCGGGGGATGGATGTTCACCTTTTAAGGTATGTTGCCAGTTTTACAAGTAATTGTACCAGTTGAACCTCCCACCCACAATATCCAAGAGTTCCCGTTTCTCCATATTTTCTCCAGCATTCTGTGTTGGCAGTCTTTTCAGTTTTAGACATTTTGCTGATATGTAGCAGTACCCTGGGATTGTTAGTCTAAATATGAAAAGTAAAACAATATAGCTTCTATACAATAACAGGAAGGTATATCCATGACCTAGGGAGCTTGGCAAAGATTTTTAAACAGAACATAAAAATGGTAAGTTTTACTACATTAAAATTAAGAACTTTTGTTCATTAAAAAACACAGTTGCGGTGAAAAGGGAAATCACATCGTTGGAGATATTCATAATATAATACAACAAAAGATTTCTTTCCAATGTATCCATCCAAACATATAAAAGTTACAAATCAGATTTTTTTAAAAAGTCAAGACAACCCACCTGATCAGGCACTTCCCAAAAGAAGTGATCAAAGAGAAACAAACTGAAAACATGACAGTCTGATCTGTAATGGGAAGAAAACAGTAAGGAGCAGAATCCTCTATATGTGCACAGTCCAAGTGCCTTGAACATCCCAGGACAATTTCAAATATGCAACTCAGTGTCAGAATGCATCCAAAGAGATAGCAGCTTCCACTAGCTCTTGCAGCACTAGGGCAGAATATTTTCTTAAATCTCAGCCTCAGTTCCTGGCCTGGGCAAATACAGAGCAGTAGTTCTTGGTTTGAGGATCTCCACTGTGGATTTCTTCTACTGCACTTAAGGGCTTCCCTCTGGGGGACCTTTAAGAAAGGCTACTATAGCCCCATGCTCAGTGTTGTCACCTGCTGCCTCTACAACCCTGGCCTCGCACCAGTCCTACTGTGCTCAAAGCTGGACCCTCCAGAGTCTAATTGCTCTGTTAATCACTTACAATGACTGGCGTTTACCCGGTCATTCTCGCACCAGCCTTCTGAGGGGCTCAAAGCCATTTGCAGATCCTGCTGGTAAAATAGCAGCCCCAACTCAACTAAGCTCTTTGCTAAATTACTTCTGCACTAAGAGGCAGTTTTCAAAACAGTACACCGACTGGAGCCCCTGGGAGGAAATCTCTGTTCAAACAGGTATTCTGGGATTATCCAGAAGAGGTGGTGTTCTCCGTCATTACGGGAATGCGGTTATCGTGGTGGGCAGGTGCACCTGCACACACAGCTGCTCGCTGCACCACTCCACCTTCACATCTGGGCAGAGCGACACCGACACAGGACTGAGTATGGGCGAGTGGAGCAGGCTGGAAGTAGAGAAAGGGGAGTGCATTTTGGTTGGGGACCCCTGGAGCAAAACAGATGGGGAGAAATCCAGGACTCAAAACGTGCCTGAGTATTTTTCTGTTTTCAGCAAGGGGTCCCTTGGCTCACTTCCCACATGCGTTTCCCAAGCAGCCCCCACGACACAGCCCCAACACGTGGGTGCAGCCTCAGGACTTCTGATAGCGTCTCTCTTCCAGGGACTAATGAAGGTCGGCACAGGTGCCCTGAGCCGGCCCCTGCCAGGCCCCATCTTCGTGTCTAGTCCAGGCCTACTCACTTTCCTCCCGTTACTCATCCTTTTTGGACACTGTGTTTGGGGTGACAGAAGGCCCTACAAAGAGTAACCTGTGGGCCCTGGAAGGGTCAGGAAAGCATAATGAGGGCCATCCCCTAATGGAATGCCTCAGCCTTCAGGGAGGTGTCCTGGGGAGGATGGAAGCCCCAGGCAGAGAGAAGGTGGGGCTCCTGCCTGCGGGGGCAGGGTGGCAGGCAGTGACCAGCCCAGAGGAGGTTGGGTGAGGAGGCTCAGGCGGGAGAGGAGGGGCAGGCTGAGACAAACTGGAAGCCCTTCCTGCCCCCATGTGCTCCTGGTCCCCTGTGGCTCCACTCCCTCCGTACCCCTGGGGCCGGCCCTGGGATTGGGACAGCCCAGCAGTGTGTGGCGGCCCTGAGGGCCAGGGCTACAGCCAGCAAATCTCTGCACCTGATGCTTCGCCTTCCTGAGCATCCAGAGCAGGCAGGTCCCCTGTGTTGCACACAGAGAAAGTGTGGGTGCAGCCTACACAGGCTCTACCAAGGGGGCACTGGAAGTAGTGTTCCAGTGGATCAAGGAAAAGAAGTGTCCCTTTGTACACGTAGATTCCCCATTGCTGTGCCAGTGACCTAGGGCACAAGCAAACAAACTCGGGGTTTGAGAGCACACCCCTGCCGCCCTCCCTCATACCCCCACTCGGGTTTGTTCACTTGCCATGCCACCCAGGACCCCTCGTGAAACCACTGGGACCGTCCAGCTGAATCACCGGGCGCGGGGAGGACGGGAGGACTTGTCAAAAATAGGCCCCCAGCCATGCTCCAGACCCCCGGGAAAGACCTGGAAATGTGCGTCTAACCAGCTCCTATCGGGCAGTGCCGGGGGCACCCCGCCAGCAGAAGCCTGGCGCTCTCTCGTCTTCTTGGAGTGATTTGGGTGGGAGATTGAGCGCTAATGGCTAAGCCTGGGGCTTAGATTAAGTCTTGTCGTTTATCATCCGCTCTCCACAGGGCAAGACCCCCGCAGCACCCAGCCACTTCAGCTGAGGCTGCCCGTTGCTGCATCTCAGGGAAGGAGCTGCGGAGCTGCATAGGTGGCAGCGGAGCAGGTCTCAGGTGGGGCTCACTTCTCACATGGGGATGGCCTTCAGCCCGTCTCCCTCAGTCAGAATTCATGACCCTGCCCCACCCTCTGCGGGGCCAGGAAAGCCATGCTTTCGTGATGGCACACGTAACTTTTATCAGCCAGGGCCTGCCTCTCCCACCCCACTGGGCAGGTCTGGCCACCCACCAGCCCAGGCTCTCTCTGGATATGCTCCCCTGAAACCGTGGGGTCCCCTTCCTTCAAGCATGCTGTAACCTGAAAGTGCACACAATCACCAGCTGACAAGCTGGGCTTGGGCTGGCCTTGCTGAGGGACTGAGACTTCTGGCTGGGGCCTGGGTGCACTTGGACATGAGGATTGGAGAGGCTGAGCCCATCCCTTCAGGCCTACCTGCGGCTGCACCCTTCCCTTCCCATCCTGAGCAGGGGGACGATGGGGGGCAGCAGAGCTGGGCACTTCCTGGACACATTGCTGCTTGTGTGACAACAGAGTTGTAAGAGTCAGGGCAAGTCCAAGAAGAGGGACAGCACTGCCACTCCCCTCCTGCCTCCATTCACTCCTGGGCGCCCTACCTGGCTCACCCTGGGAGCGTGGGACTCAACTGTCTCCAGCTTCTGTCATTTAAAGCAACTCTTTGGATTCATTTTTAAATCTCATTCTAATGAGGCAGTCTAGGTATCTGAGTGGTTGGGATGGCTCCTGACCACATGCCAAGGCAACGTGGCAACCCTCTACCCAAATTGTGCCCACACACTCCCCTATCCTACCGTCTGGGCCACTTGTCTGGCATCTCACATGGACTCCATTGGAGCGCTGCTCTGACCCAGTGGTCCCCGTGCCTGGTGGGGGTGCCACAATCTCCTGAGGAGCTTTAGCAAAGTAAGAAGTCCCGGGCAGGATTTTCTGTCACCCTCCTGCACTAGTGTCAGTACACAGGTTTGGCTTTCCAGGCCTGTGGCCTGGTTTGGAAACACTGTACCAACTGACCAGCTCAGAAATGCCCACTAAGGTTCAGGATGGCTGAACAGAGGACCTATGCATGGCTGTGATGAAATGCCTTCCCCGATTAGGACAAATCTAGACCCACCCAAGGTCTCCAGGAGGCAGGAGGCTGCTGGCAGGACAGCCAGGTGTTTCCTGCAGTCTCCCCTCTCTGCCGGGGCTCTTGCCTCCACGTCTGCTGAGCAGAGCCTTGTAGCCGAGCGTCATCAGCTCCAAGTTGGTACGTTTTGTCTTTTGTTCTGCTCCCTCCCTCTGTCCGTTCCTTCTTGTGTCCTTTGCTGCCCACCCCACCTGACCATTAAATGTTGAGGTTCCCAGTTCCACTGCTAGGAACAGACCCAGGAGAAATGCAAACATCTGTCCACGTAGAAACCTGTACACGAACGTTCATAGCAGCATGATCCACAATAACCAGAAAGTGGAAACAGCCCAAATGTCCATGAACTGATGACAGATAAACAAAATGTGGTCTATGCACACGACGGAGGAGTATTGATCCGTAAAAAAGGATGAAATGCCAACACATGCGACAACATGACGAAGCTTGAGACATGGTGCTGAGAGAAAGAAGCCAGACACAGAAGGCCACATAGTGTGTGTCAGTTCACATGAACTGTCCAGAATAGGCAAATCTATTGAGACAGAAAGTGATTAGAGGTTGCCAGGGGCTGGCAGGATGAGGGGATTGGAGGGTGTGGGGTTTCTTTGGGGGGGATAGAAATAGTCTGGAGTTAGTGGCGATGGTTGCACAACTCTATGAATATGCTAAAAATTACTGTATACTTCAAAAGCGAATTTTATGGTATGTGAGTTTTATCTCAATTTAAAAATAAAACAATAGTGGAACATCAGGGAAGGAAGTCTGGGAACGGGGTGCAGGGAAGGGGGCCTTTCTAGCACCCCAGCGCAGGGTCACCATCCATCCACCAGCTCCCCCCTGCTGCTGTTAGGCCCATCCCAGTACTGGGGGCTGGGGGCTGTGTTCTACTGTTCTCCGTTTCTCCCTGAGATCCAGCCTCAAAGAGCTGAGGCTAGTTCACTTGGGGAGACTGGAAACCCTCCCTCCAAGGCTCTCAGGGTTGCAAGGAACTTGAGCAAGGAACCCCACCCTCTCCGGTAAATCCAGTTCATGATCAGCCATGACTTACCCCTCAAACACAGAGAACTCACTGGGTCTTGATGCAGCTCAACTCTCCTGCCGATTGCCAGACATTTCCTGAACCTCCCATGCTGACCCTAGTGTCGCCCCAGGGTCCCCCAAGCTCCCCACACCTGCCTTCCCCAGGACAGACTTCCAGAAGTGGTCTCCTCTTCCTCTGTTGGGTTGGATGCCACCATGTGGACTTGTGTCCTCTGCGTGGGCTCTGGTTGGTCCATCCCTCTAACCTTGGGGCCAGACACTGGGGATGTGAACAAGGGATTAAAGCTTCTGAAAGCCACGGGGCAATTGCAAGGCCTGAGCTTAAGGATAATTTCCCCTCTCTGCAAAGGCGAGGCATTTAGTCCAAATGGGCAGTCTGGAGAGAGTCGGCCCAGAAGGGACCAGGAGCAGCCATAGCCCAGATGGCCACCCCCGAGGAGCAAGCGACTGTCCCCAGCCCAAGCGAGGTCCCTGAGACGCAAGGCGGCCACTGATCTCTTGTCCCCAGAGGTAGGAGGTGGGGTGGGTGGGGGCCTGGCAGGGGCTTCCGGCAGAGCTTGGAGGGAAGAGCAGCCTGGTCTCCTGCCCACCCCCAGGGCCCGGGAGGTCTGGGGAGGAGCCCCCTCCTCCTCGCCTCCCTGTTCAACTGCTCTCAGTGTTTAATTCCACCTTCTGTGCCCAGCGGTGTGCTAAGCACTTTCCTGTAACTCTGCTCAGTGAATTTTTTTTAGATGTTGCCTTTATTTTCTTACAGCAGAAGTCATGTACACTCCTGTGTGTGTGTGTGTTTCCAATGTAAAGATTACAGAAGTTTGTACTTGGGAAAGCAACAGCCGTGCTGCCGATGCCCCCCCATCCCCACCCCAGCCCGGCAGAGTGAGTCATCCCAGCTGAAATTAAATGAGATATTGAAATTAAATGGCATGTAGAGAAGAAGGTTCATTTTCTTTTCACTGTTGGCTGGCAGTGCCCTGGAGGGAAGATAACGTTCATTTGTTGCACAGTTCATTTGCTTGTGGAGTAGAACCTGCTGCCTGGGAGAGTTTCTGAGCATCCGGCTTATTGCTTAGGAGCTGCAGGGGGGCCGAAACCACCCTCCACTCCTCAGTCAGGCAGAGGGCTTCTGGGGAGGTGAGCTCACTCTCAGGGCTCCCAGGACAGCTTGAAGGGAGAATCTGGGACTCCGGCCTCCCCCTTCTGTGTAGACACCCACCCTGTCAAATATTTGTGTGGCTGCTAGACAGAAAGATGGGGCTATTGGCTGTGGAGTCCTCAGCAACCTCTAATCAGCCCATTGGGCTTGGTGTGTGTGGGGGCTCCCTTGAGTCGGAGGGCAGCATCTGGCCTTCCAGAATGGCTCGTCCATGCTGGGGAGAGGCCCAGCGCCCCGGCCCCGCCATGAACCATCCAGCTAGAGCAGGCACCACCTGCCTCTCAAGGGATCAGCCCAGGCACTGAGTGCTGGCAGGTGATTTGGCACCTGTGGACTTTAAAAATAATTTTTAATCTCCAGAAAAGGAAAGAAAGCAGCATTGATTAAAGACAGTATACAGATGGGGGTAAAAATGCCAGTTCTGAACATGGCTGGCTGAGCTCAAATCCTGGTTCCACCACTTAACTAGCTGGAAACTGGGCACCGTACATAACTGCTCTGTGCCTCGGTGTCCTCGTCTGTAAAATGGGGGTAGTGATTAATGCCTGCCTTTTATACTCATGTGATTAAGGGGGTTCGTCGGTGTCTGGCACACAGTGAGTGCTCAATACGCATTCGCGACCATCATTTATTAAGGGCTTCTATTTCCAGATGCTGGTCATAAAAAAAAAGACCCCATTTTTGCCCCACATCAACCCAATGACATTGATGCCATTATCCCTGCTTTTCAGCTGTGGAAACTGAAGCACAGAGAAGTTAGGTGACTTTCTCAAGGTTTTCATTAATTTGGTTTTTTACTTCAGAGGGGTTTTTAAGTTTTTATTATGAAATATTTCAAGTATAGAAAAGTAGAAAGAAGACTTTAACATGCATCCAGGTGTTTACCAAATATTAGCCTTTTGCCATATTTGCTTAATTTTTCAAGAGATAAAATGTTGTGGTAAGACCCCCCTCTGTCCCCCTCTCCGATCCTGCCTGTCTCTTCCCCCTTCCCAGAAGTGCCCACCCCTCGCAGCTGGTGCACATCTTTCTCGGGCAGTCCTGTGGCGGTGGCATGTGTGTTGCAGACTGCTCCGTGTTTTAGGAACTCTCACGACCGCCGTCACGCTGTGTCATTCTGCTCTACTACTCGGTATGCTCTTGAGTATCTCTCACATGGATGCACGTAGATCTAGAACTTTCATTCTGGCTGCTGTGTGGTCTTCTGTCGTGTGACTAGGTGATGATAGGGTGCCACAGATTGGTTATTCATTCTTCTGATGAACATTTATTTCTAAGTTTGAAATTTCACAAACAGTGCTGCAGTCCACACCCCCGTGTCCACCTCTTGCTCACGTGTGTGAGCTTCCTAGGGAGATGGACCTTTAAGTGGGTCTAAGGGGATGAGCCCCCCAGAGGTTCCCAAGTGGTCCTCCTAGAACTGCCCCCACCACCACCCCATGCACAGAGCAGGGGGTCCAGCCCCCGCGGCCTTGGCTCTCTGGTCGAGACTAGCTCTTTAATTTTGCCAGTCAGTGGCATGCAGTGGGATTTCCTCATGGTTAGCTCTTTCTACGCCGACCAGCACCTGCAGCTCACCAGGCACCGTGCAGAGTTGCCAAGTGGCAAGACAGGGCCAGGAGGCCCTAGCGCAGGCAGGGGTTTCCAAACAGACCCATCTCTGCTGTTGCCTCCCTGGGCACTTACGAAGCCCTTGTTTATATCGCCAGCTAGTGACACGTCTGCTCCCCCACCCACCAAGTGGAGATCCCCTCAGTGAAGAGCCTGGTGTCACTGTGTTTTGTATCCCTTGATCTGTGCTGTCCAGTGTGGCAGCCACCAGCCACAGGTGCTGCACAGCCTTTGAAACCTGGCTGGCCCGAGTCAAGATATGCTTTAAAAGTAAATTACACACCAGCTTTTGAAGACTTAAGACAAAAAGAAAAAATGTAAATTTTCTTATTAATAATTTTTATATTGATGACATGTTAATAACTTTTGGATTAATTGGGTTAAATGAAAGATGTTATTACAATAGATTTCTTCTATTTCTTTTTACTTTTTTAAATGTGGCTACTAGGAAATTGTAAATGGCACTGTGGCTCGAATTAGATGTCTGTTGGCTCTAGACCTCTCTGGCCTGGCACCTCTTGGCAGGTGCCCAAGGAGAGGTTCGTGAATGGATGGAAGGATGGACAGATGGAGGAATGAGTGAATAAATGAGTATGCAAACGACCAGAGGGGACAGGAGAACATGACACGTCCAAGGGCCTGCTGGCCCCATCCCTGGCCAGTCCCTTGAGGTCTCTGATGCCCCCATCCCAGGGAAGTGAGCAAATGGGCTGCAGGTGCCCCCCTCTGTGGAGGGTGGGCTGAGCGCTGCCCGCCAGCATGTGCCCTGGGCAGGACCAGGGAAACCACCCTGTGGGACAGCTCAGGGCCCCCTGGGGTCTGGGGAAAAACACCCCGGCCCCTCCCAGCTGCCCGAGTTGCAGCCCTGCCGTACTAGCACCGTCTCCTGTGCGTCGTCCAAGGCCCGCAGGGGGCCAGAAGCACACTGCAGTGGGTTGTGAGCCAGCCGGAGCCCAGGCCAGCTTGGGCAGGGGCCCACCCCCCACCGCGCCTGATTTGATTCCTCGCGTGGGGAGCCTGCTGGGCCCAGCCATGCTCCCCTCTTTCCAAAGATGTGTGGAGAGCACACCCATTTGGAATCTTTGGGAAAAAGACTGACTCTTAACCCTTTTTTAAACATGTTAATGGTTTAGGAGGGACATGTTTAACAATGGCCTTATCCTTTTCTTTATGACAAAAGCTGACTGTAGGTCAGTGGAGGTTGGACTGTGGAACTGCAGTGCCCTTGGGCACCGCTGAGCGCAGAGGACCGTGGATCCCTCCAGTACTCTCCCTAGTAGTGACCCTCAGCCAAAGGTGGGGCCTCCACATCTCTTGCTTTGGGAGTTCCCACACCCCAGAGGGCAGCGAGGTTATGAAAAATCCCACCCACTTCCACCGTTAAATACCATTTGTTCCAGAACATTTTTTTTTTTTTTATAATTTTGCATTTGAAATTGCTTGGCTATAAGTAACTTATGAGACGCAAGGCTGGCTGTGAGCGCTGGGCAATCACGCATACGCTCGGGAGGGCTGCTGAGCTAAGCCTCAGTTTGCTCCCAAACATACTGAAGTTGTGAAGACTACATTTAGTGACAAAAGTTTCTATGTCTTAAGTAAACTTCTATTAGCTTCTAGTTTGCAGTTTTCTCTATATTTTAGAACCCGTTGTGGTGGTGTTTTTTTTAATTTTTGGACTGGGTAATACATTCTCATGCTCCAAGTTGTGAAAGGGAGAAAGGAATCGTCTCCCAGCCCCAGCCCCATTCGAAAGCACGATTTCTGGTGGAAGCTTCCGGAGATGCTTTGTGCATATACATAAACAAATGCAGAGCCCTCTCCGCCCTTTTTCATACAATGACCGACTATTTGTGTGCTTTCCACCTGGCATTTTTTCACTTGGAGATTTTTCCATATGAGAATATAAAGAGCTTTGTCATTTTTTCTTTATGGCTGCAGAACAATCTTTTGTTTTGGGGTACGGTGTGGTTTTTCTTTTCCTCAGCTCTAGAACTTGTTTTTTTTTTTTTTGAGAGAGAGAGTGTTGCTCTGTCACCCAGGTGGGAGTGCAGGGGCGCAATCATAGCTCACTGTAACTTCGAACCCCTGGGCTCAAGCGATCCTCCCGCCTCAGCCTCCCGAATGGCTGGGACTACAGGCGAGTGCTGCCACACTGGCTAATGTTTCTGATTTTTTATAAAGACAGGGTCTCACTATGTTGCCCATGCTGGTCTTGAACTCCTGGCCTCAAACTATCCCTCCACTTCGGCCTCCCGAAGCGCTGGGATTACAGGTGTGAGCCACCGTGCCCTGCGTTTCTGTCACGTTCTATTAGCTACCCAGTCTTGGGCCCAGCCAAGAGTCAAGGAGAGGGCAATAGACCTCACCTCCCAAGGATAAACAATCTGCAGCCATCTTTAACCTACCACCGTGCTCAATAAGTGATTGCTGAATACAAAACTGAATTTCACAGACGTGGGGACTTGGGGAGTTGTGGATGGAAAGATGGTCTCCCCGCAGCCCACTCCCCACTCTCCATGACACCCTGAGGAATGGTGCAGAGCCCCTCTGGGCCCAAATCCCTCCAAAGTGGGGTATAGCTGAGGGGTGCTCCCTGGGTGTGGGAGGCTATGCCATAATGGCTGGGAAGGTCCACAGCTTCTCAGACCCCTCCTGCACTGGGATGATCTGTAGCCCCTGAGGCCCCTGCTGAGCCTTGGGCCTACCCTGCAAGTGTCCATGGCAGCCACCCCACAGCCAGTGCTGTCTCTCCTGTGTGGCCCTGCTTCCCTCCCTGTGTAGCCACCACCCTTCTTGACATCCATGCTGGCACTTTATGGCAACTGGGAAGGGCCACAAATGAATGTGGCCATGCAGACAGGACCAGACCCCCAACACCTATTTCTGGGCACAGCTCTCCTGCAGCTTCTCCAGGCAACCCACTGGTGTGGCATTTGGGCAGACAGTTTCCTCTGGGAACGGGCCCTGGCATCTGCTTCGTCACTTGGAATGCATCTGCCTCCCTGGTCCCCTGGGACCCTCCTCACAGTCCTTCACTCACTGTGCAAGTACTTGCTGATGCCTGTGCTGTGCCAGCTCTGCACCAGCTGCTGAGGATGCGACAGCCAGAGGCAGACTGGGCCTGCCCCCGGGGGACTTACCTGCCAGTGGGAGAGACAGACCCTCACCCATGAACCCACGACACAGTCTGGGGTGCAGGATGGTTCTAAACTGGCAAAATGACACTTGCTTCCTGGGCTGGGGAGGGAGAGGGGAGGCCATGTCATGAGGTGGTCACAGTCCTACAGCTCTGGTTCCTCTGTTGCCCCCCTCGTGGTGTGCCCTCAACCCAGAACTTCCACAGGAAGGTTTCCCTCCTAACACCCATGTGGCCAGCTCCCTCGCATCCAGCAGTGGTTTCCTGGACAGTCATAGGCTCAAAGGGGCTTTCTCCTGTCCACCCCGTCTAACATTGTGACTACCCCCCTCCCCTTACAGCCTCCCCTCTGCTTTGGTTTTCTCCTTGGCACTCACCTCCAATACTCGTGAGGGGCAGGGTGTGTTCTGTCCCACTCAGTTGCTGTTCTCAGAGCCTGGTGCTGTGCCTGGCATGCTGCAGGCGCTCAGTTAACACGGGCAACTCTGGTGGAATCCTGCACAGGAAGTTGCTCTCTGAACCGTTAACCCCCAAGGGGAGAGGAGGGGAGAAATTGCTCTAATTGTTCTTCTACTTCCTCTGCAGACCTGGGGTCTCATGGGCTGAGAAGGAAGGGCGGGGCTCAGAGGGCTTTGGGGGCAGCTGTCAGGGGCCCCACTTCACAACCGCCACCCCCACTGGGCCCTGCATCCAAAGAATCCCAACATCCCAGCCTCCAGCATCTGCCTGTCCCCGAACTCCAGGTGATTCTGGTCACAGGCAGGTGTGGAGCCGTAGTCCTGGCCTTGTCCGCAGGTCTGTGGGGTTCTGGGCAGCACCCCACATACCCCATCTGCTTTCAGTGCTCCCTGAAGCTGTTTCCAGGGGGGCGGTACAAGGGACCACTGAGCCCGGTCCTCCTCCCAGAGCTACTGGATATTTGTCAGCAGCTCCCCACTACCTACCCCATCTCAAAACCAAGTTCCTCAGGGCAGGCGCCTCACCTGGCTGCCAGGAAAACAATGTCCAAGTGGGCTCTCTGACATTAGATTCCTGGTTCTCTGTCATAGCAGACTGTTTACATCACCTGGGAGTTTTTACAAAACACCCACACCTGGGCTACCTGGACCAATTAAGTCAGAACCCCTGGGGTGAGGCCAGGGCCTGGGTGTTTGCTTCATTCATTTCTATTTATTTATTTTTTACTCGCCAGGTGATTGTGGCATGCTGTCAGGGCTGGGAACCATTGAAAAATACTCAGGGGTTCTCAACAAAGGGCCCCTGTGCTCCCAGGGGACAGTTGGCAATGTTGGGAGATATGTTTTGGTTGTCACAACTTTGGAGAATGATGCTACTGGCATCTTATGGGTAGAAGCTCAGCACCCCACAGTGCACAGGACAGCCCCCAGCACAAAGAATGATCTGGCCCCAACGTCCATAGTGTCAAACCCACTGTTCTCAAGGGCAGAGGCATCTTGGGGAGGAGGAGATTAAACTGGACTATTTCTATTCCTTGTCTCAGCCCCATACAATTGACATCCTCCTCAGCCTCCTCTCATTAGAAGTCCCCTCGTTAGTGTCCTGTCCCCTCCGCCGGCACTGAGAGTTGGGCCAAAGCCCCTGGGGACTAGAGGCTCCTGTCTCTGTCAGGGGCAGGGGAGCCCAGGAGTAGAGAGGGGACAGATAGAAAGCTCCACTCACTGGCTGGGTGACCTATGACCTGTGCCCTCCCTAAGCCGCGGTGCCCACACCTGGGAGGGTTGTCATGAACAGGCAGTGACGTTAGGGCCCCCTGCACTGTTGGCACTGGGTTAGTACTAGTTGGAATGAATGAATGAAACCCAGAGACAGGCTGGTCTCAGCCAGCGCCAGCATCTGGCCTGCTCAGGGCTTCTCGGCCTACGGGAAAGGCCTCAGCAAGAACAAGAACACGGGTGACGGCCTGTTGTCCCCAGGGGCTTCCCCATGCCTCCCTGCCAGCAGTAGAGGAGACAGTTGGGAACAGCTCTGCCCCACAGCTCCGGCCCGGAGGAACGGGACACAGGACCCTCAGCAGCCCAGGCAATGGCTCCTGGGAGCCCTTGGGGGTGATGCACTTGCTCAGGGATGCGCCCAGGGGCCAGGGCACCAGACAGCCCTGAGAAAGGCAGGGACTGGTGCAGGTTATCTATTAATAGGTATTGATCAAATATGCACACAATCATGAAGCGGAACCTGGCCCCAGGGCAGGGACTGCAGGCTGGGAGGTGACTGATGAAGGAGGCTATGCTGTACCGTGGGGTCTCAGGACCAGAGAGCAGGCGCCCAGCCTCAGTGCTTCATCCTTCAGCAGCCTAGGTCTGTCTCTGCCTCCCCACGCCTGGCGAAGGGCCTGGCACACAGTAGGGGCATAACGGTTTGCCCCATCAAGTGCCCACATGCAGCCTGTTGAGCCCTCTCCCCCGACACCCGAAGCCGCTGAACTCCTCTGGCTGTCCAGTGTAGGGACCAAGGCCCCTGGCCCCCGAAGGTTCACTGGAAAATCACTGACATGAGGCAGACTGATCAATGGGAGAGAAGGCATACAAATTTACTTACATGTATACATGGGAGCCATCAGAATGAAGATCCAAAGATACAGGGAAAATTGTCCCTTTTTATGCTTAGGTTCAACAAAGTATGAACAACGGTGTGGAAATATGATTGGACAAAAGGCTGTGATCTAATGCTAATAGACTGAGTGGGGAAACCCGGCAAGGCCTGTCTGTCTAGATTCTTCTTGGCCTCTCTGAGCAGCATTCCTTCCTTCTGGGTGTGGGGCAGGGCCCCTCTGGAATGGGGGTCTTATGGCCTACAGTCAAACAAGGTAGGTCAGATAATTACTTTATGGTCAGTTTTTAAACAGAATAATTTTGGATTTTATGTTTGGCTTTTGGGAAAAGGGGTTCTGGCTTTGATGCCCCTCCTTGAGGAGGAGAGATTCTAGTTTCTGCGGCCAGCCTCGGGGAGAATGGAAGTCGGAGAAAAACTTTTGCTTCTGAGGCTACTTCTGAGGCCTTCATTTTGGGGTACTGTTTTCTGAGCCCCAACACCAGCCCCTCCCCAGAGACGTGTCCTCAGCAGAGAGCTACGTATGTAGGCCAACCCATGGGGAACAGCTGGGACAACAGCTTGGGCGGGCACACCGCCACCCCAGCACAGCACAGCTGCAGGTCCCATCTTGCCTCTGAGGGTGGCACAGGTGGAAGGAATGTCCTGCCCCAAGCTTGCCTCCCTTCTATGGGGGGGGCATGATACATTTCCTGTCACTCTAGACTCAGTAGGTCGGGGAACCTAAACAGTACCACATTTTTAGAAGCAACTTAAAGCAGGAACACATGGCTGGAACTCTGACTCCATTTCCTGCAACTCTTGGCTGCATTCACCGTGGCAATGTCACTTTCCGGCTCTGTGGCTCAGTTTCCCATTCTAAGCCTCCAGAAGTACACAGAGCACAGAGTGTGGAGACCTCGGGCTTGTAAGGTGGGGATGGCACCACAGCCTTGTGACAATGACATGGAAACACAGGGTAGGGGCTGTTTTTGCTCCCATCCAGCTAGGCAGGTGTCTGCAGAGGCCTCCCCACTGGGCAAGGTGGAGGGGCTGCCTCCTAAGAAGCCCATTTGAATAAAAGGTGTCTGCACTCACACTGTGGGGCACTGGGCACTACTCTAGGCTGGTCATTGACAAGGTCATCATCAAAAACCTGAAGCCAGCCCAAGGGGACAGGAGGGAACCCCTGCCCACTCCTTAGGCCGCACTCCTAGAAGTGGGGTGCAAAGGCATGTGTGGAGAGCCAAAGGGCCAGGCCCCAACACTGAGCAGCTGCTCACTGATCACAAGGGCCTTCTGAACCCCCACAGCTGGAATGGGGGGATGGGGGGGCTGGGGGGCCCTGCACCACAGTGGGGGTGCTGGGGATGGCCAGATGGTGGAGCCTCCCTCTCCTCGCCCTGACCCGACCCCCCCCCCCCCGCATCCCGGCATCGGGGCCCACTCAAGCAGGTCCCTTCGGCATGGAGGGACCCCGGCGTCCCTTTCCACCACTCAGGGCTGGGGTGCGCGCCCCAGGGAGTCTGGCACCCAGCCCCGGGAAGGGGTGCACGGTGGAGAGCCCGCCGGGCAGCGGCCCAAACTTTCCCCGGGATCCCCAGGGCCGGGCGAGAGGAAACAGGCGCGCAGGTGGAGCCGGGCGGCCGCCGCGGGCACCGGGCGGGTCCAGGCGCGCTCCCCGGGAGGCGGCGGGCGGGCCGCTCCGCCCCGCGCCCGGCCCCTGCAATCCCCGGCCGCCGGCGCCGCCACCAGCGCCCGGGCGGGCCCCGTGCGCCCCGGGCGCGGCTGGGCAGTGAGCCCGCCAGCACGCGGTGAGTTCCAGCGGCGCGCGCGGGGCGGGGGCGCGGCCGGGGTGGGGAGCGGGGACCCCTCGCGGCCCCCCAACTTCTCGCGGACTTTGCTGCGGACGCGCGGGCTTTGGGGAAGTCGGGCCCCCTCGGGCCGTATCGCAACTTACACGGGGCGGTGGGGGCGTGTCCCGCGTGGCCGCCTCGGGCCCCCCACCCCCACCTGACACCGCGCCGTCACGAGCTCCTTGTTAACGGACCAGAGCGCCAGTCCTGGAGCTGGAAAGGAGCCCGGCTGGGGGCGGGGGCAGGCGGCCTCCGGAGGAGCCATTTCCCCTCTATCGAGTATTTCAGGATCTATTATTTATGAGCCGCCTCACTTAGGGGCCCCCTTCGCTCCCAGGGCATCAAAGCAGGTTTGCAACCGCAAAGGGCGGCCAGTGTGGACGCACGCGCCTTCTCCCGGCTGGAGCCAGGCGGAACGGGGAGGCACTCAGTGATAAGGGGGACCCCCCGCTCGGGGGACATGCGCTGGGCGGGCCTGAGGGCGGCTGGGACTCCTCTCGGATGGGAGCGGGAGGAAAGTCTGTGCAGGCTGAGCAGCCCTTGAATCCCCGGGAGAGGGAGGAAAAGGACTTGAGGTGATAGTGCAGGCTCGGTGGGACCGGCGCCTCAATGTACAGATGGGGAAACTGAGGCTCAGAGAGGCGCACGCTGAGCCGCAGGTTCTGGCTTTTCCTGCCCATCCCCTCACCTGTGCAGGCCACATCCACCTCGGGTTCTATGTCTCCACCCGGAGCAGTCCGCCCGCTGGATGGGAGGGAGGCCGTGTATTTATGGAAAGACTTAATCCCTGCGCCAGCCCCAAGGAGGCTGAAAGCTCTGCGCCTAATCTCCTCTCACTGGTGGCGCCTTCGCGGGCTGGTAGGGTGCACCCCAGGCGCGGGAGAGAACAGTTTCCGAGCAGGAGGTTCAGGTCACGTCGGGAGGCTTGCAATGGGAAATTCCCCTCAGTGGACACTGAAAAAGGGAGTGGTGGTATTTTTAATGCTTAATGAGCACTCGTGTGGACCACACCCTGCGTTTTCCGTTTCCATCCTCATACCAACCCTCTGACCAAATACTATCATTATCCCCATTTTAAAGATGAGGAAACAGAGGCTTGTAAAGGCAAAGTGACTGACCTGTGGTCATGTGGCTGGTAAATGGCAAGGCCAGGCTGTGAACCCCGCGCCTGGCAGTGAATCGCTCTTGCCTATGGTGGAAGCTGGGTCGGGCCTCCCGGACTATCGAGATGTAACCCCCACCCCTCCCCCTTTAAAATATTAATCAGGGATGATATGCACATAGTAATACACACACATCAAAAGTGTGCACTGGATCAAGAAGCAGAATTCTGGTCCCTCCCACTAACTCCTTTGTGTCCTTCCCAGCCATGGTCTCCCTGTGTGTAACCATTAACCCTACTTCTAACAGCATACCCTTTATTTTTTAATAAATGTTTTTATTGACATATAACGTGTAGAAAAGGGCACAAATTTTAAGTGTTGAGCTCCATCTCACAGTGGCCCAGGGGGGCAGTGGGCAAGCATTTTCTCAATGTCACAGCCAGTCTGTGGGAGGACAAGCAGGTGGGGACTTGAGTGGATGCCCTGCCCCTGCCTGATCCTCTTTCACTTCCTGCTGGTGAAAGGCTTCCTGTGGGCCAGGCAGCTGTCCCCGCCTCCCTGAGAGGAGCCCACAGCCTCCTGTGGGTCCATGGGCTAAAGTGAAGGCAGCCGCTCCCTTTTGCACCGTGTGGACCAAGATGGAGGCCTGCAGCGTCAGTTCCCAACACAGTCGCTTTGGCTGGAATTGTAGAAATTCTAATCCTGCAAAAAGAAAGTGTCTTTTCTAAAGAAGGAAGAAAACCAAGATGTGCTGTGTGCCTGCTGGGAGCCCGCCTTGCTAGCACTCTTCCCCGTGCTCACAGTGAGGAAGCCGGCCCAGACAGCTGAAGGGGCTTGCCCAGCCTTCCTCAGCTGGGATCGCAGCGGGTGAGTGCTGTCTGTCCAGTCCACCCACCTGGGCAAACCGTCACGTTCCTCAGCTCTGACGCTTCACCCCTGCCCTTTCCTGGGTCCTTAAAGGAGGGCTTTGTTAAGGAGGTACAGTGAGGCGCCCTGGTGACTCAGTATCTCTATGGCGTTGCTCTGATTTCATCTGGGAGGTGGCTCTGCAGAGACCAGGGCCAAGCTTGGCTTCTAGCCTGACACTAGTATTCACTCACTTTCTCCCCTGGTTCTTCAGGTCCTTGTCTGGAACACCCAGATGTTAGCAATCAGGCGACATCTGCATAGGGTAGCCAGATTCAGCAAATAAAAATAAGGATGCCCAGCTAAGTATAATTGCAGAAAAACAGTGAATGGTTTTTAGTAAGAGTGTGTCCCATGCACTAACTGGGTGTCCTGTGTTTTACCTGGCAGCCCAATCTCTCCAAGGACTTCTAGCTCTAGTCTCTCCACGAAGGGTTTATCTTATGCCCTGGAACTGAACCACCATGATCCACAGAAGTAGTAACTGAAGGGAGATAGTACAGGCTCGGTGGGACAGACGCCTCAATTTACACATGAGGAAACTGAGGCTGGCTGAAGAAACACTGGAGCCAGAATTCTAAAAGCAGGATCCCTCTGGCCAGTGGGAGGTTCTGCGTCTCTGACAAGCAGTACCACATCTTAGTTTCTCTTTACTTTGTGTAAAGAACACATTATTTTACTTTTCTGTTTCACTGAAAACCTGTAGCGGGTGAGCTGGCAAGCAGTCACTGCTGTGGGCTGGTAGTCTGTGGTTCCTGTCTTCAAGGCTGTTGTAAAAACAGTCACAGCCAACTTGGGAATGTGTCCTGTCCCCTGGAGACACCCGTGGTTTTAGAGAACACCGTGTGGTGTGCAAGTGTAGCCGATACACTTCTCGTCACCCCTCAGAAGAGGATGGACCCTTGCAGGAGGAACTAAGTTTTTATAATCGCCGGTCCCTGTCGCCAGAGTGGATCCCGTGACCGCTTGGTGATGGGGAGGTTTTTACGCCTGGGTGCAAGAAAGAACCTGTTCTACTTCAAGCTGTCGTGCAAATAATTAACAATCTGATATTTCTAAGGGAACATAAACGGAGCCCGATTCAGTATGAAAGGGAAGTTTTTTACACCCCCGCAAATGTGTGAAAAAGAGAGAACGTTTATACCTAGACCAACAGTTCTCACGGGCCCAGCTGCTCCCACACACTGATGGCGACAGTGATGATGGTGATGAAGATGGTGACAACAGCAGTGGCCCTGACGATGGTGATGGTGGTGACAATGATGACGATGACACCGATGGTGACGGTGACAGCGATGATGACCACAGCGGTGACAATGAAGGTCATGGTAACAACTCTGTCCTGGGCCCGTCCTGGAGGCTGGTGCCTGATGCCTGTTTGACAGAGGGGGATGTTGAGTCTGGGGACGGAGCCCCAGTGCCTGAGACCAGAGAGGGAGATGACCTGTGACACAGCGGCCTCAGACACCCAGTTCTGCCTCGTCCTCAGCACTCCTGAGCCCCTGCGGGGCAGCCGCTTGGTGGCGTGGTGGTGAGGGAACTACAGATGTGTGGGATTAAGAAAGCTCAGTCTGCGGGAACCCTCCATCTGGGAGCTTCACAAACCTGAGCCAGAACTGCCGCGTGCAGACGCGACCACCCCCGACCTGACTCCAGGCGGTGCCACGCCTGTTCCCCCATCCTCTTGGTTCCTTCCTTCCCTCCCTCCCTGCCTCGCTTTTTCCCCTGAGTGTTCTGAGATAGGTCAAGTTGCAAGGCAGCTGTTGGGACAAAGCCTATCAATTCAGGACACCTCTTCGGAAGGTGGTGCTGCCCCGCACAGCATAATACAGAGCCTTCGCCCAGCCAGAGCCCTGGAACACATCTCCACCAGATCCCAGAATTGCCAGGAAAATGGGATCCGACACACGCTGCACCCTGCGTGCCCCTTGACGGGGGGCGTGTGCTGAGCTCAGGGACGTGTGAACTCCTCTTGACCTGCTCTGTCTCTTCCGGACCTTGCTTTCCTCTCCTTTTTTAACTTCTTTTCTTGAAGAAGTTTCAAACTTAAAGGAGTGTTGAAGAATACAAAGTACTCCTGTATATCCTTCATCAAAGATGAACACTTAGCTACATCTGCTTCATCGTTTCTCTCTGTACATACGCATACGTGCACATACCATTATTTTCCTGCTGAACGATCTAGAGTTAAGTGCAGAAATGATGACCCTTGACCCCAGACATGTTGGTGTATATTTCCTAAGAGGAAGGACTATTTCTTACAAAAACACAGTAGAATAATCAAAATCAGGAAATTTAATATTGACCCCATGCTGTCACCTAAGATACAGTTGTTTATCTTTTGACCATTTTATTACTTTTTTTTTTTGAGACAGAGTCTCGCTCTGTCACCCCAGGTAGAGTACAGTGGTGTCATCACAGCTCATTGCAGCCTCAAACCCCTGGGGTCAAGCGATCCTCGGGCCTCAGCCTCCTGAGTAGCTGGGACTAGAGGCGTGCGCCACCAGCCCTGGCTAATTTTTTCTATTTTTAGTAGAGATGGGGTCTCGCTCTTGCTCAGTCTGGTCTTGAACTCCTGACCTCAAGTGATCCTCCTGCCTCGGCCTCCCAGAGTGCTAGGATTACAGGCGTGAGCCACCACCCTGGCCCATTTGGTTACTTTTCAAACACAAAAGTATGTAATGAACTCCCATCTCCCAGTTTCAACAGTGAGCAACATTCTAGGGCTCTTGTTTTATCTCCTCCCTGTGCCCTGCACCACTTTTTGTTGTTGTTTTACTGGAGTATTTTACAGCAAATTCCAGGCATTTTATCTGTAAGGACTTCAAAGCACAGATCACTGCTTTTCAAACCGGGGTTGAGATGTATCATAAACTCTATTGGGTGGGCTGTGATCAACGATTAACAAAGACAAAACAGAAGAGAACAGACTATAAAATCTGAGTGCGTGGTGCAGAGTGAGGTGGATGTTAAGTGTCTTTCTGGTGGGTCACAGCCCAACTGTGCAGCCTTCTGTGTGGCTTATTTGTGATGATCCAGACCTCAAAGCTGCAGGACCCCTCGGCAGGGCTAGCGACAGGAGAGCCAGCATGGACAGGGCTGGGGAGAGAGGTGCAGGCCAGGTCTGCTCCACCCTCCCCTGCCCCTGGAAGCTGTGTCTTCTTGGGATTCCAAGTCGTTCTAGGTCTGCCTGGTGATTGAATGTGGGCTCCAGAGTCCAAAGTTCTGGATTCGAATCCCTGCTCTGCTACTTGCTACCTATATGACCTCATGCAAGCTAACTAACTTCTCTGTGCCTCAGTTTCCTGTCTGTGAAATGGGGATAGGAATGATCCCAACTTAAATGAAATTGTTTTTAGTATTAACTAACCATGAGTTATATGAGTGTACATAAAGGGGCTCTGAACAGTGCTGGGCACACCGTGTATGCTCAAGAAATGTACCCGTTGCTTGGGCAGGCCTGGGCTTGGGCTCTCTCTCCCTCCTGCCCCAGCTCCTCCCCTCCCTCCTTCCTCAAGGGAAGCTCTTTCCTGGAGAGCTCTTAAAAATCCCAGCCCCAGGCCACACCCCAGACCAATTATCCCGGAATCTCTGGGGTGGGACTCCCCCACCCCCCACCCCCAGCAGTATTTTTAAAAGCTCCTGGGTGATCCCCTTGTGCGAGTGGCCAGTGAGGAGGCGGGTTGGAATCTGCAGGGGCAGGCCAGGGCCTGAGACTCTGCATCTCACAAGCTCCTGGTGTAGCCCATGCTGCTGTTCCGGGGGGGCCACACTGGGAATAGCGAGGCCCTGAAGAAAAGGCCCAGCTGGACCCCCCTGCCTCCCTTCCCTCCACTGTCATCATAATAGTAGCAGCTGACATTTCCTGGAATTCTGCTTTGTGCCTGGCACAGGTTACCTCCAGACACGTGGTCCTCGCTGCTCCTCAGTGAGACAGCTGTGCATCATCCACATTTTAAGATGAGAACAGTGAAGTCTTAGGAATTGTGGAACCTGCCCGCAGTCAGTGGCACAGCTGGGGAGCTGCTGAGCGCTGAGCTGAATGCAGCAGGGCAGCTGCAGGGCCTGCTCCTAAGTTGCAAACCACTGCCGCTGTACCCATCTGGCCTGGGTCTGTTCCCATCAGCGCCTGTTTCTCCTCCTCCCTCTCTCCCCTGCCAGTCCCCCCGGTCTGCGTCCTGGTGGGTGTCTCCCATCCACCTCCTGCCTGTTCCTCCTGGACTTCCCGCATTTTCTCACTCCGCACCCTCCCGGACCTGCCATCTTCAGTGTTTAACTCCACAGTTTCTAGCTCAGAGTGAGCTGCTCTGAGCTCAGCATGCCCAGGAGCCCCTACAGGCCTCGTGCACCCCTGGGGCCTGAGGTGCTGCATTGCCACCCGGCCCGGGGGCACTGACGCTGCTGGAGGAGGGTGAGGCTGTGGGTGTCTCCTGGCTGGCCCTGGCCTGCACAGCCCTCCGGAATGCAGACTTGCTCCACGGTGCCCTGGGAATAACCTCTAACACTGTAATGGCCTGGAGGCCCCCACATCCAGCTCATCGTTGGCTTCTCCCTCCCTAGTCCTGTCCTGGCCTCCCGCCCTCTGGTTCCTCCCATGGGCCATGCCTTTATCTTCCTCTGGACCTTTGCACATTCTGTCCAGCTTCCTGGGGGGCTGTTCCCTGCTTGGCTCACTCCTGCCTGTCTTTAGGGATGCCGACCCTGGGCAGGAGCCCTCCATGCTCCTGGGACTCTTCCCCCTGGGCCTACCGTGCCTCTGTGGGGCCAGTTTGCTTTTCGGCCCCACTGTCTGAAGAACCTAGATTCAGATGCTATGCCCCGTGTGGTCTGGTATCCACATGCGTTAGTCTGGGCCCTCCAAGACCAGATGTCAGGATGGGAAACGTGCAGGAAATCTCTTAGCGGAATGGGGGAGGCAGCGAGAGACCTCAGGAAGGGATGGGGGTCCAGCCCAGGGAATGCTGGAGGCAGGAAGGTGGGCAGGAGCACCTAGGCTGCTGTGCTGTCTGAGGACAGTTTGCAAAGCCAGAGCTGCCCCTCACAGGTGGCAGTGCCCCTTGGGGGTGGCCTGGCCCCAGGATCCTCATGTCCTAGACGCCGGTGCCATCCTGCAGCCCCTGAAAGGAAAGGCTGGGGGGTGTTGGGTCTGCATTATCACCTTGAACTTCACAGGGCTGTGGACATCGCCTTGGCCTCCAGTATATTTAGCTTTGAGGCGCCTGAAAGTTTTTTCTGCCAGCACAGACTCTGTCTTTGAGCAAATTCAGCCCAGATGTAGTCGGCAGGCGCCGTGACCTGGAGGTCTGGTGGTTTCTCGCCGTTGCTTCCTGTTGTGCACCCACGAGGGCGGGGGTGGGGGCCTGGCCACATGTGGCCAAAACAAAACAAGTCCCGCCCGCCCTGCTCTGAGCGCTGTCCTCTCTCCGCAGGCCCGCAGAGGCGTCGACATGGGGCTGAAGCTGTCCTGCCTGAAAGGTAAGGCCTATGGCTCTGCCCCCACCAGCTCACGTTGGGGGGCCTGGTGGGCAGGAGGGAGGGGGAGGTGAGGGGTGCGGTGGAGAGAGTTGGGGGGCAAACCCGGAGCCCAGCGTTGCTGCCCTGAAGAGGGAGTGGGCACTGTCCCACTGTCCCTTATGGCAGCCCCTGTACACAGCAGGTGCTCTAAGCTTGCTCTGACTCAGCACTCCTCCAGGCCCTCCCTGTCACTGGCAGTTGAGTGATGTGGGAAAGTTGCAGTGCCCTTGGGCCTCAGTTTCCCTCTCTGAGGACTAATCGCAGGCTGTGCAGAGAAAGGGAGAGGGAGGCCGAGGGAAGCAGCCGGGTGCACACTGGGTGTTTGCTTTCCTGAAGTCACACCAAGGGCCTTTATCACGCAGATGGGAGGTCCGGCTGGCTGGGCACTGGGAGAGAGGAAGAGCCAGCAGGGAGAGAGTTCTAGGGCATCAAAGCACAGAAGGGTGCTGCAGGTGTTGGCCAAGGCAGCCCAGACCGCTGTCCTGTTCTCTAGACTTTTCCGTCCAGCGTTTGGATGGCCTGTGGGCACCTCAGACCACCCCCCACCCCCACATCCCCAACCTGAAATCCGGGGGTGGCCGTGGACGGCCCGTGGTCCAGGGGTAGCGAGCCTTCCACAGCAGGCCGAGGCAGCACCTCCCCTAGCACCCAGCCCCTCCGACCTGGCGCTCCATGGGACCCGGTGCTCCATGTGTGCCGTGGCTCTAGCCTGCCGTGGGGCCCTGCCTGTGTCGCTGCAGCCTTCAGGCGCAGGGCCCGCTCTGCTGGCCTGGAGCGACAGCGTGGCGTGGAGCTGCGGGCTGGGGCGTAGGAACCAGACAGCCTGCATTTGAGTTCTGCCTCAGCACTGCCTCTGTGAGACCTGGAGCAAGTGCCTCGGTTTCCTTGTCAGTAAAATGGGGATCATGAAGGCACTGCCTGAGGTTTGCCAGGAGCTCTGCGTGCCTGGCACACCCTAGCAACTGCTGCTGTTAAGATTAATTTTATTATTTCCCTCATCAAATTCACCAGGCTCTAGAGCCCCTCCTTGGAGCTCTAGGCGGGCTTAGGGGTATTGGTTGCAAGCTGCAGAGACATGCTGGGTAGCACTCACTGGAAAGCTGAGGGAAGCCCACGGGAAAAGTGAAGTAAGGAAGCGGGCGTGGGGAGGTCCGTGCCGGGATGGCCGGACCACCCTTCCCAGAGAGCATGCGATTGGCCCAGCTTAGGTCTCATGCCCGCCCTTGGCCTGGGACGGCGGGGCATCTTGATTGAGAGCTCCTCCGAGACCAAGACCGCATGCAAAGGGAGAGCGGTGGTTCCCCTGGAGAAAACCGGCGTTCTGTTTGCAAAGTGGAATGGGGTGCTGGAGAGGCATAAAGAGCCCACGTGCCCTCCAGGGCCTGGTTCCCTCTGAGACTCCACACTGAGCCCATGGAGGAGTGGGGAGATGTTTGTTGAATGAGTATCTGTGAGCAGGGGGAGTTGATCCTGCAGCAGCCAGTGGTGAGGAGATTCAAGGCTGAGCCTTTGAAGCTCAAGGACTCTCTTCCCTTAGACATTGCTCTGGGTTTCCCCAGTGCCTGGCACAGAGTAGGCATTAAGCACATTTTTAAATAATATATGTAACATATAATTTACCATCTTAATCATTAGGTATACAGTTTAGTGGCATTAAGGACTTTCACATTGTTGTGCAACCAGCACCACCATCCATCTCCAGAGTGGAAACTCTGTCCCCTTTAAACACTAACCCCCTCTACCCCTCCCCCAGCTCCTGGCAACCACCATGCTCCTTTCTGTCTCTATGAATCTGACTACTATAGGGACCTTATGTAAGTGGAATCGTAAACCATCTGTCATTTCGTGATGGGCTTCTTTCACTGGGCGTGTTTTCCAAATTCTTCCGTGTTGTAGCGTGGGTCAGTGCTTCCTTCCTTTTTATGGCTGACTGAGTACTATTCCATCGTGTGGGTAGACCACATTTTCTTTGTCCATTCATCCACGATGGACACTTGGATTGTTTCCACCTTCTGGCTACTGTGTCAGGACATCTTTGACAAAGGAACAAGGCCCCTGGGGGTATCTCTGGGACCACTTTCCTTCCAGCCCAAGGCCGGGGCTCAGCCAGGGAGGTAGACCAAGATGCTGTGGACGCTGACAGTACCCGGGAAATACACTCCTACCCCCACCCTGAGCGAGCAGAAGCACAGGCAGCAAGCTAAGGGCTCCTGGGGCTGGCAGCTTTTAAAAGGACCACCTTCCGGCCAGGCCCTGGAATCACTAAGTGCTGGGCCGGTGCCTGCAGCTGCAAGCGAGGCTTGCTCATGCATGCATTTTTCACTGCTAGCTCTGCCACCCCCTCCCCTCCCAGGCGTGGTCTGTGGAGGTGACGAGGCCACACAGGCTTGGGGGTGTGGGGGTGTGGGGGTGTAGGGGTGTGGGGCCAGAACCCTTCGCCCTGCTCTTAACCAAGACAGACCCGGGCCCACCAGCCTGGAGGCTCCAGACCCTCCTGATTTGTATTTTTCCCGTAAGGGATAAGTCACGCAGGAGGATGTTGTAAAGCCCTGACTGTCCCCACAGGCCCTTTAACAGCTCTCAGTTTCCCGTGTTGCCTTCTCTTCCTTTGGCGCCCGCGGTCATTGTGCGCAGTTCTGCGTGCTGCCTTCCATTCTGTATTTAATGTCTGGGCACGAGTGTTGTGTTTCTGGAGGCAGCATCCTTTCCACAAGTCTCTAATGAGTGTTTTGGAGTTAGTTTTGGGGTTGTTTCCAACTTTTTGCTTTTGTAGATAAAACCATATTGAATATCTTTGCTTTCTGATTTGTTAAAAAATTATTTCTTTGGGATAAATTCCATAAATCAGAATGAACAGGTGAAATAGTAAGGATAAATGGTTAATTCTTTTGGGGGGCTTTTAGTCTGGGCAAGACCCTGTTCTGTGTGGATTAACTCATCCGCCTTCACGACAGCCCCTGGCACAGGTTCTATGAGGATTCCCCATTTCCAGATGTGGAAACTGAGGCACAAGAAGCCAGTGCAGTTTGCCCGGGACCACACACTCACACCCAGGTGGGATTTGAACCTAAGTGGGCTGATGCCAGAGGTCTGCTTCAGCCACCATTGGTACGGCCTCTTCAGACGGAAACATTTTAATTCGACATTTGAAGCAGCCAAGAACCCTATAAGATGATGTTTTAGTGTCCTGGGGCTGCTGTATCAAAGTACCCCAAACGAGGTGGCTTAAAACAACAGGAATTTATTTTTCTCACAGTTCTGGAGGCCAGAAGTCTGAAATAAAGGTATCAGCAGGGCTGTGCTCCCTCTGGAAGCTCTGAAAGAGGATCTTTCCTGCCTCCTCTAGGCTTGTGGCTGCGTCCGTGGTCACATGGCTTTTCCTCTTCTGTCTTCTCCCCTTCTTTCCTAAGGACACCTGTCACTCAATTTAGGGCCCACACTATTCCAGGATAATCTCACCTCGGGATCCTTAACTCAATTACGTCTGCAAAGAGCCTATTTCCAATGAGGTCAGATTCACTCGCAGGTGCCGGTTAGACCTCCCTTCAACCTGCTAGAGATGGGTGATATTATGCTCACCCCCGGGGGCCTCGACACCATGAGCTGCCCGGGGCACCAGGAGCAGGGAGCCAGCCAGGCCCAGGCCCTCTCCCCCTCTGCTCTAGACCTGAAGCCTGGCCCAGGGGCTCAGAACTGCCCAGCTGTTCCCAGGTGACCCTCCCTGTGTCACATCCCCAGGTCTAGACCACCTGCCTGGGTTCAGATCCAGCTCTGCCCATTATTAATGATTTGATCTTGGAGCAGGGCCAGCCTCATGGATGTGTGACAACTGCAGCTGCACAAGGCCCCAGGCTTGGTTTATTGCTCTTAATACATTTTGAACAAGGGGTCTCACGTGTTCGTTTTCCCCTGAGCCCCACAAATCATGTAGTGGTCCCTGCCTTGGGGCAAGTGACCTTGTCTCTCTGTACCTCAATTTCCTCCAATATAAACTGAGGCATCCTTCATCCAGCCCACAGGTATTTATTGAGTGCTGGTTTCTGGAGAGTATTTTAAGAATTGCACAGACAGGACTCTGCCCGGGGCTTACTGTCTAGAACGGCACCATTCAATAGAAATAAAATGTGAGCCACACGTGGAATTTTAACATGTCTAGTCATCCTATGAACAAAGTAAAAAGAAACAGGTGAAATTAATTTTAATGTTTTATTTAATTCAATATATTCCAAACATCATTATTTCAACATGTGGGGTTCAGTTGGCTGGTCTAGGGGTCCAGTTGGCCAGTCTGGGGGGGTTTATTTGGCTGACCTGGGGGGGTTCAGTTGGCTAGTCTGGGGGGGTTCAGCTGGCTGATCTAGGGGGGTTCAGTCGGCTGGTCGGGTTCAGTTGGCTGGTCAGGGCCATCAGCTGGCTGATCAGGGGGGTTCAGTTGACTGGTTGGGGGAGTTCAGATCAGGTAGCTTGTCACTGTTTTTTATAATGGACTTTATTTTTTAGGGCAGTTTTAATTTACAGAAAATTTGAGAAGATAGTATGGAGTGTGCCCATGTGCTCCACACCAGTTCCCCTGTTGTTAACACCTTAGCATGGTGTGTTCATTATGGTTAATAAATCGATACAGATCCATCACTGTTAACTAACATCCACACTTTGTGCACATGTCCTATACTTTTTCTGTCCTGGGATCCCATCTGGGACCCCACATGACATTTAGGCTGCTCTTGGCTGTGACAGTTGCTCAGACTCTCCTTGTTTTTGTGGCCTTGACCGTTTTGAGCTTATGGTCAGGTATTTTGTTGGATGTCCTGCTGCTGGGATTTGGCTGATGTTGGTGGGTGTTTTTACAAGCCCTATTTGCTGAGTGAGGGTCTGGGGGAGGGTTGCAGCCCAGTGTGTGGTGCTGGTGATGTCGGGGACCAAGGAGGACAGGGCACAGCCCCAGTCAGCCACGCTGAGAGCTGGGACCCCTGGCTGCCCGTGCATGTCTCCCGACCACCTTTCTCAGGGGTCTCAGCCTGGGGGTGGTTGGTGGCTGGCTGTTCCAACATGCACTTTTCTGATTGGCCTTCAATGGCTCAAGACTAGCCCTCGTGAAACCAAAAATCAGAGTCACTCCATATTCCCCATCGTTGGTGTACACGTCCTGCTGGGGGACGGCTGCATCCAGAGTTGATCAAGAGTTTGCTTGTTCCACAAACATGGATTGCATCCTGATTGTGCACGGGGTGCTGGCCCAGGTCCCAGGGCTACAGGAAGGAGCAAGGCAGCTTGGTTCCCGACCCCCAGGAGTGTAAGGACATGGTGAATGTTCATGGGAACTGTCACCTGAATGCTACTGCTGAGTACTAAGATGGAAACCAGTGCCTGCCTACCCAGGGTGGCTGGCATGGCATCACCCGGAAGTACCCAGCCTGTAAGAGCCGTTGTGGTAAAGAGCAGGGACGGGACGGGTGCTCCAGGCAACAGGGCCTCCTGGGCAGAGGCTGGGGAGCAGACAGGAGCCTGGTGTGTGTGTTGGAGGCAGTGGAGGATAAAAGCTCCAGAGAGAGCCACCCCAGCCAGATGGGACCAGGCAGGGAATTTGGAGTTTACACCCCTGGGGACGGGAGTTCCATAAAATGGGAGGGGATGAAAAGCGTTCCTTCGGCTGATACATTTGAGCAGTTTTCAGAACAAGGTGGGGGTTTCATAATATTGAAGGGTGGTCATGTGGTGGGATCCAATCCCAGCTGCACCACGAGTTAGGAAATGGCTGAGATCAAGTGCCTTAGTTTCCTGAGCTTTAGTGTCCCCATCTATAAAATGGGCTCCAGCTTCCTGCCCGTAAGGATCCTGAGGGGGGTCCCTAACCTTGCTGCCTGCCAGTGCCACGGCCAGGGATCTTCGTCTACTCTGCTGACCTCTGCACCCAAGCCTAGAACAGAGGCCTGACCTTCAGTAGGTGCTCCAAGGTGCTAGTTACCTTCCACTGGGGGCAGAGCCAAGACCAGGTCATATCCCTGGGCAGCCTTTTATTTGTTTGACAAACATTTATTGAGCACCTACTATATCTCAGGCACCATACCATGCCCCTGGGACACTGCAGTGAGCAGCACAGAGCTCCTGCCCCACGCGGGAGAGAGAGAAATGTATGTGGCAAACACAAAATCCACATGGGTGGATTTTGTGGTGATCGCTGAGACGGGACTTAAGCAAGGGAAGGTGATAGAGGGGATGAGGCGGGGTGAGGGCCCTCTCTGTGGTGTGACACTGGAGCCAGCCACACAGATGCAGGTAACAGTGTTTCAGGCAGAAGGAATAGCAGATGCAAAGGTCCTGGGGCAGGAACAAGCATGGTGAGCTAGTGATCAGGGAGGCAGGTGTGGTGGGAATGGGGGCAGCGGCCGAGCAGGAGGACCTGGCAGGGCCCTGGGAGCTGAGGTGTGGTCTGGAGAATTTAAGGGTAATATAAAGCACTAGAATTGTTCACCCAGAGAACAATCTAAACCTTTGCAGCACATCAGAATCACATGGGAGGTTTCCAGACCGATGCAGCCCCAGCCCCGTTCCCCAGGGGTTGGGATGTGATTAGCTTGGGGGGGTGGTCCTGGGCGCTGGTGTTTCATGAAGCTTCCTCAGTGTTTCTCCCAGGCAGCCCAGGGTGAGAACCAATGCCCTTGCTTTGCAGACGAGGGCTGCCGTGGGGACTGACTGCCCACAGTGACAAGGAGCAAGCTAGCTTGGTTGGGAACCCAGGTGTGCAGGCTCTAATCCAGGGCTTCTGGAACCTTCTGAGCAGACCTCTGGCCAGGAGGCAGGGGCTAGGAGGCCGAAAGATGCCCCTCCCCCGGCCCAGGTTCTGCAGGGGAGTGGGATGGATAATCAAAGCCTGTGTGAACACTGGAGCAGATGGCCCAGTGCCCCGCCCCGTGCCAGGGCCGAGCAGGCAGCCCTCTGGGCTCACAGCAGGGACTTAGCCCATCTCCCCTTCTGTCAGTTACCAATGCTTAAGCTAAACCTCCGGCACCTGCAGCCCTTGGGAAGGAGGGAGGGTGGACCGGTGTCATAGCAGGTAGGAGACAAGACCTGTCCCTAACCAGGTCTGGGTATGTCAGGCCTGGCTGGTCTGCGTCCTAGCACTCAGCACTTAGTATTCGGTGACAGTTCCTATTAATGTTCATCTCTTCTTTACACTCCTGGTCCCACAGGAGTGCCTTGTTCATCCCTGTAGCCCTCGTACCTGGCCCAAGGCCCGGCACACAGTAGGGATTCAACAAATGTTTGCAAATGACCTCTCAACCTCCGCCAAGGTGTGGAGACCCTGGTGGGACCCTCCCCTCCTGCTGACTGGAGTAGCTGCCCCGTCCTCCCCTCAGTGCCTGCGAGCAGCTCAGCACTTCCAAAGCTCACACCTCCCAGGCAGGCTTGGCTGTTTGCCTCTCTCTCCTCCTCCACACAGCAGGGCTTCCAAGAGAGTTGTTCATTGTCCCCACTGTACAGATAGGGCAACCAAGGCGCTGGGTGGTAGAGCTCCCTGCCTGAGGTCCCACAGCCAGAATGTGGCTGAGCTGGGCCCCGAGGGACGCGGGCCCCGCATCACACCCCTGCTTCTCCCTGTTCCCCTAGGCCTGCCTGGACAAGGTGCTCTGGGAGTATTTGTGGAGAGAATGAAGGTGAGGAAAGTGCCTCCCTGGAGATGGGAGGACGGGGCAGGTGCGTGCCGTCCACGACGGGGGGTCTCCCTGGCTCTGTGTTGCTCAGGACCCAAGTCAGGGCCTCATTGACCAGTTCTCAGCTGTTGGAACACGACTGGGTGTGTTCCAGACCCATGGTAAATGCCTAAATTTCTCTGAGCCTCAGTTTCCATGAAGTGAGGGCTGATCTGCCCCTCCCAGATGCTCTAGGAGAGGGTTGGTGCCCTTTCCTGGCTGTCACCCTTGCATGTCATTTGTCACCAAACAGAACTTTACAGTTTGCAGTTGAGATGCTGCCTCTGGCAGGACAGGGTGGTCTGCCGTGGGGTTGATCCGGCTGCGTGCCCTTTGGCTACATGATCTTGGGCAATTGGCTCCACCTCTCTTTGCCTCAGTTTCTTCCACTGTTGAGGGGGTGCGGTCACACCAGGGGCTGGGTAGATCACTCCGGGAGCTGAGTCCCTTAATGGGCACTCAGCAGCCCCGTGCCTGGTGCACACAGGCCTCCATCAAACGTGCCGAGGACCCTGTCCTTGCAGTGTCTCTTCTTCCGGGGCCCTGGGCCAGGCCTTCCTTGTCTTGCCCAGTCCAGAGGAGCAAGCACCTCCTGAAAGGTCTGCTGAGGTTGCCTGGGCATCACAGCAGGCAGGTCAGCAGCTGCCTGGTGTTTCTGTACCCAGCAAGCGCTGGCTGCCAGGGCACAGTACTGCTGCCAGAGCCTGGGGAAGGGCTGGGCTCTGATCAGGCAGTGTGCAGTGAGGCAGCCCTGGGAGCTCACCCAGGGGAAGCCAGGCCTCCTAGGAGGGCTCACTGGGCAGCGTAGGGCAGCATGGAGGTACCTGAGCTGTCAGTGATGGTTCTTGCCGCTGCTTCAGCTCTTGAATGCTGCTCCCTCCTTGAGCTGAAAGTCCAGCCCAGCCTTTGGGTCTGCTCTGCTATCTGGAGGCCCATCTGCAGCCCCCCAGCCTCGGCTGCACACGGCTGGGAGGGTGCTGCCCTGCCTCAGGGCCCAGGTTCCCCCAGGAGCCCCCTGGTTTGCTCAGGTAGCACTGCTCACCTCCTTACTCTGGGACTAGCTGGCATTGGCTTGCTTAATTACTTCTTTAATAGCAGTAATAACAGTACTAATAATATGACCCCACTAAGCACCTGCTATTGGATGTTAAATACCTTCCACTTAATATCATATGTCCTATGAGAGCCCTGCAGGGTAAGGGTTATTGTCTAGGGTGAAAGTTAAAATCTTTATTCTAACTAGGGGGTTGGCCCCATGTAATTGATGGTCAGCCCTGATAACCCCCTTTGCAGCAGGAAACAGGCTCAGAGAGGGTAAGTAAGTTGCTCAGACCACACAGCAGGTGAAGAGCAGACTTGAGTTCCTCTGGCTCGGGCCATCCTGCAGCCTGTCCCCGTAGCTCCAGCCTCAGAGGCACCCAGTGGGACCACGTGGAGACAAAGGAAACCAGTGGCTTTGTGCCAGGCATGCAGTGCCAGCTCTGAAATCACCAGCAAATGCCACGATTAATTACAGTTGCACCAGTGGTTCAAAACCGTGGGTGATTGGCCTGCTCACCCCCCACCGTGCGTAGAGTTGCCAGATATAGGAGAAAAAAGACATAAAACAGGATGCCCACTTATATTTGAATTTCAGATAAACAAGGAATATTGTCTAGTATAAGTATGTCCCAAATATTGCATGGGACATACTTATACTAAAAACTATTTATTTACGTGAGATTCAGATTTAACTGGATGTCCTACATTTTATCTGGCAGCCCAGGGACGGTTGGCAATGTCTGGGAGACATTTTTGGTTGTCACGACTGGGGGGTGCTTCAGTGTCTAGAAGCCAGGGATGCCACTAAACAGCCCGCAATGCACAGGACAGCCCCCACCACAGAGAAGGGTCCGGCCCAAGCCTCGGCAGTGCTGCAGCCGAGGAACCCTGGGCTATACGCGTCAGGCATTGCCATGGGCCAGGCAGGTGCCGAGGAGACTTTGCTCATTTTCTTTGGCTTCTGCTTTCACAGTCATCCTCTGAAGGATGGATGCTCTTGTGTCCATTTTAGGGATGAGTAGATTGAGGGTCAGGGGAGGGGTCACTGCCAAGAAGCAGTGGGACCGGGGCTCACTGGGGTGCACCCTCACCCTTGTGGCCTTCCCAGAGGGGCTGGTGCTGACATGAGTGGGACTGTGCGCTGGGACTGGAGAGGGCCGGCCGGGAGGGAGGAAGGCGGGCGGTCTGGCTGGGCAGAGCCAGGGGCTGAGCACCCTCGCCCCACCTCCATGGGCCCAAGCCTCCTTTCTCTGGTTCTCCCTCCCACAGCTCATCCCTGACGCAAGCTGGGGCTTTTTCCTTAATTAAAAAGAGATTTAAAACATCCACTGCCGTTTCTGTTGGGCCCTGGGCTGCCTTGAAAAGGTAAAACCGCCGGAGCTGCCCCAGCCTCATCCATAATAACACAAGGCTTTCCCTGTAATTGGAATTAAAAAAAAAAAAAAGACTAAATTCATCTGGAACCCTCAGAGGCATTTGTCAGTTTGTTTTTTGAAAGACCTGCACTAAATCCAGATGCCCGGTCATCTCCAAGAGATTAGTGCCAGTGCCGCTCAGCCCCCGTAGCCCCTGTGTTTCTGCCTCAGGGCCTTTGCACCTGCCACAGCTGCCCCAGCGCCCTGCCCTCCATCCCTCCTGCCACTCTACGACTGGCCCCTCTGGGAAGCCTTTTCCACCGCCTACAGCCTCCCTGAAATCCTGCTTCTCCCTCCTGGGATTGGGCTCACCATCTGCCCCTCATCCCTCCTTTACCTGGCCCAGGCTCTAGTTGCTGGTTTTGTGCTCTGGCCCCAGGAAGGTACACATCCTGCATGACCCGAGCAAGGTCCCTGACTCCTCCGAGCCTCAGTGAGGCTGTCTGGAAGATGGGGTCTGCCTCACTGGGAGGACCAACTGAGGAATTCCCTTGAGGTGCTCACACAGCCCAGCCTCCCATGAGCACTGTCCTCAAAGCTCAGCATTGTGGGCCCCTCCCAGTGATGGCTTGAATCACCAGGGACCCTCCCTATTTTTTTCCAGCTGACCCTGAAATGTCTGGGGTCCCATTTCCTGCTGGAGCCTGGAGCAGGAGCTGAGGAATGCCGAGTATAGGGGTAGGCAGAGAATTTTATTCTTAGCTGTGTCTCCAGCACCCGGAGCGATGCATGGCACATAGTAGGTGCACAATAAATGCCTGTTGACTGAGCACCTCCTCTGCCCAGGCTCAGTGCTGCAAAGGAGGGGTGACGTAAGTCTGGCTGTGCGGGTGAGAAAGCCCAGGCTGATAGAGGCCATGTCACAGCAGGCAGCAGGACTGGGGGGCAGACTGAGGTCTTCCTCCTCCCTGATTCCCTGGCTGCTCTGATACATCAAGGAAAAAGTGTCCCCCGAGTGTTAAGTTGGAACCAGGAATAGTTTGCTTAGCACTCACTCCAGCTGTGCAACTGCAAGGGGTGTATGAGGCCCCTGACCTGTGCTCAGGTCTACCACTGTGGCCCAGAGTCTCTGTGCAATTTAAGCATAGATTCAGGTAGTAAGCTGGTTAGTTCAGCCAGCCGGTTCTCGCAAGCAGTCTCCCGCCTGGACTGGGCCACTGGCTACCGCCCTTGATGGGCACTATTTACCCCCTTTGGGAGAACGGCCCAGGGTGGACCACTGCCCAGGTGACTTATAGCCCAGGTGTACCTTCGGGCTTCCACTGCATTGTGGGTCCAACAGGTTGGCGCCTGCTGTGTGTGTGATGGTGCCTTGGGGAAGAGGGACAATGTAGTCCCAGGCGGGGCCTCTAAGGGGGCACCAGAGTTTTTTAAAATTTTATTTTTATTTACTTTTTTATTTTTATTTTTTAGAGACAGGGTCTTGCTCTGTCACCCAAGTGGGAGTGTAGTAGTGGTGTGATCATAGCTCACTGCAGCCTCCAACTCCTGGGCTCAAGAAATCCTCCCACCTCAGCCTCCCTAGTAGCTGGGACTACAGGCGTGCACCACCATGCCCGGCTAATTTTTAAAATTTTTTTTGTGTAGAGACGGGGTCTCACTATGTTGCCCAGGCTGATGTCGAACTCCTGGCCTCAAGTGATCCTCCTGCCTCGGCCTCCCAAATTGCTGGGATTACAGGCGTGAGCCACCGCACCAGGCTTTAGGAGCGCTATTTTTAAGAGAACCAGTAGAGGGCGCCCTTGAGCCACGATCCCTGCAGAGGGCCGGTCCTTGCTCTTGGCGGCAGCTGGAGTCCCCGTGGCCTCTGGGTGGTCTGGGGGCCAGTGAGAGCTGGTGCAGGGACCTGGGCATCCTGGGCAGAGCCTGGATGTGGGGTCTTGGGCGTGGGCTTGCCCAGCTCAGGGCTTTTGAAGGATGAGAAGTAGGGGGTGAAGCCAGCAGAGGCGAGGGGGAGCCAGGCCTCCGTGTGTTCTCGGGCACGTCACCTCCCTTCTCCAAACCTTGGTTTTCTCATCCGTAGAATGGTCACAATCCTAGTGTTCTCCCTGCGGGGTGATGTAAGGATGTACGCAGGAGTGGGAGCAGCGGGCTCAGCCTAGAGCCTGGCCCAGGATGCTTAGGAAGTGGGGGGGGGGCATCTCAGCAGGGAGGAAGCACTGCTCCCCCCAGCTCAGGATCCCCCAGGCCCCAGCCACGGGCACCCCATGGTCCATTTCTCCCATACCTGGCAGCCACACGCCACACACCTGGAGTTTCACTCCTACAAGGTTGGTATCGAAACATTTTTACAGCCAGGGAAACTGAGGCTTGGAGAGTAAAGCCAGCTGTTCCCATGGCTGCCCCAGCTCAGGGGTTCCCAGGCCTGGCTATTAGAGTCACCTGAGAGTTTCTTGAAATCCTGGTGCCCCTCACATAGCAGTGAATCAGCCCCTCAGGGGATGGGGTCCCACATGGGTGTTTTTTAAACTTCCCGGGTGACCCCAGTGGCAGCCAAGAAGGAAAACCACTGCCCTGGAGCTAGGAAAGGGCAGAAGCAGGTTTCACAGTCTGTGTAACCTCTCTGTTGCAGCACCCTCCAACTTAACCTGCAGGGAAGGTTGGCCCCAGGGGCCAGGGTCTGGCTTGCACATGGTTAGTTTGTGCTGCAGAGTCGGGTCAGGGCCTGGTGCCCCCAGCACTGGGCTGAGCCGCCCTCCCAGACCTGGGTCCCTGGGCTCTGCTCCCTGCCCCCATCCCTCTTTGGGGCCCAGTCCCCTGGAATCCCAGACAAGCCTTTCCCCTCAGGAAATAGGCTTTTAATAGCCCGAGGCAGGCACATAATTAACAAATAACAATTCTGGCCTTAGCACAAATGAGCCCCTTGTCTGGGGCAGGGTTGGCATTTGTTTTTTAATCCCCAAAGTCGGCTTTATCCTCCTGAGAGCTTTTCCCTCCTGCTCAGCCGTCTCTGCCCCTGAGGTTGGGCAGCCTCAGGGATTTGAGAGGGGCTGGGGTCCTTCCCTCCCCCTTGCCCCCTCCTCCCGCCACCTCCTCCCTCCCCATCCCCCCTTCTCCCTTCCCTCCTCTCCCCACCCCCTTCAGCATCTCTCCAGGGCTCACAGAGGACCCGGTACTTCCAGATTAAGAGTGTGGGCTTTGTCCTCAAGCTCCAGACCAACTTAAAATGCAAATGTGGGACATTTTATTTTAGAATCTTGGAATATTCACTGAGGAAGGGGCTTTGGAGACTGAGCAGGGAGAATCCTTCCAGTTATAGACAGATTGTCAGACTTCCCTTTGTTGCAGAGCCTCCAGGGGCAGCTCTTTATGGACCATAATAGAGAACACCAACAGGGACAGAGCCCTGTGGGCCGCACTGGCTGGGCTGAGTGCTCCCGTGAATTTGTTCATTTCATCACACACAGCTCCTAAAGACAGGGGCTGCCACTACCCACCTGCAGCCAGGGTTCTGGATTTGGTTTTTGTTTTGGCATTAACAAGCCTCGGGCTCTTGAGGTTCTATTATTGCCAGTTAGGACATCAGGCATGTCCCGGATCAAAACTCCAGTCCCAGGTGGTATAGAGCAGGGACTGGTTTGCAGACCACAGCCCTTAGGCCCACGCCTGCCCACTGCTTGTTTTTATAAATAAAGTTTTATTAGGACAAAGCCACGCCCTTCATTTCCATATTGTCTGTGGCTGCTGCCATGCTACTAGAGCAAAGCTGTGTGTGTAGTTGTTACGGCCCACAAGGTTAAAAATATTTACTGTCTGACCCTTTTCAGAAGATTTGCCAGCTCCCTTATGTAGGGTTATGGTTGCAAGAAGCACCGGCTCTTGAAGGCAGCCAGACTCGGGTGTGGGTTCAGATCCTGGCTCTGCCAGCCGCTAGCTATTCAGTTGTGTGCCAGTTGTCACTCTCTCAGGTCCTCAGTTTCCACATCTGTGAGGTGGGGCTGACAACAGTGACACAGGGTGGCAGTGAGGACTGAAGGAGGCTTGTCGGGCCCCAGCACCATGTCTGCACCGTGGTGAAGGATCCCTTTACAAGTGGTAACAGGAGGGCCCTGTCCAAGTGGCTTCCTGTGATTTGTTCCACATTCTGGGCTTCTGCGTAAGGTTGCAGGAGAAACGTTCTGTTCTTTAAAGAAGGCTCAAATACCACTGCTTTAACTGCGGTTCAGAGAGGCCTCAGTGGTGTTCCCCAGGGGCTCATGATCTCACAGGGGAGAGGTGGCCTCTTCCTGCAAAACTAACCAGAGTCGAGGGCCACGGGGTCTTCCAGGGTGGAGGGGACAGGATTGGGGTTCAGAGGATGGGGAGGTGGCTGGGGCGCTGCCTGGGGGAGAGGGGCGGGTGCTAGTGACCCCAGGCTGGAGAGTGAGAGGTGAGGCGAACGGGCCACGTGGCAGTGGCTGGGGCCCAGCTAGCGCTGGCTATGTGCTAGGCCCCATGTCGTTCTCCCCCAGCCCAGAGAGGGGGGTGATCCCACCCCGTTTTTGTCCGTGAGAACAAGAAGGCTGCAAAGAGTTGGGCTAACTGCAGAGCCGGGGGGCACTCAGTGCACACGAGACCACCCACGCTCCTGACACTGGCTGCGAGTTTGGGGCTTCCCCACACCACCCTCATGTTTGATAATTTGCTGAACAGACTCACAGGACTCACTGAAAGCTCTTGTATTCAGTTAGGGTTCATTCCAGGGAAAGGACACAGGTTAAGATCAGCCAAGGGAAGAAGCTCGGGGCAGATTCCAGGAGGGTTCCAGGCACGAGCTCCTGGCTGTGCTCTCTCAGTGGAGTTGCGGGTAGCGCAGGGAATATTGGCAACCAGGCAGCTCACCCGAGCCTCAGTGTCTGGAGTTCTTATTGGGCATTATGGGTTGAATTGTGTCTCCCAGAAATTCATATGTCAAATTCCTAGCCCCCAGTACCTCAGAATGTAACCTTATTGGGAATGGGGTCTTTGCAGATGTGATTAATTAAGATGAGGTTTTATAGCTATACCTGACTCAAGCCGTGTGTCAAAAACATCAGTACCCCCTTAATATTTTGAATTAAAAAAAAATTAAGATGAGGTCGTACTGGAGTAGGGTGGGCTCCTAATCCAGTATGGCTGGTGTCCTTATAAAAAGAAGAAATTTGGACACAGACATGCACACAGGGAGAATGCCGTGTGAAGGTAAGAGGCAGGGATTGGGGTGCTGTTTCTGCAATCTGGGAATGGCAGAGGTTGTCAGCAAACCACCAGGAGCTGGGGGAGAGCCCTGGGACAGGTGTTCCCTCACAACCTCGGAAGGAACCAAGCCTGCCAACACCTTCGTCTCGGACTTCTGGCCTCTAGATCTGTGGGACAATACATTTTTGTTGTTTAAGCCCCATCGTTTGTGGTGCTTTGTTATGGCAGCCCCAGGAAATGAACACACTGGGGCTCCGCCATATAGGCTAGATCGATCGCCCACATGGGGGATCTCAGGCTGTGGTCTCCCTGGGCGTGACCCAAAGCCCCCGCCATAAATCATGTTTTTGTACATCCAGTGGGACCAAGGCCCCCAGGCAGACAAAGACTCTCCTATCAGGCAGGATATTCCAAGGGCTTGGAGAGCACCTCTCAGAAACCAAGGAGAGAGACCAGACCTCTTTTTGGGCAAGGTCAAATTCCATCCTACAGAAAGGCCCAGAGAGGAGATGTGACTTGCCCAGGGTCACCCAGCTAGCTAGTGGACTGACTCCAAAGCCAGTGCTGTCACCACTGTCCCTGCTGCCTTCAGCTTTTCTGACACAGCCTTGGTCAAGCTGCAGATGGTCCAAGAATTTCACCTGAATCTGGACGTGCATGCTTTTGTGGATGGATGCAAACTGTCCTCTGACAGCCAAGTTGTGACCTGTCCCTCAGAGAAACACCCCTTAGGTGACCAAAGCTCACCCTGAGAAGCCCCTTGTAATTTCCCACAGCCAGGTGTGGGAGTCCCACTGTGCGCCTGCTGTCCCTTCCTCCTAGGGTCTGGGGCGGAGCTTTGCTGACTCCATCAGTTATCTAGTGCTGCGTGACAAACCACTCCAAGACTTAGGGGCTTAAACAACAAATCTTTATTCTCTCGGGGTTTCTGTGAGTCAGGAATTGAGGGGTAGCTTAGCTGGGTGGTTCTGGCTCAGGGTCAATCATGAGGTTACGTTCAAGATGGCAGCCTGGGCTGCAGTCTCATCTGACGGCTGGCCTGGGGCTGGAGGCCTCAGTTCCTTACCACATGACTTCTCCATGGGATGCTTGAGCATCCTCAAAACACGGCAGCCGGCTTCCACCAAAGCAAGTGGTCCAAGACAGAGCAAGGAGGAATTCGCAATGTCTTTTATGACCTCACCACAGAAGTCACACACCATCCCTTCTGTCCTATTCTGTTCACTAGAAGCAAGTCAGTAAGTCCACCCCACACTCAAGGGCTTAGACTCTTGTGGAAATATTTTAGAACCACCACACTGACCCTACAAGGATCATTTAGGAGCGTTGTCCTAGTGGTGGTCAAGGTAGGCCTGAGGAGCGGTAGGAAAAAATAACCCCTCATTGCTCTGCTCCTACTGGTGGTCAGGGGCTCTGCTACTGGAGCTAGTTTAATCCCAGTCTGGCACTATGTGAGGGACAAAAGTGGCAGGGCACAGAGAGAAGGATTTTAACACCTAGCTTAATGGTGCCAGAAGCTTTTTTGTTTCATTTAAGAGTTAAAGCACTCCTAAGTACTCTGTCCCAGGCACTGTGCTAGGCTCAAGGGAAATACAGACATGTGGAATAGTGGCTCCCCTCCCTCCAGACGCTCACGGCAAAGGGAGACAGAAATAAGAACTAATCATGTCTGTGCTGTGTGGCCAGTGCTGAAAGATTTGATGCGTGAATGAGTGCAGATGGGCAAAGGCGGGAGCGATCAGATCTGTTGGGACATCTGCCTCAAGGAAGAGCCTGTTGTGCTGGGTTTTGAAGGATAAGTAGGAGCTCGTTGCCCTGGCAAAGGAAGAAAGCGCATCCCAGGCTGGGAACAGCATATACAAAGACATGAAGTGGCCCGGGGATCCCAGTGAATTTGGGGAGCTGTGAGCAGTTTGGGAAGTTTCCTGTTGCCGGGAAAGAGGCTGCAGGGAGGTGGGGCCCGGGCGTGAGGGCTGAAAGCTGGGCCAAGCGGCCAACTAGCCTGTGGTTAGCATTTCCCCAAATACGTTCATGGCTCATGGTTCTGTGAGATGTTAACAGGGGGTCATTTAACTTTCCTGAGCCTCAGTTTCCTCATCTGTGGAGTGGGGACAGCCGTTCCCGCTCTGATGAGAGTCATCAGGACTCGCGGTGGTGGTGGGGTTGGGGGGTGGCCAGTGGCGGGCAGTTCCCAGCGGCCACTGATGCCTGTCTCTCTGTCGTGTGTGTACGTGTGTGTGTTCCATGGCCTGCCTTCTCAGGCTTTAAAATGTGTGTCAGCAGCAGCAGCGGCAGTCATGACGAGGCCCCCGTCCTGAGCGACAAGCACCTGGACGTGCCCGACATCATCATCACCCCCCCGACCCCCACGGGCATGATGCTGCCAAGAGACTTGAGGCAGACAGGTGAGGCTGCCCTGCCACCACTGCCGAGCTGGGTCAGGTCTGGGGACCCCCTTCTCTTTCCCCACCACCCCCTGGGTTTTTCAAGAATCTAAGGTCAGATCTGTGTACACGCCACCGTGGGCCCCGACCCTGGCACCAGACTCAGGAGATGTGGCCTGTTAAGCAATTAGTAGACATCCCCTGCCAGCAGCAAGGGACAAGTGATGGATGGGGCTGGGCTGGCCCACCACACACGTCTCCCACCAGCCGAGGTATGAGATGGAGGTGCCGTCCCCTGCCAACGGGAGGGCGGTGCTCCATCTTGTTGGCCGCAGCAGTTTGGCTGGACAGGACAGACTCGGAAGCACAGCCCACGCCCAGGCTGGGGCTGGACCCGGACCTGGGCCTGCCAGATGCAGCTCGCTGCAGGGAGCGGGGAGGAGATGGAGTTTCTCCCAGTGAGAGGGCGGGAGGGAGAGGCCCCACTGGCACCCCCGCCTGCCCCTCCGTGGATGGCATTGGAGCCGTGGGACACACTGTTCACTTACTCATTGAGCAAGTGAGGTGCGCTAGGTGCCAAGGCTGCTGCTGTGAATAACAGTAACAACAATGGTGACGATTGTGACAGGTAGCGCTGTACTTAGCGTGGTGAATGGAGTTTCTCATCTAGTCCTCACAGTAGCTCTCTGAGTTAGGTCCAGACTCCATCCCGTTTTATGGATGAACTGAACTTCAGAGAGGTTGAGACACTCGCCGTGCGGCTGGTACGTGTCAGAGTAGGGACCGGTCGCCCTCCCAGCAGGTGGCAACATTCATGTCATCCGCCTGCGTGGTGGCGTGCTGGGTCCCGCTGGGCGCGCGTGTGGGGCACGCAGCGCTGAGCTGGTGTGGAGTGCGTGGGAGGCACGGTCTGGGAGGGGCGCTTGGACAGACTGTCCTAGATGGTCTCAGTTTGTGTCTCGGCTTGCCCAACAGAGCGAGTGACTGGGAGAAAGCCACCGGCCCCCCCCAGGGTTGGGCTGGCGCAGGTGCCAGGCGGGCTGTGCTCGGTACTGATTGCAATAGGGCACGTTCCTGTGTGACCTCTCCAAGTGCCTGGCACTGGGCTAAACGCCTTTCACAAATCTCATTAATTCCCATCCCAACCCTGCAGGCTGTGAGAACAGTCCTCACCTCTAGTTAGAGGTGGGGAAGACAAACAGGTCCAGAGAGGGCCAGCGACTCACCCACGGGCACAGAGCAAGGTGCGAGAGCTGGGCTCCAGCTCCTCCTGCACCCCAGTGGCGTCTAATCAGAGAGCTCAAGGTGGGCGGCCAGAGGCCAGAGGCCAGGTCCCTGGCTCTGCTGCCAGTCCCTTCCCTCCCCAAGCCGTGGTGTCCTCCTCTGTGAAGTGGGCCTCCCGCCGGCCCTGCTCCGGGGCTGCTGTGAGCTGCCCTGTAAGGCCTGCGGGCTGACCTTTCAGCCAGAGGCCCTGAGCCCCTAGGGAGGTTCCTGGACCTGGGCGGTTCCTTTTGAGCTTAAGCAGCTCTGGGGACAGATGTGTCCCCTCTAGACTGTGCCGTCAGGCAGCAGAGCCCAAGCCCTGTCCCTCCACTCTTCCCTGGAGAAGTGAGGCACAGGCCTTGGAGCCAGAAAACCCTGACTCTGAGTCGCTGTGCGACTGTGAGCAGGAGGCAGTGCACTCCTGAGCCTCAGTTGCCTCATCTGTAACATGGAGATGACAGTGCCTCCGGGAGGTGAGCGAGGACAAGGGCAAGAAGCAGTGCCCTGGTGGTGGCTGTGCAGTCGATATTCCCAACAGTGGTAGTTAAGCAAGAGAATAGATCACCAGACCCGGTTAGCACTTCCTCCAGGGCTGCTTGGAATGCTTATGCGACACCCAGGGCTTCTCTCTCGGGTTTGAGAGAGGAGAGTGAGCCAGACCCTCTGCCCTGCCCTGCAGGGGCCACCCTGAGGGACTTGGAGCAGGTCTCCCTCCTCTCTGGGCTTCAGCTCCTCTGTGAAACCATGGTGCAGGCGTTGATCCCCTCAGCCGTCCCCAAAGAGGCTGAGCTGGGGTGGGAGGCGCCGGGAGCGGGGCCCGGTGGGTGCAATCCCAGGGACCTCAGCCAGAGACTTCGGAGGACTAGGCATTGAGAGTGGGTGCAGGGGGTGCCTGGGGATCCCCGAGAGACCCAGCAAGACTGGGGTCCCCTCTCAGCCTCCGGCGATACCACAAAGCAAGGGAGCCCTAGCCCTGATGCTCCCAGGGAAAGGGGCCGGGCGTGGGGTGGGGAGGGTCCACGCAGGTGTTAATCTCCTCTTTTTTCCTAGTCTGGCTGGATGAGATGGGGTCATCCCCGGATGATGGAGAAATCGACCCTGAAGCCTGAGGAGGAGTCCCAAGGCGGGGATTTGTAAGCAGCTCCTGCTCCAGTGCCCCTTGCCCAGGTGTCCCAGGGATGTGGCTACCTGGGGAAGGTGTGCCGAGTACCCTGGATGGGAAACTGAGTGAATCCAGCCCTCTGCCAGGAGAGGTGTGGCAGGAGCAGTGAGGAATCCGGCCTGCCCGCTTCCAGAACGGTGTTTCCCAGGCCCCGTTGAGTGGACCAGACCTCTGACACCTCCATGTTCCTGCTGACCCCGACGTGGCAAAGGTGATGCCACGGTGATGGCTGTTGGGGTCCCAGGGAGAGGCTCTCTTCTGGACAAACGCCCTCCCAGCACCGTGGGCCATGCGAACATGTGCCCCCAAGGTCAACACAAACAAGAACTTCTTGCAAGAGGAGTGGCTCAGTTTTTTACATGTTGTTTTACAGTGACTGAAGCAGTCCAAAAAGTGATTTATAATTTCTTTTTTGCATTGTAAATAAAGATCCTCCATAATGAACATCCCGCTTCTTGGACTGGGAGGAGGAGGTGGAGCACATCCAGGTAAAGAGGGGGTTTCAGAGAGTTGCTTAACAGGGTGGAGCCAGTCTGGTTGTGATAGGCCTTTGGGTGGTCTTGAGCCCCTCGGCATGCAGGCTCCAGCGTGGCCAAGGGCATGGGCTCTGAGGTCACTGAACCTCATTAGAGTCCCAGTTCCAGCCCTACCAGCTGTGGGCTCCTGGTGATAATACGTCTCTAGGATGGGAGGCAACGTTGTTTTTGTTTTGGTTTTTTCCCCCAAAGAACATCAAATTGTTGGTGTCCCGTCTTCCCATAGACTGTTCTGATCTCGGCACTCGTGTATGTTCATCCTGTGGCTTCTCCCGAGTTTCATTGTCCCTCTCAGTTGGGCTCCCCCAGAAGCAGAGCCCCAGCCAAGGGTTCTGGTGCCAGGAGTTGATTTGGGAAGTGGTCCCAGGATACACAAGTAGGGGAGTGGGGAGGTGCAGTTCAGGGGTCTCTAAGACAACCCTCGGGTCTAATCATCCACTAGAAGGACTCACAGAACCCAGACAAGCCATTACAGTCACAATTATGGTTTATTACAGCACGCAGTTGCAGATTGAAATCAGCAGAGGGCAAGGGGGTCCAGGAGGGACCAGGCACAAGCTTCTCGCTGTCCTCTCCTGGTGGAGTCGCGGGTAATGCTAAGTTCTCCTGACGATGATGTGTGATGACACGCACCGAGTATTGCCAACCAGGGAAGCTCCCCGAGCCTCAGTGTCCAGAGTGTTTGTTGGGCCTCAGTCATGTGGACATGGCTGACACCACGTTAGCCTCTGGCCCCTCCAGAGGTGGAGCTCATGCCTCACATCATTAGCATAGAATATGCAGTGTGGCCCAAGGCCCCAGGTAAACAAAGACACTCTTACCAGGCATTCCAAGGGCTTAGAGGTGACCTCCCAGGAGCCAAGGGCAAAGGCCAGGCCTCTCCTTGGGCACAGTTAACTCTTCACTGCACAAGAGGCCGTTGGGGGAAGGAGGGAGCTCAAAAGGGGGCTGATGGAGCCAGTGACCCCTGTGGGCACCTGGACTCAGGTCCCCTGGGGCTTCTGGGGGGGACAGTTTGGACCCCCCAGGGGTGAGGCGTAGGGTCTGTGTCCCCTCCTTCCCCTCATTGCCGGCTGAGGGTGGCTTCCAGAACCGCCCAGACTTCCGAGCCTGTCCTCGCACAGACAGCAGAGCTTGCAGACGCCATGCAGGCACAGAGTCCCAGGGGTATGGTGAGCCCCGCTGTCAGGCCAGCTCCCCATACGTGTGTGCCGTGCACTGCAACAGGACCCACGCTCGGAAGTCCCACACTGGGTTTAACGCCCTGCTGTTGCCAACTGGAAATTCTCAATCAGTGCTGAGCAAAACGTGGTCATTTTGCACCAGGCCCTGCAAATGCTATGACGGGTCCTTCTTCCGGCCCGCACGCCAGTCTGTGTGCTAAGATGCAGCTCACGTGATGGGGCGGCAGCAATGGAGCCCCCTGGGGGGTCCACCCACCATCTCCCTCAGCCCGTCCTCCTCTGAGTCTCAAGAGACGTGTCCTCTCCCATCTTCTGAGGAACCAGCTCCCAGCCTGGGAAATCTTTTTAGCAGCCTGGCTCCAGTGTCTGAGCTGCTAAACCACTGCCCCGTCCTGCCTCTTCTTTTTAACTTCTGTATTGAGGTATCACCTGTGCAATAAAGTGCAGCAAACTTCATCATGTGTGCATGTGCATCCACCGTGGAACCACCTCCCTGCTTGAGAGACAACGTTTCTATCACCCTGACCAAGGGCTTCGCTGGACCCTCAGAGAGGCCACTGCTGTCCTAATTCCCTTACCTAATTCTCTCCTGTTCTCGCACTTCGTATAAATGGAGTCATACAACAGTGGACTGCCTTATCTAAGTAATTGTCTCTGTTCCTGCTGCTGCAACAAAATACCACAGACTGGGTAATTTATAAACAGTAGAAATTTATGGCGCGCGGTTCTGGAGGCTGGGAAGTCCAAGATCAAAAAGCAGATTTGGTGTCTGGTGACGGCTGCTCTCTGCTTCAAAGATGGCACCTCTGTGCTGCGTCCTCACGTGGTGGAAGGGGCGAGGCAGCTCCCTTGACCTCTTTTATAAGGGCTCTGATCCCACTTGAGAGGGTGGAGCCCTCGTGACTTAATCACCCCCCCAGAGGCCCCCGCCTCGTAATCCCATCACATTGGGGATTAGGTTCCAATATATGAATTTTGGGGTCACACCAACGTTCATACCATAGCAGTAACATGGTGGCTTGATTTAAAATTGGTTTTAACAAAATATTAAGTCAACAATACAGAAAGATATATATTTAGCAACAATCTGATGGCTGGAGAATTACCAGTTGGAGCCAGACTACATCCCCCCTTCACGTGTAGACTCAGGGCAGAGGAAGACAGAGCCACCATCTTCCTCCTCTTGCCTCTGCTGCCGGCTGTCCCCTGTCCCCTGGGCTCTTCCCATTCTCTGCCCCATCATCCTCCAAGTCGTCTGTGGTGACTCTTTTTGCATTCGATCGCCAGTGCCTTGCACGCATTAACTTTGCTGCTGTCATCCCTTGCCTCTGCCACTGCCAACTCTTGCAGGCCTGGTCTTGCCCCGGGGACAGCTCGCCAGGACTGCTGCAAGGGCACGTTTGCTGATGCTGCCTTCTCTGCTCTGTCCTTCACTCTGCCACTAGCTTCAGCTCTGATCCCTCCACTGTTCTGCTTAGCAACCTCCAAAAGCTCCCCACTGCCCCTGAATAGAGGCCAGATGCTCAGCCTTACCCACCCTTCTTGCTTTTCCTTGTACACATGCCTCTTGTTCTGGTTACCGTTGCCACATAACAAACAGCCCCAAAATTTAGTGGCATGGAACAACAGTTGTCTGTTTTGCTTGTCCATCTGCCATTTGGACAGGGCCCGATGAGACTTTGTCTGTTTCATGAGACACCAGCTGAGACGTGTCATCTGGGGTTGGAGCACCCTTTTCATCGCACCCACACGGCACATCCACCTACCACGTGGCTGCAAGTTGGTTCTGGGCTCTTGGTTTCTCTGCAGAACAGCCTCTCCTGGGCAGCTTGGGCTTGCTTACAGCATGGCGGCTGGGTTCCAAGCATGAGCATCTCAAAACCAGGTGGAAGCTGTACTGCCTATAATGACCTAGTCTCTAAAGTCACATTGGGTCACTTCTGCTGTAGCCACAGGCCTTCCTCAATTCAAGGGGAGGGGACACAGACTCCACCCCTTGATGGGAAATAATGTTAAAGACACATTAGAAGAAGAGCATGTGGGATGGGAGATGTTGCAGCCATTTTTGGAACCTGCATCCTGCCACTGGTGTCAGTCAGTTCCTTGTCCCTGGAAAACCCTTGCTCCCATCGGCTGACCTGTCTCTGCAAGGCCCAGTTCCACGGAAGTCTGGTGGTCTTCCGTGCTGGGCCCTGCTAGCCATAAGTCCTTGCTGTCCCCCCTGCTCCTGCAGCACCCTGACGTTCCCTACCTCTCCTATGGGCAGAATGCCCTTTCTTTGTTTCATAGTCATTGATGTGCAAGTCATCAGAGGAAGGGGTGCCTTGCCAGCCCCATGCCAACACCCCAGCACCCCCACCCCTGTCCCTAGAAAATAAATCTCCTAAAGGCAGTGACTTAGTTGCACACACCAGTGTATTCCAAGCACCTCATGCACAACAGGTGCTTAGTGTAGTTATTTATTTAGCCCCATACTGCTTACTATGTGCCAGGCACTGTTCTCAGCACTTTGCACATATTTCAACTCCCAAGCTCTCATGGGAACCCTGTGAGATAGTGTATTAGTTAGTTTTCTTTTTGCTGTGATATTGCTGTGTAACAAACAACCCCCCCACAAATGCAGTGGCTTAAAACAGCAAGCACTGCTTTCACACTCAGGGGGGTGGCCTTGGCCCTGCTGAGTGATGGTGAGGATGTGAGAAGTTGGGCTTCATCTGGCTGCAGCTGGGTTCCAACTTCCTTCATGTGTCTCCTCATTTAGGGACCAACCAGGGTGTGTTCTCTTGGCAGATGGCAGAAGCACAGAGCACAAGTCATGCCATGCAAGTGCCTTTGCAGCTTCTGCTGGCAACATGTCGCATGGCCAGGCCCAAACCTGGTGAGCTGGGAAATCATGTGGCACAAGGAAGGGACAGATAATTCTGTGAAAGCGGGAGGGGTGGGCTAAGAACAATAATCTAATCTCCCACAGGTAGGTGCTCTTAGTGCCCCCATTTTACAGATGGAGACTTGGGGCACCACTTGCCTGAGGTCATCCGAAGTGCGTAAGTGGCAGAGGCAGGATTCAGACCTGGAGCCCGTGGCCTCACCGTCCACAGGAGTCTGCCCTTCTTGCTCTTGTTGATCGGCTGGGTAAACCGTCCCTTTCTTCTGGTTCCTCAGAGCCCCTCATGTCCACCTTGAAGCCAGACTGGACACTTTGCCTCCATCCTGCTTCCTCCTGAGTCCGGGGGATGTTGGCCTGGGCTGGGAACAAAGCCTGAGGGGCGGCCCCACTCCTCCTGGGCACTGTCCAGCCCCTGCCCTGCCCTCTTCCTCCAGCCACCAGGGCCCACAGCAACAGCACCAAGATCTCTGAGCTGGGTATGCAGGCGGGAGGACTGGCCAGAGCCTACGCCACCCCAGGGGCCCAGGGTGAGTTCCCCCAATCTCCTAGAGAAAGATCCTGGGGCCCAAGGCATCCACACCAATCCTGGACTTTTGGCCTCCTATGGCCAGGGGTCTCAGCCCTGGTCAGCACCCATGGTGAGGTCAGCATTTAGGAGGGTGTTGCCCATCATGGTGTCTGCTGAGTAAGGGCAGCGAGACCCTTCCTGGCGGCATCTGCACCCCAAGCTGCCGTAAACCCCACACACTGCACAGCTCTGGTCCCTGCCTTCAGACCTGCTCTGCCTCCCATGAAGGAGGGACATCATGGCAGGGCCAGCTCAGTGCAGGCTTTCCCACTGGAGGCCTGGGAGCTGGTGGCAGGGCAGCCCTGGCACCCCTCCATGAGCTGTGAGACCATGGGACCAGTGGGTATGAGCAAGGGCTTTGGTGCCAGCGAGTCCCCCATTGTGCTGTGTGACCTTGAAAGTCACTCATTTATGGGACGGCGGCATTCCACTACAAGCACCTTCTCCTTTTCCAGAGCTTTCTCGGGTGCAGGAGCAGGTGGGCAGGGGCAGGGGCTCCTCAGGCCACTGGAGGTCAGGGAAGTCAACACCCTTGGGAGCAGCCCTCACCCCACACCAGGAGCGGGTGGTGGACAAACACCTCAGCTTTCTCGCCCTTAGTGGTGGTGTGGTGGGCAACGCTGAGGAACGTGCAAGTTTCTCAAACTTTAAAGTGCTGGACGTGGAGATCTAGTTCAAGTGCAGATTCTGACACAGGAAGTCTGGGTCTGCGACTGTGCATTTCTACCCTGCTCCCCAGGGCCGTCCACGTGGTCCGCTGACCACACTTGGAGTAGCGAAGCCGCACAGCTGCCAGTTCTCGGTGGGACTGAGTCTGGGTCGCCGCAATAGGAACCCGCTCCTTCTCCAGTCCCTACCTCAATGTCCGTCCTCCCTTCCTGGCGCTGCCTGGGATCGCCTTCCGGATAGAATAAGCCGCTCCCACCTGCTTCCTGTTGTGGGGCCTGCTTCCCAACCTAAGAAGATGTCCCCGTACTCCATTCATCAGCTGGATGACCTTGAGCAAGTCACTTTGCCTCTCTGAGCCTCAGTTTCCTTAATCTTCAAATGGAGATAACTACTAGGTTGCAGGGACAATTACACGGGTGAACACGCACAGGGAACCTAGAATGATGCCTGGCACGTGGTTTAAGTCGTCCTCTAAAATGTTAGAGATAATGCTGATGTTTGCACAGCTGTGTTTGAGAACAACAAGGCCGATCCGTGTTGCCATAGCTTGGTTGGGTTGTTGGGTTCTACATGAACCTGACATTTCATTAAAGGTCTGGATGCTATGCAGGTGGGGATGGGTACCTCTTTGGGGCCAGTTCAGAATGAGGATTTATTTTGAACCCAAAACATCACTCCATGATTCTTATTTTTGGAGTCTGTTCTTTAAATCAGCAGTCCCCAACCCCTGGGCTGTGCATCACTGCCTGAGCTCCCCCCGACCCCATCCGTGGAAAAATTGTCTTCCATGAAACTGGTCCCTGGTGCCAAAAATGTTGGGGACCGCTGCTTTAAATACATCCTGGGGGAATGGTTACTAATGTTAGGAGCTTATTTTTCATTTATTTTTAATGCCAAAGCCAAGCATGCTGATTAAAACCAACAATAAAAAAGCTTTGTGAATGGCTCCCCCAAAAGTATGTGTGTGGGAGGGGCAGGGGCCACAGTAAACGGCAAATGAAGAGGCAGTAGATGGAAATTCACAGCTCTAGTTGCCGACAAAGCCCGTTAACCCTAACCCTGGTGTGTTGGGGAAAGTTCCCAGGTTCCAAGAGGCAAGGGAACGTTCTGGTCTGGAAACTTGGGATCCATGCTGTATTCCTCCAGGAGGGGAGACTGGGAGGGGAGGAAAGTATGAAAGCAGATGGAAATGTAATTTTTTAATGACAGCAGCAGATGGCAAAAAGACACAAGAGTGTATTCACACCATGTCGGAGCCATTTGGGAGTGCCTGGCCCAGCCGTAATGTGCGCGGTGGGGCTGTCGTGATGGCTCCCCTGCCAAACCCAGGAGCCGGCGGGCTGCAGGCAGGAACACGCGGGCCCCCAGAGAGGGACGGGATGCGCTGCCAGGCTGTGCAGAGCCACAGGTAGGTGGGGAAATACCTGTGGCCACCTGGGTAGAATCTGGAAGCTTCCCTGAGTCTGGCTCTTCTGGTCGATGGGATCTGGATTCAGACAGACCCCACTCTTGGTGCCCGGGGCTGCCACCCTAGGTCAGGCCATCACCACTACTCACCTGCCTCCAGGTGAGTCTCCTGCTGCTAGACTGTGTCCTACCCCCAACTTCATCCACCCAAAGTTCTTTTCTAAAACGCAAATCTATCGTGTCACCCCTTGGGCTTTCTCATAGTGAAACAGCTTGCCTTGAATGGCTTCCCATTGACTTCAGGATCAAGTCCAAGTTCTTCAAGTAGCTTGCAAGGGCAGGCCCCTTAGATTTGGCCCTGCTTATCCATCTTGCTCCACTACTCACCCCTGCCTGCGTGGGACACCATACTCAACAGGGAGGATAAATACCTTGTGGTGCTGTTGAGAAAGAACTATTACAATTGTCAAGAGGACAAAACACTATTTATTGAGCAAGGCTGTGTCAGACACCGCTGAGGACTTCACCTGCATCAATCCCTTTAAGACTTGCAACAGCTGTAGGAGAAGGTAAAGTTCAAAATAGGTAACAGGTGCAGCTATAGGGGCCAATCAGTCAGAGCCACTGCCACTGGCCAGAAACACCAGGCCATGGATACCAGGTGACATCAGCCCTGCAGGAGGTTACGTTATCACCCCCACCTCAAAGACCAGGTGCAGGTGCATGCCCAAATCACACAGCAGGGAGCTGGGTGCCTTCTACTATAAGGCACCCAGAGCACAGTACGGCATCACATCCTGCCTGGGAAGTTGTCCTTTCTTGTTACCAGGGCCCAACTGTGTACACACCACTGGCTCGTTTCCGCTGAGGCAAGGGAAAGCAGAGTTACCCCTGGAGGAGGTGTTTTCCAGTCCAAATGTCTTTTTTTGTTGTATGACTGTATTTCTAGCCCCCTCCTCAGCTCAGTAACAATAACAATACCACGAGCTGCCAGGTACTGCTTCCCCCTAAGTTCCCTGAGAGACCGCAAGAGAGAGGCTGTGCTCAGTTTACGGCAGAGCAGTTGCCCTCAACCTTAGCTGAGGAGTCTAAAAAATACAGATGTACAAAGTGAGGCCTGGACCTGGGGCAGGTGACTCGACTGCACAGGCAGGGCTGTGAGTCTGAGAAGCCTCTCCCCCATCTCCTTGTGCCTTCACAACCAATTCATGGTTTTCCTAGGCTACTGGCTGCTCACTATAAGAAACCCCATGTGAAAGAGATTTGGACCTTGAGGTAGATTAATCAAGGGTTGAATTAACACACTCTGTGCAGGCGCACCACAGGTGCTTCCCAAACATGCTCAACCCTGGAATTACCTGTGCAGATGCATCAGTGGGCAGTCCTCACCCCAAGTGCCGCCAGCCCAAGAGTCCAACACACGAGTGAATGGCCCTTCAGAGGACCCTGGGCCCCACTCAGCTGCCCGGTTGCAGGGGCCATGTTGCAAATGCTCAATTTCCACATGTGGTTAGTGCCTACCGTGGACAATGCAGCCACAGACAATGTCCATCACTGCCGAAAGATGATTGCTTTAAAATAAGATGTCTGGCTAGGCTCCGTGGCTCAGCCTGTAATCCTAGCACTCTGGGAGGCCAAGGCGGGAGGATCACTTGAAGTCAAGAGTTCAAGACCAGCCTGAGCAAGACACCCCCATCTCTACCAAAAATAGAAAAAATTAGCCAGGCGTGGTGGCATGCACCTGTAGTCCCAGCTACTCAGGAGGCCGAAACAGAGTGAGACTCTGTCTCAAAAAAAAAAAAATTAAAAAAAAAATGTTCAAGTAGATGGCTCATTTTTGGAGAACTATTTGGTTGGTCTAAATTTTAACTCAACAAAAAGATATTGTAGTGTTGATTATCCTACAGCACCTATAGGTTCACAGCTTCAGTGGTATTTTAGGTGTCTGTGGGGGACCAGAGGGAAGGCTTTTTTATTTTTTAAATAGACTTTTTATTTTAGAATAGTTTCAGATTTACAGAAAAGTTGCAAAGAGGGTTCTCATATACTCTCCACCCAGTTTCCCCTATTGTTAACCTTACATTAGTCTGGTACATTTGTCACAATTAATGAGCCAATATTGATATATTATTAGCTAAAGTGCATACTTTCTTCAGATTTCCTCAGTTTTTACCTAATGTCCTTTTTCTGTCCCAGGATCCCATCCGGGATCCCACATGACATTTATTCCTCACATCTCTTTAGGCTGCTCTTGGCTGTGGTAGTGTCTCAGACTTTCCTTGTTTTTGATGACCTTGACAGTTTTGAGGCCTGCTCAGGTGTTTTGTAGAATGTCCCTCGATTGAAATTAGTCAGCCGTTTTTCTCACGACCACAGAGTGGTTATGGGTGTTTGGTGGAGGAAGTCCCCAGAGGTAGCGTGTCCTCTCATCGCTGTATGTTCTATCGTGTTAAGGGACATGCCATCACACCAACACTTACCATTGCTGGTGTCGACCTTTATCACCACCTGGCTGAGGTAGCGTTTGTCAGTTTTCTCCACGGTGACACTGCTGTTCTCCCCTTTCTTCAACTCTGCTCTTCAGAAGGAAGCCACCGCGCAGCCACACTGCAGGAGTGGGGACTCACGTGCCGCCCCCGAGGGGGAAGTATCTGCATACCTGACGTGGAATTCTGCACGGGTGACTTGTCCCTTTGTCTCCATTTATTTATTTATTCAATCATTTATGTCAGTGTGAACTCATCAATATTCATTTTATAGTTTGGATTATAATTCAACAGTAATTATTTTGTTGCTCAAATACATTGGGAACTCTTTCTGTTGGCTCCTGTGTCCCTCTGACGTATATCCAACGTTGTGGGTTTTGTTTTTGTTTGTTTTGCGCACTTCCTTACTAATACTACAAGATGCTTTACCTTCACTGAGTATATTCCCTGCCCAGTCCTAGAATCAGCTGTCTCTCATTTCTCAAAGGCGCCCTGGTTCCTTCCATTGAGACTGGTATTAGAAAGCAAGATCTGGTGCTGGGTGGGCTCACTGCACTGGACGTTGTTGCTGCCAGGCCCTGTCAGTGGACAGAGCAAGGAGGTAGATGTGTGTGCACTAACTGTATATAAGGTGTACGTACACACATCTATAAATATTTCTAGACCCAGGAATCCCACTTCTGGGCATATATCCAAAGGAATTGAAATCAGTATGTCGAAGAGATGTCTGCACTCCTACGTTCACGGCAACATTATTCACAATAGCCACAAGAGGATTTTAAAATGTAATATATATATACATATGTATACACACACATACAAATAGAATACTATTCAGGCTTAAAAAAAGGAAATTCTGCCATGTGTGACAACATGGGCAAACCTTGAGGACATTATACTAAGTGAAATAAGCCAGGCACAGAAAGACAAACACTGCATGATCTCACTTATATGTGGAATCCAAACAACTTGAACTCACAGTAGAGAGTAGAATGGCGGTTACCAGGGAATGGGGATGGGGGGAGATGTTGGTCAAAGGGTAGAAAGTTTCGGTTAGTCAGAGGAACAGGTTCTGGTGATCTATTGCATAGCATGGCGACTGTAGTTAATAATAATGTATATTTCAAAATAGCGAAAATAGTGGATTTTAAATGTTCTTTTAAATGAGAAGTAGTATTTGAGGTGATGGATATGTTAATTAGCCTGATTTGATTATTCCACAATGTATGGATGTATCAAAACATCACATGTACCCCATAAATACATACAATTACCATGTCAATTAAAAACAAAATGAAACTTAAAACACACACAAAAAACCAAAAATACTTCTATATGCATCCATCGGTATCTATATTAAGCTAAACATGGTTCAGACTGATGTCTACAACCCTAATTCACGTGGGTCATTTTAGCCTTCTGGGGAGGCATTTTCAGAACAGGAAATAATGGTGGAGGGCCCTGACCACCCCATCTTACGTTGCACCCTCGGCTCCATCATTCCCCGCCCCGCCACCCCGTCCCCTTTAGTTTCTTCTTGTCTGTTGACTGTCCGCTTCCTCCACTCAGGCCAGGTGTGGGGACGGGCATTCAGAAGGCCCCTCTGGAGCTCACAGCCTGGCTATTGGGATCAGAGCTGGAGCAGATTGGGGCAAATCACTTCCGTGTTCCCAATTGTAAAAACCTCCTGCAGAACTTAAGTGCGCAGAGTGTCCGGGTGCACATTAGACTCCTAAGTCAGAAAGTCTGAGCCTGGGGCTTGGAGAAGGGCGTTTTAAAAAACAGCTTTATTCAGGCATAATTCACATACTATAAAATTCACCCTTTTAAAGTGTACAATTCAGTGGTTTTTGGTATTTTTTTTCCTTAGGACTCTGGATAGAAGGGTTTTTGGTATATTTAGAGTTGTGCAACCATCACCACTATGTAATTCCAGAACAGTCCTATCACCCCAGAAAGAAGCCCGGTACCCATTAACAATCACTCCCCAGTCCCCCTCCCCCGGCCCCGGCAACCACTCGCCTATGGACCTGTTTTGGGCATTTCATAGAAATGGAATCGCATGTGGACTTTTGTGTCTGGCTTGGTTCACTTAGCATCGCGTTTTTGAGGCTCAGCCATGTTGTAGCACGTGCCAGTCCTTCACTACGAGTTACGGCCGAAAGGATACCAGCACGCCACTCACGCACGCATCGGGTGGCGGACACCGGGTTGTCTCCACGGGGCGGCCAGGGCGAGCCGCGACCACGAAGGGGAAGCCGGCTTTAACGAGCCCCCGGGCGATTCCGGCGCACGCCCGGGCTCGAGGCTCCGCGGCACCAGCTTTGCAGTCTGAAAAGCCGCCCGCACACTGTCCCATCTTGTCCCGCCGCAGGTGCGGTGAAGCCAGCGGCAGCGCTGCCCCCCCTTACAGGTAAGGACACTGAGGCTGCGGTGCGCACCCGGCCTCCTCGCCCGCTCTTGTCCTTTGCTCTTTCGTAGGCTGCACAAGTCAGGAACTGAGGCCCGGCCAGCTCGGGAACACAAGCATCTGCCAGTCACGAAGACATCCCCTGTCAATCAGAACCCGGACAAGCCGGCACTCCCTCTGCGCAGCCTGCGGGAGTTTCTATGTCGCGAGCGGCCGGGGGCCCACAGCTTCTATGCCGACCACAACACTCCAGGCTCCTTCTCTCCCTTATTTTGAAGATGAGGAGACTGAGGTTCACAGTGGTCCCTTGCCTTTGGTCACACAGAATCCAGAGCGACCTTTTATTTTCTTTGTGCATATTTGTCTCAATACACGACCTAGGGAAGGTAACGCGCAGTAAAATCTCCACGTCTGTAAACGACCACTTCCGAGGCGGGCACGTCTTTCCACGTGCGCGGGCAGAGGCTGATCACGGCCTCCGTTCGCCTTCCCGCCGCCCCAGGGGGAGCGGGGGCTCGGCGGCCCGGGGCAGGGAGCCACGCGTCCCCTGAGAGTCTCCTCAGGGCCAAACGGACCGAGGTTTCAAACGTGGGACGCGCGGCTCCACCGCGCAGGCGAAAGCGGTCCTGGCCCGTGACCGCCCCGCCCTGGTTAAAGCTCAGCCTCTGCCGCCACCGCGCCGCTGAATCGCGGTCCCCGGGCGCGCTGACGCCGCGAACCCGCCTGGGGTGCCGACGCCGGCGGCCGCCCGCGCTTGCCCAGTGCGCGCGCTGAGCGTCCTCCCCGGAGGGCTCGGCCTGGGAGAGGCGGCGGGAGCAAGCCGCATTTTATACACTTTTAACCAACGTGTAAACAGACGGCAGAAGATAACGAGATGAGAGCAAACGGCGTCCTGCCTCACCCCGGCGTCCGTCTGGCCCGGTCACTCGCGTCGCGGCGCCCGGGGTCCGGCCGGGGACCCCCGGTGCCGCGCCAGGGGCGCAGCCCGCGGGGGGCGGGGCCGGCGCGCGGCCTCTTTCAGACGCGCCAATCCGCGGGCTCGTAGCAGCCTCGGGCCCCGCCCCCGCCCCCCTGCGGAGAGCGCCGCGTTCCTATTGGCCGACGCAGGCCGCCTTCCGGCCGGGGCGGGCGTCGCGCTGTGGCGGGAAAGCGGCGGCCGTGGCTTCTCTTTCCGGACGCCGAGGGGCCTGAGGAGGCCGCGGGTCCCGGGCAGGCAGCTTGCGCCGCCATGGACGCCGCCGAGGTGGAGTTTCTGGCCGAGAAGGAGCTGGTTACCATTATCCCTAACTTCAGTTTGGATAAGATCTACCTCATCGGGGTGAGGGCGGCAGGGCCGAGGGCTGGGGTGGGGGTCCCGCCCCTTGGGGCGGGTAGGGCCCGGGTTGGGGTGCCGAGGGCGGCGGGCCCGGACCGGGGGCGTGGCGGGGCTCTGCCCGCTTCCGCGGAAGCCACCTGCCGCGGGCCGTGCACTTGGTCCCCGCCGTCCGGGTTTCTCGGGGGAGGACGGCGAGGCCGCGGGAGTGGACCCGTTTGCCAGCGGCCGGGGCGCCGGGCTTCGCGCGTTGGGCGGGGAGGCCCCGGAGCGGGGGCCGGGGGGGCCGCGGGCGCACGGAAGGGAGAGGGTGGACGCTCCAGGGGTTTCCGCGCGTCGAGGTGACCCAGCGGCGTGGAGGGGACGGCGCCCGCAGGGGGCTGGGGGCTGGGGGCCTGCCGCGGCTCTGTCGTAACAGCTGCCTATTCGTTTTTATTTGGACTTCGAGTCGCGCGGCCTTGACCGTCACTTGATAGCGGTGAGGTACAGTCACGCTCTTTGGTGTTTTGTTTTTTAACCTCACGGGGAGTTGTTTTCCCTTTGGCAGGGGGACCTGGGGCCTTTTAACCCCGGCTTGCCAGTGGCAGTGCCTCTGTGGTTGGCAGTTAACCTGAAGCAAAGACAGAAGTGTCGGTTGCTCCCTCCAGCGTGGATGGACGTGGGTAAGGACGGAGGCGGGGCGGTGGCGGGGCGGGGGCGGTGGCGGTGGCGGGGCGGAGGCGTGGGGACGCCGCCCTCCTGGCTAGCTCCGTGCTCTCCTTTAACCGCGGATACTGATGTCACCTTAGTTTTTGGGGTGTCGGAAAGTTTTAGTTCATATTTGGATTTTACGTATTTCAACTTGCTTTAAAATTAAAAAAAAATGACCTTGAAGAAGCGTTTGTTTTAGATTTCTAAAAACAAGTATAGGCTAGCACGTTCAGAAGCAGAGGAGTTATCTTGCCGTGGAGAGAATGCATGAAGATAACGCGTCACCACACAACGGAATATTATTCAGCTGTAAAAAGAAACGAAGTCCTGATATGTGCTGCAGTGTCAGTGAACATTACCCTGAACAAAAGAAACCAGGCCCAAAAGACCACATGATTCCATTTGTATGAACTGGCCAGAATAGGCAAATCTATAGAGGCGAAGTAGGTTACTGGTTGCCTAGATATGGGGGTTTTGGGGTGATAGATTATGGGGTTCCTTTTTGGGGTGATGAAAATGTTCTAAAATTGATTGTGGTGATGGCTGCACAACTCCATGAATATACTAAAAACCATAGCATTGTACTATTCAAATATATGAGTTGTATGGTGTGTTAATTATGCCTCAATAAAGCTGTTAGAAAACACAGAAAACAAAGCATCAAAGATGCAGACAGACTTTATCCTGAGCCTTTGCAATCTTTTTCCTATCTTGGAGATACAAGTGATTCATTATAGGGAAAAATTTTAATTTTATTGTTTTATTGTGGGATGGGGGCATGGGCATGCATGTAGAATTTGAAAACTTTCTGAGTGATTTTGATTGCCTCCTCCCCATTGGGAATCACCTGGGAGTACCTACCTCCTAGAAGCGAGAACAGTTTCAGCCACCCACTCTCAAATCAGTTTAAGAAAGATTGCTTGGACTTGCCCCCTTGCTCTCCGTCCTAAAGGGGGTTGTGACTCTGGTCCTAAAACGTAGTAGGAAACCCCAATTCCTCTGCTTTGAGGGACTTCCTTAGCAGGGAGCCCTACCAGGTCCCATTAGCACTGCAGTGGCTTCAGCCTTCTTGTTTAAGATCAGCCTCTGGCTGTTTTGGCCCATCCAGACCCAAAGTGATACAGGGCAGAAGCCTATCTCATTGCAGGCTGTGCGGGGGCCGTATTGTGGTGGGAAGCAGTGAGGTACCACTAGCCAGTTGGTAGACCCTGCTGCCTCCTAACTTCTACACCATAGATTAGTTCTACCTGTTCTGACACTTTGTATAAATGGGATAATCTAGTATGTCACTTTTTGGTCTCTGACTTCTTATTCAACAGAATGTGTCTTTTTTTTCTTTCTGACAGAGTCTTGCTCTGTCACCCAGGCTAGGGTGCAGTGGTGTCCTTGTAGCTCATTGCAGCCTCAAACTCCTGGGCTCTAAGCGATCCTCCTGCCTCAGCCTCCCAAGTAGCTGGGACTATAGGAGTGCACCACCACACTGGGCTAATTTTTTCTGTTTTTAGTAGAGATGGGGTCTTGCTTTTGCTTAGGCTGATGACCTCCTGACCTCAAGTGATCCCGCTACCTTGGCCTCCCAGAGTGCTGGGATTACAGGTGTGAGCCACCATGCCTGGCCCCACAGAATGTTTTGGAGATTCACCCCCTTATAATGATACGTGCATGTATCATTATATCATTCTTTCATTGCTGAGCACTGTTCCATTGTATGAGAATACTGTATTTTTGGTTTGCCCATTCTTCTGTTGGTAGATACTTGGGTTTCCCAGTTGTGGCTATTCTTAATAAGGCTATGACAATGTTCTTGTCTAAGTCTTTTTGTAGGTATGTTTTTATTTTTCTTGGGTAAATAAATACCTAGAGGGGTGGACTTGCCGAGTCATAGGACAGATGATGCTTAACTTTGTAAGAAAGTGCCAACCAGTCCTTCAAAGTGGCTGAGGCTTTATAATTCTACCAGATGTGTTCCATGTCCTGGCCCAAAATTTGGTGGTAGTGTCTTTTTGATTTGTTGGAGAGTTTGAACAGAAGTGTTTCATAAGCTGATTCAGACGTTAAAAAATAAAAGGTTAACTATGCTGTGTGGAGATGTGTGTGGTGTGGGGGGGAGTAGGGAATTATCCGGGCAAGAGCTAAGAGTGGCCTCTAGCTGATGGAGGTGGGGAGATGTGGTTGGTGTCCAAGTGTATTTTGAAGGAAGAAGTAGTAAGATTGGCTGAAAGACTGGCCATGGGTGTGAGGGAGAATAGTTAAGGTTGAAGGCCAAGGCTATCATCTTGAGGCCCAGAAGGAGGAAGAATTGAAGGAACAGGAGTTGGGGTTTGAACGTGTTATGTTGAAGGTATGTTTTAGATATCCAGATGGAAGTTACATGGGCAGTGGGATATTGAGGCAGGAGTTAGGGCAGGGGACTGATTGGGGGGCATGAATTTGGAAGTCATCCTGAGCACATAGGTGGTGTTTGAATGAGGCAGGATGAGACAGACGCCTCGATGTGAGTTTAGGTAGTAGAGAAGGTGTTGGGAGGTGGGCTCTGTTCCCTAGCACTGAGAGGTCAAGAGGAATCAGCAAGAGAAGGGCGGCCAGTGGGGCCAGAAGAAAGCTCAAAGAGAGGGTGTCCCAGAAGCTAAGTGACAGATACACTCCAGAGAGGATGACTGAGCAGTTGGCAGGTGTGGAGATGAGAAGTAGCTGTTGGATTTGAGTTTGGCCAAGTGGAGGCTGTGAGCCTTTGTGAGCTGCGGTTGGTGGAGGGGCTGGTGGAGGAGTGAATGGGAGGAGAGGAAGTTAACAAGAGGGTCAGACAACTCAATGTCTTGTTGTAGAAGGCATGAGAAATGCATTGGTAGCTGGAGAAAGACTTGGTGTCAGAGGAGGGTCTTTTTTAAGATGGGAGATGTTAGTGTGTTTGGAGGATCAAGCAGTGAGGGATAATGATTATTCAAAAGCATAAAAGCTGCTGGAATGTGTTCTTGTGCAGGTGAGAGAGGTGGGTCCAGGGCGCATCTGGAAGGCCAGTCCTAGAGTGAGTGGGAACCATGTTGTGGGGCTGGGGGAGGCGTGCACGCACACTCAGCAAGGTGTGAGGTGAGAGCTAGGTGGTCGGTGGGGGAGGCGCGGGCAGTGGAGGAGGGGGCAATGGACCAGGGAAGTGTGCCAGGATTGTAGGACAGCACCTATGGCCCTGGAGATGGTTGGGCAACCCTTTTGAGTGGGACCTGCAGCAAAGTTTTGCTCTGTGTATGTCCCTTACCCACACCTCACAGTCCACACCGGGACTGGGATTTCTCAGGCCAGTAAGACAGAGGGAGAGGGATGAGGGGTTTGGGGCATACATGAGAATAATGCTGATGCTGGGAGGAAGTGGACACAGCTGTTTGATTCTAGATCCTGAGGTTTAACCCCCCTTGGATATCACATCATCCCCAGGCTAGGGTGGCTGTGGTTTGTAAGTTGCCTTGCTCTCTTCTGAACAAAGCTTAGTATAAATACATTTCTTGAGTCACTGATTGCTTTGATTACTTATTGCATCAAAGGTAAAGTACTTTGCTCTTTCCCTAAAAAAAAAAAAAAAGAAAAGAACTGACTCTGACATATTCTTTTCAGGAATATATTCTGTAGGCCAAAGCAACAACAACAAAAACTTACCTTTCTTTCTGACAGAAACTTTCAAGGAGAAGGCCTCAAATCATCTAGTTAATGATATAAATGTTATTCCAAAAAGTTTTTTTTTTCATGTGTTGGTTAGTCAATCAAATAGGTAATATAGATGTTTGGTAAACTTGGAAGGTTTAAAAAATATCTGGGTTATAATAATACTAAAATGTATTCTGAATTTCAGAAAAGTTGGAAAAGATGAGGGATCATGAACGAAAGGAAGAAACTTTCACCCCAATGCCTAGCCCTTACTACATGGAACTTACCAAACTCCTACTAAATCAGTAAGTAGATCTCACTTCTTAAGAGTCCATACCTGACACTTGACTCATGGTTCCCTTCCTCTAACTCTTCACCCTTCCTTTCTGGTTCCCTGCTCATTGCCACAGTAAGTGGCAGCACTGGCCACCCAGTTTCTCAGGTCAGTCACCTGGAGGTCATCTGTGTGCATGCACACTTGCCAGACTCTCTCCGTGTCTGTGTGTATCTCTCTCTCTTTCTCTCTGTTCTTCCTCTGCCCCCTCTGTCTCTCATTTTTCCTTTTCTCCATCCCCCAGTAAATCCTTTGGCTCTTCCATTCTACCTCTTGTCACTTGACATTAGTCAGGTGTGAGCCACCATCATCTCCAGCAGTAGCCTTAACAATATACGTGTTTTATTTAGTGTAGCTTTATTCCTTTTTCTTTTTGGGGTATGTGGATTTGTGTTCTTGTGTGTCTTTCACAGGAAGGGCCAGACGGCTCACATTTGCCTCTACCTTTGTGCCATAGGGAAAGCCCACTCACGGCAAAAACATGCTATAGTAACTCCTTAACTTGTTTGTCTACATCTATGCAGCACCCCACATTGGCTTCTAATTCATCCTTCATGTTGCAGCCAGAGTGGTCTTTTAAAGTCAAAGCTGCCACGTGACTCCTGCTTACAGTCCTTGGAGCCTTTCCGGGGTTGTCGTCTACAGTCCTGAGTGTGGTATTCAAGCAGTACACACACAGCCTGGTGGGTGCCCCTCCTTCCCTCTTTCACACTTCTCCACAGTTCTTCCCTCTGCTTCTGTGAGGCTTAGGCTCACACTGGCCTCTGTCACTTTGTCAGACATACTGGGGTCTTCATGGCTTTGCGCATGCTGTTCCCTCCACCCTTCCTTGCTCACCTCCTTTGGTTTAGCATAACAAGTATTTCTCCCGAATTCAGTGCACATGTTCTCTTGGCAGCTCTATACACAACCATGGCATTTGACTTAGTCATAATTTTCTAATCATTTGGCTGTGTCATTACACGTACACACATATACCCCCGTTCTAAAAGGGCAGAGGCTGTATCTTGTATGCATTATGTCCCCAGAGTGGTTCCTGGTGCTCATGTTTGTTGAATGAATGAGTGAAACCAGTAAAGGGAGAAGGCAAATGTGGATAATTTTTCTTGGGAGATACTTAGAATTAATTTGCAAAATGTCAAGCTTTTGAAACTCCCTGAACATCTTTTAATTGATGGGTTCAAGAGCAGGACTAGGACTAAAATTGGGACACTACTACTGCTGCCTACTATAGGGTAGCAGGAAGGGTCAGTAGCCCACTGAATGGCACTGCCAGATTTAAAGAAAAATTTGGGTGCACAACGTGGACTTGTGCTTGGGTTGCTATGAGGCAGCAGTTTACCCGTTCATTCAATAAAATCTGAGAACCAACAATGTGCTGAGTGTTCTCCTAGACAGTGGAATTAGTCATGTAGGCCTGAGTTCCTAGTTTTGTGGGGGAGAGGTGTGAACCTGTTGGCCAGTAGTTGAACTGCAGTGTGACTAATGCTGTTGGAAGTCCGTCGGGCTACAAGGCCTGCTGGTGCCAGAGATGGGCTCATGGAGGAGGTTCGCTGGGAGCACAGGCTTGAAGGAAGAGGGGAAATCACGAGGTGGGTTGTAGGGGAGAGGGCAGTGAGGCAGGAGGAGCTGGTTGTGCTCAACCACAGAGTGTGAAGGGGTTGGTGTGTTTGGGGAAGCAGAGGTATTTGGGCATGTGTGGGAGCTAGGGAGTGGTGACATTGATTCTGTGGCGATAGAGAGCCCCTGGGAGGGGTGTGTCATCAAAGGGATCTGAGAGAGACTGCTGTGGCAGTGGGACAGTAGCTTGGAAGGGGAGGATCTGGAAACACACTAGGTAAGAAGTTGGTGTTACCCAGGTGAGGGGGCCTGTTCATTTTTAGTTTTTGAAGTTCAATATATTGTGTATGCAGTTTCTATCAAAAACTGTTTTATAACCATTTGGCTAAGGGACCCAATTTTACCTTTGTTCTGCAGTTCAGTTGATAAGGAGTTGGGGTCCTTTGTTCTTTAACCTGCTGTTCAGAGCACAAGATCTAAATGTCTGTGTTCATAAGTAAAATATACTACATAAATTTTGTACTACTGATTTTGCCATCTACTAATCATGAGCTAATTGTAGCATGTGGAGAGAGAATTTCTAGCTTCACTGAGAATGCCTAGTGATGAACAATATTTGCTTCTGCTTTTATCTTTCTTTTTATTCAAAGGTTAGTTAAAAATATATTTCACAAAGGAAGGCTGTTATTGTCCTCACTGACTTTGAACTTTTGCCCAGAATTTTGCTATGTATAGGACTTCTGTTTACTTAAGAAATTTGGGTACTAAAGAATCAGCTGTAAGTCAGACATCCTCTTCTCAGGCTAACAGTGTTCTGTTATAGGTGTGCTCACTTTATGCCAATTTGCAATTCTGTGATTTTTATAGCTTATTTTTATCTGAAGAGTGGGATAATCCCTACCCTTCAGGGCTTTGTGAGGACGGAAATGCTATGTAAAGTGTTCAGCACAGTGCCTGACACAGAGCTGGACTTTTCCTTCCCTGATGGGTTGTGAGCCCCTGGATTACTGGTAGGGAATAGGGATCTGCTTAATACTCTGTAAATAAGGAGAAACATAAGTCATGACCTCTGAGCCAGCCGTTGAAACAAATTCATTCTAGATGGAGATTATATAGCACAGAACACTGTTATCCTGAGAAGAGGATATCTGACTTAGAGCTGATTCTTCAGTACCTAAATTTCTTAGGTAAACAGCAGTCCTATGCAATAGCTGCTATGGAGCAGTTAACATGAGCAAAATAACTCAGTGTGGATCACTGCCGAATGTCCTTGGCACCAAGCTAAATTGCTACAAATCCTTACATCTTAAAATTGAAAACAAAACATTTTCTGAATCTAGAATAGTTGGAGTATTTTGCCTGAAAAAAGCCACTCTGTCCGGTGTTGCCTCCACTTAACTGAGTGCTTCCTGATTTATATTTCCCCTTGTTTCCTTTAGTGCTTCAGACAACATCCCGAAAGCAGATGAGATCCGGACCCTCATCAAGGACATGTGGGACACTCGCATAGCCAAACTCCGAGTGTCTGCTGACAGCTTTGTGAGACAGCAGGAGGCACACGCTGAGGTAGGTGCATGGCTTGCCTTCCCTCTGGCATCCACCCCACCTGGGTCCCAGTGGGCAGGGCTTTGATGCCTCGGAAGAATTTCACAAGGCATCCTGCCTGCTGAGGCTATTGCAAGCAAGGATTACTAGCTGTGCTTTAAAACAGAAAACATCGGCTTCTTATTTTTATTCAGTAGAGTTTACCTTTTTCTCAAAATCAAAAACTTCTTGGCCAACTTCATTTGTTTTCTTTTGTTTTAGCTGGATAACTTGACCTTGATGGAGATCAATACCAGCGGGGCTTTTCTCACACAAGCGCTCAATCACATGTACAAACTCCGTACAAACCTCCAACCTTCTGAGAGTGCCCAGTCTCAGGACTTCTAGAGAAGGGCTTGTGATTTGTAACGGTCTGGCGGCAGGAGGCTTGCTGGGGGATATGTGAGTGCGCAGGACATGACAGAGGTACCGTGGTTCTGGAGCTCAAGAAACATTTTTGACTGTATAAAAAACATGGTATAATGGTGCAGGGAATGGATTTATAGCATTGTTGGCGAAGCAACAAGTTTGTGATTACTCCTCAACTCAGCTCCCTGGAACGTTCTTTAATTCCACATCTATTTCTAGAAGCCAGCTTTTCTTTCATGGGAGAAAGAAAAAAGGCATAGGCAAATAAGTTATTCTCCCTAGCAGAACTGTCACACACGGGTAAGCGTTCAGTGACGGTTAGGTGTAGATACAGTAGAAGTGGTGATGTGCCTGACAGCTTTTGTTCCCCCTTCTTGATCCTGATTTCTTGGGCTAAATTTAGACTCCTACAGAGGTTGCTCACAGAGGATGGCAGATGGAGCAGGTAGTGATGCTGACCAGCGCTTATCCTCTAAGCTCCAATCCACAATAAAAATGGAATCAACCCAAATCTGACTCTTTGTTGGGTTTTTGTCCTATGTAACTACCAAGTAAAAGGGCTGAGCCCTGTGGCAGAGATGATCCGATTAACGAGAGGTGTGTAGCAGCCAACTGGAAACTGCAAAGACGAGCACTCTGGGTGTCCTGTTCTCTGGCTACTGTGGCTGAGGTTTAATGGGTTGTTTATCTAGAGGAAAGTAAGGGAAAAACTAATCTCATGTATTAAACACATGAGTGAAGCTTAAGATACAACAAGAACGGTCTGACCTTTCTTCCTAATGTTGTTCTTGATGGGTTTAGGGGAAGGACTCTATTATAGGTAACAGTAGCTCAGGGGAAATTATTTTTTTCCTAAGAGAAAATGACTATTCAAATGTAGCATTTTGGAATCATTAGGTCCCTTATGAAATTATATTACCTTGACAGGGGGAAATGATTGTCCGGTGTCATGCAGTGAGTAGGAAGTTCTGTAACCAGCTGGTTCTGATAGTGGTACCCAGTGGATCAAAAGCAGTGGTTTGTCATCTGGGGAGTCCCGAAAATGCATGTGTACCCTCAGCCCGGTATCTGCTCTTGAGCGTCCAAGTTACTTGAGCCTATTGCTCCAGCCCATATTGCTGCCTAGTGATGCCACCAAGCAGGTGTGGGTTATCTGGGCCAGACCCAGAGGATTCAGACCAGAAGACAGAGAGTCTCCATTGTTAAGATACTGTTTGGAGAGTTGGCTTCAGGGGACGGTACTTGCCTTTTCATCTCACTCTTACTCAGAATCCTCTAAATTTCATCTGGAGATCTTTCAGAATGAAACTACTTTTTATTGTTGGCGGGTCAGAGGTCTTGTGTGTCTCAGATCTCACCCCTAATACCTTGATCTTAAAACCTCCATCAACTGAGGTACAATTAAGTCTGTCTTCATGTTTTACCTATGAAATTATATAGTTGTTGAGCTTTTCTTTTGGGGCCTTATTTTATTATAATGTAAAAAAGATTTTCCTCTTAACATGATTTAGGAAGATTTTATTTTTTGGATGTTGTCAGAAATTACAGCAATATATTCATAAATACCTAATTACTACATTCAACAAATAATAATACAATACAATTAATTCAAACAAGTACACTTAGAACAGGTTTAATTTCACAGCATCTAAACTGCCCCCAGAGTGACCGAGGCATCGGTGTTCCTCCCTCCCACCCCTGTATGGGTTTACTGTTCTAGCAATTAAGCACAGGGTACATACAAAGTAACAACCAATTAGCATGGTCTTCCTCAGGTCAAGGCAGAGATAAGGAGTTTAAGCACTGGATCAAAAAGTTGGGGACAGGCTACTACTGCAAGTAGTAAGAAAGTCAACAGGTTGATTACTTGAAAGAGTATAGAGAATGCTGCTAAGTGGCTAACATACACTTTAAAAAGTAACAGAATAGGTTTGTGCTGACCATCTCCATCTTGTGGCGGATCCCTGGAATTTTCTACACTTTAAACACACAGCTCAGAGGGAAAAGGGTTTGAAATTCAGCTTAACTTTTGAGATTTGGCAGTATTGTGAGCTACTTGAAGAAAATACTATTCTGCTACAAGCTTAAGGTTTCCTGTTATAATTCTTTGCTGCTGAAGGTGTGGGTTCCTTTTTAATACTCTGAATATCTGTATGGGCACAATCTATTAGAGTGTCAATACCAATTAAGTGTTTTATCCCTTTAAGATTAGAATATAGATAGACTAAAATGTTAAATCCTACCCTGGTCACATATCTGAGACAATGGATTAGGAGCATATTTTATCATGTCACTTTGGTTCTGATTATATGAAACAAAGAAAAACTTGTTTTGAAGATCTGATTAAATGTGGAACCAGATTTAGTGTTGGGAGGTATCCCTTAAAAGTATAGTGAATTCCTCTGCAGAGGACAGATGGCAGCTGTCCCTTCCAGGTAACACAGGAAGACTCCTAGTCGAGAAGGACTGAGGGCTTCACACAAATACTGACACACGAGACACAGAATCGACTCTAGAGCACATTTGATGTACTTCTCAACTTTCTTTCAAATGCAGTGGTGAAAGAGCTGAATAAAAAGCTTCAGGGAATGCATATATGTCAAATTTTTGTGAAGCCCAACTGAAAACAGATTTAGATGCTACTGTGTCCTTTCAGAATTAATTATAGGAAAATAAGTGTTTTCAGATTATATAAAACTAATTGTTGGATGGGAAAACCATTGTTGGGTACTACATCTTAGTGGTGGACTTTTGTTTTCAAGAGACATTTTCTTCTTTTTCTTAGTTTATTTGTGCTGCCTTACTGGTTTGTATTTGTATTCTGATTGTCATTTCTTGAGCATGTGAATGTTCAGAGATCTCCACATGTAGGTGGGAGAATGGTGAGGCAGAAGGGTTGAGAAGCTCAAGGGCAGGGTAAAGGTGGGATTTCCACCCAGAAGGGGAGAAAGCAGTTATTGCTAGCTCAGTGACACAGCTCCCACCCCAGGCAGACCTCACCTCTCTGTAACGGCAAGTTGTTTGTCCCACAGGCCATGAACTCTCCCCATACCAAAAAAATCCAACCAAGGGAGCGCCCCTTGGATGGCCAGGGATGGGCTGTGCTTTTCTTTTCCTTTATGCTTGAGATCTGCTTTTTCCTTTTGCTTAGCCAAGGCTATTACCAAAGCTCATTAGCAAAAGCATCCAGACATCATCTGTGATGTAGGAGGAGGCCTGGGAGTGAAGTGCTAAGATGTGACTCTTAAGCTTTCAGGCCAGAAACTGCAAGCAGATTTTAAGTAGAGAAATTCAGTAAGAGATCACCCTGCTTGTTGGCAGGTAGTGCCCTCTGCACACCTGTGGAACGTGTTGGCCTCTCAGTGTCTTTCAGGGGAGGAGGACTGCAGCACAGCCCATTGAGTTCTCTTCCAGTCGCTTCTGTGGAGAGGAAGGTGCTTGTTGACTGCTGATAACACTGGCGGCACATTTGTCTGAGTTTGCTAATAACTGGAAGATTCTTGGCAGATGTACAAAGCAAACTGTGCAGGGGCCGATAAAGCGACACAATGCCAGCTGCCAGCAAGCTGCTCTGCACAGCAAAGGCTGGAGCTGAGGGCTTAGCCACTGGTCGCAGTAGTGAGCAGCCAGCACACAGGTCATCTGCCCTGCCTAGGGCCAGGGCTCTGTTTGTTTCTCCCCTACCCCCCCACCAGACCAGCGAGTGATGGGTTGCCTTGGCCTCTGGTGAGGGCCCATTTGGGCAAGAGATGCTGTCTTGATCTACACTAAACACTGCCTGAATGAGCAGTAACAGACAAGGGGGAAGGACTTGCCCACTGCTTCGCTTTGGTGTGATGAGCCCAGTTTCTGGCCATTCCTGTGCTTGTCACAGTAAGTTCAAAAGGAGGGGTTCAGCTCAGACATCGTTTACCCTACTTTAGGCTTTTACAAAGCTTTGCATCTATATAAACCCTCTAAAGTTCCTATTCTGCACCTGCTCTCAGGCATCATCTTAGAATTCTATCGCAGAAATTATTTCCTGAAAGGTTTTTTTAAAAGCCCCACACCCACATGTGCACATGATTGCCACACACAGGTTCTATTTTGTACCCACCACAGACAATTCCCCCTCCTCACTTAACAGCAATGGGTTGTATTTGCTATCAGTGTGTCCAAATGGGGTGAGGGCGAAGGAAGAGGCAAGCAGTAACGCATGGCTTTCTATGTCAGTTTCTGGTGCAACTGAAATTAAAAATGAAGTGATCGCATAGGCGCCAGTGGTAAGCTCTTTTACTTTTCTTCTTCTTTAATTTTTAAAAACACTTCAATATTTTAATGTCCTGACCAGCAGCAGTACAAACACTAAAAGCAAGGTTTTTTTTTTTTTTGCCCAGAAAAACAAAAACAGAACAAACAAAAACCCCCAAACAGGAAAAACAAACAAACAAAAATCCCCCAAACCACATATTAAAAATGGCAGGCTTTTTATAACAATAATTAAAGTAATAAAAACATACAAAACTTTGTTTTTTAATATATATACACAGTACAAGGCTGAAGCACCTTTGACTTTTCTCTCAAAATTTCGTGTGTATGAAAACACCACCCACTGCAGTAACAATTTGGTGGGTGTGAATATATGTATACATAGAGCTCTGTACATTCTCCCCCACAGAGTAAAAAGGTACCTTTAGTTTGTGGATTCGTTTTATCTTTAGGTAAGAGCTTTTCCAGGGAAAAGCCTTTGGGTTGTTGCTTTGTGTGCTCCTAGGACCTGTTGCTTTGAAGAAAATTTTGCAGAAAAGTAACAAATAAGCCCTTTTTATTTACAATGCACCCAACCTTTTGAGCTGAAGCAAGTCTCATTCCTCTGGAGGAATGAAACCCACCCCATCACTGCAGCAAAAGCAAACTTCGTTCTTGAGGCATAACAACATGGCAACACAAGAAACAGAAAATAACCAGTTTGATCCAATCATATGCACAGGGGGCTATAAATGATAAAGTTTTAGTGTTGGTAATGGAGCTTTCATTTTCAGATTAAAAAATAATGACGTGGGGGAAGGAGGAGTAAAACCACCTTTAAAAAAAACTATGGGCATCCTACATTGGTTGGTTGCTCGCTGAATGACAAAGGTGATTCAACTGCATTGAAGTCAAGGTGAGTCTGTTCTTTTTTTCTGGAGCCTGGAATCCTTTGCTTCATGCATGGCACATTCTTGTTTTTAAGCTTCAAACCTCCCAGTGAAAAATATTAAATATTCAAGGTAATAAAATAGATAATATTTCTATACTATAGGTTCAGCCTAGTGCAAGGGAAACCGTCACCTGGGATATCCCTTAAAGTAGCCCCTAGGCCAATGCATTGCAGGCAAGGCAAGGCACTTCCGTAAGTGGTCCAGTTCTGCCTGGAGCCGCTCCCTTTCTGAGACAATCTTCTGCTTCTGGCTCCTCAACTCCTGGGAAGAAGGAAATTCATGTCAAAATAAACCCATCTTGTCTGCAAGGAAATGCGTGTGATGCATGAAAGCACTGGATGCCTTGTGGAAAGGCGAACCTTCTACTTTGAAAATATCCCCTTCCCAGCCTGTGTTCTGAGAATGGCCTCTGGGGACAGCTTGAACTGGCTCTTCGAGAGCCCTAGATTCTCATGATACCTGCTGTGAAAGGATCAGTGTCCACTGTTGTCTTGGCTCAAACCCTGAGTCTCAGAACCCGCAGATGTAAAAACTTCAGGAGTGATCTGAGACCTGCTCCCTGGAGGAAGTCTGTTGGACTGATACCCCTAGTATAGCTGGGAGACTTGCTGAGCTTGGCTGAAGGTTGTGTGAGGTGGTTTTCCTTGCCTCAAGAACTCTCCTTGTACAATAAAATCATCTTCTGCCCTCCTTGGCAAATCACAGTAGGAGACCAGTACAGGCAATAAGTAATTCTCCAAGAAGGATATGTAAGCAGCATCTCCACTCTTCTAGGATCAATATTCTGCAAGTTAAAGATACTTCTCTCCTTCTCTCCTTAGCTTTATCTTGGATAACCAACCCATACCTGAATTTTCCCCTTAAGAGTATGAGTTTCAATTTCTTAAGAGCAGATTTCCCTCTAAAACTTATCTTTATGGGTGCTCTTGAACCTCAACTTGAAGACACCCCCCCGCCCCACCCCATTCCTTGCTGACTTACTGCCACGCTGTGGGAGAGCTGCTCTGCAGTCAGGCTGAGGCTGTAGTGCCGGGCCTCCAGCCGTCTGCACTGTGTCTGTAACACCTGCCGCTCCAGATTTTGCTCTGAAAAAGAGAAGAAATGATGGTGTACCTTCTGTGCGCGGGCCGGGGGCCTGGCGAGTGCACCCCTCCTTGCACAATGCCTTCCTGGCCAGCAAAGGCCCCTGCCTCCTGTGGACCACAATGCTCCCAGCTCTTTGAATTGTACCGGTAATTCATAAAATGTCACTAAATTAAACCCAATCCAACAAAAGGATCTAGACCCAAAAAGCAGATGAAGAGTTACAGATTAGGAAGAAATGTTATGGCTTTAAAATGCATCTTTCAAAAAGAAAGAAAATGCCAGAATAAACTTAGAAACTGAAAGCACATATTAAATTAGTAAAATAAAATCTCTGCTTTACCAAAATATACTAAGCCTAGTTTTAATAAGAATGATTTCAAGCCTTCAAGGATAAATCCCTACTTTATAGAAAGTGTTTCAGAGAATGAAAAACTGGGAAAGCTACCTGATTGATTTTATAGAGGCTAGAACAAAGAAAGTACAATCAAAGAACATCAATTAAAAATCCTAAAGGTACTAACAAATTCAAGAATGGAGCAACTCAAAAGATGAAAAACAAGGTGGTCTGGATCTCAACAGGTATAGAAAATACATTAGTTAACTTTTGACAGTTATATATAAACTCAGCAAATGCAAACCTTCATTTTTTTTTTTTCTTTTTAGAGACATGGTCTTGCTCTGTTGCCCAGGCTGCGGTACAGTGGCACCATATAGATCACTATAACCTCAAACTCCTAGACTCAAGTGATCCTCTCACCTCAGCCTCCCAAGTAGCTAGGACTACAAGTACACACCACCATGCCTGGCTAATGTTATTTTTTGTAGAGATGGGGTCTCGCTATGTTTCCCAGGCTGGTCTCAAACTCCTGGCCTCAGGTTATAAGTGATGGGATTATAGGTGAGAGCCACTGCGTTTGGCCACCTTCACTCTTTAATAGAATGCTCCTAAAGTTTCACAAGACAACACAGTGCCTCTATTTGACAGCACTAGAGGTCCTAAGCGATGCAATATGACAACAAAATTAGAAGTAAAAAAAATTCAAAAGGAAAGAACCAAACCTTTTATTTGCAGACAGTTTGATCATCTATGATCTTCATCTGAGTGCTATCTAAGGAATAATCATAGGTGATGAAAACTTAAAAATCCAAAATGAAAAAATGACGTGAAATCAGGTAGTTTTCCCTGTTTTTCATTCTCTGAAACACTTTCTATAACGTAGGCATTTATCCTTGAAGGCTTGAAATCATTCATATTACAACTAGGCTTAGTATCTTTTGGTGATAACTAAATTTAGTAAAAGAAAACTTCATGGAGAAAAATAGAAATTACCATATTCATAGACAAGGATGCCAGTTCTCCCCAAGTCTTTTAATTTAATGCAACTGAAATTCCTGACAGGGTCTTTACGGGGGGTAGAGCACAACAAGGTGATGCTAAAATTCATGGGGGAAGGCAGGGGCCAAGAACAGTGGAGCAGTAGCTTAGAGCAGAGTGCGTCAGGGGAGTTGCTCTCCAGACAGCCAAGAGGTGTGGAGCTCTGGCACAACTTGGGGCAGGCCAGGAGCAGATGGGCGATGTGGCATGTGTGCAGCCACGCCCAAGGGGGTGTCACTCGAGCTGTCGGGACAGTTGTCTGGCTGGGAGAGGTGCAGTGAGACTCCTGCCCTACTCTCCACTCACAGACACATTCTAGGCGCAGTTAGAAAAGCAGAACCTAGAGACTTTCAGAAGAAAATACAGAAAAACCGACGACTTCGGGGTAGGGAAGGGATGCCAAACAAGGCTCCAAAAAACACCCGGAAAAGACTGATAATGCTGTCTATTGCTTCTGGACATATATGTGTAAATCTAAAAAAAACCAGCATGTAAGGGAGTGTTGGGCCATAAATTCAATGTAAGGATCCCAATCAAGGGGAGGAAGCAGAGTGTGGGGCCCCATACCCTGGTTGTGGCTACACAGGCATCTGTTTTGTTAGTCTAGACAGTTTTGTGGTTTAAAAATACCATCCGAACATTTCAAAGTATTATTTGAAATGACTTGACATTCATAATCAAGTCTTCATATTTAATGTAACATTGTAATACATGATAAAAAAGAAAACTTGAATTCAGTGGTATCATCATAGCTCACTGCAGCTTCAAACTCCTGAGCCCAAGTGATCCTCCCACCTCAGCCTCCTGAGTAGCTGGGACTAGAGGTGTGCACCACCATGCCTGGCTACTTTTTTATTTTTTTGTAGAGATAGATAGAGTCTTACTATGTCAGCCCAGGCTGGTCTCAAATTCTTGGCCTCAACTGATCTCCTGCCTCAGCCTCCCCAAGTGCTGGGATTATAGGCCTGAGCCACCACACCCGGCTGAAAACTGTTCTATGATACGGTAATCAACCGCAAGAGGCAATAGCAGTGACTGGCCCAGCCTGGCAGTGCCCGCTGTGCCCCAACAGGGCCTTTTACAACATTCTGAGGAAACAGACACAAGGTGGTGTGTTGTAAACACAACAGTGCCCAACTCCGCAGTGCCTCGTGACCCCACTCCCTGATGTGGGGGCTACGTGCCTGGGTCTGCACAGTGCCCTGCAACATCATTCTGGGTTCTGCCAGGAGAGGCAAGCCTTCGGCTAAGCCTTTTCCAAGAGCTTGCCTCCTCCAGCAAAGTGCTTGTCCAGAGGTGAACTTCAGAGTAAAGGCAGCTGAAAACATGACTGGCAAACATTGGCCATGAAGCTGTCCCTGCAGCATGGGGATTTTGTCACACCTGTGAAGGTCGGGCACTGGGGCTCCAGCTAAGTCAACAAAGTAGACTGTTTTCCGGGACTCTTGTATGAAGCCAAGGCATGCGTCAGAACTAACAGAATATTTTAGATGCAGCCCAGACAGCAGGGCCTGCATTTGGGCCATCATGCTAAGTGACAGGGCCCACATATAGCTGGCATTATGGTAATTAGGTGTCCCCAGTGAGAATGGCCTCAGGTTTGAGCGTAAGAAAGTACGAAAGTACTACCACCAGCCTGGGGGAACACTCATCTTCTCATATTTGTATCTAGTGTGCCCCAGGAAATGTAAGTTCTGGTGCCACGAAAACTGAGGCTGGCCAACGTCCTACATGAATTAGTCATTTAGCTTACTTTCCAAACTGACTTTATTGGCCTCTCCTCCCACTACCCCCTCTTGTACCTTCTATGTGTTCCTGGTAGGCTTCAAAAATTGCCTCAATCCCTTGCCACTTGTGCCTGGGGGCCTCTTCGTCCTCTTCTCCATCATCCTCCTCCTCGTCGTCCTCCTCTGAGTCCCGGTCCATCTCCTGGGTGGGGGGCGCCTTCCTCACTGTGGGGGGCTCCTGCTGCCCATTATGCTGGGGTGGAGGGACACGGCTGGAGGACTGCAGCTCGGGAATGTTGTAGTGAATGGATGTGTCGATCTTGTGGTTCTGCTCTGCGGACAACACAGCTACACTCCCTGGTGAGAAGAGGACAGGACTTATGTCATAGTGTGTGTATGGGGTACGGACACAGGATGTTGTCGTGAAAGGGTGCTTTGCCCTGCCTTTGGTGCAGTCAGTGTGACTGCAGGTCTCTAGGCAGACAAGAATGTCTAGCCAAAACCAACACCATAAGGAAAGGTCAGAAACAGCCACAAGGACAGTGGCAGACCTGAGCTCCAACCAGTCCTAACATGTGGATGATCTTGGCAGAGTTCATCTCAAAGCTTGAATTTCTTTGTAGGTTTGAGCTTGGTCTATAGCTGGCCCTCAGTAAATACCAGCGTCGTCTTCTCCTGAAATGTAGGTATTTCAGTCCCTGAGCACAACCGGGGTTCTGCCCTCTACCAGAAGTCAGCTTTGTTGTGACCTATTTAATTAGGGTCTTCGCTGTCTCCGGGCACATGCCTCCTTGTATGGATGGCAACCCCTGAGGCTGGCTTAATCAATGGACCGGTTTGGTTCAAACCGGTATGGCAGGGTAACTTTAAAATCGTGACATGAGGAGCATAAGGCCAGGAAAGAGCTGGAAGAAAACAAGGCAGGAAAAATGTGTCATAGGGCCACAGAAAAACCTCTGCAAAGTGTGTCTGGAAGGGATAGGGAGGACACTAGGAAGCTTCTAAAAGCACCTCAAAATCCCACTGTACAGTTGTCCCTCAGTTTAGGGGGATTAGTTCTAGAACTTGCAAGGATGCTAAAACCCGAGGATGCTCAAGTCTATTATATAAAATGGTGTAGTATAACCTATGCACTTCCTCCCGTATACTTTAGACTACTCATGATAGCTAATGCGATGCCCACACACCATTTCATCTGCGTTGATTCAATGTAGTACTTGGCATGGGGCAAACTCAAAGTTTTGTTTTTTGGAACTTTGTGGAATTCCCCCCCACCCCCCCAATATTCCCAGTCCGAGGTTGGTTGAATCTACAGATGCGGAACATACAGATACAGAAGGCCGACTGTAACATCTCCTGTAGATACCACGGTGGAGGAAGGAATCTCTGCCTTCAGGAGTGGGGAACATCTAGTCAAACATTTCTGTCTCGAAAAATATGATTTTCAAGTAAGTTCATAATAAAAATCCAATAAAGCACTCTTCCTTATTTTGGGGGAGTCTGTTAATCACTGCAAAACCAGTGCCCGCTCGTGTTCTCTCCTTTGCTTCTTAGGGATCAGTTTGTTAACAGTGTTAACTTGGGTAAAAGACACCACAGGGTCAAGAGGTAGATGTCTAAAAATGCTTTTTATCTATTCACCTTTTATAGCTTGTAACAAAATAAACACTTAAACATGGTTTTGGCATAACAACTAAATTATTTCCTTCTGACTATTAGAGTTTATAAAAATTTATTTCATACGCAGTAGTTACTTAATTGTTGAGGATTCTTTTCTAATCAATTTCAACTTCTGATTCACTGGAGATAAAGTATACTGACCCCCAATCTCTGACCTTCAGTGAATCTGGAGACTAAGGTGCAGGGCTTGGGCAACTGTTACGTCACTGAGTGCCCGCCAGGCCTGGACACCCACTGGTGCCTAGTTTATTTCCAGGTAGGTCCTGTGGGAGACTCTAGGGAAGTCCTTCTGCTGAAGAATGCACGGAGTACTGTTTTTGCCAGCAATGTACCTCTTTTGGACTTAATAAAAACTCAGATAGTATCACTTGTTAAACATCCTGGGAGTGTGGTCCAGAGACCAATAGCATCAGCGCTACCCAAGAACCTGCTAGAAATGGAGTCTTGGGCCCTACCCCAGACCTGCACCTGACGAGATCCCCAGGTGCCTCACAGGCACTGAGGTTTGACAGGCACCATCACCGTGCACATGGCCAAATAGGGTGAGCCCATGGCCACGTCTGAACAGCTGCTGGCGCTTGGGACCATTAGCCAGCCGCTATAGCAGCACAGGAGCTGAGTGGGGATGGGCAGCTTCATTACCTTTATGCTTCTGCAGGGCCTTCTGGGTGGACTGCAACACTGACTCATGGAACTGATGTGCAAACTCTTCCGCCATGAAGGGCTCCCACGGCTTGCTCTTCCCATTGAAGCTATGAGACAATGGCACGGGAATGTCCTTGGGCACAGTGCCCCGGATGTAATGAAGCATGCTCAGGCTCTTCTTGCCCCCGGGGGCCTCGCTCAGCCTGGCCTTCTCACCACTGGCAGGAGCTGGCTCCTGGACTCTCGATAGCTCTTGGGGCCGGAGCTGTTCCAGCTTCCCAGACTCCATGGCCTTTGGGATGTCAGCAACAGCGACAGGCTTATCCATATCCAGAGAAGCTTGTTGCGTGGCTGGTTCTTTTAGAGACAGAAAGCGAAGGAAAATGTTAAAAGCTGCAAGTTAACAGGCTAAGTGTCCAGCACACAGGCCGTGGTCTCTAGAGCTTACATTTAACAAAGACCTAGTGCAAAGAACCAAGACTTGGGGGACATTTAATTAACCATCGTGCACAAGGCCATGGTCTGAAGATGGTGATGTGTTTAGCAGCAGCTCCATCCTAGAAAGGTGCCCCAAGAAGGCACCTGGGAGGAAAGAGATCTGAAGAAGCAGCAAGTCGCTTCAAGCCATCAAAACAGTCCAGAGGTATCTAGTCCAACTGGGCAAGAAAGCACGTGAGGAGCTGGGAGTAGGGCCGGACCATGAGAGTCCCTGTTTCATCTGGCAGCGTGGAGAGGTACAATCAGAGACATGAGAAGAGAGAAGGTGTGAAAGCAGGTGTCGGCAAGGCCTGGAAGGAAGAACGAGCAAGACAAAGATGCAGGAAGAAGAGAGCTAGGGCAGGGCCAGCAGGCAGGCTGGTGGTGGGACCAGGCCGCACGCACTAAGGCTGGAGCAGGTCTTCCTTCCTGGGACAGCACCTCAGTGGCTCGGGCCACCGGACAGGCCTCCAGACAAGACTTGGTGCTGCAGCGGAGGGATGATAGCTATGACCACGCTGACCACCTAACAGCTCTGTAGAAGCTGGGACCCTCCCCTCAATTCTGAACCCCCCTCCTGACTCTCATGCTGTATCCTGAGGACCATCACAACTGTGTGGGAGCCGTATGCTTGTGTGACAGGGATAGAAAGACACAGTCTCGAGGAAGTCAGATTCCCGATGATGAAAACCTTGAGCGGTTGTCTCTGACCATGGGCAGCCCACAGGATGGTCCCGGGCGTGGCGGGTGGGGCTGTCCTTCCCTTACCACTCAGGGAAGCGGCAGGACTGTCCCTCGGAGAGTTTGTCAAGGAGTCTGCCATTGCTGCTGACAGTGCCTTCTGCTTCATGGCACGGAGCATCTCAACAAGTCTCTCTTTGTCTATGAGAAAAGCAGCCTGAGATTAACGAGGCGGTGGTATCACTGTTGAGAGGGAAGGACAGTGGGATTCTAGCCTAGTCTTGACGGGCAGGTGCAACCACTTTAAACCAAGAAAAACCAAAGCAAGCACCACAGGACAGGCCGTGTTTAAAGGAAGAAACCTTCATTTTAAAATGAGCCCAGATTCCTCTTGGCATTTACATGATGTTTTAGGTGTATTCCAAGAAAGCTGTGTATGTGCGGTGATCACAGCTCTGTACAATACTACGTACCCAGGGTCTTCGTAGTAACTTCGAAGGATATATTATTTTAAAAAGATAGCCCCGACACAAGGAAACACCCAAAGGCCCACGCCTAGCCTCTGAGGCACAGCATGTTCTTCCTCCCCCCACTCTTGATGCTCCAGTGTTATTTCACAATTGGTGCCATTTCCTGTATAGGAACGAAGATCCCAAGATGTTCCGCGGAGCGAATTCCTGTTTTGGTGGCACTTCTTGATGACTCTGAAACTTAAGTAGCCACAGTGCCTATGGTGTCCTCTAGAAATTCAGCCAGGGAAAAGACGCTTTTTGCAAACAAAATGGCACGTTTCTAGGATTTGTGCTAGCAATCAACATGTCACTGACCCTCCCTCAAAGGAAAAGTGAAAACTTCAACTTACTGGTTAAAAAAGAAAAGTAAACTGCTATATATACTCCAATAAAAAAAAAAAAAACACGTTGAAGCAGCTAAAGGACCAAGAAATAACTTTCTGCTTTCCTCTGACTCTCCCAGGGAGCAGGCCAGGTGTCTGCAAGGGACCCGGAAGCATGAGAGGGGCACGGCCAGGAATGTCAACATCTTGCTGCCAACCTGGTGTGTGTTGGGCAGAAACCCTGAGGAAGAGCTTCAATGGCACCATTTCTTCTGCTGTATGGATTCCAGCCCAAAGGGTCTGCCCCAACACGGCCCTGGGTGGCCAGACTGATCTGGAAGCATCTTTCAGGGAAGCATCCATTCACAGCATGTGCTGCTCTGCCTGGCGGCTACAGGCCATACCCACACCTCCCTCCTGCCATCAGAACATGAAGCCCAGTGGACCACATCAGCAGTCCAGCAAGAGGAAAAGCCTGCACCACGCAAACCTGGAGTGCCTGGCACCTCCCCTCACTCCCAGGTGAAGTCGCCGAAGCACTCTACTCAAAGATGCACCTCTCAGGCGCTGGAAGATGGATAAAAGACAAGGACAGTTGTCAGCTCGAGACCAGCTTTACATACAGAAAGAAAACCATTGCGTCTTCACATCTACCCAGGATGCAACAAGAGCAAATGGGCTCCAAACAGGCTGAGCGTGCCAGGTAAGAGCCACTGGGGTGGGTTTGGGTTTGTGAAAGCAGAGAGGCTGCCTCGGGACTGGGTGTTCCCAAATCCTCCCAGAGTCCACGGGCCCCACCTGCTTCTTGAGAAGCACATGGCAGCCACCCTAGTGAGCCCCCCCTTCCCACCCCGTGCAAGGCCAGGTGAGGCCATACCTTTCCTCTTCTCGGCGCTGATATGGGTCAGGTTGAAGATGGTCAGGAACTTCTTCTTTTCTTCGAAGTTAGGGCTGTTGTTCATCTCATCGGGGCTGTAGCGGGTGGACAGTGCCAGTCTTGGCGAAGGTGTCTGCCGCTTGCTCTGAATCGCTGGAGGGGACGGGCTTCGCTCTCTCAGCATCCGCCGGCGCTTCCTCCGCTTCTGTGCCACCAATTCCTCCTTCTGCTGTTGGGTGGTCAAGCCAAAAAGTTGCAAAAACTCTAGCTTCTAGATTGGGAAAGAAAACAAATGAGTTTGAAGCCACTGACAGTGGTATGTTTTCACTGTCCTGGGGCCCCTTCTCCTGGGGTCCTTGAAAGTTTGTGCCGTGGCCGACTCTGTGCCAGGCAACAGAGGAACTGGGTAGGGGGCGGGGAGCACAGACCATGCCAGGACTTCTGTGTCCTGGCATCCTGCACCTTGCAATGCAGGATGGCCAGGGGTGTGGAAGCCAAGAGCCCAGCCCAGAGTGCGCCGCAGCAGCGGTGGGAGCCCAGTACCTCAGAGGATGTATCCAGTTTGAGGGGCGGCTGCTCAGCCACGCAGCGCAGGTGGGCCCTGACCTCCTCCTCATCGCTGTCGTCGTAAGAGTCATCCAGGTCATAGTAGTACCCTGATGGCAGAAATGGCTGTACTCAGCCAGGCAAGGAGCTTCGACTCTCCAGGGGGCACTCGGGGGCACGTGTGCAGACCACCCGTCAGGCTGGGCGGAAACCTGCATTAACCCGTCTTGGTACAGCAGGTACTAAGCTTCCCCGGGATCCACAGCTGCAGTGGCCCCCACGTGGCTGTGCAGTCCCTGGGCTAACAGTGACCACCCCCCCCCCCAGCATGGGACCATTCACCACACAGGCCTGGGGCCGTGTCCACGGCAACACAAGGCTGTTTGTACACACATGCTCCTTCCTGCTGCGGCCATCTGTATCCGTTAGCTGGGAGGGAGTAGGCACGCACAAGCTCATCCTCTCAGAAGCACAGAGAACAATAGCAGAGCCCCTGCCCCAGGGGCACTGGGGTGTCCCCCTCTTCCTTTACAAGGTGAGTTTAGGAGAAAAGCCCCAGTTGGGCCCTAAATCTAGCCCAGACCAACAACCCAGGAAGACTGCGCCTACACTCCGGCCTCTGGTTGAGGAGGCTGAGTTCAACACTGGACTGGACCTGAGTTTCCAACAGGACAAAGAAACTGGTGTGGAGCCCCTTGTCGGGTGTCTGCTGAGGACTTGAGCCCCTGCTCCCTCTTGGCCAGACATGGGTGCAGGTGGGGACAGCCCTTACACCTGGGCCTGTTTACCTGATTTCACTGGGGAACTTAGGCAGCAGATGACTGGGGTTCCCTCCCACCCCCAGCAGAGATAGGAGGGAAGTGCCCGACCTCCTGCCCCGGCCTGGGGCAGTGCCAGCTGCCACTGCCTCATCCCCCCAGCCCACCTGCCTGTGCTTGATGATGGCAGCCCCATGTGTAGAGCCCTGCTGGGCCCAGGCCCACTCAGTCTCTGGCCTGCTCCCCTGTTATGCTTCACTATTAATACTTAAAACCATCGTATTAGCCTCCATTCATCATTTATTAATCGTGCATGTCTGCAGAATCGTCTTTACAGACAAGCTTTGATTTGGCTTTATGGGGCAATTTGCACTGAGGCAGGACAGGCAAGAGGCCGAGGGTCTGTCTCCCCAGCAGAGGTGTCAGGTTGCTGCACGAAGCCGGTGAACTTGTGGGTAGACAGCTGTCACTAGGGCTCCCTTGTCCCCCCTAAGCTCCCCTCCCCGAGCAGGTCAGGGGCCCTCCAGAGAGGCCAGACCTTTCTCCTGGGCCTCTCGCCGCCTGCGCTCCTCTAGGTCCAGCTTGCTGACCAGCCTCCGACGCTGTTGCAGGAACTCGTCATAGATGTAGGTGGGGTCAGGGACCCGTGGCGCCGGGGGCCGGTAGGGCGAGCCAGGCTTCAGGGTCCCAGTGAGCTCCCCAAGGGGGGCCGCCTGTGAGAGGGAGGCCCGCTGCTGGCCCAGGAGGGTCTGGGTGGACTTTTCGAGCTCAGTGAGGAAGGGTCCAGGCCCAGGGGGGAAGGCCTGGTGCTCTAGGCTCCCCACCTCCCTTGGGGGCGGCGGCTGGTACTTGTCCAGGGGGGTGGTCTCACGCTTCCGTGGCCCCTCCTCTGCCTTCTCCGGGCAGTAGACCCGCTCCACCTTCACCAGCGGCACAGTTGCCTGGCGGCTGGGCTCGAAGGCAGCCGTGTGGCTGTGCAGAGGGTGGCTCTCGGCCCGCCTTGTCTCCAGGGTGCTGTCCATCAGGGATACTGGATTCCAGAGGGCTGTGGGCACTGTGTGGTGCTGGGGCTTGGGCGAGATCAGAGGCGGCGGCCCTCCAAAGTGCTGCGGGGGGTCTCGGCTGCCCGGCTCGTGCCGGTTTTGTCCCAGCCTAGAGATTGAGCAGACGAGCCCCTTAGTCCTGGGAGAACAGATCTGCCAGCCACCCACAAGCTCCCCAGGCCATCTGCCAGCTCCCAAGGTGGCCGGGGCTGCAGGGAGTACGGGCTGCACGCCACCCTAAGGGCCTGTGCTTCATGTCCCTCCATTTCCTCTTCAAACAACCTAAGACAGGTGTGTGCATACCTGTTCTGAGAGTAGGACTGGGAGGCTCAATGCCTAAGCTGCTTGGGAAGGTGGAGACCCTCTCAGGCCTGGCCAGACCTGCTCTCGATCTTGTTTCTCACCTGCTTGTATGAAGTCCCATGATAGGCCCTCCTCATTTTCTATGGGGAAGCCCACTTGTGCTGGAGTGTAGCCTACCACTGACACCCTCCTCTGCCAAGTAAGGGGTGGACGAGAGGGCGGGCAGGCTGCCTTCACAGGCACTGCCACTCTCCCCCCGCCCCTGCCGCTGTCCATGCAGGTGGCAAGGCATGAGCTTCTAGCATGTGCCCAGCCCAGAGCCCCACCATGTGCCCTGCTGGCCCCCAGCCGTCCCCATCAGAACTGTAGTGACCCCATGTAGCCCGAGCATCTAAAACAAGACATGATTTACAAAGGGATATATTGGGTGTTGTTTCTCCAAAAAAATTTTTTTTTTCTTAAGGGAGATAGTTACAGGATGTTTGAACCTGTACTACCCCAGTGACCCAGGGCAAGGTCTGAGGGGAAGGATGGGGCAGAGGCCACGGCAGCCACATGGCCAGGCTCTCAGGACTCTCCCTGCCTGGGGGGTGCTGTTAAACACAGCTGCCTGGGCCCTTCTTACTTATTCCACACTCGATGCTGGGAGCTAAACCCAACGCCACTATACCTCTGAGCAGCAGAGTGCAACAGGGAACCGTATCAAGAAACTATGTGTCCTTAAGTAAACAGCAAAGGGATAAAACCTGCCAGCAGAATAAATATTTCACGAGCCACAGCCAAGCACTGAACGGTTTTCTAGCTTGGAGCACAAAGGCCCTGTCAGGACATCAAGTTCAGTGCACGCTGTAAGGCTGCAGGTACAGCCAGCCACCATGGGATCCACTAGGGCCAGGCAAGGGCCCGGCCCTGCTTCCCTGCACACCCCAGGCCAGCACAGGGCTCATAGGTCTTAAGGCAGAGGCCCCCCAGGCTGAAAGCAACAGCATGTGAGTGGACGAGGCCCTGACACCTGTACTGGGGTCCTGGGGAGCCCCAAGGAAGATGCCTGTGAGAGTTGGGGCACCCTGATCTCATCAAGCAATGCCAGATTTGAACCAGCTGCCCTCTCGGTCCTCTTAGAGCATGAGGTGGACTGGGGGGCAGAGGCAGCTCACTAGCAGGTGAATTTGAGCCTTTGGGAGGCCTGGGGGTCTGGTAGGCAGAGGGACAGTCTGCAGCAGAGGGGAACCCGCTCTGGCCATGCTGGGCAGCGAGAGCCACAGGGAGAAGCAGTCAGTGGGCGTGGGTGGCAATTCCCTCCCAGTCATACCTGATTAGCTGAGCTAGTTCCCTTGCTGCCCTACTCAACAAGGGAGGAGCGGAAAGGGAGGAGGGGAGCGAGTGAATTTAAAACTGCAGGGCACCTCCATCCCAGACACCCAGGGGTTTCTTTATCCCAGCATAGCACCACAGCAGCACAGCAGTTGAGGGCTGCAAAGACAGAAATCCTTGTGTACAGCCGAGGAAACTGAGGCCCAGAAAACAGAAGCAGTGTCCCCGGGTCTGAGTTGGGCCTAGAACCTCCGTCTCCACCAACTCCTGTGAGGATCTCAGCCTAGACCTTCAGAATGAGCTCTGGAGGGATCTGATGTGGGGGACACAGACCAGCACTGCCCCCACAGCAGGAGTCCCAGGACAGGCGGGAGCAGGGCGGGCCGGTGGGTACCAGCGCCCAGCTCACCCAGTAAGTACAGCAGCCAGGGGTCCTAGACGCAGGCACGAGGACCTCCGAGAGAATTCTAATGGGGCTAGAGAATGGGTGTATCTTTTATTACAAAAGCAATAAAGCTAATGTTTTACTTAAATAAAAAATAAAGGCAGTCTCCTCATTAAAAAAAGTCCAAGCTCAAAAACAGAGGAAGATACTAAGAACAGGTGTTATTAATGATTAAAGCTTCTACCTCGACCTCTTCAGGGGCCACGAATGGCCTCCTGGGGACCCGGCCAGGCTCCGGGGCAGGGCCCTGGCTGTCCCTTCACTTGGGGATGGGGTACCTCTCAGCAGCTGACTTTCCTCCTCAGCTTCCTCACAGGCTGCATGGGGATCACAAGGGAAAGAAACGAAAACCAAGGGCACGCGGTGCACAGCGGTGCTCGGTCAGCACTGGCTGTGAACAAACCTGCCGGGGAAGACGCCACTCTGTCCCCCGGGGGAGCCCACCCACCTGGCACTCTCAGGCCTGTGCTCCACCTCCGCTGGCGCCGGGGGCCGGCCCACGTCCAGGTGCTGCTCTAGCACCTGCTGCCGGAACTCTGACACCTGCGACTGCCGGTCCTCCTTCTCCTGCCGCAGCCGCCGCTGCCGCGCCAGCCACTTCTCCTCCTCGTTGGTGCGCTGGATCAGCAGGGCCGTGGCGGCGCCGCTGCCCGGCAGAGAGAAGATGCCGTGGCTGGAGATGAGGCCGGGCACGGCATGGTGCGTGGTAGGCACTGGGTGCAAGGGGTGCTGCACGGGCTTGGGCGCCTGCAGGCCCGTGTCCTTCAGCTTCTCTGTGGGGAGAGACATGTCACAGCGGGGTCTCAGCGTGTGCAGGCCACCGTGCTCCCTCACCTCCTGCCCCACTGCCCGGAGAAGCCAGCCGCCCTTCAGAAGGGCTCTTCCCACCACCAGAACCAAGACAACCAGAAAGTGCCTTATGACGCTTTCAGGAAGCACGCCTGTCCCCGGAGGGAAATGCTCCGTGGCCAGCTGGCACAACTCTCAACCAGCCAGTGGGATGCCACTGCCAGCTCGCACTGGCTCAAAGAGCAGACTGAAATTTTCAGGAAACATGCGAGCCGCTTTTCAAACAGCCATTAAAAGTTAGACATCAACTTACAACCAAATGAATTACATTAAAGTTAACAAAAGCACTCAAAACATCCCTTCCCGATACTTGGCACATCTCGCTGCGGTTCACATTCCTGGGGTCTACATCTACTGTGTCTGTGTCACATGCCACCGTGCGTGTCCTCCCAAGTGTGTTCAGCAGCATCGCACTGGTGGCTGCCAATCAGCCACGGCGCGGACATTTGCACCACGGCAACCGGCAGAGGCGACGGACCGGGGCTCCCCGCCAGGTACCTGCTCTGGTCGGGGTCAGCTGCTCCGAGGGCTTGCCGCGCTCCTCGGCAGCGTGGCTGCGCAGCCCGTGCAGCTCGGCCACTGGCAAGAAGGCGGGCTCCAGCGCCTTGGCGGCCAGCAGCTCCTTCTCCCGGGCCCGCTGCTCCCGCTGGCGCTCCAGCTCCTTCTCCCGCTCGCGCTCCAGCTCCTTCTCCCGCTCGCGCTCCTTCTCCCGCTCCCGCTCGCGCTCCTTCTCCCGCTCCCGATCGGCCTCCCGCTCGCGCTCCCGCCGCAGCTCCTCGTCCATCTGCAGCCTGTGGCAAGTGAGAAGGGTTAGAGCCAGACGCGGGCGGACACATCTGAGTCGTGACTAGAGCAAGGCTGGCGCCCTCCTCTCGCTGGTGCAGGAAGAAACTCCAGGCCAAAGCTGCACTCAGACCCCCCAGCACCAGCCAGCTCCCCGCCCGCGGGCTCCCTTCGGCTTCAGAGACCGGCGCTGCTCCGACGAGAGCAGAGGGCTGACAAGCCACGTGCTGCTTGAGAGCCCGGAGCGCAAACCGTCACCATCCCACGGGGCAGGTGAAAAAGCTGAGGACAGGCGCGGCCAAGGAGCCCGCCCTGCCACACGCAAAACGGCCGAGCCAGGCTCCAGCCGGGTCTATCTTCCTGGCTGCTGTCCTAGGACAGGAGCGGCAGACGCCCGGCCCAGCCCCAGCCCAGGACCCACTCACCTGTCCGCGCTGAGGCCGGACATCCGCTCGGAGTGCAGCGCTGCAAGGGATGAGTGGGAGAGCTCGGGGGGGTAGCGGACCCCAGAGAGGTGGAGGTGCATTGCCGACGGGTGCAGCGGGGGCAGGGAGCCGGGGGTGGGGATGGGGTAGAATGGGGACCTCAGGGCAGACAGGCAATAGGAGTCGTCCATCCTGCGCCAAGAAGAAAGGGGCTGATGAGACCCAGCCCACCGAGAGGTGTGCCTTGGCCAGATACACCTGCCCAAGCATACCGAACAGGGCAAAATGGCAGCAGGTGAGGGCCACGCCCACTGCCAGCCCCAAAACCCTTCATTGCCAGAGGCTACTAGGTGCCAGCGGAGCTTCAAGGCCCACCCGCCACCGGCAGGCCAGGCTGAGGGGCAATCCATGTCATGACTGTAGGCTCTTCAGGCTGGGATGCAGGAGGCTCCTACACAGAACCAGGACGTGGCACACAGCGCCACTGGGGCCTCCCGCTCCACAGCAGAGCAACCCCTCTTCTAGCATAAGCCCCACCCTGTTAGCAGCAACTCGCTGCTGGGGGCCCCCCAGTGACGAGGACGGCTCAGACACCAACGGGGTGTCTACCAGGAGGAAACCCAAGAGATCATCAGGGCTAAACTTGGACTGAATTCAGGCTCAACACTGGGGACGATTTTAGGGGCTTCTCCAGATGCTCCCCTGGAGTCTGGCCCCCAGACCATGAGAAACACCTTCCCCGCCAGGTTCCCTTTTTCCAGAAACAGACTGGTGCCTGGACGAGAGGGCGTACAGGGGGCCACCTCACCTGAAAGCCGGGTGGGGGAAGGGGTGTGGGGCCAGGTAGCTGGGGTGGTAGTAGGCGGCGGCAGTGGCCGGATCCAGGCCAAGGGGAGGCAGGGATGACATGCGGAGGTCCTCGGTGGTGTGGTAGGGCCGGAAGCTTCTCAGGTAGTCCTCGGTCACTGTGCTAGGGGGCACCACATGGTGCACAGGCCGCTGGAGGCTGCAGGGGTGATGGCCGGGGAGGGAGGAGGCAGGTGAGCTGCCCGTCGCTACCTCCCGAGGAAGGACGAGTCTTCCTCTGGGCGTGGGTCCTGCCTCTCACTGACTGAGATGTGGCCCAGGGCAGCTGCTGTCCCTCAGGCCCACCAGGCCCCTCACTGTCCTCACCAGCCGGTGTGTCCCCCAGAACCGGGGACGGGATCAGAGCGGAGCTGGAGAGCAAGTGACTGTCTCAAGTGTGGAAGGGAACAGCAGACACAGACAGGGCCACAGTCAGCTGCGGCAGAGCTACTGCAGAGGCCAGCAACTGTCTGGCGGGCGCTCAGCCTCATCTGGTACAGACTCTAGGCTGCCCAGGCATGGTGGCTAGAGCCCGCCTTGGGGACCCCGGCCTGAGCATGTGTGCCCCCCCCAGCCTTGTCCCCACCAGCTGACTTACTTGAGTGGCGGGAAGCGGGAATCCTGCACAACTGAGCCAGGGGAGATGCCAAAGGGGTAGGGGGTGCTCAGCAGGTGGGAGGGGATGGCCGGGCCCCCCGCCTTCTCCTGGGGCAGCGGGGGCTCCACGATGAGGCGTTCCCGGCCGCTGCTGCTGCCCCTTGAGCTGGCATCCTGCAGGAAGACAGTGTCGTGTCAGGGCTGGGCAGCTCAGGCCAGGCCCACACGCAGACGGCCAGTGACAGGTCAGCACAGGCCACCGCCCACCAGGATGGACCCACGTCTTCCTCCCGACTCACAGGAAAGGTTCCAGACTTCGTTCACATTCTAGAAATGTCCTTCCTTTAAGCTTTTCTACCCAAAACTCAAAGCACACATGGCGTATGCAGGAGGCTCCAACAGATGGGCCTGGACTGAAGCCCCTCTTGCGCTTTCTTCCTCCCTGGGCCTCCCTGGTGCAAGATGTGTATAGGCGACAAGACATGGCATGATGGGGGCATCCCACAGGATCATACCCACCCACACCCACGCGTGGGGCAGCAGATGCTGTGAGCTCCCAGCACCACAAGAAGTGAGCTCCACACTGCAGCTGACACATCAGTTGTGCCAACAACTGCCCAGGCTCTGGTGCACACAGAGGGGCCAGGGCCACAGGAAACTGGCGCTGCCCCCGGGGCTGAATATGCTGGTCTGCCCCTGGCCAACTCCTAGGGTGGCCCTGGTGCCTGCCACAGCAGGCAACTGCTGGCCCTTGACTGGCCAGACCCATCTGGGGCACCTTTGCACACACTCAGGGTGTGGGACGGCTGGAGCCCTCTGCCCCAGGCTCCTGGACAGAGCAGACCAGGGGACAAGGGGAGGGGCTCACTCCAGGCAGGAGGAGGAGATGGCCCAAGGCCCACCCATTAGCTGAGATCCCTGCCGAGACCAAGGGTGGGCTGTGCCACCCCAGCCACATAGAGGGGTGTTCTGCATGCCAGCGCATGGCAGGGTTCAGCCTGGAGAAACCAGACCATGGAAAGTCCTGCCTGTTCTTGTCATTTATGTGACAGAGAGGCAGACATGTAACAAGGCTCAGAGGGTTAGTCCTGGACGGGGGTCGGTGGTAGGTGGGGGTGGTTCTAGATTCTGGAGCAGCTGCTAGCCCAGGCGTGGCTCCATCGCTGGGGCGGCTGCTCTTGGCCCCGGGGTCTTCCCAACGTGAGGACATCAGCCAGGCCCTACCATGAGCCACAGGGGACGTGAATTTCATGCCCCCATGATGCCCCCTCCCCCATCGCATCAGTGACTCTGATCAGCAGGCAGTGGTCCTGGTGGCACAGGTGCAGCCCTGCTGCCCCCAATTCACAGTGAGAGTCCCCAGAGCCACAAAACTCCCAATACCCGGAAAACAAGGAGCTCCGACCGTCTCCTCGCTCAGCCAGCGGGGAAGCTGGTGGGCCCTGGAGGGCAAGGGGCTCCCAGGCCTCCCGGAGGCCATGCTGCACCCGAGCCCACTGCCGTTTGACTTCCTGTCAAGAGTCCGGGGCAGGGGCAGCCCCCAGCTTGTCTAACTCCCCATGTGAGCGGCGAGGGGGGTGGGTCACCGTGCCCTCCCTGGCACCCATCCATCTTCATGAAGCAGACAGTGACCCAGCAGTGGCACATGGCACACGCTGCAGAGAAGGCACGGGCAGCCCAGTCAGGCGCACTTCCCTAACATGCGCCCTCCTGCCCTCCTGAAGATAGTCAGCGATAAGTCATTGAAGCAGACGGGCCGCTGATTGGAATTTTTAATGAGCAGCAACATCTGCTCTGTTCCTGTGCACGCGGCCCTGGTCCTTGCTCTCAGCAGGTGCTCAAGGATTTACCTCCCACTTGCCCCTCCCAGGGCAGTGGTATCGAGGGTGGGACACACACATGGGCACGGATGCCCTGTGTGGGGCTGGAAGCCAGCCTCCCAGAACCTCCCACAGAGGGGTCTGCAGCTGGCCTTGGGGTCCTCCCAGGGGCCTATATCGCCAGCAGGGTGGGTTCCCACTTGCCTCAGGGGATGGGCTCCTGTCTGGTCCTGGAGATCCTGGACAAGCCCCAGAACTGCCCCGTGCCTTAGTGTCCCCATCTGCCAAACGTGCCAACTGCAGCACCAGCCTGTGAAGCAGGGGTGTTGGCTGTGCGGATGCAACAGGCAGTGAGCACATTGTCAAGGGCAAGGTCTCACGCACGGCAGGGTGCCACACGGCTTGCTCCACCTCCCCCCCCCCCTTGCACAACCCGTCTACACCAGTATCCGTGGGGCCCTATCCAGGGCAGAGCTTCTGGGTTCCCCTTCACACCCCTCACCTTGGCATAGGGCCAGGATGGCACAGGCACGGTGTCTGTGAAGACCCAGGAAAGGGGCACCCCTCTGCCTGAGGTCTAGGATGGGCTGAAGGGGACGGAGTAGCCCTCGGCCCCCAGTACCAGGGCTGCCCTGGGGAATGCCTGGCACAAAGCTGGCGGTCATGGCCTCTGGACCCCCCCGCACAGGCCCTCCCCTGAGGCTGGCGGTGAGCTCTCCTCCCACTTGGGCAGGGGCCGAGGGAGGCAGCAGCCAAGGGGCTCAACCACCGTCCCTGCCCTGGGTGGCCAAAGACAGCAGGGTCCTTGGAGGACAGACCTCAACCCGGGGGTGGCCCCCACCACCCCAGGCCTGTCACCTGCTTCTTTGTGCTGAATGAAACAACAGAACATGGCAGCCCCAGGCCACCGGCCACACGGGGGCCCTGCGCAGCATGCTATCCTCGGCCCGGCCCTCTATGCCCCTTCTCCCCTCAGCTAGGGACAAAGCCCTGCTCGCAGGCAGCTGGGCCAGATGGCACTTTCCTGGCCTGGCTGGGGACAAACAAGGAGTTAGGGAGGCTGGGGGAGCAGCCAGCGGGCAGGGGGCTCACTGAGCCAGACCCACACGTCTGTGGCTTCCGTCTGGCTGGAGCTGGGCCAAGCTCACCCAGACACCGGGGAAGTGGGTCAGCAGGGCCGGGAGCGACACACGGGGCTGCCCAGGCAGGAGGGCGGGGGGAGCCGCGCAGCAGCCCCTTCGGGCAAGGCCGGGAGGCGTGGTGGCCACCGCAAAGCACCCTGACAGCGGCGGCCAGGGTCCCACTGCCGTTCTGGCAGACAGACGTGTGCCAGGGCGCATCTGTGGGGCAGCCTTTTATTTCTGAGCAGCGGCTGCAGGCGCAGCTGCAGCCATGAAAGAAAGAAGGCCGAGGCGGAGGGAGGGAGGGAGGGAGGAAATCCGTCACCCGCTGGTGATGAGAGAGGTTTCCACAGTCAGACAGGCGGGACGTGCCCTGTTAGCTTTGACACAGGCTATTCCTCATATTTCATCTCTCCTCTCCCAGCTCCCACTGCCCGGGAGACACTGGTGACCCCCAAGAAGGGGCCCCAAAGCCACTGGCCCCCTAAGGACCTGACTCACACCCCAACTTGGGGAAGGGACTCCTCTCTGCGCCCCTCCCTCCCTGAGAGGAGGACGCGCTCCCCTGGGCGTGTGCCCGAGCCGGTGAGCCACACGTCATCTGCTAATCCCGCTGCCTTCCTCGCCGCCCTCCCTGGTGGCATCCGTGTTTCCTTAGGCACCGTGGTGACAAATCGCTGGAGCAGATCTGTCACAGCCCCTCCCTGGGGTGACTAAATATTCCCGAGGCGGTAGGGACCCTCCAAGGAGAGGGACAAGCTCTGAGTGGAGGATTTGCCCACAAAGGCTTTCGAGCCCCCACGAAGGGATCCCGTGAGGTGTCCCGAGTGGGCAGTGGGCTCTGTCGGCGACAGGGCAGTGGCCAAGTTCGAGTGACCTCCCATGCCCACCCCTGCCGGGCCTGTTAGTTGGGGGGTGGGAGGAGGGACCTGCAGCTCAGTCAGGTGACTCAGGGTCCCTGGGGTCAAAGCTGACCCAGGGGTGGCCTCTGGAGACAGGGGAGCCTGGTGACGACTCCCTCATCCTCCCTCAAACCAGGACCAGGGCGGCGTCAGGCTGCCCCGAGCCCCACTGGGCGGGGGAGGCCCCTCTGGCCAGAGTCCACAGCCTGGGCCCCTCCCCGTCCCTCCCTCTGCAAACTGCACACGGGGGTGAGCAGGGCCAGGAGAGCCCTCTCGGGGCAGAGGCGGCCTCGGCAAGGTGACGCTCTGGGTCGGTCTGTCACCTTAGCGAGGGAGGACAGGGCAAGCAAGGCCACCTAAAGTTATTCCCGGGGACCCTGGGGATCTTCACCCTGGATCGGAGCCTGCCTGGGAGACAGCCGAGGATGGCCAGGTGCCCAACACCATGTACCCCGGGGAGGGGGCACACTCCCCTCCCCCTACCGCCTTCTTTGTGGTTTAATTAGGATTTCCAAGTGGTGTCATCCTCCCCTCTGGGAATGAGGCAGAAAGAGCCACAGCTGAGGATGGTTCTTAATGAGGCCCGAGCACCGGGTGTGGGGTGAGGAGAGGAGGATGAGGAGGATGGGGAGGGCCCGACCCTAGTGTGTGCCAGCCCCAGGCAGTGGCACAGGAGCCGCTCCCAGGGCCGCCAGCTCCCTCCACACGCAGGCGACCAGTGCAGCCAGCAGGGCTGGAGACATAGGGAACCCCCATGCTTGGGGAAGGGCCTCCTTTGCTGGCTTCAAAAGTTAAGATAGAAACACAAAAACCACCAGATTTCCTGTTCTGACAGCTTGCGGGCTGGCATTTTTCCTATTTCAATTCTTGGTTCAGTCAATAGACAATCATAGTTATCGCTATTTTATGTCGAGGGCTTATGGTGCGCAAACACCATTTTAAGCACTTCACAGTGTGATGGGTTGTGTCTCCCCCCACCCCCAATCTGTGTGCTCAAGCCCCGGCTCCTGGGACCTCGGGATGTGACTATCATGGGGGGTTAAGTTAGAATGAAGCCTTTAGGGTGGGCTCTGACCCAGTGCGACTGGTGTCCTTGTAAAAAGAGGGGATCAGGACACAGGCCCACACGGAAGGGACCACGTGAGGACATAGAGAGCAGGTGGCCGTCTGCAAACCAAGGAGAAGGCCTCGGGAGAAACCAGCCCTGCCCACACCTCGATCTCCAACTTCTGGCTTCAAGGACAGGAGAAAGTAAGTGCTGAAGCCCCCCAGCCTGCGGGTCTTTGTCACAGCAGCAACGACGTGGATTACTTTACTTAATCTCCATACCCCTCCCGGTGAGTGCTTGTCACCCCCATTTTGTAGGAGACAGAGGCTCAGGGTGAGGGGGGTATCTGTGCCTTAAACTTAACCTCGAAAGCTCCATCCACAGGTGCCCAAATCCGGTCCTCCCTTTGGGGACAGCGGCTCCCTGCCCCCCACTCCCCAGCTCGGGCCACTCACCTGCCGGCTCTCACTCCTCCATACGCCATTGACGGTTTTGGTTGGGGCGATGGTCACCACGGGGGGTGTGCTGGGGACGCTGTGGCCCCCAGGGGGGACGATGATGGGGCCCATGGGCACGCGCTTGGGTGTGCTGGCGGGAGAGCTGTGGTTGGTGGCCGGAGAGGACACAGGGGACGACTCGCTGCTCAGTGAAGACCCTGCGGAGGAGAATACGGCAGCCTGAGCAGGAGCCACACTGGCGGTCACCCGCCACGGCAACCGGGGCCCCAGGCCTGCTTCCTGGGCTCTGATGGCCCCCGGCCAGGATGGAGGCCTCCAGAGCCACCAGGTCCACCAGCCACTCAGCTTCCCCGACCTGCGGACGGGCAGGAGGCAGAGATGCTTCCTCCCGAGGCCAGGACCCGGTTAGCAGCTCAGCTCGATCCAGGCCACGCAGGGGCTGGGCCAGCCTGTTCCTCTCCTCACGGACCCTGGCCAGCTGGGCCCAAAGCACGAGGCGGCCCAGTGCCTGGCATTGCCCACCTTGACCGACTGCAGCACCTCCTGGGACACACACAAGAGCCCCAGAGGAGAGCAGACGCGATTCTAGGAGCTCCTGTCAGCAGCCGGGGGCCTGTGGCCTCCATATCCCAAGATACACAGGATGGCCACCTCCTGCAGCCCATCAACCCACCTCCCACGCCGCACCCCCAGGAGAGCAGGCCCCGCACACGGGAGCATGAGCAGGCATGGGGGCCGGACCCCCCAAGGCTCACAAAAAGGACCTGAGGTTCGTGGTGAGCCCGTGTGCCAGGGGCTCACAGCGTGCAGGGAAAGGCGACTCCCTCCAGGGGCTCCAGTGGGGCTGAGCAGACAGGAAATTAAGTGTAAGTGCTCAGCACCCCGACACAGGGCCCAGCCGGCAGGGACACGGTGCACGGGTGGCCGAGGAAGCCCAAACTGCAGCTGCCCAGGGTGACCCTGGGGGAGACTAAAATACATTAAACACATTCACTTTTAAATTAAAAAAACTGAGATGTAATCCACCACGTTGAAGGGTACAGTCGGCAGGTCTGAATGCGTTCACCATGTTATACAACTATCACCACTGTCTACTTCCAGGACGTTCCCAGCACCCCAGAAAGAAGCCTTAGCCCTGCCCAGAGGCCGTGTGGGAAGAGTAGGCTGCTGCGCTGCCCCCACCCTACGACAGGCGGCTCCCTCTGTCCCGGAGCAAAGTCCACCAGCTGCTCAGACCAGCAGCTTCCCCCTCTGCGGCCAGGCAGGGACCGACTGTGTGTGTGGTGGGGGCAGTGCCCAGGGTTTCTTGTCCCCAGCAGGCACCAGCCTCACCTCCAGCACCTCCACACCCTCCACGTGGGTCTTGAGTCCCCGCGGCTGAGGCCGGGGCTGTCAGCAAGGCTCAGGCCTGGGGCCCCGAAGTTGTCTGGGGGTCCCTGAGAGCCCTGCCCAGGCCTGCGAGGCTGGGTGGTTGCACAATCACACACGCAAACTCCTGCCGTGGCGGGCTGCAGCAGAGAGCCGCCACACCCACACAGCTGTGGGCTCACAGAGGGGTCAGCGTCTGGCTCATGCTCCCTGAGTCCCCTTCCCAGGCCCTGACACAGAACCAGGGCAGACCTTGCCCCGCCCGAGAGCCACAAAGGTCCCCAGGCTTTGAGGTATCACAGCACAGTGCCAGAGGTTCCAGATCCCAACAGGAGATCGGCACACGCCCTGTCCACCAGTAGCACCGTGTGTCCAGGCGCCCAGACCCCACTTCACAGTATGGGTGCGCAAGCTGGGGTGACTGGCCCAGACTGGAGTGGAAGCAGGCATCAGACCCCCCTTCCAGAAGAATCCCTGGCCATCCACTCCCAACATCCTCCCTAAAGTTTTGTTCAGAACTCGCCTTGGTTCCAGGGACAGAGGGACTCTCACATCCCATCTCTGTACCCTTTCAAGCAGCCACGTTCACATCGCCAAAGGAAACCGCTGCTCACGCGGGAGGTGCCTGCAGCTCACAGGCACTCTGTGACCACCCTCGCAGCTGCCCAGGAATCTGACAGGAAGGAAGCCACAGAGGCAAGCTCCATTCTTCCAGCGTCCCCAACCAGCCAAGGGCAGCCTCAACAGTGCCACCAGGAGGCAGAGGCCCCACCACGGGCACCCTGACATCAGGATGACTTTGCTGTGAGCAAAGTGCTGTCTTGGGGTGGTGCAGCTGTGGGGGCCTACACGGCACCCCCTCCCCAGAGCACAGTCTTGCCATTTCCTGCAGAAACACTATCTGGGCCTCTTTAATACAGCCCCCTAGGCCTGTGTGCACCTTGTACAACTGTACAAGGCGGCCCCAACCGGATAACCCCCAGTTATCCAGCTCTGATCCCACCCAACCCCGCAGGCCATGCCCCACAGCAACCCAGCAGCACGTTCTGCCCAACGACCCCTGAACTGTGCAAGACAAGGCACCCACCTTGTCTCTCCCCCACCCACTGGGGCCTGGGCAGGGTGGGCAGTGAGGCCTGAGGGTCGCTGCCTGAGGTGTGACCCTCCCAAATTCCCGGATGGATCAGACAGCCACTGCCCACACCCCAAGAATTCCACAACCCCTAGTCGCTGGGCGGGCAGGCTGAGGTCTAAATCCCAGCTCTGCCACCCGCCAGGCTTGGGCTGGCTTGGATCTGGTCAGAGTCGCCACCTCGGGAGGAGAAGCTGCTTTCCTTCTCCCATGGGAAGAGACCCACCCGGCGAAGCCAGTGTCAGGGACGGTGCAGGGGGGCAGGCTGCAGGCCTGACCTGGCCAGGCCTGGGACAGACCCAAGGTTCTGGAATGGCCCTTGGGGGCCAGTTGGCTGCCACAAACCAGATGAAGGGAAACGCTGGCTGTAAGTCACTGGGGCTGGGCACCCCTCACCCTCACCCAATGCTGGTGGGAGCCCCATCTGTGCAGCCTTGGAACCCCGGCTGTACCTTCTCAGCGTCCTGACACCCACGTCCTGGGCCAGCAACCCCATGCCCGGTGCGTACCCAACCAAACCAGAGCTTATGTCCACCAAAGACACACGAGGCGGCTCAGGCAGCCCAGACATGAAACCAGCTCATGCCGCCCCCAGCAGAAAGGACTCAGCCTGGCACATTCAGGACAGAGCTTCCCTCGGGAGCCCTCAGCCACATGAGTCGCCCCAAGACACCGGGAGAAGAAAAGGCCAGACGCAGGCGCATGGCCACCTTGCTCGGAAAGGTGACGCCCCCTGAAGGGGTCGAGTCCAGACAGCTCCCCCCAACCCCCTGCCCGGGGACAGGGCAGTGGCAAGGACCCAGGAGGAGCCTCAGCTGTTTGCCGACTGGTGGGTTCACTCTGAAGAGTCATCGGGTCGGTGCAAATGGTCTGCATGCTTTTCTCTATGTATTTACTTTTCGATAAAAAGTTCACCGTAAACTTTTGGAAAAAAAAATACTAGGAAAGGGATCTTTCCCTATAAAAAAGGATTCCCCACGGGATCTCTACTGTTCTTCTCTTTCGGCTGTAACAATAGCTTTGCTGACATGATTCCCACCCCATATGACTGACCCCATCTAGCGTGTGGGTCAGTGGTTTGAATACGTTCACAGCTGGGTGGCCATCACCCCGATCCATCTGGGACCCCTCCACCTCCCCCCGCCAAAAGAAACCCCGCCCCATCAGCAGCCACGCCCTCCCCCTCCCCAGGACAGGGTGTCAGGGCACTGAGGAGCCCCTCATCTGCTCTCTGTCTCTGTGAACCCGCCTTGCCAGGACGTTTCACGTAAGTGGAACCATACAACGACATGCAGCCTCCTGTGTCCGGGTTCTTTCACCAAGCACGCTGTGTTCACAGCTCATCCATGCTGCGGCCCGCGCGGCAACTGCGCTGCTGTTTATGGCTGAGTAGATTCCCGGCGTGGGCTCAGTTCATCCGCACCTTGTGGATGGTGGCCATTTGGGCCACGCCCACTGCCCACACCCCCTTTTTGCAGACAGGGTCCTTCTCTCTCTTTGCCACCCGGGCTATAGTGCAGTGGTGTCAGGACAGCTCACTTCAACCTCAAACCCCTGGGCTCAAGTGATCCTCCAGCCTCAGCCTCCTGAATAGCTGGGACTACAGGTGTGTTCCACGATGCCCGGCTGATTTTTCTATTTTTTATAGAGACGAGGTCTTGCTCTTGCTCAGGCTGGTCTCAAACTCCTGAGCTCAAGCGACCCTCCCGCCTCGGCCTCTGAGGGTGCTAGGATCACAGGCGTGAGCCACCGCGCCCGGCCCCACTGCCCTTCTTCAAGCTCGCCCCACACTCAGCCTTGGGCCTCCTACACACCTGGGCCAAGTCTATGTGTTCCTGTCTAGACTCCAGTACCCACAGGTGGAGGGAATGCGGACACGTGTGCTCTGGAGCCAAAAAGAAATAAAATGAACACACTGAGAGCCACTACCCTGGCTCCAGCTGCCCGGAGGAAAGGCTGGGGCCCAAGACCTGGGGGACTCTGGGTCCTCCCTGGGAGCCAGGCAGACAAGCGGGGAGCAGGTGCTTCTGAGCCCATCACATGCAGAGATACCTCTGCACCCCAACTTTACAAATGAGGAGAACCTCACAGCCCCTGTTGTAAGGGGATGCACAGACCCATGGCTGCTGGGCCACACACCCCGTTCTGTCCCCTCTGTCCCCAGAGTGACTCCTCCCCACGGCACTGGTCTCTGAATTGGCCTGGCTGCTAAGTGTCGGTGGGTGGGCGGCAGGCAGGGCTGGCACAAGAGGAGAGCTCTTCTGGGGCAGGGTCCTGTCTGGGGTGAGGCCTAATCCCCTCGGAGGCTGTTACTCAGCAGCCAGCGCACAGAGATCGATTCCCCCACGACGCAGCGCCAATTAGCGAGGCTGGCGCCTGGCCCCCGAGCCCTACTCTCGCTGCGTGGCTGGAGCGGGGAGGTCTGTGATCACTGTAATTAACTGGCGGTATTCAGCCAGGAGTTAGTCAATGAAACGGATCCGGATTGGAGACGACAAGAGGCAGAGGGCGTCCGCATCACCTCTGCTGCCTGACCTCGAAGATTAGCGCCAAGGCCGACGGGCAGATGTAATTAACAGCTGAGACCCCAAAGTCAGCCAAGGGAGCAGAGCGAGGGCAAAATAGGATGGCACAATCGCAGCAGCACCTGTCAGCCCCCCAGACACGGACCCGACCTGCCAAGTAAACAGCCGCTCTGTGCCAGGCTGCGGGACCACCCCCTGGTACACTGGTGAGTGTCACGGGCAAGGCCTTGTCTCGGTCAGGCTGACAGTGAGCGTGGAATAAAGACTGTCTGTGCCACACAGCCCCGTCCACCCTGGGGCCTGACCAAGCTCTGAGTCTGCCAGGGGAGTGACAGAGCAGTCAAAACAGCGATGAGGTGATGCATGTCCCTGAAAGGGACCTTCGGAACGTCTTCGTGAGATGCCCACTCCCGTGGCCAGGGCTGCCCACAGCTGGTGGGGCCTGAACCCCTGGGACGGCTTGTGCACCCACAGTCCACGCGCTCCCCATGCTGCAGATGGAGACAGCAGTGCGGTGGCTGCGACAGATCAGCCAGCAACCGACCAGCTAGAGGCCTCTGCCCCTTAGAAGGAGGGTCCCCAGCTGAGCCTTGTTTCCCACTTTCAACCTGCGCAGGCACGGGCCAGGGCGGGTGGGAGCCCAGGGGACCAGTGTGTCTGCTCACCTAGGGGCTCCTGTTGGGTCTGCTCTGTCCCCAGGCGAACCTTTAAAAGGCCCCTGAACAGGGTCCACACAGGAGCTGAGGCACCACATGCCACGACTCTGGGTTGCCACGCTGCGGGAGAGTGGCCTCGCCCTGCCATGGGGTGCTCTGTGGGAGGGACAGGCTCCCCCAAACCCTCCGTCTCTTAGGGCTGCCCCTCACCCACCCCCAACGTGCGAACCCAGTCCTGGGGGACTCATGCGATCTTGATGCCCGTGTCAAGTCCAGCCCTTCGTTCAAGAGGCCCAGAGGGCCCGAGGAACATGTAGGAAGCCGCCGGCCAGCGAGCAGAACAGTGGGACAGCAGCCGGGTCATCCCTGCCTCAGCCCAACCTCCTTTCCTTGAGACGCACCCAAAGGAACTGGAACAACAAACACCACCGAAAAGGCCAGTCGGCCCCACGCTCACTGGGAATCATGTGGGTCTCACGGGTAGGTGAAGTCCCCACAGTGAGCGCACAGGTGACAGGAACGGCATGGGAAACCCTCTGGAATCCCTGCCAGCCCTGGCACAGCAGTGACAGCTGGGCACGCCACAAAGGCAGGGCTTGAGTCCACGTCTGCCACGGCCTGCAGTTCTGGGGAGAACCTGCTAAGCAAAGCCACAGCGGCTGCCATGCACGGACCCGAGGATGAGGCTCCTGGCCTGTGTCTACCCACAAGGCCCACCCCACGCTGCCAAGGGAAGGGGCTGTTGGCCAGCGGCGGGTCCTGTGCACAATCTGCCATCACATGCCATGGTCATTAAACCCAAACCAACAAAGGAAATGTGTGTCCTGAGACTGGTCACCTGCCAGATAGCCTGAGGCAAAATGCTGACCCCTTGGACCAGGACAGGGCTGAGGAGTCGTGGGTCAGGGAGTCCACGTGGGCCAGGCTGCTGCATCAGGGCACAGACGCTGATGGGTGTGCTGAGGGAGGCGGGGGTCACAGGCCAGGAGGAAGAGGAGGTGACAGAGTGGCCGAAAGGAGGCACAGGGTGCTTCAGGGAGGAGACAGGAAAAATAAAAAAAATCACCCTGGCCTCTGTGCCCATTATCCCAGGACAGGCCCCTTGGTTGGCCGATGGTGCCGGGGACAAGGCATCTCTGGTTTGCCCATCAGCCCTGCCCAGGACCCCGCTGTGCTGTGTAGAGAGGCCAGGCAGGAGGGGCTGTTCCCTTCCCTGCCTCGCTCCTCTCCAGCTCCAGTCCCCGCCCCCACCTCCTGTACCCTCCAGTCAGGAGGACAGTGGAGCAGCTGGGACACCCGCCGCGCTCACACCTGTGTGGGGGACAGCCGGGGCTCCAGGCACCCATGGAGACACCGCTGTGTGAGCCCTGCCACTGCAGACTGACACCCACACACAGAGAGCCTGCCAGGCGAGGATATTTTCCGCCGTGTTTGTTCTGCTGTTTTCTTTGAAAGACAGAAATTTCCAAGCAAGCAGCAGAACAAGGCGGGTGGGGGTGGGGCCCTCACCCTCACCTGCTCCGGGACAGAAATGCCGGTTGGCAAGAGTCCATCTCCTGCGTCAACACGGAGGGCCACTCCTCAGCCACTGCTGGCTCGGACAGGATCTCAGTCTCAGGTGGCACCAGAGACCCGACAGTAACCGGACCTGCCTCACCTCTCGCCTGCAAAGCTGGTGACAAGACGGGGCAGGCGGCCAACAAACGCAGTTGGAGGAGGCCGGCATGGGGTGCCACGGACCTCTATGACAAGTCAGAAATTCAGGTCCCATTGCCTCAGCCACTACCCTTGTTAGCCCCTGTCCACCTGGCCCAAATTAGGCTGTGGGTGGTGTGGTCACTCCTCCTGCAGGTAACAACGGTGGGAGGCCTCTCTGCTGTCCCCCAGAGCAGGCACTGCAAGCCCCGCTTGGCCAGTGTGATGGCAGCAAGGCCACAGGCGGTGAGCTGGAGCCCGAGACACTTTGCCAGTGAGGGTGGTGGGGGCGACCAGGCTGTGTGGCTTTGGGTCCACTCTGTCCTCACAGTGACTGGGCTGTGGACACAAAGGCCAGCAAGCTGTAATCACCCTGATGTGTTTTCCAGGGTTACGAGGAGCCCAGGCCCCAGGCACTGTGTGTGCCTCCCCAGAGACTGAGGACACGCGGGCTCCCTGCCCCCTTGGCAAATGGGCGCTGTGCCCCTGCAGGAGGCTGGTGCCTATTGCGGTGCAGTGAGTGGACTGCCACACAGCTTGCAAAAGCCATGCCTGGTGGGGCGGCAGTGGGGACTCCACAGCTTGCCCTCTGCAGGGGCCAGAGGGAAAGGGTCAGGGACTCTGGAGGCCCCCAGCTGGGCCAGGCTCCTAGGGCAGCTGGGAGCACAAGGCCTGGCTCCAGGTGCAGCAGCTCCCAGAGCACCATTGGGGCACCAAAAGCCTCTTAGTCACTCAACAAGCACCTCCAAGCACATAGATGATGTGGGGACCCCGACACACCTGCATGGCAGGGCAGGCCTGGCCCAGTGCCTGGGAGGCCAGGAAGCTCAGAGGGGCCACAACCTGCTCCAGGACAGTGGGGTGGGGCCCACCCTGGTCTCCGGACTCCTGGGCTGGGGCTTCAGATGTCTACAGGGGCAGACAGGGTCTCTGCCCAGAGGAGGTTCTGGTAGGGGAGAGGCCAGGTTGCCACACTGAGGAGGGGAGGGGTCCTGGCCTACATGCCAGAGGACCTGGGGCCATCCCAGAGCTGGCCCAGCAGCTCTGGAGGAGGGAGCCCAGGGTGGCCCAGGGACATCCCTTTGGTGGCTAGTAACAGGGAAGGGCTCCAGCAGCCACGGCAGCAGGGGTACCAGCAGGGCAGGGCATGGCCCAGGGACACTGCAGCCCAGAGTGGGCCCCCTTCTCCCAAGAAGTAAGGCCCATATGCACAGAGCACCCAGGGATACCCGAGGGCGACCGGCAACCCAGCAGGCGGGAGCCGCTGCAGACCTCCAACCCACGAGAGCTGCCAGTGCAGGTGCCTCGGCCTTGATGGACAGCTGGGGTTCAGGAGCACCCCCCACCCAGGGAGGCACACGCCCCCCCCAGCCCCTCACGGCAAGGGGGGTGGGGGAGGCAGTGGTCCCAGTTGAGGAGGATGGGAGTGCAGGGCAAGGGGCGGCAGCAGGAGGAATGTGGTGGGGGCGTGGGACAGCGCTGGCGGCCTGACCTGCACTTATCCCGCACACCTGAGCCTGGCACGAGCACATTCTCCCTGAACAGTCACAGTTCATGGGGTAGAGACGTTCTCACCCTGAGGAGCAGAAGCTCAGAGAGGTGGACCAGCCCGCCCAGGTCGCACAGCAAGGAAGGAAGGTGTTGGGACGTGAACCCCCCCGGCCCTGGGAGTGGGTAAGGGTCAGGCCGGCTCCAGGCACCTCCCCCACCGGCCCAGCGCTCCAGAACGTGACTGAGCTTCAAAAAAGAGAACATATCTCAGAGCTTCAGGAAAGATAAAACTCCAACGAGGCCTGTCTTGGGACACCATGCAGGGGCCGACGCTCTTCCCTCCTCTCCGGGCAGAGCAAGCGACCTGGCACACAGACTGCTGCTTCTGAATTGAATTTTTAAACTGCACCCTCGAGACACGATTAGAGAAGAGACATCAGCCAGAGACGCAGACGCGGTCAGATGGCTCAAAATAAGACACTTCCAGAGGCGGGTGTGAGTGCAGGTGGGGGGTCCAGGTGGGCGAGGAGATGTGCTGGTGCAGGCCAGGCTGCTGACAAGAGGGGACGCGGAGACCGGCCCTGGCCAATGGCCAGGGCTGCACTGCACGTTCCCGGAGGGGCCGCCGGCCCCACCTGCCTCTGCTGCCACTTCCCTGTGCAGCCGCAGAGCTGTTCTGCCTCACGCCGCCCTCTGCCCGGGGACGCACTTGCTGGAGTCGGCCGTAGCTGTGGGCTCATGAGCTCAGACATTAGCACTGCAGGGGCCAGGCAGGGACTGGGCACAGGGGCACCAGGCAGGCACAGGAGGGGCCTGGCCCTGGTGGGAGGCACGGCTTTCTCAGAGGCCCGGGCGCCCAGTGGGGCAGAAGGCTGTGCTTGGACACGATCCCCTCACGCTACTTACAACGAGGGACTCGTGGGACTTGGGCAAGCTTGAGACTCAGTTCTGTCCCCCAGCAAAGCCGACAGAGGGGAGGGATGTCCCTCTGGGAAGGCAGACACTCCCTCTCGCCAGTCCGTGTGTAAGAAACATCCGGAACAGGCAAGTCCAGAGAGGCAGAAAGCAGACAGTGGCCACCAGGGGCTGGGGGCGGACAGCTAACGGGATGGGGTTTCTCTCAGGGGTGATTAAAACGTTCTGGGATTAGAGAGTGGTGAAGGCTGCACAACTCTGAATACACTAAAACCACTGAATCGTTGCATCTATACAGGGTGAATTTTACAGCATGTGAATTGTATCTGAAAAAATTCAAAAATAAAAATCCAGACCCCACTGTCACTAAACCCACCAAAGGTCCCTCTGCTGCCCCCGGCTAGGGTGCAGAGGTGGCCCAGGGGAGCTGGGGGCCCACGCACCCAGGGAGGCAGAGTGGGCGCTGCTGACAACCAGGCAGAGATTCTCTCATCCCCCAACCCAGCTCCCCAGACCACGGCTGTGGGTGCTGGGCCGACAGCTGGGGGGCGGGGGGTTTCCTCTCCAGTGGGACCACCTGCTCAGAACTGTCCTCCTAACTCAAGCAGCAACAAGGGACACAGACACACCCCACCAGCTGCGTGACCTCTGGCCTAGGCTTGACCTCTGTGAGCCTCAGCTTCCTCATCTGCACCACGGGCCAACTCAGGGCTGGTGGCCAACTGTACGGCTGGGGGAGACAGCAAGGGCAGAGCTAAAGTGACTCAAAGAGAACAGTGGCATGGCCCAGAGACTGGGGGAGCAGCTGAGCCCTTCCTCCCCAGTTCAAACCAAGGCCCACTGGGGTCGATCGCCTGGGGACTCACACTGGCATCAGCCAGCTCGGGCTTGTCAAGGTAGGAGACAAGGGCCCAGGCCACAGTGCCTGCATCAGGGTGTGCCAGGACCCAGGTACTGCTCCCCGCCTGTGGACCCCGAGCCCCCAAACCTCGGCCTTCCCATCTCAGTGAGGGGACAACTCAGGGAGCACACCAGTGACCTGTGCCACTCTCCTCCCTCTTCCTGGCCAAGTCCCTCGGCGCCTTCTCAGGGCGTTACTTGGAGTGCCCAGGGGAACAGGGCCCTGGAGCTGCTGAGCCTGGCCTCCTGCCGTGTGCCCTCCTCTCTGCAGGACACTGGTTCCCAGCCAGGGAGGACCGGTAGCTCCGGCACTCAGGCTGCCCGCTGGTCTACCATTCCAGCCGATGCTGGGCCTGGCGGTGGAGAGGAAACGCAGGCCCAGTGAGGCAGGCTCCTGCCGTGATACCTGTGGCCCTCGTGCCGAGCCCACGGCAGGAAGACAGAGCTGCACGCCTCTCCACTGCCTTCCTGGGCAAGGGGGGAAACCGGCCCTTCCATAACCACATCCTCTGCAGAGTCACCCCAGGGCTGGAGCCCAGAGGCCCCAAAGGGGACACAGCTGCTGGATGCAGCCAGGATGCCTGGGGGTGACTCAGCCCTGGCACAGGCAGTGTTCTCCACGTGCTGACCGCAGTCTCTGACAGCCTGTGCCGGCCCCGTTTCTCTTGCCTTCTGGAACGCTGAGAAATAAGACAGCTAATGCAGGAGCTGCTGTCCCTGCCTTCTCGTGGCCTCTTAGGGGGTCCTAAGTCCTGACTCCCAGCTCACTTCCTGACACGTGGCTCCCTCCAAGCCTCTCTGCAGCAGCACTTGCCAACTACCCTGTGAGCCCGGGCTGCCCAGGGTCTGGGGGCCTCCTCCTCGGAGCCACCTGCCTGGCCTTTTGACATGGGGCGGGGGGCCATGCAGCCTGTCGAGGGCGTGGAGGGTTTGCCAGCAGCTGCACCTCTGCCCTGCACAGCAAGTGGAGCCAGGAGGCAAGGGGGTGCTCCCTAGTGGTGCAGAAACTAGGCCCCAACTGTCCTCCTCCCAGGCCAGTGCCCCCCAATTGTCAACAACAGGCTTGTTCCCTCGCTCCCAACCCCCCATGACTAGTAGCAGAAAGGACCTGGGGAGAGGAGATTCAGATACCAGAAGACCCCCAGCTTGCCCGGCTCAGGGCAAATGTCCCTTCCACTAAGCCAGAGCCCCAGAACACAGAAACAGACGCAGTTCCCCCATGAGTGTTCTGTGGGAGTCCCGGTCAGCCCTAGAAGTCGGGATCCTAAGCGTTGGACTCTTGGGGTGAGGCAGAGGCACTGGAGACCCCATTTCCTCAGTCCCTGACTCTGAGCAGTAAGGCCAGAGGGTGTCCGAGAGGCCAGGCAGAACTCACGGGCCAAGTCCTCCAGCCGTAAACTGCCCCCCATCTGTCCAGCCAGCAGCCCCCTGCCAGCACCCACACGGGAGGCAACGGTCACTGTGGCCCTGAGAAGTGCTCCAAAGCTGGAGCCGAAAGGGGCTTACAGAGCCTTGTTGCACGTAGGGGAAGAGAGGGTTAGTACTTGCCCAAAGTCACACAGCATGTCACTGCCCAGGTGACACCAGAAGCCAGGGGGCCACTTGTCCACGCTGCCCCACCACCTCTGCCTCAGGAGTTAAAAGCGGTGCGGTCAGCTGTCCCAGAGGCCCTGCTCCAGGACCAGTGTGTTTCTAGAGATACCACTTTCTGCCACCTTTGGAGCAGGTGTCAAAGCCTGGAGCAGGCACAGGCACAGGATGGGGGACCCAGGGAGAGGTACTGGGGCCCCAGCATCCTCTCTGAAGCCTCTCAGGACTCCTGTGGCCCTGGACACCCAACTTCCTCCCGACGGAGCCGCAGTGCTGGTGGGAATGCCTTCCTGCTGCCAGACACCCCCGTGGTGGCTTCTGGAGCCAAGGAAGGACAGAGGCAGGGCAGAGAGGGAAGCACAGGAGCAAAGCGCAGGTGCTGGGTGGGGCCCAGAGCCAGAGCGCACCAGCACGAGGAGACGGTCCCGCTGCGGGAGCAAGCTGGAGCGGCGGGGAGGCTCTGCCCGGCCCTCTGAGCGCCGCCTCCGGGCTCTCGCGACAGCTGGTCCCAGCGACACTGCACCTGCTCCGCGCAGGAGGGCCGGGCGGGAAGGGCGGGTGCCTCTTACCTCTGGGCTCCTCCGCCTGTTTGGCGAGCTTGCGCGGGGGGGGTGCCTCTTACCTTGGCAGCGCGGCGGCAAAGCTGGAGGATGGCGCGGCCTGGGCCGACAGCGCGCTGCTGGTGGCGGGGCTGCCGCTGGGCACCAGGGCGCCATTGAGCGGCGAGGGGGTGAGGGGGTTGACGGTGGCGGTGGTCCTGGTCGCGGTGGAAAGCATCCCTAGCGAAGGGGACTTGGGCTCATGGCTCATGCCTGAAACAGGAAAAGAAGAACCAGAGGTCACCCAGAGAGCAGGAGCGCCCAGCACCAGAGCAGGGTCCGCGGGGCCCATGGGAGGCGGGGCCAGCAGGCAGCATGCAGGGAGCGGGGCAGGCCTGGATGGCTCCTGGCAGGACAGGCAAGAGCAGGACAGAGACAACGCTGCAGAGAGAACAGACCTGCGTCCCCAGAGGCCAGCAGTCCAAGGGGCACCCAGGACCCCAGATGTTCACCACCTCTCCAGGGCAGCCAGGCTGGGCGGGCTGCTAAGGATCCCAAAGCATCACCTGCTGGGTCCCAGGCCATCAAAGGGGGCAGAGGAGGGGGACCGAGGCACAGGGCAAGGTAACAGAGCCCAAATTCTTGAAACAGAGGAAAACGCCGGCGGGAAGGCGTACAGCTGGAGTAATGGCATTGACAGACGAGCTTGCAGCAGTGGACACTGAACAGGCACGTAACTGCCAGGCACCCGTGGCAATGCTCCTGGTGAAGCTGGCACCACACTGCCCCACATTACAGAGAGGGAAACTGAGGCTCCTACACGGCCACGGCCACATGGGCTGTCAGCACAGACCCCTGGCAGGTCCCTGCCCAGAGAACAGGCCCTACGGGCAGGCTAACAGGGAGAAGAGAGAGGACACAGCTCCCCACAGAACCCGTGTGGTCCCTCACTGGGCATAGACTCTGCCTGGGGGGGCTACAGATAGGAAGCTGCAAACCCAAACCACTGTGCGGCCTGGAAACCTCCATTCCCTCTCAGGGCCAAGTTCGCTGGCCTGACAACAGCCACGGTGGCCGCAGGTCTGAGCCCAGGCGCAGCATCAAGGGTGACATCAGACAATGCTTGGGCAGGACATGGCTATCTCCCCAGGCCCCCAGTCCTCCAGGAGGCTGCCTCCTCCCACCCCGTGGGCCCAGTCAGTAAAGACCCAGCTCCATCCCAGGCGGGAGGGCGAGCCCCCCGTAATTAAGTTTTCCATTAACACCCCGTTGTCCTCTCAGGAGGCCACCTGCCCCACATCACAGCAGCTAAGGGGAAGGGGCAATGGGTCGTGCGCAGGGAGGAACAAATTAACTTCCAAACCCCACGTGGACACCTGGGAGGAGGGCTCAAAGACATCACCCGGAGAGGGGACAGTCGGAGTTTCTACCCCATCCTTGTGGGCTGGCAGGCTCGGACGCAGGGAAGGGAAGACAAGGGATGCCCACAGGGAACGAGACCTCCCCTATCCACCTGCTGCCCCCAGAACGAGCCACCAGAGGCCACACACCCTGGACGTCAATCTCAAATCCCAAATTCCAGAGAACCAGGCCCAGATGGCCAACAGCCCTCTCCAGAGGGGGCAAGAGAAGTTTCCAGGGAACGTGGGGGGTGAGGGCAACACTGAGGCGGGAGCTCAAGGAGCGCATCCTCTCCCATGAGGGCCTGTACCTCGGAAACAAAGGACACCACACGAGCCCCCGCGCCATGGCAAGCAAGCTGGCCTCCCAGCTGCCAGCAAGCACGTGGGTGCCAGGAGGCCGACCCCACCCCACGCCCCAACCCGCCTCTCCGCAGCAGCTCTGAGCTCAGCACAGAAGACCAAGGACCAGGAAGGCGTGAGGTCCCTGCCTGGCAGCCTGATTTCCAGAAAACGCAAGTTTCTGACAAGAGCCCTTCCTCGGCCAGCCCCTCACTGCTGTGCTCCGCTAGACACGCAGCCTCTGCCCGCTCCCCCCACGGGCACCCAGCTCCCCCCAGCACCTCTCCCTGTGTGTGGCTCCTTCCCTCCTGCCATGGACACAGGTGAACGGGGCCCAGCCGGGGCAGGATATCAGGGTTGCCACACACCTGCGGCTTGAACCCAGGCTCTACTGCTTCTGGCTTTGAGCCCTCAGGCAAGTTACACTACACCTCTCCCAGCCTCCGTTTTCTCATCTGTAAAATGGGGGTAACAACAAAGCCCACCCCATGAGGATACTCCCTTGAGGACTGCTGGACCTAACAGATGCAAGGGGCTTCAGAGCCTGCCCGGCACATGCCAGGGTTGACTGTGGTTACAGAGAGCCTGTCAGCCAGGGGGACAGAAGCCCAGGCCCAACTGCTGGGTTTGTTTTGCCCAACCCACCTGGGAAGAGCCCTGCGACATCAGAAGCCCACCAGTGCCCCTGTCCGACAGCCCTCCCGCTCCCCGCCTGGCAGCCCGCGTGCTTCAGGCAGAGGGCCAGCTCCTTGACCCCAAGCAGCTGATGAAGGTTGACCCACAGGACGCCCAGGGATGTGACCCGCGCACGGACCTGCCATGGGCAGTCCGGAAGACCTCTGGGTCGCACCCATCACCAAAGCCCCCTCAGCACCCGCACTGAGCAGATGGATCGGGATTTTATGGGGGGGTTGTCTAGAATTAACAAAGCGGCGTAAGATGGAGCCCCACCCTTATGGGGACCCACCACAAGCATAAACCAACCAGGTTCTGTCCCTACACGGGGCTGCCCAGGAGACAAGGTGTGTACGCAGGGGCCCCAGGCCCACAACCCCCCTGGGGGACTCCCAGCAGTCCTCAGAGGTTACACAGATGGGTCTGGTCACCTCTCAGCACAGCCGAACAAGAAGCCCAGGAGAGGCCACAGTGGCAGAGCAGCCACCTACCATCCCTACCTGCTCCCAACCCCTCACGTCCATCCCCCAATCTCAGGAGGTCTACAGAGTGCAGATGGGGAAACTGAGGCCAGGAGATGGTCTAAGACTGGTCCAAGGTCACACAGTCTGGTCCAGGTCCACGTCTGGGACTTCAACTCGGCTTCCTGGGCCCAGATCTTGCATTCCGGCCACTCACTACACTGCCAGTCCAAGACCTAACCACGGGTCCCGTCAAAAGACATAAACACTCACAGGAAGAGCTTAAATATATTTGACTCCAGCAGTTTAAAATATGTCCATCTCTTCAAGAGGTAGAGACCAGTTCCCCAAGCGTGGGCCAGACTTGGCGACTCACTTCTGATGAACAGGATATGGCAGAAGTGGTAGTACGTGACTTCCAAGATGTGGTCACCAAAGGCACTGTGACTTCCTCCTGCCCCTCCCTCAAATTAACTGGGCAGAGGGTGGTCAGCTGCCGTGTGGTGAGGATGCTCCAGCAGTCCACGAAGAATCCCACGTTACACAGAACTGAGGCCTCCAGCCAACAGCCATGTTGGGGGAGCCACTGGGCAGTGGACCCCCCGGCCCCAGGCCAGCCGTCAGGTGAGACTGCAGCCCCAGCCAACACCTTCGTTACAGCCTCATCAGAGACTCTGAGCCACATCACCCAGCTAAGCCACTCTCCAATTCCTCACCCACAGAAACTGAGATAATAAATGTTTGTTGTTTAAGCCACTAAGTTTCAGATAGTTTGTTACGCAGCACTAGGTAACTGATACAGTGAATGTCACCACGTGCTCACTCCAGGCCACTCCCTCAATCTCCCTCTTCCAATAGGAGCCTCAAAAGTGCAACTGTCTGCAAGTAAATACTCCGTGCCCTTACCTACAGCATCTCTAGAACGTGTCCCTCCAATGCCAGCACAGACTGTCAACCACTCCCTTCCCTCTTCCCACATTCCTGAGAAGATCAGCCACCTCTCTTCAAATCCTAACCACCCTAAGAGAACGATGCTATCATGCCCATTTCACAGATGGGATAAGGCAGGCTCAGATACAAGGGACAGCAGAGAGAGGGGCTGGCATAACCTCAACACACTGCCTGTGTCCCATCTGACAGAAGCCGGTCAGGGCCCAGCTCCACATCCGCTCCGTGCTGCGGGAGGTGGCTGATCTCTGGCGCGGGCTGGGTAGCTGGCTGTACCCTGCCCCGAAGCCCACAGCACACGCTGCCACAAAACATGGGGGAGACATGGGGTGCTCCATGATCACTGCACCTCTTGGTGACCATCCTGGAGGTCTGGGAGCAGATGCCAACCCACTGCCTGTGGCCTTTGTGACAAGCTGGCCAGCTGGCCACCTGGGAAGACCTGCTGTGACCACCAGCTATGCACAGGCTGGGTGGCACAGCAGGCAGGCTGAGGCCACAGCGCAAATCCTAGGCTAGGCCCCCACATAGCAGACACCTTAGGGGTGCTGGTGGTAGCTTCAGACGGCAGCAGGAGGAGTAATTTTCTTTCATTTTTGTCCTTTTTGTCTCTATGTTCTAATTTTTCTGCAGTGAACCAGGTTTTTAAAAAGGGGGACCTTCAAAGGGACAGTGGCTTGATAGCATTAAGTTGGCACCACCCACAGGAGCACGAGGGCACCCAGCCCCAGAACAGGACCAAGGGAACCAGGGTGCCCCTGTGGAACCCAAACCCATAATGCCCACCTCTCCCTAGTGACCAGGGTCCCGGAAGGCAGGTCAGCCCGTGCCTACCCTCGGTCCCTGGGTCCACAGCCACCTCAGTGTCCACACCACGGTCCTGCTGGCATCCTGACGGCACCCCCACCCCCACCTCTGACAAAGCCCAGCACCTGCTCCCCAGGTTTTGGGGGGTCCCCCAAAGCCAGCGTCCCAACACGGTGTCAGCCCTGGGCTCCTGAGGAGCTGAGAGCCTGGGAGCTGCTCTGCTGATGTCAGGTCACTTAAAATAGAATTCCAAATGAGCAGCTTCATTAAGGGGAGTCTAAAATTAGCATTTCTCCTCAGCATGTGTGCACCAGGCAGGGAGGGGAGGGGGACACAGCAGCCCGGGGCAGCTCCGTCCAGGCTAGGACAGGAGGCCAAACTGGGGGACCCACAGACCCCATGAAAGGTCACACTGGGCCTGCTATGAGTGGACATGGCCTCTGGGGGGCCCACCCTGCATCCCACCCCCCAGGCCTCAGGACAAAGCCCCTACTCCCCCCATAGGTGTTCTCTAGCTGAGGCCAGGGCAGGTGCCAAGGTGTCCATGGAGGCCCAGGGGCAGCTGGGCAGGAGGGGAGAGGAGGCCCGGGAGAGAGCATGCCCCCTGCCCTCATTAGAGAGGTATTTATTAACTTCTGCGCTCCTGGCCATTGACTGAATTCTTGTCTACATTATCAGCTCATGTAAATTCATTATTCTAACAGCTGGGAATAAGCTCAGCAGCATGAAGGCCGTGATGGATGTGGGCCGGGGGCTGCAGGGCTGTTTCAGCACTGTACAAGCTCTCTTGACATGTGCAGCTCAGCAGGGAAAAAAAACGAGCCTGGGGTATAGGTGGACCAGATCTGCAGGGAGCCTTCCTGCCTTCTTATTTACATCACACGCTGCTCTGGACAGGCTGCTTTCTGCCCTTGTCAGCTGCCACCTTGTCCCCCAGGGAAAAAAAGCTGCCACCTCCAGACACCTACAGGTTCCTCAGCCCCTGGCACCCTCAAATTGAGGGGCCAGGGAACATACCCCCCCCCACTAAAGTGAGCCTCAGCTTTCTGCTCCCAGGACCCCCCCAGAGCCCATCTGGGCCAGCCAGCCTGCGCAGCAGAGCTGAGAACCCCCGGGCTGCTGCCAGAAGCCAGAGGGCAGGAAATGAGGAACAAACCACCGTGCCGCAAAACACTCAGCCCCCCCATTTCACGGGCAGGGAAGGTCTGGAGCGCAAAGATTGCTGTCCCTGGTCCCCGACCCACAGGGCGCATCCCCCACTTTCCCCACCGAGGTGCGGTTTCTCCCATCAGTACTTTCTCCTGCTCTGTGCCTGGGCTTCTAACATGGTCAGGAACAGCACAACGCTTTAAAAAAAAGCAAGAAGAAAAGCAGGGAAAGTCCCAGTGCAGGGGAAGCCTGGCTGGCAGAGGGAGTTGATATTTTCCGGAAACCCTCCTTGTTCACGGTTCTTCAGAACAGACCCCAAACGGGCCTGCTGTCCGAACGCGCAACAGCAGGATTTGAAGAGGGGGAGGCCTCTAATACTCCATTCAATACGGTACCCCGCCTGCCCCTCCCGCGGGGCGCGGATGGCGGAGGGCGTTATTAATCAGCGGGCGTCGCAGCCTCCCGGCCGCCCGCGGATCCTATAATTACTGCTTCCTTTCATCCCTGCTCTTCCCGCCACCAGACCCCAGGCCTGCTCCCTCCGTGCTCTGTAATTACAGGCTAATAGCTGAGATGAATTTTCTGCTGGGTCCTGGTTCAAGCACCGATCCGCCCCTTCCCCGTGACAGCCCCCCCTGGGGTAATTACACCCCGCGAGGCCGGGCCCAGCAGGGCTTCACTTTCAGGCCCCGTGTGCACAATCTGGACCTGGATTCTCTAATCACCCCTCTTGGTAATTTTTCATTAACGCAGAAAGAAATGTTTGTGAACAAATAAAGGGCGCCCCCCCCCCAGTTTGGGGCCCCCATGCCCGCCCCTGCGATCCCCGCTCCCCCAAAGGGGCGATGCTTCTGCAGCCCTAACAAGGCCAGGGTCACCCTGCTGTGGAGACCCGGGAGGCTGCAGCGGCATGGGGCGCCACGTGATCCCAGGAGCCCGAGCAGCTTCATAATAAATTCATTATTATATTTGCCTTCGGCATGTTCTGAGCTCACCCGCGTGAAGCAATTTTTCTTGGGGGTGGGGCGAGAGAGGAGGCTGAGGGACCATGGAGAGATGCACGGGGGTGGCCTGCTGATGCCTTCAAGTTTTTTTTCCAACTGAGGACACCCCTCCACCGCCGCCGCCCCCCGCCTGCCCTGAGTCCCCACACTGGACTCACTTCACAAGGTCAACGCCCTGAGTAAGTGGCAAGCGAGCCAGGGCCACCAGGGCCATCACTAATCGCTAGGGCAAGGCCTCAGCAGATGGCCCAAGCCTGACCCGGAACCAGAAGGGCTGACAAAACACAAGGCAGGGGTGGGGGTGGGGAGACCCTCCCCAGGAGTAAAATGAGTAACAAAGGCAGCTCATTTTGCAAGTCTGCCCCCGCCATGCAGATCTGTCACTTAGCCACACTTACTGGTCACGGCAGAACGCTAAATGCAGGCAGGAGCTCATGGGGGACGCTGCCCACCGGGACCCCAACAGCATGGGGCCAGCACCAAGGGCAGCATCTCCAGAGCAAAGTTCTCAGGTCCCCTGGCAGCCACCATAAACCCCATGTTCACCCCGAGCCCCAAGACACCCTTGCACCCTTGCAGCTGCAATCCTACAGCAAACAGGGGTGAGGGGGGACAGGTGGCCACACCCTGGGTTCCTCCCCAGCCTCACCTTGCCCCTCGCCACACTGAGAACAGGGTGCAGGCTGCCTCAAAGGCCCCTGCCAAGTCCAGGTTCTACAAAAGAACATGAGGTACAGAGTGTTCCAAAAAGGCCCTTCCACACAGGTGCACCTAACAGTGCAAAGGAACCAGGCGAAACCCAGGAGAGCTGCCAGGCAGGCTGGCACCCTGGGGGCAGGTGATGGAGGCCTCCTGGTGGACAGTCCTAGGATTGAGGTTCAAGGCCACAGACTGGGAGTCCCAGAGGTTCCCGGATGGAGGTGATGACCGGAAGTCAGGCAACAGATGGCAGCGACATTTGACGTGATTATTCTAAGCGGGTGCTGCGTGTGCGCGGACAGATGAAGGGCTGGAGAGCGGGGGCGGGGGGGGGGGAGGAAGAAGCCGGCAGATGTGGTAGCAGGCTGACCGCGGGGGGCAGGCGGCCTCGAATGGGACACAAGCAGACCCAAGAAAGGGCCGGGATGCTGGGTCAAGGCTGGCATCATTAACTCCAGGGAGACAGCGCCCAGCATCACTGACGATCACAATGCCAAGAGGTGACCTTCTGCAGAGTGCTCACTACCTGCTTCCCAGGTTGCCCTTAACAGGAACAAACCCTGTAAACTGACCCTGCACCAACAGCAAGGTGACACAAGCCGCCATGGCCACACAGCTCAGCTGCAGACAGAGCTGAGGACTCACCCATGTGCCCAATTCCCAGCTCCTCCATCACCCCAAGCCAGCTGGAGCCAAAAGGAGCAAGGGGGCCTCAGTGGTCCCTGGAGCTCCCCGTCTTGTGCTGCACACAGGCTGCCTTGCAGAGGCGGTAGCCCTGCAGTCCCTGGGCCCAGGAACCTCTCTCTACCCGTTTATTCCACACCCCAGTCTACAGATGGGCAAACTGAGTCTGGAAGAAATTCACACCCTTACCTCAGGTCACAGGCTGAGAGGCTCAGAAGCAGGAAGGCAAACCCAGCTTTCCTTGCCACTGTGCCGGCAATTTCCCTTTAAATATGAGAAGACATTGGAAATGCCACCCCCCCCCCACCAGGGGTCACCTCCCATTTGGCAGCTCTCATTTCTATGACTGCTGGTGGTTGTTTGGGCACCGATCCACCGGCTGTGCCCATTTTACAGATGGGATGAATGAGGATGAGAGACAGCACATAGCCAGCAAGCAGGGAGGAGGCCCTCAGCTTGGGGCTGTCCCCAACCCCACTTTCCTGGGCTCCTGGCTGGAGGGCATCCACACTGGAGGTGCTGGAAGCTGGGAGCAGTCCCCAGGCGACCCTGTGGTCCATGGCACCTGAGATAACCAGGCCACCTCCCACCTCACCCTGCTCTCAAGAGCCCTTTGAGTGGCTACCGCCACCCTCCCCCAAGAGAGGCCAGGGACAGGCAGGCAATGGGGCTCAAAGGTGTCCAGTGCAGACAAGAGGTCCCAAGGACAGGAACCCAACCCGGCCAGGACGAGGGCACAGAGGCCTCCAAGTCTCCATGGGATGGCAGGCCAGGAGCCAGCGGGGTCCGTGCTGGCCAAGAGGAAGGGGGCTAGAGCTGGATGCATAAAACCTGATCTGGGGGAAACTAAACCAGAGGGAGGAGGGTGTCAAAAGGCCACTGTTTGAAATACTTCCTCACAAGGGCCCCCATAAAACCCAGGTCGCACTCCTGCCCGAGCCCTCAGGTGACCAGGAAGCTACTCTAGGAGGGAGAACGGAAGGGACAGAGCATGTCCCTTCCGTACTGAGCAAGTGCTGACAGATCCTGTCCGTGAAGCTCCCTGCCCAAGGGCCCTTAGTCCCCAGCCCTGTCAGCAGGTGCACAGAAGGGGACGGGAAGGGCCAAGCAACCTTGAAAGAGGGTCTGAGGGTCCCCAGCGGCCAGGAGATGGCAAGGACTGGAGAGGGCCTCCCCCCTCCATCAGGGGGACACCCACACCAGCACAAACGGTGCTCTTCAGTCACAAGGTGCCTTGTGCCCACCCTTGGGCGCCAGGATCCTGGCATCCCTGCTCGGCCAGCCTTCACGTCTGACAACGCCTGGGAGCTGCGGACTCTGGCGTAGCAGACAGCACTGGGAGTAAAGCAAGAAGAGCAGGGGTCCCCGGTTGGAAAACCAGATGGGGTTCCTAGGCTGCCCCCGCTTGGCACAGACCTCCAGCTCACTACATGGTCTGAGCCTCAGTTTCCCTGCCAGGACTACAGAGGGGCAGAAAAGACCAGGCAAGAGACAGAGCAGAGGCTAGGCAGGCCTTCCTTTACCCATCCACCTGTTTTTATCTGGCCTGAATTCATGCTGTGTTGTTTAAAGAAGAGTCAATGGGCAACATTTTCAAACAGGAGGCTTCAAGTCAAAATGAAGATTTTCAGTTTCTCTTGAAAAACTGGAAACCGTAAAACCCATAATCCCACAAGTGGCAGTTGTCCCTTAGTCTCCAGGTTGCCAGAGTCCCCACCACTCCCTATGGTCTCAGGCTGGCCAGCTTCCTCAACACCAGGTCTCCTCAGCTCTAAAAATGTGCACAGCACCTGTGGGACCCTCAGCTCAGGTGTTATCCATGTATTAACTCAATCTGGACTCAACAAGAAGAGGTCAACCCCTCCATCATCAGTTTCAGAGATGAGGGACCACCACAAAGGTCAACTCTTTAATTAAAGCCAGTCCATTCAAGCCAGGACTTGCCCCAAATTATAAAATGGTTATGTTTTTACAAAAAGGTTCATTTTCACAATGGTTCAAAGTGGCAGACCAGACCCTCTCCCCAGGAAAATATACCTACTGCATTTTACATATAGTTTTACCAAGTTCACAGAAGCACACCTGTAAACCCCATGGGGATATGTGTGTGAGGATGTGTAGCATCCACAAACCCAGGTCATGGACGCCTACCGCAGAGCTCTCTAAATAGCAACCCCTGAATGCTAACACCCTCCCCCAATATGATCTACCTGGGCCAAGAAGATATGGATGTCCCAGGCAAGACCCAGAAAACCCCAAGTTCTAATGGTATTTCTTCATCCAGACCCACCTACCACCTTCAAAGCCCCACGTACCATGCCCAGACATCATTAAATAAATGCCTCACTGGAAAAAACCAACTACCCTGCAGCCAAGATGGACTTCAGAACGGGGCCATCGGGGAAAAGCTCCCAAAACAGTCACAAACCAGGGCAAAGTGGTCACCTTCTCTGACCACAACATCCTCTGTCTGTTGAGTGGCCCACTGCCTAAGTCTAAATAATTCTGCAATTCTTCTCAAAACACACACACACAAGCCCCTCCACAATTCTAATTAGGAACTTGCACATTTCCCGGTAGTGTGAGCAGGAAGCTGAGGCCCAGAACTGGCTCTCACTAGTGGACCGTCTTCACCGCAGGCCTCTCTCCAACCACACTGTGGACAGAGCTCTGGTCTACCAGAGACCCACTGTGGGGGAAACAGAGGCTTCAAGGCCCACGTCACCGCCGAGCGAAGGGTCTTCCTTCTCTCCCATCTTCTGTGGAGAATGCCAGTCAGCCGGCTGCGTAAGCAGAGGTGGGTGGGACAGCACCCCCCTGCACCTTTTCTTGGAGGGTCATTCGGCAGGGTCATTAAAGCATTTGCACCTGGCAGGTTTCCCTTCCCAGAACCTATTCAACAGAACAGCCCCAAGAGTGTGCAGACATACCCCAGGCACAGATGACGAGAAACCCCACAGTCCACTCCGCAGCCCTGGCTGCAGAAACCTCAGCACTGGCATCCAACCGGACACAGTACAGCCATTAGTGGATTAGGACTAACTCGACAGGATCCTACCAGCTTCAACTTGAAAACCAGCTACTTATTTAAAATGGACTCCCTGTGCCTAAGCTGACAGCTTCCAGGGGTCTGGCATCCCTACTACGGAAGGATTAACTTCCTTAACTCTCATAAAGTCTTACACGACATACGTTTAGGTGGAAACAGCAAGTTGCAAAATGTTAAGACAATGTGTTCAAAAGGAGAGGCCTGGACATCAGTTTGATTTAAAACAGATACGTTCTCAAGTGCACGCCTCTGCTCCCCTGCAAACCCGAGCACAGAATAGACCAGAAATCTCTTTCAAGAGACCATCTAAGTAGGTCCCCCAACAGCTCAGAGATGGAGGGCCGAGCAGGACACCTGCCAGGCATTCCACAAGAACTCATTCTGAGGCTGTCTTCTCATGTGTTAAATGGGGGGGACTAACCCCACCCTACTGGCAAAGTGGCAGAGACGACCACACAGATCTGCAGCCTCTGGGATGTAGAATTCTCTCCGATGTTCCCAACTGACTACAAGTATCAGCTTTAACTGTGTTCAACTCTGCGTCTTCAACACCCAGTATAGCATGGGCTGTCTAGTGGATGCTCACGTATTAAGGGAATGGAAAAAATACCACATGTCAAATGCAAAAACATTACAAAAATACACTCAAAGATAAACGTACACTAGGAGTTCAGTTGTAAGAATCCACTCCCGTCCCAAGACTGGGTGAAGAATTCCCATTTAAACAGGGCCTTGCAAACCCGCCTGCTCCTCCCCTCTCCAAGCTATGTACACAGGAGATTCAGAGTTGCGATAGGAGACTGCATTTGGAGTCTGGTGGCTTGGGTTTCTGTTCCTTCCCTACCAACTACCAGCTGTGCGACTTCAGGCAGGTAGATGAATCCCTGGGGGGTCCCTTTCTTCCCTGATTAATGGTTAAATGGGGATAATCTCTACCTGGCAAGTCAGACCCCGCTCAAGGGAAGACGACGTAACTAGGAGTGACAGCAACACCGCCCGCCATGCCTGGGCAGACAGCGTGTGATGTTTGATGTCACAGGCCAGGACTGGCCATGACCAGGGAGGTTACAGCACCTCTAGACACAGAGGCATGGACGAGCTCTCCCACCTGGTCACTAAATCCCAGAGACAATGCCTTGGCTGGGATTGAGACCTGCCCAGCTCACAGACCCCCCACCCAGGACTGGAGGATTGCAGCACGTGAAGGTGCTGTCCCTCCCTCCAGGGCCCCACACAGGGCTGCTGGGTGCCCCCCCCCCCGACGCTGGACGCTGGCCGCCCTCGGAAGAGAAGAGATATGAGTTAGCACAGAGAAAGCCCAGAAGGCCACGGCCCATGGCCCCTGCCTGCCCCCACTTGCAAGCTGTCGTCCGCAGCTTGACACATAGATTTTCCTTCGGGACGGCTTAACCTGTCCAACGTCAATACTGCTCTGACCAAAAGCTCACTGATCGATACCTTTTATTGCTGCCTGCGGCTGCAGACCCACCATTTGAGCACGGGAAGGGCAGGGCTGGGGGAAGGGCGGCCATTTGCTAAAACGCCTCCCTCCACCTGGACCCACAGCCCTACCCTCTGCCTCCAGTGGGTACGTGTTCACCCAGTTTCGAGATCCGGGAGCCCAAGGGGGTGGGTGAGGCCCTAGAACCACAAGCTTGGTTGCTAAAGCCCCAGCAATAGAGGATCAGCACCTCAAGCCTTTGGGCAGAAAGAACCAACTTCAATCTTGGGGGGACCCACCCCAAACACTGCAAGGGGTTGGGGTAGGGGACAGAGCCTTTTTGGTTTTGTAAATTGAAACCCCAGGAATACCAGCAAACACTTGCAGAGCCTGTCCTGTGCCAGGTGCTGTACTGCACACTTTATAATAAAGCCTTGAACCCTCAACAGCCTGAGGGCGCAGATAACATTATTTGTTATTCCTGTCTTACAGATGAGAAAACTGAGGCCCAGAAGACAAGTCCAAGGTCATGTAGGTTAAGCTAGAGGCAGATGTGGAGACTGTCAACACAGTAACAGGTGACACTTGCTGGGAGCTCGCCCCATGCCCCAGGCTGCCTCAGCCCTTACCTGCATCTGTCATTTACCCACCCAGGGGCACAGGCAGGTATCATGGCACTTCGCCCTTGACTCCAAGAAGCCTCCAGGTCCCCGTTTTACAGAGGAGAAAACCAAGAGGGGGGAAGGGGTGATGATTAAAACTGGGAGGGTCTATGTCACCATTTGTAGCCCCCTCCTGCCCCATGTGCCCCCCCTAGTCTAGCAACCCTAAAGCCACAAGAACATGCAACTCCCCAGACACATCAAGTTCTTCAGCTGGAGGAACCGGTTCTAGAACCGGAAGGCTTGGCCAGACATCCAGTGGACACAGACTCCGACCATCCCAATAAAACTGCATTTGGGAGCCCCTCTCGGAGACTGGCTCAAAGCACACCTGGACCAGGTAAAGAGGATCACCTTCAGGATTCTACCTGGGGTTAGCAGAAGGCCCAGAGACATCCATGACCAGCCAGGTGAGAGGTGCTCAGTCCCAGGGGTGGGGTGGGGGGTGTCCATTTTGAGTCACTAGGTTTCTCCATCCAATTTTGGGGCAAAGAGGGCATTCTCTGGCTGCCTGGGTTTCCTTAAACAACAGGAGCCTATCTTCCCCAGGGGGAGGAGGCTGAGGATTTATAAAGCTCTTGCCCCACCCTTCGGGTGACTAGGAAGCTAGGAGAAAGCAGAGGTTGGTTCTCAGCTCCGGCAGCACACTGCCATCACCCAGGAGGTTTTACAGAATACAGATGCCCAGGCCCCGCCCCAGAGCTGTGGACTTCGCTGGTCAGGGGCACCGCCTGGGCAGGGGATTCTAAAGTGCAGCCAAGAATGAGACCCCTGGGCTGGAGACTCCCTGCTTCCTCCACCTCCTTCCCCAGTTAAAAATCAGTCTCTACCAGAGACCTCCAAGTTCCACAGGGACCCCACGAAAGCCTCGAGTTCAGCCCGCTCCCTAGTCAGGTACCGGCAGACCCAGAGTTCATTCCAGGCTCTGGCCCCTCCTTATCCGCAGCCCCTTTCCCCCAGGTCTGGCCTCAGGCCCAGCCCTCACTACCCCCTTGAACTTCCAGACCTGGGGGTGGGTGTAGGCCACAGAGGCAGGTAGGAAGAGGCAGATGGACTGGCCTCAGGGACAGGTGGGACCTGGAGCTGAATGGAGAATTCCAGGCAGAGGGGGCCGCCAGTGCAAGGACAGGGACTCAGCCAAACTCAGGAGTAGCGTAACGGGGAGCAGTTCCGTCTGGCTAGAGCCGAAGGCGTGAGAGAAGAGGCTGGTGGGGGATCGGAGCTGCAGAAGCAAGATTAAAAGGCCCCCGAGTGTGCGTTTGGCAGGCGTGCAAAGGGCTGCTTTTGGACGCGCTCCTGTTTTATCTGTCTGTACACCTCCCAGCAGCGAGCACATGGCTGGGTTCAGAGGAGGCACTCAATAAATTCTCACTGACAGGAACACTCAGAAACGTCACCTCCCAGGCTGTGGCCTCAGCCGGGGAGAAAGGCCAGCATGTGGAAGTAAAGCCAGAAGCACAGCGTCCCACACCGCACTCGGCGAGGCCACCAAGATCTGAGACTCCACGGGGGGAGAAATTACAGCGAGACGGCTAGTCTTCAGTGCAGTCACCAAGATGAAATGTCACCTGAAACATGGATCTCTGCAGGTTAAAAAAACAGCTCTCCCAGCACACCAGGAAAGGGAGGGGAAGGAGGGAGGCAGGAAACCTCACGTAGCTTGTGGTTTTGGAGGACGCTGCTGTTGCCACAACAGAGGCAATTAACATGCTACCCAGGGAGGGCTTCCATCCAGCCCCAGCTCAACCAGGCTATGGACTTCGAGTAACCCAGGCTGGGAATTCCAAGGCTTCGGAAGAGGCCAGGAAAAACCGGCCTTGCTAGCTGACTCCACAAGCCCCTGCGAGTTCCTGGGGGCAGGAAAAAAGGTAGCAGCCAGGTCTCGGCTCACCTGTGCTCTTCTGGAAAAGGAGGAAACAACAAAGGCCCTGCCCCCTTCGGAGCAGGGGAAGATGGACAGCGCTTGCCCAAAGGCCCAAGGGAGACTTGGGACTCAAAGGGCAGGGAGGTGTCAAGCTTGGAGGTGCAGGACCTGGGTCTGCCACAGAGCCGTGCTGTGCAGACTTTGCTCTTCCTCTGGCCAGACGTGCTGCGCCCAGAGGCAGGCCTGGCTTCTGCTCCAAAACCACAAGGTACTCTCAGATCCGCAGCCCCTGAACTTCCCCCAAAGATGGGGAAGTTACTCGGCAGCCAGATGACTGCCGGAGGGGACAGCTTTGCCAAGGCCACCAGAGGCTTCCAAAGGGGTCGGCTTCTGGCTGCAAGCTTGTGCCAGCCCCACGCCTCTCTGAGCTTCAGTTTGCTCACCTGTCGGGGCACTGATCCCAGCCCATCTTTGCATTAGAACCACCTGGGAGCTCTGAAAAATCCCCAGGCCTGAGCCAGGAACCCAGAGGTTGTTGCTTAATTGGGCTCGGGAATGCCTGGCCACCAACAATTTTAAGACACCACATGAGACCTACAAACCCCTTTCAACTCTGACATGCCAGGATCCTAAAGGCTGTCCCCCAACAGGTCAGGGCCTGCACTGTGAAGGACACCCTGTGGCTTTCCTTCTGTGCCCAGCCTCACAGATATGACCGTGCCTGGAAACAGGACAGGCCTCCCAACCTCCCTTCCCCACGCGGCCAACCCTGGCCCCAGAACAGCACTGCCTCCAGGCTCCAGGCAAGAAAATTCCAAGTGTCAAAACCGTGGCTGGCTCCAGCTTCCCCTTCCCCTCCTGCTGCCAGACTGACAAAAGCCAACTCTGTACTCGGCCATCAGGGCACCCCCACCCCCCAGGAGAGATTAGGAGTGCTGCTGACACGGGGCTGAGAAGTCTTTTAAGAAGCACCCACATAACTGCTTTTGCAGAGAAGGGCCTCACTGAGTGTTTCCTAGTCTACCTGGGCGGGGTGTGACTCCCAGCACAGCCAGCAGCTGGGATGACACACGGCTGCCAGTTGGAGCCTGCGCCCTGGACCCCTCACCTGTGGCGTGGCCGCTGAGTCAGTCGGCACCCTGTGCCTCAGGTTCTTCCATCCCTGCCGGTGGAGGCGGCCCATAAACACAAGGTGAGCAACGCTTAAGTGCTCCAAGTTTAAGTAACAAAGAGGGAGGCCCAGGGGAAGGCTGCTCACCTTGGGTCCCCCTTCCAACCCTTCTGAGGGGGTGGGGCACAGGATCCCAAGGGAGAGGCTGGGGCAGCCGACCAGGAGACACGTTTCAAAGCACCCCACCAAGACCTTCTGCCCCTTAGTCCCCGGCCTCCTGGAATCAGCTTAGGCAGAGATGCTCCCACCCAGAGAGCGGCTGCGCCTTTTGTTCCAGCTTCCAGTGCCTTTTACAAAAGGATCCCTTTTTTCATTTGGTGGTCTCGCTTTTTGTTTCCAAACCCCAACCTGTGTGGGCCCCTACCCCCAGGCCCCAGATAAGACACCACAGGGGTTAGCAAGGGTTTAGTGTATTTTAAACCCACTTTGCAGACAAAGGCTAGTTTGTAAGAGCCAAATCGACTCAAATCCGGCTGCTATCCACCACCCAGCTGGGGGCCCGGCAGGCGCTCCCCCCGGCAACAGCCACTCTCACAGCCCTGAACACTTAAACGAGGGCTCCAGCCTGGGGCTCCCAGCCCCACAACATGGGGGGGCGCAAGGCCCCCCCCCAATCCAATGGGGGTGGCGTGCCATTCCCTGTCCCCAATCCGGGGAACCACCTCGCCACAGCCTGCGCCTCAAGCCTCCACTGCACATTTCTAAGTGGCCCCCTTGTCCCCCACCCGGTGCTCAGGAGGGGAGGCGGGAAGGGGGGGGCGGGCGCCGGGAAGGTGAGGCCAACTCCCGCTCCGCCTCCACGAAGGGAATTTAATTAGCCTGTTGGAAAAGCGGGCGGGCGGCCGAGGTGTCTCTGGTGCTGCAATATAATTGAATCGGCTCCACTCGGTCGGGCCACTCGCCGCCCATCAGCGCGGCCGCCGGGCCCGGGAGGCCTGGGGGCGGGGAGGCGCATCCAGGCGGAGCAGGAAGGGCCGCGGAGGGAAAAAGGACAGCGCGGGTGGGGGGCGGCGGATGTGCCATCACCCTCCCACCTCCGAAGCTGGGGCAGCCATCTTCTGCAGGGGGAGGGGCAGGGAGCCGCTCCGCCGAGGGGTGGGGGGAGAGGGCGGAGAGAAGCGGCGAGCCCCGCGCGCGCCTTCTTTGGGAAGCAGGGCGTGGGGGTCAGAGACCCGCGAGGCTGCGGTCCCGCCCTCCCGGCCGCCTTCCCCGCTCCGAGGGGGCGGGGAGGGGGAGGGGAGCAAGACAAAACCCAAACCTCGCGGCCCCAGCCGCCGAGCCCCCTCCCACAGTCGTCGCTAGCACCTGCCGCGGGGGCGCACGGCCGCCCCCTCCGCTCCCTCCCACGCCGCCGCAAAGTTTTCATTCCAGCTCCGGAGCGTCGGCAGCTCTCGGAGACACCCCCCGCCGCGTCCGCCCCCATCCCCCTACTTTATCCGCCCACCAGACGAGGCGCACTTACGCGCCCCTAGCCGAACGCAACCCCTGAGCCCCGGGCCCCGCGTCCCCGCCTGGAGCCAGGCCGCCCAGGCTGCGACCCGCAGGCGGGGGGGAGGGGTGGCCTTTGGTCGCCTGCCCGCCTTCCCGGCTCTTATCGCCGCTCACACTCCGGGGGAAGTTGCCCGGGAGCCGTTGGCGGCCACCCCCGCGGAACCCGCGAACTTGGAGGAGGAGAGTCCGGCGGGGACTGGAGGGCGGGCAAAGGACCCCCCCCCCCGGCCCCTGCCCAGTGCGCTCACCTTTCATGCCAGGGCCCCGCAGCTCCGCCTCGACTGACACATGCTGGAGCCACCGTCGCCCAGTGTTTGTCTAAACTGCTTATCTCACCCGGGGCTGCTCGGCGGCGGCAGCTCGAGCCCGCTGGGGAGGTGGAGCTTCCGGGGCCCAGGCCAAGAAACACCTGCTGCTGTCGCCGCCGCCGCCGAGGACACACCCAAGCGCAACGCCGCCCACTCCCGGGCCACTGGCTCGCTCCGGGCTCCCTGACCTCAGCCAGCGGGAGGTGTCGGGTTTCAGCCGCAAACACACAGACGCGCGCGCGCACCGACGGGCACCCGGGTATACCCGCTCCGGCACCCACCCCTCCCCAGCGTGGCGGGCCAGGTGAGCCGAGGACACCAGCAGGGCAAGAGAGGTGCCACCCCCACGCTTCCAGAGACCACTGCTTGGACTGCTGGGGGAGCGGGGGAGGGAGTCTCGGAGACGCCGGTGGCCAAAACCGGTCACTTGACGCCAAAACTAGGGAGCAGCCACAACACGCTCGCCACGTGAGCAGAGTCCTAACACGGCTCGCAGCCGCTTCCCCGGCGCCTGTAACAGTGCCTGGCACAAAGCAGGCCCAATAATGGGCGAACGGATGAACTCGCGCGTCCTGGCAGCCTTTTGGAGGACAACTTTTCCTGGCGCTGATGTGGGGGGGCGGGGGGCAACAAGAAATAGGTTGCGTGCGTTAAGCCTCCCCAACAGCCCCCCCCATGCCTGACCTTACTGCCTCAACTTGAAAGGCTGAATGTTAAGAACTCGGGCTACTGCAGCCTCAAAATTCTAGAAAGCCCCCCCCACACCCGTTTTAAGTAACTTTTGGGAAGGCCACTGTGCAGACGGGGGGTGGGGGGCGTTAGTTCTTTAAAGAACACACGCCCCAGGGGCTGGAGAGTCCACGGAGGCGCCGCTCCGCCAGGGGGATCATTAAGAAGCTGGGGTTGCGGTCAGAGGCGAGGTCGCCCGCCTCCAGAAACTGGCACGACCCACTGGGCTTTTGGCCTCAGCGTAGCGCCTCCCAATTCCTGGCACCCCCCACCCTACCTCACCCAGGCACTTGACTGGAATGACTCAGGGAGCGTCCTGAAATTCCTGGGCACCCACAGGCGGCGCGAAGAGGGACTGAGGGCCCCAGCCTCCCCACCCCCCGGCTCCGCCCGCCACGCCCCCACCGCGCCGGGCGCGTCTCCAGGAAGCGCGGGGTTAAAGGGGCCGGTCTCGCCTGCCCGGGTCGTACGGCTTCCCCCATCGGCCTCGGCCGGCTCTGGGGCCCGGGGCTGTGACCTCTCGCGCGCGCCCGAGGCTCCCAGCGTTGCTCCGAGGCCGCGGGGTCCTCCCTGCCCATCCTCTTCCGACAACCCTCGAACCCACCGCTTTCACAGCTTTGAGCCCCGAGGCAAGCCAGTACCCCCAGGGTGGCCGCCCCAGCGCCGCGCTGCGGGTTTCGACTTTCGGCCCCCGGTGCCAGCCCGCGCTTCTGCCAGCCCCAAACCTGTCCTGGGACATGCCCGCGCCGTGCTTGGCAGGCGCACACGCTGCCGTCCCCGCGGGCCCGCCTCCCCCGCCTTCCTCCCTCCCTCCCTCCCCGCGCCAGCCCGGATTGCGACGGGAGCGAGCGCTGGGCGCCTGCCACCCCCCATCCATCTGTTCCCGATGACGCTGGCGAGCCTGGAGCATTCGGGGCCCGCGCCAGCAGGGAGCAGAAGCAGCCTGCGTGCCCTCTGGGGGGCGGGGGCCTGACGGGCGTCCCCAGGCCCCGCACACTCCCCGTCCACCTCCGACCGAGCGCACGCTGGGGCACACGGGGTGGGGGCGCACGCGGGCCGGCCCCCGCCTTGCACAAGGCTCCTGGCCGACCACAAACGAAAAGGGAAACGGACTGTCGAGGCCGGGCCGGGCCGTTACTGGCTCCTACCTGCGGGCGCCGGCCGACCCCGGCAGCGTGCGGGGGCTGAGGGGGGACGCTTCCCCTTCTCGACCCGCCTCGCTCCCCGGCGGCGCCCCCTCCGGGCCTCGGCCTTGGCCTGCCGCCTTCATTTGCGCACCACTCGGCGGCGCGGCCTCCGGTAATTTATATCCCGCACTGGTCGGGCGACTCACACGGCCCCCGGCGCCTGGGCCGGGAGAGCGAGGGGAGCCCCACCCCACCCCCGCCGGCAGTCACGGGCGGGGGTAGGGGAGGATAGGGAGGTGTAAGGCGAGAAGGAAACAACTGGCCTGGAGCCTTAAACACAAAATTAAAAACCTCCGGGACGGGTCCAGCCCGTTTCCCACCCGGATTACAAGCAGCGGGGGGAGGGGAATAACATGCAAATGAGCACCTCGCACCTGGCCGGGAGCTGCCTCCCAGCCTAGCTCCCCAGGTAAAGACACCCAAGCCCAACCTCCAAGTCTCTTACCAGGACACGACACTGCCATCTACTCCCCCCTTCGTCCTGGGAGAGGTCCTTGGCGAGGGGTGAAGGTGGGGTCAACTTCTTCCACCTGTTTGAGCATGACCACGACAACCAACAACCATAAAAATGTGTGGGGTGGCCACTGAGAGGTAGCACTCCGCTAATTTTTAGAGCTAGCCAATCCCTCCTGCATATGCACCTGGCTCCACTGCATTGTGAAACGAGTGGTCTGATCCCCGTTTCACAGATGAAGTTGAGGCCAAGAGTTGCTCAAGGTCACATGCACACAGGTGACCTGTGAGCTGTGCCCCGGGCTGCTCCTTCCTGGAGTCTCTCCACTCCCTGCCCAATAGGCCGAGAGCAGCGAGGAGCTGCCGGACACCCCAGCGACCGCCGGGGGGCAGCAACGAGCCGGCTATGTGCGCGCCGGCCAGGGACGCTGGCGGCCACGCGGCGGGCTGGCACCAGGGAGATGGATGACACTCACTGTCAGTGCGCCCGCCCCGAGGAAATTAGTAATCTGGGAGCACGGCCTTGGAGTTTAAGGGTGGGAATTGCTCTCCTGCAGCCGGCGCGCTCCTGCTAACGAGGTTTGTCGCTGGACTCCTCATTTCCCACCGCTCAGGCTAAGGCTGGCCTCCCTCCATTTCCCGCCAGGCGTGTTCCTCCTCCCCCCTGCTCCTGAGCAGCTCCCTACCCACTCCCCCGCGCCCCCAGCTAGCCGCGAGCCCTCCCTGGGCACCGCGCCTCGCCCCCATTCCCATGTACCTGGAAAACTGGCCTAGAACGGAGGCAAGGAGTGAAACAGCAATGTGCCAGGGCCAGTCCTGCAGGGGACATGGGGGGGGGGGCAGCTGCCCTGGTGACTGGATCCCTGTGCACTTTGCCACAGCCCTGTTCCTTTGAGCCAGGGGCAACAGGATGCTCATGCATGCTTGCCCACCCCTCGGTCCCAGCCAGTCTAAATGTGCCTCCAAGAGCAAGAAACGGGTCTGTAGCCCTCACCAGGCTCTGAGTACCTGCTTCAGTGACACCTAGGTGCAGCCCCACCTAACCAGCCCTGGAACCTGTGAAACCCGCACCACAAAAGGGATTAAAAAGCCCTCCATTTGGGGCATAGAGGCCCAGAAGGGTCCACCAGGAAGAAAGGGATGCCTCCAACCAAGACAGATGGGCATTTATCACTCAACAAACACACCACGCCCAGCCTCTGTTTCACACTAGCCTTCCCAGAAACAAAACTGAAAATTCCAGTAAGCCTCACAAGCTACTCAGAAAGGCCAGGGGACAGACACCTGACAGGCAGGGCACTTCAAGGCACCAAGGAATTAGGTAGCAAGAGGGCAGGTTGACAGCTTGCACCATCACCGCCACTGTCTGGGTGCCTACCTGGGCCGGGGGAGGTGCCTGGGGGGTGTAGGCACCACCTGGACTGTCACAACCCCACCAAGTCCTAGCACAGGTGCCAGCCCTGCTCTGGGAAGGACCCTGGATACTGGGGAGTCAGCAAGATGCTGTAAGATCTAACACAGGGTCCTTTCCCACCCTGACAGCTGTTGCTGGCACACAGGGGCTTCCTGTTACCTTCATCTTTACATCACCCCAGCACCTCATTCAGCACCTGGATCAGTGAATGAGCATCAGGGGCCTGACTCCAGTGAGGGGGGAGGTGAAGCTCCCTGCTGCCACTTCCCAAGCACCTTCACACGTGCCAGCACTGTCACTCAATGCCCTCCTGGCCCTGCAAGGCAGGCGGTGACCTCCATTACATAGCTGAGTGGGGAGACCTGAGAAAGTTAATTAACCTGCCTAAGGCACACAAATTCCAGCTCCAGTCTGATCTAAACGGGGCTGTCCTCCTCTATCTGGCAGCATTGCTCAGTAACTACCTGTTATAATCTCCCTGATTATTAAGACACCTGCAGAGGGGACTACAGACTCTCACAGCACTTCCAGGTCTATGCTGTCATCTCTGGAAGGCTGTCCGGTGCCTGAAAACCACTTTGGTTGGGGGGCCGGGGACGAGCTGTTCACTGCCCAGAGCTGAGCACCCTGGGATTCGCCCAGCCCTTCTGCATGAGCAGGCCGCCCTCCCCAAGGCTACTAGCCATGCCATCCATCCTCAGCCCCTGCTGCCCCGTCCTGCGCTGCGCTGTGGCCAAGCCACTACCACTTATATTCCTCCTCTCTCTGCCCCGCTATCACCGGCCCAGAAATCCTCCCCATTCTTCAAAGCCCAGCTTAAATCTTATCTCTTCCAAGAAGGCTTTTCCCATCCCGGTCTCTGGAGCTCATCTCCCCAGGCGCTGCGTCCCACTAGCAGATAGCGATCCCACAGTGCAGTGGGTCTTAAATAATAAGGGGGGTATAACATACAATTCCCAGGCCCGCTCCTTACTGAGCTGAGGTCTCCAGGCGGTCCCGGGAAGAACCGTCTTTCACCAGCTCCCCTGGGGTTGTTGGAGGCCCAGGCTCCTCTCCCCAGCGAGGCAGTGGATGCCTAGAGGGAAAAGGGCCTCTTGTCTCTTAGCAGTGACACAGTCCCCAGCCCCCGGGCAAGATTTAAGATTTAACCCAGCCCTGGCGAATGGATCATGGTGCAGGGAGAGAGGACACAGGGAGAACAGACACTCCTCTCCCTGCCTGCCCCTCGGCGGGAGGAACCGGGTTCTCCAGGAATGCTGGGGGGAGCCCCCACGCCAGCTCAGCCGGCTATAGGTAGCCGAGGTCACCTACGGGGGAGCAGGAAAGGGTTAAGGCAAATTCCCTTTGAGGAGGTGAGGGGAGTTTTCCTCTTAACCCCGGGCTGCCCAACACTTCCTGCCCTTTCAGCGCCTGGTTCCAATCCGCACCCCGCACACAGCTGCACTCCTTTACAATCAGTTAACAGCTGTTTTGCATAGATTTTCAATTCTAATTGCCTCGCTTTGTGAGCGCCGCGGAGCCCTGGTGAATGGGGACGCCGCCGCCACTGTGGCTGGAAGGCGGGCGGGGGGCACTTGAGAGAGGAGTAAAAGGAAGCAGCGTGAGGCGGGGCTGCCGGCTTTTATTTTTCTAAATAAGAAAAGAATACCCCTGCCACCAACTGCCCCCCAGCTCCGGCCTCTCCTACTGGAGCAGGGAAATCTGAAAGGGGCCCTACCTCGGGAGGGGTGCCCACACTTTGACCTGGGCTCCCAGACCCCACCCCAGACACAGGTCCCAGGGGGCAGCTGCCAGCTCCGGAACCGGCCTGGGGAGCCATCACTTGCCTCCCCCTGCCTGCAGCCCCTTTCCCCCCACCCCCCAGGCTCTCCAGTTCCCAGATATGGGGAGCTAATTGGACAATAAAGTTGAGCAGTGAGGAAACGCGCTCTCCGGAGACAGCTGGCATCTATAAAAGAGAAATATTTGCATTTAAAACCTTTAAACTTTATATGGCTGGGCCAGGCCGAGGCAGGGAAGGGTGGATGGAGGGGGGTGTGGCTGGGCCCTCCAGGGGGGCAATGACTCCTGGGAGTTCTGGACTCTTCTGCCACCAGTGACCCCATCTCACCCCACCAGGTCTGCTGCTGTCTTTGGGATACAAGTCAGCCACTGCTAACGTGAACAGACTTGGTCACGTACAAATCCTCCTAGGTTTCTCAACTCCTGAGGAGAGCTCAAGTCCATCTGGGCAATCCATGGGAATCCCTTGGCATCAGGGGCTGGGTCCTGCACCCTGGTGATGGACCTACCTGGCTGAGCTGCTGGTTGTGCCGGCCACGCGGAGGCCCCTTGGCTGACAGCTTCTGGCAAGAAGAGTTTGCAAGGAGCCTTCTCTGGCAGCCTGAAGCCTTTCGCCCCGTTCCCTGCACACCAATACTGTGCAGCTGTCTGAGGGCACCTGCCCTGCTCCATATTCAGAGCCCATTGCACAGATGGGGACATGGAGGCTCAGAGAAGTCCAACCCACTTCCCAAGGGCTCTCAAAGCATCCTCCACTGCGCTGCTGTCTGGGGTGGGGGTGCCAGGTTTTCATTTCCTCACATGCCTAGTTCCCATTTTTCATATTTGAGAGAAACCTGGCCAAATTTTCCTACTGTCAACATTTATGATGTAAAGCTGAGAGAGAATGTGTTCCTGAGTAGTCTTATTTTAGCAGGCTTTTATGAAATCACAGCACACTCAGAATCCTAGGCTCTGAACCCCGTCTACCTGGCAGGCCTGTGCTGCGACAGACTTCAAGGGCAGGCACGGAAACTTCTAGGGTGGAGGTGAGGAGGAGGGGCAGGGAATGGCAGCCAAAATGATGGACACATGTGTAACTTTCAACGATGTCAATTAAACAAAAACCACACAGGAAATAGAGCCTGTTTTATTTACAGCAGTCAGAGTGGAGGAGTCTATCCTTGCAACTTCTCTTCCCATCAGGAAAATACTTCCAGTCCCAGCAACGCAGCCTCGACGCCTGGGTGGCCGATGCCTAGCCAGCTAGCCCGGCTGGCGTTGGCGGCCTCTGATCACCTATAAAACCATCTTTAGCTTGCCTCTTTCATTTCCTGTGGGCACCACTCTCTCCAGCCAGGTAACTGTCCCCATGCTGTCAGCGGGCTTTTCTTGCTACTGACCGGAACCTCTGTAAAAACATCCTGAGACCAAACACCTCCCCCTTCCTAGACACGTTAACCTCTACCACTGCTCATCCAAAGGGCAAATTTTAAAATACAGCTTCAAGAGCACACACAGCACGGAGAGGGGAGGACAGACACGCAGGTCAGCTGCTGGGCCACCGCCTGGCTGGGCAGATCTCCACCCCACTGAGCACCAGTTTACCCAGCCCCTGCCCCCATTTTGGTGGGGACTAGACAAGATAACCAAGTATGAAGAGCCACGCCTGGTGCCTGGGACACAGGGGAGCTCAGAAGCAATACCTGAACCTTGGTGTTTGGAGGAAATGGAGGACAGTGTATGTAGAAATAAAGTTTTACGAGGATGCGCTTCTCAGCACCAGACCAGATGGGCAGGGAAACCGGTCACTTGAGACCATGTCCACACTGTGCTGGGGTGAGGGCTGAGGAACTTCCTTCTCTTCCCCCACACAGGAGAAGCCTTGGGGAAGCACACACGCTCCCAGAATCATGCCAGCCATGTGCGTGAGCCCAGCACCTGTCGGCTACTGGCTATTCACCCATGGACGGGGAGGAAGAGAGGGCAGGGGAGCAGGTGGGACCTGGCCAGCCATCCAAGTCTTGCTTTTATAAATTTTAAAATACTGACAGTACAGCACCCAGTCTGGCTTTCTTCCTCAGAGCTACATCTTTAAAAATTAGGCTACCAGCCCCGACGACCATCAGTGGATGAACAGATAAAACGTGGTCTGTCCATACACACTCGGTATCACTCGGCCATAAAAGGAGTGAGTCCTGATACACAAGGCTACAACACAGACCAACACAATGAGAAGCAAAACCCACCTTTACATCCACACAAAACCTCCTACACAAATGTTCGTATCTGCATTATTCATACCTGCCAAAAAGTGAACACCACCTAAATGTCCATCAGCTGGTAAATGGATAAACAAATTGTGGCCTATCCACACGATGGAATACTACTCGGCCACAAAAAGGAGTGAAGTTCTGATCCATGCTACACGTGGATGAACCTTGAAGATGTTATGCAAAGTGAAGGAAGCCAGGCACAGAAGGCCATGCTGGGTAATTCCATGTATATGAAATGTCCAGAACAGGCAAATCCACAGAGACAGAAAGCAGATGAGTGGTTGCCAGGGGCTGGGGGAGGGGGAAATGGGGGGTGACTGCTAATGGGTACAGGTTCCTTTTGGGGTGATAAGAAAATGCTTTGGACCAAGATAGAGGTGATGGTTGCACAACACTGTGAATGCACTAAAGGCCACTGGATTGTACTCTTTAAAATGGCTAATTATATGTTGTGTGAATTTCACCTCCGTGAAAAAAACCCAATTTGAACCACCTCCACCACCCCCACCACCCCCTGCTGTCATTGGGAGAGGCTAGATGCAGGGCAGGGCCTACGGTTCCAGCGAACCCCCAAGAAGATGCTGCCTTTAGAGACTCATCCCCTGGAAATGCCCTTTCATGCTGCGCTTATGACCCTTGGGCATTTGGGGCTGAGCAGTCACAGAGAAACCAGTCATACTCAAGTGGATTTTGCTTCCAGGGCCTGTTTCCTCACTTGCCTCCTACCACAGTCTCTGTGGATCCAAGCTCAGGGATGGGGAGGCTCACTGTGTCCCCGCCCTCCAGCTGAACTCCCCCCAAAGCTGCAGACCTGGTCTTGTCCTCAATCCACAGTTCTCCCATTCGGGGGAAGGTGGCCTCATGCACCCTGAGCAGCTGGGGGTGTGACACCGAAATGCACACACCTGCCACCTGGCCATCCACCTGGAAAGCAGCCACCTGTGACCCTGGGCAGGTATGGAGGCACAGGGAAGCGAGGCCCGCTGGGACACATCCAGGGGCAGGGGAGCCCCCTGAGGCCGGCATGGCCCCTCACGGGGGGAAGGCAAGGGCAGCCCCTACAACTGGCACATCAACAGCTATAGTGGGCACACTTCCACCTGCTGGGTGTGGGCACTGTATGGGCCCAGAAATGTGGCTGGTTCCCTCCGTAGCCTCTGAGAATAACCCTCCTTTGTAAAGATTAACCAACTGACCTCATGCTGGGTAAGGGGTTTTCCTATGACTTCCTGGTCCATCAGCTCGCTCAGAGGACAGCCACATGCCAGACCCCCACCAAGGTTGCCACAAAGAGACAGGCCACACGCCCAGAGAGCGCCCAGGAGAGCAGGCCCTGGGGCAGCCAGTCACCCGAGGCCCAGGACAGATCTGGGTGGGGCAGGGCTCCGGGCAAGGGCAGGGGAGCCCACTAACAACAGGAGACCAGGAACTATTCTAGAACCCCAGGCTAGTTGGGGCCCTCGGGTCTCCACTGGCACCCACGCAAATGCTAAGGGATCCTCAGAAACTTTTTATTTCAGGGTCCTTGTTCCCCATTTTCATTGCATGTTTAAAGCCTTCAAAGTTCTTTTAAGTATCAAACAGCACTGACCAAGAAACATGTAGGTCTGTAAATCTGCATACACACGGGCACCCACCCACCTCCTCCCTGCCGGCCACCTCCACAGCCTTCAAACAACCCCCACTCCCCGGGCACTAGGTGCCACTAATCAGGCCCTGGCAGCAGCCCTGGTTTCTCACAGTCACGATTTATTGAGTGCCTACTATGCGCCAGGCATCCTACTTCAGCGCTACCCTGACTGCGGTGGGGCTGGGGTCAGACCCTGAGCCCTCATTCTAGAACAGCGCTCTCCTTCTCAACCTGCCTGGTCCCAGTCGTCCTGACAAACGTCTTGATTAATTACCTGGGGCCTGTCATTAAAATCCCAGACCGTCACTCGTACAGTTAAATCCCAGTTGCCTTTATTGCTTGCAGATGTGACACAGTTGTTGGGGACGAACAAGACCCCAGTGTCAGGAGGAGCCCAGGTCTCACCTGCCACGGAGCCCACCGCCAGGAGCAGCAGGCCCTGGGGCTGGCAAGGCGCTAGGAGCCCTTTGCTCTGGCTCTTGTTGTATTTATGTCTTTATAATTTGGTATCACAAACGGAAATAATCAAAGAGGGAAGGTTGAATCTTAAGTGTTTTCACCATTGGAAGTTCTTGGTGACAAAGTTGTTGGCCAGCTGCCCAAGGGTCCTCTGGGTGGCTACTGGGCCCCAAGCTGAAGGCCAGCTGTGGAGGCCACTGGTCCATGGGTCACCTCCTCTCTCGACTTCTACCTGTCTGCTCGGGCTCTGCCTTTGCCCAAGAAGGGTCTTCACTTTCCCCCTTGCCGGGCCCCTCATCCTGCCTCTGTCTGCGAAGCTCCCATCCCGAAACACCTCGCCCCAACCCGGCCGGCCCGTGCACACCCTCCCAGCTGGCCTTCCACCTGCCACCAAAGGCCACTGTGCATGACAGCCCTGCTGTTTGTGTCCACTCATCCCTGGGCTCTGCGGCAGGCCTGGCCAACACTGATGGCTGCACCCTCACTCCTGCCGCCCTCCTGTGTTCTTCATCTTCCCCTTCCTCTTCCTGGCAAGCTCCTCTCCCTCAACCTGCCCCGGGGGCTCCCACAGGGCTATTTCCCCCCAATACCTCACACTACCATCTCTGGGCCTGACTTGTAATTCAAACCTCCCCCACGTGGGCCGTTCTAGAAGCATCTCGGTCTCTTTCAACTCACAGGGCGCCCCCCTCCCTGTCCCTGTCCTCCCATCCTCCCTCCTTTGGCTAATTTGGATAAGAGCACCTCTCCCGACCTTTGCCAGCTGTACCCCTTGCCTGGCGCACCCTTCCCACATCCCAGCATGAAAGGAAGAGGTAAGTGGTGAGAGGTTCCTGCAAGCCCTGGCTTAAAATTCTGTCTCCTCCAGGCAGTCTTCCCGGATGGCGGCTCTAACCTCCTCTGGTGGAAGCTGACCCTCCCCCTCCTGCCCAGGGGTTACTGCAGCGTCCTTGTCCTCGCTTTCTCCCTCTGCTGCAGGTTCACTCAGCCCAGGCGGTGGAGAGGGAACTGAGCGAAATGAAATCAAGAAGCCCCTCAAAGGACACAAACCCTCATCAGCAACAAACGCTCCACATACCCGTCCTGTCCCCAGAATAAACCCAGCCAAAAAAAGGACATGGGAACCTCCTGGAATTTATACATCAAACCATCTCGTCCTAGAACGTGAGTGCCTTTCCCGAGTTGACGAGGTTGGATTTTGTCATCAGCCCTTATAAAGTTCCCACATCTGCGATGCCAGGCCCAATCCCTCCCCATAGCTGGGGTATTTTGCAAAAAGTCGCCAGGAAAACAAATGCTGGGTTTTTGGTGTTTTTTTTTTTTAAGGCTCCCAGATGATCTTAAAAGAAACACACAGACACACAACTAGAGCTTTCACAGCTACAAACTCAGCCATGGCCTCGCAACATCAACCTCTTGCCCGGAGTTCAGAACATTCTCCTTGCCCGGGAATGACAGTGGCCCTGGAGAGAGCTGTCACCCGGCATCCCCATGGGGCCTGGGATGGCAGCTCCCCAGCCCCTCCCCTTGGCCCAAATCTAGGCGGCACGAGGCCCAGCCCCCTCCTCCTGCACTGCTCCCAGCACAGACCTGCCCGTCTAGCAATTTGAGCACAGGGTGAGCACAGCCCAGCTCAGGAGTTCTATTCCTGGCTCAGCCAGCAAATTGATTCGCGACCTTGGGAAAGTCCCCACGCCGCTCTGACCCCATCTGTGAGTGTTCCCGTCAATAACCCAAGGTAGCACCTCAAAAGTAGGCTCCGCTTGAAGAAGCCACGTGGGCTGAGCAGGCCTGGAAGAGGAAGAACCCTGTGTCTCTCTGGCTGGCTGCAGAGCTGTGGGAAGACATGCTTACAGAGTGCCTGAGACCACCTGCGCAAGCCACAGAGACCCGGAGGGGCAGCCGATCACGGCTTCGGGGGCTCGCACATGAGGGACCTTGCCAGGCCTCCGCCACAGGGAGGACCACTACCACCCTCCCATTTCGGGAGGACAGGAGTCACAGAGCCTTGCACATGGCAGGGGTGACAACCTCACTTGTCTCCCAGGTGACAAGCCCGTGAGCCTCACAGCCGGTTCAGAGCTGGCAGGGATCTTAGGAGGAAGAGGAGAAACAGGAAGGGAGGGCGGGCAGGCCTCAGCTAAATGTCTTTCCTGCCTCCTCCAACTGCCTCAGCCCATGTCTGGCAATTCTTCAGGGCCAGAGAGGTGAAATGCAAGGGCTCATGGTCACAAGTGGCCAGAGCAGCACGTGGCCACGAAGCCAGACCTCAACACTCACCCCACTGCCCCTCTACTGACCCATGATCCCCAAACTTCACATCACACAAAAACCGCCTGGTTGAGACACAGAGGATTTCATGTCACAACCCCACCTCCCTCACCCACATTCTAGATTGGGGACAGGTCCAGGGTGGAGCCCGGAATCTACATTTTCAACAGGTAACTCCTGCCCCCCACTCTGAGGGGGTGCTCTGGGGCTCACCCTTTGAGAACCACCTGATTACACCAGCTCACTCTGTCATCTGACTTGTGGCGTGATCCTCTTTTAAAAATTAATTTTTTATTTCTTCTTCCCCACCTCTCTCCCCAAAAGAATTTGAAGCAGCATTACCAACTTCTGATATCGAGACGTGTTTATTATTTTTACGGTTTCTCCAGGAAGCTCCCAGTAACTCGAAGGGGAATTATATTCAGAGAGAACTGGGTCCCCAGTGTAAGTCAACATTATTCATTTAACAACTTCTATCGGCGCACGGAGATGTGAGCAGGCCTTACCCAAAGATGTCTCCTGCGGTTACTGGAAGATTTAATTCACAACATCCAAGAAAAATAATTAAGGGGGAATAGGAGGAAGGAGGGTGTGGAGCGGGGCCCAGGGGCTTGGCAGTTTCTTATGCCAACTTCTGCCCATCACCCCAATTGCCACCCAGGGGCTCTGTCACTGATCACAGGCTGCAGATCCTCGCTCCACAAACAAGGAGATATATTCATCTGGGGACTCTGGACAGAACTTTTGGAGGAGCTGACAGCCGAGGTCCAGCCAGCCAAGCCCCCTCCCCAGCGCTCAGCTGTGAGGGAGCAGCCCCAGTCCAGTGTCCCTGACATGCCCACTTTGCGCACCAGCCCTGGAGCCCCTGCTCTGCCTGGCTGCCCAGGAGGCACACTCCCCTGCCTTTACTGGGACACTTCTCTGTGCCGAGGGAGCTTGGGGCCCAGGCTCAGCTATTTGGAGCGCTGGTGCTTTCTTAGGCACGCCGTAAATTACGCTGGCAATTCCGGAAAGGTCAACGTTGGTTTCTAAAGTACACTGTCTGGAGGTAGGACACAGTCCCTGGACAGCCAGACCACACTGGGAGGGGGCTGGGTGCTCCCATGACAGCTGATGCCGGCAGACAGGGCGAACCCAGGCACGATGACCAGGCTTTTGTGGGCGGCCCGCTGAGCCACGGTGCAGCCGGGTGCTGACAAACCCAGAGCAGCACGTGGAGACCCAGAAAGCACGAGTCAGCTACAAATCTCCTTCCGGGTCATCCTGTCCAGCCTCTCCTCTTCTGAGATTAGGAAGGGAAAAAACCCAGGCCCGGAGAGAAAGATGGAGAGAGAGAAAAAAGTATCTTTCCTTGTAGACTGTTTTGTGCAGACAGGATAAACTTTCTCCTGAAACTGTCCAGCGTCCAGTTCAGAGGACCCACATCTAAGTGCACCCACCGTTTTCATGTTTTATGTGTTTCACAAGTGCAGCGTCTACAAGCCCCGAGGAACGAACATCACAAACCTACTCGACCCCACTTTCCACGTTACTCTCTACGTCCCAGAAGACAGCAGGGCACCCCTCCAAATATCCCCACATCCCATCTCTACAGGCCAGAGAGACTCAGTGACTGAACCCAAGTCACACAGCAGCACAGACAAGATGGAAATTCAACTCTGATTCCCAGCTCAGTCCTCCTCCTGTTGGGCGAACGCAGAAGGACCTAACCCGAGACTGGTGGTGGCTGAGAGTGGGCTGAGTTACTCAAGCATCCGTGTGAGTAAACTTTACAATAACGCTGCCCAACAGAACCGTCAGCAATGAAGGGAAGGTTCTCCATCTGAGCTGCCCCACATCACAGGCACATGTGGCTTCTAAGCACTGGAATTGTGGCCAGTGTGACCAAGGAAGCGAATTTTACATTTTATTTAATTTTAAATTAAAAATTAAATTTAAATAGCCACATATTGGCTACTGTATTAGACAACACAATGTTAGAAAATAAAGACAACTATATTTTCTGAGCCAAACTTTGAGATATTTGGTCTGAGAGGTATATGTGGGCTTATGGGGAAAATGAGGCAGAACATCTAAAGGCAGAACATCCTCAGGAAGAATCCAGACTGTACTGGCACACATACAGCACAGCGACCAACAGACAGTGAATTCAGGTGCCCAGCTGCCTTCCAGGGAGTCTCCTTGTAAGCCAAAGCTAGAAAGGTTACAGAGGCTGCAAACACTCCTCCCAGGGAGCTCCTCTGAGGCCTCGTTTCCCAAGGCAGTGACAGGGGCCTGCAGCTACGGAGGGCCAGGCCCCTCCTCTCCCTTTAGGGGCCCACCATGGTGGTGCCCGAAGAGCAAACACATCCTTCCTTTGGGATGTGATGCAGTTGTGGGTGAGGCAGCAGAGTCTCTGCCAGAGAAAAGACGCCACCTTTAGACCAAGTATAGGGACTACAGATGGACAGTAGATGAATGGATGGTGGATGGTTGGGTGGCTGGGTGGGTGAAGGAAGGACGGATGGATGGTTGGATGGATGGATAGAAGGATGGATGGCTGGATGGTGGATGGTTGGGTGGCTGGGTGGGTGAAGGAAGGACGGATGGATGGATGGATGGATGGATAGAAGGTTGGATGGTGGATGGTGGATGGTTGGGTGGCTGGGTGGGTGAAGGAAGGATGGATGGATGGATGGATGGATGGATAGAAGGTTGGATGGTGGATGGTGGATGGTTGGGTGGCTGGGTGGGTGAAGGAAGGATGGATGGATGGATGGATGGATGGATAGAAGGTTGGATGGTGGATGGTGGATGGTTGGGTGGCTGGGTGGGTGAAGGAAGGATGGATGGATGGATGGATGGATGGATAGAAGGTTGGATGGTGGATGGTGGATGGTTGGGTGGCTGGGTGGGTGAAGGATGGATGGATGGATGGTTGGATGGATGGATGGATGATGGATGGATGTTGGATGGATGTTGGATGGATGGATGGATAGAAGGATGGATGGTTGGATGGTGGATGGTTGGGTGGATGATGGATGGACGGATGGAAAAACACAGAAAATATCTGACATTCCAAGTCCCAGCCACATGGAACATGTTCCAGGTTTCCCAGCAGGCATCAGTGGGTTTCCAGGAAGGAAAATACAAGTGGTTTCTGATCAATAAGACCATGGTGCCCTCTCGGCCTAGGCCAGGCTTTGAGCCTCAGGCTGCCTTTCACTAAGCTGAAAAGGAGAAGCAAGGATACTTCCTGGGTTTCTCTAGCTGCAAATGCTAGAAGACCCTGGATAACCAAGGCCAAGGGGCAGCCTCCCAGGCAGAGTGCTGTCTGGGAAAGGGACGCAGGGGCCAGAGAGCAGGGAATGGGAGCTTCTGCGCCCATCTGTCCTCAGCAGAGATGTGATGACCTGGGGGCAGGAAGGTCTGGGTCTGTGCGGGGGTGGGGGGGGTCCAGAGGGCCTGTCCTTCCTCCCCATCCTTCCACCCCTCCAGGTTCCTTTCCAAGGCCCCTCCTTCCTGGGTCCTTCCCAGCGCATCGGTGCCTCTTCCATTAGCGTGCACAGCACAGCCTCATGGGCCTCGATTAACGCCCAAGGAGGGCGGCACTGGCGCCATCCCCAGGAGCGGTCATAACTAGCCATCACACACCCCAACAACCACACATACTGAGCGTGAACTTAGCACAGGCATCACTCAACAGACTTTATCCATATTCTGTCCTTTGATCCTCCTAACAAGCCCACAATAATAATGATTCCTGTTTTACAGATGAAGAAACAAGCTCCGAGAGGTCGAGAAGCTTGCTCATGTCACACAGCAAGGGTCTGACCAACACGGACGATTTCTAAAACCAATGCTCAAACGTAGGAGGATGCTTGACAGGCATGTGCTGAATAAATGCTCGTATGAATGCAAGAATCAGCCAGTGCATGCACGAAAGAAGGACAATTTGAAACAGTTCCTGGTGTCCAGGGGCCTGGAGCTTGGTGGAAGAACAGCGTGAAAGGCAAGTAGCCCGAGAAAGGCCCCGACCAGCGACCCGGCCAGCCCGGGGACCACAGTTCCCCTGGAGACTCCTGGGCTTGCAGATGGGGCCTGGGGCATGGAAAATAAAGGAGCCTTCAGTGAAGAGCAGATGGAGAAGCTGACCGCAGTGGGGCAGGGAGGCCTGGCGGTTCCAAACCCTGCCTGCTGGCCCCCCGCCGGCCCCCAGGGATTGGACCCAGAACTCCACAGCCGGCCTCCTCCCCTGGCCTGTCAGGGCCACCCGACAAAGCCCAGGCAGGCCAGGCTTTGGACAGCCCCTGCTGGTCCCCTTCGTCCCCAGGCCCCTTTCCTCCCTCCCTTTTCTGCAAAGAAGTCAAATTTGCCACTCTGACGCATTAACCAAGCTGGGTAATGAATGGCGAGTGTGTGGTGCTCCCACTCGGAGAGAGAAATGCAGGCGCAGACCCCGGCAACCGGGCAATTTTCCAGGCTCTGCTTCCGAGCCCCCCATTCAGCCCCCTCGCACCCCCCAGAAGAGAGAAGCAGCATGCTCTGTCATCAGAACCGCATTGTTCTGGCCAGAAGAAAAAACGGGTCCAGCAGATGGCAGGTGTAACAAAAGCAGCTTGCTGTGGCCAAACCAATTATTTATCTAATTATGATTTACCACTTAACCACATGATCTTTCTGCAGAGTTGTGGGCAATTAAAACCAGGGTGACTATGTGGATTATGCAAATGGGCTGGAGCCCAGCGAAAAAAATTGGAGATTAGACATTCACACAGGCAGGCGCTGGCACAGGGCATCCCCCGGGGGGCAAGGGACCTGGGGGGAGGGGAGGCCGGGGCCAGTCTGGGGAGCGCTGGGTCAGGCAGGGGGCGGAAGCAGGAAGGAGGAGAAGGGAGGGGAGGGTGAGAATCGCACCCCGCTCCTTGGGCGTCCAGGCTGCCCCTGAGTGACAACATCAGGCCCCTGGGAGAGGGGAAATCGAGGCAGAGAACCAGGCTCACTGGGCCCTGGAGGGGAGGCACCTCTGCTGGCCTCCAGGGCTTGTGCTGAACCACCAGCCAAGCCAGGGCTTTTCCCCAGTGGAGGGGTGGGGTAAGGCCTTTCTGTCCCTTAGCCTGTCCTTCCCACTGCCTGCCCCACAGTGAGCAATGTCCACCCACAGAGCTGCCCATTGAGAAGAGGTTTGGCTAGGTAGGTGACAGCCACCACAATTACCCACCTGCCTGACCAGGACACCGAGGGTTGGTCCTAGCTCCATGACTGGCCAAACAGCTGTGTGACCCCAGCCAAGTTGCTTGTGATCTCTGGGCTCAGTCTCCAAAGAAAGGCACTAGAGATGATGACTCCTCTGCCTCCTTCCAGCTCTAGAAGATGGGGTGACACTTGCCAATACCCAGATGCCATCCAGGTCTCCGTGAGCTGGCTGAGCAGAAGAGGGAGGGACCCAGAGAAAGGCTGGTTTCCTCCAATATTAACAAAAAGAACAGCTCCCACGGCGCCTGTGCAGGTGCTACTCCAAATGTTTGGGGTGACTTAATCCCGGTTAATCCTCCCAATGACCCTGTGAGGTGGGTGCTGTTACCATCTCCATTGACTGAGGCACAGAGAGGTTCAGTAACTTGCCCAAGATCACACAGCTTATCAGTAGCAGAGCTGGAATTGTCATGCATTCATACATCCATGCCTTCATTCATTCAACTGAGGATCCCCTGAAATGCAAAGCTCTAGGCTGGAAGTTAAACATAAAAACCAACATAAGAGAAGGTCCCCATCCTCAAGGAGCTGCATTCTAGTGGAGTGATATTTTTGGATTGTCTATGTTTAAGCAAAGGAGGGGGCAACAGTTAGAAATGCTCCTCCCAGTCCATACCTGCAAGTACGCAGGCAAAACCCATCCAGACACATAGGAAGGTCCTTGCAACTTGGAAAGGGGGTCAGAGAAGGAAATATACACAGAAAACCTACTCCTAACACAGGTGTCTTCCCACTAGATCTGTGCTGTCCAGAGTGGTGGCCCCCGGCCACAGGTGCTACTTAAACTTAAACTGACATGAGTTAAAATTAAATAAAATGAAAGCATCCGTTCCTTGGCACTCTAGCCACATTCTGAGTGCTCCATAGCCACATGTGGCCAGTGGCTACCAATTTGGGCATTGCAGATCTAGAACATTCCATTGTTGTAGAATGTTCCAGTGGACAACACTGCTCTGGAAGTTAAGCTCCAGGAGGGCAGGATTTTTGTTTGTTCACGATGAATTCCCAGCACCCAGAACAGCACCTGGCTGTTCATTTACAGCAGCGGTCCCCAACCTTTTTGGCACCAGGGACCCGTTTTCATGGAAGACAATTTTTCCATGGATGGGGGTCGGGGGGGAATGGTTTTGGGATGATTCAAGCCCATTACATTTATTGTGCACTTTATTTCTATTATTATTACATTGCAATATATAATGAAATAATTATACAACTCACCATAGGTTGGGGATCCCTGATTTATGGGATGAGGGAAGGAATGAAATGCCTCCTCTAAGAAGAGCCACAAGGGCAGAGCTTGAGAGTGAGCACAGGCTCGCCAGCCACCAGGAGCCCCCAGCATCGCATCCCAAGCCGGCCAAGGCCAGCCCTGTGCCCACCTCAGGGAGACACTAGGGCAGAGGGTGTTGGGGTCACAGACCCCCCCCGTGTTGGTGGCAAGCTTGGGGTCATTCCTGCAGTCTGTGAGCAGGACGCCCACGGCTTTCAACAGGTCCTGAGAAGACCACCCGACCTTCACGTCCAGGCAGGTGCCTGGCTAGGGTCCTCTGTTGGGCCATACCTGGTTTATCTCTGGGGCACCCGTCCCCAGCATCCCAACCCAGCAAGCCAGCTCTCTGTGCAAAGAAGCCAATTCCTACCAAGACTCCACCAGCCTTTGGGAGTCAGAGAAAAAGTCAGGGATACCCTGGTGCTCCCAAACCCCCTTCTCACGGCCTAAACTGACCATCCTCATCTCCCCACTTCCTGAGTCAGGTCCAATGTGGGTGGGAGGGGGACACAGGGCAGTGAGTTGAGGGGAAAGTATGGCTAAACAATTAAATTCTGGATATCTCCAGAAGCCCTGGAGATAAACCAGGTGTGGCCCAACAGAGGACCCTAGCCAGGCACTCTCCTGGACGTGAAGGTCGGGTGGTCTTCTCAGGACTCGATGAAAGCCGTGGGCGTCCTGCTTACGGACTACAGGAATGACCCCAACATCCTCTGCCCTAGTGTCTCTTCCCACGCTAGGAATGAGGCGGAGGTGACAGCTGAGCACATGTCTGGTCTGCCTGGGACTCGGCAGAAAGGGCAGGGAGGCCCTCAGGACACAGGTCCCTCCAGTGCCAGGTGCCCTCATGTCCCCCCATGTCCCAGGAGGGCACACAGCTGCGGCCATCCCTGGATCGGTGCCATGAGCCTGTCTAGTCCCCTCACTGCATATCACCACCAAGCACAGCCTGTGTGTGCAGCTTTCTCCCATTGGTCCTCCCACTAACCTTTGGGGACATCAGCGTCCCCTCTTTACAGGCCAGAAAACAGAGGCTCCAAGAGGAAAAGCTGCCGACAGTCATGGAGCCTGAAAGGTGGAGCGGGTGTGAGCCCAGGCCCGGCCCTAAGGCCGGCTGCTTTCCACCAAGGGACAGCCAGACTGCTTGTGTCCACCCTGTGCTCCTGGCACACCCACACACACGTGGTCCCTCTTGCAGTCACACGCTCTCTCAGACACCCACACGCACACACACACAGACACACATTGACACTCACATATGGACATTGACACTCACATACGGACATTGACACACACACACATGCACACATTCACACACACACTCATTCACACACATGCACACACACACACTCATACACACACATTCACATTGACACAGACATTCACACTCACATACGGACACTGACACTCACATACAAACATGCACATTCACACACATTCACACACACACACGTTCACACCCTCACATACAAACACAACTGTCTCACACGTACACATACTCCGTGTGACATACGCTCTCATTCACACTCCACGCTTTGTAAATGTTACTCCCTTACAGAATCGGCAAACAGGTACCAGGGACCCACCACGAAACCGAACACACTAAGTTCTGGCCATGGGTCCTTGGGAGTTCTTCCAGAAACGCCAGGCCCCGCCCAGCCAGCCCAGGCCCCGCCCAGCAGCCAAGGCCCCGCCCAGCCAGCCCAGGCCCCACCCACCAGGGTCAGGGCCCCACCCACCAGGGTCAGGGCCCCGCCCAGCCAACCCAGGCCCCACCCACCCAGTGTCAGGGCCCCATCCACTCAGTGCCCGGGCTCCACCCAGCACCCAAAGCTCTCAGGTCCCCAGCCCTCTCCACCTGCACCCATGGCAGCCTCTTACATAAGCCTGCAGCTCAGCAGTGGTGGTATGGGCCACCTACTCCCACAGCTGAGAAACAGGGCCCTGCCTGACCTAGAAGGCCCCCTAACTCCCTCGCCCAGCAGGCACTTGGATGGCATGCTGGGTCTCCCAAGCACACTCCCAAGCCCAGGGTGAGAAATCTGGGGGGCAGGATGCTCTGTCAACACTACAGCTCTGGCAAGGAGGTGGGGGGTGGTGAGGAGCTGGGCAGGGAGGAAGGGGGGGAGAAGGGGAGAGGCAGGGGATACCAAGGTAACAGGAAGGGGAGGATACGGGGGCCTGGAAGTCAGGAGAGCATGCCCCCTCCCCGCATGCACCAGCCTTCTGCAGACCTTCATTCCCCGAAGCTGTGAGCACAGGGAGGTGGCAGGGTGGTTCTGGAGGCAGGGGCTGCAGGTGCTCATGTGGGCTGTCCCCAGCCCTCTCCGCCACCCCAACAAAGGCCTTCCTCCCTCTGGGAACGTGCTCCCTATTAATAACAGCCGCAGCAGATCCCACCGCCTGCCCCAGTTGATAGGAGATTTATGCAGCCTGCAAAGTCGGGAAATACAGAAGTGTTCCTGATAATACTTCTTGTCCCAGCAAAGGTCACGGACAGGGCCTATCAATCCCAAGAAATAAAGAAGGTCCCCCGGTTTTGCTTGTTCTTCTGCGATGGAGGAGAAGAGCCTTTTAATCGCCTCATTTGGAGAGCTGGCTGGGGTTGTATGTCATCCGAATTACAGATTCAGCATTAATTGACCAGATGTGGGGGGCTCTTTCAGGGCTCTTGAGGACCATAAAGCCGTTCCCACACTGGTAATTAGCAGCCCAGTGCCTGAGCTGGGGCACTGGCCCCCCAAGGCTCGCAGCAGGGAGGGGGGGAGGAAGAGGCGGTGAGTGTGTGCTGGGTCTGCTCAGGTCCCAGCCTGAGGGGCTTGAAAGGACCTCCCAAGAGCAGCTGGACTGATGGCCCAATGCCACGTGCAGGACACTGTTCTGAAGAGCTGGTGGCAGCCCATAGTGGGTGCATTCCTCGGCTGGCCCTGCTCTGTCTTCCTGGCGGAGAGTTGAGCGAGATGCAAGAAGCCATCCGGACAGGGGGTCACCCCAGTGAGCTGAAGCTGATGAGGACACCATCTCCCGCTACCAAGGGGTGGGCAAAACAATGAATCTCCTGGCCTCTGAGAAGAAGAGGATGGGAGGCACCCCTGCCTCTGTAGAGAGGTGTAGGGCAGGGCCGGCCAAGTGACCGCCTAAGGAGGGACATCCGCAGGGATGATATAGTCCAACATTTAACAGCAAGGCCAGAAGCTGAGGCAAGGTCAGGGCTGCCTGTCCTGCAAACCCTTAACTATTCTGTTGCCCACATGTGGGAAGATCTGGGGGAGGAGGCCCAAAGGAGGGTCCAGGAAGGCTTGAGTGGGGGCCTTAGGGGTGGGCAATGGGCTCTTTTCTAACCAGTATGAAAGTACATTTTATCCACCAACCCAGACTAAATAGCACCTGCCCTAGTAGTACTGGCTCCCTGAAGAACAGCTGGGGCAGGAGAGGGCTCTTGTGGCAGAACCTTCCTGGGGTTCCTAACAACCCCCACTACAGCCTCTGTTCAGTGATGGTGCAAAACCAGTGAGGGCCCTGAGCTGAGAAGACCCATCTTGCTCAGGTGCGTACCTGGGCGGGAGGTAGGAAGCTGCTGGCACATCCCCAGGACCCCAGCAGGTGCACTGTGCCCCCTGCCCTCCCCCCTTGGAGCCCAGCCACCCGGAGCCCCACATGCACACGGCCGCTCGATCAATTCTGCTGTAATGTGTTTTATGAACATGCAGATGGCATGGCTAGGGCCAGGGGGAAGGTTTTACCTTGGGATAAGAAATTAACACTGGCAAATAGCAAATTTACTGCATGTATTTTCATTTTCCTAATACCAGCACCATCTGCTAGCAATTGGGGCTCCACATCGCTGTTTCCCCCTTTATTTCTCCCGTCCGCTCTTTTTTATTTATTTTTTTCATCTTCCGCAGCCGGGCTCTCCAGACGCCACGGGGGGTGGCGGTTTGATCACTAGGCTATGTCCAGGCTGTGACCTACACCCTGCACCCTCCTGCCCAAGGCCGGGACCCATCACTATTTCTGTCTTCTCCCAGGCTGCAAAAGATGGAGGCGCCCCCCTCAATTCTACACCTTATAGGGTAACACAAGCCCAGAGAGGAACACAGGCTTCAGCCAACCCTCACTGCGAACCACGGTAGTGCAATAAAAACAGCTACATCAAGACCCCTCGCAACTGTGGACATGTATTCCTCCCTTGCTGCTTACCGGAATTATTTAAAGTAAGAAAGTTAGCTACTGTGCACGTGCCCTGAGCTCACCCTGGTGGGGGACCAGGAAGGAGAAGGGGCCCCAAGAGGCTGCAGTGGGACCTGGGGGCATGGGGCAGAGTGGGTTCCCACAACACAAGGAAAAAGGGACTCCTCCGCATATGGCACGTGGACGGGGTCTTATGTCGCTGCTCCTGGAGGTGGACATAGGTGATGCTTTCCACATGCGAAGCCATGGGGCAGGGCGGTGGGGGGCGAGGGGACCAGCATCCGGCCTGTGAGCACGGTTTGAGGAGCAGCTGCGACTCTTGGCCATGAGGCCTGGCAGTGGGACAGCTGGTGTGGCCTGGCTCCCGGGAGGGATGGGATCCATCCTTGGAGCCCCTGGAAGAGCAAACACACCAGGGCCAACCTGCGGTGGTGTTCACAAAAACTGCCTTAGGGCTTTGAAAACTGCCTTCAGGCTAAGCCCACGGAGAGGTGAGCTCAGAGAGACGGGGCAGCACTCGGGCACCCAGCACTCGGGCACCTTCCTGTTTTATAGCTGGAAGGATCCCTCAGCCCAAAGCAATGCTGATGTTATGGGCTGAATTGTTTCTCCCCAAATTCATGTGCTGATGCCCTAATCCCCGGCACTCCAGAATGTGCCCTTATTTGGAGATAGGGCCATTGCAGGTGTGATTAGTTAAGATGAGGTCACACGGGGGTGGGGGGGGGAGGCCTCTAATCCAATATGAGTGGTATCCTTATAAAAAGGGGAAATCTGGACACAGAGACAGACATAGATATAAGGAAGACGACGTGAAGACACAAGGAAAAGATGCCAAGCCAAGGAGAGAGGCCTGCCTGGAACAGATCCTTCACTCCCAGAAGGAACCAGCCCGGAGTACTTTGTCACGGCAGCCCTAGGACACTAACACAGCAGACCAGTCCTTTCTTGGACATCTGACTTGAAACAAGTTATCATCTTGGCAAGCCTCGGCTTCCTCATCTGCAAAATGGGGAGCACCACTGTCTCACCTCGCAGGTAACAGATATAAAATTTATCAGGGTTAATAACAGCCATCTGCTGTTCTGGCGCTTTACCTTTAACCTTGCAAAGCCCCTGCCTCCCACCAAGGTGTAGGTTCTTCTGTTGCCCCCATTTTACAAGCAAGAAAACTGAGGCACAGAGAGGTTAAGTAACTTGCCCCAGGTCACACAGCTAATACAGGGCAGAGGCAAGAAGGGGCCCCAGGTGGGCTGGCTCCGAGTCCACACTCCTCACCACGGCCCCATGCTGCACCCCTAAGCAAAAGGCAGCATAGGTGGATCAGCAACTTGGCTCAGAGCCTGGCTCGGAAGCTCTCAGGGAGGGATGACGCTGGTGTCATCACTGCCAGCTTCACAAACAAGGTAACTGAGTCCCAAAGAGGGGAGGTAATTTGCCCAAGGCCATAGGCGGAGAGGTATCAGAACCAGGACGGGTTCCACCGGGTCTGGAGCCAGACTGCAATGACTGGGGAGGGTCCTAGCCTTGAGCTGGGGGACAGGCCAAAAAGTCTCCTCCTTCCTCACCCCAAAGGGAGATACAGTTGGGCAGAAAGACACCCCCAAAACCAACAATGTGCCAAAGCAGGAGTTTAGAGAAACTGTTGCTGACACAGAGGAGAATCCTGCTGTCCTCAGTGTACTCTGATAGTGTCTTATGGTATATGCCTCCAAGCTTGGGGTCCATGCCTGGGCACCCTAAAAGTGCTACCTCAGCTGCCACACAAGAGGGCCACCAAAAAGGGTAAGAGAGAAGAAAAGCCCAAGGCAGAGTGGGACTGGGCCCTTTTGGGAGCCAGCGCATCAGAGCAGAGCTTGGAGTCATCCTGACAGGCCTTTAGTCTCTGCAGCCCTTGGGAACCAAGGGTAGAAACCCCTGGACCCCAGGATGCCAGTGACACGTGGCTCAGCAGGCAGAGCTGCCGATGGGCGCCTGGAGGCCAAACACATTTATATTGTCCTGTCCTCTGCGGCTGCTCCTGCGACAACAGCAGGTGGAGAGCGGCAAACGGCTCAGCAGCTGATCATGCCTTTTTTTTCACCCTTTAAAAAATGTCCTCGCAACTTTTTTTTCCCATCAGCGAAAGGGACGATCCAGCCCCACAAGCTGGATTTGGCCTGGGAAGGCTAGGTCTGACCACGTAGACTCCGCTGTGTGCTTCCACGGAGGTCGTGGGTGGAGGCCGGAGGGGCTGGCGAAGGAGGGCAGGGGCGGGGGGCCTTGGCAGCCTCCACATTGGCACGAACTCCGTTCCAGCCGTACGGCCCCCACACCCCTGCTTGGCTGCACTGCTCCCACCAACTCTTCCGGCCAGAGGGAAGCCAGAGCATGAGACTGGAGGATAAAATTTGATTTGAAAGAATTTTATCGCTCAGCCCAATGATGGCTTTAAATATTAAAAAGGCATAAAGCGGAGGGGGAACAGAAAACAGTACCAAGCACCAGCCTCAGACGGCTTCTGCCAAACACGCTGCCATCTGAGAAAGAAGGAGTACTGGGGGAGGAGAGGGCTGGGGGGACCGCTCTGCCTCCCTGGCCTGCTGCTTCACAGGCGTTTTCAAAGCAGCATCCTGGATCTCCCAAACCTTACCCAAGACAGGTAATACATTCATTATTGATGGATCAGTACCCGGAGAGTGTAAATTACTGAAACAAACACGGCATAATTAGGGCATTAGAGGCAGCGTGGAGGGAAGGCGGGGCGTGCTACGCTTGGCAGTGGCTTTCATCTTTGCAGGTGTTCATCTTGGTGGTAGCCAGCATCCCAGCCTGCTTACCATATGCACAGCCCAGCTAGCCAGTTCTCAGCTGGGAGGCCCACTGGGAACTCCCTCCTGCCCAAAAATAGGGGAGCCAGGGGCCCCAACCAGCCAGGCATCTAGGGGCACACGCAGAAGGGGAGGAAGCAGGTCTCCAGACCGGCAGGGGCACACGCACAGGCACGCACACACACAAAGACCCACGGCCAGTCTGCGGGGCGTGCAGCTGGCGAGCCTGTGTCCCTGTCCCCATGCGTGCCCTCAGGATTTCATGACAAGAATGAAACTGATCAGGCAGCCTCCAGCTCCATAATTAGGGCCAATTGAAGGAGACAAAGAAATCTATGGAGATCACAGTGGGAAGTGGTAGTGATGAACACTGGCTTTGAAATAGCGTTTTGTACTCACTGGACCATCACTGTCTTTACATAAAAGCTGCCTGCCTCCTTTCTCTCACTCCCCTCCCCCGAGCAGAGGCCGCGGGGAGGCGGGCTCCAGACAGCCCCCACCAATTGCCTTTTCTGGGTCAGGCCTCATCTCCAGTGGCACGTCAGGAGGAGGGTGGGGGGCAGGTTAGGCCTCCTCTTTTGTCTTTTTGTGTTTTGGCAGTGGGAAAAGACAAAAGGCAGGCATGAAAAGCCCCTGGCTCTGGATGCATCTGAATCACGGGGGGGGGGGGGGGGGGGGGGGGGGGGGGACTCAGGAAGGGACAGTGCTGGGAGAGCACTGTCCGCATGACTGCGTGAGTGTGAGCGTGTGTGCGTGTGAACACTGTGAATCTGTGTGTTTGTGTGTTGGGGGGTCCTGGAGGGCCAAGAACCTCTTGGAATCTGAGCTCGAAGCCCTATTCTTGCTCTTGCTTTACTTTCTAAAAAGTTCTGAAGACAAAACCACCCCGGGGCCTAGACCTGGAGGCCATCAGCTATCGGGACCCTGGAGGCAGGCAGAGAAAGGGGAGTATGGGGGACAGGCCAAGGCTGCTGGCACAGCTACAGGGCACGGGGCACACAGGCAGGGCTGCCAGGGCTCATTCACTGCAGATCCGAGAAGGAAACCACAGCTGAGAACCGCTGAGCTGCCTGTTGCCTCTGGGGTGGGGTTCGGGTCAGAAGGCTGGCCCGGCATGGCCTGCTGTCCTCTAGGTTCCAGCTGGAGAACCCCCACGACACCACCCTCACAGGAAGGTGGCCACTGGGGAGCTGGGGGCACACCCCGCTGGGAGGAATTAGCGGCTCCAGGAAGACGCCCTGGCTGGCATCCCCGAGATTGTGCCAACCTGCTCGAGCACGCATGTGTGGCTTCCCTCCCCGTGCCCACGGTAATCCTCCAACTTTACAGCAAATTATTAAAACTCACTTATATTTAATCTGCCTTCTGGAATTAATTGAATTTTTACGCTCAGCAAATGCCACAGTTTGTGCTGCCTCCCGATCGCTGGCTTGGAACAGCTAAATGACAAGGCGGCCGACCAACCGCAGGCTGTGCAGACGGGCTCTGGGGGCGAAAAGGCATTAAGAGGCAAGGAGGGGGCTGCACGGGACGGCCCCAACCCCACCCCGATGCCCTGAACCATGGAGAACAGAAGCTCAATTTATCAACACAGGGAGGCCTGAGCTCAGGGCGCCCCGGGCGGGCTATGTGGGGGTGCCACTGGTGCAGCAGGGAGCACCCTGGAGGGGGAGCCACCCAGGAAGCGAGCCAGGCAGAGTTCCTCCCCTTGCCAAGGGGGTGCTCTGGGGTGATGACAGGGCCAGGTGACCATGCTCTGGCCAGTCCCCAAAGAGGCTGCAAGCACACCATTCCCTTTCCTGAGCACGGCATTCCCAGGAACCCAGCACACAGGGGCTTTCCCGTCCCCCAGGAACCTCAGCCAACTTTTGCAGCGGGAGTTCCACCCGAAGGCGTGGAGGATCCAAGGTCACACTGAATACTGGCACGTTCTCCCGGAGTCGCATTAATCTGGGGAAGGAGGGTTGTGACACCTCAGGAGGGAGGGGGGGCAATGTTTTCAGAGCCCTGTTCGGTGCTAAGCGCATCCTCTTAACATTTGCCAGGTTTGGAGTCTTAAGTGAGCTGACACCAGGGCTCCTGCAGAAGTGGCTGTGTCTCCTTCCCCGCCCGGATTCCACCCCAACAGCCCAGGAATGGAGGGCAAGGACAGCTCTCCCAAGGCCAGTGCCCCCTTGGCCCCAGGCAGACACGGGCTGTGTCTGCTCCTTCAATCTGGCTGGTCATCCACTTGGGGTGGGAGGCTTGGGAAAATGCAGGCCCCCAGGCCCCACCCCAGGTCCTCTGAATGGGACTTGCTGGTTGGTAAGGGGCCTGGGGAATCTGTATTTTTTTCCCCACAAGTCAAAGAATGCATCTGTATTTTTTTTAAACCCCATGAAAAAAAAAAACCCATGAGATTCAGATGCAGCCGAAACTTCAGCAGGAGAATCCTACAACACTGGGGGTAGGGGGGAGGCCAGATTCCAGTCCTCTGTCTGTAGGAGAGTGAGCTGGTGGTGGGGGCGGGAAGAGGGTGAGGTCTGCCTAATTCACCCTGAGTGCGGAAAGTTCCAGGCAACTGCATGTGAGGTGCCACCAACCAAAATGCACACTGCATTTAGTCCCTGGAATCAGACACAGAAGGTATGCGAGGCCCAGTCCCCACTGGATGGCCAAGTCACTTGGCCGTGCCTGTGTCTCTCTCCCCTGCACGCCTGTACATGTGCACACACACGTGCACATCCACACACACAGACTGAACTTCCAGGGGAGGGAAGAGCACAGAGGACCAGGTTCTCTAGGGTCCTGCCTTGGAATCCCTCCCCACAACAGTCCCATAAACCCCTCTCTAGAGACAGGAGAGGCCCCAACAACCCCCTTCCTCAGCTCCCCAAAATCCTGGTCCTAAAAGACGCACCCCCACCCCAAGTTTCACTCTGGCTTCCACACGGGCCTGTCCCATCAAGACTCATCAGAAAGAAGGGCTTCTTCCCAGACTGCACCCATCCAGGTCGGAGCTCAGTATTCAGGACCCTCAGCCACCTGCATCCACGCCATCCACACAATCAAAGTCTGTCCTCCCCACTTCAAAGTCGCAGGTCTGCGACTCCCAGCGGCTGAGGGTGGGGGGGCCCTCCCCCTCTCTCAGGGTGCTTCCTCCACCAGCCCCTCCCCGCTGTAGCTCCCCATTGGAGAAGGCTGGAGGGCTGCCAGGAAAAGGTGAGCCCCAGGCAGGCCACAGGCCCCTGTAGGCCGCCTCCCCCTTCTGTCCCCGGCCATTGGCTTTACCAAATCCTTACTAAAACCATTCTCTGAGTCAAGCGCAGGGCCTAGTCCTTCATGGAGGCAAAATCAACCAACCACCCACGCACACCTGACACACTGCCTGCCAGGACAAGAAAATAATGCCCAGGTGTCATATCTGGGGCTTTAGCAACTATACTCCTCTGCTCAGACTGCCAGAAAAAAATACCATATACTGGGCAGCTTAAACCACAGAAATTCATTTTCTCACACTTCTGGAGACTGTTAGGCCAAGATCAAGGTGTTGGTAGGGACAGTTTCTGGGGAGGGCTCCCCCCTTGGGTTGCAGGTGGCCACCTTTTCCCTGTGTGCTCATGCAGTAGAGAGAGCAGCTCTCTGGGGCCTCCTCTTATAAGGACACTAATCCTATCAGATCAGGAGCCCACCCTTAGGACCTCATTTAACCTTAATTACTTCCTTAGAGGCTCCATTTCCAAATACAGCCACACTGGAGTGAATCTGGGGGAACACAAGCATTCAGTCTGTAACAGGGACAGATGTTAGCCACCACCGCCAGGCTGGGTGATCCAGCAGGAGACTTGAGCCTCTTTGGGCCTCGGCTGGGGCATGTGTCAAATGGGGCTAAATGTGTCCCCCTGGCTGAGGACGAGGGGGCCAGACCAGGTTTGAGGGGCTCAATGGCAGGAAGGAGCCAAGTTCAACAGCGAGGCAGAGAAAGATCAGCCCCCCTCCTTTTCTGGGGTTCAATGCTGCCCAGCTTTCAGGGCTCCCCACCTGCTGGCCAAGGCCTCTTGCATCTCAGGGCAGTGTCCCTCTAAAGTCTCCCCCCAGAGCACCCTGCTCGCCCTCTTACACTCTGAGCTCACTCTCTTCCCTCCTCACCATACATTTCTCCAATGCCAGACTGGAACATCTGCACGGTCCAAAGCCTCCGTTTGCTCTTCTTTGCTTCCCCACTGCCTGCAGGAGCCCAACAGATGGCTACAGAATGGACATTTAGAGGAGCTCAGTCCAGAAGCCAAGCCAAGTTCTAGCCACAGGGCCTTTGCGCTTGCTGTTCCCGTCACATGGCCTGCTCTTCCCCCAGAAATCTACCTGGCTGGCTCCCTCACTTCCATCATCCTTTTCTCAAAGAGGCTTCTCTGGCCATCCCATTGGAAACTCCTCCCACCCCTCACACCCCTCCCAGCCCCTTCCCTCGCACCTTGCTCCGCAGCCCAAACATGTATCTTACTACCCCCCCAATCACTATGTCAGATCCATGCTCAGGGACCCTTGTCTGTCTGGTTTGGCCTGGATCCCCACTGCCTAGTACAGTGCCTCACATACAGTAAACGCTCAATAAACGAGATGGGCTCCCCATCCACGGAGGTATTCCAAACTGAGTCTGAATGATCTCTCAGGGACAGTTCTGACCTAGGACTTGGTAGTTCTATGGCTTCTCTCCTGGCCCAGACCAAAGAGGAACCCAACAGCAACCCTGGGCTAGGAGGTGGGGTGGGGCTCCTTTCGGGATTCTGCCCCATGAGAGATGAGGGGAAGGCGCCACGCCAGCACACAAACCCTAAGTGGATCTGCCAAGCTTGGGGGACTCCTCCAAGCCCCGCAGGAGCCACTCTGCTGTTCCTGGGTCTCCACGACCTGTCTCTTTGACCCGTCTGCCCTGCCTGTGTTGTCCCCAGCCACACAGACACAGGATGCCCAGCAACAGGGCCAGGCAGGATTACCATACATTAAGACATAATTACTCTGCAAATTTACAATACAAAGAGCCCTCCCCAAGTTGGCTACAGAGGGATTCCAAGGATACAAAGCGCTGCTATGTCTGCCACAACCGGAGCAGGCCACAGCCAGAATTTCAAAAGTGGGTGGGTTAGTTTTTGCAAAAAACCCCATTTCACCCTCCAGGCAGAAGCCCCGCCCAGAGGGGAGGGTCCTCTCCATCCCCAAGTCCCACCTTCAAAATCACTCTGGTTCCTCTAAGCCTAGAGGCTTCAAGCTGACACCACTGGGGCCCTGCCCCCCCCCGGCCCCCCCCCCCCTCCCACCAAGTTCTCTCGGTTTAGGCTACATGAGCCTAAGGGCGGAAGGCATCCAACTAACATTTACTGAGCACCTGCTGTTGCCTGAAACTGTGTTAGTGTTAGGATGCAACAGAGAACAAGACAAACCAGGTCTCTCTCTGATCTGGGGGAGCTTACAGTCCAGTTTGAGAGACATAATAAAACATCCTCCAAAAATGCACATCAGGTGCTGCACACCTGACACAAACAGGCTGGGTAAGAGTGACCAGGGTACACAGTGGTCAGAGGCCCTCCCGAGGGAGACAGCATTTGAGCAGAGGCCTGACCGAGCAAGGAGCAGGAGGTGCAAAGGCCCTGAGGTCGGAGGGGGCTGCAGCAGCACCACAGAGAAGGTCGGCTGTCATTCTAAGGAGGGTTTTCAGCAGGGAGCCACATGACCTAAGGACCACGTGGCCTGCTGTTGTAAGTGGTTAGCCCTTCAGGCCTCTATTTCTCCCTGCAAGATAAAAACCGTAACAACAGCTACCACATACCCGTAGCACAGAACAAGAGAACGTCAGCAAAGAGCCAAGCGTGTGAGAGAGCGGGAGCCTCAGTTGCCCCATCTGTGAAATGAGCACTAGCCACCATCTGCTAGGCAAAGAGGGACTAAAGGCCCAGTGACTTGTGCCTCTGCCTGTCATTCAGGGAGCCGAGGCATTTGTGGCCCGGAGTTCCCACCCAGCTGCCAACATTATCAATGGCATTAAGGTGAAAAAACTGTTTAGGGGGTTATTTATCCCTCCAGCCATAAAAACCAGGGACAGACGCACAGCAAGCAGCTGTCCTGGTGCCGCCCTCCCAGGTGTCAACACACAATATCTGGGCGGCTCAGGCAGTCCGGGAGAGAGGCCCCTGCCAATCACCTTCAGCCTGCTGGTGCCAGCCAGAGCGGGAGACTGGGAGGAGCTGGCACTCATCTGAAGAATCAGAATTGCAGGCCTTTCACCAGCCTCCCCGAGGGAGAACAAAGGCCAGCAGCCTCCCAAGGCCAGGTGGCTGACAGCTAAGCAAGAGAGGCTCAGAGAGGGGAAGGGGTTTGCCTAGAGCCACACAGCAAGGCAGCAACCCCAGGCTCTGCAAAGGGTCTGGCCATTAGGAGCTGGCCCCTAGGCTGCTGGCCAGCTTAGAAGGCTCAGCTGAGAAATGCAAAGTGCTGGAGCCCCTGGAAAGCTGTGGGAGGGAAGGAGAAACTTGAATCCAGGCCCTTATCTGCTCTGCTGGGGTGGAGGGGTGACCCCAGCTTCTCTCTGAAACTCCTGGGCAAAGGTGGAAATACCTGTCAATTCCCAAGTCAAAGACAGCTCGCCGCCTTCTGAAGGGTGTCACTCCTGGGAGCGGGTGATTGGGACTTGCTGGGTGACCCTCGACCTCTGTGCCACGCTCACACCCTGGGCAGGTGACTCTGCCTCTCTGGGGCTCAGCTCCTCCTCTGTGAAGTGTGGATAATCACAGAATTTCCTCCTGGGTGGTGAGAGGGGGAACAAGCCCAGGGTGAGGACTCTCTGGGGCTGTTTCAAACAGAGGTCCTCCGGCTGCTAAGCTGGACGGTGGGGGGACCTGGCCACAGCAGAGATGCTCTTGCTGGCTCTGAATCGCTTCCTGCACCACCCTTGAGGTAACAACAGATAAAAATTAAAGTGCCTGAACACACACCCCACTTCTCCTAGAGGACTGGGTCCTTCCCTCCTCCCTGGGGCATCTCTGCGTTCTGGGACCCCAACTTCAAGGACATCGCCCACCACCCACCGAGGAGAGAACCCCAGAGGAGAAGACCCACATCTGCTCCTAGCAGGATGCCTGGGGGCAGGCTCCCTCACCTCCAGGACCTCAGCTTCCTGTCTGTGACAATCAAGGTGGGGTGACCTGAAACCCCCACACAGGGCCTGCAATCAGGGAAGGACCTGCCAGCTCTTGCTGCAAATGGGGTAGGGGCCACTGTGATGGCACAATGACAACCCAGGGTCCCCAATGTATGTCCCTCGGGTTTTGCAGTGACAAAGCAAGATGGAAGCACAATGTTCACAGGTCAGCCCAGGACATCAGTTGCCAAGCAAGCTCAGAACCCAAATTGCAACCCCTCCCTGGACCCCTTGGGAAGGAAAAGGGTTTCTAAAACTCTACATCAGGGATTGACAACCCTTCAAAAAAAAATGGCCCCATAATACCCATAACATACCCCTGTGCTCTTAGGAGGGCTTAGTTTCTGGAAAGAAAACATGTGGGGACAACATCCCCCAGGAAGTGGGAGGATAGTCAACTGGGGGCTTCCTAGAGGAAGACTCAGAGGTGACTTCCCAGACACCAGACACTCTAGAGCCAGCTTCCCGCACAGGCGGCCTGGGAGCTGGGACTCTGCACACCCAGCTCCCTTCCACCACTGGGGCTAAGCAGCCTGTCCAGGCCTCTAGCAGGAACCAGCCACTGGAAAGAGGGTGTCCAGGGTCCAAAGATCACAGGGGAAGGGGCAGGATTTGGCTTCTGTTTGCTTTTAAAAGGCAAGCCCACCTCTAGCTCATGTCATTCAAAGTCCTTAAAGAGATAAACTATTTCCTCTTAGATTCTGTAAAACCCATTTATTTTCAAATTCTAGTTACATTGGAGACCACATCCCTTTAAATGTGCCTTTCCCTCTGGAATCCAAGTGACTCAGAAGCATTTGGTAATATTGTGTATTAAGGACGCACCATAAAAATAAATTGCATTGTAAAAGTGGCCTCTTAACAGACAACCTTAGCTCCGGGGTTAAATGTCTAATTTCATACTATTACCACAGAGAGATCAGATAAATCAAAGGACACCTGGCATTCCTGGCCCTGCTCCTGAGGGACTCTGGCCTGGCACAGAATGGGTTAAGCAGGGCCCTAGGATAAGAAACCTCTTCCAGGTAATACTCCTCTGTGGCTGCTGTAATACTAGGAGCATCTTCAGGACCAAATGCTCCCAAAGACAGCTGTCAGACACATTAAAAAACAGGAAAGGAAAAAAAAAAAAAAAACCAACAAAAATGAGGCAACACACCAAATGCCAAAATATAATGAAAATTCAAACAGCTAAAACAAATATAACCATAAAAAGACTGGAATCCTAGAAAAGCGATCTCTACAATTAAGCAGTTTTCTGCTATATAGTGATAATCACCTAATTATACTATTAATGACAGTTCAACCTGCTTTGAAATAAAAGGACATTCTTCCATAACAGGATGCCAGCTGTTAGTTACAGATGTCAAACATCTTTAAAGCATTATTATTAAGGGGGAGAAAAAAAAACCCTATAAAATGAACACATCCATATTCCCCCCACCATGAAAAAAAATCGCAATTAGCCGTGTGCTCTTGCAGTGCCCAAGTGAAAAAATAAAAATAAAACATAAAAGCCCAAGTAGGAGACCAGGAGAGAGGGGAGACAAGAGGGAAGTCGGTCCCGGTCCCTGGGCCCATCCGCGGGGAACACAGCACCAGAACGACGCGAGGAGGGTCTGTGTATATTTTAACAGCATCTTTAATTCCTTCCAGTGAAATAATCTCCGGAACCAGGATGTTTATGCCGGATAATAGATCTCCCAGCGATTCTGCCAGAACTCCCCCAGTAAATACAAATCGTCAAGTGCCTCTCGGGGAAGCAGTTAGCCACAGCCAAAGCTGGAAGAACTGCAGGTCGCAGAGGTGGCTGCAACCTGCCTGCCCCGAGCCCTGCAGACATATGCTCGGCCTTATTCACTGCCAGTATTTCTTCAAACTGTGTGCGCCTTTGACATTCTGTAGCGCCGAGGTGTAATAAATATCCAACTTTGTCTTCTGACAATAGGCAGCCACATTTAATTAACTGGAGCGTAAAAGCTGGGGGCGGGGGAGAGGGGCGCCGGGAGCGCGCTACGCAGCGAGGGATTAACCTTTTAAGCAAGCTGCTGGCAGGGCAGGGGGGCCGGCGGCCTTGTCAGGAGGGTGCGAAGACAAGCTAGCTCAATCTAAAACGGGGGCGCTCAGGGTTAAATCCCCTGCCTGCCAGGGGAGCGGATCCAGACAGATAACCATGCAGGCCCCAGTAAGGAGCCCCCCGCGCCCCACCCCCGGGGCCCAGGGCAGCCTGGCTGCTCTCACCCTGGCTGTAGCTGGGCGAGGAGGAGACGCAAGAGGCCTTACTGAGGGGGACTGAAGCACAGGAGAAACCCACCCAAATCTCAGCACAGCTCACAGTGGGAGGGCTAGCACTGTGCTTTCCAGAAAAAACATCTGCCACATTCCAGACCTGTGCCCTCTCAGGCCCTTGCATCATGACCCAGGTGCCCTTGGAGGCAGGGTGGAGGTTCCCAGAAGGGAAGTGTATGGCTTCTGGATGTCTTTTGGAGGTCACTCCCATGGCCTCCTGACCCTGGGGCCTTGTCAAGAGGCAGAAGGGGCAGCTTCGTGCAGTTCAGCTACTGCTGACACGCAGGGATTAAGCCTCAGGCTTTAATGGGATAGCAGAGGCTCTGTCAGAGGGCAGGGGTGGATTTTGGAGCTGCTGAAAGGCACAGCCTGGTGTCAGGAAGAGCCCACCTACCTAGACCCTGAACTTGCTGCGTGACCCCAGGCAAGTCACTTGCCCTCTCTGGGCTGCAGCCGTATAAAGGACACTGGGATTTTCCCAGGCTGGCTTCTCACTGCAGAGCTGAGGAAAAGCATTCTGGGTGCCTGCTATGGAGGGTCATTTGTCCAGTTTACAACTTCCACGGCCCTCAATAGCTTCCTTTCTCTCCCACGAGAGCGCCGGGCCAAGCCAGCTCTACACCAGCTGGACACCCTCCAAGAAAAACTTAGGCTCCGGGGGCTGCTTGTGACAGCCAGACAGGAGGCCTAGCGCCCTTGCCCACCACGGGGGGAGTGGACCTCTCCCAAGCCAGTCCCCCAGGGGCTGAGCTGACAGGATGTCCCCCATCTACCCATATTCTCCTGCAGTTCCCACCCAAGGAGGGTGGCAGCCGTTACCCAAAGCCTTGGTCTCTTTTTCTATGGAATTCAGTTGTGGAGAAATTTCTCTTGAATTTCTAGGAAGTTCCCCTGAAACACATGGAGGACACTCACTCACAGTGAGTCCTATCTGAGCAACCAGTGGCCAGAGAGGGGGAAAGGCTTCCTAGGCATGGACTGGCAAAAGCCACCCACTCTGGACTCACCTGCTATGATGGCCTTGGTGTCACTATTAACAGCAGCAACAAAAGTCATCATTTAGCTCCTTAAGAGTTTCCAAATAAAACGTTACTTGATACAGAAAAACAGCAGGTCCCCAGGACACGGCTCCATTTTACAGCTGGGAAAACCGGGGCACAGGGAAACACTCAGGCAAGAGGCGAAACACAGAGCTACCACATGATCCAGCAGTTCCACTCTAGGAATACACCCAAAAGATATGAAAACATACGTCCACACAAAAATGTGTACACATATGTTCATAACAGCATTATTCATAATAGCCAAAAAGTGGAAACAACCCAAATGTCATCAACAGATAACCGGACAGACAAAATGTGGTCCATCCACACAACGGAACATTATTGGCCATAAAGAGGAGGGGGGCTCTGACACCTGCTCCAACACGGATAGACCCTGAGAACCTGGACCCTGAGAACCTGGCGCTGAGTGAAGGAGGCCAGACACAAAGGGCCACATGGTGTGTGATTCCATTTGTATGAACATCCCAAATAGGCGTCCCAAATAGGCGCATCCACAGAGAGAGGAAGCAGAGCAGGCTGCCAGGGCCTGGGGGAGGGAGCATGGGGAGTGACTGCTAACGGGTGTGGGTTTCTTTTGGGCATTAAAAAAAATGTTCTGGGACTAGACAGTAATAACTCTTGTGTAACTTGGTGACCGTATTAAAAGCTGCTGAATTGTACACTTTGAAAGATGACTCTGACCATATAAATTATTATCATGATCATCAGAAAACAACTGAGACTTCAAGAGGTGAAAGGACCAGTGCAAGGTGTCACAGCGGGGGGCGATGGCACACGCTGGGCGGGGTCTGTCTCTCTGGGGTGGGGCTCTTGCCTCAACGTTCCATGAGGTTTTGTGCCAGGATCCTGGGGTGGGAGGTCACTCAGAGGCTGGAAACAGGGGGCTCACAACTGCCTCTGGAATCAAAACGTCAAGGTTCAAACCCTGGCTCCACCACTTATTAGCTGTGTGACCTTAGGCAAGTCACTTAACCTCTCTGTGCCTTAGTTTCCCCCTCAGTAAATGGGGCTGGTTTTAACACTCCCTGTCTGACAGGGGTGGTGAGGGTTGGATGAATCGATCCATGGGAAACCCCTTAAACTCCTCGCCTGGGATTTTTCAGGTGTCCCCAGCAGCAGACTCCACCACACCCAGGAACGACACTCTCTCTAACACAATCACAACCTCCTCCTCCCAGGCCCGAGTTTCCCTGGACCTCCAGGCCCTTGCGTGCGTGTGCTCCCCCTTGCAATGCTCTGCCGTGTTCCCGGCGGACTCTGCCAAGAGGGCCTGCCTTCAGGTGGCAGAAGAGGGCCCCACGCCCGTTCCGGAAAGCCCCCTAATGTCTCACAAGCCCCCCCTCTCGGGTCTTCTCTAGCACTGAAGGTGCCACCGAGGTCCCGCAGGGACCCACAGGGCGGGGGAGCCCTCAGAACCCGAGGAAAGAGCCGCATCCCAGGGCAGCCTCTCTCCGGCTCTGCGGTCCCGGGCACAGCATCTAACCTGCTCTGGAACAGAAGGGTGGGGCCCGTGTGCTTACACACTGCCCGGGGGAGGGGGTGTCACTAGGCACCAGGAGTGTTGTTCTCCGGATCCACCTAGTCCCCAAATCCAGTGCCACATGACAGTGGAAACCACTCCTTCCTTCATGAAACTGTCACTTGGTGGTTTCTGCCCCCACCCCCAACTCACTTCCCCATTTCATGGACAGGCACCGCCACCATCTCCCAGACCCCAAGCGTGCCCCTCACTGCCCGCTCCCCCCCCCAGGACGCTCTGCCAGCCTGCCCACCACCACAGCTTGCGTTGCCTCTGCCCTGTCCCTGCGCTTCAGTCCCTCCTGTATTTAATTAATATCAACAGGTCGGCTGGGTCCCTCCTCCAGGTCCCTGTGGCCCCAAACACAGCACAGAGCTCCCTGAGAAGACCCAACGACTGTCCCCAGCCCTTGTTGGCATCCCTTCGGGGATCACAGGCCCAGCCTTCCGTCTTTTGTGGCTGAAACAAGCACCGTCCAGCGGAACTTTCTGTGATGACGGAAATGTTCCCTGTGTGCGCTGTCCAATAGGGCAGCCACCAGCCCCACATGGCTACTGAGCACTCACAGTGAGGCTGGTGTGGCTGAGGAACTGAAGCTTTGATTTTGTTTAGTTTTAATGAACTAGTTTTAAGTTCTGATGGTCACGTGTGGCCAGTGGCTACCACCTCAGGCAGTGCAGGTCCAGCCCCCAGGGGCTCTCAGCACGGCTTCTGGGCCTGGGAAGGGTGCATGTGGCTCCAGGGGCTCCAGGGAGGGAAAGCTCCCCCTGGTCCAGTTAGACGTCTCAGACCCACCAAACCAGAACCTGCCCTTTAACAAGATCCCGGGTCAGCCGAGCACCGTCCAGCTTGCGGCACACTGAGACGGAAACCTCTCCGCTCTCACCCTTTCCTTTACCTTCCCCTTTCAAAACCCACCAACTCTTCAGAATCTGCCTCCCACACCTCCTGCAGGAAGTCCTCCCAGATCACTCCAGCCAAATGGGAATTTTCCGTCCTCCTCCCAGCACCTGGAGTCATCCGTATCCCTCTAACCCTCGGAAACTTGCAAGTCAGTCCGCTCCCCGCCGAGCTCCTCCCTCCTTGGGTACAGAGGAGGCCTCCAAGGTGAAACCTGTGACTTACTTTCAATTCTCCTCCTCAGCCCCTCCCGGGCCTGGCACCAACAGGTGCTCAGGAACTGCCCAGGCAGTTGCAGTTGCAAGAAGCCAACGTCTCTTTCCAAACCAGGGCAAGGAGAACAAAGTCGGTTGCGGGCTATTTGCTTTGTTACTGCTCCCACGTGGCTCACCCCACCGGTCTGACCCGCTGGCCGCCTCTCTCCCAGAGCCGCAGCACCTGGGAGGTGACAGAGCCCTGAGTCAAAGGCATCAAAATCAGGATGAAAAGCCAGGCAGGTGGAGTCACTGGTTTCAATAAGCCAAATAAAACCTCATATGCCTTTCATGACCCTCTCTGCAGGCCAGGGTCATGTGCCACGACGATCAAGGCCCCTGAGAATCACTGGCAGAGGCGGGTCAGGGTAAGGTCTTCCCACCCCCAGCACAGTCCCTCTCCCGCTGGGACTTGGCACCTCCCATGTGGACGTTTCCCAGAAATTTCATCTCTGAGATTTCCCCCAACACCAAGGCTCTCGAAGGCCAACACTGACCAAGTGCCAAAGCCATAATCCAGAACTCCCCTGGCCCTGGAACAGGCCCTCAGAACAAGCCTGTGCGCCTGGGACTCGGGCGGGCAACCTTTAATCCCACTGGCTGCTCAGCCAGCCAGAGACCCGTTCCTCTGACAAGCTCGCTGCAAGGCGTGTCCAGTTCAGCCTGGGAACCCAGGGCCATAGTTCACATCTTGGCTCTAACCCCGGAAGCCGCCAGAAATGTTGCTTTTCTTTGTCCTCCTCCTCCACCCACTGGGGCTCAGACAGGAAGAGGCCTCAGCTCCACGCAGAGGCGGTCTCCCCGGGTTGCAACACGACGGGCCCGTCCAGGCTGAGGGCAGGTGCAAGGCCTGCCGGAGAGACCCGACAAACCCACACAGGCCCCGTGCGGCTCGCAGGCCTTCCCCACGGCACAACACTGCAGGCAGCGTAAACTGAGAAGCAGGAAAGGCACACATGAACACAAGACCACGGCATCAGCAAATGCCCCCGTGTGCTGGTGCTGAGCTGGGGGGCCTGGGCATTCCTGCCCTGAAGTTCCGATCCCGGTGGGCAATACAACGATGATCTCACCAATGAGAATACCAATAGCAGGGAGACCCTCACTGAGAGCCCTGGACACCACGCTGAGCACTTTAAATGTACAAAGCCTTCTAATTCTCAGAGCCACCTTATGAGTAAACAGAGGCACAGAGTTTAAGTAACTTGCCCAAGGTCTCACAAGGAGCAAAGGCAGAGCCAGGATCTGAGCCCTGACCACTTGGCTTCTAAGCACATGAGCTCAACTACCTGCCATGCTCTCTTAAAAACAGGCAGCTGCGATGGCAGGTCACACTCGCTTATTACATACCTGGGGGCACAGAGGGAGGAGTAGCCAGTCCTAACAGGGCTGAGTCCAGAAAGGTTTCCAGACTTCTGAGCTCAGCGCAGTAGGAACAGCTGGACAAAGGCGTGGAGGAGAGGTAGGCTGGACGGTCAGGCAGGGTTCGCTCCCAAGGGCCTTCCCTGCTGTGCTAAGAAGCTGGGCCTTGTCAGGGAGGAGGGGATCCTAGCAGAAACATCTTGGAGATGCTAACTTACTACTTAGAGCAGGTTCAGACATGGGAAGAGGCTCCACTACACTCCACCTGGAAGGTCATCTCAATAATGCTAACTGTGTTCACATTCCGGAATGAAAGACGACCTGTTAAAGAGACCCTCATCTCGATGGGGTTTCCAGCACTGACCTCCAGGAGGCTCTAAAGGGAGCAGAGGCAGGGAAGCAGGGGCTTCCGGCTCTTTCCGTGCAGGCATCACCATTGCAGTGACTCCACAGTGGAACAGACTGCCGTGAACCTGGGGGTCAAGAACCCTCTGACTTCTGCCCCCCTGTCTCGAGCTGGTCCCAGCCCTGGCCCTGGTCTAGCTGCAACTGTGCTAATGAGATGTCAGTTATTGGCCCCACCTATGGACCAAGAAACTGAGGGAGTGAACAGGGAAGGGTTTCCCAAGAGAGGAAGGAGTTTCTGCCCCGGGAACTTGCCTGTATCTGGGTCAGGAGGCTGGCTGCCTGCTCTAGCCACCGACCAACCCCACAATGGAGTCAACGATGAATATTCATGAGCCTATCCGGTTCCACACTTTCATTTCTGGCCCAAATTAATAATTTACCATAGAGTTTCATAAAATCAGACATAGCTCATTAGCAGCTCCCCCAAAAGGCACTCCTGTCTTCCCACCGATCCTGGTCTTTCCTCTGTGACAAGTAACAACGCCCTTATTTTCTGAAACGACCCTCACTGTTAACTTTCACAGGACTGGTGAACCTGAAACCGGGGGCTCCCACTGGCACAAAGGCCGCCCAGGCAGGAGCCTCCCAGCCTCCCCACCAGAGCACCAAGGCCTCTGCTTGAAGCTCCACAGCTACATAGTCAGGAAACTTTAGAAGTGGACCCTGGAAGAGGATGGAATCTCTTCCCCACCTAAAGGCAAGGCTACACCTTCCTGGAAAGGCAGACTTCAGGGAGGCTGCGGGTGGGTGGAGCATGTGTGGCTGACTACATCTTCCAGAGAGGCAAGGTCAACAACATCTCCCATGCCCCATGCTCTTCTAGAACGCTGCTGTACCCCCCTGAAGAGGTAGAGCCTAATTCCCCTCCCAATGAATCTGGGCAGGCTCGTCCCTCACTTGTAACCAACAGAATGTGGTGTGACACCGCGTGCCTTCCGAGGCGAGGCCCTAAAAGGCCGTGCAGCTTCCTCCTTGCGAGCTGGGACCCTGCCTTTGGAGCCCTGAGGCCGCCATGTTGTGAGGAAGCCCAAGCCACACGGCGGGGCCACAAGGAGGCACTCCGAGAGCCGGGCCAATAGCCAGCATCAACCGCCAGACAGGAGAGACAAGCTTTCAGGTGACTCCAACTCTGGCCAGCAAATCAGCTCACCTTCCAGTCTTCCTAGCTCCGGCCCCAGGCACAGCGGAGCAGAGACCAGCCATACCCACCATGCCCGTTCTGAATTCCTGACCCGCAGCTTCTGGGAGCATAACAAAACAAATGTTTTATGACCATACGTGTGCTTATGAGGTCTCCCTCCATCCCAGGGAGTCCTGGTCCCCTGCAGGCCCACACACCAGCCCCCCAACTGTTGATCTGACCTGCCCTCCCATGGGCCGGCACCCTGCCGTTGGTGCTGAAGTAAAGATGGTTTAAAATCAGCCTGTGGGTGAAACTTCCCAAAAGGGAAGTTGGGTGAGGTGGGTGGGGAAGGTAACACCTTGTCCCTGGGCCCTTAAGATCTAAGGTAACTGCTGATGACACTTGCAGCACTGGTTCCCAGTGTGAGGGGCCGGTGTGACCCCCCCAGGCAGCTGCTGGCCCTGCCCCCTCACCCTGGGCCCTCCACAGTGAGTTCAATGAGGACCCGGCACTGTCTCCTCCTCCCCTTCCTTTATGTTCCCTGCTGGGCCCCCCTTTCTCTTGTCAGATAATCACAGGAAACCAGCAAACGGTTGACACAGTTACCAAGACGACAGAAGTTAGGACTGGCGAGGAGGTCTGAAAGCTAATCCTAAATGAATTATAGGACAAGAGTGACAAGGGCAGGGGAGGGGAGTGTCGGGACCAGTTCAAAGAAGGCCTCAGATTCTGAGACAAGGTGCCGTCTGCCTCGGGGCTCTGGCTGGGGCTCTGGCTGCGGGTCTGTCTCTGTCACTGGCTCCTGGCGCTGGCGGGTGGCACTGGAGTCCTTTGAGCATGGGGAGGTTGAAGGAGAAATCTATCAGGATGAAGTTCTCCACTAAGCATGGTCTGGCCAACGCCGCCCGCGTGCAACGACCCTTAGGGCCTCAGGTTCCCCTGGGGCAGCTCTCCTGACGCCGGGGCAGAGGGAGAGGGCACAGACGGGCTCACCAGGAAGATTCCACTTCTTCTTTACTTATTTAAAACTCGCCACCTTGTGGGCACTGCGCTGTGAATGGCCGAGCTGGCTGACAGCCACTGCAGGAGTCTGAGCTCCTCGAAGGCCCCACGGTGGCCCACGGGCAATGCCCTCCCCGCCCGGCCCACCACCTCCGTCGTGACTCGGCCAGGTCTGCCGGGAAGGGCTCTCTTCTCTGACGCCTATCTGGAATCCAAGACACGGGCAGCACAGAGCACAGCCAGGAACTATTAATCCAAACCGTAACCGCAGCCAGCAGTCCTACAGCACCTGGTCAGTGCCTCTCGCCAACTAACTCAGACAACCCTAGGAGGGAGGCACTACTATTGGCTCCATTTAACAGACAAGGAAACTAAGGCCCAGAGAGGGTAAGTAACCTGCCCAGAGCACACAGCCAGTAAGGAGCAGAGGCAGGATGGGACCCACTGCTGTGACCTGAGTCCCTTGCTTAGGCAGTGCTGTAGCATCAGAAAAGCTTGCTGACCTTGAACCAGCAAGGCCTGCAGGCAGACCCGCAAGGACACCCCAAGAACCCTGGCTGTCAGGACCCTACTCCCCCTGGAGTGCAGCCCCTGAGATCCGGGATCCTTCCGGCTTCTTCTCACACCCTCTCCCAGCCTTAGGCCTGGCCTGAGTACAACGCATCCCACACCCCCTTCTCAAACCTCCTGGGGCCCTGAGTCAGGTGAACATGGCAACCCAGTTCTGGGCGCGCCGAGGAGGAGGCAGCCATTGGTTTGAGGCGGGGGTGGAAGCCCTGTGTGAGAAGGCCACGGGGGCAGCAGGCAGAACACACAGCCTGCCACCCCGCATACAGCAGCCTCCGCCCCCAACCAGCTCCCCCGCCCCCTCCCCTTCTCTGTTTCCCCCAAAGCGCGCATCACGGGACACTTCATGTGCCCATTATGGGAATGGATGCTCCATGAGGGCACGACCCTCAGGGGGCTTCTTGGCTGCATGTCCATGTGCCTGGCAAAACGCAAACACATGCTGAATACGTAGATGAGCTTGCTGCTTAAAAACCCTGGGTTACCACCCACTCATGACAGAATCAAGTTCATGTGTCATTGGCTTTATGACATTTAAGACCCTCCAAAATGTGGTTCCGACACACCCACCGGCTCCATTCCCACACCATTTCACACCCCCTTCTAAAACCCTCCTTCCTGCCCTTCCAGGGAGGCCCAGCATAAACGCCACCTCCCCCTCTGAAGCCCCTGTCGGGCTCCGCTCTGCTTCCCCCCAGCAACTGTGCACTAGAGCAGAGCCGGGCAGCTGGGCGCCGCTGGGCCTCATGCATCTCTCGCCCCCAGGGTCTGGCACACACAGGACGCTGGGTCCACACACAGGGTGTGTCTGGGTGGGCTGGGGAGAGAGGGGAGACAGACTCAACAGCCACAGCTGCCAGGTGACGGTGAGACCCCTTCTGCGTAAGGCTGCATCCTGCTGGCTCACTCTCAGGGGCCTCGGTTTCCAGAAGGGGCTCTGCTGTCTGGACACCCTCTGGGAGAGCCCCCGTGGCCTCTTTAAACGTTGGGCCTGCCACTAGAGGAATCAGGGCAGGCGTGGTGGCCTTCCCAGCCAGGTCCCCACCAGTGAGGAGTGGAGGTTCCCCCCAGAGTAGAAAGGCCAGCTCAAATGTCACCTCCACCCCACAGCCTTCTCACACACGGCCTCCACCCCACCTCAAACCAAACTGCTGCCTCCCCTGCACGCCCAGAAAACTCTACACGCCTCTCCGCACCAGCCCTTGCCACCCTGGTTGTTCAATCCGTGCCCCCACATCCCTACCATCACGCAGGCAGGGACAGCCCAGTGCCCAGCTCTCAGCATGCCTGATGTGAACTGAACGCACTATCTCAGGAGCAGCTTCCCTATTCCTGTTCATCCCTCCTCACTGCACTAGCCTCCTTCCACCCAGCCTCACACCCCCCAGCTCCATACTTCCAAAGCCTGCCTCCAGTGCCACCTCCTCCAGGGAGCCTTCCTAGATTTCCTCTGCCTCAATGCTCCTGGCAGTCTCCAGAGCTCCATCTTTACTCATCTCGCTCCCTGTTTGTTCCTCCTTCCCTGCTCCTGCCCAGTGGACTCAGTGCGGTGCCTGGCACCCAGGTGGGGTCTGAAGGGATGACGCTTACTTAGGAGGTATAGGCTTGTTCTGTGTCCCCAAAGAACAGAACTAAGTCAAATGCTCGTGTTCATGTGAAAAGAAACATTCTAACAGTCCACGGAGGCATGGCATGGTCTGACCCAGGAGACAGGGCCCAGCCCAAGCTGGCTGTTGGGAAGGTGACCCCAAGAGACCACGAAATCCAGAGAAGGGGAGGGGTTGGCCATCTGACCTCTGAGTTCCTTCCAAGTCCAAAGTTCCATGACTTCCCGACCCTGCAGGCCATTAAGCAAGTGGCCAAATGCCCACTGGGCGGCGGTCCAGGCCTGGTCAGAGGGCGCTTCCTGCCTCACTGCAGGAGGAAGGGAGCAGAGGACAGGGCGGGCACTGATCCTTCAAGGCAGGGGCTTGACTGGGGAGGGAGGGCTCCTGCTCCAGGGGCGAGACCTGGGCCTGGCTTAACTCAGACCCAGCTGGCCCCACAAGCACCCCTGCCAGCACACCCGTAACTGAGGGCAACTACTAAGCCCAACCCAGGCTGCTGCGGAGGGCCTGCCATCAGTGGGGAATGCTGGAAAAACACACTTTCCCCAAAGACTTGTAAGAAAATTCTCACTGATTTTTTTCCCTTTTACCCCAAGCTTTCACAGCTCTAAATATGCCACACTTAGTAATTTTACGAGCAAACCAAACTATACATCACACGGTTTTATGTTCCTAAATTAACAAAAGGACTTTAAATCTATATGGAGCTCTTAAAAAAAAAAAAAAAAAGGACACCTCGTGTCTTTTTATTGCCTCACCCCCAAATTCCCTCTTCCCTTCTAATGCATGCCCCCTGTGGCTTCAAAAAATTTCTGGTGGTTCTGTAGCTAGACCACCAAGGAGACAATGTCCATGACCTGCTTTGCTGAGGATCCACTAAGAGGAGATTCCACCCTCCCTCTTGGAAAGGCTAGTTTAGGGGTTATCAATGTCTCATTCTTTTTTCTGCAAAATAGAGTATGATAGGATGCACCCTAGTTGATGAAGAAGCTGCCTCTACCACCCCAGTGTCCCCAAAAGTCTAAGGAGAAGAATTTGAAGTCAACAGGCCCAGGAAGGTCTCTTGACCTCTCGTTTCTTAGCTGCAAAACGCCAGGGTAGACCAGAGACGGCATCACACTTGCTGTTGGTGAGAAAGAAGCCCAGTGGGTGTCCACATCCAGGGGGAAAAAGGACAAGCGACAGGGGCACTAGGCTGGAAACAGAAGCCCAAGTCCAGACCCTTCCCCCCTTGCTGGCTCTGTCTGGGAGCTGTGTGGCCCCGGCCAGCTGCCCCCTGCCCTGCGCTTTCTCCCGCAGAGAGGACGTGCATCCCTGTGCACTCACGGGCCAGAATCCAGGTATCATAATGACCATTTGCTCCCAGAGCACAAAGAAAACTTCTTCTGACTCCGAGTCAAGAAGATAAGCAGCAAGAGTGTTTCCAGTGGGGCTGTATCAGATTCCCACCCGTGGCGTCAGAACAACACATTTGAGCAAGAAAAAATCTTAATGAGAACCAAATTGGGCAGGGAGGTGGGAATCAGACCAGGCCCCTCGGAGAAGGGCTGGGCTGCAGCTGGGACACGAGGGCCCCTGGCTTTCCCAGCCGACAGATGGAAACGTGGCAGCCCCTCCCCATTTCTCAGGGGTATCGGAAGATTAATTAGTGACTGCCTGGAAAGTGCTAGATGGGAGCCGAAATGTTTGTCCCCGCTGAGTTTCTGAGCTGTAAATAAGCAGCTTTCTCAATCATAACTAAAATCGCCATGTTTTCCTTTTATCTGACTCAGATCCCATTAGGCCCAAGCTGCCCCTGGAGCAGGGCTGGGGTGGCTCCCGAGCCTGCCCCAAAGCCATGGGTACAGCTTCCCGTGGCAAGCCAGAAGCTGGGCGTGAGCTTGGGCACAGCTGGCAACTGCGAGCACCCCTCCCGCTTTGGCTCCTGAGGGGCACCCTGGGAGCTGGGAGCAGCCGCTGGAGGGCCTCACCTCCAGACACCTCCCCAACCCAAGTGGGCCTGAGCAGAGCCCCACACTTAGCCATGACTACGACTTTCTGGAAGCAGTGGGGGGAGGGGTTGAAAAATAAAATCTCAACCTCACAGGTCGCCTGGGCCTAGCTTCACTTCTCTGGATACCCCAGCTCTTGGCAAGGGAAGCCCCAGTCTCTTGCAAGCCCCTTCAAGGCTGTTCAGAGAAGGGCCAGGCCAGGCCTGACCAGCTATTAACGACCTGCCCTGGCCTCAGGGGCAGGGAAAATGTTCTAGGGCAGACCCAGGGTCCGAGTGCCGCCACCAGCAGGCTGCATGGCTGTGGGCCAAGCCCCGGCCCTATCCGGGCCTCAGTTTCCTCATTAGAGGGCCTGGAGCATCCTTCCTGGCAGTGGACAGTGATCCCAAGGGGAGAGTGGGGTCACTGAGAGTTCAGTGTGGGGCCAGGGTGGGGTCAGCTGACAGCTGAGGAGTCTGTCCCTCCACAAATGCCAGGAACAAGATAAGAGGCCAGAAGGGCGCCACCGCCAATACCAACGGCCAGTTCTCTCCCTCATGCGTTCAACAAATATTTATTAAGCAGGGACTCTGGAGCCAGACTGCCCGGGGTCAGAGCCCGGCCGCACCATTTACTGCTTGTGTGACCAAAACCTGTCTGTGCCTCAGTTTCCTCAGCTGTGCCGTGGGATACGAGTCGCCCAACCTCTCAGAGTTGTTCTGAGGACTAGAATGAGCACCGTGCCTGCTCATTCAATACCAGAGCTGGATAAGAAGCAGCCACCACTTTGTCCTCCATCATTACTTTTTAAAGTACATTCAGTTGGTACCAATATTATTTTTCTTTTATGATTGTTACTATTAGTCTGGCACTAAGTCGAGCACAAAGGAGACACACAGTCCCTGCCTGTGTGGAGCTGGCAGTCTGGTGGAGTTCAGGAAAGGGGGTAACTGGGTGCATGTATGCACAGAAAGTTAGTTTGCGAAGGGACCCCATCTGCAGTTGGGCAGAGGCCATACCCCCTTTGGCCCCATCCCTCCCCTCCTCTTGGCCCCATCTCCTTTGGCACATGCCCCTGCACCTTGCTCTCCTTGCAAACCAAGTATCCTCTGGATACCATTCCCCCGGCCAGCAGAACGGCACAGAGAGGCAAACACTACCCCATAGGGCAAGAGGCCTGGTCCAAAGACTTGAGTTCAAGTCCCCACTAAGAAGCTCTGTAACTTTCTATAAATAATTCCTCCTTAATAACAGTAATAATGACTATAACAAAACAGTAATAATTATTATTATAGTCGCTCATTTAGTGTTAACTTCATCCCAGGCATTGTCCTCAATGTCTTGTGAAGAGTCACTTGTTTAATCCCTTACACCAGAGAGTGGGCAAACTTTCCCTGTAAAGGGTCAGATAGCAAATAAATATTCTAGGCTTGGCCAGTCCATATGGTCTTTGTCCAAAGACTCGAACTTTGCCATTATACTGTGAAGGCTGCCAGAGACAATACATAAAAGAACAGGCATGGCTGTGTGCCAATAAAACTTTATTTACAACAGAGCTGTCAACTACCGATCCCTGCCTTACACTGATACTGAGTGAGATAAAATTATGGATCCCATTTTACAAATGGGAAAACTGAGGCTTCATTGAGAGCTTCAGTCACCTGCTCAAGGACATAGCTGGGAAGAGGCAGAGCCGGACTTCACCCCAACTGCCCAACCTCAGTGCTCTCACCTGTCAAACAGGAGGAGCTGGTGCCTGCTGCCAGCCTGTGGACTGCCCCCAGGGTGATGGCTGGACAGGCAGGTTCTGGGCCCTTGTTCCCTGTGGTGTCTGGGATCTGGCTTTGGACACAGAAGCCGGGCTGGGTCTGACAGGCTCCAGAGCACCGGGTGTCAGGCCTCCACAGGGCAGGGCTCTGCCTCTCACCTGGCATGACCCGAGGCGTGCCAAGCTGGCCACCACATCCAGGCCCCTCATTCCCGGACCAGTGTGGTGGGCGACAGCCAGCTTCACGTCTCAACTCTACCACTTCCAAACTGGGCAAATTGCTGAGCCCCTCTGGGCCTCATTCTGCTCATCTGTGAAATGGGCAGATGGCAGCACCGATCTCAGAGGGGGGAATTGAGGTTGAAAGGAGAGTCTGCAAAGCATTTGCAACAAGGCCTGACAGTGCTGGAGAGGACGGGGTCACGGCCCAGGGAAGCAACAGTACTGAATATCACACTAAGACAGTAACGTGTAAAACCCCAGTAAGGGCTTTAAAAAAAAACAACCAAAACTCTAGTGGGGGAAATCTTCAACCCCAGGCTGAGATTCACTTGCACCCTGACCTGCCCACACTTCTGACCTCTCCTAATCTTCCTGGAGATCAAGACTGGCAGAATTCATCCCTCCCACCTGCCTGCTGGGGGCTTTACCCCAGCCTGGGCTGATTTTCCTTAAAGGCTTTGAATTTCCTAGCCTGACACTTCCTCCTCCTCTTTCTGAAGCTCCCTATGTAAATAGAAAATTGGTCACCTGATGAATAAATATGCGCCAGCAGCCACCCAATGGCAGGTGAAGTGGGGTATAGATTACAAACACCTGTGCTTTGAAGACGCCCTGTACTTAAGAAGATTCATTCTTGCCACAAGCTTGTCCAGAGCGTCTGAGGGGGGGAGGGTACAGGAGATGCAGATAGGAAAGAAAGCTCCCTGCTGTCCCCAAGTCACAGACCAGGAGGCAGGCAGGCCAGAAACACCAGCTACAGCAGGAATATTCTGCTACATCTTGGGTTAAAGAGCCCTGGTGAATTTCACCAGGCACCAGCGCTCTTATATTGTGCATCTTCCTGCGGGGTACAAGGCTCTGAGCTCCAAAGGACTGTACCCTTGTGTTATAACCTTTTTGTAAATTGGGCATTCCCAGTCCTAATGTGGATTGGATCTGTTAAGGGAAGTGCAGAGGGAAGGGAACCAATCTTGCTACTGCTGGAGGAAAAAAATAAAAATATCAAGAATGAAATGGAGACCCAGAGAAATATTCCCATTAAAATGGTACAGACACCAAGCAAGACACAGAGACCTCCATCAAATACCGGAAAGGGCTGGGAAACTAAAACAGCCACATAGAAACTCAAAAAGAGTAAATGTACAGATTTTTCTACAGGAGAAGTCTTTCCTACTTTTCAAAAGTCATTTGGACTCTGGTGACCCTCTGCCCTGCCCTATTAACTCGGTGAAAACATTTGCCTGGTCAGGGCAGTAAAGGCCAAATCCAAAGGAGCTGGGTCCTGGCCCCTTCCACCCCCCCACATGCTCCTCCCAGGGACTCCAGGGTGGTGTGGGAGCCTTAGCAAAAGTGACAGGATCTTCTGAACAGAGGAAAAAAAACCCGAAACCCAACACCCAGCCACGTGCACCTTTCCCCAGCAAAACAATTCAGAAATACACCTCCAAGACAGCCTCTTCTGCAGAATTTCTAAAGCCTCAACATGAGAAAACCAGGAAGTTCCCTTCTCCTCTCTACAGCACCTCAACATCTCCCCACCCCCATGGGCACCCCAACTTCAATAGAGACTGTGTGTCAAAGCCCCAAGGGAGGTAAACTCAAAGGAAGGCAGGGAAAATAGAAACACAGCTCATTCCTAGAACAAGCGGTCACAAGCAGAACAGCCTTCCTGACCTGCGGTCACGTGGCCCCACCTGGGGCAGGCCTGGTGAGTTACTCCCCGACCCCAGGGGACACTGGGGGGCTGTCCGCCCCTGGGGGAGGGCCCTGAGGGTTCACCACCGGCTCCCACCTCCCTTGCCAGGAATTCCTGGCTCACCAGCTTCTCCCTAGCCTACATTTAATCATGTTCAAGGTTTAGAAGTACAAATAAGGTGAATCACAAGGGGCTCCCCAAACCCTCTGCTGTCATCCCCTCCCTTCCCCTCTGGGGATGGAAGCGCGACGTGCCCCGAAACAGAAAGTTACAGGGCAAGCCGCTGTCAGCGCGAAGGAAGGTTAAGGAAACAGGAAGCCACGCCAAATACCCTCCTGAGCTTCCCTGGCCGCACCCCCCACCCCCCCGCCCTCGGCAGAACAAAACCTTCCAGGGAATCCCAGGCAGGAATGGGGGGCGGACGAGCCACGCTCGTGCAGAGACCGCGCAAAGGGGTTGGCTGGGGGGAGAGGGAAATAAGCCCCAGGACTTGGGGCGGGGGGGCATGCTACCCGATCGGGGCGGCCTGCAGGAAAGTAACTTCACACCCGATGCTTAATACACCTTGGAAGGCGTAAGTGCCTCGGCCGCTCGCTGCGCCGCCGCCGCGGAGCCAGCTCCGGGCAGACAAAAGGAGCGAGACGCACAACCCCCGGCGGCGGCGCGGTGGGGGCGGCGGGCCGGGTGGGCGCTCCCCGCCGCACGTAGCGCACACACCGCGGGCTCGACCGCAGTGGGAGGAACCGAGGCCGCGCGCGCCCGCGGGGGGCACCGCGAACCTACCGCCCTGACCCGGGCTGGGGGGGTCCGGGGCGGTCAGGTCCCCCGGCCGCGCGCGGGGGCCCGGGGAGGCGCACGGCTCGCTTACCTGGTAAGTAATACAGAGGCGGCTTCAATCCAAACATGGTTCAAATTAGAATTCCATAGTGGCCAGAGAGGGATGAAGAAGGAAAAAAATATATATTAAAACCCAGCAATGAAACAAAAAGCACTGTCCAAGCCACGGCGCTCAAAAATGTCCAAAACAATAAAATAAAGGCAGAAGAGCGATCCCAAGAGCGACGGGAAAAAAAAAAAAATCAGTCCTTTTTTTTCCCCCCCAAGATGATCAAAAGGCTCTCTCTCCGGCCAGCGCCCGGGCAGTTTCGGCCACCTTGGCCCTGGCAGATCCACAAAGGGGTAATTGACGACCAAGGACGGGCCGGAGCCTCCACGGCTGCCCGGGTGTCTTCGCCGCGTGTGTATTTTCTGCCTTTTGGACTTGAGATGCAAATAAAAAAAGGAGGGGGAGCACGGCGGAGGAAAGCAGGCGGGAGAGCGAAGAGGACGAGAGAAAAATAAAGGGGGGTGAGGGTGATGAAATTGGGGGGTTAAGATCTTCAGGGATTACTCATTTGAAAGGAAGACAGAGAGAGGAGGGGGGAAAGCGCCCCCAAGACGTGCGAGTAGCAATCTCTCCTCCATTCAGCCATTTGAATGTCAAGGGCGAGGGTCAAGAGACCTGTTTCCAACAGGGTTTCACGTTCAGAACCAGAAGGAAAAAGGAAGGGGGGGGCGGCGAGAGGGGGGTATCTCTTGTTGCCAAGGAGAAATCGGCTTTGTTTTGTTTCCCCTTAGCTACTGGGTGAGAAGGGGCGGGGTGGGGGGAGAGGGGGAGGGGGCGAGCGGGAGAGGGGAGAGGAGAAAATTAATACCCAAACAGCCAAGAAGTACCGAGGGGGAGATTTCTTCTCGTAAATAAAAGAGGCAGCGATTGCAAACAAGTCCCGGGCAGCAGAAAGCAGGCCGGGGAGCCGGCTCCCCTCCCCCTCTCGCCACCGCCACCCCTCCCCCGTTTTTGGTTATCTCCCTGGCCCGGCGTCCCACCACTGACTCAGAGAGAGGGGGTGGGAGGAGGAGGAGAAAGAACTCGCGGGGGCTCGGGCGCCCGAGCAGAAGGAGGCAGGAGCAGAGCGGGGAGGCGAGAGCGCGCGGCGGTGGAGAGCCCCTCGATCAATTTTCATGCAAGAATCATTATCGGTAAATTGGCAAGCTGGCTGCCTGACAGCAGATTTGTCTCCCCTAATGAAAGCGAAAGGGTAGGGGCGCGGCGGCGGGCGGCTGGAGGCGGCGGCGGCGGCGGCGGCTCCTTCCGTCTCTACGCGGCATCTTCCAAGAGCTCCATGCTTCGCAGGGCCGTAATAATAGTTTCACTTGCGAGCTTCCCCTCGCGCGGCCGCCGAGCCGGGCGGCAGATCCATGCGGACGGGCACCCGGGCGCAGAGACCGGGCTCCCCTCTCCACGCCCCGGGAGGGTGCTGCTGCTGGCGGCGGGGTGCTCCCCTCTGCCCCAAAGCGGGGGCCGTTTGCAAACAGTGGGCGGCTGCGGGCGCCGCCGGTCCCCCCTCCGGCTGCCCAACTCCGCGCTCTGGCGGCCCGCCCGTCCGCCCTCTCCCCTCCCTCGCTCCCCACCCACGTCTGACAGCTGCGGGAGCCGGGAGTTCGCCCTCGCCCGGACCGGGAGGAGAATCCCCAAACCGTGACCCGGGGGCTCTGGGCTGCCTTTTGTGAAACCCACACGGGGCTGCGGAAACGCACACGCCGGCAGCCCGGCGAGCTCCTGCGGCGAGCGGCTGGTTCGCCTCCTTTCCTTTCCTCTCCACCCCCTCACCCCGCACTCCACCCCTTAAAAATCCCTGTTGCAAGTGTAATCAAATGCTTGATACCATCTCCCACACTCGCCCTGCTCTGGTGCATTATCAGATCCGGGAAGGCATGCTTCCAGGCAAATAGACCTAATAAATGCTATTACTGGGATTCTGCAAGCCCCGGCTGCACCATAGTAACGAGAGCCCCGGCTAATTTGGTTTAAGAAAACGATCAACTGCACAGAGTGTGTGTGAGTGAGTGTGGAGCCTGTATCTCTCCTCCCCACGCCGCCTCTCTTTCACACCAGCTCAAGAAGGCCCCATGTGATAATTCCCCAAATCGAAGGGGAAAAAACCCTGCCGCCAAACCACATCCTGTGCGCTCATTGTCCAGCCCTGCGATTTTAAAGAGACAGGATCCATTTACCCACGTTCCCCACCCCCCCTTGAATGCACGCTGCAAAGCTGCTTCTTGATGTGACAATTTATTTTCAAGCCCTTTCACCTCCTGAAGGGCCCCTCCGTGGCACAACCAGCTGGAATCACGACTTGGTGACACTAAGGGTCACCTTTTGACCCTAGATACAATCATGGTTTGAGGAACAGACCGGAGCCCGCAGGTAAGCACAGCAGGGCACCACGGTCACGCTAGACTTGGGTTCTTGCCAACGCTCTCCAACCACTGCGTAAATCAGGGGTCCCCAGCGGCAGCCCCGGGGTCCCTGCTAAACGCGGCGACTTCAAATGACAGTTGAACTCCCGGAATATGATACCCTAGAGAAAAGCTCTGGAGGGCAAATTGGAGGATGGGGGGGCCTGGCGTGCCTCTTGACCCCTCCATGCCACTCACCAACTCCCATCCTCCCCGCCTGAAAAATCTTAAATGGGTTGGGCGGAGCGCTCAGAGCCAAGGGAAGGGTGGCGCTCCTCCCCGCCGCCGCCAACGGCTCGGGGGGGGTGCAGCGTGCAGGCGGCTGCCTTCTTCCAGGGCCCGGCCGCTGGGGGTGCGAGAAGCAGCTTTTAATCCCCCAGCCCCCTGCTGCGCCCCTCCTGGCGCCCCCTCCCCGCGGGTGGCCGAGCGCGCGCGGGCACTGGGGAGGGCGCCAGGGCTGCTGACCTGGAGGAAACCAGCCGCTCGGGGCCGCCCGCGCCCGCCGCCAGCCTCCGGCCGCTCCGCCCCGCGCTGACCCCGGAGGTCGCGCCAGGCCCTTGGCGCCGGCGGCCCTTTGTTTCCGGAGCTTCGTGGCGGCGCGCTCCCCTCGCCTCCCCTTGCGCCCGCCAGCTTTGCTGGGAGGCAGCGGCGGGGTCGGGGTCTGGCACCTGCCTGCTCCGTACCCCCAATCCCCAGCCAGGCCTCTGCTTCAGTCCCCGCGTCGCCTCCCACCCATCTATCTTAGCACCCACTGTCACCCGGATACTACACAATCTGCACCCCGCTGGCAGAAGGGGGTACCAGGATACCGGCAGACCGTCTTGGGTGAGCTGCCGCCCACCCCCCTAACCCTTCACAAGCTTGGAAAATCTCCGATCCTACTTGGGGGAAAAAATAAAACTATTTTGCTAAAAGACCCTAAACTATCAGCTTCTCTTGTCATTCTTTTATTGGTTTTTAATTCTCCGGGATTACACGAACAACAGTAGTAATTAATACTAAACCTTCCTCTACTGTATATGCTAATGGCAGGAGCCATAAAAATTAATTTGCAAACATGTCATTACACAATAGCTGTACAGGCAATAAACCTGTAATTATGGGCCAATCACAGGCAGGGTACAGAGGGAGGGGTGCTCCCCCAATCTACTGGTGCCCCCCTTCCCCTGCTACAGTGGGGAGCCGATGCCAGAAAGGAGTTTGCCTTCTGGAAGCCACCTGTGGAGAAGGCTGCCAGCTCTGGGAGAATGGGAAAGGGGGTCTCTAGTCTGGAGTTCCAATCAGACCCTTGGAGACAGCCACTCTGGGTCCCATGGAGACTGAAATGGGGGGAGGGGTAAGGCAAAGCCTTGGAGAGCTCTAAGGCCCACACTAGGAAGGAGAGACCCAGAGAGAGGGGCACACGCTGGTGGGCCAGCTCTGCCTGTCCTCTTCCTTATCAAAGGCAAACATCTTCCCTAATAAGTATTTGAATTCCTGCATTGAATTATCTTAAAATGCTGGGCCAAGTCCTAATTGCTTTTAGCCACACCCCTTCGAAGAAGGAGAGCTGTTAAGAGTCCAGTGACAACTAAATCTCCTTTGGCCCAGGTCTGGGCGTCTCTAAGTTAGTGACATTTTCTGGTGACAGAGACCTTTGTATGAGATCCACTTTGGGAGGGTGGCTACACCACAGCTAGCGACCTGATGCCAAAACACCTGAAAAGTATAAAGCCACCCCCACTGTGCCCAGCACCCTGCCTCATGGGCTGGCTGGCCATGCAATGGCCTGTTGTCTGCCATAATGTGGCTGAACTGGGTAGCTGGATGGATTTTCCCCTTCCCACTGGCCCTGGTGGCTTGGCTGTGGTTGTTAGAATGCATCACTACCACAGCATTCATTCCCAGAGGAGCCACTGCCTCCTCCAAGGGTGCCTATGTCCTGGCTGGGGCTCGGGCAGCCAGACTAGGCCACACCTGGACCAGCTGCCAGGTGCTCTCTGGGCTATCACCCCAGAGGGATTCTGTCCAAGGAGAGGATGTCTCTGTGTCTCTTTCCACCCCTGCTCCTCTCCCCAAGAGCCAGGTTGTGGCACTACCCTCTCCCTCCCTCTCCCAGCTCACCTCTCAGCAGGCGTCAGTCATTGACAGAAAAGAGGTAGGAAACTGGGGAAGCTGGGCCACCCAGCATGGAGCCTGTAGTTGGCCCTTGTCAAAGGCTGGGGACACCACAGACCCTGCACCTCCCTGAGAGACCCCTACTCAAGCTGCAAGCCACCCCAAGGTCAGAGGGAAGAATGGGGCCCTGACACCATGTTCTGGGCAGAATGGAAAAAAGAAAATCACTTCATCTCTCAATAGGAAAAAAAGCTGAGGGCTGGGCTGCTTCCTGGGAGGGGGAGTTGGCCTGAAGTCCGCCAGATCCCCACTCTGAAGATGCAAGCCCCTCCCTAGCCACACCTTCAAAACGGAGGGTCCCCAGACCCCCTCTAGTGGGCCTGCCTTGGCCACAGCACAGAGACAGCCTGCCGGCCAAGAGAGTCAGCTGAACGCAATAAAAATAGCCTCCTAGCATGTGCTGAGTCTGAGGCTGCAGACTTGGGGTCTGGGGTGCATGCCGTGGGGTGCCTGGGCTCAAGCTGTGCCCACTGGCACTCTGGTGGCTCCCAGGCCAGCCACACCCTCAAGTTCTGGAGAGGGGCCCTGCTCCCCATGGATTCCAGGAAAGGGAGGGGGTGGGGAAGCTTTGTGGCTAACCTGGAATGCCCCTCTGTCCTCGGGTGGGCAGCCTCTGCTTTCCTCTGCACAATAATAATGCAGCTGATGCTTCCTGAGCACTCCCTCTGTGCCAGCTGCTGTTGGAAGCACTTTTCACAGATCACTCACAGGGTCCTCATGCCCATCCTGCTCAAGGTCACCAAGAGTTCCATTTTCCAGATGAGGTACAGAGCGGGCAAGCCCCTTGCCCAAAGACAGACACACAGCTAGCAGGTGGCAGAGCTGGGGTCTGAACTCAAGCTGGTTCCAGAGTCCATGATAGTAACCATCAGGCAGCATAAAGCAAAGGTTTGGAGTCAGACAGACCAGACCACAAATTCCAGCTGGGCCCCCACCGTGTGCTCTCAGGCAGCAACATCAGTATTTTGAGCCTCAGTTTCCTTAGCTGGAAAATGGGGTGAGTCATGCCTGCATTCCAAGAAGATGAGGGTGTGTGATTAGTCTGGTACCTGGCACTGAGACTCCATAAGCAGAGAAGTAATTATTCCTGCGTTTTGGATAGCATCGGTAATGGTGATGACAGCAGCTATCACTGACGGGGCCTCAGTGTACCCGGGCTCCATGCTACGTGTTTTTCTACAGGTGTCACCTCATCTGGAACTTGCCCCCCCCACCAAGAGACAGACATTACAATGACCATCACCCCGTTTTGTACACGAGGATGCTGAGGTCCACAGATGAGAAGTTACTTGCCCAAGGACACACCCCACTTGTCCCTCTGTCTGGCTACAGTCAGTCCTTAGTTGACTGGACCATCTATGAATGTTCCATGCTTCAGGATAAGCAAGTCTGAGGTCAAAAGAGAAAGGGCAATCTCTGTCCAGGCATACCTCATGGTGACTGTCTGTGTACCCATGTTTTGTTTCCACCTTTGCTTTCCTATCACCCGAGGGAGCCACAGGACGCCCACCCTGGCCCAGGGTGTGCTGTCCCATCTCAGAGGTCGAAGCCAGGTTCCTGGGGCCTGGGGCTCCTCCGCCTGCCCCTGTGTAGCAAGTTGAATGGTGGTCTGCCAAAAGATATGTCCACTTGGTACCTGTGAATGCAACCTTATTTGGAAGAAAAGTCTGTGCAGATGTAATTACGTTAAGTACCTCCAGATGAGCTCATCCTGGATCACTGGGGTGGGTCCTAGCCTCAGTGACAAGTGTTCTTATAAAAAGAAGAATACACAAAAGAGAAGACACACAAGAAAGAAGGCCATGTGGAAACAGAGGCAGAGACTGGAGTGATGTGGCCACAAGCCAAGGGATGCCTGGAGCTCCCAGGAGCGGGAAGAGGCAGGAAGGAGCCTCCCCTACAGACTCTGGGGGGAGCACATCCCTCATGACACCTTGATTTCAGACTTCTGGTTTCCAGAACTATGAGAGAATAAAATTTCTGTTGTTTTAACCTGGTAGCCAGTTTGTAGTAATTTGTTACAGCAGCCACAGGAAGCTAATACATTCTGTCACTTTGGTCCTGCCAGTCCTGGGAAGCTCTGGGCATTGTCCAAGTCTGCAAGCCACACACCTTGGGCCAGCTGGGTCAAGCCACCCTTCAGGTCTGTAAAAAGGGCTTGGCTTAAGATAAGGTGTCCAGAAACCCTGCACAGGGGTGTGGCTAGGCCACCTATCCTCTGTGAAGCTGAAGTTGACACCCCACTGGGATGAGGGGCTTTCCAGTGACCTGCCCACCCTTTCACCTCACTCCGTAGTGACACAATTGCCAGCTGGGATTTGGGTGGCAGCCTGGCCCCAGGAGATCATCGGGTGTGGCCGTCTGCCTGGGCAATGGACAGCCAGCCTTTCTCAGGGATCCGGCTGGAGGCTGAGGGTTCTGCTGGCCTCACACATGCCTGTGGGCCCCACGAGGCCTGTGGCAGCAGTAACAACAACAGGAATCTGTGGCGGGCAGCTTTCCGCCTCCCAGCCTCTGGTACGGTTGTTCAGGGCTCGGAGACCAAGTTCTGGCCAAGAGAATGTGGTGGAAGTCATAACTGGCCACTTCCAGGCTTGGCCCAGAAAAATCTCCTGTGTGAACTCCCATTTTCTCTTCCCCGGTCTTTGCAAGGGGTCTGCTCTCAAGGTGACCTTGAATCCAGGTATTGAAGACAGCAACACCTCCATCAACACCCCAAATGATGTTCAGAGCTGAGGGCCCTCTCCTGGCCCCCCACCAACTATACCTTATGTGGGCATGCACTTGAGAAATATCTACTGCATAACTTCTACTGGGGTGTTGAGCCTCTTTGTTACAGTGGCTGGAGTTAGCTTAACCAACACAATTACCAACAGGTCCCCTTTATGGATGTCTGCTTAAGGCCTAGCACTGTGCTAGATGCTTTAAGTACATTATCATGTTTCATCTTCACAACAAAAATAAGTCTACTATTATCCCCATTTTTCAATGAGGACACTGAAGCCCAGAGAAGTAAAGTAACTTGCCCAAGGTCACACAGCCAGTAGGGGAAATGCTCAGATATGAACCTAAACACATCTGACGCCAGCCCCTGCATTGTAAGCTGCTCTCCATAGGGGCTCCCTCATCTTTTTGCAGGAGCTCTCAAAGAGGCTTTAATTAAAAGCAAAACAAACAAACAAACAAATAAAAAGCAGGAAGGGCAAGAACGCTGCATCTTGCAGTCTACACCCAGAACTGTGTATCTGACATACAGCTTAGACCTGCCTCTGGAGCAGGCTGCCGGCACACTCAGTGTTTGGGAACTCTTTACAGTGATGGTTTTGCAAGATGGAGGCAGAGATACGACAAAAGTGCTTCCTTTCTATGGGCTACAGGGATGCCAGAGAAAGCAGACAATGACCACTTTGGGGACCGCCCAGGCCACATAGCTTATCCTGGGAAGGGACCCTCTGCCTGTCCTGGAACGCCTCCCGGGATGCAGGTGGGCCACTTCTGGAGGTAGTCTATTCATAATCCCAGACGGCTCTGGTTGTCAACGTTCTGTGTGGAGCAGTGTCGACACCTGCCTGGCAAAGGGCTGTCAGAAAGCCCTGCGGAAGGGAGTGGAATATGGGGACGAGTGTGACTCTGCAGTCCCCGGATAGGTGGCCAGCACCGTCTGTGGACACAGCGACAGCCGTGAGTGGCCTGCCTTCTCAGATCCTGCTCCGGCCGCCGTCCTGCTCTGTTGCCTGGGGGAAGAGTGACAAGGCTTTCTTCTCCCCACTGGTGACTGCGCTGTGGAGACCAGGCGAAGCCCTGTTCAAGGGAAAGAGGCATCTGTGAACAGCCCTTCCTGCTGTCGGCTGCTGGGGCTGCTGGAGAAGTCACCGCGGGGTTGTAATTACCCATTTGTGGACGACACACAGATCTCCCTGTCTACCCGTGGACCTAACTGGTTCAGGTCTGTGTAGCCTTCTGGCCAACAAGATGTGGTTTCTAAAAGGTGGCTTCGTGCCTGCTGTCTCCTCACGCTGGCACTGGCTTTTCAGTGCGACAGACCAGAGCAGGGAGCTCAAGCGTCCTTCTCACCGTCTCTGCCTTTACCTTGCAAAGAAATCCGGGCCAGCCCTGCCACGTCCTTCCCTCCTTGGTCTTTCCAGCCTGCTCTCTCTGGGCTGTCCCCACGGCCTGAGTGACCTGTATAAGCCCTCCAGTGGGTCACGCCTGCACTGATCGAGTTGGGGATCCTGGACACGTCACCAGCGTGGGATATTCGGTAGAATGGCTCCTCTGCCCCGCTGCTTACAGAACATGGATATGGCATCGAGGCTTCTCACCCTCGGACAACGGGCATTGGGGATGGGATAATTCTTTGCTGTGGGATCATTCTTTTCTGTCCTACACATTGCAGGACATGTAGCAGCATCCCTGGTCTCGACCCCCGAGGTGCCAATAGCACACCCCAGCCATGACAAAACGTCTCCATGTTGTCCCCTGGGGAGCAAAGTTGCCCCAGTTGAGAACCGCTCATGTGGCCTGAAGAATCCAGCCAGCACATTGAGTGACTGCAGTTCTAGGCCAAGTCCCACCACTGGCCTCGAGCCCTCTCTTGGCCTCACTTTTATCATGTAAGAAAATCAGAGGCCCCCATAATATTCTGAAATAAAAAAAAAAAAAAAAATCAGAAGGGCTGAGCAGGGTGCTCGGGTCTTCCAGCTGTCTCGGATTCTCCGAGGCTGCTGAGAACCAGTGATTTCAAAGCAGGGAAGAGCTCATGACTTAGGAACATAGAGTCAGAAGGGGAGGGGTCCAGTGACAGCCCTAAGCAACGCGACAGCGCATGAAGAAAACGCAGTGGGAGGGCCGGGTGGCGACCTGGTGTCTCTGGCCTCTCACTGCCCCCCTCTCCTCGGCAGTCCTCTTCCCCACCTCAACACAACCTGCTCTGAAGACAAGTGGCTGCTGTTAGTCATTTACACTCTAGCACGATTTAGCCCCACCTCTACTATCTTTTCAGAATCAAGGCTCTGGCCCTGGTTGGGGCCATCTCATGGCTCCTGGAACAGCTACCGGGTGTGTCTGGGAAAAGGAGCGCAACAGAGCCATTCTGCCCACTTGGACCAAAAACAGCAGTTTCAGTTTCATAACTTCATACGATGAGGTGAACCTCTGGGTGCCCTGTATGACAACAGCTGCCACAAGGAGGGAGACGCCTCAACCTGGTGTGGACCTGGAGGCAGTCATAGAGGTGGGGCCAGCGGGGCTACCAGTAAACCAGGGGCCAAGTGACCAGGTCCCCTGGGCTTCATGACCATCATTCTCCCGACAGCAAACCTGGATTGTACTGAGCTGAACGGAGTACCAAGGCCAGAACATTCTTACTCGGCAATCAGAATTTTGACCCAGGTGTCCCAAAGACGGTCGTTCCGGTTGTTTGTGAGGGTGGATGATCTCAGAATCATCTCTGCTTCAGCTTTCAATTGGGAGGTGGGATGACTGTCCCTGGGCAGAAGGAGCATAGACCTGTTTAGCTCTGCACAGTGGGAGCTAGTAGGGATGGGAGAGGATGCCAGGTCCCGGCACAGGTCTGCCCCCATCACAGGTCCAGCATGGCTCCGGCCTTCTCTGGCCTTCAGTCTCCTCCTCTGTAGGACGCTTGGACAAAATGATCCCCCAGGCCCTCCAGCTCGGCAAGCCCATGATTAATAAAACTCAGACATACCATCTGCTCACTCTGACATTTAAGAAACAGAACGGGTTCCACAGAGAAAGCTGCCCTGTGTAGCTCGCTCCCCTCCTTTGCCTGCTGATCCAAACGTGGGTTCACACCCTCCCCTCATCCCAACCCTGACTTTAAAAATTTCAGCGTGCACACACGCAATCACACACAGAGCTGTCTCCCCCTCCTCCACCCGAAGGTCAGAAGCAGAATCGTGGAGCCAGCTAAAGGCAGAGACCTGCCCTAATACAACTCCCAAATAACCAACCCTCTTCTCATCCTGAGGGCGAGGCGTGTATTTTGATAACAAGGCTTGGCCACACTTCACCACGCACTGGGCGCTGAGACAGTTTCCCACTCGGTCAGAGCCTCCCTGCTGGGGAGAGAGCACTGCTGTCCCCTTTTGCATATGGGGAAAGGGAGCTCAAGAGGTGAAGGGTCAGGCCCGAGGCCACACCCATGACAAGCAGCAAGGCAGGGATGGCACCCCTGGCAGAGTACATGTGTGTAAAATGTCCTCAGCCACTCGGGGCAAGTTTCTACAGCAGTGCTTGTCGGCACGACCCTGAAGCTCTGTCCTCCAGATGGCCCCTCACCGTGCAAGGTGGACAAAAGAAACAGGACTCTCAGGCCCACTCTGCTCCCAGGCACAGAAGTAAACCCTCTCTGCTGTGGCGACAGTCCTGCTTTGTCCACAGAGTGGCAGACAATTGCAGGCACTTGAGGCCAGGCCAAGAGGAGGGTGGTGGGGGACATTCTGGGCTGGGTGAGACTCTCTCCACCAGCCAAACCCCAGAAGTGGCTTTAACTTGCAGAGCTCAGGCGGGGTGGGGGCATGGTTAGACCGGTGAGGCCTGTGTGGCAGCCTTGTGCAGCCAGGTGTCTGGACCGGCCTGCTCTGTGGCTCCCTGCAGCTGCCCAGGTCCTGCCTGTGGGCAGTGAGAAAGTCCCTAAGGAAGCCCCCAGCCCAGGGTCTGGCTGCATCTCAGTCACCCCAACTCGAGCTGCCCTCCGACTGCTGACGGCCCTCCCGGGGACCCCAGATGGTCAGCTCTGTCCCAGCCCTTTGCCTCTCGGCCTCTCCAGCTAGTTCCCAAACTCTTCCTGTCTGCCACTCTCCTCTGGTATGCTGACTTGGCTGCCTGCTCCTGCCCGGGCTGCACTGGACGTCATGTCCACTGCTTCCTGCAGACACAAGCCCTGGACTCCCCTCTCCTTGTCTGCCCCTGCCGCGCCACACCACCCTGCTTGAGAATTGACCTGAATGTTTGTCACAGTGGCCATTAAATCAACCCGAAAAGCTGGGTAAGAACGCACCCCCAGCTTCTTAAAAGCACCAAAGAGCTGACAAGACAAGGAGGAATCACCATGCCAAAAGGAGCAGAAAACAGGAAACCCTGGAGCTGACCCAGCACAGGCAGAGGTCACCGTGGCCCTGAGGGCATCTGCAGATACTGGGAAGCTTGAGTTTCTGTTTTATGGCCTTGAGGGTCAAGGACAGAAAGCAACGCCTCAGGCACTTCACACTAGTTGGGGATCTAATAGGAGACCCTCCCCACAGCAGGCTGGCACCCCAAAGAAGTACCCACTCAGGGTGTGAGTGAGGGGAGGCGACTGGCCCTTGTGCAGAAGGACAGCCAGGGTTGGCTCTCCAGTGCTGCCCAGGGAATGCCAGTCAGGTCCTGAACCGGCTCAAAGTGGTCCAAAGCAGTCGCGTCTCTCTAGGCACCTGCCAGAAACAAAAACAAGTCCCCCTGAAGAAAAGCATCTTTGTCCTGGGCTTCAAATGATGCCTGCAAAACAATTTTTCAAATATAATGAGCAGTACACAGTCAAAAATAACCAGGCACAAAAAAGGCCGCACTTCCTGACTGGAACCAGCAGCAACAACAGATGACAGAAGCAGATCTGAGGTAACTTCTGAGGTTGGAATTATGGACCCCTACACAACACCCCTGCTGACAGGGACACAGGAATTGAAGGCAGGCCTGAAGGTGTCTGCAGAGAAGAGGAAATCACAAGAGAAGCAGCACCATCTAAGGTCTCAGCAGAATACCGACACAAGCCCCATGAGGGCAAGGCCTCTGCTTTGTTCCTGCCATGGCCCTAGGGCAATGTCCTGCCCACACACTCGAGCTCAGGAGACATTTGTGAACTAATTAAATGAACACACTGGACTAAGACCTTCAGGGAGGCGACAGGGCAGCGAGCAGTCCGTCCCAGGCCAGGCTGGCGAATCGTTCTAGTCAGTGAGCAGATAGGTGAGAGGTGATTAACCCCAAGTTCCCCTCAAAGTGACATTTCTCTGTGTGAAGGCAGGCAGTAATGAAAAAACAAACCCAGCCACAGGACGGCCTCCACCGTGGAGAAAAACAACCCAGAGGTGTAATGACTATTGCAAAAAGCTGAATCCTTTAGGCCAAAACAAGCACCCCCCACCGCTATAATTTCGAGTTATCCATTCTTTATTACAACTCGTGGCCTTGGCTCTCAAAGCCTCTACCAGGGATTCTTTCTGTGGGGGCAATTTTGGTGCTTGCAATTAGCTGAACAGGCATCTTTTGTCCCTGCTAAAGCACTCAATTGCAGGTGTAATTAGGTTCCCTCACCCCTGAAATCTGCAGAGAGCCGCCCGCCCTGACTAACTGCACCCACAATTAAGTGCTTACGGGCATGTGGCTGGAGCCGGCAAACATGTGCACGCAGCTAATAGCGGGGGCACTGAGCAGGTTTGCAAAAATAGACACTGTGGTGGAGAAATCCAGCCTTTTTGCATTTGTTGTTCAAACGGCTCTGTCCAGCTGGGAATAATGAGGAAAGACAAACACGCCAATTAGGCTAGGTCCATACATAAATAAACCGCACAGCTCCTTAATTAAGACACTTACAGGAGTGGGCCAGGCTGTGCGAAGGCAGGGGAAGGGGAGAGATGCCCCATGGGGCTAGTGCTGTGCTGGGGGCACATGGCCTTGAAGAGCACCCAGAGTGGACGCCGGGTGGCTGAGGTGGCAGAGCTGGCAGGAGGCCTGCACCTGGTCGGTGCAGCAGCTGGCCACTTCAGCCAAGGGATACCAGCGGGGTGGGGGAGACTTGGGGGCTGGAGAGAGACTGGTGGGAGATGGGGAGGGGCCCCAGAAGCCCCCTCAGGGCAAGAAGGAGGTTGGGTCAGGAAAGGAAGTAAGGTGGCTTAAATCCTGTGTCCAGAGAATGGCAGTGTGGGACTGAGCCTGCTCTTCTGTCCTTATCCAAGGGCTGGCTCCGCCCGGTGTATGACCTCCTCCCTGCAAGCAGCTGCACCTGCTCTCTCCTCTGCCACCCGCCCCCCCCCGCCCCGGCCTGAGAAAGTGGCGAAGTCCAAAATCAAACCACCTGCCTGCTTCGAAGGCCAGCTCCCTCCAGACACCTTCAGTTGAGACCAAGGCCCTTGGCAAGCTCTCCAGCTGCAGGCACAGTTAGAAAAAAGAAAGGACACATGTGGCTAAGGATGAGGACAGTCTATGCCAGGAGGTAAATGGCTGGTGGAGATTTCGGGTAATTTTGGTATTTCTGCCCCCCCCCCCCAGCCACCACACATACACTCTTAAACTCCCTGCCATGCTGCCGTATTGTTTCTGAACAATAAAACCAAGCAGATTATAGCTGCTGCAATCAGGCAAGGGAGAACAGCTTCCCTCTCCCTGCAAAGTCGAGCCACCGACAGCTATTTGCCTTTTGCAGAGCTCAGCAGTCCCGGCTGAAAGCAAAGGGCAAAGGCAATATTTAGATAATTAAAAACCCATTGCTGGCGGGCCAGCCAGGTGGCCACAGGTGGCTCCAGGGTGGCCCAGGAGTGGCTCAGAATGTCCTTCTCTTCTCAGGGTGGCCCAGGAGTGGCTCAGAATGTCCTTCTCTTCTCCCCTCCCCTTCTGGCCTGGGTCTCCCAATCCAGCAGGCCAGGCAGGTGACCAGTGGGAAACCCTGCCCGGAGAGGGACTGGGCCCAGGGCAGTGATCCTGGCTCTGAGGTCCCCTGAGATCTGACCCCAGCTGCCTTTCCACACACACCCTCTGCTCCAGCCACCCTGGCCTCTGCACTGGCTGTGCCCTCTGTCTGGAACTTGCTTCCTCTGGCTACCCACGGCTCCCTCCCTCCATCCCAGCCACGCTGAACACCACCTCCCCAGAGAGGCCTGCCCCGGCCAACCCTTAGCAGGCGCCACATGGCCCTGCACAGCCACCTTTAGCTCTCATGCTCCCGTGGGGCTTATGGCACTTACTCCCTAAATTTACACCTGATGTTTTGTGTCATCCCCTTCACCTTTTTCTCCAGGGCCTCCTCGGGCACAGGGTCAGTGGTGGCAAGCGTGGTAGCTGGCACACAGTGACTGAATGAGGCCCAGGCTGGCATGAAGCAAGCCAGGGCACTGCCTCGGGAGGGGACTGGACTGCAACTCACACTGGGAAGTGGCCTCTATGAACCCTATGGCTCTGGAAGCTTCCAAGGAGTGGAAGGGCCCTTCCACGGAGGGGACCTGCTCTGGGGGAGCTGGGACCTCAAAGGCAAACCCTGGCTGAGCCCTGCCCCAGCTCTCAGGGCCCCGGGCAGCCCCCAAGGACAAGGGGATCCCAAGTGGGTCTGGCCGGGCAGCGGGGAGCCCTCACTTAGCTGTGCCTTTGAATCTTCAAAGCTCGACTTGACGCCAAGAATCACTGCGCTCCCAGGGCCGGAGCACAGCCCTCCGTCTGGCCCTCTGTACCACTCTCCTGCTCCGTGCAGACACCTGTGAAGGCCAAGATGGCTCCTCCTCTCAGTGGCCGGCCTCGATCGTCCGTTGTCATGGGGACAGCCGGAGCGCGCCACCACAGTCCACAGATAACCTGCAGCCCCAATTTTAGGCCCTGTGTCATCTGCCTCCCGACCAGACGTGGTCTGGAGCTCTGAGGACCCACAGAACAAGCCGTCTGTGTTCCTCTCCTGCCCATCCCGCTTCACGAGCCTTTCAGGGCAAGGTGCTGGGCGAAGGCAGGCTGCACCCGTGTCGTGATAGGGCCTGCTGGCCAGAAGGCCGCTGACCCCGTTAGGCCTCTGCACCACTCTCTGCAAACACCAGGGGTGCAAGCCGCACACACAGGTAATCGCCCCTTGCTCGGGCCAGGTCTTGAGTTTCTTCCCTTGTTGTGATCCACGATCTGCCTTGACAGTGGCCCCATCCCCGTGCAGTGGCCAAATCAGCCATGCCCGATGCTTCCTGGAGGCCCCAGAGCGCCCCTCCCACCCAGCTCCCCTTCCCCAGCTCCTAGGGGTTGGGAACAGGAGCCCCCTTCTCACAGAGAAGAGATAGGGAACAGTGAGACCGACACTCTGGGCCATGCAGGAGCTGGGGGCCAGATGGCCTGGTTCCAACCCCTGCCACGCACGGGCCCACGGCTTCTCTGCACCCGTTCCTTGAGAACATTCCTGGCCCCCAGGGAGGCTCAGCCATCCCTTATCTGTGAGGTGTGGCTAACAGGCCCCCGCCCCAGGCCCACACAGGAAAGGACCACTGAGGCATGTGTCTGGCAAGTGGAGACACCTTGGAGACCCTCTGCCTCTTTGGGAATCGGGTGCTGCGTGGCCTGGACCATCCTGGCCTCTTGGGGCTTCAGGAAGGGGCCGTAGTGCTCCTCACCCTCATGCAGCTGACTCTGCTGGCAGTAAGCCAAGAGTGGGTTGGCTTCTCCTTTTGCAGAGGAACCCCAGTCTGAACCTCCTGAGCTTCGGCCACTTCCCCAAGGAAACAAACCAGAGAGGCCCCACGGAGAACTCAAGACTTCCTGGCCTCTAGCCAAACCCATGGAAGCTTTGCTGGTGACCTGGCCAAACCTATTGATCCTGAGTGGTTGTCAGCCAGGCCTCCTTTCTGGGCACCGTCCCCCTGAGTTCCCCCTGAATCTTTCTCATGGCCCTCTGGGTCTGCGTTGCCACTGTCCCCTCTTGCAGCCACCGTCTTAATGACTCAGCCACCCTTACTGTACCTTCCATCTTTGCATCTCAAAGTCCAGGCCTGGGACCTGACATATAGCAGGTGCCCAATAAATGCTTGCTAGGTATACAGTAGGTGCTCAGTGCATGTCAGGAGACCACATGTGGCAGAGGCAAGGCTGGGCCAGGCAGCCCTTTGAGGCCCATGCCTGAGGGAATTTGGAAAGCAGATCCTTCTAGCCCTGTGGCAACGGCTTTATCTCTGCAGGCAAAGTAGAGGTGGGGGCAAGAAAATGGTTCCCAAGGGAACCTCTCAGCCCCTGGGGCTGGTGTCTTGACCACAAGCAGCTCTGGATTAGAGATAGGACTGGCTGTGGGTCCCACCCACTTCTCCTTTCCCTGGGTGTCACCCCAACCACCCAGCCTTCCTCTTATCAGCAAACTGTCACACCCTCTGGGCTACGGTGGCTTTGCTTTTTTAATCCTCCTCTCCCAGTCTGTCTCCGATAAGGAGGCCAACCTTTCAACCTTTACCCTCTGCTGCTTCCCTGTGCTGGCCTGGACAATCTCCCCGTTAACAGAGGCCTAGGGGCCTGGGGCTCTTGTATAATTCTACTCACCCCCACAGACAGCCCAGGCTGAGTAGAGGAGGAAGTGCTGAGGCTGGGGTTCCCCATTTGGAGAACCTCACACCCCCTGAGACCTTGTCGTGGCCCCAGGCACTGGGAGGCACAGAACCAGCCTCCTTGCTGCCCACAGAAGCCAGGCCTGGCAGCTGGCGGGCCCTCGTGAGGAGGCCTTGTTTGTATGACTGTGGCTCTGAACTGGCTGGCTTATAATCTTGGCACCATGAAGCAGGAACCAGAGTCAGCCAGGAGCACACAGGGCAAGCCTTGCTCACAACTCCCACATGCCGGCGCAGCACTGGCCCGGCCCTGCTCTGTCTCTACTGCGGGCTCTGCTAATTGTCTCACCACGTCCGAGGCCCTCTGGGGCAGGGGTCGGGGCTCATTTATGTCTGTATCCCATCCCCAAGGAGAAGGCCTGGCCAAGGAGCTGCTCAGAGGGACGTTGGCTGCGTGTGAGAGAGCCTTGAGCGCCGGGAAACAGACATGCAGGGAGCCTGCGCCGTGCCACGCACACACACCTGGCTCTCCGCGCCACGGCCCCACCCTCCTTCTCATGCACGCGACAGCCCCACCTGGAAACAAGCCAAGTGTCTGTCCTGCAGCAAAATAATGGATCCATGAACTGTGCTGAATCCCCACCGTGGAACACTACTCAGCAATAAAAAGGAACGAACTATTAACACACACAGCAACGGGGTGACTGTCACAGACACGACGTTGTGCAAAGACAGCCAGACAAAAGAGCAATGCCGCGTGATTCCACTTCCATGAACTTCCACAGCAGGCAAAACTACCCTAGTGTGTACCCAAAAGAAGGGAGAGCAGGGGCCTGAACAGACACTTGCACATCCGTGTCATGCTCACGGCAGCACTACCCACGGCCGCCAAGAGGTGGAAGCAACCCGAGTGTCCACTGACAGATGATGGACAATCAAAATGTGGTCCGTGCATACAGATTATTCTGCCTTAAAAAGGAAGGAAATTCTGACTCATGGTACAACATGGATGAACCTTGAGGACGTTACGCTAAGTGAAATATGCCAGTTACAAAAAGGGAAATACTGTAGATTCCACTTTTTAAATTTTTATTTATTTATTTATTTACTTATTTTGAGACAGGGTCTCGCTCTGTCACCCGGGCTGGAGTGCAGTGGTGTCATCATAGCTCACTGCAGCCTCCAACTCTTGGGGCTCAAGCGATCCTCCTGCCTCAGTCTCCTGAGTAGCTGGGACTGAGGCACGTTCCACCACACCCGGCTAATTTTCTATTTTTTGTAGAGATAGGGCCTCACTATTGCCCAGGCTGCCTTGGTTTCCCTATAAATAAAACGGGGGTGATGACACCGCCTTATGGTTTTCAAAGTTGTAAGGACTAAAGAACTAATATAAAAAGCCAGTATGCAAACTATATCAGAATATATTATATATGTAAACATAAAATACAAGTTAATATTGGATACACAGCCCTTGGAGCAAGCCAAATGGTGACTGTCAGTTGCTGTTACTTTCTCCCTGGACACTGCCTCTGCCCATCCCCCACCCTGGCTCCCTGGGGAATCTGTGTTCTCTCCCAGGGTGAGGGCACCAGGGGAAGGGAGGAGAGTCTCAATCAACCAGAGTCTTGTCTCTGCAGCCCAAGTTCAAGTCCACGGCTGGTCTGTGTTTATCTTTAAGCTGTCTTTTCCTGTCCTGGGCCCAGCACCTGGCCACTCCCTGGGCCCATTGTCTCAGGACCCAGGGCCATCCGGTCTGTCCTGGGGGAGAACAAGGGAGCCCCCCGCCCCCCCATTTCCTCGGACTCTAAGTCCCTTGGCCAAATAAACACAACCACATGCATGAGACATCCTGGGCACATGCAGGAGTGTGGGGCAGGGGTGGGGGTGGAAGGAGGCAGGCGGGGGCCACAGCTCCCAGAACGTTCTGCTTAAGGTGCCACCGGAGCCGTCCTTGGGGTCCAGAGTGTCCTCCAGCCCTCTGGGTCCTGGGAGGTGGAGCCCATCCGCATCCGGACTTTTCCCAGAGGCTGGGCCAAGAACGCCTGCCTGGATGGTTGAGGCCCTCCAAGAAGGCTCCTTCCTCTTTCTCTCCTACCTAAAGCCCACACAAACGCCACCCCTCCCTGGAGCCCCAGCCCCCGAGCACTGACTGCTCTGCTCCCTGGGCACCTGCAGACTGGCCTGTGCTCAGCCACACAGAGGGGCTGTGACAAGTAGGAGCTGCCCATTGCCCCAAATTATTTATTTATTTATTTTAATTTTAATTTTAACTTTTTTCAAGCATGAAATGAAGTTTATTGAGGAAGGATAAGATAGATTCACAGAGCAAGAGCAAGAAACATTCGGCACAGATGATAAACAGGCCCCGCTGTCGTAACAAAAGGGCCCCATTGCCCCAAACTATAAGCGGGCAGGGGTCAGCAGCCCATCTGCACCCCACCAGCAGCCCTGGACAACTCACTCCAATGGCAGCCATCCCTGACCCTCTCTGCCCCAGGACTTTGCTGTTTAGGGCCACTTCTGCCAAGACAGCCCAACATGACAGATGCCCTTCCTGGGGCCCGTGGGGGTGCCCCCCGTGTCTCAGAATCCCTGGCACTCTGCTCCATATGCCCACAGTGGGGCTCCATGATGCCCCCTCTATCTGCTCCCCCTCCCCGTGTTCCATCCCCCTCCCCTGCTGTCTCCTGGGATGTCCTCCCAAATAAGGCTCCTGTGCTGGAGCCCTCACTGAAGACATGAATGCAGGCAGCCAAACTAAGCCGGGGCTGCCAGAGCTCATCTCTGCACCTGTAGCACGGAGCTGGGCCTGGTGGGGTTCAGCCCAGGGTGAGGAGCCCAGTGGGGCACAGGGATAGTTCATGGCGGCACAGTGCCCTGCAGGGCAAGGGTGGGGGCTACGCCTCAGCCCTGGGACAGAAGCTACAGGGAAAGACCATCCTTGCTTGGACTCCACAGCTTCTCCCTGCCTCAGTCAGGTTTGGATTTTCTCTCCTCTGATTAGACCTGACTCTTTCAAAAGGAATCGCAGTGGAGGCTGTAATTGTTTCCTTTGTATTCGATCCATTAACAGGAACTCGGATCCACTGGCTGGCTGCTCCGTGAGGCTTCAGGTAGCAATTTTCCATTTGTGTTTCAAATTTTAATGAATGCGCCTGTCCCCTGGGCCCTGAATGTGGGCTGTAATCCTTATGCAGCGGGTCGCAGGCACGTCACCCAGGGCTGGGGCTCCAACAGGATTTCTACAAGGGCTTGATTTCTCCAGGGAACAGCTCTGACGAAAAATGGTCCTCGTTGCAGCCTCCTCTGCCCCCACTAACCCTCCCTGCTGGCTCAGTGTCGAGCAGGCTGCAAATCGTAAGATTATTATTTCTTTCCGACATCCTCAAAGTATCCTATATCCCAAGATGGAGAGTAAAGTTCAGCTCTGATAAGATTGCATCACCAGGGAGGAGATACATTCTCGCCCTTGCTCCCTCTGCCTCCGGCTAACATAATTCCTTTCTGATCTTACCCAGGGCACCCAGTCAGGCTGGGAGGCAAACAGGATAATCCATTTTAGAGAGATTGATCAATATCGTTAGGAGCCTTTTAAATGGTTCCACAGGCTTCAAGGAGCCAAGGCAGATGGCTGAGCTGGAAATCCGGGGGGGGGGGGGGGAGGGGGGCCAGGGGTGACAAGGGGGCAGGTGCTACCCTCAGGGATTTCCAGACAGTCCTCCCGTTTCCTACCAGGCTTCAAGAGCTGGTTCCAATCAGAGCAGGGAGGCTGGGCACATGTGGACACATTGTGCACTGCACAAGAGGCTGGGCAAAGGGGACTAGCAGGCTCAAGTCTGGCCGACTCTTCCAGTCTCGCCAGTGCCTGTCCACCCAGGGAAAGGCCCCCTTTTCTAATCTGGAGCAAGGTGCTCTCTGGGCCCCTGTCGGTCCTGCTGGCGAGGGACAGAGGTGCACCTTGGCCCTCAGCTGCGCAGCGCTCTCAGCTCTGGTTTCTCAATAGTCAGGAAGAGAGCTGCTCTGGCAAAGCCCCCTCTAGCTAGAGGGTCTAACTGATTAGGTTGTGCACGCCTTCCTGCTCTGCCTCCACCCGCCTCCCAGCTCATGGGCTCCTCCCCCAGCCTACCCCCAAATCTCCATGTGCAGGCCAGGAACGCCTAAAGCTGGGGCTTACAAACCTGGGTGCCAGAAGGGCCAGTTATGCAAGGGAAAGAGGACCTGGGGGGCGGAGGGCACCTGGCTCCCAACGCAGGCAGGGGCTGCTCAGCTCCTGCCGACAGGTGCCAAGGCGGAATGGAATGCACAACCGGGGTAACCAGAGCTCTTAAGAGAAGCTGGAATTCTGGGGCTTAAGTGTGAAAGAAAAAAAAAAACTTCCTTGTTTTTAAACATTGGCAATAAATTTTAACAAATAAATAAAATATTGTGTAGGGGCCAAGTAAAACATAGCTGCAGGCCGAATACTGAGCCATCAGAGATCTTCCACCAGCCCGACCAGGGGCTCTCTCCTCCCCCTGGACCTCCACCCAGCTACAGAGCCGCCGCCGCTGTGGCCCCTCTGCTGAAAACCTCCTGACAGCCTGACCCCCTCTCTCTCACAGCCCCCACGTGAGTCACCGCAGGCACACCCAGAATCGGACCAAGCCCCACCCGCCTCACGCCCTTGGACCACTGCAGCAGCCTCCTCACCGCCGCCTGCTGCCACCGCGCCCTCTACAGTCAGTTCTCGGAACAGCAGACTGAGGAGGCCCGTTCCACCAAGATGTTGGCGCTTCTGTCCAGAACCCTCTGTGGCTCCCATCTCATTCTGAGTAAAGGCTAAGTCCTTACAGTGGTCCCCGAGGTCTTGTGTTGTCTGCTCTGTGCCCACCTCTCTCCCACTCGCTGACCTGGCTTTCACTCCGCATCGGGGCCTTTGCACTTGCTCTTCCCGCTGTCTGTGTTACCTCCTCCACCAGACACACAAATGACCACAAAGGGGGCTCTATTAATAATCACGTTGGGGTCTCTTTTGCTATGACAAGAGGTCTGGTCATCATCTGTGGCGTATGTACCTTGCTCTTGCTCTATAATCCTATCTTGCTCCCCCTCAATACATTTCACCTCGTGCTTGCCTTAAAAAAAAATCATGTTGGAACAAGAAGTATAAATTGGGACTTCCTTCAGCACACGGGACATCCTGTTGCCCTTTGTTTCTTCTGGGCGCTGCTGGAGGCCTTCCCTGACCATTCCATTAAAAACAATCCCTGTCCTGCCCCCAAACCCCACCCTGTTACATGTTCTTCATATCAAACCTAATACTAATTTGTCTGTTTATGTTTCTTATGTGTGGCCCTCCCTAGACGGCAAGCTCCACGAGGGCAGACGTTTTTCTGTCTGTCTGGCTCACTAACTGTGTGTGCCCAGGCCGGAACAGGCTGACGAAGGCCTCCCCGCTGCCTGACCTGTGAGGCTGCTCTCACCTCTGCCCACCTCTCCAGCTGTAGCCCTGTTTCTTCCTCTGCCATGAACTGCCTGGAGTGTGCACAGCACAACTTATGCGTGTTGTGGGCATCTCTCTTCCTGGGATGCCCTTCTCCTCCCCACCTACCAGGTGTACTCCTATTCATCCTTTAAAACCCAGTGACGAAATGCCCTACATGAGGAAACATTCCCTGACTCTGCTCCCACTTCCAGCAATGGTAATCCCTCCTCCGACTATCACTCCTGTATGTGTTTGTGTTGTCGTTTACAGCCTTCCACATGCATCTTTGTGGGCAGACAGAGTCTGTCGTGTCCTCCAGATTTCATGAGCATAGCTTTGCAATCAGCCCACTGTCCTCAAATAAAGCCCCCCACGACGCCCCACCCAGGGCAGGCTGCTGGGCCCCCAACTGCCACATGCCCTCCCCAGGCAGCTTGATTGGAGGTGCAACAAAAGGAACTGCCTCCTGCAGGTTTCCCGAGGCTCCCCAGCACTGAGTGGCTGCCTTTTCTGCAGTGAAGGCACAGCGGGTGGGACAGAGGGTCCGGGTCAGGAGGCCTGGCCTCTGGCCCCAGCTCTGTGCACCTGGCCTTCATCCTGCCCTCTCCCCGCACTCGCCCTAGCCCGGCTCCTTCCCTGGGAGGGGTCCTTCCCTGGGTAGAGCTCTTCCTTCAGCATTGTCCTTTCTGCTTCTTTCCCTCAAGGCTGGGGCAGCAGCCTTCCCCATAAATCATCTGCTGCAAGGGTGAGCGGCCACGTGGCGCACCTTAACACACGTGTGTGCACAGATGAGAGAGGTGGGAGCCAGCCCTGGTGTGCCCATGGACGAGGCAGGGCAGATAAGCCTGGGCAGACAGTTCCTCCCGAGAAGGGAGCACCAGTCCTGGCTACAACCCCCCACCCTGGCTTGCAGGCAGGCCCGCTGCTCCGGGAAGACAGGAGCAGGGAGCAGGCCAGGGCCTCATCTGGAATCATCCCAAACAGATGGAAGAGAGCAGGGAGAGGCCACTCGAAGGCACCCAAAATCCCTGCACCACGGACAATATTTTTATAACACTGTTTTGGCACTTCCACTATGAACTTAATTTAACATCCATATTGCTGCTACTTAATTAAATAAATGAACTCATTTTACATTTACAAGTCTTAATTCATCCTGAACAAAATTGGCCATGTTTAGTTCTTTATACACTAGCAGCTCCCTGGAACAAATGGTGGCCTTTTCGAGTTAACGGCAGGGACAGGTTAAAAGCTAATTATCGGCTCTGGTCGCCTGCAAGAGAGCGAGCGGGTGTCTTTATCCATCATCCAAAGTGAGTGGAGCTCCTTTTTCCCCAGGCCCCGCAGTGTAGACCTGGGCCTGGATCCCTGATGGTGGGTGGGCGCCTGCCGCTCCCCCTTACTGCTCTGTCCCACCACAGCCTGCCTGTAAGACTGCCCTGTCTTTCCTGCTTCACCCACACCTGCCTCTCACTCCTGGGCATGCAACCCCTGCCGCCCTCCCCATGCCTGCCTCTCCCCCCCGGCCCCCGCCTTGGCCTTGCAGACCGCTCTGCCCTAGACCCCGCCAGTCCTGGCCGCTAACACACATGTGACAGGCTGTTCTTCCCACCCCAAGGCATCTGAGAGTGGGGTCCATGCCCTGTACCTCTGTAGCTCCTGAGGGCCGGGGCAAGCGGCACAGCAGGTGGAGCTGAGCTGGGATGGAGCCAGCCCGCCGGGGGTCCCAGCATCGCCTCTCCAGGGTCCATCCCTTCATCTGACAAAAGGGAACCAGCCCTTATCTCATGAGGTTGTGGTGAGGGTGCTCCGAGCTAATCTCTGGGGAGTACCCAGGCCCCAGCACATAGTAGACACTCAGTAAATGTGGACAGTATTAGCATGACTCCTAGCTTGGTTCTGAGCACAGGGTGGGCATGCAGAAAAGTCCAGCTGAGGCCAGGCGTGGTGGCTCACGCCTGTAAGCCTAGCACTCTGGGAGGCCAAGGTGGGAGGATTGCTTGAGGTCAGGAGTTCGAGACCAGCCTGAGAGAGACTCTGTCTCTACTAAAAACAGAAAAAGTTAGCTGGGTGTGGTGAGCGTGCCTGTAGTCCCAGCTACTCGGGAGGCTGAGGCAGGAGGATCGCTTGAGCCCAGGAGTTGGAGGTTGCAGTGAGCTGTGATGACACCACTGCACTCCAGCCTGGGTGACAGAGCGAGACTCTGTCTCCAAAAAAAAAAAAAAAAAAGACAGAAAAGTCCAGCTGGTAAGCTGGAGATCAGGTGCCAGCTGCTCAGAGCAGGGGGAGAGAGAGGCTGGGATGCTGTCTCTAGGCAACTCCACCTGGTGGGGACTGTCTGCGCCCGGAGCCAGCACCTGGGGAGCAGAGGAGAAGTCACGTGGTCCCAGGACCCTGGCTGGAGATGTCTGGCAAGTCCCCACCTTCACACCCAGCACAGTCAACCAAGCAAATCTGAGGCCACCAGCAGGTGTCCTAGAGGGCTGATGAAAGGCTGGAGGCCCACCCCTTCTGCCACAGCCAGGCCTCAGCTTGGGCTCAGCCACAGGTGAGGTGCCCAAGGCAGCCAGCGCTCCCTCCATGAGATGGGACGGGAAGGTCTATTACAACCCCCACTCTCCAGGAAGAAACTAGAGCCCAGAGGGGTCACGCAGCTGGAAGCCCTGGAGATGAGGTTTGAACCCAGACATTCTAGGGACAAAGTCCACAGTCTAACCATAAAACATGCTGCCCCTTGAGGAACAAACGGAGCCCCCCAGAGGTGTGTGACTCTAGTCTGGGCTCTGTACGTACTGATAACTGGTCCCCAGATATGTGGGCAGTGTTCCCTCCCCAGGCCCCTTTGGGGGGTCACCTCCTACACCATGGGGGTTGGCTCCTACACTAAGGGACACCAGGGGGGTTGGCTTCCACACCACGGGGTCAGCTCCTACACCACAGGGTCAGCTCCTATGCCAGGGGGCTCGGCTCCTACACCATGAGGAGCTGACCTGCAAAGGAAAGCCTGCTGGCCTGTCCTGGGCATCGTGAGCCAGGGCAGGGGCAATGGGGGGGGGACCATGAAATAAGGATGTCTGGTGTTAGTCTGGCCACCTTTCTCCTTCTCAGTCCCCCAGGATCCCACTAACACCAGGCAGACAACAGCCAAACCAGCAGCCGGTGCCCCTAGAAAGCCAACCTGCCCTTTAGCCGAGCCAGTCACCACTGAGCCCACTGACCATGCGGGGCCTCTGCCAGGGAAGGCAGGTGGTCAGGGGAGGGGAGCTAATCCCAGTAGAGGAGCCATCTGTACCCCCAGAGCAGTCAACCTACCACCCTGGGGTGGAGACAAGCAGGCCAGAGGTGCAGTGTGTCACCAAGGGCTCCTCTGGCCCAAATGCAGCTGCTGGGCCACCCAGAGGCCAGTCTCCCCCCCCCACCCCGGCCCACAGGCCTACAGTTCCACGCCAGGAGCCTGGTGAAACGCCTCCGCCCGGCAGGCACTGGTGATGCAAGCAGGAGGGCCAATTGCAGCAGAGGCTGCAGGCAGCTGGGCATCTGCTCCCCAGGGAGCCAGTTGTTTGTTGGGGGGGAAGGGAAGCCTGGTGGTAGGGAGGGTTCACATATTAGCTTTTAATCCTGCTGTGCATTCACTCCACAGCCGCAGGGGACCTTGGGAGAGCTCAGAAACACACACAGGAGGCGGAGCTGCCGTGGACAAGCCCTGTGGTGTGGATTGGCTGCCTCAGTTTCCCCAGGGTATAAATGCCCTGCCCCTGCCTCCCACACACACAGGATGCTGTGGGGCCATCAGATGCCCCTGGGGGAAGCTGACTGGCCCCTCTGCCCTCTCCCCTTCTGATTACAGGCCTGGCCCCTGGGCTTCCCAGGCCAGGAATGTGAACAGGTCAGAACAATACACACAGACCCAGCTTCCTGGCCATGGCCGACAGCCCCAGCTCCAGCCCTCCCTGCCAGGGCGTGAGGCCTCAGCACCCCAGGCTCCCTGTCGCACCCTGTGCCTTCTCCGTGCAGCAGGCCTGCGAGACTGAGGCTACAGAACCCAGGAACTCCTCCCGGGCCCAGGAGGAGCCCCTCCAACAAGTGCCACCATCATCACAGCCACGCTGGCATTACAAGTGCCTTGTACATGCCACAGCATCTTAGTACACCTGTCACTGCCAGCCCTATTTCTAGATGAGCAAACAGAGGCCCAGAGAGGCAGAGTTCCTTTCCTGAAGCCACACAGCCAGCGGGAGGCAGGACTGGGATGTTATCCCAGGCAAGTCCCATCATGACGCCCAAGCTGTTACCAACCCTCCCCACTTCCATCTCCTCTGCTGACACCCAAAGGGCAAAGACCCGTCCTCCACCCACCAGCCAGAGAGAGCACACCACCCGCAGCCTGTCACCAACGCAGGAGTCAGGCTGCAGAGGCTCAGAATGTGGGTGCCCGCATCCCCCCGAGAACCAGGCAGGATGCAGCAGGGAGTGGGGAGGATGAGGGGCTTTTGCTCGGAGCAGCTGGCCCCAGCCCCTTAGCCTGGGGACAGGGCCCAAGGCAGACACACGGCAGTCTGAGAAACAGTGTCACCCCACGGCCCTCCTCAACAGGCTGGGAAATCAGCAGCCCAGCCCCACCCTGGGCTGGTGGCACCTCTGCACCCCACTCAGTCTGGGCCTGTTGATCCCCACACCTCTTCCTGGAAGCCCCTAGGTACCCACCCTGTGCACATGCCCCTGTGTGGTCTCACTAGCTGTGAACTGACGGCTGGGCCGGCGGGGCAGGCCTCTCCCCAGGATAAGAGACACCGGGACTGGCACACTGAGGACAGGCATTGGGAATTCTCCGGCTCTCCTGGTGCCCAGGGAACCTGCCTGGGGTGACACTGGAACCTACGGAAGGTTCCCAGGTACAGGCGGCCAGGAGGAGGGGCCCCAGCCCCCCCCCCACCATTTCCTCCCCCTGGAATTGCATCGGCTCCAGCTCTTAGGCCAGGGGGGCCCTGCCCTGCTCCCCTCCCAGCCCCACCGGCTCCTCAACCAGTCCCCACAACTCCTCCCAACAGAGAGGCTGTTACATCAGACAGTTGGTCAACAAATATTTACCCAGCACCTTCTTGAGCACAGAGGACAGAGATGGGGTTTAACAAAAGCAAGAGAGGGAGCTCTGCTGGGCAGCTGGGACACACACAGTCACACACAACACACAGCTGCATGCGCACAACACACAGTCACACACACTAGTCACATGGACACAACACAGTCACACACACAACACACAGTCACACACAATGCAGTCCCACACACCACATAGTCACATACCATATACACAACAGAGTTACATGCACACAACACACAGTCACACACAACAGTCACATGCACACACAACACACACACCCCAACACACACATATATCCAACACAACTCACACCCAACACACATACACACCCATTCACACAACACAGCACAACCCCACATGCACACACTCACACCCAATACAACACCATCACACTTGCACACCCAACACACAGACACCCACCCATGGTGGATGTCCCAGGAGGGAAAGAGGGGAGGGACAGGCCGGCAGAGGGAGGGGAGGGCTGCGTCCTTGGGGCTGGGGGTGTGGGGTGGGCCCCGGACATGCTCATCTTTCATACCTGTCCCAGCCCTGGCTGTCCTGACCACAGCCCTGAGCAGGCATGGGGAAGGGCACAGTGGAGGGGAAGAGACAGGGAGAGGGTGTTCACTAACTTGGTCAGGTGGTGGGCTGACAATTGCCTAATTAAGTCCTTTTAGCTGCCCCCCTCCCAGACACAGTTCAAGTAACCCCTATTGTGAACAGGGAAACTGAGGCCCCAAGAGGGCGAGGCCACCCCACTGGCAATGCCCAGCCTGGCCTCCAGTCGCTCTCTTCCCATGGGGGCTCTTGGAATTTCTAGGAGGCCCTGGAGAGGCTCTGGAGGGAAGCTGGTTCCCCCACCACCATTTTAGCTGGAAGATGCACTGGCTTCTGTGTGTGGTGCCCAGCTTCTCATGGACACACACAGTCACAGAACACTTGGCGCTGCCCGGCCTCATTAGCGGAGGATCTTGAAACAATAATGTGGAAACCCTTCACGACCCCCTGGGCTGAGTGCCAGCATGCTCCAGATTTTATGGGTTAAGAACGCTCAGACAGAAAGAGGCTGGCCTGTCTCGAGGACGGCTGTAGTTCATGACTAGGCCCCTGCCCACAACACACCAACATACTCCTGCTCCTCCAGGGCTAGAGCTGGAAACCCTTCCTGCTGCTCAGATGCTGACGAACAAGAATGTGCAAACACACATTCTTGACTGCAAGGGAAGGATGCCCAAGCAGGAAGGGGACTTTAGGGGTACCACTGCATAGAAGAGGACACCGAGGTCCACAGAGGTCCCCAACGTGCCCAGAGCTGATCTGCTGCAACTAAAATGGGGCCTGGAACCCAGGCCTCTTGATGCCCACGGGCTGGCCCTGGGCAGGATTCTGCACCTGGCAGGAGGGAGCGCCGAGGGTGCCCAGGGAGGCTGGGATGGAAGGACAGCACTGGGCCTGAGGCAGGAGCTTGGGACCCAATCCTGGCTGCATCACAAGCTTGCTCTGGGCTGTGGTTCGTCATCCAAGAAGGCGAGTGTGGGGTGAGGCATAAGCGCAGGTGTAGGATCACTCTTCGGGTTTATGTCTCTAAATATAAACAGAAACCCAGTGCCCAGGCCTGGGCCCAGTAACCTCTGATCGCTGACCCTGCCCTGGGACCAGAGCAAGCATTGCTGGACAGTGGTCAGTGATTGGGGGTCTGAGACCTCTTGACACTGGTGAAGGCAGAGGTGTAGCCCCAGGGTCAAAGTTTCTGCTGTGACCCTGCTGGTCCCTGAGACCTTCCTGAAGTATCTGGACAAACTGGCCCACTAGGCTCCGAGAGACTCCTCAAGCATGGCTGAGGCCTTCTAGCCTTCAAGCACACACCTGCTCGGCCAGTCTCTCTGCCAGGCAACCTCCAGCACGTGCTGGTTGCCATCGGAGGCCTGGAGGGACCAGGCCCTATTCCATCCAGCCCCCATTGTTACCCAAAGCCTTTCTTTCGCCCCAGCATAAAATGAGAACAGAATGGGGGTGCTGTTGAGGGCTCTTGGCCTCTGAAAGGTTGGGAATAAAAAGAGGAGCAGAGCCCAGAAGATTCTTAGAGGAAGGAAGAATCCTGATCTTCCTGAGACCTTTCGTGTGTTTTCCTGGGGGTCTGCTGTGGTCCGAATGTTTGTGTCCCTCCAAAATTCATGCCGAAATCGTCACCCCCAAGGTGATGGTGTTAGGAGGTGGGGCCTTTGGGAGGTGATTAGGTCATGGGGGCAGTGCCCTCATGAATGGGATTAGTGCCCTTCAAAAGAGGCCCAAGGGAGCTTGTTTGTCCCTTCCACCATGTACGGGCACAGCAAGAAGGTGCCATCTATGAACTGGGAAGTGGGCCGTCACCAGACACCAAATCTGCTGCTGCCTTGATCTTGGGCTTCCAGCCTCCAGAACTGTAAGCAATAAATTTCTGTTTGTAAAACACCCAACAGCATCTTATTACAGCAGCCCGAGCTAAGACAGAGTCCTTGGCCTCTCTGTGTGCCCCAGCATTGTGGGTCACCAGGGGAAGCCTCAGGCATCCTTCCCCAAGTCCAGAGGGCCCTTCCCCATTCCTTACCCAGCTGGGCTTTCCGGAATCCCAGAGCACCAGCCTGAGGAAGGAAGGGCAGTACTCGGGCTCCTCAGTCATGAATGACGATGACAATGACCATGACGATGATGGTGGTGATGATGGTGATGATGGTGGTGATGATGGTGATGGTGATGCTGGTGATGGCGATGGTGATGATGGTGATGCTGGTGATGGTGATGGTGATGGTGATGGTGATGGTGACGGTGACGACAGTGATGGTGATGATGGTGATGGTGATGATAAGGGTGGTGAAGGTGATGAAGGTCACAGATGGAAACATTTACAAACACCTAGAACCTACACAGTAACTCATTTAGCCCTCACAGATCCCTATGAGGTAGTTGCTTTGTTATCCCCCTTGTCCAGAGGGGAGACTGAGACACATAGAGGGAAATGATCTGCGGTCACACACAGTGAGGGAGGGGCCTGGGCTAAACCCAGGCAGGCCCAGTGCGTGCTCCTCAACACCACGTGGTCCTGCCTGGATCTAGGTCCAGGGAGGAAAGAAACAGGGCAGCCGAGGGACCGATGGGGGATGTGTGGGAGCCCAGGTGTGTGCGTGAGCTGGGTGGGGAGATGAGTGCTTCCTCGTGACCATCTTGCGGTGCCAGGTGCCTGTCTCATGTATAATATCAACCGATAGGTCCTTTTTATGCCACGTGGGCCCTAAACACACAGCAGCTGCTTTGTGGATACCTGAGAGCATGTCCCCAGCACACTGAGTGATTTAAGACAAGGCTACCCACACACCAAATTTTGGTTTTACAGACTGACTTGGAATCTCATCCATGTATAAGACAAAACACTGTGGTGCTATAGTCCCCATTTTATAGCAGGGAAAACTGAGTCACAGAGAAGGCAACAGGTGGCCTAAGGCAGAGCTGGGACTGGAAGCTGAATGTGGCCCACCCTGGGGCCACCCTGAGCAGCCCAACCTCGGCCCCCAGCTGTGTGACCTTGGCCAGTCACTTCCCCTCTCTGTGCCTCAGTTTCCTCTGGCATAAAACAGGATGGCTGCATCACTGCCTCACAGTTGATGAGCTCAGGTATACACAGCACACAGGACAGTCCCAGCCATGCACTCAGGGCATTGCCATTTTGCGTGGCTCCTTCCATGATCTGTCCCATCCACGGGAAGCATCCTCATTGCTCGGAGACCTCCCATGTTCTGTCTCTGACCCTCGCACCCAGAGAAAACTGACCCCATCCGTCACAGCCAAAGCCCTCCCCGCCATGGGGTCACTCTGGACCTGGACCCGCAGGCACAGATGTCTGGGTGGCTGGGGATGGTGGGGCCATGGCCAGCAGCCTCTGCAGGGGAGAGATAACCCGGCTGGCGGTGGCCGGCTGTGCCCGGCTCCAGCTAATGCGCCTGACAGGGCGTTTCGGGCCAGGAGCCCTGTCCCTGGTGCCCGGCTCAGGGACGGCAGCGGGAAGTGACAGGGAGGCAGAGCCCCTCACAAAGAGTGTGTCCTCTGTAAGTGCAGATAAACCCGGGAGAGAGAAAAGGGCGCTGACTCAGTTGTTGACCGACGTCCCGCGTGCTGACAGGGCACACGTGAGGCCTTTCACGGCCGGCGGCGTGATGCGCGTGGCGCGCTTTATCTCCCTCCCGCGTGCGGCCGCGCGGAGCCCGCTCCAGCCTGCACGGCTCCCTCGGAAGATATTAATATGTAAATGTCACTCTCCGAAGACCAGAAATGAAATGGAATGACCGACTGCAGGATGCTCTGCTGGCAAGATAAAAAAAAAGCAGAAAAAAAGAAAGGAAAAGCTGCTTGGACCGGAGGTGGGAGACGGGCGCAGGAGCGCAGTGCTGCGGGGATTTTGGGGGCAATCAGCCGTTTTCACTTTCTCCAGGCAAATGGCTTCAGCGTGAGGCCTGAGAGCAGGTGGAAGGTTCTGGGCGGCAGCCCCACTGTCAGGATGTCTTTACCTGGTTCCAGGACAACAAACGTGGATGGGGAATCTTCTGGAAGCTTTTTATGTGCACGAGCTCATCTAGTCACTGCCAGCCCTATGGCCCCATTTCACAGATGAGGAGACTGTGGCACAGGGAGGTTAGACGGTGGGGCCAAGGCCCCCACACATCCTCAGGACACCCTATCTCCTCCCACCTGATCACAAGGAAACATGCCCCTTGTGTGCCGATGGACTCCAGGCTGCCTTCCCCGTCTCCCCAGCCAGCCCTCACCCCCCAGTGGAGACAGAAGTCCTCACCCACCAGGAACATCAAGAACCAAGATGCACCCCCCCAACCCCCACTCCATGGTTAGGGCAATGCTGTGAATATCACACCAGCTCCTCAAATCAAGGTGGAGAAAACGGTGAGGGGCCTCAGAGAGAGAATCTGGCCTACCCCCCATGTTTTACAGCTGCGGAAACTGAGTCCCAGAGAATGGCTAATTGTTGTGGAAATAGCCACCACCCCTGGGGCCAGGGGCCAGTCTCCACATTCCCAGCTATCACCCCTTGAACCCTTGTGGGTGGCCGTCAGCACTGTCTCCTTGTCACAGGTAGGACAGCAGCCTGCCCAAGGTCCTGCAGTCACAGGTGCCAGAGCCAGAACACAATCCAGCTCTGTCCCCCTTCCTCGGGCCTCCCAGGAGCGAGCATTCCCTGGGGTGGTGCCCTGACAGGCTCAAGGGGAATGGCCTGTCCCCAGGCAGGGTCCACAGACTTAGCTCTGGGGAAGCTCTGGCAGGAAGGAGGGACCGAAGCCAAGCAATGCCCTGGGGCAGCTGCCCAGGGCCCCGTTGCCAGCACCCCCAGGCCTCCCTTGCCACCTCTGCCTGCAGCCCAGAGCTGGCATTTTACTCCTCCTCCTGTCTCTTCCCTGCACCCATCCCTGCGTGTCCCCACATGCCCGGACGTGAGAAAGCTCAGCTGGGAGCAGAGTCCTGGGTGTGGGTGGGACATCCACCGGCCTCAGAGTCCTGGGTGCAGGTGGGGCACCCACTAGCTGCAGAGCTGGTGGGGCAAAGTGGGCTTAAGGGCTTGGCAGAAGAGATGAGCAAATGGTCTCTCTTCCCCCATATTTTTGGGGTGCTTGAAGGGCCTGTCCACATGTGCAGGTGGTCCCTGGGCTCCACTCCATCTGTGGGACCCCCCCCAAAGAGTGCCGTGTCAGTTCCAATGTGCCTCCACCCCACCACAGACTTGGACCCCCCTCTGTATAGCTCAGCCACAGGGCACCCGGGGAGACCAGGGGCATCTCCACCTCCAGCCCCATAACCTGATCAGGTGATCTCTCCACACACACAGAACTGCCTGACCCAGCCTGGCCCGCTGTACCCCGGGGCCGCGAGAAACCACAGGCCAAGCTGAGACCAGCCTCTGGCCCCCTTTCTGAGCTACTGCCCTCCCACATCCCTCCACCCGTCTGCTGCCAAATGTTATCCGCAGACTCTCAGGGTGACCCCAGGCCCCGCAGCTAAAAGGAGCATGTGTGTTCCTTCCTCAACAACCGCTGGTTCCTACTTAACCCCCTCGAGCACAGCAGCCAGGCTGGAGGAGGCTGGGCGCAAGGGGGCTGAGAGGGTTGTCGGGGAGTGAGGGCTGAGACTAGGTGGCTCCTGGCTCCCTGGGCACCACCCCAGGCTGGAGTGCAGGCCCCAGGGGATGGCGTCGGGGCAGAGATGGGGTGGGTGCCCCCACATGGAAACTATGACTTCAGAAAGCTGGAATGCTGCTTGGGAAACAGCAATGTTCATTTGTCAAAGTGCGGCACACTGGGAGCAGGAAGGCTGGCTCCTGGGCTCCCCCAGATGGGACACACTCACACACACACGTGTGCACACACACCCCCACATGCATGCTCTCATATATAGGTGTGCACACAATGTACCCGTATGCATGCTCACACACACACACACAGACACACATGCGCACACCTATGTGCGCACATGCACACACATACACACATGCACATTCGTACGCACTGATAGGCAAACATGCAAATATATGCCCACACGTGTATAGGCAAACACATGTGCACACACAGATATACACACAAACACACATCCCTGCCAAGTCTCTGACTCATCGGCCTGGCCTCCAGCTCCCAGGGTCCCTGCAGGGAAGGGGAGAGGGGCTGCTGCTCGGCAGGGCCAGAGGGCTCCAGAACCCCCCACTGAGGCCCTGAGCCCTGTCCTGCTGGAGGGGCAAGAGGAGAGCCTGCACTTATGATCTGGACTGGGGAAATCTCCACCCTGTAGGAAGAGGTTTCTGGCAACAGGAGTCCTTCCTAGGAACACTGGGTGGAAGGCCTCTGGGCTCAGCTACCTGTGTGGGGAGCCCGGGCAAGGTGACATGCAGTGTGTGGGAGACACGGGGCCTGGCAGCCTTTGGGGGACTATGCCAAGCCTCCAGTGGGCCCACTGCTCCCCAGCCAAGGGGGGCTGCACAGCCAAGCCTTCCCCCCCAGGCCTGACTGCCCTCTTCCCTTCTCCAGCACCGAGGATGCCCCAGGAGCTGCCCTGGGGGCTTGGGGGAGTTGTGAGCAGGGGGCATCCTGGGAGCAGGAGTCAGAGGGTACAAGGGGGGGGGTCCCATGAAGGGGAAATGGGGCAGCATGTTGGGTTGTTTCCAGGGAAGCCCTGAGGCTCCTGCCCAAAGTGGTGGCCTGAGTCCTGGCCCACCCTGGGACTCAACTGGATGGGGGGACAGGAGAGGAGGGAAGAGAGGAGGGAAGATGGGGGGAGAGAGAAGGGGAGGGAGACCAGTGGTCTCTTCCAGGAGAAGGTGTGGGGAGTGACCAACCCTGACCTCTGCCCCAACAGGGACCTCCCTATTTCTCCTACCACAGCTCTCCAGGGCTCTCGGCAGCCCTGCCACACCCTGGAATCACCTGGTGAGCTTGGGGTCTTTTTTGTTTTTAGAAGTCCCCAGAGATTCCAACGTTCCGTGGTTCTCAAAGTGGGGTTCCCACACCGCAGCAGCATCACCTGGGAGCCAAAATGCAGACTCTAGGGCCCTACCCCCAACCATGGAATCAGACACTCTGGTGGGGCCCCGATGTCTGTGGTGTACCCCCCCACCACCACCGGGGATTCCGATACGGAGTGTGGGGACCCACCCAGGCCTGGGGCGTGCACCCAGGGGGCCTCCACCAGTTCGCAAAAGGAGAGAAAAGGAGCGGCCAGGGGGCCAGACACTGGGTGGGCAGCACGGGGGCCCCAGGAGAGCTGGGGGGCCAGGCGGGGATTCCTCCTGCTTCCTACAGGCGGGCGCGAGGCCTCGAGGCAGCAGGAGCCCCCAAGTCCTTCCGGAAGCTGGTAGATGAGGAAGGGCACAACCTGGTGACGCCTGGGAATGTGTTTTTAGGTTGAGGGGCCGCAGCAAGTGGAGAGAGAAGAGTTGTGTATCAGCGGAGGGAAGTACCAGGGCACTTAATCAGTAACAGGGTAGCCAGGAAGAGCCCCCCACAGTAGCCACTGATGACGACTAATGCTTCCAGATGCTCCTGCGTGCCAGCAGCTGTTCCAAGGATTTTAGGGATACTGTTCTTCCCACATGACAAAGGAGCAAATGTGGGCACAGAGAGGCTCTGCATGTGGCCCAAGACTGCCCAGCTGCAAATGGCCAAGCTGGGGGAGAAGAGAACCCCGGCAGGCTGGGGGTCAGGGTGCACGCTCTTAACCACCATTTCCAAGCTGGGGAATAGGGAGAGGCAGGACACAGAGGCAACGGGAGCCAGGATGAGGCTTGGGGTCCATGCTGGGCCAGGTTGAGGAGCTGCCCAGAGGGGCTGATGGACTCTGGAGTAGAACCATTGGGTAGCAGGGTGGGGGTGGGGGTGGTCCAAACAGGCCCCCACCAGCTTGCGGCCTCAGTGGAGAGGGTAGAGGAGTGTTTCAAAGGCTCCCAGAGGCCCCCCAAGGTGACACCCAGATGCCGAAGACTGCGGTTTGGGATCAGACGGAGCATCACAGTGTGGATGTCCTGCTGACTCTCAGAAGGCCTGGTCAGTGACCCCCGCCCGACTGTCCCTACAACTCACAAGACTGGGACAAGCAGGCAAGATCAGGGTCCCTCTGTCCTCAACCCTCTGCAGATCTGCAATTAAATTAACCTTCTGTCTCCACCATCTCCCGGCTAATCAGCCCCCACCCTCCTGTTCCCCTGGTGATGGCAGCGCTTTGATATCGGAGTGGACTCTACTGCGTGTGGCGTGAGGGACCCTTAATTTATTACGTGCCTGTAATTGATGTTTATATAAAGCAGCTCTTACAGCTACTCAAAGTAGGAGATGAAAAGCCATCAATCAGCCGTTTGCCTCAAAAGAGAGGAAGAAAACACCACACATATCAAAAGCCACCCTGAAAAAAATCCCAGGGAGGGGCTGGACAGCACATGGGCACTTTGAAGCTTGGGGTTCCGCCCAGGCAGACAAACGGCTGACTGCCAGGGTGCGGGGATGGGCACCGGCTGTCAGAGGTGTGCAGAAGCCTCGGTGAGTCTGGGGTCGAACCCAGGCCTTGGTGTGAGATGCTGCCCTGGGGCCCAACAGCCTTCCTTGGCCACCTGGCCTGGTCACCTACTTCGATTCCTTCATGACCACCCGCTGTGTTTCCTCTGGGTTACAACTCCAAGGAACATTGCCCAGGGTCTAGGCTCAGTTTTCAGAGGGCTCCACTGAGCCCCAGGGTGACCCCAGGGCTGCACCCCCGACCTTACAGCTAAGGTCTAACGATGTACACGGCGGGGCTGAGCCAGGCCATGGACTTGCAGGATGGGACTCCTTATGCCTCGTGCAGATTTTCTCCCCTCCTCTCCCACCAGCCACTGTGCCCGCCCTCTCCACGTTCCCACCCACAAGCATAGAGGCCCTGACTTCAGAGCGGTGGGAGGAGGCTGGTCTTCCTAGGGAGTGGGAAACCTCTGACCAGGCTGTTGGACCCTGGCCCTGCCTTTGGAGTTCCCCTACACGTTGTGTTCAATAGCGTTAGACACTCTATGAGTTTCACGTGGCTACTGTAACAAACTACCATAGACTCGGTGGCTTAAAACATCAGAAATGCATTCTTTCACAGTTCTGGAGGCCAGAAGTCAGAAATCAGTAACATCGGGCTGAAATCAAGGTGTCGGCAGGGCCACACTTCCCCCGAGGTTCTAGGGGAGGGTCTTTCCCGCCTCTTCCAGCTTCTGGGGGCTCCAGGCGTTCCTCGGCTTGTAGCCACATCGCTCCAGTCTCTGCCTTCTGTGCATCTCAAACCTCCTCCCGTCTCTGTTCTAAACACGCGTGTGACTGCATTTAGGCTCACCTGGATAACCCAGGCTCATCTCAAAATCCTTAATGTGATCACATCTGCAAAAACCCTTTTCCAAATAAGGTCACATATACCGGTTCTAAGAGTTAGGGCATGGACATCCTTTGGGGGGCCATTTTTAGCCAACCACACATACGAACGTAAATCAATCAAGGTTCCCGCTTCTCTGTGTCCAGCTCAGACGCCCCTGGAAGCCAGGCACTCACTCGGCAACTCTTCCACATGTCTAGCATCTACCAAATGCCAGGCGCTGTTCTGGGTGTTGGGGATACAGCAGCAAAGAAAACAGCACCCCATCTTTACGGAGATTACAGGGATATGTGTTTAAAGAGAGACAAATACAAAAAAAAAGTAAAATGAAGCCAGGAGAGGAAGTGGGTGTTAAATTTTGACAGGGTCGTCAAGGTTGGCCTCATGGAGGAGCTAATTTTTGAACCGAAGCCTGAAGGTGCCAGGAACATGAGCCAGGTGCAGATCTGGGAAGAGCATCCCAGGCAGAGGAACAGCAGGAGCAAAGCCCTGTGGCTGGAGAGTGCCTGGTATGTTCACGGAACAGCAAGGAGGCTGGCGTGGCTAGAACGGAGTGTGTGGCGCAGTGGGGAGGAGGATGGGGAGGCTTGCGGGCATCGCGGGGGGCTTTGTAGTTCTGGTGGTGACTTTGACTTTCCCTCTTCACAGGTGGGCACCGTGGGAGGGCTCCTACAACAAGGCCTAAGCCACGTGCACCCATACCTGGGGTCCTGCCTCCCTAACCATGGCTGGGTTCCCCCGCTGCTGTTTTCTTCTAGCAGCGAGCCTCGGAACCAGCCCGTAGCCCCTGCTGCAGCACCGAGTCCACAGCCTGTTCTCACGCACACGGCTGCAGGCACAAAGCCAGGCTGCCAGCAGAGGTGCATGCCCTGGTGGGGGCGGGTGTGTACAGGCCACACAGACACACACACACACACACACACACACTCTGGGGCTCTGGTTCCGGGCTGGGGGGAGCAGTGGGCGAGCCCAGTGGCTGCTGGAGCGCAGCCTCCATTAAGAATTTATCAGCCCAGAGGGAAGAAGTCTTAGCTCTGGGCCTCCCACAGTGGGGTCCTCAGCAGTAGCAAAACTTTGCTTCTGGGAATAAAATGGAAATTCGTCCCCTGGAGTATAATGAAAAGCCGGCTCACAAAGCATTTTCCTTTTGAGCAGCCAGGCGGCCCCCTAATGACAGGAGAACTGGGGGCATGTGGGGACATGTGGGGGCTCCAGGGCGGGCACACAAGATGACCCTGGTGCTGGAGGCACTTGGCCCCCCGGGCCCCACCTGCTCGGCGCTGCCCAGCCTAATAAACCCTCTCTCTTTGGAGTCACATTCGATGCGGTTCCAACAGGGAGCCATACGTCACCAAATCCAGCAAAAATTTGTGCTAAATTGAATCAATCCATCTTGGAAATGGCTCTTGTCAGCTTCTGTCAGAGGAACCGTCTGCAGGGGACGAAGGGATCAGGACGTGGGGGCTGGGTGGGCATGGGGGGGTGTCTCACTCCAAACACCTCCAAGGCACAGCCCCTGGTTGAGGTGGGAGGAAGGGACGCACACATGCCCTTATGTCCTCATGCAGGAGGCTCCCAAGCACGCAGTCGGGGAGGGGGACAGGCAGGCAGACCAGGTGTCCCCTTAATGGTGGACGTGCCTCCGTCCCCGCAGCCTGGCCAGTTGGCTATTGTTCTCCCCACCCTGCACAGCCAGCACACACTCCTCCTTTGTCCACTCAGTGTCATCCCACAGTCACTAGGCACCCACTAGACACCAGGCGAGCTGACAGCAGGGGAGGGCCTGGGAACGCCAGCCAAACAGAGCTCAGACCCGGGGCTGCAGCCAGGGGCCATGGGGCAAGGCTGGAGCCATGGCTCCCTGCAGGTGGGCAACAGAGGACTATGGCCCCTTCCCACTCAGAAGTCAGCTGGGAGGGCTGGGAGGCTGATGATGGCCTGAGGAAGGCCCTGACCCTGGTTCTGCCATGACCACATCTGGAGCTCTGGGCTCCTGAGATGAACAAGCCTGGGTATCGGTGCCAGTCACTCCCCGTGCCCGGAGGGGAAGCCAAATGAGGCCCAGGCAGCCATGGGAACCGATCCTGGTCCTGGTCCCCCCAGCATGGTCTTCCCAGGACCAGAGCACTGGCCACCACTCCCAAAGCCTGGCCCTTAGAGGTGTCCTCGGCATGGATCAAACGCTTCCAGCCGATCCCCTCTCCACATGTGCCACACAAACCCTTGCTCTCATAGCATGGGTAGGCCCCCTTCCCCGAGCACGAATAATCCTGCTTGGCCTAGCCTTCCAGGCTTTGTCCGTGCTGTGCCCCATACGAGGTCACCCAACCCCTCCCTCCCTTCAGGTGTTGCCTGGAGCCCCTCCTCCTGCCGTTCCCACCTGTGTCCATCCCTGCTGGATATATTTAACTCGTCCCAGCCAGCCAGTGATCTGTGATCGGCAGTGACCTTGACTGATCAGCCACATGCTCCTGGCTCATCTGCACGCTCAGAGTGGCAACTCTTTGAGGGCAGAGACTCCGACACACACATCTACGCTTCCCCAAGGACCTGACACAAAGCAGGGCACACAGATACTTAAGAACTATTCTCCTGAATGTCAAGTTCAAGGGCCCCAGAGTATAGGTAAAAGACAAACAGCATTATTCACTTCCTGCTAATTTCACTCTCTAGAGAAAAACAAACCAACAAACCAACTTCCTTCAGCATATTGAGTTCACAGGGGCAGAGTCTGTCCTTGGGGCTGTGTTTCTGGGTGACTGTTGCCGTGTGTCCGTGCAGTAGCAGCCAGTGACAACTCACGAGGCCACCAGCCCTGCCTTAACGCCCGCCCAGGCCGAAGCCCAGCCACACTTCACCCCTTGCAGGCAGCCCCTCGTGGCTCCCCATGAAGCCCCCAAGGCCCTTGCTTCTCCTGAGCTGCCTGGCCTGTCCCCTGTCTGGTCCCAACTCACCTCTCGGCCCCACTCATGCCGAAACAGAGCAGCGGCTACGTTGGAGTCACTTTGAGTCACTCTGGAACATCAACTGTTCCAAAAAAGTAACTGATGGGGTTAGAAGTCAGGGCATTGGCCACACTGGCAGGGGGCCACTGACCAGGGGCCACAGGGGGCTTCTGGGGGCTGGTCACACTCTGTTTCCTCCCCAGGTGCTGGATGCATGGTGAGTTCAGCTTATGAAAACACACAAGGCGCGTGCCCACCCTCTTCTGATGAATACTCTACGGCGATTTCAACTAAAGATGAAAAAGAAGGAAAATGATGCCTTTTCTGGGCTGATTTGTGTTCTGCCAAAATTTACATGTTGGCATCCTAATCCCCAAGTGTGACTGTATTTGGAGATGGGGTCTTTAAAGAGGTGATCAAGGTGAAATGAGGTCATATGGGTGGGCCTGATCCAACAGGACTGGCGTCTTCACAGGAAGAGGAGATTTGGACACAGACTTACACACCCAGAGGGCAGACAGTGTCTGAGCGCTAAGGAGAGAGGCCTCGGAGGAAACCAACCCCGCCGACACCTTGATTCCAGGCTTCCGGCCTCCAGACCTGTGAGACAATAGATTTCTGTCGTTGGAGCCAGCCTGTGGCACTTTGTTACAGCACCCCCCGCAGACTGATACGGCACCCGCTTGGTACAGAGGAACAACCCTGTGGTCCCGAACTGGAATCCCAGCCACGCCCAGCTGCCCTCTCGACCTCAGCCTGGCAGCCGGGCTAGGCCCCAAGGAAGAGAGAAAAAAACGGGATTTGGCCTCCTGGGGTCTTTTACCACAACCCTTAACTCAATTTCCAAACCGGATACCAAGTAAGCAGAATGCTGCGCACAGGGACCTATGGAGGGACGTATTAGCAGGCACAGGAAGACAAAAGCAATCTCGCCTGACACAAATATAGATGAATACGTGTACAGGAAACCCACAGACTGGCAAATTAAAACGTGGTTCGGGGCTGGCGAGTGTCGAGGACGCCTGCTGATGGATCTTCCCAGCCACACAGCCAAGCCGACCAAATATGTCACCACGACAAGCTCGTGAAAACTGCAGCCCCACACATTTAGCCGAGGGGCAGGAGAGAAGAGGCCAGCACGCTTCGCTTCAGGCTGGAGGCGCCGCGGATTCCGAGCGTGGGGCACAATGTGCCTGCAAATCCAGACCGCGCCTTGGAAGGAGCAGGGGGTTGTCGGTCTGGGAACTTCAGTGCGTGGGGAAGTCTGGAAACAGGAGCGGGTGGCCACGGGATGCCAGGCCCTTAGCGTGCTCTCCCCTCACTGAGCTGTAAGGTTTGGGAGCGCAAAGGCTTCGTCTGCTTATGGCCAGGCCCCCCCAGCAAGTAGCAGGAGCCCGCGGAACACCTGAGGAATGAATGTGTGGACGTGCCTGGCACACAGCTAACACACGCCAGCAGTTACTGTTATTACTACCGCACTGCTGCCACCACCCCCGGCTGAAATGCACTGACAGCGCCCAACCCCTTGGAATGGGCTCCAGGGGTTTCCCCATCTGGGCCAATCTGCGACTCCATCCCCCAAACACACTTCTGCACTGGCCCCTCCAGAAGTTTCCCTGAGCTCTAGTAGGCCCTGCCCTTTCCGGCTCCTTCTTTCCTTGTTTCATCCCCTTTCCTGGAATAACCCTTCCCTCCTTCCTCTGGTGGATCCCACCTGGTCCCTGGGGTCACACGCCTACGCTCCCTGCCATCTGCAAAGCCCGTACCCCGTGCCCAGGCGACAGACAACGCCTGCTTCCTCCCCCGTGTCCTCATGGGCCCAAGCCACCCCTAAGGTAGCCACACAACTACTTAAATTACTGGAATGAAATCAGATGAAAAATTCTGCTCCTGGTTGCATGGGTCACATTCCAAATGTGGGCGGCAGCCGTCACAGACAGACCAGACACGATGTTTTCCCATCGACGCAGAAAGTTCTGTTGGACGGTGCTCCCCACAGAACAAACAACCTGCACAGAACCGCTCGAAACGCTGGCGTCTGCCGGTCAGCTCCCCGGGGTGGGCGCCCAGGCTGACTCACTGCAGAGCCCCTCTCGGAGCCTGGCACACAGGAAGTGCTCAAAACTTGCACATGAACTGGAGACCTTTAGGTGATAATGATCAGGAGAATGTGTTAGGGGCATCTATATGCCCGACCCCGAGCAAGTGCCCCCCCCCGAGTCCCTCGTCTACCTGTAAGCCCCCGTATGGAGGACACCATCGTCCTAGTTCACAGCAACGGACACCGAGGCCCAAGTAGGTGGCAGAGCTGGCTTAGATGGTGGTCTGATGCCAAAGCAGTGCTTAAAATCACTTCTGTCAGGGCCTGGGTTCCGTTCTGTAAGTCACCTTCTTTGTAGGAGCAGCCACAGCAAGGACCACCATGGGGGATCCTCCCTGGCCCCCCAGGCAGAGTAGTGGGCACTGTCACAGGCTCAGGTGCACAGATGTGGGAGTGTGGTGGCCTTGGGAAGGCCAGACCCAGACAGGATTCCTGGGCTCACGGGAAGTTGAGCTGGCAGTGGCCTTCCCTGCAAGGTGACAGAAAGGCCTCAGGCAACATTAACATGCAGTGGAAGCAGAGACCCGTGCACCCCATCGCCCCTGCTGTAGAGGCACCTCTAGCCCAGGTACCACCCTTCCCTTCGGTGCCTCTCATGTGGTGCCACACTCGCTCATTGGCAGCCCAGGAACTGAACAGAGAGCCCTGTGAGTCCATCTGCAGACACAGGACAGGGACAGGACAAACACTAAAAAAACCAGTATCCAAACTAGACAACTAGAGGGCAAATTCGGCCTGTGTGAGGGATGCAGTGCTGGGCCTATGTTGTGTGTGTGTGTGTACACACGTGTGCATGTATATGTGTGCACAGGTGCTAATGAGTAGAATGGCTGGGTACAGAAGGGGTTCTCTATCCAGCGACTTAATAGTTGCATTAATAACTTCCTTTCAGACTTTCATCTTCTTATAAATTCATCACGTAACCAACAAATAAGCCCAAGGATGCTGCTCACACAGAGCGGGGCAAAGCCGGGGCCCAGACCAACTGGCCAGGACCCTGCCCGCCCTACCTCTGCACCCCTTGTTCCGGGACATTAACAACCCCCAGGTTGTTTCAGCCAATCTGAGTCAAGGTTTTCTGCCACCTGCAGCCCTGGGCATCCCGGCAGACAAATTCACTCAATATTTGTCTAAACTGGCTCGTGTACTATTGGACCTACTCATCCCGGGCCCAGATAGTCACGAACCCATGGGCTGTCTGCGCTAACTGTACGTTATTCGTCAGTCTGAAGACATGCATCTGTGTACCGCCTATGACTGCTCCGTGGCCTGGAGCTGGCCTTCACGCCAAGCTTTGGGCAGCCAGGCCTCTGTGTCTGGGAAGACCCTAGATCAGGGCTCCACAGCTGTGAGTCTCCGGGAAAAGGGGGAGCCGCCATCAGTGAGCCTGAATCCGCATGCTCATGGAGGCTTTACAAATCCTCAAGAGCCCTTCTCACATCCACCCTCCCACAGCCGCAGGCTTTGGGGGTGGCCCCCAGGGAGGGCCCGAACCCCCACTTCTCACCCCGCCCCCCAGATGCCCTCTGCTGAGTGGGGCGCCTACTCCACCCACCTCCCTCCATCCCTCAGGGGTGCTCACAGGGGGGCCTCCTCTGCCCCGTCGGGATCAGCATTAAACTCAGGCCTGGAAGAGGGGCGCGGGGCGCACAGAGCCAGCGGTAGACAGTGCTTTTCTGCAGGGTCAGCAGCCTGGGCTCCCGCAGCCAGCGCCACACCTGACCCTCCCTCCTAATGAAGGAAGCAAGAAGGGTGCCCATCCATCTTTTGTACCGCTGGTCCTAATTAAGCGCCAGCGAATTCCCCAGCCTGGCTGCTTTCTGTCCCCAGCATAATATGTTATTTACCTGCAGCTAATAGGTTCACGGGTAATGATAGTCTTGTATCAAATGACGGCCGTTTGGCTTCTGACAGTTTTAAAGACCAGTCTCGGGGACACTACAGTTTCTAATTACAGGGTCTGTCATCAGCGAGGTTTGGTTCAACACCTCCTTCTCCCTCGGGTGACACTTCTGTCCAGATAGGAAATTTAAGTTCAGCCCCGACAGTTAAGGTTAAAAATACTGCTCGGTACAAGGCAAGGGATCATAATTTGGGTCGCTGCCGTGTTTAATTAATTGGACTGCGGCAATCAGCACTCCACGGGCCGTAATTACAGGCAGGCCGCGAGGCCCTGCTCCCCCTCGCCGTGTCATACAGCTGTAATTTTGTGGAGGCTCTGACCCGGCTCGGAGCAAGAGGCCCCAGAGTTCTCTCAAGGCATGAGGTACTTCATTAGGTGGCCATGATTTGTGAGGAAGACACCTGCTCCTTCCTCCTCCCCCCATCATCCTGGCAGGTGGACCCACGCTGAGACACCCCTGGATGCTGGAGAAAGCCACAGGGGAAAGAAAATCCTGGCTCCAGAGTCTCACGGGTCCTCTGCCAGTGGTTTCCTCCCACTGTGGCCTCGTCACCATTGTGCAAATGGGCCAGGTGAGCTCAGACCTCAGGGCCTTTGCACTTGCTGCTCCCTGTCCCTGGAGCGCCCTTCCCCCAGTGCCAACATGGCTTCTTCCTGCTCCTTCCAAGCAGGTGCCAGCTCAAGTGGCCTCCTGGGAAAGGCCGTTCCTGCCCTTCTTCAAACACCACCCTCCAGCCCTCATTCTGCGTCCTCTGACAACCCTCCTTTCATCAAGACCACATCGTATCTGGCCTGCTCCCCCTTCCCTGAGGACACAGGGCTGGCCTGTCTTAGAACGAGTGGTTCTTTATCACCCCAATTCCTGTTTCTGGTCCCCCAGGGTCCTTGCCTGTCTCGTCCCAGGCTGGCCTTATTCAAGGTTCAAGGAAGAGCCCTGGACAGGCCCAGGCTGGACACAAGCCCTGCCCCCGCCCAGCTCGCTCCTCTGGACCCCAGGCTCCCCTGCAAGTTGGGGCAGCCTCACCTCTGACCACGTAGCATCCCTTCCCCACCTTCTTTTAGCTCCAGAGGCCCCACAGTCGTCATGGCGGACGGCCAAGAACTTGGACCACCACTTGAGGCTTGGCTCAGGCCAGGAAGGCATTTCCCTGGGAGCCTCTCTCCGTGTCTGTGGGGTGAGGCAGTTAACCGCGGAGACGGCTCTCTGCTTGGAGGTCGAGTGCCCTGACCCACCGAGCCTCAGTCTTCCCCGTGGGTAAGCTGGGAGGAGTCCTACTTCCTCCCTCACCGGGGGGTTGTCACTACAGCAGGCAAGCCGGAACGCACAGGGCACATGCACGCACAGCATGAAGCGCTGCTGTCCCACGGCGGGAAGTCGGGGAGAGGACCCAGCGACCTCCCGGGCAGCTGCCAGGATCGATGTCCATGGTGCAGTCCAGGTCCCCACAACCACAGGGCATGGGGCTCCGGCAGCCCCCACCCACCCCGCTGGTTAGTCGACCCCACCACAGGCTGCCTCCCTCAGGCATAGCACCTGCAGCGAGCACAACCCCTTCCTGCAGCACCCACTGAGCACCCACACGTCCACCCACTCCCCACCTCCTGGATCTTCCTGCGAGAGAGTCTCCGTGGGCATCCGACTCTCCGCTGAGCCTCCCTTGAGGTGGGACAAGGGCTGGGTTCAAGGCCGATTCTGCTGCGTGCTAAGCGGGGCTGCACCCGCTGCCTCCACTGCTGAGCTCCACCATCGCCATCGGAAGAACAACCCCTCCCACCTCTGCTCCCCTCGTGCCCACCCCCCAGGTGAAACAACCTGAGATGAGATTCTGCCAGGGCCTGGTGGAAATTCCAAAATAACATTCATTACTCCTCTGAAGGAGATCTAATCTCCAAGTGCTGGAGGACCAGGGGAGGAGGCAGGGCCCCTGGGGGACAAGTCCCATTCTGAACCCCCACACCAGGGCAGAGGGACAGCACTGGTCAGTGAGCAGCCCATCTTGGTGGCCCTCACCAAAAAGGGGGTACTGTTGGCTGCACTGGTACCCCCAAAAGATAAGCTGAAGCCCTAACCCCAGTACCCATGCATGTGACCTTATTTGGGAATAGGGTCTTTGCAGATGTGATTAGTTAAGAAAAAGTCACAGGGGAGGAGGGTGGGCCCTAAATCCCACATGACTGGGGTCCTTAAAGAAGAGAAGGGACTCAGAGACAGACACACGCGGGGGGACAGCCAGGTGCTGACATAGGCAAAGATTGGAGTGATGCCGCCACAGCCAAGGAACGCTAAGGATTGTTGGCCACCACCAGAAGCTGGAAGGGGCAAGGAAGGATCCCCCGTTAGGGTCTTCAGAGGGACACTCTGATCTGCACTTTGGCCTCCAGAACCATGACAGAATCAATTTCTGTGGTTTTAAGCCTCCCAGTTTTGGTACTTTGTCTCTGCAGCTACAGGACACTGATATGGACAGTGGGGGGGATGGAGGAAGGGGAGGTGGCACCGCTGGCCCACGCCCGACTCGGGCGCCTTCTGCAACGTGGCCAAATCCATCACTGCCACACCACGCCCCTCATCCCGCACCCTCGGTGTGCAGTTCCCATGGAGCTCGGGGACCCGGGGGTGGGGGACAAACGTGCCTATTTATTAAGAATCGAAGGTTGGGCTGCGCACATCTCCGTGGAAGGCTGCTTTTGAAGTGCCAAGTGATTTATTTTAGCCAATTACTGGTGCACTTCCCCTTCCCCTAGACCACACGTAATTGATTGAAACCTATTGAAAACAAATTAACCAGCACCAGGATGCAAAGATCTGTTTATCACTTCTCTGGAGGTTTGCAGGGAATCCACGTGAGCTGCAAAATACATTCCCGCTTGTTTTTCCCTGCTCCAGAAAGACAGGAGGAGAAAAAAGAACAAACCTTTTCCAGACTGAGCAGGCCTCTCCCTGACCTGGCAGCCTGTCATTTTCTAGTTCCTGTAGAACTGGGGATTGTCATCTTGAGGGTGCCCCAATAGTCTAATATTCGACAATTCTAATACCAGTGTTCTGTGGTACGGTATGTAGGGTGATCCTGATGTTTTGCTGCAGAAACAAACATCTGTGTATCATTTGCTGTCTGTTATGACTTACTTTCTTAGAATAAACTCCCCAGCATAGGATTTCTGGGATCCAAACGAAGAAATACCTTCATGGGTCTTGCTGCAACCTGCCTTTTTGCTTTTCCAAAAGGGTTCTTCCCATGTGTGTGCTGACAGGGCTGCAAGAGTCTGTCCATTTCACCACAGCTGTGCCAGCAACAGATATTATCATTTTATGTTTGGGGGGACTGACCTAGCAGGTATACAATGACACTATAGAGTAGCTTTTTAAATTTTTTTAGAGATCTGCCTCACTCTGTCACCTAGGCTGGAGTGCAGTGGCATGATCATAGCTCACTGCAACCTCAAACTCCTGGGCTCAAGGGATCCTCCTGCCTTGGCCTCTCAAGTAGCTGGGACTATAGGCACATGCCACCATGACAGCTAATATTTTATTTTTATTATTATTATTTTTAGAGTTGAGGTCTTGCTATATTGTCCAGGGTGGTCTCAAACTGCTGCCCCCAAGCAATCCTCCTGCCTCAGCCTCCCAAAGTGCTGAGATTACAGGTGTGAGGCACCATGCATGGCCTGTACGATGGCTTTAAATTGAACTTTTTAGGCAAATTTTATAAAAAATTATAGTAAAATATACATGAAATCTGCCATCTTTACCATTTCTAAGTGCACAGTTCAGTGGTATTAAGTACGTTCACTTTAAGTTGCATTCTTAAAAATTACTTTCCCGCCTGTGTGCAGCTCCCTAGGGGACAGCTGTGGGCACTCTCACCAATGCCAACTCTGGGGTGCCCTTCACTCTGCTTATCCCACTTTCACAGAACACAGGCCTTGCCCTCGGGAGCCACTGCCTACTCCCCAGCCCTATTCATATATGAAGGTTCATGAAGGGAGCTGCCTCCCCTGCCCTAAACTCTGCAGCACCTCTCCTCTGCATATCCCATCAGCCCTCACACCCTCCACCAAATGCAGGTCCCGCTGTGGCCCCCAGATCACAGCCCCCAGACCTGCCCACATCCCCAGTTGGCACTGAGCTGGCATTTTCTCTCCCCACCTGTCACCCCAGGCCAGGTGCAAGTTCCTCCAACTACACTGACCCTGCTGCTCTGCAGGTGGCAGGGTAGCCAGGCCAGATGGCTGTCCCTTCAGCTAGAACCAAAGCAAGGCCTGCCTGTGGCCATCCCTGGCCCAGCTGCATGACCACCTGAGCCAAAGAAGGTCAAAGCTCTTGGCCGTGCAGGGACCCTGGCTGCTGCCACTGCTTCCACAGTTACCACCGACCACCGTGTGGCTCCTGCTGCTATTCCTGTCACACCTTGTTGTCGTCACCAGGAACAGCCAGGTGGAGAGTGCACAGGGCTCCTCACACCACTGCTGGGTGGGTGTCCCTTGGCCCCAGGGCACCCTCCTTATCATCACATTGGTGCAACACAGCAGACCCAGGCTCCTGCTCCTTGAGGCTCACACCTATGTGCGTATGGTGTGTGAGTGTATAGGGTGTGTACTGTGTGTATGTATGCATGCCTGTATATATGTGTGTATGTGCATATGTATGTATCTCTGTGTCTGTGTTTATGCGCATGTGTAGTGTAGCAGGTATGTATCTCTGTGTATGTGTGTGGTATACACATGTATACACGTGCATTTGTATGTCTACGTGTGTGTATAGTATGTAAATGTGTGTATGTGCATTCACCTGTATGTGTGGACGTCTGTGCATGTACATGTGTGCATCTGTGTATACATGTCTATGGGTGTATCTGTGCATCTGTGTGCGTGGGCATCTGTGCATGTATGTGTATATGTGTTGTATATATCTGCATCTGTGCATGTGTGTGTACATGTCCATGTGTGTATATGTGTGTCTGTATGCATGGGTATCTCTGTGTGTGTTTGTACATGTCTTTGTATATATCTGTGCATCTGTATGCATGGGTGTCTGTGTATATGTAATTATGTGTATCTGCTCATCTCTGTGCGTATATGTGTGCATCTGTGCATGTATGTGTATATAAGGGTGTATCTGTCTATGTGTATGTGTATCTGGGCATGTGTATGTGTATATCTGTGTGTGTAAGTATGTGTATCTGTTCATTGTGTAAGTGTATCTGTGCATGTGTGTGCAAATGTGTGCATATGTGCGTGTGTGTAAATGCATCCATCTGTGTGTATAAATGTGCATCTGTGCATGTGTGTAAGTGTATCTGTACGTGTGTAAGTATGTATATCTGTGTGTGTGTGTGTAAGTGTGTGCATCTGTGTGCTGGGGTGGAGAGGAGGACCCCCAACAGGTCAGCACTGGAGAAGGCAGGACATGCACGGGCTGGGCAGGACTCGAGGCCTGTGAGGCCAACATTGGGGTAGGGGGTGGGCACCATGACCCCCCTCCTCCTGCCAAGCTAGCTGATGGCTCTACCCTCCTTATCAGCTGGTGCAGCCCCTGCCCATGTGTCCCCTGCCCCCACTGAAAGGCGGTGCTCCTGCGTGGCCTGTAGGCACAGTGGTCAGGGGCTTCCCCACCTCCTGGCTGTCAGGCATCTGGTAATAGTGATGTCAGCTGCCCAGGCTCAGTCCCTACCTGGGAAGCGGTGATCACAAGGGTGCCCCCTCGCAGGGAGGCTGTGAGCACTGGCAGTGCTGCCATGTCAGGTGCCAGCTCCGGGCCGGGCTGGAGAACTACAGCGCGCTCTGCCCCAGCTCCCCAGTCAACCCTGAGCAAAGTGCTGGTCAAGGGTTTTGTCCCCCCAAAATATGTGTCCACATCCCAGCCCTGAGACCGTGAACAGGACCTTATCTGGCGATGGGGTCTTTGAGGACAAGATGCAGATATGAGTTTACCCCCCACCACGCTGGTGCCCAGGAGTGTAGGCCTGTTCCACTTAGGAATAATGACTACACATAACAGCAAGACGCCTCTTACAGAATGATGGCTCCATGCCGGACAACGGGCTAAAGAACTCACACACGTGATTTCATGTATTCCAACCATGCCACCACCCTATTGGGTAGCTCTATGGCCCCACTTTAAAGACAAGGAAACTGAGGCACAGGGTTGAAGCCTCTCACTCCAGGTTACACATGTGTGGGGATCCAGGAGTCCCTGCTACAACGCGCCTCCCGACATGACACACGGGCAGCAGGGAAGAAGGGGGTCTGAGCCAGAGGATGGCTGCCCGTCCACCTCTCAGCAGGCCTTGGCAGGCCCCTAGGCGATGCTAGGTGACAGCTTCGATGGGCCCAGACAAAAGAGGGTGCCGTGGAAACACTCCTGCCACAAGGGGCATCCTGAGCCCCCGCTGGCTGGTGATGGTGAGCGGGTGAGGGACGCTTTCCAGCTGGCCGTGCCTGTCCTGAGTCTCTGAGTCTCTGCGACAGCTCCTCTTTGCTCCTCCCCCCGGTCCTGCAGCCAGCCGCTCACACCCTCCAGGGAACCTGGCCTCGAATTGTGGGTTCAGAATCTTTCCAAACACTCTGGCGCTGCTATTTGCCATGACAGCACCGTCCCAGCTCTCCTGCAAACACATCAAGTCCTCCCCAGCGCCATTCCCGCCCTCAGCCACCTGACCCTGACCCGCAAGTGCAGCAGCCTGGCTGCTGACCCGCAGGCGCACCCCAGCGCCAGCCTCCCGGGCTCCCGCCTCCCCCAGCACCCTTTGCTGGTCTCTCAGGGCACCGTAACGGTTCCCTTTCTGGAAGATTCCATGCAATATTTATTGCTCTGCTCTCTGTGAGCCTTGTCCAAGCATTGTCGGGTCCCAGCGGCGCCCAGCGTCAGTGGTGCAAACACCATCACTCACACGGCATAAACCTGTTGTAACAATCCCCAGCCGGGCCTGTGAGAAGCAGCCCATCGCTCATCCCTGCCGACGGCCCTTGGAAGCAAGGGGCAGTGGGAGATGGATGGTTCTGGGAATTACTGTCGGCTGCAAAGTGGGGACCTTTCACCTCCGGGGTGTGGGGTCGAGTCACTGTCACCGCCGGCTCGGGCCCCAGGGAAATGAAGCGGGAGCCCCGTTCCTGCCCCGCATGAGCACCTGGCCATGCTCCCCACCAGGGCTCCATCCCCGGCCTGCAGAACAATCAGTTCCCAGGGGCCTCCCTGGGATGCTGTGAGGCAGTGGCCCTCTGTGTCTTTTGACAAATGAGGAGTCTGCCACCCCGGGATGCTCGAAGAATCACCCCCGGGCTCTGGGCTCCGGTGTCCTCCCTGGCAGGACAAGCTGCCCCTGCGGGTCATTAACTCGGCCTCCCCTCCCCTGGCCTCTAAGGCCTTGATTCGGTCTTGACTCCCCTCGATCCAGTTTACAGTTTCCCGAGAGCACATGCTCACTGGAGCTTCAGTGGCACGGTGCTGGCCTTTTACCAGTGGTCTGAGAGAGAAGGGTCCAGAAGCCCTGAGGGAGTGGCAACCTGCCCAGGTTACAGCACGGGGCCCCCTGCCTGGGAAAACATCCTGGGCACAGGGTCTCCAAACTAGCCTGACCCACCTCAGCGGCTTCAGGGAACAGGCCTCTGCCAGCCTGGGCCTCCTCCCTTGCTTTCTCTCCTCCTCCCAAAAGGGCCACAGGACACTAGAACAGCCATGTTTTAAATAATTTAGGGCTGGAAAGAGTCCAGTGGGATCACCGTCCGCAGGAAGGCCACCAACCCGACCTAGAAACTCCTGGGCTGGGCTGGGCCCAGGCAGGCTCTGACCACTCGCCCGTCGGTTGGCCTCACCCGGGCTCACTTGTTTTCAGGCAGCAGGGGTGGACACAGAGCCCTCACCTGGCAGGGGTGGGGATGGAGGTGGGGCCTGGGCCAGCCACCTCCTTGTTGTGTGTGGGGCTGCCGCCAAGGCACCTCCCCTCCTGGGCCGGGTTTCCTCACCACCAGATGAGGGGGTCACGGTTGGTGAGACCTAAGACCCCTTCCAGCAATTTGAACCAGAATCTGAGACTGTGACCTTATTTGGAAATGTGGTCTGTGCAGATGTAATTAGTTAAGGATGAGGTCATATTAAGAGTAGGGTGGGCTCTAAATCCAGCATGACTGTTACCCTCACCAGAAGGTGTGCGAGGGCCGAGGCAGGGATTCGAGTGATGTGGCCACAGCCAAAGGACACCAGGAGTTGCAAGGAAGCATCCTCCCTGGAGCCCTCAGGGGGCTCACAGCCCTGCCAACACCTTGCTCTCAGATTTCTGGCCTCCACAACTGGGAGAGGATATGCTTCTGTTGTTTTGAGCCCCCCAGTTTGGGGTAAGTTGTTATGGTAGCCTCAGAGAACTAATATCGAGTCTTAAACCTCAAGCAAGTAATGCTAGGAGTATGCCAAGGTGAATCACCCCTAAATTCCCTGCTCAGGCCTCTGCTCTGGTGTCCCCCACCCACCTCGCCCCCAGCCCCGCCTGCCCCCATGGCACCAGCCCTGTGGCGCTCCAGACCCTGCCCTGGCTTTGTAGCTGCTCTTAGGGCATATCCCCACCAGACGGATCACATATTCTCAGGGTGTTTATTGTCACCCCCAGGGCAGGGGTGTCTACCTTGGCCCCGCTGTGTCCCCAGCTCCAGGCATACAGCAGATGTTCAGCAAATGCTTGCAGGATGAACATGTGTGACCTGGGTCCAGCGCTATGCCAGCAACCTCAGGAGGAAGAGAAAGGCACCATGAGGTCACATGTCATAATCCCTCAGGGACACGCATCACCTCGGGAGGCCGTGTGGCATGGCAGTTGAGGACACTGTATCTGGAAGCTATCTGGGTTCAAATCCCAGCTCCCCCTCTTCTGAGCTGTGAAGTCTTGGGCAAGTTGCCAAACCTCTCTGGGCCTGAGTCCCCCATATGTAAAACGGGGAAATAAAAGTACCTGCCTCACCGATTGTCGTGAATATTAAATGAGTTCATGTGGGTGAGGCCCTCAGAGGAGGGACTAGAGATTCGTAAGCACCAGGGAAGCATTTGCCACTGCTGTCATTATTGCTGGCGTTCTTGGGAAAGAGAGTAGAGAGCAACAAGGAAGGGGTTCAATTTGAGAGGGACAACCCCACTGGGGACGGCACAAGGTGGGGGAAAGAACCAGATCCCCCAACATGCCGGAGATGGGACCCCCAGAGCCCTCAGCTCAGACCATGTGGGCGGCTCCCGGCCAGCAGCAAACTCATCAAAGAGTCAGACTCGCCTTTATTTATAGATCAAACACACTTGCCATCAAGGGCTCGGCGTCCCCAGCCAAAAAGCTGGTTCTGACAAGCAGGAAAAGCAAGTCAACTGGAGGCTCCGGCCAAGCCTGTCTGGCACCGGCTGCCTCCAAGAGCGGGGAGCATAGTAGGCGTGGCCACCGGGCATGGCCAGGGGTAGCTGGCTCTCCAGCCTGGCTGCCCACACACAGGCGGTCAGCTCTCCGGTGCCTCGGTGATGCCCAGGTGAACAGAAAGATGCCCCAGCCCCCCAGGGTGCTCAGAGCAGCCCGAGACCTGTGAGGGGACAAGGAAAGGCTAACAGAAGCACCTTCTGTCCACATGTGCCAAGCCACGTGGTGTCAACACAGCCCACAGCTACCATGAGGCTGGCAGACCTCTCTGGGGACTGTGCCTCCCAAGAAAGGGACAGTGCCCAGGCTGCATCCAGCCAGGCCCAGGTGACCCCCTTCCCCATTCTCTGCCCCCCACCTCATTGAATTGTGGCATTGAGACATGGTTTCAAGGTTCCCCATGTGGCCTGGGGCACCACACCACCCGTTCCTACCAGGAGACAGGACTTGGCCATTTTTTTCACATCCTCTGCCACCAGGCCTGGCTCCTTAGTAGGCCTGGGCCCTCACTCGTTCCAGCCGCCGCACGGGCCTCCTTGCCTTGGTCACTGCGGGCCGGGTCCGGCAGCTGGCCTCTGCTTCTGCTGTGCCCTCTGCCCCAAGCTCCCTCTCCAACAGCCGCTTCTGGGCTCACACCCTGGCCGCAAATTGTTATGCACACACCACCTTCTCATTAAGCCCTTCCCAACCCCACTCTCTTCTAAAATTACCATGTACCCCCTCCTTCCCGGCCCCCACAGCACCCTGTGTCTTCCAACACCGCCTCTGCTGTTTACGTGCAAGGTTCCTCTCTGTCTTCCAGGGCAGGGACTGTTCTGTGCAGCTCCAGTGCACCCCAGGTGCTGGCAGGTGCTCGACCGACACCAGGTAAAGGAACAGATGGATCCTGGCTCCATCCTCATGGCCCCAGGGTTGCACCCGAAGGAGGCCTCAATCAAGGGCCGCTGCGTGTGAACACGATGGCTCCCCCAGGCAGCCCGCTCAAGGCTGCAGCAGGGCAAAGCGCAGGGAGGGACAGGCAGGGTGAGCTGCAGCAGAAATGGCCAACAAAGCCCTTTCCAGCTTCCCAGGTGCTGCCTGGGATGAGGATGCACATGCAGCTCACCTGCACCCCTCACCTGGCACCTGCAGGACCTACCTGGAGGAGGGCTTTAGGGTGCCCTGGTGGCTGGAGGCAGGGGGAGCAGTTGGGGTGTGGAGGCCAGACCCACGGCAGGAGGCTCCTGCAGACCCTAATGGCTGTACCCCCATCCGCAGACTTGGCCGGCATTAATTTGACCATATATACACACACTAATCAGCTGTAACCGTGGCACCCAGCTCAATTCAAATTGATTTACTGAGCCTGGAAATGGATACAAATGTGATTAAAGGCTTTTTATTTTACATAGGTTCTCTATAAAATGATTTAAATCAATTGCCCGGCAGGCCCCATGCTATTACTGCACAGAGCCTTCCTCTCCTCTTGATGGATACAGCGCTCTTAGCTAGAGCCAGTCATGAGCCCTCTCCCGCCCCAGTCCTGAGATCACGGCCGGGCGGCCGCAGCACCTGCGGGTGTGTGGGTGCCCCCACTCGGGGCACTCCGCGAGGGCGGCAGCAGCTGGCAGGTCGCCATGGCGACGCCTCCTGTGCCACCCTTCAGCCTGTCTGCCTGCCTCCGGCCGTGCCTGAGCCTGGGAGGTCAAGTTCACAGTCCAGGCCCCCTAAGGGGGTGCAGGAACAGATGTGTCTGCAGATGTCACCTGCTCTACCCCACTGCCCCTTCCACAGATGAGAAAACCGAGGCCAAGGGGTGTGCATCCTCCACTAGCAGTGTCACGGACAGATGGTCCCTGCTCAACGAGACACTGGGTTTCCTGGCTCCCGGGCCACCCACCCCTTCCATCACCGCCTAATGCCCGCTCGAGTGCCTACTGGCTGCCATCTATAGCACCTTTTCTCCTCCGGTGAGCACAGGAAATGCAAGGTGTTCCCGGAACCTCAGCCTCACAGAGCCAGGGACGTAGCCTGACACCCAGCACAAAGGGAGTGCCAGCAGCAACCAGCAGGCCAAAGGCGGGTCTGTGCCACTGCCGCCACCTGTGGGGGCCACTGTAACAAAGGACTGCAATCCTGTGGTCTAGGCAACAGACCTTTCTTCTCTCGCAGTTCTGGAGGCTGGAAGTCTAAATCAATGTGCCAGCAGGGCTGAGCTTCCTCAGAAAGCTCTGAGGGGAGGCTCCTTCCTGCCTCTTCCAGCATCTGGTGGCTGCAAGCAGTCCTTGGCTTGTGGCCGCACCGCTCCAACCTTTTCTAGGGTGACAGTCTGTCTCATGGCTGTCTGCCCTGTGTCTCTGTGTCTCCCCTCTTTTTGTAAGGACGCCTGTCCTAGTAGATTTAGGGCCCACCTTAATCCAGTATAATCTCATTTTAACTAATCACATCTGCGGAGACTTTGTTTCCAAATAAGGTCACATTCTGACGTTCTGGGTGGATGTGAATTTTGCAGGGGATATTATTCACCCCAGTTCAGATGGGGTTTGGGCCACCATACCAGGGATACAGCTGTGAAGGTCTTCCCTTTGTAAAGGAGGCTCGTGCCATCAGTCACTTCACTAGTGAAGCAAGGCTTACGGGGGTGGGGGGCGCTGGGCCACATGGCTGGGTCCACTGGCTGCACAGTCCTGCCTGCGGGGCTTCTGCAGCCTGTTCCGAGAGCTGCGGAGGCAGGTGGTACTGGGGCCACACACCACGGGGTTTCCTGGCAGGCCCCTTGAGGAGCTGGGATAAGCCCGCGGCGAGGGCAGCTCTCCTCTCACATCTTGGTGGTGAGACCCCTGCTCAGAACTGTCACATTAGCCCTGCTCAGCAGCCCACCAGCAGGGGAGGGGCTGGCTGGGGTGGGGAGAGAGGCTGGGCCTTCACCCTGGAGCTGAGCTGTTTGGCAGAGGAGCCACTAGGCACAGGCGGTGATTCAAATTCAAAGTTAAACCAATTAATGTGAAATAAAATTTAAAATTCCATCCTCGGTCACCAGGCCATGTGTAGCTCGTGGCTACGCATGGGACAGTGCAGAGTGGACGTTTCCCATCATTACACAAAGTTCTACAGACAGCTGCTCTAGGCCTGAAGACCATGGGCAAAAACAATCAATGTGAAACATAATAATAATTTAAAAACTGAAATCATACCAGGGCGGTTGATTTCCCATCACACCAAATCCACCCCCTGGGGGGCTGCTGGAGTTGGGGTCTTCTGCTACCTCACCTTTTCTCCTGTCCCTGACCAAACTGTACATGCTGTCCAGGGCCCATCTTGACTCCAAGAGGTCACCCCCTCCAATCCCCCTTCAGGGGTCTGAGAGACCCTTGCCTAATTCTCTGTTTGCTCAAACTTCTCCCAGAGGCACCTCGAGGCCCTCCTCCAGAATCTCGATCACCCCATCCTCTGCTCTCCACCCCACAAACTCCTAGGCATCCTTCAAAACCCAAAATTAACTTCATGGCCTCCGGAAAGCCTATTCCTACAAGCATCTCATACTTTCCTCTCTCACGGCATGTCTCACCGGGAACCTGAGTCCCTGGTGCGAACATTCTTCCCTCCCTGGGTGTGAGCATTTTGTAACTAAACTAGTCAGTTTAGTACCTGGCAGGGAACAGAGGGTCTGGACCTGCTGAGGGAGGAATAAGCCAGAATCTCTCTCAACTAGACCTGGGTTTCCTGGGCTTCCCCCCACCCACAGCCCTCTGGGCTACAACACACGACGGCTACGGGAATAAACGCCTGAGTGGTAAAACAGAGAGGGCACCAGGTCCCGTCCTCCCTCCTACTCTGAGCATACTCATAAGCACACAGTAGGAGCTTAATAAATGGAGGGCAGCAGACAAGCTGAATGAAGCAGAGAAAAAAGACTGCACGATGAGGCGGGCGGGGCCTGTGTCCCCCAGGGAGGACGGGCCAGACCTTGGTTTTCCTGCCCCTTCCTGGCTGCGGACGGGAGGGTGGCCACGGCCTCCGGCCTCCGGGAGTGTCTGAGGCCACCTACGCTGCACAGGAGCCACAGCCTTGGGGGACTGACCCGGCTGAGACCCGAAGGGCAAGTCAACTCTCCAAGGCCATGCACACCCCTGCCATGGCCCCCACGCCGTCCTGCCCTTGGCTGGACAGGGTTCCGCTGAGGCCACCGTGCCGGGGCGAGCAGCAGCCCTGAAGGTCCACCTCCTTCCCTCACCCCGCTCTCCTGTGGGCACAGCCCCGGCCCCAGGCCCTCAGGTCCCCGCTTCTATTCTGGGGCCACCATAAAGCTGCACAGGGGGTGAGTCCCATCCAAGACTCGAGAGCCTGCCTCTGCCATTCCCAGGTGTATGACCTGGGCGAGTCACCTGCCTCTTCACGCCTCAGTTTCCCATTTGAAGCACAGAGGTAAACGCGGAAGGAATGATGCAGTTGCCACAAGGCCGACGTCAGCCCATGTTTGCCAGGCTCACGATGAGTCCTCAGTAAGTGTTTACTAACCAGGTCACCCAGGGTACAGACAGACCACACCAGGGTCCTCAGGCACCTCAGACATGCCCGGCACAGCTGGGATGACGACACAGTCCCCAAAACCCAGCTCTGCAACAACAGTACTAAAAAGACATCCCTGCATCTATGTGAGGCAGCCCCCACGCGACGGTAGGAGAGGACAGGCTGTGAACACAGGGCAAACACAGTCATTTTCCTTAATGCAGAATCCTTTCCGGGGGCGACGCGGTGGTGACCACGCAGGTGCTGTCAGTGTCCACGTTCACTTAGAGTAGGATGATCTGTGCCACTCCTGTGTTGCTTTTTGTCTCTTCCCAAGTGGATGAGAGCCCACCCACCAGGGCAGCAACAGCATTGGACCCTTCCGGAAAACGTGCCTCCCAGCACAGCTCAAGGCACCCCTGCGCTGGAGCCCCTGGGTGCTTAGTAACTGCCAGGTGGACCCCCTGAGTCCCTGGGGTGCCTATGCCACCACTGAGGTGGGCACAGGGCTAGGCACACTCAAGAAATCAGTAAAAAACTATAATTGAGCCTTAATCCTGTGGCCTACATTTAGCAACATCTAAACTCACCCCAAAGGACACACACTAAGCACCTAACACTGGTTAGGCCCAAACAGTGCAGTGTGGGGAGGGAGAGAGACCATCGGTGCATTGAAGGGGGGGTGGGCTGGAGACGGGGCTGCTGGCGGAGGCGGGTGGAGAGCGGGACGCTGCTCCTGGCACAGCCGGGGCCCTGCACGGAGGTGGACCACAAACGGGCCCGCGCCTGGGGCAGGAGGGAGATGAGGCTGGGCAGGTGGGCGAGGGGCTGCTCTGGAAGAATGGAGAAGTCCATGTCAGTGGCAGCCGGCCACAGGGAGCCACAGAAAGTTTCGCACAGAGGCAAGGCCACACCAGTTAAGAATGCTGAAATTCCAAAGCCAGGAGAAATGCCACCCTCCTCAATGGAGCCACCTGGTGCCATTCTCAGCAGCTGCAATGTCTTTTCCATGCCCACATGCCAAGGGGTGGGGCCACGCCCCAAGGCCACTGCGGTCCTGTGCCACGTGCAGGAGAGTGGGGAGGGCCACGCCGCCCGCCCAGGGCTTCCCAGGGCCTCGTGTGTGCGTGCGTGCCTGCGTGAGTGTGAGGGGGTGTGTGAGCGTGCACACGTATGAGTGGGAGGGGAAGAGACAGGCAGGGAGTGGGGGAGAGGCAGGGAGAGGTAGGCAAAGGAGGGCGGAGGCTGCGATTTTGAGGGCTGGAGACCCCGGTCAGCTGGGGCACCCTGGGGCTCCCTCACTGCTCTGAGCTGCCATTATGTCCCCATCTGTGACGTGGGGCCATGGGGCCTTCCTAGCAGGCTCTGGGCAAGAACAGGGGTCGGGGGCTCTGTTGAGGTGGGGCAGCTGCCAGTCCCGGCCCACGGTGGGCACCTGGGAAGGGGCTGCTCTCCTTTTTAGTGCATGTTGTGGGGGGAACCACGAGCAGCAGCCCCCCAGAACCCACAACCGGAGGATGGGCTGGCAGAGGCTGAGGGTGGGAGGGCAGCTCCTGCCAGCCTGCCATCCCCGGGGAAGGTGGCAACAGGCTCCCCAGGAGTGAGGCGGCCCAATTACAGGAACAATTACAGGCACACTGATGCACAGCCTGCCGCCTCGGTGCCCACCTCGAGAGTGACAAGCCGGACCCGGCGGGCTGTGTGCCGGCTTTAATCCCGGGAAGGCTCTCGAGTGTTAATGGTGCAAGCAGGCTCATTAGCTGTAATCCATCTGTCCTTAATGCGGCGGTGGCGGCGAGGCCTGTGGGATGAAGGATGCCCTCCCAGGAACGGCAGCAGCGGGCGGCAGTCGCTGTGGGCATAGCCCAAGCAGGGGACTCACCTTGCTCCCTCCTCCCCTGCTTGGGAAAAGTGAAATAAAGGCAGTGGTGAAGGCACAGGGGGAGGGGGAGAGGGACAGCAGGCTGTGTGAAGGCTGGCCTGGGACCCGGCTGGCTCTGCTGTGTGACCATGGGCATGCTGCCTTCCCTCTCTGGGCCTACGCTGTCATCTGGGAAAAAGCAGGGGCTGGGGCAAATGCCTCCAGGCATGGGAAACCTGGCTGGCCTGGGGTGCCTGTCTCTGGCCTCAGTCTGTTGCTTCACTTGTCTGGGAGGTGTGGTGGCGTGAATGCTGCCCAGAATGTTCCAGATGGTTTTCTGACAACCATAAATCCTGTCTTTGTGGTGGCGGAAGTGGCCCTACCATACCATCTGGACAGCGGGTACCCTGGAAAGGGATGATCAACATTGTGTCCCTAGGGCCTGGCCAGGGGCCTAGGACAGGCGCTAAGGAATCAAGGTTGAACAGGGACTGTGCAGGTAGAGTCCTCAGGCCAGACTTGGGGTGCAGCCAGTGTGCCAGGGCAGCTGTGGGGGCCCAGACCCAGGGGTAGGCATGGCTGTCATGGCAAAGTACAAAGACCGTAAGCTGGACAGGTTGCCTGGGGAGACAAGAAGGACAGGGAACTGGCTACAGAACGGGGGGCCACCCCTGGCAGAGCGGCAGGGGTTGGGGTTAAGAAGGGCTCTGGGCCTGGCTGCCTGGTTTCGAGTCCCAGCTCTGTTGTGTGACTTAAGGAGATTATTAAGCCTCTCTGTGCCCATGTTTCCCCAGCTATAAAAATGTGGGAATAACAGCCCCTCCTTCAGGGGGTTAGGAGGAACTCCAGCCGATATGGGTAAAGTCAGGTCCAACTGGCCTGGACCTCAGAAGCACACTGAGCCTCCTTCACTCAAGGGCCACCTCTGTGGTTTCCACCATGTCTATACCTCCCCCCACATTATTTACTTACTCCTTCAAATCAATCAGTTGTGTTTGTTTTTAGAGGGATAATTCATCAACTCATTTTTTTCTTTCTTGGTCTCAAACTCCTGGCCTCAAGCGATCCTCCCACCTCGGCCTCCCAAAGTGCAGGGATTACAGGTGTGAGCCAGTGTGCCCAGCCCATCGACTAATTTTTAAAAAACTCATTTATGTCCAGGAGGAACCTGTTGATCACTAGCAGAAATGGGAATCCAGGGTTCCATCCCGGGTCCGGGCTGGCTTCTGCTGGCTCTGAGGCAGGGCCCGCTCCCGCCATTCCCAGGGAGCCGCCATTCCTCTGCCGGATACGTGTGCGGGACCCGCCGGCACCTGACCAGGGCTCGCTTGCTGCCCCAGTCGGAGGATTGTTAGGATAGGAAAACCGTGCTTCAGCTCTATGATGGGCATGTTCCTACACAGCATAAAAGGGTCTCAAGTGCTGCAGAAAGTTGCGAGTGTGGGACGGCCCCACTGCAGACCCGAGGGCCCTCTGGGGCGAAGCCTCACAATCCCTGAGGGGCTTCAGAAGTGGGGCCACCTCTTTCTCCCGCAGGAAAGAGCAGCAGGAAGACAGAACCAGCTTCGCCAAGCCCAGAACGTGGGAGCAGAAGGACATGCCCTCCAGCCCCTAGCTCTGCCTCTTAACCTCCCCAGCCTTAGTTTCCCCCTCTGAAAAACAGGGACACACTTCTCCTGGAGGTCACCAAGGGCACATCAGCAACACAGAGCTGCGCCCGCCAAGGGAAGGGCTCAGGGGCCTGCTGGCAGAGGACAGGAGCGCGTAACGCCAAAGACCCTGTCTCCTCAACGTTCTTCAATTATTCAAACGATAATCGCACCCTTATTTAAAGTCTAGTCTTGCATTCGCTGCTCCCAGCGGCGAGCACCAGAGCCTGCTGGTAGATTTACATGGGGACAGACTCCCTCTCACAAAGTCAATTAATTAAGCAAACACTTTTGCCAGCAGGTTCTCAGGTGTGCAGCCAGGAGGCCCACCCGTCTCAGCCTGCCGCCTGGGTGACACTCGATCCCACGGGCCTGCCAAGTGGGTGGAGACAGTGACGGGGGCCTGGGCATTGGCTGGTGGAAGAGAAGGGGCCAGAAACTACTATTTGTGGAGCTCCCACTGTGTGCCAGGCTGGGATGGGCCTACAGGCACCGGACAGGCTCTTGGAACCCTCACTACCAGCTCCTCACCACCCCAATTTATAGGTGGGGAAACCAAGGCACAGAGAGGGTAAGGGACTTGCCCAAGGTTGCAGGTCACAGAGAGGGGGATTCAACTCCAAACGCTCCCCTCTGCCCCCACATTTTTGTTTTCATTCTCCCACAACCCGCCCAGGCAGATACAGTAGCTACAGGCTGAGTACTCCTTACTGAAACACTTCGGATCAGACATGTTTCGGAATTTTCAGATTTCAGATTTTTCAGATTTTGGAATATTTGCACATATATAATGAGATATCTTGGGGATGGGACAAAAACATCTTATACACAGAGCCTGAAGGTAATTTTACACAATATTTTAAACAATTTTGTGCACGAAACAAAGTTTGTGTTAAGTACTTATGTGTGGAATTTTCCACCTGTGGCGTCGTGTCGGCGCTTAGAAAGCTTCATATTTTGGAGCATTTCAGATTTCGGATTTATGGATTAGGTAAGCTCAACCTGTACCAAATAAGGTTTAAAACAGAGTCTGGCACTGAAGAGGGACCTCCCATCCATGCAACCCACACTACTGCTCCTATCAAGCCCACAGGTGAAGACTACAACTATCTGCATTTTAGGGAGGGGGAAACTGAGTTACAGAGAGGTCGAGTGACTCGCTCAAGGTCACATGAGCCATAAGGGATGGGCTGGGGTTTGAACCCAGGCCGTCTGGCCCAGTCCCTGGTCCAGACCTGAGCTGTGCCTTTCTCACCCCCTTGCCAGGCACAACTCGAAGTGCCTCCTCCTGCAGGAGGGACATGCTCTCCCCCTTCTACCTGGCAGCACTGGGCACCTGCCAGGGCACCTGCAGATTAAGCACATCCCACAGGCAGTGAGTTCTGGCACGTTCGGGCAGATTCTGGTGGGTCCTGGCGCTGGACCACTCACTGTCTCACGTTATCCACTGTTCTCCGGAGAACAGCAACAGACATCACATAGAGGCACTTAACAGCTTACAAAGGCCTTTTGCAGCCATCTGAGCCTCCAAACAAACACGGCAAGGTGGATCGTTAACAACCGCAGCTCAGTTTACGGGTGGGCATGTGAGATCCAGAGGTTAAATGACTGAGGCCAGGTCACCTGCCTCCCAGGGGTACAGTCGGGGACAGGACTCCAGACACCAAGCCGTCGGGGGCCTCAGGACAAGGGCCAGCTTGCTACACTGGCAGCTGTGCATGGTGGTTACCTGTGGATGCTGGGGTGGAGGGTTGTGTTTTGCCCCAGCTCTTCCACTTCCCAGCTGGGTGTCCTTGGGCACGTCACAAGTAACATCTCTGGCCTTGGTTTCCTCAAAAGCGCACACCACAGGGCTCTCTAATCACACCTTTGCCGTGCTCCTCACCACATCTCCCGAAGTGCTGGGCACACAGCAGCATCCTTCAAAATGCACTGCTTGCTCTGGCAGCAGAATCAGTGGCACCCGAGGTAAAAAGGGGTTGCAGGGCCCTGTCTGCACCAGCTTATGTCAGCTCCTGGGAATTGACCACGCCAAGCACTTCCAGCAAAGAGGCATTGGTTATCCAAACCTTGGCACACATATGGGACAAAAGATTCCAACTAAACAGAAACCTCTCAATTAACTCCCCACCTGGAAGGAAGAGGAGCCCGTCTACACAGAACTAACTTCAGAAATTCCTTGGCAAGGTCCCTTTTACCTGGATTGCCCTTTTCTCTCTAATTCCTTCTAGGAAACTCCTATATACCCCTCAAAACCCTTCTTAAGCATCACACCTCTCTGCCCCCACCCAGAGTTAACCACTGCCTCTTCCTCCCTGAGCCTGATACAAGGCTTCCCATCACAAAAACCACCAACTGTCTTAAGCACTTTACCCGGTTTATCTCAGTAAATTTTTCAAAAAGGGAGGTGCCTTCTATGTCCATTTTACAGATAAAGAAACTGAGATGCAGAGTGGTTGAGCCACGTGCTAAGGCTGGATTTGAACCTGGAAGTCTGATTCCAACCTCAGCTGCTTCTGGATGGAATTCGTGGGGAGAGGAGCGAGGTTTGGCTGCTCTGAGAAGAGCAGTGTCAGGATTGGCCAGACTTGGTGGGCCAGCAAATGGAACCATGCTGCAACTGAGGCAGGAGGCCAAATGGCCTGGAGAGGAAGCAAGGGCAGGTTAAAAAATAAAACTGAAATCGGAGCAGAGGCAGCACACGCTGTCCCGGGAGGGGGTGGCAGACCTATGGTTTCGCACGCGCTGCTCCCTGGGGGACCCGCCAGTGCTGCTCCACACGGAGCCCAGCTGCTCCAGCGATTATTATTTCAGGAGTGGAGGGAGGTGGGTGGGGGACCCTGGGTTTCACGCTGAAACCTCAGGGAGGGGATGCTAGGATGTCAAGCAGAAAAATCAGGCTGGGGGGCCCTCGGCCCGCCTGACAGTGCTGGCCACCCAATCTGGCCCCCACTCTCCCCAGGGCCTTGGCCGCCCCCACCATCCACTGCACCTGCTGTGAAAGTGACACCCTGGGCAGATTGTCCCTGCTCTGTCTCCTGGGAGGGGAATCGGACACCAAGCGGAGGAATGGGTCCGATGGGCCCCATCTGATTTGTTCTGGGTGGCTGGGGCAGGCCGGGGGCCCGCTGCGGCTCCCAGGACAAAGAACGGCTGCCCCTTCAGCAGATGCAGCCACAGGAGCAGTGAGGCCCAAGAAGGCAGGCCAGGAATGGGGGCAGGGAGGTTGTGGCAGCAGAGCTCCCCCAGGACCTGTGAGGTCACACACTCATCCCAGCCGCAGGGCCAGTAAGCAAGCGAGATCAAGTCCCGCCTTACCTGGGGGGCCCTGGAATTTCCCTCCATCCCCATCCAAACTTCTGCTTCTTATGCAAGTGGTGTAATGTTGGGGTTCAGGCAGTAGATTCTGGAGCCAAACTGCCCGAATCCTACTCCTGGCTCTGATACTTCAGGCCAACGACCCTGGCAACATTACTTAGCCTCTCTGTGCCTCAGTTTCCTTATCTATAAAATGGGAACAGTACTTGATGGGATGTTGTGAGAGTTCAATGATTTCATCCAACTGCTTGGGACGGACCAGGAACGCAGGAAATGCTAGAGAAATATCACTCCACCACTGGAGCCTCTCTGCGCTTTGATTGGGTGCTCTGATCTGGGATCTAGAAACCAGACCTGGAAAGCTACGAGGAGAACAAATCCTGATGCTGCAAAACCACCAGCTACTGGGCCTGAGGCTCAGTTTCCCCACTCTAGGAACGATGACAGCCCATCCCAGAGCAGCTGAGGCTTCTGTGAAAGGGCTTGGGCCAGCATCTGGCACATGGTGACACTCAGGAAACGTTCGCTCCACCAAGACAATAGGATACCTGCAGCCAGCCCCTCGCTGCACCCAGCATCTTCCACGCCAACAGGAAGTTTACCAAGTGGGGAAGGGGCCGAGCGTCAGTGAAAAACCCTGACACTCACGCAATTGGAAACAGAGCGTCCACACAGAAACTTGTGCAGGAATGTTCACGGCAGCATCATTCACGACAGCCAAAGGGCAGAGACAAGCCAAACATCCACCGACTGAGGGCAGGATAAACTGTGGTATGTCCATACGATGGAATGTCATCCAGCCAGAGAGAGGAACAAAGCGTTGACACACCCGACTACGCAGGCGAACCCTGAAAACATGATGCTCAGGGAGACACAGAAGGCCACATACTGTGCGATTCCGTGTCTACAAATGTCCAAAACAGGCGAATTCAGAGAGAGTGCAAGGAGAGGTGTGGTTGTCCGGGGCTGGGAGGGAGACATGGGGAACGGGGGTGGGGCTGTCCATGGGGACGGGCCTTCTTTTTCGGGTGAGGGGAATGTTCTGAAATGAGACAGTGGTGACTGAAAACCACTGGCTTGTGCACCTTGACAGATGAACAGCATCTCAATAAAACCGTTTCAAAAACCGAAACCCTAAGACCTTCCTCTACCTGGCAAGTGACTGCCAAGAGCCCGGGAGGCAGGAGGGCCTTGCAGCACTCAGGAGGAGGGACGGCAAGTGGGGGCCGCGGGAGGCTTCTCACCAGGCGGCCTGGCCCGCTTACCCGAGGCCAGCAGGTCTCTCGGCGTTTTAGTTTTGGCTAAAGAGTCAGGAAGTACATTAAATAGGACACTTCTTTAGAGTCTTTATCGAGCACCTCCTGTATACATGTTCTAGGCACGGAGGACAGGCCGTCTAGCCAAAGGAACCCACCCAGTCTCGACCCCGAGGTGGCTCCAACTCTGCAGGCAGGTGCACAGGAATCCTGCATCAGCCAGGAACACCACGTGCAGAGGCCGAGAGGCAGAGGGGAGGTAAGGAACCCAAAATGGCTGGACTCAGGGGACAAAGGCAAGGGTGGCAACTGCCATCAAGCCTTGACGTGTGGCATTTAAAGCACAGCGTGATGTTCCAGGTTTGCCCGCTGCCCACCTTGTAAGGGACTGTCATGAGCGTGTAAGGGTGGGGGATTAGGTCACGACCAGGGACCTTGCCATCCCCGTATGAGGATTCCCTGAATGTCACCCCAGTCTTGGCAGTGCCCCCAGGCTGCCGCGGGAGCTCCCTTCCATCTAAGTCCACCAAGCACCACGCAGGCCTCTGGGAGCCTATTTCGTTCTTAGACAGGAGCCCTCGCAGGCCTCAAGAAGAAATACGCCCCATGGCTCCTGCCTCCTCTTTCTTTCCAGTGGAGGCAAGACGCTCCATCTCCCCCCGCCCCCCCGCCCCGAGACGGCCCCTGCCTGGGAAATTACAGGCCTCCGCACCCAGACACGGGCCTTGTTGCTAGATTTACAAGGCCTGGAATTGCCCAGGCATTGCAGACAGAACTGAGGCACACTACAAATAAACCAGTTTCTGAAGGCCAGAGCCTTCAGTATTATTATGAATAATCTCTCCTTAGCATAATTACAGGCTCCAGGCGGAAGTCTGTCTCCACCTGCTTTGGCCAAGCTGGATGGACAGACATCCTGGGCTCCTGCCCTCCCCTGCCTCAAGACACCTTGCTGCCTGGAGAGGGGTGTGGACAGACACAGTCACCGCCTCTCTCTCCCGCCCTAGCCCTTGGGCCTGGGGAGCTCCTGATCTAAACAATGAGCTTGTCTACACTAGCTAGTCTACACCCACCTGCAAACCATCCCTGCCCGGCTGCCTCTGATTTTAAGGAGGTAGAACTGGCAGAGAAGGGGAGGGGAAGCAGAAAAGTGGGTACTATGTCCAAGCGAGCTGGGAATCGAGGGGTCAGCGGGCGCCGCCCGGCACAGTGGGGTCAATTAATCCATCGGGGATGTTATTACAAGGCACGATTTATTGTCCCTAGGCCACATTAGCAGTGGCACGGAGGACATGGGGTCGCCCCGACTGAATCAGGAGATAAAGTAGAGACGTCTGGAGAACAGAGTTGAGTGGGAGATTACAGAGAAATTCAGACGCCGAGGTCCCAGCCGCGAATCCGTCAGCGCCACGGGGTCCGTCCAATAAATTAGGGGAGATAAGGATTGAAGGATGGAGTATTAAAAGCAACATTCATTTTGGAAACTGGCACAAGGACTTCACAGCATCTTGCTCCCCCAGGCACCCCCCAGGGGCCCTGGAGGCTCAGCTTCCAGGCAGAGGGCAGCTGAGGGGGTGGGGAGGAGGGGAGGGGCAGGGGAGGGGGAGGGGAGGGGGAGGGGAGAGGGAGTGGGGGGGCACTGGGGTTTAATTGTGGGAAGTGCTGCAGAGAGCATAACGGAATGAGACTCCCCGCCTGGGCTGGCACAGCCTCTCCGTGCCCCCACTGTCCTCCCTGCACCTCCAGCTTTTCTCCTGCGGCTCCCAGGAACAGCAGCTGCCAACATGGCAGGATGGGGAGGAAGGATGAGGGCAGGTGGCTGCTTGGGAAAAAGACAAGACAATCAGGAACCATCAGAGCACAGGCCAGCCTGGCCCAGAGGCTGCACGGAGATGCCCACTCTCTGTGGATCGAGGGCCCAAATCCATGCCTCTGGTCCCTGCTTCTCTGCCCCTGGCCTGGCCCGGCCCAGCACTGCTCGTCTGGACTCTTGCAGTAGCCAACTTCTTGGTCTCCCTGCTTCGACTCTGGCCCTCATGCTCCACTTTTTCCATGTGGCAGAAGAGGATCTGTTGGAGGAGGGTCAGCTTATGTCCCTCCTCTGCTCAGACCCTCCCAGGAAAGGCCACATGGCTGCCCCACTCACACAGGCTTCTTGGATACAAAAGGCCTTGGCTTCAGCTGTGTGTCTGCCTGGAGCTCTCTCCCAGATAGCCCCTTCGCCAGCTCCAGCAAGTGTCACTTCCCAGAGCGGTCTCCACTGTCCCCCTGTGCTGGGCTGAATGGTGGCCCCCCCAAAAGATATGTCCACATCCTACCCCTGGAACCTGTGAGTGTGACCTTATTTGGAAAAAGGGTCTTTGCAGACGTGATTGTTAAGGATCTTGCAATGAGGTCATCCTGGCTTATCTGGGTGGGCCCTAAATCTAATATCCTTATAAGAAAAGTAGACACAGTGTGAAGGCCAGGTGAAGATGGAACAGAGCTGCGGCCACAAGCCAAGCAGCTCCAGCGGCCACCAGGAGGTGGAGGGTGCAGGGAGGATCCTCCCCGGAGCCCTGGAAGGGAGCCGGCCCCTGCTGGATTCAGGACTTCCAGCCTCCAGACAGACATCTGTGGCTTTGGCCCCGTTTGTGGAGCTTTCTTAAGACAGCCTCAGGACACCAACCACCCCCCCTTAATCCTGCAGCCAGCCCCTCCCCTGCACTAACTTGGTTTCCGCAGCACTTTGCACCTTTAAACTCATTACTTTTGCTGTTTATTCTCTGAAACATAAGCTCCCCCGGGCAGTGATCTGGGCGTTTTACCCACTGCTGTCTCCCCAGTGCCCAGGACAAATTCTGGCTGGAGGTTGGTGCTCCATAAACAGGTTGTTGAAGGGAGGAGAGTTCCTGCACGGATGGCGCTCCCCCACCCTCCAAGCTGATCTTGGTTTAAATGTCACCCCCTCCAGAAGCCTCCCCTGAGCCCCTCATAGCACCTCCCATAGGAAAGCCAGGAGGTCACCTGTCAGGTCAGCCTCACAGGGGCGGGGCCTTCCTGCAGGCTGGCGCCCAGGACCAACACCCACAGGACCACACAGTACAGGGGTGTATGGCTCAGAGAGCCTCCCCCAGACCCACCTCCTGGGGAGTTGCTAAGCAAACAGCAACCACCTCAGCCTTGCACAGTGTGCAAAGCACTCTCCTCGGTCTGCCTGGTCTGCAGGCTCCCTGGCGCCAAGTGGACACACCCTGTATCCTGACCAGGAACTGCTCAGCCACCCTCACCCATGCCCACATCAGGGAGAAGCCCACCTGGCTGGGGCTGAGAGTCCTCTGCGGACACACAGAGCGGCCTGGGTCAGTGCAGGTGCCAGCCAGCACAGTGAGAGAGGGGCTGCAGAGAGCCCAGGAGAGGCAGCGCCCTGTTCTGGTCTGACGCTTGCCAAAGTCAGCTCACTGCAATCCATGCCATGGCGACAGCTTCCGGACCTCATCTTTTGCCTTTAGGTCATCTCAGATAGAAGTGGACAAAGCCGCCAGGAGCAGCAGGGCCAGCTCAGACAAGGCCTTGAGTCCTAACGTAGGGAGGCTGGACTGGGCCCCGAGTCGTTGCTGAACACAAGCTGGGTTGGATAGGGTCCCCCCAAAGTGCACGGCCACCTGGACCCTCAGAATGTGACCTTATTTGGAAATAGGGTCTTTGCAAATGTAGTTAGTTAAGATGAGGCCATGCTGGAATACAGTGGGCCGTAAATCCCACAACTGGTCTCTTTATAAGTAGAGAATTTGGACACAGAGAGAACAGCACACAAAGACAGATGCGCAGAAGAGAGGCCATGTGAAGATGGAGCCAGAGAACACAGCGACGCGGCCACAAGCCAAGGACTGCCCGGAGCCACCAGAAGCCAGAAGAACCAGGGAAGGACTCTCCCCTACAGCCTCCAGAGGGAGCGTGGCCCTGCAGACACCCTGATTATGGACTTCTGGCCTGTAGAGCTCTAAATGAGTAAATTTCTGGGGTTCTAAGCCACCCAGTTTGTGGTAATTTCTTATGGCAGCCACAGGAAACATAATACACTAGCCTTAAGCAAGCATTTCTCAACTGGGGTCATTGTGCAGCCCCCTCCCCAGGAAAGAGCTGGCAATACCTAGGGACATTTTTGGTTGTCACAGTGGGGAGATGTTACTGGCATCTAGTAGGCAGAGGACAGGGATGCTGTTCTACCCAGACAGCACAGGACAGCCCCCAGGACAAACAAGCACCTGGCTCCAAACATCAACAGGTATAACCACTCATTGGAAGATTTCTCCCACCAGGCCCATCACGGGGTCCAGCCCCAGGTGGACACCTGAACATGGGACAAATGACCTATGAGCCTGGTGTCTGGCAGGACGCAACCAATGTTACCATCTTCATTTTAAACTGTGACTGAGATTGGAACTAGAAATCCTCAGTGCCCGTCACTGAAATTAGGTGGCCTTTGGCCTGGCAGAGCATGTGATTGGCAGGTTCTGGAGCTGGGGAATTGCTCCCAGCAGAGATGCCGAGAGCCTGGCCTCTTCCTTCAGGCCTGCTGGGGCTGGGCGTCCCAGGCAGGGGTCTATGAAATGAGGGGGGCAGCTGAGCACGCTCAGGGCCGGCAGGGGAGGACCGAGCCGTGGACCTCCGACGTGGCGGGGCTCATCGATGGCCACGAGGGAGTGCCTTGCGGGCTCCTGCTCTGGGCTGGCAGCAGGAGCCCCCAACCGCCCCCCTCCCCACCAGCACCAAGCTTCAGCGGGCTGTATGTCTGCCAGATGGCAACGCGCTATGTGTCAAGAGATAATCACTATTAAAAATTCACTGGGTTTTATTTTTATTTCTTTTTATTTTTTTAGGTTCCGTTTGGGCTCTCTGCTTCCTCCTAAAGAAGCTACCAAACTGCCACCGTTACACTGCCTTAATTGTCTCTAATTAAAAGAAACACTGGATCACCACGGTTTCTCCACCCTGGCAGCTGTGGGGCAAGCAGGTGGGGGATGGGCAAGGGGGGGGGCTGAGGCAACCCCACCCTTGGTGGGGGCCGGCTCCCCCGGCAGCCTGATGGCTGTGGGTCCTGCCTGCCCCACCAATAAGTGGAGCCTTCCCAGGGGCATCCACACAACCCTGCCAGACCCCATGCTCCCTCGAGGGTACCCAAGACAGACTCCAGCCATGTCAGAGGTGGGTCAGTCACCCTCAGAGCCAGCAAGTCCCAGGGAGGTGCCTCAGGGCAGAGGAGGTGGTGGCACCTCAGGCCTGGGGGGGCAAGAGCAACCCCCCAGGCCCATGCCACCACTGCAGGAATCACGATGAGGACAAGGTACCAGGGCAGCCAGGGGTACCTGGCTGGGACACTTTGACAGGCTGTGGCCCCAGCTCCCCTCCCCACCGTGGGTGACCCTAATCTTCTGCAGTCAGGTGGCCATTCGGGTGGCTGCTTGGGAAAGGGCTGGATTTTTGCTATGCTCATTTCAGACTGGAGAGCATCCTCCTTCCAGTCCAACTGGCTGATGTCCCCCACCTGAGATGGGGACCAGAGAGGTAAACTGACATCCCAACCTCATGGGGTGGCAGGACACATCCCTGGAGCCATGTCAGATGTGTCTCTTGGCTGCCCCACAATACTGGGGGCCTCAGAGTCCATGAGCAAAGTTAGACAGTATTTTTAATCATTACATATTTTAAAAATATGTAAAGGGGAAAGGATGATGTGTTATCTTAGGGTTGCCTTAACAAATGACCAAAAACTGGGTGGCTTAAAACAACTGAAATTTATTCTCTCACAGTTCTGGAGGCCAGAAGTCCAATGTCAAGGTGTCAGCAGGACAACACTCCCTCCAGAGGCTCTGGGGAGGATCCTTTGCCTCCTCCAATGGCTGGTGGGTGCCAGCATCCCCTGGCTTGTGGCTGCCTCACTCTAATCTCTGCCTCTGTCTCCATGCGGCCTTTCTCTCCTGTGTCTGTTTTCTCTTCTATCTCTATAAGGGCCCTTGCCATTGGTTTTGGGGCCCACTTTAAACCAGGATGATCACATCTCAAGATCCTTAACTAATTACATCCACAAAGAATCTATTTTCTAATAAGGTTGCATTCTGAAGTTGCTGGATGACATGGATTTTGGGGGGTACACCATTCAACCCAGTACAGATGGCCTACAGTGTCACCAGCATACTAAAACTAGTATTACCCTATTGTTCTTCCAGAGCTCATACTCTTAGACGTCAATAGATGGGAAAACACAGCCACTTTTGCCAACACCTGTTCTGGATGGTACCAGGCAGGGAGGGGAGAGAGATGGCCAAAGCTCTCCAAGGTAGGGCCTATGGATGGGTAGGGGGGTGGTCCTCCCACAGGCTCAGAAGAGTCCTAAGAGAAGCTGGTCCAGCCCTTCATGGATTTAGGGAAGCCGAGGCCCTGGGAAGCCTTCAGCTTTGCCCAAGGTTCTGGAATCTTCCCTGTTCCTCCAGGGCCTTCCCCTATTCTTGTGGTACAAGGAGCTCCAAACACGGACACAAAGACCTGACAGATGAGAGGCAGCCGACCATGAGGACCTCTGGCAGGGGTTTCGAGGTGGGCAACGGCTCTTGGGATGAGGCCAGGGGTCACTCTAGAAACAAAATAAGGGATGAGAAGAGAGGCAGTCCTGACACGGGAGAAGGCAGGGCTGCAGCCCCAGATCCCTCCCACACCCCGTTCTCCTCTGCCCCTCTGCGTAGCTGCAGATGCAAAGAATGTTTCAGGTCCCAGCTCCGAGAGGAGCTAACGTTTACTAAGTACTCTACATTCTGAGCATTGTCTACACGTATTAACCACTTAATCCAACACCCCTAGGAGGTATGTGCCGGTTTTGAAACACGTCCACAAATTGACACTCTTCCCATCCAGACGTAGCATCTTTTTGCCTTTTCCTTGAACCTGGGGGGGCTTTGGAGGCTGTGTCAGAGCAGAAGTGATGCCAGGTGACCCCTGAGACCAGGTCAGGAAAGGACACACAGCCTCTGCTGCTTTCTCTCTGGATACTGGCTCTTCCCAGCCCAGCCACTGGACGGGAGTGAGGAATCGGCAGGATAACCCAAACCCAGACCCCATCCAACTACAACCACAGGAGAGACCCCAGGTGGGGACTGCTTGCTGTACCCAGATTCACAAGGAAACAAATGTTTCTTATTGTTTTAAGCCACCACCGTCTTGGGGCAGTTTGTTACATATCAATAGCTAACAAGATAGGTGCCATTATACTTGCCCTTCTATAGAAGAGAAAACTGAGGCGTGGACAGGTTAAGTGTCTTGCCCAAGGGCACAACAGTAAGAGGCGGATCCAGGATGCAAACGCAGCAGGCTATCTGGCTCCAGATCCACACCCCCAGTCCAGAGCCCAGGCGAGGGTAGAGACGTGGGCGCCCCACGCTAACTGGGAGGGCCCTGCTGTCCTCACCTGGACGCTGAAGCCCAGGCCCCCCCAGCCACTCCGTCGCCCACCCAGGCGCCCACTCACTTCTTCAGCTTCTTCTTTCCTCTCTGAGGGGGCTCTAGAGATTTCTTTTTTTAATCTGCAAACCTGGAAATGGTTTTTCTGCTTTACTTACTGGAAGACAAAAAGCAGAAATGATGCCGCCTTTGTCACCACCACCCCCGTGAGACTCCACGGCCCTGGCAGAGGTGTGGCCACCTGGGCCTCTATGTAGGGCTCACGAACGCCATGCTCACCTCCCAGGGATGCTAAGCCCTCGGGACCAACAAGCTCAGCTGCCAGCATTTGCCATCGGGGCCCGTTTGAGGCCACAGAATCTCAGGCGACAGCACCTGGCCTGGGCTTGTTAGCATTGGCAGTCACAGCAAGGGGCCAGCGGAGTTCAGACAGCCCCCAGCCCCCGTCAGCTGTCGGGGGCGCCTGGGACCGCTCCTGCTTGGGGAATGATCAGACAACCAAGCCTGCATGGCCTTTCATTTCGACACACAATGAAAGCATCGCTGCCTTCCAGAGCCTGGCCCCTTGTAGAGTGGTCAGCCGGCAGGCAGCTGGGTTGCTCTGACCCAGCTCCCCTGGGCGATCCACCCCACACCCCCTCAACAACTGACCGCACGGTCCACCAAGGCGCCCGTGTTCTAACGTTCCCACAGCTGACTGCTGTCACTGACATGTGAACCTGCTCTCTGGGCTCCAAGGAAAACGCTAAGCTCTTAGGGCTGGGTCTACACCCCCACCAACGAGCTCCTCCACCCAGGGGACTTGGAAACAACCATAAGGCATCCCGAGTACCCACGCCGACTCTGGATTCTGTCCCAACAGCCATCAGAACAAAGTACTCGCTGAATATTCAGGAACTGGAACCAAACACACATCGGTCTGGCCAGAAATATGGTCATCCTGTACTCATTCAACAAGCATTTACTGGGCACCGACTGCATACTCAGCACGCTGGGAGATTCTGAGATGAGAGTGAAAAGGATCTTCCCTCAGGGAACTTCTGTCTGACAGGCAGAGAAAATAGGTACAAACATGTGGATTTCACTGAGAAAAAAAATAATGAGCCATGAAGCCAGGAGGAGGCAGGAGAAATGACTTATGGCTGGGCAGAATCTGGAAGGCTTTTTGGAGGAGGTGGCATTCAAGCTAGGCCTTGAGGTATGGGGAGATTTTAGGAGAACCAGGAAGGCTTCCCGGGTGGAAAAAAAAATAATAGCAGTGGACATTTATTATACTGACAGTGTGCAGCCATTATTAACTGGACTGACATATTCATCCATAGCACAAATGGGAGAATGTGGCACACAGAGATCAGGTCACTTGCTCCAGGTCACACAGCAATAACATAACAGAGAAGCAGGATAGGAACTCAGGCCTGATGCTCTTTACTGCTATGTTATCCCTCCCCCATAGCCAAGGTACCAAGCAGAGATGGGAACGGCCAGGGCAGAGCAAAGAAAAGCCACACGATTCAGCTAGCTTGAGAGTTGGGCAGGCCACAGAGGAGGTGGGACTTCTCACCCAACTGCTGCATCCTGTGGGGAACAAGCGTCCGTCTCAGACTGGTGGGCACTGGAGTGACCAGATCTTTCTGGAGCAGAAGGAAGAGGCACCCAGCAGCCACAGATGGCCAACCAGGGATGTGACCCTGGGTGGGACTGCCCGGGCTCCCACTGGCCTCTCCCCTCACTACCTCATTAGCCGTGTGGCCCCAAGCAGTGAGCACCGTCTGTTTCCTCACCTGCACAAATGAGAGGGCGCAAAGCCAGCACCTCCTCCTCAAGCTGCTGTGAGGACCAAGGGGTGACCACAGGTAAAGGATGGGCCATGCACATGGGGAGCCCCCATTCCATCTGTGAGGGGCCTCTTCGAGCCCCTGTAGGCAGCCAATCCAGCGCTTAACACAGGCCTCTCCGGACAGCACTCTCCTCCCTGCCCCGCTAGCCCAGCTTTGGAAACAAAGTGAGAGCCCTTCCCGCTGCATGGAGGTCAGCTCTACACCTGGACAGGGGGCCCGGGTGGTGGACGGGGACCAGCACAGGATGTAACAACCGCACACCGTAGGCCAGGTACATGATCTGTCTGGCAGATGGTGGCACATTCCTGAGGCTCAAAAGCACCCTGTGCAACCCGTGTGACCATCATCTCTGGGGGAAACAGAGGCTCCGAGACACCGCATGACCGGGCCAAGGTCACACAGCTGGTAAGAGGCCCACTGGGGCTGCCAGGGCCCCCTCCTCTAGCTGGGCACCTGGGGGAGGAACAATCAGAGGATGCCAGGCAGAGGGGAGCAGTGATCAAACACTGCAATGAGAAGAATTTTGTAGGTTCACTTAGCTTAGAGGAAAAAAGCCTCCCCTTTCTCTAAGCCGCTGCCCCCCACCCTGGCCCCCCAGGAGAGCACTGGAAACCACCTAAGCCGACATCTGATGGACAGGGATTTGTTTTAAGCTCTTTCTACCCACTGGACTATAATCACCAACCGTTCACGACCTCTCCGCAAATGACTCTCCCCCCCCCTGAGTTTTCAAAAGGCAAAAAGCTTTAAAAGCTGCAGTTCAAACAGGCAGAGAGGTGCCCGCAGAGAGCTGAGGGGCAGCAGGGAGGCAGGAGGGGCCGGGCAGGAGGGGGTGGGGTGCAGGAGGGCCTCTCCCCACTCCACAGCCCTGGCCCACCTGGAAGGAAAGGCCAGCAGGTGAGGTGCCCCAAGGTCAGGGTGTCCAACCCTGCATGGGAGGGAGCTGCCCTGAGGCCATGGTCCCTGCCCGTTCTGTCACCAGAGCCATCCTGAAAGGACCCTGAGTTTTGCGACTGCCCATCGCTACCTGCTCTCCCCCACCCGCTCCACCAGCTCCATCTGCCCCTCCACCGAGGACCTCAGAGGTCCCTTCCCTGCCCACTGCCAGCTTCACACCCTCATCCTGCGGCACTGTCCTGGGCCTCTGAAACCTGCTAAGCCCCTCTCTGATGGGACAGATGGGTACCAACCCGCCACAGACTCCCTGACACTTCTTATGCCCTCCCTGCCTGAGCCAGCAATGCCAGCCCTGGCGCCTTGAGGGAGTTCTACTCAGGGGCCTGAGATGGGCCCAGGGAGGTGCTTGGCAGCTTGGGAAGAGGGTGAGTTTGGGGAAACAGTTCAACCCACAAAACACACCCCAGGTCCCACCTGTGCAAGTGAGGGAAAGAAACACACACACCTCCCTCTTCTTTGCCCCCCACACTCACGGCCAGCATTGAGGACCCCACCCCCAGGATGCTGCAGGGCCCTGAGCAGCAGCAAGCCTGGCGCAAGGGGCCACTTCCCCAGGCACAGTGTGAAGGTGATTTTCACCTGCGCCGCCCTAGAAGTGCACCGGCACAGCCAGACCGCAGGCAGATGGGGTCTTTCTACTTTAAAAAAATAAGTCCATGGCTTCTTTTCTGAGTGACAGGGTGAGGACACGGTGCTGGAGAGCACGTGCATGGCCTGGAGGTGATGGGGCTGGAGGGTGAGGCGGGGAAAGCCCGGTCCAGGCTGGTGGGGGGGAGGCGCGCCCCGGAAAGTTCCATCCCAGGCTCTCCCCCACTCCGCGGGCCTGCGAGGGGAGCACTTACTGAGATTCTGGAGCAGGGACGACCAGGTCTTCATGCTGAGCATGCTGTGCCGCCCCCGTCGGGGCCCCAGGGACCCGTGGGACTCTAGGAGGCGCTTCCCCGCATAGCCTGCGGCGGCGACTCAGGGTCACCAAGCGCCGTGCGCCCCTCCTTCACGCTGCGCGCTGGGGGCTGGGAACCCGGGGAGATGCCAAGAGGGGCCGAGGAGGTCACGGGACAGCCGAGGATGTCCCCGGAGGGGGTGGGGAAGGGAGCCCCGGGACTCTTGGGGGGTCACGGAGCAGCCAGGCGTCCCCGCGCGCTACGCGCCCTGCCCGCCTGCCGCGCCGAGCCCGGGGAGGGCCGGGCCGCCGCTCACGCCGCCCCCCCCGCCCGCGCGCCCGGCAGCCCCCGCTCCCCTGCACTTGATAACGCGCTTGTCAAGACTGCTGAGTTGTTCCTGACCTCTCCCCCGCCGCTGCTAATTAAGGCTCCGCCGTGACAGTTCAAGTGCCGAGCATCAAGTTTGCAGAACCAAAGCCTCTAATTGGGGCCGCTTTTCATTTCTCCATCCCGCGGGCTGGGGCTCCCCGGACCTGGGCACTGGCGCATTTTTCTTTTGTATTTTTCATCAGGGAGGAGGAGAAGGAGGGGGACGGGCACCAGGAGAGGAGGGCAGGCAAACCACCAAAAGGCTTAGGGTGGGGGGGCCTCTCCTGCCCCCCAGTAGCCAGGCAGCGGCCACAGGACACCTCCCTCCCAGCCCACCTGACACCTCTGCTAACGGGGGTCGCGGAGCTCCCAGACTTGGGGCTTTAAGGAGCTGAGCCCAGTCCGCTGGAGGCGACTGCGGGGGTGCCTGTCCCACCCCCTGCCCCTGAAGCACGCACAGGGAGCACAGACCCCAGGCTGGGTGCTCCCCAGGGGGCAGAGGGTGTGTGTAGCCCGCGGGGCGATAGCCCTGCCCAGCGCCGCCCGCCCCGGGTGGGAGGGGTGCTCAGCCTCAGCCCGCTCCCCCGGGGCTCGCTGGCCTCTCCTTTCCAAGTGCTGCGAGCGCCGAGGCTCTTAGTGCCTCTTCAAGCTGCCTTTCTCCTCACCGCCTACTAAATCAAGCGGGCGCTGAGAGCACCGGCTGGGAGGAGAGCAGGAAGGAGGGGCAGGACCTCGCGCCGGCGCTCCAGCAGCAGGGGCGGCAGCGAGGGGCCCAGCCCCGACGAAAGACGGCGTTGGGGACTGGCGGGCAGCACGGGAGGAAACTCGGCAGGGGCTGCAGGAGGTCGGCAGGGCTGGCGCGCTGCAAGGGGATTATAGACACTCAGGCCAGCCTGGCTTTCCAGGTGATTCTAATTAAATTGGAGGGGCTTTAGTTTGAGCCACTACCTAGGGGATTCTTATGATGAGTCAAGTTTGAGAAACATCAATCTACACGGGGGGGGGGGGACCTCAAACCTTGCAGCGTATTAGAACCACCTGGGGTGTTTTTAAATTAGCGCTCCCCCTCCCACCCCCACCCCCTTCCCCAGCTTGTCTGGGCCTCACCTATACAAATGACATCACACCTCTGGGCACGGACCCAGGTATCAGTATTTATTTTATTTTTATTTATTTTTTAATTTATTTATTTATTTTAGAGACAGGGTCTTGCTCTGTCGCCCAAGCTGGAGTGCAGTGACATGGTCACAGCTCACTATAACCTCAAACTCCTGGCTCAGTATTTTCTAAAGTTCCCTGGAGAGTTCCAACGTGCAGCCGAGGTAGAGAACCTCTGTTCCACCCCCATGGTTCTTAATGGGGGGGGTGTCCTCCAGGATATGTTTGGCAACCAACCTCTGCAGACAGCTGGGGGGCAGGGTCAGAGCTTGCCTGAAGCAGGTGCTCCTTAAGGGTGTGGGATGAGAGGGTCCAGGCCTCCCTCCCACTCCACAGCCGACTCCTTCCCACGGGGCTGTGTCTGGCTGGGACTGCCCCATTACAGTCGCTTGCTATTAATCTCCTAACTCCCATCCCACTGGGCCAGGCCCCTCCCCAGCGGTCCCCTGACTTCACAGCCTTACTTGCAGCCACTGTCATGGCCCCTGAGTCTGCTCTGCTGCAGCAGAGCCACCCCCACCCCACCCCGCTTTCCTCAGCTCATTCCCCAACACAGCCCCCGGCCCTGGGACGTTCCTCGCCTTGTGAACGTCCTTCCTCAAGTGCAGGACCACAGGACTACAACTGCCCTGGGGTGCTCGCCCTTCATGCCTCCAGAGTGACATGTGCTTGCGCAGTGAGAGGTCACTGAAGGCTCCTGCTGGCGCAGTTTGGAGGAGCCACCCAAACTCCAGCCAAGGTGGGTCCCCCATTTTCTGCTTGTCAGTTTGCTTTTGAAACTAAGCGCTGGACTTCACGTTATGTACCTTGCATTTTACTGAGTGCTTTCTTCCCATTGTCCAGCAGATTAGCAAAACAACTTGGTTCCCAAATCCAAATAGTCCAGCATCCCTCCCACAAGGTTAAGGCATGGTTGTCACCCCTGCTGGCCATGACATTTGGGGAGTTTAAGAAAATATCAGGCTGGGCCCCACTCCTGACCACGCATATCAGAATCTCTGGGGAGGGGGCCCAGGCTTCAGTATGTCTGAAGCTCCCAATGGGCAGTTAGGGCTGAGAATGGCTGCTGGAAGGATCACAAGGTCTCCCCCAGGCCAGCCCATTTGACCTTGAATACACTTGTAGGGAAGTATCTTATCTGGCCAAGAGACTGGGCTGGGAGCTCACATGCCTCCAGGACAGCATGTCCCTGCTTATCCAAGGCCAGCAACTGGGTGAAGGTATGTCCAGTGTGGGATTCTGGGGGCCCCTCCGGTCCACCCCACCAGGAGGACAGGATCCTAGGGAAGTGTGGGGTCTGCTGCCTGGTGAGAACTCTTTTCGGAAGCCGCCAGGAGGAGCCGGGAGAGCGGACTGAGATCCAGCTGGGCCTTTGACTCACTGTAGGAGCTGGAGCTCAGGTGAGCAGCTCAGGTTTCCCAGGCATCAGCAACCTCCTCCGTAGAGGAGCAGGGTGAATGCTCATTCAACTCTGCACGCAGCAAGTGCTCAAGGCCAAGGAGAGAAAGCTGCTGGGGAGGAGAAGCAAAGTCTTCACAATGACTTGTCCGAGGCCACATGAACTTGCAGGCTGTCCGTATTCTCATCCATATGATGGGCACACTGGGCTAAATGATCCCCAAGAGTCCTCTACCTCTAAGCCACCCCTTGGCATAAGTTAACAGATCCCAGCCATGCCCCACTAAGCATGTGGGCTAAAGAGACTGAGCACAGCAGTGGAAATGAGCACCTCGGCCTCCCCAGGGTGAAAAGGCAGCTGGCTGGTTTGTGCTCTAAGCCCCTGGCAGTGAATTGGGTGGTGGTGATGGGAGCCAGTAGGAGCCCTGGGAGCTGGGCTGCTGAGTACAGTTGTCCAAATTGTTCACTGCATGAGAGCTCCTGGATGAAATGGCGAGTTGGAGCTGAAACCCAGCCCTTCCTCTACTTATCAAGGAGAACCTGGGCACGGGATATGTCTGCCTGGAGGAAGAGGCACTTTCTTCTAATTGGCATCAAGGACCTGTATGGGCTGGTGGTGGCCCTGCTCAGGAAGGCCTCCTGCTTCTCAATTCCTGCCCTCTTGGCTCGAAAGCCCTTTACTAGGGATATTCTTCCCTCCTGCTCTGACAGCACAGACTAGACATACAACTTCCCAGGAAGGACACAGACTCTCAAAATCACGGGAAGGGATAAATGATAGACACCTCCAGTTCCTGGGTGTGGGTGGAGACAAGACACAGAGGGCACCCGTGGGCAGCGTTTGGGGCTAGTAGGGTTATCATTCTAGATGAATTCCGCCTGCCTCGCAACTTGGCCCTGATGCTGTGCTTTCTGGGTGAATGAGCACAGGCATCGTTAGAAGCTACTGAGTAAGCAGAAGACAACGTGCATGTTGTCACAGACAGCAGCAAAAGGAAGTCCTCAGTCCTGGCTCAGCCCCTGAGACCAAAGCAGCAGGCACTAAAAACAGCAAATTCTCCTGAGGGTGGGGAGGGTACTGCCTGCCCGGGAGACCTGAAGGCAGGGGCAAGGTTTCTCTGCAGCAGGGAGGTGAGCGCTTCCTGCTGAAGGGCAAACGAACACAGTCCCCCTCTAGCCTTGGAGGGAGGTTTAGCAGCAGAAAGAAGAGGAGGCCCTCACACTCCCTGGACAAAGTGACTTTATCCTTCCTGCAGCACAGGTGTCCTCACACTTTAGGGAGTGCCAGAATCCCCCGGCAAGGCTTGTGAAAACACAGACTGCTGGGCTCTGCCCCCAGCATTTCTAATTCAGCCTGTCTGGGGCGGGGCCTGGGAACCTGCATCTCTAACGAGTTCCCAGGGGATGCTGCTGCTGGTCTGGGACCCCACTTTGCAAGCTGCTGGCCTGGCGAGGGAGCTACCTGCAATGTTGAGCCCCTGCCCCTGGACCAGGCACATAGTGGGCCCTCCTCTCCATCTGGGCCATCCTGGTATCCGAGGCAGGGCCTCCCTCCCTCTGCCCCCCTCCCACTCCCCTCCCACTGCTCCTGGCCTCCCTGGGCCCATCCTTCACTCCAGCCCCTTGCTGGCTGGGGCCTTGCGGCTTGCACTTCGGCCTGTGCCTCCATTCTTACCTGAGCGTCTGCTCTTTGAGGGCAGAACTGTCTTTTCTGGAATATCCCATGGCATCCAGCCGGGAGCCAAGCAGGGGGTCCCTAGAGCTGGAGGGGGGCCCAGAGATGGCTGGTCCAATCCCCTGAGCCCTCAGAGGCCAGGTCAGCACGGGCTGGAGCCACAGAGGGGGCTCCAGGAAAGCCCAGAGCAGAAGTAGGGTGTGGGGGCACCACCTCGCTCAGGAGATGGGAGCCAGGGAGCCGGGGAGCCGGGACGGGGTCACTGCTCTGTGCTCAGTCTCCTCATCTGTAAAATGGGGTCAATAACAGCTACCTGTGTCCCAGAATACAATGAGGCCCTGGTGCACAACATTCACTTGTGACGCATGTTGGTCACCATCATTACTGTTACTGGAGGGTGGGCACAGCTCTAAGTCCTGGGCATGTTCTCTGCGCTCAGCAGGGGGCTCAGGGCAGCTCCCTCAGCCCCCAGTGTCTGCCCCCCGCCCAGCCACCTCACCCAGGGAGGGAGGCTGTGTGCCGGTGGCCGGGGCCCCGGAGGGAGCCCGCCCCGCCCTCACCATGCTCTCTACCTGCCCAGCTCAGCCACCAGGTCCTGGGGCAAGGACACATTTTAGAAGGCTGCTGTGCTGACCCTACTGGACAGGAGAGAAACCCAAGATGGTCTGTATCCCCTTCCCAGGCTGGGAACCACCAGAGGCAGCCTCTCCCCTGCGGCTGCCAAATTCCTGGACTTCATGGCCAGGCGGGCAGCTGCAGTCCAGGCCTGGGGGGGGGGTGTCGCTGGCCCCCGTGCTGTGGCTCAGGAGGAAATCCAGGTTCTCCCCTCTCCTCCCACAGTGTCTTCCTCACCCTGGGGTTCTGGCGTTTCCTAGATAAGCTCTGGTGGGGCCTCTCCCCTCCCCCATCCTTCTCTGGCTGTTTGCCGTGTGATCCCAGCGGCCTCTAGGGCAGACCCCCTGCCCTCTCTTCTGGGGTCAGAGGAAGGCAGGGAGGCTGAGGCCAGCCTGGCTCCCCCTCAGCCATCCCGGGTGGCAGTGACCTCAGGACACCCACCTCTGAGGCTCATTTATCAGAAGGTGTTTCAGAGCCCACTGGCAAAGCCTTCCAGAAAGGAGGCTGCAGAAGCCCTTGGTCAGCTTTTTTTTTCAGGAGTGGTTTCTCGTGACTCAGCAAGGAAAGGCCTGTTCTGTCCTAGGCTGTCGCTGGCATCTTCTTTTGAAAACACAGCTTGCCCATGGTCTCTCCTGGGAGTCTTGCCGTCCCTGGCAGTGCCATGGGGGACAGAGGGTGGCTTCTTCCCTCCAGGGCCCTGGGTTACCACAACAGCCTCCCAGCAGGCCTCTCAGACCACCTACGTCACCCTGCTGCAATTTTCCTGCCTAGAAATGCTCAGATTAATCTTCTTTAAATACCACTTAGCTGCCTTGAGTCCTTTCTGGAAGCAGACATGGCAAAAATCACACACACACACAGCAGGGAGATGACCATCCCCTCCCTGTCCTCAAGGCACCTGGTCTCTGCCGCAGTGGCCTGGCTTTCATGGCAGTGTGAACTGGTGAGCTGTGGCTGCTGGGGATACGAGTAGTTTGGAAACTCAAACTGGAAGGCAGAGGAGGGTGGAGATGAGTGGCCCCCGCTGCTCCAGGACAAGCTCTGGGGGTCCCACTGCCAGACTGTCCTCCTGCAGGCCCTTCCTCCTGGAACGCCCCTCTCTCCCCACTCTGCCACACCACATCCTGACGCACCAGCTCTGTCGGTTGTCAAAACCAGACAAAGACAGATTCCCTTTGCACCACACCAAGGGTCCGGCACAGGTGTCCCCAAATACCATCCTGTCCCTCAGCAACTCTCCTCTGAGCCAAGACTGTGTTAACTCAATATGGCACCAGCCTCCCCTGGACACAGGTGAGGTCAGCCCGGTCAAGAGGGGTCAGATGCCTAAGTTCTGTTACTGAACAACTGGGTTTCCCCGGGCAAATCATTAACCTCTCTGAGCCTGTTTCCTTATCTGTAAAATGGGGATACCACTGTACCTCCTCACAAGGTCATACAGAGGATAACACAAGCTCATACACGTTCCTAAATTGCATAGAGCAGGGCTTGACACCCAGGGGCTGTCCCTGGGAGGGAAGGGCATTTCAACCCCGGGTGGGGGCCTGGCAGGCCTGAGGTCCGGGGGGAAGAGTGAAAGCATCCCACGCACACAGCTGCCTGCACATGAATGAGTCACATTTCCCCCCAAGCTTGTGAGAAATTGAGAGCAAACCCCCCCAGCATGGGAAGTCTCGGCCGCCTAAAGTTGCGTGTGGGGAGGCAGGGTACAGCACATCAGGCTCCCCGAGTCTGTCTCTGACCTGAGCCTGGGCCGTCAGTTCCTCGGCCAAGCAGGGGCCCCCACACGGGCAGAGGCTCTGCTTGCCCCTCCTGTTTCCCAGGCAGCCCCTGTACACCCCAAGCCCACCTGAGCACGGGGCGTGAGTAGGGGTTGTGGGGCTGTTTGAACCTCTGCTCCACGACGGGTGGAGTTTCTGCGTCTCTCTTTCTTCTTCTGTAACGAGGGACTCTAGGGCCCACGTGGAGGAGAATGAAGCTGTGCTCAGAATGATGACCCCACCCACAAAGGCTCACTGTAGCCCCTGCCACACCAGGCCCATGACCCCAACTCCCTCATTTAACCCTCACAAAGTCTCACAAGGCACACCCATGTCTGTCCCCACTTACAGAGGAGGAAAGGGCACATATGGGGCCTGCACAGAACCTGGCACCCAGGAGACCCAGCCAGGGGATCTACTTCCTTTGAAGAACCACCTGGTGTCTGCAGCAGGTTGAATTTGGCTCCCCAAAAAGATACGTCCACACCCTCACCCCCTGCACCTGTGCCTGTGACCTTATTTGGAAACAGGGTCTTTGCAGATGTGATCAAGTTAGGGAATTCGAGATAAGATCATCCTGGATGAGGATGGGTCCTAAATCTGAGGACAAGTGTCCTTAAAGGAGACAGAAAAGGAGAAGACAGGAGAAGGCCATGTGACAATGGAGGCAGAGCTTGGAGTGATTCGTCTACACACCAAGGAATGCCAAGGATGGCCGGCACCCGCCAGGAGCTGGGAGAGAGGTCTGGAACAGAGTCTCCCTCACAGCCTGCAGAGGGAACCAATCCTGCTCACACCTTGATTTTGGACTTCTCTAGAACTATGACAGAATAAATTCATGTTGTTTTAAGGCACCCAGTTTGGGGTGATTTGTTACTGCAGCCCCAGAAAATGCAGACAGTGTCTGCCCCAGGAGCCTGGCCACACGAACACTCTCGGGCAAATGTGTCTGGCCAAGAGGGAACCGTCAGCTCAGAAGGCCTTCTTGAGCCCACTAGCAGCAGAGGAAACTGAGGCTCAGAGATGTGCCTTGCCGTGGCTGCCTCTCCTGGCCTGCTCTGCCTCAGCTCACAGTACTCTGTGGGCCCCTCCCCTGCCTCCATGGGCAGCCACTCCCCGGGTCACCGTCTGAGCCCCTGACTACCAGGAGAGTGTGCAGGCCCCAAGAAGTTCAGAGGGGCGAGAGGGCTTCAGAGAGGGGCAGCCAGCAGGTGGGGCCAACCCTGCACTCCTTCCTTGGTCAGACACACATCTGAGGGGTCTTCCCAAATCTGAGTGGGGAAATGCGGTGTGGATGGGGCAAGGGAGGGACTTAGGTAAGCAGATCACCCACAGGAAAGGCAAGGGCTGCCCCCTTCCCTGGCGCCCTGGGCTCTAGACCCCAGGCAAGAACTGACCCTGAGCCCACCCCAGCCCTCAGCAGCTGGGGCTCCAGCAGCCACGCTCCGCCCATGGCCACCACCCAACGGGACCCACCCCACCCCACCTGCTGACTTCATCCTGCTGACAGAGGTGCCCTCACACCTCAGCTGGGGGCCCCGCCCTCACCAAGCAGCCCTTGCCCCCAACCCTCCATGGCAAATCCTTCCCTGAGAGTCCATGAGTCCTTACAGAGGAGACAACCACAGGCCTTCATGTGGGAACAGCCGGAGCCCACAGGGGCAGGGGAGTCCGGGGAAGGAGGCTCTGCGGAGCAGGAGGCAGCACTCAAACCAGGCTTCCAGAAGAATCTGCCTCCTTTAGACCAGGGGCTTCCGGTCACACCTGGGGTAGCTTTGAAAAATCCCAGTGGCAGGGCTACAGTCCCAAATCAACTAAGTCTGAACCCTGGGGGTGTGGCCCGGCTATCAGCATTTGTTGGAGCCTGTCCCCAGGTGATTCCCTGAGCAGCTCCAGACAAGAGGGAGAGGTGGGGGCCGGAGTGGGGACACACCACCCGATGTTAATTACCAGGGCCCCTGGCCTGTCCCAGCTCGTGAAAGCTGGACAAATAAATAACCACGCTGGCAGGGCCGTCAAGCATCATCAAATTACGGATGCGAGGAGTCAGACAGCTTGACTCTCAAAACATAATCGGTCTAATTGCAGGGCCTCAGCGTGGGCCAGGGTGGCGAGCGGCTTCCGCACTCCGATTTGTTCTATTAACATCCAGTTACTCGAGCCGGGCCCAGGTCCCTCTGTCAGGCACAAGGATGCATCTCTGGGCATGGTCTCACCTGGCACCAAGACAGAGGTATTGGATGCGGATGCTTTTTGCTTATGGCATATGGGCCCTGGTTCTCTCTGGGAGCCAGAAAGTGGGGAACAGGCAGGTGGCCTCCCAGGCCAGGTGGCCTTTGTGAGGAGCCTGGAAGTGTGACCGTGGACTTCAGTGTCTCCCCCGGGGAAACCAGGTGTGGTACATCCACACAACAGAGCACTACCCTGCAACAGAAGGGAACCAACTACCAGTGCACGCAACAACGTGGGTGGACCTGGATGTCCACCACAGCACGCTGAGCGCAAGATGCCCGCTACAAGTCTTCCTGCTGAACTCGTCTATCTACACGCCATCCTAGCCGGGGGCAGGGGAATGACCACAAAGGGGCACAACAGAATTTTCCAGGGAGGGGGCAAGAGTTTTATGTCTTGATTGTGGTGGTGGTTTCACCACTGTATGCATTTGTGAAAACTCACCAAACAGTACACTCAAAAACAGCGAATGCTATTGTGTGGAAGCTGTATCTTTACAAACCTGGTTTTTAAAAAAGACATAAGGTGCCTTTTTAAAGAGCTGGCCACAGTGTATCCTACATGGTGACGGGGTGGCTGGGTGTAGCTGTGCAGTTCAGATTCTACACCGAGGGGCTGGAAGGAGAAGGCCATGTAGGCTGAGACCAGGCCCTTCCTTGGTAGGCCAAGCTGGAAGCCCTGGTGGGCACAGTGTGGCAGGAAGCGGGGCAGTGGGCTATTGGTAATTCATCTGCCAGAGGTGGTGCAACGTTTTGTATTTTATTCCCCACAGGGGAAACGGCATTATTATTGTCATTGGTATTGTCATCATCAGATCGTCAAATGTGGATCTTCAAATCTAACCCTTACATTTTATAGGAGACAGGATCAGAGAAGTCAAGCAATCTCTCCAAGGCCACACAGCAGCACTCCAAACTCAGCCATGCTGGCCCGTGAGCCCCCAGCTCACAATCACTACACTCAGCCACCTCCTCAAAGGCAATCAGTGATTACTGAACGCATCTTAGCTGGGTAGAAAACAAGGCAATTGGGCTTCCTAAGCCTTGATCCCAGAAGTGAGGGTAGGAGCCGCTGCTTGCTCATATTTCCAATCAATCTTACTTGGCAAGCATTCCTTGTTTCATCTGGGCCTTACAGAAACTGGATTCTCAGGTGGCCAAAGGTGGCAAGGCAGGGCCATGTCCACAGCCTGGTCTGGACACCAGGGCTCTGCTCTCCCCTCCCTGACACTGCCTTGCCCAGCTCAGGGAGGCCCAAGGTTTCCTGGCCACCCCTTGGCTTTGTTTTTCTGGGCCCTTCCAGGCCCAGAACCATCCAGAAAAGTCGGTTAGGCCAGGAACAGCTGCCTGCCGCCTCCTGAATGCCTCAGATGTGGTATGCGGCAGGAGCCCCGAGCCAATGCGCTGCCACTAGGTGAATTGGGCCACCATTAGAGTCACAAAGACCAATTATGACGAGAGGAAAAACAGCCTTCCATTCTCCCAGGGCACCCCGGCCAGCTGCTCCCTGCTCCCACCTCGCCAGCCCCACGGGGCTACTCCAGGCGGGGTTTCCAGCCTGGCTCCCTCCTGCACCCCTGGCCACCTGCCTTTGACAGAGTCAATATTGACGCCCGCCTAAACCTCCCACTTTGGCATGTGAGGGCTGAGGGGGTGGAGGCACCAGGAGAGGCAAACAGCTCCTGGATTTTCGACTCAATTGCTGCGCGGAGAGATGAGAAATTGCCTTTCTGACCCAAAACCGGAGTTCACAGCTGCACTTCATTACGGATTTCTCCAGGAGGCCCTGGGAGAGGCTCTGCTCGGGAAGGGCTCACCTGTTAGCAGCAGCTGCTGCCTGCCTCTTTCATAAACACGTTGGTGGTTTCCTGCCTGGGGTTGCAGGGCTGGGGACGTGGGTGGCACGGGGCAGGCTGCCAGCGGTGCCCCTGACACCCCCTCCCACTGCCCCCTGCCAGTCTGCATTAATTCAGCGGGTAAAGGAAGGAAGAGGTGCCAGATAAGTGGGCAGGAGGGAGAGGAAATGGCCACGGTCTGGGTTTTGCTCTCTTTAGAAGGTACCAGAGGGGAGGAGCACATCTTCCCCCTGGGGTCCCACTACATCTCTCTGGATCTCATGTCCCCCACACAGGGCTAACGTGAGCATGTGACAGGTGCCTGGAGCATCTCAAAAGTGCCCCCTCCCCTCCTCCCTTTGGGGCCTGAGCAGCCAGCCTCTCTCTGCTTTTGAGACACCACGGTTAAGTATCTGACAGTTATGCAAAGAGCACAGGGTCCTGCACGCCAGGGGTCTTCACCCTGGGTGCACATCAGAATCATCTGGAGAGCTTCTGAAAAGATCAGGAAGCCCAGCCATACCCCAAAATCCCTGAGGTTGGGCCCAGGTGCATCTCCAGAGCTCCTGGGCAGCTGGAACCCACAGTGAGGCCGAGATGTTCAGCCTGGGATCGTCACTATCTGGCCCCAGTGTGTGCGTGTCCTTTTCCAGAGCAGGCCATGGGGGCGGCTTGGGCAGAGGGCCCAGAGCCGGCTATGGTGTTGGGAAGAAGAGCGCCAGGCAGCCCTCGCTAGCCTCCAGGCACCCTGCCCTTCCCTGGCAGCTCCAAGTCTCCCTCTGCCATTAAGGTCTGCAGTCCTGTCCCCTGACCTGAGACAGCTGCCCAGAGCCCAGCTGAGCTGCCAGTGGCCTGGGGCACATCACATTTCTTCTGTCGTGTGTTTCCGAGCTCTTTGTGGTCTGGGGGAGACTGACTTTCAGTTCAGTCTCTGCTACTGGGTATCTTCATGATCCTAAGGAGGCTCCAAGCCCTGCACAGCCTCCGTCACTGCATCTGGAAAGTGAGAAGATGCACCCGACAGGCTTGCCATGGGCGTGAAAGGAGGAAACGGCACAGAGCAGGTGCACAGCCCCGCGATGGTGATCCGTCCTCACAGCACACCGTGGGGTTGGTAACTGTAGTGGCCCCATGTTCCAGATCAGAAAGCTGAGGTCTAGAGAGGTCATTTACCCAAGGTCAAGTGAGGGAGCTGGGGTTTCACCTGAACCTGTGAGCCCAAGCCCTTGGCTACCATGTGCTCATGTGAGCCTCCTTCTGGTGCCTTCTCAGGGCCACTGGGACCTTGGAATGTCCAGAGCCAGCAGTGGTCCAAAGAAGAATGCTTCTGGGGGAAACAGGGCCCTAGACCACGAAAGGCCGGAAGGGGCCACACATTCCTCACCGGCGCCTTCCGCCCATGTCTGGGGACAGAGCAGGCGAGGTGGGCCTGGCACAGGTTCCCGGCAACTGAGTGGACCCGGGGGATGGGTGTCCAGAGAGAGGCCCAGGCAGGGTCAGCACCCAGGGCAGGCCGCTCTGTGTCCTGGCTGAAAACAGGCCCAGTCCAGGGCACGAGGCACCTGGTGCCTGACATTGTGCTGGGGGAGTCGGAGGAACACGGCTCCCTGAGGCGGCGGCAGGAGAAGGGGAGCAGGAGGGAAGAGGAGGAGAACATGCTGGAGTAAAGGCAGTCAGGTAGGGACAGCTGGCAGGGGGTGGATGGTGTCCTGGGAGAAATCTCAAGGAGCACAAATGAGGAAACTGAGGCCCAGAGAGAGGAGTCTGCATGGTGGATGCAGGCTACCACTCCCCGTGATGCGCTGCGCCTGTCGTCCCTCGTTTATGTCTCTCGCAGGGTTGGGCTCCAGGTCCAGGGCTTGGCACACAGCAGCCTCTCCACTACGTGGGCCGCAATCCAACTCGATGCGTCTACAAAGCCCCCCCAGGGGGTCATGCCCTGCCCCTGGCCACCCCTATGCTCCTGTCACTTCTGTCCCCATCCCTCGGTGCGAGCCTTGTCAACTCAGTACCCAGAGCCAATGCAAGGCCCACGGTGGGCTCCTGGCAAACGGGGAATGACTGGCACTCCCAGGAGCCAGCGGTGACTCTGCCTGCCACGTGCCAGGCACCACCAGTGCGAGAGCTCAAAACGGATCATCTCCTTTAAGCCATTCAACAACACTGTGAGGTTAAGTTCTGTTTTTATCTCTACTTGACAGATGGGGAAACTGAGGCAGACAGCATGTCAGCCACTGCCCAAAGTCTCACAGCTGAGAGACCGTGAGGTAGTCAGGCCATCTGGTCCCAGAGCTCTTACTTTCAACCAATGAGTGGGGAAATGAGCAGCGGCCTTGGTGTCCAGGGGAAGAACGGGTCCTCCCAGGCAAGGGCCCCCTCCTCCCAGATCTGACCACAAACAGCTTCCGGCCTGGTGGGACGCCAGGGCCAGGTGAGGCTCTCTGGAAGAGACAACACTAACAATAAGGCTGGTGGTGTCACACCAGCAGCTAATATTTACATAACACCCACTGTATGTGCACCCAGGCACTATTCCAAATGCTGCACACACAGCCATTACCCACAGGACCTCCCAAGCCTGCTAGGTAAACGCCATTATTTGCCCATTTCACAGATGGGGTGCTGGCAGCACAGAGAGGTTAGGAAACCTGCCTGAGGACACACAGCTATTAGATGTCAGCGTCAGGATTTGATCCCATTGGCCTGGCCCCAGCGAGCTGTGAGGTGCGCCCCAGCAGAAATCCAACAGGGGCAGCCTGGCTGCAGTGGCTGCCCAACCTGGAGCAGGCCAGCCACGGAGGCGGCTGGGGGTAGCTCTCCCTCCTGCCAGGAGAGGGCCGCCGCTGCTGGCGCACTCCCCGAGAGGCAGGCCTTGCAAGGGAAGCAGAAATCTGTCGTTAACACAGTGCCAAACCCAAAGTGGCTGCTCCCGAACTGCAATCCAATAAAAGTGCGACTTGTCTATTTATCATCCTCGGGGCTTTTTATCACAGTGCAGATGGCTGCTACCTTTGGAAGGCTCGGCAGCTCGCTGCCAGCCGCCCGCCACGCAAAGCTTCGCTCAACAGAATCTGGGCATGCACCTGTGAGGGGCCCGGCGCCCCCCCTTGCTGTGTGAGGCGGCCTCGGACACGCTCGGGCCGGCCCAGCCCACCCTTCCTCTGCCCCCCCAAGCCGTGCTCACGCGCTGCCCCCTCTGCGGAGCTGTGGGCAGCTGGGGCAGGTCGCAGCACACTCGCCCCTCTGCTGTGCTAGTGGCAGTGGCGGCCACACCTGGTGTTGAGCCTCTAATTACCCTACATGGCAGCTGCTCCTAAAGGGGAGAGTACGCGGCAAGGAGCCCCACTGGGGCAGGTGCGCGGCACCCCATGCCCACTGCCACACGGCTCGGAGGGAGGGGGCCCCGTGGGGTGCCGCCAGCGATTCGGGCAGAAGATAAAGCCAGGGAAGATCAAGGGCAAGGCGTGCAGAAAAGACAGCAGCCGCACCCCCTGCCTGCAAGCGGTGGGGAAACCCGAGGAATTAAAGGCTGTTCAAGATCACGGCTGCTGTGAGCGGGTGACACACCTGGGCCTCCCGTGACAACAACGGCGCCAGCAGGAGGGAGGTGGGAGGCAGAGAGTGAGCACAGGAGCGGTGTGGGCTGACACCACAGGGGTCAGCGAACCCCAGCCTCCTTCCTATATTTGGAGGTTGGGAGGGGTGACAGGGAGGTGTCGTGCCCCAGCAAGGCACTGGCACGACAGGTCAGTGCCACTGTGGCCGGACGCTGGCTCCAGCCTCCCCAGTCAGGGACAGGAGGCAGCTTTTCTACCAACATGGAGCCCAGGCTGTAGTGTGTGTGCATGTGTACATGTGTGCATGTATGTGCACATTCACGTGAAGGGTTGAAGGATTTGCCCTACCCAGGCTGCAGAGATCAGGGGGACACAGGAGACCAGGGCACTGCCAAGCCATGACCTTTGCCCTCTGGACTACACCCCAGGAGACAGAACACCACCAGAAGCCCCCGCCCTCCCCAGGTTTCCCCAGGCTGTTCCCGGCGCAGCTTTCCAAACAAACCAGACTTGCAGCTGTGAAAACCAACAGCCTTCTGCAGCACGCACTCGTCCAGCTGAGCTGGAAAAGGCAGAGTGTCTTTCCTGCTGTCTCTCTGGTGTCCCCGGACGCCTTTGCTCATGTCCTGGCTGCCTGGAAAGCCCCCACCCTGCCTCCCAGGAACGGCTTGCCCCCCTCTGAGGGCCCCTCCATCACGGGAGCTCCCCCTTGGGCCAGGCCCCAGATCTCCTGCAAATGTTTCTGCGTGCCACAAGGTGCTGCGAGTGGCAAGATCTCCACCTTCAGCAGAGGGGATAGCTGAAGCTCAGAGAGGTTGGGGACCTGGGCAGGGTGACCTGCCTGACACTTTCCCCAGTGGGCCAGCCTGGCTCCAAGGCGTGGCAGGACTCCCACGACAGGGAAGGCAGGCCGGTGGGAGCAGGCCACACCTCGGTTTACCCACTACACCGCCTACATGCGCCACAGCACCTTTTCTGCAGAGCAGGAGGAAGCAGCTGTCATTTCCCACTAGGTTTTTACTTCTTGTAATACTACTTACGTTTTTGCCTATAACAATACCAGCTAACGCTTTTATAAGTGTCACCATGGGCCAGATCTTAGCACTTTACATACATTTCTTCACTTGATCTCAGTAACACGGAGAGGAAGGTTATTATCACTGTCTCTGTTTTACAGGTGGGGAAGCGGCCACAGAGAGGTGAAGCAACTGGCCCACATCACACAGCTTGAGCCGGGCCATGCGCCGGACTGTGCTGCCTCTCAGGGCAGCTGCACCTGTCTGGGGAGACCTGGCCTCGTCCTGACAGGCCCATCTCCTGCAGAGTCTGGTCAGGGCCCCCAGCCTCCAGCTGCAGCTCTCTTGCTGTGGTGGTGGTGGGGTACGTGAAGCCACTTGACTCCCAGGAGTTCAAGGTGGCCAACCTGCTGGGGACCACACTCATACCAGGACATCTGTTGTTGGCCCCCAGAGGTAGATGTACCCCCTACTCTCATATAGGAAACCAACTGAGGAGATGCCAGAACCTGTACGTGGGCAGGGTGGGTGTTTCTGATTGATCACCATGTGCCCTGCTAGTTGTTAAACAGCTTTAATAACACCCCTGCATCCATCTGTCTGCTTTTCCACTTGATGCATACTGAGCGCTTCCCATGTGCCAGACCCGGGGCCAGGTGCTAGAGATACAGCGATGGACAGGCAGGCCAGGCCCTGCCTTCGTGGAATGTACAGTCTAGAGCAGGGTTTCTCAGTCTGGGACCACAGGCCTCTGGGGCTGGACTGTTCTCTGGGGTGGGGACTGTCCTGGGCACCACAGGACACTCAGCAACATCCCTGGCCTCTACCCACTAGATGCCAGAAGTACACCCCCCAGTTGTGACAACCAAAAATGTGTTCAGACATTACCAATTGTCCCCTTGGGGAAAAATCCTCTCCCCCCTGCCACACTGAGAGGATAAAAAGTATTATCAAATTAATGATCACAAAAATAAAAGTACAATCACATAGTATAAAGACGCTCTGGAGAAAACAAGCAGGCCAGCATGCCAGGGGATGGAGGGAGACTTACTTTAGCTTTGATTATGAAGGACGTCCTCAGGGATGAAGCGACACTTAATCGGGGGCCCAAGGGGTGAGAAGGAGCCAGTCAGGAGAGGGAGGGGGGACCAAATGGTCCTGCAAGACAAGATCCCAAGGCAAGAAAGGCTCTGGAGAAGAACCAGGGGAAGGTGCACTGGCTCAGGAGCAGGGACCACAGGGAAAATGGCACAAGATGAACTGGATGCAGAGGCAGGCAAGGACCTTGTAACCCCTCTCGCAGCAGCAGCATGTAAAGAAGGGAGTGGGGGGCCGTACTGGTTTGAACAGGGTCCCCCCAAATTCAAGTGCACCTGAAATTTCAGAATATGACCTTATTTGGAAAGAGGTCTTTGCAGATGACATCAGTTAAGGATCTTAAGGTGAGATCATCTTGGATCGGCTGATGTCCTTTTAAGAAGAAGAGGAGACAGAGCATTGCCGGGAGAACACCACGTGAGGGTGCAGGCAGAGATCGGGTGATGTGTCCACAAGCCACAGAACACCAAGATCACCAGCAACCACCAGAAGCTAGGAGAGGCGAGGACAGATTTTTCTCCCAGGGCCTCCAGAAGAAATCAACCCTACCAATACTTTGAGTTTGGACTTCCAGCCTCCAGAACCAGGAGAGAACACAGTTCTGTTGTTTTAAGCCACAGGGTTTGTGGTAACGTGTTATAGCAGCCCCAGGACTGATGTGGGAGCTGCCACAGCAGCCACTGCCAAGGAAGGGGGCAGAGTGATGGGAGGGTCTCCCCCACCATGGGCCACCTGCCTGTAACTCTTCCTAGGCGCCCTCTGGGTTCATGGCAGGAATGAAATCTAAGAGCAGTCACAGCACACCTGTCTCCTGGCCAAAAATCCCAGACATCAGATGCCGGCCAGTCCCTGGATGCTGTTTACCTCCCAGCTTACGTGCATCTGTGCAGCTAGGCTCACCCTCCTGCCTCCCAACACACAGCCACTCTAACCCGTCCTTCATGCATTCACTCGACAAACATTCATCCACCACCTCCGGAGCACCCAGAGCACCCAGCACCTTCCTCGGTGCGGAGGATGCAGCAGGGACTATGATAAAGGTCCCTGCCTGCATGGGGCAGGAGCTGAGAGGGGGCTGGAGGTAAACAAGCAAACAAATAAGTAATAGCATTTCAGTGCCCAAAGGCCTCCATGAGGGAAACAAAGCCAGGGAAGGAGGCAGTGGAACGGCTATTTTAAGGAGAGTAGTCAGTAAAGGCCTCTCTGAGGAGGTGACATCTGAGCTGAGGCCTGAAATGAGCAAAGGACTAAGTCCTGCAAATGCCTGGCAGAAGAGAACTCCAGGCCACCCAGAACAGTAAGCGCAAAGGCCCTGAGGCAGGAACAGATCTGTGTGTTCAGAGACCAGCAAGGCGGTCAGTGTGGACACAGCAGGGGACCCATGTGGGAGGCAGAGATGAAGCTGGAGGGGGCCGCGAGGGGCCAGAGCATGCAAAGCCTTTAAACCATCTCGAGGAGCTGGGATTTTATCCCATGCATCATGTGGAACCACTGCAAACGCGGTGGTTTGACTAGGCAATGCACAGGACAGCACCCACCACATAGCATGGTCTGGCCCAAATGTCAAGAGTGCTGAGGATGAGATTCCCCACCCTGTGGCCCCCCAGGTCCACACTCTACTGCCACAGCACTAGGATCAGCCGCCGTCCACTTCTCCCGCCAGCCCCGGCCGCTCACGGAGCGGCCCACGTGCCAGCACTGGCTTCCGGGGAGATGGCTAGACACACAGCACCTCAGGCCCACCCAGGCCTTCCTGCTCGGGACTCGGGTTTCCACGCGTCCCGTGTGATTGGTGAGCGCTCAGGTGGGACCACGCCCTAACAGAAGCCAGGACCAGGCTGACTCACCCGCCCCTCTGGGCACAGAACTGGCTGGCCCAGCTTCGCTGTAGCCCACGGTTTTGAAACACTGCACAAACAACCCCTGGGCAAGATCCCACCTCTGTGTCTCTGTTCCAGGCCTCACTGTGCCCTGTGATGGTTCCCTGGGTGACCTCAGCACCAGAACTCACCTGACCTTAATAAAGTAAAAGCCACAGGGAATGAGACCCAGTCAGATCAGCATCCAGCTGCCCACATCAGTGACCTTTGACCCCAGCCAGGGAAACCAGTATGGGCCTTGGCAAAGTTAACGCCAAGTCCTCCCAGAGTCAGCTGGAGGCCTACAGAAAGGCCCCCATTCTGGGGTGGGTGTGAGAAAGAAAATGTTTGGGATTGGGCCAGCTGCCTACCTCCTGCTCCAACAGATGCGTCCCAGATGTACATGAAACTTCTGGAACCCAAGGGAGTGCTTCTCCCAGGTATTGAGCACTCAGTCCAGAGGATGTCTCTGGGCAGGTGGGAAAAGCATTGAATAGGGAATCCTGAGGTTTCAAGTCCAGGCTTGATTAGCTTGAGCAAGCTGTGCCTGCAGCTGTCTCTTTTTGAATGCCCCAAAGGTGTTCCCCAGACTCCAGCACATTAGAGGGTTAACTGACTCCAATCCTCACCTCCAAACCCCAATGGGTGTCGCTCCAGACCAGCCTTGTTCCAAGTCGTCCACTCACTCAACAAACACTGACCATGCCGGGCACCGTGCTCAGCACTGGGGACGCTTGGGAGAGCAAGATCCAGGAAGCCCATTTGCCCAGGGCTTATGTTCTGCAGGAGCAAGACAGACCACAGACATTCACAGAAAGATGTCAGGGCAATTTCAGGAGCTGACAGGCCACCAGCAAAGCAAGGGGCAGGTCAGGGAGAGAGGCCATCTCCCCAGGGAAAGGATCTTGTGGGGGATGCGGGGAGGGAAGGAGTCAAGTGTCCAGGAGAGAGAAGGACTCTGAAGCCCAAGGGGAGAGTCTCCCTCAGAGGGGCTGGTGAGCTCTCAAGGGCAGAGACATCCCTCTGGGAGTGAGTGTGTCTGTGTATATCTGTGCATGTGCACATGCGTGTATGCACACATGCATCTGTGTGTGCCTGTGTCTGTGCATGTGTGTATGTATGCAGGTGTAAGTCTTACAGATGCATGCACTTCTGTGCATATCTGCATGTGTGTGTGTATCTCTATGCACATCTGTGTACTGCATGTATTTGTGCATGCATGTGTGTGCACATATGTGTCTGTCTCTGTGCATCTGTATCTATCTGTGCATGTGTGCATTAACATGTGTCTATGCATGTAGGGAGTTTCCATGTGTACGTATGTACACGTGTATGCATCTCTGTGTCTTTTTCTGTATTTGTGTGTGCACGTGTGTATGCGTTCATGTATCTGTGTGTATCTGTGTTCTCTGTGCACGTGTGTCTCTGCATATTCCATGTGCACGTGTGTGTGTATGCTCATGTGTGTGTGTGTGTTGGGGAAAGCCTTCACCAGGCAAGTCTGGACCTGAAGTCTGGCTTCATCAGAACCCCCCCCCCCAACTGACATAGGCCGGGAATTACAAAGCACCTCGGCATGGCGCCTGGAGTGTGTGTGAGTGTGAGAGAGAGAGAGAGAGAGAGAGAGAGAGACCGACCATGTGTGTTCTCCCGCCTGCGAGCGCCTCTGAACAAAGTACACCCTCTACCTCTCTGAGCCCACTGCCATCTGGCTCTCCCCCTCCCGCTCGGCCATTTGAGCCAGTGGGGGGGCACCCCAACCTCCCAGGCTGAGAGCGCCAGATGGCAGGAATCAAGGCCTCCTCTCGCCCAGGGGAGGCTGGTGCCCGAGGCTGCCCCCGCCCCTCCTGGCCACCTGGGTCACGGGGCAGGCCACCACCCTCATTCTTGGTGCCTCTGGCTGTCCTCACCCCTGTTCCTGGGCCCCACCTCCAGTGGCCTTTTGCCTCAGCCACATAAATCACCCTCCAGGTCAGCAGCAGTGAGGGAGCAGGGCGGACAGGGCATGTCCCCGAGGTCCTGCAGACGGAGTGGCTGCCAAATGACCCCTGACAGCCCTGGCTGGGGGCCTCCGGGGGCCAGAGGGGAGGCCAGGTGGCTCTTAGTGTTCCCTGGGCCTTGTGGGTGATCTTGGCTGTGCCCCACCATGTGGGGAAGTTGCCTCTGACCACAGGGCTCCAGCAGGGGGGCAGAACAACACCTGCCCAGGTGGCCCTGTGGGGCAGGCAGGAGGCCATAGCGGGTGGCCCTCATCAGCTGACCGTGCCAGCTGAGTCCCAGCTCAGTACAGGAGCTGCATGGACGGTGCCCACAGACCTGGGTGCTGGTCTCAGCCCTGCCAGCCACAGCTGAGTGACCTTGGGCCCTTCGTTTCTTCACCTGTGAAACTCAGGTGCTCACCCTACTTTATACGAAGTTCCCTGAGAAACCTCAAGGCAGCTACAGCTCACTTGTGCAGTCATTCCACAAACAGAGGCCATAGAGGCCGTGGTGGGGACACACAGGCTCTGGACACAACTCCTTGGTTTGCATTCTGGTGTCTCACTTCCTAGCTGCAAGAGCTCGGGCAAGTGACTCAACTGCTCTGGCCTCAGTTTTCCCGTCTGTAAAAGAGGACCATGACAGCGCACACTTCCTAGACTGCCCTGCGGATCAGAGGAGGTGGTGCTCAGGGTAAGAACCCCACCCAGGACAGCCTCGCTGACAGTCGCTGTCACTACCCAGTAAGGACCTCTGGGCAGGGCCACACCCCTCCCGCTCTCCTGCCCCAGCCTGGAGACCACCCCTCACCACGTCACCCAAGGATCCAGAGAGAACACGGACACGTGGCCCTGCAGGGTTCCCCAGCCTGGGCTGACGCCTCCAATATCAGGACTATTGATTCATTCATTCATTCACTCACTCATTCATTCACTCACACATTCCACACATTTTCAGAGTGTCTACTATGTCTCAGATGTGCCGTGGGGGCTCACAGACTGACGCGGAGACAGCAGCAGAACCGCAGGGTCCTGTCCAGACGAACACAGACGGAGAGGCGGGCAGCCCCAGCCTGCTGAGGACAAAGCCCCTCTCTTCCCTCCCTCTGGACGAGCAGGATAGTTTCGGACACGGACCGAGTCTGGAGTGATAATAGGAAGAGAAGCTGTTATTTATTGGGTGCTCACTGTTTTCTAGCATTTTACATGCACAACTGACTTAATCCCCATATAACCCTACGGTGTGAGGCAGGTACTATTATCATGTAGGAAACAGGCTCAGAGAGGTTTAGCAACTTGCCCAAGACCACACAGCTAAAGGGTCAGAGGGGGATTCCAACGCACCAACACAGTCCAGCCACTGAACAAACCTCCTGCCAGCTCTAGCTGGTGCGCTCAGCCCCACTGATACCAACCCCACCCCCTGCTTTGACCTGTGGGTTCCTAGAGAGTTGGAAGGAAAGAGAGGCACATCTGCTTTACAGACGGGGAAACTGAGACCTAGACAGGGCAAAAGACTGGGACTCAAGCCCAGACCCCCTTCTTGGTCTCTGATTCCCTCTCACCTTGTGGCTGCCCCTTCCCGCCCCCTCCTTCTAGAACCCTCCAGGCTGTGCAAACACGTATCTCCCCGCCCCCCGTGGGGGTGGGTGCGGTCCCCTAGATGTCATTATTTCCTTATTTCTCCTCCCAGGCACCATACGGCTGCCTCCCCGTCCAGTAGGAGGCCCCGAGTCTTGGCAACACCAGGCTTTCTAGAAATAAAAATGAGACGGGAAAAAAGCCTTCCAGGAGGCCAGTTCTTGTATTTACATGTAAAAAGCCTCCTCAGCGCTCCCCGCCCCTCCCCCACTTCTTCTGGGGGCGGGGGAATTGTCTGAAGGGCGCGCAGGGGCCCTCTGTGACCCCAGGAGCCTCCTCGGGGAGCCTGGCGGAGGCGTCCGCTGGGAGGGAGATCAGATGGCTGCAGAGGAGGGGTACCGCGGGGAGGGGGAGGCCGCCTCGGCGCCCCCGGCTTAATGGGGAATTTCATGGGTGTGGTAACACGTGACACGGGCGGCTGCGCCCCGCGGGCCCCCACTCCCGCCCCCGCCATCTGCTCCGGGGCCAAAAGTCGCGGGGCAGGGGAGGGGGCGCTGCTCCCGCTCGCCGCCGACCTCGCCGGTAACCTCCCCTCCCCATGCCCACATTTTTTAAGCAGATGTCTCCCATTGATGAGCGGAGGTTGCCTGCAGCCCGCCCCACCGTCCGGGCCGCCCACCCCGGAGGGACCGCGAGCCGAGCCCCGCCCACCCCCGGCCCGCGGGCTCCGTCCCAGCCGGGAACCGGGCGCCCGGCCAGCGGGGCCCCTGCCAGGCAGCCGGCCCGCCCCCTCGGGCACAGACCGGCGCCCACGGGCCCTCCGGGGTTTGGGCCGAGCCCAGCTGGCGGGGCGTGGGGCTGGAGCTGGCTCTCGGGACTCTCTGGGAGGTCAACTCCTTCCCCAGTCGGGACGCGCTTGCCTTAACCCTCTGGGCCCAGAGTTTCATTTCTCCCCCCGTGGAGGAGGGGATGTTCCCTGTAAGGCAGGGAAAAATCAATCCTTCCTCCCAGGCGTTCTAGACAAGGAATTGCCCCAAGTAAAGTGAAAGGCTACCCCCGCCCCCCAAATACTCCAGGGAAAGGGCAGATTAACAAAATCACACTAGAGTGTGCATGACTGAGCTGAGAGGCCTGTGCTGGAGCCAGGGGCAGGCTAGGGCTGAGCCATTATCAGCTGTGTGGCCTGAGGCCAGTGTATTGAGCTCTCTGGGCAGTTTCCCTATCTGCAAAAAATAAAACGGGGATAAGAAAAACTACCTGGCAGAACTCATGTGTGCTGATACTTTCATGGGCTGTTTTCCCAAGAGCAGGGAGGGAGAAGACAGGACTTCAAGGGTGAAGACTCTGGGGAGAGAGACAGAAGCTTCAGACAGCCCCCCATTAACCCAGAGCCAGGTGAAGGACCCAGTGACCCCGACTCCCAACCTTTCTGGAAGGATGCAGAGGTTGGGGGGACGATGCATGCAGTGAACTTAAAGAAGTTTCTGGAAGCTGCCCAACAGGGTTCTGGCCCTGGAAATGCAGACCCATGCCAGCCACCCTCGGGATCTGGGAGCCCCAGACCTGGACTGCCCTCTGGGGTACTGTGGGGAGCCAGTAGGGCACCAAGGGCTTGGGCACACACAAGACCCTCTGGCCTCAGCTTCCTGCAAGGGGAAATGGGCCCACAGCACCCACTTCACAGCCATGAGCGCCCCCTGGGTGCAAGGCCCCAGGTCAGCCCTGAGCCCAGGCCTCATTGCACAGGTCGGGCAACAGGCACACACGGGACGGGACAGAGTCACAGAGCTGGGAGGGGCAGTCAGGGGAGGGAGTTTTAGGGCTCCCCCATTATCAGACCATCTTACCTGTCTCTCCCTTTCCTCTCATCTCTCAGGCATCCCCATCGAGCCCAGACTATCCCCCAAAAGCCCCCTCAAGGGGGAGGAGTTAGAGAGGCTGGGGCAGCAGGGAGGTGAGCAGACCTCATCCCCACCACAATACCCACCCCAGAAGTCACCTGCTGTGCACCTGCCGTGGGGCTTTGACAGATCTGGGGCACAGGCTCCAGAAATTTCCACTGCAGTGGGGGGAGCAAGCTGGGCCGAGGGAGGACCCAGACTGGGCCCACTCCTGGGACAGAGGGCACCTCCCCCGTGTACAGCCCAGGGTTCTGAGCACCCTGGCCCTGCTGCCGGCCTCTTGCCCTGCTCGGGCCCCCTGCCTGAACTGGACATGGAATTGGGGGCTGTGGGGCTGCACAGGCCACATAATTTGCGGGACCCAGTGCAACATGAAAGTGTGGGGCCCCTTGCTCAAAAACTAAGCATCAAGAGGCAGTACCTGAGCATTGAACCAAGCGTGGAACGCTGCAGAGTGTGGGGCCTCGTGTGACCACATGGGTTGCAGGCTGTGAGGCCTCCTCACTGTGAGGTCTTGGCAGGGAACCAGGAAGAGCTGTGGCCACATGGGCTCACCCCACGGGGCAAGGCAGTCGACTGAGAGTGGCGAGCACAGCCCCTGGCAGGTCTACACTGTGGCTCTGACTTCCTAACTGGGGCCTTGAGCAAGCAACTCAAGCTTGTTGTACCTCGGTTTCCTCATCTGTAACGTGGGTAATCATGCAGTAGTCCCTTCCTTGCAGGATTGTTGGGAAAGTGAAAGGAGTTACATATACATGTAAGGAGCTGGCACAGAGTGCACAGGAGGTGGATATTGTTAATTTTTATTATTATAACCCTTGGTAGTAGTATTACTGGCCACCATCCTAGTGACTCCTAGGCCACAACCTAGATGGTGCTCATGGAACAGGAGGGTGCAGCAGGTGTTCTTTGGGAGCATAGGATGTTGTAGGAATGAGGCTGGCGTTCTCAGCTCTGTCGTAACTAACTCCTGGGACTGCAGCAAGTCCTTTCCCATCTCTGAGTCTCAGTTTCCTCCCTAGTGAGGGGTTGGGCCACAGTCCTTCAAACTCTGATGCTGTAGCATTTCTGCCTGCCCCCTCAGGGAGGAGACTGGCACCCATGGGCAATTCTGGGGTTAGGGCCATGTCCAGCTAGTGAGGCCTGGGCTGGAGCTGGCTAGCCCCTTTCCTCCAGGGATATGAGGACGTATGGCTCTTCCTTCCCCTCACAGAGCCAGAGATTTCCTTCCTTCCATCTAATCATCTAACCAACATCCATCCAACCATCCATCCAACCCACTTCCATCCATCTGTCCAACATCCACTGATCCATTAACCATCTATCCTTCTATCCATCCAACCATCCATCCGTCCAATATCCATTGATCCATCAAACCATCCACCCTCCCATCTATCCAATATCTACTATGTGCACACATACAACCGGCCATCCATCTATCCGCCCAATTCCATGCTAGTATCTGTCCATCCAGCATCCACCCAACCATCTATTCATCCATCCATTCAATAACCATCCATCTGTCTACCCACCATCCATCCATCCATCCATCCACTCACCCCCTCCTCATCCATCCATCTGCACAACCTTCATCTGGTCATGGACACAGATATGAATGCCAAGCAGAAGGGCCCCAGGGCCCATCAGGACTCTATAGTGAGTGGGTAGCAGCAGACCCTGGGGGTGACCAGTGATCACGGTCAATGGCACGCATGCCTGCTCCTCTCTCTGTGCCTCAGTTTCCTTGCCTGTATAATGGGCATAAGAGCTGCTTCTTTAGGGTTTTATGAAGACTAAAAAGGAAAATGACAAATAAACCAAACAAGAGAATGCCTGGGCAAGTGCTGAACCCAAGGCTGGTTATGTTACTTGCTCACACCCGAGGCCCATTGTTGAAAACACCTGCCTGGGTTGGTGCCTGAGACTCCCTGAACCCTTGAGTCCCCCAGGGTCCCCAAGCCCCATTTCCAGTTTCCCCAGAGCAGTCTCTGGGGGGATTTATCACCTTCTGGGCCCCCAAGCAGATCTGAAAAAGCACCAGATAAAAAATGGGCCTCTTCCATCTATAGTGTGACCATTCTAGGCCTCTGGGACTCCAGATTCAGTCCTATTGGCCACCTCGATAAAGCCTGGGGCCACAGGATGGCATGTTGACAGCTACAGAGGGTGCCAGGGTAGGCAAAACCCCCAGTCAGACAGACCTAGGTTCCAATCCCAGCTCCATCACCAACTGCTGCCTGCAGCGTGTTGCTTAAACGGTCCCAGCCCCAGCTTCCTCATCTGTAAGTTGGGAGCAAGAGCCTGACACTAATTGTCCCTCAATAAATGCCTTTCATCATTAGAAATGGGAAGAGGAGAGATGCCAAGAACTGCAGAGACATACAAAGAGTATGACAGCAAAGGCAGCATGAAAAATGCCCCACAAATGGTACCTGCCGTAACAGACAACCTATGTACTCGCAGGCAAGGCCCTGAGGGAACATGAAAACATGGAAACAACTGTGTGTGCCCACTGTATTCTGGCTGTGCAGTTCAGGGGCTCAGCCCCTGGGGGCCAGCAGGACAGCCAGGTCGGGAAGCCAAGGCTGGGTCTGCGCTTCCAGCTGGCCCTCACTCTCCCCACCTCATCTCTGCCTGCGAAATGAATGCCACCAAGAAGTCCCACCTCAATGGATGAGGTTTCACTTCAATACGGACTTGACTTTTGATTGAAAGCACGTCCTCAGCTCCCCAAAGTTACTTGGAGGGTAAGGCTGTGTACAGAGCCTCTGCCCCCTCCATCGGGGTGTGCCCATGCTGGCCAATGGCAGACTGTTCTGGAAACATTGCAATCCATTTTGCACGCTTAGAACCTAATCTTATGACACTCTGAGGGCTTTATTAATAGCCTATTAGGGGGTAATTCATGCATTTTGATGAGAAGTCATCCAGTGGCAGTTTGTGGGGGAGGAGAGTCGAGGGGTGAGTTGGGGGCGTGGAGCTGCAGTGTCCCCTCCGATGCGTTTCCCAGCACCTGCCCAGATGAGGAGGGCTCCACCAGGTCCCCGCCGCCACAGCGCGCCTATGATGCCCCTCCCAACAACCCGCCATTCATTAATCTTGATGAGTTTTCTGCTGAGTATTCTTCCAGGGCTTTCAAACCACTCGCTAATTGCAATTAATCACTTACCGAAACAGATGTCAGGAACAATGGGACTGGGGAGGCTGGAGGCTCGAGGAAGCTGTCAGGGGGGTGCGTGGGTGGCGGGGGAGGGGGCAGGGGGATGAGGGGGGCTGAGGGGGCCAGGCTGGCCGGCTCCTGCCCAGGTGGGCTGGCGGCGCCTCCCCCAGAGGGGGGACGGCCTGCTGGCTGCTCTGGGGTGGTGGCCAAGTGTCAGCCGGGAGCTCGGGCAGAAACCTCCGAGGACTCCACGCCCGCCGCCTGGGAGGCCAGTTTCCAGCCCTGACCCTCAAAGGATCGGATCTGGGGCCAGCAGGCGTTGGATCAGAGAGGCAAGCTCTGCAAATGTGGCCTGCAAGCACGGTCAGGGTTTTGTGTGTTTTTCGCCCTGCGGTAACGTAAGAATTGTATTTTCACATTAGTTGCCAACATTTAAAAATCAGATTTGACAGAAAAATCTGGACTTCTGGCTTCTCTTTGAAAACACAAAGATTTTGCCATACGCCATCACGTGGCCACCACGGGCTGGGGCTGAGCAAGCTCCTGGTATGGATGGGGCCTGAATGCTGGATTTTGCCAAAGACTCCAACGCGTTAGCCCCAGGGGTGTCCCCCCTTCATATCTCCTGCTCCTGTGCACCCCTCCCGTTGCCACCCCTCAGGCTAGACTGACGGGTTTGGCACATTAATGCCCCTGGAGGCTCCCTGCAATTTTGAGCCAGGCTAGAGAGGATTTGAATCCAGAATGTAGGAAATCTGCCCCTTGAAGCAGTGGTTTTCAACCGGAGCTGCACATGAAAATCACTTGGGGAGATTTAAAAATGCTCAGGCCCAGAGCCATCTGGGGGGCGGGGGATGTTCTGTATCAGTGGTTCTTAAAGTGGGGTCTCCCAGCAGCTGCAGCATTTCCTGGGAGCATGTTGCAAATGCAAATTCTCAGGCCTCACTCCAGACCCGCTGAGTCAGAGACTCTGGGGCAGGGTCCAGCGATCTGTGTCCCAACGAGCCCCTCAGGGAATTCTGATACCCACCCAAGCGGGAGAACTGACCACTGTTCTAGGTCTTGGTCTGGGTGGAGGTCGTGCAGGGGTGCGCCTAGGTAAAAATTTCCCCAGTGGTGTCCTCAGCTGCCACTTCCCCATGCCTGCCTGCACCCCAGGCCTAGCAAGCTGGAATCTCTGGGAATCGGAGGCAGGTGGCCACATGTCGGTCGTAAAGCTTCCCAGGTAGGTGCTGTGTGGAGCCTGGGTTGAGCCACTCACTATGTGACTCGATGCTCACCCACCTCTTCCCTAGTCTGGCCTTTGAGGTACAGGGCAAGTTTTCCAGGTTCCAGGCTCCCCCGGCCACCCTCCAGTGCAGTTCATGCCTGTGTCCCTCTTGGAGTCTGCTCTAGCCCTACTGAGCTGGGTGACCTTGGGCAGGTTGCTTAACCTCTCGGTGTAGGGCTTCTCCCCTCATCCATGACTTGGGGATGAGGACTACACAGGAGTCACTCTGTGTACAGCTGTCATCACTGATTATTGAAGTGCCTCTTTCTGTGCATCTTATTGCTGTAAACTACTTTTTGGGCTAGACTTTACCCTTCGTTGTATTCCTATACCTGTCTCCTCTTCTGTAAATGGGCTTCATGCCCCATAATGTTGTGAAGGTTAAATGTGTCAACATGTAAAGCGCCTGATATGTTGTGAGTGCTCAGGAAGTGCTAGATATTGTGATGATCCTGCTCAGCACAGAGCCAGCTCAGACTGAGCCCCCAGTCTCTCCCTGAGCACTGGGAAATGAGGCTGGAAAAATGAATGGACTCCTCCAACACTGGCTCACTGCACAGTTTTACCACACACCTGCTGTATGCCAGGCCCTGTTTGCGGTCCTGGGCAGAGCACCCTCCCCGGTGGAGGTGACAGCCCAGCAGGGAGATAGCTAATAAGCACATACACATGTCCATGTGTTAAGTCCACTGTGATCCAGAGCTCTGGAGAAAAATGGGGGGTGGGGGGCCTCACTGAGGCTGTGTAGTGAAAGGAAGGGTGGCTACAAGCCATGAAGATATGTGCAGGTGGGAAAATGTTCAGGCACAGGAAACAGCAAGTGCAAAGGCCCTGGGGCAGGTCTGAGCACCAGGGAGGAGGCCCATGTGGCTGGAGCAGAGCTGGCAAGGGAGATCTTGGGAGGATGCGAGGACAGGGAGATGATAGGGCTGCGGGGTGTGGGACAGATCATGCCAGGCCTGAAGGCCAGGGTAAGGATGCTGGCTTTTGTCCCAGGGTCATGGGAGCCATGGGAAGGTTCTGAGCAAGGAGGGACATGATGATACCTGGTTAGCACATTCCTGTTGCTATCAGGGCACCAAGGGGACAACAGGCAGTCCCCTGTGTACTCAGCTTCCTGGAGGGCTGTTTCTGGGCAGCAGTTCAGCCCCCTTACTGGGGAACTTTTGTTCCCAGACCCTTTGGAGAGTTCCTTGTGCTCTGGGTATGCAGCATGGCAATGTCACGCACCAGCACATGTGTGCTATGCACACACTTATGATAGAACGTGCCAGCAATGCACACCACACACAGAATGTGACCGTGCGCATGTGGCACTGCTGGGCATCCTCAAGAGGTGCTCCGGACATGTGTCGCAGGCAGGAGTTTTGTGTCCTGAGAAGGTGTGTGTGCCTCGGGCTGTCTCCACATATGTGCCTCTGCCTGTGTGTTACACGTGCTTGGGACGAGCGGGTACCTGCACGGCCTGCCGCTCCTGAGCATGTTCACCATAAGTTATGCAGCGTGTGGGGTGTGGGGTGTGGGCTTCAGAGCTGGGGGCATGTTATGTATGTGTACATGTTGTACCTGTGTGTGGTACACACTGCTGTGTTATAAAGCTGAGCCTCTAGCAGATTGCCGGAGAGAAGGAATACTTTAAAAACATTACTACACACTCCACCTGATGAGGATGGTGGCCACAGCTCACACATAAGTGACAAGAACAGTTTACTCGTCTGCTGTTGACACTGGGGGCTACCATGCCTTTGTCTACTGGGAGCAGAATTGATCATCCCCTAATTGCCAAGGTTCCCCCAGCCCACTCCTCTCTGCTGGACCCCTGGTTACCAGAACTGGGGAATAAGTAAGTAGCAACGCTGGTTCCAAGCGCTGTACACATAGCAACTCAGGTAACTGCTCAGCATGCTTGTCAGGTGGGTGCTGTTTTCATCTCCATTTCACAGATGGGCAAACTGAGGCACCACAAGGTTAAATCACTTACCCAGAGTCACAGAGCCAGCAAGGGGCAGAGCTAAGATTTGAAACTGGACAGTCTGCCTCCAGGTTTGTGCTACACAATACCTGACATCCCACCTTCGCCCACCACTGCCCTCACAGCTCTCACCAACGCATGCGGGAGCCATAGGTGGTGCGAGGAGCACCAGCCAAGGAGCCACAGCCACTGCTCCTCCACTTGGCCTTGGCGGACGCTCCCCCTCTCGGAGCCTCAGCCTGCCCTGCTAACGGGGGCCAGTCCTGCTCTCCCTCCCGCCTGGGATCTGGCGAGGCTCAAAGAGACAAGGGCATGCAAGATTCGCCAGTCCCTGACCCAGAAGCCCCTTGAGTGTTGGGTCTAGCCCGGTGCTGTCCAACACAGCAACCTCTGGCCACACGTGGCTCCAGAGCACTTGAAATGTGGCTCGTCCCAGCTGAGATATGCTCTCGGTGCTAAATTTACAAAAGCTTTTGAAGATTTAGGACGAAAATAAGAATGTAGAATATCTCATTAATATGTTTTTTTTTACATTGATTACATGTTGAAATGATAACAGGAGATACTGGGTTTGTTAAACTATATTGTTAAAATCAACTTCACTCTTTCTGAAAATCTAAACCAATACGGTGGCTTGCATTCGTGCTTGTGTTGCATTTCTGCTGGAGCGTTGCTCTGGGGTGACCTCAGGCACCCTGGAGGGTCTGGGAGACGCTTCTCCAAGGCCTGACCTCCCCCGCCATCTGAAGGCAGCTGCTGTCCCTCTCCCAGGCCCCCAGGACCCACTGTGCCAGTGCTGGGCTTGGGGAACCACATGCAAAAAATTAAAGGTTCCGTAGCACAGAGGCCCTCACCTCACTGGGACCCTGTGAGAGAGAGATGATGACACTGCCCCTCCATCTCTTGCTTGGTTCCCTCTGTGAGGAATGCAGGGAGGGGGGCTCCCGAGGTCTAAGGAGACACCTCGCTAGCACTGTGTGGCTACCACATACTGAGCCTGTTCCCTCTGGAGGTCTTAGCTCATAGGCAGGGATGAGATGGGGCAGACAGCCTCACGGCTCCATTTGGGCCAGTAATCTGAGGCTCCAGGTCACCAACAGTAAGGGGAGCACTTGGGAATTAAACCAAGGTCTGCAGGATGCACCACAGTCCGGGTTCTGTTCCACCCTCCCCAGACTTTTGTCACGCCCTTCTCCCCAGAAAATAAAAGATGAGGATCCATGAGCCACCAGAAGTGGGCTAAAGCCAGGGTCAATTTGGCATAGTCCCAGGGACTGAAACGCTTCAGGTCAGGGGGATATTAATATTCTTCTGTGGCTCATCCATCCAGCATCCACCATCCATCCATCCTTCCATCCACCATCCACCATCCACCCCTCCCACCCACCACCATCCACCACCACACCACCATCCACCACCACCATCCAACCCCCCCATCCACCATCCCCACCACCACCTCCCCATCCACCACCACCACCATCACCACCACATCCACCATGACCACCATCACCATCCCACCACTCCCCACCACCACCACCACCATCCACCAACCACCATCCACCATCCACCATCCATCCACCATCCACACCACCTCCACCATCCATACCATACCACTCCACCATACCACCATCCATCCACCACCACTCACCATCCACACATCCCCACCATCACCACCACCATCCACCACCCCCACCACCACCACCACCATCACCCCCCACCACCATCCACCACACCACCCCCACCACCCCTCCCCCACCACCACCACCACCACCACCACACCACCACATCCACCATATCCACCCACCATCCCCATCCACTCCACCAACCACCACCTACCATCCACCACCCATCCACCCACATCCACTCCCCATCCACCACCACCCTCCACCACCACCACCATCCACCACATCCATCCACCCACCATCCATCCACCATCATCACCATCACCATCCATCCCATCCACTCACCATCCACCATCCAATCCACCCATCCAACCCATCCACCACCATCCACCATCCACCATCCACCCATCCACCATCCACTCACCATACCCCAACCACCACCCACATTCATCACACATACCACCACCACCATCCCACCATCACCACCACCACCACCACCACCACCACCACCATCACCATCCACCATCCACCATCCACCATCAATCCACCATCAACCAACCATCATCCACCATCAACCATCCATCCACCATCCACCAACCACCATCCATCACCACATCCACCATCCACCATCCATCCACCATCCACCATCCACCATCCATCCATCCATCCATCCACCATCCACCATCCACCCACCAACCACCATCCATCCACCATCCACCCACCACCCACCATCCACTATCCACCATCCACCATCCATCCATTTACCCACCATCTATCTATCCATCCACAATCCATTCACCATCCACCATCCATCCATCCTTCCTTTCATTCATCCATCCACCCATCACCCATCTTTCCATCCATTTTCCACTCATGCTTAGAGAGTGCTGGTTAAAAGGCAGATTCTGGAGCAGGACTGTCTGAAGTCTGAATCCTGGCCCTGCCACCAACTAGCTAAACAGCTATGGATAGGTAATCTCACCTGTCCATGCCTGGGTTTCTCCATCTAGAGAAGGGGATGATATTAGCTCCAGGAGGCCTCAGTATAGGATGTTTAGATCCCTACCTGCCTCTTATTTGCTGTGGGTTCCTCACCAACGTAAAAGTTACCTTTCCTCTCAGCCTCAGTTTCCTCATCTTTAAAATGGGAACAAAACTGCCCCTTCCCAGCATTAAGAGGTCAGGGAGAGAATACTGCTCAGCACAGCTGGATAAGTGGGGGCTGCTATGACTCATGGGGGTGGGAAGGGCAGGCTCGCCTGGCTGGCCTTGGAGGGTGGGGTGGGGGTGGCTGTGTGTGGGTGACAGCATCTCTCACTGTGCTCTGTCCTTGCAGCTGGGTCTCCGTGCCTCAGTGCAGCTCCACCTCCAAGTCCCACTAGGAGGATACCGGCCCTTGGCCACCGTGAGATGGGCTCTGTCTCATGAGCATTACCGGTAGCTCCTCTGCACCCCACACTCGCAGCCCCTGCCTAGCAACACCCCTTCCCCAGGTCAGGGCCCAGGGCCATGGGGTCCCTCTTCCACCAAGCCTCCAGGTCTAACAACCCCACCCTTTTCCTGGCCCTGCAGGGGCTGCTTCCTGCCACTACCACATTTCTGGCCCCTGTGTGTCTCCCTTTGGCCTTTCTGGTCCTCCAGCACCTGTTCAGCCAGTGCCCTGAGTTAAATCCTCTCTGTTGAAATCCCTCCTGTGGCTTCTATCTCCTGGCTGGCCCCTGACTGAGACAGTATAGAACAGGCAGCTGCTCAGCAGCTGTGATGATGGGGGAGCTACCCCGAGTGCCCACACCAGAGTGCCCCAGGAGGGCTGGCCAGAGCCCTGGGCCCCTGGCCCTCCCCAGTGTGTGCTCTCTGCCCCAGCCCTCTGCCTGTCCCACTCCAGCTGCCTGCACGTGAGGCAAAGCTCTGCCTGCAACCCGAAGAGGCCCTGACACATGTTAAAATAAATATTCTGCAAATATGATGTTCCATATGTATGACTTCGTGGGGTGATGATTTTTCTACTGATCGCTGTAAGTGACAGCTGTGTGGGCAGCACTGGAAACACAGGCTCGGGCGGCCCTCGCCGTGCCACGCGGTGGGGGAGGCAGGGGGGGTGCTGCGGCGCGGAGCAGCTGGTGACTCGGGCGCGAGGCACCCGCGCGCCTGTCAGCGCTCAGCACAGGCACATTAGTGATTCTGAGGGGTGGCTGGAGCAGGTGTTCCCAAGCAGCCTGCTCGTAATAATTACTTTTAGATTGTTTTAAAGTATTTGAGCAAGATCCTGGGGGCTGGGAGGGAAGGGAGAGGGTGGACACTGGGGCCCACCTTGGGGCCAGCCCCTCACACGTCCAGGGCTGGGCGAGGGCTGGACTGCACAACATGGGGCAAATCCCCCCACTGGCGGGCTCCTGTGCAGCTTGTACCCACAAGTCCAGCCAGACCAGTTGCTAACAGAGTGACACACTGCCGTCCTGTAGCCCCAGGCCCCAACAAGCTGCTTCCAGAGGCCGGGCCTCTTTGCCAGGAAAGCCCCAGTCCCCTGTGACTTGTGGCATAACAGGTGAAATATTCTGAACACCCACCCTGCCATCACCAAGAACCTCAAGCCTTAACCTCCAAGCAGGAACGCCTGGATGTCGGCCCCGGGGGGCAGAGGCCTCTGTCCACTGTTCCATCCCAGTCCTGGGAACACGGCGGGTGATGAATCCCGCCTTGGGCGAAGGAATGAACGTGTGAACGTGACTGTTGTCATCAGGAGACAAGAGCAGCCCTCCTGCCTCCCCTCAGGGGGCCCCAGAGCACTCTGTCTGAACACACAGCAGCTCCAAAGAGCTTCCTGGGGCCTGGGACTCAGGGCGGGGATGGGGAGGCTCTGGCCACACTGGTAGCCACAGGCAGGGCCTTGGCCTGCACACCATGAGAGTGGGCAGCGCTGGCCTCCGGGAAGCGGTCTCAGCTCAGCTCCCCACAGCAGGGCACAGGTGCCAGGGGCTCAGGGGGTCTCCTCTCAAGAAGTCTGATGGGGCTGGGGTTGTGGGGGCCCTGCCTGTGAGCTAGGCAGGAGGTAGGTCCATGGGGAGAACATTCCAGGCAGAGGGCGGAGCAAGAGCAGTGGTGGGTGGGAGGAAGGACGGATGTACAGGTTCACTGACAGACAGAGGGACACAGGTGCACCATGGTCCAGGCTGCTTGGTGGAGTAAGACCCCCACCTCTGGACGCCAGGCTGTGCACACCCCAGCCCAGCCTGACCCTCCCTGCTGTGTGTGCTCTTCTGTCCACAGCCCCCTCACCTCCTCTCGTGTTGGGGGTCTCGAGTCAGTGCGCCCCAGCTCTCCAAGCGCTCTGCAGCCCCTCACCTGTGCTGAGGCCCTGGCTGCACCCTGGAATTGCCAGGTGGCTTGAAGCAAACGGAGGCTTGGCCACCCCAGACCAGTTGGATGGGAGCAGCAAGTGGGACTCTGGCTGGGGGAGGGGGGAGTTTCCAGAAGCACCCCAGGGATCTGAGGCACAGCAGGGTGAGGCCACACAGCAGGGCCGCCCCCACCGGGGGCGGCCCTGGAGCAGCACTGGACAAGGCCCCTGTGCGTCCCAGCTGGGGCCTAACCAAGGCCTGGCCTGTGGGATGTGGGGGTGCCTAACTTTGCCACTCAGAGAGGATGTCCATGCAGGTTTGGAAATGGCTCCCCAGCCTGGCTGGGCAGTTGCCCCGTCCCTGCAGAGAAGGGCTGGCCATTTCCAGCCCAAAGGGTGAGCGGAGAAGTCTTCACTTCTCCAGGGTGGGTCAGATGATGAGGACCCCGGTTCCTGGGGAACTGACTGTGCTTTCCCACCCCCTCTGCTGTGTTTGCCAGGCAGCGCCTGGGGCCAGCCACACCTGAATGCCCCTCGGGCACGGATCTTTGGGGCAGGGGCTGGGAGCAGTGGTGTTCACAGCTGCTATTTAAAAGCCAGGCAAGTTCAATATTAGCTCTGGGGTTTGTGCAATCTGTTGTCAAGATAAAGAAGCCGGGCGGGTGTGTGAGCGGGTGCCCTGCCCTGCCCCACTGGAGCCCAGAGCGCCAGGCCTGGTTAATGTGCAGCCAGCAGGCTCCAGGGGGCCCCTCCAAAGCCTGCTTGCCAGAGTCCATGGAGTCCAGCCCTAGGGCAGCAGCGCCCAGCCGAGAGGGGCACATGAAAGGCTCCCTCACACCCCACCCAGCAACAACGCCGGAGTCCTAAGTGACCGGCCCAGCTCCTGCACAACCTCCCCCTCCCACTCCCTGGCTCTGGCCTCCAAAGCACCCAAGTGCACAGCAGCCTCAGGGCCTCTGCACCTGCAGCCCGCACGCTCCCCCTTCACCTCTCACTGCCTCGAGCCAGAACGTCACCTCCTGCAACCCCAATGCCCATCTGTCCTGTCCCTTTCTGCCCCTCCATAAACATGTGTGCAGAGGGACTCCCGCATGGTGCCCCCCCTTCCCCCCCCCCCCCCCCCCCCAAGGGTCTCCCTCCACCAGGCCTCCTGGGGAGGAACCAACAGACCTCATTTAGTGGCGCAGTGGGGGCGCCCCCCCCCAGCTCCTTCCCCGCAGAGCCTCTTACTGTCAGTCTTGCCGGGAGGCTGCCTGTGCGGGGAGGGTCCTGACAGCCACCCCAGCAGAAGTCATCTTTTATTCATGCCGATAATGTCAACGGGATGTGTCTGGAGCAAAGTCACTTAACCCATTAGAAGAAGCTGCTGCTGCTGCTCAGCCAGGGGTGGGGGGAGCAGGGGCCCGAGGCACGGGTGCAGGGATGCCCCAGGCCTCTGGCACGCCCTGGGGGACACAGGGGTCCACTGACAGGCTGCCTGAGTCAGAGGCCCGGCCTCCCCACGCCGGTTGTTCCTGCGCCATGCATGGGGAGTCCTGTGCATTTACGAAGACCACACCGGGAAGGTGTCCCTGGAGGTGTCCAGCAAAGCAGTCCCTGAATGGTGCTGGTGACACCTACCTCGAGGGGGCCAGGTGGGGCGGGACTGGATGAGAGAATGGGGAGCCTCAGCACAGGGCCTGCCCAGAGGAAGCCTCCAGGAAGGTTAACCATTATTTTCTTTTAGGAAACAAGCCCCAGAGCCGGGGCCCCAGGAGGCCATCCCAAAGGAAATACTGAGTGTGGAGACACAGAGAACCTCTCTCCCCCATCACGGGCGAAGTGGGTAGGACAACAGTGACATGGTGGCTAACGCACCATACACCCCCAGAAGGAACCACTCACAAGCACAGGTCTGCAAACCGCAGCAGTCAGCCCAGGAGACCTGCCTGCTCCTCCCTGCCCAGTTACAAAACAGCCGTCCAACTGTCTGCTGAATGAATAAGTGATGAACTAGCTGGGGGTGCTGTTTGAGACCTGGCTCCGGCTGTGCATCCCTGGGGCAGGCCCTGTGCCTGTCTGTGCCTCAGCTTCCTTCTTGCTGAGTGAGGCAGGTGGAGCCGATGCTTGTGCTGTTTTGTGGGGTGCATCTCCCAGGGCTGTGTGTCCCCAGAGGGGCAGGGAGTTGGGGAGACCCTGGGGAGTGCAGGCCCCTGGCAGGATGCCTTGGGCTCCCATGCCCGCACAATCTGGGGCCAGGGCCCGAGAGACCCTCCAGACGCCCCTGTCCCAGGCCCAGATCACTTGGGAGGGGCCTTGTCCAGGAGAGAACAGGCCTCCACCTGCATGCCCCAACTACCCAGCCCTCCCCTTCCAGTTTTTCTTTATTTAACACTTTCATAGTGCTCACTGCGTGCTGGGCACTGTCTTAAACACTCCATATGTCAGTGCATTTAATCCTCCCAACAGCCCCTGATAATAACAGTGGGTACTATTATCATTCCCATTTTAAAGAGGAGGAAACTGAGGCCCAGAGGTCCAGTGGTTCAGGCGGGGTGCCTGGCTGGGACAGGGAGCCAGGCGGCAGAGCGCCCCTGCAGGATGGGGCGGCCTCACGCACAGGGGCCCAGCCTCCGCGCTGCACTGGCCCTGGCGCCTCCGGCTGTGGGGAGGGGCGGGAGGTCCTGACCCTCCACTCAGGGTGATGAAGGTGACCTGCCTCTGCTCCCAGAGGGAAGGCGGCTGCTGGCTGGTCATCCCCCAGCGAGGGGCGCTGACGATCGATCATGGGCACTTGGGTGTGGGAAGCTGCTGGGGTGGCCGGGCCAGCGGGGCCCGTTTGCTGCGGCATGTCTTTCCCGTCCTTGGGTCGTGTCATGAGGCATGACGAGGCGTGACTGTGGCACGAAGGGGGCACTTGGGCCCAGAGGGACCAGAGCGCAACGGTGCAGTCCTCAGCCCGGGTCCTGCCCTCCTTTCCTGTGCGGAGAGAGGCGGGCGGGCGGATCTGATCCCTGCATTAGTGTTCTGGGGCTGCCATAACAACGCGCCACAAACTGGGGGGCTGAAATCGGCAGAAATGTATTCTCTCACGATTCGGAGGCCAGGGAGTCTGAAATCGAGGTGTGGGAGGGCCGTGCCCCCGGCAGAGGGTCTGGGGCAGATCCTCCCCGCCTCTCCCAGCTCCTGGTGGCTGTGGCAGTCCTCGGCGCTCCTTGGCTTGTGGCTGCTCACTCCAGTCTCTGCCTTGGTCCTCACACAGCCTCCTCCCTGGGGGTCTGTCTCTGTCTAACTCCTTTTTTTTTTTGAGACAGTCCAGCCGTCTCCCAGGCTGGAGTGCAGTGGTGCGATCAGAGCTCACTGCAGCCTCCAACTCCCGGGCTCAAGCGATCCTCCTGCCTCAGCCTCCCGGGTAGCTGGGACTACAGGCCTGTGCCACCATGCCCAGCTCATTCTTTTTATATTTTTTAGAGATGGGGGTCTCGCTATGTTGCCCTGGCTGGTCTTGAACTCCTGGCTGCAAGCAATGCTCCTGCCTCAGCCTCCCAAAGTGCTGGGATTACAGGTGTGAGCCACTGCACCTGGCCTCTCTCTTCTTATAAGGACACCAGACATACTAGATTAGGGGCCACTCTACTCTAGTATGACCCCATCTTAACTGAACTAATTACATCTGCAAAGACCCTATTTATAAATAAGGTCACATTCTTAGGGTCTGGGTGGCCACGCATTTTGGGGGACCCTATCCAAACCAGCACAGCTTCATATGCAGCAACAACTTAGGGCCCAGTCCAGCCTCCCCACCTTAGAGCCCAAGGCCTTGCCTGATCTAGCCCTGTTGCTCCCAGTGGCTTTGCCCACTTCTGCCACCACAGAGGCCTATGAGGCTGACCCACAGCCCCAGCCCGCACGGTCATGCCTTTCCCCATGCAGGTTCCTCTGTCTGGAATGCCCTGCCCCCACTTCCCATGCAGAGAACTTCCTCTGCCTTCAAAGCCCAGCTCAAGCATCACCACTTTTAGGAATCCCTCCCTGACTTCAGGCTACATTTGTTGCCCCTCTAGGTTCAGGGATGTTTTTAGAGTTCCCCAGGTGATTTCAACAAGCGTTCAAGGTTGAGCAGCAATGCACCCAAGGCAAGAGAAAGGCCGGTACATTCTGGCATATTCTCAATCCCTGATCCCCGCTCTAAACGGTGCCTCCTGTTGTGGTCTATAGCATCCTCTCTGACGTGAGCCCTTCGGAAGGGCAGGGGCCGTGCATCCCCACTGCTGTCCCTGCAGTGATCAAGGCAGCACCCAGGCTGCAGCATCCCCCAGGCACCCAGCCTGGACTCCCTTAGCATCACTCACTCCAAGGTGTCTTCCCAAGTCTCCCAGCTTTACAGACCATCTGTGCGTGTGGGACGCCCACATGGATTGCTGCAGACTCAAACATGCAACTGCCAACTGGATCTCCACTCGGTGTCTCACGGCGGCTCTTCACATGGCCCGAGCAGAGCCGGAGCGGCTCTTCTCCCAGCTCCCAAGCCTGCTCCTCCTGGCAATGCTAACCTTCCAGTTGCTCAAGTCAAAAAACTTGGAGATGTTCTGAAGTTCTTCTCTCATATCCCGCCTCTGCTCCGCCAGCAAATCCTGACAGCTCTGTGTTCAAAATGCCTCCCAAATGCAATCCCTCCCTCCAAAGCTGCCACCCTGGTCCAAGAAGCCATCATCTCTCGCCTTGATCACTGCAACAGTCTCCTAACAGGCCTTGCCTCTGTGCTTGTCCCCCCGTCTGCTCCCCACACAGCGGCCTGGGAATCTGGGTCAGCACCCTGGAAGAGATGGCGACTGGCCTGTCTGTCCTTTGGGCACTGAATCACGTCCTCTGTGGTGCCTGTCCCTAGCATCCCACAGACAGCAGTGGCTTCTCTGTGCCAGGAGGCTGGAGCTGGCTCCTGGGTGGGGTAGGAAGGCCGCCAGTCTGTGTGTGCCTGTTCCTGAGCAGGTTGGGCTGGAGTGGTCAAGGAGGGCTTCCTGGAGGAGGCAGGGCTTGTGCTGAGTGCTGATCTGGATGGGCAGCCACAAGGAACACAGGATGTACATCGTCTGCTTCCAAGGGAGCCAGCAGCCAGGGGACCACACCTGGGGTTGCCCTGGGGCCCTGTGCCTTGTAGGTTGAAACTTTCAGTCCCATCTCCATGACTTTGTACTTAACCTACTTCGTGGCAGCCAGAAAGACTGTTCAGCACGTTCCCGGTGGCACGTTTCCCAACCTGACATTCTCTGGCCCAGTGATTCTCAGTGTGGTCCCTGGGCCACACAGCCCAGCAATCTGGATTTTAACATGCTCTTCAGGGGGTTCAGTTGTTGCTAGAGTTTGAGAACCTTTGATCTGGCCTTACTGGAGCCTTGGGAGCAGCCAGGACCCAGAGCCTTTTCCATCCCCCCGGACTTGGGAATCTGGCCTTCCAGACCCAGGAACATCACCTAAGCATATGGCCTTGGAATCAGTGACCTGGGCCACCCAGGGGGAACAGAACTGACAAACCCACTCACAGAAATACTGTGGTGGCAGGATGGCAGAATTCCTGCAGTCATCCTGTCCTGCCCACACACCTACACAACACTTCTAGAACTGGGCTGGAGCCAGAGGGACACAGAAACCTTGCACTCCAACCCCATCGTGTTGTAGGGGAGAAGACAGAGGCCAAGAGCTGAGCTAAAACCTGAACTCGGTCTTCTAACACTAAGAGTAGAAGTGTTACAGGCCACATCGGTGCTTCAGATGGGGGCGATTTTGCCCCTTGGGAGACATTGTGCAATGTCTGCGGATGTTTTGGTTGCTGACTGGAGGAGCTGGTGCTATTGGCATCTCGTGGGTTCAAGGCCAGGGATGTTGCTAAACACCCTGCAGTGTACAGGACGGCCCCACCACTAAGAGCTGTCTGGCTCAAATACCCACAGGGCTCTTGGGCCTCAAGTGAGCCCAGGACCAGGGAGCCAGTGACTCCCTGGAAGTGTATGTTGCCGGGGCTCTCAGATTCCTGCCAAACTCTTTGCAAGGAAACCCAAAGGCTGCTGAAATGTCCAGTAAGGGTCTGATGGGCAACCTGCAAGTCTCAACCCCGGATCCCCCAGAGAGCAAGTAGGCTCACGCCCTCCTGGCCCTGCAGCTGACTGCACCTCCTCCATGGAAGGAGCTCGGCCAAAACCACAGTCTGAGGATTAGGCGTCCCCAGATGCCCACCTGCTCCGAGGTGGGCTGGTCTGAACCTGGAGCCCCCTTCCCATCACGCCACCTGCACCCACCTGGGAGCACCAAACAGAGAAACCCCACAGAGAAGAATTACACATTCAACCTTGAGAAATTAGGCGGCCCCCCAGTTCCTGGCTCCAAGCCCCTCCCTTCTTCAGCACACTGGCGAGCCCTGGTTCCAAGAGCGGTTCATATTTAATAACGCAATTTATATTCCACTCTCAACATAAACTATTGTAAAGGCGCTCTAATGTAAAAATACATCTGGCTTGTCAATAGTTTATCTTCCGGATCTGCATCTAAATCCCTGGGCCTGTTTGACTTATGGCTGCACCACTGTCTAATGAATAAAAAGGTGCAAATTATAGGCCCGGCTTTAATGCTCATCATAAAATTAGACGATAGTTGCAAAAGCTGCATTCTCCTGCCCACAGTGCAGCGATGGTGAGCCATAAATAAAGTGTATTTAATGTATCCCAGGGCTGTGCAAACCCAGGAAACAGTGTGTTATTGCTCGGCCTTCGAAGAGTCCGCCACAAGTTCAATGAAGTGATAACGGATCCATCATGTGAATTTATGTTAACTGTCTCCTCGCAAAGCCATGGCCTCAACACTGTAAATAGCCTACAATCCTTCTAGCAGGCCCGCCTGCCAATAAAACTGTCACTGCCAGGCTGGCAGCAAGCACCTTCAGGACAGGGGGAACAAGCCGTTACGTTCTGGAGGCCGACCCGGGCTGTGCCTCCCACCCTCCCCAGCTCTGCTGCGGGTCTGTCAACTGCAAAGGGAATGAATCTTCTTCCAACAGAGCAGATCCCAATTACGGGGGTCAACAGAGGCCGGCTATTGTGGAGGGTTTGCACGGGCTCCCGGTTGGTGGGGAGATGGCCGTCTGCCTCGGCTGGGGCAGAGCAGAGCCAGGGGTCCTGGGGTGGGGACCCTGGCTTGCCAGCTCTTCATCCCTAGGGTGGCGAGCTGCCATTGCAGACCCCAGGATGCCCTTAGCACCTGGAACCCGCTGGTGACGGGTCATTCTGTAGTTATTCATTTGTCATTAGAATTTGTATTTAGCACTTCTCTGTTGCAGGTCCTGTGCAGACACAAAAAGGACACACTCCCTCCCCAGGGAGACCCAACAGTTGAGAAGATACGATATACAAATACAAAAATTAAGTCATGCTAATATCTATGCACAACAACTTCTCCCTCTCTGAAGTTCTACGGCATGAGCCTCACATCTGTGTTTCCCAGATTGGGAGCTGAGACCCATGAAGGGGTGGTGACATCATTCGGGGGGGTCAGGGCAACAATCTTCTTTCCATGTCTGGAAACAGAATAGAAAATACCAGAGTCACTCACACAGAGTAAGGGTGAGCATTGTTTCAAGGGAGACGTGTACGTGGTCTGCGTCATGATGGAAAATGTGAGGTTCCTATTGTGGGCTGCAGACGTGAAAGTTTGAGAAACACTCGACTCTGCCAGTCATTTGGCGGCTCCTGAAATACCAGCTTTCTTGGCATGAGAAAGCATCTAATCTTCCCAAGTAAGTCCTACAAACGCCCCCCTCCCTGCTCCGTGTCTAGCTTAACCCCGTTCCCCATAGGACAGTGGCCTCGAAGGGGAACGTGGGCCCAGGAAGTGTGCAAACCGTCCACAGCCTCCGCTGGGGTTCTGGGAGTGACTGTTAGGATTCCGTAGTTTAAATTCATTACATCTTTTCTGAATTGCTGTTTGGCGTCAGTTTTATAAGGTCCACAGCCTGCTAGGCCAGTGGCACATGTACATAAGTGATATCTGAGTAAATATGCACGTTCTGGGAAGTGTGTGCTAAAAATGATTTTAGTGATAAGAGTTGAAGGAAGTTTGGAGACCACTGGGATCCGAGGTGCACCCTTAGCCTTTGCCAACCAGAGGTGTGAGTGATGTCAACAATCGAAGATGGGGCTGCAAACACACCTGGGAGAGTGGCTGCTGTCCTTGGAGATGGCAGCTAGGGAAGACGGTGATGTCAATGGCTGCATTTTCAGGCAACTCCTCCCTCCACTCAGCCCCCAGCTTCCCAACCCTCCTCCAGATGCCTCATTCCCAAGCTGTTCTCTCTTGGGGGACAGAGCTCCCCCAGACCCAGTGCCTCAACCTCACATGTGGAGGCCCCTGCATGGATCAAAGCGGGGCTTCTGCAGTGCGTGTTGCAGGGCATACAGAAACTCACAGCCTCCAACATGCAAAAGGGCACTCTGAGCCCACGATCTGCCAAGAGACAGGCAAAACCACATGGGCTCAGTGGGGTGTGTCCTCCAGCAGCAGCATGGAACCTTCCAGAAGCCATGCCTTCCATGAGCAAAACTCTGACTTCCTGAATGTAGGTAAAAGGTTCAGCTTTGTAACCTGCACCTGAACAGGCACCAGGGCTGGTGGCTTCATGGACATGTGGTCAGTGCAGCCATACAGGGCCTGGGATGGGCCTTCCAAAAGATATCCTGGTCCCATCCCTGGAACCTGTGAATGTGACCTTAGATGGCAAAAGGGGAGGGGATGTTTGCAGGTGTGACTAGATAAGGATCTAGCTGGGGGTTATCCTGGGTCATCCATGTGGGTCCTAAATGCAATCACCAGTGTGCTTATAAGTCTTAAAAGTGAAGTCTGATGGGACAACCAGCGGGCAGAGGAAGACGTGACAGGCACAGAGGGGAGGCCCTGCAAGGACAGAGCAGAGAGAGGGAGTTGAAGACACCGGCCCTGACCACTGGCATGAGCGGGTGCAAGCCCAGGAAGCCGGCAGTGCCTCGGGCTGAAAGAGGCAGGAAGGAGCCTCCCTTGGAGCCCTCAGAGGGATCACTGCCCTGACACCTTGATTTCAGCTTCTGGCCTCCAGAACTGTGGGAGAATACATCTCTGTTGTTTTGAGCCCCCCAGGGTGTGGTCCTTTGTTACCACAGCCCCAGGAGACGAATGTAGGGCCCCTTGTTCCAAATGGCTTAGTGCTCGCAATTTGATGCTCTGTGGTAGCCACCTTTAAATTTCTACTAATTTCATCTTTGATGGCAAAGTCTTAAAAGCGAAGTCTGATGGGACAACCAGCACACACAAGAGCTTGGAGCCACAGCTCTCCGGGGTTCCCACCCCCCCACCTCTGGGGTGGGCTCTCCCTGCCCCTGCACCCCAAGCCCCACCCATCCCCCTCCCCCTCCCCCAAGAGCAGCAACAAAGTTCAGTGAACTGGGGTGGGTGGGGGCCGCTCTCTGTCATCACCTCCCCCGCTCATGAGGGCCTGGAACCAGGTGTGGGAGGGTCGGGTCAGGACCTCGGCGCCCTGTGTCTTGAGGCCAGGCTGCCAAGTGTCGCTCGGATGACGAGGTAGGGGCCTCTTGCCCACCCCCACCTAGGCACCCAGCATATCCTTGAGAGGAGGCTGAAATCCCTTGGGAGTGGCCCGTCCACTGTGGCCCGTGGGGAGTCGAGATGGACGTTCACTCGCACTGGGACCTGCAAATGATGGCGCTGGTCCTGATGTGGCACCTGGACAACCTTGGCTGCCTTCTCAGGAAACTCCCAGAGACACACCCTGGACCAGCCCCCGAGAGCACCGCACCTGCAGAGGCAGGAGGCCACCCCATCCCTCTTGCCTTTACCGCAGCCAGAGCCGAGGGCGGGGGTCGTGGCGGAGACATTTGCAAGAATTAGGATGAGACTCCCACCCCGCGTTGCACCCAGTTCCTGAATATCCCTGCCCATGGGACCCAAGGAGAGGCATCTGACCTCACTCCCTGCTCAGACCGTCCTGTGCCTTAGCGAAGGCCCCGAACTTCTGCTGACCTTTACAGACACATTGCTACTTCTATCCCTCCCTGGAGGAGCACAGACACGTTCACTAACTCAACAAGCTGACCAAGGGACCCTTTGTTCTCGCAACACCCAGTGTTGGAAGCAGCTGGGAGAAGGCCCCAGTGACCCCACGCCCCTGGGGGATCCCCTCCCCTTAAGTGTGGCTGCACCTGGTGACTTGCCTCTGATGATAGAACATGGCACAAGTGACAGGGGTCACCTCCGAGGGCAGTACAAAGACTGGCTTCCCTCGTGCCTTCCCTCTCTTCCCATCACGCCCTCGCCCTTTCTTGTCGCCCTTAATAACTCAAGCTGCCGCGTCGTGAGCTGAGGGGGCCTCCAGCCAACACCTCCAGCAAGGAACTGAGGCCCTCAGTCCAACAGCCGCTGAGGAACTGAATCCTCCCAACAGCTGCACAAGTGGGTCTGGAAGTGGGTCTTTCCCCAGCGAAGCCTTCAGATGCCAGGTGACTGTGGCCCCAGCTGACACCTTGATCACAGCCTGTGAGGGCCTCTGGCACAGGAGACCCGGCTGATCCACACCCAGACCCCTGACCCACAGAGACTGCGAGACAACAAACGTCATTTGGAGCCACAAAGTTCCAGGGTAATTTTTTAGGCAATAGATAACATAGCACTACTCTCCCAGGGCACGCTCCCTGGGCAGCACGTCCTGTGGTTCCCCAGCCACCGTCAGCGTAGCTTGCAGGCCGGTCTCCCTGGCCACCCTCCTGTCTCCACCCTCTGCTCTCTGGGGCTTGGACTGGTCCCAGCTCTCAGTCAAACCACCTTGACCTTCCCGATTCACTCAGTCTCATCCTCGAGGCCACACTCTCCCCTCTGCAAACCGCACCCTCCTCCCAGGCCCACCTGGGCCTCCCCTTGTGCCAGCTTCTCCGACCACCTCCATCCCACAGGTGTCACCTCTCCCCCGAGCCCCTCGCATCTTTGGGTGCAGGAGGGGAAACGCTATGGCCCTGCTGACAGGCTGCTTCCGGCTTTGGTGCCCACTGTCCACTCTGCCTCCCCACCAGGCAGCAGGGCTCTTTGGACAAATGACTCTTCCTGTCAACCCAGCGCCATGCACGGTAGGGCACCTGGGCCGTGCCAGAAGTTGGCTCACAGATGAGTGGCGTAGGACACCTGCCCTCTCTGGGCCAATGGCTCTCAAACCTGGGAACAGGGAAGACTTGTGAGAAAATGGTTGGGCCCCCGACAACTCTGGGCTCCAGTTTTGAGAAACCCAGCCTGCAACCTAGTCCCTTGGGCTGAGTTTCATGCTGACGTGACTGCACATACAAACACAGGCCCTGGATCCCCCAGAAGTCCTCGGTTAAGGGTAGTTGTCCAGGAACCAGAATACGCTCTTATTAAGTATAGACTGCCATAAAAATGGAAAGCACAAAGTTCAGAAATTCCTGTGGGGAACTGGCGGAACCCAGATTGAGAAACATGTAACAACCCCAGGAACATACATGCAGCGCCACGCATATACAGTAGGTGCTCAGTAAACACCTGGCAGCAGTTAGAAGCTCCTATGTGCTCCCAGCTCCTCCCTGAGCACACAGCCTCTCATCCTAGCCCAGGACCCCACCCGTGTGGCCACCACAGCCGCTGGCACGAGGCCTACACGGGCAGCACCTCGGCCACCTAGCCAGACTGGCTGCTGCCTCCCAAGCAGAAGCCCCACGTGGCAGATGGACACCTCTGGCCCCACCCTGGCCTCTCGACCCCTCTGGGCCAGCCCCTTCCCCTGTGCCCGGTGCCTGACTTCGGGGTGGTGCCCAAAGGGAGGCCACTGTGTCCCACTGGGGGCCCCTCCACTCCCGGCCCCACCCCACTCAGATGGCCCGGAGGACTCCCTAATAATAGCAATACTAAATCCTCCTGGCCAATTCTGCTCCATTTCTATAAATAATGTAGAATCTTTTTATTTACTGACAGGTTGTAAAAGTATCAGGGAGAATAATGTGAAATCAGGAGCTGCTGAATAATGCATGGCATCGCTGCTTCCTCTGCTGCCTGGCAGGGCCACTGCCCCCCACCCCGCGCCCCACCAGTCTCAGAAAGGCCAAGCTCCTGGTCCTGGCACCGCTTCCTCCGGATTCCCATTCGGACTTTTGTGGTTTAGCCTCCACAGAGGTCGTGGTGGGTGGATCTCTAGGGCCACTTGAGGGGGGGCTCTGGATTTGCACCGCACTGATTTGTATATTCAAACCAGCCTCGGGCCCAGCTGCCTCCAGACAGATATTTGCATTGTCAAAGCCAGGTCTCTGCTACACCCCCTTCCAGGCACATACAGACACACAACCACGCACACAATCACACATAGACACAACCACAGACACACAACCACACAATCATACACTGAAACAGACACACATAATCACACACACAGACACACATACCCTGTTTTCCCATATCTTTGATGATCTCAAAACCTCAGCAGAGTGGGAAGGACTGGCAGGACCTTTTGTGGATAATTTCATATTTTTTCTTGACTCTGGAAGAATGAACATAATTTATTCAAGGTGCTGGCTTGGTTGTGAGGGTGCAATTGTTAATGGTCAGTGGCTCGGCATGGCCAGAGCACAAGGTCCCTGCAGGAAGCTGCCTGTGTTTGCTCTGGGCCTGCTCAGGGGCTGCTGCCTGCACTGGTGTGACTTAGCAGGCTGTATTCCACAGCATGCTGCTTGGGGACAAAGCCTTCTGCAGCTGGTGCACAGGCGGGCCTGCAGTCCCGGGGTCTGTCCCCAGCCAGTCGTGACCTCTCAGCAACCTCGCAAAGCGGGGGAATAATGATATTAGTGTAATAATAGCAGCCAACACTCATGGAGAGCTCACTACCTGCTAGGGGCTGTTCTAGGAGCTGAGCCCGTATTCCTGATTCATTCTTCACCAAAACTCACTCAAATGTACACCCCCTAAAGGAGGGGATCTTTGTCTATTTGGCTGACTGTTGTGTCCCCACACCCAGGGCAGTGCTTGGCACATAGTAGGTGCCTAATCCGTGTGTACTAAGTATGCGAAGCTTGGTACTGTTACTATCCCACTTTACAAGTATGGAAACCAGGCAGGAGAGCTGAGGAAGCTGGTCAGGTTCATTCAGGGGTCCACGGGAGCTTTACAAAGCCCACAGGGTGGGGGCTTGAAACTTGGGACAGGGTACAAACATATTGGCCACGCTTTCTTCCTGAAGCTGGGTGGGGTATATGGGTTGTACTGTTCTTTATACTTTTTGGAATGTATTAAATATTTCACAATGACACACTTTGAAGGCCCTGAAGTCCCCGTAGGCTAACCCCCCCTTGGAAGCCCACCTTCCCATGAGCACAGGGCCCTGTTTGGGGTGGCTGGACAGGGCTCGGCACTGGGGGCCCCCAGGCCTGCAAAGAGGCAGCTCCCCACGGCTGCAGGGACAGGGGCTGACAATGGTGAAACCCTGGAAGGCTCCCAACAGTATCACACACATCACACACGCACACCCATACAGTCACACGCGTGTGTGTGCACACACCAGGCAGCACAAACATGCACATGTATGCATACCATGCAGGCACCACACATATACATGTGTGTTCACACACACCCATGCATTCACACACATACCTACACACCAGACATGCATACACAGGTGCATGTAATATACAACACACTGCACGTGCATACACATATGTATGCACAACCACACACAAGTACTTACACAATGTATAAACACACGTGCACAACTACACATATACCACATGCTCATCCACATAGAGACACATACAAACACACCACACATGTGGATGTACACTTGCCACACATTACACATGTCCACACATGCACACACCTACACGCACACCTATATACACATTCTCTGTGCAGGACCATGTGAACAGAAAGGGATGTTTCCTACCTGCCCAAGAGCCTGGAGTTGGGTTGTAAAGTTAGATTCTCCCTCTTACCTCTGATGCCAGAGTTGCAGGATCTGAAATTGGTCCCTCAATTCTAGCCTGTACCCCCATTTTAGAGCTGGGGAAACTGAGGTCTGGGCTTGTGCAGCAATTTGCCTGATGACATGGGAACCAGTACGTGTCTGGTGCTGGCCATGTGCAGCGGTGTCCTGGGCAGCTCTCACATGTGTTACCTCTGTCTGTTCCCATCACAGTCTTAGGGTGGGGGGCAGGCATGTCCCCATTCACAGACAGGGACAGGGGCACAGCCATTTGCGCACAGACAGCGCGTGGAGCTGGGATCAGGCCTAGCCTGGCTGACTCAGAGCCGGCATGCTTCCCCCCAGCTCCCACGCAGGAGGGACTGTGCTCTCACCTGCTCTGACCTCTGGGAGCTCAGTCACCCCGCACGGCCTCTCTGTCCTGGGCTCCTCCACCTGCAAATCATGGCTCCCTTCACACTTACCCGAAGGTGCCTGAGTTCTTCACATGCTCACTGCAAATAAAACACTTAATCCTCACAGGTAGCCGGGGTAGCCAGTGCTAGCATCATGCCCATTTTGCAGGTGAAGAAAGTGAGGTACAAAGAGCTCACACCTAGCTCCAGTGTACCCTAGAATGCCAAGGTGCATCAATACCAGGTTCTCACCTGGGCAGCACAGACTCACTTGGCAGTGTTGACACAATGCCCAGGCCGGCAACCAAAGCCTGCAACCCGCTCCCCCTCTGAATTGAATTAATTGATCTGTGGGGTAGAGCCCCGGCTAGGGATTTTGTAAAAAAGCCATTCTAAGAGGCAGCCTGGGTCTCCAGGGCTCATTTGCTTCCAGAAGCCTCACACCTCATTCTGTGAGGGCTGGAGGAGGAAGAGGACCCCAGGGAAATGCCTGAATTAAAACCAGACCTTCAGGAGGGCTGAGAGGGAGGTCTGCCTTCCCTCCGCATTCCAGTCCCAAAGCCCAAGGCCACCAGGTCCCCAGAGAGGTAGGTGCGAAGGCAATCCAGGTGTGAGGCTGACAGGCGTCCCCAAGAGCGGCCAGATGGCTGCTCAGTGGCAGGTGGTGCCTCCCGCGCTACCAGGCACTCCAGGGAGGCCCGGGGCTGAGTCAGAACCTGAAGCCTCCCTGCCTGGAAGGTGACATTGGAACCTCGTGAACTCGACAGCTCCAGAACCTGAGAGGGGAGAGGGCTCCATCTCCAGAATTAGACCCTCCACCAGCCCCAGGCACTGGAGACCATGTACTCCGGGCAGGGATGGTGCAAGGAGACACCAACACCACGTGCTGTGCCTAGCCCTCGGGGACACACCATCCGGCGGGAGAGGACAGCACAGTACACGTGGCAGGGAGAGAGTCACCTGTGCTCAAGGGCCACAGTGGGTCGCCTGAGTGCCAGGCCTTGCAGCAGGTTCCCGGGCCCCCGAGAGCCTTGCCTTGTGGCCCTGGCCCAGCACTCTGCCTCTCTAAGCTGCTGTTTACTTCCCAGAACGGGAGAGCAGAGAAAAGCCCCTGCTTTGCCACGGGGCCGAGAGAAGGCGTGGGAGCTCCTGGCTCTGGGCGTGGGAAACCAAGTCTGCCCACCTCCTCCTCCCACCACGACTGTCCAGGGCAGGTGGGGGCAGGAGGGGAGGCAGCATTCCTTTCCACCCACCCCATGCCTCCCTGCACCCTCTTTTGTCCCCCCAGCGGAAGGGAGCCACCTTTCTCTCAACCTCTCCCTCTGCGCGTTTTGTGTCCACTCTGTCTCTCCCTCTGTCCCTTTCTGTCCCTCCAGTCTTTGTCTCTGCCTATGCCTTGGGGTCTCCCTCTGTCCCTGTGCACCCCTTTCTCATACTCCCCATTTCTCTCTTTGTTTCTCTCTCTCCCTCTGACCTTCCCAAGCCGTGCGGGTCCCACGCTCCCTGGAGAGGGTCCCCCCATCTCGTGCACACACAGGAAACAGGCAGCCTCCCAGCCAGCGGCCACACCCTGTGCACCCCTCCCCGACGCCACCTCACCCACTGCTGGTCAAGTCCCCACTGGGGCCTGTGGCCTCTAAGAGGCCTCGTTCCATCCGGGCAGCCGCCGGACATTCATCCCGACCCGCTGGGAGGCTTCGGGCACGGCCTGGACACCCTGGACCGAGGGAGGAGGAAGCTGCCGGCCTCGGGCCAACCGATTTCCTCAGCTGGCGCCGGGGTGGTGGGCAGCTCACCTCTGGCACGGCCGGGCACCGGAAGGCGTTGGCAGACCGCAGGAGTGCAGCAAGACGGCGGGGGTGGGCAGGCTCGCCCGAGCATCAGGACAGCAGCTCCTCCTCCCAGCACCAACTGGACGTGGGCGCTGGGAGAGGGGGTAGGAAAAATGATGGGGAGGTGTGTTTGCATCACAGGCGCTGCAAATCTGCTCTCTTCTGGAGTTCAAGCCAGGGCCTGTCTGCGTTGGGCCCGTGGCCTAATATTTCCCATCTCTCAAAACAAGATACAGCCACCCACTCCCGAGTCCCCACCCAGGTGCCTGCGCTGGCATGAGAGGGGCCGTGTGGGGCAGCAGAAGGGCAGGGATGGCTGTGTTGCAGCCCACCCCCTTCTCCTGAGATCTGAGTGAGGTTCCCAACGTGGACTATGAGCTGTGGACGGGGAGGACAGCCCAGGCTGGAAAACAGGCCGCCTGGGTCTGAGAGGAAACTCTCAACAGCCCCGTTAATATCTGAGAGAATGTTCTAGAGGCAGAAGTCCCAAGGGCAAAAAGGGAGACCCCCCCCCTCGAGCATCTTGAAGCTCAGTGGACACATGAGCCGGGGGACAGGGCCGTGGGCCCTCCAGGCCTGGGCCGGGGGTCTCGGGGTCGAGTCTGGAGTGACTCAGGCAGCTGGGACCCCCAGGATCCCTGCAGTGCAGGGGGCTGAGCATGCTGGTTTTCCTCTCTCCTGACCTCTTCTGGGCTGGCTTGCTCAGGCCAGCCTGGGGAGGGACAGAGGTGGGGGGGAGGAAGTAGGAGGAGGCTGGCGGTGCCTGATTTAGGAGCTGTTCTGGGCAGGCCCCTGGAGTGTGGGCAGGCAGCGGGTGGGGGTGACAGACAGAGAGAGCATTTATTAAAGGTGAGTCAAAGGATGCAAAGGGTTTTCTTGCGAGCCCTAGTGAGAAGGAGGCCTGGGCCGCTGTGGCAAGGGCTGGGTGTGGCACTGAGCTGGGCACTGGCCGCTGGCCGCTGGGAGGGTATCTCTGGGCAGTGAACATGCCAGCCTGTGTCTGGCCTGGCCAGGCCTGCAGGCTCTGAGACGCCCCTGTGACTTCCTGGTCCTCCCTGGGCAGCCAGGGCCCACTCTGCGGCCTTGGTGTGCCCACCTGGGAAACGGGGGAATCCCACGGTCCCTCTCACGTGGAGAGCCTGGCCCGCAGCCTGGGGCACAGCAGGGACGCGGTCATCCTGGCTTCTTCCTTTCCTTCCTTTCTAACACGGTCCATGGTCGCTACTGCCCTGAAGCCCTGGCAGCTTGAGGCTTAGACTTTTCTGGGCCTGGGATGGATTTTAACTGTCCATCCCATGCTCAGAGCAGGGGTTCAGGGCAGCGTCTACGCCCTTAGCCTGGTGTGCACGGCCTGCCCCAACCTGCCCCAGTTCGCCCTCCTGCTCCTCCCCCAGCTCATGTGGCCCCAATCGCCAACACCCCCCAGGTGCTCCAGCCTCTGCCCTCCCCTCCTGTTCACTCCTACCCAACCTGAGACGCCTGGGAGCCTCCCTCTACTGGCTAATTCCCATATGTCCTTCTTTGAGGCCCAATTCAACCGCCACCTCCTCCAGGAAGCCTTCCTGGGACGCCTCCAGCCTGCCTCCATGGAGCTTCCAGAGTACCTTCTCCAGGACTGCTCATCTACCCTTGGCCTGAGCCAATCTCTGAGCCTAGAAACTGCATGCTGATGAAGCACAGGTGAGCACAGAGGGGATTCTTGGTGCCCAGGGAAGGCTGGATTTCTGGAGGCAGCGGGCACAGGAGGGGAAAAGTCTGGTCTCCTACAGAAAAGGAGCCACTCTGGGGGGAGAGGACATCTGCTTCAGCTAAGACAAAAGAGCTAATAGCAAACGCCCCAGGGCTTTTTGGGGGAAGACCACACCTGGCTCCCGGCAGGGCCTGGAGTCTCCAGGTCACCCTGCAGACAGGAGGGGAGGGGAGGAGCTGATGTCCATCCAGGAGTAAACCAGTGACCCCACACATAGGCAGAGGGGATGGTCCAGAGGGCAGAGCCTCACAAACCCGCTTACCCAAGGGACCACCCAAATCATCAGTTTAAAGTGAAACGCAAAGCCCGACCGTCCATGTTAACACGGTAGAAGCAAGCCCCAGCCTCCAGGATCATTCGAGAATTCTCCCTCTACACCCATCAAATTATAGCAGTGTCCAACGGGGCCACGGCAGCACCGACAGGTATTAAACTTTAATGAGCGCTAATGGCTTCGCCCTACTTCGTGAGCGCCAGGCCTACACTTATGAACATTTAATTTCTCAGGCCTTGGCCCTCCCCGTCTCTCTCCCGCAGCCCCGCAGCCGGCCCCCACCCTCAGGCCCCAGACCCCCCCGACCCTGCCCCGACAGATGTGTGTGTTTGTCGTCAGCAGGTGGGGGTGAGCCTCCCCTGACCCCCAACAGCCCTGAGTATTCATCCTCCTAGGAAATTAACACCCCAAAGCCAGCAGCCGGCAGTAGCAGTCGTGTCGCCTGCCTGACCTGCGGCTCCCAGGCAGATGAGAAGTGTCCAGAGGGACGAGGCGGGGGGCGCCCCACGCTGCCTGTAGACAGCATGTGACCCCAGAGCTCCCAGGCCTGCCCCTGCCCCCGCCCCAGAGGACCTGCATCGGGACGGCGGCCAAGCCCCTGCTGCCCCCTGGCGGCGAGAAGGCCCACCTGCCTGTGGGGTGAGGAGGGTGAACCCCAAGCCCCAGGCCCAGGCCCCACGACCAGGCTGGGGGCTGTGGGAGGAGGAGACAGAGGGTGTCCTGGCTGGAGGCACCCGATTCTGGACCAGAACCCCCACAAAGATCAGAGCCCTGGACTGGCTGCTGCCTCATGGGTGGGAGTCCCCCATCTTTGGGGGCTGCATATCACATAGCAGCCTGAAGAAAGACTGTTCCAGAAGGTTCCAGACCTGTCCCAGCCAGGGATAGGTGGCTCTTTGGGCCTCAGTAGTCGTCTCAGCAAAATGACGTTAACAAAGCACCCTGTCTGCTGCCTCCGCAGCCCTTCAGCTCCAAGATGGAGCTGAAGCTAGAGGCATTTACTAAGCACCTACTGTGTGCAAGGTCCTGAGCCTGACGGTGCCATAACAGCATCAAACGTAACTGCTACCAGGATTCAAGGGGTGACATTGGATAATTCAGGCCCTGGGGGGTACGACCACCGACCTGGCCTCTGCCCCTGTCTGGCCAGAGTCCTCAGACAGCCCACAGCTCACGCGTCTCCCTTCCACCCTCCAGGAGGCAGCTGCAGCGCTGCATCTGGGCCTACAGCAGTGACCACAGGCCTGCACCAGCCCCCTGCAGCAGCAGCCTCGACAAGACCCTTGGTTTGGTCCTCTTCCCTCCAGCCAGCCTCTCCTTGTCCAAGGGAGGAGGCCAAGCCCGACGAGGCAGGGAGGGGAGGAGAGAGGAGCCTAGGCCCTGCCCAGCCACATCTGGTTCATGTGCTCACAGAGCCACATGCTCTGCCTCCAGGTGGACAGAGACACTGCAGGGCGTCCCTAATAGGCAAGCAGGCCAACCACCTGGGTTCCAGGCCCTTCTACGGCTTCCTGGCTGTGTTATCTGGCTGGGCCTCAGTTTCCTCATCTGTGAAATGGGGACAGTGGGGGAACATACCCCCAATAGGATTGCTAGATAAAATACAGGACACTCAGTAAAATGTAAATTTCAAACAACAAATACTTTGATATAATAGCTTTATTAAGATAAAATTCATATACCATACAACTCACCCCTTTAAAGCATACAGTTCAATGGCTTTTAGTATATTCATAGAGTTGGGAAACTATCACCACAATCGATTTTATTTTCTGTAGTTTTTTATTTTATTTAATATTTTATTTTCGAGGCAGGATCTCACTCCATTGCCCAGGGTATATAGCGGTGTCATCACAGCTCACTGCAACCTCAAACTCCTGGGCTCAAGGGATCCTCCTGAGTGGCTGGGACTACAGGTGTGCACCACCACACCTGGCTAATTTTTCTATTTTTGTAGAGACAGGGTCTCACTATGTTTCCCAGGCTGATCTCAAACTCCTGACCTCCAGCAAACCCCCTGCCTCAGCCTCTCAAAGTGGTACGATCACAGGCGTGAGCCACATGCCCGGCCTCACAATCAATTTTAGAACATATTCATCGCTCCGAAAAGAAACCCCACACCCATTAGCAGTCACCGTCCGTTTCCTCCACAGCTCTAAGCAATGAATATTTTAAAAGCATAAGTATATCCCAAATATCGCATGGGACGTACTTACACTGAAAAGAATCTGTTGGTTATCTGAAGTTGAACTGAGGGTCCTGTTCTGTTTTTCTTTCTGAATCTGGCAACTCTCTCTGCCAGGCCTATTGTCAGCATCAAGCGAGTCAGTCCCCCTGTACAGAGTCAATGCTACGTGTGTTGGCTGTTTCATTATCATTATTTGCATTGTCTTAATTGGGTTCCTCCAGGAGCAGATCCTGAGACAAGGACCAAGTGCAAGCAGTTTATCTGGAAGGGAATCCCAGACGTGCGGGAGTTAGGGAGTATAGGCAGGAAGGAAAGCCAACAGGGGCTGTGCTGAGCGGTCCTGCTGGGGACCTTGGAGAGAAAAGTCCCCAGGAAGGACGAGGAGGATGGGTATATACCCACCAACGCCTCTCTTTCTTGAGCTGGAGTTGCTCCTGAGGACACCAGCCCCCAGCACTTAAATTGCAGCCTGCCATGAGTGGAGATAAGTCAGGTACCACTTTCCAGCATAGAAATCCAGAAGCCATGGGGTTAAAACGGACCCAACCACAGGTGACCTTGGAGACAGGCAGAGAAGCCGCTGGTGGGCCCCACAAGCACCTGCTACAGTGGCCTTGGGCAAGTGTGCACGTTGAAGAGTGCCTCCCACAAATCCATGTCCACCTGGACCCCGTGAATGGGGTCTTATTCGGAAATAGGGTCTTTGCAGATAGATGTCTTCAAGGTAGAATGAGGCTATACTGAATCATGACTGGTGGCCTCATAAGAGGAGGGGAATTTGGGCACAGACACACACAGAGGAAGACGCCATGTGAAGACAGAGACAGAGACTGGAGTGATGCCGCCACAAGCCCAGGAAACCACCAGAAGCTGGAGGAGGCGAGGAAGGATCCTTGCCTGGACCTGTCAGGGAGGGCATGGCCCCGCTGACATCTTGATTTCAGACTTCCGGCCTCCAGAACTGTGAGAGAATAAATTTCTGTTGCTTTAAGTTTGTGGTACGTTGTTACAGCAGCCCCAGGAAATGAAGAGAGACAGTCACTTTGCTGCTCTGTGCCTCAGTTTCCTCAGTTGACAAATGGGATAAAAAGACCTCCTTCAGGCAGGCTGTGGTGGCTCACACCTTAATCCCAGCACCTTAGGAGGCTGAGATGGGAGGACTGCTTGAGGCCAGGAGTTTGAGACCAGCCTGAGCAACATAGTGAGACCCCGTATCCACAAAAAATAAGAAAAACTAGCCAGGCATGGTGGGGTGCGCCTGTAGTCCCAGCTGGTCAGAGGCGGACATGGGAGGCTCCTTTGGGCCAGGAGTTCACAGCCACAGTGAGCTACGATCGCACCACTGCACCTCAGCCTGGGGACAGAGTTCTCACTTATGTTGTCTCTAAGGAAAAAAAAATGCCTATTTCATAGGGTGGTTGGATATCAAATGCATTAATAAACCTAAAGCACAGCACGCAGAGTGTAGTAAACCCTGCACCGTGTGGGTTATCATGACTGTTCCTGCTGCTGTGGAGATCTGCCTTGTTCCCTCCCAGCCCTTTCTGGAGTGTGCTGGGCTGCCAGCCGTGGGGCCTGGAGAGCTGACGGCATCAAACTGTCTAACCAGCCCCAGCCAGGGAGGCTGGCGCCTTGTTCTGTCAACTCCGGGGGCGCGAAGGCGCTGTAATCAAGTGGACCACTATCAATTCCCTGCGGTGCCCGGCCCCTCCGCTCCGCCCAGCCCAGAGCTTGTCACTCTGCCAGCATGACGCACCTCCAAAGTGCAGACACAAAAATGTAATGTCATAACATCCGCAGTCCAATAACCTTTGCTTCAGGAGACGGCTCTGGCTGTCAGAGGAGCCGGGAGGTAAATATTTCAACAGGCGGAGGCCAGCACGGGGCTCGGGCTGAGGCCAGGCTCCCTGAGGTGGGCGGGAGGGGACAAGGCAGGGCCGGGGGAACGCTAGCGTCCAACCTCACCCCATTTAAAATATCCGCACAATAAATCCAAGGCTACTGAGCAGGAGAGGCCAAAACCAGGATAAAATATGAGCAGATATAAAGCCAGACACCTTTATTGTTCTGAAATGTCTTCCAACAAGTTATGGGACCACAGCTTGACCCTAACCTATCATATTGTTATATGGCAGGACACAAAGCTCACTCTTAGAATTAGGGCTCAAAGGAGACTCGCTGCCCTCACCAGGCTGAGGCCCTGGGTGCACGGATGCCCTTCACTCAGGGGAACCTGACCCCGATCCTGCTGCCAGAGACTAACGGGGCGCCTGTCCTCATCTGGCTGGATACCTCCCCTCGGTCTCTTGAATGGTGTCCTCCTCCCTGGAGGCTGTAGCTTTGTGAGGCCACAGCAGAGACATGCCTGTGGCCTCATAAAGCTACAAGCCATAAGTATTTGTTGAGCACCTACTATGTGCTAGCAACTGTCCCAGATTCTGGGGACATGGAAGTACGTGTAAGAATATGCAATTCTCAGGCCTGATCCACAGGTGAATCTCAGCCTGTGCCCTAAGTGCAGCTGTGGACACTTTCTTCTCTCTCTGTCTCTTCTCAAGCTTCAGCATTACCTCAGTTTCCCCTTGGTAAAATGGGACAAAGAGCCTGATTCCACGGGCTCTGTGTAAGACTTCAGCCCAGATCCACATAAAGTGCTCAGTGTGCACCTACCTGCCATGTGGCCATTTGCAAGCGATGCCCCTCTCTGGGCCTCAGTTTGCTCCTCTGTAAAATGGGGGCCATGCCAGTACCTATCTGGCAGGCTGGGAGGATGCAATGGGTTAGTACTGGCAAAGGGCGTCTAACAGGAAGGAGCTCAATGATTTGCTAGGATTATTCTCATTAATATGGAAGAGAAGACCTTGGAGGCTCAGCCGTGAGGGCAGGAGGTCCTTCTCTCTGTCTCGGGGTCTCTAGGATGTGGCAAACAGTAGGTGGGATGGAGGAAGACAAGATGTGACCACCTGGAGGGGCTTTGCACACCCAGGTTTTACTCTACCTGCAGGCAAATAATATGTAAATACATGTGCTTCCCCCCAGACCTGATATGACCTTGGCACCTTCTTAACGAGGTTCTGCTCAACCAGAAAGCAGCACCAGCCCTTCTCTCCCCAGTAGCTGGCTGGGAGCACTCTGGGGCTGAGCTCCTTTTTTTGATCAGCAAGGGCTTTTCCATGGTCCAGAGAGTGCCTTCAATGTCACAGAACATTTCTCTACTTTGCAGGATTCATGGCACACCTATGACTTTGCCTGGGGGTGCCCTATCTAACCCACCTTCTCACCCACTTTGTCATCCAGCCACTCATCCTGGCTCAACCCAGTCCCTAATGCAGAACCACCAGCTGCCTCTTCTTCCCTATCAATAGTCACAACTAGGTCAGGGAGAGCAAAGAAGCACCAATGTTGTCTGTCCCCTTCATCTTTCCTTCCTTCTACCCACACACCCACCCATCCATCCACCCACCATCCAATCATCCATCCATCCATCTACCCACCCACCATCCAATCATCCACCCACCCACCATCCAATCATCCATCCATCCACCATCCATCCATCCCATCATCCATCCACCCACCATCCCATCACCCACCCACCATCCAATCATCCACCCACCCATCCATTCATTCATCCATTTGTCCAGCCAGTAAGTATTTATTGAGCACCTACTATGCACCAGGCACTACCGTATGTTCTGGGGACACATCAGTGAACAAAACAGATGGACAAGGTCTTACAATGCTTGTGTTCTAACCAAGAGAGAGAGATTTTTAAAAAGAAGTAAAAAATCAAAGAAGACAATTTTGGGTAGTTAGTGACAAGTATGAGGGAGAAAATGAACCAAGGTTATGTGAAAGTGAGTAATTCCTAGAAGAGAGGGGGCAATCAGATCAGGTGATCCGGAAGGGCCTCACCAAGGAGGTGACGTTTGAGCTGGGGCCCGAAGGTCCAGAAGGAGCCAATCACACAAAGTTCTGTGGAAACAGCATCCCAGGCAAGTGGGGACAGCAAGTGCAAAGACCCTGGGGCAGAACCACGAGAGAAGGAACCACAAAGCAGTCAGTGCTGGTGGGCTCGAGTGGGGTGGGGCTAGCAAGGAGGCTGGACCAGACCTTGTGGCTCTGCAGCCTGTCACAATGGGCAAGGCACTGGGAAGCGGGGGGTTCTGAGAAGCTGGTGGGTGTGGGACTTAGGCAGGGCCTGGGGCTGGATGCCAGGTGTTGAGGGGGCTCTCACCCTCCTCAGGCCCAGTGTCTGCTGCACACGGTCCTCACATGCAGGACTGGGCTGTGGACAGAGACCACGTTGTCAGGCAGCATCAAGGAACCCCAGTGTCACTCTCTGCAGTGTCCTGCAAGTGTCTCCGTGTGCCTCACACTCAAATTGTCAAGAATGTGGGGGAGCTGGCACTAGAAGACCCTGAGTGTGATGCTGTGCACCCCCCGGGGCCCCAGAACCTTCTGTGGGAGCCGTGCCACAGTCCCTCCAAACATCCACCCTGCCGAAGCCAGCAGCCAGGGCTGCCCCAAAAGGCATCGCAGGAACATCACTCTGGTTCCCTTCTCTCCCCCAACACCCATCGGGGTGAAATCTGTTAACAAGAACACCAGGAGAAGCTCTGGAAAAAGCAGCCCCGGGGCGGGCAGCGTGGGGAGGCGGGGCTGTGTCCCGCACCCAGTAATCGGGGCTTCTCTTTCCTGACCACTGGCTCCGCACCAGCGCCCCTCAGGGCTCTTCACGAGCAAGACTGCTCAGTCCTCACATCACCATTCCACAGATCTGAGAAACTGAGGCCCAGAGAGGGTAAGTGTCTCCTGAAGGTCACACAGCCAACACGGCTGGGACCACAAGCCGTGCTCTGAACCACCACGAAGGCGACAAAGATGAGGAGGATGACACCAACTACAGATGCCCCTTCCCAAGGGCGAGGGGCCCACGCTGCCGTAGGCCCGTCACAGTTACGACTCCGTTCACCGTCACAAAACCCCATGAGTTAGGCCCTACCAGTATTATTATCCCATTTTACCTATGGGGACACTGAGGCAAGGGAGAGCAAAGGACTCACCCCTTTGCACGGTAAGTAAGATGGTGGGGCTGGGGCTGAGCCAGGCAGGACCAGGTCCGTGGGACGCCCGGGGCACCGGCCACAATGTCAGGGCCTCGTTCAGCGACGCTGGCTGCACGGCCGAGCCCAGACAGGGGCAGGGGCGTGTGGGGAATTCCACCTGAGTCACCACGTCTAAACAGGGTGGGGGGCGGCGGTGGCCTCTGAGCTGGTGTGCCCTCAACCCTGACCTGTCAGAGAGAGGCCTTGACCGGAGGGCAGCAGTCACCCAGCCTTGGGGCCCACAGGCAGGCACGCGCAGCGACACACACTCTGTGTGCTCCCTTGGGGAAGGGGGATTCGCCCTCTGCCCGCCCCTGCAGCCAGCCCTGAAAACACCCTGTGCCCCTGTCCACCCCTCACCCACGTTTAGGGCCGGGGCAGGCCCCCTCTGGAGCTGGAGCCGTCCCGGCCCAGGGTCAGCAGCGGTCATCCTTAATGGCTCCACTCCCCTGCCCGGCTCTGTCTCCACGAGGGAGTGATCTATGACCCCATTACCGCCGGGCCTCTGAGGGCTCCAGGATGGATTACCCGCCGCCTCGTGAGAGCAGGGAGGCGAAAACGTGCACATGTGAAAAATGAACTTCATCAGACTCCCCGGGTCTCATTACCGTCCGTCAGCAGCCAGGCCGACCCTGGGGGAGCAGAGGCACCTGCCTGGCGCAGGGGCTGCAGACACCCCCCAGGGCTCCATCCCAGCCACGACCAGCTTGGCCTCCTGCCTTGTTCCCCAGGGACTCTGAGAAGGAGCCGTCTGCTGGGGGGTGAGGTGGGGGTAAGCAAGCATTTCCCACCCGGCCCTGAGTCTCTGCCCAGTTGTCTGTCCGCCTCTGGACGATGACTCTGACAGCGGTGGCCATGCCATGCCCATCTGGGGGCCCAGCTTCACGCACAGATGGTGCCGGGGGCACAGGGCAGTGGAGGGGGCCTCTGCCTGCCCATAGCGTGAGACACATAGTCAACACCCACAAGTCCCTCCTTGCCTCCAGCCTCCTGCCCTGGACGAGCAGGTACAGGCCATCAGCCCCCACCCCAAGACATCTGCTGAGGCCGCCCTGCCCAGGGCCACTGTCTGAAGTCCTATGTGTCTGGTCCAGGATGGTACAAAGGGCTTCCTCGGCAAGAACGGGCTTGTCCCCAACTGGCAGAGCAACACAGGGCCTGTGGCATGCGACAGGGAGCCAGCAAGACTTTACTACGGGAAGTGGTTCTGGAAGCATCTGGCCGCAGCGAAGCTGGGGCAGGTGGGGGCAGGTGTGCCTAGCATGCCCACCTGGAGGTCAGCAGCAGGCCTGCTGCGAGGCTGCACCTCCCACCTCCCCTGGGTGCTTGCCCAAGAGCCCCAGGTGCAGAAACGGCGAGGATGACGCGGGCAGGCCTGCTCCATGGCCCTTCCCGAGGCTCAGCCCTGGAGGACCAGTGTCAAGTCTCTCCACTCCTCCGTCAGCGTGTGTCCCCAGGAGGGCCCATGCTGGAGCAGCTGGCGCTCTGAAGGTGTCCGAAGACGAGGGCGCTGGGGCGTCTACGACATCCCACCCTCACACCTGCGCAGGTCCCAGCTAGCGTGAGGAGAGAGTGAGACCCGGGGACAGGGGACAGTAAAGGAATCTTTCTCGTGATGTAATCGACACCAGGTGCACAGGCCTAGTGCTGACCCGCCTCGAGAGGCTAAGGGAGCGATGCCATCATCAGTTTGTTTGATAGGTGTGGAAGTGAAGGCCCAGAGAGGTTGAGAGAACGTCTGAGGCCACACAGCGAGTACACAGCAGAGGTGAGAGGAAGCCAGGGCCTGCGCCCGCCTGCTAGGCCACGGGCTGAGGGAGAGCCCTCCAGGCGGCACCCGAGCACAGCCCTCTGAGGACGGGGCCACCCTGCCACCCCTGCACATCCTCACAGAGTTCGGTCTCAGCCAGCATGAGGCATGTGTCTGTTCCTCCCAGAGAGGGCCTCTGGGGCTCCACAGGGGGGACGGGCTGGGCAGTCACCTGCCTTGTGTCCACGCTGGCACATCCCTACCCTCCTCTGAGCCTGTCCCCATCAATAAAGGGAGGTGACACTCACTGCTGCCCAGCAGGGCCTGAGGGTCAAGGGGGGCACTTTGGAAAAAGACAGCTCTGCCCACGCGGATGGGACTGTTGCCGTTAACTGGACTCCAGGGAGAAAACCAAATGGGACGTGAACCAAAGTTGGCGGTGGCTGCCGAGACTCTCAGGGGATGGTCCAAGACTGATGACAGCAGCTTCTGGGCCAAGGACACCATCCCGTGGACACTTGTACTGGCCCAGAGACCACTGATGCACTCTGACCCCAGGATCTGCAGGTAAGAGGCGTGCAGGGTCCTCCTACCCCCTGCTGGATGACTTCCTGCCCTCAGGGGCTCCTTCGATGGCAGAGCCCTCTCCCCCTGCCAGGTCAGCCCCCCTCAAGACCCGGCTGTCTCCTCTCAGCCTCTGCTCCCCTCCCCAAGCAGACAGACACCCAGAGGCCACGGGAGGGAAGCAGGAGGAGTCAGTGTGGTCAGCTTCTGAGGAAACTCACAGTCACCCTGGCTGGCCCGGGGGAGGAGTGTGGGTGTCAGAGAGAGACCACAGGAGTGTGTGTGCGCACGCTGGGAGCTCTGTATGTGTGCTTGAGTGTGACAGACTTGTGTGTGTGTTTATGTACAGAGTGCTGTGTGTAGGGGTGTGTTAGGAGCTCTATGTGTGTGTGTGCAAATGTGTGCTGTGTGTATGCAAGTGTCTGTGTACATGTCTGTTATGAGTGTTCATGTGCTGGGAGCTCTGTGTGCAGATGCATGTGTGTGTACATGTGTTATGGTATGTGTTCATGTTTTGGGAGCTCTGTGTGCAAGTACATGTACGTTACAATGTGTGTTTGTGTGTTGAGAGCTCTATGCATGCAGGTGTGTGTACATGTGTGTTATGAGTGTTCGTGTGTTGGGACTCTGTGTGGAGGTACGTGTGTGTGCGCATGTGCACGACGCCCTGCCCTGGGCTTTCTGCTCTCATGTGGCGGCACTCTGACTTGCTCTGAATCTGTGCTCCTGTTCCCAGGCTCGGTCCTTCCCGCCCTCACCCAGCGTCTCCATGTGTGGCCCAAGGGACCTGACAGGCAGAGGTGCCCACACAGCAGGTGTCCTTGAATCACAAGGACTCTGCTGTCTCACGGGGAAAGCGAGGAGCTGGCCATCTTCACCTTCTCTGGGGTCCCTCCCGGCCACACGCTGGGAGTGATGTCACCCAATTCTGCACGCTACAGAGGCGGCAGGTCCCTGCATGTCCCTCTGAAACAGAAGAGCTTATGGCCAGGCAGGGCCTCCAGATCTGATCAGCCTCACGTGGGGAGTAAATCCTGTCCCCTGGGGTCCAGCAACTATAAAGGGCTATCCCTGCCCCCACTGCAGTCAGGGTCTGTGGGTACAGGAAGGCCCAGAACGCCAAGATAAGAGGGTGAGCAGGGAGGGAGCAGCAGGCAGAGAGATAAGCCACTGGAGGCTCCTGGGCCCAGCAGCGACCTGTGGCCAGGAGATAACCGCACTGCATGGGCCAGCCGGGCCAGGACTGCGCGGCTGACATGCAGGTCGACAGCAGGCCAGGCCCGTGGAACCCAGGACCCCGGACAGCTGATGCGGCCGACAGCCTGCCTTGCTGTTCTTTACTCCTGGGCCTGGGACCAGACTCTTGGGCACTCTGTGAGTAGGCCTAGGAGACTGGCCCCAGCTCAGCGAGGCACCCCCGGCTGGTGTCAGGCCAAGGGACCCTGGCAGGCAGAGGTTCCCGTCTTCAGCTCGCTTTGAGGTGACATTTCTCACTCTGAACAGACACACCAGCCTCAGGTTTACCCAACAGTCTCTTGCCGGGTGTGAGCACAAGTGAGGCCTCCAGGCCCGGCTGGCATTCCAGCCTCTGTGACCCTGAGAAGGGGTCACCATCCCAAATCCTGGCTGTCAAACCCGCCAAGCCTCGATTTCCTCCTCTGTAGAACAGGGTTAACAGTACCCACCTCTTAGAGATGTCATGAATGTTAAATCGACACCTAGCAAAACTTATATATGTATTTGTTAAATAAAATTAAATGAATAGTATGGCCTAGCATTTTCCCAAAAGAACTGAAAACAGGTGTTCAGAGACCCACTCGCATGTCCACAGCAGCCCAAATGTAAGGATGAACACTTAAAATGGGGTCTATCCATGCCATGGAATATTATGCAGCCATAAAAAGGAACAAAGGTCCCACGTATGCTGCAACATGGATAAACCTGGAAGACAGTATGCTGAGTGAGAGAACCCAGACACAAAAGGCCACATATGCTATGATTCCATTGTATGTGAAATGTCCAGAATAGGCAAATCCACACAGATGGAAAGTGGAGTGATGGCTGCAGGAGCTGGGGGAAGGTAGGAGAATGAGGAACCGCAGCTGACGGGTGTGGGGTCTCCTTTTGGGGTGCAAATGTTTTTGCATGGGACACAGGTACTGTTTGCACAGCACTGCGAATGTACAAATGTACTAAATGCCACTGAATTGTTTACTTTATAACAGTTTTACGTCATGTAAATTTTACCTCAATTTAAACAAATTAAAGTAACACACATTGCAAAGACTTTACCGGACAGTCAGGGGGTTCCACACCCCCCTGGAAATTCACAGGTCCCCAAATAAAATGCAAAGAACAGGGAGGAGGACCATCTCCCAGCTGGGCGTGCTGGCTCCTCCCTCGGCTGGCCGGCGGAGCGGGGAGGGCTGGTGCGGGCTGGTGCATTTGGCTGGATGATGGATCAGGGCTCTGCACGGACCCCCCAGTGAGTAGTAATTGCATCTAATTAGGTCCGGGGCCACGCCAAATGGAGCCAATTTGTTAACCTTGTTTATGTCAAGATTTCACATAGCTATTGTCTAATACAGAGCACAGATCAAATGTCTGAGATGTGACACTAAACCTCGACCGTAATGGGGGGCCGCAGAGATGGGGGCAGCCCCCAGGGTGGAGTGTCAGGAGGTGGGGGCACCTGGGCAGCAGGGGGTCCTTCCACCTTGCCTCACCTCTGCCTCCATCTTGCTTGACCAAATGGCTCCCCAGGCTTTAGGCTCCACATCTGCAGTACGGTGGGGTCACCCAGGGCTCACGAAGGAGATGGGGGTCACCCACATCCCCAAAATTCAGATGAGGCCCCAGAGTGCCACCTCCTCCCTCCTTGGGCTCTCCCTCTGTCTCCAAGAAGACCTCGACCACGCTTCTTTGCAGCTTGGAGTCCTTCAAGTCCCAGCTCCTACTCTTCTCCTCCAGGGAGTCCTCCTGGGCTGTCTGTGCCACGTGCCCCACTCCTTGGGGCGTAAGAGCCCTGCTTTCCCAGCTGGACTTCATGATCCTGGAGGACAAGACCCCTACCTCTGACCTCCTGCTGTTGTTCATGGCTATGGTGACTGTCCATGTTAGAATTTCCTAGCCAATCCTGTGGTCCTTATAACCCATCAGAATGTTCTAGAAAGGGCAATGCTTTGGCTTCCCAAAGCCAAACACCCAATGTCCTGTCCTTGGATTTGGAAATAAGCCCTTTTGCCCACCACGTTTGGCAGGGTTGAGGTCCCCAGTGGATTGTGTCCCGGACTCTGCCAGGCAGGAGGGCTGATGGGCCAGCTAATGGCTACACCCTATACCCTGCTAAGGGTCTTATCTTAGTGACCTTGGGCCAGGGAGCAGAAGCTAGAGGAGGACCACAGTGCTCTGCTCCCCTCACCTCCTGCACCATGGCCACTGGGCTCTGGCTGGGCCTAGGGGACAGGCAGCAATAGGAGCACACGCCCAGGTGGAGGGGACTCCGGGCCTCCTTCTGGCCCTGCCTGGGGTCTGGGGTCTGGCAGGGAGCTGTCCTGCCAAGGACAGCAGGAGCAGAGTCTAGGCCCAGCAGCCTGAGCTGGCAATGGAGGGAAGGGTGGCAGGAAACAGCCCCCCAGGAACTGGGCGGGATCTCGGCTGGTCCACGAGAACCCAGAAGTCCTGCAAGTCCTGAGCAGCGGCTCACCACAGGCGTGGGGAGGAAACTGGTATCTGAAAGCACCTACTACGCACCAGGAGCACCTCCTCGAATCTTTTCAGGGGCAAGGTGGGGGCAACCACCAATCAGTAAGAGGAAAGGTGTGAAGGGCTTAATGTTCTCGCTCTGCCAACCCATCCCTCCACGTGTCTGACAAATCTCTCTCGAGACGGAGCACGTGCCGGGCACTGTTCTAGGTGCCGGGGACACTGAGAGGCGCGACAGCAGACGGCAGCTCGTGCTTTCCTGGAGCTGCACAGCTGGTGTGGACACAGACGAGAAGGTGCTAGACAGTAACGCATGCCAGGGGTGGGGAGGCCCACAGCAGCAGGGAGGAGACCCGGGGAGGGCTGGGAATTTGGGGAGGGGGACGGGAACCCGGGAGATAGTAGCCCTCTCGGGGAGGGGCGCGTAGCTCCATGCACAGCGCAGAGGGGTTGGTGGCTTGTCCAAGGCCACCCAGCCAAGGAGAGCCAGAGCCAGGATCTGAGCCAGATATTTTAATTCTCAAGTCCCCTCGCTGTTTGTGTGAGTCCAGTCCTGCCACTCCCACCACAGGGCGGCTGAAATTTCTCCCCAAGCAGAGGAGAGGGAGCAACGGCAGAGGCAGGAGGAGGCCGCGGAGCAGCTGGGGACGAAAGTGCTGAAGGGGGACGGGCGCCCATATCCACCCCAAGTTGCCAGCCTGGCCCTGCCCAGAGACCCGGGGCGCGCATGAGGCCACAGGGTGCATGGTTCTCCTGGGCCTCGGTCTACAGATTTCTGAGATGGGCTTATAACTGTGCCAGGCTTGTCAGCATCGCGGCGAGGGAGTTAAAGTAGGAACCATGCAAAGCCTGTCAAGCAAGGCCATCCGTTCAGTAAGTCCCGGCATGTGGGCGTTGTTGTATGGTCACTATAAAGGGGAGGGCCAGGGGTTCTCCCTGGCCCTTAGGGAGAGTCAGGGAGGCTGAGCGGCCTCCCCACGGCTCACGGCCCTGAGATGGGATTCCTGCTTCCACCCTCCCACACACGCCCACCTGCCAGACGCAGGCTGTGACCCCTGGCTGCTTCCTGCCCCAGCCTGGAGTGGATGGGCGGGCAGCCCCGTGGAGGACACAGTCCCTGGCTAGGGAAGGGGCTGGTGGGGCCTGAACATCACAGTCTGAAAAGGGAGTCTAGAAGCCTGGCCCTGCCTAACCCACCAGAGCCCGCCACGGAGGAAGGAAGCCGTGTCAGGGCCAGTGCGGACGTGGCCCTGTCCCTCACTGGCCTCCTCAACCCTGCTCTAACCCTGGCACTGGTGTGTGAGCGGCTGTCACAGCCTGCCATTCCTGGAGAAATCCACTTGACCACATGGGTTCCCAAGCCCACTGGGGTGCAGATGACCAAGCCCATGAGCCCCTTTCTGGAGGCAGGGCTGTCCACAGCAGGCCCAAGATAAGGCAGCCAGGGCCTGCGGTTTCCCCTGTACAACGGAGGTGGAGGCCATGGCCCTGCCGCCAGCTCCTGCACGTGGGGATGCTCTGCTCGGCCACTTGGAATGCAGTCCCCCGGGGGTGGGAGAGGGAGCTTCCCCCTGCAACCCTGCCGGTGTTTATGAACCCAAGGCTTACCCTGGGCCAAGCCTGGTGCCAGCCACCCTAGGATGAGCCCCGGCCCCCACCGGCCAGGACCTCCAAGTGTCACAGGAAAGAAGGAAGCAAGGAGTTTCTGTGCAGGGCATTTTCTCTGTCGTCCCTGCTCCAGTGCACCTGCCGTCAGCCCATTTACCCATCTACAGCCCCGCAGCGTGTTCTCACACTCTCTCCCCGTTTCAGATGAGTCGGTGAAGGCACAGAGAGGCTAGGTAACTTGCCCAAGGTCACACAGCTAGGAGAGGTTTTGATTGGTGTCTCTTTCGATTGCTGGAGGAAGCCAGCAGCCCACACCTGAGTCCTCGAGTTAGGAATTCGTTTCTTGGCAAGAGGGCTGGGGGGCAGAGGAAAGACAAGGTCAGAACCACCAGGGAGGCTTCGGGGTGTGCTGCCCCGTGATTCTGACACAACGTGGTGCCCATGCAGAATGGGATGCATGGGACACCCAGAGACGCACAGGGGTCCCGCTGTCCTCTGAGTGCAGACATGGCTTCCTGCAACCCCCAAACCCCCACCCATGTGAGGCCCACTGGGGGTGCCCCATTACCCACAACTGACCACACATATCACCTCCATCAACGTTCCAGGCTCACAATGAAAGGTGACCAGAATTCCGGAATCAAAAATGAAAATGTGGCTGGTGGAGAAGACAGTAAGAGGCCACTGCACACGGTGCAACTCCTACCAAACGGCCCTCTGAAATTGTGCAGTGTGCAACCTGCAGAACGGTAGGAACAGCCCGGAACCAGGTGGGACCAGCAGCCCCCGTGACGGTGGCCATGGGGGCAGTACAGACCGGCCTCCGTCACCTCAGATGCAGCCTGCTGCCCCAGCTCTCCTTGCTGTCCTGTCTCCCCTTCACAGCCCGGCCTCCCGGTCTGCTCCTCCCCTCTCGCACGATGGCGGAGGCACCTGTGGCTTGGCAAGGCTGGCGCTGAGGGGCGACGGCAGACACTGTCCCTCCCCCACTCTGGGCACAACTCCTGCTCCCGGTCGCTGCGGTCACAGCCGCCTCCCAGGACTCTGAGAACAGAGCCAGGGCTATGTTCGTGTGTCCCCAGCCTGGACCACACGCCCAGAGGGCGGGTGGTGGGGAGGGCAGAGCCGCCACCACACCACCCACACCACCCGGCCACAGGCTCTGTCTGTGACCAAACCTGCCATTAGGGAGCCAAGAGGCAGCCCGCCCAGCCCGGCCAGCCACCAAACTCACCCCAGCCCCACCCTGGGGCCCTGGGCAGTCCCCAAGAATGGGGTGGGGCAGGGGTACTGCTTGCTTACTCTGTGCCATGCACCCTCCCAATACTAGACAAGATCAAGCTCCTTGATCATCCCCATTGCACAGATGGGGAAACTGAGGCTCAGACTTGCCCGAGCCTATCTGTGAGCCATCTCACCATGAGAGGAGCGAAGCTGGAGGGAGGGTGCGCCTGCTCTGTGGTAGGGTGGGGGACCCTGAGGGTCAGGGGGAAGTCACTCAGGCCCAACGAGAAACCCATCTGGCCAAGAGAGAGGCCGCCCAGGGCATGGAGGTTGGTTCCTACTGGGAATTCCAGCTATGGAATTGCTGGGCTGGTCCCTGGCCCCATGCATGCCTGGGGCAAACTTCTTGCCTCTCTGAGCCTCAGTTTCCTCATCTGTAAAATGGGGCTAGCGGTGGACCTGACAGCAGCATGAGAGCTGGCATGCAGCAGGTGCTTAATAAATGTTCTTTCCCTTCCCATTCCCTGGTGGGTGAAGGCGAGCAATGGGCAGAAGCCGGGACACTGGAGGTGGGAAGGGTGACCAGGGACGGTCCCCAGGCAGGTGGCAGGCCTGTGTGACAGCTTGGCATGAGCTCCTGGTGCTCTGGCCACTGCTTGGGAGGTGCCGGCCAGGGGTAGGCGGGGTCATGGGTGTGTAGGGCTCCAGCCTCCCCGCCAGCAGCGCCCTCCACCCCCAAACCTGGCTGAGTACCAGCAGACCCACTGCCTGGCCCCATGTGGCCCATCCAGGCCTGGGCTGCCTCCTGCCCTGGGCCCCTGAGTGAGGCCAGACGGACCCACCCTGCCACAGCCAGGGACTGCCGGCTGGAGACGCCTACGTTTCTCCTCACCTGGGAAAGGGGGGTGAGGCAGGGGGCCAAGTCACAGGCTGTGGGTGGCCTGAAAAGGCACCTAGGATCTGGGAGGTGACACTGGGACCCAAAGCTCCCAGGCGAGGGAAGAGCAATGACATTGGTGACGATGACAAACAGGACGCCGGCAGCTCTCATAGCCGGAGCCAGGCTGTTTGAGGGCCCCACACCCCACTTGCTCCATCCACCCTTGCGGTCCCAGCCAGGGAGGTGCTACTGACTCCTTCACAGCAGGCAGAGGCCCAGAGAGGTCAGGCAGCTTGTGCAGTCACACAGTGGCAAGTGGCAGCACCAGGATTCCAACCCAGGCCACCAGGCCACCCGGGGGTGAAGGGGTGCCTGGACAGTCTCTAGGCCCCCGTAGGGAAGGCGTGGTGACACCATCACCAAGGAGAAGGTTCGAGAGGCTTGTCCTCATCCCCTCCTCTGTCCCTGCCCCACGGATGACCAGGGCCTTCCAGCCTCAGCAAGGCACAGGGTAGCCCAAGGGAAGGCGGCAGGGGGTCCTGAGGGCCATGGCCGGGCCTCCCTCCCCACAGCCCCTCAGACGCCTCATCCATGTCCCTCACACTCTTCAGGGCTGCGGGCCTGGCTGCTACCAAAGGCACTGCCACTGTCCCCGCCACAGGGGCCACCTCCCCTGCCAGGCCTGCTGGGGCACGTGCACACACCAGCACACACACTACATGCCGAGAGCCACACCTGCACACAGACACACACAGAGCCACACACATATACCCTGACATGCATACTACATACCAAGAGCCATATGTACACACAGAACCACACGTACACCCCGACATTCACACTACATGCTGAGAACCACACCTGCACACACACTGACACACTGAGAGCCACATGTGCACACTGACACACATGCTGATGCACTGAGAGCCACACTGTCACACACAGAACCACACACACATACCCTGACATGCATACTACACACCAAGAGCCATATGTACACACAGACACACACAGAACCACACATACACACCCCAGCACATACTACATGCTGAGAGCCACACCTGCATACACACTGACACACTGAGAGCCACACACACACACTGAGAGCCACACACACACACACTGACATGCACAGTACCACACATGCACATGGATGCACATACATGTAATCACACAGACCCACATGAACTTGAGGACACAGACACGCACGCACACACACGCACACGCCCCAGAGACGGATAAGGAGCCGCTGACGTGACTTGTCTGTACTGACAGTGCCCAGAGGGGCAGCCAGGGCCCCACATATGAAGGAAACACAGAACTGGCCCTGCCGTGGCAGGGGGGTAACTGCGGAAGGCCGTGGGGCAGGAGGGTAGTCACACTGGCCCTGGCCTCCTGTGGGATGCGGGGTCCCCAGGCTGCCCGGGAGGAGAGGAAGGAGAGTCGGCACCCCCTCACCCACTCTCCCCACCCACCACCACCCACTCCTCCTTCCGGACGTCTCCCGAGCACCCACCCTGTGCAGGACTCTTCCGGGCAGTGGCCGGCACACCCAAGTCCCTGCCTGACACTTGCTGTGTGCTGGGGACGGGGTGCGGCGGAGCAGGCAGGACATGTGACAGCAGCACCCCCATCTGTGGGTGTGTGCTCCACACGCCTCACGCCATCCACGGGGCCGGGGGCAGCGCCACAGCACCCCACCTCGCAGATGAAACCAAGGCCCTGCTAGAAGGCGGCCGAGGAAGAGGGGCTCTTTTGCCCTCCCTCCCCTTCTGCTCTTCCCTCCCTCCCTTCCTTCCTTTCCATCTTTTGTCTGTGTCATTTGACAAGAGAAGACACCGAGGAAGACACACCCAAACAACCCACGATCACGTTAGGAGCTGGGCGACATGTGTCCTGCTTTGCCTGGGACAGCCCAGCTCTCGCCCGACATCCTCACATAACAAATCACAGCACCTCCCTGCTCTGGAACGGCCCTGGTGTGGGCCTAGCTGAAGCCAAGTCAGCTCCCCTCCCCCTCTGGGGCTGAGGAAGAGATGTAATACTGAGAGAGAGAAGGGGAGGGTCTGAGCACAGAGCAATCCCTGAAGTCTTCCTGGAAGAGGTGGGGAGAGGCCGCCCACCAAAGCCTGGTGCCCACGACCAAGGCCAATGCTCAGCTTCGCTCCTTTGTTTCAGGAGGGTCTGGAAAGTGCAGGCAGTGGACAGTGGGCAATTTGGGGGATGGGCCTCAGGGCAGCCTGGGGGGGTGTCACCAGCTGTGCGGGTGAGCAGGTAGAGCCAGAGGTGGGGGAGGGGGGAGAGCAGCTGGAGAGAAGCCACCCCAGGAGCCGAGACCACAAAGGAACGGCTGGTGTCCAAGGGCATGGGGCAGGGGCAGGCTCTGGGCCACAGGTGACCACTGAGCCCCAGGGGTGGGAGCAGAGAGCCCCGAAGCCCCCCTGGCTGGGCCTCCCAGCACCATGAGGCAGCTGAGCCCGGGGCTGGGCGGCAGTCCTGGGCCTGCTCCCGAGCACCCCACACCTCCCAGACAAGGAGCCTCCCGTTGCCACAGGAGCTGTTGCTGGCACCCACCTATCCTGGCAGGACGGGGCTGGGCCTAGCAGAGGACCTGGGCTTGGAGGCCACAGCCCCCTATACTCCCAGTCAAAGCCCTGAGGATGATTCGGGAGCACCTTCCGCACCTCTCTGAGTTTGGAGAACATTTTCCTAAACAGGCTGGATTTCCTGTAATTGAGGTCAGGCCCTCTGGGTTCAGGACGAAAGCTCTGTGCCATGCGGCCTGGGCTTTGCATCTCAGCTTTGCCTCTCAACTGACCAGCTGTGTGACCCTCGGTGAGTTCCCTCAGCTCCTCTGTGTCTTGGTCTTCCCACCTGGAACACGGGGGAAGAACACGCCTACCTCACAGGGTGTAATGTGGATTTGGTGAATTGGCACCTGCCAAGGGTGGCGAAGAGCCCTGGTGTACAGCAGGTGCTCACTAAATGCCAGCTGCCATGGTCCTGGTTACTGTACAGTCCAGGTGCACGGAGGAGGTGGGACCTGGGATGTGAGGCCCAGAGGGAAGAGAGTCCCATCTGACCTCCAACCCTCTGCAGACTCCCCGACAGATGTCGCAGATCCCACTGGAATGCCATCAGGGGCGGGGAGCTCACTACCTCACAGGAGTATGTGCCCCTTGCTAGTGTGCTCCTCTTTAATCAGATTAAGTCCATCTGCTGCAGCCCCAGCTGGGGAGCAGAGGGCCAGGACCAGAGTCTCCTGCTGGCCAGGAGACTGGCTGTGAGGACAGGAAGGGGGCAGTGAGAAGCCCCTCACATGCCACCTGGCAGGGGAACAAGGAGGGCCACGGCTTTGGGTCCCCTGTACCGCACACACCTGTGCCCTCCCGGAATCTCCTCAGAGGCTGAGGCCCTCTGTACCCGCTCCTGCAGCTCCGGGGCTGCCTGGCTCTACTCCTGGCCCCTCCTGTCCTTTTCCTCCCACTTCCAGAGGCAGCAGGTGGCTTGGGAGACAGGTCTTCCAGGTGCTATGCCCAGCTCTGTCCCGGGCTGCTGGGCAGCCTCAGTGGAAAGGGCGGTGGGATTCGGTGACCTTGGAGGGCCGCCTAGCACCCAGGAGCCCAGCGAACTGGGTGGACAGCAGCACCCCAACTCCCCCAAGGTGCTCTGTGCCAGCCTGTGCTCCGTAGCGGTCAGGAGGAGGGGTGTCCATGGCAGGGGCGGTTGGGACATGCCCAGGAGTGCCCTGAGGGCTGGCAGCTGTGGCCTCAATGACTGCCACACCCCCTTAGAATCCTCCATGCTTGCGCTTGAGCCCCTGGGTTCAGACTGAGGCCATTATGCCGGCCCCTGGGGACACTGTCCCTTAGGCCAGCACTCATGCTCCACACATACACCACGGGACCCCTGCAGCCAAGACACATGCCCTCTCACTGAGTCACAGCTCAGCCCTCTGTCTGTCTTCTGTCCTGGAAGTCTGGGCACCATCCCAAGACTCACGCCCCCTCCCCTCCACGCCCTGCACCAGGCCAACCCCGGGACTCACCCAGCAGCAGCACTTTCCAGTTGGGGCTCTTTGGTCCAGAGCACGACTGTCCCAGCCCCTGGCCCCCCTGGCCTGGCCCAGCCACCTGAGGACAGCGGTGGCCTCGGTCATCGGGCAGCTCCTTGGGCCTGGGAGAGGGACAGGGGGCCGGAACAGCGAGGCTGGGAGGAGAGGAGAATGCCTTGGCCCCCCTCCTCGCCCAGGTCTGCAGTTCAGCTTCAGGAGCAAACTCCTGAGACGGCAGTTGAGAGAGAGCTCCAGCAAGCCACAGCACGGCAGGCCCTCCTCCTGCCCTCCCAGCCTCCACCCGCCCTGGCACAGGCCGCCGTGAGCTGCACACAGGAGCCAGGCCGGGCTCAGAGGGTGGTGGGTGCTGGGAGCTGCGGCAGCCACTTCCTGCCTTTCCTGTCACCTCTGGCTGCTGTACTTCTCCAAGCAGGACCCAGTGGGCCTGGAGGTATTTACTGCAAGTGGGAGAACCACTATGCCCTGGGTGGCAGAGAGGACTCCAGGTCCCAAAGGGGGTCACACAGAGTGACGTCTCACCAAGGTCACCCCCATTTGTTCATAGAATCATTCGACAGTGTATACCGAGCGCCCACTCCGGGCCAGGCACTGCGCCAAGCCCTGGCAGTGTACTGGAACACACTCCAGGCAGAAGCAGCTCCGCCCAGCACTGCCCCCAGAGGTCAAGAATGCCGAGGGCAAACCTCGGGAGAGACAGTTGCCAAAGACCACTCAGCTCAGGCGGGAGGGGAGAGCCAGGCCTTGTGCCTTTGACTTCGGGCCTTGGGCCTCGGCAGATGCCCCGCGGCGGGGGGCAGCGGGGGGCAGAGGCTGGGGGGCAGGTCACGGGGCTCTGGGAATTGCAGGGGAGGCTGAGGCGTGCAGGTGGGACACCAGGCACCCGGGTGGCCACGGGGCCTTGCTCTCTGGTACCCTACAGAGACACTACCACAAGAGACATGGAGACGGAATCTGACGAGGGACACACAGTTCCATCAGGAGGGAGGGACGAGGGAGGGGAAGGAAGAAGCCCACCATCACCGGGTCTCCTCCTCTGCTCTACTTGGGTCTGGATGCCCAGTTCAAGGGCTGCCTCCTCCCTGGAGCCCTCCTGGGTTGCACTGCACTTTTTGTGCCCTTCTGCCCCTTGTTAGAGCTCCTCTTAGCATATCCAAGGACAGATGGGCTGAGCGGTGGCTGGAGGTGGGGACCACGGCTTAGCTGCTTTGCGGGGCACGCTGGGCCTAGAGGGATGCCCTGTGCCCCTGAAGGTGGGCCAATGGGCCGTTTCCTGGGGTGCCCTGGCGAGAGGCTGGGGGAGGGGCGGAGCCTTGTCTGGGTCCCTGGAGTGAATCCTCTTCCCTGTGCCCAGGGCAGGGGCTTGGGGCAGCCCAAGGGCGGTGGCTTTGGCTGCTCTGACGCTTTATTGCACCACCTCCTGGGCAAATGCCACACTGCACCCGGCCTCCCAGGATGGGCAAGAATCCAGCCCCGTCCTAGGAATCCACCTGGAGGGCCACAACCCCAGTTCTAAACACGGTGGTTATTAACTGAGGCAACCCTCACAGCTCCAGCCCTGTGAGGGAGGTGACCCAGAGTGCACCCATGGGGCTGAACCCACGTCAGACTCAGGTTCCCCCTGGCAGCAGGGCCGTGAGGCCTGAGGGACCAGCCCCAGCAAAGCACCTATACAACTGTGCCTGGCACACAGTTGGCGCTCAATAAATGACCATTTCCAGGGTTCCTCACCGACCTGCCCACTCTTTAATCATGAACACGCACCCCACACCCCCCAGGCTAAAGACACAGCCAGCTCAGCCCAGCCATGGGCCCAAAAGACGTCCACGCCTAATCCCCGGAGCCTGTGAACGTGTCACCTGGTATGGCAAAAGGGGCTTTGCAGATGAGATTAAGTGATGACTTTGAGACTCGGAGTCTCCTGGGTCATCTGAGTGGGTCCGGCGGAATGACAGGGGTCCTTATGAGGGGCAGTGGCAGCAGGGAGTGGGAGATGCAGTGACAGGAGCAGGAGGCTGGAGTGAGCGAGGAAGGGGCTGGGAACCTGGGGACGCAGGTGGCCTCCGAGAGCTGAAGTCGAGAAACAGACTCTCCCCTGGAGCCTCCAGAAGGGACCAGCCCTGCTGCCACCTTTCATTTAGCCTGGTGAGACCTGTGTCCAGAACTGTAAGAGAATAACATTACCTTTGCTTTAAGCCACCAAGATCTGGGTGATTTGTTACAGCAGCCACAGGAAACTATACAGTTGGGAAGAACTCTACTCCCAGGCTCACAGTAGTTGCTCAATAAACGCTCTTCCTTATGTGTTTGACTCAGGGAGCTCACAGCCCCTCTCCAGTCATCCAAGTCTGACGGGGAGAAAGGACCAATCACTCAAGGCGACCTTGAAGTGTCCTTGTCCCCAATCTGATCACACTGTGAACCCCCAGGGAAAGCAGGGCAGTCTGTGGCTGTGGGAATTTTATTTTTTCAAGCAGGCATCCTGCAGGCTTTCGAGTTAGGGCTGATCGCATCGAGGTTGTGAAACTCTCTCCCCTGATGCGCCCCATGACCAGAACTCTCCCAGCACAAAGAGTTCTTCCCAGCTTGGCCCTGGAGAGAAAGGGAAGGTTCTGGAATGCAGTAAGGACCAGCTCAGAAGATCAGCCCTTGACCCAGAAAACGCGGGAAGACGCCACCCCCATGCTTGCTTCCTCTTCACTTTTCCCCCCCAGGGTCAGGCCCCACAGCACCAGCTGACTTAAACACTTGTATTTACTCCACAAAGGTTTACTGAGCACGTATTATGTGCATTGTGCCACGCGCTGGAGAAAGGAAGAGGAGGGTAAGCAATGGCTCTGCCTTCGTGGAGGGGGTGAGTGTGCTGGGCAGTAGCTGCCACACGGCCTTTGCATTTGCCCATCCCACGGCCTGGAACTCTCTGTCAAACTCCACCTCCTCAGCAAGGCCTTCTGGCCACCGGTCTAAAGCCACGCCCTCTGCCCTCAGTGCTCCTTGGCTGAGACCCCTGTCTATTCTCCTTCATGGCTCTGACACCACCTGGTGTCACACATTTACTTGCTTATTTGGGAGTTACATGCCTTCCTCTTCAACAAAACCTCCTGGGGCAGAGGCTTGTGTCTGTTCTGTGCACTGCTGTGCCCCCAAGAGACTAGCACGGTCTTTGACACACAGTAGGTACTCAATAAGTGTTCGAGAACAAATGTACACATGAATGGCAGGGCAGAGGTGGAGACAGATGGGTGAACAGGCAGGTATAACTCACATTGGAATCGTGGGGAAGACGCAAGCTATGGGAGATGCTCAACTTTGAAACGTCGTCTGCTCCTAGTTAGAAGGTTGTTTGTGGGTGAAAGTCGGGGTGGGCACAGTGAGAGTCTTACAAATGATGCTCTTCAAGCAATTAAACCCACAACGGTGCCAAATGGTGACTAGCTGAGGTCTCCTGAAGCCAACTATCAGCTTGGACCTTGTCAAGGGGAACGAAGGACAGCGGGTGGGCAGAGGCCATGGCCAGGGAGTCAGGCACGTGGGCGCTAGCAGTGGCCCTTGGAGGGGTGGTCTGTGCCTGATTACAGGACTCTGTCTCCCTGGGGTCCCCAATACTGCCCTGGGATACCCAACCTGAGCTTGGGAATAGTCACTTCTGCAACTCAGCCAATCTAGTCTTTTCTACCTAAAATCTTTATCACTAACTTATTTAGGAAGAAATTCCAGTTTAGGGTAAACAGACGCTCTTAACATCAGGGTTGCCAGGTATAAAGATCTGCTTTTGTCTTTTGGCCATTATGAATCATGTTTAAGTCAATTCTTGGTTTATGGTTTCTTCAATTGCCCAAGGTAAATTTTCTTTTCTTTTTTATTTCATGAAAATCTAAACCAGTCACAGACAGACCCACATAGTCACACGTTGGCACAGGAACCAGCTGAAGGAAAGCGGATCCGGGTAACTAGAAGGGGAATAAACAGAGAGGTGGGAGGGTCTTCAGGCCCAGCATGGGTAAGCCCCTGCTAAATATTCCAAGCGGCCCCTGGGGAGAGATCTGCTTACAAGGAAACAGCCTCTGAGGCTTCCCGGGCTTCTAAACCTTCCTGCCCTGACTTGCAAGCTCTGTGCTCCCAGTGGCGGCATTACAAGAAGTTCCCAAGAAGATAAACAGGTCGCTCACTCGTGGAGAGAGAGACAGACTTTGGATCCCAGCTCAGCTGGAAACATACAAGGAGAGACAGAGTTGGTAACAGAGCAGGAGGCAGTCACGCTGCAGAGAAGCCTGGGAAGGGGGCTCTCGTGTGGAGCTGGAGAAGCCGCAGCCAAATCCAGCCCCCGTGCCCGCTGAAGCAGCTGCCGCTTGGCACGGGGCAGAGCTCTCCGAAAGCCTGGTGTCAGAGCACTCGGCACCAGAGCCGCTCCAGGCAAGGCCTGCCAAGGACTTCTGGAGGCCAGAGCCAAGTACCCAAGTGCAGTCCCCGCCTTCCTGGCGATGGAGGCTCAACCCTGGCTGGGAGCCTATTTGCCCAACAAAGAAGAGACAAAAGCTGTCCCAGGGCCAGGACTTCTGGTGGTCATTGGCTCACTCTCACTGCCTGGGCCAGGCCAGTTCCTGCCCACCCGAGTGCCAGACACCGTGCTAAGCAATGGATGTGGACTGACTCCTGAATCCTCACAACAATCAGGGCATCAGCCCCGCTTTACAGACTGGGAAAACTGAGGCACGAGGGGTTATCTGCCCAATATCGAAACCTCAAAAGGAGCAATACCCGGGTTTTTTTTTTTTTTTAATTTCAGAATATTACGAGGGTATAACACTTTGGTTATATATATTGCCCATGCACCGCCCATGTCAGAGCTACAATCGTGGACATACCCCAAACTGTGCACCCCGCACCCATTTGGTGAGAGTTTTCCCATCTCCTCCACCCGCCTCCCACCTGCCCGCCCCCTGATGAATATTATTTCCATATGTGACATAAGTATTGATCAGTTAGTACCAATTTGATGGTGAGTACCAGTGGTGCTTGTTTTTCCACAAAGCCAGGTTTTGAACTCGGAGAGAGCGAGTCCAGATCTGCACACTTAAAGGCATCCACAGGCCAGGCGCAGTGGCTCAAGCCTGTAATCCTAGCATTTTGGGAGACCAAGGCAGGAGGATCACTTGAGACCAGGAGTTCAATACCAGCCTGGGCAACAGCAAGACCTCATCTCTATAAAAAATAAAAAAAATTAGCCGGGCGTGGTGGCACACACCAGTAGTCCCAGCTACTCGGGAGGCCGAGGCAGGAGGCTCACTTGAGCCCAGGAGTTGGAGGCTGCAGTGAGCTGTGATGACGCCACTGCACTCCAGCCTGGGTGACACAGAAAGACCCTGTCTCAAAAAAATTTTTTTAAAAAGGTGTCCACATCCTAATCACACCCAGCAAATAACTTATTTAAATGCATGGCTAGAAAGGAAAAGGGGGAAAAATGAAGTCGCTTCAGGCTGCTATAAACGTTCAACTTCCAGGCAACTTGCACGGCTGTATCCCCATGGCCCCACGGTTATACCTACCGGACGTGGCCCCCGGGACGCTCCCCAGGCTCCGAGCAGTCTCAGCCTCCGGGCCTGAGGGGCTCACCGCGAGGGCTGCGCTCCAAAAGGCACCTGCCTGTACTTATCCTTCGTTTGTGTTCTCGACTCCACTCCTGAGCGGCACCTTCCCCAGAGGAGCTGGGTAAAGCACAGGCACTCGAATCCAAAGCCACCCCTTCGTCCCCTGGGGAGAGGCTGAGTTAGAGCAGAGGAAGGGGTGCGTTTGAGGGGTTGATTGCGCAGACAGGGCTGAGGGACACGGCCCTGGGAACTGCCGTCTCAAGCGGGTTTCCCAAAGGTAGACGAGGAGACAAGGGTATGCCGGTGGTGATCGCCAAGGCCAAGCTCCCGGGGAGACCCGGAGGGCGGGGGAAGCAGGGAACCTAAGCAAGGGCGGCCTCGGCCAAAGCCCAGCCCCAGCCCGTCCCAGGGGAGCTCTGGAGGGTGAGCGGTGCCTCTCTCCCGCAGCTAGGGCCCCGCTGCCGGCCACTGGCTACAAAGGGCTGCCCCGGGATGAGAGCTCCCTGCCCTTCATGCAAAGCAGCCCCAGGGGCCTGAGGACAGGCCTCTGAGGACAGCCACAGGTGCGGCCTCGGAACCGGAGCACGTAGGAACCAGTGAGGGCTGTGCAGAACCGGAAAATGTCTGGGCAGAGCACCGACAGGCTCTGACCCACGCTGCCTCGGGGCTCACGGCGCTGCAGACACACAGCCCAGCAGAACGGCCGGCAGGCGCAGAGACGGCAGCCTCCGCAGGGCTCGGCCACTCCTGCAGGGGACAACAGTGCTGTGTGTGGTTCCACTGCCCAGCTCCCCGTCCCAGCTCCCCTTGCGTCTGGGCGGGGCACAAGCTGGTGCAGGCCAGTTGCATGTCAGTGGAATGGCCTGGGTCTCCGAGGCCACGGTGGGTAAGCATCTGATGGCTTTCCTGTGTTCTCTTTCCTGTGTCTGCTGGTGACAGAACATCAGGACACTCCAGAAGTCCCAAGAAGGCAGAGACCACAGACTGCAGGGAGCCTGGGCCCCCGAGTCACCCGACTAGGAAAACCCACAAAGAACTATCTGTTACAGCACCTGCCAGTGCTGGGCTCCATTAATGCAGCTGATTTTACAAATGACAGAATAATGTTTGTGTCCTGATCCCTGGAACCTGTGAATGTGTCCCCTTACATAGCAAAGGGAGAATTAAGGATGCAGATAGGATTAAGGTTGCTAATGACCTGACCTTGAGAGGGGAGGTTATCCTGGATTAGCCAGGCAGCCCAGGGTAATCACAGGGACTCATAAGCAGGGAGGCAGGAACAGAGAAGACAGACAGACACGTGACTATGGAAGCAGGTCAGAGCGATGCACCGCTGCTGGCTTTGCAGATGGAGGAAGGGGCCACGAGTCAAGGAGTGCAGGCAGCTTCTAGAAGCTGGAAAAAGCAGGGAACAGATTCTCCCCTGGAGCCTCCAGAAAGAACTAGGCTGCCCACACCTTCATTTTTGCCGAGTGAGACCCATGTCGGACCTCAGACCCCCCAAATTGTAAGAGAATAAATGTGTGTTGTTTTAAGTCACCAAGTTTGTGGTAATTCATTACAGCAGCCATAGAAAACCAACACAGACCTCTCCCCAAGTAAACCACTGCCACCGTGGTCGTGGTCGACAGGCAGTAATAACCCGCCAAAGCAGGTGAAGGGAGGGAACCTTCTGGGCCAGCCCAGAGGCCAGAGAGACAGAGGGTGTGCTGTGTCTCCTCCTACCCACTCCACCACCCTGCCAGCCCCGCTCCTCCCCTCCCCTGCCCCACCCACCGTCCCAGAGGAGGGCTGGCTTTCCCTTCCTCAGGGTGTCCGACAGGGGACAACTGGCAAAGACGGCTCCCATGGGTAAACGGAGGCACAGCATGGGAAAATCAGGCTTTTGCAACTGTACCCTCTGGTTAGAAAACAGTCCAGTGTGTTCATTCCCTTGGTGACCCTCACTCCCTCCTTCTCAGATATTTGCTGAGTCCTCTGCCGTGTGGGGATGCTGGGATCAGCTCTGCCCTGGGAACAGAGACAAGAAACCCTGCGGGAAGAACTGGGAGGGGGTGGAGATGGGGCACAGACCCTGGCACCTGTGCCTGCAGAACACAAGCCCCACCCTGGCCTGCTAGGGGTGGAAGAAGGGCCTAATCCGGTGGTTCCCAGAAACTCGGAGAAAGTACCGATGTGAACAGGGGCTTTCTGGGGGGGAGCAGAGCAGGTGGCTGTCAGGACAGAATGAACCCACAGACCACCCAAGCACCCCTCCCAAGCAAGGCAACACCACCAACATGGCAGGTGAGAAAGGGGGAGCCCCAGGAACACGGCTGTGACCAGAGCATCAGTCTTGGTCTGGTTTTCTGCAACCTCACTCTACCCTCACCAGCGGTCTGCAGCTTCCACTGTGTTTGTTAATAATGATATCACTAGCCACTTCAGGAGCTGTTCCAGCTCAGAAAGGACATCTAGGGCCCATGTGGCACAACTACAGGGCCGCCACTGAGCTGTGTGACATGGCAGCCCTAATGGCCATGCAGAAAGCACATTCACAGAGACCACAGTAAGAATGGTGCTCTCTGGAGTTGTGCAGTATACAACCTGCACAGCGTTGCATGGCAGCCCTCAGTGCCTTCTTAGTGTCAATCCTCTGTCACTGATACCATGCTACCAGGAGGATGTTATTTTCACCATGCCTATTTGGCAGTCAGAGGGGCTGAGCCCGGGAAAGGTTCTGAATCTTGCAAAGTCTCCCCGGCTGGGAAGTAGCAGCACTGGGATTTGGAAACTTGGACCTCAGTCTCACAGGCTAAGCCACACCTTCTTCCTATCACCCACCAGTGCTGCTTCTCTCCCAAGGCGGCTGCGGACAGCACAAGGATAATTGTTCCAGGGAAGCCTGTCCCCATCAGCTGGTGATAAATTAGGAGTGTCCTCTCACTGGATTTTATACCACATGCAAGTGGCACATAAGAAACGGCTAGAGCTCAGCCCCAGGAGGGAAGGCCACCCGACCATGAGGATTCGGCGGTGTCCCTCTCCCACCAGCTGGAGACTTCTGGTCAGTCCAAGGTTTATGCCTCACCTGCCAACAGAATCCCAGCCCCGGGGGGCCCCACGGCCTTCGCAGGATGGCAGAGGCCTGGAGTCCTGGGACCCCTGGGGCAGTCCTCCCAGAGCCCTGGAGCTGTGCTCCCCACAGTTAGCAAGCATCCTCCTCCCAGGCAGACCCTCTGAACGTAGCCCCTAAGAACAAAAGCTGCCCACGTGGTGAGAGCCTGGCAAGCCACCTGGAGCCTTTGCTGGGCAGTGGCTCAACCCTGGACACAGCAGTAGCCCCATCCCACTGCAGTGACGCCAGAGTCTGGTGAGCCCTGTGGGCTGGCCTGGGAGTCTTGGGGTCAGAGGGGAATCCAGTGGCACCAAAACCCAGTGCCGCCTTCCACAGCTCATATAACCCCTGCCTCTGGGAGAGGCCAAGACAGCTGCTGGTCTTGGGTGTTCCTGGGGGACGCAGCCCAGACACCAGCCTGGCACAAGGGCTCCTGGTATATCTGCTTCCTTCCTCTGGCAAGAGCTTCTGTCCCCACATACAGGATGTTTGCAGGGAACCGGGGGTCAGAAATGGACTACCATGGGCAATTATGGCCCTGCTAGGGTGGGCACATCCACTGCCCGCCCTGCTGGGAGAGGCCCTGCCCCAGCCAGCCCTGAGACAGGAGCCTCCGTCCCCTGGGGCAGTGACTTGGAAAGAGGGAGAGGCAGGGTTGTGTGCATGTGTGTGTGTGTGGGGGGGGTGGGTAGGAACACGTGTGTACACAAATGTGCATCCGTGTGTGTCTGTGGTGTATATTTATGTGCATGTGTGAGAGCATCCCGGTGCCTGTGGGGGGGGGGTTGTGTCTGTTTCTGTACCTGTGTGTGTCCATGTGTTTGTGGGAGGAGTCTGCGTACTTACCCATGTGTGTATCGTGTGTATGTGTAAGTGGGTCTGTGTGTGTATCTGCCTGTGTGAATGTGTATGAGGTTTCTGTGTGTGCATCCATGTGCACAGGATGTTTATGTAGACGGGGGTCTGTGTCCCTGTGTCTGGGTATTCATGTGCATATTGTGTATATGGGGGAAATCTGCATCTGTGTGTGTATAACTGGTTTCTGCGTATGGATCTGTGTGTGTACGGTGTGTGTGTGTTTGTGGGATCTGTGTGTCTGCATATCTGAGTGTGTGTGTGTGTGTGTATGTGGTGTATGCATACACCCATGTATGTGATGTGTTTGTGGGCTCTGTGTTTGTCTCTGTGTCTGTGTATCCCTGTGTGTGTGTGCATGTGTGCGCGCGCGCGCATGTGTATACCCGTGTCAGTGTCTGTCTCCATGCATCTGTGTGTCTGCGTATCCCTGTGGGGATGTGTGTACCCGTGTCAGTGTCTGTCTCTGTGCATCTGTGTGTCTGCACCTCCCTGTGTGTGTGTACCTATGTCAGTGTCTGTCTCCGCACATCTGTGTGACTGCATATCCCTGTGTGTGTGTGCGTGCACCCGTGTCAGTGTCTATCTCTGTGCCTGTGTGTCTGGACGTGCTCCTCCTGCGCCACCCTGCTGCCCAGCTGGCAGTGCACAGCTGGGCCTGGGAGACTGCGCCCGCCCACCGGATGAGAGGTGGCAGGTGTGTAATAAACCATTAGTCACTGTCACGTTTCTGAGCAGCAGCGGCTACCCCAGGTGGGGCCTGACTTTGGGACGAGCTCCTGGGGGGTCTCCAGCTGGGAAGCTGCCCTGGCCCAGGCACAGCCTGACAGGGAGCAGCTGGCAGACGTGGGCTTGAGCCCCTGCCCTGCCCAGCCCCCACCGGCCACAGCCAGCTGACCTGCCGGAGGGATACTCAAGGATGTCCCCCACAACGTCTGCGCCCCGGCTCCCCCACCAGAGTGAGGCAAGTTGTCGCAAGGACCACTGATGAGACAGGGTTCTCTCTAGGGACCGGGTGGCCGCCAGTACCAGGGACTTCGGAGTGACAAGCCCCGTCCCCACCATGTGACTGGAGACCTCAGCCTCTCTGACCTGCAGGTGAGAAATGACATGTGTGCAGACGTAAGTGGGGAGAAATCTGTAAGCTCTGGCTCACCTCATCCTCACGCAGGCCCAACAGAGCACCTGCTCTCATGGGCTCCACCCCACAGATGTGAAGACAGAGGCTCAGAAGACTAATTAACTCGCCAAAGGTCCCTCAGCTGAAACGTGGGTGGGCCTCATTTCGGAATTCCATGTGGGGCTTGTTCTGCTCTGGAGGACTCTGGTTTTCGGGGACCTCTCTTGGGGCCCTGAAGACTAACTCAGACCGGGCTCTGCCCAAAGGGGTGGGAGGGAAACAGGGAGAACCAGGCAGACTGCCTCCTCTGCGGGGTCCTCTGCTGACCCGGGAACCCCAGGCCCAGCTCCTGCAGAATGGGGGCCACCTGGTCTGCTGCAGGACAGGGCCTGGGGGTCCCGGGGGGCAGGGGCCAGCCCAGCACGGACTCCACCTGGAGCTGCTACTCAGAGCTAAGCCTCAGGAATTACAAATAAAAAGCAACACGCTGACGCCAACCAGTACCGTGAGGCCTGTGACAAATGCCCTCGTGTCCTGACTGATTTAAGCTTCACACCTGCCCTGTGAGCCAGGCTCCATCATTAACTTTCTTCCCATTTCTCAGATGGGGAAACTGAGGCATGGAGCAGGGGAACTTACTTGTCCAAGGTTCTCAGTGTGCTGGGGTGCCAGGGAGGGGACTATCTCCCTGAGAGCATCCCTGCCTGGTCCCCTATGCAGCCTGGCCAGCCCGTCCCCATCTGCCATAAGCCCCTGGCCGGCCGGGTCCATCCCTGGCCCAAGGCCAGCCCCTTCCCTCACCCTGCGTCTGCCTCACAAAGAGAAAGAGGTCGCTATTGGGGTTGTTCCAGAGATGGATGCTCCAGGGCTGAGGGGGTGGCCAGCTGCCCCCCACCAGCAGCAGCTCCCCCACCTGCTGGTCCATCTCTGCCCTGGCCTGGCCCACTCAGCTGCTAACAAGCAGAGCTCAGGGCTGGCTGTCCTCACAGTGGTGGTGCCGGCGGGGGGCTGGGCTGGGCTGGGGTCTCAAGTCTCCATCCTCTTGGGGGCAGGACACACTTGGGGGCTGCACAGTCCCCCCAGAGGGTTTCACTCAAGGAAATACGGCCTAATGGGTGGCTCCAGGTGCCTTCTTGGGGCCTTGGGACAGAGCTGTAAGAGTACCACACAGCCAAGTCCAGCCAAAGGGCCTGACCTAGCCTGGTCCCACAGGCCCAGCCATAAACACCCTGGGAGTCCACACACCAAGGAGGGCCACGGCCTCCCCGTCCAGGGCAGCGGAGCCGTTTGGATGCTAAGACCAGGGCATATGAGGATCCCAAGAGGGCAGTGGGAAGGGGAAGACCAGGCTGGAGGGCCGTCGGCGGCCTCTCCCATAGCTACCCGGCCGGGACCCAGGGCGTTTGCATCCACAGAAACCCAGAAACGACCCCCTCTGGGTTCATGGATATCCATGACATCATTTTTAAAATGAACAAACGAATGAAGACAATAGAACACATAGGTGAATAAACACGACAGACAAAGGCAGCTTGTGAGCTCAGGACTCAAGGGTATCGAGAACCAGGGATTTTGGTTAAACCACAAGTTTGGACCCTGAAGAGTATGAAAAACAAACCCAAAGTCAAGTAAGGGAAACTCACCGGCGAGGTCTCCCCAAGAATGCTGAGGACACAAGGCAGAGCCGAGCCTGAACAGGGCTGGCACCTATCCCTGCGGGGGCATCATGGTCCCACCCAGCACCCAGACATGTGAAAAGAGCTGGCATCTACCTGTGCCTGCAAGGTCTGGTCCGTCCCCATCCCGGCTGCTCTGCGGACACTGCGCTGGCCTCGGCTCCTGAGCAGCCCTGGGGCCCCTGGGCAGGCTCTCCGCTGTGGTGGCTGGCCGGGGCTCGGGCTCCCGAGTGGGAGGGTAGGCGGCTGTCGGTGCCTCCAGAGGCACAGAAGTGACCTGCAGGGAAAGGAGGTGGACATTGTGAGCCTTTGCCACACCTGCCAGAGAGGACGCATGGAGGGGCCCTCTAGCCACGGAGCCCTTCTCTCCCCCGACTGCGGCCTGGCCTTTGTGGTCAGGGACTCATATTGGCTGGCTCCAGGCAGCCCAGGGCAGGTCCCCAGCAAAGCCAGTGCCAGTTTTTCCTCGCCCGGCAGTCCCTGACAGGGGACACCAGGCTGGACGCTGCATGCTGGGGTCCTACCCACATGACCCCATGGCCTGATAGCCAAAAACTGAAGCCACTCGAGCTCCCCTAGCAGCTGGCCAGCCCTGGACGAGGCCCAGAGGACTTAGGACAGAGCTGGAGGGTGAGTCCAGAGGTCTAGCCTCATCCTGTCCCTGGGGGTGGCAAAGACGAGGTCTATCCTGTGGTTCTTGCCCAGCAATCCATGGGCCCCGGCACTTGGTTCAGGGAGCTGGGGAAAGCCGCCCGGTCACTATCTCTGCTGTGCCCTGCATATCAGGTGTTGGTCCCTGAGACCCCCGGGGGAAGGTCTCTTCCAGGCCACGCAGCCAGGAGCCTGGCTGGAGCCTCAGCTCCGCTGCAACCAGCTGGGTGGCACGGGGCGCGTGCTGTCACCTCTCCCGGCAACCAGAGGCCCCTCAATTGTGAAATGACAGAACAGACAGTGGAAGGTTGCCAGTTTCATTTCTGGGTTCTTGCAGGAGAATAGGTGGGGCCGTTTGTTCTACTTCCTGGGGGTGACCAGCTTAGCTTCCTAACAGAGATGTTTCCATGTGTTTCCAGGCCCCTGCATCAAGGTGGGGGCACGGGCAGCACAGGTGGGCTGAGACCCCTGGGACCTGACAGCACTGGCCGCCGACCTCCCCTGCGCTCCCTTCCACCAAGGCAGCTGCCCCCCCAGCGGGAGGCCGGAGAGATAGCAGCCCACGCCTCAGGGTGACTTTGAGATAGCAGCCCACGCCTCAGGGGGACTTTGCAGGAATTGCAAAACGTGCCTCTGCACCCTGCTGGGCACAGCCCCACACGGGGTGCCCAGCCCCACAGCAGGGCGCCCAGACGGGCGGCGGGATGAGCCGGAGTCAGCCCCCACCAGGTGCCAGGGCTCACGGGCCCCGGAGCGTGAGGACAGGATGGCGATGACGACAGCTCCGGAGGGCCTACCCGTCTTCAGCCCTGCACAGAACTCGGTAGTAACTGACTACTGTTAGTCACAGCTGTTAGGATTAACACAGCTAACCAGTCTGCTCTAAGGGTAGGGCATCCCACCCCACAGCCACCACCTTTTTTGTAACTTTTTAAATTGTGGTAAAATATACCTAACACAAAATTCGCCATTTTGACCATTTTTAAGTGTGCAGTTCAGTGGCATTGGGCACACACTGTTGTGCTACCATCACCACCGTCATGCTCAGGGACCATTCTGGGTGGGGCCAGCTCCTGGGGACACTGGGGTTTGGGGACAGGAGTCAGCCAACACGTCCATGGTGAGGGCCCACCCTATGCTCCGCTCAGCTCCGGGCCCAGTAGGGAATAAAGGAGAAAACAGCCTCCTTTACTGAGCACTACTATGTGCCAGGCCCTGGAGTAGCTTGGTCAATATTAACAGATGGGCGAGGCTGCCAGGCACACGTGCTCTCGTGAACATGGACCTCGCATTAAGCACCACCTTGATGGTGCTTAGTCTCAAAGGTTCTCAGCCAGAGAATCGAACAGAGGCAAAGAGCTGCCCCTCCTCACCCTTCAAAAGACAAATTTACAGCAGTTTCCGACTAATAAAAAGCAGGCCCCTGAACCAACATATGCCTGTGCCTTCTCTCTGCCAGAGCCCAGAGTTCCAAGCCCATGGTCTGTTTTAATTTAAAGTACTATTATGCTTGTCATGCCCTATCCCCCAGGGACCCTGGAAACCACAGCATCTCAGAGCAGCCACAGGGCCCAAGCGGCCCTGGGCTTGAATGGCTGACCGGGCTGGGAAGATGCCATTGTGTTGTGTATTTCCCTGGACCAGAGCCTTTAAAGCAGTGGTCCCCAACCTTTTTGGCACCAGGGACCGATTTCATGGAAGATAATTTTTCCACGGACAGGGGGTGGGGTGTCACGGGGAGATGGTGCAGAGCTCAGGCGGTGATGCACCACCTGTTTCCTAACAGGCCACGGACTGGTACCAGGCCATGGCCCGGGGGTTGGGGACCGCAGCTTTAAAGCTTCAGTCGGCTAATGGGGAAGGGGTTCTTCAAAATAAAAGGGGCCTCACAGCCACCACTGAACCTCCTAATGAGACCTCGCACTGTTGCCCTTTCTGCAGGGAGCTGGGGTGGTTTCTGGAGAGAGCCAACTCCAGGTAAATTCAGGGATTGGGTGGGGGACAAGGTTTTCCCCTGCTCCAAAGGGGAAAACTGTGCATGTCCACGCACTCAGATGCCTGTGTGTTTAGTTTTATTTTATTAATTGTACCAGTCCATGAGATTTCCTAAGTCTGGGAAGCCCCAGTCTATTGTTTTTTAAAATTTTTATTGAGATATAATTCCCATACTATACAATTCACTCATTAAAGTGTACCATTCAGTGGCTTTAACACATTCACACAGTTGTGTCACCATGAGCCGCCATCCATTTCAGAACTTTAATCACCCTACAAAGGAAGAAACCCATCCCTGTGAGCAGCCACTTCATCCCTCGGCCCTCCTGGCCCCTGTAGCCACCCCTCTGCCTTCACTCTGTATAGATTTGCCTCTTCTGGACATTTCATAGAAATGGAACCATACAACATGAAGCCTTTTTTCCAGTTAGCGTCACATTTTCCAGGTTCATCTATGTTGTAGCATGTAAACCAAATATTTGCAAAAACAAGGGACATTAGAGTTTGGGCACCCACAGCAGGCCAGAGGCCACTGGACAGAGACGCCAGGATTTCCTGCTCCAGAAGCCTCTATGCAGGGACCGGCTGGCCAAGCGAGGAGCCAGTTCCCTTTCCCCTTGGGCACCCAGCCAGATTCTGTCCCCAGCCTCCCCTGCCATAGGGCGTGGCTGGGGTACCCAGTCCTGCCCCCATCCCAGCTGGGAGATGGCAGCAGAGTGACTTTACCCCTCCAGGCCTTGGTTTCGTGCAAAGTGAGAGAACACAGCACCTACCTCCAAGAGGGATGATGGAGAAAATTAAGTGAATTATTTCTGCTAAAGCAGCTGGCACATACTGGGTGCTCAAAAAACTGTAGCTGTTCTCATGCCCTGAGGGCATAAGCGTCAGGAATGAGAGTCAAAGGGGTACAGTGGCCCTGGGGCCTCATGAAGCCTGAAGGGCATGTGCCGGGCGTTTCGGCCACAGCCACAGGTGTTGGTAGTAGAGGCTGTCTACGTGCCCCTTGCACACTGGCCTCTGGGCTTTTTGGCTGCGGCTGGCAGGCCTTCCTCCTAGGAGCCCCATGACCGTCTAGGGTCCCTGAAGTCACCAGGGCAGGATCCAGGACATGTGCTCTGAACGGCCCAGAGCTGGGAGGACCAGGCTGCCTGCTGCTCCTGAGCACTGAGTGTGAGGTGCAGTCCTGGACATGGGCCCTGCTGACCTTGAGGAACACAGATGGAGGCTAGAGTCCTGAGTTACTGCCCACCTGCTGGCGTAACTAGGAGCAACCAGGCAAGTCACAGCTGCTCTGACCCTCAGTTTATGCTTCTGGGAAATGGGCTAGTCATGCCTACCCTAGATTTACTGAGCACCTACTGCGTGTCAGGTGCTAGCGGAGCACCTGACATCAGCACCCCATTTAATCACCCCAACAACCCTATCTTAACTCCCACTTTGTAGAGGAAGAAACTGAGCCATAGAGAAGTCCAGTCAGCTGCCTAAGGTCACCCAGCTGGTCAAGGTGAGAGCCAAGAATCCAGGCCAGTGTGTGTCTGCTGTCAAGGACCTAGTCCCCACACAGTTTCTGGCACACACAGTAGGTGCTCACCAAACGCTAGCAGAACCCGATGCCTGCTCTCATGTACTGCAGCAGCAACATAGCACCCGGGCCATGTGCTGGGGAATGCAGGTTTGCGCTGCTGGCAAATGGCAGAGAGGGAAAGTTTGCTGACGGCTGCAGCTGAGTTATCTCCAGAGCAAGGCCGGGAAGATGAGACAAGCAGCACACCTGCAGGAGGGAAAGAGACACCAGCATCCTGACGGCACAAAAGAACAGAGCAGCGCTTCCCCCACGCCCCGAGGAAAACTCAGGCACAGGCGTGAAGCCAAGTGCAGGGAGAAAAGCCGCCTCGTCCCCCGGGGTGCGGGCAGGGTGCGCATGGGCAAGGCGGTGGGCACGGCCAAGGAGCACCTCCAGGGCTGGCCAAAGGCCTCGTCCCTCCTCAGGACACGCAGGGCACGGGACCAGTGTCATCTCCCCAGGAGGGAGGGAAGAGGACAGACACAGCCAGCCCTGCCTCGAAGCCCATCCACAGAGACGCTGCGCTCGACCCACCCTGATGGGGTTTCTCACTCTGTGCTGCAAGCTGGTGCGTCAGAGGCCGAGAAACAGTATTTTACACCCCTTAATTCCCTGCAATAGCTCCGTATGGCAAGCAAAGGACTCCAAATACTGCAATAAAGGGAGTGACAAGGCTTCGGGTTGGGGAGATTGGAGATGCCGAACGCACAGTCCCCGACAGGCAGACAACTAAGGGTTATTAAATGTGCGGCGGCGCCCGGGTGTAATTGGGAAGTTATTAGATATGGAATACACACAGCACCCAGCAAATGAGTAATCAGGGACTAATTAAGCACACGCCACACGGCAGATCACGCGGGAGAGGCTGGTGGCTGCCACATCTGTGACTGCAATTAGGGGTGCTCCGGCTGCGGCGCTGCCGGCTGGGCGGGAATTCGGCGTCTCGGGCAAGGGTGCCACTGCCGGGGAATGGGATCAGACGCTTCACCACCAGCCTCATCCAGCCTTAAGGACAGCAGAAGCCTGAGTGGCCACATGGTCTAGGACTCAAAAAAATTAAAAAGATGGTTTTGTCCCAGGCTTCAAGTTTGGCCACATGACAACTCGCTGCAGCTGCCGGGGCCCCCTGGACAATTTGCAAAGTGTGTGCACAAAACCATGTCTCAGAGCTCTGCAGCAGTTCTGCCAGGTAGGGCAGGTGGGGGTATGACCAAACAATTCTACTGATGGGAAAACTGAGGCTTAGAGGGCAGACAGTGGGCAGAAGTCAGCCAGCCTGGCTCCCCCTCCAGCAGGCACAGGGCACCTCCCTTTGGCTGTCCGGGGAAGGGGAAGGAGCCACTGTTTCCTGGAAGGGCAGTGGCCACGCGCAAGTGGAGACAGAGGGGCCAGATGCATTACGTGGCCAACAAGAGCCAGGGTCCTGGGCCTCCGCCTCCTCCTTGGTAAAGGGGGTGCCGAGAGTCAGAGGACAGGGCAGTGGGCAGACTCCAGCTTCGCAAAGGGAGCCCATAAGTACATTCGTTAAGTAAAAAGCAGAAGAAAGAGGGGACCCCGCCCCACTTGCCACAAAGAAAAGCTTTTCACGAGAGTTCCAGACCCCAGGGGCCGTGGTGCCGAAGAACCCTTGGGTTCAGCTAGAACTGAGGGTTATCTCCAAACCCAGGAGCCCCCAACTGTCCCCAGAGGTGGAATGGAAGGTTCCCGGGCCATGGTCCTAAAGCAGGAAGCTTGTGGCAAAAGTGCTGTCAATAACCACTCTGTCGATAGCGCCTGAGAGCTGGGCACTGACCCCCGACAGCCTCACTCAGCTCTGGGAGGCAGGACTGTGATGCCCCATTACACAGATGGGGTAACCGAGGCACAGAAGTGGTAATTACTTGTGCTTGGTCTCACCATGTTGGACGGGCAGGGGGACACAGATGTTTCTGAGGCCTTACAAGAAAGCAGGAGTCCACCACTGAGAGGACCGAGAGACATGGGAGACACACCTGGGTGGGCAAGTGTGGCTGGGAAGGGTGGGGCCAAAGGGAGGCTGGCAGGACATTCAGGCAGCAAGAGCCAGCCAGAGGCAGGCACACCCAGCACTTCTGTCACTCTTGTGGCTGAAGGGAACATTCCAGAAGGTATGACCCTGGCCCCCTCCCTCAAGGGAAGCCTCACAAGGCCTGGGACAGGGCAGGGGGCTTTGACCCAGGAGTTCACTGTTTCCAGAGGCAAAAGTGCCTCCTCATTTTCCAGACGGCACTACACCAGCCTCCTCGCTCACTCCTCACACGAGCTGCTCAGCCAACAACCACGCCTTCCTGGCACCCTCGGTCGAATCCGCCACCAGACCATGGCCCTGACCCCCTCACCAAGTCCCCTCCAGGGCACGACCAGACTGCCAGTGTCAGCCCTACCAGTCCATCCCTGCTCATGTTCATGCCCTCACTGCCCACCTCAGCACCTCCTGAACCCATCATCCATCCACCCCATTACCAATCCATCCACCCACCACCATCCATGTGTCTCATACCCATCTCACCATACTCTATCCATCCCACCACCCCATCATCTGCCCATCCATCCATCCATCATCCATCCATCCACCATCCACCATCCATCCATTCCACCACACCATCCATCACCATCCACCCATCACCACCACTCATCCATCCACTCCACCCTCCATCCACCATCCATCCAACATCCATCTACCCATCATCCATCCATCCACCCCATCCATCCATCCATCCATCCATCCATCCACCCATCCATCCATCCATCCATCCATCCATCCACCCATCCATCCATCCATCCACCCATCCACCCATCCATCCACACATCTATCCACCCATCCACCTGTCCATCCATATGTCCATCCATCCATCCACCCATCCACCCATCCACCCATCCACCCGTCCATCCACCCATCCACCCATCCATCCACGCATCCATCCACCCATCCACCCATCCATCCACACATCCAGCCAATAAACATTTATTGAGCACCTAGTATGTGCTAGGTATTGTGCCTGGGATATAGCAGCAAACAAAACAGTTAGAAATCCCTGCCCTCAAGGAGCTGACACTCTGGTTGGGGAGACAACAGTATTCCATTATGAATGGGAATAAACAAAGTACTCTTATATCAGTTCAAGGAATTGCCCTAAAGACAAACAGCAAGAGAACAGGTTGGGGGTGGGGGGATGAGAAGAGGATATTTGGGCAGATTGAAGGAAACGAGCAAGCTAGCCATGGAGACACCTGGGGAGGGGTGGTCCAGGCAGAAGGAATGGCAAGCACAGTGGCCCTGAGGTGGGAGCATATTTGCAAATTCTCCCTTCAAAGGCCAGAGAGGACCTCTGGCTTTGCAGACCACATAGTCTCTGGCAAACAGTACTCAAGTTTGCCATCGTAGCAACAAAGCAGGCTTAGACAATATGTAAATGAACACGCGTGGCTGTTCCAATAAAGCTTTATTTATGGACACTGAAATTTGAATTTCATATCATTTTTACATGTGGTGAATTACAGTTCTTCCTTTGGTGTTTTTTGTACAATTATTTAAAAATGTAAAAACCATTCTTAGTTCAGGGGCAGCCAGCTGGCTTTGGCCCGTGGGCTGCAGTTTGCTGCTCACTGTTCTAGAAGCCTGGGTGGCTGGAGGGGGTGGGAGGTGGGGCGTGGAGAGCAAAGTTCTCATGTGCAAAGCCAGTCTGGGCGGGGGTCTGTGGGAGGGGCCGCGAGCCTCGCCCAGAACAGAGGCCAGGCTGGGAGCATTGGGGATGGGCAGAGGCAGAGGCCCTCAGAGGACAGGCTCCTTCTGAAGCAGCACATGGCACCAACGTGCTCCTTTACACCACTGGCTCACCGCTTCCCTCCCCTCCAGGCCCCTGCAGGGGCTGAGGGCACAGGCTCAGCTACCACGTTGCCTGCTTTAAAGCCCAGCCCTGCCCGTCCAAGCTGTGTGTCCTCAGGCAAGTGATGCTACCTCTCTGGGCCTTGGCTTCCCCATCTGTAAAATGGGGATGGTGACAGCGCCTGCCTCCTAGGGTGGCTGTGAAGATGATAAGTCTATATTTGTAAAGCTCGGAGGATGGTACACCAGGAAGAGACCTGTGCCTCATGAACCCCACACCATCTGTTTTCTATATGCTTGTCCCTATCACGGCTTCTCAGCAGGGGCACCACCCAGCCCCAGAAACAAGGGCTTCTGCTCATCCTGGGACACGTGGGCAGCTGGCCAAGGAAGCTCCTCAGCAGGGCCAGGCTCAGCTCAGGGCTCTGGGTGGAAGCAACGTGGGGTCTGCCCAGGAACCCCCTCCCACTCCCAAATTCCTCCTGCTCCCCCCTAAATGTTCTGTGCCCCCTCCACCCCTGGACTCTGTCCCCAGCTCCCCTCCCCAAGCAGAGCTGGACTCTGTCCCAGCCTACCTCCATTAGTGCCAGAGATTCAGGGGTTACAGATCTGCCCCCCAGACATCAGCCCTCTCTGAATGGAACGCTGTAACCCCAGACCCTGGCACAGGGTCCCCAACACAGCAGATGGAGGAAACATAACCTGAGTTATGGAAGGAGCCATGTGGAGTCCTGGGGGAACAGTGTTTTGGGCATAGGGAACAGCCAGTGTAAAGGCCCTGAGGCACCAGTGTGCCTGGTTGTCTCTGAGGAACAGCAGAGGGCATGGGGGGGGAGGAGCCAGGGAAGCAATGGGGTCCCATTTCAGACGGCCTCATGCGCCAGAGAGGACTCTCACTGTCATGTACAGCGAAATGGGAGCCCCAGGAGCGTTCTGAGCCAAGGAGGAATGGTTTTTGCCTTTTTAAAATTTTTACCTTTTTATGTTGAGACATTGTAGGTTCACATGCAGTTGTAAGCAGTAACACAAAGCCACCCTGTGCACCCTTCACTCAGCCTGCCCCCAGGGGCAGCATCTTGCCAACTGTAGTGCCACATCACAAGCAGGAACTGACGACTCACGGACCTTACTCGGATCTCCCCGGTTTGACTGGTGCTTGTGTGTGCACTTGCTTCTATGTGGTTCAGTCACCCACGCAGGACCCTGCACCCACCACCACAGTCAAGACACAGCATGCCCTCACCCCAGCATCCCGCGTGATGGACACCCTTGGATGGCCACAGCACCTCTCTCCTGCCCGCCCCAACCCCTGACAACCACTCATCTGCTCTCCACTCTAAAATCTGTCATTTCAAGCTCATTGTGTAAATAGAATCATACAACATGGGACCTTCTGAGGCTGGCTTTTCCCACTCAGCATAAATTCCCTGGAGATCCATCCAGGTAGTTGAGTTTATCTGTAGTTTGGTTTTTTTTTTCACTGCTGAGTAGTATTCCACGGTGTGGACGCACCACGGTTTGTTGAACTGTTTGCTGATTTGGGTTTTTTGGTTTTGTTTTGTTTTTTTTAAAGAGATAGGGTTTTGCTCTGTCACCCAGGCTGCAGTGCAGTGGTGCGATCATAGCTCACTGCAGCCTTGAACTCCTGGGCTCAAGCCATCCTCCTGCCTCAGCCTCCAGTGGTTGGGACAGCAGGCGCGCACCACCACACCCGGCTGATATTTTTTTTTATTTTTTGTAGAGACAGAGTCTCGCTATGTTGCTCAGGCTGGTCTCAAACTCCTGGCCTCAAGCGATCCTCCTGCTTCAGCCTCCCAAAGTACTGGGATTACAGGCATGAGCCACCGCGCCCGGCCTGATTTGAGTTTTAACAGGATGAAGCAGAGTCTTCCTCCCTGAGAGGCGGAGGGAAGCAGGTTCCCCGGCTGCCCACCTCTGCCCCCTACTCCTAGGCAGCCAGCCACCCTGCTCCCTTCTTCAGAGCCTGTGCCTGGCTTTCCCCACCGGCTCCCCGTTTGCGGCCTGCACCCCCTTCTCCACTCAGGAATTGATGCCCAATATACTAAGCACCCATGGAACACACGGTGCCCCCCACCCGCCATCGACTCTTCTGATGTCCCCAGCCGGGGAGGCCAAGTGGCTTATGAACAGCCGACCCTTATAGTGTGTTCCCCAGCAGATATGGCTCAGAGACATTTAGCAACCCTCAGAACATCACACAGCCAGAAGACAGACAGACACTCGCCCTGGTGGGCCTTGAGTTACGTGGAGACAGATTCCTCATTGCTTGCACTCTGAGCACAGGGTATTCACCCAGTAGGTCCTAAAAAAGGATACGAGAGTGGGGGCCGGTGGGGGCCCAGCCTGACCCCAGGCTTCCACCACAGGGGCCTTGCCCGCCGCAGGTGAGCATGACATAATGACTGTGGAAGGAATAGAGCCGCCTCCCCCAAGGCAGTCAGTTTATCAAGCGCTGACAGTGCATTAGCTAAGTGATCACCAGACTATTAATTTCCCCCCAACCCTTGCCAGGGTATTACAGTGAAAGATGGCAGTTTAACCGCAGGGAAATTCTTCAGGGTGACAAAAATAAAAATAGCTCTAATTGAAGTTGATAGAAATTATACCCTTTAAAAACACATGTCGGATGCACTGGCTATAATGTGAGTTAACGCTGGGGCAGGGTTTCTGTCACAGAATCATGGGAACATGGAGACAGCCACAGCAAACAGCCTCAGGGGGCATCACATCTGGTTCGTGGGCCCTGAGCTATCTGGGAGGTGGCAGTGACAGGGCGGAGAGCTGGCCACTGGGCCCTGCAGAGACAAACTCACCTGTTTATCCACCTGTCCCTGCAGAGGGATGGCAGGCAGCACGGCACCAAGTGCCGTTGCCGAGACATTGAGGGTGTGTCCCGGGCACCTCGTAGGCCCAGGGCCGAGGCCATCGGACCGCTAGCAGGCGAGGTTAGCGACCCAACCCCGGCCGCCTCTCGAGGCCCTGCTTCCTGAAGCCTGATGCCAGTTTGAAACTTACACATTAAAAAAATGTAAGTAACAGAGGCCCCACAGAGCCTGGAAATAATCCGAATGTTCCATACACAGCAGCGGATGGACTTTTAGCAGTTGAGGAGGTTTCAATTCAGTGGATGGAAGAATAATATATATAACGGCAATAAAATAATAATCAACACAGGTATAGCATCTGCTCTGTGCTCTGCCCTGTTTTAAGGACTTTCCACATATTTTAATTCACTTAATCCTCGCAGCAGCCTGTGCAGTAGACACTGTCATTACCATCGTCATTTTCCAGACGAGGAAACTCGTGCGGAGGCCCAGGGCGGCTGCATAACCTGCCCAGACTGACAATCAGGGCAGAGCCAGGGTCTGAGCCGCTCACTGGCTCCAGCCCGCCCCCAGCCACCCCGCCGCCTGCCTTTCAGCCCAGCACGCGGGACAAGCCCCTTCACCTGCTGGGCGCAGGGAACGCTCTGCTCCCAACTAGGAAAGCGCGCGAGTGACGGCATGGGGAGGTGGTCCTCAACACTCGCGTGCTCATTTTTAAATGACTGTACAATCTGTTTCCGTTTTGTCTGCACCCTCATCTGCGGAGATGGAGAAGCTCACCTAGAGCTCTCGGTCTGAGCTCCACGTTGTGCTGGGATTGGGGGTGGGGGGCACAAAACAGACCTGTGAATTATTTTAAAGTAATTATCAGGCCCCTGCCCTGTGCCAGGCACCGTCCTGTGCACTGGGGACTGGTGAGCGCCACGGGGAGGGTCCCGGCACTGCGGCTGGAGGAAGACAGGCGGCCGCACATCACGCCTGCTGCGTGCACGGGCAGACGAGACGTCCTCAAAGATGCAGACACATACACAGCCTCCTGGCGTACAGACATAATTCAAGAACCTAAGAGTCTGACCAGCATAGGATTCTGAGACTCATTTTTTTTACAAAAAGAGAAATGAAAACATTAAAAAGAACCCCACGATGGGAGAGGCACGAGCAGACGGCAATCACATAAAACAGCACAAGAATTACCACGCGGCTGCTGGCCTGGCCGCGTGAGGGGAAATGACGCCAGGCTCAGCTAACTCCCCTCCATGTGCGGGCACCAGGCCAGGAGGGCAGGCTGGGGGGGGACGGGCTGAGGCCACCCGGCAGAAACTCTGCCCACAACAGCCGCCAGGGCACATGCCCCGCTGTGACTCCACCAGAACACCTGCCCCAACGCTAAAACCGGTCCACCTGCCACGTGCCAGGCCGAGAGCTGCACGTGCCTGCTCATTTCATGCCCAAGCACCAATAACAGCAGGGAGGTCAATGGCAGCTCCCGTCTACAAAAGCTTGCCTTGCCGGGCACACCAACTCCTTCGCTGTGGGCTGTGTGGCTATGGGGAAGTCACTAAACCTTTCGGGGCCCTGGCTTCCTCATCTGTAAAATGGTCATATGACAGCAGCTAACTCACAAGGGGAAAAAACAGACCCGAGATACGTGTGCTTGCAACACCATCTGGCCTTTAGGAGCTGCTCGATAAAACCTAGATGATTTATTTCTTCTGATGGCAACCCCTTAAGATAATTATTATTATTATTTTTGAGACAAAGTCTCACTCTGTCACCCAGGCTGGAGTATAGTGGTGTGATCATAACTCACTGCAGCCTCAAACTCCTGGGCTCAAGCGATCCTCCTGCCTCAGCCTCTTGAGTAGCTGGGACTACAGGGGCCCAGCTAAATTGCCCAGGCTGGTGTCAAACTCCTGGCCTCAATGAATCCTCTTGCCTCAGCCTCCCAAAGTGTTGGCATTACAGGCATGAGCCATGGCGCCCAGCCAAGATAATTATTTAATATTATTTAAATTATTTAGCCATATTATGTGCCAGGCACTGTTCAAACGTTTTACAAATCTTAACTTGCTTGATCCTCCAAACACGCCTCTGAGGTGGGTTCTATTATTATATACCCATTTTGTGGAGGAGGAGACTGAGGCACAGGGAGGGGGGTACAGCAGCTGCCTCAGGTCACACAGAGCCTGCTCTGCGTGCAGCCGCTGCCACCACAGTCTGTGCTGTTAACCTCCGGGCAAAACTGCCCCTCAGAACAGCCGAGAAAGTTAGGAGGGTGCCCAGGGCACCCCCATTGTACAAAGGAGGCTCAGCAACTTCACACACCTAGAGGTGAAGGCACGATACGGAGGAAGTCATGTCTGGGACGGTGAGGACAACATCTAATGATGAGAGAGGAGGATGAAGAGAGCCTCGCATGGGGAGGGGAGACCCCCGTGGCAGCCCGCCCCAGCCCGGAGCAGCAAGGCCCCTGCTCCGCTCTGCGTCTGTTCTCCAGACCTTTATTCAGGTCCTGGATTTGCTTTTGATCCCTGTGACAAAGAAAACCACACACAGGCACCCGGGGAGGTGATCGGAAAGGGCTGCCTGTGCTAAGTCTCCCTCCTTCCAAGACGAAGGAGCACAGGGATGTGCCCAGCACCCCCAGATCTCAGGGGTAGGAAGAACCTGAAATGTCACCCGCCCTCGTGGTTCTGAAACTTGGGCCAGTCCACATCAGATCAGTGCAGAGCACCGCAGCCAGCGATTTTTAAAGGAAATGGAATAAAATAAAACATGGAATGATGGGACTTCAGGTTCAGACATCGGGTGTGTGTCGGCACCGCCTCAGACCAGGCAGCCTGGCCCTGTGTTCGGAGGACCCCACCTGTAGCCCTCCCTGAGAGACCCCTGAGGGCAAGGAGATGGTGGGGCTGAGGGGACATGCCCCGCAGCCCGCCCCTGTCCCAGGACCCCGGGCCTCCCTGCTTGGATGCCTGAGCCTGCGTCCAGTGCCTCCTTCCAGGCCTGTCCTCCTGAGAGCCGAGACGCTGGTGAACCCACCCCTAGGCCCCAAGGGCAGCATGAGCTTTGACAAGCAGGCCGAGGTGTCCACAGGTGTGAGGCCTTGTGTGACGAGGCATGCAATGGCCGGCTAAGAAGAAACGGGAATAGGCACAAGCCTCTGTACTCTGTCCCCAAGCAGCCCACAAATGCTGGGGCAGACCTGGGGTGTGTGTGTTTGTGTGTGTGTGAGTGTGTGTGTCTGCACTGTGAATATGTGTGCAGATACATGCACTTGTGTGTTCATGGCTGTGAGTGTGTGTGCACATGTATATGTGTGTGCGTGAGTACACGAGCATGTGTATGCACGTGTGTGCCTTGTGTGTGAGCATGCATGTGTGCGAATAAGAATTGTGTGGGCATGTGTGTGTGCACATGCATATGCTCACATGTGTGAGTGCACGTTGGGTTGTTCAGTGGTTCACAGCCCACTAGGTTGGAGAAGGCCGAGCCATTGTCCTACCTGATCCACCCAGGCTGGGGGTGGTCTGACTCTGCGCCCCTGAGCTGCCCCTCCCATAGTGAATTCCACTTACTTGTCGCATCTCTGAAGCTCTGTCTGCAAAGGCTGATGCTTAGACTGGGAACTCCTTGAGCAACCCCTTGCCCACCCCCGGCTCAGTGTCAAGCTTAATAAACATTTGTTGAATGAAAAAGTGAAGAAAGAAATAAAGCCTCAAAAATCCAGCGGCCAATCCCCGCACTGCCGGAGCGGCACACGTCAGGAGCAGGGAATGGAAGCTTATTAAAAGCAATGAGGCTTGATGCCGCCAAACCACCCCACAGTGACCCTGGGGTCCTGCAGAAGTCCTCATCAAGGCCTGGAGCACAGCCCAAGGGCTTCTGGGAGGACCCCAACCTGTACCCAGGGCAGAGGCAGCCCCCTTGCCCTGTTCCGTCATGGCTTGGAGACATGGGGGTCCCAGGAAGGCCTGGGTCCCCCCTCGCCCAGGGCATGTGAGTCCCGCCCAGCCCTTGGCTGCTGGAAGTCTACCCCCAGCCCAGCCGGCCAGCACGCTGGGCACTCTCTATGGGATATCTGAGGTAGCAGGGACACTGTACACAAATATTTACTGGCTGAGAGATCTGCAGCGCGTCACGCCGGTCCCCAGCGGCTTGGAGGCCTCGGGGTTCCCAACTCTAACACAGGCAAGGCTGCCTCCTTCCTTTCCTGTCCCCCCTTTCCTTTCCTCTTTCCATTGTTGCTGCTGGAGGGGGTGGTGGGAGGAGGCGGCACCACCCCTGGGCATGTGTCCTACCCCGAGCCCCTTCCCCTGTCCAGGGCCCCGGCCCCTCCAGGGAGCATGGCCCGCACAGCATGGCCTCCACCTCCCACACCGTAAGGGCCAGGCCGTGGCCTGCCAAGGTGCTGTTCCTCACTAATGACTCATTCTTGCTGGATCAAAGGTCTTGTTTATTAAAAAGTGGGTTAAACTCACCTGCTTGCCTGGGAAACAATGCTAAGACAGTGCAGTGCTCTGCCTCAGGACAGCTCAAGCCCTCATCAACACCACCCCGAGTTCTGGCAGCAAACCTGGGGCACTGGGCTAAACTGCCCAGGGGTGGCTCACCTGCACTGCCCCAAGGCTGGGCCGGAGGGAGGTCTGGGCTTTGCAGGGGAGGGAAAGGCAGCTCTGCTCCATCCTTCTAGGCTCCTTGGCTAGGCTACGAATTAAACCGACATAAAACGGATTAACAAGAGAAAAACCAGGTTTGATTACGTGCCTCTGCGCGGAGCCCCACCGCACACAAGACGTGAAGAAGGCTGCGTGACTGTAGCTCATCCAGCACCCTGAGCCACAGAAAGCAACAGGGGCTTCTGGGGGGTTCTGGGCGGGAGTGTGGGGAAGTGTCTGGGGAGTCAAGGTTGTCTTGTTCTGCAGATAAAAACTGTCAGGTGATAACTGCTGTCTGAGTAGCCCCTTCCAGACACAGACACTTTACTAATGTTGGTTTCCTTTATAGATGTAAATTGATTTGACAAAAGGACAGCTTTTCAGAGTGACTCCTGGGCCTGCAGTTTCTCAGGATAACCAGCTCGAAATATGCCAAAGATGTATATTTGGGGTGGCACATTCTGGTCTCCTACTGCCTTATTTTGGGGTGGTACGTCCTGAGCCCCAACATTTATGGGGGAGAAAGTAGCTTCGCTCCACAGATCACACAGCCCTAATCAGGGGTTCCTGTGCGAGTGGCCCACCCCATGCTGAGCACCCCCAAAGGCCAACGTGCTGGCCGGGATGCCAGTGTGAGATTTGTCCTAGCAGAACTTGGAGAGGCAGAGACGGGAGAAGGGGAACCCAGAGGAGGGAAGTTGGAAGCAAAGACTCAGGCATGGGAGGGACAGTGATGGCGGGAGGGGCCTCAGCAACAGGGCAGTGACACCAGCAACCCTGATTCGGCTTTCTCCCCACCGAGGCCCTGCTCCAAAGTCATCTCCAGCCACGCTGCCAGGTGTGGATAATGTGACTCCCTCTTTCCAGGTGATGAAACTGAGGCCAGCAAGGCCCGGGGTACCAGGACGTAGTGGCAGCTCCAGAATCCACACTCCTGACCCCTCTGCTAGGCCCCCACGAGGGCACACTTAACCTGCTGGCAACAGGGAGCCAAGGAAGGGCATAGGGAGAAGAAAGGAATGCCACCACGGCATCATCTGTGGGGCAGGAGGGGCCTTGAGGACTAAGAAAGCAACCGGGTCAGAGACGGAGCCGGGGCTTAGGAAGGCAGCGGCCCAGTGCCAGGGCCCAGAGAGTGATGGTCTTGATCCTGAGGCTGACGGACCCCAGGCTGGTGGGGACATTTAGGTTATCACAGCTGGGGGTGCTACTGGTACCCAGTGCGTCGCCCAACACCCTGCGACGCACGGGACAACCCCTCCCACCAAGGCACGATCCAACCCCAGATGTCAATAGTGCCGAGGGGCAGAAACGCGGGCAGGAGGCCTCCAATCGGGGAGGGCAGGTTGGGCGTGGCAGGATGTCACGAATCAGAGATGTGCGGCGCTCTGGAAGCAAGACCCTGGGAGGAGGAGTTGGGGTCCAGAGGAAAGGGGCCCTCTCCGGCCCCTCACACTAAGTGCTTGATCTCCTGCTGCCCAGGGAGTTCCCTGGAGGTTGGAATATTGTTGTCCCCACTGTGCAGAAGTCACTAAAGCCAGGACCACGCAGCTGGCAAGTGGCAGAGCCAGCTTCTGCACCTGCGCTAACCCCCACGGGGCCTAAGGCGGTGAGGTGGGCAAGGAGGAGGGGACATGGCTCTGGGCAGCAGCTGGGCTCGGGCGCAAGGCCAGCAAGGGAGACAGAGGACGAGGATGGGGGGAGGGGCAGGAAGGGAAGCGTGCTGGTCTGGGCGGCTGGGGCCAGCTACTCCGTCACCCCTGCCGGGTGCTGCTGAGAGGGGTAAAGCCCACGACCAGCTGACGTTCCGTGAGGGAGACCATCCCAGGCAGCCTGGGGGGCTGAGTCATCAGCTGGAAACCTTCAGAGCCAGGCTGAGCCTCCCTGAGGAGGTAGAAACCCTCCTGTGGACAGCAGCTCCGCCCGTGCTGACCGCCCTGTGGACTCGGGACTTGCCCAGCCGGCGTCCCCCTCACCACTGCGTACGCCCACCCAGTCTCCACCTTCCACCAGTTCTGCGGCTCTGGCTGAGGCCCAGTGACACGGGGTTTCTGGAAGGCTTGAAGGCTTCGGGATGCAAAGGGAGGCAGACCAAGAATGGGTCACAGTGGTGATGGTCCCGATGCCCCTGGTGGCCTCTGACAGCAACACAGCCTAGGAGCAAGGAGGCTGCGGGGGCACAGCCTAAGAGCCTGGTGCACACCACCCCGCAAAGGCCTGGGCTGGGGAGGGAAGGAGACACAGGGTGGGGTAGCGGGAAGTATCTGAGGCTGGGACATCACCCTCCATAATGTGACCTGGCCTCAGGACCCTCCACAAATTGCAGTCAAAGGACAAGCGATGACTTCTACGACCCGGAGGAGACAAGAGCCTGGAGTGGGGAGAGAGCTATAGATGGGAGAAGCAGAATCCGGGTTTCTAGGTAGGAAAACAACCAAATCCAGCTTGGGGAAAACATTACACCATCCTGCCCCTGGCTGCTGTGCAAATCAGGCCTGGGGAGAAGGAAATGTACTCAAGTCAGAGCACACCACAGCTCTGGTTTCCCAGCGGTACCAGCCGGGGCCTGGGGGCAGGTACAAAAGGGGAGGAGGCTTTGGGCTCGGTAAATCACAAGAATCAAGAGCTTCAGGTCTGGGGTCCAGCAGAACTGCTGTGGATCCCGCTGTGTGACCTGGGGCAAATTGCTTGCCCTCTCTGAGCCTCTGCTGCCTCATCTGGGAAGTGGGGAAAACATTAACTCTTACTTTGTTGGGTTGCTGAAAGGTTGAGTTAAGAAGTTCAAAGCACCCAGAGTATGCGTTCGTTAGTGTTATTATTAGGAAGGGGAGAGGGAGGCATTTTATACACCAGGTCTATAACCGGATATCAAGGCACGCAAGCCCAGGCTTTGATGGGACAGCAGCCCCCTCCACTGGCCGACAGCAACACGGCCCTAAAGGGGAAGAGTAGCATTGTATTTTTCCACCTCTAGGTGTGAGGCTCGCTTGGTACCTGCCCCATTGCGTGGATGTGACTGAGTCTGGGGCCCCCACCCCCTCCACGCTCCCCAAGTCTGAACCTTGGGGCGGTCAGTCCAGGACAGCAGCCCCCCGTGGTCGAAGCAGCCAAACTGACTCTGCACCTCGACGCTCCACCTCAAGGCCTGGGGTGCACACAAAGGTGTGCCATAAAGGTGGCTCAGGTGTACATACCCCTTTCATCCAGAGGACCTAGGGCCTGACATGCTCATTAAACGTCTCAGGCCTGCACCTCACACATCCTTGAGCCAGAGCAAGCAGCCTGGAGAGTCACAAAGACGGGAGGCATTTTTCCATTTCCAGACGCAAGAGCCTGAGCTCAGAGAGGTTAGGTGCCTTCTCTAAGGCAACACAGCAGGGTATGAACTCTCTAACTCCCAACTGAGTGTTTTGGATTAAATCTTGCCCCAAAGCCAGGCTCTGAAATGTGAGCCATTAACAGCTCCACTGTGCCTTAAACTATGCACTGAGACAGGAATAATTCCCACAGGCAAGCAGGCTTCCAGAAACTGCTCAGACTTCCAGGCATGGGGTAAAGATGGGAGGGGGGAGATCTGCCCCCAGGCCCCAAGGGCTCACGCTTGGCCACTAGTATTTGCCCAAGAGGGGCAGGAGGGCTCAGGGAGAGGGTGGGGAATTTGGGATCCAGGCAGATGTCACTAAAACATTTAATTATGAAATATTTTAAACATAGAGAAAATAATGGGGCAAGCACCCCAGGACCCACCCCCTGCCCATCTGCACCCCCTCCTGGATCTGGCAGAGGCAGACACCGCAGCACAGCCAGTGGCTGGCCCGGGCAAGGTGCCTGCGGTGCAGGGGCTGCCTCAACCTCCCGTGCTGCTGCAGCATGTGCCCACAAACCAGAGGCTCTAAGTGACACACATTCATTCTCTCACGGTGCTGGAGAGCAGAACTCTAACCCAAGTCTGGCCCAACTAAAGCTGAGGTGCCAGCGGGGCTGGCTCCCTCTGGAGTCTCTAGGGCAAAGTCCCTTCCCTGGCCTTTCCCAGCTCCTAGAGGCCGCCCACATTCCTCAGCTGGGGGCCCCCCTCAAGTCACTCCAGCCTCCTGGACGTCACTGCATGCCCTCCTTCCCCTTCTGTAGGGCCACCTTCTCCCTCCCCCTCATAGGGGCAGTCAGGAGGACAATCCAGGACCCCCTCCCCATCTCAAAGTCCCTACCTCAGTCCTATCTGCAAAGTCCCTCTGCCACGGAAGGGACAGGTCCTGGGATGTGAACACCTGGGGGGCCACCGCTCACCTAGAGCAGCGGGCGCTTCCCAAATGTGGCTTTGCCCATCATTTCCCACTCCTGGCTGTCATCTGGAAGAACAAGTTTGGCCCTCCAGCCCCCTAGGGAGACTCTGCGCAGCGCCTGGGGGGGCATTCACCAGAGGGAGAAAATAAAGGAGCAGGTGAGAGGGTCTCACACCTGCCTCCCCCAGCCCCCTGCCCCAGCCCTGTCCCCTCCTGACCTCAGCCCCCCCAGCCCCCTGCCTTCCTGTCCCCAGCTCTTCTTCCCAAGCAGTCCCTGCAGTTACAGTTTTAATGAATTCCTTGCCCTCTAATTAGCAGGTGCGGCTTTGAAAGGAAGCGCCTGGTGTTTACCTAGTGCGGGGCCTTTAATAACCGAGCCGAGGAACGGCGGGCTGGCTCCCGCCTAATCCCCCTCACAGTGCCGGCACTTAATGAGCCTTGGCACCAGCCCACCTTCTCCTGCCCTCTCCCGGCGCCCCGCGTGCCCCAGGGGCTCGTTGCTGAGTGCAGGAGACGCCCAACAGCCCAGCAGAGACCGAGGCCCGGGGCCAGTGAGTGTCGTCCTGCAGGCCGCTGTGTGCCCCCAAGCCAGCAGGGCACCCCTCGGAGCCCGGGATGCTCTAGGCTTTACCTAAGTGGCTGACACTCTCACACCAACCTTATGTTGCCCCCAGCACAGGGGTGCTTTGCAGGCACCATCTCCATTACTTTCACAACACCCTGAGGCAGGCAGCGACACTACCCATTTCACAGATGAGAAAACTGAGGTGCAGGAAAGCATAGGCCCTTGCTGGCTACTAAAGGGTAGTGCTGGGTTTCCAACTAGGCTTGGACTGAAGCCAAAGCTGCGGCTCTGCCCCTGGAGCCCAGGGAGCTTTGGGGAGGGGCCGGGGCCAAGGGCAGAGGTCAAATGTTAAAACAGTCACGTCACCTGGGCTCTGGCCCCTAGGGGTCCGGCAGCTGACCCCACCCACCCACTGCTGGATGTTGCTCTGCCGGGCTGGAGGACTGGCCCTATGGCCTGGCCATCCTCTCCTACTCCTACCTCCATGCCGGGGGACAGGAGGCCACGGGGGGGAGGGTGGGGTGCGGGGGCGGGGTGCAGCAGGGAGGCCTGGGTGGTCTCTTCTGTCCCCATCCATCCAATTAACCGCAGGAGGCCCAGGTGGAGCTGCTCCCCCCACACCCAGCCGCTCAGCATGGCGGGGTGGCAGGCCTCGTAAATCACTGGAGAGCCCACAAGGACCCTGCGGGGGGCAAGGGGGGTGGCACAGCTAGGGGGAGGGACCCAGGCCCATTGTCTCTCTCCCTTTCCCTCCCCCACAGCAGACCCTGCAGGGCCCACAAAGGGACTTGCACTCAGACGAGGAATATTCTAGCACATGTTTTTTTTCTTTTAAATAAATGGGTCTGTCTCTAGGTTGCTGGGGCCGCAGAGGCCCCTCCCACCCCATTTTGAGCCGCAGTTGAATAGCCCGCCAGTCTGCCCAGCTTGAAAGGCTGGGAGTGTTTAGGCGGGAGAGAGAAGTCCTCCGCGGGCTTCCTTTGTTGGGAAACGGCTCCCTCCGGCCCCTGCTGGGCCTTTATCTGGCTCAGCAGCTCTTCCGGCAGCCCAGAGCCTCGGAGGAGGTGGCTGGGGAGGCTGAGCCCCCCAGGCCCCCCATCCCTTGGGCGGCTGCGGGCTCCCCTCTGGGGTGACGGCCAGGCCCCTCCGCTCCCTCTGGGGGCTCAGTTTGGAAGAGGAGAGGAAACATGGCTGCAGCCCTGGCCACCCAAGCGCTCCACTGCCCTGTGGTGTGCCCTAGCCTGGCAGGGTAAGCCACCCAGCATGGGTCAGGCAAGAGCAGCCAAGCATTTACTAGGCACTTACTGTATGCACTGCTGTGAGATCAACATGGGAAGGAGAGACCAAAAGGCTGAGTGGCCTTCTGGGACAAGACTGGGGGGTCCCCTGGACCACAGCCAACTGGATTCGGTTGTGGCCAGGGATCTGTGCCAGGCAATCACGGGGCAGGGGCACGATGGTCAAGATGATGCAGCCCCTTGTGTCTAGGACTTTGATATCAAGCAGGAAAGGCAACATCCTCCCAAATAACCCGTATGTGGCATGGTACAAATCTGTGACATCGAGAGTTCACTTTCAGGACCACAGTTTTGCTCATATGGAAAATGGGCCCGTGGCAGGGGTCAGGTGACCTGTACAAACCCATCCAGCCTGGACCCTCTGTGTTGCAAGGGTAGTACAATGTTTGGCAGATTATGTTTTCCAAAAAATGGCCACAACAGTATTTCCCACCATGCACACTCTTCCAGAACCTTCCAGTTTCGTCCCCTTCCCTTAAACCTGGGCAGGAGATGGTAGAAGTGGTCATAAAAGGTAATACAGCCTCTGCTTGGCTCTTTCTCTTAGGTCACTGGTCTTGGGACCCAGCTACCATGCTATCAGGAAGCCCAAGCTGCCCATGGAGAGTATCTTGTAGAGAGAAACCAGGAGCCCAGAACCAACTTGCCAGTCACACGGTAAATGGCTGAGCCATCCTGGAAGTGGATGCCCCAGCCCCAGCCAGCAGAGCTGCCTCAGCTGGCACCCTGGGGAGCAGAGACAGCCCTCTCTGCCCAGCCTTATCCAAAACACACACATCTGTAAGCAAAAACAATGACTGTTGTTGTTTAACCTGGCTAAATTCGGGTGGTTGTCACACAGTAATAGATACCTGGAAGACATGTTTCCAGGAACTGGGTCTTAAACTGATGGGGACCCCACAGTACTTAGCACACACCAGGTGCCCACAAATACTTGATGACAGACTCTATCCTGGACATGAGCTAAAACCATAAAGTAAGTACTTCCTAAGCACCAGCGCACTGTTTTAAACACTAAACTCATTTAATCCTAACAACAATCATCCCCATTTTACAGATGAGGCTGCTGAGGCACAGAGACATTGATTAACTCACTCACAGTCACACAGCCAGGAAGTAGGAGAACGGAGACTCAAACCAGGCCGGTGGCTCCAGAGTCCTCACCCTCAACCCTCAGGCTTCAGTGCCCTCCCCGTTGGTGGTGGTGGGCAGCGATTCCAAGAAAACAGATTATTTCCAATAAAGGATTTTCTGTGAAAGTATCAACTATCAGGCCAATTTTCTACCCCTGTAAAATTTTTCATATACATGCATTTTTTTAATTGACTTTAAAATATCCTTTATCTGATCACAGGACTCAATTTTTGGTTTGAAAACCGTGACCGTGATGCCGGGAGAACTTGGAGGGGCAAAAATGAGCTCCCAGAGGTCAAAAGCCGTCTGGGATACAAAGAAATACAGTGTGCAACCAGGCCCAAGGTACGCCCTCCCAAGCCACTGATGCTTTTTATTAAATAAAAGATTAAGATGTAACTTACATACCATAAAAAGCACCATTTTAAAGTGCATAATTCAGTGGTTTTTAGTACACTCACGATGCCATGCAACTGTCACCACTATCTAATCCCAGAACGTTCCCATCACCCCAAACAAACCCCGTTCCCTGCAACCACGCGTCTGCTCCTCTCTGCGGATCCACCTGTTCTGGGGATTTCATACACGCAGAATCTCGTGCCACGTGGCCTCCGTCTCCGGCTTCTTTCCCTCGGCATGTTGTCAGGTTCATCCACGTGGCACCACGAAGCGGACGCGCCCCTTTCACGGCGCAGACAGGCCACGTCTCGTTCACGTGTTCAGCAGCTGACGACACTTGGGTCGTGCCCGCTTTTTGGCTATTGCAAATAATGCTGCTATGTACATGTGTGAGCATGTGTGCCCAAGTTTTTGTGTGGATATATGTTTTCATTCTCTTCAGTACCTAGAGTGGACTTGCCGGGTCCCAGGGCAATCACCCGAGGGGCTGCCAGACGTCTGCCACAGTGGCTGCACCCCGTCACCTTCCCACCAGCGGAGTACGAGGTTCCTGCTTCTCCACGTCCCCGCGACACTTGCTATGGTCTGTCTGTGACTCTAGCTGCCTAGTGGGTGTGCAGCGGCGCCTCGGTGTGGTTCAGCTTCCACGTGAAACAGGATCAGGGGCACAGAGGCAGTTCTCAGAAAATGCTCCTGGACTCAGGACAGAGTTGGGGTCAAGGCCTTACTGGACTTGGAAGCTGTGTGGCCCTTGGCCAGATGACCAGCCTCTCTGTGCCAACTTATCTTACAAGGCAGAGGAGAGGCAAGCACGAGACAGACTCACGTGACCCACCTCATCTGCCAGCCCCCGTGTTCAACAATTATGAAAAATGCCCGCCCTCTGCTCAGCCTGGCCAGAAGCGGGGTAGGGGCGGTCACAGCAGGGCCTCCGGGAGCCAGGAGGTTCCCACCGCAGAGGCCTCGGATTGGGGTCCCCTCACAACAGGCCCCACCTCACACACCTCCCTCAAGCTGCCAGGCCTTGCCACCCAGCAGAGCGGGCCCCTTCCCTCCCAGAATCCCCCATCTCTGGAAATGTCTCTTCCTCCTTCCAGAATTCAGCTCAATTTGCCAGCCTCCTCGAATCTAACTCACGAGCTCTGGTCTGCCAATGCCCTCCAAAATCTGACCCTTCACCCTTTCTAAGGGTGGCTAAAGTGGGCAGGGGATCCTATCCTGTCACCCTATGGCCATGAGAAGTTTCCAGAAATGCCAAGCCTTTGGCACAGAACACTGTCTCCCACTCTGAGACGGCACAGAAATGCTTTGTCAAACCATGTGACCCAATTTTTGGTTTGGAGGCTGTGGCCCTGAGAGCTCCAGGCCTACCTGAGGCTGGCTTCAAGCCGTTCTCCAAGGTCCCATCCATGCCGCAAACCACAAATGCTTAGAAGCAACAAACAATGACGCCCTGTTCTGTTTTCCTTTTCAATGGCTATTTTGGGAGGTTGGGTGACAAAGCAGGAACAAGCGTGAGCTTTCGGCTCAGACCGGCTGGTGTCTGGTCCCTGCAGGATTACTCACTGGTCAGCAGTGACCCCAACGTCATCTGAGCCTCAGTTTGCCCAAAAGTAAAATGGAGATATTAATAACAGCCCTTTTCTTGCAGGGTCGTCGAGAGGGCCAGGATCTGCGTCCCTAGAGCACCATATCTCAGTGCCGGGCCCAGCAGACCCACGGAAATGTTAGCTGTTGGCACAACCGCAATGCAAACAGCCCCTGGTCATTTCATGCTGCAAACTCACATCTGATTAGGCTTATATATTTATTTTCCTTTGCAACAGGGTTTGGAAGTGCAAACAGTGTGGCCTGTTGCAACATTTCCAGAAGCCTCAGGGAGTTCCCAGCCATTCTGGGTGGGCTGCTCCCCCCACACTCTTACCCCTGGGGCTTTCAGGATGCTGACCCATCAGGCGCTATCAGGCCCAGACTGGCTGCGAGGGATGGCAGAGGACGCTCCATTTCCTGGAGTGTGCACCATGTGACACTGAGCTGGCCTCTGGCAAATGGCGATGTTGAACTTGGAAACCGATGCTGTGCTATGGGAGGTTCAGAGGGTCCACTCAATCCCAGCCCTTCTGACCTGCAAGTTACTGGGTGTGGAGCCTCAGGCACCTTCCCACGCAGGCCCAGTGCCAGCCCTGAGCAGCGGTCACTGTCTAGGGAGGGAGGCACTGTGGCCAGGCTCAGCGGGTGGACACGGGCCAGACAGTCAGAAGGCTGGATTCTGGGTCTGGCTCTACCTCAGCCGGCTCAGGGACCTTGGGCATGTGCCCCTGGCCCCTCTCCAAGCCTCAGTGTCCTCATCTGTAAAATGGGTCTGTTAGTCTAGATTGAAGGTTCAATTGGCTATAGGCAGAATTCCTCCCCCCATGCCCCCAGTTTCAGATAAGAACAAATATATAAAATAGATAAAAGCGAAACAGTTCAGGCAGAAGAGGAGAGAGTTTCCTCACCCTTTCCTCTTGTCATGTGGCCTCTGAGGCCCTCTGCTGAACACAGCATTATTTTAAGGACCTCTTGTTGTTCCATGAGCCTGCACACTCGAGCTACATGAGCATTCGTTCCGGCTACAGATTGAGTTGAGCACCTATCACGTGCTAGGAACTGTTCTAGGAGCTGGGGATACAAGACAGATAAGGTCCCTATTCTTTCAGATACCCAGAGGCAGCAGAGACTGAAAATAAATATATACTATAAGTGGCATGAAGGAAACTGAGGCCACGTAAACGAGACCAGGAGTGATGGAAGTGTTATTTCTAGGAGGGTCACATGGGTGGAGACTAGAAGAGAGTGAGGAAGGGAGCTCTGAGTGTGGTCCAGGCAGGAAAAGCAGCATGTGCAAAGGCCCTGGGGCATAAACCTGCTCGGTGCTTTGGAGGAACAGCAAGAAGGCCAACGTGTCTGAGGCAGTCAAACAGAGGGGGGGAAAGGAAGTGGGTAAGCCAGCGAAGGGGCCAAATCACAATGGCTGGTCAAGTGTACTGGCTTACACAGCATCCCCCCAAAGGTTATAGTCCCCAAAACCTCAGAATGTGACTTTGGAAAAAGGGTCTTTGCAGATGTAATTAGTTAAGATGAGGTCACACTGGATTAGGGTGGGCCCTAAATCCAATGAAAGGGTCTTTATAGGAAGAGAGGGGGACACAGAGACACAGAGGGGAAGGCCAGGGGAACACAGCACAGACTGCAGCGATGTGGCCACAAGCCCAGGAACACTGGCAGACCCCCGCAGCTGAGAGAGGCAGGAAGGGTCCTCCCCTGGACCCTCCAGAGGGAGCACACCTGCCGACACCTTGACTTTGGAACTCTGGCCTCCAGAACTAGGAGAGAACAAATTTCTGTTGTTCCAAGCCACCCAGTTTTTGGTGATTTGTTACAGTAGCCCCGGGACACTCTACACCCAGGGAAGGACTTTGGTTTTACTTGGGTGAGGGGGGCCCATGAGGACCGTGCACGCAGGTGTGGCGTAATCTGACTGGCACCACGCTTACATCACGCTACCCATCCTGTCTGCCCTGCTTCTGTGTGTTCTTAAATTTGACAGGTGTGAACTGACCATCTCCTACATGAGCCTCCCAGCCTCAGGGGGAAAAAGAAAAGCTGCTCACGGCCTCCAGTGACACACACCTGCCAAGCCACCCACGCACGTCTCAAGGACCCACTCTCTCTGTGGGAGGGTGATCAGCGCCCCTGCCAGGGAGAGCCCGGGCTGCCCACTCTGCTCCCACCCGGTCCCCTCCGGAGGCCCCCAGCCCCAGCCCCGGGAACAACAGCACAGTGGATTCACTGGCCCCGACTGGTTCTCCCTGTTGCCTTATTTAAAGTTTCCCAGACAGATTTCTCTGAAAGTGTGGAGCCTGTCATTATCCATCTGAGAACCTGTAATTTTCTTTTAAAGGAACACAACCCCAAAGGAGCAATGAGTCAGCGCCAGGCTTTGCTAGTTGTAAGCCCAGGGACGGGGGGCAAGCCCACCCACGGACTCAACAAGCACTTATTGAGCACTTTGTATTTGCCAGGCACTGTGCTAGGTACTGCCACAAATGACACTTCAATTCAGTTCAACAGTATTTTACCGAATGTATACGATTTGTGAAAAGGCCTTCAAGGAAGGCGGGGAACGAGTGAGACCTAACACCAACCTGAAATAACCGGGTACACAACAGGAAGTGCACACACCCCAAGACAGGCCTCTAAAAGATCACAGGGAAATTCGGAGAAAACCGGGTATAACAACCCTGGGTCTGGCATTCAAGGCCCCTGTGAACGCTGTGTTCTGGGTAGGGCTGGAGCTCACCCATCTGCGAAATAAATGGTAGTGACACTGCCCGGGACCTTGAATGGCAACCAGAAAACTCCAGTGAGATCCGCACAGGGACCCCTTCAGGCAGCAAGCTCATCAGCCCAACGCTCGCCACCCACCCACCCCAGCCGGGGTCGCACAGAAGGGTGAGGACAAGGAAGGCCCAGGAGCAGGCACTGGCTTCCCGCCTGCTCTGCTGGCACGGCCGCCCTGCTCGGTGCAGCCTCGTTGTGACACGACTTGATCCGGCAGGTTCTGTTACGATTCCTGCCACGCTGTCCCACCCAGTGTCCTGGCACTGATCACAAGCCTTGGGCCACATGTCCATTTTTCCTGTATTGTCATCACAAATTTCCAAAGACTGGTGGTGTAAAGCTGGTATTTTAATTGGCTCCGAGACCCCCCAGCCCAGCCCCCGGGCACTCGCCTGAACATCAGGAGAGATGAGGAGAAGGAAGGCCATGAGCGGCATCTGGTGCTACCCCACTCTGCCCTTCCGAGCCACAGACGGCCCCGCTTTCCACGAGGACACCCAGACGTCGGAGACGCACCATCGTCAGCACCTGGGCCCCTTGGCCCCGCCTGGTTCCTTGGGACTCTGCCCGACTCACACACTGCCCATCATCCGTGTTATTGAGTGACATTGCAGGGGATGCTGTGGCCGTCTAGAGGTGAAGACATTAGGGTCCAAGGACATTTGATGACAGCTCAGCATCAGGGGCTGAGCCAGCCTGGATGTCTCCCCCACCCCACGTCTCGCAGCACCAGCCTTTGGGGGTCATTTTGGGGGGCGCTGAGAAGCCACATGCTCGTTGGAACCTCTGCCGGAGGGGCTTGGTATGGCTGAGCCAACACCACCACTGCCGATGCTGATCCGAATGGCCGCGCATGCACGTGCGTGGGCCCTGCAACCACTACTGTTCCGGGTGCCTTCACAGGTCACACACTTAATTCCCACGAGGAGACACTACTGTCACCCCCATGCTAAACACGAGGAAACTGGGACACAGAGTGAATAAGTGACTCATCTTCCAGGGACAGCCAAACCCCAGAGAGAGACTCTTGTCTAGGAAGGGTCCCCACAGCCTTGCTGGACCCAGTGGTCACTGCTTATAAAGGGCTAGATCCCCTAAGGGACTGGGGTGGGTGACCCACCCCATGGCTCCCTGGCCTCAGATCTCAGGCCCCTGCCCACCTGGAGGCAGGTGCCTGCCCCAGGCCTCTGAACCTGCCCTGTTCAAACCTGGCCTAGCCCATCGCCAGACCTTTGCAAATGCGATTCTCCCTGCCTGGCTTGCCCACTGCACTCTTTCCCAGCTTTCCAGAGCCTTCCCAGTTCTGCTGAGGCCCAACTCAGGCCCTATCTCCCCAGGAGCCCCAGCCCTAGGCTGATATCCAGAACACTTAACAACTGCCACGACAGGGCTTTTGGCTTTGTGTGGGGTCTCCTAGAAGCAGATGAGACAAGGAGTTGAGGGCGAATCCTTTACCTGGGAGGGGATCCCTGGATATACCAGTGGGGCAGAGCGGGTGAGCAGAGAAGGGGAGCCGATGCAGGGTGAGTTAATGCTCCCAGCACACACTGAGGACTCGGGGAGGGGGGCTGGGGGCTTGTCCTCCACCTCCTGAGGGCTGTTGGCAGGGGGCTTCTGGGACATTCATCCCAGCACTGCTGGTGCTGGCAGTGGGAAGTGAGGGCACTCGGCACACCTGAGAGCTGGGGCACCGACCTCCTGCAAGAACCGGCCAACCGTGCAGACACCTGCTGTCAACAGCCTGGAGGGCCTGCAGCCCAACCCCCACAGTAAGTGTGAGTCCCGTCCACACCCAGAGCAGCTGCCTGACAGTTGCTACCACCAGACAAGGGCTGAGCCTCATTGCCATGCAGTCCTCAGAGCCAGGCACTGGACCTGCCCAGCACATAGTAGGGGCACGGTAAATGCTCGTGGTTGCGTAAACGCATAGCAAGATGGAGCGAGGGACCTTTCCCTAGGACCGGGGAATAAGCGCGCCTCTGACTTAAGCCCCGGCAGACGGGAGCGGGGGTCCTTGGCTGGCCCATAGGGCCTGCCCACACCCAGGAAGGTGGCTGCCAACCAGGGTGCCAAGGCATCCCTTCTGATTACTACTGACTCAAGTGGCAGCTCATTCAATATTTAGACTCGGTGAAACCCTCCCCCTACACCCCGCTGGGCTACAGCCAGGCCGGGCAGGGTTACTGGAGCCCGGGTTCAGCTCCCCATGCCCCGTGGTCCTGATGAGGAGATGTCTGTCTGGGTGGCTGCTCCCAAGGAAACAGGCCACAGGCCACGGCACCATTGTGGATGGTGACCCCTGAGAAGCCCCAGGTGGGCCAGGACTGGGGAGTGATGCGTCAGGGGTCCCTGACCTCAATCTGCTGCAAAGACCGCTGGTTGTTTTGTGGCCCTTCCACCGGGGACATTCCCTGCCCTCGCAGGTGGCTGGTCTAGGGAGGTCTGAGCACTGACCTCCACTGCCCCCTCTTGGCCGTCTGGCCACGAGCCGCCCTGTCCCTTCACCTCTGTGAGCCTGGGCACCTCCTTCCCGAGTGGAGGGACCCCAAATCCAAGCCTGTCAGAGCACTCATTGCCCCAGAGAGAGGATGTCCCTGGACTAGGAGTTTGGAGGTATGGGCTCTAGCTCTGCTTGTCCCATGTGGTGGCCACGGGCCACATGTGGCTAGGGGAGTTCTCGAAACACGCCCCGTGCAGATGAGATGTGCTGTGGGCGGACACGCTGGATTTTGAAGACTTGATATGAAAAAAAATATCTCTAACAATTCAACCTATTGATGCCATGTTGAAAAGATGATATTTTGGATATAGTGGGTTAAAAGAGAATTTATTAAAATAAATTTTACCTGTTTTTCCTTTTTTAAAAAGTTGGCTACTGAGAAATTTAAAATTACATAGGTGCCTGGCATGGCACTTCCGGACCCCGTGGCTTGAGAAGCCAACAGCCGTTACGGAGATTCGGTAAATCACTTTGCCCTTTGGAAAACAGAGGAGTCAGGCTGGGCGCAGTGGCTCGTGCCTGTAATCCTGGCACTTTGAGAGTCCGAGGTGGGGGGATTACTTGAGGCCAGGAGTTCAAGACCCCATCTCTACAAAAATGGAAAAATTAGCCAGGCACGGTGGCGCACACCTGTAGTCCCAACTACTGAGGAGGCTGAGGCAGGAGGATCACTTGAGCCCAGGAGTTGGAGGCTGCCGTGAGCTGTGATGACGTCACTGCACTCCAGCCTGGACAACAGAGCGAGACCCTGTCTCAAAAAAAAAAAAAGGAAAACAGGAGTCAGGCCAGGTCTGCCCTGCTCCCTCAGCCCCTCCGACTGGCCCTGCCCCTGCCTGGGACACTTCTCCCAAAGGTGAGCCAGGCTCTGGCCAGCTCTCCTCCTGGTCTTCATTCCAGCGGGCCTCCCCGGCCACCCCGTGCAAAACCACAGCTCTGCGACTACACTTGCTCTGTCCTTCCCTGCCTAGTTTTGCTCCAAGGCCTTTATCCCCCTATTTAGGGTTTCCAGATGCAGCAAATAAAATTACAGGACACCCAGTTAAACCTGTATTTCAAATAAACAACAAACACTTTTTTAGCATAAGTACATCCCATTCAGCATTGGGGACATATTTACACTAAAAATTTATTTGTTGTTTATCTGAAATGCAAATTGAACTGGGTGCCCTGTATCGAATCTGGTGGCCCCACCACGATTGGGTGTGTCTTCCTCCTGAGTCTTATGTATTGTCTCAACTCTGCACACACCAGGACGCAGCCCCCCTAGGACATAGGGTTCAGTTTCCTTTACTCTTGTACCCTCAGCACTTGGTACTCTCCGGTATGTAGTAAGCTCCCCTGAAGAGTGGTTGGGTGAGTGAAGGAACCAGCACTTCCCCAGAGAGGCAGCAGCAGCCCAAGGCACTCTCAGAGCGGGCTCCCCTCTCAGGGTAAGCCTGAGCCCTCCAATCTGCCACAGGGTGGGAGGGGCCTCAGCAGAGATGCCTGCCAGAGAGCAGGCCCTACATGCCCCTGTGAAAACTGGGTAGAGCTGCTTGGCCTCCCGCTGGGCAGGGACAGGTGTGGCCTCCTGCCTCTCTCCACTCCCTCCAGGTGCTGAAAGCTACCCCTCCTGCAGAGGTGTCCTGGGAAGTTCCCTGAGGAGGATGCTGCTGCTAAAGGTCACCAGGCACCCTGGCTGCTCGTGCCCAGGGCATGCAGGGTGGGTCGCTCCCCGGTATTTCTAAACTAAGCCACAGATCTTAGATCTTTGTCCTGGGACACACTGCAGATTTTCTGAACTGGCCCCATAGCGGCAGCAAATGGCACATGCAAGGACGGTGACAATTTGCGACTTGATCAACATACGGGGCTCAGAACCCTTAGCTAGGAAGGACAGGTCCCAGGACAGCGCTGTCTTCTCTACCACAGGCCCTGGAAGATACACAAGAAACAGAGACCACTGTGGTCCTGCCCTCTGGGAATCTGTCTGGGGAGATAAGACTGCCGAAACAGCAGGAGAAAAACGCAGCCTAGGGAAAGCAAAGGGCCCAGCTGGGGCAGAGACAGCTCAGCTGCAGATTCCCAAGACAGAGATGACCCAGGCTGGCTAGCTGGGTACCCTGGGGCATGCTGCAGCAGGCAGGTTTTCAGGAAGAAGTCGGGAGAGGAATGGGGGAGGCTGTGCATGTGTTCACATGTGTGCATGTGAGCATGTACACGCTCATGTGTGTGCATGCATGTGTGCACACACATGTGCAGGGGACAGTAAGGCAACCAGCTTGGCCACCTCCAAGGCCTGCAGCCTCACCAGGCCCCTCTGTGCCTGATATCCCCCCATCCATCCCCCACTGTCCTGCACCAATGCTGGGCCAGGCCACGTGAACGTTCATCCAGAGCAGTCTGAAGAACTCTCCCAAGGACTCCTGGGCGGTGGCAGCATTCATGTCCCCCTACTCTGGCGAGGTGTGTGCAATAGGCCTCAGGGTCTGGGCTGTTTTTGTCGCACCAGCTGGCAGGGTCTTCCTCCTGTTTTCCTTTCCTCCTCCCTTCCTCCTCCCCTATGCTGGCCCCATGAGGAACCTGGGGGCAGGGAGGGTGCAGAGTGGGGGCTCCTCTCTGAGCCTGGCTGTGTGTCTCTCTCTCTCTCTCTCTCTCTCTCTCACACACACACACACACACACACACACACACACAGCTGGGACCAGTGCAGTATCCCATAGCCCTAGGACCTGTTGACACACTTTGGTCCCCGGCCTCCCAACCCCTGGTGGGCACGTGGGAGGGTCCAGCAGGCCCAGGCTGGAGGGTAGCAGAGGCCAGGCATCGGCCAAGCTCCCATGGGCCCTTCCCCACAGCCTTCCTGCCCGCCCAGACCTCGGGCCTGCCTGAGCTGGCCCCACAATCCTCGGCCAAGGCCTTGCCGCCCCCACCCCAGCCTGATGTGTCTCCGGCTGGCCCAGGGTGACCAGCGGGACAGGAAAACCTCTCACGGCAAAGGGCAGGGAGGGGGCAGGAAGGGGTACTGGGGCGGGGGTGAAATTATGCTTCTTGGCTTCCGCAGAGCCGACATGAAAGGAGCCTGTTGTCCACCAGAGAGAAGGCCAAGACGGCCCGGCCCCGGCCCAGCTGGGCAGGCCATCCCAGGAGTTCCACCAGGGTGGTCTTTGGGCAGGGGCAGCCCTCCTCAAACACAGAATCCCGTGGGATGAGGTCAAACCAGGTGTCTGGGAGCCTTGAGGAGGAGGCACAGGGCAAGGGGTGTCTGCCCAAGGACAGGCAGGGCAGGCTCCACCAGCAAGTGTCCCAGAGCCCTGGCTCCGTGCAGGCACTGTGGAAGGGCGAGTGTGCAGCAGCCCCCATGGGCAGGACCACCCTCTGGAGCTCGGGTTTGAAGCCAGGGCCCACATGCTTCCTGGGGTCTGTGAACATCCAGCTGTGGCCACAGGGACAAGGGACCCCTCTAGGCCAGGGGCCCCACCTCTCCCCTCCTAAGAAAGTCCTCCAGGAGGTCCCACAGGCCTCCCTCCTGCCGTGGACAGTGGACATGGCTCAGCCTGCCATGGCTGGGCTGATCGTACAGCCGGGTATCAGCCTTTGGGGCCTCTGGGAGCATCAGCTGCACAGTGGCCCCTTCTCTCCCAGGGAGCCCCCCCCTCCAGAGACCTGAACCCTGCTCGCCCTGACACCTGCTTCACCCCCTGCCTGGGCACCTTGGGCACACCCGGATGGATAAGACCTCCTCCTCCTCCTCCTCTCTGTTCGTACTAGGGTGAACAGTGTCCCCCCAAAATTCACTTCCCCCTAGAACCTGTGAATGTGACTATCTGAAAGAGGGTCTTTGCAGATGTCATCAAGCTAAGATGAGGTCATACTGGAGTGGGGGGCCCTAAATCCACTGGCTTACAATGAGAGGGAGATTTGGGGACACAGAGTGAGGAGGCCATGTGAAGACAGAGGCAGAGACGGGAGTGATGCCACCTCAAGCCCAGGACACCTGGAGCAGGGACCTGGAGAGGCAGGGAGGATCCTAGAGCCTCTGGAGGGAGCACGGCCCTGCTGACGTCCTGACTGCAGACTTCCGGCCCGGAGAACTGGGATAGGTTAAATTTCTGTTGTTGGAAGGCCCCTAGTTTTGTGGAACGTTGTTACACCAGCCTCAGGACACTCACACGTGCCCCGTTCCCTGTGTCGGCCTCTCTCTCACAGGCCACTCAGTTGTATCTACGGCTTGGGGTGCCCCTCCCTGTAAGAGGATCGTAGAGACGCGGAGGGGCTAGAACATTCTCTGAGCTGGATACACAGGAGGGGATCGGAGCGGGAGAGTCTGAGCATCCCGTCCCCACCCCAGGGGGTGGGGGGTCCAGGCCAGGCAGGGCAGCTTAAGCCGGCCCTAGCCATCCTGGTCCTGGAGTGCAGGTCGAGTCGGCCCAGCCAGTCCAGGAGCATGCACTGAAGCCTCTGGGTACAAGGATGGCGGCGGAAAGCTGAGGTTGGGGCAGCACCCAGTGGCCAAGGGACCCATACACCGCCGAACCCGGTGAGGGCCTGCAAACCTCATTCATGCATAGGGAATCTGGGGTCTGGGATGAGAATGGCTCAAGCGGGGGCACTGGTCAGACAGTGGGTCTCTCTCACCAGGGCTGCAGGGTGGTGGCACAGCTTTGGGCAGGTGGGACGGATGTTCCAGAGAGCCTGGACAGTCCTGGATCCTAAGATGCCTGGGAAGCAGAGGTAGGCAGGAGCACCCAGCCAGAAAGGTTCTGGAAGGAGACCCCCCATGCGTACTGAAGCAGAAGCCCAGGGTGGAAATCAAGGAGAATGGAGAAGAACCTGCAAACAAAGCCTCCAGGAAGACAAGTCACCAGCTACCCCTCCCCTCCCTCTCCAAGGTCCCAGGACAGTGGGGTGGGCCAGGAGCCGAGGGGCCCACACCCCACGTCCCCCGTCTGCAGCAGCCCTCTCCCGTGGTGGCCACAAGAGTGGTTTGCCTCCGACGATGCTGCTGACCTGGGGTGTCTACAGTAGAGCCGGCTTTGGTTCGAGCAAGTTTGGGTCACTCCCCACCCTTCTGCTCCTGCAGACGCCACACCCCTTCTGCACCTGGGCATGCCCCTTTGTGCCAGCGTTGGTGTCAGGGGGGATTTAGACCTCATCTCGTCTGCTGGGGGAGACCCCGAGAACTGGGGGTGCCTGTTGGGCCTTTGGAATTTGGGACAGGCCCCTCGGAGAGACCATCCTTCCTCCCGCCATTCTGCACGGCTGTCAGCCCTGCCTGCCAGAAGACGAACGAATCCTCCTTGACAGACCGTGGCCACGTCTGACGGCAGTGGAGGAGAGGCGGCCGGTTATATTTAGCCTCAAATTGCTCCTGCCTGCTGGGTGCTGAAAGAGGAGGGAGGGGAGCGGGGAGCCTGCTGGACACCCCGCCCCTGGCCTTCCTCTGTTCAGGGTTTTGGCTGTTCACTGCCTTACAGCTCGGGGGGCACAGCCCACTGGGGTGCTCTCTGGAGCCCCGGGTTGGTGTTACGGGGCATGGGTGGGCACAGGCCAGAGGCCGTCTGAGCACCTCCGCTGGGGCCCCTGCCTGGGCACTCGGTGCTTTCCAGATAAGCCCTTCCTCCCTCCCAGACAGCTGAGGTGGTGAGAGGATGCCCAGGCGGCTGGGCGGGGCAGAGGGGCACACGGAGAAGGAACGAGGGCCCAGGGCAGCGGTGGGGTAGGCAGGTGAGAGGGTCAAAAGAGGGGAGAAGGGTAAGACGGGAAGGAGAGGCTGATCCCAGCCCCTGTGAAGAGGAAGGCAGATGCCAGTAATATTAATGAGAAGGACAGTTAATAAAAATAGCCGGTTTCTTGAGTACTGCCAGCTGATTTACACATATTAACGTTTCGAACCTCACAACCATCCAGTGGGGTAGCCACAGCTATCATTCCCATTTTCCAGATGTGCAAAGTGAGGCCACAGCAGTTACAGTCTCGAAGTTGGGGGTGCTGCTGGGGCTCCACGGGGCACCCGCTGACACACCCCTCCTGGCTCCTCCCGTGCCACCCCGGCAGGCTGGCGGGGTCGTGGGGGGCACCGGCGGGAGCAGCTGGTGGGGGCAGCTGGCAGGAGGTGCAGGCCAGCACGGAGACCCCTAGCCCCAGCTGATCGCCAGGCGGGTCAGGGGTGAGGCCGTGCTAAGTGGCTTACGCCTGGGCTCGGCCGACTGACAGGCAGCTGGATTAACAAAGACGCGCTCTGTTCCCCGGCAGGTCATGTGGAAAGCGCAGCCTCGACCCCTGTCACTTCTCCTTTTTTATTTTTTTGTAAGAAGGGATGTTTGTTCCTGAGCCGGGGCTGAGGGGGAGGGGGCGCCTGCCACTTCGCCAGCTGTAGCCACATCAGCTGCTGCGGGGACAATGGACGATTCTCAGCCGCATCCACCCCTCACCCCTCACCCCAAGCCCGGGCCACCAGCCGGCCAGGCCCAGTCACAGAGCTCAGCCTGCTGCCCAGCTTGCAGCAGAGCCACACTGCTAAGTGCCAGGTCGGAGACAGCAGCTGAAAATGGATCATTAGCCCCAAATGGCATCTGTAGAGAAGGGGACGGGGGCGGGGGGCAGGCCTGGCACCGCGGAAGCTGTTCCCATCCAGATCCCAGGAGGGCTGCGGAGAGCACACTACATCCTGCCCAGCTGGGATCATGTGCTGCCATGATGCTGTTTTAGATATACTGGGTTAAATGAAATATATTCTTTTTTTTTTTTTTAGAGACAGGGTCTTGCTCCGTCACCCAGGCTGGAGTGCAGTGGCACAATCATAGCTCACTGCAGCCTCGAACTCCTGGGCTCAAGCGATCCTCCTGCCTCAGCCTCCCAAAGAGCTAGGATTACATAGGCATGAGTCACTGCACCTGGCCAAAATATATCCTTAAAAATTAATCCCACCCGTTTCTTTTTACTTTTTAAATCTGGCTTAATTATAAACTAAAAGTATAAATTAAAATTATACATATGGTTGGCATTTTATTTCCATTGGGCAGCCCAGGTCTAGGGTTTCGCTAATCTAAAAGTGGCTGAGACCAGCAGCTGCAATACCCCCTAGAAGCCTGTCAGAAATGCAGATTTTCAGGCCCCACTCAGTCCTATGGAATAGAGTCCTAATTCCCAGGCCAACTCCAGAGCCCCACACAGCGGTATTTGTGACCTGTCACCAAACTGAATCAGGCTTCCCGCACATCTCAACTCCTGAGAAGCCCAAAGTCACTCGAGACACCTTGTGTCAAGTCACCCGAGACAGTACAGTCCCCGGCTGGGAGAAATTTCTTCTGTGGGTCATGGCAGCAGCAAAATAAGATCTGAGAAGGCTGAACTTGACCTGGTCTCTCCAAAGGGGCTTATGGTCCAAACCTCTCTGATTTAGGCTAAATGGAGAGAGACAGTCTGTCTTGCAGAATTCAAGAACTGTTTACTGAGAGCTTTCTACAGGCCAAGCACTTTAAAAATATGTTATTCTTTCTGGATATATACAATAACATAAAGCCAGCCTTCCCTCCCAAAGATCTTTCTGGTCAGTTTTAATAAATAGGTAAGAAAGATTTCCTGTTCAGAATCGATTGCAGTAGATATGTTGAGAGTTGCTTTTGAAGTCCCTGAGGAGGTTGTTTTCTCAAGCAGTTTAAAATAAGCCCTCCGTATACTTGTTTGTAATCAGCATTATGCTTTGTGGCTTAAAATGCATGCTGGTATTTGAGGATTTCCAGGCATGGGAAGCCGGGAGGTTGTCTGTTTTGATCTAGTGTCGTAAGAAGTAAAATGCGTTCTCTGTCCTGGCTGCCCCAAAAGGTTGCTTCAGGGTCCTTTCATGAGGCTAGACAACCAAGTCCTTCCCTATGTGTCAAGAAGCTGCTATCCGGTAGCGCACATCTGTCATCCCAGCTACTTGGGAGGCTGAGGCTGGAGGATTGCTTGAGTCTACAAGTTCAAGTCCAGTCTGGGCAATATACTGACAGGGATTCTGTCTTTAAAACAACAACAACAACATCAAACCTGCTGTAAGCGATCAGCTTCAGAACTGAGTCCAGATTTCCAAAACTCCCAAGTGCTGGTGTGTAGCAAAGAATTAACTGTGCCCAAGGACAGGCCTGGCCTTTGCCCTTGGCTCCTGGGAGGTCACCTCTAAGCCCCTGGAACATCCTGCCTGATAAGGGCATCTTGTTTACCTGGGCCCTGGGCCACGCCAGGTAGCCTATGCTAATGACGAGATCTGTGGTGGGGCCTGGACCATGAAGCCTCAGCTCAGCCTCTGGAGGGGCTGGGGCTAAGGCCAGCCACGTGGGTGTCAGCCACGTCTGTGTGACCGAGCCCCAAGCAAGACTCTGGACACCGAAGCTCGGGGCAGCTTCCCTGGTTGGCAATACCCGTGTGTGTTGTTGTTACACACTATTGTCCATGACTCTGGAGAGGGACAAGTAGAAACTCTGCCTTTGGAGCCCTCCTGGACTCTGTCCCATGTGTCTCTCCCCTTGGCTGGCTTTAATCTGCAGCCTGTAATAAACTGTTAACTGTGAGTGTGGCAGCTTTCAGCTTCGAGTTCTGTGAGTCCTTCCAGCAAATTATTGAACCTGAGGGCAGCCTTGGGGACCCCAGAACTTGGGATTTGTATCAGAAGTGAAGGTGGTCTTGCGAGCTGCCTCGGAACTTTGCAGGTGGCTAAACCAGAGAGAACATAGAAACGAAACAAGAGAAACCCATTGGCTACCGGCAAGAAGCACCCAGATCCAACAGGGAGTTTACCTGCCTCTCCACGGTGCAAACCATTCGGAGTCCCTCAGAGAGCCACCTGTCAGCAGGTGAGCGACACCTAAGCCCCCCCACCCCACCACTGGGGCAGCAGCCTGTGTGGCCTGAGCACAGAGCATCTGCCCAGACTCTGCCACTGGCTCCCCCTTGTGGACACCTTCTCGCCTGTCCTCACCTGTCCTCACCTGCATGGCACCAGGGCCCCCACGCTGGTGCTCAGGGCTGCATCCCACACACCTAGATGGTTTGAGCTGAGTTTGCACACTGAACTGGATACACCCAAGCAGAGCTTGTGTCCCAGTGTCTAAGGGGAAGGGGACTGGGACCCAGAATACACAGGACGCAGGCCTGCCCTGCCCTTCTCCCTCTGTGAACTGGTGCAGACCACTTAGGACCTTGGAAAGGCCGCTCTCCTCTCTTGAAAATGCCTGGCCTGAGAGCCACTCTGCCAACTCCACAGCTCCTTCAAACCTCCTTAGTCAGGCCATGCCCGGGGCCAGAGGTGGCCCACTCTCCTGTTGACTTCAAATTGGTAGAAATAGCCAGGCGCGGTGGCACACACCTGGAGTCCAGCTCCTCGGGAGGCTGAGGTGGGAGGACGGCTTGAGCCCAGGAGGTCGAGGCTGAGTGTGCTATGACTGAGTCTGCGAACAGCCATTGCACTCCAGCCTGGGCAACATAGCAAGACCCCATCTCTGAAAGAACAAAAAATTGCTAGAAAGTTCCTTCTACTGAGTCAAAATCTTTCTCCTGCAACTTCCACCCACAGTCTGAGGAAGGCCCTGGGCTTCGACTAGAATAAATCTACGTAATTCTCAGCACAACGCACACAACCTGTAGAAATGACCACGATACCCACGATCAGGCATCTCCAATTCCCTCCGCCCGTCTCCAGCGACGTGGCTCCCAGTACTTGCTGCCCCGCCGTTGTCCTCCCTGAGCTGGGAAGACCAGGAAACGAGGCTTTCTGGGACCAACACCAGGCCTGGAGGGTTCTTTGGGGAAACTGGAGGCCAGTAAATTATCGGAGGAAGGTTCTCTCTCTTTTTCTAGAGCAGCAGTTCCTAACTCTGGATGCACACCAAATCACCAGGGCGACTTGGAAAAACACTGACGCCAGAAGTCCATCATCAGAGTCTGGCTTCATTGGTCTGGGGCAAGGCCAGAACAGCAGCATTCTGCAAAAGCTCTCCTGCTGATTGTCATGTGCAGCGAGTATAGACCCCTACTTCAGCCATGGGGTGGGGGGCCTGGAGATGCCAGGGAACGGCTGTGCCGGGACAACCTGCAGCCCAGGGAGGTTTGCGTTGCTTCCTGCAGTGAGGGGCACATGCCCTGGGGGGCCGGGAGGGCTCCTCATAAGGACTGAGCTGGGCAGCCGGCGGAGCGGGCAGGCTCCCGACAGGACTTGGGCTTGTGTTGGGTGGTCCTTAGAAGGCTTTAAGGAAGTGGGTGCCACTCTGGGTTGGACACTGTCCTGAAGCAGGGGCCATTTGTTGACGGGCTGTCTTAATTTTTTTCTAGGAGGCCAGAAAACTGAAGCAAAGTTAGCATTGTCACTGGCAAAGAGGCAGCAATTAATAACGCTAGCTGCAAGAGGGGGAGGTTGAGTCATTTTGTGGTTGCAGAGTGGCCTTGGTGCTGTCTTGTTCCCAGCGGGGACTGAGAAGCCTTGCTGTTGTTCGGGTGGGAACATCCCGGCCTGGCGCCAGCGGGCAGTGTTTCATTTTCTCTCCAACACCAGGTTTGGTGGACTCCAGGCAAAGGGATGCCCCCCATGGCAGCTGACCTTGGGGCTTTTCAATCCTAAAATCACCCCCCACCCACTTCCTCTCCTTTCTGAAGCCACAAGCCTGGGGTTCTCCTGGCACAGGATGGCCTGAGCCTCGCAGAGCTGGGCGTTTCACTCCTGGCGGCTGCCCCGCCTCTCCTGCGATGCCCAGGAGTCAGCCAGGCGCCCAGCACACCTGGTGCTGCAGGTGCCCAGCACCTCTAGAGAGCCCCTCCCCTCCCGGCTAGTCAGGAGAATAAAAGGGCACGACACCAGCCAGGGGGCTACTCCAACCACTGCACCACTCCCTTCCTCTTCCCAGGACTCAGTTTCCCCATCATAAAATGGAAAGGCTCTCTGTGTCTCTAGGTCCCTTTTTGCTCTGATATTCTGTGACATTGGGCATCTGGCGCAGAGAGGACACAGGGCAGCCATTCCAGTCACTAAACGTGGACAGTCACCCCCAGGGCCTCAGGAGGCCACAGAGCTTTGTCCTGAGGCTATTTCCACCATCTCCTGCTGGCCAGGCCTCACTTCTGGAATCTCCTCCTGCCCCCCCGTCCCCAACCACTTTGGTCCTGTTCCCCTCGTCTGGGTCACCATCTTTGCCTGGAGCTAGGAAGCAGACACGCCCTGTGAATGCCCCACACCTGAAGGCAGTCACTATGGCTGGTGCCCAGTGGGCACGCAGTCTGCAGGCACACTGCCAAGCACGCCACATGCATCCTCCCGTTTAACCCTCACAACCACCCTCAGGTGGGTCCTGTTTTCACCCTGGTTTTACCCATGAGGAACCTGAGGCAGGGCCAGGTTAAAACCACCTTCCCCAGGTGCCCCAGAGCTTGGGAGGCGGCACCAGGGTATGAATGCAGGTGGTCTGGCTCCACAGCCCTGCTGCCAACCCTGGTGTTCTGGGCACGATCTGCAGGTTGTGAGCTGTGTGGCCTTGGGCAGGCCAGTTTACCTCTCTGGGCCTCAGTTTTCTTGTCTGTAAAACAGGAGTAACAGTTGAACCTGCCACCCAGGGTTGTTGTGAGGGTCCAGCGAATGAGTCCAGATAGACCCTTCGGCACACAGCAAGCACTCGGGTACGGTTATGCCACGCTGCCCCCGTGGAGGACAGACACCCTGGGACCACAGGAGTTAGTTCAGCACCCTCTGGTGGCAGGCAGGGCTTCCTGCAGGATGGACAGGTGGGAAATGACAACAGCCACCATCCACTGACCACAGGTGGCTGGCGACATTGGAAAGGCTTCCATTCCGGGAACATCTGGTAGTGACTCAGCGTCGAAGGGTGGATCTGAAACCCAAAGATGGACCCCACTTCCAGAGGTGGTTCCCTCACCTTAGCATGACCAGGGCATGTCCCGGAGCCCCAGAGATGTGCCCAACCACAGTGACCACCCAGAGCACGGCAACGTGCCACGTGGCAAGGCTGTTTCCCACGGCCACCTGTCCTTAATGCCAACATGTGCCAGGCACCCCCCTAGGCCCCGGGTGAAGCAGAGACTGCCGGATGCTCACCAAATCTGTTTCCTCGCTCCGGACACACAGCCAAGCGACATTCTCCAGCCCCTGGCTCCAGGCGGGAGCCACAGGACTGGCTCTAGCCAGCACAATACAGGTGGAAGTTATGTCACTGCTGCACCATCTCCCACTTGTCATTTAGGGTGAGGTGGGGAGACCCTGAGGCCCCAAGAGATGTAGTGCCAGGGCCCCTGAATCACCTTGTAGAAGCCTACTGAACACCCCCCTGGACTGTGACTCTGAGAAAATACTTTGCACTGTGCCATTGAAGATGGGGGCCGTTTGTTACAGCAGCTAGTACCGCCCACCTGCAGACTACACCAAGCCTGGACAAGGGCTCAGGCCAGGAACCTACCTCGAGGAGCTCGATGTCCTCAGGTTGAGATGTACGGGCCCCCCCGTATCAGAGTTACCAGGGCTGCTTGTGAAAATGCAGATTCCTGGACCCCAACCAGACCTTCTGAATCAGAGACTCTTGGGTGAGGCCCTGTAACCAACATTCCAAACCAGCAGCCCTGGGGATGCTAATGCATGAATGCATTTGAGAACTCCCAGCGTCAGAGCAGAAGAACGCGACCCCTCCTGCGAGGCCAGAGAGGGGAAGGCTCTGTGGTCTGTCCTGGAGGAGCCTTGATGGCGGCACCATGGGTGGGTGTGATTCATTTGTGGCTGATGGTCATTCAGTAAACTGGGACGACAAGAGATTCATTAGGGTCCTTGCTTAACGCAATGACGAATTCATTGAATTCTGATAAGGTCATCCCTTAGCAGGTGGGATAAATCGTGGCTGATCTCTGTCAGGACGGCTCTGAGTCAGCCCGGATTAAATTAATAATGATTAATTGGGGCTCCTGAAAGCTGAACCGCCGAGTGAAGATTACAGTGTGCGTTCGAGCGCTCTCTCTCTCTCCCTCTCTCTCTGTTTTATTTCCTCTCTCCCTTCCTGGGCTGTGTCTCCTCCCCGAGGTGACATTCGAAGACGGGAAATTGGAAGTGGATGATTTTGAGATCTGGGGCAGCCATTAACAGCTGTTCAGGGGGTGGCCCTGCAGCTCAGCTGGGCAGGGAGGTCTATGAGCAGCCCTGCCTGGAAAGTTCTCTCGGGCTCGCCAGCATTTTGCTCCATGGAGGTGAGCAGAGCCATCTTCCTGGGTCACGGAGCCCAGACCAGCCTGCTCAGGCTTGTCTGCACCAGGTTTGTGGGCAGGGCTGGACTCTCCGAGCCTGGGGCTGGAAGGATGGGGTGGGGGCCACCTCGTGAGACAAACAGCAGGGCCCGACAGCCAGGGCCTCTGGGCCGTCTGGAAGGAGGGTGCCCCCACGTGGGGCTGCTGCCTGTGGGGAACACCTCTGCCAGCCTGGGAGGGAACCAGGGAACAGGGCCCAGCTTCAAGGGCACAGAGAGAATCAAAACACAGATAGCAACAGAGCTGCAGACCAGGGACAGATGTTGGTCAGAAAGCACTGTACCCATTTAGAAAACAGTGCAGTAGGGGGAGAAGTCCCGCCTTAGACCCCACAACATTCCTTTGGTGGGATCCTTTCAGTGCCCATTTGGGGCAGCTTGCCACACACCACCTAATACCCACCACCATTTTATCTAAGGCGAGGCTTGCACAGATGAGGGCAGAAGGAGCCTGTATCCCCTGGCAGATTTTTAGAAGGGGATTGTATTTTCTGGAAACCATGCACTGTCTCTGGAACCCATCTCCCAGGGATCACCCCATTCTGGGGACTTCCTCAACCGCCCCCAGGAATTTGATGCCTTTCCCTGAGCAAAGGCCGCTCCTTCCAACTGCCCAGGTTATTAGCAAACATTCACCAAGGGCACCAGTTGCTAGGCCCAAACGGCTCATAAAATGCAACACCATCTCGACCTGGGAGGTTTAACCATAAACATTCCTGCAGCAGGCTTGGCAACCTCCCAGACACCGACTGACAAGGCGCCATGTGAGGTGAGGGGGGAGAGGGAGGACCCAGCCAGGCCCTGTGGGTTTGGGGAAGATTTGGGGCCACTTCAGAGAGCCACTCACTGGAATCACGAGGGAGGTCTGCATAGTGGGGGAAGGTAGCCCCTCGGAGGGAAGGCTCTGGACCCTCCCGTGCAATATTCAAACCCACACCCAAGGGGGCTAGGCTTGGGGAGGCCAGCTAGTCCCGCAGCGCCCAGCTCTGGGAAACCAGCTGCCCTACTGCAGCTCCACCTATCTCTCCTCCTCCAGTCCCCGGCACCCGCAAATGCTGGCATGCAGGCCAGGTATGGGGTGTGGGTCCAACCACCTAGGCATGTCCAGCTCAGCGGCACACGAGGAAGGTGGAGGGCCAAGCTTATCTTTGCAAATCCTCAGTCTTCCCATCCACAGCATGGGTGAGGCCAGAACCGAAGCAGAGGCGCAGTGGGAAGGGAGGAAGGTAAACAGTGCCTGGCGCTGGCGGCGGCTCCTCACGGGTGGGAGGTCCAGCAAAGCGCGGTCTGCCGTCCCACGGCCTACCCCTCAGCCACGAAGAGGAGTGAAGGACACACGCTACTGCACGGATGAACCTCAAAAGCACAGTGCTCAGCGAAAGACGCCAGACGCAAAAGGCCACCTGCCATACGGCTCTGTGTATATGAAACGTCCAGGACAGGCAAATCCATGCAACAGACAATGGGTTAGTGGTTACAGGACCTGGCGGGTAGGAATGGGGAGTTATTACTGAATGGTACACAGTTTCTGCTTGGGAAGATGAAAAAGTTTTGGAAATAGTGGTGAATGTTGTATAACATTGCAAATGTACTCAATACCACTGGGTTGGACACTTAAAATGGCTAAAATGGGAAATTTTATGTTATATATATTTTCACAATAAAAAATATAATTTTTAAGTCTACAGTTAAAACCATTTAGTTTCTCCAGAGAAAGGAGTAGGGCTGAAGTCTCAGATGCTACGGGCTGTGCTTGAATCCTCAAAGCAAGAACAAGTCCACTGGACACCCAGAGGCAGGCCCTCTGGGGACACGCTCCCTATGACCTTGGGCAGGTCACTTGGCTCCACGTATCTGTAAGGTAGAAGTGGGCATGGAGGCTGCCCCAGCTCTCCCTGTGGACAGGTAAAGGCTGGCTGGACGGTGACACCCAGGAGGGGCAGAGGAACAAGGAAGGCAGCCCAGGACCCGGAAGTCTGGGTCCCGCCCCCAGCTCTGCCCCCTACCAGCTTGTCACCCGAAGACTGGCCAATTCCTCAACAGACACAGGAATTCCAACATCCTAGACTCAGTACCCAGGACATTCAGGACCAAAGTCATTAGCAACCAACGTATTGTCTGACCAGCACATTGCCTAGACTTGCCAGGTCAACCGCAAATGCATTTTTCTCCAAAAAGACGAGATGGTGCACACATAACTACGTGGGACTTGATTGGTCTAGCACTGCGGGGCAGGTTCACTACACAAAGTTGTTGACTAGAAGACCACGCCCCACAGGGGCGGGGTGGGAAATACAGCCACGGATGTCAGGAAGCATGCTCACACCTGCCCCCTGTGGCGTGGAGAGAAAGACATGCCAACCAGCCAGCCAGCCAGCCAGACCAGGGGTGTGCGTGCCTGCAACTGCAGGTGACTGGGGCAGACTGCCTTTGCCAACCAGGAAGAAAACCCATCCACCACCACGTACCTAAACACCTGGACTCCCTCCAAGCCACTCCTGCAAGTTCAACCCCATCTGCAGTGGTGTGCCCATGCCTGACACGTGACATTAACAACACAGTCATGGCCCAGATTAATATGCTTGAATGTGTTCATTTAAAAATATTAAGAGGTCTCTTTTGTCAGGGATATGCAAGTAGTGGGGATGCCCCTGCTGAGATAGGAGACCCCGGAAGGTGACTGGTTTAGGGAGAGGGGTAGAGATAGTGTTTCTTCTTGGACAAGTCAAGTTTGCCTCTTGGAGACATTTGGGGGAGGAGGCAGTTGGTGCGTGGTCTAGGCTCTGGGGCTCTGGGAGCCCTGCACCAACCAGCAGCACCAGGAGCTCACCAGAAATGCAGAGTCCCAGGCCCCATCCAGCGCTGTGGCATCAGAATCCACTTTTCTAACAAGGTCCGGGTGACACGTGTCACATTATGGTCTAAGAGCTCTGGGTGTCCTCACCTCTCTGGAGAATGGTGTTTTTGTTATACCAGCCTGAGCAGACTAAGACAGGTGATAAAATGTTCTGGAACCAGATAGAGGTGATGGTTGTACAATATTGTGAATGAACAAAATGCCGCTGAACTGTATGCTTGAAAATGGTTAATTCTGTGATGTGAATTTCACCTGAATTAACAACAAAAGACCCCCCCACCTCCTTCTTTCTTTGGACATGTACCTTGGGATCCCCGAACTTCCACCTAAGGAGTCTGGCTACCCTGAAGCATCCTGCTGGAGAGATCATGTGGGCAGGGGGGAGAGTGAGGGGGACAGAGAGAGAGAACCCAGAAGCCCCAGCTGTTCTAGCCTACAGTTCGCGGTTTCCCACCACCCAGCCAGTTGAGACACAGACCCATGGGAGAACATAATAAAATGGTAGTTACTGCTACATGCACTGACTTTGGGGTGCTTTGCCATGCTCTGAAGACAACCAGAGTCCTCAAGGAAATCCCTTGCCCTCCCCCAAGATAACACCCCAGGCTGCAATCCCCAGAGACAATTAGCTGATAAGCACCTGCGACAGGCAGGGTGGCAGGGAGGTCGAGCTGGGGGGACCTTGCTCTCTTGGATGGGACCACGAGATGCTAGAAGATGGTAGAAAGGGTGCACCCAAATCCTGGGTGGACACAGCCACCAAGCCACTGCACACTGGCCGAGAAGCACACATCTAGCTGCAGCCCACTTGGGTTTAAAGCCTGGCCCTGCTACTACCCAACTATCTGACCTCTTTATACCTCAGCATTCCTGTGTGTAAACTGGGGATACTAATGGTATCAGCATGAAAGGGTTGTTGGGGGAATTAAATGACTTAGAACAGAGCAGGAGCTATACAAGCGTTAAATACAAGGAGGGACACCCACATCCCTGTCTCCGTGCCTAAACAGGCACTAGCGTGGGCTCGATACTGTTTGGGCAGGATGGGGGTCTCGCCTCCACTTCCAGTGTCCTGCAATCCACCTTTGGTCGTCAGTTTCCCACTCAATCCCCACTTTGGGAGGTGGGCATTTTCGAGGCACAGAGCCTGGACTGTCTCCTGCACTGCCAGGAGAGAGGAAGCCGACCGCTTTGGGACAAGCATGCTGGGAAGATCCAGGAAGGCTGAGGGTGACCCAAGCCTGTAACTCCGAAGTTCAGCCGCAAACCCCTGAGAAAGTCTGACACATGAGCACAAGGTAGAAGAATGGGCGTGGGGCAGCATCTGTACCAGCAGAACGCTGGGGTCAACTCCCCTCGCCACCGACGACAGAACATACATGAACATGTCACCCACGGAAAATACCGCACACCTGGGAGGGGCCAGCTGGACCTGTACAGTTCACTCCGAGTAAACCTCAGACCCTAAAGGCAGACGCCAGAGGACACAGGCTCCATGCAACCACCTACCCAGAGTGTACAAACAGGCAAAACAAAACCACAAGTGAAGCTTGGCTGGTGCTCAGTGCTGGGCTGTGCTCTGGGGTCTTTGCTGGCGTCACGGTGTCACAGCTGCCATCCCCACTGCACAGACAACAGGTGAAGCACAGGGAGGTGCTGTGCTAGGTTGGAGAGAGTTCCCCAAAGTTCACATCCACCAGAAACTCAGAATGTGACCTCATTCGGAAATAGGGTTTTTGCAGATGTAATTGGTCGAGATGACATCATGATGGATTTGGGTGAGCCCTAATCCAACGACTGGCATCCTTCTAAGAAGACACACAGAGCAAGGTGCATCAGAGGCAGAGATGGGAGTGATGCACCTGCCAGCCAAGGAGGCCAAGGGCCACTGGCAACACCACCAGCTGGAAGAAGGCACAAACAGATTCTCCCTCTGGTTCTAGCAGAAGGAACTTCTGGCCTCTGGAACTGTGAGAAAACAAATTTCTGCTGTTTTAAACCACCTCTTTCTCGTAATTTGTTACAGCAGCCACGGGAAACTAACAGGTCTATAACCTTCCCGGTCGCTAACAGGAAAGGCACGGCTGTGGTGGGCAAAAACCGATCTGTGGCTGCTGCCATGGGCTGGGGTGGGGAGAGGGACCTGGCCATGAGGGGCACGGCAGAACTTTCTGGAGCAAGGGAGATGTTCTGTATCATGATGGTGGGGGAGGGTTACATGACTGTCTACATTTGTCAAAACTCATCAAAACAGACACTTAAAAAAAATTGTGAATTTTATTGTGTGTAAATTATTCCTCAATATTGCTGATCAAAAAATAAAAATAAAACAATTTAATTTGCACACAAACACATACATAGTTATTCTTCAAAAGAGGGGTAACATCTAGTAGTACCCATTTTACGGATGAGAACTCGAAGCCCAGAGAGATTAAGTAATTTGCCCAAAGCTGCACAGCAAGTAGCTGAGGACATGGGGTAATAATGGCACCTCCCAGGCTGAGGGAGGTTTTTCTGATCACCTCCCTGCCTCCTTACTGGGCTCTCAAGGTCAAAGGCAGGGCCGCCTTACTTCTGTCTGTCCCCATAGCCTAACCCTGCCAACCCCATGCCGGCTCTGATAAACGCTGGCTGAAAAGAAGGGCCCTTTGTGGTAAGAGTGACAAGGACAGTGTTCTGTGCTGGCAGGGGAGGGGCAAGGTCAGAGCCAGCCAGGAGTTTAATAGCCCCACAGAGAGGCCTGTGAGGTGGCCTCTCAGCCTGGACCTCCACCCCCAACCTGACCTCCATCCCAATCCCCCACAGGGTGAGGCAGTGTGGGGAGGGTCTCCCGGGGGTCAGAGGCCCAGCTGGGCTCTGTCAGTGGCTGGGGCTGGCAGGGTGGAGAAGTCCAGCCTCCCTGCCAGGCCACACACTGTGCCCAAGCCATGGCCCAAGCCCTGTGGGCATGTCTGCCCTGCCAGAGCCTACAGCCCTTTATTCAACACCCCGGGATGCCAGGGCACACAGGGCTGGGGGAGGAGGCTGGGGAGGTGGGCCGTCCTCTCCAAGGTGGTAGCAGAACTCTTGGAAGTGAAGAATCCAGAAAATGCTGCTTGATTGCTTCAGGAAGGAAAAAAAAATACAGCACAAGCCCTCCTGCAAATATGGCTGCAGAGTAGGGCCTGCGCCACCCTAGGGACAGGGAGTGGGTGAGGAGGGCCAGTGGCCCCGGGCCCCTGACCCTGCCTCTTACCCAAGCACCAACCAGGCTCAGTGGCCAAGAGGTCTCGGCCCATGGCTTCTGCAGCCAGGTGGCCTGGTCTGGACCCTGGCTCTGCTGGATGACCTGGGGTGAGTGACATACCCACTCTGTGCCTCTGTTTCCCCATCTGTGAAATGGGGGTAATGACAGTAACTACCTCCTAGGGTTGTTGTAAGGATTCCATGAGACCACAAGATGTCCCATGTGTGGACAATAAGTGCTTGTATAAGGGTTTGCTGCTATTACGATTACTTGGGGCCAGCAGCCCCTGCTCTGAGTCTAGCTGCTGTGCTTGTGATGGTGAAGACGTGCACTTCTCTGCTCCCCACCCCGGGGTGCCCTGCAGACACTGCTGAGCTGCCAAGCTCTTGGGGAGACTGGGCAGGGGCTCCCACACTGGCCTGCTCACCTGTCAGGGGACTAAACCAGTCCCTCACAGGTCATCTGGTCAGCAGGACAAAACAGAAAGCAACTCAGAAACTATAGGACAGCACGTGGGGTGGCCATGTCCTGTCTTCAGTGTCTGTCTCAGCTCCCACAAAGGCTTTATGAAGAGTTGGTTATTATTACAGATTATTACAAAAAGAGGTGTAAGTTAGAAAAAGGTGCTCCCTTGCTCCAAGACACATGGTATGGTGCATGCTGTGTGGCCTGGATTTCAATCTGTGCCCTTGGGCAGTGTGTAGCCTGCACAACTGCACATGGCAGTTTGGGATGGATGAACAGAGTGCCAAGCGAGTGACAGAGGGTTTAGGGCACAGCCCTTGCACTCTAGAGGCCTAGTATCTGTCTAGGCGGCAAAAAAGAGACCCACTGATGCATCAGTTAACAACATAAGGCAGGAGGTGATCAGCACCCAGCGGAATGGCACAGACCAAGGTGATGCTGGAGGTCAGGGGGAGGGATCCCTGCATGGTGCTCCCGGCAGCGTGGCCGGGGGACAACGCAGACATGCCTTCGTGATTGAAGGACAGCACGGGGACAAGCCAGGTGGGCTGGGCAGGCTTGTGTGGGGAAGTGCAAGAGTCAGCCTGGCCAGGACCAGCCGGGGCCACCCGCCGGGGCCGGGCCCACGGCAGGAAGGGTGCCCTTGGGTGTGCCACAAGGAGCATGACCCTCCCGTCAGGGAAGTGACTTCCTGTCCAATAACAGGCACCCAAACCGCTCCTGTGTACCACGGCAAACCCCACTGGTGCTTTCGGGAGGGGAAGAGGAATCATCTCACTTTTCCTCTGGGTTCCGCACCCGCGACCTCTGCGCCCTCTTCTCTAGCACCCTGCCCCCGCTTCACCTGCAAGGACATGCACGAGGGAGCAGGCAGCAATCAGCACAGTCAGCCAAGATCCGCCCGGGGGAGCCGGGCGCCCTGCCATGGGCCTCCAGGCCTCAGCCGCCCCAAGGAGAAGGGAGGTCTCCACCGTCAACAGTGTGGTCTGTGCTCACCTCGTCCCTCCCCAGCCCTGCCAGGGTTGCCATCCTCCCCGCTCCAAAGATCTGGGTGGCTCTTGAGGACGACCGATCCCCCTCGCCCCAGGAAAGCCATGCAGGCCCTGGCCTGGAGGTTGCCCCTCACTCCAAATCCTTGGTGGCTCCCACTGCCCTTGGCAACTTTCCACTCGGCAACAAGCCCTGGCGCCCAGTTCCCTCAGCTCCTCTGCGGGAGACCAGGGAGCACCTCACCCACATGCAAATCCTGCCCAGCCCCGGGTCTCCACTCACCCTCCCCTCTCTGAACGTGCTCTGCAACGTGGAGGCTGGTTCAGGCATCCTTCTGACCTGGGTGGTCCCGGCCCTGGGAGGAGGAATCAGGCAGACGGGCTGAGGGGCTTCCTTGTCATGCACAAGCTTTCTGGGCAGGGATCACTCAGGCCAGATGTGGACACCTCCTGCCTGTGGGCCTGTGGTCTCAACATCACGTGCCACCGTTCTGGGGAGCCCTTGTGGATTCCAGGTGCCCTCTCTAGTCATCATCCACGGTTTCTGTCACCTAACTGAGCCCTTTATAACCATCGGCCACATTTTCACTCACGTTAGGTGGTATTTTGAAGAGTGTCAGGCGCGTGCTCAGTGCCTTCATGAGGACCACATGACCCTCCCATTTTACAGATCAGGAAACCAAGGCTCAGAACAATTAAAGGTCTTGCCCAAGATATAGGGCCAGCCCTGAACCCTGGTCTCCTGTGTCCAGGTGCAGCACAGTGCCACCAGGCCTGCCTGGCATACCACAGGAGGGACCCCAGTTGAGACCCTCGGCACCTGAGACATACCCCAAAGTTTGGCCAGCACTGGTGTCGCTGGGCACCAGCCCCTGGGCCCAGGCAGAGGGGCAGCAGGCTGAGAAAGGCGTCCCTCTTCACGCACCCTCCTGCCCACCAACCCCACCCTGCACCACATCACCAAGGCTTCTGTTTTCAGGGGGGTGACGGCGGGGTGGGCCCAGCTGCCCTGTACCCTGGGCCTTGTCTCTTCCCGGCATCTCTAGCTTGCAGCCTCCCGGCACCGTGAAAGCCCACGCCAGGCTGTGGCCTGCCCCACAGGACTCCCCGGGCCGAGGCTGGCTCCTGCTGTGACTGTTCAGAGACACAGTTATTTCCACACGAGGACTTGGAACGGGAACAAACAGAGGATGGGCTCCAAACCCTTCCTGCAAAATGCCCTTTGGGAAATAGGAACAAGTGCTCTGAGCCTTCATGCACGTGCGCGTGTGCGCGCACGTGTGTGTACACATACACGTGTGTGCACGGGTGTGTCCGTGTGCATGTGTGTGCACATGCGTGCGTGAGTGCATGTGTGTGTGTGTACTGTATGTGGTGGGGATGTGATGGATGGAGGACCCGGCAGTACCTGCTCACGTCATCTGAGCCTCTCCAACCTTACCCACACAGATACCCTCAGCAGCTGTCACAGCTCACCCGGCAGGGCAAGCTGGGCATCGGGGCGCCCAGTGGGTGGGGGTCCGGGCTCCCTCCCAGGGCCCCTCCCCCACCCCTGCTGTCTTTTGAGTAGGAGCTCCAGAGAGGTCCGGAGGTCTCAAGGGCCGGGAGTGGACTCCAAAGAAGCTTCAGCCAAGGACCAATGGGCAGGAGAGTGGGCAGCCTGGCCCTGCCAGCCACTGTTCTGGAAGCAGAAGGTGCTGGAGGTCCCCCGGGGTGCTTTTAGCCCTCGTGGTTGGATGTGCCCGAGGGTGGCACTGCCCAGGTTTGAACCCTGGCTTTTTTACTTCCCAGCTGTGTGACCTTGGGCAAGTTACCTGCTCTCTATGGGCCTCAACTTCCCCTTCTGCACCCTGGGGACAATAATGGTCCCCACCTCCCAGGATAGGCCTGAGGAACTGGATGAGACAATCCTTGTAAAGTATTGAGAGCAACGCCTGACACTGGCCCCTGCTCAGAGGCGTCCGTCAATGGCCATAAGCGTGCGTCCATCTCCTGTCCACTGCCGTTGCCGGTGTCAGACAGTGAGGGCGGGGGCAGACGGGAGACGCTTTCCCCTTCCAGAGGGGACAGACGCACTTTAAGCGGCTCTCCCCAGTGCCACGAGCCTCAGGCGAGTGGGCCGGATGTGGGCTTGGAGTCCACGCCTCCCAGCAGTGTGGTCTCAGGCAAGTTTCCAACCTCCCTGGCCCTCGGGTCCTCATCAGGCAAACGGGACGAGAGCCCCTCGCAGGAGATGGCATCGGGACCAAGAGCTGAGTTGGGAGGGGAAGCAGCGTTTGTGTTGTAAGCGCCAAGTGGTTATCTGAATAATTCATTTTGTCACCTCAAAGAGGTCACGTGTTGGCTTTCCTTCTCTCCTCTGCTTCGAGCTCCCTGTCCTCTTCCATCAGCAGAGACTCCTCAGGGCTCTTGTCAACAGCCACCTCTTCCGGGAAGCCCTCCCAGAAGACTGCCGGTCCCACTGACGCCCTCGCGACTCCCACGGCACCCCTGCCCTGGGCATCCCGGACCTGGGAGCCCGCCTGCCCCTTCACAGGGGCGGGACTGCCCCTCCCACCCCCAGGAGGACACCCCCTCCTCCTTCATCTTCCTCTCGAGTCAGCCCAGTTCAAATCAGCAACATGTGCTTCCTGCTCCCCAGAGCACAAATGTGCTTGCAAAACATGACCCTGCGATTACAACGTGGGTTAAAACGGGGTTTTAGCATATTACCTACAACGGGACTGTTCTGAGGCCCAGAATAGCTTTCCCGAGTTCCTACTCTTTTCACGTCACTTCCCACACCCGCTGCATCAGCCCTGACCACGCACGCGGCCAGGGTGCTCTCCTTCCCACGCTGCCGCTGAGGAGACTCAGGCGCAGGACGGGGCTTGGCTTCCTCAAAGTTCCCAGCATCGAGCGGCAGAGCCGGGGGTGAGCCCAGGAGGTTCAAGGTCACCCGTTGCTCCCCAGCCTGGGTGATGTGAAAAATGCAGATTCCTGGGCTCCAGGCCAGATTAAATGAGTCTGAATTCCAGAGCGGGGGGTTTCATTCCCGCCCTGACATGAAGGAGCCTCCAACCTGGGAGCCGAAGCCTGGGCCACCTGAGGGACAGGGACCGGCCCACCAGGGTGGCTCCCTGGGCGACTGCCACAGGTCCCTCACCAGCAAATGTGGGCTCCCTATCCCACTACCTGCCCCACACCTTCCTGTCTCCCACTCCACCCCACCACCCACCCAGCTCAGTGGTTCTCAAAGTGTGGTCCGTGGCCCAGCACGCTGGCCTTCCTGGGAGCAGGTCGGAAATGCAGAGTCCCAGGCCTCCCCCCAGACCCGCAGAATGGGAAACTGCATTTCCACATGGTCCCCAGGGGATTCATGCACAATACCATTTGGGAAGCCTGGCCTACTACGTGTGAACTACTTAGGGGACACACACCAAGGCCTGGCTACAAGTTTATCAGGTGCAGGTGAGTCCTGAGGGGGAAATGCAGGGTGGGGGCAGCTGTTCGTATGGACAGAGGCAGCCTCTCTGGCCTGGGCGAAGCCCCAGCATCCGGGGGGAGGCGGATGTGGTGAGAATGAACTCACGGGGCCTCCAGGACCGTGAGAGGTCACTGGGTGCCTGAGGAGGAGTTTGCAACCGAGTACATGAGCTTTGTGATCACAAGGGGTCAAGGTGGTACCTTGTCGGACCCTCAGGGCTTTGCCAAAGTTTGTTTGAAAATAAAATTAACCTCAAGACCAGGGTGTGATTGTTCAGAGGTTGGTGATGAGGGCTGCTGCCCCACAGACCCGCCCTGTGGAGGTAAGAAAGGTGGCCAAGGCTCCCAAGAGCCAGACCCCGTGGCTTTCTCGCCGACGTCCTCTCCCCGAGTTGTCCCCAGGGCCATCCATGCACACTGTTTTTCAGGCTGATGCAGCCCGGGCCAGGGCTCCAGGCCCAGCTGGCAGAGAGGAGGCTGGATTTCACCCACACTTACTCCCTCCCAGGGTGGGTGCCTCGTGCAAATGCTGACAGCCAGGACCTGCCTCTAAGTGCGTGGGGGCTGAAATGCCCCCCACCCCCAGATTCCACTGACCCAAGCGTCAAGACCCAGCACAAATGCTGCCTCTTCTCGGAAGCCAGCCCGGACCCTGTGTTAGCCTCACTCCCTCCTCGCACCCCACCCCCACCACGGAGCAGCCTGCATCCCGAGCCCCGCTGTCCTAAGTGTCACGGGGTGTGTCCCTTCAGATCAGAAACTCCTGTGAACCTTTTTGGATTCCCAGCTGGGCAGCACTGCCAGGCACAGCAGGCTTGGGCTCCACCTTCCCATGCCCCCTGGGTCAGCTCAGGCAGGGAGGCTAGCAAGCGGGTGGACAGGTCGCTTGACCTCTAGTCACCATGTCACCTCAGGCAGGTGGTTTCTGTGCCCCAGTCTCTTTGCCCATCTGCCCCAACTGGCTGCGTCACTCTGCAAGTTCTCCTGCTCTGACAGTCTAGAGCGACTTCAGGGTCACTGCCTCTCTGGTCATTTTTTAAATGTCAAAAGTAGGGGACTGGTGGAGCTTATTTCTCAACGAGCTCCACTTCTTCCTTCCACAAACACTTATTAAGTGCCTACTATGTGCAGGCACTATTGTAGGCCCTGGGGACGCAGCTGTGAACAAAATGGACCGCCCCGGGCTCACGGAGTTGAGGGGCCAGATGATGAGCAAGGCCAGCAGGTACAGTGGCGCACACTGGTGACCCTGCCAAGGAGGAAAGCAGCATCTGGGAGGTGGGATGGGAACTGTCAAGTCAGGGGCTGGAATTTTAGATAGGGTGGTTGGGACAGGCCTCACAAAGGAAGTGACAACTGAGGAAAGACTCGAAGAAAGGAAGGGAGGGAGGGAAGGAGGGAGATGTGTAGCCATCAGGAGGAAGAGCTTTCCAGGCAGAGGGAACAGCAAGTGCAAAGGCCCTGGGGTAATGGCACGACTAGTGTGTTCGAGGAACAGCAAGACCAGCTGGGCTCAGACAGAGTGAATAGGGGAGATCGGGTCAGAGGGGGAGGTGTGGGCACATCACGAAGACCTGGTCGGTCACTGCAAGGACATGCATGATTGTTCAGCTTTTAGGTCTTCCAAGAGGGCCCAGAAAACTGCAGGGTGGGTAGCACGGAGCAGGCAGGCAGTAACCCCTCACCCTCTTCCTTGTTTGCTCTGGCCCCACGGAGCTGGCCCATGAGGCCACCCTGGGAGCTCAGGCCTCTGAGCCCCACCAAGTGTCACATGTCTTGCACAATTTCCGGGAGCCAAATCTGACAGAGCCATCTGTCTCGAACAGACCCCAGCGCTCGCCTCCAGCTGGTCTCCCGCACGAGCCAGAGTTCTCAGTGACACCATAGCACACTCATCTGCTGCTGCCAGCTCAGTCCCCGTCCCCAGAGACACACAGGGAGGCCAGAGGCGCCGGAGAAACAAGAGTACAGCCGAGGCAGGCAGCGCCCCTGGGTGAGCAGCGTGGCCCCCAGAGCCCGCGGCCCCTGGCCCTTCTCAGGGTGGAAGCATGTTTTGCAATAGCTTCTCTTGAACCAAGGCTGCTTCCTGCCGTGCCCCAGGCCCCACGCCCCACACCACAGGACAAGGGGAAACCTTGTGTTGTTTTCATTTTTCTCTTTTTTTTTAACTCCCTACATAGGGAACAAAACATCCCACTCTGGCTGATAATACAAACTTGCCTGACTTTAAACTTCCCAAGTGATGCCAGAACAGATGTTCAAATAGCCCCCAAATCTTTCATCTTTCCAAAAAAAAAAGAAACCCCAACCCAATCCGAAGCTGTTGGGCAATTGGACTAATAGATGCGTAAACCGCAGCGCCAAATAATTTTTGGCAAGCCTGAGAACGCCTCACGACAATCACTGCAGCTCAGACGTGCCTGGTCTTAATTTATTTTAACAGGCCCCAGCCTCCCGGGCCAGGCGCACCACAATACGCCATTGTTAAGATGCAAGCCTCCTGTGAGGACGAGCATTTGGAAGACCACCTTCTGAACTGCCTCTGGCACGCCACGTCCCCAATTCAGTAATGTGGACAACAGCAGTGATGTGAGGGGAGACAATGCACCAGCCGGGCACACAGACACGGACACCCCCTTTTATTCTTCAGAGCCGAGTTGTCACGCATTCCCTCAAATAAACGCTCCCATCTTGAATGAGTCACTTGGCAAGGACACCAAGTGCTTATGCCAAAAGGTGGGCTGGCCCGCCTGAACCCTGTATCAAAAAATATCAAGTGGCCGTTGTGTTTTCCCGCTAACAAGCTCGGGGGAGCGGGCCCTTTGCTGGTGCTTGTTCTTCATGGCGAGGTCGGCTGACCTCCTCCTGGTTGAACAAGACAGCACACATGCGCCCCGGGTTGTCAATTCAGCAGCTCGGGCCAGAGGAGGAGGCATCTCGCCATGCGCCAGGCCGCAGACACCAACCAGCCTCTCCGTCTTTCCGGGGAGTCACCCGGCATCTGAGATCCCGGCCTCGCCCACACAGCCTGAGGTCCACATTCCCTCCAGCTCGCCTGCCAGGGGCATGTGTGAAGTTCCGCTTTCCTGAGTGGCTTCTTGTGATGTTCAAACGAAGGGCATCAAAGCCACACACTCTGGGAGTCGGAAGGTGCTTTAGAATTAGCGTTCTCAGCCCTTACTGTGCGTGTGAACCACAGGGTGGGGGTCTTGCTAACATGCAGGGCCTGAGACTCTGTATTTCTTACAAGCCCGGGGCTGGGGGCCTGCTGCTGGTGCACAGACCACACGTGGAGTGACCAGGGGCAGGTCCAAACCTCCCCACCCCTCCCCCATACAGAACCAGCTATGCCAAGAAGCACACGCTCTCACTGGGTTAACCAAACGGAACACCCCGGAAGTGACATTGTGTTCTCCTCCGTGCTTCGTGTCAGGAGCACATGATGTCACTCTGGTGATGGTAACGTGGATCACTTGGTGTAGGTGGCATCTGCCAGGCTTAATCAGACTGTTTTCCCCTTTGAAATTCATAAGAATCATGTGAAGAGACTCTGAAACGGTGCACGTGGCTGTTTTTCATCGTACTTCCGCCCACGGATTTTAGCAGCCATTGATTATTCCTGCCTGAAACAATTACTACCGTGCTGTTTGCAAATGGTGATTTTCTATTCCATCATCCCCTCTAAGTTTATTAATTTTTAAATTCAAATTCTGGTCTGTTGTTATAGATCGACCCTAACACCAAAAAAGAGCCCAAATACCCTTGAGCTGAAATCTCAAGGACGAAGTTCCCGCCTGCTGGTGACGGCAGCCGAGGGCAGCCTCTGCTGAAGGGGAACCGTGTGTGCCAGCCCTCACCCGCGTGCACCAGCCTTTCCTTTATTATTCCATATTATTCCGTGGGCCACTGTCTTCCCAACCTTCCTCCAGCCTGAATGATCACATCACACTGTGAACCACGACTCTCCCAGCAGCAGGCACTTAATATCCAGTTAGCAGATTCTCACCACCCCTCGCTGGCCTGAACACAGCATCTGCACCGAGTTCCCTAGAATCGTCAACCCAGCAAATCCCCTAATTGGTGGGCACGAGAATCCGGGGCTTTGTGCTGTAACAACAGAGTCCTGGGGCCTGTGGAGTTTGTGCTGCGTGGAGCTCAGGTTTCTGGGGCAGGGGCCGAGAGCAGGGCAGGCGGGCAGGCCCCACCTGGCACCTCCCCGAGTCCTCGCTGAGCAGATGGAAGCGAAGGCTCCCGCGCCCGGCCCCCGCCGCGAGACCTCTCTCTCTCCCCCTCGGCCTGCTCTGCCCTCTCCCGCCTTCTCCCTGTCTGATCCTTCTCTGCTGTCATGTTCTTTGTCCTCGCGCCACACGCTGTGATTACACGCCAAGAGTCATCCTGCAGCGACAGCTAAAGCACGACCCGCCGGGCAGATTCTCAATTCTCCTGGCCTCCCGACCTGCGGGGCCTTCCCCTGGGCCGGGGGCAGCTTGAAAGCTGAGCAACTGGCCTCTGAAGGCTGGCAGGATGTCCGTGGGGGACGCCACAGCCACGGGCATGCACTCAATTGCTGGGAGGGGACATGGAGACCCTTCCCTCCCCCCATCTTATGCACACGAGGAGACTGAGGCCCGGAGGGCAAAGAGATGGGCCCGAGGACACCCTGGCAGGAGGGACACAGGGTAGACTGGATAAGAGGGTGGATTCTCAAGTCAGACGGCCCGGGGTCAAATCCCAGCTCCAGCGTTTCCCAGCTGTGCAGCCTCAGGCAAGTGACTTCACTTCTCTGGGCCTCACTTTCTTCATCTATAAAATGAGGATAATAATGGTCTCTATCCCGAGGGGTTGTCTGAGGATTAAATGAGCTGATACACTCATGGTGCACTGAGAACAGAACCCAGCTAAACCAACCGTGACTATTACCTTAGTCTCCGTTCAATTCAGCGCCCTGCCTTGGGTGGGCGGCCTGCCAAGGCTACAACGTGCGTGAACCCTGCCTGCTGGGCCTCTGAGGTCCACCCCGGGGACGGTGTCGGAGGATTCCAGGCTGGCCCAGCCCACTCACAGCAGCAGTGGGAGGAACGCCCAGGTCCCTCCGGGGCCTTCACCCAACCACTCTGCCCAAGTCCGAGTGTGCCTCAGGCCCGTGGGCCTCACGAGCCCACTCGCTCCAGATGTTCATCTGCAGCCCTGCAGGCCAAGGCGGGGCCCCAGTCGCCACAGAGCCCCACTGAACAAGTCCCAGGGCCCCCAGCAGGGAATTTTCAGCCTCTGCCAATCAGCACTGGGTTAGAACAGAGGAAGGAGGCAGGTAAAGGTGTGTAGCGGAGAACAGGGCAGGACCCTGTGTGGCCAAGTCAAATCCCTAGAGGGGACAGTTGCTGATTTCCCAGGCTAGGGCACCAGATGCATCCGGTGCCACCTCGGTCTCCCGAGTTGCTGCTCTGGGGAATCCAGCCACCATGTCATGAGGTCACTTGAGCAGCCTCGTGGAGAGGTCTGCTTTGCAGACAGGAACCAACTAGCCTACCATGGGAGGGGGCCGCCGTGGAAGCAGATCTTTGGAGGCGAATCCCCCCACCCCAGGCCAGCCTGAAGATGATCCCAGCCCCAGCTGACATCTGACCCACAACCTCTCGAGAAACCCGGTGCCAGAACTACCCAGTCAAACCACCCCCGGAGTCCTGACTCACAGAAACCATGAGAGATAATCAACGATTACTATGGTTTTAAGCCACTAAATTTGTGGGTGATTAGTTAAGCAGCACTAGATAATTACTATGGCATTGAATTATGCAAATTAATCAAGAAACAAGACCTCAAGGTAGGCCATAAGTTAAATTTCAACTAAAATCCTGGTATAGAAAAAGTATGAAATTATGGACAGAAAGAGGGGAAATCATAATTCATGATAAAAATCCTCCTGGGAAAAACAGGCCAGGTGCAGTGACTCACACCCATAATCCCAGCACTTTGGGAGGCCAAGGCGGGAGGATCACTTGAGGCCAGGAGTTTAAAACCAGCCTAAAACCAGCCTGGACAACATAGCAAGACCCTGTCTCCACAAAAACTAAAATTTGCCCAGGAAAAACAAGAGCCTTTGGGGTGTCCCCAGCTAAAGAGCAAAGTGAGTTGTTCTGGCCCCAGGAGCTCAGAGTCCTCCTCATCAAACGGACTAGACTACTCGAACATTCCTCTGGGCCCCTCTGACTCTGACATCTGACTGTCTGGGAGTTCCAGCCTAACAGGGTTCTGTAAATGCCCTGTGTCCCCAGAACACACAAGACCTCTGGACCGGGATATGGCAGAAAGCAATGCTCACAAACCTAGAGGGAGAAAAGCTTTAAACTCAGGCAACCCAGTGGAAAGCAGGTTGGTGGCAAATCAACCAAAAATAATAGTGAAAAGCATGAAGACTCACAGGATAGCCCCAAATGTGATACCCAGCACCATCTGTGCCACTTAAGACCTAAGACCCTACACGGGGTTTTGAGGAAAACACGTGCTCTGGGTGTGGGTGACAAACCTGGGGGTCCCAGGATTACTGGCTAAATAATCCCGGCATGCCATGGTGGTTGTGTCCTGCTCAGATAACATGAATCTATTTTGTGTTGCTTCTGGAGCTCCTGAAATCAGGAAAGTGGACATGATGCGGCTTCGAAGGCTCACACCCTCCCCGACCCTCTAGCCGTGACCGACCCCAACAACTCCGACCCCAACAACTACGTCCACGCACCTCATCCATGCACCTTGGTTCCCCCCACGGAGACCAGGTGGAAGGGAGTTTATGTTCTTCTGGGGTTTTCGCCTTCTGGAGTGTTGCATGTGGTTTTTAGAAGAAAATAACAAAAAGGGAGTCCTTGAAAGTAGTTGGAGACTAATAGCCTCAACTAATTAAGAGGAGGCAACAGGAAGCTCCAATGCAGAGCCACTACTCATCTGGCTTTTAATACACTCGCTCCACCCCATGGGCCTCGGTTTAACCACCTACAGAGGGGATGCAAGTAATAATTATCCCCTTCGGAGAGGTGCTGTGAGGGTTAATTAACTTGTGGCTGGAACTGCTTTGAGCTGCTCAGGGCTGGGGCTTGGGGGTGTGAACATCACCATCCAGAGCGCTCTTCTCAGAAGAGCTGTCATGTGCCTGCCATCAAGAAGGCCGCTCATACTCCCAGCTCATGGAGACCTGAGAAAAGTCACTGGGCTTCTGCAGGCTGCAGATGTCCTCTCCCAGAAAGGTTCAGAACCGATGACCTGGAAGATCCTTCCAGCTCTGAGTTTAGCGGAGCCTGTGCTGAGAGAGGCCGTTCGCATTGTGGGCCCTTTTTCTTCTTGACCTTTCTGGGTCCCTGCTGAAGTGACTCTGGAGCAGGGAGGGCCGTTCATCCCAAACGTCCCCACATCCCATCGGAGACACGGGGCTGCAAAGGTGCCTGGCCTGGCTCTACCCCCCTGCTTTGGTTCTTCCCAGGTGAGCCTGAGCTGGCCCCGGAGCTGGAGCAAACCTGGCCAGAGTGACCTGGGCAGGCAGCCTGGGGACCTGGTTCTGACCCCAGCTGCCAGCTCGGGCCCTTGGGCCCCTGTCCTGGTCACTGGTACCCTCTGCTTCTTCTGCATTGGCTTCCTAAGAAACCAGACAAAATTCACAAGAGAGTGTCCTCAGAGGGCTTTGAAAAATGGACAAACACTGATGCAAATGCAAGAAAGCAAGGGTGACATTTTGTAAACAAATGATGATAGTTGTCAGGAACAGTGCTAGGGGAAAATCCCCAAATGTGAAGCGATCACATGACCCAGGAAGGTCAGCCCAGGCCCCTCACAGGTGGCATCCGAGAGCTGGGGGACTGGGTGGGGTGTTGGCCACAGAAGCCTGGCCCTGGACTGGCAATGGCCTTGCTCAAGGTCACCCAGCCGGGTGGAAGCAGGGACAGGGTTCACTTTTCCCCAAACCTCCAGACTCCTGGCCCAGTGCCTTCCGACCGTTTCAAGTGCCACCTGCTGGGAAGCTGGGTCTCCAAGGGCCAGTTTTGTCTGCTCTGAAATAGCACGCACTTTGGAAAGAGCGCTGCAGATCTTCTGAGTGCCGGGAACACTGCCAAGGAAACTGCTGCCCTCAGCAGCCCTTGGGTGAAAGAGAACTTTCTGGAGCCTTGGCAAAGCTCAACGTACCCCTCAACTCTGTGGGCACAGAGAGTTGAATAATTTCACCGATAAACCCTGGAGTTACACACTCTAACTCCACAAGCTGCCGTCTCCCTGGCAAATGACCCCCTGGATGGAAGCCTCCCACATGCTCTGAAATGGTGTGCCTTCCACCAGGAATGGGCTTCCCTCAAAACCAGATCCTAACGTGGGCAGGGGAGGGACAGAGAGTCTCGAGGAGTCAAGGGGAGCCAGAGAAGCTGGAGTTCAGAGAGTTCCCACTCCTGTGCTGGCACAGCGCTGGGTGGGTTCAGGGGCTCATAGGGCCCCGTGGGGCAGGCAGGGCAGGCACGACCTCACACGCAGGGGAGGAAACTGAGGCTCCTTGCCCTGGAGCTACTTTAAATGGGCTATGGCGGGCTGGCTTGGCAGAACGTATTTCACGACTGACAACAGGACCTACTGAGGAAACAGAAGAACCGGGCCTGGCCCCAAAGCCCCTCTCTCCTCCCCACCATCTTACCACCCACCACGGCATCAGCCGCAGCATCCGACACCCAGGCTGGTGGAATAAACCAGGCCCTGAAAGCCACCACATCCTATTTTGCATCATTTGCATTTTTAAAAAAATCTGGGGTAAAAATACACCCCAGAAAAATCTGGAGTAAAAACCAACAAACAAGAAAACCCCTTGTGAATTCACGCTCACAGGGGAAACAGGAGTCAGTCTAGGCTCAAATGATTTTTTAAAAAATCTGCATTATTAAATATAAGTCTTCTTTCTCAAAAAAGCTAATAGAAAGCAAGCAAATAAAGACAAAAACAAAGCGCTGCTTAGTAAGGGCACTCAGAGCACCCTGCTCCAGATGCGGAAAGAGACCCCCAGTGCTCCCGCCAGCGGCTCCATCGCTCGCAGCAGGAAGAGAGGGTGCCGGGCATGCTCTCCAAAGAGCCTGGCCAGAGGGCAGCGGCCCCCACCCCCCAACCTGCAGGAGGGGGAGTTCAGAGGGCCCTCACTGGCTTGTGTTCAGATCCCCCACTTCAGTCAGGGACCTCGGCACCTCTCTCCTCAGTTTCCTCATCTGTAAAACGGGGCTATGACCACGACCTTCCTTACGGGGCAGATATAAGGTTGAAATGGATGAAACGGTCACTGCACATGCTGCCAATGTTGTGACTGTTCTAAAAGGAGCCAGGAAGCCCAAGAGGCTGTCTGTTTTCCTGCCAACATCCCCTCTGTATGCAGACATGGTACCCAGGGATCCGCTGTCCCCTAGGCAGGAAGAAGCCCCAAGGTGAAGGCCCAGAGGAAACCACAGGTCACCCACAGGCAGAGGCCCAGCAGCTGATATCCTGGGGTCTACCTGCCATCTGCCACAGGTGTGGATGATGCAGAGGCTGCGGGCTGGCCTGGATGCAGCCCAAAGGCAGAGGGTCCCTACCAGACCTGCATGCACCTACCACTTACAGGCCGCCCTGCTGTGCCCCGGGGGCCCCTCCAGGTGGGTGGAAGTGGGGCTGGGTGAGGCACCTGTAGAGGGCAGGAGGGGCTTCAAAGTGTGGCCCTGGACCAGCATCAGGGCACCACCTGGGAGGTGTCAGAAATGCACAGTCTCAGGCCTGGCCTAGAATGAGCACCTGCCAGTCCCCAGAGCCTCAGGCAACTCTGTACACATCTGAGCGCACAGGCCTGGGCTGCAGCCTGGCCAGCCCCCCAGGGCCCAGCCCCTTCCACCTTTCAGGGTGGGTTCTGAACCTCACTCTCCCCCTGATGGCTCCTGGGAGGTCTCCAAGGCACCCTGGCTCTCCATGTGCACAATGGCACCCAGCCTGGGCCTGCCCAGAGGCACAAGCCAGACACCCAGAGTCATGGCCTTCTGTCCTCAGGCAGCCCTCACAGCGCCACCACCTTACCCTGCCCCTCGTCCCCCCTCACCTCTCCCCACTCCACAGACCACCCAGTCTCATGGGCCTCTGCTGGGCCAGGTGTCCCCTAGACCCCCCAGGCCCGTCCATTCTCCCAGAGGCAGCTGGAAGGGTCTTGGGAAACGCCATCCGATCCTCTTACCCTGCAACCTAAAACCCTCGGGCTCCCCTTGCCCTCAGGACAAAGCCCCCGCACACCCAGCCTCCCCTGGAGCCTCCTCTGCAGAGCCCTGACTCGAAGGCTCTCAGACTAGAGAAGAGTGGCGATTCCAGAGCCTGCTGCCTGAGCTGACCCAGTGGTCTGGGTGGGGCCGAGCGCGCATTTCTAAGGAGCTCTGGGTGATGTCCACCCTGCTGGGCCACTCCACATGCTTCCCCGGCCCCTGCCCTGGCCCACACTTTGAGCAGTGTGGTTCCATGTCCTGTCTCCCCCCACTGGGGCATCCTCCACCCTCCTCCTGGCCAGTTGCCCCCTGTCCGCGGCCATCCTCGGGGGGTCTCCCCAACCCCACTGCCCTTTCTAGATCAAATGTCCTTAATGCTGTCCCGAGGCACTGCTGTGGCTGTAACTGCTCAGTGACTTACAAGGGAGACTTCATGAACGTCTCTCTCCCCAGCAGGCCTCAGAGACATCAGGCGGTACACAGTCGGTGCTCAGAAAGCTGCTGGGTGAATGAATCACTCTGACCAGACACAGCTCTGAGTCAGACTCCCTGGTTCACTATGTACTAGCTCTGAGGCTTCCATGGCACCTTCCTGAGGTCCTCCTGCCTCCATTTCCCCTCTGCACTAGCACCAGTTGTGTAAGGTGCCCAAACAGTGCACACAACAAGCACTCAGCCAAAGTCAGCAGCCACCAGGACAGCCTTCCAGCTGCCCTGCACGGTGGAAACAACTGGCCTGGCCTAGTCCTCCCAGCTGTGTTACCTTGGGCGAGTCACTTGACCTCCCTGGGCCTCAGTTTCTTCATCTGCAAAGTGGGGATGCAAAGCACAGAGAAATCTAGTAGCTAGGACCACCTTCTCCGTGGCACTGGCTACACACCAGGCACCGGGCCGGCACGGGACTCAATCCTCTCTCAGTTCCTCGCCTGCCCACTGCTGGCATGGGGGCCCCGAGGCCCAGGGACTTAGGAAGCACCCTCTCTGCCTTTGCCCACAGCCCTGCTGCAGCAGGCACAGCACCCACCTGTGCACAAAGCAGAGAGCAGCGGGCAGGCCCTGCCCCGCCATCGCCATCGGGCCTCCGCCCGCCGTACCCGGCCCTTCCCAGGCCGAGGGCGCCATCTGCTGGGAGCACAGGGCTCGGCACCCCAGTTCACCCCTTTGCTCAGCTCCACCTGGTCAGGGGCCGATGGGGGGGGTGACCTTTACATGCCCCTGTTCAGCCCCCGGGGCGCCCTTACCCTGACGGTCTTCCCACCTCCGTGACAGACCCCTGGGATTCAACCTTGACCCCCACAGCCCTGGGGGTGGCCCAGGGAGGCTGCGGCAGGGACAAGGACAGGCGATGCTGGGTGCTGGCTCTGGAACCTCCTCTCCTTTCAATGGCATGGTCCAAATTCAGTGGATATTTATGACGCATCCAGTGAGGCAGATCCAAGACTCACGCCAAGGCACTTCCAGGTGTAAAGTCCAGGCCCTTCTGGTGGTCCCTGCCAGTGCTGGGGGCACAAGCCCTCAGAGTCCCTGTGTGCGTCTGGGCTCCCGTCCCCCGGCTGCCTGCTACCCGGCCTTCCTGTCCTGTCCTTCCCTCAGTGTGGAGGAGCTGGGACTACTGGGCTCCGGCTGGCTGTCCTGGCATGGAGCTGTCCACCCTCCTGCCAATCGCCGGGCCATGTGCTCTGAGGACAAGACTTCAGGCCACATGGTCCAGCGGGAATCGTCCCCTGCCTTCTCTGCCTGGGGCTAACTGTTCCATGTCACACTCTGCTGGCCAGCCCCAGCAGAGCCGCGTGTGGCCTCCCATGCCTGACAATCTCCCAGCACTGCACATGGGCTGCCAACAAGCTCTGACAAGGGACACCTTCAGCCTCCAGGCTGCTGACAGAGAAATTGCAGAAAATGCCCGGTCTTCCTCCATGAACCAGAGGAGGAGCGGGAATAGAGGGGGGATGAGGGCCAGGCCCCTGGTCAGCCTGCAGGGTCCAGGGCTCAGCTTTCTGCAGGCAGCAGGTGGCAGGTGACCTGCTCCTGGGAGCAGGTGCCAATGGCTGGACACACAGGCATCAGGAGTCACCCTGGGCCAGTGCTCTTGGTTCGTTCCTTCCGCTGGTGAGAGGGGGATGGGCACCCGGGCCCCGTTACTGCTGCCAAGACTAAGTCACCATCCCACAAGGGAGGCTGGATGCCCGAGCAACTGCCAGGGCCTCTGCCTGCACAAGGCTCGATGGCTGCACGGCACGGCGCTCTTCATGCTCCTGAAGCAGTTCCTAAACCTGACCGGTCACAAAGTGCATGGCCACTGAGACCCCTGGGTCACAGCGCCTTCGGGGCCGAGTCTTAAGAGAGCTGTCACAGCAATCATTGATCGGCGCTCCATAAATACACCACTACCCCCTTCCCATCTTCAACTCTTTTTTAAAGTAATTCTGTGGCATTTAGCACATTCACAATTGTTGTGTAGCCACCACCTCTATCTAGTTCCAGAACTTTTTCATTACCCCAAAGGAAACCCTGTGCCCATTAGCAATAAATCCCCATCCCCCCAACCCCAGACCCTGACAACCACCCGTCTGCTTTCTAACTCTATGGATTTGCCTGTTCTGGACATCCCATATAAACGGAATCATAAAATATGTGTCCTGGCTGGGCACAGTGGCTCACACCTGTAATCCCAGCACTCTGGGAGGCTGAGGTGGGAGGATTGCTTGAGGCCAGGAGTTCGAGACCAGCCTGGGCAAGAGCAAGACCCCGTCTCTACAAAAAATACAAAAATCAGCCAGGAGTGGTGTTGCACGCTTGTAGTCCCAGCTACTTAAGAGGCTGAGGAAGGAGGATTGCTTGAGCCAAGGAGTTTGAGGTTGCAGTGAGCTATGACGATGCCATTGCACCATCTGTCACTAGCCCAGGTGACAGAGCAAGACCCTGTCTCAAAAAAAAAAAAAAAGTGTCTTTTTGTGTCTGGCTTCTATCACTGAGCATCATGTTTGCAAGGTTCATCAATGCTGTCGCACAGATCAGTGTTTTGTTCCTTTTTACGGCTTAGTAATATCCCGTCGTATGGATACACCACATTCAGTTTATCCATCTTCAGTCAGTGGGCACTTGGACTGTTTCCACCTTTTGGCAATTGTGAATAGTGCTGCTATGAACGTTCGCATGCAAGTTCCTTTAACTTGTTTTAAAGTCAGATTTATTGGGGTCTATTTACATAGGGTAAATCTGCCCTTCTTAATGGACATTCCCTGCCTTTCACTGGTCCGGGGTCACCCTTTTCAACCTTCAACCCCTCCCACCTTAGAGATGAGAACACGGGGTCCCAGAGAGGTGTGCTCTGGGCAGTTGGCCTGGGGTCCCCAGCTCTGAGGGGCGGGGCTCTGAGCAGAACTGTGGGACTTCACCTCCAGGTGCTGCTCTGTCCACACCCAGCTAGTACTGGCTTCAGTTCTTTCCTGAGAAAGAGTAGGGACACCTTAGCAAGGACACCTGCTGGTTCTCTTCCTTTCCCTCTGGGTCCCTGCACCAAGCCCCCAGCACTGCCAAGGGGGCCATGTGTGCTCAGCCATGTGCCCTCCAAACCCCCAGGGGGGCCGCCCGAGGACACACACAGATCCGCGGCTTCTCCAGAAAGGGCTCTGAACATGGCACATCCCCTCCAGCTGCCTGGGCCTGGGGAGGTCGCGGTCTGATCCGGCGGACGCTCCGGAGGTTTAGGAGAACACCCCGTATGGCTAGAGGGCGAGAGATCTCACGTAGAAAGATCTCAGCAAAACCAGACAGTTTTGCAGGAGAATAAAAACTGCCAAAATTCACTTGAGAAGAAATAGACACACAAACAGACCTCGAACTAGGGAAGAAACAGAAAAAAGTTGTCCAAGGATTCACTCCAAGAACGGCAAAGGCCCAGATGGCTGTGCGGCCCGCAGCTCCTTCAGACTCGGAGGAACGGACGGTTCCCGTGCTCCGAGCTGTTCCAAAGAGCGGGCAGAGATGCTGTGCAGTGGGAGGAGCAGGGCCTAACACCCAAGGCTGAGAACTTGTTAAGAAAGGGTGAGCTCGGGGCTTCCTTGGGCTTGCCTGCGCCCCAGCTCCTGTGGCCAGAGGGTGATGATGATGACAATGCTGGCCTCAGCCTGGGGATGCGAGCGGGGCACAAAGCACCTCACGTCTGCGCCCGGGCTGGCGGCTGCCTACGCCGGGTGGGGGGTGTGCACAACAGGGCCCACCTTCGGTGCACGGGAAGCAGCCCCCATGAGAGGGAAGGGTCTGGAGGAAGAGTCCATACAGAGAGGCACCAGCAGAGGCCTGGCCTCGGGGGCCCCACGGGTACTCCTGAGGTGGCCCACCCCAGCCCTGGGGCCTCTGCCTGCTTCCCCCAGAACGATGTGCATCCTAACCAGAACGTGACCCATCCCTGGTGACCAAGAAACTGCCCAGCCCCGCCCCAGCTCCCTTACCCCCTCCCTGCTCTCCCCACTGGGACCCTGTCCCAGGTGCCCGAGACAGCGTGAACGGTGGGGATGACAGTGTGAGCGGCATGGGGTGAAAGACGCCCTCGTTGGCTGTGTGACCCCTGTAGCCCCTCAGTCTCTCTGAGCCTGTTTCCGGCTTTAAGCTTCTGCACTTGTAGTCCTGGCTGCCTCTCAGGCCAGGGCAAAGGTTGAATGCCACAAGCAGTTTGTAAACGGCAGAGGGCTTGTCACTGCTGTTACTCCCTTGCCCTGGCAGGGTTTTTGGGCTTTGAGGATGCCTCTCCATTTGCCCCCAAAAGTCCTGCTGCTGACTCCAATAATCACAATCCCCGTTCCCTGTGCCAGACCCTGAACACAGCTCCGCATCTCACAGCACCCCGCGGAGCCGACCGAGAGGAAGAGCAAGTGCACGCCACGTGTGTGAGCGCGGGGAGGACAGGCAGGGAGGGAGGGGATGATAAGCAGAGTGGGGTCAGGCAGGCCACCCGGTGGACAAGCGGAACTCAATCCTGCCGGGGAGCTCCAGGAACCTCCGTAAAGGACATGTTTCCTTGGTTCTCCCCCCGGGAGGAAGCTGGGGTGGACATACACCAACTCCTGCAGACACTGGTGAAGGGCCCCTTAGGGCGTTCACCTCCCTGCACTTCTGGCCTCCCCTGAGACACAGAAAGCACCTAGGCAGAGAGACTACTCCGGGGCGGGGCCTGACAGCATCCGCTATGCCTCCACCAGACGGGGGATTAGCACCAGTTTGTTCACAAAGAAAGCAAAGCTGGCTAAGCTAGCACAAGGTGAGGCAGGTATCCGAAGCCAGGTCTGTCTGCCCGCACACGATGCCTTCTTTGCACTTCCTCCTGCCTCTGTCTAACCCGGGATGGATGGGCTGTCGGGGGAGCCAGACAGGCACATTTAGAAACAATTCTTTCCAGAGTAGATGGCAAGACCTCATCGAGAACCTCTCCCACCCCAGAAACACCCAGGGTGACATTCTCTCCAGCTAGTGGGAGCTGGGCTTCCACGGATTATTAAATGGATTTGTTCCTCCCTCTAGTGTGTGTTTCCTTCAAGGCCGCATGCAGGACAGAGCATTAACAAAGCAGCCAGCCCAGGGCAACATCAATCCAACAAATACAACAGCCCGAGAGCTTTGATTTAATAAAATCAGCCCCCACTGGGCCGCTTTAATTGTTTCCAGATTCTGAAAACATTTGAAAAGAGGAAGCAAACGGGAAAATCCACCTCTGGCTACCGCAGCATCAGGCGCGCCGTGCCGAACGTCTACGGGGGCTGCGTCCTCAGAGAGTCGCCCAAGCAGAGGGAGCAAAACCTTGGCTGTCACTGAGACAAATGGCCGGGAGGAGGAGGACGCCAGGAGGGAGGCTCTCTCCATCCATCAGGCAGGGGGAACAGCTGGTCACCAGGGTGACCACCTTGGCCTCAACAGAGGGGCGTGTGCTGGGAGCCGGGGCAGTGCTGTTTTGTCTCCCCAGGACCAAGGGGTTGTGCTGTGGCAGGCAGGAGCCCCAGGGGTCTGCTCAGCAAGCTGGTGGCCCAGGGAGGCTGCCACCGAGCATCTGTCCAGTCCCTTCTGGCCAGGTGACCCTGGAGGAGTGAGGCCCTGCCAGGCCCCGCAAAAGGCCATGTGGCAGCGTCAGAGGAAGAGCGTGGTGGGTGGAGTCCCGTGGACTTGGGTTCAAGTCCCAGCTCTCTCAGCTGTGCAGCCTCAGGGAAGTCACTCACCTTCTCTGAGCCTTGGTCTTCACACGTGCAAAATGGGCTGCCTATACAAATTCCAAAAGCCCTCAAAAGTGTCCACAGAATGCAGCTACATGTTGGCACTGCCCCAGAGGCTGGTTGCTCAGTGACACAATGTGTATGTAAGGCACAGGCACCCTACCTACAGTGCCACCCTGTCAATGGGGCCTGGTGCCAGCCCTGGTATGGGGGAGCCCAGAGACCTGCAAGCCCAGGCAAACCTGCTGCCAAGTGCCGGGGCGCAAGGGCACCTGTCATGTGGTTCCTGTCCAGCGACACTGGGTTTGAAGGTGGGCACAGAAAGCTGGACTGAGGGGCTTCAGGGAAGGTCTGGGCATGCAGACCTTGGGAGGAAGCTCCGGGGAGGCAGGAGTCCCCTGCTGTCTTGGTTCCCTGCCCCACAGGCCACTTGCATTCTGTGTGTGTAAGAATCTCTCTAATCAGGAAAGATTGTTATCTCCCTAAAACACAAGGGTGAGCACACCCACACACACACATGCATGAGCGCACGCACACACACACACACACACGCACACACGCTAACAGGCCTGCTCCCACCCTGAGCTGACGCAGATGACAGCCTGCCACGGTCTGTGTGTTACAGGTCAATTACATCCGCCTCCCAGCCTGCCTCTGGTGCCGCTGGCGAGGTCATTTCACCCTCTGCCTGTCTCCCCATCTCCCCATCTTGGGACACAGAGGAAGGATGTGGGATGCTCCCCTGGGAGGGGCCCGGCAGCCCTCAGGAGGCCGCCACCCGTCAATCAAAGGAGTAAATTGGAGGTGGGGGCGGCTCATTTATTTTCATCCCTTCATATTAAACAGCAAGGTAATAAAAGAAAAAAAAATGGTGCGGTTCCCACCTGGCCTCGGGCAAGTTTCTGAATGGCCCTGCCCCTGGGTTTCTCCACCAGAAAATGCAGGCCACGCCCCCACTACCCTGCCCCCACCCCACCCGGCCACATCCAGAAGCCCTTGGCACAGCGGATTCATCCTTCCCTCTTGGCGTCTTCTGCAGCCTGCCCTTCCCTGCCTTACTGGGCCCTGGTCATTAAAATCGGGACCCATTAGAAGGCAGGGAAAGCCTGGCCCCCGACGCCCCAGGTAGAAATGGGCCCCGCTGTTTAGATCCTGTGTCTGGACAGCTTTGAATGTGGGGAGAGCGTGGGGATCCCAAAGCCCACCACGAAGGGCGGTGGCTTGAAGGCGCTCACCCAGGAGGGCAGGCGCAGACAGAACCCACACCCCAGGAGGAAGGTGGGGTGGTGCCCAGACAGCTGTACCCCCTGCTGCTGAGTCTGTGCTGACAGCTGAATTGTCCAGGCCTCCGGGGAGCCCCAGGGACAGCTGCGCACCAGGATCACAACAGCAGCAGAGCCCTGACCCGCGCCTCAGGCTTCACCCCTATCCTTCCCAGCCAGACACGGTTGAATCAGACACCTGGACGTGGACAAAGGCCACCTTTGTCCTAAGCAGCTTGCAGCCCAAAGCTGGCCTCCCTGACCTACAGCCCCCCAAAACAGGTACCACAAACTAGGACCCATACCTGGGCAGGGTCCGGCCGGGGAAGGGGTGGTGGCCCGTGTGCAGAGTGCAGATGAGGTCAGGTGGGGGCTCAGTGCAGTCACTAGATGGTGGCCTTATTACTGTCATCACCACCATCAGGAAGAGGACCTGAGGGGTACAGCTGCAGCTACATAAGGGCTGAGCAAGGCCTTGTGCCAAATGACCCTTCTGCACCAGTCCTCCAGAGCCCCAGCCTGGCCATGCCCTGTGCTGGGCACCAAGGGCTCAGGGAGGAGATGGCCCCTTCCCTGGAGAACGGGTGACCCCCAAATGACCCACCAGGTGATCGCATGGACAGCGCTACATGAATGCAGAGGCAGGAGAGGGGCCATTAGGAGGTGGGGGTGGTGGAGGGAACCCCCACTTCCTTACCACCATGGCAAACCAGTACACATCACTCATTCAACCCTGATGACAGTCCTCTGATATGGGCACTTCTGTTAGCCCATCTCCCAGATGAAGACACTGAGGCTCAGCGAAGCAACTCGGCTGAGGTCAACGGTTAGTCTGCAGTAGGCCTGGAGCGTGAACCATGCATCTGGCTCCACAGCCCATGTTTAACAACCACACTCTGCTGTCTCTTGCACAGCAAGGAGTGTATCCATACAGTGTACTGGTTGTCTGAGGAGAGGCTATCTATGGCGGGTTCTGCAGGATGAATAGGAGCTGACTGGGCAAAGGAAACAACTCAGGGTCAAGGAAAGCGCGGATGTGCTAAAGAGAATGGAGAAAGTGAGTACAGCTGGGAGGAAAGGCAAGTCAATGCCTGGCACATAGTAGGTGCTCAGTAAGTGTTTGCTGCACCAGGTGCCAGGTAGCAGGGGAGAGCAGTGAGACACAGCTTGCAGGGGTGGGCTGAGGAATCTGGCTTTGCCCCTCATCCCACATGCATGCACACAAGTCTCTTCCCCCCACCCCAATCACCGTCCCCACTTCCCTCCTGCAGCCCCCAGCAGAAGGGCGAGCCCTCCCCTCCACACCAGGTGTCCTTGGGAGCCACCAAGGGTATGCCTGAGAAAAGAGGAGACTCGGGCAGGGACGTGGCGGGCTGCAAAAGCTGCTCCACTTTGCTTCTGGATTGTTACGGGTTTGGAAAATACACCGGGGCGGGGGTGGCTAGCTGCCTGCTGTGGCCCCCACTTCCTGGGCACCTTGGTGGGGAGAGGGCCTTGGATGCGGCTCTGCCTCCGGCGAGGGGCGGGAGTCTCGGGGGAGGCCAGCCCAGGCAGCCACCGCCGCTGCTCTGATAACCTTCAGCCCTGACCTCATTTCCCACCGAGGCTCACGCAATTTCTTCCAATTTTCCACATAATTAGCTGAGCGGGAGACGCATCCCCTGCTCTGGAGGCCTGGCCTCCGAGGCAGGAGGAAGCCAGCTGCTTCAGCGCCTAAGGGCCTGTGGCTGAGGGCAGAGCCACCCCCTGCAGGCTCCCTCCTGTCCCCAGGCTCGGCTGGCACGGGACATCCAGCAGGAGGAAGGGGCAGGACGTGGGGCATGGAGTCCTACAAACCCAGGTTCAAATCTCTGCTGCCCACTCGCCATGTGGCTCCAGGCTGGTCCTCAGCCTTTCAGGCCTCTGGAACACACGGGTTGCATATGGGATTCAAAGTGCCCAGTGCCTGGAAGGGTCCACTAGAGCCCCTCTCTGCCCTACCCCTCCCAGCCCCAGCACATGCCTAGAAAATGTTCACCCCTCCTTCCTGCTGGCCCCCCCTTTCCTTGGAGGCCCCAAACTACCCCCCTCTGTGAGAGGTAGGGGTGCAGTGTCAGGAGGGCGGGTCTAGGCATCTTACAGCCTGGCTCCCACCAGCTCTGTCCGTTGTCTGCTGTGTGACAGTCAGCAGCACAGACCCACTGGCCTCGGTCTTGCCATCTGTGAAGCAGGCACAACAACAAACTGGGAAGAAACAGGTCCACGTGCTGGAGACCCTTGGTGCCACTGCTAAGCATCTAAAGCGCGTGCTCAGCTCCTACAGCTGGGCTCCTTTCCTAGTGGACACTGTCATCCCTGCCTGGTTGGAGGGCAGCCCCCAGATGGTTCTAGAATGCTTGCCATCAACAATCCCCAATTTGGCTCAACAAATGCAGGAAGTAGAGGGGTAAAGGCCTCCCTGATGGGCACCGAAAAGCACTCACTTGCTCCGTAGGCCTCAGTTTCCCCAACTGAGCAATGAGCAAGGTCATCTCACCCCACCTTATACATCGCTCCTTCCTGACTGCAGAAGGTGTTCCTGGAAAGAGAAGACACACGCCTGACAGCCCTACCTGGAGCAGGAATGGGTCACCACAGCCCCCAAGGTGCCCGGCAACTAGGACAGGTTCACCCTTCCCGGAGAGGACACCCCTCTCAGGTGGGTGGCGTGGGGTGCCCCTCCTCCTCTCTGGGGAGCCCTGGGCTCCTTGGAACGGCCTTCCTTTGACAGCATGAGCAATGCCCTTCCTCCCTCCCTCTGGAGCCCAGCGACGTGGCCCGAAATCCATCATTCCACCTTGTCTGTCCAGGAACCCACGGGCCGCCAACCACTCTCCCAGGTAGTGCAGCAAATGTCCTCAGGCAGAACCAGGCACAGCACGCCCAGAAAACATCAAGGCCAGAGTGCTGTGACTGTGGCCCTGGGCTGCTCATCAGAGAAATGTGACACCTGCATCACCTATGTAACACAAGCCTCGTGCTCCAGGGTGCAGGTGATGCTTGGGCACCCTGTTTCCTGTGCATAGCAGAGCGTTCCCATGGCCTGACCAGAATATTCCTCCCTCATGAAATTGAGAACCTGCCCCAAACCTGTGGTCTTTCAGTGCCTGCCCCCAGCAACAGCAGGGAAAGCAGCGACTGCCAGAGCCAGCCAATTTTAGAGAGAGCTATCAGGGAAGACTTCCTGGAGGAGGTGATGCCTGAGATGAGGAGTTTGCCCAGAGGACAAAGGAAGGGCAAGGGGAGCCCAGTTACAACAGAAGTCTAGGCATATCCAGGAAAACGCCAGAAGTGGCTGAGTTGGGGAGGGATTTGAGGGGTGAAGTCTGCAGGGCACAGACTAGGGTGCACCCCTGTGGGTCCCAGACGTTCCGACTCAGCAGGAGGAGGGCAGCACCTCTGAGCAGCCAGCGCTTGCTCATTAGCAGCAGTCACGTCTGCCTCCACCCACCGGAGGGTGGCTGCAAGCTCCTTTCCGTTTTGTTTACGAAACCGGCTTGCAGGCAGTCAAGATTGGTGACAAGCTTTTCCTGCTGCAGCAAGCTGGTTTCAGCATCCTGTCTACACCCTGTGCATCCACCCACAGGCCCTCATCCTTCTAATTCCGCTCTTGTTTGCCCTTAAGAATAACAAAATTGTATTTCCCCTTTGCATCGCTCCCGACTCAGCTACACGGGGAGCAGCCCTCCGGCTGCATGTTTACTGCACATTTATAACACGCCAGACACTCCAAACACCTCAGAGGTGCCTACTTGTTTACTCTTCACCACGGCTCTCTGAGGCTGCCATGCTGTTACTTTCCCATTTCTCAACAGAGAGTTAAGGCACAGAGAGGCCAAGACACTTGCCTGGCATCACACAGCATGTAAGCGGAGGAACCCAAGTAAGGACCCAGGACACCTGACCTCAAAATGCAAGAACTTAGCTCAACCCCTTGTCCCTCCTGGTCCCAGCCGCCCACAAGCTCCAGACATACCAGAGACCAATTTCACATCCTTTTCCCCTGACTCCACACATGTTGAGACAACAGCTGCTGGCAGGCTGCGCAGGCAGGGAGGGCTCGAGACACGAAGAGCATGAAGGCCTGCCTGCCCGACACCACCCACAGACGGACCCCACTTCCTCTCGCCCCAGGTCACTCAGAAGGCGATTCTTAGGTCTCAGCTCCAGGTCTTCAGAGACAGCCTGGTGCAAAGGACAGACAGACAGTGGGGGATGCTCTCAGCACCACTGAGTCAGAAATAAAATACATAGGGCGATGGCGAGGCAGAAGGAAACAACGTTAAATAAAGACGGGGCCCCGGAAACCTCAGGCGCACCCCAGAGTAGAGGCATGGAACCCCAGTGAGAGCCGGCTGGGCGCGAGGCCAGGGCTCCCCTCCACCTGGACCAGCTCGGGGCCAGAAGTGCCACTCAGCTGCACCGGGCCAGTCTGAGACAGGGTCCCCTGTAGGGTTTCCCTGTGCTCCTAAAAGGTTGGGGGGAGGCAGACATCACATTCCACACCTGAGATATTACATTACACCCCATCTGTCACGGGGCCCCTCTGTCCCAATGTGAAACCCCATGCCCTGGCAGGACAGCTGAGGCCCTCTGAGAGGGGCCCCCCTGCCCTCTCCCAGTGGCTGTACCCCACGAGACCTAACTCCTAACCTCCACTTGGAACACCCTCCCTGCTTTCCCCACCTGGAAGTCTCGAGAGTCTGTGGAGACGATGCTTAGGGTTGCTGCCTCCTGGAAGCCCTCCCCAGGCCCCAGGGCAGTAGGGAGCCCGCTAAGCTCTATTCTAGCACTGAGTTATCCGTACATCCATCTCCCCTGCCCACCAGCAGCTCCGTGAGGCCAGGACGGCTGTTGAGACCTGGCACATAGTAAGCTGAAGATATGAAATAGAAATGGTGGCCAGGAGGGGTGGCTCACGCCTGTAATCCTAAGACTCTGGGAGGCCGAGGTGGGAGGATTGCTTGAGGCCAGGAGTCCGAGACCAGCCTGAGCAAGAGTGAGACCTTGTCTCTACTAAACAGAGAAAAATTAGCTAGGCGTGGTGGTGTGTGCCTGTAGTCCCAGCTACTTGGGAGGCTGAGGCAGGAGGGTCACTTGAGCCCAGGAGTTTGAGGTTGCAGTGAGCTACGATGATGCCACTGCACCCAGCCCCAGTGACAGAGTGAGACAGTGTCTCAAAAAAAATAAAAAGAAAAAAGAAAAAGTGGCCATTTCATAAGGTCTGATCTGATCCTAGGTGCCTCCCAAGTGTCTGTGGGATGAATCGGTGGCTCCTGTGGGTCACGTCCAGCAGGCAGAAGAAATTCAAGTTTTAAAGCATGAGCCACATCCACATGGGCCCACCCCAGGGATTCTCAAACTGCAGCGGGCGGGCCAGCAGCATCAGCATCACCTGGGAACTTGTCAGGAATGCAGATTCTGAGCGGGAAACTCTGGGAGTGCCAGCAACCCATGCTTCCCAAGCTCCCTGGGGGATTCTGATGCACACTCAAACCTCAGATCCCTTTCCTAAAAAGTGCAATGTAATAGGCTGTGAATTTCTAACACGCCAAAAAAAAAAAAAAAAAAAAAAAAGGTTTGGTGATCTTTGATTCATCCTTGCAAACAAACAGGATAGTAACGTGAGGAGGAAAGTGACCTGAGTGAAGGCTTTTCTGAGCAGCATTTTGAAGTTGCAACCTCCTTCCCTCCCTGCATCCCCCAAGGCCGGGCTTCATTTTTCCCCAAGCCTCAAATCACTAATTAGCTGTCAGGAGTATGCAGGCTAGCCCCGCCCCCTCCCTCCCTGACAATCTGCAACCCGCCACAGTGTGTTATTTATCTGTTCCTTCATCATCTCCTTCCCTGCTAGAAGCTCAGCTCCCTGAGGGCAGGGATCGTTGTCTGGTTTGTTCACTGCTCAGTCCCCAGCGCCTAGAACAGGGCCTGGCATGCAGTAAGTGCTCAATAAACACTGAAGTGATGACTGAAGGAACCTGGACACTTGCTTAGTTCTTTTCAGCTCACTTTGCAACACATTCTGGATGCTCACAGCAAGCTTGAGAGGGACAGAGCAAGTGATACTCCTACACCCAATGTGCAGATGAGGAAACTGAGCCTTGGGGAAGGTCGGACTTGCCCAAGGTCACACGGAGCCTCAGACTCCCACTCTGGTCTGAATGCTAATCCAGAGCCCTGTAATTTGTTGGCAAGTTCAGGCTCCGGGGATCAAGGTTCTGGCCTTGCCCACAAGTAGGCCCCAGAGGGCCGCAGCCTGACGGCGTGAACAAAACGGAAACTGTTACCCTGGAAATCACCGATTCAGCAATGGAGGAGGGAGGCCACAGCGGGCTTCCTCTGAAGTCTCGGCATGCAGCGTCAGGGCCATGCCGGTGATGCCTGCCATCCAAGAGGCCCCCGGTGCAAAGACACACAGCTAATTAGCTGTCAGCAGCGATGCAAACTCTAGCCTGGCCCCCTCCCCGACAATCTCTCCCACAATCGCCCTCTGCCACCGCGTGTCACCGCATGATAAAAGGAAATATGTTCAAAGCAGAACCACTAACAAGAGACGGGAAGGCTCGGAGAGGCAAGGAGAAGCAGATTGCCTCTGACACTCTCCCAGGAAAGGGGGATAAATTAAAACCATTAAAAAAATAATTTGTCATCGTCGGTTTTCAGAAAGAAGTTATTCTTGAAGGGTAGGCTTCTTGTTCAGGCGTTCTGCATGTCCGTTGGGGGCTGCCAACAAAGTGGTTACAGTGTGGGCTCTGGATCCTTTGTACGGGTGTGACCTTGGGGGAGTCACTCATCTGTAGTGCCTCAATTTGCCCATCTGTAAAGTAGGGGTGATAACAGTCTCTGTATAAGGTTTGGGGGAGATCCTATGAGATTAGTGTGTTTTAAGTGTTTAACACCCTGGGGACATCCTGAACATGTAATAACTCATAGTGCTTTTGCACTCGTGCTGCTGCTTAGCTGTGGAAATATGGTCAAATTCTTAACCCCTCTCAGTTTCCCCATCTGTAGAATGGGGGTGATAACAGCTCCAGCCTCAGAGTTATCGGGAGGACTGAATAAATTCAAGTATATAAGGTGCTTAGAATACACCTGAATAGATGTTTGCTGCATGGATTATCTGTTCGAGGGCATTTCCTAGGCCCTGTGGACACAGTAGAAGGTGGGTGGCCTCAGGATAAGGGGGACCAGTAAATTTGAAGCCCTCTCCTGTGTCTGCTGTGTCCCCTTCCACCAGACGAGTACCCTCACCTGAGCTTGTTCTTGCCTCTCCCATGAGGCCTCCACGGCAGTGGCTGGAAGTACTGCCTGGTAGTGAGAACCAGCTGTGCTGCTCTGGAGATGTGAGCACCCTCTCTGTGCCCCCTTCTGCAAAGGGCAAGGAGAAGCACACCAACTGCCTGCCCTGACTGCACCCGCACGGGAAGTCAGGCACAGCTCCAAGCTCTAAGTGAATTCACTCCCTGAGTTCTGGCGGCAGCCCATTGTGCAAGCAGGCTCCCTGAGGCCCTGAGAGGCAAAGTCATTTCCCCACAGTGGCACACCCAGCGAGTGGTGGCGCTGGGACTTCTGCCCCTCTACAGCAGGTGTTCCAGGACTGAACCACGCACTCAAAGGGCTCCACACGTGCCTGGGTGGTGCCAGGGCAGAGGTGCAGTCCTGAGCGTGCCTCAGGAAAGCCCCGACAGGAACACAAGCTGAGACCGTGTTTCCCAGGGCAGAAGGACAGGGCCTGGGTCACAGGGGAGGCCTAAGCCCTCCAGGCTGTGCAGGGTGAACGGGGGGGGGGGGGGGGGGGGGGGGGGGGGGGGGACTGGGAAAGGCGAGGGGCTGGTGGCTTAAGCACTGACTGAGCCCCCGATTCCCACATGCCAGGCCTCTCCCCAGGAGACCCATCAGGACAGAGCTGGGGTAAAACTGGGCATCACGGGCTGTCTTGGCTGAATCCCCCTCCCAAAATGCCAGGGCAGGCCTCACCCCTTCTCCAACCACCTCCCTGCCTTCTTTCTGCAGCTGGGCCGGGGCAGGTCCACAGCTGTCCCCCGGAACAATCAGGCTCACATCTCAGTGCTGACACTGAGGCCACGCACAGATTCCCAGCCCTCTCTGCCAAGCCCTGGGTGCTTCTCTCTCCAGGATGACCATGCAGGGGCAGGGATTCCCCACGCAGCCTGGGGGCAGTAGGCAAGCACAGAGCGGATGCTGGACGCAAGCAGGGGCACAAGTTCCTCCCTGGCATGGGGGCATGGGCTGGAAGGGGCCTTTTGGGGCAGCCCCTGTTGCCGTGGAAATTGCTCCTGCCAGAGGAGTCCTCTTAGTTGAAATGTTTGGCCTGACAAGTGTCAAGGTCCCTGACATTAAGCCACAGTGTGACCCCTGACACCAGAGGCGACCACAGGGCTGGGTGGCCGGGTGCTACAGGAGGGCAGGTGGGCTACCAGGCTGGGACTGCCACCAACAGTGGGCACTGCTGCTGGGGAGCCAACCCATGCCTTGCTGGACCCCCTACTCCTGGTCAGGCTCACAAAGGACACCAGCCCAGACTCCCTCCGCTGCCTGATCTCAGTCCCTTCCCACTAAGCGCTGGCCAGATGGAGCACAAACCCCTGCAGCGGGTCCCCCCCTCCAGGAAGCCAGGTCAGGACCCCCTCTGTGTGTTTCCAGCAGAGCCCTCTGCACTGGACCGTCCCTGCTGTCTGCTAATTGATCTTCCTCTACCTCCTCCTCCTTCCTGGCTCCCACTCTCTGGCCCTGGTCCTTGCACAGGGAGATAAGCCCCAAACAGGAGGACAGGCAGCTCCCTTTCCCAGCCCTGTGCAACTCTGTGCTAGGTGCTTACCCTTTCTCTGCCTTGGCTCCCCCTGGGACAAAATGGGCTGTCCACAAGGATCTCTAAAACTATCCCCCCAGAATTGTGACTGTGGTCTTTATTCTGACACCCCATCTAGTCTACTTGTATTTAGATCCCTCAGCCTCTTCACATGGAAAGCAGAGTCTTCAGGTGCCCAGAGCACACAGCAGGGAGTGGAGCACTCGGTGGGGGATAAGCACATGGTGGGGGTGGAGCACACAGCCCAGGGCTGCACACAGTGGGCTGTGCAGATGTGTGGCTGGGAGGCACACCTAGGGCCCTGGTGTCCCCAGGGCACACGCACCCCACCTCGAGTGATTTTCTTTTCCTTCTTTCTGCCACCAGCTTCCTGTCTCTGGTGAGCCTGCAGAGCCCCCATTCCTGGCCCTGAGCCCCGCCCTCCCTCAGCAAGGGTCAAGGCCCGCCCAGGCTCCAGGACCCGGAGGGGCCTCCCAGAAGTGGCTGACGTGGAGGGGGAGCAGTGGCCCCCAAGTGCTGAAAGGTTGCCATGGCAACCATGCAGCGGCCAGCTGGCAGGAGTGAGCCGGCAGAACAACCCGCCTGGCCTCCCCCAGGGAGAGGGCCAGGTCGGGCTGGGGATCTGGGGGGGGGGCATGTGGGTGGGGCTCACAGCCGCAGCCCCCTGGAAGGCTTGGCAAGCGCTGACATGACACGTTTGTCCCTGACATGACACGTTTATGCCTCTCGGAGGAGAGCACAGTGACCCCGCTGGGCGGGCCCCCAGGCAGGCTGGACATCTGGGAAAACCCCTCCCAGCCCGATGCCTTTGATCACCCACGCCCCAGTCCCCAGTCCCCCTACAAGGTGGGGGGGACTCCCACTGGAATCCCTGATGGCGGCAGGCAAAGGCCCCACCTCCCCCTCCACCTGGAGGCTGCAGGCTGTGCTGCAGGAGGCCTGAGCTTTGTGGGTTTTGCCGCTGCTGTCTCTGCAGCTCATAGTAGGGACCCAATGAAAATGTGTTCAACAAACAACGAATAAATGGGCATTTTCATAACTTCCCTTCACTGCAAACCAGGGAGGGAGCGGAGGGGTGCGGGCCTGGGACACGTGCTCTGCACACGTGCTCTGCGAGTTTGAACTCAGTCTGTCCACTCCACCCTGGCGAGGCCCTCGAAGGCGCTGGACTATTCCAGGCTGCGGATGGGCCTGAGACTGCCCTCATGATTTACACAGAGTGGCCCGGCCTCTCGGCCCAACTCTGTTCCTCCTGTTCCTCCTGAGAGCGGGTGGGGAGGCCCTTGCTCCACGCCAGGCCTCCCTAGGCACCACATGTGCACCCCCACCTCAGCTGACATCCTCCCCGAACTCAGCAAGGGTATTCTGCCCACTCTACAGATGAAAAAACTGAGGCCCAAAAGTGAGTCAAGTTGCCCAAGATTTCTCTGCAAAGCAAGGATATAAGTCCAGCCCCGCACAGTCCCTCCCACCCCCCTGGAATCTCGGGGCGGGGGCAAGAAATCACCTCTCCTTATGCATTCGTGCGAACGGAGGCCAGGGAAGATGATGATAAACATCCCAGATGTTCAGGGAGATGCCCAAGTTTAGGTTGTTTTTTCTTTTCAATAGGAGTGATTTATAAAATGCTTAACTAAATGTGATTTCATCTTTCATATCTTTTAAGAATTCTCCTATAAATCGATTTACAAATATATAAGAAATATCCTTCTTCACACCATGTGCTCCAGTGGAAACATGGCACAAAATGCAGAGAGTTGTTCCAGTGTGTTCTCCACCTCTTAGACTCATACAGCAAGCGCAACCCACCCTTCATTTCTTCAGCCTCACACATCCTACCCTCACCCAAAGACTCCAACTTCGCCTAATGGCAAGAGCCACACCATCCAACAGAAAGTACCATGATCATGGAACGTTCTAGATCTGTGCTGCCCAATGTGGCAGCTACCAGCCACACGTGGTGAGCACTAAAAATTCAGCTAATGCAACGGAGGAACTGAATTTTTCACTGCATTTCATTTGAATTTAAATGTAAGTGGCCACATGTGGCTGATGGCTCACCCAGTGACAGCACTCGGTGCTGCAGCTCTGGAGTAAGACCTCTGCTGTTCAGTATGAGCATGTCCTGAGGCCAGAGGGTGTGCAAGCAAAGGATGAGACCCTGGGCCTGACTACGCCGCGGGGCCAGGCCAGTGTCCGGCGATCGGGACAGGACCCGGGTCTGAGCCGGCAGATACACTCAGGTGGAGAAGGTGGAGTCTGGGATCCCGGATGGAAGCCCCGCACCAAGCTGAGAGACTGGACGACAGCTCCACCAAGGGACATGCCCACAACCCTACGCAAGTGCCTCTGTCGCTCCATGCCTCAGTTTACCCATATGTACAGAGGCAGCAATAACAGCACCAGACCTAAGGCTGCTGTGAGGTTAAATGAGCTAATGCGGGTGAGTCACTTAGAACATGCCTGGTTTCTAAACAGCACCCCATAAATGTTAGCTGTCATTCCCATAATTACATGTTTGTTGGGTTGTTTCCCTACTGGAAGCCTCCTGCCCTCCAACCCCCAGTGCTGTCTGAGTCTCACACCCCCTACGTGGTTTTACAGGAATAAACTCCCTTCAGCCCCACAACACTATGAGGGAGCCGACATTATTCTCCCATCTTACAGATGGGGAAGTTGAGGCACAGGGACGTTAAGGACTTGCCCTAGGTCACACAGGATTGAAAAGTAGGCACTGACTACTTTTCAGATGGGGAAACCAAGGCCGGGAGGGGTATCATCTCATCAGTGGTCCTGGATCCCAAAGCCAGGACACAGCGGGCTCTCGAGCCTCCCAGGCAGCAGTGGTGGGGGGAGAAGCCTCTGGAAGGGCTGAGGAGGCAGGCACAGAGGTGCGGACAGCAGGCTGGGCTTCTGCCACTCGCTCCATCCCTGCTTCTCACACCCACCCCGTGGGGAGCCGGAAGCTGGCAGCACCGACTGCTACCACCGCCTCTCTCTCCCTGCCCATCTGCTCCCGCACTGGGATCCAGGCGGGCGGCGGGGCCCTGCCGAGACCGCCTGCTGCAGCAGGGTGGGGCTCCCCCGCCTGCCCCCCTTCTCCCCGGTTTGGGGGTCACTGGGGGCCACAGGACAGAGCTCAGAGCACAGTGTAGTGGGCAGAACAGGCCGGATCCCCCCCCCCCCAGTGCTGGGGCTCTCCTGGGGCCCCGGCTGCCACGTGTGTAAAATGCGCACAGCGCGTGTCGTGGATGTGACTGTGGCTCTGAACCAGCGCCTGCCCCACGGCTGGGCACCCCTCCCCCCACCCGGTCCTTCTCTTGAGGTCTCCTGACTCCCATTTCAAATCCGTCCTGCTGTCCCAGGAACATAGTCATCCTTGTCACCCGGTGTGTAGCCTGATGTAGGATCAGAGCAAGCAAGGTGGGGAGGATGTGTGGACAGGGGTGGGTGAGGGACTTCTAAACAGCCTCCCCAATTCATAGCAAAGCCCCCAGTGGCTAAGAGCCCAGAGCCACCCGTCTCAACCTATGACACTCGAGGCCAGACCTCCTGGGGCTCAGGGGCTCCTCCTGTGGGGCAGTCCCGCTGCAGGGCCACCTAACAGCCAACAGAGCATGTCCTGGGTACCTGCTGTGTGGGAGAAGCTAAGTGACACTGTCTTGGGGGTCAACACGTGTCCAGCCCAGGCAGCCATGAACCAGGTGCAGGCACCTGGGCTGAGGGAGGGCACAGGCAGGGCTCTGTGGGGAGAAGGGTGGGGTCCTAAGGGTTGGGGAGGGCCCAGTGGGCAACCCAGGACCTCCCCTCACTCCCCTTGCCTCCAACACCTTCCCAAGAGAGGGATCCAGCATCGGCTCTGCTGCTCTGGCTGTGTGAGCCCAGGCCAGCTACTCAACCTCTCTGTGCACCAGAGCACAGCTGGGATAGGAATCGTGCGCCCTCCTGGGGCGATGCAAGAGGTAAGACGAGCTGATGTCTGGTACAGGGCAAGTGCTCCATACCGGCAACTAACTGGATGATGGGGATGAGGCTGCACCCCCCAAGGCAGGACCCCGATCCCTCTCTGGAGGGGGGATCTGGCCTCTGTTTCTGAGCCAGCTCCACCCCACCTCTCCTCCATGCCACGCTCCAGCCACTCAGAACCTCCTTTGCCGCCTCTGAGCCCACGGCACCCAGCCTGGTCCCACCCCCGGCCTTGGCCCACGCACTTCCCTCCGCTGGGAGCACCCCGCCCAGCTAACTCCTCCTCCAGGCCTTCCAGGGAGGACCCTCGTCTCTGGGCTCTCTCAGCCCCTGGGACCCCCTAGTGGCATCAATCACATGAGCTTCCCCCATCCCTCTGTGACACCAAGAGACCAGCGCACAGGAGGGCTCCAGAAAGACGGGGCAGGGGGACGAAGCCAGTGGAGGCAGAAGAGGAGGCTGGGCCAGCAGCCCTGTCCCCCCAGAGACCCCACGCGCTTCCAGGGGCACACAGGGCTGCGGCTCAGCTGCATCCTGCAGGTGACAGCGACATCTAGTGGGCAGCGGGCGCATTGGCCCCACCCCAGGAGGCCCCACACACCCCAGAGCCCGAGCAGGCCGCAGGAGGCTCACCCTCTGGGCGGGACCCAGGGCAGGCGGCACAGAGAAAGCGGGGCAGGTGCAGCACCACCGGTCTTGGCTCCTCCCTGTGCCTCCTGCCTCCTCCGTGGGCAGTGTGTTCCCGCGTGGCATATGCCCGCCATATGCTCTCCCTGTCACAGCATCCTCAGCGGGCTTGCAAGCAGCCCGCCGGCGGTGGGTGGGGCGCGCCTCAGAGCTGGAGCCCACCCTGGCTGCTGCACCATGCTCGGGTGCCCAGGGCTGGGATTCCGCCTCCCTGCCGTGTGTGCGAGCAGCAGCTCTGCCCAGGCCCCACAAGGGAGCCAGGCCTGCCATCCCACATTGCAGGCAACCAAACTGAGGCTCAGAGAGGCTCAGCGCCTCGCTGGAGGACACGCAGCATGTAAGGGCAGACCGCACCTCCCACATGCATCTGTAACTTGGGGGAGGTGGGTGGGATAATGCATTGTGGATTCTCCGATGCTGGAGGCCCCAGGGTTCAAAGCTGTGCTGGGTGATCCCCACACCAGCATAACCCCCACTTCCTCCTCCCTGGAGACCACAGCCTGGGGCCTTCTCTGGCCTCCTGGCCTCCTCCTGCTCCTCCTGCAGATCCCAGGAGATGGAGCTTCAGGACACTGCTGGGCCTGCTGCCTGTATCTGCCACGCTTCTCAAACTGGGCTCCCTGGGGCCCCAGCATCTGCCCGGGGAACTGAGGGGAAAGTCGAGGGGAGGGGGGGCTTGTCCCCCTAAACCAGAAAGTGTCTAGAGCTGATTTCCACAGTAAGTACACAGGTACACGAGTCCTAAGCGATGGGAGGAGGAGCGGAAGATTCCAGAGCTTTGCACCATGAAGGAAGTAACACTGAGTGTGTAATAACAGGCTGGCCACCCACTGCCACCAGATTCCCCTTCAGAGCCAGGCTGGGGCGACTCCATGGAGCAGATTCCTAGGCAGTGGGTGCTTCCTGAGCACCTCCTGAGTGCCAGGCTCCGTCACCTCCGTGCTGCATTTATCCCCGTGGTGCAGGAGTTACCCTGGGCTCAGGAGTTGGGCTCCCTGGGTTCAAATTCTGTCTCTGCTGGTTATTAGCTTGTGCAGCTCAGGCACAAGCCTGACTCCATCTCTCAGTGCCTCAGTTTCCTCATCTGCTGCTGATGGGGTGGGATGGGGAGGTAGGCATGAGGCTTAGGAGAGCCTGGTGCCAGGGCCCTGGGCAGCTGCTGTGTTACTTGGGCCTCTGGGTGCAGAATCACCCAGGAAAGAGAAAATGCCTTTTGAGTTTAGAAAAGAGACTTCCCCGGCATCCCAGGAAGTGAGGCCCCAGGGGAGAGAGGGGAGGCCCCATCCACAGCCGGCAGGGCTGGTGGGTACCACTGTGGGCAGGCAGGCCCCAGGCCTGGCCTGTCTGGCTTCCGAGTCGAGTGGACCAGGGCTGGAGCCCCAGCTTGGCTGCATCCCGGCTGGATGACCTTGGGCTTCGTCACCCACTGAGCCGCAGACCCCAGTGAGACCGAGGACCAGATGTCTGCCTCTCACCAATCCAGCTGACAAGTGCCAGGTCCTGAGGCTATGTTGCCTTGAGCCATCCGTGGAAGGACAGAGTAACATGAGGGCAGAGCCTCCGAGAGCCAGAAGGTGCTGCGAAGTACGCTGACACCTGGAGTCACCCAGAACATGGCAATTCCACTCCTGGGTACTTGCCCAAGAAAACAGAAACATACATCCACGCAAAAACCTGCACATGCATGCTCCTAGCCACATGATTCAAAGTGAAAACAACCCAAATGTCTATCAACTGACGAAATGATAAATAAAACGTGACACACCGACATGGTGGAATATCACTCAGCCACACAAGGGAATGAAGTCCTGACACCTGCTACAACGTGGATGAACCCTGAAAACATGATGCTGAGTGAAAGACGCCAGACACCACGGGCCACATACCGTGTGCTTCCATGTGTATGAACTGTCCAGAGCAGGTAAATCCTAGGGATAGAAAGTACATGAGTGGTTGCCAGGGGCTGGGGGTGGGGGGAATGGGGAGTGACTGCAAAGGGTACAGGGTCTCTTTTAGGGTGGTAGAAATATTCTAGAATTAGATGCTGGTGATGGTTGCACAACTCTGTGAATATTCTCAAAACCACTGAAGTCTACACTTTAAATGAGTGGCTTGCATGATACATGAATTATATCTCAATAAGGCTGTTATAAAAAAACCTGCACTTAAAATAGCACTCACAAAATGCCATTTTTCATACGTTGGGGTATTTTTGAACTATAAAAATTAAAAGGAATGAACGCATGTTGTTTTGATGATCAGAAACATAATAAAGGTCCTTGCAGGGGCTCTACCTCCATGGCAAGGGGTTTTGCAGACAGGGCCATAGAGGCTGGGAGGTGGGGGGGGATGGGTGCCTTGCCTGGGGGCCCCAGGAAGTAGCAGGCGGTGGCTGCCCCCTCCCCCAGCCCAGCTTGCCAGGCATCCTGGAAACACCCAGCTGGGGCGGGGGGTGAGCTGAGAACAGACGCCCCTGCAGCTGCTCTGTTTGTAAACTGTCAGCCGATCCTGTGGGAGCCAGGCAGACAGGGGGCGTGCTTCTGGCACTGGGCAGGGCGCCACGAGGGCCTCCGCCAGGTGATGGGCGATCACCATGTCTCCCCGGAAAGGGACCCATGGAAAAGGGTCCAAGCCCCTTCTGAAAGAACTTTTCCCCAACCCCAGAAAACCCCCACAACAGCCCAAGAGGCAGGAACTGTTCTCATCCCCACTTTACTGATGAGGAAACTGAGGCACAGAGGGGTGCCCGTTTGGCACTGTTCTCAGCCGTACAGCATCGTCAGCTGCCTTCACAGAGGATGCAGGAGGTGGGGGGCCATGAGAGGCATCTGTCCGTCCTCCTGTCACATCGCGGGACACCCGAAGCCTGTGCTACCTGCAAGGCTACCAGAACAACTCCCTTCCCCAAACATCCTGCTGGGTGGACAGCTGGACAGCGGGAGCCCCGGAACCCATCCCCAGCCCCGAGAGTGGCCTGGATGCCCGCCTGTCCCACACCCTGGCAGAAAGCCCAGGACAACTCTGGAGAGTTGTCGTATCGCCTGAGCGATGAGCCATAGGTCCCTGTGCTGGGGGCTGGCAGCGGCCTTTGGAGAGAGCACTGGGGGCCCTGGCTCGCATCCCAGCTCTGCCTCGTGCTTTCCCGGTCTGAAGCCGGCTAGCGACACCCTCCTCTGGGGCTGCTGCCTACACAAGCCCACAGAACTCCAGAACCAGCCCGGGCTCCACAAGCGCTGGGCCAAGTGGAGCTGCTGCAGTCCCCACCGTGACAGCCCCTCCGGGGCCCTGAGCCTCCTCTGGCACGGTCTCCCCACTGCCTCCCCTGGGACCTGGAGAAGGGGCCACCAGAGCAGCCTTGTTCCCCTCGGCTGGGTATGCTGGGCTACAGGGCACAATGAAATCTGTGCAAACGCTGCTTCTGCTGTTTAAAACTCTCTTATGCTTGGGTAAGGCAGGATTTCTTAGGTGTGTCTCAGGCTGGCTGGGCAAAAGAGGGCTTTTGTTGACTCAGAACGTGAAGTCTGAGGCAGAAGGGCTGCAGGCACGGCTGGATCCAGAGGCTCAAACACACCTCCTGGGATCTGCCTCCTGTCTGTGTCTGTTTCTCCCCCTGCCTTGTGTTCTTCAGCATTGCCCTCACTCTTCGGGTGCTCTTGCCCTGTAATGCCCCTGGAGCTCCACACCTCCATCTGTAAGGTGAGCACTAACTTTGCCAAACTGCTCCGTGCCCATCCAGGCCTATCCAATGAAACCACTCCCAGTACTGACTCTGCCTCTCCCTGGACCCTCAGACTAGGTGGGCCCTGTTATCTCCACCCAAAGGGAGCAGTTCCCGTTAACTAAAGACCTTCTGAGCAAGTGTGCATGGAAGGAAATGGCGTCAGCCAGCACCCCCTCTCCCCACTTGGTTCCAGCCAAGATAAGGTTCCCGAAGGACTAATGCTGGTGTGTAAATATTAGATACTTCTGTCTCCTTCGAGACCAATTACACAGATCATGGCGGCTCCCCCAGGACTCTGCCTTCCACTTACTGTATCATCATTAACAGCCTATTAGGTAACAGCTGCTCAGAGAGAGAGAGAGAGAGAGAGAGAGGGAGAGGGAGAGGAGAAAAGAAGAGAGACAGAGATAGTAAGGACAACAGGGACAGAGAGATACAGAGGGAAAGGGACAGGAAGATGGAGAGGCCAGAGAGTATGGAGAGACCGGCAAACAGGAACAGGGTCAGAGACGGGGAAAGGCAGAGAGACAAGGAGGGAGGCCGAGGGGGGTGACGTGGCTGTGAGGCCCTCTGTGGGGTGCAGGGCTCCCGGGGCCCACCTGCAAGAAGGACCAGCAGCAGCCAGCCCCGGGGGGCTCCAGAATGAGGTCAGAGGGGAAGGTGGCCTCACATGTGGGGACACCCCTGGAGCCCCCGAGGCGAGGATTCAGCATTTTCTCGGTAGAGGGACCCAGTCTGGCCCCTCTACTAAGCTCCCTTGGGCTGCAGCGTGGGGGAGAGTGGGGCTACCCCGCGAGCCCCGCAAGCCCCACCCACTGGCGTGCAGCAGAGGCACAGCCGTGGGGGGGTCGGGGCTCGCACCCAGGTCTGCTCCCAGAGGGAGCCGCTTCATCACTTACGGGCGCAGCACCCTGGGCGCCCCCCAGCCCCTCTCCAGGCCAGGGCCCCCACGGGGATGTCAGCGCCCAGCCCTGCCCCCATCTCATTCCCTCCTCCAAGGCTGGGAGTAATTAGGCGACTGGGGACATAAATCAGGGCTGCTCCCGCACATCTGCGAATCACATCTCCCACGGACGGGAGTGTGTGTGTGTGTGTGTGTGTGTGTGTGCGCGCGGGGCCCTTGCCTGCAGCTGGGGCGTCCGTGGTGTGTGTGTGTGTGTGTGTGTGTGTGTGTGTACTCTTGCCTGCAACTGGGGCATCCGTGTGTGTGTGTGTGTGTGTGTGTGTGCAGGACCCTTGCCTGCAGCCGGGGCGTCCCGCGGGAGGCCTCCACAGCGCCCCACGTCCCCCACGCTCCCAGGGAGAGCATGGGTGCTGGTGTGTGTGGTCCCAGGTTTCCCACAATACACACCCAGACAGCCCCCCACATTTACACACACACACACACACACACACACACACACACACACACACACACTCCTAGCCAGGGCCGGGAAAGTGGGGGTTTGGGTTTGGGTTTTGGTGCCACCTGGAGGCCAGCTCCCAGAACTGCGGGGGCAGGAGGAGGCCGACCAAGGCAGCCCCCCGCCCCGGCCCCCTCCAGCCAGAGCTGCTTTTTTGCTTTGTTTTGCTTTTCCTTTCCTTCTCTTTTCCTTTCTTTCTTCCTTTTTATTTTTTCTTGAGACAGAGTCTCTCTCTGTCGCCCTGGCTGGAGTGCAGTGGCATCATCGTAGCTCACTGCAGCCTCCGGCTCCTGGGCTCAAACCATCCTCCTGCCTCAGCCTCCCGAGCAGCTGGGACTACAGGGTGCACCACCACGCCCGGCTAATTTTCTATTTTTAGGAGAGACGGGGTCTCGCTCTTGCTCCGGCTGGTCTCCAAGTCCTGAGCTCAAGTGATCCTCCCGCCTCGGCCTCCCAGAGTGCTGGGATCACAGGCGTGAGCCACCCTGGCCCGCCTGCTTTTTTCTATTAAAGGTCCCGAATCCATATCAAGTCTGGCTCATTGGAGTATAAAAAGCACTAAATTAAGTGACAGTGGGAGAGGTGGTAAGGACTATTTTAAGAGTCAAAAAGTTTAATGTAACTGCTTTGATACTAAGATTAGGGCATGTAACTTTATCCCCATAAATCCAAACAAAAAGGGCAAGAAAAGGGGGAATTTTTTTTTAAATGACAGGAAGCCCCTTTTTTAAATGACCCATCATCCCCAGTGACGATGAAGGTGACAGTGACAACAATAATCATCACGGGGCAGGGGGACCTCGTATGAGCCCGGCGCACTGCAGCGGGACCAGGTCAGGGGCCGAGTGATGCCGACACACACAGCAAGGGGCTTCTCCTTCCCAGCTCCGCGGGTCTCCAGGGTGCTGACCTGGCCTTTGTGCCCCTGCAGCGCTCGCTGGTCTCCACTTCTAACAGCACAACAAGGACTGAAGTTCAGACACATCCGTAGCCATAATATATAACCAGAAGTTAGTAATTTTCTACCTTTTACTTATGTTGAGTGTAGCTGGCTTTTAATGTATGGTGGTTGTATTAGTTTCCCAGGGCTGCGGTAACAAATGACATAAACTTAGTGCCTCAAGACAACACAAATTAATTTCCTTACACATCTGGAGGTCAGAAGTCTGACAGGGTCTCCTGGGCTAAAATCCAGGTGTCAGCAGGGCTGCTCTAGGGGAGAATCTGTTCCCTTGACTTTTCCACCTTCTAGAAGCGACTGCATCCCTGGTCTCGTGGCCCCTCCCTCCATCTTCAAAGCAACAGTGCCAGGTGAGCTTCTCACATCTGGTCACTCTGCCTCCCCCTCCACTTACAAGGGCCCTTGAGATTACACTGGGTCAACACGGATAATCCAGGATTAATCGGCAACCTTAATTCCATCTGCAACCATAACATGCCTTTGCCACATAACCCAACACATTCATGTGGGGTTGGGACATGGACAGCTTTGGGGCCATCATTCTGCTGACCACAGTTGGGATATACTAATAGTTTCTTTTTAAAATAAACTTACTTCAGAAAAGGGGATCTTATTTAAATGAAATGATGAAGTAAATAACGACACCAGCACCATGTGGGTGTGACTGTGCTAAGTCAACGCAGGTGCTGGGGAGACTTCACAATGACCTCCGAGGAAGCTGCCTTTTGTGTCCATCTTCGGGGAGGAAAGTGTGGCCCCAGAGGGTTAAGCGATGGCTCAAGGCACCCAGTATGGTGGCAGAGCTGGACTTTGGAACCCTGGGCTGTGGCCTCCAAAGTCCATACTCTTCACCAGGACACTAAGCTGTCCCCTATTCTAATCTAAATTCCCACCCCCAGCTTCCGGGCATCACAATGGGGCCTGGGGATATGCACCCACTACTCTTGGGGCTACCCACCCCCAGAGGATTCTTCTCAGTGTGCCCCGTCACTCAGTTTACCCCTTCATCCACACTGCAGCCCTTCAAACAACTGACCTGTTAGCTTTCCTCTCTCCAGGCTGGATGATGGTGGCCACTCCTTATAAGCTCCCTGTAGCAGACTCAGCCAAGCCGTGACCCTGCTGCCACAGGACCCGACACGGCGGGCAGCCCTCCTGGATCCGCACACAGGGCACAGCAGCCTTCACATACCTGCCGCCTTGAGATCTTCTGGGGCCCTCCCCCCTCCTCGAGCTAGTGACAAATGTGTGACATCCTAAAGGAAAAACTAACCAGAAAAGGCCATCCCCCCACTGAGCCACTTTATTTCTGGTCTCTGAGACAGTCATAGAGTCCCCTGGCCCCGATAATATTTCTTTTTAAATCAAAGACTTTCAAAAATGTTAGTGAGACACATGATTTTTAAAAAGCCAAGCAGTTTAAAATGCCACACAGTTAAAAGCAACGTTCCTTGTCCTCCCTGCAGTGATCACAATCAACCTTTCCTGTGCGTCTTTCCAAAATCTGCCACACATTCGCATATGCGTGTGCACACGTTCCCACCTGCCGAGACACAAACCACAGCACAGCAGACATGTGGCTCTGCTCCTTTCTCTCCCACTTGAGGGCTCTGGGAGCTTTTTCCATGCCAGCCCTGCCTGCTGCGTAGCGGCCAGTGCACAGGCTCCCTGTGGTTTATCTCACAGCCCGGCTTCCAGTATTGCAGTGCACAACGCTGCGGTGAGCAGCCGTGCACCCCCACCTGCTCCAACACGGGTCAGGATGCTAGGGGCCACGGTCCTAGCAGCAACACGTGAGGCCTAGGGCTGTGCGTCCCTGTCTGGTGCAATCGCCACTGCCCTAGGTGCCCCGCGCTCCAGGCAGCCTCTAGAAGCTGGAAAAGGGAACGAAGGGGTTCTCCCCAGAATCCCCAGAAGGAACCAGCCCTGCCAACACCTTGACTTTAGCCCAGTGAGCATGATTTTGGACTTCAGACTTCCAGACTGAAAGATAATAAAAATGTTTGTTGTTTTAAGCCCTGAAGTTTGTGGTCATTTGTTACAGTGGCCACAGGAAACTGACACCCTTGCATGTCTCCTCTGGGCTGCACAAGTGTCACCTGGGAACTTTACTAAAGGCCCCGGCCCCAACCCAAGCCAGCTACATCAGAATCCCCAGAGTAGGGCTGGCATCAGGACTTTTCTAAGGGGCGTGGGGTGGGGGATGCCCGCAGGGGCGCCGACACATGGTGGGAAGACAGCCTTCACCACCCAGCTGACTGCCCAGCCCCACTCGGGCAGCCCTGTGGCACCTTCTGGCTGCACTGACCAGGGCCCTGCCTGCATGGGGACACGCCACCAAGGCCAGTGTGTGGGTCCCAGCCGGCATGGGGAGTCCCTACAGGGCTGCTGGGCCTCAGCAGAGGTGAGGCAGGACAGGGGCTGTGGCTCTCGTGGGGCGGGGTGGACAGAGGACATTTTGGTGTGTGAAGAGCAAGGCATTAAACTCTCCCTCAGTTCCTGGCGAGGAAGCCAAGGCAGCAGCAGCCATGCGTGGGGGAGGTCTGTGGAGCTGTCACTCCAGTGAGCCCTGGCCCCTACCACTTGGGGACATGGAACCCTGAGAATGGCTGGCCACAGGGCAGAGGCTGGGGCACAGGGAGAGTACAGCAGAGAGCCGAAGGGAACTGGGCTAACCCTGGCTGCAGACAGCGACTGGGAGAGATGAGCAGCCTTGCAAGGGCCAGCTCCCCCCAGCAGCCTCCACAAAGGATGTGCAGGCCACCCGGTCTGGGCCAGGGGGGAGGGGATCTGTAGTGCAGGCTGCGAGGATGCCATGAAGAGTGTCAGCCACCCTAGTCCTAAAGCAAGGGCAGGAGGAGAGAACTGGGGGAGAAAATACTTTGAAGCCCGGCTGGGAGCCCTACCACCTCCAGGAAGCCCTCCCTGATCACCCTATAACAAGGTTATATATACATAAAGGAAAGGGTTCCAGATTCATGCAGGCCTGAGTTTGTTCTGTCTTCTACTTGCTGTGTGCCATATTCCTAAATCTGGGTACTGGGGGAGCGCACTGGGTAAATGACACAGTTGGTTCAGAGACTTGTTGATGCCCCCTCCCCTGTGGTGTGGGTAAATGTTTAACCACCTGCTTTTTGAAAAAATTAAACTCTGACTTATAGAATCTACCCATTTCCCTGGTGTAAATACTCCCCCCACTGCTGATGTCAAGCTACCAGCATGACGTCACTCAGGGAGAGATGGGCCCCAGCACACCCGCAGGTGAGATACAGACGGGGAGGGCCCTGGGGGCAGCACAAGGAAACACACCTTTAGTGAGCATCTGCCAAGTGCCAGGCGCTGTGCCAGGTGCTCCTGCATTGAATCCTCACCACAACCCTTTAGGGAGCCAGAGGGTCTGGAACATCTCACCAAGACTTACGGAAAGGTCCATTTCTGCTTCCTCCAGGTTCTGCGTCCAGCCTTCTGCCTGCCACTGCACTGGACCTCCCACGCACACCAGCCTCTGAGTACAACTCGTCCAGGAATCTGATGAAGATGGGCACTGTGCCCAGCCCTGAGCGCCCACTCTGATGCCCTCCAGTGTCCACTCTGCTGATGCCAGCAGTGGTTGTTATCAGCAGCATCATAACAGTGGCCCTGAGGATCCGCACAGAGCACAACCCAGGCTCTAGGTCTTGTGGCCGTGCCACACACTGTCACATTTAAGCCGGGGAGATGTCCTTGGGGGAGGGGGAGCTACTATCTTCCTCCTCCTACAGCTGAGGGTCAGAGAGGGCAGGTGACCTGCCCCAGGCCCCAGCAAGGACTCCTGGGCTGTGAACCCCAACAGGGAGCTGGCAGAAAAGCCCCAGGACAGATGCGGTGGGGATGCAGGGGCAGGACACTGACATCCCCACCCGCTGCCCCCCTTGGTGGGAGAATGGCCCACCCTGAGGAGGCCTGTGCGGGATGAGGGGCTGAGGGAAGGCCCCAGCCCAGCACTGCAAGAAGAGTGTGAGCTTCCAGATGGGAAGTTGCGGGGCACACACCTGCACCCCATGCTTTATCAGAGCAGTGTCGATAGCCGAGCACCGCACTTGTGTTAACTTACTTCATCTCCACAAGAACCCTTTGAAAGCAACACCAACCTCTCCGCGATGCAGACGAGGAGGTTGAGGCTCAGATTCTGAGACTTGCGCAAAGCCACCCGCTATGTGGGGGCACACGGGGCTGCAGACTTAATCTTCCTAGGCCCTTGAGTCTGTGTTTTTCTACCAGGCCACAGACGTTTACATTTAAGTGCACACAGTTCACCGCCAGGCGTGATGCTCCGCACAGGACAGACCCCGTGCCCCCCCGCGCCGTGTGACCAGTAGATCAAGACCAAGACCATTTCCAGCCCTCCAGGAGTCCCCGCATCCCTTCCCAATTGACATCCCCCCAAGGTACCCCAGACCTCACTGCTGTCCTGACAGGCTGGTTTCTTGTCTTCAGCACAGATTGCTGACCCAGCCCTGGGCAGCCTGAAGCCCCCGACTCTAGTATCTGAAATTTTCAGGATTTCAGGAGCCAGCACTGGGATGATGAAGGCAGAGAACAGATTTCTGCTGAACCATGACAAATGGCAAAACCACAGGCCCTGGGTGATCCTCCCAAATCCTGTGTGCATTCCTGTGGCTCCCCAAGGAGGGGCCGAGTTCCCCAGAAGGAACCCTCAACCGCCCGCCCTTCCCAGCCTCTGCGTCCCCTGAGGCCAAGGTTAACCAGGGAGGAACCCAGGCGGACCCCGGGCTCACAGGAAGGGGTGGGAGCCCACAGGGACGCCCAGGCAGCCTGTGCTGGGATGCGGGTCCACGTCCCTTCTCAGCGCTCCTGAGGCAGACCTTCCCCCCACCCCAACCCACCCCACGCCGCCCCGACTTTGCCTGGAAAGCCCCCAGGGGAGGTGTTTCTGCCCACTTTGCTCACACACCCCAGGCACAGAGCCAGAGCTGTGTTCAGTATCTGCTCCCCCTCCCCCCGCAGCCACCTGGCTTCCTTTCTTCACACACAGCCACGGGGGTCTTTTAAAAGCCCCTGCGGTCACATCACCCTCCTCAACACCCTCCAATGACTTCCCCTAGAAAAGGCCACTGCCTTCCCTGGGGCAGGCCCTGCGGCTGGCATTGGCCAGCCTGGCACACGGTAGGTGCTAACTGAGAAGGGGCCTCGGATGAACAAGTGGACAGAGGGACGGCTAAGGTGGGTGTCAGGACGGAGGTGCTACCCACCCTGCTAGCGGCCCCTGCCCTGACCAGCTGGCCCCATGGGGCCTGGGGCCACCAGGGAGAGCCCCGCGGCCGGCGGCCCGGAGCCTTCCCCTGCCCCGGCTCTGACCCAAATTCTTGCCTGGCTCCTCCCAGAGAGAGAGCCGAGGGAGTCGGCGGCCCCAGCGGGGGTACAGCTGAGTGGGCAGAGGCGGCCAAGACAAGCAGAGAGGCTTCCAAGGCCCCTTCCCAGGACGCACGCTGGGGTGAGGCGGCTCTCACACGCATGCCCGGGATTCCACACACACAGCCAGGGCCCAGGGGCTGACAACAGCCACTCCAGCCCCCACAGGGGCTGTGAGGCTCGAGGGGGCACAGAGGGCAGAGGGATGTCTCCGAACACCGCCCCCCTTGGACGACTGCCTTGGTGGGAGGTGATGGTTCTGGAAGAAAAACAAACAGGCACTGGAGGAGGAGGAAGCAGGCCGCAGATGCTGGCGGGGAGACCACATCTGGGGAGCACAGGGCAGACTGGCGGGTGGCTCCCCAGATGCCCCATGGCGCCAGGCCAGAGTCAGGCCCCCAGGCTCTTCCGGCTGGGCCTGGTGGGGAACCTGGGCAGAGAAAGCGCCACCCCTGGAGTCCTCCTGCACCCACTCACCTCATGCCTGTCTTGGTTCTGACAGCACCGTTGGGAGAGGGCCCAAGCCAGGACCCCAGGCCTCCACTCCTGCTGTCCATTCTTCTCCACTGCCCCTGCCCAGGGTCAAGCCTGGGCTTCCCACAGAACCCTGCGTTCATTCATTCATTCATGTAAGTTCATTCATCCATTCATTCAACTAGTAATTCAGGAGCCCCTAGGATGTCCCAGGCCCTGCTCAGGGCACTGGGGTTGGAGCAGTGGACAGGCCCATCTGGCCCCAAGGAGCTTCTATTCACCCACCTTCAATGGCTCCCCAGTTAAGATTCCCCCCTCCATGACACACTAGCTTTAAATAGAAAAACCCTGGGGTGGAGGTGGTGGTGACAAACACCCTGGGGGGGGTGCATGTGACTCACAGCTCATTCAGCAGGGGGAACTCTTGGAGGGCAGGAGGGAGGAGGGTATGAGGATGGGGGGCAGGGGCAGTCAGGCAGAGATCCCAGGCAGCCTAGTGGGAGTGGGGGGGTCACACTGAGGAGTCTTTATAGTCAGCAGGAGTCGTTCCCTCACAATCCCTGGGGCTCCACAGGCCACTCTCCTGCTCATGAACCTTCAAGGGCTCCCTATGGTCCAACCACAAAATCCAAAGAAATGAAGGGTGCTGGGACCCAAAAGCGGGCCCCGACCTACCCCCAGGCCTGTGTACATGCTTTTCTCCCTCTCCAAGGTGCCCTTCCCTCTTTCCTACATCTAACTGTACTCAGCCCTGCTCGTCTGCTGCAAGAAGCCCTTGCTTCTATCCCAGGCAGACTGAACCCCTCCCTCCCTATTTTCAAGGCCTGAGCCACTTGGTTCACATCCATTTAGTCCCCACTCAAACTCCACGAAGTAGGTACTCCTCCTACCAACCCATTTTACACACGAGACACTGAGGCACAGAGAAGTTAACTTACACGCTAAGGTCACACAGCTAGGAAGTGACAGGGCTGGGCTGGGGCCCAGGCCGTGAATTCCAGAGTGCCTTGGACCGTCCACAGCATTAGACACACGAGAATTGCTTGCTTTGCATTTCATTCACTACTGTCCCCCTGGGGGGGCCCCAAGCCTCAGAGCTTCTGGCCCAGCAGGCCAGAGGAACAGACCCAGCCAGGGCCATGCAACCTAGTGGGTGTGATAATGAGCCTCTGTGGGCTTTATCAGACTCAGATCTTTATTATTTTACTTTTACACTGAAGTCAGCATCTGCTGTGCAACTGCCCCCACTACAAGGGCCAGCCACAGTGACCTTGGACAAACCGCTTTACCCTCCAGGCCTCAGTTTCTCCCTCTCTACAATGGGGGCCCGAGTAGCCGGTCCCAGCCCCCACGGGGAGGAAGCCAGCCCTGCTGCCCCGTCTTTGCCCGGTGGCCCGGCCAGCCGGCCTGCCCAGGAGGAGCACAGGCAGCGGGAGCAGGGAGGAGCCAGGAAATGCGGGAGGGGCGGCGCCAGCCCCAGCCCCAGGCCAGGCGCCGGAGGGGGCGCCGGCTGCCCCCAGAAACGCTCTCCAGATGCGCTCGGCGCTGCCAGCATTCCTGGAAGGTAACGCCAGGCCAGCAAGGGGGCGGGGGCGGGGGGCGGAGGGGGGCAGCCGCTGCCAGATGTGCACCGCGAACAGCTGCCCCGGCGCTCGCAAGGTCAGCTCCTGGCTCCAGCGAGCCGCGCACACCGGCGGCGCCCCGGCCGCCCGGCACCCGGCGCGCTTCCTGGGGCGGGAGGCCGCTGCCGGGGGCGGGGCCGGGGCACTCCCTCCGCCCACCCCACCCCCGGGCAGGGGCGGGGCCAGGTCCAAGCCCACCCGCGCGGGGGCGGGGCGAAGCCTAGCCCCACCCCCGCAGCCTGGGGGGAGAGGCCAGACCCCGCTCCCAGCCTCTGGGGGGAAGGGCGGCCAGCCCCTGGCTGTGGGGGAGGAGGCCAGACCACCCCGCCTCGCCGGCAGGAGGTGTGGAAATGCGGGGCTTGTTATGATTTTTCGTTTTATTGGACGTTTCCCTTCTGTAATTGAGAGGAGGGATCTGGTGCTACATTTAGAGTCGTGGCCTGCGGGGGCGGGGGGGGGGAAGGGCACCCCCTATCCCCCTCCCTGGGCTGGGCCGAGCTGCCCGGTCCCTAGGATTCCCTGCCCCCCCAGGAGTGACCTCACCCCCCAGCCTCTCCCCTCCACCTCGCCTTACCCCAGGAACACCCTGTCCCCATGCAGAGGTGTGGTCCCCTCTCTGGGGGTCGTGGGGGTGCAGGCAGCCAGGAGGGGGACCAGGGACCAGATTCCGCGCCTCTCTTGCTTCCGGGACCTCAACAGGGCCCAGGGCAGGCCCCCCCCCCGCCCTTCCCCCCTAGATAAAGGCGCCGGCAGCCGCCTTTGTTTCTCGGTGTAAACTGAGCCAGATGCGGTCTAATCCCCCAGCTGGGCCATATTTGCTGGCTCTGGCGGCCGAGTGGCTCTCAGCCCTCCAGCCCCGCCTGCCAGGCTCCCGGGGCTGCAGGCCCTTCCCGCCTGCTGTGGGGCGGGGCCTGGCATCCTCACCCTCTCCCATCTGCCACCGAGGGTCAAAGGCGGTGTGAGGCTTTGGGATCTTGCCCTCCTGGGCATTGAGACTTTAGGAAAGTCTCATGACCTCTCAGAGCCTCCGTTTTCTTGTCCATAAAGTGGGAACGATGAGGACACAGCCCACAGGGATATGGAAGGCTGTCAGCTACCGTTACTAGGACCCACCAACTGTGTGCCACACTGCCCGGTGGTCTCACCACACCTCCCCTCTCCAGGGCACAGAATCGAAATGACAATAACCTACTTGCTGCAAGCTGCTAGGGCCACTCCCTGTGCCAGCTCATTCACTCCTTCCAAGACCTCGAGAACCCAAGGAGGCTGGTGCTGGTATTAACCCCACTGCACAAAGAAAGAAGCTGAGGCCCAGAGAGGCCCCAAAGCTAGTAAGAGACAGGATTCTTATTTTAAAACCAGGAAGGAGCCCAGAGAGGTAAAGTGACTAACCTAAGGTCACACAGCAAATGAAAGCCAGGGGGTGGGTCTCCGAGGGGCAAATACTGGAGGACAGAGGGGAAGGCACCTTCCCGGTCTTTGCCAAAGCTGCCTTGTAGCACTCGGGGGTTCTTCAGAGTGTGGTCCGAAGCCCACCAGACTCAGACCTCCACAATGCTTATTAAAAATGCAGATCCCCAGGCCCTAATCTGGTCCTATTGAACCTGAGTCCCTAAGGGGAGGCCTTGGAATCTGCTTTTATTATAAGCTGGTGAGGGGCTGGTTCTGGGGCACATTCAAGTTTGAGGGGCCACCTTCCGCACTGCTGCCCATGTGGTCCCTGCCATGTGCAGAGCGGGTCAAAGGTAGGAGGGGCCTAGGGCAGACCAAGCCTGGGTGGGCTCCAAAAGGGGCTGCCTGTCCCTTCCCAGGCACAGCCACCCCCCGCCCCAGGCCACCTGGGGTTGGGCAGGCAGCCTCACCTGGGCTGGTCTAGCCAGGAGGCAGGCGGGGTGCCAAGCTCAGAACCTGCCAGGAGAGTCTGATGGGTTGGCGCCTTCCTCCAGACCCCATTAATCATCCTGAGAGAGTCCCTGTCAGTCTGTCCATTCCCACTGCCCCCGCCCCGCACATCCACATCCACACGGACGGCACGCACACATACACCACACGTGCATGAACACATGTACCACGGGGACACACATCTCACACACCTCATAGATGTGTGTACACTACAGTGTATAACACCACACACCCACGCCACATGTGTGCACACACATCACACATGAACACGTGCAAACACACAGAGACCATATGTGTGCACGTGTGCTGTCATAGCAGTTCCCACCCTGAGGAGAGGAGAGAAACGGGCCCTGGAGCTGTTCTAAATATCCCAAAGGCCAAACCCAGCCCAGCAGCCTCCACCTGAGGCCCCACCTGGCTCTAGCTCACTGCTGTCTTGCTTTGGGTGGCAATTCTGTCAACCCAGTGCCTGCCCCCAGCTGTTCACCCCATCCGAGGCTCTGGCTGGTGGGTAGCGATTTGATCCCTAACAAATGAGGAAATGAATTAATGATTGGCTGATAAATGAGGTTGGGCAGACACCTCACCTTTGCAGGCACAGGGTCCCGTGAAGGGAATGACAGCGTGGGCTCTTGGGAGTGACAAGGCTGGGACCGGGCTGCCCTGCACTTCCCTGATGAGGACAGGGACCGGGTGGGACTACTGGCCCCGGCTGCTGGGACCAGAGCAAAGGTCTCCCCACCCTCACCTGCCCACCGCCGTGTCTGAGCCCCGCCACACTCCTGGACGCCCAGGCAGTCCCTGCCATGTATGTCCTGCTGAGGCTCTCGAGCTTTATTCACTTGCACCTGGAGCCACCCACCCATCCATCCATCCGTTCATTCATCAGAAAGGATAGAAATACGGGACTGAGACCCTGAAGATGCAACCTGGGCGGGAGGAAGCTTTCTTCAGCTGGGGTAGTCAGGGAGGTCTCCAGGAGGAGGCAGCATGTGAGGTGACACTTGGAGCTGGCACTCTGGGCAGATGGAGAGCCATATACAGCGGCATATCCAAGGGCAGAGGACCCCACTTGCTGGAGCCTAGGAAGGAGCTCCAAAATGAGAGTGGCCAAGGGGACCACCTCCTCCTGCCCTGACTGCTCACACAGAGCTGGGTCTCCTGCCTCCTCAGGACCACGTGGCAGGAGCTGCAGCCTGGAGGTCTGCTCATTTTGCTCCCAAGCCCACACCCAGCACAAGGCCCTGGGGAGCAACTCTGTTCCTCTTTCATTCTGGACACTCCAAGCCCATCCACACAAGCCTCTGTCCACCCACCCATCTGAGGATGTCAGAGCCAGAGTCCTCCTGGGGTAGTCGGAGCTTCCATCCTTCCCATGGGGAGTAGATGACAAATGGACAGAACATTTACTTTCAGATAAATGAGGGCTGGCCTTTTCAAAGCACACCCCCTGGGAAGCACCTCGTAGCCACAGCTTCTCTTTGGATGTTCTTTGGGATTCAGAAGGCAGCTCCCAAGGAAGAAGTCATAAAAATGCTTGGCTTGTTGTGGCCTTGCTGCAACAAACACATACCTTCTAAGCGATGTACCGAGGGCCAACACCCTGGTTCTGGTCTGCCTGCCAAGAAGGCTTGCCGCTTTATGTCTCCACAGCACAGCCTCTAACTGGGGGTGAGTGAGCTGGCTCAGCCCGGGTCCCTTGAGGGCTGGCACTCCCTAAACCGGGGCAGAGGAGGCAGGCCATTTGCAGCAGTCAGGAAAGAGCCACCAGAGAGACACCCACCAGCCGTCAGCACCGGATATCCCCAGAGGCCAGCACCATGACGACTGTCCCATTTGATTCTGCACGTTTTTCTACATCTTCTAGGTTTTCTAAAATGACCAGGCATCATTTTACGCTGTGGGAACAGTGTTATAAAAGGTACTTACAGGTTCGTTCTGTAAGGAGCAGAAATGACCAAGACACAGAAGTGAACCATGCAGGTTTCCATGAGCCTCGGAGCCTAGGCAGGCTGCTGACGGGAAGGAAGACCTAGTGTAGCCATCATACTGTTCATACAGGTAGCTCTGCCCAGAAGGCCCCTCGGGAAGGTGGGAAGAGGCAGCTACATCCAACCAGCCACCCCTCTATTCCACACATGCACCCAATCATTGGTCCATCTATACATCTATCCATCCGTCTTCACTTCTGTCTGTCTTGTCTAACCATCTGCACATTCAACCATCCATCCATCCGGTCATCTGTCCTTCCATCCCTCCTTTGTCTGTCCATCCATCTATTCTTCCATACACTCACCTGTGTAAAGAACTTTTCCATTTTATCCAACCAGCATCTGTCCCTCTCCAACCCAGTGGGGCTGGCAATCAACACAGCTCTGTCCCCTTTTATAGACACAGGCATGTGCCCCAGGCTGGGCCAGTCCAAATCATCCCTCACCCCTGGAATCCGTAGCCGTCAGCCTGGAACTGCTGCTGGCCACTTTTCACGGCATATGAGGAGAACCTGCTGCAGAATGAATCCCCACAGGAGAAAGCAGAGCTGAAGAAGGAGAGAGGTAGTGTCCTGGATACGGACAATCAGCCCTGGAGTCCAAAGTGCTAAAGCCAACATCACCCCATCAGTTACCTGAGTCGGTAAACCCCCCTTATACTAGACTGAATTGGCGTTGGGTTTGTGTCACTTGCAAACAGAAAAGGGCGTGGGTAACACAAGCCCTTCCAGTACAGTACAAAGTGATTTTGAAACTTCTAGAAGCTTAGCCCCTAGCCAAAGAAGGACAAACAAAAAATAAGTCCTGCCCTTGCCTTCCAGAGGCTGACCCCCAGTTGGAGAGGCAGTTCTAAAACACAAATGAGACAGGCAGCCCAGATACTCAATGCCAGTGTCAGGTTAAGAGAGTCCCAACAAGACCCCAGTCACTAAGCCTCAGTTTCCCTATCTGTAAATGGTGATAGCACCACCTACAGTGCAGGGCAGCTATAAGGACCAGTGATGGAGCAGGTACTTGGGGATGCTGTGAGAATATGATGGTTGGAGCCGTGGCAGCTCTCTTGCAACCATGAGGAAAGGACCAAGAGAATCACACTTGAATTTACTTTGATTTAAGAAAAAGGTCATTTGTTGCACACTTGGGGCTGTGGACTGCGCTTTACACTCTCACTGAACATTGCTTTCAGGAGGCAGTCTCACGAAGCGGTCAAAAGCATGGATTCTGGAGACAGCCTGCCTGGGTTCAAATCCCAGCTCTGATGCTTGCTGGCTGCGTGTCCTTAGGCAAGTAACTGAACCTCTTGGCCCCTCAGTTTCCTTCTGTATAAAATGGGAATAATATTTATGAGTATTATATAATTTAGAACACATGAAAACACTTAGCACAGTGCTTGGCACATAGAAAGTGCCAGTAGACATTCGCCGTCACGCTGGCCAGCACGGTCACAGTGAATGTGGGGGTGTGAGGGGAGGAGGGAGCACTAGGCAGGGGTCGGGGGAGGCTGGGGGGCACGGAGGCCCAGGCCCACGGGAGCTGAACAGCAGCCGCAAGCCTGCTCCCGGCCTTGGCACCGCGCAGGCCGCGCTGACTCGCTCTATGTGCGCCCTGCCAAGGCCGGGGCAGCTGGCTCCAGCCTGCCGCTGACTGCAGGGAGAGCCGTCCCATGACGCAGCCCGCCGCCTCTCCTCTGCCCGTGGCCAGGCCGCCCCTGCCGACGCCGGGGCCAGGCTGGAGCCCACAAGGTGGGCGTCCTCGCAACCTGGGGGGACCACAGCCCCTGGTCCAGAGATGCCCCCCGCCCCTCTCTGCGGCTGCGCTCTTGACTCTCCGCCGATTTGTTTCATCTCCGTGGAGAGCGCGGGGTCTCCACCCCCTCCCGCCACAGCCGAGTGTGTGGAAGCGATTCCACTTGGCAGCCTCGCAACAGTGAGTCAAAAACAGTTGTTCGGCTTGTCGGATGCCCAGGCCCTGCACAGCTTGGAACAGGCTGCCGGGCTGGGGACAGCTTAACTCTTTCGGGTATGTGCTCCTCCTCCAGTGGAGACTCCTCCATGGTCCTTTCCAGTGGGGTAAACTGAGGCAGAAGGCTCCCATCCTTCTGCACAATTGCCATTTCTGAGAAGACCCCTTCTGCTAACTGGTCTTCTGGGCTGAAGGATATGTCACTGCCAACCCTTCTTTTCCCAAAAGCTAAGCAGACATGACTGATGTGCCCTCCCACCTGTCTGTGCCTGCCACCCACAATGCATGTGGTTCACACGGGGCCTGGAAAACTGCCACGATCACCGTTATGCACATGTGGTAGGCAGGGGCTGCGCTGCTTACACACAACACTTCCTGGAATCCCCACGAGAACCCCGAGAGAGGCACTGTCATTCCCATTGTATAGGTCAGGACGCTGAGACCAGGGAGCACGAGGACCTTGCCCAGCTCACACAGCTGGCTCATGGCAGGGCAGGGGTTCAAACCCAGACTTGGCTGACCTTGAAGCCTGGGCATTAGACACACTGACTCAGCCTTTCCAGAAGCTTCTGGGCCCAGAGCTTTGCCCTCTCCCTCCTTGGCCATCCTGTATATTGCTGCCCGTGAGCCGTGCTGATAGCCCTCCCCTGCTCAGAAACCTCCCATGGCTCCCTACCACCCACAGGAAAAAACCAAACCAAACATTCTGCAGAGCCCTCCCCATCCCTAACGGCTGCCACCACCCCTGGAATCCACTTATTCTTCACCATAAAGAACCAGGACTAGGTGCTTCCTTCTCCAGCAGGCCGGGCTCACTCCTGCCTTGGGGACTTTGCCTGTGCTGTTCCCTCCTCCTGGATCTCCCTCCCCAGAGCCACTCACCCACTGCCCTCTGCCTGAGTGCCACCTCCCCAGAGCAGCCATCGGCCTGTGTGAGCGGCATGTCTCACCACGCCCTCCCCTGCAGTGTTTTCTCTTCTCACGCCCCAGCAGGACGTTCTCTCTGCATTGATTTGTCTGTTTAATGTTTGATGCCCCCAACTCAAGTGGGAGCCCCCTGAGTGTAAGGCCTGTCTTGTTCACTGCTGCATCTCCTGTGCCAGCGCAAGGCCAGTGTTCAGAAATACTGAATGAATGAATGAATGAATGAACCAACCAACCAACCAACCCCTCTCTCCCCATCTCCCAGGGCTCAGCGCACAGCCAGCATAGGGTGGGTGCTCGGCGCCCAGGGCTGGCCTGAAATGGGTCTCCCCTCCCACTTCCTCTCTGCTGGTCCTCCTTATCCTGCCCTACCCTCCAGGTTTCCCTCAAGTGGCCAGACCACCCCCCAGCCCCCACCTCCAAGGGCCTCCCCCAGACACTTCAACTGCTCACACTTCCCCAGACTTGCCACACTCTTCACGCCTCTTGGGCCTTGCCCGTGCACCCGTGCCAGCTGCACCACCCTTTTCCCCTCACCCACCTGGCCAACTCCTGCGCATCCCTCAAGAGCCCATTCAAGTACTGCCTCCCTTGCAAGGCAGAGCTGATCGTGGCCCCTCCTGGCACCCTCATCCTCTGGACATACCCACCGTGAGGTCCATGAGAAGAGGCCCGCAGGCATCAGCCATCACTGAGCACAATGCCTGCATGCAGCAGGCGCTCACTGAACTGTCACAGGCTGACTGGCCATCTCCGCAGTCCCTGCGCAGCGTGCAGACCCCCACCCAGACTGGAGCCCTCTGACAGCGGGGGCTGTCTGGTCCATTGCTACGTCCTCAGTGCAGAATCCCGTGCCTGTTGGAGGGGTGGACGGACCCGTGGGCAGATGGATGGGTGGGCGAGTGGAAGGAAGGACAGATGAATCAGCGGGTGAGAGCACAGGCGGAGGAAGGAGGAAGATGAACGGGTGGATGAAGGGGAAGAAGGAATCGGGAACAATGGGCGGTAGATACACGAATGGATGGACAGACGGATGGAAGCTGATGGGAAGGCAGACGGGTGCGTGGGTGGATGGACGGATGGATGGAAGAAAGAACACATGGGAGGGTGGCAGGGCAGGCGGGCACCCAGGTGGGGGCATGACCACTGCCTGAGTTATTTATCCCTTCAAGACAACCTCAGTTTTCTGGCCAGATGAAGAATCCTGCAAAGGAGTCTCCCCCACCCTCACCAGCAAGTGCTGCCCCTGCTCGGAGGGAGCAGAGGGGAGGGTGCTACCCCCTTCCCCCTCACACACACGCACACACATGCAGGGCAGTCAAGGGGGCACCACGGGCAGCGCAGTGAAGCTGAGAGCTCAGGCCATCTCCTAGCAGGGGACACCCATCGTGCCCTAAATACGTGCTGGGCCCCGTGCCAAGCCCTCTGTGGGGACTCCATTCCATCTCAGCTTTGCAAGAGCACCAGGCAGCAGGCTGCTACCTCCACTCCTTCAAGGAGAAACTGAGGCCCAAGGAGGTTAGATGCTCACCAATGGACACACAGCTGTAGGCAGCCGAGCCAGGACCCTGACGGAGGGCGTCTGGCTCTGGGGTCCGTGCTGCTGGCAGCCGGCGCTGTCAGGCCCCACCTCCACACTCCGGGCACATCCTCTCCAGGAGTTCTTCATAATTTTCCTTAAATCAACTCACTTTTTAAGCTTAAATAAGCTTAAAATGTATATGACTATCATAAAAGGAAAGTCAGCATCAACAACATAAACAGATGGCAACCCTAAAAGTACTGCGCAAACCTAGCAGTGTTTCCGTCTAGCCAGACACCCTTCCTATGGAAGCCCCTCTGTCTCTGTTAACCAGAGAGATCACCAGGAGGGCTGGGTTGAAAATACGTCCACAGATCCTTTGTCCACACCCCCTCGAAGAGGTGGCGCCCTTGAGTACAGGCCAGACTCGGTGACTGGCTTCTAACGAAGAGAATATGGCAGAGGTGACAGGGTGTGGCTTCTGAGTCCAGGTCACTAGATGCATGGCAGCTGCCCCCTTACTCTCTGGGGGAAGCCAGCTGCCGTGACATAAGGCCACTTAAACAGCCCTCAGGAGAGGCCCACATGGCAGGGAACCGAGGCCTCCAGCCAAAGGCCGCAAGGGAGCCACCCGGGCAGCGGGTCCCCCAGCCCCAGGCTGGCCTTCCCGCGAGACTCAGCCCCATCAGAGACCTGGCGCCAGGAGCACCCGGAAGCTGCTCCCTCATTTCTGCCCCACAGAAACTGTGAGATAATTAATACTTGAATACTGCAAGCATTCAAGAGGCATTACAGACAGTAACTCCAAACCGAGGCTCTCTCCGTGACGTCATCGGAACGATCAAAGACAACTGAGAGGGGAGTGAGTGTTTCCCAACGATGGGACTCGCCGCCTTCTCTAACACCACGTCCGCGCCTGCCCCTGTGGTCTGCTCTGCACCCTGGGGCGCCCCCAGTGGGTCCCCTTCCCACGGACTGTGAACTCAGCACCCCACGTCCTCCAGCCCGCCAAACTCTCGGACCCCCTGCTCCTCCTCTGAGCTCACTGCTCCCACCACGCGGCCTCCTGTCTCCCGGGGAAGCCCTGCACTCCACCACCTCAGGGCCTCAGCCATCACTGTTCTTCCGTCCCTCTGCCAGGGACACTCCTCACCTGGCCTGCCCCGCCCACAGCACGTGTCCATCGATCCTCCCAGAGCCTCTGCTCTCCGCACTCCAGGCCTCACCGCCTTGTGTGTGTCTGTCGCTCTGAGCTGTGCGATACCACGTGGAGTATTTATTCACTTACTTCTGAATCCTGCGGCTCCCCCACCAGGTGAGCTCGGCAGGGGCAGGTCTGCCTTGTTCAGGGCTACACCTCCATCACTCAGAACAGGGCCTGGCATGTACTAGGTGCTCAACAAACCTCTGTGCAGTGAATGAATGATTCTGGATACTGCCAAGCTATAAACCTGAACTGGAAGACACCATGCTAATTTGTAGAGCCTAGCCCTAAACCCAAATATAAAAGAGCTTCTCGGCTGCCAATCAGACTGAGAATTTTTTTAATGAGTTTGGCTCCAGCAGTCCCTCCTCTGTGTTCCTTAACCTCCCCTTCCCTGCCTTGTCCCCTTCTCTCTCTCCCGGTTTACTCCTGTCCTCTAGGGCACATTTTTCTACCAAGGTTCTTTGCTTCTTTGTTCTCTCCAACCAGCATCGTGGGATGTGGCCCCTCAGGCAGGAATCGGACAGGACTTCCTTCTCCACCGGCTTCTGAGATGTGCCACCGGCAGAGAAGAAATGTCTCTGCCTCCAGTCTCAAAAGTAGTGCTGGAGGGGCGGGGAACCTGCAGCCTTCTAACTCCAAGAGTCTTCTTTTTTAAGCACCAAAGGAGACAAGAAAAGCTTCATCTTTCTCTGCTGCACCCCTTTTAATAAGAGGATTTGTTCTGCAAAATTTTGATTCAGTCAAAAGGCCACACTTAAGGACCTAGAAGGCCACATTTCACCATAAGGCTGCAGGTTCCCTACCCCTGGGGGGGGATGAGAAAGTTCTGCAAATAGAGGTGATCGTTGCACAACCTTGTGAATGTACTAAATGCCCCTGAATTGTGCACTTTAAAATGGTATTTTATGTCATGTGTACTTTACCAGAATTTAAAAAGCATAGGAAAAAAATGGTGCTGGTCCCGTTTGGCATACCGAATTTAGGAGTTTAAAGAATTTATAATGATCGCAGGCTTGAAGGCATTTTTCTACCTTTTCCTAAGATCAGAATAAATTGGTGTGATAGCTTTGATTCTGCCTGCCCAATATGTTGAGAACAGAGCCTCTCTCTCCTTCACACAACTACCCAGAAAAAACAAAACAAAACAAAAATCAATCTGGTAAAGCTACCTGGAAAATGAAATTTTGAAAAACTTCTCAAACATGCTTTTGGGATATACAGTATTCAGTTTTTCAACTCTTAGGATCCTCTTTTGCACACAAAATTAAAACAACAAGAGGACCTCAAAGGCCACAGCAGGAACGAAGCGCGCCGCCCAGAGACCAGAGAGACAGAAAATAAACAAACAAAAGCCTCCCAACCTCCGAGAGGCGTCTCCAGTGAGCAGCCCCTCCCCTCGGCAGCCCATGCTGTGAGACTGAGATGCATTTTTAATTGGGCCACGTTTCGCGTTTCCTGGACTTCGTTTGTGTTTGAGAAGGCGCTAAAATTCATGACAATTTCCAAACTGTTTGATTCGACAAAGAGATGTTGGTGCACGGCTGTCGGGGGTGGGAATCGGCTATTGTGAAAGATAGATATAAACCTCCGGGCGGTGTTTTATCGAGATCTAAAGCCGCTGGTGGCCTGGTATGAACCATCGGGGACATCCTGGAGAACGTTTAACTTGAAGGGACCGGACCATAAAGACAATCTCCCAGCTGAACATGGAGCTATTATTTCATGACCAAGGGGCACTGCCTCCAGCTCAACCTGTGGTCTGACCCGCCACTCCTCCCGGCCGGGGAGTCCTGCTCTGGCCCCAACCCAGGGCCCGGGCTCGGCTTGCTGACGTGGGCCTGGTTCGGGGCAGGGTCTGGTGCAGGACGAGGCTGGGCCTCTACCCTGAAGTGCCTGAGGTTGTTCCCCCAGGACCGCAGAGAGCCAGGAGGGGACCAGGGTCTGTCCCCTGGCAGCATGGACGTGTCCCAGAGGGAGGAGATGCGAGGCCAGTGTCCTGTCCACTCCCTGGGTGCTGGGCCTGTGGGGCCCACAGCCCCAGCAGACCTGAGGCTGACATGTGCCAGGCTGGCATGGGCCTCTCCCGCCTTCCCGGAGGCCAGACCAGCTGGTCATGGGTGACCCTGTGGGACAGGGCCGGTGGTGGGGAGGTAGGTGGCTGAGTCAGCTCCCCCCAGATCAACTGGAGAGCTGGCCTCTCCACCCAGAGGCAGAAAAACATCCAGGCTCCAAATGGGCCTGACGTGGGGTCTGGCCCCCAGCCCAGGCAAGGGGCGGGCATGCCATCAGCACCCCCCATGTGGTGCCTGGATGGCTGGGGGCCGCGCCCCATCCCGCCTGGAGAGTGTTCCTCTCTGGACCTGGGGTTATTTAAAGAGCTGGCTGCTATTTTAAAGCCTTGTCTTGTTTAGGAGCCACAGCATTGCAGGCAGCTATGCTGGCCCTGTTAGGGGATGTAGGCAACGGGGCAGCCCTGGCTGGGGTCTGAGGCTGGGTGGGTGGTCCCTGGGCTGGGGAGCCTGCTGCCACTGCAATGGGGGACCAGTTCTTCCCTCTGGGGGGATGGGGACATGGCACACGTTCTTCATAAGTGGCATGTGTGTGTGTATGTGTGTATATGTATATATGTGGGCTATGTGTGATAGATGTGTATCTGCCTGTGTATATATGTACAGTGTATATGTACCTGGTGTATGTATGTGGATGTGTGTCTGCATGTGCTGTGTGTCTGCATACACATATATGTACGTGGTGTGTTTGCATATGTCGTGTATGTATGTGGTGTGGGGGGCAGTGTGAACTGCGCCAGCAGCCTGCAGCTGACCTCTGCGGCAGACCAGCGCACAGCAGGGCTCCCCGCACAGCCTAGGCCACCCTGCCCGCCCAGCACGGGAGAGACAGCTGCAGATGCCACCCCTGTGACCAGGAGGCCGGACGCCCTGGCCTCGCAGCCTCTGAGGGGGAGCTGAGCCACTTGACCTCAGAGGCCTGGTCTAGTCCAGGAGTTTACGGTTGGGGGCCTGTTTTTCCCAGCCACAGGGTCTCAGAGAGGGGCGGCCCGAAGGACACTGCGTGGCCACAAAGGCTTGGCTGTTCTCCCATGTGCCTTGCTGGGCCGGGGAGGGGGGAGAGGGGCTGCTGGTGGGGGAGCAGGGGGAGGATGGTTTGGGAAGGTTTCCTGGACAGGGAGGGATGGGGAGGAAGTGGTGGGAGAGTCAAGCAGTGAGGGAGGGGTGGAGAGAGCCAGAGAGACACAGAGACACACAGTGAGAGAGACAGAGACACAGAGAGAGACACAGAGACACACAGTGAGAGAGACAGAGGGATATAGACACTCAGAGATGCAGAGAGACAGACAGAAAGAGAGACAGACAGAGGAAGAGCGACAGTGGCTGGCGAGCAGGGGCGGGCGGGAGGGCGCAAGGAGCCTACATGTGCGGGAGGCTGAAGTTCAAAAGGGAGGGGAAGAGGTGGTTTGACGACCAAAGTCATTGAAAAATTTTTGGCACAGCTGCCCCAGGCTCCTGGCCGCGGGCCCAGCTCTGGGCTGAACTTAAACAAACCCCTGTTGCAGCCATCTGCTTGATTTTAAAATAAATCAAACAGTCTGTTGAGCCGGGGGTGATCGAGTTTCCATCTGCGCCGCCGCCCGCTCGCCGGCTTGGAGCCTCGCTTGCCTCTCCCAGCCAAGGCTCCTGGCAACATGTGGTCCGGTAATTCCTCCAGGAGCAGGGAAACCGGACCCCCACCCGCCCCCAGCTCCTAACTGAAACCAAGTGCTATTTTTACAGCCACCCACTGAAAGGGGGGGACCAAAAAGTGCTCTTGAAATCCCAGGCGCCGGGTTATGCAGAGTTGCTTCTGGCCCAGAGGGGTGGAGAACAGGTTTTGGGATTCCCCACACTCCCCCCCCCACCGCCTTGAGACAGGGGTGAGGGGCTGAGGGTGAGGTGCTGGCCCCCCAGCCAGGAGGATGCTCTGACAGCAAGCCAGAACGTACAGGCCACCAAGTCTGGGCAGCTGTGGCTCTCTGGTGGGGAGGAGGAGCCCAGGGCCCACCTGGAGCAGCAGGGCTTCCCCTCCCCCAGGCTCGGTAGCCCGGGGAAAGAAGCTCCGGTCACCCGCAGGGCCAGGACACCAGGGGAGCCTGCCTTCCCTGGCCAGGGCCAGAAACAAAGAAAAATACCAGCTTGGGGGCCTTTGGTGACCCCATCTTTAAAGTGGGCATAAAGCAAGGATGGGGGTCCCCCAATCTTGGGGCTGCAGCTGACACGTGGGGGGCTGCTCCACATGCAATTGTGGAAAATGCAAGAAGGAAAGAAATGCCCACAGGACACAGGTCGGGTGTGTGGACACCGAGGAGGTGATGGCCACTCAAAGCACTACAGGCGATATCCAGAGACGGAGACAGGAGAGGAGGAGAAAGGGGACACCTGTCTGTTCTGGGCAGCACAGTGATGTGTTCATGCTGTCAAGACAGGGAGGATTCTAGAAAGACGGTGTAGGTGGTGAAGACAGCTAGACGCTGGGCCAAGGCTCCCTGATGGAGCAGGACCCGTGCCACCCTACGGCTGGATGCAGCAGGTCTAGCCCGGGGCCCCAAATCTACTTCCAAGCAGTTCCTTCCAGGATTTTTCTCAATCAAACCAAAGTTTCAAAGTAGAATTCATTTTTTAAAAGTCCACACGGATCTTCAAAATACACAGGAAGGACACTCGACATTCATTCAGTCATTTGGTTGTTACAGAAAATATACAAAGGGTGCCTACTAGGCACCGGAACTTGAGGAAGAAACAAAGATGAAGCAAATGCAAAACAAGCTGGCAGACAGAGCAGGAGCTGGCAGAGGCGGGCCCTCCTCAGTGAGCCGGGCGCAGGGCTGGGCCCGTCATCCAGCTGGACTCCCAGGGCCCTGCTGTCACTCGCATTTTGCATATGCTTTGGAAAGCAAGCCCCAGAGGAATAAAGCAATTCGTGGGGTTACGGGGGTAGTAAGTCACAGACTTACGCAGGAACCCAGGTCGCAGCTCCAGAGCCCTTGACTTAACCACTGCGCTTGGCACATCTCATTTAATTTGCACCCCGAGAACCAAGCCTGGTGCCCTGTAGGTCCCCAAGAACACGTGCTGAACGACAGGATTTAATTCTGTTTCAAACAGGTGCAGGAGCTGAGAACGTGCGCTGGTGTTTTACAGGAGAGGCAGTAAAGATTCAGGAAGGCTCAACAGCCTCCCCTGGATCACACGGGGACATATGGAGTTGGGGCTCGAACCCAGTGCACTGGACGTCAAGCCGGTGACTGATGGTGGAGACCCTGGGACAAAACAACGTCAGCACCAGGGGATTTGAAGAGGCTGGAAGGACTTGGGGCTGGGGGCCAGGGGCGCAGGGAGGGCCTCTGGGAGGAGGAGGCAGATGAGGATGATTGGGGGAGGATGTGACAGTAATAAGTGACATGTCACTTGACAGGACATGACAACAGAAGGGCCAGGCCAGTCTGCTGGCCCACTCAGTTTTGAGACAGGGAATAAGATATGACCACTTGCCAACCCTTGTTAAGCACTTACTACAGGCAGACCCCATTCTAAACCCTTTACATGTGTTCACTCATTTAATCCTGCCAATAACCCAGTGGGCTTTATCCCTCATTTTATAGGTGAAGAATCATAGGCACAGAGAAGTTAAGCAACTTGCCCAAGGTCACACAGCAGTGGCAGCACTGGGATTTCAATGCTGCAGCAGACGCCAGCACCTACCCACATGTGTAACCGTTAGTCCACACTGTCTTCTCTGAGTCTAGACTCGTTTACACCCTTCACCAGCTCCCATTTTAAAAGGCGGTTCCCCACCCCCCCCACCCTTACCACCCATGGCAAGAAAAGGCCCAGGGGCCTCAATGGCTATCGAAGGGACGTTGTGATCAAACCCTAGAAGGAGCCAAGAGATGCCTTCCTGAGGGGTCGCCCACACTCACCTCCAACTCTGAAGAAAATGCGATGGTGTAACAGGCCCCAGCTCCCAGCCAAGCAGGTCGGGGGCTCTATCCCCACGCAGATGCCTCGGTTCCAGGGTACAGCCTGCCCCCGACCCCCACCCGGCATTCTCCAAAGCATGTATAGGGTCCCGGCATGGAGACACATGGGTGCAAAGTGACCCCAATCTCGAGCAAACCCTTCAACACAAGCCAGGGCAGGCCATGTGGGTCTGCGCCCAGAGTCACCTCTCACGTACATGCTGTGTGGCTTTGGGCAAGTCACGCTTACTCTGAGCCTGGGATCCCCAGGGCAGACTCCGAGAATGGAGGAGCCGAAGGCTCGGGGAACTTCCAGCTCCCAGCATCTCGCACCTTGCGTCCTGCAGGGCGCATGGCCTTTTGGAGGGACGCCCAAGCCTCGGGTGAGGGGCTCCCAGACCACAATTCCTCTGGTCTGCCCCGCCAGGCTTCGCCCCTGAGCCCCAAATGCAGATGATTCCGAGGGCACATCACATCCTGAGCTTGTCACAGTCCCCTCCTACCTCCCACCCTTTCTCCCCCACCCCGTCACCTGTTACATGGTGCTTTACGCCCTCCCTGTGAGGTTGCTGTGCTCATCATCCCTGCTCTCCATATGGGGAAACTGAGGCAGAGAGGGGTTAAGTCAGTTGCCCAAGGTTATTCCAGGATTAAACGGTGCAGCCAAAGCCTCAAATCAGACCTGCCTGCCTCTAAGACCTGATGGCAACCCCCGTGCCCTCCTCCTCCCTCCCTCGCAAGTGTCAGGCTCGATGCTTCCCATGGGCCACCTCGCTTATCCCCCAAAACAACCCACAGAAGGGGTGCTGCAAACCCATTTTGCAGTTGGGAAAACTGAGGTTGGTAAGTTGCCCAAAGCCAGGCAGCCAGTAAGAGGCAGGAGCAGGATCTGAGCAGCACAGGCCACATTTTCCCAGATGACCGGGCCTCTCCAAGGACAGGCTTGCCAGAAAGAGTGGGGACCCCCAGTGAGGCTGGAGGGGTTCAGTGCAGCAGCTCCAAGCAGGCACTCAGAGTCTGACAGGCCTGGGCTCAAATGCAGCCTCTACACCAGCTGTGTGCCTGTGGGGAAACTGCTTAACCTCTCTGTGCCTAAGTTTCTTGTCTGTCTCATGGGGATAAGAAAAGCACCAGCCTCCCGGGGTTGGAGTGAAGGTCACATGAGTCAATTTGTGTACTGACACGAGGTGAGCTAAAGGTTTTCTATTTATTATGATTACCTAATAAATAATATTCTATGAGCTATTGATTATTATGATCAGCTGGCATTATTATATCACCATGAAATATAATAACACGTAGAGCTGGTAATAATGATATCGCTCTATCGTAAAGGAGCCCCTGAAGGGGTCAGAGCGACGGTACAATGAGAGAGAACGGGCTGAAACCCTGGGCGGAGCCACCCTCTCCCCACCGTCCCCATGGCTGGGGGCCAGGAGAGGCAGGATGGGGCAGAGGGCAAGCTTGCGCCCTCCTCCTCCTGTCAGCTCCTGGCTGACCCCAGGGCTCACAGGAACATTTCTCAAGTATGTCTCTGGCCCACCCCTCCAAGGGCTCCGCTCCACAACTTCACACCATGGGACCCTGGGGGTGCAGACTGGCCTCTGGACGACTAAGTCCATGATCCTGTTCTCCAGCAGAAATAACTGATCCTGTTCTCCAGCAGAAATAACTATCGGTGTTGTTGAGGTGGGGAGAGGATGGGGGTGGGGGTGGGGATGGGGTGGGGTTGAGGGTCCTAGGCTAACCCTAAGTCAGCTTAACCCATAACCTCCAGTAATAATCACCCCACTAGAATGTCCACTCTGTGGAGGCAGGGGGTATTTCTGTGTGTTCACTGCTCAATCCCCAAGTGCCTGGAACAGTGCTGGGCACAGAGCAGGTGCTCAATGAATGTTTGTTGAGTGAATAAACAACAGCCGTGTGCCAGGCACTTCTCCAAGTGTCTATGTGGCCCTCACCATAACCCTCTAAGGTAGATATTATTTGGCACCTCCATTTTACAGATGAGAAAAGTGAGGCACGGAGCAGTTAAATGCCCTGACTAAAATCACAGTGTCTGTAAGCTGAGAAGCAGAGGTGTGACCCCCAAGAGCCAAATTCCAAGAGTCAAAGCTCATAACCACTCCACTTCTGGCCATGAGCCCACAGTCTGTGTCACCTGCGACAAGGGCCAGGGTTACTTTATTTTCTCACAGTTCTGCCCCCCAAGGCACCCCGGCTCTTTCCTCTCTGGGCACTCTACCCAGCCCCCCGCAGCCAAGACTGGGCAAGGAGGGGAGGGTGGATGTGGGAAGAGAAGGGGCTGGCCTCCCTGTGGCCACAGGGCCCGCCCTGAGTCACCCTCCCTTCTCCTCCTGCCTCACCCCTGCACACCTGTCCTCCAGGGCTCCTCCCACTCACTGCGAGCCAGGCCCACTGCCAGCCCCACCGAGGACGCCCTAACCTCCCGTGACACGAGGTCTGTAAGAGGGAACGGGCGCAGGGCCATGGCGGGCAGTGAGGGAGGTGCCAGCAGGGTCTGGGCATCAGCGTCCCAAGGCTGCCGTAACAAAGGACCACAAACCGGTGGCGTAACACAACAGAAAGTTGTTCTCTCACAGTTCAGAGAAGTCAAATCAAGGTGTCAGCAGGGCCCTACTCCCTCTGGGGGATCCCGGGGAGGACGCTGGTGGCTGCCGGCAGTCCTTGGCATCCGTTGTCTTATAGCTGCGTCCTCCAGTCTCTGCCATGGCCTTCAGGTGCCTTCTCGGTGTGTCTACGTCTCTAAACTCCCCTCTTCTTATAAGGACACCGTCGCTGGACTCAGGCTCCAAACCCTGACCCAGCATGACCTCATCTTCACCTGGTGACATGTGCAGAGACCCCACTTCCACATAAGGTCACATTCACAAGTTCTGGGTGATGTGGCTCTGGGGAGACACTTCCCCCCAGCAGCTGGCTTCCCCGAGGCGGGGCCACCCGAGGCGGGGCCACCCGAGCCGCTCTCGCCAGGTGAGCAGAGGCCGCCAGCCCAGGGCGGGGCCAGCGGGCACCCCACGCACCGAACCCAATACTTGCACGATGTCGATCTCTTTTCTGTCTCTGTGGATCCAAGCAGCCAGACCCTATTATGGGATATTATGTACCTGGCAGAAAGACGCCGGTGCCAGCTCCCAGCCTGGCAAGAGACGCCCTGGGATGGCCTCTGCCTCCCTTAACAGCTCTCTCTTTCTCTCTCTCTCACGGAACCAGCCACGGAAAATCTCTGTGGGGAGGACTGAGACCTCCATTCCCACATGACTGACGCAGCACAGCTGCCAACAGCCCGGGACCTCTGCCCTCAGCCTGCGAGTCTGAGCCGCCAGGGACCCCATCTCCCCACCCCAGGCTGGAGGGGGGTGCCTTGAACGCCCTTCGCTCCTGTGAGAACCCAGCTCTGAACCTGAACCCAGAAGATGACCTTCAAGGTCACGTGGTCCCCGCAGGGGCACTCCTAACAGTGTGAGTCCGGGCTCTGGGCCCCAGGGCTGGGGTCGTCTTCCTCACACAGCAGGGGCCACCTTGTTGACTGACGCACTTGGGGTGGTTGTAGAGGTCTGTGCAGCAGCCACAGCCCTGGGACACAGGACACCGTGGCCCAGGAATGCCACTTCTGGAAATGTGCCCTGCACAAGTGAAAATGATAAGGTGTCCAAAGAGGCTCTTGGCACCGTCATTTATAATAGTGGGGGAAATTCTAAACGGCCGAGAACGAGACCCCCCTCCTCACATGCAGCTGGGCCTCTTCAGCTGCCACCCTGTGAGTGGGTGGACACCCCCACGGACATGTCTGTGGGGCACTGTAGTAGTCAGCTTGGGCTGCATAACAAAGTACCACAGACTGGGAGGCTTAAGGAACAGGAACTTGTTTTCCCACAGCTCTGGGGGCCAGAAGTCCACGATCAAAATGTCAGCAGGGCTGGTTTCTCCTGAGGACCCTCCGTGGCTTGTAGACGGCCATCTTCGCCCTGTGTCCTCACGTGGTGTTCCCTCTGTGTGTGCCTGTGTCCTAATCTACTCTCATGGGGACACCAGTCATATGGGATCAGGGCCCACCCTAATGACCTCATTTTAACATAATTACCCCTGCAAAGGCCCTATCTCCAAACACAGTCACACAATCACACTCGGAGGTACTGGGGGTTAGGGCTTCAACACACAGATTTAGGGGACACAGCTCAGCCCACAACAGGGGCCTCCCCCAGGCGGAAGCCACTCGTTGGGCAGCAGCGCAAACGATGCCAGCACCGGGTGACGCAGAGCCTTCAGCCCCCTGTTGTCTCCAGATCCAAGCGTTCAAAGGTATCCATGACGTTAGGAAGGCAGCCCTGCCCGAAATCGCTCTACCCCAAGTGGCAGTATCAAAGACGGGGAAAGAGCCCAGGTCAGCTCCCAGCTCTGAGACGCAAGAGCTGTGTGGCCTTGGACAGGCCCCCTGATACCTGCCTCGGAGGTCCTCAGCACACAGCCAGGCTCCCTGGGGCACCGTCCCAGGGCAGCGTCCATATCCCTCCACCCCCAAGACCTCACTCCACCTCTGGTCTCCCCCGGCTAGATGGGAACGGCCCAGGTCCAAACGCACAGAGAGTTACCACCTGCAAAGGGCTTGCAGACTGGGCCCCCTACAGATCCCCAGCCTTGCAGAGAAGCTGAGAGGCTGCCGCCCCACTTTACAGATGATGGATGGACACCAGGCTCCGACACACCAGTGGCTTGTCCACGGTGACGCAGCACAGAAATGGCAGAGCCAGGACTGGAATGCGGCTTCCATGCTCCCCCAGGCTGCAACAACATTTGCCTGGGGTCACAATGTGGGACTCCCCCAACATGCAACTGGCTTGTCAGCAATACAAAGTGCTTAGCAAGAAAGAGATTTCTTTACCAAAAACACCACTGAAACTGAGACAAGGCCTCCCATGGCATCCCAACACGCTTTCCGGAGTGGGAAGGGGCGGGCTGTAGTCAGGGTGCAGGTAATCCCCCCGAGGAGTGAGTCCCTGATGGGAACGTCATTTTCAGGAACTCCTAGACAGGTGGTGTTGGGAGCCCCCACCTAATGGAGGGTGTGAGTAGAGCTTGCCTGTGGCTCACAGAGCCCAGTGTCTACACACAGGAAGTACTCAATAAATGCTCTTCAGTGCTTGAGGGTTCAAGAGCTGGTATCAGCAAAACCTACATTCCAACACGGTCAAGGAGCACAGCCCTGCCTGTGAGGAGGAGCAGATGTGTCCATCTTCCAGAGAAGGACACAGAGGCCCAGAGAGGCAAAGCAACCTTTCCAAGATCACACAGCTTGTTTGGGTCTCAGCCACAGTGAGGCTCCACGTGGCTCCGCTCTTGCTGCCAGAGATGACAAGCTCGAGTGACAAAAATGCCTCCCTCACATTTAATGCTAAGACAACACGATGACAACATCAAAGGATCTTTCAGTGGGCAGGGGGTAGCACCCCATCACCTTCCAAACACAGCCACATCCAGCTTCCCAAGTTACTTCCAGCCTCAACTTACATATTTCTTTAAGGCTGTAGTCAAGACACGTGTACAACTTGGCGTTCTGCTTATTTCCACTCAAAATGACATCACTGGCATTTCTGGACTGACCTGGGCTTCAGGGCTGTCGTTTTAATGCCACATGATATTCCACCCGAGGAACACACAGTGTTCTTAATCGTACCTCACTGCTGGCTATTTGGATTTTTTTCCCACTCTTATAAATAACAGTGCAAAGAACATCTTCGTGCACCTTATCGCTTTCATCCCTGCAAGTTACCTCCTGAGGATACATTTCCAGAAGTAGGACTATTGGGTCCAAGCGGCAAGTGATTTTAAAGCCCTTAACACCTGTTGACAAACAGCCTTGGGAAAGACCAATATGATACAGATCTATGCTGCCCCCAGCAACATAGGCGAGCCGTAATTTTGTAGCTTCACTAGCACCAAGTCTTACCATTTTGGGGGGTATTTTAATAAGTTTTCCTGCAGTTATTTCTCCATGTATTTGTTGCTTGCGTTTCCTCTCATTTGAACTACCTGTCTGCCTCCCCTGCCTACTGTAGAGCAACTCTGGAGGCTGGAAGGTTCAGTACCAGCCTCTGGTGGCCAACAGCTTTAGGACACCACCTGGTCACTTTCTGCACCTGGTCAGTGGTGGGGGATGGCCTCTCCCAGTGGCCCCCCAGCCTCGGCTGCCTCCAGCACCAGGGCAGGCCCAGTGGGCAACATCAGGCTGACCATGGGGGCACCCCTCCCCCCAAGCCTCCGGATCACACATGCTGAGCCCATGTGCTCAGATATAGGGCTGCAGAACGTGGGCTGAACAGCTGAGGGGACACCACCTTCCCGTGTGTGACTCGCAGGCTGGCCATGGAGAAGCAGGTGCTGCTGACACCGTTTCTGGAACTCTGGGTGCTCCAGAGGCAGGTGACAGTGATGGGGAGAGGATGGGAGGGGCAAATGTCCAGGGGGTTTGCACTCCAGCTGGGGGCCAAGAGAGACGCAGAAAAAGCCAGGGACAGAATCTGGGCTCTTCTACATTCAAAGCAATCAGGGTGGGGCAGGGGCACAGAAGCCAGGTACCAGCTGGGCAGCGCATGCTACAGCCAAGAACAAGGACACCAATGGTCCATCTGGGCTCAAATCCTCACACTGCCTGGCCAGCTAAGACACCTTGGGCAGGTCCCTTAGCCCCCTGTGCCTCAGTTTCCTCATCTGTAAAATGGGATCATCGTGCCTACCTCACAGAGTTGCTGTCAGAGTTAGAGCCAATACATACATGTGCAGCTCAGCAGGCCTGGGCCACAGCACTCAGAAGACATAAACTTTGGACACAGTTAACACACAGTGAACCCACACCCCCACCCGGCTAGTCTAGGGCAGGCAGCAGCAGACTGTGACCTATGCTGAGCTGAGAATGGATTTTACGTTTTTAAAGGTTGTTTAAAAAAAAAAAAAAAAACATGGAAGAATATGGAAGACAGACCCAGAGACTATGTGGTTCCCAAAACCTTTACCTTACAATCTGGTCCTTTATAGAAAGAGTTAGCTGACCCCTGGTCTAGAGGCACCAAAGTTTCCCTTGGACTCTTTGACAGGGGACAGGTGCTGTGGGGACAAGGGCACCCACGAGTCAGAGGAGAAGGCAGCGTGCGAGCAGAGTGCTGCTTTGTGGGCACTCTGGTCAGGGAAGGTGCCTGGTCCAGGGTAACGGTGTTGCAATGGCCCTTGAGCCCCAGGGCAGGCACTGGGCGGGAGCGCCAGCTGAGACGCCGTGGGGGACGTGAGGAGACCGCCCAGGCATGCGCGTGACAGCCTCGGTGACTGCTCTAGTGATTCCTTCTGCCGGCAGCCATGTGGCGTGGTCCCTCTCCATCCCAGGCTCAAGAACCCATACCTGGAGGGAAGGCTGAGACATCATAAGGCCACACACTAGGGAAACTGAGGCTGGAAGAAGCAGCACGACTCAGCCAAAATCACCCTGGCCAGTCAAGGACAAGGATGAAAACCGGGTGTCCTGATGCCCCTTCTGACACTGTTCCCTACAGCACACCAACTCAGGGCACCTGGCATCCTCCTGAAGTTCCTCTGTCCCCAGGGACCCTGGTCAGACCCCCCCTCCTGTGAGGCCACCCTGGTGTGGACGGGTGCCCTTGAGTGAGGCCCTGGGACAAGGACCCAGGGTTGCCAAGCCTGCCCCAGCTACCCCCTGCAATGTCATGTCCTTCCACAACCTGGTCCCGACACACACGTGGCTCTCTCGGGAGGGAGCCCTGCCCTCCCAAGCGCACCACCTCTGAAAGCCCATCACAGCCCCAGCACCCGGCATGGCACGTGGTGACCCTGAGCGGACATTTGAATGAATAAATGATCAGCCCAGTGAGGTTGACTATCAAGTGGCATGCTTCTCCCCCATCCTACAGACAGGAAAGCGGAGGCTGGGAGAGGTGAGGGCTCACCCGCGCTCACCCTGCTGGTCAGTGGCAGAGCCGGGATTCAACCCAGCACCGTCCGCCCAAAGCCCGGGCTGCAGGCACGGTGAAGGGGAAGGTGTTTTGCCACCCGGGCAGGCAGCGGAGTCCCCGAATGATCCTGTTACCCCCCAGGGGATGACCGGCCCCTCCTGCCGGGCTGCCAGCTCCAGCTGCCTCTGCCATGCTCCCCGCTGTCCCAGGGCTGGCACGGACTGGGTACTCAGCAGAAATATGCTGAGGGATCGAGTGACCGGACAGGCCCCGGCGGGCAGGGAGCCCCAAGTGCAACAGAGCAGACCGCCGGCCCACGGGGGCTCTCCTGCGGAGCCCGAGCGGAGGGCCAGGGCAGGGCTTCTGGCCAGGAAGGGCAAGAGGGCGCTCTGCTGGGGGCAGTACCCGCGGGGGGCCAGGGGGCTCCTGGCCTCTGCTCTGCATTTTGCCTCCTTGAATGTGAAAATAAGAGGGAGGGAGAAAGCAGGCAAACACGGACACAAACAGCCCCCTGAGCCGCCAGCCTGTCCCCATCACCAAGAACCCTCCGCTGGGCCCTGCCAAGAGCCAGGGCCAGCAGCGAGCCTGGAGAATAAACATGTCACAGCGAGGCCAGCCCGCCGGACCGCTGGAGCCAAGAACCGCCGGAGGCTGTAAACAGTCTCTCCTCTTGGCCGCAGACTCTGGCCCACCTCTCTAGGCTGGGAATTAGCACTTTGGCTGCCACAAAGAAAGTGCAGGCGGGTGGGGTGCTTGGGGAGGAGCAGCGGGCAGGGAAGCTGGGCTGGCAGGGGGCCAGCACCCTGTCCTGGCAGCCTAGAAGCTTCCCCTTTCTCAAGGAGGCACTGGGAGATCCCGAATGAATGGGCCCTGGAGAAGACGGCTGGAGAGGAAGGGGCTGGGGAGGGGCCAAATCTGTTCTCTAGGGCCCCCGCCTTGGCCAAGGGAGGAAGACGCTGTTACAGCACCCCAAGCCCTACCTGGGGCTCCCACCTAGACTGGGGAAGACTGGGTGTCCCTGGGCAGGGGTGCCCAGGCCCCACTGAGGCGCCGTTCAGCCATCCTGGACTGCCTCTCACGCCAACTCTTGCTCTGCCCCTGGCCAGTCCCTGGTCGCTGGTCCAAATCAGGCCCAAAACCTGACTGCATTTTGGTTCTATGCTCTAGAACCATGAGGCTCCATGAAAGGCATATGTGGCCACGCCACCCCCAGCTGGAACACTCCAGCGGTGCCCCTGCCATTCAGATCCAGCCTAGGCCTCCATCCGCCCATCCCCTCCCAGACACAGGCCCCAGGGCCTTTGCATGTGCTGCCCCCCCCCACCTTGGACGTTCTTCCTTCCCCTCTTGGGCCTGGTTCCTTCCCCCACGTCACTCAGACCAGACCTGGGATTGGGTAGTCACTCCCTGCAGGACGCCTCCTGGCCCTCCCCAGGGAGGTCAAAGGCCCCCACTCCCTACTCGCCTCCCACCACGTTTCTCTCCTTCCAAGCCCTCATCCCAGCGCAGGCTGATGTCTGTTTGTGCGATGGTCCTAACATCTGTCCCTCCCGCCAGACTGGAAGCTCCGTGAGGGAGGGGCTGGGTCTGGTTTTGCTCGTCACGGTTACCGTACTGCTGGGCACACGACGGCACTCAGTGCACCCTTCCAGAATGAACGAAGCAGAGAGTGAATGAACGGACGGACGAGTGAACGATGCAGACAGCTGCGTCACCTGGAAAGGTCACCAGGGGCTCAGTTCAAATGCCCTCCCAGGCCACGAGGCCGTCACAGACGGGTGCCTGGGACCCACTCGTCAGAGCTCCCCACAGCGATGCTCTCCCCGCTGCCGACACGGATGCGTGGGCTGCCCGAGCGGGCAGAGGCGGGCCGGGGCCTTCACTGCTGCCTCCTATCCCCAGCAGAGAACGTCAAAGGCCCCTGGAACCAGAGAGCCACTGCAGAGATGAGGGCGCTTGGGGGAAACCAAAGGAAGAGAGAAAAAAGTAAGGCAGCGAAGACCGCGGCATCAGCACGTGACTTCAAGTCCCATCTCTGCTGCGTTGCCTTGGGCCAGTGGTCTCAACTCTCTGGGCTTCAGTTTCCTCCCCCGCAAAACAGAGACGATGACAGCATTCACCTCTTCCAGGGCTGCGGGGAGGGTCGCGTGAGCTCAGACAGGTGCACCAGCCCAACAAATGAGAGGTTTTATGATTCAGGCAAGCCACCTTTCTGGAACATTCTGGGAGGCTCAAGGGATTCCCCTCAGAATGCACTGGTAGGGGCTTCAACTGCCTGGACTCCAGAACTCTGGGCCTGTAGTCTGTCCCCCTGCCACCTGGTCCTAGCTGCAGGACCCTATGAGAAGCTGTGAGTACACAGCACCCTGGCTGGATGGGTGTGGGGGGGCAAGGGGCAACCCAGCCTAGCAGGGGATTCAGGGCCCCACGGGCCCCACCCTCCAGGAGCTCAGCCTGCTGCTGGGGACATGGAGTCCCCAGGGGGGGACAGATCCTTTCATTGTTAGCTCCTGTCGGGGGGAGGACACAGCCTGTGAGGGCAGAAAGACCCGTCCAAATCCTTAGCCATAGTGAGACACGACTGCACACCCGCTAGGATGGCTAGAAGCAGAAAGTTAGATCACAGCAAGTGTCGGTGAGGATGCAGGGGAATTGGAACCCTCAGACACCACAGTCCGGCAGTTCCTCAAAAGTTAAACACAGAATTGCCCAAATGATCCAGCAATTCCACACCTAGGAACTGAGAATTCCTAAGAGAATTGAAAACACAGGTCCACACAAAAACTTGTACTGGAATGTTCACAACAGCACTATTCACAACAGCCAAAGGTGGAAGCAACCCAAGTGCCCGAGGCTGTGAAAGGACAAACAAAATGTGGTCTATCCATACAATGGATTATTATTCAGCCATAAAAAGGCATAAAGTACTGATTCATGCTACGTGGGTGAACCTTGAACACATCTTACTAAGTGAAAGAAGCCAGACACAAAGGCCACATATCGTATGATTCCATTTGTAGGAAATGTCCAGACGAGAAAAATCTATAGAGACAGAAAGCAGACTCATGGTTGCTGGGGGAGGGGGTAATGAAGAGTGACTGCTTAATGGGTACCAGTTTCCTTTTAGGGTTCAAGTTTTCTAAAACTGATTGTGGTGGTGGCTGCACAACTCCAGGAATTGTGCACTTTAGATGGGTGAGTTGTATGGTGTGTGGACTACATTGCAGTAAGCTGTTACAAAAAGAAAATCCCACGCCTTGGCCTCAGGTGCCTCGTCTGTGAAATGGGGTAGCTCCTGGCCCACCCTCCACTCTTCTTCCCCATCTCCGAGTCCTGCAAGGTGGCACTGAGCTGAGTGACCCTCTGGCTTCCCATGGGGGGCTGGCAGGAGGAGGAAGAGCAGGGTTTTCCTCACCCACAGCCTAGGCCCTCCCTGCAGCCCACATGGGCTGCCCGTGTCCTGCCCTGGCCCCTCCTCACAGACTTCCCCAAGTCACTGACAGCTCCCTCCTCCCCTCCCGCCCTCAGGCCTCAGTGCTGACCAGCCCCAGGGTGCTGCCCCACCTTGGCGCCCTGCATCTGCCCCGCCTTTGCACTAGGCCCTTTGCTCCTCAGCCTGCACACAAGCGTGACAGCTTGACACTCACCCCGGTAAGGCTGCCGCAGCGTCGGGCAACCACAGGTGAAAGCCAGGACCCGGGGTGCTCCACGTGGCTGGCCACACGGATGGGCGCTGAGCAGGACAACAGGAGCAAAGATGGGAGGGGTGGGTGCCCTGGGGGAGCAGCCCCTGAGCCAGGCACGAGCTGGTACCTCCAAAGGAGAGGACCCAGGGCCAAAGGAGTGAGTGGCTCGGGAGAAACCCAGCCCCCCTGCCATGGCCAGGGCCAGCTGGGGCCAGAGCCACATTCCCAGGAACACACAGATGTTCTGGCCTCAGGGAGGGGGAGGAGGAGGCAGGGAAAGGCCAGGGCTGGCTCAGCCTTCCCACAGGGCTGGGCGCAGCCAGGAGGCCTGCAGCCTGTCGCCAGGGCAGTGGCAGAACAAGGCCTGACCAGGCCTCTGCTCCGGGTACACAGCATCTGGACGCCGAGGAGGGCCCCTGGGCAGGAGCAGACAAAGGCAGCTGGGTGTGGTCTCTGCCAGGCCCCTAACAGGCTCCCAGGGCAATCTGCACACACGATTCATCTCCCCACAAGCTCGCCTTGGGACCACAGGGGCCGTGTCTGAGGGGCTCTCCTGGCACGTGGTGGGTCTGTTCTGAGGCTCGAAGGGCCCTGTGAACGCTGGTGGCCCCGTCACTGTGACAACCAAAGACAGCCCCAAATGGGCTGGCGGCTGTGCCTGTGATGAGCCCCACAGCCTGGTCCGGGCCTCCCGTGTTCCACAGAGCCATCGGCAGCCCCGCCGGCCAGGGCTCTGCCCTGTGGGGCACCCTAACAGCCAAGCAGCTGTCTGCTGGCCTCCAGGAACCAGGCCCCTCCTGCCAATGCTCCCAACAGTGGGGAAGAGCAGGCCCCCAGCCCACCGCGGGGGCCGTGTGGTGCACGTGGAGTGTTACCTGGGCTTCAGGGAGGAGGTGTGATCTGGGGAAGTCCCCAACGACCTACTCAGGCCCCTTCCTCTGAAGGTGCTGGATTCCAGAAGGCAACGGGGACCGGGCAGAAGTCGGCCCCTTGCGGCCCTGGAGATCCTGCTCAGGCTCCTCCAAGGCACAGAGCTGACACCACCCACAGGCCACAGGGGCCTCCTGAGCTCAGGTCACCCCTACCATTTCCCCCAAGCTTGGTTAAGGCCCCGTATCACCCACTGAGACTATCATTTACCTGAAGTTTTCCTTTTCATCAACTCACTTAAAAAAAAAGCCTTTAAACATTAAAAAAAAAGAAGTATCTCTTACCATCCAACCATCTAAAGATAACTAAAATATATCTAGGGGTTTCATTTTAAAGCTCTAGCTCCCTCATCTGCAATTCTGAAATCCAAAAGGCTCTGAAAACTAAAAAAAAATTCCTGAGTTTGCGGCAAATCATTTGGCCAAACTACATGGAAACAGACAAAAGGCTACTTATGGTCTACATCTCACATCTATGTCACATACAGGAAAATAACATGTTTGACCTGTCCGCGGAGTGATGCCTAGGGCCCCAGCCAGGGCGTTAAGTCAATCGTCAATGGCCCATGTCCACTTTCTAAAGTCCAAAAAACAGTGAGAAACACTTCTAGCCCCAAGGACTTCAGATGAGGGATTATGGATCCATACAAGGAAACAAAACCAATACTAATTCTATCTACACACTTGGCTGCTAAAGGCTTGGAGCCTGGTACAAGGCTGCCTAGAGTGGTAGAAAGCTGCCAGGGGACAGGGGATGGGCAGTTAGTGCTTACCGGGGACAGAGTTTCAGTCTGGGATGATGACAAAGTTCTGGAGATGGATGGTGGTAATGGTTGCACAACAGTGGGAATGCACTTAATGCCATGGAACTGTAGACTTAAAAATGGCTAAAATGGTCAATTTTATGTTATGTACATTTTAACATGATAAAAAAAATTGAGGTTTGAGTGATATGCTCGCCCTTGAGATATCTCCTTGCAATATGATTAAAAGTAGGGTCAAAATTAGATCAGCCTGGGCAACACATAGAGACCCCATCTCTTAAAAAAAAAAAAAAAGTCCATAACTCTCCCTTGGTGTCATTCATTGTCAGTTAACACCTCATCCACAGGCCCCTCGAAATAAGTCATCAGTGTAAGAATTCCAGCCCACACCTGGGAAACACCCGCACAGGGCAGAAAGGTCGGGATTTAGCGACCAGGGTCCTGAGTTCAGGTTCTGCCTCTACTGCATACCAGCTGTGTGGTGTGGGGGAAGCCAAACAACCTCTCTGGGCAAAGCATCCTTGTTCCTTCAAGGCAATGGAGGGTATCAGCAGCCACCAACACACTGAGACCAAAGCCATCAGGAAAACACTCGCCAAACGTCAGTGCTTCTCCCTAGCATTACGAGAGAACAGCGGCATCAGACTGGTCTGCCTGGGATGGCAGAGATGAAAAACGCCTGTGGGTTCTAAGAGGCAGGAAGATAAAATCGGCCCATAAGGACAAGCACGAGTTATGTGATGAAAATGAGACCCTGGCATGTTTGGAGGTGGAAGGAGAGGGGAGAAGACAGCGACAAGGTGTCTGGAACAGGAAGGAGAGTTGGGACTGTCCTCAGACCACAGAGGGAGGGGTAACAGAGTAGACAAAGGCAGAGGCAGGGTGGCAGCCGTAGCTACTGTGACATAGGGCAAAAGGAGAAGAGGGCAAAGGCAGGGAGAGCTGGTGGCCACATTTGCCAGCCCAGAAGTCAGCCCCCAGGCCTTGCCTGTCCCCTTCTCCTCCCCACGCACCATCCCGCAGTGGCCATCTGCACCACCCTCGGTGCTTGGACCATTGCAGTAGCCCCCTCCCTGCTCTCCCAGCCACCAGCCTCTGGATATCACCTTGATCTCCCCTCGGGGTACGCTGGTCACATGACATCCCTGCTCAAAACCGTCCCCTGCTGCCTGTAGCCAAGTGGGCAAAGTGCACCCTCTGAACAAAATGACCCAGTTTAATCCTTTTTGGATCCTGAGCCCCAGACTTAGACTCCAGAGAGAAAGAAAAGGGCAGAGGTGCAAACTCGGAGTTCCCACCCCAAGCACTTTTGACAGACAAGAAAAAACTGCACATTTTCACAGAAATACACGGAGGGGGAGTCTTGGTGAACAAATGTGTCTCTTTTTGCAGCTCAGCCAATATGCCTTTGATAAAATAAACACAGCAGGATGCTCTGTTTTGTATTCTTAGAAAGGGTGTTTACATTTCAAAATAAATACATCTCCTTCCCTCAGGTCTTCTGGTCAAAAGGACCGGGTGTCCATGCTCTGAGCCATGTGAGCCCCACCAGCAGACAGAAGGAACCCCACATCCTAGCCCATATTTTGCCAAAACAGAGGGAGCCTGGCCAGGAAGGCAGTGTCTGGACCCAAGCCCAGGGAGTGAGGGGCCGAGGGTTGGGGGTGGGGGTCTCTGCAGTGCTGGGCAGAATCAAACGGTGGCATCGCAGACTTGCTAGAAGAACTAGGGTGTCCAGGGCTGAGTGGGCACATCCGGGGGAAGACTTCAGCACCCCGAAGCCACTGGGGGCGCTCCTGGGGGCAGCAGTCAGTGCCCTCCCAGCCCCGGCCTCTGGCCAGCAGAGCTCTGGGCCACTTCCTTCCCACCCTTGCACCAAGTCACCATGGGACATGCCTCGGTTCCACTCACTCACTTCTTTACAGCCTGTCTCTCCCACTGCAAGGTCAGCACCTGGCAGGCAGAGACCCTTGTCTGTGTTGCCCATGGCTACGTGCCCCCACCCTGTCCCAGGATAGGCCTGGCCCGCAGCTGGTGCCTAGAAAACATTTGCTGGGGACACACCATGCGCACTGCCAGCCGCTCTCCTTGCCCATCTACCCCGCCAGCAGGAAGACCCCTTCCTCTCCCCTCTCAAAGCCAGGAACTCAGGGGTTCTTTCTGGTGAGCCCTGGTCCCCAAGGGCCAGGGGCTGCTGCGACCTGCTCTGTGACCCTGAGGGCCCCCCATGGGGTGACAGCAGAGGCCATGGGGAGGAGGGGTGGCTGGGGGCTGGGTTTTCTGACCTTCCTTTCTGCCTCCCACCTGCACAGAGGCCCACCCACAGCCTGGTGGACCCTGAGGGCCACCCCTGATGACCTGGCTGCCCTTGCTGTGGGAGGACTCCCCCATGGAAGAGGTGCTGTCAGTGGGGAGTAGGAATTGTTGCCTCCTTGGAGAAAAAGCATCCAGTTTGTCATTGCATCTAGAAACTGCCCTGCACGCTTGCCACACATCCAAGGAGGAGTAGAAACACACTTCACAACCACCACGCTGAGCTTTGCTCCCATTGCGCTGTGGTGGCAACTAGGCAGCGAGGTCAGCCCTGGGCTGGCCGTGCCACTGGGATGGGCCCTTCCCCGCCAGGCCTTGGAAGCTCAGCTGCAGCTCGAGGGCGGGGACCACCACCTTGAGACCCTTAGAATTCTCCCATCTGCTGACAGAGGCAGATGGATTAAGGTGCTTGGTCCAAGGTGACATAGGGTGGGGACGCCAGGACCAGGCCTTGATCCTGGGGAAGGAGCCGCCAAATGACCCGGCACACAGAGGTATTTACTTTCACCCTGCAGAGAGGCCCAGGCTGCTGTCACTGCTGGAGGCTGGAGAAATGCAGTCCCCATCGCCCACCTTCCAGAACTGCAATTTGATGGGCTGACTTACTGTGGGGTTCAGGCCCTAGGCCGAGGAAAGACTGGGAGCTTAAAGCTGGAAGGGTGACAGGGGCCAGCCATAAGCCTTCCCGCCCCTCCCCTGATGGATGGTGGGGCTCACTGGGGTCCCACATTCCCCACCAATGTGCGGACCCCAGCAGAGCTCTCCTTCCACCGTCCCGGAGTCGCCTGCCCCCCTGTCCAGCTTCCCCAGCAGGCTGGGAGCTCCTGGGACCAGGTCTCACCCTCGCCTGTGCCTGGCCCCCCTAGGTACTCAGGAAACCATCGCTCGGTGAACGAATTATGTCCAACCCCTCATCTGACCAGGCAGGAGACACACAAGGTAAGTGGCTGGCCCCAGGTCACCAAACAGGCAGTGGGTCCCGCACGGGGGTCTGCAGAGTGCCGGCCCCCAGTGCAGCGTGGCTTCTCCAAACGCCGTGGACACACATCCACTCGGGAGAAACCCAGGCACAGGGTGACCTTCAAATTCAGTTAAAAATGGATTTTGCTGATCTTAAGAAAAGATCCATTTAGCTTATGAATGAGGGCGTGCAAATTCCAGCAGGCCCCACCCCGTCTAAACACGCGGGCCTAAACACACGGCTGCCCGCCTCCTCCCAGCGCCCGAGCTGGCGCAGAAGATAACACGTGGCTGGGTGACTGCGCGGAGCAGCTCCAGGGCGGGGCAGGCCCGGCTGCAGAGGGAGGGCACATCTGTGCTCCAGCCGCCTAGGACACAGAGAAATCGCCACATGCCCCTGGGCACGAGGGAAGCAAGGACCAGCCACACTGAGGGGCCATTTTTTTTTTCCTTTTCTCCCTAAAATTAAAAAAGTGACACACACCAGTGGTAACAAGCCAAACACAGGAGTATACATCCGAAACGTCGTCGATTGTTTGGTCATTTCCCTGGCTCCCTCCCAACCCCCACCCCCCACCCCACCGTGGGAGCCCATGTTTACAATGTAGGTCCCTCCTTAAGCTGTCTGGGAACCTTGCGAACAATTTTCGTGAACACACAAAAAATTCCAGAGGGCAGAGGGGCCTTCTAACACTGGCCACCTAAGCGGGCACTGTCCTATTCACATTACTCAGTATTTCGTGGGCCTCCCCTCCCATAGGTTGAAACGATCCCTAACCCTGTGCCCGCAGCCCCCAAATCCAAAAGTTCTGGAAGCCACAAGTTTTACTTAACTCATGTGGCAGCAACATCTGTCCTTCCCTGAGGCTGTTTAAAATTTTCTTCCCCACTGGGGGTGAATATTCACGTGTTTTGCTATAGATACATTACCGTGTTTAATTATAGGGTGCTGCCCCCAGACCCTGCTGGGGTGTCACGTAAAATACAGCACTGGCACTAAAGAATCTGTCTAAGGGTGGGAAAAATTCTGAATTCTGAAACGTATCTGGCCCAAAGGTATCAAACCAGGGACCACAGACCAGAAGTGACAGGAACGGCAACTGCTGACTTTTAAAACACTGGGTGCTCCCCATTCTTTCTTTTTTATTTTTAGAGACAGGGTCTCGCTCTGTCACCCGCGCTGGAGTGGCATGAGCACAGCTCCCTGCAGCCTCGAACCCCTGGGCTCAGGCGATCCTCCCGCTTCAGCCTCCTGAGTAGCTGGGTCTACAGGCGCGTTCTGCCACGCCCAGCTAATTGTTTTGGGTTTTTTTTTTCTTTTGTGGAGTTGTGGTCTCACTGTATTGCCCAGGCTGGTCTTGAACTCCTGGCCTCCCAAAGTGCTGGGATTACAGACATGAGCCACCACGCCCAGCTTCTAGTTCTTTCTAACCTTTCCATGACATTCACGACAGCGCTGTGCCCTGGAATGTCTTGAATCTTCTCCTTCGTGGATAGATAAGTTCATGGGATTACTTTTTGTTACCACAAGCAAGACTAGAGTGGACATCCTCATTCACACATACACACACCACGGAATCTTTACTTCTACAGGGTAGATTAGCAGGGAGTACCCCAAATGGTGTCAAATATATAAGAAGATAGATTTGACAAATGTGGCATAGAGTAATATTCAGGACCCTGAAACCCAGAGAGCTACACTCAAGCCCATCAGCTGTGTGACTTGGGGCAACTGACTTAACCTCTCCGGGCTTCAAGAAAATGGGAAGCCATGAGGCCGTGTCCAGCTCTCCCTTCACAGCTACTTTTGCCCCAGCAAGGGTGACAGCACCCGCCTCTTGAGTGGTTCCTGCCTGTTTCCTTCTCTCCTTCTTCCAACTTGCCTACCCCATGCCACCCAGAAAAATCCTTCTTTTAAGACCCCTTTTGTTACACTGCCGTCCATCCCTGCTGCAGACACAATGGTTTCTTATTGCCCAGTGAATGGAGCTCAAGCTCATCTGTAAGGTTTTTTTTTAATCTGACATTAAAAATGTTAAAGCACCTGAAATCCCACCAACCTAAGACAGCTGAGCTCATCTGTGCACATTCCTCCCCCACCATCCTCATGCATGCACAGAGGCACATGGCTACGATCACAGGGTGGTGTGTGAGGGGCCTGCTGCTCACTTTCCCCACGTTACAGGATCTGCTACATGATTCCTGGGCTGGGAATAAGCCGCTGCCCCAAGACAGGCCCCGCCCGAGCTACAGCCGCCCTGAACACTCAACTTTCAGCCACACCAGCTTCCTCTCAAAAATACACAAACAGACCTAAGTACCTCGGAGTCTGCTCTCTGGACACTTCTGTCCAGCCCAGCCCTGGCAGCAGAACTTCAGATTCTCATGCTGGAGAGAACATCTTGTCAAGCATTTCCTGACATACATTGTAGAACAGAAGTCCGTCCCCCACCCAGAGGGTCACCGTGTACATAACCGCGTTAAAGGCAGCAGAAGACCCTGGTTAGCTTTAATTTAATGTTTCCCAAATGTATTTGATCAAGGGGAAAAATATCATCCCAACACCTGAGTCATTAGTGTTTCTTGGCACACACTTGGGGGCCTGCTAAGTGTCCAAGGTCGCCTCCCGCACTTCTGGAGTCATCTCCTGCTCAAAAACCGACCCCACTGTCTCCCTGGTAACTGATCTGAATCCTGAGCCTGGTGTTTGCAATCAACAGTGTCCTCTGTCCTTTTACCTCACAGAGAAAGAAGCTCATTGTGGTTACTGCCACGTGCAGACCTAGAAGGAACAGTCCCAGACCAGCCTCTGACCAACTGGGTGACGTTAGGCAAACCTGTTCACTTCCCTGAACCTCAGTTTTCTCGTCTATAAAATGCAGGAGCCCTCATCCTAGGACTCATGTTTTAGGGTTCTCGTCTATCTAGGGGTCTCAGTTCCTACAGCAGCAGCACCCTGTAGGGGCATGTGGGTACAGGATCCAAAAACAGCAGCAGAGAGTAAAGGTGATTCCTGAAGTGACTCTGGGACATGCAGTAGAGCCCAGCTCCGCTGCGTGCTGGCTGCATGATCCTCGGTACCCACATGCCCCTATAGGGTGCTGCCGCGGTAGGAGCTGAGACCCCTAGATAGACGAGAACCCTAAAACATGAGTCCTAGGATGAGGGCTCCTACACTTTATAGACGAGAAAACTGAGGTTCAGGGAAGTTAACAGGTTTGCCTAACATCACCCAGTTGGTCAGAGGCTGGTCTGGGACTGTTCCTTCTAGGTCTGCACATGGCCTCCCTGAGCTTCGTTTCTCTTTGTAAAATGAAACAGGCTACACACAGACAAACACAAACATGTGCGCGCGCACACGTGCACACACACACGCAAGTGGGTGTAAAACTAGGGAAATCTGAACAAGATCTGTGGATTGTGCCCATGTCAATACCCAAGTTGTCATATTGTGCTACAGTTACGCAAAACGTTACCCCTGGGGACAGTGAGGTGAGGAGTGAGTCCAAGGGATCTCTCTGGACTATTTCTCACGATTGCATGTGAATCAACAATTACCGCAAATAAAATATTTTTTTAAACGAAGCAGGATATGCATGGGGATATTGCAAATATTCTGCAAGGTCAAGTATTTATCATTCCCTCCCAGTGCCTAGCCACAGGGTGGGTGTGCTCCCCGCAAGATGCTGAAGGATGGCGGGAATAGTAGGAACACAGTAAGTGTTCAATATTTTTTCTTATTCTTTTGATGACATCTTAACAGCCCAGAAAAGTGAACCCACCTGAAGCCTGTTGGCTGGTTACTCTGTAACCAGAGGGCACTCTGTGGTGTCCCTGGGGAGCAGCCTTCCAGCAGGCCCTCCCCACCCCCAGCAGGCTTTCTGCCCCAGTGGGCCAGAGGCCAGGTGGGGAGCACACACACCGCTGGCAGAACCAGGAACAGGGCTCACCCTCGTTCACCAGGGCATTTATTCAAATCCTGCCTCCTTCCCAAAAGGGCTGAGGTGGCTTCCAGCTGAGGGTCAGATGCCAGAGACCCCATCCCGGTGCCTGCTCCTGTCCTGCCCAAGTCCCTTTCTACAGCCCAGGGAAGCCACCCAGAGGCTGCCGAAGAAGATGTCCCCCTCCTGGGCTCACACCCCTCTGGCCACTTGCTGTAGGCCAGTGAGGAGGCCAGGAGACCCTGGGACTCCCAACACCTGTTGAGCCAAGGCCAGGTAGCCGACAAGGTCATCTGACAAGAAGCAAAGGGTGAGGGGACAGGCCCAGGGGGAGGCAGCAGAGAGGCAGATGTGGTCCAAGGAGGCTACTGCAGAGCCGTCCACACCTGTGAAACCAGAAACAACCTGGGTGCCCAGCAACAGGTGACTACAATGAAATTCCTATTCTAGAAAAATGCTGAGCCACATGGGGCTATAAAACTCAACAGCTGGCACATCACTCTAACATGTCCTAACTTGTCTAACTTTCGAAAAAACCTATGCTACAGATATTGCTATTATCCCTACTTTACAAATGGGGAAATTATAGCACAGAGAGGTTAAATAACTGCCCCAAGAACACACAGCGAACACACAAGGGGTGGAGGCCATATTTGAACCCCAGCACCTTGCTCTACAATGCAGTCTTAGCCCCCCTAAAAGATATGCACAATGTCCTAGGTGAAAAAGAGTAGCACATGCGATGTAGGGCGTGATCCCACCCACAGTATTGTTGGGCGCGTGCGTGCACGTGCGTGTGTGTGTGTGTGTGTGTGTGTGTATGCACGAATATGCATGAGCCAAGAAAAGGGCTGGAAGCTCTGGGTATGGAATTACGGGTAATTTTTATTACCTTCCTTTTATCCCTATTTTCAAATTTTCAAAGTGAACATGTCAGACTTCACGAAAAGATTCAAAAGTGCTGCCCTTGCTCTTGGTGTCCCCTCACCCTCTGCATACGCCCCCCCCTCCATTACCCCCAACCCTGGAAGCTTTGTTCAGGGCCTAAGTCCTTCCAGGCCCCTGTACTATCCCCACTGCCCAAGAGTCCATCTGTCATGATGTCAGGGAAACCTTCTCAAGCCAAAAGACTTACAAATATTGCCTCAAACACGATTTACATTGGCACAAATGGCTCTGCTCTCCCTAAATGTCTACTCTTGAGGGTGCAGGGATGGTAGGTTATGGCCCTCTACTCACAAGCCTATCACACAGACATTAAAATTATGTTTACAAAGACACTGAGAAATGTTTCTGCTGGGGAATTAAGTAAATAAGACAAGACGCACAACTGTACATAGAATTTCATCTTAACTTGGTAAGAAGAACGCACTGAAAATGCTGAGGGGGAGCACATGAAAACGTGAACAGTAGCTGCCTGTGAGCCGTGAGGCTGGACTAGGGGAGCATCTCTCCTGTATTCCTTTCTGTACTTTCCAAAATTCCTACTAATAATAATAAAAATAATAACTAACAGCACATGGGGCTTACTACCTGCCAGGTACTAGGCCAAGTGTTTTACATGCATTAGCTAACTTAACTCCCTCTTTGAGCTGGATACAATCAGAAATGTTTTGCAGATGGAGAAACTGAGGCACACAGAAGTTAAGTTGCTTGCCCATGAACACAGAGTAAGTGTTGGAACTTGGATTTGTCACCTTTAAAATGGAAAAAAGAATGTATTAAAATCATTTTTTGATATGAAGAAGTCAAGGAAGGGTTGAGGATGGAAATGTGTACTGTTATCGTTATGTGAATACACACTGCCTGCCCACCTGCTTTGCCAGTCATTTAGAAGCAAATCATACATAAGAATTCTCATACATTACTGGTAGGAATGCAAAACGTTGCAGCCTCTTTGGAAAACAACCTGGCAGTTCCTCAAAAGGTTAAACGTAAAGTTATTATATGACCCAGCAATTCAACTCCTAGGTACACACCCGAGAGAAATAAAAACATAAATCTACACAAAAACCTAAACATGAATGTTCATAGCACCATTATTCACAATGGAATATTACTCAGACATAGAAAGGAATCAAGCACTGGTATGTGCACAAACCTTGAAAACATGATGCTAAATGAGAGAAGCCAGACATAAAACACCATATACCGTAGGATCCCATTGACGTGCAATGCCCAGAACAGGCAAATCCATAGAAACAGAAAGCAGATTAGTGGTTTCCAGGGACTCAGGGGAGGAGAAGATGGGGTTTCTTTTAGGGATGATGAAAAATTTTCTAAAATTAGATAGTGGTGATATTTGTACCATTTTGTGAATATACCAAAAACACTGAATTATATACTTTAAAAGGGTAAATATTACAGCATGTGAATTATATCTCAATAAAGCTGCTACTAAAATATTTTAAAAAAAAAAAGAATGAAACTCACACAGAAGAAACTGTCCACAGCTCTGACAGGATGAAGGGTACACTGGATCTGCAGAAGGATGCTCTTCACCACCAGCCTCACCCTGGGGAGTCCTGCCCTTTGTGCAGCTGGGACTAGCCTCCCATGGCCTCTCAAACTGCTAATGTAAAAATATCAAGTGTCTGTCGCCAGAGGGATAGTCTTGACTGCAGAATTGGAAATTCCCAAGGCACTGGCATTCTGCCTCAGCCTCTCACGTGCTCTTTGTTGGTGGACATGTCCCTTTCCCTCTCTGGGCCCTGGAGTCTTGGTTGATAAAGCAAAGGGGGTTAGACTCAAGGATCACCTATCACTATGATTCTAAAGAGACACTGAGATTTGTCATAAATGCAAAGATAAGAGAAAGAGGAATTTCAACTAAGATTATGAATAAAGAGTATACTTTGTAGCAAAAGCATGGAAGGTCCCAAATATTTTAAACAGTGGATACTTAGTATAATAAGAAGTGAAACATAACATTATTGAATGCATATGTTCCAAATAACACAGCCACTGATCTATGAGAGAGCCAGCAATCCTTTACAATTTGGGTTCTGAGATAATACAGGTTTTTTTTTCTTCATTAAAACATATTTAAGTCTAATATCTTTCTTACTTTCCAAGGTTTGATAAAATCCCCTAAAGCAAAAGGACACACCATCTTGACTTCAACACTGGATATCACAAGGGCAGGTTGATAGAGAGAAATCACTTTAATCTCCACTGGGGCTCAACACACAGACAGAAGATCAGGCTTGAGAATAGTGCCCTTAAGCATATATAGCTTGGAAAAGGCCTGGTGTTTTCACAAACATTTCTTCTAAACTTGCAAAAATAGAACAAGGTAGCTTGCAAGTGCAAAAGATATTACATTTCAAGCACAAAAGAACTGGTCCAAAAATTTTAAAGTAGTACAATCTCTAAAATATAAACCTGTTGGGAAATCAATAAAATTGATAAAACCCTGGCTAGATTGGTCAAGAAAATAAAAGAGAAGGTACCAATTACCAATATCAGGAATGAAAGAGGGGACATCACTACAGAACCTGCAGACATTAGAAAGATAACAAGGGAATATTACAAATAAGTTATACCAATTAACCTTACTACCTAGACAAAATGGATTAAGTTCTTTGAAAAACATAAATTACCAAAACTGACTCAAGAAGAAATAAACCTCAAGGGAGAATTCTCCCTCAATACATCCAGACAATGGCCAAGCCTCCCATCCCCTTAAGAAGGTAACTCAGGAAGAGATTACCAACTGGCATAGGTTTTTTAAATTGGACAAAGTTAGTTTGTTTTGGCAGTGATGTCTCCTAAAACTTTTATTTACTGTGGTTTTTAAAGACATATACTTAATGCCATTTTTATTGTTTTTTCCCTAACCTCCCACTTTCTCTGAGCCTTTGATCTTACCAGCTGTGGTTTTGCCAACCACGGTGCTTTTCAGGAATGCCACTCCCACGGCTGGCAAGAAATCACTGTGTACAATGTACAAAAGAAAAACCAACGGAGGCTGGGTGTGGTGGCTCACGCCTGTAATCTGGGAGGCCGAGGCAGGAGGATTGCTTGAGATCAGGAGATCAAGACCAGCCTGAGCAAGAGCGAGACCCTGTCTCTACTAAAAACAGAAAAATTAGCTGAGTGTCGTGGCAGGCACCTGTACTCCCACCTACTTGGGAGGCTGAGGCAGGAGGATGCCTTGAGCCCAGGAATTTGAGGTTGCAGTGAGCTATGATGATGCCACCGCACTCTAGCCAGGGTGACAGAGCAAGATTTTGTCTTAAAAAAAAAAAAACCAAGCCAATGGAGGGTCAACGGATAAAAATTCAATTTTTAGCTATTTTTTCTGTCTAGTTGGAGAGAGGGGCTTACACATGTGAGTCACTCAGAAGACAACATGAGTTCACATATAATAAAATGCTAAGTTATCATCAAATGTGAAAAAGCGGCACACAGGCAAGTGCCTAGGTCAGCCAGGAGAGGGGAGAGAAACTTCAGCGGGCAGGAATTAGCAAAGAAGTCTCTCTGGAGCAGGAAAATAGACAGAAATGTGGAAGAAAGAGCATGTGTCAAGACATGATGGTGGGAACAAGCCTGGCTGTTTCAAAGAATAGTGAGGAGTAGGTTCCGGGGTGCAGCACTGAGTGTACATGTAGATAAATGTGTCTAACAGTGGCTCTTTACCTTCTGGGGGTTACATGCCCCCTTTGTGAGTCTGGTAAAAGTTACTGATCTTCTCTCCAGAAAAATGCATATATACACCAGATTCTGCCCTGAATTTTGAGGGTTAAGAAACGTGTATGTGACATGGAGGTACAGCACTGAGGAAGGTGGATCTCTGCAAACTCCCCAAACTCAACCCCAGAGTGTCCCTCTTTCTCATGGCTTAATACAAAAGGTGGCCCCTTCTGGTTCGTGTCATTCTACTAACAGGGTCCAGCTCCCCGTGTTTTTGAGGTCCATGTGCCAGCTCTTTAGAACAACGGGGACTGAGTATCAGAAGACAAATAATAAATAGCAAAAACAGTAAGAGCCAACATTTATTGAGCATGTACCATACCCCGAGCCCTGCAACACACACCCCACTGCAACTCCAATATACGGATGAGGCAACAGGGCCACAGACAGTCGGGCAGGTAGCGCGTGCTGCGGACCGCCAGCCAGCACCAGCACCAGTGTGCCTTTTCTCAGGGCTCAGCAGTCGGTGAGGGGCAGTGCCCGAATGCCCCCTTCACGTGGCAGGAGAAGCCCAGAGACGGATGTCCATGACGCAGTTCAGACCCTGGGTGCCCTCGGGCTGCTTCCAGGCTTCCCCCACACACACACTGGCTCCCCGTTGACAACAGTGGTGACAGCTTGGTGGCCACTGTGAACAGGGCCCAGGGTCCCTGCAGTTAGTATAACTAGGAGCCTGGGGAGCAGGGACCAAGCTACGAGGCCAGGATGGCCCGAGGGGGTGGGGAGGGTAGTTCTGAGGGCAAGGGGCACAGGGCACCTTCATCCCGGGGCCCGAGCAGGGCCTCAGACACCTCCTTCTTCCTCTGCCCCAGAAACCACAGGGACCATTTCTTGCATCTTGACCACTTGCTGGGCCCTTGGCTAGGGACTTCCCTTGCTTTTGTCACACAGCCCTGTAAGGAGGGTCCTAAGACTGTCCCTGTGTAGGGGTAAGGAGTCCAAGGCCCAGAGAATGAAGTGGTCTGCGGAGGGCCACCCAGGCAGGAAGGCAGGTGGTGAAGTCTGACTTCAATACCCTTAGCCAAACCACAGCGCTCCCTGTCAAGAGCAGACCAGCACAACATCGCCTGGACCCTCAGTTTCCCCGTCTGTATCAAAGAGATGATACAAGTGCTTACCTCACCCCCTTTTGAACAGAGGGTTGGGGGAGTCAGGTGAACCGAGCAGGGAAGTGCTTTGCAATGGGAAAAATGTGGGAAGCAAGTTTTTGAAGCCCTTGTTTCTCTGTCCCCAGAGCAGAAAGGCCCCTATGTTTGCAGGGTTCTCAGCCCAGTGAGCAGGTGCCCTGACCCTCCCTAAGACCTTGGTCCGGCCTGAGGCTGCCCCCAGCGGGGTGGTGAGGGTGTGAGGGCACCACCTGCCTCACTGCTCCTGCCCCTCCCACCAGCCAGTGCCCCCAGCCACGCAGCTGCCTGCTGCTGCTGACGCCGCATTCCGTTCCGCTGGCCTGATTAAGGCCCTGGCGCTGCTGCAGACAGAGTCACGAGGTGTCCCCATGCCTCTTGGGGCCCAGAGCCCCAGGCACCTGGACACCACAGAGCCAGCCGGTCAGCTGGGTCACTCCCGCCACCGGCTCTGGACCTGGAGGGGACAGAGGCAAGAGGCACCTCAAGGAGGACAGCTCCCCAGAGGCGCCCAGCAAGGCTGTGTCACTGCATCAACCCCAGTGGTGGCCTGCCACAGGCTCAGCAGGGCTGATCTTGTGCAGTCACCGTAAAGTCTCCAGAGGGGCCAGTGAAAAACGGAGGAAGCCAACTTCCCCCATACAGCGCCAGAGAGTCCCACTCACAGGGCTAACGAGATAATGTCTCGTAAGCATCTAATACACGGCAGTTGTCACTGCTATTTCCTTACCACCATCTCATCACCATCACCATTGTCACCCTTATTTTATTTAATTGATTTGAAGACCCAGACTGTTCCACATTTTCACGCACCTGAAGTCAGGATGGACCTCACAGTGGGTGAGTGTCAGTTTAAGGGGCAGCATCTTTTCACGCCCACCGGTATGTAGGACAATCGAGGACATCTGGTTAGATGACTCTACCTGTCACAATCGTGGTCCTTAACTCTGGCCTCCTCCTCCTGTCTGGTTCTGTGGCATCGAGCACACAGCAGGGGCCCCAGGAAACTCCGCTGAATGAGCAAACCCATCGCCCTCACTTACTCTCGCACGTCTACAGCCCACGGCAAGGACGCCCCTCGCTGTGTCGACTTCCCCCTTAAAGGTCTGCTAGGCAACTCCCCTCCCAGCCCCTATGGTGCCCTCTGGAGTTTCCCACAACGCCCCAAGGAGGCGGCTCACACCACTGGCCAGCAGGGAGCCCCCAAGGAGCTCTGGGCCACAGCCCGGCCAGGGTGAAGCCACCAGGAAGTAGATTTGGCTCAGGCTCCCAAAGGCCTATGCAGAACGGGGAAGCCAGCAAAGGGGGACATTTCTCCTGCCCCCTAGAGAAATTCTTTTGACACGTTGCATCCTGGGAAGATCAACCCAACACGCTCGGGACAATCTCACCAAACAGGGTGAGGGCGTCAGGAGCTCCAGAGCCGGAGTTCAGTGAGAGGTTTCCAGTGGGTGTTCCAGGCATGCTCGGCTGAGTTCCCCGCAAGCTGCAAGCCAGAAGCTGGGCTCTGGGTGGAGGTGACTTCTGGGGCTCCTGGGGGGGGGGTCCTCTGCTCAGGGCAGGTGGGGACACAGCTCTGGCCTCCTGGCAGTGAAGACACCAGAAAGTCACCAAGAAGGGGCTTCTCTCAGATCCAGGGCCCCAAAGTGGCTGTTGGAATGGAGAAGACCTGTGGCTCTGGGCAGACAAGTGTGAACCCTGCCCCTGTAGCTGACACCTGTGTAGCCTTGGGCAAGTCACTTTCCCTCTCTGAACCTCAGAGACCTTGATTTTCAGACGGGAATAATTCAGACAAATCAGATTCCAAGACAAAGATGTTGCCAGAGTCAGAGGACTACATCACAGTGGTAACAGGGCCAACTCATCAGAAAGACAAAACAATCATAAATGTGCAAAATCTGTGAAGCAAAAATGGACATTAAAGGGACAAAAAGACAAATCCAAACTGTATTGGAAGTAGATATTAACACCCTTCTCTCAGCAACTGATAAACTAGATGGAAAAAAACCAGTAAAGACACAGACAATCCGAACAACACTATCAACCTCCTCAAGCTGATTAATATTTATTGAACCAACTACCGTGGGAATCCACAGCCTTTTCAAGAGCTTGTGGTCCCACCCCCAAGACAAACTACACTTAAATATAAAAGGTTTAAAGTCACACAGAGTACCCTCTCTGTTCACAGCAGAATTAAATTAGAAATCAGTAACAATATATTGTGAAGATTTTCTAAATGTTTGGAAGTTAAGGAACACACTTCTAAATAATCCATGGGTCAAAGAAGAAAACACAAGGGCAACTGTAAAATATTTCAAATGGAATGATAATGAAAAAAGACCTATCAAAAAGTGTGGGGTACACCTAAAGCAGTGCTTAGAGGGACATGCACAGCTTTAATTGCTTATATTAAAGTAGGGGTAATAATCTCTCCCATGTAGAGTTTTGGAGAAAAGTAAATGAACTTTCATGGGGAAAGAGGCAAGCACATAGTGGGTGCCTGGCAAATATGCCAGTGCCTGCCCTTGTCTTAAGTATAATTCAGCGGGCATGGTCAAGGCTCAAAAATTTTTTTTGTTTGTGTGTTTTTTGGTTTTTAGTTTTTTGGGGTTTTTTTGAGACAGGTCTCACTCTGTCGCCTGGGCTAGAGTGCAGTGATGTCATCATAGCTCACTGCAACCTCAAACTCCTGAGCTCAAGCGATCTTCCTGCCTCAGCCTCCCAAAGTGCTAGGATTAAAGGCGTGAGCCACGTGCCTGGCCAAGGCTCATAATTCATCTCTCCACATCCCAGGGGGCAGCATGAATTTGCATGTTCCCCTGTCTCCCCCCAGAGACGACTAAGACCAAAAATTTGCCTCCAGGCAGGCAGGAGGAAGTGACTGGGAGTGTAGACATCAGAGTATTCCATCGGCAGGGTCACCAGGGGGCTAGAGGTGTTGGCTCTGACACCAACCGATAAACCTAGGCCAGAAACGACAGCACCCAAGGAAGGACAGACCTGGGCCCTCTGCCTGGTCCCCGAGACTTCCCAGGCAGCCCTCTCAGAGCAGCAGAGGACCCCAAAAAGGCTGTCACTCCCTCCAAAACATCACAGACGTTGCCCAACTCATGAGGGAGTGAGTTTTCCATCTCCGGGGAGATTCAAGGGAAGACTGAAGACTCACTGGGGAATGCCAAGTAGGGCTACAAACACAGATATGAGCAATTACTGAGTCTTTACTCAGCATCTAGTCTCTGCTGAACACCTCACCAGCATTGTGTCGTCCTCGGGACATCTCTACACGGAAGGTTCTAGAAAGGAGGCATAGTGAGGTATTTGAGAGCCAGACACAGGGATTCCACCCCAGCTGTGCCACTCCCTAGCACTGATCTTGGCACATGCCTTCACCTCCCTGAGCCTCGATCTCCAAATCTGTAGAATGGGGACAAGCGTCTCTAACGCACAAGGATGGCAGAAGAAGGGAAGGTACGCAGGGAACATCCACAAAGGTGAGTGATCGTTATTGTCCCCATTTTACAGCCAAGGCTGAGACAGGACAGGAGACGTACCCAATGTCACACAGCTGACAAGGGCAGATGTCAACGTAGGTCTGAGCCCAAATGGCCCCAGACACAGAGCCAAACCGCCACAATCAGAAGAGACCTTCTGGGAGCACAGTTGAGAACCCTGAGGCCCACGGGGGTGAGGGCAGAGCAGGAGAGCTCTGGGTTCCCCTGGCTGTGGGGCGCCAGCCTCCCCACCCCCAGCCCTGCACCTCCCTCCCGCCCCCCGCCACTGTTCCGACCTCCTGGTGCAGCCCGGCTGGATGGCAGAGTCTGTGCCAAGTTTTGTCTTAAGATGGACACTGCTGTGGCCCGGACGAGGTGGTGGCATGGGTGGAAGCTAGGCCAGATTCATCCCCAGGCGCGAGTGTGAGCATGTGTGCATGAATGCAAGAGTGTGTGCATATCAGTGTGAGCATACAAGTGGGTGTACGTGTGCAAGGGCGTGTGTGAATGAGAACAGGGTGAGGGGGTGTGTGTGCATGAGTGTGCATAAATGAGAGTGTGCAAGAGTGTACACAGGGACACGTGTAAGTGAGCATACATGTGTGGGTGCATGCAAGTGAGTGTGCAAGCATGAGTGAGAACGTGGGGGTGACTGTGCGAATGTGTGTGCATGCGTGCATGAGTGCTGGTGACTGCACGTGCTAGCGTGAGTATACACAAATGTGTGTACGGGTGGGTCTGCATGTAAACGTGCGTGCATGCAAATGTGCGCGTGTGCATGAGAATGTGGCGCCAGGTGTGTGTGTGAGAGGGACATGAGTGTGTCGGGGGTGCAGGACAGAGGTGGTGGGGGCAGCACCCCAAACTAGGGATGCTGCGGGAGGAAGGACTTCCTCCCACCTCCCTCCCATGCAGGCAGCCCCCGTCACCTTGGCCCGCCCTCCTGAAGACCTGCGCTGAGAGACGCCTTAACCCTGGAGAAAGGCCCAATCCGCCCCGTCACCTGCTGAGTGGCAGGTGAGCCGCCAGCATGGCCAGGTTTCCTGGTTAATGGAACGTGCCCTAGCAGGAGGAACCCAGCAAACTCTCCCCTAAACATTTATGAATCGGAAAGAAAAGGCAGTTTCGGGAGGAAAGACAGGGGGAGGTGTGGGAAGTACCAGCGACGCCCTTTGCAGGGCCACGCACCAGTGGAGCAGCAGCTCCTCCGAGGGCCCCCTTTCACCACGTGGCTGAGGGCTGGCATGCCCTCTTCACACACAAGGCCACCTGAGCGCCAGGCCTGGCACCACACCTTCCCTGGAGCCCAGCAGGGCTGAGGGGAGTGAACAAGTGGCCATCCTGCGTGCCCTGGGGGGTCCAGCAGGTACACTCTCGGTTCCAGCACGAGAGGGAATGGTGGGCTTTGTTCCCAGAAGGGCACCTCCCCCTCCAGCAGGAACCCGGAAAGCTGGTGACCCAGGTGAAGACAGGCACGGGCTCAGATCACCTGGACCCCTGGAGGGGCTCCCGCTGGCCGGGCCCGTGCTGCCCAGGGCGCTTCCCCCCATACTTGGTGTAGACAGCCCTGCCCAGGGAGGCCGCGCGCAGCCTGCTAAGGGAACACAAAGCCGTGTTCTCAAAGTCCCAGGGCTGCTTTGTCCGAAGGCTCCCAGGACATCGCGCAATCGCACAGAAGAAAGACTAGCACACAACTGTGGGACAGCCCCTCTCGCATGGCCAGGGCACACCTGGAGAAGCCAGCAGCAGCCCAAAGGGACCACAGAATTCACAGAGCTGGCGCCACCTGGAAGGCCACAGCCACACTCTCAGGTTGTCCAAGCCTCAACCCACCCCTTGGGGCCAGCCAGGCTCCTCCCAGCCTCCTTCTGCTGCTGGAGTGACACCAGGGCCCCTCCAGCCCCCACGGCCCAGCCATGTCCAACCTGCCACCGCCACTGCCCCTCGAGCCTCGTCACCCGCAGCCCTCCTCGCTGGAAGCAGAGATGGGCTTACGGGTCTGGAAGGGCATCCATAGCACCTCGGTGCAGGCGCCAACCTTCTGCCCCTCTCTCCAGAACTGATCACCTTTCCGGAAGCTGGTGTGTGTGACAGACCACAGCAGCCTCCTCAGGTGCTAAACAGGCTGGGCTGGACAGAGGCCAGGCCCCTGCGGCCCCGCACCATCTCCCACAAGTGCCCCTTCACCCTGGGGCAGTGGAAAAGGGCCAGGCACTGGTGTCAACTGACCCCTCCCTCACTCTCCAGCCCTGCCATTTACTACTGGTACCTCAATCCCAAACTCTCTTAGGTTCCTGAGTCTTGGCCTCCTTATCCAAAAAATAGGACCGATACCACCTACCACAGGGCAGTTCACGCCACCCCCCATGGTCAGAGGAGAACCACCTCATTGCTGGGGTAACAGCCCCTGCCCCTCTCCCTCCGGCCACTCTGCTAACCACCCTCACAGCTGGCTCACCAGCCCTGCTGTGATATGAGCTCCCAGCACCCTGTCTTGTTTGCTCACTGCTCAGTCCTGGCACCTAGACCCATGCCTGGGACACAGTAGGCGCTAAATAAAGACAGCCTGAAAAAATGAACAGAATCCTTTCCCCATAAGCCCCAAACTCCTCAGCTATGCTTACAATGCCTTCTATCAGCGGTTCTCACCCTTGCACTTGAATCTTCTGGAAGCTTTAAAACACCTGTTCCCCGGGCCCACCCCTCAGAGATTCTGATTTAACAGGTTGGGGTAGGGCCCCGTCATTGGTACTTTGAAACTCAAACTGATTGGAATTGATTCAAATGTGCATTGAGGGATTCCAAACACTGCCCAGAGAGCTGGCTCTGCCTACCCCTCAGCCCACGCCTCTTTCTCGGTCCACGCAGAAGGACTTGCCCTCCAGCAAATCACATCGAGGCCTTTGCACCTCCTCCTCTGCCAGGAGCACACGGCCCCCTCGCACCTGGCTGAATCCTTTTCAGTTTTTGCGACTCAGATGTCACCTTGTCCAGGAAGCCTTCCCTGAACATGCCTGTTTCCCATCCTCCTCTGAGATCCCCAGCACAGACCTCAACACACTGCACAGCCACGGTGAGCCCCTCTACCTGCCCCCTCAACCTCCCTCCCCTGCTGGCACTGCGAGAGCAGGGGCAGCCTGATGTCACCCCACATGCCCAGAGCACCAGGTGCTCCCAGAGTGCCTGGTACACCGGGGGCTCACACGTGTGTGTTTCTCCAGGGCAGCTGTGGGCAAGGGTGGAGGCAGAACTGCAGCTGTGTCCCGGCCCAGCACCGCCAGAATTTATTTCAAAACACACACATCTAACTAGCTTGTGTTACTGAGAAAATAAACCGGCAACAGTGGCGTATGGGCTTGTTGGTCCTCACGGTATAGTGTTGTCTGTGAAACCATAATCTGTGAGATTCTTTCTGACCCTAACATGTTACTCTCCATAGGACAGAATCTCATGGTCTTTTGGGGCCCTGGCATCATATACTGAATCTTAAACCAGACCCCAAGAAGTTGTTAACCTCCCACTTCTAAGCCCACAACAGAGACTGTCAATAAATCACAACATCTTTTCCCAGCCAGTCCAGACACAGCCTCAGAATCTTCCTCAACACAGTGCCACCTGTCAGTCAGATGTCACATGTAGATGGCAAGCACCTGTGACCCCTGAAGACCAGTCCTTTCATTTTGACAGATGGGGAAACTGAGCGAAGGTCAAAGAGTGAGTAGGGACACACCACAGTGGCCCCAAGGGGGTTCTACTTGGGGCTATGTGAAAAACAAAAGGCAGGTTCTGAAATGCTCTTCTCCAAGGGCAGAAGTGTCATTCCCACCAGGATGTGGACCTGAGGCAGAAGAGGAAGCTGAATTTCGGACATGGGCTCTTCCCTGGCCAAGAAAATGTGCCCAGAGGCTACAAACAGCCAAAAGACACTCCCAGAAGAGTTACCCTCACAAAGGTGAGATCCAGAGAGGTCTAAGCAGAGGAGAAGCCAGGAAGCTTTGCAGACTCTGGCCACTCCCCCAGCCCTGCCCCTTCTCCCTTCCTGCTTCCAGGGAAGGCTGAGTTTTGAAGACCTTTAGCCTTCACTTCCTCTTTGCCTAGTTGTCTCCAATCGCCTCCAGGCTTAGATAGGGTGAGTCTGGAAAGTTCACGCCTCAGCCTCCAAGCAGATGGCTCCCAACCTGCCAAGAAAAGCACAGACCTCCCCCTTGGAGGAGGTGGTCAGAGCTGGAGAAAGGCCCAGAGCCCAGTCACTTTCCAGCTGTTGCAAGGAGAGGGTGCCCGTTCCAGCCCCAGCCAGGCCACCTCCCCTGGCATCTTCAAGAAGGTTCCCCCATCTCATCGTCCCAACCAGGTGTCCCGAGAGCCTGGTCCTGGAAAGGAGGGGCTGCCAAGGCCTCCCTGAAGAGCAGGGAGCTGTGTGGGTGCAGATAGCCAGGAAACACGGGAAACAGATGTGCACGCCGGCCCTGACAGGCGAGTGATGACAGACGCACTCTGCAGACCTCAGATGTCCGTGTGGAGAAAAGAAAGGTGGCCACAGCAGCAACACCTGTCCCAGGCTCAGAGGCCACGCTCGGGGGGCTTGGCTGGGGCGTCCCCATGGCGAGAGGCCGGGGTGCGCTTAGGTAAACAGCTGCATGCTCCATTAACAAGAATACTCCCCAGACAGAGCCCTGGAAGAAGCAAAGGCGGCCTGCCCGCCAACTGGCTTGCAAGGAAAGCCAGTCGATCACGCGGTAAGCCCATCTTTGACAGGAGCGGGCTCTCCCAGCCGCAGAAGGAAGGTCCCAGCTGAGATCTCAACACCTGGGCAATGTTGGCAGAGCAAAGGCACAGGGTGCCACTTACCAGCTGGGCAAAGAAACTAGGGGGACAGCAGAGGCAGCTGGTGGGGGCTTCCTAGGCCTCTGCCCCAGGAAAGCGAACTCTTGCTTCTGAGGGGCTCTAGCAGCTGTGGTGGGGAGGGGGTAGGCACACGCAGGGGAAATTAAGAGCCATGCCCTTCCAAGGCACAGCCACCTTCACAGCTGGAGCCCCAGAGTGGACAGAAAGGCAGGACAGAGTAGAGGCTGGTGCACAGACTCCAGAGGCAACTCCAGGTCCAACGCTGGTTCTGTTGTCACTAGCTGAGTGACCTTGGACAAGTTACTTAACCTCTCTGGACCTGTTTTTTTCCATCTCCAAAATGGGGATGGTGGCACCTCCCTACACAGGGTGCTGTGAGGATTCAGTAAGTGTTAATAATATCGGTGAAGCCTGCGGCACAGCCTAGAGTATGGACAGCACTCTACAGAGATGTCATCTTCACGATTATGTCCCAAATGCCACCTCCGGCATCCTGGCCAGTCCTGCCTCTAGCTGTGAAGGGAAGGACAGCCATTGCCCACCACAGCACAAAGGTGGTGGGCACAGGTGCCAACCTCAGAGCTCAGGGATGCCAGCAAGAACCCAAGCCTGAGCTACCAGCATCCCAGGGAAGGACGAGGAAGCAGCACAGCTGCAGCCCTGCTGCAAGCCAGGTACTGTCACCCAGGCCACCTCGCCGGGCTCCCATCGCACGCCTTCCACAGGGAAGACCACCCCTACCTCTCAGGGACAGCAACTTGGACTCAGAGAGGGCAAGAGGCTCACCCAAGGTCACATAGCCAACTCCCAACAGAATGAAGACTCAAGCCAGGTCTTTCTTAAGTCAGACTCAGGCTCTCTCCATGGTTTCACAGAGCTTTGGGGGAAGCTTGCTGGGAATCCTCCTGGGGAGGGGGTGCCAGGCCCAGACAGGGCAGGCTGCGGCCCTCCCCCGCTCAGCCTGGACGTGGCCCTATTGAGCACAGAGTTGGCAGCTCCTGAGCGTGGTGCTCCGCAGGGGACGAGGAGCCCAGCTGGAAAGAGCCTCAAGTCCAACCCCCACCGGAGGGCGCGGGTCAGCTTGCCTCCTCCTCCTCTGTTCTTTCTTTATTCTTTTCTTCTTCTTTTTTTTAATTTTACATTTCCTCCTGTGGTGTTTTAAAGTTGATTCGCTAATGAATGAACACTTCACAGGGAACAACTAAGGAGTCATGGGAGGCGGTACAGAACCAGGCTCTGGAACACTCTGTGTCCCCAGCTAAGTGGCTTCGCATGCTCTCTCCCCCTGACAGCCTGCGGGCGCCCCTCCTCTCATGCCCGGCTCTGCAGCGTGACCTCTCAGCCCCCACCCCACGCCGCACCGGCCCAACCCCAATCTGTGTGCTCCACGGCACTGAGCTCGCTGGAAACGGCGTTCATTCTCTGCTAACTGTGTCTGCCGCCTCCCCCGTGCCACTGGAGGCTCAGTGCTTGCCACCAGATCCCCAGCGTCTGGAACAGCACCTGGCTCAGAGTAGGCGCTCCATAAATATTTGTTGAATGAAGGGGAGGAGGAGGAGGGGGGCGAGGGAGGAAGGGAGGCCACAGGGCTGCATTTCCGGCATTCTACTGGCTGTCAGTGTGAGGCTGCCTGGCAGCCACGAGTTCAGGCTTCTCCGTTCCCTCTGTCCAGCAGAGCCTGGGACCCGCACTGCTGCCCCCGCCTCGGGCAGGCCTGCCCCCGCGGCCTCACCACCCGCCTGGACTGCGAGCACCGCCCGGCCCTGAGCAGATCTCCTCCCCATCCGTCCCACACTCTCTTTCAAGAAGTTGTTATTGCTCCCCTGGGCCTTCCACTTCAGGTCCAACCTCTTATTCCTGACTACAAGGCCTCAAGTTTACTCCCCTTCACCCCCAACAGGCACCTCTGTCTGCAGGAGGCTGCGAAGCTGTCCCCTGTGTCTGGGCCTGTTGTCTGCTATGCCCCGTTCCAGCAAATCCTTCCCATTTCCCGAGGCTTGACTCAAGCCCTACCTCTTTCAGGCACTCCAGTGGGGTGGGGCTTAGGGGTCCCAAGAACAGGCTTCAAAACACACCTCAGCCACCTCCTGGCTGTGTGATAATCATGAAGGACATCTGAGTTATCTGAGTCTCAATGGACTCATCTATAAAATGGGAACAAGAAGGCCCCACAGAGCCATAGGGAGAAGCCAATGAGATAACTTGCTTCAGAGATGGCGTAAAAGTCCGTACAACATGAGCCTTCCCAGACTCATGCTGACCCCTTCTGGGGGGACACCAGCTTGCGTGTTCATCCACACCAGCCTCAATGCCCACCTTCCCAGCTGGCTTGGGGAACTGTGGCTTCTTTTGTTTCCTCGAGTTCCTACCGGTCGAGGCCCCCAGCGGGCACCTCGTCACCTCCAGACACATGAGCAGATCACCATGAGAAAACCCACCAGAGTCCAGATGTCCTGCCAGAAACTCGGCCTCACCGAGAGCTGTGTGACTGCCCTGTGAGGCAGACCGGGAACCTCGCATACAGAACCAACCTGCATCCTGGAAGAACCTGTCAGATGTAAGGGTCCCACGTGTGCCAAGCACTTCACCATCTGGGAGCATTTAAAGTTCCCCCAGTCTATTAGTTCTCACAATGTCTCCACAAGGCAGGTGGTATACACTTCCTCACCGTGGAAACTCACAGGTACCCAGCTATCAAGAGAAAGGGCAGAATAGGATCTGGGTCTGTCCTCCTCCAAAACCCGGGCTCTTCTCCCAGCCAGGCCCTTTCAGGAACAGCAGCTCTTCCGACTCCTAGAAGCTGCCCGTGGGTGCATTGCCACACACCACAAAGGAGAGGTTTGGCATCCATGACGGGAGGGGAAGAGCCCTCTGATCAAAATGAGAGGCCCTCCCACCAAAGCCCCAAGGACAGCTTTCAAGTCCAAAGCCGGCGTCAGGAGAGAAGGAAACCTGGCAGAGCATGAAGGTGCAGGGCTGTGCACCTGAGGGGAGGTGGGCAGCGCGTGGCCGGGCCCACTGCACAGATGCAGCCACCGTGAGTGAACACACCACCCAGACATCCCACACACAGGCCCACACACACACTCACACACACGCACGTGGGAGGCAGGATCAGGAAGCTTTCAAACTCTGTAACAACCATTCCTGAACGCCTTCCCCACCCAAACGTCCCTCTGCTGGGCCAGCAGCTACCACTATAGGCATTTGATTAAAACAGCCCCGGTGGCCAGGATGATGACTGCAACTCACGCCGTCTACTTCCCCAGCCCCACCAGGGGCAGTTCCTGCTTGGGCCCCTGCAAAGCCGGATCCAAAATTAACTGAGGCCTGTCTGGCTCCCCCCATGCGGGCAGCGTGAAGCAGGCACTGTATAAACAGGGAGAACCCCAGGCCTCCTGCCCGCCTCCTGCACAGCTGACTTGCAGAGAAGAAAGACTCTCTTCCCGCTGGGGGAAGAGCCTGGTTAGGCCACTGTCCCTGGAGCTCCACACCCCCACATCTGGAAACCTACTTCCATCTGCTGTTAAGCAGCCAGAATCTCCAAGGAAAAGTGTGAACTTGGGTGGAAAACTCTGGAAAAGCTAAGCCACGCGGGAGCTAGAGGGCAGACGAACTTCCACCTCTGATGTGTTTCAAACCGGGCAAGCAGAGACCTCTCTGTGACCTGCACGGCTGGACTAATTACCAATGTTATCAGGCGGATGACAGACATGCCCCGAACTTCCTCTGTTTGATAGATTCCGCCGCAAACACACCCAAGTTCAGGCCCATGCCTGCCGTTCTCAGCCATGCCCTATTCTTCCATAAGACCACTCCTGACCCACGGCCCCACACCTCCAAGGTCAGTCAGGCCAACGTACCCACCAAGCGCCGGCTCCGCGACCCTGGGAAGACACCTCCTCCTGGAACATGCTGCACAGAACCAGTGAAAACTCCTTCAGAGTTTTTCAGAGGAACAGAAAACAACATCTCTCCCTTCCCCGCACAGATGTCAGAGGAAGGATCCAAGATGAGATGAAAACTGCTGCTTACCTTTGTCGCTGCTGCCACTGGGGAGCTCCAGCCCATGGACACCTGGCGGGTGAGCCCTTGGCCCGCGCACACCAGAGTTCCGCACTCCACACAGGCACCGATGATCAGCTGCTGCCCATCGTCCACCAGCAGGCTGTGGCTCGCTCGCAGGGTATAGAGGAACAAGGGCAGCCGGGCCACCCGCACAGACTTCAGCCCCAAGCAGCGTTTCTTCTCCTGCTGGCAGAAGAAGCACACAAACGTCTCCACTTGGTATTGCCGAGACCAGGCACTGACAGCGTGGTGGCTGCCTCGGGCCTCATGCTGAAGCCACTGGCCCAGTAGGTCATGGTAGCAGAGTACACAGGTGGCCACCAGGCCGGTGGCATCCACAGGCCTGGCACGGGGGGCGGGCGGGTAAACGGTGAGGAAGGGGAAGAAGGGCTCTTTCTCGCCCAAGCGGCTGGCGGGGTTCACGTTGAGCTGGAACTCCTTCCCGGGGCCCAGCTCGGCCCCACAGATGTAACAGATGGACACAGGGCCACCCTGGGCTGACGTGGGTAACTCAGAGAGGGCAGGGTCAGATGCGGAGAAGGCCTGGTGGTACCTGCCCAAGAAGCCCTGCACGGAGGTGATGAGCGCCTCGTTCTGGCAGGCCCGGTACAGGGCCCAGACATCCTCCAGGACGCTGAAGCACTTGGGGCAGCTGCGGACCTCACAGCGCTTGTTGGGGCCCTGGGCGTTGGGCGGGCAGGGCAAGAGGCTGAGGAAGGGGAAATGCATGGCGCTCCGGGCACTGCCGTTGAGGATCCTGGAGGGCACTGCCCGGGCGTCCTGGGTGCAGTCCTCCCCACAGAGGTAGCAGGCCTCTCGAAGGGCCCCAGCAGGCAGGCCCTCTTCCCTTGGGAGCCTCCTGCCCTTGGAGGCCATGCCGGGGGCATGGCTGTTCAGGGGCACCACATAGAGTCGCTGCAGGACTGGCACACTGGCCAGCTCAAAGCTCTGCCACTGCTGCATGAGGGAGGAGAAGCAGCAGGGGCACACCAGGGTGCTGCCACCTTCGCTGATGGGCTGTGCCCCCGGGGGTGGGCTGTGCAGCCACAGGAACGGGAAGAATGGGGCCTGGGCCAGCTTCTCCTGCTTCTGCACGTGGATCTGGTGCTGCGAGGTTGTGGACAGTGCTGACCCACAGATGTAGCAGCAAAGGCCCTCTGGCGGCACCACCCGACTCTCTGAGGGATCCCGGGGGACACGGCCACCTTCCTCCTTCTCCTTGGGGCCGCAGGGGTCCGGGAAAGGCTGCTCCTTGTGATCCTCTTCCCCACTGGTGATGTTAATGTCGCTGTCCTCAGATGTGCAGAAGCCCCCGAGAGTCTCCCCCAGCGATCTTCTCTCCCTAGGCTTGGTGGCTTTGCCTGAGGGGCCTCCTTTCATGCCATCTGCAGGGGCTTCCTGGACGGGAAGGCCTTGCCAAGGGTCCCGAATGCCCCTCAGGACGCTGGCCCGGACCTCAGGGGCCCAGGGCCTCCCGACCCCCTTCCGCCGTCGCCTAACGCCGGTCTTGGGCTCCCCATCCGCGTGGACCTTCGAGGGGACCCCCTCCTCCTCCACACGCCCCTGCGCCGAGGGCTCTGCGCCCTGTCCGGGAGGGGGTCCCGGCGCCGGCCTCCACTCCTGGCAGCGGCCCCCGCGAGGCCCTGGCCCCGGATTGGCCCTCGGCGCTGGCGCCCGGTCCTGGTGGGGGCTGGCGGCGTCGCGCGCGACAGGGTCGGGCTCGGACAGGGGATCGGTGTCCGACAGCTCCGACAGCTCCGAGTCCCGAGTCTCCTCGGCGGCCCCGCGGAGCCGGGGGCCGCCCGCGTCGTCGTCGTCGTCGGCGGCGCTGCCCAGCGCGTAGGCGACGTTCCACTCGCGGGGGGCCCCGGCGCCCCCGCGGCGCCCGCCCGCGCCCGCGTCGCACTGGTGGGGCCGCTTGAGCCAGTACATGCGCTTGTCCACCGGCGTGCGGGCGCGCTCGAAGGCGGCCCACTGCTCGCCCAGGAAGCAGCGGCACACGGCGCACACCAGCACGCAGCCGTCGGCCGGCGACAGCTCGCGCGCGCCGGGCGCCGGCTCCTGCTGCTGCAGGAAAGGGAAGAAGGGCTGCGCCGGGGCCCCCGCGCCCGCTGCCGGCTGCTTCACCTGCAGCTTCAGCTCCTTGCCGCGCCCGATGCCGCCGCCGCAGATAAAGCACGAGAGCGGCGCGCCGCCGCCGCCCGCCGCCCGCTCGCCCACGGCTGCCATGAGCCGCTGCTTGCGGGAGACCGGCGCCGGCCGCCCGCTCATGGCCGCGCCGCGCCGCCCGCGCCGGCCCCCGCGCGCCCCGGGCCGCCCTCAGCGCCCGCCCGCGCCGCCCCCGCCGCTGCGCCCAACTTGGACCATGTGTGCGCGCCGCAAAGTTTGGCGGCGGGCGGCCGGCGCGGGCGCGGGCGCCCGGCCGCTCGCACCGGCGCCCCCCGGGCCTGCCGAGCCCCCGGCGGCGGCGCGGGCCGAGGCGGCGCCGCGGCGAGCGCGCCCGGAACGCAGCGGCGGCGGCGGCGGGCCCCGGGCGGCTGGAGCGGCAGCCGCATGTGCGAGCTCCGGCGCCTGCCAAAGCGTTGGGTCATTTAATTGGGGAGGAGGGGGCGGGGCGGCAGGAGGGGCGGAGGCGGGAGGCGGGAGGCGGGAGGCGGGAGGCGGCGGGCGGGGAATCCCTCCCTCGCGCGCTCCCTCCCCTGCGCCCGCCTCCTCCCCCGCTCGCCCTCCTCCCTCCCCCTCTTCCCTCCTCCTCCTCCCCCCGCGTCCCAAACTGCGCACAATAGCGCGCCGGCTCCTCTATCTATTTTGTGTCCAGCCGGAGCCGCGCGAGATGATTCATTGCCCCAATTAGGGCTCTCTCCAGCGCGCCTGGCTCAAGCCGTCTGAAGGGTCTCCTCGGGGACCAGCCGAAACCCATCAGCGGCTAGAGCTAGTCTTTAAGTAAAGGTCAAGCAGGACGCGGGAGGAGCCAGGTAAGGACGCGGCGGGGGCCCCTGGGGACAGAGGGCCCCCCCCACCCCGCCCCAGGAGGGGCAGCGCGGGAAGGGCAGCCTGCCAGAGGAGGAACCCTGCCGGTTTAGCTCAGGGTGGTCCCGCCCCCTCCTGGTTCTACAGGGGGGACCAAGTGAGAGCCATTTACAGCCCTGCGCAGCCCTGGGTCGGGGGCACCTTTCAGGGCACAGGGTTCTAATTTTGGAGACGGAAGAGGAGCTGTCTCCCGTCTCCCGGAACACGTTAGTGAATGCATCATCCTGGGGACAGAGTCCGGGGCCACCTCTGTTCCCCCCCCCCCACTGGCCAGGGGCTACTGCTCACCAGCAGAGGCAGAAAGAGGCCTGTGTGTCCCAGGGCAAGTGACTCAACCTCTCTGAGCCCTTTCATTCTTTTGTTAAACAGGAGCCGCAGCAGGGGATTAACTGTTTCCATGTGTTTATTGTATGTGCGTATGGATACATTGTATTTATTTAACAGAGAGACTTGCAGAGTGTCAGGCACTGTTCTAAGCACATTATATACTTCAGCTCAATTACTCCTCTCAATAACTCTCTGGGCTAAATGCCGTGATCAGCCCTGTTTTACAGATGAGAGAGAGAGAGAGAGAGAGAGAGAGAGAGAGAGAGAGAGAGAGAGAGAGAGAGGTGTTAAGTTACTTATTCCAAGTGGCCAAGTGGGGTTCAGACCCAGGCAGTCGGGTGCCAGGTCCCTGCTCTTGACTACCAGGGTGTGCAGCCTCGCTAGGCAAACATCTGGTCCATGTGACCAGTCTGCTGATGGAGACTTCCCACACCAGGGAACAAGGCCAGGACCCCTGGACCCCCCGACCTCGAGCACTGCACTGGCTCAGGTTGCCCTGTGCGAATCCAGGCATCTCTGAACCTCACATTTCCCAACTGGGAAATGACACCCCTTCCAGCTTCAAAATTCTAAGTCTCTGATTTCTCAGCAGTTGACAGCTGTCCTGACCTGCCAGCAGGGCCCAGAGTCATCCTGGGGACAAAGGTGCCCAGTGGTCACCTCTACCCTCTGGGATGCTGACATGTAAATAAAACTGGGCTTCCTCTTGTCAGGGAGGAAGGCCATGCATTATAAATAAATGGATGAAGCAAAGGGCCAGCTCTCAGGAACCCCTGGTGGATATTCCAGGGCTCACAGTCCAAGGGTTAATATGAAAATCATTGTCGCCAGAGATGCAGGACCTTGGGCCCTCACCCAGGCCCTGAAAAACGCTGTGTCAGCAAAACTGTCCCAAAGGAATGTTGGGGGCAGGGCAGGAGGGTCCTTGGCTCCTAGCGTTTTTAATACCTGGTGAGAGAGCTGATTAGGAAAACTTTAAAGGGCAACATCTGTTTAATTGTGTGCTTGCACAGTTAAAGGTCTGTCCGTCCCACACAGGCCAAGAGGTTGCTGGTAAGACAATGCCGGGCTGAGGACCTGCAAGCTGCTGCTGAGTTAGATGTGGGTCCGTTGGGGTGGGGCACATGCCGGCCCTTCTGCTTCAGATGTTTCTCGGAGTCATCTTTAGGGTCTTGGCTACAGTGTCATCCCGAGAGGCCTCCCTGCCCTCTCTAGAGTAGGTTTCCACCGCTTTTCTGCATCTCAGCTCCTGGGCGTAGGAGTTTGCATGCATTTCATTTATTTTTCTGTCTAATGTTCCTGCCTTTCCCCGCCCTCCCCACCAGTATCCCCCACACACCTAATAGCCAGATCTGTCTCACTGGCTCGGTGCCTGGGTCCCAGTCTTGTTCCATCCCTTGTCGGCTGCATTAGCCTTGGGCAGACCTCTTAGCAAGCTAAGCCTCAGTTTCTTGCTCTGTACAATGGGTTGTGATGCCTGCCTCACAGGATATTTGTGTGTGGATCAAATGAGGTAGAGAGAACAATGCCTTGGGCATGGAGGTGACCAAGTATGTGACAGACCCTCCCTCCAGCCAGTGGTTGAGGAGATCCTGCTGCCTGCCTGTGCCCCAGGGTGGGGGCGGGGCCCTGTGATGAGGTCACACACAGAGTCTGAGGGAAGAGGGCCACAGTGTCAACAGCATGAACAGAGAGAGGTGGGGTTTTCTTGACTAAGCTGGAACCCTCCAGAAGGATTTCCTGAGTGTGTGCTATATGTGTGCAGGGATGAGTATGTACATGTGTGTCTGTGCACGTGTGTATGCATTTGTTAGAGTGTGCGTGTAGGTACATATGTGTACAGGTATGCATGTGTGTACATACATTTGTATGTGTCGGTGCATGCATGCATGCATTCATGTTTGTGTGCATGTGTTCATCTGTGTGCTTCTTCTGTGCGTGTGCCTGTGTGTATATGTAAAGTGGGCCAGGAGTCGGGGCTGGGAGGTGCCCAACTGGATGTCTTTGTTTCCTTCCATGACTCGATGACCCAGGAAAGTCCCCAAGCACACGTCTTGGGACCCAGGAAGCAGGGGAACACAGATCAAAGGAGAAGGAAGGTGGGGGTGATAGCTGGTCATCTGGGGGTGGATGACACAGGGGCAGGGCCGCTGGCACAGCCTGACACACCAGATGGATATCACACCTCTGCCATTTACTAGCTGTGTGACCTTGGCCTGCTCCTAACTTCTCTGAGCCTCAGTTTCCCCATCTGTACAACAGAGATAACAAAATGACAAAATGCAGGAAGGATGAACTGAGATGATCCCAGTAAAGCACAGCGTCTGCACACAGACATAACGGTGGTGTCTGTGCACACGGATTGGATGTTAAGCACACACCAGGACCTGTGCTTTACAGGAGCCAACTCGACAAATCTTTATAACAAGCCCATGAGATGGGTTCCGTTATACCCCCAGCTCACAGGTGAGGGACTGAGTCACAGAGAAGGGAAGTCACTGGCCCAAAGTCACGCAGCGTGGTACAGCTGGGCCTGGCACCCCGGCAGTGTGCCTCTGTAACCCCCAGGCTTTGCCCCCAGTCCTGAGACACCAGCTTGTTAGGACAGGAACTGCCTTGTCCACCCCCTCCTCATGTGTGTCCCTAAGGAAACTGAGGTTCCTGTCTGGACACAAAACAGGCCGAGTTTGTGCCAGAAGATGAGGAGAAATGCCAGGGTGTGTTTGCATTAGCGTCACGTGCCAACATAGACTTGGAGTCCCTGTTTCTAATGGAAATGTGCAAATGGACCAAAATGGACCAAGCCATCCAAACCTCCCTGCTAGGAGCAGCCAGAGCCACCGCCTCACTGTCCCAGCAGAGCCATGGCTTCCCTCCAAGCCCTACAACCCTTGCGGTGGCTGGAGAGGGGGTGCCAGGCCCGGCTCTCCATCTTTCAATCCTAGGCCTTGAAAACATCGCCAGATACTCCTAGACAGGCCTGTGCTGGGACAGGGTAGAAAACGCCCACCTCAGTTCTGCAGGAAACCAGGAGGCCGTCGGCATGGAACATTTGACAGGGTGCAGCTCAGATTTGCAGCTACCTGTAGTGTCGTCTTAGCCCAGAAACCACAGGCATCTGCCCTCAGCCTGCCCGAGAGAGCTCCTTCCCAGCACTCGCCATGCGTCACTTTGCGTATGTGCCTCTGCGCCAGCCTCTCCCACGGGGCAGAGCCTGAGCCGGCTTGCCTTGCCCTGCCCCACCGTTTCACAAGGCTGGGGACATGGTTGAGGACCAGTCAATGCTTGAACCAGGGATGCAGACTCCATCCAAAACCTCTCTGTGCCCTCCATGTTCCAGAACCGCCCGCTGCCCCAGCTGGCTTCTGCTGCACCATCTTTGATTCTTCCCTAGTGCCAGCAATCAAGAGTACACTCTGCACATGCCCCCGGCTTTTTCCAACCCTGTAACCTGACTTGCCTTCTTGCTGGGGCCTTCTGCCCTTTTCCTCTTCCCTCTAAACTGTATGTGCATCTTTGGTGTCCCTCCGAGGACCCATTTAGCTTCATAGGCTGGCCCATCCTTCCGCTTTTAGAGGCAACGTGTTCTGTGTGTTTGGCCTCTGGCTCGCTGGGGACCAGAAAAACAAAATTTATCATCTGACTGCCCTATTTTTTCTTACTTTTTTTTTTTTTCTTTTTGCCTAAGGATGAAGCAAGCACTTCTCTGCTATCCTCAGAAAGAGCTTCAAACGTGGCAGGCCACTGGCGAAGATATATGTTCCTTCTCAGAGGGAAAGAACATAACCATTAACAATAAAAAAAGAAAAAAGTGGGACTTGGGGAGGCCTTGGGCTTATGCACCATTTCACATCTGTTAGCTCATGTGACAGCAGTACGTGGAGGCATGACAGGAAATATCATATCCATTTTAGAGATGGGGAAACTGAGGCTCCAACGAGCAGGGGTTTGCTCAAGGACACGGTTCCTGGAACCAGGATAAGCTGCCAGCTTAGGGGCTGGTGAAATTTTGTTGCGTTTTGTGTACATTAATTGTGCTAACTTGTTAAATAGAAACATTCAACATATACAGAATGTTCGGTGACCCTGTCTTAGCATCCTGTTGCATTTTTAAATACAGGATGGTCTGAGAGTGAAAGCGGGTGGACCACTATCTCTGGGGCCTGAGACAACTGAGGCAGAAACATTTTATACTCCGGGAAGTGCCTTGTTAAAAAATCACGACTTGCATTCCACAATTAAGGGTCACTGCATGGGGTACAAATTTGCGCAACAGAATCAGGTGCCCTAAAACCTTGCCTTGCTCCCCTTAACCTGAAAAAAGAAATCCAGGAGAAAAACCCAGTCTCCCGCTCCGGGAGTTACCAGCCCCCATCCCAGGCCTCACCAGCTTGAAATCTGAGGATATCGCTGTGAACTTCAGGGCCTCGTGAAACCCCTTTGATAAATGATCACCAGAGTTGACCTGCCATTGGGGATGACGGGACAAACACTCCACATAAATCTTGAGTATATTCAAAGACTCCCTTGCTGCTGGCTTCTTAACAGACCCCTGATTTGCAGCACAAAATCCACAGCAACCGTTTATGTGGTTAGTTCCCAAGCTTCCAAGCCACGGAGGTTTCTCGAGAAGGCACGGCATAGGTGGGTGAGGGGTGGAAGCAACAACAGTAGACGATGTCAAGAACGGCCTTAAGGGTGCCTGGCATGTAGTAGGCACTTGATAAGGACCAGTGTGCATCCTGCAGCCTGGAATGACAGTCGCTAATATTTATATTTACCACATGGGCACTAACTGCCAGGTACTGTGCTCGAAGCACCTATCATTATCTTACCTAGTTCTTACAACACCCTAAAAAGTAGGCACTATTTTTACACGATTTTACCGATGGGGACACTGAGGCTTGGAACGGTGAACTTGTGTCCCCGGCGTCACAGAGCTGGGAAGTGCTGGAGCTGGATTCATACCCAGGCAGTCTGGCCCTAGCGCCCTGCTCTAATCCACCCTGCTGTGTGCTCCACTCCTGGCCTGCCAGGCCCACCTCCCTGGTCCTCCTAATAAAGGGGTCCTTGTCCCTTGCTGGGTCCTGCCAGGGAGGCTAATGGTCAGGGCTTGCTGCATGCCTTCGAGTCCTGCTTGTGGCTCCACCAGTGACTGCCACCTTCAGTCCAACTCTCCTGAGTTCTCAGGACCTGGAACTACTCCATGGGCTGTGGCAGGTCCTTGGTGCTGGCTAACAGGAGGGAAGTCAACAGCAACAGATTCTTTCCAGCTGTTCCTCTGAGTCACTGAAGTATGTTCCAAACCCAGCTGCCAGCCTGCCTTCCCTGGCCTTTGATTTATGTGGTGGGTGGGTGGTTGCTGGACTCATTGATGGGGACATACGGTGGGACTGAGGCATGTGTCTAACACTAAACTTGGGTGTTGTTTTTTAAAAATCTTTTATTGAAGTATCACCTCCATACAGAAAAGTATGTCTCATCGTATGTGTACAGTTTACTGAACTTTCGCAAGCTGAACACATCTGTGGAACCAGCACCCAGAAAGAAGGCATGTCCAGCCTCCCAGAAGCCCCCCGTGGGCCCCTTTCCAGGCACTACCTGGCCCCCAAGGGTAACGACTCATAGCCAGGCCTCCAGGCATCCTGACTTCTGACACCAGACTGTGTTATTTTTTAGCAACTTTATTGAGATATAATTCACATGCCACACAATCCACCCATTTAAAGTATACAATTCAATGGCTTTTAGTATATTTAGAGAGTTTTGCAACCACCACCACAACCAATTTTAGAACATTTTCATCACCCCAAAAAGAAACCTTATACCATTTAGCTGTCAGCCTCGATCCCCCCAGCTCCGCCCTCTCCCCCCAGTCCCTGGCAACCATTAATCTACTTTCTGTCTCTATAGATTTGCCTGCTCTGGACAGTTCGCATAAATGGGATCATACAACACGTGGTGTTTTGTGACTGGCTTCTTTAGCTGAGCATAATGTGTTCAAGGCTTATCCATGTTGTAGGCGGTGTCAGCACTGGCTATTTTTGTGCTTTGTATAAGTAGAAGTATATCATATGTATTCTTTGGGTCTGGCTTTTTGCTCTACAGTATGTCTTCCCCGTTTCTGCATGCAGCAGTACTTTGTTCTTTTTTCTTGCTGTATAGTAGTCCATTGGTGAATATTCCATCATTTATTTATCCGTTGCACCATTGGTGAGCTTTGGGATTAGTTTCCATTTGGGACTACCAAGAATAACGTTTTTCTGAACATTCTAGTGCATGTCTTTTGTTGAAAACACACAATGCATTTCTTTTGGGTAGGTACCTAGCAGTAGAATTGCTAACCATCAGGTAGGTGTGTGTTTGACTTTAACACATACTAAGATGTTTTAAATCACATTCATGTGGCTAGTGGAATTCCCAAGGTTCCATAGTTCCCAGCCTCAGGTCTTCCTGACCCTCCCCCCAGCTGCCCACCCACCAGCCTGACCCTCTGGGCCAGCTCCTTGCAGGGTACCCCCTGCCCTCCTGAGCAGCCGGGATGGAGCCCATACAAGCTGCAGGGGAAAAGGATTTGGTGGCCAGTATTTTCGTTGGATTGTGCGAGCACACGTGGTTTTTCTGCCCTGGCTCTGAAACTGTGTTCCTTTCACAGGCCAGAAATACTTAGGCATGGCTCACTCTAAAAGGGGAAACACATTTTTAAATTCCAATCTGCCCAGGTCTTAGAATGATTTAGAACATTCCAGCTGTCTGGAGGACAAGGCTCACCAGGAACAGTAGCTTACAGTGCCTGAGCGCACACTGCTTCGGGTCCCGACTCCACCCTCTCCTGGGTTAGAGGCATGCGTCTTGAAGTGAGACCTCATCGTTGCATCGATCCCAAGCCCTCGGCCAGCTGAGCTTTGCTCCACATCTGCGTACATTACCCCCTTTAATCTTTTCAGTGCCCAGTGAGGTAGGCACACAAGTATTATTTCCACTTTACAGGTGAGGAAACTGAAGCACAGAAAGGCTAAGCTACTTGCCCAAGATCACACAGCTTCTGATTGATGGTGCTGGTATTACAACCCAGGCTGTGTGGCTCCAGCGCCCACGCTCTGAGTGCTGCCCTACTTTGCCTCCGGATTTTGGAATTCAAATCGAAATCCAGTCCTGCCATGTGTTCTCTGCATGGCCCCAGGTAAGTGGCTGAACTTATGAGCCACATTGCTTTAGTCCATGTCAGTGTGGACAATAACCTTGCCCACCACCCTCCAATGTCATTAGGAGACCAAATGTCATGGAATTTAAAAGTGTCATGAACACAGTAAATGCTACACGAAGGGGCATTTCTCTCTCACACACCCCGCCCCCGTCCCTGAAAGAGCTCCTGCCCTGGAGAAGTGCATGCCTTCTGAAGTCCACATTCTTAGAGAGACCCCCTTAATTTGAGAGGTGGAAGATCCAAGGCCCAGGGCAGCCCTGACTCAACCAAGCTCACACAACATCCAGCTAGAACTTGGCCTTCCTGACTCCCAGACTAAAGTTCTTTCACCCTTTGGAAAATGGTGATTTGTGCTTATCAGGCCAAGGTGCCCTCACTCAGTTGTGGGAGAACTTCCTGACTCCCATTTCCTCCCAGGAGCCCGAGGGAGGACTAGCTCTGGCCTTAAGAGAGAACCAGAGACTGTCTAACTCCTGGGGCTCCCAAGCTCGCCCCCGCAGCGGGTTGGCTGCTAGCAGGCAGGGGGGCAGGCCTGGGTGTCCCGTTGTGGCTCTGACTGGACACCCCGATGCGACTTCCAGAAAGACTATCTCTCTGTGGGGCCCCCGTGGACCCTGCATGGCCATTAATATTTATCAGACCTGAAAGCTGAGCTGCTAGAGAAGTGAAAACAGCCGCGGACAGGTGCCACGGTGGCGGGCACTCCAGGACAGACAGTGGGCAGCTGGGGGGGCTTCATGGAGGGTAAAGGGGTGGATGAGGTGGGGTGGGCCAGGCAGGGGGCCTCATCTTGGGGGGGCAGAGCCAGGCATTCAGTCTAAAAGAGGGAAAGCAGATGATCAAGGAAGTGGAGGTCCCTGTAGAAGCTGGCACTCTCCTGCTGCTATGGGCGTCTGAGGCCACGGTGCTGGAGAGTCCGAGGCCCCTGGGCTGGAGGCTGGGGGTGGGAGGGCTCGGCAGGGCAGCATCAGCCTGTGACCTGCTTCCCCTCTGGGGCCCCTTAAGTCTCTCCCCAACCCAGCAGCCAGCCTGGTCTTTTTGGAAGTGCAAACCTAGTTGTGGTCTCCCTCTTGCTTAAAGTCCATCTCAGGTTTCATAGCTCTCAGGTTAGAGATCAGACGCCCTGTTTGCTGGTCTCTGCCCATGTTGCCAGGAGACCCTAAGACCTCTCAGTTCCTTGCCCCCTCCTGGTGCCTTGGCCTTCTCAAGAGGCACTATGCACACTGCACCACAGGGCCTTTGCACATGGTGTTTCCATTGCCTGGAACTTGTTTCCCTCCCCTCTGTGCCTAATTAACTCCTGCCTGTGCCAGGCATACACCATTCCTCACCCTTCTTCTGCTCCGCAGGCTGACCCTGCAAACTACATTTCCCAGGCTTCCTTGCCTCTGACTTCCCACTGGGGACAGCCAACAGGAGGCACTGGGAGGGAGACTAGAGGAGGGGGAAGCCAGGGTCTCTCTCTCTCTTTCTGTCTGCTTGGGCAGTGTCTCCACAAGTGGCCACATCTCCTCTGTGGTTCCAGCAGCAGCTCCGGTAACTGTCTTCTTTCTTTGTCCCTCCTGCCTGGGGTGACAACAGCTTCCTGCAGTTCATAGCTGTGAGTCAGTCTCGCTGCCCCCATTTGCTCTTTCAGCTACTTCACTGTTTGGTAACCAGTTCTCCTTATTAAACTCCTCTCTTGACTTACCTGCTCAGGTGTCCCCTCATGGCCAGCCCTTGGTGCATCCTTTGGTTCCCACGTGACTGTCTGGACCTCGCAGGGGCACTCGGGGCCCCTAGGCCTGGCTCAGGAGCCGCTATGATATGCTGGGAGATTTCTTTTCCTTCAGGCACTTACTGCTGTTTGTAATTATGACTTCATGAGTGTGGTTACTTGATTAACATCTGTCTTCCCCCGAATTTGCAAGTTTCACAAGGGGGAGGGCCAGGCATCTGCTTTTGCTCAACTCTGTGTCTCCTGCAGCAGACCTAGTGTGATGGCTGCCACGTGGGGGGCATTCGGGAAACACTGCTGAGTAGTGAGCAAATGGGCACACAAGGAGAGCTGTGAGGAACTCATTTAGCCAAAACCACTCACTCTAGGTAAATCTTTTTTTCCTTTTTCATAAGGATACTAAACAGATTGCTTGGAGAAACTCATCATTCATTCATTCAACTAAAATGTATTGGGCACCTACTGGACACCAGGATGGATGGATGAATGGATGGGTGGGTGGATGGGTGAGTAGGTGGATGGGTGGGTGGGTGGGTGGGTGGATGGGTGGGTAGGTGGGTGGGTGGATGGATGGGTAGATGGATGGGTGGGTAGGTGGGTGGGTGGATGGGTGGGTAGGTGGATGGGGGTGGGTGGATGGATGCGTGGGTAGATGGATGGGTGGGTAGGTGGGTAGGTGGATGGGTGGGTGGATGGATGGGTGGGTAGATGGATGGGTGGGTAGGTGGGTGGGTGGGTGGGTAGATGGATGGGTGGGTAGGTGGGTGGGTGGGTAGGTGGGTAGGTGGATGGGTGGGTAGATGGTAGGAGGAAAGAAGGATTTCCTCCTGGAAAAAAAGTAAAGCATGGAGAGAAGACAGGCAGACTGAATTAAGATAAAAAATGCAACTGTTCTTTGAGGAGCAGCAGAGGGACAGGGAGTGCCAGCACTCACATTGGAACGTGTCCTGTGTTCCGTGAAATATGCAGGAAGGCCAGGCTCTGAAAAGGGAGTGGGCAGGGAAGGTAGTCTCTGAACCAAGTTGTAATTCCCTGTGTTAACCAAGAGTAATGACTTTGGTTTGGAGAGGCTACTCCCAGCCATGGCTTTGAGGCCAACCACCCTGTGGCTGCCCCAGAGACACAGGGTTCCTGGGTTGGCAGTAAGGGCTGACATGCCCCTGGCAGCAGGGGGCAGAGGCAAAAAGTGAGACCCCAGAGCCCCCAAGCACAAGTCCAGCAGGAGTTGGGACAACATTTCCCTTCACTCCAGTCTCGGGGCCCCGGACATGCAGGGAGTCTCAAACTTAATGAGCCCTAGAATCGTCACGAGCCTGTTTCACAAGCCGATCGATGCCTGTGGCTCCCCAGAGATCTGGCTCAGTGGGGCCTGGAAGTCTGCGTGGTTTGGGGTTTTTTGTTTTGTTTCTTTAGAGACAGGGTCTCGCTCTGTCACCCAGGCTGGAGTACAGTTTTTGACCATAGCTCACTGCCTCCTTGAACTCCTGGGCTCAAGGGATCCTCCTGACTTGGCCTCCCAAAGCATTGGGATTATAGGTGCGAGCCACCGTGCCCAGCCCTGCATGGTTTTAATGAGCATCCAGAGATTCAGAGGCCCATGGCTCATGGAACACAGTCTGTAAAACACTGACACTGGGGATGTCTCGAACTGCATCAGGCAAAAGTGGGAAGAGGGAAGGGAGGTCTAGCAGCATGTGCTTAAGCTTGGCAGCCAGAGATCTGACTTCAGTCCTGACCTGTCACTCATGAGTGAACCTCCCTGAGCCTCAAAGTCTCCATCCGAGATAGAATACCCTCGCTCGGTGTTGACATGTGAAACTCAAAAGCACCAGCGAAGAACACCCAGCAAATGTAAGCCCCGGACACATCCATCCAATTAGTTAAAATCTAGTCCACCTCCATCACGCCAGAGGAGTTCCAGAATTCAGCATCTTGTAGATGTAGAACTATAAAATGTTCCCAGTGCTAGATATTGCATGACACCCCAACAGAGTGTGGGGCAGCACTCTTAATCAAACACATTGATATTTCTGCAGCAAAATGCACAAATCCTCCTGCTGAGTGGGGAAAAGGGAGGCTATAAAGAGCCTCATGTCTGTTCGGGGCAGATTTTTGTGGTCAAACAAGTTACACAAAAACTTGGCTCTTTTGAGCTTTTGCGATTTTGGAATTGCTGATAAGGGATTGAGCTTTGTGTAAAGATGTGAAAATCCAAATGATGCTATGAAAAAAATCATGCCAAGGCTACCTAGGTGTTGACCTGGAAGGAGGTTCACCTTATACTGTTTAGTGGAAGAAGGGCTAAGAAGGGTTTAAAAAAATTGTATACGAGTCCACAGGAAAGAGCCTGGGAGACTGATATGTCCTGGGAATACAGAGACTGGTTTTTTTCTTTATGCTTATGGATATTTTCAAAGTTTCTACCTTGAGCAGCGAATATATATTGCTCATCTGATTTTTTTTAAACAATAGGAATTTTAAAATCTTTAAATGCCCAAAGGTTTGGTGAATGACCTCTGTGGGGAGCAGTGGTGGGACAGGGTGTCAGAAGCCTCAGGGGCCAGAATCTACCCATGGCCCCTCTTAGGGTCTCCTCTGAGGGGTGGCAGAGCCCCCTTCCCTTGGTCTGCTCAGGGTCTGTGCCTTCCCCACCCTTAGCCTTTGTGTACCAGGCTCTGAAGAGGATGTCGCTTGTCCCCCAACCCCTGGCCCAGCCTGGGTGGGTTCCCCTGACTGTGAGAGCCCCCCAGGCCCAGGGCCCCCCACCACAGATGCCTTGGGCCCCGCACGGAGCAGAGAGAGTAGGCGAGAAGTGAGCAGGCAAGCAGGAGGCAGGCAGGCAGCAGAGGTGCCACCCTTCAACAGGTGGCCTGCCATCTGCTCTGGCTCCCCCTATGCCACGTGTCCAGCCCTCTGGAGTTTAACTTTGGCTGTGCAGCAGCCTGAGTTCATACAGCTGGAAAAAGAACTGGCAGAGTGGGCCGGGCCCGAGGACAAGGTGTGGGTCACTTGTCCCCAGGGAGGGAGGCTAAAAATGACCAGGGGTCTTGGAAAGTCCCTCTGCTTGGGCCCTGACCTGACTTTTTCTTCACTGAGTTCCTGGTCGTGGCTTGAAAAGCCTTCCAGAGCTGGGTGCCACCACCCTTTCCCTGACGGTGGTCGACACAAAGGCCCAGAGGGGTAAGGGGCTTCTGGGGTTCACACAGCTTGGCCATTGATTGACCCATTCATTGATTCCCTAACTGGCTCCCGAGTAGGCGCCCTACCAGCTGCAGCAAGGAGACCTCCAGGAGCCTGTCAATCCAGCGGGGAGACGAGTATGTGGACGCCAGGACGAAATGCACAGGCTTCCCAGCCCTGCTGCTGACGACCTGAGGGAAGGTCTGAAGCCATCTGAGCCTCAGCCTCCTCATCTGTAAAATGGGAACAATAATGACAGCACCGACCTCTTAGAGCCGGCGTGCAGAAGGAGTTCGTTTCACAGAGGTGCTATGGGTGAATCCTTTCCTTCAACTTCTGCGCCATTTGGTTCCCACAACAACCTGTGCAGTCGCGACCACCAGTCTTCAGTAGGTGAGAAAGCGGACATGGAGAAACATTTGTCAGCACGCCCAGGGCAAGCCCCGACCCGGACCCCACCCCCCGGTCCCCTCTTCCCTGTATCTGCCTGACCCTGAAGGGAACGTGTCGGAGCCTGTCCTCTGGGGCAGGGCCCAGCTGTCACCCTGCCAGCAGCTGCCAGGACCCTGGTGTGTGACACCCGGTGCCAGGCCACAGGCCAAGGCCGGGGAGACTCACGCAGCTTCTGACACAGCAGAGGTAGGCAGGGGAGCCCAGGGGCCGGGCAGGAGCCAGAGACACAGCGTGTTCCATCCCGCCTGCCCCCTGCACCAGGCCTGCACCCGACAGGCCCCCTCATCCAGATGCCTGTGGGCAGGGCTGGGCCTATCCTCCAGCCACCACACGGAGAGTTGCTTCTGCGCCGTGTTCCAGGAGCCTGGGACACAACGGCAGCTCTGCAATGCATGTTGATTTTTACAAGGACCAGTTGGAAGAACATTTTGTGAAAAACCACCAAAAAACCTTGAGCTCGTTCTTGTGTTCACGCTGGGGGCACCCGCTCCCCGCAGCGCAGCGTAGCCCTCGGCTCGCCGGGCAGTCAGGGGCAAGGAGCCCACGTCACTAAGACGTCTGTGCCAGGCACAGTCCCTCTCCGTGGCTTCCGCCTTTCTGGCTGGGCTATGAGCCCAGGGCGGCCACACCAAAGACACGTTGGGCCCACTGGGCTGTTCGTCAAACACCGGTAGCTGTCCTGGGTGGGCTGGTGGCTCCAAGGCCAGCCCTGCCCTAGGGCTCTGGCTTCCTGGGTCCTGCCAGGGGCCTTGGCCCCCGGAGCTGTCAGGGGCTCCCAGCGTATCACCCAAACTGGGGCCGAGAAACACAGGGAGGGAGAGGCCTGGCAGGCCACCAAGGGAGGTGGCCTCGCCCCCACTCTCTCCTCCGGGCCCCTCTCTCCATGACCCCCGCTGAACCCTGGGCACACAGGCTGGGAGCGCTCCGGGGGCAGTGGGAGGCAGAGCCCTTCTCCCCAGTGCTCAGGCCCCCGGGACCAGGAGGAGGGAGTTTGTCCTAAAGGCTTAAACGCAGAAAGCCAGCCAGCTGCCTGGGGCGCGGAGCAGGGGTGGTCCTGTCCTGGAACGGCTGCCCCACAGGGCCTCCAAGGGCCAAATGCCTCTTCCTGCCGGCCCCAGCGCCAGAGCAGCCTGAGAAGGAGCCTCCAGGTCAGGGCCAGCCTGTCCCCCTATTCCACCCAGCCCTGAGAGGGGCTTTCTTCCCACCAGCCACTCCAGACCTGAGAGGCAGGGAGGGGACGCTCCATTCTGACTGTACACAGAGACAGAGGGAGACAGAGAGACAGAGAGGGATACACATAGAGGGACACAGAGAGACAGAGACAGACACACACAGAGCGGCACACAGAGACAGAGTCAGAGAGACAGAGGCACACGGAGAGGAACACAGAGACAGAGACACACATAGACACAGAGAGGGACACGCAGAGAGAGACACAAAAGGACAGACAGAGATACAGAGACAGGGATACAGACACACACTGAGAAACACATAGAGACACAAAGAAAGACACAGACACAGACACAGACATGCAGAGAGATAGACACATACTCAGAGAGACACAAAAACAGAAACAGAGATACAGGGTGACAGAGACACCCAAAGAGAGACATACACAGAGACAGAGACATGCACATACAGATATGCACACACAGACACAGACACACAGAATGCCCTCTCATCCCCCGACAGAGACCACTGGTGCTCAGGAGGCCAGCACTGCCCATCCCCCCACATAGCCACTTCTTGGGGAGCAGAAGGGGCAGAGCCACCTTGACACCCAGCGCCGCATGTCTCAATATCGGTGTCTTATATTTTGACCCAGACTCGCTCAGGGCGATGCTCTGCACAGTGAGGAAGCCCACACAGTGGATACATGCTTGGACCAGCCACCGGCGGCCTGCATTTGAGTCCTGGGACTGCCACTGCCCACTGTGAAACCCAGGACAAGGACATCACCTCTCTGAGCCTCAGTTTCCCTCATCTGTAAGGCAGAGAGAGAGTGGCCGACTGCAGGAGGAAAGTGATGACCAGGATGCGGCCCCCGTCTGGCCATGGAGGTGCCTCGGCCCAGCTGTGCGGACCCTGGGAGTAGAGGTGTCTACACTGCCAGGGGGAAGCGAGCAGGTGGCCGGACCACAGGGTCTGGTGGGGACCTGGCTTCTGGTCCCAGAATCTGTCCTTCTTTCCTCCTTACTGATGAAAGGTATTCATCCCAGGAAGACTCCTCGGGTTCTTTGCCCTTCTCCTGTGGATGGACATTTGGATGGTTTCCAGTTCGGAGGTATGAATAAAGCTGCTGCAAATGTTTGTGTACAGGTCTTTGTATGGACATGTGTTCTTATTTCTCTTGGGTAAATACCTAAAAGCAGAAATGCTGGGTCATAGGGCAGGTGTCAACTTTGGACGAGTAGCTGGTGTGGCCTCAGCTTCCTTGTCTTTAAAATGGGGATAAAACAGTAGCAACAACCCAGATGTCCATCAGCAGATGAATGGACCAGCAAAATGTGGTGTGTTCAAACAAAGGAGCGTTATTTGGCCATGGAAAGCCTAAATATAACCCTTGAGAACATGATGGTAAGGGACAGAAGCCGGACACAAAGGCCACATACTTTCTGATCCCATTTATATGACTCGTCCAGAACAGGCAGATCTATAGAGACAGAAAGTAGATGAGTCGGTGCTTGGGGCTGGGGAGGGGCAGGAGGAGGGCCTGCTGATGGGGACAGGGTTTCCTTTTGGGGTGATGAAAATGTGCTGAAATTAGATAGATGATGTTTGCACAACCTTGTGGATGTGCTAAATGCCACTGAATTGTACACTTTAAAATGGTCAAAGTGGTGAATTTTATGTTATGTGCACTTTGCCTCCATTTTAGAAAGGGGGGAATATAATCTGATGACAAACCTTCTCCACAGGATTGCCGAGAAGGTTCAAGGAGAAGCCACGTGTAAGCACCTGGCACGGAGCCGCACAAACAGTCCCGGGACAGCAGCTTCAGGTATTTGGGGTCTCATGTGCCGCCACCCCTGTGTCTCCCACAACTAGAACGCAGCCCGCGTTGGTCACAAATGGCAGCTTTGTCACCATGACTTCCCCCGTGCCCCGGGCAGAGCCCTGCCAGGAAGAAACAGTACTGGGAACGTCTGCCTCCTGACTCTGACCTTCAGAGTCATTATCTTCAAGAAATCTGCACAACAATCCCACCAGATGGGAATCTTTCATAATCTATCACTATTAGTCTCCCCCTGTTTACGGAGAAGGAAACCGAGAGAGGTTAAGGAAGCCGCCCAAGGTCAGCACCTCCTGGCTGGCCGCCTCCAAGCCAGGGAGCCAGGTGTCCCCGCCCAAGTCCTGCGCACGCCGCCACCTCCGCGAGGGGGGACACCCGCCCCTGCCGTCTCGGCAGAGGAAAGTCCTCCACCCCACGCTCGGGCTGGCTTCTCATAGACCTGAGGCCCGGGGGGTGGGGCACGGACTGTGTCCCCGTGAGTCTGCCCCGGAAGAAAGCCCGGCCTCAAGCAGAGGGCAGGATGTGACCTGCCCGGGGTCCTTGGCCTCGTGGAGTCCAGGCCAGCAGGCATTTCCCAGAGGCTCTGACTCGGAAGGAAAGAAGAGGTAAAGAAAAGGTACCAAAAAGCAGGCCAGGGAAGCCTGCTGATGGCTGCCTGAGCCGGCCCCTGTCCCCAGGTGGCCACGGAGCCTCTCCCGAGTTCTTAGCCCTCGGCCTCTTGTGCTTAGCCCTCAGTGGCCATGGTACACTTGTCCTCATGCATGGACTTCTCCTGCGCCCAGCCTTGCTGACACCTCCCCCAGGCCATGGTGCCACTTCCTGCCTGGACAGGGAACCATCTCCCTGGAGGCCCCCCCACCCCCAAGTCCCACCTCCCAATCCAACCCCCCGAAAATGCTTCCGCCAGTGAACCCATCAGCACCGCACTGCCCCATCTACCTTTCCAAAACTCCAGCTCGCTCACTCCACTCCCCTACTCTCAAACTATCTGTGGCTCCCTAGTGCCCCAGAGAGGCAGTTTGAAGACTGGCTAAAAGCAAGGATTCTGGAAACAGGATATCTGGGTTCGAATCCTGGCTCAACCACTTACATGTTGAATGATCTTGGGCAAGACACGCCACCTTGCTGCGCCTCACTCGCTCCATCTGTAAAATGGGATCAAGGTCGGCACCCCCCTGCACTAAGTTACTGGCATGGTAAATGAGTTGGGGGGTGTCAAGTGTCCAGAGCAATGCCAGCTGGTCACTCTAGGTAAATACTGAGGATAGAGCCAGTCCAGCTTCTTGATCTGGTCTAGGGTGTAGCCTCCGAGATCCACCCCAGCCAGAACACACGGCCCCATGTGGCTGTCCCATCACTAGGGTGCCGCCCTCCCATCTTCTGCTTCTCCGTGTCAAATCATCCTGTACACTCAGCTCAACAGACATCCCCCCCAGGCACCCCGGCACCCCCCAGGCACACGAGGCCCACCAAGCCTACCAGGAGGAGCAGCTGACCCTACCTGGGCTGTCCACTGGACAAGCAGCCTCTGGGCAGGAGGCCCCTTCCCCTCCCTCAGCAGGCTCCAGGCCGGGTCACACCAGCTCCAGGCTGCTGGGAGGTGAAGGACCCCCCCAACTCCACCTCTGCCCACCCCCAGCCCAACAGCTCACCCCAGGCAGAGCTCTTGGCTTCCCCTGTGAGGCCCCCTCCCCTGCACAGGACCCAGGTGTCCTGCTGGCTCCTCTGCCTCCATCTAATGCTGCCTCACAACCATTTGTTCATTCCTTTGACATGCATTCATTAAGCACCTGCTGTGTGCTGCAGCCAGGTCTCTGATCTCTTAGCTGCTGACAGCTGATCTCAGGACACGCTTTACTTTCTGGTCTTGCAAGGTGGTCCTGGGATGGATCATCTCACTGTCTCCCCTGGCCATTTGGCATGCTCCCGTGGTCAGTTGCCACCACAGGGTGAGCACCTACTTTGTGCCAGGCACTATGTCACGTAGTTTGTGAGTGTCAACCCACTGACACCCCCAAGCCCTGGAGACTCAGGGCCTCTCATGCTCCCCACTCCCACCTACAGAAAGTGAAGCTCAGAGAGGCATAGCAACGTGCCTCCAGGCACACAGCTGGCCAGAAGCCAAGCCAGGGCTTCTCATTCCAAAGTTGGGGCTTCCATGTCTGCATGACACCCGCGCACGTGTCTGTACCCACCGAGTGTAACAGTCATGTCCAACCGGGCGATTTGCTATGGCTCCTTAACTCCTTCTGGCCCCTGTAGGCAGCAGCTCAGTCCTGTCCCCAACACTGACCTTGGAGTCCTGAATTTCCAGCCCAGAAAGGCTGACCTTGACATTGACCCTGTGTTGGTTGAATAACGATCCCCAAAGGTGCCCACACCCTGATCCCTGGAACCCGTGATTACATTACCTTAGATGGCAAAAGGCCTGTGCAGACATGATTCAGTTAAGGACCGTGATGTGGGAGTGTCCTGGACTTTCTGGCGGGCCCCGTGGAATCACAGGGGCCCTCAGCAGAGGCAGGCAGGAGGATCAGAGCCGGACAGAGAGAGACTTGAAGATGATCTTCTAGGTTTGGCGAAGGAGGACAGGGCCATGAGCCAAGGAATGGAGGCGCCTCTAGACGCGGGGAAAGGCACGAAACAGGTTCTCCTCTGGAGCCTCCGGAAGGAACCAGCCCAGCCAACACCGTGTCTTTAGACCACTGAGACCCACGTCAGACTTCTGACCAGCAGAACTATAAGAGAATAAATCTGTGATGTTTCAGGCCTCTACATTTGTGGTAATTTGTTACAGTGGTTGTAGGAAACGCATACGATGCCTTTATACCCCCTCTTGCTGGCTACACCCCCCTCCCCTGCTGCCCAGGCCGACTCAGGATGCCCCCCACACCCAGACCCCAGGCCTGCAGGAGGTGTCGGCTGCCCCAGCCCACATGGGTCTCGGGTCTGGCCACCTCTGGGCTCCAGGGCCCTCGGGTCTGGTCCGCTTACTTTCTTTCCCGCCGCCTGTTAGTCACCTTATCGGGTCTGCACATCTCACCTGGCATCTAACTGGAATTTCCTAAAAGCAGGAAACCTGATTTGGGCGTCTTTGTCTCTCCCATGGCACCCAGCACGGTGTGGGCTCGGACAAGCACGAGTGGCCTTCCTACCGTGGACACAGAGCCGCACACCCGCCTCGGCCGAGCCCCCGTGGCTGCGAGTTGCCCTTTGCCACGGCTCCTGAAGCCCCAGCCCCGCTGCCCCCCGCTGTGCTCCGCCCAAGTGCTGGCTCCCGCTAGGTGCAGAGCCGGCTCTGTCTTGTTCTCAGGGCTCAGCGTGGTATCAGCGAGGACACCACCCCTTCCGAGAGATGCTCCCTGAACGCCCACGACTGGAAATCATTTCACTTATTTCTTAGCTTTTTTCCCTTTTCTAGAATCTTCTTGAGGGCAGCATGGTGCCTGTATCCTTCCCAGGGCCTGGTTTGAGGTGGGGGATTCATAGATCCCTCGCAGATAGGCAAAGGCAGCTGTTGCATGAAGGTGTTCCTGACCAGCTGGGTGACCTCGGACAAGTCGCATCCCCTCCCTAGGCTGGGTATTTCATCTGCAATGTGGCAACACAACGGCACTCGCCTCAAGGAACAGTGAGGACAAATAAGATGACTGGCGGGCCCAGGCCCACATAGCAAGTGCCCAGCTAACAGCAGCTCTCATTTCCCTTGACTGTCCGTTGGCCACCAAGGCGCCCTGTTGGTCCACAGGCCAGGGAGGTTGTTGATTTTTTAAATGTTTCTCCTGGCAATGGAAAGCACAGCCCACAGTGCCCTGTGCTCCTTCTGACAGGGCCAAGGGCACAGGAGACCCATAGGTGTGTGGTGTCCCCTCCGGGGACAGGGCCACATTGCAGGTGAGGCAACAGAGCCCCGAAGGGGGATGCCCCTTGCTCAGGGACACACAGCCAACATGTCACAGCTTCAGACTTCCAACCTGCTCTGCCTGGTTTCACTGTGGTCCGCAGGAAGGTGAGCAGGACTCAGAGGCACCTTGTAGGTGGACACAGACACCAAATTGGTCTGCTGCTGTTATAGGCCCCCACACACCCCTGCTGTAACCAGAATCTGCCAAACAGCTCGTGTGAAGGTTCCAGGGCTGGCCAGTCATGGATGGCCAGAGCAGGCAGTCTAGGCAGTGGGACAGAGGAACCAAAAAGGCTTGGGGGCCCACAGACCACTGCCTCCAGGACCCTGAGGGCAGAAACCAGGTCCCTGACTCTTGCCCCAATGTAGGTTCCCGCCCAGGCGAGCCTCTCATCAGAACACTCAGGGTCTGGTTTGGCTCCAGGCCACAGGGAAGGCGTATCAGCTTTGGAAGTTTGGTGGCAGCAAATGCTATGTGGCCTTGGCAGGGTTTGGAGGCTACAGCTTTCGGCAGGGCCTGGGGTATTGTGGCCACAGAACCTTTTGGGGCCTGGGGTGGGGGGCAGTAGGTTGTGGGTCAGGGGCCGGGGAGGGCCTTTCATCCCTGATTGGGGCGGGGCGGCAGCCATGGCTTCTTCCCTCCCCCCCCCCGCCTCCCACCACCCTGACACCCTTTACTGAGCCCCTTCTGTCTGCCGGGCACTGGGTGGACACTATTTATATAAATAAAATTCCGTTTTGGCCTGTGCGTGTCCCTGCCTCAGCCAAAAGCTGGTTTGAGGTGGGGAATGACAAAGTCTGGCTGTCACGGGAGAGGGTGGAGGCAGGAGTAGAGATGACCTTGGGCAGCCGGTCCCCTCTCCCTGTCCTCAGTGCAAGGGGTCGTGCCCGAGGACTGCGGGGGGGCCAGAAAGGGCTTCCTGACCAGGAGGGAGACATAGCCCCAGCAAAGGTCCTTGATGTCCCGGTTTTGCCTGAGGTTGCCCCAGATGTCGTCTCTGCTGGCCGTAAACAGCAGAGGCACCAACAGCCAGCTGGGGTCAGGAGATGGCAGCCACCTCCGCCAGTGACCTAGAATACCACCCAGGCAGAGCCCAGCTTATGCCTGCCCTGGCAGAGAACGCTGGGGGAAACTGAGCCACAAGGTATGCTGAGTGGTGACTGAGCTGACATCCAGAGGTGGGAGACTGCTGGAGGGGGCTGCAGGACCCTGCACCTCCATAAACGGAAAACACCCACTTCCTGCAAGGCACTCTCCCCAAGGCCCTATTTGTGTTGAGCAGACAACCTTCCTGCAGCCTCCTGGGCCTGAGCCTGGCCAGACAGTCTCTCTGGGGAGGGTTTTCACAAAGACCTGGCAGCCCAGGGGCCGCTGCAGGAAGTCCTGAAGGCCAGTGGTACAATGTGTTGCTTCTGACTGCCGAGGGCTCCCTGGGCCCAGGAAAGAGGTGCCAGTGGCTCTGTGATTTCCAAAGGGACTTGTCTGGGTGGCCCCCCAGGAAGGCCATGGCCTTGAGCCTGCAAGGAGAGCCTTCCTGAAACCTACTTTTCTCTGCTCACGTACCCGCCAGGGCTCCCCGTTGCCTAAGGGATCGAGAACACATAAAGAGTACTTACAGCTCAACAATAGAAAGACAAATACCCCAATTTAAAAATGGGCAAAGAAGATTTGAATAGACATTTCTGCAAAATTTGCATAGACAAATGGTCAATAAGCACATGGAAAGATGCTCAATGACATTAGTCATTAGACAAATGCAAACCAAAACCACAGGGGACACCACTTCACACCTGCAGGAAGGCTGGCGTGAGACGGACAGACACTAACAAGTGTCGATGAGCATGTAGAGAAATTGCAAACCTCGTGGGCTGCCGGTGGGGGTGTAAAATGGCGCGGCTGCAGTGGAAAGCAGTCCAGCGTTCCTCGAAAGGTTAAACATGGAGTGACAATGCAACCCAGCGTTCCCACTCCTAGGTATATACACAAGAGAATTGAGCAGGTGCGGTGGCTCACGTCTGTAATCCCAGCGCTTTGGGACGCCAAGGCAGGAGGATCGCTGGAGGCCAGGAGTTCGAGAGCATCCTGGGCAAAACATCGAGACCTTGTTTCTACAGAAAATTTAAAAATTAGCCGGCCACGGTGGCGCACACCTGTATCCCAGCTACCCGGGAAGCTGAGGCGGGAGGATCGCTTGAGCCCAGGAGTTCCAAGTTGCAGTGAGCTGTGATCGCACCACTGTGCTCCAGCCTGGGCAACAGAGCGAGACCCTGTCTCTGGGGGAAAAAAAAAGAACTGAAAACATACATCCACTTATACACAAATGTTCGGCGTTATTCACATAGCCACAAAGTGGAAACCAACCAAATGTCCATCATGGGTGCATGGATAAACGCAATGTGGTCTGTTCCTACACCGGAATGTTATTCAGCCTGGAAAAGGGATGAAGTGCTGGTACAGGCTACCCCAGGGTGACCCTTGAAAACATTACGCTGAACGAAAGCAGCCAGACGCAGAAGGCCACGTTGTACGTGATTCCATCTACGTGAAACGTTCAGAACAGACAAACCCGCAGGGATGGAAAGTAGATGAGTAGAAGCCCAGGGCTGGGGACCTGGCGGAAAATGGCGAGCGATTTAGGGTACAGAGCACAGAGCTTCTTTTTGGAGGGATGAAAACGCTTGGGAATTAGATGGTGGTGGTGGTTGCACAACTCTGTGAATATACTAAAAACCGATGAATTGTACACTTTATTCATTTATTTATTGAAACAAGGTCTCTCTCTGTCCCCCGGGCTGGAGTACAGTGGTGTGACCATAGGTCACTATAACCTCTAACTCCTGGGCTCAAGCCACCCTCCCGCCTCAGCCTCCCAAGTAGCTGGGACTATAGGTACGCGCCACCACACCTGGCTAATTTTTTTTATTGTTTATTTTTTGTAGACACGGGATCTCACTATATTGCGCAGGCTGGTCTCGAACTCCTGGCCTCAAGTGATTGATCCTCCCACCTCGGCCTCCCAAAGTGCCAGGATTATAGGCATGAGCCACTGTGCCCAGCCTGAATCGTACACTCTAAAGGGGTGAATTCATGTTATGTGAGTTAAACCTCAATATCACTGCTACAAAAAACATTATAAAGCAGATTGACTTTTAGCTGGCTGTATCATTGTTTCTAAATTCTCTGTAGACAACCTCCCTTCATTGCCTGCACCACCCCCACAGCACCCCAGGGCTAGCTGTCAGTGAGCGCCTTCCCTCCCTGCACACCTCCCTCCTGCACAACCCCACCTCCCCTGGGGCTTCAGGCCCCCCGCCCGTCCGACACACATGTTCTTCCTGTGGGGCGGCACTGTCAGTAGACAGCACTCAGCTGTCCCCGGCACCGGACAGCCTCATTCACTGTCACGCCCTTCCCAGGGCAGCCTGGGCTCAAGGACGCAACGCTGGCGCATAAAGGCCCGAGCATCTCAGCCCAACTGGGGACAACTCCGAGGTCCACGCTAGCTCCCCAGCCCCTCCCCCTGATGGGACCCTCCAGCAAACCTGCCGCATGTCAACTCCATCTCAGAGTTGGCTTCTGGGGCCCAGCCCCTGCCAGGCATCCCCTCCATCCACAGCTGGGCACTGGGGACCCTGCGGGGGAGCTCACAGCCGAGTGGGGAGACGGACAAGGCAACGTGGAAGAGCACAGAGGCTGTGGGGTGGTGAGGGGCTCTGAGGCCTGACTTCTCACACGTCCCTGGTTTATCCCACAAAGAGGCCCAGCCCCGTGCTGCACACCTGGTGGGACGGGTCCATCTCGTCTTTTTCTTGACATCTCGTTGCACAGCCCAGGACCCAGCCCCAGGGTGGCTGAGTGGATATCGACATGAATATTGGCATGAAATCAAAGTGTCCCTACAGCTCCCAGTTCTGAAACGTGTCTGTTCCACATATCCCCAGGCTACAGTTAGCAATATCTGGAGATATTTCTGTTGTTGTGACTGGGGCGGGGGTGCTACTGGCATCTAGCGGGTGGAGGCCAGAGGTGCTGCACAGTGTCCTGCAATGCCCAGGACAGCCCCCCACAAAGAGTGACCCAGCTCCCATGCCCACAGTGCAGAGCTGAGAAGCCCGGCCACGCAGCCGTGGCTTTAAACATACATGCATACGTATATATATGCACACATATACACACACACACACATACACATATATATATGGAATTCCTTGGGGACCATGTTAAAATAAAGAGTCCCAGGACTGTGGGAACCTCTCCAAGACTAACAACCTGGTTTCTTCAATAAGTACATTGTAATGGAACAGAAAGAGACAGAGACAGAGAGACCAGAAGAGGGAGAGGGAGAGACAGAGACAGAGAGAAAGGATGGAGGAGAAACACATATTCAGGAGTCTATATATTAAACCCATATATTAAATTAACCCTTCACAGTGTGAACCTTATGTGGATCCTGATTTAAATAAACCCTGGAGAGAAAAAACAGTGTTAAGAATAGAAATAAACGGTACCCATTTTTGTACCCCAAATGGAGTTCTCTGTGTAGAACTTGCTTTCTCGGGAAAAGGGCCCTAGCGAATGGCGTCTGATGCTGAGTTAAATGGGCTGATTAATGCCTAAATTATAGCCGCGGGGTGGCCCGGGAGCCTCATCCCCGACCCCACGCCTTACCCGTCTCCCTCTCTTCTCCAGACACCGAGAGGCCCCATCACCAACCAGCCTCAACTGCTGATCGGAAAGCACCTCACGCTGAAGAACTTGCTTTAAATATTTTGAAGTTTTTTTTTTAAGCTACTCACACAATAGCTTTCATGGTTAAATATATTATACACCTTTCTCTTTTAGTTAAAAAAATTTCCTTGTTCCTGGTACACCCCAAACAGAAAAAGACACCAACGCCCCATTCTTAGAAGTGTGAGGTGGGGCCAGGTGAGGCTGGGGCAGGGGGGCTGGCCCCAGGCCACCATCCAACACCACACCCAGGAGGAGAAATTTAGAAATCGGGGCTCCAGGATACATAAAATGGAAGTATCCTCCCTGAAGCTAAGGGGCCTCCATCGGTGACTTGTCCGTCCTACAGTCACTAACCTCTCGCTACAGCGCCACAGTGAATGACAACGAGCCCTGCTATCGTGTGCTGCGGTGACCCTCCCCAGCGTCCCCTGTCTCTCTGGGGCCCTGCAGGATGAGCAGGGACGGATCCCCACGTTGTGATCAGCCCCCGGATGCCCAGGGAAAGCCCAGACTTTCGTCACCACCCTCCTTCCTCTCCACAGAGGATGGGCGCGGGGCCGCCTTACCACGTCCAGCTGGGAGAAGAGGAAACCGAGGGTCAGAGTCCCGTGGCTTGCCAGGAAGGACCGGGGCTGGGATTCGAACGCAATCTTTCTAACTCCAGAGCCCTGCGCTGTGCCACCCACCGGCCACCTTCCAGCTCGATGCTTGGGGGCTGGCTCTGCGGGGCTGCTCAGGGAAGACGCTGCTGCTGCGTGAGAATTGCGCCTCCTGGGCACGTTGCCCCCACTGCCAAGGCCACCAGCAGTCGCCGGAATCTCTGTAACCACAAATCTGTCTGCGACAGCAAGGCTTAAACTCTCCCTCCGCGAGTCCAGGCCTGCCACACGCCTGCCTTGCCTCACCTCCTCACCTGGGCAACTGGGAACACCTACCTTCTGCAGTCCTCAAATGTGTACTCGCCTCGATCCCTCTGCACACTCTGTTCCCACTGCCTGGAACCCCGTTTCCCCGCCTCCCCACCCCCTTTCTCCTAGCTCTTTCTCATTCTTCTTTCATTTAAATGCCTCCTCCTCCAGGAAGCCCTCCTGATGGTTCCGAGACTGGTTGGGTACCTTTAAGAACCTCTGCAGCCCCCAGAGCTGCCCCCATATTTTATATTTTTTACTCTATGTTGTAAATACTTTAATTGCTCCCCTTGCTAACTGGCCCCCTGTGAGGGTAGGGACCCTCTGACTTCTCCAGGTTTAGCCCTTTACTCTCCACCTCCAGGGTCACCACCCCATTGATGCCACCATCACCTCCTGCTTAAACAGTTACAGTTGCCTCCTCTGTGCTCTCCTACCCCCGGCCGAGCGGTCTTCCTAAAACATGAGTCCGACCGTGACACTCCTATGCTTAAGCCCATGGAGTGACTTTCCGCTTGATCTTAGGATAAATCCCAAAGTCCTCACCACAGCCTCTAGGACCCTGCGATCAGGCCTTGGCCCCCTTCCTTTTGTCCCTGTCCTTGGCTTGCTCCCTCCCTTTAAGCCCTGAGGGCTTCCTTTCATAGCCTAGAACCCACCAAGCTGTCCCTGCCGCAGGGCCTTTGCACATGCTGCTCCCACTGCCTGGAGCATTCTTCCTGCTCCTCACAGCACTGGACCCTCTCTTCCTGCCCCGCCCAGGTTGGGAACCCCTCAGAAGCGGGTTGACCTTGGACTCATGGGCTCTGGCACCTAGTCGACTTCCTTTATAGACCCACCCTAATTGTAATAACCTGCATGTACTTTCTTGGTTTTATCGTATTCCTAACATTCCACTAAAATGAGGGAGGCGGGGCGATCTGTCGTGCACACTGTTACAATCCAGGTACCTGGCACACAACTTGACCCCCAACAGGACTCAGTCACTATTTGTGAAACAAATGGACAAGTGAATGAAGGAGCACAGGTCTCTCTGCTGCTTGGGCTCTGGGAGACCAGGGATCAGCACCCCCTGCGCAGCCGCCCTGGGGCTCTGCCTCCCCGGCCTCCCCAGCCTCCTGTCCCGAGGCAGAAGAATTGACACTTTCAAACAAAACAAACGTGCCATAAAGTGGCCTGTGTTGGTGGGGGTCCGAGCAGGTGGCTGCTGGAGGGAGCCACAGACAGACGGACATACAGAGGGCCAGGCGGTGGGCCCCCGCGGACCTCTGGCCTGGGTCATGGCTCTGCCAAGGTCTGGGGGGTGGGGGCAGAGCACCGCCAGCTGCGCCACTTATCTTCAGAAGCAGAAAGTCTGGGTTTGTCTAAAATCACATCATTTGTTCGGGCTCCTGCCTCCTGCCCAGTTTTACCCGTGGGTCTTCAGGACGCGCTCAAGTGGGAAAGACAAAGCCGCAGGAAGGAGGGAAGGAGGGAGGAGAGAGAGGAAGGAGGGAAGGAGGGAGGGACAGAAAGGAAGGAGGGAGGGACAGAAAGAAAGGAGAGGCCAAAAGAGACGCAGCAGAGTGGGGAGGAAGCAGGACGAACACACCCTCCGGCCCCTAAGCAGAGGCCGCAGCCCCCAGCCCCCCAAAGGCCCCACGTGCACCTGGCAGGCCAGGCTTGCGGGCGGGACCTCCATGGCCCAGGCCCCACCCCCTCCTGGACAAGCCTGGTTACACACGGTGGCCGCTGTGGACGCCGCCCAGGAGCCGGCTTCGGTCACATGGGGCAGCTTCACCCGGGAGGCGGAAGGCGCTTCCCACACCCCGGCCTCCGCCTGCTCCCATTAGCTTGGCCCGGAGTCAGCCCTTCGGCCCACTGGCTCAGCCAGAGTGTTCCCAGATGTGCACTGCGGGTAATGAAAAGGCGCACTGGTTCCTGTCAGCAGCAGGGAACCCCAGGAGGGGACCCCCAGCAGCCGGCCAGGGGCAGATGTTTGCAACGTGTGCTCTGGCGGCAGGCAGTGGAGGCCTGAGGCACCAGGACAGCCTGGCTGGCTCACAAAGGGACCACACAGGGGTGTCCCTGCACCCCCTTCTCCTCAGACGCATGGCAGGTGGGGTGGGGCCCTGGTGCGGGCAGGAGGAGACGGCCCCCCCTTCCCCACATGGCCCCTCTCTCCACCTGGGACTGGCCCTGGGTGTGGACATCAGTGTTTGGGTTTGCCCCAGGCCCCTGCCCATGGAGCTGTACCCCTAACTCGGAGACGGGCTTCTCCCTGCCCTGCCCCTGAAGTCCTGGGGGCCGGTGCCAGTCCCAGTATTTTGCCCTTGCCTCTGGGCCACAGGGAAAACATGTGACCTAGTCCTGACCAATCACAGTTTCCCATTTTCCTAGGCTCTGTGATTGATTGGTACAGGGATAGGCATGTGGTCCTAAAGAGGACCAATCAAAGTCCTTCCCTGAGATTTTTCTAGGTGGACAGAGGTAAGGGGAGTTCCCCCCTAAGTAGCAGACCTTGGGAACAGCAGTACTGGAAGGACATTTGTGGTCACCTAGACTGCTCGACAGACAAGGAGATTGGTGTCCAGAGTGGGGCTGGGACTTGTCCGAGCTCACATAGCAAGTTGGTGGCAGAGTATGAGGCCGGCCAGGGCAGGAGGGGCTCGGAGGGGTTCCAGCAGCTTGGGAGTAGGGAGGGGGGTAGAGGAGCCACACTGGGCGACCCAGTGACCTTGAACATTTGAGGGCCATGAAATCGGAGCAGCTGGGAGGGGAATGCATGAGCAAGCAGCTGGAGCCGGCCGTGCACAGGAGCGAGGGGAGGGGCTGCTCCTGCTGGGTCGTGCAGGGAGAGGCCTATTTTTGCTTTAAAATGCAAGCTGTGGCCAATTAAACCAACCAGGCCAGGGCAGGCCCTGGCAGAGCAGCTGAGGTGGCTCCATGGCAGAGGTGGCCATGGGAAGGGGTTAACCGAGGGCACGATTGACTGGCCGGCCTGGGACAGGAAGTGGGGCCATGCCGAGGCCAGGCCGTGGAGGAAGCGGAGGATTCTTTCCCTCAACCTTCACACTGACCTTTCAGATCGCCTGAATTGTCTTCCCTTTTTTTCCTAATCTGTATGAGCACCAATAAGCACTTTGATTTCTTGGTGGTGGCTTATCTATTCCTCATGACAGCCCTGCAGGGTAGGAACTATATTTTGCTCACTTTATAGATAAGGAAACTGAGGGTCAGAGTGGTGATGTAGCTGCTCATCACCGACAGGGCTGAGGCTGAGATTGGGCTGAGCCCTGGGCTGAGACCCCCAGGCCAGGGCTCTTTCCGTGGCAGCTCTGTGGCTCCCACTGACAGGGCTTTGCTGTGGGCTGAGTGGGGGGTTGGGGGGAAGACCCTCCCCGGCCCTGGGGACCACGAGGAGCTGCCCCTTCTCTGCCTCTACCCTGCATCTGGGTAACTCATAAACACCCTGGTCTCAGGGTGGCCTGACTGTGGTCCCTCCCACCCTCCGCCCCATCATCTCTCCGACAGAGCCAAGCTCAGAGGAGACATCTGTCCACCAGGCGTGGGTGGTGAGACACACACACACCAAAGTCTGTCCCGGAGAAACTTCAGACAGAAGGAACATAACAGCTTCTGGTCTCCCCTCTAAGAACTGCTGTTTAGGCAAGTCCACTATGACTTCCTGGCCCATTTAGGGCATTTTGCTGGATGGTCCAGAGCCAGGAGTGAGGGGAAGGGGCTGTTCTTTCTGATCCCAGCACAGTTCCTGGCACCTCCACCAGGCGAGAGGGGCTGAAGCCCACCGGGTCCTGGGGTTCACAGTGTCTCTGGCAAGGAGGATGGCACAGTGGTTAGACACTCTGCCTGTTTGGAGGCACATATGCCTGGGCTCAAACCTTGCCCTCCCTCTCCTGTAGACTTAGCCTCAGTTTCCCCATCTGTGAAGTGGGGACAATGACACTTGCCGTCGGGGCTGCTGAGTGACTGCAAGGGCCCATGCATCACTATGATACCAATGGGCACTGCTGTCCCCAAAGCTGCTACCAACCTAGCACAGCACCCCACACCATTCTCACACCCCAGGCAGCAGCCCTAAGAGGCTGGGGGTGGGGGAAGCAGAAAATGGAGCAGCCCGGCCAGCAGGGTGGGGGCCGGAAAGAGAAGGGGTGGCCACAGGAAAGGTGTGGCCGGAACCCCCGGAGCCAGCAGCTGGAAGGAAGGAGTCGCCAGGTGGGCCCCGCCCTCGGCAGGCAGCGCCGGCGGGCACAAGGCCAGGGCACTTGGCAGGACCCCTCCAGCCTCTGGAGACCCCAGGATGTCCTTCGGGACCGAGGGCCAGCATTGTTACAAGAGGTTCTTGCTGGTGGCTTTCACACGGCTCATTGTGTGCCGGAGCCTTGGGAACTGACTCCAGTGCCCTTGGCTCAGTGCGTTTGGGATTGTGGCCCCTCCATCTGCCACCATCCCTGAGCTTGGCACTGTGTGTGGTGCAGAGCAGAGGGGTGGTGCGAAGGGAAGGTCCCTCAGTTTTCCTTCCTGCGATCATTCATTCGGCCTGCATTAGTGAGTGTCCACAGTGTGCCGGGCTCTGTGCCAAGCCCTGGGGACAGTGATACAAACTGTGTAGTCCCTGCCCTCTAGGAGCCCTGGGGGGCGCTGGCCAGGGGCAGTCACATGCTGAGTGAGTGTGGGGGGGCCCCCGAGATGGGAGGCGACGTCCCAGAGGAGGTGGGCAGCTGAGACCCGAAGGACCAGGACTTGGCCAGGCTAAGGTAGCAGAGAAAGGAGAGGGCATTCCAGGGTGCGAGGGCAGCAGGTGCAAAGGACCTGAGGCCGGAGTATCTGCATGACATTCTGAGAACTACATGTGCCACAGGGGAGGGAACAGCGAGTAGGGTTTCAGGAAGAAGGAGAGGAAGAGGAGCCAGGCTTCAGGGCCTTCTGAGCGCCCTTACGCCTGCATAGGAAATGCAGGGAGTTAAGGACATTTGGGAACCGCCTGGGGTCACTCAGCTAGCAGGGGCAGGTCAGGATTTGGACCCAGGTCCAAGCCCGTGATCCTTGACATCATCCACTGGGCAGAGTCCTTCCCAGGCTGAGCACATGGCCCAGCCCAGCCAGAGACGAGCAACAGCACAGAGCCAGACGTCAGGAAACAGACGGCAGGCCCTGGCCAAGGCCCGCCATGGGGGCGGTTGCCCTTAACTTGAGCCTGGAGGGACAGGTGGGATTTAGCTGCCCAGTACGGGGAGGGAAGAGAGGACAGAGCAGAGGCCTATCGAGATATATGCAGGGAAGATTCAGGAGCAAATGAACACATTGAGAGTTCGTGAGTGTCCAAAAAGAATGGGGTGACCACAGGCCAAATAAAGATGCGCCCCAGGCCACCTTCCTCTCCTCCTCCAGCCTCAGTCTCCCCATCACAAGCGGAAAGGAGGAGACCCAGGAAAAAAGGCCCAAGACAACTCTGGGACTTGGTAGGGCTCTGAAGTGTCCGTGCCCCGTGGCCTGGAGCCGGGGTGCCCAGCTGAGCCCCTGCACTGCCCTCTCCTGTCAGGACTCTGAACACCATGTCTGGAAAGGGAGGTTAGTAAGACCCTCCAGGGGCATGGCTGAGGCACTAAGGGGTGCCTGGTACACAGTAGGAACTCAATAAATGCTTGTGAGCCTTCTGGGTGCTGCCCAGTCCCTCTCACAAGCAGCAGCCACTGGTCCACAATGAGTGGGAGCAAAGATGAGCCAACCTGGCCCCAGATGTCCACTGCTAAGGGGTCTCTACGCACAAGCTAGCCCTGCCCCTCTCAGTACGCAGGTGTGCACACTCAGACACACGTGTGCACACAGCAACACTGCAAAATCTGACCCCTCCATCTCTCCCTCCGTGAACTCACGCCTGCATCTCCAAGGCCCAGCCCAGCTCTGTGTTCTGTAAATATCCATTCGTTCCAGAGCCCCCACCCTCAGGACCAAGGGAAAGCCCCTCACTTACCGTCCCTTCCTTTCTGACCCCTCAGTGCTCTTAGTCATTAGTGGTTAGAAGCTGGGGTGGGGCCAAATCATGAGCCAATTAGGGATTAAGCAAGTGGTACTCAGGCTCTGGAGGGCAGCCCCAAGTTCAAATTCAATTACTCATCAGGGTTATTGTGGTCAGTTGTCTAGGTTGTGCACTGCACAAGGGACCATATCCAAGGGGTTACTGTTCACATTGTGAATACATGTATTATCTCGAAAACATTTTTGTACTGTTGTTATAGCTTTTTTGACTCAAAAGATGAGCCATTTGCACATCGATTATGTCAATTTTCTGTCAAATGGCAGCAAATGGGCTCATTCTAACAAAATCAGTGAAATGCAATTGTCTTGATTATTCCTGGCAGTTGTTCTCAAAACTTAGGATTCCCTATTATTTTGTATTCAACTGTTTAATTTATATATAATAATGTCATATTTGGTACACTGTTGTTGAGACATTAATAATAGTATAACTCAAAAATATTTATTGGAGAAAGAAGTGGTCTATCTGAGCCTGTTTCCATAGCTGTCTCGAGAACCTAACAGCATGTCCCTTGCAAGACGTGTGAAGGGTGCAGGAAAATGTGTCTGAAGTTTGTGACGCCCAGTAGGTGCTCAGCAAGGGGTACCTATGGTCATTGCCCTCTGACACGCAGCTCTCCTGGAAACTTGCTCTGTAAAGCGGAGGCATCTTGGTGCCTCAGTTTACCCACCCAAGAAGCAGAGGCAGCTGTCCTCAAGATCTCCAATGGGGGAAGACACGCTGTCATTTCAGAGTCCTGTTCCTGCCTGGGCTGACATTCTCGCCTCTGAGCATCTCCAAATTTGGTGCTGCCCAGAGTCCTGACCCTGTTTCCTGCCCCTCCCACCCCCGCCCCTCTGTCCTGGCTGCCAGAGGGGCCGCCACTGATGGGGGCCCTCCCCAGCGCCCCCAGAAGCTGCCCAAAGAGGAAATCCTCTTCCTTCTCTTACAGGCTGGAAGCTACAGAATGTTTCTTTGGGAATTTTTTGGCTTCCACATTGTAGAATGTTCTAGCGTCGCCAGCCACGGGCCCCACTTCCCTCTCGGCCAGCAATTCTTCAGCCAAAGGCTGCTTGGACCTTCCCTCCCTCTCCCTCCTCCTCTTTTGCCTGTGTTTGTTGCAAGCAAAACAAAATTCGCTGAGGAGCTCAGAAGACCTGACTAGAAATGAACCAAACTCACCCTACACCGGATCCTTTTCAAAAACAGAGGCCCCGGGGTCACAGGAGCAGGATGGCCTATGGCCCCCCAAAACCACAAAAAGCAGGAGGACAGGGGAAAGTCCAAGGGGCCGTACTGGACCTTGCCTTGGCCTTTCAAAAGAAAAACCCAGCTCTTTGCTCATTTAGCTCCTGGCCTTCCCTTCTTGGCAGCGGAATAATTAAATATTCATGCATTTGCTCCTTCCCCTAAGAAAGTGATAAGTCAGATTTCTGCACACACATAAAAAAAGTGCCCGAAGGTGAAGGGCGGGAGCCAACTTGCCATTGAAGACAAAGCCTTCACTTCAATTTACCAATGAAAACACCCTTCACCTTTGCTGCTGCAAATTTCCTAGATACACATGGTCAAGACAATCTGAGAGTTATGAGGCTCCAGCACCAATTAGGGTTGTTTGTGCTGACGTCAAGTCTGGGGGAGTTTTTTTTCCTTCCCTTTGCAAGTATTTATGATACTGACAGATGTAACAGGGAAAAATATCCCAGAACAGGAATAAGCCGCATGGGGCCACGCGGGCAGGGATTCCATGTGAAAAGCCGACCCTGGTTTGGTTTAAGCTGCCGCATCTGTGCCCCGATTCTGCCACCGTTGGCGTGAAGACAGGGAAGAGAGCAATTAGTGGGCACCTACTGTGCGCTGACATGCTTCCAGGCATGTTGCAAACAGTGCAAGGGTTAATCCACACAACAAACCTAAGGGGAAGATGTTCGTCCGGTTTTTTTTTTATTTCAAAATATGACGCGGGTACAAATGCTTTTGGCTACACGGATCGCTTTTGTAATACTTGAGTCAGAGTTTAAAGTGTGCTCGTCACCCAGATAGTGTTCACTGTATCCATTAGGTAGGTTTTCGCCCATCCCCTCCTCCCCCTCCCTGCTCCCATTTTGCAGGTGACGAAACTGAGGCCCAAGCAGCAAAGTCATTTTCTCAAGGTGGGGCAAGGCCAGGGAGTGGGATTTGAAGACTGGCTCTTTTAGCTCCAGACCATGGCTGTGTGGAATTCCATTCCATTTAGGTCCCCCGTGTGCAGAAAGTGGCAGGGTAGGTCGTCTGGTGGGAGGTGGATATTGGCAACCTTAGGCCTCTGCCCAGAATCAAGTTTCTCCTGGACAGGAGGAAAGTCGGGGGCAACCACCGGGAGGGGCTGAAGGGCCCTGGATCAGGGTCAGTGTCTAAAGGGACCTGACAAGGAGTAGAGTCCCCGCCCTGCAGCCTCCCACAAACTACCTGGCATTAAAAACAGAGGAGCAAAACCCAAACCTACCTGGAGAGGTGCGGGACCGCTGGTGTGGGTTAATGCACCCCAAACCTTCTCTCAGACATTGCATTGGTTGATTGATCCAAAAAGCATGGATTCAGCACCTACTGTGTGCACGGGGACAGGGTGGCGGTGCAAGCACGGCCTCTTCCATGCCGGCCCTGGAACCCTGGGCAAGCAGTCGATCCCTCTGGGCCTCAGTGTCCACATCTGAAAAATGGGGACCATGAGAGCAGCCCCGGTGAGCGTGGTGAGAGGACTGAGGCAGCAGAGGCCCTCAAGGGCTTTTGCAGCCAGCGGCCTGTGTTCAAATCTTGCCTCCACCTCACTGTGTGATCCCAGGCCTGCAACCGACCCTCTCTGTGTCTCAGTTCCTCACCTGGAAAACCGGGTGGAAAGCTGGGTGTGGTGGCACACACCTGTCATCCCAACTGCTCGAGAGGCCGAGGCAGGAGGACCCCTGGAGCCCAGGAGTTCAAGACCAGCCTGGGCAACATAGTGAGACCCTGTCTCAAGCAATAATAATAATTAATTAATTTTAAAACATCCAAAAAAAGAAAAATGAAAGATAATAGCAGCTACCTCACGGGTTGCTGTGAGGGTTAAAGGTGTTTATCTCGTTAAACAGACATACAGGGTTTACGTGATTTTCTATATACTTATATTTTATAACATAAAGATTGTGGTGTGGGGAAGGGGCACTGCACACAAAATCCCTCTGCACAGTTTGAGCACACAGTCAATGGTCAGGAAATGTGAGTGCCATTATTATCTTGTAGGTCAGTGGGAGTCACGGAGAGTCTTAGAGTGAGGGAGTCACACTTAGCGAAGTTCTGTTTTAGGCACAGTAGAAGTAAAAATACAGGCCGGGTGAGGTGGCTCACGCCTGTGATCCTAACACTCTGGGAGGCCGAGGCGGGAGGTTCGCATGAGCTCAGGAGTTCGAAACCAGCCTGAGCAAGAAAGAGGCCCTGTCTCTACTAAAAATAGAAAAAAAATTAGCTGGGCACAGTGGTGCATGTGCCTGTAGTCCCAGCTACTTGGGAGGCTGAGGCAGGAGGATCACTTGAGCCCAGGAGTTGGAGGTTGCTGTGAGCGAGGCTGATGTCACTGTGCTCTAGCCGGACAACAGAGCGAGACTGTCTAAAAAAAAAAAAAACGAAGTAAAAATACAGGAGCTGAGACCACTAGCCCATGAGGTACCTTTGCATGGGTGAGAACAAGATGCCCCTGCTGGGCAGACAGAGCCCCATGCCAGGGCACATGGCTTATTGGGTGGAGCCAAACACTCTTGCGAAGTGAGCAACCTGCCCAGCGGTACCTGGCCAAAAGGACATAAGGAAGTGGTTGCTCGTTAGGGCCTCTACCGCTGAATCCCTGCCTCTCTGGCTCAGTGTCCCCACTGCTCGCCACCCCCCGGCATGGAGCAGGCAGCCCTGAGCCTGGAGGCCCACGCAGCAGATGGAAAGGCTCTCCAGCTGGCCCGGGACGGGCATGTGTGTGGGTGGGTGGGAAGGGGGTGGGTGAACAATTTCCTGTGCCCCATCCCAGCTCGCTCACTCTGACCACAGTTTTCCACCTCACTTTTTCCCTTAAAATGCGTTCACACGTCTCACAATCTGGACTGCTTTTTGTGAATGGAATGCAGCCTGAGAGCGGGAGAGGACAGTCCCCGCGAGGCCGTGCCGGGGGAGAAGGTGCCCCTGTCCCGTGAAAGGAGGGGTGGCCCGCGGGCTCCCTGGCGGCCAGCAAGATGGACGGGGCCAGGTGGGGAAGGTCATGGCGCCGGCAGGGCCGAAACAGGAGAAGCGGGGACCCCCACCCCCGCAGGCCCTGCCAGCCTTGTTTTCTGAGCTCTGTGCTGATCCAGCTCCAGGCCAGGACCACCTGCGGGGTCTGACCCCTGCCTGGGATGGGGGGTGCTGCGGACTCTTTGAGGAAGCGCCTGGTGACTTGCAGCATCAGACCCGAAGTCTCTGCCCAGGTCATTCATTTATTCACTTGTTTGTTCATTCATTCGTTCAAAAAATATTTACTGCATGCCAGGTGCAGGCACTGCGCCAGGCACTGGGGTGCTGCCATGGACAGGACAGCTGAGCCCCTGCCCTCACGGACTGGTGGGCAAAGCCAGCTGACATATGGTTCTGAACATGGACACGCATTAGGGGTTTCTTGCACATGCTAAACACTGCGCACGTGTTATATCATTTAATCCTTGCGGCAGCTTGAGAGGGATATTATCACTGCCCATTTTACATATGAGCAAAATCAAGGCCCAGAGAGATTAAACAACTTGCACAGGAACAGAGGCAGCAAGGTTGGACCCAGGTCCTGTTGACCCCTGGTCCAAGTGTCTAACCACCGTGCTTCTGACAGCTACGAACAGGTCTTGGGCCCGCTGGTGGAGACCTCCTGGACTCTCCCAGAGGTTAAGCAGGGCCTGCTGCGCTGGAAGGGCTTGTTCCTGCCAGGGCATCCTCCAGTGCAGCTGTGAAGGGAGTGTAAATTCAAGGGAATCACAGAACTTCCCGAGGCTCCTGCCTTCAGAAGCTGAGGATAATAACTCCCACCACCCAAGAGTGAGGGGGAGGATTAAACAAGGTTCACTGTAGGTAAAGCACTCAGCATGGGCTGTGGCATATAGGAGCTGTTCAATAAATACCACTTGCACAGTAGACAACCCACCCAACAGTACCTGGCAGTACCTTTCCTGCTCCCATTAACTAAAAGACTATACAGTTATACTAAGTGGTCCAGTAAGGGCTGGCCTGGGGGCTGAAGGATTTGGGTGGTGCTAAGATACCTGGAGAGAAGGAAAAGGTGCCTGTTCCAGACCTTCCTGCTGCTTCCGACATGCTTGTCTTTTTTTTTTCCCCAGAGACAGGGTCTTACTCTATCGCCCGGGCTGGAGTGCAGTGGCTGGATCATAGCTCACTGTAACCTTGAACTCCTGGGCTCACATGATCCTCCTGCCTCAACCTCCCAAATAGCTGGGACCACAGGTGCACACCACCACGCTTGGCTGATTTTTAAAACTTTCGTTGTAGAGACAGGGTCTCACCGTGTTTCCCAGGCTGGTCTTGAATGCCTGGCCTCAGCAATCTTCCTGCCTCGGCCTCCCAAAGTGCTGAGATCCCAGGTGTGAGCCACTGCGCCCGGTTGCCTGTCTTTTTTAGATAGGTGCTCACAGTGTACTAGCAGTGTCCCTGGGCAGCCTAGAGCCACAGAAACAGCCCTCAGCAAGAAGATCTTGAAGAAGGAGCCCACATTCATTGGCTTCAAAAGCCTCGAAAGTTTCAGAGGAATTAATGTCATGCATACTGTTCAGCAGTCACGAGCGGAGAGACCCTTTATAGATTGAAAGCTCCTGTCTCCCGGGCCTTCTCTCTGCTTTTTTTAAAAGTTGAAATATAATTCACACACCATTAAATTCACAATTTTAAAGTATACAATTCAGTGGCTTCTAATATATTCATGAGGGCATCCACCTGTCACCACTATCCAATTCCAGAACATTTCATCACCCCCCAAAGATCCCATACCCTTAACAGTCACCCCATTCTGTCCTCTCCCCAGCCCCTGGCAACCACTCACCTACTTTCCGTGTCTGTGAATTTGCTTATTCTTAACTGTTCACAGAAATGGAAACATATGATATGTGGGTCTTTTGTGAATTGCTTCATTCTCTTAGCATTGTGTGTTCTGGGTTCACCCACGTGGTAAGGTGAGTCGGCACTTCCTTCCTGTGCATGGCTGCACGACAGTCCATCGCTGGGACATGCCACACCTGATTTATCAGCTGATGGACATTTGAGTGATTTCCACTTTTTGGCTATTACAAATAGTGCCGCTATGAACATTTGTGTGCAAGTTTTTGTGTGGATATATGTTCTCATACGTCTTGGCTGTCCACCTAGGAGCGAAGTGCTGGGTCTTGTGGTCCCTCCGTGTTTAGCCTTTTGTGCAGCTGCCAGACGGTTTTCCACAGCGGCTGCAGCATGTTCCACTCCCACGGCCGCGCAGATGGGTCCCGATTCCTCTACCTCCTTGTGAACACTTGCTATTGTGTGTCTTTTTGATTCTAGTCATCCCAGTGGGGGTGAAGTGGCTTCTTTCTGCCTGACATAGTCCTTATCACCCATGGAACCGGCATGTGCTCGTCTACCTGGGGGCGCCCCTCTAGCCCACGACTCCAGGAAGGCAGGGCACATACCTGTCTCGTCCACCGCTGTCGCCCGGGGCCCAGCCCAGAGCAGTTGCTCAATAAAAATGTGTTGAACAAATGAACAGCTCACGAGGCCCCTAAAGCATCAACACGTTAACACGAGTCCCGACGGCACATGGCTTCAAGTTCCAAAGACTTCTTATCATTTAGAAGTCTAAGGAGCCATGCCCAGACTGTCGTGCTGTGGAATTTCCCAGTTCTCCCCTGATGACTTGTCAGCACTTCAGGCCCCACCGGGGCTGGACGTCATCCTCATCGTGGCCACCCTGGGAGGGACTTTGTCCGGGGGCGGTGAATTTGCCGGACCCCAGGGCTACAGAGTTTTCTTCCTGGCTGGCACCCTGGCCTGGCTGAGGCCCAGTCCCTGTGACTTGGCCTCTGAGGTGGTCATCTCGGCCAACGGGGTGGAGCGTCCATTCACCAGAGCGGATGTACGATGCGCTCTGAGGGAGGAAGCACAACAGCTCAGCACTTATTGTTTAAAGAAAAAAGCCTTGCAAAGCCCTGAGGACGAGGCTGTGAGTCGTCCTTGTGGCATCGGGGAGCCTGCAGGGAGGCCACCCTTTGTTCCCTCTGACAGAGGCGTCTTGGCCGGTGGCCGCTGGCCTCAGTGAAACCCTGAAGTCAGCAGAGTTTATCTTGGGCACCTTCCCACTTTCCTCGCTCAAACTCCCCATCCTCGCCCCCCGCGGGAGCGCTCCAAGCCCCGGCCCAGCCAGTCTCCCCCCAGGACGGGGCGGCCATCACTCCCAGAGTGCTCACCACGCCCCAGCCCCTGTCTGAGAACAGTGGTGGTGTTTATTCCTTCCACGGGGAAGGAGGGCCTCTGGCTACTCTCATTCCCACTTTACAGATGAGGAAACTGAGGCCCACAGCAAGTCAGAACTGATCCACGGTCCACAGCTGGGAGGTGGCAGAGCTGGGATTTGAACCCAGCGGTTTGGCTGTGGCAGTGCCCAAAAGGGCTGGGGGTCGGTGAAGATCTGGGCCTAAGTTATTAGGAGCTCAAAGCAGAGAACAAAATAAGGACCCCAGGTGTTTAGAATACGTCAGCGCAAGGGGCAGCCGGCCCCTCTTCTATAGGTTACGCCTTTGGTTTGCTTTTTTTGGGGGGGTTCCTTTCTTTGAATAGGATGCTTTGATAGGGAGCCCTCGATTTTTTTGGTTTTTAAAAAATGTTTCTTACTTGACCGAATAAGTTGTCAAGTCTGTGCTGGTCTCCTGAAATTATTCCTTTTTTACTTTTCTTGATTGGTGAAATCAGGCTGCAGTGGGGGGAGGGGATGGGCTCTGACGTCACTCTCTGATCTCCTAGGGCACAAAACACAAACCACTCTGCACCTCGGTTTCCTCATTTGGCCAACAGAGGTAAAGGTTCTCACGTCACATGTCACACGGTGCCATAGCCTGGCAGCCCCCAGGGTCATTTCCCCTCGCCCTCCCGGACCTCAACAGAGCACCAGCCTCCCAGGGGATCACAGCTTCCCCCGCCTGGCCTGGGGCTGCTGCAGGGACACCCGGTCCCTGGAGGCTGCAGGAGCTTTTGGTCACAGGCAGGCGGCTGGACAGGTGGGAAACCTGAGCTTCAGATTAGAGACAGCAGGGGTCGTCTCGCAACACGGGCCTTGGCCTCAGCTCTCAGGGCGGTTTCCACGTGTGAGAGGGCGTGAGGCGGGCCGGGTGGCGGTTCCAGCTTTCAGCAGTCATGGGTTAGCAATGCTTTCTTCTTCTCAGTTTTGGGGACCAACATAGGTTGCCAACATTTTGTTTTGCCAAGTAAGAACATTTTAAAAAATACTCCTTACAACCACTACCCTTTTGCACCAGAGATACGAGACCACCAAAAGTGAAGGAAGACAAGTCTCCAAATTCTTTAGAAAATGGAATAAGCCCCACTTTGCCAATAAGTTTTTGCATTTTCCATGTTCTTCCCAGGTCACTTTGGATCATGGAAACGCCAACCTGGCCCGCTTTGCCGTGTGGCCGGCATTCGGGTCCCCTGGGCTAGGTACTCCTCTAGTGGCATCCTACCTACAGATGCCTGGTACTGGCTTCCCACTGGCTGGGGGAGGCCCTGGCGATTTCATCCTGCAGAGGACACGGGCCCCAGCTGTTGGCCAAGAAGTCCTCGTGAAGACCTTTCCACCACCCTAAAGGCACCCCTGAGCTCTAGGGCAGATTGGTCAAAAAGCACATCCCCTTTGCACCATTAGAAATGTCACTTCACCCCCTGGCTACTGGTTCTTGCATCTCCCTACATTCCTAGACAGAATGTCCTCTTGGCAACACATGGCTATGTTTTGTTCTCTGACATGGCCCCAAAGCCTGTGAGACTGCGGGGCACAGAGTCGGCACTTAATAAATACTCATTAATGGATGGAGTCCAAACACACGTACTCCAAAGACATATGATATAGCCACTGACACTTGGCAAACACCAACGTCAGTCAAATCCGGGTGGAGGGTATATGCACTGTACTGTCCTCCTTCCCATTGTTCCATATATTTGAAATCTTTCTTAATAAAAATGTGAAAAATATAACAAAAATTTTACTGACACAGAGCTTATAAGAAACAACATGTGAATGCCTATGATATGTTGAAATTGTGAACTCTTACACATTATTTACCAAAAAGATTGTAAAGAAACATATCCAGTGTTACTCATGGTTATCCCCAGATGTGGAGGCATGGACTTTCCTGCTGTACTTTCTGCCTGTGTTTCTGGATGTACTATTCTTAGGAAAAAAAGCTTTGTAAATGATGCATTTTGACACTCAAAACTTTCCCCAATGCCCTTCCCTTTATCTACTCTCCTGGGGAGCTGCTAATTGCTTCTAAATTGTCTTCTCTTAGCTTGGGAGGGAACAGGCCTTCCTGTTCCATGGAAATGTTTTGCTGCCAGGAGTCCAGCAGCACAGCGACAGGACAGGAAACAGTCCCTGCGCGCCCCAGGGGCTGGGGGTGTCAGGGAGAGCTCCCAGCCAGGAGCTGAGGCCTCCACTGCTGTCAGAAAGCTGCACAGAGGTCAGGGTGCAGGGTGTTCTGGGATATGGGATAGATCCCCAGGGTGTCAGAGAGGAAAGGACATTGGGCATCACCTCTTGCTATACAGATAAGAAAATGAGGTTCAGAGAGGCAAAGTGACCTGCCTGAAGTCACACAGCACACCAGTGGCTAAGGTGGGACTTGATCCCACAACTCCTAAGTCCCCCAACACCAGGTCCCGTCCACCTTTCTCCGGGACCCTCCTGGGTCTCCTGTTTGTTTAGTGGACTGACATGGCAGCTACCCCAGCCACTTCCTGGCTTCCCGTATCACCAGGTTTTGAAATCATCACTGGGTTTTCCAAAGGGAAACATATTTTGGTTTCTCTTTGTCTTTTTTTCTGCTCATTCGAAGAAATCCGAGAGCCTTTCTTAATTGCTTGGTCAAGACTGCAGACAGGCAGTGAGGCACGCCATAAACACGATTACGAGTCCCAGGGAGCCCGAGGTCACTGCTGGCCTGGAGAAAGATGGGACCCCAGGCCTGCCGCTGGGGCTGGGTCAGCTCACGAGCCCAGCGTTCTCAGGAACGAGAGGTGTTTGCCAAGTTCCCCAGCCCCTGACACGGGCTCTGTCGGGAAGGGCTGAGGGAGCCTGCACGGAGCCCTCTGAGGCTCAGGCTTTAGTGGCTGTGAGTGCCAACTGAGCCCCTGAGGAAGAGGGCTCAGCCAGAGCGGAGCCCTGCAGCCTGGACTACCCTGGGGTAGAATCCTCTGTGTGCAGCCAAGCACACGCAGCCTAGATTGCGCCTCCCAGCCTCCTTTGCAACTAGGTGTGGCCATGTGGCTAAGCTCTGACCTACGGGATGTGCACGACTTAAGAAGGGGGCACACCCTTCTTTGCCCCTCCCTCTTCTTGCCGGCTGGATGGTAGATGTGATGGCAGCAGCCATTTTGGACCATGAAGCAACTCTTAGAAACCAACAGAAGAACAAGATAGGAGAAACCTGGGCCCTGACATCATGGAGCCTCACAGAAGTAAGAAAGAAATTTCTGTCTTTTTAAAGACATGATTATTTGGAGTTTTCTTTTACTTGTGGCTAGTACTATTCCTAACCATCTTTTGGTTGGGGAGAGGTTACAGTCATTCACAGAAGGATTATAGGGGGGGCCTGCTATGTGCGAGGTGCTGGGGCAATCCCTGAGGTGAGACTGATAATTATCGTGCATAATACTAATTGCTGGCATGTATCAGCGTATATGCGTAAAACCTTAGCCCGGTACCTGGCACAGAGTAAGAACTCAATAAACGTTAGCAACTGCATTGTCCCTAAAGGTGAGTTAAACCGTGTACATATGGTAAATACACAGGGGGCTGTCCAGGGTCAGAGGGAAGAGTGCGGATAGAGGAGACATTTGAACGTGGCCCTAAGACACAGGAATGAGAAGAGCCCAGACTGGCAATGCAGTGACATCACCAAGCACTGGGTCAAAGTGCTCTACGGATATTATTCCACACGATCCCCCCAAAACACAGTGGAATGGATACATTGCTATTTCCACCACGGCGAGCAGCCTGAGACTCGGGGAGGGGAAAGACCTCCCCAAGGTCACCTGGCAGAGCCAGGTTTGAACGTGGACACTCCGCTTCCACCATCCTGCCTGCTGAAGGGTCCCGTGGGCTGAGCACCGTGGGTCAGACAACGGGAAGCACAGGAGCCAGTGCTACACAAAGCGCCGGGGTCTAGTCTGGAGCTCAGCTCTGTGGAGCAGGAGGAAGTCTGGTGAGGGAGGTGGGCCAGGCCAAGCAGCCCTGAACGCTGGCCTCTGGGGTCAGCCACCCCTGTGAATTCTCTGGTCCTCAGGGAGACACCATGCTTGCTGATTTCTGTTACCTCATGGCTCAAACAAAAGACCTCTGGGGTGGAGAGGCTTGTCCTCAGTGTGGAGGCCCCACAGAGGGCTGTGACCCGAGTGGAGGAATGGCCAGGCTTTGAATTCTAACAAGTTTCCTGTGGCCGCTGTAACAACTGGTCACAAACTTGGTAGTTCCACACAACACAAACTTAGTGTCCTATAGTTCTGGAGGTCAGAAGTTTGAAATGAGTCTTACTGGGCTACAATCTAGGTGTTAGCACGGCTGGTTCCTTCTAGAGGCCGTAAGGGAGAATCCATTTCCTGGCCTTTCCCGGCTTTCAGAAGCCGCCTGCATTCCTTGGCTTGTGTCCCCGTCCTCCACCTTCAAGGCTGTAATCGGTGCCGCTCCAACCCCTGCTTCCATTGCTGCATCTCCTGACTCCGACCTTCCTGCCCCTCCTCTAAGGCCCCTTGTGATGGCGCTGGGCCCACCTGGGTAACCCAGGATCATGTCCCCATCTCAAGGGTCTTCACCCAATCGCATCTGTTAGTGCCTCTTGCTGTGCACAGTCACGTTTTCACAGGTCCTGGGACGAGGTCATGGATGTCTTTGGAGGCTGTTACTGTGTCCACCACAGTGATGAAGGAACCAAGCAGAGTGTCCAGATTGCAGACAGGAGGGCTGGAAACTACGTCACATGGGAGAGACAGTGGAGGGAATGGAGGCTTAGCCTGGGAAGAGGAGTTTAAGGAAGAGGGACAGGCCCCAGGACCACCTGAGTGACCCTGCCAAAGAATTAAACCTGAATTGGTGCTTGAGGAAACAGTCCCCAAAACAACTGGCTCAGAGTCCCCAAAATGTCAGTATCGTACCTGCTAAAGGCAGCAGGTGACCCTCCTGGACCAGGAGAAAATTGTTTGCTTATTTACTACAGGGGCATTATTAGGACAATTGTGAAATCTAAATAAAGTCTTTAGAGGAGGTAATAGCACGTAACTGTTAATTTTCTGATTTTGATACTTGTACCGCGGTTATGAAAGAGACTAGTCTTGTTCTTAGAAAACATACATGGAGTCCTTGGGTAAAGGGGCTTCAGGTCTGTAACTTGCTCTCACGTGGTTCAGTCAACGAGAGACACAGAACGATGCCCGTGGTAAAACGTTAGCAACTGGGGAATCCGGGCCAAGGCGGTCTTGTATTATTTCTGCACAACTTAAATTATTTCAAAATGAAAAGTCACAAAAGTTAAAAGAAAGTCAGTACCCTGAAAGAAAAAAGGCTGGGGAACAGATCTCGATTCCAGGAGACTAACACAGGCCCAGGAAGCCACTGCGGTGCGACCCGGGTCAGAAGGAAAGGCCGCTCCGAGGACACCAGGGGCCCCGCGGGCAAGGTGGCCCTGGGCAGCCTGGCAGGCCCGGCTCGCGGCCGTGACTTCCCTGGGTGTGAGCCCCGCGGTCTCGCAGGAGAAGCCCTTGCTCCCGCGCTTCGGCAAAAATGCACTTCCGGGGGGCGGGGGGGGGGGCGAGAGCCCACGTGACCCCGCGGGCAGTGCCCCCGCCCCGCCGCCTCCCTCGCTGCCCGCCGCCCCGCGTTCTGCCCGACCCCACGGCCCCGCGCGGAACCCGCGCTCTCTGCTGCCCCCGCGCGGCCAGCGGCCGCGGCGCGGGGACACCTGCGCGGCTGCCACGCAGACCCGGCGGCTGCCAGAAGCAGGCTGACTCAAGGGACTGGCTCCCGCGACACACAGGAGACGGCCCACAAGGCTGGCACCTGACGGAATTGGTTCACCACGGGAAGTTCCGAAGCACAAGGCCCGGGCCCTTCTCTCCGGGCCGACCACGGGACGGGACGCGAGATGCCAGCAGTGTCCGTGCCACGCGGGCACGGGGGTGCGGTTGCCGGGCGGGGGCGAGGGCAGGTGCCAAGTCGGAGGCCTCCTGAGACCCTGCGGCCGGGCGGGCGCGGGGGGAGGGAACAGAACCACGACTGGACGGTTCGCTCTCCTTGAACCCTGTGTTGGTTTCCTGAGGCTGCTGTGACAAAATTACCCCAGCTGAGTGGCTTGAAACCACAGTTTATTCTCTCACAGCCCAGAGTCTGAAGTCCAGGTGTCGGCAGGGCTGTGCCCCCTCTGGAGGCTCCAGGGCAGGCTCCTTCGGGCCTCTTCCAGCTCCGGGGGGCTGCCCCCAACCTTGGTGTTCCTTGGCTCGCAGCTGCACGCCCTGCCTCTGCCGTGCGTCCTGGGTGCGTCTCTGTTTCCTCTTCTCATAGGACACAGGTCCTTGGATTAGAGCCCACCCAACTCCAGTATGACTCAGCTAATTACAGCTGCAACGGCCCTATTTCCAAATAAGGTCACGTTCTGAGGCCCTGGGGGGACATGCATTTTGGGGGGACACTATTCCACCCAGCACAGCCCCCAAGAGTGAAGGGAGCAGAGAACGTTAGAGGGATTTGACCACACTGTGCAGAGAGGGGGCCAGGGTGCTGCCACCCCACAGCCTGGCATCATCAAGGGAAAAGCCACACTGATGGGCAGAGCCCTGGGGTCTGCTTAGAGCCACCCCATGGGAGGTTGGGGCGGTGGCAGGGCCCAGAGAATGAGTGCACAGCGAGGAAGGAGCCGGGTTGGTGTGCGCGCAGGTCAGAGCCCACGGAAACACAGGGCGCGTGCAAAGGGGCAATCGACAGCGCGGAAGGAAGAGATCACTGGTAATCGTGGGAGGGGCAGGCGACCAGCACAGTGCAGCAGGCACCGGGAATCAGCCACAGAGGGAAGCCACCACCACCACCGGCCTGCGCTTGAGGAGTTTCAGTGCATGCCTGGCTCCTGCCTCTGTCCCTTCACCCCACCCCAGGGACTTATTTCTCCTAATTAGGTATTGTCACCATCCCATTTTGCAGGGGAGAAGGCTGAAGCCCAGAGAGGTCAGGTGACTTACCCAAGGTCACACAGCAGAGCTGGGGTCTGAGATTTGAATCTATGTTTGGCTGACCCTAAAGTCCTTACTTTAATATATGCTTCAAAAAATAAAAGCCTCTCCATTATGAAAATCTCCAAACATATACAAAGTAAACAGAATAGGATAATGAGTCACCCACGGCGACGGTGCCAACAATCTGCCATTCTTGCTTCACTGGCACCTCTGCCCTCTTCCCACCCACATCCCTATTACTCCTGTCACATTTCTGTTCTTTAAAATGTATATACCTTGAAACACACAGATCTCACCATCAGTAAAATGTGTTCTACTTGAGTTAGTACAATTTTATATCCACTTTTATATTTTCTTCTCTTTGTGTCATCTTTATTTCCTTACTTTACTAACAACGAGCAGATACTATTTTTACAATAAGGAAAGGACAATACAATTATGATAAAAATGTTAAACATGTTCCCTTGAGCTGGTTCCTTCCCCGTCCCCTCAATCCACACGCAAGGCCTCAGCACCACCCAGATTTACTTTGCGCTTTTCCATGCCCTTCCTGAGCAGCCAGCTCTCCCAGGACCCTGCCCCCCTGAGCCAGGATTTCCTCATGGGTAGGAGGGAGCCCAGGCTGAGCCCAGGCCTGAGTCCCATGCAAGCTGCCCTAAATCCCTCCCTGCTGCCACTTGGGGATCCCCAACCACTGCCCCAGCTCCACAAGAACTTCTGTCTTCAAAGGGAGAGCGGGGGCCTCTTTGGGACGCCCCTTCTCTAAGTGGCGGGGGGAGGCTGGCCTCAGGGAGTGGTTGCCCAGGCAACCAGCCTTGGCTCCTCCCAGGGCCTGCTGTGGGCTGCCATGTCGCCTGGCAACCAGGTGGCAGCGTCCCTTGAGCCCCGGCCACACAATTGTGCCCAGCCCTGCCCGGCTCCTCCTGAGCCTGCGGGACCCCTGGGGCCCTGTCCTTATTCCCCAAGACCAGGACAGCTGGCATCTCTGGTCACAATGAACATTGTCCTCTCCAGGTGAGTGGCCCTGTGCTAGCCCTGCTGGGAGGGAGGCAGAGGCAGGATTTTGGGGCCTGATGTACCAAAACAGATGAGGGCAGTGGGGACTGCTGGCGGGTAGTAAAGTGAGCTCCCCCTTCCACCCCACCTGGAGGAACAGAGACTGCAGCCAGCTGTGTGATCTTTAGCAAGAGGCTCCACCTCTCTGAGATGCTCCATCTCAAGATGCTCCACACCTCAGTGTGCTCAATTTTAAAGCGGTGATAACAGCAGTCCCTCACTTACAGGGTAAAGGGGTCCACGCGGCACGCTCTACGGGTTGGGATGTGGCGCGTGAGTTGGGATTTGTCAGCAGGCCAAAGGGCCACTCCTCAGAGTTTCCGGCTTCAAGGGTGTAATTTGAGGGCTGCACAGGGGACTTCAGTCAAAGGGAGAGAGGCAGGGACAGCGACAGCCTGGGGATGGCCAAGGGGAGAGTGTAGGGAGGCCCAGGAGGGAGGGTGGGGCCGAGGCCGGGTCCCCTTCGCTGTCTTGGGAAGATCCACGATGTGCAGGTGCCAGGCTGGAAGCAGGTAGGGAAGAGTCAGCGAGCGCCCACCAAGATGTTGAGGGTGGGAGAAGCCCAGCCTGATGTGAGGGGACAAGTGACCTCAAGAACTGCAGACTAGAGCTGCAGGCTGGGGTGGGGAGGGAGGAATCGGCCGGGCACAGAGGCTTCTCAGGGCAGTGGAACTGTCCCACGTGGCACTGTAATGTGGACACCTGACATTGTGCACCGAATGTGCAACACCAAGAGCGAGTCGGTGTGTGAACTGCGGGCTTCAGTGAATAGGACGTTGTCGACACCGGCTCCTCAGTGGTACCAAACGGACCACGACGACACAAGACGGTCATAACGGGGCACCCGGGCGGGAGGGGTTTGTGCAAACTCTGTGCTTTCCACTAAGCTTTTCTTTAAACCTAAGACTGTGTTCTTTTCTTTAAAAACAAAAAAAAAGTTTATTAATTTAAAAAAAGCTTCAGGATCCAGAAGAGGGAGAGGAATGTTGAGGGCTTGCAGGGAAAGGCTGCACAGGGGAATTTCAAGGGGAAGAGGCCTTTGTAGCCCAGGGCTGTGGAATAAGGAATATCTCTGTCTGGGAGATAAAAGCCCCTCTAAAGAGCCCCAGGGAGGAGGAAGGCCAGCTCCGAGCCAAGTCCCCGTTTGCATTCCTGCCCACCTGTGACAGCTCAGGCAAGGCCTCTTCTCTGCCTCAATGGCCTGATGCTGTCACCTCCAGAGCCATCCTGGGGACCTGGTGCCCGACCTGACATGGGTCACTCAGAAGGAGGCAGTGGGTGGTGGCTCCTGTGCGCATAAGTCAGCTCCTGGCATGACAGGCCCCCCCCTGCCCCCCAGGGAGAGCCAGGTGAGGGTGATGGAGAACACAGTGGCCAACGCCGAGAAGTACTTTGGGCAGTTCTGCTCGCTGCTGGCCGCCTACACGCGCAAGACGGCGCGGCTGCGGGACAAGGCGGACCAGCTGGTTAAGCAGCTCATCGACTTTGCCAACACCGAAAACCCTGAGCTGCGGGCCACCATGAGAGACTTCGCCGAGGACCTGGCTAAAGTGCAGGATTACCGGCAGGCGGAGGTGAGTGGGGTCGGCCCGGGCCCCATAGCCTGGTTCCACTGCTGGAACTGCCCTGCAGTGGCCACCACTGATGGGTGTGTCTCAAAGGTGTCCCAGGGGGTGGACGCTTACACTACCCCACCTTGGGGTCGCCCCTCTGCTCACAGGATTGAGGGCCGAGGAGGCTGCACTGATCGGACCAGGCAAGGAGACCCGGGAAGCCAGCCCTGGGGGCTCCACAACTCCTGGGCAGGAGGCAGATCCCAGGGCCCACGATGGCCTGAGAAGGGACAGAAACCTGCAGGGGAGTCAGGGATGAGGAGCTACGGGGTGAGGAGCTACAGTGTGCTAGGAAAATAATTAAAGATAGAAATCTCCTGCCGACCCAGAAAATTCCTCTTCGTGAATGGTAGAAAAGAATGAAGTAGCTTTACCCCTGAATGAGCATTACACAGACGGTGGCGCACGACCCAGGCAATCTGGGAAAGAGCGCGCAAAGCAGGCAGAAACCGCACCCTCGTCTGCAGCTGGACGGGTACAGCCTGCCACACGCATGTTCTCAAGACAGACGATGCCTGTTCTCGAGTACGAGGCCAGTCCATGCACTTCTCACACGGTGCATCCTAATTTCACCTGGTAACGGGGTGGCCGCCGGTGCCAGCTAATTATCTTTATCCAAAGGGAAAATAAAACTTCCCACAGCTCCACGGCAAGCAGGTGGTCAGAGCTTGGAGCCAGGCGCTCTGCTCACCTCCCGTGGAGACGGGGCGGTAGGGTGCCGTGTTCCCTGATGCCGCCCTCCCGCACATCAGCTCCGAAGTCCGCACCATTCCTTGGGCTTCACGCATATTTCCAGGGGCCAGTGAGATCCCAAGGCCGTTTGGAGAACTGAAAACTAGTATTGGGCCCTGGAGCGGGAAAGATCTGGATCAAAGTCCTGTCTCTGCCCTGCTGTGGTCTCAACAGAAGTCCTGTCCCCAAAGCAAGGCTCAGTTTTGTCATCTGCAAGGTGGGACTGTCACTGCCTCCCTGCACGGCGGTTAGGAGACAGGGCAGAGGGCTGTTGCTGTGCCCTCGCCTGCCCTCTCTGGTAATGACCCTGAGTCCTGAGCCAGGCACTGGCTTCCCAAGGGTTGCACACTTCCCATCGAATGTTCACGAAGCCCTGGTGGGTACAGCCACGACCCCATTTTACAGGTGATGCAATGAGGCCTGGGGCGATTGAATGTATTGCCCAAGCCCTTGCGAGGCAATGCCAGGCCTTGAGCCCAGGCTGGCACTTCCAGCCCTGGGGGAGAGGGAGGGCACCTTGTGCTTCCCACGGCCCTGCACGTGCAGATCGGGGTGCAGGCGGCACCTTGTGCGTGCAGCATGCTGCTCCCTTTGCTCTGATTCTCTGGCGTCCCTCGTGCTCTGCAGATCGAGAGGCTGGAGACCAAGGTCGTCAACCCCCTGAAGCTCTACGGGGCACAGATAAAGCAGACACGGGTGAGCTGGGGTAGCTGGGGCAGGTGGCATCCGGGTCTTGCCTGGCGGGGACCCCAGGAAATGGCCCTCCTCTTTTCTTTAGGCCGAGATCAAAAAACTGAAACATGTCCAAAATAATGAGATCAAACAACTGGAAAAGCTGGAGAAACTGAGGCAGAAGTCACCCTCAGATCGGCAAATGATTGTATCCTTCCCCAGAAGTCGGACCTGGGGCTGCTGGGCCAGGGTAGCCACTTGTCACAGATGTTCTCTGGGGTTTTCTTTGGGCAGGGGCCACGAAGGGGTGGACCACCACAAAGAGCCGCTTGGGCTTAACCTGTTTCCTTAACAGCACCTTTTTCAGTCCCAGGTGAGTGTCACATACCTGTCTGGGGCAGGCAGAATCGCAGGCAGGTAACGCATGACCTCACAGATTGGCCAGGTGAGCTGTTCGTGGGCAGAAGCTGGTGTGTGCAGGGCCCCGCTCAGGGTGGGAGAGTTAAAGTTTCAGGTGAGGCACTGCTGGGGGTCAGGAGACCTGGGCTCTGTCCTGTCATCAACACCATCCAGCAATCACTCCCCTCCACGCCCCCTGGCCTCAGTTTCCTCATCAAGGTTACCTGTTTAATGCTCACATCAGGTGGACGCTTCTAGCATCAGCCCCATTGTCTAGATGAGGAAACCGAGGCTGAGAGAGACTCGGGAGGCTGGGAAGTAGGCTCAAGGTTGGTGGGGGCCAGTACCCTCTGCTGTGTTTGTAACTGAGTGACCTCATCCAAAGAGAGCCCCCAATGAACCTAAGCCAGCAGTTTTGACACTGGGGGCATTTCTGGTTGTCACAACTGGGGAGTGCTACTGGCATGTGTTAGGTTCATACTGCTGCAGTGGCAAATGACAGACTCAGTGTCTTAACACGAGCGTTTGCTCTTACAGTCGGGGAGGCCTACGTCGAGGTGTGGGCAGGGCTGCATCCCCTCTGGAAGCTCTAGGGAAGAATCCATTCCCTGCCCTTTTCCGGCTTCCAGAGGCTGCTCATGCCCCTTGGCTGGTGGTGCCTCCCTTCATCTCCCAGGCAGCAACCTGCGCCTTTCTTCACAGTCACATCTCTCTGACTTTCTCCTCCTGCCAGCCTCCCTTCTCCCCCTTCTGAGGACCGTGTAACAGCACTGGGTTCACCAGATAATCCAGGGTAATCTTCCTCTCAAGGACAGCTGATTAATAACCGTAATTCCCCTTTGCCTTGTCAGGTGACATATTGACAGGTTCCAGGGATTGGGATGTAGACATCTTTGGGGGCTATTGTCCTGCCTGCCACAGGGCAGCTAGTGGGCAGGGGGTGCTGCTAACACCCTGCGAGGCACAGGCCAGTGGTGCCCAGGGCAAGGGGTCCGGATCCAAGTCAGTGTGGAGTGACAGCCTTCCTGAGCACCTCTGAATTTATCCCATCTTTGTCAGCCATTGGTTTGAATGACAATAGCTCTCCTTTCTTTGCTGGGGTCTTCCTGGATGCCAACCCCCAGCTCCCTCATCCCACCCCAGGGCAGGCATTTAAGGCCCCACTTTAAAGAGGAAACTGAGGCAGAGAAAGGTGACTGGCTCAAGGTCACACAGGCAGTGAAGTGGCAAACCCAGAACTCAGCTCCAAGTTGTCTGAGTGTGAAACCCGAGTTCTCGATAGTCTGGGCTTGGCATGGAGCAGGCTTCTATAGATGCTGATCAGAGGCGTGAATGGATTTACCCGAAAGGGTTCCACGTGCAAGAATTAAACATCGGTGAATGTGCAGCACCTGTTTTAACAGTTCAGCAGGCGCCCGCTGTCAAATTCTCACAGCAACACTGCAAAGCAGGTCTTATCAATGTCCCCCGTTTATAGACAAGGAGATTGAGGCTCAGAGAGGTGAAGTGACTTGCTCGAGGTCACACAGCCACAATCAGGCCTGTCCACCTCCAGCGACTGCCCCTTCAGCTGTGGTCCTATTCAGCCATTCTTTTGATGACCTCGTTGGCAAGAGATGATGTCGCATGAGGCAGGAGAGCTGGCCTAAGGGAAGGGTGTGCAGACAGGATGGTGTCTAAGGGCCTGAGCCACCCCATGATGCTCCACCTCTTGTGTCCCTGGGGCCAGGCAGAGACCAGTGTGCAGAGGGCCTCGGCGGATGCCAGCCGCACGACCCGCCAGCTGGAGGACACGGTGGACGCCTTCCAGAGGCAGAAGCTGCAGGACCTCCAGGTGAGGGCGTTGGCCCCCACGTTGGAAGTGCTCTGGGCTGCCTCACGCGTGCATGCTTTATGTGTGCACATGTGTATGTGCATGTACCAGTGTGCACATGTGCCTTTATGCATGTGTGAGCATTCGTGTGTGTGAGCACACGTGTGTGAACTTGTGCCCACACAGGCTCCTGGGACAGTTAATCCTGGCTGCAGGGGGCAAGAGGCCGGCTGCTCCGGGCAGCTGTCCCGGCACAGCTGGCCTGCCCGGAAGCCAGGAAGCCATTCGGCGGCCCTGGGCGCAGCTCCCAACCAGGAGGAGTTTGTCTCCCCACAACACACGCTCCCTGCTCTCCTTTCTTCCTTTTCACACAACCACCCACAGGATTGTGCTAACTTCCTCCTTTTCTTCTCAAAGCCCCAGACACCCTTCTCTGAACAAGCCACGCTGAGGCACGGTGGGTGGGCACCTTCTCCTTCCACCCAGACGCCCACCCGGTGCAACAGCACCCTGGGCCTGGAGCCCCAGCTCTTGCACAAGGGTCTCGCGGGGAGTCGGGGTCTTTCAGGACAAGCTGATCACAGAGATCCCTCCCCCCACTCTCCCCCATCCCCATTTTCCAAATAGCAGCTCAAGGAATCTCTCCAAAGGCAGGTCCAATCTGTCATTCCTCCTTGTGCCAAGATCCTTCCCAAGACTCCTGAAGCCCGGAGCCCTCCAGCCTCAGCTTGCAGGGAAGTCTCCAAGCTTCAGGGCACTAAGCCCTTTCCTACCTCAGAGCCTTTGCACGGGCCATGCCCCCACTCTGCACCAAACGTTTACTCAACCTTCAGACTCAGGGTTGTCCTTGAGAACCACCAGGCCCCCAGACTGGTCAGGCCCCTTGCTAACACCCTCCGCTCTGCTCCCTCTGGGCACTGCCAGCAGGGGGACTGATTACTTGTATATTTAATTCACTTGTTAATTTAACAAGTGCTGAATACATACCTACTATATGCCAGCCTCTATGCCTGATGCCAGGACACCATTCCCAGCAAAGCAAGGTCCCTGAGCTCATGAAGTCGGCACCCTTGGGGCGGGGAGATGGACAGATCATATGATCAATGGTGTGACTTCACTGTTTAATGCCTGCTCCCCACACTGCATGTTGGTACCACAGGGCAAACCCCCTGCCTATTGTGTCTCCTGCTGGGTCCTGGCCAGCAGGTCCAGGGCCTGGCACTTAGCGGGTAATCAAGTAAATCCTTGTGGAATGAATGAATGAGTAAATGAATGAATGAATGAGCACACAATGAATGACACAGTGGTAATTAGTGCTCAAGCTGTCCACCTGGCAGGCAGGACTGAAACAGTTAGCAGACATTATTAAGCACCTGATGTGTCTGGGGCTTGCAGGGAGGTTTAAAGTAGGCATGCTTTCAACTTCTGGGATTAAATTCTTAAGAGACATGTATCCAAACCACCCCTCGAAAGCCCTCCAATTTTTTTTTCTTTTAAAGAGACAGAATCTCAGTCTGTTGCCCAGGGTGAGTACAGTGGTACGGTCATAGCTCACTGCAACCAGCAACTCCTGGGCTCAAGTGATCCTCCTGGCTCAGCCTCCCGAGTAGCAGGCACTACAGGCACAGACCACCACACCTGGCTAATTTTTTGCAGAGATGGGGGTCTTGAACTCCTGGCTTCAAGCGATTCTCCTGCCTCAGCCTCCCAAAGTGCTGGGATTACAGGTGTGAGCCACTGCACCTGGCCCCTCCAAATTTTAAAGAGATTAAAAACAAGAACTTGAAATAATGATTATCACCTGTCTCTGGCCATTCAGGCTGCTATAACAAAATACTTTAAACTGAGTAATTTATGAACAACAGAAACTTCTTACAGTTTTGGAGGCTACAAAGTCCAAGATCAAGGCTTCAGCAGATTTGGTGTGCGTGTGGGGCTGTTCCTCACGGATGGTGCCTTCTGTGTCCTCACGTGGCAGAAGGGGCAAAAGAGCTCCCTCAAGCCTCTGATCCCACTTGTGAGGGTGGAGCCCTCCTGACCTAATCACCTCCCAGGGGCCTCACCTCCCAGTATCATGGCACTGGGGATTAAGTTTCAACATAGGAATTCTGGGGAGACACAAACATTCAGACCATAGCACTGCCATATTGGTATTAGGTCCTATTTCTAACAAAATGATCATATTTACAAATAGTTCTCTGGTTCCTGTAAGAGAAGGTAAGTGATGCAGGGCTGTTACACCTGAGCATGTGTCAGGCCCCCTGGAGGGCTCATTAAACACAGGTGGATGGGCCCACCCTGCAGTCCCTGGTTTGACAGGTCTGGGGTTGCCAGAGCTCCTGGCTGAGGCTGATTCAAAGAGCACAGTCTGAGAACCGCTGCTCTGCCTCTCAAAGGGCTTTGTGAACTGGGACCGCCTTTGTCCCCACTGTGCAGAGAAATAAACTGAGACTCAGAGAGAAGTCGTTTCCCCAGAGCCACAGGCCAGTAAATGGCAGGAGGCCTTGAACCCCCACCTCTTGATTAGGCAGCTGTTACCGCCCAGTGCTGCCCCCAGGGCAGGAGGGGAGTAGGAGAGGCAGGTATTTCATCATAGTCTTGGGCCCCCTCCTGTTCTTCCCTCCCAGGTTGGCCCAGGGGCCTCCTCTGAGCCCCAAACTGGGGCACTCCCCAGGTTATAGGAACTGGTGCTTCCAAACTGCAGGCGCCTCCCCCAGCACTCAGCCTGTGTGTCCTGCTGGGGCCTCTACTAGGATGCCCCCTGACTCCCCTGGGCCTGACCTGCAGCAGGAACTCAGTAGGAGCCTGCTTAGCCGAGCTGAACCGTCTGCGTTTGGACAAGCCAGCCCCAGGCAGGTTGTGGGCCTCTGGGCTGAGCAGGGTCCACCAGCTGACCCCATCCTCCTCCCCAGACGACCCACTCCCCGAAGCCCATGGGTGACAGAGGCTGAAGGTCTTGTAGCCCTCAACCTGCAGACACCTGTCCTCAGAGTGTGTTAAATTAAAGGCTGCGTGGATGAACCCAGCTGACAGAGCCGGGGAGAAACCAGCCCTCACACATGTCCAGTATAGCCCTGTGCAGGTAGGCGGGCAGCTGAGGACAGAGGCACAGGGCCCTGGCCTTGGACCCTGCAGCTCCACTCCTGGAACTCCCCCACCGCTATGCCCGGCCTGGAACAAAACGACATTTGCGCAAGGATCTTCGTGACTACGTTGTTTGTTACAGCAAGGACTGAAAATAATCCATGTGTCCAAGTGCTGGGGACTGTGAAATAAATTATGTTTGGTCCACACAGAGAAACACTATGCAGATGAAACACACAGAAATGAACGACGATGCTCCCTGTGGAAAGATCTCCAGGACTGATTGTTAACTGAAAAAAAGCAAGGCTCCGAACAGAGACAGGGAGAAAAGAACAATACATGTTTAGGGAAACAATGGAGGAATACACAAGAACCTTCCAGAAGTTATCATATCAAGGAGGTGGAGGGGATGGGAAAGAACAGAACAGGGTGGTGAGCAGGTCTCCTCAACCAGCACTTTGGCATAGTTCTGATATTTGAACCATGTGAATGCGCTATCTGTTCAAACAAAAGTAAACTAAAAATAACATTGAAATGTCCCAGCTAGGACCTGTCCCCACGGGGACGACCCACCCCCGCCCTCCCCTCATTAGTCCGTGTGCACGGGCACCCCGGGCTCTTCTCGGTGTTGCTCATGTGATTTGGGCTTCTCTCCCCGCAGAAAATTTTTTCTGATTTTGTAACCATCGAGATGGTCTTCCACGCCAAAGCAGTGGAGGTGTATTCCAGTGCCTTTCAGACCCTGGAGAACTACCACCTGGAGAGAGACCTACAGGTGGGTCGCAGACACCTCGTTTTCTATTTGGCAGAATGGGAAAGCATCTGATTTTAGTTGTGTCCTGATAGATGCACATTTTGTTGGCAACATTTTGCAACTTTTCTAACTTTGAAGACTTACTCTGATGAACTGTTTGGCTTATCTGCCCCTGGGTGCCAAACCAAGAGGTGGAGAATTTTTCTGAATGCTATCTACAATATCAACGTGTTCATCCCTGGGATGTTTAAAAACAAAGGGGTGAACATCAACAACAGCAAGTATCTCTTGGCTGATGCTTGGTGTAGCTTTGATGCAGAATCAAGTGCTTATTGTCCCCACCTGATCTGGTTAAAATCTAGAATGAGCTGTTTGAGTTATCTATAATCCCCTTCCCCGCACCTAGTGTTATAAAAACAACAATCACTTACCACAATGATCTTTGTGGTTTGGGGGTTGGCGGGGCTCAGCTGGGCAGGTCTCACGTGGGGTCGCTCCTGCAGATGCAGCCAGTGGGAGCCTGGGGCTCAGCCGTTTCGAAGGTTTTCTCACTCGTAACTGGCAGATGGTGGATGTTGTCTGGGTACAGAACAGGCCACATGATTTGCAGGGCCCAGGGCAGAATGAAAACGTGGGGCCTTTTGCTTAACAATTATGAAGATTTTCAGGACGGCGGCAGCAGAGCATTAAACCAAGCACGGGGTGACTGCACAGCCGCACTCCCACAGAGCCTACCCTCTTCGGGGCCTTAGTGGGGCCTGCAGCCGGGACACCGACCCGCGGCCTCTCCACGTGGGTTGGGCGTCCTCACAGCATGGCAGCTGGTTTCAAGAGTGCATCCTGAGACACGGGTGGAAATTAACGCCTTTTATACCTCACAAGTAACTCAGCGTCGACTTTGCCGTATTCTTTTTGTTTGAAGTGAATCACTAGGCTAGCCCATAGGCAAGGGGAGAGGAATTTAATTCCAGCTCCCAATGGGAGAAGTATGCAAGAATTTGAGGATAAGTTTTAACCACATGACGTTGAAGGAAGATCAGATGGGCTCTCTTGCATTCACTCACCTCTACAAAATTCTCCATGGGGGTGAGGGCGATCTCTAATCCAGCCATTTTCTTGTGCGACTATGGATGTGTTACTTAGCCTCTCTGGGCCTCAGTTTTCCCATCCGTAAAATGGGATCATAATGCCAACTTATGGGGGCTGCTGTAGGGTGCATGGAATAGCAAACAGGAAGCTCCCAGACAGGACCTCGGGGTTCCACTGGTGTCGGCTATCACGGGCCTTTCTTTCCTGCCCCCAAACCCACCCTCGTTGTGTTTTCTGATTGCATCCAGCCTACCCTGGTCTCTCCTCGGCAGGATTTTAGAGCCAAGATGCAGGGAGTTTACGGGCATCACGCTGCTCAGCCGCCTGCTGAGGGCAACCCCTCTCCACCTGTCCCGTGGCCTCTCACCAGCCCGGTGAGCACTTGGGTGGGTGGGGTTAGACCTGTGACAAAGTGAAGGGACCGGGGGAGGCCGGGTGGTAGTGATCCAGAGATCAGAGGAGAGGACACTGAGGCAGAACTTGGATTTGAAACGAGAGGCTGAGGAGGCGGCGGAGGTGGGGACAGTGGAGGGCTGTCCCGGAGTCTGAGCAGGGCTTTGCCTTGAAGTGGAACCAACAAAGCCCCGTCAGCCGCACCATCCTCCCCCTGCGGCCGCCACGTGTCCCGAGTGCCCCCTAGAGGCATCCTGAGGTGTTCCCCCTGGAGAACAGAGGGTTCCAGACAGGTCCACGCCTGTGTCCAACCCGTGGGCCCATGACTTCAGGGTTCAGGATTTCTCAGCGGTCAGGGAAGTAATAAGGTGCATGTGCTACGTGTTGCCTTACGGCCCCACCGTCAAGCACGCTTATTTCTGCAGGGGACCTTCCAGCGTCCAGCTGGGTAGGCAGATAAACTGGACGGCCTCATGCCAACCGTGGCAGCTTTAGTCCCAGCGAGTGGTGGGCGAGGGGGCAGGTGTCTCACGCCCAGGACGATTCTCTCTGAAGGTGGGGAGGCAGTGCAGCCCCCCAGTCAGACTGTCGTGGTGCACACCCACTGGCCCAGCCTCTCTGGGCCTTGGGACCCTCACCTGCAGAAACCTCCTCGCAGCGCTGGCGGTGATGGACGAGCAGGTCTATGCGAAGCATTTGAAACGCTGCCTGTTACACAGAAAACACTCAAGACTCGTCACTGCCATTATTATTACTGATGTCATTGCTGTGGTTTTAATTATCATCACTGTTATTTAGAGTGCTCAGGGCACCACCCAGAACCAGAGGACAGAAGAGGAGGTGAGTGAGGATGGCTCCGTGGAGGAGGCCCCCGTGGAGGACCTCAGGGGACAGGGGCTCCAGACATAGGAGGACTCCCCACGACAGTTGGAAGAACTGGGGCTGGCCCTGGATCCTGGCAGGCACATCCCCTGAGCCTCAGTTTCCTCATCTGTACAGCAGGGCCGACATCATTCCCCTTGCAGGTGGCTCTGGGGCTCAGTGTGCCTGGCATGGTGCCTGGGGCATAGTTGGTGATCAATAAATGCCCAGTGACTCTCAATTTGATTCCTGCTCTCTCTCATTTCCTACTTTTTGATCTGGGGGCTCCAGGTGTGATTAACCCTGCATTAATGTGGAAAGCACAGTGGATCCATTTTATGGGGCTGCGCTGACAAAGTACCACAGACTGGGCAGCATAAACAACTGAGATTTATTCTCTCACGTTCTGGAGTCCAGAAGTCTGAGGTCAAGGTGCTGGCAGCTTTGCTTCCTTCTGAGGGCCCTGAGGGAGGTCCTGTTCCTGGCCTCTCTCCTGGCTTCTGGTGGTCGCTGGTGTTCCTTGGCATGTAGACACATCACCCAATGTCTGCCTTCATCTGCAGGTGGCCTTCTTCCTGTGTGCACTTGAGTCTGTGTCCCAATCGCCCCTTTTTATAAGGGTGCCTGTCATTAGAGGCCTGCCGCACTCCCATGTGGCCTTATCTTGACTGGTAATTGACACCTGCAATGGCCCTTGAGACAGAGTCTCACTCTGTTGCCCCGGCAAGAGTGCAGTGGCGTCATTGTAGCTCACTGCAGCCTCCAACTCCTGGGCTCCAGTGATCCTCCTGCCTCAGCCTCCTGAGTAGCGGGGACTACAGGCATGTACCACCATGCCTAGCTAATTTTTTCTATTTTTAGGAGAGATGGGGTCTCGCTCTTGCTTATGCTGGTCTCCAAGTCCTGAGCTCAAGTGATCCTTCCACCTCAGCCTCCCAGAGTGCTAGGATTATGGGCGTGAGCCACCCATCCTGGCCAACCCTATTTCTAAATAAGGTGACATTCTGAGGTCTTGGGAGGAAAGACTTCAACATATGAATTTGGTGGACAGAGATCAGCCCGCAACATGGACGTGATATGCAGGGATGACCCTGGGAGCAGGACACATCACAGAAGTCCCTAGAGGTTGGGGGCATGGAGGTGAAGGAAGGCATGGGGGTCTGTGGACAGGGTGGCAGCCTGCCTAGGCCCTCCAGTACATGTTTGAAGAGCAGGTCCCCGACACCACCTCCGGGTGAGCCCACCCCTCCCTGCCTAGCACAACTTGGTGAGACTGAGGCTTCGTGAACATGTCTGGGTCTTACAACTGGATTCTGTGCTTCCTATGTGTGTGGCTGTCTCTGTCCCTCAACGCCACATGCTGCCCAGTGGTTGGCAGGTTAGAAAGTGCAACTGGAGCCTGAAAGTAGGGACCTGCTCCACTGGCCCACAGCGTCCCCCGTGGGCCACACCCGGCCTGGTCCCAGCAGCTCAAAGCCAGAAAGCGCCATGTTTCCATAGTGACAATGGAAGGCCCGTGAAAATTCCAAATAAGGCTAAATCCTCCACAACAAAATGGAACAGATTAGAAACTTCTTTCTACCAACCCCCTAGGCTGTATCATAGACCTTCTGCCTCATGGGCCTGTGTCAGCTGCAGAACCCTCTCAAGGGGCCATGGTGCTTTAGACCAGGGGCAGCCATGCTCCGGGTGGCCCGGCCCCACTGGCCTTGTCGTGTCTCCTAACACCTCAGCCAGGAAGGGTCCGCCCCTCGGCCTCTCTTGCTGGCCTGGTGGGTAAATGCTCTGCTCTGGAGCTGGATGGCACTGGGCTCTGTTTCCTACTTGGGGTGCCACGGTTTTCCCACCACCACAGTGGGGAACATGGGATCATGGTAGGATTAGCTTCTTCACCACAGTGACTTTTATTACTTGAGAACTAGCTCCATGACACCTTCTCAGGGAAGCCTTCCCTGACTCCACCAGGCAGGATGCTCACTCCACAAATAACTAGAACTTTCTAGATGTTCTATATAATCTATTGTATTATATATTACATATAGTAATATTTTTAGTATATATTTTATCTCTCATACTTTTGTATGTATATACATGTGTATATACACACACATACATACTTATATATAAATGTACATTTTTTAAAAACCCCAGATGCATCCCAAGCCCACTGCAGTTTCTGAGGGACAGTCACTTTGCTTGTCATCTTTGTGTTCCTAGAGGCCAGAGGTGCCCAGCACACAGTGGGAGCTCATTAACTATAAGCTGACTTGGGGAGGGGCCATTCCCCCCCTTGGCCCTCGTGCGCATGAGACCAACTGTTCTTAAGTACAGGGTGGACAGCTGGCTAAGAGCCTTCTCTGTCACTCTCTCCTTGGTGGGCACTTGAGAATGGCAACAAAATTCAGAGACTCTGGCCAGGGACGGTGGCTCACGCCCCTGATCCCAGCACTCTGGGAGGCCGAGGCAGGAGGATCACTTGAGGCCAGGAGTTCAAGACCAGCCTGGGCAACATAGCGAGACCCTGTCTCTACAAAAAATAAAAAAAATTAGCCAGGTGTGGTGGCACGTGCCTGTAGTCCCAGCTACTTGGGAGGCCGAGGTAGGGGGATGGCTTGAGCCCAGGAGTTGGAGGTTGCAGTGAGCCGTGATTGCACCACTGCACTCTAGCCTGGGTGAAAAAGCAAGACACTATCTAAAAAAAAAAAAAATTTTTTTCAGAGATTCTCTTTTTTTGGGCCCGCAGGCGGTGACAGGGTGGGCCCGGCAGGCGCCACTGCAGTCTCCCGCTGAGGTTTCTGGACGCTCCCCTCTGCGGATTCTCTTGCCTTTTTTCTCCTAGTCGCTGAGGACAGACTCACTCCCCTGCTTCTGGAGCAAGTGGTACGGATATGTACATATGGAAGAAAACAGTGTCCCCCGTTACCTCCCCATGAAATTAAACAATAGCGCACGAGTAACCCCCACCCCAAATACCCAAGGCAGGGGCGAGACACTTCCCGCTTCCTGATGGGACCAGGAGCGCTTCCAGCCCTGTGGCGGGAGAGGGAGCGGTGGCACCCCGCAGATGGGAAGCATTTGGCACGAATCCAAGGACAAAACACCATCCCGGGGGGGAGTCCAGAGGTCCAGGGCAGTTTCAAGCTTTAGTAAGGACGGACGCACAGAGGCTCGGATTTGCAGAGACGCCATCTGGAGGCTTCGCTGTTTACATTTCGTTTGCATTTCTCCCGTCTGTGAATGTTGGATGATACATTTTAAAATTAGTCCTATAGAATTCAGGAAAGCTTGGCCCTTTTTCTTTCCTTCCCTAGGTCGGACCCTTACGAGGGGCAGCGGTCCGGGGAATCTCGTCCCTGGGAGAACGGGGGACTTGGGTTGGCAGTGAGAGCTGCAGCGTGGCAGAGCAGTGTGCACAGGCAGCACTGTGTCCCAGCCTTTCAGGAATGGTGCGGGACAGGGGACGCTTTCCCTCCCATTTTACAGATAAAGAAACCGAGGCTCAGAGAAGGATTTGGCTAAAGGCATATAGTCAGTTGGCAGGAGGTGGGACCAGACCCGGGCCTTTCCTGGTCCTGCCCTGAGCTCTCTGGGGTCTTTGCTGCCCTGCAGAGGCGCCCTCGCCCTTCTTCGGGTGGCCTCAGGACCCAGCCCTTCACCTGCTGCTGACGAGGAAAAGTGTGGGGGCATCGCCCCGGGCTGGGAGCACCTGCCAGCCGGGCCCTCCCTCCACGTTTGGCCAAGAGGGGGCAGCGGGAGAGCCGGGGACATGGAGATCAGCCCACCGCCACTCAGGCGGCTGGGGAGGGGACCCCTGCGTCCCAGCATCCTCCCTCCCAGGTGCCTCCCGCTCCCCCGGCTCCCTGGCCCATCTGTTTAGCCAGGGTGTTAGAACGCGGCCACCGACTTCTTACAATTGGAACGAAGGAAAGCCCAAACGTCTCACAAAAGTCGTCTGCCCGAACCGAGTCGGGAAGGACGGATAAAGGCTTGTGTTAGGTGGGAGCTGTAGCCGGGGTCCACCGACCGCCTCAAACCCCTCAGCGCGAGACGTACAGCAGCTCTGGCTCCGAGAGCTGTAGGATCAGGCGTTCGGTGGGAAGGGCTCAGGGCACACTGGTGGCCCAGGGACACCTGCAGGCACTGGCACAGACCCCAAGCGGCCAAACTGGCCAACCCAGCAGGCTTCGTCTACGGCGGGATCCTGCCTTTCTCAGCGTGTCCCGCAGGCCGGCCCCACCCGACAAGACCCAACACGCGGCCTAAATGGGGAAAACACCTACCTGACCTCAGAAAAAAGCGTTTTCTTCTGAAAAGCCGCTGACGCAACTGGGAAGACTGCAAATTCTGTAAAAAGTCCTCACGGATATGTTAAAGCAAAACCTAAACAGACTGACTTTTCTTTTAAAAGATAGTTTATTTCAGTTTCCACCTCTGACAATCCAAGGTGCAATATATATATATACACATATTTCTTTTTCTTCACAGGAAACAGCTTTGATTTTAGCACTGCTTTGAGATCTTCACTGAAACTTTCTCAACCTTAAAATATCGTTTGTAGAACATCACCTAGCGGGACACAAAATTGCATAACTGGAACACATAAAATATCAGCATCACTGAACTCTACTTTGGGAGCTACCAAAAATGCACTGTTTGGTGTGACAATGGCAAGTTTAGGTCCAAGACAAATGCGGGTGAAAGGGAGGGCAGGGAACATACAACGTGAACGTCACTGAAAGTTCCAATAGAAACCACAGTGCACAACGAAGGTTCTGGCACGTTTACATATTTTAAGGGGCTATATGCATGTTGTTTGAATTTCTAGCATTTCCTAGTGTTCGAATGTTTGACTCATCATTTTCACGGTGCCCAGAGACCCTGAGCGCCAGTCCCAGGCCTCACTGGGCTCCTCCCACAGCTCGGGCCACCTGTCGCTTGCAGGGAAAGCCACCTGCAGTCCACCCTCAGAGCTGCACCTCCCTGGGCAAGCCTTCCTCCCTGGCCACTGCGCTCCCTCGGCTCCAGCTCAGAAGCCCACCGTCCAGGAGCAAGGAGGGAGCAGGCACCACCCCCAATCCTAGCTCAATGCAAACGGGATTCACCAACAGCATCCTCTTTCCAGTTAAAGTGCAACGTTCCTTAAAGTGCAGCTCACAGAGCCCCAGGCCACAGCAGGTTGGGGTCTGACTTTGCTTTGTCACAGCCTGGAGGCTGTGGGTGAAGCAGGGCTCCAGGTTCTCCCCAAAATGCACAATGTCCTGCGGGAGGGGTGTGTGTGTAAGGGATGCACACGCCCAGACCATCATTCCTCTACCCCACCACCTGACACAGCGAGTTCTCCCCTTTCCAGCAGTAACCGAGAACACCCCCACCGTGGGAGCACTGCCCCACTGAAGCCCCGTGGCCATGTAACTGCCTGGACACTGCTAGGGTCAGGGCTGCAGTCCCGAGCTCTCTGCTCAGCTGACTCTGCAGACCTCAGCCTGGCCGACTGGGAAATGCTGGCATGAGCCCAACCTGAGGCCAGCGCCGGGACGTGGGGCTTCGGTCACTCAGGAGTGATACAGGCTGGCCCCCATGGAGGTGCCTTTCCTGCAAGTCCGAGTTGGTCCCTCTCTCCCCTGGGGGGTACCCAGCCCAGAGATGCAAGGGGGACCGAGGCACAGAATGAAGGCCCCAGAAGAGCCTGTTGCGGAGGGTGGCTTAGCGCTGCACGTGAACAATCTGGAAATGATTTGTCCACTGACATCTGATGAACTGACACATTCCTCCTCCTGGCATGGGCAGCGGGAACTACCAGGGTGTGCGGCCTGTGTGGCCTAAGGAAGCTCTGGGCTGCCTGAAGCCTCAACCCACACATGAGCCAGTCGGGGAACTTCCAGCCAGTACGAGTCCTCATTACTGTGGAACTCAATTAAAAGCTTTTGAAATGAGACCTTTCTCCAAGAATCATAAGCATGAATAAGTGACTTACAGGAAAAGTGGGTGAGAAGCCCGAGTCGTAAGAGAAACGGTTCAGCAGAACTCAATGGCTCACGGGGCGGGAGCCGGGGGTGTCCGTGGAGACAACCGCCCGGCAGCCTCAGCTCGTGCTGGGGAAGGTGAGCGGCCTCGGACCACCTGCCCGTCGGGGCCCAGAGGGGCTCTCCCCTCCGCTCTCCCTGAGGTTGGGGCTGGGCCACTGCCAGCCCCCAGTGTCCCTTTCTTCTTCCTTCTGCAAGAAGGGACCCCCTCTCATGTTAAAAGTCCTTTCTCAAGCTCCCCACTGTCAGCAAACTACCAGGCTCCTTGGCTGCCCCGTTGACTGAAGTTTAGGGAACAGTAATAAAGCTGATCTAACCACGTGGGCCTACTTGGGACACTCCCTATTAAAAAGCCAACTAGTTAGTGTGACCCAGGAAGGTTAGGCTTGTCCTTTACGGCCCTGGCTTCTGGTGAAGGTACCCCAGTGAGACTGAAACTTTTACAAACCCTATTCCTCACATCAGGAATGCCAGGTGTGCCCAGGGTGGTGAGGTGACCCACACGGAATGGCCCATGGGAAAGCTAATCCCAAAGCTGCAGCCTTCTATCCACGGACGTGAACACGACAGTCTGCCTGGCTTGGAGAAGTGAGCGACGGGGACCCACCTAGTTTCAACTCCCAGGAAGGAAACCAGACAAAGGTAGGCGGGGTCTCTGACTCCCACACAGCCTCGGCTCTCAACCGTGGTGCTGGTTCTAAACCGCACCTGTGCTCCTTGGATTAACCTGAACACCTGGGTTTTAATCTGGGTACAGAGCTCATAAACTGGAACCTTCCTCTAGCCCTCTCTTTGTAATTTCAGAGCTCCTTTGCCTACTTTTTTTTATTTTGGCAATAGGAAAATCACGGAGTCTATTCCATTTCATTTCCCAATGACTTACAATATCAGGGTTCAGTTCTCTTGCCTTTGGCCAAATGCGCGCGTGCGCGTGCACACACACACACACACACGCACACAGCAGATGCAATCCAAATATTAACACGCCCCCTCTTAAACATCGATCAATGCTGCTAAAACTATAACAAAGGCTAAAACCATACACAGCCACATCTCAACAGTGTCCTGTTTTCAAAGCAGGAAACTTACTGGAGAGAATTAACCATATTTTGGTTCACTATGATCCACATGGCCCTCAAGGTCACACAGCAGTAAATCTGCAATGCCAGTGCTCTTGGCTTTGGCACTCTACCTGCTAGGACTGGAAGAATCTGACACTTCCTGAGTTTACACAAGGGTTACCAGAGCTCTCCTGTGCCAAGGGTTACCACATCGCCCCATGCGGGGACCTCTGAGCATCATGGGCTGGGTCCGTCTGCACTGGCCAGGCCCTGGAGGGAAGAGGTGTCCCACGGAAGAGGAAACCTCAGTGGGCAAGCTGTCATGTTCTTTTGGGACACTGTGCCTCCTGCAGGTGACACTGGCCAGAGGCACTCGAAAGTGAGACTCAGCCAAAGCCAGCTGTCAGCAGGAGGGACGGTGGGGCAGCCTCCCAGGCCACCTTCAGCTCCGCTCTTGTCCTGGAGGGCCTGCCACCTCTCTGGTGGTGTCCCATGTGGGGCCCAGCACAGAAAGCAGCACTTCCCGGGGTCAGACTTCCTCCAGCCTCGAGGAGCTAGATCTTTAAGAACAAGGCAGGGGAACAAAACAAAACAACCCCTTCTTCCACCTTAAATTGCTATTTCAAGAGGTCTATGAGCAGGAGAAAAGTCTCAAGATCGTTTCTGAAGTTAAAGTGCTTGGGAAAAAAGCCAAAAGAAGTCAAAGCTGCATTTCCTTCCAAAAGCTGCACACAAGCTCTCCAGTACCCCTGGAAAGAGGCTCAGAATTGAATGTTTTTACCCAGAACTCAGACCAAGTCAAAACATCTATACAGAAATCCTATATATACAAGGAGAAGTCTTGTGGGCACCTCAGAGCAAAGTCTTAATGCATTCCACCTCACACTAACAATAAACGACTAAGAAAGCAGAGGACGCAACGGCCACTGGGAGCGCCCGGAAGGTCAGCCCGAGTTTCACAGACGCAGGGAGGAGGGCACGGAGCTTCCAGAGGCCGAATGTTTGGGGAGGGGAGCGCTATCTCAAGTTGGCACTGGAGCGAGGAGGGGCCTGCACACCCATTGATCTGACGTTACTTCTCTAAATGGATTCAGTGGAGACACGAAACACAGTTGTGCTCTGTCTGGTGGCATCACCAGATGGGCTAAAACCTCTCTCTCTCCCTCTCTCTCACACACACACACACACACGTTGTGCCACCAGAGGCTTTGGGCCCCAGTTCCTCAGTCCTTTGGGCTGGCGATGTGTTGCCCGAGTGCGCTCAGATGACGCCACGTTTCAGATAATGCCCCAAACACACGTTCTGTGGCTCAACCAATTCCTGCTCTTCTCTGGAACATTCCAGGGAGGAATTCACGGAGGGAAACCTTTCGAGCAGTAGCTGGGTAAGTGACCATCAGGCGTGTTTCTGCTGTCCTCACAGACGAGACAGTCAGGATTTGACTGAAGGCTGGGGGAGGGGGGAGGGACAGCCCCACGCACCCGTCTGAAGTCACGGCCAGAGCGGCGACGGGCAGGAGGCGGGGGACCAGGCTGACCGGGGAAGCAGCAAGCCACGGGAGCCAGCACGCTGGAGGCCGCAGGTCAGGCCTCGGCCCCGGGGCTGGGCTTCTGTGCCTGGACAAAGCCCGCAGGAAAGCCGGCTCCCAAGTGCCGGGCGTGGGGTGAAGGAGAGAGGTACAGAGGCTTGGGCTGCGCAAGTGAAAGGCCCCGGGGGTGGAGGGCCCAATGCCCAGAGCTGGGAGATGCAGAGTCCACTCCGCTAACCAGCCCCGGACGATCGCACCAGAGCCGCCTGTCCCAGCTCGCTGTCACAACAGATAGACTCCCCTGCCTTGTTTGAAATAAACAGCAGCACTGTTTGCTTTTAGAAAGGGTGGTTGACTTGTAGCCACTAGATTTCTCTTTTCTGTGCTTCTCACATGGGACAGACGGCACAAAGCTGCTCCCAGTGAGCTGAGGAAGCTTCTCCGCCACAGAAGGAAGTCATAGGCCAAGCAGGGGCATCGCAGATGGGCTGCCACAGACACCTCGGCACTGGTGTGACTCAAAGGCAGCCACAAATCCCGTGCTGTCTGCGGGGCACGCACATGTCCCTGCGTGGGGGCCGGGTCTTGCTATAGATTGGAAAGAGCATCCTCTGCGCAGGACCTCTCTCTCCCTGCAACAGGAGGCGTCTCTCCTCCTCACAAGCCCTGAGACTCCCCAGTTCTGTCCCACGGAGGGAGGCTGGGGAAGAGTGGGGCCAACACGGCAGCTCCGTCTGTACCTGGGGTGGGGACCGTGGCCCCGGGCGCCAGCCATGACTGACGCGTGTCCTCCCGTCGCAGCCTGAGCTGGCTGCAGCCCTGCCTGCCTCCCAGCCATCCCACCTGTGCCGTGCCCACCCCACCCTCTCCAGCCCTGGGCCTCCTCCCTCTCGGCCTCATCTCACAAGCCTGGCGCTCGGGGGTACAGCTGGTCACCTCAGTGTGCGCCGTGAGATTCAAGGGGCACTCTGGCACGGGGAAGGGGGGGAGCAGACACAGGCATGGGGGAGGATGGGCAGCTGGATTCTTCTAACCGCTAGTTCTGGGGCAGCGAGGAGCAGCTCTGGGTGCTGCTGGCTTCATGCAGGGTCATCGGGTGGGTGACGGCCAGTCGCCGGCCCTCAGTCCTCCTGGGGTGTGGCCTCCGTGGCCTACTCAGTGGCCATTTGCTCGATGTGCTCACTAAGCAGCTTGTATTGCTCTGGAAGAGAACACAACGTCACTTCTGGGAAGAAAGGTGGCAGCTGGGACAGACATGTCCTGCTCTTCTTACCGGGCAGTGATGAACCAGGACCTCGGCAGGAAGGGCATGGTGCCCCCAAACCGCACTGCCCCCCACGGGTGTGCTGCCACACTCAGCGCAGGGCTGTGCCACGAAGGCGCTTGGTGAACAGAGCCTCGTGGCCACCATACCGCATGTGGGCGCGGGGACACACTGGGGAGTGGGCCCTGGGAACGGGAACACATCATCTCACGGAAGTGGTGTCCCAGAGGGCCCCCCAGGAAGCCCACGAAAGGCACGATGTGGTCAGATGGACCAGCCTGGGTTCTGGAGGCCCAGGGAGGCGACGGTATTCTCCTTGCCCTTTGACAGCAAGGTGGGGCTGGGGGCAGCATTTTGAGATCGTCCAGGGTGCCATGGACACCCTCATACCTCCTGAGGCCACTCCTCTGCGGAACCCTTGAATTTGGTGCAGGATGGAATTTTTTAAGGAATATTGGTCAATCCAATACATGCTAAGTGCAAGGCTTCTCAGACTAGGAGAAGTGGTGTCTGGTGGCAGACGGGACGGTACAATCAAGGCCGGCTCCAGCAGCAGGCTGGGCGCCCACATCGGCAGCAGACTCCCCACTGTCACAGAAGCCAGAGAGTCTAAAAAAGCCTCAAAACTCCCTCCACACACCCGCTTTGTCCCCCCGCCTGTACCTGCCATGGCAGTGTAGCCCGAGAAATTAAGGGAGGCCGTGTGGTGGCTGTTCAGGAGGGGGCGACTTGGGGCCGGAGTCTGGCTCTGAACAAGGGCTGAGTCTGGGTGCCAAGTCCTGCCTGTACTGCTGTCCCGTCTGTAAACACTGAGCCAGCAGGCTCTGCCCACCCCTCACGTTTCTAACTGAATGGGGGCTCCTGGCAGTCCCACCTTCGTCCAGGTTGCCGATCACAGCCTGCTTCTTCAGGAAGTCGTTGCACAGCTTCTTGCTCAGTCCGAAGGCCAGCATGTTGTGCGTGAACGTGCTGCAGGAGAAACACCGGGCGGGGACTGTCACACTCCTGCCCCTCTGGGGAAGGGAGCCGGGGAGCTGGGCCCTATCCTCCTGGGCGCCCAACACGGGCCTGCCTGGAACTTTCAGCAAAAATTAAGATGCGCTGTTACCCAGTCAGCCACCAACACTCTCACAGTGACGCTGCTGCCACCAGGGGTCGTGTTAGGAGGTGGGTTAATTAGGAACCTGAATCAAGGCCAAGTGTGATTAATCCCATGCTTCTGAGCAGTCTGAGAGGGCTGGGCTGTGCTGACATCCTGTCTGGTGCGTGACGTCAGAGGGATGGCATGCGGGGGGGCTGTCCCTCCCCCTCTGGCCCCAGCTCTCACCCCAGCTGCCCGAAGGTGATGTTCTCGTTGAACCGTAGGCTGTCGTCACGCTCCTCCTGGGTCATGTGGCACCACTTCTCCCTGCAAGCACAGGAGGGGACAGGAGTGGGGCTCAGACAGCTCCGTCCGCGGCCCAGACATTCACCCCCCACCCCGACCTGCAGGTGCTGGTGGCCCCCGAGCACCACTTGACACGGGAGGGAGCACCCCTCCAGAGAGAGCTGCGCCTGGCTGCTACGCAAAGCCCGCTGGGGTTCTGACACCGCGCCCGAGAGGCCCCAAGCACACACGTATTCATTTCATTCTCCCTGAGATAAAGACCCAAAACGAAACGCTCTCTGCTGCCCTGGAGACAGTGTGGTCGCTGCGGTTGCCCAGCATCCTTTAGGCAACAGGTAGGCCAGCTCCGTGTCCTTGCTACAGCTGGAGAGGGGGCTCCTGGGCCTGTCTCTCTGGGGAGGAGCCTCCGGAGAGGGAAGGGGCTGCCCGGCATTCCAGGGGAAGCTCCTCGGACTCACACCTGCGTCTCCTGTGAGCAGATCCTGAGGAGCCACGGGGCGTTCTGGGGGGGACGCAGGGGTCTCTGACGGCCACCTACTCCCCTGTCTGCCGAGGACTCTGCCCTGCTTTGCAGTGGTTTTCCCCACGTTGGCTTTCTCGTGGCCCCTCTCCACCCCCTCCACACATTCTGTGAACCGTGACCCTATGACTGCACGGACCATCGGAAAGACGGCGCTGAAGTTCCAGAGCACAGCTCGGAAAACCCAACGAGAAGGCAGGCGTCATGGTTTGCATGCACCACAGGGGAGGCCCTTTGGTGGCAACTTGTCCAGATGTTCTCTGCACAGGGTAGGGTGGGGAGGGTGTTTTTCTAGCATTCACCTGCCATGTGCTCAAAGGGGAGTGCTATTAATTCTCAGTGCTTCCAGGAGGAGAAATAGGAGAGTCCCCACCCGTCTCTGCAGTGGCTCCATCCCTGCCCTGCCCACAGGCAGAGCAGCCTCCTCCCACGAGGACCTGGCCACCCCAGTCCCCGCACGACTCCCTGGATGCTGTGTCTATCTGAGAAGCACACTGTTTGCAGGAGCCATGTGGATGTGGAAGAGAAATTCATTTTAGCCCATTTCCCCCTAAAAAGAAAACTCTAAGTGGATGAGTCTGGCTAAAGTAAGGTTGAGAGAAAGGTCAAAGGAAAGGGAGAGAAGACAGAGTATGAGGGGTGAGGGGTGAGGGGTCGGGGGTAATGGAGAAGCCAGAGGAAGGGAAATAAAACTAAAGAACATAAACTCTTCACTCCTCCCCACCCTGCGGCCCAAGGGAGGTCACTGGTGCTGCCGTAGCTCAGCAGGGCCACAGGATATCAGGGGCATGACCGAGGGGTACAACAGGTCACCACCAGTCTCCTCATGCCAATGGCAGGGTGCCCATGAAGACATCCAGAATATACTTTCAGGCACTTTGCAAAGTCCCATCCCATTTTCCTTCCTATCCTCTTTCCCCCAGTAGTCGCCCTTAGGATTGTCCAGACACATAAAACCCCATACCACTACCAGGCTCGCTGTGTACAGTTGTGCAGGTTGGGCACTGCACAACCCCAGACCACATGGGAACAGCTCCCTTGGCGTTGTGCTGCACGGCAGTCCTGACCCCTACTGCTCCTGACCCAGATGAGGAGGTAATGCTTCTTGCTGTGGTTAGGACTAAAATTGGGATGTTTAACCTGACTTCTGAAGAAAGAGGTAGAAGGTCAGTAGCAATCAGCAGATCAGGTGATGCCTCCAACCAAATCCCTTCCTTAAAACTGAGTTCAATCTCCAGTACTGTTCGAGGTCTAATGCTGCACAGTGACCTGAGCTCTTGTCTAAACTGCCACAGTGGGAATCTGGATGTGACCAACTGCTTGCAGAAAGGGAAACCTTCTGAAATGAGAAATTTCTGCCCCTGTGAACAGAGAGGATGATAATGGCATCTTGCTGTCAACAGAGGTTACCAAAAAAGAAAAGTCATGAGGCACGAGGTTGCCTGGGGACCCGGAACCAACCCTCCCCCCCGAATCTCAAAGCAATACTTGGCCCTCTTCTGGGTAAGGCTCAAGGGTAGGTCAGAGAAGTGCAGCCGGCACAGAGCTGTGTGTGGTCAGACAGAACATGCTCTGGGGAGGCCCTGGAGGCCCCAGGCTGGCTGTCCTCTCAGCTGGCGCAGGACAGGTCACCCCGACCAGCTTGCGGAGGGAGTTGAGATGCTCCCGCCCTCTGCGGGCCTAGGCTGCAAGGAAATCAATCACACTATCACCCAGAGAGAGTGCGGGGACTTGGAGGCTTTGTTTATTAAAGGGGGTATCTGTTATGCCTAGATGCTCCTTTTAAAGCCATGATAAGGCTATGTAAGAAACCAGATTTCTCATAACGATAAACACGACAAGCACATCGCTGATTAAAGGAAGCGCTCTTGGTGAACTCGCCAATGAAAACACGTCGTATTCGGAACTCTATTTTGAACAGGCAGGTCTTTAACTCTAAAAACATATCACAAAGGATTCTAACAAAGTTGAAACGGTGACAGCCAAACCCCGCTGTGGGCTTGCAGGAAACAGCCCTGTTCTAGGCTTTTCTTCAGGGGACCCCTCACACCCTCGTGGCTTCCACGTCCCTGCGTGGCTGGAGTAGAGGCAGCTGCCCTTCCTCCGTGACTCCCCAAACCTGCCAGCCCCGGCACGCCTCAGAGCAGGCGCCACCGCAAACAGGACAGGCTTTCCGCACCCCACCCACGGCTTCCAGATGAGCCGGGATAAACTTCTCGCACGTGAAACAAGGCCGAGGGCGCGGTCTCGAGGGCTGCTGAGGGGCCGCTCGGCCGGTGGAGGGCCACGGTGGAGAGCGTGGCCCGTGCGGCACTGGAGCCGGCTTTCTGGACTCCCTGCTCTGCCCTCTCTGAACTCACACTGTGCCCTCTGGGGGTCTCAAGGTGTCCTATCTGCTTTCTATTCCAGGTGCTCTGGCCTTGGTGGGCTCCCACCCGCCCAGTCCCGGGGCCGAGTGGCCAGCCTGTCCCGGCCTGGGCCTTGCCTCCCCGGGGACGCCCTCCCCACGGGCCGCCGGTGCCGCGCTGCCCCTGCAGCGGCCCTGTGAAGTGGAACAAAGTCACGGGGACACACACCTCTTCTCCTCCTCCTCTCCAGCATCCCCTCTGGAGCGGCAGCAGAAACAGGTAAACAAAGGAACATGTCAAGGTCATGCAAGATATGTGGATGGAGAAAAGAGAACAAGCAGAGAAGGAGGGTTATTACAGGCAGGAGCAGAGAGGGCCAGAGAGACAGGACATTCGAGATAAACTCGTTTCCTAGAAGGCTGAGAACCGAACAAGGGGCAAAGCCCATTCACCTAGAAGCACCTAAGCATTTCCTTTGTTCTTGTCTCCCGGCAGAACTTAAGATTCTCTTTCGAGTCCTCAGGTGGAGTCTCTGCGTCTTCCCCGCTTCCCTGAGCCCCCTCTGCCTCCCCGGCAACGCACCCATGGCAGGTGCTGTGGGACTGGAGGCGGGCCCACCCCCCTCAGGGTTGTAGCTGCCCCCAGAAGGAGGGATTCCACCTGAGACACGCCCGCGTGCTGGCAGAGCAGAGGCTTTACCCAAGCAGCGTCATCTGTCTGCTCTCCTGACAGGGAGAAAGGTCAGGGGTCTCCCCAGCGCTAGAGAGGGAGGGATTCACTTTATAAATGAGACCAGGCCTCTGAGAGTTCAGAGACTTTAAAGTCACATGACTGGAGGCTCCCCCGAGGGGGTCCGCTGCACCTTCACTGCCCGGTCGCTGCACACAGCAGGCAGCACCCTGGCTTGCTATGGCCAGAGAGAGAAGCAAGCACCAGCCCCCGTGGCATTGGCGCGAGCCCCTTGCTGCTGCCGTTTACCTTTCGAGACAATTTCCAAAAAGGGGCTTCTGAAGTGGGAAGGCTACCCTCAGTGAAGCTGGAAAGGTCTGTTCAGGCTGCAGAGCCAAGGACTGAGCTGAGCGCAGCCACTGCCTCTCCACAGATGTCAGCTCTCAAGGGCAGAGTCTGGGGGTGGCGGCCAACCCTACACCCCAGGACCCTATGCCAGGGCTTTGTCCCCAGGATCTGATTTAATACAGTGAATAGAGGGTGGGGGGGTCCTGAAGGTCTCATTCAGTGAGAGCTTGCACTTTTAGGAGGGTCAGGCCAAGTCATGCCAGAGCCCCAGGACAGAAAGCACTCATGCAAGCTGAGCACCCCACCCACACAGCTGTGCGCCCCGGAACCCTTCAGGCAGCTTGCAGGGCGCGGGACCACGAGGGCTGAAGGAAACACAGACACATTGACTCAGCTGCTCTGCCGCTCTCCTCTTCAGAAACCGGACAATAAAGCCACTCCCTGGTCCTCTTTCCTGAGGCAAACGGGACCACACTTTGCTCCTACCTGGTAGTGGGAGATCGCTTTCTCCTCTCACAGTGGACAGCGTCAAAAAAGGCTGCATTCCAGAACCTCAGCGTGTGCCTGCAAGACAGAGCCCGGGTAAAGCTCTCTCTAAGGGGAGGGAGGAAAACACACGGCTCAGGCCCTGAGTTTGTCACATCTGTATGAGCTTCAAAAAAGTCTCAGAGAGGTAGAGCTGAGAAGAAAAAATGAGCATGTGACTTCATCTAAATAAAGACGTTTCCCAGGGCTCCTAGTGTCTGCATCTCTCTCTCAGGAGAGAAGGTGCAAGTGCGGGGGATGCTAACAGGAGCAGAGGTGCAGGCAGGAGGGAGCGCAGCAAACCCTGGGTTCAGCAGGTTAGAGCTGAAGCTCCCACCTGTAGGACGCAGAAAGGGGTCATTTTGTGCTTCTCTGTTTTCCCACTGAGACTCCCAGGAGGAAGCAGAGGCCCGTGGAGATGTGCTTTTCTAGAACTGGGTCTAGTAACATAGATGGGAACCCAGCAGGGACATGCCACGTGCAGAGAGAACTAACACGTGCATAGGGACAATGGAGTAATGAAAAATTCCTCTGGAAGAAGATCAGGGGTGGCAGACTGGTGTGTGGGCCGAAGTTGGCCCACTGCCTATTTCTGTAAATAAAGTTTTATTGGCACACAGTCATGCTCGTTCACGTACATATGGACCAGTTGTGTGACTGCAGCAGAGACCATATGGTCCGCAAAGTCTGAAATATTTATTATCTGGCCCTTTACAGAAAAGTTTGCCAATCCCTGTTCCAAATGATAAGACAACCGCAAGGTCAGGGACCAGAGGGGCTGAGCCAAATCACTGGACAAGTGGGACACGGCTGATCACCTTCTCCCCTTCTCTCTGCTTCCACGCGAACCTGGGCCAGCTCAGGTCCAGCCTCCTCCTGGTCTTCCCAACCTCACATGACTCTTGCTTTGTTACGGGCAAGTGGGGCTGCAGCTAGAGTGTGACCTTGGGGGAGGCCGTATCTGACACCTGGGCTCCAGGTGTGGTGTGGCGCCCCGCAACACGGCGGTCAGAGGCTTCGGGAGGGATTAAGGTGACACTGGTCACCATCTGCAGAGCGGGATGATGGGCAAGATTTCTCCTGACCACTGGTCTCGCACTTCAACCATGACCTTCATTTTTTTATATATGTGTAATACCTTAATTGGGATATAATCCACACACTGTAAAATTCACCCCCTAAAGTACACAATTCAGGGATTTTTAGTGTATTCAGAATGTGCAACTACCACCACTACCTATTTCCATCACCCCATGAAGAAACCCGTCCCCATCAGCAGTCACTCCCCCTTCCCCACCCCAGCCCCTGGCAAGTGCTCATCCACTTTGTCTCTAGGAGTTTTCCTGTTCTGGACATTTCGTATAAACGGAATCATACAATGTGTGGTCTTTTGTGACTGGCTTCCTCCACTCAGCATCCTGTTGTCAGGGTCCATCCCTATTGCAGCAGGTGTCAGTGCTTCATCCCATGGTGTGGACAGACCACGTTTTGTTTACCTGTCACCGCTGAACGGCCATGAAGGTTGTTTCCACCTCAGGGCTATTATGAGCACTGTCGCTATGGACCTTGTGCACAAGGTTTTGTGTGGATGCGTGTTTTCACTTCTCCTGGGCACTCATCTAGGGGTGGAACTGCCAGGTCACAGGGTAACCGTGTGTCTAACCCTGTGAGGAGCTGCCGGGCTGTTTCCACGGCGGCTGCCCCACTGTACGTTCCCACCAGCAGCGCAGGAGATCGCCACAGCCTTGCCAACACTTGTTAACGTGCATCCTTCTTATTCTGGCCACGGGGTGGGCGTGAGTTACCGTCATTTCTGACGGAGACAAAGGCAGCTGGAGGAGCCTGGGAAGTGGCTGCTGCGCTGCAGGCAGAAAGGTGCCGGGAGCTGTGGGCCCGGCCTTACCAGATGGGCTGCTGCTTCAGGTGGGTGTACAGGTAGATCCTCTCCCCTTTCTTGTCGTCCTCCGGGCTGTACACAGTCACTGCAGGAGGAGGGAGCAGGGCTGAGGGCAGCTCTGACTGTGCACCCCCATGTCAGCAAACCCCACATGACAGCCTCCCGGCAGCCACTGCTTCTCCCCACAGGTCATCAAAACACGTGACCAAAATTCCACGACAGCTTTTCTGCCAGCCACAGCCAGTAATGACGTTACTCCCACCTGGCGATAGGACTTCTTCCCAGGGGTGGGTCCATGGAATGGCTACCGCCTCCCGGTAATACTTTACTTAACTCCCCTGGGATTAGGGAATTTAGCTCCTTAGAAAGTGGCTCTTTCATGGAAATTCAGTAAGAAAATATGCACCACCGGAGCTGGAAAGCAACTCAGGCACCATCTAAGGCAACGTTCTTGTGTCATACAGAGGGGAGTAAACGCCCCCTGCGTCTACAGACTTGTTTGGTTGCTGGTTTGTGGTGGGCTGGTCTGAACCCCCTGCGGGGCCCAGTGACAAGGCCCCGGGGAGTGCTGTAGGGACAGGCGGGGAGCACAGACTCACCTGTCCTCTGCTGCTTCTCCCTGGGCTTGCTCTCATCGTCCCTGTAGGAGAGAGCACAGTAAGGACAAACGTGACCCATGCCACATTTTCTCAAATCCAAGACAGTGTTTTACATCTCTAAGATGCGGCTGTGTACATGTAATGTGGTTTTCTCTGAAAAGCCTTTTCTGAAATCAATGTTCTGTTTGTCAACTGCCAGCGTTTTGAAAGTGTGGTGTTGAGGCGTCTTAATGTCATTTTCTCTGAATCCAAAACTGTACAGACCAGAGGAGGAACAAAGCCAAGTCACCTGGCTATGACCAGGCTGTCAGCAGTGACGGTGGGGACCCCGGGGTAGCTGAGGGCTCCCTCTCGCTGACGTGTCCCCTTCCTTGTGGAAGGCTTAGCTTCTACACGTCTGCTCCTAACATGCCCCTCCCAGGAGGTTCCTGACATTTCTGCCAGAGACCTGCCCGCCTGGGGACAGTGTCTTCTCCTGTGTCCTGACCCTGCTCCACAAACACTAACTCTCAGCCCAGTTAGTTAGAGGAAGGGGAAGGGGAGGGTCTGTAATCCCCTCCAGCCAACTGACAATTCCTACAGGGTCCCCCTAAATCCCAGAAACATGCCCCCAGGGACTTGCCCTGCATGTCATGAAGGGAACCCCAGAAACCTCTGGGCCAAGAGCCAACCTGGGCTGACAGCTGTGCTTCCCAGGAGTGGCTCCCGCCCCAGAGATCATGAAGGGGAACAGATGCTCCCACGTCCACACTAGTGCCCTCCCTGCCACCCCTGGCGCAGGGGCCAGAGACCCCCACTAGGTGACACTTACTCATTTTTCCTGATCAGGGGGCCCTTCAGCTTGGTCTCCAGCCCCCCAAAGAAGCCCTTCATGTTTTCCGTCCTGGCCGAGGTGTTCTTCAGCAGCCGCTCGGCTATGTCCTTCTTCTCCGCCAACCAGCTGTTTGCCGACCTCAGGTAGGAGTCTACACTCCCTGCGGGCTTCTCCTTGGCTTCGGAGGGGAGCAGCTGTGGTTTTCCTTGATGGAGAGGGAGGGAGAAGGGCACGTGGCGAGTAAGAACGGGATGTGCGCAGTACCAACCACAGAGGGCCGGAGAGAAGCCCCTCTGATGTCCTGGGGCGGCTTCGCACAGCGGCGCCCTCGCTCAACCCCACACATAGGGCTCAGTGGACGCCCAGGACAAGAGGGAGGTGCAGCCCTTCTCTCTGCAGGAGCATCCCAGAGCACCTGCTGTGTCCAAAGAAGTAGGTCGGGAGCCAGGAGGGACCAAAGAAACAGGCAGGATCCAGCCCCGGGCAGCAGAGTCTGGAAGGGAGGGGAGGAACGTGCACACGTGGCCAGAGCACGGCGTCCCGGCCGCGGCAACCGAGGCACAGCCAGACGGGGAGGGAGGAGAGGCTTTCCCAGTGGTGGGGAGGACAGAAGCAGATTCTAGACAGGCTCAACGGCCCCTGGACTGGGCCTGGAACAGGTGGGTGTGGGACATGGGGCGATGGTGGGAGGAGGGCACCGGGAGGGGGAGGAGCCAAGGCAACACCAGGACTCCCTATCTCGGGGCAGGGGATGGACCCACAGGCTCAGGCATCCCCACAGGCCAAGGCACAGTGTCCTCTACTGGTTGAAGCTGCTCTGTGCACAGATGCATCTCAGGCAAGCAGCGTCAAGTGGCACTTCAGGAAGGAGGAGCCACAGGTTGCACGAGGGGCTCCCACCTGACCAGAGATGGCCAATGCGTGGCTTGGCATGAAGGGCCCACCCGAGGCGTGTGGGGAGGATGGGCCACACTGGGAGGAGGAGAGGACGAAGGCACACTGCGGTGGGAAGGGGACATACCCCAAGAGTGAGCACGCGGGTCCTGAGAGAGGATGGCAGGGGAGGATGGTGCTCGGTGCCACCCTACCCCAGCTCCAGTCCGTGTGGAGGCTTCCAGCAACCTTCTACTTACAGTGGCCCCAGTGGGTCTCTGCTGCTGCAGCCCAAGGAGATCCACACAGGGAGCCCTCAAGCTCCAATGTACCAGAACATTTCAGCACGATGAGCCAGAAGAGGTGTCACAGCCTCAGCACTAAGAAAAACCTGCACTCTTTGCAGGAAACCTCCAGCCCATCGTGTCCCAGAGCTCTCTGCAGCTCAGGATTGAGGCTGCCCCTCCCAACCCCCTCAGACGCCAACTCTGTGCCGTGTTTTGCTAAAACATAACACTGACATCATCACGTCCAGCAATTCCTGTCTCCACCGTGACCTGTCGTGCCTAATGTGTGCGTCTCTCATTTCCTAACAGCTTGGTGGTTTCCTTCATGCTGTGGACTGTCAACCTCCTGGCCCGCAGTGTGGACCACACTCTCCCCTCCCACTGCAGAAGTCACACTCTCTGCTCGCTCCCTCCCTGCTATCCGCTGCCTTTGTTCTCTGGAAGCCCCACAACTTTTGCCTTCAACCTTGAAGAAAGCTTCCTTTGATGCAGCATCGCGGGCTGGCAGGTCTCAAGTTCCCAAGCCTGAGCTCCACGTCAGCGGAGCCTGTGTCTTACCGATGTGGTAGTAAGTGAAGCACATGGTCATGAGGTTCTTGGCAGGCCCAAAGTCATCCATCTGATGACACCTGGAATGAGAGGAAGGCCCAACTGGCTAAAGAACCTTCCACCTGACTTCCTCACTGCAAGTTCATTAAACAACACCAAACTACTTTACACACAGGTCTAAATTAGTACCTGCCTCCCAAGATGCTACTATATGAGAAACAACAAACATAATCCCCCGGGTTTAATTAGCGGAGTTAGCCACAGGCCACGGCTGAGGACTGGGTCTGATTCTGGGCGGGGAGTAGTTTGTGGTCCCTCAGCCCAGCCTCTTCCACTTTAGAGGTGAAAGCCAAGGCCCAGGAAGCTCAGCTCGACTCACGGGAGCAGGGCCTCAAGTCTTGGTCCAAACCAGCGCCCCAGGCCACATGCCCTCCAGCCCTGTGTTCCCCAGCAATGAGCAACCGATAGAGTGACCTTCTCTACAGCAGTGGTCCCCAGGCCACAGCAGCCTCCAAATCCCCTGGAGGGTGTGTTCAGAGGGGATTGCTGGGCCCAATCCCAGAGCCTCTGATTTATTAATAGCATGTCTGGGATGGGAACTTTCCCTTGATTTTTAGGCTTCTTTATCTTTCTATCCTGTTCCTTTTATACTTTTCTTTTCTTGGTTTTTAACCTTGGACAATTATTACTTAAAATAAGTCAACAGGAATTATGTGGACAGTGGGATTAAGAGCCAATTTTATCTTTTTACATTTAAAACAATCTAATCAATGTAAAGAACTCAATTACTAATAAAACGGTAAAAGACTAAATACAAGTAGAAACTAAAAACACCACGAAACTCAAAATTACAAAACTCATAAATTTAAAAAAGAGATTTTTAAAAACTATTAAAAGGTTTTTTGTTTTGCTTTGTTTTCGCAAGTATACAAAAATATATATGCTCAGGGACAAAGCGATAGGAAGTTTTTTTTGTGTTTTGCAGGGTTGGGACTTGAATTTAATTTCCCCCCCAATTTTATTTACTTAAGGAAAAAGTCAAAGAAAAATGGAGAATTAGGTATGTTACCATGTGTGACAAGTGTAATTTAAGCAAAAGGGGGGTTCACAAAAATTTCTACAATGCAAATGTTTGGAAATTGAGAGAATGTTTCATAAAAGACAACCTGGAGGCGTGTTTTAAAGTAGCGCCTCCCGCTGAGCGAGGGCTCACCCAGCTTCTTCCAGGGAAGGTTTCTCGTCCTCGCCCTGGCCAGCTCTGAGGCCCAGACCCCTGTGGGGGAGTGGAGCCTGGATTTTGGGTACTCTGAGCAAAGGGAAAATAGGGATCCTTCTTTTCACTGGTCTTTTTCCTCCAGTATGTGCCCCACGTTCAAGCGGAAATAGAGAAAAGGTGAGGGGTGTGGAGAAGCAGGAGGATTAAGACTCCAGAGAGCAGCTTCCTTGAAGGGTTTTTCATGCCCGGAGGACAGAATGGGCCTGGTGACGAGGGGAGGTGGTAGTGGGAGAAACCAAGGACTGGGGGGCACTCAGGGCAGAGCAGGAGCTGCTTTGAGGCCTCCTAGAGTGATGGGGGCAAGTGGGGCACAGACACACCCAGGTCAGGGCTCCTCCCCCCAGACCCCTCCCTGTCCAGCTGCTGATGAGCTCCAGGTCATTAGGGCCCCTGCTCGACTTCCCCAAGGCAGAGAAGCGTCCCCTCCATTTCACACTTCAGAGGGCACATCACCTGCGGTGATTCAAGTCCTACAGGTACGAAGCGGGTCTGGCAATCCTAGAGAGTCATGGGCCTGACAGGGACCTGTGCATCAGGGGGCATGACATGCGAACAGAGGCAGGAACAAATCTCAGGCTTGCAGACACACCCCCTTCCACCACCCCATGCTGTCTGCTGACACCTTTTGTAATAAAAGGCCTCAGCAGTACCCAATTAGTATGCACAGGGCAGGCTACAGTCCTCCAATCATATCATTAAGTGTTTATTCGCTGGAGGGTTGGGTGGGTGTCTAGTTTGAAGTGCTTCACAATAGGAAATGGAAAAAGCTTGATCTCCCCCAGGAGGATGAGGCCACAGCACATAATCACGCTTGTCCCCTAGGATGCGGGGAGGATGTTCCTCAGGCCCAGCTGTAATCCTCTACTTTCTACTGCCAGACAAGGACGCTAGCTCTGCGCCCAGAGATGCTGCTCACAGCTTCTCCTTTTAGCTGAGCCTGGGCATATCAGAGCAATTGCGAGCTGATGACTAACGTGGATATTACTCACAGTGGGGTTATTACAGGCAGGAAAGGGAAGGAAGAACAGCTCCTTAGGACAAAGGCTGTGAGCAACAGCATGACTTACTCGAACAGCACCACTGCAAAAGACTGCACCAGGCGGTAGAAGGTCGGTTCCGAGACACACTTGGAATTGCAGCGCTGTCCAGAAAGAAGCCAGACACATTGTCAGGGACAAGGTGACACACACAGTGCTCAGTGAGGCTGCGGGCTTTCCACTCTCAGCATTGCTAAGTGCAGCTGGGATGGGCCACCCAGGGTGGCCACTTCCTCCCCTGATGCCAGGACCTGGGACAGAGCGCAGGCGCCATGCACCACCGCTGGCAGGGCACAGGCAGGTGTACTGTGTTGTCCTTTGGCGATTTTAAAAAGCAGGAACTTCACACACTCATCCACACACAGAAAAGTGCGGAAGGCAAAACCCCAAAATGATAACACTGACTATTTCTGGATTGTGGGTTTATGGGTAATTAGTTTCTCCTTTTGCATATCTGCACTTTCTAATTTTTCTACGAAAAATAAATTATTTGTGATTAAAAATATTAAGAACTTAAGCCACCACACAGAAAAAAAAGAACCTAGTGGATATTTACAAAATTTAATTCTTTCTGACCTTTGCTTGTATGTTTTCTTTATATGGCTGTCATTATCTTGAATATATTATTTTGTATAAAAACTGAATATTGTGGGTTATTTAATAAAAATATGCATGCACATAACCTACATGCTTGGCTTTTAAAAATGAACTTTTCTGGAATTTGACAGACCACAGTTTCTTACTCTTTCCCTTGCAATGAGACATCCAAATGAGCTGCTTCCCGTTTCTCACTACGCTAAACAGCCCTTTTCAGAACATCTGCGGGTAGGTTTTACCTTTCTTCCCGCTGGGTCGTTTCCCTTGACTCTGTTCTCCAGAGTGGAGTCACGGGATGAAGCAGGGAGCGTGTTATACACCCCCAGGTTCCTCCTTAACAGGAAACGCTCTCCCCTTCGCCTCGCTTACCTGGGCGCTCACGTATCGAGCAAACCACTCCCGGCCTTTTCCATTTTCACTGCTGCAGTACGCCCCAAACTTGGCTTTCTCCTCTTGGTCCAAGTCCTCCCTAAAAAAAGATCAGGGAAAAAAAAAAGCCCTTTCAATCTTCTGAAACAAAAAAAAGGTTACAGTAGGGGGAAGAACAAAGAGAAGGAACTAACAAGTATTGTGCCCTGCCAAGCAGACACCTGACAGCTCATCTTGCCCTCTGGGCAATCCCATGAGGAAATGGTGTTATTTTTATTTCCAAGATGAGGAGCCTGACTTGGAGAATCAGACACGACTTGAGAGTGGTGAATCGGAGTTCCATCCAGACTTCCTGCTTCCAAAGCCCATGTTCTTGCCTCTCACCCTCCTGCCTCCTGCCCCGGGAAGTCTGAGCTCTGACAAGGGCACAAATCCTGAGAGGCCTTGGACTTCCCTCTAATTTTTGATACTTGATTCAGCACGGAACCACCCACTGAATCCAAGAGTTCCTGAATTTGCTCTGTCTCAGCAGGGTGCACCAAAGCCAAGAAACACCAACAGGTCTGATGCCAGGAAGGAGACCACCTCCAACCCATCAGCAGGGTTTGGCCGCTCCTTCCACTGCACTTCTGAAGAGTAGGCTGCCCACCTGCCCACCTAGCCCCTGCTCTGTGTGTGCGGGACGGAGACGGGGACCCTCAGCCACCGGGTCACCACATCCAGGGTGGATAAAATGCTCACCTGATCTCAAACCACTTCTGATCTCTTTGTAAGGCACCAATACTCTCCAAATTTGAAGACTCCAAATGAAGCACAAGGCTGAAGATCAATTGGCTTATGCAATTTTCATCTATTTAAGGTTTAGTAGAAAACATCTTGGTCTCATTTACCCCAAATACCAACACGAGCTGAACTATGTGGATTTGTCAGCCACTTGCAGTGATTTCTGGAACACTCTTGAAGACACATCCAACTCAGCTGTCCATGCTCCAGACGGCTGACAGGCTGCTGCAAATATAGATTGGCCTTTCTGGCAAATCAGCAAACTCCTGGGCCTTCTCCCCGTCTCTTTAACTGGGGTGTGCTCAGAGAAAGTGGACTAATTTCAGTGTTGGTCAAACAAAATAAATAGGAAGCCACATCTACTGCTCTCCCAAAATGCATTCAAATCAAACATAAACGCATCTTGGATAGTTAAATATTTGGATTATCATATAGCTCCTCCCATTTCTAAGCACATAGAAAACTGAGGCTGGACTCCATCGAATGGGCAGCACACCTGGAAAAGGTATAAACCAAGCCTGGCCAGATGAGGGGCCTAAACCACGACAGAAAACAATGGACTCTTTGCACAGGTGTCAACAGGCAAAAATTCATATTGCTTTAATGAAACTGAAAAATTTTCCCTTAAGCCAGTGCTTCTCAGACTTTAATGTGTGTATGAATCGTCTACAGACCTTGTTAAAATGCAGATTCTCACTCAGTGGGGTTGCGCAGGGCCCGAGACTCTGCATTTCTAATAGCTCCAGAGAGACTGGCCCACAGACAACAATCTGAGCAGCAAGACCTGCAGCATCTAATGTGCTGCTGTGAAGGACGAAAGATCAACAATCACGTCCGAAACCCACGAGTCTGGGGTGCGTGTGCCTCCTCTGGCTGAGACATAACAGGCAGCCAGACCCTGGAGGGAAAGCTGCGGCCTGTCCACAGATCCCCGCCTCTCGGTCCACATCACAGCCCTGCACTGCCCCTTCCTGTCGTCAATGTTCCTTATTTTAATCCCCTGAAGAGCCATGAAAGAAAGGCCATAAAGAGGTGTGGGGAAGGGTCCCCTGCAAACAGCTGCTCAAGAGTCAGCTGCCCGTGAGCATCACAGGAGTGTGGGTGCCTGGACCCTCATTCCCTCACATTGCCCCTAATTTAACTTCAGCACAAAATCACGACCTCCCAGCCAACTCCACCCTGGCAAGCAGTGCTGATGAGCAGCTAGCCTGAAAATGCTCAGATTGCGCAGAAGCAAAGCAAGTGTCCCCTGGAGTTAGCAATGCTGAGACAAGACGAGTGTCAGTGGAGTGATCAGAGCAGTGAGTGGGAAGAAACCACCACAGAGACAGCCTCTTCCACGGCCTGGCTTGAGGACGCACAGTCAAAATTCTGGAACAATATGCATCAGAAATGCATACAGCTTATGGAGATTACAGGAGGTCTGCGCTTGAACGGTTTTCTCTGTATGTTTTGCAATAAGCATGTGCAGCCCACAGAGGCCACCACAGACAGTACAGTGACAGTCCTGTCTCATCCCGCTGCCTCCTCCCCCAAGGGCCTAGTAGAGGTGCTCACAAGAGGAGAAAAGTTCTGTAAGAAAACAAAGGTGGAGCAAAGATGAGCCACTCCCACTCTGTGTTCGAGTACTGTCTGGACCGCAGGGGCGAGGGTGAGGGGACTGGAGAGACAGGGGACCGTCCCCTCTGCAGCCACACCTGGTGCCTGGCCGGCCTGAGCTGGGCACTTTGGTGAGCTCCCAGCCAGTGGTTCTCAGCACGACTGCCCTGCAGAGCCACCTGGGGACCTTGCACATATTTTGACGTTGTGCTGTGTCCTGGAGAACTAATGTCATTGGTCTGAGTGGAGACCAGGCTCAGGTGTTCTTTGAAAATTCCCCACTCTACACGCAGCCGGGGCAGAATGACAGCCACTGCGGTGGCCCCAGGTGGTGCCCTAGTCAGAGGCAGAGCTGAGCCAGCACAGGAAACAGGTCCCCTCAGACCTGGAGGCCACACCAGGCCGTCTCACCCCTGCTGGCCCCTTACCCTCCGGAGAAGATCTTCTCCACGTAGCCTCGCATGAACTCCCTGAGTGCCAGGGTCTCCTCATCCTGGGCTGACTCGGTGCTCTGGCTGGAAGAGAAGGACTCGTTGGAGGAGGAGCGGCGGTCCTGGTCCCAGGACGGGTGTGAGGGTGACTCGCCCATGTCATTCTCGCTGTCTGCTGACTCGGTGGTCTCACTCTCTGACGCGCCGTCGCCCAGGGAGCCGTCCCCATCCTGCAGCACGGGGGGTGGTGTCTCCAGGGGAGGGGAGGCAGGTGGCTCAGGCCCAAAGTCAACCAACGGGCCCACTGGGACCTCCGGGGCCTCCATGGTCGGGTGGGCTGTGGGAGGATGCCAGGGGAGCCCAGCAGACTGGCTCCCAGGGGCGTCAGCAGGAATGGGCCTCTGGAGCGGCTCACACGGCCCTAAGGCCTCTAGGATGGAAACAGAGACAGAGACATTATCACCACTCCTCGCATGCGGGAAACGCAGCCACGAGAATCCCAACTCAGTGAATCAATTAGGTCACACATTCCCTGTAAAGACAATAACCTCTGCAATTCCGGAATTTGGGATGCCTCTACGCCATCGTTCTCCTGTGGTCCACTTTGCTGTTAAACACCTGGTGTGTGGCAGGCACTCAATAAATACTTGTTAAATAAATGAACAAATAAACACCAACAATCAGCATTTCTCCGAGGCACATGAACGGACCTTCAGGGCACTGCACCTGCTGGTTTCCTTCTCGTTCCAGCCCACCAGACCCAGGCCCTCGCCAAGACCTAAAAAGGCCACCCTGGGCTGGGAACGGAGGATGACCAGGGGTGGTCTGCCCACCCACTCACCGTGTGGGAACCAGCGGCTACAGAAGAACCGCCCTGCTGAGCAACAGACACCTCACCTCCTGGGCTCCTTCCTCCTCCTCCACTCTTCCTCTCAAGACCCAGACCCATCCCAGGCTGGCAGAGCCGTGTCCCAGAGCAGCACTCGCCTTACCTCCCGTGGCGTCTAAGCACGACATTCGCCACTGGGACCCACCCCTCCTGCCTGACCCTCCCCCTGCGCTGCAGCCACCCTGGACATGACATTCCCCTTCCTGCATCTGTGTCCTCGCCCCTCAGGCTGGGTGGTCCTCTCTCTGTCCCTTGTCCCTCTCCTTCTTCCCCCATACCCCCTAAAACTCTATTCACCCCTCAGCCTCTGCCATGTCTTCTGAGAAGCTTCACTCTACCCCTATTCACAATTAACGACTGATTCCTCTGTGGGCCCCCAGCATTTTATTTAGACTCATTTATTTATAATTCTGCTTGTTTTACTGATAGGAGTATCTCTGTTTACCCACTAAAGTATGCACACACACACACCCCCCAGGTGGGACCATGCCCTGGCCACCTCTGAAGCAATCCTAGTCCCCAGCGCACACTCCTGACTAAGCCAGTGTCTGCTATATGTTTGTGGAATGAATGAACAGACTGGATCACGACCACAATTGAAGGGTGGAGGGAGTCGGCAACGTAGGTCGCACGGCACAGGGCTGGAGTTAGAATATTCCCTTCTAAACCAGGCCTCCTGGCTGCTCCTTTAGGAGGCACCTAGGGACCTTCCTCACCATATGAGGGGCAGACAGCTAAGCAGGACATCAAAGCCCTCCAGAGGGCCAGACCCTCAGAAGAAGAGCTCATCTCCAACTTCAGCCCTGCCCCTGTCAGACCCCAAATATCTCAGACAATGCCTGCCAGAAGTGGCTGTCAATACTGTTGAACTGAACATACCTTCTGAGGACAATTCAGTAGCAGAATAGCATTTACTGCCTCTTGAGAGCTTAATGTTCACAAATCGATTACGAATTCTTCCAAATTCCCCAGACAGGGGTATTTTTAAATACCCTGAGTCAGGAAGAGGGAACGGCTGGCTCGAGGTCACAGAGTGGTGATGGCACATGTCCAGAGAGCCCCACAAAGCCGGCCTCGGTGAAGAAAAGAGAAGCATAAACCTCAGCTCAAAAGAACTTCCTAGGCCAGGACAGCTACAGGGGCTCCGATGGGCTCAGAGGACGACCATTACAGCGCAGGGAGCTTGAGATCAAGGAGCAGCCGGTCTGGGTCTCCCCTGGCCAGCCGGACCCTCTAGCCACGGCTCCTGCTCTCCAGGTGGGCCCAGAGCCCCTCCTTGACCTCATTCTCAGACTCTCCAAGAACAGAAAACCATACCTGTACTAACATGCCTGGTATTAAAAATGGAAAACCACACCCTAGGAACATGTTTGCAGTAAATATGATAGGGAAATTGAGTTAATCATACCTATATTATAAATTCACACAACTCTAAAAAATCTATATTCTAATAGATACACAAACTATTCAAATACGTAAGGCACACAAAAGGAAAAACTATTAAAGGCTTAGACAATTCTTCAACCCACGCTAATAACCATACATATAACGCAAATCAAAACAACAAGGTACCAACTTTTACTACTAAACTAGCAAAAATTTAAAAATTATACTCCAAATACTGGTAAAATTATAGTAAAACTAATATTCTCAAATGCTACTGGCAACAGGGATAAGTAATACTTTAAAAAGCGATTTCTTATTTTTCTCTCCTCTGTTTCAGGAATTCAAAGGCTTGGAATTTATCCTAAGAAAATAATTCAAAACACACAAAAACAGTTATGTGGAGAAAAATGCTCACTGCAATAGTATTTATCATCCTGATAAGCTAGGGGGAGAAAAACATCTAAATATAGCAAAATAGCAAATAAGTTTCAACAATCTGATACAATAGTACTCAGCGTATGATGCAATTAGGAAAATGTTCACTTTATAATTAAGTAAACAAAATGTCCTGCAGTCAGCACACGTTTCCCAAAGGCCTACCGCCTGGATACTGCTCCGAAGGAAATTGAATGTTACCAGGGTTACGGTTACACGCACATGACAAAGGACTGGAAGAGGCGACTTACCCTTTCATTTTGTTCCTTATCATAACAATGCAGTTGGCAAACAATAACAATTCAGAGGGAAAATGAAAACAAGATTCTGGGTCTTGAGACCTTCCCAGCGGTCAGAAGCGCCTCCATCTGCCACGGCACAGGAGGTTCCAGATCAAGCTGGATGATCAGGCTATTTCTGATCCAGCCCCAGGCCCTCTCTGGGCTGGCCAGATGCTCTCCAGCGCCCTTCAGCTGGGAAGTGCTGTGAGCGTGAGTCACCCTTTCCCAGGAGCCCGAGTGCTGAGTACCTCCTCTGTGGGCTAGGGAAGGAGGTGACAAAATCTCAGGAGAGGCAGCAGAGTGGGTGGCAGGGGGACTAGTCCTGGGCACTGCTGGCTGTGGTGTGCATCCTGGGCCCTGTGCAGGGCCATGTGTCACCCCTGCCCCCAGACTCCACCCCATCCCCCACCCCCACCCCTGGACCCCTCAGCTCAGGGGTCTCATCTCTCTCGGGCTCACTTATGGAGCCAAGATGATGGGGTGAAGTGACCACATGGGGTCAGGGCCTGGGAAGCAACCCCCACCCTCCTCCTCCAGGTAGGAAAGGTAATTATGGGCCCCCAGGCAGGACAAGGTGACGACCACTCTCATACTCCAGGGTCACAAACCCCAGGTAGCTACCCCAGCCAGCTGCAGAACAAAGAGGAAGTAGTTCAGGGGGACAGCTGCACTTTCCCTGCTCAGAGTCAGCCAGGCACTGCCATTTGGGAATGCAGGCCCAGCAGCACCAGATCTTCTAGAGTTTTCTAAGGAATGCTGAAATCCATTGTGAAATCTTCCAATTTTCAACACTGGCAACTAATTTAAATTTATTTCAAAACACTTTGGGGGCCAAAAAAACTGGATTGCCAATCTACTTGCTTTGTTCTATATACAAAGAGACGCTGAGACCCTGAGAAACAGGGTTTTCAATCACGGAGGAGTCTCTGTTACTACGGAGCACGGATATTAAAAATGCCTGTGCACAGACTTGAAGCAGCACAAACCTCCCTGCAACTGCACTTCGTGATTCACATCTTAGGCCCTATGGCAGAAGTTTCTACCAATGAAATTAGGCCAGAATTCTAAGTCAACCTGCAACTTCCAGCGCCCTTATGAGATGTTACAACCATCATCCATTCCACAAATACTTATTGAGCACCTACTATGAGTCAGCTACTGTGCAAGGAACTAGGAATACAGCCACTAGTAAGACCTTACAGAGCATCTGGTTGTGTGTGTGCATCTAGTAGGGGGCAGGGAGAGGGGAAGAGACAATTAATAAAATAAAAAAACCAAGCAAGAGCTTCTGCAGCACTAAATGCGACACAGCCGATCTCAAGATGTCCCTGGGAGTGCTGAGAGGTGGCTTCTTTGGACTGGGAGGTCAGGGAGGCAGATCTCTGAGCTGAGAGGGAGGAGGGAGAACCAGCCTTGAAAAGAGGAGGGTTTTCTGGGCAGAAGGAACAGCAGGCCCACAGGCCTTTGGAAAGTTCAAGAACCAGGAAGGCCAATGAGGCTGGGAGCAGCTGCTCAAGGCAGAAGAGGCTGCTGGCATCTGCATTCTGGAGGGAGGTTTCCTAAGTGCCTGCTGCAGTCCCCAGCTGCAGAAGGAACTCACGAGATTGCCCGGGTGCTGCTGCTTGGCCACATCGCTGCGGAGCTTTGCTCAAACTGATTTCTCCAGTACCCCAGAGCAACCACAGCTGTGACTTCTCTAGCAGGTTGGCCTTGAGCAATCAGACTAGGGCTCCCTGGGGGAGAATCTGGAACTTTCTGTGACCCTGCCCCTTGCCACCAACCTCCAGCAATGCCCTCTCTTTTAGTGTTCCCAGGAACTACCAAACTTGCTGCTCCTCCCTCCAAGAGGAGAGCCTGCAAAACCTTACACCTGTGGTCCCCAACCCAACCCCCGCGATACACTCCCCCCCATCCTCCCCCGCTCCGTCTATGGAAAACCTGTCTTCCATGAAACCAGTCCCTGGTGCCAAAATGTTGGGGTCCGCTGCCTTACACAGCTGGGACACAAAACACACACAGCGTCACATGCATATGCACCTGGTTCATCTCTCATCTTAAAACTGAAGTAAGTCAAGGCTGGGAGAGGCTATGCAGGGCTGCACCCGCACAGCCAGGAAGTGACTGAGCCCAGAAGCCAAAGGCAAGAGCAGCTGCAAAGTGGGTGGGCCCCACCCCTTCCAGCCACATCTCAGGTGCTTCCAGAGGATGCATTTCTAGATGTGGAGATGCTGGCCAAGGGACGTGCACATTATTAAGGCTTGTGACAGGTATTGCCAAATTACCTTCCCAGAAGCCTGTCCATGGCAATACACGTGTGTGGGTTTTATAGCTGAACCTTCATTTCAACTGTGAGGTGGAAACACCACCGAACCCCAACCTCAGAGCTCTGACCGATGTGTTTGGCTCTTGGTGTCAGTGCAGGGTGTACACAAAAGGGCAAGTGCATTGTGCAGAGGAGGCAACTGGGACCTAAGGGACCACCTGCGTCTCTGATGGAGGCCTGAACTTTCTTCCCTCCCCACAATCCCTGACGAAGGCACCTGCGGGATGGCTCTACCTGAAGGCTGGCCCAGACTAGGAGAAGCTCCCCGCCTCTTCCTTGAGTTCAGCTCCATCAGAGTTGAACTGGGAAACCATTTAAATCTGTGCCCCAGTTTCCTATTTTTGAAAAACATGAATTTGAATTTTTGTTTTCCCTAATCAGTAGGATGGTTACCGAGATAAATGAGGCACTATATGAAAGGTCCTCCTGGCTCAAGGGGAGAAGCTGAAGGTCTCCCCCGCCGTGGCCACATGAGACAGTGAAAAGGAGAAACTGAGGCCGATATCAGACTAGTTTACTTTTTAAGGAACAACTGTATAAAAACATTAAATTTTGAGGAAATCCATCATGTCCCCGTGGCAGTATTATTGATTTTACTCCCAGTTTAGAGATGAGAAACCGGGGGCTAGAGAAGGCATGTGTGCGGCCTGTGTGGGGACCTCGGGTCGATGGCACCTTCGGCATCGTGTTCTGACTTGGGCACCCCACACTTTTCTGGAGCCACCTTCGTAGACAGATACTGCCTACTACGACTAGAAGAGACAGCCTGGCTCGGGGGAGCCCCAAATCCTCATCACATGAGCACAGCCCAAGGAGCTGGGGGTGCTTTTAACCTAAAGCTGTGGTTCCCAAAACACCTAAGCAAACTCAGAGAGGCGCCACAAGATAGATCAATTTCTCGAGGGAAACACAGCAATACTGGATACCTGTAGGACAGAGCAAATTACTAGCCTGAAGTGGTTCACAGTTTTACCGTTAGGTCATGCTTATGTTCCTTTCGATGACATCATAATCTTTGCAAAGCTGTATTATATTTCCAGCAGTTCACCACGATAGAAAGTATTGCACAAAAGTAAATGTGGAAGGGAAAGAAGGGGGCTGTATCGAATCTGACGCCAGGGATAGAGAAGTTGTGCTGAACCCAACGGCACAGGTGTCCTGTTCACAGGTAATGATGTGGTTTAATAATGACATAAAAATATTTTTTCTTTCAAATGATCTTTTCAAAAGGTGTGGTATGCTGAATAGTGGTCCCCAGAGATGTCCACATCCTAATCTCCAGAACCTGTGAATGTTACTTTACATGGCAGAAGGGACTTTGCAGATGTGACTGAGTTAAGGACCTTGAGATGGGGGATTACCCTGGATTATTCAGGGGAGCCCCATGTCATGACAGGGGTCCTTATAAGGGGGGCCAGAGTGTCAGAGTCAGGAGATGTGACGATCCTTGCTGCTGGTTTTGAAGATGGGGGAAGGGCGGCAAGCCAAGGGATACAGGTGCCCCCAGAGCCTTCAGCAGGAACCAGCCCTGGCAACACCCTGACTTTAGCTCAGTGAGACTGATTTTAAACTCTGACCACCAGAACTGCAAGACAGTAAATGTGTGTTCTTTAAAGCCACTAAGTATGTGTCAATTGGTTACAGCAGCAATAGGAAATTAATGCAAACAGCTAGTCTGTTGTTAGGACATAAATACTTATTAAGTTTGGACTATTAGGTATTTGTTTTAGCCTAGGAGTGCCAGGAAAAAATTACTTGAATTACTTCAAGTAAAAAGTACTTGAAGGCCCTGTGAAAGTTTGGGGATCTCTGGCCTCAAAAGAAGGCCCTGGGGCGCACACCCAACACCGGAGGCAGAGAAGTGCACGTCAGATCCCTTTCTAGCACTTGAGCTTCCAAACCAGGACTTTGCATTGACCCCTGTAAAACCAGATTCTTCCCAGCACTCCGGCTCACTCAAGCACGTGGAGACTTTGATTTTTACTTCCTGCTATCACACACACATCACTACAGAAAAGTTGGGAAAGAGAAGGAGGGAAAACCTCTTAATTCCACCATGCCAACATAATCACCACCTTGTTTTTGTATATTCCCTTCTGGAAGGTCTTTGTCAACAGGCAAGTATCTTTCACCATCTCAATGCCAAAAGAAATCTGAATCTTTATTTTGTATCTAGCTCGTGGCCCTCTCTCTTGTGGCCTCTACAAACACAGGTGACCCTACTGGATAGGGCCTTCCCCAGTCAATCCCCTGAATAGTGCTTTGCTGTAACCTGCTCTCCAAGTGGGTCTGGGCTTTCATGCAGGAATCAGGCGAAGCAAACTCCTGGCTTAGATTTCTGGTCTCCGTGGCTGTCCTGAGATAAGTGCCCTTGATCAATTATTAGATTACTGTTATCTGTTTTTGTTCAGCTATTAAACAGACATAAACAGTTTCCAGGAAAATTGTGCCTCACTGAAATAGCTAGAGGAGAGGGAGAAGAAGGCAGGAAACCCACGGAGGACAGTATTTTACTTCCCTGAACATGGTGCTAAATGCAATCACTCCGTAAGGAAACATACCACTGTGAACACGATGGATAACAACGCCAATTGTTGAGGTCCCACAGAAGCCTCAGCACCAGCCCCTGTGCACCAGTGTCAGCACTGGCGGAGCCTCAGAATCTCAGGGTGCGGGAGGCGGGCAGCGATCACTTCCACGTTCCCCAGCCTGCTGTCACCAGTCTCAGCAGTGCAGGGGCTCCTGTCGGCACCTGGTGAACACACTCCATCCTTCCTGACTTGAAATAAGAACCACAGGGGGCTGGCTTGGGCCCTGGCTGTGAGTACACGTGCCGATGAAGTCCCTGGAGCCCGGCCACACAGCACCCAGCTGGACGGCAGCCACCGGCCGAGGTACACAGAAATGGGCCTCCTGAGGCTCAGAACCTCCCTCTCACACCACAAGACACAACAAGGACCTTCATCTGCCTGTGCCAGAAGCTGGCTAGCTCAGCACTAGTGCTCCTGACAAAAAGATCCACTCGTCACTCTGGGCTGGGTGATGAGTGACCTTGCCTTGGAATCAGGAAGGGATTTTTGGCTGTTTGGTCCTACGAAGCGTTAGTTGTTCCAATGCATGAAAACGTGTCAAGTAACAGGAAATATCACTGATGTCCTTTTAGATATTGGTGTGTTCAGGTAGCTGTTCAGACAGATTTACATCCATTTAATATGGATCTAGAGCAATGTACGGGCCAATGGAATCAAATAAACCCATTACTGTAGTTGGGCAATGAATTTAGTTGAGTCTCCTGGCAGCCAAAGCAAAAAAGGAAAGCATCCTGGGTCATAACATTCTTTTGATTTTGACAAATTCATCTGCTGAGTAACTTTTTCTAGACACCGAATTTAGAAATGCATTTGTCTAGAAGGTCCGCATATGCAAAGATGCTGATTATTGTAATGACAAGGTCTCTAACAAGGTTCTACAAAAGATACTGAGAAGTTGAAACAGACATTTCTTTCAATGACTCCAAAAATCTTAAGGCATGAATTAAATCAATTTGGTACAGGTATTTGTCTGGTTGGAGCTTGCTACTAGGTGAAGACAAGATCTCCATGATACATGAGATATGACAGTTAATATGCCCATGGCAGTGCCTCTCCCTCAAATACCAGATGTCTCAGGAGGGCTTTTGACAAGTGCTGGGTCACAGACCATTCATGCTGTGCTTGCATTCTCTGAGGAGGGCCTGAAGTGCTGACATCTGATTTGATGACCAAAATAGGATCCACGTGCTGTAGGTTACCAGGGAGGGAGAATTGTCACTCTGCCGTGAATGCTTAAGAGCCTGGCTTCATTCCCCTGGCACAGACAGCAGCAGCGTCTTAGCCATATGCAGGGCCACTCTCGTGGGAAGTACTGCCCAGTGAGACAACACTGTCAGGGTCGCAGACAAGGAGAGCAGTGGGGCAGCTGCGGCCCACTGCCCATGCCATGTGCAGACCCACCAGGCCCCACTGGCTCGAACGAGGCAGTGTCTACAAGGGAGAGCTTCTGAGCTGGGCGTGTGGCAGGAGTGTTCTGGTTTCTGAATGTCTGGGCTACTCCGTTGACTGTACCACCGCAGGGCCCAGGGTCACTGATCTTAGGACAACACCCCACCAACGTCAGTTCCCTGTTTTCTTCACTGTGGGACTCCCAGGGCTAGAGCAGGGCCGGGCCAGGGAGAGATGCTCACGGAATACTTGATATTGTTGGAAACTCACAGTTCAGGGCTCCAAGACGAGCTCCACCCACACAGGCTGCCTTCGGATTGCTCCTCCTCCACGCCCACCACGGCAGTTCGCGAGTCAGCCACCGCACCTGCCCACCCGGGGCCCAGTGACGCCACACTCTTCCTCCCACTGCCCTGTGCGCTCAGTGAGGGGAGAAAAGCAGTTTAAGGAAGACTGTCAGAAAAACGCCCTGCTGATTTATTTTGTAACTGGAAGGAGAAAAAGCTATACGATCATTTATTGGTCTTTCGATTTAAAAAAAAGGTAGAACCCTGACTCTAAGCCATTCTGCTAGGCAGCGTGAGAGCGGAGACAGCACAATTCCTGACCACAGTGGGCTTGCCACAGAATCCAGAAGCAAAGAAACACCCAGTCGACAACTCAACTAACTCACAAACACGCTTTCTGTGTAGGCGCTTTGTGCAGAGCACGATGCAAACAAGAGTCATTCACAGACTCAATCTTCAAAAACTGTACACAGGAGAAAGAATAAGACAAGTGTCTAAACAACTGAGCAGTCGGGCAGAGGGGCAGCTCCATGCAGGGGACAAAGGGCTGCAGCAGAGGGCAAGGGCATCTGGGGACCCGCGTCTCGGAAGGCTGGGCCAATTTCTGGTGGGTAGAGAGGGGAAGGGAGGCTTCCCTGGAGGGGGATCAGCATCGGGAAAGCCGTGGCAGCCCCACAGGCTGGGCTGAGAAGCCCCGTGGTCTCCCGTGCTAAGTTGTGTGGAATGTACTGTGAGAGTCTGGGCTGGAAACCAATTTGAGATCATGAAGCAGAGACACACACAAAGCACAGAACCATTTAGAGGGCAGAGAAGGGCTGAGCTGCGTGCTGACAAGGCCAGAGAGGTCCAGAAGGGGACTCAGGTATGTACGGGGGAAGAGAAAAAGCTCAATTTCCCCACAGCCCTGCACAAGCATCAGCTCAGAGGTCTGAGTGGGCCTGAGAGCTCACACTGGTCAGGAGGCTGGTTCCCAGCACCTGGCTGTCGCACTGAAGAATTACAACTCACAGCCTGTACAGAAGAGCTCTCTGAATCACCACGGGAAGCAGCGAGAAGGAAGCTGTTTAACAATACGTACTAACACTAGTTAGGAAAACATTTCTCTTTTCCTGTTTGTAGCTATTAAGTGAACTCGAATATCTGGCTCTATTATACAAATGGAGGCATACCTGTCAGGTGATGCATTATGATTTGCTTTCTTTAAATGAATTGCAGTGTTTGACAAGCAAAAGCCATTACATTATGACCTAAAACTCACTTGCTGGAAAAATGTGATTTTTTTTTCCTATTGGTAGCTATGAGGCCTTGTTGAATTTCTGGATCTAAGACACAAATGAAGCATACTTGTCAAAAGATGCACCATTATCTGTTTTCTTTTAGTGAGTTGAAGTGTTTGACAAAGGAATACTCTTACATTAAGAACTAATCCACTTGCTGTGAAAACATGATTCTTTAGCCATTAGAAGGTATAAGGCCAAGTTCAATACCTGGCTCTAAAACACATATTAGCATACTTGTCAAAAGATGCAACGTCATCTGATTTCTTTTAGTGAATGGAAGCATTTAAGAAGGAAGTTTTTTAACAATATGAAGTAACATTTGTTAGGAAAACATTTTTCTTTACCTGTTTTTAGCTATTAGGTGAACTTGAATATCTGGCTCCATTATACCAATGGAAGCATACCTGTCAAAAGTGGCACCATTATCTGATTTCTTTTAGTCAACTGAAGTGTTTGACAAGGAAACACCATTACATTATGACCGAATCCACTTGCTGTGAAAACCTGATTTTTTCCCTACTGGTAGCTATAAGGCCAAGTTGAATATCTCTGAGAAAACCAAGACAATAGGCGGGGTGGGGGGCGGGGGGGCGGGGGGGCAGGAGAGAAGGACAGCAGACGTAGACCTCATTTTCAAAAGGGGAAGCAGTGGATTCTGTGAAGCAGATTAAGTGAGATATCCAAGCCAGGCGAGTGCCTAGAAAGAGGTTACTGAGACAATGGCTTTGCGAGTACTCAGAAAGGGAAGCGGTGTGGGCTGAGGCTGCAAGCCAGCGCTGAGCGAGCTCTGGAGTTGTGGTTGTGTGAGTTACAGACTCGGAGATCAAAGTATAATAAATAGTACCGTGCTGCAGAAAGAGAACACTGGGCTTTAGCAAGGTACTTAAACTCATTGTTTGTCTTTGAGGACAAGACAGAAAAACAAGGCCTAAACATTGTGTTATTAAGTGTATTTATAAATACCACATTTCATGATCCTAAAATGCACTTTTAAAAAATTTTTTTGCATTTTAAGGTCTCTGAAATCAGCTATGTCTTACTGCTGTGTTCAACTAGCCCTACCATGACTCAGCTGTCACATTCTGGAGACAAGAGTGGACCCTCCTTTTCTTCTTTAAAGCAATTAAAAAAATAAATACATAAAGTGCAAAATCATAATCATACTACTCACTGAATCTTCCCAAAGTGAACATGCCCACGTAACCACCACCTGCCCAGGACACAGAACATTACCAGTCCCCCATGCCCTCTGGAGCACTCTGGAGAAGCACAACGCAGGATAATACCGTACAGAAACCACGGACTTTGACGGTGCTGAGATAACTTCAGAAATATGGGCCTCTGAATGTGAAGAAGCTTTAGAAGTATTTCAACCAATTTATTTTGCTTATATTTTCTTCATTATTATGGAGAAGAGTGATATACAATAATAATCTATGTCTAATTAATTCTAAAGGATATTCCTTCAGTAAGGATAAAATAAAAATTCCGAGTGACAAGAAAACCCTTGCAATAGTTTAAGTGGCAGTGCTTAATCTTTCTTAGCAGTGCATAAAATAATGGCAAATCTTACAACCGGCGAGGTCTTACATTTGATGAATTAGGGTGGCTGGGCCAGCTTACCCAAAGAGCCAACATGGAACGATGTCTCCATCTCTAACGGAGCAAACATTAGTGCAGGCCCCAACCCACAACTTTATTAATTACTCAGATCTGAATGCAAATAACACGTTGATGGAGAACTCGGGGAACATAAAGCTGAGAAGGATAGTTAGAGAAGGACACAACTGGGACCCAGAAGGATTCTGGCAGACTGTAGCAGTGGCCTGGGTCTAAAAGATGCCTCTTACGAGGAAATTTGTTCGTTCGCTGGACATTGGCCGAGTGCCTTCTGCGTACCCGGCATGATGTGGAAACAACATGGTTTCTGCTCACAAATGATTAGCGAGGTAGTTTGACATCTTGATCCAAAGTTACACAAGTACAATACAGAGAGGCAGCTCATTAGTTGATGGTCCGCTTGCTATGAGTCAATGTGTCGCTCACAAAAACAACAAACTCTAAGCTGACCTTTAGACGCACTGACAAAAGTACCTGACCCAAAACCATGGTGATTTCACTGGTTCTGCTGGTCGGACTGCTCCTGGAACATTCTGTTCAACTCCACACCTCAGAAGGAAGGATCAGCTTTCCTTCCCACAGCGCTACTGTGGGGAACCACGTCCAAGCACACTACAACTCACTGTCTTCCTCAATCCTAAACCCAAAGCAACCTGTTAGCATTCATCGTTTTAGAAAAAACAAACTTGCAAAGGCACTTTCATTCAATAAATGCTTGTAAGACTTTTAAAAAGATGGCAGGAAAAGGGAAGAGCTATTGAGAATGTGCAGAGCGTCCAAAACCCAAACCCAAACCCAAACCCGCCAGCATCGTTAGGAGTCTAACAATCGCACCAGGTGAGCAGCGGTGGGGAAGTCGAGGAAATTTACTGGGGGGTGGGGGGAGTAACCTGGGAGACAAGACAAGACAGTGGCCTTCAAATCTGAGAGCGTCATGACGTGACGAGGGAGTGGACTGTTCTGCGCAGCTCAGAGGGGAGCCGAGCCCACCGGTGCAGTCCCAGCGAGGTGGCAGCACTAGCAACCGGACCAGTCCCGTGCGGTCTCCTTCTTAAGGAAGCCAGAGTGTCTGCTTGTTCACAGGTTATTAACAGGGGGACGCCACTGGACCTCCAGGGTTTCTTGCCATTTCCCTTCTGAGGAACATTCTATGAAGCTCAATGCAGTGTTTCCTCACTGCAACTGTCACAGTGGTTATATCCAAACATAGGCCCTGTTTTATGACCTCCAGGAAGAAGGAAACATCTAAATTAGTTCACAGTTCACAGGAAAAAGAGATAAGGACCATTTGCTGGTTCCCCAACTCAGTGGGAGGATAAGCTAGGTTACGTTCTCCCGAAGACGACCTCACAAGACCGTGGCTTCCTCGGGTCTGTTTCTAAACCACTGTGATGGGCCAGGCTCTGTGCTAAGAGCCGGGGCACAGCAGTGGAAGAGACACAGGCTCCGCCGCACAGAGCACAGTCTAATGTTTCTGCTGCCCTTGACTCAGCAACAATGCAGAAGGCTCCAGACCAAGTCCCACTCTACCACGCTGCCGAAAAACAGAAGGATCGAGGAGTTCAATCAGCCCAAGTGGACCAGGGTGGGAGAAAATGGACTACTATGGCTATAAATCAACAGCTCCCCCAGAGGCGAAGTCTTTGAAATTTCTTATGTTTTTCAAGAGTTGTCCTAAGTCCCAACTCAAAAGTAACCTCACACAAGCACATAGGTGTGCGTTTTACTAAGTTTAATTTATCATGGGAAATTCCTGAGTCAATTGCTGAGCCCTCGAGTTTAAGGCACTGAGATGGAATGTGTTCTCTATCAGTTTTCAGTGTTAACTTACTAAGTTGGTTCCACTATAACCAAACGTTAGAACCCACTGCAAGGCACACCCTCCCTGGGGGAGAAGCTGCACTTCTTTAACAACAGGACACAACTGACAATTTGAGCAGCTGAATTCAGTTTAGACAAAGACTGACTTGGCCTTCTATCCTTTTAGGTTATCTGGCAAAATAAATGAATATTGCCCTAACCCTTGGTATAGAGATAGGAGCACTTAATTATTGGACTGGGATAGGCTCCCTAAAAGATTTAGGACTTGGGCCTTTTCCAGAGACCCAAGGGAGGGAGGGATGGACCTGAACCAACCTCCATTCTCTTTGGGCTTGGTGCTCGGCTCCCACTGGCCCAGTGAAAGGCCAGAGCAAACAGCTGTGCGCAGAGGACACTTGCATCTCTGTGGGAGAAGAGACAACAAATCCTCCTGGACCCAGGGATCGCCTGGCAGGCCTCACTGAGCCTTCTGCTTAAAAGCCAGTCATGTCCATCCCCGCCTACTCATGACACCTGTCATCTCTGGCTGGTGGTCAAGGCACTCTGCTGGTCAAAGCTGCCCACGCAGCTCTCCAGTAGCCAAATGCAGAGGGGATGCTGTCGCTATCAAAAAGCAAGCTCTAAGCTGGGCACGGTGGTGCACACCTATAGTCCCCAGCTACTCAGGGAGCTGAGGTGGAAGGATAACTTGAGCCCAGGAGTTCTAGTCCAGACTGGGCAACATAGCAAGACCCCATCTCTAAAAGAAAAAGTAACCTCACATAAGCACTTGGTTGTGGGCTTCTCTCTCTCTCCCTCTCATACACACTCTGTGCCTTTGCTAATGCTTGCTTAATTTCCCTACACACACTACCCACCTCCCTCTGGCTAAATCCCATGGGCAACTCAACACCTGCCCCTTAGTATCAGAGAAATCTGAAAACCGTTACTGTGTTATGCTGGTGTTTTCTACGGGTCATTGGTGGTCCTTTGAAATCCTCCCTAACGTTGCTGAAACATGTTTAACAATATTTTAAGAGTCTATCTGTTTAATCTATCCTAAGGCAATAACCCCAAACATGCCCCCAAAAACCTATATGCAGCAGTATTTATAAGAGTAATAAAATGAAAATAACCTAAATGCTCAACAAGAAGAAAATTATGTAAATTTTGCTACATTAATTCTGGTACTTCACTGAACTATTAGAGAGAAAAATAATGACAACATGGCATCGTGAAAAATATTTATGTGAAACGAAAATGAAATTAAAAGTGAAAAATCGAGATGTAAAATTATACATTCCTTGTGGTTACAACTATATAAAAACAGTATAGGACAACACACGACTGCCCACCCCACCCTGCCTTCTTATGCTGTTGCTACATGGGTCAAGTGCCCTCATAAAGAAAAAAAAAGTCAAATGGCTAAAGTACTATGCAAATTCTAAACGTTATTGATATTAGGCATGTGAAGAACGTTCAGTACACGAATCAACAGGGCAGTGGAAACTCTGAAGATCACATCCGCATCGAGGCCCTGGAGAAAACGGCCACTTCAAAAGTTCTGCTTCGCCACTTCTGTCGTCGGTCTTCATCAGTGCCAACAAGTATAGACGGAAAGTCAGGGACACAGAGTTGGTGGAATCAAGAGTCCACACCTTCAGAAAGTCTTTTAACAAAGAATTGTTCTGACAATGAAAGCTCTGCTTTTTGAGAGATAGCAGAGGATGGAGAGAGAGATAAGGTCTCAAAGTTTTAATAACTTCTTCCTCAAGCCCAGATCGGATTCTGCAGCACAGGGCTACACGCGGGTGACTACCTGGATGCACACACTTGATATCACAGACTAAAGATCCCGCGCTCTCAGGAAAACCTTGCTCCACTCCTCCGTCTGTACCTTTTCTAATATTCCTGGTACAGAGGAATAAAGTTCATTTGGTTACAGGTGAACCATTCACCTCCGCCTGGAGGCTGGACGGGTGCCAAGCACCTCCCTTCTCTCCCTGCAGGGCACACCTGACTCAACCCTGCATATCAGGTGCTTATGTTCACTCTTACCTAATCACTCACTCTTCATTTTCCTCTTTCCCCATACAAATCACCATTTTCCTGGGCTAGATACATCCTGACTTCCTCATTTCTTTGTTTAGTCCAGATTTCTCTGTTAAATGCCTCTAAACCGTGTGTCTTCTGATTTCCTTATGGTTATGAGCAAGATGGAGCAGGCACACCCTCCACCCTGTCTCCCCTGCTGAATGTGGGTAAAAAACCTGGACAGAACACTCAGAACAGCTATTTGAGGCCTCTGAAAATCAAACAGTAGCAGGTAGATGAGGGGAAAAGACCAGAATTTGAAGTACCAACAAAGTTGTGGGGAGTCTGCCATTTCTCCCCATCTGGTATCCCCAGCCTGGACCACATACAACCAGACGCCTGCAAGTGGGCGGGGGGCCAGGGTCCAGGAGAAACCCTCTAGTTCCAGCTTAAGGAGCAGGAGAGGGGCTGCCTGGTTTGCAGACACAGTGCGCCAGATCCCCGGGGGTTTTCCTTGTCTCTGGTCTTGCTCTTCTCCACGGCCTCACACCCCACCCCAGGCAGCTCCACCACAGCCTCGGGAGCAACAGTGACAGCAGCAGCAGAAGGTTTGGCCTGCAGGGGCCTGAGACTCCAGGGAGGGGACCTTCCAAAGAGGGTGAAACACCTGCCTGTTTTTTCTCTCTCTGTCCTCTTCTTGCTTGGCTACAAAAACAAGCTCAGTCATGGGAAAAGCACGGCAGAACATGACCAATAAAGCCCCTGCCTTCTGGCCCAAGGACCAAAGGGGGAGGCCCAGGGAACCGGAAAGTACCGTAGAGACTGCAGAGAGGGAGGAGCTCAGGAAAACAACCCCATAAAGGTGTTATGAGCGAATGGATACAGCCCTCATACCACAGGCTCTGAGCACTGAAGGTCAGTGCCCTGGTCCCAGACCGGCCACGGACTGGCACAGAGGGACAGATGTGAACAGCCAGGCAAAGCTTGGAAAGCACTGCTGACACTGAAACCACAGACGCCTGGTAAGGACGCAGAACCTGAACCCAAACTGGTAAAGTGCCCGCTAAAACAAAGGTATCAACATTCTCCATAGGATTCTCATAACACAGTGTCCAAAATGTTCAGGAACAATCCAAAATCACTCAGCATACAAAGAACCGGAAAAATCCTCAACTCACATGGGAAAAGATAATCATTAGATTAATGGAGATAACACAGCTATTGGAATTAGGTGACAAAGACTTCAAAGCAGCTATTGTGAAAAACACTCCAAGAAGTAAGGAGGAATATTCTTGACATAAAGGGAAAGGTAAGTGTCAGGAAAGAAACAGAAGAAATAAAGAGAATCACATGAAAATCTCAGAACTACAAATACAGCAACTGAAAATTTAAGAACCTGCTTGATAGGCTCCATAGCAGAACGGAGGTGGCAGAGGAAGGAGTCAGTGAACATGAAGAGAGATCAATAAAAATTACCTAATCTGAATAACAGAGAAGGAAAAAAGATTTAAAAGAAATGAACAGAGCCTTGGGGACCTGTGGGACAATACCAAAGGACCTAACATATGTGTCATTAGAGTTCTGGAAGGAAAGGAGAAAGAGGGCATAAAAAAATATATATTTTTTTCTTTTTTTGAAGAACTAATGGCTGAAACTCACCAAATTTGGTAAAGAACATAAACCTGCAGATTCAAGAAGTTCAGTGAACCCAAAACAGGATAAACCCAGAGAAATACACATCCACATACACCATAATAAAACTGCTGAAACACTAAAGACAAAGAACAAATCTTGAAAGCAACCAGAGAGAACTGACGCATGACCTACAAGAGGCTAAGAATTCAAGTGACTGGAGATTTCTCAACAAAACCCACAGAAGCCAGAAGGAAGTGAAACAACATTTTTAAAGTGCTAAAAAAAAAAAAAAATTCTCCAAAAATAAAGGTGAAATGAAGACATTCTGAAGAGAATTTGTTGCCAGCAGACCTGCTCTAAAAGAATTTATAAACGTCTTTAGACAGAAGAGACATAATACCAGAAGAAAACATGGAACATCAGGAACGAAGGGTAAAAGAAAAGGTAAAAATCTGGATAAATAGAACAGACTATTTTTATCCTCTTGAGTTCTTTAAAATATGTTTCATAGTTGAAAACAAAAATTATAATATTGGCTGATGAGGTTTTCAGTGTATAAAGAAGTAATACATATAAAAACGGCAACATAAATGGGAGAGGATCAAGAACCCATGTGGCCAGGTTTCTACATTCCACTTACAGTGATAAAATACTGACTGTAAGTAGACTGTGCAAAGTATGTGTATCGTAATCCCTAGAGCAAACACTAAAAACAATACCTAAAATAAAAAACCTGATGGATAAATTAAAATGGAATGCTCAAACATATTCAAATAATCCTGAAGAACGCAAGAAAGGGAAAACAGAGGAAAGAAAAATAAAGGGAACAAACATAAAACAAGTAATAGATTGGTAGACCTAAATCCCAACATAGAAACAATTACATTAAATGTAAATGGTGTAAATGCACCAATTTTTTTTTTTTTTTTTTTAGAGACAGGGTCTTGTTCTGCTGCCCAGGCTAGAGTGCAGTGGCGTCATCACAGCTCACTGCAGCCTCAAACTCCTGGGCTCAAGTGATCCTCCTGCCTCAGCCTCCCATGTAGCTGGGATTACAGGCACCACCACACCCAGCTAATTTTTCTATTAATATTTTTCACAGAGACAGGGTTTTGCTATGTTCCTCAGGCTGGTCTCAAACTCCTGGCCTCAAGTGATCCTCCTGCCTTGGCCTTCCAAAGTGCTGGGATTAAAACACACCAATTAAATGCCAGAGATTATCGGAAAGATAAAAAGGCATAACCCGACTGTATGTTGTTTATAAGAAATTCCAACTATAATCATATAGGTAGAATAACAACAAAGGGATTTTTAAAAAACATAAATCATGACAGTACTAATCAAGAGAAAGCTGAAATGGCTACATTAACATCAGACAAAGTATACTTCAGAGCTAAGAAAATTACCAGGAATAAGAAGGAACATTACATAATGATAAAAATGTCAATTCATCAAGAAGGTATAACAATCCTAATATGTATGGACCTAACAACAGAGTTTCAAAATACATGAAGTAAAAACTGACAAACTCAAAGGAGAAAGAAACAAATCCACAATTACAATTGGAGACTTTAGAACTCCTCTCTTAGGAATCTATAGAACTCCTCTCTTAGGAATCTGTAGACAGAAAATCAGCAAGGATATATAAGAGCTGATGAATACCATAAACCAACTGGGTCATATTGACATCTACAGAATATTCCACCAAACAACAGCAGAATAAACATTCTCTCCAAGGGCACATGGAATATTTGCCAAGACAGACCATATCCCAGGTTGTAAAACAAACCGTAGCAAATTTAAAGCAATTGAAATCACACAAGGTATTAATATGTACTTTGACTATAATGGAATTGGACTAGAAATCACTAACAGAAATATAACAGGAAAACCTACAAACACATGGAAATTAAACAACACTTCTGCATAACCCAGCGGTCAGAGAGGAAGTCTCAAGGAAAGTTAGAAAACACACTGAACAGAATGGAAATAGAATATATTATAACCTGTGGGATGCAGCTAAGCAGAGCTTAGAGAGGGGCAGCCGTTCTCAAGACGGCACGTCGAGGAAACAGGCCACCAGCGTCACTCACCACCGTCGACGCTGGCCCTGATCACCTGGCCGAGGCTGGGTCTGCCAGGCTTCTCCACTGTGAAGCTACTCTTTTTCACCCCTTCCCCCGCTGTGTTCTTTGGAGGGAAGTCACCACGGGCAGCCTGCACTTGAGGAGCAGGGACGGAGGTTCCCCTCTCGCGGGTGGAGCATCCACATACACTATTTGGACTTCTTCTGCACAGTAGTTTGAATCGTTTCTTACAAACACAGCTTTATCATACACCCTAGCAATCCCACGGCTACGTACGTGTCTAGCCGAGACAAATAAAAACTTATGTTCACATAAAACCCCGTACACAAATGTTTATAGCAACTTTATTCATAATTGTGAAACACTGAACATAACCCAAATGTCCTCCAGCTCGGAACAGACAACCGTGGTAGATCCACAGTGCAGAGACTACTGCTTGGCAAGAAAACGAACCTCACAGGCATCACGCCGAGTGAAAGAGACCAGCCGCAGAGGCTTACCTACCACACGGTTCCATTTATAAGGTGTTCTCCAAAGGAGGGAGTTGGGCGGTTGCCAGAGGTTAGGGACGGGGAAGGCTGACTGCAAAGGGAGAACCCGAGTTTTGGGAGTGATGGGAATAGTTTCCTGACTGAATGTGGTAGTGACTGCATGACTCTATACATGTTTTAAAATGTACTCCAAAGAAAGGTCATTTTTACTGTATGTTAATTTTAAGGAGAAAAGAGGCAGAAGGAGCCAGCTGAGTGCCCAGAGCATGGTAGGGGCTAAGTAAACGGCAGCTCCCTTTTCTTAGAAAAGGGGTTCCTGGAAGCCCTGACTCCTTAGCCACAAGGCTGGCGTTCACCCACCATCCAGCCTGGTGTGGCCGCTGGACCAGTACCGGGGTCCCCCTTCCGCCCAGTCTCCACTGTCCTGAGCTACACGCCCTTCCTGACAAGCAGTTCCTGAACCAAGGTCCCTTGAGAGGATGAGGCAGCCGAATCGGTCACCTCGACCTGTCACTGGCAGGCCTCAAAGGACGGCACCTGCCTGCAGATGGGCTGCCCCTCTTCTTTACTCACTGAGAGCCGCTCCCCTGGGAGAGGAACCATTTCCCTGCGTGTGAGGAACGTGAAATACAATCAAGGACCCAGCAGACAGAGAAGGACCAGATGATTAGGGCAGAGCAGAAGGGCCTCTAGGGGCTAAGCTCTTCTTATGCAGGGTGAGCATCACGTCAGGCGGGAAAGGAGGTGGGAGAATTTGGGGAGTTTACAACACCAGAGTCTCTACTTTTCCTGTGATTTTACACTTTGTCTATACGGAGGAAGGTGTCTTGTGCATGCAGAAAGTACTCTGGGTCAGGTAAGTTTTTCACTTTTAACTAAGCAGGGTAAGAAACTGCTAAGAGAACAGCCGTGTGCACCCGGTACAAGTGCACAGTGGAGAAACACACATGGCAAGAGAGACTTAAGGAGGGAAAACTCTCAGAGATGACTCCTGCCGGATTCTTCCCGTGAAGCTCAAGTAGCCACAGACCAAGGGAAAGCGAGAAGCAGCGCCCTAGGTGAGGAGCCGGAACGCGTGCAACAGGGAGCCGGCCTGGCTCCTTTCCAGAGGGGCGCGATGGAGCCGCCTGCCAACATCTCCCCCTGCCCCCGCCACGGCGGCTGCCGCTTTAGGGTGTACCTCGTCAGCGGCCTTCACCTGCCTTGCCCTCTAGGAGCACAGCCGTGGGACTCAGCTGAGCACAGAGTCAGGCCAGGTGTAAGGGTGGAAGTGGGCTACCCAGGGGGGCGCACAGAGCCTAGAGGAGGTGCCCCCTGGTTGAGAAGGTGGCAGTGGCCCACACAGCCCACCCAGGCTGGAGCAGAGAGACCACCACTCACAGGGCGGGACTCGGTCACTCATCAGAGGCTGATATTGACTTAGGACCCCTGACTCTTCCAAGTGGATCCCAATTCCAGGAACTCCCTCTGTTACGTTCTTAAAACAAGGTCATTGGGCCTCTGCTTAAGCGTCACATATTAACACAAGGACTGTCCTCCACCCGAGAATAGCGCACACCTTGCCATAACACAGCCCTAACCAGCTGACCTGGGAGTGTGGCAGCCCCAGCCTCCCATCCACCTGCTCTTTCACGCCACAGAAATGTCCAGAAACGCATCTCACTGCTACAGACCACTTACAGGATGAGGGATAGAGGCTTTATTTTTTAAGAGAATGACTTTTTGGTGATAGAAGGAGAAAGACTGTTTCCAGAGCTGTTTGGATAGCGGGGGTCGCACTCTGGGCCGTGAGAAAGTAAACTCAGTGAAAGTGTCCCCTTCCGGGACACAGGAAGGCTGGTTTCTGAGTCACCTCTCTGGACGCTGCGACCTGCCTTGGACAACCCAGGAGACAGTTGCCTCGCCTTCCTGAGGCACCACAGTCTCTCTACAGGCACCGGTTCCCCTCCCCTCCCTTATAAACCAATACGACGGACCGGACATCTTCACTGCCGACTGCACAAGGGCCCAGCCACAGAGAACTTAATGAGCAACTACAAGAGGAAAAGGCAAGGAGGGCTTCCTTCTTTCTGACCCATTGAGGTTTTCAGGAAACAAAGATGAGAAAATGTTCACGCCTGTCTAAACTAAGGATTTCAATTAAACATCAACAGAGGGAGAGAGGGAGGGAGACAGGAAGGGAGAGAAAGACAGAGAAGGAAAGAGAGATACAGCGTGAGACAGAGTCAGAGGGAGAGAAACAGAGACATACACACTCAGAGACAGAAGGTACAGAGAGACAGAAACTGCCACATCTAATGACAGCATTGGCGATACTACAGAGAGGTCTGAGATGTGAAACAGGTCTTTTATTTCAAATATTTTAAATATGTTTACACCACCCATTATAGAAGTTATATACGGTTGCATTTTCTAAAATTTTTCTCTCCTTACAAACTCATATTTGAATAAAAGGATGGCATTTTCAGACATTTCAAAAAACTCCCTCTTCCCACCTGTCACGTAACCTCATGAAACATTCTGCCACACCTTTGAGTGCTGCTGTGATGCCTGGTGTCAAATGCTCTGCAGAAAGTCAAGGCCACCCGCTTGCTGTTGCTGTTTCAGTCAATGGCAACGGTGTGAGAAAGCCAAGCGGGTCTGGACTGTTCCTTTCCACAGTGTTAAGTATTACTATTATTTAAGAGTTTAAAATAATTAGATAATAATTACAACTCACATTTATTGTCTGCTCACTACACACCAGACACTAAGCTAATGCTCTATACTAATAATCCAGTTTATTTCTCAGTAACATATGAGCTAAGTCTATTATTATCCCTACTTTATGAATGAAGAAATTTTAAAGCTTAGAAAGATTAAACAGTTGCCTAAGGCCACAGAGCTAAAATGGAAGAGTCTGGATAAACCCACGCAGAGCTCGAGTCCACAGCCTTGCCACACTTCGGGTACGGACAAGGACCCTCCCCCTCGTTTGCTAATCTGGGGGGATGGATAAAGACCCTCAAAATAGCTGCAGCAGACTTGTGTGGACTAATACTCCCTATACCAATATTATGGAAAAATACTCAGTCTGTAGGTCTTCCCATTCGGAAGTGATACAGGCAACATCTGATTTAGCAATTTGATATTTCATCCAAAGCATCTGAAGATTTCTAATTCCTACTTTAGTAGAGATCGGCAAATAAGGAGGGCTTAGCACTTTTCCCCCCATAAATGCTGGGCTTTCACAGAAGTTATTCAATGCCTAACGAAAGAAGTTGAATGATTTTAAAATAATAAGAGAATAAAGGATCCTTGCAAAGGAGTAGAAACAAAACCGCTACGCACTAGTACTAGACTTTGCTTTACTCAAATAGAATCCCAAGATACAAGGGTTATATGAGACTTTTGGCTTCGGGAAAATGGGTGGGGGATTGGCAGACAGGTAAGAAAGGGACAGGGAGTGGGAAGTGGAGGGGAAGAGGTACAGACTCACAGGAATAGTTTCAAGAGGGGGACATCAAGACCCAGGGAGTGAAGTGACAGGGTGACATCATGTCTACTAAGTCACGTGGTGGTTTGCTCAGAGCTGTGGCTTCCACCCACTGTGTCACCAACCAGATAAAACCCAGAACAGGGGATGCAGGGTTGCTCCTGCCCCTGGGCTGGCTTGTCACCTCTCTGAGCAGTGCCAAGTCCGGGAACTACACCACCCTGAGGCTGAAGACGACAGCCGCTGCCTCTCTGCCACGTCTCCTTTCTTCTCAGGTGGAGGCAGTGCCCCAGTAGACAGGTGAAAGGTGCTACTTTGCAGAGTTCAGGTCATTTGTTTGGCAGCCATTGATTAAGCCACGTATCCAGGACTGTGACAAGTCCTGGGGAGACAAAGATCAATAGGATATGGCCCTCCATTTCCCAAACGCAGTCTAGAGAGAGACACGTACACAAACGATCACAGCAGCGTGACAAGTGCTGTAATTCCAGGATGCAGATGCTCATGGGAACACAGGAGGAGTGCTCAGTTCTGCCTGGGGAGATTTTAGAAGATTGCATTCTTTCAAAAGCCTGAGCCTGCCAAGCAGACAAGGGAAGATATTCTGGACAGAGAAAACAGTTGGCGCAAAGCGGCAGGCGTGAGGTGATTTGATATCCCCCACACAGCTGATTCAGACTTATTCAGACCTAGTTGGAGAGGTGGGAAGGGTAAAAAAATACCACCTAATCTAGCACAACCTCCGTTTATATTTGGAAGTATTCCACCAAACCTTAAAATTGAAACATATATAATCAATCACTTTTCTGCCCATAATAAAATGGGAGCTGAATTCTTATTTTGGGGGACCTTAATATATAACAAGAATTAAAATACATATAATTCTGCACTTTCTGGTAGATGAAAATGTGTTTTTTAGAAGCCTGGAAGCAGCGGCGTTGGCAGATGTTTACGTGCATGTGAGTGAGGAGGAGGAGGTTTCTGCTGCTGCTTTGCTGTGAAGGTGTCTAAATAGCTTTCAAGGGCTGCTTTAAGTGTATTGATCCACAGTTCTCAAGGCACAGGCTTCTCTAGATGTCTTCTCTGCAGAATCCTAATTCACAGTTTAAAAGTGGAGCCAATTTTCTTTCATCTCAAATGCTTTAGCTGGCAGCAGCTCCCATTCCAGTCTGTCCTTTTAGGAAAAAAGTCGCTAGGTCGGGGAAGCTTTAACCTGAACAGAGAGAAGAAAATGAAAGGACCAGGGCTGCATGGAACCTGTCATGTTTCCGGAGACTAATAACCTTCCTGATGTCACCAGAGGTGACTGTGAGACAGCAGCAAGCGTGCAGGCACGATGATCATCAGGGCTCTCGACACGGCAGTATCAACATCTGGGCCGGACCCTGCCCTGTGGTGGGGGCTCTCCTGTGCGCTACAGGGTGTGCATAGGGGCGTCCCTGGCCTCTACGAACCAGATGCCAGAAGCACCTCCCAGCTGTGACAACCAAAAATGTCTCCAGGTGTTGCCCCCAACTGACCTACATTAACTCTAGGCAGCAACAACTCTAAGACTCTCAGTCCTTTGAATTGCTTTCTGTTGAAAACCCTTCTCTCTTTAGTAGCACTGTCACTCAAAAAATAAAACCAATGAAGAGTAATCATAACAGACCTTTGATGATACATAAATCCCTACATAAAGCAGGATTTTTGTTACATTAAACTGCTCCGGTTAGTTAGAACAGGCTCCCAATAGCACTGACTCAGCTGCCTCTAGGACGGCAGGAGGAGTTGTGCATGTCATGTTTGACTATGGTCCGTTCCGTTATTCAAATATTATTGAGCATTTACAGTGTCCCAGGCATTGTTCCAGGAGAACAAGACAAACAAAAGGCTGGCCCTCAGGGAGCTTATGTTCTAGTCAGAGAGCAAAGAAGTAAACAAAGAAATCATGATAGTCCATCATCAGTGCCATGGATAAAATAAAAGTTTGTAAGAGGTTAGAGCTGCACTGTCCACTACGTAGCCACTGGCCACACATAGCTACTGAGCCCTCGGAATGTGACCTATTCAAGTTGAGATGTGCTGACCACACCAGATTTCAGGCTTTGTATAAAAAAAGAGAATGTAAAATGTTAAATGTCTAATTTTTATATTGATTATAGGTGGAAATGGGTTAAATAAAATCTATTAACAAAATTAATTTTGCTGGTTTCCCTTACTTGTTGAATGTGGCTGCTAGAAGATTTGCAGTTACACACGTGGCTCACCTTGTATTCTGTTGGACAGTGCTGGGTTGGGGGAACTGGCCGGAGGCAGGGGGCTCCCTCACCACCACCTGGAGGCCAGGAGTCTCAGCCCAGGGACGCGGCAACGTCAGTGCTCTGCCATGGAGGGGACCTGGCCTGTTCCATGAACAGTGAGGCGACGTGGCTCTGGGGGCGCACAAAGGGAGCAGGAAGGAGCTGAGGCTGGAAGGGCTGCAGGGTCTGGTCCATGGAGGCAGAGACTTGGAGGCCAAGTTAAGGAGTTGGGATTGCCCAGGAGCAGTGGGACAGCAGTCAAGGGTTTGAATCCAGGGAACACCACGCTCTGAGTTCGATTTTGGCAAGATGCCTCACTCTGGCCGCCGTAGGGGAGTGGACTGGCATGCCAGCAAGAACAGAAGCAGGCCCCCCGGGTGGACGGCAGCAGCCCCAGGGGACCCCTCCGCATCAGGCGGCTCCAGCTCACTTGGCGGAGTTCCTTGGGAGAGGGTAGGAGATGAAGTCAGAGATGCTACTCTTCCCACAGAATAGGTGAGTTTGTTAATTCTACTTACACTAAATGTCTAATTATGTAGAACACCTTTCCTCTACAAGAGCAAAGTATTTTTTATTATACAAATTGGGCCTCAGGCTTCTAAGCGTGATCTTGTTCTGTAATGAAGTTCAACATAATCTGCCTCTCAGACAGCAGAGAGGGTATTAGAGTAGGTTTACTTTATTAACTGGTTTTCTATCTCCTTTGAACCACCACAGATTACGTTTAAAAACGTTTGGGAGGAGGAGGTCTTAGGTTTGACATTGTTTTGACCTCATTTAATTCTTTCACTTCATCTTGACATTGACTACTAACTCAGAACTTGGTTCTCTTCTCTCGGGAGGCCTCACCCCTTGTTACTGGGCCCAGGTTTTAATCCCAGCCCCCCAGGTTCACCCCACAGCTCCTAACTCAAGGACGTCAGCGGCACACCAGCCATTAGGCACAGTTACTCTGGCATTTTCCATTTGTCACACTGATTCCAGATTCCTGCTCCTTCCCCAGCTCACTGGTCATTTTTGCCACAGTGAGTCATCTGCTCTGAGTCACGCCTGGCTGTGATGCACAGGCCAGGAAAATGTCCCAGAACACACCTGGTGTGGAAAAGGATGTCCCTGAAGAAGAGGGGCTGCACCAGGCACGTGCTTTCCTAAGTGGATTCGGTAATTAAGAGAAAAAAATAACCCCTTTTCTGTCCTTTTTTTCTCTAATTTGCCACCTCAGCCTTTGTTGGGAATTATTCCTACAGTGTAATGGGTCTGGGCTGTTCATTTCTGACTGTTAAGAGGCAGGTGAACGTTTCCAGAACAAGGCCAGGAAGCCCCTGAGAACAAAAGCAGGTTTTTCTTACGTGAGGTTCTCCCTCTGCTGTGCGGCACTGACCTTCACACACACGCTGCCTCTACATCACTTTCCTTTCCAGAGCCACAAAAACGCTGTATTACACCGGGACGGCCAAACCACTCGCAAGACAAGGAGAGGTGGGAACTGTCCCAGGGCGGAGGGGACTGGGCAGATGTGACGACGACACAAAATGTGGTCCCCTGGATTGGGTCCTGGGACAGGAAGAGGACAGTCACGGAAAACTGTGGTCTAGTACACAAGGATGCTCAGTAGCGCTCTCTCTCGCTTGTCCACCCCACAACCAGGGGCACGTCTGCGAGAGGGCAGACGGAGTCCAGAGGCAGAGTGGCCAGAAGGCACTGTTACTCTCTCCCAGTACAGAAGAACAGCGAAAAGCACCTACCATAAAAAGGAACAAAGCACTGATACATGCTACACCAGGGATGAACTAAAAATGAATCTAGTAACAAAGGCCACACATTGTACGATTCTATTTATATGAAATGTCCAGAACAGGCAAATCCATCGAGACAGAAAGTGGATTAGTGGTTGTCAGGGGCTGGAGGGTTGTGGCGGACAGAGTGACTGCTAATGGGGATGGAGTTTCTTTCATGGAGTGATGGAAACGTTCTAAAATTAGGTTACAGCGATGGTCACACCACTCAGTAAAGTTACTAAAAAATCATTGAATTGTACACTTGAAATGGGTGAATTTTATACTATGTAAAACATACCTCGATAAGCTGTTCAAAGAAAGAAGAAAAAAGGGAAACAAGGAGGGAAGGAAGGAAGGAACTGTTGAAACCGCCTAAGCAGAGTGAGGGAGAGGAGGTCGGAGCCTCGATGGCTTGGGAGGCTGGAGCCCAGGGAGCCGAGGGTCTCCAGGGAGCCAGGCAGCACCCCAGCAGCAAGGCCAGCACGGACACCAGCGGTCCCAAGCGTCAGCTGCCTTTAACACGCCAGTGTTTCTCCATCACCCGCTCCGAGCGGGCGCCGCGCTAGGCCTGGGGAACTGAAGGAGCAAGATGTGACTGAGGCCTCGCAGGAGCAGCTTCCGACCTACCAGAGGGGACAGGGTGGGGGGAGACAGAAAGAGACGTCTGCGCTGGGACGGGCGGAACAGGCACTGCTGTGTGTGCTGGGAGGGCTGGGGGCTCCGGGAAGACATCCTGGCACGTGGGGTGGGGGCTGACGTGGCTTTGAGAGTCAGTGGAAATTAGAGGGCTGAGTTTCCAACAGATATGCTTGATTTTCTTTTCTATGCCCTTCATTAAATGTGATGTCCAGAAAAGAACACAATGTTCCAAGCATGGAGTAGACTGAACTATCAGCTTTTTCATTCCAGACCCACACTTCTGATGTGCTCCAGGATTGCTTTGGTTTTCAATTCTGTTTTATACCACTGACCTGCTGAAACATCTATCAGGCAACCTCCCCCTTGAAGTCCTTTTTGTGATGCCCAGATCTAGAAAATGAGATTAAAGCCCGTTCTTTCCTAATGAGAACATCTATGCCCGGTTTAAAAAAAAAAGTGTCACCATAACCCACGCAATGCCACATATAAAAAACTGATTAGAATAAACAAAACTACTGGGTCAGCTCCTTACGTTTCACAACCACTGCATTTCTCTTCTGGGCGGAGGACAAGGAAAACTATTATAGCAAGTTTCCCTAGAATTGCCTTGCCCTCTTGCATCACACATCTGAAGACACCTAGACTATTTGGAAACACAGAACACTTGAGCAAAAGACACTTTTTGCAATCATACTTCCTACTAGATTTCTCAAAGACTTATAAACAAATCTGAGTTGATGAAGACTACCGCAAGCTTGGAGTGGGGGAAGCGGTGAGGGCACAGCTGCACCGGCAAGCCAGGCTGACTCAGTGAGCCCGCACATGGTGGGAGAGAAGGATGCTCCTCAAGGCCCTGGGAAAGTCCCGGGGCCCTCGTGTGAGGGATAATCCGCTGGGACCCATCCACATCCCATTCTGCAGGGCAGCATGGGCTACTACATCTAGTGTCAGACAGCTGGGTTTAACACTTCGCTTTGTCCCCAGGGCCTAAGTGCCCCACAAAAGCCACTCAGCCTCGGTTTCCTCACCTGTGACATGGGAATGGTAACACCACCTACTACTACCAAGTTTATCCTGAAGATCAATAAAGAGTCTACGTGTGAAAGCACTTTGTATTATTGGCAACAGGATTTTTACTCCTCCCTTTGCATATCTTTCCTGCTGCTGGTTGACTTTTCATGAGTTTTTTCAGGAGAAGTCAGGGAGAAGAGGGGGGAGAGAGAGAAGCATGTAGCACAATTCACCCCACCCTAAACCCTTCCTAGGGACTGTCCTAAAAGAAGCTCCTTCAGAGCCATTTGGGGTAAGCATAAATCAATTTACCTTCGAAGAAACAAAGTTATTGTCATAAAAAGAGAACCACATCTAGTATCTGTGGATATTCACCACTTTCTGGAATTCTGTAGCAAATTATTTAAGGTTTGTGATTTACTCATGTCACCGAGTTGCTTCTCATTGCCTTTAGTTGTTACATTCCCAAATAACACAAACCAATCTTCACATTAACTGACACATCCCATACAAAAGAAAAACATTACAAGAAACATCAGAATGTGAACAGGGAGGCTTAAAGATGAACTGTGGATCACCAAGAGTGCCTATGTATGAGTCCAGAGCCATCCTCATTTTTTTAATGGAAAAGGAAAATCTCATGAGTCAACTTTGTCACTGTGAGCCAATCTCAATATCCTTCTGTCATGTGCGCCAAAGGCGTAAGCAATCCTATGTCCGAACAAAGTGGAAATAAAAGCAAGCGACAGCCACAGGCAGACACTCTGACCAATGGGGGTACACACACCTCCCAGCAGAAATGTGGGCAAGAGGCACAGTACGACCCAAGCCTTTTTCTTTTTCCTTTGCTCAAGAGTGTTAAACATCTGGGCTGCCCTGCTTCTAGGTTTGGGGAGGAGGAGGGGGCCTCTAATTAAATGAATCTGAAACGTCAGCATCAGGTCCCAGCCTGGCTAAAGCAGCCTTGGCCCTGACAGCTGTCAGCTCGCCTCTCACACTGACTCACCACAGGGACAACCTCCACGTCAGGGCGCCTCACCTGTGCCAGCTCATTCCGCAGGTTGGCGCTCACGCCTAGCGCGTAACCGGAGAGGAAGAGGAGCTGGCCAGTGCCCACTGCAAAGTCTTTTTCCTCTTCCCCTTCTCATCTTCCCAGATCCAATCAACCCGCAACCTTGGGAAGCACAGACCAGTAGGAGGAGGACCGTGCACCCAGCTCCAGGAAGACCGAATCCTGCCCTTCCAAAGATCCTGGGAACTGCTTCACTCCTCCCCGAACTGAGCTTCTGAAACTGCATTAACGCAGCTGTCCCCTCTGCAACCCTCCTGCGCTCTCCGGCCCTTCGTGAGCAGAGGGGAGCCCGGTAAAAGCTCGGCGAACTGTCGGGGGCGGCCCCGGCCAGGGAGCCCCTTCCCTCACCCGCACCTGTGCGGGCCACACGCACGGCTGCCACATCGACCTCCCAGCCCGCTCCCTGCACCCCTCCCCGCGGCCTTTCCGAGTCCGGGGTTTGCTTCGCCCCCACGACGCAGAAACCAGCTCCATCCCGAAGCCGCTTGGGGACAGCATCTGCCGGCGCCTGCCACCGGGACACCCCCTGCGGGCACCGGCCCCGGGCTGCCCTCGCGCCCCCCATTCCCCTCCGTCCCGCAGGCGCCGGCTCTGCGGAGCCCCCGGGCCCGCGCCCCCGCAGACCCCCGCGCCGTCACGCAGGGCCCTCCCCCCCGCCGCCCCCACTGTCACCCTGCGGACCTGGGAGCCCCGTCCCGTGTCCCCGCCGTCCCTCCCGGGCCAGCCCCGCCTCACGAGCCCGGCAGGCGAGCCCGAGGCCGCCCCGGCCCCTCTCACCGCGGGCGGGCCGGGCAGCGAGCGGCGCCGTCGGGCTCGGCGGCTGCGGCGACTGCGCCGCCCGCGAGCAGCCGGGTCCTTCCGACGCGCCGGCGCGAGCTGTCAGTCAGCCGGGCGCGCCCGCCCACGCCCCCGTCTGCGCAGGCGCGGGACGGGCCCCGCCCTCCCCCGGCCGAGGGCGGCCGGGGCGGCGTCACGTGACGGGGCGGGGCCCCGTGGGAGCGCGCGCCCGGCTGAGCCCCGGGTGTCGCCGCTCCGGGAGGAGCCGGGCGGGGCGGGCCTCTCTGCGCACGGGTGCGCGGGCTATTTGCTGATCTGCTGGTGGGGCCGGCGCGGAGCCCGGCGCGGAGCCGGGGAGCACGGTCTGGTTCTGGGTGCTTCCCGGTGCTGGGCGTCCCCGCCTTTAAGACAAGCGCGCCCCTTGCGCCCGCAGCAGCCCGGGGTGACGGCGGAGTCGCGACTTCAGCCAGCATCGTGTAAAACAGGCCCGGCGAGCAGGCACGGAAGGGCGGTCTGAGCTCGGCTTGTCTTTTGAAAGGGGGCGACTGAAAGACCGGTAGGTCGCACTTCAGCTGCTCCGAAAGTTCTAGGCCTGTCTGCGTCTTTTCGGCAAATGCCATAAACGCAACGCTCTGGCCATTCATTTCTTGTACATCTCTTCAATTAAAAAAAAAAAGTAAAAAATAGAAGTGTCGCCTGTGGAAGCTCTTTCAGTTCCGGAGGAAGTATAGAAACACAAACTGACAGCCCCTCTCCAGTAATTTCGGGGTTATGTCAAGCTTGGTTCCAGTACCAAGTACCAAGTACTTGGTACCAGTACCAAGTTCTCTACTTCCAGCGAAGTAGAGAACGCGATTCAGGAGTGTCCGCTCCGACATCTCAAATCTAAAGATGCTTGCACAGCCCCCTTGCAGCGCTGCCGTGCTCCTGGTGGCTGCTTGAATGAAATAATAAAGCCCTGTCTTTAAAGAAATGCAATGATCTCTGAAATAGGGCTGAATGTCGATTTGAGAAAACAGTGGGTTTTCTGAAGTCGTGAGATTTATGCAGGAGGAACTGGAGTTCTGCCACTTAAGAGACAAACTGACATACGGAGTGATGATCACATATCTGTCTCTTGCCCCAAGCAGAGCTGCTGGTCCCTGAAAAGATCACCTATTGAACTGTAGACTGACTCAGAAAAGTTTGAGGGAACACATGAAGAAAAAAGCTGGGAGCTGCAGTTCCATTAGGATTATGGGGCATTCAGCCCCCTAGCTGCTTCTGGTCCATTCCAGATTTGCTTGACCAACTGGGTATGGCCATGATGCATGAGAAGCTGGAACTCAGGGTGTTTCAAGCTTGATGTGAACTCAGGAAGGGGAGGCAGGTCCGGTAGCCTTCATTCCCTTATGTGGATGCTACAGATAAGTGGGTATGCTGTTGGTCTCTGTAAGGTTCTGTCCTGAGTCCAGCCGAATACGAGTGCTATCTTGCAGAATTTATGGGATGGGGAAGGATGGATGCTGTGGCTGGAGGAAATCCTCCCCTGGTTCAGTGAGTGAGCCTGGCACAATGCAATGACTTGTGCAGTCCTGACCTGACCTTGGCAACACCAGCTGTGTGGGAAAGTTGAAAAAATGTGAGCTCATTGAGAGTCAGATTCCATTTTGAGGAAATATCATTTGTCCCAAGGATTCATGCAGACCCTCTGCCCACCTCATAAAAGGTCTTCTGATCCTGTTGCTAGGAGGTTGGAGAGAGGCAGATGACATGCCATTTTTAAAAAAGGGAAGAAAGTTGAGTTCTGCAAACCACAGACCAGTGAACTTGACATTGGGCCTGGGAAATATTCAGGACAGATGACTCATGAAAAATATTTGTGACCCTTCAGAAGAGGAAGCACCACTGACAAAGATCAAGTCATGCTAGTTTAACCTTATTTTTTGCTGTGGAATGTATAGACAAGTAAATCAAGGAAATATGGTGGAAATAGTGTATCCGGACCTGGAAAGTATATTTACCAGGATTCTTTTCAGTTATAAGTGACAGAAACTCAATTCAAGCTGTTTTTTTAAAACAAGGGAATATGTTGGCTTACATGACTAAAGTTCTAGGGTTGGCAGCAGGATCCAGGGGTGCAAGTGATGTCATCAGAACTCGGTCTCTCTCCCCTCTGAGTTGGCTTCATTCTCAGACTAGGTTCTTTTTATAGAGTGGCCTCTAACAGCTCCGGGCTTATATTGTTGCAGCTTGGCAGCCCCGGTGGAAGAAAGGATTCTCTTTTTCAATACTTGTAACAAAAGTCTAGGATTTGGTCAGAATGGACTAATGCTTCTCCTGTGCTCATCCCCTTGAAGCAATCTCTGAGGCCAGGTTGTTGGAATAACTGTATTGGCCAGATCTAGAGAGGAGGGAGGGTCAGCCCTACCCACCCTACTTGGGTGGAGAGCAAGAGAAGGGTGATTCCCCCAGGAAACTGAGGTGTTCTTGTCAGGAGAGGGGGTAGATATAGGGCAGGCAGGGAAAAGCAACAGATATCTAGGAGAAAGCATTTGCTAACATATATCATAATATCGTATTATTATAAATGGCATGAAAAGAAGGTGGGAGAAATAGTAAATTTATTGGATGGCTAAATAAATATTCAAAAATACTTTGACCAGCCTGGGCAACATAGTGAGACTGTGTCTCTACAAAAAATTTAAAAATTAGCTGGTGTGGTGGCATGCACCTGTAGTCCTAGCTACTAGGGAGGCTGAGGCAGGAGGATCACTTGAAGCCCAGGAGTTTGAGGCTGCAGTGAGCTATGACTGTACCACTGCACTCCAGCCTGGGTGACAGAGCAAGACCCTGTCTCTAAAATAATAATAATAATAATAATACTTTGAATAGAGGATGAATCCAAAAAACAATCATACGAGATAAAGCAGGTAATGCAACTTAGCATCAGTTCTGTGTTTCTGTTTGACTACCATACCTATTTTTCCTGTTTCCCTTTGTAACAAATCACCACAAATTTAGTGGCTTAAAACAACACAAATTTGCCGGATGCGGTGGCGCGCGCCTGTAGTCCCAGCTACTCGGGAGGCTGAGGCAGGAGGATCGCTTGAGTCCAGGAGTTCTGGGCTGTAGTGCGCTATGTCGATCGGGTGTCCGCACTAAGTTCGGCATCAATATGGTGACCTCCTGGGAGCGGGGGACCACCAGGTTGCCTAAGGAGGGGTGAACCGGCCCTGGTCAGAAATGGAGCAGGTCAAAACTCCCGTGCTGATCAGTAGTGGGATCACGCCTGTGAATAGCCACTGCACTCCAGCCTGGGCAACATAGTGAGACCCCGTCTCTTACAAAAAAGAATAAAAAAAAATTTAAGTATTAAAACAACACAAATTGGCCGGGCACGGTGGCTCATGCTTGTAATCCTAGCACTCTGGGAGGCCAAGGCAGGAGGATCGCTTGAGGCCAGGAGTTGGAGACCAGCCTGAGAAAGAGCAACACCCTGTCTCTACAAAAAATAGAAAAAATTAGCCGGGCATGGTGGTGCACACCTGTAGTCCCAGGTAGTCAGGAGGCTGAGGCAGGAGGATCGTTTGAGCCCAGGAGTTTGAGGTTGCAGTGAGCTATGATGACGCCGCTGCACTCTACCCAGGCGACACAGTGAGACCCTGTCTCAAAAACAAAAAACAAAAAACCCACAAATTTATTATCTTACAATTCTGGAGGTCAAGTTCCAAAATTGAAGTGTCCTTTGTACTAAAAGGGTTGTGTTCCTTCTGGTGGCTCTAGAGAATTGTCTCCTTGCCTTTTCCAGAATCAAGAGGCCTCCTCCATTCCCTGGCTTGTGGACCCTTCCTTCCTCCATCTTCAAAGCCATTCTCTCATACTCTGGAATCGTTCTTCAGCTTTTCTTTGTCCTTTAAGACATTGATACTTATTAAGAGTATAGGCTGGTTGTTTTGTAGGATGCCTCTCAATTTAGATTCTTCTGACTGTTCCCTTATTGTTAGGGTCACATTTTGGCAGAAGTGCTCCATAACTGAAGATGTGTCCTTCTCTGTGCATCGTATCAGGAGGCACATGTCACCAGTTTGCCTCGTTATTGGTGGTGTCGTGTTTGATGGTGATGTAGTTCTCCATTGTAAAGGTACCTTTTTTCCCTTTGTAAATAATCAGTAATCTGTGGGGAAGATACTTGGAAACTATTTAAATAGCCTATGTTCCAATGAACTTTCACCCAACGGTTTAGCATCCATTAATGATAATACTACGGTGGTTGCAAAATGTTGAGTTTTCGAATTCTGTTGCTCCATCTGCGTTTGTTAGCGAACACTCCCGTGTCCATCCTTGCCTTTCTCCAGTCTGTTCTCCACAAAGCAGCTAGAGTGACCTCTAACAAGCACGAATGTGATCCAACCCTTCAGTGGCTTCCCTCTGCCCCTCAGATGAGGCCAGCACCCTTCATCTGGTCATGAGGGCCCTGCGTGACCGAGCCCCTTCAAGCTCTCCAGCGTGGTCTCAGGCCACCTCCCTGGCCTTCCACACACCTGGTCCTCGCAGGACCTCAAACAATCCACGCTCTTTCTCCCTTAGGGCCTCCCATGTGCCCTTTGCCCAGAACCCTCTTCCCCCCCGCCCCGCCGCTGTAAGCTTTGCTTAACAAATACCCATGCCCTTCACATATCACATCCAAAAGGAAGCCCTGTATGTGACACCCAGACCAGGTCAGATTTCTGGGTGTGCCATCTCAGCACATAATGCCCTCTTCCTTCATAGAACCACACCAGTTTGTAATTATGCATTAGAATCTAAGTTCCATAACGGGCAGAAGCTTTGACTGCTTTTGCTCACTCATGTGTCTGCAGCACTTAGCGTGGTGTCAGGCACAGAGCTGATCCTCATTAAATACTTGTCGAATGAATGAATATGAGTCTAAGACAAGGATCTGGGGGTGAAGGAGGACAAGAAGAGGACTGGGGTTATTGTGGCCTGAATACAAATGGGTGGGGGCTTGCTTCTAGGTGATGGGTGGATGGGGTCATGGTACTGACTTCAGGGAACCACGCCAAAGGCAAGCCCCCAGGGAGGCTGACTTGGTCCACAGCTGGGATCTTGGGCTCCTTCAGGAGGGGTGTGGTGCAGTGGAAAGGCGGTCTGTAGGCTGGCTCTGCTTCTCTACTGCGTTTGGGCAACGGCTTAACTCTGCATCCCAGTTTCCGCAGCTGTACGAAGGGATGATACCAATTCCACAGGGATGTGAGGATGAAGTGAGTCTATGAGGCAGTATGACAGCAACTAAGAAGAGCAAGACAGAGCTGGGTCTGAATCCTGGCTCTCCACCTCTTAGCTGTGTGACCTGAAGGACATTGCTCAACCTCTCTGGGCCTGTCTCTCTATAAAAGGGACCGATCATAGTGAGTTCACACATTCATTCAATGCATATTTATTGAGTGCCTACTTTTTAACAGGCAGTGGGGAGAAAATAGCGAACAAGACCAACAAACTCCCTGCCTTTTGTGAGGCTTGCATTCTGATGAGGAATAACAAGTAGGAGATGTAAGTGAAAGATGCAGGGTGTTAGCTGAGACGCGACAGGGAGCAAAGCAGGGAAGGGAAGGGAAATACTGCAGGAATGGACGGGGGGAGAAATTTTACACAGGGCGGCAGGGAGGAAAATACCTTCTGAGTCAAGTCCTAGAGGGCACAGGCGTGAGCACGGGCTATCGGGGGCTCAGAGCACACGGGGCCACGAGCCACGCGCCCTCCCCCCAGCGGGCTCTACCCGCAGTGGAGGTGAGGTGGCCAGTGAAAAGGAATTCAGAACACATCACGCCACTTTGGGTTTAGACTTCCCAGGCCTTGTCCAATACTGTGGATCTGCAGTTTCAGTCTTCTGGTTTTCTTAGTCTGGCTGTTGAACTCAACACCACAAACTCAGTGGAAAAAATAAGCAACAACCCAAACATCCTTCTGAAACAAGTCTCTGATTTCCACTGCACAACCTTTGGAAGTCTCATGCTTTTTATCCCAGCATTTACTTGAAGTTGAGAATACAAATCGTAAGTATGCAGAACTGGATGAATTTTTACCAAATGAACACCCACACAGCCAGCACCCAGATACAGACAATGTTACCGGCACCTCCCACCATGCCCTTCCCTTCAACAGGAGCCACTGCCTGGCCTTGTCTTCCTATACCAAAGGTCAGTTTTGGCTGTTTTTATTAATATTAGTGGAATCATAGAGTATGTACTCTTTTGTGTCTTGCTGCTTTTACTCAACACTGTATTTGTGAGGTTGATCCATATTGTTGTGTGTTGTATGTACTTTCTCATTGCTGTGTAGTATTTCATTGTATGACTATACTACAATTTACTTATTCATTCTATTGTTCGTGGACATTTAGGTTGTTTCAAGTTTGGGGCTATTACGGGTAGTGCTGTGTGAACACTCTAGTACAAGTCTCTTGGTGAGCACAGGTATGTGCCTAACAGTTGTCCAAGGGGGTTTAACAGCACCACGCTCTAACCAACTGAGCTAACCGGCTACCACCCAAGGGGTTTAACAATTACGTTCCCATCGGCAGCGTCTGGAAGTTCTGGCTGCCCCGTGTGCTTGCCAAAACTGGCTGTTTTTCATTCTAGCCATTCTGGTGGGTGTGTGGATAGTATTTTCATTGTGGTTTAAGTTTCCATTTCCCTGATAACTAAGAAAAATGAGCACTTTTTCATATGTTTTGGATATTGTCTTTTGTAAAGTATGTTCAAGTGTTTTGCCAATTGTTCTATTGGGTTGTTTTACTTATGTTTAATTACATTGTGATGTACTTAAAAACTTTTTTATGTACTTAAAGGTGAATATATGCTCATGGCTAAAAAATTTAACAAGTTACAGAACTATTTCTTGTATATTTTTCCAGGGATGTTCTATGCACATATAAACATATATACCCCTCAAGTATTCTTTTTTACACAAATACACACAGTTTTATATAAGAGACTTAATATACCTTGAAAACCATTCATATCTATTTATAAAAATCTGTCTCATTCTTTTTACAATTGTACAGGACAGTATTCCATTTGACTTTATTTCATGTATCGATGGGCACAGAGGGTGATGCCAGTCTTTTGTTTCTACAGACTTGCCACTGAAAATACTCAGACACAAACATCTTTGTGCACACTGGTGAGTCTGTCTGTAGGATAAATTCCTAAGAGAGAAAGTGCTGGGTCAAAGGGTATGTGCACTTAAATGTCTGTGATTCATATTGCTCACTGGGTCTGCAAAGAGCTGAACAAATTTATAATTGTACCAATTTGGTTTGCCTTGCCAACACCGGGTACCTGTATTACCAGACTTTTGATCTTTGCCAGTCTACTAGATGAAAAATGGTATTTCCTGCAAGTTTAAATTTACATTCACTCCTTTTGCTTTGAATGAGGCTGAGCCTCTTCTCATATATTTGAATAGAATCTCCACTGTAAATGGGCTATGTCCTGGGGTGAGTGCTTAGCTGGAAACTAGCTCCTGAAGGTTTGATTTTTGTCTGAGGGGGAAACAAAATTAACCCTGGAGAAAGGATGTTCTGTATCCCTGCACGAGCATGAAATGTTCGGTTTTCTGCTCCTAGGCCCTCCTGAAATCAGGGAAAGGCAAACGACTCTGTGTTGAACCACAGTCTTAAAACAAGAAGAAACCTTAAAATCAAGTCTAATCTAGTATTTTAGAGATTTTTCTCCTAAAAAAGCTGAGGATTAGAGAGGGGAAATGACTTACAGAAGACCACATATCAATTCTGTTGAGAAAGAGATGGAGATCCTTGATAAGAGTTTAATTGTTTTTGTCAACTGCTACCATCCCTGTGAAATATTTTGAAGAATGATTTTATTGTGTGGTTTCCTTTAGCCAGGGTGGATTTTTAAAGTTACAGTAAACAAACTATACTAGTAACTAAAAACATAGACAACATAAACAAGTGTAAAAGAAAATAAAATTTCAGGACCCTCTAAATTTATTATGCTAAGGGGGAAGTTAAGCCCTCAAGACTGAGTCCTGTAGCATGTTTGCAACTTCTACTTCTTAGACTATAGATTAACTTTCTTCCTCATTTTTTTTGTTCTGTAAATGACTAGGAGTGACGAGAGACCACACCTCCTCCCCTTCCAATTACTGATCTTTGTTATAGATTAACTGCCTCCTTTATTGTCCTGTACCTAACTCAGACCAGGTGGTGCAAAAGACCCCATAACTGTTACATCAGCGTGGAACGTTAAATGTACCTTTCCCAAAAGAAAAAGACCACCTTGACTACTTAGATCGTTGTAACTATGCCTTAAGCCTTATATAGAAAGATGTTGAAATTCTGTTAAGCTTCCCTAAACTTTGGATAACAACCCCAAACTTACACACTTTGGAACACTGACTTCCATTCTTTGGAATCTGTGCTTCCTGGGGGGCTGTCCTCAGACTTTGCGCTGCAATAAACTCTCTTTAAACTAGATTCTGACCCTTTTGACTATTTTAGGTTGACACAAGTGTAGGGAATGAGGAGAATTAAGGGGTAAGGACCCCTTCACTCTTCATTTTTTGAAAATGGAGGTAGTGCCACTTGCAGATTTTGAAATGGGTCAAAAAGATTATTGGGTGTGTAGGGGAAGAAAAAAAAAATCCCTTTCCCCTACACCTTTAAGTTCTTGGGTGGGGCCCCGGTAACAAAGACAGATTAAAAGGGGAAAAACAGACAGAAGTTTATTTACATGTACATCTCACATATGAATGGGAGAAACTCAGGGAAGAGTACTAACACAAAGAGGTGCCTTAGAATTCAGGTTTACATAGTATTTTCCACAAAGAACAATAAATTTGTAGAGAAATGACAGGACAAAGGAAAGTAGGGAAGGTTTATAAACGGGAGGAAACTTGATAGAGTAAGGTTGTTTGCAGATTCCTCTGGGTTAATAAGAGCCTAGCATCTCTAGTAAAGGAGAATCTATACCCTGCCTCTAGGTAGAAAAGGGGAAGGGTAAAGAGCTGCTTCTTAATTGCCTTCAGCTCAAAATAATGTTTATGTCAAAGAGGCATATTTTGGGGTGACATATTGTGGTTTCCTTTAGGTGTCTTCAATGAACAAGTAGGCATTGTCTAGCATACCCTTCTGGGTTATCTGGTTCCATGGGGTCTTTTTTTGTCTTTCAGCTATCTATAACTCTAGAGGTTGTAGGGAATTGATGGCAATGCACATGATTCTTGTCCATAGACATCAGACATACAAATGCATCTGGTCTGGTAGAAGTCCAATTAACTCCCCCCTTCCCACTGTCAAAGAAGGCAGTTTTGCATTTATTGAGCAAATTCATCTCAGCATTCCTAAATGCCTATATGTATCTGCCTTTTGGATTCATCTATGAACCAACTGTAGCATCATACATATGCCCTCATTAACTGAGTTAAATTAAATCCTTGACACACGTTCATTTTATATTTCTATGAGAGTCATGATTTTACCTTTTTAAAAAAAGGTATGCTTTTAACATTCCTAACAGCAAGTGCACCCCAAGTATAGTGGCCGATTGCAGTCTTGGTGTTATCTAGAGATAACCGTCCTTTCTTTGAGCATGTGCAAAAAGAACTGACCACTGATTGGAGGCCTACCTCCTTAAGGAATCAGAGATACCAGGAGACAGGAGGCCCAACGTGGGTTGACTGAATGCACAGCGCCATTCTGAATATACAGATGCACAAGAAAGACACAGTCACAAAATTTTAAACTTCTAAAGCTGGACTTTCGATCATTTAATGCACACCTTACTTCCAAAAGTCTGGCTGGAGTAAGAGTTTCTGGGAGCAAGAACGGCAAAACGTGAGAAGGTGGTCTGCGATAGCGTGAGTCTGACAGATCCCTCAGCTCTCATTACTGCTTTCGCCAGTCTTACAAGAAACGCGGAGTTCTCACCAGTTGAACAACAAACACTAACCGAGCACCTACTTCCCAGCCCTGGAGAAACTGTCCCAATATGACACGGAATCCAGAGAAATAAAATACATGTTTCTACTTTCAAAAAACTTAGGGCTTATCGTCTGGGAGGGATCGCAGCGATGCTCCGGCGTCCAAGTCCCGAGGAGGCCGGGGACTCAGCGGACTCAGGACTCAGGCCTCTATCCCCAGGCCAGGGCGCCTCCCCCTTTTCCCAGCTGCTTTCTGGCTCAGTCATTTCCACTCCCGCTCCCTTATTTCTCCATCTGCTTAGTGCTCGTTCCTGCACACCGTACAGGCCACACCCGAAGCTGGTTCAGAGAGGCCGCCGCAGGCTCGTGTCCACGCTGCCGGGGGCTCTCGACCTGGTTTGACAGCCTAGCGGCGCGGCTTGGACCTTGCGGCAGCCCGTAGGCCCTTCTTGTTCTTCCGGAGCTCAGCTGGATGGAGCTCTTTATTTTAGCCGGGAAGGCTTGTGACTAAGAGCCGCCTCTTCCCAAGGAACTACCAGTCTGTAAGAGCCTCGGTCCAGAGGAACTCTGGCCTCCGCGTCCCAGCGAACCGCCGCAAGTGCCTCTCTCCGAGGCCGGGAGCGGCGCGGCCGGAACTGCGCAAGCGCGGCACCGCTGACCTCGCCGGGTTCACTTCCGGGGGTCACACCGCCCCGCTCTCTTGGCAGGGCTCAGGGCTCCGGCGTCGGCTCCGCGGCCGCCTCCCTCCTACCGGCTCGGCGGGACCGAGGGGACCGAGCCGAGCCGCGGGGCCCGCTCCGGCCCGGCCATGAACGCGGCCGCATGATGCTTCCCTGCCTCGCCTGCTGCAGTCGCCGCCGCCGCCGCCGCCGACCAGGAGGAGCCGCAGCGCCGGGCGACCCCGCCCGGGCCTCGGGTGAGTGCAGCGGGCTGGGCCGGACCGGACCGGCTGCTCACGCCCGGGTCTCCCGGCCACTCCCAGCCCTCGGCCTGCTCTTCCCTCGGCCCCGCTGCTCCCTCTCCTCCACCCCGCCGCGCGCCTGCGACCTTCTGGACTTCCTCGGGCACCTCTGTGCCGGCACCTGACTTCCCTTCCAGGTGTCTCCTTGTCGCTCCTTAGTGGGTCTCTCAGGATAGGGCCCGAGCTGCAGCTCTGGCCTTTTGCCTGACCTTGGTCGTGACACTAAGCTCTTCGAGCCAGTTTTCCCCTTTGTGGCTAATGATGGGCTTGTTGTTATAGACTGGCTATAAACCCTTCTGTGAACTGTAAAGAGTGTTTTTACAGGCGTGTAGTACAAATGAGCTTTCTTGCACGTCGCGTTGTGGCTTCTCGAATGCTCCTGTTTTTCTTTCCCCTTTAAGTTTTTAACTTTTTTATTCTTTGCTGGTCTTCCTCGTTGTATTTCCACCTGCCCCACGTCAGTGATCTTTGCGGGGGTAGTTGCCTGAAAGGGCGTCTGGGACAATCAGGTCAGCCTTTAGGGCAGTAAAACTCATCTCTCCTGAGGTGTCATTGCTTCTAGAACTGAGTCCATTTTTGCTGTTGGACAGACTCACTTTATTACCTTATGAATAATCAGTTTATATGGCAGTTAAATTGGAGCGTAAGAAGAACTGTTGATGCAGCTGCCTGTCTTGTAGCTTCTTTTAGTGTCTAGGCTGTGTGCAGTGCTGCCCAAATCCATGCTACAGTGTTTCATTTGCAATCTGCTTAATGTATGTACTTAAAAGTGTATGTATTTATTATCTATGCTATTGTGACTGTCTCAAATGGTCTAGGTTAATTGGAGACGTTCAGTGGTCTAGGAGATTTAGGTCATTATCTATTTCTTCCTAAACTCTTCACCTCACAGATGAAGAGTCTTATCTTTCTGATGTTGCTTTACAGCTTTTACTTACCCAAAGTCACCTTTTAAAAAGTCACCTTGTTAAATTTGCTCGTTAGGAAGTCAGAACTTGGTTAAAGTGAAAGCCTCTTGGGATATTTGAAATGTGAACTGGAACAGAGGTATTAACTAAATTGCATATCTTGAACATTCTGAAAAATGGAAGGGTTAGGGTTATTGAAGTTACTTGGATTGTGTACTTTTTGGAGTTAGACTGGTAGGTTCACATTGGCTTCTGAGTTGACAGTTGAAGGAGAACAAGACTATCTGAAAAGATTGTTTCCTAAAGGATTCATTAAATAGCAATTGAAACTGTTAATGGCTAAGAGCCTGCCTCAGTTGACAAATTAATGAATTGGAACTTCACAGCTCTGCTAATCAATGTATTGTAAAAACAGAAATTCTATTCAAGAATGGAAAAGTATTAGCATGAATAGAATGGCTCTGTCAGAGAGAAAGTACCAAAATGTACTTTATATAAGAACAGTCTTGGCCGGGTGTGGTGGCATGCACCTATAGTCCCAGCTACTTGGGAGGCTGAGGCAGGAGGATTGCTTGAGCCTGGGAGTTTGAGGTTGCAGTGAGCTGTGATGATGCCACTGTACTCCAGCCCAGGCAAGAACAATCTTGATTCGGTCAGAAGTATGAACATACTTTTACATTCTTACTGAAACTGTTATCTGCTGGCTGGGACTCTTTGGTAATGTAAGTAATCTTTGTTGGTTTGAGAAAATGGGGCTAGATATAAGTTCACATACAAAGTTGATGTTTGGGATGCATTGAGAAGTAGTTTTCCTGAATGACTATACAAGATAATTTTCCTAAAGCAGCTTTTTGGGGTATGTTTCTTTAAAATAATGTTTTAGTTATAAAAGAATACATGTTTGTTTTGTTAAAGAAAAATTCAAACACTAGAGCAGAGCATAAAATGTAAAGCCAAACTCAACATTTTCGTTGGAAATTTTTATTCTCAAAGCTAGTCTCTGGGGCCAGTGTTAACAGCTTGCTCTGGGACCCTTCAGTTGTAACATCTGAGAAGAGTTTAGGCTGTGAGAGTAAGCCAGCTGTAAAGTTTAGAGGGTACAGGCCAGTGTGCACAAGACTGCCCTCACTTCTGACACCAACTGCAAGGTTTTTTTGTGTGTGTGTGTAGGGGGATGTTCCCGAAACCATCCTCACATTCAGTACTTCACTGGAAGAACTCAACAGAGCTCACTGGAAGCTCTCATATTCACGGTTATGGTTTATTGCAGAGAAAGGCTACAAAATAAAATTAGCTAAGGGAAGAAGCTCATAGGGTGGAGTCCAGGGAAGTACCAAATGGGGAAGCTTCTGTTGTCCTCTCTCTGTGGAGTCAGAACACTTTACTTTCCTGGCATTGATGTGTGACAATGTGTACGTAGTATTGCCAGCCAGGGAAGCTCATCTGAGCCTTGGTGTTCAATTTTTATTGGGCCCGCATTACTACTTAGGGATGATTGATTGAGTGATTGATTACCCACGTGGGTTGGTCTCAGTTTCCAGGTAGACTGATACTGTGTGACCAAAAGCCCCCACTTTAAAATCACATTGTTGGTCTTTCTAGTGTGGCCAGACCTCACCCTAAATCATATTGTTAGCAGAGGACAAAGGCCACACTTCTTTCTGGGTAAGGTTAAATTCTGTACTACACAGCATCCTTCCTTCTTTCCTAGTCCCCTTCCTACTTGAAAATACTATATACGTGATGAATGAATATCCCTTCTAGATCATGGAGGAGGTAAAGGCCACTGGGAGAGCTCTCTCAGCCTCAGTTTCCTCTAACTAAAATGTCCCTTGTCTCTGGGGTGAAAATCCCTCCTTCCTGATATTAACTCTGGTATCTGCTTTGGTCTTTCTGTTAAGGGACTGTGAGTTATCATTTACTATCTCTTGCCTCTTTGATTGTTTTTTCTATTGCTGGCTTCTTTGCCTCTATATACGAACATTTTCTAATCTTGCTGATTTTAGCCCTGCTTGCTGCTAAGTTCCATTCCGTTCTTGAAAAATATTTCAGTAGAATCCTATTAATCCTCTAATAAAATCCAGACTCCTATGGGGCCTAGATAACGCCTTGTTTTGGTACAGCACCTTATAGTTTTGAAAACATTGTATTCTGCAGTGCCTTGTAGGTAGTAGTGCTTGAAAACTGATGAATGAATAATTTGGCTGGGGGAGAGAGAGAGAGAGAAAGAAAGAATTCTCATTGGAGGAAACAGCAGGAGCAAAAGCACAGAGCTATGAAAGGGAGGAGGTTAGGGGAATCAAACGAGCCTCCATGGAAGAGAGTGGTGAGAATCGAACCTGCAAAGGTTGGGAGAGGCACATTCAGTAGAGCCTTGACTCCCATGGGCAACCCTAGAAGGTTTGGGACCAGGTTGATTTTGTGACCTGCGCTGTGATTTTGAATGATAACTTGCAGCCATGGAGTGGGTCATTGGAACCTGGTGGCCCTTGAGGTTAGAGTTGTGCAGAGGTATGGGCTGGAGAAGAGGGCTGCCTAAACTTGGGTTGCGGGAAAGGAGAGAACAGAACAGTCCGAGCTGTAAGTGGGAAGTGTGATCAGCGTCCATGAGTGAAGGAGAAGGAGGAGTTTCGTGTCTAGAGGTTTAAAGGTGCTCAGTAAGTCCTGGCGGCACGAGGAATGTTAGTGATTTAGCAAAAGAGGCTAGCTCTGTGTCAAGCTGGAGGTTCGGTTCTCTGGGAAGTGGTGCAGTTCATTGGCAGCACTCAGTGAGGAGGGGCAGTCAGCTAGAGAAGCTTCCAGTCTCTCTTGAGACAGGCTTTTACAGTTCATTGAAATGTTTTGAATTCTTAAATTCCATGTTTCCCACATTCAATTTATTCATTACAGAATGCACTTTCTAAAACTGAGTGCTCTGGGAGGCAGTGCATTTTAATGGAAGAACATGGACTTTAGAGTCAAAACAGTTCTGACTCCACCTTTATTGGCTGTGGATTTGAGCAAGTTACTTAACCTCTCTGGAAGACTCAGCTCTCAAAATGAGCTAGTAATAGTGCCTAGCTTTTAGGGTGGTGGCGGGATTAGATGTAATCTTGTGTACCAAGCTCCCGATGCATCGTAGATGTTCAGTAAATAGTCTTTACTTTCACCCTCAAATATTTTATGTTGTCATTAACTTGTAACTGAGAGCTAAATATATTATTAGCATGTCAAATTTTCGTAGTATTTTGAATTCTGGTGAATCTGATGTTACAAAAGTTCATTTCATGCTAAACAGAGAAACCCTATTTAGGAAGATATGGAAAGAGGCTGGGAATACCAGTCTGACCCAGGCCCAGCTAGTCCCTGGGACAGGACATTTAAAGGGATTGGAACTCCAGGGTTCTTTTTATTTCTGGATTTAGAATTATTGAGAGTTTAGTTACCATTGTGGGATTTTAAAAAATATCTGCTGTATTTGACTTTCGGGTGGTGGCTGAAGTACAGGGATAAAAGTGAAACCTTTGGTATACGTGTGAACATTCCTTGGAGACAGCCCCCTGCGGCCGCCATGCTGTAGGGGGGCACCACGCGTGTGTTTTCTGCACCTGCGGTTGAGACTTCCCTGCAAGTGGGGATTCATCCCTTTTCATCCCCTTCTCCCTTTCTCCCCTTGACCCTTTTACATTTCTCTTCCCTTCCTTTTCTCCAAGGCTGCGCTGGACCTTCTCACCCACTCCCATGGCAGATCTCACTACCCCGTGGTCCTCTCGTACTTCCTTTCGCGCGTGCCTGTGGGCTGCATTTCTAGTTTTTCTTGTCTCCCTCAGGCATCCTCCCTGCTTCTCTCACTCCCTCATCCACCGAACAAACGTTTGTGGACTGCATGGTGTGCTGGGGGGTGCTGGGGATGTTACTGGAACATGCCCTTGAGGTGATGGCAAAAGAGAGACAGCCAGAGAGGAGGGTAGGAAATGTGGTCATCAGGCTGGGGGAGGGGTTTAGGGACCACGCGGTGTGTGGGAGGGTGGTGTTGGATTTTATTCTAACTGAAAAGGCAGTGGTTGATGGGTGCAGGCAGGGGAGGGAGACCTTCTGATTCTATCTGTAAAAGGCCATGCTGGGTGCTGAATGGGGGGGCAGGATTGTTGGGTGAGTAGAGGTGTGAGGGCAGAAAGGTCTGGTTAGTGGGTGATGGGAGCGCTCCCCAGGTGAGTGCTCATGTACCTTGATCTGGGTGGGGTGGGGAGGTGAAGAAATGGTCAGATTTGGGATGGGTTTTGGAGGCGCAGCACAGGACTTGCTGATGGGTTGGATGTGCAGAGGTGGGGGAAAGAGGTAAACGGAGGGTGAGTCCTTGTTTTTTGGCCTCAGCAGCTGGATGGTGTGGTTCTGCTTATGGAGGTGGGGGAAGAAGGGGGTTCTAACAGTTCTGGGGGAGGTTCTGCTTTGACCCATCTGCAGTGGAGTTGGGTAGCCAGTTAGATATCGGTCCTCACTGACATTAGGAGTTGGGAATTTTCCAGATACAGCATGTTGTTTTTTTTTTTTTAACTTCCTGGGACCTGTAAGCTCATTTCTGAAGGGCACACAGATGAAGGGGAAACCCAGGGCTAGCCTGGGTACTCCCAGCGCTTAGATATCTCTGGAGGACGAGTGTCTAGTAAGAGACTGAGGTGTGGCTAGTGAGCAGGAGAGATGCAGTGTTATGTGTCCCCTGCTGCCCACCACCGCTCTCACTCATGAGAGGGGCGTTCCCCTGCTGTGTTCCCTCTGCTGCGTCCCTGGTTCCTTGTTTCGTTTGTGTGTTCTCTGTTTGCCATGTTTTTGATCTGCAGTGTCCAAGTGCTACTTTAGAGTGATTTTTTTTTTTTTTGAGACAGAGTCTTACTCTGAGAGTAACCTGGGCTAAAGTGCAGTGGCGTGATCATAGCTCGCTGCAACCTCAAACTCCTGAGCTCAAATGATCCTCCTGCCTCAGCCTCCTGAGTAGCTGGGACTACAGGCGTGCGCCACCACGCCCGGATAATTTTTCTATTTTTAATTGAGATGGAGTCTCGCTCTTGTTCAGGCTGGTGTCAAACTCCTGAGCTGAAGTGATCCGCCTCGGCCTCCCAGAGTGCTGGGATTACAGGCATGAGTCACCTTGCCTGGCCCATGATTAAATATTTTAATATAAAAGGGCTTTCTAGAAAGGTTAAGTAAGGTTACTATTGACAGCATGGATAATGTGCTAGCATATTATTGAGACTTGACTTCACTTGGGTTAATATTCTGGTATGGTTTTTTTTTCCCCTTGAAAGTTAATATTTTGTTCTTTAGATTCAGCAATTTGGGAAGAAAATCTTGGTTTCATATGGCATACTAAATATTTCATTATTGCAAGTGGATGGAGGGAACACTGAGGAAGAGTTACAGCAGATAGACTGCGGGATGCTCTGAGTGCCGCGTTCCTGTGCCAGGTGGAGGGAGGGCCTCGGTGCTCTGCAGTTCTCCCCACCCTGACTCAGTGCCCCCTGTCACCAGGCTGGAGACATAACTGGGCTGTAGGTGCTTCACCTTCTCCCACCCCGCTTCAGCGTTTAGCAGCCTGTTCCGCGTGGCCACATGCAGGATCTCACTGTTAGCCGAATGGTGCCTCCTCTGAAGTTTTACAGTCCCCTGGGGGCCCCAGCCTCAGTCTTGCCTTTTCAGTCCTCTGAGTCTTTTGTCAGTCTCCTCGGAGTGCCATGACATGTCCCTCGCCTGTCCTGCCAGCCTTCCCCTTTTCCTTACAGGCTCTGAGGTTAGCCATTGCTGCTGAGGTCTTGCCTCTGCAGATCTCCAGCCTTGTGAGCCTGTGAGGTGCCGGGCAGGGCTTTTGGATAAGAGGACTCCCCAGTAAACAAGGCTTTATTAGACACGAGGAGGTTCCGCGTTGTCTGGGCTGCAGGGTCACGGTTCAGCCCTCCCCCACTTCCTTTTTCAGGTCTGCCTCGCTATCCTTGAACCTTCCTGCACTTCTCACAGCCCAAGCCCTGCCTCCTCTTTGCTGAGAAACAGTCTTACAAGTGTGAACTCTCGTGTGAACGGTGGAGCTTCTGTTCATCTCCACGTTTCTCGCTGCCCCTTTTTCCTCAGGAGGAAGGGCCATTCTGCTTTGTCAGCTGTCCCACGACCCCACCTGTGCTGGCTGCCTCCTTGATCACCTACCTTGATCACCTGGCTGAGGCGGTGTTTGTCAGGTTTCTCCACAGTGAAGTAATTTCTCCCCTCTCCATGCTCTACTCTTTGGAAGGACGTCACTGTGCACAGCCACACTACGGAGTGCAGAGTATGCGCCACCTCCTGTGGCAGAATATCTACATAAATTACTTGAAATTCTTCGGCACAGAAGATTTGTGTATTCTTTCATATTTATTTATTTATATCAGTATGGATTCATGGATATTTATTTTTCACTCTGGGTTATAATGCAATACTGTTTTATTTTTTTGCTCAAATTGTTCCAGCTTTGGCCATTGAGAGCTCTTCCAGTTGGTTCCTATGTCCCTTTGACATGCCTCATCATTGTGTGTGTGTGTGTTTTGAACACTTCCTTACTTTCTGGCAATACAAGATGCTCCAGGCTCATCTTGCATATTTCCTGCCTCAGCCCTGGTTCCTTTTATTTTAGTGGAGAATGGTATTAAAAACCAAGATCTGGGTTTTAGGTGTGCTGGTGGCTATTGGGGTGTGGCTCCTAGGCCCTCTCTGCTGACAGAGCAGGTAAATGTATGTGTGTGTGCTAACCCGTGTATACACAGGCATCTACAAATATTTCTATATGTGACTGTATTTATATTAAACTAAATATGAGTTCATACTCATGTCTCCACCTCTAATGCATTCCCGCGTGGTCATTCTAGCCTCCTCCCCTGCTCATCTGGAACCTCCCACTCCAGCAGTGAGAAGCCTGGCTCCCACCATCTGCTATCCGTCACTTACCTGTTCAGTTCCAGAATATGAGGATAATGGTTTCAGAATAGTTTATCATACTCCGTGGGAAACAACTTAACTAAAATACTGTGCTAATGGCTCCTTTTGCCTTTATTCTTACAGATTCCACTCATTGCCCAAGTTTCTTTGGTCAGCACCCTTCCCTGCACCCTGCAATAAGTTTTTTCATGTTCGTCATACAGTTAGAGTCTTTTGTCATGGTCTGCATTTCATCCTGAGATCCCCTGACTTCCTAACTGATTTTTTAATAAATGTGCATACATTAAAGTTCCATGTGTTATAGGGTTCTGTGAGTTTGGGCACATCCATAATGTCATATATCCACCAGCACAGTGTCGTAGAGAAGAATAGTTACACTGCCCTGAAGCGAGTCCCCTGAGCTTTACCACCCTCCAGCCCTGGCAGCCACTCATCTGTGTACCATCTCTATAGTTTGCTTTCTTTAAAATGTCATGTAATTGGGATCATACAGTATGTAACCTCATCACTGGCTTCTTTTACTTAACAATATGCTTTTAGGATTCATCCATGTTGTTGTGTGTTAATAGCTCATTTCTCTTTATTGCTGAATTGTAAGGACGTACCACAGTTTATCCATTCACCTATTGAAGGACATCTTTTTAGTGACTATGAATAAAGCTGCTTTGAACATTCCCGTGCAGAGTAAGAGTGTGATTGGGAGATTGTGTGGTAAGACTATGTTTGGCTTTATAAAAGCTGCCAGGCTGTCTTTTAAAGTGGCTGTACCATTTTGCATTCCTACCAAAATGAGAGAGAGTTCCAGTTCAACATCTTTGCCAGCAATTGATGCTGGTCAGTTTGTCTGTTTGTTTTTTAAAGAGATGGGGGTCTCACTATGTTGCCCAAGCTGGCCTCAAACTCCTGGGCTCAAGCAGCCCTCCTGCTTCAGCCTCGCAGGTAGCATCCCTAATGGCAGATGATGCCGAGCACCTTTTCGTTTGCTTACTTCCCATCTGTAGAACCTCGTTAGTGTTCACATCTTTTGCCTATTCTTAAACTTGTTTTTGTTTTCTTGTTGTTGAGTTTTAAAAGTTCTTTATGTATTCTAGATAGGAGCTCTTTATCAGATACATGATTTACAAATGTTTCCTCCCAGTCCGTGGCTTCTCTTTTCATTCTCTTAAGTTTTCTTTCTCTTAAGTTTGCCTTTCTTTGTGACTTCGTTCCCTGGCTGTGCAAACTTGGACCTTCGTTCTTTAAAAACAGAAACCTGCAGTGAACCTATATTGCTCTTGTAGTTGCAAGAAAAGTTCAAATACGTACAAAATTAGAAAGAAAGAAAGGGGAGCCAGTGTGGCGGGGCTGCTTATGTTAGTCTAATAGCTTAATTGGCTTAACTAGGCATATTAGTCTTCATTCTGTTTCTATTAAATCCACTTTGGGTGCTATCCTAGGCTTTTTAAGTGTGGCATGGTCATACCAAAGTGCATCTTGGTGGGACTCACATGGAGTCACAAGGCTGACTCATTGTCACGTTGGGTGCTACTTAAATCCCATGGGTCCAAAGGAGCGCATCTGTAAAATGGAGAGACCAAGAACTTCTTAAGGATTGTCATAAACATTAAGTGAGATAATATGCTAGAGGGGAAAATTTAAAAAAACATTTTCCTCCACTTTTCCCTTTAGCTACAGATGTCTATCATTTAACTGTAATTTAAAAAATTTGCTTCTTTAATGTTCTCAGCACTCAGTCTCCCAGGCTCTTAGCACTTTACTGAAACTGCCAGCAGAGGTCCGAGATGATCCATTTGGCCTCTCCTGGTGCTTCATTTGGGTGGTTGACTGCTCCAGCCTTCCTGGCTCGCTCCCCCACACCTTCCCTTAATGCCCTGCCCGGCTGGCCGGCTTCCTTCCTTTCATGTCAGTGTTCCTCAGGGTCTCTGCCATCCCTTGGGTGTGCTTATCCCTTCCCACTTCGCCTGTCACCTCTGTCCTGGGGCCTCTCATCCTGGGTCAGCTCTGCATACCCTGCAGACACCTCAAATTTGGTGAGCCTTAATCTCAGCACTGTCAGTCTGCAGCTCCAGAAGAATGTTAACCCGGGGCAGACATGCTTCCAAGTGCTCCTGTTGGTCACTACATTGCTTCTCTCAGAGGCCCCAGCCTCTTCAGGCCCTGCTACCTGCTCAGCCCCCAGCCCCATCATCTCTGCTCTGGCTGCCAGTCTTCCTCCTGCCAACCTAGTCTCCTTTTGTTGCCAGTTACCTTTTTTTGTTTTGTTTTTTTCCTTTTTGAAACAGAGCTCAGTCACTCAAGCTGAAGGGCAGTGATACGATCATAGCTCACTGCAGCCTCGAACTCCTGGGCCCAAGCCTCCTGAGTAGTTGGGACCACAGGTGTGAGCCACTGTTCTCAGCTAAGTTTTTTCATTTTTTTAGAGAGCGAGTCTCACTATATTTCTCAGGCTGGTCTTGAACTCCTGGCTTCAAGCAATCCTTCTGCCTCCTGAGGAGCTGGGATTGCAGGCGCAAGCCACTGTGCTGGGCCCACCAGTTACCTTTTAAGCCATCTGTCCCTTTACCTAAGCTCTGGTGCTTCCCATTCTAGCAGAGTGAAGTCCAGAATTCCAGACTCCTTGGAGTGGCATTCAGAGTACTGTTTTAGAGGACCCCAAACTTGCCTTTTTGGTCACATTTCCCTCTAGCATGTTGTATTTCCTCTCCAGCCTCTGGGCACTGTCTCACGCTATTGTTCTCTCTTATTGCCCATACCTTGCTGGTCTCCCAGGGCCCACTCATGCTGTCATATTTATTGATACCTTCTTTAGTTCCTCCAAACAGAATTAGCTGTTGTCATCCCTCTCCCTTATCACACCTTGCTCCTGATTTGGGGACAGCACTAGCACATTATCTACAAGGCTTGACTCTCACTTGCTGGTTCATGAGCTCCTGTGGCCAAAGCTGTGTCTGTGGGCCTTGCAGAGAGTGTGTGCTTGGACACCCTTCAGGCCATGTCTGAATTAGATGGCTCTCTCACAGCAGGGTTCGATTTTGCTTTGTATACGTCTTCTGTGCTTGAAACAGAGATTTGCTTATTTCTGTTTTTTATAGGTCCTTAGTGGTTGTATGAATAGTAAAGCAATGACAACTTTAAACAATGTTTTAATATAAACATGAGTATCAGACTCTAGGGTAGACATTCTTAGTATTGCAGTAATAAAAATAATTATTAAATACATCTCGATTCTTTTTTGTAGTAACTGATCACCAAAGAATACTATACCTTTTGTTTACTTACTTGTTTTCAGTGTGTTTATGAGAAATACATCTTCTGTTTATAGTCAAGGAAAAAAGAAGAGCTCAAGAAACTTCCTTGATGTTATAGAGAAAAGTAAATCCAAGACAGGCTCTTGACTCATGAATGCAGTTTGTGTAGGAAGAAAACGGTCTTAGCAGCTAGCGAGGACTTGCCTTTTCCTACACCTTTTCACTTTCACACCTGCCATGTGTACCTGTGCTGGGTTTTTTTTCCTCCTACTCATTTTTTTATTGAGGCATAATTGATATACAGTGAAATGCACAATTTTAAGTATATAGTTCATTGGGTTTTTAAAAACAGCTCGTTGAATTTTCTTTTGACAAATGTGTATACTTGTGTAACCTACTTCCTTCTGAAGATTTGGGCATGTCAACTCAGAATGTAGCCTTGGACCTCTCCTCAGTCATTTTCCCTTGTGCTCAAACCCCTCCTCTGATTTCTTTCAAAATAAGTTAGTTTGCCTGGTTTAGAGTGTCATACAGGTGGAACCACACTGTATATAGTCTTCTGTGTCTGGCTTCTTTCACTTAGCATAGTATTTTTGAGATTTATCCATGTTGGTGCTAGTATCAGTAATATTTTTCCCTTTGTTTGCTCAGGAGTATGCCATTGTGTGAATATACCACTGTTTGTTTATTTATCTCCTGTTGATGGATATTTGGGTTGTTTCTAGTTTGGGGATATTGTGGATAAAGCTGCTATGAATAGTTTTATACAAGTTTTTGTGTTCATATTTTTTTTCTTGGTTAAATATCTAGAAGTGGAATCGTTGAGTCATGGGGTGGGTGTTTGTTTAACTTTGAGAAAGTGCCAGACCGCTTTCCAAAGTGGTTGTTGTATTGGTTATTTTTTAAAGTTTATAAAAGTAATGGGGCTTCAGTCTCATTTTAGAAATTCTGCTGTAGACCTGATGCCTGCAATTGGCAGTCCTGTATTTTGCAAACTAGTTTTAGATTCTATAACTTTGCTAAGATAAGCTCATTGGAAAATAGTTCAAAATATTATTAAGCATTTAAAGTTGTTGGCAATTACATAGATATTTGAATAAAGTTATTATTTATAAATATTGTATTTAAAAAGTCACCCCCATTAGTTTAAGCAACTTGGGATTCCTGGCCACATTTGTTATTAAAAGGCTCAGAAGGAACTCAGAGCTGGGTATATGTTAGGGAACCATTGGTGTGTCAGTGTTTGCTGAAGGCCTGGGACAGAAGATTGTCCAGTGAGCTCTGAGGGGTCTCACAGTGGCCACACAGCACACTTGAGGCAGGAGACAGTGAGGGCCTCTGGGTTAGCAGGAGGCCTCCAGAATATGTTTGATGTCAGAAACCAGGGGAACTCCCTGCCCACCTCTTGATCCGCCCCCAGGCCCCTTCCCCTATGCCCTCCCCAACTCCAGCCCGCTGATGTACTAGGCTCTCGGTTTCACACAACAGACAGCAACGGAGGGTTTACTTAAGCAGACAAACACTGGAAGGATATCGCATACAAACAGAATGGACAGGCCATCAGGTGCCGTGGAGCCAGCAGCCAAATTGAAGCCCGAGTTCTGCCCACAGGAGGTCTGCCATTTTCTTCCGGAGGCCCCTTTCTCTAGATGCCTGTTGTTTGGAAGGTGGACGCCCTGGCTTGATCCTGTCATTTTATTTTGTATTCTGTCCTTAGGGCCTTCTCTTTGTCCTTTAGTTTTCCTTTTGGGAGATTTCTACACTCACTTGTCCAACCCTATTTTTAAAATTTTTAAATTCTACCATTGTGTTTTTATTTTTAATAACCAGAAAGTTCTCAGAAGGTTCCTCTTTTTGTTTCACAGATACAATCTTTTCTCTTATTTTTCAGAATATTTATTAGAGTTCTGTGCTTTTTTGAAGTTCCTCTGTGCGTCACGCCTCTTCTGAATTCCTTTTCCCCCATTTCTTTTCCGGGCGCTGTCTTCCGTGAGACCTGTTTGGGCTTTCTTCATTTTTATGATGGAGCTGTGGCAAGCATTTGGAACCTCTCTGTTCGTGGGTAGGGTGTCCTCCGGTGGCCCTATTGTAGAAGTCTGGCAGAGAATCTGACCTTTTTGTGGGGGTTGCCCTGCATCTTCATATCTTTAGACCTTTTCTCTTGGGCCATAATAGTACTTGAAGAGAGGATTTCCCTACTCTCCCACCTGCCGGGGTTCTGGAAGCCACGTGGGAAAAGAGCGCTGGGCATCTCTGCTTTCAGTGGGTAGGCCTTCCTTGGTTCCGGTGTCTTCCTTCACGTCCTGGCTCCCTCTCGCAGCAGGGCCTGCTGTTCCATCCGGCACCTCCCGCCTCTCAGGCTCTCTGCTGTCTTTTTTGTAACTCCTTTGCCGTGGCTAGGAAACTAGTTCACTGGTGGTGGGGGTGTGGGCTAGCCAGGTTCTGTCTGGATTCTCCCTGGGGATGTTTCTTGAGGGATTTCAGCTTATAGATTTGTATTTAACACTGAGGCTAAGAGCAGAAGGGCAAAGTGGACACATTGAAAATAAATTACTTAATTTTCAAGATTGTCAGTCAATTTACCAAGGAATCAAAACTTAGAAGAGCAATGATTTCATAGTTAAGGATGGTTCTGAATGATAGAACTTTATGTGTGACATGTTCTGTTGCTTATATATGCTCTAAAAATTAATTGTACCCTAAGATATATACTTTTCTATCACAAATAACTTTTCTAATCAGATTTTATTATCTTTCAGATCCTATCACATGGGACAGTATGCACCTCAACATCCTGAAGGAAAGGCACAAAATGTTTAAGTGATGTTTAGAAATAATTTGTGAGGTAAGAGTGTATAATCTTTAATTAGGTGTTTAATCACTATTTTTGGTCTCATAGTTGACACTAACTTGTATATTTTTGAAAATGTAACATGGCATGTGGTAAAACATAGAAGCAGTGGCACACAGGTCAATGGCGACAAGTAAATCTTTCTTTTCACCTGTTGTCTTTGGTTTGCTTATCACCCATCCTTGAAAGGATGGTGTATCTTTGGGGGAGCATTCCATGAATTGGACTGGTAAGTTATTGGCCAGTATTACAAGTTTTTTCTTGTGTGTTTGTCCCTTTAAATAATGAAGATCTGAAGTGTTACTTTCAAAGTTCTGGGAAACAGGACTTTATTTTTGTTGTCTTACTGCTTAGTAAGCAGGCACCCCTTTCTCACAGAATGAAGATAAAGAGCTTGGGTTCAGGGATGTAGACGAAATCCCATCACATCGGCCATTAAAGGAGAAGCGTGGCGATGTGGCATCAGCCTGACAGTCGATACACCACGCTTTCAGGTTCTCCCAGATACAATCTTTGGGAGTATGAATCGATGGTGATTTGGTATTTGATGCAGAATAAGACTGCATCCTCACTCCTGATGAGTGTGTACATTTTAGCATCGCATCTCAAATTGCCGTACCGTTTGCTCTCCTCTTCCCAGTATTCTTAGATTAGGTTCAAGTAGAGGAATGGTTTCTTCATTTCCTCCCCTCCCTTCCTGTTGCATTAATGAAGTGTAAATACAGTGACTCAGGAGATGTTGGTGTACTTTATTGCAGAGAACTGAATCTGTCTAGGCTGACCTTGCTATGTTCATTGACTGCTTTCTTGAAAATAGAGTGATTTTTGGATCTCAGATTATTTTCCTATTGACTTGTAGTGGATCTTACAGCTTTGTCACTAAAGCACTCGAGCATTGTACATCACTAGTGTGTACTTCTAGGAATGTCCTGCCCTGGCCAGTGTTTGGTGTCTTTGTGGATATTCTCCGCATACAATGTACCTGCCATCTGCACCCCGAGGTAAAGGCATACCAACATGGGCTGCATCCTGCTCTCCATGGCAGTTCTCACCACAACCTGGACCAGGAAGGCCAAGCAGAGCTGGCTCAGGTGGTGGCACGTGTGCCTTTAGAAAACTCACAGGGTCTTGCTTCTTGTGTAGAGCTCAGTATGTTGTGCTCTAGCAGAAGTGTAGCTTGTTGTCTTACTGCTTAGTAAGCAGGCACCCCTTTCTCATAGAATGCATCCTACTTGAGAAGTAACCATAGATGAAGTGGTTCTGGTCAGACGGATTTTTCAGCTTACAGCCTTGATGTACTCGGGCCCACCGCTGTGAGTCAGTCAGAAGCTTACATGGAAATTACGAGGAGGTTCTTTGAATCTGAGTGAAGGATCACTGTCTTTTTGTTGTATCTGTCTTTAAACAAACATGTCCTTGCTGTGTGCCATGCAGCAGGCAGGCACAGGATGGGGGCACAGGGGTGGAGACCTAGACTCTGCCTAGCAGGGCTGACATTAGGCAGGCAGGCGAGATGTGTGAAAGTTCTCCAAGGTAGCAGGTGGTAAGTATGCTGGACATAGAGAAGGAGACTTGAAAAAGATTAAAATTGAGGTGAAGGGGCATTCTAGAAACAGTATAGAGTCAAGAAACATAGAGATAAAGGTGGGAGCCTGCCGCAAAAACACAGTCACAGAGAAATGAGGGTGGGCAAGCACTCTGAGCTCAGTGTGTGTGAGCTGGCGTAACACTGAGTGGACAGCCACTCACCGACTCGCTGTTCTTCCGTTGTGCCGTTTGTTACCGTCTGTGCTGAGCGTCAGCTCGGGAGCACTGTGAGGTGAGCTGCTGCCAGAGCACAGACCGGGGCCCGCGACCTGGGCTCAGTGGAGTGGATGCAGCAGCGGCACAGCAAATCTTTGTTTGTATGTGGCTATGGCTGGCCATAGGCAACAGTTTTATACATGTGGGCATAGCCTATACTGTGGGGCTTACTGTGTAGTAGACAGTAAAACAGTCTTTAGGTAAAAGATTCAGAAATTCAAATCTTAACTGGTTAAGTTTTTATGTTCTTTTCTGCGATGTATATTTAGACTAACATTGTAAAACGGCCAAGGACAAACCGTAACACATCACATTTAAGGTGTCTCGTGAGCACGCATGTGTGCACGTGTGAGCTTTGTGTGTGTGTGTGTGTGTGTGTGAGAGTGTGTTTCCCATGAGCCTTATCAGCTCTGTGTCAACCCCCTCTCTAGGGTGTGTCAGGGAAATCATGCAGCCATCAGGACACAGGCTCCGGGACGTTGAGCATCATCCTCTCCTGACTGAAAACGACAATTATGACTCTTCGTCGTCCTCCTCTTCCTCCGAGGCTGACATGGCAGACAGGGTCTGGTTCATCCGTGACGGCTGTGGCATGATCTGTGCCGTCATGACGTGGCTTCTGGTCATCTATGCAGACTTCGTGGTGACGTTTGTCATGCTGCTGCCTTCCAAAGACTTCTGGTACTCCGTGGTCAACGGGGTCATCTTCAACTGCCTGGCCGTGCTTGCCCTGACATCCCACCTGAGAACCATGCTCACTGACCCCGTGAGTGCTCACAGCGTCACGCCACAGACTGTGGCCACGGCCTCTCGTTCATATAACCTCAGGTTTTAACTAATTCCTAGATACAGGCTGGTAGCATTTTTCACATCTTCACTGGAGACTAAACATTGCTTAAATAGCAGTGATCTCATGGTACATTGATGGAAAATATCCCACTGGGCTGTTTTTTCAAGTGAAGAGATTGTGCTAGATAATTTCTAAAATCCCCTCTAGTTTCAATATTTTGTTTCTCTAAAGGATGGACTGAAAGCTGCGAGGCCTGGGTTCTAGATTTCACTACTTTACTAAATCTTTCCAGTTGCCTTTTGACCATAAGCAACTAATTTAACTTTGGGCTAACGTTAGATGTTTTTTCTAACTCTCTAGTTCTCTCATTGTTGTGTCTCTGCTGAAGTCCAAAGCAAACGTTGCAAGCAGCTAGCTGGTAAAAGGTAAAGGCTCAACTTGCCTGCAAAGCAGAGAGGAAGGATTCCATAATTACTGCTGTCATCAGGTGTGGGCTGTTAACTTTGGTGGCAGCTGGGCAAAGTAGAATTTAGGTACCGTGTACAGGGAGGGAAGTGACAGGTGTGAGGAAACCAGAAGGGTGTGTTGGGCTCATCTTTGGAGCAGATTCCCTTTAGGCCAAGAATGAAGATAGGTCAGAACTACCACAGTGAACTACCTTAGTTCCCGATGTGTTGAGGGCCACCTGATTCAGCGTCCACATTGGGTTTAAGGCTGTTTCTCTGAGTTTTGAGACACCTCCTGGTTAGGGAAGAGCATTAGGGCCGATTGCACAGGTCTGTGCAGCTCAGCCATCAGTCACCTCCAGACAGTGGGTTCCAGGCTCCCCGCAGAGCTCGGAGGAGACGCCCAGGGGCTGCAGGTGTGTGCAGCAAGGCATTAGCAGTCCATATGGGGTTTTATTGGAAAAAAGTTCTTTTCACTGCTTTAAAACAATGGTTTTAAACCACTGGTAAAGGGACTCCTAATCATAGCTTTATATGTAAGATTATGACTCTTTTTTGAGAGTGAACTGATATTGATCAGCCTCATGGAATGTGGTTTATACATGGATTTATCTAACCTATGCTGTGTCTGAATTCATTACATGGGGTTTTGACATACGCTGTTTACTTTGTCTCCTATTTGACCAGTAGGGGTGTTGGGTAGTCTGTCCCTGGGAATAAGACAGTATCATAGACCCAACGCAGTGGGCAGTTGGGGAGCAGTACCTTGGGGACAGACTTGGAAGCAAAGTCTGCCAGTGGTTCTGTAGTCTGATCTGATTGTGGAGTCTTTGACCATAACCAAGTCTCTTCTCCCATGGGGTTGTGCCTTCAGGGATTTTTAGAGGGTCATCTCCTCATTTCCTTTTACGTAGCAAAAGGATCCCTCTCCTGCCAAGCCCTGCTCCTTATCCCCGGGTGTCTCCATCCTCTCTCCTTCCTTGCCTGCAGCAGAAACACCTCGCAGTCGGGTGCTTAGATTATGCAGAGGGACAGGGACAGGGACAGGCTCCAGGTCAGTGATTTCTACTAGAATATCCCATTGTAGGAAAAGCCCAGTTACTGTTGACCATCTGCCTGAACAGTGAAAACTGGGCTGGATCCATCCTTCATGGGCAGTTGTGTGATGAGACCACATCTGTGCACAGCATCTTGTCTGTGAGTGCAGGGTGGGGACGTGGGAGGAGGGTCAGTGAAGCCGAGGCCTCTCCTGGCAGAGTTTGTTTCTGCTGACAAGTGCATTTGTCCCTTCCTCCTCTGCATTTGGGCTCTGGCCACTCAGCCAACCAGCTGCCGTCCTCACCCCCTTTCTTCCTCCTCGGGGGAGAAAAGGCTTCAGAACTTACAGCAGGCCCGGGAGCTGGGGGAGGCAAGGAGGTGGGGTGGAAGGTGTGTGCAGGGCGCTGCCGCTGCCCCGGCAATGGGCGTGTTTCTGTTGCTCGTTGTGTCCCTGCAGAGAACGCTGAATGAGGCGCCTCAAGGGAGGGGTACCAAGGCGGAGGGGAAGCTTGACATCTTGGATGTCAGGGGTGTTTTTACTGAGGTTTAATTCACATACCACAGAATCCATCCTTGTAAAGTGGTTTTTAGTACATTCAGTGGTTTTTAGTACGTTCACAGAGTTGTGCAACCATCACCGCAGTCAATTTCAGGACATTTTTATCACCTCAGAAAGAAATCTTACACCCTTAGCCGTCACTCCCCAGTGCCCACAACCACTAATCTACTTTTTTTCTCTAGGGATTTGCCTATTCTGGACATTTCATATGAATGGAATCATGCAATATGTGGCCTTTTGTGTCTGGCTTCCTTCCCTTAGCATCATGTTTTTAAGGTTCATATATGTACATGTGTCAGCACTTTATTCCTTTTTATTACTGAATAATGTTTGTGGTATGGATAGACCACATTTTGTTTATAGCTATCATCGGTTCTTGGGCATTTGGGCTGTTTCCGCTTTTTGGCTGTTATGAATAATGCTGCTCTGAACATCCGTGTGTAAGTTTTTATGTGGATGGGTGTTTCATTTCTCTTGGGTACATACCCAGGAGTGGAGTTGCTGGGACATACGGCACTCTGTGTTAACCTTTTTGTGGAACTGCCAAACTGTTCTCCAGAGTGGCCACACTGTTTTACATTCTCACCAGCTATGTCCACATCTTTGTCAACACTTGTTATTGTCCATCTTTTGTGCCATGGTATCTCATCGTGGTTTTAATTTGCATTTCCCTAACGACTACTGATGTTGAACATCATTTCATGTGCTTATTGGCCGTTTGTATATCTTCTTTGGAGGAATGTTTGTTTGAGTTCTTTGTCCATTTGGATGTCACTGATTCAGCCATGTCACATATTAAGACTCTGGTGGCAAGTTACAGAAACCACTGGGAGTCAGAGTAAATAAAACTGAGAACCCAAGGGCAAGGGTGCCTCTGGCCCCCCTGGGAGGCTCTGAAGTGGGATGTGGAAGCTGTTAGGAAGGTGGACAGAGGGGAGAGACGGACAGATGCACTCAGCATCCTGGCCGTCGCTGCCACCTGGTGAAGATGGGTAGCCCCACAGACCAGATCGAGTTGGAATCGTTAAGCTCCAGACCCACAGTTCTGAAGGATAGACCGTGCGTGGCCCAGCAGGGTTAAATGTCCCCTCTCTGTCCTCTCAATGGAGAGTTGCTTTCTTCTCTCTACAGATCATGTCTTTACCATGCCACGGTCCAGTCTGGACTGAACTAGAACCATTACACTGCCTCTGGGTGGGGCAGTTGAGGATGCGGGGCAGACATTCCAGTGGGACTTTATGTCGGATTCCTAAGCCAACAGGACCAGGCAATCCTTGCTGGGATTGACTTGGGTTTGTGTTGTTACTTGAGGAAAGTCATTGTACTTTGAGTGAGGAGCAGGGAGGAAGATAGGGTCTGTGGCATTCGATGGATCAGAGATGTGGTAATATGGTAACGAGCCCCATCGTGGAAAGGTGAGACTTCTACCAATCTTAACTTTTGGAAACACGCGGAGAACTTATAATTGTGGAAGGGCCCTGAGTGATTGAGAAAAGGCTACCCACTACCCCAGAGCCTGCAGTCTTAAATCCAGCCCCACTTAATGTGCGTGAGCCTTTGCCGAGTACCTTGTGAAGTGTGCCCTCTGCACAGCTGCTGCTCCTGTTGCAGGTGCTCTGCCAAAAGTGTGCTTTCATTGCATCCTCTTGGTAGTGCTAGGAAGTAGGTGTAGTGTCCACTGAGAACATGAGGCCAGACAGCTAGTAAGACGCAAAGCTGGGGTTTGACCCAGATTGTTGCCAAAGCTGCTGCTTTTTAAATTTTCTTATAGAGAATGTCAAATGTGCTCAGTAGACAGAAAAGACCGCACAGTAATGGCCCCAGTCCCCACCTCACGTCTGTCTGGGGTCAGCGGAGCCCTTGCCCACGCTCTTTCCCACACCCAGGTGATTTGAGTAAATCTCACTTGTTATATTGTTTCATTTGTAAATATTTGTATCTTTTTAAAGGGCTCTTTTTAAAAAATGTAACCTCAGTATCAATAGCTCATGTAAAGCAATTTAATATCTAATATCACCTATCCAGTTAGAGTTCAAATTTTCATCTTTTTGTTTGAATCAGGATACAAATAAAGATCCACTGCAATTGGCTTATATCTCTCTTAATATCTCTTTTAATTAATCCCTATGGCCCCTGCAATTTCTCTTTTTCCTTGGGGTTTTTTTAATTGAAAAAACATGGCCCTTTGTCCTGTCACTGGAGTTTGCAGTTTATATCCCTGTCCTGGGTTTTAACATGTTCCTCATCCCTGGTGTTTTCTATAAATTAGTAGGTAGATCTGGATGCTCATTCTGAACTGCCCCTTGGTTAGGGCCTGGGGTTCCAGAGTGCACGGGGGTCAAGATGGAAAGAGAAAGTAAAGAAAGCTTGCTCTGCAGAGCCGGCTTCCCTGGGGTGTGAGGTGGTGGAGAGCATGTTCCCGAGCCAGGTCTGGTTTCCCTCACCACAGCAGGTGAGGTGGGATGCGCTCAGGGCAGTGAGCAGGGCACTTGCACCGCCGTCGTGGGGCCTGGTACCTGCAGGCGGTCCCATGGGGAGACAGGGTGAGAAACATTCAAGATGCATTTAGAAAAAATGTCCCCCTGTGAAAAGCATGAACTTGAGGAATGTGCTTGGTTACTTGGAAGGTTTGTTTGGTGGAATGAAGCGTGGCTCCCTGCAGCCCTTTTGGCAGGCATTTCCCGGCAAGGCCCTCTGTGATGGTGTGACCGTGTGCAGGGGCAGCCCCTTCTGCGTGGTGTTTCTGCTTCTGCTGAACCACACCTCACAAGGTTAGAATGAAAATGTAGGTAACAGACTGCAGGGCCTCAGGTGAGTGGTCTGGAAGCCCCGAGGAGGCCGTGCCCTTGAAGAGCTGTGTTGTCTGCCAGGGTTCTGAGCAGAACTGAGGAATACCTGGAACCAGAAAGTGCCTGAAATCCCATGCGGATCTCAAGTCCTTAAGGATCACCTAATGAGTGCTTGGCTACCCCTTCGAAACATCTTTCCTCAGTGAACAGCTCGTAAGTGATCAAAAACATGGGTAGCATTGGGGTGTCTGCTTTCCAGCAGTGTATTGTACTGTATCCTATCACATTTGCTTTTACTATGGAAAAGTACATACCTATCTCATAAAAATTAAGGTGTTTGGAGTTTTAAAATCTGGCCCATTTCCTCTTATTGAGGAAATTTGTAACACTCAACACCGGGGTTGTATATGCAACACTGTGGGATTTTGTAAAATTATAATCAGCATTAAGACTCCTGGATTCATGGAGGAAAATCAGTTGAAGACTCCAAATTGTGGTACGTAAGTTAAGTAAAATGCTCTCCTTGTTCTGATTTAAATTTTCAAAGACAAAATTTAAACGCTTAACATTTTGATCTTCTTTAAGGAGGCAGTTTGAGTGTTGGGAAACACAAGGATCTTGTCCTTGTTAGGAGGAAGTGGACTGTGTTGGGGTCCGGGCAGGGACGCTCGCATCCACCCTGCAGCTGGCTCCCATCCCCACTTTCCCCTGACTCTGGACCTCCCTGCCTGCTGCTGCCTGAGGCCAGCTCTGCCTGACGGGGGCCTTGAGTCCAGCAGGCTTTGTCTCTGGCTCTGTAGCACACTCACCTGCGGTGCTTCCTAAAATGTGGATGTCACAGAGGTTCAGGTCTGTGGCTTTAAGGAACTCCAGCAGGGCTTCTGCCTCTACCTCCATGATCTCCCAGGGACTTCCTTTGGCCCCCACCCTTCCATCTCCTGGTGCCTGCAGAATCACTGTACCCCTGGACTCCCCATGTCTTCATGGTCTCCTTCTCCAGACTCGTGCATTTCTGCATGAAGTATAGGCTCTGGGCTGAGAAACAGGCTAGAAGACCTGGTTCCCTTCCTTGAGGCATTAGCACCCTCCAGGCAGGTCTGCCTGTCTTACTCCACCCTGCCACAGCTTCCAGAATAATCTCCCACAAGCATGGGTTCCATTACGTATCTCCACTGTCCAAAGAACAAACCCCTGCCTGCTGCGGCCAGCGTGGGCCTCAGCTGCCCACTATGCAGGCCGTGCTGCCCTGCGTCTGGTCTCAAGTCGACACGACACTGCGTGGGATAACTCTTGGCCTTCGGTGCTCTGCCCCTTGCCGCCAGCTTGCGGCCCCCTAACGCATCTTTCCACTGCTTCCCTGTCAACCATCTTTGTCTGTCTCCTCTAGCACTTGGGGCACGGCACAGGCAAATGCATGGTCACACCTTCTGACACTGCTCCTGAGGGGCTGCCTCATGCCAGACACAAATCAAGTCAGGTGGTCTGGGCTTATAAAGGCTTTTGAGAAGGTTGGCAAAGAGACAAATGTATTGCAAAACTTCCACAACACAAGATAAAGTCCTTTTTGAGATTGCTTTGTACATTGTTCCCCTCCCGTCCCTGATAAGAAAACCCTGGCAGGACTTATCAGTTGAACCCTCCCCCTTAGAAGGGGGGAGGGAAAATGGTGTTGACAGAAACACCCTGCCCTGCTAGAGATGGTCAGCGCCCTTGTGTGTGAACAAACCTTGCCTCTGGTGGATCCTGCAGTAAGCTAGGGAACACTGGGGTGATTCAGCAATTTATGAAAAGGATAATAAGGGATTTATTTTTTGTTTATTTAATACATATATTTTTTGTGGAAAATAAAACTGGTCCTGCCCAATTAATAATTTTTCATATTTAATATGCTTTAAGGAGTAGCCACAGCATTATAAATTATTTGATGATCAATAAAATCTAAGATGAATTCCTACGTTTATTGATTTTTTTCTTTTTTTAACTTTTCTTTCTCTCCAACTAAAATACATTCTTATTATACCGTAGGGGGCAGTACCCAAAGGAAACGCTACAAAAGAATACATGGAGAGTTTGCAGCTGAAGCCGGGGGAAGTGATCTATAAGTGTCCCAAGTGCTGCTGCATCAAGCCAGAGCGCGCCCACCACTGCAGGTACCATAGCCTCCTCCCAGAGCAGGAGGCAGCGTCTGGGCAGTATCACATGGCCCACGGGTGTCATTCTCCTTCCTGGGTACAGAGCTGAGGCCAAGGGCCAGGGCCAGCTAAGTGCCCTGAGTCTTTCCAGGAGCTGGGGAACAGTACAGACTTCACCCTTCCTAGCCGAGGAGACTCATGGGGCGATAGCCAGAGGAAGTGATGGGGCACCTGCTTCTGTTTCAGTGGCATGGCTGCCACAGGATGTGCTCAGCATCTCTTGGGCACATCCTGTGTGGAGTCCAGTAGAAAAGCTTAGAATCTTCCCTTCGCTCCTCCTCCTGGTTTCTTCCAGCCAGATAAATAGAGGGGCTATGGTGTGTTAGCTTTTGTCCTCACCAAGTTTGCAGTGTAGACGCCAGGCTCTTTTGGGCATGCTCTCAAACACCAGTTATACATTTAAAAACACACAGCCTAGTTATTCATATGTCCTTTGACTATCCAGCTCACTTAGAATTTCTGCCTCTCTTTTCACACTCCCCTGCTGAGCTTGGTTGCATTTTGTCCACTTCCCCCAGCTCTGCCGACTCCTGACTGTCAGTGTGTCTGCTCCTAGAGGGGCTGGGCATTGGTTTCAGGTGTTGAAGTTTGTTGGTCTGGGTATATTTCTCCACTCCTTGAAATGGTTGCCACACATCTCTGTACTGTCAAACTGATGGGGCGTGGTTGTACCAGACAGTGCCTGTCTCCTAGTGCGTCGTGATTGCCAGATGAATGCGGATGAGCTGGAGGTGGCCTCCGACGGGAGGAAGCAGATGCAAAGGGGGTTCTGACTACTGTATAGCTGGAGGGAAGTTTTCAAAGGTTCATATCCACACAGTCTGGCCAGAAAGGAAAGAAGGGTGAATGGTGTAGGAGACTAGGTTGGTGGTTGTCCTGGGCCGGGGGGATGGGTAGCGACTGCGTATGGGCACTAGATTTCTTTATGGGTGATGGAATGTTCTAAAATTAGATGGTGATGGTCTCACAACTCTGCAAGTATAATAAAAATCACTGAGCTGTACATTTAAAATGGGTGAACTTTTGTGTAAATTATACTTCAGTAGATCTGTTTAAAAAGATGAAATGGGAACGTTTTGGAAGGTGGGAGCAGTAGAAGTCAGGCAGAGAACCCAAGTCAGGGAACAGAAGATGATGCTGTTGTAGAAAGTCTTCCTGGAGTTGAGAAATCTGCTGCTGTAGGTGTTTCGCTTGATGTGACTAAGTGGTGCAAGAATCGACAGCAAATGAGTTCTTTAAGGTTGGACAGGCCAAGCGTGGCAGTGCCTGTAGTCCCAGCTCCTCTGGGGGCCGAGGCCGCAGGGTCGCTTGGGCCAGGAGTGCCAGACCAGCCTGAGCAAGAGACCCCGTCCCCACTAAAAATAGAAAAATTGGCCGGGCGTGGTGGCATCCGTAGTCCCAGCTACTCGGGAGGCCAAGGCGGGAGGGTTGCTTGGGCCAGGAGTTGGAGGCTGCAGTGCACTACAGTGACACCACTGCACTCCAGCCAGGGCGACAGAGCACAACTCTGTCTCAAAAAAAAAGGTTGTATGATATGTTTTGGGCAAAATAAAATACAACTGTAAAAACATGATTTTATCCACAGATAGTTGGAGGATTTGAGATGAATAATTTGAAGATACCAAGAATTTTTCTTTCCTTGAAGGCAAAAGTTCAAATTTGTTTTTATTGAAATAGACTTATAATTTGTAAGCTTGCAAAATTGCAAACATTATTGATAGGTGTGCATGATCCAGTTCTACTGGGAGAGTCTGAAAATTTGTAACTTTTTTTTGTAACTTTTTGCCTCTGAACCTGTTAGTCCATTTTACTTAGGAAACAGAAGACATTTAAATTAATTAAAATGATAAACTTTAAAGGAGTATAGTATGTAGTATAGATGTTTTTGACATGCTATATTATTATAGAATATTCATTCTAATTTTCCCCCACCTTTGGCTGTGTTTGGTGATTACTCTGGTTTTCTCAGCATGGAACACTGAAAATCAAACTCTCCTTTTCAGTATTTGCAAAAGATGTATTCGGAAAATGGATCACCACTGCCCATGGGTGAACAATTGTGTAGGAGAAAAGAATCAGAGATTTTTTGTGCTCTTCACTGTAAGTAAAAATGTTTTTGTAGTGACTTATATTGAGTTAGAAATTCTTTAACTAGAATCTTATCTGGAGCAGGGAAATTTATTCTAATACCAGATCAGTTTCTCCTCCAACCTTTTCTCCAGGATTCAAATTATAATACTGTGCTGTCATTGGTAGGAAGTAGTCCCAATAGATTAATATGTGTTGCTTGTATTATTTTAGGTGTTCACTGTGGTTTAATTCTCTCTCAGATGCCTTAAATCGCCATTGCTAATAGGATCTTCCTGAAGTATGTTAGAGCTTATTTCTCTATATATTTTTATAAAATTATTTTACTTGGTCTGATATGGTCTTGGGTAGGCAAATATCAACTACTGCAATTTATTCCTTCCTCGTTTTTTTCCTGACAAATAAAATGGAAGTGTAAACATAATGTTGCATCAGCCTTTGCTCCTAGAAAGATTTAATTGTTTAAAACTTACTAACCGGTTTCCCCTCTTTCTAGATGTACATAGCTCTGTCTTCAGTCCACGCTCTGATTCTCTGTGGATTCCAGTTCATTTCCTGTGTCCGAGGGCAGTGGACTGGTAAGCTCCGATTTTGTCTGTCATCGCTAGAAGCACGTGCTGTCGGGGAAAGAGGGGGAAGGCTTTAAAGGAAGAATCTATTTTCTAATTTTGAAGGAAATCCTTGCAGTTAATTCAGGAATTAACTGAATTTTTAAAAAAAAGAATATGGTGAAGCTTTAGCACTGCCATTTTGCTAGTTTAGTCTCCATTTTGTAGATTTTTGAGGCTGGAAGGGAATTAGTATTGTTTCTACCAAACTTTGTATTTGTTTTCTGGTTAGCTAGCTCACCACTGTTTAAAGCAGTCCTTTGCATTACTTCATATGAGTGAATTCAAGCAAGTGTAGTAAAAATGGGCATTAATTGTCTACCTGTAGATGTGCAGTTAGGTCCTGATAGGTTCGTCCCACCCCAGGGGACAGATGGGGAGTGGCCTCCTGTGAGGACTACTCACAAGTGTAGATACACACGACTCTTCTTTTCTGGCTTTAGTTGCATTTTAATAAGCAACTTAAACCTTAGGTAATACAGAATCTTTTAAAACTGCTGGCCAGGAAACAGTGGTGTGAATTTTTGCTTGGAAGGTCCACCCTCCTCTGCTTCTTGGAGAACAATGAATGTGCCTAAATCCAGAGTGAACACATTCATTCCTCCGTGGAAGCTGGCTAAGGGCTGGTGCTGAAGGATTCTTCTCTGAGCTAAACACCCTGCCATGCTGCAGTTTGGAGATGTTCGTTATACTCTGATGTCCAGTTATAACCGGCTTTTTCTTGTTCACAGAATGCAGTGATTTTTCACCTCCAATAACTGTAATCCTGTTGATCTTCCTGTGCCTTGAGGGCCTTCTGTTTTTCACTTTCACCGCAGTCATGTTTGGCACCCAGATCCACTCAATATGCAACGATGAGACGGTATGCTGCGTTCTCGGTTGTGTTTGCTTATTATTGGGCCAAAGCTTGAGTAAATGGGAAATCCTGCTGTCAATAACAGGTGCGTGTGTATCAACTGGGGAGATTAATTGGACAGTCTTGATAAGCTTTGACAGGTTCCCTGTATTTTGTTATTCCTTTCATTATGCACAGTGCATATTTCAAGTATCAGTTTGATTTGAGAGTCAACAGAGCCAGGCAAATTCCTAGCCCTTGGAGCAGCTCAGGGAATTGATTGCCTTTATGCCTTTGCACTGTAGCTCTAAAGCAGGCACTGAGTAAATATTTGTATCCAGTAAGTGAATAAAAATGTTGGTGCCCTGGCTCGGAGGCCCGCTGTGGCTGTCTGGGTTTGCTGCCGAGATCGGGGCCACAGCCCGGCTGTCCTTGCAGCCTGGCTGTGCTCCCAGAGGCTGTAGGGTCTGGGTCAGGGTGGAGCCAGGAAGCAGAGCCCGCTTTACAATCACCTTGAGTCCACACTGTACTTGAACACAATGGGCTTCCGAAGTTTATGCTGTCCCCTGTTTGAGCCACTCATTGTAACCTGTGTCTGTTGAGGTTCCTGGAGCTGCTGCTACTTGCTTGCCTTTCTGCTTCCAGGAGATTGAGCGACTGAAGAGCGAGAAGCCCACGTGGGAGCGGCGGCTGCGCTGGGAAGGGATGAAGTCTGTCTTTGGGGGCCCCCCTTCACTCCTCTGGATGAACCCCTTCGTTGGTTTCCGATTTAGGCGCCTGCCAATGAGACCCAGAAAAGGAGGCCCGGAGTTCTCTGTGTGAGGCCCCCATCAGGCTGAACTTGCTGACGACTTTGAGTTATTTATTTGGGGTCTGAAAGGGTATCAAGAGCTCATCTGTGACCAGCAGGGCAAATGGAACCCACGCGAGCCAGTTGCTTGCAGCAAGCAGAGTTTTATATATTTATAGTCACAGATGGCAGATTTTCCAAACTGGATGAGGCCCTCCTCAGTTTTCACCTGTACAACTAATGAAAGGTGTGTGGCCACGTGAAGAAGCCAAATGTCATTACCTTCCTGCACAGTTAGGATTTTTGTTAAGAATACTTTACATTTTCTAAGAAGCTGTTTGGGATATTACAGGGGTTGTTAAAATCCTGTGTTGTAGCTGCTTTTTTCAATCATGAAGAAAAAAACAGTCAATCCAGTGAACAAGAATTCTACGACTGGTCACTCCAGGGAGTTCCTGTTGACCCTGATTCATTAGTGCACTCTCCGGTCCCAGCAGGGGCACTTACATAGAAAGACATTTTGGTCTCCATTAGCTCTGAAGTTTGCAACTGAAGTTGCAAAAGATCTGTGCACTGAACAGTGAGGCGGCTTCCGGTACACTCCCCGCTGCCCGGAAGAGGCATCCTCTGACCCTTTCAGCAAGTCTGTCTGTGCGCGTGTCTGTGCGTGTGTGGGCTGTGTGCATGTGTGTCAAAACTGGCAGTGTTTGGACAGTGTAACATTTATCGGCTGTGTACAGCAAACAAGCTATTTTTTAGAAACCGATGTTTCAGGGAAGAGGGGAGAGCTGCTGCGGGGTCCTCCCCGTGGGGTTACTATGAATGTATTGCATATTGGAGAATATCTTGATCCAAAGAACAATCATTCCTGTGCGGTCCTTTGTTTGCCCTCCTGTTTTAATTAATTTTATTTTAAAAATCTTGGGTGCATTAGGGCCTTGGAACTGATTTTTTTGTTGTTGTTCCAGCCAAATTAGCAGTGTGTAAATGGCACCTCGGTAAGAGAAGAGCAGTCTCATGGTGGCCTAATACATTGTGCAGCTCGGTGCTGGTAGTGAGTGTGGAGGAGGGTGGGCACGTCAGCCTTGAAACACAGGAGAGGCGGGTGTTGGCCCTTTGGCACTGCTGGGAAGGTGAGGGGACCACAAGGCAGCCAGCCCCAGCAGGGGGACTCCACATGCCTCATAGCAGGCAACACTGATGCCGAGAGCAGTCAGGATGACAGCAGCCTGTCGGAATTTTGTGTCAGCATTTGTTTCTCTACCCACGGCACAAGTGGTAAAATAGGATCCTTGGTGCGGAGCTTAAAATGATGCCAGAAAGCAAACAGCTCCCCTCCCTGGGGACTTGCCTTAAACTTGCCTGGTTTGTACATTTTTTGCCGGTCGCATTAAGAAGCAATCTGTGACAAAATCTGAGGGTCTTCCTTGAAGTCTGTCCCCCACGCTAAGAAAAGTTGGTGTTTCCCTCCTGGGAACTGTTTTGCCTTTCTGTTCATCTGTGAACTGTTCTGTTTTTGTTTTTAATTACTCTGTACCGTATCTTAATCAGGGCTTCTACCACTGCTGATGCAAAACCACAAAGGGACCTACTGAGACACAATCCTAGCCAAGTGAACAAACCTGCAGGATGCTTTGACATGGACTAAGTCACTGTAGGGGACCAACTGTGTCACAGCCAGAGGGACAAAACACATTGTGGGCGATGCAGGAGATGCGAGTTTCCAGAGATTGTTTTGCATATTCATTTGCACATCTGTTGTCTGGGTTGGACATGTGTATTGGGCTTCAATGTGAGGCTTTTAATATGTATATCCTGTTTATCAATAAAAAACAAATTATTGAAGTGGTTGAATCCTGTGAGACTTGGCAAGTATGTGCAAATCAAGTATACTTGACTTTTCAACCTCTTCTTTCAATGTAACTTTTATATGAAATAAAGTAACCAACTGACAGTTCTCAAACCGTCTCCTTAAGTGCTAGTTGTTCTTCATGGATGGCGGTGTGTTTTCCCTGGTGGTTCTTTCTGTGGTTTGTGGACCCAGCCCTGGCTGTTCCAGTCACTCCTCTGCAGCTTCCAAAACCTCTAGATGCTTCCATGCCCATGACGAAGGACCAGGCACTCACGGCTGCTCACGAGTGTTTCCCTCCCGACATCCCATTGTTCCTTTAACATTTTACTCTAAGTTGACTCACATCGTTTTACTTAGCTTTATCCTAAACAGTCCTGTAATCATTTTTTTAGTGCATGTTGAAATAAAAACAATTTTTAAAATCTCTGTAGTCCAGAACATCAGGTACCTATAACTTGATTTTAATTCATTCAACAAATTTTTCTAATATTTGTGCTGTGAGGGACCCAAAATGCCCCCTTGGCAAGACTTAGGCCAGATGGGCAGGTCAGGACATGCCATGCACACTGTGCCATGGTGTACTTGGTGGCATTCTAGACACAGAAACAAAGGACCCTGGAGCTCGGAGGCACATGCCTGAGCTGGGATGCAGCAGGCAGCAGTCTCAGGCCTGTGTCTGTGGCTCTGTAGAATTTTGCTGCAATGTGTTTTTTTTCCTCTTATTGGGATATTATGTAGGTTCATTATTATTATGACGTTTGCCTTAAAACGTATAATGAAAATATTACCCAAATAGGAAGTGACTCAATCCTATCTTCTGTTATATGTGAATTTGGTTTGGCTGCATGAGTAGAGAAAAGTAGCTTGAAAGATAACCTGGGAACAGCACATAAAGGCTGGGTGCCCATAAAATCCAGCATTTGGTGCTCCCAGTGGAAGGGTAAACTCCCTACGCTGTCTACTAAGGATCCAGTTTAAAACCATATTGTTCCTTATCTAACTAACTGCTAATTTAAGCAAAGACAACCTGCAGACCAAAGGGAAGATGAGTGGTGCCCATGGGGACCTGGCCCAGTTCAGGGAGCCGAAAGCCGAGCCTGTCTCTGAGCTGTAAGGGAACAAATGGCCTGGTGGCCAGGCCCGATGGACCAGCACAGGCGGCTTCCTGAAAGGTCTGGGAAGTTTTGGAAGAAGATACTAGACACATGTCTGTGGTAACCCTGGGGTTCACTGCCTCTTCTCACCCCATGTACATGCTATGCCTTTCGTTCATTACACAGTGTAGATTATTGTGACTGAATATTTTGCTGCTAAACCAAAGAGGGTCCTATAATTTGTTGTATAGTTTTCTGCTCTTCCTGAGCAGAGGTGAAACGGCCTTGTGTGTGCCCGTCAGAGCCCCCACTTGGAGTCTCCACCCCACCGACCTCTGCGTGGGCTCCTGCCCCGGGCCCCTGGCGAGCGGGCCTGGCCTCTCCGGGGGCCTTGGGTTCAGTCCACACCTTCTGGATTCTTCCAGTGGTGCAACACGTTCCCTGGTTGTTGCTGCTGTTTAGGTTTCCAAGATTTTGGCCTGTCTGAAATGCCTTATTCTGCCTCACCTTTGGTTGATGGCTCGGCTAGACCATGGATTCCAGATGAAGTACTTTTCACTCGGTGTGTTGAAGATACCACCCCGCCGTCTTGCACCTCCCAGAGTAGCCACTGAGAGGGTCCACGCTCTTCGGGCTCCTGTTTTATGTGACTGAGCTTGTTATTTTTTCTTTTTTTTTTTTTTTTAAACCTCAAGCAGACTTTAGTTTCCTCTCTTTAGTCCTCAGTTTGTCAGAGTTAACAACGATGCGCCTTGGTGTCTTGGTTCTCCTATGACTGTGCTAGTGCTTTCCATCTGGTTCTGGAAAACACCCTGTGTTACATCCTTTCCATTTTCCTTCTTGTCTACCACACAAATTGCACGTTGGACCGCGTGGACCCATCCCCTGAGTTTCTTTCTTACACACCCTTTGTCTGTTTTCCAGAAAACATCCTTACTGTTGCCTTCTAGCTCTTCTACTGGATGTTTTTTTTTTTTTCAAGCTATGGTAGTTTTATTATAATTTCAAGAGCTTTTCATTGGTCCTTTGTCATTTTGAGGAAATAGCATCCTGGTTTTCTTCTGTTGGTGCAACGTTGTTCCCTCTCTGAGCACACTGGGGTTTGGTTTTGTTTCCCTTTGATTCCTGGGTTAGTTCTGTTTTCTCCCAGCCTCTGTCCCACCTCATTCTCTCCTCTGTGTCCTCTGGCTTTCCTGTTGGAAGCTTCCCGAATGTCCCGATTGAGATGCCAGCGAGCTGCCTGGCAGGGCTGTGGGGAACCGGCTTTCCCGTGAGGAGGACCTAGCAGATGCCCACAGGAGGGGCACCCCATCCTGGCTGGGCGGGAGACCGGCTGCGGCTTTCTTGGGGCAGGTGGAGAAGGGCCCAGAGGCCTCGCTGACCAGTGAGCAGATTAGCCCTATTCCCTGCTCTGTGCCTGGTTCCTTGAATCCAGAATCTTCTAGGAATAAACTGCCCCTCCCTTCTGGGGCTGAGGAGGGGTACCTAGGAATCTGACCTGCTCTCTGGAGACCTCTTTCATATCCTGAACAGCTTCAGGTCTTCCTTGGCTCTCCCCACGTCCCTGGGAGGCAGCAGCGTGGCCTATGTGGGAAGATGGAGGCCAAGATTCCCAGACAATGCCCAGGAGGCTGCAGACAGGACTGCATTTCCTTACAGTGTATTAGCCTGTACTCAGACACTCATGACAGCCCTTGTTTATTGAAAACCTCCTGTGTCTCTGTCCTGTGCTAGGATTTAACATGCATGATTTCCCTTAACTCTCACTATTGCCACCATTTCATAGATGGGAAAACTGAGGCTCAGGTTGCTCAAGGCCCTGTAGGTAGCTAACAATGATCATATTATGTTTAATGTTATCAGCATTAGCTATTTAATAATAGTGGTGATACTAATAATAATGCGAGAAGCTGGCTGTGTAATGGAGGGCTTCCCTCCAACTCACCTGATCACCCAGAGGCACAGAACTCGGTGAAGACCACGCGCTGCCACTTCGCGGATTCACACCTGTCACCCTTGGCGTGCCGGCCCTGGAGGATGAATCCCGCAGGACGAGAAAGGTTGGCTCCTGAGCGCGCGTCTGCACAGTGACCACCAGAGGGCGCGACGAGACCGCAAAGGCCCACACACCACTCGGGCCACGAGAACGTTCCTTCACCCACAGCTCATCCGTCCCCCACCTACCATGTGCCAGCAAGGTCTCTGTCCTCAATAGACACTAATACAAGAGGTTAAATACATGATTGTATACGGTGATTTGTGCTATAGAGCAAAGAGCAGCAGGGCAAGGACATGTCAGGGTGGACATCCTGGAGGAGGAAGAGTCAGGAAAGGGCCCCGGAGGGAGGCAAGGTGGCTGCACAACAGTCCATGCAAAGGTCCTGGGGCAGGGCACCCCTGGGGGCAGCGAGTTTTAGTCCTTTTGCCGTCAATGTGGAGTCAGAGCTGGTTAAAAGCGCAGAATGCTGGGCTCTCAGCTGCAGGACTCATCCGCTGAGTCCACTGGGCTCAGAGAAGGTGCTGACGGGCGACGGTACGAAGGTCACTGGGCTCAGTTGGGGGAGACTCATCTAAACCAGCCTTCTGAAAGGAGGGACTGGCTGTTTACCCTGAAGCCTGGCAGCACAATAGGCAGGCTTCTGAAAATAAGTGACTTCCAAGACATTTTCCTCTGGGGTAGATGTGAGGGGTTCTAGGGTGGGAATGCTAAGGACAGTTGGGGGGTCTGCACATGGCCTGTCTCTGGTCTCTGCCTGGGTGAGGCCTGGCCATCTGCCATACCAGGGGACAGTTGCTCTCTGGGTGGCCTGGAAGGCCGGCGTGGCCCTGCCCCATGGAGCTCTCCGGACACCCCCACCCTCACTGCTGTCAGCACTGTTAAGGCCCCTGCTCTGATAAACCAGGGCACCTCGCCCAGAAAAGCTTGAAGGAGGGGCTGGGCCTGTGGCTGGGCCCCTAGGAGGACAAAGCACACTTGCAGGGGCTTTTGCTTGATATGGCCAGGCAGAGCAGCCCCGCACAGCCATGCACGTGCCTGGTTAACATGGCCTGACTCCAGCTGGACCGAGAGGAGCAGCCAGGGCTCTTCCTGCACCTCCGTGCCTCCCCGGATCCGGTGTCGTGAGTGGGAGCTGGGAATGCCTCCCTCCCTCCACGGCACCCTTCCTTTCCCACCCTGAGCCTCTAGCCCACAGTTAGAGCACCACATCTAACTAGAAAGCCCTCAATAGTCACCCACACCTTGGTGTGAATGAGCTTGTTGGTTTTCCACAGGACAGTGGTTCTCTAAGCGTGTTCCCCTCCCTGGACCAGCAGCATCAGCATCACCAGGAACTTGTTAGAAATGGAAATTCTTGGGCCCCTCCCTAGGCCTCCTGGATCAGATACTCTGGTGGCTGGGCCCAGCAATCTGTGTTTTAACAGCATGCTCCAGGTTGAGAACCACTGCCCTGGGACACAGGATTGGAAAGTCGGGGTCTCCCAGAGTGGAGGGGAGCAGGACTTTGGAGCTCAGGGCAGCCAGAAACCACCACATCTGATCACCCACCCACATTCCAGGATCCCAACACCAGCTCATCAGCTGTGACTCAGAGCAGGCTCTTCCCTTCCTCATCTGCGAAATGACACAGTGACTGCACCTGCCTCGTGCAGCTGCTGGGAGCAGCAGGAACAGTGAATCAGGAAGGGCTGGGGGGGTGCTTGGCACACAGGAGGCACTCGAATGGCAGTGACTATTATGGGATGGCCTGGGGATGGGTTTTGCAACCCAGGTGAGACTGCAAGCCAGACCCAGCGAACAGTGAGCGGGAGGGTGGGTTTCTTGCTGATCTTGTTTACCCTTCACTTGTTTTTTCTGGATAACATGGTGTTCACAGTTAAGATGGTCTTGCAGGGTTTTTTTTGTGTGTGTTTTTTTAAACCAAATAAAAACTTAACCAACTAAACAAAACCAAGTCCATTTATAACAACGTCCACCAGGGCAAACATTTACAATCTCCCCAGAAAGCGTTTTATCTGTGGCAGAGGGCCTGTGGGATTTTAAAAGGCTGCAGCTCTTGCCTTTTTAAACCACTAACATCTTCATGTTTGTCTGGGGCTTTTTTCTCTGCATGGAGGTAGTTTTCCAACTGTCCTCCTTTTTCCCAGTAAAGCCTGGGGAGGTGAGAGGCAGCCGTCTCCCAGGAGCTTGGATGCTCCGCCCAGGGTCATCTGGGGCTGAGGCTGCAAGCTGGTGGCCATGACCAGGATCTGCCCCCGATGGCATTGACGAAATACCTCTAGTCAGTTGCTAAGATCTACAAATCAGGATATTTTACCTAGAAATGCAGATTCACGCTGGTGGGACTGCAAATTAGTACAACCTCTATAGAAAGTAATATGGAGATACCTCAAAGAATTAAAAGTAGAACTACCATTTGACCCAGCAATCCCACTACTGGGTATTTACCCCAAGGAAAAAAAGACATTTTATGATAAAGACATCTGCTCGCAAATGTTCATAGCAGCACAATTCACAATTGCAAAGATGTGGAAACAACCCAGGTGCCCATCAATACACGAGTGGATTAATAAAATGTGGTATATGTATACCATGGAGTATTACTCAGCAATAAGGAACAATAGTGAATTAACACATCTGGTATTATCCTGGTTGGAGCTAGAACCCATTCTTCGAAGCGAAGTGTCACAGGAATGGAAAAACAAGCACCACTGGTACTCACCATCAAATTGGTACTAACTGATCAACACCTACATCACACAGGACAATAATATTCATCAGGGGGCGGGCAGGCGGGAGGGGGGTGGAGGGGATGGGAAAAACTCTCACTGAATGGATGCGGGGAGCACAGTTTGGGGGATGACTACGACTGTGGCTCTGACACGGGCAGTGCATGGGCAATATATAGCCAAAGTGTTGTACCCCCATAATATTCTGAAATAAAAAAAAAAAAAGAAAAAAGAAATTCAGATTCACCACTTCCCTGGGCACCAATTCCTCTTACCAAATTGGCTGGAGCCGGGGGATGTACCTGTGCACACATACCAGGACAGCATCTGAGTCTGTTTTTTGGAAAAATAATTTATTGGGGTAAAATCCATACAACATAAAACTATTTTAAAGTGAACAATTCAATGGCACTTAGTACAGTATATCTGCCAACTCCACCCTGTCTAGTTCCCAAACACATTCACCACCCCAAAAAGAAACCCCGTCCCGTTAGCAGCCCCTCCCCAGTCCTCACCCTCCCCTGCCCCAGCCCCTGGGGCTGCTCCCTATGAATTGGCCTATTCTGGACACTTGATGCAAAGGGACTCATACAGCATGTGTCCTCTGGTGTCTGGCTTCTGTCACTTAGCATGGCCGTGAGGCTCATCCATGTTGTAGTGGGTGTCAGCACTTCATTCCTTTTGATGGCCGAATAATGTTCCGTCGTAGGTTTGCGTCTGTAGCGTATGTCTCTACCACAATATTGCGCAGCAGCCTCCGAGGCAGAGCGGGCCTTGAACCCTGTTCCCTCCTCTGCCAGCCTCATGGGCTCACTGTCCCCTCGGCCGCTCAGGTTGGCAGCAGACATCCTCCCCGGGAGCAGGGTCTCTGATGGACGGATGGCAGGCTGCCCTGTGCTTACCTTCCTAGCTGCATGCTGTGTTTCATTAGAAAAATATATTTTTTAAACTTTGCACTTGTAAATAATTTCAGACTTACAACAAAGTTGCCAACACAGTGCAGAGATTCCCCAGATATCCCTTATGCAGCTTCCCCAAATGTCCACACCCCATCCGACCACCGGACAATTACTGGAACCAAGCAGCTGCCGCAGAGGTGGCACAGTCGACTCATCCACAGCCTCTTCCAGGTCCCGCCATGCTCCCTCAGGGCAGTCGGGGTCCCGCGTGCTTAGTTGTCACGTCTCCTTTGACTCCTCAGTCTCGAAAGTCCCTCAGTCTTTCCTTGCCTTTCCTGACTAGCACCGACCAGTTTTGTAGAATGTCCCTCAATTTGGGTTTGTCTGATGCTTCCTTCGGAATAGACCCAGGTTCTGCTGTGTCTGCATTTTAGGCCCCTTTTGGCTCATTTCCAAGGGAAGCAGCTCCTGAATGAGGGAGGGAAGTGGCGGGGTGTGGGGGGGCAGTACTCAGGCACACCCACTGTGTCTGATCACCAAGGCCCGGCCTCCTGCCAAGAGCTGGGGCTTCATGGGGGCCCCAGGAAGGGGCTGAGTGACAGCTACCACGTGCAGGGTTTGCTTCTGTCCTAGGCCCATGGGCGGGACGGGGCGGGGGGCACTCCCTGTCCTGGCTTGTCACAGCCCCCAGCCCCATCCTTCCCTGGAGGCTGAGGTCAGAGCACCCCCTTCCCCCCACACCAAGCTGGGGTTCCTGAGTAGTCAGTAGGGCTGGGGGGCCCCCTGCTAGGGCTGTGGGCTCTGAGCCCAGGCTTCAGGGTATTAACAGAAAAAAAACAAACTCTGTAAAATAATTTAAGGGGGTTTATTCTGCGCCAACATGAGTGACCACAGCCAGGGGATACAAAAACCCAAGAAGGCTTGAGTGAGTGGTCCCGAGGTGGTCAGTTTGATTTTATACATTTCAGGGAGACAGGAATTGCAGGTAAAATCATAAATCAATACATGGAAGGCATACATCGGTTCAGCCTGAAAAGGTGGGACATCTTGAAGCTGGGCTTACAAGTCATAGGTGGATTTAGAGATTCTTTAATTGGCCATTGGCCAATTAAAGAGAGTTAAGCTTTGTCTGAAAATTTGGAGTCAGTAGGAAGGAATGCCTAAGGTAAGATAAGGAAGTCTGCTAATCACAGAGCAAGCCTGTGATCACAATATACAAAGTGATCTGTTAAGCAAATTGATGGCCTGTGGGCATGACTTAACCTTTGCCTCGGGTGGCCTCAGGTCTTGTTCATAGTTTAGTATCTTACAGCCAGAAAGAGACTGTTTTGTCAGTCTTATGATCTCTACTGATGCTGGTCAACTGTTGTATCTAAACTCCAGCAGTAGAAAGAAACTTGGGGAAGTTGGGGAGGCCTCCTTGACCCGTGGGAGGGTGCAGGGGTAGGGGAGGGAGACAGTCACAGTAGAAATAGAAATAACAACAGCAGCAGCTGCAGCTACCAGCCCACACCCGGCACCCCGCCCAGCCCTGTTGTGTGCTGACTCCTGAAAAAAGTACTACCAAGTGGGGACGGTGAGGGGTAAACCCAGGCTCAGTTGAGAACCTGGACCCTCTGAAGCCAGCGCCGTTTTCAAAACTTTTTAATTTGAAAATTAACCAGTGTATGTTTTGAGTGGGTAGTACATACGCAGGGCCCAGAATGCCAAATGTCCAAAAGGCTAGATAGTCTCCAAGCACACCCAAGCCAACAGGCACATGTGTGCATGCATATACACACATGCATAATACACACAGATATGTTTATACATGTATGTGTTTGTCACATAAATGATAGCCTAATGCTGTGTGGCTGTTTTTCATATCAACACATGAGAGAACGCAACCCTTCCTCGTGCCCCACTGCCTCTTGCTTTGCCACGTGGCCATGCCATACCTAATGGGATGAGGCCCCAACCACCTTGGCTCTGTGACCCTCAGGTGTGGGCCAGCCCCGCCCACTCCCACACCCAGGCTGGCCAAGGCCTGGACCGGTGCTGGCCCAGAAAGGGAGGTCAGAGATGTCCTCTATTCTCCTGGCTCAAACCTCCCAGGGCCAGCACCTTATAGGTTTTTGTTTTGTTTTGTTTTTTGATTTTAGACACAGGATCTCACTATGTTGGTTAATTGCTAGATGATTCCAACTCCTGGGGTCAAGCGATCCTCCAGCCTCACTTCTTGCATAGCTGGGACTACAGGTGGGCGCCACCACACCTGGCCGGGCCTTTGTTTTTCCGACACAGTGGGGTATTTGTACTTTGTAGACTTGTACTAGATGCTTGTTAATTGAATACATGATAAAACAAATGCCTACTTCTCACTCGTTGTTTAAGGCCTGGCTTAGACACCCCCTCCTCCAGGGAGCCTTCCACGGTCACCCCAGGCAGGGTTAGGTCCCCTCCTTAGTCTCGTAGGCCTTGCACCCTCATCACAGTACCTAAGCCCCTGTATGTGACTGACAGGGGCTGTATCAGTCTCTGCCACCAGACTGGTCTCCAATCCTCCTGGCATTGCCGCCTAGCACAGTTTGTGAGCGAACAATGAATGAATGCCTGGCACATGGTGAGGGGATGAGTGGATGACACACGCCACCAGCACCACATCCGGTGCGCGCCTGTGAGGACGGGTGGGAGGGGCTCTGCCAGGGTCTGCATCTCCCTGAGGCCATGCGGCCCCCACGTGGGGGAGCAGGCAGCTGACCCCACCCCAGTTTTGGTCCCATGCTGTTGGCAGGGCTGGAAGGCGACACGCAAGTGCGAAGATGTAGGGACGAGGTGCAGGTCGGGGAAGGAGGGTCCTGGGGCCTCAGGGATGCTGGCGTGGGGGCTGAGGACCAGTGGGGGAGAAAGACGCAGCCCTCTGGTACAGCATTATTTGAACACACGCCACGTAAGTGCCGAGGTTGGGGAGCAACCAAGGTCCTTAGCGATGGGAGGGAAGAGGCTGGTGAGAGCGGCTGCTGCAGACCCCCCACCCCCCCTGCTACGCCCAGGGCTGGGGCCGTGGCGGGTCTGGCCACAAAGTAAAGGTTATCATTTGCCCTCACTCCCTGTCTGGGCAGAGTGGGAGGGAGAGAAGGACGTGCTGACCAAGGGGAAAGCTCTAGAGAGGATACACGTCTTCAGCTAAAGTGGAGAAGGTGACAGGAGCTGAGGGGTCCAGCTAGCCACTTAGCGACACACACACGTGCACACGGGGAGTGACGGGTCCCCGCCAGTTAAAGAACATCTTGTCTTTGCCCACTTGGCTTTCCCCCTCCCCTGCTCTCCAGTGAGATTCTGTTTCTCCGGGGCTGGCTCCACTTCCAGGCAGAGTTGGGGACGGGGCAGAGGGAAGCGGGGCCCTGTCGGGGCAGGAGAATGCAGGCAAGGAGGCTTCCGCTCATGGGGGGGAATCCAGATTTAGATGAGGCCAGGAGAAAACGAGCAAAACTAGAGCGAGGAGGCGCCTTTCCTGATCCAAGCAGAGGCTGGATGCTGGCGCACATTCTGGGGCGAGCGGATGAGGGGCTCTGGAGTCAGCGCTGGATATAGGAGAAGCAGGGAGGAGAGGAAGCAGGATTTTGAGAAACGTTATTGTGGGTTAAGAGTATTCCTTTCAATGTTTTAGAAAAGTGCAAGTAAAAACCCAGATCCCTTTCCATCCCCTTTCCGTGGCTGGACTGTACTTCTTTGTTTGCGACTCTCTGGACTGGACTGTCTGGGACTCGGGCTCATATTAGGGTTACATCTGCAGAGACTGTGTCACAACGAGGAAATAACTTAATCCTCGTCACGGCTTGGAGAGGTTGGGGCTATTGTTATCCCACATCAAAGATGAGGGAACCGAGGCACAAAGAGGCCATGGGAGTTTCCAAGGTCACAGCTAGAAAGGAGCTGGGCCAGGACAAACCCTGGGTTTTCCTGACTCTAAATCCCGACCCTTCTTCCCTGTCCAGCTGTGCCCCTGGGGAGGATCCTATGACACTGAATCGTCTCTTTTGCAGAGTTTAATATTTTGGGCCAAATCTGAGTGAAGTTTGCTGTTTCCTCTGAAAAGTTTGGCCTGACCTGAGGGCACTGCTGCCTGGTCGCTGGCAGAGCCCTGAGTTGGCTGTGGTGGACAGGGGCGAGGCCGCTCTGAGCACGACTGAACGGGAACTCAGATAACTCAAAAACTCTTAAACACAACGGGCAATTTAAAGATGTAAAGATGTAAATAATGCCCAATGTTGGCATGGATGGGGGGAAATGAGTGCCACCAGTCTGTGTTGGTGGAAGTTTAAATCTGTAGGACATTCAAGAGGACAGTTTGGTACTATGAGTCCAATGTCTTGAAAATGCAAAGCCTTTGACTCAGCTACTCCACTTTTAGGAACACAGCCTAAGAAAATAAGCCTGCAAGATGAGTAATGCAATTGTTCTGATTCACACACCCGTCGACCTCAGAGTGAGGCTCCTACGTGGCCAGCAGCCTGCACGTCTGATTAACTAGAGCAGTTGTATTTCCCTGGGCTGTCTTGGCTTCCCCCAGAAAGGGACAGCATTTTGACTATTTTTTAAAATAGCATCTAATTACACATACGAGTTTCCATTTATGTTGAGCTGTTGGCTTCCAACTCCTAAAGCCACAGAATTTTCAATCTGGGGAGGACCTCGGGGATTTTCTTGTCCAAGGTTTCCCAAAGCGTATCCCATGGGAGGTTAATGGGTGTGTGGGAATAGATGTTTTCATGATTAAGCTTGGGAAAATGGAACATTTTCCTCCCTGCAGGACTTCTCAGAACTTTTGCTATATGATGGGCATTACCAGGCTCCACAAGGCAGATAGCAGATGCACCATGTTTGGTTGCTATATTGGTTTCCTGAAGCTGCTGTGACAAATGACCACAAACTGGGTGGCTTAAAACAACAGAAGTCTACCCTCTCACATTCTAGAGGCCAAAGTCTGAATCAAGGCACAGTGCTCCGTCTGGAGGCTCTGGGTGGAGATATGGGCCTCGACTCCTCCTGCTGCTGGTGGCGGCTGGTGCTCCTTGGCTTGCGGCTGCATCAGTCCAAACTCAGCCTCTGTCTTCACATCACTGCCTCTTTTTCTCTCTCAAAACTCCCTCTACTGTGCTCTTAGAAGGAGACAGGTGATGGTATTTAGAGCCCACCTGGATAATCCGGGACAATCCCCTCCTCTTGAGATTTTTAAATTAATCACATCTTTTTTCATATCACAGGTTCTGGGGATTAGAATGTGGACACATTTTAGGAGCTGCCATCCAGCCCCCTGTAGCCACTAACTTCCTCTGGGTGCCGCCTCTGATGAGATGATGCTCCAAGGAACACAGATGAGCAACTGCTCTGGTGCAACCGTACTTATTTCACAGACAGAAAAGCGGGGTGTGGAGCAGGGAAGGGACTTGTGCAAAGTCCCAGAGTTGGCGTATGTCAGAGGCATCCTCCCAGCCCTCCTCTCAGTGGCCACACGGCCTCCTTGCTGGTCCTGCACAGGATCACAGGTGGCCCTATGTGCCGTGGTCCAGTCCTCCACGTGGTCCTCCAGGAACCACGGCCACTGCTGCAGTGATAGCAGTGATGCATTTGGGCATCTCTTCTCGGCCAGGCACCCACTTTGTCCCATATGTACCGTGGTCACTTTGCCCACCCCCAGCCATCATTTATCCCTGGGTGTAAAATGTGTCCATGAAACTCATTTGACAGATAAGGAAACTGAGGCTATGAGGGGTAAAGCAACCTGCCCAAAGCCCTTGGGACCACAAGGGCTCTCTCCCTGACACAGCAGAATGGCCCTTCCCTTCCAGAAGTTGTCAGTGCAGACGGGAGACAAAGCACTTGGGCTTGGTATAGACAGAACTGGGTTCATACTCCTGCTCTAATACCCCCTCTCTGAGTGCTTTTGGGCAAGTCACTTCTTTCTGAGCCTCAGTTTCCCCATCTGTGAAATGGGAGGGTTGTTTGGCTTCCTTGGTGGAACTGATGCAAGGTTCAAATGCAGGAATATTCATAATATGCTTAGCACAGGGCCCAGCACCTGACCAGCCAGAGCATGCTGAAAGCGCTGGGCAAGGGGTTGAGTCGGAGTGGAGGTGCCCGGGGGACAGAGTTACGGGCGAGCTTGGGCTGCTGTGACGGGCTCCTCAGTACTCATTACCGTCTGGGGGAAGGTTGTCTTCATATAGTTTGTGTGTTGGTGTGAAAGAGTTTTATACTTTACAAGTGTGAACAATGTAATATCCAAGTAAGCTAGTTTGAACTGGGTTTCTGCCATTGGTTCGTGCCACAGCTACTTACTGATCACCTACTGTGTGCCAGGTGTGGGACAGGCACTGGGGTTCAGCAGGGAAGAAAAGAGAAGATCCCTGCTCCCCTGGAGCTGATGTGCTAGCAAGGAGACTGACAATAAAAAATAAATAACACGTCGTCTACTCCATGGATGAGTACCGTGGAGAAACTCACGCCGAGGAGGGAAGCAAACGCTGACCGGAGCTGGCCGCGCTGACAGGGTGTCAGAGAAGGCGACATTGAGGGGCCAGGGAGTGAGCCTTGCAGCTAGTGGGGAAGAATATCCTAGGCAGAGCCTCTGAGGCCCTGAAGTGACCGTGGGCCTGGACATCCAGGGGCAGTGAGGGGGACGGGCTACAGCTGGGCCCTTTGCAGACTCTGGCCCTGACACGGGGAGAAGCCACATGAGTGTCCTGGTGCTGCGCTAGCAGGCCACCAGCAGCTGGTGGGCTGAAGCAGTGGAAATGTATCCTCTCCCGTGCTGGCGGCCACACGTCCAAAATCAAGGTGTCTCCAGGGCTGTGCTCCCTCCCGGCTCTGGGGCAGGATCCTTCCTCGCCTCCTCCTAGCCAAGGGTGGTTGCAGCGTTCTCTGGGGCTCTTGGCTTGCGGCTGCATCCCTCCGTCGTGCCTCCACACGGCCCTCTTGCCTCTGGGTCCTCTCCTCTCCTTATGAGGACACCGGGCATTGATTAGGGCCCGCCCTACTCCAGTGTGACTTCTCCTCAACTTGATTGTACCTGCAAAGACCCCGTTTCCAATTAAGGTCGCATTCACAGGTTCTGGGTGGACGCAAATTTGTGGGGGACACCGTTCACTCCAGCACAGATGGAAAGGCCCCAGAGGCACCTGAGCAGGGCAGCACAGGGGCCAATGGGTCTCAGGTTTCCAGGGTGTCCCTCCACCTGCCATGTCGAGATGGACTGTGGGGCAGAGGGACTCCCTGAGGAGTGGCAAGGGGGCTCCTGTGGCCATCCAGGTGGCTTGGGCCTGGCTGGGGGCAGTGGAGGTGGTGAGGAGGGGGCCTCGGGGTATATTTTGAAGGTGGAGCAACAGGTGCCCTCAGCGTTTGGAAACGAGACTTAAGGAAATGGGGCCTCAAGGGTGGCTGCTGGGCCTAATTTCCCTCTGGAAGGCGCCATCTGGTTAGAGCCAACTAGTCGCCACACATAACTTTGGGAGGCCTGACATGGACCACAGCGGAGGAATTGTTCCTCTAGTGCAGCTTGGACCTGAACACAGAGCTCACCCATTGCAGCCCAGCTGTGGTCCTCTCGAGAAGAAAGTTCTGCTTCCCAAGATGGCCCACAAGGCCTTTGTACCTGGCCTCAAGCCCTCCCCTCTGAGATGCGCCAGGACTCCTGCCCCAGGGACCCAACACCCCAAGCTGTCTGCACCCACTGTATGCCCTGCCAGATGGTCCTGCCTCACTGTCAGCATGGGTGTCTGGAAACATCGGGGACCTTCAGCAGGTCACCCCTCTTCTCGGGGCCTGAGCGTCCTCTTCCAGAATATGGGGTTCGAGGGCTCGAAGGTGGCTACAGGCCTCGTGGTCATGGTTGGTGGGTGCCCTCCTGGCCCCTGGAAGCTCTGCAGACACCGTCCCCACATATAATCCCCACGGGGACTTCCCGGCAGCGGGTGTGTGCCTGGGGTGTTCTAGGGAGGGACGGGGTGGATGTGCCTGGTCTGACCCCTTCCTGGGAGGAGGCACCGCAGCAGGCGCTGCCAGCAGACAACAGTGCAGGAGTGTGGTCTGTGAGGAGCAGGAGACGTCGCCTGGGTGGGGAGACTTCTGTGGCTTTCAGTGGCTTCATGTCCTGGGCTGGGCTGACCCACTGGGCTCAGTGAGTCCTGTGGGCACAACCTCAGGCCTGGAGTCCTTTTCTGTTCCAACAGGTCTGAGGACAGTTTATGCCCATGAAAAAGAGCCATGTGGCCCAGGCTGAAGTCACACGCCAGCCCACTGGGCCACAGTGTCCCTTCCCAAGCTGGCCACACAGCAGGTTACAGAGCCAGAGTGAACCACCCTAATTTGAGCTATAAAATTTCTTGCAAACCTCTCTTGCTGGGAATTCAAAGGATTTGGTCCAATGCCTGGGCAAAAGGGAGTCTGACCTGCTTCCATGGAACTGGAGAAACTGGGTGGCACAGGTGTGGCCAGCAGTCGGGCCCTTTCCTCCCCTTGCTGGTGACCTTGGGCAGCGTGGGTAGTTGTCAGTTTTCTCATCTGTAAAACGGGATGTCACTTCTACACGCGGTGCTGGGACAGCTCAGCACCTCTCAGACTGTGCTCCCAGGACAGTCCTGGTGGGCGCAGGAGGGAAGGGACCCCGAGCCCTCCCCTGCCCCAGCCAGGGAGGCTGAGGTCAGAAAATACGTCCTGGGGCTAACAGATGTGCGAGAAGCCCATTGAGCAGCAGTCCAGGATCTCATGACTCCAACATCCAGCCGAGGCCGGGCGTGTGGTCGGGGCAGGGGCCTGGGCCCCCCAGCTTCCTTTCCAGCCTTCGGGGAGCTGCTCGCCTTGATTTCAGTCATGGGATGCCGGCAGAGCTGCCAATCACAGGATCCCACCCCCTGAGTGAACATGTGACCCAGGCCTGGTCAATCATAGGGCTCCCACCCACTGGCCACTGATAGGGCCAAGGGATAGCCATGTGACCAAACCTAGCCAATCAAAATCCTTCCCTGGGGTTTTTATATCCGGAACAGGTAGAGAGATGCTGTTTCTTTTTTTTTAACCAAGTGGGGAGGACCTCAGCCAAGGCCGCCCACATCATGTTTCCTACTCCTGGGAGAAAACCTGTCCCCTCAAGGAGGGTGTCCCAGAGCAGCCAAGACAGGGAGAGGTGGAGAGAGTACGAGATCTCAGACCATGGAGGCCCCTGGGTACAGCCCCAGTGGCCCCAGCGTGGCCATGGGGCTGAGGCTCCCCCTGGTTTGAGTTTCTGTCGCTGACAACCATGGGAGTCGTGCCTGGCGGGGCCACTGGGGGTGGGGAAAGCTCATTCGGCAGCCAAGTCCCCTGGGGGGGCGGGGGTTGAGCTTCTGGAGGATGGTGTGAGAACCCTGACTTCTGTTTACTTATTTTGCAGCATCTTGGCCTAAGAACCCACACTCAGTTTGGGGCGCCCAGCCTGTGCTCCAAGGAGGAGCGGGCAGGGTGGAGCCAGTTCATGCAGGACTTGACAGCCGGCCAAGGGCCTCACTCCAAGCCTCAGGGTGACTGGAGGACGCTGAGGGCTTAACCCCTGGCCTAAAGTCTCACCCCTGGCCCAAAGTCACAAATCCTTGGGACTTCCAGGCAGAACCAAGCCCAGGACCCAGCTCCCTCAACTCCAAAGCCCATGTCTCCAGGCTTGTGAATTTCATAAAAACTCAGAAGAATCCTTTGAGAGTAATGAAAGATCAGCAGATAGAGATCTGTGACCACCTCTGACCACCATTCCTTCAAAAACAGGGCAGCTTAGTTCCCAACAATGAAGGAAGGACATAATCTGTGAATCAAGGCCAGACCTTGAATTTGGATATGTCGAGGGACGCCTGCTGATTTTCCTGTGTTTCCTCAAGGTGTTGACTTTGGCAATGGGCAGCAGCAGGCAGATGTGAGCGTCCTGGGGCTGGGGGACAAAGTACCACAAGCTGAGGGCTTATGATGGTAGAAACGTATCCTCTCCCAGCTCTGGAGGCCGGGAGTCCAAAATCAAGGTGTTGGCAGGGCCACACTCACTCTGAGGTCTCCAGGGGAGGACCCTTCCTTGCCTCTTCCAGCATCTGGTATTGCCAGCAGTCCCTGGTGTCCCTTGCTTGTAGACACTCGATCTCTGCCTCCACCCTCACATGGCCTCCTCTCCACATCTGTGTCTAAATTTCTTTTTTCTTATAAGGACACCAATCATTGGATTAAGGCCCACCCTAATCCAGTATGATCTCATCTTAACTAATTACACCTGCAAAGGGCCTATTTTCAAAAATAAGTTCACATTCACAGGTACCGGGGGTAGGACTTGAGCGTATCCTTTTAGGGGACACAATTCAACCTGGTAGAGTGTACCAGCATTTTGTGCCCCCCATCATGCTGCCAGCAAAATGTGAGAAAGACTGAGCCAGGGACGATCCCCTCTTAGCCTTGGGGGACCAACAGGGACCCCTGGGCCATTCCATCTTCCCTGGCAGCCATAGGCTCTGCATGTTTCCCTTTCAACGAGCAGCTGGCCCGAGGTCAGCCAGCTACCCGGTGGCAAAGCCAGGCTGGAAGGCAGAGCTTTAGGGCCGGGCCAGGGCTGGGCCGTGACCCGGATTCTCCCTGGGGAGGAAGCCCAGAGTCTGAGCCCCAGTGCAGGAAATGGGCCCAGCCAAGAGAGGAGAGGGAACAGGAACTCACAGCGGGGAGTGAGCTGCACCTTTGCCTTTTGGAAGGCGAGGGCCCCTGGGTCACCTCCCAGGCTGCAGGTGCAGACAGCCTACCAGCCTGACCTCGTCCTCAGTCCTCTGGGCAGGGACCAGAGTCGACTCCCAGGCAGCTGGTGCTGCAGGGGCCTTGAGAGCCCTGCCAACCCAAATGACGCACTTTTCAGAGGGGCACGGTGACTGGCCTGAGGTCATACAGCAATCAGTCAGGGCCGACGTGGTTGGCTGGGGCCCTGACACCCAGTTCTGCCAATGACAGCCTCTTAGCTTTTCACACACCAAGATGGCACCCAGTGGGGGACTTTCTTGCCCACAGAACCCAGGGTAGATGTCATAATGCTTTGATTGTGCCAGTCAGGAAGAAAACATCACCCACTCAGCAGCCAGACCCGAGCTGGGACTCCTGACGTGTGGGAGAAGAGGTGGAGCGCTAACAGTGACAACACTGCCGCGTGCCGGGCACTTCCTGCACACGCTCCTGTCCAACCCTCCCCCAAGAGGCGGCGACAGGCCCAGCTCACCTGTGAGCAAGCAGAGGCTCAGGTGGCTTGGAGTCAGCCAAGGGTGTTCCTGGCCCTGCTCAGGCCTTCGCGGTGTCAGTTCATCTCCCAGAGCCTCAGTTTTCTCATCTGTAAAATGGGGATCACAGGCCCAGCCTCACAGGAGTAACGTCCCAGGAACGGGCACATTGGAGGTGCTCAGGTGATGAGGGTTTCCTGCATTGCCGTGACAAAAGTCCACAAGCCTTGGAAGTCAGAAGTCCAACATGGGTCTTACTGGGCTAAAATCAAGGTGTCAACAGGGCTGGTTCCTTCTGGAAGTTCTAGGGAAGAATCTGTTCCCTTGCCTTTTCCAGCTTCTAGAGGCTCCTCCCTCCACCCTCAAAGCCAGCAACGCTGCACCCCTGACCCTGCTTCCCAAGTCACAGCTCCCTCTGACAACAGCTGGGAGAGGTTCTCTGACTTTAAAAACTCGTGTGATTGGATTAGGCCCACCTGGGTAACCCAGGCCATCGACAGGCCTTAACCTCTGTGCCACCTGCGGAGCTTCTCTTGCCATGTTGGGCGGCGCGTGCACAGGTTCCGGGTAACTAGGGTGAGGACACCTGACCGTCGCCAGCTCATCTGGCCCAGGGCAGTCGAGTTGAATTCCATAAGGCAAGGGGTGCCTGGCTGGGCTCTGGCAGGTCTTTCTGGAAGGAGAGGATTCCACTAACACCAGTTCATTCGGGGATCGTTTCCCATCTTTCTGCTGTTTTTGACTCTTTTCAAAGAGGCCCTGTCTCGCCAGAGAGACGGGGTCACGTCTGCCAAACCTGCGCTTCAAAATAAACCTTACTAGGAAATTTCCATGGGACCGGGCCCTTTCCTTCCCCCACAAACCTGCCCGAAGTCCAAAACCTTGCAGGGCTTCTTGGACAAAGGGCACAGACGTCACGCTGTCCTGCCAGCAGGTTTCCTGCCGTCCTTTGGGTGCACGTTTTCTCTTGTTTCCCTCGTTTTGATCTCTCCACTGGGAGGCTGCAGGGGGACTGTCCTCTCTCTGCCATGTCCCTGTCCCCTCTCTGACGCCTGCGAGGTCGTTGTCCGTGTCTGGCTCTCAGGAGACCAGCTCTGGGAATTGTGGCAACGCCTGGCTTTCAAGACCACTGTCTCATCAAAGACTTAAAAAAAAAACCCTGAAAAAACATTATTTTGAGGCTCGAAGCTGAGTGTGGACCCCTTTGTATCTGCTCTCCTCTCCCCTGAGCAAGAAGCCTCATTTCGTGGCCCAGCTGTGATGGGAGAATGGGTGCCGGCCAGAGGGACCCCGAAAGAAACTCACAGAGCTGTTTCCTCACATTCTTCCCCTGTAGAAGTAACATGAGCAGCCCGCAAGGAACAGGGCACATTCATGGGACAAAGGCTTCGTAGGAAACAGTGGACACGTATTTGCTGCTCTATGCCGGGTCTCTTGGGAAGGACAAGACGGTTTCCCAACACCTCTCTGCACTGTTACACTGGACGTGTGTCTGAATTTCTAGAACCAAAGGAGGAAAAATCCCTTCTCTTCGCTCTTTCCAGAAAAGGCCAGGTGGCTCAATCGTCCTATCTGAAACGAAGAAGAAAAACAGCTGATACAGGTCTTTTGCTTGAAGGCTGCACTTTGGGGAAATAGCACAGCGAGGCCAGTAACTCGCCCATGATCTGCGATGAGCATTGCCAGGAAACAGGCCTCAGGCATGTGAGGCTGGACCCGGCGGCAGCCGCCAGGTCCCCTTTATCTGGCTGGCTGGGGTTTATCTCCCTTCCGCAGCGAGGAGGATGCGGAGTCGCTGTCACTGCATCGCCACTCGCTGGCTGTCTGTCTGGACAGTAAAGCACACACGTCTCCTCTAAGGCCTGAGTGCAAGACCCCTCCGGGAAAGTTCAGGGAGGGTCATCAGATCCCGGCCCCTCCCTTTGCTCCACCTCTGACGTCAGGCCTGAGCCAGGCGCCTGTTGGAGAAAACCCAGGCCAGCCAGACCCTTTGCTGTCTGGGACTGCTCCGCACTGTGTTGGCCTGTCTGCCTGGTGTCTCCCGGAGAGCGTGAGTGGGCGGCATGCCATCTCAGATGTCTCCTGCCGGCTGGAGACTTTGTTATTGCCTCTGCCGGGAGAGCGGCCCCTGTGAGCTGTGTCTACCCAGTACAAGTGGGACGGGCATTCCCAGGAGGACTGTAGCTACAGGGACTGCAGGGAAGGATTAGAACCAAGACCAGGACCTGTGCGGCCACAGCTTCTGCAGCCTGGGACTGCCCGAGGGCATCGAAGAGTGCTGTTCCCTACACGGCCACCAGAGGGTGCTGTCCAAAACCGCATCACTGCTGCCCTTCTGAAACCTTCGATGGCTCCCCATGGCTCTTAGGATAAAGGCCCCCATGGCTCTTAGGATAAAGGCCGGATTCGGAAACCTGGCTCACAAGGCCACGAATGATTTGGCCCTGACCTTTCCAGCTTCATTTCATTATCCTCCATGCTCTCTGTCCCAGCGACCCTGGCTTTCTCACAGTTGCTGGAAAAGATGACATTTCCTGCAGCCACAGGGCTTTTGCACAAGCTCTGCATACTTCAAAGAAGGCTATTCCACTCATCTTCACCTAAAGAACTCCTAGTTAGGCATCCTTAGTTCTTGCCTTAAACATCGGTCGCAAAGGAAGGCCTTTTTAAACAGCCCTGAAGAACATCACCCTGTGTGACGTCCTGGAGCCCTGCACTCTCTCTGCGACTTGCCATAGATGCAATTAAATCATGAATTCTGTCGTGGCCGGGCCACTGTCTGTCCCCACTGCCGACTCCCCAGGCCTAGCGCAATGTCCGGCACATAGGATGTGCCCAGGAAAGCCGCATTGCATCGAATGCTAACAGAAGCCACATGTAGTAGATATTAGTTCCAGTCACCAAATATTTCTGGCTTTTTTTTGAGGGGGGCATCTGGTAGGATTACACTTTTTGCCCTTTGTGGTGGGGACATAGCACTCATTCTCCTACATATAGCCAACAAACAGCATAAGCAGACAAGATGTGTGTCACTGCCTGGGTTAGAGCATTCAATTGCCAAAGTGAGACCCTCTGGCATGGCTGCTGGCAACAGTGAGATGCGGCTGCTCCCTGAGCTGGGGCCCCTGGGTGTCCACAATGAATAGAACTCCCCGCTCCCTGTGATGGGCAGAGAACAAGCAAGGAATGAATTTTTACTGTCTTCAGCCACTGGGATTTGGGGTTTATTTGTTGCAGCAGCACCATGCAGCTGGTCCTGACTGATACACCACCATCTGCCTGGAGGCAAGAAAAGTGAAAGGAACCTGGGGCCTAGGGGCCAAGGTATGGGAATGCGTGAAGGTGGTTGGGCAGCAAAGGCCCCGCGGCAGCCGGGCCATGGCTGGTGTGGCCATGTCGGCTGGTGTGGCCATGTCAGCAAGTGCTGGGAGGGAGCCCAGGCAGGGCACAGGGTTGGACCCTGCCAGGCCTCGTAGGCCACTGTAGGGGTTTGGGCCTTTGTGGTCCCACTGTGCCTGGTGGTGGAAATCATTATTCAATAGTAATGAATAAATCAATAACAGATTTATAGAAAAATAATTTATGTTTAAGAAATTAATGTGATTGATTTCATTTATTTATTTAATAATTTAACAAATCAATAAACAAAGTTAATAAATTAAATAATAACTTAAGGGCTCACAGAAGGGTACATTTCCCCCTTCTTTATACACACAAATTATATTTTCCTACTTGGCCAGAAATTCACAATTAGAGTGTCGTTCCTTTGGCTTGTGAGGAACAGACCCAGCAGAGGCAGTGGGGAGAAGGGTGATGGGCCTGGCCCGCCGAGGTTGTGCAGCTCAGTGGCCCTGAGGTGGCATTTGAACAGAGACCAGGATGGCAGGAGAAGGGCTCAGGAGTGGCATGCCAGGTAGAAGGAACAGCATGTGCAAAGGCCGGAGGCGGGACAGCCTCCTGTTTGCTCAGGTAGGAGTGCATGGAGATGATGGCCGGGTGGGGGGTGGCGGTGTGGGGCAGACAGGGCAGGAAAGCTGGGGAGAAAATCACGTTGTTGCTGAGGGAGGCCTGAAGGAGGGGACAATTCACATGTGGGAGTCAAAGGTAGTTCAGGCAAAATCACACAGGTCCACACACATGGACACGGACACAATACCTTTCGTATCAAGTCTAAGAAACGTCTCTCCATTTTAACATCTCTGAAATCAGGGTGCAACTCACCTGCGATGCAGCTCCCAGTTGACAAAATGGGGTCATTGCGCAGCAGGTTTAAGAACCAAAGATCTAGTCCTTACGTGGACCCTGGAGGAACTGCTGCTGCCACCTGTACCCTCTGTGGCATGGAGAAAACACGGACCCGCTCACCCCAGGTCCAGGAGTGATTGCCAGAGTCGGACCCTGAAAGTGAAGAAGATGAAGATATTCTGTAATCCATTTGTTTCACTTATATTTTCTTTTTTACGTGGGCCCAGAGTGTTCTACAACAGGAATCTACGTGTAAATAAGTCTAAGAGCTCTTTCGGAAAGTACCAAATAAGAACTAAATGATCTGCAGGCCTAGTGTCGTGGGGTGGGTGGATTACTCCTTCCTTTCTCAGGGGGACAGTTGACGCAGAGACTTGTGACAGGGCTCCCTGCCCCTGGAGGAATGCGGGGCGCCTGTGCAGGGCACTGTCCCCATGCCTGTGGCACCTCACTGTGATCCCTGTCCAGTCTCCCCACGGCTCTCGCAGGGGCTCCAGGCCACGGTGTTAGGGGAAAGCAGAGCAGCAGTGGAAACAGCCCCGCTGGCCCGGTCCCTGTCCTGCCAGCACCGCCCCCCCGCCCTCCTCCAGGCTCTTCCCCCGTGAGGCGGATGCTGGCAGCTGTCCTCCTTGGCCCCCACGCGGCTCTGCATGTCCCGCAAAGCTGTGTGGCTCTTGAGGGTGTTTAGTTACAACCTCACAGGGGACCCCGCACCTTCCGCCCCTCTGTGTAGTCAGCTCAGAACACCAAGAGGGGATGCCCCAGGGGGCGTCTGTCAGCGTCTCCCTCCATCCTCAGTGAATTTCTCCTCCCTCTGTGACACCCACGGCTCACGGGGTCAAGGTGGCTGTGAGCCGGGCTTGTCCTGGGGCAGTGGGGTTGGGGGTGGGGGAGCCCGGGGACACGGTCCACTCAGGTCACGGCTCACCATGTACTGGCTGCCTGGCGGGGAGGGACGTGGTCAGGCAGACTTGGGCTTAGACCCCAGACCTGCCACTTAGCACCTGTGGACTCGACACCTGCTCCTCACCTGTAGAAATATCAGACACACACAGAGGCAGAGCACACGGAGTTACAAACAGAGCCATAGAGACGCACACAGCACACACAGACAACAGACAAAATCACAGAGATACACACACATGGACACCGACACAATACCTTCCTGGCACCTGGACTCGTGCCTGGGATATAGTCAGTATCTGTCGAGTAAATGAGGAAACCAGCGACACCCACTATGCGAGGTGCTGGGGAAAGCCACACACCTGTGTCAGGCGGGGACCCCAGAGCACAGGCCGAGGTGAGGGTTCATGCACAAGGGCCACAGAAGGGCCCGGGGTGAGCGGATTGGGGTGGGGAAGCAGGACAGGGTTGGGCAGTGTCAGGCTGAGCAAAGGTGCCACCGAGGCCGGCCCAGCCCCAGCCTGACCCGTGGGCAGCTCCAGGTGAGCGGGGCCTCTGCACCGCCGCCGCAGCCTTCAGTCCCCAGAGCCACCTGAGGGACCTCCACGGTGTCTGCGTCCACGATGTCCCTGGCCGAGGGCAGCCCCTGGAAGGAATGTGGCAGGCGCTGGCCACAGAAAAGGGTAGCACGGAGGGGTCCGTGGGGACTTCCATGATCACCAGCATTATCTGCAACACATGTGGTGCACATGCAGGTGCTTTGGGAAGGAAAAAAATCCTAATGACTTTGTCCTGAATATGGAGGGAGAAGGGAGAGGGAAATGCCCGGCTGTCTCTGTCAGCATCGGGCATGGGAAGAGCCCTGGGAGCCTCAGTTTCCCCCTCTGTGAAGGTGTGACAATTCAGGGGCCTGGCCTGCCGGGCCTGCCGGACCTGCCAGGCTTCACGTGGACAAGACTGCTCGAATGTTGTCAGCGTCCTTCCAAATCGGCCTGGCACCGGGGGTACCCGTGGTATGCAGCTTATTTTGGGGTGGCTTTAGGACCTATACACAGCACGGAATAACCCACATTCCTTTCTGACCAAGGTGGGCTGAGGCGGGATTAAAGTAGGATCAAGACAAAGTGTGAGGCTCTGGCCTGGCCCAGCCCTGCCCTGCAGCCTGGCCTCCTGCTTGCTTCTTGTGGACGAGAGGTCAGAGGCCAGGCCCTCCTTTGAGCACATGCACAGGATGAAAAGCCAGAGTCAGCCGGACCGCAGCTGAGCAAGCAGGAGACAGGAAGCCTGCATGGGGCTGTTTCGGGCTGGACAATGTCTTTTCAAGCAGAAATGTCAGTTGACTTTGAGAAGAAGACACAGCCCCTGGAGAGAGGCCAAGTCGGTCCCTGGCCAACAGCCTCAGGCTGCGCTCGGCCTGACCAAAATTGGAGACCAGCTCCGACAGGATTAGGAGGCGGGGGCCTGGGGGAGCACCCAGATGGGGCTGAAGGAGCTTTGGGGCGCGGCACGGGCCTAGGAAGGGGAGAGATTTGTGATTCCTTCCCTTCCTCCCTCCCTCCTTCTCTTCCTATGCTGTCTTTCTGCACATATTTGTAAATGCCGACTATGTCCCAGGCACTCTGCTGGCACAGGGGATTCAGCGGAGAATAAAAAAAAATTTTTAAATCCTGCCTTTGTGGAGCTTACATTTCAGTGGGGGAGATGGACAATAAAATACGTAAAATTGAGTTTAAGTAAAATTTGAGTAAAAAAAGTGCTGTGGGGAAAAATATATAAGGAAGGGAAATGTAGGTTGAGGGGGTTGCTGGAGGAAGGAAGTCCCTCTGGGGAGGTGGCAGGGAAGCTGCAGCGCTGCGGAGGGCGTCCCTCGCAGAGGACCGGCAGGTGCGACGGTGCCCTGGTGCTGGAGGAAGGGGAGGGGCGGGGGCTCACACCCCCCCAGTTCCCTTCCTGGGCTGTCACGGGGCCTGCTGTCTGTCCTGCTTGTTTCCAGTTTCTCTCCCTCTGCTCCAGGGACCAGCTGCGAGTGTCCACTTCATGCTCGACGCTGTTCTAGGTGCCTGCAATTTGAGTGGGAGGCAAGGACATGCGTCTGCCCTCACGCAGCTTACAGTATAGAACAGATGTTGAAGACCGGCAGCCCGCGGGCTCACCTTGACCAAAAGGCTTGTTTGGTTTGGCCAACACTGACTTTTTTCCATTAGCAGCTTTTAATTTTGATATAATTTCAAACTCACAGAAAAGGTGCAAAGACAGTACATGGAACTCTGTATATTCTTTACATAGACTCACCAGTTGTTTAGATTTTGCCTCTGTGTGTGTGCATGTGCGCATGTGTGTGCATATCTTCTCCTAGCCATTTGAGAGTAAACTGCAGCCAGCAGACGCTTTTCCCCATAAATACTTCAGTGAGCAATTCCTGAGAATAAGGACTTTCTCTTACACGACCACAGAATAATGACCAAATTCAAGGAATAACATTGCTGCAATTCCATTTTATTTCTAGTTCATAATCTTATCAAATGTCTCCAACTGGCCCAATAATGTCCTTCATAGTCATATTTTCTTTTCCTAATCTAAAGTCGGGTCTGGAACCACACGCTGCATTTAGTTGTCATGACTCTTTAGTCTCCTTTAATCCTGAACAGTTCTTTGCCCCTCACGCCCTTTTTTGTCTTCCATGATGCTGATATTTTCAAAGCATATGAACTGGTTATTTTGTACATGTCCCTCAGGAATAGGGGACATTAATATTTCATTACTAGCACAAAGTGAGACTGTGTCCTCCTTGGGGCCTTGTATCAGGAGACCCATGACGTTGGCTTGTTCCAATTTTGATGATGTCAGTTTTGATCCCTTGATTGAACTTGTGTCTGCCAGGTTTCTCCACTGAAAAGTTACTATTTACTTTGTAAATAATAAACGATTTGTGGGGACATACTTTGAGACTGTAAATATCCCGTTGCCCACCAGCTGACAGCATGCACGGTCGGTCTAACAATGTCATTCCTAATATATTCGTTCGTTGGCAGATGCATAGCTGGTAATGAGAAGTTTTCTTTCAAAGACAGATTTCTTTTCTCCCTCATTTTCCTGTTAATTCTTTTACTTATTTCTATTGGTATGGACTCAAGGACTCTCATTTTATTCAATGTGCTATAGTTCTTTACTATCTTTATTTATTTGGATGTTCCTATTGTTCCAGATTTGGGCAGGCGGCTTCCTTTGACATGGCCCCATCACCTTTGGAGAATGTCCTTTCTTTCTGGGGCAATAAGATGTTCTCAGCTCACCTTTTTTCCTGCCTCAGCCCTGGGACCAACCTCTTCTCCAGGGATCCCTAGTCTCCTGTGGTGGACAAGCATTGAGTTTTTATCAACTTGAACCAGTCGCTCTTCCCGTGGGGTGGGCACTCCCCGTTTCTCCATAGTCCCCACTGGTCCCTATTCTCCACCCAGCCTGTGTTGTTCCCTTCAGGACCTCTCTGGCCCCCGAAGGCATTTGACGTGCAAACCTTGGCCTAGCCCAGCTCACCCGGAGTCGTGAGAATGCAGTGGTGTTTCTCCACAGCAGGTGTCGTTGGCATTTGGGGCAGCACAATTCTTTTCTGCCCAGGACTATCTAGAACACTGCAGGATATTTAGCATCCCTGGCCCTGCCCACTCAACGTGCCTCCCTCCCCCAGATATTGTGGCAACCACCCCCACCACATTTCCAGACACTCCCTGGTCAAGAACCGCTCTAGTTGAGTGTGATGAACGATCCAAGATGGAAATCCACATGGGGCTGTGAAGCTGGGGAGGGGACCTGCAGTCAAGACTGTAGGGAAGAATCAGGAAGGACTTCCTGAAGGGATTGGTGAAAACAAGGAGAAAGAAGCATTCCAGGCAGCAGTGACACACACAGTATGATTGGGGGAACCTGAAAATTCCTTCTGGGAGCTTGAAGTCGGAATGTGTATGTCAAAGGAGGTAAGAACAAGCCCAGAGTGTCCTCCGGGCATGGCGGTTGGCTTCCCCAGAGCCAGAGACCTAAGAGAGGGAGAGCCCGGCACAGGCTGTCCCTGTAGGACTAGCCTTAGAGGCGACAGAGCTGCACTTCCCCACATTCTGTTAGGAGGGGAGGGGAATTAGGCTCAGCCTTTTAAAGGGAGGAGGTCAAAGAATGTGAGGACATATTTTTAAACGGCCACAATGGGGTTTCTCAAACAGTTAAACCTAGAATTCCCATTTGACCCTACGATTCCGCTCCTAGGTATAGACCCAGGAGAATTGAAAACAGGTATTCGAACAAGGACTTGTTCATGCAGGTTCACACCAGCACTATTCACAACAGCCAAAAGGTGGAGGCCGGGCACAGTGGCTCACACCTATAAACCCAGCACTTTGGGGGGCTGAGGTAGGAGGAACACTTGAGGCCAGGAGTTTGAGACCAGCCTGGGCAACATAGCAAGACCCCATCTCTACAGAAAAATAAATTTTAAAAGGTGGCAACAACCCACATGTCCATCAATGGATGAATAGATAAACAGATGCATGGGATGTATCCATACAATGGAATCATTTAGGACCACAAAAGGGAGGGAAGCACTGCTCCATGCTACCATGTGGGTGAGGCTTGAAGGCATGTTGCTCAGTGAGAGCAGCCAGACACATCCTGTATGACTCCATGTACGTGAAATGTCCAGAGCAGGCACAACCACAGAGACAGAAAGCACACTGGTGGTTGGTTGTCAGGAGCTGGGGAAGGTGCAAATAGGGAGAAGCTGCTAAGTAGGTACAGGGTTTTATTTTGGGGTGATAGGAATGTTCTGGAACTAGATAGAGGTGGTGGTGGTACAATGTGCAAAATGCCACTGAATTGATCACTTTCAAATGGTTAATTTTATGTTACATGATTTCACCTTAATCAATTATTTTTTAAAACCAAAAAACAAAATACCATGGTGGGCAAGACTGAATCAGGGGCTCCCAGGGGGTAAATCAGACAAGGAAGAAGGGCAGGGGGTGGGGCCGGGGGGCCTGTGTGAGGGGTGGTGGGGGGTCAGCAAGAGGGGATAGAGCCACCCCAGCCCCTGGGGGAGGCGTGGACAGCGGGGCTGGCTGGGGGCAGGAACACAAGGGCCTCCAGAGCTCCTGGAAAGGGAGATGGGCCATCTGTGTGCTGGGTTTGTGGTGCCTGTGGCCTCCCCGGGGTCTACCCATGTGAATGTCTCCCACGGAGTGAGTCAGACGGTGAATATGTTCAGCATCTATCTGGAAAAACCGCCACCGTGCCCTGCTGCGTCCAACAGTCCCGCCACATGCTTAGGGCCGAGCCTGAGAGTCTGAGTGGCAGGCGTTTTAGCTCAGCTGGGGGGCAGAGAGGGGATGTGCCTGCTGGGGTGCAGGTTGGGGGGAGGAGTTGCTCTAGCCCAGCTGGGTTGCAGGGGTAAGTGCTTGTGTCAACAGACAAGAGGAGCCCAGGAATCCTCTGTGCTTAGGTCAAAGCAGCCCCCCTCAAGCCTGCAGGATGTGCCTCTGTCCCTCCCTCTTTCGGGCTGGAATCTGGCCACTTGGGCATTGGACGGGCCGATTCCTTACCACCCGGCTGGGGGCAGAAATGTTAGGGAAGGTGCCCAAGCATCAGAGAAGCCACTGGGGGTCGGGGGGTGACATTTTAATCAACACCGAGCCCTCGGGACGTTACTCACTGGAGTGATACTCACCACGAGAACCTGAGTCTCCGCAGAAGATTAAAGGATGCTCAGTTCCTGCCTGTGAGAGGGCAGGCAGGAGGATAAGGGGAGTCACCGGGGTGGTTTTCTGGGCGTATCACAGGGGTTATGAACTTGGGGTCAAGGTCAGATGGACTTGGGGTCAAAACTGGCTGTGCCCACTCACTAGCAATTCAGTTTGGAGTCAAGTCACCTGACCGCTCTGTACCTCAGTTTCCCCTTCTGTAAAATGGGGTGGTAATAACAGTACCTGCCCAATAGCACCGTGACAGTGCATGTGACGTGCTGGGCCCGGTCAGTGATTGCCTGCATGGTTGTGGGGTGTGCCTGGGCGCCAGCTGGGCTCCACCTAATTCTCCTCCCAGCACGGGTCTGGGGAGGCGATGAGGGTCCTATCTTGGGGGGGGCGAGGTCCAGTTCACGGGTATTGGGGGGGTTAGTCTGCCTGACTTCTAAACTCACGTCCTTGTCTCGGCTTCACGCATCGCCTCCCACAACGTAGGTACCTTTCAGAAACTCATTTTAGAAAGTTCCTTCCCAAAAATGGCCACAGGGCTTGGGAACGTAAAGAGGCAGCCCAGCTCAGCTGCGGGACAGTCACTGGCACGGGGCAGCCTGTTCTCGGGGCCACACAGCGGCCGCAGGGCCCGGTGGGTAGGGGGATCGGGGTGATGAGCACCCACTTACCTCCTCCCGCTCCCCCGTCTCTCGCCGGTGCCTCCCGCTGGTCAAGCCCCACCAGAGGCCAGAGGGCAGCTGGCCCTGCAGGTGGGCGTCCCAAGGCCAGCGTGCACAGGTGGCAGAGGCTCTGCCTGTGGCTGGGGGAGGAGCTGGCAGCGTTCCTGGGGCCCCTCCCTGCACGACCCCACACGGGGTCCCAGCTGCCTGTCGGGAGAGGCCCCTCACCCTGCTGTTGGTAAACTTCAGAAAGCCAAACAAACAGCCTTTGGGGAATAAGTTACTGTTACATCTGGAATAAGTTACTGTTTCCCAGTCTCCGCAGATGGCCCCCGGGCTGTGGGAAGGCTGCCCTTGGCGACAGGGAGGAGGGGGAGGGGGGAGGGGGAGGAGGAGGGGGGAGGAGGAGGAGGAGGGGGGAGGAGGGGGAGGAGGGGAGCAGAGGGGCAGCCCCCGAGGGCCATCACTGGCGAGTCGCAAGTTGAGGAGCAGGGCTGGGGCTTGGGTGGAAACGTCACATTTGATGGCTGAGGGACATCTGAGAGGCAGCTGTCACTTGGGCCCTGTCTGATGTGAGGCTGGACCTGGAGAGGCTGGTGGAGACTGTCCATGGGCAGGTGTTCCGGAACCTTCCATGTGGTGCCCGAGGCTTCACCTCAGGCACCTCAACAGACCCCGGGCTCAGCCCTTCCCACTTTCGGGCCTTGCATGTGCTGTGCCTTTGTCTGGAGTCCCCACCCCAGCCTCCTCGCCTCAAGAACGCCCGTTCACCCTTCCAATCTCACAGACACGTCCCCGGGCCCCTGCGCTGTGGTCCGTGATTCTGTTGTCCGGTTTTCTTTAAGAGAGCAGGGGTCTAAAATGCATGTATCGAAATCCACATTTCTGAGCCTCAGAGTCAGGACTCTCTATGGAAGGGGCCCCCAAATCTGGAACTACAGGACATTTGGGACAATGCTTCCCACCCCGACCTTGGAGACTTAGCCTGAATGAAGGTAACTGTGATCATGGTGGCCCTTGTGAGCACTTAGGTAAGCAGAATTGGGTGACTCATTAACAGCCTCTCAGAAAGCCAGGTCTGGAAAATTTGCACAAGAAAAAAATATTGAAACAAACAAACATGTAAAAAGAAAGGGAAAATGTTTTAAAAAGGCCTGGAACCAACCTTGGGGTTAAACCCAGCTGCCCACACAGATTCATTTCAGCTTTTCAAGCGTTATTCTATATGATTTATTTCTTGCTAAAGCATTTGACGACTGTTGTGTAAACAGTTTCCATTTATTCTGGAAAGGCATCATCTCCTGCTTTGGGGAGGTCCTACCAGGACCCAACTAAATCAAAACAACAACTGGTTTTGATTTGGAAAAACAAAACCCACAAGAAGACAGAAGAGTAAAATAAATGCTGATTCCGTAAGAAATCTGAGATATTCCAAGATAAGTCACCCAGGGCACCTCTGGCCCTCTAAGAGATGCAGGTTTGAGTCCTGCTGTGTGCCCTTGGGCAGATGACTTAACCTCTCTCAGCCCTGTTTCTTCCTCTATAAAATGAGGACAGTGGTCAGATCCCCTCATCGGGATGTTATGAGCGTTCACTAAGAGTGGACACAGCACATCATAAACACTTTAAAATGGTAGTAGTTATCATTCTTATAAAATGGAAACATTTTGAAGGGTAAAGGATTTTTCTTTGCTATGCTTAATAAATTGATTCACACGGCAAAGGCTCCAGAGGAAACTGATAACACCTAGATTGGAGTTTTGGACATGAAAGCGACTTACTACAGATAACCGAGGTTCAAGAGAGGACAAGGGATTCATTTGTTCAAGGGCTCACAGGCCACTAAAGGCAAAGTTGTCTTTTGATTCTAAAAAGATGTTTTCATCTGCAAGAAAACGGGATCCTCCTTCAGAAAAAAGTGGTTGGCAAAAGTCACAGTCGAGTCATTCTTTTATGGCCACGACAAAAAAAAAAATCTTTAGCCAATTCTATGAAGTGGAGGGAAAAGAAAGAACTTCCCATGAGCCGACATCGAGGCAGGATGAAATTCAGGTGCTGGGAAATGGGTTTCTGGAAAGCTCGTCAGCGCTGGAACCGAGCAAGGACAGGTTTCTCTGCAGCTCCAGCAGTGTGTGCCAGGGTCTGGGCGGTTTGGAAGGAGGCTTGAATTTTGCCATGAATCTGGGGAGGGGGCTGCAGATGGGAAGCGTCCCTCGCCGATGTCTCGAGGGCCGTTTTACATGGTGTCCTGGGAGTTATGCTGCAGCAGCCACCATTTCTGTAGGATATGATGCAAGTGGCACTCTCTGGGCTTGACACAGAGCCGTCAGGTGCCCCTGGCTGGCCAGAGAAGGCCACACTGGCCCAGATCTGGTCGGCTGGGCCAAAGCCCCTGCCAGGTCAGAGCACAGGGAAGGGCACCATGCAGCCCTGGTAAGTTCGTCAACTCATCTGGCCACCCCCTGGCGATAGGGAGGCCAGGGCTGGAGGCCAAAAAGCAATTTGAGGGCAGCATGGGCAGAGCCAGGGGAGGGGAACAGAGTGAGTGCAGGCCAGGCCAGTGGGCAACCATTGGTCCCAGGCTCCAAACCCAGCAAACACCAGGCAGGCAGGAAGCCACACCAAGCACCAGGACGCTGGCCGGGCTTGGGAAAGCCTGGCAGTGGACAGAGAGGGCTTCCCAGCAGTACGTGTGAGGACACAGCCTGCTCGCTCACGGCCGTGACCTGGCTACCCCCTGTTGGGGAGGGGCAGATGAAGGGGTCAGAGGGAGAGGGGTGACGGCAGAGCAGCAAGGTAACCCTGAGTGGGGACCCAGTGCCACCTGCTTCCCAGCTGTACTGTGCTCCGACTCAAGAACAGGACTCAGCACAGGCCTGGGAATCTTCCCATGTTCATTTCTACGTCCAGCCTTCATTGCTGGAGGGCTTCTGTGGGGGTGTCAACTCCTCATAGGTGACCAACTGTCCCGGTTTGCCTGGGGCTGATGGGTTGTCTGAGATGTGGGACTCTCAACGCTAACACACGGGGATGTGTCAGATACCCTACTCTCCAGCCCTTCTGGCCACACCTGTGCACACAGAGCCTGCTCCCACAGCCAGAGAAAGCCCTTGTACAGGGCGCTGCAGGAAAGAGATGGCTGGCGGGAACCCCGCGGCGAGTTCAGAGGCGCATGGCTGGGGGTGTCCAGCAGCATCTGCTACACCAGCTGCTCCCATGAGCCCGCGCCTGCCCCTCCCAGTGTCCTTCCTGCTGCCTCCTCTTACTCCAGCTGGGACGCTCCAGCCAGTCGCGAGGGTCGGCAAACACCGTCATGCTCTGACCTCAAGGCCTCTGCATTGGCCGTTCCCTTTGCCTGGACGTCTCTTCCCTGGACACCCACAAGACTGTCACCCTCACCTCCGTCCCAAATGTTCAATGTCATTGTACCCATGGAGACTTCCTGGAAACTAGCAACCCGTTTACCCTTGCCCAGGAAGCCCCCCTTCTACCCTGTTTTGTTTTTTCCTGAGCAGGGGTTGCACTGACCACCTGTCTTCTGTGTTTAATAGGTTTATTGTCTATTGCCCACCCTAAAACATAATCCCACAGGGAGGTTTTCTGGTTATTACCAGTGGGGTATTCCCGATGCACAAAACAGTGCCTGGCAAATAGCAAACATTTGGCCTTTAAGTCAATGAACGAAAATGACCTAAAAACAACACTTTCTACGTAGAGATAATGGCCTCAAATGCACCTGGAGACAAGACTCCGGGCCTTTCCGTCCATGGAGTTTGCTTCCTCCAAAGGAGATTGGGGAGCTGTCAGATACAGACGTCAGAGAGAGCCAGTCCCTGCCTCTGCTTCCTCATGCCCTGCCAGCCTCCAGCAGTCCCCAAAGTCGCCATTAGAGGGGAGATATGGCACAGGACCAGGACTTTTGGACTTCTCCTCTTTAGCAAACTAATTTTTTGTGGAACCCCATCACACAAAACCAGAAATGTGGTGCTGTCTCCATCAAGGCAGGGATGGGGAGTCTAGACCTGCCTCCTCTGTGCATCCCTCATGGGAGTCTGAAGGGTAACCCTGGGGATTCAGGGGACAGCTGGAGTCCACCAGCTTGGGGTGTGAGGGGACTCAGCATAGGGACTGATACAAAGCTCTGAAAGCTGAGACCAGAGTTTCTCAAACAGCCACGTGCACACTAATCAGCTGGGGGCTTGCTGAGATGCAAAGTTTTTCCTATGTTTTCTGCTAGAATTTTTTTACGGTTTTGTGTCTTACATTTAAGTCTTTTATCCACCTTGAATTAATTTTTGTATATGGTGAGAGATAGGGGTCCTGTTTCATTCTTCTGCACATGGCTACCCAGTTTTCCCAGCACCATTTATTGAACAGGGCTTCCTTTCCCCAGTGTATGTTGTTGTTTGCTTTGTTGATGATCAGTTGGTTGTAGGCAGATGGTTTTATTTCTGGGTTCTCTATTCTGTTCCATTGGTCTATGTGTCTACTACCGTTGTACCAGTATCATGCTGTTTTGGTTACTACAGCCTTGTAGAATAATTTGAAGTCAGGTAATGTGATGCCTCCAGATTTGTTCTTTTTGCTTAAGATTGCTTTGGCTATTCAGGCTCTTTTTTAGTTCCAAATGAAGTGTAGAATTATTTTTTCTAGATCTGTGAAATATGATATTGGTATTTTGATGGGGATTGCATTGAATCTGTAAATCACTTTGGGCAGAATGGACATTTTAACAATGTTGATTCTACCAATCCATGAGCAAGGGATGTTTTTCCATTTGTTTGTGTCATCTGTGATTTCTTTCATCAGAGTTTTGTAGTTCTCCTTGCAGAGATCTTTCACATCCTTGACTAAGTATACTCCTAGGTATTTTATTTTCTTTGTAGCTATTGAAGATGGTATTGAGTCTTTTATTTGACTCTTGGCTTGACTATTATTAGTATATAGAAATTCTACTGATTTGCGTACATTGATTTTGTAACCTGAGACTTTGCTGAATTTATTTATCAATTCTAGGAGTCTTTTGGTAGAGTATTTAGGATTTTCAAGATACAAGATCATATCATCAGCAAAAAGGGATAGTTTGACTTCCTCTCTCCTGATTTGGATACCTTTTATTTCCTTCTCTTACCTGATTGCTCTGGCTAGACTTCCAGTACTATGCTGAACAGAAGTGGTGACAGTGGGAACCCTTGTCTTGTTCCAGTTCTTAGGGGGAATGTTTTCAACTTTTCCCCATTCAGTATGATGTTGGCTGTGGGTTGGTCATATATGGCTTTTTAAAAATTTCTTTATTTTAAGGTTCCTTGTATGCCTAATTTGTTGAGGGCTTTTATCATGACAGAGTGCTGGATTTTATTGAATGCTTTTTCTGCATCTATGGAGATGATCATGTAGTCTTTGTTTAGGCAAAGAAATTTACAACTAAGGCCCCAAAGGCAAATACAGCAACAACAAAAATAAATAAATGAGACTTAATTAAATTAAAAAGCTTCTGCACAGCAAAGGAAATAATCAACAGAGTAAATAGACAACCTACAGAATGGGAGAAAATATTCGCAAACTATACATCCGATAAAGGGTTGATATACAGAATCTACAAAGAACTCAAACAAATCAGCAAGAAAAGAAACCAAACAACCCCATTAAAAAATGGGCAAAAGACATGAACAGAAGTTTTTCAAAAGAAGATAGACAAATAACCAAGAAACATATGAAAAAATGCTCAACATCACTAATCATCAGGGAAATGAAAATTAAAACCACAATGAGATACCACCTTACCCCTGTCAGAATGGCCTTTATCAAAAAGTCAAAAAACAACAGATGCTGGCGTGGATGCACACAGAAAGGAACGCTTATACACTGTTGGTGGGACCACAAATTAGTACAACCTCTATGGAAAACAGTATGGAGATTCCTCAAAGCACCATTCGACCTAGCAATCCCACTACTGGGTATCTACCCAAAGGAAAAGAAGTCATTTTATCAAAAAGACGCCTGCACTCGAATGTTTATTACAGCACAATCCACAGTTGCAAAGATGTGGAATCAACCCAAGTGCCCATCAATCCATGAGTGGATAAAGAGAACATGGGGCACTACTCAGCCATAACATTGTAGAAATAAAATTTCAGCAACTTTATGAGGCAGAGGCTGCTTGCACCAACTATGCAGGTACAGACCATGATGTGCTGTCCTTTAAATGTCACAATCGTTCTTCAGAATGGGACAATTATTATGCATCCCTTTTCTCACTTTATGGATAAGGAAATGGCTGGTGTGGTTCCCAGGTCTCCCAGGGTCACAGTTCTGGGAGACAGGGAAGCCAGAGTTGAGAGCCAGGTCCAGCCTGGCACCGAAGCCTCTGGCCTGCTCCGCGGCCTATTTTGGGGCTGTTGCGGGAAGTAGCTGCAAAGAACCATTCCCTCTCACTGGCCTGAACAGCTTGTCCACATTTTCTTCCAGAAGGGTGGCCCTCAGGGTCCACAGGGCCACTCCCCTCTTTTCCTGACAAGGAAGATAAACTGAGCGGAGCTGTGCAGCTGAGGCTGCCCAGCCCTGGGACCAGGACTGATGAGTCAGCAAACGCACGGCCCAGCCCTCGGACGGGTTCTCCTAGGCCCAAGGAAACGTGCCCCCTCGGCCCGGCTGGCCTGGGGGCTTTGTTTAAACGGTGGCATCCTTTCAAAGAGTTGCAACGCCACCTTTAGCGCCTCGGCCGGTGCCCCTCTTCCACCATCTCAGAACCCCGTGAAGCTGAGGGCGAGGAGAAGGCTGGCCTCGAGCCCCGGGCTCTGAGCCTCAGTTTCTCACCTATGAAATGGGGCAGTAGCCTGTCTCCCTGCCTCCAAGTGCCTCCGAAGACCAAGCGAGGTAACAGGGGGAGCAGTGTCTTGGAAGCTCCCTCCCCCCATTAAACACCTTTGTGAAGAACGGGCCAGGCTGGGGAGGGGAGGCGCAGGACCTGCGGCAGGAGCCCTCCAGGAGCTGACAGCACCCAAAAGCTGTCGCAATCTGTCGGGAGGGCGAAGTCACACGCAGCAGAGTGTAATGCCCTGGGTGCCCTGCTGTCTGGAAGGCTCCAGGGCAGGGCGGGAGGGGGGCTGCACCAGGCAGCAGCCACGGGCTCTGGAGAGGGGGTCACCCTGGAGTGGGAGCCGATCGGAGCACTGGTTCACCCCCAGCCCTGGGCTCTGGCCTGGGCACACTTTGTCTCATGGGTTCTTCACAAACAGCCCAGCGACTTGTTCACAGGCGCATAGCCGGACCTGGCGGAGCCCAGGGCGGAGGTGCACAGGAGCTGGGGGGACTGGCAGGGCTCAGTCTGCACAGGCCGCCAGGGGCCAGGTGTGGGGCCCCAGGGCCACCTCCCGAGTCTAAAGGCCAAGGTGGTGGTGAGGGGACCCTGTGGGAGGTCTGAGCGAGGGGAAGGCAAAGGACGTGGGAGGGGAGACATTCCCTCTGGTCGCTGATTGGGGGCCGAATGCCTTTTGGGACTCTGCCTGGGCCTCTCCCTCTGGCAGGCGTTTGGAGTAGGGCGGGAACACATCCTCCTGGAGATAAGGCCGGGCAGGCCTCCAAGCCAGGCCTTCCTGGTGGCTGCTCCAGGATGGCTACGATCCCCAGCCCAGCTCTCTGGGCCTGGAGGTGCTGGAATTTTTCCAAGCCACCAAGGAACTTGGGCAGTTTAACCTACCTTAAGGTCTAAATGCAGTTTACAGACAAATACAAATCCAACTGGAAAGTCTGTGGCCTTTAAAAAAAACCCACAACTTGATGGACAGCTTTGCTTCACTGTGTAAGGAAGCCCGGCCACTTGGAGGAGGGCAGAGCCCCTAACCTGGAGGTGGAATTGAACTCAAGTGTCGTTTCTACACATTTTTGCTTAGGGATTGGTTTGGGAAAGGTTAAAATGTTCATGGGTCACCCTTGTTTTCTCCATTAACAATAAAAATGGACATTTGGGTTGTTTCCACTTTTTGGCTATTGCGAATAGTGCTGCTGCGAGCATTCTTGTACAAGTTTTTGTGTGAACATAAGTTTTCATTTCTCTTGGGTGTCTACTTGCAAGGGGAATTGCTGAGTCATATGGTAACTCCATGTTTAACCTTTTGAGGAACAGCCAGATTGGGAAAACACAGGTTTTTACAATTTACATGACCTGTTTATTAAAAAAATTCATTAATACTTTTTGAATGTTTATTAAAAGCCAGGGTGTCACATGAATTGTCTTATTTCACCCCCACAACAAGCTTATTTGGTCAGTACTTACTGTCCCCATTGTACAGGGCAAGAAAGCTGGGGATCAGAGAGGTTGGGTCACCTGAGTAGGGTGGCCCAGCTTGTAAGTATGAATCAGGGATTCGAATCCAGACCACGGAAACTCTTTTTTTCTGATGCCTCCCGACGAACAGCCTCTATTCTAGTGTCCAGAAAATTCTGTGGAGGACCTGGAGTTCTTTCTTAGCCACAGAAGTGCTCATTTTTGAGAACTAGCAACACTGAGGCTACTTTCTAATTCCTCCTTCTGGGCCGAGGCGGGCTGGGTCACGGACACTGTGTGTCCAGGGGCTGTTGCTGTAATGGACGCATTCACCCATCAGCACACATCAACCACCCACCACAGCCCGCCGAGTTGGACCCCTGCTCCAGACCAGCTCCTTGCAGGGTACTGCCACGACACCAATTCTTTTCCCAAGAGCAAAATCAACATGTGTCTGTGCAAATAAATCAGTGTTGTTGTTTGGCCCGAGTCATTGGTTCTCAAATCCGAGCTGCATCAGACCTCCTGGAGGGCGTCTGCAAACCCAGATTGCCAGGCCCACCCCACAGACTGTGACTTGCCGGTCCGGGGGTGGGCCTGAGAATCTGTGCTTCCTACGCGCTCCCAGGTGAGGCTGGTGCTGCTGGCCCAGGGACCCCGCTTTGAGGCCTTACGACGTCCACAGGATGGGGGCTGGGCCCCAGGACCCTTTCTCGGCTAAAGCGCTTCAGTCTCTACTTGGGCAAAATACAGCCTTTGAGAAACGAGGTTGCTGCTTTCCTGGGGACCTTTCTGGACCCTACCTGGCGTCCTATCCAGGGCATATCGAATTGGAAGGAAGAAGGGACTGCCCCGATGAGGTGGGGAGTGCTCATTCTGACCCCGCCACTGATATTTATAAGCTGGTCCCTGGTGCTCTGCTGCCCCCTGGCGGCGGGCAGTTCCGCACTGCCCCCTCTGAGAGGAGCGTGAGCCCCTTGAAAGTGGACCGAAGCCGGACACCTGCTTCCGGACCCCAATGCCAGGGTCTTCATACTTGCTCTCTCTTGGGAACTGCTCTGCTATCAGTCATTTGTACCTTAGTAAGAATAAGTTCAAGTCTTTGATTCTCCTCTCCTGGGGGAGATTTACACTTAAATCTCATGGCTCATCACTGAGGGACAGGAAGGCTCTGCCCTTGTCTTTAAGCTTCATGTATCAGAGAGGGAAGAGGAGGGTCCTCCCAAGAGCCTTGGAGAGCAACTGCCTACCCTGATCCCTGAACCTGGAAGGACCTGGCCTAGGGCCTGCTTCCTGGTGCTTGGCGCCCTACCTGGGGGGAGGGGCTGTGCAATTTGCATTCTGCCTTGTAAGACACTAGCCTCAGACCTCGAGTGCTTACCATGTGCTGAGCGTCATTGCCGTATCTTCCCGCATGTTTATGGCAGCCCTCCAAGGTCACGGTCACCACTATCCTGATTTCATGGACAAGGCAATGGGAGCTCAGACAGGCTAAGAGGCTTGCTACCTTCACAACCGCTCAGCCAAGGCAAGGAGGTGCCAGTGGCCCGTTGGCTGTACAACCCGGAACTCAGGGAGGCAAGAACAGAAGATGTGGTGTGGCTCCTCCACACGTCAAAGGCACTTAAAGTAAGGGATGAGATGACTCTCCTGGGGAGAGGGTCTAATGAGAAGGGAAGGGGCTCAGGGTCAGCCCATCGGTGGGGAGCAGGGAAGGAGCCAGGCAGGAGAGGCCAGGGAAGGCGAGGAGCCGTGAGGGGTGAAGACCGCCTGGTGCTCACGGGCAAGGGCCAACAGGAAGTTTGTGATCTTTAAGAGAAGCCCCACCATTCAAGTGACTGCTTTGCTTGGCTGTGTGCAAAGCCCGCTCAGGAGAGGGTGCCAGGCCCAGCCTGAGGCTCTGTCCATGGGGTGGACTTGAACTCAGTGCCTTTCCTGCCCTTTTTGCTTAGAGGCCAATTTTCAAGGAGAATATATACACTCTTTATCAGTACTAGTTTATATCATATACTACGTAGTGGTTTGAACAGTGGCCTGCAAAAAGGTAAGTCTACATACTAACCTGAGGAAGCTGTCAATGGGACCTCATTTGGAAAAGAGTCTTTGCAGACGTGACTAAGGTAAGGATTTTGAGAAGAGGTCATCCTGGACTAGGGTGGGCCCGAAATCCAGTGACAGGTGTTCTTGTAAGAAACAGAAGGGGAGAGGCCGTGTGAAGACAGGGCCGAGATTGGAGTGATGCAGCCACAAGCCCAGGACACCTGGAGCCTCCAGAGGGAGCCCAGCCCTACCGACACCTTGATTTCAGACCTCTGGCTTCCAGAACTGTGAAAGAATAAATTTGTGTTGTTTTAAGCCCCTCAGTTTGTGGTAATTTGTTATGGCAACTCACAAAAGATAATACAATATATATCGTACCTATCAACCTATCATCTGTCTGTCTATAGGTAAATAGATGATAGCTATAGATACATACATATACAGATACACAATATTCTCTCTTGTGTATAGATCACATGTGTCATAAAATGTGAGTATACCATCGTGTCAGTGTTTCTCAGAGTACGGCCTGAGGAACTCCTGCGTCAAAACTGCCTGAGACTTTGTCAAAAATAAAGATTTCTGGGCCCATTCTCAGACCTGTGGGATTAGACTGTCTGGGTGGGGCCCTGCGTGGGCATTTAAACAAGCTTCCCAGGTGGTTCTGATGCACCTGGAGGTCTGGGAACCTGGGAGTTCCCTAGACGTGGCGAGGATGGTGGGAAGGGTAAAGGTGGGGGGATTCACCAACCGGAAGGGACCAGAGATGGGACCAGGGATGTGTCCAGGTGCAAAGGGAGGGACAAGGAGCAGACTGTTCTGGCTGAGGGGGAAGGTCACCGACCTGCCTCCCTCCGAGGCCGACAGCTAACTTGTGCTGTGGGCCCAGATGTTTGGGGTCACGGGGAGCCAGCTCAACCCTAGCTGGCACTGGGGCCCCCCACTGCTCTCGGGAAAGGAGCCAGGAGCTCACAAAGGCCGTTGCTGGGGCCGAGGTTCAAACTCCGCACGCTTGGCCTTCCTGACGTTTCGACAGCTGCTCCGTGTCTGGCTGCTCTGGGAATTCCAGGCCTGAGGAAGTGGCCGGGGCTGACATCCCAGGAGCAGCTGGTGGGATGGGCCACAGGGCCATCTGGAAGTTTCCGGGCCTCAAGGAACACTTATGTAAGTGGTGGAGAGGGGAAGTTTGGATGAGGGATTAGCTTAGGGGCCAGGAACAAACTGTGTGTTCCACACAGGGTGGGGAGGGGCCTCTCCTACCAACAGGCATCTTGTCTACTCCTCACGGCCCTCCCAGCTGCAAGGCTCCATGTTGTCAAGGATGGGAGAGCAGAAGGTGGGGGTTAAGCTCTACAAAGGCATGGGGCCGTCTGTTTTCCTTGTCATCCACGGTGCTTTGCACAGCACTTGGCACATGTGAGTGTTGAGTAAGTTGAATGAACGTGCATTTGCCCATACCAGCAGGGGTTCTTCCAGGGACGAAAGATTGGTCCAGAGCAGTGGGTCACAAAGGGGGTCCCAACAGCATCAGCATCACCTGGGAATGTGTTAGAAGCACAGATTCCCGGGCCCCAGCCCAGCCGTCCTGAGTTAGAAACACTGGGATGAGCCCTTCAAGGGATTTAGATACAGGCCCGGGTGTGAGAACCGCTGGAGTAGGGCAGTGGTAGTCAACCCTGGAATAACCCAGGCAGCTTACGGTCCGAAATAAAACCGACCCAACCATGCTCACCTTCAACTGAGTGGGTCCGAGTCCCCGGAGGTGGGGCCCAGATGTTTCCAGTGACTTGCGTGGGCAGCTGGGTGGAGACCACTGGTTGGGATGAAGGGCACCCAGGGCATCTGCAGTGACACACATTTGGATTCAAACCCTGGCCTGCCTCTCCATAGCTGCGAGACTTTGGGCAAGTCACAGGAGAGCCCTGTGCCTCAGTTTCTTCATCTGTGAACAGAGGGTAGTACCAGCACTGCCTTCCGCCAGGTGTGGAGATCAAACGTGTTGGTCTCTGGGACGTGCCCACCACGGTGTTTGGGACACAGTAAATAATAAGTGGTAGGTGCTGTCGCTGCTAGTGTTAGTGTTACTCTTACCATTACTGCTGCTCCTGCTAGTACTACTGTTACTACCCGTTCCATTATTACTACTCCTACAGATGCCACTATTACTGTCATTACTAATACTAGGACTATTACCACTAATAGCAGTTTTATTACTGTTACCACCACCACCACCACTACTACAGTTACTGTTACTATGGCTATTATTATTACTGCTATTACTACTACTACTACTACCTCTACTGTTACTATTTATCTTGTCAGGGCAGAAGAGCTTGGTCCTACACAGGAGGACAACCGCCTCTCGTGCCCGCTGACCGCTCTGGGCTCTTGGAGCAGGACTCACCTGGCAGAGCTAAGAGCCTGCGGGCCACCCCCGCCACCCCCACCCCAAGAGCTGTCAGAAGGCTCAGCGAGCCAGTGCCACGGAGGCGCTTTAGAAAGCCTGGGCGGGTGCAGCCGTGGCGCTTTTGCGGCCCCTCCTCCGCCTTCTGGGAGCAGCTTGGCAGATCTCCCTGGAATGCAACCGCGTTCTCCCTGACCCCCGAGAGTGTCGTGTCGGGGTACACTGCACAACTTTCAACCCCCACACGACTGTCAGCCTCCAGGCTCATGTCTTAAAAGGATCTCAGCCAATCACTCCTCCCAGCAAACCGACGGGATTTATGGTGGAGGTTTATGCAAAGTGGTTCTTCCTTACTCAAATCCAGAAATGAAACAAAACAGAACACCCCGCCCCTCTTTTTAAGTCGGAGAAGGGAATTCCTCATATTTTTTAAAAGGCCCAAGAGCTGCAGGAAATGTCACCTGCATCAAGATGTGGTTTGATTTGTATGTTTCTTTGGGAGAAAGGGAGAAAAGATAGCATTGGACTTAAAAAGAAATTTACAATGAACTGCTAGAATTCAGAACATGATGCACAAACCCAGATTTAATAAATGGAGCAAAAAATCTCCAGAGAGAGGCTCTTCATGGTGAGGGCTGAGCCCGGCTGGCAAATCATCTTGGAAACGGCGGAGGTTAAACCACGGGTCATCGAGTCCCAGCACCGGGAGCTCCCTCTCCCTGCCCTGACAGCACAGTCACTCTGGAAAAAGTGGAAAAACTATCTTCATAAGAGGCATGGATTTTCCCAGAGTTGATCAAAAATACTGATGTTTTCTCAAGTGTAATTTCCATAATTATAATATTGTACATGATCATTAGTGAAAATTTGGGAAATGGAGAAAAGTAGAAAGAAGACAATCCCCTGTTCAAAGAGAACCTCTGTTAATCTGTGGTGAATTTCCTTTCAGTCTTTTTTCTGTACATTTTAAAACAAAGATGCTATCGTAATTGTAGATTACATTTTGAACTTTCTTTCTACCTCCCTCCCCAACCTCAAGTTACCGGATTGATTGACTATACCACCTGTCCAGTTTCGTTAAAGCCAGATAACGAGGAGGCGTTTGACCCTGCCTTCTCCCTCTCCCCAAAGCCCGTGCAGCCCCCAAGTCAGTGTGCTGCATCCCTCCCAGGGCTGGGCGACGGCCTCCTGTCTCGTCTGTGCTTCCACTCCAGACCCTCCGATCCCTCTTCCATGCTGTCACCAGAAGGAGATCAAGGTGCAAATCTGACCACGGCACCCCCGATTACCACTTCAAGTGCTGTAGCCATTGCTCCTAGGATAAAGACCAGATTCCTCCTCCAGGAAGCCTCCCTGTCTTTACACACAAAATCCCCCACTTCGAGGGGGGATTGTCGTCCAGATGTTTGTGGGACTGTTGCCTGCCCCTCCCCAGACTGCATGCACCCTGACAGTAGGAATCACGGGCGCCTCTGGGAACACCCTACCTCCAGTGTTCAGCCCAGAGCATGTGCTCAAAAACCACCTCTGTTGATGGGATGAAGGAGAACGCTCTCATTGCACATCTATAAACATGATGTCAGGGCAGCGTGGTATTTCACACGGTGGGCGCTTCCTTGCCTTTTGGTTGGAATTTAGGATATGTGACCACCTAGCATGATGCATCTCTATATGCCCACAAAATTTTGGCATCTTCCCCCCTAAATGCTGAGGATGGCACAATCACTCTGATTTTGTTATCAGAGAAATAGATCTGGTTCTTAAAGAGATACCGGGGAAATAGCGCAGCAAACAGCAGAGACCAGAGACCGCAGTCCCCTGAAAATCCTCTGGGGTTATCCTCACTCCTTGCTTCCTGGAGCGGGAGGATAATCACGGTTGCCAAAGGCAGCCCCCGGCCCCAGGTGTCCTCTGCCACCTGCCTCCCAGCCTGCAGTGACGCCCACACTCTCCTTGCTGGCTGGAGGTTGGCGATGTAATTGCTGCACGACCGACTGAGCGATGAGAGAGCTGCCCAGGGCCATTGGAGAGGCAGCTCGTGAGGTAAGCTGAGGCCACGCATCCAGCCCCGAGAAACTGGCAGCCGATAAACCCCCATTCCTGAACTATACTTTGGGGTTAGGTCACTGAGTCCCTGGGGGCAAGGCAGGAATTACACATGCAGAGGCCACGGTGGGGTAAAACATGGAGAGTCTGAGGTCACTCCAAGTTGGAACCCATCAGGGTTTAAAACCTGCTGCATTCAGAGTCCTTTTGGTTAAAAATAATAATTCTCCTCTTACTAAGTGGCAGGTCGTGGGGTTTGTTATTCTTGACTTGGCAAAGCAACAAGAGGAAAAACAAACCCACACAGTCTGGAAGAAAAGGAGTTGGCCAAAGACTAGGATTTAGACCTACTTCTCTAGCATCTGGGCCATGGATGGAGAGACAGATGAAGTGTTTCCGCCCTGAAATGGCCGTCACTCTGGTCCACATCACCACGTTGTTGTGAAGTTTGTCGCACACTGAGACAATGATGTGGGCACTGTCGGTATCTGAGTATCTGTATTTTAGAGACAAGGTGGAAGCTGAAATTCAAGATCACAAGGCTTATAACCGGCAGAGCTGGGCTTGGCTCACGTCCCGACTCGTCCCTGCACGGCCCCAAGACATGCGAACTTCACATTTCACATGGATGGAGCACTGTTACAGGAGACTTCAGTGTGTTTGTATGCTGTGAAGCGCTAGAACGCCATTATCTAACACATGGTCCATTTTCTCTTTTCTCCAACCACCCAGTGAAGTGCTTTATGGCTGTTTTGGTTTCTTGGATCCAGTTGCATGTGGATATCAGATCTCTTCAGTTTCACCTGATTTGGTGTGATTCCCTCGCCTTCCCTTGTCTGTCTTGACGTGATGCTCTTCACGAGTGGGCTGCTTGTTTTGACCCATCAGCCTGGGAGCTGAGACAACTTTGGAGGATTAAGTGTGTTATGAAATTGATGCCCCAGGACCTCGACTGCTCAGGCTCAAATCCCAGTTCTGTTCCTTCCAGCCTGTGTGACCTTGGGTCAGTCACTTACCCTCTCTGTGCCTGTTTCTTCACCTATAAAATGGGAATAATAATGACACCTACCTCATGGGCTTGCTATGAGGATTACTAAAATAATATTTATAGAGCTGAGAGCAATGCCTGGCACAGGTAAAATAGAGAGTATTTTGGGGATACAGTGGCTGTCTGGTTTCAATCACACAATCTTAAAGACACAGCTTGCGTCACGCTAATGCTGGGTTCAGGGATGCAGGGGCTCAGTCATGTTCTCCCCCCTTCCTTTCCCTTGGGCTCCCCCTTTACACATGTGTGCACGCATATACACATACACACACACGCTGATGCACACACATGCACATGCTCACACATGCACATGCTCACACATGCACACGCACACACGCTCATGCGCACACGTGCACACACACACAAACGCGCACACACACGCACATGCCGGAGGAGACACAAGAGCCCCTTTTGTCCGCCAGTTGCCTCAGCCCAGCCCTGCAGGTAGGGAGTGGGGGTGAACCCTCAGCTGAGGCCTGGCTTCCCGCACTCTGTCAACTCACCAGGGAGGAGTTATCCCCGTTTACTTTCTTCCCCTTTTCCGCCCCATCACTTAGTGAAACATCTAAGGGGCCCAGGCAAGGCGTTGGGGGTGGGGTCGCAGAAAGAAACCCGCTTCTGACCAGGGCTGAGCAAGCAGGACGGGGGGGTTCCTGTCATTCGCCTCCCAGGTTTCCTGCCCAGGAAGCTCACACTTCACGGCCCCCATCCTCCATGCTCACGGCACAGGCTTGGGTTTACAGCCACACGCGGCCTGACCTGCCGCCTGGAGACGCGGAAACCGGAGGACAGGGCCAATGTCCGCACTCGCCTACAGGGTCGGTGCTGTCAGCCGCGTGCTCGTCCACTCGCCCATTCCGTCACCAAAGCGGCACTGGGTATAGGTGCCCTGTATTGTTCAGCTATTTTTAGAGCTGTTCATGTATTATCTTGATATGAGCAAACACATTTACAACGCTTTCTTCGTTAGGATGTTATTAATCAGTCTATTAAAAGTCCAAGTGCTGTTTAAGCACTTTACACACATTGTCCCATTTAATCCTCATACCCACTCTATGATAGGCATTAGCATCGCCCCCCTTTTACAGATAAGGAATAGAGGTGCAGAGAGCTCAAGGAACTTGCCCAAGGCCACACAGCTAGAAAGGACTGCACCGGGATGCCACCCTATGGGCTCCTGACTGTTCGGTTAACCCCTGTCTGATGCTGCTGGGGATGGTAAAATGTCCAGGGTGGGGCTGAGGACTCAAGCTCGAGGACCTGGGGGGCAGCACCCTCAGAAGGCAGAAGCACAGAGGCTTTGTGAGGTGGTGGGGGAAGCAGAGTACCAGGGTGCGTGAAGCCTCGCTCAGCACCTGTCAGCCGTGTGACCTTGACCTCCCACTTGGTGACTGATGGCACTCAGCAAGCCAGGTGTGGAGCTGGGACCTGGGTTTTCTGGTTCTTGCTGTGCACCTGTGTGGCTCTGCAAGCAGGGGCCGTGTGTGCCAGGCATGGTCACAACATCCACAAAGGGGCGCTGGGCCTGCAGAAAGACTCAGCCGAGACCTTGGTTCTGCCTCTTATCTGCATTACCTTGGCCAAATGACTTCAGCCTCGGTTTCCTCATCCAAAAAATGGACACGATAATAATTCTTATGTCCTGGGGTTGTGATGAAGACAAGATATAACATTCAGCAGGCTCAACTCAATAAAGAGCAGCCGATGAGACCATCCCTCGTGTGCCACCTTCCTGGAGTGAGTGAGGAAAGAACAGAGGGGGAGGGGCAATGTGGTTCCCATCACACTGTTTACAAGCACCTCGTCCCGTAACAAATGGCTATAGTGACAAGAAGCATGGTTTCAATGTTCTATTTGTGATCACGCGTCCTGTGGCTCTGCCAACCCCTTCTGGAAATGGGCAGGTCACCTCACAGCCTTGGGAAGCCCAGGGGAAGGTAGTTCTTGACCATTTTGCTGACCCCTGGCCTGGCCTGCCGAGGCCACCAGACCAGCGAGGGGAGAAAGTCCTCAAGGGACCCTGGCCTGGGGTCTCTGGGACATTCATGCTGCCCTTGCACATTTGTGCCCCCCCACACCCCGTGTGACAAGGCCACCTTATTTTTATGGCAAAACTGAGTTAGCACATGTCCACACCCAAAAGCAAATGCTTTCATCTCGACTGACCCATTTGGCCCAGAGCAGGCCATTCCAGGCCAATGTGAACAGGGAGGGTGGGGTGGCGCAGGCAGATGGAAGGGCTGGCAGGTTTGGGGTACTTTCCATTTTGATTTTAGAAGTCCCGCAGAATTCACAGGCAAGTCAGAGGCGACTCGAGCTGGAAGGAAGCTTGAAGAACAAATCCCTCCAGGGGGAAGGCTGAGCTGGGAGTCAGCACAAAGGCCACACAGACCTGGGGTAGGAGAAGTGGCTGAGGCACCTCGAGCAAGCAGCCAAGCCTCCCTGAGCCTCAGTTTCCTCGTGTGTCAAATGGAGACAGCAACACCAGCCTCGTGGGGTTGTGGGGAGGAAAAAATCAGAGAACACACATGCGGCACCATGAAGTCTCCAAGCCACATACTCAAGTGTGCAAGAAAAGCTGCAACTCTATTTTTCTATAAGGAAACGTGATCTCTAGATCTCGAGCCCCACCCCCTCCCCCATCTCCAACAAATGTGGTAGAATAAAGCTGTCTCTGGCCATTCAGGGAAATGCACCCTGGTTCTACCTGTTATTTCAAGTTTAAAGCAGTTAATTCAGAATGCACTCCTGCCCCTCTTCCCCTCGGGATTACATTTAGTGTCCCTTAAGAACAGAATCAGAGCCTATCCCTCCTCATCTCAGAACCCTCCATGGCTCCCTATTTCCCTTGGGAGTCGAAGCCCAAGTTCTTCCTGCAGCTGGACAGCCACCCGTGGCCGGACCCCCAGCTCTGCCCTCAGCCTCACCGCTCCCTCTGCCGCTCTCTCCTGCCGCGACCTCTGTGGGTCCCTGGGCTGGGCACACACCTGCTGGGCAGTGGCATTGTGGGGTTTGCTGCTTCCTCTGCCTGGAGCACTCCTCCCTCACCTCCGCGCCACCCCTCAACTGCCACCTTCTCAGTGAGGCCTTCCCTGTCCCTCCTACTTAAAATACCAACAGCCCCTGCGTCCACCCCCAGCCCTTTCTGGTCTCCTGTTCCCCACGGCCCCTCTCACCGCCTGACGTGTAGTGTGTGCAACTCGCCCCTTTGTTTACCGCCTGCCTCCTCCATGGGAATGTAAGCTCCGCGCTGGAGGAGACACAGTGCTGTCTGGTTTTTTGTTTGTTTGTTTTGGTTTTTTCTTTTTTTCATTTGTGGTATCTCTAGGACCTAGGATAGTACCTAGAATGGACGATGGAGGATGGATGGGTAGAAGGATGGAGGGATGGATGGGTGGATAGATGGATAGTTGAGTCAGGGTACATGTAGCATCCTGGTCTGCAGGGGGCTATCAGGTTATGGGTACCATTTGCTCAGGATAGCACCAGCTATGAGGTGCCACTGCTGGGCTCTCTGTGCCGGCATCTGCTGAGGGGGCCAGGTCCCCCCTCTGTGCCCTTTCCCTGTGGGAAGGTCTCCTCCAGGCTCCCCTGGCTCTCCCATGCCACTCTAGGATGTGGCTGCCTCTTTGGGGGCTTCTCCCTCCTATTCCCCCTTCTTCCACTAGCGCTGCGGCTTGCAGGTTGGGGAATTCTGCAAGTTATGGACAGAAGTGGGGGAACAAGTCCCTTCTACTCCTGGGTTTTCTGGAACAGACCTGGGGCTTTCTCCCTTCTTCCCTACCTGGGTTTGGCTCTGTGGGAGGTGGGAACAGGTGGCCCTTCCCAGTACCTTGAGCTCATTTAGGCAGAAAAGGGATTTGCTACAAGGACACTGAGGGTCCCCCAGAACCTTAGGGAGAACGAAGGACCAGGTGGAGAGGCTCTGCAGCAAGAAATGACACCCAGATCATGTCACAGAGCTGGTCTGGGGGGACCTGCCTGCTGGGCGGCTGAGCCCTGGGCTGTGCAGTTTGCTCCATGCAGCCTCCTGGACTGGGAGCTGGTCCCTCCTGTCAGACCCACACCTAGGGTTGCCGGATAAGCTACAGGAGGCCCAGTTCAATTTGAATTGCAGATAAGCAATAAGTTTTTAGTGTATGTCTCATACAATATTTTATTATAATTATTATTTTACTTTGCCTAAACCTGGCATCCCTACCCGCTGCCCCTGAAAACCCCAATGCTGCCCTGAGAGAAGTCTCTGGACCCCACTTCCTTGCACCAGGGGCCCTCAGTTTGAAGTCACAGGGGCACAGCACATGGCACACCCGAGCGGCGAGAGAGTCTGGGAAAGTGAGTGTCAGATCCTCGAAGTTTCTCGAGGGGGAGGGGGCTCTGCCTCACAGGATTACAGCCCATCTGACCGTTGCCAGCATCTGGTTTTAGGCTTCTGCTCTCCCATGATCAGGTCCAGCAGGGTGAGGAACCAGGCTCTCCCCAAATCTGTTGTTTTTCAGACACGAGCATCTCTTCCCTCAATCTATTTCTGTGCCAGAGAGTTTTATACATCTATTTAGAGACCATTCTCCACTGAAAGGGACCAGGGATCCTGGGAGAAATGGCTGATTCCAGGGCTAGGCAAGGACAGCACAAGATGAGCCGGGAACATCTTGTTGTGCCAGAAATTCAGGAAGTCCTCAAAATGATGGGGCCACGTTGGAAGGACTCAGGAGCCAGCTGGACAGGGCTCCCTCTCCTAAAATCTAGGACAACTTGAGCATCCAAATGAAATTGATAGTAAAGCTTGTAACCCAGTGCATAAAATAAGAATTAGTGAGTCCATACCTACATATGTGTATATATGTGCGTACACTATGTATCAGTGATAGAACATATACACACACATATGTATCGGCACACACACACGCATGTGTGTGAATTAAGAAAGAAATGGAGGAGAAGGGAAACTGTTTCCTCACAGCACAATGCCAACGAACAAACATGGAGGGAATAGCGGAATCCGAAAATTCACCAGCTGGCAACCATCATAGAACACTTGTTTCAGACAGGGATTATCAACAGAGGCAAAAACTAGCTGGTGATATTTACCTAGTCTTAGCATATCTCCACATAAGACAAGTATTTATTTTAAAACGTAGGAACTTCACAATGGAGAGAGCTGGCAGGCTCCTCAACCACGCAATCAGAGTTGAGAGCTACAAGGACAGGACAAGCAGATGCGGCCCCGACGTGATGCCTGGGAGGACACAACATCTCTCCCGCGGTATCTCTGCCAAAAATGTGTAACCTGAATCTAACGATGAGGAAACACTGGGCAAACTCAATTTGAGGGACATTCTACAACACGTGTGGCCAGTAATCTTCAAAAAAAATCAACATCATATAAGGCAAAGATAAACTGAAGAGCTTTTCCAAACTGAAGGACACTAAACAAACATGAAAACCGGACGCAGCTCACGGCCTGAGATTTTCTTTGGCCAGGAGGAAGGATGGCTGGTGGAATCCGAATGAGGTCTATAGATTTGATGATGTATTGCCTCAATGTTAGCTTCCTGATTCCCAGAATTATACCATGTCTGTGTAAGAGAATGTCTCGTTCTAAGAGAATGTCCTCGTTCTTAGGAAACACACACTGAAGTATTTAGAGATAAGAGGAGTCTCGTGTCTACAACTTGCTCTTAAATAATTTAGAAAAGAGAAGAGGAGACAGAAGATGATAAAGTAAACCTGGTAAAATGTTAGTATCTGAGGAATCTGGATGAAGGGGGATCTGGGGATTCTTTGCACTATTTCTTGCAACTTTTCTGCAAGTCTGAAATTATGTCAAAATTAAAAGTTAAAAAAACAAACAAAAAAATCTGTTTAGAAATTCAAAAGCTGAACTCGAGGCTTTTGTTCCTACTGTTCTGCTGTGGCCTCCCTTCCCTAAGGTAGAAGCCAGAAGCAGTGGCTGAAGTAAAGACCTGGGGAGAGTTTTAGAGGAGAAAAAATAATGATATGACTCTCTGCAACTAGCTGCATATAGCAGGACAAATGCCCTGTGCAGAGGACGCCACGGGCAGAGCAGGGAGTGGGAAGGAACCTGGCCACCGGGGACTTCCCCAGCACTGCACCCTTGGACTGCCCACCTTTCCCTGTGGTTGGGTTTCTGTTACAGGCAGCCAAACGCATTCCTAACTGAGACTTTGACGCACAAAATTGAATTGGCATCTGAGAACCTGCAAGTCATTGGAAGAGACATGTGCTTATTAAATGAAACAGCATATGCTCGACACCCACCTAGTACCTGGCATATAGTAGGTACCTGGCGCAGGTGAATTCCTTTGCTATCTTCCTGTATCAGGCCATGGGGGCACTGGGCTCAGGTTGGTAACAGTAGATGGAGAGAGAACGTTCTTCAGACCACGGCCACTGCTGGCGTCTGAAGGTGAAAGCAGGTCAGCTGGGAGCCTATTCCCGTCCAGCGTGGTGGCAGCCAGGGCCCTCAGGGAGGACTCTGCCCTTCTTGGAGCCAGGCCAAGGGCTGACCAAGGGAATTGGCTGAAGGGCCTGTCTCTCTGGTTCTTGGATGAAGGCCGCCGCCACTCGACTTGGCCAAGATGAAGGGGTAAAAGGAATGTTGGAGGTTTTCAAAACCCGTGCCTTCAGCACCAAACTTATTTTTTTTTAAGGGGCTAAAAGATTTCTTAAGCCCCTGTGGCAGTCTAAGACAGGTTTTGGTTTGGCATGAAAAATTTGAAGGAAGGTGGCTATACAAAACAAACAAACAAAAACCCAACCCAGTAAAACCTAACGGTTTCAGGACCACCTACGAAACTGCAGAGGTTATATTTTTTCTTTTATAGAACAAAGTAGCCATGGTTGGAGGGTTCAGGATTTCACAGCTCCATGTTACCCTTTCCTGGGTCACCAGGGTGCTCCAGGTGGGGCAGAGGAGGGAAAGGAAGGTGCATGCTGGCAGTCAGAATCAGGGAACAGGCCTTAAAGTTGACCTAGTCCAGGGTTCTTCCAGCTTCTGCTCATATTCTTCCAGGGATGGAGACCTCACTCTCTCTCCACATGGGCCATTTCATCTTTGGACGGTTCTGCCCATTGGAACGTTCTTTATTGTACTATTATGTGGTAGAAATCTGTCTCCCTGTGACATGCACCTATTGGAATTAGTTTTTATTGCAGAACGATGAGAGCAACCGTGTGCGGCAGCTTCTGTGAGCACACCCCTTTACAGATACATGATGCTCAGAGAGGTTCAGTAACTTGACAAGTGTTACACAGCTGGTAAATAGCAGAGCTGGGAATCAAACTCAGTTATGTCTAAGTTCCAGCTGTTAACTAGTACATCACGCTGCCCCTTATGAGAGCAAATCTTTATGTTTATAAAGACAGCTGTCATGGTCTTTCTCCCATCTAAGCATTCCTGTTCTTTCAACCACTGCTGGTGATAGATCTAGGAATGGGCATGTGGCCCATGAAGGATGAAAGGGACATAAAAGCAGGCCTGCAGGATGATGCTGGGGAAGGTTTTCTTTCCTGATAGAGAGAACACTGTGGGAAGAAGGTCCCTTCCACTCCCTTCCTTTCTTCCTGTCTCAGACTCAGTTGGGTGGGGACAGGCTTCAGCACGGTGGCTGTCCTATGACCAAGGCAAACAGGATGAGAAACTTGTAGCTGTGCCAGCTGAGTGTCCTCGCATCACTGGGCTGCTGCCCCTGGAGACCTCTCCCCTTTTTCTCAGGTGAGATATTTGAATGTCTTTAGAGCAATGGTTCTCAAACTGGAGCACACACCAGAACCACCCCAAGGGCTTGTCACACATAGGGTGCCGGGCTCCATCCCCAGGGGCTCTGATCCAAGTGGGTCTGGAGTAGGGCCCAGGAATCTGCATTTCTAACAAGTCCCCAGCTGAGGCTGAGGCTACTGGTGTGGGCCACAGCCAGGACCACTGCTTTAGAGCCGAGGAGACCAGCTGGGATGGTTTCTGTTATCTGCAGCCAAAAGTCCCCAATCCAGGAGGCTCTGTGCCACAACAGACAGCACCTTGGACTTCTAATGCCAAATGCATCCCAACTGGTATAAATAGGCACCATTATTTGAGCACCCCCTTTGAGCACTTTCTTATAGACAGCCCGTCTCATTTCATCCTTACACTGCTGTGAAGTGGCTGTGATCAATTCCCATTTTATACGTGAGCAGTCTGAGGCTTGAGGAGGCAGAGTGCCTTGTCTGACGTCCCATGGCTGGAGGTGGAGGTGACCCTGGGACTTCCAAGTAGCCCTGGAGCATCTCTCAGGAGCCTCATTGCCAATGCTGGTGCCGCCCTCCAGTGATCAGGGGCCTTACCTGCCATCCCTTACAGAGCTCACAAGGCCACTGTCGGACGCCGTCTCTCCTGAGAATCGCTTAGAAAGGTACACCTCAAACTTTCATTCAAGTTTACACTCCACAGAGGCCTGCTTCCATCCTAATTGGGCAGCTAGACTTGAATCATTTTGGAACTCATCACTATGAGGCTCACGTACCTTGTCTATCGAGCACATTCTCTGTGAGATCTGTTCTCATAATCCACACCCCCCTTAAGTATCGTGAACCTAAGAAAAAAATTCTCTTTGAATGGCAATAAACCGTGCAATTTATGAAATCATACTTTGATCATCTTCTTATTGTAATCATACAAAACAAGCCCTAATTTGCATGTAGAGCCATTAAAGAGGTAATTAAAGTTAAATGGGCTCAAAGGGTGGCAAGAAGATGGCCACCTGCAAACCAAGGAGAGAGACCTCGGAGGAAATCAACCCAGCTGGCACCTCAATCTTGAACTCCCAGCCTCCAGAACTGAGAGAAATAAACTTCTGTTGTTTAAGTCTGTGGTCCCCAACCCTCCAGGCCATGGACCTGTACTGGTCCATGGCATGTTAGGAACTGGGCTGCACAGCAGGTGAGCAGCAGGCGAGTGAGCTAAGCTTCATCTGCATTTACAGCTGCTCCCCATCACTCATATCACAGCCTGAGCTCCGCCACTCCACCCAACCCCCTACCCCCATCCATGGAAAAATTGTCTTCCATGAAACCGGTTCCTGGTGCCAAAAAGGTTGGGGACTGCTGCTGCTTTAAGCCACACCTGGTCTGTCGTATTTGATTATGGCAGCCTGAGCAGACTAAGACGGTGATAGAATGAACTTGAGCCCATCACCACTCAGAGTATGACCTGGGGACAGGCAAGGACCTTGTGAGAAATGCAGAGTCTTGGGCCCCACCCCAGACTTGCTGAGCCAGAATGTGCATTTTGGCAAGCTCCCCCCAGCCCCCTGCCATGATTTGCACACTTCGACGTCTCTTCCCACTGATGGGATGGGGGTCTCCATGAGCTCCAAACTGCAGTGCAGCAGGCAGCATCTCTGTGCATACACGATGTTCCAGTAGAAATGGCACACACAAAATAGCTAAGAGCCTGTGAGACAGTTTTAAATGTTTTATTTCACAACTTGTTCAGAATTGTCCATAAAAGATATGTTACAGAAACATTTTAGAAATCAAACCAGTTTTATTGAAACAATTGCAGCAATGTGGCCCCTGTTCATGCAAAGCACAAAAAACATTTACAATAAACATCTGTACACAGGAAGTAGCAAAATACATCATTTTTCATAGAAAAAAGCACACATGTAAACTGCGGGCTGAGTGAGCCTACAGACAATATGAAAAATCAGCACACGCTTCAGAACATGATAGGGCAAAACTCTGAAGGAAGCCAAAACTTTGTATTTTGGGGGCAGCAGACCCCGGGAGGCTGTTGGCTTGATGGATTCTCTCTCAACCTGGGTTAGATGCCCACAGTGCGAAGGGCCCATTAAACACATGACATTAGAGGTGGTCCCTGATTACAAGGGATATTTTGTATCCCTTGTTTATATCCTTATAATTTGTAGTCTTGTTTTCATTTTCTAAAAAAAATAGTTCCAGTTTCAAAATGTTTGCCGGATGAAAAAGACTGCTGGGTCCTGCCCCGGGGGAGGCCTTTCTGTCCTGTTGGGGTGGGGGGGGCCTGGTTAAGGAAGTGTAGAGGAACCTGGGAACTTTATTTTAAAGTGATGGGATTGACTCACACTGGAAGTTTCGCTTTTCCCTTGGGTGGGATGCTTCAGAAGCAAGCCCACTGGACGTGCCCTGGACTGTTCACTGATTCTAAAAACACTACAAGGGGATGTGATTTACCTTGTAGCCTTGACACAGACACAGCCACAAAAGTCCAGCAGCACGACACCTAGCATCTGGAAGTTTCCCAGATGTTTGGTGGTAACTAGACACACTATCTGATAGGCTGACTAAATTCTTCCCATCTGACATTTGGGGTTGAATAGTCAGTATCAGTGAGTTACTACTGGCAATGCACAAAGCAAAGAGATCGTCCTGCTAATTTTAGCTCAGTCAAGCTAAGAGTTTAATTACTCTTTACAGACTCCCTAAAGGGGTTTTAAAAAAGCTATTTGTCTTCAGATTCTGCATTAATTAAGGAGGCAATCAAAGAAAGAAGCTACCTCCTAGGGACCCAGGTAGAGTTCCTTTTCCAGCCTGTTGTATCTTAGTTTTTTGCTTTCTGCTAGCTCTTTTGCCTAAGAAATATTTTGATGGGCGATGAAATCAAATTTGAAACCAGCATTCACAAAAGTGATATATGGGCTAGTCTGGTGGTGGAGGGTGGAATTTTCACCTTCTGCAAAGAAACGCTATTTACAAAAGGGTATTTCATTTCACTGTGGGCTTTTGGTCTGGGCTTATGAAGAACTTTTATAAAGTGATGGAAGCCAGAGCGTACTGCACTCCTCGGAGCTTTGGGAGCGTCTGGCAAGAGCTGTTCCACAAAAACAGGAAAAGAAATCCTTCCAGTGTATTACCATCTCTCACTGTTATTACGCCTCGGGACAGTTTCATAACCACAAACTGAGCCACTAACCTCAGTGAGGAATGTACCGAGGAATCCATTCCTCCCACTACTAAAAAATAGGTCAGCCGACACATGGGGGGAATCTGCACATTTACTTGTCATTTTTAAAAAGCAGCAAAAAGCAGCCCTTCTTTGGCTGTTCTCCGACACCTCAGCGGAACCTTAAGAGACTAGGAGTTAAGAAAAAGTGGGCTTCAAACAGAATCGCTTGCAAAGCAAAGTACTGGGTGTGAACTAGGACACACAAACTATTCTGGGGTGTGGTGGGGTGGGGTGGGAGCCACAATGGGTAGGGGGTAAAGAAAGGATCCTGATTCATCAGTCCTCAATGGGACCAAAGGTCATGGCAGAAAACAGCTGGACCACGTGGACAAAGGGAATGACAAAGACAAGACAAATCTCTGGAGTTACTGCCGAACTCTAAATAAATCAGCACTGCTGTATATATGACCGACCTGCATGTGGCCACTGAAATGGGACCCGTGGCAGGACACCAGCAAGGACACGTGCCAGGGCAGCACTAGAGTCTCCCACGTCCCCCCAGCACTCTTGTCCAGCCTATTTGTCTGACCAGCAAACATTAACCCCATTTTTCTCCATTGGTAGGGACGGACTGTTTTTTTAAAATTTTTAAGTAACTACCTTCTACTCCATTCTGAAACTCACCCTGCACTTGCTCGACACACCTCCTCCCACACCCCTGAAAGCCTGGGGAGGGGGTTGGAATCCTCTCCCTCCACCCACAAAAGAACACATGGCAACGATCATCTCAGGCGACTGTCCCCTTTAAGAGAGGGGTCAGATCCCTAAAGGAGAGAGGGCACCCAGAGGGAGACCCCCAGGCCTCGTCAGGACTGGATGCCAGTTGTCTGGCCAAGGTCCTGAGGATGCTGTTTCTCCACGGTGAGGGGATGAGACATCGCCCTCACCCAAAGGCCACAAAGGCACGGACACTGAATGCCACTCAAAGGACGTTTCCTGACTTTCCATATACCCCTCCCCGCACGACAAAATAAAATTAAAAAGCAAAACCCCGAAGCCCTCTTGAAGACACCCCTTCTCCCCTGGTGCTGCAAATTCACTGCCTGACAGCAAAGATCCGGAAGGCCTTTCCATCCCGAGGACTCCCCAGGCTGAAAAAGAAGGGAGAGCGTGTGTTACCAAGAGATCTGGGGGCCTCCCGCAGGGACGCTTGCTGGGAAGGGAGGGCTGGGGGCAACCCCGCATGTCCCTGCAGTGGAAGAACCACGGGGGCCACTCCCCTGCAGCTGCTGGGAGCAGCTCCGGCCACAGTCAAGAACAGCTGGCAGATCCCATTTTCTTTGCAAATGAGCCTCAGTCTGATTCTAGGTCAGGGCTGTTAAGTTATTTTCTTTTAACTCAGGGATTTACTGGCCCCAGTCTGTCTGAGTTGGACTCACCCTCCAAGACTTCTGCCTGGTTTTTGCTACCATCTGTCAACCCAAACAGTGGCCATCTGGGTGACAGATTAATAGGATGGCATTACGATGAGAGCATATGCGCTGCGGCTGCTAAAGCAGGCACGCGGACTGGGCGCAGAGCCGGTGCCGGGCACTGTGCCGGCTGCTTTTTATATGCCTCTTACCTTCCTCCTCCAGAGGAGGAAACGGAGGCACCAAGACATCCAGTGACTTGCTCAAGGTCACTTACTCAAGATCACACAGCTAGTAAATACTACCCTTTCACAATAGGAGTTAAATCCTTCACCTAACTGAAGACTTCTTAAAAAAAAAAATCTTTATTGAGGTATAACATACCATGGAAATTCACCCTTTTAAAACGTCCAGTTTAATGATTTTTAGAGATCTTATAGGGTTGTGCAATCACTTCCACAATCCAGTTTTAGATAACTTCAGTCACCTCAAACAGATTCTTCTTGCCCCTTTACAATGGATTCCCCCTCCCCCAACCCCCGGCAACTTCCGGATCTATGGATTTGCCTGTTCTGGATGTTTCATGTAAATGGAGTCATGTCATATGTGGTCTTTCCTGACTGGCTTTCTCACTTAGCATCATGTCTTCAAGGCTCATCCGTGTTGGAGCATGGATCAGTACTTCATTCCTTTTTCATGGCTGAGTAATACTCCATTATACAGATAGATCACGTCTCACATCCCCTCCTCAGCTGATGGACATCTGGAATCTTTTCACTTCTTGGGTATTGTGACTAGTGCTGCTATGAGCATTATGCACAGGTTTTTGTGTGGACATACGTTCGCCATTCTTTTGGGTATATACTCAGAAGCGGGATTGCTGGGTTATGTTAAGTATATGTTTAGTTTTTGAAAAACTGCCAAACTGGTTTTTCCCAGTTTCTGGCTGTACCGCTTTTCATTCCCACCAGCAGTGCACAAGGCTTCCCCTTTATCCAAATCGTCACCAACGCTTGCTACTGCCCGTCTCACAGCCATTTTAGCGGGTGTGCAGTGGAGTCCCACTGTGGTTGTCCTAATGACTCGACACTGAGCATATTTTCATGTGCTTATTAGCCATTTGTTTATCTTCACTGGTGAAATGTCTATTCAAATAATTTTCCTAGTTCTTAATTGGATTCTTTGTCTTAATATTGAGTTGAAAGAGTTTATATACATGTATACACACACACACGTACTCTGGGAAATCCTTTATCAAACATATAGTTTGCAAAAATTTTCTCCCAGTCTGTAGCCTGTCTTTTCATTTTCTTAATGGTGCCTTTTAAACAAATGTTTTAAATTTTGATAAAGTCCAATTTATTGATTTTTAAAAAAATTTATAGATTGTACTTTTGGCATTATATCTAAGAAACCATTGCCTAATTCAAGGTCATGAAGACTTATACTTGTTTTCTTCAAAGAGTTTTATAATTTTTAGCTCTTACATTTAGGACTTTGATCCGTTCTGAGTTAATTTTTATATATGGTGTCAGCAAAGGTCCACCATCATAGTTTTGCATGTAAACATCCAGTTGTCCCAGAACCATTTGTTGAGAAAACTATTCTTTGCTCATTGACTGGTGTTGGCACTCTTGTCAAAAATCAATTGACTACAAATGTGAGGGTCTATTTCTGAATTTTCAATCATGTTTTCTTGATCTATGTATCTTCCTTATGCCAATCCCACTGTCTAAGTTACCATGGCTTTATTGCATATTTCCAAATTGGGAAGCCTATGTGTGCCCGCACCTGTTCCTGCTGTTGCATGTGCACAGCCTCCCAGAGCACCAGGGCCAGGGAGCTTCTCAGGGACCACCAGGGCTGTCTCGCTGTCCAGATCCTCCTGCTATAGTTCTGGCTAGTCTTTCAGTCTGTCAATTGCCCCAGATTATAACTGCACCCTCAGGCTAGCGGGCCTTCCCATTTGTTTGCCACTGGGATTGCTGCCGTGTCCAACAACAGCCAGAGGTGTGTGGTTCCTCTGCGCTCCACTTCACATCAAGCAAAGCTGCGGCTGGCACAGCCCTGTCCCGGCAGAACTGCCAGTCAAAGCAGCTGCAGGTGGGCAGAGTGGGAGCAGCCCCGGCTCATACCACAGATGCCCTCTGTTCTTACCCGAGGTCCGAGTGTTTTTGAAGAAATGCTTCTCAATTTGTTAAATGCCTTTGCAGTGTGTTGTGTTTCCAAATTCCTCAAATGGCTGTTTTTGAACACTGCTTTTGGGAAGAGGATTTCCCAAGTGTCTTACTCCACCATTCTGAAAATCTCACCTCTCCGGCATCTCTTCCAGGCTCGGGTCTTAACCCCTGCACTAACACTTCTAGCTGTGTGACTGTGGGCAAGTCACTGAGGCTCTTTTGATTTATAAATAGACCTCCCTTCCAGAAAGCATTGTGAAAGTGCCCAGTGTTGGGGCATACCTGGGGGTACCTAGGGTCAGGGAGGGGACAAGCATACACAGACGCCTAGAAGGTGGGAGGGAGGGTGTCAAATTAAAGTTATGGGAGGCCATGGTTTGGATGAGCTTCTGCATTAGGCCCAACAGACCAGACCAAACCAGAATGGAGTCACTCATGCTAGGTGCCACGAAATCAAACTGAACTGAGAAACCGGATGGTTTTTCAAAGAATGGGAGATTCACAGCAAACAACCAAAAGGGGCCCAGTCAACCAGAGCCAGCAGGATAAGGACGTCCCCTCTGCTTTAGCCCTATAAAGAAAGTAACTTTGAGACCACCCATCCATGTTTGTTCCTTCTTTCTGCTTTCTGCAGCCTTTCCTGACTGTAAAGCCCACCCCCCTGCCCGGCGGACGGCCGCGCCTCTCTGTTCTGGAGATGGGAGGTTGCTTGATTCCTGAATCGTTAACAAAAGCCAATTAGATCTTTGAAATTTTGTTCTTTGGCGGGGGCAGCATGGTGTCTTCTAGACCCCAAAGAAGGTGTTCACAAAGTGCAACTAGGGGTGTTCTTTTTACATCAAAATTAAAATGGAAAAGAATAGCCATAGCTGTACTTTTTAGTTTTTGAGTGGGTAATCCTTGCATATTGTTCTAAAATTTAAAGGTACAAGACACTCTCTCCCAGCCCTGCCTTTCTGCACCAAGTTCTCTACAGAGGCATCCTATGCATATGTAAACATATATATGTTTTCCCCATGCATTTGCTACACAAATGTTATATACATACTACTGCATATATACTACTCTGTACTTTGCTTTTTTAGTTCAATAATATATTTTAGAATTTATTTCTTTTCTGTACATAAAGAATTCCTCATTCTTTTTATTCAGCTGCATAGTATTCTATTGTATTAAAGTATAATAATATATTTAACTGGGTCCCCTATTGGTGGATGTTTTAGTTCTTTCTAATCTTTTGTGTTTGCAAACAATGCCATTATTACCCATGGGACTTTCTGCCCATGTGGGAGGGTACCTGAAGACCAGCTCCTAGGAGTGGAAATGCTGGATCAAAGGATACAAGCATCTGCCATTTGACAGCTGCCGACTGCCCTCTGTAAATGCTGTACCAACCGATGTCTCCCCCGACCACGACAACAGCCAGCCTGCTTAACCCCATGCTTGCCAGCGTGGCATGCTACCTAGCTTTTGGATCTCAACCAACTGAAGGTGGGCAATGGCATCCAGATACAGTTTTAATTTACATTTCACTTATCATGAATGAGTTTGAGCATAAGATTAACAGCCTAGTCGTGATTCATAAGCACGATTTCATTTAGAGTCCTAACAAGAGAGACCCCATCCTCTGAGGGCGGGCGGCTTAGAATTCCTGGTTGTTTTTCCGCCTTTCTCCACAGCAGCTTCATGCTTTTGGCTACCCCGGAATTGAACTTTTGAGACGTGTATCCGATGGGGGCACTGGGAGAGACGGAGCCAGGAAAGGAAGCCAAGGGCCAAGACACAAGCAGAACAATCGGCCGCAGCAGCCTCAGGACCAAGAGCGGGAGAGAGAGACTGCCCAGGGGCGGGGTGGCCCTGGCAGCCCTGCTGGTTTCTAGAGAGCGAAGATTCCGGGGCATCCTCAGGCTTTGGGGCTGCAAGATTTCCCTGGGTTCTCTGCCCAAATGAACAGACTGGGAGAACCACCAGAGCCCCAAGGACCCGGCTATTCTACATGGTGGGCAAGCCACGTTGGGGAAATTGCCAGGGGTTGTGTCCCTCTGACTTAGTGTGGGGCTGGGAATTCTATGGGTGGGACAGTGTGTTCTCACAGTCACAGGGCCCCAAACAACCGAGGGACAAGGGGGCCATTCAGGCTGCCATCCAGATGTGGAGGCTGCCAGCCCAAGGGGCCTGGACTACCAAGCACCCGCATTAAACGAGCCGCCTGCCTTGGAGGCAAGAGCCAGCAGGCTGAGCTGGGTGAGGATTTCTTAACGCATCCAATAGTCGCCACTGCACCGCCGAGGGCGTTGCTGCGCAACAGTCAACATCATGGTTGGTCCCATCCATTGCCGAAGGTGAAGGAGCCCCCAGGTTTGGGCTGCTCGAGAAAGCCTCCAGGTGGGCCTCCGTTTGTTCACGCCTCAAGCAGGTATTAAGTTCCAGTTACGCAGGTAAGTTGGCAGTTGTACATGTTTGATGAGAAACGAGTGTGATTTGATCCTTTCCACCCTCCTTTTTCCACACCCTGCCCTCTGGTTCCCTTTTTAGATTAGCTTGTAACTCTCGTGCATGTCTGAAGGGAGGTGTAAATTGCTACCACATTCCTGGGTAATTTTCATAAACATACAGTGGATTGAACAGCCTTCGTAAGGGCACCAAACACTGTTGATAAAGGGTATTAAAAGTCCCTCAACCAGCTCTGAACAAATTGCAGAACTCAGCAATTTGTCTGCCATTCAACCAGCGTTTACTGAGCACCTGCTATGTGCTGGGCACTGGGCTCAATGTTGGGGATGCGGGTTAACGAGGCTGATGGGGGTCTCGCCTTCATGGAGCTTACAGTCTGGGGTGGGGGAGAAACAACTAAGTACGTGCAAGAAACAGTTTCAGGAGGTGACGGGTGCTGGAGGGCAGGGGCACGGAGCAGATGGACGAGGAGGGTAGGAGAATGCTTCCTCGGGAGGTGGCATTTTTGTTTCTATCTGAGTGATGGGGGCACCCAGCCACAGGAACACACGGGAGCTGAGAGGGTCTGGGAGTGAATGACAGCAGGTGCAGAGGGTGAGAATGATCAGGGTGCCTTGGAGGAGCAGAGGGAAGGCCAGCGAGGAGGAGGAGGAGGAGGAAGGCGCCTAGAGAGGGTGGAGGAGAGGAGAGGGGCCAGACCAGGTGTGGCCTGGAGTGGTAAGGGGTGATTTTATTCGTAGCACAGTGGAAAGCCATTGGGGGCGGGGCCTTAGACGGGACAGTATTTTCTTACTGAGGGACTTAGTACAATACCGTGTGGTACATAAGACAGCACCTCAGCGGCTATGGCTCTGCTACTAAAAGGAAGTTACCTAAAGAAATTATCAGGAAAGCACATAGGCTTGCGCAAAGATGTTCTTTCTAGTGTTGTTTGTAATAGTAAAAGAAAAAAGGAAACAACCCAGATGTCAATCAAGGATGGTAAATAACTGATGGTCTATCCACACCGCAGAATGCTGGGTAGCCACCGAAACGGTGCTGTGGCTACGTGGACAGGGCTTGGGAAGAGATGCACAATCTGCTTAATGATGCTAATGGCATGATCTTTTTTTTTTTTTTTTAAAGTGTGTTTGTGTGTAAACACAGAAAAAAACTGAAAGGAAAATATACCAGAATGTTTACAGTGGTTGTTTCAGGGTGTGGGATGTTGGGTGCTATTAATTTCTTAAAATTATTTTCACTATCTCTTGAAGTTTCTCTAATTTTTTTTCTCAACAAGGGCCTTTTAAAGGCCAGGCTGCAGGAGCAGGGCATGACCCAGGGGCTCTCTAAAGAGACGCTCGGAAAGCTGGGGCCGCCGTTGGGAAGCAACCCCAGCCGGGGCAAAGCTGGCTTCATCCCCCTCAGGTGCCTTCAGAATTACTCAGGGAGAGCAGAGGAGCTTGCCATGTGGCTCCACTTGACACAGGCTGGATTAACGAGAGAGGACAGCTGGTCCCAGGGGCTGTGTGCCCTGTGCTGGAGGGATGGCAGAGTTGCCCACGCGTTAGCCGCCCCCTGGAGTCATGGAGCCCAGCACTAAAAGGATGGCAGAAGAGGAACACTGAGTATGTATTCTTCTGACTCTTTTAAAGTGCAACTTCTTTATTATTATTAAGAAATACATTTATATGCATATATGTACATATCTGTATCTGTCTCTACATATGTATGTAGGCGTGTACATGTACAAGTGTTCGATAAACCCACTGTAAGTCAAAAGTGTCATTATGTCAAAAATACATTTAACATTCCAAACCTACCAAACATCATAGCTCGGCCTAGCCTACCTTAAATGTGCTCAGAACACTTACGTTAGCTCACAGTTGGGCAAAAGCATCTAACACAAAGCCTGCTTGATAATAGTTATTATAAAGAATTTTCAATCAAAATTCAAAGTTTGAAGAAGGTTTCCACTAAATGCATATCACTTTTGCACCATGGTAAAGTTGAAAATCACAAGTCAAACCACCCTAAGTCTAGGGCATCTGTAAATGTGTATGTATATTTTTTTCTTTTTAGAAAGGATTTCAATCCTGTTCTCCCAGAGTCTCACCCCTCTATTGATCCTTCAGGAAAATTCCAGAGTCAGACAGAGACAGGTTCAGATCTCGTCTGCAGGACCTTGGGCTGGTTAGTCCATTTCTCTGAGCCTCAGTTTCCACATCTGTAAAACTGGGTTCACGAGAGTGCCCACTCCTTAGGGATGTTATGGAAAGTCAATGAGCTTCTCTAGAGAAGCATCTGTAACAGTGGCAAGCATCCAGCAGGCACTCAATAGCTGGGAGCTACAAATACCATCATCCCTACTAGGCTCAAACCTCACTCTCCCATCAAAGTGAGGATGTATCCAGCACGTGGTGGGTGTGCACACAGGGATGGGTAAATTATCCTCACAAAAGCCTAAACCCTACAGAACAATCTCTTCACCTTATTTAATGAAATATACAATGTTTTTAGGGGAAAAAAGTTTCAAAATAATGTGTGTAGAGTTGGTAGAAGTGGGTGGAGGGAGGGAAACCCACCCGTCTGCCATCGGTGGCTCCTCTGCACAGCAGAGGGACCCTCACGTACCAGCCTGGTGCAGCCTGGCTTGGGGGAGAGTGCGGAGCCCGTCAGATCTAGAACAGCTCAACGGTTTCTGCTTCTCGGAATTTCTGGACACTCAGAGAGATTTTCAGTCACTCACCTCTTGGGATTCTCAGAGCTGGGCTATCCAATACAATAGCCACCAGCCCCAGGTGGCCACTGAGCACTTGGAACTGGGCTCATTCAAATCGAGATGTGCCATAAGTGTAAGATATATACCAGATCTCCAAGATTTTATCACCTCCAAAATGTAAATTTCCTATTAGTGATTTTTCTGTTGACTACATATTGAAATAATATTATGGATATACTGGGTTAAAGAAAATATATTCTAAAACTTCCCTCCTGTTACTTTTATTTTGGCTACTAGAAACTCCAGAATCCTGTATGTGGCTCACCGCATACATCTGTTGGACATGTTGCGGTAGACACCAGCCCTTTGAGGACAGGGATTTTTATCTCTTCTGCTCCTTGCTGTGTCCCCAGCACAAAGGAGCTGCACATAAATACTAAGTGAATGAATTTGCCATTCATTTGAAAGTCCACCCACATACACCTCTGTATATAGGTGATATTTTTAAAAATCAAGTGACCAAGAATGCCAACTGACACTGTTGGTATATTTCCCAATCTCCTTGCAAAATCTGTGTTAAAAAATCATCCTCGTCTATGAAAAAACCTTGACCTGATGTCCAGATGTCCAGCTTTTCCCTAAGAATATTCAAACGAGCCCCCATTCCAACATCAAACGCTCTTCCTGACACCTTTTCCTTCCTTTGCTATACTGTGGGTGGGGGGAGAGAGAGGAGGCTGTTCTCTTATGTCACCTCACTTCTGCATGGCCTCCTTTCAAAACCTTCAGGAAATCCCCTCCATTGCTAAACCAAAGCCACTTTGAAGCAGAACCAACTTTTGGCCCGTGTGCTGAGAATTCTGTTCAGGAGGGTTTGGTTGTTCATGTGTTTGACTGAAGGATTCCCTAAATTTAAAATGGAGTTTGCCATGAACTGGTCACCATATGTCCAGCATCCATGTCTCCCTTGGGGACTATCTGTGACCCCTCTAGGGTCCCAGCAGTGCTCAGGGAAGAGCCACCCTCAGCTCCAGGCTCTGGGAAAATTTCTCAGCCCTGTGCTTTGCACAGAGAGGGTAACTGAAGTCTCATCCCAGCAACGGGAGGACAGGGCATGGCCATGCCTGTGGGGTCTGTACAGACTTCTCAGTGGGGGCCATGTCACCAAGGAGGCCCCTCTGGACAGTAAGACTTGCCCTGCTGGATGCTTCAGCCCCCTGCATTGTCCCTCCTTAGCAGCAACCCCCTCGTATGTCCCTACACTAGATGGCAAGTCCCACAAGGGTGGAGATCCAGCTGTTGTGTTCCCTGCTGGGTCCCGGGTGCCTGGGACATTGTGAGCGCTCCCCAAGTGTACGATGCCTGTGTTGGAAGTCAGAGTGTCGGAGGGGAGGGTGCAAGGATGAAAGAATGAGCTCCTGTAAGATGCTTTATCCCTGGTCCCAAGAGAGAGTCACCTAGGCTGTTTCTTATGATTGAGCCCCGTGACCCTATGTGCAAAGAACCACAGCGTCTGGAGGTCTGAAACAGACCTGAGAAGTCAGGTCACAGCAACAAGTGCCACTGGATTTTATTGCAGTCTTACTGTGAGCCATTGGCTAAGGGCTTTGCCCAAACTCTCTCATGTAAATCTCACAGCAACCCCTTCGACACAGGAGAGACCGGGGCTTGAGGAGGCTGCCTGCCCAAGGCGACCCGGCTGGGGAATACAGGAGCAGGGTCCCAAATGCCATCAGGTGCCACATGCCCCCTTGGCCCAGCCTGTATGGGGCTCAAGAGCTCATTCCCCTTCTGAACTGCAAGTCCCTCGGACCTGGTCGTCTCTATGCCCCTGGATCCCAGCACAGGCCCTGGCACACCGTAGGTGCTGGGTGAGTATTTAATAAATGAATGGCTCCTAATAGCAAATATCAGAATCATGCGTGGTGCTGACTCTGCGTGCCAGGTATGGGGTCAGGTCACCTTCACATCATTCTTACAACAGTAGCCGCCACACTGGGGCATGCATCAGGGTCCCCCGGAGGGCGTGTTCAGACACAGATTGCCGGGCCACTCCCAGAGTGTCTGCCTCAGCAGGTATGGGGCGAGGCCTATGAATGTGCTTTTCTGACTTCCCGGTTAATTTGGACGCTGCTTGTCTGGGGACCCACTGCCCTACACCCACCCATTTCCCCCTTTATAGATGGGGAAACAGAATAGGCACAGAATAGTTGATTAGCTTACTCAAGCATCATCACAGATTCCAGCCCACAGGAGTCAGGAGAGAGTTGGAGAAGGAAGGCAGGCAAAGTCTTGCCTCTGGGAAGCGCGGAAAGTCACCGAAATCTTTCTACAGTGCAGAAGGCACCAGCGACTTTTGTGCCTGGAAGACACTTGTAAGGACAGTGGCAATTTGGGTGGGTCTCACAGGAAGAGAAAGAAGGACAGCCCCTCCACCCCTTGTGATAGTGGGAGAGAAGCCGCCTTGGGGACCTTCTCTTGGTCCCCTGCCCTCCCCAGGCACTTGCCTGTGGGGGCCCCACAATGCGGCCCTTGTTCCCAGCCCCCGGGGGGGTTGCCCCGATGTTCTCCCAGATCAGTCCAGCAGAGGAACAAAGCCCAGCCCACCACGCTTCTCAGGAAGACCATTTTCTCTTGAAGGGGTACAAAGGGTTCAGTAAATTGGTGTCCTGGGATTTCTTTCCAGCCTAGCCAGGAAATTCCACCTAATCAGCTGCTTCACTCCTGCCCATTAAATCAATGGAATTTCCCTTCATTAAGCTTTGCCAAACAAAGGATGCAAATGTTGGAGGGGAAACGCAGAAGCCAGAAGCCGTTAACTGTGGCTATTTGTTAACCGTGGCTATTCGGGCTGCTGCTGGCATTCACTGTGCAGGGCCCCGGGAAGAAAGGAGCACGGTCTGGGCATTACTGACGCTGCGGTGTCTTTACGCACGGTATGGGCTTGTCACTCAAAAGCACCCCGGGAGGCTGGGAGGTGGGAGCAGGTGCCATGCCCCAGGAAGCTACAAAAGCTTAAGCTTCAAGAGGCCTAGGATATATCATGTTCTTGATTTTATATTCCTTGTCTCTCTTTTTTTTTTTTTTTGAGACAAGGTCTTGCTCTGTCACCTGGGCTAGAGTGCAGTGGTGTCATCACAGCTCACTGCAGCCTCAAACTCCTGGGCTCGAGTGATCCTCCTGCCTCAGCCTCCCAGGTAGCTGGTACTACAGGCGCACACCACCACACCCAGCTAATTTTTCTATTTTTAGTAGAGATGGGGTCTCGCTCTTGCTCAGGCTGGTCTCAAACTCCTGGCCTCAAGCAATTCTCCTGCCTCGGCCTCCCAAGTTGCTAGGATTACACGCATGAGCCACCGCCCCTGGCCTTATATTCCTTTTCTAAAGAGGGCCCCTCACATATAGAATCTTCAGCATTCCCCTGTTATGGGCTGAACTACATCCTCTCAAAATTCCCATGTGGAAGTCCTAATCCCCAGTACCGCAGAATGTGACTGTATTTGGAGATAGGGCCTTTAAGGAGGGGATGGAGACAAAATGAGCACGGCCCCTAATGCAGTCTGACTGGTGTCCTGATAAGAAGAGAGGAAGACACAGGCACTGCACAGAAGCTAGACCTCGTGAAGACAAGCAAGAAGACTGCAAGCCAAGGAGAGGCCTCAGGAGAAACCAACCCCACGGACACCTTGATCTCGGACTTCCGGCCTCCAGGACTGAGAGAAAATAAATTTCTGTTGTTTAAGCCGCCCAGCCTGCAGTACTTTGTCACGGTGACCTGAGCTTACTAATCATTCCCATTTTACAGATGAATGAACTGAGTCTCAGGAAGGGCTGGTGCCTTCTCTGAGGCCACAAAGCTCTCAATGCGAGACCCCAGGACTGGGGCACAGGTTTCTGGACCCCAAGTCCTGTGACTTGCTCCCATGGACAATAACGATGCATGTAAGAATGAGTGGTGTGTGCCAAAAAACAGACTGGCAGCTTAAACCAGGGCTCAGCCCTTTCTGAAGAGCATTCTGGAAGGGCATACTTTAGAAGTCTGCACAGGCTTTGACCTACAAATTTCTCTTCTAGGGATCTGAGGAAGCATGGAAAAGGACTTATACCTCCAACCCTGAAGTGAAGAATAGTATGTTAATTTGATGCAATTCTGAGCAGTCACTACCGATGACGTAGGGTAGCAGACTTTGGAAGCAACCTCTATGATCTCTTGAGTGAAAATACAGAGTAATCGGCATGACCCCTACTTACCAAGTGCGTATGACTGACAGGCACTAGAGAGGCACCATGTCAATTGTCCTCCTGACAGCCCTACGAGACAGGGACTATGTTCCCATTTCACAGGCAAGAAACACTGAGGCACAAAGAAATCAGGTGGCTTGCTCAAGGCCACAAAGCCGGTAAGCAGCAGCGCCTAGGTCTGCTGGACTCCAGACTCCTTGCTCTTATGTAACTCTATGTAACTATTATGCAGCTATAATTTGATCCCGTTTGTTTTGTGGGAGGAAAAGTACACAACACATATAGGACAAGGACCGGAAGGGCACACACCAAACAATCTAACAGTAATTCTCCCAGGTGACACGTTACGGATGATTGTTTTTCTTTGGGCTTATCTGATGTTTCTACAGATTCTAAATTTTCTACAAAAGCATGCATTGGTAGTAGGAAAAAAAGTTCTTATTTTGAAAAACAAAAGAAAGAGAAGAGAAAAGAACCCAGGCTTGCCCTGGGTGTCCTGGTAAGAGTCAATGCAAGTCTACCCAGGTTTTATTTTAAAGGGCAAGGACTTTGGCCCTCTTCCCAGGGCCCCGAGGGGCCACCACCGCCCTACCTTTCAGACTGAACTCCGTTCCTTAGTGAGCCCACATAGGTCTTCTTTTTGTCGACAGGCATCACGTCCACATAGCCCCCGCTCTCGTCCCTGATGACGCCGGCGTGCAAGGCTGTCTTACAGATGCTTGAAGTCTGAAAGCACAGGAAGGTCTGGGATCAGTGCTGGGGATTCCAGCTCCTGGCCCAAGCCGGCTGCGACTCACCATTACTTGGCTACCTGGTTGTTGGTGTGTTGACCACATCGACCCTTAGGAAATAACCATCGTGACCGCGATTCCTCAGTGGTCTCTCCAGAGAGACCTGGCATCATCCGTTTACTCATTTGCTCAACAAATATTTCCTGAGCACCTACTATGTGCCAGGTACTGTATTAGGCACTGGGGGCATTCACCAGGGAACAAAATGAAGACACCACCTTCATAGAGTAGAGGGAGGCAGACAGGTAAGCAAATATAGAGACAAGGTAGCTTTGGCCATGCAGAAAATAAAACCAGATCATGAGCTCAAATGACGGGTGGAGGGGGCTACTTTAGAACAGTTCATCAGGGAAGACTGAAAGGCAAAAAGGAACCAGTCACAGCCATGGGTAGAGCACCCCGGCGGACGGAACGGCTGGTGTAAAGGCTCTGGGGTAGGAGCGAACTCATCATGTCCAAGGAATGGCGAGAGGGCTGGGGGGCTAGAATACAGTGAGTCAGGCAGAGTCGGGGGGCAGGGGCCAGTCATCTCGTGTGGACCACGGGGGAGTCTGGGCTATTTTAGAGGCCAAGGGAGCCACTGAGTTTCAACCAGGGGCAGGATGTGCCATTTTCTAAAGTCATCAAGCAGTTCAATTTCTGGGTAATGAAACGTTCAAGTTAAACTTTCATTAGGATCTTAACTTATCCAATAGAAAAATGGTCCTCCAGACGGGTTGTCTGAGAGCAATTAATCAACATTTCTCAAAGTTGAGGAAACTCGTGCAGGGCAGGGTGGTGGCTGGTGCTTGCTACGGATGCAGATTCCTGGGCTTCACCCTGACCTGCTGCTTCAGAGTCTGCCCGGCCAAGGACCGGGAGATTCTGAATTGCACCCCAGGTTAGGAGCTGCTGAGGCACCTCCCTCCACCTCGTCTGTGACCTTTCAACTGTCCTGTGCCAAGATCCATCGTTGCCTTTGGCTGTGGTCTCCACCTCTGCTGCGCCCGAGAACCCCCCATGGATCCTCCCACGATGACAATGCCCGGGCCCCCCGCCCACGGATTCAGCTGCTCTGAGAACCCCGAGACCAGGGGTTCTAAATGCTCCTCGGGCGGTGCTCATGCACGCAGGGCTGTACGGGCTGGAGCCGAGCTGAGCCTTCTGGGGACAGCGAGCAGGGCTCATGCCGAGTGTGTGAAATGCCAGGCCCTGTGCCAACTGCCCTTCGCTTGTCCCATTTACTCTTCAAGCAAGGTGGGCGACTACCTGGATTCCCATCTCACACGGCCTCAGGGAGACGCGACAGCTTTGCCAAGGCCGCTCGGGCAGTTAAGGATTCAGTAGACTCCAGCTGAAGTCTCTGCTTCTGTGGTTGGCAGAACAATGGTCCCCAAAGTTGTCCACGTCCTATTCCCCAGAACCGTGATTATGGGACCTTATACAGCAAAGGGGTTTTGCAGATGTGCTTGAGTTAAGGACCTTGCAGTAAGATCATTATCCTGGCGGGGCCAGTGTTACCACGGGGGTCCCTGTAAGAGGAAGGAGCATGAGAAAGACCCCCAGCCATTGCTGGCTGTGAAGGAGGAGGAAGGGGCCGTGAGCCAGGGGATGCAGGCGGCCTCTGGACACAGCAAAGGCAAGAAAACAAATTCTCCTCTGGAACCTCCAGGAGCAACCAGCCCTGCTGACACCTTGATTTTCACCTGGTGAGACCAGTGCTGGACTTCTGACCTCTAGAACTGCAAGATAATAAATTTGTGCTGTTTTAAGCTACCAAGTGCATGGTGATTTATTACAGCAGTAATAGGAACCTAACAGCTTCTAACCACTGTCCACAAAAATGCCCCCACCATGGGTGGGTCTAGTGCTCTGATTTATTAAGTCCCTTAAGTTTGATGACTTCGAATTATACAGGAAGTAGACTCCCCAAGAGAACGGCATCACTGATGTTCTGACCACGTGCTCACCCAGGCCGATGGTCTTGGCTGCTCAGTCAACCTCGGCAGGTTGAGAGAGAGAAGGATGAAAAGCTAGACCTGCTGTCCATGGGGCAGGAAGACGGACTCCAGTCCCGCCTTCGTTCACAACCCAGCAATGTGTGTCCCCAGCCGCGGCCATCCCTGGGGCTCAGCCCACAGGCGCCGTGTGTGTGGGGGGCGGAGAGGCAGACAGGTGGGCTAGCTATGCTCTACGACGCCCCTGCGTGTGCAGGGTGGAGGACAGAGGCCACCACCACCACGTCCAAGTTCGACAACATGACGCCAGGGCGATGGGTTGCTCTGTAAGAGGCAGGCCTGGGCTTCGCCATCTCTCCAACCTGCCCCCTGCACAGTGCCCAGACCCGGGGATCGCCTGTGAGAGGAGAAAGTCGCCGCCACTGGCTCCCCGAGACAGAAAGGGGAAGACGAATCCTGCCTGATTCCGCTAATATGAGGTATCCAAAGACGTCAGATTCATAGAGACAGGAGTACAAGGCGGGTGGCCACGGGCTGGGGGCAGGGGAGTGGGAAACTGCTGCTCGGTGGCCACATGGTTTCGGATTTGCAAGATGAAAAGGTTCTGGAGATCTAATTCATCACGGTGTGAATACACTTAACACTGCCAAACTGGACGCTTAAAAGTGGTTAAGATAGTAAGTTCTGTTGTATTTTTTACAGAGAGAGGGGGAGAGATTGCAGAAGTAATCAGTGCACCCTTGAGAGAGGGTCAGCCCAGCCACCCCCAAACAGCCTTAAAGTTCCTTTGTACCCTGTCCTGACCATTGTCCTCACCCCACCTGGGGGTCCCCTAAAGTGTTTCTAAGGCCAAAGGGAGCTGGTGTCTCAGGATCCACAGTGAGAGGACAGTTTGTCTGGAAGACGTGCCCTGAACCGCCCTCTGAATGGGCCAAGCAACCCACCTGGCAGGTTCTGGGTGCAAGTGGATGGACTGAGGTGGGCTCTCTGAAAGTACCTACTGGAACTGTCAACTGGAGCAGGCAACTGTGACTTCTGAGAACCCATGAACCGTTCAGAAACAGCAACATTCCTGCTGGAGGGACCTGCGCTTCAGACTGTGAGCTGTCACCCCATCCTTCAAAAACCAAGTCATTTCTGGGAGAAGTCACTGCTTTTGCATGAGAAGAAAAACCTCCCTGCCTTTTCCCTGGGAAGTTAATATTGCTGTTAAAAAGGTGGTGCCAACACACACATTCGTACCAAAGACTTGAAAATTGGATTTCGTGCTTTCCTGACTGATTTACTGAGTAACTGAAGGCTGGATTTTTGTTTTTTTTTTTAAACTCTGCACTAACACAATTTGTTGTCTTCGATAAATAAATTAAACGGATGAGAGCAGAGTTCCTTAGCCCATGGTGGGTTCCAGGGCTCTGTGAGGCCCTGAGGTTGCTGGCAGGACTCTGTGAGCCTGTAGGGGAGGGTTTTAGTGCTCAACATGGGAAACCCCTCAGTCCTGGGCAAGCTGGGACGGTTGGTCACCCTACCTGCACGAGGAAGCATTTTTCCCCCCGGAGGAAAGATCCACAACTTCCCAGTTCTCATAGAGCTTTGTGCCCCCAAAAGATTAAGAAGCAGTAAATTTGCATCCACCTCAATGAGAAGCAGGGAGACGTTTGAAATGAAGAATTGTTTTAGAATTCCTCTAAAATCACTGGCAGCGGGGGTGAGTTTTGTAAGCGAGCACAATTGCACTACTGCTCTTGCTGGCAGGCGGAACTGGCATTTTCTCTGTCTCTGAGCACTGCCCACTCTGCCGACTGCTGCACCAGAAGCGAGCCCCGGGGGCAACTGCCTCCCGATGGTGCCGGGAGGGAGACGTCCCTCTAGTGTCAGACTCGCCCTCTGCCAGGCCTGGCCAGGGAGGAGCATCCTGTTGAGCTGCCAAGAGGCTTTGGTTACAGCCTCGGTGACAGTGCTTTGCTTTCTGTCTCTGGAGGATTTCTGAACACCAGTGACAGAGGTTTTCTGTGACTCCATCAAGCTGCAGGACGTAAGTATGAAAAGCTCACACCCACGGCCAGATCTTTCTCATGCCACAGGCCTGGCTCCCGCCCCATTATCCACACACACATCTCCAACCGCTGCTGCCGGCAAACACGCTCTTCCTCTCTCCTCCTTCCGCCCACAGCTGTCCTCTCACCAGGCTCCTGTAGAAGGTGCCAAGGGCCCTCTTTCTTTTCTCAGGGCCTGGGGTGACCTGGCTTAACCCCCAGAGCCCCTCTTTTCTCAGTATGAAGTGCGGATCATCACAGGTCACATCTTTGAGCACTTACCCAGGGAGACCCTGTTTTAAGCGTTTCACAGGCGTTGACATATTAATCCTAATAATCCTCCAAGGCAGGTATTATTACTATTCCCCCTCAATGGATGGGCAGACTGGGGGTCCGGGAGGTTGAATGTCTTGCCCAAAGTCGCTCAGCTGGTAAACAGCAGAGCCAGGGCTGCCCAGAGCAATCTCTACGCCGTCCTATACGGGGTAATAATAGTGAGAAATTAAAGGGCTACTGTGAAGATTAAACAAGATCAAGGGCTTAATGCAGGCTGGTGCTCAGATGTTAATAAGACAAATAGCACTGCCATAATTGTCACTGTCAGCATCACCATTACTGAAAATTCTCAAGGTATTGTCATGACTAACCCAGTGGTCCTCAACATGTGGTCCCAGAACAGCAGCATCAGTATCACCTGGGAATTTGTTAGAAATGCAGATTCTCTGGCTCCACCCCAGACTCACTGAATCATAAACACTAGGGGTAGGGCCTGGAAATCTCTTGAGCCAGTCCTGGGGGGGTTCTGATCATGCACAGTGTGAGAACTCCAAGCACCAAGCAAGACAGGGAGGACAGATGAGAAAACTGAGGTTCAGAGAGGAGGAAAGGCTGGCCCAACACCCCACAGCTGGTAAGTGCCACAGCCGGGGCTCTGTTCTCTGGGCCACGCCCTGATGCTTCTCTTGCTGCAGCTCACCACAAAGTGAGGGGTCTGCCAGGAAATGCACTCCTGGTGAACAGGCAGGAACTGTGGGCACGATTAGGCCCTTCAAAGGTCTGGAGACAACTCTCCCAAAATAAATCTCTTAGCTAAACAGACATTTTCCAAAAGGCATCATCATTTCCCAGAATACAGAGTGACCTAGAAACTAGGACCAGAAAATAACCTCTGAAACGGAGGTGGCTTCCTTTCTTCCCTCTTCCCTCCCTCTCTCTCTCTTTCTTCCTTTCTTCTTTTGGTCTTTCTCTTCCCTTTTTCTGGAAGAGCTGTTTAATCGTTGACTACTGTAGTGTCTTCATTTATTTATTCCTTCAACAAACATTGATTGAGCAATTATTGTACACCAAGCGCTGTCATAAGCACCGTGGTTCCAAAAGCTCCAAACCCTAGTGAACACGTTAATTAAAGACTGCATACAGGTTTTTACCCGCATGCCTGTTCATATCAGTGTAATTATCAGTGCAGGAAACTTCACACAAGGCAGAATAGAGTAGGGGAAGAACAGAGTCTAAAGCCAGACACATCTTCCTTTGCATCTCTCCTGTGCCATATGCTAGCTGTGTGGTTTCGGGCAGGTTATTCTGAGCCTTGTTTTCCATCTATGTAAAATGGGGATAAGGATACCTAGAGATGGTGTTTTTAAAGAACCTAAAACACAGTAGGTGTTAAACAAAACTTAGCTTTATATTATTACTAAATATTCAAGTTCTTTCCTTTCTAATTTTTTTTTTTTTGCTTTATCAGTTTAGCAGCTATGTTGTTTGGTGCATACAGATTTGATTTTCATATCTTCTGCATAAATTGTACCTTTTGTGCCATTACATAATGAATTGCTTTGTCCCATTCCGTATGTTTAACCTTAGCTGGAATAGCTTTACCCATCCCTTTATTTTTAAAGCATTTTAAAATCTAAATCTCTGTCTTTTAATAGCTGAATTTGGTTCAAACATTTAGTGTAATAATTGATATATGTTATTTTACTACCTCATAACAATTCCAACTGAATTTTAGCTGAATAGCTCTCAAGAAGGAAAAAAAGACTCATTTAAGATGGGAAAAAAGCTTAGTCATGAGGGCTGCTTTGACTTTACAGAACTCTGTGACCTCACATTTACAGGAATCTGGAACAAATGAAGGCAGATGGTGGAGGGGGGTGGGGAGAACCATAAAACAAAGATGAGAAGAGGGTGAGTAAAATGTCCGCTGGAGACAAATGATGCTGATCTAATCATGGGATTTTAGATCTAGAAGATTCCCTAAACTAGGTAATCCCAGCTCTTGGCCATTCCACAGAGGAAAACAGCTTGGCAAGATCCCACAGCCTGCTGGCAGCAGAGCTAGGACCACATTCATGTCTGCTGGGGCACCACATCCCTAAAATCTGGACAACTGGAGGGAACAGACTATGTTCTAGAGGATTCACCTAAGAAAAAACCAGGCTAAAGCTGCCTCGCTAAAGTTAGAAAGGAAAAATAGAAAAAGATTCCAGTATAATAAGAGTGGTTATTAACAAGTAGTAAATTAGGGGTAGTTTGTACTTTCTTCTGTGTGCTTTTACTGAAGTGTGTGCATAGCCAGAAAGAAAGGCAGCAAGTAGGATAGACTGGTCCCTGTGAATGCATTAGGAGAGCTGGAAAGATTATTAAATATCTGGGAGAATAAAGTATGGGAGGCAGGAAAGCCCTCTGGGTCAGATGGGCACACCTACATCTGCATTCATAGGACAGGTAGGTGGAAGCTCTCATACCTCCATAGATGGGGAAACCAGGGCAATGGGTGCAGAAATGAGTGGTCTAAATTTAGCTAGAGGCACTGGAATAAAATCTCAAGTATCCAGACCTTGGAACTTGGTTTTTGACTGGGTGTGAGAGGTGGTCATCAGGGATGCCCGCATACTCACATCTGCGTAGATGTTGGTTCCAAACACAGGTGCCCAGTAGGAAGGTTCATCTTTACAGTGCGCTGGACAGCGAACTCTGGAAAACAAGAGGCATTTATGTGATGGGTGTGATTGGCAGAAGACAAAACTTCTTGCACTGGCTCCCTTTACTTGAACTTCAAGATTTAAGTTCTTAGATGAAAGGAAACTACCATACAGTTTTATTCTTTGAGAAAATCAATACCTCTCCCACCCTAGCTGTGGTAAAGACATTTTTGCTCCTCTTAAACAGTGCCTATAGAAAGCAATAAAACACATACAAAAAAGACATGCACAAACAAAAAGGTAAAAAGGCATAAAAGTCTACGAGAGATGAGCGTGGAATTGTGAGCCGGTGCCTCCCGTTCTGGGTGTTGGCTGGGTCATGCCGTGAGTGCACTATGGAGATTATAATCAATAGGCTTTTTTTTAAGGCGGCTTCCCTGTGTGGGGGAGGAAAGGGTGGAGGGCCCTCACCTCAGTGAGTCACAGAATATTCCGAGGAGAGGCACTGATAACCCCAGGTGGGAAGGTTAGATCACCCTGTGTCAGTCACCACAGCCCCACCGATGGCCCAAGGGATGAGGAGGGAGCCTCAAACAGGAAATGGGTGGGCCCTAGGTGGTTTGAGAGATTCAAACTAGGAAAGGGCATGAGCTTTACGTAAGAAAAGATCTTTGGTGTTTATCTGGAACAGTCCACCATGGGCTGGAGCCCAGGGACCAAGAACCCAAAATGGCGGCCGGAAGCCATCGGGATCTGGTCACGCCAGGGGCAGGATTCTTGGAGGGAGGAAAGCCAGGGATAGAGAAGTCGAAACAGTTCTTGGGGGAGGAGAGGAAGGGTTTGTATGTGTAGACTTAAAAACCAAAAAGATCTCAGTTAGCCCAAGGGGTAGTTAATAAAGAAAAAAAAAAAAAGAAAAGAATTAGGAAATCTAAACATTCTTTCCTACTTTCTGCTGGAATGGCAGGTCAGACACTTACATTTTAGCAAGTTTTTCCTTCTGTTTATATTTTCTGAAATCATCTCCTTCTGCCTTTCTTTAAGATTCAGGGAACTCTACTAAAAGGCTGTTGTCCCCACTGGAACATTTGAGGGGGTTGGGGGATGGAAGGCAGAGACAAGCCCCAGGGGAGACACAGCGCAGGGAAAGGACTCGGCCCTCTGGACTCCTCTCCCCAGGCGGGGACCCTCCCAGGGCTTCTTCCTGCTTAGCCCTGGGGTCTCCACCTGTTGTCCTTGGAGACTCCACAAGTCTCAGGGCCCAGGAAAGGGCTTAGGGACAGCACACCACCCACCCCCAAGGCACTGTCTTTATCCTCAGAGCATTTCAACCCAGGGTAGCAGGGACTCCCAACATATTTCTAATTTTACAACGGAGCTAAGTTAGAAAGCTTGCTCCATTTGAAGGGCAGCTTTGCTTTATGACATATCTTCTGAAGGCCGGGAACGTCTATACACGTGGGTGCTTCCCAGAGACTTGGGGCCTGTTCAACCTGAGGAGGCTCCTTTGCTGAGGAGGATGCTTTCTGCATCCCCACTCCAGAGGCGCTCCTAGGTACTTCAAAGATGAATGTTACCTTTATTTTATGCTATGAGGCATCATTCTCCAAGAATCAGTTAACTGAGGTTTGGGCAGAGGCCTGTAGAACCTACTCCTTGGACAAACAAATTGTGGTATGTCCATGGAAGGGAATGCTGCACGGAGACACAAAAGAATAAACTCTGATATGCTCAACAGCAGGGATGTGTCTCGAAAGCATGATACGGAGTGGAAGACGCCAGACACAAAAGTCCACACAAGGCAAAATCGTAGACAGAAAGCGGCTCTACGGTGGCAGGGGTGTGGGGGAGGGGGAGGGCAGAGGAAGTGGAGGGGGAATGACCACGAGGCACTCTCTGGGGTGAGGGGATGTCCTACATCTTGATGTGGCGGCGGTGGCTCGACTGTGAAGTTTGCCCAAACACATGGAATCGTGTACTTACAAAGGACGGATTTTATTGTGTACATCAATGAAGGTGATTTTTAAAAAGCTAATTCTAACGTGATCCATAGAAAGTATTACAGACCAAGCACAAGAAACGATACGCTAATCTAAAGGGGATAAATGACAGCTCAGCTTCCAGAGTAGAGCTGACCTAAGAGGCAAGAATGACAAGTCCCCAGGACTGTCCCAGGCGGGTTGGGAAGAGCTTAGAGGCCAATGAAGTCGTTGACACAAGTACTCCCTCCAGCGGGAAAAAGCAACATCAAGTGGGACATCACCCCTTTCTCAGCTACACCCACTGGAGCAGGGTTCTGGGACCGCGCCACACACTGGAGTCACCCGGCGAGGCCTTCCGTGGTCTGGGCAGGGCCCTGGGAATTTTTTTTTATGCCTTTGCCGAGAGATTCCCACACGCAGCCTGGATTGAGAGCCAGTGTCTAAGGGTCCCTGACTTTGAGCACAAAGTGATTGATTTCCGGGTGCACCCCAGCATGGTACCTTCTTCTCTCAGCCCCAGTGCAGGCAAAACCAGATGCCAGTGACATCCTGTGAGAAGGTGATGCCCCTGCCCCGAGAGGAGAGACCCGCCCTGCCTCTTGGCAGCTGTTTCCTGCCCCCTTCTCAAGCCTTACCTTGGGCAGTGGGCCGCTGGCTTTTCAAATGGGCAGAGTTGAGCGACGGTGGTGTAGCAGTCCAAGTCCTGCACTGTGAACGGGAACACAAAGGGAAAGGGTCAGGTCCCCAGCAAGCCTGGAGCGCAGGCTACATGCCTGTGAAATGGGTCTATACAGCTATCCAACAAGAGGGATTCGGTTAGCACATCAAAGGGCTTCTCTTCAATGGGATGATGGGGAGATCACTAAAATCAGGTTTAGAAGAATATTTAAAGGCACAGAAATATATTCCTGAAACATAATTATTTAAGAAAAACTTAGGCTGCCAAATTGTATGTAATTCCATTTCAAATTTTAAAAGCTATGCAATGCTGAGAACAATGATGTTAACAGGCATAACATTAAAACGATGACTAAAGGAAGTGAAATTTCCAGGGAAATCCAAGATAACCTGGGTATTACGGTTACAGAAGAGGCTGGCCAGCTTACCTTTTACTTTTGACACCATGAATGAGCTGGAAGGTTTGTATTTGCTGTAAAAGAAAACATTAGGTTAGTGTAAACAGAATTGCTTCTAAAAGTGCACACTTGCTCTGGTACCTATATCTTATTCACAGCCTCAACTTTACACTTTCCTACTTGTTTCCCATCAGGCTGAAAGCTCTTAGAATATTCTAGAGCAGGCCTTCTTAACATTTTTTGTACTAAGGACTCCTCTGGCAGCCTGGTGAAGCCTACAGACCCCTTCTCAGAATAATGGTTTTGAAAATACCTAAGATGAATTTAAAACATTACAAAGGAAATCAGTTATTATTAATATCATTATCAAAGCATTAAAACACATTTGCATTAGAGTTAAAGCTGTGCTTCTTTTTTAATGTACTAAATAGCAGAATCTAGAGGCAGATCTTCTAACTACTGTCATTCCAGGAGAATGGCAGCAGGGACGGTGTTTCAAGACGTCTGCAGCAACTGGATTCTTCCAGTGAGAAAGTCACCGGCCCTGCTAATGCTAGCCTGGTCTGGGGCCGACATTCATAATGGAAGGAAATACTACATTTCAATTAGAGGTTAGCGAGAATAAAACCGTAAATTTCTTTGCATTGATGTTCGCAGAGCCCTGAATTCTAAAACATGAAGAACCCTGCTCTGGATGCAAAGCTGGCCATTGGAAGGGACCCGAGGTGCCCCCAGGACAAGCGTCCCAGGTAACGCAGGATGGGAACCCTTCGCCAAGCTCCCGGCGGCACGGCTGCCTGTGCAGAGCCTCCTTACGGCCGGTGTTGAAGTTACCCAACCAATACCTGCATGAATGTTTTCTTTGTTCCATTTAGACCTCCTTGCTCTTGGCTCTGTTTACCTAACCCCTCATCCCAAGTCCCAAGCTAAGACAGAGGAGGAATATCACAACGTCACCTGAAGAGCAAGACATTTAAAGGGAAATTACTCTTCTCGTTTTTGAAAATTTCCGAGTGGCCTCACAGTTTGGACGGGACGTGCTACCTTGTAACGACTGCAGGAGCGTTTGCTCAAGGCTTTCCTTGTCACAGACCCTGGGATGGGCATTTGACAGGAGGGAGTCCCTGAATCTCCCTCGTAAGTGTATGTCCCAGGGGCAACGTTCAAAGCACAAGAGATGCGCCATGCGGGGGCTGCAGGGGGGCGAGTGAGGTCCTCCACGCCCTCCACTGTGCCAGGCACTAGGGCCTGGAAGGGAAGGGGGCTCCTGAGTGTTCTGAGGGTGCAGGGTGACAGCTCGTTCCTAACCCCTGTGGGAGTGTTTCCATGTTTTAACAACCGGCTTGCTGCCCTGGTGTGGACCAGTTCCTGCTATGACCCTCATTACAAATGAGGACACTACCACCCAGGAGAAGTGACGAAACTGGCCTGAAGTCCCATGGGAGGACGAAGTGGAACTGGGTCTGTTTGACCCCACTGGGTTCCACAGGCCCCGGGTCACCTTACACCTCTGGTTCCATAGACATGTTAGGTGGGAGCACGCCAGACACAGCCTCCCATGGCTACCCAGGAAGTCAGATGACTAGGAGGACCCACCCACCATCTATCCACCCTCTGTGGCAAATATTTTCTTGGGGGAAAAGTAAGTACATTAAAAAACTAAAAGACCTCATTCTCTAGGAAGTAGAACAAGTGCTAATCAAGAATTAGCCTAGGCCAGGAGCAGTGGCTCACTCCTGTAGTCCTAGCACTCTGGGAGGCCAAGGCAGGAGGATCACTTGAGGCCAGGAGTTTAAGACCAGACTGAGCAAGAGCAAGACCCCGTCTCTACTAAAAATAGAAAAATTAGCCAGGCGTGGTGGCACACACCTGTCGTCCCAGCTACTCGGGAGGCCGAGGCAGGAGGATCGCTTGAGCCCAGGAGTTTGAGGCTGCAGCGAGCTAGGCTGACACCACCGCACTCCAGCCAGGTGACAGAGTGAGACTCTGTCTTAAAAAAAAAAAAAAAAAATTAGCCTACACATTCACCATCATCAGCCTGAAGCGTTCTCAGTGACTCGGAAGGTAGAAAAAGGAGGATTCAAAACTCAACCGAGTTAAACACATGCCCAGAAAAATCCCACTGGCATGAAATATGCTCAATTGCCTATGGGGTGATTTCTGAGTTACAGGATTCAAGTAGTCTTTATTTTTTCCTGTGGCTTTATATTGTTCAATACTTTTTGAAGTTTCAACAACACTTCCGTAAGCAGGGAGAAACATTTTAAGGAACTCGGATCACAGAATAGTTACCTCAAAGACTCCACACCGCGCCTCTCGGATTTCACGAAGAAGGGGACCTTCCCGTTCCTGGTGATGTCCACCAGGCCCCCTTGGTCATCGAGGACCCCGTGGTGGATGGCAGCCCGACATATGCTGGAGGCCTGGCGGGAGTGGAGGGAGACCACACATATACTCTGAATTAATCCTTGTCAGAAATACCCACATGTTTGTCCTCAAACCACTACAAGCCAAAAAGACGGGCCAGGACTTCCCCAACTTCTGATGTTCACCTCTCTCTATAACCACGTCTTTGTTCCTGGGGTCGCTTATCTAGAAAACTCATCCGAGTTGCTTTACAAACTAAGAACAGCGACAAACAGCCCTTTCTCCCCACTCAGTCGAGCATATTAACGCTCCATCCAGCAGGGAGACTGGCCTTTGTGAGGATCAGTCCAGTTCCCAAAAGTGGCTTCACAAGTTTGTGAGCCCATAAATACACGCCCAGATCAGTTCTGGACATGCCACATTTGCCTAAGGAGTGGAAAGAAAATCTTTTCCTATAAAACCACCAATCTTCTTTAAAAATACACGGCAGGATTCCACACAAGCCATTTAAAGAATGCTGGCCATACTTACGCTTTCGTAAAACAGAGTCCCAAAAATTTTTGCCTTGTTGTTCAGGCAGCCTGCTGGGCACTGATATCTGACAGAGGAGAAATAAAATGAAGTCCAGAGATCAACGTGTTGATTAAGTTGCACAAAGATTTTTTTTTAATCATTTTTCTCTTCAATAACTCTATTATTAAATATAGAAAAGCTTCATTAACGTAGATTCCACTGTTTCAAGTCGCAATTTACCCAGGCCCAAACCGAAGTTCATATTCACACAAATGCAACAAAATTGTCCCTTGATATCTGCAGGGGATTGGTTCCAGGACCACCCTCCCCAAACCCCCAGATACCAAAATCTGTGGCTGCTCAAGTTCCTTGTATAAAACGTCAAGGATGCGAGTTCCTTGCACAAAATGTATTTGCATATAACCTATGCACATTCTCCCTTATACTTTAAATCATCTCTATATTACTTATAATACCTAATACAATGTAAATGCTATGTAAGTAGTTGTTATACTGTATTGTTTTAAAATTCATACTTTTAAAATTACCATAATACGATTGTATTGTTCTTTATTGTTTTTAAAAAAAATTTTTGATCTGCAGTTGGTTGAATATGCAGATGTGGAGGGCCTAATGTAGTCTAAAAGGCTATTTTCATGTGCCTAAGACTGGTGTTAAAGACACATAAATTGCTAGACAATTCACAGAAGACGGATGGCTTCAAGCGTACCCCAAAAGACCCTCAAACCCCATTCATCAAAGAAGCACAAATTAAAAGGAGATGCCATTTTCTAGATATCAAATTGGCAGGATTTTTAATGCGGTCAAACTCAATGATGGTGTTCCTATTCATGAAAGAGTATAAATCACCCTGACCTTTAAAAAAGCTTTAAAAATTCATACCCATTGACTCCTCAATTTCCCTTGTAAGTACATGTCCCAAGCAAAACAAGTCAGGAAGTCAGATCTACAAGCACATTCCAACTGTTTGTAATTGTGGAAAACTGGAAATTAGTCAAAGGTGTCAAAGCAACGGCCAAACATGTCCTTGTGCAGCCGTATGGCAGGGTATGACACAGCCACTAAACATGAAGTGTGTGCGGAATTGCTCGTTGACTTTGGAAAATATTAAATGAGTATGTGTGAGCAGCACCAGCCTTACCCATGAGCAGAAAAGAGACTGGAAGGAGATACATCCAATTGCTACCGGTATTGGTGAGATTCTGAGACACATTTTTTTTTGTACTTTTTTGTTGTTGTTGCTTTCCTGAATTATTTACAATGAACAAGAATACTTTTTAAAGTCAGAAAAAACGTCCAGTGAATGTTACTTTTGTAAAAGCACCATGTACAGAACACTGGCATGCTAGATTGTGGGGTGGCTTCTACAAGCAAGGCTGGGGGTGTTCTCACGCCTGCAGGTTGGGGCCGAGTTACATATGCTATATGTAACAGTTTCTGTGTGGACACGTCCCTGCCTTCTCCCTGCTTGGGGAGTGTCCCATCCAGCCCCAACTTCGGAACTGTGTTGATGCTGTCAGGGAATGCGCTCTAATCCTTATTAATTTTTTTCCACTGAGTCCTCAGGTGTGATGTTCTCATGACGAGCTTAGAGTACAGAAAGGCACATCGTCACAAAAGGACAACTCAGCTCCAAAAATCCCAGACCCATTAGCCTGAGGAGTGGATGCCCCTTCTAGGGGCTGACAGAGATGTGCAAATGTCACCTAACACTGAGCACAGGACAGACAGGTATTAGGTATGGTTATTCCACCACCAATCATTGCTACATTTAACTCATCTCACCAACAAATTAACTGGTTTTACTTTGCAGTATTTGCTGGCCAACTGCCAGCGTCCGTGGGGCCGTCCATGTATGAGCCTAGTGAACCATCTCATCCTAGGTTGCTCAAAGTCCATCTCACAACACTCTGAGCGAAGCATTCTCCTGGCAAACCAAATTCCAAACCCCCATGGCACAAAATAGGAGCTTCCACCTTCTCTTTTTAACATGTTCTTTAAATAACTTGATTCAGCTTTATGCAAACTGATGCTAGATTTCATAGGAAGATAAATCAGGTCCCCTATCCTAATGACATGGTTTTCCCATCACGAACCTGAGTATCTGCAAGAGGCAGCTACACCTGTTGGCTGTTTACTGCCAGAAAGAGCAGCCTGGCAGCTGCACTGCCAAAACCAAGCTCGTTCTTTTTGGCAGACACACTTCAACATCTGAATGGACGATATTAAGTAACTCCATCAGCTCAATAGATTCATTCAACCACCTTCCGGGGGATACGCTGGGGCCCATTGGGAAACAACCCCACTCAGATCCGACAGCAGTCTTGTAGGATCTGCCAGTGGCCAAGGCACTGCTGGCTAACATGTGTGTGGACACTGGCTTAGCCCCAACACACTTCCAGCAGCTGTAGCTCAGAACTCTGGGCCACCCTGCAACTCCCTTCCACACAGAGAGGCGGAACAGAGCCCTCAACCCAGGCAAAAACATTGGTCAAGAGCTTCATGTTTATAAAATGTTTATAAGCCACGTGCTACTTGTATATCTGGTATTTCTACAGCTTGCGAAGTCCTTTTCTAACCAATAACCCAGAGCATCTGTAATTCAGGCACCTGCTAGAAAGTTCAGCCTTGATGAGGTAGACAGACAGCTGATGTTGAGGGCGGGGAGATGCCGCCAGAGAGCACCTGGGGCCGTGCTGGTCATGGATTCGGGTACAGTTTGTCTCATTCAAAAGCCCACAGCTTCTCTCAGAAGGACTTTGTCTAAATTCCATTCCCAGCTAGGGCGATCATGCACCCCGGCTGGCCCAGGGGCTTCCCGGAGTTTCAGTGCTAAAGCTGGGCCAAGTCCTGGGCAAACTGAGACCACCTGGTCACCTATTCCCAGCCTCCAGGACCAAGAACTGACAACCCATTGCACAGCGACACTGTGAAGCGTAAGCGAACGGACTCAGGTGAAGGGGCTCTGGAAGAAGGTTGTTATCATTGCAAATATCCTTCTTATAATTTTGGGGGTTTTTTGGTTTTGTTTTGTTTTTTAGAGACAGGATCTTGCTCTGTCGCCCAAGCTGGAGTGCAGTGGCACGATCATACCTCACCGTGACCTCAAACTCCTGGGCTCAAGCCATCCTCCCGCTCTGCCTCCCAAGTAGCTGTGATCACATCACAGGTATGTACCACCATACCTGGCTAAGTTTTAAAACATTTTTGTAGAGACAGGGTCCTACTATGTTACCCAGGCTGGTCTTGAACTCCAGGTCTCAAGTGATCCTCCTGCCTCAGCCTCCCAAAGCACTAGGATTACAGGTGTGAGCCACCACACCCAGCCCCTTTTTGTTTTTATTGACCCCAAATCTTCCTCCCCTTGCTTCCAGCTCTGCCCGGCCCCATCCTCAGCCTGGGAGTTAGCTCCCAAGCAAACACCCCCAGGGCCATAACCATCTCCTCTCAGGTACAGCTTGGTCAATTCTTCCAGGCCTCTGGTCTAGTGACTCTCAAAGTAAGATCAGCAAATTCTTGAGCCCACTCAACCTCCTGGGACCCAGGTGAGGCCCCAAATCTCGATGTTTAACAGACTCCTCGGGAGATTCTGCCAGGCTCTGAGGTTTGAGATCACACACCTGGCACACCGGCTGCATGGTAGAATCACACGGAGGGGCTTTACAAACACACATTAAAAAACCCAAACCGGGCCAGGCACAGTGGCTCACACCTGTAATCCTACCTCTCTGGCAGGCCAAGGCGGGTGGATGGCTTGAGCTCAGGAGTTTGAGACCAGCCTGAGCAAGAGTGAGACTCCCTCTCCAAAAAGATAAAAAGAAGAAATAAAACAAACCCAAACCACACGTGATGCTCATGCTCATCTTAACGATCGGTATCTCTGAGCAGAGGGCTCTGGAATGAGTACTTTTAAAAAGTTCCCCCAGATTGGTTCTAATGCATAATTGGTGGTGCACTGGAGCCCCGTGTTCTGGCAGGAGCAGCTTGCTAAATGTCCAGTAGTGCTGTAAGCTGGTTGTCAGACCACAGTGGCTTGAGATCGGCCATGATGGGTGTATTTACACCGTGGGAATCGGCAAACTGTCATCTGTCGTGGTGGCTTGTTTGGGACAGCTGGTTTACTCTCAGGGTTGAGAACCACTGGGTTAAGATAATGAGGTTTTCTGTTCACCACCCGCTCAGAAAGCACTTCATAGTGGTCCGCAGGGTGTGACCCTGTCCCCACCAGGGACAACACACTTGACTGGAATATATATCCAGGGCGGGGAGGAGAGCTTGGGTCAACCCTGTAGGTTGGTGGTTCTTAACTACAGGTGATTCTACCCCTCAAGGGACATTTACCAATATCTGGAGACATTTTTGGTTCTCACAGCTGGGGGCATGCTGCCAGCATCTGGTGGGTCAAAGCCAGGGACATTGCTACACATCCCACAATGTACAGGACAGCCCCCACCAGAAAGAATTATCTGTCCCAAAATGTCAGTAGAGCCAAGCTTGAGAACCTGTGGTCCAGGTTGACAGAAATGGATCATCTTTGTGTGCCAAGCTCTTCAGACGTGGCAGCTGTCAGAGGGAACTCTAGGGTGTCCTGGCTACTCTAATTTATGACACAGAGCAAACTGAGTTAGCTCCTGGCTCAACCTGGCACCCCTTTGTACTAAAAACAGTGACTACCATTTTCCCATGAGTTTCTACCCAGCTTGGTTTGGGTGGCAATCAGCCCACAGGTTGTGATGTGACCTACCACCCGCCGCGGGTGCTGCAGACGCCATCAGTGGCGGCAGGATGGGGATCAGCCCGGACCTTACCTGTTGCAGGTGGACCCTTTGCACTTGTCCTTCATCTTGGTGTCACATCTGATGACTTGAGCTAGGAGAGAAATGCGGAAACACATGTCACAGTGAGAAAGCAGCAGGATGAGCTTGGGTTAGAAGACCCCTCCCCACTCTGAGAGACATTCTGGAATGTTCTGTAATCCACGCCGTAACAAGAGCAAGAGCAATGCCTAATGGCTGTAGCTCTAGTTGGGAGGCTCGAATCCCAGACCTGTCACTCTACGGTAGCAGTGTGACCTTGGACAAGTTACTTCCCCTCTCTGAGGTTCAATTTCCACACGTGAATCCTGGGCATAGTTGTAGTACCCACCTCCAGGGCTTCTTGCAAGCATTAAATAAGAAGGTGAACAGGGCCTCAGAAGGGCGCTTGGCAGAGGCCACATGCCCATGACCCCACGGGGTTTGGGAGGGCAGGACTTACAAGGAGGTGAGGTGGATGCCGTACTCGAGCCTGCAGGACAGGGGAAGAGCCATGCTCACCCAAGCCATCTCCCCCACAGCCAAGACAACTTTTGGCAAGCTTTCCTGTTTTGTTTATTTTATAGGGACATATCGGAGTCTTGGAGTTGTGTTACAGTTTTGAAAAGGATAGATATTATAATTGCATGTTATTAAAAGAAACAATGGCACCATTTGGGACTTCTGGAAAAAGGCATCAGCACATTTCCTGGTCAAAGATAGCTACGATTAACCATCGGGGAGAAAGACATTTGAAGGCCCAAGGGGACAGAAGACTGGTGGGGGTGGGGAGAAGGTGGTCAGAAAACGGGGAGGAAGGTGAGCGTGAGCCAGGCCTTTTCTTAAGGGGGAGTCCAGTTTCATGGCATTTGATGCTTGGAGGGGAACAGAGGGAGAAGCAGGGGCATTCATCCTGGCCTACTGCCACGCCTGTAAGAAATGCCCCTTCACGGCCCCCAGCCCTCAGCGAAGGCAGCCGTGTATGAGGGGCCCCACAGCAATGTCCTGGGAATCGGGAGGGGAGCTGAGTCCCACCCTCGGCAGGGGAAGGCAGGTAGGAAAAAAGCTCTAGGAGCTGCAGTGCCCGGGGAGCCCAAGGGTCAGGAGGTGAGCATGGGAGCGCTTGGTATTGGGGGATTTTCTGAAGTCTCAGGGGAAACCTCCCATAGGGGATGTTAGAGGCAACTTCTTGATGATCTCGAAGTACAGGGAGACCTCAGCTGACACCAGGTGACCCACAGTGCTACAAGTAATCCTCACAGTGACTCTGGCGTAGGCACTATTGCTCCTATTATATGGACGAGCAAACTGAATCTCAAAGAGTCTCGTGACGGGTGAGCCACAGAGCTGGGACCTGGTGATGGGCGAGCGGAAACTACTGGAGCCAGCCTCCAGGCTGCGCGCTCTGCGTCCTCCCCTAGAGAGGCCAGCGCTTTCCAGAGGAACCTAATTTCAGCCCAGGTCTCCTTTGAAAGAACAAGGGAAGTTCTAACCTTAAAATACCTGCCTGGAGGGAAAAAAATGCCACCCAAGTGCAACTCCTATAATGCTTGCTTTTGAAATGACTTAAAAATATCATTTTTAAAAAATGTCGTAGGGCTGTGCTTTTGCAAGCTTTGCCCCACCCTGTTCCCCGCTCGGTGTCCACTGCAGGCCTTTCAACCCACCAGCCCCACACCCCCGCCCAGAGGTGGCCCAGAGGGCAGGCCGAGGCAGAGCACGGCCAACTCACTCATGTAGCTGACTGCCGAGGTTTTCTTGGGCTTGGTGGGTCTGGGTGCCCTCGGTTGGACCCAGACATGTTTTTCTTCAGGAGCAGGAGCTGTTTCCACCTCGTTCATCTCGTCTGTTTCGGGGTTTTGGTGGTAGGTCTCTTCTTAACAGTGGCGAGAGAGAGAAAACAGCATACAAGATTCAACAAAAATGCACTTTGCGAGGGAAAAAAGCAATTTGAAAACTGAACTTGTTTGAGGTTTGGTTTTACAAAGAATCATTTCAGCTGCAAAGAGAAAGTTGCATTTCAGAACTGACCTGGCCAGGTGGAATTCTACTGGCCAGGATGAGATGGATAGGTTCTCTGCTCACTGTGTTTGCTTTGGACCCCAGAGCAGCTGGGCCGACCAGAGGTTAGAAGGCCCTGGCGCCCACACCTGGATTATCATAATGGGCTCTTGTCCCACCTCCTCCACAGAACCAACTGCCCAAGGAAGCGGCTTCGAGAAGCCGCCTCAGTCACTGGCCCAAAGCTGTCGCCGTCTCCCCTGCGGGCCCCCTACCCCAGGGTTTTCATCAGGGATGGGGTCTTCCTCATCGTGCACCCATCAGGGGCACAAGGACCAGTGGCAATGCTCTTAGGAGACACTGCCCCTCACCACCAGCACATTCTGGTCCCTTCTCTCCTGTTGTGAGTCAGAACCACGTGACCAACTCAGTTTCTTTCTCTGCACTGGAGTTTTGCTGTCCAATAATGTTGGAATCATCACATAGAAATATCCAAAGACCTAATTCTTGGTTAAAAACAAAAATGTAATTCACCAGGTCCCAAACTTTTCCCTACCCGAGGATATTACACATTATTATCTCCCCAACCATGACCGTGACACTCATGCATTGAAACACTTAAATTAACCAAACAAATTGCACTTATTAAACATCAGTTCACTTATTTTCCAGTTTTCATCCAGGAAGATAGTGAAAAACCGCCCAACAGGATCTGCACTCAGACCCCCAGGGCACCAAACTGTAAATTCCAGCCAAAGCAAAGACACCGGGGTGCGATTTTCGCTGGCTTGTGTGGCCTTATCAAAGAGGAACCATGAGCATCTCTGCCAGGACCCCTCTCCCCCTGTATTTACAGCACTCATCTCCCGTGCCCCACAGGCGTCTTGGGACCAGAGCTGGAAAGCCCTGCCTTCCAAGCTCCTCAAAGGAAAAAGACGACATGTGTTTGGGTAAGAACAATTTCAAGGAGAAGTAAGACAGCCCCCCCGCAGGCCTTTTTGTGGTTTTGGATTAAAATTCAAGTTTCATCAAATGTTCATCAACCGCTAAATCTTATTTCCACTTCTTAAAAGTAATGAGCTCTCGATAAAGAGCAGACCAAGCGTTTTGTGTCTACACAATAACAAACATCCAAGTGACGGGCAAATGAGTGATTCTCTGAGGCTTCCCAGGCTGGGGCACCCTGCAGTGTTTCAATGGCCAATTCACTACCCCACAGCCACCACCCCAGGCTAAGCCTGTCCCAGGAGGACAGCGGAAGGTGACAAGCACCCCTGAGCCCCAATTCTGTTCTCAGACATGCTCGTGGATCATCACATAGTGCTCCCGGCAGCACGGGCTGTTATCCCACCACTGTCTGCCTCGTCCACCAGCTATAAACTCCGGGAGACCAGGGGCCGGCCTGCTTCACACCCCACTGTACACCTGGCACCTGGCACATAGCAGTTGCTCAACAAAATTCGCTGAATGAATGAATAATCAAAAACCCCAGAGAATTGTCCCCTAAAGAAAAAAATATGTCCAGCAACAAAGACTAAAGACATTCAAGAGGGGAATCTCTGAAAGCACCATTGGTAGCAAAAGCTATAGGTGGAAACTTCAGGAAGACGCCGGGTTTGCAAAGGCTGCTGGACACGCGTCCGCTCTTCCTGTCAATGAGGCCCATTCAGGTTTGCCCTTTACTGAAAGCTGGAGCTGGCTCCGGAATAAGCCGGGTTTTCTTCCATTGGCCTTTAGGATGTTTATACCTCATAATCGCAGCTTTATTTAGCTGAATATGCTTTGGTAAAGCAGTCTAAAGCATTTGAGGGCTCACTATTTAAGAAAATGGGCAGACAGTCCTTGCCCTCAGACACACACACATGAAAAGTGCAGTGCTTACCCAGGGGACAGGCTGGACTTGAGCACATCCTAATGAAGGAGCCCTGTGCAGACCAGCGCAGGCCTGGGGACATTCTGTGCAGAGTTTGCTGCAAGGTTGCTCTACACACTGTCCAGCTCCAGGCCAGGGCTCTCGGGGCCCAGAGCTTCATGTACATAACTCTGCGGGTTCCCACCTCCTTCTAAAATTGCTGACAAAGCTCAGAGCTAACGTTTACTGAACACAGGCCAAGCGTTGGCTGGGCCTCCCTGGCATTTCCTCATGTCAACTCTGTTGCCATAGGAGACACGATCGGGCCCCATCTCAGAGAGGAGGAAACTGAGGCTCAGAGAGGCTAAGGGACCTGCCCGGGCTCGCACAGCCTGGAAGTGGCTGGGCTGGGAGTCAAACCGCCTTTCCCCAAAGCCCATGCCTTTTATCACCACACGGGGAGGGTCTGGGGGGAGGAAAACCTCTTTTTTAATATCCTTATCCCTGCTCCGTCTCCATTAGAGGTCAAGACCTTACCAGGCACCCTCAATAAGTGCTTATTAGGAGCTTATGCAGATAAGCTGCTTTAGAGCAGACTTTCTGCATGGTTAGCTAAGAAAATTGGGATGCCTGCCCAATGAAGTTGGGTATTTTCCACCAAAAATAAAGAAATAAGTACCTGAGGCTTCGTTGGGTGGGTCAACTGGCATCTAAGCTCTCTGTGTGCATTCGTTCTTTGAAAATGACTCTCTGGATATTTGGGGTATATTTACTCAAACAACATTCAGAACACCCTGCCACGTGCCCCTGGAGGCCCTGGAGTGAGCTGGCAGTTGAAATAACAGGGCAGGGTTCATGAGGAGTTTGGGGGGTCACAAGCACAGGGCAAGTGCACTGTCTGTGAAGTCCAGGAAGGCTCCCTGGAGGAGGGGATGACACCAGAGCCACCGCACATGATACACAACCCAGGGGACCAGGCACAAGCTCATCTATCAGAGCTGATTTTGCAGACAGAGCCATCCCCTCCCTTGGTGTCCAGAACGTTCTGTCCTCATTCCCCCTCCAGATGTCCCCCCCAAGTGGGCAGAGTCAGCTATGAACAGGTGGCCGGGGCAACAGAGCACCTGGCTCCAGAAAGGGTCTGGGACCCCCACTCTAGCCCACCTGCTCTTTACCCCGGAGCCCACCGGACTGCCCCGCAGGCAAGGTAACGGCACAGGGGCTGCTCCCTCCTGCCCACCCACCCCTGCCAGCGGAGCCCACACAGCCCTCTGCAAGGCCTCTTAGTTGCCATGAGGCTGCGGATGGAGCTATGAAAAAAACCAATTTCAACCACAACAGCATGGCCAGCCCCTTGGCCCAGGTAGGCCCCTCCTGGGTCATAACTTCTTGGATCCCGAGGAAATATTCCAAAACGTGAGAAATGCTTTAGGCACAAACACCTTGTGCTATTTATAGCAGCAGAAAAAGTGGAAACGTCTGAGATGGGCCAAAAGCAAACAAGGGGAGACGAGGCAGGACTCGCGCGGCCTCTGACAGCTCTGGCCCTGACTGCCGGGAGCGCGCCAAGCGTGGGTGCGGGGGGACCGACGCCCGCCTGCCCTTCCGGGCCGCCTCTGGCCAGGGAGCCCCTCGGAACATCCCGATGTTTGCTTTCGCCCTCTTGCTCAACTGTCCGTTTTGTAGCAAACCGCGGACACCGGCGGGCGAGGGGGCGCCTGGCGCGGGCGAGGGGGCGCCTGGCCCGGGCAGCCCGGGGTCTCCGGGGAGGAGGCCGCCAAGGGGCTGCGAGAGGGCGCGGGGAGGGTGACTCGGGTGGCCTGGCTTCCTTTTGCCATTTCGCAGAGTGCGTCCTATGACCCGGCCTGAGGGGAGAATCCACGCAAGGGCCTGGGGGCGTCTCCTACCTCGGTAGCACAAGTTGTTCCTGCAGCCGCCTCCGTAGCTGGGCGGGCACTGGGAACAGGGCCGGCCGTTTTTGTAGGGGGCTTCTCCAATCCAGTTCCCCCTGAGGACAGACCAGAAACACTGTCAGGAGGGGCCGCCACTAGAGACTGGGGACACGTCCTCTTCCCAGGCCCGCTCGGGCCCTGAGCAGTGATGGGTTGGGGGAGGTGTGCACTGTGCAAAGGGTGGAAGTCCTGGGCCCTTCTGTGCACAGAGAGCCCAGAGAATTCTAGAATCCCAGGATTCTACTGAAGGCAGCTACACGGTACCCTTCCACCTGACCCAGGGGCATCGGCAGTGTGTGTGTCCGTGAGGAAATACGCAACCCTAGACACAAGGGAGGACTTGGCTGGGGGCAGCGGCACCTTTATCCTGTCTCACTGCTGGCCCCGCGTCTACCTCCGTCGCCCCTCGCACACCCTGAACACCCGCGGCCCCGAAGCCCAACGCCTCGCGCGGAAAAGCCGCCAGGATCCCCTTAAACCATTTCTCAAATGGGCAAAGCCAGCTTGTTCCAGCGACAGCTCACGTCCACCGAGCTCTTGCCACACACCTGGCCCTGGTCTCTGCACTTCACCGTGTTCCCCATGGATCCTCCCAGCACCCAGGGGGGCGGGCTAGAATCCAACCCTTCTGCAGGGGAGGACACTGAAGCACAGAGAGGTGAAGCGACTTGTCCACGGTCACACAGTGAGTGAGTGGTGGGGCTGGGACTTGAACCCAGGCTGTCAGGCTCGGAGCCTCTGGCACACTGTGCTCTAGGGGCTGGGCCAAAGGTCCCTCTGTGGGTCATGGTGCCATCCACCTCCCTCTGGCGTCCCCAGGGCAGGAAAGCTGGAGGCTGCTCCATCAGACTCCTCAAGGGCCAGGTAGCAGGTGGTGAGCAGACCTCCCGAGCCCCTCCTGCAGCGCCTGGGCCTTCAGCAGTGCTAGCTGGAACCCTGAGTGACTGAGGACCAGTCTCTGTGATTCATTCTAGAAACTTCCTTCCTGGCTACCCAATCATCATTGGTTTACTCAATAGAGAGATTCGGGGCCTGTCCTGTGTCTGGTGAGGCTTAGTAGGTTTCCCCAGACTATTGTGGCCCCTACGTGGGCACGTCCTGCTCCCTCCAGCCCAGTCCTCCCTTGTCTAGGGTTGCATATTTCCTCAAGACACACATGCTGCCGATGGCCCTGGGTCAGCGCTAACACTTGGAGTTGGCCTTCGAGGGCTGGCTGGGATGGACCACCTCCTGAAGCACCACCACTGCGCTCCCCTCACACGCGAGGCCCTCGAGACACAAGCCCGGAATCAAATGTGAGCCCTGCACCACAGCCGCTGTCCCCTCCCTGGTGCCTGGGGCGGTGTCTGGCACAGCCCAAGGCTCCAACTTTCTCTCTTCCAGAAAGAGGCCATGGACAGTGTGGAATCTCATGCAGCGACCAATGGGGAAGAGCCAGTGGACACACAACATCATGGATGAATCTCACACATGTGACGCTGAGCAAAAGACCAGGTGGGGCAGAGAGAGTGCTGTAAGGGACGTAGGGCCCCACTCAGGTGGGGCTCCAAACCAGACACAACTGATCCGTGGGGAAAGAGGTTAGGATGGTATCACTTTGGGGGACACCATGGTGCCTTCTGGGGTTCTGGAAATATTCTCTATCCAGATCTGGATGGCAGTTACACCAGTATATACCTATTACTATGGACTGAATGTGTGTGTGCCCCCCAAATTCACATTGTGAAGCCCTAACCCCCAATGTGACTGTATCTGGAGATAGGGCCTTGATGAAACTAATTAAGGCTGAGTGAGGCCAACAGTGGGGTTCTGATCCAATAGGATCTGTGTCCTTATCCCTCACTGCCATGTGAAGACATGGCAAGAAGGTGGCCATCTGCGAGCCAGGGAGAGCCCTCGCCACAGCCCGACCCTGCTGGACCTTGATTAAAGAGTCAAATCAAATTATTCCCCACTCTCCACCTGCCGCTCTGCCAGGAATTCCACCAGCTCGGAGGGGGCCTGCGTCTCTCGCCAGCGATGACGTAACCCCCCGGCTCTTATCCGTGTGGGCTGCTGAGACGCTGCCACCACAGGCGTGCCAGATGGTTTCTGGAGAGCTCCTACTTTCCTCCAAACCTCAGCCATCCCCCCTTCATCCCACCTTCTCTTGGCCACTGCTGACCCAAACCAAATAAATGAGATCATTCCCGTTTCACTCAGTCACTGGGCAAACATGCCCCGGGGCCCACCGTGCAAGGCACGGGCGAGGACAGAGGCAGCCTCGGCCAGCGTGCAAACCGCAGGCTGTGAACCGGACAAGCGGTTTTCCGTGAATCAGCACGTTTGTCTGATGAGCAATCGAGATGCATGAGTAAAAGGTTGAAGGACACACTGACGGTATAAGGATGCTACGGACGGGCGCTATGATAGGAAGACGGAGGTGGTCCCTCTCAGGAGGGCAAACATGAAAAACCAGGTTTGGTGTGAACAAGTGTTTTCTAGGGTGCTATCCTTTGCACGTTTTCAGAGAAAAAATAATAATAACACCACTACAGCAGACTCTGCTGGTTGCCCAGCCAACAGCTATTCCTGCTTCCTTTGCTCAGGTGGCCCCCGAGGATGACTTGCAAAGCCAGTTGGGCAATCTTATTCCCCTGTATCTGTGATTAGTTTAGTTCTGGTCAATGATACAAGGAGAAAGTGTTCCAGGGATGAGAAAGGCCTCAGGAGAGAGCCTCTTACCATTCTCCTTCCTTTTGCTTGGGAAGATGTGATGCCGGTGCTCTGCAGCCATCTTGGGACCATGAGATAAAGATGGTACAGTGGGAAGACAGAAAGAGCCTGAGTTCTCACTGACACTGCGGAGCTATTAAGCTAACCCAGACACACCAAACTCTAGCCTCCCTGTTATGTGAGATAATGAAAAGACCTACAACCATGTCAACTTGTCCTTACTTTGGAGAGTAATTGCAGACGAGGTAGACCGCATTCTCCCAAACATCTCCCCAGACGTTCATCCTCTGGCAGGTGTTCACAGCACAGCCAACTTTGTTGGTGGTGGCCCAAACTATCTGAAAAGACGACATCATGTCACAGCTTGAGAGACAAGGCACACCAGGGCAACTTAATCTGGCCTGGATCTATAAAGTGCTGGCACTAAAGGGCTATGTGGTGAAAGGTTGAAGGAGCAGATCTTTTTCCCTAACCCATTAAAGATACGGGCATTTCTTTAAAAAACAAACCAAACAAAAACCACACACACAATGAAAACGCCCCAGCAACGTAAAACTGCCATAGAAGTTTCTAGGGCTTACTCTGTTTCTGACCTTGCTGTGAACTGGTAACAAACAGCTTGTTCTACCAGCTATACTTTGAGTAGCACCAAATTAAAGAAAAATATTAAGGTTTTATGGATTTGGCAACAATCCCAGGGTGGGGGGAGATGAATGACTGGGTTTGGGGTGCAGGGCTGAGGTTGTGGCCGTTGCCAAGTTACCTGTGTGTAGTGTGTGCACATGGCCCCCGAGCACCTCTCCGGACACCAGGGGTTGCACTCATGGGGGTACGGGTAGGTGTAGTCCTTAACCTCGTCGTACCAGGACTGCACGTGGAACCCGGGAGAGCGATACCTAGGGGGCAGAAACAGCTTGTCATATCCTGGCAACCACACTCCCCCCTCCCGCCCCCCACCCCGGAGACAGCAGAAGTGGGGGGGCCGGCTGTGGGGGATGGTGCTGCATCGGGGCAATAGCCCCCAACTCTACCCAGCACCTGGTAAAGGGCTTGAAACCAGAAAGGTGGCCGTATACCACATGTGTGTGCAGGGAATTCTTAGCTGGCTCTCAATGAGTCCTTTTTTATGTTAATTAAGTATTTATTTTCCTGTGCATTGCAAATGGGCTGCATTAGAGCCCATGAACCCCATATTTCACAGATACTACTGCTCAAGATAAAACTTAAGACGTGAGTGCATTTAAAGTCGATGCAGAGAAAAATATTAATTAAAAAATTGAAGAGGTGATACACAGAGAGGACGCCAGCTACGGCAGGGGAGTCTAAAAGTTGGAAAATGGGGGACAGGGCAGAGGGGTCCCTGTCACCTCCCAGAGAGGAGCCTCTGGCCTCGCATTTCTGTAACACCATGACCAGCTTCATTCCCTCAGCTGCTGGGGGACCCAAGGACCCAGATACAAAGCAAAAAACTCATTCAAGAGAAGCCTCCAAGTATGCAGAGCTTTGCAGTCAGGTGGACAAACACTTTTGAAAACTTTTTATTTAGGATTTTATCAGCTAGCGCTCCTACCTTGCCCCCCACCCCCCGCCTCACCCACTCCCCACAGTGAGGAGGCCCGACCACCACTGACAGCTCCTGGGGAAGTGGCTGGCTGTACTTCTCCCTGGACGTCTTCTGTGAGGTCATAGCTTGGTGGCCACCACCCCCTTGCTTCAGCCCCGGCTGCCAGATCGGCACCAGTGTGGTTTCGTGTTGTTTTTGAGACATGGTCTCTCTCAGTTGTGTGGGCTAGAGTGCAGTGGTGTCATCCTAGCTCACCATAACCTCAAACTCCTGGGTTCAAGTGATCCTCCTGCCTCAGCCTCCTGAGTAGCTAGAATTACAGGTACTGGCTAATTTTTCTATTTTTTTGTAGAGATGGGGTCTCACTATGTTGCCCAGGCTGGTCTTGAACTCCTGGCCTCAAGCGATCTTCCTGCCTTGGCCTCCCAAAGTGCTGGGATTACAGGCGTGAGGCACCACGCTGGCCCCATTGTGTTTTTTTAAACAAGGAAAGAAAATTAATAGAATGCAAGTCCACGGTCACACTGTCACCAGGAAGTGCAAACAAAGTGGTTTCAATAAAGAGACAACTCGCCGGGGAAATGACCATGTGTAAGAGCGATGTGGTCAGCGAGGCAGTTAGAGGTCTTGTAACAATTACTGTTTGGACCCACTGCAAATAGCAGTGGTTGGCGACATGCCCGAGAAACGGCCTCCCTCCCTGGGGCCGGCCTGGGGAAAGACGTGTGCACAGTGAGCAGCTACGGAGCAGGAGCAAACGTCTCCTGTCTCCTCCCCAGACTCAAGGTCACTGGGGCACTGGTGCTGGTGCAGCTGTGGGGAAATGACCCTCTGGGGCCACCCCTGGGGCGTGCAGAGGGAGGAGGCTCTTTTGGAGAGCAAGTTAGCAAAATTCTTTGAGAAGGAGGAAAAACTCTTTATGACCTTTGACCCATCAATCCTACTCTTCAGGAGTTACTCGACTATATAAGCCAAATGAGCCAAAACAGAAAAATACAAGAACCGAGCTGCGACAGTGGAATGGCTCCATGTTTGGTCTTCCTGCCAACGACCACCAGGCGGCCTTCACAGGGTGGTGATCACGACAGCTCCATAACAGAAAACTTTCTGATATTGTAAAAGTCAGAAAAGAAAAGATTTCAGAGCTGCCTGGGCTACAGTTACAAGTACGTCAAAATATGTTGGCATTCAGCCAAGTGCTACAAGGGAGCCCAGAAAAATGAGAAGAGCTGAACCAGGCTGGTGGAATTATAGGTTTTTCCCCCTTCAGACATTTTCTTTTAATGTTATTGTAAAATTGTTTTTATACAAAGTGAAATTCACCAAAGGAAAAACCGCACTGTTGCTCTGCGCCCATGAAGTCGTGCCTCTCAACCCATCGTGACACCTGCTCCGGTTTGTCCTGAAAACTCACTGATGCAAAGGACGCTGTGGCTGCTTGTGGCCAAACGAAAGCCCAGCCTAGGAAATGTCTTCGTTTGAAGTGAAAGCAAGCCTAACCCACATTGACAGGGTATTTAAAGTCTAGTCCAACTCTTCAATAAATAGGTGAAACAGAAGCAGATCCTAGGCCCCAGATGGGTCTGAGGATATGAATTCAGGCCTTTGGGCTCAGCACGCTCACTGGCTAGTCCTTATGTTCTAATTGGTCATTAGCGGTTATCCTGGCTGTGCTCAAGAGACATTTTCTCTACTCTCCCCCTAAGGAAACCAGGCCTCAGCCCCAGGGAGGGGACTTCCAGCCTCTCTGGGTGCATGGACACATGGTCCAGGTTAACTCTGGGGAAGGCCAGTCAGCTACATTTAATAGACAACTGTCAACACCTCCCCCGGGAAAGGGGACAAAAGCACTGCCAGACCAAGAAACCTCAGAGGTCCACAGGGGTCAGTGAGCTTCCCAATGGCTGGACAGATGACAGGGGATGGTGAGGAGCACCTTCCCAGCTAGGTGGGACGTGGCTTGGTCTTAAACGGTGAGCAGAACCCAGATGCACCGTGGCAGAGGAGACAGCAATGACCCACCACAACAAGCGCAGATGTCCCCAGCTCACCCACCAGCTCCTGCCTGGCAGCAGCAACTAGGGCTCAAGAACCCTCTACAGAGGTGGAGTGGAAAACCCAAGCTCCATGAACCCTAATCCAATCACCAGTGTCTGGGTCAGCCACCCAGTTGCCATATGTTTTGTCAGTTACTCAGACATGTTCCTGGGGGCTCAGCCTCAGTTTCCCCACATGCCAATGGGATGGGTGTTCTCTCTCTCTCTCTCTGTCCCCCCTGCAACTCTCTGAGGGCTAATTTTGATAATGGACACAGGCACCAAGCCCAGCACAGAGAAGGGGCTCGGCCGTGGCAGCCAGTTCACAAGTAGGGGGACCATGGCAGCTGGGGGGGAGCTGGCAGCTCTTACCTGCCCCAGTGGACGGCCAGGTTCTGCCCGATGGACACCAGCAGACCGGTGGGCCCGTGCTCCCAGATGCACTCGTGGGCCCATGCCGCCGCAGACTTCTCCAGCTCTTCATCCCAGGTCTGCAGGAACAGGAGAAACAGGGCCAGGAGGTCAGGATCAGGAAGGGGCGTCAGAAACGAGAACATAGCAACTCCCCAGCCTGGGCTCCGTGAGCCTGCAGCTGTTTTCAGCTGCTGTGACGCTGGGTCCTAAAGTAGCAAGTGGGAGTGGCAGCTCTGCAAAGGGCCAGAGGCACCAGCTCCAGGGCCGCGTCCCTCTGTCTTGGCCTCAGTGCGCACGATTCGCGAGAGGCCATGCTGAATGACCACGGCGCATAACGCCACAGTCTGCATGGAAGAAAAGGGGACCGTCTACAGGGTCCTCAGTACGCCCTGTCCTGGGGGCCTGGAGGCCCAGCCCAGTGAGCGTGGCTTCCTTTCCTCCAATGTGTAGCAGGTGCACCAGGCCTTGGACCTTATCTGAATACTTTCATTGCATTCTAATAGTGGGGCTTTGAAGTAGATATTCTCATCCCCATTGCACAGTCAAGAAAATCAAGGCTCAGAGAAGCATCATCATTTGCTCAGGATCCTACAGCCGCCGGTTTCACAACCAGGATCTGAAAGGTGTGCGGGAAGCTGGACTCTGCGCTCTCTGCATGAGTGTGGTTATGCGTTGGCCACCGCAAATAATCTAACTCTGTTCCCAGGTCAGGGGATGGGAATCACACGTTATCCGTGAGGCACAGGTCATGGTTCAGAACACCAGCCCCGGAATGGCATGTGAACCTATGTATTTGCCCTCCCTGAGGCTCAATTTCCTCAACTGCAACACGGGCATGCTGGTGCCCCTCCCTGTGAGCGGTCACGGGGGATGGAGTGCGCCAGTGCCCGACCCGGGGCCTGGATGCAGTCAGTGCGTGCGTCCCTCCCGCCCCCACGCTCACGCATGCAAGGAAAAGCAACCGAGGGCTCCCACGGCGTATTCGAGGTTCTCACTGGCCTCCCATGGGAGAACACAGCAATAAAAGTGCCAAGATTACTGGGTACGTATTTCAGTTTGGGAAGATGAAAAATTTCGTTAGACAGATGGTGGTGATGGTTGCACAACAGTGTGAATGTACTTACTGCTACTGAACTTCACGCTTAAAAATGGTTAAAATGGTAAATTGTATGGTATGTGTATCTTACCACAATAAAAAAGAAATGACCAAAAAAGGTCTTCAGCTTGCCTGGCCCTGTTCCCCTCCCGCACGGCCATCCTGAACCAGGGCGGCTGGGCAGGGGTCCGGGCCAGACTCTAGATGGGCTCTGCAGCCTGCCCTGCTGCCAGAACACACGTAACTCCTCAGGAAAGGGCACGTGAGCAAAGCGAGTGTCATTTCTATGGAGGAACAGATGCCCAGAGGCCCCTGGATGTGGCCGTGGCACCTCCTCCCACGAGTCCTGTGGACAGACGCTCCAGCTCCGGGGAGGCAGGGGCCATCCTCTCGCTCTGCGCGACCCCAGCCCCCAGCACATAGTAGGCGCTCAAGCAAGACTGTCCTGGCACAGCCCCACTAGAAGCTGTTAAACCAACCACAGGACCTCCCAGTGGGGAGCATCCTAAAGCTGCCCCACTACTCCTCAAGGTCCAAGAAGCAAGTCCTGCCCTCAGGCAGATGCCTCCGGTGTCCTGGGTCACACCCCTTGACCCACCTCCCACTTTAGAAGCAGTGGCCACTCTGGGCATGCTCAGACTCATCTCTTGCCGACAGTGCCCCACCTTTAGTGTCCACCAAGCACTGTGCCACTTTCTGCCTCCGATCTTCCTCCAATGCTGCAGGAGCCCCTGGCCTGTGCCCACACACAGCCTGAAATGGGGGAGTGAGCACCCCCCAAGTGACCCTAGGCCACTGGTGGACAGGCCTGTGGATAAATGCAACCACCTCCCGCCTTCCAGAGGGTGCACCAACTTCTGCACCCTTCCCTCGGCAGATCCCGGCACACCTGAGCCCTCACTCCCACCGCACCACCCCCACAGCGCACCCTGATGTTGGACTGACTCCTTCCTGTCCTCTGGACTCCTAGATCGCCGCCCAAGTAAACCACCTGCACCCGAGTCCTGCCTGGGGCTCTTCTCAGGGGAGCCCAAACTAAGACACCCCCTCAGACCACAATCTGGGTGTGGGCTCTAGCCCTGCGTGCCTAGTTCCACAGGCCACTTGGCTTTGCTGGGCCTCGGCTCCTCGTCTGCAGAAACGAAAGCCGTCCTGGTCGCCTCTCGTGTTGTGCCGAGGATGAAATGAAATCACACAGGGAGACGCAGCGTCTGGCCCGAGGCGGATGGCAGCAGCCACTGCTCTGAACTAGATTTTCTCAGACTCAGTCCGTTCACACTTCTGACTGTCCCCAAGACCTTCGCTGCACACCTGCCCCTTCACCCGAGAAGACTGGCTCCCTCACGGCACTGATGACACCCAGGGTCGAGGGTGGCGGGTGCTCATGGGCCGCTCCTCTGTGCCCCACACTCTCTGTCTCCCAGCGGTTCTGTGAAAGATGCTGCCTCCCATCTTACAGGTGAGGAGACTGAGGCTCAGGGAAGCTACAGGACCCACCTCAGGGTGACACAGCCGGTAAGTGCACTTAGACTCAGCTCTGTCTTACCTCCAACATCAGTGGCTCCTGCTCAGGCATGTCCCTACACCTGCCACCACCCTCCCCCTGCCCTAAGATGCTGCATCTCTCCAAGCAGGGGCACTCCTGATGCTCCATGAAAGGAAAGACACCGTCCTCATGGAGAGGTGGGCAGGCGGACTGGGGGTGCAGCTGACACATACACCAAGACCCTTCTAGAAATGGCTAGCTAAGGCCCTTCCCACGGCAGCGTTAACTATTTTGACCATCTCCCCAAAATAATGCACGTGTGCATGCGGCCCAGCTCACCAGGCTCACTCCTGCCTCACCGGCCTCCCCAACTCCCACGGGCCTGTCATCTCCCACGCAGCCTGCACTTTCCCAGCTGAGGACCCCCCACTAGTCCGTGTCCTTCTGCAGCGAAGGCACAGGTGGACATTCTTTACTCCCTCAAAGGGACAACAGGAGAAGGGAGACAACAGTTCAGGGAGGGGTGGTGGTGACATTGCTTGCACTGGGTGGGCCTGGGGAGGGTGCCAGACTCTGCCCCGGGCTGGCCATGTGACTTTGGGCAAGTGGCTCCACCTCTCTGTGCCTCCGTTTCCTCATCTCAAAATGGGTTAACGATACCTGTTGGAATACGACTTGGGGGAAGGTTAAGCAAGAGCACAAGCCTCCGGTGAGGTACAAACTAGCCCTCCGTAAACGGCACCTCCATATTAAGGAAGTTAACTTTCTGGAGCACCTACTATGTGCTGGGGCAGTGCTGGGCCCTGTACCTCTGAAGCTGCCATTGTCTGAACACCTGCCGCTTGTCAGAGCTGTCCTACAAACATTTGTGTCATTTTCTTATTTAATTCCCACAACAAGGCCTTGAGCTATATTTTATTTTCACAAAGTTGCTGACAAAAAAACAAATCTTGAGGCTCAGAGAGGTTAAGGAACTTATCTGAGGTCACACAACCAGGAATTAGAACTGTAACAGCCCAGTTTGTCTGGCTTCCAAGGGGGCTGTTTGTGCTCGACACACTGTCACCAAGTGCTGGACCCACCTCAGTAAATAATAAGAGCTACTAAAATAATAATGACAGCCACTAAAATTATTATTTTAATACAATTAACGTTTACTTAGGACTTACGCATTTTCTCATTGCCTCCTCCAACAATCCCAGGAGAAAGGGTTTTATCGTTCCCATTGTGCAGGTGAGGAATACAGAGAGGCTAAGTAATCCACCCAAAGTCACACAGCTCGCAAGTGGCAGAGCTGGGACCAGAACCAGGCAGGCTGGGTCCAGAGACTGTCTACTCATAAAACCTCAGAACGGGGTGTCTTAACTCTTTGGAGTTTTAAAATCTGCCTTTCAGTGCTGGGGCTATTTCAAAGGACTGTGGCTTGAAGAGGGAGCAGAAAGGGTTGAGCAGGAAGCCACATTTTCAAGACACTTTCTCGAATCAGAACCACTCGTTTGGGTGGGAAGCAGAGCAGGCGGGCAGCGCAGGGCTGGGGAGCTGGGCCCCGACGGCCTGCTCTCCCTGGAGGGCCCCCTGCTCGGAGGTGGCCCCGACGACATCCACTGAGGCTCAGCCTCCCCGACAGGCGGGCCACTGAGACCAAACGACCCAAATCCCAACTCCAGGCCTGAAATATCACAGAGCACATAAACAGGCAACACGAAAGGCCCACTACGGCTGCCCTGGCAGCCTGGCCCTCCCTGCCGCGCGTAAGTTCCTTTCACTTGCGCTAAATCTTGCGTAAAACCACGAGGAAAGCACAGTGCAGTGAGGACAAGACCAGCACGAACCAAGCCCGCTCCCCACAGGGAGGCAGGAAGCATCTGGGGCCCCAGCGCTGCGCGGGTGGGACGTCTGACCAGCCTCTCCGTGCCCCGTCCCTTTGGCTCCTCACGAAGCAGCCCTCCCTACGGGAAGCATCTTGCAGCAAGCCCACTCTGCTCCCAGAAACCGGAGGTGACAAAGACTTAAACGGGAGAGAGAGCGTGTGGCGTGTGTTCGGGCTGAAGCAGGCGAAGGGGCGGCTCGGGGCGCTGAGGCTTGCGAGCTCTTCCGGCCTCTGCTCCGCCCCTTTAGAAACAGCCCCTAGAAGGGGGTCACCTCTGATTCCTGGAGCCTTTAGCACAGTGGGTTCAGACTTTGCAGAAAAAGGGAGAAAAAGCAGCATAACCAGGCAGCCGAGTGTCACCAAGACCTGCGGGCAACGTCTCCTGGGGCCTCCCAAATGGTTCTTTCTTCTTCATTTTCCACCCCCCACCTGCCCCCTGTCACCCCCCACCTGCCTGAACGAACTGCCTCCTGACGCCTCCCTGCTTCACGCTGGGCCCCCAGTCGTCCCCCACTGCACGGCGGCAGCAGCAGCAGCGTTTCAAAGTCGTAAGTGTATCCTCTCCCCCTCAAAACCCTGTATCTCATAGAATAAAACGCAGACCCCTCACCTGGCCTCAAAGCCCTGTGTGATTTGCCCCTGCTCGCCTCTCCGACCTCTTCCAACGGCCTCACTCCCTCAGAAATGGGCCATGGCCCCACCGGCTCTCTGAGAGCTCCTCTGAGGCCCCACGCTTTTCTCCCCCTTAAGCAAAGAGATGCAGGAGGCCGTGGTGGCTTTAGAACCCTCTGTTCCCTGTGCCCAGAACACCCTTCCCTGCACACTCACTCGCTCGATCATTCTCTCTCTTTGGGTCTAAATGCAAACGCCTCTTCCAGAGCGGCCCCTCCCCACACCTCAGTTGTGATCAAGTTTCTCCCACCCCCAAGATCCTTTCTTCCAGCTTCCCGTATTTCTTCATCATATTCTGCACGACTCATAATTATGTCTCCTCCCAGGATCTAGGACAGTGCCTGGCATACAGGAGGTGCTCCATAGATACCTCCTGGCTACACTAGTCTTTAGGTTCCATGAGGACAGAGACCACATCTGTTTTGTCCACCTCTTTGTATCAATAATCTGTGTGCTGCACCCGTGGGAGGTGCTCAAGAAATACATAGAATTAACCAGTTAATTAAATCCCAGGTGTGTAGAATACAGGGAAGCGGAGGAGGGAGACCAGGCACCTTCTACCCACTCATCCAATAAATATTTAGTAAGTGCCTCATATGTGCAGGTTTTGGGGACAGGCAGGCTGTCTTTGAATCAAAGCGTCACCATTTACACTTGTGTGGTTTGTGCAACTCCTTTAAAGTTAACCTTGCTGAGCCTTGGTTTTCTCACCTTGGAGACAGTGCTGGTCCTTGTCTTCCAGGATTGCCACCCGGGTTAGACAGGACACCACTCACATGGTACACAATAGCCACTCAGCACTCGTGTCATGACCCAAGCCCCCACACAGCTTTGTGGGGGGAACACACAGCCCCCTGCCCTGGGTGCTCCTCTGGCAGCATCCCCCAGGCAGGGGTGCCAATGGGCCGACTCAGCCCATGACAAAGGAACGTGACCACACATGAGAATGCATCATCTTTACCAAAGCAATCACCTTGGGGGGCCATGGGTGCATTCCAAAGACAATGGCTAAATGCCCCAAAGTGGCAAATACTCAGTCTCTGAGGGAGACCTGGATTTTTTTAAAAGCCACTCAGAGCCGATGGATGAACAAGGTGGAGCCTCCTGCCCCCTAACAGGTTGTGATCCGTTTCCCTGTGGTTTTGAAAAACTGGCCAGGAAGGAAGTTTCCACACTGGACCTAGGGGACAAATGGCAACACCCCCCAACCACACCTGGAAAGCCCACCCAAGAGCCCAGGAGGGTTGACCTCAGCTGCCTTCTGTTACCATTAGCTCCTTCCCAGGTTGGCAAAAGCAGGCCTCAAGATGAGGAAGCATAAACAGAGAGGCTATGTCATCTGCCCAGAGTCACACAGCTGGCAAGTAGAGCTGGGACCTGAACCCAGGCAGGCTGGCTCCTGGTTGGGTCCTGCCCTGGCATCCAACCACCATCCCAGGGAGGATGGGGGCGGAGTCTGCACCTAAAGCACCCAAAAAATCTACCCCAACTTTCTATACTTTTAACCTTAAAAAGTCTGCATGAGCTGCTCAATGCATTAGTATTTTGAAAGAGTGCCACATTTCCTCCTAAAATTAGTGCAACCCCTTTGGAATAAATGCCTGGACAATTTTCTTGAGGGGAAAAAAGAGGCAGTTTTGTAATGCATTCCCAAAGGACAACCCTGCTCAGTGGCTCTGCCCGGACAGGCAGCCCACCGGGCCGAGATCTCGTGTGTCCCAGGTGAGCAACAATGAGGGGCTCACAGGCACGTGGGGTGGTCTCTGACCACGAGGGCCACAGCTGTCAAAGCAAAGTGAGAATGACCACCGTGTCCAGAGGAAGGCGGGGAGCGGTGCCGTGGCCTGGGAGGAAGGTCACACGGGATGAGGGCAAGGCCCCGGGGAGGGACCAGCCCAAGAAAGGGTGCAGTGGCTGCCCCTGCAGAGCATCTTCAGGGGACGTGGCCAACCTCTCTGGTGGAAGCAAGGGGAGAGAACAGAGCTGTCAAGACAGACAAGGGCTTCTAGGAGAAAGCGTCGCATGCCAGGCAAGAAGCACGTGGGCTCCATCCTGGACACCAAGGCCCCAGGAGGTGCCAGAGCAGGAGAAAGGCTGCAAGGAAGTGAAGATTCAGTACGAGAAATATGATCACAGGATTCAGAATGAGTCAGAACAGCGTGTGAGGGGAGACGATTAACCCCCCTGCCCTGCCCCGGGCCCCAGGACTGTGGCAGAGACAGGAGGAAGACAGAGGACAGAAAATGCTGGAGAAAGAGTCCCTGGTACCTGGCGGGGGGCAAATTGAACGTGGAGTGGCAGCTGAGAGCATGGGCCCCGGAGTCAGCTGAGCGTGGGTTCAGGTCCTGGCTCTGCCACTTACCAGCTGTGGCCTGTGTCCTAATCTACAAAATGGCGAAAATAGCAGCACCTACTTCACAGGCTGGGAGAATGGCAGAATGGTACTGTCAGGGGTGTCAGAGGGGAGATTACTTTCGGGGTAAGGTGTGGTTAAAAGTTTTCTCTCTGGCCCGTTAGACCTATATGGTCCAATTTGGTAGCCACTAGCCACATGGAGCTGCTTAAATTTAAGTTAATTAAAATGAAATCAAATTAAAAATTGAGTTCCTCCGTCACACTGGCCACATTTCAAGTGCTCCAAGGTCCCCCATGGGTAATGGCCACCACATCGGACAGAGCTCCCCATCATTAAGAACATCCTCCTGGGTCGTGTGGCCTTGGACCCAAGGACATCCAAGTAGACGCTTCCACTGGACCCTGCAGATACATGCGGGAAGGCGGGGCCGGAGCCGGACGGAGACTTGGGGACACTAGTTGCCCTGCACGCCTGAGCCTGGGTTTCTCCAGGTCCCAAGGGGACTGTCCCCTGCCCCTCCTCTGCTGTCTCCTCTTGGACACAGCCCATTTCCCTTCCACTCAGCCACCCGGAGCTGCTGGGACGAGGCGTGGCCAGTGCTGCAGCCCGGGGAGGACAGGGTCCGTGCCGGCCTCTGTGGCAGCTGCTCCTTTCACGAGAACCACGCGAGTGAGGACTTTCAAAGTGGAAACTGTGGCTCAAACTGGCTACAGAGCCGTCAAGGTCACATGGCTAGCACAAGGCAGAGCTGGGACAGGCATCAGCAAAGCCCTGCCCTTGGCCCCTGCCTCTCTGCCTCCAGGAGCCCTGGCAGGAAAGGCAGGGCTAGGCTCCGGGCTGAGCCACAAAGGGGTGACACTCAGGACTCAGAAAGGAGGTGGGCTTTGCAAGGGGAGCACTGTTTTGGCAGAGTGCCAAGAATGCAGCCAGGGATCCTCTCTTGCCAGAGAAGACCCTGTGCCAGCCACCACCCCCTGACTGGGGGACAGAACAGGGTGTTGGCCCAGGCCTCCCAGCCCTGGGCGCCAACAGTGCACTCACCATGTACTCCATGTTGGAGGCCGGAGGGTACACCTGGCCGCGCAATTTGTTGTGAAGCATGAGGATCTCCTCCTTGTCCGCCCTGGGGATGGCCCTTCGTGCTCGGGAGTGTGGCTCGGCCTGCTGGTACCTGCTGAGCAACTCCTCCAGCCGGGTGACATTGGGCAGGAAGTAGCCTTGGGCTCCGCAGACCAGCAACACCAGCCCCAGGGGGATGACACCGCCCAGGACGCAGCTCATGGCTCCACGCCTGTGGCAACAGCGGGGTGACAGGGCAGCCGGGGCTCCTAAGGCAAGGCTGGGCGCTCAGGGCTCTGAAAGGAAGCAGAGGGCAGGGTGGGGAGAAGACGAGTTAGTGAGGGAGCAGCCGCTGCGCTGGAGCAGGAGGACGCTTTCCATTTTGCAGGCGTGGAAGCTGAGGCTCGCAGAAGCTGAACCACCAAGGGCCCACACACAGGAATTGGTGGAGCTGGGATTTACGCCAAGGGTTTCCAGCAAGGCGAGCTGTCTGGATTCCAAAGAGGATATTCTGGGATAGTTTCTTCTGGACTCAAGTTCTCCTTGGGGGAGTCACCATGTTTTCTAATTTTGAGTCAGCATTTCTTATGCGTCCAGGACTCAGGTAGATCCACGGCATGGATTGACTTCTGTCTCCTGCTCCCAAAAAGCATTGATAAAGTCATTTCACATCACCAAAGGGGGTGCCACGCACCAACGTTAATAGCAAACTTCTCATTCCTGTGAAGTGAGACTCAGTTTACCAAAAGTGGTTGACAGGCCCCATCAGATCCACCCCTGCACCCCTCTTACCATGGCCCTCCATGACATGTCAGTGGTTCATACGGGTAATTAGTATGCAATGGCCACAAATCAGGATGGCTGCTTGTTATTGACCATGTCCAGACAGGTGTTAGTTAATTTCCCAGAATTTGGCAGATCTCCTTGGTTTGATAAAACCACCAGCAAGGCTGAGGGGACAGAGAGAAGATGGTGGCCCAGAACTCTGGACCTTCATGGTCTTGTCTTTGACCTGCACTTCCTGAGTGTTCCTGGAATCCCTAGCCCTGACATGCTGGGGCTGGGTGGCCATGGGACATGGTCCCCAGGTTACTTTGCTTGGGATTTGCCCCTCTCAGAGACCCATGGTACCCACTGCCTTATTAAAGGCACTGAGCATGTCTGCAATAAAGAAAACTTTCTAACTTTTATTACCCCAGTCTTACAAATGTACAAATTTTCAAATGCCAAGGGCAGAATTTTATCAGGTGAATTTCTGCTATGTCTTTTATTCCTTCAGAAAACCCTTCATAAGCACCTACATGGGCTGGTCACCTTATTTATGTCATTTCTAATCATTGTGACAAACCAGGAGGTCGGTCTGTTATCATCCCCATTTTACAGATAAGGAAGCTGAGGCTTAGCTGGTGACGAGAAGAGCCTGGCCACCCTACTATCAAGCAGCGGTGCTGAGACTTGAACTGATGATTCTGAAGACCCAGAATTTTCTAGCAAGCTACCTTGGTTCCTATGTCAACTGTCTCACAAGCCATAGACCTCCTCCTCCTGGCTTGTCATTTGAAAAATATATGCTGTTTGTCCAAGAAGACAAGGAAGGGCTTGAATGCCTTACTCCCGAGGGAGACCTTGACCTATTGTGTGCAGGACCCTGGGGTAGCAACTAGGCACACAAAGATGAAGAGGACACCATCCCTGGCCTCAGGGAGCTCACAGTTGGGTCAGGCAGAAAGAGAAGGAAACCGCAGTCCCCACATAGCAGGACGGTGCTGACTGACGACCGTGCAGAGGTCTCGGGGGCCAGGGGAAGGGGCTCTGCCTGGATGGGAAGGGTGGTGGCCATGCCTCAAACTGGCCCGTCTGGGACCCTGAGGGGCTCGGTTCTTGGAACAAAAGCCTTCCCTAGTCCTCACCCTCATAGCAACAACCAGGTTTGTACTTGTCACGTTGGCTGGGACTGCAAAATGGCAGCCAAAGGAGGGCGTCCTTAGGGGTGGACACGGATGGAGATCGAGACAGGCTTCCCAGGAAGCAGAAACGCTGGCACCAGGAGCAGAGTGCGGGCCAAAGAGCTATGGGAACGCTGCGGTTCCCGTCTCTGACCCCCTGGCAACTCTCCAGGGTCCTGACCGACGAGCCTCCGCCTCGGATAAAAATAACCCCAGTGCAAAGAGCAGAGGCTTGGCTTGCTTTGTAGTGGGGAGACGCGGCTGCCCTCCTCAGAAGGCAGAGCCTACGGACGCGTGGGGAGGACCTCTGTGCACTCCCCAGCGGGAATCAAACCAAGAATGCAGAATTCCTCAGAGTCCCCAGTCTCTCTCTCAGGTTAGTCACACCACCATATACGAACATTTCCTGCTGCAGCTGGCGAGGCTCAAAGGAGAGGCCAGAAAACTCTGACGTCAGGTTAAGATTTGAGAGGGCAGGAATCGACTCGCTGGGTGTCCCCTTGGCATCACAATGACGCTTGATCTGTTTTACTCCACGCTTGAGTAAAGGGACCCCCAGAGGCATGAAGCATAAACTGCTTATGTGACTCTACTGTGACCCAAGTGGATTAAAACCCAGTTCTGATTTAAATAACCAATGGGCACAACTCAGATGGCTGTCAGTTGGGGACAGGTAGATAAATTGTGCACAGGGGTGGGGGCGTTGTGCAGTGGAATATTATACAGCAGATAAAACGGGTGGGCTCAGACACAAAAATCTCAAACATGGTGGTGAGTTAAAAAAGCAAGTTGTAGAATATTATGCTAATGACACTACTTATGTAAATTTTAAAACAAACCATATTTTGTAAAAATTATGTATATATGTATATGTACAAATACACATGTAGGTGTGTTTGTATGTGTAAGTATATGCATATGGGGGGGGTGTGTGTATGTGTGTAATAAAGCCAGGACTGAATTCAGACCAAGTTCATGGTGGGGTTTGACTCCAGGGTAGAAAATAGAATTGGGGGAGAGAATATGATAGGCTTCATTTCTATCTTTAATATCTTATTTCTGTTTTTAAAATCTCAAACAAATACAGCAAAATGTGGACATCTGTTCATGTTTGATGAACAGGCCTAATGGGCAGGGACTTCGAGATGGTGACCATAGTGCGGCATCTTCAGGGGCAGGGCCTCCACCGTAGGCCTATCCTATCCTTTGTACTTGTCCATTTTCTATTGTTTTAAAGTAGTACAGGTTGAATAACACTTGCCCGAAATGCTTGGGACCATATGTTTTGGATTTTGGATTTTTTCAGATTTTGGAATATCTGCATATACATAACGAGATTATCTTGGGGATGGGATGCAAATATAAGTGTGAAATTCGTTTGTGTTTCATACATATCTTATACACAAAGCCTAAAGGTAATTTTATACAATATTTTAAATAGTTTGTGCATGAAACAAAGTTTTGACTGCATCCCATCACATGAGGTCAGGTGTGGAGTTTTCCACACGTGGCCTCATTTCAGTGCTCAAAAAGTTTCGAATTTTGGCGCATTTCAGATTTTGGATTTTTGGATTAGGGATGCCCTGAACTTAACAAAATAAAACAAAATACCAAAGCATGAAAACACAATGAAACAAACGCTGGTTCCAAATGCAACCTTCAGCATGTTCTCCTAAACAGCCCCTGCCTTATTCCAAGAGCTTCTACAAGCTGCCTTCATTTTGCATGTCAAAGGGACTTATGTGGCTTAGAGGCTGATCCCCCCTCTCAAGGATTACAAAGGGAATTTGCAAAGTCTCAGGTGGAGCTTTAGAGTTGGGGGGACCCCAGAATTCAGCCAAAGCTCCACACTGGAACAGAACACAAGGAAAAGGAGAAGAAAGGTAGTTTCTCCCAGTGCCTTCCTGACTTCACACAAGTTGCGGCCTGGGAGACGCAGGCTTGCCCTTGGCCAAGCCATTCACAGCATCACGCTGGTGGCACGCTGGTGGCACACCAGTACTATTGGGTCTGAAAGTGGTTTGGCCTGGTTAGGGCCCAGGGGACTTGGGGGGTCCCTGCCTGGGAGGGGACAAGGCCGGGATCTGGATGACTCCTGCTAAGTTTGGGCTGTAGGAGAACACTGAAGATTTTAAGTAGAAAAGTAATCATAAAAGGGCCAGCGTCTCATTCAGGTCTATACTCCCAGAGCCCAGTGAGGTGCTTGGGCACATAGGAAACAAGCACGTGGTTATGGGCTGAGTTGTGTTTCCCCTAAATTCACATGCTGAAGCCCTAACCCCCAAGACCTCAGAACGTGACTGTATTTGGAGATCAGGCCTTTAAAGAGGTGATCAGGGTGAAGTCATACGGGTGGGTCCTGATCCAATCTGACCAGCATCCTTATAAGAAGAAGAGATTAGGACACAGACATTGTACAGAGGGATGACCATGTGAGGACACAGGGAGAAGATGACTGTCCGCAGGCCACAGAGAGACCAACCCTGCCAGCACCTTGATCTTGGACTTCCGGCCTCCAGAACTGTGAGAAAATAAATTCCTGTTGTTGAAGCCAGTCTGTGGTGCTTTGCTACAGCAGGCCTAACAGACTAATACCCCCCTCAGATAAGACACGATAAACAGGACTGTTTCCAAATCCCTCACCGGCTGTTGTATGGAAGGAGGCTGAGGCAAGGGTCCCGTCAAAGCAACAGCCCACGGGCCGGGGCCCAGCACGCTCAGCGGGCACTGGCCGTGCAGCCCCCACAGCCAGAGCAGCTCAACAGAACTGGGCCGAAGCACTTCTGCCCCTTCCCACTGACAACTAAAAACACAAACTTTTTCCAAACGAGACAAACACACTGTCCAAGGCCACCTGGGGCTTACCCACGCCGAGAAATTGCTCTTGCTGGGAAACCTCGAGGCCACGGGGCTACACTGGAGAAGACCCACACCTGCCCATCGCTCTGGGAGCGCCTCACCCCATTCTCTCATTGAGAGAGAGAGGTTTACCCAGAGGTAACCTGGTTACCCAGAGGTTACCCAGAGGTTACCTCCTGGTTACCCAGAGGTTTGGGTTCTACCACCCCCATTCTACCGATGAGGAGACTGAGGCCTGTAGAGTTAAAGAACTTGCCCATGGCAAGCAGAGTCCGGGGCTGGAGCACAGCTCCATCTGCCCTCAGGGTCCATGTGTGTCCTTTGTCTAAGGCCACCCTGCTTTCCCTGGGAGTGGGCTTCCCTCAGACTGAAAACTCCCCACCTCCTCCCCACCGTGCACGGGAAGGGACTCCCAAAAGCAAAATAACCAAATCTTGCACTAAAGTCCTCTACACCCTTCTCCATCTCCTGGGAAGGCTGCTTGCTGGGCTTGGTGGCCTCCTGGGTCACACTGTAGCTCTGTCAATGAGAAGGGACCAGTGTGTCACCCCCACGGGAGATGACAGAAACCTTTATATCATGGCAATGTGTCACCAAAACAAACCCCCCTCATCGGCACCCTCCGCCCTCCGTCTGCCCACATGCCTTTGACTCTAATGGGATGAGCTGACCTCTGACCCCCAGTGCCTGCAAATGCTCTACAGAGCACTTTCCAGCTGCTGAGGCCCCCGCTGTTTTCCTAACGTCCTGGAAGAGCTTGCATTTTGGTGGGTCCCCCTGAGCTCACTTTGGTACCTGGGGAGCAAGGCCCATGCTCTTTTGCTCCCCGATTGCCCAGGTTTGCCCAATGCAAGCATCACTTCTAGAGAAACCCTCCTCCACTCTGGCAGCCCTGGCCGCTTACCAGTAATGAAATATCCGCCGTGGGCTGCGGTACAACATAGCAGAAATGCTCTCTGGAAGATTCTGTTCTCCTTTGCCAGAGTTGCAAAACTGAGCCCATAAAACCACAAGTGAGATAACAGCTCCAAGATCTCATGAGAGCACATCAGATATCAGGACACCACGGAGGCTGGGAGGGGAACCACAAAGCTTTCAAGTCCCAGGGTCAATGGCAAGAGCCATGCCTGGCAAATCAATGTTGTAGGAGTCCAGTTTCTCCGGCATTGCCCAGAGCTTTGAAATACATGTTGACTCTGCCAGGGAGATAGCTGTTTTCAGCCCCATTTTACAGAAAATGAAACTGAGTCCGAGAGACATTAACTGGTATTTGTGAGGTTGCGTGGCTAGATTAAGACTTGAAATCAAGCTTTCCAAAGCTTGGGGAACTTTCAACACACCTCTGCTGTAATCTTAACTCTCCCACCACCACCCTCCGCCCTAGCCAAGGCTTTGTGGACATTTAGGGGATCAGCAAATCCTTGTGTTCCAAATCTAGCAGTCAAGGAAGTTTCCTTGACTGTTATCTCCCGGGCGACGCCACTATCATGTTCAACACTCTGAAGTGGGTGAGAGAAGGGAACTCGGTCTAAGTTCAATGCGTCATCTCGCCTGGGCTGCCTTTGCCTTGTGTTTAGGAAAGTCTGCCAGAAAGATGAATCTTAAGACTAAGCCTGTCAGCCGTCGGCTCCAAGACTGTGCCAAATCCCTGCTTTTGCACATGCTGTTCCCACAGCTCATGCCATGACCCCGACATGCCTCCCTCCCCTGCCCAAGCCGGGCAGATTAATTTCTGTTCATCACTAAGACTCAGCTCAAGGGTCACTGCTTCCTAGAAGCCCCGAGCTTAATCACACCCGCAGACCTGTCGGTCTTGTTCACCGCTGCATTGCCAGTGTCTGACAAGCCGGTGTTCAATAAATATTTACGGAATGAATGTGCAGCTCCCCTCCTCCTCCCCACCAGATCAGAAGAGCCATATGAGGGCTATGCATGATTTTGGCTTCTTCTTTACTGACCACAGCACAGGCACTCAGGGAGGAGAGACCCGGGTTCTGTTCCCGACATTGCCCCGCACCAGCTGCATGGCCCTGGACACAGCATTTCCCTTCTCTGGGTCCACACTTACAAGGTAGAGGGGAGTTCCAGGCCCTACGCCTATAACAATGATGATGACGCTACACGCCCCACAAGCAGTTGTTCGAAGGAATTTTAGAGGGCTGGGATCAGTAACGTGGAATGCAGTGAAGAGACAACCCTCTCTTCATCGTATTATCTCAAAGCCCCACTGTTACCTTAACAAAATCCAATTTTTAAAAATCCTGTTACACGTCCAATGCTTAGGGGGAAATCTCAGTATATGCCTTGAGTGTCAGCCATTTCCCAGCTTTCTGAGGAAGCAGGTTCCATGACATCGGGGTTAATGTCAACCACCCGGCCAGAAGCCATCATCACACAAATGTACTTGGTAAATCCTGCTGATGACAATTACCCGGTCAGATGCCATTTCTGTCATGAAGCTCTATCCCCTTCCATGGCTCAAGCTCAGCTGAGTCGACAGGCCCGTGCGTGTCCCTCAGCCCTAGGACTCACCCCTGGACTGTGTCTGCTCGGACTATTTTCCTCCTCACCTAGACTAGGAGCTTCTGAAGGGCTGGAGCCAGTGGTGCACTAATAAATGCGTAACAATCAACTTCAAGACAAACAAACAAACAACAAACCCTGATTAGTAGTGTTTGCCGATTCCCTTGGTGTAAATACTCCCATCATCACCAATCTCAAGCAACCAACGCGAAGTCACTGAACTTGGACTTTCTGGAAAGAGATTCCCAACAGCACACCATTATGAGGTCTTTCCATCATGCCGATCCCACAGACACCACTAACCTCAGGGGCAGAGATAATAGTAAAATGTAGTAAAAAATGAAGAAGTGATAAGTTTTGAGTGTTTATTACCTTTATTTTACATGTAAGTTTTCATAATTTAACGTTTAATGATGGCTGCATTTAACTGGTTCACAACCCTTCTGAAAATGTAACTATCAGCTCTCACAAGCTGGTATGAGCCGGCTGTAGCACACCCCTGGCTGGCACTGAGTCTTGTTCAATTTTTTCATTACCCATGACCCAGCCAAGGCTTGATGGGGTGGGAGAGGCAGTGGACCCTCTACTCCCAGGCCCCCACACTTCATGCTCTCCACAAACTATAGCATCACTGCGATTATTAGCCCTATTTTACAGATGAGGAAACTGAGGCTCAAAAAAGACGAGCACCTTGCCCACAGTCATACAGAATGCCCGGGACAGGGTTGATTTATTCATCATGCTCTGATCACTTACCGACCCTGTCTCGTCTACACAGTGATTCTCCAAAATGTCAGGGCAACCCTGACCTCCTGCCCCATGTCATTCAGCTGTCACACTGCCCACATGACATCAGCTGACCCTAAAAGGCTGGGGGATGGGGAGAACTGTCCCCCAGGCTCTGTTGTTCCTCAGAAGTAAAAAAGGAGAACTCAAAATTCGGATAAGAGGCCAAGGACAGATCACAGTCGTATCCACAAACCACCCAGAAATTGCAGGAATGAGGTGGCGGCTGGGAGGAGGAACCCTCCCCCCCCACACCCAGTGGGTCTCTGGCAGATCCCAGGACTGAGCAGAACATCCTGTTAGGAGCGCCTGGGTAAGTACCAGACAGTGAGTGGGGCCCCAGCTCCCCTCCTCCATTGCATCCCAGCAGTTTTCCTTAAGCCGTTCTGGACAGGATTAGGGCCAGACGTGAGGCAGGCAACAGTGGCTCCCTCCCTTATCACCCCACCCTGGGCTCCCCACAGCCAGGACAGCCAACAGCCCGCCCGGCTCAGTGGCGATGCCAGCCCACAGGCACCTTCTTTCCTCCTGTCTCCTCAGGAAAAGATACAGCCTTATGGGATTTATGGGACAATGTGTCTAGATGCTTAATCAAACAAATGCACTATACAAAACCCATTCGAATTTTTTAATACTATGCTGAGAACATACAAAATGCTGGACAAAAAGAATGATCATTCAACAAACACTTATTTAATCTACTTTGTGCAAAAAAAGAACTGAAAATCCAGTGCGTTCAATGCAAGCCAAGATAAAATGTAAGAAAAGCCACTTTAAAGTAATTGGATAATAGAGTAATACGTTCTTAACATACGCAGGACATAACTCTTGGGGCTCATTCCTCCCTTCTTGCAGACGTGTGGATGTTTCCCTGGAAACAGTGTTCCCAGCAAAGCTTTAAAAGATAAACGGCAGGAGACCTCCATCTCCAAAGGGAAGGAAATTATTGACTCCCAGAAGGCAGTGTAGAGAAGCCTGGACATTGGGTCAGCCCTGGGTTCGAATTCCGCCTCCACCACACAGGGCTGAGCAATGAGGCTGGGGAGGGAGGGCAAGGACTACACAGAATGGTGTTTATAAAGGGCTCAGTGACAGACTTCCAGGAACTTAAGGGTCTTTAATGACTGTTTCTTTCCCTTCTCCTCCAGGGTGAATTCATCCCTGATCATCTCTGCTCCAGGTGCCTGACATGTACAACTCACTGGTATTGGGTGGCGGCAGCAACGATGAGTCAAGACATCCACACTGCTCTGCAGATGAAAATCCAAGGGCAAACCCTTATGGAGTTGTTGGCATCAGTAAGAGAACAAGACAGACAGTAAGTATGGCAGTGACAGGTAAGTAGAAAAAGTCTTAGACACCAACCCTGGGAAACACGATGGCGAATGTTGGGCAGAGGTGGGCAGCTGGGCCATTCTGGTTGGGGTGGACAGCTAGGTCCCTGTGAGATCTTGAGGAAAAGGGACTCCAGGCAGCAGGAACTGCCAGGACAAAGACTTGGAGGTGGTTATGGTCTGGCCACGTCCGAGGACAGGCACAAAGCCAGTGGACCAGGGAACAGTGGGCTGGCAGAGGCAGCCAGCGCCAGGTAGGGAGGGGCCTTGAAGGTCTGAGTCTTGATTTTACTATGAACACAGAGGGCCCCTGGGGGAATTAAGCCTGTGGTGATAGGGTCTGATTTGTTTTTGAAAGCCCGTTGGCCTGCAACAGCACAGACAAACCTCACAGACATAATGTTGAACAAAAGAAGCCAGACTCTGATGATTAAACATGCATGTTTCCATTTATGTAAAGTTCAAAACCAGGCAAAACCAGACTACACCAGGAAAAGTCTGGAAATGGTCTCCCTTGGTGGGTGCGGGGCAGTGGGGCATCTGGGGGCTGCCCGGCTCTGCGGCTTGACGGGGCTGCAGCACTCTGTGGAATTGCATCTGCAATGCACAGTCTCGTGCACGCCTCTCTAGTGTGTTGAGCGTCAATAAAAAGTTAAAAGCAAAAAGGAGTTTGACGTCACTCTGACCTCTGTTTGAAGATTGGATTAAGACGGCAGGAGTGGCTGAAGGAGAACACAGCACTGTGCAAGGGAACATCCCAGGGCTTTCCCTCGGGAGTTCAGTGCGGAGACAGGCCTGGGCCCTGGGCACACACAGCCTTCAAAGCAAAGCAAAGCAAAGCAAAGCAAAGCAAAGCAAAGCAAAGCAAAACGTGTAGGAGCCCAGATAAAGCCCGGCCAGCTGGCGGGGGCCTCCCACTTGGACCAGTGCACTGACTCTCCCAGACAGGGACCAGTTCAGCCCAAGTCTGAGAGAGCACTTTGTCCAGCGATGCCAAAGTCCAGCTGGAAATATCTTCTCAGTCCCAGGGCAGCCCAAGCCTTGCAGGTCCCTGGGAGTAAACAGCATTTTCAGCAGTGGGTGCTTCCCTCTGGAGAACAGGCTGGCTGTGTTGGGAGCTGGCTTGGGCTACGGGGGAGGGACAGCAGAGATGATGGACACACACGTAATAGATGTGTTTTAAATGCCCTTGAGGAAACAGCTCATTCCTTCAGGGGTGACTTTTAGGGGTTATAAATAGATACACATAGCAGGCTGGTCCTGGGCACACAGGGGCACGAAATATGCTCTGATGGAATTTGCTGGAATCCTTGGGACACTTGCTCAGGCCCCAGAGTATCGGGAATTACAGCCCTTAGCACAAAGTACCAACAAGCTGAGCATTCTTCCAGAAGAAAGGCTTATAAATACACCAACAGCTTGTTCCTAAGGGGCCTCTCTGGAGGGCAGCGGTCTTTTAGCACCAGGCCACTCACTCCATTCTTGCGATGTGACTTCTCTCTGGTCACACCAGGCCCTGTAACCAGAACCATGCATACAGCTTCACGTCTACCCCCACTAGCCAGCCCCCCATACCCCATCTTTGTGCCAGGGCCCTAGGGTAAGCCTTAATCAGCTTTCTAAGGCAGTGGGGCTCACACTTGAGCCTGCACCAGACAGTGCTAGATGTCTTGTTAAAATAGATTGCGGGCCCCACCCCCATAGCTTCCGATTCCAGTTGGGTGGGGCCTGAAAACGTGCATTTCTATGGTTACCCAGGTGCTGCTGCTGCTGCTACTGCTGGTCCAGGGATCCTACTTTGAGAACCACTGCTCTAGGCTATAATAGCCTCTCTAATCTCCCCCTTCCCTACCTCGATCCAGCGCTTCCCAAACCTCAACCCTTTACATCCCCCATTCCCAAGTTTTGGCCGTCTTCCTACCATCTACCTACATGAGTACATGTTTCGTATTTTTATGGAAGGTGGCTTGCTTTTGGGGTTCCAAGAAATTTACTTTAAAAAGGTAACTTTCTATCACTGTCATGCACAGAGAACCTGATCACTGCTGCCATGAATGGAAGGCAAGAGTAAAATTAAACACGAAGAAAACAGAACAAAGTTATCTCTTCCCCCTAGGTGCTGAAAATTTGTTATATAGGATGTTCGCTCTTCGTTTTAAAGGGAGATCAGGGTGTGCGAGGGGTGTTAGGGACATATGGCACCACCTGAGACTTTCGCCTCACCGTAAGCAGAAAGACCAGCAGAGAACCGCTGGGTCTGCGCGCATGCTCAGTCACCGTGGGGACCACCAGATGGGCCCCGCGCACTTTGGAGTGACAGCTCATTCAGTCAGTCTGAGAACATGCCAGCTAGATGCCAGCTCCCATCCTAGAGCAATCTGGGGGGGCTTTGTCTTATCCAAAATAATTTTGGGGCAGGGTCAGTTCCAGGATCACTTGACTGCAAGCAAAACGGAAGTGTGATTCTTTTCTCTCTTGGGATATTGCCATTCTGCACTCAAAATAAAACATGTTCCAGAAATTGGGATTGAAAATGTGGGATTTCATAATTTCTAGCTTTTTAAAATGACGGTCTGGAAGTTGCACAACCCTCATTCGGACTTTCTTCCCCTCCGACTCTGTGGTTTTTGTCTAAGCTGACGCAGCAGTCGAGACAATCAAAGAAGAGAAATCTCCCGCGGGCTGGACCATAATGTCCTCACAGCCTTGAAAGGGGGGGTTCTGTCTAGAAGTACCCACAATTGCACAGCCTGGGCTACAGAGCAAGGCTCCCCAAGCACAACGTCTCAGACAGGATTCTCTGCCAGTTGCTGCTGTGACCCAGGTGGAATGCCAACACTGCCCACAAGACACCCAGATGCTGGGGTTTCCCTACACTTACGACAAAGGGCCTCAACACATTCTGGAACGAGATGAGCTGAGTCGATGCTTCCTCAAGAAGAAAGCCCAAAAAGAGGGCACACGTTCCTCAATAACTTAAACATAAAGTTACCATATGACCCAGCAATTTGACTCCTAGGAATATACCCAAGAGAAATAAAAACATACACCCACATAAAACCTCGTATACAGATGTTCACAGCAGAACTATTCACAAAATCCAAATCCAGGTGGAAACAGCCCAAACTTCCATCAGTGGAAGAATGAATAAACAAAATGTGGTCTATTTAGCTTTGCGCAGAGGCAGTATCGTAGCCAATGAGGTTTATCCGAGGCGCGATTATCGATAATTGAAAGCTTTTCCCAAAATGTGGTCTATTCATACAATGGAATATTATTCAGCCATAAAAAAGGAAGGAAGTACTAGCCCATGCTGTGGTGTGGATGAACCTTGAAAACATGATGCTCAGTGGAAGAGGCCAGACTCAAAACACCATGTATTATATGATTCCACGTATATAAAATGTCAAGAATAAGTAACTCCAGACACAGAAAGCAGATGAGCTGCTGCCAGAGGCTGGAGGGAGGGGGTGGGGAGTGACTGCTGATGGGGGTGGGGTTTTCTTATGGGATGATGAAAATGTTCTGGAACTAGATAGTGGCGATGGTTGCACAACCCTGCAAATGTACTAAATGCCACTGAATTGCATACTTTGACATGGTTAAAAGGATAAATTTTATGTTTATGTGTATTTTGCCACAATAAAAATCTTTTTGGGGGAACAAAAAAGAAAAAAAAGAACATGGCCTGTCCTATCAACCACCACCCAGATTTTTCCCGACCTGACCCTGCCTGTCCCAGCACAGAGCGTGCTCCATTTAGGACTTTACAATGTGCTCTGAGTCCCCATTCCATGAAGGTCTGAGCATCTATTCCACTCAATAAACTGAGGATGAAGTGAAATAAAATTATGCCCGGGTTTATTTTCCTTTCTTGACAAGCCATCAGTCCCTTTGAGTGATGCTGGGTTTGCACATCTGGGACTGATCAAAACCCAGCAAGTTTGCATGCACACACGCGCGCGTGCACGCGCGTGCGCGTGCACACACACACACACACACACACACACACAAAAAGCCTCCTGAGTCAGGCACAGGCAGACACACAGGCACCTCCCATATACAGCAAATTACGCTGGTGACAGAGAAAAGAAACATTCCACGTCCCACAAGGCCAAAGAGGTCAGTGTTGGGGTCCTGCCTCTAAAAATTTTCAAATGCAACCTACAAAAGGCCATATATTCTACCTGGGGTCTTTAAGAAATGAAGTGCAGGGCCTTTAAGGGGCCCCACACTCTCCTTCTCTGGCTCCAGGCTTCCTCTGTCGAGCCCACTCTCCTCTCCAGGTCCAGAGGCGGGACTCTGGGAGCCAGCACTGATCTGGGCCCCGGGGCAGGGCTCTCAGTGGGTACAGACCAGTACCTGTCAGCAGAGTTGAGCCCAAGCCCAGAGTCAGCACCTCCTTCCAGCTCCACCCCTAACCAGGGCCAGGGACCCAGATCCCTGCCAGCAATTAAAAGCACCCACGTGGCATGAGATGCCTTAACTAGTAGTAAGCGCTGCCATGACAGTCATGTGGCTCGTCATTGGACAAGCACCTTCTCCTAGAATCTGAGGCAGGATCCGGCCAGGATGGCAGCTCCACCCCACCCTGGCTGTGTCATGTTGGGTTCATGCCTTAATCATTCTGAGCCTTGGTTTACTCCTGTAAAAAGTGCCCAGCTCAGAGCATCCAGTGAGACCATCCATGAAAACCCTGGGCACATCTGGTCTGTAGTAAGTTCCGAATAAATGTTAGCTGCTGGTATTACTATAAATGTTATCATTACTCTTCCTACTCTTACATCTTTTAAGGGACTCTGCAAAAATCAAAATCACCCTCTGTTTCTCCTCCCTGGGAACATCATCCAGCTGTTTTACCTGGACCCCCTCTCAGACAAAACAATACCTGTGCGAAGGTCGGGTTTAGAGGTGGAGCTGACAGCAGGCAGAGACGTGTCTGAAAGGAAGCAGGGCCCAGAGATCAAGAGTGCAGGGTCTGGAGCCAGACCCACCTGGGGAGAGCATCCCACCCCAGCTGAGGGGTCTTGCCTTGCTGAGTCTCAATTTCCTCAGCTGTGAGATGGGAACAGGAGGCCTACTGCCCAGGTGTGCTGTATGGATGATAATGCAGGTAAAGTGCATAGCACGGGCCTCGTGCCTGCCACATAGGCAATACAGCCCCAAACCTCCTCCTCCTTCTCCTGTGTGGAAACAGCTATATAAAGGGCATAAGCAGCAAATCAAGGGTACACAATCCAAAGAGCCCTGGGATGGTCAACAGTCACAACACAAAGAGCCCTGGGATGGTCAACAGTCCCAATCTATGGGAGAGAGGGCACACCTGCATGGTTCCACAGGACTCTGATCTCTCGACCCCAGACCCTGGATGGGACAGCAGGCTCACCCCATTCTACCAGGGCAAGGGGTCCAAAGGCTCAAAGGGGAAACTCACAAACCCACTCTTGGTTGCAAGGCAAGCTGGGCACTTGTACAAGCTCCCAGAGAGCACAAGCTCTCTTGGCCGGAGCAGCAACTCACCTTTTGGCTGAAAGACACCCAATTCAAGTCAGACTGCAATGGGCAGGCATCAGCTAAACCTTCCTGGCTTGTCCACCAACCCAGCCCTTGGCAAGGGTGGCTCTGGCTCTGCACTGCATGAGGGGCTGGATGTAGCTCTCTCCATCCGGGGCAGCTGATCTCCCCAGGACTCCAGAGCAAGCCCTCAGCTCCAGTACAAGGAGTTATGCAGATGCCCACTCTGGCTAAAGAGACCCAGGAATGTGTTCCCCGAAACTTCAGGAACTCTGGCATGGCCCCACACCTGAACACATCCATCCGAAGCTTTGAAGGCAGACAGAGCCCTGGCTCTGCCTAGACAACTCACTTTACCTCTCTGACTCTCAGCATCTTCATCCAAAATATGGGAAGAAGAAGGCTACCTTGCAGGTTTGTTGCAAGTGAAATCATAGAGATATGGCCCTGTAAACTGCAGAGCAGAATGCACATGCCACTAGATCACCCAGCCCTCCCCATGTGGGTAAAACACATTCTAATGCCTGCCACATCCATGCCATCAGCTTCCCATTTACTGACACCCACCGCGAACACAGGAACGCAACAAATGCTAGAGAATTGCACAAGGAAGGCAAAAGAGTATACAGCCTCCACGGAGCACAGATCTGCTGTCAGACCGGCTTTGAATCCCGGCTCCTTGGCCGCCTAGCTGTGAGGGCCTGGCAAATGGCTTGCCCTCGCTGAGCCTCAGTTTCTTCACCTGTAAAAGGGCATGCCGCAAAGCAGGGTTCCGAGACGCAAGTGGAGCACGCAGCGCCTGCACACAGTAAGCCCTCAGAGGCGGCAACTGCCCTGGTTACTCCAGCTCCTCGAGATTAGGAAGAGCGGATCTCAGTTTGCAAAAAGGAGAGGACTTACCTCCGCAGGGCTCCCGTCACCGCCTAGCCGGCGTCTCCTGTCGAGCAGCGGCGGGGCACGGCGGGGCACGGAACACCGCGAAAGCCGAGGCACGCGAGTGAGTTCTGGGGCCCACAGCGCCGCCTTTTGTAGGCCGCGCGGAGCCCGGAGGCCACGCCCCCCAGCGGCTGGCGGCGCTGATAGGGCAGCGCAGCCCGGCCCCGCCCCGGCCCGGCCCCGGGCCCCGCCCCGCGGGCTCCGGGAGCGAAGGGGGCGCGGGGGGCGCCGCGGGGGCGCGGGGGAGGGAGCGACGCGCGGGTTTCCTCGCCGGGACCCCGCAAGAATAGTTTCGCTGAGCGCTGACTGCGCGCCGCGCAGCGTCGAGCACTTTCCCCCGGAGCTTTGCAAATTTGCCAAATCCCAGCTGTGCGGCTCAACTGGGAAGTGGGAGGTGGGAGGCGACCTCGCAGGATCGTAGCAAATGAAGCGGGCAAGCGCTAGGCTGTGTAGACTGTGGCGCAGAATACACATGTGCTGAGTGGAAAGTGTCACTCGTCTCACACACACACACACTCGGGTCCAAGCCACGCGCTTCACCTTCACGATGCCAGCAGTGTCCGCAGAAGCCCGGGAGGTGGAAATTACCCCATTTCACAGATCAGGTTCACACCTCTCTCTGACTACATTTTGCCCAGAGGCACTCAGCATCCTAAACCTGTGCGGGGATGTACATAAATCAATTGAGAGCCAGAAAAAGTCACCTCTGAAATGTGTAAATCCAAGTCCCTTGGCAGGCGAGGAAACAGGCTGGAAGGGCTGAGGGACTCCTCCGTGCCGCCCTCTGGGTCGCGTAATGTGGACCTGCTGTCTGCAGCGTGGTGCTGGGGGCGCGGGGCGGGAGGGAGCTTTCCGCGTTGCTTGTCCCTGCCCCAGACGCTGGAATTAGCTCATCCGTCATCAACTCCTCCCGCGAAAACCCACGCAGTCGGTGTGTGCCACACCAGGCCCCCTGCGGATGCCAGCCTGGGCAGAGCACGCAGGGGAAACAGGATGGGAACGGGCAGGACAGGACGACAGAAGACCACATGTGTGACATGGACTCAACCGGAAACCCTTGCCCAAGACTCTGGTGCAGCTCAAATGCAGAAAAAGAATGACGCAGATGTTCTCTTCTGTCTCTTTCCCCGTTTCTTTTACTTTTCTTTCTCCTCTCAGTTTTTGAAGCATCATTCTCAGATCAACTTTCATTCATCTAATACTTATTAAGCACCTACTATGGGCTGGGCCCTGTTTCGAGCAAGATTCATCAGTGAATAAGACTGTTCCAGAACAGTCCTTGGCTTGACAAAGGACAAACCCAAGGGGAGAGGAGATTTGTGTTAACAGATGCTTCTAGGTACCTGGCCCCACAAGCATCCTCCTGCCAAATCCTCCCCACCCCCAACAACCCTCTGAGGTTGGGACTGTTATCAGCCCCACTTTTCCAATGAGGGAATGGGGCACAGAGACTGTAAGTCACTTTTCCAAGGCCACACAGCTCCCAAATGGAGGAAATGGTATTTGAACTCACATTCTTGCCCACTCAGCTGCCACTCCCTGTGACCTTTAAACCCTTGGTGCAGGGGAATGGAATACGCTGGTTCCCCACTTCATACCCACCCCAGCAAAGGGGAAGGGAAGCTACATAGACTCAGATTTTTCCTGAGCCCTTCATTTGAATGGGGGGTGGGTGGTTGTTAATAATGAAACCACAACTTTGCTAATCCAACCTCCACCAGCTTAGAGATGCTTTTTATGGCAACCCTGCAGGCTCCTTGCTGGCCCAGGATGGGTCTAGGGACACCCTTCCCAGCCCAGACATTCCAGGGACACCGTTGGCAGAGCTGCAACCAGAGACACTCTGCTCTGCAAGCCTGGTATCCCAAAGCTGAGCTGCCAACTCCTGTCCAGCCTGGCCGCCGCTGCCCCAGCTTCAGAACATTCCAGACCCTTGCCCCTCCTCTCCCTCAGTTTCTCCCTCCCTCTCCCTCTGTGGTCTCCTGCTTCTCACCCCCCAGGCCTGACCCTGCCCACCACTGCCGCTGACATCCAGGAGCACTTCTACATGCCAGGCGCTGTGCGCAGGGCTTCACAGGCACCGGATGGTGAAGTCTCACAACCCAGTGGGGGGGGGACAATTATTGGCCCTATTTCATAGATGGGGAAACTGAGGCTTGGGCAGGTGAAGGCACTTGTCCAAGGTCACTTGGCTGTTCAGTGGAGGTGGAGGGACTCCAACTCAGGCAATCCAGTGCCAGAGTCCATGCAAGGGTCTGTATGTTTGTGTCTCCCCAAAACTCACATGTTGAAACCCAATCACTAACATGATGGTATTAGGAAGTGGGGCCTCTGGGGAGGTGATTAGGTCAGGAGGGTGCAGCCCTCATGAATGGGATCAGTATTCTTATAAAGGAGGCCCCTGAGAGCTCCCTTGCCCCTTGCACCATGTGAGGACACAGCGGGAAGTCACCACCTATGAACCAGGAAGGGGGTCCTCAGCAGACACTGAATCTACCAGCACCTTGATCTTGACTTCTCAGCCTCCAGAACTGTGAGATAAATTTCCACTGTTTATAAGCCACCCAGTCTATGGTATTTTGCAGTCCAAATAGACTAAGACAGACCATGACCTTGGCCTCTAAACCATGTAACCTGAGGGGATTAGGGGGTTTGGCTTTGGGGCAATATGAACCCATTGGACATTTAGGAGCTATTTCATTTTTCTTTAATATTTCAGAGGAGCTAAATAAATAAATTTCTCAAATGGCATGTTATAGTTACTCTTTCTGAGTAACAAATTATCCCAAAATGTAGTGGCTTAAAACAACCATTTTTTTATTTTGCTCATAATTGTGTAGATCAAGACTCTGGGAGAAGTTCAGCAGGATAGTCCTTCCTTAGGGTCCCTCATGCACTTGCAGTCAGATGCTGGCTGGGGCTGCAGACATCTGAAGGCTTGACTGGGCTGGACATCCAAGCTGGTTCAGCCATGGGGCTGGGAGCTCCCCGGGGGCTGCTAACTGCAGTGTCTCCACGTGGCCTTTCCAGCATGGCAGTCTCAGAGGAGTCACACTTCTCACGTGGTGGCTGACTTCCTCCAGAGCAAGCCTCCCAAGAGAAGTAGGTGGACGGTACCTGACCCTTTATGACCTAGCATTGGAAGTCTGCCATACTCTACTGGTTGAATCACAGAGCCTGCCCAGGTTCAGGGAGAGAGGGCATAGACCACACTTCCATACAGGTGGAGATCAAAGAATTTATAGACATGTTTAAAAACCTCTCCAAAAGACAAGATATGTGTAAACACGTAACACAGTGCCTGACACCAAGCAGACACTCAGTAAAAGATAACCCATACTTCTTAGGCAGCTAAGCCAGGTAGCCCAGTGGAATGAGCACCATCTTTGCATCTATGCAGACTCGAGTTTGAATCCTGACTTCATCATGCCTGGCTGTGTGTCTTTGCTCAAGTCACTGGACCTCTCTGAGCTACAATTGCTTCCCAGGCTGGATCACGCAAGGGGCAAACTGAGTGCTTAGCTTACTGGTTGGTGCCAGCATCTGGACCAATCAGGCTCAGTTCAAATCCCAGCTCCTCCACTTCCAAGCTGTTGGCTTTAAGCAAGTCACTTAGTATCTCTGTGTTCAGCTCCCCATCTGTAAAATGAGGGTGATTATAATGGCATCTCTCTCTCTCTCTCTCTCTCTCTCTCTCTCTCTCTTTCTCTGAGCATTAAAGGGTTGTGGGTCATATGGAACATAATACAGGGCCTGACACACAGCAAGTCTTAGTTAATATCATTGTTATTAGGGCCAGCACAGCAAAAAGAGAGAGGAGTTTTGTTTTGATCAACTTTCCCATCATTTTGCAATCTCAGAATCTAATTTCCAAAAAATAACATTTGAATTTCAATAAAATGGTGTGTCATGCATGTGCAACGGGGACTCCCGGGAAGTCCTGGATTGGAAAGGACCAAGATGTATTGAAGTGTCCCCTGGGAAGGGACTAGTCACTCATATCCTTGGAAATCCCAGCAAAGGATCCTGTTTGCTCTCCAGGCAGGGAGTTAAGTTATGGAGAGTCCGAGACAAAGGAAAAAATCCTTCTGGTCATAATGAAGCCCAACCTGGCAAAAGGAACAGAAAGTCCTGGGAGGGACATCCGGGATGCTCCCAGCCCTCTGCCCACTCTCTCTTGGGACCAAGGTGGGCTGTGGAAAGACCACACACATGTCTGCAGAATGTTGGGGTGGGACCAGCGGTCGTGAATGTTTAATCATTCGATGCAAAGATCAAGGTCTTTCTTTCCTGTTTTAATGTGATTGCTGCAGGGCTGATGGCTCTTGTCCTCACACCAATTTCTTATTCACCAGTTATTTTTACTGGAGGCTCTTGAATTGGACATCGAGAGCCAGGGCTGGGAGTTCCAGTTTCTCATTTGTTCCTGCCATACCCATTCAGCAGCTGCAGAATGTCACCAGGCCTCAACTTGGCATCAAAGACCACTAACAGTTTGAGCCAAGGAGCCCTTAGGGTACCATTTTGTGCTGTGTGATGTGTGAACCAAAAGGACTGGAAAGATGGCCACAGCTCTGTATTGACAGCTGCCAACGTGATCCTCCAAGGCTCTGTGTGGGACTGCCTTGTCTGCCTTGTTGGAGAGAAGGGGTGCATGGGTGGGCTGTGCATCATACACTGGCAGGACACTCTTTAGGGGCAGTGGAGGTACTGCCAGTGGGGAGATCTGGGGCAAGGCCTTGATCAATTGAAGTTTCAAGTTACAGAAACCCACTCAAGTTAGCTGAAGCAGAGAAGGGGACTGCTTGGGAGGATACTGGGTTATTGCAGAACCCAAGGCAGCCAAGACTCTCAAAGTCCACATGGCATCACCCCCTTGGAAGCAGCAACCAGAGTCAGTCCTGGAAAGGTGTTGGGCAACCTGGCAGTACTTTTGGTCTATTTCTCACCCCTCCGTACAGGGCTCCCTTCCTTCTCCCTCTGCAGCCAGGCCTCGCCCATTCCCTGTGGATATGGCCGTCCCACCAGCCTTGAGGATTGCATCCCCTTTGCCCCAGGGCCCAGGTCAGGCCATGCGTCATTGTCTCCCTCTTCTAACTTCCTAGAGAGATAATCTAATTGTCCAGGTTGGGAGCAGACATCCACCCATGGTTCAACCGAGTGAGACCAAAGGGATGTTGTCAGGTCAGGCCCTGTGAGCTGGTGGAACCCCAAAAGGCCAAATGGGTGGGGATGATCGCAGCAAAGAGTCTGTGCAGAGTCTGTGGACACAGTCAGAAAAAGGCCCAAGATTCAGTGGGACAACAGCCTGGGTAAATAATCTACATCTGGGACTGAGGCAAACTGTGCCCGTGTTCCACGTATGTCCTCGCGGGTCCCAGCCATTTCTGTGCATGCCAACCTGACTTCCAACAGCCACACCTGCATCTCCGAGCCCACATAGCTCATGAGCATGGTGGCCCAAAAGTGCCTAGGACTTAATATCCCCTGGGACACTGGCTAACAATGGCTAATAGTGCTGAGGGTATAAATGCCCCAGATTCCTCGTCCTTAGCTGGGATGATGCAGAACTGTTGCCCAGTTTCCCAGAAGGATGCTCCATTTGGCCACATGGTAGGTGGCTTAGTAACACACCCTTGATCAGTTTCTTTCCCTTTCCTGTGTCTCTAACCCATCTCTTTCCTGTATTTCCCGTATTTCTTGTGCCTCTCAAATAAACTGTCTACCTTCAAATCCTCAGCTCAGGGTCTGCCTCTGGGAACTCAAACTAAGATAAGGACTCCAAAGTTTGGGAAGAGGGACCCAGGAGTCACTGCTATTAGGATATCTGTGCGTTCATTCGTGTATCCATTGAATATCTGTTGAGCAGCTACTACATGCTAGTCAATGGACTGACAAATATAGGAGAGAAATAGAAAGAACCCAGAAAGTCTAATAGCAATATAAAGAGAAGAGGACTTTTTACAAGGGGAGTTTGGGAAGCCAAAAGCTGAGCCATGGTATCATTTCACTATATAAAAACTATGACTCACATAGGAAAAGTGAATACAAAATCCCAGAATATGATGGGCACCCCCTTAAAGTTTCAGAGAGAGATAGTTTAGGGCAAATTAGAGGAAATTCTTCATCCAAAAGTAAATAGCAGATTTATCCAACTCGAGTTGCCCCACAAGAAGTAATACAGGCAGAAAATACAAATAGACTTAAAAAATAAATTAATGATTAGGGTCATGAAACTGGAGTTTATTTTTTATTCTTTTCAATGACATTTATGGAGGACTTTCTTTGGACCAGGCATTATGGGTGGAAAAAGATGACTAAGGCAGATGTGAGACAAAGCTTTTGGTGGAGGGACACTGGGTGAACGGCAGATGCTGTCCTCTGGGCTAAAAGCATTAACAGAAGGATCCAGAATGTCCCAAGGAGCCCAGGAGAGGGACTGGCTTCACGTGTGCCTCAGTCCAAGACCTCAACCACAATGGCCACTGTCTCCGTGCCCTCTCCTCATCTCCCCTCTGCTCCCTTGGCTCTGCCTCGCTCTCTTGGCCATGTTCCCTCCTGTCCCTCCATGAGGCAGAGAAGGCAGCCGTGGGCAGCTATAAATTCAACCCCCTCCAGCTCTGTCACCAGCAGGGCTGGCACCTCCCACATTGCTGCAAGTCGAGAAAGGCGTGATTGGCTGGCTCTGGTCACACGCCCACTCTGGCAGATGATGTCATGTCCCAGCCTGGTCCCCTGACCCTGACTTCCCATTGCCAGTACCTGCGCTGCGTTCCTTTGCCTGAGAGTTTTCTCTGGGCACAGGAGCCCACAGCAGGCCAGAATCCACATGGCATCACCCCCTTGGCGGCAGCAACCAGTGATTTGATAGGCACTGGAGTGTGGATGCCCCGGCGCCCTCACCTCTGGTGGGGAGAACTCTGGGTGTGCTCCGCAGCGACGCCCAGGTGCCACGCTGGCAGCTGGCTTGATAACCCACCCTTACGGGCCGCTTCCCTGTCTCACTTCCTCACCCTCCTAATGTATTTCCTAGGGTCACCTCCCGAACACACTACGAGCACTCACACCCCGTGAGTCTGGCTGGGGGATCCCAAGCCGAGACATCCAGCCATTGGAACAAGCCCGTGGCCAGGGGGTGGGAGCTTCTCGCTGGCTGGCCTGGGTCATGTGTTCACCCGGTGCCCAGGGAAACAGGAGTCTGTGATGGGCTGCCCCACCGGGGTCACACGACCCGAGTGCGGGAGGAGCAGCTGCCCCGTGGAAGGGGGGCTGGGCAGAGAAATGGGCCACACAGGTGGGTCTAGAAGGACGGCGGGAGACAGTGTCAGGGGCTCTCTGGGCAGAGGGCAGCGGGGAAGGGGGGCTCCCGGCACCCGAGAGGACAGCCAGCCCCGTCCCCCAGAACCACACCCTCCTCTCTGGGCACTGAGCTGCCTAGAGAAGGGCCCTGTCCAGGGGGGTCCCGGCGCCTTTCACCCTGAGCGAAAGGACATTTGAGGTGCGGCTCAGGGAGTGGCAGAGACACACACCTGGTGGGGCCGCCTCGAGGGTGTGGGGCAGCCCGTGCTCTCGGCACACCATGCACTGCTGGCTCACACCCCGGCGGGAACCAGGAAGGCCAAGTTCGTCACCTGGTGAAGCTTCGCGGGAATCCTGCATCCTGTCCTCCCAGCAGTGCTGTGAGGTGGGATCTGTAGGATCCTTGTTTAACTGAAAAGGAAACTGAGGTTCAGATGTCGAGCCAGGTGCCCAGATGGCACAGCAAGAGGTACAGAGAGGGGGACCCAGAGGACTCCAAAACCTGACTGGAACAACGCTGTAATGTGTTAATTAATTGCTTACAGGTCAAATGCAGCTCGCTCGTGCTCTCTGCCCGCCCCCAATCCCTTCAAGTCCTGAGTTCCAACTGGGACCTTTCCGCTAGTGAGGGATCATCTGCAGCAATGAGGTGGTCAGAAGGGGGGTGTCCTATTGCAATCTTCCCTTAGAAAGTACCGGAATATTCAGGGAGGCTTTGGCCACAGGTCTTGGGATGGAAATGCTTTTATGGTTTTGAAATACAAAAATTATCATCCTGGATTATTCTCCTGGAATGCTTCCTCAGCCAAGGAAAAGTTTATAAAAAGTGATGAGGCTGCCAAGCCATCAACACCCAGGGTGACACAGTTTGTGGCAGCCCTGGGACCACAATGCCAGCTTCCCGTTCTCCATCTCAGTGCCAGATCCCTTTTACCACAAAAGTCCCAGCGGTGGCACAGAGTGCTCAAGTTGCCTCCCAATATCATACCTGTTTTCTTCCTTAATAATAGGAAGATTCCTGATGTCTAAATGAGGACATTGTCACTCAGCTAAAAGAGGATATTCCATAGCCTGCCTGCAGCTTCTTCTGTCCATAGAACTAAGTTTTAGCCAAAGAGAAGTGAGTGTAATAGTCGTGTACGACTTCTAGGAAGTCTTCTTAAAGGGAGGAGGTGTGTCCTTCATTAGTCTCCTTCCTCCTTCCTGCCTGGAACATGGGTATGATGGCTGGAGCACGGCAGCCATATTGGACGATGAGGTACCTGGGCACAGAAGCCATGAACAGTGGATCTTGAGTCCCTGACACTATAGGTCTCTATATCAGTCCCACTACCTATGTCAGACTTGTTTTACATAAAGGAGAAATAAATTTCTATCCCCATATAGGTGTAGAGGAGGGGCATGGTCTTTGTTACTCACAGTGGCTAATCTGATGTAATGTTAGAACAAGGGAATGCTTTGGTTATTGTTCCTTAGTTTTCTTTCCTTTGAATTCTCCATCTGGCACCTCTTCATCCTTGGGGGAAAACCACAAAAGGGAAGTATGATTACATCTGTACAAAACCAGGGGAGGCTCCATTTCACAATTTTATAAGAGACTCCTTGCTCATGCTGCTTTGTAATCATTAACCCGGGACAGCCAAACCCATGTCTGAAACACACCTGGGTTCCTGCCATCCTGTCTCATTTCTCTGACATCCAAGCATAGGAGTCAGAGAGCAGGATGATGACCTGGAGTGGAAACTCCTCAGAACAGCCCACCGTCTGGCTCCTTGGCGAATGCAGCCACCATGATTGCTCTCTCCCCTGGAGGACAGGCAGGAGGCTTCTGCAGGGAAGCCAGGCTCCCTGCGTCCTCGCCTCTTTGCAACGTAACTTTGCCCTGGTCCCCAGGTCTTTGTCCCCTTGGACCTGGGGTGGCCATCTGACTCCTTTGGCCCATAGAAAATGGCGGAAGTGATGGTGCGTCAGTTCCAAGCTTGGGACTCAAGATGTCTTGCAGCTCCCACTCTTGCTGTCTCAGGACCTGAGATGACAGTGGTACTGTGAGGAAGCCCAGTCTAGCTAGTGTGGAGGTGCCTGAGCTGACAGCCAGCACCAGCCGCCAGGCCAGAACAAGCCTCGGACCCTCCAGCCCCACTTGAGCCCAGCAACTTCAGCTGCAGGAAGGAGCCCTGGGGAGACTCGCAGAGAGGCCACCAGATTGCCGACCCCCAGAACACGGGGACAATACACCATCATTGTTTGAGGCCTCTACACTCTGGGGTGCTTTGTTATGCAGCAAAGGCTATTGTGTCATGTCAGGACAAACCTTGTCAAGGAGAGAATGTTCTGGAAGTGACACATTTTTCCTCCAACACAGCCAACTTCCCACTGAAAAATTCTAGGGAAAATTTAGTACTTCCGTTATGAGGTGAACTGTGTCCCCCAATAATCAATACGTTGAAGCCCTAATGACCCACACCTCAAAACATGACTGTGTTTGGAGATGGGCCCTTTAAAGAGCTAATTAGGGTAAAAAAAGGTAATCTGGGTGGGCCCTAATCCAGTCTGACTGGTGTCCCTATAAGAAGAGGAGATTAGGTCACAGAGTTTATACAGCAGGACGACCTGTGAGGACACAGTGGGAAGACAGCCGTCTGCACGCCATGGAGCGGGGCCTCGGGAGAAACCAACCCTGCCGACATCTCGGTTGCAGACTTCTGGTCTCCAGGATCGTGAGAAAATAGATTTCTGTAGTTTAAGCCACCCAGTCTGTGGTACCTGTCGTGACAGCCCAAGCAAACGAGCACAACCTCCTGTGCAGCTCTGCCAGGCCGTGCCGGCCGGAGGCTGCATCCCTGCCGCCCCTTCCCTGCACCTGCAAAGTGGAAGTTTGGATTGGCCTGAACTTGACCATATTTTGTCACCCTCGGGAGAGGGAGTGGCTTCCTTTCTCTAAGGGCCCACATTCTTTAGCCTGGGTTTGCTCAGCCCATACTCGAGTGCCCAGCTGATGTGCCCGATCCCAGGCATCCCAGATGGAAGCTTTCCCCTGGCTCCTCGGTGTCCCCCAGCTCTGGCTGAAGGCTCCTTAGTTCTTCTTGCAAAGAGCAGCAATTCCCCATCTGCGCTGGACACAAAGGTCACGTGAAGTCCAAAGGGGATGAACGGGGAAGTTTTCTCACAGCCCCCCAGACACAGGGGCACTTTCTGGGCCTCCAGCCTCGAGTTCCCCCACCTGCCACCCACAGGTGCCCACTCGACAGTTGCCGAATAAGAACTTATGACATCCCAGGCCCACACACTCTTTTGTCCGCTCTTCACACTGAATGCGGGAGGTCTGACTTTCCTTCCCCTTGCCCTGGTGAGGGACCAAGGCCCTGAGGGGCTGCCTAACCCCCCCAAGTGCACACAGCCAAGAGGCGGTGGGCTGAGATTCAGGAAGAAGGGCTCATGACGTGCCTGGAGGCGCGTGACAGTCTCCATGATGCATCTGCACGCATGCACCCATTTACCCACAGGCCTGAGCGCCCGTCACGTGACGCCCGTCTGACAGCAGAGCTGTGCCCCTTCACAGCACAGGCTGCATGCTCCAGCCTTCCTCTAGCAGTGAGCTTGGCCCGTTTCCCCTCGCTGCTAAGGCTCTGTGATTGGCTGAATAATGGTGCCCCAAATATGCACACATCCTAATTCCTGGAACCTATGAATGTTAGGTTACACGGTGCATTTTGTTCCCTGGGCTGTTGTAATAAAGTACCACCAACAGGGTAGCTTAAAACAACAGAAATGTATTCTTTCATAGTCCTGCAGGCCAGGTGTCCAAAATCAAGGTGTCTACAAGTGTTTCTGAAGGCCCCGAGGGGGATGCGTCCGTGCCTTTCTCAGCTTCCGGTGCTGGCTGGCAATCTTGCTGTTCCGTGGCTCTGACCACTCCAGTCTCTGACTCTGTCTTCACCCAGCCATCTTCCCTGTGTGCCTGTGTCCAAATTCCCCTCTTCTTATAAAGACACCAGTCATTGGATGAGGGCCCTTCCTAATGGAGTATGACCTCATCTTAACTTGGTTATGTCTGCAAAGACCCTAGTTCCAAATAAGTCACACTCTGAGGTTTCAGGTGGACATGAATTATTGGGAGATGCTGCTATTCAACCCCGTACACACCATAGAGGGGCCTCTGCGGGTGTGATTATGTTAAGGATGTTGAGATGGGGAGGGACCCTGGATTATCCAGCTGGGCCCAGTGTCATCACAGGGGTCCCTAAGAGAGGGAGGCAGGAGGGTCAGAGTCGGAGGAGATGTGACGGTGGAAGCAGAGGCTGCAGTGATGCGACTGAGGGCTTTGAAGACAGAGGAAGGAGCCATGAGTCAGGAATATGGCAGCCACTAGAAGCTGGAAAAGGCAAGAAAACAGATTCTCCCTGCAGCCTCCAGAGGAACCAGCCCTGCTGACACTGTGATTTCAGCCCAGTGAGACTGATCTCAGACTTCTGACCTTTACATTTATGCTGTTTGAAGCCACTAAGTTAGCAGTCATTTGTTACAGCATCCATAGGAAACTCATACAGAGCCGTGATTAGCTGTGGCTGTGAAGGGGCAGCAGGGCGGCTGCAGACCTGGGCTACGGGGGGAGCTGCAATGAATCTGCCTGCGGCTGCCGACTATTTCCAGGCAGGGCAGCTTGGGGGCCAAGGCAGCCAGCGGCTCCCAGACCACACACCGCTCAGCAGAGCCCTGAGTCATCTGGCCTGAAAGGTGCCTCCTGACAGCCTCTTTACCAGAAATGCCCTGTGTTCACCCTGATTATTTTCCTAGTGATCAATTAACACTTTCCAGATGCAAAATTTGGACAGTGGCCAGTCTCAGACTTTGCTCGGTCTGGGAGGACCCACAAAAGAGATTCCGGTGGGTTCTGCAGCCTGAGCAGCTGTCACTGCACCCACATTGTCCCTGAATGGCTGTGGTGTCAATGCCGCCATCAGGGAAGCCCGGAGATGCCTGCAGAAGCTCTGACCAGGCTGGACTCGACAGCGGCTGAGGTGTGGACAGAAAGCCCAAAGTGTCCTTAGTGTCAGCCTGAACCGCCTTCTCTTGCTTCTCATAGCGCTGGGTGTGGAGCTGCAGCTTCTTCACTCTCCATAACAGGGCAGTTGGGGGTGGGGCAGTGGTACTTAAACATGACAATGAGTGTCTCCTAGTCTCTCTCAGGTAACTAGTCCATTGGGTAACATTCGGAGCCACTCTGGGCTGTGTCCTTCTCTCCCCTTCCTAAGATGACGCCTGGGTGAGGGGGAGGAAGTTTAGGGTCTTCATGGTTTTGCAGAGGAAGGGAGGGAGAGGGGGAGCCACCCCCAGATCCTTTTACACAGGAGCCAAGATTAGTTTCCTGGGGCTTCCCTAACAAATTGCCGCAAACTGGGTGGCCAACAAGAGAAATGTATTCTTTCCCTGTCCTGGAGGCCAGAGGCCTGAAATCAAAGCATCGCCAGGGCCACGCTCCTTCCAAAGGCTGTGGAGGGAGGATCTGTCCTGCCTCTTCCAGCTTCTGGTGGCCCCAGGCGTTCCTTGGCTCGTGGCTGCATCGTGCACCACTCTCTGTCCCGTGGCCTTCTCCTCCTCTTGTGAGGACAATTCATCATTGCATCTAGGGCACCTGGGCAGTCCAGGATGTGCTCAGCTCCAGATGCTCTTGAGAGATGAGGTCACATCTGCAAAGACTCTTTTTCCAATGAGGTCACATTCGCAGGTTCTGGGGTTAGGGCTTGGACATGTCTTCCTAGGGGCCACCATGTAACCCACCCCAGCAAGCCTGGACTCCACTTCCAGCCACTGTCTCCTCACCAGGCCACGCCAGCAGCCTGGGCGTGAGAGGCTGCCCCACACTGGGGCATGTGGCCCCCTCCGCGTTACATTTCAGGGGTACCTCTTAACCCTTTGACCAATATGCATCTGCCATGGCCACAAGGAGAACATGCCCCAGGTGGCCCACCAGTCACAGAACAAAGATGTGTGGAATAGAACTGGATCCACCCTGCAGCTTGGAGGGCCTGGCATAGACTGGGTGGCCCCACACCCTCACTCCTCGGATGATCAGCAGACACGGGAGAAAGAGTAAAGCCACAGAATTAGGGGTGGTTTGCGACTCAGCATCACCATGGCAACTGCTTACTGGTACAATGGTCCCATCTCCTCTTTTACTGCAGGATCTCTAAGGTGGAGACCATGTCGTACTCCCTCGGTATTCCCAGCACCAGCACAAGGCTGACCCTTGTAGGGGAAGGACGTTTCAAAAGGTCCTGGGAAATCTTGTTAACATCAGCCCCAGGGGAAGAAAAGACAGAAACAGGAAATCCAAGCACTGACAGGCCCTCCCTGGGATAGCTTAGGGGCCAAAACCATGGCCCTGAGAGTTGGACAGTACAGGTTGGAATTCCAGCAACTTCCTTCACGTCACTGAGCCTCCACTTCATCAGCCATGGAGTGTGGCTAATAATTGTGCCAACCTCACAGTGTTTGAATGAACTAATGTAGACAAAGCTGTACGTACAGTGCCTGGCACCTTGTCAGCTCCCTGAAAATACTTCCTAAAATTGTTATTTGAGACACATGCAAGCTACTCGGGAACTGCACTTAGCAGTGCAAGAACTGGAAATCATTAGTTAAAGAAAAATATCCTTTGGCTAGGGATGTTTTGGAATAGAATACACAGCTTTAGAGAGAGGGCCTAACACGAAGATAAGGAAGGTGAGCACACCATTCCTGATGGCTGGGCTTTTAACCCATAACCTCATGTCTCCCAATTTGCTAGACTGTCAGCTTTGCTCTTTTGATGATTCAAATCATACAAACAACTGTGAGCTTAGGGAATAAAATGTACTCTAGTCTGGGTTTTATTCTGTTTCCTACTGGTAACCAGAGGTAAATCCAAATATGCATTTTTATTATTGATCTTTTCCTTAACCAATCATCTCATGATTGGTCTCATTATTTTAGGGAAAGCATCTATTTTCTATATATCCCTAATGAAACTTCAACTTTTTAGTTATCCGTGAACAAATAATACAGGTAAATTGGACAAGCTGTGCAATTAATCTAAAAGAAGACAAAGAAAATGGGGGGAAAAGTAACAAAGAAGAAATAAGACAAATTGAAAACAAATAGCATGATGGGTTTTAACCCAACTATAATAATATTTACATTAAATGTAAATGTTCTAAACACTCCAATTAAAATATAGGGTTTGTCAGAATATATAAAAAAAAACAAGGCCCCACTATATGCTGCCTACAAGCAACTAACTTTAAATACAAAGATATAGATAGGTTAAAAGTAAAGAGATGCAAAAATGTATTCCATGCAACATGTTTATAATCAGAAGAAAGCTGGGGTGATGATATTAGTATTAGACAAAGTAGAATTCAGAACAAGGAATACTTCCAGGGATAAAGAGGGACTTCTTATGATGATAAGAAGGCCAGCTCATCAAGAATACATAAAAATCCCTAAATGTATATGAGCCTGATAACAGAGCTTTAAAATATGCAAAGCAAAAACTGATAGCATTGAAAGAAGTAATAGAAAAATCCAAATCATAGTTGGAAATTTCAATACTCCTCTCTCACTAATTAATGGAACAAGTAGACAGAAAACCAGAAAGGTTACAGAAAACTTAAACAAAGTCACCAACTAACTGACCTAATTAGAGTTTATAAAATACTCTCCCCAGTATTCTAGAATATACATTCTTTTCAAATGCATAAAATATTCACTAAGATAGACCATTATCTAAGCCAAAAAAAAAAACTCAACAAATTTTAAAAAATTGAAATCTTATAACATATGTTATCTGACCACAATGGAATTAAAATTAAAAAATCAATAAAAGAAAAATATCTGAAAAATCTCCAGACACTTGAAAATTAAACAACACACTTCTAAATAATCCATGGGTCAATGAAGAAATCACAAGGGAAAATAGAAAGCATTTTAATTGCATGTAAATAAAAACACAACACATCAAAATCTGTGGGATGCAACTAAAGCAGCACTTAAGAGATTAATAGCATTAAATGCTAATATTTGAAAGGAAGAAAAGTCTCAAATCAATAATCTAAGTTTCCCTCTTAAGAAACCAGAAAAAAAACAAAATTAAATGTAGAGTAAAAAAAAGGAAGGAAATAATAAAGATAAAAGCAGAAATTCATGAAATCAAAAACAAATTAACAATAGAGAAAATCAACAGAGCCTAAAGCTGGTTGTTTGAAAATCTCAATACAATCGATAAATTTCTATTCAGATTAATCAAGATAAAAAGTGGTAGGCAGACCAGTACAAGGAAAGAGGGAACATTACTGCAGATCTTATAAACATTAAAAGGATAATAAGAAATATTGTGAAAACTTTTATGCTGTAAATTTGACCACTTAGATGAGATGGACAAATTCACTGAAAGGCCACATTACCAAAGCTCATTCAAGAAGAAATAGACAACCTTAGTAGCCCCATATCTATTAAAGCTATCATCAGAATCTGGGTGATTAAAAAAATATATAAAAATTTTAAAATTTAAAAATTAAAAATAAAAAGCTGTCGATCTTATAGTTAAAACCCTCTCTATAAGGAAAACTCATGACTCACCTGGCCCACTGGTGAGTTCATCCAGACTTTTAAGGGAGAAATCATATCAATTCTATATCAACCCTTCTGGAAGTCACAGAGGAAGGAACACTTCCCAACTCATTTTATGAAGCCAGCACTACCCTGATGCCAAAACCAAACCAGGACATTACAAGAAAAAAGAATACTATAGGCCAACATCCCTCATAAGAATAGATGTGAAAATCTTTAGCAAGATATTAGCAAACCAAATGCAGTGACATAGAAAAGGAGCCCACCTAGCACTTGCGTTTTGATTTCCATGTACCATCTGCCAATGAAAAGGACCCAGGGCTTCTGGGGGAAACAGCTGATTCTATAGCTGGGATAGGTAAGATACAAGATGAGTACCAGAAAGTAAGGAAGTGCTCAAAACAAACAAATAAGAAAAAAAAAAAACAACCCAAACAACACCTCCTACCCACAAAACCAAAACCACTTCCCAACGCCCCCCCCCAAAAAAAACACAAAAAGATAGAGGCACGTCCAAGGGACATAGGAGCCAACCTGAAAACCTTCCAATGACCGAAGCTGGAACAATAGGAGCAACAAAATAATATAGCATCAGATTATAACCCAAGGGGTACACCCGAACTCTTTGTACTATCTTTGTAACTTTTCTGTAAAATCTAAAATCATTCCAAGCTTAAAAGTTCACTAATATCAATCAATATAATTCACCCTATGAACACACTAAATAAGAAAAACCATATGGTCATTTCAGCATTTGACAATATTCAACATCTCTTCATGATGAAAACTCTTAAGAAACTAAAAATAGAAGGAAACTGCCTCAGCCTAATAAAAGGCATTTATAAAAAATCTACAGCTAACATCAAAATTAATGGCGAAAGACTGAGTGCTCCCACCCACCATCTGGAACAAGATAAGGATATTCACTTCACCACTAACATTCAACATTGTAATGGAGGTTCTAGCTAGTGTAATAAGGCAAGAAAAGGAAATAAAAGGCATCCATATTAGAGGGAGAAGTAAAACTGTCTTTACTTGCAGACAACATGATCACCTACTTAGAAAATCCTGTGGAATCCACAAAAACACTCCTAGAACTAATAAGTGAGCATAGTATGATTGTAGATACAAGATCAATATACAAACCTCAATTGTGTTCCCATATACCAAAAAAGAACAATAGTAAAATAAAATTTTAACAATACTATTTACAATCGTGTAAAAAACGTGAAATTTTTAGGCTTATATCTGACAAATGATGTGCAAGACCTGTACATTGAAAACTACAAATTAAAAATCTAAATAAATGGAGAAATACACTGTGTTCACAAGCCAGAATTTGAGGATTTCTCCAAATTGATCTATACATTAAGTGCAATCCCTATCAAAATACCAGGAAGGTTTTTTTTGTAGAATTTAAGTGGATTCTAAAATACACATGGAAATACAAAAAATATAAAATAGTCAAGACGACTTTGAAAAAAAGAACAAAGTTAGAAGATTTACATTCCTCTTCAAAATTATTATAAAACTTCATAAGCAAGACAGTATGGTACTGGTATCAAGATTGACAAATAGGTCAATAAAACAGAATAGAGAGTCTAGAAATAGACCCACACATATATGATCAATTTTTTCCCAAAGGGGCAGAGGCAAATTCAATGGGGAAAGGAGCATATCTTCAATGCATGGAGGAATTGGAGATCTATGTGCAAAAAATTAACTTTGCTCTATACCTTGCACCATACAAAAATCAAACCACAGACCTAAAAGTAAAGCCTGAAACTATAAAACTTCTAGAAGAAAATATAGAAGAACATTTGTGAGCTTGGGTTAGGCAAAAATTTCTTGGGTTTAAAATGTGTACAGAAGTAACGCATGCGACTACACTAGCACTAAGTGTGGAGGTGCGGGTGGAGGGAAATGTGCTGTGCGAGGTCCCTACATGCCACCTGGAGTAACTCAGCATCAGCTCTAAGCAGCTTGTGATGAGTTAAAGATGCACATTGAAATCTCTAGGGCAACCACCACTAAAAATGATGGCCTCCATAGCCTGGGGAAAAGCTTATGAAATATGTTAAGCAAAAACAGAAGCAAACAGCATTGTATCAAGGTTCCAGTCCTAAATACATGAAGAAAAAAAGAGGAATATTTAAAAGGCCAAAAAGAAATGTGCATGAATATGAATGACGTGATTATGGGGGGATTTTTTCCCTACTATTCTATGCCTGACAAAAACGTTTAGTGTGAGCATGACTGACTTTAGGAGGAAATGCGTAAAACAGGAAAATGAAAGAAAAACAAGAGGGAAGAGGGAAAAAAAAACCAACAACAAGGGAAGGGTGGAAGGAGGGAGAGAGGGATGGAGGGAGGAACATTGACAGGGAACCCCCACAGCCCGAGAGAAGAGGCCATTGCGGGGCACATGAAAGCCGGTAGCTTTGCTCCCACCCTCTGCAGCGCTGTCACACACAGGATGACGGCTGCCGGGTGACTTGCGAGAGCAGGGCATTGGTGGTCCTAGAGCAGAAGAAATTGTACCTGTCACGTGGCCCACACTTAGGGCCACATGGGCTGTCCTCCTTAAGAATTGAGGACAAGCTGGCGCGGTGGCTCACGCCCATAATCCCAGCACTCTGGGAAGCTGAGGCGGGAGGATCGCTTTAGCTCAGGAGTTGGGGACCAGCCTGAGCAAGAGTGAGAAAATTTTTCTATTTTTCTACTAAAAATAGAAAAATGAGCTGGGTGTGGTGGTGCCTGTAGTCCCAGCTACTCGGGAGGCTGAGGCAGGAGGATCGTTTGAGCCCAGGAGCTTGAGGCTGCAGTGAGCTGTGATGACACCACTGCACTCCAGCCGGGGTGACAGAGCAAGACTCTGTCTCAGAAAAAAAAAAAACAATTGAGGACAGATGTAAGGAAGTGTGTTGCCACCTGTTTATTAAGAACAGTAACCAGGCTGACCTCGTGCATCCGTGCAGCTGCGCCTGCAGTCAGCAGGGGTGAAGTACTTTTGATGTGCCCCATGGCCTGAGTGGGGTCCTGGGGCAGCCCCTGTGGGACCTGTTTCTGAGATTAATCAAAATGGCAGGGAGGTGGGGAGTTTCCACCCCCAGAGCAGCACGAGGAAGAGGTGGGTACCGGGCTCCCTGAGTCAGTCAGCTCACGGGGTCAGCTGAAGAGAAGGTTATAAAGTTCCCACAAGGGACACGATCCTGCTCCATCCCCAGAATGAGCTGGCCTTAGGCAGGGAGGGGAGGCGGCTTGCTACTGGGAAGATGTCTCTGGCTTCCCAGAATTCTTAACCAAAACAAAACATCATAAATGTACGAACTTTTCAAAGGAAACTGTTCTTTATTAACATTTCCCACCAATAAATTGAAGTCATCTGAGACAGCAATAGTAGCCTTTTTATGAGGTTTCCGTGAGGCGTGTTTGCTGACAGAGTGGTTGATCTGTCATGACCAGGAGGCACCATAAAAATGGGCCTGGGTTCAAATCCTTGCTGTGTGCCCCTGGGAAGTTCACTTCCCTTCTCTGGGCCTCACCTCCCCCCTCCGTAAATGAGAATAATAAACTCCATCCACCTGGCGGGGCTGCTGCGGAGAAAAGTGGCAGGATGTGTGAAGTGCTTAGTAAACGCTAAGTGCTTAACAGGCAGTGTGCAAGTGTTTAATAAATGGGAGATCTTATTATTATTAATATTTAAAATAGAGATTCTTCTGCACGTGCTTGACCCAAGCACTTTCACCCCCTAGTAACTGAGACCCCCAAGAACCCCTCCCAGTGTCGTTCAGGGTGGCTGGGGTTCTGCTCACACCAGTGCCTGGGGGCCAGGACGGCAGGGGATCCAGGACAGACCCTCAGCTCTGCAGCTAATGCCACACTCCTCCTGTTTGCGCTGCAGCTCTCCGTTGCTGCCGTGACCAGGACTGGTAAGCGCTTCAAGACCCTTGCACTTGGACTCCCACTTTTCCAGTGAAGAACTGAATCCAGCTCAACACGCAAAACGTGGAAGAAAGCCAAGCAACGCACACGTGCCCAGAAGGGTTGAAGTCTTCGAGTGGAATCTTACAACACTGTAAAGGAGGACAGCTTCCTAAGCGTAAATCTGGCTGACTCCCTGGGATGCCAGGATGCGTGTGACTCCACAACACTGTCAGCCGCCACTGGCTCCCACACAAGCGATTGTCGTGAAAAATAAACTGTGAAGGTTTGGCTTGACAAAATAGAGTAAGCGTCTCCTGCTGAATGCAACCAAAACTCCTGTAGAGAATGCAGGCAGCTGCCATGTGGGGACTCTCAGGAGTAAACGCGCCCGACAGTTCAGGGAAGGCCCTGGACTCAAGCGCCACTGACCGGCGGAGAGCTTCCATGCTGTCCCCCACTGTCTCCTGGCCTAAACTCGAAAGCAGCCAACAACCTTCCAAAAGAGAAATCTTCAGGCCCCGATGGTTTCTCTAGTGAATTCTACCAAACACTTAAGAAATAACACCAATTCTATACAACGTCTCCCAGAAAATAGAAGAGAAGGCAATACATCCCAATCCACATGAGGACAGTATTATCCTGATACCAAAATCATCAAAGACATTAGGAGGAAAGAAGTATGGACAGACCAATGCCCATCAGGAACGGAGACATGAAAGTCTTCAACAACATATTAGCAAATTGGATCCAGCAATATGTTACAAAATATAATGCCCCATGACGCAGTGGGACTTAATCCAGGAACGCATGGCTGGCGGAAAAAAATCAATCAACGTAATACATCCTGTTAACAGACTAAAGAAGAAAAACCACACGAGCACATCAATCGATGCAGAAAACGCATTTGACAAAATCCAACATCCATTCATCATAGAAACTCTCAGAAAACTGAGAGCAGAGTGAGAACAGAAGGGCATGTCCGTAATCTGATGAAGTTAACATCACGCTTCGTGGGCAAAGACAGAGCGCCTTCCCAAAGTCAGGAGGAAGGCAATTTACACACTCACCATTCCTAGTCTACATTTTATCCGGAGGTGTAACCGGTGAAGTACAGCAAGAAAAAGAAATCAAAGGCATATGGGCTGGAAACGAGAGAGTAAAACTGTCCCTGTTTGCACACAACAGGATTGTCTGTGTAGAAAATCATAAGGAACCTATAAAAAAAGCTTATAGAGATCAGGAGTTTAGCAAGATCCCGGGACATAAGGCCAACATACAAAAACCAATCATATTTCTATATATGACCAATGAAAAATAGATTATTGAATTAAAAAAAAAAACCTATTTACAATAGCTCTCCAAAAATGAAATACTGTGGTATAAATCTAACAAAACTTGTCCGTGATCTGTATGTTTCATCAAAATGCTGACAAAGGAAATCAGAGAAGACCTAAGTAAATGGAGAGATACACAGCATGTTTACAGATCGGAAGACTCAAATGTAATTAAGTTGTAAATTCTCCCCAAACTGATGTAGAGGTTTAATGCAATCCCAGTCAAAATTCCAGCATGAGTTTTTGTAGATACTGAAAATTGATGTGCAAAGGCAAAGGACCTAGAATAGATAAAATTATTTTGAAAAAGAAGAACAAAGTCGAACTCACACTGCCAGCTTGCCCGCTCTGGGCTCCGCCAGTCCCCGGGCTCATGTTTGTGACTCGGAGCACTCCCGTCCTGCCTTACCCCTGGCACCCGGGCCTTGCTTTCTCCCAGTGACTGAGAACTCTTCAAGACAGGAGTTGTCAAAATTTCTCACCTCCTTTCCTTTTTTATCTCCCTGTAACTGCATGCAAAACCTGGCACAGAGTTGGTACTCAAGAGATGTTTGATGAACGAATAAACAAATGCACTTGCAATTGGCCCCAGGCCTGATTCTGGCAGTGGCTGACAGCAGACATGGGGGCAAGTATTTCTAGGGAAAACAGCCTGTCTGTGCCATAGAGATCTTGGCCAGGCCAGATCCCTGGTGATCCCCAGATCTGACTTGCATCACTGTAAGTTCTCAGGACAGAAGTCTCTTTGGCCATTTACGACAATAAATAACAGACTGAGAAAGCCCCTATAGACACAGTCATTAAGTATCAATTAGGAATCAGTCTGGAACCATGGAGGGTTTGGAAAAATGTTTTCAGATTATTTTCCAAGTGTTTGATGAAACCCCAAGACATTTTTCCCAGGCATATTTTCCCCTGAAGTTGGAAACCCATAAGTATTTAAAGGAGAATTTAATCCTTGGGTTTAGGATTTACTTGTGCTTAACTCATCTGAATGGAATGGCATACGATGCCCAAGAAGTCTGTGCCCCCTGTATTCTAAATGTGGAATTAGATACTTGGATTTTGAGTGCCTGCAACTGAATCTCACATTAACCCTCAAACCAGTACTTGAGTTTCAAGAGGGTATAAACCTGGCAAATGTGCCCTTCAATTATTGGACTTGAGATAAGCCGGTTGGGTTGTAACAAGGCCAAACCGCAGGCCTTGGAGAATCCGGACCCGTGGTCCTCGGAGCAGGGAGGGCAGAGAGGGAGACCGCACCGGCTCCCCTGGGCTTGCCATACTTGGGCACTGAGACACTGAAGGAGAAAAGATTTTCAAATTCAAAAAGTAAAAGATGTCCCTTGTCGAAAACTTGGACAGCATAGACAAATAGATACGGAGAGCAGGCAAGCCCAACACCAAACCACCTACAAACACGGCCCTCGCGATGCTTTAGACCAGGGCGTTGCCTTCTGGTCTTTCTTCCCCTGCACTTGGGGAACTTGCTTTCAAGGTGGCAGAAATGAAGAGCCGGGCTTTGTGATTAATCAGCCATGGGCCCTTCTGGTAAAGTTTGAGGGACACGGAGAGACAGGCCGGGCGGTCCTGCTAGAGGGGGGCGGGCCAGAGGGCAGCACCCAGACTCAACGCATCTGCCGCTCAGAATACACAGCCTCCAGTTCCTGCTCATCTCACAGGTCGTGGAAACTGAGTTGGAGCAAGTTAGGGGAGAGAAGGCCTGCCATGGTGGACAAGGTGTGGTGACTTTGAAAACCACCACTAGCTACGCTTCAGTTTACACTAGCTCGTTTACAAATGGGCCTGATCCTGCCCCCTCCTGAGATTTTGGTGAGGATTAGGCGGACACCGCGTGAAGACTTAATGTTAGTTGTGCAGCCTGGCGCTTGACGACCCAGCGAGTAACCAGGAAGAAAAGGGTTTTATAGAGTTGAGAACTAGGTGAGCTTGCCATTGTGAGAATAATTTACTAGTGGAGATACTGTTATTGAAACTGGTACACTCTGGGTGTATTTCTGTGAGCTTAAATCCCCTGTTGTGAACTGCAACACAAAGCGACTCTAAGGCACATCAAAGGGTCTGCATTAATCGCGCGGCGCCTCACGCTGCCGCGCTCTCCCGGGGTCGGTAGGAGTGGAATGGGGAGGCCTGAGTGACGGTGTCCACTCACCCAGAACACGTGCCGCCCCAGGACCCACAGCCCCACTCCTGGGTGTGCCCCCAGGAGAAACCGCCCAGGCCCACCAAAAGACAGCAGCGAGAACATTCCTAACAGCCCTAACTTGCGACAGTGGACAGTCCATCGGCAGCAGAGTATCACTCAGCAGTGAGAGGGAACGGACTCCTGGCACACACCACCACTGGAGGGATTCCAGAGAAGTATTGTGGCCTGAGAGAAGACACGGAGATCACGTTCCTTACGAACCCTTTGATAGGATGATCGAAACAGTCAAAATTATCTTTGGCCGTGGTTCTCAACAGGGATGACTGTGCCCCCCAGGAGGCATTTGGCTATGTCTGGAGACACTTTTGGTTGTCACAGCTGGAGAAGGAGGGGCAACTGGCATGTAGCAGGACGAAGCCAGGATGCTCCAAGCGCCCTACAGTGCAAAGGACAGCCCCCACCACAGAGAATTACTGGCCCTAAACGCCAACAGCACGAGGTTGAGCAACTGATGTCTGATAACAGATGCCAGGTTGGTGGTTATGGTGAGGGGTTGGGACAGTGATGGGGGGCAAGCCTGGGGCCTCTAGGGGGCTGGACATGCTCTACATATTTACATGCATGTCTAAATACAGCAAGAACCTTTGAGCTGTACACATATGACGTGTGCTTTGCTACACACACACCCCCTCTCATATACACACCCTGTTCCAAACTCCCCAAATCCAGACCGTGCGCCAGCAAAGCAGTGGCCATGGTTTCACATCCCATCACTGTCCCCGCCGCCTCTCTCATTTAAGTAGGACAGAACATTTGAGTCAAGGCAGTGCTTTTACTGAAGTGAAATGACAGGGTTTGGCTCCCGGCTATTCCAAGGCAAATACGAACCATATGAACATGCAGACTCACGGTAGCCACCGAGGTCGCTTTCACAATATTTTCCAAACCGCCGCCGTCACAGAGAGCGAGCACACACAGGCATCAGCATTTATGGGCGCCCCTGGGTTTTATTGCTCTGGCATCACCGCCTTCAGGAGCTCATCATTTCTGTGAAAAAGGTGCCGGGCTGGCCCATCCCTGCTTGCTTCATCAGCCACAAACCTATCTCAGGGAGTCAGCAACTGGTCAGCATCCAGAGACCAGGGCCATCTGCACAGTGGGCCAGTAGGTCAGTGTGGACAGCTGTGACTGCCGCCTGTGCTCACATCCTGGGCTGTGACTTCATTCCGTCCAGTCCAGGGCAAAATGGCTTGAAGTGATGCTCTGGGCAGACTCTGCAGATCTTTTGCTGTGGCCACCACTCCATGGAGAGTGAACTCTGAAGCTCTGACCCAAGAGACGGAACGGCTGTCCACCCACTGATTCTAGTTTTTTCCAGTGAACTTTATTTCCTCTTTGGTTCATATTACATACTGTCGCCATTAAAGCTAACAAGAACAAAACACTGAAAAAGATTTGGTTTCAGAGGCAAAGACTCAGAAGCCAAAGTCAAGGTGGGTTTTACAGTGTAACCTTCAGGCCCTGGGGACTTGAGCCATCGAGCCCAAAGAAGAGAAATAAGGCCACCTGCCAACTTGTGAACATCAGACGGACTTTCAGGCCAAGCAGACAGATACCTACAAATTTCCAAAATGGATTTCTAAAATGCAAACCATGTCGCAGCGCAATGAAACCCTCAGAACTCCAGAAGAGAAAGAATGACTAGCTGTTTCCCAGTAGAGATTAGAGGGCTGGGGTTAAGGAGGTTGATGACAGTGGCTGGTGCAGCCAGTGCTGCAGGGCTGTCCTCGCAGGAAGACCAGGGTGGACCAAAGCTGCCCCTGCTTCTCGCCACCTGTCCTCTGCATTCTCCTCCTTTCCCATCTCCTTTACCTGCCCACAGCCTCACCCTTTCCATCCCTTAACTGGGCTCAGTGTGGAATTAAAGCATGCTTTGCCATATTTTTTGAAGTGCGTGTTTTCTTCTCAGTTTTAAATGTGGGCGAGTTGAAGTTTTATAGTTGTAATTCTTTGCAAACAAATCTTAGGTTGCTCCACATCTTAGTGTCTTGGTCCATTTGTGTTGCTATAAAGGAATACCCGAGCCTGGGTAATTTATAACGAAAAGAGGTTTATTTGGCTCCTGGTTCGCAGGCTGTACAAGAAGCACAGCGCCAGCATCTGCATCTGGTGAGGACCTCAGTTTTCTTCCACTCAGGGCAGAAGTGAAGGGGAGCTGGCCTGTGCAGAGACCACACTAGAAGTGGGGGGGGGGGGGGGGTGTGCCAGGCTCTTTTAACAACCAGCCCTAGCAGGAATTGACAGAGCTAGAACTCACTCCTTACCATAGGGACAGCACCAAGCCCTTCATGAATGATCCACCTGGTGACCCAAACACCTCCCAGCAGGCCCCACCTCCAACCTTGGGGATCAAATTTCAACACGAGGTTTGGAGAATCCAATAGCCAAACTACAGCACTTAGGTTGGATGCAGTCTGGTTTTTCTTGTGCACTAGTGACTTTCAGTTTTCTAAAAAGTCCCATTGCAGATGGAAAGAAGCATAGCAACAGAAAAACACAAGACCTGTGTGTGCAGCCAGCTCTTGCGTGTGCATCTGAATAAAGGGCAGACAGCAAGAGCAACACACTTCCTAGTGAGCCAGTTCAGGATAACCTGACAGGGTTGCCCAATATCCAGGCCCTCGCACTATTTCTTAGTGGAAATTTGGCCAGCAGTGAACGTCTCTCTACCTTGGTGGTTCCAGATCAGATGGGAGACCCCACCCATGTGCTGAACTGAAGCTGTCTGGCTTGAGCGGAAGCACCCAGAACTGCCTGGATGACAGGAATTCAAACAAGGGAAGGGCAAGCAGGGTCAAAGATCCAAGCAGGTGAAAGACCGAGATTCTGAAAGCCAGTGGCCCCTAATTGAGCCCCAGGCCCTGCGAGGTGCCCAAGGGGAAGGGGAAAGGGTCTGTGTCAGGCTCCCTCCCCTGCCTGCTTCCTGCCAGGGAGGGCGGGTGGGGGTGGGGCAGCCCCACTGCTGAGGGCCCCAGTACAAACCTAGGAGCACAGTGGTATTTAGGAGGCGGTTCACACGTGTAGGTGACATGGTGGCATGTGGTGGTGTGCTGGCTCCCTTCTCCCAGGAGCCAGGCCACACCTGCCTACGAGTTGGCACTGCAGTCTCAGGTGACTCCATGAGCAAGGCAGGCAGGAAGATGCACCCCAACGCAGGCGCAGGCTGTCTCCGATGACTGTGTGGGTCAAGGGTGACTGAGCGCTGGCTGTGCTAATAGATCACACTGACTACCTTGCTTACCCCTGCCAGAGGGCCTGGCTGGCAGCCCCACTCCCAGCCACTTCACAGGTGAGGTACCGGCAACCTGCCCAAGGTCACGTGGGCGACTTAGTGGCAGGTGAGGTTGGAAGGCAGGCTGCATGGCTTCCATAGCCTAGTTTTTAAAATCATCTCTCCACTTTGCTGTTTTTGTTTGCTTTAATGCTGCAAGTGTTGAGAGTTCATGCAGATTTTTCTCCTGTTTCTCTGCAATACCCACAGGTTCTGTCTGCCATCCCAGTTTACTCCTCAGTAAGCAGGGCAGGCCGCAGGGACGGGAGGGCGGATACGAGCAGCTGCCCTCCGCACAGGGTAGGGGCTCCACGCACAGCAGGCGCTGAGGCTGGTGCCAATTCCCTGTTGGCACAATGGAGACAGTAACTACTCCTCAGGCTGGCAGAGGAACAGATGCCTGGAAAGAGCTCAGGGGCAGGCCCGCAGAAAGCCCTATGTCTTAGCTATTAATGTCTTTAAGACAAAATATCCCAAGCCTTAAGCCCAAGGAGAAACTGTCCCAGAGAGGGGACAGGAGGCAGGGAGGTGCTGAGGGGGCGGCACATGGGAACATCCTAAGGGTGCTACTCTAAGTCACTGGTACCCTGTGGCCAGCATCCCAGTAGCCGTGGACACACTCCACGTCACAGACCCTACAGGCAGCAGTAGGCAGGGCTACTTCCTTATCCTGGTCTCAGCAGAGGGCTCCATTTGAGTCTTCACTTCCCGCACTGTGAGGTGTGGCACCCCAGTGTGGCAGGGACATCTGAAGCCACAGGAAACAAGGATATCCTCCCAGAAAGTTAATTTTACTCATTGCAGAGCTAATATATACTTTTTCAAGTCACTGCATCAGCCCTGAGGAGGCCCTACTCGCTTGCCTGCACTCTAAGGGTGGCAAGTTTTCTCTGCAGAGCACAGGAGTAAAGTACCTGTAAACTGCATGTGATATAATAAGACTAAAACATCAAAGGCTCTTGCCAGCCCCACAGCTATCAGAAACTATTTTCAGCAGCAATAAATAAATGGTTACCTGTACGGAGAGAGACAGATCAACGGTGTGGAGTCCAGGGCTGGTCCCCTCTGATGAAAACAGAACGTACGAGGGTGCAGAGCAGATTCTCAGATCTGGAAGCAAATCTGTCTCACAAAAGGGGCTTTCCATTTTTTTAAAATTAAGCAAAGGAATAACTTTTTCTTAAATCCAATAGAGAATATGAGAATACTCAGAAAACATGTGAAAAGAGAGTTGCTTTCTTTGAAGGACAAGTGAGAAGTCCAAGGTCAAGTTTACCAGACCCAACCCCAGAAACCCAAGGCTACAGTGAACACCTTAAACCATGGCATATGGCCCAATACCATATGCCAAGCAGAACCCACTCAAGATGGGTTAAGATGTTTAAAAAAAACTAAACCTCTAAAACAAACAAACAAAAAGACACAGGGTTAGATTTTGTCCAGCCACAAATGTGTCAACAGTAACGCAGGCATTCCTTGGAAAGTTTATATCAGGGAACTTTTTAAATGCACAAATACAACACTGTATTGGTTTGAAACAGAATGAAGCTATCCTAATGTTTTACTTGTTAGAAAACCAAACGATAAATACTCTCCCCCAAAATGATCAATAACACAGAGCAAGCATCTAAATGGGAGTCTCTGAGAAAATGAAACTGATAAAAGTTTTTAAATGAAAATATCTTATACAATATCAGTGTGAAATCCTAGAGTCAAATCAAAATACTTTGTAAAGTAAATACCACAGCAGCTAGGATTGGGTAAATTTCCTTTAATGCAAATACTGTACAGTGATTTAAAAGCTTACTTGCTGGTTGTTTCTAAGGAAAGGCCACTCGACAAAATACTACTATGCTTAGCAAATCAGTGCTTAGCAAATGATCGGGAATTATGACCACAGTACACAATGGGACACGACCAAGTCTGTGAAATGAAATGCAAGTACAACCAAGAAGCAAACCTACAATTTAAATTCCACAAGGAAAATTCACACTTGCTAATTAAAATGATATAACATTTCTTGTTGGGGTAGGGATAAGGAAAGACAGAGAAAGATCAGAAAAGGGAATGAAGTGTTTGGTCATTTGTTCATCTGTTTATTCTTTAAAGCTGTGGCCCCCAACCCCAGTACCAGTGCGTGGCCTGTTAGGAACTGGGCCACACAGCAGGAAATGAGCAGGGGGGAGCGGGTGAGTGAGCGAAGCTTCATCTGTACTTACAGCTGCTCCGCATCGCTCACATCACTGCATAAGCTCTGCCTCCCGTCAGATCAGCGGTGGTATTAGGTTCTGATAGTAGCGCAAACCCTACTGCAAACTGCACATGTGATGGCTCTAGGTTACACGCTCCTTATGAGAATCTAATGCCTGACCATCTGAGCTGGAGCTGAGGCGGTGATGCTAGCCCTGGGGAGCGGCTGCAAACACAGATTGTCATTAGCAGAGAGGTCTGACTGCACAGAGACCATAATAAATCAATTGCTCGCAGACTCGTATCAAAACCCTGTAACAGTGAGTGGCAACTGACAATTAAGCTGCATCTGGTGGCAGGCTTTACAGTGGCAAGTGAGCATCTTACTTCAATTGTACAGCTGCATCTGGTGGCAGGCTTTAAGTCAATGCGACACTTATTTTGTTCCGTGCATGGCCTGCCCATTATTTTACCACTTCCATTTGTGCCCCTTTCCCACACTGCACATTGTCTCAGTCACAGTCTTGTAAGCCCACAAGCCAACCTTAGCAAAAACGAGTAAAAGACAAATGTCACTGGAGAGCTTCTTTGAAAAGGGGGAGAGACCCAAGGAGGAGACAGCAGAAGACTCTTAAGACTGACAACACAATGAAAGCTGCATTTAAAAGAAAATACCAAGAGTCCTACTTAAATTACATGTTCATTGCAACAGGTGATTCACATTCTCCAAGCCCACTTTGTATAATATGTGGTGACCGGCTATCCAGCGAAGCCATGAAACCTTCAAAACTGCTTTGCCACATGGAGACCAAGCACCCTGCATTAAAAGTCAAGCCTTTTGAGTTTTTCAAAAGAGAAAAACGTGAACACGAAGAACAGAAGCCATTATTGAGGGCCACCACTTCATCAAATGTGTCTGCACTGACAGCATCATTCTTAGTGGCTAACGGCATTGCTAAAGCTAATAACCCCTTTACTATTGGTGAAGAGTTGATCCTGCCTGCTGCTAAGAACATTTGCCGTGAACTTTTAGGAGAGACTGCAGTTCAAAAGGTGGCACATGTTCCTCTTTCGGCTAGCACCGTAACTAGACGAATTGATGAAATAGCAGAGGATACTGAGGCACGGTTGTTAGAGAGTATTAATGAGTCACCGTGGTATGCAATCCAGGTTGACAAGTCTAACGAAGTTGACAATAAGGCAACAATGCTTGTTTTTGTGCAATATATTTTTCAGGTGGATGTGCATGAGGGTATGTTATCTGCGCTTTTGTTGCCAACCAACACCACAGCTGCAGAACTATTCAAGTCTCTGAATGATTACTTATCAGGAAAACTGAACTGGTCATTTTGTGTCGGTATATACACGGACGGAGCGGCTGCCGTGACTGGATGGCTTTCTGGTTTCACTACTCAGGTGAAGGAGGTCGCTTCTGAATGAGTCTATGCAATGTGTCATCCATAGAGAAATACTGGTTAGCCGAAAAATGTCACCTGAACTAAACAACATTTTACGGGATGGGATTAAAATTATCAGCCACATTAAAGTACATGCCCTTAACTCATGTCTGTTTGCGCAGCTCTGTGAGGAGATGGATGCAGAGCACACACATCTCTTATACACAGAAGTGAGATGGTTTCTAAAGGTAGATCACTGGCTGAGTTTTTGAGTTATGAGAGCTGCTCCAGAGATTTTTTAGAAAAACAGTCACCACTGGCAGCACATTTCAGTGACACAGAATGGGTTGCAAAACTTGCTTACTTGTGTGACATATTCAACCTACTCAACGGACTCACTTCAGGGGAGAATGACAACTGTGTTCAAGTCTGCAGATAAATCAGCTGCATTCAAAGACAAACTGGAATTATGGGGGCGACGAGTGAATATTGGGATTTTTGACATGTTTCAAACATCAGCAGAGATTTTGGAAGAGACTAAGCCAGGGCCTTCTTTCTCCCAGCTGGTGCATGGTCACCTATCTCAGCTTTCAAAAGAGTTTGAGCGTCACTTCCCAACCACAAAAGACCCCCGAACTGGGAAGGAATGGATCCACCACCCATTTGTGAATAAGCCAGGTAAATCGACTGTGTCTGAACTAGAAGAGGATCAACTGCTTGAGATCGCAAATGACGGTGGCCTTAAAAAGTATGTTTGTGACAACTTCAAATTGCCATTTGTTCTGAATTAAAGTCAAGGTAGAATATCCTGAGATTGCCACAAAAGCACTGAAAAGCCTCCTTCCATTTCCGACATCCTATCTTTGTGAGGCAGGGTTTTCTGCAGTGACAGCAACCACAACAAGACGACAGAGAAGACTGGACACAAGCAACGCACTTCAGGTGTCACTATCTCCCATCACCCCCCGATGGGACCGTCTAGTTGCAGGAAAACAAGCTCAGGGCTCCCACCAATTTCTGCATTATGGTGAGTTGTGTAATTATTTCATTATACATTGCAATGTAATAATAATAGAAATAAAGTGCACAATAAATGTAATACGCTTGAATCATCCCGAAACCATCCACCATCATCCCCCACTCCCGGTCCGTATAAAAACCGTCTTCCACGAAACCGGTCCCTGGTGCCAAAAAGGTCGGGGACTGCTGCTTTAAAGGAACATCACCCCAAGGCAAAGCCAGCAGATGCTATGAGGTGCATTTCATTTTCAAACAAGTTAATTTTTCTCCAAAAGTTATAAATAAGATAGGAACAGCCAGTCCAAAAGATGAATAACACCTTAAAAAAAATTCCCAGGAAGCCAGAGAAAAGGTGTGAAGAGGGATGGAGCACGTCTGCGTGGCAATTCGTCATGACTGATTTTAAAGGAAAATCACGTTTCATGCAGAGTTGGCTATTAATACATGGCCTTGCTAGATGTGGATTTTTAAGACACTAATATTTTGCCTAATGTTTTTTTAACTCCACTGACCCTCAGGAAATCGGCATGGAGGATACTGTCTTCATTCGGGACAGTTAACAAGGTATTTTTCTTTCTTGGGCCACAGAAGTAATAGAAAAACCTTGGGCCTTCTGTCTCTCCTGTTGTTTTTTTCTTTTGATGGACTAAACACTTCCAGAGAGAAACTAAACCGTCCACACTGGCACAACTTACTAATTTATCACTGACTCATGCAAATTAGTTGATAGCTGTACAATGCTAGCTCCCTGGTTTATTTGGTTAATTCAGACAACTGACTTTGTGCCTGTAGCTTTCTGACCAGTTGGCCTGCTCAGGTACATGTGGTCTGTGACAGCAATTATCAGAAATGTCACTAAAGAAAAGACATTACACAATGATGCCTTTGCTGACTACAAAGCTCCTGCTCAGGTTGCCCACACACTAGACCATGATGACATCACTAATCACACTGAGAAATGAACGCAGGATGCCACTGCGAGCCACTTGGGTGGCTGAACCATAGTTATGCCAATAGGACAGCAGAATGCCCACCACCGCTCACACCATGCAGCAAACCCACAGTGACCGCATTTGCTTGGCTAGTGGGTGAGTAACACACCAACCAAATAAAACTTCACTCCATCATCCCTGTAAGAGAACCTCCAAACCTTATTGGTAACAATTTGCACATGGAAGAATCTCCCTGTAATATACTTCTAACAATATTTTACCATTCACTTTGATTTGAAAGCCACCTACAAAGACACGTCAAATGAAGGAAAACCAGTAAATTTGTAGCTCCCAGCACCAAGGTTAATGAGCAAAATTCCAAGTATAAATAACCTAAAAAGCCAGGGAAACCGTACTGCAAAACTTACAAGAATACTAAATAAATGTTGCAACGCAAAATACAAATGTTGGGTGCAAAATCTTAAGAATGGGTAACACGCACAGGCCCACAATTCACTTGGGGCCCTAGAAAATGTTTGTATTTGCTAGAATCATCTAGTTCTGTACCCATGGGCCAATTATTCATGCCAGGAACCAAATGCTGGTAACTCTAATTCCAGGCTGGCGCCTCCTTGCCATACATTCTGTCCCTCTCTGAGCTTTGCTCTCCTGTCTGCAGTTGGTTGCATGCTGATCCCGAGTAAGCAAATAAAAATTGGGAAGCTACATCTCTATCATAAATACAGTCTCAAGAGTTAGGTGGGGCCTGGTGCAGTGGCTCACACCTGAAATCCCAGCACTCGGGGAGGCTGAGGCAGGAGGACCCTTGAGGTCAGGAGTTCAAGACCAGCCTGAGCAGGAGTGAGATCCCATCTCTACTAAAAATAGAAAAATTAGCCAGGTGTGGTGGTATGTGCCTGTAGTCCCCTCTACTCGGGAGGCTGAGGCAGGAGGATTGCTTGAGCCCAGGAGTTGGAGGTTGCTGTGAGCTAGGCTGAACCCATGGCACTCTAGCCGGGCAACAGAGCAAGACTCTGTCACAAAAAAAAAGATGGTACAAAGTTGTTACGGCCTATGTGTTTGTGCCCCCCAATATTCATATACTGGAACCCTAACCCAATAGGATGGTATTAGGAAGTAGGGCCTTTGGGAGGTGATTGGGTTTAAGTGAGGTCATGAGGGTACAGCCCCCATGACAGCATCCTTAAGAAGAGAGACTACAGCTCTTCCCTCTCTGCCATAGGAGGAAATGGTGAGCAGGTGGCTATTTACAAGCCAGGAAGCAGCCCTCTCCAGACAACAGACCTGCTGGCCCCTGACCTTGGACTTCTAGCCTCCCTAACTGTGAGAAACAAATTTTCGTTGTTTAAGCCGCCTAGTCTACGGTATTTTTCTTATAGCAGCACAGACTAAGATGGGGTACGCATGCTTTCTTGCTAGTGCCAGCTTCCATCTTTCTAACAAAACAGAGCCACTTAAAGGCTAATAGAGGAATCCTTTGCTGGCTACTGGGCAGTTGAACTTAAAAGTCCACACACCCCACACAAGGGACAGCAACCTTGCAGATGCAGCATCACAAGTTGACCAAGATACCTCAAGGTTCCACTGCACTGAATTCATCTCTAACCACTCTTCAAATGGATTTGGGATTCTTCAGAGGGAGTTTCTCGATGTCTCAGTCATTCCCAGCATATTTTGGACTTGACAAAATACATACCATGGCAGCTCAACGCAGAAACCACTGAACGGTATTTGAGAGAAATTTGTCTCATCTAAATACACAAGACGTGTTTTAAGATCTGGAAGCAAGTTGGTGCCTAATAACCGCATTCTTTGTGCTGCCTCTCATTCCAGCTTGCTGTGAAGCCATTCCCAGATCAGAGGACCCTGTTCCGGAGAGGGCACTCAATCTGACTCACAGGACACGCTTCGGTCGCAAAACCGCTCTCTGCTGCTGAGGGTGAATGACCAGGTATGAGGGTGGGGGCACACTCAGGGTGGATAAGCCACGAGTACAGAAGGGACACAACCTGGTTCAAGTATCACAACCTAGAACTCAACGAAGTGCTGTAGAATAGAGTTTTGTTTCACCTTTCACTGGGTTACTGCTGGTGTAGGCTGCTTCTCCCAAGTTAATGTGGCTTCCAAACTCCATATGCTCCAAGTGAACTGTATATTATTTTAATGAGTAGCTAGTTATGATTAGTAATTTAGCCAAGCAAATCAGAATAGGGTTACAAAGAGTAAGCAGGCTAAGTGGCCGATGTTAGCACTACAATTTTACAAAGTAAGCTCTGAACCCGAGTGGCACAGGGCTGTGATTAGGAATACCACATGGCAGGAGAAAGAACTTGAGACAAAGGCTTGGACCACATTAAAACCACTTCTCTGTAGATTCTCAGACATTACCACAAATCGTGCACAGGTCCAGAAGCTGGGGGCACAAGAGGCCAAAGAGCCCACTGCTGGCACCTCGCCCTTGCACATGACTCCCTTCTCTCCACCTCTTCTGTCCAGGCATCTGCAGGCAGGCTAAGCTGCCCCAGTGTCCCTCAGCTAAAAGGGTGTTCAGCTTTGATCTAAACCAACCATTCTGGTGACAGTGAAAAACGCTGCAATACAGAAACAAGGAGGGAGGGAAAATGGGGGGAAACCTCTCTTATTCTGCTAATTGAAGATTCAAAAACTTCACTTACCCAAATCACTACAGTTAATAATTTTGGAAATATTAAACAAGCATAACCTGAGTCTTGGTTCAGCTTCCACAAACTCGTCCAGCTGATCGAAGGGCGTGTTGTAATTCCTGAGGCAAAGTCATGCCCCCATGAACTGCAGCTGCTGGAAAAGGCATCACATTCAAAGAAACACACACAACCTTTAAACCAACTTAGTGATTTTTATTGATGGGCGACAACTTTATACTCCTAGATATCACTAAACTGTGTACAATTAGGGACGCAGCATTATAGAAGAGCGGACAGCAGGATTAAACAGAGCAGACTTGAGGAAATACCAATCTCCATTATTGTGCCCATTTTTCATTGTGTGTACACAGAAGCATGGATGCAATTTGAAATCTTTTAATGGCAATAAAGTTACAATCACCCATCTACGCAGACTAACACCTTAACTCCAAATATTTGATCTGCAGTGTGTGTGTAAGCAGTTTCTCATTGCACAATTATCAAAATGTATTTTTCCTGTTAGGAACCAGCAACTTATTTTTTGTGTTTATTTTTCTTGTGAAGTAAGAACTGTTTCTTCTTTGATAACTGGCTCATTTTTATCGTTTATCAAAAACTAAAGGGTGGGGAGGAAAGTGTAATGGATTAAAAAATTTCTTTTTTAAGGAAAGATAAAATTCATTTTCACAAATTTACAAGTGTTGTTGCTGGTGCAGGATTTATTCTACTAAGCAATTAAACTGGGAATCAAATGCAAGTTCCACGTTCTTATCTGAGGAATCAGCATTATTTCAGAAATATGGGGTTTTGTGTATTTTCTAAAATCAAGCGACAGTCTGTTTCAACCAAATGATTTTGATTTGGAAGTTAGAAGTAAACATAAACTATGTTGTGCACAAAGCCCAAGGCATGTCCTTTTCATTCCAGCCCATTTTTGCAAAAGGGAGAAAGAGTTTCTCTCTACACAACCACTAAGAGAGGCAGGAAATTAGTGAGAGTTGGTGTTCTACCAAGCGGGCACTGGGCACACACAGCGCACAGAGGGTTCACAACAGGTCCACTCGGCGGTAATACAGGAGGTAGGCTGTGCGTTCAGCAGTTGGTTTCACCACCTGGTACTGGTTAATCACCTTGACTGTCTGGTCATCGATGCGCAGCCAGCCATTCAGGCCAATCTGGAAGACGTCCGTGGTGTAATGGCCACCCGTCGCACTGTTGCCATGATGGTAGACAACTGGAAGAGAGCGCCCAGCAGATGACCCAATGAGAACAGCACCACACACAAACTGTTTACAGGCATCCACCTAATTCCCTCCAAAGATGTGTCTTACGTGTAAGCATCTTACCAAGTAGGAGAGACAGAGAGATGTAATTACACAAAACTGTGCTATTTAAATTCAAAAATGCAAACAATTAACAATGAAAACATTTATATAATATTAAAGTAGCAGTAAGGTAAAATATACATATGTATGTATGTATGTGTGTATACATCTTAATAACATATTTAAAATGTCCAACACCTCACAAGACACTATCCTACATAGCCGCCAGCAGTACACACTAATCAACTTTTGAAAATACACAACCAGAGACCTGGTTCATGCCCTTTGATCTAGCCAACTCCACTTTCAGACTGTCCTAAAGAGATTACCTGAGTCTTGGACAAAGATTATGATATCATTTACAACACTGAAAAAATGGACAAACTTTAATGCCTATTAGGAGAAATAATATTGATTAGTAAATTATAACACAAATTTTTTCATAGAATAGATTAAGAATGTTTGGTAATATGTTTATAAAATATTACATGAGAAAACAAAGACCCTAAGTTTTCTGTGGACAATCTATTATCCACAACGTGACACCACCTGCACGCACGTGCCCATGGGGAAGGAGGAACACCAGGAGTGTTAACCATGGTTGTCTCAGCATGTAGCTGTGGAGGGACCCTGCAGAGATGGTGCTAGTAATTACGTTTTCCTTTTTAAAAAATTATCAATTTTCCTACAATGTTTTAACAGAAAATAATACCACTTGTTATTTACTTTTAAAAAAATCCTTTTATACAACCAAGAAGCCTTATCAAAGGCCTAAAACAAATCTAACTGTTGGAAGACATAATGAAGATATTAAAAGGCAGCCACAGGACACAACCCTCCCCCTCCCATGAAGCAGGCAGCAGAGGGCCACCTGGCCAGCAGCAGATGTCAGCATGGGGAGGGGAAGCAGTCCAGCGAGACTCCAGGAGGAGCTGCAGTGCAGCCTGGTAAACTGCGCTCCTCCACTGGGGCACAAAGGATCAGACACTGGGAGCAACACCAGACTTAGCTGGTAGGAAAACTTCAGCAATAAAACAAGCCCCAAAATCCCCGGATTCTACCTGTAGCTGTCACTTTGAGGGTACTCACTAAAAGGTGAAGGCCTGAGTCCACTCTGGGCTGGCTAGAGGACAGTGCTTATGAAGCCAAGGGGGTGGACTTCAGTCACTGGTCAGACTCCTGGGCTCTGCACAAAGAAACCCTCTGTGCTGGGACCTCAGGGGAGACTGGACAAACATGACTGCTCAGCACAGGGACAGTAAGACTGTGAGGACAATATGGTAGAAAACCAGGAACGTGGCTAATACAAGGTCCCAGCTTAATCTTGTACTGCCAGAGTCACAGAGACCTGAGCAACTCCCAAAGGACATGGAAGCACGCTGGCCACCAGCATGTCCCCTGGGCCCTAAATTCACTCTGAGACTTCTGTCCGGATTTTCACCTCAAAGACCTAACTGATTTGAATAAGAGTTTTGTTTCAAAGTGACCACGTCAGTAGAATTTGAAGGACCTGCAGGTTTAACAAATTTGTCTTCCCTATCAGACACGTCTGTTCTAAAAATTCAAAGGGAACTGTGCTGCGAACATTCCATGTTCTTACGCGGCAGCTCAGGCACTAGCACGGTAATCTGTCACTTACACCCCCAGTCCACCCGACAGGAGAACTGAGGCGCAGACAGGTTTTGAAAAGCTCACACACGTTAGTAACTGGTTCTCCTTGGTCCCACAATTAGAACAATTTTTAGAAAGTATTTCTTTACTCACATTTTACAGAGAATTCTAAGTAAGTGACCTTACTTCCAAGACTAGAATGGATTACAGGACTCAGGATGGGGATCCAGGGGGGTGGGGAGAGCAACCTAGGTCTGAGCCCCAAGCCATGGTAGATAGGTGGGGTGCGGGCTCACACTGGGGCCCTTGACCAGGAGACAGGCAATTCCTAAACCCCGCCCTTGACGGTCAACCTTCCCTTGCAGGGGCCCTGAGGGAGAGAGAGGCAGAGAGAAAGCAAATAAACTGTTCATCACCCACCGGGCCCTTGGTGCCAGGCTCCACAGGGAGCTAGGCTGGACCGTGGTCGGCTGCAGAGTCTGAGCACCAACTGAGGCCTTGGAGCTTCCATTCCAAGGCAGGGAAAGGAAAGGGCTGGAGAGACCCATGAGAGCAAGGTGCCTACTGCCGCCTTGTCTGGGGCCCAGCAGGTCGAGGAGGGGCTGTGAGCAGCTGGCCTTTCAGAATAAAAGAAAGTCAAAATGAACAGTGCCTGAGAGGAAGAGAGAGAAGCCCAGGCACCTGCCGGTGAGGCCGTGGGCCCTCTCCCACTGACCAGTGGCCAAACTCCCCAAAACCTCAGGAGTGGACCAAGGTGGAGAGGAGCTTGAAGCCCTGCTCTGCCAGTCCAGGCCAGAGTGGTGATTTTTCCTTTTTGAGTTCCAGTTTATTCTTTTATAAAGTGGTGATATCACCTCTTATCTCTCAGGACAGTTGTAAGGAACAAGAGATACTGCTATCTAGTAGAAAGAGTCAATAAATGTGTACGGGTCAATAAACGGTAGTGTTATTTTAAAACAGAAACAGGCTCACCAAAGCAAACACAAAAGGAGAGATTAAAGAGAAGCTAGAAAATTCTAATAAAAATGGCCAGAAAAGGAAATAAAATTGTTGCAAATGACAATAATCAAAAAGAGACAAAGGCCGGGTGTGGTGGTTCACACCTGTAATCCCGGCAGCCTGGGAGGCCGAGGTGGGAGGGTCCCTTCAGGTCAGGAGGTCAAGACCAACCTGAGCAACAGTGAGACCCCGTTCTCTACCAAAAATAGAAAAAATTAGCCGGGCGTGGCAGGGTGCGCCTGGAGTCCCAGCTACTCGGGAGGCCGAGGCAGGAACATCGCTTGAGCCCAGGAGTCTGAGGTTGCAGTGAGCTGTGATGACACCACTGCACTCCAGCCTGGGTGACAGAGTGAGACTCTGTCTCCAAAAAAAAGTAAAAAGGAAAAACAAAAAAGAGACATAAAGGCTCAAAGACAGCAAAGGCTGAGGCTATAAAGGAGAAAGGAGGATGGACAGGTGGACGGAAAGACAGAGGGAAAAGGGATGAAGTGTGGAAGAAAAATTGGTACTGTAGGAAGGATGAGGCCAGGGGACAGAAGAGAGGCCTCGGGGTCCACTCCTGGGAGTGGGGTGCCATTTACCCTTGTGGGAGCTCTCCCCTGACCGGCTGTGGGGAGTCCGGCACAAGAAGCCCTGACAGCACCATATGGAGAGGGTGCAGGGACTCCAGCTCGGGACGCACTCTCCTAACCTAGCTGGTGCCTGGATGTCACGGCAACTGCACAGCACCATCACCCCACAGGTACCAGACTGCAGCAGGGGAGGTCCCATTCTCAAAGCGCCAGCCTGGTATCCTAAGACTCACTCCCCAAACTCAAAGACAGAAATGTCCACGTTGAGTGAGGTCATACATTAGGCTCAACTCAGGACCTCGATGATGTTCTAGCAAATCCTCTGTACCACATTTCAGGTAAAACACTCTCAAATGACTTTCTGACTTATGAAGTCTACGGGGATACCTAAATAGAATAATACATTCTCTATGTTAAGTGGTATTACAGCAAACTTGTACCTAGGTATAAACCCTTTTATCACTGCTTTAATAGGGAAGTAACGTACAAATTTACATACCTGCAAATAGCCGATAGGTTCTGTGGCATTTAAAATTCTTATTTTTAACCCCTGGAGAAAGAAGTTCTGAAAAACAAAATACCAACAGCTCCTATCTATAAAAGCACTTACAGAAAGGCTCAGAGTAACAACAGCAAATGGGTAACAACAGTCTCCTCAAATAAACTGCCTGGCAGGGTAGGAACAAAACACATCTCCATCCCTTTAGTTGCAGAAAAATTGAATAAGGAGAAAAATTAGCCATGCAATGCAGTTAATATACATAACGAGCAATCAACCCCCTAAAGACATACTAGCAATATACTGAACCTATGAAGTTCATGCTGGAAACCTCTTAAAAACAGATGCTCTGAAAAATGGGAAAGAAAAAACCTACCCACTTGAAAACAAAAACCAAAAATTAAAATATTTTACATGGAAGCCACATCATAAAACTTCAACTACATAACAGTAAGATGATTTCAACAACAGGTACTAGTCTATCAGCTGCTACTGGCTGGGAATCCCACCCCTTCTTCCGCCACGCAGTTCCCATCTCTGCAGAAGCACCACTTAAATGGCAGGAAAAGTCTATCGGAAGATGCGCTGTTCTTGGCAGCCATCAGTGGTTCCTTCACTACTGCCCGCCCCACGACCTAAGCTTCCTTAGGAAAGCAAGCGGGTACGACGGCCACGCCCACAGCGGGAAGGGCAGCGCCTGAAACTGAAGGTAGTGGCACCAGCCCCGGGGGCACAGACCAGCCACCCTGGTGATGGTGCCAAGGCCATCTGTTCTGGAAACAGCGTGGGGCGTGGGCGTGGCGCGGGGTGAGGGCGTGGCGTATGGGTGTGGGGCGTGGCGTGGGCGTGGCGCGGGGTGAGGGCGGGGCGTATGGGGTGTGGGGCGTGGCGTGGGCGCCGTGTCGGAGGGAGGGAGGGACCGGGAGGAGACTCAGTTCAGGCTCGCTCCTCCGCGCCGCCCAGCACCGCCAGCCGCCCTGTCTGCTGTTTCCCAGACACCTTGATACTCTGAGAATCATCTCTAGCTTGTCACAGTCCAGCCAAGCCTTAGTATCACACAGTACGTTTTTCACAAATTCTGAAGCTTTCCAGAAAAGTTTTCCTTGGCCGGGCGTGGGGGCTCACACCTATAATCCCAGCGCTCCTGAAAGCCGAGGCGGCAGGATCGCTCGAGCTCCGCTCGAGCTCAGGAGTTGGAGACCAGCCTGAGCAAGAGCGAGACCACGTCTCTACTAAAATTAGAAAAATTAGCAAAATTAGCCAGGCGTGGTGGCGTGCACCAGTAGTCCCAGCCACTCGGGAGGCTGAGGCAGGAGTTTGAGGCTGCAGTGAGCTATGATGAGGCCACTGCACTCTACCCATGGCCACACAGCGAGACCCTCTCCCTCCCCCCCCAAAAAAAAAGTTTTCCTTCAAGCTGTGATTTTAGCAAGATTCCTTTAACTTGGGACTCTTTAAAATCATGTAGCATTAATCCACAAAATGTTTATAGAAAGATTATGCTCTTTTGACATACAAAAACTCCTATTTTTCTAATCTAGTAAGATTATACGATTTGGTCATTTTTGCCTCTATTTTTAAAAGTCTATTTTCATGGGAATTTTAATATAAACGTTTATTATAAGTCAAGAAATTTAAAACAAAAAGAGCAGAACTTCCTCACTGTGGACATCATCTAGAAATGCTTGTTGGTCTGCAGGAACGCGTTCACCATGACCACTTTTCGCTTTATGTATTACCTTTACTAATTTCCAAGTCCACGGGATATTCAATATTTTTGATAAGTTTCTGACATCCACCAGTCTTCTCGTAAACAAACCGTTTCAGGTGCAGCACGAGCACAGGAGGAAGTTTTTCCAGAGTCACTCTTCGGCTTATCTCAACCTAAGACACAAAACACACCAGGACACATGTCCCTGTCTCACTTGGAACAGCAGACGTCATATCCATATTCCACACAGACTCCTCGGAGAGCTGCCTGAGAGTCCCTCAGCACAGCTTCACCACCTTTCCTGTGAAGCTTGTGAGAATCTGACACTCTTTTTAGAAAAATGCACACATCCCTATAAACTGCAGGGGATCCTTTGGGTCCCTGAAACCCATCCATGAACTCCAAGGTAAGAACTTTGCTCTGCAACATTAATGATGAATCAGCATAAAAATGAAAAGGATAACTTAGTAGTACCTTGAATTATATATGTATTAACTCATTTTTAAAATAACTCTCATAGGATTTATAAAACTGATGCCAGTATGTTTCTTCAATCAGATATTTTAAATAACCCTACAGCTACTAGTTATAGCCATTAGTTTTACCAATTTAATATGCCCCTAAAGTACTTTCACAGGTCTAATCAATGCTGCTTTTATATAAAGCTATGATTTTTTGCTATCGAAATGCATTTTTACAAACGATACTTAATCCCTTTATCTAGCATTCTCGGTACTTATAAACTCTTTGGTGCTTCCTATATTTATCTGGAGAATACTTCTGGTAGAAATATTTTTTAAAGTAACAATCCAAAAGACAGCAGCACATATAAAACAATTTTTAAAACTGTCAGAGGACTATATATATCTCTAGTTGATGGTATTTTAATGGGTATTAAGCTCCTAAATTGGCACTAGATAGATTTATTAACCTCCACACCTGTCTTCCCACCTGTACTAAGATCCCAGTTGCAAAAACTACCTCGCACTTCCCCACGTTCCCAGCATATCTTTATATTCTAGCGTGTCTATATCCAACAGGAATTTGTGGATTAATGAGAAGCGTGAACACAGCTCAACAGTTAAAACCAGAGATTAGAACTGTAAGACTCAGTTTCCTCACTTGTGAATGGAGAACACTGGACTGAATTACCTCTAGGATGCTTTTCAGTGCTTACTGATCTGTGATTACGACTAAAGTTTCTGTCAATTCATTAAATGGCTAATCCAAAATTCTTAAATGTGTATTTTAGGTTTCCAGACAAACTGAGACACAATTTCTAATCACCCAACAAAACCGGACATTTTCTATATAGCAAATATTTTGTATGATCATATTTCCCCAAGGACCTTCGCATGTTCCCACAGAAAAACACTTCTGACTTAAAATACAGTGAAATTAAACTTGGTATTTTAAAAAGTTTTTTTAAAAATCACATCCAAGAAAATGTGTTATTTTCTCTATAGATATTTTCATACAAGCTGTCCAAACTTTCCTTCCTCAAACACCTGCTTTTCTAAGTGTTCCTGATCTCATGTGATAACACACTACTACGATCATAGAGCTAGAACAGTTAGCACCATTCTTTTTGATCTTGAAGGCTCCACCAAAATGTCACCTTCTTTCTTGAAGCCTTCCTCCAAATCTGCTATTAAGGATAAACCATCCTTTCCTTGCCACTCTCTAACAACAGGTGCAACTAACTCTGTCTCAATCCCTGCCCCTCCCACCACTCATGCCCCCTGCAAAGTCAATATTTAATTACAGCGGAAGCAAAAAAAAGGAAAACAGATACATCACAGAAGGGTCCTTCCCTAGGTTGCCTAAGGCTGTGGTCCCCAACCCCAACGGGTATGGTCCCTGGCCAGCTCGCTGCAAAGCTGCACCTGTATTTACAGCTGCTCCCCATCTTGCTGGCATCACTGCCTGAGCCCTGCCTCCTGTCAGATCAGCAGTGGCATTAGATTCTCACAGGAGCACGAACCCTACTGCAAACTGCGCATGCAAGGGATCTAGGTTGTGCACTCCTTATGAGAATCTAAGGGCTGATGATCTGAGGTGAAGCTGAGGCAGTGACACTAGCGCTAGCATTACCCACAGCCTAGCACACAGCTTAACCACCTGCCCAACCTCCCCAACACTAATACCCACTTCTCTCCCTCTCTTGTCCACAAAGCTCCACCACTGGGCTCTTGTTAGCTGATTCACTTAAGCCAACCAACTGTCTCTGGCTCCTACTAGTTCTAATTTTTAAACAAATTTACCCAGCCGGGCATGGTGGCTCACGCCTGTAATCCTAGCACTCTGGGAGACTGAGGCGGGAGGATCGCTTGAGCTCAGGAGTTCAAGACCAGCCTGAGCAAGAGTGAGACCCCTGTCTTAATTAAAAAAAATAATAATAATAATAAAAAATAAATAAACAAATTTACCCATGAGACACAAGTCAGAAAATATGATGGCAAATCAGGCGTAACTTCTGCAGATCCCCTAAGAGTCTGGCTTGACCAGCCCAAAGAAGGAGACCCCCCAGGTGTACTAATGGTCTCCACGTCCTACTTTGATCTTAGGCCACAAGACAAGGATAGCTCTGCTCCAGCCATGCAATGTGGTGACAGGTTTTCTATGTTGGGCTGTCTTATTTCACCTGGGAGCCACCATATACTGCCTATTATTTAAATACAGCTTCAAAGAAATACTATAAGCTGTTCAAAAAATTACTGTCCATATTTAGCCTGCATGCCTCCATTCATCCCCCCAACACATTTTTACGAATTCACTGTCACAATCTAAGGTATATAATAGAGAAGACATTTTCTACTGCAGAGTAGAAAACAGGCATAAGGTGGCACACTTGGACAGCCAGGAACTAAAAAGCTCTCACAGAGCAGAATACAACCCACCTCTCCCACTGGAGCTGACAAGTACACCACCAAGCTACCATCTGCTACTCTTAACTTGTGAAGACAGAAAGAGTCGAAGATTTTATCTTTTCCAGATTAGATCAAAGAGTAATAGGCATTAGAACAACGACTTTATATTTTTTCAATGTCCTTGAAGACCTACAATCAAATGCAAAACAGATGTGTTTCGAATCTTTTATATCCTAACTAATCTAATACAAGTTGTGCTCGATGATATCGTGAATATAAATAAGCTGTTGAACCTCTGTTAGAGGTTTCTATTGATTTTGTGATATCATGATTAGACTGCCAAAAAATTAAATGTAGCTCAGGATAAACAATCCAAAAGAAGATCACTACCTTGTGTAACATGATTTAGAGCTAAAAGAGGTGGTTGGGATCATCTTTCTCAACCATTTCATCATAAAAACATGGAAACTTTCAGTCCAAAAAAGTTAAGCAACTGATTTAAGGGGCAGAACTCAAATTCATTTCCCCTCATTCCTAATTCTGTGTTCTTGCCACCAAAGCAGAGAGCCTCAGTACAAAGGTTCAAGACCAACTGTGAATATACCTCTTGTTTTGTTTTTGTAGTATAACCCTGGACAGATTCTCTTGCCACCAAGCTCTCCAGTGCATCCTGGACTGTACGTATCTTGTCAGACTGGATATCCAACTGCAACGTGAAGAATGGTTGCAAAGTGGCAGATTCTTTTGAACTCTGCTGGTAAACCACAGACCTAAAAATTGAAAGCAATAACAAAAAATTTAAGAGACCACTCCTTGCCACTTTCCCTTAACATTAACTAACAGAAGAGGAATAAACACTGAAAATAAGATTATTCAGTATTACTTTCAAAAGACCAAAGAGAAAAGCCAAAAATATAATGAATTTTAAAATAATTCTGCTGAATACCACCTCCACAGTATTTCTAGCAACTAAACCTACCAGTCGATAAGTTTTCCCAGCTCAAGTGCTCTGGAAGAGAATACATTTCATTTTCACCTCCGCTCCACACTATTATTTCATACACCAGTTAATAAATGCAACTATCTTGCCATGGCCTCTAAATGCTGACATTTTTCATTTTCTCAGAGTATCATAGCCTGTTCTAATAAAATGGAGGAAATCCCAAGGTAAATAGAATATTAATGGCATTTTCCCCTATAAAAATGACTTACAAAAAGAAGAAGGGGAGTAGGGTGTGTATAAAAACAAGTTAACATTCCAGGAAAAAAGGCTACCACCCTTCCAAGAAGGGCGCCAATTCAACCATATTTTCTTAGCTGGTTTTTCATTTCATTTTTCTTTTTCTAAGTTTTTCTGAGTAAAAATTGTGTGTTTGGCCCATCTCTCATTTAGCCTCAGCAAGGAAACATTCCAGGAGTTCAACAAGGGATTCTGTTTCTGCAGTCTGAGTGACCTAGTTTATGCACAGAATAAAATGGGTGTGGACAGGTATTCAGGCTTTTCAGAACAGATGCTGTGAAGAACTAGCTAAAAGCTTTTCTGTCTGGGTTTCACTAAGCATCTCCATGCTCCTTTGGAGTGACTTAAGTGACAGCAGTTCCCTTGTTTCCAGAAAGGAATACAGTAGTAGGAAAACCAGTAATGAAAGCTGGTGAAGAAATCAAGAAGTTGCCCTTTAAATCAATGTTCCTGCATTTTACCAAAAGCATCCCAGGGGAAGAAGGGTGGAGAAAGGTGCTGGTCTTCCTGAGGAAACTGAAAACACCTGGAGAGGAATTTTAGAAGAAAATCTTTCAAACGGCTTGAATAATCATGCTCGATGACAGTTGAAAAGAAGATTGTAAGAATTCCTTATCTTTGCTTTATCATTTTTCAAAAGGAAACATAAGCAATCAATTTCAACACAAAGACCCCACAGAGGCTGAGGTTAGCAACCATGACAGAGCCATTCAACCCAAGCTTAGCAATTTCTCCAAAATGAACTCTGGTATTTTTCATCGGTTATTCTTAGACAAATTTGGGGTCGCTGGGTATGTTGGCCATCTGTGGCCTTGCAATTTTGATACTCCACCTCTACACAAAAATGGTGCTCTTGTTGCCTACATTTGAGCTGTTCCCTCACCCCTCTCCCCCATCCCTAAGGGAGTGTTCCAACAATCCTAACATCAGGCTGCTGGGCTCTTGGAGCTAAGGGCACAGCCTCCCCTCACTGCTGCTGGCCAACCCGGTCTCTGCTTTCCCCTGCCAACACGACACATCCCAAGGAACCAGATCTGGTAAAAGAAGTCACAGCAGCAGTGGTCGGGGGCCAGGCACCTCCGAGACCACATGGCTGACATGGAGACTCCAGAACACCAGAACAGAAAGGGCCTGTAGGGCTGAGCTTACAGCATACAACATACAAGTCACTTGTTCAAGGACACATGGCTGCTCAAGTGGCTTCTAAATCCAGTTCTACACAAGATCGGAAACTAGCTTCTGAGGGAGTCAGTACAGATTTTCAGATGTTTTTACCACTAGCCTGTTCAAAGCTGCTCAGTATCAGTTGTTTTAGTGCACAGCGAGACTAAACCAAGTCTTGGTGCCTTGATGTTATTTCTTTCAGAATCATGGCATTTGGGACAATGACAGACTCAGAGTCTCACTAAAATAGCACCCTTGGAGGTTACACTGCAAGGCCTTCAGAGAGAAAATCATACTATAATGAGGCCCATTTAGTACTTTTAATGAGTAAACCTCCCTGGAGATGGCACAAGTTTTACTAAGTTCCACACATCACAGTGGCATCAAAAAGTTCTCATGTAAATAAATAAAAACCTTTTAGAAGGACTTTGTGAATGAGCAAAAAGCTGGTTATGGGAACTGGCACTGAGCCAAGTGCCCAGGGATGCTAGCCCACGTCACGTGTCCTCCTGTATGAAAGTACCTCCCTCAACACTCCCTTCACTTTCTAGCTCACTTGGTTCTGGTGCTTAAAATTCCTCTAATCAATTCACAATAGCCAAGACATGGCAACAACCTAAGTGCTCATGGATAGACCAACGGATAAAGACACCAGCACACATACACGGCTGAGTATTCTTCAGCTGTAAAAAAGGAGCAGATCCTGCCATTTGCTATACAACATGGATGAACCTGCAGGACATTGTGCTAAGTGAAACAAGCCGGACAAAGAGAGAAAAATAGTATTGCACGATCCATTTACATATGGACCCTTTAAAAAAAAAACTCAAATGGACAAATACAGAGAACAGTGTTCACCAGGGGCCAGGCGGGGGGGGGGGGGGGGCCGGGGGGGGGTTGGAGGTGGAAGTAAGAGATGTAGGTCAAAGGACACAGAGTGGCAGACACTAGGATGAACAAGTCTAGAGATCTAACGTACAGCATGAGGACTACGTTAATAATAGTGTATTGTATTCAGGATTTTTGCTAAATGAGTAAATTGTAGCTGCCCTTGCCACACACACAAAAAGGTGACTAAGTGAGACAATGGATATGTTAATTTGCTTCACTATAGTAACCATTTTACTATTTGTATTTCCCAACATTGAGTTGTAAACTTTAAATACACACAATAAAATTTGTTAAATAAATAAAATTCCTCTAATTAGTTATATGATGAATTTCTTCTCTTAACAAAGCACATAGATTCAATTAGCTTGCTTATCTCTTACTACCGAGCAGTGAGCAGCTCCACTTGACAGAGCAAAAGCAGTGAGGAGCTCACTGTGGCACACAGGCCCCTGGAGACGGTGCCCCCTGCAGAAATGCTCCGGGGGAGTGGGGGCGCACGCAGTGGGGACCAGCAAGGGAAGCATCAGAAGTGCAAGAGAAGAGCAGGCAGGGGAGCGTGGAGGTGAACCATGGGTTCCAAGAGGTCTCAGGACAGTCTCACACCTTCCCTTTAGCAAAATGGCAAAACCCTGAAAAGGGCAAATGCTAAGTTATTCCAGAAAAGCACAAACCTGATGTGTCCACCAAAAATGCCAGTGATTGGAGTCTGAACAAAATCCGCCTGGCGGGTGACTGATGTCTTGTTCCTGGGGCCCACTTGCTCCCATTCATCCTCACTTCCTTCGCCTTGTTCTTCCTGCTCATACTCGTCGAGCGAGTGGCTTTTGGGCCCATTGGAAATCGCAAGTTCTGAAAAGGAGAGTGTCTGCTTAGGCTACTGTTTATAACAAGAACAGCAAAAAATAAAAATAAACAGAGGTTCTACATGAACCACCAAAACAGATTAGTCAACCATAGTGTTAAAAATGAACTCGGGGTGCATCCTACAGTAAGAGCCACAGCGACCAGTCACGTGTCCAACTCCCTGGATCCTTGTCTGCAGAAACTGCTGTAGAAGACATTTGTGGGGTAACTGGAGAAATCTGAAGATGTGCTGGAAAGCAGATACTATTTTGTCATTACAGTTGGTTTCCACAATTAGATACGGGACTGTGGTTATGTAGGAGGGGACCGTAATCCTCAGGGGACGTGTGCTTTAGCACTTAGGGGTGAACTAAACTGTTATCTGCAACTTAATTTTGAATCATTCAAGAAAAATGTATACATACATACAGTATGTATGTGTAGAAAGAGATAAATAATGATATGTTAACAATCATAGACTCCAGCAATTAATTAAGACTCAAACGATTCTTTCACCCTTTCTGTATGCTTGATCATTTTCCTAATTAAAAGGTGAAGGGAAACAGCAGAGATTCTGGATAAGTTCTGATTTATCTAAATCCAACATTCTCAATGATGTAAGTTATCCTAATGAATAAGTAAGCGATATCTGAAAGGGCAAATGACTGCTGGGAGGGAGGGGAAGCAACTTATGTACAAGCATGCAACACTTGCTTAAAGTAAATTTTGCAGCAAGTAGACCATAACCTACTTTCATTATTTGGTGAGAGAAGTTTCTTTAGGTTCAACATTTCCTCATGAAGCCCATTTAGAATGAAGCCCAAGTACTCCTCAGCATCTTCTTGTCGACCCTGAAAAGGTCAAATTACGATCACATTAATTTTAACTGATTACTGTCCAAGGCCTGTAGGATATAGTACCTACATATTCAAACTATGCCTCCTCTGAAATTTAAGAACATTTAATGTAAAGTATTTCCAAAAAATAACTTGAGTTTTTCTTTGGATAGCTGAGATCCCAGGGGCAGGAGAGAAAGGGAAGAACAGATTAAACACATAACTCTTAAATGGAGATTTTTATTTTTTTATTTATACTTTCCTGTACTTTTGAAATATTCTATAATAAATGTATATTACCTTTATAACAAAAAAAGCTATTTAAAAGTTCTTTTTTGTTAAGACCAAGAACTGGATGTCTAGGGCCAACTCACTGCACAACCCCAAGGGTTATCATTCACCCTGGGAGCTGTGAAATTAGCAGCCTGTGTGCCTCCCTCCTCCTATTTTTGATGAAGGGCACTATAGAGGAAAGAGCTCAAATTATATGTGACCAACTCTACCAACTTAAAGATTTATCTATTTTATACACATATACACACATATCAGCAAAATCATTTTCAGATGAGTCATACAATAGTTTTATAATCCCCATAGGTATTGTTTGATGCTATAATTTATCATTCTTCACAGCATAACAGCATATTCCAAGGATCTATAAATTCTTCTGCTTGAAATCTCTGGGTAGGCTACATTTGAGTTTATTTGCTCTCTCCAAATAAAACTACACAGACAGCAGCTGTTTGGTGTGAGTATATGCTCTGCAAGTGTGTAAAAAAGGGCAAAAGCTGGCATAGCCCAAAGTGTAGTGAAGAGTTCAGACAACAGGCCTGGGGCTGATCTCCTTGGAAAGGCCTGCTTGCAAGGTTGACCCCTGGCCGGTGTTTGTGAACTCGGATTTCAGAAGGGTTCTCACCATTCCAAGAACTGATAAGGGACTGTGTCTAACCTGTTAGCATAACCAATGTGGTTTGTGTTGAATACCTGTTTTCCTGCTGGGAGTTTGAATTTTTGATTCAAGCTAGGCAGAGGGTACCCATGTGACCAGCCCCAGTTAAAACCCTGGACATCGAGTCTCTAATGAGCTTCCCTGGTAGACAACATTTCACAAGTGTTGTTGCAATTTGATATTGGAGGAACTCAGTGTACATTGTGTGGCTGCAAAGGGAGAAGAGTCTGAAGGTTTCTTCCAGACCTTGCCTCGTGAGTCGTTTCCCTTTTCTGATTTTGCTTTGCAGTGTTTTGTGGTAATAAACCGTAACCATGAGTATACCAGCTTCGGAGTCCCCTGAGTCCTTCCAGTGAATCACCAAACCTAAGGGTGGTCTCAGGGACCCTGATACATCCAATATTAATGTAACTTTGAAAAGACACTTTTGTTCATAGCATTACTTCTGAGCATGATCCAAGAGGGGTTCAGCCTTAGGAAGCCCTCCCTGAGTACCCACTTTACCTCTGCCTCCACCTGAGCTGCTAAAGCATGCATGCATTGTCTTTGTACTTCTCTTGGTGTCTGTTCACTTAGATTACATATCTAATTCCCTCATTGAGTGATGAACTCTTTGAGGGCAGAAGGTACATTTCATTCCATTTCAACATCCCTAGCACTCTGTACATTTCCCATTATTTGAGAAAAGTAAATTCCAAGCAAATACCAAAAGCTGCATTATTAGCATTTAAAAAGCTTAAAACTCTATGCTGCCCTTGGTGGTATCCTACTACCCTGCCCTCGACATTCACCCTTCTTCAAAACAATGGAGCTTTACTTAGTTTAAATAGCATTTTCTTAACTATTTTTCCCTCTGCATAAGTTTCCCTAAGTGTCATTTCAACTCCTTGTGCTGATTCATCACAAACCCAGATGGAGAAGAAACAAATGCTGCAGTTAAATTAATGTGCTAATGGTGCCCCGGAATCACTCCCAACAGCCGTGAGGGCCCTTCATAAGTCCTCCTTGCCCCTTGCCTTTAGTAACAAAATGTATAATAAAAAAATTCAGGTGAAGGAGTCAAGGACATTGAGTAGGTACTAAGACCTCTATGATGAAGTATGTTTCATGTTCGAGTGTGTGTAAGTTTAATGGACACATAAGCTCTTCTGTATGGCCATCATTCCAGGCCCAATGCACTCCACTCCAACAGCAGGACAGTGCAGGGGTTAAGAGAGCTGCACCCAAAGCCAGGCCCTGCCATTTACTAGCTATGTGGCCTTGGACAATGACTTTAGTTCTTCTAACTGTAACAAGGAGACAGTAATCATACTTTATTCACAGGGCTAACCAAGTTATGTAAAGTACTTAGAACACTGCTTGGTGAACAGTGAACGTTCTATGAGCTAGGTCTGATTATGAGGGCTATCACATACTCCTTAAATACATCCAAGAAATTGACTCCATTATAAACATAGATCTACCACTGAACACCTACCAAATTACTGCACTTAAGCAGTAATTAAGCAACAGTCACCAGACAAACTGGAGGAAAAGGCAACACTTTTTCCCAGCTACATTAGAGCAGTCTCAAACCTTTTCAGACAGGCTTGACTTGTTAACGGTCAGGAGTCTGTAGATATATGTGGGTTCAAAGGCAGCCCCAGGGCGGATATCCCTCACAATTTTATCCCCAAGAGCTGCAATGGAAACAGGAGACAGATTTTCATAACTAAAACAAAGTCATAAATGATGAAAAGCAAAATCATTAAACCTCCCCGACCTCCCCTCCCCCAGCTGAATGTTGAGAATAGCATAGGTGTAGCGACCTGTACTTAAAGACATTTTCCTTCAATAAGACTGAATTTACCAAATTCAATCATCTGACTCCTTAACTCCCAATAGGTAATGGCATCAAAAGACCTCATTTTTACTCACCTTGTCGGGGTTTTGGAGGTACTGGCATGTTAGTAAACTCATTCATTAGCCGAACACTAAACATGGGGGAAAAATGTTAAGTAGTGCATTTTTTTAAAAGACATACTTTTACTAAAGAGTTTTGATGATTAAGTAGAATATTAATTAGTACAAATATAGCAGATTTTAGGTAACCAATGCTATAATAGCTAGTGAACTCAAATCTTTTCTATATACATTTTTGGTATATTTTATGTGATATAAACTGGTAAACGCTAAAATGTTTTCTACTAAGTCTAAGGTACACAGATAAACAATGCTCCAATCCCACTTCTGGTTAACTTCTTTATTAAATCATGAACACTACATTTTTTTTAAAAAAAATGGAATTATGGAACTCATTTGCAAGAAATCAAGAACTTTCTTAAATTATGTAAATTCTAATTATCAGAGGGAACCAACCCCACCCCCGTAACATATTTTTCAGCACCTTACTTACAAGCTATCTATCATGGGTGTTGACGTACAAGGCCTTTGCACTTTTGAATACAGAGGAATGAACTTCATCAGGTGATACATTGGAGGGCATGCAACCAATGCCTGCAGCGTCTAAATGGTGGCGGTAAGGAAGTGTAAAGGAAATGGAACACACATACCACATTTCCTAAAGGCACATTAAACAGACAAGAGCATATAAAAACTAAATAAGCCACGGACATTGAACTACTTAGATATATAAACACAAAAAAGAATAAACAAAATAATCACTAGATAACTGCCCTGTAATAGCCATATTAAGGACCTACGATGCAGCAAGTAGTTTATATTCAAGAACTTGATTCGACCAAGATAATCAAACTAGTTACAACAAAATTTCCAGTTTTAAGTGGTCACTCTGCCCTATTATTTGGGACCATTATAATGGGAATAAAACTTGCCTGACTCTCTCATTCACAGGTCAGTAAGTCTTCTTTTTTGGGGGGGTAGAGGGGGTAGGGTCAGGAATAACCCTGTTTATAAGCAAGATAGGCAGACCAAATAATAAATCACGTTTTTACATTCAAAATTCGGGCTAGATGCCCCATGGAAGCTGAACTAAGTCAAATGCACCCAAAGAAGAGACAACTGCAATAAGCGTCCAAGGATACAGCATTAATGTAGCACCAGTTTCCTTTATTGATCAGCCCACGGGGTTGCAATGACACTGGTTTATGTATTAAGGTTACATTCTCCAGTAACTCTGAAAGAGTGAAGAAGCATATTTAAGAAATTAGTGACATCTAGTGAATAACTTATTTAAATCAATTCATATGCTCTACTCTGCAAGAGTGTTAAAAATCCCTTCAATAAAGCACCTATCCAAAGAAAATGTGTATCACTAAAGCTTCATTCAGTTCAACATCAAGTACATTCATTATTTAATGATTAAAATTTTTTCAAATTAATATTTTCCCCCCAACAGCAACATTTATCTATCTTCCAGTGGAAATACAACTAGCGAGCATAAGAACTACCTACTTTAATGACAAACAGAAAACATATTAAAACAATATCAGTATTAGAGAATAGATTTAAAAGATACAGCCTTTTCCTTAAACACTGATAGCTAGGCACATCTCATTAATAGCAAGATCTCTCAGACACTAGATATAAAGGTGTTTGTGCAGAACTTGAGTTTCATTCATTTCTAAATCCCCAGCAACTAACACTGTACCCAACATATCACTGTGAGTGCTCAATGGCTCTCAGTGAGTAAAGATACTCCTTTTGAAGACAACTGTCTCCTACCAATTAAATTGTGTTTTTCCATTAGGAGTCTAATTTAGCAGCTGTTTTATACACTATAATTCCCTTATTCCATTTACAAAGAGGTTTCTTGGCCACAGGTTCACCTTTGACATCACTCTTTTTCACAGCCGTGAATGCCACCTCTATAATACAATTAACCATCAGAAACGCTTTACAACAAAAAAAGTTCTCCCCTGTCCCATTATGAATCTTATAATAGTGATGGCTACAACTTATGGATACCTTCTACACTTAGCGTGTGCTTGACAATTTACAAATGTTAATTACTTAGACTTAATCCTTAGTAATCCAGTAGTACCACCACTATCCCCTTTCACCAATAAGAAAACTGAGGCTCAGAAAGACTGACTAACTTGCCCGTGATTACACAGGAGCTAGGTAGTATAACCGGGGCCTGAACTCCATGATCTGTAGCCATACAACACTGTCTCCTTTACTTTTAAATTTTATATTAGAAAAGAAAAACAAAAATGGGCATACATTTGATATTAGCATCCACCTAAGGAATTGCTCAAACAAAAGCCTTTCTTTTATAAAATACAGTTTTACTAACAGACTCTAGACTTAAGCACTAACCTAATGAAGAAATTAATTTGCAAAATTCAAATGTCAACACACACACCCCTCTCATTCTCTCCTTACTGTGAGAGTAAATGTCCTCTTTCCTCTAATTGAGGAAGTACAGGATAATTTTTGCACATCTTTCCATTTGTAGACAGTAAAACATTACAGATTCAATGGGATCTGTTCAGTTACACTAAGCTTGCAAAGTTCCTCATCTCTCTCACTACAGGACACAGCTCTGGGCCTTGAAACAACCAACAGATCAGTTACAGAACTGAACCCCAAGCCTACAGGTGATAACACCCAGCAGTGTCTGTCACGTGGCAAACACTGTACTAGAAGCTTTGTCTGTGTTATTCATAATCATCACAACAACCCTGTCGAAGAGGGGCCACTATGATTCTCATTGTAAGATGAGAAAACTGAGGTCACACAGCTGAACCAACCTGCAAACCTGGACCTACTTGACCGCAGAGGCTGAGCTCTGTCCTCTTGATATATAATGGGCTCCTCTTAAAAATGCATTTTATTCCAAGGTTTCAGATACTTCTTCCACAGGCTTAAGATCTTCTACTTACAGTGGATTTTTACATTTGTCTTTAAGCCGTATTAGCACAACGGTCTATCGTTTCCGGTGTGTGCCACAGAAGAGCAATTAGTTTACTCTATCAAAAATGTGTACATTTTCAAATAAGCACCAATACAAAGGCATAATGTCTCAAATGAAAACTCCAGTATTATACCAATGAATCTTTGCTATAGTATTTTTGTATCTAGTAACAAGTAATATTGTTTTTAAATTATGATAAGATTCAAAATCAGTTGTCCTCCTAACAGAGGGACCTTTACTAAATGACACACTGCCTTTCGTTGACAGCTGAACAACCATTTGCTGAGCTCTGCCTGGGCACCAGGTAATGGAGGCACTGTGATGGACAGGAGGTGGCCCTGTGCCAGGCGAGCTGCAGAGCAGTGAAGAGGGGGCCGTGATGTTGCTGGCTGCACACACAACACAGTGCAAGCTAAGCTGAAGGGGTGCTGGCAGGGGATGCGGTGGGAGGATGCTTAGCCCAACGCAAGGACTGCAGAAACACTGACAAGGCTGGGGGCTGATGACAGCACGTGGAAACTGAGGAAGAAGACAAGAGATACTTGGAAGGTCATCACTGCTGGGGTGCTGGTGCTATCCATCTCGGGGAGGAATACAACAGTATGAGCAGCTTATTGTTTGTTTTGTGTGGTGATGAAATGATGAGTTCAGTCTCAGAGATGTTGGTAAGAGGTACCCAGATGACACCAGTAAATAATATATTTATACTCGCAGACCAGCAAGTAATGTATTTATAATCACACAACTATATACACACGTCCCTGAAGTTCAGAGCTGGAGTGTGCATCCTGATAACACAAACAGCGAGAAGAGCAATGGGTCAGCCTGCGCAAGCGGGCGCCTGGCTGAAGAGTGAGACAGGGTCACGGGCGGAAAGGAGCTAGGCAGATGAGCCAAAATTTCTGGGTGGGAGAAGAAATGAAATAGCAACCTCAATTTACTTAATGACATGGAAGACAAAGTCCTCTAGGGCAGGGTGGGGGTGAGGATGCAGGAGGGAGGTGGGGACAGGGCTTGAAGACATGAATTCCTATTCAGCACAGATACTGGTAGGAACTGGAAAGCAACTGACCAGGGCCAGGCCTACAAGATCTACCTGAAATGTCCCTTCCAGGTCAACTGTTCTAACAGACTCAAAAACATGCTTATAGATGGTCGAGAGGACTTCTAACTCACAGCTTAAAAGAAGGCATTTATGACAAGGCTAACTCCAACAAAAGGAAAGCAGGTGCACAACAATCAAGAACTAGCTGCCCTAAGCCCCACCTGAAAGCGCAGCTCCTCTCACATCCTCCCCTGAGCCACAAGCCCAGAATCATCTGCACCACTTGAAGACTTAACCATTCAAGCTCTATGGAATCAGAGGACACATCTACCTTAAATTCAACTATAAACTGATTTCTTCCCAACATTTATTTGGGAAACAGTGTGAACTGGTCAGACAGAAACCTTTAGTTTCTACAACTTCACTCAAATCGAGGCCAGCCTGTGGTTTGCTTATTCTGAGGAGCAGCTCCACTGTTTTTCTCCCACAATATTAAAGTCAAGTCCTTTAGCATCGCCTAGTGGTTTGTTCAATAACTGCAAGTAACATTTCACACAGACACATACCTACAAAATCAAAAGAGCAAAAACTCCGAAACACAGAACAAACAAAAAGGACTCTTAGTACATTTACTAGGGAACGTACTCAACTAGCTTCTTTTCAAGTCTTGAAGATTCCTTGAAAGAGCCCTCTGGTAAAATGCTCTTAAATGTAGAATAAATCTTTATAGACTTGGAAAATACAGAGACAGGCACTGAACAATCTACATTTTTCTTAATGATTATTTTAGAAAAAGTGTATCTAGTGCCAAGTCTTCTATAAACTGAAATATAGTCTCATTCTGTTATTAGTATCTAACGACCTTAAATCCTACTCTCAGAATAAGACTCATTACAGCCTCCTCCCTGAAGGCACCCAGGACTCCACACTGCATCTGCCCAGCAGCTATCTCATCACCAGCTACCTGGTATTAACAGTGTCTACCTCTTTCCCTGGATAGGACGCTCCTTAAAAACACATCCTTATACTGCTAACTGCTCACCGGAGTCAGCCCCATTCAGGGTAGCAGGACATAATGGCCTTTTTTGCGCTCAGCCTGCCACTGCCATCCCTGTTGGCTGCACGAGCTCTCCCGTCCCTGCTCCCCCCCAACCCCTCTGCAAACGATCACCTCTCTCTCTCTGCTAGTAAGAGCTGCCATCTGTTCCTTTCTTATCTTATGCCTTAGACTACTCTCAAAGCAAGGCCAATCATTACTCGACCTAGATAGTACATGGCATACAGTAAGTACTCATTAGACAATAATATAAGATAAATTAAACATCTGGAGATTAAAGTTGTTAGTTACCGCAGATGACTCCATTCCCATTTGTTAGAAATGACTCAACAGACTTCAAAGGTCATTTATCGCATACTTTGAAACAAGAGCCTCCATGGAGCAAAGACCTGGGTCACACTCTGGCTTGCCACTTCATTCATCCTGCAACCTGGAGCAGATCACTTAACTCCTCGCCTACAACAGAGAGAACGAGCCGCACTAGGCGAAGCTGCAGTGAGGATGGGCAAAGAAACTAAACGTACAAACTCCCGGCATGACGGTCAGCTCACCACAGACTCCACGATCCCCACACTCCTCCACCACGAGGTAAAAGAACACAGGTGCAAAGACAATTCTAATTCCTCGTGTGGAGTCAACACTATTGTTGTTTTGAATTCTGTTAAAATGAATGAATCCTATTGCTATAATTCAAAAGTCAGGACCCGCAGACAAGCCAGTATTAATACTGCTTTCAATTTCCTAATACCACTGCTCTATTTAAGTTCCTCTTTTAACATCGCCATTTCCATTTACTATCTTATTCCTAGCCTAAAAAGTACTACAATTACAGAGAACAAAAGAATCAAAATGAGAAAGCATGGCCACGAGAGAGAAGGCAGGGTGAAACTTTAAATCTGACCTGCCTTCCAAAGTCGTCATAGCTGGTTTATCTATTTTACCATCTTTTAGGGCAAATAATCAGAAGTTGACTGTAATAACAAACTTTTTCCCCCAAAGCTTTCTTTTCAATCCCTCAGCACTGGTATAATTTACCACGCAGACAGCACTTAAGGAAGATGGCCTCCCCAGCCCATCTTTTTCATGAGAGTCGGTGGGGCTGCCTGGAACAATGTTTCTCGAATGGCCCAAAATGCCAGAATGACTCATAAAAGATACAAAAATGAAACCTGTGTCTTCACTTATGTGATAACTCAAACATTAAATGGCTGAATTAAAGTTCAACTTTCTTATGAAATCTGCTGACACACAGAAAAATTGAGCTTTATTTTATCTCAAGACATACATGGCAGCTCACACAGGTTGCCACAAATCATTCTATTGAAATGACTTATAAATTGAATGACAATACCAGCATTGTAAACTTTTATGTCAACATAAGCTATGATTATTCTTACACATATTTTATACACCAAATTTTGTTTTCCTAAAATTAGGATTTAGGGGACATATTACCATTTAAAATCCATGAAAATGCAATGTGCAGAACTTTGATTCTTAAGGCTCAATAACTGGCCCATAATCGACATTCTGATGTTGTTGACCTGCTTTTCTGTCATCTTCCTAACTGTCCAGAACATTCTCCAAGTGTTTTTCTTTTCCTCATTACAACCACTTTGGAAGAACACACGCTATCTTGGTTACCTAATCAGGTGGAGGACAGCAAAGTGACCAAAATGCACCACTACCCATTGGCTATAGGTCAACTTAAGTTTTATAAGTGGAAGGGTCTCAATTTAGTCGTATAAAATAGAGACATATAATATATATAAGCGAGGATATACACATATCAAAGCAGGTATGGACTAAACTCTCAATCTACAAGGGCAGATTCCTGCAAGCAGGTGCCATTCCTTTTCAACTTAGCGCGTGCTACATTATCACTGCCTCTGCTGCTTTAGAGAGTTTGAAGAGGAAATATATTTGAGAAATCATTTCCTAAGGAGGGGGGAAGTATATGCATGATTTATAAACCAAAACAAAAAATTAGTCTTAGGATATACAGTCATGTGTCACTTAACCACGTGGACGTGTTGAGAAATGGTTGTCGGGCAACTTTGTCATTGTGTGAACATCATAGGGTGTACAGTACTAACACAAACCTAGGTGGTATAGCCTTCTACACACCTCTTGCTCCTAGGCTACAAACCTGCACAGCGTGTTACTGTACTGAATATTGTAGGCAATTGTAATACAAATCATTAGGCAATAGGAATTTTTCAGCTCCGTTATAATCTTATGGGACCACCATTGTATATGTGGCCCATCATTAACCAAAATGTCATTGTGTGGTGCACGACTGTACTTTCATTTACACTTAAAATAAATATGGACATGGTAATTCATTCCTCTGAGCAGACCCAGCTTAAAACAAGTTTTTTGCTCTCTCCAGCAATTTTTAGGCATAAAACTGTACAAAATCATATATTAAACAGGTTTTGACTAAGAATTCATAATAAATGACATTGCTAGACAGAGACGTCAACAGAATTTTTTTAGAGCTGTTAAAGAGCTCAGTTTGGCCAATGGTATGTTTTGATTGACATCAAGTGGAGATGGGATGGGGAAAAATACTGGTTCTGTGAAAATACCCCCTTTCTCCATTAGTGGCATGCTCATTCAACTCTTACCTTTATATTCCAGTAAGTTATTTTGCTCTCACTGTTTTAACAAAAAAACAACAACATAAAAATCCTTGCATACCTTGTTCAATTGGAGAATTTTAATGTTTTTCATTTATCATTGTAAAACCAAGGACAATTTTATAACTTTTTTGTACGTAGCTGTTACATGTAGGGCAATCTGTCTTTAAGTAGGGATAAATTACTCTAAAAAGAAAATGAATCCTAGATAGTTTTCCCTTCAAGTCAAGCGTCTTGTTGTTTAAATAAACTTCTTGTTTAAAATGAAAAAAAAAAAAAAAAAAAAGAGCTCAGTTTTCCTAGCTCTCTTTCATTGGAATTTTAACTTATTTTATTTGCATTTGGTCTAGTCTCTCTCCTTGCCCAGCATTATTTATATTCCTCTATAACAAAATACACTGATGTATAATTTTAAAAGCAAAACATCAAATACAAAGTAGCTTCATTTGTGATTTGAAAGCATTTGATACAATTTAGTGTAGAATATGACAAATATGCATTAGTGAAAACCCAGGAAAGGTTTAATGTTCATTAAAAGCGTATGTTCAATTTCAAACACTACATGTACATCAACTCTGGAGTCTCTGTACCAACAGAAGGCAGCAACAGCACAGATAACCCCCACATTCCTCATCTTTGTCATCTTACTCCTCAACAGGGGTGTGTGTCGTTTTGCAACTATTTTCAAACACAAGCTTTTAAGATTTCAAGTTTCCTTTTGTTGCCTCCTGGCTCAGTTATTCCTACTGAAAAACGGCAAATATCAGTCACCGAAACACACATCCTTCTCCAACTCTCCACAGGCCTTTTGTTTAGATTCATACTCCTTTTCACCTGTGCAACCAGGTAAAAACAAACAAAAAAATTTTTAAAAAAAGATTCATACTCCTGTGGGGCGAGAAGTCATTCAGTGCTTCAATTTACATGCTCTTCCCTTGCATCTCCTTCTTCTGTTTACACGTAAGAAACTGCCACTGGAACCAATACTGACACATAATCTACACTGAGAAGATGACTTTGCCACCAAGAAGGTGAAAGCAGAACCCATTAAAGTGGATAAACAGTCTACGAGTAATCAAGAGTTGAACGTATTTCATTTTAAAATACCTTATGTGTGATTCTTATTCTTTTGCAGTTGATTTGCCTTCCTAATTTGTGTTTAACTTCTGGTTGTATAAAAATTAGTTGGTATTTATAAGCAGACTTCATAGGGAGATGGAGGAGAAATGTGGACATTCAAAATAAATGAACCTGAGGTTAAAAACCAACTGCAGATATTATTCTAAGAATTTTTAAGGGAATAGGTTTTTCTTTTTAAGAGACAGGGCTTCCTTATGCTAAAAAAAGAGAAAAGAAAAAGAAAAAAAATTTAAAAATCAGCTCAAAATAATCTTTATGCTAAAAAAGAAAAAAAAAAAAGAAAGAGAAAAAATAAAGCGACAGGGCTATGTCGCCCAGGCTGGCCCTGAACTGCCGGGCTCAAGCGATCCTCCCACCTCAGCCTCCCAAGTAGCTGGGACTACAGGTGCCACCAACACACCCAATAAAAAGGAATAGATTTGATGTCTAAAGTGTTCCCTTCTCCCTCTTTCCCAAAAGTTAATAAATGAATATGATAAACATAAAAGTCACTTTCTCCATAGAACCAGTTTGATGCTAACACAAGTAAAATTCCATTATAACCAACATCAATAGATTTCTTAATGAAACTAGAATTTCACTCAGTTAAATGTTGCTTAAAATAAGCGGGCCGACCTACACTTAAAAGTATGCCCATTAAAGGGAATGTGTGTAGTGGATCTGACTTGTAATAAATTGAATATAATTTATCAGTTTTACAAAATACATCTCTAAGTAGGAGACTATGACAAAAGGAAAAAAAAATTCCAACAATACCACCTTCCCTAAGCCCCATGTGATCCCAAGAGTGACTACTATTGCTGCATTATTTCACAGGAAGTAATAATGAAAACTGCCCGCAATTACATTCTATATATCCAAGGCTCAACAAACAGGCTCAAAAGAATGACCTATTTTAAAACAAACTATACTCTTGCATAGATAATGAAAACATCTTTATAACTGACCTAATCAAAATCTGCGGGGGGGGGGGGGGGTTGGACTACATCCATTCAAAATAATTACACTCACTGTATGTAGCAATGCCTTCCTCCACTAACACCAGTAATTAAGAGGCCCCTACCTTCACAGTGTTTTACAAAGTAAGTTAACAATTAGATTTTAACATACGTGGAACATAGCAAACTAATTATGAAACCACATTTAAAGTCATATGACTGACTAGAATGTTTTAAAACACTTAAAAGAAAGCATTTCTTTCTTATTTTAAATAGAGATTCAGAAAATTTCCCAGGGATGGGAGGTTTTCCTGTGTGAAGTAATTTTAGGAACAAAAGTATAATTACAATGCTCTCATGACTTTGAACTTAGAATGCACGTTTTTAAAAGCATCTCACCATGCATTTCTCATTACAAGTTAAAAATAAAGTCTTAACTTAGTAATCTATACAAAGGCTTACACTATCCTACCCTGACTATGACAGCAGTCCTTGCAATGAATACATTCTAAAAGTTATATTAAAGAAAGCATCTGGCTTTTAAAAATATATACGAAACCCAAAATAATGATGGTTGGCCTATCAATTATTTTTTTATTTTAAGAGAACTCCAAAACACCAAGATTACCTAAAATAATATATTTTATACAAGGAACAAAATGCTTTAAAAAAATATTGCTTGCTGTCATCCTACTACCATCAAAAGAATATGAATTCCGACCATTCATAAAAGGGTATGCATTTTTCAGCTTGCTATTGCATCCTGGTAATGAACGCTGTCCACTGTTCCAAAATACTAAATTAGAAAATATTATATAAGGCCCAAATGAGACAGCTTATTTTAACTTGGCTACTAGGACAATAATCTGAAGAGCTGGCTACCAAGCTTCTTGGTAGAATCAAACCTGAAGAAATAGCTCTTGCTTCTTAGATATGAACAGTCATGTGCCGCATAACAATGTTTTAGTCAACAACAGACCATATATTTGACAGTGGTCCCATAAGATTATAACAGGGGTGAAAATTTCCTATTGCCTAGTGGCATCGTGATGATCCTGACCCTCTGTAGGCCCAGGCTAATGCGTGTGTTTGTGTCTTAGTTTTTAACAAAAGATTTAAAAAGGAAAAAAATTTTTGAAATAGAAAAAAGGCTTATAGGATAAGGATATTTCCCCCCCAAACGTCATCCAGGGTGTTAAAAAAAAAAAAAAAAGATAAGGATATTAAGAAAGAAAATATTTTTGTACAACCGTACAATGTGTTTTAAGCTAGGTGTTATTACCAGAGTCCAAAAGTTTTAAAAAAGACTTTTAAAGTTTATAAAGTAAAAGGGTTACGGTAAGCTATGGTTAATTTATTATTCAAGAAAAATTTTTTATAAATGTAGTGTAGCTTAAGTGTACAGTGTTTATAAGGTGTACAGTAATGTCCTAGGCCTTCCCATTGACTCACCACTCCCTCACTGACTCACCCAGAGCAAATTCCAGGCCTGTAAGCTCCATTCATGAAAAGTGCCCTAGATAGGTGTACATTTTTATCTTTTATACCATTATTTTTACTGTGCATTTTCTATGTTTGGATATGTTTAGATACATAACTTACTACTATGTCACAACTGCCTGCAATATTCAGCACAGTAACATGCTGTACAGGTTTGCAGCCTAGGAGCAACAGGCTATACCACATAGCCTCGGTGTGTAACAGGTAATACCGTTTAGGTTTAAGTAGTACACACTCTATGATAGGGATCATCACAACAAAGGTATATATAGCTTTAACACAGGGCAAGTTCATTACACATTCACACTGGAGCAGAATTACTTGATCAAAAGGCAAGATATGGAAACGTAATTTGTCAATAGAAAAGGACTGCTAATAGACATGAATTTTTCATTTAACATAAAGGTATGTATGGTACCTTCCTCCTCCCATTTTGCTTCTATATTGTCTTACTTTTAGATAACATTCAAGACACATTCTTCAGAAATTTCTTTTAATACACAAGTAATCTACTATTGCTATGGTAACGATCCACCACCACAGTTCATGGCCCAGACTGTTTTAAATTTTACATTCAACAGTCGATGAGATTTGCTCCCACCTTCACTCTCCATTTGTATCTTTTTAACTATACCTGCAATCTTTATGGCTACAGGATCCTCTGAAACTGGAACAAGCCCTTCTTTGACTTCAACCTGCTTTTCACAGACCAGGGGAGATGTGGTAGGAGGGGAATACTTGGTTTCCACATACGCCACAAGCGAAGAGGAAGAAGGCTTAGAATCGTGAAAGAGACTGGCCCAGGACTTGGGCTGGCTGACAGGAAGGGCGCCTGATGCAGAGACTGCACTGTCAGCAGGAGGTGAAGCGCTCTCGGGTTTAGTTGGGTCCAAGTCTATGCTTTCCGTGGTGTGCAACTCCACCCCATTGGCAGCTGTGCCCTCACCCGAGGATTCAAGTATTTGTCCATTACCAACTCCAGGGTTTTCAGTAGTATTGGTACCAACATAAGGCTGAGCCCCCGCTGTCCTTAACAGCTCCCTACCAGCCTCTGCAGGGAAGCACGACTGATCAAAATCAGTCCCGTGGACCCCCTCAGGCTGCTCTGCAGTCCTGGTGTCACTGCTGAGTGCTCCGGGGAAAGGACCATCAGGGACATTGTCACTGACAGAGTCCGTGGAGTTTTGAGGGCTGTTACAAGTCCTGGGCGTACCCGATGGAGGCATGTCACCCATAAATTCTGCATCCTCTGTGCTGATGCTGTTCAGGACTGATGAACTGGCATGGCCATTGACCAGGGCTTCTGTAGTAATACTATCTTCGCCACCATCTTTCAAGTAACTATAATATCCAGGTGGCCGTTTTTTCTTCTTTTTACGCTCCCTCTGTCCAAGACCACCTGAGACACCATCATTTTCCAAAACTTCCACCTCCACATTAGAACTGCTATCCACAGCAAGGGCAGAGCCCGGGTATTGGCAGTCAATGGAGTTGTAACTTGCTTCCTTATCTATGCCATCAGGGGTTGTTTTGGAAGTTGTACAACCGAGAATAAATTCAGGGGCCTGAGGGTTCAATGTGCTTGAAATACTGTAGCTGGGGTTTCTCGGCAAAGTGTCACTGGGTTCAATTACTTCATTAACACCAAATTCAATCCTCTGATATTCTTGTCCTGTTTGGAAAGAAAACAATTAGTTAAGAACACAGTTCTGTAAACTCTAAAAGTGCCAATAATTACTCATTTCCTTTTTGAAAACTAAAACCTTAAATTCTTTTCCTAATTAACAAAGCCATGACATAAAAATTTCTGTGCTGAAAAATTTGCTGAAAATAAATAACTACAAAATTATATTTAATTTGAGGATATGAAAAGTAGAAGCCTGTATTTATCTTCCTAGCTAAGGAAGATTTTTCAAAAGGTAGAAATTAAAATGAATTTGTAATAAAAAGCAAATAATATTTTGCCAGTTTAAAAATACCCCTCAAGGCTGGGCACAGTGGCTCATGCCTGTAATCCCACCACTTTAGGAGGCCTAGGCAGGAGGATCACTTGAGTCCAGGAGTTCAAGACCAGCCTGGGCAACATAGCAAGATCCCATCTCCACAAAAAATAAAGAAATAAAAATATTAGTAACTCAGGAGGCTGAGGGAGGAGGCTCTCTTAAGCCCAGGAGTTTGAGGCTGCAGTAAGCTATGATGGTTCCACTGGACTACAGCCTTGACAACAGAGCAAGACCCTGTCTCTTTTTTTAAAAGACACCAACAAAACAACCCAAACCTCAATGGAATCTAAAGCTTCCTTTATGCCTGAGATAAAGGAATATGTATTCTGAACAACTTAATTTTTAAAAACCATGATAACTAACTTAGGGACTTAAAACAATGTTTTATCAGCTTCTCTAGTTAGTGTGATTTGCAATTCCAAAAACAGGAACTACACAAAGAATCCTGTATATAAAAGTACTCTTTCAAATTATCCATCTTTTGGTCTGCTCCATTGATAATTTTAACTGAAGTCTGAAAACTGGCCCTTATATTAACATAGGTAAATGTCCACTAAATGAATTCATATTAAATTAACTCCACAGGTGGTGAAGATACTTCCAAAAATACTAAAAGATAAAGTTAGAACTAAAAACTTTAAAGTATCTCTTTGGAAGCCTTCAATAAATACTGTCTCCCAGTTAACCATAATCTATGTATGTACATTTTTTCATAGTTCACATCTCTGAAATTAGGTTGAGTATTAGAATCAATTGTGTCTTTCAACAAATATAGAGCATCGATATCTTATATATGATGAAGTTTCATTTTTAATGCAAAATTGACAATTTCTTCAAATCTAGCTTAAGGGGCCAATATATTTTCCGAGGCGTGTATTTCAAGAAAAGAATCATAAAACCCAAAGAATGGTGTTCTCCTGCAGAGAACTGAATATATTTTACATCTTGGAAGGACCCTTACATGTCTTTTTGTAGAATACAGACCCAGAGAGGGGCCGGTTATGTGCAAGTTGGTAGGAAGGAGGAAGAAAGGGGCCTCCAGACTGTTCATTTGTTTTGATATCACAGCCCCTGGAGTGGGGGTGGGATCGTGCCCAAAACAACAGAAAGTTCCTGGAAAAGAACTCTGATGATGCTTACACCTAACAGCAAGTTTACATATAAAGCCAGACAATCTGATTCCTTTGGTCACTATTTTTTTTTTGTTTCTTTACTTTAAAAAGAATCACCACAGAGAAATAAATGTATCGTTATACCTAGGGGTTGGCTGTCCACTGTGCTTCCAGGCATCACCTATCCCGTGGCGTTTTAAGGCTGCCAGTGCTACCTGGACTGACAGCAGTGTGACTAAAGAAGAGCGCTCCACACAGAGGCCACCCTTTTCAAGACTGTTGTGTGCATTGTGAAATCACATTAAAAATTAGCATGCATTGTGTCACGTAGCTTATGCAAGACTGATTATTTCCAACAGACACAGTGCCTTTTACATAGCAATTCTCAATCTTATCAGAACACAAAACATTCTAGAACGTGGTGTCACATGAACAGAACCATTTCAATATGCTACAGCTATTATCACAACATTTAGCCACAACGGTGCGTGACCGCATCACTGGAAGGCAGATTCCTAGCCAGAACAGTTCCTCTTCTTATCGAGGAGCGCTGACTACGGACACACTGCCCCGCCTCTGCACAGCAGAGCACTCAGACACAGCCCAATCTGCCAGGCTGGAGGAGCAGGGGAAGGCCTCCAAACTTGTCTTACACAACCCAATCAATACACTGGGAAGATGGAAGCTCAAGACTCAGATCATGCAGGCAGTGGATTTGTCAGGAGAAGGAGAATCAGCTCAAATTAAAATGACATCCTAACGCAGCAGTCCCCAACCTTTTTGGCACCAGGGACCATTTTCATGGAAGACAATTTTTCCACGGATGGGGCGGCGCGGGGGGATGGTTTCGGGATGATTCAAGTGCATTACATTTATTGTGTACTTTATTTCTATTATTATTACATTGTAATATATAATTAAATAAGTATACAACTGACTGTAGTCTGGGGACCCCTGCCCTAAAACATCATTTCTCGAAGTCTGCTCATTGCGGTATATGCAGTGCAGTGGCCTGGGGTGCAGGGGGTGTGAGAGGGCACATTCCAGAGGGATAGAGAGATTACCAAGGCAAGGTCCCTGCTCAGGGAGTTTTACATTCACTAGGGAGATAAACACAAATGACTGAGGACAACACAGAGGAAAGGTGAGATAAAGCTGTGAGCAGCTTTATAGAAAGAATGCTTCCAGACAGGGAAATCATGATCAATTTCAATCAGAAGGTACAGAGAGGTCAGTGGAACTTGAAAGACAGCTAAACCTGGGTGGAGTGGGGAGGGGCTATAGGAACAGGATATCTCAACCCACTTAAAAAAAGCAGAGGTATAAAAGCGAACTCGGTGACGAGGTGTCCCCTGCAGGTGGCTTGCTGCAGCTGGCTGTGGAGGAAGGCAGCAGAGTACAGCATCCTAAATCACTCAGTCAACACACTGCGGGTTTACAACACTCCAGACACCACACAGTGCAGCTGACGGACATAAAAAAATGAATATGGTCCCTGCCATCAGCAGCTGAGCATTCTAAAAAGGGAGGCAGATTCATGACAACACCGACAGGCACTGTGCAGTGGCACAGACGCTGTAAGAAAAACAGAAGTAATAGAAAAACAAGAAAACCAAAAAGTCTTCAGAGAAAGAGAGGCCTTTACACAGGCCTGTCACTAACCATGCAAGCAGGTGGCAAGATTCCAGTTACGTTTTTGGCAGAATGACAGACGGACATTGAGGGAAGAAGAGAATGTGGAGAAAGCCGAGAGCCAGTGACGGAAAAGCACGAGGGCCTGGGAGGAGCAAGTGGATGAGGGGTGGGGAGCAGAACCCCAGAGGCGCGCGGCCTGGCATCCAGCCACCAGGAGGAGGGTGGGGCCGTCAACTGAACTAGAAAGAAATGATGTGGAAGGGAAATGGACCATTTGTAAGAATCAGATAAACATCCGCAGCACGCACACTACGGGCAAAGCACATTGTGACAGAGGGAAATCCCACTGACTCAGATGCCCGGAAGTCTGAGACATCCGCAGACAACAAGGCAGCTCAAGAGGCTAAGCAGCCTGGCTCTGGAGTCCCTGGAGTTGCATTTATTTTATTACTCGTCCCAAGCTATTATAAGATCTGCTCTTTCCCATGTGGTCTCCTGTATTACTGTTTCTTATAAATCTGCTAATAATTTTGGATATAATCGCTTTCTGATGATACTACAGATAAAAAGTTTTGGTTAGTCTTTTCAAGGTTTATATTTAAACCTACATTATAATTAAAACCCCTTTCCTAAGTCTAACCATGCTAACTAAACAGGGAATCCAAATCCCTGGCTCTCAAAGAAAATGTTTACCTTCAGCTTCTCAGAGGCCAGCAAGGGCCTTTAAGGTGATCTAAACTGAAATATGATCTAGACAGGTTTGAACTGTGCAAGGGCAGCCTGCAATAATTAAATTACCCTGCTGGTATTCCAGCACTGGGTTCTTAAACAATACAAAATCGTTGCATCTCAATAAGCACCATCTCCAGCAATCAGCTCAGTGTCAGTGTCCAAGACCAAAAAAAGTAACAGACCAGGATGTGAAGAGGTTCCCTAAGTTCCCAAGACAGTCAGCAACAGACCAGGACCTGAATGTGAACTGCAAGAACAATAGATCCAAGCTGCCATTTAGCTGCACAAAGAACACATGCCCAGAAACTAGCCAGCTCTAGACCCAGCAGGCTGCTTAGCAATAAGACAAGAAAGCCCACTTCAGAACTTTAGCATGTGGTTATGAAGAACAACAACATACCTGTAGTACTGAGAGCTGTTAAGAAAAAAGGAACTAAACAACCATTTCCTAAACTAAATCCTGAATGTCTGGCCTTCTGAGGTGCAGAATAAAACTTTAAAACTAATTCATTAGTCTAAGTGATTCAGTGATTAAATATGCTGCAGTTTACACCAGAAACTTCAAGCTGTAAGGAAACATTTACTCAAAAAGTATGAACAAATGGGAAAACAATGTTTGCACGTAGCCTGCCCACCCAGCCTATATGGCCAGAATTTACTTCAGGGAAATAAGAAGAGAACCAGCTTACCATCGGGTAGTTTATCCGCAGCCTGTGTGCCACACAGAACTGTTCCACTGTACGGAGGAAGCTGCACGAGGAATCGGAAAACAGAGTTTAATTCAACAAAACGTTAAAACCCAACATGTGCTATTTCATTAAGGCAACATTTCATTAAAACTCTTTACCCATGCCACTTCTTTTCATGACATCACTTTTACCAGAATAACATACATGGAGAGTCAGCAAAATCTAGATGATTTAACTTAAGAAAAAAACAATATAGGAATGCTTTCAAATCATTAATTACTATTAAACAGGTCTAAAAATTAGGCCAAAAATCAAAAGGAACTCCAGTGGACATGTAAATCAACTACAATAAAATGCTCATGATACATCCTCCTCTTCACAGGATGTTAGTGACTGACCATGAAGGCCAGACACTTTTGTCTGTCCACTAATAACAATGACTCTGACTGACCGTGCGCATTCTTGTTTACAACCACACACCGCAGCACAGCCAGAGAGGCTGGGGCCAGGTCAATGGGCAGAGAGCAGAGAAGAGCCCACTACAAAAACAAACCCTGGGAACTCTGGCTCCCTTTTAACACAATGCCTTAAATAACTGAATTAACAGCTACAAGTCACATTCCTTGTTTGCAGAGAAAAAGCAAAATGGCAAGTGTCTGACCTCTTTGTAAGAAGCAGAAGAGTGTAATGTGTATCTCAAATTTCTGTGCCTAGCTATTCCATAGTATTTATTTCAGAGTTAGAAATGCTTCCAATGGGCATGTGTGCAATGAGAAAGTTTGGGAAGCAAAAGGGTAAGTGGACAGACAATTGCTACCTGAAGACAGAACAAAAGAACAAAACAGAACGATGACACCTGGTGCAGCACATCTCAGAGTCTGCTCACTGCAGCCCGATGGCCCCGGTGCCTACATGGGGTCCTGGGTCTGCTGTGTTCAGGGTTTCCAGTGATTCTCGTGCCCACTACCATCTGAGAACTGCTGTTTAGGCGGCTTCCTCAGCTGATTTCTCCAATGAACTCTTAGCATGCCAATTCAACAATCACAGAGATAAGAGCTTATCTCTCCAAGAAAGCTAGTAACTTCTCTCCCATAGAATTAACGACAAATAGAAGCTGAGAAGACACAGAGGGATTCAAAAGGAACCCGGCACCTTCAGGACTTGGGAGCTGCACATGCTTCTTCCACCCGGGGGCACCCCAGTACTCACCACGTTGACACAAAGGAGAGAGCACTCTGTGTACCAAGATAGGCTACTGCTGACCTGACCCCTGCAGTGCAAAGACCACTCCACGCGCCGGCACTTACGCCGCAGACAACCAGAGCAAAAAGACGTGTCTGTGAGGGCAGGGTGCACAGCGTGCGCAGTGGCCCGCGTCTGGGGAAGCCGCTCGTCTCACCCGTGACCCTCTGTGGTCACAAAAGACAGTTCAGGAACTCTGATACACACAGCACCTTCTCTTTGCCAGTGACACTCGGGCGCCCTCTGCTGACGGAAAGCTATACCATTTTGAATCGCTGTATTTACACAAAATCACTGCAACACCAAGAAATCATCTCTATGTCAAAACAGTTTCATAATCCCACATATCAGAACAAAGTTCCCTTCAAACTTATTGCATTCTGTTCTGCTTGGGGAAGAGAAGAACAGTGAAGAAAACCTCCAGGCCCGAGAGCGCACAGCAGGCTGGGAAGACGCACGACGTGGGGGGGGGGGACCTCGGCACCCGTCCCCTGGAAAGCACAGTCCAAAGCAGAGAGCTGTGGGAACCTGAGCACCAGCCTTCAGCCAGCCTCCTCTCCCAACCCTGCACCAGGCACTGGGATACCTGCCTGAACTCCCAACATGCCCGGCAACACGCAGAAAAAAGCCCACCCATCTAGAGAACACGCAGATGAGGCTGAGGACAAGCAAGTGGAGAGGCCGGACCAGTGACGCCAGGTAGCACTGATGGGTGCTCGAGATGTGCCAGGTACACATCCTGCTCCTCTCAACCCCCGCGTGAAAGAAGTCCTGTTACCACGGACATGACAGATGAGGAAGCCAGAGCTGACTGTTCCAGGTCACACCGCTAGTAAGTGGTACAGCTGGGATCCAATAACAGGCCACCATCAAACGCTGGGGTGACCCTGCCATTTTCTATTCGTGTAGCTAACACACTTACTTTGATTTATTAATCTGATAAAACAGTGCAATTCCGAGGAACTGCTGAATGCTGGAATACGTTCTGGCACAGCAGAAATGTGCGTTCCTCTTTCACCCTTTAGCCATGTAGTACTTTTCATTCAACAAACGTCTGCCACACAGAAGAAGCTCCTTACTCTGTGGTAACTGGCTATATATATATACAGCAGAATAAAAGTGTAAGAATGGCTCAAACTTGGCTAACTATACAGCTACTTATAAAAATAAAAAAATTAGAAATCAAAGGAAAAACATAAAATTCCCCACACAAATGCAAACTGAGCCAAGGTAAAAAACTGAGATCTATTAATAGTTATATCAGATACAAAGTCTGCAAACAGCACTGCAGTCTTATAAAGGCAATACTTGGGCCCTGGGCTAAAAAGGCAATGTTTTGAAGTCTTCTGAGGCTGCCACTGCACGTTCTGCTGTCTAAGAGACCCTCATGAACCATGAAGCCCTCTTGGTAGTCCCGAAAGACACCAAATTGAGAACTGTCTTAATTCTGCATCAGTACCCACACACACATGACTACAGCCTGTACTATCTTATTGTGGGCTGATTTTTTCAGTAACAGTTGAGGTGTGTGTGTTGCCTCCAATATTGAGATTCTGGAAATTTGGAAGAATAATGAACATTTCCTCCCTATTTTTGAACATCAGTATCATGATTATGACCAGGGTTCAAACCTACTTATTAAATATGTTGACTGTTTTTTCCACTGGAGAAAAAGACTTTTAAATCACCTTGGCTTATAAACTAGAGCATAGGGCCAAGCGCAGTGGTTCACGCCTATAATCCTAGCATTCTGGGAGGCCAAAGCGGGAGGATTGCTTGAGCTCACGAGTTCGAGACCCCGTCTCTACTAAAAATAGAAAAAAAAAAATTAGCCGGGCATGGTGGCAGGTGCCTATAGTCCCAGCTACTTGGGAGGCTGAGGCAAGAGGATCGCTTGAGCCCAGGAATTTGAAGTTGCAGTGAGCTACCATGAAGCCACTGCACTCCACCCAGGGTGACAGAGCTGAGACTGTGTCTCAAAATAAATAAATAAATAAATAGTTTGAAATAAATAAATAAACAAACAAACTAGAGCACAGCTCTTGAAAAGTTCTCAGTTACTTCTAAAAACACTAATACTAATATTTTTTAAAATCACATACAAAAATCACCTGACTTTGTTTTTCCTGATTCTGTTAAACTACTGGCCACCTTATCTTGCCAGAGGCAGGCTTTCAAACAAGCAAACTAAAAGACAAAAAAGCCCTCAGCCGAGAGCAGTGGCGCTCTTGCAGGCAGGTAGAATGAATGCTTTCACACTTTAACACTCTACATTTCTTAATTTTGGTTTTTCAGTTCTTGGCTCCAAGTAGAGAAAAAACGTTTCATCAAGTTCTTAATAGCTGAGAAAAAGTATATGAAGAACATGACTAGACTCTAATTGATGCCACAGCCATATGATGGGAACAGCGCATGTACGAGTCGAAATAATTTTACCTGCGAAAAGGCAGCCAATTATGCAGTGCAAGTGAGATACCATCACTCACACCCCCACCAACCCAACCACGTACCACCCCCATGAAAGATTCAGTGCCCTATTTAATTTTATATTATTCTAATTCAGACTCCTGAACTATAATATTGAGAAAGACAACTCAATCCAATCGTGCTAATTAGCCTGCATTTCCCTTCTGCAGGCTACTGTGATTTTGACAGACAACAGTTGTCACACCCCCAAACTTTAATACATGCTCAAAAACAAGAAAAACAGAAGAGCCCCAATAAGCCCAGACACACTAAGATTTCTAAAGCTAGAATTCATTTTGCTGAGACACAGCCATCACTTGTGCAAATAAAAAGTCTGACATAACTTCACCATCTACATCCTTCATTTCTACTGACATTTGTTAAACGCTAGGTATCAGAGCATGCATTAGCTGATTTCCCAACATTTCTGTGAAATAAATAAGCATTCTCCATTTTTAAAATTAGAAAAGAAAGAGGGGCATGAGGTGAAGTAAACTGCCCAAGACCACTGAGCCTGTTTAAGTCAAAATAATCCCACATCTTCAGATTTGAAATATGGTACATTTTTCACTTTCATATCACATGAAAATCCAAGTTTTAATTCTAATACTCACTTGCAAACAGGCGCACCCATACGTATATACACACTTGAGAAAAGCTATAAAGTACAGAAGTTGGGCTTTATCATTTTTTAAATCCTTAATTGCAAACAACGCACATTTCCATGTTCCTGTCAAGTACCATTATACCTTACTGTGATTCAAAGACAGAAATTATTTAAAACTTGAATCACTGGCAGAGTATATACAGTACAATCTCAACACTAACACTTGGGGAATATGGAATCTGATTATGTTTTTCCTAATTAACTGTTTTTTATCAAAAAACACAAAACTTCAGTCCCTATTCTACAAAATCCCAAAATGCATAGATACATTTTTGCCTCAGGAAATGCAATATAGTAATTCAGCTTTCACTTTTTCCTGGCTTAGTGTTATTCTTAGATCTCTTAACATCATAACTTAACATCAATGAACATAAGAGATGGAGATGACAATGAACTGAATTATTCATTTCCAAGATGACGCAAGCATTATTTTCTTTGATTTCTTTCTTTTTCCTAAAGTGAAAGATAAGAAAACAAGTAATCTTTCATATATCTATATAGTTTAAATAATGCTTTCAATACATTGTTTTAGTCCTACCTCCGCAACTTTAAAAAATATTCAGAATTTTACCAGTTAAGGTGTTGGGTTAAAAAAAAAAAAAAAAAAATTCAGAATTTAAACAGCCAAGACTTGCCAAGGTCACATGTAAGCAGCCCGGCCAGGCCTCAGCCCTAGTTTTTTGACTCCAATTATAAGGAGTTAGGCTTCTTAGAATTTAAAAACCTAGTCAGGATTCATTAGCTCCTTAGGATTTAAAAGGCTAATTAGGCTTCATTAAAAGTTATCTAAGATTTCACTTGATATACACTTTCTTCTCCCCCCCACGCTTTTTCCCTTTTCAATACAATTTCAACAGTTTCATATTTAAAATATAAATTTGAAAAACTGCCCCAGATAACTTTCTAATTAAACTAAAACAGAAATCCTTAACCACACACAGAGCGCACGTTTTAAAAGAAGACCTGAATGAATTGTGAAATACACCACAATTATTTTTTGGAAAACTCACTATCAATAAGATGCTAATTCTCCTGCAAATTAATCCATAGTTTTAATGCAATTCTAATAAAAATTTTAATAAGATTTTTCACAGAACTTGACATACCAATCATAACAAAGAATTAAGGGTGAAAGATAGCCAAACACGTGTGAAATTAGTTAGGGTCAGAAGAGGCTGCCAGCCCTACCAGAGGACTGACTACAAAGCTGCAGCAATTAAAGCATGTGGGGTCACGCAGAGACAAGCAAGAGGCACCGGGAACAGGGCACCCAGAACCAGGCCACGTACACAGGGAGATGTGCCGCTGACAGGGCTGACAGGACAGCGAAGCACTGCGTTCTCAATAAACGGTGCCGAGACAACTGCTAGTGCCATGGAAAGAGGAGTTAGATGCCAACATCACACATAGACAAAATCACTACCTAGATTTCAGTCGTATCACACATTGAAGTGTGAAAACAAAACCTTAAAACTTTTAGAAAACAATGTCTTTATTACCTCAGGGAAGGGAAAAATTTCTTAAAGATATTTTTAAAAACTAAATAATCACAAGCCATGAGAAAAAACATTCAATTCATTTGACATTAAAGTTAAAAATGTACTCCCCTTACCCAGCAAAAAAGCAAAATGGTGCATAATATAAAGTCTAAACACCCTCATGCTAGAAAGAGATACGTGTAATATGCAAAACCAAAGATTATTAATCCTAATACATGTAAGAAAAGACAAGCTACTTGATTTAAAAATATGGACAAGGGCTATAAATGAGGAAATTCAAAGAGGAAATCTATACTGCCAGTAGACATGTGAAAATGATGAAATAGTGTTCAACTGTTTGTAATCTGGGAGATATAAATTAAAACAATGAGAATTCGTTTATTACACATCAGATCAACAAAATCTTAAGTATGCCAATACTGAGAATTAACGAGGATTTTTTAAAAATGTGAATGAGAAAACTCTCACGCACTGCTGATGGGAATGCAGACTGTTAAAACCCTTAGAGAGCTAACTGGCAGTCTCTAGCAAAAGTAAAGATGCTTATTCCCTGCAGAACCCAGCAATTCCATCCCTAGGTCCGTATGCTAGAGCAGCGAGCGGTCCCCATCCTTTTTGGCACCAGGTACTGGTTTCATGGAAGACAATTCTTCCACAGACCAGGGATGGGGAGATGAGGTGTCATGGGTGGTGAGAGTGTGGTGTGGAACTTAGGTGGTGATGCACAGCCCATTTCGTAACAGGCACCAGAACAGGCCGCAGACCCAGGGGGTGGGGACCGTAGTCCTGGAGAAACTCACAAGGAGCACAAGGAGACAGGATAACATATGTTTATTGGAATATTTTTAAACGCTGAACTAAAAACCTAAATGGTCCTCAATAGGAAAATAAGTAAATAAACTGTGGTATGTTTGATCAATGGTATTGAGCAATTAAAACAAAACAAAAAACAAAAACAAATGTACCAGCACAGACAAATCTAAAGAATGTAACATTAGCTTAAAATGATGAATACAGTATACCATGTATGTGACATTTTAAAGCACATAAAACACAACTGACTATCTGGTGATACCACACTCACGCAGTAAAAAAGGTGAAAACAACAGTGAGGAGCCACTACTTACCAGTTTCAACAGAGCAGTGATTTCTGGGGAAGGAGGGGAAGGAGGTGGGGGAGAGGTGCAAGGGAGGCATCAACGGTTTCTGCAATGCTTTATTTTTTAAAGTCTAAAGCAAATACAGCAAAATGTTACTATCAGTCAAATCTAACTGGTGTGTTCAAGCATTTCTCATATTAGTTTCTGCACTTTTCTCTACATTGGAATTCTTTTAAAAAAAAACAAATTAAAAACTTAAAAGGAAAACATAACCATTAATTGTATCTACACATGTACTTACTAAAACACAGTTTTGTCTTACCTCAACTGAAGAGCGAGGAGTCACAAAGAACTGATTAAATTCATCAGGGCTAAAATCTCCAAAAATATACTGAAAAAAAAAACAAGAGTCAGATCACATAAAATATACAAATAATATTTTCCAAAAGATGCTATATAACAAACCTATGAAACATTTGGGTCAGAATCCCCAAAATCCTTTCTCAATTAAATAAACTGAGGATCTGCAAACTGAGATTTCTAGGTGTAGTACTTTTCAATTACAAAGAAGAAAATACTATTTAACCTTTCCTATAAATTGTCAAAGAACACTATAAAATTGATAAAGCTTATTTTGAAACAAGTCAATTTTGTATGGTAAACTTGTAGAGTCCTGCTTGCAGGAGAATTTTTTGGTTCACAAATATTTCCAGTTGTTTCATTTACCTTTCTGCTGACTCATGTCACTACCTCCATTTCAGTTTTCTCTGCCAAACATACTAAAGAAAAGCAGAAAATGTGGTTCAAATGGGAAGACAGGGAAATCCAAAAAAGGAAAATATTAATAATCCTGATTAATGATCTTTAAAAATATGTAACTTTTTTATTTTAAAAATGCATTTGAGTATTATACACAGATACACATACTATTAGACAGACAAAGTCCTCCTTGTGGACCCTGATTTCACAGAATTCTGAATGTGACCTTCTAACAAAACAACTGGTTAAACTGCACAGATGTGAGTTTGGCAAGTGCCTACCAGTTCATATCCTCCCCCGAGAGCTTCAAGAAGTAAGTCATTGACAAGAATTAGCATGACTAGATTTCCACAATAGAGAATCATTCATTTATTAATCAATAATTATTCAGAACCTACTAAATGGCATGTACAATCAGTACTGGGGATAAAAATGGTAAGCAGAGTTGTGGTTCCTCCATTCTAATGGAACCTACAATCTAGTAACTTACAGGGAAATTTACAAGCATATGATCCAAAAACAACCAGTAACTAAAAATTATATTTAAATGAATAATGCCTATTATTATTGTAAATGTGAATAAATGACAACTAATTCTCATACCCTGTTGATAAGAATGCACAAAGGAAAACATTTCTGGAGGGCTCTTTGGCAATATCTACCTTAGTGTAAATATACACTAAGAAAAAAAGTCTTCATATAATATTTACACATACTTGCAGAAGTCCACAAAGAAATTGTGCATTGACAGTAATAGTGAAAACAAACAGGGTCTCCAATTATTTAGAAATGACCTTCTGAAATGCTTTCATTGTGAGCTTAGACCTTCCTCTCATCTCCAACATTGGAGAAAAGCTTATACTCATTTCACCAAAGCACATACCAAGCAATGAAAGGGCAAAGTATTTTTTGGTGAAAACAAAGCAGAAAAAATAAGCACAGACTGCCATGAAAAAGGAGCTATCAGAGAATAAGAAAGTGCTCACAGAGATGAGATTACTAAATTTAAAAACTCAACAGAAGGTCTTAATGGCAGAATCAACAAGGCTACAAAAGTAATGGGGCAACATTTTGAAAGTTCCAAGAATAAAATTATTTTGTTCCTAGAATTCTAGGGTGTTATTTTCATAGAATTCTATGCTACAGTTAAATTATTATTACTCACGTGCAAAAGAAAAATAACATTCTCTGACACCCATATACCCTTTTGGGGGTAGGGGAGTGGGATGAGTTGCTTAAGAATTCCAGAAAATGATTTTCATTCAAGAGATACAAGAGTAGTAAACAAAGAAGTAAAATCCAAGAAACTTGATATTGCAGCTGTGAAGTTTAAGGCATATATTAAGAATTACTGAACTAGAATCCTGTTGTTTTAATAGTAGAAATGCTGTATTAAAAGATATCCATATTATCTTCTCTTTTAAATGACAAGAAAGGACTCTACTTTAATTCAAAATGTAGGGAAGATATATAAACGAGAACTGGCATGTTCTACAGGATTGTTAGGTATTTTCTTCGGGCAGGATTTCCTCCTGGAAAACTGAAAATAAACATTTCATGTTTATTTAAATCACACTTTTAAGCACACTTTCTTATTTGAGTTCATATACAACCTAAAGTCTTTTAAAAAGAGAGATATGGTTAATCCAGTAAGAACATTCCAAATGATTTAATAAAAATCTTGGCAGTGAAGGGGCAGGAGAGAAGAGAACGGGACCCCAAGCCGCTGCCACACACCCCTCTTTCTGCTTAAGCTGCAGACTCCAAGTCACTTCACCATGAGTCAGTCAGCTGCAAACAACCACACAGCTCAACACTCACAAAGGTGTCAGTGAAATTTTTTCTATTATTTTCAATTTTATTATTTTTACTTAATAAAGTTATTCTTTGAAAAAGTTCATTATAAATTTTAAGTGTGTTTTTATTACAAGTTCACATCAATACTTCTTTCACAGATATGCACCTTCAATCTAATTACAAAATCTGCTGGGGGAAAAAATGAGGAAGAGCTTTACATACAGACAGGGCGAGATCTCCAAGAAACTGTTCAATGAAGAAAACATTCTTTGTGTAAAAAAGGAAGAAATATAAAATACATATTTGTTTATATATAATAATGTTTGTGTTTATTAATATGTATCTGTGTTTGCATAAAGAGATTCTGGAAAGATGAACAAGAAGGGACCTGACCATTTACCAATATGGGATGGGGCAGTGGGGAAACCGAGTGGAGAGCTGAGTGCAGGAGGACGACTTGGTGTGTATCTTTTTGGAGTTTTAATTTTTGAACCATATAAATACCACATCTATTTAAAACATTAATTATAAAATGTCAATGTAAACAACAGAAATCACTTTACAACTCTTCAAATATACTCATTTTGCAAAGACATTATAATTTTGCAAAACTATTAGTTTCAAGATGTCTCTAACAACAGATTAGGGTTTGATGAGAACATTTAATCCAAAAAAGACACCATAAGCAACTGCTAACTACCAACTATGTGACACTAAAATATCATTTAACACTTGACAAATGGCTAGCCAAAGCTGTTTTGAATTCCCCACTTAATTTCCTTAACACTGGCTCACATGTATCAATGAACAACCCCATCAAAATACACATGAATCACGTCTTCCTGACATAATCAAACCCATTTCCAATCCTTAAAATGCATGAGTTTTTCAAAGTGAGCAATTATACTTCACCAATATCGAAAAAGTCATTTCAATTTTGTAGCTAAAATAACAAAGGGAACAGTTAAGAAGCCGATACCAAGGGTTATGACCATCTCTGCGAGATGTTCACCCTCCCGAAGAGCTTTGGTTAGAATTTCTATTTCCTGTAGAATGAGTATTCCCCATATGCTCTTGGCAGATAAACTACATAGATCTTTTTCCTACATGTCTGTACACTCATCACTTATACTAAAACAGGAATTCTGATGTAACACAGTAACTGCATATAAAGGAATGCCTGATATTCGGGGAGTGCATTCTCAAATGTCACGGAAGAACAAATCACTGAGATCACAGGCCAGGGGAATCCTAAGAATAAAATGGAATTTCCTATATTTGTAGTGCATATTAAAAAAAAGATAAAATATTTCTTTCCAGGAAAAGTAAGTAATGCCGGTATGGTAACCATCCAACATTCATTTTGAATGATATAATAAAATAACCCATATAAACATGGAGGCTATGGCATCATTTCAGTGCTTAACAAAATCATATGCATCATTCAAGGCAGTACTATGAGGAAGCACTTATTCTAAAAAGACTCTATTCCAAAAAGACAAATAGCAGTGTTGCTTGTAAAATAAATTAAAATATAACTCTATTGGGAAGGGGGAAAGGCAATTTTTTGATATGCTGATAAAACTACAAAAGGAAGAAAAGGCCAAAAATTTATTCAATAGCAAACTCCAGTGAGTGGACATAGATTATACTGCCCTGCCATTTTACTGACAATTATTTAACTAAAATGATATCTGACCAAAGGTTGAAGTAAGACATGTTTTGTTACCCCTAGGCGTTTATCACAGAAATTCAGGACAGTCAATTGATATTAAAATGCTCTGGTTTCACCATCTCCTTCTCTAAAAGTCTTCCTGATTTCAACCAAGAGTTATTTTAGGTGTTTGGCAAAATGAGGAGGAATGTTACAAAAGGAGGGGAGAAGGGACTGTGCTCTTGGAAAAGGTCAACGTCATGAAAGGCTGTGGAAAATCTCCAGACTACAGAAAGCTAGAGACGTGACAACTAAATCAATACCTGACCTCAGACTGGATCCCGTGCTGGAGGGGAGATGCTATAAAGAACATTATGCAGTCAACTCACAAAATTAGAATGTGGACAGTAGGTTAGAAAAAAGTACTGCATCCATGTAAATTTATGAAAGTGGTAACTGTTTTATTGTAGTTGTATAAAGAATATCCCTATTTTTAGGAACTATACATTCCAGAATTTAGGAGTAAAGGGCCATGGTGTATGTAATCTACCCTCAAATCTCAAAGGGTTCAGGAAAAAAAAACTGTGTATATTTGTGTGCACACACCCATATCTGTGTGTGTCTTCGAGTTTGTGTCTCGGTAGTAACTGTGTAAGTGCAGAGAATTCAAGCACACACAAATGATTAAGCAAATGGAGTTAAATCTTAAACAGGTCAATCCGGGTAAAGGAGTACCTGAGGGTTCTCTGTACCATTTTCTTTTTACAACTTTTATTAAGTTTCAAATTACTTCCAAATAAAGAGATTTTTAAGTTAACAACGAAAATTGTGAGGTTGTGAGGAAAACCTTTACCCTCTCCGTATGTGTGTTAATAAATATATCTTAAAATCTGTTAAATGAGGGGGAGGAATTGTAGATGTTTAGGTAAAATAAAGATGAAAATATTCTGTGCCTGACTTCACAAGACTTACATCTAGTGGAGAAAGAAATGCCATTGACCATGTGAATTAGTTTTGTCCTATAATAGAGCGAGATAAAATACAGGACAATTAAGTTAGCACGAAAGAATAAAAAGTAGGAGCAAGTTCATTCTTTCTTGTATTTTCAAAGCCCAGCACAGGGCCTAAGAGACATATAGGTGGCTGTTGGTAAGGGTTAAATAAAAGCAGGTACCTGAAGGTCCTCTGTAAGCCACACTGCATTACTGAAACAGTTAGACCGCTGTTAATAACTTCACTCTTCCGACAGCTATATCAAATGCTGTAAGGTAAACGCTGGGAACTCCCCTATGTTTTAAGTAACCCCAACCAGGATTAGAGGAACACTGGAGACAAGAGGAGGAACTAGACAGCAACATCAAAAGCCCCTTTTCCATATCCTGATGTTCACAAGAAATGCCCGTGATCAAGCCCTGCATCACAGACCATAAACCCCTGCAATGCGTGAGGGTACATACAAGGGCTTTAGGCATCTACATGCCCCTTTTAGGGGAAGGAAGACTGAGCACTAGAGCAACTATCCCCCCACCTCCACTAGGAACAAAGCTGAACTTCCCCTCATAGCCTACCCAGCCCATCCCAGGCTTTCAAACTCCCACTGTTCACTGGTTTACTTTCTGGTCCTTTTAAAGAGGACATGAAAAAAATATATATACAAGAAACACTTCAGGAAAAAGGGGACAAGCCCACAATACAGCTGGGATGGGAACAAAAGACACCTCGCTGAAGCACAGCCTGCTGGCTCTGCCGTGCTTGCTTTATCTTCTGAAGGAGCCTGGAGCCCACGCAGGGGTGGGGAACCTGCAGCCCTAATTAAGGCCACACGTGGCCCTCCAGATCCCCTCGACCGAGTCCAAACTTCACAGAACAAATCCCTTTATTAAAAGAATTTCTTCTATAAAATTTGGATTTAGTCAAAAGGCTGCACTCAAAGATCCAGAAGGCCACATGTGGCCCCAAGGCAGCAGGTTCCCCACCCTAGGAAGGGGTTGGGCAAAACTGGAAATACCAGTGTTCATGCTAAAGGATAAACAAAGACATTCCACTCAGAAATAAAGATAAATTCCTCAATCTCATCCCAAGGAAGGTGAGAAGAAGGAAAGATGTCTACTGTTCACTTGCACAACCTGCAGTTCTCTACAGATCTAAAGAAGCCCCAGGCAACACCACTTTCTGCCTCAGGAGAAAGCGAGGACCACCACTACAGCACAAACTAAGGGCACTGGCGCACAGCAGTCCCAGCCTTCCATCTTCAAAAAGCTTCGTCTCTCTAGAAATGCAAATAAATATGTAGGTTGCCCCCAAATTAATGTTCTCTGCTCTCAAAAGGACTGATGGGAATAGGAGATCAGCTTCTGAGATAAGTACATAATCAATACATACTAAGCCTCACAGAGTCAAATGGCATAACCAAGTCACAGCCAATACACGAGACACTGAAAAGTGCAAAGCCTTTCTTTGCCTCCCTCATTTCCTGATCCAAATAAGTTGAATTTGGGAGATGTGAGGAAACATTAAGGAGTAACAGACTGTTTTGAGTTATAAAAGCCTTAATTTCATCTATAAAATGAGCATACTGGACTAGATAACCTCCAAAGTTCTTCCCATCTCCAAAAGGATCTCTTGGGATTAAGAAATATGTGTTTGAAAATATTATCAGGCCAGGCACAGTGCCTCATGCCTGTAATCCAAGCACTCTGGGAGGCTAAGGCGGGAGGATCTCAGGGGTTTGAGACCAGCCTAAGCCCTGAGCCAGAGTAAGACTCCATCTCTACTAAAAGAATAGAAAAAATTAGCCGGGCGTGGTGGCGTGCCACCTGTAGTCCCAGCTACTTGGGAGGCTGAAGCAACAGTACCGCTTGAGCCCGGGAGTTTGAGGTTGCTGTGAGCCAGGCTGATGCCATGGCAATATTATCAGACTAAAACATGCTACGTGGATGAACCTTGAATACATTATGCTAAGTGAAAGAAGCCAGACACAAAGGGCCATAAATTGTATATTCCATTCATGTGAAATGTCCAGAATAGGCAAATCCACAGAAACAGAAAGAATGTGGTAGCCAAGGGCTGGGGGGAGAAGGATATGGGGAGTAATTACTAATAAACATGAGGTTCCTTTGGGGGATAATGAAATATTCTAAAATGGACCACAGTGATCGCTGCACAACTCTGTGAATATACTAAAAACCACTAAAATTCACACTTAAATGGGTGAATTCCATGACATGTGGATAATACTTCAATAAAATAAGTAAGAAAACAAAACCAAAAACACACGCCTGTAATCCTAGCACTTTGGGAGGCCCAGACAGAAGGATCACTTGAGGTCAGGAGTTCAAAACCAGCCAAGACAACATAGTGAGATCCCATCTCTATAAAAAATTTAAAAAATTAGCTGGGTGTGGTAGCACACGCCTATAGTCACAGCTACTCAGGAGGCCACGGCAGAAGGATCCCTTGAGCCCAGGAGTTTGAGGCTACAGTGAGCTATAATTGCACCACTGCACTCCAGCCTGGGCAACAGAGCAAGACTGTCCCTAAAAATTAAAAAAAAAATTTTTTTTAATTCATCAAACTATATACTTTAAATGGGTGAAATTCACTCCATTTATACTATGCCTCCAAAAAGTTGATTTTTTTTTTAAAGTACAGGAATCAAGTTAGATACATCTTTGTATAGCCAGCAGTTAATACAGAACTTGGCATACAGTGGTGCTCAAAATACAATAGCTTTGTTGAATAAATGAATTCAGGAAAAAGATGATGAAAAGAAAACACCCACACTTATAAACAAAAAGTTCTAAGGATAAGGAATGGTTTCTCCATACTCCATACCAATAGTTTTAACTCCCGAGATTTCAGCAGGCTGACAAAATTTAACTTGACCACTCCGGTGGTTTTTTTTATTCTCCTGTTTTTATTATCACAAGAGATGTTCCAGACAGGAGTACATTTCTCATTCTAAAATATAAACTTTAAACTTAATCAAGAAATAGCATTTATTTTTCAAAATACAACATTTAAACATAATCAAGATAATTGAATTAAGCTTTACAGAAAACGTTAAGGGAATACCTATTTTGACCTAGAGGAAAATCGTTCACAATAATTACCATGTGATCAATCCCCCAAGCTAAAAACAAACAAAAAAACCCAATTTTCAAAATCTTAAATTTACAAGGAAAAAAGAGCAACAACAAACCATGGATGTGATCAGGGCTGGTCACTCCTTTGAAAATCCATTGTTATTCCCCACCCCACCAGCCTTGACCTCCAAACAAGGTCATCTGCGTCCAGTGTGAGGAGGCAGGCCCTCACCCAGTCTTTCTCAGCCCCTCCTTTTCTGTTTAAACTGTCTCTTTGGACATATTTCAGTAAGAATTACCTACTTGCTCTCATTTCCCTTTTCTATCATAGACGGTGACTTAGTTCCTGTGGACAAAAAATTATTTTCTCTTAAATTGATGAACAGTAAAATTAAGAAGACTGGCAACAGCAAGTGCTGCTGAGAGGACACAGAAGTACAATTCTCACATACTGCTGCTGTGCACATACAATGGCACCGCTGCTTCGGAAAAGCCTGGCAGTTTCTTATAAAATAAACACGCTTAGCATATGACCCAACAATTCCACTTCTAGGTACTCTACCCACAAGAACTGAAAACCTACATACACACAGGTTTGTACACAAATGTAGACAGCAGCTTCATTCATAATAGTCAAACACTGGGAACAACACAAATGTCCATCAAGAAGTGAAGAGACAACCTGTACTACAACCATATAAGGAAGTGCTACTCAGCACGAAAAGGAACTCTTAACACACAACATGGATGCACCTCAAAAGTTATGCCAAGTAAGAGAAACCAAATAGAAGAATGCATTCTGTATAATTCCGTGTCAATGAAATTCTAGAAAAGACAAAGTTAGCCCATAAGTGACAGAAGCAGATCACCAATTACCTGGACAGGGGGTGGAGAGTCTGGAGGGATTTATGGCAAAGGGGCAGGAGGGAACACTAGGCAACGGAAATGTTCTGTATCTCGATTGTGGTGGTAGTTACTACTTGGTGCACACATTTGTCAAAACTCAAATTGCAAACAAAGAATGGACACGTTTATTATATTATGTTTTCAATAAGGTTAACTTTTTAAAAAAATTGATGCACAATCTATGTAAGATAGATGAGGCAGCTGTTAGAACCATAATAACAGCTCTTGAAGACCAAGGACCACAGTGTCAACCTTTCATTTCCTAAGCAGAATTCTTCAGTACACTGTATTTATAAGCATCCACTCACTGGGATTTTTAGTTTCACATTCCTTGGCCCAAAGACTCTTACTAGTGGTACACAAGGACACCTAAAATACCGTGCATCATCTTTTTATTCTGTTGTCTGTTTGCACTGTAACTGTGTTCCACCCTTCTTTAAGCCTCTGTCCCATCATCACTCAATCACCTCAGATTATTACTGACTGGCTCAACCTTTATACTGCCAAGATCCTCTGACCATGTACTCAAAGTCCATGCTACACACAAAGACAATATTGCCAAAAACAACAAAGCAAAACTATAGCGTTTCATTAAACAGAGTGCTACATGGGCAGAAACTTGTAAGTGCCATCTGTTCTACAGGATTTTTCACTTAATGAAATATGCTGGAACCAGACCAAGAAAAGCTTGGCTACTGAAGACCACCTGCCAGGAAGGAAAGCACATCACTAAACCAGAGCTTCATTTCACAGGACATCCATGAAAAAAGAAGTCTGACTACAAAAATGATTTTCTCCTATTTTGACGGCCATTGCCAATGGTCTTCAAATACCCTGGAAAATCTAGAGCTGCCTAATGAGAAGTACTTACGTTAGCTGGCACATACACTCCTCTCCTCCCCATGTTAAGATTAAGTGCAGAACTTCCCCCTTAATGAGTTGCTTTGGTTGTTAATGAAAACCAAAGTTATTTAGAAGCACTGGTCAAAGAAGTAAAAAGCTGAAAAACTGATATCTACTAAGTATGAAGAAATGCAAAAAGGGGTACTGATAGCTAAGGATTCTGACCAAGCCCACTAAGGAAGTAATTCACTGTTCACTTTCCCAATTTAACTTTCACCTGATGATCTGCTGGAAAATGCCCTCCAAAGTATAGTTTACTTTACCTGCCAAAATTATAACAATTTGCACTCCATTCTTTAATTTTGTGTTTAAGTCTGTTATGGTTTAAAATCTTTTATTAGAAAAATGTTAACTCCAGACTTCAGAAAGTCCCCCTTATGGTAAATATGTGGAGCTCAGGACTTGAGCATCCTAGAAGAGAAATGTTTTCCCCCAATCAGCTCTTAATACTCTATTTTCCATACAGAAGTCGAAAACCAACCCCTGGTGATTCTTACCTAACAGAGGAAGCAGGATCAGCTGTACAAGACAGTGCAGGACAAAGGCCTAAGACAACAGTCCCCAACCCTGGCAACAATTTACAGTCAGAGCATCCTCAGGCCATACCTGCAACAATACTGGGTTCGTGCTCTGGGGTCGAGTCGAGGCCTCATTCAGCATTTTATATGCTTCCTGCATGATTGTGACTTGCACTCAGGGTTCAGAATCAGTGTGTAGGGCCTTCCCAATGGTCCAAGAAAAAGCTCTGACACTACAGCAATTGAGAAAGTGGGAGAAACTAAGCAGAAAACAGGAGGGTGAAAAGAGCTACTTCTCCATTCAGTTACGCCCCAAATCAAAAAGAAGAAATTATAAAATAATTTGAGATGATTATTCACTGTATAAGCAGATGAACAAAACCCAAAACAGATGTCTTTAAAATATGAACTCTTTTAGTGCTTTTAAGGGTTTACTGATTACTAACAACTTAACAAGGCAAAAAACAAAGCTAAATGTCAATCAGAAGAAAAACTGTAATACAACTAGAAATAATTTGATAGTAAAATTAAACTCCCATGCAACTTTTCAGAAATGCCTTTTGCACAAAAGACACTTCTTTTGTAAGTGAACTCATTTTCCATTTGCTCTTTTAAGTCATTAAAATCTAACTTTCACCTCCGACACTCCATTTTCTCAAAAATAACCTTCCAATCCAATCCAAGATCACTTTTCCTTCTCAAGGCAGCCAATCTCAGTATGAGTAACAAGATCTCTCTCACATGCACACTTCATAACTCTTTCCTTTACCGGCTTTCACAACACTGCAAACCTGACTCTGTCTCTCCAGCCACTCTCCTCCTCCTTTGGGCTGGCACCTAGATGCTCTCCCCTAAGCAGCTCAGCAACTCTCATAGCTTCAACTATGTTTATGGATTCCAAATTCACATCTTCAAGTCGGATCACTCAGTTATATTCCAGTTCCATTTTCCGGGCTACCAAACCCACAATATTTCTGCTTTTATGTCCTAGTTAAACCTTTAATTCCAAAGGTCCATTATTTTCTTAAAACCAGCTTTGACACTTACGTCAATGGCACACTACACTGTTCATCTAATTTCTTAGGTGAGAAACTGAAAATATCTTGAATTATAATATATACCCTTTCCATCCCAAATACCCTAAAATGTATTCACAAATCCCAAATTTCTGGGACAATCTCAACAAAATATCAAAATGTTCAGAAAATTATATTTGGCAAGAACAGCAGCAACTGAATGAACTGAATTAAAGACTATAATTAATTAATCCATACTGAAATTACACACAATTGAGAACCGGAGAACAGAATCTCAATGGGTGAATCAAAGGCAGGAGAAGCACCTTTCTGAACATATAACTAAGATTACTAAAAAGAAAGTGATTCATTTCCTCTTCAATCCTATGGGCACTATGCAGCACAAGCCCTAATTATCCCATCCATGCCTGGATATCAGCAATAACCTACATGGTAGCCTCTCACTACCTAGTACAATGCTTGGTATCTAAGAGACTCTCAAATGCTGACAGAATGGCTAACAATTCTCACAGTTTGCCACCAAACTAAACAGACATTTACTGAGCACCAATGGCATAAAAAAGATAAAAAAGATACTTAAAATGTGTAAGCAATGTTTCCTGCCTTCAAAGAACTGGGGTGGGGGGAAGGGACGAGGATAGACAGCTAATGCATATTGGTTAGCTGGACTTTTATGGTATAGACTGTGCTAAACGCATTTAATATACATATTTCATTTAATCTTCACATCATTTCTAAAAGGCAGTGATACCTAATCTTTTTTGGGTGGTGGCAGATCTCCTTGAGAAACTGGTGTTAGGGAATTACACCCATTCCCTAAAGAACGTACATACAACACACATTTTTGCATATGATTCTTCACGAGAAGTATTCAACAGATCCTCTCTGCCCCTACAGCTCCCAAACGGTAGCTGCCCTGCTTAAGAACAGCACCACCTGGAGCTTACAGCTCTCTCATGCACCCTCAACTCCTGATCTCAAATCTCTGATCACCTCCCAGTGACTCTTAATGACTATTTTTTTTTTTTTAGAGATGGGTCTCGCCTGTGTCAGTGCTGCTCTCAGACTCCCTGAGCTCAAGCGATCCTCCCGCCTGGCCTCCCGAGTGTGGATACAGACGGAGCCCTCGCCCGTCTTAGGATTTTCAGTTTGAGAAGCCCTGCTTGTCTATGCATGTAATCCAGAGTCCTACCATAAGGTAAGCATACTATCCTGTACACTGCTATCAGAGTAATTGTCCCTAAGGCTCCAAACTTCTATTTTAAATTGAATGACCATTTATCATCCAAATTGGAGGCACATTTCACAGTGAAAGATTACCATTATTAATTACGCTGGGACAGGTGTCATTCCTAATCGTAAGGTATATACAGATATTATAGAATCCTACCTCTTTAGCTTGGTGTAACAGGCTGTCCCTGACCACCTACCTGGCCTCATCTCCTTGCATACCTAAGACCCTAGTTATTCTACATTTACTCACTATTCTGCTTACAAGCCTCATGCAGGCAGCTCCCTCTTCCTCCATTGCTCTGATGAACCCCTACTTGCCCTTCAAGGCTCAACATAGGCATCACCTCCTCAGAAGTGTTCCCAAACACTATTTCTGTCAAAGCATTGTTCACATCTCCTGGTAATTCTCATTTACCTGTACGTCTCTGTAAATGAATTGTGATCTCCTTGTGTCTTCAGTTCTGGTTCTCGTCCACTTAAGCACAATATTTACAATCTAATAAATATCCGCTAAATGATGGAGATGAAAAAAAACTTGAGGTTCAGAGAAACCAACCTTGCCTGAGATCCCGAAAACAGAAAATAGGAGGGTCAGGATTGGAACCTGGGGCTGACCTCAAGGCACAGACACACAATAGTTAAGCAAGAAATAACATTTAAAGAAGACTATAAGATACAATCAGACAGTACAGGATAACTGGCCAAGAAGAAAGGACAGTCTTAAGTCTGAGGAGTCCAGAAGGAGGAAATGATATATCTGGAAAAGGACAGGGATGGTACTCCGGGGTAGGACTATAATGGAATGGGCAGCTGCCTTTCCTCCCCTGTTGGATAGCGGTCACCCACTTCAGAAGGTCAACACTCACCGACCCCTAGGCGAGAAGGAAGCCCCACCTGGCATGCCATCCTCTTAGCCGCAGCATTTAGTTCAGGGGTGACCCAAGGGGGACACAGCTGAGGACACTGTCTAGAATTCTGGGATGCACACTGATTCTCTTGTTCAGGTTGGTGTGATGGAAGCTGTGCACAAACGTGAAGCCTGCAACTGCTGTGGCCACCCTGCCAACCTGGGGGTAAACGAGCTTTAGGACAATCCTGACACACAGAAGTGAAAAGATGAAAGGAAACCAGATCCTCAAAGACATCACTGAGTGGCTGAATCAAACCAACTTTGAAAGCCTGACTTATCTCTGAAATTTCTAGTTACGTGAGCCAATACATCTCTAGTTCATGGTGTAAGCCAGTTAGAAAACTGGGTTTTCTTTATTTGTTTTAAAAAAAAAAGGCATCCTAACTAACAGGAATGGAGTGAGCAAAAAAGGAGATAAAAGGGTAGTTAAGCAGCAACGACCAGAGAATTCATATAAAGATCAATGAAAAAGCAAAAAGCCAGGTTTACCTGCAACCCAAGCCCTACCCATTCTATCGGGCCTCTAGAATGCCCTCCTCTGTCCTCTCCATTTGCCCAAGCCCTGTTCCTTCTCAAGACTCATTACTCACCTTCATTCCCTGAATTGCTAACACAGACCTTGCCATGTGCACCACATAATTCAGTGCTTAATTACACCTCTTGTACGTGCCCCAGTCATTTCTAATGCCTTTGTTACCTACTACCTACATGAGGGTAAGAATGCTTTGGTTACCTTCCTGAATATCTACAGCAGCAGCTAAAATAGCTGGCTTTCACCAAACATAAGCCAGCTTATTGACAAATATTTTATAAACAGATTGTTCTCAATAATTTTCAAACATTTCATATGTATAACTTGTTTTTGATCATATTAGTACAATCTTAAAATCCAAAAACAAAAATTTCATGTTTTAAATATCCACTAATTATGTTCTATCACTCACCTCTCCCTTCACCTCAAAATTAATCAATGAATTAAAGACATTCACCTTTCAGTTTACAATAATGTGCTTTAATTTGCTTTGGGAAATAAGATAATCCACAATCAGAGACATCTAAAAAACAGATCCAAAAAATGCTAAACATCAATGTTTTTAGTATGCATAAAACATAACTTGTGAATACTCTGCAGTCCTTAAAAAACAATACTGGGGAAAAAGTTTAATGGAAAAATATTCACAATATAAGTGGAAAAAACACTTTACTACACAACATATACAGTATAAACCCACTTTATTGAAAAGGAAAACGCATTACTACAAACACAGGACCACAAAAGCATCTACGCCTGGGCACCGGCTCCACTGGGCACCCCAAGGCCTTCCCTCCTCTAGGCCTCCCACATTTCTCCAGCAGTGCTCTCCAAGAGCCCACCTCTGCCTCTGTGCTGACCCTCCTCCTCCAAAGCTGCATGTGGCCACCACAGTGCTGTCTATGAACCTAACTATTCTGGTCCCCAGGAAAAGCCTTTCAAGACTCCCAGGACCTTTCAGTCTAAAAGGCTCTAGCAAAGCCTACAAGAGCCCTCAGAACTTAGCACCCAACCACCTTCCCAGACTCATCTAACATGTCCGCATCACCCCACCCCACCCCACCCCCACACTGCAGCCCCCTCAACACTCTACACTCCAAATGCACTTCCGCGCCCCCGCGCGCATGCTGGCTTGCTCTGCGTTGTTACCCTTCTCTTGGCCCCCCACTGGCCTGGCTAACTTTGTACACTGTAGAATTTAGTCCCACAGGCTCAACTTTGTGAACTATTTTCCTAACAAATCTTCTGAGTGAAGGTGGGATTCTCCTGTGACAACATTTCTAACCCTGGATTTGAACGGCTGATTTATCTAGCCTCTCTCTCACACTTAACTGTGGACTTCCAAACATATCTATCAACTGTGTTATATTGTTCATTAATGTATTCGTCAATAAATATTTATTGAGTATTTCTCATGTTCTAAGACCTGGGGACATAGCATTGAACAAAACAAAAATCCCTGCCCTCACTGAACTTACATAAGGAGACAGAAAGTGAAAAAAAAAAAAATGATGTTAGGATATTACATATATAGGGTATCAGAAGATGGTAAATGCTTTGGAGAGAAAGGAAGGAGAGAGGGTGGCAAGCGTGAAGGAGAGCGCGATTCCAAAAGGGTGGTGAGCGGGCCTCTGACGAGATGGCACAGGCGCGGAGACTCGCTGAAAGCAAGGGAGCAGGCCGGAAGGATAGAGGGGAGGAGTGTCCACAGGCAGAGGGTCTCGGGTAGAGAGACTTGCTCTCCCTTATTTTTGTGCCCGCCATGCTTGGCACGCAGCTGAGCTCAATAACTACACAATGGGTGAATGATGGCTTCGGCTGGGCACAACGGGTGGCAAAGGTGGGGAAGATAAAAAATAACTGCTGCCAGCCGGCTGAGAACTCATCTTTCCACATCCATCACTGGCACAATCGGGTCTCAGAGTTGGGGGACAACTGCACTTGTTCTGACCAGGCCTGCAAAAACCACTGCCATGCCCACTAACTGGGCATGGAAACTATTTAGCACACAGAGCCCTCACATTGAGCACTTACCAGTAACGATGGTGAAGGCATCTTATTATATTTGCATTGGTAACTATCCTCTGATCTCAGGACTACATTTGTTGAGAAACAACCCAAGGAATGAAACAAAATTACTTTTATGTGATGCACACATCAGTCACCTAGATTCAAGAAACTACACAACAGAGAGAAATAGAACACCGAAAAACCTCAAAAGCAGTTTAGAGGTCACTCATGCATTCTTCATGCAGAAATTATAATCAATCTGAATACTTTAAAGCAACCATCTCTTCTTAATCAGCTCTCACTATTACAAAGGTATTACTGTAGAGGGCAACTCTGTCCCTCATGGTTTTGCACACTGTGGTCCTGATCTTCATTCCCAGAACTAGAAACACCTAAACAAACCCACCTGTAATCCTTAAAACAGTGAATGACAACCAGCTGTTCTCTATGTTACTTTCTTCAACTGGTCCCTCTGTCAATTAAATCATCCAAGTGTGCTGGACAGTGGAGCCGTGGAGGAGCCAGATCATACCAGATTCAAGAAAGCCTTCCTGACCCCTGACCAGACCAGTCGGGCTGGCGACTGCTCCCAGCTCAGCCATGTAGTGTTGGCCTCTGCATATGGCACAACCTCCTCCAGGCAGGGCCATGTCTTCCTCCCCTTCCTCTCAGCACAGGGCCCCCCCACAGGCCTCCATAAATGGCTGACTGCCTTCCAGAGGAAAGATAGGGCATCTAGAGAATCAAAGTCCACAGGGCCCTCAAAGCTTGCTGTGCACATGAAATGCATGGGATTTGTTTCCCTTTTCATAGAAAAGTGATCGACTAATTAATAGGGCTAACTCAAATTTATGTTTCCATCCAAAAAGAAGCAAGGGCAAAGAAACATAACAGCATGTATTTTACTTTCTGTCCACCTTAAAAAGAAGAAACATGTTTGTTTAACATGTTCCATGGGATGAGAGACAAACTCCAAACACAGCTCTGGTAACTGTGTCCAAAACTAGTCACTGCTAGGATATCGCAACAGTATCATTGTGTGTGAAGTTCAAATTATTTTCAACTAAGCTTCCAGCCAAAACTGAAGAGAATGTTTAAGATTAAAAAAGAAAAAAAAGAAAAAAAAAAAAGGCTAGCTCTTTCTCACTGACCAGAACTCTAGTTACAGAAGAAAGAGGGAAGTTTATGCTCTTGGCACTTAACTTACAGTAATTTTTTGCGGCATAGAAGAGCCAAGAGTTAGATAAGAAGATGGAACCAAGAGTAATTATTTTAGCACCAGTTTGTGAAAAACTGGAGACAAGAATTTCCTTAGCTGATAAATCCATAACCAGCAACAAAACAAGGGAGCAAAATTTCTGATAGCAAATTGGCCTAACGCTGCACACACATCCCCAAAGATTTTGATATCAACTAGGCTTCAGGACGAATTAGAAAGTTCCTTCCAACTCTCTGGGCCATCAGATGGTCACAGTTAACAATGAGCTGTGGCAGACTCTGCTGCTCCCTTGCTGTTCCCAAAGGTCTTATTTCAAGATGTGGAGTACAGTCACCAGCCAGATCACCTCTTATGGCTTGGGGAAATGCATTTGTATTTACATTTTTTTTAAAGTAAAAAAGTGTTCTGCAACTTATAAACCCCAACACAAGGACCCCGCACAGCTACTGCTGGATAAATGCTTGTTGAAAAGGAATTAATCAGTTACTTAATGAATTCAAACAAAACTGTAATTTTTTTTTTTTTTTTTTTTTTGACAGGGTCTTGCTCTGAGTCTCCTGGGCTAGAGTACAGTGGCATCATCACAGCTCACCGCAATCTCAAACTCCTGGGCTCAAGCGATCCTCTGCCTTAGCCTCCAGAGTAGCTGGGACTACAGGCACACACCACCGCACCAGGCTAATTTTTCTATTTTTTGTAGAGACAAGGTCTGGTCTCACTATTGCTCAGGCTGATCTCAAACTCCTGGCCCCAACGATCCTGCTGCCTTGGCCTCCCAAAGTGCTAGGATTATAGGCACGAGCCACCGCGCCCTGCCTGAAATCTCACTCTTAAGACCCAACATAATAGATCTTCAAAGCAGCAAATTTTCAGGTTTCTCATGCTGGGTCTATTTATCCACAACTGTTCCATAATTCCACTCAGTGCTAAAATAAGTTAATATCACTCTCAGAGTGGCACAACCTGTATTTTTGTTGTTGGTCACATCTAACCTAGAATGGAGTTGTTAAAACATTTGTTTTGTCCAAAATATGATTTAGTTATTGCTATTCATGGGAAAGTGCTCAAAAGTTAAATGGAAAGAAAAAAAGCTGTACCCAGAAGCATATAGAGGCTGTGAAACTTTAGCCTGGCTGAGATAGCCTGGGGAAGTTGTTTAAAACACAGATTCGAGGACCTGTTCACAGGGATCTTTACTCAGTATGTCTAGATGGTGCTCAGGATGCCAGGTGATTCTGATGTTAGAAGAGAGTGCTCAAGGATCATAAATTTTAAAATATTATTAAATACAATGATTCCAAATTTCTAAAATTTAGGCCAGGCTCGGTGGCTCATGCCTGTAATCCTAGCACTCTAGGAGGCTGAGGTGGGAAGATCACGTGAGGCCAGGAGTTCAAAACCAGCCTGAGCAAGAGCAAGACCCCATCTCTACAAAAAATTGAAAAATTAGCTGGGTGTGGTGGCGAGAGCCTGTAGTCCCAGCTACTTGGGAGGCTGAGGCAGGAGGATCACTTGAGCCTAGGAGTTGGAGGTTGCAGTGAGCTATGATGACACCACTGCACTCTAGCCCAGGCAGCAGAGCAAGACCCTGTCTCCAAAAAAAAAAAAAAAAAAGAAAGAAAATTTAATACCAAAAGTACTAAAGGAAACATTTAAAAATATTAACAGAAGTTATCTCAGAGTCATGTGATATCATGAGTGATATGTTTTTCTTAATATTTTCTTTATTCTCTAGGAGTATAATCAGGGGACAAATGCTTGTTTGTTTTTAAAGGTGCTTCACACACACACACACCCCCCCGCAAATAAAGGGAATAATGTCCCTAAAAGACCTTCCCTAACTATCCAATTATCTCTGAGGATATTCAAGGGCTACTTGCCTTGCAATGATCTGTCTCAGATGTCCCCAAAAGAAATGTCCTACTTTTTCCCTCAAAGTTATGGGGCTTAAGATGCTTGGGGTACTAAGGTTAGCTGAGAGTAGATATTCAGATCTGGAAGAGAGCCCCAAGAATCAAACCCCTGACAACTCTCAAAGGACCCAAATCAGACCCCATCACTTCAACTAGCAATACTAACAGAGTGGTGCTACCAACTTTACTTCCTCAAACACCTGCTTATAAGATAAATCTCAGTCTTTGGCTTGGGCTATCAAGCTCTTTACCTCTCCTCTCCAGAATCCTGCCTAACCACTTCACCCTGCACATCATTTCAGCCACAAATATAGCTGTTTCCCAAACATGCCGCAGGCTTTGAGACTTTGGTCCTCTGCACGTTCTCCTCCATACGCCCTTGTCCTCATTCTTCTCTGCCTGGAAACTCCAGCTCGAATGTCACCATTCCAGAAGAGAACATCTTCCCAGCTTCCCCTGACAGTCACACTCTATTCCTTTTTCAACCTGTTGGATCACGTAACTTCTGCCCACCTCCACTGCACTCTCCTAGTCAAAAGTCCAAGGACTCTCCTTATGGCCACTGTGACCCTGTTACAGTCTATTTGCATCAAGAAGAGAGTGATCCCAGGCTGCAATCTGATTATGAAGTTCCACGGTCAAATGTGATATCGTCTTCTCTTCCACATTCTTCTCAGGACGAAGACAATAACATCTCACAAAGGCTGCAAGGTTGAAACAGGCATCCAACCCTTCCCTCCAGCTCTGCACTCAAGACACACAGGCTCTCACTGAGTTCTCGCCCATGCTCCAAACTCCCTCTAGCCACAGGGCCACTGCATATTCCGTTCCCACATCCGCGGGGACCTTTCTTTGACTTCCCCAGACTGTTCCCCTTCTTTGGGACAACATATGCACTCTTGTGATTATCTGATTAGCACAACTGTCCTCCTCACTAGACCAGAAGCTCCCTGGTGAGAGACAATGCCTGTCTTTGCTCATCACTCCATCCTCAGTGCCTGGTACACAGCAGCCACTGAGTAACTATTTGCTCAATGAACGAACTAATACAAATGAATGAATAAATGTTCCTGACTAAGTTGTTCACACTTTGGTTACAGGAATTATCACCCTAAAACTGGATTCACCAACTTAAATTAGCCTATTTCTCTCCCCCACTTCTCTGTGAACTGCTAAAGCAAGGAACTCTCATTTCAGCTCTCTACTCCTAACGTCCAGCCACCAAAACTCTCTGAACAATCACAAACAATATAAAGTCCTATATATGTGATTCTGAATAAATGTGTCTAATATCCTACAAATTAATTTCAAACAAAATAGGATACTAACCTTGGAAGACCTGATTTTGCATTTTATTAGAGTAGGAAGTAATTAAATGTGGTTGTCTCTGGGGGAGGGGCCTCAGCTGGGGAGTGGGGGAGTGTTTTATTTTTTGCCATTGCAGTACTTTGGTAAAACAAAGTGGGAGGAGAAGAAAATATGATTTTGGAAAAGATGGAGAAAACCTCAGGTCAATTCCTCAATTCCTCCTTATTCACTAGCACAGGTGACCTACCAATCTCTCCTACTAATGAAATGTTTGTCCTCTTGGTAATCTCTAATTACCAGTGCTGGCAATGGACCAACAAGAATTTGACTGAGACCTCTTTTTACAATATAAAAACCACACTGCTTCACTTGACCAGCCTAAAAAAAAAAAAAAAAAAAGAGTAAAAACCCAACAGCATGACTGCTATAATTAAGGGTTTGAATGTCTTCAAAATATTTTTTTCTTTAAAAAAAAGTTGTTTGGACAACATTACTAAGAAATCTCTACGGCACACTTCCACAGTCCTCAGTATACTAGTTCCTGATGAGCCACTTTAACTTCCAGAGTATTTGCTCCATTCCCTGGGAAAACAAGAAACCTGACTTGAGTAGATGCTTTCAATAATTTGGAAAACAAAATTTGCTCTAAAAAGTTCAGTTCAGTGACTATATGGTTAGAATAGACTGTATTATGAAACTATGGAAGAAAAAACAAGTCCTAAGAGAAAAAAGCGTAGAAGATACACATCAAATTGAGGATTAAGGATCAGAGAGGAAAAGAATGACTTTTACTTTAAACACTTCTGTATTGTTTGCATGTTTTAAAAACACCATGTTTTTATTTTGTAATTTAAAATAAAATCAAGAAGGGCTTTATCAAAACGCATCCCACACAAATTTACTAATTAGCAACATACTAGTGACCTGTTCACGTCTTTAAACGTTCATTTCCCTCATTCCTTCACTCCATAAACTTTCACGGAGGACCTACTAGGGGAGTCGTAACGTGAAACATTATGCTTTCGCCAGTCTTTTCCAGAGAAGTAGTTTGGCAAAGCAGAAAAAGCGAAGGATTTAGAAGTCAAAAGACCTGCTTTTAAGTCCCTGATCACCATCAGCCCCGTCACCTCAAGTCACTACCTCTCTGGGTCTTTCTTTACTCATCTGTAAGACGGTGGTACTAACAATACAGGACAGAGTTGCCCCAAGGATCAAATAAACTAAGACACTTTATAAACTACGCAGTTTATACACCGTACAACAGTCTTCAAAGGGTGATTACTGCAAAGCTCAGTACTCTGTAACAAACACATCCCCACTCGTCCAGTGATCAGATCTACCCAGAAGGCCTACTTCAAGTCTTAAATAAATACACAGGGTCTTAGCAGCCACCTGAGGGAAATTATTACTTAAAATATCAAGACGAGGGGTATATGGGAAATCTCTGTGGCTTCCTCTCAATTTTGCTATGAACCTAAAACTGCTCTTTAAAAAGTGTAAAAAAATTTTTTTAAATGTATCAAGAGAAGTTTTTTCACAGTGGGCAGGAATGTCCAAAAACTCTAGAATTAAAGTCCATTTTCATATTATCTTCTGTTTACCCCAACATGTCCTATCAAAAGGAAAAAGGCTGTTAATTTCAGAATGAATAGAGAGAGTAGATATTTTGATGACATAAAATGAAAGTCCCTCTCTCACGAGAGGCATTACTTCACTCTTCTTAGTTAAAAACTGTCTAAAATAGGAGAAAAGCAAAAGGGAAAAAAGGAATGCTATGAAGCCTCTGGACAGTGATTAGAATATCACAGAAATTCACAAGTTAATTGGTCCTGATGAAATTTAAATGAATGTAATAAAATTTAAATGTCTTGCTTATATTCATGGCAAAGGACACTATCATGTTTATGCAAGAGCAATTAAACAAGGCAGACTGCAACTCAGACACACAGAATCTTACATTACATGCTTTTGGGTAGTTCTAGTTCATAAGGTCCATGGCTTGCAAAATGTAATTTATACAGAAATTTGCCTCTATTCCATGTATTTTAAAACATCAAAACAACTATTTTTGACACATACAATAATGGTAAACTTCCATTTTTGTGGATACAAAGTTGTCCCCACCACATCCCACCCAGCCAGCAGAACTTGTCTAAGGACTTTCAGGAGGTGCCCTATTCACTGGACCATGCCTTTCCCACCCCAGACAGTGTGTCCACAATAACAGGTCTATAACACAAACCTCTCTATTTTGTGCAGTTTTAATTCTTGTTTTTCCCTATCTTCAGTTTCTTACAGCACGGCACACCTGATACATCTAATATTTTTCAAATAGCATTTATACATACACATATTTTTCCACAGTAGCTCCGATGAGAATATAAGTCTGGAGCTGTCATAGTGACTACTCATACTTTTAAAGACTATGCAAGAAAAAAGCAAGAGCATACCAATATGTCTGTACCCAATACACACAGATGAAAAGGAACATTTCTTCATAAAACAAGGACAAATGGGGAAACAAAAATCTATCAGAGAGAGAAAGGAAAGAAAAAAGGAAAGGAAAGGAAAGGAAGAAAAGAAAGAGGCAGCTAGACGTAAAAATCAGGTACTGAAGGCACAAGAGTAGGGACGCTTGCTTTTAATTAGGAGGTACTCATTTCAAATGCATTAGTTGTGAGACTCTTGAATCACAACGTATAGGCTCAGGAGATGGCCCTCGAGCTGACACCAAGCAAAAATTAATTGAGAATTGATCTGAAGAATGACAACCAATAAAGCTGCAGACACAAGCCCAAAAGGGAGGGGCCTGAGGATCCTAAAAGTAGCCATTATTACTGTGCAGATACTCGGTGCAGGGCACTGAGCTAACACTCTACACACACACTGTCCTCTAACAATTCTCATGTAAGCCAGAAAGGCAAACTCGAGGAAGACAGGCTTTAATCCTCTCTGACATTACCTTTCTCTCCCAGCCCCAAACCACACTTCTACCTCAACACCTTACCTACCCTATTCCAGGAGAGGACAAGTAGAGCATGGTATGTTTCATGAAAGGGACAGAATGGAGGTACTAGAAGACAGTTTCTGGTTTCTCAGGTCTTCTGATAAAAATGGGGTCATGGCCAGAGAGCTTTCAGTCAGAAAATAGCCAGCTCATGAAAAGTCTATGATCTGAAGATTCCACATCTAGGTTTATGATAAATTCTACATTTTCTGATCCTTGGAACACATACTATAAACATACCCCATGGGCTACCTTTATGTTTTCAACACTAGTTCTTAATCCAGCCTGTATTGACAGAAATGGTCACAGAAAGATCTTTGGGGAGATCACTTCAATACACAGGAAAACTGCAGTCCAAGCACATGCAAGTCTTTGGAAATGAACATCTACACTGCTGAAGCAGCACTAAAGTGACAAATGACAGTAATCCAATGGCCCAAGGCCAGCAAATTCCATTGCAAACAGATTTATCTGTTTTGTGCGACAGTGATTCTTGCATGTGTGGCAGTAAATACAGAAATGTAACCGCCTAATTACAAATTCAAAAGCAAGCTCTTCCTACTGTTTTTCATACTTTAGCATATTATCAGAAAGAAGTGTGCTCAGTAACCAGGTTTAATGTGCCACTCGAAAACCCAGATCCATTAATAGGAAGTACTTACATGTCTGAAATTTGTTAAAACACACACACACGCACACACAAAACCGAACAAAAACTTTGATTTAACTAATTCAAGTGGAGATGATACCATTTTTCTCCATTATGTAATATTATATTCTGAGTACTGCACAAAGTAAATGTGCCACTTAGGCTTAGCATTAAAAAACAATCATTAAGCTTTGTAATCCTTTTCTCCTTTAAGTTTTCCTATGTGAACCACTGTTTAAATCCTGTCAGTTTCACATAACAGAACACTGGAATATATGTCCTAACTTTTGCTCTAGAGAGGAATTTAGAATGTGGTGGACCCACTTCTTATTCACTTATTATGCAATGTACTTTCAGCACACTGTGGTCCTAACAAGAAGGGCTCAAGAGCACAAGGCCCTGGATAAAGTACACCAGCACAGTCCATCTGTAGAAACCACTCAGGTGACCTTCAATTCACAAACTTTTAATATTCTATCTAGTCTTGGGACATGTTTAAATATTTTGCTGCCACTATGCAAAGGAAAATTGTTATCTCCAAATATCCTGTCAGCATTTCAAATAATTTTATTTATTTCAGCTGCTCGCTGTATGAGATTCCAATAAAAATGCATCCCTTTCAAGAATTAACACTAATTCAGCTGTCAGTTATAAACAGATATTCAGCAATACAGTAACGCTTTGCCATATGCTGTAGTTGGATCCAGTAAACTCCATCATGTAAAATGTGGGGGTCCTCCTATCACAAGGTAATAGAAAGACTGGGGTGAGTCTATGCAGAGGACAAGGACAGGAACCAACTGCATGATATCCAAACTGGGTATAGGAAGCATTCTTGTGGAGATTTCACCATAAATAACTTCAATGATCACAAAAATTTCTTCAGGTATAAGGCAGAACTGGTAGCTTCAAATTAATGATCCCAAATCATTTAATCAGGTCCCTTGCTGACAACAATATTTACTTCAACTTACACTTCACCTATTAAAGTCTATCATTTGTTTTTGTTAAAATGCTGACAGTTACTAGCATTTGAAATGTTTCCAAGTTTTTCACTATTGCACTTCAATAAAGGGAGTGGAGTTCAACCTATACTTTCCAATAATACAAAAATAGGCTACAATCTGTACAAAAACTTTTAATTGTAACCGTAACAAGTCAATTTTAAAATAAGACTTTACCATTAATTTGTGGTTGTTATTCCCAACAGTAAACAAGTAATATGCATATCATAGTGCTTAGCCCACAGAAAGTGATCAATATTTGCCGAATTAATGAATGAACGGCCATTAAGGCTGCAAGACCCTTAGGAACCTGAACAAAACAACTTTAAAATGCTCAGACTGACTCAAGCAGGATCCAGTAATTAAATCCTGTCATATATGATTCCATTACTATTCTTTTAAGATGATAATTATGAAAAATCAAACTATTCCCTTTGCTTACCTTCTCCATGCTAGAACTTAAAAGCATTTAAATCATACTTTAAAAGAATAAACTCAAAGTGTCGCTAACATTTATGTTCAGCTAACTTTTGCCATTCTACTTTTCTAAAGATGTATATAGGCAATATTGTGGTATAAAACAAATAGTGCGACAACGAATGTAATGAAACTACAATTAGGTTTACATATTATCACCACTAATTAACATTTCAATCAATTTTGCATTGTGATTGGTGCTCATTAACTAAAGGAAGTGAATTATGCCTAAACACGCTTTCTTCAAAATCACAATGAATATTATATTACACATTAGTTCATAATGAACCTTATACATGTTCATAGTAATTTTGACAATGAAATAAGCTATTTAATTAGTATTGAAGTTGAAAAAAGGCAAATACCAAATCTTTGAATTACACGTTTGTAAAAATCGTTCAACAACTACCACGTCCCTTTTTTGGTGCAAAGAACTACACTAAATACTTACAAAAGTAAATGTACAAGAGAACAAAAAGTTAACCTGTAAGTTCTGACGCAAACTGAAGTACCACAAATTTAACAAAATTGCAGCTTCCTGTATGATCTAATTTTTTTAAAAAGGTTTTTCACGTTTTAAATTCCCCAGCACGCATTAACTGCAATAGTTATTAAAATCATTTTCAAAGAGAGGTCTAATCAGATTGACTTCATCTGCAAGAAGGCATCGAAAACCAATTGCTTATGAAGGGTTTTGATTTTATTCGCCACCAGTTTTCCAAATAGCTACTTTGTTTCATTTTCCCCACACTTAATACAAAAGCACATTGAGATGGTTTAAAAGTGTGCAACAATTTCTAGGGATTAGATGTCAACAAATCAGCGCTCTAAAGCAAGCTCGACAAATAATACCACATGCCGATTTTTATTCAGAATAATTGTAATTTGGGGGGAGAGGGGAGAGAATGGGTGGGAGAGAGGAATAAGACCTTAACTCTACACGTACATCTCCCTAAAAGAGAAAGGTTCATTTTACTCTTTCTTTCCACTGTGGGATTATTTTAAAGAGCCCCTAAGCTTTAAATACTGTTCTGACAGGGTGCGTCAGTGCCAGACCGGCTGGGATGGAACCGTGCAAAAGATGTCACTCAAATGCAAGTAAAAGTACGGTCCCTGCGACTTATTTCGAGTTTTCTTTCCAACAGTAGCTAAGGCAGCTCCTCAGTGACTTGGGTCTAAAACCAGAAAATCAGCAACCCCCGCGCCATCAATCAAGCTGAGAAGCAAGCTTTGGGGGCACCGGGGCAACGAGGCTCCCCCAAACCTGTGAGGCACGCTCCGGGCACAGACAGCAACCTCAGCTGCTCCGGGGGATACGCAGCCCCAGAGGGCTCTCGGGGCCCCCAGGCTGCCTCTCCGGGCCGGCGCGGCGGGGAGGGCCCCACTTCCACAGCCCGGGCTCGCCCTGCGGTCCGGCCCTGGGCGGTTAACCCCTTCGGCGCCCCCACGCTCCCCCCCAGACCGGGCCCGGCGCCTCCGCCCCTCCGCCTCCCCGGGACAAGAGGGCCCGGGTGGCTCCGGCGGGGCGGGACGCGCGGCGGGCGGCCGAGGGCGCGGACGCGGCGGGCGGCTCCGGCCTAGGCCCGGGCAGCGTGTCCCGGCGCCCTCCCCCACTCCCACACGCTCGCTCCGGGCAGGGTGCGGGCGCCCGCCCGCCCGCCCGCCGCGGCGCCCGCCCACCAAGGGCTCGGGGCCCCTTCCGGCCGAGGGCGCGGGCCGGCGGCTACCTGCGGGTTGTGGAGGGCCATGGTGGCCCGTTTCAATGAGACTCGGCGCTCCCCCGGCTCCTCACGCTGCTTCCCCCGCCGCCGCCATCTTCTCGCCCGCACATACACACTCGCATCGGCCGCCGCGCCTGCGCACTGGCGGCGCGCCGCGGGGCGCGGGGAGGCCTGCGCGCTGCTGCGCCTGCGCGGCCGACAGGTGGGCGTGCGCCGGCCGGGCCGCCGACCTTCCCCGCCGCCGCCGCGGCCGCGGCCGGGCGGGGTGGACTCTGGCCCGGCGCCCTTCGGCGGGGTGCGGCGGCCCACGAGCCCGCGGGGCCCTGCTGCGGGGCCGGAAGCGGAACGTGCGCGCAAGTGGAGAAGTTGGAGCCAAAGCGCCAGCGGGCCCCGGGCTTTCTCACCTGCCGTGCGGGGCCCACCTGGGTGCCCGGCGGCGGGACTGGGAGCGCTCGGGGAGCCCGGGAGCCGCAGCCTGAGCGCGGCCCAGAGCTAACGCACTGCCCGGGCTCTCCCTAGGCCGGGGCCTCCGAAGTCATCGCCTTGCAGTGCCTGGTTTACGGAGGTCACATTTCCGTCCATTCATTTATTTATTCGTTCTTCAGTCACGCCACAGATGTTTTCTGGGCGCCAACTGTGTGCCCCGCCTTTGCTGGGCACTGGAAAATGAAGCCAGACAAAAACTAACGTAAAGCACAAAAGCACACTCAAAGCGCTTAACGTGGGGCCTGCCAAATGGTGAGCACTCAGTAAGTGCTACCCGTTGCACACGTACACGCTCGTATACGGACAGACCAACTTTCAGATCCCTGGTTCATTCATTTATTCAAGAATTAGTTAGTGGGCCTCTTGCCTGACCGCACGGTTGACCAGCCAGTGAGTGTACCCTCTGGCTGGGCCCCCTCTCCACCTGTGTGATTTCAGGCAAGTGACTTCACCTTGCTAAGCCTTGGTTTCCTCGCCAGTGAACGAGATGATGAACAGTCTTAACTCGTAAGAGCTCTGTGAGGATCCAGTTGGATGACTGTGAGCACACCGGCCAAGAGAGTCCTCAATAAAAATTAGCTGCTGTGATGACTATTCACAACCGTTATCGTTTGGTTTCATTTGTTCAACAAATATGTAGAGAGAGCCTGCTATGGCCAGACCCTATGCTGAGCGGAAGAGATGAGCAATAAGATGCATTCCCACATTCCCTAAAGCAGCGGGCCTGGTCTCTTCAAAACGAGGATGCCATGAAAAACGTAAGTGACAGGGAGGCATTGTTCCAAAATAAGAGAGCTAAAAACACATAAGCAAAAGCAATGTGTCAATCTTGATTGGATCCTGGTCTGTTTTTAGTTAGTTTTACTATTTATTTTTTGACCATTGGAGAAATTTGAATATGGATTGGCTATAGATGATTTTAGTGAATTATTGGTAATTTTTATAGTGTAATAATGATATTGTGCTCATTGACAGAATGTCATTGTTAGGAGATGCATTCTGAAGAATTTGGGGATGAGTATTATAATGCCTACAAACTATTTTTTAATGGATCAATAAAAAGTAAAATCACACAGACATAAACATACACAGAGAAAAAGCAAATATGGCAAAATGCTAACGATTGTTGGCTCTAAGTGGTGCTGTGTTTCAACTTTTCCCTATGAGGATTTTTATAACAAAAAATTGGGGAAATCAAAACATATCATTATATCTATGCTATGATTACAACCACAGAAAAATTATATCTGCACATGGATAGAGACTGGGAGGAATATAAAAATTCGTTGGTGATTTATGGTAGTACAAGTCTACATTTTTATCATAGTATTGCTTGAACAAAAAATAAAAGTAATAATAAACAAATAAGACCCAGTCTTAATTTTCAAATAATTCATAGAGATATTAACTCATGGCTTCAGTACAAAGAGATAAATGTTAGAAGGAAGATGGGGATAAACACCAGGGGCCTGCAGTGTTTAGTGGGCCCTGGTACCTCCCATGAGTCTAGGGGCAGTGGAGGAATTTGCATTCAAGACAGGCCTAAAGACCAGGCAGTCAAGGTGACTCATGCCTGTAATCCCAGCACTCTGGGAGGCTGAAGCGGGAAGATTGAGGCCAGGAGTTTGGGACCAGCCTGAGCAACAGTGAGACCCCATCTCTGCTAAAAATAGAAAAAATTAGCCAGGTGTGGTGGTGTGTGCCTGTAGTCCCAGCTACTTGGGACGCTGAGGCAGGAGGATCGCTTGAGCCCAGGAGTTGGAGGTTGCAGTGAGCTGTGATGACGCCACTGCACTCTAGCCGTGGCAACAGAGCAAGACTCCGTCTCAAAAAAAAAAAAAAAAAAAATTCAAGCCTTTAGACAGAGCTTCATTTCTTTAACCAATTACAAATCAAAGAATCTTTAAACCCACCTGTCTCCATAAATACGTAAAACCAAACTGTCACCCGGCTACCGGGCCACATTTTCTCAGGACCTCTTGCAACCATGTGCTCCAGGTTGGTCACACACATTCTGCTCAGGAGAAACCTCTTTAAATTATTTTACAGGGTTTGAGTCTTTTTCTGCTAACTGATGCCAGAAGGAACAACCCTACACCTTGTTTTTAGCCGAGAGAATCTTCTGACCTACAGAACTATAAAACGAATAATTTGTGTTGGTTTAAACTGGCAAATTTTCTGGTAATTTGTTACAGCAGCAATAGGAAACTAACACGGGGGGGGGCAGTAATACCACCTACTCTGAAAGCCTGTTGCTAGGAGGAAGTGAAGTAATGGCTGGTGTGTTTTAACTACCATTCAACAAATGGTAAGAGAGTTTTTATTATTGTCCAGGGAGGACATAAGGCCTCCCCAAGGAGCTAGGTCTTGATGAGCAGTTGTTGCCAGAGTGGGCACAGAAATCCTTATCTCCCCACCCAAACCAGTGGATACATGGTCTGACAAGCAGGAGTTAATTCCTGGCCCTAGGGGACAGGGTATTATGTGTGTCCTACCTGAAAAATCTTTTCAGGTACTCTGATAATACAGACGAGTGCCATTAGCTGTGTGATCTTGGGCAAGCACCTAACCTGTCTGGAAGAGGACTTCAGTTTCCTCATCTATAAAATGGGTGAAATAATACCTCCTAGGGATATAGTAAAACTGAATGTGGCCAGGGTAGTTGGCTCACCCCTGTAATCCCAACACTTTGGGAGGCCGAGGCATGAGGATCACTTGAGGCCAGGAGTTTGAGACCAGCCTGGGCAACATACTGAGACACCATCTCTACAAAAAATAGAAAAATTAGCCAGGCGTGGTGCTGCATGCCTCTAGTCTCATCTAGTCGGGAGGCTGAGGCAGGAGAATGGCTTGAGCTCAAGAGTTTGAGGTTGCAGTGAGCTATGGTGATGCCACTGCACTCTAGAGCGAGACCCTGTCTCAAAACAAGAAGAAAAAGAAAATGAATTTGACAACAAGATAACATATGTGAGTTGCTTAGCAAGATGTCTGGCAAACAGCATGAGCTCAATAAATGGGAGAAATTATCATTATTATTCCCAGAGTCCTTAGAAAGGAAGGGGATGTTTGCAGAGGAAGGGCTCAGTGCAAGCTTTCTTTCAAACAAAAGTTAGAATTTTGGGAAACTTCTATCCACCATTGTGAGCTGGAAAGCTTCCCAATACTTAAAGGCTTTTCTGATAAGACTGGTGGCGATAATAATAAATGTGATTTTTAAAAAAATAATGAATAATAAAATGTTTCAACATTTGAAAGATCTGCATAACAATATTTTCTAAGTGACCAATGCGAGATGTTATTAAAATCACGTATAAGTAAAAAATCCATTCTAAGTACAAGATAGGCCAATGGGTTTTAATCTAACAGAGTACAAAAAAGTTCATTGACATGATTTCACATTCCATTTTGCAATTTGCCTATAAGAAATTTGTCTGCTTTGGCAACAACCACAAAATATCCACAATTATCTAAAAAGACTATTCCCTTTTAGGAGTGTACTTCTTAGGAAAATACTCACTTCCTCCCTTTCCCAACTACATTATTTGTGTAAAGCTGGATTTTCTTCATAAACTTCAGCCAAAACAACATATCGCAGCATATTGAATGCAGCATGTGAGAGAGAATGCAGCTGTTTTCTTATTAATTCAGACTTTAAAGAGATTTGCAAAAATACAAAATAACGCCACTCTTCTCACCAAAATGTTTTGTTTTGGAAAATAGTTGTTTTTCATAAAACATTCGTCATTTATGTTAACATAGAATGAATTTATTGGTTTTTAAATAAATTGTAATACATATTTTTTAATGTTTCAGTTTTCATTTCTAATATGGTAAACAGCAATAGAGATAACTCACAAAAAACAAAAGGTTTTTGGAGTAGCAATAATTTTTAAGAATGTTAAGAGACCAGAGACCAAGAAGTTTGGGAACTTCAGCTCTCAGGTGCCGGCAGGCTCCCCGTTGCATATGCCCTTCTGTCTGCCTGGAACTTCCTTCCTCCTGCAAGGCTCAGCCCTTCGTTCACTCAGGTCTCTGTTGATGGCCACCTCCTCCAAAAAGACTCCCCTGCCTCTCTACCCGTAACAGCCACCCAATGTTTGTTGTCTGTTTCTTCCACTAGAATCTAAGCTCCATCAAGCCAGGTACTAGGTCTCATTCCCTGATATTTTTCAAGCACCTAGAACAGTTCCCGACATTGGGCAGCTGCTCGAAAGATATTTGTTGAATGAATGAATGAACAAATGACCTCATTTAATTCTCACAAAACCCAGTAAGGCGGATGCTGTGGGTTTCCCCATTTTAGGGCTGGGGAAACTGAGAAAAAGTCATGTGACTTGCCCAACATCACGCTGCTTATAAATCAGGCAGATTGGGATTAAAAAGATAGATTTGCCAAATGCAGAGTTCAGATCTTATTTGGAAATTGAGTCAAACCAAGTACCATGAAAAGACATTTTTGAGACAACCTGGAGAGTATAGGTAAGGCCTGGAGGATACCAAGAAATTATTTACCAGTAAATGTGTTAGGTATGATAGTGGTATGGTGGTTTATGTAAGAATATACCCCTTTTGTTTTAAAAGATGTACTCTGAAATATGCAGACAATGAAATGACATAATGTATGGGATTTAGTTTAAAATACTTGAGGACAAAACAGAAGAAGACAGGAACCGACCGAGCAAATATGGCAAAACCCGGATAGCTGCTGAATCTGGGATATGGGTGTGTTAGTTCCGGTTCTCTGAGAAGTAGAGGTACAAGAAAGAAACAGCCCTTGAGGGAAGAGAGGAGGGAGCTGGCAGAGAAGTCCCATATGTCTCAGAAAAGAACCGGCCTAGTAGCTGTTTCCTGTAGCTGCTGTAACAAATAACCCCAAACTGGATGGCTTAAAACAACAAAAGTTTATTCTCTCGCAGTTCGAGGCCAGAAGTCCAAAATGCAGGTGTTGGCAGGGTCCTCTGAGGGAGACCTGCTCTGGGCCTCACTCCCAGCTTCTGGTATCGCCGGCCAACCTTGGCATTCCTTAGCTTGTGATGTCATTGCTCCAATCTCTGCCACCGTTGTCACATGCCTTCTTCCCTGTTTGGCTCTGTCGCTGTGTCGCTTAATAAAACCAACACAGACAATTTTCCCTCCAGAGCCGAATCAGATTTCCAAGTTGTCCCTGTGAGCCCCAAACTACGGCTTGCCCTGCAGGGACACGTTATCTGACATATGTTTATCTTTAAACTACGACATCAAACTCGGCTTGGCAACCTGCCCCTGGAGGGAGGGGGCACAGTCTCGGCTCGATCCACTCGCTCATCGTAGGCAGGTACTTACTGCCCTGGTCTCTGCCCCGCTCCACACAGCAGACCAAATTTAGACACCACCATCTGAAAAGACTTTGGCCAGGAGAAAAATATGCTAAAGAAAGGGAATAAAGAAAAATGTCAGAAGCACCGTTGGTCTAGATTTCATTCTTAATTCAGCCTCCAACTCACTCTAAGACCTTGGAGAAATTGCTAATTTTCTGAAACTCGGGTCCTGTATAACGTGGAAAGTCCAACTTGTCCCGCCTGCCTCGTGGGATAGACACTGAGATCAACCAAGATGAGGAATGTGACAGCAATTTAAGTCACGTAAAATGACACATTAGCTGCAGTGCGTCTGTGTTATTTGTGAGTTGAAGCGGTGACATGGCTATTTAATGCTCTTTCATTTTTCTTGATCCAGTCACCCCTACAAACCCTTCCTTTTCCCATTCATCCAAGAATTTCTCATTTTTCAGTGATTTTGATCTGGCACAGGTTTTTTTCTTTTCTGTCAGACAGCCCAGAGAAAAAAGCATTCTTTCAAACTCCTTTAGCCTACAAAAATACGTATATTTTTGTACTCTAAAGGCAAGATTGAGTATTATAACAAAATCATGAAATTTTGAAGAAAAGATAACCCATGGCCCCAGCACTCTAGCACAAACCAAGTTCTTGATTTTTTTTTTTAAGCTTGTTGTTAACACGGATGCTATGGGAATCTACAAAGTGGACCTTGGTGTCCGAGGGTTTGAGCTTCAGTCCCCAGCTCTCCCACTTAGCAGGTAAACCGTGGGCAAGTCCGTTCCTGGAAGCCTCAGTTTCCTCATTTATCATATGGGGGTAAGGATGCCTTGCTCACATGGTCATTGTCAGGATTAAGCAAGATCTGGTTTAAGCGTAAACTGAGGAACACAGAGAAGCATCAGCAGAGGCACATTTATTCTTTTATTTATTCATTTGACAAAAGCATAGTGAGTGCCTCCTGTGTGCAAATATTAATCTAGATGTGGGAGATACGAGGGTAAGTAGAAGAGAATGTATATGCCAAATGTATATGGTATGTACACTCGTGCAGTCATATACAGACCGTAACACACATGTACACACACATGTGCTCAGCACATATTGTCAGACATGTAGGTTGCTGGGAGCATTTCACCATCATTGCGAACACTGCCAAGAAGTGTTTATTTCTTAACTGATCTTGCCCTGACTTTATTATTTTGTTATTAAGTAAGTAAGTAACCAATGACTTGGTGGATGGTGAACACATTTTAGCTGGGGCATTCCCCCAAGGATTTCCCAGGAGCTCTGACTCCTCAAAAAGGAGGCCACTTAATGCTGACGAAATTGAGCAGGAGAAGGAATGATTTTTTGGTCACACTGGTGAGTCAAAGCCGCAAGGTTTCCTTGTCTGCCCTAATGATCGTGGTCTTGCTTTGGGGAGGTGGGAGCCATGTAGGTCTTGCTTCCCACTGTAGCTGCGACACAAGGCATAATCCCTGGCACATGATGAGAACTGATATTTGATGAATTAATGATGAACTGGAGCCCCAGAGAATGTTCAAACGTAGCTAAAGTCTCTGGACAAGGAGGCAAGCAGGCTTCAAGCCTCCAAAAGCCATCCTTACGTGTAATCCTGAATAGAGACTCTCTCCCAATTCATGACAAATTTAAGAGATTACCCAGCTAGTGAGAGACACCTCCAATCTTGCCTGGATCATAGCAACATTCTACCAAGTGCGCTATCCTACTATTTCACCCTTGTCCTTCCCAGGCTGCCACTCTCCATGCAGCAGCCAGAGAGATCCTGTTAGAACTTCTGTCTGATCCTGCTCCTCCTCCGCTAAGACCCTCTGCTGGCTCCTGTCTCTCTGAGTAGAAGAGGAAGTCGACAGAGTGACCTCCAAGGCCCTTGAGATCTGGCCCTGTTCCCCTCCTCTCCTCTCCCCCACACTCCCTCTGCTCCGGCCGCACTGGGCTCCTTGCTCTTCCTCACACAGGCCAGGAGGCCCTGTCCCAGGGCCTTTGCAACTACTGCTCCCTCTGCCTGAAACATCATCCCCACGTCCCCGTGGCTACTCCTTCACTTTCCCCAGGGTCACTTTCTCGAGAGGACTTCTCTGGCCGCCCTACATACAATGGGAACATCCTCTTCCCAACACTGCTCACCCGTGTCCTTGTTTCATCTTTTCGTCACCCACACGCCACATATTTTGTTTATTTACTTCCTTTCATTTACTTTTACTTCCTTCCGGAATGTGGAAGCTCCGTGAAAGCAGAGCTGTTTGTTTTCTTCACTCTAGTATCCTCCAACCCTAGAACAGCGCCCACCACGTAAGTGCGCAATAAATTTGTGCTGAGTTAACTCAGTAGTTAATTGATGAACCGGAATGGGGTCTCCTGAGAGCCAGGACAAGTCGCTTTCTTTATCTGGGGTCTTCGCTAATAGAGCATGGAAGGTGGCCCCAGTCTCTACGATCTCTTCTACCCCTAACAACCAGGACTTCCAAACATTGAGTCTGACTACTCATCCACTGCTTCCAAAACATTATTAACAGTGTTTAATTTGAAATGTGCTCTGAAGCATGCTAGCCTGTAGCTCCAACCACACTCCAAGGAGAGTTTATGATAATCCCAAAAGTCACAATCCCAAATGCCATAATCCCAAATGTTGAAATCCTGAAAGATCAAAATCCCAAAAATATAATTTCTGGCAAAAGTACTAAAAAATTCTTTAAAAGGCATTTATTTACATTTTTAGAAGAATTTATGTGAGAAACAAAAAAATGACAGAATACTTCACAGACCACTTTACACAATAAAATAGGCAATAATAAAATGTATACTTTCATAAGCAGAAGCACTCAGGTGTATTAATGACAGTTGCAAGGGTGTAACAGTTATGAACAGATGAACAACATTCATAAAGAAATAGGCTGGGCATGGTGGCTCATGCCTGTAATCCCAGCACTCTGGGAGGTGAGGGGGGAGGATCGCTGGAGGCCAGGAGTTTGAGACCAGCCTGAGCAAGAGTGAGACCCTGTCTCTACAAAAAATGAAATACGTAGCATAGCAAATTGTAAAAAAAAAAATGCTGACAGCACTTAGCACAAGGCAACAGCACCCACTTTTGTCCCTAGGAGACCCAGAATCCCTCCCTATCTACCTAATACCTTGAACAACAACAACATACTTGTCTGACTCCAAAGTCTGCCATTTCCCACTCTGTCAGTGCTGCACGTTTAAACCACCGGAGGAGTCATTGCTTTTGTTTTTATTTATGTTTTAAAATACTGATGCCTGGACCCAATCCTAGACCAACTCAATCAAAATCTCTGGGATTGGGTGGGCATGGGAAATGGTGTTTTGTAAACACTCCCCAAGAGTTCTAGCAGACAGAGAACCACTGAACTGGGCTCTCCAGCCTTGCCATGGCCTGACCGACTTGGGATTCCCCAGATGCAGCACGATCTCTCACAGCTGCGTAGTTGAGCAGTGCCTTCCCCTCTGTCTAAAACACCTTCCCTCATCCCTCCAGTCTGGCCTGACAAACTCCGATTTATTCGTCTTGCAAGTCTCAATTGTGTGGAGGCTAAAGCAACTCCATCTTGGATGTTGATCTGCCATATTGACTTCCGATTAACCCCTGTTCTGGGAATGCCTCTAAGATTTCTACTTTACTGTTATGTAAATCCCACCCTAAGATCAGAACAACCTTGGCTATAAATCCTGCCTTTAGGCAGAATCGCATAGCATTTTTGCCTTTCCCTGGGGGCTCGACTACAATGGTCCTACCTAATCCTTCCCTATGGCTTATAAAGTTTGGGTCTGGGGGCAGGGTTGGGGGGTGTAGGGCTGTGGGGAGGGGCAGTGATAGCACCAGGATCCAACCATCTCACAGCCTCCCAGGACACAGCTTCTGTTCAAAAGTCCCTATTAGGCCGGGCGTGGTGGCTCATGCCTGTGATCCTAGTACTCTGGGAGGCCAAGGTGGGAGGATCGCTTGAGCCCAGGAGTTGGAGGCTGCTGTGAGCTATGACGACACCACTGCACTCTAGCCCAGGCAACAGAGCGAGACTCTGTCTCAAAAAAAACCCCCAAAAGTCCTATTAAATGTTTCTTTCTGACAAAGTGGATTTGTCTGCCTCTTTCTCTGGGCTCTGAGCATCTTTGGAGCCGGGGGGCAGGTAGACCTGCTTGCCTCGGAACACAGCACAAGCGTTCTTGGAAACAGCAGAAGCTTTGGATTTGGACGGACTTGGGTTGCAATTCCCGCTCTGCCACTTACGAGCTGTGTGAACTGGGGCAAGGTACTTAGCTTTCCTGAGCCTCAGTGTCATCTGTGAAACGAATCTAATGCCCGTACGTATCATGTGGAGCTGTCTGTGATGGGTGAACTTAGGCATGTCAAGCATTTAGGCGCAGTGCTGGGTCCTTAGCATGAACCCAATAAACACAGGACATTATTATTATTATTAATTGTTGTTGTTGTAGTCACAGCAGTAGTGACTACTACAGTAGCGGGAGTAGTAATAGCCTGTACTAGCAGAAGATAGATGTTGACCCACCTGCACCCTACGCCCACTCCAGAATAATCTTACTCTTTCAGAGGGGTTGCTCCCACTCTGCTCCCTTCAGAGGCAGGCCCAGGATCTGCAGCCAGCGAATCGGAGGGTAATGCTGGGTTCAGGGATTGGCTCATGGAGGGCACCTGACCCAAGTTAGGTCGCTTGACTCGAGCTCCTCCCAGGATGTCCCAGAACCATTGGGAAAGATGGTCGCTGTGATGGAACCACACACTCAATGGCAGGGGCTTCCAGTGGGCCACGTGTGGGCACATGAGAGTGCCTGCTTTAGAGAGAAGCCAAGCAGATGTTGACAGAGGCAAAAGATGGAGAGGGAGAAGGCGGGGGAGGGAAAGAGACAGAGAGGCAGAGAGAGACAGAGGGCGAGGCAGAGAGACCTGATGCTGTTACTTGAACTCCCAGATGCAGCCAGCCCAAAACTAGAGACAACTCATAAACTTCCATTTGAACTGAGACAATTACCATCACTACCACACCACCCCCTTTTAAATTTATTCTACTTTGGATTGGGGTTTTGTCGCTCGTAACCAAATGAGTGTCACGAATGCATTATTGTTGTTGCTGCTCTTTTGCAGTATCTTCTTCAAAAAGTTAAAAATGTGATCTTGTACAAATATATAATGAGCACACGACAGAAATCCACTTAACTCATTAATGAGGGACCCAATAGGGCAGTCAAGTTGGTTCAAAGGAATATACAAGAGATTGAAGTATATACAGATGCTCCTTGATTTACGACGGGGTTATGTCCCGGTACGCCCATGGTAAGTCAAAAATATCATAAGTCAAAACTGCATTTAATACCCTAATAAACCCATCATGAAGTAGAAAAATCATAAGTCAAACCATTGTAAGTCAGGGGCCATTTGTATAGTTAATGAAAGAAAGAATCATGGAATAAAATCATAAAGTCCAACATAAGGAGGTTAATGTCCTACAAAGCAATAAATGGCAACATTTGGGTTTATCTTTTCTTCTAGACAGAAATAATTTCCATCTCTATGGAACAAAAGTCATTTGTAACTTACTAATATCCTACAAATTAACATCTAACTTTGCAGAGTCTAGGCCCTAATAGTAAATAGGAAGTAAAAAAAAATTACATTTCCCTAGAGTAGGAAACTGCTATGGCTTATGGGTCAAATCCAGTCCTCCGATTGTTTTTGTAAATAAAGTTTTATTAGAACACAGGCACACCCGTTTGTTTTCATATTGTCTATGGCTGCTTTCCTATTATAAAGGAAAGCCTATTATAAAGGACCATCTGGCCCACAAAGTCTAAAATCTTTACTATCTGGCCCTTTCCAGGAAAAGTGTTCTGATCCTTTCCCTAGAGCTGTGATTCTTAAAGTGTGGCCCATGGACCAGCAGCATCAGCCCCTGAGAGTTGTTAGAAATGTAAATACTCAGGCTAAGGAGCAGGCCAGCATTCTATATTTTAACACCCCCTCCAGGGGCTCCTGATGTGCACTCAAGGTAGAGCCAGATGACCTTTGGGCCAACTCGAGGACAATGCTCTAGTAGTCTGGCATGACATCCAAAGGGCACTCGGCATCCCAAGTTTGGGATAATTTTTCTTTATATGGCACAGGGGGAAAAGAGCAGAAGGTGAGGTTGAGGAGCTAGGCAGATGGCAGATCAGGCCAAGACGGGAAGTTAAGTTATTATCCTGCCATCGACAGCTTTTGGCACAAGAATGGTGATCAGATTTTCATTTCAGAAAGACCTTCGAGACACTGGCCTGTGAACAAGTAGGGGGTGGGGGTGGGAGGGTGGTGAGGTGGGAGGAGCACAAAGAGATTAGGGCTTATGGCTGGTTGAGAGTCTGTACCTGAATCCCAGGCTGGAGACACTGGGTGGCTCCTGAATACAGCCATACCTGAAGCTAGAGGAAAATCATAGACTTCCCAATGAAGCACCCAGAATAGGCTGCTGCGGAGGATATGGATACCAGGGGAAGGAATTGAAAGATATTGAGGTAATGGACTCTGCCAACTGATGTGAACAGTGAGAGATAGGAAATGTTATCCCAATGCCATATTTCTGATTTATGGGGCAGGTAGACGGGGGCAGTCCAGAAGGAAGTGCTTAACTCCACGGAGAGCCTCGTCTCTGATTGCTCTCAATCTGACAGGAGAGAGAGACGTGTGTCAGCAACCTCCAGGCAAGGGAAGGACTGCTCTTCCGTGGAAGCAGAACAAACCTTTTCCTTCTCTTTCCTTCCTATCAGTGCACTTTTGCTAAGAACGTAGCAGGGAGGTTAAGTATATACCTCCTTTGGCAGCGCAGCCCGATGGGTAAGATCCCCTGGCTCCTGCATTAAATACTCCTGGGCTTAAATTCTAGCTCTGCCCCCTCAACAAGCTATTTCATTTCTCTGAGTCTCTGTTTCTTCATCTGTAATCCTGTGATAACAAGACAAACCTCCAACCACAGTGGGGAGGAATACACATGGAGACATCAAATGCAAAGTACCTTGCAGGATGCCTGGTGCGTGGTAAGTGTTTAATCAGGGGTGGATGTTGTGGTGATTGTTCTGGGACCTCCAAACAGGAAAACACTTTTTGACTAACTGGCTTGTGACATGGATTGTTTCTTTCCAATTTAAGATGCTTTCTTTTAATGAAAGTTTAAAAAAATAATAAAGGCGTAATTACCATTTGATAGGTAATTACTATGCTGCACTTGCTCTATGATTGAGTAAAACTGATTTGCATATAAGATAATGTTGCTGCTGTTAGCACTATTGATATGTTAGTTATACAATAATTTTGAATTTAACTTCGTGGGCAGATTCTGGGGATGGCAGCCTCCTGGGAGGGGGAGGGGCGCCCCACCACCTGTCATCGGCTACCCCCATTAGTACTGTGATCTCGAGCAAATTGGATGAAGGGTCAGAGGCAGTGGACTGAGGCTTCCTCTTACTTTAAAAATCCAGTTTGTTCTAATTTTGTCCAAAAATAAAAGCAGAGCAATCTCAATGTGGGAAAGAGGGTGAAGCAAGGTAGAAAGAAGACAAAAAATCATTTCTCTCCAAAGAAAAACACTGTTGGATTTTTGGTAGGTGACCCTCAAGTGTTTTTTCTTGACATTTTTAACATAATGGTGAGAATTTCATTTCGTTCAATGATGCACATAAAACTCCCAGGACAGTACCTGGCGCTTAGTTCCTGCTCAGGAAATGACAGTGTTTATCATTATTATTACAGGATTTCTGATTGTTGCATTCTGGCTTTTCCCGTAGCATGAGTGTGAGTATTTTTCCATTTCATTAAAAAACTCCAAGAAGAGTGAGTGAGTGGGTGGGTAAGTGAGAGGAAAAAGAAAAAGAAAAAAAATTTTAAAAAAAGAGACTCCTCATAAACATTACTTTAAGTGATTGCGCCGTATTCTGTCCTGTGCATGTCTCGTGTATATAAATTGTTTCTAATTGTTTACACTTACAAATATTACTGAACCTCTTTATGCACAAGTTCTTCTCTATAGTTCAAGTTATCATGTTATATAGTCAGGGTTTTCCAGAGAAACAGAACCAATAGGGGACACATTCATAAGGAAGTTTGTCATAAGGAATTGGCTCACATGATACAGAGGCTGAGAAGTTCCACAATCTGCAAGCTGGAGACCCAAGCAGTGTAGTTCTAGTCCAAGTGCAAGAGAAGACTAATGTCCCAGCTTGAAAACAGTCAGGCAGAAAAAGTGAATTCTCCCTTAGCCCCGCTTTTGTTCTGTTCAGGCCTCCAGTTGATTGGGTGAAGCCCCCCCCATATCGGGAGGACAATCTGCCGACTCAGGTGTTAATCTCATCCAGAAGCACACTCACAGACACACCCAGAATAACGTTTGACTAGATATCAGGGCACCTGTGTTCCAGTCAAGCGGACACATGAAATGAACCATCATACACCTGATTTTTTGCACTCACGTCCAGTTGTAAGATTGAGGATTCTACGATTGAGGACCCTCTGTGGAAGTCTGGTTGGAAACCTGTAACAGAGATACAGGACCTAACATCTGCCCCAACTATGGGGAAATGGGCACTCTGGTGGAAGTATGAATCAGTTTAACTCTCCTCCCAGGAGTTTGACAATATGTTTCAAAAACTGTTCAAATGAAATAGTCTGGATTGGACTGTTTTGGTGCAAATGACAGAAATTTGTCACTAACTAGTATAGGGAAAAAAATGTTATTGTCTGTTGGAACTGAAAGTCTAGGGTTTCAGGTATGGCTGGATCTAGGGTTCAAATAATGCCGTTAGGCATCTATGTTACTTTCTCCATCTCCCATCCTTGCTTTCTTTTGAGTTAGCTCCATTCTTAGGCCACCCCTTCTCCCATGGTGTTAAGATAGTGCTAGAAGCTCCCTAAGTGCATCCTTTTCTCAGCATCCCCAGTAGAAACAGCATTTCCTTTCACCAACTATACAAACAAAAGACCCAGAACAAAGGCTCATTTGGACTGACCTGGACTACGTCCAGGTCTAGACCAATCACTCCTGCTAGGAGGATTTGATGCTTTGATTGCCTGGGCTTGGGGCCATAGAGTAAGTGAAACTCCAACAGTGAAAGTGTTGGTTCTGCTTCCAGAAGTTGGGGAAAAGGGTGCTGTGTCAGCCAAAAAATGTCCACCACATTCTCTGACCTTCTAGAAACTTAACCTAGGAAATCGATGTGCACACATGAGTATTCGTTGTATATCTATTTATAATATAAAACAGTGGAAACAACCCAAATGTCCAACAATAGGGAACAGTTGTATAAATAATTTTCATATATTCATCTAATGGAGACAAGGAAACCATTGAAAATTACATTGTAGAAAAATATTTCTTGACATGAGGGAGAAGTTACCAAATTTAAGCACTGGTTTTGGGGTTAGACAAACACACTAAAATTATTATCCTTGCTAAATTAAAAACCAAAAAGTAAAATGTACACACACAATATTGGAAAGACATACAGCAGATTGTAATTATCTTTGGCTATTGGAATTTGGGGTGATTTATAAATTTCTGCTTTGTCCTTTTCTATGTTTTCCAAGTTTCCTTATACTGAAAATGTTTTATTTTAAAAATGCAAAAATCCTCCAATAACTGTTACTTTTCAAAAGTTGCTGCAGTTTTACTGGTGGTGACAAAGTAAGTCAGAAAGAGTGAAGAAAACTTTTTACCCCTAAGAGATGGCAGCACTGTCTGCTTGATCATAGTAAAACAAATTACTGTTCACACAGAACAGCAGCAGGCTCAAAGCATACTTTATGTGATGAGAAAAAGGAAAAGGATGGACATGTACACCAGTAGCCAGGGTTATTACTTAAAAAAATAACAGCTTTGTTGAGATATAATTCACATATCATAAAATTCACCCTCTTAAAGTATATAATTCAGGGATTTTTAGTATATTCATGGAGTTATGCAACCATCACCACAACCCAATCCCAGAACATTTTTATCATTCCCCAAAAGAAACCCCATACCCATTAGCAGGCACTCTCCATTTGTCCATCTCCCAGCCCCTAATTACTAATCTATTTTCTGTCTCTATAAATTTGCCTATTCTGGATATTTCATACAAATGGAATCATACAATATGTGGTCCTTTGTGAATGGCTTTTCAGTTAGCAGAATATTTTCAAGGTTCCCCATGTTGTAGCATGTATCAGAACTTCATTCCTTTCTATGGACCAATAATATTTTATTGTATGGATAGACCACATGTTGGTTATCCATTCATCAACTGGTGGACATTTGATGTCAGGCCTGGCCTCTTGGCAGAGTGTTGTCCTGGTTCTTTGGCTCCTTGATTGGAAAAATCACAAGGAGGGCTGGTGCAACGAAGTGAACACAGACAGGAAGCAATTCCACACAAACAGCTTTTATTGCAGAAAAGAAGGAAGCTATACAAAGTGAAAATACATTCCAGAGAGATGAATGGGTCAGTCTCCATGAGTGGAGAAAGACGTTAAAGACTCCCAGGTTGCTTTCCTTTCATTGGTCTGGTCTGGGGGTGGGCTTACAGGAGGTGTGAGATGATACCAGATGATTGATATACATGATTATCAGGTGTTCTGCATTTTCCTGCAGTCCCCTCCCCTGATTGGTCCCTGGCTTCTCTGTGCCTAAGAACCGCCCCCTTGGCCTGTATCTGCCACCTGCAGATTTGGTCCCTGCCTACATTTAGGTTGTTCCCACTTTGTCTATTATAAATAATGCTGGTATGAACATTTGTGTACAATTTTTTTTTGTGGACATCTGTTTCCATTTCTCTCGGACATACATCTAGGAGTGGAATTGCTGGATCATAGGGTAACTTTTTGAGGAGCAGCCAGACTGTCTTCCACAGCTGCCAGACCACCATTGCCACTATATTCCCACCAGCAGTGTCTGAGGGTTCTAATTTTTCCACATCCTCACCAACCCTTGCTATTGTGTTTACAATTCTAGTCATCCTAGTGGATGTGAAGTCTCTTTGTGGTTTTGATTTACATTTCCCTAATGACAGCCCAGAATTTCCCCTTTCCTGCCTAGTGATGGCTATAGTTGGGATAAAGCCCTTCATGTGAGTCCCAGTTTACTGCAGTTTACTTAGTTTACTTACTCTGGAGACTAGTCTCTATCATGAGGCTGCAATTGCTACAAGGGCAAGAGTTGAGTCTTTCCTGTCACTGCCATTTACCCCCATATGCCTCTCTTGGCTCCTGGCATGGGGGGCTCAGAGCATATTTGTTGAACGATAGGAGGAGGAGCCACTAAGCCAGCTTAGCCTGGCATGAAGCCCTTGAGGACAAGGGGACAAGCCCCACAGGTGAAAACTTGAAGGAGGGGATATCTGGGACAAGCAGGTTTCAGAAAGAGGAATGAGCAGGTGCAAAGGCCCTGAGGCAGGAGCATGCCTGCCGTATGTGGGAACAGCAAGCAGCAGTGTGGCTGGTAGGGAGTATGTGAGGGGAATGAGACCTTAGAGGAACAACCTGTAAGGCAAATTGTGTAGATTTTTGTGGGGACTTTGGCTCTTTTACTGTGAGCAAGATGTGGTGCCATAAGAGAGTTTCAAGCTGGAGAATGACATACAGACCCTCCCAGTAGCAGGCACCAACGTCAATGAGTGAGGTAGACAGGTTTTTGCCTGCCTTGCCTCTATTTCCTGTTCCTATGGCAAGAGCACTTCAATTTTCCCTTTGGAAACCATTCTCCCCCCATCTTGTTCTCACCCCCGGGCTCCTGGGGTGGCACATGACTCCGGCCCCACCATCAATACCTTCCACCCCTACTCTTAGTGATTGGTTATGGATGGTCCTGGGATTCAACCCCAGCCAGAGAGACTCAATTATGGGATTTTAACTCCAGGAAATGAGAAATTCTCTTCCTACTGGGCTTGGCACTCGCAGGGTGTGAATCTGGAGTTCCTGAGGCCACCATGAAGACACCCACTTCCCAAGAGAATGAAGCTGATCCAGGGAAAAGCAGAGCTGAGGCAGGAGGAGACAAATTCCTATGACACCATTTGGGCTCCTAGAAGCAGCCTTGCCTGAATTTTTCAATCACATGTGTGACTAAGTCCCTTTTCTGACATGAGACAAAGTTATCACCCCTCCCCACTTGGCAGGACTATCTGTGTCCCCCAGGGTGGGAGACTGTGGGCTCATCCCAGCCATTAGGATCCTCGGGAACCCTGCCCTTCTCTCGGTGTGTGCTCACCAAACAATGCGATTGGAACCATTGGTTCCCTGCGTGGTTTTCCTACAGAGATGAGAATTTCCTAAGCAATGGACATGTATTGAGTTTATCTGCCAATTCTTAATGTATAGTTCTTAATAAAATTGGTGCTTAATGTATATGTGTTAGGGTTTGTATATAGCCAATAATAACAATTTGGCTGTGGTAACTTAAATACATAAGGATTTGTCCTAGAGTGGTGTCTTAGTCCATTTGGGCTGCTATAACAAAATGCCATAAACTGAGTAGCTTATAAACAATAGAAAATTATTGCTTACAGTTCTGGAGGCTGGAAGTCCAAGATCAAGGTGCCACCAGATTTATTGTCAGGTGAGGGCCTTCTCTTTCATAGATGGCACCTTTTTGCTATGTCCTCACATGGCAGGAGGGGAAGGAGGTCTCTCTGGGACCTTTTTTATAAGGGCACTAATTCCATTCATGAGGGCACCACTCTCATGACTTAATCACTTCTTGAAAGCCCTGCCTCCTAATACCATCAAATTTGGGGTTAGGATTTCAACACATGAATTTGAAGGGGGACACAAACTTTTAGACTATAGCAGTTTGATCTCCCAAGAAACGGATTATGAAACAAGGGTTTACATGCAGGGAATTTGTTGGGGGTGTGATCTGAGAATGAATACCTGCCAGGGGTGCGGGGAACAGAATTGAGCAGAGGGAGACCATGAACTGAGATGCAGTCTCAGCAGAGGCTGATGCTATGGGCAGCCCTTAACCTGGGATGGCCCTCCAGAGGCATCCCACATTGGAGAAAGGGACTGGGCTCTATATCTCTTGGCAGCTTCTTTGGTTGAGGGCAATGCCCAATGAGGGACTCTGCCACAAACTGTCAGTGGCAACATTCCCAGCAGTCCTGAAGGAAGGGAGATGCCCCATGGCTTCTGCTGCCGCCCACCCCTTGCACTGTCAGATCCACTTGGCTCATGTACTAAGTTTACCCTGTCTGGGATGAATTGTGTTCCCCCCTCAAATTTCATATGTTGAAGTTCTAGGACCTCAGGACCTCAGAATGTGCCTGTATGTGGACATAGAGTCTTTAAAGAGGTGATTAAGTTAAAACGGGATCGTACGAGCCTAATCCAATAGGACTGACATCCTTGTAAGGAGAGGAGATTAGGACACGGACACGCATAGAGGGAGACCATGTGAGGACACAGGGAGAAGATGGCTGTCTGCAAGCCACGGAGAGAAAGCAACCCTGCCAACCTTGATCTCAGACTTTCAGCCTGCAGAAGTGTGAGAAAATGGATTTCTGTTGTTTAAGCTGCCCAGTCTGTGGTACTTTGTTGTGACAGCCCTAGCAAACGAATACACAGTTCCTCCAGGGTTCTGGTTGGGAAACTTGCAAGAGGAAAGTTAGTGAAACCAACGACAGCTCCCACACTCCCTCTAGTGAACATTACCATGGGATACAAAGAGCTTCATGCCTGGGCCCATGTGTGTAAGCCCCTCCCATGTCTCTTCGCCCGCCCTCCCTGTCTCTGGGCGTCTACATTTTTCTTCCAGGTCTCTGACCAACCAGATAAGCCATTTGCCACTGCCCGTGAATCTATATATGTGTATGTGTGCGTGTACGTGTACGTCTGTGTGTACGTGTACGTGTGCGCGTACATGTATATGTATAGTCTTATCCTAGCCAACTTCTCTTTCCACATGAAGTGGATGAGCAGGTGCCCCAGGAAAAGCCCTGTCCCTAGAAGAAGCCCCCTCACCTCTGTCTTCTAGGGTTTGGTTCAGTCCGCGCGATGCATTCCCTAAGTAGTCTGTTCCCTTGTGGACGTTGTAGATGCTGTACTCGCCCGAGTTCTCCAGGGAAACAGAACCAGTAGGGTGTGTGTGTGTGTGGGTGTGTGTGTGTGTGGAGAGAGACAGAGAGAGAGAGAGACAGAGAGACTGACTTTAAGTGGTTTGCTCACGTGATTACAGAGGCTGGTAAGTGCAGAGTCTGCAGGGCAGGCTGGCAGGCGGAGACGAGGGAGAGCCGGTGCTGCCGTTCAATTCCACGGGCCGTCTGCTGGCAGAGCTCCCGCATGCTCGGGGAGGTCAGTCCTTGTCCTCGTACCGCCTTCAGCCGACTGGATGAGGCCCACCCGCGTTATGGAGGGCGATCTGCTTTACTCAAAATCCACCAATTTAAATGTTAATCTCATTCAAAAACACTTTCACAGAAAGATCTACAATAATGTTTGACCACAAAGCTGAGCACCATGGCCCAGCCAAGTTGACACATAAAATTAACCATCACAGACACATTAACCAAATCAAGATTCTAGGTCTGCAAAATTGAAAGCCAGACTTTGAAATGTAGCAACCATATCAAGTCACTGTCCTCTGGGGGAGGGGGAATATATACCGAAAAGCCAGCTGACCACCCTCTTTGATATCTTTGTGGCATCTTTCTATATGAGTGACAAGACAGTCACTGAGTCTTTGACCATCAGCGTGATGGGACACAGAAATCTTTTAGCATCTCATTTTCCAAAGAGTGTTGCGTTGACACACAATCTCTCTACTTATTAAGAGAGGGAAAACAGAGCCAGGGCTGAACACGCTTGGGAAATCCTGGTTTAAGCAAAGTTAAATAGGTGTCCTATGACCTGTGGGATTTTCAGAGGCTGTAAAATATCAATGTGCACTCTAATGTGAATCTCCAAGAGGGGGACATTGCATCCAGCGTTCCCCAGGCATTTTCTAACCATGAACTCGTTTAGGCAGCTCCTTAGGGGACAAGGGCTCTGCAGACCACACCATAATCTCCAGCCATCTCATCCCATAATATGAGGAACTGAAATTTAAAGAGATGGAGCGCCTTGCCCAGGTGCCTGTGACAGAGCCACAGCTGAAACCCACATTCGCTGACTCACAGCCCCGTGTTCTGTCCACAGCACAGAGGTGTGATCTAATCCTCATTCCAAAAACAAGATACCCTGAGTGAAGAGGCCTTGCTGGAGGCCAGTTAATGATGGGCTTTGGATTGGAATCCAAGTCTCTTGAATTTTAACCTGGAACAAAAAAGGCCCGCAGCACTGGTGCACTTAGAAATACAGAACTGCATATAGGAGTTATATATTTTTAGCGCCTTTGGATGCCTGGGAGAGTAGGGGCCATGGCCCCTAGGGGGATGAATCACTACTGCAGCATGCTTGATAAAATGATCCCATCCAAACAGAGCATGGGACCATGCTCTGAGCCTGCATTGAGCACAGAGCTGGTATGTGCTGGAGACCTGTTAAAGGGCTGGGCCGTGCCCCGGGGCTTCCTGCTGCCATGTACAGGAAGGGCACAGAGGAGGTGTGCTCCTGCAGAGGCTGCCTCCAAGGCCTTTCCTAGCCTTCCTTTCCTTCAGCTACCCCTAGCCCAGGCTGTGCTTAAACCCGAGAGAATGCCCCGGGTTCAGGTTTCCACCAGAGCAAACTGGGCACAGCTGTAGGCCACTGGCAGGGACTCAGCCCAGGAAGGCCCGTGGGTAGAGAAAGGAGGCAGATACCGCTAGAGAGCAGTGGTTCTCAAACTCACCATGCAACAGAATCACTGGGAAGGCTTTTGAAACACACATTTGGGCCCTACCCCACCCCAGGAGTGGTTGATTCAGCGGGTCTGGGGTGGTCCTGAGCGTTTGCATTTTGGACGCATTTCTAGCCGTGCTGCTCTAGTGCTCCCCCTGGAGGATGCCCTGGGCCCTGCGCTTACACAGGCCTGAGATGAAGGCTCCCTTTAGCCTCACCCTCTAGCTCCAATTTTAGAATTCAAGCTGCGAGGTTTGAATGCTGGCTCTCAACCTGCAGCTATCTGGGAGACCAACACATAGAACTCAGAGAAAGAAGGCCCGGAGCGGTGGCTCACGCCTGTAATCCTAGCACTCTGGGAGGCCGAGGCGGGAGGATCACTTGAGCTCAGGAGCTTGAGAGCAGCCTGAGCAAGGGCGAGACCCCGTCTCTACTGAAAATAGAAAAATTGGCTGGGCATGATGGCGTGCGCCTGTAGTCCCAGCTACTCGGTAGACTGAGGCGGGAGGATCGCTTGAGCCTGGGAGTTTGAGGTTGCTGTGAGCTGTGATGATGCCGCTGCACTCTAGCCCAGGCAACAGAGCGAGAGTCTGTCTCAGAAAAAACAAACAAAAAACTCAGAGAAAGAGGGGAAATATTGCTTTGACATTTTGAACAACTTCATCAAGTTGTAATTCATTTACTACACAATTCACCCATTCAGAGCATACATAATTCAATGATTTTTTGTATAGCCACAGATACGTGCACCCATCTCACAATTTTAGAACATTTTTCTTATCATGAGGTCAAACACAGTCCCCTTTAGCTATTGCTCCCCTATCCTCTCTCATCTCTACCCCATCCCTAAGCAACCACTAATCTACTTTCTGTTTCTATAAAGTTGCCTATTCTGGCAAATCCTGGACATTTCATAGAAATGGAATCGTACGCTGTGTGGCCTTCTGTGTCTGGCTTCTTTCACTGAGCATCACGTTTTCAAGTTTCATCTGTGTGTGTAGCGTGCATCAGTTTCAGATCTTTTCATGACTGAATAATATTCCTTTCCATGCACAGACCACATTTTGTTTATCTGTGCATCCATTCCTGGGCTTTAGTTTTGGCAGTGAATAATTGATTAGTTATTTGTTAAAATTCATGAAATTGTACACACACACACATACACACACAAGTCTTTCCTTTGAAAATGGGAGTCAGGCTGGGCACCGTGGCTCACTCCTGTAACCCCAGCACTCCGGGAGGCTGAGCCAGGAGGATCCCTTCAGGCCGGGAGTTTGAGACCAGTCTGGGCAACATAGTGAGACCCCATCTCTACAAAAAAAGAAAAAAAATTCACCAGGCATGGTGGCGTGCGCCTGTAACTCCAGCTACTTGGGAGGCTGAGGCGGGAGGATGGCTTCAGCCCAGGAGTTTGAGGCTGCAGTGAGCTGACTGAGCCACTGTACTTCAGTCTGGGTGAAAGAATGATACCCTGTGTCTAAAAAAAAACGAAAGAAAAGAAAAAATAAGAAAATGGGAGTCCAATCACATCCTTCCTCTGTGGTGTGCCTTCAGGGAGCAAGGCTCTTGACCACCTAATGTTTGCTGATAAAAACCACCGACATGAGGCAGATTTATTAATAGGAGGAAAAAGATACAAATTTACTTAACGTGCATACATGGGAGTTTTCAGAATGAAAACTCAAAAGATAAAGGGGAAATTTTCCATTTTTATGCTTAGGTTCAACAAAGTACGGACAGCCGTGTAACATATGATTGGACAAAAAGGGTGTGATCTAATGCTGACAGGCTGAGTGGGGGACCCAGCAAGGCCTCCTGCCTACCTGAGCTGCATTCCTTCCTTCTGGGGTAGGGCAGGACCCCTCTGGAATGGGGGTCTTATGGTCCACAGTCAAGCAAGGCAGGTCAGATAATTACTTTATAGCCAGTTTTTACATAGAATATAGCAATTTTAGGTTTTATGGCTGGCTTTTGGGAAGACGGGTTCTGGCTTCTGACTGGCCTTGGGGAAGAGGGATTCAGGTGTCTATGCCTCTCCCCTTTCTCTGCATTTTCTCACTCAATGCTCTTTGTTCCTCTCACTTGCCACCTGAACTCCCCATGCATAGCTTTAAAAAAAAAAAAAAAGCTTTATTGAGATATAATTCACATATCCTAACATTTACCCATTGAAAATGTAAAATTCAATGGGTTTTGGTCCATTTGGATCATGTGTCCCTACCTGACCTTATTTGTTGGTCCATTTCTGCCCCCTGGGAGCAGGCATCTGCTGCCTTGTCCACCACCACATCCCCACCAGCTAGAACAGTGCCTGCCTGGCACACCATGGAGGATGCTTGATAAATATGTGCCATGTGGGTGAACGCACTCAGAGTTCATTCAGAGCCATCAAGCTCCACAGAGAAGCTGAGTCCTGAGTTAGTCTTAATTTAAGGATGTGGGCAGGTCCTTGAGATAGCGGACTCGGCCTCAGCCCACACGTGGTAATGACATTGTCTGTGTGGGGCTCCGAGGAGATTGTGTGGGTCCTCCCTCTGCCCTCCCCGGCCCCAGGAAGGCTCCCTGTCCCGTATCTACTACCCCTGCTCCCTCTGGGTTAGGTGACAGCAATCTTTGCTGAGGTTGGGTGAAAGCTAAGTGCTTCCCTGGCTGGCTTCTCCATGCACATGTCTGTGTCCTAGCAGAGCCTCTGGGGCACAGTGCTGAACCCCATGTAGTGACTTTAAATGGTGATTGTGTTAGAGTTGTTGAAAAAGTGTGGTCTCAGCTGGCAGACCTGGGTTAAATCTGCCTTTGCCACTGGAGCAGGTGTCCCTGGAGTCTCAGCATGGGCCTTGGCCCCTGGCCCTCCCGTGATTCTAGCCACAGTGGCAGTGGACATCGAGCCCAGGCTCCAGCTGGCTGCGCACTGACAGCATCCCCTCCATCATACACTGCACTTCTTTCTGCCCCATGGCCTCTCAGCCCCTGTGTGGCCAGCTCATGGAGGGGCACTGAGGCCTCTGGGAGCAGCTGTCACAGAGGAATGCTCCCCACTGGGCAGCAGATGACAGGGGTGGGACACGCCCAGCAGCATCAAACCCGTGGGCCTCAGGAAGGCGGCTTCTGCTGTGTTTTTGAGACAGGGCTGCCAATTCATAAACTCTCCTTCCAGCAAGAGGCGTCCACTGCATCCCCTCCTGTGAACCTGGGGGAACTTTTGTGATAGCCTCAAGGGGCAGCAAAGTGACAGTCCCTGACTTCCCAGGCTGGGTTGGAAAAAGTCACAAGGCCTCTGCTAATGACACTGAGGACATTTGTTCTGGGAGCCTCTGGCTTCCACGGAGGAAGTCTGGGTAAGGCCACCAGGTGGAGAGACCAGGGCAGGAGAGACCAAAAAGGGTGAGAGAAGGGGGGAGGAGGGAGGGAGGAGGGAGGAGGAGAAGAGAGAGAGAGGGAGGGAGGGAGGAGAGGAGAGAGAGAAGAGGAGGGGCAGGAGGAGGGAGGGGAGGGAGAGGGAGAGAGATGGGCAAAGGAGGGGGGGAAGGGGGAGGAAGGGGGAGGCAGATGCGGGAGGAGGCCCAGTTGTCTGGGTTTCCCACTCAGGCCTACCGGAGGAGCCAACACCTGTCTGTGACCAGGGACCGTGTGGGAGACTCATGTGAGAGCTGCCCAGTCTACCCTCAGATTCATCAGCATAATAAATGATTATTATTGTTTTAAGCCACTGCTTGGGGGCTATTTGTTACTCAGCAATAGATAAAGCACCTTCTCATCAGCGCTTCCTCCCTCCTTGTGGCATTCTGGCTTCCTGGGGACCACCTCCCTGCAAAACTACCTGCATACAAGTCCTTGTCTAAGGATCTGCATTCAGGAGAACTCAAAGCCACACGGCTTGGCCAGCGGGGCAGGCAAGGTAATTACATTTGGGAAAGGTAATGAACCTGAGCTTTGGATGCTTCATCTGGAAAATGGGGGAGGATCATTTCTAACCTAAGATTCTTCTGAAGCTGAAATGAAGTGATCCAGGTAAGGAATTTAGCACTGGCAGCCAATGGCCTGTTTGGGGTAGCTTATTGGCTCAGAGGCAAATTCTAATCAAGTTTCCAGGTGTGACAGGTGCACAGGTACCTCCCTCCATCCTCCCAAAGAGGAATTTCTAAAGGCACGGGGGAAAGGTACACAATTGTGACTGAGCTTGTCTGCTGGTGGCCTCGAAAACCGCCCCCCGCCCCCAGGCAGGGGAGCTGCCTTCCTCTTCTCAAGCCCTGGAGGAAACAGAGCTGGCTCTGTTCTTGTAGAAATGCTACTAGCATTTTTCTGATAAAAGATAACAAATTGCTTGTCATAAGCTATGTTTTCCTTGGTTTCTATGTTTCTTTTCTAATCAAATTACCCCAATTGACACAAATTTAAGCAAATAGTTTCATTTCAGGTCAAGGGGACTTAGTGCTGCAATCAAGGATCTGAATGAAATTCCTGGCAAAATACAGTAATTAGAAGCACAATGAAAGCAGAATCAAAATGTCCCAGCCTCCCTAAAAGGAAGTCTGGTTAATTTCCAAATTATATTTGGCCTCAACATGCAAGGGGTTCTTTTTCATACGGGCAGAGAAAATTGGACCAGAGATTATTACAATAAACACACAAGACTAGGAATATAATTATAAACCATACCCTTGCAGGCAAATTATTTTTAATGTGTCTCAAGAATTGAATATTCTGTATGGAATTAAAAACAAAGAAAAAAAAGCAACGTGCAGAAAATTAATTAAAAAAAGGTAAGACAAAAATTTTGAATGTCATAAAATTACAAATACAAAAGTGACAAATTAAAAGACATGCACAATTACAAATTTCAGTAACATTAGTAGCTAGAACATACCCAATGAATTACTTAATCATCAAATATCTCACTGATTTTGAAAGGGGGCCAACCTCAACTGATCCAAAGGACATTACTCTTCCTTACATAGCAAGCAACCTACAAAGATGGCTTCAAGTAGCTTTGAGAAGGTGGAATTTCTTTGAGAAGGTGGAAAATAGACATGGCAGTTTATCCCCGCTACCCTCCCACCACCAAAATTTGTACATTCATTCAACTCTTTTAACTAAGGCAACCAAAGGACAATTTCTTGAAACCCCCAAACACCCTCAGAAGCCACAAATTCTGTTTATGTTAAAAAAGGAAAAAAAAAAAGACAAAGAAATTAACAACCTCTATAGACAATGATTCTATAAAGTGCAAGAATGGTTTGCTGTTTCAGCTTTTATGGATTTCATGTTAAAATTTCTTTAAAACAAAGATTGGATGGGTGTAGACCAGGCTCCGGGACCCCAGCCGGACATTTGATGGAGAAATGACCCGTATGAGAAAGGTGAGCCGTGGACCAGCCCTCACGTGTCTCCAACTCTGTGCACACCACTGAGGTAGGAGCTTTGGAAGAAATGCAGAACCTTTTAAGGGAGTTAAAGTATCCTCTTGGCAAATCAGTTGGGGACCTAACATGGTCATACTCATGGGCCGTGTGTGACCTTACACAACTCCGGAGTTGTGTCAGGTCAGCCGTAGAGAAGGGCAGGATCCCAGACAAAGCCAGGGGAGGTGAGGTCCTGGTGCTGACCACAGGACATTTGTTGTCCAGCACAAATCAAAGGGCTGGGGGTAGGGGATAAGGTGGAAAACCCGGACAGGCATTCTACAAAACAGTAATTAGCAAATTGTATCAAAAGGTATCAAAACATTTCAAAAAACTCTAAAAACTGCCAGGCTTGGCAGATGCGCAGGTCAGTCTCCAAGTGCCTGTGTGGGGAGCTGCCCTACACTCCAGGGGCTTATCCTGGAGGCCGGATGACACCCCCGCTTCTTCTCCCCTTCAGTGGCACTAGGAATCCATGGGGACACCAGGAGGTCCGAATCTCAGCTGCAGCTGTCCCTCCAGGGTTGGGACCAGTGGGCTGAGATTCTAGCCACAAGCTCTGAGAGCCACAAGGCCCGTGAGGTGCTGCTACACCATGGAGGCCCAGGGTAAAGAATGAAGTTCAGTGATTCTACAAGGGGTTGGGGGGACCGCAGAGGTCCTTTCACTTTCCACATTGCTACAAATCAATGAAAGGTCACTCTTGGCTTAGGAGACAAGGTACTTTGAACCTCAGGTTAATGTACCTGAACCCACAGAGTAGGACCCTGGACCTCAGAAGAGGACTCCACCTCCCCTTGGCATTTGGGTTCCCAACCCAAAACTGAACACCCCTTAGGGTTAGCTTCTGGGTCTCTACGAAGTCAAAAAAAAAAAAAAAAAAAAAAAAAAAAAAAAAAAAAAAAAAAAAAAAAAAAAAAAAAAAAAAAAAAAAAAAAAAAAAAAAAAAAAAAAAAAAAAAAAAAAAAAAAAAAAAAAAAAAAAAAAAAAAAAAAAAAAAAAAAACAACACAGCAAGTAGCTGATTTATCCAAGAGCCGCAAAACTGGAGCCTTTGCACTCCCGTTGAAACTCCAACTCCGGAGGGTGCAGTGCAAACAGCCACCTGCATGAGTACAGCCCCAAGCTCTGACCATCTGAGTTAAAAACCATTTTCTTCCATTTTTAGTTGGACTGCACATCAGAGTGAATTCTCAACTTAAAAACACAGGTAACGAAAACCTGGCCCAGGTACTACTACTTGGCTCCCTTGAGCCCATCCACTGACTCCAACAAGCTCAAAAACCTTTCTGTGTAGCCACCACCAACTATTGGGAGTTGGTCCACAAGATAAAACTTACTTATCTATCCTCCCTTTAAAGGAATGCTCTCATCCTTATTAGTATTTGATTCCAAGCCATGTAAATTACAAACTGCCTTAATAGTGTCAGGAAAGATCACAAAATATAAGGTGCAGGACATTGTATGTAACCCACAAGGTATAAGAAAATCAGAATAGAGGCTAGCATCTCACACATATCTAGGGACAAGTCCCAGTACTGAAACATAAAAAGAGCTGCCTTAGGCTAAAAATCAATGGCTCTCCGCTCCCCAAGGTCAAAGCCATCCTGCTCCCCAAATCACTCAGACTTTATATGCTCTCCCCAGCCTGCCCCTAGATGCTGGTTGAACAACCACCTGTTTGTTCATGACCTGGGCTGAGCTAGGGAGAAGAGATCACATACACCATGTCATACTGTGCCATCTGAAGGGTCTTCAAGTAATAAAAACTTTCCTGGAATAAGATGGGGGTAAGCTATCCCAAAGTTGGCAAAACATCTTTTGTGGAGGCCTGGGACTAGATATGAGACAAAAAAGAGTTTCAGGCTCAAAGAAGTTTGGAAATGCCAGGATGATGGAAGGTTAACAATTAATGCAGGACTTCTCAGAGCCTTCAATACACTGGAGTGTTGTAGAGCTCCAACCAGAGTTTACAGCTTTTTGGTTTGTTTGTATGCTTTGCAGAACCTCTCAACATTTTGCAAGCATCCAGAGGCTTCCACATGCAAGTAACTAGCTAAATATGTAGACTGTGCACCTAACTAGCAATAGAGGTCAGTGACTTGGGTATTGAAGCTTTCAACCCTCAAACCACTCCTCATCTCTCCTGGATAAATACAAAAACAGACCAATGAAAATCACAGTCAGCCCTGAAAGAAAAGGAAAGGAAGTACAGCAAAGACACAAAAGAAATGGAGATAAATGCTAACTAAGATTTTTCTCATTCTAATATCAAAGCTAACAATAAATCTTGATGTCTTCTCATCTCTGTAATCAGATCTCTGCAGAGGTACAGATCATTAATGCCTTCCTTGGCTCACGATTACAACTGATCACACTCCTACCCTCCCATGGTACTTTGCATTCCACGTCGGCTTGGGCAGCCACCTAAGAGCTCTCTTAAAGGTCATGCAATATTGATACCTGGTCTAGGAGTTGTCTGCAGGAGTTGGTGCAGGGCAATTACCCACCTCAAAAGGCGGTGCCAACACGTATTCACAGCTTATATAGACTGAAAGAACTTATCACCTGACAGGAGCCCGGACATCAATTCACCTCTCTCTAACCCTGTTGCTTCATGAGTGGAGGGAACAGATCGAGACTTGCTAAAGAATTTGCCTGGCAGCACGAAAATTAGTAGCAGATACCTGGGGCCAGGACCTGCTGCTTGAGTTGGGGGAGATATCCGACGACCGTCTTAGGGATCAACGTGTGCTCAGCTGTGTGGGAGCGTCAGCGGCATCTCAGAGAAAGACGCATAGAAAACAACGGCAAATTCTATGGTGCTCACTTTTTCTTTCCTGAGAAATAAACATAGATTTTGGGAGCTCAGTACATCAGTACTATAAGAGACAGTGTGTTCAAGGAAAAAAAATAAGAAGACGAAGAAAAAAAGCAGGAAAAAGCACAAATTACAAAATAATGTTTATAAAGAGCTTCATGCCTTTTTTCTCTCTTTCCTGGTTACCTATAGCCTTTGAGAATTCAGGCACATCACCAACCGGGAAAACTGGGATTATTCAGAAACAACATTCACCTGATAAGGAAGTCTCAGAACAGCTTCCCGGCAGCAAGTTCCCGTGTCTCACCTGCCAGTGTAGGCAGCAGCGTGACCCCCCGGCCACCCACTCAGCCTCGTGGGCGGTCTCTGTGCCCTCATTTATGAAACACACTTGAGCTCACCAGCAAGTCCCAAACGCAGCTGATGCTCGGAATCCCAAAGACTGGTTAAAACACAGTTTCTGAGCAGCCTCCTTGCCCACTCCTGGTAGTTTTGGATTTGACAATTCTGAGGTGGGGTCCAGGAATCTGTATTTTTTAAAGCTCAGCCGGGTTTGGGGAGGCTTGGATTAGGTGTCGAGGCTCTGAGTTTCGTTACAAAAATTTTGACGTAACCCATGTGCTGGCTACTGTCAGGGGGATGCTGAGGGGGACCCAGGAGGATGGAGACCTGCACAGATACGAGGGCTTCTTTACTGCCTGGGCTCAGGTTTAATTACTCAAGCAAGATGTGTAAAGTTACATGTAATATTTAATTGGTTACTGTGATATCGTAGAAATACCAGGAATCATAAAAGTAAAAAAAGCTACTAAGTAGGACATGATGTTGCCAGGATCTAAGCAGCGGCCGCCGGTCTACAGACACGCTGGGAGCTGGCAGCAGCCGAGGCCTGGGAAGGCGCGGCGGCGGGTCACTGGCCCCGGTCCTGGTGCCTCTTGCCCTTGCCCTTCTTCTTCTTGTCCTCCAGCCGCGGCTTCAGGGCACAGACGCAGGCCGACACGCCGGCAATGGCCTTGGGCAGGTCAATGCCTTTGCTCCACTTGTTGGCCTCCCGGTCATACACCTGCACGGTCTTGGAGAAGGCGGTGTTCTCCCAGCTGTAGCCGCCCAGGATGTAGATGCGGCCCTCCCACACGGCCACGCCCGACTCGCTGTTGGCGTGCAGCAGCGGCGCCACGCGGGTCCACTGGTTGCACTGCGGGCTGTAGGCCTCTACGCCCAGCACGTCGAAGCGCTCCATGGACTCAATGTTGTCATCGCTGCCCCCGATGGAGTAGATGCTGTCGCCCAGGCTGCACATGCTGTGCCAGCCTCGCGCCGTGGTCATGGGCCGCCGCTCCTCCCACACGTCTGTCCGGTGGTCGTAGCACAGCAGGTTCTTGCGGTAAGGCCCGATCTGGTAGTCATGGCCCCCCGAGATGTACACGAAGTCTTTGTAGATGGTGCCCGCGTGGCCATATGTGAACCTGCAGAGAGACCGATGGGACAGACAGACAGACAGGGAGCTCAGTGCTGTGCTGGGCTTAACCACCACAAGCCTGGGCCTCAGCCATCTCCTCTGCAAAATGGGAACCACCTGCCCTCTTGGGGGGTTGTGAGGATTTAAGGAGATAATATGGGCACCAGGCCCCCCACAAACACTTCATAGATGGCAGCTGTCATTAGACAAGAAGTGCCCAGGCAGGTAAAGGGGCAGCCTTGCAGTCAGACCACCTGGGCTAGAATCCCAGCTCTGCCCTTCCCTGAGTCTCCACTGCCCCATCTGGGAAATGGGGATAATCACAGGGCTGTCACCCTTCTCATAATGGCTGAAAACAACTAGAAAAATATGCTATTTAGGCATACAAATGTGCCTAATCAAATTACACATCAAAGAGGGAACAGAACGTAAAATGCAATTCTAACTGTGGTGACATTCTGGAAAAGGGAAAACTGTACAGACAGCAAAATCAGTGGATGCCAGGGGCTGGTGGACAGAGGATGTGGGATGACCAGGGAGAGCAAAAGGGATTTTTTTAGGGCCACAAAACTATTCTGTATGACACTGTAATGGTGGACAAATGTCATTGTGCATTTGTCAAAACCCACAGAACTGTGCGACACAGAGCGAACCCTAATGTAAACTAGGGACTCTAGTTAATAATAATGTATCTATACTGGTTCATTGCTTGAACAAACTGTAGCATCACTTGTAGCACACCAACGCAAGGCCAGAGGTTTATTAACAGGGAAAACTGTGTGTGCATGCCAGGAGAGGGTGTACAGGAACTCTACTTTCTGTTCAATTTTCTGCAAGACCAAAACTGCTCTAAAAACTGAAGTCTACTGAAAAGGGAAAAAAAAGTGCAAACAAAGGTTTAAAAAAAGCCAATGGGACGTTGTCATGAAATTCAGGATAGTGGTTCCGTAGCCGGGAGGCAGGGGACGGGAGGGCAAAGCATTTGGAGCAATAGTCCCAGGGCTGGCAGGGGTGACCCTTCAATGTCCAGGCTCTGGGGTTGGGCCATGGGTTCATGGAGGCCCCATTATACAAACAAGCCAATAAATGAAAAAAGACATGATTAAATTAAACAAATGTGGGACATGCACGTGCTAAGGGCGACAGCGTCATGGATTGTGTTTACTCCAACTCCTGAAGTCCATTTAGAAAGAAAAAAATAATACTAGGGTTGTTGTAGTATTTAAGGCACATAAATCACAAGGGCTGGCCCAGAGAAAGGGATGACAGCAGATGTTCTTAGCACTGTCATGAAGCTTCACTTCCCCATCTGTAACATGGGATGATGAGCACCTGAGCGCAGGGAGACCACACGTCCTGGGTAGCCTGGGATATGGCCAGAATTACACCACTGCCCTGCCCCACCCACTGCCCTCCTGGGTTAGATGGTAAGTTACACAGGGGCTTACCTCTGCCCCAGCAGGTTACTGTGGCTATCAAGGGACTCATCACATACAGCACCCAGCCCAGGGTTAGCACACAGCAGTCAGTGGCTACTATGAAGTTTGTCAGATCATCTTGTTAAAGGTGTTCTGGTATTAACCCATTGGCTTCCTGGAACCTCTACACCAAGGTAGTTGTCTAGGAATTGCAGGAGCTGGGATTCACGCCCCAACCACGACTTTAAAACACGGGCGCTTACCCCACACACTCTTCTAAGTCCCCAAGACACCTGCATGTGCTCCACAGCAGGAATGGTTCAGAAAGTGTGCTTTTGGGTGCAGCAACAGGGAACCCATAAAGTAAATGCTGTGCACCTCCTGCTAATCCCGTGCTGAGAACAAATGTTCAATCAATGTACACCTGGATGCTGGGAAGACTGAGAACAAGTAGAGCCACTGACCCTGGAGCACACCCCGTGTGCTAGATGCCACACAAGCGCTTCACAGCAGCGCCTCACACAGTCTTCACAACAGTGCTCTGGGGTGGGAATTCCTATCATCCCCACCCTACAGAGGAGCAAGTAGAGCGTGTGTGGGGTGAAGACATCCCACCTCTTTGAACTCTCCTGCCCAAACTCAGGGAGACCTTCAGGTCAATCCCTCCCTATATGAACTCAATACTCACTCTCCGGAACTCAGGAACCGAACAGACTTTACAACTGTGAGGTGTGCCTTGGTGGCAGAGCCGGCACTTGCACTCAGTCTGAAACCAGAGCCCGGCTCTTCACCACCACACCCCCTGCCTCTCGTTGTCTACCCTCTGTTCTTGACAAGCCAGGAGATTTCTTCCTGGAATTGGAAGCCAAAATGCCCAGAAAGTGCAGTGGACTGAACTACATCCCATAAAAATGTTCCGTTTGAAGAGCCTACCACAAAGTCCCCAATCACCTTGGCAGGCCGGCCACATAGGACCAGGAGTCGGTCTTGGGACTGTACGTCTCTACTGAAGAGAGAGCTCCGTTCTCATTTCGGCCTCCGACGGCCACCAGCATGTCTTCAATGGAGGCGAGGTAGAAATCCACGCGGCGCTGGTTCATGGAGGCCACCTGCGGAGACGAGACACCTGTGCCTTCCCTTCCCTGACCCGGGCAGCACTGATACCTGGCACTGCCTTCTCAAAGTGTGTCTACTGAACGCACAGCCCAGGAGGGTGGGACGGTGGCCAAGCAAGTGTGGGAAAAGGCAGTTACACTGGAGTAAAGAGGGGTTCCTCAGGTGGGACTTCTCAGAGCCCCTGAGGTTTCCTTGAGACACCTTGAACCCCCAACAGGAGGATGGAGACACACGGCTCCCCAAACTTGCTTGGTCACATGGTTGACCTCGTGGACTAGAATTCTGCAGGAGACACGGTTCAGCATTGCTGACTTAGTGATTTTCCTGAAATAAAAAATTCGTATTTCCCCGCCCCCCTTCAGATATTTTTAAAAATTAATGCTGATTGTCATCCGTGTTAACAGAGCAGAAAGTGGCACTCACAAGAAATTAAAAAGTAGAAGACCCAACTCTTTTTTTTTTAAGCTAATCCAAGTGGAACACACAATGAACGTGGTCCCGCAGGAGGCTGGGCACTCAGGCTGCTGCTGCTGCGGAGCTTTGCAGAACAGGCTCTTTCCAGGGGTGAGACTTAGACCTCGGAGGGTGGTTTTATATTTTTGAGAATAAAATCGAAAGGTCACCTGGAGTCCATTCCGACTGAGTTTTGAGCTCAGAAAAACACCGAGTTAAGTAAAAAACGCTGAGGTGTGAGTATAAAGACTGACACAGATTCTCGGGGTGGGGGGGGTCTCGAATGGTGTCCGTGGGAGAAAGGCGAGGCCTTCCCCAGCCAGGGCCTTGCCAAGCAACACCAGCTACACCTCAGCCCCCCGACTAGAAGGCCAGTGTCCCCACACATATTCCCAGAGGAAGAATCTGAAATTTGGAGAGGGCGAGGACACGAAATCCCCCAGCTACGGTTTAGCCGAGTTGGGATGCAACCTCGGGTCTGAGGTCGAGGCCCCCACTCTTCCCAGAATCAGGCCACGATACGTGCCCAAGGGCCCGCTGTGAGCCTTGGTGGCCTCCTTAAACTATCACAGCTCCCAAAACCTCTCCAAAAGAGGAGCCCACTGGAGACTCAGGGGACACTGTTTGAACTGTGGATCAAACCTCTAGATCCGTGCTGTCCAATACGGTAGTCACGAGCCTCGGGTGGCCATTTACATGTAAATCAGTTAAAATTGAATAAAATTGAAAATTCAGTTCTTCAGTAGCACTGGCCACGTGTCAAGTGCTCCATCACATGTGGCTGGCGGCTACCTTATCGGACAGCACAGACACAGAACGTTTCCATCTGTGCAGACAGCTCCATTGAGACCGACCTGTCAGAGGGTGGGCGGTCGGCCCTCCCACCCAACCAGGTGTGCCTGGGGCAGGGCGGGAGTTACGTTGCTCATCACTTTATCGTCACACCTCGCTCAGAAGCAGGACAGTCAAGGCCCGAGAGGAGGAAGGGGAAGTCAAGGCTAGGTTCAGGAAAGCAAGAGAGTCCTCAAGAGTAAAGAAATAATCTGGCTTTAATCTCACCTTGATCCACTGTTTACAGCGGGGGTCATACCTATAAAGAAGATTGGAGGCCGCATCCCCTCCGTTGTCCCGTGAGAAGCTGCCACCGGCAATGAAGATGAAGCCCCCCAGCACGGCGACGCAGTGGTGGCTTCGCCGGGCTGGCAGGGGCGTCTCCTTGACCCACTGCTCGCTCTTGGTGTCCAGGTAGCAGGTGTCGTCACTGAGCTCCAGACACCGCTCGGAGACCTCGCCGCCCACAAACAGCAGGCGCTCCTCGTTGGTGCGCAGCGCCGTGCGCTTGGTCTGCATGACCGGCTGGGCCGCCAGGTTGTTGTGGTAGCGCAGCGCCTCCTCGATGAAGCCCTCGCAGCCGGCCTCCCTGGGCAGCAGCGAGCACACGGCCGGCTTGACGCGGTGCAGCAGGTCGTTCTTGGGGATGAGCGGGAAGCGGATGTTCTCCAGCACCTGGCGGGCGTGGGCCTCGCGCTCGGGCTGCTGCGTCAGCCACTGCAGGGCGGCCTGCAGCAGGTCGTGCTCGCACTGCCGCTGCACCCCGCTGCTGCTCAGGTAGACGCACAGCTTCTGCATGCAGACGTGCTGCAGGAAGTCGGGCGTGAAGGACAGCGTGCCGAAGTGGCTCAGGATGAAGCCGTCGATGAAGGCGTCGAGCCGCTTGAGGCTGTAGATGGAGGCCAGCTCCTGCAGGTACAGGTAGTTGTCCTCGCTCACCTCCTGCTCCAGGTAGTCGCAGCAGAAGTCCACCACGGTCCAGATCTGCAGCAGGTGGGCCGTCTCCAGGATGTAGTCGATGTTGCCGCCGTCCAGCGCCAGCTCCCCGCCGTACAGGAAGTCCACCACGGCCTTGAGCCCAATGTAGGAGGCGCCGATCAGTTCCACCTCCTTCTGGAAAGCCTCCCGCATGCCGATGGTGAACATGGAGTTGAAGTAGTCGCTGCACACGGCCAGCAGGTTGCGGTGGGCTGGCACCCGCTGCTCGTCAGCCACGAGGACGATGTCACAGAAGAGGCCGCGGAGACGCTGCTCGTTGAGCCGCTGCAGCACCGTGCTCGAGTGGTCGGCCCAGCGGTACACCTGTGACAGAGCAGGCACATCAGGGAGAGGGCGCACACCCGCCTGCTCGGTCCTGGCACCAATCCAGTGGGTCTTGACCAGCGTTTTATTTTATTCTATTTTGAGACAGGGTTTCCCTCCATCGTCCAGGCTGGAGTGCAGTGGCACGACCACGGCTCACTGCAACCTCCCACTCCTGGCCTCAAGCGAGCCTCCTGCCTTGGCCTCCCAAAGGGCCGGGATCACAGGCACGAGCCACTGCACCCAGCCTTGACCAGCATTTTAAAAGAAATGGAATAAAAGAGAACAGGAGATAAAAAGCTGTGTCAGAGGGCATCACAGGAAGTAAAGGTGCTTCTGTGTGTGTGTGTGTTGTATGTATGTTTCCTCCTCCCTCCTTCCCTCTCTCCCTCTTTCTTTCTTTGCCACCACAGGTCATGACAAACAGGTTTGAAAATGCTGTCTGATTAGGGAAGTGGAGTTCTCGGGCTATAGCCTCTAAAATCAGACGGGATCTGGCCTGGATCCCAGCTCTGTCACTTACTAGCTGCGTGGTCTTGGCTAAGCCGCAACAACTCACGGCGCCTCCGCTTCCTCGTCTCACAAACGAGACATGGGTATCTACCCCTTAGGTTTGGGAGGTCATTGAGATAGAACATGGCACAGAGCTGGGCCCAAGGAAAGCTTGGGAAATGTTGGCTCTTGCGACTGTCAGCCCCCACTGAGGCTCTGCTCTGAGGAAGACAGCTTTCTCTGTGCCTTATAAAGTGCTTGGCACACCATCACGACAGAGAGCATAACTTCCGCTTTCCCCCAAGTTCTACTGCACAGTCCAAGGAGGTGGTGGGTCCCAGAGACTTAACAGCGTATCTGGACTAAGGTGCTCTGGGGATCCTACTTTGAGAAATGTGGCCTCACCAGTTCTTGCCAGGGATAAAGGAAACACACAGCATGTGAAGTGCAGGAGCCAGGGATAAAGGAAACACACTGCATGTGAAGTGCAGGAATGCTGTCTTCTACTGGCAGATCATATGTGCTGCACACTGGACATGCACTTTCTCATTCAGGCATCACAATCACCCTCTGAGGGAACATCTGTTATAATCCCCACTTCCAGATGAGGAAAACCAAGGTGCAGAGAGACTAAGATATATGCCCAAAGTCCCACAGTGATGGAGTAGCAGGGCTGAGAGCTGAACCTAGGCCTGATTCCAGAGCCCAAACCCTTAATCCATGCTACACTGGGATTGATAAATTAGTTAACATGAATATTTACTATGAATTAATTCAATAAATTGAAGTTGGCAGACATTTGTTGAGTGCTACGTGCCTGCCACGTGCTTTTGAGGATACAAAGATATATCAGACATAGAGAACAGTTTCTAAATCCTTGGAGGACGAAGCATACTGACAGCGCTTGATTTATTTACTGTAAAACAAAAACAAACAAGAAAGTTCAACATAGGGAGAAACAGACCATTCAAAATTAGGTAGCTGGTCTACTCAAGGTGACTGAGGTAAAGAACCGGCTGCGTGTTAAACCTGGAAGGGGGAACATGGCGGGAAGGAAAAGATCAGCTGAGGGCCTATGGCTTGTGCGGCGCTAGCAGCTTCGTGGCTGGCACACACCTCCTGACATTTTTTTTTTTTTTTGAGACAGAGTCCCGCTCTGTCGCCCAGGCTGGAGTGCAGTGGCGCCGTCACAGCTCACTGCAACCTCCTACTCCTGGGCTCAAGGGATCCTCCTGGCTCAGTCGCCCAAGTAGCTGGGACTACAGGTACACGCCGCCACACCTGGCTAATTTAAAAAAAAATTTTTTTATTTGTAGACACAGGGTCTCACTATGTGGCCAAGGCTGGTCTCAAACTCCAGGCCTCAAGCAATCCTCCCGTCTCGGCCTCCCAAAGTGTCGGGATTACAGGAGTGAGCCACAGCGCCAGACCCCTCCTTGAATTCTTATAAATTACTTCTCAACATATGTCCTACAGCAATGGGTCTTATTTTTTTTCTTCCTTTTCAAATCTGCTCTTTACTGCTGCTGGTGCATTTGTAACTGAGATACTTTATTTCCCCGTGGTCCTTCCACGTCCAGCCAATTCCAACATCAGTCACCCGGTCCATATTGCAGAAGTGGGCAATTTCCTCTCAACCTGTTGAGGGTGCCAACAAATATCACCTAATGTTTCCCTCCCTTCCAGGTTCAGAGAGCCAGGCCCTACTGCTTACATTACATCACAGGATGGGTTTCCTAGGTCTCATTTGTGGATACTTCTGTTTATTTTGTTACTCACAGACAGTGCCAGGCTGGCCTAGTTTCGGCTTCTAATTAAGCAGGAATGGTCTGGGCCCCCTCTTTGGTGTGGATTAAAGGAAGGAAATTAAAAAGTACTAGAGCAGCAAGTGATCAAGCAATAGTAAAGGTTTAGTGGCCTGAGAGAACCAGGTAGCTATCTGCCCACCCAGGACCTCTGGCTGTCTCTAAGCTGGTGAGGGTGCTGGACCTACCACACTTAGACAGAGGTATACACGACCCCAGGCTGCTGCATAAAAAGGGAGACAGCCCAGGGGAGGGACTAGGGAAAGCCCCAGACCACAGCTGCCAAGGGGAGCCATCTGCTCCAGCAGGCCAGGGCGGGGAAAAGAGCAGCCCTTGTTTCCAAAACTGGGTCTCCATACTAATTAGGCAGGATTAATCCTCCACCTGGGTCTCAGCTGCAACCTGTTTCTGGTATTTTAGCACAGCTGCAGAGATGACAACTTTCAAAAAACACAAACGTGATTTTCCAATTTTAAAGGGACATCAGTAACAATTTCAGTATTTCAGGTAATTTAGAAGCGCCCATCCCTAACATTCTCTGGTGGTATTAATCCTGTTCATTCCTTTATTTCCTACTTTAGCGCCTTCATCAAACAAAAGGCTGGGGGATAGGGAGGAAGAAACACAGGTAGTCAGGGGCTAACATTGGAGAGAATGCAGCAGGCATGGGGTATCATAAATAAGAACTAAGCACCAAAAGGATCAACACATTTCAGGTTAGATGAGCGAATAGCGGTGGTCACACAGCAGGAAGACCCCGCCATGCTGAGAACGCACTACCTGCCACTTCACTACACCTAGCAAGGTGGGTGAGTCTCAGAGGCATAACGTTGAGGGAAAGACGCCAGACACCCAAGAGTACCTACCCTACAATTCCAGTTAAATCAAGTTCAAAAGCAGGCAAGACTACAGTGTTAGAGGCTGGGACAGTGGCTGTCTTGAGCATATTGAATGGAATGGAAGGGTCTGGAAATGTTCTTTTTTTTTTTTTTCCATCTGGGTGCTGGCAACATGGGTGTGTTTAATGTTGAGAAATTCAAGGGTACGCTTATGATTTGGGCACTTTCTGAAATAAAAAGTTAGAAACATAAATATAATCAACCAAAGGAGAGAGAAGCCTATTCCTAAGAGCTTCCATCCAGAGAGAAACAAACTCAGAATCTGGCATGAAGGGACAAAGATTTCTAGTGCTATCAAACTTAGAAAGCGACACTGTCTCCGCAGCCAAGCTCCAAAACAAAGCTCCTTTGAGAGAGCAGTGAGACCTTTCTGGGTTTTTATTCGATAAAGCTGGGCTTGGCAGGAGCCTTCTCAGTAAACTCAAATGGAAACAGGAGATCATTTCTCAGGTGAACCGACCTCTCTTGAAAATGACACCCCTTTTTTCTTTTATGCACATCTGTAGAAGCTCTTTGCCCTTTTTCTCAAACCTACAGGCCGCTCACAACTCCCTTTACCTAAAGCAGTGTTTCTCTACCCTTTTTTTCATTCATCCCCCTAAGAAGCCTTTTAAGATATTTTCCCCCAAAAGTCCCCACAGATACACTGTATGTCTGCCCATGTACTGTATGTATAGTTGTGCTTTATGTATTAAAAGAGTGAAATTCTTTCTGCATCTCCAAAAACCAATTTTCACCTGCTTGGGGGGCAATATTACCCTCATTGAGAATGCACGATTTAAAATAACTATAAAATTTAATCCCCAAAAGGGACAATTTTAAAGAAAAGAGGGCATTATTAATGTTTATAATGAGGAGACAGGTGTACATGGGAGCCTCCCCACAAATAGGTCCCCCAATCTTTGTCAACAGCAACTGTTGGGTCAGAGGCTGCTCCAAATCACCTGAGGAGTTTGTTGAAGAGCCCAGTTCCTGCTCTCAGATTTTAATTTGACAGGTCTGGGGTGCGGCCAGGTATATATATGTCTAAATGGACAATCCCCTGGTAGCCTGGACCTGGGGAACCCACCCTCACTTGCTCTTAGGGTCCCAGAGAGTCATGACCAGGGAAGAGGACTCCAGGCCCTTAACATGCAGGTATACACATTGTCGCCCCACCGTAAGGTCAAAGGCTGGGTTTTCAATGATCACGTCCTTGGAGTTTTTGAGCCTCCAAGCAGGGACAGAAATCCCCTGGTTCTTTTCCTGTGTCATCCACCTCTTAGGGTTGATGCACAGAATAAACGAGCTAAATTGTAACACAGAGGAAGCTCTGGAATGTCACACTGAAAAATAAAGACATCTGGCCATAGTGTCTCTAATGTCCCTTGCACGTCCCACTCTCTCTGATTTTATGACGGTTTCCCCTCCTTGCCTGTTTCTACCTCTACTTGTCGTTAAGGAGACTGACAACAGTACCAACGGTAAAAAAAATCAGTCTGTGCATTAAAAATGAGTTAATCAGAAAAACAATCACACTTCTTAGGCAATTTGCACAGGTGGTAAGGGAACATTCACAGACCTTTGACGATTCGCTGATCTTGTACGGCCGAGACACGCGAGACTGCCTGCTTCCCTCCATTGCAAAAGAGACTGCAGCCCTACAACAAGAACAGGATTCCTGAGCATGTAGTCATAACTCTAGGTCATTCATCGATTTCAGGCCCTGCTGGCAGATAACAAGGACAAGAGTGAAAATAGTCACATGGAGGAGAGAGAGGACAGTGTACTACAAAGATCTCTTTTATGCTGTGAGTTGAGAATTGGGTTGTTAGAATTGGATGCATTTAACTCATGTTTCTTTATCATCCGAAATCTCACAACACCATGTCATTAAGCTTACGTCCTTTTACTGACCTCTTGATTCTTAATCTGAACTAGGTCTTTTGGCTAGATCAAGGTTTTGACAACAGTTATCATTTCAGAGCCCAGACGATGGCCCTGGGACCAAGCTAAGGGACTTACACATCCCATCTCATTTAACACCCACAAATACTCGGCCCGACTGATGTCACTCATCCCGTTTCACAGATGAGCATATTGAGCTCTCATGGTTACAAAGCTAGTAAATGGCAGAGATTTACACCTGGGTCTGTCCAGCTTCAAAACCTAGGCCGTTCACCACGATGCAGTGCTGAATGAGGCCCAGTCTTCGAGAGTATCATACTTTTAAACTATGATGCAGTTAAGGCTGTGGCGCAGTAATGACTACCACGTACAAAGTCTGTTCTAGACACTGTCCTAAGTGCTTTTATGTGTCTTCACTCACTTAATCCCTACCACAACCCCATGGGGCCAGCACTTTATTGCCCTCATCTTACAGAGGAGGATGCTGATAGCAGTGACGTGAAATAACTTGCACAGCATTACACAGCTAGGAACTGGCAGAGTTGGGATTCCAACCCAGGGAGGCTTCCATGCTCTGAACCCTTAGCTTATACCACCATTAAAAAAAAACCTCTCAGACAGGAAACCTCTGCGGGGGCCTAAGCCTTGCCTTGAACATAAACTTGAGCAAGTGTGTTAACCTCTCTGAACCTCATGGTGAAATCTATAGAATGGGCTGGTGCACGAGGCATTTCTACCAGCATTGAAATGCCAAGCAACTCACTAGTAGCACAGAGCTAGGCTTTGGGGGTGGGGGGTGAGGGTGGGGTTGGTTAGGGTATTGGAGGGGGGGACCACACAGAGGAAGGACTAAGCTAGTAGCATTAGCACAAGTCACATACTGGTGCTGAAGTTTTAAACAGGAATTTTTTTTCCCTGCTACCTGAGTTCATGAGAAGAGTCAATTTGTTACCGATTGAACAAACTGCCTTTGCTAATAAAGAACAATGTGACAATAAGTCAGCACTGTGCTAAGATAATCGGGGACACAGGGAGGGGGCTCCAGTGTTCCCATGGGAGGAATGGATTAAGGCACAGTCCATCCCGTGCACCTCCCCCGGGGAAGGAAGGGACAACTAGATTTCTCTTGACAAACAAACTAGCAACTTTGTGACAAAGACAAGCTGTTCCCACCTCCAGTCCTTCCTGAGTGCCCCTAGGCTGCTGGGAGGCCCAGAGAAGGAAGGGAAGAAAACCAGCATCGGAGCAGCGCCTACTGCATGCCCCTGACTTCCTCATTTCACCTTCACCCTCTGAGACAGGTGCCTCCCCCACCTCCACAGTGAGACACCACGCTCGGTGGCTTGGGGGCTCGCCCAAGGTCACACTGCAGAGAGCAGCAGGTGCCCTCTCTCTTCAACACCCGGAGCAGCCGCCAGGGCTCAGTTTTGCCCTCAAACGCCCAGCGCTTTTCTAGGCCAAGATCTCTAGAGAGAGTTGCCCAGCGCTGGAGGCTCCCTTTGTCTCCCGGCAAGTGGTTCGGGGTGACTGCTACCCGTGCTGGCTGTCAGCTGCCTCCTGTGCTTTTTGAAAGCCGGCGAAGGGTCAAGGCCACCCACAAACGCGGTGGCCATCCCAACTCACACGTAAAAGGTCTTTTGGTAAACATGGGAACAGAGGCCACGTCCGGGACGGGAGGGTCCCCAGGGAGCCTCCTCCCCGAGCTCCTTCCAGGCCTCCGCGTTCGAGGAAACACGAGGCTGCCGAAACGCACACGGCTGCCCGGCAGCACTCACCCGTCCCGGGTCTCGCCGGCAGGGTCTCCGGGGACGCCGCCGCCGCTCGCTCGGAGCCGGCACCCCCTGGCGGAACTGTGGGCACAACGGCCACCCGGGCAGCCTCGAGCCGGCTGCGAGGAGGCGGAGTTGGGACGCGCCCGGGGCCGGCGCCCGCGGCGGGACGCCGCGACACTTACCTGCAGCGGCGCGGGGGACGGCGGCACAGGCCGCACCTGTCCCACCTGCGGGGGCGGCGGCACTCCCCCCAACCCGCAGCGGTGGCCCGGACGCGGGGCCGCGGCGTCCCCGTTCGCCCTCCCCGCCCGCCCAGCTACACCCACCGAGCACAAAGGGCCGCTGGCGGGGATCGCCGCCCGCAGGGCCAGGGACGCCCCGATCCTCGCCCACCCCCGCCCCGGCACCCCTAGACGGCGGGCGCCCCGCCGGCTCCCGGGCCGCGAGGGTGGCGCGCGGAGGCCCAGGGGGGGCCCCGCCGGAGCCCGGGGCCGGCCGGGTGCGCGGCCATGGCTCCGCCAGGAAGTGCGAGGCCGGGGCGGAGGCGGCGCGCGCGCCAATGGCGGCGGCCGCGGGGAGGGGGCGCCGGCGGCGCGGAGGCGGGGCCTGCGGCGGGGCGGGGCGGGCGGCCCCGGGCCCCGCTCGGGCCCCCGAGGCCGGAGGCGATCGCGCGGCGCGAAATGCCCGCTGCGTGTCGCCCACCGTGCCTAGGCGCGGGGCACGGCGTGGACGGGACCGACGAGGTCCCCGCCCCGTGGGACAGGCCTGCGTGCCGGGACCTCGGCGCTGGCCGGCGGCATCGTGATGGCAGCTTTGCTCCTCGCCTCCTTCCAAGCTGAGCGGGAACGTCCCGGCGGCTAGGCCTTGGCGGACAGCTCTATTTAAAGTCGCATCCACGCTCTTCACCCTACTTCCAGATTTACGCTTCACTTTGGCTCTTACGCACGGTCTAATATTCTAAATAATTTACGTATTCATTTGGTTTACTGTCTCTCTTCCCGACTAGAACCCCCAGGGCGGGGCTTACTGTCAGTTTTATTCCTGGCTGGACCCCCAAGGCTGGCACACAGGGGGCACTAAACGAATATTTGTTGAATGCGTGCATTTAACCGTCATCGATCAATCTATCAATTGTCGAAGTTCTTTTCTAATGCTACAGCGGGATGTACTTTGAAGACATTATATTAAGTGAAAGAAACCAGATACAAAAGAACACGTTGTGTGCTTCCATGTTGGTGAGGTGTCCAGAATAGGCAACTCCATAGGGACAGAAACGGGTTGCCAGGGGCGGGGCAGTTGGGGGAAATGGGGGATGGCTGCTAAAGGATAAGGGATTTCTTTTTGGGGTGATGAAAATGTTCTGAAATTAGATAGTATTGACAATTGCACAATTCTGAATATACTAAAAACCATTGAATTATATATTAAATAATTTTAAAGGGTGAATTTCATGGTATGTGAATTAGTCTCAATAATGCTGCTACAAAAACAAAACCAAATCAAAAATTTATTTCTGCCTGTTTTTCTGTTCCCTTCCTTCTCTTGAAAGGATTGAGAATATCTTTCAGGGCTGCATGAAACATGCCCAGATTCAGCCACTGAAGTTGGGCTAGAGAAAAGAAAAAATAAGGGTGGGGCATAGTCATGCCCAGGCACAGCCTCGGGCCTTTCTGTCTCTTCTGTTCAAGACACAGCACTCAGCTTGCACGCTTCCATCACATGGTTCCCAGCAGGGTACTGTGTGGCCCCTCAGCACCCTGGGCGGGGCCCCGGAGGCCACCTCCCCCTGGTCCACTGTGGATGCATCACTGTTGCTTCTGGGGCAAAGTAAGGAGGCAACAGGGTTTGTGCAATCATCAACTGACTCTGTGTCTCAAGCTCACGGGAGAGGCAGACTGGCATGAGGTAAGCACCAGCGACTTCTTCTGAGTGAGCTTTGCCTCTGGACCCTCAGTTTCCTCCTCTGTAAACGGGACATTAAGAGTAGGCCATCCTGCTCTGATCTTCCAGGTCTTCCCATTCCTGGTTCAGTGCACTGCCTACTCACACCCTCCTTCTCTGTAAAGCATCACCTTATGGGACTTTTTTCCCTTCACTTTTAATGATTGGGATTTTTATTAAATATCATTAATTTCTTCAGGAACAAAATTTAGAAATTATCTTTTTCAATAAATTAAGGGGAGTTATGGCAAAACTAGCCCAGGGAAACCACCCAGAGCAGCAGTCCCCAACCTTTTTGGCACCAGGGACCGGTTTCATGGAAGACAATTTTTCCACAGGGTGGGGGCTGGGGAGGTGGAGCTCAGGTGGTGATGCCAGCAATGGGGAGGGAGCAGCTGTAAATGCAGATGAAGCTTCACTAGCTCGTCTCCTGCAGTGCGGCCTCCCCTCATCCCCCCTTCCTAAGTTTCGTGGAAGACAATTTTTCCATGGATGTTGTGGGGGGCGGTGGTGGAGCTCTGAGGCCTGGTCCCTAACAGGGGTTTGGGGACAACAGACCTAGAGGATCTTTTCAATGACATTTTCACAGACTGGATTGCTGTCCTTTTTTCTATAGGGACAAATACACGTTCACCCTTCGAAACCTTACTCGGAGCAATCCAAGAACTAGAAAATATTCATTAAAAAAAAAAAACAAAACCGAAAAACCTTACTCGGACATCATCTTTACTCTGAAGCCTTCTTGCCCATCTTCAGCCCTTCCTGGACCCATCCCCACCCCAAACAAAGCTAATCCCCGTTTTGCTCTATCTCTGCGCCTGGACGTATGTGTCTCTGTTATTACAGGAATCCGTGTGCTCCTGCATTCATTCATTCTGCAGACTTTTAGGGAATGCCTGCTGTGGCCAGGCACCACAGTCGGCGCCAGGGATAGAAAGAAGAGACTTTCAGGGATTTTAGGAAGAGACGCAAACAAGTAAACTAGCAATTACTGTATCATAGTTTGTGCTGTGTTAGGGTTATATTCAGAGTGCTATGAGTGGAATATATTCTTTTGTATAGCTAAAGATTCTCTCTCTCTCTCTCAGTAGGTAGACAGATATAGAGATCCATCTATCTCTATCTGTCTCTAGAGACAGATTTTGCTATAGATTTTTTAAGAGCCTATGATGTCTGCCTTAAGGTGTTGGGTTCTTTATAAATGAGAAGATGCACAACCTGGGGTGGGGGCACCCACAGGAAGGCCCTGGGACAAGCTCAGGAATCCACACATGGCCTTGACCTGAAAAGCACGTGGACTGGGCTGACCTGGCTTCATCGTGTGTTCCCCAGCAACACTTAGTGAACTACCCTTTCACTTTGTTTTTTTTCAGGAACTTCCCTACCCCTGACCAAAATTACAAAAGTAATGCATGCTTCACTTAACTTAGAAAACACAGGAAAGTCAAAAAGAAAAAAAAAAAAACCCACTCATTTCTACCCCATCTAAAAAAATTGGTTAATATTGTTGTCTCTCAATATTTTCCCCTTACATAATGTCTTAACAACAATAATGCCAGCACATACATAGAGCTTACTATGTGCTAGAGATTGCTCTAAGCTCCCTGCACATATTAACTCATTTAATCTCCTTGACCCTTTGAGGGCGGTATCATTACTTGCCCTGTTTACAGATGGGGAAGCTGAGGCCTGGAGAAGTTAAGTGCCTTGCCCAAGGTCGCAGAGCTCCTGAGGAGCAGAGCTGGGCTTCGGACCCAGGCAGTCACCCTCCAGTCTTTGCAGGCCCAGCCTCACCCTCTGCACCCAGGGCCTCTGTGAACTGATAAAAGTGATGTGCGCTCAGGGCAGAGAGCTTGGAAGACACAGACGAGCACAGAGGGGGAAACGTCACCCACCTGAAGAGGACAGCTGTCAGTATTTAAAGATAAATTGGCCCAATATTTCCCCTATGCATTTATTCCCTGTACATCTATGTGAATGAGATCCTGTGGTGCATACCTTTGGCAGCCTACTTTTTCCCCCTTTTACTGATACCATTTAATGGCTGTGCCTGATCCTTCAAAGTGGATTGTGCGCTTGAGCTCCCCTCATTGCTGGGCACACAGCTGGTGTCACGATCATAAATAACGCCAAGGTGCACATACACCCTTGTGCACATCTCTGATGATGAGGTGGAATCTCTGGGTCAGAAGGAATGCACATTTGTAAGGCTCTAAACCACTTCCTCCCCAAAAGGCTGTACTGGTTGGTGCCTCCGACAGTGGCTCCACACAATCACTTCTGAGACTCAGGCACCATCAGATGGAGCCAGCCAGCTATGTATTTTGCAGGCCCCAGCGCAAAATGAAAATGTGGTGCCCCCTTGTTCAAAAAGCAGGAAAAAAAGCTTTTTCCTTTCTTCTGCAGTCTCTCTCTCCATCCAGCATGGCGCTTTTTATTTGCTGTTTCCTGCTGTGCTCCCTTGGGCACGGGGATGTTATGGGGCACACGCAGACTCTCACGGGCACCTGGGCCCACACTGTGTGATGTGGTGGGTGGTGTGCACAGGCCACCCCACGCCTTCCTGCCTCTGTGCCCAGGCCCCCACTGGGTGACAGTGATCACTGGGCAGGGTGAGGGAGCCGAGTGGCTGAGAACTGTCCTGAGGAGGCAGGAGGAGACGGGATGGGACCAATAGTGGACCGAGGCTCCAAGCCCTCCAGTGCACGCTCCACGGGCATGTTGTGCTTTACTTCCACAACGCAAATGCAAAGACAGTTATTGAGAAGTTCAAGACCACAGTCTCAGAGCATTAAACCCCAAGCCTGGGGCCTTTCTAAGCATGGGCGCCTGTGCGCTGCACACCCATGAAGCCAGCCCTGGGTGGAACAGTTGGAACTGTCACCACAGAGGACCACTCCAGGCTCATGTTATTTCCTTACTCAATACCTCAGTTCAAAAGTGATCATCACAGAAGGGTAGCCAGTGAAAGCAGCACACTGTCTGGAAACATAGAATGACAACAAAATGGGGCAAGGCAAGTTAGGCCTAGGTTAATCGTGGTTAGTGCAGCCCCCATGCTAACCACTCTCCTAGCTCCCCTGTCAAATCCTCACTGTAACCTTATGGGTCAACACTATTGTTATCCCTACTTTACAGATGAAGAAACTGAGTTCTGAATGATTAGATGACTCAGTGCGTGAATCAGGTTGAGGAACCCAGCCTGTCTTATGCCAGTGCCCAAATGGTTAACCAGTTAACCAGTTAACCAGCACACTAGCAGGCTCCTTGAAGGTCTGCAAGTTGCCCTGCCTGGTGCACAGAAGGTTGCCGAGGTTACTAAGAGGGCCAAGACAGGAGGAGCATCTCTCTGGCTCCCTCTCAAGACCAAATGGGGGTGTCACCAGGCCACGGGCCAAGCCTCCCCCAGAACAGCTGGGCCCTGGGATAACTGCTTCTCGCAGCTGCAGCACTTTTCTGTGCAGGGCATTTCCAGGTCCTGAGTGTCCTGGAGGAGGAGGCTGGGAGGGGGAGAAGGGCCGGTTCTCTAGACACCCTGTTCTTCTTACCAAAGGTTTGTCCTTGGCCCAGATTCCCTTCCAAAGACTGAGTAATCTAGAAAAATCACAGGCTAGCATAAAAGAGCAGGCCTGAGGGCGAACCTGGATCGCGTCTGCACGTGGGATTCTCAGCCGGCATACTCCTATACGTTTGTAACTGTTAGATCAGGGGACAAGAAGCAACAGATGCCTCCAGAGTATCAGACCATTGAATGGGTAGAGCCTCAGCGGGAGTCTGGGCCCAGTGCTTGGGTGGTCCCTAACATCAGATTGAAGGACCAGACCTCCCCTCATTGGCATGTTCCACTTCCTCCTTTCCTCTCCTTGCCAATATTTTTCTCCCAGCTCTGCCTGGATTTGAGCCCTGGCCTGGCCACTCCCAGCTGTGTGAACTAGGCCAGCTACTTAGCTTCATCGTGCCTCAGTTTCCCCATCTTCCAAGGGAGCACTTGTTCCTCTCTCATGGGGTTGTCATGAGAGTTAAAGGAATTAGTACATGCCAACCACTTTGAACAGTGCCTGGTAGGTAAAGCTCCATAAACATTAGCTTTTGCTGATGATACCAGACACTCTACTGATTAGAGAGGTGTTCTTTGGCTTGAGCCTTTAATTCCTGTTAAAATAGAAATCATCTGGAATGGACACTTTTTATTAGTCATTCATACTGTAGCTCCAGGCACTTTTTAGAGATCACATTTTGATTGGAGGGAAAGGAAGGTTCCAGCCCCCAGACTGAGGCATGGAGAAGGATCGAGGGCCAGCAGGTATCGGGTAGGAGGCTCCCTGTACATTCTTGTTACCTGCGCCAACTCTTGCTGTGAGGTCTTTTGGGTCAGAATTGTTCTCACGCAGAATTGCCACGGGGGTCCCTAACCAGGCTGGTATTGCTCACAGTCTGGTTCCTCCAACACCTGCTGGACCTGACTGCGTGTCTCTCTTTCTGTCAACTGTTAAAATGAAGTAGCTTGGGGACTCAGGATTTCAGGGTTGCAAACCTGGCTGAGGTCCAGGCTCAGCGGTAACCCTGAGCAAGCCACGTCTCCTCTGGAATCTTCAAATCTCTCATACATAAAACTAGGTAACACTAGACCAGGCACTAGAACTGTGCTAAGCAAAACAGTCACCACCAGCCACATGTGGCTATTTCAATTTCAATTTTAATTAGTTAAGATTTACATAAAATTAAAAATTCAGTTTCTCAGTTGCACCAACCACATTTCAAGTCCTCAGTAGCCACATGGGTTAGTGGCTACCATATTGGATAGTGCAGATTATAGAACACTGACATCATCACAGAAAGTTCTTCTGGATGTGCTGCCCCAGAGCAGCTGCATTACTCTGAGCAAGTCACTTACCACTATGGGCCTCAGTTTCCCCATCTGTGAAATGGGAGTTAACCTACTCACCAACAAATACTTATTGAGTGCCTGCCATGTGCCAGGTACTCTTGTAGGTACTGAGGACACAGTGTTAATCAATGCAGATTAGAAAAATCATAGCCCACATAGAGCTAACCTTCCAGAAGAGGGAAAATAATAGTATTTATCTCCTAGGGTTATTTTGAGGATTAAATGTGATAGAGCAGGAGAAGCATTTAACATGGCGCCTGGCATAGTCTAAGAGCTTAATAAATGTTAGCTGCTACTATTACCAGTAATCTGCCCAGCTCTCTTCTCCCACAGCTCTGCTACCGAGCATGGTAAACACATAACATATGTGCCTAAACTTTTCATCCCATGCCCATGGCAGACATTGCTAATCGATCACAGCACACTTTTCCCCTGAGTTCAGAGGTACCTATGGGATTCTAGGAGCAGAGTGTCAGGCAGCACTAACAGACACAGAATTCACAATCACTCTCTTCAACATTTCTTGTGTTCCCCAACAAGCTCCCTATCCTGCACAATTCTGGAGGCTGAGACCCCTTAGGTCCTGTCTGCAGAGTTCAAGCTCAGACTGCAGGCCCAGCCCACCTCTCCTTGGGGGAAATAGCAAGTGCATGGTCAGTACCTTGTCAGCTGAGCAACTGCTCCTGCTCTGTCCTGGTGCCAGGAACTGGCTTCTTATTTGGCTACCTCCGGAGTGGATCTGGCCGTATTCTCACCAGGGCTTCTGGAGTCTTGAATCCTGTTCCCTGCCTTTATTCAAGAAAAATGAGTAGTTTCTAGGCTGGGCAAACAGTTCTGGCCAAAGAGAGCTGAGTGGGACCTAGCCCCTGCATTGGAAGCGGGAGAGACAGACACGTGAGCAGGCAATTGCAATATAGTGAGATAAAGGGAGGGCAGAGGCTGGCCCTTGGCGGTGGGAACCCAAGGGAGGAAGGAACACAGGGTCCCAGGAGCCTGCTTCATGGAGGGGGTGACCATCCTGGACTGCCACCTCCACTGTCTGCAGCCAGACCCTTGGAACTCCCTGTCCCAGCCCCTCTTCTCCCCTGCTGCAGGGACTGGCTCAGCCGGGCTGTCCTCTCTTTGGATCTTGCATCATTTCAGCTTTGCTGGCTGCTTGCATTCAATCATTCGTTCAGTACAGCATGCTGTAATGACACACGGTGTGCAGATGGTCTGAGATCAACTCTTGTTTCTGCCACTTGCCAGCTGCGTGACCCTGGGCAAATTACATCGCCTCTCTGTGCCTCACTTTCCTCCTCTGTGAAATGAGGGTTATAATAGAGCCTACCCCAAGGGTTATAGGGGGGATTTACAGATTTATTTCATGGAGAGGTCTTAGTACAGTGACTGGGGTGCTGTAAGTAAGTGCCTGATACAGGCTTGCTGCTACTCTCAGTCACACACACAACTCTGCAGCCCTGGGGAGTTTTCTCTTTCACTCTGTGGGCCTGGTAAATTGCATGAACTTTCAAAAAAAATGCTAAACTTTCTTGGCATCCCCGGGATAGAGCATATTTATCTGTGATATATAAATATTGTGGAGAGATGTGTGAGCCATGTTTGAAAGGATAAGGGGGGGAACCCAGCAAAGGGACAGCAGGTGCAAAGGGCTGGACGAGTAAAGCAGCACTCGAGTCTAGGAAGTGCCCAGGCCCATAGGCACACTGGGTGGTTGCAGGGAACTGTGGAAAGTGGGGTGCAAGTGGAAGACCTTGTACGCCAGCGGGGCAGGAACCCCTCAGCACTGAGCTGGGTGTGTGGCACAGGGTGATTAAAGTAGCTATATCTTAAATTCCACAAGCAAATCATGAATTCTGTGGGGGTGAAGCTCACCTATCCTAACTCTTTGTCACACTTAAAATACATTTGTTGTTTACTTCAAAAGTTTCAGCAGCTTTGAGGCTCCTTTTTCCAAGAAGCTGCAATCCACGAGTGGAAGACGCTGTCCGGACCTCGCACGTCTTCGGTTCTGGGACCATGAACCCATACCACCCCCACCCCCACCCCCCGCCTTGGCAGGGGAACGGCCTCCTATCCTGGAAGTGCCTGGAAGATCTCGGCCTCCTCCCTTTGAGGGCAGTCTGCAGCCAATGACTGGCCAATGTCAGGGCATAAGGGCCTGGCTCCCTTGCCTGAAGGTAGAGGGGACAATTTTGTGGCTCTATTCATGCTCCTGGCTCCCTCAGGACCAAGCTGAGGCTAGCCTTCATGGAGATACCTCTTTACCAGGCTCTCCCCTGCCCTGAGAGCCCTCTCTCAATAAACCCCTGCACAAGAATGCATGTCGCAGGTCCTGCCTCTTAGAAACCTGCTATGCAAGGCCACAGGTGAATGCATGAATGAATGGGCGGGGCCCTGGCTGACAAAGACTGGTTTCTGTTTTCCTTCAGATAGAGAGTAACCCCTGCCCCACGAATCCCAGCAGATCCTGAGGACCTCAAGGACAGGAGTCACGTTAAAGTAGTTAATTTGCAAAGTGTGTAAAAATTTCCTAAAGGCATATATGAAGCCAGCCACCTGGAGCTTCACAGGGCAGGCAAGAGCTACCCCACCCAGGGGGCGGGGGTGTGGGGTCCTAATATAGCATCCTGTCAGGTAGCGGCTGACAGCTGCTCACAGGTGTTAATCAGCCTTCGCTTCCAGCCTGCTGCACGACTGGGAAGAGCCATCAGTGAATTTGGGAAAAAGCCCTCCGGCCCAGCGATCCGGATACTGGCAGCTGAAGAAGTAAGGCCTGAGGAATACGGATCCGCTGCTGCACCTTCCCTTAGGGAGCTTTCTCCACAGTGCCCTTCCAAAATTTTCTGTTGAAACTGCCAATCTCTGTTGAAACTGCCAATCTGAGAACTCCACACACTCCCGCACACAGGTGTGGGCACATGACCCAGGTCCAGCCAATCATAGGAGCCTATTCCTTGGCTACAGTGATTGGCCCAAAGGGTGGACGTGTCATCCAAACAGGGCCAATCAGAATCCTTCCCTAGGATTTTTATACAGTCGCAGGGAAAGAGGAGTTCATTCTTCCCTCTGTCACTAAGAGGGGGTGATGAAAGCTCAAAGTTGCTCAAAGTTTTTACGTGGAGGCTGGCATGGTGACTCACACCTGTAATCCTTGCACTCTGGGAGGCCCAGGTGGGAGGGTCCCTTGAGGTCAGGAGTTCGAGACCAGCCTGAGCAAGAGCGAGACCCCATCTCAACCAAAAATAGAGTGGCCCTTGCCTGCAGTCCCAGCTATGTGGGAGGCTGAGGCAGGAGGATTTATCACTCGAGCTTAGGAGTTTGAGGTTGCTGTGAGCTATGATCACGCCACTGCACTCTGCCCAGGGTGACAGAGCGCGACTCTGTCTCAAAAAAAGAAAAAAAAGTTCTTCCATGGAAGTAGCTCATCTGCAATAGAGGCACATGTGGCCAACATGCAGAGAAACAGAACTGAGAGGCGAACAAGACAGAGGGAGAGAGAGGATGAAGAGGATGATGTTCGAATCCCTGGGTCCCACTATAGCTTTTCTTTCTGTGGGGTGGTCACATATGCCAGTAAATTCCGCATCTTCCTCCCACCCCACGAAACTGCTGGCTTACGCTGGTGTGCTTTCCGTTTCCCTCACTCGTAGCAAGAGTCGTAACTAATGCAGGGCCTATTAATATTTTAATCTCTCAAACTCAGAAGGGGCAGCATTTCAGGGATGCAGACATATTTGTCCACCGAGAGCCTTGGGTTACAAGTCTGTGTACTCGAGGCCAGGCTGTTCCCATGCTGTTGAGTCCCAGAAGGAAACTGGCATGCTTCCTAGTTTTCTTTTCCAAGTTATATAACACATGTAACTTGGAATGCGGGATGGGGGCGTGGAACAGGGAATCAGGGGAGGCTGGTCCGGGGATGCACTGTCATGTTATCTGGTTCTGTGGGACCTCCTGGGGAGCCATATGAAATGCATCTCAGAATTGTCCACCCAGGAGATGGAAGGGGGACATATTTGTCTATTGGCTCCTATACTCCCATTGGTCAAGGCTGGCCCATGGGTGTTAACTCCCACCACCATCCATGCTGGTTGTGCCTGTGTGAGTCCCTGGAGGGCTCTGCAGTGTTTCATGCCACGGGGTCCATGAAGTCCCGGGGCAGAGAGCGAGACTTCATCATTCTGCTCTTGCACAAAACATGGAGGCCTGTGCAGAAGAGCCAGCTGTGCAGCAGCAGGAGTGAGGTGGGGAGAGAGGTGTGAAGTGGGTGCCTTCGCCTAGTGCCCGAGTCCCATCTAACAGGTTGGAGATCACAGCCCCAACTTTCCTGGGACTGCCCTGAATCCCCACGAGAACGTAGAGTTGTCTCTGCCACCCCCTTGTCTGCCTTCTTGACCTTCAGTTTCTTACAAAATCCCTCTTCTGTTCTAGGTGTCACTTTCTGGGCACCAAGAGAGTTGGCGGACGTGCTTCAGTCTGTGAAGCAGCGCGCTGACCTTGCCTCCTCTCTGTGACTGACTGGGCAGGCTGGCACCAATACTGCCCCGGCTGGCACGTCCTCCCCCTGCCCCTGCCATGTCCTCTTGCATCAGTCTCAGAGATTTCTTAACATTTTAAAGAAAAGAAGAATTCTGACCCTATTAATTAAACACAGCTTACGCCACCCATTGGCAAGTGGGGTGGGTTGGTGGTTCCCTGTTTTCTCCCCAGATCCATTCTCCACTTTCTCTGACCTTGTGTGACCTTGACGGATGGCATCACTGGCTCCTTCCCCTGTGACTTCTTATTGTGCTCAGCCACTGGAGGTGGGAAGAAGGAGATGGGGGGCAGGAGGAGAGAGGCTGGGACATCCCCCCATCACACTCCTTGCTGCAGGCCAAGGTGCTGTCAGTGGCTTCATCCTTCCATGACGCAGCTCCCGCTGGGTCGTCCTGTAACAGAGAAATTGTTCTGATGGCACTGTCTACAAGGCTGTTGCAGTAGGGGAGAGAGACTGAGCTCAACTCTGAACACAGCAAAGACAGCTGGGGATAGAGAGCTGACAGCAGAGTGAGGGGCAATGGATAGGCATGTCCCGAAAGAAGACATCCCGGGGAGGGAGTCTGCTAATCCGACTAAACAGGATTCTTGCCACAGACAGGCCAAGGACTTAGGTATGGAGGGAGCAGGTGGGGGGATGAGGACTTGGATCAGATATCAGGGAGGGGATTCTCCCTAAACTGACTTAGCAGGATTCTTTGCTGAAACAGGATTCAGCAGGCCAAAAACTGGATGGGGCCAAGGTCAAGGCCAAGGAGCCTCCCTGAAGTCTGATTGAGGAGGGGTCTTTGTCAATCCCCCCTCACCATGGCTCTGGCTCCCCGGGCTCCAGGAACAGGCATCCCTGCCTGCCTGCTTTATGCCTAGCGTGCCCATTCTTGCTAGCCCCCGAGTCCCTCTGTTGCTCCTGCCAGCTCTTCTGAGTTTTTGAAACTGCCCCTTGTTTACATTCTCTCCAGAGTCCCACCTGATACGCCTTCTGTTTGTTGTCAGCATCCCGACTCTCTTTGCTGTGACACTTTGACTTCCAATCCTTTTATCTGTTATTTCCAGAATGGCTTCTAGAGATGTCTGCTTTACACCTCCGCAGTGTCAGCTTGGAGAACCTGAGCTTCTGTTCTAGTGGGAAGGTCGATCTGAGCCCACAGCACTTCATTAGCAGAAAGCACGTCAGGGCCCCAATCAGGAGACCTGGGTTTGAGGCCTGGCGTTTTCATTTTCCACGTGTGTGACAACGGACAAATGGCTGAGCCTCAGTCTCCCCATCAATAAATGGGCACAATAACACTGACCCTGCCAATCAGCCTGTAGCAAGCACTGCATCTGGTACTGCGAGATCACCGAAGGGATATGTGTGGAAAGAAAGAATGAATGAGCCAAGTGCAGGGGCTCACACCTGTAATCCCCACGCTTTGGGAGGCTGAGGTCGGAGGATCACTTGACCCCAGGAGTCTGAGACCAGCCTGAGCAAGAGCAAGACCCTGTCTCTACTAAAAATTAAAAAAATTAGCCAGGCGTCGTGGGACACACCTGTAGTCCCAGCTACTCGGGAGCCTGAGGCAGGAGGATCATTTGAGCCCAGGAGTTAGAGGCTGCAGTGAGCTATGGTCACGCCACTGCACTCAATCTAGCCCAGGCAACAGAGTGAGACCCTGCAAAAAAAAAGTGGAACTAGAGATTTCTAATTTACAAGATTTCTCTGTTAATTAACTTACATAATATTTTTTTTTACCTCAAGCCGTCCTCCCACCTCGACCTCCCAAAGTGCTAGAATTACAGGCATGAGCCACTGTACCTGGCCAAGAACTTCTTTATATAACCCTACACTGTGTCCCTGTAACTGGTGGTGTTTTGCTCTCTGGAGGTTCGTGTACGATTACCGTCTGCCACAAGAGAGAGCCCTTCAGGAATGAGAGACAGTTCTCATGTCTCATGTCCTCACAAAACTTCTCCCCTGCAGGATAAACTCACATCCGTGGCTTCTCATGCCCTCCTAGGCTCTGCTCTGTGTCAGCTGGGTCCTCCTTTAAGCACCTCACAATGCAATTCTCAAAGTGTAGTCCAGCACCTCACGGTAGAGCACACTTTTTCTTCCTTTGTTCTGGGTGTGAGTCCTGCTCTGGGATCCGTTAGAACTGCTGCCCCCCTTGCCCTGCCTGCTGTGCTCTGAGTCGCTGGGGGGCTGGGGTGGAGCAGTGGGGGGGTGCAGTGGGGAGAAGGGCCTCCCTCTGCAGGCTGTGTCTCCCAGGCTCCCCAAGTTAGGGCCTTCTGGCTGGGGGTAGACAGTGGGAGACACTGCTGAGAGCCTGGAGGGTGGGGAGGGAAGAAAAGGCTGAGATATTTCTGCCCCCTCTGGAGGGGTCTCCAGCCTTCCCTGGTGAGCCCAGCCCCTGGACTCTAGTATCCCTTCCCCCGTCCCCATCCCTCCAGCCCAGGGCTGGTGGCTAATCTCTGCTGTGGCCAATCTTGGGGTGCCTCAACAACCTGCTCAACTTCTCAGCTCGCTCACCCCTGGTATAGCCAATGCTCTGCATTAATGTCTTTGTACTTTTATATACTGGATAGTTTCTGTTTTCCAGTATGGAGTCTAGCACTCCTGGTAATGCAGTTTAAGATTGCATACAGTTATACAGATTTGGGGAGCTAGCCCTTAAAATACAAGCTGACATTCTATACTTTCACACGAATTTTCCATATGTGATCCTCAAAAAACCCTCTGTGGGAGATACCCCATTCACGGAAGAGGAAACTGAAGCTCAGGAAGGGTGTTCAGGGCTAGGATTCAGGTGAGTGGCTGCCCAAACCCTTCCCCATTGGACCACACTGCCTGGCTCCGAGACCCGGGCACCCTCTGCCTCGGGAAGACCCTCTCAGCAGCCCGGTTTTACACTCCCTCAGTCAGCGGTTCTGCGTCTTCCTTTCCAAATGTTCCTGGGAGCCTCTTTTCAGAGATTTGACAATCAGTGAGATCAGTGCAGAGTCCATAAATAACATTCTCTATAAATGTCCATTCTGTGTAAGGCACCTGCTTCAGAATGACACTACCTTGCTGAGAAAAGCAAGTTCTAGGGTATGTTTTATTTCCAGTCTCTAATTACAGCTGACGTGGGATTTTTAAAAAAAATTTGGAGCCCGAAGGAAAATGTGGAAACCAGGACACTGACCTTAAAGAGTCCATAAGATTCATGCCATGAATGAAATAAAGCCCATGCATAAACGACGTTCTTAAAAAGCCAGCACAGATTTTTCGAGCTGCCTCGGAGCACGTGCAGCTCAGCTGCCCTGGGTCAATGTCAAGGTCTCCAAACTCTGCTTCTTGCTATGGAGGCTGAGACCCCTGAGGTCAAACTGCCTGGGTTCAAGTAGTGTCTCCACAATGTTCAAACTTGTAGATCTGGCGTCACGCCTCAGTGCTTCAGTTCTCTCATGTGTGTTGGGGGAATAGTCTCAGTGCCTCCGCTGGTCGATGCGAGAATTAGCGGAGAAAATAGCTGTAAAGCACTTAGCATGACACCTGGCACACAGTGCACAACACATAGGAAGACATTTCTATTGCTAGTTCTACATAATATAGTTACTATATAACATAGATGTGTGGACGGGAAAAATCCAGACTCTGAAATAATTGAAAGAAGTTTATTCTGTGCCAAATTTGAGGACCATGACCTGGAGCCACGCTGAAGAAGTCTTGAGCAAGTGGACTCACTATGGTTGGGTTACAGTTTGGTTTTATACATTTTAGGGAGATGGGGGTTACAGGTAAAGTCATAAATCAATACATGGAAGGCATGCATTGGTTTGGCCCAAAAAGGCAGGCCATCTCAAAGGTGGGGGGGGTGATGGGGGTGGTGGTGGGGCTTACAAGTCATAGGTGGGTTTAGGGATTTTTAGCTGACAATTGGCTAAAAGAGTTAGGCTTTATCTAAAAGACCAGAAAGGAAATGCTTAAGTTAAGATGAAAGGTTTGAGCACTCTCGGAGGTCCAGACAGGAGGATCTTTCTTAAGATAAGGATCTGCTAGGACGCTTGAGTTCAGACAAGGGGGTTCTTCTATCTTTCCGATGATGTTAATGCTATACCAGAAGCAGGTTGGGAAGAAAACCTGCACTATATTTGGTTAACAAAAGCTATTTAGTGAGATTTTGTCATTTGTAGGTGTGACTCACTAGGCCCCTTTAGAAAGGAATTTGGGCAAAAGAAAAAGATCAGAGTCCATTCCTCAGATGATATATAATATGATAGTTGTTAATCATATATAATATTATAATAATAAAATTGTATATATTATATGATTTATGTATTTTATATATATAATATATCTTCCTATCTGGCATGGTTATTCTCCAAAGAGGCAATAACCATTAAAGAGCTCACTCAAACTGGTCTGTCTAGTGCCTGTCCATTGTCCATTTCCTGGGTCAGTAACAGATTTAACAACGCGTTTGTGCATTGTCTTGTGCCACGTCCCCTTCTTACCCCCTTTTTCTCCCCTTCCGTTGCAGGCATGAGTCCCATCTAGCCCAACGCTAATCCCTCTCCTGAAATGCCACCACTCCTGCTTTCCTCCTCCCTCCCTGACGGTCTTCTTTGCAGGCTCCTTTCCCCTTCAAGGAGCTCAGGAAATTTCACCCCAAAATATGACACCTTGGTATAAAAACTATGTTGAATTAAAGGTCCTTAAAATTCAACAGACTTTGGAAGGGTCTTTCTCTCTATCTGCATAAAACAGATGGACCCATCTAAAAGAACAATTGACTTCCCTTCCCCTCCCTGTTATCTCACTATTTTGCAGGAAAGAAGATGAAGAAAGCAACCAGACCTGGCCCAAATCATTTTAAATATAATACCTGCCTGTCAGGTTAATTTCCAAGTCAATCTGTTTGCCCCCATCCATTCATCCTCCCAAGTATCTATTCATCCTCCCTAGCAACAATTTATTGCCCATAAACAGAATCACCTATATTGCTCATCTCCCCCTTCCCTCTAAAAGGAAGGTGTATATATAAATTTCTGGGCCCCTTTGGGACATTGGGTAATCACTCTATGATTATCTCCGTGCACATGGTAAATAAAACTCTTTCTCTTATTAATCTGCTTGAATTGTGAGTTGATCTTTCAGCACACTTTCCGGGGGATAGGGGAAGTTTCCCCCCACCCCAACACCCTTAGGTGCTGGTGCTCCTTGAAGCTCTGCCCCAGACCTCCTTCTAAGCAACCTCCCTGGGCCGTCTCAGACACCCCCCGGCCTAATCCCCACTGGAAGACCCGGGCATCCCGGATCTCCAAGCCAGTCTCTGTCCTGAGTCTCAGACCTGCGTGTCTGCTGGATGTCTCCATGTCCACATCCCACCAGCAGCTCAAATGGCACCAACCCCAAACTGGACGCAGCTCCTCCTCCACGTCAATCTGTCATCCACCCAGATACTCAGCCCTGAACCTGGGAGATTTCCTTGACTTCATTTTTTCAGTTCAGAAATATATTTTTAAGTTATAGTTCAGTGATTTTTTAGTGTATTCACAAAGTTATGCAACCGTCATCACTATTGTCAGCAACGCCCAAAAGAAAGCCCACACTCCTTAGCAGTCACTTGCCGTTCGTCCTCCCCACTCCCCTGGCAACCACCAATCTGCATTCTGTCTCTGCATTTGCTTACTCTACACATTTCACATAAATGGAATCATACAATACGTGCTCTTTTGTGACTGGCTTCTTTCACTTCGCAGAATGTTTTTGAGGTTTACCCACATTGTAGCATGAATCAGTACTTCCTTTTAATGGGTGAATAATATTCCACTGTATGAATACATTATTGTTGTCTATCCAATCACCAGCTGATAGACATTTAGGTTTTTACTTTTTTGCTATTATGAATAATGCTGCTGTGAACATTCACATACAAATTTTTATGTGGATATATGTTTTCATTTCTCTTGGGTATATTCCTAGGAGTGGAATTAGTGGGCCCTATAATAACTCTATGTTTAACATTTTGAGAAACTGCCAAATTGTTTTTCAAAGCAGCTGCACCTTGTTCCATTCCCCCCAGCAGTGTATGAGGGTTCCCACTTCCCCACATCCCCACCAGTGCTTACTATTGTCTGTCTCATGGTGTGAAGTTGTATCTCATTGTGATTTTGATTTGCATTTCCCTAATGATGTTGAACATCTTTTCATGTGTGTATTGGCCATTTGTATAACTTCTTTGCAGAAGTATCTCTTCAAATCCTTTGCCTATTTTTTAATTGGCTTACTTGCCTTTTTTATTTTTTATATTTTTTAATTTTCATATTTTTAGAGATGGGGTCTTGCTGTGTTGCCCAGACTGGAGTGCAGTGGCATGACCATAGCTCACTGTAACCTTGAGCTCCTGGGCTCAAGCGACCTTCCCCCCTCAGCCTCCTGAGCTCCGGGACTACAGGTGAGCCACTGTGCCAGGCCTGGGTTACTTGCCTTTTTATTGTTGAGTTGTAAGAGTATTTTTAATATATTCTGGATACTAGACCTTTATCAGATATATGATATCCCCATACTTTCTCCTAATCTGTGTGTTGTCTTTTCATTTTCTTCATGGTGCCCTTTGAATCACAAAAGGTTTTAATTTTGATGAAGTCCAACTTATCCAATTTTTTTCCTATGTCACTTCTGTTTTTTGTGTCATATCTAAGAAATCGTTTCTTACTCCAAGGTCATGAAGATTTATGCCAATATTTTCATGTAAGAATAATTCTTCTTACATTTATGTGATCCACTTTGAGTTCATTTTTGTATATGGTGTGAGGTAGAGGTCCAACTTCATTCTTTTGCATGTGCTATTTAATCGTCCCGTCACCATTTGTTGAAAGACTATTCTTTCCCCATTGAACTGCCTCGGCACACCCTTGTTGAAAGTCAATTGACCATAAATGTAAGAGTTTCTTTCTGGACTCTCAATTGTATTCCACTGATCTATGTGTCTATGTGGTACCACCTTCTTCGACTCTTCCCTCCCCCTCCCCCTGCATCCTTCGGTTCAACAATCATTTGTGTGTCTGTCTCGGACTGGTGCTGTGCTTGCAGCTGGACAGACAGTGGTGAGCAAGATGAACACTGTCCCTGCCCTTACAGATCTGACATTTTTCCAGAAGAGGATGGACAATGTATGAGTAAAGAGGTAAATGACAAAGGTGACTTCAGACAGTTGGGAATGTCTATGGAAAACAAAAAAAAAGGTTATGTGATAATGACTGATGGAGGGTTACAGAGGGCGACTTTTCTACATTGGGAAGCCGGGAAGACCTCCCTAGGGGGTAGCACGCGAGGTCTGAACGAGAAGTCAGTCATGCAGATTTTGGAGTATGGTGTGCCAGGCAGAGGAGCAGAATTTGCTCGCCGATGAGTCTGATACACAAAGGAAGGCAAAATAAAGACATGCAGAACTATAGATCCGTAGCCTTGATCTGGACTCTTGTCAGTGGGCCTTTCCTTTTCCTCGGTGATCAAGCCGATTTGAATTGAGTTTTCTGTTGCTGACAACCAACAGCATCCACACTGGAGTAAGTGCTTGTCACCCATACTAGACTTTAAGCCGAAAGAGGACTGGGGGATGTTTGTCTAGTTCACATTTGCACACAGGTAGCACTTAAATGTCACACTTTTATTGCCAGTTTAAGAATAAGAGATCCAGATGTTTAGCTTAGCTTTAACAACTGGACTCGTGGAACTATCATGGACAGCAACTACAGTGGAGCTGAGAACCAGTGGCCCTTTTTGATGGGGAAGTTGTTCTGAAGATGAAACTGACACCCAGAAGAAGGCAGAAAAGAGAGGATCACCTTTTCCAGAAAAATTTTTCTTACATGCTGTGCGCTTGGCTCATGTATGTTACACGTCTGCCCCCTACAGGCAAGTGAGGTTGTTGCCCCCTTGGACACGGGCCCGGTGCCAGGAGGGAACACACGAATGAACAAATAAATAAATTTGTACCATTCCCCCAATTCTTTTTTTTTTTTTTGAGACAGGGTCTCACTCTGTCACCTGGGCTGGAGTGCAGTGGCGCAATCATAGCTCACTGCAGCCTTGAACTCCTGGGCTCGAGGGATTCTCCCGCCTTAGCCTTCTAAGTAGCTGGCACTACGGGTGCCTGCACCACACCCAGCTAATTTAAAAAATTTTTTGTAGAGACAGAGTCTTGCTATGTTGTCCAGGCTGGTCTTAAACTCCTGGCCTCAAGGGATCCTCTGGCATTGGCCTCCCAAAGTGCTGGGATTACAGGTGTGAGCCACTGTGCCTGGCCCATTCCCCTAATTCTTAATACAGTACATAGCACATACTAAGTGTCAAATATTTTGATTTCTCTTAAAGAGGCATGAATTGCATTAGATTGCTTTTTTTTTTTTTGAGACAGACTCTTGCTCTGTCGCCTTGGGTAGAGTGCAGTGACATCATCATAGCTCACGGCAAGTTCAAACTCCTGGGCTCAAGCGATCCTCCTGCCTCAGTCTCCCAAGTAGCTGGGACTACAGGTGCACCATGATGCCTGTCTAATTTTTCTATTTTTAGTAGATGTGGGGGTGGGGGGGTCTCACTCTTGCTCAGGCTGGTCTCAAACTGCTGTGCTCAAGCAATCCTCCCACCTCGGCCTCCCAGAGTGCTAGGATTACAGGCGTGAGCCACTGCGTCCGGCCTAGATTGCTTTTTATATTGTGTGGATATTTATTTATTTATTCATTCATTTATTTGGAGACAAGAGTCTCACTCTGTGACCCCGGGTAGAGTGCAGTGGCCTTATCAGAAATCACTGCAACCTCAAACTCCTGGGCTCAAGCAATCCTCCTTCCTCGGTCTCCCAGAGTTCTAGGATTCCAGGCACGAGGCACCACGCCTGGCCTGGATCTCAATTTAAGCAAATATTTACACACAATATTTATTTCTGGCCTTCAGTTTGTTTTTCTGCCTTAGCTGCACAAATGGGCAGCCAGGTGCTCAAAATTAGGGTTCTTTTAAAAACCAATCCTTTACGTTTCGGTCCAGTAGAGGGCGATCGGAACAACGCAGAGAAAGAACAACAATTAAAGGCGGAAGGAACGTAGGGTTTCCAAAGCCTCAGCACGTTTGTAGTATCCCTCCAGTAACGCAGCGCTGTTCAGCCAGTAAGGCTGAGCCATGCATGGAGACACACGGTGGAATTCACTACGGGAGCTACTTTTTTTTTTTTTTTGGTGATAATTTAGTATTCTGAATAGATAATGCATTTCCATGGTTCAGGAAAAAAATGAAATAAAATAAAAAGGTATATAGTGAAATCTCCCTCCCACCTCAACCCCTTCTGCCTGGCTATCTGCTTCACCCTCACCACAGTACCACTGTTATTTTTCTCTTGGATGCTCTACCAGAGGTTTCTATGCACATATAAATAAATACAAATATCTGTTTATATCCCCCCATGTCCCCCAAAGGTAGTATTGTTCTGAGCACACTGCTCTGTCCCTAGCTTTGTTTATTCATGATATATCTTGTAGAACATGCCACATCGACATACAGAGACAGTCCTTTCTTTTACAACTTCATAGTCCTTGATGGCTGAGCAGCATCATTATGTATTCTTCCAGCCCCTCTTCACGGGGACTCAGGTTATTCCTAACCTTCTGCTCTTAGAAATAAAGCTCAATGAATAATCCTGGATGTATTTTGCACACATGCAAGTGTATCTACAGCAGTGACTTTCAGCTTTAACGGGACATTAGAATCACCCAGGGGGCTTTTAAAAATCCCAGTACCCAGGGCATACCTCAGACCAATTCCATCAGAGTCTCTGAGTGTAGGATCGGAGCATCCTGGTAATTCTGGTGTCCAGCCAGGGCTGAGCACCTCTGCTCCTGCAGGGTAAATGGATTGGTCAAGGGCACACAGATTTGTAAATTTGCTGGATATGGCCAAGTGGCCGTCATGGGGGTTGTGTCAATTTACACTTCCACCACAATGTAAAAGAGGGCCTGGGTCTTCACAGCCTCACCGGCAAGGTAGCCTCCTCAAACTTTGATTTTTATCAAACCCCTAGATTTTTCTTTTAAAGGTATATTTCGGTCTTGCTTTAATTTGCATTTCTCTTGTTAGGGGTAGAGCTCGACCAAGTTTTCATGTTTAAGAGCCATTTGCTCTGTCTGGTCGTATCTTGTCCCCCTTTTTCTTTTTCTTTCCTTTTTTTTAGGTTGACCTCCCTGTATGTTAGCATGACTACTCCTTTGAGTTGTGAACACTCTTCACTGCTTTTTTATTTTTACACTTTGCATGATGTGGTATATTTTTTTTCCCTAGAAGAAGACTTTTTTCTTTTTTTAAAAGAAGACCTTTTATATATTTGAATGTATCCATCTTTTTTTGGCTTCTGGATTTTGAGTTATGGTTAGAAAGACCTTTCCCATTCTGGGCTTATAAAGGAAGCTCCCATGTTTTCTTCTGCCAGGCACTTTTGTGCTTTCCTTTATTTATGTTTAAATCTTTGATCTTTTTGGACTTTTCCCTGACCAGTGGCATAAGGAATGGATTCATCTTTGTTTTCTTTTCCAATAGCCAATTGTCCCATTACCTTTATCAAGGAGTAAGGGAGGAATCACTTTGCACTGCATCAAATGGGAATTTCTTTGTTTTCATCCTTTTATTTATAGCAACATCTGCTCCTGCTTTTCTGAAACTGCGGTCCTGTCCACCCACCACCTGTTCAACTATCTATTGATTGATTGATTGATTCATTCATCTTTTTGTTTTTGTTTTTTGCTTGCTGAGAATTCTAGCTTTTTCTTTTCTTTTCTTTTAGAGATGGGGTCTTGCTCTGTCACCCAGGCTGGAGTACAGTAGCACAATCATAGTTCACTGCAGCCTTGAACTCCTGGGCTCAACCGATCCTTCTGCCTCTGCTTCCTAAGTAGCTGGGGCTACAGGCTTTTGCCACCATGCTCAACTAATTCTTTTCATTTTTTAGAGATGCGGTATTGCTATGATGCCCAGGTTGGTCTCGATCTCCTGATCACAAACAATCCTCCTGCCTCAGCCTCCCAAGTTGCTGGGATTACAGGTGAGAGCCACCAGGGTCTGCTCAGGAATTCTAATATTAATTGTACATTGTTCCTGACTTTTTGGGCTTCTATTTAGTATTCATTTTTATGACTTATAACCAACGACGATGACCTTTTATCAAATGTCTATTTGTTTACATGTATCATTTCACTTAAACCAGTGATGTCCATTCTATTATTTTTCCCATTTGAGGAAAGTAATCTCAGAGAGGTTTTGAGGCTTGCGCAATGGTCCCAGGCAGAAAGTGGCAGCGCTGGATGCAATTCAAGAGCCCGGTCTCCAGGGTCCTGCCTTTTTACCTGCCTTGACACTGTAACTGGTCTCTGTGAAATGACTGGATGAAGGAATGAATGAATGAGTCAGTGAAGGAAGGAGGAAGATAGAATGAGTCAGCTCTTGCTCTCAGAGGAGCCCAAAGGGGAGGTAAGATGTGAATACAAATAACTAGAATACAAAGTAAACAGTGATCCCACTAGCATTTTGGAAGCAGTCCACTTTCTACCCCCTCCTATTTGAAATGCTTCATTCTTTCCAATTCCTCCCCACCTAGAAGCCATGGAACCAAACTCTGGGGTGGGGGCAGTGGCCAGCCTGTGTTCTTGGGTTTGAGGCATTACATCATCCACTTGGAGGTCCCCTGTGGCGCTCTGCAGCCCTGCAGCCTGGGGGACAGGGGTGGAGAGAATGAGGGGGAGGAGGGAGGGAGAGGTGGGAGGAGGGAGGAGGGGTAGAGAGGAGGGGGATGCAAGGAGGGGGAAGGGGGAGGAGGAAGGAGGAGAGCCTGGAAGAAGGGAACAGGGAGGAGGGAGGAGGGGGTGGGGTGGGAGAAGCAAGGAGAGGGAGGGAGAAGAGGAGGACGGACAAACAGGAGCGGGAGGAAGGCGGAGGGCGAGGGAAAGGAGAGAGGGGTTGCGGAGTAGGAAGTGGGGAGGGAAAAGGAGTTGGGGTAGTGGGAGCATCAAGGGGGGAGGGGGAGGGCGGAGGAGGGAGCGGGAGGGAGGACGACGAGGGAGGAGGAAGAAGCCCCCCTCCAGCCCCCAGCGCGTAGGGTTGCGCAACCCTCCCGGCCTGGGATTGGCCACCCGAGAGTAACGAAGCCCCGCCCCCGCGGCCCGGGGGCCAATGGCGAGGCGGGCCGCGGCCCGGGCGGCCAATGGCCGGGGGGGGCGGGGCGGGCCGCGGCCTGGGGTCCCGGAACGCGCCGCGTCCGCGGTCGGAGGCGCTGCTGCGCTCTGAGCTCGCGGGCGCCGCGTCGCCGCCGCCGCCGCCAGCCCGCCCGTCCGCCTCGGCGCGTCGCCGCCGCGCTCGGCCCCTGCAGCCGGCCCGGGGCGCGCTCGGCAGCTGCGGGCAGCGTCCCCGCTGCGGCCCCGCGGCGATGGCCACCAAGATCGACAAGGAGGCTTGCCGGGCTGCGTACAACCTGGTGCGCGACGACAGCTCGGCCGTCATCTGGTGAGGAACTTTTCATTGATCTGCTCGCCCCGCTGCCCGAGCGCGCCAGGGGCCTAGTGCACCGAGCCGCTTTCCGCACGGGACGGATTAGGGGTCATCCCTCGCTGTCTTCCGCATCCTCATTCCAGGACGGCGTGGACGGCCGGCGCTGGCTGCGCCCTGGCCAGAGCGTCGGGTAGCTTGTCCTGCGGGGAGCGCTGCCCCGCGCGCCCGCCAGCGCTCATGTGTGTGTGTGTTTTTTTCTTCTTCCAATCCAAAGGGTGACTTTTAAATACGACGGCTCCACCATCGTCCCCGGCGAGCAGGGAGCGGAATACCAGCACTTCATCCAACAGTGCACAGGTAGGGAGGCGCGCCTTCTGGGCGGATTCGTGATCTTTTGGGAACCGGTGGCCACCCGGGGGGCTTCTGGCGCTGGGCGTTGGAGGAACTGGTTTGTGCGTTTTAGAGCCTCATCGAGCCTTCTCGCCTTTGGACATCCAAAGGCAGGAGAAGTGACCTACTGGCCTCCTCACTCCCACAATACCCTCTCCAGGCGGGACAGCTCCTTTGCCCCCTGTGGTTCACTGGCTTTCCAAGGTCAGCTCCCGCAGTTCCGAACTCCAGTGTTCAGCCCTTCCCACCTTCCCCTTTGATAGGTCGGTGCCCCGGGGGCTGCTTGGGAGAGAAAGAGCCTGTCAGCTGCACTCTTCTTTCTCCCACAATCATGCCTGTCTGTGTACTGATGATACGTGTGTTCAAATTTGAAAAACAGAGCCAAGTACAAAAGGGTACACACCATATGATTCCATTTATATGAAATTCTAGAAAAGGCAAAGCTAGTCTATTGTGTGAAAAGTCAGAATAGCGGTTAGCTTTTGGGGTAGATAGCTGCTGATTGGGAGGGGTACATGAGAGGCTGCTGGGAGCTGGAAATGTCCCATATTTTGATGTGGGACGGGGTTTCACAGGTGTGTGCACAAGTAAAAAATCATCACGCTGTACACTTAAGATCTGTGTGCTTTTTGCACTTCCCTGTGGTGTGTGAACCATGAGAAGAAAGAACACGTGGCAGCTTATAGCCATAAACTCCTCAACTGAGCAAAAGGCTCAGCATCGTTCGTAATAGGACCCTTTAAGGAGATTGGAGAACTTGACTCCTTCCCAATTTCTGGTCTTTTAGCTTGAAAGCAAACTTTCAGACAAAGGCCTGGAGCTTAGGGCGTGGACAGTGAGCCAGATGGTGTAGGTTTGAATCCCGAGTGGCTACTTCCTGGCTGTGTGGTTGGGGCAAGTTACTTAATTTCTGGGGGCCTCGGTTTCCTCACCTGTAATCTCACAGGGCTGTTGTGGAGGTGAGTGAGTCAATGTGTGTAAAATGCTCAGGACAGTGTCTGCACAAGCTACGTGATCATTTGTGACATAAATAAAAAGTACAAAATTATGCCAGGGGTCACGTGGGTGTTTCTTTCCATAACTGCTTCCTTAATCGAATTATATTTTGCACTTAGTTAAATTTGAAGGATATTTGTGAAGTGTCTACTATGGGCTGGGTGGTACTAAGATCGTAGGCACACACACACACACACACACACACACACACAGAGTCCCAACTAAAATGTCTCCTTGAGAGCTGCCTCTAGACATTCATTCATCACTTTTGTAAATAATTGGCTTAAAATGTCAGAGGCATAAAGAACTACAACAATGTGGGGAGTTGGTGGGGTCAGGATTCGAATCCAGGCCCCTGACTCGGGAGCTTGTTCTCAACCACCCTCTCTCCTTCTGCCTCTGTGGAGGATGTTTTTGCAAGTGGCATAAGTGCAAACCGTTAACCCTTCCCCGTCAGATTAGTGCATGACCAAGAGGTTCACAGTGGCTCTGCTGTGCCGGCCCTGGGCTGTGCTTTGCAGGCCAGCTTCCCTCCCTGTGATTCTGCTGCGTCTTTCTTCCTGCTGGTCCCCTGTCGCTGTCCCCTCCTCCATCAGACCGTGTTCTGCTTCTGAAGCTGTTGTTGAAGCTATTGTTCTCTCCACCAAGTAGGAGAAGGTGACCGCGGAAGAAAGAGAGCATCCTGTTATTAGATTCCTAACAGATGCTCCTGGCCTTTGGGCCTCCAGCCCACTCTGGTGCAGTCAGAGAACACTTCCTTCCTCTAGCAGGCTTTGTGGTTTTCTGGTCAGATTCTCCCCTGCCCCCAACACCCCCACCCCAGGGATGGGAGTGGGGAGTGGAGTGTCTGGCAGGGGAGCTAAAAATGCTTTCCCTGCTGCATGTTGATCCTTATGAATGGGCCGTGGGAGCTGAAGCCTCTGTCTGCTCCAGCTGAAGTCAGCTCTCTCTCCCCAGCCATCTGTTGGACAAATGCATAGGCAACTAATGGTTGCTGTGTCTGCTCTTGTTCCCGTTGGAAAAGCTTGTTCCTTCATGCTGTCGTGTCCTCATAACCCAGTACAATGGACTCAGTACACCGACTAGTAACTTTTCCTGGCACTTGCTGTATACCAGTCACTGCGTGTGACATGCCTTATCTTGACTATGTCCTCAAACAGCCCTGTGCCACAGGTTCTGAGATTGTTCCCCTTCTACAGATGAAGAAACTGAGGCCCAGAGAGCCTAAGCAACTTGCCTGAGATCACAGTTAGGAATCGGCAGAACTGGGACTCGAACCCAGGGAACCTGGCTTCCGTGGCCCATGCTCTTGGCCTCTAAGGAAGTAGTTTATTAATTAATTAATTAATTAATTAATTATTTTTTGAGACAGAGTCTCACTCTGTCGCCCTGGGTAGAGTGCAGTGGTGTCATCGTAGCTCACTGCAACCTCCAACTCCTGGGCTCAAGCGATCCTCTTGCCTCAGCCTTCCGAGTAGCTGGGCTAATTTTTTCTATTTTTAGGAGAGACAGGTCTCGCTCTCACTTAGGCTAGTTTCGAACTCCTGAGCTCAAGCGATCCTCCCGCCTCCGCCTCCCAGAGTGCTAGGATTACAGGCGTGAGTGGGATTGTTTGCAGGTTACAAATGATACACATGTTCGCTCACTTGTGATGCAGGGAGGGCTCCTTTGTGGCTCTAATTCCCTGCCAGGTGTCCTGACAGGCCTGGGAAGAGAGGCTCCTAGTCTGGCACAGACTTACTGTTTCCAAACATCTTCTCGCAGGTGTGCAGCCATTTGGAAGCCCGGAAACAGCACCCAGTCTCTTCCTCCACAAACTGGGAGCCTTCCTGGGGCTTTGCCTCCTCACTGACCCCCGCTCAGGCACTCTGTCTCTGGAACACCTCCTTCCCCACCCCTCCTCTCAGGCTACTGTCCCCCCTCGCCCCTTCCTCCCCACCGTGTTTCCCGGAATGGACTCTGCCCATCCAACCTCTTCTCCCATCTCCTCAGCCCCAAGGCCTGGCTTCTCCTCTCCTGGAGCAGTTTTCTGGAAGGTGCCAGGGTGTCTGGGCTGCTCCGCCAGCTCCCCTGCCCTCATCTTCCTGGTCTTTCTGCTGGCAGGATTTGGAGCCCTCTGGGCCCTGTGTGGGCTCTTTCCTGACACTGGGCTTGCCTGGCTCCCTTCCTTCTTTGCCAACTGCTCTGTTCACTGCCTCTGCTCTTGCTTCTTGCCCCATAGCTCAGCTCACGTGGGATGGTCAGAGATCTGTCAGGTGTAGTCAGAGAAGCCAAACACGGAGTAGTTTGAGCAAAAAATCCACTTGTATCTTAAAGGTTGGAAACTCCAGGGGAAGTCCTAGCAGCAGCAAAGGCTGGCCAGACCATAGGCTGGCCACCCTCCCACCCCTAGCTCTGCCTCCTCCCTTATCTCCCTGCTTGAGTGGTGATGTGGATGGTGGTCAGCTGCCCCAGCGTCAGCCCACGGGCACAGCCATCCTGGTGGAGCGACACAGCGAGCCTCTTTGCCAATAATGTTGGGGGTCCCTGGGCTGACTGTCCTGGCTGAGGTCAGGTGCCCATCCCCTAACCAATCACTGGGGCTCTGGGTGGCCAGGCCTGGATCACATGTCCACCCCTAGGGTGGGGAGGGGGCAGCCCCACCCAAACCAGGAGACAGACTGAGGGAGGGTGGCTTCCTAAGAGAAGAGTGGGGTGCTGCCTTCAGAAAAAGGACAAGCCAGAACTAGGTCCGTCCCCGCCCCCATCTCTTCCTCTTTATTGCAACAGGCTCTTAGCCCTTGGCCTTCCTTGTCTTGTATCCATTCTGCCCCCCATTGTTGGAGTAAATCTTCCTAAGGCACATCTCTAATCAAGCCACTCCTCTGCTCATTAACCTTCTATGGCTCCCCTCTGCCCATTGAATTAATCCCAGACTTTCTGCTTGGCTTTCTAATCGGTTTGTCCCCATCCACGTCTCCTACCCAGTAGCTCCACACACTCTTCTTTGTGTACCTGCAGCCTGACACTGTAACACTCCCAGCCTTGGTGCCTTTGACTGTAGAGGTTCCCTCCATGAGGAATTCCTCTTCCCCATTTCAGCCGTTGAGGACGCAGCCACCCACCTAGCTTAATGTGATCCTCTCTTTGTTTCGACTGTCAGGACACTTTGGAATCAGAAAAGTTCTAGATTCACATCCCAGCTCTGCCCCTCACTCATGGTGTGGCCTCAGGCAAGGGCAGCCCTTCCTCTGTGCCTGTTTTTTGGTCTGTAAAATGAGGATCCTGACAGTGCCTGCCTCTGAGGGTGACTGGGGGGGTTACCTGAAATAATACATCTCAAGTGAGAGCACAGGCCCCTGATAGGCATTGGCTGTCCTCACCATTACTTTTTATTTAATTATTTTTACTCTTATAGCACTTATGATGACATTATACTTTCCATTCTGAAGCTTTCAGTAAGTGCCCCAGCTCAGTGCACAGTAGACACCAACCCCAGGCTGGCACGAAGTAGGCACCTGTTCCTATGTGGGTGCATTAGACCCATGGCCTGGGTCCACGTGCAGTGACTGTTCAGTGCATGGTGAGAGGTGGCTAGCATGGTGGTTAAGGGCTGCATTGGATGGCCTGGGTTCAAATACTTGCCCATCATGTGACCTGGAGCAGGTAAGTTACCCATCCGGTAACTCTTCTGCTATAGTGTGGTCGTTAGGAGGGTTAAGGAAGCAAGTGCGTGGTGCCTGGGACATAGTAAGTACTCCATAAGTGTCAATTACTGTGATTGTCATTTTGTTTGTGGAATTTAAGTGATGTGGAAATAGAGTACACAGTCCGAAAGCACCAGAAAGGTGCGGGGGGAAGAGATGATGGGAAGGAAACAGATGCTAAGCTGGGCTGGAGCGTCTCTGGTTCACTCAGCAGAACCTCTGGGAGTCGGGAGTATCCAGGGCTCAGCGGCAGAGGAGCGGGAAGACTGACCGGGCACGTGATGCATCTGACCGCAGCAGAAAGGGCTTACACAGCATGTCTATGTGACAAGGCGGTGGCTCAGACTATCTATGAAATCACGTTTTGTTTTTGCATCATACAAATAATACACATCCCTTGTGGAATATTCAGAAACTAGGATTAAACAAAAAGAAGAGAATAAAAACCAGATATAGTTCAGATATGTTAATATTAATAGTTTCACCACTCAGAAATTTGTTCTTCATTCATTTGGTCGTTCATTGTCTTGTTCGTTCATTCATTCATTCAATGTACGTGAGCGGTTACTCTGTGGGGCCCTAGTCTGTGCACTGAGGATAAATACAGAAGCAGAGAAGGCCTCTCTCCTCATGGAGCTGACATTTTATCATCATCACCCCAGATGGACCACTGGTCTCATTTTTATTTATATTCTTGAAATATTTTTTCCATATGCATTTTCTGTTACAAAAGGGATCATATATAGATATATAGATTTTTTTTCTCCCTGGTGGAAAATTAGAGATATATAGATATTTTTGAACCAACTTCCCCCTTAACTAACTCTTGAGCATTTTTCTTCTCGCCCACTCATCTTCTGCTGCACCCTTTAAAATGGCTACATAGTACTCTCTGATATAAACGCAACATTGTTTAACCAATCCTCTATTGATGGACCTCAAATTACTCTGTTGCGAGCAGTTTTATTTTGGAAATAATCCAGGCATCTGGGAATGAATCCAGTCTTCTGTTGGTGCAGATTTTAGAGCTGATCGGTTAAAAGCATCCAATAGTGGAGTCAAAGCATCTTGCTTTGAACTGTAGCCTTGCTGTGCTGTGTGGCCTTGGGCAGGTCTCCCAGATTCTCTATTTCCTCATCTGTAAGATGGGGATAATGACTGCATAGAACGCATAGGTTATTGTAGGGATAAATTGACATGATACATATAAAGCTTATAGGGTACAGCCTGATACAGAGTAAATGCTCAATAAATGTGGTTATTGTTAAAGTAGCACCTTCTTGGAAGGTGTTGCACATCAAAGGATAGGTTGAAATAAACCTGAGGTGTGGGGTGGTTACCAGAAAAGGTGCATTCATGGAGGGCAGCATCAGCATGGTTGGAGGTAGGTGCCCTGTGACGCTGGCCGGGTGATGGTCTGGGTGCAGGTGATGTTCCCACGATGCTCTGGATCATCCTGCAGTGTTCAGCCCAAAGCTCATTCACAGAGAGATGTCGGGATTGGTGTTTCTGTCTGTCCAGCATCCCATCCCTTGGGAGAACCCCTGCCTTCCATTTCACAGGAATCCTGCTATCCCAGTGTAGTTACAGTAAGGCTGACCCTGCACTTCTCCACTGGGTGGGCACATGACCTAGGCCTGGCCAATCCGAGTAAGCCATCCCCTCTGCTAACTGATTGGTTCAAACTTGGGCTCATGTGGCTCAAGTCAAGCCAATCAGATTCATCCCTGAGACTTTGGACGGAGCTGTTGGCACAAAGAGCCCTTTCATTTTTATCTTTCTGTGGGGTTAAGACTGGTTAGAATAATGAAGGCTTGGAGCTCACAGGGCCCGTCTACCATTAGTAGAGAGAACCTGTCTGAGAACTCAGGAGCAGAGGCAAAGGTGGAGACCAGATGACGTGGCTTAAACTCTTGGATCCAGCCATGCCTGTAGCTCTCTCCTTAGCCTGTTCACTTTCATGAGCTGATTAATTTTTTTCCTTAAGGCAGCTTGAGTGGATTCTCTGTTATTTCCACCTAAGAGAGTTCTGACCATAGTCCCCGGATTAGGCAGCTCGGAGTAGGCTCAGAGAGGGGGAGAATTCAGGCTGGATGAGGAATTCAAAACCTCTCATGTGAGAACTGACTGAGAAAACTGGGCATATTTAACCTGGAGGAGAGACACCTGGGGGGCCATGAGTGTTGTCTTCAGATGTCTGAGGGGCTGTCATGTGGAAGGTGTGGACTTCTTTGATGTTCCTACCCCCACTCTAACCCCATATGATAAAAGGAACCAAACAGTAGAAATTTCAGGGATAGATTTTGGGTTGCCTTGGAGAAGAACTGCCCTCAAGTTAGAATAGGTTATCACAGGAGGTAGTGAGACCCCCATCGTGGGAGGTATGTCAGGAGAGACTGACTAACCACTTGGCCTAGATGTCTAAGAAAGAGATGAGAAGAGGCCCTCCTTGACTGTGCACTCTCCTCTCTTGCAGCCCCTTTCTCTGGTCTGTGTTGCCCCTGGGAAGAGTGGCCAAGTGTGCATTAGCATAGCCTGGGAGGTGCCTGTCTGTGGTGGGCTCAGCCCTACCTGGATGACAGGGACTGAGGGTGGCAGAGAGGCAGTTCCTAAGGAAAGCTGCAGTGTGGTCACCAGCAGAAGGGAGGTGGAACGCAAAGGACACAGAAGGACCTGCTGAACGTGGCCTCTGCGTATGTAGTAGGGCAACACACACACAGCTGGGAGTCTATTTATCATGCTGTTTGCCTTTGAATATTTTTTCCCTGTGGAAAAATCCACATATGGAAATCCACATATAGATTTCAGAAATTTGGGTAGAAGGGAAGGAGAGAAATTTCCCAGTAGGTCTAAGGGAATATGAGATCAGAAGGAAGCTTTAAATCTGTGACAGGGCTTTGGACCTTATAAAGTGCTAAACAGTCTGTCAGTTGTGCAGTCAACAAACATTTATTGAGCACCTACTTTGCTCTACAAACAATGTTGGATTTTTAGTTTTAAGTGGTACCCTGAAAAGCTATTGAGCCATTACCTTTGTAGTTTTCTGCCATACCCAGTCTCCCATTGCCTTCTTTGCCCACACATCTGTTGGCTGGGAGGCTCTGTGCCACATGGCATGGCTTTTTTTGTATCCTAAGGTACATGGGCTTTGTGACAGCTCTTTTGGCCTACTGTGTGGTGACATTTGTGCTTGTTTTTGTGTTTGTGGCCATGTCTTCCATGACGAAGGTTGGCAGATGTCCATCTTCCTGATAAGTTGGGTGTCCCTTGTTCAGAAAAGATGTTCCATCAATATTAGTTGAATTGAATTGAGTTTTTGCTCCTTGAAAAACTTCGGGAGTTAATGCCAACTTTTTGAAAGCGTTGCTTATGGATTTTAGAGATGCCATAAACACTTCCTCATCTCCCGTCCTTTCTTTACCCTGTTACATTCTGGTGCCCACCCACACCCAGAGCACGCAACCCTATGCCTAAGTCTTTGGTAATCTTCTGGTTGCCAAATTTCTTGGCCATTTCTTTGTCTTTATTTCACTTGACCTCCCTCCAGCATTTGTCAGTGACCATCATCTACTGCAAAAATAATCCCCCTCCCTCTGTTTCTGCATGGCTAAGCTTGCTTAGTTCTCCTTTTATGTCTGTCTTCTCTTGTTCTCACTTCCTTCTGCTGGTTCTCCTTCCCCTTCCTGCCCCATAAATCTAGGCGTTTCTTAGGGCTCCACCCTTGATCATGGCCTTGTCTTCTCCGGATATTTCTTGAGCATCTATTATGTGCCAAGGACTGAGTTGGGTCCTTTCCCTGACCCCAGTGAGCTTGCAGTCCAGGCCAGAGGTGGCTTTGTAAACTTTACTTCAGGTCATGTTGTTTCCCCCTCTCCCCCAGAACATTTTGTAGCATTTGCCTATAAGGTCCGAATGCTTAAATGGGACATGGGATGCCCTTTATGACAGGTGCTTGTCAGCTAACCCCTCCAGTGCACGTCTCCAACACATATGGACCTCATGGATGCCCAAATGCCAGGCACTATATGGGTGCTTTGCATGCATTAGCTCATCTAATTTCTCTTATGTATAAGGGACTAATGAGCACAGTGACACCCGTAATTAGGAGTTGTCCCATCTTACTGATGAGGAACCTGACGTTTTCTTTGGAAAGCCAGAGTCGCTTGCTTGAGGTGGTGTGGTAAGTGGTGCCAACTGCACTGTGAGTCCAGGTCTGTGTCTGAGACTCCCAGCTTTGTCCCTGCCATGTTCTGTCCTGCCCTTTCCCTGTACCTGTGGACGGTCTTCCCTCTACCTGCACTGTCTTCATCTGTTTTGCTTTCCTGGAGGACTTCTACACACCCATCAAGGCCCAGTGTAAATGTCCTCTCTGCTCAGATGCCCTCCTTGTCTTCGTGGTGCTCACCACGTTGTGTGGCAGTTGTGTGTGTGTTTGTCTCTTCAACTCCATGGCAAGGTCCTGGAGAGAGGGACTTTGTCCCTTTGGTGGTGGTATCCTCAGTGGAGAATCCCTGCCCTTCATGGTTAGTTAGCTCGTGGTCTCTTTTTTCCCCATGGATCTGTTGCTCTCTTGAGTGGGCCCAAGTCACGGGCTGTAGCCTGGGTGATAGGCTTTCCCAGCAAGTGTTGGCTCCCCACCCCTTGGTCCCTTGCCTGGAGAAGAGGATGCATACTACTTGAGTTCAAATCTTAGCTCTACTACTTATGAGCTGTGTGACTTTGGGCAAGTCATTTAACCTCTCTGTGCCTCAGTGTCCACAACTGGAAAATGGAAAGTGTCCTTATAGTAAGAGCAGTCTCTAAAGCTCTGAAAGGCCCTCTCTGATGGCCCAGCCACCCTCTCTGTCACCTGCTCTGTTTTTCTTTCTGGCACTGGTCTTGGGTTGGGGGTCTTCCCAAAGCCAACCCTGAGGCTAGCACTTGAGCACAGGTAGGGCGATTGGGCCCAGGAAGCAGGAGTGAGGGTGCAGGGAGAGCCAGGCAGGAGGAGCAGACACTGTGGGTGCCTGGGGCAAAATCCTGCAGGGACCCTTGGAGGTACACATGGAGTGGAGCCCCGGGAGCCTGGGGCACATAGCCACCAACTCTTGTCCCCCATTTGTTGAGGGGCCACCCAGGGGCTTTAGGGCCCCTGCACTCCAGGTGGTGCCTCTGTGGGGTCCAGCAGCTTCCAAGGTTTCAGAGAAAGGCCACAGGCAGAAAAGCAGAGGCCAGCTGAGGCAGGATGTCACAGCAGTGAAATCAGAGGTGGGCAGTGAGAAAGTGACATGGGGCAAGAAGTGTCTCCTTGCCGCATTTAGCAGTGCCCAAAATCATATCCGCACATGCATTCACATAACTGTTTCTTGTGTGACTTTCCTGCTGGAGTGTAAGCCTGGTGCAGCAGCAGTCTGGTCTGCTTTGCTCTCTGCTGTGTTGTCAGCACCTGGAAGAGATCTGCACAGGTGTTTGTTGAATAGATAAGTGAAAGGTCATCCCTGAGATGTTGAAGAGCTTCGCTTGCACGAGAAGACCGCTGTCCCCTCCTCCAGGGTGACTGCCCAGTGGCCAGTAATGCCAGGTGACTGCCCTTGCCCCAGGCCCAGCCTCTTCCGCCAGAGCCCCCTGAAGGTGTTCCTCTCCCACTGAGCTGTGTGTGTTTTGCTTTTCACACCCAGCTTAGTGGCCTCGCAGGTGGCAGGTCCCCAGAGGCCTGTTTCTGAAGGCAGGGATGTCACCTCGGCATTTTATATTTTATTTCATCCATGCATTTTGAAATTAACCTGCCAGAGATCCTGTTTTTAGTTCAGGCACGTGTTTTTATTTTGTCTCCTATGCATTTATGTAAGCTTCCTTGCCAGTAATAAATAAATAAGTTGATAATAATAATACCACCAATAATGGACCTTTAGTGTGCCAGGCATTGTGCTTAGGTCATTGTATTAATTTCCCATTGCTGCTGTAACAAATTACCACAAACTTGTGACTTAAAACAACATAAATTTATCATCTTACAGTTCTGGAGGTCAGAAGTCTGACCTGGGTCTCAGGGGGCTAAAATCAAGGTGTTGTCAGGCTGGTTCTTTCTGGAGGCTCTTGGGGAGAATCTGTTTCTTTACCTTTCCAGCTTCTAGAAGCCTCCCACATTCCTTGGCCGGTGGCCTCTTCCTCCATCTTCCAAGCCAGCAATGGCTGGTCGAGCCTTTCTCTTGATGTCATCTCTCTCCTTCTGACCCTCCTGCCTCCCTCTTCCCCATTTAAGGACCCCTGTGATGACATTGGGTCCACACAAGTAATCCAGGGTCATCTCCCCATCTCAAAGTACTTAACTTAATCCCATATGCAAAATCCCTTTTGCCTTGTGAGGTGATGTATTCCTAGGCTCCCGGAGTTAGGATGGGGACGTCTTGGGGGCCTTCGTTTTGCCTGTCATAGTCATCCACCTGTGATTTCATTTAATCTATGCCATGACCCAACGTCGTAGCCCTGTTGTTACCCTCATTTCATAGGTGAGGAAACTGAGGCTGGACACATGAAGGCCCTTACCCGAAGCAGCACAGAGGCTGAGCTGTGTTTCTTGCCTGGTGCCTGGGCTTCAGACCCCCGCTGCTCACCCCCTCTGCTTCTTAAAATCTGCAAGTTAAAATCTTTGTGGAGCTAGGAGGGAAGACAAGAGGAGGCTCTTGTCTTGAACCCTGAGGGACAGACCTAGTGCAGTGTCTCTGGCCGTGGCTCGAGTGCTTCTCCCTTTGTTGTTGAAGTGGATGCTCCATCCTTCCTGGGGTAAGATTCTGACTTGGCTACTTGGCCTGAAGAAAGGTCCCTCGGAGGTCATCTCATCTGACCCAGTAGTTTTCTTCCTTTTGTGGCTATAATTCTACCCTGCTCATAAAATGGAGTGTATTGTTCATGGTTTGCAAATAAAAGAAGCTGCTGCCCCGGGCAGGCCAGGGCTCAGCTGGGGCTGGGGGAGGGGTGGGAAGGACCTGGCTTGAGATGCAAAGAGTCAGGCTCTGGGTGGCCCCTGTGTGACCCAGGCAGTCACGTCCCTTCTGGGCCCCTACCCAACCGAGGGACAGAGGAGGGCCTGTGCCCACCTTCGAGTCCTTGCAGCCGGCCCTGGGATGCCATTTGCTCTCTTCTTGATTTGGCTAAACTTGACTGCCGTGGGTCTGATTCTGGGGGACGTACAGACTCTCTCTCGGTGATTTTATCTCGAGTTTGTCCAGCAAATATAAATTGAAGGCCGCTGTGTGCCGGGCACAGTGGTGCCAGTGGGGTTCAGTGACGTGGTCGCAGAGACAGCCTTATAAGTGTACTAGAAACCACTGAACTGTGCCTTTGAAATGGGTCCATTTTATGGTGTGTAAATGATATCTCAGGTGTTAAAAATGTAAAGAAAAGGGGGAGGACAGGAGAGGAGCAGGGCCGTGGTGTGGGGGCAGGGCGCAGGGCGAGGTGGCACAGGGTCTTGGCGGATGCTGGATTCACTGGAGCAACACACATTTTGTCCCAACTACTTTTGTTCTAAGTCCTCCCAGGACTTTGCCCTGGCCCTCTGTGTGGCGAATTCCCAGCCTGGCAGCTTCTGATCTGTCATGGTTCCCTCTGGGTCCCCAGGGTCGACCCGCCAACCCCCAGTCCTCTCCCCTTCGGAAATGAGCCCTGTGTCCCCATTTCCTCCACGGCTGCCCTTCACTTCATAGCAGGTGCCCTGCGGTCGTTGGTCTCATGGCCCGCTGCTCCTCCTCCTTGCACACTTTTAAACGCTTGCTGTGTGCTGTGCCTGGCCCAATGCCGAGAGCTTTGCACTATCCGCTATTCTGCTGGGGGGGGACATGCCATGCTAGTGATGAGAAGGCCTTGGGGGGAGCTTGTCATCCCCCTCGGCTTCCAGTGGGTCCCTCTGTCCCCCACCCTGGCGCCAGGGGAGGGACGCAGCGGCCTGCTGCACCCACGGCATTTCCAGCTCCCTCCCCCAGACCTGGCGTGTGCTGTGCTGTCTTTGGACTTCCAGAGAGTGCAGGCTCTGCCCTGGGTGTTTGTATGGGTTAATCAATTAGTGGATCAATGAGTGCAATGACTCAGCTTCAGCGTGGCTGAGAGTGTTGTGAACATCCCTGGGGGAGGAAAACCGGCCCCCACCCAGGGCTCTGGAGCAGAGGCGGAGAGGTCCTTTCCCAGCCCGGAGGAGAGAGGTCCTTTCCCAGCCCGGAGGAGAACTGCGGGCCGGCTCGGCACACAGTAGGAACGAGGCAGAGCTGGGACTTGAACCCTGGCCTCCTGGCTCTCAGGCTGCTGTGGTGTAGAGTCAGCTCTGCTCCTCCGTGGCCCCACACTTGGTGATGTGCAGAGACGGTAGAGACGCTCCCATGTGAACATCGTGTTGTTGGTCTGCCCTTTCCGTGCACTTTCATGAAAGGGCAAATTTGTCAAAACCAATCAATTGTTCTATCTGTCCACATCCGACCATTTCTGCGCATCTATTCATTCCTGCTCTCTGGGGGTGGAAGTCACACTTCTAAAATCCCAAGAAGGGATGGGTTTTATTCATATAAAATGGCACCTCCCACTGAACTGAAACGCAGCTGAGAATTGGGAACCGAAAAACCTCTGAGAAGTCAAGGATGATGTGCAGACACTCCTCATTTATTCAGGAAATATTTATTGAGCATGTGCAATGTGTCAGGCAGCGTCTGGGTGCACGGGATGTAAGAGGGGACGAGAGTCCTTCCCTCCTGGGGTGGGGAGTCCTCCGGGAAGTCTTTGTGAACCTTTGAACTCTTATTTTACACACAGTTATAACAAGCTTAGCTATGTGCCCTTCTGGCCCGTGGCAAGTCAGAAACAGAGAAGGGCTGGTGGAGGAAGGCACTTTGGACTTGCCAGCAGAAGCTGTTGCTTTTGCCTGTGGCATTCTGTCAGAATTGTCCCTCAAATTGTTAACATATCCCCTTCGTCCTTATCCTGTTGGCTGGGTGAACTCTAAGTCATCCTTCAAGACCCAAATCAGACATCACCTCCTCTGTGAAGCCTGTCCTGATGACACCTCCCCAGGCAGAGTTAAATTTCCTACTTTCTTTGATGTTCCCATGATACCTGGTGATAACTCTTTGCCACAGCAGTAATTTCATTGTATTCACCCATGGAATTTTTGTGTGCCATGCTAGAGTGTATATTTTTTGAGGGTAGGGATTGGGTCTTATTCAGCAAAGTCCCTGTATCACAGGTTGTCAGTTAGCATTTGTCAAATAACCAACCAACAGCAAAGGAAGACACAGCGAAACTGTACAAAGCAGACACAAGAGTGTAAGGCAGCGCGTGCCAGCGCCGCTCAGTGACTGGGCAGTCAGACGCCGGATCCGTCAGTGGCCAGAGCGTGTCATCACAGGTGCTGTAATAGTGTACTCAGAGCCTCCAGGGACTGCTTCTCTAAGTCAGAAGGTGGAGTTGCGTATAACACACTGACTTCCATTTAAGGAAGTAAAATATAATCATTTTTTTTTAAATGCTGGTGCTTTGTCATGGGGAAAAGCCTTTAGCTCTCCTTATAATTTTGTGTATCCAGATCAACTTATTCCCTGGGGGTTCTATGGAAGTCATCATTTTTCTTTTCCTCTGGCTATCTTGTACTCCATTTTCCTGTGTTCTCCGTGAAACTAGGGAAGCTGGGTCATTCACATCTAGTGAAAACTCAGCTAGTCGGGGACCATTTGAGAAGTCTACTGCTTTGGGGAATGGGCGGAACAAAGTATCAAACAGCATTTACAGTGTGATCTCCGGTGCCGAAACCATGTGCACGCATGTAGGCACACGTACCGTGTAGGTCACATAAATAAATAGGACCTCCCTTCATCCTCTGTGAGGAATAAACCAACACGTAAACAGGGCTTTTGTTTCTGGGATAATAGGTTTTCTTTACTTTTTAATACTTTTTAATATTTTCTAAAAATTTTTTGAGTGGGACAGGAGGAGGTTTTTTTTTTTTAATCAATCAATAGAAAGTATAAAAGTCACTTTGAAAAAGGAGAGTGGGTGATATGGGGCCCTTTAGACATTAGAATTCTCCCTTCAACTGCAAGGGACGAAGCCGGCTCCTTCCAGCCTCGGGCCTCAGCCCCCTTCCTGGTATAGACGTGGGCAGCCGCTGGGCGCTCCTTCCTCCTTGGTGCGGAGAGGACACGTCTTGTCTCCAGGCCGTGCCCTCTCGCTGCCCGGGCTCCCCCACTGGCAGCCTGCTAGAAGCCAGCGGCTGCTGTGGCTGCCGTCCAGCTCTCTCCTTGCTCTGGGCGGCAGGACGTTAGAATTCTTCCCCGTTGCCTTTCATATTTGTGGGGGAGCTCCCTGGGTGGAAGCTGACAGCTCAGCTTTTTGGTGTGTGGGTTGTTTTTTCCCTTGCTGAACCTTGTTTGCATAACCTCCTAGGAGTCTATATAAGGTAAGGTCAGCTTTAGAGTGAGCTGCAATTTCCTCACACTCTGGAGCAATTTCCTCCTGTCTTCACCTTCCTCCTTTCTTTTGTCTTGCTCTGAAGCTCAGTGTTGGGTGGAAATTATGAAATTATTCTCTTTTTTTTCTTCTGTTGGCTCACAGATAATTTATAGGGTGCCTGTGAGGTGCCTGGTGCTGTGGTGGGTGCTGGGGCTATAACAAGAACTAGGCAGATACGGAAGTAGCTAAAAAGATCAAAAGGACTTGTGCCGGAAAGTTTGTCAGGGTTAATTAGGTGGTGGGGCCTTATTTTTGCTTATTTGTATTTCTTATTCTATACCTCGTGTGTGTTTTGTGTGTAATGAAAAAAATTGTTCAAAGCATTTGCAAAAGTGTAAGAAAGTTGTGCAGTGCTTGGCCCATAGCAGATCCTCAGTCCTCTAGGGTTTGGTCCTCCAGCCAGGACTGGTTTTGGGGACAGGCAGAGACCAGCATCCCCTTTGGGGGTAGGCAGGGCCCCTCAGTCAATGTGGATTTTGTGTCGGGGACACCCTGGTGAGAACGCTGGGTGGGATTGGTCAGAATCCGCTCCTCAGTGACGACCTGAGCCTCCAGAGAGTTCAAGTTTGGGTGGGAGGGGCGAGGGGAGGGCAGGGGCAGTCCTTGAGCGCTTGGTGGAGATTCTATGCCATTCATAATTTTTGGGAAATTACTTGAGCAGCTCGTTTTGGTAGCTTTGGTGATTCCAGTGAATCCTGACTTCCCCCTTTTTTCTTGAACCCTCTTCCCATCCCGTTGTGCGGATCCTCCCACTCTGTCATCACTGTGTTTTCTCCCATGTGCCCATTGCTCTGACTGCCCAGTACCCCCACTCCGTCCCCCGCTCGCCTTCTCTCCTTTGCCTCTCCTGGCCTTTCCTCCTCTTGTGCTGGGCCTGTCCTTCCTGCCTCTCTCTTCCAGGGGGTCAGGAGGAGGGAAGAAATAGGAAGGGGAGGCACAGATGGCAGGGGAGAGAGAGGTGATAAAGGCAGCAGATAGGAGAGAAAGAAGGAAACGGAGGGTCCAGGAGGGGGATCAGAGGGGTAGGGGCCAGAGGAGAGAGTGTAAAACCATGAGAGCCAACTCTGCGGAGCCCTGCTGTGCCGGGCAGTGTCCTGCAATCGTTACGTGTGATGACTCATTGACGTACATGAACTTACTTAGCAAATGAAGGCAGAGAGGCTTGAAGAGGTGAGCTGGGCTTTGGACTATGGTTCCCTTTACGCACCTGTGGGCCCTGCCTGGGGTTTCCAGGTCTCGAGGGATCCTCGCCAGGAGCCATTTCACAAAGACAGCCCTTCACTGGCCTGTGAGGAGGCTTCGTAGACCAACTAAAGGGTCAGGTTTTTTGAAAGTGGAGTTTTATTAATGCTGTGCGAGGACTGTCTTTCCATGAACAAGATTCTCAGCGGGTGGGAAGGGGTGGGTTCCACAGCCCCTGAATCGGGGGCGTCCTGAGTGCAGTCAGCCTGGGCTTTGAGCACATGGCACTGGCCAGAAGGGCATGACAGTCCTCAGGATGGGGCTCCTGGCCTTGCTTTGTCACTTTGTCACCGTCACTGATGACATCTCCCCCGAGATGGGGCTTTATGATGCATCTCCAAGTCCTTGTTACTCCTGTCTTATTTTCAGATAGGTGAGCTAGAGGTAGCACCGACAGAGAGAACTCCTTGTTACCTAGTGCCATCGTTCTGTAGCTCTTTTTCTAACCGCGGCTTTTCCCTCTCTTAGGGTGTGGGATTTGTGGGGAGGGAGAGTTGCTGGTGGCCTATGGTCTATGATGGTGCCCGCTCAGGAACCACGCCTAGATGCTTCTAATTCCGTAAATTATAGTGTTGAAAAGACAGACCATACAGGAAGCTTCTTTACACTATCACTTCCTTAAAATAAAAGGGGTGCGGGCGGGAAGGGGGGCTGGACTTTGAGCTCTTGGGCTTCTCCGCCCTGGAGACCTTGGTCTCACTCGCCGCTGCCCAGGGAGTCCCCCACCAGTCCTCTTCCCACCTCTTTCTCCAAATGAGTGGTTCTCACGTTTTGGCAGCGTCAACATCACCCTGGGGGCGCGTTCAAGCACAACTTCCGGGCCCCATCCTCAGAGTTTCTGAATCAGTAGGTCTTAGTGGACCCTGAGAATTCACATTTCTGGTAAGTTCCCAGGGGCTGCAGCTGCTGCTGGTCCCAGGCCACACTGAGAACTGCTGCTGTAGACGTTACCAGTTCTCCAGCGGGGATGGAGGAGTTGTCTGGCTCCTATTGCTTCACCTCTCTGAGCCTCAGTTTCTTTGTCTGTGAAATGGGCCCCTGAGCAGTGCTGACCTCATACAGAAGTTGGGATGACAAATGTGCAAATCCATGTAAGCAGTTAGACTGGTGCCTAGAAGTATGCGGTAGACGTGGGCCTCTCTCACCTCCTGGACCCTCACGGCCTCCTCTGTCTCCCCTGGTGCTTGGCTGTGTGCTTGGCATGTAGCAGGCCCTCAAGAAAGACTCATGGACCGAGTGATCCAGGGACTCTGTGTGTACCTAGGAGCGTCCCCGCTTTGAAACCCAGAGAAATGAGCATAGGTTTGCTGGATATAGAAAGTTGTCCCGTTCACAGCTGGAACAACTGAGGATCAGCACGAAGATTCTTATCTGATGCTATGTAGCTAAAAGGGAAGCCAGCTGGGGTTGGGCCCTGGCTGGCTTGTCTCTGCAATCTGTGCTCCTCTCAATATACCAGGTTGCCTCAGCAAACGTTTATGTGTGAGGCGTGTGAGGTGTCAGGCTATCAGGGGCAGACTCTGCCTGCCCAGCTGTGAGGGCAGGAGCTAGGACGTCTCAGTGTCCAGCATCCTGGCGGTGGTGGCCGAGATCTCGTCGGGAGAGAGCGTCGGGAGCCGGGAGGATGAGCTTGGACCTTGGGGAGTGTTCGTGTGGAGGCGGAGGGCGGGGGCCAGAAGGAAGGTGGGCGGTGGGATTGGCGCTCTGCTCTGAGAACCAAGAGGGCGCCATGCCCTGGGCGCCGTGGGCGGGGTGGCTTGAGAAGGGCAGAATTGGAAATGGTCCAGGCTGCTAGGCCGCAAGAGCCCCGTGAGAATGCACACGGAGAAGACACCATCGCCATCGGTTGGGTTTGGCATCAGGAGGCGCCTGCAGGTCCCTGGGGGTGGTGTCGTTGGAGAGGAGGAGGCCCAGACCCAGCGCCTTCCTGTGGCTGAGCCCTTCACCCTCAGTTCTTTCCCATTTAATCCTCACAACCGCTTTGCGAGGTAAGTATTAGACTCACTTTGCTGATGAGCAAACTGAGGCCTTTAGACATTCAGGAATCTGGTCGAGGTCACAGAGCTGGTACTCAGCGAGGGTAAGTTTCTAATCGATTCTGGGACTCGGACTCTCAACCTGCACAGTAGGTTGTGTGAAGCAGCAGGTGCAGACTGTTCACTCTGCAGGGGCCTCCCACACAGGGAGCTCAGGGCACTGCCTCCTGGCCTGTATGTTTGGGTGCAGTCCTGGGTCCAGTGTTCCCCACTGGGGTGGCCCAGTCTGCCTCTCTCCTGCGCCTGGAGCTGGACCCTCAACCTCAGTCTGAAAAGATGGACTGTTGGCCTCACTGGTAACCGGGTGTCACAGTATGGGTGACGGGAAGCCCAGGTACCAACCTTCTTCTGGCCAGTTTTGCCATCTTAGTACACACAAACACACACACAAATACATATGTACATACACACATGCACACACAGTAAAATATATGTATGATGATGTTTCACTGTTCTTTTCTGTTGACATGCCCGAGTTTTCCTGCATCTGACAGCGATGTCAGCAGGAGGTAACCAAGGGCACATGCCGCTCCCCGCCACTGATGTGGTGCTGTGGCTGCCAAGCTCTGTTCAGGAGAGGGAAGGAAAGTGGCCGAACTGGGAAGAAGGGCCAGCACTTCCTCCTGCACTGCCCAGGCTGAGGTCGAAGGGGCTGGAACCTCCTTCGGGGTGAGCAGGGGAGAGAGGCCTCAGGTCAGACCAACAGGTTTTCTGCCTTGGACTGAGCTGACTTTTCCCGGTCATGCCAACATCTCCAGCGGCAAACATTTGTAAGCACAACATGACTCGTGGATTTCCAAAAACACTCCCGTCAGCAATCTTATTGACCAAATCATTGTCAGATAAGCACCCGAGCAGTTACCCAGGAAACCAAGTCCCTCCTCTCCCCCCTCATGATAATTGAAATGACATCTGCCTGTGGTTCTGGAAGGTTCCCAATGCCCTTGGGGATGTGGGGGTGTGTGACTGACTTATTGTACATCCCCCTCATGCCAGGCCCTGGGCTGGTACTTGGGACACAGGGTTTAGTTGGGAGAAGGCCTCTTGTTCTCCAATAAGAACCGAGATGACTCTAGAGGGACACGGTGCTGCCCACGTTAGAACGGGGAAGGTCTGAGAGACAGGAGGAAGGGACTTGGAGAGTTGGAGGTGCGCAGAGGACAGCCCTGTGGGGACATTGAGTGGCCAACAGAGAGGGCAGACCTTGGAAAAGGCATAGTGTTGCCCAGAGAAGCTGGCCAGGGCCATGGGAGTGGGTGACATCGGGGGTGGGGAGAGAGGCGCTAGGAGATCTGGCTTGACCAGGAGGCTCGGCACTGGGCTCGAGGGCCAGGTCTGCAAAAACTGCGATGGCCCAAAGCGGGGCCAGTAACTTTCCCACATGGAGGCTCTGGCCGGAGACGGGCAGCTTGGATCCACAGGCAGTCGCTGGAACCCGCCTGTCTGGGCTGGCCGGTGTGGAAATGGGAAACGCAGAGTGGTTACCATGGAAACAGACTGGCTGTGTTCTTTTGCTTGTGAAATCCAGTGGGGGAGGCTTCTGGGCCGTGCGGGGCCCCTCCTCCCCCTCAGGTCGAGGCTGCAATTTAATTGAACACTTTGGTGCTGGTGCCCCGGACAACATTACTCAAAACAGCGTGCCGGCTTCCCAGACACGGCCCGGCCTGGACTGCTCAGAAACGCCTGCAGCTACGGGGCTTCTCCCCAACGTGTGCGCGTTTCAGCCTGAGAGTGCGGTTCTTCAGTTGCTCTATCTCGTTTCCTGTGGGCAGTGAGCACAGGGGGCAGCTCTGCCCTGTGGCGATGGCTTTAGGTACAAGGTCTGTCCCCTTGGCCCAGGTGGGTTTCGTAGCTTCCACATTTACTGTTATGGGCGACTTAAGGGGGAGGGGTGAAATCCCCCCAGTTTGGGAGCAACCCAGTGTGGTCTGTGCATACAAGGGATGCTGTTCAGCTACTCAGAGGAGGGAAGTGCTGATGCGTGTGCAACAGGGACGGACCTTGAAAACATGCTGCCGAGTGAAAGGACGTGGTCACAACAGGCCACGTGCTGATGACTGCATGTCTGTGAAATGTCCTGAATGGGCAAATGCGCAGACACAGAGTGGACGGGTGGCTGCCAGGGGCTGGGGGGAGGGTGGAGAATGGGGAGTGACTGCTCATGGGGACACGGCTTCTTCTTGGGGTGATGTAAATGTTCTGGAATTAGACAGTGGTGATGGTTGCACAACCCTGTGAGTGTACTTAAAACCACTGAATTGTATACTTTAAAATGGTTAAAAGGGTGAATTTTATGACTTTTATTTCAATAAAGAAAAACAGCGGGAAGAATGAAAAGATTCACCCCGTTTTCCGGGTGAGGCAGCCGGGGCCCCGGTTTGGGAATTAAGGCAGCGGCCTGGGAGGGAGAGGTGGAGCTCTTGCCTGCGCGGTCTCCCTGGACTCCTGTCCTTCTCGTGTCCAGCCGGTCACCAGGCCCTGGTCTCTGAGACCGTCCTTTCTTCTGTCCCCGCTGCCTTGTCACGCACTGACCCCCAGGCTCAGGTCCCCCCTGGGGGCCCCCCAGATTGCCGTGGGTGGGTGGGGCAGTGCCCCAAGGCAGGGGGCTGGGAACGCATGCCCAGGACATCTGGCCCTTGGCTCGGGCTTCGCTTTGTCGGTAGCAGGTTCCCTTGGCCACCTCACGTGACCCCTGAGCCTATGTCTCACCTATCAGGTGGTGATTTGGGTGTGACAGTGGTGCCGGTGACACCCCTACCTCACCTACCCCATAGCATCGATATGAAGACCAAATGCCATGATGAAACAGAAACGTGTTTTGAGAAGTGAAAAGTGCTGTGCCAACATGAGGGGTGATTATGATGTTTCCTTTAAGAAATAAATGTTGTAGAGTGCCCTGACCCTGGCTGGCAGAGTTTGAATCACACGTCCGTGGTCTGCTGAGAACTGTGTGTTCCTCAGCTCCCTGGGACGGATCGATTACCCGTGAGACAGAGTAGCTTGGTGTTGAAGGTGCCCTGCTGGTAACTCCCCAGGTTTTGAGATAATAATCAGGAAGTGAACTTTATCCGCTCAAGGACTGTGTCTCTTTTAGACAGATGGTTTGTGGCCTTAAGTCTTGGCGTTAACTTATATGCTTTGCGTGGGATTCCGCTTGGAGGTACTTAGATTCTAGGAAGAAAGACATCTTGATTTTTTACTTTTTTTAAAACTCAAAGTGTGGTCCTTTGACCAGGATCTGCATCACCTGGGAGCGTCGTAGAAGTGCAGACCCCAGGGCTCCACCTCAGACCTGTTGCATCAGAATCCGCATTTTGGGAGGATCCCCCGTGATTCAAATCCCTGCCATGTTTAAGCAGCAAACATTCCTGTATAGCATCACCGGGTACCTGAGAAGTCCTAAAGCCAGCAACTGAAAGCCCTATAAGAACACAGAGTTCATCACAGTGGCCAGTACAAGATGAGTAACTCCAAACCAGTAGCATCCCTATGTACCAGGGATTGCCAGTTAGGAATTGTAATGAGATCTTCTTGACAGTGGCAGTTAACGGATGAAATGCTTATGAGTTAAGCTGAGTAAAGCTATGTGATTCCTTCCATGAAGCACAGAACTTTGGTGGGAAACCCGAAATGGGTCCTGATTAAATGGGGACACAAACTATGTCTAGACCAGAGGTTCTCAACTGGGGGTGTTCTGCCCCCCAGGGGACATCTGGCAATGTCTGGAGGCATTTTTGGTCATCTCAACTGGGGGGTGGTCCTGGCATCTAGTGAAGGCAAGAGATGCTGCTCAGCACTCTCCAAAGTGCGGGGTGGTCCCCACCACAGAGAACGGGCCAGCCCCAAATGTCCACGGTGCTGATGTGAGCAGTCTCAGCCTATCCCCGTGGGGCATGCACACACACGTCACTTTAAAAGCTCAAGAATATCAAATGCTACTTTGATAGCGCAGAGCAGTGGCGCATGGGGGACTGAGCAGAGTGGATTGTGCAAGAGACTCCAAAGTAGTGATGATGAAAACAGCGTGGTACTGAAACAAAGCTTAATGTAGATCAATGGGACAAAATAGCCCCCAAAGTCATGTTAATAAAAGTGACTATATAACAAGCATAACACACCCAATGGGAAAATATTCAGGTTCATCACTGGCCTCATTGTCTAGCCACGAGCTAAGCATCCCCGCTGGGCTGGGGCCACATCCCAGGCCAGCACAAGGGCCACTTGCTCTTTGTTTCCGCCTCATACCCCAGCCCTTCCCCGGCCTGGTTCCTGTCTGTCCGCAGTGTGGCTTTCCCATTCCAACAGGACCTCAAAGATTGAGGATAAGAAGAGTTGACGAATTTCTGTTCCCTAAATAGGATCCATAATTTGAGCCTTGACTGTGTGAAGGTGGTGGGCATTGCAGCCAGAGAGAGAGGCCTGGATTCAAGTCCCAGCATGACCCCGCGCTGCCTGCGCGGCCTTGGGAGTGTCACGTGACCTTGCCGACCCTCTGTTCCCCATTGTGAAGTGGGCATCCAAGTGCTGCCGTCAGGGTCGGAGGGGGGAGTGCTGGCCGAGGCCAACGTATGGAAGCTTCCTTCCCGCCTTCTGCACTCGGTGCTTCTGCGCTGGGCTCCTGCCGTGCAGCTCCGGGTGCACGTGTGGCCCGTAACCTCTCCTCGGGGACCTGGTTTTGGGGTGTTTTAACTGAGCGCCGTATTCTCGTTTTGCTGTTGGCTGCAGATGACGTCCGGTTGTTTGCCTTCGTGCGCTTCACCACTGGGGACGCCATGAGCAAGAGGTCCAAGTTCGCCCTCATTACCTGGATCGGCGAGAGCGTCAGCGGGCTGCAGCGCGCCAAAACTGGGACGGACAAGACCCTGGTGAAGGAGGTGGTGCAGGTAATTCTCCCGTGTTCCTCTGGGGCCCGGAGGTCACACCGCACAAAGGGTCACCATCCGGCAGGCACAGACAGGGCTGGGTCTGACTTGTGGATCTGGGGCTTAGCGGTGACTTTGAACAAGCCCTGCTGCGTCTCTGGACCCGTAGGGCCATTGGTGAGATGGGAAAATTGTTTGAGGATGCGGGCTCGGAGGAGGTGGCTGCGCTTGTGATCCTGGCCTTCACGGGAACATGGCGGCTGGCGGACCTCTGTGCGGGGGACAGGTCGCTCACAGAGAAGGGGGATGACTCCCAGCGGTGGCCGTGGGGATCCAGGGGAATCCATGTGTGCCCCTTCTGAACGGCGCTTTAACATTCTGGCCATTAAAGAAAATTGACACTTTCAGTGTTGGAAACTCTTAAGGTTGTTCCTGTGGGGTTAGGGTATGGGGTCATGCTGAGAAGAGAAAATCTGAATTCCAAAAAGGTAGACCAGAGGAAGGGTAGGTGAGGGAGACAGCTCTTTCCCTACCAAAGGGATTTCTCAAACCCCGTGAACCCAGGAATCTCTCTCTCTCTCAGTGCCTTTGAACTGTTGTTTAAGTCACCGGAAACACTGTGTTGCAGGTCCCTTCGGCAGCCTGTCTGCAGCAGAGGGCAAGGGGCACCACCGCCCCTTCCCCACCACACGTACATTGTTTTAAAGACACAAAACAGTATAATGGGTTCACAATACAATAAATGTTTAAAAGTAATAGGCTAATGATGGGGGTGGGTCATAGCTAAAGGGTGCAGGGTTTCTTTTTGAGGTTATGAAAATGCCCTAAAATTGAGTGTCACAATCGTTGCACATGTGTATGAATATACTAAAACCCACTGAACTGTAAAAAATAAAAACAAACAAAAAATAGGCTATATACAATGTGATATTCTGGATTAGACCCTAGAACAGATAAGCTGGTGAAATATGAATAAAATCTGGAGTTTAGTTAATTGTAACATACCAGTGTTGGCTTTTTCACTGTGACAAATGTACCATAGTAACGTGGTGTTAACAGTTGGGGAAATAGAGTGTGTGTGTGTGTGTGTGTTTGTGTGTTGTGGGGATGGGAAACTCTTGGTACTCTTATAACTTTTCTGTGAATCTAAAACTCTTCAAAATAAAAATTTTATTTAAGAAATAATCATAGGAAGTAATAAATAAATTCCTGTCGTTTCATGTCACCGCCTGTTTTTTTATCTCCCTCCCTGCCCCTCCCGGCCCCTCACCTCCTGCCTTTCTGCAATGCTGCAGTCATGGCCTGAGATCACACCGTAGTCTGCAGCTGCTTTTTTTCTTAGGTTAATGTAATTTCATAAGTTATGTGAATGCATAGTCTTTGTAATTAGTGTTTTTCTGGTAGCAGAGTGTCCCATTTCACAAGTGTGCTGAAACATACTAAACGTTCCCCTGTTCTGGGCCTCTTGAGTTGCTTCCAATTTTTATTTTTATAAATATTGTTCCAACCCACGTTGTAATACACACAGCTCCTTTCTCTCTTGCATTGAGTTGTTTCTTTAGAACGCATTCTCAGGAGGTGGAGTTCTGGAGTTAATAGTCGTGATAATCATTTTTAAAAGGTACGGGCTGTCAGACTGCTGGAGTGCAGTGGCGTCATCACAGCTCACTGCAGCTCAAGCAGTCCTCTGCCTCAGCCTCCCGGGTAGCTGGGACTACAGGCGCACGCCACCATGCCCGGCTAATTTTTCTATTTTTCGTAGAAATGGGTCTCGCTATGTTGTTCAGGCTACTTTTAAACTTCTGGCCTCAAGTGATCCTTCTGCCTTGGCCTCCCAAAGTGATGGGATTACAGGCGTGAGCCACTGTGCCTGGTCATCAGATTGCCTTTTGAAAGGCACTGTGCCTGGGATGGAGGAAATGCTCAGTAAATGTCATTTATTTCACATCCTAATCAATGTGACCAGTTAATCCCTTTGTTTGCACTCTGTCTGGCCCTGGAACCCTTGCTTTGGAAAGTCACTTACTTAACCCTATAGGGTATTTTTCTCCAGGCCACTGGGTTTTAATGGTTAACTAGCTTTTAGGGGTTTTCTCTGTGGCGGCAGAATGGAAAATGCAAAAGAATGCCTGTTGCATAGCCAAAGGTCTGCTGAATCCTGCCTGTCCCTGCCAAGCCCTCCCGCGGGTGTCACCAGGCCGAGCAGGGGGAGGGCTCGCCAGGTCGCATCCGCTGCGCACGGGCTTTAGAATCTTGCAGTTTCCTTTTTCTTTCAAAAATTGTCATAAAATACAATAACATAAAATTTACCATTTCAACCATTTTAAAGTGTGCGCTTCAGTGGCATTAAGCACATTCACGGTGTTGTGCAGCCACCACCACCATCTAGTTCCAGAACTCTTCACCACCCCCAGAGGAAACCTCGTACCCACCAAGCAGGCTGCAGAGTTGCCTCCAAGGCTGGAACTCCTTTCAGTCTGGTTAAGTGGGCCAGTGGCTGAGGAGATTGGAGGAAATTGATTCTCTGGTAGGAACATTTAGGTGGGAGGAGTAGTTATGATCCATTTGTTTGCAAGCTCAAATAAGTCGAGGCAAAAAGGGGAATTGCCTGGCCTTTGGAACTGGGAAGGGCAGGGGTTTTGGCTTCAGGTGTGGCTGGATCCAGGGCTCAAGCATTTTCATCTCATCCCTCAGTTCTGTTTTCTCTGGGTTTGGCCTCAGGCAGCCTCTGCCCAGCAGGAGAAATTGTCCAGGCTGTGGTGGTCCTTTGGGTCAGGATCCCAGAAGAAGAGAGAGGCCTTTTCTCTCACTGTCAATCAATTCCTTAAGAGGATCCTGATTAGCCCAGCATGGGTCACATGTACACCCTGTGGGGCAGGGAGGCGGGGTTTCATGATTGGCAGCTCCAGTGCTATCCCAGTTGTTAAAAGAAAGGGGTGCTGGCAGATGAAGCAGCACAGATGTCCTCTGGTGGGGAGGCAGGTCACTGTCCTGAACTGCAGGTGCAGTGTCATATCTTGACCATTATCATTTGCATCTCCCACCTCTACACTTAAAAATATTAATCATCTGAAGCTACTGCAAGACGTCATATTTATACCACAGTTCCAAATGTAGCCATTCAGGTTACAAAGAGTCCGTCATGCTGGTCTAGTGGCATATTTCCACAGTCACTAAAATCATGCCAAGACTGGCATGAGTGTCAGCTTTCCCCTCTGCTTAATGGAAACGCAGACCAGATGTTCTCTAAGGGAGCTTGCCGATGGGCCACTCTGGATTCCATGTCTTGGGGACTGGATCACTTCTCCAGCTGCCTTGTGCCACTGTTTCCATGTGAAGAATGTGTGGATTGACTTTTAGTTTTGAGATTACTGTGTGAACAGACCCTTGACTTTCATTGTAATAGAAGTAATACATACGCATCCTTGTGCTTTGTAGGAAACATGGAGAATGGAAGTTAATTGCATGGTAACTAATGTAGAGTAGCTGGAACCAAGAGGGGCGCTCTTTGTGCCACTACCTACCAGCCTGACCCTGGGCAAGTCCCTCTCCCTCCCTGGGCCTCAGTTTCCTCATTTGTGAAGTGATGAATTGGATGAGTTGACTTGCTGTGTCATATTCTACTTTGCATATTATGAAAATTTTTATTTTTCTTTTTTTTAAAATGGGGTAATTTTTTTATGAAGGCATTTCACTTTAAAAGAACCTTATTTTACTTCGACAAAGAAGCAGTTTAGTGCAATGGTCTGACTTTTGAGCCAGATAGTGTGGGTTTACATTTCAGCCTCATTACTTACTGTGTGGCCTGGGGCACGTGGCTTACCCTCTCTGGGCCTCAGTCACCTGACATCTAATGTAGCATCTGACTCTTAGGGTTGTTGTGGGGATTAAATAAGCAAATATGGAGAAAGTGCTTAGAACAGTGTCTGGTAATGACCCCAGAATTAGTAGCTGTTATTTCCAGTTTTCCCTTTTAGACAACACCACAATGCACAGCTTGGGTGGCAAATGTTTCTACATTGTGGGTTATTTCCTTAGGAGATGGTAGATACATATGCTGATCTACAGGACATAAATCTTGTTTTTGTTCCCCAATATTGCCTAATTGTCTTGCAAATGGCTTGGATCAAAGTCACAGCCATCAGCAACACAAAAAGGTCCTGGCCTCACTCAGGCTTGCCAGTGCTGACTTCAGACAATCCATACTTCATCTGTGGCCTGCCACAAAGGTGTATCGGCATATGGAGAAACTGAGGCCCAGAGCAGCAATAGGACCTGCCCTAAACCACAGCTAACAAGCAACAGTGCTGGGGCTAGAGCCTGGAAGAATGCAAAGTCAGGAGCTTTGACTCTGGGTCTGTATTCAGAGCCAGGCTGACAACCTGGGAGGTATCTGTGGCTGGGGGGAAACAAGGCAAATGCCAGCCAGGTCACAGGGCCGCAGGGGCGGGCTGGGCGATTGTGGCGCCCAGACTTGAGTCCAGGGAAGGAGCTGAACACACAGCATGCACAGCTGCTTCGCCACAGCTGCCTTCTGCCACACAGAAGTGCCCAGCTGGTGCCCAGGACAGAACATCGGTCCCATTGTTCTTGTGTCTTTGCAGGATTGTTGGGACAATGCAGTGGCTGCTGACAGCGACCAGCCTTGTGCCGGGGCTTGGCTATCTTGATTTAGAGCCAGACCCGGTCAATGATGCATCTGCTTGTCTTGCAAAATGGTTTTATTCATGTGGTCCTTTTATTAACATTTATTTTTTAACATGATATGAATGTTCACAGAGCCCAGTATCCAGAGGGCGTATGTTAGCTTCCAGCATTGGGAAAAGAGAGCAACAGGGGTTGTTTCCTCCAAGGAGATGTGGAGGGGGGAAGGACAGACATTGCAGGAATGGTGCAGAGCTCGCAGATCGATGTCTATTCTGATGGCTGCTAAACCCCAGAAGCAGGGTCAGCTTAAATTCTGGGATCCCGACCACCTTCCCCAGGGCCAGAGGTACCCGACCCTCCCTCTGAGGACCTCTTTTATGTGCCTGACACTCTTTGAAGGGTATTAAATACTCTTTCCGCGTATTAAATCATTTACTCTTCACAAGGCCAGGTCTCTTGTTTCCCCAGATGCGGAGCCTGAGACCCAAGGAAGTTGAATACCTTGCCCATGGCCATGGGCAAGCTATGCCTAGAAGCCAGACTGTGGTCTCAGGGCCCTGACTCAGTGACTTCCCCAACCCACACATTTCCAAAGTCTTCCCACACCAAGAAAACCGTTCAGAGGCTGTAAGTGGAATTTGGATGCTTTCTTTTTGTAGACTCGTGTCTGCAGCCATATGCGCGTTGTATAAACTCATGTTGCTCATGCACATTTGTTTTTAAGTTTACTGGTTCTCCATCTTTCTTGATGATGGAAAATTTTTTATTTTTAAATTGGAAACTGACCATTGTTCCTCAGTGCTTTTAAAGAAAGTGCTGCTGTGTCAAATGGAAAAGATCATGGGCTTTGGGGAGTGAGACTCAAGTCAGTATTCCAGCTCCATCAGCGCACGGTGGTAGGACCTTGGGAAGTAATTTCATCTCTAGAATTTCTGTGTTCTCATTTGTGAAGAAGAGAATATACATTTTGGTGCCTGGTAAACTCTTATTTATCCTTCAAAACCCTGATTTTTTTTTTTTTAGAGACAGGGTCTTGCTCTGTTGCCCAGGCTGGAGGGCAGTGTCATGATCACAGCTCACTGTAGCCTTGAACTCCTGGCCTCAAGCCATCCTCCCAACTCAGCCTCCCAGAATGCTGGGATGACATGCTTGGCCAACCCTGATTCTTCACCCCGCCCTCCTACCAGCCTCAGTCACAATTGCTTCTGTATCTGTTTCCACTATGGTCCAGATTCCAGGAATCATAACTAAGTGCCCAACTAGAAAGTAATCTCCCCAAGGGCAGGAGGCTTGATGAGCCATGGCTGCTTTATCACGCAGTACTCCCAGTGACCAGAGTGCTGTGTGCTGGCACACAATCAGTGCTTCAACAATGAAGAAATGAACTGTCCATGTAGGTTCTTTGTGTATTCATGGATAGACGCTAATAAATGCTCAGTAACTGTTCTTTGGTTTGATTAAATTGTGGAAGCCAGTTATACCCAGGGAGGGGTTGGGGGTGGGTTGACATTTCCAAAGCCTTTGCTTTTGTTTCAGTAGAAAGCAGAAGTGAGAACTGATCGGGGCAGCTCCACATAAGGAGATTTACATGGCTGCTGCTCCCCTTTGCAAAGCATTAGCTGCGGCCCAGCACTCCGGGGACTATCCATAGAGCTTCATTGCCCTCAGAGGGTTTCAGCTGTTTGTTTTCACGTGGCATGTTTATGCTTCTTCAAGCCAGTGGTTCATGGAAGGACCCTGTAGTCTCAAAGCCAGAAGGGCCTTTTGGTCCTGATGCATTTCACCTGGGCCTGTGCTCAGGCAGCAGGGCTTCTTGTGGCTTAGATCATATATTTTGAAAACACAAACTGCCTGATTGAAAAGTAAGAAGTTCCCAAGCAGCCTAGGAACGGTGGTACCAGGTATCATGTGCGGGGCTGGGCTTGGTCATCCGTGAGCCGGGTGCTGTATTCACCCCCAATATACAGAAGAGGAAACTGAGGCTTGGAGAGGATGTGTCCTTGAACCACAGTGAGGGTTGATGCAGGAGCCAGGGGGTGGGGGATTGGAGACCACTTTAAAGGAGGGGGCCCTGGGAAGACTTTAAATGGGGGAGTGATGGAGCCAGTTGTGTTCCTGTTAAAAGCTCTTAGTTTAACAGGGGTTAAAAGCTCTTAGCGGGGAGAGGGAGATGCCCCACACCCTGGGTTTGGGCCTAGCATGTAAATGAAGCCACTTTAATGAGCAAACAGTTCTGGGCAGCAGGCTGTGGGCTGCCTGTCCTTCACTAAACTCTAGGCCAGCTGCCAGCCCTTGGCCAGCCAGCCTGCATTAACGTAGCACTTGCCCGGGCCACCTGACAGCAGCTGGCCTCCTGATGCCCCGATGCACAATGTAGGTCACCCGTGAGGACCCTGGGTTAGGAGCATACAGGTCCTAATGGAGGGGGCTGGAAGAAGTGAACTAGAGAGACTTTATGTGTGAAATGCGCATTCCCACGTGGCAGGAGGCTCACTGCCCTCAGTAAATCTCGTGGCTCTGTGCAAATGTCTTTCCTCCCTCCCTGTCCCCACTTCCGTGTACCTCTGCACACTTTTGTCCCCCTCCTGTCAGCATTTGTCCCTGGACGTTCTGCCTTTTGAGGTTCCCTTCTGGAACAAGCCCATGTTCTTACTCTTCCTTTTCTCCCAAGAAGACAAAGTGGTGGTTTTATCCCAAGTCCCTGTGGTTTTCACAAGCGCTCAGATGAAGGCGCTCAGTGACCAGCCACCACCCGCCACCTCACACAGAGCTCTCCCTGTGTCCTGTGGGGCCCCTGCCCCATGGCACGTGTTTCTACGCAGCCTTTATTGTAGCACAGACACAACTTGTGTCCTTTCTCTTAACATTTCACAAACATGTTTTCAGTTTTCATAATTTTAATGACCAAATACTATTTTGTGAGTGAATGTAGTACAACATGTGTAAGACTGATACCTATTTTGTGTGTTTGCTCCTGTGTGTGTGTATGTGTGTGGTGAGTGTGTATGTATTCCTTCTGGTAAAGACCTTGGCATGGAGTTAATCATGTGACCTTTTCCTGGCTGCTTCACCTCCCTGATCCTCAATTTCCTCATCTGAAAAATTAGGATGATGATATTTAACTCAAGGAATTGTGAAAATTAAATAAGATACTGTGCATAATAAGTGCCTGGAGTATAGGAAGGGTTCAAAGTAGATACTGTTTATTTATTCCACTTTTGTTGAAAAATGGAAATGATCTGGTGTTTACTGGCAATGAATATCTTTGAGTGTATGTGTTGTCATTAAAAAAAAATTCTGTTGAATTATTTCTTTGGGAAAAATTCCCAAACATGGGTGTGGCTGAGGAACAAGAAGTGCTAGGCACAATTTTGGGCAGAAGTTGAGGACCTAAACCTGGATTTAATCTCTAGCTTGTCAACCGATCAGTAGGTGTGGGCTATTTGGAGTTCTGGGTTAAGAGGGATTCTGAGGTTGAGTCATTAAAAAAAAATTTTGTTGAATTATTTCTTTGGGAAAAATTCCCAAACATGGGTGTGGCTGTTGCCCAAATACTAAAGAGGTGGGTGGCCCTGCAGGTGTCAGGATTCCAGGAATATGAACAACTGCCCCCATTTGGTTTTGTCCCAAACATAGGCCTTCCTGCCTCCCATCTTCATTAGATGATTACCCTGTGCCTACCTGAAATGTAGCCATGTGCCTCTGTCTTGTCCTTTGTTCTCTCCCCGGTAAAGCAGGGTCGTGTCACTCGTGAGCTGTAAGGGTGACACAGGTGCCTTTGTTCCCGAATTTGTCAAATGCTAGACCATGCCATTTTGATCTGTTTGTTTTTTCCCTTTTTCTACAATGACTCATGCCTATTATAAGAACCTGTTCTTTTTGAGTAAATTACACCTTGCTGGTAGGATTTTTAAAATCTTGGTCTTTCAGGTACTCTAGAACAGTTGTAGGAGGGGTAGTGTAGGGCCCAGAGGGGCTGGCAGCTGAGCCTGGCAGGTGTGATGGCCGTGCATTTCCCTTTGGCCCGTGCTCCTTGGAGGTCGCCTTTTCTCCTAGCGAGACACAGGATGCTAGAGGCTGACTGCTTTCCTTCAGCACTCTGGGGTCTTTGGTTTATAATTAATCTTCATGTACTTGGGGGAAAATACACATTACTATGGCCCACGTGTGTCTGTCTACCCCCTACCCCATCTCATGCACATGGGAGAAGAGATTCTGTCCCCTACATTTTTTGCTAGGATTTGGGACAAGCCTAAAGCCAGCACACAGCCTTCACTTTGAGAGCCACGTTCTGATTCCAAAGCTGAGTTTTCTGTGGCAGTTTTCCCCATTGCCCCTCAGATTCTGATGTCTATGGTGGAACTTTGTCCCATGTCCCTGTGCTCCAGAGGCTTAGGTGTAGATCCCTGGATACTAGTGGGAAAGGCCCCGGGAAACCCTTTGTGCAGCCTCTTCTTTCACACAGATGGAAACCAGGGCCCAGAGCCCTTGATTGCTTCCTTCAGGGCATGTTAGAGCCCCCCGCCCCCCGCTTCTCTTTTTCTGCTCTCAGTCCCTCAGAGAGATCCATAAATACCATAATTTTGACTTCCCAGAGCCTGGGAGACTCTATGGCATGTGATAAGTATTCAATAAACACGTGTTTGTGGGAAGAATGAATTGCTTTAGCTTTCATTGTCTTTGGATACAACGAAGATCACCTCTCCTCCCTGGCCCACTTTATAAAAGTGTGCGTTCCTCATTTCACAAACTTAACTGTCCAAAAGAATCCCTACTCATCCTTTTCTTCCCAGAACTCCCGCTGCACCCAGGTTCTCCACGGTGGTTAGGAAGACCACCATAGTCCAGATGCTCTAAGTAGAAGACCTGACAGTTCTACCCCAACAGGCTCCTCCCTGTTCTCCTACAGCCGACCCTGGGCCCAGCTTTTGGGTTTGCAGCTGGATTTACCATCTTCTCTCTGCCAGTATTGCTGCCTTGGTTATCCAGAGGAATTCCTGGGACTTTCCTTCATAAAAAGTAAACATTGGGAATGGAGAGAAAAGGAACCATCCTTTGCTCTGGGTAGTTTCGAGAACTTCCTTATGTCTTAAATTCCCCTAACAATCTTGGGAATGAAGGTGAGCCCACAGGCGTGTAAAATATCATCTAATGACTGTTGAGCTCTTACTCCGTGCCGGGCACACTCGTCAAGTGTCCAAGCCCTTTGCACACTCAGAAGATGCTCACGACAGGCCTAGGACACAGGGGCGGTTACTGTCCCCATTTGCAGATAAGGAGACTGAGCTCAGGGACGTTGAGTCCCTGGGAAGGGCCAGGCTGCTAGAGGTGCATGTGGACAACTGTCCCAGCAGGTTTGTATTTGGCCCAAACCTACTCCCAGCACTCTGGGGTTTAAACCCAGGCAGTTGGGAGCCATTTAAAAATGACAGGCATGATGTAAAGCCAAGAATTGGAAAATATTTATGTCCTTTTTAAACCAGCCTTGCAAATAGATGCTCGACTCTGTACAGGGCCCCGGCTGGTTCCTAAACCTCATCCTCTGCTAGAGAGCCTTCCTCAGGAAAGTGGGCTGATGTTTGTTTTGCATCTCTCCCCCGCCCGCATGGGGTCTCACTCTTGCTCAGGCTGGTCTCGAACTCCTGAGCTCGAGCGATCCTCCCGCCTCGGCCTCCCAGAGTGCTAGGATCACAGGCATGAGCCACCGTGCGCTCGGCCTGTTTTGCATCTTTGAGGTATGAACATGTGTGTACTTGAGAAAGGTCATAGGAACAAAACTTGTCTTCACTTGGTGGTTGCACATTTCCAAGCCATTCTGATGGTGGTATGAACATCTTGGAGTCAGGCTTGGCTGGATGGGGCCTCTTTCTTTGAGAAATCCTGCTGTGGCAAAAAAGGGAAGAGTCCCCTGTCTGGAACTGTCAGGAACATCATGTTTTTAGTCAAAACAAAGAAGATCTTTCTAGAAGCACAGGTGACAGTGCCCCACCCTGGCGTGTTTTGCTTTGCCGTCTTTGATGGGTTGCTTCTGCTTCGGCAGCCTCTAGGGCCAGGCAGCCTAGGGGCCCTCACCATGAAGTTGCTGTGCCCCGGGGTGAATGCCTTACCCTCTGTGGGTCTCTCGCTGGTCCTCTGTCAGGGAAGGGGTGAATGGCAGGTTTCAAGTGCCTGTCCTGGTCATTAGAATAGAAAAGAAAATTCAGTAAAGAATGAGGAAGGACTCAATTTTGCACAGTCTAACTCTCTGGTGTCTCCCTGAGGATAAATTAGAAGTGAAATGTTAAGACAATGTAGGACTTTCAGGCACGAGCCAGTTGACTGTGTTAAGACACTTGATCCGTAGCCTGTCTTTTCTTTTTGGCAGTAACCGGATCACTGGACGGCTTGTCTTTTAAGACTCCCTAAGCAGTGACTGTAAAACATGCCTGCTGTGGACAACATAACCTTACATTCTGTTTTCTACTGAGGTAGAGAGGACGGGAAATTCGGCTGATCCAAAAGGGTTATCCAGTTGCATGGTGGCCCTTTTATCCTGTTAGATTCAGTTTGTTTTAAACATTTTCAGAGATCATGTAGTTACTTTTGTTTCCTTTCTTTCTTTAGTTTTTTGAGACAGAGTCTTGCTCTGTCGCCCTGGGTGGGTAGAGTGCATGGTGTCATCACAGCTCACTGCAGCCTCAAACTCCTGGGCTCGAGCGATCCTCCTGCCGCAGTCTCCCGGGTAACTGAGACTACAGGCACGCGCCACCACGCCCCACTAATTTTTCTATTTTTTTTAGTAGAGATGGGGTCTCGTTCTTGCTCAGGCTGGTTTCAAACTCCTGAGCTCAAGCAATCCTCCCGCCTTGGCCTCCCAGAGTGCTGGGATTACAGGTGTGAGCCACCATGCCCCACCTGTGGTTACTTTTCTACGTATATACTATTTATAACATGGAATCATTTTTTGCTGATCTTTTGGTTTTAAACATGTTTCTGGTGTGTGACCTAGGGTTTGGGGTTGCTTTTTTTTTGGTCGTTTGAAACATAGCATTTTTTAAGGTAATTTTGTTCATTTATGTTTATTGTTATGTGATATTTTACTAGATTCCGCTACCTGTGTTGCTTCTTATTTTGGTTATAATTTGATTTCCCATGTACCTGTGGTTTTAGGTTGGACTGCACATAGCTCCATCTACACTTCACTTTAGATTTCTTAGATCTTATCAAACTTACTTATTCTTAATCTAAATCTTCTAATAGCTAACTGACATCGAATGTTCTTATATCTATAGACTGCCATATATAGCTATCAGAAAGCCGAGAACTTTGGACTTCCTTCTATAGGCATCGTAAGCTTTTGGCTTCCTCCTCCTGCTGCTCCCTGCCCCTCCTCTGTGCCGCTGGGTCTCAAGGGCAATGCATTAGTTCTCAATTCTCCTTTCTGGCTCTTACGTTCAGCTTGTGTTCTCTCATTGCACCGGTCACACGCAGGCACACTTAGTAACATGGTATGGCGGAAGGGCAGAATGTTTTGTCATTCTGGGCAAACCTCTCCAAGCCCAGCCCAGGGGTTTTATCTTAAAAAAAAAAAAGAGCTAATATACAGAGGGAGGATTCCATGAGCAAATGTGTGAGGCTGTGCCTGGCACTTATCAGCTGCTTGATAAATATTAACCTCTCCTTGTTCCTCCCCTTTAGCATTCTTGGTGGCTTTGCAGGCCAAATGTTTGTCCTTTTACTGTAAAACTTGACCTTGATGGTTCCCCTGGTTTAGTCATTCTTCCTGGTGGTATGGTGACTTGTTTTGTTTTGTTTTGTTTTTAAATTGAGATGAAATTCACTTAACATAAAATTAACCATTTTAAATGTACAATTCAATGGCATTTAGTACCTTCACAATGTTGTGCCACCACCACTTCTATCTGGTTCCAAAACATTTTCCTTACCCCAAAAGGAGACGGTGACTCTTGTAAGATGCCAGCTTTGGAGTCGTCTGGACCTTTTAGCTGTGTGACTTTGGGCTAGTATTGTAACCTCTGGCCTTTGTTTTCTCATCTTTAAAATGGAAATAATATTGATTATCTTACAGGACTTTTAAAAAACAACTCTATTGAGGTATAATTTATATACTGTAAAATTAATTCATCCTAAGTGTATAATTCAGTGATTTTTAGTAAAGTTGCAGACTTGTGCCACCATCACCACAATCCCAATTTTAGAACATTTCTATCATCTCCCGTTCCCATCTCTAGGCCCTGGTAACCAAACCACTCATCTGCTTTCTGTGTCTGTGGATTTCCCTTTTTTAGACATTTCGTATACATGGAATCAGACAATATGTGGTCTTTTGTGACTGGCTTCTTTCACTCAGCATCCTGTTTCCGAGGCTCACCCGTGTTGTAGCATGGGTCAGGACTTCATTCCTTTGCAAGGCTGAATAATATTCCATTGCGGGGATAGACCAAGTTTTGTTTATCTACTCATCTGTTGACGGACATTTGGGTTGTTTCCCCTTTTTGGCTCTGGTAGTGCTATGTGCATTTGTGTACAAGTGTTCGTGTGGGTGTGTGCTGTCATTTCTCTTGGGTAGATGTCTAGGAGTGGAATTGCTTAGTCATATTAAAGTGTTTTGAAAATTATATTTGCTAATGTGTGTCATTGTCAGTACCACAGCACAGTGCCTGGTGCGCATTACATACTTAGTAATGGTGGTCATTGTTTACATTATTTCCTTGTGAACTTTTTTTATGTGGATGATTTTCTGACCTTTAGACTTGTTATTCATATTTTTGGTAGCTTTTTCTGTATTATTGTCTGTCACCATCCTGAAATTTTCTTTGCTTATTAAAGTCTTAGATCCACATGTTACAATAACTGTTTATCTTCGTAGCTCAGGGTTATCTGATAAGGGAGATCACCCACTTCACTCATTCACGCCACAAACATTTACCAAGTGCCTCGTGTGTGCCAGGCCTGTGGGTTATATGGGTGAAACCTGTGTAACCTGTTTTGCTCAGCCCCGTAGCCCCGTGACCTGGCATGGCGTTTGTTGAATGAGTGCAAACAAAGCCCCTGCCCTCAAGTAGCTGAGTATGGCTAGAAAGCCCAGGACGTACCCGGGCTGATCACTCAGACCTAGGACCGGAAGCCCTGCGCCATTACCACCAGTGGTGGCTGAGAGAGCCAGTCACGCCTTTCTCTTCCCAACTCCACGTGTGGTGGCTCGAAGTCAACCACCGTGGGAAGATTTACACCATGGAAATGGGCAAAAGCTACATGTCAGAGCTTTCCTCCTTTTTTTTGAAGAGTCTGGCGTTAAACATTTACCAGCACACCCGCCTGCCTTTCCAACCTCATAACCTATGATTCTCCTGACAAGATGGTTTTTTACAGATGAGGAAGTTGAGGCACAGAGAGTTGAAGGGACTTGCCGGAGGTAACACAGCTGGAAGAGGACAGAGCCAGAATTCAAGGCCAGGCTTACCCTGGCCATCCCCGTGGTTATGGGAAGACACAGCATCTCAGCTTTACCCAGTCCCTGACCTCCAGTCATACTTCTTTCTGCCAATCAACTCTACTGCCAAGTTTTCGTCACGATCATTTCCTTATGTTTTAGGTGCCAAAACTTCCTAGCGTGTTGCCCCAGCCACACTTAGATCATGTCCTTTTCTTCTTAATCGGAACGCTGTGTGTTTGCCTTTGTTCTTGCAGAATTTCGCTAAAGAGTTTGTGATCAGTGATCGGAAGGAGCTGGAGGAAGATTTCATCAAGAGCGAGCTGAAGAAGGCAGGGGGGGCCAATTACGATGCCCAGACAGAGTAACCCCGCGCCCGCCCCCTCCTTGCCAAAGTCATCTGCCTGCTCCCCGGGGAGGGGACCGCCGGCCTCAGCTACCAGCCCACCAGCCCACCAGGCAGAGGAGAAGCCACGAGAGGCAGCGCCCGCCACCCTGTGTCCGCACCCCAATCCCCCTTCCTGCTTCCCTCGCGAACCCTGCCGTGTTCTAGCTCACGAAGCTCATGGAACATCTTTCTTTGATCTGCTTTTTCTTTCTTCCCCCTCTTTTTTGTTCTAAAGAAAAATCATTCCGATGCCCAGGTCCCGCATGTCATCAGACCTGACGTGCCTCCTGCGGTGACCCCTTCCTCTGGCTCAGGCCCCCGCTCGCCGCGGGGGGCCGCTGCCTGCAGCCTCGGAAGCACACTTGTCGCTTTGCTCAGCCTCAGGCCCCCAGCACCGGCTGCAGGTCCCTCGCGCGCCCGCTCAGAGTTGCCGAAGCTGCATGTTCAACAGCGGAGACGGTCTTGCTTGGTGGCCAGAAGTTTAGGTCTGGCTCGGACCGAGTAAGAGGAGATAAAATTTGCCTTAAAACTTGCCCGGCAGGGGCTTTGCCGCATGGTCTGACGCCACCTGTTTCCACCCTTTTGACTGAAATTTCCTTGTGGCTTAGGGAAGAGGCAAAGGTCTGAGTGCAGAGTTGACAGGAGGAATGTTTCAGGGATAACTTCAGGGGCTCCCAAAGTGACAAGAAGTGAGGGACAGAGGCCCAGGGTGGGCAATAGCGATTTAGGTAGACCCGGGAACGGAGCCCTTACTGTCACAGAGGTCCCGCGCGAGCAGCCAGGACGGCGCGGCCGGGGGCTGCCCCTGCACGCGCGGTGACCCGGACGCCTGGGCTTCAGTCCTAGGCCTGCGCCACAGATTCGAAAGAATTTGTTTTGTTTTGTTTCTAAAGAAGGACGAGATTGGCTTGGTTCTTCATGGGCACGTTTTATGTAGTTCTTTCTTTCCTGCTCCTTGCTCATTTCGTCTTGGGGAAGAAATCTGTACTGTATGGGGGTTGTGAAGAACATCTCTGCGCTCAAACAGTTTACAGAAATAAATGTTTTTTGTTTTTCAAAAACCAGTTTGGTTTTCTGATTTGTCATACAAGGTTTTCTTTCTTTAAAAACACAGGCAGTTGTCGTCATATTCAGATTTAAGAGGCATTTGTGGAGCTGCTCGGGGCTTGGCACATTCATATTCAGTAGCTTGTTTAATTCTTAACAACCATAAGAAATAGGTGCCATTTTCATCCCCATTTTATGGAAACTGACGCTCAGAGAAACGAATTCACCCGAGGTTACCCAGGCAGAAAGCGGCAGGGCTGGGGCTTGAGCCCAGGTCTCCTGACGTTCCTGGGGCTGTGGCTTGAGAGGGGAGTGCGGAGGCCCTGGATTTGGGATAGTGACACGACCGCAGGTTGTGATCCTCCTTGAGTGGCTGGAACACTTGCCTCTGTCTTTTTAGGAAAAGCCAAGAGAAAGTGTCTCCTTTGGCTTGGCCGTGACATCCTTTCTGAGGTTGTCCTAGAGCTGAGAAACTGGACTTCCAGTACACCAGATCCGGTGGGAGCTCAGAATCAGGCCAGAGGAGTTTTAAACACACAGACGACTGGGCTCGGAGCAGCTGAGTGTGGGGCAGGGCAGGTGCAGGGAGAGGGCAGAAGCCAAAATCAGAGCAGGAAGGAATCCTACAAGGTGCAGGCAAGGCAAGGCCGCGGCTACACTGCCCAGGGCTTGGGGGCTGAGGGTTGCCACCACCCTCAGCCCCAGCCTGCCCCAGCCACATCTGGGTTCTAATACCTGCTCATCTGTTCACAGCTGTGTGGCTCTAGGCAAGTTGGTTAACCTCTCTGAACCTCAGTTTCCTCATCTGCAAAATGAGCAACAACATTGCCTACTGCATAGGAAGGCTTAAGGAGCGCAGAGGGCATCTGCAAGGGCACAGTGTTGTCACCTCATGCCTGCCACTAGTTCTTGCCAGCTCTGTGGACTTGTGTTTTTTCCTGTACCTAGAAAAGAGGGAGCTAAACTAGGTCTCTTGCTTCCCAGCGTACGAGTTGTAGCTACAGCCAGAGAACTTGGGCTCGTGGGGTATGTTCACGTCGCTCTCATGGACTCCGGCCCCCCAGATCCTCTCTGGAATCCCCTGGTCAGCTGGGCCCTCCCCTGGGCCCACCGCCCACCCTATTCCCTGTCCTGGATAGGAGGTGGCCTAGAAAGAGCGAGGGCCTCTTTCAAATCTGTCCCTAGGCCCGTGGACTCATCCCTGGCCGTGAATTAGGATCCCTGGGGGCTTTGGAAGTACAGATGAGGCCTCCATCCCAGACCTCTGAAACCAGAGTGCCAGACTTGCGCCAACGCCACCTTTTCCTGTCCAGACAGCTGCAGAAGTGGCCTGACCCCAGGCAGGCGGACGGGAGGGGAGGGCTGCGTCTCCCTCCTGTGGGCTCCTCTTGTGAGTGGAATCTTGAAGGGTGGGTGTGGACGGATGTTTCTTGAGCACCTACTGTGTGCCAGACACTGGCCTCATTATGGGATCCAATGGTGAACAAGCTCAGACACAGTCCCTGCCCTCGGGGAGGCTGAGAGTAGCAGGGATGAGGATACTAATCAGCTTTTCCCACTGGTGGGTGCACAGTTACAGACAAGGATAAGTCCCCTTCTGAAAAAAAAGCCCAGGTTTTATAAGAGAAGATTGCAAAGGCCCTGGACCTGGTTGAGGTATCAAGGAGGGCTTCCCTGAGGAAGTGGCACCTGGGATGAGAACTCAGGGAGCAGAGGAGTGAGGCAGGCAAAGGGGGTGAAGGGATGTGAGTGTGGACACAGGCTCCATGAGGGGTGGTCCGGGGCCTGAAGCAGCTTGTCTGTGATGAGGAGTTTGGCTTTAACTCAAAAAAGTACAGCTTGGGCCTTTGCTGAAGGTCTGATGGGATTGTGAGCTCTCCAAAGTCAGAGAAGCTTCACCTCTATCCTCCCATTATCCCCTGGACCTACCACCTAGCAGGTGCCTGGAGCTGTCCCAGTGTGGCCTGCCTCTGCCGTGGCCTGGCTACCCTCTGATTGGACCTTGCTTAGGTACGCTGCGAATTTATTTACTCATTTGACAGCCGTTTCAGTTACTATTGCTGTGTAACAAATTACCCAATGAACCTAAATGGTGTAAAACAGCAACCATTTCCTTTTGTCCTTGATTTTGTGGGGCAGGTATTCAGGAAGGGCTCCGCTGGGCGATTCTTACGGGCAGGGCTGTCTCATTTGGTAGTGGACAGATCAGCTAAGCCGGACGTCCACGCTGGCCCTCTTTGGGGGCTGGCAGCTGCTGCTAGCTGGCATCCGGGAGCTCAACTGGGCTGTGGATCAGAGCATTCACGTGTGGCCCCTCCTGCATGGTGGCCTTGGGGTTGTTGGACTTCTTACATGGCAGCTGGCTTCTCCAAGAGCCAGCGTCCCAACAGAGCCAGGAGGAAGCTGTGTTGCCTTTGCTGACCTGGCCTCAGAAGTCCCATGGCACCATTCCTGCTGTATGCTATTGGGGGCAGTGGTCATAAGCCCCCCAGAGTCAAGGGGAGGGAACAGGGACCCCACCTCTCAATGGGAGGTAAGCCAAGAAAGTTGTGGCCTTTCTTAAAAGCACCACACCTAACTATGACCAGGCACTGTGCTCGGCCCTGGGTACAGGCTGAGCAAACCATCCTATCCTCATGCTCAGGATGAAAGAATAGATAATTAGACTGTCTACCTCTGTGCCCTCCGGGAGACTGCTGCTCCTGGCTGATTGACCCCTGGGGATGCTTCTGTTTCTCAACTTCCCTCCCCCTGGGTGTTTATACCCCAGGGGTTATTTGGGGCTGGAGGAGGGTGGGATCCAGCCCCAGGGAACCGCCCTGGCTGGGAAGAGGTCTCCTGCAGCTCCACTGAGGATGGGCTGTCCTTGGTACAGGCTCCCTGTTCCCCATTTCTTAGTGACACATAGAACAGAGAGAAAAACAGGAACAAGAAAAGGCCAGCACCAGATGACCCAGGAGGAACAGGCGGCCACACAGGCCGTGGCTCAGAACCCAGCTCTGGGCTCAGGCTGGAGGTCTGTGGCTTACCAGCGGGGGATCCCAGGCCAGTTCTATCACCTCTCTGAGCCTCGGTTTCCTCCTCCATAAAATGGGGCCATGATGACAGTACTTACCTCACACATTCATCGTAAGGACTAACTGGGATGAGCCTGGCATGATGTCATCTGCTAATGTGGTGGTGACTCTGTACAGTCCTGGGAGACCTTCCTTGTTCTGGGAAAGTGCTGAGGCTGTGAGCAGCCCTGGCCTAACACTAAGGCAGTGATGGAGCCCTTCTGGTCCTTCTGCCCCCACTGTCAACGCCGCTGCCTGTGACCATTACAGCTCACAAACACCCAAGCAGGCTGACACCAGGATGGGGCTTGATGGAGGTGGGGAGTGTGGCTCTTAGACCCCTGATGGGAGGGGCTGTGGGTGCCAGGGGAAAGGTTCAAATCCCAGCTCCATCATTACAGGCTGTGTGACCTTAGGCAGGATGCTTGGCCTCCCTGAGGAGCACCCACAGCAAGTCAGGCAGCTACGCAAAGTTCAGCAGTTCAGCGGGGCAGGAATGTATCATCCACTTGCAAGGAGGGTCGTCAAATATTTGTGGACAGAAATACAGCCTACCACACTCACCTAGGAAAGGGCTGAGCCAGGATTTGAACCCAGGTGGTGCCGGCTCCAGCACCTTCTCATCAGCCTGTGCTGGGGGATCTCACAGGCATGAAGGAAGGAAAGAGGGAGCTCCAACATTCTGTGCCATGGGCAGCAACGGGCCAATCCTCGCCTGGGTCCCCAGCCGCTGCCTTGGCCAGGATGAGCCCGTGACAGGCAGTCCCCCCAGGCTGCAGGCAGGGTGGAGTGGGGATCACACAGAGAGGAGTAGGGCAGGCAGTAAACCCCCCGTGGCCATGGTGCCCCAACTGCTTGAAGGCCATAGCCAGTCTTCCCCCCAGCTGAGAGGACAGCAAAGGAAAGTTCCGGAGGCATCTCATGGAGGACCACGTGGTGCCTCTGTCCTGGGGGCCTTTTGGACAGGAGGGACTCCGACAATGCTGCCCTCCAAGAAAGACCTGGAAGCGGAATTCGGTCGGGGCAGTTGCCCAAACATTGATTCTCCACGGCTTGGTCAGAACGTGTTGAGTCACGGCCTTAGAAACCCGAATCCCAGAGAAACAGAAGTCAGAGTCTGGCCGACAGCCACGTGAAAATCTGGCCAAAGAACAGGTACAATGTGACCTTTCGCAAGAACTTCAAAGCAGGATAAGGTTAAGACTGGGCCTGCTCCTGGGCGGCACGTGCAGGCATCAGACACAGCTCGAGTGCAGCAAGGGCTCGGGCTCCGACGCAGAAGGAAGGAGCTGCATCTCCCCACAGCCGCGGCGGTTCCCCGGGTGCCACAGAAAGAGTCGCATTAGAGGAGCCCGTCCCTGCTGCCTTCTCTCACGGTCTGGGGAGAGGATCCCCATGGTGCCTATGCGCTTGACCTTCCCCCTGAGAATGGCTTTTAGTTCTGAGGTCCCCCCCAGCCTGGAGCAGCCTGGGACCCTGACAGCCCAGGGGCCTGCGAGAGTCCATTGTTTCTTGGATATAAATAAATGCTTAAGTCATGAAACCAAGAGAAAAACATTTTTAGAGCTTTTTTTTTCTTTCAGGATTATGCCTTATTTTCAAGCCTTTTCTTGCCCATCAGAAAAGTTCATCCGAAATTTAGAAGAGAATTTTACTCCCCAAACTGCAACTGCGTGTCAACCCCCCGCCCCCCCCAAGAGCACCTCACTGCCTGGGACCAAGTTCACACTCCCAGAGGGGCCTGTTTATCTCTCTGGCTGGGACTTTGTCCACCTCCTGCCTCAAGTGCCCCAATCCGGATCCTTCATGTTTCTGAAGGCCCCACTCGCTCCCTCTCGAGGGAGCCTGGTCTCTACTGGCCTGCCTCTTCTAGAAGGCTCCCACACCCTGTGAAGTAGGTGGAAAGGTGCTTCCCAGAGGATACATCCCTGCCCCAGAACCCGTGAACATGATCCTGTTTGAAAAAAGGGTCTTTACACGTATAATTAAGTTAAAGATCATCCTGGATTTAGGGTGGACCCTACATCCCATGACAGGCCTCAGGGGGAGACCCGAAACAGAGGGGAGACAGGAGGGGGTAGGGGGGAGGCCACGTGAGGATGGAGACTGAGTGGGGTGAGGACGCCTGGAGCCCCCAGGAGCTGCAAGAGGCAGGGAGGATCCTCCCCTGGAGCCTCCAGAGGGAGCACGGCCCTGCCGACACCTTGATTTTGGACCTCTGAGCCCCAGAACTGTGACAGAACAAGTTTCTGTTGTGTAAGCCCCCCGGGTTGTGGTCCTTTGCTACGGCAGCCCGAGGGAACTAGTCTACACTTTGCCATTTGCTTCTCCCCGTCCCCCGCTGGCCATGAGCCCCTCCAGGGCAGGGGCTGGGTCCCCAGTGCCTGGCGTGAGGCCTTGCACACAGTGAGTGCCTGGCTTTGTCTGCCTGAGTGCTGGCTCCACCTCCAGCTCTGTCCCCAGTCCTGCCCCTGGAGGGCAGCTGTCCTGTGTGCCTGTCCACCTGTCCAGCTCCTCCACCCCCAGGGGCTTGAACCCCTACTCTGACTCCTTCTCCCTTTTAATCATCCCTGGAGGAGTTTTAAGATGCCACTGGGAGGGGTGCTGAGGAAGCTGGTGTGTGCTCCAGAGCTGGGGCTCTGCCACTCTGTCCCCAGGCGGCAGGTGTGGGACTTTGGCTCCTTCCAGCAGGAGAGGCAGGTGTTGCCCTGAGGCTAATGGCACACAGGGCTCTGGTGAGAACTGGTCTGCAGAGGATCCCCTTCCCCGCTGCAAGCCTGGGGAGGGGGCTGTCCTGCCTGTTCTGGGAACTGGTTTGAGGGAGCTGCCCCTGCAACTGGGGGATGAGGGAATCAACAGGCCCCTTTGAACTGGGGACTGCAGTTGGCCATGGCCTATGTCAGGTAAATCCAGAGAACTCAAGTGGACATTGACAGGCCGTTCTTTGCTCCTTGGCTCGTCCCCAGCAGTTCCCGTGTCTGATGTGACTGCAGAGGACGTGCCAAGATGAGGAGGGTGTGCACAGGTGGGACAATCCGTGATGCTTCTGATAAATCCCCAACATAAAGGTGGCTGTAAAAGGCAACTTACACAGTGATGAGAGAACAGTGATAGCCCTTGGGCTGAATTTCCAAACACAGTCTTGTGGTGTTGGCTATGACCTTATACACATGAGCAGAAGCACATGGAACACGTCAGGGGTGAAGGTGAGGGCCAGAGGCAGGGGGGGTGGCAGGGAAATGCTGAGCGGGGCTCTTGGGTGTCTGTCTGGGTTCACTTAGTCTTGAAAGGTCAGCATCTGTGTAATGAGTAGGTGGGAATTTCTTACAGGATCTTCTCTGTTTTTCTGTCTAGAATACAGAAGTTTAGAAATGCTTTTTTAAACAAACGAGGGAATTCACATGGTGCACCCAGCTCACCTGGAACAGGTGACTTGGTTTAAAGTACACCTGGCGGAAGAATCAGCAGGAAGCTAAGAAACAAAGCAGCAAGGCTCCTCACAGAGGTCCAATCGCGAACAGAGAAACACTGACATGCAGCTTGTTGCTGCTGAACACAAAATTGTTGGTCTGAAAGACCAAGAGGAAGAATGTCCCCAGGCGTCCCCAGTGCCCCCCTGCCGACTGCCTCCCTCAGGACCCAGGGCCCACGGGCTGGGGCCCTCATCTCCTTCCCTGTACCCAGCTCCCCGGGCCTCCTCAGGTGCCCCGCTCCCCACCCTGCTCCCCACCAGCCCGTGGAGAGCCTGGGAACAGGCACGTGCCTCGTGCATCTGTCCAGGTGCCCAGCGCCTGGCCCAGTACCTGCCAACAGTAGGAGCCCAATAACTACCCCTTTAATAAAAGGATGCCAAAAGTGGGCCTGTGCCACAGAGATCTGCAAGCCCTCAATCCCATCTCGAGTATAAACTTCGAGAGCTGTGCTTCTCAAAGCTGTCCCCAGACCTCCTGCAGCAAAACCACCCTGCATAGTCACCAAAATGCAGATTCCTGGGCCCCACTCCAGACCCAGTGAGTCATGATCTTTGGGGATGGGTCCCAGGATCTGCATGTTTAGCAAGTTTATTAGGTGATTCTTAGATACTCTAAAGAGAACATCTTCACAGAGGATGAAGCCTAATCATGCTTTTCTCCAGTGGTCCTTAATGTGTGGTCTGGGGACCCCAGCATTAACATCACCTGGAGGCTTGTGCGAGAGGCAAATCCACAAGCCCCGTCTCAGGCCAGGCGCACCTGGGAGGTAGAGTCAGCGGCTGCGACTCCAGGGTAGGCAGCAATCTGTGTGTAAACACCCGCTCAGGGCCCTGCTGATGCTCCAGCTTGAGAACCACTGCTTTTGACCACAGCCCCACCCTCCTCCTTTTTGCTAGAAAAGAAACTTTGATTCCATTTTAGAAGATTGTTTGAATGAACTTAATTCTTTTATAAGTATTGCATGCCCTCATAAAGTTATTGAGAAAACAGAGATAAAGAAGAGGAAGATAAAAATGACCTCACACCCCACCTCTCAGACGTAACTACCATCGCAGTCGGGGGTGTGGTCCTGCAGACTTTTTAATGCAGCATATACATTTTTATTTTCAAAATTTAAGATTATACTCTGTTGGTATTTTTGTAACCTGCTCTTTTCACTTAGCAGTATATGGTGAACACTTTTTCACATCAGTGAATACTATTCATCATTTTTTTTGGCTTATATTGGACGGCTGTACAGTGATTTATTTAGCTAAACCTCTATGGCTAGATATTTAGAGGGTTGGGATTGGCAAGCTGGTGACACGCACGCTGGGTTTGGCCCCCTGACAGGACAGGACTACACGCACTAGTCTGCGTGAGGTACAATGCACCACTGTGGAGAGCCCGCTCACTTGAACTAACATGCAACTGGTGCCCCGGAGTTGTGCAGTGCAGGACCTGCACAACAGTACCCAGAAGCCCCACCCCAAATTTTGAATTGGTTGCCAACATCCAAAGTTGGAAAGATTTTCACATAAAAATCTACCTTTCAATTATTCTTGATAAATCCAAAGATCCAATAGCCCTTGGTTTATGTTCCTGCAGAGTAACAGGGGGCTAAGGCTGAGTTATGGCTGCCTGTACAGATGGTGGGTGAGGAGGGTGCATGCTCTGGGGCCCTCCAGGGCCCAGCTATCCACTTAATCTGTCTGTCATCCTTTCATTAGCGCCTTTATATTAACTGGTTCCTATAAGCATTTGAGTTTGCCACCCCTCGATGACACTGTTAAATATCTGTTGAAGGAATCATTCCCCAAAGTCACAATAGTCTAGAGACAGAAGATGTATCCTTCGTTTCATTTAAATAGCCCAGATGGGGAGTTGCTATGGCAACTCTGGGGCCATATTGCAGATTGCTTCAGAGAAGATCGCAGAGCATCCTCCAAGCAGCAGCACCCCTCCCCCACCCCAGCCTGCACTCGCTGACTCCATGGGTAGTAACTTCCAGCATGGATGCAGTTCCAGCTGCTATTGAACAGGGAATAAGCAGGAGTGCTTGTAGAACAGAATGTTAGCTCTGAAAGGGAGCACAGGGATCATTTATTACTATAGGTTCTGGTTCCTCCCCAACAAATGATTCCTTTTCTTATTTACCTCCCCATGCATCCTATGTTTTGGAACAATTGTCTCCCAAACAAACTGCATTTAGGGAGGACAGATTTGTTCTCTCATGTAAAAAGAAAATCAAAATGAATAGTGGCAGCCAATGTCATATTGTGGTTAAGTAAATGGGTTCTAATTCTGGCTCTGTCATTCGCTTGCTGTGTGACCTTGGGCAAGTTGCAAAGCCTCTCTGAGCCTTGGTTTTATCACCTTTTAAATGATTATAATAACAATAGTCTGCATCTTATAAGGTTGCTGCAAAATATCTGATGCATGGTAACACGAAGGACTCAGCACAGTGCTTGGCAAACAGCAGCACTCAATGCAGAATGGCTATTAAGATTGTGACTACCAGTAATAACCTGAGTGTCAGCTTAGCAGGAGTTAACCTGTATAGCTGCACTGAGGTTAAAGCAGCAAAACTTGACCCCCACTACTACGGCTGAGGTCATCCTAGAAACAGCCTGGGGAACATGGCAAGGCTCCCCTTGCCGCTGGGCCCGTGAACATGGTATCAGACCTTGTAGCTAGATTCCGCCCATCTCCCAGGCCCCAGTCTGGGTCCTTGACCTCCTGTGGTATAGGCGCTGTCCTGGGTAATGGCTCTTGGTACTCAGCATTCATTCCCAACTCCTTCTAGTGCTGCCAATGCTGAAAAGTTAAAAACGAATTACCCAAACTCTCTTGGAGCTAGGTACTGGGTGCAAATTTGGTTGTGCCAATTAAATGCATTCACATGCGATTTGGAAGACAGGTGGGAGGCAGAAGCCATCTCTCAGTGGCCTGTTTTCTCTTGGCAAGCAAGGTTGTGGGGATACTGGCATCTGGTCTCTAGTTTGCAGGTGTCTACAGGCAGGTGTAGAGGCAGCCATGGGGGCTCCGACCCCTGGATTGCAGCTCTGAGGCTGTGACAGTCCAGAGGCAGCTTTCTGATTCTCTGCCCTCCTGCTTGTGGCAGCTCCCCTGGTAGGTCAGTTCTGCAGCATCTGGGAGTCATTACTGCAGCCTGGAGCCGGCCCCCAGCCAGCCCGTCAGTTTTGTAAGCATCTAATGTCTTGTATTAAATTGTTTTCTGCCTGAAACACTTAGGTAGGGGAGGAAAATTTTTCTTATTCCCTCTACCCGTCTTAGGTTCCTTGGCTGATGCCCTATAAATGAGACTAGCAAAAGACATATTAACAAGAGAAAAACAAATAGAAGCTTATTTATATGTGTATTGCAAGTACACCCAGGAGCATCCACCAATGAGTAACTCAAAGGGGTAGTAAGAACTTGGGCTTATATTACATCTTAACAAAAGAACAATATATCTGTAAGAAGTGACAAGACAAAGGAACAGGGCTGTGAGTTTCTAGGGAAATTGTAAATAGATTGAGAAATTAATGGAAGATAAGGGCTGGTTGGCAAAATTTGTTATGTAGATTCCTCTCTAGCCATCTTGGGCTAATAGGGTTGTCTCTGGTGATTAATTTCTGTCCTTCCTGGTAGAAAGCGGGGTGGGGGTGGGGACACTGCTAGAAATTTATGTCCTGCTTTTTAGGCAAATGGGGGAGGGCAGAGCTTTTCTTGTATCTGCATCTTGACTGTCTTCAGTTCCAAATAATCCTTATGCCAAAGTGTCATGTTTTAGGGTGGCTTAGTCTGCTATCCTCCAGCAGAAATGAGTGGTTTCTACACTGAGCTTCCCATATACCACCTCCCTGGGGCCCAAACCCTGCTGGCTGCCTGGTGTGTGCCTGCCCTGACTCTGCCTCACCAGCTGCATCTTGGTCTGCCTGACTCAGGTCTCACCGCCAATGTAGACAACCCACTTTACACTGCAGCCGCCGGCACAGGGGCAGCTGGGCCCCTCCTAGAGAAGAATAGTATATTGGGTGTGGTCCCAGGTTCTTACCACATTCTGATTTCCAGACCTCTTGCTAGGCAATGAGTGAGCTCAAAAATCACTAAGAAACATTTCAAAACTAAAAATAATGAGTTTGGCTTGAAAACAACTCCTGATGTCGCTGTGAGGCTACCCCAGTCTTCCTTTACATACCTTACAAATTTAGTGGTTACATTGTGGGCTATTTCTTATTTAATGTTTTAGTCTTTTTAAACTACAAAAGTAATACATATTCAATGTAACTAATTTTAATAACACAGCATTATATAAAACAAAATGTGAAAGTTTTCCTTCCCACCTCCCCACCATTGAGGTGCCCACTATTTATAGTTTAGAGTGTCTTCTTCCAGACTCTCTTTTCTTTGTCCATGTGCAAACACACACACATATACAGGCGGGCATAGGTGTAATTTTTTCAATAAAATGAAATTTTATATATGTACATATATAAGTGAAATTGTACGTATGTGTGAAATTATATATGTAATATATGTGTGTATGTGTAGTTTTGCGATTACACCAAAGAAATTGATGTACTTGCAATTGCATCAGTTAATTGTATGTAATTGACAGTGCATCAAGGAAAATGCTCGTATAGATATATCTCATTTTCTTTGAAAGCTCTGAAGTGTTGGAGAATATGGAGGTATCATAGTTTACTTAACTAGTCCTCCATGGCCAGGCATTGTTGTAGTCAGACTTCTATTGTGAACTAAAATTAAATAAAAGGCTTCCCCCCCACCGGCTAACTGAATGGACCCCCTCCTGGCCAAGAGGATATCCTAAAACTAAATTGTCTGCCACCAGGAGGAGGTCAGACATGCCCCACCATGCCCCCCTCCCTTCTTGGAGATATCCTTTGTAACTCATCAACAGGCCTAAGGCTGTTCAAGACAAACCAGCAGGTCCTCAATTTACACAACAAATGTAAGTCCAACTTCTCTCTTATCTAAAACATTCCAAGCCTTTAGACAAAGCTTCATTTTTTTTAACCAGTTACAAGCCAAGGAGTCTTTAAACCCACCTATAACCTGTAAGCACCCCCCTCCTTTTCAGGCCAAACCAATGCATGCCTTCCATGTATTGATTTATTACTTTGCCTGTAACCCCTATCTCCCTAAAATGTATAAAACCAAACTGTAACCCAACCACAGCGAGTCCACTTGCTCAAGGCTTCTTGGGTGTGGCTCTGGGTCATGGTCCTCAAATAAACCCCTTTAAAATTGTTTTACAGAGTTCTGCTTCTTTTCTGTCGACACTATGATGGCCCCAAGTGACCCCCACCCTGTATTAATATGATCCCCTCCCACTGGGTGTGGGAGGGACCTATAAATATGATGAGAAAACACTCTGTGATTAGGGTATGTTACATGGCACTGTTGACTGTAAGAAAGGGAGATTATTCTTGGTGGGCCTGACCTAATCAGGAAAGCCCTCCAAAGGGCTGGGTTCTCTCTGGCCGGCAGATTCAACGTGGGAGAGGGTTTGACCCCAGGGAGATTCTCCATTGCTGAGAGGGGTGGGGGGGGACATGGAAGGGCCTGAGAGAGGCTTCCAGGAGATGAGGGTGACTCCTGGCCAGCGCAATATTGTGACTGTACTGTCATAGAGCCGCAAGGAAATGAATTCTGCTGACAAACTGAGTGGTCAGAAGGGAACCCCAGGCTCAGTGAGACTGCAGCTTGCTGACATCTTGCTCTCTGCCTCGTGACACCCTGAGCACAGCGCCCAGCCATGCCTGTCCTGACTCCTGAACTACAGAACCGTGAAGTCATACCTGGGTGGGTGTTTTTGTGGGAAGGGAAGGGTGTTGTTTTAAGTCACCGACTTTGTCCTAATTTGTTATAGTTAGCTGATAAGGCATTTCAATTGTTTCCAGCTTTTGTTTATTTGCTTGCTTCTAATTAACATTTCCATCTTGAACCTCCTTGCTACACATCTTTATTCTGGAGTTCCAGTGGGATGGGTTTCTACAAGATGTTCGGGCTAACCATTTAGATTATCGTCGTGAATTACCAAATGGCCCCCCTGAAGCCGGTGCCGATTTACACCACCGTTTCCCCTCACCCTTGTCAGTGCTGGGTATTGTTGATCTTCTGTGGGGGGGGGGGGGTGTAAAATACGCATAAGATTTACCATTTTAACTATTTTAAAGTGATTGAGTCAGTGGCATTCAGTACATTCACAATATTGTACAACTTCACCACCACCCCGAAAGGAAACCCCGTAGCTATTAAACAGTCACTCCCCATCCCCTCTCCCCAGTCCCTGGCAACCCCTCATCTGCTTTCTGTCTTTTATTATTAATCTTTTTATTTTTTGCCGATTGGATATACAAATAGGGGCATTTATTTCAAACTGCTCCAATGACAGCATGTGCATCTGGAAGGAAGCGCAGGGGTCTCTCCTGGAGCTCAGACGTCTGTTCCAGTTGCGACTGAACAGCTCCCTGTGGGCACAGACTCTGCCCCCCCTTCCTCCCTGCACCCTGCCTCTGTCGACTCCCACCTCGGCGTCAGCCCCAACTCCTCTGGCTCGAGAACTCAGCATGTCCTCCCTCTTCCCTTCCTTGTCCCCAGGTCCCTGCAACTGTAACTGGGAATGGCCTCTTGTCCTGCCTCCTGCTTAGCTGAGCCCCTCCTCTGGCCCGGGGTTGGCTGAGGAGGCAGGGGCTGAGGAACCAAGTCCTCCGGGGCCAGCGAGTCAGGGACAGAGGGCTGGGGCCCGCACCAGGGAGACAACAGGGAGAGGTGAGGACTGTGGCCCAGAGGAGGGCATGTGCCCTTTGAAAGAGGGCAGCTGCCACCCCCACGCTGATGGTGGCTGTGTGTTCCCAGAGCTTCTCGTTTTCAAAAGAAGTCCCAGATATGGATATTTCATACAGGTGATTGGCATCTCAGCCAAAAAACCACGTTCTCATTGTCCTGGACAACATGGAGAAGCGGGGGTTGGTGAGCAGGGGGCCACGTGCCCCACATGCTGGCTCCTTTGCCAACAGAACAAGAGGTGCAGGGACAGCAGGTCTCCAGGTTGCTGGAGGCTTGAAAGCCGGAGACAGACACGCTTGGCTCCGTCTCCAGGGCCCCTTGCTCCTGCCAGGCCCTTTATAGATTCTAGAACATTCTCTTCAGCTGCCTGAGTCCCTGTGCCTGTTTCCAGGGCACTGCAGAGCGCTGAGGGAGGAGCAAGCCTGCATGTTGCCTTCCCTGGGGCATCTCCCTTTCAGCCAAGCACCCCCACCCTGTGTGCCATGGAGACAGCTCAGGCCTGGGATGGTTCTGGTGGATTTATGGGCGCCCTGAGCAGATGCTGTGGGAGGGCCCTGACCTCCCCGCTGAGTGGATTGTGCTGAGATGGCATTGGGGGCTGGGTTATCACTGGGCAGAGAGAGAGAAAGAAAGAAAACCCGGGCCACAAAGCCCAGCCTTTGGGAGCAGGCTGGGGCGCGCCAGCTGTCAGGGAGGGGACCTGGGGGCGTGCCGGGGGCTCTGTCACACAGAGGGAAACGCTAGCTCTAACAAGCCCTTGGGGGCCTCAAAACCTGGCCCCGGCTTGGGGGTTGCTCTAAAAGGCTCTTCTTGACAATAGCTGTTATGGCCAAAGGTCTGGTCGGTATTAACTTAGGATCTCAGGTTTCGTGTGCACGTGGGAAGGCACCAGCTCTGGGCTTCCCATGGAGCCCACAGCTTAAAGCAGGGGTCCCTGGGCCTCTGTGACACTGCTGAGAAATTGGCTGGGTCGTTCGGGTCAAGAACCCCTCCCACGGGGCTGCCTGGCGTTACGAGGAGGGGCTACCTTTTCAATTGGGGGCCTCCCACGTAGCAAGCATTGCGATGGGAGCTTCGCTTACATCATTCTCATCTGTGAGAGACGCCGCGTTGTTAAGTCATTTTACAGAAGGGGAAACCGAGGCTCAGAGAGGCGAAGCTGCTTGTCTAAGAAGTGGTAGAGCTGGGGTTTGAACCCAAGTCTGTCGGCTGAAAAATCCATGTCCTTGCCTTTCTCTCCCTTCCTCCCTCCTCCTTTCCTCCTCCTCTTTCTTCCTTCCTCCCCCACTCTCTCCCGTAACCTCCAGAACCATCCATCCAATGGCCTCTTTACATGACAAGTGGGATGCTCCGCAGGCCTCTCAAGCTTAACAGGTGGAGATGGGCCAAGCTACCATCACCCTCACCTGGATCCCTGCCACAGTTTTCCAACGTCCCCACCCCGACCCCCCACCCTGCCTCGTCTATCCTCAGCCAGCAGCCAAAGCGATGTTCGCAACACCTAAATGGGATCACCTCCTCCTTCTGCTCAGAACCTGTATGGCTCCCCAGCCATGCAGAGCAAAACACAGAGTCAACGCCATGTGTCAAGGCCCCCTGTGATTGCTGACCCCATTGCCTACCATGCCCCCTTCATGCACTCTGTTCCAGGCTTATGGGCCTCCTCGCTGCGCCTCACACTCACATGGCACAGTCCTGCCCCAGGGCCTTTGCACGACTCCCACTCTACCTGGAGCCTCGCTCTCCACGTTCTCCTGCTTGCTCCCTCGTTCACGCTGCTCTCTGCTCGCTGATGCTGATGCTGATGGCTGCATCCGAGGGCTCGCCCTGGCCCCTGTTCTAAAGCAGCACCCTGCGCTTTCTCTAAGCCCCACGCCAGCGTGTTTCTTCCAGCCCTTATCAGCATTTGACACCACGTGCTTAATTGCTTGTTCATTGCCTGTCTGTCCCCTCCAGAATGTAATCTCCAGTAGAGCAGGGACTTTATTTTGTTCATCGTCATTTCCCCAGCACCAAGAACAACTCCAGGCATGGGGTAGGTACTCAGTAAAACCTGTGAAGAGCATGAATCTGTCTTTGTACCTGTATCCACATCTATCTGCACCCATCTTTGTATCAGTGTCTGTATCCATATAGCCTCGCATTGTTTATTGTTTAAACTCATATGGTTCTGTGACTTTTTTTTCCCACTTACCGGTCTGTTTTGGAGATCTTTGTACTTCACTGCATATAGACTGGTGGTTCTGAACCCCTGGAATTTTACCCCTTAGGGAACACTTGGCAATGTCTGGGCACATTTTTGGTTGTCACACCAAGGGAAGGTAGTACTCCTAAAACCTGGTGGTAGAGGCAAGGGATGCTGCTAACATCTTACCATGCACAGCACAGGCCCCACCATGAAGAATCATCTAGCCCAAACGTCAGTTGTGCCGATGTTGAGAAGCTCTGATACAGACATAGCATTCTTTTTTTACGGTGACAGATTCCATAGAGTAAATGTACCATAATTTAACAACTCACCTATTGATGAACATTTAGGCCATTTACAATTCTTTACCACTGTGAACAATGCTGCAAGGAACATCCGCGCACCAACATCCCTGCCTCTGTGCACAGGGGCAGGTGTTTCCTGAGGACAGACACTCAGCCAAGGGCACGTACCTTTGAAACAGGGAGAGAACATGCCGAGTCACCCTCCAAACAGGCTGTACCAAAGTACACTTCCAACACAGCTTGGCAAGGGTGCCAACTTCTCCACCTGCCCTGCGGGCAAGCCCTTCTCTCAGCACAGTACACCCAGCTGGAGGGAGACAGGAGGGCTTGTCCTAAGAACAGAGCAAAGACAACCCGCGTTTGCTCTTTCTCGGAGCAAGCTCCTCACCATGCCTCTCTGTGACAGTTCAGATCCCACTCTGCCACTTACCAGTTGTTCCACCTCTCTGTGCCTCAGTTTCTCCATCTGTAAAACGGAGCTAACAATAGCAGTCCAAGCTCAAGGATTGTTGGGAAGATAAGTTAATATGTGCAAAGACCCTCAGGCCTGCTAAGCACTCCATGAACATGGGCTATTACCGTATGACATTCTTTAAAGACAGCTGTTTGCATCACTTATAACGCTGAAAAATTGGAAGCAGCCGATGTCCCGTGGTAAGGGAAAGACCTAGTGCTTTACGGGGCCCCCACTAAGCAGTGTGACAACCAGGCTTTAAAAATGATTCCAGGGGAGTTTGTATATTCAGGGCAACTTGGATCTATGATCCTGGGTTGCAAATAAAAATTTTAAAAAATAAAAATGATTCCACGACTCAGACTCAGGGGTCAGCAAGGGGGTGAGGACAAGGGAGAACAGCCCTGATGGAACAAAAATACTGAATTCACCAAGGAAGTGCCCCAAAGAGGCTTTTGAACCAGAAGGGGGTCAATTATCCTAAAGTGCCACGACTATGAGTTTTCCGCTGCTTCATAAGCTCATGGGGTGTAGTTATAGAGAAATCAAGTTTCATTTTTGCCCATTTAGAACAAAACGATCCTGGGACTCCGCAGCACAGAGGAAATGCCTGGAATATGCAAAATAGAGGAGGCGTAAGCAGCCCTGACCCCGGGCTCCCAGCCTCTCTGCCCTCCATCTGCTTTATTTTCTTCCCAGGAGTGGTCTCCTGCTGGGATGATCTGCTTCTGTGCTCACTTGCCCGCTGCAGGCCTCTGCCATCGAATGTGGGCTCTGGGGACGGCTTCATGCGCTTCCTTCCCTTGTCTGTTCCCAGCACCTCGGAGGGCGCCTGGGACATCGTGGGCACTCAGAAGACAGGTGTTCCTGTTTCTGTCATAAAATATTGGCCATGTGACCATGACCAGGAAAGAATGTGGGGAAAACTCCAAATGGTATGTTGCTTCAGCTTCATGGCGTACAAACTGGGCAAAACTGAGATGGGTTGTATGTGGGATTCTCCAAAGGCCAAACTCACAATTTCACTGGCTATTTGTATGGAAGTAAAAAGAATCTTTAATAAACCCAAAAGGGGATGGGGGACGGCAGGGGCAAGGGCACCAGGTGAGCAGGGAGGTGGTGTGAGTGCCATTTGTGATAAATGTTTCCCCTTGGGGACACCTGGCAGGGAGGACCTGTCCACACATCTCAAATGCTCTGGGAACCCCTAGGAATCCATCCTAAGGACAGGACTAGACAGCTATTTAATTATTCACGATTCACACTGGTTTTCAGTGTTTTTTAAAAAAAGTTAATGCCAGAGGCCATTTCATTGGTTTCTCAGGTTTCCCTCTGAAACACTGCATCTGGGCTCTGGTTTCAGAGTTTCTGATTTCAACCCCGGGATGACCCTGTGGCCCCGTTACCTTTTGGGTGGCAAGTGTTGGCACAGCCTCTTGTCGATGGCCAACGTGGACCTTTGTGACCCCATCTTCCACCTGAGGAGCGTGCACTCGGAACAGCCAGGCTGCTTGCCCAATATGCAGCACGAAGTGTTAGAACTGCCACTTGAAAAGCTGTCTGACCTCAAAACCTGCACTTTTTCACATGAAATGATGTCTCATTGTCCCAGGAGCCTTTAAGAATCAAGTCCCTTCCCAAGATGAGAAAAGTCAGAGAGGCAAAGGCATACATTAACCGGGAGAGAAGGTCCCTGTGTAGAGAGAACACCAGCTGGGGACGCCAGGCTCTGGCCCTGGTTCTGCCTGGGACAAGCCAGGTGGCCCTGGGACAGTCCCTCTCCTTCTGTGGCTCTCAGTGTCCCCAGGATTAGGTCAATGTTCGCAAAAGGTGACGGATATGAGATGGGTGATTTGTGCGGTGATTTCAGGGTATACAGAGGAACAGTAGTTATTTTAATTGCTATGTAATTATTGGAATGATTAAAACCTGCAAGAACAGAAGCTAACACTTCTGCCAGCAGTTCTGACACTGAAGCATGCACAGAACCACTGCAGGGCTCACTAAAGCACAGATTTCCAGGCCTACTCCTAGCATTTCTGACTCAGCAGGTCTGAGCGGGGCCCAGGAATCTGCATTTCTAACAAGTCCTCAGGTGGCACTGGTGGTGCTGGTCCCAGGACCCCACTTTGAGAACCACTGACTAACATAATACTTAGCATGTGCTGTGTGCTCGCATGGCGCTGGAGCCAGCTCAAACTGGCTTGTGAGAGCCATTTGTGTCCCTCCCTCCCTAGCTCCACATTTGGTGACCTCTCATTGGTTGCTTGAAATCTGCCTTGATGGAAGAATTTACACCGGGGGAATTGGAAACCAACAAATGCTACAAATTAGGCCTTACCTCAGAGCTGGCTGTTGAACATTTACCAGCATACCACTGCATGCCCGGAGCTGTTCCAGGAACTCTACATACATCAACTCATTTAATCCTTTCAACTTTTAACTCTATGTGAAACATGCTATTATTATACTTGTTCTACAGATGGGGAAACTGAGGCCCAGGAAGTTTAACTTGCCCACGTCACATAGCTGTAGAGGACCTGGGCTTTAAACCTGGACATTTTGGATTCACTGTCTGTGTTGTTAACTACCGAACTATACAGCTCATGAAAACCCTATTTCATGGATATTAGTGCTGAGAGTAAAGCTAAGAGGGGAAAAAAAACCCACAGTAGGTTGATTTCAAAAAATAAGAACTAAATAATAGTACTGCTGTATTGCAGATGACAGAGGTCACTCAGATGGCAGATAGGCTGGCTGGAGATTCTTTATAGGGGAAAGGTGTGCCCTCCTTTGGAGAAAGGATTCCAGAGCTCTTTCACAATGGTAGACGTTCATACAAGTTGACAAGCTGGGCCTTGTGTCAGAAGAGCAGTGCTCGACAAGCAGGGGACTCTTGGGGACCAATGTGTGCAGATGATGTTTCTAGATGTCTAAGTTGGATGTTATGGCTTCAACTTTTAAGCAGGGACGCCAGCTCAAACTTGTCCCAGCATTTGGTTCTACACACATTCTGTCATGACCATATCAACATGTAGATAGAAAACAAGGAGATTTAAAAAATCTACTGCAGGAAGTGCCTGGAAATGGGAAGGTCTGTCAAGGTGGCCTTGAATGAAGAAGTCTGTGAGATGCTGTGTGCTCTGAGTCCTTCTGGCTCTGAGCTGGTTTGCAAGGCCCTTGTAAGTGTGGGCTTGTCCATGGGGGGAGTTCCCGTGTCACACCACGGTGACAGCAAAGGCAGAAGCAGGCCAGTGTTGGTGGCACACCTTGGATGTGCTGGGCGTTCTGTGTGTCTTAACTACTTATGTTCACATTGTGAGCATATCTCCGTCTGACTGAGGCTTGGGGAGGCTAAACAGAGAAACCCAGAAGTCAAACTCAGGACACTCTGACCCCAGAATTCCTGACCCTGATAGCTGACTATTCTATCATACCTCCCCTCCATCTGCTGGAGGCATTGTCAGCCTGTTCAAAGACAAAAGACCAACTCGTTCATTCATTCAGCAAATAGTCACTATGCTCATTCTACATGCCAGGCTTTGTGCTGGGTGCTGGGCTGGCAGAAGGAAACAGTGTAGGCACAGACAACACGTAAAACATAAGTCAACACACAACGTCTTTATATTTAGTGCCGTGAGAGAAACAATAAGCTTGGTGGTGTGATGAGGTTGTAGGGTGTGTGGGGAGAGGTGGGGGCGCCTACTTCAATAATGTGGTCTTGAAAAGCTGTGTGGAATGATGAAGTCTAACAGAAATCTGAAGGCTGATGAGGCGTCGTCCGTGGACGATCTGGAGGCCTCCAGGGAGAACTGTAGTGGGCTGAGTCATGGCCCCTCCGATGTCCAGGTCCTAACCCCTGGAGTCTGTGCGTGTTACTTTCTATGGCCAAAGGCACTCTGCAGGTGTGATTAAGTTCAGGGTCTTGAGATGGGAGGATTAGCCTGGCCTTAAATGTAATCACAAGCGTCCTTGTCAGAGGGAGACAGAGGGAGATTGGATGACAGAAGTAGGAGATGGCATGATGGAAGCAGGATGTTGAAGTGATGGGGCTGTGAGCCAAGGAATGCCAGTGGCCTCTGGAAGTCAGAAGAGACAAGGAGTGGATTCTCCCCTGGAACCTCCAAAAGGAGCCAGCTGGGCCCGTACCCTGGTTTTAGCCCCATACAACTCATGTCAGACTCTGACCTCTGGAACTATAACAGAATGGATTTGTGTAGTTTTAGGCCACTAGGCTTGTGGTTACTTGTTACAACCATGTGCAGTAAAGGATTAACCTTGCCCAAAGAGAGATTTGGCCTTTGTCCTGGGAGGTAATTTTGAGGCCCTTGAACCATTACCTGCTTGACGAGTGTCCGTGTTTACCTGGGGCCTTGGGCCACACCGTATAGTCCGTGCTAATGATGTGATTTACGGTGGGGGCTCGGGCCTCGTGGTGTCAACCTGACCTCTGCAGGGGCTAGAGGCTGAGGATGTGACCAGGCCCCGATGGAAACTCTGGACACCGAGACTTGGGTGAGCTTCCCTGTTTGGCAATACTCCTGGCATATTGTTGCTCACATCAGCGCTGGAAGAATGAAGTGCTGTCTGCGTGGCTCCGCTGGGAGAGCTCATACCCGATTTCTCCTGAACTCGGTCCTCTGCACCTTTTCCCTTTGCTGATTTTAATCTGTACCTTTTCGTTGTAATTCACTGTATGACGAGTATAATGGCTTTTCTGAGTTCTGTGAGTCTTTCCAGCAAATTTTCAAACTTGGGGGTTGTCTTGGGAATGCCCAGACTTGCAATTTGTGTCAGGAGTGAGGTGGTCTTGGGACTCCCAACTTAGCAAGCAGCAACAGGAAGCTGATACAATGAGCCAAGGCCCTGTGGTGGCAAAGCCGTCGTATGTGCTGGGAGCTCTCACAAAGCCAGTGTGGTTAGAACACAGAGAGTGTTGGCCGTGGGGAGACAGGGACAGCGTGTCTCCAGCACTGGCCAGGGTGTGGGCTCGTCCACCCACTTTGATGTCTAGTTTCCCTGGCGGCTACCTCTGCTGGAGATGGAGGACTCAGACCATTAAACACAGACTCGTCCCCTCCCTGCCTGGCTGTAGCCCTGAAATCCCATGCTCTGGGATTCTCCCTGGGCGCCTCTCAGAACTGATTCTACACTGGCAGAAGATGTTCACAGTGAGTCAACTTCACACAGCTTATCCGCCAGCCTTGTCTCGCTGTAAAGGGATATTTGCTCATTCTGGTGGGTTTGATTTAGCCTGTGGTATTCCGAGGTAGCATGAGCCTGAATCCCCATGCTGCCCCTCAGGGTGCTACAATCTCACTATGAGACTCTAGGCAGAACTTCAGGGCCTGGGGCTCCTCTGGGTCTGGGCAGGTTGAGACATCAATTGTGTCAGCAGGAACCACGCACAGCGCCACGCTTTGGGAGCACCCACCACGTCCTGGGCAGCACCGAGAGCCTCCCACATCACCCATTTGTCCTCACAGCCACTTTTTGGGGCGAGTGGCTACTCTTCCCATTTCACAGAGTGCTAGGATTACAGGTGTGAGCCACCACGCCCAGCCGTAACAAGAGATTTCAACACATGGGGAAGGCCAAGGCACACAGCTGCTTTTGGAATTTTATTAGGGAGATCTGCCCACTCAAAGGAAGTTGTGATTGACTTTTTTTGAAAACGAGGAAGCTAAGAAAACATTGTCTTTAGCAGGAGGAATAATATGCTCCTTTCTAGGCTATTTTTCAAGTCCTGGTGTGGGGGGAAGCCAGCTCTCTGGTGTTACTTCAACACGCAATGCCTTTGAGGTGCAGAAGTTTGGGTCTATGCTGCCCAGACCATTAGTTCTCAGTCCCTTCAGATATGAGCCCCAGTTTAATGTAAAAAATGGGTGCGATTGTTAGAGCTGTCAGGAACCACCTGGGCAAGCTCAAGGGAGCTATGGCAAGGTCCACGGCCGACTCATGCGACCAAGGGCAGCGAGGCCTCGGGGGAGTCAGAACCGATGGAGACGCTGGTGTAGCCTTCCTCCGTCTTCGGTCACTGCCACCTGCTTTCATCTCCTCTCTCCACGTGGTAGAGGAGCACGTTAAAGTGTGAGTCACAAGTGCAGATGCACAGTCTTGGGGAGGTGCAGTCTCGACCACCCCTGGTCCACCGTGAGAGGTGCTGGGTGTCGAGATGCAGATGCCATCGTCTGCAGGGGCCAGGCAGGCGGGTGGAGCAGGTGCAACTCTGGCAAATTGAGAGGTTGTGTCCCCCACCCCGCCCAAGGTAACTGAGCAGGGCAGATGGAGCCAGCCTTCTCTTACTGCACGGGAACCAGGGCTGGGTTTTCTAGAGTTTATGATTTTTCAAGAGACAACAGAACTTTGGACCTTTTTAATGTTAAGAGTTTGTCACACTTGCTTTTGTCATTGTAAATTATTAAAGTATAACATCCATGCCAAAAAAGTGCCTCCAATCTAAAGTGTAAAGCGAGGTAGATTTTTTTCAAACTGAACGAACCATGTAACCAGCATCTAGATCAAGAAACAGGCCGATAGCCCCCGCATTCCCCACCCCTCCCCTGCCCACTGTCACTGCCTCAAAGTCCAGCCCCTACTCCCTTTCCCAGAGGGGACCACTGCCTTGACCTCTAACACCTGAGCTCAGCTTTGCTGGTTCGTATTGTGTCTGGCTACTTTCTCTCCCCATCATGTTTGAAATCCATACAAGCTTTGGGTGTAGTTGTAAATCACTCATACTCAATTTCTGTATAGCTTTTCATGGTGTGAATACACCACAATTTATTTATCCATTCTACGGTGATGGGCATTTGGATGGTTTCTTCTTTGGGGCTATTATAAACAGAGCTGCTATGAACATTCTAGCCAGGTGTGGGACAGTCCCTGCCTTTTGGTGTACACACGTACGTGTTTCTATTGAATATATCCTAGGAGTGGAATTACCGGGTCAGAGGGAGGTGAGTGTCCAGAGAAAGGTGGATTTTTATCTGAAATCTTCCTGTTTTATAGGGACAGAAACCAATGCACATTTTTTTTAAACAACAAGGATTCAGCCAAGCAAAACATTCCTCAGGCAGGTTAGACCTGCTGGTGGCCAGGCTGCAACCTTTAGTCTAGATTAGACTTTTTTTCCTCTATTAGCCCTACTAGCCTATGATTAGTTTCATTTGCTTTATTTTGCTTTTTAAAATTTTATAATTTTCATTATAGAAGATCTATAACCACATTATAGAAAATTCAGTAAATGGAGAAAAGGAAAAAAAAAAATCAATAGATTTCAGTCCCCAAAGCAAACACAGTATCTTTGTATATCTTGTTCTAGTGCTTTTTTCCTGTGTATACATATTTCTTAATAAACTTGCAATATTGTGCCACATAAATTATATAAACTGCCTTTGGACTTACTCATTTTTGCGTTTGCATGTTATTACATGGCCTTCATATCAACTATGGTCGGTTTTAGATTCTTTTAATTTTCTGAGTAGGGAAAACAACTCCTGTATTTCTATTTTAGACTTATTATTAAATCTATAAATAAAAGGCTGCTGGTAAGAGAGCATTTTCCCCTATAATAATGAGGCATAAAGAATGTGGTTTTAAGAGCATGGAGTCTGCAGCCACACTACCTGGATTTAGAATCCCAGCTCTACTCATTCTCTGCTGGGTCTCAGTTTGGTTTATCTGGAAAATGGGGATAAAAACCAGCACCTGGCTCATAGGCTGTTGTGAGGATTAAATGAGGTGATACATGTAATGTGCTCAGAACGGGGCTTGGAATTTTGTGTCTGGCTTCTTTCGTCTGTATTACGTTTATGAAAGACAGCCACGTTGTTGTGTGCGCTTGGAAGTCATTCTTTTTTTCTGTGTGGTTTTCCATCATATGGATAGACAACGTTTATTGTACCATGCTACTGCTGGTGGGCCTTTGGGTGGTTTCCAATGTGGGGCTATTGTGAACAGTGCTGCTAAGAACATTCTAGTTCAAGTCCTCACTCTGTACACATCCCTGTTGGGTGTGTACTGAGCAGTGGAAATGCTGGATTATGGTACATGTGTATGGTTCAGCCTTAGTGAAGACTCTGAAATGCTTAGAAAAATGTTTATTTAATGTTCTTTACTGAGTCAAAGAATCAGGGTGATGGATAAGTTGAAATAATAGTTACAGACAGGGCTGGCCTCATGGGCAATTATCTCCCAGTGCAGTGGCCGAGGGCCCTGTGCTCGGAAGGGCCGGTGCTTGGGACTTAGTGCTCTGTGGTTGCCGTCTTGAAATTCCTCATACTTTTACCAATAGGAAAATGGGGCCTGTCCTTCCCCCCCACTCTCACTCCCGGGCAGTGGCATCAGCAGAAGGCCTGGCTGGCATTTATGGCGGGGGTGTTGGCCGTCCCCTGGGGCCGGCATGAAGGGGCAGTGGGGGACGCAGCCCTGAAGGGGCCAAGGGGTCTCCTGCAGCTGGGTAGCCCGAGGCTGGTGAGCAGCTGTTTCACAGAGGGAGAAGCTCATGAAACCATCATGAGGTGGCCATTCATAATGCATGAGAGGTCGGGCAGGGGCGCCGCGCTGGACACAGGGCCTTTGTTCCCTGCAAGGACTATGGGAGCACTTTACTCATGATCGCCTCAGAGAGGAAGGAAGCAAAGAAGATTTATCTCCCTGAGTCTAATCGGCTTCCTTGGGAGAGGCGGCTATCTGTCCCTCGCAAACCTCTGAGTGCTCACGAGAGAATTCTTTGGGGTGAGTAACAAAGAGTCAGACTTTGAAGGGTGGAAGGTATATAGCTTGCTTGCAGAGTCTTAGAAAATAAACATCGTGTGTGAGAGAGAGAGAGAAGCTTGCTCCTGACCAGTCTTCGTCACAGCTATCTGTACTGTTCACCCTCCCAGCCTCCTTGTGAAAGAGTTTTGCTTGTTTATTTGCTTTGGTTTGGTTTGTTTTTAAGCAGGAGGAGAAAGAAAATGACAAGAGAGGATAGGATTTTCCCTCAGCCTCCAGGGCAAGTCAGTAGCTCAGCTAGAAATGGGCTTGAGGCCAAAGGTCAACTAATCAATCACCAAACGCACTTTGAGGGCCTCATTCCTAGAAGGGGGCTCCCGGGGAGAGAGCAGGAGATGGCTAAGCTGTGAATTCAGGGCTGCTGCAGCAGGGGCACTGCTGAATATGCCTCCCGGGAAGTTTCAAGGCAAATTTGTTTTTTGCCAACTGCTGACTGTTTTCTGCTTCCACATGGAGGCCGTGTTGGCTCCTGCCCCCTTCCCCAGAGCTGACTGGACACCTGACCCAAGCTGGGCCAGTCAGATTCTCTGTCCCATGGAATTGCCATTGGGACTGATGTCTGGGACAGAGGAGATGAAGCCTTGGCTGGGGCAGGCGTCCATGTTGTCTGTCTCAGAGAGAGAACAAGACAGAGGCGCAGAAATGAAAGCTCAAGGAGAGAGAGAGAGAGAGAGAGAGAGAGAGAGAGAGAGAGAGAGAGAGAGAGACCATCTGGCTTCCCTTTGGTTTTCCAGGCGCTGCTTCCAGCCCTGCGAGGCCCAACCACATTCTTACCTTTGGGTTCTCTGAGACACCCCCTGGTCCTTCCAGTAAATCTCCTCTTGATAATTCAAGTGACCAGAACGGCTTTATGTAAGACCAGCTACAGAAATGTGGGGGTTTAACGCAAAAGGAAATGGAGGGGCCCTTTGTTGAAAAGTTTTTCAGAATTTCAATATGGCAACAGCAAAACATGAAATAAAGCATGGACCCCTCCTAAGCTTGGGGCCCTGTCCAACTGTGTAGCTCGCACACCCATGAAGCTGGCCCTGGGTTTATGTCACCCGCAACCAAGAGAACCTTGAGCAAGACTGACCTGATTGGAAAGGTGATCTTCCCACTCAAAAGAAAGACATTTCCCTCGCAAACCTCTGAGTGCTCGCGAGAGAATTCTTTGGGATGAGTAACAAAGAGTCAGACTTTGAAGGGTGGGAAATATATAGCTTGCTTGCAGAGACTTAGAAAATAAACATCGTGTGTGTGAGCGAGAGAGAAGCTCAAATTCTTCCTAGAACTACATGCAGCCATAGGCATTGAAACCTCAGAGGACAGAAAAAGTCCAAGATGACTAAGTAAAAGGAAAGAAAAGGCATTCCTGGGGCAGGTGACTAAGCAGAGAGCCCTGGGTGGATGGGGGCTGGGAGCAAATCCCATGCTACTGGTGCAGGTGCAGATGGAGTCTGAGGTCCAGGGAGGAACGGTCCTCGGGCAGACAGTACAGCCCGAGAATCCGAAAGGGACTAACCCAGGTGCATGACAACGAAGAAGGGGAGATCAGGGCATGGAGAGTGCTTTCTCCTCACCAGAGCAGCCGAGGGGCCCAGTAAGCAGCACAGCGAGAAGGGCTGGGAAGGACCCCTGGCACCTCTCGGGGATGTGCTCATACATCTGTAGTTTGCTGCCTGTTATGTTTAATTAACTGTGGAATTATCGGAATCCTGTTCTCATTCTCATGGTGGTTTCAAATATCCCCATGCAATCCTTTATAACTCTCTAGTTAAAAAAAGAAGAAGAAACCCTCTTTGCTTTTTGGATTGGATAAAGCCTATCTGTGTGTGGCAGCCAAGCTGCTGGGGCTCAGAGTGGATGGGGAGACGTCAGCGGTGTCCACACAGAGGGCTCCCTTGGCTGGCTTGTTTCCACCCAGGTCAGGAGCATATGGCACCTGGGCACAGCACCGGGGGCTGATGGGGCACAGGGGTGTCTTGGGAGCAGCCTCCCCCGCCCCCTGCCTTCCTCTAGATTATCATTAGGCTATCAGCTGGGACCATGCTGAGCCCACAACCCTGTGTCATGTCACCTCCTCGGGTGGCCATCCATCCTGCCCATGAGTCAGTAGGTTCCCATTGAAGGCCATCTGGCAACAATTTGGAACCCACCTACTTGGATTAAATGTCAAGAAAATCATGAGAGACCTTGTCAGCTGTCTCTGACACCCAGGTTCACTGTATCTGTGGCATTTTCCTGGTTTACTGCGTTTTGTAGCATGTTGAATATAAGGTTGAGCTGGCACGATGCTCTTAGTATAGCGGGGGATCAGGCTTAGGTTGTGGACAGGTCACATTGGAGTCACAGCACTTCCACTGAATGGCTTGGGAAAGTCATTTGACTTCTCTGAGCTTCATTTTTCCTCAGCTGTAAAATGAGAATAACAATATTTCCTTATCTCCCAAAGTTGCTATAAGAATTAAAGGAGATAATTTTGATAAAGTTACCTGGCATGTAGTGATGCAAATTATTATTATTATTAATCCATGCTGGTTCCTGGTGAACACTAACTATTTCTTTTCCCAGGTCCTCCACTTAATAATCAATTCTGAAGTCTTGCCTGGGGTTAGCATTAAACTAATTTGTTAATTATACCTGAAATAATATAATTTTCCACAACTCTTTACAGATCAGAACTAGCCTAGTATTTCAGGCTTGCACACAATAGGCGCATAAGCAGAGGTTGTTAAGGAGACAGCCACGTTCTGTAATGAATGCCAGAGCATCTGCTAAAGGCAATATTACTCAGTTAGCAAATACTGGTAGAATGCATGCATGAATTCAGCCATTAAAATTTATGTTATGATATTAAGTGAAAAAAAGAATAGAAAATTGTATAATTCTGTGTTATTTCATTTTGTATCACAAGATTATAATTAAGATGTGTAAATGTTCACAGGTTAAAAAAAGGAAAGAAAGGAGGGCAATTTGCAGAGGTGCTAGGAGTGGCTGTATTGTAGCAGTATGTACATGGACGTGCAGATGAAAGTCAGCACTGCAGGCCCGAGACTGCTCTCTTTCGGGAGATCTGCTTGCTAGGTTGGGCCTTGGCTGGCATCTGGGAACTTGGCACCTGAACTCTTTCCTAAACGACAAAGGTGTTTCACTGTGCCTAGAGCACAAACAACATAGCTCATGCTAACCACCTGCTTTCCTTCTGGGAGTCTGGGATTTGGTACGTGCTAAGCAGAGGGTGCTTAGGTGACCAGGAGAACTCCTGGGTGCTGAGTCTGTGATGGGCTTCCCTGGACAGAACCATTGCAGACATGTGGCTGCATTTTTGTTGTTAGGGGAAGAGTGCGCTCTGCGTGACCCTTCATGGGGAAGGGAGTGCATAAGGGAGCCTCATGCACATGCCTGCAGACTCACCTGTGTGGTTTCCCCTTTCCATCTGGCTGTGTATCCTTACTACATTGCCGTAAACAAATCTGAGTCATGAATACAACTACCTGTATATGCTACAGCCTGTGAATTCTTCTAGCAAATCTATGAATGTGGGGGTGGTCTTAGGGACTCCTCGCACAATGTGCGTGTGTGAGTGTGTGTGTGTGATTCCTTGTTTCTCTCTTCTGGAAGGTGGTTATATTACTTTCATAAGGAAAAAATAAACACAATTCTAAATTTTGCTCAATGAACAGGCAGCCCTGACGTTATTGCAGTAATAAGATCCCGTTCCTGGTGCAGCACCCTCGGCGACAGTTCCTAGCAACTGCTTAACTGTCCAGTTTCCTTCCCGCATGGGCCCTTGGCTCTAACGTGCCTTCCGCTGAGACCGTCAGAATCCACCACCACCCCTCTTCCTACTGGGCGGAGGGCAGGAAGCGGCTGGGACATCCTGGAGCCAAGGTCCTGCCCCTGGAAGGGAACTGCATGTGGATGTGACAAGACACAAAAACCCCCAAATATAGATATGAGATCTTGTGCAGCATCCTTGTGCACTTTCAGAAGTGGGCCCAGGTTCCTCAGCTGTCCTGGGGAATTCCTCTCAGGAAAGCTGAGGCGATTGGTCAATCTTTTCCAGAAAGGTCACTGCTTGTACTATATTCACTGTCCCGCTGACTGCCCCGGCTAAGCTTGTGAACAGAGAGTCAGAATGGAGGGATTTCAGCAAGCACAGTCCTTCAGCAAGAGGACACTGCCAAAAACGCAAACCCGGCAGCCAAGATTGCCCATAAATTTGCAACTTGGTAATGTTTTTTGTGTTTCTTTGTTCAGGTTCTAATTTGTCTGCTCGGAGGGTGCGTTTGTGTGGAGTATCACGACTGGCCCAGGGTGGCCTTGCTCCCGTGGGGACGCTGCCACGTCTCCCCACCTGTGGAAGTGATGAGTGGGTGAGGGAGTGAATGAGTGGGCACGTGTGGCTCCCAGAAACGCAGCAAACCTGACCCGGGATCCCAAACTGCAGCAGGCTTGGTGCCAAAGGGAGCAGAGTGTATGTAGCAGAGAGAACAGGCTGTGGCGTCAGACACGCTTCGTACCCACTCCTGCCTTGGCCACAGTGGACTTGCGCAAGTCACGTATGGGACCCCTCTGAGCATCTGTATCCTTGTCTGTAACATGGTGACAATCGTTTCTACTTCAAGGGGCACTGAAGGATGAAACACGATGATGGGTATAAAGTGCAGGCACTTGGGCAGTTCCTCAGGGTGAGGGCGTGTTGGGGGGAGGGAGGAGGGTAGAGTTTCTACCTCCCTGTGGGGCAGAAAGGAGAGGGGGAGGGAATTAACCTTTATGGAAATCAATAATGGACCAGGAACTTTACATTTTATTTAATCCAAACAGGAATCCTTTTGAGGCAGAGTTAGGCTTCTCAAAAATTTAATGTGCACACAAATTCTTCAAGGATCTTGTTAAAATGCAGACTTTGGTTTGGCAGGCCTGGGGTTGGGGGTTGAGATCCTGTGTTTCTGACAAGCTTGAGGGTGAGGCAGTGCTGCTGGTCCATGACCACACTTTGAATGACAAGAAGGTAGGCAATGCTTACTGTGCCCATTTCACAGATGAGGAAACTGAGGCTCAGTGAGGAAACCCAGTTCTATCTGACTCCAAAGCCCATGCTCTTTCTCCTGTGCTAATAAAGGTTTCTCAGTGGCTGATGACATTCGATGGGCGTGTGACAGGAAGATAAATCAGGCAGCATGGGTCCAAAGCAAAGGGAATGAAGGGGGGACACAGACTCGGAAGTTACCGGAGCAGGTCAGGTGTGAGGTCATACAGCCAGGCACGGGGGTGAGAATAGACAGGTGACAGATTCAGGGAAGCTTTGCAGGCAGAAACTGGGGTGTGTGGGTGAGGATGGGTGTGGATTAGTCAGGGTCTTCAGGAAGGGTGGCAAAGTCATGAAGGGGCCTTTACAGAGGCACAGGTAGGCCACAGGGGACCAAAGCAGGATGGTGAAGCACCCAGCAAGAACCAGCAGGGCAAGGGGAGAGAACAGGGTCGCTGGATCCTATGAGTGAGCACTGCAGCGTGGGGAGAGGTTGGCCTACAGGAGCTGAGGCGGCTGAAGTGGCCTGAGCAAGCCCAGCGTGGACGGCAGTGGGGGTTGGGGGAGGGGCCTCTTTCCTCCCGGCCTCTGAGCTCCTGCGGGCGCTTCCTGCTGGCCAAATCCAAGGGAGTGACCAGATCCTAGAGATCGGCTTCTGGAGCCAGAGGGCAGAGGAGAAAGTTCGAGAATGACGGGGAAGGCTCACAGAAGGTAGTCAGCATGTCCTTGAATCCCAGGACTGCTACTTACTAGATGGGTGGTCTTGGGCCAGACAGTTATCACCTCTGAGCCTTGGTTTCTGTCACTGTGAAGTGGGGCAGATAACAGGGCCTTTCCCACAGAGTTATGCGAACATGCAAAGAGGTAACACACATCACCGGCTCTTGTAATAACCCTGCTGATCAGGAAAGAAGCTTTGGGAAAAGAAAAAGGCTTTTTTTCAGATGTCAAGAGCTGAAGACACAGTGATTCCATTGAAAGTGTCAGCAGCCCAAGCTGGAGTCCTGTTTTCCAAATAAAAAGACCTCCAAGCCCTCCGTAATGTGGTTGAGAACCAGTCCCGGATCACCACCACGATGCCCAAGCAAAGCAGCTGTCTCCATATTTTGATGTTTTAAATAAAACACAGAGACTATGAAAATGCTACTTTATGCAGCTTTGGTTTTATCTGATGACTCTGTTGGAGAAACAGCAGAGTGTTTGCAGTCGACAGGGAGCTGTAAAACTATACCCTGTTCCTGTCTCAATGAAAGACTCTGCCACAGTCCCAGATGTACATCCCAGAAGCCCAGGAGACATCCTGGTGACACCATGTCCAATCCATCACTTGGCCAGCTCACTTCCACGTCCGCCCCTGGGCCAAGCCCCCACTGCTGGTGTCCACTCTTCCCACCTGTTGTCCATACGGCAGTCAGAGTGAGTTTCCCGACATGCAAATCTTAACATGTCACTTCCTGCTGAAACCTATACTGACTTCCCATTGCTCTAAAAACATGGTCCTGCAGGCCTCTCATGAGCTGGTCTCCATGCCTGTCCTGGCTTGCTCTGCACCAACTGACATCTGCTTCCCTCAGTTTCCCACTCAGCCCTCCCTCCTTCCCCAGGCCTTCCCGAAGCCTGGACTGACGTCCCCTCCCTCCCAACTGTCCATCCCCTCCACCCCAGCTCCCAGGTCTTGACTCCTCTTCCTCAGGGCCTCCCTGAGCAGGTGCCAGCCTGCTGTCACACTTTCTCCTGGCCCTGTTGTGTTTTTCTTCTCAGCATTTGTGGCTAAGTGATTATGTGCATGATACATGGTTTGATGGCGTCTGTCCCTTTAGAATGTTCCAGTGGCAGCAGCCACACCCATCTTATCCACCACTCTTTGCCAGTGTGTAGCATGATGCCTGGCATGTAGTAGATGCTGCAGAAACATTTGTCAAATGAATGAATGAGCAAGTGAATAAATGACATAGGCTCCCCTTCTGTCTCTGGTTCCCAAATCTTAACACTCGTGGCTTCGGTGTGGGAGGGGCTGGCCCGAGTTTTCCCTTTGAGGGCAGACACATCGAGGGCTTGGGTGTTGAAATGAGCGAAGCAACCCACAGACACAGCTGTGACCCCTTCATGACTTTTGAAGAAGTCAGTCAGAAATCATAAGCCCCTGTGGTTCGCATGTGGTGGCACTAAGTTAGCTTGGGCAGGTTCTGACCGGGGCTGCACTACCCCCTGCAAATTCACTCCGCCTTTCACAGAGGGGTCAGGGGGTGGTGGTTGTTTGGCAGGCATGTAGAATTGAGCAGAAAGCGACAGAGCGAGGCTTTGCTGAGCCCTTAAGAAGAGCCGGCATTTTTCTGAGACCCTTGCTCATTTGGTACACACAACATGAAATGGGTATCACTGTCCCCATTTTACAGATGGGGAAGCTGAGGCCAGTTAAATAGCTGGCCCCACATCATGTAGCTAGTGGATTTGCAGTCTGGCTCCTGGCCCATGCTCCTTGCCCCTGAGCTCTGCTGCCTCTGGTTAACAGTGAGCACGTTACTGAACTGCCGCGTGTTGCAGGCCCTGGGGAGCTTTGCCCTGCAATTCAGGGAGTTTGATTCTGTGTACAAGCCCAACCTGCTTCTCTTTTCTTTGTGTTTCCTTTCCTTTCTCTGCAGTACAGGGCGGTAGCTAAGTACATCAGTTCTGGAATCAAATGCCCAGGTGTGACTCTCAGCCCAGCCCCTCTTGTGTGATTTTGAGCAGGTCAGTTAGCCTTTCTGTGCCTTGATTTCTTCATGTGTAATATTTGGATAATACCTGAACTTGCTTCATAGAATTTTGGAGAGGATTTTATGAGTCATTGCATGTAAAGGGCTTAGAATAGTGCTTGGCTCATATGTAGTGAGCACGACTGGTGTGCTTGGTATTAATATATTTTAAAAATAACAACAAATCCATATCTGCTCAAAGAACAGAACTTTGTTGGAAGATTTAAAAAATCTGTTCCTGGGTGGCCTGCCAAGCCGTCTGCTCTGCTTAGACTTAGGAGACCTAAGCCACAGTCTCAGCCCTGCCCTTACTAGCTGTCTGCCCCTGGCAAGCTACAGGGGCTGCCTGAGCCTGAGTTTCCAGTCTGTGAAGTCAGGTGTCATCCTTCTGCCCCAGATTCCTAAGGGCATTTAAAGACACCGGCTCAAAAGCAGCAAGCAGCTGAATCTAAGCACCCTTTCTCTTCTCTACGGCCATCTAATCTGAGATTCACACAGGCAGACATCAGAGGCGTCATCATGCTCCTGGGAGCTGGCCACCTGCCACCGCTGGAAAGCCCTCGGGGTCATGACCAACACAGTCTCAAAAGTAGCGGCCACCGTCTTTTCCTGTTTTCCACCTTGTGGGCTGATGAGGGGCTGGAATTGTCATCTCCACCGTGGGATTGATAGGACCTCAGGAACTCTAAGTCCTAACAAAGAGAGCAATATGCTTGTGGTTCTCTGAGGCTTGGACCCGCTTGCCCCTTCTCTGAGGTGTCACATGACTGTCCCAAGTGCGGGGAAGGTCCCCCTTCCTCCGACTGGCTGGGTCAACTGAGGGCGGATTTATGCTTCCCGATGGGGATTTGCACAGAGTCTGCTTAGGCCCTTAGCGTGGCTGGTGCGGCGGCGGAAGGCTGGGCCCGCTGCAGCGGGCTGAGCAAGGAGGTTGCAGAGCAGTGGGAGGGAGAAACCCCTCCGGTCTGCAGCAGAGACACTTCCCTGCACGGGAGGCTGCAGCTGGAGGCCTGACCGCTTGCTGCTGTCTCCGATTTTCAGGGATGGGCTGGGGGAGGGGCGGAGGTCAGGGCTAAACACGGGGCGACCGCCTCAGAGGCAGAGCCTGAAAGCCCGGGCGTCCAATGCTCCTTCCTTAGGTTCTTCTGAGCAAATGGTCAGCATTTTGCTGGACTTTCATGTTTGCATACAGCAAAGGGATGCTTAGTAGTAACGCAAAAGCGAGTTATGAAGGTATTTTAATCATTAAGATGGTGTCCATGGGACAGGGTCAAACATATTAACAAAAAAGTCTGAACGTCCTTCTCTGCCCTTCCCAGACTGGTTGATGAGCAGATGGACTGGCACGATCTCAGGTCCTCACAGGTCTGACCAGGGTACCGGGTTACATGTACATCAGGGAGGGCGCACTGCGAGGTCCAGGACAGTTTGTTATAGTATCTGCAGGAAACAAATACAAGATCCATTCCAGAAAAATGGAGCTTCAGCGCTGGAGGAGGAGATGTAACACCTGTCCCCTGAAGAAGGGGCGGGGCGGATGGAGGGCTAGGAGGGCCCAGCCCGAGAGCACCAGGTGCCCCTTGTTGCCTGTAGCCAGCCCAGGCTTGGGGAGCACCCCGGGCAGTGTCTGGTAAACTTTAATGTGCTCAGGAGTCTCCCGGGATCTTGTTAAAGGTCCGGGCGGGCCTGAGACTGCGTTTCTAGCAGGCTCCGGGTGAGTGATGCTGCTGGTGCCTGGACCACCTCTGAGCAGCCTTAGGGCAGTGTTCCTTCCAGGGGGTTCCCTGGACCACGCATATCAAAGTCACCTGGGATGTAGGTTAAAACTGGGAAAGAGCAGGGCATCATTCCTGACCTGCTGAATCAGACTTTTTGTGACTGAGGCCCAGACATTTGGGAGTTTAGCCACCTCCCCAGGACAGTCTTCTAACTAGTGAGGTTTGAAGTGCTCAGGATCTTCCAGGAGTGAAATACACATGCCGTGTCTCTGTGGGTCTCTGGGGTGATCAGGGCTGAGAAGACAGTGGCTTCTGAAGGAGGCCAAGCCTGCTGTTTATTGGGGTGGGGGGTGCACCCACATTTTTGAACACCTGTACCAAGCCCTGGGCCTTACGTTCACAAGTGTGTTTAATCCTCACAGCAACCCCCGTGAGGCAGGTCGTATTCCTACTTCCGTTTTACAGACAAGGAAACTGAAGCCGAGCGACGAAGCTTCTTACTTAATGCTGGATGCACAGCAGCTGTCTGGCAAGCACGGCTCCCAATTCCACGCCATGTGACCCTGTCCCTTTGCTTGGTCTCAGTATAGTTCTACTCAGGCCAGCGCTGCTCAAACTGTAATGTGCATGTGAATCATCTGGGTAAAATGCAGACTCTGGCTCCCAGGTGGTGCTGATCCTGTTGCCCTTGGACCAGGCATTGGTTAGCACAGGCTTAGGAGCAAGGGCATATCTCCAAATACTCTAAGAGATGAAACCCAAGGCATCTTTCAGGGAGGTGGGGAAAGTCCAGATCTCGGGCAGCGTCCATCCTGTTTTCCAGCCATTTTAACAGCTGGGCCATAGAAACCAGGTTGCCATCTAATTACAGGGCAATTGGCACTTAATAGCCATAACTAGCCTGTTTACTTGCTCAATGTTGATGAGCACCTGCTAGCAGATTTCTTTGAAAACCAAACAGCTGTCCAGGTGCCTGTTGGTCTCCTTAGGCACCTGGTTGGAATTACCTTCTCTAAGCAACTCTGTAGACTCACAGAGTCCTGGGAAATCAGGGTGGTATCGTCGCACGCGGGGTGGAAGGGCCTGGTGGGAGCTCCTCTTACAAAATGATGCCCTTGGGATGTTGGTGGGTGAGCAACTTCTTGGGGGCGAGGGTATGTTTTCAATCCTGTCTCCCTTTTTCCCTTGAAGAGCGGCGTTACAAATCGGCCCACAGTGAAGCTGTTGTAGATCTGCAGCCACATGAGAAAGAAACGTGAGTGTTCTACAAAATGATTCGTTTATTGCTTTTTTAATCTTTTCTAACATCTAGGTGTTAAAATGACTTTACTCTGTGAAACAGAGGCAATGATAAGGGGTATTACCTTTTTTATTCCCTTTAAATGTCCTTAGTTGGTAGAATAAGAAGCAAGCAGTTTTGAATTAGTACCCTAATGTTTTAACTTGCCTGTGAAACCCACAACTCTGGAAACCTCAACATTCGGCCCTGTGTGTATATAAAGATGTACGTCCCAGGGTGTTAAATGCAGTGTTGTGCATAAAAGCAAAAGACGGGAAGCAACTGAAGGGCCGGTCGACAGGAGATTGGCTCCATAAGTTACATATACTCAGACAGTGGCACGTCACGTGGACTTGTGTGAGCTCCGTGATATTGTTGAATGGAGGAAAGAAAGGTGTCCCACTGCAGTCTGTTTCCAGCCTGTTTAAAGGCCGTGGGTAGATGTACACGTGTATTCACAGAACTTTGGAAAAATCTACACGAAACTTCCCGTCAGGGTTGCTCCTGGGGAGCAGGACTGGAGCCTGTGGCGGGAAGGAGGTTTCCCTTTTCTTACGTCCTCTTTCAGACTCTGAAAATGCTACTACCTTCGTGTGTGATGAAGGAAATTCCCAGTTCAGGGGCTATCAATGTAGGATTTTATTTCTTTACACCTCAGTTTAAAGAGAGCTGATCACTCTTAAAATCCCCTTGGGCTGGTACAGAGGCTGCAGAGCCGCCGAGCTAGGGTTCTCTTGCTGAAGCCTGAGTCAGAATCCCGGGACGGCTCCTTAAAACACAGACTGCTGGCCCCACTCCCAGGGTCTCTGACTCAGGAGGTGTGTGCAGGGCATAAATATTTGCATTTTTAACAAGCTCCCCAGTGCTGCTGGTGGTCTGGGACCCCACACTGAGCACCACCTCCATGAGTATTCCAACCCTGGTGCTGGGTATTTCTTTCCCTATAAAGCAACAGGTAGCAGGTGGGGACTCACCTGACCTGCTATTTCATGTTTAACCAGGACAGACAAGCGGTGACTGCAGGCCGGCCCTGGTGGCAGCTTAGCATTACCCAGGGAGTGTTCAAAAGCACCCACACCTGAGCCCTACCCCAGACCCATCACATCAGAACAGAATCTTCACTGTGGGCTCAGCCATGGGTATTTTTGAGAAAACCACAGGTGAACTTTGAATATGGACTGTGCATTCATTTCCTAGGGTAGCTGTAACGAAGTACCACAAACTAGGTGGCTTAAAACAACAGAAATTTGTTTTCTCCTAGTTTTGGAGGCCAGAAGTCTGAAACAAGGTGTCAGCAGGGGTGGTTCCTTCTGCAGCCCCTCTCCTTGGCTTGTAGGTGGCCATCTTTTCCCTGTGTCTCCTCACGTCCCTGCCCTCTATCCACATCTGCCTGTGTGTCCTAATTTCCCCTTTTTATAAGGACACCAGCTGTATTGGATTAGAGGCCCACCCTACCCTCATGTGACCTCATCTTAACTAATCACATCTGCAATGCACCATCTCCAAACACAGTCACAAGTTGAGGTGTACTGGGGGTTAGGACGTCATATGAATTGGGGGGGGCGCAAAATTTAATCCGTAAGACAGGATACAAAGTTTGCTTCTCAAACTGCAATGAGCACATGAATTACTTGGGGACCTTGTTAAGATGCAGACTCTGTAGGTCTAGGGCGGACCCGAGACTGCATTTCTAACCAGAGTCTAGCAACTGAGTATCAGATTATATTCAGAAATTGTTAAATTTTGTTAGGTATGTAACGGTTTTGCAGTTAGAAAAAAGTGTCATTTAAAAAACATCAAATGTATTGAAAGCTGAAATGTCAGATAACTCACTTTCTTCCAAATACTCCAGTGAACAATAGGAAAATATGGTAAAATGTTAACAACTGCCAAATCTAGGTGGTGGGGATAAGAGGATTTGTTTTTATTGGTCTGCCTTTTGGCATGTTTGAAATCTTCCATAATAAAATTAAGAAAAGCTCTCCAGGTGAGTCTAAGGTGTGGGTGGGGGTTGGGCACCTCTGGGACAGGTGATTGGGGGTGGGTCCCTCAAGTTCCCTAACTGCAGGCAGCAGCCTCCTGCGTGTCAGCGTTTCCCTTCTGTTTTCTGACCATGGCTACCTCTGAGCAAGAACCGGGAGGGACAAAGGATGGGGTGGGATTCTTGGATCCCCCTGCCTGGTCCACCTGCTCTGGGTGCCAGGGACAATTTAGGTTTCTAAGCAACATCTAAGCAAAGATGTTTACTGATAATACATCTTTTTTATCTTCACTATTGTGTCATGGGCAAGTCTGTGCCCATGTGTTCTGCTCTCAAGTCCTCTCCCTCCCTCTTGTTATTTAACCCCTTCCTGCCTCCACCCCACCTGCTGGGCTGATGGTGCATCAGCCCCTCCTCGGGGCCAGCCCTCACCCTGGAGGACACGGTCTCTCTGTCCTCCAGGGTCCCCACCCTCAGCACAAAGCCGAGCACATTGCAGACACTCAAGAAATGTGTTGGGTGCAGGAACAATTAATTGTACGTTATCTAAAAGTCTGCTGTACTCCCAAGGAGCCAAGCTCAGGGAGGTTAAATAAGCCATCCAAAGCAGCTCAAATGTCATCTGAACTTCTAAGCCAGTGCTGTGTAATATCCAAATATCGACAAAAGGAATAGAATACAAGCCCCTGGTGCAATTCTAAATTTTCTAGTACATTTTAAAAAGAAGAAAAATGTGACATCAATTGGGGTGACATTAATTTTAATAATTTATTTAACCAATATTGCCAAGATATTTCCACATGTAATCTATATTTTATGATTGCAGAGTAGCATGAAAAATCGTGCGGTGATGGAGTGATTCTGTATCTTGAATACGGGTAGAAATGGAATAGTTCTGTCGCAGTGGTGGTCACACAAATCTACATTCGTGATGAGATGGCAGAATCAGACATGCACATAGCACCAATGTCAGTTTCCTGATTTGGATATTGTGTGACAATTACATGAGACACGACCACAGGGGAAACCAGGTGACAGGTATATGGGACCTCTGGGAATTACCTTTGCAACTTCCCATGAACCTATAATTATTTCAAAATAGTTTAAAGGTTTGAGATATCTTACAATCTTTGGAAAAAAAAAAAAACAAACAATCAAGTCTTTGAGCCCTGGGTTGTACTTCACACTTACAGCCCATTTCAATTCGGACCAGGGCTGACCAGGGCGTTCAAATGCCCAGTAGCCGTGGCGGCCAGTGGCTGCTGTGTTGGACAGCTGTGGCCCTTGCTCTGTTAATCCAGTGCAGCATTCTAGGAGGTGGAACTCCTGGAGGCCTGGGCTGTCTCTCCTGCTTGCTGGTTGGATGGTAGATAAGGTGCTGATCTTAGATAAGTTTCTGCCCTCCTTCGAGCCTGTTTCCTCATCTAGTTTGGTTTGGTTTCCTCCCAGCTCTGGCTGTTTCACTGAAAACCTTCTCTGTTTAGTGGGAACAATAATAGTGCCTACCCCACAGAGTTGCTGTGAGGGTTGGCTGAGATACCACACGTTCAGCACTTAGCACGGGCCTGGCCCGTGGGTTGCTGACTGGTAGCCGACATTTACTGGTATTAACCATATTTGAAATCCAAAACAACTTCATCTGGTTCTGCCTAATGTTACAAAACCTGCTGCCTCTCTGTTACTCTTCCCCAAACAGTATGTTTCTGAGCATCTCTCCTTCTCCTAGGACAACCTCCCTGCATTTAGCTCTGGCACCTAACTCCTGGTTGCCCGATGCCCTGTCCCTTCTGGAAAGGTAGCTAGCTGGCTGCCTGCTGAGAGGCCAGACCTTCTGCAGAGACCCGTGCAAAGCCTGTTGTGAAACTGAGGGCTTCCTTCATGAGCCCTGGGCTGTGCTTTTTCACCATATAAGGTAATCCCTCTGCAGGCCGGGACACAGGTGAGCAGGCAGCCACAGGGGCCTCACTCAGCTAAGCCACAGAGGTTCCTCCAGCTGAGTATGTGCACAGAGGATTTTAGCAACTAGGAGATCTTGACGCCTTTTATGATTTTAAAAGAAGAAAAAGACCTGTGTACCACAAAAGCAGAAACACAGCCTTATGGTAAGAAACAGTGGGTTGAACTCGTGGCAACTCTTACTGCAAAACCAATCTTTGCCAGAAGCCCAGGGTGTAACTAATTCCGCATGGGGGGCTGGTGCACAAAGGAAAGCAAATGTGGGGTTTTGTGTGCCCTGGGGTTACCATGGGGGGTGGTAAGAGAGTAGCTGCAGGAATCAGCTACAGAACTTAAGTCAGAGGGGTTTTTGGATGGGGCATACCCGCTCCCCCTTAGCCTGACAGTACGTATTGGGGTCTTCCCCAACCTCCCCCACCTCATCATGTTTTCCCATGCTGTCCTTGACCCTGTACTGTCTGCAAGGACTTCACCTCTGTCTGCCCCCCGCCTCATCCTGGGTTGGGTCGGGGCCACACATCTGAGGTCGGGGTGGGGAGGTGGCATTTGAGCTGAGGCCTGTGGGCAGAGAGGGAAGACAGTGGGGAAACTTGTTCTACGCAGAATGGAAAGTCCTGCGTGAGGGCTCTGAGCTGGGAAATCGTCTGACCTGGAGGGCGGGCAGTCACGGAAAGGTCGAGTAGGTGGGAGGCGGGATCTGATTTACTTGGGGGAACCGAGGGGGTAAGAGCCACCAGACTGCTGCTCGTTCATTCAGCAACCACTTCTTGGGCACCTGCTGTGGGCCAGGCTGGGCCGCGAGTGGGGGACACAGACAAGATGTCCCTGCTCTCCAGCTCTGTGTCCTGCTGGCGCTCAGAGGACAGAGTGACAGTTTGCCTTGCCTCTCTTGTACCACCTTGCTTTGGTGGCCTCTTCCCAGGTCTGTCTGCCCATCACCCCTACAAGGATACTGGTTTGAAGTTTACTTGGAAGAGTTAAGAGGCGGGAAGAGGCTAGAGCCCCAGGTCACGGTTTTATGCTCGAAACGTGGACAGCCGTGGGCCCCCCCCCTCACATGTGACCAGCGCCCCTGCGTCTCAGCCCACCTTACCCCGACACATGGCTCTCATGGCCAAGGGGACAGGAAATGGTTTTCAGAAGTAAAACAGGCCTTCAAAAACCAGATCCAAAGAGTACAGTACAGAAAGGGAGAGAGAAGGGCAACTTCTCGGTGGAGAAGCCCAACAGCCGCCCTCAGCGGGTGGTTAATGTCGGCACCAGCAGCGGGTGGCGCCGTGGGTGTGGACCCTCAGCAGCATGTGACGAGCAGGGCTCTTCACCTCTGGGGTTTTCCTCCCCCAAGCCCATGACCCCAGTCTAACCGTGAGGAAAACAGCCTGATCCCAACAGTGGGCACTCGGCGAAATCCCTGGGCAGTCCTGGAACCTGCCAAGGCCACCAGAAACAAGGGACGCCTGAGAAGGTGTCACAGCCCAGAGGAGCTGAGGAGACCTGAGGACTAAATGTCACGTGGCATTCTGGATGGGATCCAGAGCAGAGAAAGGACATCAGGTAAAAACTACGGAAATCTGAATAAAGTGCAGACTTCAGTTGCTAATAACATGTCACTGCGGGTTCATTAATGGTGACAGGTGTAGCAGAGTATTGTAAGATGGTAGTGACAGGTGACATGGTGTGGGCTGCACAAGAACTCTATGAGATTCTCAACAGTCTTGTAAACTTAAAACTGTTCTCGAATAATTTCTGTGTAAAAAACCAGGATCGCAGCAATTTATCTTGCAGGGATGGTGAGCGCCACCTTGTGGACACACGGCCACATTCGCTGTGACGACTCTCCCCAGAAAGGAACAATCCCAGGATGGGGACGTTAGGAACCAGTGGCGATTGATTCCGGGCTTGGGAAATGGGATAGACCCACGTCCTGCCGGGCAGCGGCTCCCAATCCACTGGAGGGAGACGACGCAAAGCAGGTAGAGGCCTCCTCGTGACAGCATCTATCTGCACGTTTCCTGGGGTTACAGACTGAGCGCATTTATCCCACTGGAACTGGTCCAAGACAGCCTCCCGGGGCAACCACACAACCCGCTTTATTTCCTGCAGTCCCTCGGACCTGCTCAGCGGGGATGGGAAAACAGGATCAGCCTCTTGCCCCCTATGAAAAGCTCAGACTTTCATGATTTTTTTTCTGTCCATTCTCAGGAAATTAGGTCTTGGGGTCACTTTAGGTTGAAAGCAGTCTCTATTTATGAATTGAATGTGTTTGGTTCTGGAGAATAAAATGTGGATCCTGGCTGGTTGCAGTGGCTCACGCCTGTAATCACAGCACTTTGGGAGCTGTGGCGGGAGGATCGCTTGAGGCCAGGAGTTTGAGACCAGCCTGGGCAACATAGCAAGACCTTGTCTCTACAGAAAATACAAAAATCAGCTGGGCATAGTGGCACATGCCTGTAGTCCCAGCTACTCGGGAGGCTGAGGCAGGAGGATCGCTTGAGCCCAGGAGTCTGAGGTTTCAGTGAGCTATGATGATGCCACTGCACTCTAGCCAGGGTGACAGAGTGAGACCCTGTCTTAAAAAAAAAAAACAAAACAAACAAAACCTGGACCCTGATTTAACATTAGATCTTTCCTGCTCCCTCCGGAGCCCGCTGCAGGAAGTGTGGGTTTTCTTTCTTGCTCCCCTCCCTGCCCCCCACCATGTTTTTGACTGGGATTGACAGATACCATGAGGAAGCCTAGTCAAATTTAAATTTCAGATAGACAATAAATGATTTTTAGTATAATTATGCCTCATGCAGTATTTGGGATTATTTATATTAAGGTTATTTATTATCTGACACTCAGACTTAGCTGGATGTCCTGTGTTTTTATTTTCTGTGTCTGGCAGCCTGACTTCAGACCCCTCCAGGCTTACAGGGGAGGGGGGCAGAAAGTTTCACTCCCCTGGTGTGGTGGTATGTTAGTTTCCCACGCTGCTGCAGCAAGTCACCCACACACGTCATGGCATAAGACATGTGAATGTATTCTCTTACAGTTCTGCAGGTCAAATGTCTAAAATCGAGGGTCAGCTGGATGGCGTTCTGTCTGGAGGCTCTAGAGGAGAACCCCTCCCTTTTCCAGGTTCCCGGACTCCTTCATCTTTAAGCCCACAGCACAGCATCTTCCAGCCACCCCCGCCCCTTTCTCTCCCTTTCTTGCATATCTCCCGGCCCTCCTGCCTTCCTCCACCTTATTAGCATCCCTGTGACTACATGGGGCCCACCTGGGTACTCTCCCCATTTCAAGGTCCTTAACTCAATCACATCTGCAAAGTCCCTCTTGCCAGGTCAGGTAACACATGCATGCACAGGTCCTGGGGATTAGGACATGGACGTCTTTGGGGGCTGTTCTGCCTCCCACAGGTGGTAAACTGTCGTTGGGCCATCTGGGCCTGGCCCATGTTTCACGCTGACTTTGATCTCATGGCTACTTTTGTGTACCCTTTGGAGACCCTCTGCTGGCCCTGACCCAATACAGCACCCCTGGCTGGGTGACACCTTTCATTTGGCTGGCGGCTCCCAATTCACCCTACGCTAAGGCCCCTGAAGCCTCTCACAGCTGGGTTTCTGTTGCCCTGTGGAGGGTCCCCTTCTGTGATGAGAACAGGCTGCTGTGCCCACCTGTCCCAGATCCCCCACCTCTGACCTGCTGGGTGGCAGAGCATCCACTTCCCAGGAACAAACCCTGCTGTGCTGCCCCAGCCCCTTAGCTGCCTTACATGTGACACTTTAGGGTTCCCTGGATGGTTCCAGAGATGGTCAGTCAGGGGCATGGAGCATGTGGGAAAGAGAGAGTGGACACCAGCTGTAGCTGGTGCCTGGTGGGTGGCTCAGCCCTTCTGTGGAAGTGTCAAAGTTGGAACTTGGAAAACCTGGTAGGGGTGTCATTAGCAGCGGTACCACTGCAAATGGCAGGACCAGTGTGGTCTGGACCTCTGGGAGCAAAGGAGGTCTCAATGCCCAAAGTCAGCATAAAAGACAAGAGGTGGCACCTAGGGGGTAGCTGGAACATACACAGGCTTCCTAGGGAGCAGTAACTGGTGGAAATAGCACAGTGTTAGCCAGGCATGGTGGAGCGTGCCTATAGTCCTAGCTACTGGAGAGACTGAGACAAGGGTAGGGTGAGGTGGGCGGATCCCTTGAGCCCAAGAGTTTGAGGTTGCGTTGAGCTATAATCACACCAGTCACTTTAGCCTGGGTGACAAAGAGAGACCCTGTCTCAAGAAAAAAGCATGATGGATATATATATTTTTAAAAGTCTCAGTTCATACGCAAATTGCAGGTAATACAAATTTTCCCCGTTAGGAAGTCTCCGAGCCGGTGAACGGAAGGGATTGTGAGCTATTTCTTTTATGGCCACAGGGTGGCGCCACTCCACTAGCTGGCAGGTGGCATCTCTCCACATTCGCTCCCATTTCACGCTCCAGCCCCTGAGGCTGCAGCTCAGCGGCCACTGCTGCCACCCCAACCCCCATGTGCCTCGGCCTTCAGGAAACTGCCTCTTTGTCTAAAATGCAACTGCCTCAGATATTCCTGAAAATAAACACAAAAGGCTTATGTGTGCACGAAGTCTGAAGTCCAGTGTCTCGGGCATCAGGAACCTTGGCTGCAGGTGACGGAAGCCAAACTTGAGCGAGCTGAGGGGAAGAACTGGGTTATTCACCTGTGTCATTGGCGCCCAGGAGGGTAGGGGAGGCTGGGCTTTGAGACGCGTCACTCCAGTAGATCTGCCCCGGCACGTTGGCCTCAGTGCTCAGACTGATTTCTCCATGGGCCCAGGCCTTGTGTGTGTCGTCAGCCAGGCCTGCCACCCTCAGGCGGGAAGGGCTTCTGGGTTTGTCCCAACTTAAACAGCCAGGGGGTGTCTGGTTGGTGGGGAGTGTGGGTGGCCAGCTAGCCCCACACAGCTGGTTTTGGGGCCAAGGAGCTCCCCAGAGGCTGGTGCAGCTGGGTGGGCAGATGACAGGTCTGTCATCCTGTGCCCCCAAACCCATGTGTCAGGCTGCAACATCAGCCTTCTCTGTTGTTGGCTGGAATTCATTGGCTGAGTGTGGTCATGCTGACTGCAGCGCTCTGCTTGGCAGGTACTACGCTGCTGAGTAATCAGGCCTGCTGGAGTCAAAGTGAAGTCACTGCAAGTGGTCACCCTGTTCTTTCCTTCTTGCAACAGATATTTATGGCCACCTACCAGGTGCCAGGCACTTGGCTGTGTGCTAAGGATACAGGAGCAAACCAGGCAGGCATGTTTATTAGGAGTCTACATTCTAGGGGGGAAAGCAGAAAACAAATACAGTGAAATAAAAAGATGGCAGAGAGCAGCAAGTGCCCAGAATGCAGATCAGAGAGCCACCAGGGTGGGGAAGGCAGATGGGGCCTCCTGCAGGGGTGAAGGCAGGACTTTCTGGGGAAGATGTTTGGAGGGCCAGGCCACACCTGGAGGGTGCTCTTCCTGAGTAGGAGTGAGGCAAGAGAGGGCTTGTCTCGCTCTAGGTGCCACAGAAGGGCCAGGCGGCTGGAGTGTACTGAGGGACAGCAGAGCAGCCCCAGAGGAGATTAGAAACCAGGCAAGGCCTTGTGAACCACAGCAAGAAGCCTTTGAAGGGTTTCAGAAGTGGGGTAGTGTGACTTGCTGTGCACTGGGAAAGGTGGCTCTGGTGGCTGCACTGGGGAGGGAGCCAGGGTGGCAGCAGGGGCTGGGTAGGAGGCCCCAGGGTGGTCCAGGTGGGGCACATGAGTGGGACCCTGTGGTGGCGTGGGAGAGGAATGAGGACCCTCTTCCCCACCACTGTCTTACACCAGCTATGAAGTCCTGTGCTGCCATCATCTCACAGAGTGGTTGTTAGTAGTTGGAGTCCCTGTCCCCAGGGCTCCACTGGGTTGGAGGACAGCCTGTGCTCATGTCACCTTCCTTTCTGCAGTGAGTTAGCATCTCGGGACCAAGCCCAGCCCAAGACTTATTCTGAAATGAGTTCTTCCCTGAAAGCTCTTGGGTCCTTCCTGCATGTACAATGCCCACTGCGGGCTGACTCAACGGGGCCTCTGGAAACTGGGGTTCAGTCCTCCTGTTCTGGAAAAATGATTGTGGAACCACTGAACCAGGTGACTTCCGCAGCAGCAGGTGTGCTGCAGAGGAAAGGGCCCTGGACTTGGAGTCAGGAGTCCCTGCACTCCAGCTGTGTGTCCCTGGAAAAGTCACTTCTCTGAATCCCCGTTTCTACGTGATGGGGGTAATGCCTCCTTTCCAGGGCTGTTGTGAATGTGGCACTGGATTCTGATTATGGACAGACTTGGAAAGGTAGTAGACCCTTGATGTGCAAGAAAGAAAAATGTGTGGATGGCCTCTGAGTTTCTTCAAGCCTAGAGATTGCTGTTTCCCCTTCAGATCCCATCTGTTTTCTTGCTGACAGCCTCTTACCCCGAAAGCCTCACTGTTCTTGTTTTTTTCCTTATCCATAGCCACATCCTCCCTAACCACCCCTCTCCCCTCAATTTAATCAACATCATCATCCAGCAAGTGGGGACTGAGTGATGGACATGCATGCTGAGGGCAGGGACTCCGCTCACTGCTGGGTCACCCCTGCCTGGCATGTAGTAGGTGTGCAATATGTGTCTGCAAACTATAAAGACAAATGCTGCCCTGTGGGCCTTAGTTGTCCTAGGCGCATCAGCCTGAAACCACCAGGATCGATCCTGTAGTCTGACAAAATCAGGTTTGTTAGCTTGTGGCACTGGGGGACCCTGGGCAGCTCACCTGATGAGAGTTTTCATAGGATTTTGCGGAGAGGTGGAGTTCGGGTGAAGTTAGAGGTGGCATTGTTCCGACAGGCTGAGAGCAAGGCTGCGAGGGAGGGGCCAGCATCAGGTCTGGACCTCAGAGTGGACCCAACTCCGGCTTCCTTGGGAGCCACCAAGTTAAGAGAGCCATGGAATGTCATGTCTAGAAACTGCTTATGTGGTGCTCTTCACCCGGCTTGGGAACCCAGGCTGCTTCTGTGTCAAAGGGCCTGAAACACCCCAAAGTTTCTGCTAATCAATGATCTTAGAGAGCAAAGTTCTCAGTGAGTAGGAAAGTAGTTGTTGCTAAAAGAAGGGGATGGTTAAGGTACCTGACAGCTACTGCGGTGTGTGCTTGAGAAATACCGGTCCTTGTTAGTGTTGCAGCTGGTTTTATCCAGGTCTGTCATTCCAGATTGATGAATGGCCAAGCAGGTGGATTTTTACAGTTCAGGCTGATACTATTTCTCAGTCCAACGGGCAAGATGGGTATCTGTGATTCAGTGTGCCAGTGCAGGGGATGGACTGCAGGAAGCCAGGGAAGGAGGGTACTACTGCAGTCTAGCCTGGACCACCGGGTCCTGAGAAGACGGGGGAGGGGTACGGGGGGGGGGAAGTGGGCAGATGCAGGCCATATCCTGGAGGCAAAACAGACTTAGTAAGGAACCAAACACGGGACAGAGGGAGGAGGCATCCAGAATGGCTCCAGGTCTCTGACTCAGGCCATGGGAGGTGGTGGTGATGTGTGTTGAGGTAGGAAGTAAATAGGAGAAGCAGTTTTGGGGGAAGAAGCTGAGCTTGAGGTGCTGGTTGAATAGCCTCATAGAGATGCCGGATAAACAAGCGGACACTTGGCATCAGAGTCCAGGCTAGAAAACCGGCCAGATGGGCAGGTCTGGGGATCAGCACCGTGGACAGGTGGGAACTGGTCACGAGAAGGGATGTGACGAGAAGGATGTCATCTCAGGGAGAATGCATGGGGTAGAGAGGGGAACAGGAAGAAGCGTGAGGAGCTCCAGCGGGGCAGAAGCCAACAAAGAGTGGAAACTACCTGGGAGAGAGACAGAGAGAACCCGGAACGAGTGTCCTAGAAGCCCAGGAATAGAGCTCCAATGGGGCAGGAATGCCAAGTGTCAAACGCTGCATGTATGGACTGAAGGTGTCCGTGGGACTTAGGGACAGGGTCCCTGGGACTAGGTTTTGGCAGTTTGAGAAATGAGCTAAAAGATGAAGACATGGAGGGTGGAGTGGGGGGGGGTGGGCACTAGCTGAAGAAGGGGCTGCGGGGGTCAAGGTGAGTCTATTTACCAAGACTGGAGAGGCTGGGGCACGTTCAACCCCGCTGGGCAGGAACTGGCAGTCGGGGAGGTCGGCGGACAGGAGCAGGGGTGGGGAGGGGCCGTCCGAAGCGCCAGGCTGGCACCCGTAGGTGGGTCGGGGGAGTCAGGAGAGCTGCCCGGACGTGAGCCACAGCGCGGCCTCAGCCTTGGAGGTCTCGCAGCGGGGTCCCTGGGGGTCACCCTCCTTCCCTCTGGTGCACTTAACCCCAGGGCCCACCTGTCTCCCAGCTCCTCCCACAACCCCTACTCTGCCGCAGCCCCAGCACCCCCTGCTAGGCCAGGCCCGGGGGGGGGGGCCTCTGGGCATCATCAGCCACTCCCGCTGCAGCCTCCACAGTCGCCCAGGAATCTGCCTGGCAGACCCCGGCCCACCCCGCCCACTCCTACCCTGCCCGGGCCCCGCCCCACTCATCCCGCCACACCCGGCCCCGCCCCAGCCCTGCCCCAGACCTGTCCCAGCCCTTCCCCACTCATCCCACCCGCCCCTGCCCCCGCCCCTGCCCCAGCCTCTGCCTCAGCCCCGGGCGACTCACCCTGCCCTGGTCCGGACCAGTCCGCGCCCCCGGAGGTGCATTGCCATTGGCTGATTGTTTGTCTTGGGCTCCGCCCCTCGGCTTCCGCTTCCGCGATTGGGGCAAATAAGTGCTTGTCAGCGGTGTTGCCCGGCGACGGGGCAGGGGCGCTCCCGAGGGAAACCCCTGGGCTGCCGGTCGCCACCGGACCGAAGGCGGGTTTGGGGTCGGGGCCGGGCGGAGGGCGGCGGGCCAGGGCCGCGGGGACCTGAGCGGGAGGGCGAGCCGTGTCCGGGCGGCCTGCGCCGGCCCTGCCTGGCTGCCCACACCTCTCGGGGCGGGGGAGCGGGGAGGGGGAGCCCAGACTCGCCGCGCCGTCCGCTGTTCTGTGGTGAGGACGGGAGCGTGGGGCGGTGCCTTCCCCGGGTCCAGGCCAGCCGTCCCCAAGGGAGGCCCGGAGTGCGCGCCGGTGTGGACGCGGGAGGAAGCGCTGCCGGTGCGGAGGCCACTGGGGTGTGTGCTGGGGGGGCTCAGCCCAGGGCCGTGGAGCCCTGGTACGGTTCCCACGCCGACGCCGCCTGGGGCCAGGCCGGCCTGCGGCCGAGCAGGACAGGTCGCCTTCGGGCCGCGGAGCTCCGTGCCCGGGCTCGGACTGCCCCTTTGCGGAGGGGCCGCGGGGCTGTGGGGCCTGCACGGGACGCGGAGCCCGTGTGTCCGGGTGAGGCCGTCGGAATCCCCCGAGAAGGGGGGTCCGAGGGTCCCCGTCGTGGCTCTGAGCATGATGGTGCCTCGGAGGTAGAGGGGCGGGGGTTGGCGGGCCAGCGTGGAAGGAACCCGCAGTGACAGGAGCCAGCCCGAGAGCTGTGAGAGGGAGTTGACTCCGCCGTCCTGGGACCCCTGTAGGAACTTAGACCTGCCCGGTTTTGCTTACGTCGTAACTGCAGCGCCGGGGGCCCCTGAGCCGAGGGGCTAGCCTTGTGGACGTCAGAGTCCTTCGGGGTGGGCCTTCCTGTTCTGCCCTGCGTCCCGCATCCTTGGGAGCCGGGGTTTCTCTCCTCCAGCCCTTCTGACATCTGGGGCTGGATAATCCCTCGTAGCAGGGGCGGTCCTGGGCGCTGGAGGTTATTTAGCAGCATCTCTGGCCTCTACCTGCTAGACGCCAGCAGCACTCCTCTCCCTAGTTGTGACAACCAAAGATATCTCCAGTCATTGCCAAGTGGCTCCTGGGGGACAAAACTACCCCCAGTTGAGATCCAGTGGTACAAGCAATCTTAATGTGCCCTCTTAAAATATTAGTAACATTGAGGTGCATCCTCTGAGAAAACTTGTTACAGGTAAACCTAGAGAAGTCTTGAGGCTAGCGTAGGTTATATCATGTACAACTTGCCAGGAAAAAGACTGTCCCACGTAGCAAGGTATGCTCATGAAAGTTCCATGACATAGAGAAAACTTTTCAGGGACTGAAAATTCAGGAACTTGCATTTGGAGAGAAATAAGTGATGCAGGGGGTGTCCCAGTGAGGGAGGAAAGCCCCCTGAACTTGCCAGGTGGGTTCTTGGCTTCACTGAAAGAATTCCAAAATGAGCCAGGAAAGTTTTATTGAGCCAGAGACAGACAGCAGATCCTACTCCGCAGACGGTAGGTAGGGGTCGTCTCCCAAGCAGGAGGGGGACCCCTTATGGGGCAATGGCAACATTTTTAAATGTTCAGAAACCCCGCACGTGACAAGCATTGTCTTGAGGTCAGGCCATGAAAGTTAATCATAAACTGCTGTCACAGAAAGGTAAGCACAAATAGTTTGTAGGGTATCCAGTTTAGTAATTCATCCTCCCTCAGGTGGTCCTGGGTGGCGACTTGCCAGCCTTCTTGTTCAGGGTGGTCAGGGTCTGGTATCGGTCAAAGTGGCTGTGCTCAGCCTCTCCAGCCTGCCTTCTCTGCCTTCTCCCTACGTTATAAGGACACGTCAGAGGCCTTCATTTCCTCCTCAAAATCGATTAAAGAGATTTCTGGCCTGATTAAAGAGATCGAGACTAGGATAGATAAATTTTAGAACACTTTGTACCATTGCTATTTCTTAATCTTGCCATGCAGAGGGTTCTTTAAAAGGAGACACATGGTCTTTGGGGCTGTTCTGAGTCACGTCCCTTCACCGGTGGCACTAAGAATGGTGACACAGGGGACAGGGCTGTGTTCTTAGTGGCTGCCCATCCTCCTGCTGCTCATTGACTCCAGCCCCGTGGCTCCTACTGGGGGTTCCTGCACGCCCTCCTCCCTCCTACTTGAAAAACTGGTGTTGCTGGCATTGCTCTGCTTCCTAACCTGGTGTCCTGGTACTGCCCTGTGCACACCCCCGTGCTGCTGGTCTGCTCCACTTCCGTACATTTCTGCGTTCCTGCCCATTGGTGGCTTGCTCAGCCCTGTTCTGTTCTTGTGGCAGTCTGGGGCCCCAGTGAGGGTAGGTGAGGCTGTGCCATGTTGTTGTTTTCAGACAACAGTGGAGGGGCCTGTTTCCAGTGGAGCAGGTGATGGCTGGGGGAGGCAGGCCAGGGCCCCCTTCTTCCAGCCCCTCCCACCCTTCCCCACGTGCCCCATATCCCACCCTTGCCAAACCTCGCCACACTGATCCAGTGTTCTCACCTGTGCCTTTGTGCATGCTGTTCCCACTTCCTATGTGAACCACCCATGGGTCCCTGCAAAGCCAACCAGGATGTGTCCTTTGGCACATGTTCCACTCTTGACTCCTGGTGTTCCCATACCCCCCGATCCACACCGATCCCTGTGCCCTTGTGTCTGTCTCCCCTGTTAGACTGGAAGCTCCTGCAGGGCAAGGCCTCATGCAGGCTTCTCAGTGTCTGCCTGCTTTCTCTGATGGGGCCTGGCCCAGGAGACAGGTTATTTATTGAATGAATGATGTCAGGAAGGCCAGTGTCCTGGAGGAGGTGGGCCTTGTGACCTCTTAGGGGCACAACCCCTGGATACACTGATGCCTCCATCAAGGAGTATGTGGAAGCTTCTGAGAAGTTGGCAACCTTTTAGCCCCAGGCTGTATCCCCCTAGTAGAGTAATTCCTTGGTTTTGAGCAGCAAGGAAGTTTTCCCAGGATTTTGGGAATCTGAGTGCAGCATTAAAATGGCCTTGTCTGTTAAAGGGGCTGGAGAAGGCGCTGACTGAGATCCCAGCCTTGCTGTCAGCCTTCCTCGGTGGTGTCTGGGCTTCCCTTCCCTTGTGTGCACTCCTGCTGTGGTTGGGCACTGGTGGGCCGTGGGATGCCCGGATGATGGTGTCCTGGATCGCATACCTGAGCAGGACAAGTGGTATGTGGTAGAGCAGGTGGCACTGATCTGATCCATGGGGCTGCTGATGGAGAGGGGCACAAGCCCTGTGGGGACCAGTGTGGGGGGAGCTTGGGCTGCGTCTCAGGCCCCGGGCCAGGCTGGCCTCCTGGAATTTGCGTATGGGGCATCCACAAGGCGGTAGGAGAATGAGCTGCATCCACCTGGGAGGCTGGCAAGAGAATGGATACACATCCATTTGACACATGGTTCCTGGTGCCTGCTGTGTACCCAGTTGCCAGGCATGTGGCCATGGAGCAGAGTCCCTTTTGTGACTGACAGATCTGAGTGGCCAGTCAGTCAGGGACCAAGGAAGAGTTGTGGTGGGGTGTTGGGTACTATCTGTGTAATAAGAAGATGGGGGTGCAGGGTCTACTCCTGGATGGGGTCCTCAGGGGCCTTGGGGGACCCAAGGAGGTGACGTATGACCAGAGAGAGAGAGTGAAGGAACAAGCTGTGGCCACTTGGTGGAGCAGCATCAGAGACAGTGGGCCTGGTGTGTGCAGATGCCACAGTGACCAAGTTCATGTTTAGGGAGCAGCAGGACGGCCGGAGCCCTAAGCAGAGTGAGGAGGAGCAGCTTGTGCTGCATCTCAGGGCAATAGTTCTAGGAAAAGTCAGGAACGCCGAGTGGTCTTGGAAGCCAAAGGCTGAATAGGATAGTGAGGGGCTCGAGTGGGAAAGGCCCCCTGAGCCAGGAGCAGTGAGGAAGCTGCTCACTCTGATGTCCTGAGTGGACCCACGGCCCTCAAGGCCGGCCTTGAAGCCTGCCTGGGGTGGGCACAGCCATCAGCCGTCCTCAAGGGCCCAGCCCTGGCAGGAAGCTGTGCTTTCCCTCCTAGGCTTCAGGACGCCTTCATCTCCAGCCATTTTGGTGAGTCATGGCGTTCTCGCGTCACGTACCCTAAGGTTTTCTAGAAGGATTGAAAAAGTGTGATGTTTTTAGGAGGAAGGCCCTACACAATTCACTAGGGTGTGTTTTTGTGGGTTTTTTGTTTTTGTTTTTGAGACAGGGTCTTACTCTATTGCCTGCGCAGGAGTGCAGTGGCATCATCATAGCTCACTGCAACCTCCAACTCCTGGACTAAAGCATCCACCTGCCTCAGCCTCCCAGAGTGCTGGGACAACAGGCGTGCACCACTGTGCCTGGCCTAGGGTGCATTTTTATGCACTTGTCACTTACAGGATTTCAGCAGAATAACAAGATGGGGGCATGGGGCAAGTATGTGATAAAGTTTTTGGTGACTTGGTAAATTAACACAGATTTTGAGAAAATCTTGAATTTTCCCAGTTGGGAGGGGGTGGAATATGAACCTAAAAACACTTCTGGCTGAAGTTGTCGTGACTTACTGGTGATATATGTAAAGCTGTGACCGTTGCGGGTTTTCAGATTGTGCACAACATCACTCAGGGTCACTGTGACAGAACAAAGAAAAAGCAAGACCAGCCTTCACAGGCAAAAATAAAACCTCTGTGCAAGCACCCCAAACAACCCAATATCCCTTTCTCATAAGCATGAATAATGTTTGCTTCCTAATTATGACATTAGTCTCTCTCTGTGCCTCCTGCATCTTAGATAAAGATTAAGACACCCGGTCACTGAATTGTACCCAATCCAGAGCGAACCCGCCCTTCTTTGGCCCTCCCCCAGCCTGAGACAGGCCTGACCCTGGTACCAAGTCCCTCCTCATGCCCACACCTCTTCCCAAGGCCCTCCAGGCTTCCTCGCTGCGTAAGATGTGAATGCAGCTGTGGCCGTGGGTGTGTTCTGCTGGTCTTTAGCCAGGGAACATTCACATTTTCTATTGTAATTTCTCCTGGGCATTGTGTTAGGACACTTACTAATGCTTCTGGCAGGGGTATGTGATTGATAGGTGGAATATGTTAACTGCAGAGTCAATAATGTTAGGAACCTCTTTCTCCCTGTGCTTTGTCCTCTCTCCTACCCCTCTCCAGAATCAGTGAGTATTTAAAAATCAAATTATGATGGCTTATCTCCTAATTGAGCCCTACATGGTGATGATGTTTCTTGGGGCTTAGGTATAGATAGTTTGGTCCACCTGGTATCCTCTTAGAAGAGTTGTTGAAGAGGGGGAGTCTGCTTGGGTGTTGCTACTTGGGCTGTGCCCCTGGAGGGAGCAGACTTGGCTGGTGCAGCCCCTCTGTTTCAGAGATGAGGACAGCCTTGTGCTGCTGCACGTTGAGCCTGGGGCTGGAGGTTTTCCCTCTTGGCTCCTCTGCTGCTGAGAAACTTGAGGAGCAGAAGCACTGAGGTCAGACAGGGCATGAGCGACAGCCCCAAACTGGGTGGGCAAAGCCCCCACTCCCAGACTGCTTCTGCAAGGTGCCTCTCAGCCCCTCCAGGGAGCCCTCCCAGGAAGCCCCCCACTGAGGCTGCGCATTCATGGGGCACATTAGCAGTGAAGCCTGTCAAGGGCAGGTCCTCCTGCAAGGATGACTATAATTAAAAAAACAAGATGGAAAAATAACAAGTGTTAACAAGGATGTAGAGAGATCGAAGCCGCATGCTTTGTTGGTGGGAGTGTAAAATGGAAAACAGCGTGGCACAGGGGTGGGGAACCTGCGGCCTTCTAGGTCCTTAAGTGCGGCCTTTTGATTGAATCCAAATTTTACAGAACAAATCCTCTTATTTTTATTAATACATTTTTGTTCATCTTTTATTTTAAAAATGAATGTACTTAAAATACCAAAGAATAAAATAAGTTTCAACGAAATAATCCTCCCAGATTGACCGGCACAATTAGGACATTAGTAAGCCATAAGGGCTAAATTGACGGCTGCTATGCTCATGATTTAGGTCAAACTCCCCTGCCTGACTGGTGCCACTACCGCACGAAGCTGGCTGTAGAGAGTTTATGGGGGTCGAGTATGCCAGTGTGTTATCAGCTTTTGACAACGGTGCACTGTGTTTCTGTTTGAAGTGGAATTTGTGAATAGTTGCACAGCTCGACAGTATTTTGTAATTCTGTCTGCTTAACAGCAGACAAAGAAGAAGACCAAGGGAATGCTGTCAAAGAAGACCAAGGGAATGCTGAAGGAAGGAAACAGATTTTTTTATGAGGATTGGGAATTGCAATATTATCTAAAGATAAGATGATTTGGTTGCTTTGTGATATTGCAATATCAACATTAAAGAAATTCAATGCTCATCAGCATTACAACACTCATAAGGACCACAAATATTTTAAATTAGAGGAAGAGGTGTGAAAGAGTGTATTGCAGAAATTAAAAGATGAAAAACAAAAGCAGAGACAATTCTTTGCAGCCATAAGACCTGGAAATAATGCCACAGAAGCAACTTATAAAGTAGCTTACATACTTGGGGAAAAAAGGGAAGCCATTCAGTGATATAGAAATTGTGAAAGAATGCATTGTTGAAGTTGTAGGATGCTTAGACCCCGATAACGTTTCAAAGTACAAACAACTGCAAAGAGAATCATAACTGGTCAGCAGCATGAATTAACCTTCAACTTAATAGAACAACTTCATGCAATACTTGAAAAGGAAAATATATATTATTCAATTGCTTTGGATGAATCAACTGATACTACTGACTTGCACAGGTTTTATACTTCATTCGGGTCATAACAGAAGATTTTCTTTGCTATGAAGAGTTACTCACTTTAGGCGTGCTTGCGAACGGAACATGGGGAATAGATATGTTCAACAACTTTCAAGGGAAATGTCATGAAGTTAAACTGCATTTGGTAAATTTAGTGAGTGTATGTACAGATGGTGCACCTTCCATGACAGGAAAACATGAAGGGTTTATTGCACAGATAAAAAAAAGTATTAACAGATCCAGATGTTCTCATTTCTTTTCATTGTATCTTGCATCAGAAAAATCTGTGCTAAAGCCACTAATTTAAGTGACACTTTGCAACAAGTTATAAGTATTGTTAACTATATTCGTGCAAATGCAACACAGATAATCAGTTTTGTAACATGCTAAAGTTGAATGATGAGGTATTCAGTGTGGATTTGCTGTATCCTTCTACAGTTCATTGGCTATCACAGGGACAGGTGTTAGCCAAAATTTTATGTCTGTGAGAACAGATAGTTAAATTTTATAAAGAACAGAATCAGCAGTGTGAATTAGTGAAAGAAGATTTCTATAGGAATGCAGCATTTCTGTGTGATATCATGTCAAATCAAAACAACTTGAATATTTCTTTGCAGGGTAAAACTAAGTCTATATAAGATATGTGGCAAAAAATCCAAGCGTTTTGAAAAAAGCTATCTTTTTTCAAAATACTTTTTCAAAAGGAAATTTTGGATGAACGCTTTCCCTAGTTAGCAAAGGTCATTGATGAGCAGGATGATATATGTGAATCATTTGAAGAATATGCAGCTGTTATAGACCTATTAATTGGAGACTACAATAAAAGTTTCACTGACTTTGAGAATCATGACATCACACTCAAATTAGCATTTCAGTCTCACCTAGTTGATATCACCAAGGCACCTAAAGAACTACAGATGGAATTGATTGAGCTCTCAGTAGATGACATTTTAAAGTCATCATTTGATACTAAGAAAGATCCAATTGAAATATTGAAAAATGCAATAGAATACCCATGCCTTTGGCAACATATGCAAAAAATGCTTTCTTGCTTTTCAACCACTGATTGCTGCGAATCTACATTCTCCTACCTAACCCAAATCAAGATGCCCTTAAGGTCACAAATGACTGATACCCATCTAGAGGATCAACTGAAACTATGGATCTCCATGCAGCAACCAAACATTCAAATGCTTTCCAACAAAAAGCAGACACAACAAAGTCATTAAAAGGTTAGTTAACTTTAAAATTAGCAAATAGTTTTCATTTTTTGATATTATTAAGTATGTAGTGGTTAGATTTTTACAACATAATGTACATTTTTAAGTATATCTAACTGAAGTTTCTTGAATGCAGCCTTCTAACATGAAAAGGTTCCCCACCACTGCTCTGGCAGTTCCTCAAAAAGTTAAACATAGAATTACCATATGACCCAGCAAGTCTACTCCTGGGTATCTATAGCAAAAATCTGAAAAAAGGGACTCAGGTACACAAATACCTATTGCAGCACTATTCACAATAGCCAAAAGGTGGAAACAGCCCAAATGTCCATCAGCTAATGATGGATAAACTAAACATGGTCTATCCATGCAACGAAATATCAGTCAGCCATAAAGAGGAGTGATCCGTGCTACAACATGGATAAGCCTCAAAAACTTGATGCTGAGTGAAGGAAGCCCATCACAAAAGGCCACGTGTTATGTGATTCCATTTATATGGAATGTCCAGAATAGAGAAATCCGTACAGACAGAAAGGAGATCAGTGGGTGCCAGGGGATAGGGGAGGGAGAAATGAGAAGCTAATGGATATGGGGTTTTCTTTGAGAGTGATGAAAATGTTTTAGGACTAGACAGAGGTGGTGGTTGCATAACGCCGTGACTATGCTAAATGCCACTGAATTGCGCGCTTTAACATGGTTGATTTTATGTTATGCGAGTCCTATCTCAATAAAAAGAAAGACCCTGACTGCACCCTGTTTTCCCATTTCCCTTGAGGGTTTGTACAGCCAGGTCTTGATGGGGACCGTTACTCACACTGTGCCTGCTGGGATGGCCTCCCAACCCTGTGGGGGATTGTTACTGTTGCACTGACTTAGTTTGTCCAGTTGCCTGTGGGGAGAAGGTGGTTGTCTCCAGCAATGCTACCAACACAGGGTTTCCAGGAAAAGTCTAAGGACAGGGATTAATACTCATGGCACTTTGCCTCTTAAGAGATTTTTTTCATCTCTAACCGTGCTTTTATGTTTGAATCTCCCAATCTGTTGGCACCTGACCTCTTTCTGTAATGAGGTTAGCGACAGTGAACAAGGCCCTGGGTCAGTTGCCATTGGGTGCCAATCTCTGTTAATGCTCCTTCAGCACCTCAGACAGATGAGGTTCGCTGACTGGGATCTCACAGGCAAGGCCAGTGCAGGTCGGTTCGTAGCCCTTTGCTTTGGCTCACTTGGTTCATTGTCACAACAATCCTACTGGGGCAGGGCTGTAATGATACCTGTTTTACAAGTGAGGAAATTGAGGCACAGAGAGCTTGCCCAAGACTGCACAGCTAGTAGAAGGCACAGCCAGGATCACAAAGGAAAAGCTTGTCAACTATCGGGTCCACTTTGTAGGCAGTCTTTTTAGGGTGATGATTTTATTCAAATACATGTGATCATTCAGCCTCAGATATTTTTTTTTCTCAACTCAGTTTTGAAGAAATGATTATTTAGATTGATTAAGATAGATTTTTTGTTCTACCTTTTAATTACATTAGCTTGGGAACAGTTTTCAAGTAAAGAAATGCAGACTTGTTAGACAATTGTGGGCACACTTCAGTAGTTCATGGGAGTCAGGGTGGGGTTTTGCCACTTTATTTGTGTCAACTATTAATTTCTACCACACTGAGACAATGTTGTGTAGCTCTGATGTGTTTAGCTGCATTTTGTAGCTAGATCAATGTCTGTTAACTTGACCCTCTAATTATCAGCACTCAATTCTGTGACTATTGCGTTTTGGTTTTTCTAACTTTGTGTCTTCTCCGTCTGCAGAGAATTCTGCCAGATTTCAGGAGAGATGGGGAACAGCAGGAGCCGTTCGGGGCAGAATTTCTGTTCGCGGTTTCTTCCTGAGGAGCAGGCTGAGATGGACAGATTGTTTGCTGCTCTGTCGTCAGATGAAAACAGCTCGAATACCTCACCCGAGTCCTTCTCTTTGAAGGCACTAAAGGCAAGAGTGACCATCAGTAGTTAATGTCTAGTTGGGCACCACGGGTCTTCAAACTATGGCCCTTGGGCCAAAATTGGCTCTCCTGTTTTGTCAGACAGTTGGGTGGGAACACTAAACAGTTTGTTTTCTGTAAAGGGCCAGATAGAACATATTTTTGGCTTTGTGGTCTCTGTTGCAACTATTCTGCTCTGCCATCGTAGTGTGAAATCGGCCATGCACAATAACTAAACAAATCCCTCCCTTGTTTGAAATCAATCCTCTCTTATCTATACTAAAGAAAGAAAGTCAGAGTAAATAATGAATAATTTACACAATGTTTTGGGGACGTTTCTAACTTGAGATTGACACCAAAGAGGATGGCTTGCTTTCTGTCTCTCAAACCAGGTATCTCTTGACTGCCCTCCCAGAGACCGAATCATAGGTCTGCCCTCGTGGGCTCGTAGGTCCAGTAACTGTAACATTTCAAGTGCACCTTTGCCTCTAGAATTGATAGGTGTTTGATGTCCTAGGAATTTTATGATACTCCTAACAAAATAATGAAGTTTCAAATTCAGGGTGACCTTACAAGGAGTTAAAATTGCCCATTTCCCCATCTTTTTGCCCTGTTTCATGGGCTATTAGCTGCATGTTTGAGTGCTCAGACTAAGGCAAGACTGGCAAAGAGATACCATCAGCTCATCTTCCTGGTAGTCTGGGAAGGCATTCGACCAGCCTCCTCTTCTAGAACATACAGGATGTAGGGCAGCAGGGTCTGCCCCACATGCTCATTTTACAGATGAGGAAACTGATCAAGGAGGTTTTCGAGGTCATCACAGTTTGATTTGATATTCAGGTATCTCCACTAGACCAAAAGCACACCTGTCGGCCTGGGGCACACACCACTAAGTTGGAGCAAACAGAACCAGACAGGCCAATCAAAGACTTGACTGCAGAGTGGGTGGTTAATGTTCATGAGTGTTTATCAAGATAAATATGGGTAAGAGTTGATCAGAAGACCTTGGTGACTGAATAACGTTTTCTTTGGGAAGGAATGAGAGGTTGTTTTGCTAATAGAACTTTGCAAACACTGACAGAAATAGCAATACTCTCTTTGAGCAATGAGGGTGGAAGCCTGCCTCAGAAGAACTGTAGAATATTGATGTTGTAACAAACGGTGTGTTACACAGTCAGTTGTTACAGGAGAATCCATCTTTCAGATCCTACTACGCGGGAAGCTTGTGATTTGTTTGTGATTTGCTGTCCCACCATTTGTTTGTAATCCCTGGATCAAATCAGATTTGATGCTGGAGCCAAAAAGGAGAACAAATATTTACAGAATGTTATTGTCAAAGCATTAAGAATTAAATTTAAAATTTAGATACAGATTAATTAAAAATGCATATTGAGCACAAAGAACTTGGATAAGAAGTAAAAGCTAGCTAATATATTTGGAAATCTCTAATATAGAGACCAAATTAGCTATACACAGACATATGTTACATGTGCTAATAAATTCAGACATGCAAATGGCAGCTGCTGAATCCTAGAATGAAGATGATGTTCTAAGCAGAGTGAAGAGCAGATGGTGGCCAGAGGCAGGAAAGACATGACCAATTTGGGCAGAAGAAAAGTTCGAAGGCATGGTGGGAACAGCCATACCTGGACGCTTAGGTGGTATAAGGCCCTTAGGCTGTGGTGGGGGAGAGATGGTACACGTGGGGATGTAGGAAGGTTCGGGGCTGATGGACGCATCGTGGGGTAGCAGTGGTTGGTGTTGGCCCCCTACGTATTTTTTTTGTGTGACACTACCGTGTTTAACTTGCAGCCTGTCCTGCCTTTTTTCCTCCTTATCCCCAACAGAACCACATTGGGGAAACTCTTCCCCTGGAGATGGTCACCAGACTGTACGATGGCATGCGGAGGGTCGACTTGACAGGGAAGGCGAAGGGGCCCAGTGAGCATGTGTCCCAGGAGCAGTTCACAGTGTCCATGTCCCACCTGTTGAAAGGAAACTCCGAGGAAAAGAGTCTGATGATTGTGAAAATGATTTCTGCCACTGAAGAACCAGTGAAAGCCAGAGATGTCCAAAAGGTAGAGAGGCTCTGAGGACCTTTGCAGCCTCCTAAGCAGTCCTGGTGGCCTTAGGTGGGGGACTTAGGCAAGCTACGTGGCTGATGGAGGCATCGTGGAGATGTCCACCCCTGGGGAACCCTAGACCACATAACTGTCTGGTCGAGGTCTGAACACCTGGACAAAGGCTTTGGAAAAACTTCTAGGGCAGCCAAGCGTATCATTAGGAAAACAAATAACTATGTAAGTTGTGTAATCTTTTCCCCACATTGTGGCCCGTCACAGTTGGCATTAAAGAGGTAAAGAAAATTGCCCTTCTCCATATCGCGATACAACTTAGATCTCAGGTTACAGTGGGACCGTTTTTAATGGTGAAATTGTGATCTTACAGTTCACAGAGGACCTGGTTGGCTCTGTGGTGCACGTGCTAAACCATAGACAGGAGCTGAAGGGCTGGACTCAGAAGGCCCCAGGCCCCGCCCCAAGGGTGCAGGTTCTGGCTGCTCAGCTGCTCTCGGAGATGAAGCTTCAAGGCAAGTGCCTGGCGGGTACTCAGCGACTTAGGCCTTGCGTCTTCTGGAGTGGTACCCGCTGTCCCCATTGCTGTAGCCTTGCAGTTAAGTTTCGAAATCAGGAAGTGTGAGCCCCCCAACCTCGTTCTAGGTTATCTGCTTTGTTGGCACACGATCGTTCATGGTATTTCCTCATGATCCTTTTTATTTCCGCAAAAGCAGTAGCGATGTCCCCACTTTCATTTCTGGTTTGAGTAATTCGAGCCTTCTCTATTATTTCTCTTTGTCAGTCTAGCTAAAGCTTTCACGATTTGTTGATCTTTTCAAGAACCAATTCTTGGTTTCATTGATTTTTTTTTTTTCCCTCCCTGTTGTTTTTCTAGACCTTCGTCCTCAAGGAGGGTGGGGACAGACTGCAGGGAATGGCTGAGAGGCAATTTCATTTGCTTTTGCCCTGGTCTTTTATTTCCTTCCGCTCACTTTAGATTTACTTTGGTCATTTTTTCCTAGTTTCTTAAGGTGGGATGTTAGGTTCTTGTTTTGAGATCCCTCTTCTTTTTAAATATGGGCATTTACAGCTAGAAATTTTCCTCTGAGCACTGCTCTGGCTGTATCCCGTATGTCTCGGTATGCTTTCTTTTTGTTTTCGTTCTTCTCAGTATTTTCTAACGTCCCTTAGGATTTCTTCTTTGGCCTTTCTTTGGCCTATCTTTGGCCTATTGGCTGTGTAGAAGTGTGTCATTTAGTTTCTGTATGCTTGTGAATTCCTCAAATTGCCTCGTGTTAATGATTTTTAATTTAATTTCATTGTGGTTGGAGAACATACTTTTGTATGATTTCAATCCTTTAAAATTTATTGAGGCATCTTTTATGTCCTTTAATTTGGCCTATTCTGGATAATGCTCACTGTGCACTTGAGAAGAATGTATATTCTGTCGCTGGGTGAGAAACAGTATATATATTTACGCTGGAATTTTTAAAAACTCTTATGGTGAATGTCTTTGCAAAGCAGACTTTATAAACATGTTGCTCTTTTGTTATAAAGCCATATTTTTAAATGCAGTTTGAAAATAGGTTATATTCAAAAATTAATTTAAGTGAGGTATTTGAAACTTGGAAATAATAAAAATATAATTTATATAAGCATCAGTAGTTTGTCTTATGGGTGAACTATTTATCAGTCTAGAGTCAGTATGTTTTAAAAGAAGAATCATAAAAATAGAATATTAAATTTATAATTTCAGTAGCAAAAGTTAAGTTGAACGATTAAAATTATCCTTAAGATTTCAAGTAATATACAGGTAAAGAGAAATGAAACTATTGGAAAAATAGTTTAATTAGAAATGATAGGAATTTTGAAACATTACAGAAATAGGGAAGTAGAAGATTAAGTAATCAGGTTTTTACATCTTCTGGTTAATAAGGTGGACCTGAGTTAGAGAAGATGTCATTATTTCAGCTTAGATCCAAAGTCTCTATAGGTTGGGAATTACAGTAGCTCTAAATTGAGCCTTTGCATGTGTCAGTAAGAGCTTAAAACATAAAAGCTCCTCTCTTCCTCATAACAACCAAACGAGGTAGTTTCTAACATCACTCCATTTTATACATGAGGAAACTGAGGCAGAGAGAAGACCTAGCCAAGGTCACGCAGGTAGTGAGCCAGGGCTTGAAGCTGGGCTGTGTGGGTCCCAGGTGTGTGCTCCTCTAGTATCACCCTGTCACCTCCAGGCAGTAGGTAAGAGATGGCAGATGGGACGGCAGATGCTGCTTGGAAACAATTAAGCATGATTTGTAGTTAATGAAACCTGCTCTTCCCGGAGAAACTACCGGGGTCCCAGTAAGTTGCCTGGCACTTCTAAAGCCTCTCCACGTGGGTCACCGAGGGTTAGAGAGTAGCAATAAGGTGATGTAACAGCCCCACTAACATTGAGTGTCCCCCTCCCTAGATGGCGAGGGGCTCCTGGGCCCCCAGTGGCAGGACTGCGCGTGTGACCAAGCCATGATCGAGGACTGGGTGTTTAGGGTGCCCTACGTGGCTGTGTTTCTGAGCGTGGTCGTCCACAAAACCTTTCTCGTCCTGTGCTCGTCCCTCGATCTGAGCACCCTGGTCCCCGAGTGCCAAGTGGACCAGGGCAGGAAGTTTGAGAGCATCCTGGACGTCCTCTCGGTCGTCTATGTCAACTCCCACCTGCCAAGGGAGCAGCGGCACCGCTGGCGCCTGCTCTTCTCATCTGAGCTCCACGGGCATAGCTTCTCCCAGCTCTGTGGGCACATCACCCACCAGGGGCCCTGTGTGGCTGTCCTTGAGGACCACGACGGCCACGTGTTCGGCGGGTTTGCCTCCTGCTCCTGGGAAGTCAAGCCTCAGTTTCAAGGTAAGACTTGGCAACCCAAACTCCAAAGGGTGGCACAGCACCGGCGGAGAGCTCTGGTGAGATGCCTGCTGCCATGGACGCCTGAGCGCTGGCAGAGGGTGGGGGTGGCAGAGAGGGTCCCTTCTACCTCCACGTGTTTCTCTAGACATAATGGGGCGATAGTAAGATGTGATGTTGCTTTTTGGTGGTCTGACATATCACGGGTCTCTTTTCTGATCCTGGCAATGGGATATGTGCGCAGGACAGGCTTTGCCGCCCGTTTTCAGGTGAGGAAATGGACCCGGCGTTACTGTGGGGCATGGAGAGGTTGGGCTGTGGGTGCCTCAGAGGGACCAGGGGATGCTGCTGCCTCCAGATGTTCCCCCACCCCCACTGTATGTGTGTTAGAACCTGTGCCTTTCTCTTCTGCCGTGTAGTTTCGTGGTTTTGTGGTTTTGTTGGAAATTCAAGGCTCTTTGTGTGATCTTGAAAGCATTGGATGACAGGCTCTAGGTAAACTTTCTTTCCCTCAAAGAACACTCTGTTAAAAATGGTCCTTTAAAAGTGTTCACAAAGGTGCACTGCCCAGTATGGCTGCTGTCTGTACTCAGAGGTACGCCCCCTTCCCCGGGATTTGTTGTGGTTGTGTCTCCCTCGAACGTCCTGTCTTACCTCGCGCCTCTGGAATTGTCATCTTCCCTCCACCAGGCAGAGCTTCTGGAGGCTGGGAACTGTGTCCAGGTAGAGTGGCCATTCCTGGAAAGCTTTTAGTGGAGGCTGGGTGGCCATTTGGCTGGAATGGGTAGAAGGAGTCACTGGGTGAGGGGTTGGGTACCTCTGTGTCCTAGATCCTGTTTCTAGGATTTGATTTATTTCCAGGTTTTATAATGTTCCAGATCTTTATTCTAGTTCTGGGTATGGCAAGAATCCTCCCCAAATCACAGTTCCCAGATGACAGCCAAGGGCTGGTCTTGCAGAGGGCCTTTCTAGAAATAGTAGCTTGCTATGTTTCCTCTTTTCTGCACACCCACCTTTCTCTGCCGCAGTATCACAGGGACGGGACATCTTTCCCCACCAGTTTGACCTCAGGGCTTTGGGGAGATGACAGATTCCCCTGCCTCACTGTACAGTCGGAGGCTGTGCTTCAGGGTATGAAAACCCTATTACAGATACAGCTTCTGCTGTCTCCAGATCCTTTAATATTAACTGCAGATTGACTCTGCTGGGTCTTAATGTTTTATTAACAAGCAGGCTTAATCTTCCTGAAGGATGTGGAAAAATACAATGACTCAAAGTTTTCAAATTTGACTTTATTCTCTTCTGAGATATGAGGATGAAGTTATGGCAGAGGGCAGCCTTGCACCACAGGTGGTGCAAATCCATGGGCTTTGGGTCAAGTTCAGAGTGTTCTGTCCATTTGTCTTGGAAATGATAACCTCTAAAACCTGAGACTTTATGTGATTTAATAACCATAGGGTCACTCATTTTTCCTTGTGTTTTCTGGGTTGCAGTTGAAGGGCCCAAGGCATTGGATTGAACAGACAGGATTTTGAATTCCAGCTCTGGCCCTCGGCAAGGTGCTTAATTCTCTGGGCCTCAGTTACCCGGAATTACGTGAAACTGTGCCATGTGGGCAAGCAGCTTGTAAACAGCTGGGTGCTGGGTGGTGTTCGCTGCATGGTAGAATATTATTAATGTGAGAATTAGATAAGGAGCCCTTGCTGTTGGCTTGGCTTTTTTTTTGCAGGTAATAATGACTCGCTGGGTCCTTGCCCTGTACCCTAGAGAGTGATGTTTCACCCATGTGGCCTTCCCCACTGAGAGCCTTCAGCATGGACCAGCGTGTGGGCTCATTGCTATCGAGGGGCCCACACTCTGTGGCTCTGATGCCTTGCTTAGCAGCTGGACCAGTGCATGTGGGTCAAACGGCAGTCTTACAATTGCAGAGCAAAGTGATGCTCATTCAAGTCCAGTGCCCAGGAGGGTGGGGCTGGGGCTGGTGGTGCAGCAGTTTCACTGTGTGTGAAACTGTCCTCAACCCTCTGGGGCTGCTGGAGCCCAGTGAAGCTGCCTGAGTCTCTAGCCCAGAGTAAAGCCCTTCCACTGTCTGGTTCCAGTTGAACTTTCTGACCTTATTACCCTCCTCCTCCCACCCGACACTCACAAGCCCTGCTGTTTTCTACATGCCCACGCCTCGTCCTTGTGTGGTGTCCTTCCTCCAGGGAGTGGCTCTCCCCCAGCCGTCTCTGTTTCAGGACGTCCCTCCCGACCTTGGAGGCCTCCAGAAGCCTGATCCTGACCACAGAGCCCCCGTGGATCTGTCTGGACTGCCCACGTGCTGCCGACAGGGCCCTGTCTGCTTGCTCAGGGCCGTCCTCCCTGAGGCCCTCTGGGTCTCGCCGCCCCTTCATCTCTGCCCTCCATGCTCATGCTCTCAGGCTGCTTCCTGGGACTTCCTTTGTGCCTGGCAAGTAGCCCGGCCCCACATCACTCTGTGCTCAGCCTTCTGCAGGCCCTTGTGACAGTCATGTGCGCGTCATGATGTCTGTGTCCAGGCAGGTAGCGAGTACTCAGAATGCTGGGGGAAGCTCCTGGAGGCGAGCGAGGCCTTCACCCCTCTCCCTAGTGCTGAAGGTGCTTATGGAATGAAGGGTTGTGAGACCAGGACCCCGTCGTTCCTAGAGTTCTGACTAGTACCTTTCCTTCAATGGCAGGTGTACCCACCCCTGTGCCTGTGGGAGACGGTCACCCTTCACTGTCCTCTTCCCACAGGTCACGCCTGCTGTGGCAGCCCTGCGCCTGCAGTTTCTCTCTTATGGATGGCACGTACTTCTGGGCTGGGGACAGTCCCCACCAGTGTCACCTGCCTGTGTGAGCAGGCTGTGCCGGGGCCATCAGTATCTGCAAGTGACCGCCTGCCCCTTGCTCATAAACTAAAAGGACATTGATGTGCTTGGCTAGCCCGAGCTGACTCTGGCAAACAGCGGGCAGAGTTCTGATCTCTGTTTCCCCAGCCGGAGCTAAGAGATGTCCCCAGAACAGCTGTCCCATTCCTTGTTGGCTGTCCTTCTAATTCCTGCACCCCCAGCTCATCCACCTGGGTCCCCAGGCAACTTGTGCTGGTCCCTGAGACTCCAGCGTCCAGGTGTGTGGCGGGTCAGCGGCACCTGAGGACGGGTGAGGAGGTCCTGGCTGCTTTGCTCTCTGAGCCGTAGCTCATTAGTGTTTCCTACTCTTTGGGCTCAGCTCAGACACACTGACCCTGTTTGTTTTGCTTTCTGGTCACTTTCAGGGGACAAGAAATGCTTCCTGTTTTCCATCGCCCCCAGCATGGCTGTGTACATGCACACGGGCTATAATGACCACTACATGTACCTGAACCACGGACAGCAGACGATCCCGAACGGACTGGTAAGGACCCGGAGAAAAGCCTGTCCCACCTTCATGACATCGGCCCCACATAGGCGTTGATGCTGACGTTCAGCGTGACGTGTTCCCTCCACAAATCAGGGGAGAGCTGCGTGGCATTCAGCTCATCACCATGCCATATCCAGTTCATTTTGCCCCCAGACCCAGGGCTGGGAGCAGTGGCAACTAGGACAGGACTTCGCTTGGGGGAGGACGTGGCCTCTGCTGGGGCTAGTCCGTGGTTTGTTTGCAGATGGCGCATTTGGCCCCTTTTCTTGGCTCTTAGATGATTGGTGTGTGGCCTTCATGGCTTGAGATGGCATCAGGGCCAGACCCATCACTGGGCATTGCCATCCTCTTCACACCTGGGGATGCTGGGGTGGGGGTGGCCCCCAGGGCTGGGGTCACTGGACTGTGGGGTATGGTCAGCAGGTAGCAGGGCTCCAGTTGGGGTGACCGTGGCTCCCGTCTGGTCCTTGAGTAAGGTCTTGTCTTTGAGTAAGTCACTTATACACTCGGAGCTCAATTTCCTGGCCTGTGTAGGGATGAGGACCCCTGCCTGGAGGTGGGTGGGGGAGTGAGGGCCCTGACACGGTGGGTTGGCCAATGTCCGTTTCTCCCCTTAATGGGCTGGGCTCCGGGCCCTGGGGCCCATATATATTTTTTCTATTTTCTGCCGTCATGTGTACTTCCACCCAGCACAGCCTCTTGAGACAGAGCAGTGGGTGGGTGTCTAGAGTCACTGCTCTGGTGACTCGGAAGGCGATGCTTGAACCGCAGCAGTACGTGTCTCAGATGAGGAAAACAAGAAGGTCGCATCCCCCGCTCATCCGCCCTATCCTGGCGCGTACTTACGGGAGGCGCAGGCTTGTGGTGTTTGGTGTTTTCGGGCAGGAGGAGCTGCTAACACAGTTCTCTGCGTGACTTCCTCTGCAGGGCATGGGGGGGCAGCATGATTACTTTGGGCTTTGGGTGGATGTCGATTTCGGGAAAGGACACAGCAAAGCCAAGCCCACGTGCACCACGTATAACAGCCCACAGCTGTCTGCCAAGGAGCACTTCCGCTTTGATAAGATGGAGGTGTGGGCAGTCGGGGACCCCTCAGAGTCGGAGCTGGTGAGTGGAGGCATCCATTATATCCAAGGCAGGGGCTTTGCGGGGGGGTTTCTCCATTTTCTCAGCTTTACTATTCCATAGGGGATAGTTTATTCCAAATTTGTTTCTGGCAGCTGTTGCTGGCTGTGGGGGATGCTGGTAGCTGTACAGCTGGAAGTCTTTCCTGGGATTCACAGATGGTTTAGTAGAGCAGCCCTGGGAAGTAGGGACCTGCCCAAGGTGTGAGCCCAGCGGGTTGGTGGCCCTGCACGCTCTCTGCCCATCTGCAAGACAAGGGGGTCTGGGGTTCTTCCTAGTTCTTTAGTTCTGGCATCGAGTCTTGAGTTGTTGTTGGGCCCTTTGTACCTCTCATGACACCTCGTACCCTCCCTATGGTTGAGTCCCAGAGTTGGGGGGCCTCAGAGAGGGAACTGTGCCCCTTATCCTTGTGGCACAGTAGAATACTAATTCCAGTCAGCTGGAAAACTAGCAGGAAGTCACTGCTTGTTCTTGGTTATCGGGGAACCTCTCATCTCTCTGTGCTTGTCATTGAACACCCGCTCACCTTCCCCAGGCCAAGAGCAACAAGAGCATCCTCGACATGGATCCCGAGGCCCAGGCCCTGCTGGAGATTAGTGGGCGGACTCGCCACAGTGAAGGGCTGCGGGAGCCCCCGGAGGACGAGTGAGGAGGAGCCGGGCACAGATTCAGCTGGATAGAAGGCGCCATCCGCGGCCCCTCTCCCCTCCCACGTTGGTTTAGCTTTACTAGAGAGCGGCACAGGCCACAGCCTGGTAGTCCGGGATGTGCTTAATCAGAACACAGAGCCAGTGCCAAGAAAAATCCCTCTGGTGCCATGCATCGATTGGTGGGTGTATCTCCCAGAAATCTTAAATGTCAAATCAATAACTTAATCTTATGCTTAGTTCATTTTGTATCAGTGAAATCCTAAGACGCTGAGACATTTGAGAGCTCTGCTGGAATTAGTGTTTGTTGGGAGCAGGAGTTCTCTCCATGGAGGAGGGGGCTCTATCTGCTGGGGGTCACTTGACCTCTGCTCCGGCCATTCCAGTTACAAAGTGTGCCTCGATGGTCTGTTTTGACTGGTGAAGGACAGGCATTTGGGTGAGAGTCTTGATGCTTTTCGGGTACAGCTTCCAATGGCATGGGATTTCTGTATTTGTTTTTTCTTAAAGCATGAACAGTGTATTAATGGGGGCTGAAGACTTTGAAGATAACACGGTCTCATGGTGGCAAGGGTCCTCAGGAGGTGTTTGTAATTAAGGTTCCACATCTAGCTTTCTCAGCTGCTTTTAAATGAATCTGTCCATGAACTAATGGGACAATTCGGAGAAGCAAAGTTGTGGTTCTAAGTCTGGGAGCTTGGTCGATGCACATATATGACCCATCCTGTAAGTTGGTGGTGAGTGACATCCCAGTGCTGGCCTGGGTTCTAGACCTCTGGGCCTGAGTTACAGTCCTCAGTATTGCCATTTGCCCAGGGCTGCTCCCAAAGGGGATGGTGGGTAATTCAACAGTGTAGACTCACTGTTAACAAACTCCAGTGATCCTGAAATGCTGACGATTATGTAGGTGGGTTGGGCCTCTGAGCAGAGCTGCTGTCACCCATGTGACACAGGTCTGGAAAACCACGCACTGTGAGGCATCAGTCGACACAGAATTCCCTGCTTAAAGGAGCTGTGAGCTCTTTTCTAAGACATATACCTCTTCCTCTGATCTTTTGCTGTAAACTTTGACCTTTTGCAGATCTGGTGAAATTACAGCCTTTTATTATATAGTTTGCCTTGATTATAAGCCATAGTAAATTTAGCTGTTTGGATTTTGCAGGGAAGCTCATTAAACCTTCCACTTAGCAATATCCCTGACTAAGGCAGAAGGCCTTGTAAATTAGCCTTCCAAGGAAAAGTGCACGCTCAGTGCATGGAGGTGCGGAGTGTGACACAAACAAGGATTTAGTCATGATTGATACTCCCTATAAAAAGCCAGTTTTTAGTGGCTTGTTGGGAACATTATGTGATCTTCCTGACTGATAGGTTAGCAGATACAGAATATTAGGATCCTCAAATATCTCTACCATAAATCCAAAAAGAATTAGGTCCCTGTTGTCACTCTGTTTTGGAATTTTTTTAATAAAAATGCAATTAAATACCTCACGAATAAAAGGTCTGTCAGTGTCTGTGCCTTGAATACCATTCATTGCTGCCTCTGCTTACAGCTGTCAGGAGGGTTATGATTTTGTGTACCCTCATGCTTTCTACCTTGAGCTTGTTGTAACAAGAGTGCAGATTACAAATGGGGATCTGCTTCCCAAGACGGGTACTCACACAGAAGCGAGGGTGCCTGCCCAGGTGCTTGGGAACCTGGGGGATGTAGCCCTCTGTGAGCTCCCCTTGGTGTGAGATTCTGCCCCTCAGCACGCAAACTTGTGTAGGCTGTTGGTGGACCTGACTAACAATGCTTTAGCTGGGTCTGAGAAACTTGGATTCAGATTCTAAGTACTAGAGGTCTTCTACAAGTGAAGACTCATCAGGGCCCCAGAAAGTACTAGAAGGAAGAGGTTAAAAAGAAAATATGGGCCGGGCGTGGTGGCTCACGCCTGTAATCCCAGCACTCTGGGAGGCTGAGGCAGGAGGATCGCTTGAGCTCAGGAGTTCGAGCCCAGCCTGAGCAAGAGCAAGAGCAAGACCCCATCTCTACAGAAAATAGAAAAATGAGCCAGGCGTGGTGGCGTGTGCCTATAGTCCCAGCTACGTGGGAGGCTGAGGCAGGAGGATCGCTTGAGCCCAGGAGTTGGAGGTTGCAGTGAGTTATGATGACGCCACTGCACTCCACCCAGGGTGATCGAGCAAGACTCTGTCTCCAAAAAAAAAGAAAAATAGGGTCCATGTTGCAAACATGGCTATTTTTTCCCACTATATTTTTTTGATTAAAAATATTAACATGTATACATGGTAAAAAAAAAAAAAAACCTCACAATATGAAAGGATGTAACTGGAAAGATTAGTGTTCCTCCTGCCTCTTCTCCTGCTGTTTTCTCTCCCAGAGTCAACACCACTGATGCTAAAACTGCTCAGATCTCCTCCCAGAGGCAACTCATCGCACACCCAAGTGTCACCGTGTTTTACACTCTGGTGTGTACCTCGCGTTTAGAGTGGAGGCTGCTCCAGGTCCACCCATCCCACTCCCCCTGTTTTTGTTGACTGAGTGACGTCCCGCGGTACCGATGCCCCGTCGGATCTAAGCTTCCACCGTCAGGCTGGGGACGCTTTGTAGCCATCACTGCTGTGGTAAATACTTCTTATGTGTGCCTTGGTGTGATTGTGTCTGTAAGATAAACTCTTAGGAGTGGATTTGTTAGAGTAAAAGGTATTTTTTTATTTACATATTGACAAATTAATAAACCTCTTGAGCTCAGTTTATACTCCTAATACACCAAGCACCTACTTGCCATGTTTTCAGCAATACTGTATTAAAATTTAGTTTTTGCTTACCTAATGGATGAAAACACTTTTAAATTTCTCTCAGAAGTGACGGTGAACAGTTTCATTTTTAAAAAGCTGTCTGTGTGCTATCCTTCTGGTTTTCTCTACACTATAGGTCTTTTTATTATTGATTTGCAAGGGTGTTTTTTTGAGTGAAGCAAAACAGCATTTACCATGTATGGTAAATATTTTTTACAGTTTGACTTTATGGCATTTTCCTATACATATATTTTACAATTTATGTCATATTTGCCAGCATTTTTTCTTAAGGCTTCTGGGATTTGTAGTTTGCTTAGGAAGTCCTTCTCTGAGAATTAAAAAAAAAAATTTTTTTCTTCTGTGGTTTCCATTTTTACTTCTAAATCTTTGGTCCATTCAAAATGTATTTTAAAATATACCTCTATCTTACCCCAAAATAAAGTCTCGATAGCCTTTATATTAAATGATGTGTCTTTTTCTGAGGGACTTAAAATAATACTTTTTCGTCAACTGAATTTCTGTATGAATCTAGGTTTCTTATGCTTTAATTATGGGAGCTTTATGATAAAAAGATACGAGCTATTTCCCTATTATACTTTTATGGGGGGAATTTTCCTGCATATGCTTGCCTGCTTGTTTTCTCTGAGTTTTGATAATATTTTCAAGATAGTTCTGCCAACATTAATCTCTATTTAATGTTGACATTTGGCTAATGTTGATTCTTCTATCCAAGAACAGGCACATGGAGTTTGATAGGTAAATTTTTGTTGTCATTTCTGGTGCTGTAAGTGGACTTTTTTTCCTAACTAGTGGAAAGTTCTTGATTTTTGTACATAGTTTTGTACCCAGTTACCTTATTGAATTCTTTTATCGAGTGGTTCTCAACCTTGAGTGTGCATCAGAATTGCCTTGAGGGCTTCTTCAAACAAATTGTGGGGCTCCAGTCCTGTTTCTGATTTAGTAGGACCAAGGAGGTACCGAGAACTTATATTTCTAATAAATTCGCAGGTGATGCTGCTGCTGCTTGTCCCAGGACTTCACTGTGATGAGAACCACGCTGTCACTTGTTTTGGGTAGTTTATAGATTCTCTTGGGGTTTGTGGCCATTATGATTACATACCTGGAAATACGGGTAATTTCCCTATTTGTCTCATTTCTGTATCGTTTTTTTCCTCTTAATTAATTGTGTCAGCAAATACTTCCAGAACATTCAGAGTAGCGATACATTCTTGTCATTCCTTTCATGGAAATGCATCTAGTCTTTTGTCATTAGGCACAATGCTGACATTTGTCTTGAGATGTTTCATATATGTGTGTGTATATATATATATATATTTTCACGTAAAGGAAGCATCCGTTTGAGTTTATGTGATGAAGACTTTCTACCAGGAGACGTTGAATTTTATAAAAAGCTTTTTGGGGTTTTTAGCATCCATGGTTTTCTTCCTCAGTTATTAATAAGGAATGTGAAATTAATAGGTTTCCAAATATTGAACCATCTTTGTATTTTAACTATCATTCTTCTAACATGTTAGTTTGGTTAGCCCGTGTTTAGTACTTTCGTAGCAATGTTTGTAAGTGATCTGGTCTGTAGTTTTTTGCGAGATTTTATGTAAGTCACACTTTAGTTTTAAAATTGTGCTGGCCGTACAAAAATAATTTAGAACCTTTTTCCAGTTTCCAGAAAATGCAAATGGAAGGAGTTCCTTAAAGTTTAGGTAAAATTCATCTGGTACTTTTTGGTTTGGTGGGCAAGGGTGGTGTTAACCCTTGATAACCATCCTTTGTTTTACCAACGAGGAGTATTTGATCTTTTTAATCGTCCTAGTAAATTTTCCACTTGTAAATCTTCAGTTATTTTTAATATCACAAAGTATTTGCAAATTTGTAGTTTGTAATCTCCCCCTTCTTTTGTTTTTTTCTTTTTCCTGGTGACTCTACTATTTGTGTTTCAAATTATTTTGCTTTATATTTACCTTTTATGGTTAATTTTACATTTTTTAGTTTATTACTGAAAAGATGTAAAAGCATAGATACAGAAAGTACTCAATCTTTGGGCTTATATTGATTACATCTTCTTGTAGGTGTGTTGACTTTTTTCGTTTGGACCCAGGAGTTTTTAATTTTGACTATAAGAAAATTTCCCCAACCCTGTTACTCATTAGTTTTACACATAGTGTTAAGAAGTCATACGTGTATATATTACACTTTTTGGAATCACTTTGAGGTTTTATGTCATTGCATGTGGTAGGTTAGTCTCTTGATGAATTTTCGGTATGCTTTCTCTAAATCTCCCAGACAGTTTGCTCTTCCCATGTGGATGTTGGGTTGGTACGTATTCGGGCTACTAGATTTTCAGTGATTCTGTCTGTTAAAAGCTCTTTGTCTAATTTAATGCTTTTGGCCTTGACTTGTAATCTTGTCTGACATGAACAATGTCACCCCTGTTGTATGTATTGTTATTTGCATTTGCCTGGTATATTTTTACCCAATTTTTATGAGTATGGGTTTTTTTCTTATAAACCTTATTTTGACATAATTTTAGATTCACATAGAAATTGCAAAAAATAGTATAGGAGTTCTTGTGTGTACCCATTGCCCAACTTTCCCCAGTGAAAACATCTTACAGAGCCATACAGCACAATTATTAAAACCAGAAAATTGATGATGTTGGTACAATACTATTAACTTTTTTCTTTGTTTCCTCTCCAGTGAGTTTTAGTAGTTTGTGGTTTCCAAGGAATTGGTTTATTTCATCTAACTTGTTCAACTTAGGTGTGTAAAGATATTCATAGTATTATTCCCTTATCATTGTAATTTCTTGAGGGATCTGTGGGCGATATACCTTCTTTCATTCCTGACATTGGTAATTTGTCTTTTTTTCCTTGATAAACCTCTAGCAAGACTGACAATTTTATTGATCTTTTCAAAGAACTAGCTTTTGGTTGACTTTTCTGTTTTTGAGTTTATTGATTTCTGCTCTCTCTTTTGGTGAATGTTTCTCTGCTGTTAATGGAATGTTTTATAAATGCAAATCAAGCTAAGTTGCTTAATGGTAGTATTCACGTCTACTATATCCTTGATGAAAAGAAGGTCTTCATTTTTGTGTAGTCCAGGATATCCATTATACTTTGTTGGCATTTTGTCTTGTTTAGTACAATTTATCCCTATTCTTCCAAAAGCTTTGTTTATCAATCTTATTTTATATGGTATATGTAAGGGGTTAAGAATATCTTATTATTGTTATTGCAAGTATCAATAGACCCTGGTTCTTTTTAAGAGGTGGGGTCTCATTCTTTTGCCCCGGCTGGAGTGCAGTGGCATGATCACAGCTCACGGCAGCCTTGAACTCCTGGCCTCAAGCGATCTTGCTGCCTCAGATATGCACCACCACACCCAGCTAATTTTTAAAATTTTTTTATGGAGACAGGGTCTTGCTATGTTGCCCGGGCTGGTCTCAAATGATCTTCCCACCTTGGCCTCCCAAGTTGCTAGGATTACAGGTGTGAGCCACTGAGCCTGGCATATTTACTTATTTTTTTAATGGGAAGCATATTTCTTGGCCCAGCAGGTTGCCAAAGGATCCTGAGAAGTGGTACAGGGAAGTGCCCTGTAATAGACTATATATGTGACATGGTTCACAACTCTTAGTGGTTGCCGCAGGTTGGCAGCTTCTGGGAAGATCCACCCCTGCTCAAAAGGTTTCTTCTATAGCTGCCCCCCCTCCCCCCCGATCTGCTTCTTGCCAGGTGGCACATCTGTGTGTCTCCTCCTTTAGCCCTGGTGTCATGGGCAGGGGAGTACAGAGGAGCTTTCCTCCAGGCTGTGAATCCTACCTTTGAGGATTCTGGAATCTGCCTGGGAGGTGCAAGGGGTCCACTCTGACCTTTTTCATCCTCATATGGTCCAGGTTTTACCACTGTGGGCAGACCTTCTCCTAGCTATTGTGGCTGGGTTCTGTGGTTACTTTTATCTGTCAAGTTGGCCAGGCCATGTTGTCCAGTTATTTGGTCAAACACCGGTCTGGATGGTGCCGTGAGATATTTTTTAGATGTAATTAACATTTAGGTCAGTAGACTTTGAGTAAAGCAGATTTTCCTTCACAATGTGGGTGGGTCTCATCCAATCAGCTGAAGGCTTTGAGAGGAAAGACTGAGATGCCCAGAAGGAAGGAAGGAAGGAAGGAATTCTGCCTCCAGACTGTAGCATCGCTCTTCCCGCAGCCCCAGCCGCTGGCCTGTCCTGAAGGGGCCGTGGACCTGCCAGCCCCAATAATCACGTGAGCCAATTCCTTAAAGCAACTCTCTCTGCCTGTCCCTCCATCCTGTTGGCTCTGTTTCTCTGGCAAGGCCTGAGAGTAACTGCACTGGGGTGGGGGGCAGGGGTATAGTTGTGGTCTCATTTCATGAACGATGGAGTTCCATTTCTGGTTCTCCTTGTTGGCTTTTGCCTGGCTGCAGGCAGACGTCTCTGCTCTGCCATCTTACAAGTGGAAGAGCAGATACATTTTAAGAAGAGTCTTGGGGGCAGTGGGAAGTAAAGCTCACCCTCAGGCAGGCAGGAAGATTCCAGTTCCTGATTCTGGTGAAAGGCCCTTGTACTGTTATCTCCAAAGCCAGGGCCTTCACTCAGGCGGTTCCTGGTTGTTGCTGCTTACCACATGATCACCAACCCATGGCTGTAGGTTTCCAACTGGCCACTTGTAGGAAAAACACTAAATCCATCACAATAATAATTAGGTCCCTGGTATAGCACTTTACAAAAGTACCCAAAGCCCTCATTTATGATGAGGACAATGCTGGGCAGAGAAGTGACTGTCCTGCTGGCTGCCTCTGTGAGGAGCCCTGTGCAGCAAAATATGGCACAGAGACATAGTTAATAAAAATCACTGATTTAATAAATATCGTGCTGTTTCTATACAGGCTATTCCTGTATGGCCCAGAGCCGGCAGGAGGGACGGAGAGGTGGGGGCTGGGGCCTCCAGAGGACCACCCTGAGGTTCCTGCAGGTCTCCCAGGCGGGAGAATCAGGTGAATGACCTAATACTATATTGTCCCCAAAATCTCCCTCTGAAGAGCATGGCGGGAGGAGCGGGGGAAGGGCCAGAGTCACATAAAAACAGTATTTAGGAAATGTGCCACAGAGCGAGGTCCACTATACAGCTTCGTGGTGCGTCTGGACGGCCTTGGTGCTGGAGCAGTACTTTTCACACAGTTTGAGCAGCTCTGAGAAGATGAAGACAGACGAAGCCAATCCAGTTAAAAACAGCAGGTCTGCCACGAGGGGAACAGAGAAAAGTGTCAGCACACACATCCCCTCTGTCCCCGCCCCGCCCCACCCGACTCCATGCAGCTCTGCTCCCTCCAAGTCATCCTGGTAAGGTCATAGTGTGGTGCCGGGGCTCAAACCCAGGAGCCGAGATGCTTCAGCTGGAGAAGGGCCTGGTGGTCTTCCCAGGCAGCTGTAACAGGGGGCAGTGCCCATCCCTGCTGGGGGCCGGCCCAAGTGCCTGCTGCTTGCAAACACCCCCAACTATCCCTTCAGGCTCCCCGGCCAGTCCAACCTGACCCATGCCCTGGGATTAATTCCTAGAGCCTCCCTTTGACTCTGCTGTATCCTCCTGTGCAGAACTGTCTCTGGCTCCCTGCTGTCCTTCATTCTTAGTCACTTCACATTTGATCAGCTTTCTTCCCAATGGATAGAAACATCTGTTAAAAATTTTTGTTTTGGGGGGTTCCCTTTCTCTTGTCTGCTCCTGTAGGGCATTCACCAGTGACCCACATTGACACTGCTTTTTAGATGATAGGGAAGAGTTGACAATCCCAGTTTTACCTGAAGGTTTTAAGTGCTCTGTCTCTATAGCCCCAGACCTGACAGATCCTGAGCTGGGCTGGAGCCACGTCCCACCCCATGCTTTGCCTTGAGGGGTGGGCTGGTGGGGTTGCCTCACCAGCCTCCCTGTCCTTTGTCCCCTGGTGGGGGTGGCCAGCAGGGAGCGGGGAAAACCTCTTCCCCACAACTCTCCCCTCTCCTGCTGAAACAGGGGCTTCAGAGGAAGGCCCCACCCCTGCCTGGGTGAGGTGGGAGGGCGCGGGTTTCAGGCCAGGGCTTGTGTATTCAGGGCCCTGGGAGAGCCATGGTCACTAAACCACGTCCCTTTAAGCAAGAACAAGAGGATGGTCCGGCCTGCTGTTTTCAGTGGAGCAGGTGTCCGAGTCACACTGCTGGCCCCAGGGCCAAGTCCAGGCTCCCCAGCTGGGGGCAGGTGCCAGGCTGGGCCCAGGCCTCACACGGCTGCTCCTCCCCTGCTGGGGCTCTCTGAGCCTCTTACCCCCTCTGCCCCTTCCCAAGTTTCCTTTGTGTTCCTCCTACTCCACGAAGCTGAGCAGGTGGCCACGGGAGAGCCTGTTCCTCTGCAGACAGGACCCACTAGGGACTTAGCCTGGGGAAGCTCTGCCTTCCAGCTGATCCCCTTTCTTGCCACGTGGCCGGGCAGTGCCCGATGGCCCTCGTCTGAGGTGACCTCTTGCTCTGGTCCCTTCCACTCACCAAGCGCTCCCAGGTTCTCTGTCTGGAAGACCCTCTGCAGGGGCGGGATGTAAATCACGGCCAGCTGCCCCAGAATGGACCCGAGCACTGAGTAGAGGAACATGTAGTTCCTGAGAAAGCCGATCTCAAATATCAGCTTGATCTGTGGAGAGGGGAAGGTCACACGTTGCCTGTCTGCAGTCTGCGGTGTTTCTCGCTGAGAGCACACCGCGGTTGTGCAGTGAGGACGGGCTGGAGGAGAGGTCGCCCCATCTCACCTGAGAGCGGCAGGTCAAGGCGTTGAAGAGGTCAAACAACACGAAACAGGTGAATGTCATCGTCGTGGTGCGCGGAGTGCTCGCTTTGTCTTCAGGCATCTGAAGTGAGTGCACAGGAGAGAGGTTATGACAGAAGACAGGGTGAGTCCCTGGGATGCCATTTGTCACCCCCACAGAGCTGAGGGGCAGGTCTCCTGGAATCAATCAAAAAGCTGCTTTCAGCCTCGAGGGCAGCAGGCGTGACACCAGCTGCATGTCTCCCGGGCACACGCAGATCTGCTGCTGCCACGAGGACCCAGCCCCTGGGAGGGGCTGTGGGACCTTCATCAGGAATGTCAGCTGCTAGACTGACGAGGCCACCCTAGACACTACAGCACAGAAAGGTGGCAAGGACACGCCACTTCCTCCAGGAGGTAACTTTCTCCCAGGGAAGGTCATACAGCTACAGTTAATGCCATATAACAGAATGTCACTTCCTGCAAGGAAGTCCAAAGGATGGCTGACCCCCAGGAAAACTATGGCCTTTGAGGTATCTGAGACTGGGCTCCAGGACAGCCCTAGAGTCCTCCCTGGCCTGGTACCCGGGGGACCTGAGCTGAGGTCACAGTCTGGCCAACACTGCAGGGTATGGGCCAGAGCTGCTATGAGACTGGCTCATGGTCAGAAGTTTCTGGGCAGTTCTCACCCCAACTTCCCATCCCCTGAGGAGAGGATCCTCCCTCTGGCCTGGGCAGCAGGCCCTGCTTCCTACCTCAGCGCAGCTGCCAGATCAGAGCTTACATCTGAACCCCCTGGAGTGTGTACGTGAGAACAGCATCTGATGCAACAGGGCCTGGTGGGGCCTGGGCATTTACGTTTCTCATAGGCTCCCAGGGGTGCTGATGCCACTGTGAGGACCCCACTCTGGGGACCATGGGGTTGGACCCAGAAGGCCTGTCTCTCCCCCATAGGCTGGACAAAAGCAGGGCCTACCTACATGCAGAAACTTGAGGGAAAAGGGAGCCATGGTGGCCGGCCAGTGTCCCACCCTTCTACCTGCGCATGTGCATTCTGTGGTTTAAAAGGCTGGACGGATCACCTGCTTAACTGCCTGTTTAGGTCATTGTACACCTCAGCCCGGAACTTCCTGAACCTGCAGGCCAAGAAAATGACCCCTGCTAAGATCTGAGGCCAATGGTCAGCTCTGGAGGATGAGATGGGAGTATCCTTCAGGAGTTTCCAATTGTTTCCTGGAGACAATAAAAGTAGCAGGAGGCACCCTGTCCCATGTAGAAAGGAATCTGAATTCCTTTCCGTGCCTGCGAGGCCTCATGTACCTTCTGCCTCCTGTCACCCTGGCCCCCTGCTCACGCTCCAACGGCACTGAGTTCTCCTACGTGAGCCCAGTGTCTGCACCACGAGCGTTCCCGGGCTCACCTCCTTCCAGAAGATGAAGAGGGTCCCGCTGATGATGACTGCAGCAGACAGGAGGACCTTGAGGATGAGGGCGCGGCTGAGGATCGTGTCCCGGATGCTCCGTGGCGGTTGCCTGAGGGCATCTTTGTCAACTGGTTCCACCCCCAAGCTGCTCAGGACAAGAGAGACACTTTGAAATAAACCATGAATGAAAAAAGGACCCTCAAACCAGATCCAAGCAAGCCGCCTGGGCCAGGGCGTCCACTGCACCCTCCCAGTTGTCGCACGTGAGCTGGGCGTTCCCGTCCTCCTGCGATGCCTGTCCCTCCCTCACCTCCTTGCCCCTCAGCTCCTCCTGGAAGCCCCCAGAGCCCAGGCCACAGGCAGCTGTATCCCACCTGTACCCTCACATCCGCCCTCCCTCTGTCCCCGGGACAGCAGGGGAGGCTGCCCGCCCTGTGGTCTAGGAACCATGCTCAGTCATCCCTCACACACAGACAATTTCCACTGCCACAATCCGCAGGGCCCCCATCAGCTGAGGCCCCCCTCTAGCCAACTCTGAAATAGCAGAGTGGAGGCTAGACCAACGGCAGGTGGTGTGACAGGAACAGGCGGCGCAAGGCCACCACCGCGGGGATACAGCTGAGGGCCATCGTCGTGCACGGTCCTGGCTCCCAGGGAGAGCTTGCAGAGGGGTAACCCTCACACTGGGCTTTGGGACAAAAAACCAGGATGGTCTTTCCCTTGGCAGCTGTGGTGATTAAGATGACAGTCACCAAAAGTCAGCCACGTTGGAAACAGCACCTACTCTGTGCTCACGCACAGTTACACGTGCCTGGTCACGCAGTCTCCCGACTCCAAAGCCAGTTCTTTCCCCTGCACCATCTGGCTAGCTTAGTACTCCCTTCTCATTCACTCCTGCAGCCGGTGACTCCCTGAGCAGCTGCTGTGGCCAAGCACTTTAGAAACCAGGGATGAAGGAGGGAACAAAACAAAAACCCTGCCTCCATGACGCCAACAGTCTAAAGGGGAGGCAGATTATAATCGGATAAATAGCATATATATGTGTGTGTGTATGTATATACATATATATCCATCTTCCCCTCTAGGGAAAAATAAAGCAGGGTGAGGGGACTGAGTATGAGGAGGCTGCTGTTAGAGCAATCAGGGAGGACTTCGTGGAGGCAGTGATCATGCAGGTAGCCAGGAGAAAGCATACCAGGCAGAGGGGGCAGAAAGCTCCCCCATGCTCCCAGCCCTCCTCCCCACCACCAGGCGCTTCCCTGTCTGCATTCTCTCCCTATCTTTCACCCCAGTGCAGCACATGCCAGTTTTCTGGGACCTTCTTATGGAAAGTGGCTGTGTTTGTTCATCCTGGCCGCCCCGCCTCACCTCTGCGCCGGCGGCCCGTCCATGATGATGTTAATCCACAGGATCTGCATCGCATTGAGGGGGCTGGGCAGGTTGAACACGGTGGACAGAGCAATGAGGCTCAAGGCTGAGATGCTCCTGCGGGCACAGTGGCAGGCACCGGCCATCAGCGGCTGTCCCCACATGGCGCTGAACACCACCAGGAGATGCTGGCCTCCACTTACGTGCTCAGTTGGAACCGGACAAAGTTTCTTATGTTGTAGAAGATCCCCTTGCCTTCCTCCACGGCATTCCTGGGGGAGAAGAGGCACGGTCATTCACAGGGAGGTCCTGGGGGAGGCGCAGCCAGCTCGCCGGCTGCTAAACGGAGCAGCGGTGACCAGCCCAGGTGGACATTGCACTCGGACCCTGTGCCAGGTCCCCTTGCTGGCATTCTTGGGGACATATCAGTAGGAGATGATGTTGCCCACCAGCCACTGGGACCGGTCCCTGAGCCGCGTTAGCCTGTGCAAAGCATGTGCTCGATGCCTCCAGTTAGACCCTAAATTCCTCTCGTCCTGAGCCCACAAACCCTGCTCCTTGCCCAGGACTCCTGAAATGCTTAAGGCATCTCTGTCACTTACCAGAGAAGAGACACAGCAAAACTGATTAAACCTGAACATGAGATCTGGGGGTGGCACAGAGGGAGGGGTTTGGGAGGTGGGAGGGAATCACCTGCTTCTGTCTTTAGAAGGCTCTTTGCAAAAGTCCTTTTAAAACTTTGACCTGAGGTCAGTAATGTAGTGAGAAAAACTGTCTAAACCTCCCCCAATTTTACTAAAACATTTTGCAAAATAATTAAAACTGTAGAGTTATGTTATGACTGTACTTGTTTTTAAACTAAGGAGGATGTGTTTTAAGGATTCCTGCAGTGAATCCATGGCAAAGAAAAGGCGCCTTTGTAAAGTGCACAGTCACACTGGACTCTAGTATCTGTTCATTCAAGATTTTTTATGAGTAAAATCTCGATTAGAACTAATTAAAATCAGATCCAGAGGAAAGGTAAATTTATTAAGAGGAAAACACAGAAAAGTGAAACAGAAGAAAAATAGTTTTTTGTAATCCCGGAACCTAGAGATTACATCAGTGGTTAATGATTTGGGGCGTTTCCATCCGAGTCTAATCTCTTTCCAATGCATGAAACGTGTATATCAACAGGAACGCTCTAGACTCAGTTGCACATCTTCACGTTTGCCTTTTCTCTGCACTACAGTGTGAACAGTGTTATTTCTTTGTGTCATTAAAATATTTTTCAAAACAGGATTTCTATCAGGCAGGTAGCCCTCCTGTCTCTTGCCATTTAGGGTGGTCCTGGGTTTCCCTTGTGCATAACACACTGCTGCCGCCTGGAGGCCCGATCCGCTCTCCTGGAGGTGCTCGTGCCTGAAGTGCACCCGCAGGCTGGAAATTCAAGTTCTGTCCAAGTGTCCATAACATTTCCCTGGGTGCTACGTGCGACCAGCCCCTTCTCGGAAGGCGCCCCCCGTATCTCCCCACCGTGGCAGATTCCAGAGGGAAGCGGGTTAGCCCAGGCATTTTTGCAACTAAAAATCTACCTAAAGAGCAGCTTACATAATGGCTGAGAAGTCGTCATCCACCAGGATCATGTTGGCAGCCTCTTTACTGACATCTGTCCCTGTCTGCCCCATGGCGATCCCAATGTTGGCGGACTTCAGGGCAACTGCATCGTTCACCCCGTCCCCAGTCATGGCCACGATTGCCCCTGACTCCTGCAAAGCCTTTGGAAAGAGCAGGGGAGAGAGGCCTGCAGGCTGAGAACCCTCCTCCTAGGTTCCTCCTTCCCTCCTGACGCTCTGCTGTGCATACTGTGAGGCCAGCAGCAGGGATCCGACTGGAGGACACCAGGGCCAGCTGGCCCGAGTCTGAACCCCAGCTCTACTTGCAGTAGTGCAGGAACTGGACAAGCCCTTGAACCGCTCAACCTGTTTCCCCATCTGCAAAGTGGGAGCAGCAAACCCAACTTCATAGGGCTGTTGTGAGGCTCAAACTAAGACGATGGAGGTGACAGTGCCCAGCACTGTCAATAAAGGCTCATAAATGTTATCCACTGCTATTAATAAATAATAATCAACAATGCATCCCCTGAAACTGTGAGGTGCCCAATAAGTATTAATATTTTCCTTGAGGAATAACTTGCATGGGGATTTACTCTGTAGAACTAAAAAGCATAACACAAAAGAAAAAACATAACTACTAAAAGAGTTCAAGAGCAAAATTTCAAAGTACATGTGCGAGAAAACCAAGCACGTCTTCTGTCTCTTTCATTTTTTTGATGCACAACCAGCTTCTTATTGGGCACTCGCTGTGTGCCAAGAGATTCACAGGCCAGGCTTTGCTTAATACTCTCACCAACCTTGCAAATTAGCTGATGTCATTAACAGTGTTCCCGTTTTACAGATGAGGAAATTAAGGCACAGAGTTAAATGACAAGAATAATGCCAAGGAGCACCCAGCTAACAAGGGGTCACTTCCAATTTTTTCCTTTGCGTTATCCAATTCCAGCTTCTTGTTTTCAATGCATGTGGCAAATGGCCCCCAGTTCTCCCTCCTTCTCCTAATAGGCCCCCCCCATTTAGCTGGGCACGTGCCACCCAGCTAGAGATGACACTTGCCAGCATCCCTTGCAGCTAGACCTGGCCACGTGACTACATCCTGGCCATCGGGCTGTGAGCACAAGTGAGTGTGCAACTTCTGAGCCCCGCCTTCAAGGGGACCTGCCTGCCCCTGCTCATCCTCCTCCCTGCTGGTGTGAAAAGGCAACCCTGCAGCAGCTGCCTTGGGCCCAGGGAAGGAAGCCGCGGTTGGGCCTTGTACTGACCACGTCTGGGGCCTTGTTACCTGGCACAGCTGGTGCCTCCCTCACCCCGCATACCTTTATGATCTTGAGCTTGTGCTTTGGGCTGGTCCTGAAGAACACAGACACCTGGATACAGAGAAATGACAGAGCAAAGAGTCACAGAATTCGGAGCTGGAGGCCACCCCCTTCCCCTAGCTGACCTCTGGGGAACTCCACCTTTGCGACGCGGTCAGCCAGCTGGCCCTTCTCCACGCTGTCCACCTCCTCCCCAGACATGGCTTGCAGCTTCCCGTTGCCCAGGCCGATGTTTCTTCCTTTAGGGAGAACCAGTTCTGAGGGCCTGAGACTGTGGTCCCCCCAGCCCGGTCCCTATCTTGGCCACGGGGAACAATAAGAATAAAACCACAATGATGCCATTTACTGAGCACCTACTATGTTATGTGACCTCAATTCCAACCACATTAACTATGACGAGTGCCTTACTATCCCCACTTTGAAGATGAGGAAACAGAAGTGACGTCCCCAAGGACATACAGCTGGTAAGTAGTAATAATGGAATCTGGCATGGTTCTATCTGATTCCAAAGCCTATGAACATTTTCACAGTGCCAGGTTGCCTCAAGACAGGGAAGAAAAACCAAGGTGTGGCAACCCTCATAACAGTAGTAATTAGAGGAGTAGGAAGAGGGCTGCTAGCCCTCTGCTGATGAAGAGATCGAGGGTCAGAGTGGTTCAGTGATTTGCCAAGAATACACAGATAGTGGCAGAAGCCAGACTGAAACCGTACATGGGGCATGATGCTGCCAGTGAAGATGAGGTGAGATCACAGATGAATTGAGCACATTTCTCCTGTTGGAGAACCTGCCAACATTTTGGAAATGGGAACACCTCAGAAGTTGGAACGCTGGTCCATAAATCTCAGAATCACTTCCGAGCATGTAGAGCCAGCTGAGCACTCCTGACCAGGGTCACCCAGGACTGACTGATGGCAGTGGCCCCTTGCAAAGGGTGTGGAATCCTTTCTTCTCACCCCACCGGGCCCCTCTTACCTATTGCCAAGGCCGTCTCCAGAGCATCCCCCGTTATCATTTTCACGGACACTCCTGACTCAGAGAGAACCTGAACCGCGTCCTTCACGCCAGCCCTCGGAGGGTCGATGATGCCAACGAGACCCAGAAACGTCAGCCTCCCCAGCTCGGGCCCTGAGGCCAGGGCCAGCACTGAGGAGAGACCACAGCCCCAGCAAGGGTCACGGGGGTCCAGGGGCCGTTCTTAGCCCCCAGCCAGCCCCCACCTAGGCCCAGGTCCTCCTCTGTCTGCGAGGGCCATGGGCGGCAAGTTCCAGACCACACAGGGAAGGCAGAGAGCTCTTGGTGGCTCTCAGGCCTGCACAGGTGTCCCCTGAATAGAGGGGGCACCAGGACCAGCCTGCACAGCAGGAAATAAGACGCTCGTGTGCTCATGTTATAGAATCCCACCCCGCCCCCAACAGCGGCCACACAGAACCTGTGAGACGCCACGAGGGGACATTTTGTGCCCTTCATCTGCTCTGTGCTCACTCCTTTTGTCTTCCCCAGCAGACTCGGGTAGCAGCTACCAAAGGTTTAGAAAAATCCACCAGAGGACAACACGGCTCAGAGGACTTTCACTCTGCCTTGCCCTGGACCCTGACTCTGTCTCAGTGGCACTCCCGGGGCCGAGGGGTCTGAGAGGGGATGGTGTAGGAACTGGCCTTCCTTTGTCACCTTGCTGACACTGAAAGGAGGCTGTGACCAAGAAGCCTGCAGCAGCACCTCCCTCCTGCACAACCATGACACTGTGCGAATTATGCTGGTGTCATGTGCGAATTGTGCTGGTGCAGTTCCTCCCTTTGCTAGTGCTCCTCTCCCCACCCTGAACCTGGGGTCTGCAAGTCCCTGAAGACCCATCAAGAGCGTGCCCTGCTCCTGGGAAGCACTTGCAAATGCTCCATCCCAGAGGACCTCATTGCTGCCTCTGCCCCATCACTCTGACTCTCCTTACCACTCCATTGGACATGTCATCTCTTCTCGGGGAGGGGGGAGGGTGTCTCAAAGCCCAAGCCCCTCTAGGGGTTCCAGCAGGCTGGGGGGCTTCGCTAAGTCACTCGGGCCCTGCTCTGTGCCTATTGCATGGTAGGCACTCAGTTCACACTCACTGGTGATGAATAACATTCCCTCTGATTTCCAGACCAGCTGTGGGCTTGGAAAAATGCACGGGCCTTTTCTAACTCCAGTCACCAGGACGTACTGTTCCCAGCCACAGGCTGGAGACAAGTCCACTTATAAATACGAAAAGACCCGTATGTTGCTGGTGGCAGTAGAAAGTCCCAACCCACCTCCATGAGTGACCAATTCTTACGATGTTCTCCTTTAAGGCCTGGAACAAGTCCCTGCTTGTCATTAACACTCTGCAGCCAGACAGCTCTGGGTTCAAGTGCTGGCTCCGCTATGGACCAGCTGTGCAGCCTGAGCCGGTTCCTCAGCCTCTTGGGGCCTTGCTGCAGCCCGGTGGGGATTCAGGGCGGGGTCTCAGCTGGGCACTTAACACGGTGTCCAGCACGCGGGCAGGGCTCAAGTGCCAGGGACACCCAGAGCAGGAATAGGTTTAGAGGCCAGGACCAGGTGGGAGATTTACTTACTGAGGTGGCCACTTTTAAGTGACACTGTTTCAATGTTAGCAGATGCACAATGTGACCTGAACATGTAGCTACTTAATAACTCGATGTGTCAGTCATAACACAGCAGCAATGGCCACCTCCATGCCAGATTCTCTAAGCTCTTTTTGTTCACTGTCTCTTGTACTCCTCCCAGCAATCCATGAAGTAACTGCTGTAGTGCCTCCATTTTGCAGATAGGGAAACTGAGGCACAGTATTCACCCGTGGGCCTATTGTAGAGCTAGCACTGCACAAACCATTCTGGGGGACACTGAGATGTGTAAAGCACCCCAAGTTCCTTGGGGGAACACATGCTTCACTCGGGAAGAGGTGACAAACGCTCAGTGTTGGCCACACTCTGCCCCAGCAAATCGCAAGGGCCTCGGCCTGTACACGCGGGGGCAAGCCTGCCAGCAACTCACGACTTCTGTTCCCTGAGGGGGAAGCCACGGCAACTGGAAGGAACAGGGTAAGCCCAGCCTCTCATCTTCCCCCGAGGGAATACAAGCATTCTGGAGCGTTTTAAACACTTTCTCTGAACCTAGACAGGGTGACAAGTGACACCATGGGAAATGTGAGTTTAATGCTCAGCCCATCACGGAAGGCATTGGCTCTGGTGCAGAAAATTGGAAATGCCAAGGGATGAAACGTATTCCTTGATTTAAAAGAGCTTTGGGTTTTCCTGACAAGAGGCAATGAGCAAAAATGACCTACAAGGAAAATCAATGTTTGGGTGCATCCCACTCACCTGTCTCAGAAAACTCCCACCCTTCTCAGACATGTGAGCCACATCTGGACTAGTGGGTGTCATTTAGTGGCTGGGATTGGGGGGCTCTTTGTCCTTCACCTGACGGTTAAATTCCAAGCTCACTTTGTTGCTGTCAGCATGTCTGATGGACCCTTTGGGTGGTGGCCTTATCGACTAAGGACCCTGCATTAATGCACTCAAAAGTCAATGTTATGTGCAAACTTAAAGCTCCTGGCTGGGGCCATAGGCACTGACCCCGCAGACCGAGTGACCCCATCCTCTTCTCTTCCTGCAGGCAGAATGACCTCTGCTGCGGCGTCAGCGGCAGGGGAATGCCCCCGTTATTGTACATGGTGCAGTGACGAATCACCTCTTCAAAGGCCCCCTTCATGAAGTAAACATCTTCTCGATCCTTGGAAAAGACAAAAGGAAAAAATCTGCTGTCATTGGCTACCTCGGTTCCTAGTGACCGTCACCTCATTCTGCTCAGGGGTACAAAGACGTGCACAAGGACATTTGCAGTGGCGTTATTGATAGTGGACAACTGCTGTTCACTGATACAGAGCAGGTCAGGTGAGTTACAGATCCACACATGGAACACTAAACAGCCCATGAAAAGAAAGGTCGATCTTTGACCTGCACCTCCCTCGTTCTACATTAAGCTCCCTTGTTAATGTCACTCAGAGCATCCTGAATGTTTCATTCATTGGAGGTGTCTCAGCCGGTGTTACACATTGGGGTGTGTGATTCGCTGCTAATATTTAGGTTAGACTGTTGCCTTTTGAGGGCAGGCACCCTATTTTGTTCCCTCCTACACTTGGCTCATAAGAGTGAACCCAAGGGAATAGGTGATCATTTTCCCTGTGTTTTTATTAAGATCTGTCTTGACGAACATGCAGACTGTAAGCTCCGTGGGGGCAGGTCCTGGGCCAGTTAGGTGCACACCACGTCCCCAGCATCACCACAGCGCCTGCCTGGCTCACAGCAGGCGCACCATATAGACAGTGAATGAGCTTATATTAACTAACACAGAAAGGTATCTACGACATAATACTAAGGGAAAATTTTACGGGGACAAGGTTCAAACACTATATACAACATGACCTTATTTTGAAAACTACCCCCCCAGATGTTGCCACATGCACATTCACAATCTGGAACGTTCTATTCCAGGCTGTAAGGGGGAGTTACCTTGGGTGGTGGTGGGTAGAGAGGGAAGAGGGGCAGAATTATAAAGCCCTTTCATTTTTCAAGTCATATTTCCATACTTTTTCAATGAGAGTATATCACCATTACCTTTGGGGAAAAAAAGATTTGAAGGTATATAAAATTTTTAAAAATTTATAATCCCTCTTAAGCACTCAAAATTTACACGTCCATCCGTGCATGGCAAGGGCCTGGAATGAGCTGGCTGAGGCGCCCACAACTCATTCCAGCCAGCAGAGTGAGAGGTCTGCACAGGCAGACGTGGTAGATTCTAGAAAGAGCAGGAGAGAAGAGGAGGGTTGGAGAAAAAGGTAGAAGGCAATTCTTTTTAAAAAATGGATTTTTTTCAAGAATATCTGAAAAGCCACAGCCAATCTAAAAAGGAAAATAAAAGAAAAAAATCATCTGTAATCCCACCCAGGGGTAGCCCTGAGTAGTTTGGTGTTTATCCCTCTAGTCACTGACAACATGTGCACACACGTGTGTGCACGACGCCCCTTCGGGAATGAAGTGTCTGCTTCCCCATCATGATGGTGAAAAGAGCCGATATGTGTGAAGCACTTAGCACCGGGGTACAAAGACGGGACTTGCAAGTTAGCTACTGGGGTCCGTGTTGTCAGGAGGGACGTGCAGCTGCTCAGTAGTAATTACTCGACAATTCTATTACGGGTGAGTCTCACGCTTGCGCCTGTGTCAGAATCCCTGGAAAACCCAAGTTACTGGATCCCACCCCTGGAGTTTGTGACTCGGGAGGTCTGGTGGGGAACTTGAGAAGCTGCATTTCTAACAAATTCCCAAGGGATGCACCTGCTGCTGGCCCAGGGACCCCACTTCGAGAACTGCCGTTTTAAACGAACAGCTTAGAAGAAGACCCAAGAGAATCAAAGGTTTAATTGCTATCAACTGTATTTTCGTGCATTTGGAACCTCAAAGAGGTATCTGGGAACTTGGAATTCTTCTTGAGGTCTGCATTTTGCTTTATTTTGGGTGGGAGGACACGTGGGAAGGGCAGAGGCAGCTGACTCACCTCATTCTTTGGGCTGCATTTTACCGCCATCCACTTCTGCTCTGAGCTGAATGGAATCTCTTTTTTTCTTACATATGAATTTTTAATATCACTCAAGTCCATCTAGAATCATAAAATGAGACATTTTTAGTGAGTCATCCAAAGCCAATACTATGCAAAGCTCAGTCCATTTAAATTATTCATTCTTCAAACCGTCTCCAACAGATGAGAAATCTAAGCATTTAGCTCACACAGAAAGACCACTTATTTTCAAACATCCCACCCAGAAAAAAAATGTCTTTTCTCTTGTCCCAGGGACAGAACTGATGGTCTTTGCAACTGCTTCTACCTAAAACCCACTTGGAAACAAAAACCTGTAGGGTTTCTGCCAAGAAGAATGTTTCAGATTTGAAGGTACAGCAATTTCCCCAAAAGAAACCAGTGAGTCAGTGAGGTGGCCCTACTGTCCATAGCCTGGGGCCCTTGTCAGTCCTGACATTTGTTTGCTCTCTGATGGCTTTGGGGCTAGTTACTTGACAGCTTAGAACCTCAGTTTCCCCAGCTTTAAGCCCATGCTCTAACCACTGCACCCAGGGGGTTAAAATGGGTTGGGGGTGGTTTGAAAAAATGACTCCTTTCATGTATAAAGCACAGATATGCATACAGCACACAAACATATATACTGTACATGTGTGGTCTTAAAATTTCATGGGGGGTGGTTAGGAAAAAAGTCTCTAAAAAGTCTCCTTAGGGGGGTATTATGGGTTGAACTGTGTCTCCCAAAATATATGCTCAAGTCCTAACCCTGGAACCTGTGAATGTGACCTTATTTGGAAATAGGGTCTTTGCTGATGTCATCCAGTTAAGATGAGGTCATTAGGGTGGGCCCTAACCCAGTGTGACCCAATATAAGAAGAGGAAGACATCCTGTGCAGACAGACACACAGGGACAGCACCTGGGGATGGGGGCAGGGAGTGCAGTGAGCAGCTTCAAGCCGAGGAACACCCGGGGCTGCCCCCAGCAACCAGGCGCTGGGAGAGGGCCCACAGAACTTCTGGCCCAGAACTGAGAGTCAATAAGCTGTGGTTATTTTAACCCCCCACCCCACCTCAGTTTAAGGTATTTTATTTCAGCAACCCCAGGACAGTAACACAAGGGGTGACGATGGAGAAAATGTTGGGAACTGCTGGCCACACCGTGCTCAGCACCCACCTGTCACGCAGGAAGTGCCTCATACGTGCCAGCCATTATTTATTTTATTCTGAAAGGTATATTCTAAAATCCTAAAGCAGGCCCCACGCAAGAGGAAAATCATAACATATAAAGGAAAGAGGGCTCTGGAACCTCCGTTCCCTTCAGGCTGCCGGAGCGGCTGATGGCAGGAACAGGGTGGGTGCTGGACACTGGGACATAGCGCCTGCTGGGCGGCAGGCCAGGCCCCGTGGCTCTGGGGTTGCTGAGTGGGGCTGACTTAGCACTATTTTAAAAGGGGAAGAAAGTTCCATTCAGTATTACTGACATTCCAGAGAGAATTTTCCGTGAGTGGAAGGAAAAGCATACGATGTAACAATTTCTGAATGTTCTCGAGCTGGGGGGAGAAGCACCTCGTCTGCCTTTACAGGGACGTATTCAAGGGTCTCTTGACCTTGACAAGAGTGACCTGATCAGACCTGAGCCAGCGGCCGGTGGCCTGGCAGCAGGCAGTGGAACAACGGAGCAGGCGGGGGGGAGCAGAGGGGCTCCCACTGAGTTCGGGGGAGCCGTGGTCTCGCTGAAGGGGAGGATCCCGGCCAGGCTGGCCGTGGCCGTGGCCACTGGTGCTGACGGGGTCACCCGCCTTCTTTGCTCCCTTCTCTTAATCTCTGCTCCCCGTCCCCTTGGCCCCTCTTCCTCCTCCCTCTCCCTTTGGCCTGCACCTGCAGTCCTGGTTTTCCTGCCTCTTCTATTAACTTGCCCCCAAGCACAAAGCGTAGCGAGCCGGCATACCCATCGAGCCGCCACCCGTCCCTCCCACACCTGTGCCTGGCCCTGGGCACAGCGTGGTCCAGAGCATTCTGCACAGCCACAGAGCTCAGGGTCTAAGGGCTGAGCCCTGGGATCATCAAAGTTACTGAAAGGAACAGGCCCCCCCGGTGCCTCGGCGAGAATGGGGGCTGTGTCGGGGGTGCACGGATGAGTCTTGTTCCTCTCTCTGTCCCCCCAACACCTGCAGGGGGCTGAGCCATGGGGGTTCTCTGAGGAGTCCTTTGGAATCTCTGGTGGGGGGTTAGGGACCTGCAGAGCTTTCTGACGCCACGCAGAATCTCAGGGTCCACCTGTTCAGCCTGAGGATATAGGGGGCCATATTCTGCCCTTAGCACTAAGCTTCCCCGGTCCTCACGCGCTCAGACAGGAGCTTGAGTTCTATTAACTAACCCAGCTCCGAATGAAAGAATTCCCAGCACAGGCGCCCCGGGAGTCCCTACCTTCATTGCCAATGCGATCAAGGCGCCCTCCGTGGGCTGTCCCATCACGGTGCTCTTCCTGATGACAGCGTTGTTGGCGACACAGCCCGCCTGCAAGGGGGGGTCGTCTGAGTGTCTGTTGTCAGTGTCGGGAGCCAGCACCCCTCAGGCTCTGGGCTCACTCAGGCTCATGCAAAAGTTAGACCCTGCAGGCTCCACCCATTTTTACAGCTGAGGCTGGGGGGACAAGACTTGCTTTTTAAAATAAATCACCATCCTGGCTCTTCAAGGGGAACACAGTACATATTTCTGACTGTGTTGAATGTTGGGTGCCACAAAGCTATTATGAGGGAGACCAGCGGGAAGGCAGGTGCACTGGTGGTGACAAGTGTGGGGTGACGGGGAGTGACCACTAAGGGGATGATGTTTCCATGTGGGGTGATGACGTATTCTAGGATTTAGTGGTGATGGCCACACAACTTTGTGAATGTGCTAAAACCACTGAATCGTGCACTTTAACAGGGTGAATTATATGGTCTATGACTCACATATCAGTGAAAAACTAAATACACAGAAAATGAAAAATAGAAACAAACGAAGAATGTGAGCAACTCCCAACCTCCCTCCCTTCCTGCTGGGTGAGCGTGGGCACTCAAGTCACTGTCTCAGCCCCTGTTTCTTTTTTCTTTTTTTTAAATTGATACTTCATAGCTGTACATATTTTTGTTTCTTAATCTGCAAAACTGAGATGATGTTTGCTGTGACAATGAAGTGGCGCCACCAAGCAGGGCCCTGGCGGTGGGGGGGCGGCTCACGGATCATTATGGAGGAGGAAGGCACGCGCCACGTGGGGAGGAGAGACGAGCTTCCGTGGAAGGGCGAATACGGCTGACAGTGAAAGGATCGACAGTGGCAGTAGGGACATTTGTCACTTGTTTATTTCCCAGCATTCACTGGGCACCTTCTCTGTGCAGGTGTCACTGTCTCGCCTTCCCAGAAGGCGGTGACGAGCACAGAGGATTCTAGTCCCCCCCCGCCACCGCCTCCAGCGTTACCATTTGTTTTGGGGGCCATTTTTCCAATGCTGTGACAACCTTACCTCTGGGTGGCCCAGTCATTGCCAAGAACCAGTTGGTCCAACTGCTGTTTCCCTTTTCGGGGAGAGTGCCCAGAAGCCCTGCTGTAAATGCCTGTTTCCACCATGGTGCCTTTGACACTCACCTCCACTAATTTTGCCACTGAGACATTGGAAAATTCCTTAATTACTTCCTTTGACGGTAAAAGACACACAGTTCCTTTGCCATCATACCCAACTCCGCTGACCTGCAGGGCCAAGCAGAAGAAAGGATGTCACCCGGAGTCAAAGGCACGCTCCCTTGGTTGGCCCACAATCTCTTTCCTGCGGATCCATGCCAAGGATGTAATACTACACACAGACAAGGCTTTAAGTATGAAGATGTTCCCTGCAGGATTAATTATTAATCAGTATACCTCACTGGAGGACAAAGTGCCATGCGTTAGTAAATTGCAGTAAGTTTACCCAACAGGATATTCTGCAGCCAGTACACATTATGGTTAAGAAAACTTAAGTATTAGCACAGAAGAGTGCTTATGTTCTAGAACAGGGGTGGGCAAACGTTTTCTTATAGAGCCAGATGAGCAAATATTTTAGCCTTTGCAGCCCACGCAACCCCTGTTGCAACTATTCAACTCTGTCGTTGCGGCAGGAAAGCTGCCATCGACAACATGTAAACAAATAGGTGTGGCAGTGTGCCAAAAAAACTGTACTTTCAAAAATAAGCACAGACCCATGACCATAATTTGCTCACCCCTTGCTCTGTAAAGTTCTGTGAAAAAATATCAAGGTACAACATCACACATTCAGGGAGCTTCCAACTGTGCCAAACGCACAGGAGAGAGACTGAAAAACGCAAATAGACTAATCGTGGTTAGTTGATCACGGGAGGGTGAGGGTAACTGTTTTCCAGCTTGTAAATTTTGTAACATGCATGTTATTAATAAGTAATAAAAAATAAAGGGGGCTATCTTAAATCAGTCATGCCTTTTGAAATGAAGTATGGGATGATTAAAAAAACTCAGTCTTGTTTCTTGCTGCTGTTTGTAGCAAGGAGATTGTACAATAAGCCCTATTGATTTCTTCCTTATTGTGTCCTAGAAGACACCGTGTGCTTGGCTTTCTCTAGAAAGGAGAGGGTCTGGTTGAGCGCACCTTTGTCTCAAGGCTTGTGCATTCTGTCAGGACTCACCTCAGCGTGAAGCCCATCAGATGTCACAAGCTGGGTCACCGTCATTTCATTGGCAGTCAGAGTCCCTGTCTTATCAGAACAGAGGACATTGCAGCAACCTGGTTCAATAAAACAGCAGTTTACCAAAAAGAGGAGTCGCCACCACCAACCCTCTGGCTTGTGAAACACCCAGGCTGAGCCACCACGACACCCAAGCCTCCGTGCAGTCCCACTTGTAAGCAACCCACCAGTGCGGGAACCTCACCTAAAGTCTCCACGATCGGTAACTTCTTCACAATGACCCGCTTCTTGGCCATCCGCAGCACTCCCAGGACCAGCGTAACCGTGACGACGATGGGCAGCCCCTCTGGAATGGCCGCTACAGCCAGACTGGATTGAAAGGTCAAACGGGTCCCTTTAACATGCTCTTAAGGACAATGTGAGTCCCCCCTGGGGTTGGCAATGCTTTTGGTGTCTTTGCTTGTCTTTGGCATCCCCAACGTCCCGATTCTATTCTCTGTACTCGATTCCTGGGTGTACCTGCTTCCTCCTTCAGCATCCACTGCCTTGAGCACTCCCCTGCAAACCCCGCTTTTGGGAAGGGACCTCTCCTATCCGCCATCCACCCCTTAGTGTGAATTAGTCTGTTAGCTGTTTTGCCTCTTTAAGTGATTTTGCATTTAAATTATTCTCACTTATTAGAGAGAAAGGTCTTTGGGCCCCATGAAATGAATTTCCAGAATCAGACCATATGTGAGAGTAGAACATTTTGGTTCAGAGGGTCCTCCCTTGAATTTCCCTTTTCATTAGTCCAGTGGCTTAGACACTTCCAGTGAGGAAGCCAGGCAAGGAAATTAAAGTCAAGGGAAGTAAAATGCCAGAGCTATGCCTTTGTCTGTTGAGTGGATCTGTTTTGGGGCGTTGGCTCACTTCTTTACAACCCCCCAACTCTCTCTGTACCCTGGGACCCCACCCTCCCATAGCCAGGGTTGATTGGATTAGAGGAGCACACGTGACCCATGCTGAGCCAGCGAGATTCTCTCTTGTGAACGTGGTTGGGTCTGAGGCACACAGAGGCCCCTTCCTGTAGGTGTGTCAGCAGGTGACAGGACGTTAAGAGGGGATGCTTTCTGCCTCAGTTTTGTCTGAGGTCCCACAACCTAGGGGCTAGCTGGTCCCACACCCTATACTCCTGAAATGGGATGATGCCTGGCATCTGCTTTGCAATAGTCTGGATGGGGCATAGGTAAAGCAAGATTGGCCCCGAGTGGACCACTGTTGAAGCTGGTTGTGGCTACACAGGGGTTCACTTTGCCATTCTCTCTGCTTTTACATATGCTTAGATACATATGCTTAGAAATTTTCCTTAGAAGATTTAAAAAATATACAAAGAAACCATGACAACCCAAACGTCCATCAGTTGACAGATGGATGGACCAAATGTGGTCTGTCCACTCAACGGCATCCTATCCAGCCATAAAAAGGAATGAAGTTCTGAAACACGCTACAACATGGATGGATGCTGAAAACACATGGAGGGAAAGAAGCCAGTCACAAAAGGCCAAGCAAGTACTGTATGATTCATTCATATGAAATGTCCAGAACAGGGGAGTAGAGACAGGAAGTAGAATAGGGATTGCTTAGAGCTGGGGTACAGATGGGGGAATGAGGAGTGACACCTAAAGGACACAGGATTTCTTTTTGTGGTTAGAAGAAAATATTCTAAAATCAACTGTGGTGATGGTTGCATAGATCTGTGGATATACTAAGAACCATTAAATTGTATCCTTTATATGGGTGAATTATATGGTATATAAATTGTATCTCAATAAAACTCTTTAAGAAAAAAAAAGAAAAGAAACCTCAGCTAGCGACTTGGGGAGAGGAAGAGAGGTGTTGGCTGGTGGGGCAGAGCATGACCAGACCCTCCTGCCACGCCTTCCGCCGGAGGCCACGCCAAGGGGTGGGTGCTGTAACTTACGTGAAGCTTCAAGTGTTTTCATCGCACGGAACCACTCACTATAGTTTCTAGAAAGATGCTATGTTGGGACTAGAAGAGACAGGGAATTTCTGACATCCAAGAAGAGCCACAAAAGTCATGGGAGAAGGAGCCACTGTTGCTCACCACTCCTGGAGCTCACCCACAGCCACTGGCAGGGACCCTGCAGAAGCCCCGCAGGATACGCCTGGCCCAGGTCCTGGGGGCCAGGCTGCTTAGGAAATAAGTGAAATGCCCAGTAGGAGCGAGGCTGGGTGGTGGCGATCCCATAGCTTGGGCCCCACCCTCAACAAAGAGCCACCACTGAGCCACCTGGGACAACAGCAATGCCCGGTGGTGCCAGACCTTCCACCTTTCCCAGCAGGAAACTGGAAACCCAGTATCTTTTTCATGCAAAGTTCCAATCTTTAAATACTGGCAACAAATTCCAATTTTTTAAAAAAGATCCAATTCAAACAAAACATATTTTCTGGATATATCGGCCCATGGGTTGCCTGTTTTCACCCTCTGCATTAGAACATCCAGCGTACTGTAGGTATTCAGTAAATATCTGCTGAATGAACAAAGGTGAATAAGCGAACACATACGAGTGTTTAGACCTGCCCCTGCTCTGCCTGGGTTGGTGAATAAAAACCTGGTGAGGATCTCTCATTCAACCAGAATCACACAGGGCTACCGTATCTCATGGAAGCTAAGACACAGTCGTTCGTGAAGGACGCCACATTTTATGCAGCACGAAGGAAGAAAAAGAGACTGCCAATTAGTCAGGTAACGCCGTGCTTGCTTACCACAGCACTTACTAGAAGCAGTCTGATTCAGAGGAGTTAAAATGTGAAAAAGAATGTGCATCTTAAAATCAAAGAAATGGTATATGAATGGTGACCTTTCATCCAGAGACAGTGGAACTCTTAGGGACAAGTTACATAAACCAAGATTACAGAATTTGGTCAAGGGGCTGTGCCCAGTTTCTATGGTGACATCCTTCTGCCACCTTCCTTGGTTTTCTGGCACAGGCTGGCAAGACCAGCTAAGCAAATATTTGTGGAGGGTTATGATGGGGACTTTCCCCTCTATATATGGCAGGGGAAGGGCATTTTTGCATGTACTGTATACATTCATAATGATAAAAAGTTAATCCACAAACTAATAAAGATTAGAGTGAACCAGGAAAAGTGAGTGCCTTGGACCATTTTGAATGTCACTCAAGGCATAGAGAATTAGGATAAAGTTTTTAAAAGAATAATCTCTCATTTTATTTATCTTGGAAAATCTTGCTGCCATTTCTACCCTCTGCCATTTCTACATTCTGATACTGTGGTTTCAGGTGACTTTAATCTGCCACTAAAAACTGAAAAACATCACCCTTTCAAAGTCACAAGTGAAAGGAGTAAATTATCTTTCAAGTGCAAGTTCACCTGGATCAAGTGGGACGAACAAGATGAAAAGTTAGGACAAGGAACTGGAAATAACCAGTAGCACTGGGGGAAGGGAGGAGGAAGGAAGGTCGGGATGGAGGGAGAAACCTTTTGTTCTTTATCCTGGAAATGTTTAATAGTCCTTTTTGGCTCACAGAACTTTTCATGGTTTATAAGGTGGGAATGGAACACATCATTATTTCGGGGAGTCTCTTAAGCATTCTGGCTGCCAAGAGCCCTGCTAAATAAGGCATTTAGAATTTTAAGAAGACCTGCATTTGAATCTATTCTATTACTAATTGCCAGGTAACTGCACACCTTCATGTACACACAGGCAGGCTTCACTAGGTACCCTAGACACGTAACGTGATACTGTGCATCATGCTATGTACCACAGCCACAGACACCCAGACGTTAAAGCCAGATTCTCTTGCCCCCACTGGGCAGCACACACTGGGACACCTCAATCTCCCGTGAGGTGTGTCGGCTGAAATTTACTGTAATGATCATCACAGCACAAGTGCTTGCCGCAAGTTTACTTTTTATATATACATTAGAAAGGCTCCAAAGATCCTTTCAATAACAGCATTCTTAGTTACCTCTATACTGTCTGTTGTCTTTATTGATATATAATTCACATACCATAAAATTCATTCTTGAAAATATATCATTCAGCGGTTTTTAGTATATTCAGAGTTGTGCAACCATCACCACAATCAATTTTAGAACATTTTCTTCACCCCCAGAAGAAACCCTGTAACTGTTGGCAGCCACAGCCCATTCTCCCCCACCCCAGCCCCTGGCAAACACTAATCTACTTTCTGTCTCCATAGAGTGACCTGTTACTGGGCATTTCTTATAAATTAAATCACATATTATAATATGAGGTCTTTTTGACTGGCTTCTTTCACCTGGCAAAATGGTTTCAGCGTTAACCCACATTGTAGCGTGAATCAGTACTTCATGCCTTTCTGTGGCTGAATAATATTCCATTGTATGCATGTTGTCTGTGCATTCATTAATTGATGGACATTTAAGTCTGTTTACATCACAGGTGTGATGTACTAATTATATATATACCCACAAACACATCTATATCTTTTTTCTAACAGACATTGAAACCATTTTCCACATATCCCCTGAAACCACCCTGCAGACACCAGCATGTGGATCACCCTCTGGGGGCTTGACATGAGCCTAGACATGTGTTGGCTCCTCCGGGTCCTGGAAGGGGCCCTAGACTCCCCTATGCTGGGACACAGCCAGCTAGTGACAATCCCTGGCACTCTGCTTCCCTCGCCTCGGCAAGCAGCATGGAAGAGGCACCAGTAAAGTCCCACCAGCACACGAAGCCGGGCTGCCCTTCCTTCCCTCTGCAGCAGCCACCAGGACCCTGGGGCTTGAGATTACTGATCAGAACCACCGTGTGGAGGGGGGGCAGGTCCCCTTGGCGTAAAGCAAGTGCCCTGACTCCTGGCCCTGCTGTCACCTGTGCCGCCTTGTCCTTGCTTATAGCCTTGTCTGGAAAATGAGGGCCTGGATCGGGTTCCAAACTAGTGACAAGAGCTGACACACTCACTATGCACTGCGTATTGTGTGGCACTCGCACAACTAACTCATTTAACCCTCACAACAACCCTAGGAGAAGGTATATCAGCATTCCCATTTTATAGAGGAAGAAACCAAGGCACAGAGAACTAGGAAACTTGCCCAAGGTCACGCAGGTAGCAAGTGGCAGGGGCAGAATTTAAACCAAGGCAGGGGTCCATACTCTCAGCTAGAAAGACCTGACTAAAGCCACAGGCAGAGAGTGACAAGAAACGGAACTCCAAACCATGAGGTTTCATTCTTCTTGCAGGTGCTCCCCAGGCACCGCCCACCTGCCGAACAGCGCGCCGAACAGACTGCGGTCTGGGATGATGAGGATGCACCTTCCCCGCCCCCGCCCCCACCTCACCTGCTCTCACTGCAGGGAGGGGCCGCGAGCCCATTTAACAGCCTGACAAGGTGAGGGACAGCCACGCACCCTTACCTGACTCCAATTGTGAACATACTGAGGAGCTGCTTCCCTTGCAACCAGCCAATGAACATGATCAGACCTGGGAAAGAGACAAAAAACACATATCTACGTATACACAAGCGCATGCTCTGACGTCTGGAGGTGTTTCAAACTCACTTCCCTAAAGAGTTTACAGGAACACATACACAGGGAAATGATTAATAACCTCAAGTACTTTCAACCACTCTTTTTTAAGGGAAGATACCTTTATGCTTACAAAAAAACTGGTTTTACTTTCTCAGGAAATGTTCAAGCCAAGTTTAAGTTAAAGAAACCACCAACCAGTTTATTATGGGCTGTTTGCAAGCATTTCCATATTACTCCAAAAGTTTCCGCAGGTGCTGTATGTATCCAGGGCCCCCAGCCCCAGCCCTCCCAGGTGTCTGCTGTAAATGACAGCTGCTCCCGAGATCGGCAGATGGGCTGTTTTTTAAATTATCTTATCCTGTTGTGCTCATTTTTCCTTCACCAATAACTTACCAAATGTTTACTAAACACTGGGCTAGGCACCAGAGACAGGGAAACTGTCACAGAGGGATCCCCAAGGCAGAAGTGGCAAGAGCTATGCTGGGCCCCGTGAAAGTTCATGAGATGTTCTGGCAATGGGGAAAAGTGCTGGGGCCGCCAGATACGGCCTCAGTTTCCTCGTCTGCAAAATGGGGATAATGACCATGCCGCCTCCAAGGAGCTGTTCCAGGGTTTAAGATGTGACAATCCATTTGAGCACTCAGCACAGTTGCTGGCCCACAGTAAATGCCTGGTCATTAACTGTCCTTGCTGTCATTTTCAGAAGCAGTGAGAAGCGAAGGGGAGGGTGGGTGGGGTTGCCTGGTGATGCCCTTGGTGGACTTGCTAAAGAACATCAGCTTTGTTTTGCAGGAAATGGGGAGCCAGGAGTGCTTTATGCTGGGCAGTAGCGGGTGTGTGTGTGTGGGGGGTGTCACAATATCTGTTATTTTTTTGGGGGCATATTGATTAGGTACAGAACTCAGCTGAAATCTTAGCTAGAACCCAAACGAACCCAGATGAAATAGTTTAGAGGCCAAAGTTCTATTAGAAATAGGGGCAGGGCAGTAAGCTCAAAGACCCACCCCCTAGGAACTCACCCCACCCTTGTGGCCTTCCTGTAGTAGGATGCCACAGCTTGTTCACAGGGGCTCACGAGAGTCAACTGCGTACATCTCTTCCCAAATCCATGTTCAGTAACTTTACATTGGTAGCTTGAAATTGGCTATGCTGAGAGTATTTACACCACAGGAATTGGCAAATACTACCTACCCCTACAAGGCATGTCCCAGCCTGTCGCTGCAGCCTTGCCTCTCCCCCGTGGGCTCCCTAGGGATCCGTGGAAGCCAGTTTCAAAACTCCCACGTTGCTAGAGCAGTTCTTGAAATTTTAAAAAGAAAAAAATGTCTGCGTGCTATGATGGGCCTTGCTATGGACATGCCAATTTAATTAAGTTCTAATTTAACTTGAGGAGTACATGCTTATACAAGCCTTGGAACTTTTTTTTTTTTAACAAATTTCATCTTGTGGAAAGTCCTATTAATACTATCTACTTGACAATCTGCCTTGAAGCACATTTACTTGGTATTTGCCCTTGGGGTCACTGAGGGAGAAAGATCAGACTCCTTACAGTAGCATAGTCTCCTTCCGGCAACCCCATCAGCTAGGGCAGGTGTCGGAAAACTTTTTCTGTAATGGGCCGCACAGTAAATACTTTCCGCTTTGTGAATCATATGGTCTCTGTTGCAGCTCAAGTTTGCCACCGTGCCTTGAAGGCAGCCATGGACAACATGTGAATGGGCAGGCCTGTGTTCCAATAAGATGTTATTAATGAACACTGAAATTTGAATTACACGTAATGTTTACATCATGAAATATTTTTCTTCATTTGATTTTTTAAAAATCATTTCAAAATGTAAAAAACATGGTCTGCTTGCTGGCCATACAGAAACAGGGAGCAGACCAAATCTGGCCACACTTTCCAACCACTGCTCCAGAATGTGAAAGAAGCCTCTGCAGCCAGAGCGTCTGAGCATTCTATTCTGCCAGAGATGTCTAATCAGCCTGCAGCCGAGCAAGGCAAAGGAAGGATGGCCATGCATAGCTGCTTTCCCCTCTCGTGTCTGGCCAGACATCGCTAATCCATCAGAGTCCTCTGCCACCGAGCCTGAGCATGGCTTCGAAATCTTCTCACAGCACAGAGCTCCACTAGCTGTGTCAGACTTGCGGGCTAAGATAAAACCCATTCCCATCACCGTTCCAGCACAACGGCGGGCAGACAGGAGGGAAGAGGGTAGAGAGCTACCTAAAGACAGCAGACCTGGTGGTTTAGCAAACTCTGGGCAGTAAATCCAAAGCTGAGGTTTGGGAAGAAGACTAGACATTGGAGTGTAGGGAAGGGCAGCCAGGGAGGGGGGCGAGCGGGACTGTCACCAGCACAATAGACTCAAGAGCCCTGGGTTCTGCTATGTGGCTCCTGGGTGCATCCCAAGCTCATCAAGACAGGCGGGGTTGTGTTGAGCGTTTCACAGTGAAAGGACGAGCTGCCATACACAACACAGCCACCTGCCCAGCACCTTCCTGCACGGCCTCTAATCTTCTCAACTATCCTGAACAGAGGAGAACAGAACAGCTTTGGGGTCCGAGAGATCTGGGTTTATTATCTTCCTCCTCCTCCTCTTCCCTGAATCAGCTGTGTGACAGTGAGCAAACTGCTTAACCTCTCTGTGTCAGGTATGTGGTCTCTGCCCCGAGGGAAGGTTTGCAAAGCCGGAAAAGGGGATGGGAGGGAGGAGGGGAAAATTTACCACCTCTTGAAAGTTGCACAGGATTGGAAGATCTCCCATGCTCTTGAATGTGCCATTCCTTCCTCCTGGAATTCCTAACCCTTCCTTTTTTTTGCTTGGCAATCTCCTATGCATCCTGCAAGACCCAGTTAGTATCACCTCCTCCTTGGAGCCTTCCCAGCTCACCCAAGCAAGATTAACTGTCACCTTCACATTTCATATTTGTACAGGTGTCTCTCCCCTATTGGACTGGGGCCCTTCTCAGGGCAGAAACTGTGTTTGACTCATCTTGGTGGCCCCAGAACCCAGCACAGGGTCTAGGGTGTCATAGGACACTCACTAAATGAATTAATGCATCTGGGTGGCCATATGTACCATAAAACAGCTGATAGGAGGGACAGCTGTTTCTACCAAGAACTTTCTCTGGCTCTGCATTTCCAGCCAGTACTTCCCCTCGTTGCTGCATATGCTATGGGCAGTGGTTTGTTGGTTTGTTCCTTTATTAAATCATTCACTCGACAAATGTTTATTGAGCATCTACTATGGGCCAGATACTGGCTGATCCTAAAGACTGGAATGAAGGATACAGAATCAAGGCCAGAGCTGGAAACAGCAGGAAGAAGCAGGTGAAGGGACCAGCGCAGCCCCATGGGGATATTAAGGCTCAAGACCTAAATTTAGGTCTGTAGCATCATGTTGACATTGTTTGGTGTGTTGCCAAAGGCCAGAAAGCACCAGCCCAGGCACGACCTGTTTAGAAGCATAGAAATATGGTGAGGTGCATAGCTAAACTACATTTCCCAGTGTCCTTTGCAGTGAGGTAGGTCATATGACTTCATTCTGACCAATAAAAAAAGGGCAAAAGTGATGACTCAACTTCTTTGTCTGTGCCTTAAAAATTCCCCCACGAGCTTCCATGTTCTCTCTTTCCCCACCTGCTGGCTGAGTAGAATTATGGCCTCCAAGGACCTAGAGGAAGACAGAGCAACAATACAGCAGGGGCCTGGGTCTGAGTCAGCATGTGTAGCCGAGCAATCCAGGAAAGCCACCGGACCAGGAACAGGGCTATGGACTACAGTGTGAACAAGAAACAAACTTTTACTATGTTAAGGTATCAAAATGTAGGGGCTGCTTGTTACAGCAGTCTGCCTTGTGCAACTAATACAGGAACCTCTTGTTGCTGTTGGAGAGTCTCTGGCCCCAATCCCCACGCAGGTGAGTAGCAAGATGTTTGATAAAAAGCCATTGGTGGCTGCCTCAGGACAGCTCCCTTCCACCTCTAGAACCCAGTACAGAGATGCTTCACTCACCAATTATGCCAAAGGAGAAGAGAGTCAGCTGCTTTCCCAGCTTGCCCATGCTTTTTTGTAAAGGGGTTTTAGGTGTCTGAAAGGGTGAGAACGATGGATTTGTTAGACAAGATCCCAGCAGTGTGCCCCAGCTTCTGCCTGGCTTTTTTCCAAATGTATTCACCTTACCGCCCTATAGCTTGAGCTGAGTGATGATCACACAGGGGCACACATATGTCAACATGCACTGCCTTCTACACTTAAGATCTGTGCATGTTACTGTCTGAAAATTATATCTTTATGAACATGCTAACAAATGTTTTAAAATGAAAAAGATATTTAAAAAGTATACTCCCATTAACCACATCCTCCTCACTCCTAAGGGGCAGGCAGCACTGGCATCATTCACCAAGAATAGTCTCAAACCTCGGCCCACAAAAACCCAAGCCCCTCCTCTCCTTTACCTCCTCAGCCTGCATCATCTTAAACACTTCTCCAAACTGAGACCTTTCCCCTGTTCCAATCACGACGCCCTGTGTCCAGGAGAGAGAGAAGTGTAAAATCTAAGGCTGGGGGCCTGTGGGTTATGGGCTGCTGAGGTCCCGGGAGCCCCGGGGCTTACCTGGCCCCTCCCGTACTGCACCAGGGTCCCCATGAAGATGATGTTGCTCAGGGTGGTGAGGTCGCCCGCACCTGTCAATGGGCTGTCCGTTTTACTGCATGGCTCCGCTTCTCCCGTGAAACTGGACTCATCCACCAAGAGATCTGTGACCTAGGAGAGCGAAGGGAAAAGGCCGCGGAACTGCCCCTCTCACCCTGACAGTTGGTTTTAAAAGCATAGAATGGTGTCCAGCATCTTAAAGGATGTCAAAGAAGAAACATGTTGAAATCAGGGAATGAACATCAGAATTATGACCTTTGATGCATCCAGGAATCAGAAAAGCTTTGGATGTGTGGTCCTTTTTGAAAAACATAAAAGTTTCACACCTTCTTTTAATGTTATTTGAAATTTTAATATAGCCTAAAAAACACTAAAGCAATGGTTATTTTAGACCGTACCTTTCAAAACACCTGTGCTCGTCTCCTGACACTCAGCATCCCGCCCACCTTGGAGATTCCTGTACAATCCCCTAGAATAACTTAGCCAGGTTATTCAGTGACAACCTAAGGTTGTGTTAACACCAGAAACAACCCCGCCCCCAGGAAAAGGAAGGGAGCTGCTGACATTTGTAGAACACCTCTATGTGCCCGGCCCCGGCTGAGCTCTTCCCAGGGCTGAGCTCTTAGTCCTCATCCCCGTCCATTATTTTCCCCATTTGACATATGGGGAAACTGAGGCACAGAGAGATTAAATAACTTGCTCAAGTTTCCACAGCTAGTTAGTGGCAGAAGAGAGATTTGAACTAAGGCTCTGGTTCCAGAAACCACACTCTTAACCATCTCGCAAGATTGCCGCTTGATCACAGACCCAGTGCACGCCACTCGCCGGGTGAGGCTCCCATGGCCAGAGTTGCGCCAGATACTGTGGAGGACGTATAAGGGGTGTAGGGTGGGCTCCGTCCCTCAGGACCTTGTCATTTAAGCACAAAAACCAGCTTAGAGAGTGAAGCCATCTCCCACACATCCACAGCATTTCTCAAACAGGGGCCTGTGAGTTCTCTGCAACTTAAAACTTTTTAAATGCAATTACAATCTTTTAAAAATATGTGCACTGCCATGAGATCCCAGTCCCCAAGGACGACAGGAGCCACCACGTGCCTAGGCAATGCCCATCCCCACTCCCTTCCCGACAGGCCCCCCTGGTACCGGGAGGGCCAGCACCCTCCGCACATCCCATCCGCGGCCTCCCTTGCGGCTCACGTGTCTCTCACGCTCTGCACGGTGAGGCCCAAGGAAAAGTCACGGAATGGTCCTGGGGGAACTCTTTGAAGGCCGCTTGAGGAACAGTCCACAAAATCCCTGCCCAGTCCTGCTCAAAACTGTCACGGTTGTCAAAAACAAGGAAAGTCAGAAACTGTCACAGCCTCGAGGGGCCTAAGGAGATGCAATGACCAAATGTCACGTGGGGCCCTGGAGCAGAAAAGGGACATTATGGGAAACATGGAAATCTGAGAAAAAACGACATACTTTACTTAATAATAACGTATCAATATCAGCTCGTCCAGAGGAAGGGGGGGTGTTAACAACAGAGGGAGCTGAGTGTGGGGTATCTGGAAACCCTCCATACTGTCTTCATGATTTTTCTATAAATCGAAAACTTTTCCCAAAAATAAAGTCTATTTTTTTAAAATGAGGAAAAGGAGCGAGAGGAGACAAAGGTGCCCCCTGAAGCCAGCCGGGAGAGAGGGCCGCGGGGTTACCTGTCCACCTGTCCATCCGTCTCCACCGCGGGCCCTGGGAATACAGCCGTGAACGGGACGGACAAACTTCCTGCCGTCGTGCAGACGACGCTCCACTGAGGAGGGGCGGGGCTGAGAGCCCCAGCACGACGGGACACTGGGATGATCACCAGGGCGCGCAGAGCAGGGGGAGCCCCCCAGGAGGGGCAGTCAGGAGGCGGCACGAGCTGGGACCTCAGGGGTGAGAAGGGCTAAGTCACACACGGTGGGGAGAGGGTTTTAGGCGGCAGAAATGGCCCTCCCCGATGGTGGCCCCCATGGCAGTTGACAGCAGCAACTCAGCAAGCTTCTAGGTCAGGGGAAACAAGTCGCTTGGGCCTCCTTTGCTTAAACAGCTGATTTGTGTCCATTTGACCTTCTAGGAAGCTGCTGTCTCCAGGAAGCCCTCCCTGACTGCACCAGGCCAGGCAAGTCTTTCTCATTTGGGAAATCCAGGATTCCCTCATGGCTCTCCCAGCAGTCACTGAGCCATGAGTAGGTTTAGGTTGGTCTGTTGCTCTGGGCTGTAAACTCACGAGCACAGGGAACAGCTCTGTTTTCTGCATGGTATCCTCAGCACCCAGCACAGTGTCTGGCACATAGTAGGTGCTTAAGAAATATTAGTTGACTGAATGAGTGATGGGGTTGGGGGGGGCGCTGAGGCAGGAAGGGATGGGGGAGAGGCTGGAGAGGGGCCCTGAGCATGGTCCGCTAATTCTCCCTCAAACCCCAGTGATTGTCGTCCTCGGAACTCGTGAATGTGCCGTCTGACATGGTGAAAGAGACTTTGCAGACGTGATTAACTTAAAGACCTTGAGAAGGGAGAGTACCCTGGGTCACCCGGCTGGACCCGATGGAATCTCAAGGGTCCTTGTGAGGGAGGGGAGGCAGGAGGGTCAGGGGCATGTCTGAGAGTCGGGGAGATGTGATCACAGAAGCAGAGGTCGGAGTGACACGCAGCCGCAAGCCAAGGAATGCGGGCGGCCCCTAGCAGCTGGGAAAAGGGAAGGAAAAGGTTTCTCCCCAGAGCCCCTGGGCGAGTGTGGCCCTGGCGGCACTCCTGATGTCCAGCCAGTGAAATCGATTTTGATTTTGACCCCCAGAACTGTAAGATCATACATTTGTGTATTTTAAGCCACTGAGTACGTACTAATTGGTTATAGCAGCCACAGGCAACCGACACAGCCTGCAGGCGGGTACAGCTGTGGCTCGCTTCCTGCTCAGGCCTGCACAGACACCTCCGGTCTTCCCAACACGAGGAGCTCACACCTGGCCGGTGCTGCGACCTCCAAGACAAAGCATTGCTTGCAGTCTTGTCAACCCCCATCCAATTCCCTTTTTGTTTCAGAAATGGTAGGGGAAAAAGAAAGACCAGTGACCCTGTCTTCCTGTCTATACCAGGTCAGAGGCCTTTTGTCTTTGTTTAATTCTGGGAAAGAGAAAATAATGTCTCATGACTTCACACACACTATGCAAAAAGGGCTATTACTGGGTTACTTATTTTAAGAGCTTTCTTGAACCTACTGCTTCCTGGACCTAAATGATTTTAAAACATATATACAGCACTCCTGGATCTCAGAGCTTAGCAGCTGATAAAGACTTTCCACTGTGAATAAACAAAGTTATTGACTATTCAACGGAGTTGCAAAATCCCAGTTGGGAAATCTGCAAAGTCTTCATGGCTGGTAGCCTTGAAGAAAACCCTGTGGTAACAATACACAGGGTACGGTTTAATCTAATAGAAGCAGGGCAGGGAGAAAGCCAGTTGAAGTAGTAAGGGAGACATTTGGGGTTGAAAAGTTGTTTCAAAGAACAGTTGTATAGATCCTTAATGATAAATAAAATCAATTGCTAATATCTGGGGACTGTTGAGTCCATGATGGGCACGTGCTAAGCACATTACGGGTCATAGCTCGTTTCATCTTCACAACCACCCTGTGAAGTAGAAGCCAATGTCAGCATCCCCTTTTAGAGATGAGGAAACTGAGACTCAGAGAGGTGAATCCCTTTCCCAAGTCACACACTAGGAGCTGCAGGGCCGGGACTGAGACCCAGGGAGCTCTGACGCCCAATGCACGCTGCAATGATGGCAGCCAGACCCTGGCGCATCACTCACCCGTGCCACGCACTGTTCTGAGCACTTTGCATTTACAAAGTCATTTAATCCTTATAACTACCCTCTGGGCATTATCATCCCCCATTTCACAGATGAGAAAGCTGAGGCACAGAGAGGTTAAGTAACTTGCTCAAGGTCACACAGCTTTGAATTATGGACCCAGGGCTCAAACCCAGGCATTACCCACCTCTCTGCACCACCTCTCTTTGCCCCTATAGCAGCACTTGGAGTTGACATGTGTCCTTCTTATTGGCTGCCTGGCATCTGGACTCCACCCTGTGGGGTCCCCATGTTATCAGGCAGAGCCCACTTCTCAAGAGAGAAGCGGACAATGTCAGACTGGCTTTCCCAGCCTTCCTTGCAGGTGGGGCTTGGCCACTTGACAAATGGTTTCTCCAACAAACCCATGAGCCCCTGACTTGGAGTCTGATGCCAAATGCTGGTGCTGATCACAAGGAAAAGCTGCACAGGGCACAGGCTGAGCCTGAGAGTGGGCCCTCCTTAAATGTGGCATCCTGAATGCCTTCCCTCCCCAGTCCCTGCCCTGCCTGGACATCTGAAAGTCAGAGAGGTTTGAGTGCCTGAGTGTCCACACATAAGATTGTCCTCTGGCTCTGCCCCTACTTCACAGACTGGCTGGGAATGTTGTAAATGCAGGTCCCAGGGGCTGGCTGCCTGTCCTCTCCTGCCCCTCCCTCCACACCACCCTTTTAACAGCGTGTCATTGATCCTGCGGTTCCTAAGAATGCATCAGTAAATAATTCCAGGGCATAATCTGTGCTTAATCCTTTATCACTAAAATCTTTGAACAATCCTTACATATTCTTGGAATAATATAGATTAGTCCCATCAGCAGATCACATTGAACGTGATTTAAGCTTTTGAGCACCCAGGTCCAAATGCCTCGAGCATTGTTTTGAGAAACGGTAACACCCTGAGACCCACACAGGTTGCAGGAAGAGCTTGCCCCACACTCAGTGTCCTCAAACCACGCCACTGTAAAAGCTTGTGCTGCTCTGTATGTTTTTATTGGTTCCCTTTCCCTCTTGGTTAGGAAGCAGTCTGATATCACTTGTTTCTGACTTCTGTGTCTGTCTCTAGAAGCAACTCTTCCCTCATTCCCCAGCCCCTCCTTGGTTTAATTTGCTACTGCAGCCTGATCTACACTGGAAAACCATATAACCAAAATTTGTTGGGCTTATACTGAAAATGAGAATAAATAATTTATGAAATGTGGTCTGAGGGGCTTTACACTCAGAATTAGCTTGTTTGCCAACATCCTGACGGGTTTGTGTGCATGCATGTGCATGTATGTTTGTGCACATGTGCATATGAGAAAGAGACAGACAGACAGAATATGAGAGAACATGTATAGCTACAATAAGGTAAGTGTCCCCATGTCCCGCTGACGAGGGTTTGGGACCACTCACCTCAGTGAGTCGGATGTCCGCGGGGATCCGGTCTCCAATCGAGAGAGACACGACGTCTCCCGGAACCAGTTCTCGTGCAAGCACATGCTGGAGTTTTCCTTCTCTTAGGCTGCGTTTGATGTGGTAAAAAGCAAAAGCACCATACTGACACTCCATTTTTATGCACTTTGATAAATATGAGCAAAGAGAATAGAAACATACTTTCTCTTTCAATTATAAACAAACCCTGTGCCTTTACAGTTTCATTATTTTTTTTAAATTCACGTATCCTAAAAGACTTCTAGGGAAAGTGTGTGTTTCTGGGTGACCCTGGGCCTTATCTGAAAAATGGGGCTACTACTGTTTATCCTGCCTGGAAACAAGCTGGGCCACATCCCCTGGAAGCTCCTGTGGGTCTAGGTCAGTGGTTCTAAAGCCTCCCAAGGGAGGCGGCGGCTCTTCTGTCCTCAGAGAACACACCACTCTGGGGTGCAGAACCTGTCTCAGGAAGCCGGGGGTGGCAGAGCCTTGTCGCAGCGGGAAGGGGCATCTCACATGCCTGAGGAGTCCAGGACCTCCTTTCCCAGGGGGCCACGACCTCCTGCCCTTGGAACGTGGATGTGCTTCCCTGCACGGGCTGGGATCCCATCTGCACCCCCCGCCTGGCCCGCTGACCCCTGCCTGCCCTCTGGTTCAGTCCATCCCACACGTGGCAGCCAGAGAGCTCTTAGAGCCCCAAATCACATCAAAACTCCCTCCAGCTCCAGACCCTACAATGGCTTTCTCATGACCTTGGAACCAAACCCAAAGGCCCTGCTAGGGCCCCCCCGCCCCCCGGGCTGCCTCCTGCTGTCCCTTTCCATCAGCCCTTGGACACACCCAGCTCCTTCTGGTCTTGGGGTCTTTGCAGACCTTTGAAAGTTGGAGCAGATGTTCCCTTCTTCCTTGTTAATGGAATTTGATCTTATTCAGGTATCCATCCTTCTCCCCACAGCCACCTCCTCCAGGCAGTGGGTCATGCCTGGCTAAGACCCCCGCCCATGATTGCCTTAGGCGTGAGCATGCAATGTGGCACCGGCCTACGACACACAAGTGGACATTTGCTGGGGCTCTGTGTGCACATGCACACGCATACACACACACATCCTTCTGTGACCCTTGCATGTTTTGCTGTGATGCCTGGAGCTGTGGCAGCCCTTTTGGGACCATGAGGGGAGCCAGCCAGAGGACAAAGTCAGCAAGCTGAAGGTGGAAGAGTAAAGAAGTAAAAGGACCAGGCCCTTAGTGTCATTTTGAACTAACTAACCCACTGTTCCTCACCTCAGATCCCTTGCTATGACACAACATAACTTTCTGGTGGTCTGTACAGTTGAATTTTCTGTTTCTTGTACCCAAGAGAACCTGTAGAGACACACCTGCTGTTCCCTCAGCTCTTCCCATGGCTGGCTCCTACTCATCAAGCCTCAACTTATATGCCAGCTCCTCTTTAAATGTCAGATCAGGGCAGCCTCATCAACAGCTATTTAGAGCTGTTCTCACCCCCCACCAGACACTATTACATCTTGGTGGGGCTTTTTGTTTTTGTTTTTGTGTGGCTTTGGGTTTTGGGGCTGCTTTTTGGCTTTAATGTGCCTGTGCAATTCCAAAACCACCTTGTTTCTTCACTTGCTCATCGTCTACCTCCCCCGGTAGGAATGTGAACTCCCTGAAGGCCGGAGCCTTCACCCTTGTTCCACTGGTGTAACCTCAGCTCTGTCCCCCCAGGCATGCAGGAGGTGCTCAATAAGTGTTTGATGACTGCGCCAAGGATGGGAGCCCCATGGGAAGGGCTCTGCATGGCAGGGCTTCCCCCAGTTTGTAAAACGGGTCTCAGAGACTCAGAGCACGGGGGCTTTATGGCATCTGGGCTCTTTCAACTCTTCCGCTGCCTGACACTGCTGTTTTTGTAAATGAAATTGTCTTTAGAAGTGAGTTCTGGGGACGTGAATAATGCATATTATTCACCTGAAAGGCCAAGACTTGATATTTAATCTTAAGATCGGATCATTCAAACACATAAATCATTTATGCTTCTGTTTACTCATGTGATTACATCACACATCTAGACTTCTGACAGCCTTGTTTGTCCAGCCATCGAGCCCAGATATTTTTACTGCTTCCAATGCCCTTCTAGAATTGACTCGCCCTCCCTGATGCGAGTCAATCCCATAGTATCCCCTTTTTGTCCTTATTTTGTCACTCTGTGCCTTGTATTATACATACACACACGCACACACACACACACCCCCCCCTTGAGTGCAGACCCCTTGAGAGGTGGGACTGTATCTCACTAGCGCTTTCTGTTCCCAGCCCTGTGGCTCAATTGTATCACATGCCCAAATATACTCTAAGACTCCCCCCGCCCCCCAAATTATCCTTCAGAAAATAGAGTTGCCATATGTTTAAGTCCCTCCAGGGTACCACAGATCATGAGATACCTTCTGTGATTTTGAGCAGCAATGTATATTTGGGAGAGACACATTAGCCTGAAATGATCTCAATCAATGTTAGTAGGCATAAGGGAGACTTTGGACTTTTTGAAATCATATCATTTTTTACAAGGAAAATAAACCTATGGACTACTGGAATACTCAAAATTAGATTTAGAAAAAGTCATTTTCCCTTCTGTGCCTGCCAGCTTCTTTTACCAGTGGCAGCCACCCCTAAGAGAAGGGAAGGACCCTTACAAATGTACTAACCCTAAGCTGTCCAGTACAGTAGCCACTAGGCCTGTGTGCATATTTAAATTAAAACTAAGTAAAATTAAGAATCCAGTTCCTCAGTTTCCCTGGCCACATTTGAACTCCTGGTTAGCCACATGTGACTAGTGATGCCATACTGGACAGGGCAGATTGTAGAACATTTCTGGCAAGTTCTATCATACAGTGCTGCATGAAACAGAAATGCCCATGTGGCATTGGTGGACATTTTTGTCTTTTCTTTCTTTTTAAACATCTTTGGTAAGAACCAGCAATAACAAATGGAACAGTGGAAATGTCTGCACAGGAGAGAGACCCTCAGGGCCACCAAGCAAGCGCCCAGAGCTCACTCTCTCCACGTGCCCCACTCTGCAGCCAGCGCTCTGATGCTTCAGCTTGTTAAAGCCCTGGGTCTTGTCCTTTTCTGGTTCCACCCTTTGAGAATCCAAAGAAACCTCTGAACCCTCTCCCTAGAACAAATGTACACAGTTTGCACACTACCTCACAGGCTTCGTGGGCCACCTCTTCCCAAAGCCACTCCTGCCATCCTTGGCCCCCAGCCTAGGTACCCTGATCTGGACACTTATGATAGAGTTGAGGCCCAGAGAGGTTGTGTGACATGTCCAAAGACACACAGCCATCTGTTGGCGAGGCAGACGACAGGTCTCATTACTTCCAGTGAGATGTGTTATACAAAGGATGCAACATTTGCTAAACATTTGCCAAACTCACCAGCCCACCAGCTTCTCTAACGAACCAAAGAGTCCCAAGGAGGTGCCAACTCACCAGTTACATTCTGGAGGCACCAGCTTAGTCAGCTCTTCCAGAGACTTCTCCGACCTGTACTCCTGGCAGGAAGCACATGGGACATGCTGTTCAAAGGTGGAGACTGCACGAAGCCCTCTTCCCCCTCAGGTTACCCTGCCCGGGACCTTGGGAAATGCTCACCTGGATGAAGGCAACGGTGACCACGATGAGCACAGCCTGGAGAGCAAACGAGAAGAGGGTGTGAGGCCCAGCCAGAGAGAGGACAGGGCCCTGGCAGGCTGGGGCGCAGGGGCGGGGACATGTCTTTCAGCATGTATTTCCCTGCTTCTTGCAAAATAAGTGCACCGTGAAGAAATTTAGGAAACAGACAAGCCAAAAGAGCAGAGAACCCACACCGAATTCCACTACCCAGAGGTCCACATTTTGGGGCATCTGACTAGATTTTCCTACATAGACACACATACAGCATCACACAACACAGACGTGTTCTGTCATAAACTGCCATTTTCACTCGACACGTTGCAAACAGCATCCCACATCAGTAGATTTGGCTCTAACCCCGGCCTTTTAAACAGAAGCAGCAAATTCCACTGTGTGGAATGAGTCTGCATTTGTGTTTTAAAACAGTAACTTGCACAAATAGAAAGAAGTAGGAACGAGTCTTCAAAAGGTGCTCCACAGAAGCCAGACGTAAGTGGGAATCCGTTCCTGTGACATACGCAGAGTAGGTAAGTACGTACAGACAGAAAGCAGGTTGGTGGTTGCCACGTTGGAGGCAGGGAGAGCAGGAAGTGACTGTATAATGGATGTGGGGTCTCCCTTTGAGGTGATGAAGACGATTTGGAACTAGACAGAGGTAGTAGTTGTACAACATCATGAATGTACTAAATTCCACTGAATGGTCCACTTTAAAATGGTGGATTTTTCTATTATGTGAATTTTACCTAAAGTTAGAAAACACATTTTTTTGAGACAGGGTCTCGCCCTGCTCTTTCGCCCAGGCTGGAGTGCAGTGGTGTCATCACAGCTCACTGCAACCTCGAACTCCTGGGCTCAAGCGAACCTCCTGGCTCAGCCTCCCGAGTAGCTGGGACTACAGTTGTACACCACCATGCCTGGCTAATTAAAACATTTTTTTGTGTAGAGACGGGGTCTCACTATCTTTCCCAGGCTGGTCTCAAACTCCTGGCTTCAAGCAATCCTCCTACCTCAGCCTCCCAAAGTGCTGGGATTACAGGCATGAGCCACCATGCCCGGCCAAAAAAATACTTTTAAGTGTTCAGTGGTTATCTCTGGGTAAAGAATTAAGGGTGATTACTTTCTATAAATGTGCAGAGCCTAGGATCTAGCTGCAACATCCCAGGGCCCATAGGAAATAAATTCACTGCAACATTGTTCCCAACAGCAAAGAACTAGAAGCAACTTACATGTCCACCAAGAGAGCACTGGGAGTAAAGAAGGATGTGGATTTGCTTTCCTTTCTTTCTGCTGTATTTTCTATTTTTTTTTTTTCTGCAGCAAACTTTTTTACTTGCATAGTGACAATAAGCAGATATTCATCCAGCCCTGTGGCAGCCCTGCCTGGGAGCCAGGCACTGTTCCAGACACACTCACCACAGCAATGCTGACGGCATCCTCGTACTCCCTGGTGAGGACGCTTACCAAGGCAGAGCCCAGCAGCAGCAGGATCAGGGGGTTCTTAAACTGGAAGATGAAATACAGGGTGGTGTGTTCTTTAGTTTCACAAAGACCAGTCTGGGCTTCTTACTGTGTAGAAGTGAGTGTGATGCGGGCCTAGTGGAGGGCCCTGCCTCCAGGTCAACAATGCAGAGATCGAGGGCTTGGGGAGACCACCCCCATCCAACGATCCTCCTCTGCCTACAAGTCCACCACTGATGACCCTCCAAGGGTCATCCTGACACTGTCCCCATCAAGACAGGAGCCTTGGCCCTGCCTTTGAGTTCTTGGTCTTGCTTCACCAAATCCCTACAACGCTCCAGGCCAGGCCCCCTGGTGGGATGCCAGCCCTGGTCCAACCTGGCCGAGGGATGCTGTCTCATCATACCAGTTTCCAAAATCTTGTGTATCTCAGTCACCCAAACTTGGGTACCAACCCATCCTGCAACAGTGTCTGGGAACTCCAGTGATGTCCCTCTTGAAAACAGCTGTTCCAAAAAACTTCCTGAGAGGATTTTTACTTTATTGCTTTATGTGTCTGCCCCTTCATTTCACAGAGACACTTCATGGTAGCTCATGTTACAGAGAATTGAAAGGAAACATAAACACGTAAAAACAGGATCAGAAGGAACAGACCAAAGATCAGGATGAGGGAGAGAGTTAAAATATCAACAAGCAAGTCGTAGTTGTTTAAAACAGGGCTGTACATTGGGCTCTGAGCTTCCCAGCAGCCAATGGAAAGGGGGAAATGTGATCAAATTCATGATTCCTGCTCATGAAAAGAAGCCCATCAGCATCATGCCGGTGTGATGCATGAAGGGATTCTCACACCCACACACACACACACACACACACACACATCCCTTCCAGGATTGCCATGTTTTATGTCCTCTGAATGGGGGACAGGGCCTTTTTTGGTCAGCTCACCAGTGGCCCTGTGTGTGCCACAGCAACTGTTTTGACTCTTTGAGCAGTCCAGAGACATTTGCCTTCTTGGCTATGATTCTATTCATTGTTTATTTCTATTGACTGCTATAACATAATCTTCCCAAGGACACAGACCACCCTGGTGTCCCCAGCCCTCCCAGGACATAGAACCTGGCCTGGAGCGTTGTGGGGATTTGGTGAGGCAAGACCAAGAACTCAAAGGCAGGGTCTTGATGGGGACAGTGTCAGGATGACCCTTGGGAGGGTCATCAGTGGTGGACTGGTAGGCGGAGGAGGACCATTGGATGGGTGTGTCTCACCCTCGATCTCTGCATTGTTGACCTGGAGGCCTTGAACTAAGGGCTGCATCACAAGCACTTCTGTGGAAGTCTGAGCATGTGGCATGGTGGGCAGAAGCTCAGGAATCCGGCAGGGCTGCACCTCTGTCTCCACCATTATCTCACCAAGAAACCTCAAGCAAACCTTTGCCTTCTCCAGCCCCAGCTTCCTCCTGGCTCTTGTGAGGACTCAATGTGGCCATGAGAGTAAAGTGGCTGCTCGGTGGCAAGTGATAGCCATGAGGAGGTCAAGACCGATCATGGAAGGCACTCGATAAACCTTGGTTGAATGGGGGAATTGTGGCCACTCGAGTTCCAGAAAGTAGCGCCTGTGTCAGGGGCTGGTCCATGGCTGGTCCATGGGGAAGTTTTCCCGTCTGTCCTTGCCAGGGCTGGGCTGGAGAGGATGGGGGGTCGCCACACATCCAGAGAGAACTGCACCTCCAAGCCAGCCTGCCTGCTGTGCCCTGGCACTAGGGTCTGAGACACTCAGGGTGGGGACTAACCCACAGGCCTGTAGAAGAGCCCCCCAGAACTGGAGACCTGCATCGACATTCCCAGGACAGACCACACTCAATTAAGCCATAGGCTTCTCCGTAACGGTGATGTCTTCAATATGTAAATAAACTAATTTTGTGGCCTCCATAAGCTGTTCCATGGGCGTGAATTCACAGATGAGAAAAGGAGTTTAGAATGAAAGGGTTTAAGGGACACACCGTCCAAAAGCCATGGGTGGGCTTGCTCAGACCCTGATTCCAACAAGCCAACCGTAAAGAGCCGTCTCTGGGCCACGTGGGGAAATGGATTATGGGCTGAGCATTAGATGATATTAATGAAGTGTTAATGGCGTTAGTGGGTTAATGGCATTCTTAGGGTAAAGAGAAAGAAAGACGTTCTCTAACAGTAGAGGTACACGCTGACGTGTAATTGGTAAAGTGACTTGGTGTCTAGAATTTGTTTTACAACGTTGCAGAGAAAAAAGTGGGGCATTAAAAAATGTGGCAAGATGGGTTGATAATTATTGAAGTGAGGTGACAGGTATAAGGAAGTCATTATATTATTCTCTCTCCTTATGAATTTTTTGAAATTTTCCCTAATAAAGGGTTGAACAAAGGTTTTGGTCAGAAAGGAAGTCCCAATTTTGGTTCCGTGAGCACCTGGTGATGGGTGGGTGGGGGCAGCTCGGTGCGGGGGAAGGTGCCGGGAGAGTCCTCGGGCGGGACTGAGAGCCACCTGGCAGAGCTAATGCCACAGCCAAACAGTCACCACCCACATGCGGACACACCCCTTCCGTGGAAAGCCAGGGAAGGACAAAGCTCTGGGGAACAGGGAAGTGTGGGCTCTGCAGAGCCCAGCCCAGGGGGCCTGTGAGTTTCCTGTGGCTGCTGTAACAAATTTCCCCAAACTGGGGGCTTGAGACAATGGAGGTTTATCCTCCCGCAGCGCTGGAGGCCAGAAGTCTGCAATCAGAGCATGAGCAGTGCCATGCTCGCTCTGCAAGCTCCAGGGAGAACCCTTCCCTGCCACTTCCCGCTCCTGGTGGTTGCTGCGGTCCTTGGCGTTCCATGGCTTGTAGACACGTCCCTCCGACCTCTGCCTCTGTTGTCATGTGGACCTCTCTGTGTGTCTCTGTCTGTCTGGGCTTCTTCTAAGGATGCCAGTCATGGGATTTAGGGCTCACCCCAATCCAGTATGACCTCGTCTTAACTAATCTCATTTGCAAAGATCCTATTTTCAAGTGAGGTCACGTTTTGAGGTTCTGGGTGGACATGAATTTGGCCGGGGGGGGCGGCGGGGACACCATTCAGTCTAGTATGGGGAGGAAATAGCTCCTCAGTCCAGAGTTACGAGTAGGATTCCAGTTCCACCCTGAGCCCATCACATTCTTCCCCTCCGGTTGGACAGAAGTGAAAAGGAGGCAGGGAACAAACATGCCCCGGACACCACAGCACACCAGGGCGGGCGCCTTGGCTCCACCTCAGGGCCTTTGCACCTCTCCTCCTGCAGTGACCTCCGTCCACGTCCTCACGTGGCTCCTGTCCTCACTGCACTCAGGCCTCTGCTCAGACATCACCTCCTCAGAGTGCCAGTCCAGTGCCTCCCTGACCACCCAGTCAAGAACAGTCGCCCTGCCGTCACCTCCTGACCCCTGTCCTGATGCCCAGGGGGTGCTGTATCGCACACAGAGCTGTCTGTCTGTCTCCCCACTGGACAAGGGCTCCCCGAGGGCAGAACTTGGTTGGCTGCTGCTCTATGTGCAGAGCCTAGAACACAGCTAGGAGCACACAGGTGTTCATCTAGAATGAACAAATGAACAAATGAACCAGCGAATGCCTGCTTGTTGGCTGGGGAAAGCTGAGTCTTGGTGGGGTCAGAACTTCTGCTCAAGGCCACGCAGCAGAGCTGAGACAAGCAATGAGCCTGCGCCGCCCAGCTGTGCCTCCTCTGTCCAGGTTACCTCCATAAGGCCACCTGGCTCCCTGCTCTCACCTCCCCCGGCCCTGGCTGGGCAGCTCCCCCCCTCCCTGTAGGCTGCACCCTCCCCAGACTCTTGGAGCAGCAAGTGTGTTTCTGGACCGGGCTCCTCTGTCATGGCTTCAGGGCTAGCTCAAGGGCACCACAGTCCCAGTCAGGGCTACTCTGAGAACTGGGACTTGGTGCCTGTCCTCCAGCCAAGCCTGTACTGAGTCCCACCTTGGACTTCAACTCCAACCCATAGTCTTGCCTCTCTCCCATGGCTGGACCTAACCACTGCTCCAGGCCAACCCCCCACACTGCCCTATCCCTTGAGACTGTCCCAAGCACCTGTCTGTCCATCCAACAGGAGTGAGTCCCCGTGAGACAAAGCAAGCCGGCAATGGACCCAGTGGGAAGGACCCAGCATGTGCCACCTGCACTGCTCTGGACACCCAGACCCTTCCTGGCTCACTGGGGCCCCTTCTAAGCTCCACACATAAAGGAAGACAGGCAGGAAGGGTTTGTTGGGACCATACTATGCAGGGAACTGGTCACACTGGAGATTTTCATATCATAAACAGGAACAATGACAACAACCAGCATTTACTGAGCACCTACACTGTGCAAGGACCTGTGGTCAGTGCTTTACCTGCATCGTTTCACTGGCCCCTCCTCACCCCATGACACAAATTCTGTCAAATATTCCTGCTTGAAAAATGAGCAACCCAAGGCTCTGAAAGACACTGATTTGCCCAAGGATTCACATTAGGTCAGCCCGGCTCCAAGACCTGTGCTCTTAACTACTACACTGTAACCAGGGCCACCCGGAGGGCACTTGGGGAGGGGAGGAAGGGGAGAAAGACAATCTTTACTAAGCACTTAATATGTGCCCAGTTTGTTCTTCTTAGGTAAAACTCACAACAGTAGGTACTTATTAGTCCCATTTGCTAGACAGGGAAAAGTGAGGCTCAAGGAGGTTCAATAACTCATTCAAAGTCACACAGCGGGACGGTAGGATTTGAATCCAGGTTGCCTGATTCTAACCTATGTTCATCTTGCAATTCTTGGCTCACGTTAAGGTAGAATGCCTAATGGTGAGGCACAGGAGCAGGGCTGCCTTGTGAGGTGGTGGGTTCCCTGGCACTGGAGGAAACAGGAGAATCACAACATCTGGCACACAGCAGGAGCTCAGTGAATGGTAGGAGTAATAAGTGAGTGCAGACAGAATTTCTATATTCATCAAGGGCAGGAAAACCCAGCCATCAGCAGCTCCCTTCCGACCCCGCAAGCATTCCCACAGATGTATCCCTGAACCAACAAGGTATGAGATGAATGGGCAGGTCCTCCGCTCTCAAGACATTGATGAGATTTCACTTCTGGAAAGGCTCTGGCTAGAGGAGGACCCGCTAGTTTGAAGGAAGATGCTCAGAGTGGGTTTTGACAGCAGGGAGGTGGGAAAGCCATCCAGGGGAAATGGGGTCTCCAGCTGCAGAGGAGAGAGCATCCCCCACAGCCCATGTCTCAGCCTCCTTCCCTGAACTCCAACTTCCAGGAGCCTCTGCTGCCTCTTCCCAACACTGGGGTTCCAGGAAGCTGCTGGGCTGGGCAGAAGCCTGTTTGGGTGCCAAGATGCGTCAGTGGCTAACATCCCAGCACACTGGGCACTGAGCGGGGTGGGCACCGCAGGGAGGATGCAGCATGAGGATGCTGCAGGGAGGACTGTGGTTGGTTCCTGAACTGACAAATCCAGGAAGCTTCAAACACGGAGCCAATAGGAAGGCAGCTAAAGCCTAGTGCAGCCCAGGAGCCAGAGAACAAGAGGGGATGCGGGGGGCGGGGGGGGGGGGTAAAGGTGTGCAAAAGGCCAGGGAGGGGGAGCTGACTACTAACCTAAATGCCCTCAGGTATCTGGAGAGTTCTGCCTGTTAACTGGGCCTTTCTGAACCGGTCCTGGTTGGGGGTTGGGGGTGCCAACATCTAGACCGGAACTTGCAGCCTTGTCTATTTCAATTTTCTTCTTTCCTCTTCCTAATGGCTTCTGGGCATTTCACCCGCGTGCCATCCGTTCGGCACCGTGCCAGCGCTGACAGCAGCAGCTGGCAAGGGCAGGGCCGCTGGAGCCAGCTCCCTGGATGCCCTTCTCAGCACTGCTCCTTACTGCTACGTGCCTTCGAGCTCAGGTTGCAGATAAACTATAGGATACCCGGTTAAATTTGAATTTCAGATAAACAAGGAACTTTAAAAAAATTTACTGTAAGTATGTTCATTGCGATACTTGGTACATACATATATTAAAATTGCCTCCTGTATATCTATCTGAAATTCAAATTTAAAAGGGCATCCTGTATTTTCATTTGCTAAATCTGGCAGCCCTACACATCCTGGGGAAATCTTGCAACCCCTCTGCACTTCACCCTCCTCATCTGCAAAGCAGGGACTAGCAGACGAATGCTTACTTATTTACTCATCCATTTAGCCTGGTGCCTGGCACGCGGTAAGCCCTCTATGAACGAACTCACTATCGTTCACGATCATGGCTGCCTGGGTAGTTAGTTATCTACTCACAGCTGCTCTTCTTGTTGGCTAAGAGCAGCGTGAAGGGGGAGTGACCTGCCCAGGGACACCCTCAATCAATATTTAAGTAGTGAATGGTCACCCCACCCTCCCTGGCTTGCGCTTGTTAATGCAGAGAATGACACCTGTGGTCCTACCTGATCAAGGTATTTCTTCCATATAGGTTCAGTGTTGTCAGCAACAAACTCATTCCATCCGTGGACCAGCCTGCGCTGCGTCACCGAGAACTCTGACAGCCCAGTGTGTAAGTCTACCTGCGGGGAGACAGCCAAGCAGGAGCTCACTGATGGGCCTGATGAGGGCTGAGGAGCCCAAGTCACAGATTCCCACTCTAGAAGCCAGCTGCTTCCAGGAGGGACTAGAAAAATGGGCTTGCCCACAGGGCGAGGGGACCTGTTCCAAGACCCCATGCAGAGGGTGCAGACAGAGAAGCAAAATGCACAGTTCTATCACCACTACTGCCCTCTAATTATAGCAGAAAAGATGACCCTGGACCCAAATTTCAACAAATGGAACTGTAGTATGGAATTCCAGAAATGCACAAACACATATTTTCTTCTTTAAAAAAAATAAGCCTTGAGACTGTACAATGGAGCAGCTGCTGTGGAAGACAGTATGGCGGTTCCTCAAAAAATTAAGAATAGAATTCTCATATGATCCAGCAATTCCACTGTTGGGTACAGAATCAAAAGAATTGAAGGCGAGTCTTAAAGAGATGTTTGTGCACCCGTGTTCATCACAGCATTGCTCACAATAGCCAAATGGTGGAAGCAACCTGAGTGGCAAAGGATGAATGAACAGATGAAGTGCGGTGTAGGCAGAAATATTATTTAGCCTTAAATGCAGAAATTCTGATACAGGCTACAACATGGATGAAACTTAAAGTTACACCGTGAGGTTGAAGTGAAATAAGCCAATCACAAAAAGACAAATTCTGTATGATCCCACTTATACGAGGCCCCTAGAGTAGTCAAATTCACAGAGCCAGAAAGTAGAATGGTGGCTGTCAGGGGCTGGGGAGGGGGACTGGGGAGTTGGTGTTTAATGGGGACAGAGGTTCAGTTCTGTAAGACAAAAAGAGCTCTGGAGGTGGGCAATGCTGATGGTTGCGTGACAATGTCAAAGTACTTAACACTACCAAAATGTACACTTAAAAATGATTAAGATGATAAATTTTATGTGGTTTATTTTACCACAATCAAAAAATTTTTAAAACACACACACAGAAAGTGCTGTCCTAAGAAACAACAGTAGCTAAAACTATTATATTGTACATACATTGTGCCAGACACTATTCCAAGCTCTTTCCATAAACAAATTCATTAAATACGGCTAATTTGAGCCAATAATGGGAGGAAACATTGTCGTTCTGGTCACAACAAAGGTGTCCTTGTTTATAAAAGGTCAACAACAAGAGAGCTGTACTTGCTGTAGAGGTGACAGGGAAAGCTGAATCGATTTCTAGATTCTTTTGAATAGGGAAAAAACATCTAGCTCATTTTCTTGGTAGGGAAAATGTCTAGGCAGGGACAAAATATTCCCTCCCTTTCTCCAAATAAAAATAGATAGGACTTGAATTTAAATAGACTTTTGGGTTATTCTCAAGAAAAGACTGGCATGAATCATTGACTTCCAACTTCCTTGAAATTGTAGTATGTGCCCTTTTACTGGTGGATTTTTATTTGCTTTCCCAAAGTGTGGCGTGTTATGAGTGTATACAGACACACTTGTGTGCCATTATGTTTGCTCAGTTTTCTAAGTAAAGACAATTAAAAGACTCAACACCGGGCTGTGCTACGTCTAATCCAGAGCTGCGCTACTTCCTAACTGTGTCGGTTACATCATTCTCTATGCTTCCGTGTTTTTGCCAGCAAATGGGAGCATTAAGAGAAATAATGCATACAAAGTGTTTGGAAGGACGCTTGTCTTCCAGTAAGGGCTTAATGAGGGTTAGCTCTATTGACAATAGTGTTGATATTCTACCTGGGAAATCAGAACCATTTCAACATTGATATTTTCCAACATTGATGATAAAAATGTATTACAACACAGAATTTCAAAGCAGTCTTCAGGGCTTTGTGTTGCTTTCTTTTAAATCTAACAATCTTATAACAATTGGCATCAGATGCGAATTCAAGTCTTACACAAAGTGCTTCGGCCAAATCCTCTTTATGGCATTTGCACGCTTCCTTGGGTGGCAGAGCTACCACCTGCTTCTCTTTCTCGATGGCTTTCAGCTGACATTGCTCGTCGATCTGGGGGAAGAACAGGACTGCTGGTAAGCAAACTGAAGCTTGGTACCGATGCATCTTGTTAAAGTATAACACACATACAGAAAACGTGCACAAGTGTGCAACTCACAAACCAGCCTACCCAACCAGCCTCCAAATCAAGAAACAGGCACTACTGGCCCCCAAATACTCCCTCGTGCTACCCACCACCCTGAAGGGTGACTGCTGTCACATTCCTGTCACCAGAGATTAGGTTTGCACTTCATAGACATGGTGACACGCAATTACACCGTTTCATGTCTGCTTTCTTTCACTCAGCGTTGGACTGAGGTTCATGCAAGACGTTGCATGCAGCAATGGCTCACTAATGTCCACGGCTGCTTAGTACCCACCGTATGCGTACATCACCATCAATTTATCCGTTCTACTGTTGACGGACATTTGGGTTATTTCCAGTCACTGGTTAATACCAACGCATTTATTTTTAAGCCAACTTATTTAAGAGAATTGGAACGCGTAAGCGGACAGAGTAGGGCAACAGTACACATATTGGGAACCCTGACCCTTGAACTGGGGTGCTCCGTCAACTACACATCATGTTTTAGAGAGCTCCTCCTGCTGATGACAGGCTGTATCGCAGCCTGTTTCCACGAGACATTTAAAATAACCTAAGAAAAGGGGTGGGGAACACAGCCGAGTTCTGGGAGTCTGAGTGTGCTGTGTTGAGACCCACTTCTTCCTGGGAAGAGGCCACATGAAACACGTGGAGGCTTTGGGAGGGTATGCTAACACAGAGGAGACCTCAGAGTCAGGAAAATGCTAGATATTTCTGCAAAGTTATTCCTAGTATCCTGATACCAGGACATGATAATCATCTTTTCCAGCAGGTTATTGGGAACTGGGAAGGGGGAAGGGGGAGAGGTGTTGACCAACTTCTTCCTTTAGCTGGAATAGAGATGGCAAATTCCTCTTTTCCCTCTTGCCAGCCACGCTCCCCAACCCCAAGTGATCTCCTCCCAAAAGCCTCATTTGTTTAGAGAAGCTCTGCCAGCCACCTCCCTTTCCTGGGACTGCTTCTCTCTTGTGCCAGCGCCCAGGGAGCACAGCAGTGATCACACAGACCATTCAACCCCTCATCCGTCACCTTGAGCTTTCCTGAAGCTGAGGCTACGTTCTTTATGCATTACACAGTAAGACAGATTTTCTACTTCATTCTCAAGATCTGGTTCTGTTGTACCAAATAAGTGCTCGGTTCTTTCCCACACCACAGGTGGAGGCAGTCCTGGGGGTTCAGCACCTGCTCCCCTGGCTGGTTTACGTCTTGCCATGACCACATCCAAGTCACTTTCCATATGGTACCTCAGGTGACCCTGAAGCATGTAAATCCAGTCATGACACCTACCCATGCTTGAAAACACTTGGAAAGATTCCAGTTGCTCTGAGGACAAAACCCCAACTATCTCCAATGTGACCACAGCAGACCCCACCTCATAGCTGTCCTCTGTGACAACTTCTGTCCTCCTTAACAGAATCCTTGTTTAGTTTGGGGCAGCAGCTTACTTAGCTAAAAATCTATTTCCTAGGCCCATGAGACATGATGACGCCCACTGGAGGAGTCTTGTGTCCCCCAGGAATGGGCTGCTCCATTCCCCGCCCTCCGCTCTGTGCTGGTCCTGCTGGGAACAGATCTCATCACAAACATGACGTGGGTTCAGAGGGCAGGAGCCCATGTCCTCAATTACCCTCCCCATGTGGGAAACACGATGGCACATCTGCATGGCCACCACACCATACTTTCAAAGCAGGGGTCTCAACCAGGGGAGATTTTCCCCACAGGAGACTTTGGTAATATCTGAAAATGTTTATTGTCATAACTGGGGGGTGGGGTGCCACTGGTGTCTAGTGTGTAGAGGCCAGGGGTGCTGCAGAGCTTCCTACAATGCATAGAACAGCCCTCCCCCCACAAAGAATGATCTGGTACAAAATGTCAGTAGTGCTGAGGGTAGGAAACCCAGTTTAAAGACCGACAGATAATTCTGTCTCAATATCTTCCCAGACCAGAGTATTTAGCCTGCTGTGCATCCGGACGTCCGCATGGCACCCACACAGTTTCAAGTTATCATTACTGAACTGCCTTTATCTCCCCACAACGAACCAACTTTGGGAGGCAGGGACGCATGTCGGGGGCGTGGGGCTGCTCAATGAGTATCTGTAACTCAGAGCTAAGGACACCGGTTGAGAGGCCCAGATGGCTCCATGGTAGGAACATAGCTGCAGGCACACGCCTCAGTTTACCCTCACTGCCCAGGAGCCAATCCAGCTCCTCTTGCTGGCGTGGTGTCTCAGCAAGTGACAACCTCTGACTGCAACGCACTCACCTGTAAAATGGGATGATCCTGCCAACTTTGTCATGCTTTCGTAGAATTAAGCGAGCTCATGCATGTCGAGGGCCTGATGTCATGCCAGACCCACTGTGAGCTCCCAGCAGGTGCCAGCTTGAGACAGGTCTCTGGCACTTGATTGGAATCACAGGGAATGATGGCACGGAGAGAAGGTGGCATCCCTTGGGTGGCTCAACCATGTTTAAGAAACTCAAGAGCAGGAAGCCACACAGTACAGCAAAAGGAACACAGAGGCCAGAATCCCACATCCTGGTCTCAAACTCAGTCCCCTCACTGACCAGCCCTGTGACCAGGGATGAGAACCTGTGTGCCACTAGGGAGTTTTGAAGATTTTTTTTAAAAGGCCAGCCCTAGCCACACACGGTGGCTCACACCTGTAATCCCAGCACTTTGGGAGGCCAAGAGAGGAGAATGACTTGAGGCCAGGAGTTCAAGACCAGCCTGGGTAGCTTAGTGAGACCCTGTCTCTACAAAAAATAAAATGAGATACAGGCCTAGCTACTCAGGAGGCTGAGGCAGGAAGATCACTTGAGCCCAAGAGTTTGAGTTTGTAGTGAGCTGTGATGACGCCACTGCACTCTAGCCCAGGCAACGGAGCGAGACTCTGTCTTTAAAAAAAAAAAAAAAGGTTAATATGGTTAAGAGGCAGGGGCAGGGCACTGGGCACATGAGGCACTGGAGGGGGAGACCTGCCCCCACTGTGCTACGTGACTGCAGGGCAGAGTCTGGAGCCCAAAGTGTGGGGGGACTGGCCTCCAACTTCCCTCTGTGAGTAAAAGCCATTTACACTCCTAGGTCTGTAACCAAGGGAACTGAAAGCAGGGCCTCAAATAAATACAGGTTCACAATTGTTCACAGCAGCACAACATTCACAAGAGCCAAAAGGCAGAAACTGCCCGAATGCCCATCAACCCCTGATGGATAAACAAAATGTGGTCTATCCATACCTTGGAATATTATTCAGCCTTGAAAAGAATGAAGTGTTGATGTAGTTCAATTGTGTCCTGACCCCAAAAGTTTGAAGCCCAAACCCCCAGTACCTCAGAATGTGGCCTTATTTAGAAATAGGGTGTTTACAGAAGGAATCGAGGTAAGATGAGCCATTAGGATGGACCCTAATCCAATAAGAGTGGTGTCCTTATAAAAAGGAGAAATTTGGTCACAGAGACAGATGCGCACACAGGGAAGATGATGTGGAGAAAGGTAGGGAGGCCACATGATGACCGAGGCAGAGACCTTAGAGATGTGGCTACACGCCAAGGAATACCAGGACGGCCACGACACCCCGAGCTAAGAGAAAGGCAGGGAACACGTTGGCCCTGGAGCCTTCAAAGAGAGCAGGGCCCTGCTGCCGCCTTGATTTTGGACTTCCAGCTTCCACAACTGTGAGATGATAAATTTCTGTTGTTTTAAGCCACCGTTTTGTGGTACTTGTGATACCACATTTTGTGGTACAGTGAGTAACACAGAACTGGAAACAGTTTCTTTGTGTGTGAGTTTCTTAGGGCTACTCACAACAGTTTCTGGTGCTGTAACAAAGTACCACAGACTGAGGGGCTTAAAACAACAGAAATTTATTTTCTCCCAGTTCTGGAAGCTAGAACTCTGAAATCAAGGCATCAGCAGGGCTCTGCTCCCTCTGAAGCTGTAGAGAGGACCCTTCCTTGCCTCTCCTGCTGACAGTCCTCGGTGCTTCTTGGCTCATAGATGCATCACGCCAGTCTCGCCTCTGTCAGCGCATGGCGTGTTCCCCGAGTGTCTTCCGTCTGCTCTTTTCATAAAGACCCAGTCACTGGATTAGGGTCCACGCTAATTAATCCAGCATGACCTCATTTTAACTTGACTGCATCTATAAAGACCCTATTTCCAAACAAGGTTGCATTTGCAGGTACCAGGGGTTAGGGCTTCAACACACGTTTTTGGGGCGACACATCTCGACCCCTGACAGCGTGTATGTGCACCTACAGAGACAGGAGAGATGAGGGTGGTCGCCCCGGGGCTGCGGGACTGAGGGCTCAGAGACCTGCAGCTTGTTTTTATCTTGTAGACATCTGTCCCCTTCCAACTGCAGTTTGTCCCTTTTGTAAAGAGAGTGGCACATCGTGATTAAGGTCACGTGTCCTCTCCAGCGTCCCTGCTTCTCTCTTTCGGGCAAACCTCATTGGGGCAGAACCACACCTCCCTTTCTTCTTTGTGCTGCTCTCTCTCCCTTTTAGTGTTTTATATTAAGGCGAAATTCACACAACATAAAATTAACTATTTTAAAGTATACCATTCAGTGCACTTAGTCCCTCCACAATGTTGTGCAACCACCACCTCTAACTCATTTCAAAACACTTTTCCACCCCAAAAAGAAATCCCATACCCGGGAAGAAGCCACTCCCTATCGCCTCTCCCCTAGCCCCCGGGGACGACTCGTCTGCATTCTGTCTCTACAGATTTAACTACCCTGCACATTTCTTACAAATGGAATCATGCACTCCGTGGCCTTTTGTGTCTGTGTGCCTCCTCTGTGACATTGTTTGCCTGCAGCAAACAGACCCTGCTGGTGTGTCAGGCTGGTGATGGTGGGCAGGGCATTCCTCAGCCCCAGGGAAATAGTCCAGAACAGAAGGACTCCTTAGAGCAGTTCCACCAAGTAAACATGGCTCAGGGCTGATATTTAACCTACTGGAGGCTTCCGAGGAAACCACGCAGGGCAAATATGGCCCTTGCTGAAAGATGAGCTGGCTGGCCAAGCGAGCAGTGAGCTCACTGCAGGGAGAGCAGGTGAGTGCGTGGCACTCTGGGCAGACAGCCTCCCCCGGCCCAGCCCTGTCCAGCTCAGGGATTTGATCCATTTCAAATGCTATTGAATTAGACCCTAACAACCTCTTCCCTGTTAGGGGACTTATGCAGACATGTATTTCTCCAACATATTGGTCCAAAACCTAGCCTGTTCCTCAGTTTCCTCTGTTAAAAAGGGGCGGTTATAACAGGGACTCCACAAGGCTGCCATGGGATACAGGAAGTAACAACCATGAAGTCCCGAGTGTGTGCCCGGCACCAGGAAACACTGAGTGCACGGGAGCTGCAGGGTGACGGAGACAGACCAGTGAGGAGACAGCAGCGGGCAGCGGTCCTCATCCTCAGTGGCTCAGAGAGCACTGGGGGCCCAACGGGCGCTGCCAGGTTTAGCAAATACAACGCAGGATGCCCCGTATAATTCCGGATAAACAGCGAATGATTTTGCAGTATACACATATGCCAGATATCGCATGAGCCATGTGTACACTAAAAAATTGTTTATCTGAAACACAAATGCGACTGAGTATCCTGTGCAAATCTGTCAACACCAGACATGAAAAAGTCAAGAGTACCCTGCTGGAGTACACCTAACTCTAAGAGAGACAGGTGGGCCCTGAGTCAGACTGCAGGGGCCCCGGGAAGGTATCCAGGAATTGAGAAAACAGTCTTGATAAAGACACTGGGACGAGTCCCTGGGGCAGTGGACAGGGGTGCTTCTGGGCCCTAGAAGAACAAGTGTGAAGGTGCCTGGAAGAGCAAGAAAATGGCTCATTTGGAAACTCCAAGTGCCCCAGGTTGTGGAGAACACTTGGCCCTCGGGGGTTTCAGAGAAAAGGATGAGGCAGAGAGAAAGCCGGGGGCCTAGTGAACCATCGAGCCCCGACTTCGAGAATTGCACAATATAGGAACATGCAATAGGAGAGAAACAAGGCAGTCAGGAGGCTTCATGAAGGAGGTGACACTGTAGACACGCAGGCAAAGGAGCCCCACTCCAGGCAAATGCTTTCTTTCTTTCCAAGACTTCTCTATTGGCTTTTCCCAAGGCAAATGTTTGTGAATTGTCTAGTTTTACCTAAGTCCAGTGGTTCTAGGAGTGTGGCCCTCAGGCCAGCATCACCTGGAACTTATTAGAAATGCAGATTCTCAGGTCCAATCCTGGACCTATTACGTCAGAGGCTCTGGGGGTGGGCCAGCAATCTGTGTTTCAGCAAGTTTTCCAGGGGACTCTGACATTTCAAAGTTGCCACTGTTTCCTGTAAAAATACACCTGCCAAGGCCTATCCCCAGATCAACTGAGGAGTGGGGCCCAGCCATCAGGATTTCTAACAGCCCCCAGGTGAGTCTAATATGCACCTAGCACTGATGTGAGGATGTCTGGCCAATGTACTCAAAGACCAACCCCATGGGGTCCTATTCTTGAGGGGCTGACACTTTGGAGAAAAGGCCGTGAAATTCATTTATGTTTTTCCATTAATTGCTGTACTCTATTCTCTTTTGTGGCTGTGTAGTATCCCAAGTTCCACTACATGGATATACCACAATTTTGTTTTTTAACTATGAGCATGTGGCTGGCACTTAGGCTGTGTCCAGTTTGGGCTATTTATATTATACATAGCACTGCTATGACCATTCACGTGCAAGTCATTTGGTAGCTATGAGCCCTCAGATGTACCCAGAGTGCAACGGCTGGGTCACAGGGCATGCATGTGTTCAGTTATTGAGGACACTTTCCTAAGTCGTGGTACCATTAACAATAGGTTGGGAAGGAGGAAAAAAAAGAGGTGCATGATATTGTGAATAGCTAGCCTATGTACAACACAAGGGAAATAATATGTTTTTGCCTGTACATGCAAGACACACTTCTGGCAGGACCCATAAGAAACTGGGGGCTTGGGTTGCCTTCAGGGTCGGGAACCAGGTGGCCGGAAGACAGAGACAGGGAGAGGCTCTTTACTGGACACCGTTTGTACCTTCTTAAATCTTGAACAAGTGTGAATTGCTGATTCAAGGAGGGAAAATTAGTCCTAAGCAAGCCTCGGGACAGAGCCCAGCTGGAGGGGACTGGAGGCTTCTCAGTGAGTGGCATCCTCGGAGAGTCGGTGAACTGGGGAACAGGGCTAGGAGGAAAAGCCCTCCAGGCAGGGGAACAGAGTGTATAAGGGATGTGACCGGAGGGGCTGGGCTTGTTCGAGGAACTGAGAGAGCAGCCAGCAGCCTCCGATTCTGGGCAACCTTGGAGGTGATTCATGACAGCGGCATTTAAGACCATGTGGGAAAATAGGGGGAAGAACATTGCAATGAAGCACGCAATGAGGCATGCATTGGGCATTGCCTGCCCAATATTTCTTAATGGTGGGGTGGGGGGACCCTAAATGCAGCAAATGAGGTAGAGGGAGCTTCACTAGGTCCTGAGTCTGCTTGATCTGGGCTCCAATTCTGGCTCCCCTACCTCCCCGCTGTGTGACCCTCAGCAAGTCCCTCGACCTTTCTGAGTCTCAGTTTCTTCCTCTGTAAAATGGGAATAATACTACTGCACATGCATGAATGCTGTGAGGAGGGGGTTCTTAAATTTCAGCCTCAGGTCAAGAGGGGCTTCAGAGGTGTGTTCCAGTCCCTGAAGTTACATCTAGGTAGAGTGTGTGTGCGTGCACACAAGCATGTGCAGTGGTAGTGTGGCCCCAGAGAGCAAAGAACTATCAATAGGAAAAAGTGAGACACGTAGAGTAGGTAACTTGCTCAGGGGTGGCCAGTGCAGTCAGGGCCAAGAGCAGACAGCTGTGCAGGGTGGTGGCCAATGTACTTAGGGCCCAACAGGCAGCTGGCGAGGTGGGGAGACTGGTTACACGTGGGGAGATTGTGCAATAAGGAAATACATGGGTGATAATGGAGGCTGGTGTTCACTGTTGGTGAAATAGACGAAGAGCTGGCATGAACCTTATGGCATTTATTGGGTTGGACTCTATGGAGATATATAGACAGACATAAAACTAAATATAGATCTAACAGTGTACACACACCTACACCCTCCTCCTCCGAGGGGGTCCAGGAGCCATGGCGCCCCAGGAACAATGAACACCTAGAACAGATCTTGGTTTCTAAATCCAATTCTTCCAGCAGAAAGAGCTGCGGATCGTGGGAGAAATGGCTGGTTCCAGGGCTGAGGTATGGAAGGTACAACATGAAGCTGAAATTTCTCGTTATGCCAGAAAATAGGGAAGCACTCAAAGCGTGATGGAAAAATGTCGAGAGGACACAGAAGGTTCCCATTGGTCAGATCTAAGACAATCTGAGTGTCAAAATAAATACTGATATTAACAAATCTTAACATATAAACCAAATAGGAATCCACACGTGCATCCTGATATGAATAAGTAAATGGCTAAGTCCATGGGGGAGAAGAGGAAGCTCTTCCTTATAGAACACCATAAACGAGGAAGGAAGGATGGAATTAGAGAATCACCATTCAGCAAACACCGTGGCAGGAATCGACTCAGGCAAGCATCGTCCGTGCACGCTAAAACCAGTGAAGGAAAGTGGAATAAGACTCAGATGTTGACGTGGTCTCAACATGCCTCTCCATAAAATACTTAATAATTGCACAGGGGGAAAGTACGAAGCTTTAAAGAACAGAAATCTGCCAGACACTACCCTAACCGAGGGGTAAAAATTACCACCACCAGTAATGGGACAAACAGCTTTATACACCTCCTGATATGATGCACCAAGGAGAACACAACATCACTCCCACGAGGTTCTCTCCAGAAGCACATAACCCGAGTCTAATCATGAGGAAACCTTAGACAAACCCAAATTGAGGGACCTCCGACAGAATTATGAGCCTTAAGTCTTCAAAAATGTCTAGGACACAAAGATAAGGAGAACCCAAGGAACTATTCCATACAGAAGGAGACCAGGGACATTGCACCTAAGGGCCACCACGACCCTGGATTGGATTCTTTTGCCGTTATGGGACAACATTTGAATGGGGACCATGGATTGGATGGTCGTGTTGCATGGATGTCCATTTCCTGATTTTAAGGGCTCTGCTGTGGTTAGGGAAGAACATCTCATTTTTAGGACATACACACTGAAGTATTTGGGGATCACAGAGCATCATGTCTGCAATTTATGCCCAAATGGGGGCAATGAGGCTGATAGAGCCAATGTAGAAATGTGCCAACAAGGGAATCTGGGGGGAAGGATATTCAAAAGTGTTTCTATTATACTCTTCTTACAACTTTTCTGTATGTTTGAAATTATTTCCAAACAAAAAGTTAAGAAATGATTCTGGAATGGTGGCATGGCTGGGAGGAGACAGGTTCATTCCTACATTCAGGTTTAACTTTTATTTATTGACACTTATTATAGACCAGACATGGCTGCTCGCCATTCTGCACATCTTTGCTCCTCAATCTGACCAAAAATCCAAGTTGGTGGGTGCTGTGCCCATTCTGTTGGATAGACAAACTAAGGCCCAGGAGTTGAGAGCTTTGCCCAAGGTCACAGCAGGCAGGTGTTGAGTGAGGATTAGAATGCAGGTTTTCCCACCAGCCTGCTTCTCTGCCTCGCAGATAAAGAGCTGGGCCTCCACGGAGCCGATTCCCACTTAGTTTGGGGAAAGCAGGGCTAGATCCCGGTGGTCCCGTGTGGCCCAAGCAGCAGGAAGCAGACCCACTGAACTGTGACCAGGATGACACAGACAGTGGCTCCTGGGAAACACCACACCTTTGCTCCTGGGCACGGCCGGCACTGGATTCCAGCACCTCATGCCTCTGGCTCCAGCTGTGGGCTGCTGCCTGCCTTCCCTTGAGCTGGCCTTCGTGGGCCTGACTGTATGGTCCAGGGAGAGCGGCAGCTTTTCCTCCTGCCTTGGGAGAAAGCCATAATGGTCATTGCTAGGGTCAACCTCTGAGCCCTGACTGCAGTGGCACTGGGCTGAACAGATCTGCCTCCGCCAGGAGGAACGTGGGTGCCCACTGTGACCCAGGACCAACCCCAAGAGACTGCAAAAGGGAAGGGTATTGTGGGGTATGTGAGTCAGATCAATACAGCCATTCTTAAAGGGAGCAGGGAAGTTATTTGTAAAGAATGCATTGAAACAGCAGTGATACCAACAAGGAGAGCAGCAGGAGCTTAGAATTCAGGCAGCCCTGGGCCCCAATTCCGGGCAGAGCTATGTGACCCTGGACAAGTTACTTCACTGTCTAAGCCTCAGATTTCTTTAGGGGTTTCTGTAAGGATTCACAATAATGTGGTGTATCCATAGATGTTCATTATAACATTGTTTTAGAAATTGGAAAAGGAAACCAACTAAATGTCCATCAGCAAGAAATGGGTTAAGTACAAACGCCTACACTGCCATTACAGAAGAATGTGCTCCATCTGTACACACGCCAGGAACACGGGGTGGGGGTGCAGAACAGTGTGTGCAGCATGACCCTAAAGACACCTATGTAGTTGTATAATAATAATTACTTATAATTAATAATTAAATAATAAAAATTACTGTGACCAGGTGCTACCCTAAATGCTTTATGCATATTGAATCAATGAATCATTCCATTTCAGAATAGGTCTCTGATGTGTGTACAGTTACTGCCCTATTGTACAGAAGAGAAAACAGAGGCAGGAAAAAATTAAGGAATTTGTCCGAGGTCTGACAGCTGGCAAGTGGCAGACCTAGAATGTGCATCCAGGCAGCCTGGGCTGTAGTCTCAGTGCCTTACCCACAATCCCGCAGCCTCTCTAGAATAGCATAGAAAACCGGCCAGGAACACCCAAGCAAATAGCAATCTGATTCTTGCAAACTGATGAGAAGCAAACAGTACCTCCCTCCCCCCTCTTCCCACCCCCTCTAGCCAAGGAGGAAATGGGATTAAAAGGAGGGGGGGGAGTGAAGGAGGAATTTTAAACTGTGCAAATTTTTATTTGTGGTTTATGAAAAAAATTAAGTTTAGAAAGGAAGAGAAAGAAGGAAGAAGGGAAGGAAGAAAGACACATACAGTTCCTGGTTCAGCGAAGATAAACAGCAACTCACATTAACAGAATCCAACAACAAGGGGAGGCAAAACTGCCAGTCGAATTTCAATACGCTGCCGTCTGGGGAGGCGGGTACAGAGGGAGGAGCAGCCTGGTGAGGTGCCCTTGGGAACCGGAGATAAAGTGCTGAAGACCAGCTATTTACAGAATCTTGCCTGGGAAACTGGCACCTCCCAGACCAAAGAGGAGGGAAGCCACTTACCTTCCCTGAAGTCTACTGTAGGCCAGGCTGTAGGATCCAGGGCATGTGTGAAATGTGGCTAATGTAAAAAATAAAAATAATAAATACAGGAGCATATGTAGCCCAAGTGCAAGTCTCAGTTCTGCAAGTTCTTGTCATCTCTTCCAGGAAGTCTTCCCAGACCACACCTGGACTGCAACAGTAGCATGCTCACCACTCCCCCGTGCCCAACCCCTTTCTTATATGCTCTGCTTTCCTATTTCAATTTGGAATTATGCACTCACTAGTGTAATTATTTGACAAATATCTGTCTTCCCCACCAGAACATAAGCTCCACTCAGTGGGATCAGCGTTTTGCTCATGCTTTTGTCTCTAGTAACTACAAGAGGGTCTGGCAAACAGGAGGATGACGTCAAACTAATGGAGAACCTCGTTGTTCAGAGCAGCGGTCCTCAAACTCAACTGAGCATCAGAACCACCTAGAGGGTTTGTTGGAACTCAGATTGCTGGGCCCCACCCCCAAGTTTCTGAGTCAGTGGGTCTGGGGTAGAACCTGAGATTCTGCATTTCTAACAAGCTCCCAGGTGAAGCCGATGTTGCTGGTCCTTGGACCACACCTGCAGAACAGCTGATCTAAAGAAAGAATCTACAAAAGTACGTGAGCATCAGAGCAACGGCCCAAGTAGAGGCTAAAAAAGATAAAACCAAACAGCAAGAACTTGCTGGTGTCTCCAGCCACTGACTTCATGACAATGCCCCCCGCCAGGGCCGGCTCCACACGCTTAGCTCCAGGTGCCAAGGGTCCCTGCTTCGTTCAACTCCCCGCTCCCCACTTCTTGAAATTCTTAGTCATTTTTCAAGGGGCCCCTTTTGCACTGAACCCACAATCAGGTCCTGCCTCCTCCACTGAGTGCTTTCTGTGGGCACAGAGCCCAGCATGTGATCCAAGGTAAGAGAACAAGACAGTGATGGATTTTTCATAAAAAATATCATTTTTGAACTAGGCATTCTGCAAAGAGTTTTAAGCACATGTTCGGACTTATTTGTTTTTTATTACTAACAGTCACTGAGGGAAGGCACACTGCTGTGCCAAGAACTGTGCTGAATCTTTACATACATTACCTCATAGAATTTTCACAAAAAGCCAGTGAAAGGGGTTGATGAGGAATCCAAAAGTCAGAAAGGGGGTCCTACACCTCCATTGATTCTGCCACTCCACACCCACGCAGGGCCGTGTGAATGTGCAGAGATTCAGTATATTTGCCTAAGTCCACACAGCCCATGAGGAACCGGCCCCAGTCTGAGCCCCGCACCATGAGCTCCTGGTTAGGAGTGGTCTCCGGGGCCAACACTCTTCCCCCGACACCTGCAAGGGCCCCCAGATTTGGTGTGGCTGGAGGGGCAAAGACAGGGAGGACCCCGAGAAGTACATGCGGGTAAAGTAACCAGACCTGATTAACACGGGAGCTTGGTTTGAAATAGAACGATGATGTGCTGTGCCCGCCTTTGTTCTGGACAGGTCAAATTTCTTTTCCCTGGGGTCTCCAGAGTGAAGAATCTTGAGCGTGTCTTCTCTGTACTCAAGTTTCAAGTTGGACCAGAAGACACATGTTGTTCTGGGCCCTCTTCCCTCCGATAGGTTGCGAATGTCATTTGGAAGATGGCCCAGCCAGAAGAGCACAGTCCCTTCACCTCCTACCCAGGGACTTGGGGCGGACCATGGAATTTAGTACACACAACTGCTGGAGGGTCTGCAACCTCAACCGAAAATTCCATATTTTTCCTCATTGTGGCCCCCAAATCCCCAAAGAAAAAAAGTATCCCTCAAGATATTTTCTACAAAGAATATAATGTCTGGCTGAGTTGTGCCCCACACCCAAATTCATGTGTGTTGAAGTCCTAACCCCTAGGACTTCAGAATGTGATGGCATTTGGAGATAAGTCCTTTAAAGAGGCAATTAAGGTTAACTGATGTCATTAGGGTGTGACTTAATCCAACACTACTGGTGTCCTAATGAGAAGAGATTAGGCCCCATGTCACACAGCTGGCTTATGCCTGTAATCCTGCACTTTGGGAGGCTGAGGTGGGAGGATCGCTTTAGGCCAGGAGTTTTGAGACCAGCCTGGGCAACATAGTGAGACCCCATCTCTACAAAAAATTTAAAAATTAGGCAGGTGTGGTGGTGCATGCCTATAGTCCCAGATCCCAGATTCTTGGGAGGCTGAAGTGGGAGGATCCCTAGAGCCCAGGAGTTTGAGGTTACAGCGAGCTATGATCTCCAGCCTGGGTGACAGAGTGAGACCCTGTCTCTTAAAAAAAAAGGAAGAAGAAGAGGTGATTAGGACACAGACAGGGAGGAGACAGGTGAGGACACAGGGAGGAGGGAGGAGACAGCCAAGGAGAGAGGCCTCAGGAGAAAGCACCCCTTCTGGCACCTTGACCTTAGACTTGTGGCCTCCAGAACTGTGAAGGAATAAATGGGCTGTGAGGAAACAGAGTACCCCAAGGGCAGGCTGGCTGTCGCCTTTGGGATTTGCATCCATTGGCGACACAGATGCTTCCCCTGCGTTCCAGGCAGGGAGACGGTGCGTGGTCTGCTCTGAAAGCCCCCACCTGCTCCCGCCATGGGAGTCTCAGCTGAGATGCTTTGGAGACCGAGTGCCAGCAAGCCCAGGGCAGTTCAGAAGAACTGCTGCCACTCCACAGGATCAATATCAATTTTACTTTTCCCCTCCAACACGAACCCTTGGGCAGGGCCAGCTTCATGGGCAGGAGACCATGAAGCCGCACAGAGAGCCCTGCTCCACAGCCACCATCTTGAAAGGTGTAATAATTTCATTTTTGTGTTTGTGTGTGGAAATTCAGTCCAATGGGATGACCTGTGCGGGGATGTGGCAGCTCAGCTCTCACGTGGCCCCACCTCCCACCACCTCCCCTCCTCCACCCAGCGGCTGCCACCACCTTCTCCCTGGGGGGTACGGCCTGGGAGGGTCTGCATGCACTTGGTGGTGATGCCCACATGCCAGGGAGAGCAGCAGCATATAGCAAATAAAAACCACCATGACAGGTTGAGGGAGAGATCAAGGAAAACAGAAAAAAGTGTTTTCCTGCTTTTTTGCACAAGAAGCCCATATTTTCTTTTGCACTAGGCCCCAAGAATTATGGAGCCAGCCCTGCCCTCACCTCACCTGCCTTCCCCTAACTTCCTCGAACCTTTTCCATTTGCCCTTGGTCACTCCTACACTCCCTGTGGAAGTCCCGAATGTGCTAACCCAAACTACTTATCTCTGTGCCAGGAAGCCACAAGGGGCTGGGGACCCCCAAAACAGCTGCATGCTGATCCCATCCTCTCCTCCTGTCTCCCACTGGTGTCCCCATGTGGTGGGCAGGCGTGCGCTCCTGCACCCCCACTAGGGATCTGGGTTCTAGCCTGATGGTGCTGCTTATGGCACCATCTCCGCCCAGCTACACCCGCCCAGCCAAGAAAGGTGACCCAGACTTCTGCTTTTTTCAAACTTCCTCTTTATTTTTCACATAACTCTTCCTTCTGGTTACAAAATTAACCCATGGTTTTTTGCCGGACATTTGGAAAATGCAGAAGACTGCAAAGGTTTCTGTCTTTCCAGATTTTATACTCTGCACACTGTAAAAGTTTGTTTTTTCAAAAGAGGTTACATCCATTTGTTTCCACTTAAATGATGCATCATGTAAAGCAAGTATGGCAAAATAATCGAATCCAGGTGGAGAGCACACAGCTTTCTAGTCCTTCGACTTTTCTGTATGTTTGACATGTTTCATTATAAAAATGTTAGATTAAAATCACAGCCATCCTTCTGTGTCATTATATATTCTACAGCATCACTTTCAGTGTCTGCCTAGAATTCTGTTATATAGATATTCCCTAATGTGTCTCAACAAACCTCTACTCGTGGGCAATTTAGCTTGCTCATTTTTAAAAAATATTTTGAACATCTCACTCCCTGTTTTAAAATATTTATTTTCATCATATCTGACATTAGACAAGTCCTTTTTGCCAGGTATCTATATAACAACCCTCAAACCACCATCCAAATACGGTCCCTCTCAACTTCTGAGTTTGACCGGTTAATTTAAATACTTTACAAGATTTTTTGAGGTCCCTGCATAAGCTTTCTGCTAACTCCCTTTCTCTCCTTTTTGATAGATTGTTAGGTGGGGTAGGAAGAGAGCTCAAACTCTTAGGTCTTTTACAACTTATATTTCTTTGTCCATTGAGAAGAAACAGCAGCTGAATGTCTGCCCCTGAAAAAGTAGCAGCTGCCTGTGTTCCTCAGGCAGCCTCTGATGTAGGAGGAACACCCAACCTACAAACAGCCTGTGTGCCTATGAGGGAAGGGCACGGGAGCCCCCCTTCTGCTCCCAATGCCTACCCCTAACGTGCAAACCACCCAGCAGCAACTGTTGAACACACCAGAAATTCCTCTAGTCTCCTCTAGAATTCAATGCCACCTTCACACATATTCTCAAGCGCCCTCGAGTTGTCTGAGAACTTACTAACTTTGAATATGTGTTTCCACGATTAGCCTCATCAACACAGACCTTCTGGGTGGCCAGCTTGCAACTAAGGACTGTGATGTGACACCAGGATGCACATTTACAGCTGTGACAACAATCACATCACACACCGTGGGAATGAAATCTTCTCAGTGACTCAGAGAGAGAGGCTGGCAAGACAATGGAGTCATCACACGGCACAGTCGACTCTAAAATACCTAAATATTGAGACGCGCAGTCACGTGGCAAGCAGGTGCCTCACAAGAACCCAGTCTTTGTACATAGCAACTGCCACAGTCGATGAGCACTAAGTGTGGTAATAAATACAAACACACGCGAAGAGAAGAAATACTCTTTCAACAATGCCCAGCATTGGCATTCTGAACCTTATCTTCAACCGAACAAGCCAGTTCTACAGTTATCAAATGGCAGCCTTTAAAATTAGCATTCACAGGCTGCTTGCTGGCAACTGTACTAAGTCTGAAGCTGATTATCCTAAACTAGCAAACACACTCCTGACGTATTTAAATGTCATTTTGTACCATGCATGTAAACATGTTTTCAGCATAGCGTTATCAAAATGAAGATTCAAAGAGTCTAAATAAAAATAGAACTGAAGACGAATGAGAACACTAGCAAAAACACGTAGCTACTGAACAGACGTGTCAGGTGTGGTTCTAGGACTTCTTATGTGGATTATCCTCATTGAAGGAAATATTTCTTTGTACCATCCTGGTAGGCAGCCTCTAAGGCAGTCACTAGTCACCGATGCCTCCCAGTATTCAAGTCTTTATGTAATCCCCTCCCTTCCCTTTGAGTAGGACTGGACCTAGACTTGCTTCAAATGAATGGAATATGGCAGAAGTTATGAAATCTCATTTCTGAGACTAGGCTATTGAAAGACTGTGGTTTCCAGTCTTTTTATGGGGGTTTCTCAGATTGTTCACCCTTATGAAATCCAGCTGTGGAGAGACCCACATAGAAAGGGTCTGCAAACAACCCCAAGAATGAGCATGGAAGTGGACCCCCTCCTCCCTTCCCACACTGTGAACCTTCAGATGAGACCACAGCCCCAGCCAATGGCTCCACTGCAACTCCATGAGAGACCTTGAGCCACAAGCACCCAGCTAAGCCACACCCAGATTTCAGACCTACAGAAACTCTGAGATAACAAATATTTGTTATTATAAGCCACATTTTGAAGTAATTTGTTATACAGCAATACATCACTGATTGAGTTTTAATAGAACATCACCAGTCATATCAAAATATAGTTGCTATATTTGTGCTTTATAATTTTATTATAAATTTGATTTTACAGTTAGTTATAAGCACACAGCTATGTTGATTGCAAGTTTTATGCTTTTATACTTACTGAAGTCACTAATGTAAATCATTTAAGACAACACTGGGTGCTTGCAATACATTTCTTTAAGAACATGCTCATATATTGCTAAATGCCGAGAAACATTAGTGACTTGTGTGCACGGGCAAGCCTCAGAATTCCCTCCCACACATTCTCTTCCTGTAACTGAGTATGATCTCTTAAAAACACAAATCTGACTGTGTCTGTTTTGTTTACCATACTTCTAATGGTTGGCCCATCTGTAAATAAACCAATGACTGTCATGTCCTGACTTAAAACCTTTCAATAATCCCCTGTTGCTCTAGGGAAAAGGCCCACATTCTCTCTGACAAGGCTCCGTGTGGTCTACCTCTGCAGCCTCACCTCCTGCTGCCAACCCCTGCCCCTCACTCCCTTTTGTCCAGAACTCTCTGTCAACCCCTCCCCTTCATCCAACACACTCCTGACCTTTGCCCCTCCTATTAATCTTCAGCATCATGTCTTTCCCCCAGGTCTTAGACACCTGTCATTCGGTACCCATCTCTGCTCACCGGGTTGGGACACCTGAGGGCAGGGAGCATGTACATTTCTTCAGCACCCCAGCCCTGGCACGCACCCCCCGCCTGACACACAGTGGTTGCTCTGAGAATCTGAGTTGAATGACGGGGTGGCTGCTACACATGTCTGTTGGGACCCAGTCCTCAGTCTGAAAGCCCAGCAGGAATGAATCCACTGACCGCCCAGGAAGGCAGTACAGGCTGCAGCTGTGCTTGCTTCAGTTAAGAGATGGGAGCCCTGAGGGGCAGAGACAGCTTCCCCAAAGTTGGCACTCAGTCATCTAAGAAGCAGGAATTTCTCATCTAATGTTCTCCTTACCTCAATGTTCAGGTCAGCAGAGAGAAGCTTTTCCAGTGGCTAAATTAAGGGGGTCTCTCAAGCACCTTTCTTCTCATACCACTGGAAATGCAGCAAGAATGCACCCTCTTCAGAACAATGAGGACTGTGCGTAAATCCAGCCTCCTGCGCTTCTAAGTCTGGGTCCTCTCTGGTCTCCCCTCCTCTGTCTGGTCACTCTGCACGTTTACTCTCCACTGCACCCAATATCTCTGGATCTCAAATTAAGCTTCTCCTGGTTTCTCTGTTATTTGCTGGCCTTCCCTGTGAACTTTGTTTTGCACACACCTGTATCCTCAGTGCCTGGCAGAACTGGCTATCAGTAAATACTCACTGAGTGAATGAAAGTGGACCCACCTGTGAGCTTCCACGTCCTCCTTTGCCACAGGATTACAATAAAATTTATCTTGGAGGTAAGAGGCCAGAGAGAAGACACAGCAAGTTCTCAGTAATAATTACTATTCTACCTGGGGTAACTGGGCAAAGTGGCTGGGGGGCTTAGAGGCCATCACAGGTATGCAGGACACCGCAAACAACAAAAGAGAGTTCCAACTATTGTAGAAGTGATCACCTTAACAAACACTGCTCCCTTCCCAAACCTTCTTGAGAGAAAAGGAGTTCACATCAGAGGTGCAAGTGTGAAAGCAAAGGAGGTGTCCAGGCAGTGAGCTGGCCTGGCAGGAAACAGGTGCCTGGCCTGGCCTGGCCTAGCTCCCTCCCTCCTCACACTTCCTGCTTATCTTTATTGTAACTTCCTGCATTTGCACAAGGCCACCTTGGAGACAGCAACCTCCCTGGCACTGCTGGTCATCACACACCCCACATCATGCATCCTCAGGCTTCTGCTGAGAACACCCGGTCTGTAACCGGGGTGGGAGAGCATGCCTACAGACAGGTAGAAGACCTTTTGGACCTCTGAGGGCCCTTCTGAGAAGCTTTGGAGGAATGAAGTCCACCTGGCACAGAGACCAAAATCTCCCCAGCATCTCCACTTGGGTTACATCATCCCTACACCTGCATCCCCGGATACTTGCATCCCTGGATCTAGGCATACCTGGATATCCTATAAAACCTGATCGTAACCAACTATACATCAGGAGGGTTTGAAAAACACCCAGCCTGATGCAAAAAATCAAAAGATGGAAATAAAACAATAGGGACAGTAATGTAGGAGAGGCAACCTGTGTTGGCAAACTAACTTCAAACTCCTTTAATGGAACGAATAGCACAGCATGTAAGTAGAGAAATGGATCCCAGCAATTAAACTCTATATCCTATCAATGTTAATACACATTGCTTCGGAAAAACAGAGACGATTCAAAAACTGCTAGTTACATGGTCTTGCGGTCTACCACCCTAATGTTAGAATTCTCATGTTGGCACTGCTATATAAAATACTATTTTTTAAATGCATAAATATTTAAGAATCACACAAGCAAAATGTTTTGACCATTGTCATTCTTTGGGAGAAAAATGTTAAATTTTAAGTATTTTTCAGCTGATTTTTTCCATGAGGTTTTGAAGTTTCCCTTCACTGGTGAAAAGGCCATGGCAAGGTCATATTTCTCATGAGCAAGCCCAGGGGACTATTTCAGAAGTTTTATTCTTGAATGACTGATTAACCTAAGAGAAAAAAAACTGCATCGACCCTCTGGCACACAGAGAGACGCTTTTGCAGAAATTCAGTGCTCCCTGACCTTAAATTGTGCAAGGAGTTCTGTTTACAAAGCTAAAGAGAAAGTTGTTGGGTCACCATCAACCCTGGCTTCGTCCCTGGCTTCCATGAATCAGAGGAACACGAAGGGCTTTATTTGACAGCCTTGTCAGTTTGTTCCCTGATAAACTCCCCAGCCCTAGAATCCTATTGGATAACCTACAGAGTCTCCTGAGGTTGCAAAGTCAACATACAACTCAGTGGTTTCTAAAATGTGTGCTGACGATGTAGAAGTGAGGCTGGGAGGCCCCTCTGCTCTTAGCTTTGACTTCAACTATTATTGCCAAAACATTCGTGCAACTGTGTTTTTGCTTTTTACATCAATCAATTTTTTTTCAATTTAAGTAGGTTTTTAAAATCCATAAAACTGCCTGGGTCTGGAGACCTAGAAATTTAAATTTTCTGGAGTCAGAAAAGCCTAGGTTAGGTTCCTGGCTAGGTCACTTTCAAGCTGTGTGCTGCTCTCCGCCTCGGGTTTCTCATCTGCAAAATGGGCTGTGGCGCGAGGGCTCAGTGGTGAGCTCCCCGCCCGGAGCAGACGTGAGCGCTTGCCTGCTCTGAAGACGGCGTCTTTCTAGAGCCAGGGGAGAGGGCGAGTCGCCGCGCGAAGACCGGGGCTTGGGGGGGTGGTCAGGATGGATCGGGTCGCACGCCCCGCGCCCGGTCGCCCAGACTCACCAAGGCTTCCACCTCGTCCTTCGGCAGCGCCTGGTACTGGCGGCCCGCGCCCGAGAAGGCGAGTTTCTGCAGGAACTTGGAGAAGCGTCTCTCGACCATGGCGAGCGGGCCGAGGCTCCCTGCCAGCCTCCCGTCGGGCCGGCGGCCGCCCCTGCCTGCGTCCCTCGGTCCCCAGCGAGGCCCGGGCGGGCCGCGGGTCGCCTGGTAGCTGCCTACCTGCGCGCAGCAGGTGAGGCCCCGCCCCCGGGGCGGGGCTGAGCAGGGGCGGTGCTCTGCGCACCTGGCCCCGCCCCGCGCGCTCGCCCGGGACCCCAGGGCCCTTGGGAACCGCGGCGGCGCCGCCTCAGAGCTTGGGCGGTTTCCCAGACTCGCCAGAACATAAGAATCACCTGGAATGGAGGTAGAGGCGCAGACTGACCCAGGCAGTTTTATGGATTTTTAAAAACTGCTTAAAATCGGAATTCGCAGACCCCTGCTCACCCAGAGTCTTTGGGTCTGGGGCGTCCGGGAAGCTGGGTGTTGGACAAGCTCCCAGGTGACTCTCTCGAGGCACCAAGGGTGGTCAACACCAACGTGCCGGGCGCAGGCGGATCGAGCTGCCTCCGGCTCTTGCCCACGCTGTGTGGCTCTGAATGAGTCACGTGGCCTCTCTGAGCCTCAGTTGTCTCGTGTGTCATTGAGGGGGAGAGGAAAGCTAAGACCTTACCTCCAGGGGCCTGGAAGTGAGTCCTGGGAGCAGGAGAGTTTGAGGACCATGCTGCCTTTGGCCTCTGTGTGGTCTTGGGTGATCTCAGAATGGGCTCCTGTGCTTGCTAATCTGGGACCTCCAGCAGGTTTCTTACATTTTCTGGGCCTCAGTTTACTGATCTGTAGAATGGCCATCATGACAGCACATCCTTCATAGTGATATTGGAGAGGGTTCAATGGACAGTGTTGTATAGGAAGGGCTGGGGCAGGGCCTGGCATCGAGTATGTGGGTACCATCCTCATCATCACCATTGGGAAGTTGCTGGGCTCAAATGGCTCCAGAAGTATGTGAGTGAATGTGCAGTGTAGACAGTTTCCAGCCACGTTGAATAGTGTGAGGGCTTTCTTTGGCTTCAGATGGGACTAGAATCTGTACCTAGACCTACCACTTAGTAGCAGGGTGGCTTTGGGGAAGGCTGTGCCACTCCTCTGTGCCCTGGTTTCCTCTTGTCTAGAGTAAAGTTCCTTATGGACTACAGGAGGTGGCATTACATTTGTCCATGGAATTGAGTAGACCCTTTTGAGCAAATATTACTGTACCTTCTCCCCAAGGAGTGGTCACTTCAGCCCCATTCAACCTGATGGGCAGTTCTAGTGGCCCTTCTGGTCTCTCCTACATATTCCGTTTTTAAGGAAACAACCAAGGCCACCACATCATGCTGCCCCTGCTTCACCAGTTTCAACAAAGGTGCAGGAATAGTGGAAAAAGCGAAACTCTGGTGTCAGTCCAGATTTGAATCCCAGAACTGTTCCTTTCAGATATGTAACCTTGGGCAACTTTCTTCATCTCTCTCCACCTAAGTTTACTCACCCATAAAAATGGGGATGTCACTAGGGTTTATGGCTAGGCATAGTGGGGTATCTAATCCCAGTTTGGACAGTTTAAAATATAGTTTAAACAAAACATTAGACCGTGAATCTAATAATAGAAGCTCAACACTCCTTATTTACCGAGAAAGAATGCAAGAACTGCTAATTCCTGCAACCATATATAAAACTATGGCTTCCTCAACTTTTAAAGGATAGTAGTAATCCATTGACCTACTTGCATGAGTCACGGTCCCAGCAGGAAACAGCACCCTCAAACTGAGTGATTTGAGGAGAATGTGTGAAACAGACTGTTTACAAAGGTGTGGGCAGGGTGTCGAGAAACCAGAAGGGACTGTGCCATTACCCAAGATTAGCAACAATGAGGAGCCGCTACCATCCAAGCCCTGAAGGGCCAGCGGTGAGAGCAGTGTCTTGGCGAGGGTAGCTGTGGAGCTGAGAACTTCAGTAAAAGGAAACGGCTCTGACCGGAAGCCAGAGGGCAAGGGAGCCATAGTGCAGCCTCCTGGGCCCAGAGTCCAAGGGAGAAGAGAGAAGGGTGGAGAGTGTGCTGGAGCAACAAAGGGGAGACACCCAGAAGCCAACCTCACAGCCCCACTGTGCAGGCAGAGCTGGTGCTTGCACAGGTAGAATACCTGGCAGTACTTCCTAGTAGTACCTGACGTAGCAGGTCCTCAGGGGATTCTACTCTTAATATAAAGAATACATGAGAACTCGGCTCAGTTATTTCTCAGGTCCTTTCCAACTGGCATTCCATAATTTTAAGATAACGTTAGATCTGGGAAGAAGAATGCTTTGTTGGCATAGAACTTCATGCTTTTCCAAGGGTGTTAATCAGGTGTCATTTCCCCAGATGGTGCAGCATTCATGGCAGGGAGTGATGTGTCAATCAAATGCCCTCCCCTTGAGAGCCCAGCCTCTGGGATCCGGTCACCATGGCCTCTGCTCCAGCCCAGAGATGTCAAGGCTTGGATTTATGGACCAGGTCTGAGAAAGCCCAGAGAACTCAGGAAGGAAACGCTAGTGGTGGATATTGTGAGAACACCCAGACCTATTGGGATGAAAAAAAAAAATGGCATGGACCACAGAAAGAGCAGTTAAGGAGACCAGTTTTGTGGTTAGAAGCAGCTGGATGGGCACCTTAGGCTTCAGTTTGTTTAATTTTTGATTTTGTTGCGCCAAGATCAGAAAATGTAGTCTGCACACATCTACTAAACTTTATTAATTTATTGAGACTTAGTGACTGGTTTGTGCGCAATTTTTATAAATATTGCAATGGCACTAGAAACGTTGGTATGTTCTTCTCTGTAAGGACATTTTAAAGGTGTATTCTTTGTAAATTAGTTCTGTGTCTGCTCATTCTAACTTCCTAGTTACATAGTTCATGTCCTTACTTATTTGTGACTACTTGATCTGATGCAGGAAAATAAGGAAGAGTTTAAAATTTCCCACTCTAATCACTTTCCTGTCCATTTTTCTTGTATGTCTAAATTTTTTTCTTTCTGTATTATGCTGCTCTGTTGGTTAGTGCATATGATTTACCTGTTCGTTATGACTTTTGTAACTGCCTCGTGCCATCTCTGTCTTATTAAAATGTATTCCTTCCATTTCACTTTGTAGAGTTAATGTTGCCATGTTTCTTCCCCACGGACTCTCTTCAGCCAAGACGGTTGGCTGGCAAACTTTCCGAGGTTTGCAGCTCTGAGACTGATCCTGCTACATTGGCCAGTGATGAGTGTCAAGGGTGAGACCCAAGCAAAGGCATCCGGCTTTTCTGGAAATGTCTGCTCTGGGCACCCTGAACAATGAGATCATGCTCTGAAACTCCCATTCACTCTGTGAAAGTGGCATCTTTTCATTGTTCATAAATTATCTCCCAACAATACCCCCTGTTGGGAAGCCCTGATGCAACCTCAAGGCACCTGAAGTTTATTTGGTAAAAAACCTCACTCACAAATTATAAGGTTGGCATTGAAGGCATCCTTTTCGAAAGAGTATACTGTACAAAGGCATATTTTATACAATTTTTTCTAATTTTGGAAATCAGTTTGAAGTTACGGCTCCTCGCGCAAAGGCTCAATTCTGTTTTTTTAATGGCTGTGCACACAGGCAATAATATAATCATTTTACAGGTGAACAAATTGAGACTTTGAAAGGTGAAACTATTTCATTCATTCAACAAATATTTTGTTTGTTTTTTGAGACAGGGTCTCACTCTGTTGCCCAGGCTGGAGTGCAGTGGCATCATCATAGCTCACTGCAGCCTCAAACTCCTGGCCTCAAGCGATCCTCCTGCCTTGGCCTCCCAAAGTGCTGGGATTATAGGCATGAGTCAATGCACCTGGCCTCAACAAATATTTTTTAAGCACCTGCCATGTGGCACTGGAGTTAGAGCTGTGAACGTAGCAGACTCTGTCCCTGATTTCTTGTATATTATCTCCTAATGGGTGAGACAGGCTGCAAATAAATCCATGTATGATGCAAAGTCAGGCAGTATGTGTCGTGGGTTGAATAATGGCCCCCTCCAAAAAAAAAATATGTCCACGTTCTAACCCCTGGAAATTGTGAATGTGACCTTATTTGGAAAAAGGGTCTTTATGGATATAATTAAGTTAAGGATCTCAAGAGGAAATCATCCTGGACTAACTGGGTGGGCTCTAAATCCAAGAAGGCCACGTGGAGACTGAGGCAGAGACTGGAGTGATGTGGCCACAAGCCCAGGGATGCCCGCAGCCACCAGAAGCTGGAAGAGGCAGGAAGGAACCTTCCCTGGAGCCTCCAGCAAGAGCAGGTGGGGGGAGAAGTGTTCCAGGCAGAGAGAAGGGCAAAAGCCCAGGCCCGAGGTGGAAATGTGCTCAGCAGGGGCCACAGTAGTGAAACCCTCTTATGTGAACCAAGACATGCATTTGCACCAAAACTATGGTCAGCTCACACTCTCTCACACACACAGCCTGCTTCGAGGCACTATTCCTGCCATACTTTCACTGTCACCACTTCCGCAGCCATTGTTTGCTAAATGACTGGCTAACATTGGCTAAGGGCTTCCTCCAGCTGTGGGCATTGCTGCGCTTCCAAGGGGCTTAATTCCACCAGGAGAGACAAGGTACAGACCTGCAGAAAGTGAGGCCAGGTGCCGAATGAATGTGCCTTGGGACTTGCTAAATTCCAAGAGGTGAATACTAGCACAGATACCTTTGCTCTCTCTTCCCTCTCCGTTTACCTGTAGCAGACATCACTATTTGATCACTGTCACAGGGTGACATTTCCCCTTGGCCGGGACAGGCCTGGAAATCCTCCTTATCAAACTTCGAGTACTCATGGACAATCGTTTGCACCTGGAACGTGAATAAACCTATAAACCTACGTACCAAAGGGTTTTAAGAAGAGGAGGGAATGAGCTGGGCCACACTACTTCTAGAAGGTAGTGGTATGGCTGAAGATGTCCCTGTGCGGAGAGAAGGGCGGGGTGGGGAGGCAGGAAGAAGAAAGACCCGGACGGAAAAGGCTGACTTCGAGATCTTACCTTTTACTTCTCCCAGATCCCTGTTCACAATTCTCCCCCAGGCCAGTGGATGGTTGTCTGGCAGAATTTTTGTCTACCTAACACAATGGCATTTGTTAAGTACAAATTGACTCCTTTTTGAAATGGGCTTTATTTTTTAGAGCACTTTTAGCTTCATAGAAAAATGGCACAGAAAGTACGGAGAGATCCCATGCAACGCCCCCCCCCCGCCCCACAGTTCCTCTTATCATTAACATCGTGCGTTGCTGTGGCACATTCATGACAACTGATGAACAAATATTGATACTTTGTTATTAACTGAAGTCCATTGTTTGCATTAGGATTCACTCTTGGAGTTGTTCCTTGGAGCGCACAGTGAGGCATGTCCACCATCACGGTGTTGTAAGGAACAGTTTCACTGTCCTGGTCATCCCCACCCCCTCCCCAGGACCCATGACAACCACTGATCTTTTTACTGTCTCTATAGTTTTGCCTTTCCCAGAATGTCATACAGTTGGAAATTGGACTCCCTTTTAAAATTTAAAATTCACTCTCCATTCAAAAATGCAAAAGCATCCAGGCCTGTCACTCAGGGTCAAGGGAATTTCAGTCCAAAGCAAAGAGGCCCAAGATCCTCCATATTTAAACTCCCCAGTTTGGGCTCCCCATGGTTACTCACGAAGGTGACCAGCCACTCTGGTTTGCTGGGATGGTCCCAGTTTTAGCACGGATGTCGTGGCACCCTGAAACTCACACCCGATTGTGTCACCTCCTCAGAGTAAAGTCGAGATTCCTTCCCCCAAGCCCTGGCCCCTGGCTCTTTCCCCACCTCTCCGCTCTGGCCATCCCAAACCCCCTTCCTTCTCAAGGCCCCAGGTACACGCATGCTCCCTCCCACCAGCCTGTGCACGACTCCCAGAATCTCACCCTGCTGACTCCTGCTCGCCACTCAGGTTTTAACTGAATTGTCACTTCTCCTGAGAGGCCCTCCTGCTGCCAGACCAAGTGAGAGCTCCTGCAGGGGCATCCCAGAGTGATGGTGCTTTCCCACTGCCAGGAGTTGAAAAGGAGGCACTGAGTGCAAGGAGCCCAAACGCCCATCAACAGTGAGTGGATGGACAACACGTGGGCTACCCACACAGCGGGATATTATTTGGCCACAGAAAGGAATGTGGCACTGCTCCATGCTACGACACAGCGGAGCTTTGAAAGCACCATGCTGAGTCAAAGAAGCCAGTCACAAAAGGCCACGTATCATATTCCATTTATATAAACTGTTCAGAATAGGCAAAGCCATAGAGACAGAAAGCAGATAAGTGGCCGCCAGAGGCTGGGCTGCAGGGGAAACTTGGAGGTACAGAGTTTCTTTTTTGGGTGATGACAGTGTTCTGGAATTAGAATGTTCTGGAATTAGAGGCAATGGTTGCACAACCTTGTGAATATACTAAAACCCGCTGAATCTCACTTTAAAATGGTGAATTTTATGTTACGTGAATTTTATCCTAATAAAATACATTTTAAAAGTAGGCACTGAATACATATTTGTTGAATGGAGAATGAATGAATTATCAATATTTTTAGCTAGGAAGCCTGATCAGAAGTTAAATATCTGATTTCTATTGGCTTTTTTTTTCCTTTTCTCTTGAGACGGGGTCTCGCTCTGTTGTCCAGGCTGCAGTGCAGTGGTGCGTTCATAGCTCACTGCAACCTCAAACTCCTGGGCTCAGGTGATTCTCCTGCCTCCCGAGTAGCTGGGACTACCGGCTCACACCACCCTGCCTGGCTAATTGTCAAATTTTTGTAGTGACTTGAGTCTCACTATGTTGCCCAGGCTGGTCTTGAGCTCCAGGCCTCAAGTGATCCTCCTGCCTCAGCCTCCCAAAGTGCTAGAATTTCAGGTGTGAGCCACCACGCCACCACACCCGGTCTACGGTGGCTTTTTGATATAATACAGAGTTCAAAGTTGACAGTTTCTCCCTTTGAAAGTCCCTAGGGCTCCCGAGTTAGGCTGTGCCTGAGGGGGTGAGGTAGTTCTCAGTACAGCAGCTGTTAGAAATGAGGAGGGGGCAGAAGGGGGGGTCTGGGGCCAGACCTCCCTTTCCCTGGTTTGGTGCAGCCTGTCCCAGACTCAATTCCCAAGGGTTCAGGAATTCAGGGGGGCTTGGGATCCCCCAAGCCAGGGCACAGGGAGGTGGGGTCTCCCTGTCCCGGCTCCCCTTCTGGCCGCCCCACAGTTGACTCTCAGTAACACAGAGCAGTCCTGCAAAAATGAACGTCAGAGCGTGTCCCTCCCCTGTTCAGAGCCCTCCACAGCCTCCTAGCACAGAAGCTGTTGCTCACGTTCCTTCTGTACTCACCTTCAAACAAAGGTTGCTTACTGTGAACACCTGAGGCTCTCTGCTTGAGGGATTTTATTTTGGCACCTGGGCCAGAAATATTAACAGAAGGGTTACTGTCCTCCCCAACCCCTGCCTTTCCCCAAGACTGACCTGAGTCAGTCCCCAGCTTCCTCAGGCCGGCAGGGGAGTGCCTGTGGGCCTGTTCTACCTCTCCCAGCGCACCAGGATCCAGACACCCTCTGTGCAGCTTCCCTCCCTCTCTTGCTTCCCCACTCCCCTGCACTGTTTCCACTGTTTCCTGGGATCACCTGGGGGAGGAATATCAGATTCCTTATCCTGGCCCCATCTGTCAACCCCTCCTCCTGCCACAGCCTCCTGGCTGTGTGGCCGAGCTTAGTCCTGCTTCCAGGCCTTGGTACTTCGCAGGTCCCTGGGCCAGGCACATTCTGCCCCCAGCTGTTCATGGGACTGACCCCCTCTTCATTCAGGCCTAGGTGTAAGGTCCCCTCCCCAGGGAAGACTTCCCTGAGCACCCCAACTAAAGCACACCCTCCTAGGGGCCTGCCTGTGTATTCACTTTGTAGCAATCTATTGAATGGAACTTGCAGTTTGTGTACTTTTCTCTAGACAAGATTTGCTTCAATGAAAAGTTCTGTTAAAACAAAACTGGTGAAAGTTTAATGAGAAACTGGACATTTGGAAGGTCTCGAAGTACATCCCCACAAGATATTTATTAATTGCAAAGGGGAAACAGTTCCTTTACAGTGGAGAAACCTAGCAGACACCAACTTATCCAAGGAATCAGCGTTGTCATCACCAGGAACGGGACAAGTGACATCACATGCCCAGTGATATGGTGCACAGAGGACGCAATGTTGCTTCTGGGGTATTCCTACCAAAAAGCTTAACCTGAATCTCATCATGATATAGCCTCACACCCAAACGGAGAACATCCTAGGAAATAACTGGCTTGTATTCTTCAACAGTGTCAATGGCAGGAAAGTTAAGGACTGTCTGTGGGATGTTCCAGGTTATAGGAGACTAATGAGTGATCACAGTCAAGGGCAACTTGTGATCCTGGATCAGATCCTGCACTAGAAAAACATTGTCTTTATCTTTTGCTATAAAGGACATTAGGGGTACAATTGGTGGATTTGAATAAGTTCTGTAGATAACAGTATTGTGTTGATGTGGACTTCCTGATTTTCATCACTATACTCTAGTTATGTAAGAGAATGTTCCTTTTTTTTGGAAATGCACCCTGAAGTTTTCAGGGGTGAAGGAGGGGGAGGAGGAGAAGGAAGGGGGCCTGGGGGAGAGAGGAGCAGGGAGAGAGAATGCACAGACCTGGGGAATCTGGTAAAGTATCTATGCAGACCTCAAAAGGTCACATACCATATGTTTCTAGCTATATAGCATTCTTGAAATGACAAAATTATAGAGATAGAGAATGGATCAGTGGACGCAGGGGTTAGGGGTGGCGTGGTTGTGACCATAAAGGGGTAGCACCAGGCAGATCTGCGCGTGATGCAGTAGCTCTCTATCCTGGTTGTGGTGGCACCTGCATGAATCCATACACGTGATAAAATGACTCAGAAACCATGTGGTCATTTCTCTGGTTCCTGAGAGGAATAATATGTTTTTGCTTGTATATCCCCATGGATACCAAGGCACGGCTGCACCTGCACTGCAGCAGCACCTGTTTCCTGGCTTTGACTGGCACTACTGTTGTGTGGGATGTGATCACGGGGGAAACTGAGTGGAGGGACCCAGGACCTCTCTGACAATCTTTGTCACTTCCTGTGAGACTGAAATTATTTCAAAATAAAAAGGTTAAAATGAAGAAACAGTACCCACCTCTGTCCTTCTCCACTCCTCATCCTGTTCTGTTTTCTTCCAAAGCTCTTCTATTCACCGACTTTTTCTATTTGTTTATGTCTACTCTCTGTGCCCCAGCTGGACGGTCAGCTCTACCAGGGCGAGGGGGCATCCATCTGCTATGTTTCTTGTTTTATTCCCAGCACCACATAGTCGGTGCTTAAAATTTTGTGGCATTGACAAATGGGTAAGAAAGCCCAGGCCAGAGGCCATAGCGCACCTTGGCCACAGTGAACCTGAAAGGAACCCAGGGACAGTGACCTCGTCTATGCACCCGCAGGCCCCTGCAGGAAGACTGGGTGCTCCAGGGGCAGCGGGACTGGGTGCTGCAGCTGCACACCCCCGAGTTGGCTTCCTCCTGCGTTGGGTCTGGCTGTCACTTATACCGGCCAACCTGGACACCGAGGCACTTTGAACGACAATTTGGGTGGTGAAGGGGTGGGCACCACGAGGCCGGTTGAACCAGTAGGGAAGCTGGTTCATTCGCCTGCCTGCCGAGTGGCGAGGGAGCTCACGGCAAGGTGATAATGATTCAGCCCCAGTGAACACTGTTGCTGACTTGGCACCAGGCTCTGTGCTCAGATTTCGCCCCCACTTAATCCTCGTAACAAATACCTTGTTTGCCTCAGCCTCCTCATTTTACAGAAGAGAAAATCACAGCAGACAACGTGGTGCTCTGCCCAGGGTCCTGCGACCTTTCCCCCAGATGTGAACTCCCTTCCCTGGGTGCTGCTGGCTTCCGCTCTAACACCCAGCACGTGCAGACTCTCAGAGGCCAGATCTGGGCTCCTGGGCTGCTTTGCTTGGTGCAAGGCCAGAAGTACCTGGAAATGTTCTCCCCTCCAGGGCATCCCTTGACCAGCAACAGGTAAAGGCAAGGCAGGAAAGCCCTGATCCTTGTTTCTGAGTAGCTCACCCTCCAGGGCTCCCCATGGGGTCAGCCATCCCCAGTTCCTGCACCCCCTTCCCAGTTTCTGCTGAGGGCAGAAACTTCCTTAATAAGTCACTTGCACATGAATGTTTGTCTCAGGACCCGCTTCTGGGAACCCGGCCTGAGACAGAGTCCAGGTGCACAGTGGTTGAGTAGCTTGACCACAGCCACACAGCTAGAAGAAGAGGAAGAACCAGGTTTTGTGTCCCTGGAGCCTGATCCCAGAACCTGTGCTGCTAGCTGTCACGCTGCATGGCCTCCATGTTGACTCCTCCATCCATCCACCCATCCCCTCCTGCTGGCACAGATGTGGGGGACAGATGAGGATGAATGTGATTCTCAGGTCCCTCCGCAGAAGCGCTCAGCCTCCTTGGGAAGGCAGACTCGCCCTCATCCCCTTGATCACTCACCGATTCAACAGTCACGGGTTGAGTACCTGCTGTGCGCCTGCGCCAGGCTAGATGTCGAGGAGAGACTTAGGCAGGGTCTCTGCCCTCAGGGGCTCTTGGTCCAGAGCAGTAGGAGCAAAACCACATGGCATATGCTACAATGTCACTGTGCAGGGCCCAGGGGGACATGGAGGGGATGTGTCAGCGAGGCTCAGAGAAGACTTCCAAAGAGATGGCCAGGACTAGAGCACACAGAGGAGTCCTGCCTGGGGAGAAGGGGGTAGAGAAGCTGCTCTGTGAGAGCAGCAGTTACACAACATCTGAGGCGCTTGGTGCTGAACCGAGGACAGGAAACCCTAGCAAGCTTGCTCTTGGCCCAGCTTGGGGGCAACGCCCTCGGAGGCTGCCCTCTGCCAGTCCTCACGCAGGGCCTCACGTCACCTCCCACCCTGGAAAGGCCTTCCACGTGGGGCTGAGCTCCCAGGCCCCAGTTTGACTTTTCCTCTACGTTTGGCCCTTGGGCCTGGGCCTCTCATCTCCAAAAGGGGATCAATGATACACACCTCACAGGTGGTCAGGAAGGCAACACAGTCTTGCCTGGCTCCGAGGAAGCCCTGGGTAGGTCCAGCAGGGCTGGCTGTTATGCTGGGGCAGGGTGCGTCAAGCTCTAGGGAGTGCCATTCACACCTTTGTAGATTTGCATGTGCTGACAACAGAGGATGGGGGCCCTTCCCCAATCCCCAGCAAAGGCATCTGATAGACTGCAGTGGTGCTGACTATGGGGCTGTGATTCCTCATGGGGTCCCACTGCTGGGACCTGCTTGGGTGGGGGGTGGTTCTCGGGGTCCCTGTTTGAGCCACACAGCCGAGAGTTGTTCATTGGAACCCCGGAGATTCAGACTCCTCCATGGGTCTTGGGGGCCAAGTTGGACAGTGGATAGAACCCCAGAAGGATTTCAGTCGACAGAAGGGCTGGTGTGGACATTTAGGGAATTCAGTCCACTCTGGATCAATTCTTACTCTACCACAGACTTCCAGGAGTTCCTGACAGATTGGCCCACTCTCTGAGTACCATTTCTGACAAGTTAGAAAGGAAGAAGAATGACCACCACCCAGGGCTGCTAAGGACTGAGGGGATGAGGTGGGGCAAACACTCCCAGCTCAATGCCTGCTCATGACCTTGAATTTGAACGCTAACCTGAGATGCCCAGCAACGACCCCTTCACCTGGGAAATTTCTACCTTCCCAAAGTTATTATATTTGTTTCTATATTTTATTAATGTTTTAAGTGTTTCGTGAATTTGGTTTAATTAAAAATTACAATTCTATTTATTCCTTAGTGCCTGGCCAGCATCATGGGATACAATAACTTTAAAATAAAAAGAAGCCTTTCTCTGTTGACGAAGTGTAGCCTACTTACTCTGTATCAGACTTTGTGCCTTAGCTCTCAGGACTCAATGCTCTATTTAGCACTCCATTAACGCTAAGCCTCGCATGGCTGTATCAGGTAGAAATCACCTGGTTTCAAGCAACAGAAAGTGACCCTAGTTATATTAAACAAAAAGGAAATTCAGTGGAAGGATATCAGGAGCTCACAGAATTGAGGGGAGAAGGGCAGACATTTAAGTTTGGAACATGGGAAGGAAGCCAGGGAAATCGAGATGGGAGTGGCTTGCAAGGAAGCACTGCAGTCACCCTCACCTGGTGAGCAGTCTCGCCAGGACTGGACAAGGGGCCGGGAGAGGAAGACCTCAACTTCCCTAATGGGAAGTGGGTCACTGTCCCGCACCCAGCATCTGTCCATCTATCCATCCAACAACTAGCTACTGAGTGCCTTTCACGGGCACATATTGTGGGCGGCACTGGGGATGGGGCAGAGGTGGTGGCAGAAAATGCCAGGGAAAAGGCCGAGAATGGTCTCTAATCAGCTGTTCTTTCCTGATTGTCTCCTTCCCCCCCATTACACTTGTCCTTGGTGCCTCGCTTTGGGTTCTTCCGGAAGCAAACCCTGAGACAAAGCTTTGGATACTAGTGGTGTATTTGGGGAGTGATCCCTGGGAACGCTGGCAGACGGAGCGTGGAAACGAGGCAGGGGGTGGGTCAGCCATGTGAAGGGGCACCACGGAGCCTGGCCCACTGTGGGCAGCCGCAGTCGCTCTTGCTAGGGACGTCTGTGAGACCGTGTAGAACAGCGTCAGCCTGACCAAGGAGCGGGGACCTGGGGTATCGACCCCCAGCTTCCATCCTTCCCAGGTTGAAGGTTGCTCCCTGGGCACTTTGGTCTGCCCTGACATGCGCTGGGCATCTCCTGCAGCCAGAATGCAGCCCTCAGGCAGGGAGCTCCAGGTGGCCTCAGAAGCAGCCTTCTGCCTGGACAGGTGAGTGCCGAGGGGTAGGGGTGGGGGCCCCTGGTCTGTCTGCTACACTGGGGTTTGCACATACACACAAAACACCCCGTATTCCACTTGGGGGCAGGCCCACTCTGCCTGCTTCTTTGCATAATATAAGTTCTAAGCTGCACAGACCTGCCTTTCTTTTCTCTTTGTACTGATTCCTGTGCTGCTGGTGAAATAAATCTCAGTAAGATCAGAAGAAAATGTTCTGTCTTCTACAGCTGCCGAGAGGGAGGTTTTGTTCTACACCCTAAGACTGTCCTTGCCACTGTGATTATTTTTACCCCATTAAATGTAAAATAAAACAGTCCTAGAGAACCACACAAAAATGCAGCTTAATGAATTACCAAGTGAAAGTCCTGGAACCCACCAGCCCAGACAAAAAGTGGAACTTGGACACCCTCCCCGGGAGCCCTTCCCCACGCCCTCTCCCCTCGAAGCTCTCTCCCTCCCCCAATGTGGCCATTTGCCTGACTTTGACATTTGCATGTTCATCACTTCCCCGAGTGCCTAGACACTCTAGTGTGGTTGCACCCATCTTGTTAATTTTATATGTCCTTTGCATGTTTTTAACCCATAGGTTTCCCATCTGCTTCAGTTTACGGTGGCTGCAGTAACAGATTGTCACAAATTTATTGGCTTAAAACAACACAAATGGATTCTCTTACAGTTTTGGAGGTCAGATGTTCAAAACAGTCTTAGTGGGCTAAAATTGAGGTGCAAGGTGTCAGCGGGGCTGTGTTCCTTCTGGACGCTTTGAGCCCAAGGGGGAGAATGTTTCCTTGTCTTTTCAAGCTTCTAGAGGCCTCCCGCACTCCTTGACTCACGGCCCCTTCCTCTGTCTTCAAATCTCTCCCCCAACCTCTCTGACCTCTATGTCTGTCATCCTAGCTCCCCGCCGATTCTGACTCTTCTGCCTCCCACCTGTAAGGAGGCTTGTGACTACATGGGGCCCACTTGGATAATCCCCCATCTCAAAATCCTTAACCCAATCACATCTGTGAAGTCTCCTTTGCCATGCAGGATGACATATCCACAGGTTCTGGAGATGAGGACATGGACATCTTTTGGGGGCCCCTATTCTGCCTGACACCCCATCCATCTTTTCCCCCTTTACAGTTTACCTGTTGAAGAATCCAAGCTGTTTCACCTGTAGCGTTCCTACAGCCAGGATTTTGCTGGCTGCACACTCCTGGTGCAGCTCTGCATGTTCCCCCGTCCTACGTATTCCCTGCAAATCGGCAATGGGACCCTGAGGGCTGACCAGACTCGGGCTTGATGGCTTTGGTCCTGTGTTCCTGCGGCAGGAGCTCAGAATGTCTGGTGGTCTCTCTTTTTGTGATGTTAGTACTTGATGCTCAATGTCTAGGTTCACTAAGTCATTGGGGATTGCAAAACTATGATATTCTATCATTTCTTCTTAATTTGTTGATTGGCATACTTTTATAAGGAGATGCTTTCTTTCATCTACAATTTTGTTACCAATCAGTCCAGGAAAGGCAGAATAACCCCTTCATTCTTTCCTTTATTAACCAGTTCTCAAGATAATGTGCTGGTTCCTCACCATCCTCTGAAGGTGATCAGCTCGTCTTAAAAATATTGTTGTGAACCTGTGAATTTAAACGTAGATGAATTTCCATGTGTTGCAATTACTATTCTCAGGGAAGCTCAAATTGTCACATCTTTGGCCAGTGGGAATCTGTTTGAGTTGGCTTCTGAATTCTTCCGGCATAATCCCAGGAGTCTTGATAGCACCCTTGCCATTTGGTGTAATAAAATATTCCAGCCTCGTTTTGTACACTGATGACCTTTCCAGCCCTGGAATTAGCTATTTCTCCAGGAAACCATGCTTTTAATTTTAGTTTTTTAAATGAGAAATGGCATTTCAAGTCCCCAACTTGTGTGTTAGGCTACTGAGGTGACCACTTTTTCTAGGTCTTTTCAGTGCACATGACTAGCCGATATAAATATATTTTTAAAAATAGAAGACTGCCAGGAGTGGTGGCCTGTCATCCCAGCTACTCAGGAGCCTGGGACAGGAGGATCCTTTGAGCCCAAGACTTTGAGGCCAGCCTAGGGGAAAAAAGCGAGACCCCCGTCTCTTAAAACATTAAAATTAAAAAAAAAATACAAAATAAAATACCTTGTGGGTTTGTACAATGAACCTCTGAAATGTCTACATTCAGACTGGTCAACTCACTTCATAACTGGTTGCCTTATTTAGATTGGAATCTCCATCTTCTCCAAGGTATAAAGCCTATGATTTTTCTTTGTTAAGACAGACAATTGGGGAGCTTTCCGTCATGCGTGGAGATAAAAGAAACAAGGTATCTATTCCTTTGCTAGATTTCTCATTCAAACAGAGTTGGGGAGTCCAGGTCCTATTTAAATTCACGGTATGTGACTCATTCCCTGAGCTTGGGGACAATGAGACCTGGGACCATCATGGGGTTGTCATTAGCTCCGAACCCAGCCCTGGCCTCCTGGCTCTCTGCCCTCCCGTGTGTCCAGGGCACCCACCCCTCGATTGCTCACGCTGCCCGTCTTCCCACGGGGCCTCGGGAAGGGAGAAGCTTCTAGAGGTCCCAGAGGCACCATGGCCCTTCCAGTTTGCAGGCCCCCTCCTCCTCTCTCTGGGCCTTTGGGGAGCGGATCCTCAGGGACTGCTCTAGGGGCATCCAAGGAGCATCGCCCTGGGCAACCGTGAGCTCATTCCTCACCATCTCCTGCCAGGTCACTGCCTTGTGGCTTCCCCGCCTTAGGGGACTCCTGCTGTGCCCAGAGCCCCCAAGCTGAAGGCCACCTTGACCCCCTCTTTAACCCTGCACTCCTCGAAGCTGCAGGGACAGCCTTGGAATCTCCTCCCCATTCTCTCCCAGGCCCTCCCCTGCAAAGCGGACTCCTGGTGACGTGCCATGGTCTCACTCCCAGGGGGCCTATGATGGCACGTAGATGAGGCCACCTGCCTGAGCCTGCCATCCCTGTTTGGGTAAGAGCAGCAAGTCCTCGCATGACACTTGCTGTGCACTAGGAACCGCTCTAAGTTGGTGCCATACCTTCACTGAGCTGCTCCCCACTGATCTGCACCTCCAACAATGCAGGTGTTGTTATGTGCACATTTTACAGATGAGGAGACTGAGGCTCGGGGTCACCTGAGCAGTGGGAGGAGGAGCCGGGTCTTGCCCGCTAACAGTCAGCTCCAGAGTCGGTGCTTCTAACAATCCTGTTCGAGACCAGCCCCTCAGCATGCTTTGGAGAAGGAGCCAGAACCTGCATAAAGAATAAACCGACTGAATGCAAGAATGGAACCATCTCTTTGTGCCATCTGTCTCTGTCGAGCAGCAGTTCTCGAACTGGAGCCGGCATCCAAATCACCTGGAGGGCATGTTGAAACACAGATTGCCAGGCCCAACGCCAGAGTTCCTGACTCAGTAGGTCTGGGATGGGCATGAGAATCTGCATTTCTAACAAGTTCCCTGGTTATGTGGATGCTGCTGGTTCCTAGGACCCCACTTTGGGAACTACTGCTCTAGTGAACTTGACCACCAAGAAAGGACAGGCCTAGGCTGGGACTGTCCTGGTCCCTCCCAGGATACAAGGTGTGGTGGTTCCAACTTGGACTTTCCAAACCAGCTGGTTCTGTGATGACAACCTCATGGTTATGTTAAAATAAACAAAAGAGTAAAGGGTCTCCCTCTGCAAGAGACGCATTCTGAAGCACTCACAGGCGATGTGGGTGATGTCAGGGATTTGCTTTAAAATACTCCAGCCCCTGTCCCCTGCGAAAGGCATGGGCACACATGCAACATCAGTATCTGGGGGAGAAGTGCAAAGAGATCCATTACACCATGTTCTACGCTCTGTTTATATTTTAAAATGTTAATAATAAACCTCATTTATTTTGTGCAGGAAAAAAACAAAGGTCTGGCTCCCCTACTTAGTGACTGTGACCTTGAGTAAGAGGCTGATTTATTACATTATCTGAGCCTCAGTTCTCTCCTCCATCAGTGGAGATAATGGCATCTCTCCAGCACGGTTGTTGAGCAGACGCTAGAAGTTAACACGTAGCGCTGAGCTTGGCGGTGACTAGTGAAGCTATAATCACCCTGGTTCAATGTTGCCAATCTCAAGGCACCTGCTCAACGAGTTCCTGGGTCCAGTGTGGAACTTGCCCTAGCGGAACTCTGGGAGCAGGAGGTGTGGGTGTGGAGCGTGGGCGGGTGAGACGGGAAGGTTTCATGGCAGTCACAGGCAGCATGGCTGCCTAGGAGCTTCCGTGGCTGCCACACGCTGTGGCTCGGGCCTGCCAGGCTTTTCTTTACGTGTGACCGGGTCTGGGGCAGGAATCTCTGGCATCCAGATCATAGGTGTTTCCAACAGAGTCCCTGGGGCCTTTAGCCTGCTAAACTGTCTCCATGTGTGTTTGGGTTGTTTGGTTTGGATTTGGTTTGGTTTTGGTTGCAAACAAGAGAAACCCATTGGTGCTAGCCTAAGCCAAAGTCGGGGCAGCTGGCCATCAGCGGCCACAGAGTTCTTGCCTTGAACCTTATAGTACAGGAGGGCAGCCAAGTCTCCGATCAATTGGAAGAAAGTCCTAGAAAACCATCAAGGTGGCTGGGAAACCAAAGAAAACCGAGAAGATGGCTTGTCTCTCTCTGTCTCTCTCTTTTCCTCTTCCTGTTTCTGCTCATATAAAAGGCGCTTCCCCACAGCTGCACGTTCCGTCCTCTGTTCACACAACCAGCAGGTTAAGCCTAACGTCTGGCCCAGGCCTCGGGCCATAAGCTTCAGTCAGGACGTCACCCAGTTCCACGGGAGGCTTGGAGGAAAGTGCTGTTCTCATCTTGCTGACTGTTCGGGTGGGGACTCACTAGGCGCTCACGCGCAGGGGACAAAGATTTCTCACACGAAGATTAGGATAGAAAGTAGTAAAAAGTTTACTGTCTCGAGAAAGAAAGAAACAAAGAAAGAGAGAGAGAAGGAAAAAGGTGCGGCACTGCAGGAAGGTAGAGGGAAAGTGCCGGCAGCTGAGGAAAAACGGCTCAGGCTTTTAAAGGGTAAAATGGCTTTTGTTCCCTCTGCGGCAGACTGATGACAGGAGGGGCTGGCAGCTGTTTTTCTTCCTTTTTTTCCTTTTCTCTGTGAGGCCGGCTTATCGGGGTCCTTGCAATGTGGTCCTGGCAGGAACTGAGACAGGGAGCTCGCGCCCCTGCTGTCCGCTTAGGGCTCTTCAAGGCTGCGAAAACGAACTCGCAGAGATACCACAGGTGGTTAAGCTTAAAGACGATGAGTTGAGCCCCAGGTGTGTAATCAAACAAGACAAAGGGAGCAGTTGTGCTGCGAGTTTTCTCTTTTCAGGGGCAATTGTGTGTTGCGAGTTTATTCCTCCTACTTTTCTGCTTGATGGTTTATCTTTCCCTGTTAGCTAGTGTATTAACAAGGCCGTCCTTTCACTGGCTTCCAGAGAAGTCAGTTAGCAAGCAGAGAGTTCAAGAACTTGCCCGAGGCCATGCCGTTGAGAGCCTCACTCCCGAGCCAGGCTCCAAATCTCTTGCTCTATTTGTCACCTTCTGGGTCAAAAAGACTCAAGAGAACGCTCTAGGGAGGGAAATATGATTGGCTCAGCTTGGGTCAGGTGACCTATTTCTGGACCAATCAGCTGTGGCGAAGGAGGTGGGTCTCAGAGGACCCACATGGCCACCCCCGGGCCCGGCATTAGAGCACTGTTCCCAGACGGTGTGGTGGGCCTGGCACCTGTCCCAGGGGCTTGCTCCCTTCCTGCTTCCTGGGCATCCCATGCCCTGCCTTCCACAGACACACAAAACCCTGCCACGTTCGTCTTCCCACTTGTGCGGTTAGACGAGCCCTGCGTTCCAATCCTGCCCTGCCACTCCCCTAATGACTTCACCTCTCCGAGCCTCAGTGTTTTCATCTGTGAATGGGGACGTACTACAACCAACCGCTCAGGGATGTGGGGAGAGTCGAGTGAGACAATGACCCTCCGTAGTTCCCCTTCACTTTCAGGGTGGAGAAAAGCCAAATAGCTCAGAGCAGTTGAGAGGTGTGCAAAATTGATCAGGCCCAGAAAGACAAGAGTTTGGGCCATCAGTCGCCACCCTACTCATGCCCAGGGCAATTATTTAAAGGCATTTTGTTCCTGACTTAGCTACAACACCCATTCTCTTCATGTTCTGGGAATTTGGTTTTGTTTTTTTTTTGAAAACTTAAAGTTTTATTTTTTTATTTTTATTTTTTTATGTTTCTGACTTAAAATTTTTTTTTTTATTTTAGAGTATTACTGGGAATTTGTGATACAAAGAACAATGTATAGCCAATCAATGGCTTTGTTATTTTCATGTAAATTATTGGTAAACAACTTAGGAACTGTGTTTTCTTTTTTTCCCTTTTTTCCACTTATAACTGCTGCTAATTGGAGCACATATTCAGGACAACTTGAATCTATGTTCCCTGGTTGCAGTCCTCAAACCTTGGCCCAAATAAACTCTCTACTTATATTAATTTTGCCTCAGTTTTTTCCTTGAGGTTGGCAAGGTCAAGTTCAAACTCAACATGTAAAGTGTGTGGCACCTGCTTAATTTTCTGGCCCGATGTCCTCTCACGCCCAGAGTGCCCCCTTTCTCTGGTCATGCCCTCATTGTAGTTCCTAGAAATTCTCTGCTCCGTGCCTTTGCCAATATTGTTCCCTCTGCCTGGGGTGCATTTCCTCCTCTCCCTCCCCTAACCTAGCTAGCTGGGTCCCTCTGGTGAGTTGAACTGTGTCCCCCCACAATGTCCACATCCTAACCCCCAAACCTTATTTGAAAATAGGGTCTGTGCAGATGTAATGAAGTTAAGGATCTCGAGATGAGATCATCCTGGACTTACAGTGGCCCGAAATCCAGTGACTAGTGTCCTTACAAGAGAAAAAAGAAGGGAATTTGGGACACAGAGACATGGGTGACAGCCATGGGAAGATGGAGGCAGAGACTGGAGTGATGTGTCTACATACTAAGGAACACCAAGGACTGCCGGCAGCCACCAGGAGCCGGGGCAAGGCCTGGAGCCGATTCTCCCTCAGAGCCTCTGGAAGGAACCAACCCTGCTGACACCTTGATTTTGGACCTCTAGCCTCCAGAACTGTGAGAGAATAAATTTCTGTTGTTTCAAGGTACCCAGTTTGTGGTAATTTGTTACAGCAGCCCAGGAAACTAATACTCAGTAACTTAGCTCAGACACCTCCTCCTCTAGGAAGCCCTCCCTGACTGCTCACCTAGACTGTATGCCCGGAGCCCAGGCGCGCTGTCTCCTACCGCTAATCATGGTGCCTGGGGTCGTCAGTACAGCTGTGCGGCTCCTGCTCCAGAATTTAAACTGAAGAGAGTGGGTGTCTTCGACTCTAATGGCTTAGATTACAGTGGCCTCTCCCGGAGACGTCCACAATCTAACAGGCCTCAAAGCTGCCAACAAAAGATGACTCTCTCATGGCGGGATTTCAGGCGGCAGCTCACAGCGCCTGCAGGAAGGATCTGTTCTGGGGTCTGGGCCCCTCTCACCTCCTCGCCCATGGGCCTGTGCACATACCCAGGGTATACACCTGAGAAAGCCCCCCAGGGGTTGGTCCTGCACCACAGTCACTATGGACCCACCTGCCTTCTCTTTAGACTAACTTACTGAGTTCTGTGAGAATGTTCTAGAAAAAAGGCTTGCGGTAGGGAGCTAATACTGGCCGCTCAGATGGAAAACAACCCCAGGAAGAATGTGGTCGTGTCCACATACCCCGGGTACAAAGGGGTAATTTAGTTAAGTTTGTTCTTATGGACAAGCTGCTTGCAGAGGCCTTGGGCGAGGCGAGGCCGTTTGTCTCCGGCAGGGCTGGAGCGGCCCATCGGCCCACCCACGAGTTTCCAGCTTCCTCGTGTCCCGTCTTGCTGTGGGGACCTTACCACCCAGGGGCCCATCTCACAGCCATGCTCTGAGCCCCTGTTTGCCACTAGGAGGGACACAGTCCTCTCAGCACCCGGCCACCCCTGCTCCCTGCAGCTGGGGAACGTCCCCAGGCAGTCAGGGAGGCAGCCACAGCCCCAGTTGTCCCCGCAATACTTGTGTGGCAAGAGAGAAAACTCCAGACCGGGATTCGGAGAAGTGGGGCGGGCCCCCTCTGGTCCCTGGAAGGACGGGAGGATGCGAGGTGGGGCTCTGACGTCCCAACAACCAGCCCTGCCGGTTCCAGGCTCGCGACCTTGAGCAAGTTGCTTCGGCACTTTCGGCTCCCCCCACACTCCCCCATGCACAGCAGCGACTCCACCTGGCGAGGAGGCGGCGATTGTGTGGTTAGGGTCTCAAGCCGGACGGTTGCTCGTGTGGCAAGGTCTCAGAGCTGCGCACACACCCCTGCAGGACGGGAGCCCTCCGCCATGCTCCGTGGATCACACCAACGTCAGCCTCCTGGTTTCGATGTTACCACGGGGGCAGGAAGGCTGGAGCGGGGCAGGGACCCCCGAACCCTTCTTTACATGTCCTGTGAATTTATCATTGTTTTAAAGTCAGAAGTTTTTAAAAATTAGCTTTTAAAAAAGAAAAAAACCAGGTAGATGACCTTAGTATAAAATATAAATTGACTTTGACGATTATTAATAACGACAAAAAAAGAGAACAAATTCGTTCTTTCAGAGCCAGGACTCGAACCCCATCAGCCCAGCACTAAAGCCCCTAGCCGCTCCTGCACACTGCCCTTCCTGGCAGCCCTTACGCCCCAGGTGGTTCCAGCTGGGTTTCTGTCGTCGCCCCCAGCACAAGGTCATCCGGCCCCTCAGCCCCTTCAGCCCCTGGCTGGCGTCTCCAGTGAACCTGCCTTTCTCTGCCTCTTAGCCTTGGGAGTTTCCTATTTTCCTGCCCTCATGTCATCTGGTCCTGCAGAAGGCATGGCAGGCACTATGTCCATTTCAAAGCAGCAGAAACTGAGGCTCAGGCAGGCAAAGCTCTTTGTCCAGGGGACACAGCTAATGACCAGCAGGGTCCATGGGAACTCAGCTCCAGTCCAGAGCTCTCCTGTGTCCCTCGGCAGCCAGATGTCTGCTCAGATTTCAGTTCAGATGAGAGGCACTGTCACCGGCTTCCAAACCACTCAGATCCAGGGGAGGACTGTGACAGCTCAGAAGGGAAACCGCACTAGGTTGAAAGCCAAGAAGTACAGCCACATCCCAGACAGCTGGGGCATGCATCGCCTGCCTGCCATCACCCACCCACCGGTGTCTCCCTCCAAATGCAGGGGAGGAGAGGGAGGCTCTCAAGCTCCGTGGGAATCAGCAGGCCACGGTTGAAGTCCCTGCTCCTCCACATACAATTCCCCGCTAGAGCGTAGGCACTGCACAGGCAGGGATCATTTCTAGGTTGTTCCCCTTGGTGTCTCAGCCTGGAACAGTGGCAGGTGGCACATACCATAACTCAAGTAACTTGATATACAATTAAAAGAAAAGCACTGCCAACTAGGCCAATATAATGCTTTCATCTTTTTATTTCAAACACATTAAAGACATATTTTAGACTTATTTAGACATAGGTCTTTTATCATGTACCATTCTTGTGCGTGCATCAAAGAGAAAACACAGATGTAACAAACCAGATAAGAATTTCCGAGAACGTCTTCCTGAGAGTGCTGGTGACACAGAATTTCCCAAAAGACAGCTCCTCTGTTGTTTTTGGAAGTTTCCACCAAGCTGCTGACACCCGACCTGCATGTTTCGACATGCACGGGTTCAGCAGCGATGCGGCCATCGTGCCTGGGGCCTGGCAGACAGTGGCCACGACGTGCCCTAACTTCAGGAATGTTGAAAGCTGGAAAAAACTGGCTTCTGAGATTCGATAAGAAAAGGTGGTTGTGCCTGGGGACTGTTACTTGAGAGGATGAAGGTATAAGTGAGTGAATGAGTAGGTGATGAGTTGAGTGGGGAAGTTAGTTACTGGGAGCCCAAGCCCAGGGAGAATGCTCTGGCGGAACATACCGAAGGATAAAATGATACAAAGTAGAGATTCATGGGGCTTAAACCCGAACTTCTCACCAGGCAATTGTACCCTAGGGTACTTTGGCAATGTCACATTTTTGGTTGTCACAACTTGGGGGGAGGGTGCTACTGGCATCTAGTGGGCAGAGGCCAGGGGTGCTGCTCACCATCCTACAATGCACAGGACAGCCCCCACCACACAAAACGACCCAGCCCAAAACGTCATTAGTGCCTAGTTTGAGAAACTCTGGCTTAAACCAAACAGGAAGAGTGGTCCCATTGAAATGCAAATGTTCCCGGAAACTTTCAGATAGTAATCATGACCACATTCCTGTGTCACCACCTCCAGGAAGCTTCCCCTGACTGCCTCTCCCCCTCCCCCCAGACTGGGCTTGGCATCTGTCTCCGGGCTCCCTTGGCACCCCTGGCCCCTGCTCCCAAGCATGTCCTCACACTAGACCTTTACGCTGGTTGTTTCTGACTCCCTTGAGGGTAGAAAGCAGGTCCCATTTTTCTCTGCATCGCCACCCCTTGGCGCTGTATGACCACCTGCCCACCCTGGCATCTGTATCTCAGTTGACAATTCACCCACATTCATTACGACCTTGATTGAGTTCACAATAACCCTATGAGGTTGGAGTTCTCATTGACACTTTAGAAACGCGGACCCCAAGGCTCAGGTATGTTCTGTAACTTGCTGAGGGTCACAAAGTAGAACCAGCTCAACTAGATGGGTGTCAGCGGCCCTGGGCTCAAAGGTGAGCTCTACCATTTGTTTGCTGAGTGATCCTAGGCAACTTGCTTAACCTCTCTGACAGCTGGACAATGAGGATGTTCGTATCCAATTTATCTGGTTTTGTGAGGATTAAGAGAATTAGCATGTATTGTGCCAGGCTAATAACAAGGAAGTATAACCATGCCTGTTTACTGAGCACTTACTACATGGCCTCTCACCACCCATCCCTCCCCCCCGACCCCGGCAACTCTGAAAGGCAGCTCCTCTTACTACACTCCTTTCACAGAGGCTGGGCTCACAGAGGGTAAGCACCTTCCCAGCACCGGAACCAGGGTCGACCTGTCTCTGGTCTCTCCACCCCATCTAGTGGGCAGCCCCCGGGAAGTGGGGTTGGGCTCCACCTGTCCCTTGACCCGAGAGCCCTCTGCAGGACCCGCCCCAGCACTGTGCCCTCTGGGCCTCAGGGCTGCAGGGACTCTGTTTCGACAGGCCAGACTAGCAGGGTCTCACCGGCTTCACAACTTTAGGTGAGTACTTTAAGATCTCCGAGACCCTTGGTTTCCTTGTCTGAGAGATGCACAGAAATTGCCAGGCCCACTCGAGTCTCTGCTGGTTGTAATTATTTCCTTCTACCGTGTGTGGCCAGCCGGGGAGTGGACAGTCCCCTGGACCCTCTGTCCTCGGCCCTCATGAACTCCCAGGAGGGTCAGCCATCCGGCACAGGTGGGGTGCCCGTGGTTTAAGGGTGACCCTGGCTGTGGCCCCCGGCTTGCCCCACAGAACTCATGTGCATACATTCTACAAAGGGACTTATACCTGGAATCCACATAGACCTCGCTCTCCAAAATGGAAATTGTATTTGTCTCCCATCAAACTTGCTGTTCTCGGGTAAAGTCATCTTTCTTTTCCATCAAAGTGAAGTCAAAACCCCCCCAGGAAGTGTGACAAACGCTCACTTTGTACGACTTTTACATGAGTCACTCAGCTATTTTTTTTCTCATGTTCCTCCCCCGCCCCACAGACCCCCCAAAACATGAATAATATCTTGAGTAATATGAATGCACTGATACTTAGAAGTGACAAAAAAAGGAGGGGCTATCAGTCATCAATCTGCACTTTAAATTTGACTTGGAGCGTTTGCCAAGACAATATGGATTTTATGGGGAGAAAGAGTGTGTTACCAGTCGGTGGGTGGGTGGGAGGTGCACGGGGTAGGGGTTTTAAAATAGGGGTACTCGGGTGTTGCCTCCACACAAGCCCATTTTGGAATTAAAAAGGTTGAATCCTGTCAAACAATTGATTGATACCTATTACCATGGGCTGTTTTGAATGGAACAGGTTATTGGTTGAGTTTAATCATTCCTCCCATGAGCCTATGGATACCTGTGTGTACATTTTGTGCAGACACTGTTGCCATTTGGACTGTGGAACAGATGCCCTCAGGGCTCCACCCACATGCCCTTGGGTCCCTTTGTGGGCTGCCCCTGGAATTGACAACCCCTCCCCCTAAGGGGCAGCCCTTACCCCGAGTTGATGGGTGCTGGATGCGTTATAAACCCCATGGCTCCCTTGCTGGCCCTGGTGGGACTCCGGCTGCCTCTAGGACCCCCAGAGGGAGTGCACCAAAGGTACCCTCGTGGGCCCCAGCTACTCCACCCTTGTCTGACCGCCTCCTCCTCCTGTCCCACTTCCCCACTCCCCTGCTGGCGTTACCCAGGAACCTCCCTAGTAAATTGCTTTCAACAAAATCCCTCCCAGGATCTGCTTCAGAGGGACCCACGCTAAAACAGGGACGCATGTGGCCCAGGTGCTCCTGGCTACGGAAGCAGAGTTGAGCTGACACCTCATCCCTGCAACGCCCACCCTGCCTCCCATCCCAGATTAAACAGTGACAAAGTGTTATAAAACACCAGAGACCGAGCGTCTCGTTTTGTTGTTTTTATTGTTCTATAACCGCCTCCCACCTTCTGCTAACATTCAGGCTTGGGCACATCCAATTTAAGATCATCAGGTGGTTAAAACTATGAATCACGCATTAGTAGGCAAGTTCATTTCCATTTCCTGATGGACAAATTTATTTTGAGAACATTTGGGATGGGTATATGCCTGTTAGAGCCAGACTTGGAAGAAATCTATAAAAAATACCAAGATGCTGAACTCTGTCTTAGAAAGGGGCTTCAGAAATGCTCACATAAGCAGCGGCTTCTTCCTTGGTCAAAGATCTTGTGGAGCTGCAAGGTCTTTTGCGCAGGATGGTAAAACAGGGACCCAGAGCTGTTAAGTGGCTCCCACAAAGTCAGCAGCCAGGTAGGGCCAAGTGGGATTGATAGCCAGGCGTCCTGTTTCTAAGCGTCTCTGGGGTCTTGCTCTGCTAAGCTGAACGTATACTCTGGGGGTCAAGCTGTTTTTCCCAACTGTTTCCAAGGCTTAGCAGAAAGTGGGGGAGCGTTCTTGCAAACCAGCTGAAAAGGAAGCAAAGAAGCCACTGCAGGGCAGAGCCTGGGGTCAGGAACCTATAGCCCTCCTCCCCCCAGAACACTAGAAAGATGCCAGTTTCTGCTGAGATTAAATTCTTAACTCACTGCGAAGTCCTTATGGGGTGTCATCTTATTTGGTTCCTAATGCATTCCTCCCCAGCACTCCCATTTTATAGATGAGGAAACTGAGGCTTGGAGAGCTGACGTCATCTGCTTAAGGTCACCCAGTGGTGTGTGAGAATTTAAACCCAGGCCTGCTGGCTTCAAAGCCCATACTTCTAAACCCATCCTAGACTGCCTCTCAAGGTGTCCTTCTCCTCCGGCCCCCACCCACCCCTATTAGACGTGCACAGTCCTCAGCTGCATCCGACTCACTCCAGGGACGGGTCCTGTCATCAGCAGCTAATAGACATGCTGGCATCAATCCCTGCAGCCTCCAGAGTTTCCTGGAGGACTCAGCCCTGAACATTCTGGAACCTGAAATCTGACATTTGCCTTTCAAGGACATGGTGGGGGATCTCTTGCTTCTAAGGGCTTGGGGCTGGGTGGGTTTTCAGGTTTAGGGGCTGAGACCTTTAGGTCGCTGCGACCCCTTTGCATGCACCTGCATCTTGCCTCTGAGGGCACCTGAGGGCAGAGCCTGGGCCTTACCTGGGAGCCTTCTCTGGAGCCAACCTCCCAGCCACTTCCTGTCCCCACCCTGGGGGTCTCCGTGTGGCTCCCCAAAGCCAATATCTTTCCTCTCCAGGACTTTGTTGCTCTTCCAGGCAGCACCTCTGTCTTCAGGTCTTGGCTTAGATGTGTCCTCCACCAGGGCCTTCCCTGACTGCCACTAAAGCAGCTCCTGCCCTTGCCCGGTAGCTCTGCACCACACCCTCCCCACCCCCACAACACTCTTCAGAAGGTCGTTTTTGTATTTATTGACTTGGTGACTTGTTGAGTCTCCTCCTAGCAGATGTGACCTCCATGGAGCAGAGGCTTTGTGGAACTTGTTCACTGCGTCAACCCCAGAACAACACCTGGCTTATGGTAGACACCCACGAACTACTGCTGAGCAACCAAGTACTGGGCACCATGCCTATCAGATAGTTGGCACCAAATAGAGCTGTTTGACAGAGGCGGAGAGAGACAGACAGACAAGATGTCACAGGGCGTCGGAGATTTTAAGGCAAAGGAATGGGAAGTTTTGACCTAGTCTAGTCTTGGCTTTAAGTCCAGAGTGTACAGAGACACTTCCGCTTTGGATCACACACAAGGTTCTCGAACATGCATTCTCCTTGAAATGACAATAAGTCCTCACTTAACCTCTTGATAGGTTCTTGAAAACTGTGACTTTAAGCAAACCACCATACTGTATCAAAAAACCAATTTTACCACAGGCTAACTGATATAAACAAGAGTTAAATTTGCTTAAAGTCACAGTTTCCAAGAACCTATTGAAATGTTAAGTGAGGACTTACTGTGTAAGGCAGGGAGAGCCCTGCTCCCACCCTCCTGCTGGTCAACGTGGTATAAAAGCCGCCCAGGACGCCTGCCCACCCGTGTGCACCCCATCCACCGACTCATACGCTCCTCCCACGTACCTGCCTGTCTTGCCTGTCGTTGCTTTATTGAAAGTGCCTCTGTTGTCCCCTTCCAGGTTCTGCCACATTCTTTGAGTCACCATCTGCAAAAAGACCACTGTTCTGTCAGGGAAGGTGTGTCTGTTCCTGCTCAAATGCCTCCTGTGGCTCACCAGGGCCTGCCAAATTAAGTCCAAATGCCTCAGCCAGGCCTGGCGCCCTGGCCCTTTCCTCCCCTCCCCCAAATGAGGTCACTCAGTCCCCACCTGCAGCACCTCCCCTCCCTCCCCAGAGCCCCCCAGCTGGTGTCACCAGCCATGCCTACATTTCTGGCCTCACCTCCTGTCACCCTCCCCGGCTTAGGACACACCCCAGCTGCAGGAACAGCCAAGGTGCTTCCGACCTCAGGAGCTTCACATCGCCGTTCTCCTGCCTGCTACTTCTCACTGTCAGGCTGAGCCTTCACGTCCCCTCCTTTGGAAGCCTTTTCTGACAACTTGGTCTAAGGTGTCCTCATAGTATGTGGTATGTGATGTCAGTAGAGCTTGTCACTATTATCACAAAATAACCACTTGGGCTTTATTTGTGTTTGAATTTCCTGCTTGATACTAGCTCCATGACAGCAGGGACTGGGTCTGTCATGTTCACAAATGTAGCCCGGACCTCCAGCACAGAAGGATGAGCGATGCTTGGTAAAGACATGTTGGACGGATGAAAGAATGGAGGGAGGGGCGGGTGGATGGATAGATGGATGGATGGATGAGTGGATGGGTGGGTGGGTGGGTAGATGGACGGAGGGTGGATGGATAGGTAGATAGATGGATGAATGGATGGGTGGGTGGATGGATGGGTGGGTGGGTGGGTAGATGGATGGATAAATGGAAAATTAGGCAGATGGACAATTAGAGACATGGGTGGAAGAATGGTGTCAGCCATGTTCTCCAACTCCCTGAAGGAAAGCAGGAGGGCCCTAAGCATGTGCGTTTGCAGGTTCCGTGTCCAGCAGGGGGCCGTGTTTGCCGTGGGCCTCTCTCCGGCCCACACCGCCCCTGCCCACCACCAGACGACAGGGCTTCTATTTACCGCTCAATCCGAGTTCCCATTTTGTCCCCTGTGTCTCAGCCCTGCCCTTTTATTTTTCTTCTTCACCCGAGAGATGCTCACCGCCCTCTTCTGTGCTCTCTGCAGAGAAAGATGGTTTCCTTTCTTACCTGGATATTCCTTGTAAAATTTGTGTCTTAGCATTCGCCCGTCTGGAAAACAAGGGAAAAACTTCTTTCAGGGGTGCACGAGGGGACTTTCCAGAGACCGCAGGAAGCGTCATGTCACAGCCAGCCGAACGCACGGGCGCAGGAGACTCACGCTCCCCTTCGTTCAGCGTCAGACAGACTTGCAGGAACATGTAAAGCAAATCTCACTTTCTTTTTGGTTTTGGGAAATACAGCTGTTTTTAAGAAAAACGCTATTTGTGTTTAATATATAATGAGTTTATCATTGTTATTTTTACATGAACGAACACATCAGCATTTCTAATGTCTCAGCGTTGGTTTCCAATGTGACAAATACCCAGACACATAACCACGCGAAGGAAAGCTCGGTGGCGTCTCCTCAACGTTTTTTGAGGGTAAAGGGGTCCTGAGACCAAGAAGTTTGGGAACCACTGTCCTAACAGATGGTGCTCTGCAAACGTCACTACAAAACCTTTTTACACGGGGCATAAATGGGACTCTTTTGAGTCTGTTCAAAGGAGACTCAGATGTCATTACTGCAGATGACAAAGTAATCGAGCATGAATCATCACTCATCCCCTCTGAGCCTCAGCTTCCTCACCCGAAAATGGGCATAAAATCAGTACCTCTTCAAGTTATTGTGAGGGTTGAAAAAATAATTTTACTTAAACCATGTATGCGCAATATTGGAAGGAGCCACATGAAACTGCTACTTCTATATGTAAAAAGTGGTCACCTGCTGGCAACTTCAAACGTGTCGAATGACTAGCCGTGAGTCCCACTCCATGACTCCCACTGCTGTTTGTCACTGACCCCATCTCTTCCTCAGCCCCCACCCTACAGAAGCAGGAAAGCATTTGCGGACGGGGATGTGGCCAGGACACGCGGATGTTGCCCAAGGCAATCTCTCCAAATTTAGCTCACTTTTCCATCCTGGCGATCAGCACTGTCTTCTCTGCTGCCACGTTAATCAATCACATTTATGCAGTAGCGGGACATTTTGTTTTTCTTCTGTTTTGTGGCTATACTAAAAATCACCAGGGTGTTTGGGACCAGCACTGACATTTATCGTGCAAGATGACCACACCCCATGGAGTCGCTCTACACCCTCGGCGGACGGCTTAGCAGCAACTGCAGCAATAACTATTTTCTGGAGCACACGGCCAGAGTGTTTGCAGGCCAGGGGCTCTGAAACACTCCTGCCCCCACCCCCGGGATGAATTATGGCCCCTGATGCCACAAGGAGACACGGGTACGTGTGCACACTGGACACCCTCCTCGGGCCAAATATAATTTATTACCAAAAGTCATTACACATTGCTTTTATCAAACAAGTTTCCTCCTGCTCAAGGCTATAGGAACCGCATGCAGGCAGCATCCCGGCCAGGACTAGTATGGGCCGGTCTCCCGCATCGCAGCTTCTGCGTGGTCTCGAACACACTCAGGAAAATGCACCAATTCCCTCCAACTCCACTCTCCGAAAAACCAGACTTCCTGCATGTGTCGACATTCATTTTCCTCTTGCAGAAGACATGAACCCCTCAAATGTCTGTTTCCACCTGCCAGACTGTCCAACTTGGCCACCAGCACCCTGCAGAGCCTCTCAGGGAAGACTTGCATCTTAGGTCTGGGCCTGAGGTCTGCTACTTATTCTCAAATGGTCCAGAAAAATACGTATGTGGATTTATACAGAGCAGGGGGAGGAGACAGAATAATAAAGAAAATGGGATAATATTTTAACCATTGGTGAATCTGCGTGGAAGGTCCAAGGAACCATTTTTGCAACTTTTTGTAAGTCTGAAAGTATTTCAAATATTCAGCTAAAAAAATAAAACTTCGATAAAAGGTTTCTTCCTTAGTCAGGCTGGGACGAGAGTGGCCACTCCTCCCCTGAGATTTTTGCTCCAAGGGAAGTTGCTAGAATTCAAGATGTTACCAAGCCTGTGGGTAATCACCAATAAATTACCAACACTTATTTGCTCAGTGACAGCCCTCTGCGGACTAGGTAGGGGGAATTCCACTTGCACCCTGTTTGGAAGGCTCCAGTCATTCCTCTGGGAGGGGAAGCTCACACACACACGTCACATACAAGCCGGTGGACAGGCTTGGAATTCCAGCTCTGCTCCTCACTAAGCCATGTGCATCGTCTGGGCAAGATCCTGAGCTCACATCCTCTCTTCCTAAGACACAGGGGACAGTGGCGCACATCCACTGAGGACCTACCGTGCATCCGGCTCTGTTCCAAGCTCTTCATAGGAAGCCTCATAACTACCCCATGAAGCAGTTACTATGGTTACCATCACCATCTCCATTTTACAGAGGAAGAAACTGAGGCTAAGAAAGCTGAGGTGACCCATCCAAGGCCAACCAGGAAGCAAGCTGCCGGCTTGGAACCTGTTTCTGTTGTTCTGAGCCTGCACGAGTAAACTTGTGCAACATTGCCCTGGCTCTACTTCTCCCTTTGCCGGCTTGCAGCAAAGCTTACAGAGAGCGCTCACGAGGTGCTGGTTAGCAGTCAGCATCAGCAGTGTGGTCATTGTTTAGTGATCTGCTCTCTTTGCTCAGTTCCATCCTGGAAATGGGTCTTTTTTGAACTGGTTCAGACCCTCAAGAACTGGTTTGAACTTGTTTGGCTTACCCTGGCCTTGGAAGTCATGTAACTAAATGAAGGATCAGGGGATGAGAAGAGCCAAAGCAGTTTGAAGCCTTTCCAGTGATATAAGCAACAGTGTAGTCTAAAGGACTCCTAACTCGCCCTACAGCTCTCTTTTGGAAAAGGCCGTCCCTTCCACATTCCAGCAGGTTCCGACAGGCTGGCCAGCCCTCAGGGTTTTGCATCCCAAATGGCCACATACCCCTTCCACCTATGGTGTATTTGGGTGTCTAGACATAAGCAATGATGAAACAGCAAAAATTCTGTTCAGTGCTTGTGAAATGACAGACATGGTCTACATGGATTAACTCATTTACTCCTCCAAGAGTCCTGCAAAGTAGCTCAATTATTATTAGCCCACGAGGCATGAAAAGGTGAGGTTATTTGCCACACCAGCAGTGAAGGGCCAAGTGGCCATGGGAACCTAGGCTATCTGGCTGGAGAACTCACCCCATAACCCCAAACTAAGCCCTGCAAATAGCAAGTGGGATGTAGAAGAAATCATAAAGATATCTATTGGGTTCATATCCTTTTATAGGCAATTTTTTAAAAGTTCAGGATTCTCGAGACAGTTCTAATGTCTCATAATTGTATTTGCCATGATAATGATGTTAAATGGGTAACTGATTTTTATGTCTATGCCTTTCTTGAAACACTGCAGGGAAATAAATTCTCAAATCAGAAAAACAAAAGTTTTGGCAGATCATGCATCTCTAGGTATACTTTTGGCAAACAGGGTCTAGGTAATTAACACTCTTGACAGAGGGTCTTGACCTTAGCTATTAGGGATAAGAGACTCAGAAATGGGGACATGGGTCCTTGGGTGTGTGGTCTCAGTTTGATTGAGCTCGTCTTTGATGTGGTGAACCTAGAGCACCCTGAAGTCCCAGATTCGTGGTATGCCACACATTTCCTCCAAACTCCATGCCAAAACTCGGGTTGAAGTTTTTCCACCTTATGCCTTGCATGAGGCATGAGAGGGTTTTAGATACCACTAGGAGTCCTTGCTCTGCTGTCCTTTCCTTCCTTGGAAAATTATGCAAACTAAAGCAATGCAATTCACTGATTTATTTATTGCCTCTGACTCCAAAGACAAATACTAATTAAGTCAAACTGAACAGTCCTGGCAGAAGTCCTGGGAAGTTAAGGATTCTCAGACAATGCAAATGCTATGCAGTTTAAAACAGATACAGATGTTCCTCGACTTACAATGGGGTTACACCGAATAAACTCTTCTTAAGCTGAAAATATTGTAAGTCAAAAATGCATTAAATACACCTAACCTCCCAACATCATAGCTTGGATGTTGGCCTCACCTACATTAAATGTGCTCACAACACTTACATTAGCCTACAGTTGGGCAAAATCATCTAACACAAAGCTTATTTTATAATGAAGTATTGAATATCTCATGCAATTTATTGAATACTGTACTGAGAGTGAAAAACAGAATGGTTGTGTTGGTCCTCGAAATATGGTTTCTACTGAATGCATATCACTTTTGCACCGTCATTGAAAAATTGTTAAGTCTAAATATAGATGAATATAAAATATCCAATGTTAACTGACCACCTGCTATTGACTGGCTCTGCTCTGAGGGCTCTGCATGTGTGATTTCAATTAATCCCCACATCAGCATGAAGTAGTCCCATTTTACAGATGAGGAAACTGAGGCTCAGAAGTATGAAGAATTGACCCCAAGGTCACACAGCTAGGAGATACAGAGCCGGGAATTGCAGGCAGTCTGCTGACTCAAGAGCCTGAGTCACATGTGGGTGTGGTAGGGAAAGGGTAGAGGACTCGAAAGAGGAGCTGTGTAGTGGGAAGATGGGAACAGCTCTCGGCCAGGCTGACATGGTGGCTGTCCCCTGGGGCAGGTCTGTGATGTGGGGGGTGACAGGGAAAGTGAGCCTGGGGTGCCCACACTCACCTGCTGACCGGCGCTGCTTGACGCACTGCCCATGGTTGGGGATGCCCTCAGCCATGTCACCGGGGCTCAGGATGTGGCACTCATAGCCTGAGGGACACAGCAGTGGCTCTGCCCCATCCTCAGTGGTGCTGCACGCCTCTGCTATGGGAGGGACACATGCCGGGGTCTCAGAGGGCAGACCCCAGGAAGGGTGCAGGGAATGCACCTTGCCCAGAGAGGCTGCCTCGCATCTGTACCCCAGACTCCAGGCTGTGCCTTGGGTCTCACTCAGCAGCTTGTGCGTGTACACACACACACACCCCTACAAACACACACACACCCCTACAAACACACACACACACACACACACACACAGAGGCAGTCCAAAGTCACCTGATCCCAAATATACTCTCACATGCACAGTGACACACATATATACATGTTCACTGACATACCCTGCAACACACACACACACTTACACCTACAGTCACACGTGTACACACATGTTTGCACACACATCCTGACATACAAACACAGACACATATACACCTGTTCACCTACAAACACAAATCCTGTACACACCCACCCACGTATACAGTCACACACACACATTCGCCCACACACATACACACACTCACAACAGTCACACACCTCTGCGCACACACAGATACAAAAGTATTCAGCCACAGACACAAGAACAGTGACACAGTTGCATGCACAGCTGCACACCCTAGTGGTCATAGCCACACACACAGATGGGTGTGGGGTCACAGCACAGCTGCACGCATGCAAGTGTGCACGCTTGTACCCCAACAACTCTCTAGGCCCCAGGCCCACGTGTTGTTCCTTTCAGCAGTGGCTCTCTCCCTCCAAGCACCCCCCACGGAGGCCACACATTAGGGAGCAGTGAGCCCTTGTCATAAGTTTAGGGATTTGAAAGCCAACCCCAAGCTCCCTCCCTTTCTCCACCCAGGAAGGAGGCCCCATTCCCAGGGAGACGTATTCTGTTCTGGGTTTTGATTTTGGCCAAGCGCCCAACCAGCAACCCCTCTGTGTTGGGGTGGAGAGGATCGAAGGGGGCTGAGTATCTGGCTGAAGGGCCATGCGTGGAGGCCAGGCAGCCTGGTGCTGCCAGCTTCCTGGCAGCAGCTGAGAAGGAGGGGTCACGGCTCTGACATAGGGTCTGGGCTTTGCCCTGTAGGTACCTTGCAATACCTCCTCAGGGCCGTCCAGAAGCCAGCCGTTGCCACCAAGCCATCGAGGTTTCGGCTGCACCAGCCAGTCTAAAACTAACAGAATATATGGTCAAATCGAGGCCCCCCTCAGGCATTGAGAAATGCCCCAGCACTGGGGGATGGGGGAGCCCCCATTTCATTATGGCACACAGGGACGTCCCATGGGAGAAATGACTCTGGTTCCCCAGCACACCTTCGTGCCTTCCTTCTAGTAATAGAACCTTTGAGTGTGGGCTGGGCACTGGGCCACCAAGCTGGAGATTACCCTTCCCAGCCTCCTTTGCAGCTAGGTGTGGCCACATAACCAGGTTCTGGCCAGCGGCATAGGAGAGGGAGTGATCATGCAACTTCCTGTCTTACCCATGAATTGGTGGCTGCTTGCTCCCCTCAGTCTCTTCCTCTGTCCTGCACTTTGACCACATGGACAAGGGCATCACTCAGATTGCAGAGCAACAAGATTGAAGGAACCTGAGTCCCTAGAAGGCTTTGTGGAGCAGAGCCATCTGCCTGCCACAGACCACCTGTCTACCTCTGTACTATTAACCGAGAGAGAAGCAAATGCCTCTCAGCTTGGGTCCCTGTGTTTAGGGGTCTTTTTGTTACAGCAGCATAGCCTCTTCTCTAACCAATACATTTTGAACAGTAAGAGTCACTCACACAGTAGACTGGAAGGCCTTCAAAAGGCAGGGGTCGAAAACTCAAATGCCTCCAGGGGACAGGAAGATAACACACACGGGAAAGCAGGCCAGGTTGGGCCATGGCAGAGTGGAGGGTGCTTCCTGCCTAAATGGACCAGCTGCTGGCTAGCTCTGGGCAGCCGTTCCCAGTGTTCCCAGAGCTTCTGGTTTTTGTTTTTTGTTTGTTTGTTTTTAAAAATACAAATCTTCTGGTTTTTAAGTGTTGACAACAAATTTTAAAACTTTAAGCATTACGGAGATAAAACAGTTCTGGAATCACATTTGCTTGTGAACTCTGCTTAGTCTGACTCCAAACTATGACAAAAATAAAGATTAGTAATATTTATCTTTATAAAGATAATAGAAAAATAATCATCTAGCATCTTCTAAAGTACATAGATGGGGACTGGTAAAAATGCTGGTTAGGTTTTTCTTTAAAAGAGCACTGGCTGATCATAAGGATGGTGGAGGCTGGAACAGCAGAGGGAGGAAGCAGCTGTTTGTAAATTCCCAAAAGGGGGAGTGACGTGAGCACTCTGCAGCCTCTATTTCCAGTCTTCTGGTTCTTCCCTCCTTCTCCCCACCACCTTGGACCACATGTTAGAAAAAATTTTCAAGAAGAAAACGTATTAATATTTACTGTTTGTATTCTCTTCTGAGCAGCAGGGAAATGTATAAATTTTGTCAAATTTTTTGGAAGAGTGAAACTTGACCAAGGGTCCCCATCACTCTGTTTGAAGATCCCTAAAGGCCTGGTGGCTCCAGAGTCTCAGCTCTCCATGCCTTTTCTGGAACTACCTGGGATCACCTCCCCTGTAAGTCTCAGGGTCTGCTTCAGAGGGACCCAAACAAAAATGGCAATGAAGTGTGGAAGGTACTTAGAACAGGCCTGGTGTATTCCAAGTCACCTCATGTTAGACCAGTGGTTCTCAATTTGGAGTGATTTTTGCCCTCCAGGGAATATTTAGGAAAGTCTCGAGACAGTTTTGGTTGCCACGACTTGGGGTGGGGGTGTGCCACTGGCATCTAGTAGGTCGAGGCCAGGGATGCTGCTAAACATCCTACGGCGCACAGGACAGTGTCCCCCTCTCCTGCCAGCTAGAATTATCCAACCCCAAATGTTAATTGTGCCAAGGCTGTGAAACCTCGCGTTAGACATTATCATTACTGTTATTACTACTAACTAATGGTTTGATTACCCTTCCTGCTGGCCAGTGAATGAATGAATGATTCAAAATTGATTGAGTACCTTTTATGTGCCCAGAGACTGTATGAGGTGCTGGGGATACAGCAGTGAATGAAACAGACAAAACTCTCTTTCCTGTGTGGCTGACCATCAAGTGGGGAGAACAGGCAATGAATGAACAAGCAAAACACAATTTTCCAGATCAAAGCAGGGACGGAGGGGAAGGAAGGGCCAGAGGAGGGACTGCCATTTCAAGAGGAAAATCTTCCCTGAGGAAGTCGCCTCTGGGCAAAGGTCTAAAGGCGGCGAAGACGTGAGCTATATGGTGTCTGGGGGAAGGATGTTTTGGGCAGTGCAGGATCCCACATGCGGCCCAGGTGCTGCAGCAGGGGCTCCACATTCCTGCACTCAGGGCCTAAGGCAACGGAAACTTCTCTACAGTCAGACAACTGGATTAAAACTGCAGCTGTGCCTGCTGTGTGACCTTGGACACAGCAAGGTGACTCAGCTTCTCTGAGCTTCAGTGTTTTCAGCTGTACAATAGGTCTGATAACAAGTCTACCCCACGGAGCTGTGTGAGGACAAAATGAAATGATGTATGGAAAGGCTATTGGGAATGCCATGTACAGTTGTATAGTTTGTGCACTGCTCAAAAGCACTTGGTCTAGGCAGCAAGTGAGTCTAGAACCCCTATGCCAGGTTGCATTCCAGAGGAAGGGGCACATTTTTTGATTTGCCCACCCAGAGGAGAGTGCCTTTATGTGCTCTTCCACCAAGAGGGGGCACCAAAAGGGATCTGAAACCCCTCTCTGCTAAAGATGAATCTCCAGGACTGTCTTTGTTAGGAAGGCTGGGTAGGAGGCAGTCTGGCCTTGAGTGCCCGCCCAGTCCCCGCCCAGAGGCAGTACTCAGTCAGTCCCAGACTGTTTTTATGGGCATCACAAGACTAATCATGAACATTATTAAGTGTGCTGAGTCCCTTGTCATCGCTGTGACCTCACTCCAAAGAACAAAGTGTGGTCATTCTTGTCTTCTCCAACTCTCCTGGCAGCCTTGGGGGGAGCGGGGCTGGGGGGACGCCTTCTAAGAGGCACCCTCAGTAATGAAGGCCTGTGGGAACCCGCAGCCTCTCGGGGAAGGCGCAGTCCAAACAGGCTGTTGTTATGTAAAGGCTCAGCCCTGCACAGAGCTGAGGGTGGAGAAAACCAATCCTACCAATGTAGAGGCATGTTTTCCCCACCCAGGAAATAGCTACCTGTCCACCCCAACCCCTACTTAGTGCTCCCCGCTCTCCCACCCAAACCTTCTCTCCAAAAGGGATCTGAAACTCCTCTCTGCCAAAGATGAGTCCCTGAGGACTGTTTCTCCCCAGGATTCAACAAACATCTGCTCCTAGCGAGACAGAGCACTGAGCACTCCCAACCACTCAGACTCTTCCATGAGCTGCATGTTTCCATTTCAGCCTGTCTTACAGGAGAGGAGGCGGAAGGAAGTGAGAGCTGGCCGGTGGATTTGAACCCAGGACTTTGCTCCCCGCCCTGCCCTCCGACTCTCCGGGGCACACCCGCTCTGGATTGCTGAGCACCCAGTCTCCATCTCAAACACCCCAGGGCCAGGCGTACGAGTGAAGCGGGCCTGGTGGGGTCGGTAGGAAACTAGAGGATCCTGTCCATCCAGGGGCACCTGAGGCTCAAGCCAATGGTGGCCTAGAGAGTGTGGTCTGGTATTTTAAAGAAAGGCTCCAAATCTAGATTTTTTAAGTGAGAAATCTCACCGCACCCCATCCTCATAGGAGGCGGCATTTTCCCTGGAAGGGCATCTCCTGGGGGTGCCTGACCCCCATCCTCATAGGAGGTGGCACTTTCCCTGGAAGGGCGTCCCGGGCAGCGGGGGGGCGAGGCCGTGGAGGCGCGCGAGAGGGAGTCACCGCGCGCAGGCCGCCTGCGCTAGCCCCGGCCCCTTTCCCCCAAGCCGGCTGTCCTCCCCCCGGGCCCTACCTGGCGGGGGCGGCACGGCCTCCAGGCAGGCGTAGGCGCAGCCGTTGTAGCAGCAGCGCCGGTGGCGCGGGCACTCGGAGTCCGCCCGGCAGCGCGCGGCCTGGCAGGCGCCGGGGGGCAGCGAGCGCGGGGGCGGCGGGCAGCGGTCGGCGCGGGGCTGTCGGGGGCCGCCGGGCGCGCCCGCGTCCTCGGCCTGCGGGAGAGGGAGGCGTCAGGCCCCAGCTGCGCCCGCCTCTGCGCGGGGCGCCCGAGGGCGGCTGGGGGTCGAAGACGCTGCGTTTCTCTATGACAGCCCTGAACCGACGTGCCCGAAAGCCCACCAGTGAAAGGAGGCGTGAATCGTGGTGGTGCTGCGGAACAGTCTGTATGTTCTACCCTGTGGGAAATATATATATGTCATGTATGGCATGTCTTTGTACATATGCATGTATAGATACATATATACAAACACGTGCACATACACATATGCTTCTATGTACACCTATAGGCTGTTTTTCTTTCTTTTTTTTTCTTCCCCCAGAGACGGGGTCTCACTCTGTCCCCCAGGATATGATCATAGCTCACTGCAGCCTCAAACTCCTGGGCTCAAGGGATCCTCCTGCCTCAGCCTCCCCAGTAGCTGGAACTACAGGCGCGCCCACCCTGGGCTAATTTTTCAGATTTTTTCGTAGAGTTAAGGTCTCGCTCTGTTCCCCAGTCTGGCCTCAAACTCCTGGCCTCAAGCGCTCCTCCTGCCTCAGCCTCCCAAAGCGCTGGGATTACACGTGTGAGCTACTGTGCCTGGCCTTATTTATATAGATTTCTTATAACCCATATGTTTATCTAGAGTTTTGAGAATTTACAAATCATACACAGAATGAAGATATACATGCAACGACTTGGATAAATCTTACAAACATAATATTGAGGGGGAAAAAAGCTCGAAGGAGAACACACAGTGTGATTCCACTTATATTTATAGTTCAAAAACAGGCAATGCTGATGTCTGGTGTGAGAAGTCAGGACCCTGTTCCCCCGGTGGTACTGACTGGCTGGTCTCTGGGGGCTGGCTCTGTTCTGTTTCTTGATCTGGGTGCTGGATACACAGTGTGTTTACTTTGTGGGAATTCGTGGAGCTGGACACTTCTAATGTATGTACTTTTCTATTATGTTTCAATAAAAAGTTAAAAAATAAGACACAGTACTATACTTAACATACAGGAATGACATGAGCATGTCAGAGCTGTAGTTGAGAATGTAACCACCAGGTCACCCACCTGGGTCCCTCTACACCAACCCCCATCCCTGCCAGTAACACGTTCTGCTTCTGCATTTGAAAATGGGATGTGTGGTGGGCGGGTCATACATATTCACACACATGTACACACACACACATGCAGCGTTAAATATAGAATAGACTAATTGGAAAAAATCACCCTGGCCTGCCCTGTCTCCTGGCCTATGCCTAACTGTTCCTTTTGTCTCAAATGCTTTACCTATTTACCTCCTCCAAGTTCTCCCCCAGCATATACATATTCAAAATCCTGCCTCCTTTTACTGCCCAAGTAAATCACGCATATCTGCACACTGGGATAGTATGCAGCCACTAAAACCTGATCTGAATGTGTTAACAAAAAATGAAGTAAGACTCAATGTGCTGATTACCTGGATGCAGGTAATCTCATGTGGTTCATGAGAAAATCAAGGGGCAGAACAGTTTGTATGCTCTGCATCTATGTTTTGTTTTAAGTATGTTATATATATATTAATATATATATATCTGTATAGGCCTAGAACATTTTTGGAAGGATACACAAGATTACACAAGAAACCATGATGAAAGATTGCCTTCAGAGAGAAAAATTAGGTTCTGAAGCTGAGAGAGATCTCTTCTCATCGTATACTCTTTTGCGCTGGTTCAATATATTTTTTTTACCATGTACACATTACTGTTTCAACTTAAAGAAGACAATTAAAATGTTTTTTTTTTTTTTTTTTTTTTTTTTGTTTTTTTTTTTGAGACAATCATTTATTTATTGGACAGGGCAAGGTCATTTAGAGAGGAAACATATCCAAAAAAAAGTGTTTAGCTTGGTGTTACAGGCATCAATGCTCATAACAAACAACACTACTCAATACATCATGGAAACAGGCCACATACAACCAGGAAGATGCTGTCATGCCACTCAGAAGTAAGCCACAATGCTTAGGAAACAATCATTAGGGAGCTACAGAGCATAACAGTCTCCAATTCACCGATCTGCATATTCTGCAGCTGGGCCATTAGCCCATAGGATTTGGCTGGTTCCTTGGTTAAAAGTGAGTTTTCCTGTATTTTAGAGAGCTCTGATTGATACACACTTCTGAATGTCACTCAAATCATAGTCAACTGCAGGGTTAACTAGCTCACATCACTATTATTTTGGAACTACCCTAGGCAGTAACAGACTTTCATGGTACTGCAAATAAAATTCTGTACTTAATACATTCAGCAGTGTTACAATGCACCCAAATCACTTTTAGTCCTATGGTACATACTTGAAAAAGACAGCAGAAATTCACTGGAGTCAATTAAAAAGAACTTTGAGGAGCTCATCTGATATACAAGCTGCTAGCAAAGGCAGACACACTTGACAACTACTATGTCAATTACTTGCCAAATTATTTGGCATCATTTTTAGCAGGACTTTCTTTCCTGACCAGGCAGGTAAAGATTTCACTAACCATTCTAGAGATTAGCCAAATTTTTTTTGTTTTTTAGAGACAGAGTCTCACTATGTTGCCCAGGCTTGTCTCGAGCTCCTGGCCTCAAGCAATTCTACCTCAACATCCCAAATAGCTGGGATTACAGGTACAAGCCACCGTGTCTGGCTTAGCCAAAATATTATAAGTAGTAGTATATCATGAATACTTGGCTATCAGGAAAAATTATTCAGCACAAGATTAACTGAGAAACCTGTCAGGCTCTCCCTCCTTAAATCTATTGATTTTACCAACCACTCCCTTTCATAGCAATAAGCATTCTCAAAATGAGAAGAATTTCTCACTCCACAAAGAAAACCTATTTGGGAAGCAAGTCACAAAAGACCAGATATTATAGGATTCTGTTTATATGAAGTGATCACAATAGGCAAACCTACAGAGATAGAAGTAGATTAGTGGTTGCCAGGGGCCAGAGGGCATTGGGAAGAAAGAAGAGGTGACTGCTAAGGGGTATGAGGCTTCTTTTTGGGGTAATGAAATGTTCTAAAATTGATTGTGGTCATGGTTGCACAACTTTGTGAATATTCTAAAAACCATGGAATTGTACCCTTTAATTGGGTGAATTGTAAGGTATGTGAATTATAGCTCAATAACATCATTATAAAAACATATTAGGAAAGGAAGACAACCCCAGAAAACAAGAGGCTCTCCCAAATCAAGTCATACCTGAGGAAACGGTAGACAAGCCTGATGGAAAGGAGCTCGTTTCTCACACACTATTTTAATTATCATCACTTTAAACCCTGATTTCATATTTTTAACTCATTTCTAAATCATTTTAGGTTATCAGCAGATTTCTAACTTTGTTCTCATTAGAGAGCAGAGTTAGTGTTCACAGACAGACTGGGTTGGCAAAGCAAAACAAAACTAAGCAATAAAAACCCAATGACAAGATAATCTTGTGCTTTGGGACTATGTGTTACCAGGCAGAATAGAAAAGCTGAGGTTCATTTCTAATGGAAAACAATGCCATCAAGTATAAGGGCATCTTATGACTCTTGCCTAAAGCGCATTTCCTTTTCAAACCTGCATACAATTATTCCCTTTACACCTATACAATTCAACAAAAGCAATGTTTTTATACCTGTATAATTCAACAAAGCAATGTTCTCTACAAAGAAATGTTGAGCTTCCTGCAGTTTTCTAGCTCAAAGAGCTAGCCAAATTTCCCTAAAAGTAAAATTACTGTTTCAAAAAAAAAATTCAACTCTGTATCCTCATCCTCACCTTCAGCAACATACGGTGAAGATGGAAAACCCTAAACCTGCTATAAATCAGAAGCTACAAAACAATTTCTTAAATGACCTTAATTTTCTAAAAAATTAAAGATATTAGTTCCAAATATTTAGAACATATTTGGCCCAATTCCTTAAAGTCTGCCTTTAGATTAATGAGAAGTTTCCTTATTTTCATTAATTCACTAGTTCATATGAAATAAACTAACAGAGACTTTGAATAAGTTAAACTGGCTAATGACAAGTAATCAGTTTTCCTCAGTGATTACCATTCTTTTACATAGGCAGGATAATGAAATCACAAATGGTCTTTTGGTCTATCTCCAACTATTCTTATACTACATAATCAATTCAGGAGAATTTTTACAGATTAATGAAGAGAACACAAGTAGCTTTACATCAAGTTCAGCTTGTTAAATATGTTTGTTATGACAAAGAATTTCTGACACAAAATTACCTACTGCACACAGAATCTCAGAAGTGATGAAACAAGACAGCTGATGTTAGAAGTTACATAGGAGTGGGGTGGGGTGAGAAGTCATGGATAAATTAAAAGCTGGCAAGTATCCGCCAAAGCAGAGCCACTTTTTAGGGGACACAAGAAAAACTGATAAGTCACCATTTTGGTCTCATTAGGAAAGTCCACATGTTGAGAAGTGAAGACCATTTTGCTATAATTCATGCTGCAAAATGCAGTAGTCACACAGTATTTCCAAAAGGATTCCAAAAAACTGTAGTGCAAAGGAAAAGAAATCTAAGAAAATAAATAATCACAAAAACCACCAACATTTTCCTAGGAAACCTGTTCAAAACAGTGGCTTTTACAAAAGACATAAATTTGTTTTAAATGAAAAAAAAATTCTCTATATGAAATACCAAAGACTCATTTCACAGATAACTTATACTGCATTAATGATTTGATTAACAGTGTATAAACAAGGGCCATAGTTTTTCTTTTAATTAGGTCTGAAAGATCAGTATAAATACTGATGGGGGGAGTGTTTTATACCCCAAACTCCAATATTCCAGCTCTGTGTCCTGTCCTGTTATTATAATTTGTAAAAATCTTAACGACGCAGTGATTCGAGTTTTCGTAACTTCAATGATGTGTTAGAGGACAATGCATCTTGGTTTGAAGAATTTGTTGTATCTGAAGGCCGGAATAGTACTCGACCACGATGATTAAATACATAAAAGGATGGGTGATTCCTTAACGTATCAAATGTCTTATTTTTTAGTTCTGAAGTGGCATCCATGTCTTTAAACTCCCCTGCAATATGAACTATACCATAACAGGTAACTGCAAAGGCCAGAAGTGTCTGAAGAACTATATCTATTGGCAGTGATTCATCTTCCTTTTCTGTTAATCGCATATAAGAACGATGCTGAGCAGCGGAAAAGGCGGCGTGGGCTAGAGCAAAGAGGCCAATGCCCACCAGCCCCTTCCATAGAGATGGCGCCATGATTCCGAAGGAGCAGCAGCCCAACAAAAGCGTAGGGCGGCGGAGCTGTTCCTTCTTCCACCCGCGGCTGTCCGCACGGCGCAGAAAGATCCAATTAAAATGTTTTTAAACTTTATAAGTAGAAGTACTTATAAGGAATTTTTAATGACTAATAAAACACTTGTGATATATTTGTGTGTAAAAAAAGCAAGATACAAAATGGCCAACGTAGTCTGATCTCAAATCTATCTATCTATCTATCTAAAAGCAAAGGGGAAAAATTGTGATGGCAGAAGGGATATGCCCCCAAGTAGTAATAACAATGATTAGCACTTGGTGGTAGGATTATGTGATTTTCAAAAATTATTTATACCTTTTTGGTATTTTTATTTTTTTCTAAAATGAGAATAAATTTCTACAATTAGAATGATTAGCAAGAAAAAAATTAAACAAATGCACACACCCACACGCATACACACACAAAAGGGAAATTAAAAACACTGCCCAACTTTGTTGAAAAATCAGAACTAAAATTCTACTGTATGCCATTTAAACAAATACATATACTTTGTATGATGGTATGTAAAAATAAAAATTAAAAGCTAGTTGATAAATCATATAGGAGTATGTACTCTTAAAACACGAATTGTGGCCAATAGTATGTAATGCAAACCATAGTAGCCATGTGATGTTTCTAGCATATTAACAGTTTGCTGAAGTCTACATTTTATGTAATGGTGCTCTACAGAATAAAAGAATAAAATTGAAGGAGAGGTACCCCGCCCCCAGCCACCTTATGAATGGGTTTGATCACCCTAATTTTACAGATGATGCAACTGAGGCTCAAAGATGAGAAGTGTATCGCCCAGTGACACAGTTGGTAAGAGGGAAAGCTGGGTCTGAGCCCAGTCCCGGCTGACTCCAAAACCATGCTGCCAATTTCAACAAGAGTGCCAGGACCATGCACTGGGGAAATAATAGTTTTTCCAACAAATGGTGCCAGCCGAACTAGGTATCCACAAGCAAAAGAACGAAGCTGTACCTCTACCTCACTCCATGCACAAAAAACAACTCAAGATGGATCAAAGACCTAAATGTAAATAAAGCTCTTAGAAGAAAACACAGGACTCAGTCTTCGTGACCCTGGATTAGGCGATGGTTCTTGGAAATGACACCAAAAGCACAAGCAGCAAAATAACAAGTAGATCAGTTGGATTTCAACAAAATTAAAAACTGTGTTTCAAAGGATACCATCAAAAAAATCAAAAGGCAATTCACAGAATGGGAGAAAATATTTGTTAATTACAATCTGATAATGGATTTGCATATAGTACCTATAAAGAACTTTTCCAATTTAATAATAAAAAGGCAAATAACCCAATTAAATGATGCACAAAGGATCTGAATAGAAGTTTTTCCAAAAAATATATCCAAATGACCGAGAATTACATGAAAAGATGCTCAGCGTCATTAGTCATCAGGGAAATGCAAATCAAAACCACAATGAGATACAATTCCACACCCATTAGGATGGCTATAATTAAAAAGACAATAAGTGTTTGCAAGGATGTGGAGGACTGGAACTCATACACTACTGGTGGGAATGTAAAATAGTCTAGCCTCTGGCAGGAAAAGAGTCTGGCAGTTCCTCTAGATGTTAATTATAGAGTTATATGATCCAGCAATTCCACGCCTAAGAATAGAGAGAAAACATATGTCCACACAAAAACCTGTACACAAATGTTCATAGCAGCATCATTCATAATAGCACCAAAGTGGAAACAACCCAATGCCCATCAACATAAATGAACAAAATGTGGTCTGTCCACACAATGGGATGTTATTCAGCCACAGAGAGGAATGAAGCTCTGACACCTGCTACAATAGGGATGAACCCTGAAAACATTATGCTAAGTGAAAGAAGCCAAAACTAAAAGGCCACATGCTGTATGATTCCATTTATATGAAACGTCCAGAATAGGTAAATCTATAGAGACAGAAAGTGGATTAGTGGTTGCCAGGGATGGGGGGAGGTGACTGCTAATAGGGACAGGGTTTCTTTTTGGGGTGATGAAATTGTTCTAAAACTGCTTACCCTGATGTTTGCACAACTCTGAATATACCAAAGACATACGTGTTAAACGGGTGAATTGTACGGTATTTGAATTATATCTCAATGAAGCTGTTATTAAGAAACACCATGCTGCCTCCTTCTCGAATCCTCCCCCAACCCTGAACCCCCACTGGGTGTGGACCTCCCTCCTCCAGAGGGGTCTTGAAACTGTCCTACCTGATGGGCATGGTGGACAGATGGGAGTCCCTTCCTCCCTGCGTGCCATGCTGACCCCACGCCTAGAGGATCTCGCCCAGTCAGTATGTGTTGAGCTGAGGGGCATGGCATTGCCACACTGGGGGTGTGTGCCAGGAGGAGCCCAAGGCAACAAGGTCAAGGTAAGGCTTGAGGGCTTTAGATACTAGATAGGAGAAGATGCTAAGGCCAAGCCCCAAGGAGCCGTTGAGAGGAAAGAAGTCTCTATGCAGAGTGAGGACACATCGTCCGAGCTCCAGCTTAATCTAGACGTGAACACACAGAACTACCCAAAGCTACTGAAGCTTCTTTGACTGCAGTGTGGACGCCATCACCTTCAGGCTGTGCCCAGGCTGTGCCCTCTGCCGGAATGCCTTTCCTCCAGGTCTGCAGGTGAACCCTTCTCTGAGACTCAAATCAACCCTCACCTCTGGGATGTTTCCTTAACCCCAGCCCTTCCAGGCCAGAATTGGAGCCCATACCCTCTCCCCACCCCATATCCTACAACCCCAACCGTTCTAGCTCTTGTCACCCTGGATCAAAGTTGTCTCAATATAAACCTCTCATCCCATTTAAGTGGTGGGCAGCCCCTCAAGTGAGGGCACAGAGTCTTCCTTATCTCTCTGCACCCTCGTGTAGCTGGCTGAGTAATGGTCCCCAAAGATACCAGCTCCTATGCCCCATGATCTATAAACGTGAAAGGAAAAAATGGTCTTTGCAGGTGTGGTTAAGTCAGAGATCTTTACATGGGGAGATTATCCTGGATTATCCAGGTGGGCACTAAATAGTCACAAGTATCTAGTGGGGGGCAGAGGGAGATTACACACATACACAGACACACACACACACACACACACACACACAGAAGGCAGAGATTGGAGTGATGCATCTATAAGCCACGCAATGGCAAAGATCACCATCAGCCACCCGGAGCTGGGAGAGGCAAAGAAGGATCTCCCTGGACCCTCCAGAGGGAGGGCAGCTCTGCTGACACCTTGATTTTAGCCCAGTGACACTGATGTTGAACTTCTGGCCTACCAAAACTGTGAGAGAATTCATTTCTGTTGGTTTAAGCCCCCCAGTTTGTGGTCATTTGTTATGGCAGCCCCAGGAAACTTGGTATCCAGCACTGTGCCGGCACATTCTGTAAATGCCTGTGAAGGAGTGCCACCCCGGGCCCCAGGCCCCACCGCCACCTCCCTGCCCCACCGCCTACTCCTTCCGTCCACTCTCCAAACTGCAGCCCCAAGGCACTTTTGAAAGGCACCTACGGATCTGGTCACTTCTGCGCTCCAAGCCCTCAGTGGCGTCCCAGCACCCGTATGACAACATCCCAGCTCCCAACCCCAGCTTCGTCTCTCATGGCCCGGCCTCCTCACTGCTGTGTGCCGCACAGGGCCCCTCCTCCTCCTCACGCCCCCAAACACATCCCTCTCCTCAAACCCTTTCCTCCAGCTGGACTTGTCTCACCAGCATCACAGAGCTGCGACCCGCATGGGCCTGACAGCTGACGGGCTGGGTTCAAATCTCCGCTCCAGGGGTTTAAATCCAGCTCTGCCACTCCTTTGCGGTGTGTCCCTGGGCAAGCCTGGGGCTCTAGTGAGGGTTGGACGTGTTAAGACATGCACAGCACCCAGGATGGTGTCAGCACAGTGTCAGCAACTATTATTTGCACATGCTGTTCCTCTGCCTGGAAGACTGTTCCCAGCCCCTCACCCGGCCAAATCCTCCTGTAGTCCTCAGCTTACGCAGCCTCCCTCAGGTGGCCTTCCCCAGACTAGTTGGCGGCGTGGGGTGTCTCTGGCAGAGCTCTCCTGCATTTTTAGCTGCCCCCTCACACACACTGTCATTTCGAGGCCCGGCACCGCGGGTACCCGGTAAGTGACTGAGTCCCTCCTGCGTGGCTGTCGCTGTAGCTGCAAACTCCACGCGCTGCTGCCAGTGCCCTGCAGGGGGCGCGGGGTGACCGGGAACAGACCTGAGCATCACCCAGCCGCGTGTGTCTGGCGGCCTCCCAGGGAGCCTCAGGGCCTGAGACCCAGCCGGGTGGGGGCAGACACCCGAAATGGCCAAGCGGGGAGGGGGAGGCCGGGGTGGGGCGCTCCTGGTCCCCACGCCTGCCTCACCAAGAGAATCCGTCTTTCTCTCTTCCACGCATTGGTCACTAAATTTGTGAAAAGTAAAGTGAACACGAAGCCAGCATTTGGCAGACAAAGGAACGAAGGCTTAAGGAGGTCAGTGGTTTTCCCCAAAGGGGAGACCAGAGCACGGTCCGTCTTTCTATCAGCCCCCTCTCCGCCGACCTCCCTAATTTCTATACTGTCGCCAATAACTTCCAGGCTGTGAGCAGGGGGCACAATCCCACGCCATTAGCTCTTAGTTCATTTGCTCCAGAATTAACTAAATTGGACCCATGTCGGGCCGTGCCATTGTTAATCCTAATCTAAGGCGACAGCTGCCCCAGCCTCTGTAGGAGGGTGATTAGGAATGCACCGCGCGTCGCCTGAAGGGGACGGTGTATTTTTCCGCCTAGCCTCTTTTTACACCACGCCTCATTTGTGAAATTTAATGGAACCTGCAGATCAGAAGCAAAACGCTTTTCACCCACCTCAAATGCCTCCCAGTCCCGTGACTTCCTTAGTGGCAGCCCCAGACGAGAGGGGGTGCAGAGAGATCAATTTTAGATGTGCCACTGTTCTCGGAGGAAAATTCAAATGTCATTTCTCAGAATTTGGAGAGAACAAAGAGATAAGCGCCTTAGAAGTCAAATCTCCCGAGTTATTTATTGCGTGGCCGAAACAACAGATGGCCGTGGGTGATAAAGAACTGATTTTACCTGGGGGACTAGATTAAACGATTAAATGTTTTGAGAAATATTTCATGTCACGCAAGGTGACGTGCAAGGAGGGTTCTAAACAAAGGATGTTTCTGGGAGCTCTGAGAAAGAGCTGACTTTTACTCAAAGAAATAAAAAGATCACCCTCCAATTTCTTCCTGGCCCCCATGGGTTAAGGGGGTCGACGGCCAAAGTCCTCGGCCAAAAGGTCAGACCAGAACTGGCCCCTGACCTGTCCACTCCTCTGACCTCTCTCTCCATCCCTTACTCGCTCACCTCTGCAGCTGCCCAGTCCCACGCCAGGGCCTTGGCACTGGCCGCTCCCCCCGCCCCCACGATCTCTGCCTGGCTCCGGTGTCCCCTTCCTCCAGGTCTCTGCTCACATGTGCCCTCCTGAGCCCACTCTCCCTGCCTCATACGGCTTCGAACCCCCTGTTGCCCTTGGGCGTAGTGCATATTTACACACTCCTTGGTTTGCTGTTTTTCTCCCACTACAACGTGTCCTCCTAGGGGCAGGGACTTGGTTTTGTTCTCACCTGTGTCCCTGGCTCCTAAAACAGTGCCTGGAACATAGCAGGTGCTCAAGAAATATTCTCTGGGGTCAAACAAAAGCTGTGACGATGACAATGATGAAGATGACGATGGTGGTGATGGGCAACGCTTGCTGGCAGTTTGCAGGGCACCCCTCTAAGTGCTTAACACGCAGTAACGGATTGATCCTTACATCGGCGCTGTGCAGCTGGCCCTGCAGACCAGGAGGCCTTCATGGATGTGGGGACGCCCCTTTGTATCTGTACAGCGCTGCACTGTTTACAAGCGTCATTGCCCTCCTGTGACGGCTGAATCCGGACATGAGTCCGGTGTGGGGTGGTCGTATTAGTATCCCAATAAGGTCAGGAGTGATGCATCCAAAACATAAACCTGGAATCAGCCATCCTTGATTTCTGAACACTTGCTAAGACTCCACATTGCTCCTTGCCTTGGGGCCTTCCATACTTCCTTCCTCTGGGAACTCTTCCCCCACTCTGTGCCCATCTAAAGCCTCCTCATCCTTGGGGACAAGAACTTAGGATCAGGTTCAGGAATCAGACGCGTCTGGGTCCGAACCCTGTAGCTGTGTGATTATACAGGAAAATCACTAACTTATCTGAGCCCCCATTTTCCTCATCTGCAAAACAGACACAAAAGTAGCCCCTGCTGCAGATATTTGTGGTGCTGATCGGGATCGCACCTGTGTGGTGCTGAGCTCAGCATCGGCAATGCCAATCCATAGTTTGTACTGTTATTGTTACTTTTATTATTTTGACTCAATGGATTCGGAAGCTTATCATTCATTCCATAGCCAGGATCTATCCCATTCTGCTCAACTCCTGGCAACTTCATTCCGCATCTGTCCCGGACATCTTCCATTTGCCCCTCCTTCCTCCCTCAGCCCACTCACGGATGATTCACTGAGCGCCACCAACTGCACAGCTTTCCGTTGGAGGCTCAGGTGGATGCAAAAGAAACGTAACAGCTTGTCCCTGTCCCCAAGGAGCTCCGGTCCAGCTGGGGGCTGAAGATACACATAGGAGAAACCCCCAAAAACAATGAAACGTGGGATTTGATAACCTCATCATTTCTGGATAAGACCAGGGCCAACAACTTGCAGAGTACCTAAGAAAAAGGGGGGCGTGTGGACACAGCCACCCCTGGCATGTGCAGAGCGCTGCTCTCTGAGAATCACCTGAAGTAGCCTCCAGCTCCCTTGGGTAGGTACTATTGCTTTCCCCACTGCATAAGTGAGGAAACTGAGGCACATAGTCACCGTATAGGGAAGTGCCAGGCTTAGAACCTGGGCTGTCTGCTTCATGGTAATGGCAGGGGAGGCAGCATTTATTAAGCTCTTACTGTGTGCCAATGCTGTGCTAGGTCCTCACATAATGAATCCTCAGTATAATCCTCTGTGGCCGCTTCTGTAATATTAACTCACTTTACTGATGAGACTGAGGCACAGAAAAATTAAAGACATTTGCCCAAGCTCAGGCAGCTCTCAGGCAGCAGAGGCAGGATTCCAACACGGTCTGTCCACTCCTCTAACATGTTCCTGCCCAGGAGCCTGGGCCTGGGAGCTGCTTCCAAACCTTGCCAGTGAATTTCCTCCTGTTCCCTCAGTCTGGGGTCCCCTCCCTCTCACAAACCCCTGCCCCCTGCCCTCCTGTGGACCAGCCCCAGCTCAGGGCATAGTCATATAACTGCAGCCCCCCAGGTACACGTCCTGGAAAAAACTCGCCCTGGCCCCGGCTCCGCAGCCCCAGCCAACCCTCCCCTCTGGCTCACGTCACCACTCAGCTGAGAATAAATCCCTCTGAGAGATGAGGCAGCTCACCCCAGACCGACAGCATCCTTCATGAAAATCACCGAGCAACCCATGATTTCCATCTTTAATTTTCATTCCTGCTAGGGGACTGTATAGTAAATATATTTCAAAATAACTACCAAACATAAATTCATGGTAAAATTCAGACAAGAACTTTCCAGTTTTGCATGACTTACTCGGACAGAAAAGATTCCCTTAAGGTTTTCAACCTGGTGGCTATGTTTTTACTTCTCAGGGAGGTCGTTTTGGAGGCCTTTACAGCTGTGCAAAGCCATTCAGCTACTGACATGCTCAGGAAGCAGGTTAAGTCAGTTCAGGTCTTCTTCAATGGGAAGCCCAATTCAGCAAGGCCAAGTCCGGATTTGACTAAAGAAAACAACCTGGATGTCCAACCAAAGGAGGCTGGATAAATAAATAACAGCACATCCGTACATCGGAACATCGTACAGGTCTTTGAAAGGAGGACACGGACCTACTGTATTAACACACTTACCATATTATTAAGTGAAAATGCAAGATATAAAACAGTATAAATAAGCCAGACACAAAATACCACATATAATTCCATTTATATGAAATGTCCAGAACAGGCACATCCACAGAGACAGAAAGCAGACTGACGGTTGCCAAGGGCTGGAGGGAGAAGGGAACAGGGAGTGGCTGCTAATGGGGCTGGGGGTTCCTTTAGGGGTGATGGGAATGTTCTGGAACTAGGCAGCTACAAAGGTTGTGCAACTCTGTGAATATACTAAAAACCACTGAATTGTATACTTTAAAAGGATGAATTTTATGTCATGTGACTTTCATCTCAATGAAGGAAATTTTAAACAGTATGAATAAAATACCACTAAGAAAAAAATGTGTGCTGTATATAACTGCTTCATGAAAAAGTCTGGACATACACACACCCCCCAAAATGTTAACAGAGCTTACATGATGGAGGAAAAATTTAGATCATTTTTACTAATTTGTAACTTTCTGTATTGTCTGCATTTTTTTTACAGTAAACAAACTATTTTAATAATCAAGAGAAAAATTGGTGAAACCATTTCCATTTAAGGAAAAAGAATCCAACCTCCAAAGCTGCCCCCAATTTGCCCACACCCCTCCCTCGGCACTCCCCACCCCCTTCATTCTGTGCGCAAGAGCTTTACCCTTCTTTGGAATGTTCCAGTGACTGAACGGCCAGACCAATAAACATGCACCCGAGGACTGGTTTGCTTGGTGGAGGAAGAAAGCCAGTTTTCCTCTAAGCATTACTTGCTCTTCCTCTGGAATTTGGACATCAAAGATCTAAAACTATGACTGTCCCCGGAACAGAGGGCTTAGAGTTAGTGTGAGTTGATGAATGCCCGTTCCTGATGCCCGGGGCCGTGGCATCATGCTCTGTGGGCAGAATTTGGTGCAAGGTTAATGAGACTTCCTCAGAGGGATACTCAAAAAATCAATGTCTCACAAGACTGCAAACTCGAACAGCTCCTCCAATCAATGCTGTTGTCCATCAGTGCGCCTGCGAGTCCCCTAGCATCTTCTATTCCTTCTATGCTGTCCTGGAAGGTTTGAACATAATTTATTCACGCATTTAATAGTAAATTTGTAATTCCCAAGCCTGCTGTGTTTCAGGAGCTGGGTTGGATGTGGGGACTGCCAAGCTGAACCAGAAGACGTTGTCCCTGTCCTTACGTGGCTCAGTCCCAGGACAAGTGACAGATGTAATATAAAACATCATACAGAGTGAACTAATTGCTTTTTTTTTTCCTTTGATCATCTGCAAAAGTAGTTAGTGAAAAACTCAACAAATCATACCCATAATAATAATAATGTAGCCAAGTGCTATGAAGGAAAAGTCAGGATGTTATGAAAACCCTTAAGGGAGATCTAAACGGGGCATCCAGGGAAAAGCCCCCCGAGGAGGTAAGTGTGAAGCTGAGAGGGACACATGAGCAGGAGTTGGCGTCATGAGCAGGAATTTGCTGAGGCCGCCACACTGGGGACACAGAGGGGCCCATCCCTCACTCCCCCAGTTCATGGGACTCCACGTGCTGTCCCCGAGTTTCTAAGAGGGATCTCAGGTTCCCGGCACTTTTAAAAAAATTATTGCAGTAAAATATATACAACATACAATTTTCCATTTTAATCATTTTAAGTGTACAATTCAGTGGCATTAATTAGATTCACAATGCTGTGCAACCCTCACCACTATCTATTTCTAAAGCTTTTACATCACCCCAGGCAGAAACTGTTCTCATTAAGCAGTAGCTGCCCACCCCCGCTCCCTCAGCCCCTGGCAGCTGCGAGTCTCCTTCCTGTCCTCGTGGATGTGCCTGTTCTGGACCCTTCATACAAAGGGTATCCTACGCCACGTGGCCTTTGTGACTGGCTTCCCTCACTGAGCGCCACGTTTCTGAGGTGCATCCGCCTTGCAGCACGTGTCGAGCTTCACTCCCTTTTCTGGCTAAGTGACATCCCGCTGGGTGGACAGACCACGCGTTGCTTACATGCTCCTCAGCCGCATCGGGGCGCCTCCACCTTGCGGCAGCGAACAGTGGGCAGCGCTGCTGTGGGCGCCTGTGCAGGGCTGTCCCCCTTCCCTGCCTCCCTCCCCCGGGTTCTAATCACACGGGGACCTTGCTCATTTCCACCTGGAATTTCAGCACTGGAAGCTCAGATGAGGAAGCCCAAGCCCAGAGGGGAGAAAGTGGTTTGCCCAAGGTCACCCCAAGTCATGCTTCTCATTTACTTTTCATTCCTGCCATCCACCCGCCCGTGCCAGGCTCTGGGATAGACACCAGGTGTGGCCAAGCCTGTGTGTAGTGCAGCTGCTTCCCTATATATTCACTTTGGTACGACACGTCCCCTCTCTCCAGCACGTCGTAGGTAGACCCAGGGCTTTGCCAGGGGCCGTGAGCACTCCAGAGCCCACTGAGCGCCCCCTGCTCCCCCAGATGGAGGCACCTTAGTGGTTCTGATGATGGAGTCCTGCAGGGATGTGATCACACATCTTCCAAGGAGCAGGGAGAGAGCCCCCAGGACTCTGGGGGCATAGTGATAGCCGTCCCTGGCCAGAAGGGCAGGGGCGAGTCACTCTCCGCTATGGCCTCAATTTCCTTATCTGTGAGACGTCTATCAGTCAGGGCTGCCGGTTGTAAGCAACAGAAGCTGACTGCCTTCATTTGCAGAAACACACTGTATTAGTTTCCTAGGGCTGCTGCACCAAAGTGCCACCAACTCGGTGGTTTGAAACAACAGAAACTTATTCCCTCACAGTTCTGGAAGCCAGAAGTCTGAGATCAAGGTGTTGGAAGGGTTGGTTCTTTTTTTGGAGGCTCTAAGGGGAAAATCATACCTCTCTCCCAGCTTCTGGTGGTTGCTGGTGATCCCTGGTGTTCCTTGACTTGTAGACGCATCATTCCAATCTCTGCCTTTGTCTGCACAAGGCCTTCTCTCTGCGTGTCTCCATTTCTGTGTCTCTTCTCCTCTACTTATAAGGATGCTGATCATATTGGATTAAGGGCCCACTCTACTCCAGCGTGACCTTGTCTTAATTTAACTAATTATACCTGTAATGAACCTATTTCTAAATATGGTCACATTCATAGGTACCAGATGTTAGGTCTCGGACATATTTTCTTTGGGGACATAATTCAACCCACGGCAGAGAACTAAGACTAGGATTTGAGTAGAGATAGTCCATCTGGGAGGGATCCCAGGAAGCTCCCATGGGGGTGCGGAAGCAAGGCAGGGAAGGGAAGGAGCCAGTTCTGGGGGTGCTGATGCACAGGTGACTGCCAGGGAGACCTCAGGGAAAGTACAGAACACTCTTCACATGTGTCCGGCTCCAGCTCCATGTACTCCTACAGGTGCTACCTCCCCTGCACCTGGCCTTTCCTACATGCAGGCTGGGCATGCTCCAGCAGCCAGAGAAAGCCTTCAGGCCAGCAGGAGCAGATGCTTACAATAAGGTGAAGGTGAAGGTGTCAGAACTCAGGAAATGGTGAGAGCAGAGCTCCTGGCCACCTGCCTCTCCCACTCTTGCTGTCTTAGCAAAAAATAAAAGGTTATGTTGGAAGGCTCTCAAGAACTCACAGAAATAATGGGGGAAAGGAGAACCAGGTTGGGGAAACTGAAGAACGTTGAGCTGTGGGCCGCTGCTGGCTCTTACAGGGCCTTAGTGCTCATTATCATAAGGGGTGGCCTCCAGGCAGAAGAGCTGTAAAGGGGCACCCCCTCTGGTAGGATGCATTGCAAAGGGGCACCCCTTGCTCCTGGCTGCTGCAGCCCCTCATGGCCCCTGCAGTGGGGCAGGCACCTCTGGGCAGGGTGCAAACTGAACAACCATTTCCAGCTTCCCTGGATGGGTCCTTAGGGGCAAAACAGACCCACAGCAACAAGGACAGCAGGGACTGTTCTGCTCAGTCCATGGCTGCTCAGTACCCAGGCAGGTGTGGTGGCTGCAATGGGCCCCACCTGGCAGATTTGTCGAGAGGACCCCAAGAGCTAAGGCATGGCAAACACTTGGCTTGACACAAAGCAAGCACTCAGCAAAGAATTGTTCTGGTAAGTTTCATCAAATGCCAGAAAAGAAGAGCCAAAAACACCACCAGCTCCACAGAACTGACTCTGAGCTCCCCAGAAATGTTATTGGACTATTTACAAACACTCTGTTTCTGTTTTATTCGCCTCATAAATATTTGGTTCTAGTATTTTTTTAATATATATTGATATAGGGAATGAAGTTCTGTGCCAGGCACGGAGCTCCGTGGTCTTTTCATTGAACCCTGCAAAGCAGGCACTGCCGAGCCCCATGCTGCAGATGAGGAAACTGAGGCTCAGAGAGAAGGAATTCACTGGAGGCCACAGAGCTGGAGGGAGGAGACTGGGGACTTCTCATTAGAAGTGCTCATCAGGGCCTCCCGTGGGAATAGAAGGCCAGTGTGTCTCTTTCTGGCACGGCCTCTGTGTGCTTGGACGGTGAAACATAAACAGCATTCAGGAAATTAACCAGCCCCACTCTGACCGGGAGACCAATCCCCTAAACGAAAGTCACTCTGCCCAGGGATGGGATTTGGGGAAGGTGAGGACGGAGGTGCCTGGGGCAGGATGCAGGCAGCCGTGTGCTGCCCGGGGGAGAACACCCAGCTCTTCACGTGCAGCCTTGGCCACTTGCCAGGGTGTAAATACTCCTAGTGAGACTGACTTCAGGCTACCAACGTGAGGCCACTGAATGTGGAGTTGGGACAGATGCTCACGGAGACAAGAGACATGAAAAACCTCAAGAGCAGAGAAAATAGCAAAATGCAGCAAAATAATTAAGAGAGTGACGCATTTCTAATAGGGAGTATTTCCTTCCTTCCTTTTTAATATAAATGATTTCATTGTAAGTTTATATGATTTAATTTGTGATCATGGCTGTGTTTAACAAAATGGGACGTCTTTTCTCCTCCTAATTCCTAATCCTTCTCTAAGCTCTGGGCACCTCCACCAGGAAGCCTTCGGTGACTATACTGTCTCATGTCAGCGCTCCTTTCCCCAAACACCTACCATCATTTCACTGTACCACTCTTTCCCATCCCTTGTGTCCCCCTGTCTCTTCCCATATGCACCTGCCCAACCTGGAGAGTGTGAGTCCTCGACGCCCAGATTAGCCTGCATACAGTTTCAGACACAGCATCATGCCTGGGGTCATTAAACATCCCCTTCTCTCTCATCTCCATCTGGAAAACTCCTATTCATCCTTTGAAGCCCTAGGTCCAATGTCTCCAACCCTGAAAAGCCTCTCTGACGCTCCTGGGGCACAGCTGCACGTGCATTCGTCTGTGCTGCCTTTGCATTCGCTCACAGTTCACCCACAAGCATGTATTGGGTGCTGACATAATGGCAGGCACCGGAACACTGCACTAAGTGAAACAGAATCCAGCCCTACCCCAAGCAACCTACATTCCACCCCGGGAGGCAAGCACCATCCAATTTCATAATTATGTGGTTAAGAGCCACCAAGCTGCACTGATCACTTGCTAGGTGCTAAGCCCTTTATACATATTGAGTCATTTAAACCCCACACAGATGATTGTTTGCTGTATTCTTGACCCCTCTATGTCCAGATACCCTGGCTCACTCCGTGCCTGTGGATCTGTGCTCCCTGGGGGACGGGGGCGGGGAACCTAAAATTACACCTTCCCCATCCGCATTCTCTCTCCTAGTCCCCTGCCTGCTGTCTTTCTCTCCTTGGCACTCAAAAACTGAACATGCTCATGCCTGCCTTTAATCTCTTGTTTACTGTCTGCTGCCCCGCTGTACCTTGAGTCCCCCAGGCAGAGATCCGATGTCTGTATCCCCACAGCCTAGGACAGTGCCTGGGAAACAGTGGCGATCCAAAACATATTTGTTGAATGGAATGCATCACTCTGGCTTTTGCAGATAAGACTGTTGGTGCTCAGAGATGTCAAACAACTTGCCTGAAGCCACACAGCTGGTGAGCGGCAGAGCCTGGATTCAAACCCAGACACCTGGCTCCAGGGCACATGCTTCACCTCTCACTATGTCTCACCTTCCCTTTGCTCTGCCACCATTTGTCACCAGTCTGCCACGCCACAACCACCCTCAAGGGCGGGAGCTGGTGTCTCCTTTATCTTGTACCCACAGGAGCCCACACAGTACCTTCTGCATAGCTGTTTTCGCTATATGTTTGCTGAATGAATAAATAACCACATGAATGTACAACTATATTTCATAAACATTTAGTTATTGATGGTGGAGACAAAACACTCAAACTTAAAAACAAGTTTAAGTCCTTGGTCTTAAGTAAGGTGCTGTTTCCAGGAGAAAGTATACTTTGGTAGCAAGTCAAAAGCAAGGCACGACTCCCCTGCATACTCGTGGTTCGCCTTTTGCCTCTTTGCCTATAGGCAAGGAGCCTTTGAGGGCAGTGAGTCCCGCCTGCCCACCCCGTGACTCTGACACACCCAGATAAGGGCGCCCACCCGGCCACGTTTTGGGGGAACATGTACAGGAGGGTGCAGTGTCTGGGGATTGCTTCTGAGAGGCCGCCCTCACCCACAGGGCTGCCCCGGCCTCCCCACCCGGGCACTTACACGGGATTTCTCGGCCAGCCTCGCAGGCAATGCCCGTTTCCACACATTCTTGGCAGAACTGGCTTCGAGGAGAAGTAGCAGGAAGCTCAGAGCCCAGATGACCTTCCTTCCGCGGCTGCCCATCCCAAGGCTGGTGAAAGGCATTTCCTCCGTGGGGAGCGACCTCGCACACACGGCTGCGTGGGGCCTGTACGTGGGAACAGGAGTTGCACGGTCTGCCCGACTTTCTTAGTTCCACTCAGCTGGGTCCCTCAGATCATGTGTCCACACCCAGCACGTGCCCCCTCCTCGATGGTGGCTGGCCTGCCAGGTTATTTTTAGCCTGCCCTATAACATCTGGCCCCAGAGACTTCCACCAGGGCGTCCGCAGCCCAGGCAGCTCCGCTGGCAGCGGCAGGAGGAGGGGGCACTGGGCTTGCTTGGAGACGTGGCCGGGAGTGTCCCTCCTAATGAGCACTTCCTTGCAGGCTGGGGCTCCTCCCGGGAGGAGCACGGGCTGCGGGCTGGGGCAGGCACGGGGGCGTGGCCCGCGGGCTGGGTGGGGGCTCGGCTGCTCCCTCGTCCAAGTTTTGAGCTGGGTCTGCCCATAAAAGCTTCTTTGGAAGATGTTGCTAGACGGGACTGGCCGAGCGTGGGGCTGTGGGGAGGCGACTCCTACTCCTGCCCCCTGGTTTCCTCCTCTCTGACATGGGCGTGTGGGGAGTTCTTACAGCGTGTGCTTCTGGTGAGATTTAAATGAAATTGTGCACGTGAAGCGTTTCACATGCATCGTAAGTGTGCCGTAAATATTGGCACGTGGGTACGTGTGTGTGTTTGTGTGTTTTATACAGGACTCAACATTTCACAAATTTTATATTCCCTTTCTGTTCTCAGCACCCCCAAGACAGGTACTGTTTTGACACCCATTTCACAGATGTGGAAACAGAGGTACAATACTGTCTATGGTCGCGCAGCAGCAGAGTGGAGGCTGGAACCCAGGTTCATCTAACCTCTGGGCACACCCACAGGTGAAGCACAAGGGACCCAAGCTCTAGGCACAGACGTACCTGGGCTGAGTCCCAGCTCGGTCTCTGTGAGATGCTGGAAAGCCTCTTCTGCCCCCTGCCCCTCAGTTCCTTCACCTGTGAAATGGGCGTGTGGAAGCACCTTCCTCATAAGGCCCACGTGGGGCAACGGGAGATGCCGCCGGCCATGCCCAGCACCTGCACGGAGTGAGTGCTCAATAGAGCTTGGTTCCTTCCTCCCTGGGGACCATGACGTCCCAACCGCTGGCCAGGGCAGCCTCCAGGACACAGTGGGTTGTATCCTCGACCCCTCTTGGTCTTTTGGTGAATAATAATAGTAGCAAATACACAGTCTGTGTGCCAGCCACTGTTTGAAGTACTTCTTACATTTTAACGTGTGTAGGTCTCACATGAGCCCTATTAACAGGTACTGTCTATGGCCCCCGTGCACAGAGATGCCTGGACACCTGCCCACGAGCACCGGCTCCAGAGCAGTGCAAACCTTTACTATCAGAGTCATGTAAACGCACTGGAATGAGCCCAGGAGTGAGTGCCTCCTTCACGTTTGTACCCTAGATGCCTCCATTGCCTCACCCTCGTCCCGGCCCTGGTTGTTACCTTATCCTAGATTCTAGAATATTCCTTCATTTCTTCCCCCTGAAAAGACTGGTCGAGCCCTCATGGGAGCCTGGCCCAGGGCGTGTCCTTCCCTCTTCTCTCCGAACCCTTTGGGATGTGGTTGCACTCTCCATGTAGAGGTCAGAAACGATCAGCAGAGGTGGTGGAGCTGGTCTCACCACTCACAGGGACCCCCCTGGAACAGGTCACACCCCTCTCTGTGCCTCAGTTTCCTCATCTGTACAAACAGGGGTACGGAACCAGAACCTACCCCCTGGGCTTGCCATGAGGCCCAGCTGTGGTTGCGCGAGGATCTAGGGCTCAGAACAGGCTTGCTGTCAGGCGACCACCCTATGAGTCGCCGCTTCCTGAGCCCCATCCATCCTCACCCTGCTGCCCAGGCAGCACGTCACCCTACCCAGCCTCCCCTGTGAACCTCCCTGCTGCCTGGAACCTGGGGCCCTGGGCTCTCCTAGGGCGGTCAACGCCTCCTGCCTGTTTCCTGTTCATCCTCCCTCTCTTCCACGTTCTCCTTAAAATGTAGGCGTTTCCTGTCGATGTCAATGTTACATTCTTGGCCCATTTCCTGGTCTCTCTCTCCCTGGGTGGCCCCATTTCTGCCAAGAGCACCAACTCCCCTTCCTCTGGGTGGATGACGCGCCGAATGACCTCTCTCAGCCTCCTTGCTGGTCCTCTAGACACCACGCCTTTGCCCCTGCAGTTCCCTCCACCTGGGATGCTTCTCTACCCCAAAACTGCACCTCTCACCACCTCCTCCAGATTTTTGCTCGTATGTCACTTTCTCAGTGTGGCCTTCTCTGACCCCAGGATTTAAAACCACAATTCCCACACCACTGGGACTCCCGATGCCCCTCTTGGCTTTGTGCTTCTTCATACTAATCACCATCTGATTTACTTATTTTGCTTTATTTTGTTCCTTTATTGTCTATCTTTCCACACTAGGACGCCAGCTTTATAGGGGCAGCTTTTGGAGTCTGCTTGTTCACCAGTGCCTAAAGCAGTGCCTGGCACAAAGTAGACACTCAGTAAACATCGTGGAATGAATGCGTCGTGCCTGACATCGTTCATCTGCCTGCTGTACGGCTCGATTTTGCTATGACCCTGCCTGTGCTGTCCAACACGGAAGTCCCTCGTCACGGGTGATGGCTGAGCATGTAAAATGTGGCTGGTGTGAACGGAGATCTGCTGTAAGTGTAAAACACACACGGGATTTTGCAGACTTATGGAAAGAAAAAGGATGCAAATATTTCACCAGGAATCTTCATATTGGTTATGCACTGAGCTGCTCATGTTTAGGCTACATTGCGTTAAATAAAATACATCATTGAATTAATTGTACTTGTTTCTCTTTACTGTTTTACACGGCTCCTAGAAAATTCACAATTGCATGTGTGGCTTGCGTTATGCTTCTCTGAATAGTGCTGGTCTGTGATACCAAACTCCCGGTCCGACTCTCAGCCCCTCCCAGCTCGGGCCACCACCCCGCAGCCAGACCCCCACGCTGAAACCTTGACCTCCTTGTTAACACCTCCCTCGCTCTGACCTCCATATCTAACGTCCAATTCAGAATTTTAAAAAGTTATTTTAGTGTATCTTTTTTTCTGATAGTCAACATCATGCACATTTATTAACTAGCAGAGAATTTGGAAAACAGAGGAAAGAATAAAGAAAATCTTTAACATGCGTGTATCCAGTATCAATATCCAGAGATAACCAACGTAGCCTTTCTTTTTCACTATGTCCACACATTAGACATGATAGAGGTGAAAGCCAAGGCTAAAGTCAGTGCCGAGGGTGAGGCCGAGATGGCTATGTTAAGTAGTGTTAAGAAGACACACGCTGGAGCCAGCCTGCTTGGTTTAGACTCCTGCTCTGAGACTTCCCAGCTGTGTGACCTTGGCAAGTCACCTAACCTCTCTGTGCTTTGCTGTTCTCATCTATAAAATGGGAGTAACAATATACCTATCTCGCAGGGTTGTTGTGAGGATTGAATGAGCCATATGTACAAGAGTGTTGTACAAGCACCTGTCCTTCCCTGAATATGAACTTACGGAGGACAGGGCTGCATGTTGTCCATCTCTGAATCTCTCACCGGAAAGTGAACGGGAACCTCCTTTATTGAGTATTTACTATCCACCAGGCACCGTGCTGGGCTCTTTATTTCATCATCTCCTGCTTCTCTTCATCTTGCCTACTGTGCTTTCTCTGACAGCTCCCACCTCAGGGCCTTTGCACTGGCTGTGTCCCAGTGAGAGCTCTCTCCCTAGATATCTGCTCAGCCAGTCCCCTCAGTTCCATCCAGTCTGTGTTCCCAGGTTGCTTTCTCAATGAACCTGACCCCAACCATGCTTCTAAAATCACAACCTACTTCCTTTATACCACCTCAAGTCCCCAACCCCCTTTATGCTGTTTTATTTCTTCACAGCTTCATCCCCTTCTAATAGATCATGACATTTACTTACGTTTATCATTGCTTGTCTCTCTCTCCTTGTGGAGGACAGAATAATGGCCCCTTAAAAGATGCCCACCTTCTAACCCCCAGGATCTGTGAACACGTGGCCTCACATGGCAAAAGAGACTTTGCACATGTGATTAAGGCAGAGATTTTGAGAAGGCGAGACAATCCTGGGTTAGCCAGGTGGGACCAATGTCATCACAAGGGTCCCTGTAAGACAGAGGCGGGGGTCAGAGTCAGAGAAGCAGATGGGTGATGTAAGCAGAGGAGAGGGGGACAGGGAGAGGCTGATTTGAAGATGCTATGCTGGCTCTGAAGACGGAGGGAGAGACCAGGAGCCAAGGAGCGCAGACAGCTCTAGAAGCTGGAAAAGACAAGGGAACATCCTCCCCTAGAGCCTCAGAGGGAACACAGCCCTGCCAACACCTTGAGTTCAGCCCAGGGAGACCCATGTTGGACTTCTAATCTAGTAAAATAATAGATTTGTGTTGTTTTAAGCTGCTAAGGTTGTGGTCATTTGTTACCGTGGCAAGAGGAAGATCATACCCTCCCAAGTGGGATATAAGCTCCACAAAGTAAAGTGTCTGTGTCTCTTATTGCCTGTGCCCCAGCACCTTGCACAGGGCCTAGCCCGCATCAGCACCCTAAGTACGGGCCCGATGCACAGAATAAATTTAATCATCATGATTTTGTGAGGACTTATCCCTGTTCTACAGACAAAGAAATGGAAGATCACAAAATGTAGGTGCATTTTCCAAAGTCCCAACTAGTGACCGAACTTGGAAGTGCTTTCCTCTGTCCATGGCACAGGGTCTGGTACACATTAGGTGCTCAACGTTCTTGGATCAAGATAAGAGTTCTGCAGTGATATTTGGACCATAGGGACCCAGGGTGCTAAGCCGTGACCCTTCAGGTAATTTCTTGCAAATGTTAACTTACAAAATGACCCTCCAAAGTCTTCAAGACAAGAAGGGTAACTGCTCAGGGAACACAGCAGCACTGCAGGTTTTGTGCGGAAGGAGGCGAAGCTCCAAGAGGAGAAATAAACACAGAGCAAATCTACCCGGGAAACCAGCCGCTTTCCTTTGATCAGTGACGAGGCAGGCTCTCAGCCTGACAGCCGGGCTGGATGCTCCCAGCTGGAGCCTGAGGTTGCTGGCCAGGGCCTGGGGCCTGTCACAATGTCAGGGCCACACCCCTTCCCGGATTCCTGCCAATTCTCAGAACTTTATGTTCCAAGTGACAGAGGCCCTTCTAGTTTATCTGAGCTCCAGCAATCTGACTTGATCCCAACTTAGTGGGCTGTCCTCTTGGGGACTCACCAACCGGTTAGTGCAACTTCCTGCAGATCTGTGGGCGAGGTTTCCTCTGGGAAAGACTTGGAGCTGGCTGGGCCTCTCATCTCTGTTCCGAGGGGCCTGCTGGGGTCTGTTAGCTGCTGCCTGCCAAAGGCTTCTCCCTCTCAGAAAAAGGAGGAAAATTATGTCTTTAAAAACAAAAAGGGCACAAGTGCTTAGACGTCCCTCTCTAAGGAGGCAGAGGACATGGCTCATAGGTATAGAGTCTAAGAAGACATTCTGCTTCTCTAGCCACGATTAAACGCCCCAGCCTGACCACTGAGGCTTCACATGCCTTCCTCAGGGGGGCAGAACATTTTTTTCATGGTGATTATATCAGGCAAAGGGGACAGGTAGCATTAATTCATACTTCATACTAAAGTATGAATGACTACCAGCAGAGAGAAACATACTGCATAAGAAGAAGGAACAGAGTACGCTCATTCATTCATTCAAATATTTGAGTATCTAATATGTGTCAGGCCTGGGGATACCAGGGAGAGTAAAACCAGGCCCAGCCCCTGCCCCTTTGGGGCTTTGCCACCAAGCAGAGGAGGCAGAACTTTTTGGTGCCATGCATGGTTTTGAGAGCTTTAAAAATAATCGCTCATTTAATCTATCACAACTCTACTAGGTGAGGACTATCATCACCCCCATTTTACAGACAAGGAAACTGAGTCTCAGGTTAACAAGGGAGTGGTTTAAAAATATTCACTCTTTTACTCTCTCAAAACCCTGTTAGGCAGGTGCTTGCACTATCCCTTTCCTGTACAGACAAGGCATGAGAGTCAGAGAGACTGAGAATTTGCCAGCCGTACATAGCTGATCAGTGGCACAGCAGGGATTCGAACCCAAACTCTGGCTTCCAGAGGCTATGCTTGAGCCATTACACCATGTGTTTACAGCGGCCTGAGGCATGACAGTAGCATGTAGTGGGGGAGTGGGCCTCGTCAGAGCCCCAGCAGTTTTCCCTGGGGAAGGGATCGTGCAGCTGAGAACCAAAAGCTGAGCCCATGGGAAGAGAACAGGCTTCAGAGCCCAGCAGACGAGGGTTCGAGTCTGCTGGCTGCAGGTGGGACTGAGGAGGCGGCAGGTAAGTGCAGGTGTGGGCCTCACTTGAATGGCGGTGTGGTACCACCATCCACACAGAGCCACATGATTTTACCGGCCCTAGGCATCTCTGCCTTTATGGGCCCCTTCCTCTATTAAAAAATACATTAACAACAATCTTTTATGAGTGCATTGATAAAAAGAAGGTGAATATAACACAAGCTGGATTATATTCTTTTTCCTTCTGATTTTAAGAGAAATTAAAACACCCTCCTGGGCCCCTCCAAGTCTCATGGGCTCTAGGCCCTGTGCCTGCTGTGCCCATCAGAGGAGTCCACACACCAAGCTGTGTGACCCAGGCAAGCCTTTGCATTCTCTGAGCCAGGGAGCCAGGACGATGACATGAGTCGGTGTAGACAAGCCCATGGGCCTGCTTAGCACTGGGGAGGTGCTTGGTTCACAGTGGTTCCCTCCTCGCTTCATCCTCCTCACAGAGCAGGGAGGGGAAGTGGAAAAGGCCCCTTCAGTCGCACAATAGGCCTTTAAGAACAGCCCGCCCCGGCACCCCCGCTCCAGACCTGCTCCAGACCTGCTTTGGGCTGTGAATGGAAACAGATGTTCCCCTGGCGGCCTTGTTCTTGGAGAGCCAGACCTTGCCCTCGGCTCACTCCGCTGCCCTGTTCTGACCTTCACCGGTCATCCTCTCCCCCTTAACACACGGTTGACCGGCCCCCCAGTTAAGGGACTCCCAGCTGTGTCCTCAGCCTGCTCTCCTCCCTCCTCTGCCTGCCAGGGTGACCCATCCAGGGCCAGACCACCTGGAAACTGACCCCTCGGCTCCAGCCAATTTGGCCTCCCACGCTTCCTTTGCCATCTGGGATTGCTGCAGGGAGAAGCAGCCCCTTTCAAGCAACAGGAAGCCATGAAGGCAAGTGTTCGCATGTCCAGAAGTCAGGCTGGCCTTGCTGGTGTCCCTCCACCCCCAGCCGAGGCACAGACTTTCGGCAGAGTTCGGCAGACGCAGCCCCACTCCAGCTGCGGGGGCCAGGCATTTGCTGGGCTTCTCTGGACCCAGACCACCCCCAAAGTAGGGTTTGTGACTCAGACATTTGTACCCCACAAAAAATGCGAATCTGACTGTGAAGCCCCTCCCCCCCAAGCTAGAAACCTTGCCTCAGCCCGCTGAGGACAAAGGCCTTGCAAGGCCCAGCCCTCCTCGTCTGGCTGCACATTCACACCGCCCGGAGCAGAGAGGTTTGAACACCCCCATGTCCAGATGCAACCCAGACCAAATGAGTCCAAACCTGACTCTTAGCTCAGGACTCTCAGTTCCCAAGTCCCCCCACATGCACACCCACCACATGTCCTTTGCCACAGCATCTTCGCATATGCTGTTCCCTCTCCCCAGGACACGCTTCCCTGTTTTCTTTGCCGACTAAGCTTGTTACGGCCTCTTCGTATCTCAGCTCTCAGCAAAATGGTTGGTCCCTTCCTCCTGGAAATGTTCCCTGATCTCCAGGCCAGCTCAGTTCCCAGAGAAAGGTTTTCATGGCCCCATGTTCCTCCACTTCACAGGACCCATGTGACCCCCAAGGTGGAAATGACATTCTTTTCTGACCATGCCTGACTCTCCCAATGGAGGGTAAGCACCCTAAGGGCAGTGGCTGTGTCTTTTTTGTTCTCATTTTTGTCTTCTTGCTCATCTGTTGTGCACCTGGCACATAGTGGGAAGTCAGGGAACACTCACTGATGGATAAAGGGGTGCTCTCACCCGTTCCCACCCAGTGCCCCTGCCCTGGTGACTTTGCTGGGCCTTCCTCGTAGCAGTCAGAGATCTGAGAGTCACCCACCACCTGGGACCAAACTTCTCTTGCCTGGTTGGACTGACCCCAGCACCTGCCCTGAGACATCATTCATCCCATAGCCATTGTCTTTGCTAGACAGTGTCCTAGCAGCTGGGGACGCACGATAAAGGAGGCATCATGCCCCTCTCTGTCAGTGGCTGTACTGCAGGGCTTCCCCTTCCTAAGTACTGTTGACATTTGGGGCTAGGTCATCTTTTGTGGTGGGGGCTGTCCTGTGTATCGCAGGATGTCTAGACACACCCATCGTCTCTGCCCACTAAAGGCCAGTAGTAGTTTCCCTGCCACTCACCTCCCCGACCAGTTGTGAAAACCAAATATATCTCCAGACATTGCCAAATGTCCCCCTGTCAGGGGGCAAAATCATCCTCCCCTCGAGGACTCCTGCCTTACAGTCACAGAGTCGACCATCTTCTAGAAAGCAAGTGGATTGAGGGAGCTGGCTTAGAGTTATTGTTAAAATATCCATACAAGTTTTACGCACTTTTCTGTATGTACACACACACACACACACACACACACACAGTTAAAAGAAAAAAACACACTCTGCCAGCAAACTTGCACCCTGAGCTCAGGGCTCCTGTGCCTACCCGAGGTGCCACTCCTGCTCACCAGGCGGCTGCAGTGAAGCCCTCGGTCGTCCCAAGGCCTCTGCCCCGCCTCACGGGTAAAACGGAGACCACAAGAGCCCCTTGTTCCCAGGGTTAACTGAGCTCCCCAGCAGGTCCCTAAGGCAAGCACGCGGCCCACAGAGAGCACTCAACAAGTACGGCTTATGACGCGCACCTCCAGCATTACTCCAAACACCCGGCTCTGAACACATGACAGTCCTAGCGACTTGCCGCTAAAACAGCTAGCAGTCGAAGCCCGTGGGGGAAGTGCCTTCCATCGATGAGCTTGGGCAGAGGGTATCTAGAAGCCTCTTGTGCTACTGTTTCAGTCAGTTTGAATTATGTAAAAATAAGGAGGTATGAAAACAAAAAGGCAGAATATATAAACAACTCTCACAACTCAACAACCAAAAGCCAAACAACTCAATTTTTAAATGAGCACAGGACTTGAATGGACATTTCTCCAAAGAAGACACGCGAATGGACAACACACGTGAAAAGCTGCTCCACGTCATTAGGCATCAGGGAAACGCGGATCGGAACCGCAGTGAGATGCCACCTCACACCCGCTAGGTTGGCGGCTAACCCCCCCACAAATACCATCTAGAAAACAACAAGTGTTGGCAAAGATGCAGAGAAATTGAACCCTTCTACGCCACTGGTGGGAATGTATTTATAAAAGGGAACAGCCGCTGTGGAAAACAGTTTGGTGATTCCTCAAAAAGTTAAACATAAAATCATGATATGACTCAGCAATTCCACCCATAGATATAGACCCAGGAGAATTGGAAACAGGTATTCGAGCACAAACTCGCACACGAGTGTCCATGGCTGCGCTGTCCACAAGAGCCAGAAGGTGGAAACAACCCAAATGACCGTCCGCGGATGAAAGAGTAAACAGCACGTGTGACAGCCTGTGATGGAATCTTATCTGGCCAAAGGCAGGAATGAAGGACTGATGTGCTGAAGTTCAACGTGGATGAACTTCAAAAAAATTCTGCTGCGCGAAAGAAGCCAGACACATGAAATGTCCAGGCGAGGCAAATGCGCAGGCAGAACTCAGCAAGGGACTGGTGGTTTCCTGGGGCTGGAGGAGTGACTGCTAATGGTGTGGGGTTTCCTTTCAGGGTGATGAAAGTGTTTGGAACTAGACAGTGGTGCTGGTTGCACAACACTGTGAATGTACCGAATGCCATTGAATTTTACACTTTAAAATGGTTAACTTTTTATGGGTATTACTTTGATAAAAATGAAGTAGAAAAAAAAGAAAAGGCTAGCAGAGGTCTCCACAGCCCACAGCCCACGTCAGGGCAGGGAAGCCCAGCGCCAGGCGCCTGCATGTAGCTGCTTCTGTGGGCGGGTCACTCAACCCCTCCTGCCTCGGTGGCCCTGGTGGGGGCTCAAGGTCCCCTCTGTGAGGTCAAAGTGAGACAATCCAGGAAGATGTTGGTGTTGGCTCCACATAACCGGAGCCAAGCAAAACCACCCAAAGGTGTTGTTTGCCAAGGATGTCATAAAAAAACCAACTCTGACTCCAGAGAAGCTGCACGGACGTCAGAACATTCCCCCTGCTGATACATCGCCCAGGAGGTGAGCTTGGATTTTACAGTCTCTCCCCAGAGGACACTCAACTTTCCAGGAAAGTAGCCGTTTCCCACGCCCCTACAAACCAGCTCCGTGTGGTGTTCTCCTGGGACGCCCCACAGAAGGCGCTGGTGGTGAGGGGTGGGGCCCGGCCACACAGTGGGACCTGCATAGATCCCCTTGCTGGGAAAGGGACCACCCCGTAGGGAGGCAAAGACCAAGAAAAGACACAAATTGTGCTAAATGCAGTAAAGACACAAAAGTCTGCGAAAGTGACTATGGGGCACCATGGGGGATGGGGGAGCCCCTTTAGGTCGGGTGCTGGGAGCAGCGTCCAGAGGGACACTTCTAAACCCACAGAAGAGAAGCCCGACCAGTCCAGGGGAGGTTGTGGTGGAAAGAATTTTCCCAGTGGGGACACTGCCTATAGCCCTAATCCCTGCTGGACTGTAAACCCGTAGGGGTCTGCGGGGGTAAGAAGAAGGCTCCTGCCATATCCAGGGCTGAGAGGAGGAACTGGAGAAAAAGGGAGGGGAGCAGGATTTCAAAGAGAGGCCCCTCCCTACTGGGGAGGACGCTGATGCCCCAACAGCCCTAACCTCCCATGATTGGCCCAAGCCAACCATGTATTCCCACCTCCTCTTACTGGTCATTGGCTAAGGAATGGGTCTGTCATCTGATTTGGGCCAGTGAGGGGAAGTCAGGTAAGAGGCTTCTGGGAAAGTGGTCCTCACACCCGAGAGATGCAGGAAAGTGATGGTTCCTTCGTGCATCTGGACATGACCCAGTCAGGATGTGATGGCAGGATCTGCAGCAGCCACCTTGTGACAGTGAGGGAAGCCAACACTTTAATGACAGCATTGGGCGGGAGGCTGGGTCCTTGGTGGTGTTGCTGGGCTGTTGAATTTAGTCACTGCAAGAGCTGCCCTATCTCTGGACTTCTTGTTACATGGGACAAACTAATCTTCCTTAGGGTTAAGCCAGTTGAGTTGAGCTTTTTGTTACTAACCCCCCAGTACATCCTGACTGATATGCACCAGGTTCACGTCCAGCCTGGCTGACCAGAAGCTGTGTAAGCAGAGGATAAAAGGGAAAAGAGAGTGGGGTGACTCATATTCCGTGAGCACCTACTACGTGCCACACTCTGTACTGGGCATGTATGTAGGTCTCTCCTTAATCCTCTGACCAGCCCTGTGAGGCAGCTGCTCCTATTTTATCCCCACTTACCAGAGGAGGAAACTGAGGCTGACAGGTGAAGACACTGCCTGCTTCTGCCTGGTGGGACTGGGACGTGAACCCAGGTCCGCGTTTGCACCTGGCCAGCCTACTTTCCCGAGAACAGTGATGAAGCTGCCCTGGCGGCGGTGGGAAGCCTCATCCTGAGCGGAACCACCTTTCTCTGAACTGTCCCTCATTGCCTAAAAGCGGAGGGCGCTGACCGGCCTGGTGGAGGCAGCCCGCCACGGCCCGCGGCCGACCCAAGAGACGTCGGGAACTCAGTTGGGTTCCATCAACCTGGGGCTCGCCGTTGTCACAACCCTCACGAGCACTCCCCACGGAACCCTTCCTTCTTCCCTCGCCCTTCCCGGAGGTCAGCTCTGGCTTGGCAGTGGACACACCGAGCTGTCCGCTGCCCTTCCTGGCAGGGACTTGGAGGACACGTTAGCTTGGCAGGAGTTTGAAAAAAGAAGAGAGAAAGAAGGAATCCTTGATCGGTATCACGCGCGCCTGCTGCAAACAAACCCGCCGCCTGGCGGAAACAAACTGTCCCGCAATGAATCACAGGGCGACGGGCGCACAAACTCAGAGCTTGCTGCGCGCAGCGGCTGCTGTCCCCGGCACTGGGGGCAGGCAGGAAAGGTGACAGCCCCTGCTCAGCCTCCCACTGCTCCTCTAATGTTTATTTGTTTATACATTTTTCTTACGACAAAGGCACAGGTTTTGTACCAGTCAGCTGGAAAACTGAAACCACTTTGGGTATTTGAGACAGAGGGGATTAATGCAGAGAATTGGCTGCCCAGAGAGGACAGAAGGGCTGAGAAACCACATGAGGGATGGCGAGGCAACCCGGAGATCAACAGCAGCAAGAAGCGCTACCCCAGCCTCCAGGGGGAGGGACACACAGAGGAGGCGGTGTCCCCGGAACCCAGGGTCTAGGTCGCCGGAGGAAGCTGGAATCACACAAGCCTGCCTGGCGGAGATGGAGAGACCGCGTCCTGAGAGGTGGGAGAAGTGTTCTGGCTTCTCTCTTCCTTCCCCTCCAGCCTCCCACTAGTGCCACCCATAGGCTGAGCCCAAGGCCATGAGAGCTGGGGACATGCTGCCTGCAGGAAGCAGCCCCCTTGTGATGTCCCGCAGGGCTGGGGGGGGGGTGGGAGGGGCCCGCCTATGGGCACACAGGCTCGGGACCAGCACAGGTATTCATTGCGACCCACCCCCCTGGAAGAGTTGTTATCTTTATTTTCTCTGTTCCTTTCTTCTTCCTTTCCCTGCTGGAACCGGATCAAAAGCTGATAGACGCAAAAGTGATGACAGAAATTTTCCATCCATTTATTATATAAACATTTACTGAGCACCTGCTGCATGCCGGGCATTATTCTCAGCCCTGGGATTCAGGGAGGGAAAAGTTGAGGCTGCTGCTCCCTTGGGGCTTGCATTCTAATGGGGGGGTGTCACAAGAGGCAATGAACATGGTAATCGCCCATAGTGGTGGGTGCCATGAAGAACATAAGACAGAGTGACAAGCAAGGAGAATGGCTTGGGAAGGGTGGTGGGCAGGGAGGCCCTTTCTGAGCAGGTGACAAGAATGGAACAATGAAAAGGAGTCACCTTGCAGAGCGAAGGTAAAAGGCATGCTCTAGGAGGGGCCCAGCAGGTGCACGGCCCTCAGGTGCCTGGCCCTGCCTTCAGATCCCAGAAATGCCCCTGAGGCAAGTTCTCTGAGCCTCAGTTCCCACCCCGTCAAATGGTATAATGATGGCACCTGCTGCACAGGATTGCTGTGCACGTTACAAATGAAAACCCATGGAAACTACTTTGCCTAGAATAGTGCTTTTATTAAATATAAATTACAGTAATCTCATTATAGAAAACTCCAAAGTGAGCTTAAGTGCCCAACTTCCACAGCGCTCATGATTTTGTGACATCACAAAGGACAGGGGAGAAATAAAAAGCTGAGGGATGATCCCAGGCTGCAGATCAGCTGAAGCAAGTGCACATCAGACGGGGCGAGCAGATGGCGGGTGTGTCTGGAACACAGAGACACGTGTGTGTCAGTGTCAAAGTTTCCAGCGGTGCTCTCAGCTGTGGTTCCAAAGGCTTTCGACAGGAAGAGCTCCTGTGCAGAGGGGGGCCTGACTGCCCCCCCAGGAGGGGTTGGGGGTGGGCAGAGCATAGGATGATGATGATGATGATGCTAATAGTTAGTGAATCCTAGTAATGTAGATAACAGTGATAATGCTCACATGGTCTCACTCTGAGCCTGTACCTTACATACTCAACCCTCACAATAACTCTTACTATCCCCATTTCACAGATGGCAAAGCTGAGGTTCAGAGGGGTTATGCAACTTGCCCAAGGTCACCCAGCTAGTCAATGGCCTAGCTGGCTCCATGACAATCAGAACCCTGTCGCCCGGGGGCTCTGTCATTTGCTGCCGTGACATCTCATACAATGGAGCTGAGCCCTGAGTCACCCAGTGGCCCAAGACATGGACCCCCACCTGCCCCATGCACCCAACCACCTCTAGTTACCTGGGCCCCTGCTTCCCCGGCCCATGGAATCCACTCTGACACAATCGCCCAGCCTGCTGGGGAGAAGTTTGCCTCCCAGGGGCTGGCAGAAGTGTCCACACCCCCACTCCGTTCCCTGGGGATAGCGCAGGACTCTGGCCCTCCCCGAGCATCCTTGTGTGTGTCTGACTCCCCAGCAGCCCAGGGACACCCGCAGCAACTGCTCCTCTCTGGCGCCCTTGCCCTCCCTGAGCACCCCTCCCTCTCCTTCCTAAATCCAAGTGCCCCTTGACCCGGGCCCAGACCCTGTCCAAGTTGGGAGGCCGTGTGGTTGAGGCTCTGTGGCCCCAGTGCCTGAGCCCCTTCTTCACCCAGCATGGCTCTGCTGTCCCGTTTCCGATGCCATCTTCTGTGCTGCTGGCTTTGAAAATGAAAAAAGGGACCGTGAGCCCAGGCATGCAGGTGGCCTTTAGAAGCTGGAAAAAGAGAGAAAACAGATTTTCCTCTAGAGCCTCTAAGAGGAACACAGCCCAGCCAACATCTTGATTTCAGTCCAGTAAGACCTATTTTGGACTCACGACCTCCAGAACTGTAAGATGGTAAGTCAGCAGTCATTTGTCACAGCAGCCATCAGGAACTAATACACGACTGAGGCAGGGAAGGTGGCAGTGGAGAGCAGGTGGGCTTAGAGACATTCGTACAGGTCACGTCCCTCTTCTCCAGTGGCGTCCACTCTGCGTGTCTCTCACCTCAACACACAAGGCTCCAGACCTGGGTCCATCATCCTCTGACTCTTACCGCACCTCCCGTCCCTCAGGCCCCCTTCCCAGCCCCACTAGCCTTCTCCCTGTCCGTCACACACGCCGAACTCGTGCCTGGACAGGCCTTGCCGCTTGCCGCATGAAGTAAATGCTCCACCTCGCCACCTAAGGCTGTCTTCCCCTACCAAAAAAAGGTAAAAAAAAAACCAGTCTGCATGTCTGCCTTCTTGTCATTGAGGTTCCAGCTCGAATGTCACCTCCTCAGAGAGAGGGGTCTTCCCCACCGCCCCAGCTAATGCTGGGGTCACCCTGTCACTCTCACTGCACTGTTTTAATTCTCTCTGCAGCACGTACCGCTCTTGTAGCCTCCTGTCCACTTTGCTTATCGCCTGTCTCCCGCCCAAGCAGGGCGTCAGCTGGGAGAGCAGAGACCCTGCCTGCCGGTGCACGGACGACCCCCAGCACCTCGGGCAGAACATGGACGCAGAGGCGTTCAGACACTGGACGGATGGACAGACGGAAGAAAGGCTGGTGGACGGGAGGATGGAGACACGGGAAGAGATAGGCGAGTACGGGTAGATGGTTGGACGAAAGGACGCAGAGGCGGAAAACGGGTGGAGGAAAAGAGGAAGCGTCGACGGACAGCGAAACAGGCGGCTGGGAGTAAAGTGAAGACGGGTGACGGGAGGGCCGGAGGGTGGATGAAGAACAGGGAGGCGGGCGGATGCTCGGATGGGTTAAAGGACAGGTGGACGGGAGGATGGAGGGATGGTCTGAAAGGGTAAGAGAACAGATGGAGGGACGGAAGAATAAACGGACGGTCAATGAGCGTGCGGGTGGACGAAGGAGAGACGGAAGGATGACTCGGCAGAAGGGTGATGGGCAAAGGGACGCGGGGGTGGGTGGGTGGACGGAGAGAAAGCAGGTAGGCGGAAGGGCGGGTGGGTACAAGTGTGTGGAGGGAGGGAAAGACAGAGGGATGAACGGACAGGATAATGGAGGAGTGAATGGAGGATGTGTGGAGGTAAGTGGACGCCAACGGATGGAAGGAAGGGCAGATGCAAAACTCCCCGGACGTGGCTACCAGCCTGGGCTGGACAGATATTGCTGGCGGCAAGCACCTCCCATCTGTGTTGAAGGGGCCACTGTACACCTTCCTGCAAAGACTGTTGCCAAGTGACAGAAGTCAACAGGCTGCTTGCACCTCTAATCCTCTGAACCAGAGTCCACAATCATCTGAACTCATCAGCAAACATCTATATTTAATAAACTCCCCACCTGATGCCTGGCACCCCGTGCGCAGCTATCGACTTAGCTTTACCACCAGGTCTTGGTAATCCCGGTTCAAAGCATCAGCATTAACTCTCCCACCACTAGTGGAGCCCCTCTGTGCTCTGGCTTCCTTCCAAACAAACAAACAAACAAGACTTGCTCACATCACTTCCCGGCTTAAAACCCTCAGGGAGCAAGTGCCGGCTCACAGCACAGGTGCAGATTCCAGGGCCACGTCCTTCACGTCTGGCCCCATCCTAACTCACCAACTTCACTTCTCACCCCTCTCTGGCTCCTTCCCTGAGACCCTGTGTGTTGCCACCATATGGAATCCCCCTCTATCCTGAGAAGAGACCCTGCTATCCAGCCCCTAAGCATCCGTCATGCTATTCTCTCAACCTAGAACACTGCTCTCCCTTCGCTCCATCTAGGGAATGTCCCTCATTCTTGAAGCTCAACTTTCCTATCATGGAAGACCCACTGGTCCCTCAAATAAAACATCTTCACAATCTCTCGCCCAAATGTGCTAGACACAGTGCTAAATGCTCCACAGGTAAATCCCAGTGGGTCCTCATCATCTATGAAGTAGGATTTATTATTACTCCCATTTTACAGATAAGGAAATTGAGGCAGAGAGCTTCCATAACTGGCCTAAGCGCTCAGCAATGGAAATTGGAATTTGAACCCAGGCAGTCTGCCTCCAGAGTGCCCCTCTTAACTACTACACTCTAGAGCCACCACAGATGAGGCCCCACTCCTCAGGAAAGCTCTCTCTACTCCCAGTTGAGGTTTGCTGCGTCCTCCTCTGGGCTCCTGCACAGCCTGGACTCTGATCATAGCATCTAACATCTGCATCATAATCCCTTGCATAGAAGCTGTCTCCCAACATAGCCACCAAAAATTCCTCCTAACCCCATGTGCACATGCCAGTCCTGACACCGAGAGTTGGGATGTTTCCCCTCCCCTTGGGTTGGCCTTGTGACTTGCTTTGACCAAGAGAATACAGGGATCCCAAGCCTTAGAAATTGGCAGCTCTCACTCCTCTCTCAGACCCCAGCCGCCACGCTGTGAGGAAGTCCAGGCTGGACCACCGAACAGTGAGAGGCCTTGCAGAGACACCCTCAAGGGCAAGCCCATCTTGGGCATTCCAGACCCAGCCGAGTCGCTCCCAAGCTCCCTGCTGCATGATGGGCTCAGGCAACATCAGCAGATGACCCACCCAGCTGAGCCCCAGCCAACCCATGAATATCACAAATGATGTTGTTTTAAGGCCCTGGCTTGGTTCGTCTTTCAGCTTCAGTGTACCCATCTAAAAAGTGGAGATAGTGATTTCTGCCCTCCAGGTTTGTTGTGAGGATTAAGTGTAAGTACCTCACAGAAGAATATGGTTGATTGTTGGTTGCCAGCTTTCAATTTTGGACCAGCCAAGAGGACAACCCTTCCTTCTGACTTCAGTCCAGGCCACTCTCACATCTGCACATTGCCCAGAGGCACAACTCTGTGCTCCCTCTCAACCTTCTGTGTCTCCGACCCATCTGGGGCTAGGCTCTGGTCCTGATGGCCAGGGCACATGGGGGTGGGTGGGGTGGGTGTCTTCCACTCACCCAGAGCAGCAGCCCCTGGAGTCCCAGGGGCAGGTGAAGGAGTCTTGAGAAATGACTCCCTCCAGGTATGGACGCACCACCCAGGGCAGGCTGTGGCTTGGGCACAGAAGGAAAAGGACCCACTTCAACATCTGGCTATAAAATGCATTTCCACTGTGTGGTCTAAATTAGTGAATGACTTGACCCAGACCTGCTGTCAGGCAGCAGAAACCAGGTATTCGAGGGATATTCCACTTGGAGAACACTTTTAAGGTCATCTGTCCCGGAAGTCACACATTTGCACACCTCCAGGAGTCAGGCAGGATAGAAATGCACAAGGCAGGCGAGTGCAAGACAACAGGCCTTAGGAGCTCCGTGTGATACCTGCCAGGTGCACTGTGGTGACTTCAGCAATTTTTAAAATGTAAGTGTAACCTACGCATGCATGCCAAGAGTAGTAAGTCGTACAGAAAGCATATGAGTGGTTGCCTGGGGCTGAGGGACCAGGGGTAAGTGGGGAGTGGCTGCCAGTGGGCACCGTTTTCTTTTTGAGGTGATGAGAATGTTCCAGAATTAGATCGTGGTGATGACTGCGTTGTCTCTGTGAACACATGAAAGCAAGCATGGGGCCATGCACCTCAGACGGGCGGATTTTATGGTATGTGAATTATATCTCAAGAAAGCTGTTCAAAATGATGGGGATACAGGAAAAAAAAAGAGCTTAGAGCTGGATGAATTTTCACGAAGTAAATGCCCATGGAACCTCCACCCAGATTGGCCACGGAACCATGCCAGCACCCCAGACCCCCTCCTAAGCTCCATCTCATTTACGACACCCTCTCTGACTCCTAAAAGGTAATCACGATTCTGAACTCTAACTGTGTAGACCAGTTTTGCCTGATCCTGTCCTTTCTGTGAAGGAAATCACTCAGCATACACCCTTTTGTGTCCAACCTTTTGCACAAAGTGTGACTTTTGTGGGTTCATCCATGTTGTATACGACTCAATCGTTTTCCTTGCTGGGAATATACAATAATCAACATATCCATGGTGATGGACACTTGGGTGGCTTTATGTCTGGGCTACTACGAATAGAGCTGCAGTAGACATTCCTCTGGTGTGTGTCTTTCAGTGAGCGCACGCACGCATTTCTGTTCAGTAAGTATCTAGGAGTGGAACTGCTGGGCCATAGAGTGGCACGTGTTCAGTTTAGCAGACACTGCCAAATAGTTTTCCAAAGTAGTTGTTCCAAATTCCACTTCATTCATGTTGTGTTTTAATAATTTGTCCAGCCCAAAACACACTTGCAGGCTATTTTCTGCCTGGGAGCTGCCAGTGTCTACATTTTATAGCCACAAAAGAAACCCACTAAAGAATCATGTAAGGTCACAGAGCGATGTAAGAGCAGACCGTCTTCATGGGTAAGTTGTTGAACCCTCCAAACCTCAATGTCCTCATCTGTAAAATGGGGCAATAACAACATCTATTCCATTGGGTTGTTGGGAGGATCAAATGAAATAATACCTGGGAGGGATGTAGCTCAGTGCCTGGCTTATGATGCTCTGCAGATGTGAGTCGTCACTGCTGCCGCTGTTGTCCCTGATCACACTTTCTCACCCTGGGTCCATCCTCTTTCATCAAAACCCGTCCACACTGGTAAACATTAACTGTTAAGGAAACATTTCATTAGCAATGACAGTTTCTCACTCCACAACTCACACAGTTAAGTTGTGATATCTATCCACAGAAGGCCAAGTCCTTTCACGTTCCTCCAAACCCTAAGACATTACATTTGGATAACTGCGTGGTCTATGATATCACACCGGTTATAAAATCATTGTAATATTAAATCATGTGTTTTCTCTTGAAACTGTTTTTGAGTCATATATTAGTTCTGTTGTTTTAACTTCTGGTTTTCTAATTTCATTAAGGTCAAGTTTATGTTAAAAGTAAAAAATAAATATATAATTATATTTACAATTTATGTTAAAAGTAAAAAGTTAAAAAGCCTTCAATTCTATTAAAGTCAAGCTATGAGAAGTAAAAACAAAAGCAAGAACAAAAGCATTCCCTCGACAAGCTTCTGGAACCTGCAATGCCCTGAATTGAGCTGGTGGTGTCCTTCTGCCAAAGGTTAACGCTTGAAAACGTGTCATTCTAGTTATGTTTTGAAATGGCTTCAAGGTCCATTAACCACTTTGTAGAGGCTTGAATTTTCCCAGGGCACCGTTTTTGCCCAGAGGACCGATGGCCTGGGAAGGGAAATAGGAAGCTGGAGGGTGAAACGTCCCATAAAACCCAGGATTCATGACCGCTGAGAAGATTAAGATTCTGTGTGCCTCATTGTTCATTTCTAGGCACTTTGGGGGATGCCTTTTAATCGCCAGGTGAAAGCTGATGATTTGGAGGGTGATAATATGCAACCGTGTTCCAAATGGTCTAGAAAGAAAACCTAGCCTGGTCCCAATTTCTTGCCTTTTTTTTTTTTTTTTTTTAATTCTTGTTTGAGGCATCTGATGAGGACTTAGTGTAATTAAAGTGGTGGCAGGGGCTGAAAGATAAAACAGCTTTTTGAGCGAGGGAATTTTTCCAACTGAGCTAGGGGATCAATTAAATCCCCGGCTGAGATATCAAATCATTAGCGCCTCCATAATCCAGAGGTGGCTTAACCCTGCCTGTGGTGCAGGGAGTGTGGGGGCGGGCCAGGAAGACCCTAAGGCTGGTGCTGACACAGGGCGCCAGTCAAGGAGTACAGAGGAGGCAGGCAGGTTCCCTGGGGTCAAGGCGAGAAGGGGGCAGGAAACAGAACTGCCATGTGTCTGTCTCTGCCCTGGTATAATTTGGGTGCGAGGCCAACTGAGCAACCTTGGCGAGCCAAATGCTCTCTGAGGCCGGATCCTTTTCCAGTTGCTGTTTTTTCTGACTATTGAGTTGCCTGACTGCACATGGTCTCAGGCCCCCAAATCCCACCCATCTGCCTTCTAATAGAGTGGTTGTAAATAAACTCCTGAGTTCACTTACCAGCTTCAAAATCCTGAAAGTGGTACCAAGTCTCTCTGGACCTCAGTTTCCTCATCTGGAGAATGGGAGCATGATAACCCACCTCCTGCAAAGCTATGGGAATTAAAGGAATCTTCTAGAAAACCTCCTAGTCTAAGGTAGGCAGGTGCTCATCAGGCATCACCTCTCACCCTTAATCTTTCTAGACAACTCATCTTAGCTGTGGATGTGTTTCAGTGTCTTTAAACTCAAAGTGTGTTGGAATAGTTGGAAGTTAAAGGAGACTGGATCTTCAGATTCATTCTTCCAAATGAGGCTGGGTTCCCTCCCTGACCTGAGCAATTTCTACGTCTCTCTACACAAGCTAACATGCAGCTGATGTGTACCTTCCCATACCAATTAGCACACAGCCTCTCCCACTACATCCCCAAGTGCCCCTCAGATCAAAACAAAAATCAAGGCTTTTCAACCTCAGTACTGTCGACATTTGGAACGAGACAATTCTTTGCCGTGGGCACTGTCCCATCATTGTAGCATGTTTGGCAGCATCCCTGGCTTCTACCCACTAGATATCAGTAGAATCCCTCCTCCCCAGTCAGGATGATCACAAATGTCTCCATTATTTGCCTAATTCCCCTGGGGGGCCAATTCATCCCCAGTTGAGAACCCCTGCTTTATAGGGTTGTTCTGCAGGTTAACAAGTTTAGAGAGAGGCCCTGACATATTGTTAGTCACTGTCATTATGTGGTCCATCAGTTAGGATTGGGTTTGCCTGCAAGTAATTGTGACCCAAAACAACAGTGACTTAAACCAGACCGTACCTTGGTTCACTTTCATGCAAAAATCCAAATGTTGGCAGTTCAGGGCTGGCTGGTGGCTCTGCTACACTCCTGTATCTCTAACGTTTGACCTCATCCTCAGGGTCCAAGGTGCCTGCTGCAGACAACAGCATGGGGACAGGGAAGGGCAGAGGGCACTTGCCTGCTAGCCAAATAGGTCCCCAGATGCCGCCACGTTGACCTTCCACTGACATCCTTTGGCCAGAATTAGTCACATAGGCACACCTAGCTGCAAGGGAGGCTGGCAAGTGTAGTCTTTATTCTCAGGAGGCATGTGCACAGCTAACATTGCATTACTATGGAAGAAGAGAGAGTTGGCTACATGAGGTCATGGAATCTCTTGGGCCTGCTGCAGTCAGGAAGCTGATTAAAGCCAAAGGCTTTCATAGCCACCAGGACACAAGAGCAACATAATCCTTGGAGCATCTGGTCCATTACATTTAACAAACCACTGGAAAACAAACAAACAAACAAAATAAACCACCAGACAAGAAATATTAGCAGAGTGCACAGGAAATAAATGCATAGGCAACTCACCTTTGAAAAGAAACCCCGTGGGGCTGGCACAACCACATGCCCTCCATGTTCTGTGTGAAGGTGTGGCGGGAGGAAGAGAACGCGGGATGCAGGACCAGGAACCCGGGAGTCTCCACCTTCCTCTCGACTCTACCACCCAGAAGCTGCATGGCTGAGATCAAGTCACCACACCCTCTAGGCCTCAGTTTCCTCAACTGTAACCAGGGCCAGTATTAGAATCTCAAACATCAAAATGAGATATATTTGTGTACATGTATTCCATAAACTCCACAGCAGCACAGCCCAACAGGACATTCTGTGATGATGGAATGTTCTAGATCTGCCCAGTCCAATACGGCAGCCAGCAGCCACCACATATGGCCGCTGTGCTCTTGATATGTGCTTGTGCAAGAGAGGACTGGACTTTCCCTTGCATGTACTGGACAGCACATCTCTGGAGCACTTGCTCCGGGTGACAGTGTGAGCAGAACTGATTCCCTTCAAGAACGTCTTCATATCTCTCGGGTCCCTCATGTTCTCTCCGCCTGCCCCTTATCTTGAGCCCTAAAAAAGCACCTTGTTAACCCCTCTAGGATGGCTATTACTAAACAAACAAAAACAGAAAATAACAAGTGTTAGTAAGGATGTGGAGAAATTGGAATCCTTCTGCCCTGTTGGTGGGAATGTAAAATGTGACATCTGCTGTAGAAAATAGTTAGGAGGCTCCTCAAAAGATTAAAAATAGAATTATATGATCCAGCAATTCCACTTCTTGGTATATACCCAAAAGAATAGAAAGCAGGAATACAAACTGATATTTGTACACCCTTGTTCATAGCAGCATTATTCACAATATCCAAAAGGTGGAAGCAACCCAAGCGTCCACTGATGGATGAATGGATGAGCAAACTATGTTCTTTCATACAATAGAATACTTCATCTTAAAAAGGAAGGCAATTCTGACACATGCTACACACAGATGAACCTTGAGGACATGCTAAGTGAAATAAGCCATTTACAAAAGGACAAATCTTGTATGACTCCACTCATATGAGGTCCCTAGAGTGGTCAAATTCATAGAGACGGAAAATAGAATGGTGGTTGCCAGGGGCTGGGGGCAGGGAGGGGGAGTGGGGAGCTAATGTTTAATGGGGACAGAGTTTCAGTTTGGGAAGATGAAAGAGTTCTGGAGATGGATGGTGGTGATGGTTGCACGACGTGACTGTACCTAGTGCCACTGAACTGGACACTCACACATGGTGAAAATGTGTACATGGTTAAAATAGTAAATTTTATGTGGCATATATTTTATCACACTTTTTAAAAACACCCCAAAATGTGGGCCAGGTATGGTGACTCATGCCTTTAATCCTAGCACTTTGGGAGGCCAAGGTGGGAGGACTGTTTGAAGCCAGGAGTTTGAGACCAGCCTAAGCAAAAGCGAGACCCTGTCTTATAAAAAAATCTAAAAATTTGTAAGATTTTTAAAAACACCTCAAAAGGACGCTGAAACTCATCTGCACTATGAAAAAATGTCTAGTAACAGGCTGAGGTAGGAGACCCTCCACAGGTCCAAGGAGGTGCAAGCCTTCAGCACAAATAGTGGAAATTTAGACATCATCCAGGTTTTTGAAGATGATTTAGGGTCACCAGGACTTTCCACTCCTCTGAAACCCTTTGCCTGGAAGAACAGCCCCATGAGATGGTATAATAACCACATTGAGCCCAGGGAGCCAAACCCAGGAGAACCATTTCCAGAACAGACACCTGTCTGTCCCCTCCCTAGTGCTATCAAGGCTATAACGTGGGTGTCAATGTTAAAATGATAAAAGAAATTAAAATAATGTGAAAATAAGAGATGACCCAGTGCTCAGGGTGCTCTTGTCTGGGCATGATGCTGGCGTGGAGAGAAGGCTGGTTCCGAGGCCACGAACGCGGGCCAAGTCTGAATCTGACGCTCAGACACATTTCGTTTGGGCCGCCAACATTTAAAAATCACAAATTTTATATAAAAATCTGTATTGCCAGCTTCTCTTGAACCAATAGGCAGATCTGGCACCGTGGAGCCTACTCTCCCACGGGGCAGCTATCAGCTGTTGCTGGGTGGTGGTGACCCTTCCTGCAGGACTCCCCCTCCTTGGTTCACCACAGTCCCCACCACTCCCTGCTGCCTTCCAGCCCCACCCAGCCAATCTGTGTTTGTGACCAGCTCTTTCTCCGCTGGTGAGGTTTCGCCAACTGTATGCTACAGAACAAGAATTATTGACTCTTAAGAATATCTTCTATAGACAGGAAACTTACAGATAATCTAGGTTAAGTCCATTTTATAGACAGGGAAACTGAAGCCCAAAGAAAATAAACAACTTTTTCAGGATGTCAGAATCACCAACAGGCTGAAACAAGGTGTTGAGATGAGACACCAGATCTCTGGGATGCTATTCCTAATTGCCAGCCATTCTTAGGGCCTTAAAACATGCGCGCGCGCGCGCACACACACACACACACACACACTCTCACATGCTCAGATGCACACAGATCCCAGCTCAGGGGTCTCCTCAGACAGGCCTCTCCTGAACCCACCTATTCTCAGGCAGTGGACATCAGGGAGCCTGGATTCTAGACAGTCAACCTGCCAAAGCCACAGTCCCTCAGGGTGATGCATTTCTGGAAGGCAGGCTTGGAGAGTGGGTGACCCCATGTGTCACCAGGGCCTCGGCAGGCTTCTCCCACCCTGGTCCAGGAGGCCCAGGCAGCCTCAGGCACCTCAAGTTGTCAAAGGGGCTTCCTTGACCCCTTGCCCAGGGTCTTCACCCACATTTCATTCCTGCCTGGCCAACCTTACTTCTCCAAAGAGAGCGTGAGAGAAAGCCCTCCAAGAACAAAGAGGGCAGGGTGCTCAGCTCCACGTCAGCTTAGCTATGCTCCTTCCACTAACAGGCCATGGTATAGAAATGGGGTGGTTACGTTTGGGGGCTTGACTCCCACGTCAGCATCTGCCTTTGGGAGGGTGGAAGGAACAAAGGGAGAGGAGGCTCAAGCCTCCTCAAAGGCCCCCACGACCCGCAGGCACCATGCTCAGTGGGCGCGTGCCCACAACGAGTGCACAGAATCCTCGCCAGCCATTTCACAGAGGAAAAGCTGAGGCACAAGAGGCTCATAAGATGCACAAGGCCACACAGTAACTTAGGGGCCAAAAAAGCTGAGAACCAAACCCACCAACCTCCAGGCCCCGGCCCTGTCCTAGAGGTCTCCTCAGTCTCACGTCCCGGACAGAAGCCCAGCTTCTCCTGGCTGCTCCCTCATGCTGTCAAGCTCCTGCGTGGATGTCACGGTGGGCCCGGGCTCAGCCCAGAGGCTTCTCTCTGTTGTGTCCTGCTGCCATGCTTAACCCAGGCCACAGGAAAGAGCCAGAGTGCACAAGTGGAAATGCAGAGGGCTCCTCATTTATGTCCTAGGGATGAGGTGCCTTGGGCACTGACTGGTGACCAGGTGCACATTCACTCTCAAATCTTCTTAAGTATTATACAGATGGCTGCTCACTTAGAATTCACATACAGATATTTTGATTTAGATTTTAATATAAATAGAATCAAACTAGAAATATCTATCTGCATCCTGCTTCCTTCACTAACATGCTTGAGATCTTTCCACATCTGTTAAGTAGACAGCTACTGCATGATTTTTAATAGCTGCGTAGTATTCCATGGTGTGGTGGTTAATTTTATGTGTCAACTTGACTGGACCACAGGGTGCCCAGACATTTGGGCAAACATTATTCTAGGTGTGTCTGTGAGGGTGTGTCTGGATGAGATTAACACCTGAATCAGTAGACTGAGTAGAGCAGACTGCCCTCCTGAATGTGTGGGCCTCATCTCATCAGCTGAAGGCCTGAATAAAACAAAAAAGCCAACAGGAAACTCCTCCTCCTGACTGCCTTGAGCTGGGACTGAAACTTCTGCTCTCCTGGCTCTCCCGGAGAAACCTCACATTCTGAGGTTCCGGGAGGACATATCTTTTGAGGGTCACCTTTCAACCCACTACCCTTGGCAACAAGAGCAGTAACAGCAAATGTTTACTGATTGCTTGCTGCAAACCCAGGCGGTGCCCTGCAGGCCCTCCACCCCCACCATGGAGCTAGGAGGAGGCACTGCTGCTACCAGTTTGCACGAGGAGGAAGAGGAGACTGGGCTAGGGAATGGAGCGTCCTGCCTGAGGTCACACCACTACCAGGCGGCGGAGCTGGGGTCTGTGTGGATCTGTCCAATCACCCCTGGCTTAACCACAATAGCAAATTCTAACCCATTAAGCGACAGTTACTATTGCAGCCTCGAAAAATTTCATCAACTCCAGACGTTTAATAAGATCGAGCCAGGAAGACAATTGGGCTTGATGACATTGAGCTCAAATGGAAATCTGGTTCTCCACATACATAAAGATGGGGATTAGACTGCGGGAGCCCATTAAATCGCCTCATTATAGGACCGTTGTCATCAATTGATTCCATAACTAATAGCCCGTATCCTGCCCAAAGCAATAGTGAGTCTTCCATGTAATTCCTGATAGCTTAAATGTCCCCATTGACATCATGGGACTTATTTTTCTTTCTAAATACATTTGAAAATGGTTGTTTCTGAGCCTCAAATCAATACATCATGAATAGGAAGAGCCAGAGTCACAGACGGCCTCACTGAATGCTTTCTACGGGAACGAAGACATCATTCTATCAAACAGGCCCCAGAGGAACACTGGACTTAAAAGTCACAGAGACTTGAGTTCAAATTCCTGCTCTAGTCTTTTGGAGCTGTGTGACCCTGAGCCAGGCATTCAACCTCTCTGCAGCTTGGCATCCTTGCCTGTGAGACTGGAGTGATGCACCCGTACCAGAGATCTACCAAATCAAGTCAGGTTGAAACATCACGTGCAAGTTCGTAGATTATAACGCATCATGCAGAGATCAGCAGCTATTCATCCTTTGTCAGGTATGAAGAGCCCTCTGCCAAGATTTGACAATTTGGATCTCCAGGTATTTAATCTAGGTTCAGTTTGTCTCAAGTTCAAACGCATTTCCTTAAATAATTAATTTCTCTTCATATTATAATCTTCAAAGCCCTCAGTGCCTGTAGTCTTAGTGAGGTGGCGCAATTGAAAGCAATTAAAGTCCTACTAGGGCTAAACAGTGGCTGGTGGTTATGTGTTCACAGCTTGGAGAACAGGATTGGAAGGTATCAAACAGATGGCTGCCTCACGTGGCGTTCCACGTGATGGAGAGGACAGCCGGGCACTGGATCCCAGAGTTAAGCAGTGGAAGTGTAGCTCCTCTGCTTGTTGGCCTCCTCTGCATGTTGAGCTGTTGGAGCTGGAACTCTGAACTCGCTTGGGCCAGGTCTGGAAGGGGCTGGGCATGGGGCTGAGAGGACCATCCCTGGCTAGGGCAGCTGAGGCCATGGCCGAGAGATCTGCATGCACACCTCACCACCTAGGCTTCTATCTTTCTCCATCACTTGCTTTCTTGGACACCAGACAGGATCCTGCCCAAGGGCACTCTGTGACATCATAATGCTTCATTGTCATAGGGGCCACAAGATGCACCAGAGCTGAGATGGCAGCCAGAAGCCTAGCAAGATTTACTCTGACATGTGACTCAAAGGTGACAAAGGACAGCCTGGTGTGCCAGGGAGGGCAGGGTCCCCGGGAAGAGATGGCCATTTGGTCTTCCCAGGCCCACTGGTATGTTATTTCTGCACTCTGAGCATACACTGGACATAGGGGCCTTTGGAATCCACCACAGCTGTATTTTCTGTGGTGACCATAAAAGACTAATTCCCAGGGTGTTCAAGAAGGCCCCTCTGGACAGGTAGTGTCACCTCTACCATCTTCTCAGCCACAATGTATAAGCAAGTCACCAAGACCCTTGGAACCTATTGGCAGGTCATCATTCTCACCTTTACTCATGAAAAATGAATTCACCTTCAAAGGACAAAAATATATTTGCAAATTAATTTTGCTATGTTTATTTTTTTATTTGTTTTAGTGACAGGGTCTCACTCTATTGCCCAGGTTGGAATGCAGTGCCATCATCATAGCTCTCTGTAACCTCAAACTCCTGGGCTCAAGCGATCCTCTTGCCTCAGCCTCCTGAGTAGCTGGGAATACAGGTGTGCACCACCACACTGGCTAATTTTTTTATTATTATTTTTTGTAGAGACAGGGTCTCGCTATGTTTCTCAGGCTGGTCTTGAACTCCTGGCCTCAACCGATCCTCCTGCCTCAGCCTCCCAAAGTGCTGGAATTGCAGGCGTAAGCCACTGTGCCTGGCCAGTTTTGCTATGTTTATAAGGATGGAGCAGTACAGCAGGGAGTTTAAGGGCATGGACTCAGAATGCCTATGTTCAAATCTCATCTGTATTCCCCTTGCTGCTGTGTGACCCTGGACAAGTTGCTTGATCTCTTTGAGCTTCTGTTTCCTCATCTGTAAAAAGATAATATGAAGCATCTCTATTTCAAAGTTGTTGAGAGGGTTAACTGAGGTCATGATGAAAAGGATGCAGCAAGCTTTCAACCATTTATTAATCCATGGGTCTGGGCATATGCATGACAAGAGGAAAACAGTGATTATTTGTTGAGATGAGAGTGTATATTTGGATTTTTTTATGTAGACATAGATTTTACACAATTATATGAAAACAATTGTTACGGACTGAAATGCGTGTGTCCCCTCAAAATTCATAGGTTGTAATCCTAACCTCCAATAGGATATTATTAGGAGGTAGGGTTTTGGGGCAGTGATTCCTATGATGGAACCCTCACAAATGGGATTAGTGCCCTCATAAAAGGAACCCCAGAGAGCCCTCTTGCTCTCTTTCTGCCATGTAAGGACACAACAAAAAGTCAACGGTCTGCAACCTGGAAGTGGCCCCTCACCAGAATCCAACCATGCTGGGACCCTGATCTTGAACTTCCAGCCCCCAGAACTGTGAGAAATTTCCATTGTTTATAAACCACCTGGTCTATGGTACTGTGTTATATCAGCTCAAATTAACTAAGAAAACAACACATGCTCATGCAGTGGGAACAGCATGAGCAGAGATCAAGAGGAGGGAAGTGTGGGTGATAAAGCAGTAAACTCAGCTTTGTTTTCTCAGTAGCTTATTTTGATAGTATTTTTGGAAAGGGCATTTAAATTTACACATACACATATTTTTTCAACCCAAACAAGATTACACTATATTCTATGCATGCTTTTATCAGTCAACAAATTCCACCTTCTTATTCCAGTAAGATTTCATCTCATCTAATATCCAGACCATATTCAAATTACTTCAACTGACCCAAAAATGTCTCTCATAGCCAATTTGTCCAAACTGGTATCTAATTACTAAGCAGGCAATTGATAGCTCACAAGAAGATCCAAGACTCAAGACATTCAGGCAGCTTAGGACAGTAAAAAGAGTGCTAGATCCACCCATTCGAGTGTCTGTTCATCCATCCATCCATCATCCACCTGTCCATCTATCCATCATCCATCTATGCATACATCCATCTATTTATCCATTTGGCCATCCATCCATCCACCTATCCATCCATCCCCCTGTCCATCCATCCATCATCCACCTGTCCATCTATCCATCCACCCATCTACCTACCTATCCATCCATCCATCCATCCATCCATCCATCATCCACCTGTCCATCTATCCATCATCCATCTGTCCAGCTGTCCACCCATTCATCCATCTATTGCTTACTATATGCCCTTCCATGCCAGCTCCTATGCCAGCAGCATAATTGACAAACTTCTGGCTCTAGTTCAAACTTGCCCTCTGCAATAGAGCCAGACTTGAGCCCAACTCCTCAGACCCGGGCCAGCCCTGCTCCCACAGTGCAAGGCTGCCAGACGGTCTCGGTCCTCCAGGACAAGGAGACCAGCAGCCCCACTTCTCCCCCACTGTTTGCTCATCCAGACTCGCTCTAAATGGACAGCACTAGTCCTGTCTGCACTTCCTGTTTACTCAGTCAGGAGAGGTGTTAGGTACAAAAGCCAAAATTTCTGCTGACAGCAAAACAAATCAAACAAAATATTTCCTTATAAGATAACAAATATTTTTGTGTTCCAGCAAAGAACAAGGCTTCTGCATTAAAAAAAAAAATCAGGTCAATTATTCTATTGCTTTTAGCTTTTCAATCTTGCCTGCTTAAGTACTTGCTCTAGAATATTGAGGATCCATAGGAGGACAGCAGACTTTCCTAGTGACCTTCTTGCTCCCCTCTAAGGAAAATGACTGTCCTAGATTTTCAAAATCTTCACGAAGGCAGAATATGTCTGGAGCAAACAACTCTTAAAAGGTGTGAAAGCAAATTATGAGATTTTTTCAGCAATAAAACTGAGTTTGTGCTCCTGGTAAAATATATACACTTACAAAATGCCATTGTCAGGATATTATAATAGAAACAGTTAAGGCCCATTTAATGCTCCTAAAAGTTATTAATGAAACCACTAAGAATAATCTCTAACCTTGATTGCTAATTTTATGTCAAATACTATGCTACATGTTTACATACACGACCTTATTTAATCCTAAGAGCAGCCCTTGGAGGTAGATACTATTCACCTATTATTAGCCCCATTTTACAGATGAGGAAACTGAGTTTCAGAGAATCTAAGTACCTTGCCCAAGGTTACAAAGCCAGAAGTTGAAAGAATGGAGATTGAAAGCCAGGTAGTCTGACTCCAGAACCTGCACACTTAATCTCCACGTGATACTAGAGCTTTGTATAAAAAAGAAAAATAAGCCAGGCACGGTGGCTCGCTCCTGTCGTCCCACATACTCAGAGCCCAAGGTGGTAGGATCCCTCAAGTCCAGGAGTTCAAGGCTGTTGTAGTGAGCTATGATCGTGCCACGTCACTGCACTCCAGCCAGGGCAACAGAGCGAGACCCCGTTTCTAAAAAAGAAAAGAAAAATACATATATGCAAAAACAAAATAGAAATCATGTCTAAACCTTCCATTCAAAGATAACCACTTAGCACCTTGACAAATATTCTTCCATTTCATTTCTCCTTTGCTTTCTTCGCTTACCAAACGCAGCGTGAGTGTTCTCTCACGCCAGCAGGCATATTTCTAGTTGTGTTTTCAGTTCTCGGGGTGCACATTACTGGAAGCTCCACCCTTAAGATTGGAAGAACCAAGAAGATATCAATACCAGATAAAACCCCAGGGACCACACATCAAAACTGGGAACAAAGATTGAATTTGGAGGTTTGCTCCTCCCTTGGCTTCTGGCAAAGCCTCGTGGTTTATTATGAGATGTGGGTTTTTATGAGTCATCAGAAATGACCGAAGTGGATGGAAGTTGTATTTCAAGGGGCTGCAGCAGCTTTGGCACAGCCGCAGATTCTTTGACATTCCTCCCAGGGAGAGGCGGGCCCGGGCTCCCCCCTCTGAGTGTGAGCAGGCTTGTGACTGCTCTGCCAATAGATAGAGCAGAAGTGACACCATGTGACTTCTCAGGCTGGGTCACAAAAGGCCGTGGGGCTCCCATCTTACTCACAAGACTCTGAGCTGCCATGCCGTAGAGGCCACAGAGAGGCACTCTGGCCAACTGTCCCAACTGAGCCCATCCTTCTGGCCATCACGACCAACCTGCCAGACACATGAATGAAGAGAACATCTCGGAAGGGGATCCTCCAGGCCCTGCCTCCGATGCTGGAGTTGCTCCCAGCTTCGGGGGTTCCAGCTGAAGCCCAGACATCACAGAAAAGAAACCAACCCTTCCAGCTGGGCCCCACCCAAAGTCCTGACTAACAGAACATGATTCTTTTTTTTTTTTTTTTTGATTTGTAATAAATGGTCATTATTTTATGCCGATATGTTCAGGCTGGTTTGTTTCACAGCAAAAGACTACTAGGACAGAATTTGGCACCTAGAAGTGGGGACTGACCTACACAAACTTAGAGCTGAGCTCGGGGATTACAGTGCTGGAATCTGAAGCATCACTACGTACCACGAGACCAAAAATCCCCCAAAGATCATCATGGCCCCACATATCTTCGCCTTCCCTACCTGGCTCTCCAGGTGGTGTGTTTTGCTGTGAAAGAGCATTAAAACATAATTTTCGGCTGGGTGTGGTGGCTCACGCCTGTAATCCTAGCACTCTAGGAGGCCAAGGCAGGAGGATCACTTGAGTTCAGGAGTTTGAGACCAGCGTGAGCAAACGCGAGGCCCCGTCTCTACTGAAAATAGAAAAAAATTAGCCTGGTGTGGTGGCGCTTGTAGTCCCAGCTACTCGGGAGGCTGAGGCAGGAGGATCGCTGGAGCCCAGGAGTTGGAGGCTGCAGTGAGCTGTGACGACGCCACTTCACTCCAGCTGGGGTGACAGAGCAAGACTCTGTCTCAAAAAAAAACTATTGTCCTCATTACTGAGGGAACCAATGGAAGGGTAAAGCTGGCTTAAGAAGCATTTGAGGCCTGAGTATTTATAGGCCCTGAAGAGGAATGTTGGGACAAGAACTCTGGGTGAGACACAACCAGTGAATGCTCTTCAGGGCCGTAAAACTATAACCTTGGGGGTTTCTTTGCTAACAGAAATCAGATTCACCTCTATCAGACAAAAACTTGCAAGTTAACATGTTCACGTCAGAATCTGGGCCCAATTCAAAGATAGTTGAACAAAGGCGCAATTCCCCCAGAGAATTAAACATAAATAACTCCACTGCGGCCTGTTAACGGAGGCTACAGTATGACATTGAAAGGACATTCAGGCGTCCGTCTGTCTGCCTTTTTTCCTATTGAGAGTCCTGGGAGTGGAAACACTCACTACCTTGTCCAGGCATGTCAGACACACATGCGGGACCTCGGCAGCCCTCCGCCAAAGCTGCTCCACTTCCAAAATCCTCAACGTAGATGACAATCTCTGCCCACGATCTCTGCCTCCCCACCTGGGCCACTGTTCTCCTGGAGACCTCAGGCTCCCATGCCACCCGGCTCTCCAAGGCCCCCAGACGTCCCCTGCCTCCATCAGGCACCTCTGACCCCCAAGACCCTCAAGCTTCCCAAAGACCTAATGAAAAATGAATGATTCCAAAAACATACAAAGGTTGCAGATCACTAGAAAAAACCCTGCTATGAATATACATTTTGATGTTTAACATATTCATTTGTTCATTGGCCAATTTCACATCCAAAATATTTCATTACATTGAAAAACCATATGTCAGTTTTGTTGTCTCATTTTGAAGTGACCTACCTAAAGCAGGTACAATGTCTGCAGAGGAGTCAGTGCCAGTTATAAATTAAATGAGCTCCTCGTAGCCAAAAGACTCCCAAAGCAAAATAATAAATATGTTGTCACATCTCTGCAGAGCAAAACACTTTTTTGATGTGGGGCAGGGGGTTCAAGAAGCTTGCAAGTATGTGATATGAGGCCTCCAGGAGTAAGACCCCCTGAAATGGGCCAGCCTCTCCCCACCGCTGTGCCCCCACCCCAGGTTCCCAGCTGCTTATGGCCTCCTGCTCAACAGCTCTCATCTCCCGCCATTTGGCATTTAACCTTGAATTAAATTGGCATTTAACCCTTCAACCCTGAGTAGACACCACTCCTGGGGAATGATGCTAGTGAAAAATGCCCTGCTACAACCCAAGTTTACCCCCTACTTGGAGCCTGGGAGCTGCCTGACAATCCTTTTCCCTGGGAACTGCTAAAACCCAGCGCCTCCCAGGCTGGGCAGAGAGCTAGCCTGTCAAAGAGGGGAGTCGGCGGAAACCACAAGCTAGGTCAGCCAGCTGCCCTTGGTCCAGAGGCTCTTTGCACATCTCATGTGCACGTCAGCTTCTTAAAGTTGCTGAGCAGTTCCCCAGAAAGGGCACCTGCTCAGCCCTGCTTGCCCCAAGCTTACCTGAACAACAGCCTCTTCCTTGGACACCTGATACCATCTGTGTTCAGGGGTGGCTCACCAGGCTGAATGTCCCTTTGTGTTTCCTAGGAGGGAGCCGGGGAGAGGAGAGAGGAGAGAGAGAGGAAGAGGGGTGCAGAGGAGGAAACCCTCTAAGATCCCCTTCACCCTTCTGCAGGAAATAATTAGCCACTGCACTGACAAGGCGCGGTTAGATGCAGTCTACCGTTCTCTGAATGCTCCCCTGGGGTGGGGGGTCTTCATTTGCTGGGCCCCACAGACTGACCCAGGCTGTTCTTTGGAGTCCCTGGAAACTGTAAAGGGCTCTACCCATGGCAGCCAGGGACACAGCCAGGGCCAGCCCATTTCCACACCACCTAGCCCCGATCCTGGCTCCCTCCCCGCCTCTCAGCCAGGACCTGCCTTCTGCCGGCTCCCTCGGGTTCCCTCTGGGCCTCCCATCGCAGGGCCAAGAGGAGATTCATCGCTCTCTGCACAACCTTCCCTTCTGGGTACACCCTTCAGTTGCCTGCCTCCCCTCCTCCCTCACCCCCTCTGCACTGGATCCTGCCTCCCCCTGGAGCTCTCACCCCACCTTCCCTTTCCTTCGCTCCCAAACCCTTAGAAGAAATTTAAAAGGTCTCCACTTAGCTTCCCGTGCCCCCCGGGCCCCCTCCCATTCACACTGCAGCTCCCACTTCCACCCCGTCACCACGGAAACTGCTCCGAAAGGTGACCGCTGACCTTCCAGTTGCCCAGAGTCCTGTGCCAACCCTGCCGCCCTGTCCGCTCTTGGGTGGTCCCCATTTCTGCAGCTGTCCGCCCTCCCCTCCCCGCCACACCCCTCTGATGGTGAGGAGAGCACCTGTGCTCCGCATGCGAGACCCCCCCCCCCCAGCACACCCAGGCCAACGCCCTCCTCCCCTGTGTCCCCCTCCACCTCCTCTGCCACACCGACGGGAAATCCCGGGGTCACAGCAGCCCCCCTCACCGCACCCTCTACCCCACAGCCTGGGCCCCAGCAGCCCTCCCACCGCCTCCTTCGTTCTCCTCACGGTTTTCATGGTCTCTAAACTGGGGTCGCTGCCTTGTTTCTGTCTTCATCTGGTCTTTGAATCCCACCCTAGATATATCCTCCCTAAGGAACATCTGACCTGGACATGTGCTTCCTGAGTTCTTCCTGTGATTCTGTAATGCCTTTGGAACAAGACCCAAGTGTCCAACCCAGGATTCAAACCCATCTTCGCTCTGACCCCATTTTCCTTTCCAACCTGATCCCTGACTGTCCTTCCATGCTGGTCACATACCCCACTCCCTAGACACATCTTCCCCTGGACACCTCAGCCCTCACTCCTGCACTCCCCTCAGCCCTGAATGCCTTTGTCAGTGCTACTGCCCAAACTCCTGCTCATCTACCCATGCCCAGCTCAAACGCCCCTTCTTCCAAAAACCTTTCTTGGATTCTCCCAATTAGAATCCATCTTGGTTTCCCCTGTCCTCCCCAAACTCAATGGTTATGCCCATCATGATCTCTCTAAATCCGTCTTTGTTATAGTCAGTTGTGAATCTGTGTCCCCACGTGAAGTCCTTAACTCCAGGGCTGTGTCTTATTCACCCTGAACACCCCTCAGGCTTCACAATTGTGCTCTGTCTGCAGCAGAACTCAGCAGGGAGTAGACGTCCAGCAGGAGACAGCACCTTCAACGTGGCTGTGGACGTCCCTGCAACAGGCCCAATAAACCAGCCAACTGTCCTGACCATTAAGAAATAACATTAATAAAACTAACTTTCTTACGTTGTTACCAATATATGTTCTATTAAATCATGATCATAAGTAGGTTTCAAAATGACATATGAAGATTAAAAACAGGTTAAATTGATATTAAAACTCAGGATGTTAGTAAGGTTACCAAATCACAGCTTAACCTACACCTGATCTCATCTCGTGCTGTCACTCAACCGTGAACCTTCTCCTGGTCTCTGCTACCTCCCGAGGCAGGGACGCAACCCCAGAAATGTAGTCTTAGCAGAATTTAAAATATCAGCAATGCATAGAAGAGTGGTTAGGAGCAGACCACTGGCTGTCACAGGCCTGTTCCTTAACTTCTCCCTGCCCGCATCTCTAACCTGGGAGAATAGCCAGCTCCACTAAGAGGCTGCTGGAAGGGTCAAGACGGGTATTTAGCACAGTGCACGGTACACAGAAAGAGCTCAGCAATAAACGGCAGTGATGGCGTGATGGCCGTTCCTCTCAACACCCCAGCCCGGCCCTCTCGGAGCTGGCGCAAAGGAGAGACCACAAGATGAACTGTCTCTCGACCGTTAGAGCCAGGCGGGGCCCACCTCCCTGGGAGGGAACAAAGGGATCCTAATCCTACTTGCAAACTCCTGAGTGTATCTTCTCCCCCACAGGACCAAAGAATAAGAATACTTGCTAACTGCAACGGGAAAGCATTCCCTTGCGATAGAGATATTGGCTGTGACCACCTTAACCCAGCAGCAGAACTCAGCGCCGCCCACGGTGGACAGCCAAGCACGTGGGCGTCCAGCGTCTCCACCCAGGAAGCACTCTTGCCCATAGTGTTGAACCTACGTGCAATCAATGCTTTAGACCCAATTTCCAGAAATAAAGGGGAAAGGGGGACACTTGGGGACAATTAGATAAATCCAGAAGGAGGAACAGTCTACAAGACAACTGGCCTAATCTCTTAAAAAAGTCAACATCATGGGGGGAAAAAAGAAGATGCTAGAAGGAACAGAGGAGTGTTCAAGATTAGATGAGCAAAGAAACATAACCATCAAGTGATCCTTAACTGGAATCTTGGTTTAAAAAAAAAAAACTATAAAAGACATTTTGGAGTTGTGGGATTTGAGTATGGAGTGGGTATTAGAAGATATTAGGGAATGACCTCTGATTGTGTGAGATGTGATAAAGGTTTTGTGGCTATGTATTACAGAAAGTTATCCTTATTTTTCTGAATTCCATGGGGAAGAATTCAAGGGTGAGATGTCAGTGTCCGCAACTTATTTTGAAGCACCTCAGGGGAAAAAAAAATATATATATATAGATAGATAGATAGATACACACATTCATATATAAAGTCAATATGACAAAGTGCTAGTAATTATGAGTCTAGGCACTGAACAGGGATATTCACTGCACTAGTCTGGCAATTTTTCCACTTGTTTGAAAAATTTCACAAAAAGATATAAGCATCTGGAGGGGGTAGGGGGAGTTGAGACCCCAGCCCACATTCCACTCTGTGGTCCCCCAGACAGATTCTAATAATCTTCAGTCTCCTTAGAGTGTCATCCCCTGCTCCAAGAGAAAGGGCTCGGCAGCTGCGACAGCCTCAGCTGCCTGGTGTTTGAAGTTGCACCTCAACAGCTTGTCCCTTTGTAGCAGTGGCTATCCCCGACAACTCCCAACGTGTGCAAACTGCCTGAGGACAGACTCGCTTTCAGAAAGAGCTTGCATCTTTCAATAGGGATAATGACATGCTGAGCAATATTTTAAAATCAGAAAGCTTAAGCAGCTTAAGAAATGGTGCAACCGTCTCTCCCTTTCCTTCTCAGAAAGGAAGGTTGAAGCCAGGCAGAAGACAGCAGGGCAAACCCTTCACTTCTAACTTCCCTCTGTCCCCAAGCCTCAGCACTCCATGAGGGAGGGAAGAAGGGCACAATCACAGGTAAGGATGAGGACACAGAGCTGGGTATAGTTGCAGGCTTCAGTGGTGATTGAAGCTTGCAACAAAAAGCAGAGGTTCTGGGGCTCCAGCAGCTGTGAAACTCTAGCCACTTGGAAGCCACTCGCTGTGATAACCTGGTCATGACCTGGAGCCAAGGATGAATGCAGCCCACTAATGTGTCTTAATTTGGTCCTCCACAGCAGTGGTTGTTTAAAAAAAAAAAAAAAAACTTTTAAAATTTAAACATATATAACACGCACATTAAAGTGTACAAATCACTTGTGCAAACTGAACACCATATAACCAGCCCCTAGACCTCTCTCCTGTGTCCCTCCCAGCCACTGTGCCGGCCGAAGGTCAGCATCCTCCTAACTTTTATCACCATAGATTAGTGCTGCCTCTTTTTGAACTTTACATAAATGGAATCACATTCTTTTAGTGCCTGGCTTCTTTCACGCAACATGATGACCGTGAGGTGCTTCTGCGTTGTTACAAATGGTCGCAGCGCACATTTCCCATTGCTATGTGATCCTCCATTGTGGGAATATGCTACAGTTGACTCATCCGTTCTCCTGGTAGTGGGCATTCCAATTTGCGGCTGCTAGAAAATGGTGTTGTGACAAAGCTTCTACCCCATGCCCGCTGGCGAGCATATGTGTGTGTCTCACGGGCATCTACTTAGGAGCGGAATTGCTGGGTCAGCAGATGCACACATGTTCAGCTATAAATTCCTGAGTTAGCTGGCAACATTTAGAATTTGAGAGATTTACTATAAAAATAAGGATTACAGCTCTTCTTTCCAAATGGAAAGATATTGCAACACTGGACCCACATTCCACCTTCATGAGTAGGGGATTTGGGCTCCTCTTTTTGCCAAACCCCACCCAGCCTGCCTTGTGTCCTCCCCCCGGCTCCTGGAGGCATCTTGACTTTGGGATGCTCAGTGGTAAATGATCTGAGTATGCTTTTACTTTCAGTCCATAATGAAAATTACTGAGTTGCCTCAGTTTCCCCAATGAGTCCATTCTGAATGACCCTAGTAGGCTGTGCTCATGTTACTTCCATGGGGTCTGTGGCCTTAAGAGTAATCAAATATCCTTGATGTGGTATGACTGCAGCTGAAATAGCTGAAGGCAGATCAGGGCCCACCAACTGCTATCTGTCCAGCACCTTCTTCTGTTGTCCTTTCCAGCTCCTCTCCCACCCTCCCTCCCCTCCAGCCCTGCAGAAATAGCCTGAGTCACACCCTTATCACCTCCAGCCTGGTCTGATAAATAATCTCTTTCTTCCAGGCTGGCTCCTCTTCCCAACTGACACCAGGATGCCTTTTAATATAACTAAAACAATATAAAATGATATATAGAGAAAAGGAAATTTCCCTTCTATCCCTCCTCCAAGCCCCTCAGTTTCCCTCCCCAGAGGAAACCACAGTTTCTAATTTCTCAACCATTTTTCAGACAAAAACCATCTGCATACATACACGTACAACCCTCTTGTCTATTTTTGCACCAGTTGGTGCGCACAGTGTGATCTGTTCTGCACCTTGTGTTTTCTGCGTCTTGCCGGGCTCTCCATGGCAGTGTGTAGAGATTCCCCCAATTCTTTATGGCAGCTGCAGAGCTTTCTTTTGCCTTTACAGCCATCATTTATTTAACCGGCCCCTTAATGAGGGATATGTTGGTCATTTCCAATCCACTACTATCACAAACAAGGCTATAATGGGTATCTTTATACACCTGTCTTTGCACACATGAGCAAGTATATCTGCAAAGTAAATTCCTAGACCTGTGACTGTAGGTGAGAAGACATCTGCATTTCTTGTCTTGATCAATAACGCCAAATTGCCCTTCAAAAGGATTGCACCAATTCATACTGCCTCCAGCCATATCTGAGCAGCTAAAGTGAGCTCTTGAAAATGCATATCTGATTTAAAGCACCCATGCCCAATGCTGGCCACAGGCCTGAATCACCTGAGGAGATTTCAAAGCAATCCTAGAGATGGGGTCCCAAACCCCAAGGTTCTGATAGAATTGATCTAGATGTGGCCTAGTCATTGGAGATTTTTTAAAGCTCCCCAGGTGATTCTACAATGTTCCAGGGTAGAGAACCACAGCTTTAAATTCACCAATGGCTCCCCATGCCTGTCACCCACCGCATAAAGTCCACACTCCTCAGCAAAGTTTAGATGGCCTGTCATTTTTTGGTTCCCACCTGCCTCTCTGCCTTTCTTCCTGGTAGTCACCACATCATGCCAAACTGTCTGGTCATGCTGAATCCCTGTCGGTTTCCCAGAAGCACAGTGTTCTCTAGCCTACCTGCCTTGGCCCCAACTGCCCCTTCTGCCAGCACCTGCTTCTTCACCTTGCTAGCTGCTGCTCGCTCATCAAGGTTTAACCAGGGGTCCCACCTGTGAGAGCCCTTCCCTGACCTTGATGGGGAGCTGCACATGCAGGGATGCACTAAGCCAATTTGGACGGGCTTGCAAGAGCCAGTCCTCAGCACCCCTTCCCAACTCTATGTTCAGAGATGTTATGTTGTTAGCCAGAAACTGGTCATGGCCAGGGTATTCACACCACAGTAATCGGCAAACACCACATAGCAGGAACTACCCCCCCGCCCCCCCCCCGGCCCCAAAATCCAACTGTTATGAATTAACATCACATCACTGATCTGAGGTTCCTCTGCACACTCATGGCAACCTGGGAGTCTGTCTACTGCAGCCTGCTCATGCTCTGTTACCAGGAGCCTTTGAGCTCTTGTAATAATAACCGTGATGATGATGAAAACAATAATGCTTAACCCTTGTTGAGTGTTCACCATGTGCCGAGCACTGAAATGAGTGCTTTACACGCATTAACTCATTCGCTCCTTACAATAACCCTGTGAGGACTACCATCACCCTGACTGTCCTGGGGCACAGGCAACTTGTCTGAGGTCACACAGCTAGCTAGCTGCTGCAGAGCAACACAGCCCCAACAGAGTAGATGCTTAATAAATGTCTGTCACATGAAGGGAGGGATCCTAACTTCTGGAAGCAGGTGCTGGGAAGCCTGCAAGGCGGGACCTTCTCAGCAAATTAATACAAACACCCTGCTCCCTCCACCAAGCAGGGCTTGCATTAATTTGCCACAGCTGTTATAACAAACACCACAAGCTTACTGGCTTAAAACAATACAAACGTCCTATCTTACAGTTCTGGAGGCCACGAGGCTGAAATGGATCTCTTGGGGCTAAAATCAAGATGTCATCAGGGCTGCATTCCTTTCTGGAGGCTTTAGGGGGAAATCTATTCATTGCCTTTTCCAGCTTCTAGAGGCCACCGGCATCCCCTGGCTCACGGCCCCTTCCTCCTTCTTCAAAGCCAGCAATCACTGGCTGAGCGCTTCTCACATCACATCACATCCCTCTGACTCTCTCTTCTGCCTCTCTCTTCCACGTTTAAGGACCCATGAGTACATTGGGCCCACCTGGTGAATTCAGGATACTCTTCCTACTTAAGTTCAGCTAATCAGCAACCTCAATTCCCCTTGGCCATGTAAAGTCACATATGCACAGGTTCTAGGGATCAGGACATGGACATCTTTGGGAGGCCATTATTCTGCCTACCACAAGGCTCCTCCTTTTCTTGCTCTATTTTGTGGGAGGAAGACAACTCCCTCTTCCGAAGGACACTTCGAGAAGGAGCCAGGCCTTAATGACACCTGAATAAGAGGGTAACAGCTAGATGTGATCACATCAACCAATTGTGGGACTTGGGTTCCTCCTTCCACCAAAACAGTACAGAGAGATATACTCAGACCAATACTGAGGACGGTGACGACGATGATGAGGATATGATGGCAGCTGACACGTCAGGCAGACCAGGGCAGTGTTCCACGGGCTTTGCAGAAATTAACTCACTTAATACGAGGTAGGTACGATCGTCAGCACCACCTTGCCCACGAGGAAGCTCAGGCTCAGAAAGGCCCACACCTTGCCCCAGGTGACCTTCTAAGTGGCAGAGCCGGAGCGTGGACTCGGGCAGCCCCCTCCAGCGTCCTCCTGCGGGCCGCTGCGCTCTGCAGCCGGGCACTAACCACAGGTCTTGCGGCACACAGAGCAGAACCTTCTCAAGCAAGCTCTGCCAAAAAAGGGGGCCGCGGCGCGAGGAAGCGCAGACCCAGGGACCGGACGTCAGAAGACAGGGCTCCACTGCACATCAGGCCGCGCAGAGCCAGGCTCGGGCAGCCCCTGTCCCCACCGCCGCAGGGCCCCGTCCGCTCCTCTTCCTCCTGGCGCACGGCCCAGGCCAGCCCCCAGCCCCGCTCCGCGGCCACCGCACACGGCAGCGCCCACCACGCACCGCCGCGGGCTTTGGTCCGACGTCTGGGAGAGAGAGAGCAGGTTTGATTGGTTCATCCCAGCCTATGGGTGGCGCCCTCTTGGGTCAGGTGTCCTTCCTTTGTCTGATTGGACAAAGGATAGCTTGGCCCTAGCTGATTGGCTGCGGCCAGGAGGCCGGGGGATGGGTATATAAACGGGGTGCGTGGTGGGCGGAATGACGCCCCCCCACCCCCGCAAAGTGCCCGTGCACCCTGCAAACATGTTACCTTACGTGGCAAAAGGCACCTTGCAGTTGAGGTTAAGGAGCTTAAAGTGGGGGACTATCCCGGACTATGCAGCGGCCCGCTGTAATCGCAGGGGTTCTTACAAGGGAAAGGGAGGCGGGAAGAGGAGCCGCGAGCGTAGCAGCGGGGGTAGCACTGACACGGTCGCTGGCCTGGGAGAGGGAGGGAGGGGCCCCGGGCCAAGGGACGCAGGTGGCCTCTAGCAGCCGGAAAAGGCAAGCAAACAGGTTCTCCTCTGGAGCCTAAGAAACGCGGCCCTGCCAACACCTTGACGTTATCCGTACGAGACCCCCTCCAGACTTCTGGCTTCCAGAACTGTGGGGTGATAAATTTGTGTTATCTTAAGCTGCTGTGTTTGTGTTGTTTGTTCCAGCAACCATAGGAAACTCATACGTGGTCACTGTGGCCCATCCCCTTATCAGAAAAATGTGGCAGGAGTCAGCCTTCAGAAGGGGGGGGGTCATTTCCACATTCGTCTAGTGTCCCAGACTTCCAGGATGCGGGAAAGGGATGGGAAGTGGGTTACCTTGCCTGGTTAGCCGAGGTCAAGTGTACACACAAGGGAGGGCCACTGGGGACAAGAAGACGGCATGGAGCTAAAAGGTGACTGGGACTTTACCAACGCCCTGGGGAAGGACTCAGTGATGCCCTGGGGAAGGGGCTGAAGCTGCTGGACACCAGGCTGAGTGAAAGGTCCTACAACCTGGGCAAAGTGACAACGCTGACAGAGGCATTGAGCTGGGGAAAGAGCACTGCCACTGACGAACTGGCTGTGAGGCTCAGGCAATGTGCTCCCTCCTCTGGGTCTCAGTTCCCCTATAGGCAAAATGAGAGGCTTGTACTATATCAGTAGATCAACTTTTCTTTTAAAAAAGTTTTCTAAACAGCAGACTCCTGTCTTCACATTAAATCTGTGTAATTTGGAAGAAAGTTGTTAATATAGTAATCATAATAATAGCAAGCATTTGAATGAGACTCACTTTGTGCCAGGCACTCTTCCAAGTGCTTTATCAATGTAAATTGATTGTTCAATACTCACGAGAAATCAGTAGATAAGCGCTATAATCTTTGTGTCACAGACGAGGAATTTGAGGTACAGAGAGGTCAAGAAACTTGGTCAAGGTCACCCAGCAGAGAAGTGGTAAATTTTTATTTGAACCCATGCATTCTGGATCCAGAGAGAACAGATAGGCAGGTGGGTAGGTTGGGGGAGATTTATCCAGATAGGCTAAGTCAAGGTAAATACTAAAGAGCCAGGGGAGGTGGGGGGAGGGAGAGGAATGGGGAACAGCATGAACTGGGAAGATAATTTTGGAGTCTGGTCTGTGAGAACCACTGGAGCAGCCACGGAGTCTGAAAGAAGTCGGAGCCAGGGGGAGGGGGCAGAGCGTCTCCATCACTAACAGGTGCTCTGGAGTCTTGAGCGGGCTGTGTGTGGAGACTGGGCCATGTCATCCCACAGCATTTACTGGGGTGACACTTACAGTCTCACTGTGGAGAACTGATCAGAACTGCCATGGTCAAGGCAGAGGTAGCAGCCTTAGCGTCTCAGCCTCTTGTCCTCCCCTTTGTCACCACCCCAGACTAGGCCCCACAATCATTTCTGCAGAGCCCTGCAGTTTCAAGCAATACCATTTGAAGACCACTACCCTAGATGACCTCCATTCAGTCGGTTCCCTGTGTCTGCCTGGATTCGTCTCCACTGCCAAGGCCACTGAGGCCAGTAGTGCCCAGCGCCAGGTAGGGGCTGTGGAGGGCTTGACCTCTCATCTCCTTCACTCCTGGACCCTCGCATCAGAACTTGAGTCTCTGTTAAGTGAGAATTCCAACCTCACTCGGATTGTAACCAGCAAGGTGACCTTGAGCAAGCCTCTTCTCAGACCTCCAGGGCCTCGACAGTGACATGGAGTTATGAAGATAGCTTACCTTCAGAAGCCAAGAGACCGGGCTTCAAAACCTCTTAAGAAAATTAAGAAGAGCCAATGTGTAGTGAGCACCTACATTAGAAGATGGTTTTGCAATTTCAGCCATCACTGGTTTGACTGTCCTCATTTGACCAGTGAGAAAACTGAGGCCCAGAGAGGTGAAGTGACTGACCAAGGTCACACAGCATGGCAGTGCAGAACTGAAGCTAACACCCAGGCCCTTGGCCATTGCTTCTTCCTCTCATCCTGACCATACAACCAAACCCACAATAGGAGCTTGCTCTTAGGGTTCTGATTTGACCCTCCCTGAATCCCCTCTCATTCCTATATGTTTTATAAACAAGAAAATTGAGGCTCAGAGGCACTAACTCACCTGCCCAAGGTCACCCAGCCTTTCCCATGGGAGCCAGGGAGCCAAGTGTGTGTGAATCCCAAACTTGCTCACACCTCTTCCTATGCCTACTCCGTAATGCAGCCTCCTAAGTTCCCACCCAGGACTCAGAGGCTGGGCTTCTGTCTGAACCTGTCCCAGGCCTGGGCTGGTGAAAAGCAGGAAAAAGTTCCTCCTGCTGCCTCAGCCTGAGCACCTCACCATCAGCAGCACACCCAGAGGAGCCTCCAGGGTGCCTGGGGACAGGTAGCTGCAGATGCCCCCGGCCCCCAGTTGCCCTCTGCCCCTCCCGAGTTGTGCTCCTCCCTGACAGGGGAGGGAGGGCAGCTCCCCTTGCCTTCCAGGCGGTTGGCAGAGCAGTGGCTGCTGCTGTTCCTGCCTGCTGCTGGCTGATGGAGAGATTATTTCTAAGCCCTTCCCATTCTCCCCCTCCCTTCTCTTGCAGGACCACACTGACTGTCCCTGTGGGACTTGAAGTGCAGAGTCCACTGCTGAAGCAGGACAGCTGGCCCAGCTCCCTCCTGGCAAGAATCCCCAGACCCTCACCTCTCGCAAGAAAAGGGGCTTCTGGGTCCTTTAAAAAACCCCACCCCACTCCCCCAGGGCTCTCCGGCAGCTGCTGGAGAGAGAGATGCAGAATGAATGAACTTCTGGTTTCTGGAGGAGGCACAGAAAGAAAGATTGGGAACTAACTCTGCCAGAAACTGCTGTGTTTGGGGGTTTTTTCCTTCCCCTTCATCTCCACCACAAACCTGTCTCTTTCCTGGGCACCGAGACATGGGCTCCACTTGCCCGACAGAAAAGCAGCTGCAAACAGCCTCCCTGAGACAAGAGGGTGAGTTAAACTTCAGGGGAAGAAGTTGGTGCTTGCTGCAGGGGCAGGGGCTTGCAGGAATGGGCAGAGGCTGGTAAACATGCTTAGCAAAGGTGCGTTTTGAGTGAATTCTTTTTCCGTGCTCTGGAAGGAGCTTTGTCTGCCAGCTGTTTGGAGAGTGGTAGATTGCAAAATTGGGTTTCTTCAGTGAAAGGCAAAAGGGTAGTTTTGGGGTTCTGGAAAGAGCCCCAGGCTGGGAGATAGAGTCTTGGGTTGGATTTGGATTTGCTGTGTGACCTTGGACAAGTCACTTCAGCTCTCTGGATCTTTCTTTTTGCACTTGGTAGATAAGAAAGCTTGGGAAGGGATCCCTGGATTTCAAAATACTCTTCTCTCTGCAGGCTGCTCATTCTCCTCTGGCCATACATTGTGCACAAAGTAATACATGCAGAATAACAGAATGTTGTGTGGGGAGCAAGTGTGAAATAGGCTGTGATTCACTCTTTGCTATCCACTGGAATCCAACTGGCTCTGAAATTGAGAGGAACTTTTATTTCCATTCAGCTGCCAAGTTTTTCTCTTGATTGGGGTGCATCTTGAAATGTAAGGTTATAGATGCTTTGGAAACAGTTTTGACTAGAATGAATAGCATAAGGAATGGTTGCAGGAGCTGAGGATGAGAAATGTTTTGGAAGTGATTTTTAAAATATACGAATGAGCTAAATCTAAAACGCTTATCCTAAGTGCCCTAAATAGGTCTGAAATGGAGAGAGCATTAGAGGCCCCTCCGTTCTGCAGTTAAAAGACCAAGGCCCAGAGACGGGGAGTAACTGGCTCAAGGTCACACAGCAAGGGTGGCTGAGGCAAGCAGTGAACACAGAGGAGCACTGTCACTGAAAGCATGAGATGCTCCTCCCCCTCCTAGCAAAGTCCTCCCAATGAGAAAGCAAACAAGAAGGGGTAAGCAAAAGGTGTGGAACCCCCCCCGAGAGTTAGATGCTGTGCCAAGCACAGTCACATTCCTGGTCTTCTTGAATCTTCAGTAACTGGCCCTCACCAAGCTTTCCTGGATGTCAGGTGCTTTGTAAACAGCGGGCAAGATACTCAATCTTGCTGTGCCTCAGTCTCTTCATCTATAAGGTGGAGATACTAATGTCTACCTCATGAGGTTGTTGAGATGAGTTAATTGGGGGAAGCTGGCACATCAGAAGCATCTAGAAGTGTTATCCACAGACAGTGTATGTATATTACTGCATGTAACTCTCACCGTGCCCTATGATGTGGGCACTGAAACTGCCCTAGTCATACATGCAAAGCAAAGGGCTCAGAGAGACTGAGTAACCCACCTGTGGTGGCAGTCCACAAGGGATTGGAACCTGGCAGTGAACTTGAGAGCCTACACTCTTTTGAAAAAAATTTTTTTTATTTGTATATATTCATGGGGTACAACTGCATTTTGCTACGTTGATATATTGCATTGTGGTGACATCAGGGAGAAACTTCACGCTTCAGCTCTATTATTACCACCTGTACCTTGCAAAGTTGGTATGAGTCTTTTCATTTGATTAAATGATCCTGAGATCAGAGAGGTTAAGCCACATGCCCAAGACCACACAGCCTTGGAGTAGCACAGCTCTGACTTGCCTGCTTCAGGACCAAATTACTCAAATCCCAACCCATGCCATGCTCGTTCCAGAGAGATTTTTTCTGAGATATAAGTACATGCTCCACAGGAGGAGGGTTTTGTTCATTGATGTATCCCAAGCACATAGTAGATGCCCAATAAATCCATGTTGAATGAATGGTTACAAGAATGAATGATGCAGATGCAGTTGCAAGAAAGCACATGTAGGAACATCTACATTAGCGAGATCTAGGACTGCCCTGAGGCTGATTTCCCCTCTATTTTCTTGCCCTTTTCCCTTTGGGTGTCAGACGGGTAGACCCACTACTGGGCGGGACGTCTTCCGCGATGCCCACGCCTTCCAGACACAGGGGCCTGCGTCCCGGACACCATCACCTTGGTTCCTGCAGCCCTTTGAGTCAGCTCTTGCCTGGCCCCGCGGAAACGCCGTCCATCAAGGGCCTTTACTACCGCAGGGTCCGGAAGGTGGGCGCCCTGGACGCCTCCCCAGCGACCGACCTGAAGAAGGAGATCCTGGTCAACGTGGGGGGCAGGAGGTACCTCCTCCCCTGGAGCACGCTGGACGAGTTCCCGCTGAGCCGCCTGAGCAAGCTCAGGCTCTGCCGCAGCTACGAGGAGATCACGCAGCTCTGTGACGATTACGACGAGGACAACCAGGAGTTCTTCTTCGACAGGAGCCCCAGTGCCTTTGGGGTGATCGCGAGCTTCCTGGCGGCCGGGAAGCTGGTGCTCCTGCAGGAGATGTGCGCGCTGTCTTTCCAGGAGGAGCTGACCTACTGGGGCATCGAGGAAGCCCACCTGGAGAAGTGCTGCCTGCGCAAGCTGCTCAAGAGGCTGGAGGAACTGGCCGAGCTGCGCAGGGCCGAGGCGCTGCAGCGGCGGGGGGAGGCCTGCATCCCGGCCGTGCACACCTCCCGCTGGGGCCTCTGCATGCACCGGCTGCGCGAGATGGTGGAAAACCCGCAGTCCGGGCTGCCCGGGAAGGTCTTTGCATGCCTCTCCATCCTCTTCGTGGCCACCACGGCCGTCAGCCTGTGCGTCAGCACCATGCCCGATCTCAGGGCCGAGGAGGACAAGGTGAGTGGCCCCTGATCGGGGCCCACCGCTCCATCGTGCATGCGGCCCAGGCCCCAGATGTCTTCTTAGGGGCCCACGAACATGTTTTCATTTCTTAAAATTAGAAGAAAATAATGACTATTATCCAGCATGGATTATATTCATTTTTAGACCAACACAGTCATAAAAGATAATTTTTAATGTTTGGTTTAGAGGCCCACAAAGGCAAAAGTGCTTAGGGCCCACGAAAGTCATTCCATGCCCTGGCTGTGATAGTGAACCCTGGATATTGACAAAGCCACCCCTGATCCCAGTGCGCCAGACAGACCCAGCCTCGCCTCTCCCTGCTCTGTTACTGCGGGCAAATCACTTCACCTCTCTGAGCCTCAGTTTCCTTCTCTGTAAAATGGGTAACATTGCTACAAAGACTGACACATTCAGTGGGCTCAACATGCATTTGAGCAACTTCTTTGTGCCGAGCACTAGGCAAGGCCAAAAATCCCTGCCTTCTCGAGCTGACATTGCCTTGGGCATCCCAGCCCCGTTTTCAGATTAAGAAACTGAGGCACAGGACGTTTAGCCTCCTCGGGGTTACACAGTAAAGATGCTGATCATGGCGACGATTCTCGGCCTCAGTTTCCCTGCAGTGCTGAGTCTCTCAGCCAGACTCACTGGACGGAAACTCAGAGAGAAGTGGATTTGTATGTGACCCCGTCCCAGGAGGCCAGAGCAAAGGGTTGCACTTGTCCACTCCTGCAGGCTCTTTCCAGGGAGTTGTGGGACCCCGGGACCACCCACTCCCCAACCAGATGGTCTGAGAGGTGAAAGGACACAGCATTTTGTTGGGAGGGTCATGAGAGCTTCAAATAGAGAACTGGATTGTTTCCTAATTTAAAATGTTGCTGTCTCTGCACTATACTCCTCCAGGGCTCCCCTCACCTCAGCGTACAGAGCTTGCATCACGGTAGACAGAGAGCCGACAGACAAAACACGTGTAAAACAGCACACACTGGACACGGCCCGTAACAGCTGCCGGTTCACCTCAGGCCCCTTCCCTTAAAGATATACCCCGGGGCAAGACAGTAGCATCAGAGAACTTTCCAGACAGAAAGGACTTAGATGGAGAACCAGCCCGTGCCTCACACACAGTAGGCTCTCAATAAATATTTGTTGAGTAAAATGTGTCTTGTCCAACCTATAAGTGCTTTGTCCTAAAAAAAAACCCAAAAAACCCAAAATATTGGGACTTTCAAACAGCTTGTTTTCCCATGGAGAAGACTATAGGCATTTTCTCATTCTTTTTAGCACAAAAGCATGTGATTGAAGAGCCTGCTTATTCACAGAAATATTTACCCATGGATTCTGCAGTGAAAAGATTAAGCCAAAATAAATGACCCACTCCTTAAGGTGCCCCTGGTCCCACTTGCTAAAGAAAGACCCCCGGGTGTCCACAGCCTGTTCCTCTTAGAGATTGCCGGAGAGGCAGGGAATTGTATAGGGGCCAGGGGGGATTTACACTGCGCAAAGGGCCAAGGTCTTTTCTAAACCTAATGCTTTGAAAATTACGAAGGGTATGAACCCAGGCCTGGCTTAACGGTGACCCGGGAAATCAAATTAGAGTGGGAGACGGGCCTGCAGAACTGGGCAGCCCAAAGTTTGAGCCGAGGAATCAGCAGCTGTGTCTCCTCCTGGGATAAGAGGGATTTATGCCCATGCTCAGCCGCAAGATCTTTATGCTTTCTCCCTAATGAAACCACCTCTGCGTGTGCCCAAGACAGACGGAGAGGTGCAGCCCCAAGCGTGTCTGTTTTCCTATTTAGATAATAATTCAGACAGCCAGGGAGGCTGAGGATGGGGTAGTCTTGACCGTGGCCTTACATTTACATAAAAAGACAATGTGCTCTGCCCAGTATTCCGTATTTGCCCTCAGGGGACGTCAGTCTGGGAGCAGCCGCTAATGCTGGCCAGCTGCTTCTGGGGACAGGCCATGCCCGTGGGGTGTGGGGGCCATGTCGTCCCAAGTGGCTGTGACAGCATTGGTGCAGATGAGTTGATGCCACAGGGCGGGGGTTGGGGGTATATATAACCCACAGAATTCCTCTATCAGAAACGGAGCTTGCAGGCTTAGAATATACTCAAAAAAAGCAGTTTTCCATTTCCTTTTTCTAACTTCTCACAGCAATGTCCTTGGAGTAAACTTGACGGTGGGAAAAACGTCTGTGCCTAAGATTGCAAATTAACATGGAGGAGGGAGGAGGCCTGTGGACAGGAAGGGCCAAGCCAAATGCCAAGCACCTCGAAGAAGCATGCGAACTTGAAAGCCCCGTATTCCTTGGGGGTTCATCCCCATCGTGAGGCTGGCACCTGACACCACGGGCTGACTTAATCCTTACAGCGGTATTGGGAAGTGACTACTACTGCTACCCCCATTTTACAGATGAGGAAACTGAGGCTTGGGGAAGTTTCATCACTTTCCTAAGCTCACAGTTAGTAAGTAGCAGAGCCAGGATTTTTTTTTCTTTTTTTATTTATTTATTTATTTTTTTCTTATTTTTTTTTTTAATTTATTTTTTTAATTTCAGAATATCATGGGGGTACAACACTTTGGCCATACACATTGCCCCTGTTCTGCCCGTGTCAGAGCCACAATCGTGGTCGTCTCCCAAACTGTGCTCCCCACATCCATTCAGTGAGAGTTTTTCCCATCCCTTCCACCCCCCTCCCGCCCGCCCGCCCTCAGATGAATGTTATTGCCCTGTGTGATGTAAGTGTTCATCAGTTAGTACCAGTTTGATGGTGAGTGTCAGTGGTGCTTGTTTTTCCAATCCTGTGACACTTCCAGAGCCAGGATTTGAACTCACCTCTGATTGGCTCTAAAACCCAAACCCCCACCCCCGCCGCCCCGACCACAAGACATCAACACTGTCTTTCAATTCCGGGTGGCTCCAGCTCTGGTTGAGACCCCGGGCCTCGGTGGCGCTTCATGTTTCTGAGGCAGCCGGACTTTGTAAAGCACTTCTCTGTCCAGCGTGATAGTGCAGAGGGCAGACGCCCCGGGCTTGACCCTCGGCTTTACCCCTTACTAACCCAGTGATGTCAGGAAAATCCCTTAACTTCCCTGAGCCTCGGTTTGCTCATCTGTGAAATGGGGTGCTATTAGCACTTTCCTCAAGGGCTCGTGGTGAGGATGACATGAGTGACTCATAAAGCAGCGGGGACAATGCTGGCACACAGAGGTGCTCGCCACCGGTGAGCCGTTGCCACCGCCATCATTCACGGACTGCCTCCCGCGTGCTTCTAGGTGCTGGGGATGAGACAAGCCTCACCTGCTCGGGCTTTATATTCGGAGCACCCATTTTTAAATTGAGTTGACCTTCACATAACATAAAATTGACCGTCTTAAAGTGAACAACTCAGTGGCATTTAGTACCTTCACAATGTTCTGTAGCCACCACCTCTATCTAGTTCCAAACCTTTTTCTCATCACGCCTGAATAAAATCCTGTGCCCATTAAGCAGTCTCTCCCCGCTCCCCTCCCCCCAGCCCCTGGCGACCACCAATCTGCTTCTGACTCTGTGAATTTATCTATTCCAGACATTTCATATAAATGGGGTTGTGTGACACGTAGCCCTCTGTGTCTGGCTCCTGTCACTCAGCATAGTGTCTTCCAGGTCTATCCGTGTTGTAGCACAGAACGGTGCTCCGTTCCTCTTTACGGCTGAGAAATAGCCCCCTGTGTGTATATGCCTCCATTTGTTTATCCGTTTACCTTTGATGGCCTGCCCCATTTTACAGCTGAAGGTACCAAGGCACACCACAAAGACCCCACCGCCAGGCAACAGGATGGGCCTGAGACCTGAGGCCAGGATTCTGTTGCCACGGCTCCCGCTCACGCCCCTTCAATAGGCAGGATCAGAATCTAGCCCCGACCCCCCAGGGCAGGTCGCGTTACCTGCTGGACTCCAGTCTCCTGATTGTGAAGTGAAGAGCTGGACTCCCTGGTCCCTGGCATCCTCCCACTCTGGGCACCTGCAGCCTCCTGTCCTGGTCTCTTTGCTGCAGTTGCCAGGGTCTTTGTTTTCCTCTGCCTTCGTGCCCACCCTGCCGTTCATCCCTCCTGCCCTTTCCACGTGGCCGTGGTGCCTTTCCCTCCCTGCGGGGGAGGCTGAACGCCACTGGCCAGCTGCAGTTGAACCTCTTTCTTCTTCTTCACTGCTACTGAGACATCCTAACCACTGTGGACAGTATCGTGTCATGGAAAGAGGCCAGAACCTTTAATTTGCCAGTCCTGGGTCGAATCCCAACTCTGCTGCTACCTGGCTCTGCCCTTGGATGCATCCCTTCAATTCCTTGTGCTTGTTTCCCCACCTATAAAGGAGGATGATAATAACACGTGCTCAGAGGGCCACGGTGAGGACCGAGTGGGAGCCTGTTTACCAGGTGCAGCACAGAGTGGACACTCACTGTCCCTCCCACCCCCAGGGCCTCAGCTCAAACCCCTTCGCCTGCTCAGCTGCTTTGCTCACCAGCCTCTGTCTCTGACTCCATCCAACCTGAACAGCAGTGGCCAAGGCAGCGGTCAGCCAGCTCAAACGTCTTCTCCACCCACATCCAGCACCTGCCCTCATTCTTCCCTCGCTCCGGCACTCAGCACGTCTTTCCTGAGGGCCTGCTCTGTGCCAGAGACCCTGCTCTGCGCGAGAAGCACAGGCACAAACCACTCTCTGCACCAGCCCTGCCAGCCCCCCCTCGCTTCTACTCCCACCTTAGATTCTACCCCTGCCCCCAAGTGTTGTTTGGGGCTTTCAGAGACGTCACCAAAGGGACATGCACACCCTATTGCAGGCGTGTCCACTGCAGAACTGTGGTGGGGTCAGGGGTGGGACCTTTGGTTCTTGCTTTCTCTCAAACCTGTATAGAAGTTTCTACATCCCGCTAAGATGGAGAGCTGCAGAAGGAAGATTTTTAAAAGACCAGGCAGGACTCACGGGCCCCCGCCCCAGGAGCAAGGCCCTCCTTGTGCCATGCAGACACAGCTCACCTTCTGGGCTGCAGTTCCCACCTCCCTGCCTCCCCACCCTTTAATAAGAAGCCTTCTGCTGGAGCCAGCTTCTTCTACCCCCTCTGGTCCTTTCCTGGATCACGAATCAGCGTCGGAAAGGACTGCTCTGTTCTCTGTGGTTTCTCTGTGTTCATTGACATTTGGTATTTGCTGTAGTGAATTCCTCCTATCCTGGTTTTGTTGTTTTTTGGGGTTTTTTTCCCCCAGCTGAGTCTCCCTATGTCCGGGCCAAAAAGAAACCCTCTTTCCTGGACTGGTCCCACCTATCCTGATGCTGTTCTCACTGTTCCCTCTGCCCCATCACACCCCCTCGTTTCCATGGGTCTGACTCCCAGCCCTCTCCGAGGCTGGCACAAATGCCACCACCCAGACTCATGCATGAGCCCTTCAGGAAGGGCCCCCCTGCCCGGGCAGGCCTGTGCTAGGAGCTGGAGGTCCTGAAGGTGACCACTGAGGGGATACCGGCACAGAGGCGATGGGACGTACCCTGCCCTCAGTGTAGGACAACCACCATGAGATACGCATTAGACCCCTGTGGGGCACCCGGCCCTGTGCTAGTCATTTCCCCGTTTCCTGATCTAATCCTCACCGCAGCCCCTGAGGCAGGAGCCTGGGAGAGGAGTGAGTCAGCACATCCAGGTCCCGGGACAGTCTCAGAGGAAACAGCCGGGGCCTGAGGCCAGGGCAGGAGGCCCACGTAGCAAATTCACAGCAGCAGGGAGGAGAGGGAGGGAGGACTGAGCTGCCCAGAGGAGCAGTGGGGACAGCACTGGGCTGAAGAACTGCTGCAGATGTGAGAAGGGCCATGTCCAGATGGGGGATGCAGGGGGGCTGTGAAGGACAGGGGGCCAGGATGTCTCCAAGGTCAAGACTGCCAGCCCCAAGCGCCTCCTGGCTGGAGCTTCCAGAACTGGCCCTCGCTGCACCTGCAGCCATCTGCCCAGCAGCCTGTCCAAACAGACCCCCGGGGCAGCGGCTATGCCCTGAAAGCCCGGCTCTGGCTGTGGGGAAGGGTCTGGGCAGGGCTGCAGAACCCCACTCACTGCCTTACCTGGCACTATTTGGCCAGCTCAGGCTCGGACCCTGAATTCTATTTCATAAAGATATATTTCACATCGGATACCCTTTGAAGGTGCACAATTCAGTGGTTTTTGGTGTATTCGTGATTGTTCAACCATCACCCCTATCTTACTCCCACACCCATTAGCAGTCCCCCCCATTTCCCCTCCCAGCCCCTGGCAACCACTCATCTGCTTTCTGCCTCTGTGGATTCGCCTGCTCTGGACAGTTCACGTACGTGGAATCGCACAGTATGTGGTTTTGTGTCTGGCTTCTTTCACTCAGCATAGTGCGCTCCGGGCTCACGCAGGTTGTAGTACGCGTCAGCATCCCGTTGCGTGGATGTGCCACGCTCACTTATTCACTCATTGGCTGATGGGCTTTCAGGCTGTTTCCACTCTGGGGCTACCATGAGTAATGCTGTGTACAAGAGTGGAATTGCTGGGACAGTCACTCTGCGCTTAACCCTTGAGGAAGTGCCGGCTGTCTTCCGCAGAACTGCACCATTTTACACGGAATTTCTCCACGATCTCACCAACGCTTGCGATTGCCTGTCTTTGTCATTTGAGCCGTCCTAGCGGATGGGAAGTCCTGTCTTATCGCAGTTTTGATTTTCTTTAATTTTTATTTTTTAACTTTTCATTATTTCAGACATTTGCAAAGTAAACAGAATAACATAATGAACCCCAAGTACTCACAACTCAGCTCCAACAATGGTCAATATTTTGCCATTCTGTCTCCTCTCTCTCTCTCTCCATCCCAAATCACTTATTATCATTTGTTATCATTTCTATTTTACAGTTTTACAGGTAAAATGTACATACCTCGAAATGCACGAATCTCAGCTGTACAATTTGACAAATGGATACACCCGTGCAACTCTCACTCCTGTTAATACAGAACATTTCCACAACCCCTGACAACTCCATCGTGGCCGTTCACAGTGAGTCCCTACCCCACCCAGGGGCAGCAGCTGCGGTGATGATTTTGTGCACCGTAGACGAGTTTGCCTGTCCTCAGGCTTCCCACAGATGGAAACCTACGGTGCATGTTCTGTTGCAGCCGGCTTGTTTTCTCCACATGTGGTCTGTGAGATTCGTCCGTGTTGTTCCACCGTTCACGCCTCCGGCCTTCTCCGGGCCGGCTTTCCTTCTTCTTCATTGCAGGAAGGAATCCGAGCACACCTCACTCCACAGGTGACAGGGCCCACGAACAGGGTGACCAACCATCCGGTTTGCCCAGGACTGACGGACTTCCCAGGACCTGGAACTTTCTGTGCTTAAACCCAGAAAGTTCTGGGCAAACCAGGATGAGTTGTTTGCCCTCCTTACAAAATACACCTAGAAACTTCCACAGAGGGGGAAAGAATAACATTTTTCTTTTCTTCCTTTCCCTTTTTATTCATTTATTTACTTATTTTTCAAATATTGGCTGGGCTGGGAATGACTTCCTCATTGAGCTCCACAAATTTCCCCCTGACCTCAAGTCTGGCCACAGATGCGGTCAATCTTCAGGAACCAGTGAAGGAGGCTGGTTTAAGGATGCAGAGCAGAGCCCTATGCAGGTGGAGTGACTCGGCAGAGCAGGGCCCTTGCTGCAGTGCAGGGAGGTGGCCAAGAGGCCAGGCTGCAGGGGGAGGAGCTGGTGTGCATGGCTTGAATATCCAAACACCGCACCAGAGGCAGGGGGAGAACCCAACAGAGCTTTCTGGGCCCCTCAGGAGTCACCTTCCTGAGCTGTGGGGAAATTGGTTTGGAAAAGTTATTCCCAGGCTACAAGTCTGTTAAGGCCAGGGAAAAATTTCCAGAACGTCAACAAAGAAAGAGGTTTCGTAGGGAGAATCTAGCCCAGAGTCTGAAAGACTCCCAGGTGCCCCAGAGTCGACGGGGGAGCTTGCCAAAATGCCAATTCCTGGGCAGCCTCAACCTAGGGTTTTGATTTTGTGATGGGGGCCCAAGAATCTGTATTCATAACAACCACCTAGGGGGATTGTGGTGCAGGGGGTTCTGAATCAGATTTAAGAAATACTGATTCTGTTCCAACTTCTTCATTGGAAACTGAAGCACAGAGAAGGGCAGTGACCACTGGGAAGTCACACAACAAGTTTGCAGCAGGACTGGGGAATCAGGACCCAAAACTCCTGAGCCCCCAGGATCCTGAAGCCAATCGTGACAGTCGTGGCAAAGTCCCCTCGGTGTGTTGGAGAATTTCCTCATCTTCTTGTCAAATCCGGCAATAGCAGGAGGGTATTGCTGTCCTTATACTGACCAGTCAGGCTATTGTCTGTGACCAACGTATCATCGTGTTAAAATAGCCACAATGCATTGTGTGCCTGCCAGGCGCAGCATCCTCCCAGCTGCTCTATGTGCGTTATTTCCATTCATTAACAACAACCCTTCGGAGAGCAGGGACCTGAAAGTCTAGAGGGCACAGGTGAGTTGCCCGAGTAAGTGGAAGAGTTGGGATTGGAAACTGGGCCACTGACACTCTGCACTTCACCCCTGACGTGCCCCCGACTCCCCCGCTATGGTGCACCAGAGAGATGTCAAGCGAGAAGTTGCCCAGCCCTGGACAAGCAAAGGGAGATCGTGATGGTCTGGCCCGTTTTTCTTTCTCCAGTGGCCAGACATCAAAAACATTTCAATTTAGGATTCTTGTGGGCCCAGGTACTGGAAATAATTTCTTTTTCCACCTCAGAGCATTTTAATCCAAAGAAAACTGCAGTTGTCAACATCTTGCTTTTTACGCGGGCAACTGGCTTCGGTGATTCATACACTCATCCATCAAGTATACGTATATATAATGTTTACAGCAAGGTTCTCTATTCTCGCTCCACATTTGAACCATCTGTGGGGCTTCTGGAAAATTCTACTGCTCAGCTCAAACCTAGATCAATTAAGTTGGAATCTCTCTGGGCCCAGCCTGGGCCGTGGATGTTTCACAGGTGCCCAAGGGGTTTCCAATGTGAAGCCAAGGTCGAGAGCCACACACTACACCAGTGCATGTCAGACTTTAATGTGTGCATGAGTCACCTGGGGGTCTTGTTAAAATGCAGATTATGATTCTGTGAGGTGGGAGGGGGCCCGAGATTCTGACCTTCTAACAAGCTCCTGGAGGAGGCTGATGCTTTTTGTTCAAGGACCACAGTTTGAGTGGCAGAGGGGTTAGTGGAAGTGCTCTGTTAGGAGGCAGGGGCAGGGAGAACAAAATACAGAGCGCAGAACAGCGCCCACCCAGCTGGGATCAGCCAAGGGAGACAGACGGTGTGTGAAGAGCTGCAATCACATACCACAGGGCTGTTCCGGAGACTCAGGAGCCTTCTCTGCCCCACCAGCCTTTAAGCCCCCCAGAAACGATGTCTGTTTCTCTAGTTACAGCACCCCCCAGAGCCCAGCACAGCGCCTGGCACAAAGTGGACCCTCAATACATTTTTGTTGGCCAAATGGATGAGGGGTGGTAGACAAAGAAGTTACAAAATAGTGTATAGTGACTAAGAGACCTGGGTTGGGGTCAAACTCTATGACCTACTGTGTGTGTGCACTCAGACAAGGCATTTCGCTGCTGTTACCAATTTCCTGGGCCATGAAATGAGGTCACAGCATTGCGATGTGGCTTAAGTGATGGCAGCAGAGCAGTGCATGGTCCCCAAGAGGTGCTCATATCAGTTAAGGAAGATGCTGGCTGCTATAACAAAGAGGCCCCAACATAGACCAGCTTTAAACAAAATTTCTCTCTTGCACAATAGTCCCCAAGTGAGGGAACTAGGTGAGTGGACAGTTCCCATTCTGAGACCCAGATTTTTTCCACCTTGATGTTCCATCCTCCCCTGGGACCTTGGTCCAATCTGCCTGTTCTGAGCTGGGGTGCAGGCCCATCTGTGATGTTCCAGCTCACAAGAAGTGCAGAAAGTGTGTATAGGAGTTCACACCAATATCTTAAGTTGTGGACCCAGAGGTGATTCGAATCACTTCTGTTTCCAGTCTGTAAGTGAGCACTTAGTCATTTGGCCACACCTAGCTGCAAGAGAGGCCAGAAAGGGCGGTCTGGCTGACCTGCTATGCACCTAGCCACAACTTGAAAACTATATAAAAAGACGTTTGGTGGACAAATAAGCCTACAGTACAGAGCTCAATCGATACACACCTAGAAGCAATTTTCAGCATGAAGTCTCCCTTACTTACAGCGCTGATGCAGGTCCACTTTCTACCCTGCGTTTTGTTGCCTCTTCTCCCCCCAGGGTGAATGCTCTCGAAAGTGCTACTATATTTTCATCGTGGAGACCATCTGCGTGGCCTGGTTTTCCCTGGAGTTCTGCCTGCGGTTTGTCCAGGCCCAGAACAAGTGCCAGTTCTTCCAGGGGCCCCTGAACATCATCGACATCCTGGCCATCTCCCCGTACTACGTGTCGCTTGCAGTGTCTGACGAGCCCCCAGAGGAAGGTGAGAGGCCAAGCGGTAGCTCCTACCTGGAGAAGGTGGGGTTGGTGCTGCGCGTGCTGCGGGCACTGCGCATCCTCTACGTGATGCGCCTGGCCCGCCACTCGCTGGGGCTGCAGACGCTGGGGCTCACCGTGCGCCGCTGCACGCGCGAGTTCGGCCTCCTCCTCCTCTTCCTGGGCGTGGCTGTCACCCTCTTCTCCCCTTTGGTCTATGTGGCTGAGAACGAGTCTGGGCGGGTCCTGGAGTTCACCAGCATCCCCGCCTCCTATTGGTGGGCCATCATCTCTATGACAACAGTGGGCTACGGCGACATGGTCCCGCGCAGTGTGCCGGGCCAGATGGTGGCCCTTAGCAGCATCCTGAGCGGGATCCTCATCATGGCCTTCCCGGCCACATCCATCTTCCACACCTTCTCCCACTCCTACCTGGAGCTCAAGAAGGAGCAGGAACAGCTCCAGGCCCGCCTCAGGAGCCTCCAAAACACCACCACTGCCAGTGATCTTGAACTCCTGGCTGCCGCCACGGCCAGGGATCGTGAACTCCTGGACGCCAGCATGGCCAGTGATCGTGAACTCCTGGATGCCAGTGAGGCCGTTGAACATGAACTCATGAATGATGTCAACGACCTGATCCCGGCAAGCCCCGCCTCACCCATTGCACACATATAACCCAAAACCCCTCATGAATACATAGTAACCTCAACCCATCACCTTGGCTGAAACACATTCAGGAATACCCAGTGTAGACCATCTGGTGGTGTGTTTCTAGAGCCCCAGGGAGGACTCCCAAGGCTAGGAGGGGCACAAAGCCAGGATGCTCGGTCTCTGTGATCCCTGGCCCTCATGGGGCCTTTTCCTTTCTCCCTGTCTACTGAGCGCACCCACTCTTGCTGGATTAAGCCAGTCTCCCTTTGTTCTCTTTTCCTTCCCAGCAGGGTCTTTAACATCCCAAGCTGGACCCTGGATGCCTGCAGAACTCTGGTCACCATTGACATTTGAATATTGAGCCCACAGAATTCCATTATTTCCCTAAGACCCTCTTTCCTGGGCCACACAACCACCAGAAGTCAGAGGGTCCAGTCACTGCAAATCCGTCTGATCAGATCTCCCCACGCAACCCTCCCATAAGTTCCACAGGGATTGATAAGCTCCCTTTCTGTGTACCACTGCCAGTGGTATTTCCCCAATGCAGCTGCCTCCTCGCCAGCTCTGGAAGCTCATAGCCAAGAAGGCAGCATGCACCTTTTTGCAGTAAATCCCACGTTGGAGTCCGCAAGCCTGCCACCCCGCTGCCCCCTACACCTGCGACCTGGCCAGAAGACCCATGCGCAAGCTCAGCAGACTCTCTAGCCGGCTGGACTCTTGGTGGGATGTTCTCCAAGAATCCAGTCCTTAGGCTTGACAGAGGAGAACTCTTTCAGGGCTCTGCGTTGTCCCTTGAGAGAACTGCTCCTGCTGCTGTCTCCTCCCACACTGCCAGGGACCTCGGCTTTTTATCCTCAGTTAAGCTGCCACGGGCTCAGCACAGCTTCAGTGCAGAAACAAGGGCAGCCTTAGGGTCTGCCCCTTGCCTGCTCCCCAGACCAGGCCCCTTAACCCCAGAGGGTACACATTCTTAGGTTATATTTAAATGTATCTATTTCTTTATATGTTCATTTGTTAATAGAGTCAGCCCTTTGGAACCAGTGCAAGAGGCAGACGTAGGACCGAATTGTTTGAGATAAAGCAGTGCATAGTGAGACTAGGCAGGAAAGAGCAATGAATTCCAAGCACTTGGCTCCCAAAGGCTTCACAGAGACAGGAGGGCTGGAATGTGGAGGGGTATCTGGGGAGATGAAGCTGGAAAGGTGGGTTGCAGTGAGAAGGTGGTGGGCCTTGAATGCTTTGCAGAGGATGGAGTGATGTGAACAGACAGTGGGTTAGGAAGATGACGGTGGGATGGGATGTGAGAAGACCAGCTTGGAATGGGGAATAAGATGTGAGGGCCTCCTCCATGTCATTAATTGTATGCAGTTGTGTCAAATGCTGGCATCTCTTTTGTTCCCCAGCAGAACACATCTAGGGGATGTCTCGATGGCACTTCCCAAGAGTGACATGGCCCCACACAGTTACTCACCATTGGCTGTAAGTCCACTGGAGTAAGTGCATGAGGACGCAAGTGGGTGACAGCAAAGTAGTTTGGGACCTGCAGGTTGGATATAGTTTATGTATGAGAGCAGTCAGCATTTTATCACTGGTAATGAATCACTTGCTATTCATTCATTTTGCTAGTTTTTAGTGAAGTCCTGCTACATGCCAGGCACGGTCCTCCCCTGATTGCAATGCCACATGGCAGCGCAGCCGAGGGCTCTGCCCCAGAGAGCACCTGCACCAGCATCTAGCTTCCCTCATAGAAAGCCCTTGTTTCCTGTGACTCCTCCAGGTGTCCTCCCAGCTGATGTGGGCACATGTCCCTGTTCCTTTAAACCCCAAGAGTCAGCGAGGCACCTCTTGGTCCCCAAGCTGACATTTCCCCAAGTTAGCTTTTTGCATAGCGGTCCCATGGCCATCACACAAGGAAGGCCCCTCTGCCCTATAAAATTCCTATCCTGGATGGCCATTCTACTCCACGAAGTGACTAGCATGGTCTCGTGAGCATATTATAGGCACCTTGGACAACAGCCATATGAGTCTTTTGTTCCAGACTAACTTTTTGAATAGCTACTTTTAGGCAAAATATTAAGAGGTCAAAGCCTTCCACTTACTCTCTTATTGGGGGCTAGACAACTTGGGAGCTTGCCGGGACCCAGGTCTTCACTCCCTCTGTGACCTCGGGCAGGCCCCTTCCCTACTCGGTCAACTGTGGGCATTGGGCTAGATCTATTTTCTGACTTGGGTTCCACAAAACACCCCCAGAGATGAGTAGGTCAAGAAGACCAGCCAAGCAGTCAGAGCTCTGCATCCCAGGATGCAACATTTGCAAATAATGATGTTTAAAAGAGTGTGCAAATGTCTAGACACCTTCTCCCCTTCCAGTCAGCGCTCATCCACAGCCCCTTGAACTGAGGTGGCGAGCTCACCCTGGCATCAGAGAAGAATCCTCCATGGCCACTGGAAGACCTGGGACCCACACCAGCGCCCGCATCTGCCCCCTCCTAATTGAAGACCTTTTCTGTGCTGTGTGCCTGGTGCAATAGATTCCTAATTACAGCTCTGCCCATCCCAGTAACTAGCTTCTACCAAGCCATCTCCATCTTCCTCTGTTTTACATACCAGGCATCTCAACAAAAGTGTGCCAGGGCTAAAAGAAAAGTTTAAGATCAAAATTAGGTGAACCATCAACAACATTAAGAGATTCTATAGTGTCTTAATGTTCACCCAGTTGAAATTCTCTGCTAAATTACAAGTGGAAAATTGGAATTGATTGCTCACATGTGGGGCTTAATTAAATGCTCTATTTTTTCTCCCTGGTAATGTCCCAGGAGACGGGCCTAAATTATTCTAGTCTAGCCTTGCAGAGCAGCCTTTTCTACATGCTGATTGAGTGGGGCGCAGGTGACCACAAGTTGCCAGGCACTTCCCTCCTCCCCATTGGCTGAAGGGAGCCTGTGGTCCCCAGAAGGGCTTGCTTGCTCTGAGGCCAACGGGCACGACCGTCACCGAAGGCAGACTTGCGCCTGCTGAAAGCAAAGAGAAAATGGCCCTTTACTTTAAGCTATTTTCCAGCTGTGTCCTAGACGTGGCTTCCAGCAGTAACTGGAAAAACTTGGTTCAGCATGTCTGTAGCCAGCGTTGAGCTGGGGAAGGGTGAGCTCATTCTTCAGTGGAGTGAAAGGGATGCAGTGGGACTTGGCCCAGGACTGTACTAGACCCACTGTCTCTACTTGGATGGCTTTCGGAACTTTAGAAGTTGGTAACTGGAAGTCCCATCAGTAAACACATAGTTCAGGCAGGGAGTTTCCATCAGGGATTCTGGCGGTTATGTGAGGTGCGTTTCAAAGTGTAAAGTGTCCAGTGATTTCATCATATTCTCAAAGGAATCAATGACCCCTCAAGAAGGATAAGACGCTCTAAAGTAAATCAACTCCCTCATTTTAAGATCGAGAGACCAAGGCTCAGAGAGGGAAACCCACCCACCCAAGGCCACACAGCTAGTTCATCTAGTTAGATCCAAGTATCCCAATTCCCAGCAGAACACTCTTTTCTAGTATATCATGTTGCAGCTCCTAGGTTCATCCAAAACAGCACCCAAGCCCTCAGGGAAAATATTCAAGACGCAATCGTAGCAACACTTTGCCCTGCTGTCCTGAGCAGAGTGAGTAAGGTTGTCTTGGACTGTCCCAGGCATGTCATATAACAGAGGAAATGGAAACCAATTTCACTGCACCTTCCTTTTGTCATTCAGTTCAAGTTTGAATATAAGTTCACTGAGATCTCTCTGCACCACCTGCCCACCACGTTCCTACTCACCCCACCTGGGCACCACACCCGCACCCCAAGGCCCCATCCCCAAAAGTGCCTGGCTGCAGGGCTCCGCACACTCAGCTGCCTGCCTCTCTCAGCAGCACATTAAACAGCCTCCCTCCTCTTCCTCATAGCAATATGCTAATAATGAGCAATACTTACCGGAAGATGACTAGGTGACAAGCAAGCATTTTATTTGGAAAACATGTCAAACTCACAAAAATGTTGCAAGAACAAAAATAGTTCATGGAACATCCGAATACACCTTTTTTTTACATTTTGCCCCATCTGTTTCATCATTTGCTCTGTCTGTATTTGTGTGGTGCACGCATAGGATGTTTTTCTGAACCATTTGGGAGTAAGTTGCCCACATGATGGCCCTTTGCTGGAATGTGGTAACCAGAGCCTTATGAGAAGACACCAGCCCAGGGATTCTTAGCCTGGAGTTTCCACAAGGTCCCAGAGCTCTATGAACCTCGGGAGGGTAGGTGCATTTCAAAGTGCTAAGTGTCCAAAAATTCCATCAGCTTCTCAAAGGAATCCTTGACCCCTACCCCCCTGCTCAAAAAGAGTAGGGAGCTCTAGAGTAAACCAATTCCCCCATCTTAGGATGGACAGCCCAGGGAGGCCCTAAATACTTCTGTGTGCAGATCCTTAGGACAAGGATATTCTCTTACACAACCACAGTACAGTTCTCAACTTCAGCACCATTCACTTCAATGCAATATTTTCGTCTAACCTACTGTCTGTTCCAATTTTGTCAGTTGACCTGATAACATCCCTTATAGCCTTTCCCCTCCAGTACAGGCTCCAGCCTGGGATCAGATACACTGGATATTCCATTTACTTGTCCTGTCTCTTTAGTTTCCTGTAATCTGGAGCGTTTCCACAGCTTGTCTTTGACTTAGATGACATTGAAATTGTGGGTGAATAGGCTTTTTTTTGTGTTTGTCTGATGACTCCTTGTACTTTGATTGAGGCTGTGCATTCCTGGCCAGAACATTCCATAAGTGAGGCTGTGACCCTCTCAGGCCATCGGGTCTGGGGGTGCCATGTCCTACGAGTCATTTACTTGGGAAGTGACCCCAGGAAACACTGGCAGGAGAGTGCTGGCCTGGCTTAAAGATATGCAAGTAAAAACAAAATTAGCGTCATGCTTGTCTCCCACCCTGACAGGCAGATAGGATGTGCCAACAGGCCAGGCATGCGCTGGCCACCCGGACCACCTCTGTGAACAGGAGAGCATATGCCCCTTGCAGATGTCCCCAAGGTTCAGAGCACATCGTCTCTCTCCACCTGGCCAGCTCAGGGCGTGGCCTGCCTCACAGATTCTTAGAGCTAAAAGGACCTTGATGGTCACTAGCTCCATCCTGCCCATTTTACAGTATGGGTGTAAAGGCCCAGGGAGGCGCCGCATAGCCAGGGGTGGCCAAGCCAGGACCCAAAGCCTGGGCTCTGGACTCCCAGCCTGGAGCTCTCTCAGCTCTGCGCCACCCGACCCCCACCCAGCGCCATCTCTGTCCAGTGTTGAGGTCTGCATTTGACATATAACCAAGGGGCACCTCGAAGAGTACAATGTTGGTTAAAAATAAAACAAAGGAAAGCTGCCATTCCCGCGGGCCCTGTGGCCTCCTTGTAATCCAGAGCTGTCCGTCCTGAGCCCAGCTCTGCCTCCGCAGCACCTACTTCCAGATGACACGTGGACAGCCATGGAGTCAGTTGCTCAGCTACTGTGTGACTTTCATAACTCACCTTTGCCGTAAGGGGAACAAAGCCGAGGGGAGCGCTGGGCTCCACGTGATGCGACTCTGAATGAATTTGGATGCCCTGAGCTAAAATTAGCCAATCTCGCTGCTTCCAAAGGCTTCCATTGTACTTGGCCAATGACTGGCCTGAAATAAGATCCCCTTTGGGAGGTTCAGCGGTTACACCTTGCACCTCCTTAACTAAGCTTTCAGGGCTCCCCCACCCCTGTGCAACTCCCAGAGAAACATTAAACAATATTAAGAAGTGATGCTGTGGTTTCTCTGGCGTATTGGAGCAAGTCCCATCCTGACTTGGGGTTGACCTTGGGGGGGTGGGAGGATCCCCTGGAAAGGAAGTGGCAGGGGTCAGGCCACCACCAAGACGGGAGTCAGAGGTTGGGGGGGCAATGGTGGGTTTCTGGGGCAGTATTTCTTAGGTACCTGCCACGTGCCTGATATTCTGGCATCACAGAGACCCGTAGTAAGCAAGACAGATGCCCATGTGGATCTGGGTGGAGGTCTGGAGGGAGGTGGGAGGGCAAAGCAAGGAGGGCAATAAACAAGACAGGCATGGCTGAGACTAGTCCTAGGCAGCAAGGAGGCTGAGGAACAGTACGTGGGGGTAGGGTGGTTGCCATGTTGGGACAGGCTCCTGAGGAGGTACATCTTGGTTCTCCCAGATCTCGGGGCTCCTCCAGAGGCAGCCCTTGGGGCAAGGACTTGAGTGCAGGCATTTTACTTGAAGATGATGCCAGGACACACTAGTAGGGGAGAGACAAGTGAGGCAGGGAAGGAAAGGCAGCCTACATGTAGGTGGTGTGACCAGGCCTGCTAACCCCATGGGCACCTGGAGTTCAAGTCCCTGGGGGAACTCTGGGAGACAGTATACATAGGGGAAAACGCCAAGCGTTTGTTGCACAAAAGTAAATATCACTCTCATACCAGACTCCCATTCCAACATCCCAATGGTAACAGCTCTAAACGCTTCCTAAAATACACCCACAAATGTCAGTTAGGAATGATTTGTTTCCAAGTTCAAGAAACTCTACTCAGACTTCATTAAACAAATAAATGAACAAACAAACAAAAGAATTACTAACTCTTATAACTGAAAATCCAGGTAGAGTTCAGGTGTGGCTTAATCCAGGGGGTCAGCCAATGTCATCAATGTCAAACAAACAAGCTTAGATTTTACTGCATCTTCCCTCTGCCTCCCTGGGTGCATCAGCGTCACCCTCAGGCTCTCTCATGGCCACAAGGTGGCTGCACAAGCTCCAGGTCTCACACCCTCACTCCACCAAGATATCTGAGAAGAGAAAATCTCTTTTATCCAGAATCCCAACCATGTGCTTTTCTTGGGTTTTATTGGTTCTGAATGGGCTACAAGCACATCCTTGATCTACCCACTGTCACTATATTGATTGGCTTGTGTGAGTTGGGGCTCACTCTGGAGCAGAAGACAGGCTCAATCCCGCCCAAACCATGTGGTTAAGAATGGGGAGGCTGAGGTTTCCCAGAGGAAAATCAGGGCATTGTTCCAAAAGACAGGGAAATGGATGCAGGGCAGGAACCCGAGGCGGCAACCGCAGCATCTATTGGGTGTTGGCTGCATGTCAGGTCCTGTCCTGCCACTTCACAAGCATCACTTAATCCTCACAGCAGCCTTCTGAGGAAGGTACTATTATCCCACCTACAGGTGAAGAAACTGAGGCACAGGGAGTTTAGATAAATATCCCAAGGTCACCTGGTTGTCAGTGACGAGTTGGGATTGAAGGCTGGCCTGCCTGGCTCCACGCCCTACGCTCTTAACCTCCACTTCTTACCACCTTCTGGAAGCCCAAATCACACACTTTCATTCCCAAAAGGGCTGGGTGGGGTTCTCGCCCTAGAAAAATGATGTTAAGATGTAATAATTCTCTCTATATGATAGTATTCCAGAGCTAAGATATTTGTTGTTTCAGAAGAAGCCTACTTAAGTGGGTAAACTGCCTGTGGCCCCTCCATACAATGGAATATTAGCCACAAAAAGGAACGAAATCCTAATACACACTACATCATGGATGAACCTCAAAACATTGTCAGTGGGAGAGGCCTGTCACAAAAGGTCATGGCTGCAGGATTCCAGTTATAGGAAATGTCTACAACAGGCAAATCCATGCAGGCAGAGAGCGGAGGAGTGGTTGGCAAGGGCTGGGGGAGGAGGGCGGGGAGTGATTGCTTAATGGGTCCGGGGTTTCTTCTGGATCCAAACGCTCCAGAATTAGATAGTGGTGATGATTGTGCAACTCTGAGAATATACTAAAAAATACTGAATTGTACACTTTTTAAGGGTGAATTTTACGGCACATAAATTATAGCTCAGTCAAAAAAGGAGGAGGAGGAAGAAGAGGGAGAGACAAGCAGCAACCATCAGCGGGTCTGTGCGGGAGACGCTGGCCCTGACGCGGGGAGCAGAGCCAAGCAGCCTGCCCTCGCCCACCAGGTCCTCAGGCTCTGTTGGGACAGGGTCAGGCCAGGTCACAGTCGCATAGATGGTGGGGCTGGAAGAGCCCTCAGCAGCAGCACCAGGGTCACGTGAGTCTGCTTAGGCACCGTAGTAATGGGAAGGGGCATTTGGGTTCCACACCTAGGGCACGTGGAAGCCCCGCCCCTGCCCCCTGTGCAGAAACAGCCCCACACTCTGCTCTTGGCCCAACACACTCGGCTATGGTGGCAGGTCTCAAACACCTTGTTTCCAAAAAAACACCAATCCAAAGGCATTGAAAACTTACATCCACACAAAAAGCTGCACACAGATGTTCAAAGCAGCTTTATTCATAATTGCCAAAACTTGGAAGCAACCAAGATGTCCTTCAGTTGGTGAATGGATAAACAAACTGTGATAAGCCAGACAGTGGAATATTATTCAGCACTAAAATGAAATGAGCTGTCAAGTCAGGAAAAGACGTGGAAGAAACTTAAACGTGTTAAAAAGATAAATTTGGGCATGTTAAAATTTTCAGGAGTGTGTTTGAGCAGACAGCGGTTCCTGAATCAGGCAGCATCAGACCCCAAGTGGTTCAGGGCTCCACCAAGGGGGCACGAGGGGAAAACTTTTTATAAGGTGTTCATGGAAGCAAAACAAAGAAAATATTTGATTGATTAAAGTGGAAGGGAAGTCCATAGCAGGTCAGCTAGACCGCCCTTTCTGGCCTCTCTTGCAGCTTAGCTGGTTATATCTTATTGGTAAATTCTGCAGTTAGAGGTTAATTGGTGGTTGCTGATTGGTTAAGCTTAAGTTTCATTTTACTGTTTTTGTTGGGTTTGATTTGCTAATGTAGGAACCCAAGTGGCTGGAGCCATCTCAGCCAAATGGCCTCCCAATTAATTATTTTAACAAACACTTTGATTATAAAGTGATCGAAGCCAATCTGAAAAGGCTACCCACTATATAATTCCAACCGTATGACATTCTGGAAAAGGTGAAACTATGCAGACAGTAAAAAGATCAGTGGTTGCCAGGTATTAGGGGAGAGGAAGAATGAACAGGCAGAGCACAGAGGATCTTTAGGGCAGTGAAAATACTCTGTCACTGTAATGGTGGATACATATCACTGTGCATGCGTCCAAACCCATAGAATGTACAACACCAAGAGTGAACTCTAATGTCTGTGTGACAGTGCTGCGTCAATGCAGGTTCATCAATTGTGACAAACATACCACCATGACGCAGGATGTTGATAATGAGGGAGATTGTGGGGGGTGGGGGCACACATGGGAAATCTCTATACCTTCCTCTCAGTTTTACTGTGAACCTGAATCTGCACACACACACAAAAGCCCCAATCTCTGAGGGTCTCCCATGTACTGAGGCCCCAGGTTAAGACTTTATGCACCTTATTTCATTTCATCCACAAGGCACCTCTGTGAGAGAGGCCCTCATTTGACAAATGAGGAAACTGAGGCACAGAAAAGTCCCACTGATAAGACCAGAGTCAGGATTCAAACACAGATTTGCTGGGTCCAGTGCCCGTCCTCTTGTTACCAAACCACATGGTTATGCACCATGAGGCTGGCCTTTCCCTTCCTGTGGACTCTGGAGGCAGAGACTGCAATGGGCTTGCCAACACCTGGCTCCTCTGCCTCCAGGCTGCCCACCGGCCCACACTTCCAGCCTCCCTACAGGTAAGGGGAGCCATGGGCCAGAGTTCTGGTCAGGGGAATGTGCAGAAAGGGCACAGGACATCAGCAGGTCTGGCTGCAAACACCTCTTGCATGGTCCTCTATCCTCTTCCTCCCACCTCACACCCCACAGTCCAGTGCAGAAGATTCCTCAGAATGCTCCAAAACACTAAGGCAGGGGTCAGCAAACTAGCTCTGGCCCATAGCCTGTTTTTACAAATAAAGTTTTATTGAAACACAGCCAGGCCCATTCATTCAGGTATGTCTCTGGCTGCCTTTGAATTCCATTGGCAGAGCTGAGTAGTAGCAACAGAGACCGTACAGCCTACAAGCTGAAGATATTTACTCTGTGGCCTTGCCCTCAGGGATGGGGGCCACGGGATGGAAGCCACCGCGTCCGGCACTCCTGCTGCTGGTCACCTGCATTGATGGATTGCATAACCAAGAGAAGAACTTCTCCTGTATTAAGTCACTGAAACTGGGGCGGGGGAGGGGGTTGTTACAGCAGTTGGTCTACCCCAACTAACACAGACAAAGGGCTCATTTCCTATAGTAGCACCAAAGGCATCACGGGCCAGACATCCAGACCAAACTCTGGCCTCTGGCCCTGGCAGAGGTGAAGCTTCGGCTTTCCAGCCGCCTTGGCTGGCTCTGCTGATCTGCCACCCTGGGAGCAGCAGTCTGCACCCAAAGTGCATTAGCAAATATCTGTGGGGAGAACACACACACAATCTCAGTAGCCACCTCACTCTGAGCAGGGCTGATGTCCACGTTTGGTGTCTACTCTAGGCAGTAAAATGTTCTCTTTTCCTAATGACCTTGAGAACAGTTGTTCAGCCCTATAAATGTGTCTTAAAACCGTGCACCTTCGTCCCTGGCCCGCTTCCACCTCCAGTGACAGGGGCTGGCAGGCACAGGTAGCAGCAAATGTGAGCACCCATCCTTGCTCAGGAGGGGCACCCCCTTCCCCTCATCTTGCCAAGTGCCTGCTGCGTGCCAGCCACCGTGTGGCCCTAGGGATGAGGTGGTGAACAGCGGGACGGACACAGCCTCACTCATGAAGAGTGCTTAGCCCCAGCCTCCCCTCCTACTTCCTTAGAAGCTTTCATGAATGCCCCACTTGCTTAATACCTGCGTCTGCGTTGAACACCCTGGGATCTTGGAGAAACAAATGAACCAACTCCAGGCTCCCTTTGGGAGGGTGCTAGGATGAGCTGGTGAGATGAATCCGGAGTGGAGGGACATGCTGGGTGTGGTGAGGCTGTGGAGAGAGGCCAGGTGTCAAGGCTGTGGCCCCTGGGCTGCAGGGCCTGGCACCAACCGCAGGGCTTGCTGGCGTTTTACCCAAATGTATGCTTCATTCACGCACCCAGAAATCTTTACTGTGCCAGACACTGTTCCAGGCCCTGGGGGCTCAGCAGGGAACAAAACAGACAAGTTAATAACAAAGACGAAGGAAGCAGGGCCGGGCTGGGGGTGCGCTTTTGCAGAGGGTGATCTGGACAGCCTCATGGAGCCAGGCATGTGAGCAGATCCTCCAGGAGTGCAGGAAGCCTGGGACAGGGCCCTGGAGGAAATGCTCTGGGAAGAAGGAAGAGAGCATGCAAAGTTTTCAAGGCAGGAATGTGTTTGGCCCTGGGGCCATTGTGTCTGGAGCGGAGATGGTCATGGAGTGGAACTGGAGACCAGGCCAGGACTGGAGGGGTTAGGGGCAGAGCTCCCCGACGTGGCACTGGGTGTGCAGCCTGTGCCCCTTGCCATGACTGGGCCTTTCCCAGGAGGGAGAGCAGGGCAGAGCCTGGCAGTCCTCCCTGGCACCCCGAGGAAGACTACTGACCCCCACCAATGCCATCCCCCCCGGCGACCTGTAGTGATGGAACATCATGGGATCCACCCTGCCTGTAGCTCTGCTGTTTCCCAGCCACGCCTGCAGTGAGATGTGGCCTGTGACAAAGTCTGGACAAGTGGGAAAGTGGGCAGAGGGGTGTGAGCACCTGCAGGTCATCTTTAAGAGGAAGCCACCTCCTCTTTGAGGTGAGTCCTGGACCATCTACTCTGGACTGTCTTGTGAGGAATAAACTCCCAAGAAAGCCAGAGTACTTGGCTTTCTCTGTCATAGCATCTTAGCATGCACCCAGTGCAGGCACTGGGACATCAGGGAAGATCAGGTCTTTCAAGACAGCCATGCCATGCATGGTAGCAGAAACCTTGGGTTTTAAGAACACTGAATTTTAAACATGTTCTATATAATCACTTTACTGAGATATAATTCATATACCATGCACCCACGTGTACAATCCAGGTTTGATTTTACAGGCTGTGCAGCCATCCTGTCGATTATCAATTTCATCGCTCCTAAAAGAAATCCCATACCCATTAGCAGACACATACACACCTCATCCTCCATTCTCCCAGCCCTAGACAACCACAAATCTGTCTCTATGGATTTGCCTATTCCGAATATTTCATACAAATGAAACCATACGCTATGTGGCCTTTTCTATCTGCCTTCTTTCACTCAGCACAATGTCTTCAAGATTCATCCATGTCATAGCATGGATCAGCACTTAGCTCACTTTTAAGACTGAATAATACTTATTCCATGATATGAATGTACCACATTATCTGTTCATCAGTTGATGGGCGATTGGGTTGTTTCCACTATGGGGCTATTAAGAATGGTGCTGCTGTGAACTTTTATGTACAGATCTTTGTGTGGACATAATTTGTTCTCTGGGCTTATACCTTGGAGTGGATTTGCTGGGTCATATAATAGCCACGTTTAACCATTTGAGGAACTACCAAACAATTTTCCAGAGTGGCTGCACCATATTACATCTCCACCAGCAGCACATGAAGGTAGTAATTTCTCCACATCCGCACCAACACTTACTATTACCTGCCTAGTAAGGGTGAAGTGGTATCTCATCAAGGTTTTGATTTGCATCTCCCCTGGCATTTGATGGCTAATTATGTCGAGCATCTTTGCATGTGCTTTTTGGCCATTTGAATATCTCCTCTGGAGAATGTCTATTCAAATACTTAGCCTGTTAATTGGGTTGGTTGTCTTTTTATTACTGAGTTGTAAGAGTTCTTTACATATTATAGCTATAAGTCCCCTATCAGATATGATTTGCAGAAGTATGTTCTCCCGTTCTGTGAGTTGTTTTTTCACTTTCTTGATGGTTTGCTTTTAAGCACAAAGGTTTTTAATTTCGACGATGTTCTATTTTTTCTTTTGTCACTACACTTTTGGTGTCGTATCTAAGAAGGCTTTGCCTAACTCAAGGTGAAAAAGTTTTACTGTTATATTTTCTTCTAGGAGTTTTGCAGTTTTAACTTTTACGTTAGGTCTGGGATTCACTTTGAGTGAATTTCTGTGCATAGTGGGCAAGGAAGGGGTGCATCTTCATTCTTCTGCATGTGCATACCCAAGAAAAATGGATTTTTAAATCATTTAAAGCCATATTTTGTTTTTTAAACAATAATTTCACCCTAAACTGTGGAGCAGGGTGACAATAAGGACCTAGACAATTTTCTCTAGGTCCTTACTGACTGCTTATACAGAGCAAATGGGCTCACCGCACAATGGAACTTCTCAAAATGTCTTCGGAAGTCCTATTTTAGGACAGAGTTTCCAGTCTCTAGTCTCTAGTCTCTACCGCTAACCCACTCCTGTAAAGAGATCCTGTAATTCATTAGTTTTCCACTCAGTGCTTGCTTGTCGGGCGCCTTCTATGTGGGAGACCCCACAAGAAGGGTTGGAGAGAAATGAACAAGCCCCCCCCCAGGCAGATAGGCCTGATGACAGCCTCTGCTGAGGGCTGCAAGAACCAGCAAAAGCACCAGGCGTGCTTCCACTTAATCTCAGCATAGCCCTGCAGGCTACATATTTGTGATTGACCCTCACTTGGCAGGTGGGGAAACTGAGGATCAGAAAGGGGGAGCTGCCCCATGGCTTCCTGGGCCCACGATTCCACTCAGTGCACTCTGCCCTCGGAGTGGTAGAAGACACACAAGGACAGCTTGGTGCAAAGGATACCCAGGGTCCAGGAAGGTTCCCAGGGCCCGGGGCCGCAGGGAGGACAGAGTGACAGGGAAGGTTTCAGAGGAAGCAGCCTTGAGTTGTGCCAAACGAGATTACATCACCTCCCAATTTAAGTATGCTATTGTTGGCAAAACTGCACCCCGAGGGGATTAGGCCAAGACAACATTAACAGACTCTCCATTTCAAGAGTAGCATTCATCATCACCCCGCAATAATAAATAAACTGAGTCAAAGGAACTGAGCAACCATTATGTAATGGAAAGGGTTGTCTTGGGAGGAAAGGATTAGACAGGCAGATTTATGCAATGTGGGGACAAATATTGCTTATTTGGCAGAACACAGCAGAGTTAACGTCATTTTGAATAACTTGTTTACCCAGTGATTATGTGATTAACGAACACCAAGACTCATTGCATAAAACTGAAGTCTGAAATGGCTGGTATATTTCTAGATCTGGTTGTAGTCACCATTGCAGTACAAAAAGTAAATCAATTTAAATTATCTCCCGGGGAAAACAATGTACAATAAATGGGCTAATTAGTAGGTTTGGGTGTTTTAAAAATCCTCTCCCATCCCTGGGAGAAAAAAAAAAAACATGAGAAATAATTATTTCAAGGTTGACCGGAGGTGTTTTTAAAAGGTAAGTAATCCATTTGTTTTCTCAGTTAAATAAGAGATCTTTAGAGACCCTCCCTGCTGGTTCAAACTCCCTCCCTCAGCAAAAGGCTCACCTCCTGTCTGCACACGCATACGCCTCTCCTGCCTTTTGCAGCAACTCCTGCCTCGACTCCCCGCTCCTGACCTCCCACTAGCCATTTTCTCACTCTGATGTCCCCAGCTCCGGAGACTGCCAGCCTATAGCTCTTTCCCTTAACGGCAGAGGGCATCCTCCTGACCCCCTGCAGCAGTCAGGGAACAGCAGAGAACACAAAGCTAGAAGGGAACTTCAGGAATGATATCACCCAGGCCTCGTGTCATAAATGAGCAAATCGGGGCTCAGAGAGGTTGAGTTTCGTCCGAGCTCACGTAAGGAAATACAGCCGCAGCCCTGGGTGGTGCCCAACAGAACAGCTTGGAAGTCAGGCTGGTGCTGTATGCTTGCCTAGAAGCTACCCAACTTCGCCTTGCCCGTTTCCTCACCTTACGCTGGGGTGATGATTGCATCTATCCTGCAGTCGGTGGGAGGTTGAAACAGAACAGCACATGTGAAGCCTCGTGCCAGGGCCTGCTGGAGCCCTCTGCCCCATCAGCTGGAGTATTTCCTCTACTCCCACCTCCCTTGGATCTCCCATGTCATCGTCCCTGTGGGAAAGGGAGAGCACGGGCCCAGTGGCGTGCTGATAGGCAGGCTGGGCAGAAACAGATCCCTTGGGCTGGCCTGTTGGGTATTTCTGTAGATGAGTGGGCCGTGCACACAGAGGTTAAGTGGCTGGCCACAGCCACACACCCAGTGGCAGAGAGACAGTTTGGAGGGAGACAACCCAATCTCACAGCTTCAACAGCAGCACTGGCCCTGCATGACAGCTCTGGGGCAACCATGTGTATCAGTCAGTGTTCTCCAGAGAAACAGAACCAATAGGACACACATGACAGACAGAAAGAATTTATTGTGAGGGATTGGCTCACTTGATTACAGAGGCTGAGGAGCCCAAGATCTTCTGTCTGGAAGCCTGAGAAAGTCAGTGGTATGGTTCCTGTTCAAACCTGAAGGCCCGAGAATTGGGGGAAACTGATGGTATAAGTCCTGGTCAGAGTCTGAAGGAACTCAGAGGTCCCAGGGCAAGAGAAGATGGATGTCCCAGCTCAAGAAGAGAGAGATTCCCCCTTCCTCTGTCTTTTTGTTCTTTCTGGGCCCTCAATGGATGGGATGGTGCCTGCCCACCTTGGGGAGGGCAGGCTCCTCTACTCAGCCCACTGATCCAAATGTTAGTCTCTCCCAGAAACACTGCACAGACACACCAGAAATAATGTTACCCGCTATCTGGGCATCCCTTAGCCCAGTCAAGTTGACACATAAAATTAACCATCACACCATCCTTGACCAGCACACCCTAAGGCCCATCTGGGAGAGCTGCCTATGGTTCTGAACCCTGGAATTGCTGGGGTGCAGGGAGCTTTAGTCATAGGGTGGGGGGTCACAGGGCTGGCTGTGGTCCTCAACCATCCCTGACCCCAGGCCCCTGGACATCAAGGCTTCTCAACAGACAGTACCCAGGCCGGTGAGGTTCCAGATGTGTGGCAGTGTGTGCACATGCACATTTGCAGTGTTCACCATCTTCCCTCCACATCCAAGGTCCACAAAGAGCCCAACTGCCCTGTGAGCTCCCTGTACTACCCCGGAGGAAAGGGAGGAAGAGCCATTGAGCCTGCATCTGGGAGGTGACACAGTGAAGGAAGCAGGCTCTGGCAGGCCGGAACAGCTGAGGCCTCTGACCAGTGACCGTGGGACCCAGAAGCTCCCTGCTGCTCCCCCCAGGTCAGAGCCTCCACAACCAGCAGGGGCAGAAGTGCTCCCACACCCACACTGCCTATCCTCCTGGCCCCACCATGGACTCAGTGGCCTCCCCAGCACACAGGCTAGAAAGCAGGAGCCGGGGGAAGTCACCTCCCCTCCCAAACCTGCTCCCACGCCTGTGAACCGGGGCAAAAATTTAGTAACTCCGTGAGGAGAGGATCCGGTGGGAGCCCAGTGATCTCAGAACTTCCTGAAGCAGATGTGAAGGGCTCTCCTCACAAAGGGCTCCTGGCTACCCCCAACACAGACGCACATGTGCACACACACACAGCCAACTATACACAGAAGCACCAGAAATGCTTCTTTATTCAAGCCCAACTGTGCAACAGCACCCCGCAAACACATTAGCCCCCTCCCTCCAATCCCAGCTTCACCCTGCACACACCTGTGCTCTACCCCCAGCCTGCACCCCTCCCCACACCCTCACAAAAAGTACTCTCCAGCAGGGGTCCAGCTTGGCTCAGGAACCTCGGCCCCCTGGAGGTCTGCCTCAGTTTCTGAATTTGCCCAGCAGTGGCTTTGAGGGCCAAGCCCCCAGGCCCTGCTGGTCCAGGAGCAGCGACAGCTGCCGGCGCGCCTCCTGGTAGGGCCCAGCCTGGGGCAGGAAACAAGAGGCAGGGTGAGAGGGGGCGACAAGGGGGTGGCGGGGGTAAAGGAGGGTGGTTGCTGGGGGCAGGAGGTGCAGGAGAACACGGAGGAAGAGGGCTGGATGGGAAGGGACTGACCTTGGCAGCCTCATAGGTCTTCAAGGCCAAGAGGTGGGGCTTCCCTGCGGCTCGGGCAGCCTGGCGAAAGGCCCGGAGGAATGCGGCCTTACAGAGGCGGGAGGGAGGCCCGAGGGCAACGCTGGGTGAAGAGGAGATGCCATGGAGACCAAAGGGAAATGAAGAAGGGCCCCACAGGGCCACCCCATGCCCTTCACATCACCTCCTTTCATGCCGTGACCGTCTATGGGAGTCACAGGGCATGCAGAGGCACCAGCCACCACCACATAGCTGGTAAGTGGCTGAGCTGGGGTTAGAACCAGGGGTGGCGTTTCTCTCGTGTGCCCTTACCCCACTGCAGGGAGACGGGGGCCCCCCTCAGCCCAGCCCCAGGGGCCCTTCTCACTCAGCCTTCACGCGCCCAGTGGCCACGTCCACGACCTCGACATCAGGGTCCCCCAAGCTCCAGTTGAGGCTCAGGCTGTGGCAGGTGTTGGGGGTGGACTCGGAGGGGGCCACTGGGGGCCCTGTGAATAGGTGCAGAGTGGTGCGGACATAGGGAGGGGGCAGGCCCGGCCCCAAGACCCTGTCCAGGTCAGGCCGGTTGTGGATGGCCCTGCTCAGAGTCATGGGGTCATGGCAGGGGTCAGCTGTGGGGCAGAAGGCACAGGACAAGCTGAGTCACCTCCACACTCTCCCAGCCCACCCGGAGCCCACCCTCGGCCTGTGCCAGAGCCTCACCCAGGACGAGGCTGGTGCTGTAGAGTGGGGGCAAGAAGTGGGCCAGCAGGGCGCCACCCAGCCCCAGCACGGCCCAGCGTGCCAGCTTGTCACTGGCCGAGAGGCAACCTACGTGGGTGTCATGGAGTGCGGGTGCCACATAGCACACAGGCTTCAGCTGCCCACCGATGTGGGCCTGCAGGCGGAAGGGTGGGCCATGCGAAAGGCTACCTTCCGAGGCCGGGGGCAGGCTGCCGAGGTCGGGGGAGACAAGAACACTAGGGTCAGGGTGCTCTTCTCACCCCAGTCCCCACCCAGTAGCCCAACTGAGGGACCCCTGGCCAGGGGGCCCACATACTAGATATCATGGGCTGCTCCCTTGGGGGTGTTGCTGACATAGAGGTGCAGGAATATCCGGGGCTTGAGGGTGAAGGGGGGCCCAGGCCCAGGCTGGGGGGCCAGCACGGACCGCTCCTTGCCCTTGGGGCCTCCCTGTGTGGCCAACAGGAGCTGCCGGAACAAGAACCTGGGAGTGATAGGCAGAGGACAGTTGGGGCTGCCACGTGCTGGCAGGGGCTACAGCAGAATGCCCTCCCCACCTGCCCCTCACCTCAGCAGGGCCCGGCGGGCGATAATCAGCCCGTGGCAGTCATGGAGCTGCCGACCCGAGAAATCCAGCCAGCCAGCACAGCTGCTGCTGCCTGTTCCCAGCGCCACCAGCTCATAGATCTCCTTGGCATAGCCCCTGGCACCTGGGATCTCTGTGCAGGGAGGGGTAGAGACGGCCCAGCCTAAGTCAAAGGGCCCAAGGGAGGCCTTCCAAGAGGAGAGGGGCCAGGGCAATCCCTACCCCTCTCCAGGATGACTGCAGCCACAGTCCCCTTACAGGCCCGGTATGGCGAGTTCTTGTCCAGCAGGCGGTCAAAGCCGGCGCTCACCACAGCTGCACAGCGCTGCTCATGGGTCAGGATGTTCTCTGCACAAGGGCAAGAGGGTGCAGGTGGGGATCCCACAGGCCATGCCTTTCCCCTTGACACCAGGATTTGGGTCAACAAGAGTCCACCTACCTACACTCAGGGAGGCAAATGGAGGCCTGCTGGGGGTCCTGGGAGGGTCTGGAAGAGAGGCACAGGGGGCCAGTTGCCATGAGTGCTGTGGTCTACCCTCTCATCCTTCAGGAACCCAAGGAGGAGGGGAGGGGATGTTTTCATCTTCCAGAAACGGAAAGCTCCACAAGCTGCTCCTCTAGCCTTCCCTGTCCAGTGTGGGCAGGACTTCAAGGACATGAGAGCTGAGGTCAGCATACATCCCCCTCCCCAGTTACCTATAGTCAGATCCTGAGGCCCAGATTGTCCTTGCTAAAACCTACCCCCTACACACCACACACACACACAGCCACCTCAGCCTCCCAGTAGGACTGCAAATCTCAGGCCTCTGTGCCCAGCTATGGCTCAGTTACCTGGGCCTGCGTTACCTGTGCTCGTCAGCTGACTCCGGATGTAGCAGAGGGCAGACAGAGCTGCCTGCTGTTTGGCATCTGTCTTGCTATCAGCAGTGCCCGCGGGGCAGACCACCCCATCCAGTTCCACACACACAGAGAAGGGAGAGCAGGGACCTGAGGAAGGAGGGGATGATAGAGGCGCCCCCTGGCCTTCAGCCCTGTGTGGGCCCCTTTTAGGAGGGGGGTTCCACACCTAGCCCCCCACCCATGCCTGAGCCACAGCAGCTCTCACCTATGTTTCCACTTGACATCAAGAACAACCAGAATAGCAAGACTTTAACCGCCATTCCTTAACCATGGACTCCATCCGCACCAGGCAGGGCACGGTGCTTTGGCATGCTGTGCCTCATCATTAACTCAACTGACTCCTCACCAAACTTCTCCAAAATAGGTATGGATGACTACATTTTTACAGCTGAGGCACAGAGTGTAGGCAGTTTGCCGGAGGCAGTGCCAGGACCCAAATCCAGGTCCATATCCAGTGCCCATGCTACCCTGTTCTCAGGATGAGGGGCCCTGAGCACACTGTACAGCTTCCTGCCTGGCACCAGACATATCATTTTATATTTGAAAATTTTCCTATCAAACACTATCATTATTTCAGGTGCTACTTACAACACAAAAGAGACAGATGAAAATCTTAGAACTGGGATTTCTTGGTCAAGGGTACAAACTTACTTAAGTACACAGTACCTGCTGCCAAATTCTCAAAAAGACTGCCTTTTTAGAAGGGAACCTATTTCAGTGTTCCTCACTAGCGCTGAGATTCATCTACTGTAAAAGGGCATCAAAACCAGCAACTATAGGCAGAGGTAGAAGGAATGTCAGCATTAGAAAACCACCACGCAGCAGCCATCGCAGCAGTAACTGAATCTGGGAAGAATCATCAAGGGATGATTCACTAAAACCACGAGGTGACAGTGACATGGGGACGGGATATTTACATGATCTCCAAATGTCTCCCCTCAGATGACTTATGAAGCACAAAGAGGAAAGCGAAGATACCTCATCAAACCCTCACAGCTAACATCACCAAAGGACAAACAGGTCACACGCCTCCTGATGGGCTGCAGCAAGGACTGGACGTCACCTGGGTGACGCATAGCCTGAGCCTAGTCCCGAGGAAACAGACAAACCCAAGTCGAAGGACACTTACAAAACTACTGGCCCTTACTCTTCAAAAACATCAATGTTGTGCAAGACAAAGGCAGGCAGGAATTGTTTCAGATAAGAGGAGATCAAAGAGGTGTGACAGTCATCTCGGGGTAGGAAAAAAATGGCCACGACAGACATTATTGGGACAAGTGGTGCAATCTGAATGTCAACAGTAATCAGATGATAGAGTCCTATCAACGTTAAATTCCCAGTTTGATAGCTGTACTGCAGTCATATGAGATGTCCTTGTTCTTAAGAAATACACACTACAGTGTTTAGGGATAAGGACAATGGTGTCCGCAATTAACTTTCAAAATAGAACTGTCTGAGTTGGGGGTCTGAGGGTATGCATTGAGAGAGAGGAAAGGAAACAGTAACGATTGTATGATACCTCTGGATGGTGAATATAGGCAGTACTGCCCCCACCAAACTGCGTTTAATAATGTCTTTAAGTCAGGGGACTGGCCCCCGTTCAGGTATCCCAACGCTGGCCTGGCAACTGTAACTGCACGTCACCGACCCTTTTAGAAAGCGCAGAGACACGCCAGGCAGCGGGGGCCCGGCCCTCCACCTCCCCGGGGGCAAGTTCACCTGGCCCGGCCCGCCCGCCACGGGCAGGTGCGCGCGCGGCCCGCACGGTCCTTCCGCCCCGCGACCCGCGCGGCCCGCCGCCCGGCCTCACCTGCCTTCTGGTCCTCTCGGAAGACCAGGGGGACGCCCAGGCTGGCCGCGTACTGCGTGAGCAGGGCCACCGCCCGGCCCGGGGGCGGGTCCTTCAGCGGCAGGCTCAGCGGGCCGGCGGCCGTCGCGAAGTCCCCGGCGGGCCCTGCGCGGGGCACGGAGACCCTCGGGGACCTCCCCCTCCGTCCCCCCAAACCTTCCCGAGCCTGGGCTGCCCCCAGCTCCCCGACTCCGGCCTCCGCCCCGCGCCCACCGTCCCGCGGCGCCGAGGCCCGGGGCCGCCCGCCCGGCTCTTCGCCCTCCTCCGCGCCGGGGGCAGGCGCCGGCTCCCAGGCCTCTTGGCCCTGACCGGCCGACGGTCGCCAGGGCCCGGGCCCCGGGCTGATCCGCAGCGACGCCGCCAGGCGGGGCTTCCTGCGGCCGCCGTCGTCGGCGCCCGAGGCCGCGCTGGCGGGCGAAGCCATGGCCTGACGCGAGGGCGGGCGGCGCACCCGGGCCGGATCTCGCGCCGCCCGCACCCTTTTACACGCGCGGGGCGGGTCCCCCGCGTGGGGAGCACGCGGCCGGCAGCGCGTCGTGAGCCCTGCCCCCGCCGGGCCGCTGGCCAATGGGATCCCGCAGAGCTGTGGTGGACAGTGCGCCCGACCAATGGGAAGGCCGGTCTCCCAGACAGCCGCGGCTGGCGGGTCTCGGGCGAGCGCTGAGGGGCGGCTCCCAGCAGCCTCTTCTCTCCCCTCGGGCGGTCGTGGGCTCCCGTGCTAGGACGCGCCCGAAGCACAGCCCGCCACGCCCGGGGTCCTCTTCCCACGAGTGAAAGGCTCACAGTGTAGCAGCCCCGCAGCGGCCCTAGAACCCACATTTAAAAACGTCTCTGCTGGGCTTTCGGAAGCGACGCGGAAGTGCTCGCGAGTCAAAAATCAGCCGTTGGGCGCCCTGCCTTTTCCCACCCGGAAGGGATTCTGCGTTGGCTGCTTGAGGGAGGAGCCGGGATGGGGCCGGGGAAAGGAGGGTGAAGTCGGGGGCGGCCTGCTGCGACGCAACGCGTACTTGCTGGAAGCGGGCTGCGGACTTGCCTCCGAGCCTTGAGTGCCGGTTGCGGGGGAAGTGTGGGATCCGTCGTGGTAGCGTCGCCGCTGCTGCTTGGCCGGCCGCGCGCATACCGGGGCGCCTGGGGACCGGTTGGCCGAGCCTGGAACCTCCGACTTGGGAAGAGCAGGTGTGGCGAGCTGGGTGGATCCGGCCTCCCAGACGTTGCGAGGATGGCATCGGGAAGAACAATTCGCTTTCTGTGCGTGTAGCCCGGAGAGCAGAGTTCGGCCTGGTAGACGGCAGGGACGCCACAGCAGGTGCTCAGAAACGGCGTGGTGGCCGCACCTACCCACGGAGACTTGAACAGAGTCGCCAGACCCAGAAACGTCCCCCGAACGCCCGCCAACAGGAGGTTGCTTGAACAAATGATGGCGTGTTCATACAATGGAGTATTGCTCAGTAACTTAAGAAGAAACAAACCGCTCCGTGCACAACGTGGGTGACCGTCACAGGCACGTGGGGTGAAAGGAGCCAGGCACGCCCTCCGCGTGATTCCACCTGAGTCACGTTCTTGAACTGGCACAACTGATCTATGGCGACGAGAGTCAGGACAGTGGCTGTCTCCCGAAGGCGGGTATTGACCAGAAAGTCACACCAGGGAATGTTCTTCGGTGATGGAAATGTTCTCTGTCTTGATCTGGGTAGTGTCACGTGGGTTTATATGTATGTAAAAACTCAATGAGCTGTTCGCTTAAGACCTGTGCATGTTCACTGCGTGTTAAGTGTATGTCAGCAACAAAAGCAAACTGATAACTTTACTCAGAGAAAGGAAGGACGGAAGCGATGGAATTGGCCTCCCAGTGCAGAAGCTGGATGGGTGTCTTACAAGGGTGATGTGGAATACCAGTGTGGTAGGCAAAATAATGGTCCCCCCAAAGATGTCTATGTCCTAACCCCCAGAACCTATGAATATGTTATGTTATTTGGCAAGGGGGGGATTAAGGTTACAGGTGGAATTAAGGTTGTTCACTGGCTGACTTTAAAATAGGGAAGTTATCCCGGACTATCTGGGTTGGCCCAGTGTAATCACAAGGGCCTTAAATGGAGAAGAAGGAGACAGAAGAGTCGGAACCAAAGAGATGGCATCATGAGAAAGACTCCATTGGCCATTGCTGGCTTTGAAGGTGTAAAGGGGCCGCAAACCAAGGAATGCAGGCAGCTTCCAGAAGCTGGAAAAGGCAAGATGACAGATTATCCCCTAGAGCCTCTAAAAAGGACCCCAGCCCTGCTGACACCTTGATTTCAGTCCAGCGACACCTGTGTCGCACTTCCGACCTCCAGAACTGTAAGACAGTGTGTTGTTTTAAGCCGCTATGCTTGTGGTGATTTGTTACAGCAGCAATAGGAAACTATTGAATAATATTCCTTTAACTTTTTTGCACACATACCCCTTAAAATAATTTTGAAAAACTATGTAGCCCAGATTTTTAATCACAAGTTTAAAAGATATAATTTCTTGTTTATTATATGCTATAATCATCCTTTAAATATATTTTCACCAAAACCACAGAGATGCAGGCTTAACACATTTCATTTATGAGAAGCGTACTTCAGATGACCTAATTGGCAAAGCCCTTCCTCATGGTGAAACCAATTAGCTAAATCAGACTTACTTCCTATCAGAACAGTCTGACTTCATTTTTCAATTTAAATGAATGTACTGATACTTTCCCAGAAGAACCATCCCATTTCATTGCTTCTTTCATTGATTCGATATTTATCAAACATCCGCTCTTCTAGTTGTTTGGGATACATCAGGGACTGACTCAGGAGAATTCCTGGCTTCCGAATTTATTTCTAAGGTAGATAGCTAAGAAGGCACATAGCCTAACCAAGAGTTTGAAGTCTTGATAAGGCATCACAGCCAATAGTATTTTCTTCTTTTTTTTCTTTTCTTTTTAAAAAGACTCTTTATTGAAGTATAACATACATATAGAAAAGTGTACAGATCATTCAGTGAATTTTCACACATTGAACACACCCTTGTAACCAGCACTCAGATTAAGAAATGTAATTTTGTCAGCTCCCAAAAGCCTCCCTTCTGCACCCTTTCATTATCATTTCTTACTGAACCTATTTTTCTTAGTCTTATGGGGCTCTTTCCTGTAGGAGTTCTGCTTTTTTTGGAATCATCCTCTTGTTCAGCGCTCATCCTAGGGCAATGCTCCATAGAGGGAAAAGACTGACTATGAAAAGGAAGATGGGGCTGGCTGTGGTAGCTCACGCCTGTGATCCTAGCACACCTTGGGAGGCCCAGGTGGGAGGATTGCTTGAGGCCAGCAGTTCAAGACCAGCCTGGGCAACACAGTGAGATCCCCATCTCTACCAAAAAAAAAATTTTAAACAGGCAGGAGGATTGCTTGAGCCCAGGAATCCAGCCTGGGCCACAGCGTGAAACCCTTTCTGGAAAAAAAGAAAAAGAAAGAAAGGAAAGATGGGAAAGGAGAACCATCCGATTCCAAGCTCCTCCCAGACAAAAACTTTATAGATGGAAGTTGAGAGTTTGGAAGTTGATTCTTTAAAGCAGTGGTTCTCAAAATGTGGTCCCTGGAGCAGCAGCAGCGTCACCTGGGAGCGTGTTAGGAATGCACGTTCTTGGGTCACATCCAGATCTACTGAATCAGAAACTTGGGGGGTGGAGCCCAGCAAACTGTTATTTTAACAAGCCTCCAAGTGATTCTAAGTCACGCTCACGTTTGAGAACTCCTGGGCCAGGACAATGGTAAGATTTGTCGTTGGACAGGGTTCTTTTAAGCACAGCTCCCACTTAAGCACCATCACCAAGGCCTGGGAACTGAGAAGGGCAACATACCAGGCCCCACCCCTCACTCGGCAAATCAGAAACCGTGTCTTAACGTGCCCCCCAGGTGCTGCTGCTGATGCACACTAAAGCTGGAGAACCACAGCGCAAAGTGTCCCTGCCTGACCCCCCCTGGGGCAGCCTCACATCCTCCCGGGGTATTTGCACCCTTACTTGTAGAGCTGCTGCTTAGGATTTAAGGACAATCCGTCGGGACACCTACAGACTAATGCAGTGCCTGGCTCATAGTAGGTGATCAGGAAGTGTTTGTTGCGTGATTAATTTAATACCCCCAACAACCCTATGAGATAGGAAGTTGGCGCAGCAGATGAGGGATTCGAACCGAGGTCCGCCCGGCCTCCGCTGTTAGGATTTAATGGGGCTTTATTTCTGCTGCCCACGCGCCGCCTGCAGGCCCGTTCCCCATCCGTCCAGGAGGCGGCGCTCCAGGAGCTCGTGAGGCCGGGCTGGGGGTGGGACTTCCTGTCTCGCAGGAAGCACTTCCGGCCAGACCCGGAAACTCGTTAGTTGCTGCCGTGGAGGTTTTCCGGTCCTGAACGCCGGTGCTTGGGTGCAGCTTTGGGTCGCCCTCGTGGTGCGAGGGCCCGGCGAGCGGCGGTCCGAGGCGCGTTTCCCAGATGAGCACGAGGAGGCCCGGGCCGTGTAAGTGCATGCGCAGCCTTCCGCGAGGACTGCGGATGTCCGGGATGCAGATGAATGAGGGGAGGGACCTCCCGGGTCTCCCATCCTCTGCGACAGCCTCTCTCTTTGCTGTCCCGGCCTGGCATCAGTGCGGAGCCGACTGAGTTCTGCAGCCTCGGAGGTCTAAAGGGGCCTGGAGAGCCTCCAGCGAGGGCGGGAAGCCGGCAAGGGGAAGTCTGGGCTCCCTTGTCGGAGGGCTTTTCTAAGGTCGTGGGCTCCACTAGCGCAGTCCGCCTGCCTGGGTTTGTTTCGGGCGCTTTCGTTCCTTTCTCCTCTCATTCATTCATTCAGAGATTTTTTCTTTCCCTGTATGTATTTGTTTATGTGCTGATTGCAATTAAATATAAAATATAGGGTTTTCCCTATATGTATTTGTTTATATGTGTTGATTGTTACCATTGTGGTAATAGCCAAGGCACTGGGGATTATAAAGTTCCTTTCCTGTAAGGCCTATTAGAGCAGCTTTGGGTCAAACAGTTTCATCCTCAAGTGTCTAATCGCTGGTTGGTATGCATGCTCTGCAGTGTTGTGGGAGGGTAGGGTTGGGGGAACCGGAAGAGGCTTCCTTGACTCGAAATCAATCAAGGATTTTGCAGGAGGGGAGAGAGGGCACTGGGGCTCATTCTAAGTGGCGAGATTATGTGCAAAGGCCCTGTGGTGAGAAGCATGGTGAGCAAGAACCCAAAGGAGATCAGTTTGGAGCCCAGCACCGGAGATGAGCTGGAGACTTTGTGTATCTGTTGATTTATCAGGGATGCAGCTACCTGTGGGAAGCTTGGATGCTCCTTAATTGCAGTCAGTGCAGTCAGTCCTACAAAAGCCATGTTTTTTACGAGGATTCACTAAGCACTTTCTCCATCCTTGCTGCTGTTCTCTTCTGTCATGGGAAAGAAAATGAAAGCAGCAGCCAAACACCAGGTGAATCAGATGCAGTCCCTGCCCTCAGACAGCTCACAGTCTAGTGAAGGAAATAAGGGTATACAGATAAACCACAATTAGAACGAGACTGACTCATGGCCCGAGGAACATGTTATTCATTCATTTGACAAATATTTACCAGAACTGTGTGATAGGCAGTGGGCATAGTGCTGAGGGGGCACGTATGTACGGAGGTTACAGAATGAACTGATAAAATGCAGTGTAAGTTCCATTTTTAGAGTATAATTAGTAAGACTCTAATGCTAGTGTTTGCTTTTGGATATACAATAGAGTAGTGGTTCAGAGCTTCAACTCCGAATTGGATGAGGATCACGTCTTGGCTCTGGCAGTTACAAGCTATTGGACTTGAGCAAGTTACCCCTTCCTGAGCCTTAGTTTCCTCAACTCCAAAATAGGGGTAATAAAAGAGTATAAAAAAAGATAGTAAAAATAATTAAAGTAAAAAATAAAAATAGCAAAAATAATAGTAGCACTCACTTACCAGGTGCCAGCATCTGCCAGACGTGATGCTAAATGCTTTATCGAGTGCTACTATTATTTTTGTTGATTAAAAAAAGAAGTATGATATGGCTGCTTATGCTGCTAGAGGACTTTGTATTTGCCAAAGCCCTTGGATAGAAATTTATTTTTACTCAACACAGTGTATTTTCTGGGAGGCACAGTGCTTGACCGTAAGAAGACAGATGAATGAGACTCAATTCCTGGCTGTGGAGGAACTAGAGCTTAATCTTGGGAGTGTGGTCTAGGAGAGCAGTTACATTGTTTGTGAGCTGTGAGAGAAGCTGACCCCTTGCCACTGGTCTGACTTTATCCCTTACCACTCTCCTCATTGTTCACTCTGTGGCCACCTAGTTGTTTCTCAAACACTTTCCTTCTCCAAGACTTTTACACTTGTTGGTTGTTCTACCTGGAACCCCTCTTCCCAGTTGTTCGCATGGCTCTCTTCCTCATTAAGTTCAGGCTGTGCTCAAATGCCACCTTTTCAACAAGGCGTTCCCTGGCTGCCATTGCTGAAACTGCGCCCTCACCCCTCACCATTCCCTCTGCCATGGGTGGGCGGGTGGTTTTAATATAGCGCTTATTACTACTTGGCATTAGGCTACATATTCATTTGCTTTTTATTATCTGGTTCCTCGAAGAAAGTATATTCTCTTAGTGTACTTTTTACTCTCCCCAGGAACCCTGGAAGCCATTATCGGATTCAAGTCTCTTTAGAAGGCCAGTGTGACATTTGGTCCTTGTTTTCCAGAATGGACTTCCCCAGCTCCCTCCACCCCACATTGTTCAAGACCGGTCCCCTTGGTCTGAGCAATGTCCCTGACCTGTCCTTTATGTGCAGCTGGAGAGACGCATTGACCCTGCCAGAGTCCCAGCTCCAGAACTCTGAGGTGAGGATGGAAGGAGGGGCCCTGGCAGCTCCAGGCTGGGCCTTTGCATCTGGTCCCATTGTGTAACATTCACACCGGTTGGCAAGGATACAGAGGGTGACATTAGCATAAATCTGCTAAGACATAGGCTGAGCCAGAATTCCCTCCTTTGGGGTATATGGGACACTCTGTCATCCATAGGGGCTTTACTCACAGGCCCCTATTAGACCCTGGGAATACAGTGTGAATAAATCAGTTGATCCCTACCCTCCTGGAACTGAGAGTTAGGTTGCACGAGAGTAAACAAAGACTTCTGCCGGTGCCTCAGGAAGGACAGTGGCTCTTTCCTTGGAATCCTAAGCCATCTGGCTGCCATTTAGAGACAGCTTGGCTAAGGATGAAGGCTGGCAGAGGCAGGCAAATTCTCAAACAAAAAGAAACAGCAGAGTGGAGGCTTGGGGAGTGGGGTTCAGGAATGGCCTCCTTGACAAAGGAGGGTTTAACATCAAGTTGGCACTCCTCTGAGAGTCTAGCTTGCTGGCTCCTTTGTCCCCTGAGTGTTTGAGCTGAGACGTCTCACACGAGCCCAGCAATGGGAGGTGGGGCAGCCTGCTGGGCTCCCAGAGTAAGTGAGGGTAAGGCCTCCTGAGTGACGTGAGGGTTGAGTGGGATACAGATGGGCCGGTAATGGCGTGGGGGTTTCCTTCTTCTAGAGGCAGCGTAGGTGGAGGTAAAAGACACAGACTCTGGGTTCAAATCCCAGCTCTTCTTTCTACTGGCTCTGTCATCTGGGGCAAGTGACAGCCTCCCTGTGCCTCAGTTTCTTCATTAATAAAATGACGATGACAGTCGCACCAACTTTGCAGGGTGGTTGTGAGGACTGAATGAGTTCATGAAAGGCAAGTGCTTGCACAGCACCTGTCCAGGGACTACATGCATTGTGATATTGTCGTTGTGGTTGTCTTCCCTTCAGAATGGGGCTCTGCACTTGGCCAAGGACCTGGTGTGGGAGCCAGTGACCCCTGGGCCCCTCCCCTTGCTGCGTCCTGCTCCCGGTAAGGTCCCCTCCCTCTGGGCCCACTCCCCTCCCCATCCTGAGACCGTGCTTTCCCTGCCGATTGGCTCTGCTCCCACGGGGCCCAGGGACACCTGGCCCCACTTCTGTACCCTTTGCAGTCCTTTCCGTGATCCCTGTCTTTCTCAGATCCCTGGGACCCTGGTTTGACTGCCCAGGACCTGCTTTTCCGCAGAGGATACCAGTACCGGAAGCGACCCCACGTCATGCTGGACGTCACTGAGCAAGTGAGTGGGCCCACAGTGGACGGTGCTACGTGGCCTGGAGGCTGTGCTTAGTGACCTGGCCTTCTCCTCTCCCCAGCTCAGCCGGTTCCTGTGGGATCATGGGGAAATAGCCTTTGCACCCCTGGGGAAGCTGATGCTGGAGAATTTCAAACTGGAGGGAGCACGGGTGAGTAACCCCTGGCTAGTCAGGGGCAGGGACTCCCTATTCCCTTCAGGGTGAACTCTCGGTGTGTGAGCTTGACAAGGCCTTTCCATGCAGAGCCGCTCTAAGAAGAAGACAGTAATCAGTGTGAAGACCCTGTTCAAGAACCTCGGTGGACACCAGCCCTGGGGGCAAGTGGCTAGTGAGAAAGGACGAAGTGGATAGGCCTAGCTGGTGATGGGGCGGGAGCTGGGATGGGCACCCAGGTTGTCATCACAGTCACTGCCCCCAACCCCATGTGGTCATGAGCCACACTTCCTTATATAGAACTTCCAACTCCAAGTAGCCTCAGGGGAAAAGGAAATTTAAAGTCGTGCATCCAGTTGTTCAGTAATGTTAATAAGGCTTTGTCTCTTTATTTTCTCATCCACTTGCCTCTGCCTGGCTTAATTCCTAGACAGGCTGTTTTCAAGTGGCAGCAAGATGGCTTATGATTCCAAGGAAGGAGTCAGGGTTCTTCCCGAGGCACCCAAAGTCCCAGAAAGGACTTTGGTTGGCTTGGCTTGGGTCACTTGTGGGGACAATGGAGTACTCTTGATGGCCAGGTCTGGGTCATATGACTGCCCCTGGGCCCTAGGAACAGGGTGGGGTGGTTTCCCAAAGGAAGACATTCTAGGTAGATAAAAAATATGTGCATTGCACACCTGGCCTTCCTTGGGATGGGACCCAATTCTCCTCCCCCATCACCACCACACTGTGAGGCTTCTGCTGTCCTCTGGTCCCCAGGTGTCCCTGGGCTTACATCACCCACCGACAGCGCCGGTTCTCTATCCTCGGGGGCCCTATCCTGGGCAAGTCAGTGGCAAGTCTCTTGGGAGAGCTGCTGCGTGAGGAGCTGGCAGTGCGATGGGAGCGGCTGCTTCTGGACGAGGCCTACACCGGGGGCGCGTTAGCCTGGGTGCCTGGAAGGACGCCCCAGGCCGGGCAGCTGGTCTACCCTGGTGGAGGAACCCTGGACACACTGTGTATCCTTTCTTGCTGGACAGGAGACCCAGCGGGCTCCCCTATGGTGGAGGTGCTGTTGGCGTGGCGTAGGGGAAAGGTAGAAATCTGGGGGGCTTGCCGTGACCACAGCTTTTGCACTGATCCTTAGTGAGAGGCACAGGTTTCCAAGAGGTCAGTCTGACCCCAGACAGCAACCTTGAAGTCCCTGGGTGTCCTGGACGGATCCAGCTCCGGGGGCCTGTGCGGCAGGTGGCGACCTGCACTGTCCAGGGAGAAGGTAAGGCCCTTAGATGCCTGCCTCCCTTACTGGCTGACCTGCTGCCTGACCCCTGACCCTCTCCCTTTCCCTCCCCATCCCCTCCCCAGCTGTGCTGGCCGTCCGCTCTGACTACCACTGTGCCGTATGGAAGGTCAGTAAACAGGGGCAGCCAGCCCTTGTGCAGGTGCTGCAGGTTGAGAAGGGAGCCACAGGGATCAGTCTCAGGTGAGTAGGGTGAGTTGGGCTGGTCAGCAAGGAGGTGGGTCTAGGAGAAGGGACAGGTAGCCCACTGTTAATAACTCGTGTCCTGTAGCCCTCACCTGCCCGGGGAGCTGGCCGTCTGCAGCCGATCGGGAGCTGTCTGTCTATGGACCCCTGAGGATGGGTAATGCCCCTTTTCCTATTTGGCACGTCCTGAGGCCTCAACCCTTCCCCCGCAGCCCATTCCCCCACCCATGGCTTGCCCATCTCCCCAAGGCTGCAGCAAGTGTACAGAGACCCTGAGACCCTTGTGTTCCGGGACCCCTCTCCCTGGCGTTGGGCAGACTTCACCGCCCACCCTCGGGTGCTGACTGTGGGGGACCGCACCGGAGTGAAGATGGTCGACACTCAGGTATGTGGGCGGGGGCAGGAGACCCCAGGCTGAGCGTGGCCGGGGCAAGGATGGCGGCACGGGCCTGGTGCTGTGGGGAGGGCTGACGCTATGCTTCTCCTGAAGGGCCCACCGGGCTGTGGTCTGCTGCTTTTTCGTGGGGGAGCGGAGGCATCATGCCAGAAAGGGGAACGCATCCTGCTCACACAGTACCTGGGGCAGTCCAGCCCCGAATCTCTCCCCCCGACCCTCCATCTCATCTGCACCCAGGTGAGCGACACCCCACCCATGCTCTGTTTCATACGTGCACTTGAGCCTGCTGATTGCCAGTGGCTCTGATGGGCTGAGACTGTTCCATTCAGCCCTGGATGAATCTGGTCTAAACATGAGTTCTGCAGCCAGTGCTGCCTGGCGGGTGCGGAAGGTCTCCCTGGGAGGCAGCATCTTAGCAGGGCTTGAGGTGCAACTTGGAATGGAGCAGGGAGGCGAGACATCGGGGCCAGGGCACCCACGCAAAGCTAGACAGCTCCTGCCGTGTTCAGGAGCGGGGGAGGAGGGAGCACCCGGGATGCTGGTAGGTGCCTCAAGCACAGGGTAAGAGAGTGTGGGGGTGGCACAGCAAAGCCAGATGGGCTCCTGTGTCATGAGCCTCCACACCTTTTCTGAGAATGCTTTGTCCCAGTTGTGCTCTCTGCCCCTCCCACTGTTGGTCAGAAGTGGTGATGGTGCCGCCCACTCAGGAGAAGCCTCCCGGGCAGGGCTGGCAGGTGTGGTTGGAGAGGCTGGAGGGCTGATCAGAGGGAGTGCTGCTCCCCTCAGGGCTTTGCACTCACCCTGACAGCAATGTGGCCCCAGAAAGGGCCACCAGGGCCACAGCTCATCCCCCAAGTTTCAGCCACCCTTCCTCCCCCCGCCCCGCTTCTTCCTCGGGCCCTCAGTTCTCACTCTACCTGGTGGACGAGCGCCTGCCCCTGGTGCCGATGCTGAAGTGGAACCACGGCCTCCCCTCCCCACCCCTGCTGGCCCAGCTGCTGCCTCCGCCCCGGCCCAGCTGCCCACGGCCCCTGCTCCTGGTAGGCCAGGGCGGGCAGCTGCAGCTGCTGCCCATCGAAGGTGAGGGGCTGGGCGAGGGGTAGGCGCATGGGGAGATGGGCAGGGCGGACCTGGCCAGGCCTCAACCGCTTGTCCTTCCTCAGGAGGTGGAGCATCTGCACCCCGGCTGGCAGGGCCCCCGCAGTCTCTTCCCTCCAGGACTGACTCCCTCTCTGCATTTCCCCTGCTGGAGCCCAAGAGCCAGTGGCAGCTGGAGGAGCGCCTGAAAGCGCCAACCATAGGTGTGCTGGGGCTGTGGAGCAAGCTTGGGGGGGGAGGGGCTCCGGTGGGGGAGCTCCCCTTCCACCCTGCACGCCTTGCAGGGCATCGTTATTTCTGTCTCCAGGTCTGGCCACCGCCGTCCCGCCCTCGGCCTCCTCTGCACCGGGCCTGGTGCTCTTCCAGCTCTCGGCAGCCGGAGACGTCTTCTACCAGTACCTCCGCCTCCAGGCAGACTCCAGCCTCTGCAGAGACACCGGGCCTCCTGGTGACCCCAGGCCTGACTGCCCTGCCCCCACAGCCTCTTGGACCCCTCAAGACACTGCCTGCTGCAGCCAGTGGCTGAAGGTCCTGCTGGAGGTGCCCCCGGATCCCCCCGTGTGGGCTCCACCCACCTTTTCCCACCGCCAGCTGCTGGGCTGCGTGGAGCTGCGGAAGGATGGGGGGAAAGTGCCGGAGGCTCTGCGGGAGGCCATGGCCAAAGGGCGGCTCCTGCAGCAGAGGGACTTGGGCTCACTCCCCATGGCAGAGCCACCTCCAGCGCCTGAGTTGGGCCCAGAGGACGAGCTCAGCGAGCGTCTGGAGGAAGCCTGGGAGGGCCGAGGTGCTGCCTGGTGGGAGAGGCGGCAGGGCGGGACCTCAGACCCTGGGAGACAGCCCAAGCGGCACAAGCGCCGGACTCAGCTGTCCAGCACCTTCTCCTCACTCAGTGGCCGCCTGGACCCCTTGGATGCCACCAGCCCGCCTCACAGCCCAGACCACACATCTGCTAAGGGCAGGCCTCGGCCCCCAGCAACCCCACCCTCCCAGGAGCTGACTGCAGACGTGTGGGCCCAGGGCGTCCCCCCAGAGCGGCGGCAGACCCTCCAGGACTACATGGCCAAGCTGCCCCTCCAAAGGGACACCCAGGGACGTGCCGCCACACCCCCCATCCGGGCCACCCCCTCCCAGCAGCACACTCTCCAGGACCATGTGGCCAAGCTGCCACTCCAGAGGGACACCCCGGGACATGCTGCTACAATCCTCTCCCAGGCCTCCAGCATCCGGCAGCATATACCTGCCCCCTCAGGTTCTCAGCCCCACCGGAAGAAGCCTCGCATGGGCTTCTGAGGGCACAAGGCAGGCTGCCCCCCACACCCAGAGAGCCTCATCCTCCACCTGGACCAGCTGTGCCTTCCATGGCAAGAACTCAGGAAACAGAACCGTCTCCGTGGTGCAGAGCTTTCCACCCCTTGAAGGCCAAGTGACTTGGGGACAAGTGATTTGGAGCCAAGTCGAAGGAATGGGGCAACAAAATAGTAGTTTCTTTTATGTATTTGTCTGAAGGTGATTCCCAAAGGCAAGTTGGAAGGGTACTGGTGGGCCTGTCTGAGGGCAGTGCTGCTGCAGGGCCGGTTCTCTCCAGGAGACAAAGCAGGGTCTGCTGTGCCTTAGCTGGGGGGCTTCAGGCAAGTCAGTCGGTCTTCCTGTGAGGTGGGGGCAGCAGTACCAGTTTCCCGTGTTTGGGGAGGGTGGAGTGAGGCCCCGGAGAGCTTGTGCCTGGCAGTGTCCAGGAGGCAAGCACAGTGGCTATCAGCAGCTGTCATTTTGGGTTGGTTGGTTTGTCGGTCTTTACTGTGATGTGACGTTTTGTAGAGGGAGACACTTTGGACCCAGGTTCTGGCATTATGTAAACCTGTCAGCTGACCATGAATTGCAGTGATCGTGTTTCTTAGACTGGACAGTGTCCCCTTACTGCTGATGTCTCATGCACGAAGTCCCATTTCCTCGGACTTGCTCTAGCGCCAGTGGAGGATTCTGCTGTCCTGTGGGGAAAACACCCACTCGACATTTTACAGGGACCAGGATCTGATCTAGGTTTCTCCTCACACATTAACAGAGAAATGGTCTTTTCCCACAGTAGGTGATGAAAAGAAATGCATGTGACTCACACAAATATTAGATAGTCCAGTAACACACTGACTCACATGGATGTTAAAACGTTTATCATGCTCAAAAGAGACATTTATAATTATACTATTTATACTACAAATAACGGGGAAATCTGTGACACGTTGAGTACGAGGAATGCAGTGCAGTCCCACACGTGTGCAGACTCAGGAGGTAGAAGGGGTGAGCGGGCGGCTCGGGCAGGTGTCCCAGAGAAGGCCCTGGAACGTGCTCTTCATTAACTGCAGCACTTGGGAAGGAAGGAGAGCCAGCCAAAGGGGTGATCTGCTCCCACTCCCCGTCACTGTTAGTCCAAGGGCGGAGGGCCGCCTTGGGGTTCAGTCCAAGCCAAACTCAGTGTCCTCCCAGCTTGGCCCCAGCCTGGGCTCCCCAGGCTCTGACTCCGACTGCACTTCATTCTATTCAGTGCCGTTTCCTAAAGAGTTAAAAGAGAAGGCCATTCAGTATTCCTGGGAAGTGCAGCCCACCCTCTGGCTGCTTCCTGCATGCAGGCCCAGAGTCGGCTGTGAGGCTGTCTCAGAAAAGTCTGCTGACTCGTTAGTGTTGGTAAGAGTGGGCGCTGTCCAGCTATACACTCCCGCACCGGGATGACCATCCAAAGGCCAGTGCTGAACAAAAAATACCTCGGCCTGCTTGTTCTCAGTCCACGCTAACCAGCTTCCCCAACAAACCACGTCCCCCAGCCCCACATTCAGTGTGGCTTTACGTGTCCTACCAGCCAGGCTTCTGGACGCTGCCCCTGCCACAAAGGCATCTAGGGCTTGCTCGGGGTTCACCTGGCCTGGACCTTCACATGGAGCAGCTGTCACCCTCGCTGGTCCCACGCTCCCCAGTCAGGGTGTCAGCATCCCCTCCCTCCTTCACGACCTTTGGTCTAAAAAGGCCGAGGGCCGGGGCTGGTGAGGAGGAGTGGACATGCAGGTTCCTTAGCCCCCAGAGCCTGCTGGACCAAAACTGCTGGGGTCTGCCTGACCACAGGGGCCCGGTGGTCTCCACACACAGCCGGACTCGGCCCCCAAGAAGGGCGGCGTCTCAGCCCAGCAGGCAACTGGCAAGTGGCAGCTGTGCACTTAGGAGCAGATCTGCAGAGGATCTGCAGGCTGTCCAAGCACATGGCGTGCTTAGAACAAAGGCTCAGGCGGCGTCCCCACCCTGCCTTGCCCCCCGGGCTGGGGAGTTAACAGTTCATTTCTCCACTAAGCCTTCGGCCGGGTGATTTCACCTGATGCAGAGGCTTCAAGGAGGCCACTGTCCTTCTCTCCGCTGGAAGGGAGCGAGGCAGTGTCTCCTTTGCAGGTGAAGGATGTTGGTGGTTGGCCTGAGGGATCCTCATCGCCGAGCTCCTGAATCAGTGGTCGTGGGGACTTGGTGTCTTGTCTTTGAATTTCCACATCCCTCTTTGCCTCTATTTTAAATATGTCTGTGAAGGGTGCCAGAGCCGCCTTCGAGGTGTCTTTAGAGACAGCGAATATATTTGAAAGGGTGTCTGTGGACATGTTTTCCTGCACGGGGAGTGGCGTGTAGTCCAGCTCAGGGTCACTGTCGTCACTCAAGCTCGCGATGGCCTCGATCTTCGGAAAGCGCGTTTTCTACCAGAAGAAGAGATGTGTTTGAACATTCACATTTTCACAGTAGAGTCAGTCTAAGACGCACTGTGCCCCATTCTGCTTTTTTACCTCACGACACAAACTCTTCTGTTGCCACCTACAAAAAAGCCCAAGGGAACACAGGACTCTGCCGTTTGAAAGTCAGGCCTGGGGATGGACACTCCTTGGCCAGCTGTGTCCACGGAGCTGTGCAGCCACGTCTACGCTCCTTTCCAACCCTCTGCCGCGTCCACGCTGCGCCTCCCCGCCCACTGCTGAGCGACAACCTCCCGGTACCTGAATGGGCTCTCTCAGAACCTCGGCCTCTGGCCGGCACGCCCCTGACCCCAGCTTCGTTCACAAGCGCTCTAGGACTTAGGTCCGTGGATATCCATCCACCCATGGCAACTGTGTGTCTGTTTCCTTTGTTTCATGATAGCGCATGCACAGAGACCGTGTCTTATGGCCTTAGGCTCCCTTCTCCCCAGGGCACAGGCCTGACACCTGTGGGCTCTCAGTAATGGCAGACAGGGAGGGCCGCGTCGCTTAGGAGAATCGCCTGCGCTGCCACACACGCTCACTCCTCTCCTCCCCTCCGTCTGCGTGCGGCTATGTTCAACCAGACATTGGTGAGATGAACATACAAACACATCACAAGGACAAAAAAATGTGTTCAGGTAACTATGTACAGTACTCGGTAATTACAAACCAGCAATAAAATACATGTCCAAGAAAACCCACGTGATTAATAATAAAAACTTAAAGAAGTGGTGCGGTGGCTCACACCTGTAATCCCAGCACTTTGGTAAGCCAAGGCAAGAGGATCACTTGAGGCCAGGAGTTCAAAACCAGCCTGGCCAACTTAGCAAGACCCCGTCTCTAGAAAAGATTTTAAAAATGAGCCACAGCCCTAGCTACTCAGGAGGTTGAAGCAAGAGGATTGCTCAAGCCCAGGAGTTCAAGGCTGCAGTGGGCTATGATCGTGCCACCACACTCCAGCCTGGGTGATAGAGTGAGACTCTGTCTCTAAAAAAATAAAATAAAACCTTAAAGAAGTGAGCAAGAACGAATAGCTACATTTCCTGTGGCAAGGTGAAAATATGGAGGCATGCAATGCTTTAACAAAGAGCATTTAACTTTCAGGTTCAGGAGATACTCCTTGTAAATGACAAGAATGAAAGTGGAATTAAGTTGATTGTGGGAAAAATGTATACTGATAACCTTATCCTGATCTTCCAAAGATTCGCCTGTATCAACATCTTCCAGGTCAGGTAGGTCCTGAAAGAGCAAATGAGCCGTATGTCACCAGGGAGGCAGACACACTCTGAACGTTCCATAGGCAAGATAAATGCAAACATACGGTAAATTAAGCCTTAGTTACATGCACGCAAAGTTGGAGGAGAAATGAGTAATTACCCAGATCACTCAAGGCCTCCCCTACCCATTCCCCGCCAAAAGAAACCCCCCACACACAAAGCAAACATCGCTACTCCAAGTACTTGGATCTAATGAAAGTGAGCATTTGCAAGGTGTGACATGTTTAAAGAACGTCCACATCTTTTCTCCACTTTGTTAGAGACACAGCCAGTTCATCTTGGAGAAAATAATGGGACCCAAACCAAATGTACCTCTGTACAAATTAGTGCTAGGGCTCTATGTGGTATGAAAGTAATATTTTTGTACACCTCCAAAACTGGTAGGACTTTTTTGTTTTGTATTGTGGGGTTTTATGTTTGTTTGGTATCTTTATCTATAGCAATCAGTTGGCATATGGGGGAGGCAGGCAGTGTGAGGTTAGAGGGGTGAACTGTGGAGCCACATTGCCTGGGTTGTTATTCCCACTCCACCATTTCCTAGCTGTGTGGCTGTGGGCAAGTTGCTTAACCTTTCTGTTTCTCAATTTCCTCATCTGTAAAATTGGGATGTAATAGTACATACCTCTTAGAGTTACTGTAAGGGTTAAATCAGTCAATACAATTTGTGCTTAGAACAATGTCATGCATACAGTAAGAAGTCAATAAATATTAGCCATTAGTGTTGTAGTTCTGCACGCAGTCAGTTCTCAAATGTTAGAGATAAATTGCCCAAACGTGTTTCTTATACATAGGTCCAAAAAACTAGAAACCTGCTATGAATGTTGGCCATGATCACCTTAACTCTTATTGAGTTAGGTGAAATTAGAAACTTAACAAGGAAGCAGGCAGGAGTAGGCAAAGCTGCGCACAACAGGCAAGAGAGGGACACCCACTGCCCATAGGCATGAGGTCAAAGGTGTCGAGAAACGCCTCTCCCACTCTTGCTCCCTCGAAGTACAGTTCCTGAGGGGTTGTGACAAAATGTGAGCTCCATGGTGCCATTCCCATGGGCCAAGGCATTTAAGACTGTCATCAAAACAGGAAGAGCTTCAGGGAGTGACATGCAAGGCTGTGATCAAACATTCCCTGAACAGGCCTGAGGGGACGGTCACACCTTGACAAGCCAACAGGCCAGTGAGGGTGTGGGCCGCTTGCTGGCCAGTGTCCTCGGAGGACTGAGAGGCTGCGATGATACAACGTAACTGTCAACAATTTTGTGTAAGGCGAACTGGACAGAATTGGTTTGCATTGTAACTTCCTTGGTGAAAATAAATCAAGAGTTTGGTAGACGTAGTTCAAAGGGAGCCATTTGGGCCAGCGCCTCCCAAAATTGAATGTGCACATGTACAAATCCCTGGGGGAGAGCTTATTAAGTGCAGGTTCTGATCAGCAGGTCTGGGTGGGGCCTGGGATTCTGCATTTCTAACCAGCTCCCGGGGATGCCCACCCGCTGGCCCAAGCACCACACTTTGGGTAGTGAGGATTTCAAAGGTTTGTAACTGATCACCTGTTTTACCAACTGTAAACTGATACTTATCCCCAAGGGTAAATACTGCACATACATCGATGAAGAACGTCTCCTTTGTCTCCAGCTTAGTGGTTTCTGAATCTTCAGTTCCAGCTCCATCGAGTTCAGTAACCAGTATGCCCTCAGTGGCCACAACCTGGGGAGTCGACTCTAAGGGACAACAAACAAAAGTTATTCCTCTTGGAGTTAGTTTAACACCCAGTGTCACATGGACAAGCCCAAGGTGAAGATGGATCCCAAGGGCAGACGAAGGCCAAAAACCCTCCTCAGGTCCCAAAGTCCGGCCCTGTGACAGAAGCTGCCAGCATCCATGGCTTAGGACAGGCTTATATCTACTAAGAAAAGGAAAGGAAAGGAAAGGTCACCCCCTTTCTGTAATCTGGAGGCGAATCCAGTGAGACAAAAGCATGAGCCAGGGATCAAAGCAGAAGCAGCAGGCACCTTGGGAACGGCAGCACGACTGAGGCAAGAAGACGCGGACAGGGGCTGGCTCGGGAGACAAGCGGGGCAAGCTTCCCGGCCCTGCCCAGGGAGGGTGGACCCCCGCCAGCCTGGGTGCCTGTCCCTCAGCCGGGGCACACGCCCCCGTGCAACGTCATAGTTGCCAGGTTGCCTGGGGAATGTGGGGTCGCCACGGGATCCCTTCCTCCTCCAGGCCCCTACTTTTCAAGGTCCCCAAGTCTGTATTCTTGGGTCCTGTGTTCCGATTTCTCTTCAGTCTCATGGCTTCAGTTATGTGAAGAGATTAGTGGCCCACGTCTCGTCTTTATCCGTAGGTACAATGTGTCCACCTGAGACTCAAAGTCACATCTGGGCACCACTTGGAGATGAAACAAGGAATCTGGCAGAGGCCATCTCCGCCGCCGGCCCTGCTGACTCCCACTCCATGTCCTGGCTGCCTCTGGCTGCTGCACTCGGACGTCCTGTGGCTTCTCAAGCTCCTGACTTCCGTTGTGGTGGCTTTCACCTCCCTCTCCCGCCCGCTCTTCCTCCCGCCTCCAACTCTCCCAGCCAAGAAGCCGAGCTCAAGGCAGCTGCCGAGTCTTTTTTGCTACTTCCCCGAAACCCATCTGTCTAGGCTTTGTTTTGTTCTGGGGAAAAGGTGAGGCAGGAAGAGACTAATGATCACTGGGTGCTTTGCTGACTTCATTCAATCAGTGGCCTGGGGACGGTTTCCACGTCACAGAGGCACAAACAGGCTCAGAGAGGTTTTGTGGTTTGCCTGAGGTCACTCAGCTACTGAAGGGGTTGGGCTTGGGTTTGACCTTGGGGTCCATCTAGAAACCACACTGTGCGCAGTGTGTTTCAGTAAAATGCTGGCAGCATTCTGCAGACTGTTCCGGTGACTACCAGATGGACGCTAAAGCTCGTCTGGAGAGAGGTACAATTAAAGAATTAAAGAGATGGGAAGTGGATAGCATTTCCAACCTGGGGCACAAGGCTTCTCTCCCGCCCTGATGTTCAAACGTCAGAGTAGGGCGGGGCTGGGTATCCAAGCACCCGAGTCTCACTCGCTGCCCCGCAGGCAGCCTTCCCTGGCTCCTGACTTCACGGGGAGGCCTTGGTGAGCATCTGCACGGGAACAGCAAGGCTGGTCAGGCCGTGTACCTCCCTACCTTCTTCATCCTCACTAAAGCCTGCTCACTTGCAAGGAAGGACTGATCGACGCAAGAAGCAAGAGAGGTGAATGGAAAAGTGATGCTGTAAACAGATGGTTTTCTGCTTCGATTTGCCCTTCCTGAGGCTGAGTCACTAAGAGCCAAGGTGGAGGAAGGACCTCCTTGCCCGACAGCCCAGGCGAAGGAGAAGCCACGGAGGGAGGATAAAGAGAGGAAGACGCTGGGAAGCTGGGGGAGCCGAGCCTGGCGCTTGAGTCACACCCAGGTTCGGTTCCTGCCTCTGCCGTTTACTTGCTATGAAATCTGGAGCACGTTTCTTCACCTCAATCAGCCTCAGTTTTCAGCTCCACAAAATGGGGTAATGGTGATAGCATCTACCTCACAGGGGTGCTGGGAAGGCTGAGGAAGATGCGGTCTGTGGCGCTCTGGCCTTGCTCAGCACCTGTCTGCTCGTGTCTCCTCTCCTGCCCACGGTGACTGCAACCACGCAGCTGCTTCCTTAACTTGCCCTGTGTCTGTTCAGCAAGGCAAAGGCCTGTTTCACTCATACAAACTGCTGCCAGGCTACGAGCGGTTTCAAAGGAACAAACTTACAGGAGAGGGAGCGATTATGCAGGGAAAACCTTGTATCTTGATCTTTGCAAAATCCATGTCTGATGACACCTAAGTCCACAGTCAAGAGGGTAACACTTACCTTATATACTTAAAACAGAAACATTGCGCCTTTTAAATAATAAACCCTATAGCATCTCCATCTGTGGAAAGCTTTCAGGTAAACGTGACCCTTTTTTAGTAAAAATTTTCTTCCAGAAGCCAAAGAATGGTCAGGCTACAGAGGTCCGACAATCCCATCCAGTGAAATGGAGCCAGGAGCTATAGAAAGCAGCACTTCAGCGTTTCATGAGGAAAAATTAAATCAAAACAGGTCATGCTTCTCAGAAAGACACTTGAGCCCCAGTATCATGTCAAAGTCAGAAGAAGAGCTACCTGTGACCAACCCCTGCAGAGGTGGGAGCAGAGCAACAGAGGGGGGTGGGGAGGGTGTCCCCCCGACCTCCCAGAGAGCAGTTTTCTCTTTTTGGTGACTCGGAGCCTCCACTCACTTTGCTTGTTCTTCCCTTCGCTGCTCCTTCCCTCCTTCCCTTCCTCTGCCTCTTGCCTCACCTGGCTCAGAACCCCTGGGAGACTCTCGGGTTCCAGCACTGCAGAAACTGCTGTGGCGGAGTTCTCGATGTGGGGTCCGGTGCGTGGACATCAGCACCACGCAAGGTCACCCTGCGCCCCCTTCCAAGTGTGCATTTTTATTTCCCGCATACATTGTGTAAAAGACCCTAGGCTAGAGGAGATTTTTCAGATATTACTGAACATAAGGAAGGTAGATAATAAATACAAATTAATAAAAGAGCACTAAATATTTGGGGATGAGGCCAGTATGGTTTTGAAGTGAAGAATTTAAGTAGGGCTCAGTTGGGTTCATTGTTGAGGATGGTCCAAATCCCTCAGCAGGCAAGATAACTCACCCAGCCCTGGCACCCTGCGGTGTGGCCCTTGCTCCTGTGGCTGCCTCCCTCACGGTCTCTCCCACACAGTGGGGACCTTCATTCTGGGCTAGACTAGTTAAACTCCCCAAACAGACCACAAATCCTGCTTGGGTTGGGGCCCAGAGTTTTCCCCCTGTCCCGAGGCCCCACAGACTGGGGATGCTCCAGGTCTGGCTCGCCCCACCCATCCCACAACCATGGCGGCAGCTCTCTGGGAAATCCTGGGCTCATGTGTTGGTGGGCAGCACCCAGGTAACTTGGCTAGAATCTGCCAAGCGATTTCCTTTTTTCTAGATCAGCATCATGTACTATGGTAGCCACAGCCATGTGCAGCTACTGAGCACTCAAAATGTGGCCAGTATGAATTTTTTATTTAATTGTTTTTACTTTTAATTAACTTTAAATTTAAAAACTGAAGCAGTATAAAACAATTTGCTTGTTTTGGTAGGACTCCACTTACCTTAAACCAGTGAAAAGTTAGCGTTCAAATTGAGATGTACCGTACATGTCAAATACACATTGGGTTTTGTTGACAGTACAAAAAAAATGTAAAATATTAACAATTTTTATGTTGATTCCATGTCGAAATGATTATATTTTAGATATAGTGGGTTAAATAAAATATATGGTTAATAGTGTTATCTGTTTCTTTTTACTTTTTTTAATGAGGCTACTAGAAAATCTAGTGATGGCTCTTTTGTATTCCTATTGGGCAGTGCTGTTCTAGATACCGAGACAATCTGTGAACTTCGTCTTCTAGAAACAGCAGTAAGGAAGAAGTGACACTCAGACCTAGGTCTCACAGATTCGTGACTCGGAGGCCGGGTTCCCTGGGGGTGGGGCCCCGTGCTCACTGTATCTGCGCGTGCATCTCCACCTGCATTACCTTCCCTGGCAGCTGCAAGGGGTGGCGGTGGCGGGGCCTTGGCTGGGAGGGTCCCCTCCGGCTCCTGATCTTCAGTCTCCCCATCAACCTCCGGGGGCAGCCCCTCTTCTCCACGGGGCATTTCTGGGAATAGCTCATCCTTGGCCTCGAAGCTTTCCTTAACAAACAGCTCCATTTTCTGCCTTGTTTCTCCATCCCCGGCAGGCTCTTCCTTGCTGTCCACACTGGCACGCACGTTCTCCCCATTGCTCAGCGGTGGCATCTCCCCTAAACAAGGGAAACCCAAAGGTGAACTTAGAAACATCTGGGAGAACAAGGGTGTCTGTGCATCCATCAGGGGCACGCAGCAAACCTTTGCGAATGAGAGGGACAAGGTGTTAGGGTGAGTTAAAGAAGTGTCCTCGAGGGATGCTCAGCAAAGTGCTGGTTATGATCAATAATAAAGGACACTGCATGTCCACAGAAGGGACTGTTGAGCACATCCATTTAATGGAACAGGAAGGACACGGCCATTAAGAAAATATAATGCAGGAAGTTCTTAGGAGATGCATGCCAAAGTATTCGGGGCTTAAGGGCCTCAGTGTCTGCCTTTACTTTCAAATGGTTCCGGAGAAAAGTGTGTGTATGTGGCGGGGGCGGGGATGGCAAATGTGTGGCAAAATGTTAAAAACCATTGAATCCAATTGGACACAATACAGCTATTCATTTTACTGTTTTTTCAGCTTTTCTGAAAATTTAAAAAATTTCAAAATAAAAAGTTGGGTAAAAAAATATATATATACTATTAAATAAAAGAAAATGTCTGTTTTATGGAAATAACTATACTATGCTAATTCAAAATAGTAGGCAGAAAGCAATATAATTAACATCATTTTTACATACAAATATATGTGTTACATACATGGGGAAAAGCCAGGAAATATATACACCAAAATATTGAGGGGTTCCTGCTGCGATTGTGTTATTACTTGAGCTTTTCTCTGTTTTCTATGTACAGTATATTCATAGACTGTAATTAGGTGAAAAGCAATAAATATTATTTTAAAACACACAAGGACAGCCTGGCTCTTCCACTGGGTATGGGATGAGGAAGGTAAGTTCTTACTTATGAAGGTGCCCTGAGCACAGTCTCCAGGATCCTGAAGGCCAAGAAACCCTTGTGTCAGGGGTGGACCAGGACGGACCCAGGACTCACTCACAGCCTCTACCAAATGCTGTCCAAGTGCACTGGGCATAGGCAGGGATTCAAGTCCTCAAGGACTTGGGGTAGCATACTGGGTGGGACGGGGAAGGTTCATTCACACCAAACCAGGGTGCCCCAGAGTTGACAGAACCTTGAAATAGGGGAAGGGGGGAGGGCAGGGAGAGGGACTCTGAAATCCCGGAACAAACTAGAAGGACTGCAGGGCCCAAGAATATTCCTTAGGCCTGCCCTGGTCTTGCCAGGCCAGGAATGGGGTGGTCCTGAACCTTTCAAGGGCCTAGCAGGTTTCATACAACCATCTAGACTTTTAGCTCCAATCTGAGCTAGACAGAAGGAAAATGATTCATGCCAAAGAGGAAGCAGCACAGCTGCCCTTCAAAGTTAACAAAATTAAACTGTCAAGGTCGATCATAACAGGGAACGAAGTACCAATACACGCTACAACGTGGATGAACCTCAAAAACACGATGCTAAATACTAGAAGCCAGTTACAAACATCACGTTGTGTGATTCCATTTATATGAAACGTCCAGAATAGGTAAAGCTATACGGACAGAAGTCAGCTGTGCAGTTGTGGGGCGCTGGGGGCTGGGGTAGTGCAGAGGAACTGTTTAATGGAACGATGAAAATGTTCTGGAGCTAGATAGAGGTGCTGACTGCCCAACACTGTGAATGTACTAAATGCCACTGAATTCTATACTCTAAAACAATTAATTTTATATTATGTGAATTTCACCTCATTTAAAAAAAAATGGTCCAGGGCCTCTATCCTTTCCCGTGATGAGGTGCCCAGAAGGCCCCTCTCCAACACTGGGGCTGCAGCACCCTGCCTTGCTCCCCAAATGCAGGATCACCCCCAACCCACATTTATTCTACATCCACTACCATCAAGCTCATGTCACCTGCATCACTTCCTCGACAACCATCTTCCTCATGACCTACAAGGTCTTCCTGTCACCTTTCATGTCGAGATTGGTTTTTAAGGCCCTTCTTGATATGACCCCACCCAACACAGCTAACCTTATATGATTTCCCAGGTTACAACTCGATTCCAATCATGGGTATCTGCTACTCCTCTTTGCCCCTCACCCCCAAAGAAACTATAGGCTCCTCAGAGGAGGCGGAACCCTATCCTCTCCTCTGTTGGAATCTGCAACAATGTTTGCATGTTTGCTCTGTGTATGCATGCATGTGCCATGTGTCTGCACCTGTGTTTATGTGAAGAAACCTGGTTATTTATATACGCCCCACTATCTGTGGGCTTCGACCTACAGAGCTATAATGAGATAATATACATGAGATATATATATATCAGAAATAAAATATATCAGAGATAGATATATATGTATATCTATATATATCTATCTGAAACAGAGCTCCTAAAACCCCGCAGGTCAGGTTGCTGGGAGACTCTTGTTCTGATATTTGATCTTTGACCCTGGTTCCTGACACAGAGCTCCTAACACCTTTGTAATTTCCAGACTGACAGGAGAGTCTTTTGCTGTTGGGAGGCTCCTGGGTGGAGGCTGGTCACCAGAAAGACCCAAGCCATGATTAGAGGCTTGGAGCTTTCAGCCCCAACCCCATCCTCCAGAGAGGGGAGAGGGGCTGGAAATGGAGTTAATAGTCCATCACACCACATGATGAAACCTCCATAAGAAACCCTCAGCTGTGGGGTTCAGAGAGCTTCCGAGTTGCTGAACACGTGCAGGTGCCTAGAGGTTGGTGTGTGCAGAGATGGCAGTGGAAGCTCTGCACCCCTTCCCACAGCCTTGCCCTGTGCATCCCTTCATCTGGCTGTTCACCTGTATCCTCTATCATATCCTTTGTTAATATAATAAGCCAGAAAGTATTAAGTGTCTCCCTGAGTTCTGTGAGCCATCGTAGCAAATTATTGAGGGTCATGGGAACCCTGATTTGACAGCCATTTCATTAGAAGTACAGGTGATGACCTGGGGCTTGTGGTTGGCATCTGAAGTGGGGAGTAGTCTTGTGGGCAGAAGTGGGGAGCGGTCTTGCAGGACTGTTGCCCTTAACCCGGCTAAGCAGTCTGTGCTAACTCCAGTTTGTGTCAGAATTGAATCGAATTGTAGAACACCCAGCTGGTGTTGGAGAACTGGTTGGTGTGGGAAGAACCTGTACATTGTGGTGACCAGAAGTGTGTTGAGTGCTGGGAGTATAGTATTAGTATACTATACTATATTAGTTTACTATACTATAGTATAGTAAATAGTTTTGTTTTCACCTACTTTACAGCATCCATAGAAAACTAATACGTCATTTATTTTGAAACAGAGACTATTTTAACCAATTGTGTTTCAATCCATAAAAGTGGTTTGAAACTGCACATACTATTAAGGGTTTCTTACTGGCCCTGGCAGGTGGACAAGGCCAACTGCAGATGGATCTGCAAGTGTGTAAATAAATGGTTTAAAAAAGAAATCCCCAAGATGACAGACTGTGAGTGTGACAGCCCAGACTTGCCTGATCCAAAGGGACCCGGGCTGTGTCTGCCGGCTAGAGCACGTACCTCCCTCTCCACTCTCTGGCCTTCTTCTCCTCTCCTCGGCCCGCCGCTTCATCAGCGCCAAGGCTTCAATGCTGTCGGCGATCTTCTTCTGCTCTCTGCTCTCCCACTGCTGTCTCTCCTCCTTCTCAGCCGCATAACCTCCCCTAGACCAGGCCTCCGCACACGCTCTGTTTAGATAATAAGGAAACAGAAACAGGGGAGGTGCGAATTTTTACAGGTTAAAAGGAAATTCCAAACATATGCCATCTGACCAAACTTGTTCAAAATCCAAACAAAGGGCACATTCGACATGTAGCTGCAAGGATAAAAATGAACACATGTACATTTTAATCTTTAAAGTCCAATGGTCTGCAAAGCCTTCTTAGATAAGGTACCAAAAGCACATTTGACAAGAGAAAAAATAGAGAAATTGGACTCCATCAAAATTTTAAATTTTTGCAATGCAAAAAATACTATAAATAAAGTAAAAAGACAACCCACAATATGTGAGAAGATACTTGCAAATCATATATCTGATAAGGGTCTTGTGCCTAGAAAATATAAACAATTCTCACAACTCATACATAAACAGACAATACAATTTAAAAATGGGCAAAGGATAAAAGAACGAAAAGGCAAGCCACAGACTGGGAGAAAATATTTGCCAAAAAGATAACTGGACAACTGACAAAGGGCTTTTGTTCAAAACATACAAAGAAGTACTAAAAATCAAAGATAAGGAAACAAACAACCCAATAAAAAATTGGGCAAAAGATCTGGACACCTCACCAGAAAAGGTATACAGATGGCAAATAAGCATGTGAAAAGATGTTCAACGTCATATGTCATCAGGGAATTACAAATTAAAACAAGATAACATTAGACTTCTATTAGAATGGTTAAAATCCAGAACACTGACAACACCAAATGCTGACAAGAATGTGGAGCACAGGAACACTCACCGCTGGCAGGAATGCAAAACGGCACAGCCACTTTGGAAGACAGTTTGGGAGTTTCTTACAGAACTAAACAAACTCTTACCATATAGTCCAGCAATTGTGCTCCTAAGTATTTACCCAAAGGAGATGGAAACTTATGTCCACACAAAAACCTGCACATGGATGTTTATGGCAGTTTTATACTAATTGGCAAAACTGGGAGCAATCAAGATATCTTTCAGCAGGTAAATGATACATAAACTCTACTACATGAATATAATAGAAAATTGTTCAACAACAAAAAGAAAATAAGCTACCAAGCCACAAAAAGTCGTGGAAGAAGGTTAAATTCATTGCTAAATGAAAGAAGCCAGTTTGAAGAGGCTATACATTGTATGACTCTGACTATATGACATTCTGGAAAAGGCAAAACTATGGAGACAGTAAAAAGATCAGTGTTGCCAGGGGTTGCAGGTGGGGAGTTGGGAGGGATGAATAGGCGGAACACAGAGGGTGTTCAGGGCAGTGACACTATTCTGTATGATGCTGTGATGGTGGACACATGCCATTATATATTTGGCCAAACCCATAGAATGTGCAAAACAAAGAGTGAACCCTAAATTATGGACTTTAGGTAATAATAATGTATTAACATTGGTTCATCACATGTCACAATGTACCACACAGGAGCCAGGGGTTGTGGCTCACGCCTGTAATCCCAGCACTTTGGAAGGCTGAGGCAGGGGGACTGCTTGAGGCCAGGAGTTTGAGACCAGCCTGGGCAACAAACTGAGACCCCATCTCTACAAAAAATTTTAAAATTAGCTGGCGTGCACCTGAGTGCTACTCAGGAGGCTGAGGCAGGAGAATGGCTTGAGCCCAGGAGTCCGAGGCTGCAGTGAGCTGTGATCAGGCCACTGCACTCCAGCCTGGGCGACAGAGCGAGACCCTGTCTCAGAAAAAAAAAAAAAGGCGGAATGAGGGAGTGCTCAAAAAAAATTAAAATAAAAAACAAATGTTATCACAGGAATGAAGATGTTAAGAAAAGGGGAAACTGGGAGAGACAGGTGGTATATGGAAACTCTCTGCACTTTCTGCTCAGTTTTTCTGTAAACCTAGTTTTAGGCTCTAAAAATAAAAGTCTATTAATTTTAAAAATGGGCAAAGAAACTGAACAGACATTTCTCCAAAGAAGATACATAAATTGCCAATAAGTACATGGAAGGGTGCTCAACATAATTAGCACCAGAGAAATGCAAATCAAAGCCGCAGTGAGACACCACTTCATACCTCCTAGGATGACCACAAGACAGACAATGACAAGGGTTGGTGGGAATGTGGAAAAACTGGAACCCTCATCCACAGCCAACGGGAGGGCAAGATGGTGCAGCTGCTTTGGAAAACAATTTGGTGGTTCCTCAAAAGTTCAACATAGAGTTACCACATGACCCAGCAATTCCACTGCCAGATGTATACCCAGGAAAATGAAACATATGTCCACACAAAAACTTGCACATGAATGTTCATAGCAGCATTCCTAACAATAGCCAACAAGCAGAAACAACGCTAACTTCTAACAGTTGATGGATAAGTGAAACGTGGCGTATCACAACGGAGTGCTGTTTGGCGATAGAAAGGAGTGAGGTGCTGATACTGTGCATCATGGGCGAACCTTGGACACGTCATGCTCTGCGACACAAGCCAGAAACAAAAGGCCGCATGTTGTATGATGCCATTTATATGAAATGCCCAGAATAGGCAAATCTACAGAGACAGAAGGCAGATTATTGGCTGCCAGGGGCTGGGGGGAGGAGGGAATGGGGAATAACTGCTAAAATGGTGTTTCCTTTTCAGGGTGATGAAAATGTTCTAAAATTGATTGTGGCAATAGCTGTAAAACTCTGTGAATATACTAAAAACCATTGCATTGTACACTTTAAATAGGTAAACTGTATGGTATATGAATTATGTCTTAACAAAGCTGTTATTTTAAAAATAAAACCTAGTGGTTTTAAAACAGAAGATTTACCTTTAGAGAGAGGAAGCAGATCCCTGCTGTAAAATCAAAAGTATAGAACGTATTTGGAAACAGTACAACAGGGTTTTTCACAAGGTATACCATGCCAGAAAAAGACTATAAGGCAGAATATGCCAGTGAGAATAAGCTATGTTCTAGTCCATTTCCCACATCAGTGGAAAACTCAGACCCTTTAATCCTAGAGCAGACCCTCAGCAGGGTGTCCTGCTATGTGCCAGGCACTATTCTAGAGGCTGTGGATCCAGCAGTGAACCGAAGAGATGACTTCTATTAGAGCTGCCCTTTAGCAGGGGGAGACAGACCCTAAATAAGGAAACAAGTATGTATCAGAGGCTGATGGGTCCTAAGAAGAAAAGAAACCAGGCTAAAGGGACAGCAGGTGGAGAAGGGGCTATTTAGATAGGATGGCCGGTCATGGACAGCTCCTTCATAAGATGACAGGTAAGCATACACCTGCTGCAAATATCTGGGAAGAGCACCCCAGACAACAGCAAGTGCCCAATGTCCAACAACCAGTAAATGGTTGGATTAGGATTCAAGCCCAGGTGAATCCAACTCCTGAACTGCAGTCTTGTGCTGTGCTGTAAAGAACAGTGGGTCCTACTGCTCCCACCCATGTTTACACTTTCCTGCTCCTCAGCACCACCCTGGGGTGAGGGTGAGCATCCTCCGTGGCAGCAGCTCCCGTTGGTTCACTCCTAGTAGGAGCCCATTACCTGCTCAGAGTCCTACACACTGCTCACAGACACTCACAAGGACCTTCCGGTAAGTATTGTTATTATCCCCACTTTACAGATGAGGACTGTGAGGCCCAGGGGGTTAGTGAGCTCACCTAAGTAACAAAACTCGTGGCCACAGAGCTGGGCTTGGAAGTCAGGCCCCTGCACGGCTCCTCTAGCTGTCTCCCACCCCCAGGCCTGGGGCTCAGGGAGCCGGATCAACCTCTGTGGGACTCCCCAGAAACAGGCCTTCTGGTTTTCTTACCTGGCTAGAGTGGAGGCTGTATTTGAAATACTTGTTAGTTTGATCTAAATTTGTGAATCTAAAAACATATTACAAGCTACATTTCTTTTTAAATGTTGTATAATGCAAAATTCAGATTGTACTTCTCATCAAGTAGTCTATACTACTGAGGTTTTATTCTAAGTTAGAATTACTGAAGTAACCTAAATTAGAAGGAAAATTAAAAACAAAGACAAAAGTAGTGAAAATAAACATAGCAGTCCAGGGTACAATGTTCCTAATATAAAAACAAAAGCTCTTACAAATCAATAAGAAAAGCACTTCAAAAGCAAACTTGGAAGAAGAGGCCATGCACAGAATATTCATAAAAGAGGAAAGATAAATGTCCAATAAAGATGGAAAAAATGACCAACCTCATCAGTTATCTAAAAATGCAAATTTAAAGCAATGAGATGCCATCTTCACCCATCAACTAACTCGGCAAAGATTTCTTTTACAAGTCTATGTCTGGTGAGGTTGTAAATTAGTACAAACTTTCTAGAAAACAATTAGAAAACATTCATAAGAGTTTTACAAAGTTTAAAACCACATTCTTTAAACCAGTGACACTACTCAGAAAATTCCATCCCAAGGAACCAATCAGTGATGAGGTCAAAGACTTACATACAAGGATATTTACCAAAGGAATATAAAAACCTATGAATAAGTGCTCAATTTCCTATTATGGGCAGTTAAGTGGCCATAAACCTATTTCCAAAGAATAATGATGTGTGAAAATGCTCAAAAATCCAAAATTTTAAAAGTTTAATATTAAGCATACTCAACTATTAAATATTAAAACATGATCAAGAGGCTTTTCTCTTCTTACCTATCCTTTGGAAAAACCGGTCTATCATCCAGGTACGTTAAGTGTTTTAGCCTAACAGTGACTGTCCTTCGATAATTAGGAATGCGTCTAATAACCGGGTTTCCCATCAAATTCAGTACACGCTGTAAGAAGACAAGCAGAACGAAAGTGATTACTAAAGGAAGGTGTGATTAAATTGTTTTATATGTGCTGTGCACTAAGAATAAATAAATAAAATCGATTTTCTTTTTTTTTAACTGGGCAACACTTCATTCCATAAAAATAGAATAAGTGTTCCCAAAATTGATTTTCTTGAGCAAAATGGAAGTGCCAATATCATGTCCTGGTGACTTGATTGGAGAAATCAGAAGGTTTTCATTGCTCTTGTGACATCAGAACTGTCCAGATAATTAAGCAGCCCTTTCTTCTTGAACTTCAGATGTGAGATCTCCTTGTCCTTCCAGAACAATATTGGGAAACATTTCCTGAGGCCTGTTCCAAGTGCAGTTGATCACATCAGTTTTGCTGCCCAGTCCCTTTCACTGACATTAATCTCTGTCTAATCGATCATTTTCTTTCCTTCCCAGCCAGCACCCATTTTAAAAAACACACGCAGCTGCTGGGTAGACAAGCAGCAGCGACTAAGGGAAAGGACAGGCCGTGCCCACTCATCTCCACTGAGTGCTCCAGGAGGGAGGGCCCTTTCGGGGTGGGGGGTGTTCACAGATCTCCTCAAAGTCGGTCAGGGCCAGGAAAGACGGAGGAGTTCCGCGATGCCAGCCTGCCATCTGCCCCCGACTTGAAATATTATCTCTTCCTCTCTTGCCTTAAGAAACCCAAAGAAGGTGAATGGTTAAGGCTACAAGTGGTAAACCATTTTAAAATCTGTTTGCCCAAACTGAGTAAATATTTTTCACATCTAAAGTGTTTTTTGTTGTTGGAGAAGACAAATATATTTTAAACTAGTTAGTTTAGCATTTCCCAAACTTCATTCTCATGCCACCTCCACCATTCTTGCTATATTTTCAAAAGAGCCAAACATTTGTTCTGGCTTTTCTGTATGAACCACTAGTTGATAAGTGAAAGTTCTTTGTGGAAGCATTCTAGCTAATAAATGCAAAAGGTATAAGAGAATTAGAAAGTGGTCACTGTGTGACTGCTAACGAAATAGCGCATCTAGGCAATGTTCATCAGTGACGGCTAAAATAATTGCAGGAGGACTGATAGGGAACTTCATAATGGTTGGATCAGGCTGACAACATCTGTACCCACTAATCAGTTTAAAATGACAAAAGGAGAGGCGAGCAGACATTACATGCCCTCCGTCCTGACGTGATGGAAGGACACCATGCACCTCAAAGTAACTATTGAACCTGGATCCAATCAAGCCTCTGGCTCCATTATCATTTTACTGGAAATACTGGGGACAGCAAAACATGTTAAATGACACCACGAGAACACAATCAGCCAAATCCAGGATGTGAGAAACTACCAGACAAGGGACTTGATTTCTTTCAAAAACTAATGGGGTTGGGGAAAAACAAAGAAGGGCAACTGCTATAGATCAAAAGAGATGTAAGAGACAAATAATCCAAATATAAACGTCTGAATCTGGTTTGGATTCGAACAACACAACTGTCAAACATATTTTTGAGACAAATGGGGGAAACTGAACACAGACTGGGTATTGAATGTAGTCATTATAATAATTTAGACATAATAGTAGTATTGTGATTATGCTAAAAAAAAGTCCCTATCTGTCAGAGATACACACTGAAATATCTGTGGGAGAAATAATATGATATTTGGCATTTAAGATACTCCAGCTAAAAACACAAAGAGGAAAAAGTGTGAAAGAGGGAAGAAAGGAAGGCAGGAAAGAGGAAAAAGGGCTTGATATTTAACAAACAGAAAATAATGTGAGTTGTTTTCTCTGGTGCTGTTTTGTTTTGTTTTGTTTTGTTTTTACCAGATCGGGCATGGTCTCCAGAACACTCAGGATCTCTGGATCACTCAGCTTATTGTGGGAAAGGTCAAGGACACAAAGCCTCAGGCACTCCTTCAGGTGCTGAATGTCTTCCACCGTCTCCAGGTGATTGTGTGCCATCTGCAGGGTGTTCAGCACTGGCAGGCAGGCTGGAAGGTGAGGTCCGAAGAAGTAAACAACAAAGGCATAAAAATGCTTTTCACCCATAATATAAAATATTAGAACCTCCCCCAGGGAAAGTGATAAACACAGGGCATATAGAAAGACTACTTGCTGGACACTCTTACAGAGGTTTTCAATGGTCTTGATGTAATTGTTGCTGAGGTTAAGAGCATCCAGTTTCTGCAGAGGTTCCAGGTTCTCAATTTTATGAAGCAAGTTCACTTGCAAGAAGAGGCACCGCAATTCGGTTTGGGCCTCCAGGTTCTCAATTTTCTGTATTCCATTGCACTCCAACCACAGACAGCGCAGTCCCGTGTACTCTTCCAAGTTCTCGATGCGATCGAAACCTAGTGAGAAGGAAGGGGGTGTCAATTAAGCTCCTATACATATATGGGGCAGGGAGTCACAGCTACCCTTTTTTTTGCCTACTGTTACGGGGCGAATGTCTATGTCCCTTCAAAATTCAGATGTTGAAACTGTGAACTAAAATAAAATCTTAAATCCCCCAGATAACTGAGTAGACCCCCTCTTACCCAAGGGGACCCCAGAAAAACCTTAAAGCTGAGTTGCTGGCCGTGATGAACAGGGAGGTCAGACACACTTTGCTATGCCCCCTCCCTTTTGGGGTTACTCTTTGCAACAATAAGATACTAAATCATTAACAAGGCCTAAGGCCACGCGAGACAAAGCTTAAACCACATCTGCAGACTGTCAATTTACTTAACAGATCACTTGAGTCCAGTATATGTCCATATACGACTGTGGCTTGTCTCTGATTAACAGACATCCTTAAGTTAAAACATTCCAAGCCTTTAGACAAAGTTTCATTTTTTAAACAATTATAAATAAAAGAATCTTTAAACTCACCCATAATCTATAAGCTCCCCGCCCCCCACTTTGAGATGTCCTGCCTTTTCAGGCCAAATGAATGTATGCCTTCCACATACTGACTTATGTATGATCTTACATGTAATTCCTGTCTCTATGAATGTATAAAACCAAACTGCAACCCGGCTACCACAGGCACATATTCTCAGGACCTCTTGAAGCCATGTGCTCTGTGCTGGTCACACACATTTGGCTCAGAATAAACCTCTTTAAATTATTTTACAGAGTTTGGGGTTTTTCCCATTAACAAAATCCTAACCTCTATTGTGATAGTATTAGCAGGTGGGACCTTTGGCAGAGCCCTCATGAATGGGATTAGTGGCCTTACGAAAGAGGCCCCAGAGAGCTCCTCTGCCCCTTCCACCATGTAAGGACACAGTAAGAAGGTTCCACATATAAGTCAAAAAGCAGGCCCTCACCAGACACTGAATCTGCCAGTACCTTGATTTTGGACTCACCATCCTCCAGAAATGTGAGAAATAAATTTCTGTTGTTTATAAGCCACTCAGTCTGTGGTATTTCGTTATAGCAGCTCAAAACAAGCTAAGACACCTACCTACCTCTACACTTCCTTCCTCTAGTACAACTTTTCTTTGAGGAACCATCCCTCTTCTAAGATTACCTGATGGCTCTCTGGGTGGCCGGCCAATCAGTCAAGGTTCATTAGGGGCTGATCACACTTAGTCAAGCGGGGGCCAACTTTGATGAATCCTAGGGAGTTTTGCTGGTTCCCTTGGAAAGAGGTAGTCTTTTTGCTGGAATTGCCAACCTTGGAGGGTGGAACCTAGTGCTACAGCAGCCGTCTTCCCTTCATGGAGGGGCGGGGTTGGGTTGGGGGGAAACCTGCCCTGAAAATGTACCAGCCCAGGGGAAAACAAGGCCGAGGAAAGGACAGAGCCCTGTGCAGAAACACTGTGAGTACCGGGCTCCAGCCAAGCCCAAAGCTAGTACAACCATGGGACTTATTTTGTTCTCTTTTTCAGTTTTATGAACCAAATTTAGAGTTAGGAAAACAAACATTTCTGTTTCCTTTCGTAACTCATCATCAATTTGTAATTCATGATTCATCGGCTATTACCAAAACTTTAAAAAGTTATTTATTGTCTGAAAAAGTTTTGATTATAAAATTTTAATATTAATGGCGAGCAAAATAAGAAGAAAATTTACTCATGATCCTGCCAACAGACAGTCTGTTTTCATTTTTCTCCATCCCCTTCCAAACTTGTTATAAACATGTTTATATAGTTACAATCACAGAATACATTTGAACATTAGGTATACAGGTATAGTATGGATAGATTTTTTAATCTGTTTGTCACCTTCCTTCAAGGTCTTCATACTGAAGTCAATATCTATAAACGATAAGAATTCTTTTTTTTCGTCTTAAAGATAACTACAATATCATTGTGACATCTAAACACCTCCTTAATGTTCTCCAACAGCCAGTCATTGTTCACATTTCTTCATTGTCTTTTTTCCAAACTCTTTATTGTCTGAATCAGCATATAAATAAGGTCCAAACATTGTAATTAGTTGATGTCTCTTAGATCACTTTTAACCTAGAGTCTTTTTCTCTCTCCATCTCTCTCTCTTTCTTCCACTGCAATTTTTTGTTGAAGAAATTGGGTTGTGTTCCCTCAAGTTTCTGACATTACGGATTTTCTCCTTGTCCTCTCTCCAGCTCCTACCCTATCTCCGTCCTTCACTGAGAAAGACCTCCACCTGCTCATTTATGCCGCTCCAACTCACTCCTGCCCTCTGGATCCCTCCATCACCACTCCGGCCAAGTCTCCAATAACATCCTGATTGTTAAGTCCCACTGCCAGCCCTCTTAATTCCAACCACTCCGAGGTGTCTGACCCAGTGGGCCCTGCCCTCCTTTTCTGAGCTTTCTTCTGAGGCCCTCTGGATCACATGGCATATTGTGCATCGCCATCTCCTGGTATTCATGCTGTCGTGTTAATGATGCAGTAAGATGGGGTAGCTCCTGAGACCAACAGAATATAGCACTGTGATGACACATCACTTCCACAACTGGGCGTCTGTCTTGGCCTCTCTCTCTTTCTTGGGTAACTTGCTCTGGGGGAAGCTGCCATGGAGAGGCTCACATGGTGAGGAATTGAGGACTCTGGTGACAGCCAGTGAGGGTCTGAGGCCCACAGCCTATATGTGGATTCTCCATCCCAGTCAAGCCTTCAGATAATTAAGGCCTGGCTGACAGCTTGACTATAACGTCATGAGAGACCCTGAGCCACAGCTACCCAGCTAATCACTCCTGGGTTCCTGGCCCTCAGAAACTGTGTGAGATAATGAATTTGTTTTAAGTTGTTAAGTTTCAGGGTAATTTGTGATGCAGAAATAGGCACCTCTCTCTCTTAGTTCTTCTACCTCTCTGACTCTTTCTAGAGCAAGAGTCTTTCTGGACAACTTTGGGGGGGGTGAAAGTGGAGGCGAGGATGCCAATCAGGAGTTGTTCCAAGCCCTGCAGGTCACTGAGCCGCAGGGGCCCTTTGTGCGTCTCCCTGGCATGGCACCATCCTCACAGTAGCTGCTCCCACTCCCCAGGAAACCAAAGGCATCTTGGCCATATCCCTTTCTGCGTTTCCAGCACTGAGTACAGTGTCAGGCACACAGAAGTCTCTCAGTAAGCATTTTCTGAATAAATAAATGAACACTAAAATGACTGATAAAGTAAGTTGGCCCTCCTAAACCCAGCACAGACTGGGAGCTCTCACCCCTCTTTATCATTGCTAGGAACAGCAGTGAACCTGAACTTAAATCTACATGTGATCCTGGACCCCAATCCTGAGTCCTGTTCACTCCTCTGCGTTCTGAAAGGCACCCAAAGATCCTCATCCTTTGTTTTCTGGGCCTGTCTTCAATCCCCACAACATGTCCCTCCCAAGCCCAGAGCACTTACAAATCAGCTTTCTGGTTTGAAAAATTAAAAGTCCTTGGAAAACATAAATAAAAGATACCAACGTGCTTCCTATGTATTCACATAGCCAGTAGCCCCTTTATGAACTCTACTCAAGCAACACTTTTTCTTGAAAGAAACGTTATTGCTTTTTCCATTAATCTCCACTAAACTCTGAAATTTATATTTAAATATAATCTGAGAACTAAAGATGATCCCTGAAAGTAATTTTTTATAGCACTAGATATATAGAGTTTTTCTGCCTGGCATGAGGCATCTCCTTTTCGAGGTCCTTACCTTTATAGTGTAGATACAGTGTATCATTCAATGCTGGGGTAATATACAGCTTGTGCTGCTTGCAGAGTTTTTGCAGAAAACTTTTAGTCATTCTGTTAAAATGGAAAATATGAAGAAGAAATTTATTTCAATTTGTCAGCTGTAAAACACGTTCTGAAAGTTCTTTACCACGTCCATTCCTGCCCCAAATTCTACAACATCCTATAAGCCTGGTACCTATTTTAAGTTCTTCTTTTTCTTTTTTTGTATAGATTTCAGGGCCTCATCCAACGTCATTACTTTCACCATTCTTAAAAATTGCAATGTATGTTCTAATAAAAAGACTTTTAATAGCATCATCAGGAACTACTGCTGTTCCTCTCTCAAGTTTAATAGTGTGTAGTTAGTTGTGCCACAGAGGCAGTGCCATCCTGATTTCACTACTTAATGATTCACAGACATTGGGCAGGCTATTCATTTTCCATGATCCTCAATTTCCTTATCTGTCCAAGGGGGTGATCATACCATTTACATGACTCCATAAAGGTGCACTAATTGGCAGCACGCCCATGTACCTGGGGCCCCGATCTTCCCTGTCATCTCTTGGGTGTGCTAAGTGACCATCTGACCCGCTATCTCCACTCTGTTTCTTCTGGTTTTGGTGGGAGGTGTCAGAAGGACCCACACATATTTCCTTAGGATCATTAATTTCTGTAAAATAAAAGAGATTGGGTCAATAGAGATCAAGAAATGTATAAAAAAATCCCCCCAATTTCAACTTGGTTAACAACCATCCACTTTTAATATGGAACACCAGTATTCTTTAAATGTATAACATTTTTTAAAGCATTAGCTAAGACTATGTAAATTTCACTTCTAGGTAGCGTCTATAAGAAGTCTTGTACAGGTACACAAGGAAATGTGTACAATGTATACAATGTTTCTGCATTGGTTGTAAAAGCCAAGAACAGTTAACAATGCAAATATCCATCCATAGGGACTGGTTACATAAAACAATGGATTACTCTTCTACCTTTGAAAAGAATGCACTAGAACTACCTCTAGTAGTTCTGAGAATATGGATTATTCTCAGAAACATATATGGAGTAAAAAATATCAAGTTTCACAATAGGCACAGGATACCATTTATATAAATTAAAAACATGCAAACCAATGCTATGCATTGTTTAAGGACACACATATGTGTAGAGAAGTGGTTGGAAGGATCCATTCAAAATTCTGAACAAGGGAGGAAAGGAGTGAGATTAGAAAAGGGGGGAGGAACAAAAAGAACATCAAATTTATGTGAAATGTTTCTTTTCTTTAATTAAAAAAGACTGCAAGTAAATACGATAAAATGCTAATCATTTTCTGTTCTTGGTGGCAATACGTGGGTGTTTATTATAACGTTCTCTGTTCTTTTGTCTTTAAAAAATTTCTCAAAAGAAAAACCACAGGAAAAGAAACAAAAATGGTGGGAGTATCTTTGATAAAAAGAAAATGAGCACGTTCAAATCCGCTTCATTTTTTTAAAGGTCAATCAAAATTGGCCAATTTGAATGCACTTAATTTTAAGGGCTGTTGGCTGCTGCTCTCTGCGTGTGTTCGTGTGGTCTATTGAACAAGACTAAATGCTCCGTGTGTGGGGACTGTGTCTTAAACTCATCAAGTTCTCACTGCATACAATGCCCAGCCACAAGAGGCACCAGATAAATGTTTGTGGAATAAATAAAGAATAGGTGCTCAATATATATAATTGACTATATCAGTAACAAGAGCTACCATTTATTAACAGCCCACTATATGCTGGAAAGTTTACTCTGTATATCCCTGTATAATTATCCCTGCTTATAGATGAGGAGACTAAAGCTCAGCGGGGTTCAACTTTGGGCCAACAGCCATAAAGCCTTCATGGTGAGCTGCAGTCTGAACCCAGCGTGGTTGGCTCCCAGGCCAGTGTCTTTCCACTGGGCAATATCAACTCCCTACAGCTCCTCGTACACGGTTTGTCTGGACAGCTGACGCTCAAGGTATTTGCTCACTGGGTTCAAAGCATGAAACACAAATCAACTGGTTTCTTTATCTAATCATGAAAAGGTTTCCCCAGGGCCCCAAGCCTAGTGGGAGCAGAGGCTGAAGCCTATCTTTCAAGTCCATTCCCAGATACTTTGGGGAGGCGGGAGGGGTCACACACTGACCCCAGAACCGCTAACTCTTCCTTAGTCTCTCTAGCATGTCAGGCACTGGCCGAGACGCTTCGAATTCGGTCGGGATGCGCTGCCCTGGCACAGCACGAGCCTAGCCGGGGAGAAAGCCTCGCCCTGCACGCTGATAGCAACACGGACACATTCCAAGCACAAAAGTTGGGAGTGGGGAGAACGGTGTGTTGGACAAGGGCTTGGGCTCCGGAGTCGGGCTCGCCGGGCCCGAGTCTCGGTTCTGTCGTTGACTAGCTGGGGGTCATCTGCTCGGAGCGCGAGTTACAGCCTTGTAAAGCCAGCGCTCGCTCGGCTGCGTGAAGCCGGGGAGGAGCGCCTAGTGCGCAGGCGCGGTGAGCCTAAGCGTCGGTTGCTCCTGTTATATTGTTATTGTCTGGCCGTGGAGACCGCGTCTGTGGCGTTGGGAGGAGGCTGGAGCGTCCAGCCGGGTCGGCCCGTCGCCCCCCTCGCCCCCGGAGGCGGCTGGCACCTTCCTTGCGGCCCCCTTGGCCGGCGTTCCCGCGGTCGCCCGCCGACTCCTCCACGCCGGGCCCCTGCTCGCAGTCCGCCTCCGCTGCCGGGTCCGCCGCGGGCTCCGAGGGCTCGGGGTGCATGTTTCTTCCTGCAACGCCGGGCACCCCGCAGCAGTGGGGAGCCCCGTTCCGCGGTGGCTGCGGTCCCCAGCCCCGCTAGAGAGCCCCGCTTTCCCTCGCCGCCAGGTCACCGGCCGTTGGCAGCCCGACGCTTCCCTAGTCGCCACGGCAACCGCCGCGCACGCGCACTCGGGGCGGGCCAACGGGCCGGGGACGCCGGGGGCGGGTCCTGCAACGGCTCCGCCCCCTGCGCGTGCGCGGGTCACGTGGGGGCGCGGCTGGCGGCAGCTGCGGCGACGGGGGCGGTGGCCGCGCGGGTCCGGCGGGACCGGCTTTGAAGAGTGCGCTCCCCTGCAGGTACCGCGCCCCCCGCGCTCTCGTCCCTCCCCCCGGCGGCCCTTCCGCCCCAGACCCCGCCTGGTGCCCCTCAGCCCCCGCCGGCTGCTCGGCTGGACCCTGCCCCTGCGCCCCCACCACGCCCCCCGGGGCCCCTCCGCGCTGTCGGCCCGCGGCCCCTCGCCTCCCTCACGCCCCCTCCTTTCAGGCCACGCACCCCCAGCCCGGTCCCCCAGACTCCGTCCGCACGCCCCGCACCGCGGCGCTGCTTCCCCCAGAGGGCTCCCTGTGGTCCGCGCCCCCCAGCCCCAGCCCGGCTGAGCAGCGGCCCCACCCGCCCAGCGCGGGCCCCTCTCTTCCCGCGGACCCGAGCCCGGCGCCTCCCCCAGGAGGCTTTGAGAATCCCCTTCTTTATTCTCCTTCCTGAACGATGTGGTGTGAGTGGGATGTTGTTGTTGCCGTCTTTTTCTAAAGTGGAAGTGATTGGAATGACAGAGCTCTTAGAGAAAGGGCGCCCCGATTCCTGGTGCGGCGGTCGTTGGTCCCGCCAGGATTTCCGAGTTTGCTGGTGTTTGCTGGGCCCTGCCGGGGGCTGGAGGGGAAGCGTTGCGAAGACGAAGGAGGCGCGTCCTGGTTCTAAAGGAACGTGCCCCGCAAACCAGAACACGACAGCGCCTCTCGGCGATTATGGCAGCATGTGTCCAAATGACTGTGAGGGCGTCTGGGGGTCTCACAATGGGGTCCCCATCCAGGGCCCTGCGCTTTGATAGGCCTTGATCTGGATTCCAGCCCGGCCTCTTCTTAGCTGTGAGATCCTGGGTCTGTTACTTTACCTCTGTAAGCCTCAGTTTCCCCATCTGTAAACTGGGGGTGATTGTAACTCTACCTCATGAAGTTGATGAGAGAATATAACGAGACCATAGGTATAAAGCACTTAGGGTCTTTTGCATAAAGTGAGCTCTCAGTTTTAACTCTGGTGGCTACAAGTATCCAATAGCTATTATAACATCGAATTCTGAATACTCGTGGCTAATAGCTAAAGTCTGCTGAGCACTTAGAACAGACACTGCTGTAAGTGCTTTTTATGGATCAGCGCATTTAATTCGCATCATACTCTTAGGCAGGAACTATTATCCCCATTTTTACAGGTGATCTGAGGAATGTGCAGAGATGAAGTAACTTCACTGAGGACACACAGCTCTTGAATGGGGAGCTAGATTCTGACCCAGGCAGTCTCTTTTCTAATCACTGCAGGGATATTCCAGGGGCCTAGAGTCCAACAAATTGGTGCTACTCTTTTTAGTAGGTTTTTAAAAATTGAGATAAAATTCACCATTTTAGCCATTTTAAAGTAAAGTCATTTACTGTATTAACCAATGCTTCGCAACCATCAGCAGTAACTAATTCCAGAACATTTCCACCACACACAAAAGAAACCCCAGCCCCATTAGCAGTCACTCCCTATTTCCCCTTCCCCAGCATCCCTAATCTCCTTTCTGTTTCTATGGATTTGCCTATTCTGGACATTTCATACAAATAGAATCATATAATATGTGGGCTTTTGTGTTTGGTTTCTGTTCCTTAGCAAAACATTTTCAAGGTTCTTCCGTCTTCCAGTGTGTATCAGCACTTCATTCCTTTTTATGGCTGAATAATATCCCATTGTATGGAGAGACCGCATTTTATTTATTCATTGATGGACATTTTGGTTGTTTCTGCCTTTTGGTTATTGTGAATAAGGCTGCTATGAACATGCATGTACCAGTTTTTGTGTGAGCAAAAGTTTTCAGTTATCTTGGGAGGGGTGCTAAGATCATTAATTCCTACTGCACAAATGCGACATGAAACTGAGGAGTATTGGATCTCGGTTTCTAATTCCCCTGTTGCTGTTCCTTCCACTCAACTTAACTGTTAGTTTAGTCCTATACCAAAAATTGGCAATGGAAGGTAAGGAAATTCCAAAAAGTCATGATACACCAATAATAACTTTGTCAAAGTGCTGACACAAAATATGAGAAGCTTGTTAAATTTTTTTGTCCTTGAGTGAAATTTGAGCTTTGAACACAAAGCAGTATTGGATTCTATTTGTTAAATAAATATCGCATACATAGCAGCATGCCAGGTGCTGTGGAGGAATAGTAAACGTGTGAGATCCCAGCCTTGTACCATCACAAAGCTCCAGGAGGATTAAAGACTTAAATCTGAAAAGCAAAACTGTAAAACTTTTGGAAAATAATGTGGGGAAATATCTTCATGACCTGGGGCTAAGGAGGGATTTCTGAAATAAAACATAATGAGCACAAACCATAAAGGAGAAAGATTAATACATTTGTCTACATGAAAATTAAGACGTTGAGTTCATCAAAGGCACCATAAAGAGATGCAAAACATACACAGAGCTAGTATCTAGAATATATAAAGAATTCTTATAATTCTGAGTAAAAAAGAAAAAAGGGCAAAAGATAGGAACAGGCATTTCATAGTTTAGAAAACACAAACAACACATAAATATCAAAAGAATTTCAGCCTTACTAGTAATTAGGGAGATGGAAATGAAAACCGTAATGCAATACCATTTCACAGCTGCCTGTCGACAGAAGGTGAACCGTTACACATTACCAGCCAGCGACATTGACCTGGCGGGTGTGTAAATTGGTTCTGCTGCTTTAGAAAGGCATTTGGTCTGATTCAAGAAGGTTAGGGGAAAAAAAGAAAGAAAGGCTTCTGGCAGTGTCTGGTTGAATGCTGTGGTTTAGCAGTTCAGCCGCAAGGCATGTCCCTTTGGGAACTCTTGCACAGGTGTCCAGGAGATGAGGACAAGGATGTTCATCATAGTGCTGTTCCTAACTGTAAAGTAAAAACCAACAAAAACAACCCACATGCCCATCAGCCACAGAACGTATACGTGAATCGTGGTGTATTTGTACCATGAGATGCTGTGCAGCTATAGAAGAGTTTGAACTACAGCTGCAGGATCATGGATGTGTCTCAAGAACAATGTTGAGCGAAAGAAGTCACCAAAGAATACAAGCAGTGTGTTCCTTTATATAAAGTTCAAAACCAGGCAAACTAAACAGTACTGTTACTGTTTCACAATACAGTTGACCTTGGACAACACGGGTTTGAACAGCGTGGGTCCACCTGTAGATGAATTGAAAATATGGTATTCTTGGGATGCAAAACCCACATATAGGGGTTTTGTATACGTGGGTTCCACAGGGCGGGTGTACACAGGGCATTCTGGAACCAATCTCCCAGAGGGATACTGTACATGCCTGGGTTGTGCAACTATAAAGGAAAATGCCAGGGATTGACTACCTCAAAATAGAACATATTTTGTTCTATTTTGTGGCCACCTCCAGGGTTGAGGAGGGGACGTGATCAGAGAAGCGGCACATGGGGCTTCCCAGACACTGGTTTTGTTGACAGGCTGCTGGCTGTTTTGTTCTATTATTCTTTGAACTGTGCATAATAAATTTTAGACACTTTTATATGTATTTTTCAAATGTTTTTAAATTACAGAAAAATTAGTTTTAGATACATTTCCTGTCCTCAAAAGGCATATGCTCTCCTTGGAGAACCAAGATATAAACAAGTTAAATGTTTACTAGAATCCAGAGCAATGTGTGGTCAGAGGCACTTGGGTGAGAGAGCAGAGTCAGCGCCCTGGCCTGCGGGGAAGGAAGTTTATCCCCAGGCTGACTGCCGTCGGTGTTTGTCGGTAAGAGGTGCAACCGAGGAGAAGGAAGGGACTTTGAAAGGTGTTGGAAGGACAGGGAGGATTTGGAGTACTCCGTGCAAAACAGATTCAGACTCTGAAAAAACTAAGGTTTCTGTGAAAAAAATGTTTCCAGTGAAAACATTCACAGCCGTGGAGCCTCTGAGAAGCTGGACGATACCAGCTGTTGGTGAAGATGGTGAGGAGGACCTCGGGTCCACCCCAGTCAAGGATGCTGCAGGATTTTCCCTTGTCTGTGTACTGTCCTTAAAGCTAGGCTGGCTGACTGTTAGTCCATCCATCCCTTTATCCACCTATTTATCTTTATTTCCTATGGCTGCTGTAATAAATTATTAAATACCAAACATAGTGGCTTGAGACAACTCAAATTTATTATCTTTGTTCTGGAGATAAGAGTCTAAAATCAGTTCCCCTGGGCTAAAGTCAAGGTGTCAGCAGTGCTGCTTTCCTCCTAGGGGAGAATCCTTTTCCTTGCCTTTGCCAGCTTCTAGAGGCTGCCCCAGTCCTTGGCTGATGACCTCTCTCCGTCCTCAGTTTCAGCGTCCTGCATAGGACCTTCAAGTCACACTCTCTCTGACCTCTACTTCTGTGGTCACGTCACTTTCTCTGTCTTTGATCTTTCTGCCCCCTTATGAGGACACGTGATTACATTGGGCCCACATGATAATCCGGGATCATCTCCACATTTTAGGGTCCTTAATTTAATCACATCTACAAAGTCCCTTTTGCCACATACGGTAACATATTTACAGGGTCTGGGGATTAGGATATAAACATCTCTGGAGGCCATTACTCAGTTGACCACACTGTCTGTGGTTTGGTGGTGCTTTGATTTCCAGCGTACTTGCTTTATTTTCTTTAAAAACATTTTGGCCAACCTGTTTTGTGTTCTTTTACCATCCATCCCAGGTCCCATTCGTTTGGATGGCTTGGTGATTTCTGTGTTTCAGCCAAGACTTTTCTTCCAGAACTCTTGATTCATGGAGGTTTTTATATTTGATTTTATTGCCCTTTGTACACTGCTAAATTGAGTCAGCTTAATTGTGGATCAGGATAATGTTACAGGCTGCAGCAGTGGTGCCTTGAAGAGGTGACTTTGCTCCTTGCAGTTTTGACCATAACTTTCCCATGATACTTCTGTAGCTGTAATGCTTCCTGTAAGTTTTTGATGAATATTGCCCTCTAGAAGTAGAAAGTGCCTAAAAGACAAGAGGGAATTGCTCTTCTTTTCCTAGTTTGGGGACAGTTCTGGTTTTATTTTGTTCACTGATGTTTTAGTTTTCTGTAGAGACAAGAAAAAGCTTAAAAATTAAAAAAAACATTTTTTTTATTTTTCCAACTTTATTGAGGTATAATTGAGAAATAAAATGGTATATATTTAAGATGTACAATGTGTATGTATGTATACATTGTGAAATGATCACCACAATCAAGTTAGTTAACACATCCATCACCTCACATAGTTACCTTTTTCCCCCCATAGGGAGAACACTTAAAATCTACCCTCTAAGCAAATTCCAAGTATACAATATATTATTGTTTACTATAGTCACCATGCTGTACATTAGATCTCCAGAACTTATTCATTTTATAACTGAAAGTCTGTACCCTTTGACCAAAATTTCCCAATTTCCTCCACCCGAGCCTCTGGCAACCACCATTCTACTCTCTGTTTAAGAACACAAAGCTTTATAGGAATTTTTTTACAGGTAGATTGTACAAGGATCAGAATTTTACTGTGTTTTAGTGTTGCTTTCCAAATAATGGGTTTCTCTAGGTTATGGACTATCTTAGTCCATTTGGGCTGCTATAACAAAATACCATAAACTGGGTAGCTTATAAACAACAAACATTTATTTCTCATGCTTCGGGAGGCTGAGAAGTCCAAGATCAAGGTGATGGAGCCCTCATGATCTAATCACCCCAAAGGCTCCACCCTCTAATACCATCACGGGATGGGGGCATTGTCAGGAGTGAGCACATAAATGTGTGTGTGGGGGGTGACAAACATTCAGACTATAGCATAGACGGACACATTTAACTAATCAACCCACAGAAAAATTAACTAATCCAACATCCAAAGTCAGTTCAATGTAGCTTGACATCTATACATACCTTAGTGGGCTTCTAAAATTAAATATGTAATAAACTGCTTTAAAACCGTATTTCAGGGAAAGGCCATGAGCTTTTGAAATTTAATGGCTTTGGGAAAAGTAGTGATTTCTTTCTTTAGAAAGTGGTTATTTCATGTGGGGAAAGGTGGGGAAAAGGATTGAGAGGAGGTTATGAGTTATATATTATTTATGGCACATCATGGTGTGAACAGACGTGTGAAACGTCTGGAGTATCTGAGGAGCAGCAGGGGGCCACACAGCCGATGCACTCAGTCCAGCCCTCCTTCGCCCCAGCTGGAGTGACCAGGGCGCTGACGTCCCCCCTCCCCTGCTGCCAGTTACCTTCCAAAACAAGCCTGATTCACTCCCTGCCCTGGGGCTCAGGGAGTGAGTCCTGGAGCTTCAGTCTGGTGTGAAGGCATTTCCCAGTCTTCCTCTCCCAGCCCCCTACGCCCTGCACACCTTTGCACCTACACACATAGGATGTCCACATCCTGTGCTGTGCACACATGGAACTCCTCACTGCTTCCTGAGCAGGCCAGACCTTTGGTGCTGCTCTGCCTTTCTGCCTGTGCCCTTGCTTGGAATGCCCCTTCCCTCCACTTTCCCAGGGGTCTTGCTCATACTTCCAGACCCACATCCCTCTTTCAGCAGTGCCACCTTGCATTGCAGTTGCTTGGTTTATCTTTCTGTGAATTCTGTGTAATTAGGATGGCAGGGAGTCCTGGTTTATTCATCATGGTGTCCTCAGTTGTATTCTTCATTGATGTTCTAGAGGTTTGGTTTTCCATGTAGAAATTCCTACATGAGAGACTCTACAGACCAGTGACCATGTGTGTTTAGGCTTCTTGGCTATGTTGTTCATTATTCATAAATAAATTGGCATGTAAATTTATCAGTCTTTTATGAGTTTGGTGCATGTGAGTCAGATCTGTCTTGAGCTGCCTCTGAGGAGTGAAAAACTTGTGTTTCTAGACGTCAAGGATGAGGATCAGACCTTGAATGTCATCAGCCCTCCTCTGATTCTCTGTGATTTGAAAAATATATATGACAGTGATAATACATGTTTAAGGTAATGTTAAAATTTCGTTATGGTGTTCCCCTGACGAGACAGTGAGGGTGTCAGATGGTGAGGGTAGAGGTGAGAAGGTGGGCCAAGATGGCACCATTTCCTTCCACTCGCCACTGAAGTAGGTGCGTTCTCTTCTGCTGATCTGAGTAGTAGATCCCTGGTGGGTTTAGCACACAGGTTTTTCTTTCTGTAGAAGATGAAAGGAATTTGTTGGTGGCCCGCTGGTGAGCTGGGGAATAGGATGGCTCCCGCCATGAGGACACTGACGTGGAGGGAAAAGACGCCACCCGTGGCGGCCGCAGCCAGAGCCGTGGGGTGCGGTTCAACTCAACACACAGCTGTCGGGCTCCTTCTCTGTGCCAGTTGTGGAAGGTGCTGGAGCAACAGAGGAGTAAGATTTGGCCTCCACCCTGGAGACGTGCAGCTGCTGGGGGTGGCACAGTGTGTGGTGGAAGGACGGGAAGGCGGGGGAAGAACTGCACCAGGGCTTCCTTTCATTTCTTCCTCCTCAGAGCGCCTGTCCCACTCGCAGCCTGAGGGGGCTGTCACGAACACTGCAGGATACCTTCCTCCCTGCCACCCTGCCAGGTGAGGAGACAAGTGGAGGGTGCCTGAGCTCAGGTGAGCCAGCTGGAAGCCCTGCCAGGAATTTGGAGTAGAGATGCTAAGGCGGCTGCGGTGATGGGGAAGTTCAAGTGGAGCTGAGGAAGGTGTGTGCAGAGAGAGACAGAACAAGCCCAGATGGGACCCAGGCAGGCAACGGGGGTAGCTGTGTCTGCTCCCCTTCCCAGACACCGGCCTGATGCCCGGGCCTTGTTCCCCTGAGGACCCTGGTGTCCGTACAGATTGCCATCTTACTCTGAGCTAATTTGAGTGGGTTTTGTCCCATTTAATGAAATGTCCCTTAAGAAGAAAGGTGCAGGAAAGGGGGAGCTGACGAGGGGACGTCTGTCCCCAGCAAGCACCGTGGTGTCTTTCTCATTCTGAGTGAGGGTGTTTTGCATTTAGTAAATGCTCTGCTGCCTATACAGAGATTCGTGGTGTGTGAATTTTTGTGTTTTTTTGATTTTAGAAGAGTTGATGTTAGTTTTATATAAAGTTTTGCCAGCCAAGCTAGGAGGAAGAAGGGAAGGTGTCTGTTTCTTGTTGGGTTTTGTCCCCAGATCAGCCTTAAGGAGGCGCGGAGCAAAGGAGGCCCAGAACTGGCCTCGGAGGCGAGAGAGAACCAGGGATGTGTCATGACCGGAGCGGAGAAACTGGGGAGCCCCTTTGTAGTCAGGCACCTTTTGCTAGAGATTTACTTCAAAAATGTTCAAATTGTTGGAAAAGAATTGGGCTGAAGGGGGAAGAAGTTCCTGTACGCAGCTTCCTGGCAGTGGGAGTGGCGCAGCCACCTCCTTCCCCGGGGACCTTCTCCACGCGTCCGTGCGGTGGCTTCCCGCGGGTGTTGCTGTCACTGCAACCCAAGCATCTTGATAGATGGCAAATATTTTTTCATTGAAAGCACCATTTTAATATCCTAGATATACACCTACCTGTTATTAGCGTGGATTTCATATTCTAAGTGTCTAGGTTTTTTAAAATCATAGTTATTTCTAATTTTATTACATTTTGTTTGAGAAGTCCTAGTGCATACAGGTGATTGTTTTTTACATTTACTGTCCTCATGGCCTTGTGTTTGATTAGTTATGACAAATACTTTGTAAGAGTTATTTCAGGAACTCCCAATTTAGGATGGTTTAACGTGGAATCTCAGTTCGATGTTCTTATGAGGAATGAATGTTTTGGTCATTTCTTTGGGAATCTTATGATTATGACTGTAGCTGGTGTGAAAACTCTGCGACCACACCTGGCCGTGGGCATACCCAGCCAGCTGGTCTGGGGAACAGGCCCTTCGCCAGCCCCAGACGGCAGACGGGGGTCGTGGAAGGGTGGTGGCGCGTGCTCCCTCTCGCCTGGCACCTGGGAGCAGAGGCATCTGCACGCACAGCAGAGGAGGAGGGGCATTTCTGAGACAGATGGTCCTAGCTGTGAGTGTATTTCAGAGGATTTGGGGGCAGTAAGGGGTGTTGTTGCCTGCCGTGTGGATGGTTGGTCAGAAAGAGAGAGACATCTTCAGTCCAAACGTCATTGAACTTGGTGTCTCATGTTTTAGGTGATCTCAGCCAGTCTGGTTCATGAAGAAAAATTACCCTACAGGAGCATTTATTTTCATGGCTTTTCTATTAAAGTATTTGGTTATGTACTTGGTAAAGTTTGTCTTTTTTTTCCATGTTTATGTTAGGCATTCTCATTGTGGGAAGTGAGTATCTGTGAACAGAGCCCCAGTACACAGCATTTTACCTACAGGAGACAAGGTGGCCCAACTTTTTATTTGAGAAAAACTTCTTTTTTAACTTAATGTCATGTCAACTTAAGTAGTAATAGGGTAGCAATATGAAACTTTACTGTGTGGGGGTTGTATTCTTGTTGTGGGGCGTGTAGGAATCCTACTGCTTGTGTGTTTCTTCAGTGTTTCACCGTATTTCTTTTGTGTGTTTTGTTGATTCATAATTTGGACTACACATTCATGTATATATTTATTCAACAGTTTTTTCATGATTTTATGTGCCTTTTATCTCAATATGGAGTCATTCTTGCATGTGTTCCATTTCAGTGGTTATTTTGTTTTCTCCTGTGTAGTTTTTTTCTTACTCTGCAAAACTTGGCTCAGCTCAAATTACATTGCATTGGAGTGGGAGGGAATCCACTCATTCTTCCTTAAACTTATGCCAATTTTTGCTGCTGTTGTTGGGTATTTTCTTAGTTTCAGGACTTCTTTTTTTTCTATCTTAATGGGATTTCTTTAAGGGGGCCATTCCCAGAAGTTTTATATTTCATTGGTTTTTTGGGCTTAAAATCAACTTTCTTTTTGTAATATAAGCTGTATCCGTGTGTTTGTGTATATCTGAGTCCCCTGTCGTTTCATTTTAGTCTGTTCTGATCTTGTTGATATTTTGTCCCTCATAGGTAGTACACAGCTGGGTCAGACTGCAGCGGCTCCCCTGGTGTAGTCTGAGATGAAGTCCACTCACTTAGTCACACTGCCAGGCCCTGCTGTGCCTGGCCTTTGTTTACCTCTGAAGGGTTAACTTTGATTACAGGCACACACATACCAAATCATACAGCATTTTAAATTATTTTGTTAAATGTCTGCCTCTTTGCTTAGGTACAATTATTTAATCCGTTTTGGAATCCTTTGAATCACACAGCACATGGAACATAGTCAGTGTTTAGTAAGTGCTTACCTATCTGGATACCTATAAGAGTTGTATTAGACTTTTCTTTCCTCAAACCTAAGGGGCCAGGCAGACACGATGGCGTACAGATTATGTTAGTAAGATGGAGGAGTGTTCATTCTGTAGTCATTTGAGGAACCATTTCTTCAAGTTTGGTGGGTATCTCTTTTTGAAGAAATATATACATTTTTAATGTATATTAAAGTTTTCAAAATCTTAGTGTTGTCTCTAGTGGATTGTAAGCTCCTTGAGGTTAAGGTCATGTCTTAATACTATACCAGTTTAATCTACTTTGTCTCTACATGAGCAATAGGTCCTCTGCACTTGCTGATTATGAATTAAGTGGAGGAATAAGTGTATCTCCTGGCTGTCATATGAGTTAAAAAGTCTGTGTCTGTCATTATATTAGACTAGGAGCTTTTTTAGGTTACAGAGCATATTGTGTTTATCTCGGTAGCCACAACATGTAGCACAGTATCTGAATTTGAGTAGGAATTTGGTAATTCTTGCTGGTTATGTTGATTAATCTCCTTGGAAGAAAAAAACTTTATAAGCTACAAATGCTATAATGAGATTGTAAATTGACTGGTCCCACGGGCTGCATGCATTTGAAAGTTACTGTTATTTGAATGCAAAATTGTCAAGATCTGATGTCCTCAGATGGATGTCTTCACTCAAACTATGCATGTTCCTTTAATTTATTAAGCAAAGAGCATCTCTCTCCTTTCCCTTCCCTGCAGGTTGCCATGGCTGCTGTTGACAGCTTCTACCTCTTGTATCGGGAAATTGCCAGGTCTTGCAATTGTTATATGGAAGCTCTAGCTTTGGTTGGAGCCTGGTATACGGCCAGAAAAAGCATCACCGTCGTCTGTGACTTTTACAGCCTGATCAGACTGCATTTTATCCCTCGCCTGGGGAGCCGAGCAGACTTGATCAAGCAGTATGGAAGATGGGCTGTCGTCAGTGGTAACCTAATTTAAAATCGAGATAATCTTTTCTGTTTAAGTTGTATTTTAAGTCGGATGCATTTTCAAGGAGTTGTTGAATTTAATGTGATGTTTTCATGGGAACATACTGATAAAAAAATAAAACATATGACTCCTGCTCTGATTATGTTCACATTTTCTTACTGCTCTCATCTTAGGAAGAATTTGCCCCATGATTTGTATCCTTCTTACTCTGCCCCCTCCTATTCCCAGACCTAGTCTGGCCCCATTTCCTACCTCTTCCCTTTCCTTTTTGCTCTCTGTTTCAAAATTGTCCCTAGAAACCACTTTCAGAAATGCTTTATCTATTTTGAGTTTTATTTTAGTTTATCATTGTTTCCCAGAAAGGCCAGATAGAAGTTTGAAAATAGATTCCTGCTGTGCCTCATAATCCACGTGGTGAATGTAAAACAACTCCTTGTCTGTTGGTCATGGCGTCTGGGAGAGTATTTAGCATGCATTGTTCACATTATTGTTTCAACATTGTCCTTGACTCATAAATACTAGAATTTGCTTCATTTCTAGTGTGAATTTTTCTCTGATTAAACCCGGCACTGGGGTATTTAAGATCCTTTTAAAAGGTCACACCACAAATGAGCATACTTACTTTTCCTGGCTTACATCGTAGGTGCGACAGAAGGGATTGGAAAAGCCTATGCTGAAGAGTTAGCAAGCCGAGGTCTCAACATTATCCTGATTAGTCGGAACAAAGAGAAGTTGCAGACTGTTGCTAAAGACATAGCCGACACCTACAAAGTGGAGACCGATATTATAGTTGCAGACTTCAGCAGTGGCCGTGAGATCTACACTCCGATTCGAGAAGCCCTGAAAGACAGAGACATTGGCATCTTGGTAAATAACGTGGGCGTGTTTTATCCCTACCCTCAGTATTTTACTCAGGTCTCCGAGGACAAACTCTGGGACATCATAAATGTGAATATTGCCGCCGCTAGTTTGATGGTCCATATAGTATTACCGGGAATGGTGGAGAGAAAGAAAGGTGCCATTGTCACGATCTCTTCTGGGTCCTGCTGCAAACCCACTCCCCAGCTGGCTGCGTTTTCTGCTTCTAAGGTCAAGTATTACTTACTGGAAAATGAATCCCTAATACAATAGAACGTTAACTAACAATTGCTTGGTCTGATTTGTTGAGCTGTTTGTTAGAAACTCATGTTTGCTTATACTATACTTTTTCCTAATCAAATTTTTTTCTCCTAAATACTCTTTTGAGTTCCCCCAAAATGAACACATTGACTGCCATGTGAGTTGTATTTAACTCAGACTAGTTTTGAGCCCGGGGCCACATGAAGCAAAACCCTGCAGTTTGTGAAAATTTTACTTGTTGATGTTCTTGTTGTTACAATTAATATTGACAATTTAATTCTAAAAACGTGGATTGTGTTGCATATAGCTCATGCACAGAAAACAATAAAAAATAACAAATTAGAAAGGTTTGTTTAGTTTTAATAAAATCCCGTGGCCCTGGGAAAAAATTTTTTTTCTAGTGTGGCAGTCAGTGTGTTAAAAGTCTTTTCCTCCCCTCTGTTTCAACAGGCTTATTTAGACCACTTCAGCAGAGCATTACAGTATGAATATGCTTCTAAAGGAATCTTTGTGCAGAGTCTAATCCCGTTCTATGTAGCTACCAACATGACTGCACCTAGCAGCTTCCTGCATAAATGCCCATGGTTGGTGCCTTCGCCAAAAGTATACGCACATCATGCTGTTTCTACCCTTGGAATTTCGAAAAGGACCACAGGATACTGGTCCCATTCTATCCAGGTAGCACTGTATTTTCAGGTCTTGTTATTAAGTTAGTGCATTGTACACCTTTCTCGATGATACTAGGAATCTGATTGAAGCCTAATGTGGAAAGATGAGAATTGTAAGTTCCAATTTTTACACCTGACACTCTTAATGATTTTGGTTAAGACACTAAATTCCCTTTTGTAGATAATTAAAAATTTTCAAAAGTTCAATCTACGTGGCACCAAAAAGATGAAATATGCTGCTTTATTGTAAGTGGATGGTAGGAGTATAAAAATACTAATGTATATGGGAACTTCAAAGTAAAAATAGATCCTAGTAATGTTTGAGGGGTACCTCTAAGTAAATAGTATAATCCATAAAAACATAAAGCCATAAAATAGGTCTATATTTTGTGTAACCATTATGTCAAATAATATCTCAGTATATTCTTGGACTCATTTGTTTGAGAAACATAGAATTTTTTTTTACAGTTTGTTCAGGCATGACAAAGATTTGGGTCTGTTAGTATTTTAAAAAATAACTTAAATATTTGAGATTGTGATTCTAAGTATTAGGGGGAAAACTAAATAATTTATTAAAGTTTGTGTTTCTTTATCTTGCACAGTAAATGGATGTGCCCTAGTTTGGATTTTTTTTCTTTAATATTGAGAGTGTTTTTAAATTACCAAACAAATATTTTTGGGATTGTTTGCATAAATGTTATTAGATTTACCACTACTAAATAAATAAGTAAATCAACAGTTAATTTTTACTTTTGTGAAAAGATCTGGCTAAAGATTTCTTTAATGAGAAGCAGTTTTATTTAAGTGGTCATTTCCAGGTCCTTTAATTACTTGAGAAAAGCAGAGAAACCTAAAAAGAAGTCTTAGAAGCCACTGACCATAAAGTTTTCTTAGAATTGAAGATATAATGAGGATGGGGTTTAGATGGAGTAGATATTTTAACTGTGTTTATAAAACACCAACATTTTAATCACAATTAAACTTTGTTCACATTGATGGACTTGTCTTGAGAATGTATTTTTCTGCCAAGAAATTCTGTTAAGGTGATTTAATTCCTAGAGTAGTGTTCTGTATAAAGTTGTTAAAACTTTCCCTTTTTTCTATTTTCCTTTTATTTTACTGAAATTATTTTCAACCATATCGATTTCTTTTACAATTTTGCAACAAAGATTTGATTCATCAATTGCTGTTTGTCCGTAGCTGATTTCTCTGATAGCTTTTGCTACTGTGGCTTTTCTTTTGTAGTCACCATTTCTTGTGAATACAATTTGCCCAGGTTGCAGAAATCTAAATTTTATCAAGATTTCAGTCCTCTGTCAATCTTTAGCCTGTAGATGTGTCAAACGTATGATATGAAGTTTTATTTTGTGCTGTGTATTCCAGTTAGTCTCCTACATTGTGGATTAAATAAGAATGATATTGTATATTTACTTTTTGACAAGATGTGATAGATTGAATATGAAGGGCTGAAGGAAAGGAAGAAGCGAAACATATTCTCAGGTTTATAGCTTCAGAAAGTCAGTGGTGCCATTTGCTCAGGTAGCACGAGAGGAAGAACTCCGGTTTGGGGAGAGATAATCAGCGTTGTGCACACGCTGGCTCTGAAGGTCCTGGGAATATTGGAGAGAAGTGGATTGGCAGCTGCGTAGTTGGGTGCTCTGGTGAGAGGTGTGTATGGGAGGTGAAGGTTTGCAGGCTGGCAGCTGTGGGAGCGGGTGACATCACCCAAGGAGAGCATGCAGAAAGGTGAAAAGAGAGCTTGGTGAGAGTCTCCCGGGACTGCAGCCTTCCAGGGAGAGGTGGAGGAAGGAGACTCAGCAGAGCATGGCTCCCAGACGCCAAGGGGGAGAGGGTGTCGAGGTGGAGGGAGTGGTCTTCGGTGTGAAGCCAGCTGTCATGTAACATAAGGAACAAGATGTGGCTGTTGGGGTGAATGTCTTAGAACTCTTTGGTGACCTTAATGAAGGCAGTTTTGGAGGCCTCTGAGGGAGAAGGCAGGTTGCAGTGAGTTGACGAGCATGCGGAAGATGGGGCCGTGGAGACCCGTGTGTGAGGTGAGTGTCTCCAGGAAATGAGGCTGTACAGGGTGGTGCGGGGTAGGGGACCCAGGGCAGGCCCCTGTTTGCTTGTTAATTAACTTACTCAAGTTTGAGAGACTTGACTATAATTAAATGTTGGAGAGACAGAACATGTGGAGAAGAAAGGCTTAAAAACAGGAACAATGTTAGGGTCCCCAAGGAAGTGCAATGGGACAGGACCGAGAGTGGCAGTAGGAAATGGTGTGGGCTTTGAGAACAGCCAGAAACTGCTGGAAGTCCACTTGCAGGCAGCAGGACTCAGGACTGATGGGAGGGGGCTGCCTAGAGTGAGGGACTGAGGGGTAGAGGCTTGCAGGGAGTGGGGAGGTTGGAAGTAACAGCCATGAGGCAAGGCGAGTGGGACGCCTGGGGGATGACGTGGGAGGGTCGCCTAGCAGAGGGAGGCCCCGCGTGGCGCTGGGGCCAGGGATCCGTGGGACATCGGTCTGCTCAGTTTGTGTGGCTTTTCTCAGTGGTCCTCAGTATGTTTCATATATAGGTAATACCTGTCTCGAAGCCCCTTCAAACAGGCAAGCTAGAGTCATTTCACAGAGAACATAGCGTATCACGTGATCCTTTCTAAGTTTGTATAAAAAGAGGCTATTGCTGACCAGCTTGCAGAGGCCAGGGAACAGGTGTGCTCACTCCTTACTCAGTGCCTCAGACTTCCTGACCACCTTTCGCCGGGAGCTGTCTTCATAGCTTTGGAGTAGCTCCAGTGTAAGGATCCTAGCTCATGTTACTGAGGGTCTTTTCCATCCTTTTCGTTCCCATTTGTTTCTTAACATCTTTAAGTCCCACCTTTCAGTCTCTGGGGAATGCATGACATTTGCCTTTTAATTGCCAATACACATTCCTGTTATAACAAGCTGAACACGTACATTTGCAGTTGACTTCCTCCTCTGATCTTGGGGTCCCCAAGTCTCACTGAAGGCACGCACTGAAGGGGCTGCACCACACTGAGTGTCGTCGGCTTTGGTTGCAGAGGAGCAGCTGCTTTCTTAAGCCTGGACAGAGTGCTCAGGACCCCTGAACATGGATAAAGCCTTAAAAAATCTGAAATCCACCCCCCCCAATCACACCCTCTACCTCCCCCTCTTACTTGAGTTTGGGAACTCCCAGCTGAGGCTCCTAGTACTGACAGACTCGGCATTCCTTTCTGAAAACTGTTGGTATCTAAATGGGCGATGAGTTCAGCCCCCTTAGGTTATCTACCAATACCCAGAGGATTAAATTCTCTCCTCCTCTTCCATTAGGGCTTTCCACTAAGCTCTGCTACCCAGGGCACTAAAAGCTCATTGGAATGAGCCAGAAATGGTGTGCCAGTTAAGTCTCTACGTGCAGCTCCTTAGACGACTGGCAAAACATACCTTGATGCTGTTTCCCTGAAATAGATGGTGGGTTATGAATGGAAATTAAAAAGACAGATTTTTAGATGCTCATTCCTTCCCCAGTAAATAACCACATATAAAGAACATCACTTTGAAGGGGGCTCTGTGTCAGTTACCTACATGTTTCAGTGTGACCCTACCTACAGGGTCCTCCTGAGGGACCATAAAATGACTCTTTTTATCCCCTTGGATTTAGAATGCTTTGCTTTAGGGCACAGGCTCCCAGGAGGATTATCCATGTATTTTCCCACAGAATCCTGGCTCTTTAAAGAAATCCAAGAGGCCATAGTTATTTCTCCCAGTACTGGGCTCCTGTCTTCAAGGTGGCTAACCTGGAGCTTCTGTGGGGCCTGCTGGGAACAGCTGCAGCTCCAGGACTGTCATCAAGCAGTTAGTGATATGGGATCCCTCCTTACTCAGTGTGGCCTCCCTGGAATGGCAGAGTAACCTGTGTCCATATATTGAGAAGAGGGTTGGTGACCTCTGTTATCATACATCAGTTCCGTTCAGGGCTAGAATGTCAGTACTTGCCAAGAGCCTGTCCATCTCTCTTCCTTAATATACAAGGTGTTAGAGCTTTCACTCAGTCTTGGACAAATCTGTCAGAGTCACACAGAGTTTCTCCACTTCAGCATTATTGGCATTTGGGGCAGACAATCACTTGTTGTGGGGAGCTGTCCTGTGCATTGCGGGATGTTGAGCAGCATCCCTGGCCTCCGCCCACTAGATCCCAGTAGCACCCGCCCCCAGGGGGACAACCCAGAATGTTTCCAGACATTGCCATATATATGTCCCTTGGGGGCACAGGGCCCTGGTTGAGACCCTGAAGCAGAGCAGCATCAGCAGAACTCCCCTGGTTCCTCGAGCTCCCTCATCATGTCTCAAAACACTGACCCAAGTCCCTGGTGTTTCTAACTCAGTTCTCTTTAACTTCGCTGTATCCTGTCCCTCAAACCCCAGTTTTCTCATACAATACTAACCATATGTGCATCTGTCTATTCCAACTGACTTTTGTTCCTGTAATGATTTTGTAATTCATAACCAGTGAACATACTGTTCATATCTCATGAGGTAAAGATGGAATTGTATTACTACATGCAGCTCTGTCCAGCCTCATTACAGAAAGGGGGTGATTGGGTGGTGATCATGTTTCTGTTCCCCATGGAATCTAGGGTAGGATCTTATGCAGAAATAGGTGTTCAATACCGTAGCATCTAAGGGTTTTTCCCTTTGTTGAATTTAATGTGATTAGTGGATATTTGATTAAATCAAACGCTGATCTGTGTACTTGTTCCTTTAGTGTTGATGGTTTTAGGTTCTGACCTTATAACCTTTGTCTCTTTAATTTTCAGTTTCTTTTTGCACAGTATATGCCTGAATGGCTGTGGGTGTGGGGAGCAAATATTCTCAACCGTTCACTGCGTAAGGAGGCGTTATCCTGCAAAGCATGAATCTGGGTGACCGTTTGAGAAGTTTCGCCAACTTATGGGAATCTACGGTATTCTGACATTTGGAAAAACATATTTAATTTTTCTTATGTATTTTCTTTTATTACTGATTATTTAGCATATTGTTGATTCATCATTTGTAAAGCAAGCATAATACTTTCGGAGAGTACTGTGAAAAAACCTCAAGGGACATGTGGATGGATAAATTAATTTCAATGCCTTTTTCCTAAGCTATTTAAACATTGTATAATTTATGTTGTTCTAGGAGCCATGGCAACCTAATATTGAAATATACTTACAATATGACTTGTCAGCTCTTACAATTTCAGATTTTTTTTTTTAAGGGAAATGACCTATTTCACTAGATGAATTATGGTTTTCAAATGTTCATGAGAAAAGACTATTGAAAGTGTTATTTTATAACTAAGATTGCTTTTATTAGCCGTAAAAATCTGTGTGTATTATATTGCATAACTCTAGTTGTTTGACTATCTGTTATAAAAATGCTGCACTTCAACTGATATTTCATTAGAGAACTCTGTGTATGTGTGTGTGTGTGTGTGTGTCTGAGTGTCTGAGCAACTTTATTTATGGTTACATTACATTAAAAAGATTTTTTGTCAGGATGACTTAACATGGAAACTTACGGGGTATTAAAAATCTAGATTATTCCTTTTCATACTAAACAAGCCTACCAAATTTTGTGCTATCAGTTTGCCATGTGTAATATTACTTCCTACATTATGTTTTTAGGTGTCTTTTTCCCCAAATCTACTATGGAATGAATTCATTCCTCGATTTGGATATGTAATGGGTAACCCGTAATCATCTTTTGATTTATAAAATAATTATTGTGGATAAATAGTGATTTCTCAGCCTGTGACCCATTTTATAACTGAAATTTAGCCCTTTAGAGCTTATTATATCTGGTTTTCATACATTTTTCTATGTAATATTCCATTCCAGTAGTGTTATTAATATAAACATCAAGTATTTATGGAATAGTAGTTAAAATATGGACAAATTATGTGTGTGATATGATGTATCTGTCAAAATAATAAGTTAGGATCTTATTCTTGGTTCATGTAATGAATTTATGCATTATAGTGAATACTTTTATTGGTGTGAAGATAATTATGCACAAACCCCCACAATATGGGTTAGCATTGAAACCTACTGTGAAATGTCTTTAGTTCAGGTCCTATAAAGCCAACCATTTTTGAGGACCACATACCTAGTGCTTTGAAAACTGTAAGTCACTATATGATTATAACAGTATGTGTGTATTTTAAAATTCAGAGCTTAGCATTGTGATGCTGATGCAGAAGCTAGTAAGTTGGTTGAAAGTCTGGACTTCTGTGGCATTGTTTTCTCATGAGGTGATATTCTGTTATAAGCAGGCCTTAGCACACTTTTATGTTATGCACACAGTTTTGCCTGTGATACTGCCTATAGTGTTTCCAGATGTGACTTGGTTTAGAAGATTAGTGGTCAACCTCAGAAGCTCTTCCACTCCTAGATCATGTCTTCAGAACGTAAGATGTGAAAAACTACACACTTGGAGATACTGTGTAACACCAAAGGTTTTAATGGAGTTATCTTGGAATCCTCTTGACTTCATGCCGTGTTGACATGAACTTTAATCGATGTGTAATAAACAGTAGCAACTTCATGTAAAGATATTGTCAGATAGTTATGTGTAAGGTTATGTGGTCCGGTAATGTCTTAGATTTATAAATTAGGTATGGATCATTGTTACGTGATGAGAATAAGTAAACACACCTTGTCGATGATGTGTTAAAATTCTGTCCTTGGGAGGACATAGGTAAACATGCTTAATTGGTGCAAATGTGGTGCAAAGTTGTCCGTAGCTTTAGTGAAATATCAAGACTGAGAATTTCCTTAGGTTTTCTAGCTTTCATAAAATGCTTTTTTCCCCCTGAGAGCTCATTTGAAAGTTAATTGGACCACTGTGGATGGGGTTTCTTATTAAGAATGTGGGAAATATGAACCTTTGAAAATTAATCTGTGAATTGAAAATTTAACAATAAAAGCAGTTGCTTCTGTTTCTTTTGGAAGAGGTTTTGTTCCAAATGTTTGTAAGTTGTTGTTTGGAATGAGAGATACTTCTTTCCCCTCATAGAAGGATTACAAAAAGTTAACCTGTAAACACCTGTGGTCATAATTCATTTTAAAAGATGATACTTCAGTCACAAAATTGTATATCACAATATGTCTAGTAAGTCTTCTATAAAAATTTGAGACAGGGGTCTTGCTACATTGCCTGAGCTGGACTCAAACTCCTGGGTTCAAGTGATCCTTCCACCTCAGCCTCCTGAGTAGCTGGTACTACAGGCAAGTACCATTGCACTTGACTATCTTGTAAGTCTTTTGAAGCTACTAAGTTGATTTCTTTCTTTTTTTTTTTTTTTTTTGAGACAGAGTCTCACTCTGTCATCCTGGGTAGAGTGCAGTGGTGTCATCACAGCTCACTGCAGCCTCACACTCCTCCTGGGCTCAAGCAATCCTCCCACCTCAGCCTCCCAAGTAGCTGGGACTACAGGCATGCACCACCACACCCGGCTAATTTTCCTGTTTTTAGTAGAGACGGCGTTTCGCTGTTGCTCAGGCTGGTCTTGAACTCCTGAGCTCAAGCGATCCTCCTGCCTCGGCCTCCCAGAGTGCTGGAGTTACAGGCGTGGGCCACCGCGCCCGGCCTAAGTTGATTTCTTAATCATTGTCCTGTTAGGTTGCGTGAGGTGAAGATTGATTTGGTCATTGGATTTAACAATGTAGAGATCACTGGGGATTTTCCCATGAGCCATTTTAGTCAAGTGGTGAGGTGAAAGCTACACTGTAGTGGGTTCAAGAAAGAATGGGAAGAAAAAGAGCAAATAGAGACAGTTCTTAGGAGACCTTTGTTTTTTCCTAAACTCAGTTACTTAAAATCTTGTCACATAAGGGAACCAGAGGGTTAGGCAGTATGTCCTCAGTCTTTACATTCTGTGTCCTCCAAAACCAATTTAATAGAAATATTCTGTATAATTCCTATGGTGGGGTTGAAAGGGAAGTGGGCACACCCAAACATGTCCAGAAATAACTTACATAGCAACCCCCACCTGCAAGGATGATGTAGCTCTCTGCCCAGCCCCCAGGGCTAGGGGCACATTACAAAAACAGCACCGGGGGAGGGAACCAGGCCCCAGGTGCTGGTAGGAGTGAGAGGGCCACCGGTCTTGGGGGAGGGGGCTGTGAGGAGGCCTTGAGGTGGTAGCAGCTTGTCCACCATGGAACGGGCATAGTGGAGCCAGCTGGCCAGCCCCTTGCAGCAGCCATACTCCTCTAGGAGGCTCAGGTGGTACATTCGGAAGTCCCACTTCTTGTTGATGTCGGTCACAGCTGCCACCAGTGGCACAGGATGACTTTGGTGTGGTCCTAGAAGTAGTGGATCTGCACAGCATCATTGCTGAGGTGCTGTACCAGGTGCGCAGGTGGGGTGGCCGGGCTAGCTCATTGCCTTCTTGTGTTGTGATATTGACACCTGCCTTTAGTGAGTGTTCACTTATTAATTGCAGAAATACTTAAGGAGGGTGATCTTCAAGGAGTTGGGATGGGAACTCACGGTAAGGTTGGGGTCAGTGCCATCATGCTCTGCATACAGTAGTCCCCGCCAATCTGCGGTTTCCCTTTCCGAGGTTTCAGTTACCCCTGGTCAACTGTGGTCAGAAAATATTCAATGGAAAATTCCAGAAATAAACTCATAAGTTTTAAATTGCTCACCATTCTGAGGAGCATGATGAAATTCTGTTCCCTCCTGCCCGTGTACAGTGTGTCCGTGCTGTCAATGCTCCCCACCCGTTAGTCACTTAGGAGACACTCAGCTATCAGATCAATGGCCTTGTGTTCAAGTAACCCTTATTTTACTTAATAATGGTCCCAAAGGGCAAGAATGGTGATGTTGGCAATTCGGATATGCCAAAGAGAAGCTATAAAGTGCTTCTTTTAAGTGAAAAGGTGAAAGTTCTAGACTTAATAAGGAAAGGAAAAAAAAGTATGTGAGGCTGCTAAGATCTATAGTAACAATGAATCTTCTATCCATGAGATTGTGAAGAAGAAAAAAGAAATTTGTGCTAGTTTTGCTGTCGCACCTCAAACTGCCAAAGTTGCAGGCACAGTGTGTGATAAGTGGGTAGTTGAGATGGAGGAGGCAGTTTATGGGTGGGAGACATGCTCAGAAACGCATTCTGATTGACAGCAGTCAGGCTCGGTACTACTCAAGGTTCCAGGTATCCACCGGGGGCCTTAGGACATGTCTCCTTGGATAAGGTGGGATGGCTGTACTGCAGGCTGTCACTGTCATTAGAGGATAAGACATGTCAAGTCATTGAAGGAAGTGGGTTAGGTGACTATATAAAGATGTTTCATTTGAAAACACCCCATGCTGTTGTCATGCTGCTGATACCCGAGACCATACTTGTCAGAATAGGCTGCCCACTTGCCGATCCAGAAGATGGGAGTGCAGGCGGATCCTCAGCCTCCTCTTGCCTCACCAGCGCTCACTCGGAGGGCTTGGAGGCATTGACACAGTGTAGCTACTACTGCATGCTACTGTGGCATTGACTGTCTCACCTGTTTCGCAAGCCTCTGGTTCCTTTTTTTTCCCGGGGCTGTTTGACCGGGGTTCTTCATGCCTTTATTGAAGACATGAGAAGCTTCCGGTTGCTGGGATGCAGGCTGCTGGGAGGGCTTGAGAACTTCAGTGGAATGATGAGGCAGGGGATGGGGAGACGGCTTGTTCGTGGTTGGGTGGGAAGTGAGATCAGTCTGAAGCCTCTTTCTGGATAAGGGAGGTGGCCATGGGGTTGAGGGACTGGGGAATACTGTGTTCATTCTTCTTAATCTGGAGGTAGGTTTCTTTTAGACGAAACATCTCAAAAGTTTGCCTGCTAGCAAAGTATGCATGATGCACCCAGTGGACCATACGTCCACCTCAAAACTGTGCCCTTTATTGCTCAGCACCTTGGGAGCTATGAAATTAGGAATCCCACTCAGGGTCAGTCTCTCTCTCTGCTCCCCATCATACTTGACTTTGCTTGCCAGTCCAAAATCCCCTGTTTTCACTTCCCGATCCTCGTTCAGGAAGAGGTTGTCCAGCTTGAGGTCCTGGTAAATAATCTGATTCAGTGCAGGTACTGGCAGCCAAGGATGATCTGTCTTGGGCAGTAGTGTCCTAGGGCTCGGTCGGTCAGTACTTGCCTCCTCTTGTGCAGCTCCAGGAGAGAACTCAGGTGGCAGAGCTCCAATACCACGAACATGAAGTTGCTGTCCTCAAAAAAGCCGTGGAAACCTGAGACGTGCTTGTGAGCAAGGCTGTGGTGCATGGATATCTCCATGGACATTTTCTCTTTCTGGTGCAGACTGAGCAGCAGAGACTTAGGCATGATCTTGCACTCCTTGGTGTTTGCCTCCAAGATTCTGAAGCTTTTGGCAAAGTTGCCCTTGCGCAAGAAGCTGCCTGCACATAGCATGGCTATGCTAGTAGGACCTCTGGGATCTCGTTCACCAGCAGATCAGCTGCCCAGACTCCAGGAGCCACAACTCCAGGGAGGCTTTCCCCAGATCAGCTGGTGCCTGCACCATTGGCTATTATTCTTTAAAATAACATTTCATTTGACTAAAGATTTACCTTATGGAATTGCAAGTGCTTTATTCTATACATGTACATGAGTTTAGGAAGTTATTTTAGAGCCCAGAGTGGTAGAAAAACCACTAGTGGTAGACCAGGATCCTGTAGCTCAGCCTTTCTTGGTAGATCTCCAAGTGACCTCTCTCCCATGCCCAAGTCCCCTACGATTTAGAGGCGTTCTCAGGAACTGGCATTATTCTCTTCCCTGCTTTGGGGATTCACTGTCACGTGACAAGGGTGTTTGCAATTCACTAGTCCACCACAGTTCCTAACTGCAGGGCTGTGTATTCAGGCATAGTGACTACAGGGCTGTTAAAAGGACCCTGAACGAGATAAATTTACCCAAAGTTAGAACAAAATGACACAGTCAAGTTTAAGATCAAATGTATTATGTAGCGGCCCAAGAAAGTGCCTATCTTTGAAGGTTTGCAAATGCAAAAAGTCAAGAGTTCTCCGAAAAATTTAATAAAATGATGTGAGATCTGAGTCAGGAAAGGACTTAAGAATCCACCACCATTTATTGAATCATATGTGAGTCAAGCACGTTATGAGTATGTTTCATTTAACCCTCATCCTGTAAGCATCAATAGCCCTATCTTTGGGCTGAGGAAGCTGGTTAAACAACTTGCTCAAAATTACAAAGTGGATGTCTGCGGTGGGATATGGTAATTGTAATTCTATTATTTATCCATTATGTTAAATCGATTTTGTACAATCATGTGAAAGGGGAGATGAAATGCTGTGATTTCTTGTCACTGGTGCCATTCAGCATTACTATGGTGTGGGGGAAAGTTCAGAAAAGACATAAAACGGTTTCACCTGACTATAGCACATCACTGCCCACTAATAGTACCTAAAAACGCTTTCAGCCCCTCCGTTTTGCCCAGTACCAAGTGCGGGCCGGTTCGACATTTAGACTGAAAACAACCTGTGATTCTAGTACCTGAGTCACCCAGATATTTTTGGAGATGCCAACTTTTTAGAGTTTTAACACGCTGATCCTTGTTCTCCGTGTTTCTCAAAGCACAGGGACCCCCGGCAGCAGGTGTGCGCCGGGCTATCAGGAGGCCCTGCCAATAGCCACGCCGGGCCGCGAGCGGTTCCGAAGGTCGTGTAGACGGGACTTAGGGTTTCTCGGGTCAGCGTGGGGGGATTCGAACCCTCACCGGCACCTTGGCTGCCACGTCGCTAGAACAGAGATGCGACAGTCGCTGCCGGGGGCGGGGGAGTGGAAGCCACGCCGCCCCCGCGTGGGAGAGCCGCGAGCCCGACCTGGGCACGGACACCGGCACCAACAGCGGGCGCCGCAGAAACCAGTTTTCGACACGTTTACGGCAAGATGTTGGGGGCGGAGCTTTTCGCCGGGGTCGTCCTTTCTAGAACCCGGCCCAGCTCAGCGGTTTTCAGGCCTGTGCTCATCCTCCAGCGAATCCCAAGCCTGGGCCTGAAAACGGTCCATTCCCCCCGCCTCCCGCCGTGCTCGAGCAAGTTGGCCACGCCCCTCCGCTCCCAGCCCGCCCCCGGCCCGCAAATGCCGCGAGACCTTCGTCCGTGCTCCCGGCCTGGTCTTCGGCGTCCAGAGCGCGCACGCAGGCGCGGGGCACGCAGGGCACGCGGGGCACGCAGGGGCGGCGGGGCCGACGCTCCCCGCCGAGGGCCTCTCCTTGTCCCAGTCGCGCGGACTCGCGAGAGCTGGGAGTAAACAGCCCCGAATGGAGAACAGAGGCGTGTTTGCCGCTGAGGCGCCGTTGTCTCGGGCCCGCCGGACCCGGGCTTGAGGCGGCCCAGGTACGTCAGCCGCCCCTCCCACCTGCCCGGCCGCCCGCGCGCTCAGGTGGGCCGGCTGTGCACGAGGCCCCGAGGCCGGGCGACGCGCGAGGCGAGGGGCTGCGCGGGCCCGGCCGGGTCCTCGGCCCCCGCGCCGAGACTGGGCGGCCGGCGTCGCGGGGCCCGGGACCTGCGGGCGGGCGGGCGGCCGGGCCACGCGGCCACCGTAGGCGCTAGCGCACCGGGTTCCGCGGCGGCGCGCCCTGGGACCTCGCGCCACCGCCAGCGCCGCGGCTTACGGGGTGCCCGTCTGCGGGTTGGCGCGGGTTGGCAGCTGGTTTAGTCTCGTTATTTTCTGTATGTGAAATTAACGGAGTGGAGTAATAGGCCCGACTCTGGCCCTGAGCCTCTGGACAGACGACTCATCCTGGGTGTGCTTCCAGGGACGTCCTGGTATCGGATTTTCGGTGACCTCAGTTCTTTGCCGTATCTCTGTGCCTGTTGCGCTACTGATTTTTTTTTTTTTTAATGCGGTGTAAGAAGCCTGTGGGCAAGTTGGGCACGTGATGATAGAACTTTTAAACCTGTAGGGTCTTAAAATCGTGGCTTGGTTGTGCTCCTTAAGACTGCTGTGGATCGTCGACATTTTTATTAAGATGTTTACCCCTTGTTTTGGGAACAGCCCCTGACAATCTTGACCTATTTATCCGCACAAATTAAGTTAAATATTTACATTTTCTTTGGATTCGAAATGACACTTCCAAATGACATGAAGTGGAATGAGACCTCAGGGTTCGATTCCGGAGCTAGCCCTTTGGTCTTAAGTGTGCTAGTAAGCCTCTCTAACTTCTGGGTCTCAGTTTGCATATATATAAAAAGAAAGGGCTTGGAGAAGAGCAGTAATTCTACCCAATTTTTTTTTTTAATCTGCAGAACCCTCTTTAATTTTTTTTTATGTAGGAAGTTCATTGAGGTGGACTTTACATATCATAAAATTCATCTGTTTTAAGTGTACTATGCTATGGTTTTTTTACTAAGTTTACAGAGTTATGCAGTCATCCACAGTCACTTTTAGAATGTTTCTGTCACCCCAAGAAGACCCCTGGTGCCCATTTGCAGTCAGTTCCCGTCTCCAACCCCAGCCCCAGGCAACCACTAATGTACTTTGTCTCCCTAGATTGCTTTTTCTCAATATTTCATATATTTAGATGGAATTATGTGATAATTGGCCTTTTGTGTCTGGCTTTTTTCACTTACCTTGTTTTCAAGGTTTTATCCACGTTGTAGCGTGAATCAGTATTTCATTCCTTTTTATAGCCAAGTGATATTCTACTGTGTGGGTATATGACATTTTGTATAACCATTCATGCAGCACGCTTTTTGCAAATAAAATTTTATTTTATGCTCCAGTATATAATGCCGATGACAGAAGAACTGTTTATTGAGGTTAGGAGCTGGGACTTGAGCCAGACTTTTGCCCATCAGGTCTCTACTGCACTCCCCAGGCATCTCATATAATAAAGAGTTGGTCATTTCCATGTAAAAAGGGACATTTTAATGCAGTGCTTACAGAACCTTTGAAGCACCTGGGGATGAAGTGGGATCTCTTCTAGTCAAAAGTTTTTAACATTCCCTTCAAATTCATACGTTCTTTCATTCCATATATTTTATACCAGTCTAGTGGTAGATAGTTCTTGCCTGCTGCATTCTTATTTGTGTGGCAGCCACAATAAGTACCACAAATAATTAGAACAACAAAAACTAGGAAGCCTGCAGCCTAAGGTAAACTGCACGTTGCTCCCATTAGTGCAGCAGAAATCTTCGTGAGGAAATGAGTTTAGAGTAAAAGAGAAAGGTACGGGGTTTGGTGGTGCCTTGTGTGGCCAGCTAACACTAGATGACTAAAGGATAAGGGAAGACTAAAAGGACATGTGTGAAATAGTAGGCAGTAAAGACACCACAGATTTTGGGGGCTTTTTAAATGCTTCCCTTGGATGGGGCAGGGTGGAGAGGATTTCTTACCCTGTTTGTTACATTTTGAGGATAGTAAAGGTGTATAATCTGGTTTGGTAAAAAAAAGAAAAAGAAAAAAGACACCATGGGCCAAGGTTTCTTACCCTTGGCTGTATTGATGCATTGGGCTTTTTTTTTTTTTTTAAATACAAGACCAACTGGTGGACAGAAGAAATGGTTCAGTCAGGCTTAAGAATACACCTTTATTTTAAGGTAGTGCAGTCAGGCATTGCTTAATTGTTAGCCTATTAAACAATGGTAATACAGCCAAGTATGCAATTAGTTATGAAAGTGGTAGTTTTCAGCCAACTTTTAGAACTGGATAGTACCCTTTCATAGTCTAAACACAATTTAGTCTTTGGAGCTATTTTAGTAAACTAGTTTATTAAAAAGCAAGGCATAGGTGCATAATTAGATGATTATTGGGTGGCACAAGTTATTTCCTCTCACCTGAATTATGTTCTTTAATTATTTTCAAAGAAATAATTTCCAGTGTATTTTAATTACACCCAGAAGTGTAATCTTTGTGATGTTGTTTTATTATGCAAATTATAAGTAGGAGACTCTCAGAGCTGCAAGGAATGTTAGTTGCCAGCTAGACCAGTTGCTTGTCCAAGTAATACATTTCCTCTACTTTGGCTGCCTTTCACACATACATCTCATTGAATCTTATTCCCAGTACATATGATTTGAATTGTCTTTTCCATTTAGTATTTGATGTCAAATATTTTTTGATTATACCTGTATTAGAAGTGTAATCACACTCATGGAAAATCCATAGGTATGGAAATGCCATCTTTTAAGGCTATGCCTTTGTATGGAAAGATAGCTAGGTCTTCTACATAAAGAATTTATAGAAATTAAATCCAGTCAACACTTAGTGGATCCAGTAACAGCCCTAAGTAGGCTCTATGAGGTAAGTAATATTACAAATGGTAGTAAGCCTTTTCCAAATGAGCTAGCTGAAAGTAATATTTTTAAGGGTATCTTTTTCTTAGGCTGGAAGGTAGCTGTAGACAGATTTATGAGAACAATTTCTAGGAGATAGATCCCTTCTAAGCTCTACTATATTTACAAATAAAATTAAATCTAACATTTGAATTTTTGTGCCACTGTTACCAGCAAATGTGATTTTTTTCTTTAAAATCTATTTTAAAAGGTTTATTAAAGTGTTTAATGTTTTATCTAATTGTAAAAATAACATGTGCTCCTTGTAACAATATAAATAAAATAGAACAAAGGAGAAAATAACTATCTGTAATCATGCTACTGAAAGGTAGAATCACTGTTACCATATTGGTGTGTATCTTTCAGTGTTACTTTTTTTCCTATGCACATGGACATTTTTAAAAATAAAAATTTGATTTATACTGTACATGAACTGTTTCACTTAATATTTCATTAGCATTTTACCATATTCCTGTTGCTGCTGTAGCAGATTACTACAAGCAGTGGCGTAAAACAACATGAATTTGCTATCTTATGGTTCTGGTGGTCAGAAGTCCAAAATCAGTCTCACTGGGCTAAAATCAAGGTGTTGGCAGGCTGGTTCCTTTTGGAGGCTCTGAGAACATCTGTTTCCTTCTCTTTTTCAGTTTCTAGAAGCCACCTGCATTCCTTGGCTTGTGACTTCCTCAAATTACTTCAGCCTCTTGCTTCCATCATCATATCTCTTACCCACTTTTGATCTCCTGCCTCCCTCTTATAGAGACCCTCGTGATTACACGTGGCCATTCACACCTGCAAAGTCCTTTTGGCCTATATACTTTTGTATATAAAGTAAAATTCACAGGTCTGGGGATTAGGATGTGGACATCTTTGGGAGGACCATTCAGCCTACCACGGGAACATAGTATGAAATTGCTGCATGGCGTTCTGTAATATGGATGAACTGTAATTATTAATATTTAGCCAGTCTCCTGTTGCACATTTAGATGGTCTCTGATTTTCCCAGTTTTAATCTTGCAGTGTGTATCCTTGGACATAAATTATTTTGTGCTTTCAGATTCACACTTTTTGGGTTGAATTCCTAGGGGAGATTTTAGAAAAGCAGGCCACCTGTCTCTAAAGAGCATAGCTAGACTATCTGAGTTCCCAGCCCTGCTTTCCCTCTCACTGGCTGTGTGGCCCCAGGCAAATTGCTTAGCTATTCTCGGCCTCAGTTTTCTCATTTGAAAATGGGGGTAATAAAAGGTGGTTGTGAGGATTAAATGAGTTAATACATGCAAATTACTTAGACTAGCCCCTGTCACAAATGCTTAGTGTTTGTTTTGTTTTTGTTACTGGATTTATTGGAGCTCAAGTGTTTTGTGTCCATTTTTAAGGGTTTTAAAACATGTTGGCAAATTGCCATTCTAAAAGGGTGTAAGTGTTTTTATAGTCAACAGCAACATATGTAGAGTACTTATTATATTGGGTTTGTTGAATTCTTAAACTTTGTATTATATGGTGAGTGCCTCAATTTTTTTCTGTCAAAACATTGCTTGATTTGTGTAATGTAAATCATAGAAAATGGAGGTTAATTTTAATAAAAATTTACTTTACCATGAATCTTTTTAGGAATTCTGTCAATTCCTTAGAAAGGGATATACTTTTAATTTCACTTTAACTAGGTCAGTCCCATCTATTAGGATATTAGGATGTCATTCTGTGTAACAGGTGATGGGTGTAAGTCTGTCTGATGTGATGTGTAGTCTGGTTGTGCACACAGTGATCAATACTGATGAAGTATAATACAAGAGGCTTATAATTGTCCCCACCACCACTTCTAAAATTTGAATATCCCTCAGCCTAGTGCATTCCTGGCAAATGAAGCTAAATAAAGAACTTATTTTTTCTGCATATTTTGGAAACAGCCTGAACCTAATAGAAACATGACAAGAACAGTATGAAACCTTTTTTTTATGAACCATTTGAGAGTAAGTTGCAGACCTAAAACCCCATTATTCCCTGATACTTTAGTGGGCATTTCCTCCAAGCGGTGACGTTCTTACATAATCACAGCACAGCTGTCAAAATCGGGAAATTAGTCTGGATACGTCACCGCAATCTAAGCCACGGCAGGCCCATTCAGGTTTTGCCAGTTCCAGAATGTCCATTACAGCAAAGGATCCAGTTCAGAATCATGAGTTGCATTGTCTCTTGAGTCTCCTTCAATCTGGAACAGTGTCTCAGTCATTCCTTGGCTTTCATTACCTTGGTACTTACGAAAATTTTGGCCAGTTATTTTGTGGAATGTCCCTCAGTTTGGGTTGGTCTGATGTTTCCTCATGATTTGATTCAAGTTGTGCATCTTTGGCAGGTACCTCAAAGAAGTGATGCTGGGCTCTTCTCAGTGCAACTGCTCTGAAAGACCTGGGCGCACCTGTCCCATTGCTGGTTATCTTGGATGACTTGGTGAAGCTTCTCTGCTGTGAAGTTTCTCTATTATCCTTTGTCAATAAGTATTTTTTTCCATTGTGAGGCATCTTGAGACTATGTAAATATCTCATTTTTCTTCAGACTTTATTTATTTATGTCATTGTGGACTCCTATTTTCCTATTTTATTCAGTGGGTTAGGATCTGTTACTTTCATTATTTATTATGATACTCAGATTGTCCCAGATTTGGCTAGTAGGGGCCCTTCCGAACTGGTTTCTGTGTCCCTTGGACACTTACCCATCATTCTTTGAGTGCTTCCCCACTGGTATAACAAGATATTCCAGACTCATCTTGTTCTTACCCTGCCTAGCCTAGAACTACTTTCTCCAAGGAGCCTGTTTTCTTTTAGTGGACAATGATATTTAGGAAACCAGTTGTGGGCACTAGGTGGGCTCCCTGCTATTGGCATGTCACTGTTGCCATGTCCTTTCAGTATGCAGAACTAGAAAATGTATGTATTACATATATGCATATACACACTCACATGTATTTATTTCTACATCTGTCTGTCCATATATTGAAAACCTTAAGTTTATGTCAGCACTCACAATTTCAGTCTGATAACGAATGGTTCATTCAGCTTTTTCCCTTTCATATTTGTAACTCCCTTCTCTGACACTAAGGAAGCTGCTTCCCATTACCTTTAAAATATTTGTTCAATCAAACAGGTCTGTCTTCACTGCCATTGCGCCATTGCCTATCTTGTGCCGCCTGCACCGCTCAAGGTCTGGCCCCTCACAGGTGCCTCCCGTCTCATACCTTCCTCACCCTGCCCAGACTCCAGCACTGCATGGTGAGCCACTCTCCCATGGATGTCTGCCGCCTTGTCTTCAGCAGAATTATTCAGAAAGGGAAGAAGAAAAGGAAAAGTTACAACTCTTTTTAAAAAGTGTTTTTCTTTTCATGTGTGTGTATGTATCTGTATACATCTTCTGTGTGCTTACCTTCTTGTTGCTGCTTACGTGCTTGCCCTGGATGGTGAGCCTGGCTTGGGGAACATGCCTACCAGGTTTGCATTATACAGTGAGAAGCAGGAAGGACCAGGGGGTGACACAGGTGAATAGATGTATGAGACACTGGAAAGTACAGTCTGTGCTTGTAAAGCCCCACTAGATGAGACCGTGGGGACAGGATGTCTCTTAAAAAATAGGCCCAAGAGCACAAGGGCTGGTAAGGAGTAGCTGGCCCTGTGGACCCTGGTGCCCATGCCGTCATTCACTAGCCTCCAGCCACCACCGGTGGTTTTGTTTTCTTTAAAGGAAATTCTTATTTTGAAGTTTTCTTATTCTAGGACTGGGAAACTATAGAAACCTCAGGATCTGTTGTCATAATTTTGGAGCCATAGGTCCTTCAAAATAGTGTCTTCGAGCCTGGATTTTAGTTCACCTTTTAGGAACATAAGCAGATCAACCAGATCCAAACAAAGCAGGGAGGTGTTTCCTTGTCCCTGTCATTTTCAGCCTTATCATTTCTCCCTGTGGGATTTTTTTATGTTTGAGGGCATCTTCCTTCTAGCTGCTGATAGGTTTGGATACTAGGGCAGGTGGGCTGGAGTTGACAGGCTTGGTATAGTGAAGTCTGGCAACCAGGCTCACTTGTTGACTAACTAGTGTGGCCCTTTTCTGAAAGGGGTCAGTGACTAATTACTTAGTTTAATTACTAAGCCAGTGTAATTAAACTAAGTACTTGCCCACCTTCCTTATGCAAATTCTTTTCCACTGATTTCAGTTTTGACCTCTGTGTGCCCTCTGTTTATTGTCTTCTCCCAAAGAAATCCTGGATTGCCCAGGATTCTGCTCTGGGCCGTGCCCTCCCCACTGTGATGCTCATCCTAAATTTAACATGCTCAGAACTCAGCTCCTGGTAGTGTCCCCCAGACCACCTTCCCTGCAGTCTTCTCCATGGCAGTTAGGGGCAGGCTCCCTTGGTGCAGTTGGGCAGCAGGCCTTGGTGTTGTCCTTGACTCTTCACTTGTGTGCCCCTGACTCTGGTTGGCAGCAGACTCTCTCAACTCAGCCTTCACATCTCATCACTTCTCCTGCCTTGCCTGGTCCAAGCCACCATTTTTTTCTCCCCTGATTATTGATATACAGGAGCCTTCCATTTGGTCCCTGCCTCTACTTGCACCCCTTCCACCCATCGGCCAGAACAGTCGGGTTAAAGTGCAAGACAGCTGTGTCTCCTCTCAGAACTATCATGTGCTTTCCCTCCCGTTCAAAATAAAAGCTGAAGTTCTCTCTCCAACCTGCAAGGCCCCTCCGGTCTGTCTTCCCACTTACCTCTCGTCTCTGCTTTTCCATTTTTCACTCTGCTCCAACCGCGCTGGCCTCTTTGCTTTCCTTTGCACGTATCAGTAACGTTCCTTACCCCAGTGCTTTTGCACTTGCTTTTCCCACTGCCTGGAATGCTCTTTCCCCAGACAGCTTGGCCAGCTTCCTCCTTCCCTCAGGCCTTTAATCAAAAGTCCTCAGAGGCTTCTGCAGCACTCTAGCTAAAAATTCAGCCGTCCCCTGACTTGTCATATGCCCTTTATTTTTTCTCTTTTCCAAATGTGGTATTTGTCACTAGCTAAATACTGTGTTTTACTTGTCTTATTTGCTGTCTGTCTCCCCACACTGGAAGGTAAGCTCCATGAGGTCAGAGATTTCTGTTGTATTTTGTTCATTACTCTGTTCCTACTGCCTAGAACAGTGTCTAGCCCTTAGTAGTTGCTCAATAAATGGGTTGAATGAACAGAGGAGCTCAGCAGTCTCATCCCCTGGCTCTGCTTTATCTCTACACAGTTCACTCCCGATAGGGTAGAGTGGATGGAGATGGTCTATATTTCCAGCTGTTGGTTGGATGTTCTGCTTATGCTTTGTACCTGCTTAAGGTCCTCCCCTCCCCCATCATCTTTCAACCTCTCTAGATGGACATGTCATTGCCTCCCTCCTCTGCTGCTTTGTGCACATCCTTGTGTTTCCTTGTGTATTCCGGTGTCTCTAATGTTGCTTTGCTCAGGATGCTCCTCTTCTCCCTCCTTATGTTTATACTTCCAGCCCTACCCAGCTCAGATTCCGCAAGAGCCAGCTGCAGAGCCACCTTATCAACAGAAGCCTCTTTACTCCCCAGAAAAAAACTCTCTGTATCAGTTCAACTTACTTGGCACTTTACATTGCCTCTCCTTTGTCTTTCCTTTCCTGCATTTTGTTTAGTAGTTTTTGTGGTTGGCCTCCTTTGCTAGATCATACCTAGAGGGCTGTGTCCCTGACTTATTAATGATATGTGTTTGCTCTGCAGCACCTGGCAGTGTCTTAACTTGGTAAGCACTCTATAAAATTGCATGATTTAATGAGTAAATTAAAGTAGAATGTCTTATGATACTGTCTTTTTGGTGTTCTGTTTTCCAAAAACCTGAAACTTATTTTTGCATTTGGGGGAGAACTGATTACCTTAGGGATTTTTTTTCATTAAAAAACCCCCAAACCCTCTTTTTCCATTTCTTTCTTTTTAAAGTCAGGCTCCTGCTTAAGTTGTAAGAGAACATCAACCATCTCTTCTGCATAGGCTGCCTTATAATATTAACTTCACTGTCTTTACCTGTGAGTGAATTATTTTGGAACAGGTTTAATTAAAGTTAATTAAAGTTGATCTAACCAGTTAGGTCTAAAATCTTAGACCTTCTTAAATCTTAAATCTTCTCACTAGTATTGCTCACTAATATTTGTGTTGTGTGTAGCCCAAATATTTCATAGATTCTTTAGATTGGGGCAGAAGAGTTCTAAGAGATTTTTTGGTTTATTTTTTTTTTTAAAAACTTGCCTTAATTGATTGGCAGACGTATTTAAATCTTTTAAATATATGCTCATTTACTATAATATGAGAGCTATTATCACCAGCTTTATTTTCTTTGACCAGTAATCTTCAATTAAGCTAGGTATGTGCTTTGTGTAGTTATATTCTGTGATACTCCATTGCTAAGAGTATCAAGCATAAACAAACTAAAAAATCAGGGCTCACTCTTCAGTGGATTGCTGTAAAATACGTGAAGAGTGGCTTTGGGTGCCCTCTGCTCTTTCCCTCTGGTGTTTCTGTTTTGGTCTTTTGTTTTTAATGTCTTTGCCCTTGTGGTTGAAGTTTCTTGAGATGGACGTAATTTTAAAAATTTCATTCATCTCTGATGAGTTCTGTTTCTACTAACCTTAGTCCCCAGTGCCAGTTCTAGAGATAGGCTTGTTTTTTGGGATCATTTGTTATTGTAGCAGTGAAAGTCCTCTTTAATAAATCTTTAAAAGTTCTTTAGATACTGTAACCCTTCACAGTATTTTATCAGTGTTTTTCTGTTTGTAGAAGCACACATGGATAGTTCCAGAAACCAAAAACTCTTTGTTGCTATAAAGCACCAGTTTCTGCCAGAAGAATGAGTTTAACGACTTGACATCCATCTCTTGAAAGGTGGCTAACTCCTTTTCCTAAATGTTTTCTTTCTAAAAACAAGTAGCAGTACAAGGCCTATCTTGTTTAAGTTATCCATCCCACTTTGCTGGATTACTTATGTCTCAGGTGTGATCTGTGCAACTGAGTGTTCTGGGCATGCTGCAGCCAGCACTGTTTTTACTGCTGCTCTGTTTTTCATTGTAAAGAATGACAGTGTTTCTTACAATTCAGATATTTTGAAAGATATCTGTGCCCTTGTATAATTTAATACTCAGATAACGTTTTTCTTTAGTAGTAGCTTCCCCCACAAACCATCCTTTCATATCAATTCCAGTAAAGAGATAATCTGGTTTTATAACAGATTTAGCAGGTTAATTTTTTTTAAGTTTGAGACTTCAGGTAAGATAAATCTAATGACAGTAAAAACCCTTCTATGCTTTTTTCATAGAATTGGCAGAAAATATTTTAAAATCTGAGTAATTTTAAAGCTCAGTGTCCCTTAAAGAAGATGTTAAATATAAATTAACACCTAAGAACAAGTCGACTTGCATGGAAATTCATTTGTTCTTAGGTGTTAATTTTACAGCAGAAAGTAAGGGTGTATATCAAGAGTTTGCCTGAAAAGTTGGTGAGATTTGTGGGAAGTGTCCTGGAGATGAAGACTTGCAAGTGATAGGAAAACACAGACTGTAAAACAGAAGCAGAGTAAAGGATCCTAAGTAAAGGGTCATGATTCCTTCTTCTTTTTGGTTACTGGGATGCTCAGGGACGGTGTGCTTAATATTCCTGGTATTATTTTGTTGTCCTTAGTTTTTTCCACTTTTCTCATTTTATCCCTTTTTACTTTTGAAGATGCCTTAAAACTTCATTTTTTCCTGAAAGCAGTGAAAAATGAGTAAATAAAAATGAAATAAGATGTTTTATGGGTGTGCACACATTCATTTGTCTTATAAGTGAGATATCTTTTTGACCCTCTTACTGATTTTATTTTATTTTTTTAGAGACAGGGTCTCACTATGTTGCCCAGGCTGGGCTCAAACTCCTGGGTCAAGAGATCCTTCCACCTCAGCTTCCCAAGTAGCTGGGACTATAGGTGTGTGCCATTGTGCTTGGCTAACCTTCTTATTTAAATTGCGAATATAAGTAAATCATACCTGGCTCTGTCAGTGTGCTGTTGATGTTGATGGGTGCTGATTTTTGTTTCATAGATTGGCTCACAGAGTGATTGATCAGCTCTGTCGGACTTTGGTTCTGTGGTGCAAATGGAGTGTAGGACGCAGTCATCTCGGCCTGAGTGAGGGAAGCCTTATGTCCAAGATGGAGAAGAAGCGGAGAAAGAAATGAAAGCCTCTTTTCAGGCCAAGCCACTAATGGCCATGGAATTTAACCTTTATTTACGCTGGACAAGACTGTAAGACGGCTGATCAGTAATGTTGCAGCTTTTAGCCGAAACAAAAATTCACTTTTAATCAAGGAAGAAAAGTGTGATTTGAATTTATGCAATTTTATGACCATATTCACTTGTGACCATGAAGCTTGTCAACATCTGGCTGCTTCTGCTAGTGATTTTGCTCTGTGGGAAAAAACATCTGGGTGACAGACTGGAAAAGAAATCTTTTGAAAAGGCCCCATGCCCTGGCTGTTCCCACCTGACTTTGAAGGTGGAGTTCTCCTCGACAGTTGTGGAATATGGTAATGATATTATCTTAAATGTTAGGACTTCCCGCCCTATTTTTTTCAAACTTAATGTAAACACTAGCGTTTGTCAAAGAACACGTCCCTTTTTTCTACAATAAATTTCGAATGGGATGATTGCATAGTACATGGATATTAACTTTGCTTAAGTTTGTTTTCCCAGTAGAGTTAGCTTATGTGAAACAAGGAAATTGACATTCTTAATTATTTACCTACAACTTGATTCTGTGGAGCAGATGTCATTGTAGCTGGTGAGGGTGGGGATGTTGGAGGTGCTGAATGTTTATGTTCTAAAATGCAAGTGACCAGATGTGAATAACTAAGCACATGGTCTCTTAGAATCCGCTCTGGAATTTTGTTATTTTCATTAAGATAAAACTGAGCATTCAGTTCTCTGAATTCCATTTTCCTATTTGAAAAAATTATATACATTTCTTTGCTGTGTATTTAAACTTCTGTAGTTATTTGCTTTTTAAAAAACTATCACAGTACCTGGTTTTGTATGATGTATTCTGTGTGATCAGGGGATTCACATAGGTTGTTTTAGCTCAAAGCTCTGCAAACAGCTGTCAGGGCATTTAAACTAGTTTTTTTGGTTTTTGTTCTTTTTTACTGTGGACTTCAAAATACATAATTTTTCTTTTACCAGATTTTAGGTTAGATATGATATCGTCTGTTATAATATATGTGCATAAATTCTTATTTTTATTTGTGGTCATTGATTTCAGAATATATTGTGGCTTTCAATGGATACTTTACAGCAAAAGCTAGAAATTCATTTATTTCAAGTGCCCTGAAGAGTAGCGAAGTAGACAATTGGAGAATTATACCTCGAAACAATCCATCCAGTGACTACCCTAGTGATTTTGAGGTGATTCAGATAAAAGAAAAACAGAAAGCGGGGCTGATAACACTTGAAGATCATCCAAACATCAAACGGGTAACACCCCAACGAAAAGTCTTTCGTTCCCTCAAGTATGCTGAATGTGAGTATTGTGATCACAGGCAAGTTTGTATCACTTTAGTTTCACTTTGAAAATTTCAAAGTGCAGAATAACTGAAAAATAGTATGGTGAATACCAATGTCCTTTCATCTAGTTCACCAAGTATGAACATTTTCCTGGCAGGATTTTTTTTGTTTAAAAAAGAGGCTTCATGGTAGTGATTTGTTTCTGTTGGAATGATTTTCATACAGGTTTGTCTCAGGGCCTTCAGCCTTGGAGGCTGTGACCTCCTTCACGTACTGAAAGGAAAGACCGTATCTTTGTGTCTCTTCTTTACTGGCATTTTGCTTCTCTCAGTATGTGTTTTTATTTTTTAAGGCACTGTTGCAAACATCTTTTTCTTAGGTTTCATTTTGTTTTTCTCAGAGTCTCCTGACCATGAACAGTCATGCCTCAGCTGGGTTTATTTAAGTCATCAGAGGTGCAGGTGCGAGGATAGAAGGAATTTGGTTTTTCCCTTTTCAGCTGGAGGGCTTAGTCTTTCCTACTTCGTTACAATTGGGCTTGTCAAGATAAAGTTTATCCTTAAATAATAAATAGCATATTTATTACATGATATTTTCCAAAGCATATGTATTATCAAAGGAAAGATTATTTTCCTATTTATCATAAACTGGGTTAATTAATCGCTGGTTCTATTATTATTTACTATCATTTCTTTCATTGAAAGAAAGAAGAAATAAAATTTTACTCTTCTTCTTTTGTCTTTCATATACTAGGCCTGAGAGCCTCTGAGGTTTTGCTGCATTTTTTAAAAAAAACACACCAAGGAAAAGTTAACTGTTTTGCATAGTACGACAGGCCAGTTCTTGAGTCAGTTGTAGACTTTAGGTGTCTGACTTCTTCAGAGCCTTTTATGCCAGTCTAGATATTTTGTATTATCCTTTCCTTATTCTAATACCCCAAAATGATTCAGGAAGATAAAAGCAAATCAAATCTGGTATAATTAGCCAAAGGTATACATTGTGCCGTTTTACTTGACTTTATCTTTATTTTATTTCATTTATCTTAAAGAGCTCTAGAATGCTTTAGGAAATATGGAGATACCTAATTTTAGCACAAGAGTCATAGACCATCCTGGGGGGGTGAGGATGGGTGTCCCTTCTCCACCTTCTCCACTGTGTTTGTTGTGGGCTGTGCCTGACACCCCATAAGGAAATACTTACCTATTGACATGCCTGTTGTTGAAGTTAGCTGTGACCTTGAGCAGTAAGTTCCTTTTCATCTTTAAGCTTCAATTTTTCTCATCCATAAAATGGAAATACTACTACCTACCTCACAGTTCTCATGAAGATAAAAAGAAAGAACGAATGTGAAGAGAGCTTAGCAGAGTGTTCATGATGTTGTAAGTAATGAAATGTTAATCATTGGTAGAAGGTTTTGCTTTATTTTGTGCTAAAACCTGTCTCTCTCTGGATCCCATCCATTTGGCTGTATCCCATGGGCCGTAAGACAAAGCTAACCTGTTTTCCACAAGACAGTATTTAAAGATAATGTGACGGTATCTGTCTTTCTAATATTTGAAGATACCCATGGTATCCCCTTTGACAGTTTCTTTTCTCCAAGCTGATAATCTCCAGTTCCTTCAACAGTTACTCAGCTGACATGGTTTCAAGTCCCCTCACCATTTTAAGTGTTTTCCTTTGAATACACTACAGTTTTTCTAAATTGTTCTTAAACTGTGAAGCCCTGAAATGAATATAATACCTCAGGTGTAGTCTGGTCTGTTCAAGGTAAAGCAGAATAGATCCCTTCCTTGTTCTAAATGTTGTTCTTCAGTTAGTAACTCCAGTATTGTCTCATGCTATTGACTTAAAGATCAGCATCAACGTTGGAATTTCAATACAGGACGATTTCTGTTGGACTGTGCAAATAATTACTTAATGGAATTGACACAACTGTATATTTTTCTAGGTTCCCGTACTTCCATGGGTTTAGTCTGGTAAGGCTGGAATAAAAATGGTAGTAATTTGCTTTAGAAATAGAACTGCAGTAGTATTATAAATTTTTTCTTCTTAAAATGCATTTGAAATATGATTTGTTCTTCATTATAACATGGACTTTGAAAGGTAGAGGGAAAATTCTTGTGGTATTTCTTTTGCTTTTTTCCTCCATTTTTTAAAAATAAAGAGATTTACAGAGAGTAAAATTCATCATTTTTAGAGTACAGTTTGGCAAGTTTTGGCAAATGTATCCAACAAAATCAAGATATAGAATAATTCCGTCACCATCAGAAATTCCCCATCCCTCACTCTTTTGTAGGTCTTTTGTTTTTTGAAAGGTGAAATTCTAGTAGATAAGAATATTGAGACTATTGAGCAATATGCAGTTTGAAAAAGGTCCTATTGATGTTTGCCCAGAGATGTGTTCAGTGGGCTATAACATAGCTTTTTTTCTATCCCAGAAATCTATTAAAACTTCAGTAATACTAAAACTTCATGATTGGTTAGTGGCCATTTTCTTCAACTCTTTTCCCATTTCTGGTTCAGTGAGAACAAGTTGCTGATGAAAAACCATGTTTTTCTTTAGTTTTAGTATCACAGTTGGCTTTATTTCCATAAAAATTATTTTATCAGTTCTTCTGTGCCTTACCTGTGTTCAAAATTTTCAAGTAAAGAACTGTTTGAGAATAATGACAGTTAAATAATGTCCTATAATTATAATTACATTGAGAAAATTCTTCTAGAAAGGAGGGAATCCCACTTCCTTCAAATAGGATTTTAAGAGGTCATCATTACTGCATTTAGAATGTTGTTTTGCCTGACAGGTGTAATGTAGTTTGTTTTTCCTCTTCTGCTCTGACCTTTCTCTTTCTTGCCTCTAGCTGACCCCATAGTGCCCTGCAATGAAACCCGATGGAGCCAGAAGTGGCAGTCATCTCGTCCCCTGCGAAGAGCCAGTCTCTCCCTGGGCTCTGGCTTCTGGCACGCTACAGGAAGGCATTCCAGTAGACGGTTGCTGAGAGCCATTCCACGCCAGGTTGCGCAGACGCTGCAGGCAGATGTGCTTTGGCAGATGGGATATACAGGTGTGTGCTGTTAACCGGGGAAGCAGCATAAGTCTGGTGTCCAGGGATTCCATCTTTGGGAGTGCCTAGTGCTAATGCTCTGCAGCCTTACACGTCTATCCTTGTTACTATTTGTTGAGCTGGATGTAGTCATTTACCCCTCATCTTCTATTCCTATTATGCCAGGCATCTGTTTCTGTGGCTTTTCTAATTGTCACCATTCGAGTGTTATTTTTGTTACCGTTTCTGAGATTAGGAGCGGCAGATTGTGGTCATTCCTCTTCTATTAACATATACACAAACAAACACAGCACTGCTTCACAGCCTGAGCTGGCTGGCAGTCCTGCAAAGTTCAGTAATTTCTCAGGGAAAGAGATCAAATTCAAAGATGATCACTTTGATTTGGGCAATTTCATGAAAATTAGTTTATCACTTGAGTTTAGTGCCCTGTATGCAGAATAGCTAAGTAATTGATTATCACATATGCCAATCATGTGTTTCAGTATGGTGTGGGAAACAATATGGATGACCATATCCTATGAAATAAAGCTCATAACCAATAAGATTTTTTTTTCTTTGCTGATTCATCATGGCAGAACAATTCTGGCTTTAACTAATGTGAAGATTTTTTACCCTGGCTTTTAAATGTAAGCCAGTTTCTCTTGCCTCTAGGACGTCAGGGTTTGTCTAGGTATCTGTTTCCATATCTCCTTGACTTAGAGACCCTTCCCTCTCCTTTGATCTCAGCCCCTGCAGACTTTTAACTCCTGGTGGACTGACATTTTATTAAAATGTTTGTCTCTTCTTGGGTTTATCTTTTTAGAGTGAGAACTCCTTCACAAAACAAATTCTCTAATCCTCAGAAAACCATTCTCCCAAAACCAAATGGTTTCCAGTTTTATTTGTGCTTTTTTATTTTATTTATTTTTTTGTTGTGCTTTTTTAAAAGTGGCAATAATTTTGATAGTTATCAGTGTGTAAGTGGTTGTTTAACATAGTATTGATATGTAAACAACTCTCATACCAAAAAGATATTTCCCTCTTTACATTGGTTAGCTGTTAAATAATACAAGTTTCTTGTATTTTTTCTAGATGTATTCTAGAATTTCTTTATCTGACATGCCAATCACATTTTGCATGGGTACACATGGTTTTTGGCCAGTATCTGAAGTATACTCATTATTACAGAAAAGTGCATACTATCATGATTTTCCTTGAAATGTAATTAACCCCACATGTTCTTAATAGTACCGCTCTGCAGAGTTTGTTGTCATAAATAAGCAGCATCGAGTAAATTGTTGTCCTTGTCGGGAATAGGAATAGTTTCCCCTTCCCCCATTTGCCATGCTCTGCTCCTTAGGTTTATGCTTTGTGGGTGCTTTGTAGGGCCTCTGAGAAGATGGGGGGATGGAGACATGTAGTAAATTACCAGGGGAAAATCAGTCATAGATGACAACCCACAGCCTAGAGGAGCCTTCTAGGAGCGGGCAGGGGTATTCCATTCCCGAGTGTTGGTGACAGTTGAGCTCCAGAGAGATTTTGTTTATCCTCAGATCTTGTTTAGCAGCAAATGGAGGCATTTCTCCCGCTGTCCTCTCTTCTTAGTCTTGGCTTAGCCAGGTACCCCTGGAGTATCTGACCTAATCTGTTGCATTCTGGGCAGGCTTTGGCATGACATGTCATTTTCTGTGGGTCCCAGGAGGGAATGTATTTTACAGGCAAAAATCCAAAAAAGATTTCTCCAAACACAATTGTACTTTCTTTCTTTCTTGGAATAAGGTGCTAATGTAAGAGTTGCTGTCTTTGACACTGGGCTGAGTGAGAAGCATCCCCACTTCAAAAATGTGAAGGAGAGAACCAACTGGACCAACGAGCGAACCCTGGATGATGGTAGGTCTCAGTGTGGTGGTGAGAACATGGTGACATATGGACTTAGGACATCACTCCCGTCCTCCCTGTTTGGTCTGTTTCTCCATGTGTTAATGATTCCACAGTCTGTGTCCAGCAGTTATTCAGACAAACCCAAGTTATTGTGTCTTTTGTTACAGCAGAAGCTTTTCTGAATATCTCAGAGAATGTTGGAAAATAGAGATTTGCGGTGGGGGGTGTGGGTGTTGTGGGGAGGATGCCTTGTGGAGGAGCAACTCTTTGTCTAGAGGAGAAGTGGGTATGGCTAGACCTTCAAGTTATGCTTATGCCAGGTGAGTTCTGAGTGGAGTGGCAGCAGGGGTTCTCTACCCAGGACGTGGAGAATGGAGTCTGTATGGAAGTGATGGTTTAGAGTGTTGCGTTGTGGCCTACATCATCAACTGTGTTTAATGGGATTTTTTTCCCCTTATGGGCTGCAGGGTTGGGCCATGGCACGTTTGTGGCAGGTGTGATAGCCAGTATGAGGGAATGCCAAGGATTTGCTCCAGATGCAGAACTTCATATTTTCAGGGTCTTTACCAATAATCAGGTAGGTGTTTTGAGGAGTCCTGAAACTTTTAAGGAATTGATATTGAAATGTAAAAAGTAACAACACTAGACTATACACACCCGTTTAAAAGCAGCCCACGTCAGCGATGCTCAGCTGCTTCTCGCGACCCTTGTGTGCCGCACTGTCTCTCCACTGTCCCTTCTGCCCTCCGTGTGGCTCTGTCCTTCTCCTGCCACTTCCTTTGTTGCCCTAACTTGAACCCTGAAGACCCCGCCCCAAGGCCATGATGTACAGTGATTTCCTTGATTTCCTGTTTCTTCTTTACCTTTCCCAGGCGTCTGTGCCTCCATGTCCTGTGTTTCCGTGGCAGAGTCATTGTATGTTTGTGTATTTGCCTCCCTGTTTGGGTTCCTACCACCTTGAGGGTGGAGACTGTTTTATTTACCTCTGTACCCTGCACCTAGCGTCATGCTGGGTGATGTGAATTTACAGGCTTTGTTCCCTCACTCTTCGTTTGGAAATGATTTATAAAAAAAGGAGGAGGATCCTAGTATTTTTGTATTTTTTTAATTTAATTTTTGAATAGGTAATAAGTAGCTCAAAAATACCAGGAGGCTGCGCAGTGGTGAGTCTCCCAACCCTGTCCCTATGCAGCAGATCCTTACCTCACTTCCCGCATCGCCCGCTGGTACTGTTCTTAATTTCTTGTACCTCCTCCTAGAATTTCTTTTGCATATGTCAGCACATATAAATAGATGGTCTTTTAAATGCCTTTTAAAAACATAATTCTTAATTATTACATTGCTGCCCTACCTACTGTAAACTTAATTTTGTATTTAACAAAAATAACTAAAGGTGATCTGCAAACTAATGTGACATCTGTAAGGAGAGTAGGAGGCGTGGAACATTGGAGAACTGACAGTGCGAAATAACTGTTACTGCTGCCGTTTATCCTTCCATCTGTTCAGGAATGAAGACTATTAGACAAAACATTATACTATTTAGAAGTGCTTAACTTAATAGAAGTATCTTAGGATAAGTCCTTTCCTAAGAGGGGCAGTTAGAAGCTGGGTTTATCTAGGAAGGCATACTGTAAGTGAAGAGCTGTACATCATGCCGGAGGAGACAGGCTACGTGCAGAACACAGCTCCCTCTTCCTTGGGCTCACCTCCAAGGACTTAGAATTTCTGGGTGTAGTATTTTATATTGCAGAGCATTATTTGTACTTGGGATTTATTTCTGATTTTAAATTAATCAAAAAATACTAACAGAAATACTTTATGCTTTTAAGAGTCTTAGAAATAAAAACTGTCATAGCACTTTGAGACTTTTACTGAAACACTAAAAAGACTATTTTAAAATTTAACTAGGTATCTTATACATCTTGGTTTTTGGACGCCTTCAACTACGCCATCTTAAAGAAGATTGATGTACTAAACCTCAGCATTGGCGGTCCTGACTTCATGGATCATCCCTTTGTCGACAAGGTCGATCGAGTCACTGCACACAGATGTTGTGTTTGGATGGCGGCTCCTGCTCTGTTGCAACCCCAGCTTTCTGTCATTTCTAGTGTGCTGGTGGCTTTTTGCCCAGCTGGTGACAATTTTGTGAGGACAGATGGTTAATGACATGAACTTGCATGTCATAAATCCAGTGGGTTAGAGGCCTCGGAAATAGGTGTTTATACGGAGCACTTAGTGCCTTGTTGATTCTTTCTTACCTAAGCATACAACCCCCTGTCCTGAAAATGACTAGAAAGCCAGGAAAACCAGTGTCTGCTCTGTGCTGTGTGTGGACCTACTTTCTGGTCCTACCTTCTGGGTGTTATCCTTCTCCAGATGTGCTGGCAATCAGACATACCCACCTCTGTACTCACCCAGTGCTTTTTTTTGGTTTTTTTTTTGAGACAGGGTCCTGTTTTGTCTCCAGTGCTATATTTTGAGGAGGTTTTCCTTCTTTTTTAGGATTATTTTTAGAAGTTGTGGGGTTTTGTGGGGTTTTTTTGACACTTATATGTGGATTGTTTAAAAATGTTATACTTTCATTAAATAAATGCTTTCTAATTTTATAGGTGTGGGAGTTAACAGCTAACAATGTGATCATGGTTTCTGCAATCGGCAACGACGGACCTCTTTATGGGTGAGTAGCCTCAGCAGGGATGAGCCTTAGGGATTGTTTTCCCCTCAAGTAACTGGAACATTATTGTCTGTCTGTCTGTGTACCTACCTATGTATACCTGTTGATATGTGTAAAGCTTTGTATTATGCATGTTTTCATCATACCAAAAAATAGAATGTATAATGAACCCCCAAGTACTTACCACTCACTTCATCAGTTGTCAGCTCATGTGAGGTCAGTCTTCTTTCTGTTTAATTTTTTTAAAACTTTGCTTGTAAATAGTAATAGTAATTTTTATTCTAACTATTTTTTCCCCCCAAAATCAATCAGGAAAGTAAATCTGTTAGAGAGAAATGGGCTCTGCAGTGTTTATGAGACTCATTGTTTACAAGTACAGGTGGTGAGGAGGCAAATAGGCGAGGTGCCTGCCTTTCTAGGAGAGCTCACCTGCAAACACAAGGAAACCAAGACAAGGGAGGAAGTGCTGGGGCCTAACAGAGACATACATGGTGCTTTGGGAGTGGACGTGGGATCAGATAGGGCAGCAGAGAGGATGGTGGCCCGGAGGTGCACTTTTGTACCAGGCTGCTGTGGTGAATTCAAGCAGCATGAGATACAAAACATTTGTCATTCACAGCCAATAAACTTTTGTCTGGTTAGAGATCTCAGTTTTCTTTCTGCCTGCAGCTCTGAATTTTATTCTGTAGATAATGTTTATAAATAATTTCTTGTGCTGAAAGGCTTCTGTAGGAGGATGTTTGTTACCCTCCTTTATTGAGTACCCATGATGTGTGCAGTTTGGTACTGTGACAAAGGATTTAAGATAACCATCAAGAAAAAAGAGAAAATTACAGATGTGTGCTCAACATGCCATGATACAGTAGAGAGAGAGGTGTGTGTGCTCACGTATCCCGAGTGCGTTCGTCTGTGGCGCACATGGGGTGGATGTGTGTTTATGATGTGGGCACACTCATTGCATCTTGCTGGGACATCCCAGAAGTGCCTGCTAGGGAAAAGCAAGTTGTCTTGGGGATTAACTGAGCTTACGCAAATCATCCAGGGCATAGCATGAGGCCAAATTATGTGAAGTTAATGTTTATGTAGCTCAGAAAACACGAATGTTGGCAGTCACATGGTTCCAGCCTAATAGTTGGGTAAATGATCCTATACCCTAGTAATGTCTGGGGTTTGGATTTTGCCATGGCATCAGTGATACATATTGTGATTCATAGATTTTAAGTGGCCTAAACATACCCTAAATGTAGCTGTACCATGACAAACGCAATTATTAAGTCATCTTATCAGGTTTTCTTGTTTTCCCTTTCATGTGTTTCTCCCATTTCTGATGTTCCCACTCAAGGCTGGCACTTGTGAGTTCAGAGTCACCCAAGTTGTCAGTGTTTCCTAGGCTGTCTTTCTACCTTTAGTCTTTCCCACCCCAGCTCTTCCAGCATGGACAGGGATGGAACCAGATGTGGAAGCAGACAGGTCCTACCTGCCAGTTTCAGGCTGAGGGGCCTTCACTTCACTTCCTCACCTGTCACAGAGGAATGGGACCTGCCCTTGAGGTGGCTGTGAGGATGAAATTAGATAGTAGAGGGAAAGCACTGAGTACTGATGCTCTGTGAGCGGTAGCTGCTCTTTTTTCTTCCTTTTTTCTGTATTTCTACTGTTAAAACACGTATCTAGCAGTTTTCTGTTCAAGAATCTGCAGTGGATTGTTATTGCTTAATCAAATTTTTCTTCCTGGTTTTCAAGGTCTTCAATATTCTGGCCTGGAATTGCAAACTTTTTCTTTAATGGGTCAGATAATAAATATTTTAGGCTTTGTGGGCCATATGGTCTCCGTTACAGCTACTCAACTCTGCCATTGCTATATGAAAGCAGCCATAGGCAGTGTGTAAATGAGTGAGCATGGCTGTGTTTTGGTAAAACTGTGTTTACAAAAACGGGCCGTAGTTTGCCAACTGTAGCCAGAATCTGTTGGCTCAGCGTTATTTTCCACTACTCCAGGCACGTCTTCCCCAAATCTGGGCTTGTGTCATGGCTCCAGTAGAAACTGTGTTTGTTTCAAGTCTCCTCTACCTGTCACTACTGCTGACCCTGCATTTCACACCTGTCTGGATTACTAGCTCTTTCACACACTGTCCTGACTGCCTTGTCGCACACTAGTCGCCCTTCTAAAACCCTGTGGCTTTTGTGGGCAGTTGTACTTGATGTTCTTGTCAAAGAGTTGTGAACTTACAGTGTATTAGAGGGAAAAAACCTTGAGAGGAAGGCCTTGTCTCTACCTTGTGTTTGTGTTCAGGGTGCCTCGCACAGACCTGGACACCTGCCAGCTGTCTCTTGTAGTGATGGGAAATGGCATGTGATCCTTGCAGCCCAGTTTATGGCAGTTACTGTTTTACTGCTTGGGTGTCCAGTAGGACTGCTCCCAGCGCTGGTCTGAGGACAATAACATGCTCACAGCAGCACCTCTGGAAATAAGGCATGCATCCCCTGGCACCCCTTGCTGTGGTCTCTTTCTTTGGGTCTTGCACCCTTGACACTTCTAGACTTTGTGGTGCCAGCAAGTCTGCAACTGTAGCTTCCTGCTTTTCAGTGCCAACAATGATTTATTTCTTGGCTCTTCCCTCTTGATGCCTTCTCTTATTTTTTAAGGGCTTAAAGTGCAGTAGGTATCATAGGGATTGACAGGTAGAGGGAGGATGGGAAGATGGCGTTTTTTGGTCAACTTACAGTGGGCGTTTCTGTCAGTGACTTCTGTACTCCCCTCTGCTCCTTGAATTTGTGGAAATTTGTAAATTTCTGTCATCAGCCAGTGGAAAGTCATCAGATCCTCTGAATGACCACTTGGCAGCATATTGGGGGCCAGTGAGCTAAGAAGGTAGTGCCACCATTTATTGATTGTAGTTTGGAATCCTTGGTTAAAAGCACACATTCTAGAACTTGTTGCTATTGTTTAATATCTCTTAAGCCACTTGGAATTTGTTATAGTTACTGAATTGTCAAAGAGTTCATTTTTTTGGTAGTGGAGCTATAATAGATAAAGCTTAGAAATGCAGATTAATAACTGGTTGTTCCATACTTTCAAATAGTTCAACTTTATCTTGACTTTATAGTTGAAACATTTTTTTGTCATTCATTTCACTATAATTTCTTTGCAGATCTAGTGCACTTAAGGTATTGGAGAGAATTGTGTGGCTTTTTCCTTGCATTCTGTGTCTTTCCTCTAAGGGTCTCAAGATTACAGAGTAATGGTAGTCATTCCCACAGTTCCCTGTGGGGAAGGTGGAACAACACTGCAAAAGATCAATTGAAAGCTTACAACTTCCTGACCGCAGCAGATGCAAATGTGTGGATATGGTTTCTTCCCAGACAAGTATCTAATCTAGTTGGGGAAGCAAGATGGATATACTTGGAAAAATTAGAAAGTGATATAAGAATGTGTAATTACCTGGTGAATTGTGATCGTGTTAAGTCTTGTGAGGTTCAAGGCAAGGGGAGATCCTCAAAGCCGGGAGTAGTGAGGGGAAAAGTGAGCCTTGAGCTGGGCCCAAGTGTGACACATTGACAGGGAGGAGAAGAAAGGAAGGACTTCCCAGGTGTGAGGACATAATTTGAGCACAACACGATGGTGGCAGGGAACATGGTGCTTCACAGGACATCTGTGAGGAGCAGCAATCTGTCAGAGCCGCACAAGTCTCCTCACAGAAGAACCTAATAAAGTCTTAGATTTTTCTGGGAGTATTTGCCCTTATTTGAATTATTCATTTTAAATTATCTCTCTTCCCTTGTTTTTTTGTGACTCAATTTAGCACACTGAATAACCCTGCTGATCAGATGGATGTGATTGGAGTAGGTGGCATTGACTTTGAAGATAACATCGCTCGCTTTTCTTCAAGGGGAATGACGACCTGGGTACGCTTTTCTTTATTAGTCTCAAGTGGCTGACGTAACCATTTGTTTAAGAGCCTTGGGGTGTATTTGTAAGTGCATGGATTACAAGCTTGTAAGGCAGACCAGCCTTCAGATTCAACAAATTGAATAGCCAGGGATTCAAGTGCTGGCCCAGCCATGAGGGCAGGAGAGCTGCCCCTCGGCATCCGCTGCTTCACTCTGGCCAGTCCAGAGCCACTCATAGAGCACCGGCTGATTCTAAGTGGTGTTTCCCAGTTCTTTTAATGTATTTCTGAGTGACTCACTTTTTGGGCAAATTGGATTCCTGCCCACTTGTCCTACCTAGTAGTAAGATAGTTACTCAGTGCCAGGTGAGATGATTTTTTGGTTTTGGCCTTAAGAAGTGGGAGAAGACATTGAGAACAGCTTAATATCAACCCCACTAACACAGAAATAATTATATTTAGCTGGTCGAAATTGGAATAACTCCACCAAGTTAATAACTCAGCTGCTTGGGGTTTACTTATGCTACTAATTCACCCTCCTTTGACCATCAAAACAAAGTTTAATTCAAAATGAGATGCTCAGTGGAGCAGTATGCAGGTTCATTTACTGAGTGGCTGAGGGGAGCACCTGCCCTGGCGTTCTTCCGGGCCATACCATCTCTTGGTACTCTGACTTGACATGTGCCAAGCTCAGAGGTCTTGGGTAAGTCCCGAGAAAGATGCACACTTCCTGGGAACACTGTGGGCCTTGTCCACCCCTGCAGCGCTTTATGGCATAGTCTTCCACTTGTACCTTAGTACCATGACAGCGTCAGCACTCCCAGGGGTCCACACCTCATGCACTCAGATGCCTCCTCCTGGAGTTGACCCACTGACATGATGCCATGGTCTGGTAGACCCTACTTTTAGGTGAAAGTCAGTCCCAGGGCTGTGCTGTGTGTCCTTTCATCTGCACTACCTCAGCATGTTCTTTGTGCTGTCAAATAGGAAACAGTGTGTCTACCAGTTTATGTCTCTAGCTCCCTTGGTAAATGCTTTCACTGAACTGTGATGTGATGTCATGTCCTTGGCCTTCATCAAGAGCTTGTTTTTTAGTGGCATTTTGAGAAATGTTCCTCAGTCATCCATGGAGCTGCAAGTGCAGATCTCTTCACTCACACATTCCTTTTATGGTTGATTGTCAGGAAAGATTTTTCACTTCAAAATCGTATGCTTTTTTCCAACAGAATATGAGACCCTATTGTACTTTTCATTTTGCCCTAATTTCCAGGAAGCTTAAGAGAGTACTTAGTTAAAATCTTATCCCAAGTTAGCCGTACAGTTATCTTGATCATTCTAAATGGCTTCTTATTTTATTTCTGACAACAGTTTGAAACATCCAGTCATACTGTGTACTTTTTTTCTTGTAAAGAAACATGTTTGAGTTTTTTCTAATTTTTAATTTTAATTTTCTAATTTTTTAAACATATTTCTGATTTTTAATTTATCTAGAGATAAAAGATTTTCCAGTTTTTGATCTTGTTGATAAGTCAATATCCAGTTTCTAGTTTTGCCTGTTAGGAAAATTAAAATATTTATTTTTTAATTGCTTTATGCCCTTGTTATTTTATTGGTTATTATAAAACATACTAAAAATAGTTTTATTTTCTACATTACCATCTAAACTTGTTTTCTGTATTGCAGTGAATTTCAGACTAAAACCAGTATCTTCTTAAAGTTATACCGTTTTTAAATAACCCATATTTCTGTTCTGGTTTTGTTCACTCATCACTACACATGGCTGTGCACCACTGTGTGAGCTGTAGAAATTGAGCTGCTTTTGTTCACAGGAACTACCAGGAGGCTACGGTCGTGTGAAACCTGACGTTGTCACCTATGGTGCTGGAGTGCGGGGTTCTGGTGTGAAAGGGGGGTGCCGGGCCCTCTCGGGGACCAGTGTTGCCTCTCCGGTGGTTGCAGGTGCTGTCACCTTGTTAGTGAGGTGAGTGTTGCTTGGCAGAGACCAGTAGCTTTAGTGTCAGGACAGGAGCACTTGGTGCCAGCACAGCAGAATTGAGTCTTGCTTCTGCCCCTGACTAGGTTGGAGCATTTAGGCACATCATGACCTTGATCTCTGTCTGTTTCTTCACCTCTGCAAAAGAGATAGAGTCCCTTCTTTTATAGTTAGATGATATGTGTGTGAACACACTTTGTAAACTAAACCATAAAGCACTGTACAAGGGTAAAATAACCTATTCCTCTTATTTATATTTGTGTTCTGTATTTTTTAAAAAATATGCTGTTTATGTGCTAGAACTGTGCTTTTTTTAAATTTTTTAAAATTTTATTTATTTGTTTATTTATTTTGAGATAGGGTCTCGCTCTGTCGCCCAGGCTATAGAGTGCAGTGACATCATTATAGCTCACTGCAACCTCAAACTGCTGGGCTCAAGTGATCCTCCTGCCTCATCCTCTCAAGTAGCTGAGACTATAGGCACGTGCTGCCACACCCAGTTAATTTTTCTATTTTTTGTAGAGACGAGGTCTCGCTCTTGCTCAGGTTCATCTTGAACTCCTGGCCTCAAGCATTCCTCCCGCCTCGGCCTCCCAAAGTGCTAGGATTATAGGTGTGAGCCACCGCGCCCGGCCAGAACTGTGCTTTTTATATTCAAACAAATATATATATTAGGCAGGGAACAAAAAGTAAGGTATTTCTCTGCTACATCCTCCATTTCCTGTGGGAGTCACCATTTTTTTTAAATTTTATTATGGATATGTAAGGTATACAACATACTATGAGATACATATGGCTAGAAAAAGATTATTATAGTGAAGCAAATTAACATATCCATCTTCTCACATGGTTAACCATTTTTTTTTGTTGTTTTTATGGCAGGGACTCACCTTCTAATGTATTCTGTTAGCTAAGAATGTCAAACTGGTCAGAGACTAACAGTCGCTGCTCCTTTTTGTTTCATTGAATCTCATGTACAGTTGGAATGGAGCTTAGTGATTGGCCCTTAATCTTGCAGATAATGAAACTGGAAGAAAGTTCTCAAAGTTGGGAGACCAAAATTGAAGCTCACATGCTCTGACTTTTAGTGGGATGGGCCATGTTTCCTTATTCTGAGTTATTAAAAGATGTCTTTTGGGCTAGCATTTATTTTGTGACTGTATTTTCCCCCACAATAAATCTTAATTTTTCTATATAGATGAGGTTTTAGTAGAGCTCTTAGGTTGTGATAACACATAAAGCTCTGCATATTTGAAAGTTATTATTAAATATGTTCTAACTTAAAATTAGATTAAAATAGGCAACTGATATTAAAAGTTTTTGTTTAAAATTCTCTTTAAAAGCACGTAAATTGAATGTTGATTTTAGCTTCTAAAGCCTGAGATTATTTTGTTAGTAATCCATGATAAAAGTAGAATCTACCTCTTTCCTGCTTCCCTATCCTTCCCTTACATCAGAGCCAAATTCTTAAAAACGTTGACATTGGCCAGAGTAGTCTTTGGAGATCCACCATATGCTTGCTGGAAACATTGTCTTTCTCTTCCAGGTGTTTTCCCCTTCCCCATGTTACGTAAAGTGAAGAACAGAAGGAAGGGAAGGTGGATCGTGGGTTACCTGCTTCACTTGAGCTTTTGTATTTGCCAAGTGGAGAGAATTCAGCTAGGGCTCCTGTTTCCAATCTTGTTGATTCTGGAAACAGAAAATACTGGTTCATTTCTCCCACTTGCCATGGTTGTTAGCAGGAAATGAGGGTTCCAGCTTTATCCTTGAGCCTGTCGATCTCTTTACTGTTAAATGAGTGGGGAATGAGGAGGTTGTGTTTGCCATCCCCGTGGCGTCTGTGAGTGCAGGTATTTTCAGCAGCAAGGAAGCCTTTCACTCTCCTCATCTTCCTGCAGCAGATAAAAATGCAATTGTGATCATTCAGGAAGACTTTTGTGGCTTGGCAGTAGCTCATAATAGATACTGAGCAACAAAGGAGGGCTTCCTGAGCTTCCAGCTTTACAGTACTCTGAAAGGAAATAAAACCTAACCTTTGATTTTGCTTTATAGGCAGGAAGAAGGGGAAAATTGTTGACCTATAGCTTTTAGCAGTTCTTTTATTCTGTCATTAAGAATTAATCCCACTTTATCTCCTCTTACTTCTCCTTATATCAGATTTCCCATTTAGAAAACCTGCCTAGACTCCGAGACCAACCACCATCATATAAAAATATTTAGGAACTTAGGAGAGTAAGTTTTCCTTTTTTGCTTACTGATTTTTTTCCCCTCAATTCAGGGATTAAAATTCATTTGTATTTATAATACATAGATACACAAAAATGAATGTTTTAATGCTAGTGTTACCTAAGTACCTAGTTAGGCAGAGCTGTATGTTAAAATTTGCTCAGATGCATTCTGATGATGAAACTCTAAAGGTGGCCTTCGGTCTGCAACTTTCTAAAAGGTGTTATCCACCAGGGTGATGCCTCCCGATCTGGAAACAAAAAGGCAAGGTTTAGCTTTGGAGGCGGTGGTCTCCATGCAGACCCCATGCCTCCTGCCCATCCTGCGGTACGGTTCCTCCCCAGGATTCATCTGTGCTCCTTTTCTTCTCCCAGCCAGGTTGTGTCCTGGGGTGTCTTCTCCTTCTGGCCAGTGGGCTTCCCCTCCCTTGAGGAGCTAGTACCTCTTAAATGTTCTTGCTTTCTCCAATCTGTGTGGCTCAATTTAGTTGAATTTTCAGAAAAGATGTGTTACTGATAAATTTAGTATAAACAGGCATTAGCCTGTAAGTCACCTCAAAAAAGCCATATAGAGGTCAGTTGCTAAGTAGTTGGTCCTGAGGCAAGTACAGAAATGAGTAGATGCTCATTCTCATCTTGCATGGGCTTGACCAAAGACGCTCCCATTAGATATAAAACAAGATTGAAGGCCACATGTTTGCACGTTGGTAAATTAGGGATAGATAGTCTGGTTTTCATTCTTTTGCTGAGAGAAAATGAGCAAATACTTGATTTTCCCCCCAGCACAGTCCAGAAACGTGAGCTGGTGAATCCTGCCAGTATGAAGCAGGCCCTGATCGCATCAGCCCGGAGGCTTCCTGGTGTCAATATGTTTGAGCAAGGCCATGGCAAGCTTGATCTGCTCAGAGCCTATCAGATCCTCAACAGCTACAAACCACAGGCAAGGTCAGTATGCTGTCCCTCTAAATAAGCCTTTCTCTTCTTCACTGGGCTCTTGGGAAGGCTCTTGGGGAGGCTTCCCTCTGCACAGAATACAGCCTCAAAACAAAATAATGATCACTGATTACGGTACTCGGGGCACTCGGTAAGAGTTTATACTGCTGCTTCTACTAGGGTGCTGGCTGTCAGGACTCGTAACTGCTTTCAACTTACTGATGTTCTATTATCTTTAATATAAATGGCTAAAAATAATGATATGCATTTGGGGGGGTTTTTGGTACTTTTTTAAGCTTTTGAATTAATCTTATGTTTACAGAAATTTTGAAGAAATATAAAGGGAGTTCTCATATACCCTTGGCCCAGCTTCCTCTAATGCCACCATCTTAGACAGTCATAGTATAACCACTAAAACTAACATTAACACTGACGCTGCACTGTAATTAATCTGCAGACCATGCACATTTTGCCAGTCCTCCTCAAGCTCTTGTGCCACCCGGGCCCAGTCCCCGCGTTGCAGTTAGCTGTCCGTCTGCTCCGATCTTTGACACTTCATTTGTCTTCCCTTTCATTTATGCCTTTGACTCCTTTGGAAAATGCTAGTCACTTATTTTGTAGACCATCTCTCACTGTGGGTTTGTCTGATGTTTTCTTAAGATTAGTTTGAGGTTATGTCTTTTTAATAAGACTTTTTTTCACCCTTTATTTTGAAATGATTTCAGATTTATAACAAAGTTTCACAAATAGTACATGAGAACCCATTAATACTTCACCCAGCTTTCCCTAATGTTAACATCTTACATAACCACAGCATGAGCCTCCAAGCCTGGAAATTGACATTGATACAACACTGCTGCTGGGTGATCTCCAGACTTAATTCAGATTCCACCCATTGTCCAAACTCAGGTCTTTTTTCTGGTCTGGGATCCAATCTAAGATCCCACATTACATTACATTTAGTTGTTATGTCTTTTTGGTCTTCTGTAACCACAGTTCCTGAGTTTTTCTTTGTCTTATTACTAGTGGTGTTAATTTTCATTATTTGATTAATGTGGTCTGTCAGTCTGGGTCCTCCAAGAAGCAGACGCCAAGATGGGATTAGAAGTTCGAGAGATTATTCTGGGGAGTGAGGCCTGTGATAGACAGAGGGAGGGGAGTGGGAGTAGACAGGGAGTCTTTGGGCTGTGGTGCTGATCTGACACCTGTAGAGGGAGGAAGGAGGATGGAGAGAAAGCCTCAGGCTGCAGCACAGGTCTAAAAAAGTTTTGGCTGATGGAAATCCTTGAACCAAAGTTGCCTGTTGTAGGAGTCCTGCATTCCCTGGGAACCTACCCTAGTACCCCTCTGTGCTCAGTCATCGGCTAGGAGCAGTCCAGGGGGAGCATGACTTTGCCACAGACATGGTGGAGGATCTGGAGGGCTGCATCTGGAGGTGTCAGCCAGCTATGCTCCTGCAGCAGGAGATGTCAGTGGTGGCATCTGCCGGATTTGTTCACTGTATAGCTCCTGTTTTTCCCTTTGTGACTACTAAATATCTTGTGGGGATATGCTTTGAGATGATTGTGTTTCTTAACATACTTCTACTCACTAATTTTGGCATCCGTTGGTGCTTCTTGCCTGCAGTGCTTACTACTGAGAAGTTTGACACGCGGTGATTTTCTCTTTCACTTATTCCTTCTGCATTTATTAATTGGAATTCTGCTGGAGGGAAGAGCTGTCCTTTCTTGTTTATTTATTCAATTATTTATGTCAGTATGGACACATGGATTTTTTTTTTTTTACTCTATGGTTATAATCCATTAATATCATCATTTAGTTTGTTACAGAGATTGTCCCAGGTATGGCTATCAGGAGTTCCTTCTAGTTGGCTTCTGTGTCTCTTCAGCATGTCTTCATCATTTTCTGAGCACTTGCTTTCTTTTTGGCAACACAGGATGTCTAGTGATGTATTTCCACGCTCCAGCCTTGGTATCAGTTCTTTCTCCAAGCAGCCCTGTTCCTTCAATTGCAGAATGGTATTCAGAAAGCGAGACCTGGGCACTAGGTGTGCTCATAGCTGCTGTGCTCATAGTTGTTTCTAGGTTCTTTAGCAGACAGCCCTAGGAAATGTATGTATGTACACACACGTGTACCTATTTCTGTATCTGCCCATTTGTATATATGTTAGAAACATGAGTTCATACTGTCTCCTGAGTCCGTCCAGCATCACAGTGTTCATTCTGGCCTTCCCTCTCCTTGTTTCTAACTCCTTTCTCCAGCAGTGAGAAACCTGGCTCTCCTTATCCACGATATGTTTACTTACTTGCTGTGTCCTCGTACATACATGTTGAGTAACTTTAGGATGGCTAACCCATATCCTTGTGACTAACACCTTTACTAAACAGAGTACAGTATTTGTGATAGTGCTTTTTTATCTTTAGCCTTACAGAATATAGTCATACTGTTTTCCAAAGTTACTTAGGTTAATTCTTTTCTTGCTGTTCATTTTTAATGTGGTTAGGCTCATTTGCTAGTATTTGGATTCTTTTTTGCATTCCCCCCATCCCTGCCCTCCGAATCCTGGTTGATTTCAACGAGTCATTGGGTGTGTGAAACATTACTGTGGTTCTAAGGTCAGAACTGCACATGAAGGTGTAGCTTCCCATTCCCCCATTCTTTCCACGCTGCTTCCACGCACCCCTGTGGTAACAGTCACGTTAGGTTTTGGTTTATCCTTTTTGAATTCCTTTTTGCACAAATGAGAAGATCCATAGAAGGATAGCATGGCTGTGGATATTCATTTGCACTTTGCTTTTTTCACTTAACAATATCCTGGAAATCACTGAATGTCAGTGCAGAGAGATTTTCTTGTTCCTTTTTTATAGCTGTGAATGTACAATTATTTATTCAACCACTTACATATGGGTGTTTAGGTTGTTTCCAATATTTTGTAATTATGAACTGTTGCAATGAATAACCTTGTGCTTGTGCATCTTAGTTTTGTTTGAGGTATTTTTTCAGGGTAAATTCCTGGAAGTGGCATTGCTGGGTCAAAGTTCAGTGCATCAGGTAGCCTTATTAGGTATTGCTGTGTTCCCTTCCAGAAGGGTGGTGCCAATTTGTGTTCTACCAGCAGTGTGAGAGACTGCCTCTTTCCCCAAAGTCTCGCCAACAGAATGTTCTATTATACTTGTTACTTTTTTGCCAGTCTGATAGGTGAGATATGGTATCTCAGTATTGTTTTAATTTGCATTTCTCTAGTTACGAGTAAGTTTGAACACTTAATGTCTACGTTTAAGGGCCATTTTTCTTTCTCATGAATTGTCTGTTCATTTCCTTTTCCTCTTTTTCCATGGGGTTTTGGTCCCTCAGTTTTTAAGAGTTCTTTATATATTAGGGTTAGTAACTCTTTGTCAGTGGTATATGTTACAAATCTTTTTGCCAATTTGCCAGTTGTCTTTTGACTTTGCAGAAGGTATTTTTTGCTGTGTAGGTTTTTTTGTGTGTTTTTTTAATAGTCAAACTTGTTAGTTTTTTTGCTGCTGTTATGCCTCTGGATTTTGAGTCCTAGAAAGTCTGTTTTTGCACTGAGTGAGGGAAAAGAGAAATTTACCCAGTTTTCTTCTAATACTTTTGTTTTTTAGCTCCATGTATTAAAAAGTCCATCTTTGGTGCAGTGAGTGGAGATGCTGTCTTATCACATACTAAATTTTCTTGTGTATTTGGGTCTATCTCTGGGCTTTCTGTTCCATTCCACTGGTCTGTCTGAGGCTTTCTGGCATGTTTTAATGTTTCATAGGGTTAATTCCCTTTGTAATTTTTTTTTAGTGTTTTCTTGGCTATTCTTGAATGTTCATTTTCTTCATATGAATTTTCGTATCAACTTATCTCGTTCCATGAAAGAAGCTTATTGGGATTTTGATTGGGATTGCATCAAATTTTAAATGAACTTAGAAGTGATATTTTTATAACGTTGAGTTATGTTTTCCAAGAGTAGAGGATGATGTGTTTCCATTGGTTCGAGTCTTTTGTGTCTTCCAGGAGGTTTCTACAGTTATCTTCCTATAGATTTTACACATTTCTTGGTAAGTGTAAGTATTTAATGTTTTTGTTGCCATTGTAGGTGGGGTTTTCTCTTCTATTATATCCTCTAACTGGTTGATTGTATTTTTGTATGTTAATTTTACATCCTGCTACCTAACTGGATTATTACTTGAGTTATTTTGATTATTGATTCTAGCTTTCCAGGTATACTAACATATCATATGGAAATAGAAATAGTTTTGCCTCTTCCTTACCACTTGTTAAGGCTTTATTGATTTCTTCTGATTAGTTGTGTGGGCTACTATCTCTAGCGCAGTGTTGAATAGCAGTGGAGGTAATGGGTATCCTTGTATTGTTCCTTATCTCAATGGAAATGCCTCTTGTGTTTCCCCATTAAATAAGATGCTGGCTTCATAACTAAGGGATATATATGTTATCATAGTAGGAGATAATCCACCAGTTGCTATTTTCTTGAGTGTTTTTCATCAGGACTGTGCATTGAATTTTGTAAGCCATTTCAGCATTTGTAAAGGTAATCATATAACTAGTTTAGACCTATTATGGTTTATAATATTAATGAATTTCCCAATATTAAACCAATCTTACATACTTAAAATAAATCCCACTTGGTTTTAGTGTATTGTTTTCTTAATATGATGTTGAATTCTGTTTGCTAATAATGATTTGCTGGTTGAATCTTATTAGTTGAATTAAACTGTTTACAGAGTACAAGTATCAGCAAAATTTACAAACACGCTTTAGGTGTAAGAGGTACCTTTGCTGATAGTAGCCACATGGCCAACCCACTCATGATTTTTAAAATTAGGTTGTATCTATTTTAAATGACTAACTGTGGTATGTGTTGATTATAACTGCCCATGAAAGTCACAATATCCCTGAAGATATTCTGTTTGGTTTTTTTTTTATAAGATAAGGTGGTGGTCAGACTCATGTGCCCACTGCACGCAGGTGCAGCTTGATAAGCAAGATTCATTTATGTCTGATGTTCCCAGTGAGGTCATCTTGGGTCATGTTCTATCTGAAGCACTCGCCTCCTATCTTTTCACTCGTGCGTAGATGACACTGTTGCTGCGCTAGGTATGATATTAACCCAACACAGATTCATTTCAGATAAGGGGAAAATGTGGAACAAACAAAATTGGGGGAGCCATTTGTGTCAGCACTTCTGACACAAATTATGTCAGGGTCCCCAGAACCACTCCCAGGCTTGGTGCTTTGCTGGAAGGACTCGTGGGAGTCAGCCTGTGGTCGTACTCATAGTTAAAACTCATTACACTGGCACAGCCAGGATGGATAGTCGATCTGAACGGAAAAAGGTACCTCACATGGAGGGAGTCTGGTGAAATCCAGACTTAGGGGTCCTAAGCTCTCCCCCTCCCTCCTGCTAGGCAGGGTCTCATGGAGCTGGTCCCTTTCCCAGCAGTGAACTGCATCGCCACATCCGTGTGTTTCTGCCCAGGGAAGCCCCCTTGAGACTCAAGTCCAAGGTTTCCATTAGGGTTGGTCGTGTATCCATTCTCTGTCAGCCATAACTACCAAAGCTCCAGACTTGCAGACGGAAAGAGGTGTTCCCCGCGCATCGTGCTGTTTGTATAGTTTAGTGGGCTGGTGCAGCAACCTTATCAGCACAGGAGCATTCCAAAGTCAAGTTCCCAGACACCAGCCAAGGGCAGCCCTGCAAGCAGGCCCTTGCAAAGCTCAGGTCTGCTATGTTACCTCTTTCCTGCATGGTTGTATTGCTTCATTGTAGTTTTCTAATATGGTCTACTCTAACACTGTATTTTTTATTTCAGTTTGAGCCCCAGCTACATAGATCTGACTGAATGTCCCTACATGTGGCCCTACTGCTCCCAACCCATCTACTATGGAGGAATGCCAACAATTGTTAATGTCACCATCCTCAACGGCATGGGAGTCACAGGAAGAATTGTAGATAAGGTGAAATTTGTCTCTGTCTTGGTGTCTGACTTGGCGGTGAACTTAGACATGGCCCAGACCTTTATGCCTTAGTTATTTCTCCTGAAGTTGAAAGAGGAAAGGTTCTCTTTTACCTGTCTAGGGTACCAGGGCTATTAGAAGTAGTGATTTGTTATACTCTTAAGTCCATTACAGAATAAGTCAGGGCATACATTAATGAAACCGGTTTTACTTTTTTGCTTTGGCGTCTTCAGTTTGGCCCCTGAATCAACTAATCACATTTGATTCTTCATCTATACAATTTCCCACCTATAATTAAAGGTCCAGTTGTAATTATTTTGTTCCTTAATGAGCATAGACTGGCCTTTGGGTTTGGAAGGTATAGTCTTTCTTTTGAATTTCATTTTTATAAATTTTTAAAATACTGCATAGACATTATCACAACAATAAAGGATAGGGAAAAAGAATAAAAAACTCACTTCTAGCCCCAGCACACTAACATAGCCTCTATTTTTTAAATATTCTTTTCCACCCTTTATTCGAAATACATATTCTTGTTATCCTTGTGCAGTAGGCAAAACTTTACAATCTTTTTTTAAGTTCTTGTTATATTGTAAACATATAAAAATATAACTATGTTACACAGCACCAGTGTATTTCTTAATGGTTATTTAATATTATATAGAATTGATAAATTATAATTTATTTACTTTTTCCCCTTGTTTGAACAGTTTTAGGTGGTTTTCAACTATAAACATTTCACTGAATATTTTTGCATATATTGTTTTCTTCTGAATTATTTCCTTAACATAAACTCCTGGATTCACTCCCTGAATCAGAGGGTGTGAACATTATTATGGCTCTTGGCACATACTAATAAATTCTGTCTCAGAGAGAGAATTCTGTCCCATCGGCTTAGATTGCCTGCCAGTGGTATTTGGGGAGAAAATGTCTCCATCAGGCCTGCACTGGGTGATAACATCTTTTTTTGTTTTTTATTCCATGAGTTTTTTTTTTAAATTGAGATATAATTCACATACCATAAAATTCACCCTGCAGTTCAGTGGTTTTTAGTATATTCCCAAGATTGTGCCAGCATCTCATTCTGGAACATTCCCATCACCCCAAAAAGAAACCTTATACCCGTTACCAGTCTCTCCCTGTTCCCTCCTTCTCCCGCCCCTAGCAACCACCAATCTGCTTTTTCTCTCTGTGGGTTTTCCTGTTCTGGACATTTCATGTGAGTGAAATTATACAGCATTTGTTCTTTTGTGTCTGGCTCAGCATAATGTTTTCAGGATTCATCCATGTTGTAGCATGGATCAGTACTTCACATCTTTTTGTGGCTGAGTTACACTTCATTGTATGGACTAGACCACATTTTGTTTATCCATTCATCTGTTGATGGGCATTTGGCTTTTCTAGGTGGTACATCTCTTTCAACTTTAAACTTAGAGGGGATAAAATGGATATCTTGTTTAATGTGCCTTTCTTCAGTTATTTGTGAGATGGGTATCTTTGGGTGTGTGTACTAATAATAATTGTATCTCCTCTTGTGTGAATTGCCTTTTCATTTCCTTGGCGCATTTTCTACTGAAATTGGGATTTTCTCTGTCAATCCTAACAAGATCTTCATGTCACAGAGAAATTAACCATGTTTTGTTTTATGCAAAATGTTCCTCCAGGTTATTCTTTTCCTTTCCCTTTAATATTACTTAACATAGTGGTTTTTAATTTTTTTTCTTCTGTAAAAGTTTTACATTTCATGTAGTTGAATTTTTTTCTTTTGTGATTTCTTCTACTGTTTCAAAGATTAGAAACTTATCCCCCCAGAGATAAAATAAAATCTCAATTTTATTTTTCTACTCATTTTCATTTATATGATTGTTAAATATTTAATTTTTTCATCTGTGTTAATTTGATATGTGTATAAGGGATGGATAAAAGTTTAACTTTTTTCTCACTTGCTAACCAGTGGTCCCAAGAACATTCATTAAAAATCCCTTCCCTTCCTCATTATTTGTGATGCTGTATCCTACAAATATTTTTCTTTTCCAGAATGTTTTTCTTGATGTGTTGACTCACTTGGGGAGTATGTTCTTGCTGTGTGGTTTGTGAGGGAAATAAGTAATTTAGGTTTGTTTGAAATATTGGTTAATTTTAAGAGCTCATTCGTGTTTCTTCCGGATGGCCTCCACTTGAGGTTTCCTTTTCTCAAACCTGGGAGGGATAGAGAGAGTCATCACCTTATAGCCAAGCCAGCCCTCCCTCTGGCTGCCCGTCACTAGCTTCAGAGTTTGACTGGGGACAGCTGGTGTTCATGTCATTCTATTGCTTTCAATTAATATAATTCTTTAAGTATACAACTAATTTGGATCTAACCTAAATCTGAGAGTTTTCATTTATGTAAGTTCTCTAATCAGATAAAAGTTCTTCATCAAGGAACTTTTAACACATGTCCCTCTTTTTTTATAATGGGAAATATAGTCTTCATAAAATTGAAGACTGTCAGAAATCGTGGTTTCTAGACTTTTCTAGTGGATATGTTCCAGGCAGTCCATAGGCTACTTTAATTATAGGTTGCTTAGTATCTGTGTATAAATTTCATTTTACCCTATTGAATGAAATATTGCTCAAAAGCCAATTTAGATAATTTAGGAATTGAAATATATCTAGTTCTCACATGTTTTCTCTCTCAGCATTTCACTTCAGTCTTTGCTTGGTTTCTTTTTCCTGCAGCCTGACTGGCAGCCGTATTTGCCACAGAATGGAGACAACATTGAAGTCGCTTTCTCTTACTCCTCGGTGTTATGGCCTTGGTCAGGCTACCTGGCCATCTCCATTTCTGTGACCAAGAAAGCAGCTTCCTGGGAAGGCCTTGCTCAGGGCCATGTCATGATCACCGTGGCTTCCCCAGCAGAAACGGAAGTAAGGACATGCCAGGGAAGTGGCTTGTTTCTCTTAGCCTTTTACCATCACCTGCCAGGAAGCGGGTGGGCAGGCTTAATGCTGAGGCTCTCAATTTAAAGTACAACTGACAGGCGAGATGAGCCTTGATTGGCCATGATTGGTAGGTCCAGGGCCTCCAGAGCAACTGGGCTTCACAAAGCATCTCAGTACATGAGTGATAGTGCTTGCTATTCTGTTGTTGCACAGCAGCGGAGAGGACTATTTTGTTCCAGATTTCAAGCTCAAAATGAGGGCACCAGAAATATGTATTCTCTAAAAGGAAATGTAGGGTTAATCTAGTAGTTTTCAGAGTGTCTTAAATTTTAAGTCTTAAACTCTTAAGTGTTGGAAAGGAGTTAATTGTGATACATGAATGTTCTATCATATGTTTGTTATTGGAAATTCTTGTGTTCAAATTATTTGGGTTAAATTGATAAATAGAAATGATTTTTTAAAACCTGAAAACCTGAAAATTTTTTCTGGGCAGAGAAGGCATTTCAAGTTTCAATGTTTTTTAGTCAAAAAATGGTGCAGAACAGACTTCAATGGTGAAGCTCCCAATTAAGGTGAAGATAATTCCTACTCCCCCACGAAGCAAGAGAGTTCTCTGGGATCAATACCACAATCTCCGCTATCCACCTGGCTATTTCCCCAGGGATAATTTAAGGATGAAGAATGACCCTTTGGACTGGTAAGCACCACACTTGGATGCTCTTCTCCTCCCCAGTTCTGCCATGAGGGGACGAGGCACCACACTGTGCCTGTGACTGTTGGGAAGGAGACATTGCTCAGCTTCTCGTTAAGCCCGGACTTTCATGGCCCCTAGACCTTACAGGCCCTTGTTATGCTGTTAGGGCAGCCTGACTTCCCTTTTGAAACTTTCACAAGTATGGTTAAATAATGGTACAGTAAAAACCTTGAAGTCCTCCTTAATTGCTCTCTCTCCCATGCTTCTCCAGTTGAGTCAGTCAGCAGATCCCATCAGTCTCACCCTCAGACTGTGTCCTGAATCCTTCCGTGTCGGGCCTTCTCCTCTGCTCCCAGCCTAGTCCGAGCCGTTGTTGTCTCTTGCCTGGATGGCATCAGTAGCCTGACAAGTCTCACTGCTGCTGTTATTGATCCCCTAAATTCCATTCTCCATGTAGCAGCCATGATAATCTCAAAAATAAATTCCATCACAGTTTGCTTCCAGTGACTGTCTATTCAGGCTTCCTCACATGGCCAGACTTCCTGGTGTGGCCTGCATGACCCTTCTCGATCTGGGGCTGCTTCCCTCCCTAGGCCCTCACACAGCCCTCCCTGTGCCTGCACCTGCACCTGCAGGGCAGCTGGACCAACTTTCTCTTGGCCCATAAGCCAAGCCCATTTCTGCCTTAGTGTATGGACTAAGTTTGGACTCCATGCTAAAAGTGGGGGAAAGGGAGGCATTGAAAGATTTGACTAGGTTACTTTTAGGGTCAGATTTGCCTTTTAAAATAAGATTTCTCTGGGAGGCAGATGGGAGGGGGCTCAGACCAGAGGCAGGTATATAAGAAGTTGTGGGAGGTTGATAGACTAGGGTGAGGCCATAGGCCTGCAGAGGAGCATGTGGGGTAAGTGCTGCTGAGGAATTGGGCTCTGGAGGGCTGTGAGGTGGGGATGGCGTGACCCCTGGGTTTTTCCAGGGCGTGTTGGGGTAAACAGTGTAAATAGAGTGTTCGATGGGAAAGTGAGCACAGTTGGGAGGGACAGAGATGGAGAGGCGATCCGTAGCAGTGATGCCAGCTAGTTGTACACTCCTGTTGTAGTGCACTTGCCCTGTGTGGCCCTGTGTAGCTTGTTCTAATGTCCCTGCGTGCCCATGACCATGTGCTAAGCTTGTCAGATGCAGATGGGCTGCCAGCAATTTACATGGGTGCCACTACTAAAGTGACGCTCCAGTGCACTTAAAAAACATGTCTTCAGCTGTCTGTTCTCATCATTTATCTCCTTTGTGCACATGCCATGCATGTGATTTCTTCTTACCACCCATTTCCGTGTGTCCAGCCCAGAGAATGCAGGTCTGGGGAGGCAGATGCCAATTACAGTGGGCCAGACATCCCAGGTATTCTCTGCTGGTGATGACACAGTGCTCCTGCAGAGGCAGCCCTGTGGCTAGATATGCCTTTATTGCCAGCAGAGATTGATCATTTTAATGCTGAGGCTTATTGTTTTTCAGGAATGGTGATCACATCCACACAAACTTCAGGGATATGTACCAACATTTGAGAAGCATGGGCTACTTTGTGGAAGTCCTCGGCTCTCCCTTCACATGTTTTGATGCCAATCAGTATGGTAAGCAGCAGCGATGTGCTAGCCAGATGCTCTTTCAGCTTAAGTTGGATGTTTGTTAAAAGTTTGAAAAGTGAATCCCAGTTTCCAGTGATAGGCCAGCAAAAGGAACATGTGTGTGGGCTCTGTGTCCTAGCAGAGGCTGGGGATGAGGCTCTGAAACAGAATGAGGACCATTCCTACTCAGTGGTGATGGGTGTGGCATTCAGCTAAAGTACTGAACTGTCCAGGCTGACTGGAGACAGGGACCTTTGTACTCTGTTTTTTCCTTTAAAAAAAGCTTTAGCACTATATTTTATTCCTCCTCAAGTAAGTGAAAAATCTTTATATTGAGCACCACAGATGGAAACAGAAGGTCTCAGTTAGTTGGTCCCTATGTGTTGTTGGACCCTGCTGCTTTATTTTTCACCCCCTTTTAAAGTAGTACTAGGTGGCACAAACCTAAATGTTAGGAGTCAGTATCTTGAGATGTGGACCCCAGTGAAATGCTATGTTTCTGAAACAGTGATACCCTGTCGTTTGGAGGTGACAGTTCTCAAACTGTGGCACTTTGTTTGTCAGGCACTTTGCTGATGGTGGACAGTGAAGAGGAGTACTTCCCTGAAGAGATTGCCAAGTTGAGAAGGGACGTGGACAATGGCCTTTCTCTCGTTGTCTTCAGTGACTGGTACAACACTTCCGTTATGAGAAAAGTGAAGTTTTATGATGAAAACACAAGGTACTGATAAGAGTTGGTATTTGGATAAGAAATGTGACTTTTTGGGAATTAAATTCTACTCAGCAAATACTTAAGTGACTATTTGACCTGTTGGTGGTATTTCTAGTTAGCAGAGACATGTTCAGAGAGCTCGGTTAGAAAAAATCTCTTTCTTTATACAGTAGAGATGTTCTTGAAAGTTGCTTGTAAAGTGAGTAAGATGTGTATGGATTGTGAGCACTAATTTAAAGGCTTTAATAGTCTTTCCTATTGGTCTTAGGTCCTTGAGCTTTAAATTTCTGTTTATTCTTCTCTATCCTCCCATCTCTCTGTTGCTGAATATGTACAAATTTAATGCAACAAAGGAACTGTTATTTCCTTCTAATAAATTGTGTATTTATAATACATTGAGATCAAGGGTTCCCAATGTATTATAAATGTATCACCCTTATGTTTTGATTTTTTTTCTTTAGAGTCTGTGACTTGAACTTTCATAAGCTTCCTTCACATCTCTTTTCCTCCACTGAGTCTTGCTAGGTCTAGGCTAAGCAGTTAACATGTGATGCATTTCAATGCTGATTTTCATTTCATAAAATAAATTTACCTTTAATTTATTCTGCACATTGGCTGAAGCATTTACATTTGCAGTATTACTGAAACCCAAGCAGTTGGTTTTAGTTGAAACCTTAGTGTGGATGGACTGGATTATGGCCGGAGAAATTTAATTTGGTCATGAAAAGACTAAATCCACATGGGGGGTCTTAATCCTTTTATTCTCTGTGCCTCTCATCACTTTTATAGGCAGTGGTGGATGCCGGATACTGGAGGATCCAATATCCCAGCTCTGAATGAGCTTCTGTCTGTGTGGAATATGGGGTTCAGCGATGGCCTGTATGAAGGGGAGTTTACCTTGGCAAACCACGACAGTAAGGTTATGTGTTTGTGTTCTAATAGGGCACAGCGTTCCCAGAGGTGTGAGAGCAGAAGCCGCATACCTCCAGTCTTAAGTTTCAGAGAGAGAGAATGATGTGATTCCTCAACAAGCTTGAATCTGTGGAAAGAACTAGTCAATTTTTCAGAAAGGGACATCTGTAAAGCTCTAGTTTTGTCCAAATTTTTTAAATGAAAATATTTTATATAGGCATTCCTAATTTTAGTGTTACTTATAAGAGTCTTTATGTACTATATAGTTTCAGATAGGAAATACTTCATAGGTTCCTGATTATAAAATTCTGTTTATGAAATAACTTTGCATTTCTCATTTAAGAGTTTCCCCACAGGTAAGTTTTTGGTAGCAAGTTTCTAGAACAACATCCTGAGCATTATTGTTAATAATTCTGCAAGTCCAGACTTACATTTTTTCAAGGCTCTGACTGCGCTGACTTACAAAATCTATTCGGAAACCTTATGTTAATAATAATTTTCATTGAATTTTAGGTGATTACTTGTAGTTTAAGTTTGACAAGGCAATAGTAGCTCCTTTCTTAAGATTAAAAACAATTTTAAAAAATACATAATGTCTAAAGAATGCATTTTGGGTAAATGAATAAGTGTTGATTACAGTGTTCAGTGTTTCTGCGTTCCTATAACTTTGAACAACTCTTTTCAGTGTATTATGCATCAGGGTGCAGTATTGCTAAGTTCCCAGAAGATGGCATAGTGATAACACAGACTTTTAAGGACCAAGGTAAAGGATGCTGTTCGTGGGCTTCATAGTCTCTTTCCTCCTTCCCTCCCTCACACCCTTCCTCAGCTTTACTGCATATAATTTACATACATAACTTTCACCCTTTTAAAGTATACAATTCAGTGGTTTTTAGTGTGTTCATAAAATTGTTCCTCCATCACCGCTGTCTACATCCAGAACATTTTCATCACCCCAAAAAGAAATCCCATACCGTTGGAAGTTTTGGTTTCTTTTAAAAGGTATTGCAGTATTATTTGTATGGAACCTGCCTTAGGCATGATGATGTGACTTCTGGGCAGGGGCTCTGGGAAGTACAAAGATAGCTAAGAGAGCCTCTTACTGGTAAGCTGAGTATGTTTTATAGATGTGTGTGTGTGTGTGTGTGTGTGTATGTATGTATGTGTAGTGACCACTGCAAAAGAAATAAAATTCCTTCAGGAGAGGGGCAAAAATATTTATTTGTAGCTTTTTTTAAAACTATGAATTACTTCAAAGTTACTTGAATTTTTTGTTGCTATCTGTGAATTGTTCTGCTTCTATGATTGCCAAATTACTAAGATTTTAGAAAAATTTGACCATGTTTTGAAGTTCTTAACTGCATTGAGTAGCCTTTTAAAATTCTCTTAAGAGTGGTGTTTGCTTTCAGTTTTGCTTCCACTGTAAACAGGCATCACCCAGCACGGCACCATGCCACTTCCCCTAGAACTGGTATCTGTGATACCACTATGTGCTTAGTGCTCACAGAGCCCACCTGGTAAGCTGGGGCGGAGTGGGAGCAAGCTGGGCTACCTCTGCCTTCCTGAAAGCCAGGTGCAGGAAAGGAAGAATGGGTGAGCAGAAACCAGAGGACATCCTTCTGCAACCTGTCACTCCAGACTTGTGATTTTGAACCATGTGTATCTACTCTCACCTCTTCTGAGAGCTTTGATACTGTTACATGCCCTGAATCATAGGCTTGTGAAAATATGTAAGATGGATCCTTTTACTCATGCAAGTTGATATTACGTATTTCAGAATGATAGGCCCCATCCATAGTAATGGTTGCTATTTTCTTTACTTGGAAGTTAAGGATAGTTTTATTAGTTGAAAATGATGAAAAGTTAGGATTTTTCAACTTACATATTTGCAGCTGCAAGATAGAATTTATTTTATTACCTGGAAGAGGTTTTTTCCTTTTATCAAAGCCAGATCAGTCAATGAATAGATATGTTTCGTAGGGTTATATTTTAAACTTAAGCACGTAATGATTATGTTTTCACAATCACTTGGCACAGTTTGCAGTGGGTTAGTGATTATTTCTAAAAGCAATTTCTCGCAGGCAGTATCACTTCTGGTACTGGGTATAAACAAGGCTGAGAGCAGTGGTCTCTTTATTGGCTTGTTGCCCTCTGGTAGGTCATTGTTTTGGGGTGGGGGATCAAAAGTAGATTTAAGGATGCATACTTCATTTTGGGGTTCTGGTATAGTCTGAAAATAAAAATTACCTTGAAATCCTTTTTAAGGGGCTTTTTATTCCCATAAAGGCTTTAAGTTGAATAATCTTTTGGGTGCAAAATAGGAATTTGAAAATAGGAATTTGGGTTATGCTGGATTAGAAAAGCTCCTGTTGTCGGAAACAAAACTCCGCCAAATGGCAGGCAGTGTATGTTCCCTGTTTCATCTGTCTGACTGTTCGGTCCTTCCCTCCCTCCAAAGGAAATCATGTTTTTTCTTCTACTCACCTCCAACTGGGGTTCTGCACAGAGAGCAGGAACTGTTGCATTTATATAGCTGCACACATTTTAGATGTTTTCAACAGAGACAATACTGGATTCTGATGAAGATGTGTGTCATATTTTAGTGCTAAGGAAAGCATTTGCTTTAGGGGCAGGGACTCTTAGATTATCTGTTGGTACCACCGATGATGCTGCCCATGGCATTTATACATTTTTTTACTTCTTGACTCATTAAACATTTTAAATTAAGAAGGCTCTGCTGTTGGAGCATGTCTATTTGTGAAATTAATGTAACATCTTAAATCTAAATTGAAAATATTATGTGGACATACTTTTAAAAATTAGTTACATTTGTCCTAGCTTTTAAAAATAACACACAAAGCCCTGGGTATCAGTATATATAACTGTATTTGTAGAGATACCTATGTGTTTAGCAAGAGCTGCTGGCTGGCTGCCCCTTGTATGGGCAGTCTGAAGACAGGACTTTCAGCATAATAAGAGGGGACAGAAATTTGTTTTTTCAGGATAAAAAGGGAGAAGTGACACCTTTAGGGTTGTAAATATTATGTACCGTGATTTCAAGTGAAAATGAATGAGGATATATGTAGAAATACACATATAAGTGAATTTTGCTAAAATCCAAATTAATGGCACCTAAGACATTGCTTTCCTATCCTAAAAGTTTGCACTGTTTTGATTGTATATTAGGTTTTCCCAATTTTTTAATTGGTCACATGGATTAAATCTCAAGTGGCAGCTGGAAAATAACTCATTGCTCAACAGAAATTCTCGTTGCTGTTTTTGTTGCGTTTCAGGATTGGAGGTTTTAAAGCAGGAAACGGCAGTTGTTGAAAATGTCCCCATTTTGGGACTTTATCAGATTCCAGCTGAGGGTGGAGGCCGGATTGTACTGTACGGAGACTCCAATTGCTTGGATGACAGTCACCGACAAAAGGGTAGGAAAAGAGCAAATGCGCTTAGTGATTTTGGCACACAAATCCTTTTCTTCCCTTAGTCCCTGGAAGGGCGCTGGTAAGATGCTGCTGAATAAACAGTATCTGCTCACATGAGCCACGGTCAGCTGGGGAAGTTCCAGTTGCTTTGATTGCTTGGAATATTTTGATGGGTATCTAAGTCTGGACATGTTTAATAAGCAAAACAAAACTGCTTTCACAGGCCATGGTGCTTTTTCTCCATCCTCCCCATCAGGAGCCAGTGGAGGCCAGGATCAGCCTGGCCCCTTGCCCGATTTACCTGGTTTCTGCCCTTCCCAGGCAGCCCTCTGGGTTGTCTGTACTTCGTGGGCACTGCCACGCGGGGGCACCGTTCTCTGGTCTGACCCACTCTTTTCTCAGCTGTGCTGCCTGGGTGGCCGCTCTTGGCTCTCCTCCCAGACTTGGGAGTTTGGGCTGTTGTGAGGCTTTATCAGTGAGGAGTGTTTGTTATCATCTTTAGCCATGAAGGGGAGGCAAAGAAGAGACAAAACTAGTCCTCTTCCACATCTCCTGTTTTTAGTCTCTCTCGATGCATCCTCCAGATTTGGGTGTTTGAGCTCGGAACAGACTTTATTTTTCTCATTTTATAAAGGAGGAACTGGAACGGGGAGTGTGTTACACGTTTTTACCTGGTAAGATGATGACAAACCAGGATTGAAACCCAGTCTTCTAACTCACTATGACCACTGGAGAACTGGGGTAGGTGGGAAGAGGGTGATTTACATCCTGACGTTTGCAAACAGTGAGCAGCTCAACTGAAAAGAACGCGGTCACGAGAGCACGTGTCGGGAGTTGTGTTTGCACTCTGATTTTAATTGGAAGTTGACTGAGTTCTTAGCATTTACGTAAATCCTTAGACTATGAGTGGTGTTTTCAAAAGCAAAAGTGAGGGTTAAAGTCACAGTTGAAAGAAGATTAATGTTTTATTTCCACAGATTTTATTTTAAGACCTGAGATCTCCTGATAAGAGTCTTTATTAAAATTTTAAATGTCTAAGAGGACTGTCCTGGTCCTTAAATTTCAAATGGTAGCTTTTAGGGGCTTTAAGCACTTGACCAGAAATGCTCTTTAGTGAGGGAAAAGAACTTAAATGGCATTTTCCTCTCATGAATCGTCTAGTCCACGTTGATGTTAATGGGACTCGAAGTGGGCAGACACGAGGAGAAACTAGATGACGACAGGAATTCCAGCTTTTACCCTGTGCTCAAAAGGCACCAGCAGGAAAAAAAAGAGAGAAATTCCAGGTTTATGTACGGGACAGTGTCTTCAGCCTCCTGATGGAAAGGCTCCGTCGTGACTGGGAGCTGTTGATCACCTGGCATGTACACTCCAAAAAGTCCCTGAAAACAAAGTGCCCCTTCTCTGCTTTCACACTTCAGTGGTTGGGGGCCACTGACGAAAAGCCCAGCTCAAATTAATAGACTCCCGGTCTGGGTTGTCCTCGCCCTCAACCTCCCCAGAGGCGTGCCCATCCTGTGTGTGTCCAGCTCCTCCCCAGGAGAGCCCCTGGAGCGTTGCAGGAGCATTGCAGGAGCAGTGGTCCCCTGCTCTCCTCTCCCTCTTGCCACTGCGCCCCGCTCTTGAGGCCGTTGTTCTTTTTGTGGCTGTCACATGGTCTCGCCATCTCTGAGTGAGCTTCATTCTGTCTTTGTCCGTGAGGGACCCAGAGCTGAGTGTGGTGCTTGGGCAATTTGGTCCAGCACCGGTGGGCAGTGGTGCTGACCTGCCTGGAGCCCTGGGGGTGAAGCCCACAGTCAGGTTGTGCCTGTGTGTGCTGGTCTGGGTGGGCTGGGGCGCTGCCTGTAGAGAATGCGTATCTCATGAGAATAGGGGAATCAGGAACGTGTCAGGTTTACTTTGACCTGAACTTCTGACTTCCGAGCTCCCATTTCCCCCCCCTTTTTGGGAGCTAACTTATTTTTTGTTTTCCTGTAGAGATACCTTTTTAAAAGAATCAGATTCCTAACCAGCATGCTTATTGACTCTGCAGACTGCTTTTGGCTTCTGGATGCCCTCCTTCAGTATACATCCTACGGGGTGACACCTCCCAGCCTCAGTCATTCTGGGAACCGGCAGCGCCCTCCCAGTGGAGTGGGCTCCGTCGCTCCAGAGAGGATGGAAGGTGAGTGAGTCGGCACGGCGCCCGGGGGACTGGCTCTAGCTTAACACGGTGCTGCTCCAGAGGGCGGTTGTGTGCCAGCAGCTGGAGCCAGTTGTCGTGAGCCACTGAGGGTTCTTGACGGCTGCAGGGGACTAGCATGCAGTGGCCCTGATCTTCAGGGGGCCATTCTCATGCCCTAGGAGGGACATCTGTTGGGAGCGCTGTGTGTAGGTGCTTCCCCAGGCTCACTCCTACTACTCAGGCCTCTCCAAGTCCGTGTTTACTGCCCACCCTCACAGATGAGGACGCTGGTTTCTGGGGGTCTTCAGGAAAAATCACCAACATTTTTGAGCACTCACTAGGTACTAGACACTAGGCTGGGAGTGCTTCACACGGATTACCTCACTGCCTTCTCTCACTAATCCTGTGAAAGTAGGTATTATTATTTCCAGTTTATGGATGAAGAAACAGGAGCTGAAAGCATTTAAGTAGCTGCCTGAGATCACCCAGGAGGTCAAGCAATGGAGCCTGAAACCTGATTCTGAGCCTTTGCTGGTTCTGTGGGGCCCCGACTGCTTTGCACACAGCAGGGCCGGTGGAAGTGCCTGCAAGTCCCTAATGTTCTGATCCTCACAGAACTGTCCATTGAGGACTCATGTGAGCCATAGATGTCATTTAAAAATTGCCAGGAGCTACGTAAAAAAGTAAAAAGCACGGGTAAAATTCATTTTAATAAGACACTTTAGCCCAGTATATGAAAAATATTATTTAAACATGTGACACCTCATTTCGCTTACTTGATAGCGACATGTGGCTAGTGGGTACAGTTTTGGATGACACAGATCTAAGACGTATAAGGAATTTTGAAAATGCAGATTGAATATTTCAGAAGAGAAAGATTTTTCCATGAAGCCTATCTATAGGTTAGATTCCTCCAGTGTAGCTTTGTGCATGTAGCGTTAGGTCGACATTGACCATTAGGTCAGCAAAGGTTGACCAGCCAGCGCTGAGCACACAGTGTGGCCATCTTAAAGGGAACAGTTCTGATTTTTTCACCCACCTTCAGCAATGAAATCATGCGTTATCTGGGAGGAACCAAGCAGGTGTGGTTCCTGAAGCAAATGGAGACAGCTGAACAGAGCACAGTGGGCCTGTTTGCAGGAGAGCAGACAGACAGACTCATGAAGGCATATTTTTTTCCTTTCCATTTTAATAATAGAGATTATTTCCTTTTTTGTCGGTATTGCTACTAACCGCAGGAAACCATCTTCATCGGTACTCCAAGGTTCTTGAGGCCCATTTGGGAGACCCAAAACCTCGGCCCCTGCCAGCCTGTCCACACTTGTCTTGGGCCAAGCCACAGCCTTTAAATGAGACGGCGCCCAGGTTAGTGTCTGCCTGCGCCTTTCTCGTCTTTCTGCAGGGCTTATGAGTCATTCCTTTCTTTACAGGAGAGAATGGAATTTTACTGACATCATTATCAAATAATCAAATCTTCTAACTTGTCATTTATGATGGTATTTACATTAGTGAGTCCCTGTATTGGCTTTTAGAAATATGCTCCTCGGTGCAATCCTACATTAAAAAGTGCTTTGGATAGATAATTGGCATTTTGTTACATTTGCTTAATTCTTATGTAAAAAGCTGTGATCCAGCAAAGTGATGTCATTTGAACTGAAGCTCTGACTCCTTTGTTTGGGGCATTGAGTGTTAGTATATGCAGTTGTGTTCCCTGTGTGAGATACTGATTATAAAATATAGATAAGTCCTTTCTTTTCCAATACCCTGGGGGCCGAAATTGTTCGGTGTAGATATGGGTTCTGCTGCTGCAGCCTGGCCAGGAAAGTGTGTGCTTCTGTGCCATTAACTTCCTGTGCTGCTTGTGATTGTGGGAGAAAGCACCCCCATCCAATGGCAGGCCGTGACCTCTATCTGCGTGTCATCACACTTCTTTGTGTGGTGCCCCGAGAGCATTGCTCAGTCTGCTTCTCTATCTCGCCAACTCGACCTCTTCATTTGCGTCACTTTCTTCTGTAGCCAGTGCTAGAGTTATCCCTGCTGCTTCTCTCTGTGGCCAGGGTAAGCCAGTGCAGTATGACTGGTCCCTGTTTTCTCTAGATCCCACCCCCTCCCTCTTTCTCTCTGTGGCACCCCTGGCCTGAGCAGGACAATACAAGGAGAAAGGGAGGCTCTCCTGAGAAGGGGGTGAAGCCAGGGACAGCTGTCAGAGCTGTCCTCCTGGCCAGGCAGGCACACCTCCCACCCACATCAGGCAGGAGCCCTTCCCTCCAGGCCCCTCCCCTCCTATCTCCACTCGGGCAATAGGCTCCCCTCCAGAGTGGTCCCCTCCCTGCCTTCTTTCCCACGCCCCCTTGAGGCTGCCTACTGTGCACTGTGCTTGGATCAGCCATGGAGAGGTGTTGGTGTAGCCCCACGGGTGTGGGGCCAGGACAGAGCACCACCGTCTGCACTATAATGAGGAAGAGAAGCCTGTGGAAAGGCGGTGGCACCTACTTCTGCTTTTACCGTTTGTCATAAACAGAAAGTGCTAAATACAGCACTTAGTGACCATGTGTCTTCATTTAGAGTATGCTTAGAAACCACCAAAATTGTAGAATCATCACATTGTCTTCTCATCAGCAATTTTCTTCCTGAACCTTTAATTACTGAGTACTTTTCCATTCCAGTTAATATCCCATCATTTAAAAATTTCTGTTAAGTTTCCATTTTTGCATTCTATTTATTTATAACCTTCTATTATCCTAGCATTCAAACCAGATTTTATATTCCAGCCATGGTCAGCAATTCATACTCAGTGGATAGTCAGTGTTAGCTAAAGTTCCAGAAACCCAATTATTCTCCACATTGTTGTTCAGGACTCTGAGAAACAGATAACAGTACCCTTTGGTATGTACCTGTCCACATCAAATAATCCATCAAATACTGAACCGACCCATCAAGGATGTTGATAATGTACAGCTCCTAGAATTTGATTTTCACAGTCACTCTCAATAATTCCTTCTCCTTAATACTCTGCTGAGTTTCACATTTATCTCACATCTCACATCTTGTTGAAAATAATTCTCAGTCCTCAGAGACCTATTTTGAGACTCTAAAAGAGATTTGAGACAAGTAGACAGCTATAGACATCTGTCAATCCAGTGCTGTCAGGTTTCCATCTGTGTGAAATGAACAGGCATCTTCTTGGTTTCTTTGTTGGGCACTGGGTGTCTGTGCATATTGCAGCTGCAGGAGCACTGGCCCTAGGAGGAGCCCCTGCTCCAGGCGGCCCCCTACCCTCCATCAGCATGCTGGGAGAGTCCCAATTGGCGATGCAAGTGGACTTAGCATGACTGCTCACTAGGAAGGGCCATCGGCAGTTAATTAAGGTCCATGATAGGATAGCACTGTAGGAATGAAAATATAGCCCATATATATTCAGCTACAAAGTCATAAATCCTAAATGTCATTCATTCCATAACTTAACACTGTTGTTTTAATCTTCAGACTGATGAAGCCTGAAGTGTAAAGTTAAATCATATAAAATATAACAGGTTATAATGAATACTTGGCATTGAGGTAGCTGCCCAGCTGGAAGTATCCAATGGCAGTTTCTCTCTTTCCTACCTAGGAAGCCTCTTCACAGACCCAGGGTGGGGAACCTGTGGCCTCAAGGCCACATGTGGCCCTCCAGATCCCCAAGTGCAGCCTCTTGACCAAACCCAAACTTCACGGAACAAATAAATCCCTTTATTAAAAGGATTTGTTCTGTAAAATTTGGATTCAGTCAAAAGGCCAGTAGCCAGTCCCCCACCAGCTTCTTGTTGACCTTCAGCCTGATCACTGATGGGACTGGATGTCTGCACTTTGACTTGCTCAAAGTAAAAGAGACAGGCTGAGAGTTTCCAAATGAATAAGCACTAGAAAAATAGGAAGTTCATAATTTGCAAACACACTGTATTTTATTTTCCCTCACTTCAGAGCAGTATTCAGATTTTCCATTCACATTCTTTGCTCTAACCTAGGTGTCTTCCCAAACTCTCTGCTGCTGTTGACAGCGTGTCAGCCTCTCTGTACTCTTCATTCTAAGTTATAATGGCCTGAACAAGTTCTTCAGATCTAAAAGTTAATGACGATGATACCATGCTACCACGAAGAGTACAGTGCCTTTTACAGAGCACACGTTCCATTTGGTCGTCAGCCCGCCCTGCAGGCAAGGCAGATGTTGATTCCCCAATTTTGCTACTCAGACTCTCTCTACTAATTGGTTATCTGTATGTTTGTCGCATTCTCCCTGTGGACATTGGTTTCCTTGAGGACAAAGATACTGTCTGGTTCCTGGCACCATTGTGCCCACTTCTTGCATATGGCAGTTGTGGAGTCACCTTTGCTGCGTGCCTTGCGTTAATCAGGAAGCAGGCTTGAGGGCCTCGTGGAAGAGGACCTCCATGACACCCTCCAGCCCCAGGCCCATGTCCGCTGACCAGGCTTCAACTCTCCTGTCCACAGCCTCCTTTCAGAGGTTCACCTGGAATGCCCTGCATTGCTTGGTGATGTTTCCAGCTTTAAGCAAAAACAAGCTCCTCTTGGCAATATTATAAACCCAATAGAACTAATCCCTCCTGGGAATATTAAAATCTCATGAGCAGGGACTTGGTTTTGACATTTTTCTCTCGAGACTTGGAAATGGTCACGACAGTTGTGTACAGTGGCATTTAGGTGTATATAGATGGAAATATCAGATCACTTTTCTAAGGTATTAGCTAACTTCCTAGGCTAGTGCAATTGCTTATTTGAATTTTGTTTTAATTCGTTTTCCTGAAGTAATCTTTGGAAACATCAAAAGTTACTCTCCATTGACCTGGACAAAGTGGTGTTACCCAACTTTCGATCGAATCGCCCTCAAGTGAGACCTTTGTCCCCTGGAGAAAGTGGCGCCTGGGACATTCCTGGAGGTGAGTTCTTAGGTGCTTTATTATTGTGCTTAAATTTTGAATTTTGTTCAAAGTAGTCTCCCTCCCTCCCCCAGGAGGTGGGGCAGACTGTTCCTGTCTTTGTCTTCCTGGGAGCAGTGGTGGTCTTGGCTTTTTTTGTGGTACAAGTCAACAAGGCCAAAAGCAGGCCTAAAAGATTAAGACATCATTGTTTCTCTTAGATTTTCCGTAGATTTTCAAATTTGAATTTCTTTTACTACAGCCAAGTGTTACACTTAAAATCTTACAGAGTAACTTGTGTACTCTTTATTTATGAAATTTTTGCAAAGTATGTATTATGTCCCCAGGGGACTCCTGTCTGCTGGTTTGGGTCCCAGCCAGTGTCAGTAGCCACCCTGAGCCCACAGCCCAGAGGTCTCCTCCAGTTCTCTGTCCTAACCAGCCTGGGATGGGGCTTGACTGAGCTGGGGTATGCCCCTTAGGTGATCTGATACTGTCCCCTCCATAAGCAATGACTTTTGGCCTGAATAGATTACTTGGGACAGGTTCTTCTCCCTGACCTGGGACAATTGGTACCAAGTCTTTCCAGCAGAGCATGGGCAGCTCTTTTGCTCTGGAAACCCCTGCACTCTTCCAGAGAATTTACAGCTACCAATGGGGACTTCTATGGGTTCCAGGACTTGGCCAGAAACTCTGGAGATCAGGAAGGGGTGCCCCAGCCCATGCAGTCTAACCCTGGGAACATTCTAAACCAAGAGTCCTCCAGTGGCCACTCCTGGTTTTCACTCACATGCCCCATCCATGGAGGGCCCTCCAGAAGGCTAGGGCATGGCCAGTGGTCCTTGCCACCTCGCTGCCTTGCTACCTTCCTCTTCCTCCCACTCAGTTGGTCCAACACCAGTACATCCCTCATTTTCCCCTGGATCGAGACACATCTGTCTTCCATTGCAGCTCTGGGTCCCTTATTGTAGGTTTTCTGTGACAAAAGTAAGGCCAGTCCTGGTATCTGTGGTGAGCCCAGGGAGGAGGAGGAACATAGACCCCACTGTGCCCTCCACCCCCGCAAGGAAGCTACTGCTCAGCACATCTAGAGCGTAGCTGCACTTGCCTCTCATCCACTCTTTATTAATGGCCTGGGTTACTTCAGCTGAGGTTTAAAAATGATATTTGCCCTGTAAGCCTGGCTAATGAAATTTGCTAGCATTTAGTTTCTGATGAATCCAACTGTCACAGAAAAAGAGGCCATAGCAGTAGTTCTGTGGCGTTACTGACTGTCCTCTGGCTGTTCTCTTGCAGGGATAATGCCTGGCCGCTACAACCAGGAGGTGGGCCAGACCATTCCTGTCTTTGCCTTCTTGGGAGCAATGGTGGTCCTGGCCTTCTTTGTGGTACAAATCAACAAAGCCAAGAGTAGGCCAAAGCGGAGGAAGCCCAGGGTGAAGCGCCCACAGCTTATGCAGCAGGTTCACCCCCCAAAGACCCCTTCAGTGTGACCATCAGACTGGCTGACCATTAGAGCCAAAGAGATCCTCCCTGGACAGCTTTGGTGGGCAGGCAGAGCTGTGGAGAGCTACCATGGGAGCCACCTGTTTAAAAGGGATCCAGTTTCCAGCTGCAGGTTTGTTAGAGGCCATTCTAAATGAGCTTCCCCTCCTGTGATGGTGGGAGGCTCGTGTATGTTGGATCTCGTGGCCACGGGCCCCGGCAGGAGGGACTCCATGACTCGGCCTCCAGTGAGACTTCACACCAAGCAGCTGCGAGCGCCAAAGACCTGGCAGAACACGGCAAGGCTGACTGGGATCTTCTGACCTGAGAGGAAGGATGTACTTTTTAAACAAATGAAACAACCCTGACCAAGCTAAAATATGCTTGTTAAAGGCTATTTTCTATATTTATTGTTGGGAAAAAGTCACTTTAAAGACTTGTACTATTTGGAAACAAAGCTATTTTTTTTTTGTCAATGGAATGCAGTTTTTTACTATTACATAATGAGGAATAACACAGATTCCATAATCTCCTTTTTGATGAAAGGACAGACTGAGATTTGAAGGAAACTTGCACAAGTCTGTGAAACATAGACCTTTGCTTTATTTTTATAAGTATCAACTGCCATCATGTTTTGTAATTTGGGGGTCTTGATTTCACTATTATTGGTGAAGAAAATTTTCAATAAATATGTACTACCTGTATGAAGCTGAAAAGCGTTGTGTAACAGGGTCTGTTTCTGCTTGTTCATTTTTCTTTTGATGACAACCTGGAATGGGTTCTGAGTCAGGTTGTTAATTTTTTTTTTTACTGAAATACAATTCACGTACCATAAAACTCTCCATTTTATAGCGTACAGTTCAGTGGTTTTTAGTGTATTCACAAGGTTATGCAACCATCACCACTCACTGTCTAATTCTAGAACATTTTTATTACCCCCAAAAGAAACCCTGCACCCATTAGTGGTCACCCCTGACTCTTCTTCCTGCCCCAATCCCCTGGCAACCAGGCTGCTTTCTGTCTCTGGATTTGTCTGTTCTGGACGTCGCGTATAATTGGAGTCACACAATGTGTGGTCCTTTCTGTCTGGTTTCTTTCACTCAGCATCACGTTTTCAAGGTTCATCCGTGTTGTGGCATGGATTGGTGCTTTATTCCTTTTTGTGGGTGAATAATATTTTCGGTTGTGTGGCTAAACCACATTTTGTTTACCCATTCCTCAGCTGATGGGCACGTTGCCATGTTGGCTGTTATGTAGTGCTGCTGTGAGTATTCTAGTACAAGTTTTTGTGTGAACATAAGTTTTTTATTTCTGTTGGGTATATACTTAGGAGTGAAATCATAGAGCTCTGTGTGTAATTTTTTGAGGAACTGCCAATCTTTTTTTCCAGAGCAGCTGCAACATTTTACATTCTCGTCAGCAATGTGTAAGAGTTCCAATTTCTCCACATCCTCGCCAATACTTGTAATTATCCATCTTTTTGATTGCAGCCATCCTAGTGGGTGGGAAGTAGTATCTCAGTGTGGTTTTGATTTGCGTTTCCCTAAAGACTAATGATGTTGAGCATCTTTTTGTGTCTTTATTGGACATTTGTATATATTCTTTGGAAAAATGTTCAGAGCCTTTGCCCACAGTTTTAATTGGGTAGTCTTATTACTGAGTTGTAAGAATTCTTTCTATATTCCAAATACAAGTTATCAGATACATAACTTGCAAATATTTTCTCTCATTCTTTGGGTTTGTCCTTTCACTTTCTTGATGGTGTCCTTTGAAGCATAAGTTGACGAAGTCAGTTTTGCTATATTTTTCTGTGGCTGATGGTGTGTTAGGTGTCATATCTAAGAAACATCGCTAATCCCACGCAGCCGGTTAACATGGCATCCCTGCCTGACCAGTGTGTTTCCTGCATGCTGACTGGCCAACATCAGCCCCCTCACCACAGACGAGGGTGAGCTGAAGAAGGGCGCTGGGTGCGGGGTGCCACTGAAGTCAGGGGCAGGAAAAAGCCCAGGTCAAGGGGTGGGGCAGGAGCTGCCGAGGCCCAGCCTTCCCTTGCTCAGCAGGTCACAGGGTCATCTTGCAGCTCTCTGCATTCTGCACCATGTGTCCAGATTGTTGCTGAGGCCCTGTGCGCACTCATCCCATCCGTCCTCGGCACCAGCCAGCCCGAGGTGCATATTTGCGCACTGTACTGTCATCCTCACAGTGGCCGTGGTCGAGCGCCCCTTCTTGCGAGGCCTGTGCGTGGCAATCTGACCTCGGTCTCCTGCAGTCCTCTACCAGTGTGGGGCACTCACCACCTGCAGCTTGGTACTGTAGAAGCTGGGGCCACAGGCGCACCACTGACTCGCGGGGCCCGGCAGGTCACAGGTGTGAGGAAATGGGCCAGGTATATGGCAGCGGGTCAGGTGGCCCAGGGTTCACTGGAGCGCCAGGCCCCATATCAGGGACGTCACGTCTTGATTCGAGAGAAGCCTGAAACCAGGATCATGGGAAAAATCTCCCAGGTTTTAATGTTAACAAATGATTGAACTAAAGAAATTTTTTTTGTGATCTAGACAAAATTTCTTCAATCTCCATTGTAACGTCGCACTAACACTGCAGGTGATGTGGTTGCGGAATGAAGTTCTAGCCCGGGGAACGTTGAACTGGAGGATCTAGTTTCCACACAGGCTGTGTGGCCTTTATGCCTATCTCCTTGGGGACCTGGATACCTCATCCCCAAAAGCTGGAACTTGGGCCCAGGTGTGTGTGGGGGTGTCTTTCATGTTCCTGCCCAGTGGAGAGTCCCTGGCCTGGCCTTCATGGGTAGTATCTATTACTTGCCTTCCTGCTCTACTCCTTGCCTGTGCCAGGGGATCAGGCACTCCCATGGTGGTCTCAGGGCACACGTAAACTTTGGGTTTAGGGCAGGTAGTTGCACAGGACAAGGACAGAAATGCCCAGACCACACTTGAGGCTGTTGGGAACAGAAGAGATAGTTTTTAAACTGTTAAGATTTTTAGGAACCTGTGGTTGCTGCAGCTCCAAGGAGGGAGACTGCATGGGGGTAAACTAAGGAGGTGAAGTTCAACGGCAGCCACGAGACTGGCCGGTCCTGGACAGGGGCAGCTCTGCAGCAGCGCAGAAGCCTGGGCGCACCAGGGGTGGGATGCACCTGCCAAAGGGCCCACGTTAACAGAGGTGTCGCCTCTGACAAGGAGGTGGGGACCCTTTCTGTCCAGTAGCCAGCCTGATGTCATTAGCTGTGTGCCAGGCATGCTGTGCTAAGCATGATACACGCATTAGTTTCATCCTCCATGTGTGCCATAGGGTAGGCATCACTGGCCCTGTTGTGCAGATGAAATGGAAGCCCGGAGATCACTTGTTGCCTTGCCCAGAGCCACACAACTAGCAGTTTCAGAGGTGGGATTTGAACTTGTGTTGGCCTCAATTCCCAAACCTGTGTGCTTAACCTCTATTCTTCCCAGCTGGCATCTTGTGATGTGCCATGGCTGTCTGCTGCACTTTAAAAGGACAGCAACACACCAGGAAGATGCCCTGATGATGGGGGACCTTGGGACACAGTCCCAGGAGGAATGGAGTGAGCGGAGGGGCAGACCAGAGCGAGCCTGGAGAGAGAACTCCCTGGTGCGGGAGTTTATGTAGAAAGGGGATTAAGTCTCAAGGAAGAACTGGATCGACGGGGTCTGGCGGGGCGGCTTTAAGTCCTTCGTAGGTACGTAGGCATGTGCTGTCCAAGAGAACGGGCGAGGTACACGCCCCTTGCTGGATGGCTGTTGCGGGATTCCAGGGCTCCTACTTGGAGGAATGCTCCAGAGAGGATGGCAGGGCCCTGGCCCTGGCCTCTACGCTCAGACTGGCTGGGTCCAGTTCCAGCCTGGCCACTTCCTGCTGTGGGCCTTAGCCAGGGGCCTCCACACCACTGAGCACAGTGTGTTGGGCTAAGTGTCATCATACAGGCCATGGGCTTAGCCGCGTGCCTGACACAGCCAGTGCCCAATAATGTCAGCTCTTCCCAGCACACATGTGCCTGGAGGCTGTGGGCATGTCCTGTCACCTGTGCCTGCCCATGTGGCCCTGGGCCGGGCCACCTCCCTCCTGCAAAGGGATCCCTTCTTGCCCCTGGCATGGACTCTCATTGTCTGTCCTAGTGAACAGCTACATCTTCCTAACAAACCAGAAGAAAACAACCAACCAACCACAACGACAGATACCCTGGGAATCCGCAGGGGCGCTGGGGTCCCCGAGAGAGGCTGCGTGTCACCGTTTGCCCTGGTTCTTCCAGAAGAGTCAGGCAGGGGCCCTGACTGTGGAACCCTTAAATGCTGTGTGGAGATGAGACGCTCATGGTGACTCTGCTGGGCACCCTGACACCCACCCCCAGCCCCGTCCCCTGTATGGGACACTCGGGTCTGGATCTTTCTTTGCAGGTGCACTTGTCCATTCCATGCTCATGCAGGAGCATGCCCCATGCACAATGACTCTGAGGAAAGCTCCCGTGAACACCAGCGCCACAGTGGGCGAGCCTGGCCCAGCAGTGATGGCTCTGGCATCTGCTGAGCGCCCACCTCCCAGCCTCGGGCCGATGTTTCACAGGCATTATGCCACCTGTACTCTTGGTGCCATTTCCAGAGGAGAAAACCCAGGTCTGGCCTGGGCCTGAGCACTGAGACCCTCGTGCCAGGCTGCTTCCCTTTTCCCTTGGCGGGTGGAGGATGCCGCTCACTGGAAATAATGGGAGGGTCAGATTTCAATTTACAGGACACAAAATATTGAGAGTCAAGTACTCTCAAAAAGTTGTCTTCCTTTTTATATGTAGATTAAATAGAACTTCCTGGAGAAATATTAAAATTCTTCATTTTTTTTTTTAATGGTTGGTGCCAGGTACTTAAGTGAATAGTAACAGGAAATTGGTTTAATGTGCTGGTGACATGAAGGCTTTGCAGGTGAATCTCCTAGAAATACAGATTCCTGGGCCTTACCTCAGATTTAATAAATCAGCTGTTCCTTGGGAAGGGCCTAGAAATCTGATTTAAAAACTCCCCAGGGCAAATTACTGTTCAACCCAGCAATTCCACTCCTAGGCCTATATCTGAAAGATTTGAAAACAGGTATTCAAACAAAAACCTGTATGTGAACATTCATAGCCACACTGGGCACAATAGCCCAAAAGTGGGAACAACCCACATGTCCATCTATGGATGAGTGGATAAATGGATGGACATGGCATATCCATAGAATGGTGTATGATATTGACCACGAAAAGGAATGAAGTTCTAACCTGGAAAACATGCTGAGTGAAAGAAGCCAGACAAATGCGGCCTTTTATGTGAAATACCCAGAACAGACAAATTCGTAGAGATGGAAAGTAGATTAGTGGTTGCCAGGAGCTAGGGGGAGGGGTTTTCTTTTGGAATGATGAAAATGTTCTGGAATTAGATAGTAGTGATGTTTGTCTGACATTGTGAGTGTACTTAAAGCCACTGAATTATACACTTTAAAATGGTTAAAATGGTGAGTTTTATGTTAATTCTACCAATCTCTCTCACACACACACACACACACACACACACACCCCTCCCCAGGGGATGCTCGTGAACAGGCGAGCCTCTGGGAGAGGCGCTTGGGCCCTGCAGAGCCCAGTGTCAGTGTGGACCCCAGGGTTCAGGACTGCAGAGATGACCCTGCAGGGCTCGACCCTGCCCCACTCCCAGCCTGCTGACACCGGCCCACCCCGCGTTTCCTCCATGGCACGCAGCAGGCAGCAGGAGAGTGAACTGGAAGGCTGTGGTAAGAATGCTTCCTTTCACTCCTAGAGTTCACACCCCCTTCCTCCGTCACCCAGAGCGGGACTCCTGATCGTGACTCCCCGGAGAACCAGCATCTTGGGCGTGGGGAGGAAGGACAGCTGGCTTGGCAAGGCCTGCACCTTGGGCTGTCTCCCCTGCGGGCCCCCCCTCTGCCGTGGAGCCCAGGGGGCCAGGGCCTGTGCCCGAGGTCAGAACTCAGGATGCTGCCGTATTCGTTTCCTGTTGCCACTGTCACAAGTTACCACGAATCCAGTGGCTTCACACGACACATTTATTCTCCTATCATTCTGGAGGCTGGAGGCCTGAATTCAGCCTCACTGGGCTAAAGCAAGGTGTCAGCAGGTTGGTTCCTTGTGGAGGATCCAGGCGAGAGTCCCCCTCTGTGCCTCTCCTGGCTCCTAGTGGCGGCGGCCTCGTCTTCGGCGCACACCGGGCCTCCTCTTTGACCTCTGACCCCTCCTGCATCCCTGTTGTAAGGACACTCTGGTTACACTTAGGGCCCACCCGGATAGCCCAGGGTGTAACCTCCTCACCTCAAGATCCTTACCTTGATCTCGTCTGCCAAGTCCCTTCTGCGGTGTGGGGTAACGTTCACCGGGTCTGAAGGGGAGGACAAGGACTTCTTTGGGGCCATCCTTCAGCGACCACACTGGGTCTCGCTGTCCCTAAGGTGGCATACATTTCCTGTGTGAGGACTTTGGCTCCCTGGAGAACTGCTGCGGTGCCTCTGCCCTTAAAAGTCCCTAAGCTGCTGTCACCTGAGGACGCTGCGGCTTTACTCCTTCAACGTCTTGGGCTCACTGCAGCGGCATTTATTGAGCAGCCTTCGAGGGCCAGGCCCTGGCTGGAAGCTGCAGAGCAAAGAAGGCCTCCGGCTCGGGGGCAGGGGGCTCGGGGGCAGGGTCAGAGGGAGGCCCTGCCTGCCCAGAACTGGGGCTCCACCTTCCCTCATCTGCCCTCCAGAATTCTCTAATGGGTGTGAGCACCAAGGTGGGGGAACGGGCAGAGGGCGCCTTGTTGTGGAAGTGCCTCGCCCGTGGTCTGACCGACTCCGGGGGGGAGGGAAGGAGGGATCCACAGGGACCTCCCTGGTGGGACGGGGGCTCGCCTAGCGGGGCAGCGCTGGTCCCCGCAGCACAGAAGGGAGAATGCCACCATGTGCTGGGCTGCGCTACCGCCTGAGCTATTCACACGACAGCTCTGTGCACCCCTGGGGACTTCTTGCTGTACCAGAGCCGGCGCCAGGCCCTGTGGGGCTGGGCTGGGCAGGGCAGAGGGTGGCCACCCCACCACTGCAGATGGGGCCCAGCAGGGCGCCCTCCACAGCTGGGAAAGGTCACAGTCCTGTGATGCTGGCAGAGGGCAGATATCAAAGCTCCTCAGAATTAAGAGGTGCCTTGGATTTCACAGCCCAGTGGCCAATTCCTAAGTCATGCACATTAATGGGCAGCTAATGAGGGGCCATGACAGGGACAGGAAAGTGCCCCCAAGTTCCAGAGCTGAGATTAAGGAGTACAAAGCCCCCAGCCGCTGATGAAGGGCCTTTATCTTCTTTCTCAGGAGGCCGGATTTGGGGGAAGGGGAAGAGGGGCTGACGTGGGCTCTTTGGAGGGCCTGGGAGAGCAGTGTGACTCCTGAATGTGGCTCCTGCCCCCAGCCCGGCTACAGCACGGGCCCTACCTGCTGCGCCACCCGCAGCCCCCCTCCCCCACTGTGCCCAGTGTGGCCTTCACACAGTTTAATGACTCCCCCCAGGGAGGAGGACTTGAAGTTTAAATGGCTGGTGTAGTAAGAACAGCCTTGCCAGTGCAGCCCTGACCTGGGTCTGCACCCCAAGAGCCCCCAGACCGCTGTGGCTGGCTGAGCCTGGCACTGGGGGACCCCACTTCCCAGAACAGCCCCCAGCCCCTCACCACGGGTGCACAGATGCAGCACCTTCTCCAGGATGCCCCTCCAGTTTCCCCCCACCCTCCTCAGGTCCCGTGGCCCAATCCTTCTCCCATTGGGCCAGGGTTGCCTGTCTCATCCTGATCCCCCCATGGGACTGTACCCTCCTCCAGAGCAGAGGCCTTCTCTTTCACCTCTGAACTCCCAGGGCCTGGCATGCAGTAGGTGCTTAATCAATCAGTGTTTGTCAAATGACTGATTGAGAACAGATCTCAGATACCAGGGGTGCCACAGGCTGGATGGTGGCCCCCAACAGATGTCCACACCATGCCCCGGAGCCTACGAGTGGGGCCTTATTTGGAAATGAGGTCTTTGCAGAGGTAACTAAGTTAAGGATCTTGAGATGGGATCACCTTGGATTACCCAGGTGGGCCCTAAATCCAGTGACAAGTGTCCTCATGAAGAGAGAAGACACGCAGAGGAGAAGGCCACGTGCAGGCAGAGGTGGAGACTGGCACCGAGGAACACCTGCAGCCCCCAGAGCCTGGAAGGGGCTGGAAGGATCCCCTCCTAGAGCCTCCAAAGGGAGGGGGCCATGTCTGTACCTTGATCTCTGGCTTCTGGCCTCCAAAACCATCAGAGAATAAATTCCCATTGTTCTAAGCCACCAAGTTTGTGACACTTTGTTATAGCAGCCACAGGAGCCTAATACAGGGGGAAAAAACCCAAACGACTTTCCCTTTTCTCTCTTTTCTGGAGTGTGTGTATTCATGCATTCACTCACTCACTCATTCGTTCATTACTTCCTGTCCTGGGCACTGTGTGAGTCAGCGTGGGGGCAGGGAGGCAGTATGATGTCACAGCCTTTGAGATGAGACTGACGCAGGGGTGAATCCCAGTCTTGTCACTTGCTGGCTGTGACGTTTTGAGCCCGATATTCAACCTGCCTGAGCCCAGGTCCTTCTCTGTGTGGTGGGGATGGTGGGGACGACGGTGACACCCCCTTGGGAATCAGCATGAACACTCATGCAAGGCCTGGGTCTTGTGGCACATGCACATGGTGGCAGCGTCAATGCCGTCTAGGTTGTTGAGCAGCCTTGAGCTCCTGGGCTGCCCGTCCCCTTGTCCACGCTGAGAAGCTGGTCACTCAGCTGGGGAGCAGTTACTGGGCACCCGCCCTGCGGAGCCGCTGATGCATAAGGGAGATGGTACAAGTCAGGGGACTGGACCATCAGAAACCACATCAAGAAAAAAAGGCTTTTGGGGCTGACCTGGTATCTACACACAAGGACTGGCTGGGGGAGGTGGGCCTCCTGGCATTGAAGATGTTCAACTCAAAGCAGTGGTTCTCAAAGGGGATGGGGGGAGGGTTGGTTCCCAGACCAGCATCATCACCCAGGAACTTGTTAGAAATGCAGATTCTCAGGCCCATCCCAGACCCACTGAGTCTGAAATTCTGGGGAGGGGGGCTGACAATCTGTGTTTGAACAAGCCCTTTGGGGGATTCTGATGCCAACTGAAGTTTAAGGACGGAGGTGAGGAGCCTGGGTTCCAGGAATAAACAGGTTCGTACTCCAGGTTTGACCTTCCCGTGCCTGCGTTTTCCGGAATGAGGCCACTTCCAATGTTCTGCCCTCTCAGCTGACTGCGCCGTCAGTCCAGAGAGAGGCTGTCTCTACTCAAAGCGTGGTCCGGGGACCAGCACCTGCCCCTGAGCTGGTTAGAAATACGGAATCTGGGGCTCCACCCCAGGTGGGCAGAATCAGAACATGCATTGCAACAAGCCCCAGGAGCATCGTGTGCACAGAATGAGTTTGAGGAGCAGGGTGGGAGCTGGAGGGAGGAGGAAGGTACAGGGAGACTGACTTTATGACCCTCTCTCTGCAGATGCTCCTCCGCTTCCCCCTACCTTGGCCTGGGGGCCTGGGAGGCGTCTGAGGGTGGGGGTCAGGTGTGCCCTCACCTCCATTTCCTCCAGCTGAGCCCCTGCGACCTCCAGGGCCGCTGAGAAAGCCCCACCCCCAGGGAGGGGCCCGCAGGGCCTTCGGGCAGGCTGATGAGTCTTAAGACTCCCTGCTCAGGTCAGAAGTCACAAGCGCAGCACGTTCTTGGGGCAGATGGCTCTGGCCACCCGTCCTCGATGTTCCCCCTAGGTGTGGGGCCCGGCACCTAACCCATGCTTGTCCCCCTAGGTGTGGGGCCCGGCACCTAACCCATGCTCTCAAGCGCAGGAACTGTTCATTAATGACTCATTTACCCTCCCTGGGTGAGCTAGAATCTTCCCTCTCCTGCCCCTCCAGGCCCAAGAAATGCAGCTGAGCCACCTGGAGTGAGCCCGTCCCTGACGGCCAAGGACTGTCTGGCACCTTAAAGTTTGGATTTGGTGGTAAGGGCTGGGGCTGGGGCACAGGCGGTGCAGAAGCCTGGCTGGAAGCAAAGGGGGTGGTGGGTGGGGTGAGGGAGAGAGGACAGACGGGGAGGAGGAAGGGGTGAGGGTTGCCTTGGGGCTGAAGGGAATATAAAGTGGGGCTTGGGGAGGGACCAGAAGCCCTGGAGCAAAGGAACACATCAGGCTTTGGAAAGGCGGGGCCGGGCGAGGGAGCGGAGGGGGCTGGGGAGGTGGAGGTGGACGCTTGGGCTCTAGAGCGGGAGGGGAGGCTGGCAGCTCTCAGGACGACACCTTGAACCCAGGAGACAGTGTGAAGACTGCCCTCTGCCTTGGTCCCCGCTGCCTCTAGCCATGGAGGGACAAACCCAAAGCAGAGGCCTTCCAGAAAAGCCCCTCCCCGCCGCAGCCGCCCCCACTTTGTCCTCGATGGGAGCCGTCTTCATTCTCCTGAAATCCGCGCTGGGGGCCGGCCTACTCAACTTCCCCTGGGCCTTCCACAAAGCGGGTGGAGTTGTCCCTGCCTTCCTGGTGGAGCTGGTAAGTCCCCAGGAAGCATGTTGGGGGGTCTCCTGGGGCCCCCAAGAGAGGGGGAGATGGCTTCGGTTTTTCTGGGTGGGATCCTCTGCGTTACTTTGGCAGAGTTGCCCGTCTTCTCAACTATACCTTTGGGATTCTATTTTCTATCCCACCCAGCTAATGAGGGAAGATAACCCCACTGTGGCCCTGGGTGGAGAACGTCCTCTGCCGTCGCTGGGGAGGTCTGATGCGCAGCCGGGCAGAGGCCTTGCCGCTCCCTGTTCTGTGAAGCAGGGAAGGAGCCGTCTCCGAGTGTCCTGCCAGGCCAGGTGCTCTTTCTGGCCTGCTAGTCATAGCTCGATAACTTAAGCTGAAATCCTGGGCAGACTGAGCCTAAAACTGGTGTGACATACCCACACCCCACACCCAGAGCTGGGCCAGGCCTTGTGTAGTGTCAGAGACGATCAACTCCTGCTTGCTGGAGGCCGAGCCTGGATTCTCTTCCAAGGAAGCACAGAGGCTGTGTGTCCCTCGTGGAGAGGAGCCACCAGTGAGCACAGCTTTGCTTTATTTTCTAAGGTTCTTTTCCCTGGGCTGATAGGAGCCGCTGCATCTTACAGTAAGCTCTTTGACAAGCTTTATCTCACACATGTCTTATGGCAGCCGGAAGACAATGGTTCCAACTGTTTGTGGGCCACAGGCCTCTTGTCCCTCTGGAAACTGCCAATCCCTGCTCTGTGTAGTGCCCAGGGGAACCCACGCCACCTCGGTGTGGGCTGAGCGCCTGCTCTGTGCCCGGCATGGGGTGGACAAGGTGGTGCGGTCCCTGTCCTCATGATGCTTTCCTCTAATGGGGAGTCAGGACACATGGAGTCAAGCGGAGCTGCAGATAGTGCACAGTGCCGGGAGGGTCGTGGGACGGGCTGCTCTCTGAGGAGATGACGTTTAAGCTCGGCCCCAGTGGAAACGGCAAGAGATGCTTGAGGTGCTCGGGAGGGGCAGTGTACCTGTGTTTGGGCCAGTGCATCAGCCAGGCTGCCACTGGAAGGACAATGAGGAAGAAGCCTGATGTCCAGCCACAGACAGGTCGTGATGGAGCAGGGGGTGGGAGTCGGGTCGTGGCCAATCCAAGGGCAGCAGGTGGGGCTGTGAGCCAGAGAGGTGGATCCTGCTCCCTAAGCTCTGTGCACAGCAGTCTCCTGGGCCTCTTGCTGAAATGCAGATGCTGATCCACCAGTTCTGGGTGGGCCTGAGACTGCATTTCTGACTTGTTCCTGGGTGACACGGCTGCTTTGCACGGGCAGTCTGAAGATCCCTGCCCTCAGCAGACTTGGAGAAGGGCCCCCAAGCGTGGACAAATGGAAACTGCTGATACAGGAGCAGAGCCAGGCTGGTTGTTGACACCCCACCCACCACCCAACGTTCTTCCTTTTAGGGCTGCCAGGGACATCACGGTGGGGGGGCAGGCGGGTGACCTCAGTATGAATGATGGGAGATTTGGGGGAGCTTACCTTTGCCCTTAGCTGGGGAGCCCTCTGCACGGAAGCATTTAAATGTGGCCACTGCCATGAGGTCAGTGGGTGGAGGTCTTTGTTGACCTCATCAGTGTTGGAGGTTTAGTGATATTTGATGAAAGCAGGACCAACCAGCTCTTGAGAGCTTTGGAGAGGCCAGGACTGGCACGAGTGGCCAGGGTGCCTGGCTGTCCTGCTGTCCAGAGGCTCAGCGGTGCCTCTTGAAGTCTCCCCATCCCGGGGATGGTTCATGGGCTGAGACTCCCCCCTCCCCTCCACTGCAGCTGTTTACCAAGTGCCTGCATGTGCCAGACACTTCTGGGTCAAAATGGTAAGAAAAGTCACAGTCCTGTCTTCATGGAGCTTAGAATCTGGTGGGTGAGAGTTGTTGGGGACCCCCACAATATTGCACAGAGACAGGTATTGGTTTCCTGTGGCTGCTGTAACAGATATCCACAAAAATGGGGGGCTTAAAACAGCACACGTTTTCTCCCATAGTTCTGAGGCCAGAGGTCTGAAGTCAAGGTGTGGGCAGGGCTCCGAAGGCTCTTCCAGCTCCTGGGGGCCCAGACCTTCCTCCTCACTCTAATCTCTGCTTCCTCTCGTGTTTCTATAAGGACACCTGTCATTGGGTTTAGGGCCCACCTGGATGATCCCAGATGACCTCATCTCCAGGCCCATAATTACATGGGCAAAGGCTCTTTTCATTTAATTACACTTCATTATTGACATCTGCAAAAACTGTTTCCGATCAGCATTCACAGGTGCTAGGGTATCAGGATGTGGGACAAACAAATTGTGATCTACTCATACAATTGGCTATTTGCAGACACAGGAATAAACTAACGCACACAATATGGATGAATCTCACAAACACGCTGAATGGGAGAAGCCGGATATGAAAGTGTATAAAAGTGGAAAAAATATTAGATCAGTGGTTTCATCTGGGGAAGGGATCTGAGACCCTCCCAGGCTATGGTTGGTAGGGGTTTGGATTCTGTGTGTGCATTTGTTGTACCACCTCCAATAATACACTTGAGATTCTGTGCATTTCATTATAAGTAAATTTTCACTCATGAGAGAGAAAAGGGCTGTACACAAACATCAAGCTCTAATACAGGCACACTGAAATATTCGGGTAGGGGGAGGGGTATACTGATATCTGCAACTTGCTTCAAAATGCAAGAATGAAGATGGATTGATGGCCACACAGAGGCGTGGGTAGATGGCTTGAGATGTTATCTAGGGCGTGGGTATCTACAGTGGGTGTTCACTGTAAAATTCTTTCAACTCTCCTGTAGGCTTGAAATTTTTCATAATAAAATGTTGGAAAAATATTTAAGCTGCAGTAGAGGGAGCACTATTTCTTGAGCACTTACCACATGCCAGGCGCTGAGCTAAGTGCATCTCACACTTTGCTCAGTCCTGATGCACCCCAACACGCCTGCAAAGTGGGTGGTCGTGTCCCCGTTTCACAAATGGAAAAACACAGAGGTTGCCTCGTGCCACACAGCAGGTGAGCAGCAGAGTCAGAATCTGAATCCAGCTCTGCCTGTTCCTCCTCGGGGCTCCTAACCCCACCACACCTTCCTACCTCTCCACCCACGACCCGGGAAGTTTTAGGAGAGTGATTTAAACTGTCTGGGTTTCTGATGTCTCATTTGTCCTGCTGGGGTAGGATGGTATTGGAACCCCAGATTCACAGCCTTAGAAAGGCTGTCAGGATCTGCCTGCTCTGCAGCTCTAGTTGCGGGGCAGAGAGGGTACTGCTGGCACGGCTGCTGGAGGCCCCTAGGCTGTCGGCAGCCCTGGCTTCTGCGGACAGAGGCCACGTGGAGGGTGTGCTTGATGGAGGGGCTAGCTGGGTAAGAGGTGGGCCGTGGGCATGCCCCAGCTCAGGGTCCCGTCTACAGGTCTCCCTGGTCTTCCTGGTCAGCGGCCTGGTCGTCCTGGGCTATGCGGCCTCCGTCAGCGGCCAGGCCACCTACCAGAGCGTGGTCGGGGGGCTGTGCGGCCCCACCGTCGGGAGGCTGTGTGAGGCCTGCTTCCTCATCAACCTGTTCATGATCTCCGTGGCCTTCCTCAGGGTGATCGGGGACCAGTTGGAGAAGTGTAAGTACTTTTGCCAGAGTTGGGGTGGCCCAGGGTGTGGAGCCCCTGATATCCTGTGGGGTTGAGCGGAATGTGGAGCCCTGGCCTGGGCCCTGAGGGGGTACCAGAGGCCAAGGCCACACCTGAGCTCCTAACATGGTGGGGAAGGGAGGCTCAGAGTTGACAATCACCAGCACGATGAGGTTTGTGGAATAAGAGACAGAGAGAGACAGACACGTGGCTGCAGCGGGGGTGTCCAGTGGAGACAACCCCTTTCACAGATAAGGACATAGAGCTGCAGCAGGAAGCCCCTATGGAGAGAGAACCCAGGAGCACCTTTAACTTTGGGTGGCTGAGACTCCCAGCCCCCATGCAACCTTGGCTTCTAGTCCTAAGACTTTCCCTCTAAGCACCGCTTTAGCTGTGGCTTACTAATTCTCATATGTCTATTTTCATTTTGATTCCCTTCAAAATATTTGCTAATTTTTGCTGTGGTTTCTTTGACTCCTGGATGTTTAGAATTATGTTGTTTAATTTCCAATTATTTGGGAGTTCTCTAGATTCCTGCTTGGTTTCTACCTTAATTGTGCTGTGGTCAGAGAACATACTCTGTGCAACTTCAGTCTTTGGAGATCTGTTGAGACTTGCTCTGTGGTCCAGGATGTGGCTCATCTTGGAGCGCATCCCACGTGCCCTTACAGGATATGTATTCTGCAGTTGCTGGGTACCGTGTGCTGGAAATGTCCCTTAGGTCAAGATGGCCAACAGCTATGTTCAGATCTTCCATAGCAACCTTATTGCTTTTTTTTTGGTCTAGTGGTTATTCTATCAGTTTCTAAGAGAAGAGTATTAAAATCGTCAGCTGTGATTTCAGGTTTGCCTTTTTCTCCCTTTAATACTGTCAACCTTTGCTTCATGGTTTTTGAAGCTCTGTAATTAGGTACATCCTTCTATTATTATGAAATATTCATCTCTGGCATTAAATCTACCTTCTCTGCTATTAATAATATGAAACTAGTGTTTATGTATAGCTCTGTCCCCATTCTTTTACTTTGAACCTAACTGTGGCTTGGGATTTTAAAATGCATTTCTTATAGACAGCATATGGTTGGGTCCTGCTTTTTTATCCATCTTGACAACCTCAGACTTTTAATTGGAATGTTCAGACTTTTAATTGGAATGTACTTATTGATAGGGTTGAATTGAGGTCTGTCATCTTGCAAGTTGTTCTGTCTCTTGACCCGTGAGTGAAAAGATCCCTGGCCGTGGAATGTTGAAATTAAAAGCTGCCATATCTTGGGAAATCCTGTCATAGTTAAAAGCACCAAGGTTGGTGTATCTGAACCTCTCAGTGGGTAAATGGGCACAAAAACTCCCTGCCTGCCAGTGGCAAGTTCATCTCAAGTTTCAGCTCCAGTTACTGGTAGTGTTGCTGTGTTGAGAAGGATTCTGAGGATTAGGAGTAGAGCGCCCTGACTAGATAGAATGCTGATTAGGACACAAGCCACCCCAGCTCTGGGTGGATTCACTGGGGTTGAGGGAGCACTGCTTGTGTGTTTCTGCGTAGGTGTTTGGGGATGTGTCTTTCTGTAGGCAAGCCCATGCTTCTGGGAGAGGGGTGTTAAATAGAGGTTGGGGTGCTGGGATGTAGGGGGGCTGGGGTCATTGCGTGAGTTGAGTACAAATGACCATATGCCATTGGTGCTGAGCACCTCAGGGAATGTCCTAGAAATCTTGGGTTTAGGAAGGAGCTGGTGTGGTCCTGATGTCAGAGCTGGGGTTCCCTGGCTGCAGGCCATCCAGAAGGATAAGGGCTTGCACCCCATCCCATAGCACATGCAGGTACCTTTGAGTACATGCGTTCTCTTGGCATCTTTGGTCCAGATGGCCTGCTCTGTCCTCACTCATAGATGCCTCTGTATATGGCCTGGCTGTGGAACTCTCCCCTTGTGCCATTTCAGTAGAAATAAGCTATTCTCAGCAGGCATTTTTTTTTCTCTGCATGGCTAGCTTTGCTGAGCTTTTGATGAGAATAAAAAAGAGTTTACGTCACAGCAACGCAAACAGCCCCCAGCGGGCCTTGAACCACTGCTCACCTCTCAGCCTCCCACGGCGGGGGCGTGTGGTTCCCTGTGGCCACAGCCTCAAGCTATCTGCCTTTGTTCTCCCTCCCCCACCTGTCTTGCCTCTTAGATCAGCTCCAAATTATCCATCTTATTGTGGCAGAATAAAAATGGTCCCAGATTCTTTGGTGCTCCTTCCACTGAGAGGTTGTTGGGGTCTGTGTCCTTGCCCTTGGATCAAGTAGACCCTGGCATGGCTTTGCCCAGCAGTGTGGTGGATAGGACGCCATGCCAGTTCTGGGCCTGACCTTTACGAGGATGGGCAGCTTCCGCCTTGGTCTCTGGGATCCCCCAGCTGCCATGGAAGAAGTTGGACTCACCTGGTGGAGGGCCCATGTGGAGAGACCCTCCCAGACGGTAGGGAGGGCCCAGGTGTCCCCACCAGGTACCAGGTGTGGGATGGACTCATCGAGGAAACCCAGACCAGCCCCACCACCAGCTAGATACCCCCATATGATCCCAGCCGATCCCATGTGCAGCAGGATTGTCTGGCTCAGCCCTGTGCTAGTTCTTCCCTACAATCCGTGACACACGAGAAAGTGGTGGTTCCAAGCCACTAAGCTTTAGGGTAATTTACTGTCCAGCAACAACAGAGCCCTGCAAGGCTGAGTGGCTCTGCTCTCCTTGGCATCATGGCCCAAAAGCTCCTCCAGGCCCCAGGTTGCCCCCAGACACCCTTTGAGTTCCTGAGCAAAACAAAAAGGGTCTTTTCCCAGAACGCCTTGAGGGCAGATGGTTTGTCTGTGGGATCCTGCCACTTAGCACAGTGACCAGCTGGCGGAAGAGCTCAGGGAACGTTTGTGAACGAACTCACGCGGTGGGTTCCTTCCTTTGTGGGGGCACGTGGCCCTCCCCATCTCGCCCTCATCCCGTCCCCAGGCTGTGCGGGCCGAGTTAGTGCCGACATCCAGCCCCACCCGGGGGTCGGAGCCCTGCGGCTGTCATGTGCCCCGTGGCTCAGCCCCTTCCATGTCCCCGCCAGTGTGTGACTCTCTCCTGCCCGGTGCCCCGCCAGCCCCGCGGCCCTGGTACGCTGACCAGCGCTTCACCCTGCCCTTGCTCAGCGCGCTGCTCATCCTGCCCCTGTCCGCCCCGCGGGAGATCGCCTTCCAGAAACACACAAGGTACGGGCTGCGCTGGCGTCGTTGGGGGTTCTGTCCACCTGGGATTAGAGGAGCTGCGGGTTGGCCCTCCCACTTGAGAAAGGGAAATCAATGAAAAATTATACAAGTAACGTATCCATGATAGAAAACACAGACAAGCTAAAAAAGAAAATTACTTGTAAGAGCATCACATGCTGCTCGTGGTTGTTATTTTGTTGTTACAGACTTTTTACTCACGCATAGGTGTGCACAGGCAGACAGACACGTGCACATGGTTTTTTTTCCTAAATCTTGTGCTCTGAGGCTTATTTTGAAAAAATAAAGCCTGGCAATGGTATCTACCCAGGACTTTCACCTGCCTTTTCCTTGTACATGAGCAGTAGCCTTTCCACCTTGGAAATAGGGCGCAGAGACAGCAGGCAGCGAGCCCGAGCCCGCCCCGTGCCAGCGGCCCCGCGTGGCTCTCATGTGTCGCGCAGCCCAGCCGGGTCCTCTTCCGCTCTCCGGCGTGGCCGAGCCCCGTGTTGTCCTGACTTTGCTGAACCCGAGCAGCCGACTGGCCTTCGTCGGCGAGAAGGAATTTGTAGCTGCCGTCCCCGAGGGTGCCAGGTGCCATTAGGAACCCGACACGTGTGACCTCGGGACCTGGGAGCAGCCTCCATCATTCAGACGGGGCGGGCGCGGCTCGGGTGGAGAGCGCTGCGGATGCCGTGTGGGCCAGGGCACAGCCCTGGTTCAGACCCGCCGCGTCTGTGCACTGAAGGCGCGCGTCACCCCGCTGCGAGGCCCTCACGCTGTTCCCGTCTGTGTCTTAGCATCCTGGGCACCTTGGCCGCCTGCTACTTGGCCCTGGTCGTCACCGTCCAGTACTACCTCCGGCCCCCGGGCCTCGTTCGCGAGCCCCGTCCATCACTGAGGTGAGTCTGAGGGAGTGGCTTTTGGTGGCTTCCAGGGTTGCGGGGAGGCACAGAGGGGAGCAGAGGAGCCTTGGAGGAGGAGTCCCCGTGGTGTGCTGCAAAGCCCTGGCTCCGTCCCTTGAAGTCCTTCCTCTCTCTGAGGCAATAAAGCCGTGGGAAGGTCCCTTTCCTTCTTCAGAGCAGTGGGGCAATTGCAGACCGGGTACAGGCCAAGGGACATGAAGTCACCAAAGGCCATACCAGCCTGGGGCTCCTAGGCTGTTACAGATGTGCCCCCATAGTGAGGAGGCCGGTGGAGCCAGGCAAGGGCAGAGAGGGGTCTGGGGGTGTTGTGGGGGGTTCAGAGCCACAGCGAGGACTTTTGTTTTGCTCTGGATCAGCTGGGAGACACTGCAGTGTTCAAGCACAGCAGGGATGTGATAGGACTTCATTCTAAAAAGGATCACTCTGGCTGTTTTGTGGCCTGGGACAGAAGCAGGAAGACCAGGTAGGAGGCCCCTGCCCAGATCCCAGGTCTCTGACCAGGTAGTTTTGGAGGAGGCGATGAGAAGTGGTCAGGCTCTGGGCAGTTCTTGAAATCAGATTTGCTACTGGCAGGGCTGATGGGTGGGCGTGTGACTCGCATAGTCGCCCGGGGCCCTATGCTCGGTTTAATACTCTGGTGTTACTGTCTTAAAATCCTTAATTGTTGTGCAACAAGGGGCCCAGCATATTCATCTTGCCCCAGGCCCTGTGAATTCTGCGGCCTGAGCTACCAATGGGTTGGGAGCAGAGAGCAAGCAAGAGAGTGAGCCAAGGCGACCGGAGCTTGGGAAGGATGAAGATGCCGTGTACCGGGATAGGGAGGACTGAGGGGGGCAGGTGCCGGGAACCAGGTCAGGCTGGGACGGAGCAAGGTAGAGACGGCATCGAGACATCTCGGAGAGATGTTGAGCAGCTGGTCAGATCTGTGTGTCTGGGGTTCAGGAAGAGAGGTCTGGTCTAGAGGGACAAAGGCGGTTGACATTGGCCAGAGAAGGCATCAAAGGCTGTGGGCGCTGTGGTCTGAGCCTGTGGCACCCCGGCACTGGGAGGCGAGGAGGAGACGGCAACAACAGAGGGGCGGTGAGTTAGGAGGATGTATGAGTGTCCTAGTGTTGCTGGGACCAATGACCATACACTTGGTGGCTTAAAACATCGGAAATTTCTCTCTTGGTTCTGGAGGCCAGAAGTCTGAAATCAAAGTGTCAGCAGGGCCATGCTCCCTCCCAAGGCTCCCGGGGGGGATCCTTCCTGCCTTTTCCAGCTTCTTGTGGCTGCCGGCAATCTGTGTTCCTTGGCTTGCAGATGTGTCGCTGCAGTCTCTGCCTGTCTTCACGTGGTGGTCTCTGTGTGTGTCTGTGTTCTTCTCCTACAAGGGCACCAGTCATTGGATTTGAGCCCACCCTGATCCAGTACAACCTCATCTTAATTTAATTATATCTATAAACTTGTCAAGGGAAGCTGGGGACCAGGTGGGTGTCCCTAAGAGAGCTTGACCTGAAGGTTCTGCCCTGAACACCTCTATCCTCTTAGGTGGCTTGGATGGAGGTCAAACCATCCTTGTGCTCTTTGGGATCTGTTGGATGGACACGGCCTGTGTCCCCACCAGCACTACCTTGAACAGGCAGCCTCGAGGGAAGTTGGGAATTCCTTCTAGCTGTTGCCCAAATTCTGCCCACGTGGAGAATGTCACGTTACCAAATGTCAGCAAAGACATATTTAGAAAGTGCAGCATTTAACAAGCATCCTTTTTCCATTTCCAAAAACATGGTCGTGGACACAGTCATTAAAAATACATCTTGCAGCCATGTATTTTTCCTGGTATCATTTAAAATTCATTCTCTCCAGTGGAAGGTTGTTTTGTGTCTAATTCTTTTTTAATAAACACCTGTTCTTGTCTATTTTACAGTCCTTCCTCCTGGACCTCTGTATTTAGTGTCTTCCCCACCATCTGCTTCGGATTTCAGGTAATTTTAGCATCTGTGTTGAAGAGTGTGGCATTTTCAGAGGCTGTGGGATACTCTCTGTTCCCTCAGGAGAGCTCGGCTTCCCTGTCAGGGAGAAGTTTGAGGACTTGTTCTGGGATGAGATGCCCCCAAGGGCTGTCTTCCGGAGACTGCTCGAGTGGGCTGGCATCTGGGCTTGGGGAGGCGTGAATTGCCATTGAACTTAGGAGTCCAGCCCCCACTGACAGCCAACAGCAGCACCACGTTGGTTGGGTCTCAGGTAGAGTGTGGGGACCTGGGAGCTGTCCGCTCCTCTGCAGAATCCTCACAGGACTGTCACCATGCCTGGGGAACTGGAGCTGCCCAGTTGTCCCTGCAGAACACCGTCATACACAGGTGTATTCTGTCCCAGGGCCTTGGAAAGGAAAGCGGCTGCCTCACAGGCTTAGAGGGCTGAGTGGTGGGGGAAGGAGATAGAATATACAGAATTTTTACTAGAATGTCGTGAGAGTGAGGACAGGGCTCTGTGTGTGGAGCCCAGCAGAGGGGCAGATTCAGAGGTGCCTGCTGAAGGTGGTGGCGCCTAAAAGGAATCTTGAAGGACATGTGGGAGGTGGCCAGGAGACGTGCTCCAGGTAGAGAGGACAGCACAATTGAGCCACTGAGGGAAGAAGGTCCCAGGGACGTTTGGGGTCCTGCAGGGTGCTCAGTGTGGTGGGGGCCACACACAGTGGTGAGGGGAGGTGGAGAGCGTGGGCCCAGCTCCCTGCTTCCTGGTGGTCGTGGATTCCCCCGGCCCTCTGAGCAGGTGGCAGCGGACACTGTCCTTTCGTTGTTTATTTTAGGGAATATTTGCCTCTATCTCCTAAAAAAAACCAATCACCTACCCAGCACCACCACCACCACCAGCATCAACAAAACTGTCACAAAGTAAAATCAAGCCCACAGGGGACATGTGTCCAGGTTTTACAACAGTATCTCAGCTTTATAGCCCTGGAGATGTTTTCTTTCCTTATCCACCAACTAGCTCCGTTCTTCATCTTGTGTTTTCTTTGAGAACCCTTTTGAGGAAAAAAAACAAACCCTGAAATGTTTCCATTTCTCTTCGTCATAAATGACTCGCTGTTCCGCCGCTGGGGCTCAGCAGGCAGCTTGCATGGATTTCTCACATTGCTGCTTGCACGCCCAATATTTTGAAAGATCTAAGGAGCTGATTTTGCTGTCAACTGTTTGTCTGGATTTAGTTTAACAATCCCTCTCTCTGCCCAAGCACCATATGGTGCGGCAGACTCGCACCGGGGCCGCTTTCTAGATGCCCACGGGGGCCAGGGTGCCCCCTCACCTTCGCCTTCCTGCCTCATCCGACTCTCCTAGCAACCGGCTGCGGTTTCCAGGGACACGGGATGCCGAGGCCGCGCTGAGCTGGGAAGGACGGGAATTCGTGCTGTAGGCGGGGGCCAGGGGTGGTGTGACCGGTGGGGGCTGCCAGAACCTGGCGTGGAGAGTCAGGGGTCTGGGGTGGCAGGGGAATCAGTGCAGATGACAGTGGCAGGGGATGGAGCAAGACTGGAGGGGGCGTCGAGGAAGAAGAGGGTCACCGGCCGTCATCAGGAACTCTGACCTGACTCAAACGCGCCCCCCTCCCTGGAACACAAACACATTTGGCAACGGGGAAGCCCCCCAGCCCCCAGCCCCAAGCCTGTGCAGACTCAGAGGGGTCCTGGAGGAGCAGAGGGGGGTGGGGTCCACTCCTGCCCAGTGTGGCCTCACAGGACTTCTGGTTATGGATTTTTAATTGAGATAAAATTCACACCCCATACAATTCACCCATCTGAAGTGTACAATGCAACAGTTTGTGGTATATTCAGAGTTGTGCGACCATCACCACAGTCACTTTCAGAGCCTTGCCATCACCCCAAACACACCCTCCCCATTCTCCACTCCCCTGCCCAGCAGTCTGCTTCCTGTCTCTGTGGACTTGCCTACAGTGGACATTTCATGTGAATGGGGTCATAGTATTTGGCCGTTTGCAACTGGCTTCTTTCACTTGGCGTGTTTGTGAGGTTCATCCGTGTTGTAGCGTGTCTCAGCACTTCCTTCTCATGGCTGATATTCCATTGAGTGGACATGCTACATTCTGTGTATCCATTTGTCCTTTCGTGGACATTTGAGTTCTTCTCACTTTTTGGGGATTGTCTTCTTCCTCTGTCTCCTTCCACCACCAGGTGACTAGAGAGCCCTCACCACCTCCTAGATGCTGTCCCAGTGGGGCCGCCCCACCTTCAGGGAGCCTGCTCTGTCTCCCCTTACAAAACCAGTGGAAACCCAACTTGGGAGTTACAGGGGAAACAGGAAGAAGGAAAGATTCCTTTCCCCGGTGGGTCGTTGGTGGTCCCTGGAAAGCAGAGCCTGAGACAGGGTTGGGGTGCTGGTGTCTGTCCAGGAGCAGGGAAGGGGAATTATGGAGGTCACTGTTTCAGGCACCAAGGTGCCAGGTCCACTGGGCCCTGAGAAGTATGTGGGATGCAGCCCAGCAGTGCTGCAGGAACGTGGAGGTAGGGTGTTCATCCATGGGGTTCTGCCACCCTGACCAAGGGGCCCCAGGGGCATTAGGTCCCCAATGTTGGGCTGAGTTTGCCTGCAGGCCAGCGGGCTCCTGTGCCAGGGATGTCCCAGGGCAGAAAGCAGCGGTGCACAGTGGCCTTAGGCCAGTGGGTCAGTGGAGGTGTGAGCTCACCCTGGGCTGGAACCCACAAGGATGAGGCAGGAGGGCCACCCCTCGCCTCCAGAGGGTGTGATCCATGGGTGGGGGACTTGTTTACATGGCCTCCCTGGCTTGCACTGAGTGGGACTCATAAGGTTTGAGTGCCAAGAGCTGAGGTTGGGTGGAGGCAGCCTCGGGGCTGCTGGGTGGCCTCAGGGGATGGGTGAGTGGGTGACCCCTGAGTGTTCTTCCAGCTGTTTGCCAGGCTCCAGGCGTGGCCCGACCTCAGAGCCCCAAGCAGGGCAGACATGGTCCTTGCTATTGTGTGGTTAACAGACGCTGAACAGACAAACCCACACCTGCTCACGTGGGGAACACAGTGCCGCATGAGAAGAAATTGGCCTGGCCAGGGAGGATTCCTGAAGGATGAGTAGGAGCTGGCTGGACGAGGAGAGAATATCAGCCAGAGGGAACAGCACGGGCAAAGGCCCTAAGGCAGCGAACAGAGACCCAGGCAGTCTAAGCTCCGTGTGCAGAGATCATGGCGGGCAGGAGGGAGGCATCAGCATGTTGGTTTTGACCAGGAGTGAACATGTGAGCATGTTGGTGGGAGCTATGTCCCAGGAGCCTGGGAAGAGCCCAGAACCCATGGGCGTGTCTGGACACAGCAGTGCCTTTCAGCCAAGGCTCCGTATCCCCTCGGCTACTTGTAAAACACCAGTGCCAGGGACCAGACAGGTGAAATCCACATTGCAGCTGTGCTCTTGGCACTGGCTGTATGTGTTTTACATTTAGAATTGTTATCACAATGTGGCATGTTGCACATAAAGTACATAGATCGTAAGTGTGTGTGCTCCCACATAATGTGGTCAACCCCCCACTTGGAGACCCCCTTTTTGACCTTTTCTGCCCCCACCCAAATCACCATTCTGCCTTTTATCACCACAGAGCTGGGGTTCTCCATGGGGTGACTGTGCCCCCGGGGGACATTTGGCCATGTCTGCAGACAGTTTGGGTGTTGCAACTAGGCGGGGGGAGGCTGCTGCACGACACCCTCCAACACACAGGGCAGCCCCACCCCAGGAATCATCCCATCCCAAACGTCAATAACACCAAGGCTGAGAAACCCTGGTCTAGCGTTGTCTTGGAACTTGAACTTGACATCAATGGAAACATTCTCTCGAGTCTGGCTTCTTTTGCTCAACATTGTCTCTGCGAGATGCTCCCTAGTTGAGGTGTGTAGTGTCTTCGTTCTTTTTCAGAGCTGTGTGATATTCCATGTTACAGTATCCTGCAATTTACTTGTGCCTCCTACTCTTGGAGGACACGTGGGTTGTTTCCCATCCTTCAAATTGTCCCAGGTGAGTCTCACGTGTGGCTGGCAGAGTCCCGCTGAGCAAGACCTCCTGTCTTCCAGTGTCACGAAGCTGCTGTCTCTGTCTACTGCAGCATGTGCCACCAGAGCCTCTCCCGCTGGACCCTGGTCTCGGTGCTCTCCTTGCTGGCCTGCTGCCTCATCTACTCGCTGACAGGTAAGGCCCTTCCTGGGGCCCCTGGAGGTGGGTAGGGAATGGCCGTAGAGACAGGAATAACCACGAGTGTTTCCAGAGAGCTTACCACGTGCTGGGTACAATGCTATGCGATTTGAGTGCCTTAACTCAAACAATCCTTAGCACCCCGTAGGAAAAGGCCCCATCTCATAGACAAGGAGACTGAGGCTCAGAGGGCTCCCAGGGCTTGTCCAAGGTCTTAACTAGACATGCAAACCTGAGACTCAAACTCTGGCCTGGCTGTCTCTAAAGCCCCTGCTCTTACACACTGCACCTTCCTCCCCCGCTGTTCGACAGACAGCAATAATGATAGTCATACAGTTTTATGTCTGGGTAGTAGTTTATAAAATGCTCATGGACGTGATGAATTTAGGTGCTCACAGCTTTGTGTGGTAGGCAGAGGGTCTTCACAGGTGATGAATATGTGGCTCAGAGAGGGGCTGTGACATGCCCCAAATCACACAGGACATCCAAGGCACAGACCCAGGTCTCGGAGGCCAGCCATTTTGCTCTAGTCTTTCTTTTATCCAGCACTGGGTCTCTGATTTAGGAAGCTCTTGGTCTGCAGTGAATCTGTCGGGCAGCCTCAGACTCCCCGTGTGCTATGGTTTGAATGTTTGTCCCCTTCAAACTCATGTTGAAATGTAATCCCCAACATGGCAATATTGAGAGGTGGGGCCTTTAAGAGCGGATTTGGTCATAAGGCCTCTGCCCTCATAAATGGATTAATCCATTCATGGATAAATGGATTAATGGGTCATCATGGAAGTGGGACTGGTGGCTTTATAAAAGGAGGAAGAAAGATCTGAGCTAACACACTTAGTGCCCTTGCCATGTGATGCCCTGCCTTGGGGCTCTGCAGAGAGTCCCTGCCAGCAAGAAGGCCCTCACCAGGTGTAGCCCCTTGACCTGGGACTTCTCAATGTCCAGAACTGTAAAAAAAAAAAATAAATAAATAAATTCCTTTTCTTTATAAATTACCCAGTTTCAGGTATTCTGTTATAAGCAACAAAAATGGACTAAGATAGGACATTGGTATCGAGAGTGGGGTGTTGCTGGTAACAACTACCTGAAAATGTGGAAGTGGCTTTGGAACTGGGAACTGGGCAGAGGCTGGAAGAATTTGGGAGAGCAGGGTGGAAAAAGCCTAGATTCTGGTGCAGGCTCAGAAGACAAGAAGACTAGGGAAAGTTTGGGACTCCTTAGAGATTGGTTAAGTGGTCACGGCCAGAGTGCAGATAAAAATATGAACAGTGAAGGCCATTCTGACAAAGTTTCAGGTGGACTGAGGAACAAGGTATTGGAGACTGGAGTAAAGGCCATGCTTGTTATAAACTGGCAAAGAACTTGGCTGAACTGTGTCCATGCCCGAGGGCTTTGGGGAAGGCTGAACTTGAGAGTGATGAACTAGGGTATCTGGTGGGAGAAATACTCAAGCAGAAAAGCATTCAGGCTGCTGCAAGTCTACTTTTAACTGCTAACATTAAGCTGCAAGAGAGAAATAATGAATTGAAGACAGAGTTTATGATTGAAGTTCTAGAAAATGCTCAGCTTGGCCAAATAGTGAAAAGCATGCTAGGGAGAGGAAACCAAGGCTGTGGCCCAGCAACCTTTTTCTAAGGAGATTAGCATGCAGAGAAGTGATGATCCAGAGAAGGAAGGAAGACCCTGAAGGCGTTTCCGAGATCTTAGAAGCTGCCCCTCCCATTGCAGGCCCAGAGGCCTCAGAGGGCAGAGTAGTTTTGGGGGCCGGAGCTGGGGTGCCCTCCACAGGCTTGCTGCCTGGGGCCCCCTCGGGTCTGTGCTCCCGCAGTCCAGTGCAGCAGTCCTTGTTGCCCCTGCCATAGCTCAAGTGGCCCAGGGTGGGGCTCATGCTGCAGCCCCGGAAGGTACAAGTTATAAACCTTGGTGGCATCCACATGGTGTTAATTCTGCAGGCTTGCAGAAAGCAAGAGCTACAGAAGCTCAGCAGCCTCCACCCAGATTTCAAAGGATGTCCTTGGATGACCTTGGACGTCTCAGTCTCCAGAACTGTAATAAGTAAATTCCTTTTCTTTATAAATTACCCAGTTTCAGGTATTCTGAATTATAAGCAACAGAAAACAGACTAAGACACTTTGATGACCCAAGACACTTGCTGGGTCACCTTTCTCTAGCAGGAGAGGTCCTGCCAGTCTGTAGCCCTTGGGTTGGAGGGCCATGACTCAGCAATGGCGTGTCACCTCCAGAACAGCCCCCCTACCAGGGCCAGCAGGTTCCTGGGATCTCTCAGAAGGACTCGGAGAGAAGCCTAAAGGGCCACAACTCTTGGCCAGAGGCAGGGTGACAGCATCGTGTCAGGGTGAGGGGACTGGCGCTCTGGTCCTGGTTCTGCCATAACTAGCTGTGTGATTCTGGGCCATCATTGACACCCTGGGACTTGGTTTTCCCCACCTGAAAAATGGGTGCATGGGCAGATGCTTGCTTTAGCTGTTATAGGAGTGAGGTGGACGGGGCACGGGGGGTAAGTTTGTATTTTTCAAAGGGCTTTCTGCTCCCAGTCAACACACCCTCTGTGAAGAGGCTCCTTGCACCAGCCTTGCCAGTGATTTCAAAGAAGTGTAAGTGGCAGATTTGTCTGCAGGAATTTTGAGCTAAGGGACAGAGTCACGTGTAGGCTTAGGACAGGAAACCCTTGGGATAACCCTTCCAGAACCTTCTGTCAGCTCCTCAGGAAAACCTTAGGTGGGGGTAAAGCCCGTCCCTATGTTGGGGGAGGGTGTAGCATTTTTCTAATCCATCCTCTCCCCCCTCCAGGGGCTTACGGCTTCCTGACCTTCGGGACAGAGGTCTCTGCTGATGTCTTGATGTCCTACCCAGGCAACGATGTGGTCATTGTCATCGCCCGGGTCCTCTTTGCTGTCTCTGTCATAACTGTCTACCCCATCGTGCTCTTCCTGGGGAGGTGAGGCCCAGCTTGTTGGGGGCACATTTCAGCACGGCTCACTGATGTGTTGTGAGTTAGCGTGTGACAGGCACATGCTGGTGGACGTCACGGGACTCTGCATCATCTCTGTTGTATAGAGGAAGAATGGGCACAGAGAATTTAGGTCGTTTGTCCAAAGTCACTCAGAGTGTTACTGGAGCCCATGCCCCAACCCCCCGCCCTGTTGGATGCCTGCTGATGGCAGAACCCCTGAGGGTGGGCAAGGTCCCCTGGGGAATGGACACCTGGGTGCGGAACAGGAGCCCTGCTGGGGGTGGGGGTCACCCAGAGCCAGCAGGTACGGGCTGGAGCCCCTGGGGACAGGTGCGTGTCTGGTGGGCGTGGCCTCCAGGTCGGTGATGCAGGACTTCTGGAGGAGGAGCTGCTGGGGTTCGTGGGGGCCCAGGGTGCTGGCCGACCCCTCAGGGCCTTGGGTCCGGATGCCACTGACAGTCCTGTGGGTCACTGTGACACTCGCCACGGCTCTGTTTGTGCCCGACCTCAGCGAGATTGTCAGCATCATCGGTGGCCTCAGCTCCTTCTTCATCTTCATCTTCCCAGGTGAGCCCCCTGCTTTCCGGGCCTCCTGCCTGCCCCTCCTTCCCCTCTCTTCCCCTCTCATGCACGTGGGGACTCCTGCATTGGAGGTCAAGGTTCTGGAACGTGGGAGCCCTACGTGGGTAGGATTAGGGCCCCATGAAGGTGCCCTGGTGGCTGAGCCAGGCATGAGATTGGGGCTGTAGGTACCTTTCCTCCCTCTTGAAGCTTCTCACAGCCCTTGATAGGCATCCTCGACGGTGGTACCTTTGTCATCCCGTTGCACGGATGAGAAGACCGAGGCCCAGAGACCCCTGGGTGGCACAGTTAGTGTGCAGCAGGGCTAGGAGTCAACTCCACACTTCATGCCCCCTACAGCTGCTGCCTTCTGCTGTAAGATACTGTTTTATTTTTTAACAAATTTCGAGAATGTGAAAGTCACATGGCTCAAGATGCAAAAGGCACGCTGGGGAAGTCCCCCTCCCATCCTGTCTCCAGGTGCTGGAGGCAAACAGCCTTTCTACCCTGGATGGTTTCCTGTGACGCCTTCCCACTGTCAGTGAGCAGTGGTGAGAAGTTCTCACTGAAACAGCCCAGGCGTTAGCCCGGACTGGAAGCCAGCAAGGCCAAGGCTGGAGGGTGCTTCAGAGGCAGGAGGAGCTTGCAGGAACCCATTGGTGCCCAGAACAGAGACCCCAGACCTTCATGGGTGGAGTGTTCCAGGCTCCACGCACAGTAGGTGCTTGGCACATGGTAGGTTCTCAGCACACGGTGGGGCCATGGCACATGGTAGTTTCCTTCAACGCATGCTCCATGAGTGGACCCGTGATTCTGCTGTGAGAGGAACCATGTCCAACAGACATTGAACTTGGGGACCCTTGGCCAGGTGTCCTCGACACCCCAACCCAGTCCCATATCAAACAGGCGAGAAGTGGATGCCTGGTGGTGAAACGTGCAGAAAGGACGCGTAGACGCTCTTGAAAGTTCTCCCAAACTCAAACGGGGCAATGAATCATTACTCAGGGCCCAGGGAAGGGGGCGGTGACAACTTCAGCAACAGCCTGGAACAAAATGGAGGAATTGAGGACCACAAAGAAACTTCAGTTATCAAAGAGACTAACTGATTTGTGTGGGACGTGATCAGTAGGTTCTGGGTGGGTGAGTTAAGGATCAGGGTTGTCTTTGATGTGGCGACTTGAGAGTGTGACCTACCGGTAAGGATGGAGCCCTGTAAGATGGGGCTCCACTATGATTAGCGGGGCGGGGCAGGGCGGGGGCGGCCCTCTGCTGCGCCCTGGCTCTGGAGGGGTGTCCAGCGGTGCGGGGCGGGGTGGGCACATGGCTCCTCCCCGGGCTCCTCGTATGGGCTGCAGGATCCGTGTCTGGGGCCGTGTCCTGGGTGCCTTTTAGGTGCAGCTATTTCCTGCCCTGGAAAGCACTGGCCAGGACAGGTTTGGGACGGAGAGGATTCTGTGGGAGCTTGAGGCAGGGCTGCCTGGCTTTGAATCCCCTCAGAACTATTTTAAAAAGGAGGGAAAGAAAGAGAGGAAACTAAAACAGTGGCAGCTGCGAGCTGCTGAGCGCTTCCCAGGCGCCGGCACCGATCCTCACGTCTCCTCGCAGACCCTGGCGCCCGGGAGGCCGAGGCGCGGAGAGACCACGTTGTTGCCATACCTCTGGCCAAGTCGTAGGGAGATGTTGAGCTGGGACTCCAGCCCCGGTCCTTCTGGCTCCAAAGTCTCACCCAGCGCACTGTGTTGGCTCTCCGGGGGGCCACCTTTGGGCAGAGCCTTGCTGGCCTCCTGGGTCCCTGGGGACTGCTCTCTGGAGCTCTCGTTGCTTTGGGTTTGATGAGGAAGAGCTGGGGGTGACCCTGTGTCTCCTTTGCAGGTCTGTGCCTCATCTGTGCAATGGGCGTCCAGCCCATAGGACCAAGAGCCAAGTAAGTGTCCCCAAGATGAGGGTGGCAACTTGGGTGTGCCCAGGGGCTGGGGTCAGAGTGCTCCAGGGGACCGTGGAGGAGATCCTGTTGCCCTTCCTCCTCATCCTATAGATAAGAAACCCTCAGGCCCCGGGGAGGGGTCTTATCCCATGGTATGAGGGTGTCTGAGCCAGGACAGGAGCCCAGGCCAGTGACACCTGGTCTGGCGACAGCCTTCCCTTCCACTCTGAGGGTCTGTGGTTGGAACTTCATGTGGGTTTGGGGTCTTCCCAGCCTTTGGAGGCCCTAGTGGTGCATCCTCAGCCTCCCTTCCTACCTGGCTCAGACTCACAGCATGATCAAGGTACAGGCTGGTACTGAGTAACAGAGCCCCTGTCCCAGGCCAGATGCCAGGGCAGCATGTCCCACTGTCACAGCAGCAGGTCCTTGTTGGATGGCTTCTCTGCGCCAGACCCTATGCTAGGCCCCTTCACACACTCACCTCCCGGCTATATCGGGATGTCACCATCCTACAGACAAGGGGGGGGCGGGTCAGGAGCTAGTAAGGACGGAGCTGGACGCAACCCACGCCCACGGGACCCGAGGTGCCCCTTGCTTACCCAGCTCCCCAGCACACACTGCTGGTGAGGTGAGGGAATTTGGATCACCCTGTTTTTTGGCGAACATTTATCAGAGTGCCACTTCCTCTGGGCCAGCCTGTCTGGCAACCTGCCAAGCAGCCCTTTCCCTGGAGCATTCTTTGGAGTCTTCCTGCTTTTGTTTTGTCCTTTGGTCCAAGTTCACAACAGCTTTTACTGATGAGCTTTCGAGATGTTTTTCTTTCTAGAAGTGCTTTAGTCCTCCTTATCTGCCAAGGCTGCCTGCGGAGCACGGCGGCCCAGGGCATGCTGGCCTCGTGTCCCCTTCAGATGAATGGATGTTTATGGCTCTGAGGCCGAGATGCTGCTTGGTTAGAAATGCTCCTTCCATGACAACTGATCCTTCTGGCCTTTGTGAACGGGGCCAGAAATCTCCCTGGCGGCCCTGGTGTCTTGCGGGAATCTTATTATTGCTCTTGCCTCGTTGTCTGCGCCCGTCTCTGGTTACATCAGGAAGCTCACAAATGTGGCCCTGGTGGCCGCCAGCCCCGGCCACCTTTGCCTCCTCCGTCCTGGTCCCCCAGCCACCGCCGTCCCTGTGGTGTGTGACCCGGAGCTTCCGTCTCCTCCCTCGCTTTCAGGAGGCTTCCAGACACTGAGGAGCAGGAAGGCGGGGACTTTGACACTGCGCCTCCCCCCATTTCTTTCTCTTTGATCAGATATCGGGGAAGGATGAGGTTAGGAAGTAACAGGAATGAGAGGGCTTTTGGAAACTGCCTGGCCACTTTATTTCCCAAGGTCTCAGAAGCCCACCCCTGCGGGTACAGGAGAATACTCTGTTTTCCAAATTGGTGACTCTACTGGGCTTCAAATACATTTTCTACATGCGCTTGCCTTATTTGTACAAAAATCCAGAAAAGCTCGAGCTGACGTGGATTTTTTTGGCTCGGCAGGTGCTGCTTGGAGGTCTGGGGAGTGGTCTCTGTGCTGGTCGGCACCTTCATCTTCGGGCAGAGCACGGTGGCCGCAGTCTTGGAGCTGTTCTGATGGGCACCCTCACTGGGGCAGGAAGGGGGCCTCCACGGGCAGACCCCTGCCGTGTCCAGCCGTGAGACTGGTGCAATTTCTTGTCATCATAAAGATGCTGGAGAAACAGATGCCTGCTGCCTTCTCAGGCTGCTCATTTGGGCTCAGCTGGTTCAAAGGGTTTCTGGTGCAAAACGAGGGAGGGGAGTATCCCTTCCTGCGTCTCCCGGCTTCTGGTGGTTGCCAGATATGCTTGGTACCCTTGACATGTGGCTGCATCACTCTAATCTCTGCTTTTGTCTTCATGTGACCATTTCCCCATGTGTCTCTGTGCCCAAATTTCCCTCCTCTTATAAGGATACCAGTTGTTAAACTAGCCCCCCACCCAATTTAGCATGATCTCATCTTAACTTGATTGCCTCTCATCTTAATTACTTAATTAGGATCTACAAAGATGCAATTTCCAAATACAGTCACATCCACAGGTTCTGGGGGTTCAACTTCGAATCTTTCTCAGGGATAAAATTCACCCTGTCAAAGGGAGGCAGGAGCTGAAGCCCACAGAACTCTGCTTTGGGGGTGTCAGGATCAAAGATGGTAGGTGAGGGTCACGTGTGGTGGATGAGCTCAGAAGGAGACTTAAGGAGGCCTCAGTTGGGGACGGCCGGGGCACGGGAAATGCCATAATCCTACCCTTCACCACAAGATGCCCAACGGACGTGTGCTCAGAGCAGGTCACACAGCCACGCATTCGGCCCACACTCCAGTGATGGGGGGAACCCCAAGGAGAGTCCTCTTACCCTTCCACTAGGGGAACCCCAAGAGCCAGGAAGCCAAGTGACTCTGTGGTTCCCACCTGAGCCCACCCAATTCTGGGGCAAGGAGTCACACATGCAGAGGGTGAGGGGGGATGAAAGGTCTGCCCCAGGGCCTGGGTGAGGGGAGGGGAGGCAGATAGGGACCCAGCTGCTCCTGGGACCAGGTGCTCCCCGGCATTCACCCTGCATGGGGCCCAGGAGACATCCTGGATGTTGCTGAATTCAGCAATATCCTCTTTCTTGGGCCGTCCTACTAGAAGCCAGCAGTGCCAGAGCCAGGACAGGGAGGGACTGACATTCGAGGACACCTTCCTGGGAGTAGGCAGCAGGCCAGGCTTTTCCTATTTGTCATGTAGCATGACACGTATGTGACCGTGAGAGGTTGGCAGTAATGGGCCCATTTTTTGTTTTTTTCAGCCTGTCCAGATGCATGAGTTTAAAAAATAGAGATATAATTCATATACCATAAAAATTCACCCCTTTAAAGTATACAATTCAGCAGGTTTTAGTATATTCAGAGAGTGCAGCCACCACTGCTACTTCCAGTACATTTTCATCAGCCCATAAGGAAACCCGGTACCCATTAGCAGTCCCTCCCCACCTCTCCCTCTGGCCCGGGCACCGTGAGTCCACCACTCCCAGCCTCTGTGGGTTTGTCTGTTTGGACATTCCCTGTGAACAGGTCCCTACGACATGTGTGCCTTTGTGTCTGGCTCCATGACTTAGCATAATGTTTTAGACGTGTCCATTTTACAGGTAAAGCAGCTGATGCTTGGAAAAGTCAAGGTCGCCTGTCCTGTGAGGTGGTACAGAGCTGGGATTGGAACCAATTTGGGGTTAAGTTCTAACGTCTGTTCCTTTCCACTCTGTACCATGCTGGGGAGGGGCCATGGTGGTGGAGCAGGATGGGGCCCTCTGCCGGCCTGCACCCTGGCCCCTGGGGGGGGACAGTGTGGCTGCAGGTGTATGATCTTACTCTGTGAGGAGACCCAGGACCCTTCTCCAAGTCCTCTCTGACCAGCCCCACCATAGCCTGCCACACCTGACCGTCAGGGGCCACAGTGTCCTCTCAGGCAAGGTACCTGGGAACAAGGACTTGTGCCTGGGCAGGTTGCTTTAATGGGTATTATCACCTGGAGGGGCAGTGAGGCTGAATAGTCATTCATTTATTATTTATACCCGTCTGCTTCCTAAACGGCTTTGAGGCCCTGGCCAGGAAGGCTGGGGCTGTGATAGGGTAATTTATGGAAAATCCTAGAATATCAAAGCGTGATGGGTGTGAGGGGCATGCCAGAAGAGGAGGCTGTGTGTGAGCTGGCTTTGGAGTTGGACTATTGGTTTTGAACACTGGCTCTGCCATTTGCTATCTTAAAGCCTTGGGAGATTTAAGAACCTTTCCTAAGAATCAGTTTCCCTATCAGTAAAATAGAGCAGGCTTGTTGTATATGATGCAGATTTATTGTGAAGATTAAAGGTGATGATATAGCTGCAGCAGCTGGTGGGGTGCCTCTCACACGATGGGGACCCAAGCAACGGTAGCTTTATTTTCAGAAAACCTAGGTTGAGGTTGGTAGGAGTACCTGCGCTACCTGGCAGCCAAGGCAAAAGGGGAACTATGAGGATGCGGGGCTCGCCTAAAACAGGAAAGCACACCAGGAGGGAAGTGGACTGGCACTAAATGCATAGAAGAGGTGAGGGTGGGGCTCTTTAAGGGGAGACAATGTCACCACTGGGGACAAAGGTTTCCATCTCGATTTGGTGACAGGTACCAACATGATCCTCACATGACTGGCTGCACATTAACTGTCATAATGCAAGGACATAGTCTCATGCAGTCAGAGAAACAGACCGGATGCTGCCCTCTGACGTCTGACCTAACAGAGGAAGGTATGAACTGCCTTGTGTGTTGTCCTGCTCAAGTACTCAGCAGCTGCCTCACGTGTTTGACAGCAGCTGATGACGGAAGGGCTGGTGTCCTCAAGGGCAGGGTGGTGTGGTGTAGGGTTCCAGCACGGGCTGCAGGTCTGGAAGGCCTGAGGCGACTCTGCCTGCCACTTACCAGCTGTGTGGCCTTGGCCAAACCATCCCTCTCTGAAAAGTCCTTGTCCTCGGGGGCTAACACAGGAAAACTTCCCTCAGTGCCATTCTGTCTCAGCGTCCTTCCTCCAGCCCTGGGTCTGTCCTCCTCGTCCTCCTCTGAGACCGAAGCTACAGACAGCCCCTCCCTCTGAGGACAGCCATGGGGCTGAGCTGTGGCTCTCTTGCAAAGTCCCTGGCACGGAGCCCGGCCTGTCACAAGCTCCCAGGCGATGGTGACAACTGTGTGTGAGTGTAGGGACCCGTCTCAAGTAACTGCTTCAAACATGGCCAAGTGACACTTTGTAGTGCAAATGACTTGCGTCCCTGCTCTGAGCACCACAGGCTGCAGGGGCTCTGAGCGCCCTGGGGAGGCCCCTTTCTATCGGCTCAGGGGTCCCAGCCCAGGGTGCTGCTGGCCCTGAGCGCCTCAGGCGGGGCTGCCCAGCTCCAGCACGGGATAGCCTCTGCATGCCCCCCGTGGGTGGTCTGGGTTTGAACAGGGCCTGGCAAGGATGTGGATCTGCCAACTGAATGCAGGTGGTGAACAGTTTGCAAAGGTGAGTTGACTGGAATTCCTAAAAATTGAGGTGAAATTCATATAAAAGTAACCATTTTAAGGTATACAATTCAGTGGCATTTAGTATATTCACAATGTTGTGCCATCACCTCTACCTAGTTCCAAAACATGCCCATCACCCCAGAGGAAACCCCATACCCATTAACTGTCACTCCCCATTTCCGCCCCTGGCAACCACCAGTCTACTTTCTGTCTCTGTGAATGTGCTCATTCCGGACACTTCATGCGAGGGGACTCATAACGCGTGGTCCCTTTGTATCTGGCTGCTTTCACTGAACGTCGTGTCTCCAGGGTTCTTCCTTGTCGTGTATGTCAGTGCTTCCTTCCATTTTATGGCTGAACAACATTCCATGGCATGGACAGGCCACATTTTGTTTATCTGGTCATCGGTAGGTGGATATCTGGGCTGTTTCCGCCTTTTGGCCTTGGGGAATGTTGCTGTTATGAATACTTGTGCAAAATTACTTGTTTGAATGCCATTTTAAATTCTTTTGGGTAGAGTATCTACCCAGAAGTGGAATTGCTGGGGTCACATGGTAATTCTATCTTTAACTTTTTGAGGAACCTGATTGGTTCCCTCCCCACAAGTTGACACAGTGCAGCGCAGTGGTTGGGCACAGGACTGGGGCGTGTAGCTCTGGGTTTGAACCTAACCTGAGCCACTTACTTGCTGTGTGACCCCTGGTGAGTTACTTACCCTCTCTGTGTCTCCATTTCCGCACCTGCCGAGCATAGGACAGCACAGTGAGCACTGAGGGAGGTGGTGCCTGCCAAGTGCTCGACTCCATGCCTGGCTCTGGAGTAGAAATTAAGTGGAAGCTCTAACCCCTTTTAGGGTTGAAATTTGTTCTCTGAACCCATTCCCACCCACTTGGGTTCTGAGGAGGCTCCGAAGGCTCCAGGCGCTCGTGGGCTGTGATCAGCAGAGATGCCACAATGCAGGGAGAGTGCGGGCAAGCGGGCATGAGGTGTAGAAGGCATTGCAACCTGCTCGGCTAAACAGGGTTCCTCAGTTGGACCCCAGAGAGCCTCAGCCCCCTGAGAATATTGTTCTTAAAATAGCTGAGCTGGGTCAGGCACAGTGGCTTACGCCTGTCATCCTAGCACTCTGGGAGGCCAAGGCGGGAGGACCCCTTGAGCTCAGGAGTCGGAGAGCAGCCTGAGCAAGAGCGAGACCCCATCTCTACTAGAAATAGAAAAATCAGCCAGGTGTCATGACGCACACCTGTAGTCCCAGCTACTCGGGAGGCTGAGGCAGGAGGATCGCTTGAGCCCAGGAGTTTGAGGCTGCAGTGAGCTATGATGATGCCACTGTATTCTACCCAGGGTGACACAGGAGATTCTGTCTCCAGAAAAAAAAAAAACACCAGCCTCGGGGCAGCTCTCATGGTTGCTGACCATGCCAGCAGGAGCCATTATGAAGCCCCTGATCCTTCAAGATAGGGGTCTTCTCCCCACTTTACAGATGAGAAGACACAGGCTCTGAAAGGCTGGTGCCAGGACATCCAGCTTGGAGACGTAGCCTCATCCCACTCTTCCTACGGGCTCACATTGCGTTCTGGTCTCGCATGAGCATGAGCGGCTGGCATCAAACTCTGCAAGGAAGTGGCAGGACCCACAGCAGGAGGGTGGACCTGCCATGGGAGCAGGGGCTTCAAGGCTCGAGGTAGCCAGGACAGCGTGGGCAGGGACCTAGCTGAGTGGCGATGACAGTAACTGTGTTCCACTGGCTGCTCCAGGCTCTGACAGGCTTGGTGCAGGAGGTGGAAAGATGCACGGCTGGGTCCTGCCCCCCCCCGGGGCTCCCACTGTGCCCCGGGCCTCTCTCTGAGCCAGACCAGCACTGTGCCTTCTGTCCTCCCCTCCCCTCCCCAGCATCGGCTGCTCCTGGTAGCCAGGGCCCCCCCCCCCCACTCCCACCTGTGATTGTCCCGGCTTAGGAACGTGACCCACTGCCCTCTCCTTTTCCTCTGAACTTGTGTGTGTGTGAGAGAAATAGAAGAGAATTTACGAAGCTTCCAGAATAGCACTTACAACAGTATTTCAAGTTCAGAGTTTTGGTGTGTCTCCTGTCTTGTTGGAATAGCTAATTTACAGGTGTGCAGTGAGGGGTTAAATGTGCCCACAGAGAAGACTGGCCTTTGCTCTGGGAGGTCACCTCTAGGCCCTTGGAATGTCCCGCCTGCTAAGAGCGTCTATGTTTACATGGGACCCCACTGTGTATCGTGCTAATGATGTAATTTACGGTAGGTCCTTGAGCCCTGAGCTACCTGGAGGGGCCAGAGGCTCAGGCAGCCCACGTGGGTGTCAGCCATGGCTGTGTGACTGAGCCCCACAAAGACTTTGGAGCCTGACGCTCGGGGAGCTTCCCTGGCTGGCACTACTCCTGCGTGTTGTCACATATTGTTGCTGGGAGAATTAAGTGCTGTCAGCGTGACTTTACTGGCAGCTCTGTACCTGGTCTCCCCTTGGCAATTGTACTTTGTATGAATTTGCTGTCATCAACTGTAACTGCAACTATTACTGTTTTGCTGGGCCCTTCTAGGGAATTACTGAACCCAAGGGTGGTCTTGGAGACCCCTGAACTTGGCAACAGGCATCAGCCTGTGCGTCAGAATACCTGCCCCACAGCCTTGTCACCCTCATCTTACAGAGAAGAAAACCGAGGCTTGGGGGACTTGGTTAGGGTTCACAGCAAATGAGGGGCTGTCTGGATGGATGCTGCCCAGGGCCCCGCCCACCCTGACAGCTGGAATCTGCTAGAATATGGGAAACAAATAGTACACAGATGTTCCCAACCAGAGTTTATTTAGCGCCTGTGCCCACCGGAGGCTGGCTGCCTGTGGTGGCGCTGGTTACGTGGGCTCTACCGATGCACACGCAGAATCGGCCTAGGTTGGGCACTACCGGGTCACGGCTCCTACCAGGTAGAGAAATGTCAACAACAGGGGGAGAGAGGTGGCCTCAGCCGTTAGAATATGAAGGAGGTGGGCTGGGCGTGAAGGGCCACTCGCTGGGGGGAGGGCATCCTCCTTCACTTCGTCCAGCAGGGAAATACCTTCGTGTTGAGAAGTACAGTGGAAAGACAGCTCGAGTACCAAAGTTTCTAGAAAAGAAGGGGATGTCCTTCAGAAGAAGAGGGGCGGGCCCAGCCGCAGGCCTCAGGGAGGTGGTCAGTCTCGGCCCACTGTGCACCACGCGGCTGCAGGGAGCAGAAGGGAAAAGATGTCAGAGGGCAGGCTGCCCCTGTGCACGACAGAGGGAGCTGCACGGCTGAGTAGGCTTCGGGCCTCTGTGTGTGATGCAAATGTGGTTGCTACGAATGTAAAGTCAGTCTGGTTGTGAATGGGGGTGGGGGACCCACAGAGGGGTCTCTTGGGGCCTGCTTGGGATTGGGGGCACCTTGCTTTCTCCCAGGTCTCTGTTGTTCCATGGCTGAAGGGCCACCTTAGGGCTCTGGCCCCAGCCTTGGAGCTCTTCCTATCCCTGGGACCTTCCTGCACACCTGGCATCGATGTCAGGAGCTCAGGTCTGGCCTGATCTCTGCCAGCTACTCAAGCAGAAGGGTCACTGGGAGACTTGGGCCCTGTCCTCTGGAGCTGCTACTGCCCTTTGGCTCCTGCCAAAACCAGAGATCTACATACCCCCCAGTTCCAGGCCCTCACCCCCTGCCTCTACCTGGCACCGAGATCCTGGAGAGGGCCTCAGGCTGGCTCAGTGTGTCCACTTTGACATGCCGGAACGCCTTGCACACGGGGCTCTGCAGGTGCCTGCAACCCAGGGGGATGCGGGTGAATTGTGGGGCTGGGGGTTCCAGGAGAAGAGCTCTTGGTGTGGGTCTAATTCTAATTCTAGCTCTGCCTAGGTGGGGAGCTTAACACAAGGTCTCTGAGCCTTTGTGGGAAGGGGAGGCTGTAGTCTCCAGGGAGAACAGCCTGTTCCTTTCTTCCCAGTGAGTGTCTGCAAAGCAAGGACTCTGATCTGAGGCCAGGCCGGACACGCCCTGGTGGGTGTGCCTGCCCTGGGAACAAGAACAGGCCTCAGTACGTGGGATTTCGGCTTCCGATTTACCCCAGGAGTTGGGGGGTGCAACTGTCATCTGTCTTGGACAGATGATAACACTGAAGCCTCAAGGGGCTTCAAGTCCCTTGTTTCCAAGAGTCAGTGAAGTGTGGACAGGGAGAAGACCTCGAGTTCTTCCCTGGGGCCACCCACTCCTCACAGCAGCCCCAGCCTGTCAGCAAACCATGAGTGTTCTGCAGGGGGTGGGGACGGAGCTGATGTTCCTGCAAGCCTGTGAGATCTGGAGGGACAGGGTGGTATCCAGCAAATGAGAAACGCTCAGGACCTTTGTGGGATTGCCCTGCATGTGCTCTGAGTAGGTGACAGAGCCCTAGCTTGAGCCCTGTGGTGGCCGCCAGAGTTGACTTCCTAACCTCCCCACTGTCTGCCTCCACAGTAAGCTCCCGGTACCTCAGCTGTTCGCAAGGTTAACAGATCAGCCACTGATCATGTGCGTACTGAGTTATCTTCTCCACAAGACAGTAAATAAGGCAGAGCCTTGGCCCTCAGTGGTAGGCCAAGGAGGACACAGTGCTTTAGGGGCACAGAAGAGGGAGCTCTGGGGAAATCAGGAGGGCTTCCTGTAGGAGGATTTGGAGGAAGGGACTTTAACCCTTAGAACAGCAGTTTTCACACACAAGTGTGCCACAGCCTTGGTGTCAAATCCTGAGACTTGCTGGGGGTCTCACTGCCCTGAGAAGCCTGCCTCCACCTGCACTGTGTGTGCACATCACGCAGAGCATTCTTGGAGGTGGCTGGACCCATTACACTCCCCTCCAAGGACACTGTGTCAAAGGAAGGGGCTACCTGCCTGCAGCCCCACCACCTAAGCAACAGCCACGGGGCTGGTGCATGGGGACAGGGCTCTGCTCACCTCTTCCACTCTTCCTCTGTCTCCCAGAACTCGTAGATGACGAAGGTGAAGCCGTCTGGCAGCCTCATGGCGGCAATGCTGCAAGTGGGGAGAGGCAGGGAAACTGTGGACTAATGCGGGGCCACCCAAGTCCCTGCTCCCTCGAGGGGGCCTCTGCACTGCAGCCGTACCCCACGGCCCCCGAACGAGCCTTATCAGGGCAACCCCAGAGCCAGGCTGAGATAACCTCAGACTCTAGAAGCCTGACCCAGGCAGAAGCTGGGGCCAGCAGCTGGGCCCCCGTGGTGGCCTCTGCTTTTCTCAGCAGAATGACTCAGAGCCTGTCTGGGTCAGCACCGTGGCCCCAGCACCTAGAGTAAGGCCTGGCCCTGTGGCGCAGCCAGTTGCTAGCTTGCTGGTGAAGGAAATTATAATGACATGTAACGCTAAAAGCCTTTGCAACATTTAAAAAATACTACTTTTAAGACTCAAGGCAGCATCTTTTCCGGCCAAGCTCTTCATAATCATGCTGTCACTTAATCCTGGAAACAATCCCGTTGAGCGTCCCGGCCTGACAGGGGCCTTGCCCTGGCAGCTACATCCCACGTCACTCCCATGTGACAAAGGGCATGCCACTCACCTTGTGTCAAGTGGGGCAGAGGGCATGTGACTCAGGGCTGCATCTGGGACTGTCCTGCCCCCATCGGGCCTCTCCCCTGCTCTTTCACACACCCAGTGGAACTGAACTCCCTGCGCCTCCCTGGAGAACCCTGTCCGGGTGAACGCGCTGCTGTGCAACTCCAGGTTTTGCCGAGCAGCATGGCAGCCGGGAAATAAGGCCCCTAATGGTACTACTAGTTCATCATGCTCTAGCCTAAAATTACACATGGAGATGCGTGCCACCCACTAATCAGATATAACCGTGGCCCTCTGCCAGACAGGGAAGGCGCTGCCTCTAGGTCTTTTCAGCAATGGGCAAAGGTCACCATGGGCAATTTGGTTCACCTAAGTAGGTTACTGTGGTGTGGTGACAGCAATCACAGTAACTGTATCTGCTCACCTAATTATTTTGGGGGGGGGGTGCCTCTGAACAGGTGGGAAGAGCCAGGTCATTGCAAGGGTGAGGACGTGCAGTCACTCAACAAACAGGTGTGGAAGCCCTACTCTGGGGGCAGGTAACAGGACGTTGAGTAGGCTGGAGTGACAATAAAGGGGGTGCCAAGAGCTCAGGGTGAGGGACACAGTGCTCAGCCTGTAGGAACCGCGCCAGGGCTGCTCCTCTCTCTCCATCCCCTCCCGTGGTAAGTTAGGTGCCCTCTGCCAGGAGCTCCAGACCAGTATGTCAGTACCACAACTGGCACCTGGAACTTAACGTGGCCCACCCGGCCTGGGTGGCACCCTTCCACCCACGCACCCACTGTCTCCAGCTCAGTAAATGGCCCCGTCCTCCACTGAGTCTCTTAAGCCAAAGAATCTCAGAGTCCACCTCTCTCCACAACCCTCTGTCCTCACCATTAGCACATCAGGGGGCTCTACCACCTTGTGCCATGGCTACAGCCCCTCTGCAGGGTGACCATGAGGCCTCCCCAAGTCCTTCATACAATATAGGCAGGACACTATGTCCCTGCTCCTGCAGCTCCAGCACGTTCCCTTGTGCCAGGTGGGAATGGGCCCTGCTCACCACCCCTGATCTTGGCACTGGCCGATCCCCAGCCCAGGATCCTCCTGTTCTGCAGGCCGGGTCAGGCTTCTTCCTCACTGTACTTGCTTAGCACGGCCAGGAGGAGCCTGAGTGAGGCCCAGAGCCCAGCTCTCACCCAACCAGCTCTATGCTTCCCTGGGGAGCAGTTTGTTTTCAGGGGCAAGGCTAGTCCTGCCCCAAACCTCCAGCACCAGGCAGAGCTCCCTGCCACCCGTGTCATCCCAGGCTCACTCACTGGAAGCAGTTCCTCGCTCCGGCAGTGCCTCGCAGGTACTGGCGCAGGGAGTCCAGGAACTCACTCAGCTGCTCAGGGCACACAGCCATCTCCTGCCGGACCAGCTGCAGGTGCTGCTGGCCAGAGCATGAGTGAGTGTGGGGGCCCCAGGGCCAGGCCTCCTCAGCCCCCAACACCTTCCTTATGAAGGGACAGGACAATTGTGTCAACCCCTACCCCACACACATATTCTTACACATGAAAACTCGCTAAAAAAGGACTAGAATTTAAACAGCCAAATGCAGAAAGCAGCCCCACAAATGGTGAATAGCAAACAAGGTGTTGAAAGAGGCCCTGCAAGGCATCCACGTCCCTAAGACACAGCAAAACCAGTGACCAACTTTCAGCTAGAATCAGTGTTTTGCCATCATCCTGCTGACCGCTTTATTCCAGGCCAAACTATTTTGATCAAAGTCCTCAGAGCCTCTGAGAACACATCCCTGGAGGTGGGGGAATGGCCCCCTGGGCCAGGGCAAAGTCTGGGGGCCCAATGCTGGGGTATCATCTCCCCACATGGTGGTCCTGGGTTGGGGCAGGGACATAGATCCACCTGGATCTTAAAAGTCCTGGCTCAGGCAGGGATGGAGTAACAGGGGAGGTAGGAAGGGGCCTTACCATGTCAGTGCCTTCTTCGGCTGAGAGACGCTGCTGCAGGTCAAACCAGAGTGCCTGAAACAATGAAACACAAACTGGTGCTAGAGATAGAGGACCCCGGGACCCACCACAATGACACTGTCACACTTGGGGCCACCACAGAGGTCCAGTCCTTCTGCCCCAAGGTACCAGGGGCTCTGGGATCCCAGCCCCAGGAAGGGGCAGAGACTCCTTCTGGCCCTGGCATCTGGGGCCACTGGGAGGCACAGAGGCCAAGCTGACCCACTCTAGAGGACACAGAGGAGGCTCCAAGAGTTCTGCTGGGGCGGGAAGGTCTTGGGAGAGGCAGCGACAGGACTCAGGAGGCCTGAATCCAGGATGCTGGCTTTTGCCACAGCCCTGAAATTCCCCCATCAATTTACAATTCACCCCAAATCATAAGCCCTGGCACCTCCTTAATCTAATGGTCTGATTGGGGTTCCCCAGGCCCTAACTAAACTGTTTACAAATACATCTTATTTAATTTTCCTGACTCCCTGAAGTAGGTGCAGCCCCACTTTAAGCTCCAGGATAGGAAGGTGGCTGTGTTCATCACCGGCACCTGGTGCCTACGCAGGGCTGCGCACTCACCAAGGCTCCAAAGTCGTATTTCATGAAGACAACCCTGGCTCTGAGAGCACAAAAGCTGGGTGTCAGAGCCAGACCCATGGGGTCCTGATTCTTCTTCCTTTAGCTTGGGCACCCCAATACTCGCCACCTCTGTGCCCATCCCCATCCATCCTCCGAGAGGACAGACTGTGCCTGCCGCAATCACACAAGAGCACATGTGTGAGGCTGGCTGTTAAGTTAAATGGGGCGGGTGATCTGTGCAGTCACTACCTTGAAATTCTCAATGTTCAAACCAGGGGCCTTGGCCAGGTGCAGTGGAGCACGCCTGTAATCCTAGCACTCTGGGAGGCTGAAGCAGGAGGACCGCTACAGCCCAGGAGTTTGAGGTTGTAGTGAGTTAAGATGACACCACTGCCCTCTACCCAGGGCAACAGAGCGAGACTGTCTCAAAAACAAACAAGGGGCCTTGCACGTTCCCTTTACACTGGGCCGCAGAGTAGCCGATCCCAGAGCAGATTCTGACTTTTCTAGGACACACAGCATGAACGCCCTTTTTTAAGTTGTGAGGGTGCGCCTGGCAGGGACAAGGCTGTTTTCATGGTTTTAAGGCCATGGATGTGGGCTCCCGGAGGCCTGGGGCTGCAGCTGGTTCCTTTTGGCGTCTGCGAGCCGGCAGAGCCTTAAGAGGATGAAGGAGGCACAGTGGCACCCACATCTGCCCCACCCCTCGTCCAGCCTCCCAGCCCAGGCAGAGCCAGGCCCCAACGGCCTGGACCAATCAGAGGCCGGGGAGGGGGCCCCCCTGCCCCGTCTCCAGGACGCCCAGGTGCTCCGTGGTTACCAGCCAGCCCCGTTGTTAGGGCGACCCGGGGCTAAAAATAAGCTTCAAAGAGCCTCCCTCCGGAGGCGCCCACCGAGTTGTTATGACAACCGGGCCGCAGGGTCCCCACGGAGCCCTCCGCAGCCGGCTTCAAGGTGGGCGGGCTGACCTCACCTCGGCCTCACCCCTGCAGGGGGGATGCCCGCCTCCTCCCTCAGACTTCTCTCCAGGCCACAGGTTCTGCTCCTCCGTGGGGGGAGCCCTTCGAATCCCTCAGAACTAACCCCCAAGCCCGTCAAAATAGTAACACCATTTGTAAAAGGTGTGAAAGAAATACAGAAAAGTAGAAGACATAAAATCACCTCAATCCTGGGGCTCTCAGATACCTGTTACCTTGCTTCATGTAGGTATATGGGTGCGGTGTGTGCACGTGTCTAGGTTCCAGTAACAGCATGTCTACTAATAATTGCTAACCTTACTAATATTAAATGCTAACTACACAGGGCTCTGTGCTAAGCCATTAAGACATCATTTTATTTAATCCTAACAGCATCCCCATGAGGGGTACTATTCTCCTGATTATTTTCTGTACCATCAGAGGAGGAATCTGAGGCTCAGAGAGGGTAAGGCACTGGCCCAAGGCCACAGAGCTATTAAGTGGCACAGCCAGAATTCCAGTGGTGACAGTCTGATACCTGAGCCCATCCATCCAATAAGCCCTCAGGCAAACTTTTTTCTTTCTTCCACCAAATGGTCATATTGTGAGTACTCTCCCAAGTCACGAAATGCTCTCTGAAAACGTGATGCTGTAATGGCTGTGTCATTTTCTACTACCTGTGCATGTGCCATAGTGCATTTAATAGACTTCCTACTGCTGGTCATTCCCTCGTTTCCAAGTGCTCCTGAATCACCACGTCTCTCAGGCATCCTCAAACTGCCTCTTGGTGACCACCTGCTCAGGCCACCCACCACAGAGCAAAGCCTCCTTTGAAGCCATGGCCCCTTGCAGCACAGGCCTCTGTCAGCCAGTCTCTCCTCCTGGAGCTGCCCCTCCGACAGCCCCTCTCGCTCCCCAGGGTTTGCTCCTCAGTCATGTGCTCTGCACCTCCACACTCCACCTTGGTGTTACCTTCTCCATGCTGGGTCCCTGACCCCTCCACAGCCCTGACCTCCGTCCTGAACTCCAGGCCTAACTCTGCACTCCCCTGGGACAGGAGGCGAGGAGGGATTGAGGTGGGGGTGTGGCCAGGGCTCACCTTGTTCTCCAGCCTGCCAATCAGCTCTGCCAGCCGGCTGATCTGGGCTTCCAGGCCCTCCTCCTTTGGGTCCTCGGTGGCTGGGAAAGAGAAACAGACCCTGATGGTGGGCAGGGCCAGGCCTGTGGGGAGGAGGGGTTCACCCAGCTCCACCCAGGGGCCCTAAATATGCCCCTAGCCTCCCAAGTCCCAGTCCCTGTTAAAGGACCCTCAGAACTCCTCAGGACCCCCTGCCAGTGTCACCCCAGGCCACCGCTCTTACCAGACGGAAGGCTCTTTCCTTGTTCTGTAGCCATGAGCTTGTGGTTGGGGGCATAGGGGGGAGTGAGGCTTCCATACCATGTCTCTGCCACGCCGTGGTTGGGTTTGCTGTGGTTCTGTCTGCAGTTTGAGTGGGGGAAACACAGACCACGGCAGCAGTTGCAGGCAGGACCCTGACCACTTTTAGCAGCTTTGACAGCCATTTATTAAGCACTGATTGTGGGCTAAAATGTACACAGAACTTACCCTGTGGAACCCCATCCCTGAGAGGTGGGCATTATTGCCTTTGTTTTTACAGAGGAGGAAACAAGGCCCATAAAGCAGGTGACTTGGCCTGCAGGTAGCTGGGGCAGTGCTGGGATCCGAACTCAGCTTTATGCTAGGACCCCATGGCCCGGGCCCTGTCCCTGAGAGACTAGGGCCCAGGCAAGGCTGAGCCAGGTGCCCACTGCCACCCCAATAGCTCACTGCTGCCCCAGGCACCTGCCCAAGCTGTGGGGATACCAAGTCACCCTCCCTCCATGCCTCAGGAGAAGCCAATCTGGGGTTTGGTGTCCTCTGGGGTGAGGGACCTGAGTTTACAAGACCCCCCTACATATATACACACACACACATACACATGGAGCCCTAAGAGACAAAGAGTAGAAATATTAACAGGACAGAGAACTGTGATCCTGACCTGGGCCTTGCCACAGCCCCTGACCCTGTATGGCCCTTCCCCTGTGCACACTGATGTGCACACAGCCCTGCATGCCCTGCCAGGCACAGCTCCCCAGGTGCTGTGCCTGGCACACAGCAGGGACTCAACATATGCTCGGTGAATGACCAAACCCTCACATGCAAAGAGATGCTGGAAAACTCACTGCAGACACATACAAAACACCACACACACTCACAGAGCACCCAGCACCCTGTGCAGGCCCCTGTACCCCTCTGTCTTTGAGCATCGCTGCCTTAGTGTGTTCTGGAATTTGTCTCTTGTGAACCCTGGAAGCTCGGCAAGGTTCTCCCTGTGCCAAGGGAGTGAACCCAACTCCCCCACGGGTGGTGGTAAAGGCTGGCAGAGTCTTTGAGGCATCAATCACAGCATCTCTATAAACCAGCAGCAAATTAAATGTGTCCCTCAGACCATGAAGGGTTGCTCAGGGGGCCCCCGGGTGGCAGGGTTTGAGCCAGCAACTTGTGCCTGGAACATGCCATCCTAGGAGGCTGCTCTGGGGCTAGGCAACAGGACGGGCCTCGGGGACCCATGGCCAGGAGCTGAAATAGCTAAAATCTGGGGTGGTTTGTGTGGAGCAGATGTATCTCCCCATAACGACATGCCACCCCCTCCACCAACGTCCCAAAGTAAGGTCCCAACGTGGGGGCAGGCAGGTGTAACCACTGACATGTGACAGAGCTGGCACAGTGCAGATAGTCAGCTATGAAATCGTGCAACAATACTATCTATTCTGTGGCAGGATAAAAATGGCAAGTTTTTGACCAAGACAGTAACAAAAAACAAAGGAAATCTAAATGTCAGCTGGGAGACCCTCAGAATCACAAGACCGATCATAGATGCAGAGTTCTGGGCTGTGTTACCGGAGAGTCTAACCAGTGGGTATAGCTGGGGGCCCAAGAATCTGCATTTTAGGTTTCCCAGGTGTTTGGCCACAGGTGCTCAGAACAAACCCATTCTAGGAACAAAGTGTCATGGAATGACCTTCACAATCCTATCTGATTGGGACCAGCTCCTCACCAACAAAAAACACAGGCTCAAACCCCAGCCCCCAACAGTCCAACATCCTGGCCCTGATGCCCCTCCCTGCCTGGGAGATTCAAGGCTCAATAGAATCTGGGCATTTTCTCTACTTCTTCTTTGTGCCAGGCACATCAGCTGTTCTGGGAAGAACTGGGCAAAGAGGGGTGTCTCAATTTGGGACAGCAAACGGGAGGGATCATGGTCCTCAGGGGGCTGGTACTGCTGAGCCAGAAGTAGAGACCTGCCTCCCTAGATCCCAGGTCACAGCCTCAACACAGCATCCGCCACCCAAGAGCAGACCTCAGATGCTTCCCCATGGTTCAAAGACACAAACGAGGCCTACGCTACGCTGGATGGTGCCGTGAGAAAATCACTCCCTGTCACTTCCCTTTCACGCCTCCCGAGAAAGTCTCAGTTTGGTACTACCCTGTCTCCAGTGCCTCTCTCAGCCTCTCCTTTCAACAAAGAGGGAGCAAGATTCAGGCTCAGGCAGGCAGTAATAGGTGCTTATTTTTACACTTACTTCACTTATGGCACGGTGATACTTATTTTCCAATTATTGCAGCCATGTACCATTTCCTAAATTTATTTCCAGTTTTAAAAAGTGGGCCAAACAATAGACTACAAGCACCTGAGGATGTGGCAAAATGGATTAGAGTCTGGGAAATAGCGACTTAACTGTACGTATGTGCTGTGTATACGCACACCAGGCATTCTCCTGGGCACACGCTGTCTCATGCAATCCTCACGATGACTGAGGACAGCTATACGACTGTCCCCGTATTACAGTAGGAGAAATGGAGGCACAGAAAGGGAGGTGAAAGAAACTTGCCAAGGGTCACCTAGCTCTTAGGTACACAAACACCCCCACCGAAGCAGCAGGCTGGCGTGAGCGCATGTACTGCACACCCCCACGTGACCCTGCAGGGTCTCGTCAACGCACCGGATCTGGCTGGTCTGTTCCTCGATGGCCTCCACCGCACTCTCCACGGAACTCAGCAGCGACTGGATCTGATTGGCCGTCTCCTTCAGAAGGAAGCGGGTCACAAACTGGTCCACGTTGCTCCCACCCTCGTACACCTGTGGAGGGCAGGGAGGGACACTGAGGGGAACAAGGCTGGGACGGAAGTTGGATGTGGGGTCTAGCACAGGAGCTGGTGGAGCACCCGGGGTCAGTACATTTGTCTTCCAGTGGGAAGGGGGGACCCCACCACCTCCTGCATCTTGGCGGCTATGCAGTATCCCATGCAGGAGCTATGGATTCAGAGACCAAGGTTTGAACCCTGGCGTCACCACTTACTAGCTCTGTGGCCTCTCTGAGTATAACTGGGTCACTGTAGTATCCATCTCACAAGGTAATAGTGAGGATTAAATGTATATAAAATGCGCATCACAGTGTCTGTCACATAGCAAATACTCAAACAGCAGCTGCTACGATAAAGTCGGTGGTGGCAGTAGGAGTGATTGGTGGTGGTGTTCCTGCTGTTGCTGTGACAGGGATAAGGTATTAGGGACCACCTCCTCTGCCTCCTTCCTCCCCCAAGGAAGATTCTCTGGGCTCCTGGGTCTTCATGAGAAATGACAGAACAGAATCAAAAGCAGCCAAGAGAGGTTAAACTGGCTCCCACAGAAAGTACCTGTGGCTCAGAAATCAAAAAGAGGGGGCGAGAGAGGAGTCTGGGAGGAAACAGAGAGGGAGACTCGGCAGATGCCACAAGGAGGAGAACTCCAAGGAAAAGACAAAAAAGAGGGTTTTCCGTGAGTTTTGCTCTGTGGTGCGGGACAGAATGTCCCCCTTTGTCATGAGACTTCAGCAAAGACATTTCTCAAGGCTTTTGCATCCACTGGCGATTCTTTGGGCTGCAGAAGGCTTCACAGTGGAAGGGAGAAGGCTCTGGCTTATCCATGTCACTCAAGGATGAGACAATAAAAATGACGCTGTGATGGGGGGCTCTGGGTCTCCCAAACCCCGTGCTGCTCTCCCGGCCTCCTCCGCCAAGACCCCGCCTTCCCGAGCCACCTGCCCCAGGCATCTTGGAATTCTGCCCAGCCCTTGGCAAGGCAAGAGAAAACAGGGCTCTCAAGGAAGGCAAATTAAACCATCCATCATTCTGACTGGGAATTAATTAGCAATAATTGCACAACGGGAGAAATGGGGGGGGAGGGGCACAGGGGACCACGGGTCAGGCAGGGAGGTGGACATCCTCTGGCAGTAGCCAGACCAGGGCCCACTGGACAGACCCTGAGGGAGAAAGAATTTGTGGCTGAAAGAATATCAGGTTCTGGCAGCCTGATATATTTCAATGATCCATTATCCTTCCCAGCAGACAGTTGGAACCACACATGATCAATGCACCCCAGACAAACGAATGGCCAAAAATGAACAAGACGACATAACCTGGTAAAAAATTTAAACACAAAGAAAAAGGCTTTTAGAAGCGATCAAGCAGAGAAACGAGCTGAAGTGTGTCAAAAGCACCCAGACCAGTGCCTGAGGATGCGGTCGGGGATCAGTAAGTGTTACTGGTTAGTTGAATCCCAAAGGAGGTAAGTTATTTTCAAAGGGATAAAAATGAAGCTTATACAGATTTCTCCTCCACAACCATCAGTGTCTCAGCCAAGATTCCAGAGGGAGGGGATCACATCTAGAAATTTTGCATCGAGTGGACAAGTTACTCATTTGTAGAATAGGGAAATGCTCAGAAATCTGTACATCTCTGAAACGTTACGAGATGAGCACCTTTTCTGCAAAGAATGCTTAAGAATTTCTCCTAAATCATCTAGGCTTGAGTCAGAGAAAGAATTCTTAAATAGGGAGTTGTAAAAAGTAGTAATGGTGATCACTCAAATTCAACATTAAGGCTATAGATGTCATGAAATCAGAACATTAACCACTAATAGTGTAATTTCAACTATATTGGATTAAGTCCAATATAGTTGGAAAAAATAGCCAAAAATCTTAAAAATTCCTTTTATCTCCAAAGAGAATAGAAAGTGTTTTTTATTAGCAAAGTATAAAAATCAGATTAAGAATGTTAACAATGTATTTTTTAAGTCATTAGTAAAATGAAAACTAGGATTTTTTTACCTTCTGAATCATAATCAATGATATAAACAGAGCAGACCATCAAAAGGTAAAACGTAAATGAGATGAAGGAAGCATAAAAATGGGAATAAAACATCATAACAGCAGTCAGGCCAGACAGCACAATCATAATAAAAAAGGTAGCCTACATTCCCCCATGGAAGCAGACACAGTCCCAGATTTGATTAAATAAGCTCCAATCAGAAGCACACCTAAACCAAAACAGCACAGAGGATTTACAAAGAAAAGCCTGTGCAAAGACACTGTAACCAAATTTGATCAAATGAACAGGACAAGTGGCAACATCACTATCCAGTTAGAATTTAAAGAAGAAAGTATTACACAAGACAAGAAAGGTAAGAATACAATGACGAAAGACATAATGTATAACAAGGATATGACATTATTAAACTTTCATGCAGTGGCAGAGGATATTGCTATAAACACAGCTATGGTGACTTCCATGGATACCGTCATTTTATAAAGCAATTTTGCTAATATCAAGAGCCTTATTTAAACTGCTCGTATTCTTTAACCCAGCAATTTCCCAATTCTGATAATCTATCCTTAAGAAATAGTGCAAAATGTGTTCAAATATGTATGCCCCAGGGTATTAAGTACAGTATTGCTCATAATAGCAAAAATTCAAATAATCTAACGTGCACAACAGAGGAAAAATAAGTAAATTTAAATAATATTTAAAATGATGCCTTTGAACAGTTTTAATAACATGGGAAAAGTGTTAAAATATTAGGTAAAAAAGCAGGAAATAAACTTGTATACACAATTATAAATATTAAGGAAATACACATGGAAAATAGGCACAAAGGTAATAAACTAAAATGTTAACAGTGGTTAAGGATAGTGGGAATTAGAAGTGATTTGAAATTTTCTTTATACTTTTCTCTACTTTCTACATTTTGCATATTAAATATGTACCATTTACATAAAATATAACAAAAGTCTATATGCAAACAACATGGCTAAAAATATAGAAAGGAAAAGCATTAGAAATACAAAGGTTAAATGACAAAACACCATTTGGTATGAGAAATTAGCTCACTGATGTCTCATCGGTCAGATAAATTAGGTAATAAATAGGGAGGCAAAGGCACTGTCAGGAAAAATAATGAAAGTCTTTGAAATGGGCCGAAAAAATTCTTGGGCTCCTTATCTCGTAAACTTTTCTGGATTACTAAGTCTTTCCTTATTTTGGAGCTACTTTTAAAACTCTGTAAGATGTAGAAAATTTATAATAATGCAAATAAGCCTCTTCCACAGAAATGCATTTGAATTTTGTCTGGCAGAACGTAACTGACTGCCGCCCTGTATAGTGACCAGTTTTGCATTTATCCACGAGTTTACTTCAGAATTCCTAGTTGCCTATATATATATATGCACGTGTTCCTTGAATTCTCCTTTGAGCCAGAAGTAACATCTTACAAACATCTCACAATGAGTTAAAGAAAAATTTTGATGTGTACATTTTAATACTTGTAGAAGAGACACGATTTAACCTTTTTAAAAAACTGTCTTTTAACAGCACATTTCATAACAAAAGAAGGATAGCTATTTTTAAATGTGATATTCTGCAAGCACAATCCACATCTTCTCAAGCATCCATGAGATAGTTATAAAAACAAATAAAATATCATGTAATAAAGATATCTCAATATATTTAAAAAAATAGAGCAGAAACCTTACTGGTCACTTAGTTTTATCAAAACACAGTGAAACGAGACATGAATGAGAACACAGACTACTTACAGAATCTCGAGCATCAATACACTCACTACACGTTAAAGTCTATGACTGCCGTGAAAATACCAAAAGTAAATTTTTAAAGATTTTGAACGTTATTATCAAAAAAAGTAAACATTCCATTTCACATATGAAAAAGAACAGCAACCACAACAAACCCCCAAAGTAAAAGGAGGAAAAAAATAATAACCGCAGGATCTGTAAATAAATCAGATAACATGTCATGAAACTTAAATAAGTGTGCCAAGAGCTGGTTATTAGAAACAGCTAATTAAAACAGTCAAAACTGTCAAGTATTAGGTTTTAAAATGTAGGAAAATAGGAAAATAGGATAAAATTTAAAATCAGACCTAAGCTGTAACAGCACATATTTTATTGAACTTAATCTGCATTAAGTGCCTGTTTTGCATCAATGTTTTGGATTTTTAAATAATCATAAGAATACACCAAGCATAACTGATCATAAAACTGAATATATCCAGGATGGTTTTGTTTAAAAACATGCTAAATGGGATGGGCATGGTGGCTCAAACCTGTAATCCCAGCACTCTGGGAAGCTGAGGCAGGAGGATCGATTGAGGCCAGGAGTTTGAGACCAGCCTGGGCAACATAGGGAGACCCCATCTCTACAAAAAATAGAAAAATCAGCTGGGCATGGCGGCACACACCTGTAGTTCCAGCTACGTGGGAGGCTGAGACAGGAGGATCCCTTGAGCCCAGGAGTTCAAGGTTACAGTGAGCTATGATGACACCACTGCACCCAGCCCAGAAAACAGAGTGAGACCCTGTCTCACAAAAAAAAAAAACCCAAGAAACAAAAATGGACACAAAAAAAAATAGTCAAGTCAAAAAGCTTGACTAAGATTAGGATTGACATTAAAATAACTATGAATATCATCCCCTTCTCTCCCCTATTTAACACCTTGACTGAAGATTTATGGATAAATTCTATTTTTGAACAGAAAAATGAGTCTGTTAGAGAAGCTGAATCACACACAGAAAACATTCAGAACCACCTCACAAATCATTCCTAAAGTAACATCCAATCTTAACTCCCGATGGAAACAGAGAGAGAAAAAGCTCAGCTGGTGACAAAGATTCGGCAATGTGATAAAAGAATAATGTATCAATTAGAGTTTATCACAGGGAGCTAAGGATTGTTCAATATGAGAGAATCTAAAAATAGAATCCGCCCCATCAATAGCTTAGGAAAAATCATATGATCATTTAAAAATACCAAAAAGGCATTTGAAAAAATTCACTACCACCTCCTAAGACAAAACTGAACAAAGGGAATACAAAAATATTTCTCTAACATGCTGAAGATGATTCTAAAATAAGAGTTGGTATTAATATCATAATTAGTGGAGAAATACTAGAGAGATACACTTGAAAATCAGAAGCAAAGCAAGCATGGCTGGCCTAATCACAGTGTTTTAGAATTCGGAGAAAATGCAACAGGATGTGACGGGGACATAAGAGAGACACATGTTAGTAATGCAGAGATAATGCCACTAGGTAACAGTGATGCTACACCTACGTCTCAACAACAGAAGAGTCAACCAGAATCAATAGATAGAAGAAAAACATGAAAAATAACAATCAACGAGCTGTATTTCTACAAAAACCAGTTAGAAAACACACAAGAAAAAGAAATGCCAACCACCACTGTGACAACCTCCCATCACCCCTACCACTAAAAACCCACCAAGGGCCACCCCCGACATGCTATGTGTGTGACTTCCAAGAGCAAAATCTAAAACCGGTCTAGCAGACACCTCTCCTTGATGGAGAACAATGTCATGTTTCTAAAAAGTCTGACCAAAGCCCAGGGGGCAACCACGGATGTTAGCAACACCTCGTAACATCGCCAGAAGCGGCCCCATTCCAAGATGAGCAAAGTGAGGCTCAAGGAAGTGGTTTCAATCATGCAGAGGCACTCATGGGCACGTGAATGACCCCACACACCCTGTCAGGAGCAAAGCTGGGGCTGACACCCCTGTCTGGGTGACTTGGGAGCCTGGGATCTTTCCATGCTCCCTTCTAATCCACTGCCCGCCTTGGTACTTTAGGAAATCACACAATATTCTACAAAGACAATAGTAGGGAGTCAGTCTTACACGGCATTAAAAGACTGAAAACAGTGCAACGCCAGGGCAGAAATGGAGATGTGGATCGGCGGCAGCTCAGGGTAAGGCCTGGCTATTTTTGGATATACGGCAAGAAAGGGATTCTCTGACACGGGACAGGCAATAACTGAGCAGCAAATGAGAATCCCACGGAATTGGTCTTAACCTATATCTGGGCATACAATGGGAGCCTAATGATAAAAACCGGCAGTTGACTTTGCTCTGTTCCGGGCCCTGTGCAGAACAGCTCAGAGGCCTTACTTCATTCATTCCTCTCAAGGACTCTAGAATGTAGATGCTCCCATTTCACAGATGGAGAAACTGAGGCTCAGAAAGGGAAATGACTGTGTTGGGCCCTCTAGCCAGGTCTGGCTGACTTTATCAGCTAAGCTCCCTGGCCTCAACCAGCAGATGGGCCAGGCTCTTCTGAGATCCCACAGCTCGGGGCACTGGTGGGCTGTGGCCCCGGAGCACCTGAGTGCCCCTGGCCATTGCCCACTCTGAGCTCCCTCCCGTGGGCCGGGGTCAGTGTACCCCTGGGCAGGCCTGGAGTCCCATGCTGCACCATACCCCTTGTCAGGTCCCTGACTCAGTTTCCATGCTCATCTGAGCCAGCGGCTATGGCTGTCTGGCTGTGACTCTGTGAGTTCACCTTTTGGAGCCTCTGTCCCCGTAGCTGTGCAATGGGGAAGGAACAGCAGCCACCCACAGGGATGCTGTGAGGATTAAATGAGATATTGTGCATCAAGCACTTAACGTGGGGCCTGCCCATCCTAGATCCTCAGGAAATTTACTGAGCCTCTTCTCCGTGGAAAGAGAAGGAACATGCCGCACTGTCCCCTCCGGAACCCACCAGCCCAGTGGGGGTGCAGGCTCCAAGGCTGGAAAGGCTCAGAGAAGGCACAACGATGCCCAGCCCACCACCCGGCTCCATGTCTTGCCTTCTAACCTCCTCCAGGGCCTCGGCACAGGCAAGGCGATGACGGGGCTGTGGGCAGAGACTTTTGAGCCACATCAGAGCCCTCTCTCCAGAACACACAGCCTCCTCCCAAAACTCCCAACAGCTCTGTTGCTCAGCTCCCGTCTCCTGCCTCACCAGACACTCTCATAGGAGACACTGTCAGATTCCGGGGTCAAGTTCAGATGCACAAACCCCTCCCTTCCCCGACGTCCAGTCTGCAGCCTGCCCCAGGAGGTACAGCACCTGTCTGAGGACCCCTCAGGGCTCAGTGTGACTGCTGCTGCCCTATCTAGGACCAGGCCCAACTCTGGGAAAGGGCCTCACACTCCCAACCAGACACCAACTGCACGGGGCCATTCACCAAGCCGCTCTTCTCACTTTACAGTTTATCTTGGCTCCCTCAAGGAAGCCCCAAGCAAAGCCCACCCCTGAGCCAGGCCCACCCGGAGCCGGTCATCACAAATGCAGGCACCCTTGGGTAAGGACACCTGGGAACAACTGGAGCCAAAGCAGCACACCCACACCCACCCACACCCGCAGACCTTCTTGGTGTAGCCCATGGCCTTCAGGACAGAGTGATTGAGGGTCTCCAGGGAGGCCAAGACGTCCTCATAGTCCCCCATGTGGTCCACGAAGTAATCTGGGGGAGGACAGAGGTCGGGGGGTCACAGGGAATTCTGCCCCTCCAGCTGGTCCTGCCTGAGCTCCTCAGCGCCTCTCCCCTCCTCCGGCTCTTCCCCCCCCAGCCCCACCCCTGTACCCCCTTCTTAGTCCCTGCATAGCCAGGCACCTACCACACAGCTCCTTGGTGTCCACATGGCTGCAGAGAGGGGGAGAGAGAGATGACAGACAGACAGATAGACAGAGAGGGAGGGAGTCAGCAGGCCCCGCCCTGCCCCTCAGCACGCACAGCCCTGGCAGTCTGTAAACCATGTGCCACACCTGTTCTTTTCACCCTGTGTGCTGGCACGAGGAGCCCCACTTTACAGATGAGAGGCAGCGGGTAAATGAGCCCTCCGGAAGGACTGAGCAGAGACTGTGTCTGTCTGACCACGCCCACCCCCATTTCTACTTTCTCCCCCAAGGTTGGCTGAACACATCATGAATAGATGGCACCGAGGGTGGGGCTGAGCTGGGGTCAGGAAAGGGGAGGAGGGATGGAGAATGGGGGCCCATGACTATTACGGGCTGTCAACAAAACTCACATCTGTGCCCCACCCCTGGACATCCCGCCTGCTGGGTCTGGGGGCTACATCCCGGCTACTACAGCGTGGAGAAGGGTCCTGCCGTCTCTCAGGAGAGGAGGCTGGGCACAAAAACGGCCCTCAGGACAGTGAAGGAGCACACATCAGCCTTGAGACCAGCAATGCCACACTGGAGTGAACGGGGTAGTTCTGACTGGCCCCTGTCTGGGTCCCAGCTCCCTCATCTCAAGAAGGAGGGGGCTGGCCTACAATGGCATGTGCTTGGTGGAACCCAGGTTCAAGAAGCATCTGGATAGAAGGTGTCCATGGCCAAATAAATCTGGGCTTTACGGTGCTCTGTCTTTGAGGTTCCTCAATTTACATTGCATATTCAGAGTCCTGACAAGTCCTGCAGGAAGCAACCCTGTAATTTTGCTTAAACTCGCATTTCACAAATCTTTCTGATTCCTTGTTTTGTAAATTCTTTGGGCAGAAAGCCAGTTTAGCAACCCAAGGAATTAATGTTTGTAGCTCATGCTTTGGGGAATGTTGGAGAGAACAATCCTAAAGGTCTTTAGAGCTCTGACCTCCCACAATGGTGAGGACACCTTGCACCCCCACCCACCCACATGTACCCTCAAGGTTAAACCTTCAAACCAGTGCCTCCCCCTCCCTCCACCTCCACCCCACTGGCCCAGCACAAAGGCACTGAATGATGAGAGTGAATAAATCAATGGGCACCTGCCTCGGTTCCTTCAAAGCTCCCTAGGAGGCTTCAGGAACAGCTCAGAAACCTCCATCTGGCTCCAGAGACAAGGCCCTGCTCTCTGGAGTCTGCAGCCTGAAGCCATTTCTTCAAAGTGGCCTTTCCCAGGCAAGGAAGCCTGCTCCCCCTCCCTATCCTGGTCCCCAGCCAGCACCTCCCAGGACACTCCCAGCCCCAACCTCTGTTCCAGGCCACCACTGTCCTGGGTCCCTTGCAAACTGGCATCATGGTAACTTCTTGTCCAGACCATCTCTCGTCAGTCTCAAGGGGACCCCAACTTATCAAATCTGCCCAAAGCAGCCCCCCAGAAACTCTGGTCCTCATCACCTGAGTCGACCCGAGGAAGGCGACCAGGAGGGGCTGAGGAGGTGGCTCAGACCTATCCTGTCTGGGGAATCCTGAGGAAAAGGGGTTGGAGGTGGGCTTGGGGGAAGGTCAAAGTTATTGGCTGATTCTGAGATGCACGTCAGGCTTATGACTGGGTTAGAGAAAAGGTTTAATTAGGTACAGCGGTAGCATTCAGGTTAGAGTTAGGATTAGTATTTGGTTCCAGTTGGGTTTAAAACATGGCCAGTGTTAAGGGGAGGCTCAAGAACAGAGTTCATGCTGGGACCGGGAGAAGGCACTGGCACTGGGGACAGAACCGGGTGGGGTGAGCAGAAGGATGAGGTCATTGCCAACATCCCATTTTCATTATCCCGTGTGTACCGTGCGAAGTCGGGAGTCTCTCCTTAGCCATGTGTGCTCAGAAAAGACAAACCTGCAATAGTAGCCAACGCAGTATCAGTTTGCCCACTCCCCAGATCACCCCAGGCGGTGAAGGCCGAATAGATCTGACTCTGGATTAGCAAGTCTGGGGATTTTCAGGTCTCCCACCCCCCACAGGGGACTGGAAAACGGATACTGGATGAGAAGGAAGACGGCTCCTCCACGGACCCACGCACACCCCTGCTCCGGCAGCCAGGACTTGGGCTCACTTGGTGTTGTCAGAATCAATCGTGTGAAAGAGGTCCTCAAGTTCGTTCTCGTTGAGGACGCCGTCTGCAAAGAAGAGCTGGAATTCCTCCAAGGACAGCTTCCCATCATCTGCAAGGAAGGAAGGGGGAAAGCGGCTGGTGTCTGCAGAGATAAGCCTGGTGAGGCTGGCGCATGCACAGCCCCCAATCAACTAATCAACCCCAGCTCAGATAATCCCTGCCCATTTAGCTAAATCCCAAACCAACAGATAAACTCCATTTTAGATAATCCCTGCCCACCCAGCTAATTCCCAAATTAACCAGTAAACTCCAGTTCAGAGAATCACTGACTCACCCAGCTAATTCCCAAACAACAGACCAATGCCTATTTACAGATAATCCCCAAACCAACAAATACAACAATAGCTAGTTTACTGGGGTGCACCGCGTACCAGATATTTTACATGCATTCAACAAATGGAGAGTATTTGCCAGGCAATCTTCTCTCTTCAATTTACACAACCACCTGGAGGTAGGTGCTATTTCGGGCAACCCAATTGTACCACAGTAACTTGCCCAAAGTAACACCACTGGTAAGAGGTGTATCCAAAGCCGGGCGGTCAGATGAACTACTGCTCTGTTGCTTCCAAATGCCCAGACGGTCCCCCCCACATCCCCATCTCCAACCCGAGCACCCAAGTCCCGACTCTGGGAGAAGCAACAACCCTTCTCTTCTGTGCCCCACCCACGAGGCAAATTTCAGGCCCCTCCCTGAGGCAGCCTTCTCGTGGCCTCACACGAGACACCCGCCCACAGTTGGCATGGAGTTCTCACTGTTACCTCCTCTGCCAGGCCACGGATGTAGCCAACAAGATACCAAACTATGAAGGAAAGAGGTGCCAGGCCTGGCCTAGGCCCACCACTGCCCGGCCCTCTGTCTGGGCTGGGGGCTGTGGCTCCATAGGAAGGGCCCCCACAGCCAACATGTGCCACCTGTCCCAGCCACTCCCCTCCCTGCAGTTGCCTCGGGCACCTGTATCTGCTGGGGACACTTGTGGCCCCAACCAGGAAGGTCTTGTGAGTTCGGGTCAGATTGGGCCACTGAGGGAGGTGGCTCAAGCAGAACATCAGTGAGCCCAGGAGAGGCAGTCCCCAAACTCTAGCAAGCTGGTGCCCCCGCCTGCCCTGCAGCTACCACCTCCTCCTTGACGATCCAAGAATGGTCCCTGTTCCTCCTTAAGGGACACTGTATCTGTGAGGGGCAGTGGAGGTCAGGGAGAAGGGGGAGCCCATGACATTTTGTGGCCCCCAGCCTCTACACAGACCCCTTCCATGATGTCAACAGAGTCTGCAATCACAGCTGGTACTTGGGACAAGGGCCCCTGTGAGTCCGCATGGCACCTTCCTGTGGATTAGAAAGAGATGCCCCTTCCTTTCCTGAAGACTGGGGGCTAGAGCCCAGCGTCAGGGCACACGGGTTAGCACAGGAGTGCAGCCTGGATTTGAAGTCTTGTGCGGGGCACAATCTGCCCAGCCAGAAATGGCAGGCCTACTTTGGTTCAGACTGGAAGTCATTCTTAAACTTTAAAGGCTCTGGTGCTTCTGTCTCTGCTCCCAGCAGCTCTGCCGCTGCTCAAAGTAGGGAAGAGCACAAGCTCAGGAGAGGGGGTTCCTCAGACTCTGCCACGGTTTCACCCCACCCATTTTCACTCTGGGCCCATAAGGCATAAAATATCAGGGGCTGGGAGACAGAAAATATGAACACATACACACATGGGGGACTAGGGACAACCTCCCAATATGCCCCCCAACATCCCAGCTCAAATTTCAAGGTCACAGAGAAAGAAGGAATTTCTAACTTTCAAAAACAAGACCAAACCCCCCCCCAACAACCCCTCACACACAAAAGACCAACTTTGAAAAGCCCACAAAATCAGCTGTGAGATATGTGAAATCCAAGTTGTCCCTCTTTGTATTCTGAGAGCGAGGACATGTCCCAAGTTTCTTCAGCAAGACTGAAAATAAAACCCAGGATACACAGTGCAGGATCATGGCAAACACATGAGGTTCTTCCCATGTAGTCAATCCTTTAGTCTTCATAACACCCCATTTTAGAGAGGAGTAAACTGAGGCACGGGGCTATTACGGGACTTGCCCTGGTCCTTCAGCTGGAGAGACCTCCATCTGTCCAGCCTGTGGTGAGGGGCAGTCACCATGGGCATGGCAGGGGAGTCCTGTTGAGCCCTGACCCCAGCCTCCCTCTGGCTGCCTCACCTCCTCATGCCTGTCCAGGCACCTCGGTCCCCTCTGCACCCAGGGAGAACAGAGGCCCGCCTGGCACCCCGATCACAAAGCCTTCCAGCTGACATTTAGCCTGAATGTCTGACCACAGGCCTAATGAACCCGTGTCACTTAATGATGGAAAAGCCTCCCCCTACCCAGGCCTCTGGTCCAATTAGACAAGCCAGGTGGGTCTGGCACCTCCACTTCCACCACAGACCTGAGCAGGAGCATTTGCAAGTGTCTCTCCTAACGCTCAGTCTCTGTGTGTTTGGCACTCAGCCCTCTGCCACCCTCCTGGGTTTATGGCCCAGGCTGCAGGTCAGGCCTCTCACATTAACCTTCCCTAGGGACCAGATGGCCGGTGTCCCCCTCAGCCAAGCAAGTCTCTGCCATGGGAACCAGCCCGACGGGCCGGCCCCCAGCCTTGGCTCCTGGGGCCTCTAAGGCTTCCTCCGCTCCCACCTGTAGCCTCTCACATTCCCCGGGGCCTCCCATCGGCCCTACCTGGGGCAGGGCCGGCACCGCCTGCGTTAAACGACGTGTGTGCTTGTATGTGTGTATCTGCCTTGACACCCACACCTCCTTGCACGCCCGTTCTCACACTACACGCGTACCTGCTTTCACAGCACTCCCACGCCACACCCCCCATCTATACCCACACCCCCTCGCGCCCCACACCTACGCGACGCTTTTATAAACCGCTGGGCTGAATCAGAACCTGCCCGCACCGATGTGGGCTGCTCAGCTGAAGAAGAGCATCTGCCCTCTCCAAGCCTCGCTTCTGCCAACCGGCAAAGTGGGGAGGGGTGGTACTTCTTAGTAGGATCACAGCCAAGATCAAACGAGAAAGTCCACTCAAGTCTTGGTGCATAATAGATGCTCAAAGAATGCTGGCAGCCTCCAGCAGACCATCAACTCCCCACTGAGCACAGGGTGGAAATCAAACACTTGTTGACAAGCCAAGCCAGCAGACTCGAATTTTCCAGGACATTCAATGCATGTCAGCTGGGATTTACTGATTCTTACAATGAGCCAGGAGCCCACCTCTCTATCCTCAGAAAACCCCTTGGGGTGGGTGCTATTCTTATTATTGCCATTAACAGATGGGGAAACTGAGGCCCTGAGAGGCTGGTGACTTGTCTGAGTTGGTAAGTGGCGGAGCCAGGACTTGAACCCAGGTAGCTGGGCTCCAGAGCCTGACCCCACGCTGTCCCTGAGGGGGACAGAGGAGGGGTCCAGCCCCACCTCCCATAGGCCCAGGGCCTGGAAAGCTCGGGAACCAGCATCTCACATCCACATTAACCCTGGTGACAACCTCCTGTGGCCACACAGCGGCGGCTGGGAAGGTTTAAGGCCCAACGAAGAGGAGGAGGAGGAGCAGGCTCAGCCTCTGTGGGGGCCGCAGGAATGAATTGAAGGTCCCCACAGCTGTGCTCAGGGGGCGGAAACGTGGCCTCTGATGAGGGGGCACGCAACGGGATGGAACCCCATCTGTGCCCAAAGCGGGACCTGGGCGCCACCACCCACACTGCAGTGGCTCCTGCAGAGCCACACACGCACACACACAACTTGGTGTACAGGGCAATGGTTACAGAGGCCCATGCATGCTCTGCAGCAGGTATGGAGGCCTATAGCCGCACTCCCACCAGCAAAGACAGCCAGTAACTGAGTCTGCAGACGTTTACTGAGGACCTAATGGGTGCCGGGTATCGGGCCCAGGACAGGAGACGATCCCAAATCCCTACCCACAAAGATGTCTCATGGGCAATGGCGATATAGCACCAGGCTGTCGCACGCTGAAGACCCTGGAGGCCACCGTGTCGGGGGACCCAGCTCATCTCTAAGGCTTGTCAGGCCATGATGCTACCAGCCATTTCTCAAGGGCCACTTTACCTCCCCACACCCCTCCTTCCTCTGCTCCATGCAGAATCGATGCTCCTTCACCCCAAGAGCCCTGGCGGGCAGGGCAACAGTGACTCCCTGGGACAAGGCGGGTGCTGGAGACCCAGGCTAGAGCTGCCATCCTGAACTCCAGCCTATGTAGGAGAGGAGCCAGAGGCATTGGGGACCGAGGACCCCGGAGGCAGGTGACAGGTCCTCTGTTGCCTCCTCTGTCCCCAGCACAGGTTTGGTACTTGATGAGTATTTTCTCAATGAAGGAACAAACACGGAGTGCTCCTTGACTCCCTTTAAAAACGTCTGTCACTTACATCTCCTCCCTGGCTTTTCCCAAAGGCCCCGGGAAATAGGCAGGGCAAGTGTTATCACTCCACTTTACAGATGAGGAAACTGAGGCCCTGACAGGGAACACGCCTTGGTTAAAGTCCACAGAGAGGTGCCTTGAACCTGATAACAATGACTAAGGTAATTAGAATAAGGTGTGAGTTTTCTGTTACTTTATTCCTCTCCATTGCGAGGCTCAGATGGGCCTTCTTCCTGTGTGCTGGGCCTTCCCAAGAAGTTGGGAGAAGGAGAGCCATCGATTCCTTGGCCAGGGTGAGCTGCTCACAGTTAGGGGTCTGCAAGAGAACCTCCACTGTTTCCATGCAGCTGGGCAACCCTGGCAAGTCACTTAACCTCTCTGGGCCTATGACTGATAAAATGGAGCAACAGCACCAACTGCATCAGGCCACTATGAGGAGGCAGTGTACCCAGGTCCATAAAGGGCCTGGAGCGAGGCTGGGGGCTTGCTCTAGGACGATCTCTGGCCTCAGCCTGGGCTGCTCTGGCCCAGCCCAGCTACATAAGGGCTTGAAGTACACCCAGCACTTACCACGGGCAAGGCACCACTCTTGGCATCACAGACATCAACTCATTGAATCCTCACGGCACCCCTACTAAGTAGGAACTATTAAGATTCCCATTTTACAGATAGGGAAACTGAGGCACAGGCCAGCACCAGGATTTGGCCTTCTGACTTCAGAGTCCTCTGCTCTTAACCTTTAGGTTCAAGGCTGTCCATGTCTCCTACCCCAATCCCTCCCCATGAAGCATCAGGACAGAATGATCCAGGTCCTCACTCAGTGGACAGACTGGGAGGGTAACTCACCATTTTTGTCCGCACGGCGGAAAATCTGCAGAAAGAGAGGTTGAGTCAGCTCTGGGCCAGGACGGGCAGGCACCTTCTGACCGGAACTGAGGTCACGCTCAGGGGTGGGAAAGCTGAGCTCCCCAACTGCTCTCTCTCCAGGAGGAGCCCCTGGGCTGGGATCCAGGGGTGGGGGAGGGAGGCTTCAGGCAGAAACCCTCCCTGCCACCCGCTGCGGAAGCGGCCGCCCCCTCTCCCTTCTGTGCCGCCAGCCTGCCCACGGCCACACTGACAGACACACGCATGCGAGCCTGCACACTCACGCTCATGCCTGCATACGTCCCTGCAGGTGTATGTCCAGTCATTGGGCCACACGGCCCCACCACTGCCAAATGCTCAGTCACACACAACCACACTCAGAATTAGTGTCCCATGGATGGCCACCACCTCTACCACTACACTCCTCCCAGAACCTCGGGTTTTTCCAGGAAGGTTGGGTTAAGTCTGAATGGAGGTGTCTGCCAGGCCTGGGGATGGTCACTCGCAGGACTGCGTTATTTTTTGGATGGGGGAGGAGAAGCGGCCACCAAGAGCACAGAAGACCAGCTAAAGATGAGGTTCTGGCTGCATTGGGCAGGGACAGGAGGGGGTGGCCCAATGCCTGCCTCAACTTTGAGACCGGCATCGGTTCCTCCTTTCCCAGCCGGTAACACTCGCCTGGGGAGCTTTGAAAGCCCCTCAGCCCAGGCCACACCCCAGAGCAACTGGATCGGCTTCTGGGGCAGACCTAGGTGTCAGCATTCTTAAAGCTTCCCAGGCACACTCGGTGTTGACACCTGTGCGCTCAGAACTTGCTCCTGACAGAAGTGGGGTTCAAGGTCCTGCAGGAGCTTGTTCCAAATGCACAATGTTCAACCTGCCCCGGGGCCACTGAGTCAGACCCTGCCCTGTAGCCAGATCCTTGGGGGATTCATGTGCCAGTACATTCACGACTGCGAAGGATCCCAGGGTATAGGGTAATCCTCACCCATCTAACTGGCTTATTTTAGCAGAGAAGACACAGAGACCCAGGAAGGGGCAGCAACATGCCCAGTTCCCCTGGTGTTTTCCCAGACACCAGGGAGGTCGGACTGGGACCAGGTAAGCCATGCATGGGGTACCACTCCCTCTGACCATCCCACCTTGGTCCCCGCCCTGGGGCAAAGGGCAGATGCCTGTCACAACCCCCATCCCTCCAAGCAAGGGGACCAGGCATCCTGGGCTGTCCATCGCCAGGCCCCTGGGCTGTGTCAGACTGAAGCAGCAGCTCAGGGAGGGCCTCCCAAACATCACCCCCCTCCTTGGATGAACCAGAAGGGGCAGCAGTTATCAGGCCCTAGGCGCTGCTCCAAGACCCCTAAGCTCTGCTCCTGACTGGGTGAGGCTCCTGGAGGCTGGGTATCCCCAGATGCTCCCTGAGGCCTGGCACTGGGAAGGTGCCTGCTCCGGGCATGAATGTTAAACAAATGAATGACAAGCACAGCTGACACCTGGTGATGTCAGCTCAGGAGACTGCACGAGCACCCCCCACCCTGGTTCATCACCCCAATTTCACGGATGAGGAGATGAGGCTCAGAGCCCCACACGGCCAGCACGAGGAGGACTCCAGAACCCACCTCCATCACTGCCAGAGGGGAGGAGACAGGAGGGGTCTGGGCAGCTTCCTGGCAGGGCGGCCTGGGTCTGCCGGGCTCAGCCTAGGACTTTCGAGGGATCCCTGATGGGGTCCCAAGAAGGAGAGTGCAGCTGCGCAGGCATAAGCCCAGCTGTGTTTGTGAGTGTGGAAATGTGAGTTCAAGTGTGTGTGCATGAGTGAGTGTGTCTGGAGTACCAGAGCTCCCCCTGCCCTGCCCAGCCCTCCCGGTCCAGACGCAGCTATGGGATCCAGGAGCCCAGAAGAGAAGGAGCAAGGAAGAGGGGGAACCCTGGCTCCCCGGCTCACAGGGATGCGAGGTACACACATGTGTACACACTCACACACACTCGCAGAAACACCCACAACTCTCTCAGCAACACACACGCGAGCGCCAGCCACACCCCAGCAGGCCCCTCACTGGGACATGCACCTGCACACCCCGTGAAGCCCTCTTCACCGCCTCCAGTGCTCCCTAGGAGAAGGCTCCCACCCCAAGCCACCCACATGGAAGAATCCTCCCTCTGGGGAGGGTGGGAGGGAGGGTGTGGGGGGCTTCCCAGAGGGGGGTGGTTTGAATTCCAGAGGAGCTAAGAGGGGTGAGGGGTGAGTCTGGGGTCCATGAAGAGGACGGAGCTCTTGGTAGGGGAGGGTTGGGGTGAGGAAGGAAATGGAGGACAGAAGGGGGCCCGGAGGGGAGGGGGATGGGGTGGGGGTGGGGAAGCCTGGGGAGGGGGGTGCAGGCTCAGGGCTGATGGGCGATGGTCTGGCTCTATGGAAAAGAGCTGGAAGACAGGAGGTGGGGAAGGGGCTTCACTTTTAAAGTAGTGGTGGCTGGGGGCAGAGGATCTTCGGGGATGAGATTAAGGGGCCTCAGGGTCTAGATCAAAGAAGAGAGGTGGGGCCGGATCCAGGGATTGTTGGGGGTCTCCGAAAAGTATCGCTCTGGGCAGGGATCTGGGATGGAGCGAAGGGGGCTGGTGGCGGCGAGGGGCTCCTGTCCCGCGGGGTAAAGGGTGGGGGTTTGGCTAGAGCAAAAGCAGGGGGACAGCGGCCGGGTCCAGGGGTCTCACGGGTCCCGCTGTGGGCAGGGAGGGATCCGCAAGAGTGGAGAGAGGTGACGGAGGGGGTCGTCCCGGTCCAGCGAGGAGGAGAGAGGACGGGGTGGAGACCGGCCCCGGACGTGGAGGGGCTGGGGGTCGCGCTCCGGGACGCGGAGGGGCCGGGTGAGGGTCCTGCCCCGGCCGCCGCAGGGGATGGGCCGGGGTCCCCGCGGGGCGGCGTCGGGGTCCCTCCGGCGGGAGCCGGGGCTCCGGGTCGGCGGAGGCCGGCGCGGGGAACTGGCCGGCGCGTACTCACGTCCAGGATGACGGCGGTGCCCCCGCGCGGCGCGGCGGGGCTGGGGCCGGGGTCCGCGGCGGGGGCGGCCGGGGCGTCGGGGGCCAGCGGGCGGGGGCTCGCCCATCCTGGCGCCCACCCAGCGCAGCAGCCCGCCCAGCGCCCGGCCCTGCGGCGGCGGCTCCCGGAGCAGCCTGTGCGCGCCGGCCCGCACAGGCGCGCCGCCCGCTCGCACATCGCGCCGCGCCCGCCGCCGCCGCCCGGAAGCCCGCCGACCCCCGCCCGCCCGCGGCCCGCCCGCGCGACCCCTCCCCGGCGCCGCCCGCGCCGCGCCGCCCCGCCTCCCGCCCTCCCTCTGCCCCCGCGGCCGCGGACGCCGCGGACACCGCGGGGAGTGGCCGGCGCCGGGGGACGGGGCGGGGGGGCGCTCTGCCCGGACCCCGAGACACGTGCCCCGTCCCCGCCGCCCCCTCCCTGCCGGCCGGGCGCGGCGGCAGGGGGCCGCCCGGCGGGGCGCGGGGCCTGGCGACTGGACCCGGGCCGGCCACACAGGGAGCTGTCCCCAAGGCACGGGGTGGGTGGGGGGTCTGGGTGCGGGGGGCGTCTCTGCGGTCTCCCCCCAAGTTCCCCTCCCACCCGCGGCGCCGCTGCAGGGGCCGGAGCGCGGGTGTCCGGCGAGCCCGGAGCGCCCTCTGCCGGCGGCAGCTGCGGGGATTCGCGCCCACGCGCCGCGGCTCCCCCGACGCCCGCGGGCGCCCACCCTCACCTCCCCCTCCTATTGCACGACGCCCGGAACACCGTCCCTTCACACCCGTCCATCTATCCACTGTCCCACCCACACTCCCACCCATCTGTCCACGCACCCATCCATCCATCCATGTGTCCATCCAGCTAAAAGATTAGTTAAGGAGAGCCCAGTAGGTGCCAGGGTCGGTAGTAGGTGCTGGGTCCCAGTAATGGGCAAAGCAGCCGGGGTCCTTGGCCTCCTGGAGCTTATATCCGAGTGGACAGAGCCAAACACTGAAATGATCTTACGAATAAATGAACAATTAAAATGGAACTGCCCTGAAGAGGTGGCACCCCAGACTGTGAGAGGGGGATTTGTTCCAGTGGCAGTGGAGGGGTTTGTGTCCGAAGAGGCTTCCTATAGAAAGTGATTCTTATATGGAGAGACTCAAAGAGAAGGAGTTAAAGAGAGGAGGGCAAGTGCCCTGGGCTGAGACGACCCTGTGCAAAGGCCCTGGGGCAGGCAGGAGCAGGTGAGCAGAGGGACTAAAGGAGACAGTGCAGCTGGAACTGAGAGGGAAGGGGGTGAGGACAAGGTTGGAGGGGAGGTGGGGCTCTAACAGCCCTCTGGACACCACTCCTTGTACACACAATCCCCCTAAGGCTCTAGCACAGCTGCCGATTCAACTGCCCCCACACTTGGGCACCATACCCTGTCCCTCACCCCCCAGCCGTGGGCCTCATCCAGGAACTCCCACATGACTCTGTGCCCCCCACCCAGTGCAGGGTCTCGGGCACGCAGCTCCTTCCCAAGCACAGAGTCCTCAGACACATCGGGGGCGGGGAGCGGGCACTGGTTTTATTTGGGAACTGCTTCTGGAAGGAGCAGGCCTGGAGTCCTCCTGGCTGGGCGCTCAGCTGGCCCTGGTGACCCGGCTCACACTGGCAGCTTTCCCCCAGAATCCTAGGTCTAGGCCTACCCTGGCCTGTGGCCACTGTTCCCCCCTTGGTCAATGGTCTGAGTCCGGGGCAGCCTGGGTTCCCCACTCCTCTGGACCCAGAAGGCCGGTTGTGTGGGCTCACAGCCCCTCCTGTCTCCTGCCAGGAGAGGCACCTTCCCTCGCTGGGGCGTCTTCAGACGGGCCCTGCGTCCAGCAGAGCTGTGGTGATCTCCCCTCCTTTTCAGGGCCTGGGTGCCAGCGTGTCAGGCCGGATGCTAGGGTGGCTTCCTGGTCTCCTTCCTCAGGAGGGAGCTGGCCACGGCCAGGGCCCCACCCTGCACGAACCTCACAAAATTGTCCCCGGCCAGCGGCCCCATGGCGTACAGGCCCTCCTGGTGGGTGCTCTGGTAGGTGAAGGGGTCCACGTCAACGGGGTTCCTCTTGGCACTCAGTGGCTGGTCAGGGTCCACGGCAAGGTGAGCGCCTGCCCCAGGGAGGAAGGAGAGGTCCGGGTGGGAGCCGATGAGGACCAGCACCAGGGAGACACTGAAGACCTTCTCGACGCCCTCGGGGTCCCGGAACACGGCCTGGCGGTCCTCCTTGAAGAGCAGCAGCCGGTGTCCGGGGAGGCTGCGGTAGCCCTCGTAGGGGCTGGGGGACAGGATGGACTGCTCCCGCATCATTTGGTGCACCTTGTGGTACTCGGGGTACAGCATCTTGGGCAGCTGGTTGAACACCAGGCCGGGGTCGTCCACGGGCCGGCGGAAGGCGTGGATCACCGGGATGTTGTAGTGGCGGGCGTAGAGGATCGTGTCGGCTGCTGACAGCCCTGCACCGATGATGAGGATGGGGTCCGAGGCTGGGGTCACCGTGCCCACCCTTGTGGCCGCCTCCAGGGCTGACAGCTCGTGGTGGACAAAGGGCAGGGCCTCCCCAGGGACACCCAGCCGGGCCGGGCTGTCAAATGTGCCTGTGGCCAGGACCACGTTGCGGGCCCACAGTGAGAAGGGCTGCTGGCTTTGGTCCTTGGTGGTCAGGAAGCCACTCACATGGAAGAGGGGGCTGGGGGCCTGGGTCCCAGAGCCACTGGGCTCGGACGTCCCCCACTCCACGGCCGTGACCACGGCGCCAGACACAAAATTGGGGCCCAGACCCTTCTTGGTCACATAGTCCCTGTAGTAGTGGGCAATGTCCCCAGCTGTGGCCCGGCTGTTGCGAAGACCTCTGTGTGGGAGGAGGCAGGAGGGTGGGTGTCAGAGTGGTCTGGGGTGTGGGGGCACAGGTTGGGCGGGACGGGGGATGACCAGGGTAATGTCAAGCCCCGTCGCAGCTATGCCGCCCCACCAGCTGTAGGACTGGGCCAGGCAGTTCAGCCTCTCTGAGCCTCAGCCTCCTCTTCTGTAAAATGGAGCTAACAAGGGAGGTGTAGGGTGGAGTTCAGAGCGTGGCCTCCAGAGCCGCATTGCCTGGGTTCAAATCCTGGCTCTATCATTAGTGAGCTGTGCCTGAAACTCTGTGCCTTATTTTCCTCATTTTTGAAACCAGGATGATGACAGTGGCAGGACCTATTTCATGAGGTTGTGCAGAGGATTTGATGAACTGATAGAAACAAAGTGTTTGGCATAGAACCAGACTGGTAGTAAGTGCCAGATAAGGACAGGCCACCATTATTGTCACCTCAAAGGGTTAAATAACGCTCTAGGTAAATACGGTATGATTGCATGTTTGTAAAGTTCAGAAACAGGCAGAACTAATCTATGGGGTTAGGGGGGTTACCTCTGGGGAGGAGGGGTGGTGGTGATGGGGGCTTCTGGGGAGGGGGATGTATGTCCTGATTCTGTGTGCCCACCTTGAGAAATTTCGTCAACCTGTACTCCTATGAGTTGCGTACTTTTCTATATGTAGTCAATTAAAAAGTTGGTTAAAAAATATATCACATGAAGCAATTACCATAGTCCCCAGCCCACACGGTAACAGCAGGAGTGACTTCATCATTGTTGTTACATGTGCCACTCTTTCCAAGGGCAGTGACCGAGGGGCCAGCGGCTGAATTACACGCTTTGGTGTAATCTTAGTGTCTCCCTATATCTAGCTGTGTGACCTTAGTGAGTTAATTTACTCAACTTGAGGACATATTGTTAAGGATGAACTCACTTAAGGGAGAATCCCACGTAACACGGGTCTGGCTAAGTGCCACACTTGTGGCATGAGCTCAGACTGTGTCCTTGAGGGAAGACCATGCCAGCCAACCCAACCCATCTCGTCCAGTCTGCTACTCTGGAATTCATTTCTGTGGCCTTGTCATTTCCCTCTTCTGAGTTTTCATAAAAAATGTTATAAAGAACTGTCCTAAGAAGATGTTCTATACAGGGTTATTTATAACAGTGACACATCAGAAAGAGTTAAGGCTCCAGGGCTGGGCAGTGGTTTAGTAGCCGTGGCAGTACCAGGAGTCCAGGGAGTGTGTCTGTTGTGGGTTTTCAAGCTGACATCTAAGCTCAAGGTCTGGCACATAGTTAAGTATTCAAGGAAGATTTGCTGAGCCAGGGGGAAGCTTGCCCACCTTTGGGAATATTACGAGGCCATATAAAGGGATGGTTGCAAACACTGTGTCATCACCACGTGAAATGCTTGTGGTATAAGGTTACAGTGTGAAGGTGGGATGTAAAAAGGTAACTTACAGGAAATCTAAACTCCTGTCTGTGTATTAATACATCACTACACAAGTCTGGATGTCCTCCTACCAAATGTGCAGGGACAAAAAGTCTTTGTATCAAAGAGATAGCGAGGCCTGGAGTGGCTGCTGGGCGGGGACATAGGTCCCCGGCACAGCCCTGGGGGCAGAGGAAACTGTCTTCCCCTGCAGAGGCAGGTGCCTGCCCAGGTGTCTGCCTTGGGGCAGCTGCTCACTCAGGCAGCCCCTGCCACACACAGCCCAGGATGGCAGAGCTGGAATCCGTTTATTCAATGATCCCATCGTTTCTCCGGGGTGGTGTGGGAAACCAAACGGGGAGAAAATACCCCAGATATGACAGGGCTGGTAGAAGGGTGGAGTTGGACTGAGTTGTCTTCCTTTTTCAATTTTTAATATTCTGTACTGTGGTTATTATGTTTTTAATGCAAAAGCATTAAAAAAAGAAAAGGAAGAGCATTCTTTTAGCTGACCTAGAAAGAAAGATTGTTCCAGGCCAGGCTCAGAACAGAGGGAGGGGCTGCAGGAGGCCAGAAGGACTGGGGGACCTAGGCCAGGGCATAGGGGGCAGAGGCCACTGGCGTGCTGCAGGGAGGCCACATCAGGGGCTCGTGTGACCAGGTGGAGGGAGCACAGGACCAGGGAGTCCTGGGGAGTCCAGCCCTGCCACTCGCTCCTACTCAGTGGTCCTGGGCAAGTCCTTTCCCTGTCTGAGCCTCAGTTTCCCCCCCGGAGGAAGAGGAAGGTAGACTAGAGGGTCTCTGAAGCCCTGTTCCCCTGGGCTCCTGGGCTCAGAAGCTGGGGGGTGTGGGCTTCCCAGGGCTGCCTCACCTTCGCTTCTTCTGCATCCAGTCCTTGACCTGCAGGTCTGGGAGCCCCATCCACTGGCCTTGGCTCAGGGTCACCATGGAGCCCTCAATGGACTGCATGGAAAAGGAGTCCTTTGGTTCAGGCCCCTGCCAGCCCCAACCCATTGCGGGCTGGAGGGCACAGGAGGCCTTAGCTGGGGCTGGTGGGGAGGATGGAGGTGGGGGAGGAGGAGCGGCGGAGGGAGGGGGAAGGGGGAGGGGAACGAGGGCGGTGGATGGAAGAGTCCTGGCCCCACACAGGGAAAACTAGGGAGGGGCTCTCCCCAAGACCTGAAGTAGATTTGGCCCAGGCCCCTTGCACCCTGCTGCGCCACTTACGTGCCAGGCTCCCCCCGGAAGGTTCCGGCCCAGGACCATATGGGGGATGGCTCGTTCCTTCTCGTGCTTCCAGGTGAGGACAGACTCCAAGTCTCCCCCGAAGTCTGTGTCTGGGCGCAGGAGAGCATCAAAGAGCAGGGCCACGGGGCTTTGGCACCGGCCTTCGAGGCCTTCGGATAGGTAACCCAGGTCCTGGGAATGGGGCACAGGTCAGAGGGGCCGCCAGAGGAAGGCAGCGCTGTTTGCCCAGAGCCTCAGGCTGGGAAGGAAATGTGGGAACTGGGGCTGGGCCATTTTCCTGGCACTAGAGGGGCCTGGTCTCAAAGAAACATCCACGGTGGGGACCATTTGGGGGCTGTCACTTTGGGGTGTCTCCAGGAGCCCAAGGGCCCCAGAGAACAGGCCAAATAGGCAAGCTTAGAAGGGACTTGTGCAATTGCCTGGTCCTACATTCCTACCCTAATATCAGGGTGGTCAGATAAGCCGGGGAAGTGCTGCCTCTTACAAGTAGATAATGCATACCAGATTATTAAAGGCTCTGACAAGTCCTGCAGGCATCATTTACCTGTTCAATTTTGCCAAACCCAGTGTCTTCCAGATTTACTGGGAACATTTTTTTCTGCATATTATACTGAGGAACTAGTATTCTATAGAAGGTTTTGAAAAATGCTGATCTAGGTCAAATGGTCTAGATATATTTCCTCACCCCCAACTTAGGAGTTGTGGGGGGCAGACTAAGAAGGTGGACACTGCCTGAAGGGGAAGGTGGACAACAAATGGCCTCCTGGAAGGCAAGAGGCATGCAGGGAGGATTTGCAAGCCCCGGTGGGCAGCGGGTGGTGGAGCTGACATATGTGGGGTGGGGTTTCTCAACCGTGGCACCACTGACATTGGGTCTGGATTGTTCTTTGCTCTGGGCAGTAGTCCTGTGCATTGTAGGATTCTCAACAGCATCCCTGGCCTCTACTCCGCTAGACCCAGTAGTACCACCACCCCAGCTGTGACAACCAAAATTGTCTCCAGACAGTGCTAGGTGTCCCCTGGGGAGCAAAACTGTCACCTCATTGAGAACCACTGGTCTAGAGTTTGGTGAGCTGATGTAGCATTTTTAGGTCTCTGATTTCTTTTTCATAATTTCCATGGCTGATTTTGTTCTGTGTTTGGTCTTGTTTTGAGCAAACACATACTTTAGGTTTTTCCTGGGAAAGCTGGGGTAGTTCCCTGAGAGTGGGTGTGTTCTCCCCACAACTCTGGCCATACTGAGTCTGACCTACCTGGTCCAGGATGGAGATCCCCGGAGCCTCGGTGAGCTTCCTCTGCAGCAGGGGCAGCGGGTGGATGGCATCTGGCTTCACGTAGGGGGTGTACCCTGAGAGCAGGTAGGACAAGCAGATGCCAGAGGGGCCGTTGCCTGGGGAGAGAGGGTAGGGGTCGAAAAGGGCAGCCTTTTCAGGCACAAGACACTCCTGCTGAGGGCTGTGGTCTAGATCTGCCCCACACTCGTTTATTCTTCATTCACAAAAACAAAAATAAAACATTTATTAAGCCTTTAGCCTGTGCCAGACACTATGCCTAATAATAATCAAGAAAAAAAATAATGAGCAATTGTTGAAGGCTTACTATGTGCCAGGAACTGTATCAAGAGCTTTTAACAACAACAGCACCACAATAGCTTTAGTGAGGTAAATGCTACTCTTTTTCTCCTTTTATACTTGAGGAAATTGGGGCACAGAGAGTTTAAGTAACTTGCCTGTGGTCACACAGCTGGCAAATAGACAAGCCAGGATCGAAACCTGACAACATGACTTGAGATTTTGACATCACTAAGAACTAGTCCTGTCCTTCCAGAGCTGACGGTGAGTAAATGTAGTACAGACTGCTACGTGCCCTGGGGGCAAGCGTGGGCCCGGTGTGCACTGAGGAGGGGTGCTAAGCCCCCTGTGGGGCCAACTGCCTGTCTGTGGCACTCCCTGGGCAATCCATCAGGCCTCTGACCCTGTGACATCTGTTCTGTTCTTACCTGTCTCTTCCCTCTTCTTATCTTGTCCTGTTCAGAAAATCACCCGAATGTAGAACACTATTAGGAACCATAGGAAATTGCTGACATTCAACTGTTTTTGACTTACAAAAATGACCATTTCTTGTGGCTCAGCCTGATGTTTGCATTCTAGGGGGTTGTCCCCATTTTTGCAGGTAGAGGACACTGCTGTGTGTGGGCACCTAGCACAGTGCCAGGCACAGGGGAGACCAGGGAAAGCTGGGGCCGGGCCCTCCCTTCCCCCACCAGGCAGCCAGATGGTTCCATTCTTTCCTCCTGGGTTCTTGGGAGGATGCCATGGAGTGATAGTTTGTAAACTAAACACAGTGCCAGCCACGTAGTAAACGCTTAGTGGCTTAATTTAATGACAACAATTGCAAAGAGGCCAGGCCTGGCCTTGCCCAGCTCCTGCCCTCAGACCTGGGGGCACCCGGAGGACTCAGCAACCCTTCCCCCTGCCCAGTCCACGCACCGATGACGATGACCGTGAGGGGCTCCGAGCTGCTGGCGCCGAGGTGCTCCTTCCTTGAGGAGTTCATGGCTGCGGCTGGCAGGGGGCTCGGGGCCGGCAGCTGACCTGGGAGGCAGAGGGGAGGAGGGGCCCACTCAGGTCAGGCGTGGTGTCGTGCAGCCACTTCCCAGCTAGGGTGGCTGCCTGCGGACCTCAGTCAGGTCCCAGGTCTCCCCCACCGAAGCACATCACGTGACTCCTCTTGTACCCCCTGCCCTCCCAATGCATCTCCTTTCCAAACAGGCTTGTCTCCCCCCTCCCCCTGCCCAAGCAGGGCACGCCCTCCCCTCCACTGGCCTGGTCACCGTCAGCGTCCGTCTCCCTGCGCCCCACGCGCCTCTCCCCATCTCCTCAGCAGGGCAGTAACAGTACCTGGGAGGCCCTCCCTGCCCGCCCAGGGGCAGCCCTGCCCAGCACTTCTGTGGAGGCTGCAGCCCCCACCACGCTCCAGCCCGCAAGTCTCAGTGTGGCCTGGGGGGCCTTGGAATCATCACCTGGTCCTGGCAAGTTGCTTCCTAGCTGGTGGCTGTGGGCCCATCCCTGGACCTCTCTGCCTCTCAGTTTGCTCATCTGTAAAATGGGAATCATGAGAGTCCCTACCTCCTGGGGTTGTCGAGGGACAGAAACACCTGCCTGGAGTAAATCTGCCATTGGGAAAGGACCAGAGTTTATTACCTGCTCCAGGGGCTGGGCTAGAACCTGTGGAAGCAGGACTCTAGGTTTAGGTTTAGGTTTAGGGAAAACGCCGGTAAACCTGCCCGTCTCTGGAGCACCAGCGCCCCCTGCCGGCCACAGGCCCAAATCCCCTCAAAGGGAACCAGACGCAGGTCTTAGAGCTGCAGGTGCCGCGGGGGCGGCGGGCCCACCTTCTCCCCCAGGCCAGCTAGCAGTGGCCACTGGACTCACCCGCCATCCTCAGCGGTGCCGTGTGAGGGCCACGAGGCAACACCCGCGTGGGCGTGAGGGGCGGTGGGCATTTAGCGCTTACTATGTACTGGGTATTTGACGGTTTTCTCTCATCTCCCCACACTGACCCTATGGAGAAAGTCCTAATAGCATCCCATTTCACAGATGTGGAAATGGGGCTCAGAGAGTTCGCACAAGCCGCTTATTGTCGCACAGCTGACACCTGTAACAACCACCCATGCCACCTGGCCTGTGCCCACAGGAGCCCAGGCTGGTGGAGGGGCCACAGGCTCACAGGGAAGGAGTGAGCAGACAGGGACGGGCCTGGACTGCCCAGAGTGGCCGCGGTGGGGCCCGGGTCACTGGCCTCCAGGACTCTCCCAGAGAAGGTGGAGATCTGGATTTTTATGTGACTTCTATAACTTGGAAAGCGGGCAACTAATTCACATTTCTTGAAAATCTTTTAACAGGCTGTCAAAACACAGCTGAGGCCAGCACGTGACCTCAGATGTGTGCAGAGTGACAGAAACACCAGTGTCCACTGCTGGGCAGGTCCCGAGCAGACAGATGGGGGACAGCTGCACAGATGGGCTGGTCAGAGGACCTGGGTGTTGCCCCCACAGTGACCACAACAACAACTGACCTGCTTACCGCACTCTACAGTTTGCAAGGAGCTCACGCCTAAGCAACAGCATTCCATCCTCTCTGCCTCCCTGTCCTGTCTAGCGGCACCCGACACTTTCCCCTCCCTTCCTGGGGAGAGGGAAGGTGGCAGACTGCAGACAGTGGCGACCACATGGCCTTCTCCATGCCCAGTTCCCTGCAGGGCCCCATGCTGTCTGCCCGGGGAGGGCATTTGGGGTGACAAGACCATCAATAATAATACTAGTAATAAGAGCAATGACGACAAGAAATGGCTAACATTTCTAGACTTCTTTGGAGTGCGGTAGGTGCCAAGCATATTCTAACCTCTTTATACACATGAACTAATTTAATCCTTGTTTAATTGGGTTGTTACAAGTACTCTTACAGCCACTCCCATATTATAGATGGGGAAACTGAGGGCCAGAGAGCTTCTCGCAGCCTTTTACAGTTTGCAAGGAGTTCGCCCCGGCTCTCGCAGGCTGAGCTGTATTTGAGCCCAGGTTGCCCTATTCCAGAGCCTTTTCTGCACCCCCAAGTGGTGTGGCGGCAGGGCTGAGGTCCCTCTGGCCGGGCTGAATGTGCAGTGTCCATCCCAGCTTCCCCCATTGCTCTGTCCCAGCGCTGGTGGCAGGGAGGGAGGCCATGGGGCAGCTGATGTTCCCAGTGCTCCAGCTTGGAGGGGACCGTTTCTCACTGACCACCAGGTGGTGGGTGTGCCCAGAGGCCTTGGAGAATAGGATTTGGTTCCCAGGGCGCTTCCTCCCACTTGCTCCGGGCCCCTCAAATGGCCCCTGGGCACCTCACTTCTCATTTTCACCGTCCCCAGGAATAAGGGCAACGGGAAGCTTGTGACCTCCTGGTAAAGCGCTTCCTGTGCATTGCTGCCTTCATCCTTTTAATGACCCACTTTGCAGATGAGGACCTGAGGCTTGGGGGGCTGAAGCCACACCCCCACGCTACAGAGCTAGTGGTGATGGAACTGAAATTAGATCCCCGCAGGCCGAACCCACCTAGACACCCCCTAACCCCACACCCCAAAACGAGTGTGCCACCTGCTCAAGGGCCCCGACGTGCCCACCCTGGCCCATGCCCTGCCCCTCCTTTGGTCTTTTGAAGTCTCCTCTCACCCAATAAGGAAGGCACCTGCCGGAGCCCCCGTGGACCAATGAGGAATTGGAACTAGTTGCCCCTTGTCCCTTTGCAGGAAGCTGAGGGTGCCAATTTACCACAGGGACTTTTGGGTTCCAAGTCCAGTGCTCCCTCCCAGAAGCTTCTGTTCAGTGCTCTGGATGCCACATACGTGAGGTCACCACCCAGGGGCCGGACCTGAGAGGTCACTTCCTGTGCAGAGTGATGCAGGACGCCCCGAAGTCCTGAGCAGCTGGAAGCTCACTCGTAACCTCAGACAGACATTAACACGGGCTGCAGACTTCCAAGTTCACGTTTGTTTCATTATTTCAATTCCTTTTACGCCTTTTAGTTTTGTGGAGTTGGAATAATCAATTTTTAATGTTATCTTTTTAAGTCCCTCTGATTGAAGATGGCAGATGTTGATGAAAAAAAGTTAACATTAAAAATTGATGTTTCAGATTTCCCAAAAGCAAATAAGCATAAAAGAAATAAACAGTTGCACCTTCAACCGATGTTTCTTTTAAGTTTGCAGCATTGGTACTTCTGAGGTTATTAAAGCTTCAAACTGCTCTAAGACTCTGGGACACCTGTGCGGCGGCACTTATTGGGCCCCTCTGGTGACCCTTGCTCATTTGACTTTAATGACACCCTGCGAGGTGGGTTTTCTCATCCCCCTGTGCAGAGGAAGAAACTGACATCAGGAGGAGGAGGTGTCACCCAGGAATGTCCGAGACCACACCTATGTGCACAAATCCTAGTTCTGCCCCTTGGTGCCTGTCCGGCTGAGGAAGAGTCCCTCTGAGTGAAACAGCCGATTACAGTGATACCAAGAGAGTGACAAGAAGCCCTGGGGGGTGAGGATGAGGAAGTGCTCCATCCCTCCAAGGCTACCTGCCATAGTCACCAAGATGAGCCCTTGGCCCATTGCCTGTCCCACCTGGAGCCCAGGGTCTCCTGCAGTTCCCCAGCGCCCAGGGACCCCACCTCTTCCCCAGCACCCTGGAGCCTCCTGTGAGAAGCCAAGCCCCTGAGGCCTCTGGGGCTGAGAGCTATGTGCGGGCACCCGTGGGCCCTGCCCCTCCCCGGCAGAGAGGCGGAGACCCCGAGGGAAGTACCCAGCCTGGCTGCGGACCAGTGGCCTCAGGACATGCTGGGCAGCAAGCCCAGGCTGGCCACACCTCTCTTTCCTGCCAACAGCTGTGGTCACATGGGCCAGGGTATGCTGGACTGTGGCAGCCGGGCAGCTGTTGGGCTGAGCGTGCCAGGCACACGGACATGGCCATGGCCAGGAGCCCGGAGGAGCCTGAGGTGGGGGAGGATCGTGCTGCCCCCAAGAACCCAGGGTGGGCCTCCACTCGGGACCACCTGGGACCCCTTCCTGGCCCTGCGGCCTGCAGACCCTCTGATCTGGCTGGCTGCCCCTGTCTGGGATGTGCCCAATCTCCTGCCCCTGGTGCCTGGCCCAGGGCACTCACCTGACAGGCAGTGGGTGGAGGGAGCCTCGTGAGCCTGGCCTGGTAGGGCACTGAGGGGGGTCACGGTGTCCTCTGCACCAGCAGGATGCCTATTACCCCATGGGGATCCCAGAGGCTGTGAGAGGCCAGGGGGAAGTGAGGGTATTTCACGGGCAGGGAGGAGGCGGGGCAGGCAGAGGGGCGGGGCCAGGAAAATCACTTTCATAAGCGTGAGTCAGCAGGGGCCCCTGGATGAATGAACTTGCACACTTGGGAGGGCAGTGTCACAATGCCTGCCCCAGGGCCTGCCTTAAAGGGCCCCTGCTGGGCAGCCTGCCAGGGGGACTGGGGGCCTCCCCAAAGCTGCCTCCTACCAGCCAGGCGCCCATCCCTGAGGCTCAGTCACTGGAAGAGGAACCAGTGACCTCTGAATGAGCCAACCTGGCCTTTTCCCATAGCGGAGAGGAGACAGCTTTGCCTGGTGGAATATACTTAAAGTGACAGCCCCTTTAAGAGGGGAAAAACTGTCCCTGTTCCCTCATTGCACCTGGATTCCACCTCAGCATCCTCCACCCCCCGCCAAAGCCCTCTGGCACCAGCCTGCCTGGGCTGAGGACCCAGCTCTGCCACTTCCTGGCTGCAGGTGCTCTGGGCAAGCTGCCATTGGGACCAATCCCCCGTTTCCTCATCTGGAAAATGGGGCTAAGTGACATATTCTCCCTCCTGGGGTGGGCGTGAGGGTTAACAGAATCATTCTCGGCTGCCATGCCTGGAGCGTGAAGCCTGCCTCTGGTTCTTACCTCCTTTTCTTTGTGCAGTGCCCCACATTTCACACTGTGCTCATTCTTAGCTATTCTATTGTCTCTCTCCCCACATGGGATTGGGCTCTATGTGGGCAGGGAAGTGTACTTGTGTCTGCGTTATGCTGTGTCTAGAATAGTGCTCAGCACATAGTAGGTGCTCCATATTGGTTGAACAAAAGGAAGGCCGGGAGGGAGGACCGTGTTTGGCCCACAGACCTCGGTGCTGTGCTCATGAGCTGTTATTTTCATTATTGATGTTGTTGTCACCCTCATCATCCTCTCCACCACCTGTGCCTGGGGGGAGGCAGGTCAGGCACTTGCTCTGAGCACAAACTTTAAGGAGGTGCCAAAAACAGTAATCAAGAAAGTAATATTTTGTTCATCCTCGATTGTTTTTGTTTGAGACAGGGTCACCTGGGCTAGGGTGCCGTGGTGTCATCACAGTTCACTGCAACCTCCCACTCCTGGGCTCAAGCGATCCTCCTGCCTCATCCTCCCAGAGTGCTGGGATTACGGGCGTGAGCCACCTCACCCGACCCTGGATTTTTTTTCCACGAATTTTGATTTTTAAAAATACTGCATGAAAATTTTACGTGTCCTGACTATGGAACTGTTTTGGTACCCCTTAAATTTTATGCCTGAGGGGACGCCTCACCTTCCTCACCCTTGTCCACCAGGGCCCTTGGGCCTCGGGGCACCTTCCTGGGACAGCAAGGGTGGTGAAGAGGAGAGGGCACCAGGTCTGACTGCAGCGCCTGGGGCTGGGTCCTGGGGAAAAACACCTCTGAGAGGCAAGACCATCAGGGACCTGCAGAAGGCTGGGGAGAGAGAGAGAAAGAGAGAGCGCCTGAGTGAGCATGTGTGTGTGTGTGCGCATGTGTGTGCACGTGTGTGTGTGCATGTGGGGGTTCTAGTACAGAGCAAGGGGCTGATGGCTGGGAGTGAGGGCCTGGAGGGTTTGGGGGGCAGCATGAGCAGTTGGGTGAGAAGGGCAGCCTGGGCGCAGGGAAAATGTTGGGGACATGAGCCAGTCCTGAGCTGGGCCCTTCCCTCCCACCTGCCCTCTCCTCCCCTGGGGGCTACCTGTGCCCAGGGCCCTGTGTTCTGAAAGGCAATGAGTTTGGTTTAATGCTCTTGCTGTCACCGCTTGAAAAGTCTTAATGAATTTTGAACAAGGAGTCCTGCATTTCCCTTTTGCACAAGTCATGTAACTGGTCCAGCCTGGGGCTGCACCTGGCGTCAGGCTGGATGGGTGGGAGCTGTCTCTGGGCTCGGTGTCGAGGCAGTGACCCCTAAGTGCCTCAGTTTTACCTATGGGGAAATGGGCGCAGTGCCCCATGGGGGTAAGGTGACACAGCACACAGCAGAGGGGCCTCAGCTCCCGGCTAGCTTCTAGCCCCACAGCAGGTGTGCTGTGTGACCTGGGTCGTGAGGCCTCACTCTTTGGGCCTGTGTTCCAGCCCTCCAGCCCTGACCTTGTGACCAACACCCCCTGACACTCAGTGCGCACCCACACACACCAGACGGGTTTTGAACACAGGGGAGCCCCCAGGAGAGCCACGAGGAGCGCAGCTGCGGTGGACGTACCTCCTGTCCATGCCGCATCCTGCCCCGGCAGCTGCCTTGCTGTCTCCACTTTCCCATCCCACGGCTCCTGGTCTGCAACTTCCCAGTGGTTTTGGATGTGTATACTGAGGCAGAGAGAGACACGCACCCAGGGTCAGAGACGCCCAGCCCAGAGTGTCCAGCGCACCGAGCATGAGGCTGAGGCTCGCAGAGGCCTGAGGAGGGGTGTTGGAGGCGAGAGCCCGGGAGGGAGGGGGCTTCCCTGGACCCCCATCGCCTGGGCCTGGCCGACCTGCTCTGCCCCCGTGGGCTCTGACCCCTGTTCCTGAGTTTGAAAATCTGCTGACACAGAGAATTGCAGGGTGAGATGTGGACTTTCTTCCCTGCCTCCTTGTTTACCTGCTAGGCGATTATCGGAAACGGAATTGTTGAGTTGCTTCCAGAAAGCTCAACTAAGACAAAGACAGATAATGTCAAAGGCAGGCAGAAGGGCGATGGTTCGATGGTTAGAGGGAAGGAGCAAAACGGGGCTTTGCAGGCTGCCTTTGGGTGCCGGCTCTCTTCGGTGCCACTGGAGGCTCTGGTTCCTCCAGCCCTGCCCTGTGCCCTTAGAGGCCAAGAGTTCAAGTGGCTATTGAGCACTTGAAACATGATCCTCCAAATTCAGATGTGCTGAAAGTAGGGTTGCCAGAGGTAGCAAATAAAAATAGAGGTGTCCAGGTAAATCTGAATTTCAGATCAATAAGAAAGAAACTTTTAGCATAAGTATATCTCAAATATTGCACAGGACATACTTATACAAAAAGTTAACTTCTTGTCTACCTGAAATTCAAATTGACCTGGGCAGCCTGTATTTTATTTGGCAACTCTAGCTGTGAGTGTGAAATACACACTAGATTTCAAAGAGTTAGTACCAAAAAAAGGTAAAGTATCTCATTAATAATTTTTATAGGAATTATATATTGAAATGAAAATAAGGAAAATATTTGATATATGGGGGTTAAATAAAATATATTATTACAATTCATTTCACCCATTTCTTTTTACTTGTTTAATGTAGCTACTGGGACATGTGAAGTTGCCCATGTGGTTCTCATTAGGTCCCTGTCGGACAGTGCTGGTCTGGACGTTGGCACCTGCTGCTGACACCAACTGGGACATTCCTGGATGTAGCACTGAAAGCCCTGTGGTGTTCCAGGAACCCCTGCAGGCTGGGACAAACCAGGACAGGTGGTCAGCCTGGAGCACTGCAAGCAGCTGGGCAGTGTGACGTGGGACAGGTGCTTTCCTTCTAAGCCTCAGTTTCCCCATCTGTGCACTGGTATTGCCAATGTGGAGTGTGTGAAGGGACAACAACTGATCTGTGCAGGCCAAAGGAAGGGGTCTGGCACTGGCAGGAGCTCAAACACAGTGGCTGTGGTGCTTGGTATGGCAGCCCCCTGACCCTGGCCTCCCCCCAGCCCCCTGTAGGCGGCTTAGGAGCTGAGAGCTGAGGAGGACGGGGTAGGAGTAGCCGCGGGGTGCTTCCCCAGGGGTCCTGGTACGGGATGGATCCTCTCTGCCCCTATTTGAAAACCATCATCCTTCTCTCCCTCAGAAATCCCAGGACCCTTCAAAGGGGCCTCTCTGGCCCCGCCTCATCCCTTCTCTGCCATTGCTGGGCATATCCGGGCACCAGGCCCCATGACACAGCTGAGGCTCAGAGAGGCTGACCTCAAGCCTGGGGTCACACAGCATGAGTGGCTGAGCTGGGGCCTCTACCCACCTGCTCAGCTGGGCACCTTCAGGAAAAAGGCAGATAGGAAAGGAATGAAGGCAGCCTCCTTCCTGTCTCAGGTGCAAAGGCACCGGTGTAGGAATTCGGGCCTGTTTACTGCCATGGTATGCAGGCCCTGAGTGGCCCTCCCATCGCCACGGCCACCCCTTGCATGAAGTACCCACATTGTAGGTGCGCTTCACAGACCCATGCATTCCATCTGCACACCAGTCCAGTGAGGGAGGCGCGGTGCTGTTATGTAACCTCCCATTCTGCAGGTGAGGCCTGAGGCCCCAGGAAGGAAAGGTGTGGCCCCAGGTCTCGGTAAGTGGCAGAGCTGAGACTGTGACCCTGTCCTGCCTGGAACACTGGCATGAAGAGACCAGGACCTTCTAGCACATGATACAAGAACTAATATTTGTCCGGAGCCGTGCTGTTTACAGAGCCCGGTCTCTGTAAACACTCTGTCTCATCAATCCTCCCAGCAGCCCAGAGAGGTGGGCAGGTATTTTCAACAACAATTTTAGTTTACAGATGAAGAAACCGGAGGGACTTGCCCAAGGCCATAGGCAAGCGGGGGAAGGTGATGCAGACTTGAGTCTATCTGGAGGCAAAGCCACCTGAGGACACCAGTGTGAGCTGCCTGGGCCCGGGCCAGGGGAGGGGACAACACCCAGCTCAGGGGGTCAGTGCAGACCCCAGGGGAGATGGTGTCAAAGCTGGGGACCCAGGGCCCCCCACATAGACAGGATAGCGGGGAGGAGGTCAGGAGCCATAGCAGGAGGGTGGGCAGGCCCCGGGAGGAGCATCTGCAGAGGGCGAGGCTGGCTCCAGTGCCTTCCGGCTGCCACATGCTCTCTTCCCTCTTTTCCTTAAAACCCTGGGGAAAATCTCAGCAGGAGAGTGAATATGCCTGCCCTACAGTCTGAGTGCACAGGGGATCCAGCCCAGGTGTGTAAAAGGCTTGCACTTTGGAGTCAGACAAGCCCAGACTAGAGCTCCAGCACTTTCAGCTGTGTGACTTTGGGCACGTGGCTTAACCTCTCTGAGGTTCCTTGTCTGTGAGATGGTGATCAGGACGCCTACTGCCTGGCAGTGCTTCTCAGCCCTGCTGCACATTGCAGTCACTTGGGGAGATTTTAAAAATACACTTACACCCGGGGCCCCACCCCAGAGATTCTGACTGATGTCACCAGGCCAGACATGGAGGGTTTTGCCCCGGCAATGGGCACGTGCAGCCAGGGCCAGGAGCCTCTGTCCTTGGGCTGCTGGAGGATGGGCTGAGACGCAGCCTAGAGACTGCCTGGCTCGCGGAGGTGCCGCATCCTTCAGACCCCTTCCACGCAGCAGCCTGTCCTTTTGTGGCATGCACTCAGTACACTGCTGCGGGGCCACTCTTACACCCTGTGACTTCACTTCTCCAAGCCTCAATCTCCTCATCTGTAGTGTAGGGATAACAACGCCTGTCCCTCAGTAAAGGGTGTGTATCCCTCACCTCTGTCCGCAGCACCTGGGCCTCTGCACTCTGGGCGCAGTTTCTCATCTAGCTCTGGACCCACTGGCTTTGCTATTTCCTAACGAATGTCCTCCAGGGCAGCGATTCTCAAAGTGTGGCCCCCGGACCAGCAGCACCCGCAGCGCCTGGAAATGATCAGAAATGAAGATTCTCAGGCTCGCCCTAGACCCAGGGGATCAGCAGTTCTGGGTGTGGGCCCAGCCGTGTGCACTGTCACGAGCCTTCTGGGTGGTCCCGATGCTTGCTCAGGTTTGAGAACTACTACTGTAGGATAGGACAGGAAACTGTCTACACAGCACACACAGAGGAATGACAACCATCTGACCCAGCCCCTCCTGGGGAGCCCAGAGTAGACCCTCGGGGCGACCGCTTCTTTCCCCTGCAGGCTGGTAATCTGTAAGTGCCTGCTAGAATTCTGCCTGGAAGCCTGTGAGCCCCCAGGACTGGAGTTTTAGCACGTGCCTCCTCCCTTCCTCCAGCTTGTCCCTGCCCGCGAGGGTCCTGCTGGTTTCCTGTGGCTCCTCAGCTGGGACAGTGGCCCTGAGGGCGAGTGCCCAGGTCCCCTGCACGCTGGGAGGTCATTTTGCAGTCCCTCGCCCAAGCTTCCAGTGTCCCTAACCAGTGTGTGGAACGTTCTAGTCCAAGCCCTTGCCTTTGACAGAGAGGCTGGAGCAGCCCTGGGCAGCTGAGCGATTTGCTCTCTGGCCTGCACGCTGTCCCCATGGCCCCACCCCCGGGACAAGGGCCTGGCCCCTCCCACCAAGCAGGGCCGTGGAGGCTTTCTTTTCTTTTTCCCCACATGCCGCTCAAAAACCCCAAAACCTGTTTACTCTCTAATCAGGTTTCACAAACGCTCCAGGCCTTGACTTCTTGGACAGGTGGGGTCAGTGGCCTAATCTAGCGTCATGTGAGCCAGGCCTAGCCCCAGGCACAGGACTGGATCCATCGGGCCAGCCCTGTGAGCAGCCCCGTGAGCATGTTGCACATTTCTCTGCAGAGGAGCAATAATGCTGGGACAGCCAGCAGTCTAGAAGCTTCCTGGGCTTTGGCTCCTGAAGCCGAAGCAGGGTTCTTAAATCCTGTCCTTTTCTACTGAGGCCCCACATGCCTCCAGAGTCTCTGATAAACTACAGATTAGACCTTGCCCTGCTCAACATCCTCCATGGGCTCCCTGCTGCCCTCAGGTGGCTGGACCCCACCTGGCCCTGACAGGTCCCTGCAGGAGCTGACCTGGGAGGACCTCCCGCCTGGCCTTCCCCAGGTGATCTCCTTCCAGGGTGGCAGCTCCCCAAGCCGTCCTCCACCTGCTCATAGCTGCTCTGCTTGGAGGCTCCTCCTTGCCTTACCCTGCTCTGGGCGCACCTCTCTAGATCCAGCTCTGACTTTCTGCTGTTCAGAGAAGCAGAGGAGCGGAGAGGCCCTGGGAGCAGCAGGGCTGGAGCTTGCTTCTCCCCGGCCTGCTGTGAGCTGGCCTTCTACCAAGTGCTTTACGAGCTCATTCTTGGTAAGCTATGAGGCTCCTGCCCCCGAGAACCGGACCAGACAAGCCAACAAGTGTTTCCTGCCCAAGTGTCCTGCGTTAGGGGGAAGAAATAAGAGGGAGCTTTGGAGAGAATGTGGGTGTGGGGGTGGCGGGCATCACAGAAAGCCCTTTGAAAAGGTGGCACTTCCGCTGAGATGGGCCTGGTCGTTGGGAGAATTGGGGAGAGCTGGGGTGAGGGAAGACAGAATAGACACTTTCACATGCAAAAGCCCCAGACTGGGAATTAGGTTGTTTTGTTTAGGAGCCTGGGAAGGAGGGGAGGGAGTGTGCAGAGGCCTGTGGACTGAAAGACACCGGGGATATTATGTGGACTGCAGTGGGAGGCCCCTGGAGACTTCTGAGCTGTGGATGGCACAGCTGGGCAGGAGTGGAGGCAGGAGGGCTGCGGCAGGCGGTGGCAGCTGTTCAGTGAGGGCTGGCAGCGCCGTGGACCACCATGCTGGCCGCCGGGGTGGAGCAAGTGGATGGGTTCTTGATCCTTCTCAGACAGAGCTAGTGCCAGCGGCCCTTGGCGATGGATCCATAGTGGCAAGCGAGCAGTGGTGTCCTGCTGAATGTTAACCAACCGACTCCTCCCAGAAGAAAAGCCCTGTTTGTGCCATCTGCCAATTCCCGTGGTGTAAATATGCCCAGCACGACTGACTTCAAGCCACCAACTTGCTGTGCACAGGTGGCTCCCACTGGGATGAGCCGACTTTCCTGGGCTGAGCAGTGAGCTGGGTGAGACAGGCCATCTCGGGGCGGAGAAGAGGGGCAGAGGAAGAGGCTGGGAGAGGGGCGAATCGGGAGTGGCGTCTCGTCCACGTTGGGCGTGAGATGCCCGTGGGCCCCTCCGGTGGGATACGGCCATGGCAGCGAGAGGTCTTGGCTGGAGTGTAAGCGTGGATGCTGTTGGCGAAGAGACGATGTCGAAAGCTCAGGGACCAGGGAGGCCACCGAGAGAGAGCGGGCGAGAAGGGAGCAGGGCCAGGATGGGCTGAGAGAAGTGACCTCGTTCCAACAGCCCGTGAGCTGCTCGCGTCTCCCGCCAGCCCTGAGGATGGAGCCTTGTTCCTCGCTGGAGCCCAGAATGCTCAGCCCATGTGTCTTCCCGGGACCGCTGACTCCGCCTCTGCGCTGGGACTCTGGAGCCCTCCAGGATCGTGCAAAGCAGCTCGTAAGGGCCCTAGTGGCTCAGGGCCGAGGTGACAGGGCAGCCCAGCCCTCAGCAGCCTAGGGGAGGAGGGGAGAAGTGGGACCCACCGGCACAGAGGGGATGAGCCACAGAGTGAGGAAAGGCCGGTGAACACGTTCATGACACAGGCTGTGATTTCTTACATCCTAACCAAATGCCAGGACCCTGCTCAGCACCTTTGTAAGATTAATCTTCACCTCGCCCTCTGAAGCAATTACATAAAAGTTACCATTATTAGCAACGTTTACAGGCCAGCAAGGCAGGGACGACCAGCGCCCGAGCAGGCGGCCTGATGGCAGCGCTCCCCTACTGCCATCCCACGGCCTCCCTGCTCCCCCAGTCCCCAGGCACAAGGCAGGGCCTTCCCTGTGCTCTTGGTCTCTGAGGAAATGAGACTTCCTATGTCTTCTTGGAGTTGAGACCAAATTGAACCACAGGTTGCTTCTGGGTAGTCAACATGATCATCTCCTTCACCACCATCTCCATCCTCTTCACCACATTCACCATCACCATCGTCGCCATCATCTTCCCCATCACGATCACCATCATCTTCGTCAGCCGCCTCATCGGCACCACTGGACGGTGGGATGACAGGGGATTGTTGCTTAGCTGTATTTGCAAGTTTTTTGCAGTGACCAAATACAACTTGTGCATTTTTTGTGGGGGGGCATTCTGGGGGTGGAGCTGGGGGGGCTGTGACAGCGTGGGGCTGAGGGGACTGCCAGGACAAGGAAATGCCTGTCTGGATGGACGAGGTCCCTGCCTTGCTGCTAGGGCCGTGTCTAGCAGGACCTGGCAGGCCCTGGGCTCCTGGGCCTGACGTCCTTCCAGGGGCTGGGAAGCCTGCCATCTGACCCTGGCCGCTGCCGCCCTTCTGCAGGGCTGGGGTGCCTGCCAGCAGGCACAGTCAGGTCTGGGCAGGGCCCTGGAGACAGCACGTTTGCTGCAAGGCTGGGGGAGGAGGAGAAGCAGCCTCCTTGTTTGGGGTTGGGGAGAGTTGCTGCAGAGACATTTGCTGCATGGGCAGCGGGCCCATGCCTTCCTCGTCTGAAGATCATTCCTGCATTAAAGGTGGAATCCGAGGCACTGAGGCCAAAACCTCATCTGGCTGAGCCTGGCTCTACTGACGCAGAGAGCCAGCTCTGCTGTCCTCACACGTCTGTGCAAGGATGGGCTTGTCTGCCTCTGGCTGTCAAAGGTTCTGGACCTGACTCCAGGCCACTGTGGTCTCCTCCCTCCTTCTGGTATCTACAGCCTGCGCCCTCCATTTGACCAGGGTGGACAGTCTCTTCTCTCAGCCAGGGGCCATGACGAGATCCTCTCCTCCTCTGTGCCCTCCTCACCCTGGGCTCTCTGTGGCCCACTAAGGGTCTGGAGTTTTCCTTCACCCAAATGGTAGGGCACGGAATCCTGTGCCCAAGATGTCCAAACTCAGAGGGAGTCGTCCCTGAGCTGTCCCAGGAGGCCAACGCCTCTTTTCCTAGGTAGAGAAGCTGAGGTCCAGCCAGGGGAAGTGGTTCATCCAGGGTCACACAACAGGAACGGGCCTTGGAATTCAGCCCCTGCCTCTTCCCCTTTGAAATGGCTGTGACCTCTGGAGAGGGAGCCCACAGTTCCCCTGCCCTTCATTTACTCAATCAGCAGGGATTTATGTACCAGGTGCTGTGCTAAGAGGGGCACATGATGGTGGAGGAAAAAACCCAGACTTTGCCCTCATGGAGATGGTGGCCCAGGGGGGAGATGAGCAAGTAAGCACTGGCACAAACGTACTGCCCCAGCTGACCCGCCTGGCGGTGTCGGGAAAAGCCTCCTGAGAGAGAGGCGCCCGGGCTGGGCACAGGGTGAGGATCCACGAGGGTGGAAAAGGCCTTCTGGGCAGAGCCAGCAGCAGCTGCAAAGGTCACAAAGAGGGAAGTAACCGTTCGAGAAACTGAAAGGGACTGTGGCTGAGCCAGGGCATCAGCTGAGGCTGGAGACGTTGACGGGAGCCAGATTACGAAGGATTTGGTGGCTCTGGAAGGAGTTTGGTTTTTCTCCTAAGAGCAAAGGGGAAACCCTGAAGGAGGGTGACAAGATGGGACCTGCCTTTTAAAAAGATTGTGGGGAGCGTGCGGGCAAACGTGGAGCACTGTGGCAGTGCACCCAAGGGAGCATCAAGGTCATGGCCATTTCCCATCCCCAGGAAGAAGAGGAAGAAGCTTTGCCCGAGAGGGTCCATGTTCCAGGGAGGAAGCTCTGTGTGCATGTGTGTATGTGCACACGTGTGTGTGTACATGTGTATACGAACATGTATGCATGCATGTGTGTGCATGAATGTGTGTATAGAGGAGTATGGGGATGGACGGGGGTCGCAGCTCCAGTGGGCAGAGCTTGCAGTGGGGGTAAAGGTCCCAGGTGTGTGGCGAGGCCCTCCTTCTCCCAGGGGTCCTGAGCTGCCTGCTGGGTGCTGTTCCCCGAGCCTGTGTGGCCTGTCCTCATGTGGGCAGCCACCCCGTGAGCTCCCTCTTCCTTCTTCTCAGGAAGTTGATACATGTGGCTTCTTCTTCCACGGGAGCAGAAGGGACTGGGTGCCTGGCTGGGGAGAAACAGGCCAAGCTCCCAAAGTCCAGCCTCTGCCTACAACTCTGCAGGCAGCTTTGGGCCCTACGTGCCAGCTAACAGCAGATGCCCCTTGCCTGCTTGTACCAGTGCCTCTCTGGGGACCCCATGGGGAGAAGGGTTGCCCGGGGCCTGGTAGGCTCTGGGTCTTTGTGGGTTCTTCCCCTAATACCATCATAACTCCACCCTGTATCTCCTCACTGTCCCCAGCAGTGGTGTGGCTGTATGTGCCTGTCTGGGGATCCCAACCCCCACACCCACCACGGCTGTTCTGGTTCAGCCTTGGAATTCTCCCCCCTACCTTGAGCTGCCTAGGGCCCAGGCCAGGAACAGACTGGCTAGATAATTTGAAGGGCCTAGAGCAACATGAGAGTGCGGGGCCCCTTGTTCAATAATGACTAAGAATTTCACCACAACAGCAGCACTTAAACCCAGCATGGGGCCTTTGAGGGCAGGCCCTGGCCAGGGCCCTTTCAGAGGCCACAGGAGTGAGGTTCTGCACAGCCAGCAAAATAATTTCCCAAGGTCTCGAACAGACTAATGGCCAAGAAACATGAAAAATCGCTCAACATCTCTAATCATCAGGGAAATGCAAATCAAAACCACAATGAGATATCACTTAACTCCAGTGAGAATGGTTTTTATCAGAAAGTCCCAAAACAACACATGTTGGTGTGGATGCGGACAGACAGGAACACTGCTGGTGGGACTGCAAACTAGTACAACCTCTATGGAAAGTAGTATGGAGATACCTCAAAGAACTAAAAGTAGAACTACCATTGGATCCAGCAATCCCACTACTGGGCATCTACCCAAAGGAAAAAAAGACATTCTATAATAAAGACATCTGCACTCGAATGTTTATAGCAGCACATTCACAATTGCAAAGATGTGGAAACAACCCAAGTGCCCATCAATCCATGAGTGGATTAATAAAATGTGGTATAGGTATGGCATGGATTACTACTCAGCCACAAAAAACAATGGTGAATTAACACCTCTTGTATTATCCTGGAGGAGCTGGAGCCCATCCTCCTAAGTGAAGTATCACAAGAATGGAAAAACAAGCACCACACATACCCACCATCAAATTGGAACGAATTGATCAACAGTTATGTGCACATACGGAAGTGACACTCACCAGGTGTCAGGCAGGTGGGAGGGGTGAGGAGGGGATGGGTACATCCACACCTAATGGGTGCAGTGCACACTTTCTGGGGGATGGGCACACCCGAAGCTCTGACTTGGGCGGTGCAAAGGCAATTTATATAATCAAAGTGTTTGTAGCCCCCTAATATGCTGGGAAAAAAAACCAAAACAAAATAATTTCCCAGGGGCCTGGCCCTGACCTCTTCCTCTCATTTACTGGGCCGCTCATTCATGCACCCATTCTTGCTTTGATCAGGGACTGAGCTCTGGCTACGCACCACGGTCCACTAAGGCCCTGAGGCTGGAGACACAGTTGGCCTCAGCTCTGTGCTGGCCTTGGACGAGCGCCCCACATCCAAGGTCTCCATGACGCCCCCTCGCCAGGCCTCCCAGCCCCGTCAGCCCAGAGCCCTTCTCTGGGCCCCCAATCCGGGGACCCGCTGCCTGCTGGGCCCCTCCTTAGTAGTGCCGAGGACCCACGGCTGAACGCATGGCTCCGGAGAGGCCCTCCCGACGCCCGACCGTCCCGCGTCCCTCGCATCCCTCTATCTGTCCCTCGCTCCAGGCTCCGTTCATCCTCGCCCTGTCTCGGCACGATTATCTATAAAATGAGGATAACTTATAACTTACAGTGAAGCGCCCACAGTTCTCTGAGCACGCGTCAGGCATGTGCTGAGGCAGGGGTTCCGCACGGTAAAGCACGCACGTCTTAGGTGTACGGCTTGATGTCCACGCCTGTGTGACCACCACCCACGTCCAGACGTGGGGCGTCCTGCCCCCTGGAAGGCTCTCTCAGGCCTCTCTCGGTTTTTTTCTTTTTGTCCCCATAGATTAGTTTTGCCTGTTCTTGAACTTGACATAAGTAGGGTCACACGAAATGTTCTCTCTGTGTCTGGCTTCTTTTGCTTGATGTCGTGCCTCGGAGACTTATCCACATTCCACACTCCTGCTGTGAGAGGCAGATCCCCCAGGCCTCACTCCCTCTGCCTGGACATCCGGCATCTCCCTCAGCCGGGTGTGACTGCTTCCCTCCCTGTACTCTCCTTGCTTCCTGTTTCCTTCCTCAGCCCGCCTGGGCCTTTGTCTATAAGTTCTTGGTTTCTGAGCAGACAAGTTCTCTTCTTTTTATCCTTGGCAAGTCATTGTTGAAATTCAGGATATTTGAACTTGAGTGTGCTTGAAATACATGAGCCATGTCCTGCCCTGGTCTCGTTCACAGAGAGTTCCTGGGCAGTCTGCCCAGTTTCCAGCCTCTGTAGCCCTCTTCACAATCACCTGGCCTTTTGGTCATTTTGAACCCTGGTCCACGCATGTCGCCTTGCTGCACAGGGAGAAGACTCCCCAGCACCCCCTCCTCCCGGCTTGCTGCTGTGATAACACAGCCAGACACTTTGGATTTGTCAGGGGAGGGGAGTCTTACAGTTTCACTTACTCCTAGCAGTGAATTCTCAAAGTGGGGTCCACAGGCCAGCAGCATTGGCAGCACCTGGGGACTAAGAAATGCACGTTCTTGGGCACCCCTCCCCCATTCACAGAATCAGAAACCGTGGGGGCGGGGCGCTGCAATCCTGTTCCTAAAACCTCCCCAGGGGGTTCTGATGCACACTCAACTGAGAGAACTAGGGACTCCTGGTGTGTGAACGTGTTGGTGATGAATCAATCAACATGGAACGTTGCCCTCTTTGAGCAGAAGTATGTTATCATTCTAAAAAATAAAGAGGTTCTGGTACCTGGGGCTGACATGGCCTGTTATGTAAGCAGAGCCTCCTCGATGGACCAGCTGGTTCCCAGGCCGTCGCCCGGGTCAATACTGATGAGTGTCCAGACCCGGCACGCAGGCCTGCCCCTCACCGAGGGAGATGGTGACCACAGGTGTCTTCTTTCCCTGAGAACAGGGGCTGGCAGGCTGATTATTTTCCATTGGCTTCTCCTGATCTGTTCTCAACCTTCTCTGTCCTGCTCTGAGCCCCGGGAGGCTGAGCTGTGGGCACTGCAACCCCCAGGCGCCCTGGCCAGCTGGCTTCTGGTTGGGTTTGATCCACGGGGGACAGCGTTGGAGGTCAGGAGACAGGAGGAGAGAGTGGTCAGGGTGGTGGTGTGCTGGCAGATGTTTAGCAACCAGCTCTAGGGGGGCATTGTGGAAAGTTCTACTTTGTAGTTTGCCAGTTCCTGTAGTGTAAATACTCCCACCACGGTCAATTTCAAGTTACCAGTGTATTTCTGAGCAGTGGAGTTGGAAAGAGAAGCGCAGTTTTGTGCTCTGTTAGAGCGCTGTATTTCCACCACGTGGACACATACACCCAAACAGCCTCAAGACCACAGCTAGGAGTAAAATGTAGCAAAATAATTAGGAAGTGATGAGTTTCGAGTCTGTATTACCTTTGTTTTGAATGTACTTTATTAAATTTTTAAAGTTTATATAATTTAAATTTTAATAACAGATGTATTTAACAACTGGCTCACTAAATTCCTGAAAATTTACCGGTTGGTTCTTACCAGCGGGTGTGAGCTGGTTGGAGCACACCACCGGCCCAGGGTGACGCTTCTTTTCTGCACTTTGTCCCTGTCTGGAGGTTCCTCTGTGGCCCAGCCTGGTGCTCACCAGGCTCCACCAACACTCTCCTCCTGGTGTCCCTTTGGCCTCGGACTAGAATGGGCTTCCTGTATTGCCATCTCCTGGGTGCCTCAATGTCTCTTGTTCCCTTGATGGGTTCCCCGGGGGTGGCATCCTGGGGGTGGGAGACAACAGAGCAGATGTGCACCACCACTTTCACTCCAGCCCCACCTTCATTTTTCATATTGATCAACCTTCTGCATAAGATTTCATGGGAAGAAATGATTCTGAGACCAGAGAAACAGAAGCCCGTGGGAGGAGAGTAAATTTCTCTAGGTCAGGCAGGTGTTCAACAAAAGTGACCACATCCCTCAGCATGGCCGGTGGGCATGACAATCAAAACGGGCCCCTTTGGAAGGGCCACATGTGTCACGATGACAATGCACGTGGCCCTGGGCCCAGCAATGCCCTGTTAGGTATTTGCCAATGACGTCTGTCTGAAGTTATCCATTACAGCATCGTTTAGAGGAAGGGAAAATGGGATGAAGCCAAGTGTCAGGCATGAAGAGACTCATTAAATAGGTTCTGGCAGGTTCTTACAATGCAATATTCTGCAGCCATCCCGGATGTAGGCATGATAGAGGTTCCGTGGTTGCAAGTGGAAGAACATCAGGACGGCGGCAGAGTGGCGTGCACTTGCGGGGGAAGAAAGGGAGGAAGAGGAGAAGGGAGCGAGGAGGGAGGGGCGAGGCGCTGCTATCTGGAAGGACGCACAAGAGGCTGGTGGCAGTGGGCGTCTCCCAAGGGGGACCTGGGTGCTGGGGGACTTACTTTTCACCATAAACCCATTTGCGCTTTTGAATGTTTTACCATTTTCATGGAGTACCTGGTCAATTAATATATAAAATTTAAACATGAATAAATGGTTGCTCACGAAATGTAACTGATCCCTCCTCCTGTTCATTCTCAGCTTGGCCTCCTCATAGCCCTGGACCAGAAGGTGGGGCGGGGCCAGTTCCCACCTCTCCTCCCCCCTGCTGGCTGGCCAGGGCAGAGGCACCCAGCCAAGGGCCCCCTGGCTTCACTCCTCGGACAGGAAGCCTGGCATGTCCAAGAAGGATGCTGGCAGCGGTGACTTCTCTTTTGCCCGAGGGCTTTGTGCCCACCCTGTCTCTGTCCTGGCTCTGCTCAGCTCAGCAGGCTGAGCCATGACTATGCCCACTTGAGAAGAGAGAACCAAGGGCAGGGAGGTGGTGCGATGGGCCCAGGGCCACACCAAGGACTCCAGAAGGGTGGGGATTCCGTGTGCCTCGAACACCCCATGGCATCTGGGCCATCCCAGTGCCTGGCTCAGGGCTTGCTCACAATGTCTGTGCAGTGAGTGACCACTTGACCCAGCCCATCTGGGTTGGAACTGGACCCAGGCCCTCTCTATTGGAACAGTCCTTTTGGTTAGTTCTACAGAAAGCCTGATTTCACAGTGTTTACGCCTTCCACTGTTAGTGGGTGGCTGGAGGGGCTTCCACCCAGACTCATCTGCTGAACTAGCATGGGAGGATGGCTTTAGAGCAGTGTTTCTCAAATTTACTGACCACACCTGTTTCTTCATGGGGCATCCTACAGAGCTAGTGTTCCCTGGAACACACTTTGGGAACCATTGGTTAGTAGTTTGCATAAATACCAACTGTCACCCTTAAAGGCCTGGAGACCAGGGTCTCGGTGTGTTGGGGATGGTGGTTGAGGCTCAGAGGACTGGGAGGTCATGGGACACCAGCACCTCTGTCTTTGGCCCTGGTCACCCACTGTAATCCCCTGGAGCCATCTCTAGAGATGTTGATTTAGTTGGTGTGGGGTGTGGCCAGGGGCTGGGATTTTAAAAAAATTCCTTGGGTGATTCTAACATGTAGGCTGGGGTGAGAACCACTCCTCTAGAGCCAGGGTCAGTGGAAGGGAAGAGGATGGTGGTCTTTCTGTATACCAATCTCGGGTCATATTAATAAGGGCATAGTCTACAGAATGTGGGGGGTGATGGTCCTGCTTGATTTGGCACTGATCAACCATACTAGGTTCTGAGACCCACAGCTTAACAGAAACACCTGAAAGTTGGAAAATCTTCAGAAAAGAGGAACCGATACAGCAAGGAGACTCAAGACATGATCTTGGGGGGCTTAAACTAGGCCTCTCTGGAGAACTCCACAGACAGATATCAGGCATTCCTCGGAGCCATGGGAACTGAGGTTCAGGGCTAGCCATTTGTCACACCTGCCCTCAGCTCTTTCAACGGAGGGCTCATCTTTGAAGCCACTCTGGTGTTTCTATCTTCCTGAGGAGGAGCAGGAGGGACTTACCGAGGGCGGGAATTAGAGATGCGCGGGGCGAGAACCTGAGATGAGCGAGACCCTGGGGGGAGCTCGGCAGGGGCAGGATTAATTCAGTTAAGGCTGATAAATGATTCTCCAGGGTCGTGCGGGTACCAGCAGTCTAAGGCACGCGTCAGGAGCTCATGAATATTTAAGAAGTAGGAGAGAGAGGAGAAGCGTCCGGATGACAATGTGGGTGATGCTGGTAGCAGCGCCCAAGAGCGAGGACCCCTCACGGGAGGTCAGGTCTGCGAGGACAAGGCCTTGTCCTCCCTGTTCGCTGCTGCGTTCCCGGCCAGACGGCACACGGCGGCGGGTGCTCAACGGAGCTTCACTCAGTGAACGAATGAATTACAGGAAAGCAAGACGGGCTCCAGACTGGGGGGGAGATGGGTTTTCAGGGAAGGTCTCTCTGAAGAGGTGACATTTCCCCTGAGACCTGAAACGTGGGTGTGGAGCCAGCCGTGGGAAGAGGTCTCCAGGCAGCGAGAACAGCGCAGGCAGAGGCCCGGGGGTGCGCCTGAGGACGGCGGCGGGACGCAAGGGGGGCTTTGGGGGTGAGCACGCGACGCGCGACAGGTGGGCAGAGGGCCGGCGGCGCAGGGCGCCGAGGCAGCGAGTTAGTGTGTGGCCCGGGCAAGTGCCTGACCTGCTCTGGGCCTCAGTTTCCTCATGGGCAAAATGGAAACAGCAATAGCAGTCACTCAGGATGCCTGGCACTGAGAAGCATGCCTGGCACACAGGGAGCTCCCCGGAAATGTTAGCGCCATCACCTTGTTATTATTATAAACAACGGCGGAGCCCGGGAGACAGAGCCAGGCCTGGACGCCGGGTTGGCTGGCCTGGGTGCTGGGTCCTTGCCATTCCAGCTGCTCCCACCCTCCCTGCCTGGCACACACCTGGTGTGGAAGCGTCTGCAGCTGGCAGAGACTGCGGGTTCCTGGATCCTGTCCAGACCCTTAACGATGAGCTCTGTGTCGCTCACACTTGCACATCCTGGAAAGAGGGTGCAGCGGGCCTGCCCATCCCTGCGGGCTGGGGGCGCCCTGGCAGGCGTGCCACCTCCCGTTTGATGGCAAGGAGCTGGGAAGCGGGTGGGCGGGGCGGTGACAAGGCCTGGGGGCCCCGTGGGGCCTCCGAGAGCAGCAGGGCTGTGTTCCAGGCACTCAGGGATGCGGGACCCACCTGGCTGCGGCCGGCTGGACTGGATGGGGCTGGGCCCTGGGAGGGCAGGTCAGGACTGGCAGGAGGGAGGGGGCAGCCAGGTGGAGAAGAGCGAGCCTCAAGGCAGGACCTGCCCTGCTGCCGCCTCTCCCGGGCTGGCACTGCTCTGGCAAAGCCACCTCCCCGCCCTCCTGGATGCCCGCCTGTCCCCAGAGTGGCTAAGGCTGAACCTACAGAGTCGGCCTGGGCTCCTCTTAGTTCACACCCACCCACCAGCTCCACCTGCACACAGACGCGAGTGTGCCCACTTTGCACCACCCTGCTACCCTGGACTGCTGTGCCCTCACGCCCTGCCTTGCCACTGCAGTGTCCCACACCAGGCAGCCAGATGGCCACACCAAAACAGAGCCCGATGGCATCCTTTGCCCTCCAATGACACCCCCTCATGCCCCAGGGTATGAGCAAGTCCCTGCTGGCCCATTGTCACTTGTCAGACCCCTCCGCCCTCTCCGTTTCCCTGGGCTCCTCACTGCCCCTACACGCTTCTGCCTCAGGGCCTTTGCACCTGCTGTCCCTGGGCCTAGAATGCTCTTCCCTCAGAAGTCCACACGACTTGCTCCCTCAGTTCATCCAGGTCTCTGCTTGGTGAGGCCAGAGCACCCTGCATAGGACAGTAACTCCCCACCCTTCCACCCAGCTGTATTTTTCTACACAGCCCTCACTGCCACTTTACGTACTACGTGCTTACTCGTTCATTTATTTGTCTGAATCCCCTACACTGGCACGCAAGTTCCCAGAGGGCAGGGTGTTTTCTCTTCTCTTCCCTGGTGTATCTCAAATGCCTAGTCTAGGCCCTGGTATGTCATAAGTGCTCCATAAACACTGAATGGGGCCTACAAGCATTCCTTAAGCAAGAGACAACTGGGGCACTGTCTCCACAGTATCTCCCTCTGGGACTGACCTTTCTGTCCCTGGAGACAAACATCAGAGGGGCAGCCCTGGAAGGACGCCTTCAAACCCCAAGAATGGCCACTGGCTTTCCTTTCAGTGGAGGCCAGGAAGGGCACTAGACTGGGAGCCAGAGGCTGGAGTTGGGCTTCCTTCTGGCCACAGGATTGGGGCAGGACACATTTTATTCACCCAGCCAGCACAGGGCATGTGCTCTGTGCCAGCAAGTGCCAGGAGCACAGGGCTTAGGTCATGGTGGAGCTCACAGGTGGTGGAGGGGATGCGCCCGAAAGCAGAAGGAAAATGCCAAACCCGTGACGCACGCTGTTGGGTGGGCAGAGAGGAAGTGCCAACCTCGTCTAGGAGGGTTGGAAGATCAGCTGCAGGAGTGAGAGCCAAGACCGGAGAGCGAGGCCGGGGAGGCTGGGCGAGAAGGAGACGTGCCCCAGTGGAGGGGGCAGGAGAGCTGACCCTGTAGGGGACCGGGCTCTGCCGGCAGTTCAGCAGTGCTGAGCATTGTCGCTGTGTGCGGGGCAGAGAAGGAGGCACCCCTGTCCCACCGGGGCTAGGGGCCGGGGAGGGTGAGGGCAGGAACAGGCTGCAGGGAGACCACCCACTGGCTGCACGGAGAGGGGCCGGGCTGAGGGCAGGGAGAGCAGAGAGAGGCTGTAGCAGTGGTCAGGCCAGAGGCGAGGGTGGTGATGCGGGTGTGGGAGGCCAGATGGACCAAGAGAGCTTGGTTCAAAAACCACAACCTGGGCTTCAGGTTTCTCATCCACAGATGAGGGGCTGGTCTAGGTTCTCTCCAAGGGACTTTACATTTTGAGTATTCTAGAAACCCTTCCTCCCCCATGTTACCAATAAGTGGTGTGGGGAGTAGGGAGTGTGTTGTGTCCACTGTGTTAGGACCAGCAAACTTATCCAAGGGAACAATTACGACAGAAACCCTGAGTGGTTCCAAGTAGGTCTTTAAATACCATCATATGTGGAGAGAGGAGGTGGGGTGTCATGGGCTAAATGCCAGCCCCCAAAAGATGTGTCCGAGTCCTAAGCCCAGGAACTGTGCACGTGACCTTATTTGGAAAAGGGTCTTTGCAGATGTAATTAGGTTAAGGGCCTTGGCATGAGACCACCCTGTATTTAGGGTGGGCCCTGCATCCAAGTGTCCTTATAAGAAAGAGGGAGATTTGACAGCCCCAGGGAAAAGGCCACGTACACAGAGGCACAGGTTAGCACCGAGGAGCACCTGGCCACCTGGAGCTGGAAGAGCAACCAAGGATCCTCCCCTGGAGCCTTTGGAGGGAGCGGGGCCCTGCTGACATGCTGAGTTTTGACTTCTGGCCTCCAGAGCTGTGAGAACACATTTATGTTGTTTTAAGCCTCCCCGTTTGTGGTCATTTGTTCTGTCAGCTATGGCAAACTCACTCAGGAGGAACTGCAGGGGGATTAGCAGCCGATGGAACGAGGATTTTGTTTAGGATTACCTTTCCTTCAGGTTTCAGGCCTGGGTTCTGGCTAGCTGTGGGCCCGGCTCTCACCGCAGGGCCTGGTGAGGTGCACTGAGAGACAAAGGCAGGAGTGCAGGGAAGGGGACCTGGGGGGCATCAGTCTTCACCACTCCTGCCTGGCCAGGGCACCTCCCTCTCCCCTGGCAGAGCATCCTGGGCTTGGCCTTTGCCTAAGGCAGCGTCTTGTGAGGGGAAGGGAACAAGGTGCTGCATGGCCCCACTTGACCCCTTCTGCCTGTGGCTGTGACCTGGAAGCTCCAGGACCCTTGGCTGTGAACCTTGGAGAGGTTTAAAATGGGAAAGACAGACAGCAGAGTAGGGGGATGTTCTGCTAATCATGGGGTGAGCACACTCTCAAAGAAGGTGGTAGGAAGAAGCGGCCCCAGGGCAAAGGCTCAGGGGTGAGAGCACAGCCAGCGGGGCTCAGCACCCACCTGTGTTACATCACGGGTGTCTCAGCATCCCTGCCAGGGAGCTGCTACTCTAGGCATTTTACAGACGAGAGAACTGAGGCAAAATGGCTTTCCCAAGGTCACCCACAAGGAAGTGGCAGGGCTGTGGTCAGAGCCCAGAGGAGACCAGTCTTGCCTGAGGGTATAAAGAGGTTCCTGGCTGTGCTCTTGGTACCCAGAGCCTCCAACTAACAGGCTCTGTGGCTTTTGTGTGCCCAAGGGACCAGATGTCCTTCCAGGGAGTGGACCTGTCCAACTCCAGACCTGGCTGGACCCACTTCACAGATGGGGTCCCAGCATAAGGACCTGTGATCAAGGCTGAGGGTTCCCCTGGGGCTGCCAGCAGTAGGAAGGGCCAGGAAAGGTTTGGGAGTCACTCCTGGGCAAAGACTCCAAAACCAAGTGTGATCCCCAGCACTGGGGGACGGGGGCCTAGGGCTTAGTGGGACAGAGAAGGGGAACGGCCCTGAACACTTGAGGACTGACAGAAGCCCAGGGAGGCCACAGTGCTGGTGGAGGGACAGGCTGGGTGAGGGCCTTGGGAATCCTTGACGGGCCCGTACTTTACTCCCAGGGCACAAAGCACACTCTGTGGGGTACACAGAGTCCCCTAGGTGACTTCCTTCAGGATGTCAGGCCCTGCCTGACCCCAGAGCCTCTGACTCACAAAACCTAAGGCTGGGCCTCTGGCCTTTGCGTGGGGCCCAAGCTGTCCAGGTGAGAGCCACAGACCTAGAAGGCAGAGAAGCACGAAGGGGAACTGTCCCTGGCCGCCTCCTCCCTGTCCACCAGGCTGACAGGCCTGGGCTCTGACAGGTGGGTGAGGGCTGCCCCCTGAGGAGGCCCTGCAGTTGGGAGTCGGTGAGGGGCTGCTGACCAGAGCCCCAGGGCCTGGCTGAGATGGGAGTGGATGGCAGCCAGTTCCGGGGCCTGATGACAATGGGTGACATGCCCTGAGTACGTTCCACATGCGGGTGTGTGCCAGGGCCTCCCGTGGAGGTGCTCACCTCCCCCTCCCAGAACCCCTGTGAGGCGGGGACCAAAGTCAGCCCATTTTACTACTGGGGAGACTGGTGCTCAGGGGGTCATGGCACTGGGTTCCCACCCAGGTCACATGACTCCCCAGTGTCTATAGCTTAACCCTCCTCACTCCAGGGCCTGATGGCCTGGCTGCCACCTATCTGGAGCTCCCTCCTCTCTGGCTTGGCCAGGCCCCCACACCAGACCCCACTGCACCCCGGAGCAAACCCTGCCCCTCCCCTGCTGCAGGTCCCTCTTACCTGATGATGAACTGGCTGGGTGCAGCAGAGGTGACAGTGGTGACCTGCTGGCCCTCCCCGGGGGAATGCCCCCAGATGTGGCAAGAGAGGGCGGGGGGACAAGAGGCCAGGCTGGGCTGTTTGTCGCATCACAAAGTCCTGTCTTGGGCCGGCTAGGGCGCCTGGTCAGTGGGGGGAGGCCTCAGAGAGGCTCTGCCCGGGGGGCCTGGCTGGGCCCTGCTCCCATCCTCTGCTGTGGCTCCCCCAGAAAAGCATCTGCAGCTTCAGGGGTGGCACCTTGAAAATGGGCACATCTCGTCAAGGTGAGCCCGAGGGGCAGGTTGGGCTGCTTTGATGACAGGTGAACCCCTGAGCACAAGGCCCTGCACATAGTAGGTGCTCGTTAAACACTCACTGAATGAGGTCCCTCACCTGTGGTCCTGTGCTCGCAGGTGGTGGAGCAGGGCTCAAGCCCAGGCCCTGTTGGGTGGTTCAGCTGGATGTTCCTACCTGCCCTTCTTCCTTCCTTCTTCCCTCAAGGGAGGGAAACTCGCCTCCTCAGTGGGGACTCCCCCAGGGGACCCAGACTCCTTGCTTGCTTGACAGGCCTTAGAAACAGCAAGAGCTGTGTGGGCGCGGAACCTTCCTCTAAGAGAATGAGGACCAAGAGGCTGCGGGCCCATGGGGAGCTCTGAGCAGGACCCTCCTTGAGGAACCAGACCCCCTCACTAGGTTTCTGTGTCCCCTGCCAGGCACAGGCCAGGGACTCGCTGACCCACCGTGGCTATTATTCTCCTAGGAGCTGCCCTGCAGGGTGGGTGCTGCGAGGGAGGAGCGATGTGCCCCCTTTTCTCTGCTGCATGCTCTTGGCAGCAACCTCCACCAGCACTCCTTCCCCACCCCCAGGGCCACCCCCACCCCATCCCCATGTGGCACCAGTGATTTGCCCCAGGTCCCAGGGTGATAAAGAGAGCACAGATCCTAGGGAGATAAGGTGAGAGATCTCAGAAACATGTTCAGAGTGTTGTCCCGGTGCCGTGGGACCGGCCCCAGGCAGCCAGGCCTGCAGGCACCTGGGCCTCTCAGAGAGGCGCTCTTTGCAGACCTGGGTGGGGCAAGTGGTCTTCTCTATTGACTGGAGCTTTCTGGGCAGAGCCGCAGAAGAAAAATCACAGCTCATTCCAAGAGGCATCTGGAGCCAGCAGCACCCAGAAGCACCTTTTCCACCGCAGGCGGCCACCCGAGAGCAGAAGTGGGTACGGACAAGGGCGGAGGGAGAAGGCTGCCCAGACCCCAGGGCGCCGCTGCCATTCGGAAGGGCCTACAACTCGTCTTGCTCAACATTTTCAAACTTAGTTTACCAAGCAGCTGCAGAAGCCTTTTAATAAGTAAACATCTCACTTGGAATGCCAATATGAAAAATCTTAAATTAAGAAAGCTTATATTACTGGCTTACATTTGTTTTATACATTAAATTGATATATTTACTTATTGTAAATTCAGTAACAGCCACATGGTTCCTTAAGTGATGACACCAGCCAGACTCAGGACCTATATCTGGGTTCTAGCAAAATATGTTCTGGCCTCTGTCCTCCTTTGGAATGACAAAGTTGAAAAAGAACTTGGTAAGCCTGTGGTTTGTGTATGGAGCGAGGGCCAGTGAGGTGTCACAGATGACTGTGTTCCGTGGCTGGGCCAGTGATGTTTGGCTGCGTAATCGAGCCGGCACACAGTTTATAAATTACACGGGACTGTGGGAAGCTGCGCTTTGTCAGGCAAGAGTCTCTTGGATTCCTGCAATCGGAAAGGAAGAACTGGTCGATCTAATGAGTGTGTTTCTCCTCTCCCCTCATCTCTGCCGCTGCTCAGATTGTCCCTCCACTCCTCAGCAGCGTCTGCCTCTGCTGGTGACAGCACGACCTGCCAGCCTACACAGCATTTGGGCACAGCGGCCTTCTGTTTCAAGGACGTGAAGCAGGAGACGTGGAGAGTGTTTGTTTCTCCAGGGTTTGAACGGTGGCAGTGCAAGCGTGGGTGCTTAGTCTGGGCTGGCTGGGCCCGTCTTTCATGTGGGTCTGTGACACGTAAAGTGGGGGCCCGTGGCAGGCCCCTCCCACCTGGGTCTGAGGCCAGGACCCATTAGTATGGTGGTTGCTAAAGCATCACGCTCCTCTTCAGAAGAGGTTTGGCGATCAGCTGCTTCACTGGAGGGTGGTGGCTGCACAATCCTGAGGGCGTGGGTAAAAATCTTAACTCTCAGCCACGAGGCAGTTTGGAGGACTGCAAACATTGGAAACCAGAGGTTTGAGACATCTGCTGCTTGTTTCTAAGCCAGCTTGTTTCTGTGGCTGCACAGGACTGAGTGAGAGCTCTGATTCATAAATAGCTGCAAATCATCAGATTTTCAGACAGTTCTCTCAGTGTGTGCTTCTACGCCATGGATTTTGGGAGAAGCCTGGGTATTCTGAGGGTTGAGATTACCTTGTACCACAAGCTGCCAGGTTGGTGGCTCCAATGTGCTAACATGTGATGTATCACATTTGTGAACAGGCCATTTTCAATGCAGTTAGAATAGTTACAAACGTGATTTTAAGTGAAAACTTAATAATTTGTGGAGCTCTGGAATGCCTGCAGAACCTGGCTGGTCCCCCAACATCGCTGTGCCAAGCAGTGGCTGGGCCACGCTGGGGCTGCCCTCCTCCTGGTCACTGAGGGATGGTCCTTCTCCAAGGATGCCGAGTTCTGAGTTCTCCTGGGCTTTTGAGAACACATCTAAGGAAACTGCCTTCGCTAAACCCAAAGGAAAAGTTCATTTTGGGTGTCCAGAGACAAAATCCTTCAAAGTATTGCCCAAGGTGTGAGATATGTAATAATCTGGTGGCTTTTAGATGAAGCAATGATCTCATTTAATCCTTTTCCAACTCTTGCTATTTCAAAAGTCTTCAAAAAGTCTGTTTGGTAGTTTGTATACCTTTAACACACCCCAACATTTATCAATCTTGCCCCCCCTTTTTTGAGAGAGAAAGCAACTGTATATAACTGATTTGACAATACTGTTTTGTTCTTATCATGTTTTTTACTCTTCTATTTAATGACAAGAAATGTTTATTTATGGCAGCGATATAAAAAATATTGTGACAGTGGTCAGTAAATGGCCGATGTTTGGGACAGGGCCCCTGAATTTAGTGAGATTTGGAATTGTGATTTGGACTCCTGGCCTGAACCAGAAAGTCACGCCGTCAGTCAGCCTGAGTTGAGACCTACCTGAGGGACAGGAAGGGGGTCCTCTGGGATTTGCAAATGACCACACCCCTGCTCCACTGTAAATGACCAGGCAAGGAAGAGGTGGCCGCTGGGCTCTGCCTGGGGGCGGCTTTGGGAATCAAGGAAGGCAGCAGGTCTGGGAGCCCCCAACTCCTGCACCAGCTCTGAGTAGTGCCACTAACGCCTGCGAGGTGGGGGTGGGCAGCTGCTTGCACAGGCTCTGAGCACAGGTTTAGCGCCCAGGTGGGCTGTTCCCGGTGAAGAACTTGGCACTGAGCACCCAAGTGCAGGAGCGCGGCGGGGCTGGAGAGCCGGCACCGCCATCTGGTGGCGGCAGGGTGCACCACGCCGGTGAGCACAGCGTGCCCCAGTGACAGCCATTCCCAGCAGACTCCGCTGTCCACGCTGTCAGTGAAGAGCTTACCGTGCAGCAGGCACCGGCCTGGACTCCAGCGCCCCTGTCATCTCATGAGACCCTCTCAGGCCCCGCAGGGCGGGATTCACAGGGTGGAATCAGAGGTGTTGGAGGGGACAACTTGCAGGGTTGTCCAGACCTTAACTTCGCGCCAGGCCACCCACCCCATGTGCTGCGTGGTTTGGGGAACACTGCCTGGCTCGCGAGAGGTGGAAGCAGGGCTCCCGAGCAGAGTGAAAGTGTGTCTTTTCAGTTTCCCTTTTGTGTTTAAAGGGAAGGCATTAGAAGGCATTAGGTGGCATTAGGTGATAGGCATGAGGTGGCACTGCAGCGATGAGAGCCCATCCTGTCTGCCAGCCCTTTCAGCCCCCCAGGCCTCCGTGTCTTTGTCTGTCGAATGGGGACAATGGCCTCCTTCATGGGGCTGGGTGGGGCTGAGTGAGTCAGCGCAAGCTCCCGGGAGGGAACTAGATTTGGAGGAAGTGGGGTCTCGTGGGTTTGGGGGTCCTGTGTCCTGTTCCCTCACAGCACCCCTGAGAGGCAGGACGCTGTGGGCCCAGCCAGGCCAGGGGCCCAGCCTGGCCAGAACGACCCTGTCTTTCAGGGCCCCTGGGGCCCCCGGCACAGAGCACACTGGGGTAACCAGCACAGCCCGAACACCAGGGCCCTCTGCAGGCGTCAGACTGGACCCTGCAGCCAGCTCGTGCCAGGAGCTGTGCCAAGAGCTGTGCCAGGGGCTGTGCCAAGAGCTGTGCCAGGGGCTGTGCCACGCTGGTGGAGGAGACCGAGCAGCCCCGCCCTCAGACGGCTTCTGGTCCAGTGGAGACACACGTGCAGCTGCCTCGCTGAGAAGGCCCCTGGGAAGGAGAGGCCCCGAGCCGGGAGAGCGAAGAGTGGGGGCGGGACGTCGCCAGGCAGGGCAGCAGTGCTTCCTGAGGAGGACGGGTGAGCACTGCCAGGACGAGGGAGGGAGGAGCATGCGCTGGCCAGGGAGGACGGTGAGTGCCAGGGGCTGGGAGCAGGCGGCTTCGCTGGACAGAGGGAGGAGGAGAGTGCCCAGGAGGGTCCTGGACAAGCAGTGAGGGGAGGGCCGGACCACAGCAGGTGCGGAGGAGGTCACAGGAAGAGGGGGGGGGTGTGTGTGAGCCAGAGAGAGAGAGGGAGGGAGAGAAGGAGAGAGAGGGAGCGCGGGATGAAAGGAGAGGAGAGAGGGGCCTGCTTTGCATTTCAAAACAACTCCACTTGCTGGGCTGGAGAAAGATCTGGAAGGGTCCAGCATAGGCACTGGCAGACCAGTTGGGAGGCCAGTTACTGCATGAGATCTGGCAGGGGAGCCTAAGCCAGGCGGATGGCGGTGGCACTTGCCAGTGGTCTGTCCAGGGGCCTAGGGTGGGGGGATGTGGGGTGAGGGGGTAGCAGCCAGGCTTCTGGGTTATACGGCTGGGTGGCTGGAGGTGGCCTCACTGGGAAGGGACACCTGGAAGAGGCCAGGTTCTGGAGGGACAGCATCTGCGTTCAGCCCTGGCAACCGCCCAGCTATCCAGGGTGGACACACAGGCTGAGCATCTGCACTGTCGGCAGGGGGACCGTGTAAGTGACCGTCCAAGTGAAGGGCAGCTCTGTTAACAACGATGCCACGACAACAGCACCGCAGACAGAACCTGTCCTGGGCAAACAGGGGCCACGGTTACTCTTGTTATCAGTATGTGGGTGCGAGGCAAGGACGTGGGTAGAGAAGAGACCCTTAGGGAAGGATGGTCTGCCAAGAGTGGGAAAGGACAGCCGGGGGGGCTTCAGAGAAGACACATGGCCACTGCCCAGAGGGCACCTGGCTGAATATAGCCTCTTGGAGGTCACTGGGGCCTCAGTGAGAGCTGGCGAGCACAGGTGGCACGGTGAGCCCCGTTGGGCGGCCTCCAGTGGAGGGGAGGACACGTAAGGAGTGCAAAGGGCCAGTGGTCTCTGGAACAGCACCGATGAGTCTAATCCCTCTCCCATAACTTTTGGTATCTTTGAAGGCAGCTCTCTGGTCTCCCTCCCTCCTGCCAAAGCTATCAAGAAGGCACTAAATTCTTACCAGGATGTGCTGTCTGAGCAGCAGGAGTGAGGACTGCATTTCTTCAAGGGATCAAAAATACTATGTGCCAGGCGTCGCAGAATGATTTACAGCAACGGATGTGAAAGAACAAGCCGGGGCGTTGGAGCCTTTGTCACAGAAGCACAGAAGTCTTCAGAACCAAGCCCTCCTCCCTCCCTTCTGGGAACTGTCTTGGCCACTCATCTCTCAGCTCGAAGAGTGGACACTCACTGCTCCATTCAGCTGCTTCAGAGAGACGTCTGCTTCCGGCTGGACCCATCACAGGGCCGGTTTCCCCATTTCCAAACTGGACCAACCATTGTTCCCACCAAGGCCAAGGCCGAGTCTGGGGTAGTGAGAGTCTGGGCACACTGGGGAGGCTGTCTCTGTGGTGGTGGAGCTGTGGGCAGCCTGCATCCTTCAGTGAGGGCCAGGCCCAGGCCCAGGCCCAGGCCGAGGCAGGGGAGCCCGGCGTGCAGCAGGCCCGGCTCCTGCTCTTCCCGTGGCCTGGCTGTCCCTCGCCGGCTCGGACTCTTGCTTTCGCTGGAGCTGGGCTCCCAGCCCTGGCAGCTGAGGGTTCTGATGAATACGGCCAGCGCTGTTTGTGCTCTGGTTTCAGAGAAGGCACAAGAGCCTGGGATAGGCCTTCCGAGGACCCCCACCCCCTGCCAGATGTCAGCTTCTTGTCTTCTTCTTGTTCCAGCCAGGCTGCCCCTCTGATTTACTCCCTTTCACGCTTGCCAAAATGAGCGACCGGCCCTGTTCCACCCGCCCCTGGGCTTCTTCCCTCTGGGCCTTCCATGGTGGGCTGTTCCCATCTGGCCAGGAGGCACAGCAGCCATGGCAGCGGAGTGGAGAAAGGAGAGTGGGTGTAGCTCAGGCCTGGGTGTGAGTCCCAGCTGCGCCCTCCCCAGCTGCTCTCTGAGCCTGTGTCCTCCCCTGTGAATGAGAAACACTCGCTCTGGCTCTGGCTCCGGGGTTGGATCCCATGGAGATGAGATCCCCTAGGGAAGGGAGTGTGTGCAGGGAACACCTGGCCCAAAGCAGAGACCCCATAAATGGCGTTTCTTCCTTCCGTCCTCAGAGATCGAGATTTAGCTGGGTGGGAAATGCAAATACAATTTGGAAACAAAACAAAGACGAGAAAGATCTGGGGTCACCTCTCTCGATTTTGCTAAATTGCAAATAATGCAGCAACTTTCTGTGGTGAGTAGCGATCACTGGGCAGCTTTCGTTTCTAAGAATAGATCAAAATGGACTTCATATTCTAATGAATGCCTCAAAATCCAATTAAAAATCACAGAGGTGTTTCATTTAAATCTTAAATACACCTTGTATTTAATTTCAAACAAATCCCCAGAATAAGCTAATGCTTGCAAAAACGCTGAGATCTTTTTCCCCCTCTTTTGAAGCCACATACAGAACGAGGAGGAAGTCACCCCCTCCTGCAGGGGAGTGTCACGCCCCCTTGAGAGAGGGCAGAGCTATCACTCTTGCTCTTGCAGTGCAGGGCAGTGAAGGTCAAGCCCTGAGAGGGAAGGAGGGAAGAAGCGGGGAGAGAGAGGAGGACAGAGAAGTTTCGGAGTGACGCCAGACTCTGGGGCCCTGCGGAGCGGAGCGGGTTCAGAGCTCGCTGGGCAGCCTGGGGCCCCCTCTCTGTAGAGCGGGGTGTCGCCCAGTCACGTGGGTTGGAGGCTCCCTCGAGCACCTGTGCAGCGGAACCGATTATTTTACTTAGTCATCTCATAGAAATTGTGAATAGAAGCCAGAAAACCAACAACCATTTTAACACGCAAATAAGGGGACGACAGATCCCAGAACCTCCATTCAGGCGAGTGTGACTGTGGTGCCCAAAGTCGAGCTGTGTGAACGTCTGTAACAGTGACAGGGACGGGTGTGCCTGCCAGGCCATGCAGAGGTCACTGCTTTGCACACGTCGTCTCCTCTGAGCCTGTCAGCACCCCGCGGGGGCAGTACTATGGTTACCTCTTTCAAAGGAAGACACTGATGCCAAGTGAAGACAGGTTACTTGCTCCAGGCCACCTAGCTGGGAGTGGCGGGGCCGGGGCCGGGATTTGACCTGGGCACTGGCCGGAACCAAAGCCTCTGGCTTCCACCATTATGCCCTGCGCTGCCTTTTAGAAGAAAAGGGGACCTGTGGATAAGTCAGAGCAGGTGTGCCCCGAGTTCACTGGCATCCTCTGAGCCTGAATCCCAGCAGGGCCCAGGGCTGAGCCTTCGGTGAAACCCCTGCGGATACAAGGGAGGGTGCTGGCGCCTGTCTGACACATAGACTGTGGGGCTCTGAGAGTCGAGAAGAGCTGGAACTCGGGTGTGGGAGGAGGGGAGTGGAGGTAGGTTCTGGAGTGCAGAGGTCGGGCCTTGGACTGGGAAGGGGACACTGGGGGGAGCAAGCTCCATGGCAGGGCAGGGTTGTGGCTTCAGCCTTGAACTTGGGACACAGTGGAAACTAACTATTAATACTAATGACAACAACTTATTGTGCACCTACTGGGAGCCAGCCACACTGCTGGGCACCTCACAGAAGAAGACGCTGTGGTCAGAGTGGTTGCCCAGGGCCCCCCTGACAGCAAGTGGGATGGAAACCAGGTCTGCAAGACTGAGCACCTGCCCTCTTGGCCACTGTGTCCCCACTGGGATGATGTCACCCAGGGGTTGGGTAGCTCTCTCCTGTAGGATGTAAATTCAGAACTCTAGGATCTAGTGAGTCACCTTCTCTGTTATTCAGACCCAGCCACTGTCTGCTTTTGATGCCTGTTCTGCTGAGGTCATGGTGGGAGGACGATGCAGAGCTGGGCCGTCTCATCATCCCTCAGGGGCATCAGAAGTCACCTCTGCCCTTCCAGGGGCCCTAGGGGTTTCCTGTAACACACACGCGGTGCGGGGAGCCTGGCTCGGTGCAGTGAACAGGCCTCGCAGGCCTTCTCCTTCAGCGATTTGGACTGAGGCCCAGAGGAGGGGTGTTGGCATATCTATCCTTCCACCTTCCTCCCTTCCACCCACCCATCCGCCCGACCTTCACTGAGAACCTGCTAAACGCAAGGCATTGTACGAAGGAGTAAGATGAGGTTTGACAGAAACAGAAAGCCACACGCAGATGACTGCGGAAGCTGAGTGAGGGGTACACGGGGTCATTATATGATTTCTCCCTGCTTTTGTATGTGTTTGAAATTTTCCATAATAAGGGGTCAAATAAGGAGATGAGGTGTGAAACGTGCAAGCTGGGGCTGCGGGGGGGCACACCTGCCACACACAGTCTTCCCGAGCTCCCTGAGGGCAGGGACCTTGGAGCCCGGGGGGCCCTGGCGCAGCCATGACCCAGACACGGCAGGCGGGGGCGGGGCTCACGGGCGGGGGTGCTCCTTGGGTGTCTCACAGCTCAGCCTGCGGGACAAGGCTCGCTCGGAGCAGCAAAGTTCTGGCTGCTTTTGGTCTTTCGAACAGTTTGCAGGCAGCAGCCCCAGCCTGGTGGGATGAGCTGCTGCTCATACACCTCCGAGTGAGCCAGAGGAGGTCTGTTTTCACCCCAGACAGAACGGGCTCCATGAACGTCTGTGGGAGGTCAAGGAACTCCCTGGAACTGCAAAACAAAACAACAAAACCCCCCCAAAACAAGAAGACGGTGCACAGTGTGTTCTCTCAGGGTAAGGCCCACTTGGCTTTCAGCAGAATTTCAGTGATCTGCAACTCACGAGTTGTTAAGAAACTCTGCCTTAGTGATAAATAAAAGGGGGTCAAATCCAGCCTAAAGAGTAATGTGGTCTGACAAGCTGCCTTGCTAGAAGGGAGGGGGCCTCGGCCCCAATAATGAGATGGATTTTACACACCATCCTAAAACCCATCTCAGGAGTGTGAGTTCCTGGTGACTTGGGGAACTAACATCTACAAACGCCTCTGGCGAGCTGAGGCCCTGCTGGCAGCCTGTGGGGTGGGAATTCCTATTATTCCCTTTCATGGGGGAAGACTGGGCAGGGAAGGTGAAATGACATTGCTAGGAAATGAGCCAGCTGGACGAGAAATTGGTCCCAGGGATTCTGGAATGTGTGACCTTTCCACGACATCTTGGAGGCAAAGGGATAAAACACACAAGATTGTTGGTCTTCTTTAAGATCCAGGCCAAAAGCTGAGAAAGACAACGGTGAGGCTGAGGCAGGTTTCGGCACGACCGAGGGTCTGCGGACATTTGCTGTGAGGAACGCTGCTCCCGGTGGACGACCGGCCCGTGAGCAGTTCCAGAGCCCCGGGGCCTTTGGAATCAGCCCAGAGCACCGTGAGGAGGTGCTCACGGTGCTCACCGTGAGGAGGTGGGAGCGAGACTGCTCCCACCAAGGCTCAGAGAAGCACGAATTCCAGTGACCACCATCACTCCATCTGTTATGAGGCAACGTGTCACACACAGACGATGACAGAGAAGGACCATGGATGGGTCTTAAAGATGAAAAATGAAGGCAAGGGGACCTGTCTGCCTGAGGACAGTGAAGGCACTGCGACCACAGATGCGCATGTGCGCACAGACACATGCACACACAGACATGCACCGACACACGTACAGACGCACAGACACACACACTCCTTCCTCCCACAGCCACAGTCATCCTTCATCTTTGTTCTCATCCCACACGTTCCGGCCCCCTTCCTAGAACATCCAAACATGCCAAAGGACTGGCTGGGGACCAACAGAACAGCTGACATCTCAGAGCTGATTCCAGCCGTATCAGTTTCTAATCTTAAAGGCAACCAGGATCAAATAATATGTTTAATGCTTTAGAGAACAAACTTGTTCTTCACTATTCAGTTCATTATGAACTGGAATCCCTATAATTTTAGAGTCCATAATCCAACTTATGCCTCAAGCAGCAACAGCTTTTGTGTTCAATGATTTAACTGACTACATCTGTGCAAAGTCACAAACCCTTTCATATATTTATGAACTTCAAAGTTCAAAATTTAACTGGTAAAATGTAGCACAGCCCTATATCCCTTTTAGTTTGCATGGAGAGAAATGGCTAAAGCAATCATCGCCAAATTACATTCTAGAAGCTCGAAGTAAAATCTGTTCTCATCTGGACCACTCGCCCTGGTCCTTGGGAAGCTGACTGATCTGCCCTGGGACGACAACCGTAGAGCTTCCTGAAGACGAAGGTGCCACAGCACCTGCCCTGGGCAGGGAGTCAGGCTGAAGGCCACAAAAGAATATCCTGGAGAGAGCACAGCCACCCCACCCGGTCCATGTCCACCTGCACCTGCCACCATCTGCACCAGGCAGTGCGTCTTACCCAGCGCAATGAAAGTTAGGGCCTGCCCTCCCAGCGTGACCCTATGGGCAAGAGCACATGGGTCAACTCTGGCTCAGAAAGCCCCTTTTGATGCATGACCCTGACCCATCCAGAAAATTTTCCTTTTCTGAGCCCTGGGCTGGGGACATATGCTTTAGGAAAGGTTTCCTTCTAGAGCTTGCTGTTCTTCTGGAACTGGGCCACCAGGTTGAGGACCTGCTCGGAAGCTTTGATGTTCTTGGAACTGAGGTAGGAGGTGCTGTTGGGGCCCGTCTCATCCAGGTAGTAGCGGTAGTTGACCATCAGGCCGCAGGAGCCGCTGAGGCCTTTCAGGCTGGTGTCGGCCATCCAGTTGATGCGCCACATCACTGCCCCATTCTGCAGGTGGAAGTTTGCCACAGGGTTCAGGGCATAGCCCCGGTGCTTCTCCCCATATAAGTACCAGGCGCAGAGCCGCATCAGTGGGGCCTGCAGTGCCCGCACCAGCTTCTCAGACTTCACCCACTCATTGCTACTAAGAAAGGCCTTCAGAGTCTCGTTAACGGGGCCACCAGTGACCTCAGAGAGTTCTTTACATTCCGAATCTGTAAACAGTTCGTTCCTGCCGAGCTCTTTCATTTGTGAGTTCAGAAGCCCCAGAAGCCATTTGGTGAATCCAGGTATAGGCGACAGACTTGAAAATGTCCCCAGGTGAGGAAACTCTTTCTGTAAAGCATGGTTGGGGTGGAGGAAGGAAGGTGGAGAAAACATACACACAAATTCAGCAGATGTGTTACCGACATAGGAACACCTCTCCACTTAGAGTTTACGTGTCGTTAACATTTGTATGCTGCTGTATAGCTGGCAAAGTGACATTTCATATGCATTATTTTTCTTCTTTCAAGGAACATTTATTAGGAACCTGGTGTGTACCAGGCCCTGGCGGTACCTTGGGTCCCCAAGGCAAGGTGTCTCTGTCGCTACCATTGTCACGTTGGCAAACAGAGACCTAAGTCGGGGGACTTGCTTAAAACCAGAGAACTGAACTGACCACTGTGAGGTGGGACCTGGCACACAGTTTCTGATTCCAGACCTTGTCTTCGCGCCACACCAGGCCCCTGCCATGGACACCTTTGCAGCCACAGACCTGCCTTGGTACTTGGCACACGAATGCTCAGTGAGTGGTGAATGAGTGAATGCCCAGCCACACCACAGGGGGTTCAAGGGGGAGCAGAGGAGAGGCTGCGGGCATTTTCCCACATCACACGACACGGTTCAACCGTTATTGTTCAAATTATATCGAGATCTTAATGATCATTTCAAAATATCCAGTATTTTCTGATTATAAATGTAATACATGCTCACTATAGAGAAATTTTTAAAAAATTTATGACGAAAGAAAACCATCATAGTCCACTACTCTGAGTGAACTACTCCCAATAGTTTGATACAGTACAATTCATCTGGTTTCTCTATGCAATTTTTACATGGGCAAGACACTTATTTTATATCATGCCTTATGATACTATATCATAAGTGTTTTCTCATTATCATCTAAAATTCAAAAATACAATTTTAACAACAGAGTAATATTAAAAGAGAAGACTGTGCTATGATTTTCCTAACCATACTCTTCTCATTGGAGAGTTAAGGTGGCTCTCAAGTGTTTTGCTTTTATAAACCCCAAGGAACACTTTGGAGCAGAGAGGGCGACACAGCTTCCTTCCAGATTCTCCTCGATGACTTTCCAGCTCGCAGCCGAGTGTCAGGTAAGTGAGACCATCAGGACAGCTAGTGGGTTAAGGTGCCAGCCTGATTCAGAAACAGCGTGTGGGTGTGTTACCCAGAATCCCGGATTCTGCTTTCTCTTACTGCCTTTCTTACCTGATACATCCCCACCCCCACCCCCCACATCCTGCTCACTAACACCTTCAGCAAACAAAGAAGAAATAAGAAACTTCCATTAATTAGATGTGGCTTCTTATCACCTCTGGGAGAAAAGTGGCAGAGGGTGATAATGAAGCTGATACCCAGCTGAATCCTGCATTCTCAGATTTAAAACTGATTATGAATTTAATATGAAGCATGTAAACATTTTAATTCCACTCTGTCAATCTCTAAGAGGTGCTGCTGCACTATCTGCAGCACCTACAGCAGAGAACAGCACATTCTGAGCGAATTATTTGCAATCTAGTTATTTTACTTAATAATTAGATTCTACTCATTGTAGTTCATCCAAGCCGCTGATAATATAGCTTTTAAAAGCCTAGGCCCAGAGTGAACCTCAACATTTCTGTTGTAGGACGATTAAGGTTTCTCATAGAACAGCAAAGAGAAGGGAGTTAGATCAAAATGAGCCAATGCATTTACCTTCAAGCTGCCTGGTCTAAACCCAGCGCTCCCTCGCAGACCCTGAGACAACAGGCCCACACTGACGGGATGCAGGGGCCAGAGGCCCTGGAGGGTGTGGGCGGGGTGGGGGAGGTCAGGCACGGCTGGGGTGACCACCACTGTTTCATCCGAGCTGGGACACCAGAGAGCGAAAGGAGGCACTCCTGACACTTATGCCAGGACAACGCATGAGAGTAGGCACATGCTGGGCAAGCAAGAATGAGGTCACCCAGAGAGAGTGCATGTCCTCAGAACACACCTGCATTTTGCAGGCACCCGAGAGCTAGATTCTAGATGCTTCTTCTCAGCATCATTGTCACCCCTCTTGGAGTCTCGTGGCTCCTGGGGCTCGCCGAGGGGCATCTGGCACCTTTCTACTTCCTCCCCATCCCTGTAGTTCCCATCTTCATCTGTGTCCCTAGAGAGCAGTGGCAGGATTTGCCACGAGTCATCACACCTGACACCCCGCAAGGTTCACTGACAGGGCCCGACCACATTTAGCGAGACAGAGAATGGGCTGCCACATGTGTCCTGCTCTGCTGCACTTACCTGCAGCTCCTTGATGACTCGCTTTATAAGGAATGTTCCCAGCTCCACCCCTTGCAGTCCTTGCTGGGTCAAACTGATGGAATAGAAGATGGCAGTGGCAATTTTGTTCTTCTCCTCTGTCTCCGACGGAGGGCACTCCTTCACTATTGCCTGGAAAACACGAACGATGGTTCTGAGAGCCGGCGCAAGCTCTCCAGCTCACAGCACAGCCCTTTCACTTGGGCCACAAGACAATTCTCAGACGATTCAAAGAGCTGAGAGAGACCTCGGCTTCCCAATCTGGGTTTAGGCTATAAAGACTAAACTGTCCTGTTTTGAAAACTCTGTGAAGGAGACGATTTCACAACTTCCCTGGGTTGTCTGCCCAGCGTTGTATCATTTCTACCATTTTAAAATTCTAGCGCAAACTTTGTTGAAGAGCAATTTATGTCCCTTTTGTCTTTTTTTAGACCTTTTTGCAAACAGAAACTTGTTTCCTGAACTCCCCTACGATACCCAGAGATCACACACTGACCCTGTGTCGAGGCCAAATAGCTCCAATTTCTTCAGCTTTTCTTTAAAGACCTGCTTTTTTCCCCCTTTAGTTACTTTTGCTCCTTTTCTCTGAAGCCTAGTTTTTCAAATTTCCCAATTGGCCATATGTAGTCCTACATAATTTTTCTTTTAGGAAATTTCCCTCTTTATGACTTTATCATGTACCTTTTTAATTTTGTGCCAACATCTTCATTTTTCCTAAATAACAACATACATTTGCACAGACACATATGCAATCTAAGCAATGACTTATATTGGAAAGTCTCTTTGCTGAAGTCTGATTTTACTGTCATTTTTGATTGCATGGTTTTTTGATCCTTAATACTCTGAAGGTCACTTGAGAATGGTGAAATAGCAGGTCGTTACCTTTTCATTTGCTTCAAAGCAGGTAGACCAGCTTGAAGAACACATTAAAATAACTTAATAAAATTAAAGTGTTGACTTCTACCAGCTACCTTTGGTTCTTGAAGTAGGAGTGTTTAGCCCAGAGCCCATGGATGGGGTCTAGGAATCCATAAACCGTCTAAAACTGTGTATGGAACATATAAGTCTGTGCGTATCTCCCCTGGGGAAAATATCCTCAGCTTTCAGATTCTCAATAGGGTCTGCAACCCCTAAAAAGTTAAGAACTGCTGCCGCAAGGAAATCGGGATGGCTCATGAGACAGAGGGGATGCCCTGTGAGGCCCATGTTGGGCCTGCTGTCCTGCACCGTCCTCTGACGGAAGAACTCTGTGGCTCAAAGAACACACACAATTTGCATCATTCCTTGTCTTCATCTCGTTGGGTTCTCTCTTTTGTTTTTCAAGAAGGTTATCTTGTGGTTCCTTATGCAAAAATTCCCAGCAATCTTTTTTAAAAATAAAAATAAGTCTGTCTTCAGTTATATAAATGAGGTATGCATAATGTCAAAGAGGCAAAAAATAAATGTACAAAGAAGAAATCACAAGTTACTCCAGAATCTAACATTCATGCCTGCTGTTGACCTTGTCATGAACATCTTTCCAGGTCTGTCTCTTTGGCTGTGGGTATGTAGACACTTAAATATACATATACATATAATGGTGTACACACGTATTCTCATGTGCCCAAATGCATGTGCTTAGTTCTACCCAGAAGGCACCTTCCCCTAGGGTCAGCATGCGGGCTGCATCTGAATCCCGGTTCCACCCTTACTTGCTCTAGGATCGTGGGCAAGTTACCGATGCCCCCCTAAGCCTTAGTTTCCTCATGTCTAAACTGAGGCCAATTATAATAATACCTAACTCACAGGGTACTCTGAACAGTAACACATGAGATGTGCTTCATGGACAAGATGGGCACAGAGCATATACTCAATAGATATTATTAAGATTAATATAACATTATTGTTATAAATAAGACCACACTATACATGCTATTCTGTAACCTGAATTTTTACTCAACAGTAAGTCCAGGTTGGCTTTCCATGTCAAAAATATAAACCTACATCAACATTTTAAATGCATGCAAAGAAATCCAATGTATGTGAAGATGTGCTGTGTGTTTACACCATCATTCCCTGAACCCATCCTCTGCCAGTGGACAGTTGGGTTATTATCCTCAGTCTTTAAAAACCGTAGACAATGCTGTATGAGCAACCACTCGTACTCTTAGGTCTGAGTATCTCCCTGGAATAAATCCTAAAGAGTGGAATTTTTAGGTCAAAAGGAATACATATTCTGTGCTTTAACACATATTGTCAAACTGCCCTCAGAAGGGCTATAATAACTTCTAATCCTACCAACAGTATGTGAGAGTGCACCTCCTTCAAACACAAAAATTGTAAGGGAATTAATTTCTCCCTGGTGATCAAGAACGTCTGCCCATTTGCCCTACTAAATTTCTCTAATTTCTTTGACTAGGAGACTCTGCCCAGGGCGCTCATCTTGTGATGTGTTTTTGTCCATCTGGATTCCTAACAGGCTACTCTGACCCCACAGCCCTCACCCCATGTCCTCTCGGTCTGAGCATCCCGCTCTGACCTAGGAGTATCAAGTCCCCACTACCTCTCTTTCCCTCCGCTGAGCCCTGCTCTCTATTTCCAGACCCTGTGATGTGTCCTGGCTCTTCTGCCCCCGGGGGCCTGCACGAGTGCCGCTGACATCCTTGCCAGACCCCCCAGGAGGTGCTCAGCTTGCCACAGAGGGGACTGTTCAACACAACTCCCATGACCTCCACTCACAGGCAGCATCCTGGGAATAGGGGACGGAATATATCTTCCAATTTTTCAATCACGTATCTTTTAAAACTCCTCACGGGCACTTAACAAGTGTGGAAAAGCTGAACCACACATCCTTCTATCTCTTCTTCCCTCATAGCTCTTTTCTGCCCCAATAGACTTCAACTGCTTCTGAACTCACAGTCAAAACAGCCAGATGAATGCTTTCCTTGTTCTGTAACTGCCTATATGCTACACTTCTACATTCTATAACTACAAATCTGGAGATTTTACCTAATCAATTGAAAAGTCCAAAAAACTCTAAAGCAATTTATTTTCAAAAAAAGAGGATAAAACAAAGTTTAAAAAAAAACAACTTAAGGGGCTTTGTGGGATGCCTATCTTGTCCAGAATTGACTGTCTGCAGGTACCTGGATGTTGCTGGTGATGTCGCTGGTCAGTGCCACGTGCAAAATGATCAGGGGCTCCCCAGGGGTTGAACAGTGAGAAAAGAAGTAACACCTTCGGTAGGGCCCGACCCTGCGCTTCATATCCATCCAATTTTTGACAGGATGCACAGCCTCAGACCTGACATGAAATCACAAAGAGAAAGGATGTGTAATTTACAATTAAATAATGATTGCTGATTCCTATTCATATTATTCACTTAAGTGAAATAAATTATTTAAATACAGCTTTAATTGACTCTTCCAGAAAATTCAAAGAAAATCATTTTAATGAGAAAAAGCACTGGCTGACAGAACTACAATTAATGACCATTTTACATATAAAATTGTGCTCTAATTCTCAATACCAATTCTAAGAGCAGTTTGTGAGGCTCCCGGGAAGCATTCATGCAGCAGATATTCACAAAAATCTAATCAAATGCTTCTTCACTGAACATTCTGTGTCTTTTCTTTCCTTTGGATCTCTGTAGTTTGGAAGCAGTTGTCAATGCTGCAGATACTGTATTCATCTCTTGGTTCCTTTTGTCTAGTAACGTCATCCAAATGCTATTTTGTTTTCAGCACTATCAGCTCTTTGAATTTGTTACACTTAAATAGTAGGACATTGTTCAAACCTTAGATTCCATGGGGCAGCATGGAATGTGAGATCCTCAGGTACAAAGACGTCTCCAGGTTGTGTGGACACTGAGACATGCTAGCCTGTGTTATATTGTGTCCTGAATGTGTTGTAATTACGCACGATATAGTTCATTTAGAGACTTTATCAAGGGAGAAATTTTAACAACTAGATGAGCTAAATGCTGTTTTGCTTAGTAACACAAATACTTGGTCCAATGAGTTTATACAATTCTGACAATGGGGTCTTGGGAAGCCATAAAGTGGGCCTGTTTGCTTTAAATATGAGGACACAAATAAGACCCCACTCACAGGTTACTGGCAGACTGAGTAGGTTCTCCTGGTGCTCTCTCCTCCTCCCCTGGGTGTCGTGTGTGATGAGAGCCACATCATCTGTGGATACTGTGTTTGGATTTTACTAGGCTTGAAATAAATGTTTATGTACATGGCGACTGGCTTTCAGCCAATATAAAAAATATATAAAGAAAATAAAAACCTTACTACTTACTCACTGATTTTCTGAAGCACTTCACATGAGGAATGCCACGTCACACGCTCTAGGCTCAGGAAGCCTGAAGAAAACCACTCTGAGAGCATGCCTTTCAGCACCCCATTCATTTCCTGAAAGGAGAAGACAAAGCAGAGGCCTTCAGGGTGCAGCAGATCAAGCCCATCTCTGCACCGTGGCCAGCACAGGAAATTAAAATGCTTAAACATGATATAAAATAAGACTGCAAGAGATGATACTCTAAGCAGCTTTTTCTGAGACACCTCTATCAAATTCTTATCTCAAACCAAGTTAGGCCTTAATTCAACTCTCTATTTAGATGTAACTACTTCAGTCTATAAGTTACCTGAATGGGAATATTCAATTTGAACTAAGTTGCCCAAATCAAATAATATGTTCCGATTCATTCACAATAGTGAACATACTAAATACATAAAATTAACATAACAAAGATGTATCATAAGGGAAACACTAACATAGTACAGGGCTCAAGTCCTCACCCTCTCAGAAATTTTCTTCAATATGTTAAAACATTATTACTATGTTTCCTGAGACAACAAGTACTTGGTCCAGGAACCCTATTTCATCAACTTGAAGATGCACATTTTCATATTTTAACATCTCTGAAGTCAGGATGCATCTTTCAAATGAGGGTGGGTCACAGTTTAATTGGCAATATTTTTAGTGGGACATAAAATAATAGTGTGTCTGGCAATCAATGCATTTTAGATTTGATGAAATTATCCTAATTTCACTTCACTTATTCATACTTATCTACTTCCAAAAATGATGTGAGTTGACTTTACCATCAAAGAAAGATACACGTGCACTGAACTGTTTCAAGCAAGAATAGAAGGACAAGAGGCACGTACACAGGAGCAGAACCATCTGAGTGTAGCCTTGCAGGAGCACAGCAGAACGTGGAACAGCAGAAAGCTGCCGAGGAGAGGATGCCAAGGGTGGCAGACACAGCTTGTTGTTCCCCAATAGCTGTTTTCCTTTTCTTCCAAATTAACAGAAGCCTCGTTTTTTAGCTAGGGACATGGCTGTCCAGAATAAAGACTGCACCGCAGCTGAGGACAGTCATGTGACTGAGTTCTGGCCATCGGGGTATAGGCACAGGTATCTTGCCGCAGCTCTGGGGAAACTTAAAAGGTGGCAGGAACATGCCCTTCGCCCATCTTTTCCTTTGTCCTTTCCACTTCAGGCTGGAAGGTGGTGTGATGGCTAGCATCAGAGCAGCCACCTTGGGCCATGAGGTGACTTTGGAAATGAAGGTTTTTCAGGGCAGAGCAACAGGATTGAAATCTGGGTCTGCTGAGAGCACCACAGAGCTGAATCAGCCCTGGGCTGCCCACCTCCAGACTTTTAAATGACAGGCAAACTTCTCTATCATTCAAACCACTATCACTTTGGGTCTCTGTTACTCATAGATGAGCCACATACGAACAGATACACTGAATATTATTATTAAATAATAGTAAACATCTCAGTACATCCAGTACAGAATTGACCCTCTGAATCTTTGTATAAGGATCATAAAGAACATGATGGACAACACCTATAAAGAGCAGTTTTACAATAGCTGTAACAATTTTATAGGACCATTTCACATTTTAATTCCTGTTAAAAGGTAAAAGGACACAGAACTTTGTTACCTGAGGAAAAGTTACAGGTATGGAGTTGGCAGCTTAGAGAAGTTTTCAGAAGGACATAAGATCTATCTTTATACATTTAAAGGCACAGAAGAGACCACAGATTTGTCCTGTGTGACCCCATGGGGCAGGGGAGGGTAAATCTGGGACCAACTGGTGGAAGTTATGGACGATCAGACTTGGGCTGAATTTAACATAAAGAATTTTTGAATAGCTAGGGCTGTCCAGAGATGTCATCCTGAGAGAGTAAATCTCACCACTGGAAGTGACCAACTATGGGGTTGACAAGAACTTGGATGAGCTGTTTTGAAAAGGACTTAAGCATCTGATAGGTTGGACCGGATGATCTTTGCGATTCCTTTTAACTCTAGATTCCATAATCTAACCTCCTTCACTCAGCTGTAAACTCTGTTCGGGCAGAGTCCATTTCTGGTTCAGTTCTACAATTTCCAAAGCATTCATTAATAGACTGATGTCAAATTAAAGAGAAAAAAATTAAAAGAATGGTGATTAGCAAGTAACAGGAAGGGAGGATGAGAGATCTCATTTGCTAGGCAATAAGAATGGCTCTTTATTAAACTGCATTTTCTGCATTTGACTACAACGGGTTCCTCTCACACTCCTGGTATGTGCTAAAAACCACAGACCCTGTCCCCAGAAAAATGTAAACACATTAGTAAAATTGTGCATACAATTTTCTGGGGATTGGGGACACCTTTGATACTTATCTATGGACCATCCCCAGGGGGCCAGGGACCCCAGGTTAGGAACTTCTGCACTGAATGGTTAGGCATGGACAGAGTTCTATGTAAGGGGTACTAAGTATCTCTGTATATTCATGATAGGAAAAAGCTGGAAATACATAGTTTCAGTATTCATTATGAAAGAAATGGTTTGGCTGATGAAAGCTCCCTCTGTGCAAGTCTCTCTGCTCTATTTTGGGCTACTGACAGCTATAAAATGTGACACTGGGACACGAGGACTGGGAATCTGGGTTAAAGGTTAGAAGTCTCCGTTGCTTAGTTCTAACACCCACAGCACCTGTTCAGGCTGGAGCTAACCACAGCATGCAGCAAGGTTACTGGGATACAAATAACAAGGAAAGAAATCTCTTCTGCTTTATATTCATTAATTCAGCTATGATTTATCAAAAGTACGAGACTGAAAAATACAACTGCTGGGAATATTCTGGTGATGCTAAAGTCAGAATTAGGTCTCAGTTTATTCTGTACTGCTAATTCCAGTTGTTTTGCATGACACTGTCTAGACCAGCCAACTTTTCCTTTTAGCTGAAAAAGAGTTGTTTCCCATCCTCTCTTCTGGAGAACTATCAGATCTGCCTGTTTTTGGAAGGTGAAGAAAAGTTACTTTTCCTTGCTCAGAAGCCCTATGCTGGAGGAGAGAGTTGAAGGCCATTGGTAAGGATGACACTGCAGAGGCTAAGAAACTTCTGGAACAATGCCAAGTCACATGAGCAGCCACTCCCTAGGTGTATACCTGTATATACTGGAGTACACTTTCCTACCTAAAAATAAGTTCTTGTTCAGTGCAGCTAAGCACAGAATTTACTAGAACCAACAAGGAGTACTATATATTGACTGAAAGGCAGAGAAGCCCACCCAAAAAGGCTGTACAACAGTGCCTAGCATGGCTGGGTGTCTGCGGTGGCGGGGATGTTCACCACATCCCTTCTCCAGTTCCCATGCCTCCAGTAAGGCCCGAGCACCTCTTGTTTTGCCGTAACTTGTACGTTCAAACCACCCAGCAGAAAACCTTTCCATGATGTAAAGGCCAACCTCCCTCAAGTGCCCACACAGCACTGAGGAGGGCTCAGACAGACCTTCCTCTGCTGGGGATTCAACTTGGTTTTGATGCGATTTTACCTCTAAGAAACTTAAGTCATCAACCAAATGGGCCTCTGGAAATGTCTCCGGAGAAAACCAAAAGCCTATAAACCACATCCACACACACTGACACACACACCACACCCCCCATTGCCACATGGACACACATACCCAGAGGAGGCATCGGTCAAGCAGAACTGGACACACTCACACCTACAAACTCAGAGGACACTACATTCAGGAGGCATCAGCATATGGCAAAACTGGACTTATTTCCACCGAAAGGACACATCCAGGCATGGTAACAAGCTTCTAAACTCACTTGGAACTTTGACAGAGGAAAAGAGCATTTTTCTAAAAAAGAGCACTTTTAATTTTGTAACCAAAAGGACTATTTCTTTTACTGATGTGATTAAGTTGCCTTATGGATTTTTATATCACTCCCCATACTAAATAATTCATTTACTGTTCCATTTTCTACAGGTTAAAACTGGGGGTTCTGTGATCACAGTAGTCAAGGATATCGACAAATATCTTTTCTATGAATTCCTCAATTATTAAAACAACTAAAATTCCTTTCTTGGAATAAATCCATTGAGATCAATTCACTTATTGTAATCTAAGGAGGTCTACAAATCTACATCAGAAGACTACAGCACATATGGGTGGGGATTTGATATGAATGAAGGTATCTGATACACTGACTCTTCTAACACCCTTGTAACTAACTGTGGGCAATACTCATCTTCTCCATGCATTGGGTTTGCTATCTTGAAAAACACAACACAGATATTTGACCTTTGCCACATTGTAAAAACTTTCAACATAGCACTTGTATCTTCCCAGCAAAAAGACTTGACACTGACTCTGCATTTCAAATCAAAAAGGATTAAGAATCCCCAAGGGAAAGGAGAGAAACCTCATCTGATTTAAAATATCGAAGGAAAGAAACATACCCTAGCCTGGCCACATGCCTTCAGTCCTCATGCCGGGCTACGCTCACAATGGAAATCTCAGTCTTCTGGATTCTTATATTTCCAATAATCACACCCTTGGTAGGACACCAAGGTCTTGACAAACTGTGCCCTCATTTGTATACTACATTTTTAGCAAAGCTCCAATATATCCCTCAGGGCATTTCTTGGAATAGCAGGAGACTGGCTGAGCTTCCTGACAGTCAACTGAATGTCTGATCTCAATGCAGAGCCAAAGCGCCCCAGGGGGTTAAGTGATATGGCTAAAATCTCCTAAAATCATTTCCCTAACCCAGAGATGGCAAAGACGGGACTAGAAACTGACTCCCCTCCCTGTTCAGTGCTCCTTCCACTGTACCCGCTGTACTGTTAAAACACACGGAATCAGCATCATTTTGCAGCCTCACACTTGCCACTTACTCTCAAACTGCCTTTGCACCTACAGAATTGAGTTAAAAGAAGACCCTGGAATGTGCCACGCAGTGGACTGAATGCATCCAGGGGAAGCACTCCCATAAACCAGCACATGTTTGCTTGACTTTATTATCCAGCAAGCCCAGAAGTCAAAAGGGGCCCCGCAAGGAGTATCCAGGTGACGGGGGGGGGGGGGGGGGGGGGGGGGGGGGGGGGGCACAGTGTGCACACAGCTGGGGGTGCGGAGACCACAACAGTCCAGGAGTGAGCCCCACTCCCCTGAGAGCACTCAGCATTTAAGAAAGCCCTGGGGGTCTGAGAACTGCGCACTAAGCTTCCTGTGTCAAGTTTCTGGCGGTTTCTAACGCTGAATTCCTACTCTAGCCAAGTTGTCTCTCTAACGTGGATGCAAAATCCAGAATGAGGTAAAAGGAACAGAATCAAACCCTCAGAATGTCCAATACCAAGAGTGAACTCTAATGTAAACCACGGACCCTGGGTGATGATGGTGTGTTCATGTAGGTTCATGGAAGGTAAAGAATCCCGCTCTGCTGGGGGATGTTGCTGGTAGGGGAGGCTGTACATGTGGGAGGGCAGGGGACATATGGGAAATCTCTGTACCCTCTCCTCAGTTTTGCTGTGAACCTAAAACTGCTCCAAAAAATAAAGTCTATTTTTAAAAAATGGACTGTACACATTAAGTGATTCTGGTGATAGATTACAATAACAGATTCCAGTTGATAATTTCTATGTATAGGGAAAAAACCCCTCTATTCTCAGAATGATATAACTGATAGGAATTTTTAAAAGCTTTATGTAACTATATAGAGCAAAGGGGAAGGGAATGAACAGCTTTAGAGGCCAACAGTTAAATGCACTGGATGTAGAGCTAGGATTTCTGGGTACAGAAACGGAGGAGGCATGATAGAGCAACTAGAAAAGGCTTCTGTGGCCAGTATGTCCAAACCATGCGCAGGGGCAAAGGTCAGGCTGCTGTTAGTCATTCTCTGTTCAATAAATATCTCTATTCCACGTGACTTTAGGCCTGATGGTATGTGATGTTTTCCTTTATGTGTACAGACAGTCTTGGTTAAAACACAAGGAAACCTGTGAACGTCTGAGAACACAGCATTGCTGACACCCTCTGATTTTGCCAGGGGCCAGCTACTCTCTCTCAACAAGTCAAGTCTCAGCGTGACAGTGTTCAGTTGCCACGCTGTTCCTTCCCTAGTACGAGATGACCAAGTTTACCCACACAGGGAAGAGGCATGGGGATGTATTCCACAACGCCTCACAGAATCAGAGGATGCAGAACTCAACGGGATGCTGGAAATCAATGAGGGCCAAAGCTGTCCAAATGTCTGATATTAGGACCTTCTCAGCTGTGCAGAAACCTTCCAAGCCCTTCTTGACTTCCTTGCAGGCTTGGAACTATGACAGAGTGTGGAGGAGTGTAACCTCAAGACAGGTCCTGAGTGATGAGCGGGCCAAGTGTATCTCACACGGGGCACTCAGGAGTCTACCTCAGTGTGACTCATTCACTGTCTTGTTACGCAAGAAAGTTAAGACAAGGTTCCCAGTCTCCAAGGGGTTGATCGTCTCATTGGGGGGACAATACATTTCAAACACTATGTCTGCAGTGTGTGGAACACTAAAGCTCAGCCCTTCAGACTGGGCTTAAGCCCGGAACACGATAATACAACACGGTAAGAATCCATGACTGATTCTGTGTCATGCAATAAACTGTGGGTTCTCAGTCTAGGAATCTTATGGCCAAAGGTTCCTGGCTTCGGTCACACTTAACATTGTAAATCGCTATCATGAGGACTCCTTAACTACACCTAATTTTTATGCATCTAAGGATAAGTTGCCAAAAAAAGATAAGAAAGTTTCTGATAAACAGTTTCCGATTAACTCACATAGCATGATGGTGATATAAAGTATAGTGCAAAGAACCCAGGATTTGGGTGGGTGATCACAGACATACCTATTTGCTCTGAGTTTTTGGAAAAGTCACACAACCTCAGTGTCTATCTACTTTGCTGTAAAAGGGGATATGAACTATCACCCACCTAAGACTGACATAGGAACGAAAGTGAAAACTATTACGCCAGTGTTAGAGTTCTTAAGTGAGTTAGGGCATAATCATTCAACTGTTCAATTTCTTTAAAGCCAAATGCACATAATAAAGTTCTGAATGTCAGGAACTTTCTGAAACATTTACATCATTTTTCGTTCACTAAAAGGGCAGATTAGCGTTCCTGCCATATTTAATACTAATAGTATAAAAGGGCTATATGCAACTCTAGGCAATTTTTCAGGTCATAATTTTTAAATCTCAAAGTATGTATTTGCATCTAACATGAAGGCACTGGGCTAACACCTGATTACCTCCAGATGTCAACTTAGAATCATCACAGTTAGGGCTGAACTCAGAGAGTTAAATGCCCTGTCCAAAGTTACGCAGCAGAGAGGGCAGAAGGCACTGAGACTTAGGCCGTGGTGACCTTGAGTGCTAGTCATCTTTGTGCATTTCACAGGACTTCTTAGGACAATGTCTCACAAATAGTGGGTGCCCAATTAACTTTCGATGACACCATCTAGGTTTTCCGAAGACTGCCTGATACTCTAGTTCAGGTATACCATATAGACGAAACACCTCTCAGCTAAAACAATAAAAAAGACTTCATAGGGCACACTAATCAGATACACGACAGAGGCATGACAGTCCCCTTAAAGGCACACAAGTGCTGAGTATCTAGTAAGCACTATGCAAGTGAGGGCTGCAAGGCGAGGCTGGAGGGAGACAGGGGTGCGCTCTAAGGGCACCAAGCCTCAGAAAGCACGGGGAGGAAGGGGACAGAGTTTGGGGGCTAAAACTCTTCAGGCAGGGAAGATGGAGACTGGGGGAAAAGTGAGTGAGTGGGGCTTGGGGGGCAAATGAGGACTACTCGGAGTGGCTTGCCAAACGCCCGCGGGTCGGGGACGGCCCGGTCGGGGCCTTACCCGGACGTCGGGCCCCTCCACCAGCCTGAGGGCCTGCGCCTCGAGCAGGTCGGCCCGCAGCTGCACCAGGAAGCGCACGCCGCCGTCCAGCTTGCTGATGTGGTGGAAGAGGCCGCGGTAGCGCGGCACCAGCGCGTAGCGCAGCCGGTCCTCAGCCTGCAGCAGCGCGGCCGCCTCCCGCTGCTGCTGGCGCAGCTGGAGCACGCTGGCGCTCTGCTCGGCCACCTGGCCGTGGTCCACGCCGAAGCCCCGCGCCAGGCGGCCCAGCAGCTCGGCCCGCTCGGCCACCTCGGCCAGGCCGCCGTAGAAGCTCACGAAGTCCGCGCACTGGCCCTCGGCCGGCGCCGGCGTCTTCTCGCGCAGCTCGTAGGCCGGCGTCGGCGGCACGGCGCGGCGCAGCAGCTCGTCCATGGCCCGCTCCAGCGCACCCGCCGCCGCCGCCGGCCCGCTCCACAGCCGGGGCCCGGGAGGCCGCGGGGGCCGCGGGGACAGACGCAGCAGGAGGACGCACCGCGCCGTCTGGCCTGGCCCGAAGCCTCGCATGGCGCCGAGCGACAGCTGCGGAGGGGGCGCAGAGGGGGCGCGCAGCCGGCGCTGCCGCTCTTCCGGCTTCCGGCTTCCGGCGCGCGCCGGCCCCATTGGCCGAAGCCGGGGGATGGGCGGGGCGGCGGCCAATCGGAGAGCGGGGCGGGGCGGCCAGCGTGCGGCCCGAGGCCAAGTGTGGCCAAAGGGCCTGGCTGGGCGCCGGGCGGGGCGGCCTCGGGGGCCTCCTTGCCGCTCAGCAGCCGCCTTGGCCTCGGGTCCTGACACCTGGCCATCTCAAGTCACCCACCGTCCCAGCCCCCACCACACAAGCGCCTCCAACCTCCAGGTGCGTCAGAGTCACCTGGGAACACGCGCGGATCCCTGCGCTCTGAGCGTGCGGATCGCGGGGATTCTCACCCTCGGCGTCTGGGAGAAGCCTGGGAACCTGCGCGCTGTAGAAGTGTTCGTGGTAATCCTCTGGCAAGCTTGTGTTTGACCTCTGCCTAGTGTTAACTTAAAAACCACGCAATTGTGTTCACCATGTCAGGCTCGTAATTAATAAATAAGTATCACACGATTTATAAATTTGGAAAGGAGAGCTTTATTTCTTATGAAGGGTTACAGCCTGCAAGGTGGCCATTCTCACAGGCTGGGAAGCTCAGAAGCGGGGCAACAGGCACTTCCCAGGGAGGGAAGGGTAGGACAGGAGTTTAAGCTAAAAGGGTTGCCCAAGTATACATATTCCATAGATTACAGGAGGAGGTCCCAATGCATGCATGCCAAATAAACATGCATGTTACATAGGACACATGTCCACCTTGGGGTGGAGACTTATCATTTAAATGTATTACAATTAGGGTCTATACTTCAAAAGGTTTTTTTGAAGTATAGTCTATGGTTGGTGGTCATCTCATCAGGAGAAAGTTACTGAAATAGGTCTGTTGCCCAATCAAAGCTGTAGTTATATCTTGTGGAACAGGGGAGTAGGGGGTCAACGTCTGGTGCAGCTGCAATCGTTTTAATATTGCTTATCTCAAGGCCAGTGCTTGTTTAGCTGCTAGAGAAAAAGAAAACCTTGTGGCAGTTAGAACATAGTTTATTTTTTAAGTGTAGGGGTGCATGACTTAACCCTTGCCTGGCATGGCCTTAGGTGCTGTTTATAATTTGGTATCTTATTGCCACAAAGAGTCCATTCTGTCAGTCTTATGATCTCTATTTTAACATTCATTCTAGTCAGTTGTTGTGTCTAAACTGCAAAAGGGAGGGGTGTAATGAGGGAGTCTGATTTCCTGTCCCTTCATGGCTGGGAACTCTGTTTTTAAGGTTTCTCTGGGGTCCCCTTGGCCAAGAGGGGGTTCAGTCGGTTGGGGGGGCTTCAGATTTCATTTTTAGTTTATACTAGGCATTCTTCATTGTCAGGGTCCTCTTACGCAGATGACTCCCAGAGCCCCAGCCTTCCTCGCTTCCTGCTGCCTGCTGGAGGGCTTCTCATGGATGCCGAAAACAGGGCTCTTCTGAGCATCTTGTTCCCTTTTTCTTGGTCTCCATTCATTCATTCAACAGAATGTTTTTTAACCACCAGGTATGTGCCAGGCCCTGTGCTAGACTTGGGGATAAAAATGGACCGGACCTTGCCTTCATGGTGTTTACAGCCCAATGAAGGAGATAGACAATAGAGTTACTACAAATTGTGACACGTGTTGTAAAGGGAGCAAACAGGGTGGAGTGGTGTAAAATGGCAGAGCAGGGCTGGGCTTCCCACTGTGGGTCAGGTGGTCAGGAAAGGCCTCTCTGAGGACATAACATTTAAGCTGAGACCAGAAATAGTTATGGGAGGGAAAAAAAAAACCTGACCCATCTATTTTTCCAAGTTCAAAAGCAGGGTTTTTATAACCTCTGCCCTGCCCTTCATTTTAACATCCAAGTTTTATTGATTTCTACTTTAAAAGAACTCCTGGATCCAACCCTGCTTTCTGGCCCACTGTCTCTGTAGCCCTGTCACTGCTCACCAGGACAACTGTGGTCATTTCTTTGCCTCTAGGCTTGCTCTGCCCAATCCATTCTCTGTATCACCTGCTGAGGGAACTTTCCAGATTCTCCATTTAACCATGGCATTCACTTGCTCAACAACCAAATGCTCTAGCATAACATACAGAGCCTGGCAACAGTGGTCCCTGCGCCCCTCTTCCCTCTCCAACCCCTTCTTCTGTCTCTCTGCCTCATGTCCCTGCATTTAAACCTCACGTCAAATATATCAGGTCGTTGTGGTCTCCACATCATAGATGAGGTAGAGACTTGGTGAACTCGGGTGACTGCTGTGAGGGGCAAAGCCCAGGTTTGACCATTGCCTTGTGACCATGAAGCTTTTGATTTTTCTACCATCCTGAGTTAGGTCTCAGGAAAGATTTTTCCTTCCTCTGAGCCCATGTGGGAATCATCCATTTGTACCCAGTTCAATCCCAGTGACGATGGGAGCCCCCCAGGGGGTGGTGGCTGTCTTGTTATTGTGGGGGAGGAGACTGCAGGGGGCCAGGGCCAGCCCTCACCTGAAGATGCCTGACGGCTGTGAACGAGTAGACAAACATCTGTGAAACGTAACACAAAGTCCAGAAAGAGACCCAGAAATGCTTGGGTATTAAATATAAGAGTAGCATTTTACATCATTGGAGGAAATTATGGATAACTGCATGACTCTCTGGAAAAAGAGCAAAGTTGGATTCTAACCTCAGACTGTACAAAATAAACTCCAGATGGCTTAAGTATTTAAATTGTTAATAAATGAAACAAAAGTATTGGAAGAAAATAATCTCAGAGTGAGAAAGACCTTCTGAAGTATGATACAAACCCAGAAGCCATAAAAGATTAATAAATTTAAATACATAAAAATTGTTTTAAAAGTTGTTCATGGTTAAAAATAGACAAACACTACCTTGGAGAAATATTTGCAACTTATGAGACATACCAAGGGCTAATTTTTCTAATATATAAAGACCTACAAAGCAATGAGGGAAAAGACTGTCAACAGAATAGAAAAATGGGGAAAGGATAGGACCAGAGAGTTCTTAGAAAAGGAAATAGAAATGGCTCTTAAAAATGTGAAAAATGGTCAACTTTATTCATAATAAGAAAATGCAAATTAAAATTCCAATGGACTATCAATTTCATTTACTGGACTGTAATGATCAAAAAGTTGGGGCTGGGCCCGGTGGCTCACGCCTGTAATTCCAGCAATTTGGGAGGCCAAGGTGGGAGAATCGCTTGAGGCCAGGAGTTTGAGACCAGCCTGGGCAACATAGTGAGACCCCTTCTCTACAAAACAAACAAAAAAATTAGCTACTCGGGAGGCTGAGGCAGGAGGATCACTTAAGCCCAGGAGTTCAAGGATGCACTGAGCTGTGATCTTTTTGATCAGGCCACCGCACTCTGGCCTGGATGACAGGGGGAGACTCTGTCTCTAAAAAAAAGAAAAAAGTTGGATAACACCTTGTGCTTGTAAGCCCGTTAGGGAAACAAACACTCTCTTAAATTGCTGGTGGGAATATAAATAAATTGGTACAACCTCTGTGGAGGGTACAATGTCTGTCAGCATTACAAATCCACCCAGCCATTTTTACAAATAAATTCCCAATCTCCTGAATGGGTTAATGACAGTTTGGATGAGACCTAGGACACTCCATGATGCATCCAGTCAGCAGGACCAGCAGACAGGCACGGATGCCAGGACAACAGCTGGGTCCCAACAAGGAGGTACAGGTGAGGGTGGAACAGCCATTTCTGACAATGACCAGAACTCGGGTTCAAAAATCCTTCTCCAGAGAATCTCTTCGCTGACAGGAAACAAAAAACATGGGGTGTGAGGGGACTTGGTTGGGACAGTTACATCTGCAGAGGCAAGCACAGAGAGGCAGGACAGTACACTGATAAAAATTATCAGCCCTGGGGGTGGAAGGGATGGGAAAAACTCTCACTGAATGGATGTGGGGAGCACAGTTTGGGAGATGACCACGATTGTGGCTCTGACACGGGCAGAACAGGGGCAAAGTGTGTGGCCAAAGTGTTGTACCCCCATGATATTCTGAAATTAAAAAAATAAATTAAAAGAAAAAAAATTATCAGCCCAAAGTCAACAGGAGGCCCTGGGTATGCACCTGTTCCTGCCACTTGCTAGTTCAGTGACCTTGAGTAGGTAATAGCAATACTTATAGGCTTGTGAGGATTTAATGGAACAATTCATGTTAAGAACACAGCTAGTAGTGAGGACTCCATAACATGTTAGCTAAATTATTATACGTGTAATAAATGAAAATATTTTGGGGTGGGTGTATATTTGCATGTGTCCGGAATGAAGCGACGTGTTGACCCAAGACAAGATTATTTCCCATAAGTCTGAGACACTGATTCCTGTGCAGCCTATCTCTGCGATTCTGAAACCGGTGAGGGGAGAGGTAGCAGCTGTGAATAAGAGGTCGAGGCGTGTGTGCTGGAGAGAGGCAGAGACAGAGAGAGAGAAAGGAGACCGACGGCAAGCTATACCCTTGAGCAATTGCCACGATGACAAAAGGAGAGTTTTCTTCTGAAATAATTTTCAAATAATTGCCGTTGTCAAGAGAGACTTACTATGTCCTCTAGGAAGTTAGGCCTGAACTCCACTTGCCCCTCCTTCCCTTTTTCCCTGATCCACTACATTCGTGGAAGAGAATGTCATATGCCAACTGGGTCTTCCACACAGCGAAACTGCAGGAGGCATTAGGAACACAATAGGACTTCATTCCGCTCAGGTGGAAATATGGAATCTTTTGCTTGAACGTGAGGGAGCCACCTGCTTGGCTGACTGTGCCTAGGTGCCAGAATTTCTATAGGTATGACCCTCTGGTACAGGTGTTGCAGTATAAAAACACTGGTAGGTAGTTCCGTATGAGGACAGCCTCGGTTGGGCATGTCTGATCTTATGGGGCATGAGGAAACTACGCTTGGCTCATTCTGCAAAGACCCAGACGCACCAAGCATTCTGAAGGCCTGGTGGTGGCTTCGGAGCACACCTCAGTTCCTCTCTGCTAAGGAAGTGGTGAAAATGCGTCGCCAGCTGGCTGGGGGCATCAGTCTGGTCCAGATGGACTCTGTTAGTGTTTGTCCATATCTTCCTTGTCCTGCATGCTCTTGTCTGGCCTTGGATACTGCTACCTTGCTTCGGGACACTTGTCTCCAAATCTCTACTTTGCTTAAGTACAGTTTCTGTCTCTTTCTCTTTCTGGCCTCCCCCCACCTCCCTTCCTTTCACATAATTTCTAGTTTCTGCTTTTCTCTGTGTTCATACTTGTTCTTCTCTAGGTGTTAACTGCTGTTCTCTGCTTCTCCCCACTCATGTCCTTGGTTTAAAAGACCACCCCAATCCAAAAATGAAATTGAGAAAACAATTCCATTTGCAACAGCGTCAAAAAGAATAAAAGGAGCCCGTTTAACCAAGGAAGTGTGAGACTGGTAGATGGAAAACTACAAAATAGTATTGGAGGAAACTTAAGAAGACCTAAACAAATGGAATGATCCTTGGTTCATGGATTGGAAGATTTAATATTGTTAATATGGCAAGACTCCCCACATTAACCCACAGATTCAATGCAATCCCTATGAAAATCCCAACTACCATTTTTTTGCAGAAATGGAAAAGATGATCCTAAAATTTATACAGAAATGCTAGGGGCCATGAATGGCCAAAACAGTCTTTAAAAAGAAGAACAAACTTGGAAGACTCACATTGCCTGATTTCAAAATTTACTACAAAGCCACAGTAATCAAAGCAATGTGGTACTGACAGATAAAACATATAGATCAATGGAATAAATTGAGCACCCAGAAATAAACCCATACATCTATGGTCAATGGTTTTGACAGGGTACTAAACCATTTATGGTAAGTCTTAACAAGGGCTGGGAAACTGACATCCAAGCAAAAGAAGAATTGGGCCCCACCTCCACCATACACAAAAATTAACTCAATGGATCAAAGACCTAAATGTAGAGCTAAGAGGACAGGCTCACTCTGTTGCAGGATGGGTACCATGTGTGACAATGGAGTCCATGAGCTTGAACTCCTGAGCTTGAACTGACCCTCCTGCCTCAGACTCCCAAGTAGCTAGGACTACAGGTGTGAACCACCATACCCAGCCAATTTTGTAGAGATGGATTCTCACTATGTTGCCCAGGCTGGTCTTAAACTCCTGGCCTCAAGAGATCCTCCGTCCTTGGCCTCCCAAAGTGCTGGGACTACAGGCGTGAGCCACAGTGCCCAGCCTAGAACTGTAACATTCTTAAAAGGGAAAATAGGTGTAAATCTTCATTACCTTAGAACAGGCAATGGTTCTTAAATATGACACCAAAAGCACAAACAACAAAAGAAAAATAGATAAATTGGTTCTTATCAAAATTAAAAACTTTTATGCATGAAAGGACACCATCAAGAAAGTGAAAAAAACCCACAGAATGGGAGAAATATTTGTAAATCACATATCTGATAAGGATCCAGTATCTGGGTTATATAAAGAATTCCTACAATTCAACAATAAAAAGGCAAGCAATTCAACTAAAAATGGATAAGGGATTTGAATAGACATTTCTCCAAAGAAGATACATAAATCACCAATAAACACATAAAAAGATGCTCAATATCATTAGTCATTAGGGAAATGCAAATCAAAGCCATAATGAAATAGCACTTCACATCCACCAGGATGGTTATAACAACAATAATAGAGAAATAAGTGTTGGTGAGACTGTAGAGAAATTAGAACCCTCCCACACCGCTGATGGGAATGTTAAATGATGTAGTGATTGTGGAAATCAGTGTGGCAGTGCCTCAAAAGATTAAACAGAGAGTTGCCATGTGGCCCAGCAATTCCACTTCTAGGTACCCAAGAGAACTGTGAACACGTGTTCACACAAAAACTTGTGCATGAGTGTTCATAGTAGCATTATTCATAACAGCCAAAAAGTAGGAACAACCCACATGTCCATCAACGGATGAGTGGGATAAACCAAATGTGGTCTATCCATACCATGGAATATTATTCAGTCATAAAAACCAATGAAGTACTGATACAATGTGGGTGAACCTTGAAAACACTATGCTAATTGAAAGAAGCTGGTAAAAAAAGGCCACATATTGTATGGTTCCATCTATATGAAATGGCCAGAATAGGCACATCCATACAGACAGAATGTAGATTAGTGGTTGCCAGGGGCTGGGTGGGTGAGGGAGGGGGGATTGGGGAATGACTGCTAATGGGCATGGGGTTCCTTGTGGTTATAAAAATGTTCTAGAATTAAATAGTGGTAATGATAGCACAGCATTGAGAAGATACAAAAAAAACCACTGAATTGTACACCTTAAGATGGTGAATTTTATCTTTAAAAAAAAAAAAAAGCACTGCCCCAGAGGTATTAACATTTCTCTAGTCCAATTGCAACGATTCGGTAGAGAGAATCTGATTGGTTCAGCTTGTATCAAGTGTCCAAGTACCAGGCCGGGATACGGGGTCACAGCCAGTGGGGTTGTTGGGGCTTTACGCTTTAGGGTGGGGACACAGTGTTCAGACAAGAGGGGTATGGGCTGGGCAGTTGTCCCAAAAGATGTCTACTTTAAGTAGTAAAAAAACCAGCATTAAAGAAAATCTTGGAAAAAAGAAAAAATAAATCACCCATCATCCTAGCATCTTAATCAGTACAGCTCTTATTTCTGCAAATCCTTCTAGTATTTGTCCACAGGCCAACATGTTCTTCAGAGATGTAATCACTGTGTTTGTGCTGTTTATTTTCTGTTTTTCCCACTTCCCATCACATCGCAAACATTTCCCGTGTTTCTAAATCACCTTCATAATTATCCTTTTTAATGGCTGCATAACATTCAATTGAGTTGATGTACCATAATCTTCTTAATCACTTTGCCATTTCTGGATATTTACATAATTTCTAATTATTTTTTATTTTAGATATACATATATATAATCATACTGTAGGAAATACTTTCATGCATATTGATTTTTTTTTCTGTACTCAAATTGCCCAAATTACTTAAAAAGACCAAATAGGATAAAATTTCCCATGAAATGTCAAACTCACTGAGCATCCTAGAAAGAAGAGAGACTCATAAACTCACTGGGGATAACTGGAACTACAGGCACAATCCCAAGAGACCCCTTCCCTACCCAGGGAAGCCCCTGTTCTCCCACCCCTGGTGTGTTTATGCCTCTTGCCCCACCAATATTTCACTGACATTGTCTGTGTTATGAATATGCTGCTATAGATTTATATCTTCACTTGGGTTATGTCCAGGTTTATTTGTTTGTGTTGTTACAATGCTACTATGAACATCCTTAGACAATGCTCCTGGTCCTGGGGCACACGTGCCAGGGTCTCTCTAGATCAGTTTCTCAACCTTGACCTGATGGGCATTTGGGTAGATCATTCCTTGTTATGGAGGCTATCCTGTGCATTGTGGATGTTTAGCAGCATCCTTGGCCTCAACCTAGCAGATGCCAGGAGGAGTCCTTGGTTGCAACAACCAAAAATGTCTTTGTACATTGCCAGATACCCCCTGGGAGACAAAACTGCCCCTCCCACTGTTGAGAACTACACTACGGCTCTGGACTAGTAGTTCTCAGACTTTGCTGCACTTTAAAATCACATGGGGAGTTTAAAAATTCAATGCCTAGACACTTTAAAATCACATGGGGAGTTTAAAAATTCAATTGCACCTTAGTCCAATTAAATCAGAACCCCTGGGGACACAGTGCTAGACACCAGTTTTCACATTGCCTGCTCACTGGAATCACCTGAGAGCTTTAAAAAATACTGGTGCCAGGCCCACACATCCAGAGGTTCTGATTTAATCGGTCTGGAGGGCCTGTGGATTTTTAAAAGTTAAGCCTTAGGTGCATCTAATGAGCAATTGTGTTTAAAGCCACTGGGGAAAATGTCTGAGCAGAACTGCTGAGCTGCAGGCCTCTACCCTACTACGTAATGACAAGCTGTTTTCCAAGGATTATTTTTTCTTTTAACACACATCTGCCTTCCTCCACCTGTCTATGCCTCAACACTAAACTCTCCAAAGGCAGGGCCTATGTCTCACCTACCTTTAAATTCCTGTTGCCCAACCTAGTAGCTGGTATATAGTAGCTACTTGGTGTATATTTGTTGTTGAATGATTAGAAGTAGGTTACTATTTTGCTGCAATTGAATAACATTTTGTTGTCGTTGGAACCAATAGAAAGAGAAGCAGGATTATAAACACTGTTGGAGATGAAGTCATTTGACACAGTACCTCTGAGTCAGGCTGATAAAGGTGGTTACTATCAGCAAGTTTGAGAACTTGTAGAGGCTTCATTTTTGTAACTCTGAAAGACCAAAGTCTCTGGGACACAGAGGATGGTAGACAGCCGTGAGGGACCTCTTTGTCATCTGAATGGGGAGGCCTGAGCAAAGAGAAGTTGAATGGAGATGGGGGGAGTGGCTTCTAGGTACCATTCTGTGGTTGGCAGAAAGATGTCCCCCAAATATGTGCATGTCCTCATCCCTGGAACCTGTGAATGTGTTAGGTTACAGGAATTAGGCAGCAGTTGGAATTAAGGTTGCTAATCAGATGACCCAGAGATGGCGAGATTATCCCAGATGATCTGGGTGTTAGAAGGAGTAAGATCTGAAGATGCTGTGCTGCTGAGGAAGACGGAGGAAGGGGCTGCAAGCCAAGGAATGCAGGCAGCACCTAGAAGCAGGAAAAGGCAAGGGACAGAGGCTCCCCTAGAGCCTCCAGAAGGAAGGCAGCCTGGTTGACAGCTTGATTTTAGCCCTGTGAGACCCGTGTTGGACTTCTGACCTCCAGAACTATAAGAGAATAAATCTGTGTTGTTTTAAGCCACTAAATTTATGGTCATTTGTTACAGCAGCCATAGGAAACTAATACACCTTCCAAGGTTGGCAATGCAACGGGGAAAGTAATATGTTGTATCAAACTCTGGCCTCTATTAATAGTAACAATAGCTGAGGCTTGACATTGCACTTACCAGGTGCCAGACATTGTCCTAAGTGCTTCACATAAGCTCATTCATTTAACCTTCACAACTCTGTGAGACAGGTACTATTTTCATCTGCATGTTTCACTGATCTGGTAAATGAGGCACAGAGAGGTTAAGTGACTTATCTGAGGTTGCCCAGGCAGTCTGGCTGTAGAATCCATGCAACACACTGACACACTTGTGTTTTGTTACTCCAAAGGTTGGTTTCTTTCTAGGAAGATCTGCAGCCCTTCTAGACGTGGTGGGGTATGACTGAGGGGCAAGAGGCTGTGTAGGCGAGGAGCAAATCAGCTTCTACATCGGACAGTGAGGGTTGAAATGCTGGCTCGATGGCTAATTAGCTGTGAAACTCCAGGAAAATTATTTAACCTCTCTGAGTTTTAGGTTCCTTGTCACAAAACAAAACAAAACACCCTTCCTTAAAGGGTTGGCATTTCAGTGACGTGAGGAAAAGTTTGAGAAAGCACTTGATAAATGTATTTCCATCTCTTGTCTGCTTCTGGAGTTTAGGATAGCGGTTAAGCGGTCAGGGCAGAGACGCTGAGTCTTCCTTTCTGTGTTTAATCCTAGATGTAATGCTTGCATGCTGTAGCAGTAGGCAAGTTACTTAACCTCTCTAGCCTCAACTTCCCCATCTGTAAAGTGAGTGGGGTGGTGACAGCATGCCCCTCCTAGAGCAGTTGTGGAAACTGATGGGATATTGTATGTAAAGAACTTGGCACAGTGCTGGGGACTCAAGAACCCACAGGTGTTTGTCCTTCTGCTTGTCAGAGATGGGAGGGAGGGCAGGGAGTTGAATGCACCCTGCAGCCGAGGAGGGTGGGGAGGACCAAGAAGAGACCCTGTGAGAGACAACGGCTGAGAGGACGGAGAGGGAAGGGCAGAGCTGGACAGGGGTGGGTCCCCGGGTCAGAGGTCCAGGCATCTCCAAGGACAAAGGGTGGGTGGCTGGAGCTTCGGCCAAGCCTGCAAGGACAGCTAGCGGCTTCCACAGCGGTGGTCGTGCAAAGGGCGAGAAGAGCAACCACCCAGGGTCTCTCTCCTCCTGCTCCCTGTCAATCCCTGCGAATGTGTGTGTCAGCCCTCACCCATCTGGTGATCTTATGTGGCCACGTGAGAAATATGTGGTTACAAATCATTATACCATGATGCTACTTTTAGTTTTTTAAAAAAGCATCTGGAAAAAAGTTCACCAAAATGTTAATAGTAGTTATTTCTGGGTAATTTTTTTTAAAAAACTGTCTTTTAAATATATTTTTGAGTTGCCAGGTTTTTTTTGTTGTTGTTGTTGTTTTTTTCTTTTAATTTATTTTTTCAATTTCAGAATATCATGGGGGTACAACACTTTGGCCATACACATTGCCCCTGTTCTGCCCGTGTCAGAGCCACAATCGTGGTCGTCCCCCAAACTGTGCTCCCCACATCCATTCAGTGAGAGAGTTGCCAGGTTTTTTTTTCTTCAAGTACAATGAGCATGTGTGACTTTTAATAATAAGAACAAGTCATTTTTTTGCATTTCCATTTTGGATGGAAAAAAGAACCTATATTTCTCTAGCATCCTAAGATGTTATGAATTTGTACATCTTCCAGCATGCTAAGTTTTATCCTTTGTTAGATACAATTCAACGCCATGAACATTCGGGAGCATTGAGTCTGTGCCAGCCGTCGGCCGTGGTGTTACAAGAACAAATAAAGCACAATTCCTGATTTTAGAGAGCTCAGTGCTGAAGTGTTTACAATGTTTTCATGTTTATAAAAGTTCACAATCTCTGACTTAATAACTATATTCAACACAATTCAATCTGTTCATAACTCAGTGTCCTCACCAAGACTCAAGTTAATATGAAATTGTTTGTTGGGGATAAATCCACACCATATGTAGGATGTGCTTCGCCATGTCCTGGGGGCTCCTGCATTGACACAAAGGGTCACTAACTCCTTAGACTAAGTGGTCTTGGACTGTTATGATTTTCTATAATAGTGATATTTCATCCCTTCTGAGCGCTTACTACATGTTAGGTAAGGTGCTAAGCTTTTACATGTCTGAGCTCATTTAATCCTCAGAATAACCCCATGAAGGATGGGCTTTATTATTCTCTCCATTTTACAGATGAGAAAACTGAGGCTCAGATAGGTTATGTAACTTGCCCAAGGTCACACAGCTAGTTGGTGGAAGTGCCAAGAGTTGAACACATTTCAGGCTGGTTCCAAGGCCTAAGATATTCATCTCTGAGCTATACCACCTTTCCATGCTCAAGCATGTTCATGTGTTACAGCAAATTTTATGTTCCAAAGATGGCTAGAATAATAATTCTTGTCCCACATGTTCTTCTAGAATCTTGCCAAGTCCCCATCAGGAAGTGGAGCCTAATTCTCCTCCCCTTGAATCTGGGTGGGCCTGCTTTGCAGCCATGGAGTTCACTGCTCATCTCCCTTCTAGAAAGAACTTACTGTTCAGCTGCAAGGAAAGTGCTTAGCTGCCGTCTGCAACCGTTAGCACCATCAGGGTGTGCCTTAGCTTTCAAGCCAAGGCCACACCCTTTCTGGACAGTCCCAGCCAATGACTGAGCAGGGCAGGGGTCTGGAGCCGGCCGTTTCTGTCCAACATGGGACACCTCTAAAGGACAATCTTTGTTCCAGAGCATGAGGTTGGATTAGCAAGGCTCTGTCCGATCTGCACCGCCATCCGAGGCTCTCCTGCACCATCCTGTTTCCCTCTCCTTTCCCTGTACAGGTGTCAGCTCCACACTGTGGTCTGAAGGCTTTTCCTACCTCATTCTGCTTCCTCCTCCTGTTCTTTCTCAGGTGTTGCCCCCAATACACTTCTTGTACTCCTAACTCCGTCTCAGTGTCTGCTTCCCACGGGACTCACTGGGCACAGCCTTTGCTTGCTTGTGACCAGCAGAATCATGTGGGAGTGATGCTGTGTGACATCCAAGGTTACATACAGAAGACAGTGCATCTTGCACACTGTTTGCTGGAATATTCCCTCTAGAAGCCTTCAGCTGCCACGTAAGAGGGTCAACTCCCCCGAGCCATGCTCAGAAGCCCACAGTAGGCCACACAAAGAGACCACATGGAGGAGCCCTGAGACCACATGAAAGGGGAGAGGGGGAGAGGAAGGGGGAGGAGGAGGGGAAGGGGGAAGGGGGAGGGGGGAGAGGGAGGGAGGGGGGGGGAGAGAGAGAGAGAGAGAGATGCCCGATCAGCCTCGTACACTCCGATTCCCTGCTGTTCCAGTTCCAGCAATCATTGGACTGAAACCGTGTGAGAGATCCTGAGCCAGAACTGCCCGGCTGGACTTTTCCTGAATTCCTGACCCTCTGAAATTGTTGCTGTGTTAAGTCACTAAGTTTTGGGCTGATTTGTTATGCAGCAGTAGATAACTGGTACAAGAACCATGCGGACTGAGGTGTGTGAGCCTGGGGCCTGTTGTTTTGGACAACACTTAAACAACCTTGCTGCTCTGTGAGAGCTCGGAACATAGTGGTGCTCAGTACACACGTGTCACTGCTTAGCAGGCTCACTAAGATTACAGGCATGGACCAGTGCTGAGCTGCCTGGAGGTAAATGTGTAGCAATCTCAATATTTTCTAATTAAATTGTGATGAGAATCCATTCTAAGACACCCTCCAAATATTTGTTGATCAGAGAAACACAGGGTGTTTCTGAGGCCTAGGATTAAAATGATGAGACTATAAGACTCAATATTATGAGACCCCCTAATGTAAAATAAGCAGAAATGACTGTCATGAGGTGTTAGCTCCTGGCCAATGTCTACAGAGCTATAAAGGCGCATGCAATTGATGCTAAGGAAAGAGAAGTCACCCTTGTGTCTCCTTAGCCTGCCCCAAACCCTGACACAGGCTATGATATTGATTCTGAGCTGAGCAGAACTGGCTTTGAATCTCATCTTTGTCCATGTAAATGTAACTTGATTTGTAAAACTGTTGGCAGAATCCACTAGAGCTGAACATAAGCCTCCCTTAGGACCCAGCAGTTCCCTCCTAGGCATATAGCAAACAGAAGTGTATATATATATGTTCATCAAAAGACATGTACTAGGATGTTCATAGTAGTCCAGGGTTTTGAAAGCCCAAAGCTGGATACTATCCAAATGTCTACTGCATTAGTTTTATATTGCTGCGTAACAAATTGCCACAAAAGTAGCAGCTGAAAACAACACGTATTTTTCGCTTCACAGTTTCTGAGAGTCAGGAGTTCGGGCAGGGACTTTGCCTCAGAAACCCACAAAGCTGCAATCCAGGTGTGTCTTATTCCATTCAGGCTGCTATACAAAACTCCACAAACCAGGTAGCTTATAAACAACAGAAATGTATTACTCACAGTTCCGGAGGCTGGGATCAAGGCACCAGCGGCTTCGGTGTCTAGTGAGGGCCCATTTCCTGGTTCTCAGGTGGCACCTTCTCGCCATGTCTTCACGTGGGGGAAGGGGTTAGGGGTCTGTCCCGGGCCTCTTTTATAAGGCTGACCCCATTGATGAGGGCCCTGCCCCCATGACCTAATTGCCTACCAAAGGCCCCACCTCCCCATACCATCATCTTGGGAGTGAGGATTTCACCATATGAATTTTGGGGGAACATAAACATTCAAACCACAGCAAGGTGTCTGCCGGGCAGTGGTCTCATTTCAAGGCTCAGCAGGGGCAGGGTCTGCTTCCAAGTACACATGGTTGTTGGCAGAATTCATTTCCTTGTGGCTTTAAAACCGAGGGCCTCAGTTTCCTTCTGGGTGTCAGAAGGAGGCCACCCTCGGTTTCTTGCCACATGGGCATCCCCTAATGCTACTCACTTCCTCAAAGCCCTCAAGGGAGAGACTCCCCTTGCAAGATGGAGGTCACAGGCCTATGTCATGTAACCATGGAGGCGAATTCCATCACAGTCACTGTGTTCTGTCGGTGAGAAGTACGTGGCACATCCTGCCTACTTTCAAGGACAGGGGATCACACAGGGGCATGAACATCAGAAGGCGGGGGTCTAGGGGGCCACCTTAAGTCTGTCCACCACATCCATCAACAGCAAAATGCAGAAATATAGTGTGGCACATTCACACAATGGAATATTCCACAGCAATGAGAAGGAACAACCTCGATCTCACACAACAATATGGATGAGTCTCCAAACAGATTATGCAGTTGTAAAATGAAACTGTAAATAAGACCTCAGTTTCCCCAAATGAGATGGACCCCCTGTGACTGATAGAGATGCCCAAATTAAGATAACGGGAACCAAGCAGTCATGGCGGGTGAGAGAAGGGTGGACATGTGCCCTTTGCAGCTCCAAGCAAACATCCTATTTGTGCCTTCAGCTAAGACGGTTCCTATAGCCAGAGGGACTATGGGACACCATTGCTGGAAAACTCCTTCCACTAGCTGCCTGAAAGGGGCATCCAACAGAGACCTCTGGTTTTGGGCTTAGAAACTACCCAATTGGGACTCAGTTATTTTTAACCAATCAGGATTGAACAAATTTAAATACTTCATTTGCATATAGAGACCTGATTGACGGCTAGGGCAGGAACTTTGCCTATTTAAGCCAGACCCCCTCTTTTTAAAAATTTTTTATTTCAGAATATTACAGGGGTACAAACGTTCTGGTTACATAAATTGCTTTTGTACCATGGGAGTCAAAGTTGTAAGTGTGCCCATCACCCAGACAGTGTGCATTGTACTCATTAGGTGTGAGTTTACCCATCCCCTCCTCCCCACTCCCACCTGCTTGATTTCCGATGAATGTTATTTCCATATGTGCACATAAGTGTTGAACAATTAGTTCCAATTTAATGGTGAGTACATGTGGTGTTTGTATTTACATTCCTGTGATACTTCACTTAGAAGAATGGTCTCTGGTTTCATCCAGGTTAATATAAGAGGTATTAGACCCCTTCTTTGTTCTCTGGAACCTGCTTTCATTTTATACCAGAGGCTGCAACTCCCCAACGTGCAGGTTTTTTTTTTTTTAATAGAAAATAAAGCTCTCCCTTGTCCCTCCACAGACCTCATGGTCTTTTGTTAACAAAGTGAAGGAAGCCAGACACAAAGGAGTGTGTTTTGCATGATCTCATGATATAAGGTTCAACAATTGTCAAATTTAACCTCTGCTGTCAGAAGTCAGGATGGTGGTTGCTCGGGGTGGGGTTAGCGACTGGGGTGAGATGTGAGGGGGTTTGGTGGGGCTGCTAATGTTCTGTTTCCTGATCTGGATGCTGGTTCCAGGGATATATTCACTTCTCTGTACATGTGAAGCATCAGTAAAAAAGTTAAAAAAAAATTTACCCAAGAAGAAGTAGAAAACTTGAATAGCCATAGAGGAAATGGAAGTGATAGTGAAAGAGCCATGGCCATTCCCTGCTTGTCCCCCTCTGCCCCACAAAAGGCACCTGAACCGAGGGACGGGTGGCTCAGCTCTACCAAATCTTCGTGAGATGTATAATTCTTCCCCAGCTTTAATGCGAGGTGATGGTGTCCCCCAGTATTCAAAATAAAATACACACTCCAACCCATGGCCCATGTGGCCCTTGCTTCCGACCCGTCTTGCTCGACCATCTCCTCTTCTGCCACGTCCGCCTTGCTCCAAGGCCCCCATCGTGCTGGGCACCTCTCCGTCCACAGTGTGCTAGGCTCTTTCCCCCTTCTGGGCATTTGCACTGTGTTCTCTCCGCCTGGAGCACATGGTCTCTCCGTTCCACTTCATGAAGTGTTGCCCCTCAGAGGGGGCCATCCTCATCCAAAGAATCCCCCCCAACATCACTGCCCATTCCCCTTTTTTTCTGTCCAAGCCACGCAGATGTCTAACCCTAATCCAAGCAGCCATGGCCAGAGGGGCCAGGCAACTAGGCAGTTCCTTCTGAAGGCACTGGGAGCAGATGTAGCAATGGCTCCATGACAGCCCTAAAAACTCCCCATTTTACATTCCTTCACCTTCCAAGCTTGAGCCAACTTTGCCCACCCTTTCAGGTTGTGTTTCTTTGGTGAAACCAACATTGCTGTGTGTGTCTTTTCTTCTCAGGAGACAGGCAGGTGGCTGACCCCCTGGTCAGTTGCACAGGCTGCTGGCAACATGAACTCTGGGCGCTGCGCTGCCCCCGATGCCTGGCTTTGGAGATGGAAGGGAAACGCTTTCACCGTGGTGGTAGGGGACATTAGTCTGTGGACTGAGAAATGTCGGGTGTGGAAAGCACCGCTGGCCAATGGGGCGCTCTCTCCTCCCATCGCACCCTCCGTGTTCTCAGCTGCCAAAGCACAGGGCCGCCCCAAATAAGGGCATCGTCAGTTCAGTCACAAAAATGTTGTTGTTTAGCCGCCAGAGGGATCTTTCTGAAATCCTAAACTCCCACATCACTCTCCTGCTCAAAGCCTGTCAACACTCTGTCACTTAGCAGGGGTTCACAGCGACAGCATTTTGAGTTTCAAGTAGTTGTGAGTCATATCCCAAATAACTGGGTACTGTTATAAGCTAAAACATGGCTGTTTGCAAGGGATTTAAAAAATGTTTAAAATTGGAGTGAATTTCTAAAAGGCATATATATATTAGAATGTTTATAATAGCACAAACTGTAAACAGTTCAAATGTCCATCCGCAGGAGAATGATATATTTATCATATATGATAAATAAATAGTGGTCGACAACGGAATACTACGCAGCAATAGAGAACAAGTGACTGATCACGCCACATGCATGAATCTCATAAACACGATGATGAGCCAAAGAAAGCAAAGACCATGCACCATATGTTCCACTGACATCAAGCCAAAGATGAGGGAAACGAATCTGTGGTGATAAAGAATAAAAGTCTGAATAATGTTTACATCTGCAGGAGGTGGAGTACTCACTGGGAAGGGAGCTTTCTGGGATGCTGGGAAGATTCTATATTTTTATCTGAGTGGGTTACACAGATGTGTGTCTGTGTAAAAACCGTAGAATTGTACGCCTAAGATTGGTGCGCTACAGTTCCATAAAAAGAGTGGGTTTGAAGTTACCCACATGTGAATCACTGTCATTTGCATTCTGACCAACTTTGTGGGAATGAGAAGAAGAGGGTGAAGCTAGGGGTGATGTGCGTGGAATTGCACAGGGGTGGAGCCCACTGGGCTGCATCAAACGTGGGAGCACCGCCCACCCTTCTCTTAAACGGTTGGAACCATTGACCTGCAGAAAACACGTGGCTCTTCATAAAGCCCTTTATGACCTGGTCCCTTCCTCCCTCCCCAACCCATGGCCATAGCTCCCCAAGCCCTCCCTGTGGTTTATGGTTTACGTTGCCATGTCTTTGCAGGTGCTCTTCTGCTGTCTGAGTCGACCCTGCTCCCCTGTTCTGCTAGAGAAACTCCTCTTCATCTCTCAGAACCCAGTGTAGCTGTGCCTGTCTCTGGAGCCATCTCTCTCCTAAGTCCTATCTCAGGGCCATCCCCCCTCTGTTTCGGGCACTAACCACACTGTTCTGTAATTCAATTACTTCTTTTATTAGATAGTGCACTTACTGGGTGCAGCGAGGGTGTAGTACTCCTTTTTATAACCCAGGGCCATCAAATGTCAAGTTTCACTTTGCAATGGTACCCACTGGAGTTGAGCAATATAACAGGACTTGGCTTCCCTGGACAGGGCACATCCATTGTAGGCACTTTTGCCAGTTGAATTGAAAGCAAAGTACATCCTTTATTTAGTCTTATAAATATCTCCCCAGTTCAGCAGTTATGTTTCTTTCTGATGAAATAGATCATTTGTGTGCATAAACATCTTCTTTCTTCTGCTATGGGTAAATCAGAAATGGGGAAATCCTTTCTGATATTAGAAGCATAATTTTATACTTGCTAAAGTCTGATGACCAGGGTAGATGAGGGCCTGGATGATGAGCTTGTACACGCGGGGCTTCATTCATATGTGGTTGGGAGTGCAGCTCTCTCTCCGACACCATCAGAGGGTGGGAGAGGCTCAGAGAAGCTGTGCTTACCAAGAGGCAGCTCTGCCTTCTGTGCCTAAGCAGAGACACAAACAGCTGATTTTCGAATCCCTTATGAACCAGTGCTCGATCGTGCTCTGTGGGGCACCTAGAAGCCCAGGCTGTGAAGACTTCCTCTAGACAAGCATTGCTTCTGCTTTGGCCTGTAGCCAGAGGCCATCCCACCCAGGCCCCCAGTGGCCCCCAAGAAGTTTAAGCACAGGTTCAATGTCTTCCTGCCCTCACTACTCTTCCAACATACAGTTTCTGACATCTCTGCTCTATTCCAGCTCTAGCCACCCTCCCTGCAGTCCTGGCCACTGTGGCCCCCCAAGCCCTGGGCCTGGCAGCCCCTGTCCTGGTCTCAGTGAGTAATAATAATTCCTGCCCTGGCAAATAATAATGATGCTTCCCTCCTGGGCTTGGTGTGAGGATCAAATGAGTTAGTACACATGGAGCAGTTGGCACAGTGGCTGGCATGACAAGGGTGTTATCCATGTGTATCATTATTGCTATTATTACCTAATGCCTCATATCTGAAAGATTAGTCATGAGATATATGAGCACTATTCTAATTCTGTTATTGTTGCTGTCGGCTGAATAATGGTCCCCCACAGATGTCCATGTCCTGATCTGGGTACCTGTGAGGATGTTGCCTTACACAGCAAGAGGGACTCAGCAGAAGTGATTGAGTTAAAGACCTTGAGTGGGGGAGATGATCCTGGATTATCTGGAGCGGGGAGGGAGAACAATATAATTACGAGGGTCTTTGTAGGAGGGAGGCGGGGGTCAGAGGAGGAGACGCAGTGAGGAAGCAGGGTGGCTTTGAAGACAGGGGACGGGGCCACAAGCCAAGAAACGCAGGTGGTTGCTAGAGGTTGGAAAAGAAAAGAAAACAGAGCCTGCCCTGGAGCGTCTGGAAGGAACCAGCCCTGCCGACACCTTGATCTAGCCCAGTGCGACTGATTTTGGACTTCTGACCTCCAGAACTGTGAGAGAATATATCTCTGTTATTTTAAAGCACTGACTTTGTGGTAATTTGCTCCAGCAGCCATAGGAAACTAATATAATTATTATTGCCTTTATTCATTTTAGTGTCTCTTCCTTCCCTTCCTTTTCTGTCTGCCTTCAAGATACAATTTCCTGAGCTTAAAAAAAATCTCTCCCCTTTTCCTGCTAGATCTTCTCAGAGGGGGGACTTGGGGGCCTGGGCCTCCGTTTCTCCACGACCCACCTCCCTTCTTTTAGATAAGAAGTCAGTGGGGTTCTCCCGGGATGTCCACGGGCATCTGACTCACTGAACAGGCAGGGGTGGCAGGGCATTGAGAAGGGCGTTAAGTGTAGATTTCAGCCCCACTCCAGACCCCTTCTAAATCTTAGGAGATTTAGGAGATGGGGATGGGGTACAAAAGTCTCCATTAAAAAAAAAAAACTAGCATCCCTGAAGATTCTTACATATAAAGTGTAAGAACCACCAGTTCAGATACAAAATGTATTCCATAATTTTTAAATTTTTACTTGTCCTTAATAAACATTTGTAGCAAAATCCACAAGTTCCAGCAGAGGGGGATGTTACTGCATGAAAGGAAAAAAGTCTTTGGCAGGAAAGTGGGATTTGACAAGCCCGGCGTTCCAGAGCAGGACAATGAAGATGCTTCCTTGGGGAAGATGCTACCCAGGAAAGGGCTTCTCCACCACCCACTTCCTTGCCGTTTCGGCTTCCGGGCTCACGACCACGCTTCACTCCAACTTCTATTTACATCTTCCCACCTCCTTCTCTGATTCCTGCCTCCCCTTGTAAGGACCCCTGTGATGACACTGGGCCCACCCCAATAATGCAGGATAATCTCCCTGTCTTGAGGTCCTTAACTCAGTCATGTCTCCATCAGGTAGCACATCCACAGATTCTGGGAATTAGGACACTGATGTCTTTAGGGGGCCATTATACTGCCTGCCACAAAGATCTTGGGCAGAAACTAGAAAACTGACCCAAGGAAGAAAGTCATTGTGATCTCCAGGATCGGGCTGGGGGTGTCAACTCCCCAACAGGGCAGTCTTCATGTGCTCACCTCCTGGGCTGTGCCTTGAGGGGCAGCTGGACCTCATCCTCAGTTAATGCATGTGGTATTTCTTTTGTCACATTTCCACCCTTTTGGCTAAAAGTGATAAACCTCTTATTTAGGTGACAGGGGATAGGGATGGTTGCTGCTTTTGCTTTCTGCTGAGTCAGCTAGACCCAGGTCCTGCTCTTGAGTCAGGCTCTTACTACCTGTACAATCTGGGCAAACTTCCTAACTGCTCTGATCCTGAGTTACCCTCTTTAAAACGGAGACACTAATCCAGACTTGGCAGGATGGCTGAGGAGTAGAGGCTATAACACATGAGTTGCTTGTACAAGGAGGCTGTTAAAGAAATGTGTTTTTTTCCCCTCTTGTAGTTAAAATTTCCACCTATTCAATTCTTCATCCAGGGAGCAAGCCTCGTCTGTAAAGATGCAGAAACATGAGAGCAAATTGAGTCCAAGAGTAAATGCTATTTGCAACAATTTCTCATTTCACATGGGGAGTAAGAAACATACAGCTTCATTCATGGCTTCCTCAAAAGAGTGCCAAGCACGGCGTGTAAAAGGTGTCAAAATGATTTCCCCCAGACCCCCTTAAAGACAAAAATGTTACTAATTTAACAGTGTTGTGCTTTGACACTTTTCCGAGCTCTTGAAACATAGAACATGAACACATGAACAAAGCATTTGTCCTACAAAGTGCCTTGCTTCTCATCTGAGATCTCCAGGAGGGTGGGTGGTGGAGAAGCCCTTTCCTGGGTAGCATCTTCTCCCAGGAAGCATCTTCATTGTCCTGCTCTGGAACATGGGGCTTGTCAAATCCCACTTTCCTGCCAAAGACTTTTTTCCTTTCATGCAGTAACATCCCCCTCTGCTGGAACTTGTGGATTTTGCTACAAATGTTTATTAAGGACAAGTAAAAATTAAATAATTATGGAATACATTTTGCATCTAAATTGGTGGTTCTTAAACTTTATATGTAAGAATCTTCTGGGATGCTGGTTTTTTTTTTTTTTTAATGGAGACTTTTGTACCCCCATCCCCATCTCCTAAATCTCCTAAGATTTAGAAGGAGTCTGGAGTGGGGCTGAAATCTACAATCAACGCCCTTCTCAACCCCCTGCCACCCCTGCCTGTTCAGTGAGTCAGATGCCCGTGGACATCCCGGGAGAACCCCACTGACTCCTAAAGGAAGGGAGGTGGGTCGTGGAGAAACGGAGGCCCAGGCACCCAAGTCCCCCCTCTGAGAAGATCTAGCAGGTCTTCCTGGAAGGAAGGAGCCGGCTTTGCCAACTCCTTGATTTTAGGCCAGTGAGACCCATTTTGGACTTCTGACCTCCAGAATTGTAAAATTATAACTTTGTGTTGTTTTAAGCCACAAGGGTTACAGTAGTGTGTTACAGCAGCAATAGGAAACTGACACAGTCTCCAAGCACTTTTGAGTGTACCATACCCATCAGTAAAAAAAATTTCCATTGTACCAACACATGATGTACATTATAAGGCAAATATAAACAGAAATCAAAAAGGAAAAAATAAAGAGGATAGAACTAATGTTTCAAAACGCATTTTTGTATGTCTTAATGTATTAACAGTACAAAACCCTTTTGGTTATCACTAGAATTAGTGGTATTATACTATTAATAATATTTTTCATCGGAGTGAAGGGTTCATTAAGAATCTGCTTATGAATGAAGAAGAATCTGCTTTATTATATTTTAAACTCCTTAACACTTTTTGATACCACAATTTAAGGACCTGATTCTAAGGTTCAGTAGATTTTAATGCATGGTTTGAAAGGCTATCATAACTGAAAAATATTTCACACAAAGGTTTGTGGCTCTGTGTGGATGAAGCTAATGACGTTCATTTTTCAATCCGAACGGCCAATTTTGCAAAGATTTTTGTTGACATCTGGCTAGTAAATTTCCATGTTTCCTGATCTTGATGTTGTTCTTGCAAACTAGTTGGAAGGCACTGCCTCTTGATATTTTTAACACGTGGGCTCAAAACCCACTAAAACTTTGTACTTGAAAGATTCTGTAAATTGTTATAATGGTTTATTCTAAGATTTTAGGCATGTAGCTATGAGTAGTTTTATAGATGACAGATTTAAATGTGTTTTTGGGGGGGGGTAAAAAAAGTAACATAATAATGAAAAACTTTCCAAAAAAATGCTCTCTCCATAGCAGGAGTTTCCTTAGAAAAGCAATTACTTTCTCATTTGTATTAAAAGTGGAATCTTCGCGGGACAGATTGATATGTTTATTCTTTTGAAATTACAGTATCGGCTGGGTTATATATTCCTCAGAGCTACTTGTCATTTTAGAAAATGTCAGAAAATTTGAAATACTTGTCATTTTGTTTTTTAAAAAAAGTATAAAAGTTATGTAAGTTCAACAACTCTTCCATGGTCTTTGCCAGGAGGTACTCAATGTGCCCGCGCAGTTTCTGCCCATCTTCCCTTCTCACTACGGGCGCTGGAGTTCGCAAGGCAACAGCATCAGCGATATGCGGCAGCACTGACGGGTGGTGTACTTCTCACCTCAGCAACTTATTTTCCTTCCTTTTCCTCCCTCCCCCCTTCTTCCTCCTCCTCCTCGTTTGCCTTTGGGTAGAGATGGTTTGGTGAAACACGCTCTTCAGTTCATGACACACCATCATCATTGGTCCATCCAAGGTTTCCCATTAAAAATAATTATTCTCTTTCATCCCCAGAGGATAATCTCACTACCAGGTAACTCTTCCAATATATTTAATGTGGGGTTTTTTGTTCTATGGCTTTGAAAAATATATATTGTTGTTGTATGGGATGTATTTTCTATATAGGTAAGTGGTATTACGTCTCACTGCTTTTTTCACTGAGCATCTGTTTTTAAATCCATTTGTGTTGCCGTGTGTGACTCTAAACTGGTCCTTCTAACTCCTTGCCATGGTGCACAGCCCCGTGTTTTATTCTGCTCATAGCTGCATAGTCTCCAGCTTGCTTCTGACTTCTTGCCACACACACACACAAATTGGACATCCTTGTATCTGTCCCTTTCTGTGGGGGTAGACAGAACATCCAGACAGGAAATCCATAAAGAAACAGCTGACTTGATCAACACTACAGACCAAATGGACCAACAGGTATGTACAGCATCTTCTACCCGACAGCAGAAGAATACTGATTCCTCTCGAGTGCACACGGAACATTCTCCAGGATATGTCACAAGTTAGATCACAGAACAGGTCTTAATACATCGAAGAAGACTGAAATCATTCCAAATGTCCTTTCTGACGACAATGGAATGAAACTAGAAATCAGTAACAGTAAGAAAAAGAAAATGTCCTAAATATGTGGAAACTAGACAACACAGTCATTGGGTCACAGAGGGATCCAAAGGGGATTCAAGTATTTTGAGACAAACGGAAATGAAAACAGAACATACCAAAACTCGTGAGATGCAGCAAAAGCAATGTCAAGAGAGACGATTCCAGAGACAAACGTTTACAAAAGACCTCAAATAAACAGCCTAACTTTATACCTCAAGGAAAGAGAAAAAGAAGAACAAATTAAGCCCAAGGTTAGCGGAAGGAAGGAAATAATAAATATTAGAGCAGCAATAAATCAAGTAGAGAACAGAAAAACAATAGCAAAAAAAAGTCACCAAAACTGGTTGTTTTTTAAAAGATAAAATGGACAAACCCTTAGCTAGACTAAGAAAAAAAGAGAGAAGATCCAAATTAATAAAATCAGAAATGAAAGAGGAGACATTTCAACACATGCCTCAGAAATAAAAAGAATCATAAGGAGCTATTATGAACAATTACATGCAAACAAATGGAATAACCTAGAAGAAATGCATAAATTTCTAGGAACATAAAATTTTCCAAAACTGAACCAAGAAGAAATAGAAGATCTGAACAGATCAATACAAATAAGGGGATTGAATCAATAGCTAAAAACCTCCTAACAAGAAGAACCAAAAAAAGCCCAGGACCAGGCGGCTTCATGAGTGAACTCTACCAAAGTCATAGGAGAATTGACCAATCTTCTTTAAACTCATCCAAAAAAAGAATAATAATAATAAAAAAAGGAGGAGGATGAGGAGGAGGAGGAGGAGGAACACTTTCAAACTCATTTTATAAAGCCAGCATCCTCCTGATGCCAAAGCCAGGCAAAGACAGCACAAGCAAAGAAAACTACAGGCCAATATTCCTGATGAACATAGATGCAAAAATCCTCAATAAAATACTAACAAACCAGATTCAACAGTACATTTAAAGGATTATACACTGTGACTGAGTAGAATTTATCTCTGGGATGCAAGGATGGTTCAACATACACAAATTAATCAACGTGACAGACCACATTAACGGAATGAAAGATTCAGATGCAGAAAATAGATGATTGTCACAATAGATGTAGAAAAAGCATCTGACAAAATTCAGTATTTGACAAATTCATGACAAAAACTCTCAACAAAATAGGTACAGGAGGAACTCACCTTAACACAATGCAGGCCAGATATGAAATGTCCACAGCTAACATCACAATCAATGGGGAAGACCTGAAAGTTTTTCCTCTAAGATCCAGCACAAGGCAAACATACCTACTCTTGCCACTCTATTCAACATGGTACTGGAAGTCCTAGCCAGAGCAATTAGATAAGGAAAAGAAATAAAAATCGTCCAAATTGGAAAGGAAAAATAAAATTATCTCTGTTCAAAGATGACATGATCATATGTGTACAAAACCCTAATGACTTAACAAAAACTGTCAAGACTAAGAAATTCGGTAAATTTGCAGCATACAAAATCAACATACAAAAATCAGTGATGTTTTTATACACAAACAATGAACTATCCCAAAAGGAAATTAAGAAAACAATCCCATTGACAACAGCAACAAAAAGAATCAGACACTTAGCAATAAGCTTAACCAAAGAGGTGAAAGACTTGTACACTGAAAATTATAAAACATTGATGAAGGAAAACACAGAGATAAATGTGAAGACATCCTGTGTTCATGGGGTGGAAGATGTAATATTGTTAAAATGTCCATACTATCCAAACACATCTACAGATTTAGTACAATCCCTATCAAAGTCCCAATGGAATTCATTACAGAAATAGAATCCTGAAATTCATATGGAACTACAAAACACCATGAATAGCCTAAGCAATCTTGAAAAAGAAGAGCAAATCTGGAGGAATCATACTTCCTGATTTCAAAATATATGACAAAGCTACAGTAATCAAAATAGTATGGTACTGGCATAAAAAGACACATAGACTAATGCACCAGAATAGAGAGCCCAGAAATAAGTTCATGCATCTATGGTCAATTGATCTTAGACAAGGGTGCCCAGAACACACAAGAGGGAAAGGATAGTCTACTCAACAAATGTTGCTGGGAAAACTGCATATCCACATGCAGAAGAATAAAATTAGATTCTTGTCTCACATCATATACAAAAATCAATTCAAAATGGAATGTAAGACCTGAACTTATAAAACTACTAGAAGGAAACACAGGGAAAAGCCTCCTTGACATTGGTCTTGGCAATGATTTTTTTTGGACATGACACCAAAATCACAGGCAACAAAAGCAAAAAACAAACAAGCAAGACTATATCAGACTAAAAAATTTCTGCACGGTGAAGGAAAAAAATCAACAGAATGAACAATCTACAGAATGGGAGAAAATATTTGCAAACCAGTTCTGATAAGGGGGTTAATACAAAAAATATGTAAGGAACTAATATGACTCAACAGCAAAAAAGACAATCTGATTAGAAAATGGGCAAAGGACCAAAAAAGACATTTCTCAAAAGACGACATACAAATGGCCAATAGGTATATGAAACAAAGCGCTCAACGTCATTAATCATCAGGGAAATGCAAATCAAAATCACAATAAGATGTCACCTCACACCTATCACCTCACACCTGTTAGAATGGCTATTATCAAAAGATGAAATATAACAAGGTTGGCAAGTATAAGGAGAAAAGGGAACCCTCATACACTGCTAGTGGGATTGTAAATTAGTACAGCCATTATGGAAAACTATTATGGAGGATCCTCAAAAAATTACAAATAGTACTACCTTATGATCTAGCAATCCTACTTCTGGATATTTATCCAAAGGAAATGAAATTGGTATGTTGAAGAGACATCTGCGCTCCTAAGTTTATTACAGCATTATTCACAATAACCAAGATATGGAAACAAACCTAAGTGTTCATTCATGGATGAATGGATAAAGAAATTATGGTATCTATACAATGGAATATTATTCAGCCCTATAAAAGGAAATCCTGTCGTTTGTGACAATATAGATAAACCCGGAAGACATTATGCTAAGTGAAATAAGTCAGACACAGAATGACAAATACCGCATGATCTCACTTACACATGGAATCTGAAAAAGTCAAACTCACAGAGGCAGAGAGTAGGATGATAGTTGCCAAGGGCTGGGGTTGGTTGGGGGGAATGGGAAGAGCTGGTGAAAGGGTACAAAGTTTCAGTTACGCAAGATGAAAAAGCTCTGGAGATCTAATGTACAGCATGGTGACTATAGTCAACAATGTTCTGCTGTATACTTGAAATCTGCTAGGACGGCAGACCTCAAGTGTTCCCACACCACACGCACACGGTAACTATGTGGGGTGATGGATGTTAATTAGCTTGATTGTGGTGACTATTTCACAATGTATATCAAAACATCAAGTTATACACTATTGTACAGTGTATACACAAAAATTGTACATATACAATTTTTATCTGTCAAAGATAAATCAATAAAGCAGAAAAAAATCAGTGTGAGCACTTTTTTGAAATATAGACCCAAGAATAGCATGGTGGAGTCATGGGTATGTGTGGCTTCTTTTATTTGGCTAAGTGCCAGTTTTCTCTCCCCCAAAATAATTATGCCATTTTGTTCTCCCACCCACAGCAGAAGAGGATTCCCACGTACCCACACCCTTGCCAACACTTGGCATTATTCTCATTTCTAATTTTTGTCAGTCTAATGGGTGTCAAGTACTTATCTCATTGTTTTGATCTTAATTTCCATGATTACTAATGAGTTTGAGCATCTTTTCAGAGGCTCATGAGCCTTTTGGGTTTCCTCTTTTATAAGTTGCCTGTTGATGTCTTTGTCCCTTTTCCTACTGGGATTGCTCTCTTTTTTTAGTGACTTTCAGGAGTCCTGTGAATTACCCTACAATTGTGCTGTCCAATATGGTGGCTACTAACCACCTCTTTAAACGTGGCTACTAGAAAATTTTTAATTACATAAGTGGCTCACATTATATTTCTAGTGAAAAGTGGTGGACTAGGTATTAAGGCCTTGTCCATTTGAGACATTGTAAATGTCTTCTCCCATTCTGTCCCCTTTTTATTAACTTTATTCGTGGTATCCTGTGTTTTTATAAAAGCCTTAATTTTGAGGTGGTCAAATTCATTGATTATTTTTTTTGTCTTTTGGTTTATGCTGCAAAATGTTTTTTGAGAATTTCTTCCTCTATCCTGGCTCCCAAAGACATTTTCCTAGGTTTCCTCTATTAGCTTTACAGTTTTATCTTTCACTTTTAACTCTTTAATTCACTGGAGGCCACCTTTCTGTAACATAGTACGTAGGAATCTTGTCTTAGTGAGTTAGTTTTCCTAATATCATCTATTAATCAATCTATGTTTTATCCACTAACTTATGGTGCTACCTTTATTGTATATTAAATTTTTACACACACACATGCGGGCCTGAGCTATTTTACTCCATCACTACTTCTACTTACACAGCTTTTCGGTAAGACAGTATTCCTATTAAAGTAGTAACCTACTATTGAGAATATGTATTCCCTGGTACATCTTTTATTTAATGGCTCACTAAAAAGTGGTCTTTTGTGTATTTCTTTATGGAAACAAAATCTAGCAAATACCATTAGCTGTGAATTTTTTTTTTTTAAGAAAAAAATATGTAGTCTTATCCAGTTGTATCAAAAGCCTCCCACACAACATAATTTCTCCTAATCCCAGTTCCTTCAAATGTTTGATGTTTTCTACGCCTTTTCCACTGGCAATGCTGACAAAGAGATGCATTTTACTATTTGCATTTTACTATTATTTTACCCATCTTTCACTGCAGTGGGGAGAACAAGCATTTCCCCAATGGCATACGTCTCTTTTGTCTTTTACTAAGAAATCTCAAAAGAGACTTTTGCATATTTATAATCACGTTCAGACTTTTATGGAGTACTAGACTGAGCACTGCCTGATTTTACACAGTACCGAAAAAAGTCGAGGCGGCTTTGTCTTCACACCCCAGGTGTTTACTTGGTCAAGGTCTTGCCATCACCACAGCTCCGACCCTCGTGAGCGAGTATCTCCAGGCACAGCATCACGGCGGCCGAGACGGGGATGGGGGCGATGGGGGCGGCTCTGCGGCCCCAGCAGCACCGACTGCACTTGGTGCATCCGCCCACCCGTCACTCTCGGCACGTGGACTGCCGCCCCTAACACCAGCCCCGCTGAGCCAGAGGTGGACACGTGACCGGCCCAGCCAATCAGCCTACTCCAACCTCCTGGCTCTGATTGGCTCAAGGATGGGCACGTGACCGAGGCCAGGCCAATGAGACTCCACTAGAACGCTATTGGTTGGCATATTATTAAGCGGACACTCCTGTTCCGCCGAGGTTGCTGCACCTGAGGATGCGAACGCGGAGCGCCGCGGGAGGCTCTGCTTGGAAACACAGCGGCCGCGAGGGCGGCGAGCTGGCAGCAAGCCTGACGGTGTCACCCGAGCTCCTCCTTCAGCCTTGCCTGTCCTCCGTGATGGGAGAAAAAATAAAATGAAAAATAATTTTAAAAATGCGCCCCTCCCCTTTTATTTGTGGCTCTTTGGGTTGTTTTCGTCATTTCCAAGCTAGAGAGAATGGAGGAGCCTCTACATCCGGTTCTTTATCTTCTGGGTGATCTTTGTCTGGGGCCTCCAGGCTGTTTTCCTGTTTCTAAAGGTAAAGGCACAGGGGGTGATTGTGAATTGTGTGCTGCTGCTGTGCTTCCCGTGGCCTGAATGCACACGCCCCTTCCTCATAGCCTACTCTCTAAGGACCAGCAACTTGCCGGCTTCACACCCACCTCCCGAACTATGTTAATTAAATGTATTAACATAACATTGTGGTGAGCGTTCTTGCCTCTTATTTCTGATCTTTTGCAGACATTCTGGGAAAAGGGAGGATTTGCCAACTCAGCCACCTTCTGCATACCTAATTACCTGGAGAATTTTGTGTTACAAAACACTGACACAGGCATTACAAGAGAAACCCAGAAGCTGGGAAGGCTCTCAGCCATTCTGATTTGTAGCCTCATGATAAGATGTGTGTCATTATAACACATTAAATGCTCAGGTAGAGTTGCATGGCAAAACTCTTTAGAAAAAGGCCTGAAAGTTTTTTGTTTTTTTTTTTAAACTAAACATTCACCTACCTTACAATCAAACAATTCCATTCCTAGATATTTACCCAAGAGAAATGAAAACATGTTTCTACAAAGATGTGTAGAGAAATGTTCTCTATAGCTTTATTCATAATAGTTCCAAACTGGAAACAACCCACATGTCCATCACCTGGGAAAGGAATTTTTTAAAAAAGTGATATATTCAGACGATAGAATACTATTCAGCAATGAAAAGAAATGAACTACTGACAAATGCAACAACATGGATGAATCTCAAAAACATTATGCTGAGTGAAAGAGGCCAAATCCTAGAAGTACATAGGATGGGATTTCAGTTATATGGATCCCAGACAAACAGAACTGATCTAGGGTGAAAACAACGTCAGAACATGCACCTTTGGAGCCCTGGATCTGTGGTGGCCTGTTCAGCTACAGCTGGAACCTTGGAGAAGAGGCAGCCACTGGCAGAGAGGGCCCAGAGTGTTCTGGCATCTCCCTTCCTTCTTTGCACCAGTCACCACTGGTCAGAGCAGCCTGCATAGGAGGCTGGCAAATGCAGCCCAGAGTCACACAGTGATCGAACTGAGAGGCAAACCCGGGTCTGTCTCCTAAGCTAGGGTTGCCAGATTTAGCAAATAAAAATACAGGATGTGTTCTGAAACCATTGCAGTCTACAAACAAAAAAACCCAAAAAACCAAGATGTGCATTTTTTTGAATTTCAGAAAAACAAATTATGTTTTTTAGCATAAATATGTCTCATGCATATAGGAGTGGGGAACCTGTGGCCTTGGGGCCACATGTAACCTTCTGTATCCTTGAGTGTGGCCTTTTGACTGAATCCAAATTTTACAAACAAATCCTTTTAATAAAGGGATTTGTCCTGTAAAGTTTGGATAAGTTGTCTGCATTTTATCTGGCAACCCTAGAGAGCTCTTGCTCTCTCCACCCCTCTGTCCCACCACCTCTTCCAGCAGGAGACTGAGCAGCACAGGCCACTGTCTCACTTAGGGCCTCATTGTAAATTCACACATTGGCATTCTGGTTTGCATTTCTGTAGTGGTCAGAATGCTCTTGGTTACAGGTGACAGAAATACAATGTAAACTACCTTAGGCAAAATGGCAGCTTATTAGCTGATGTTGTCAAACCTTGGAAAGGACAGGCGTCAGGGGCTGAAGCCAGGAACTCTTCCTCTTTGCCTTGTCTTCCCCTCTCTGCGTGTCGCCTTCATTCTCTTAGTCAGCATTGCCCATGAGCTGGACCTAGTTCCCAAGCTCCCATTTTTCCTTGAATAAGGGAGAGGCATCTTCTTTGAGAGCAATCCACAGAAAAGCCCATCTTAAGTCACATGACCTTTGCCGGTTACACCTGGTGGCCTCCCACAAGGATGAAGTCTCCACCTCACAGTGGGGTCCCAGATCAGCAACTGTCAGGACCACCTGGGAACCTGTAAGTGCCTGCATGGGCTGCCTCCAAGGTACTGAATTAGCATCTGGCTAACAATTCCTCCAGGTGATTCTGATGCACCCCCAGGCAGAGAACCGCTGCCCTAGATGAGCAGGAGCTGCTATTTCTAGAGGAAGGAAGGGTTCTGGGCAAAAAACAGGAATATGACACCATCACCACACCAGCTCCCCTGCACTTCTTACAGTAGTGTGAGTCCTCACCAAGCTTTGGTAAAATCATGTCTCGGAGCTTGCAAGCACTCAGACCATGGGGTCCCGTGGCTTCACCAGGACAGGTGCACAGGGTGGGGTCCCCAGCTGGCCAGCCTTCCCAGGTGCCTTCCTAGCCAGGCCGCTTTCAACCACGGACCATCCCCGGACCCAGCGACCCTCCCACTGCCCTCCCTCCACAATTAGCCATAATCAGCCGATCATTAGTATCCAAGCAGGGTAATTAAGTGATAAAAAGAAGGATGCTGGCTTCATTTGTCCCTTTTTAAAGACGTAACAGGAGCTTTTTACATTTTGCAAAACTGTATAATCATATTAATATGCCTAACACAATTATGGCTTCTTCAGATGCCTTTCTATTTTCACTTAAGACATTAAGGTAGACATTTTAAGCTGTATCTTTGTGCATCTCCAACATTAACAAATTATTAGACACTAATTGTTCCGGGGGTCTAGCCACCTCTCTAAACAGGGAAGGTTTTCCATTTGCAGAATTTAAAACATACCAGAGCAATTTGTGTTCCTTAACAGCAACAAATTTGTTAGCTTGACTGGAAACTAGGAAAACCTGGGAAGCTATTATGTAAATATAGATAATGTCTCTCCAATGATGGTAATTAATGCAGAGAGCTTCAAAATGGCATTTTCTTTATGATTAGGTCTGAAATAGGGAGCATTGCAAAGCCTGGGGAGTGGCACCAGGAACCCTCTGAGTCTGAACAAACCCTTTAGTTTCCTTACAAGGAATAAGAAACAGAGGATGAACACCAGCTCCTCCTCTGAAGCTCCAAAGCTAACCCTGAGCAGAGTGGCCGAGGCAGCTGGTTGTGTTCCTTCCTCTCCATCCCCTCTCTACCTCTCAAATGGTCAGTTCCATTTCAAAACACAGCACTGTGTGTGATGTCGAGTCATCTAATTTGTATTAAAAGCAGTGTCATTAAGAGTTATGTTCACCCTTGATCGCGCGTGGATTGCATGTTTCAGGTAATGCTGGGTAATGAGATTCTATTTGCCGTTGCAGGAAGGGCCTCCTGATCGGCTGATCTATTATTTGTGTTTTATAGAAGGGGAAACTGAGACCCAAAGAAAGGAAATGATTCATGAAACTAACAAAGCTGTAGGTTACAGACAGGGAACCCGGGAGCCTGGATTGCTGCCCCTCCCCCAACATACGGCCTGGTCTTTACAGTCTCTCCTGACCACAGACCAATGACAACTAACATTTTTTGAGTGTGTATTGGGTTTTGGTTACCATGCAAGGTGCTGAAAGGATAGGGTGATGGCTAAGATGTCATCCTGGCCTGTACAATGCTTTCAATCTAATGCAGGGATCAGACCTGAAAATAAATTAGCAACAATATAATGCAGAATAAAAAAAACAGTGATCTGTCTCAAATGTCTTGTCCACTTGCCGTGGGGTCCTTCCACATGCTGCTTCCCCTGCCTAACTCACTCTGCCTTCACCCTTCACCTTGTTAATGCCTACTTGTCCCTCCCTGCTCCCGGAAGCCCTCCCCTGCCCACCCGGGGAGTCAGAGTTGCTTTTATGCACTCTCTTCACACACTGATTCTTTGTCTTTAGAAGGTCTCTGCTACATCTTTATTGCACCCTTGGCAGTCACCCACATAAGAATATAAATTAGTATATTCTATGTATATTAAAACTGAGTAAAAGACGCCCTGTGTTTACATACAAACACAAGTATCCATCTTCATGAATGCCTATTGAAACAACAGAAGATCTTGCAGGATAGGGGCAACTTTGTCTTGATTGTGTTCCATGCACTGCAGGCTATCTAGCATCCCTCCGAAGGCCACTGCACATGCCAGGCATTGTGACAACCAGAAAACTCCCCATGAACTCCCAAAGCCCCACTGGGGGGGTGACAATCCCCCCATCGAAGAACCTCCGCTCTAGAAATCCAACAGAATCACCTACATCCACACGTACTCCCCGACAGGACGTGCAGCGTGGGTGGAGATTGAGGGCTCCCGGCGCAGCACCATGCCTTCATCCCTTCGTCTGTTCAGCATACGTCTGTGTGCACACTCGTGTAGGCGCATGTTTGGGACCCAGGGGTGAGCTAACCTGACTCAGTCCCTGCCTTCACAGGGCTTTCAGTCTAGGATGATAACACAGGCTATAGAAAGTGTCTTGGATATTTAGATGGCCGGGAGCTTGGTGCCATTATGGGTCAGAATGTGCTGGAAAGAGGAGTTAAAGAACTTTGGCAGGACTTTGCCAAAGTTGCACATCTTGGCTGAATGTTAGTGAGTTGCATAGAAGATATTCTTTTTTTAAATTTTACTTTTTATTTTTTCTAGACCATACCACTTAGATCCTACATAGAAGATATCCTTGACCATTCATTTTCATGTGTACATGCATCAGTCTGCCCATCTCAGTTGAAATAGAAGGTATATTTATCAGATTTGGAGAGGAGATAAAATAGAACAAAAAGAGATGGCTCTTATACTGGATGACAGAATTAAGATTTGACAAATTTTAATGGTTGAAAGGATAGTTGGAGACCAGCTGGAATAAATCAAATGAAGGTGAATGCTGTATACCCTCAGTCCCCACAAACACAGGATGAGGGAGACCTAGCTTAAGAGAAGTTCACATGAAAAATTTGTGGGAGGTTTAGATATATCCAGACAAGTAATGAGATGTGGTGGCCATGAAGTAAATGCAGCCAGTGGCTATAATGAGTAGGTGTTGGGTCCAGATGCAGGGAGGGAGTGCTCCTGCCAGCAGGGGGGCAGCTGTTCTTGACTTGTTACACTTGACCTGCTCATCATACTGTCACTGAGCCCCCACGTCGTCCCCATAATGGTTGTCCCTCCTGCTCTATAAGCATCTTATTGACATCGTGAAAACATGGGGCTTTGAGAAAACCTGACATGAAGCTCAGTAGGAAGGGTGTGGCCTTTCTACTCAGATGTCCTTCTGAGTCACAGTCCCGCCACCCTTCAGCCGACGTTGGTCAGGTTAGTTCAGTTTTCTGAGCCTCAGTTTCATCACCTTTGAGATGGAAACAACAGCATGTTGATTGTGAGGATTAAAGGAGACAATTTAGGCATAGCACAGGGCAGGGCTCCAACTACTGAGGGCTCTTCCCTATAATTCCTAAGATTGGGTGTGATTTTGTTTCCTCTTTCCTTTTCCTCTAGGTTTGATGAACGCCAGAAACATTACCCAGAGCAAAAGCAAGGGTTTTCTTCCCAAACCCAATTAGATATTACAAAAGCCCCATAAGTCTTGGTGCACATGCCACAGGGAATTAAAAGCTGGAATTGTATGGCCATTGTGCTAAGGAACACAGCAATGATTCTCCCAAAGCCCTCAGGCAATTTTTTCAGGCTGCCTAACAGAGTATGCCTGTCGATAATTGGCTGATTCTCGATTTCCTCACCCTGAGTAAAGCCGCTAAGGGCTCCATTCTTCCAAGCCAGAGCTAAATGAAGGGGCCAGGTTATGTTGAAATGGCTACTTGGCTTATTATTTGGGAGCATGTTAATCCGAAGCACAAGTGACCTATCCAGAGTTTGGGTGTCTCTGGCTTTTAAGAATGGAATTGAGTATTGATTTCTATACCATTCTGTTATCGTTTAATTAAACAAACCACAGTCCCTGGGCATGCTCCAGCCATCCTGTCTCATACTCGTTAACAAGCTAAATGGAAGATCTGCAAACTGTCCCACACTCACCTGTCATAGCTCTGTGCATGTGGGAGCCAGCAGCTTCTTGACAATTCGGGGTGGAATTTATAGCTTGCATCCACTTCTTGTATAAGACGGACCCCTATTCAAATCCTTCATCAATAACCCTTGTCCCATATCATCAGGCAAGAGGAGTATTTGCAAATATTGGGTGTTCAGTAAATATTTGTTATGTGAAGCTAAATGCTTGAAGGGAATATTCTCTCTGGTATTTTAATTCTGTTGCCACCAGAAGAGAAGATAGCTTGCTCTTTAAAACTGACATTGACATATCTCTCCCAACAGTGTAAGAGGTGGTACAACATCTCAAAGTGGGTTTATTTCTGGAGGTTTTAACCACTCAGGATGAATGGGATTCTTAGCAGTGCACACTGTGTTCTAAGTTATTCGGCACAGGGCTCTGGACTGACTTGTCCACCTTGTACCTGATCCGTTTCATCAAAGCGATCACCCCTTAGGCAGCATGGACTCTGTCTATGGCAGTGCTCTGCAAACATGAGGGTGTTACTTTGGAGTCTCCCAGGCCTCTCAGTGTCTTATCTTCCCCAACTTAGCCCCACATCTAGTCTTCAGGCTGCCCCAAAATCTTGTCTTGGCGGTCATTTAAGAAACTCACCAGCTCTCTTGATGTAATCCAATCCAGAACTTCTGATGGGGGCTGGGGAGGATAATTTCCACTTAGGACTTCATAGTTCTCCCCAGGGATTCACCACTACCTTCCCTTTCACACTTGGGGGTCTTCGTGCAGCTCTTCCACCAGGTTAGGTGGAATTAAGGGAAGATCTTTTGTGTCCTCCCTTGGTTTGGAGCTTTGGGCAGGGAGCAGTATCCTCCAAGGCCTGTGTCATGGGGACAGTGGGGAATGGCCTGGGCTTCCCTAGGGAATGGTGAGTCTATAGGGATGAGCATTCAAGGTTTCAGACTCTGCTGATTCTCCAGACCTGGAGAATTTCCTCTAGGGTCAGCCTGGGAAGATCTGGGTATTGGGTTGCTTTGGCCTCTGTAGGTCATGAGCAATAGAGGGGCTTAAATAGAGTCTTAAACTGGCTTGAGCAAAAGGGAATACATTAGCTTATGTTGCTACAGAGTGCTTGTGTGGTTCTGGCTTCCAGAGGGCCTTGTTTCAGGGCTCAAAAGACACCACTGAGCTTCCCCTCTTGGCTCTGCCTCTTCTGGTGTTAGCACTACCCTCAGGCTGAATACTTCTAATGGCAACACGGCAGCTTCTGCCCTGAGCCAGAGTTCCTCCTTTGCCTCTCCAGCACCTAACCTGGGATTCACTCACTCCCTGCCCATGTCTGCACCCAGCACTGGGCCACATACTGCACTGGACCCATCATTTTTGCCAAGCCACATGGCTGAGGATACAGGAGGGCAAATTCCCCACAGGGCCCTGGAGGACTGAGGGAGGGGGGACATGCATATTGGATGGGCAATCAACAAATACTCACAACAAATATTTTATTAAGGGCAATGGCTGGCTACCTTATAGAATCAAAGGCTTAAACCTGGAAACACTGAATTCTCATGACAATAATATAGGTACTTTGGTTGTATGAGGGTCCCAGAATCTACCATTAAGGTCAATAAAGATATATGGGTATCCCAGCAGAATTGTACTTGGAATCCTTCAAACTGATTTTCTTTAAATATTTTATCAACTTCTATTTAAAGGAGAGCCTGAGTGCTGAGTGGGGAGGGCGGAGAAGAGCTGTTGCTTTGGTACCACTGGAGCATTCTTCTTGCACCCGGCGTCCCAGCTCAGCCTCATGGTGCAGAACCTGCCCGGGCATGAAGGCTTTGTGGGGAGGGACCACATCCTGCCTCCTGGGAGGGCAGCCGCTAGCCTCATTTGTGAGTTGAGTGCATGCCATGGGGGTCTCACTCTCACCCCAGGGGCTCATCATAGTATTATTTCCAAAGGATTATTTTAGTCTCCTGCGGAGGTTTTTGGGCAGATTCTGTTTTCTTCATCTTGTTCAATTCTGATGGTGTGTTTGGTCCCTTTATCATCAGAGCATCCACCCCTGTCTGGCCATGACTCTCCAATCCAATTTGGCTCTGGAAACAATTGGGAGGGACAGGGGAAGGGGCAGCAGGTGAGTGGGAGTGGATGAGAAGCGTGCGTATTTGTGTGTGCGAGCTCAAGCGTGGCACGAGGAACAGAGACTAGAAGGAGGACAGTACCTGGGGTAAATGGCATCATTTGCACACAGTTCTCTTCCCTCCTTCCTGAGGCATCACCGTGGGTGGTGTCTACTCCCCTCTTTGCTGACTTAGGGCTTAGCCACGGGGCTTGCTTTGGCTGATGGAATGTGAGCAGATATAATATAGGCCATGTGGGATCAGAGGCTTTACACGTGCTGTTGTGGTTTGGCTTGGCTTCCTGTGCACTTACCTTTCACTATGAGACAACACGTCCCAGGAAGCCACTGGACCTTCAGGAATCAAAAACCCATGGAGCAAACGGGAGCCCAGCCCACAGCTGGCACAGAGCTGAGCCTGATGCACGAATGAGAAATAAAGACACATAAGCTCTGGGACTGTTTATCATGTGGCAAAACCTGACTGATACAGTAGCTGTGTCTCATGCCGGGGGACAAGGTACAAGAGGCAGAGAAGGGAATGACAACAGGAGCCCGAGTCCATGGCCCAAACTCTGAGCCATGTGCTTTGTCTGAGGTTCAGATGGCGGCTTCTTGCTAAATGCTGTCAGCAAACCCCTCCCCCAATTTATTTCCCTAACAGATAAGCACATCTCTGTGACATTGTCACAGGTGCTCAAGGAGCTGTGGGTGAGGACGTGCATGGCAGCACTGCTTGTAAAGGGGAACAATGGATACCATGCGAACATCCATCTACAGGAGAAAGCATAAAATCTACGAGGGCATATTAAAATTCAGTGGAATACAAAACAGAAGGTAAATTGAATGGGCGAGAACCACATATATTCACTTGAATGCATTTCACAAACAATGTGGAGCCAGAAAGGCAAGTTGTGGAAGGATGCGTCCTGAATGATAATATTTATATAAAGGCTCAAAACCTGAAGAATACCACATATTGTTTATGGATGCATAAATACGTATTGAAAGTATTAATATAAAAACTCGAAGGAATGTGCACATGAAGGAGGAACACCCAGTGGGTGACAGGAGAACCTCAGGAGACAGGGGAGGAAAGGCTTGAAGGAGCTAGGAACTTTCACCCTGAAATATCACTCCTTGGCACGAAGAGTATTTTGAATTAAAGGCCCTTAGAGATCAACAGGCCTTGGAAGGGGCTTCCCTCTATCTCCATAAAACCAGATGGACCCATCAAAAAGAACAATCTACTTCCCTTCCCCTCCCTGTTATCTCAGTATTTTACAGGAAAGAAGAGGAAGAACGAAGCCAGACCTGGCCCAAATCATATTAAAGGTAATACCTGCCTCTCAAGTTAATTTCCAAAGAAAATCATTTATGAGTCAGTCTGTTTCCCCCCAATCCATTCATTCTCCCAAGTGTCTATTCATCCTCCCCAGTCACCATTTATTGCCCCTCAACAGAGTTACCTATATTCCTCCTCTCCCCCACCCTCTAAAATGAGGGTATATAAATTTCTGGACCCCACTGGGATATTGGGTGATCACTCTGTGATTCTCCTGTTGGGCAAGGTAAACAAATCTCTTTCTCTGATTCACCTGCCTTCCTGTGAGTTGATCTTTCAGCGAACCTTCAGGGGCAAAGGGGAAGTTTCCTTTCACCCCAACAGGGTTTTGAGGCAGATTCACAGGGGGCCTCAGCCAATCAGTGATGCTTTATTCCTTAAAAAAAAAAAGGAGAGAAAGAAAGAGACTTGAGAAAATGTGACATTCGGCAAAGATTTGATAAAACTGTGTGTGGGGCACACAGGCATTCATTGTATTGTTCTCTCTTTGTATGCTTGAAATGTTTCAGATGAGACCGTTTTCCAGAAAGACATGTCTGTGGTATGTGATGTTTGTGGGACCAGTCAGGAAGGAGGAGGGGCACTTGAGGCATGTGAGGGGAGGCTGTGGGGGCAGGGCTGGGGAGGCCGTGGCAGGTTGGACCCCCCCAGAAGCTGCCTCTGAGATGGAGGACTCAGGAATCCAGGCTTCGTTCTGTCAATATCCTGTGACACCCACAGTTGTTACGGCTAGAATTTTAATAGCATTTTTTAAATGTTTAATTTGGAAAGATTTCCAATCCTGTGGAAGAGCTGCAAGAACAGAACCATGAACGCCATGTACACACACCCTTCACCTAGGTCCCTCACCTGTTGGCACAGACATAGGACATCACTACCAAAGGATGTCGTCTTTCTAGATTCTCTCGGGAAGCCTTCCTTGACCTCTGAGTTGTAATGAATTGCAGGCATCATGATATTTACCCTTAGCTATTTCGATGTGTGTCCCCTAAGTACAAGGACATCCTCTTCTATAATCACAATACAGTGATCAAGTTTAGGAAGCTCAATATTGATTCAATACTATTATCTGAATAACAATCCATATTCCGTTGTTCAATACTATGCCGTCTAGCAATATTTTCCACAATTCAGGGTCAAACCTAGGATCACTCGTTGCAGTTCAGAGTCATGCTAAGTATCTTTTTAAAGGAACAATATTTTGTGCTTTTTTGAGGTTTCCTGATGTTTTCCAGATCCAACTCAAATGGGGTCTCCGCTTGCAAACAAAAGCCTTTCCCAGCCCAACCTTAGCTTGGCCCACTGTTGCGGGGTCCACACCCAGAGCCCTGTGTCCACCACTATTCTCTTGGGGGAAGGCAGCACGAGGCCCTCTGGTTCTCAGGCCACTGACTTTCTCCACGACAAGGGAAACTGCTAAACGTCCAAACTCCCTCTTGGTGAGGGCTTCTGGCCTCACCACGGGTTGCACCTGAGCTGGGTTGTTGGGTCAGAGGAGTATGTGCCTTAGGCTGACCAGAGCTGGACAATGATGCTTCCCTTAAAGATGCTCACATTGTTTTCAGCCCCTTGGGGTATCCGTGGCATATCTGGGATATCTGATACATTTCTTAGCTCTCTTTTTAAAATGATAGCACTGGTCCCCACCAATGTTGGTGACATTGCAAGAAAATGAGGATCCCACACTGCTGGTGGGATTTTAAATATATATCTTTCTCAAGGTCAAATTTGGCAACCTCTATCAAAGCTTTCAAATCATTTAGTATCTATGAACTTATCTTAATAAAGTAATTATAGATGTGCTCAGAGAGCTGCATGAATGTTCATTACCTGCTGCTTATAAAAGTGAACAATCGGGTTCAGCCTAAATGTCCAAGAAAAGGGGATCATTTAAATAAATTGTGGCCCATCTGCACTGTGAAGAGCTTTGTGCCTTTACATGGTGATAGAAAAATGTTTACTGATATAAAAAGTGTTCACGATTTATTGGTCAGTGAAAAAGTAGTTTAAATACAAAACTGTATAGTATAATCTATTTTGGTAAGAAAGAAAAAGTATATTTATACAAAGGAAAAATATTTAGTATAGAACACCCCTAAACTTTAACGGTGGTTACCTTTGAGTAGAAGTATGGATAATTTTTCTTTTCTTTTTAAAAATATTTTCTAATTTCTGGCCAGGCACGGTGGCTCACGTCTGTAATCCTAGCATTCTGGGAGGCCGAGGCGGGAGGATCGCTTGAGGTCAGGAGTTTGAGACCAGCCTGAGCAAGAGCAAGACCCCGTCTTTATTTTAAAAAATAATAATAATTTAAAAAAATATTTTCTAATTTCTCTGTAATTTTATACAAATCACATTATTAAAAAATGGAAATAAATTGTGATTACTTCTGGGGAGTAGAATTAGATAGGTATGGGTGAAATACTTCTTTTTAACATACTTTTTAAAAAAATGGTAATAAAGATTGTTTTTCCACTTTCTTTGGAATCTCTCAGTCTTTTTCAAAATTAGAAAAGGATCCAGCTGTACAGTAGAGCATGTGATTTCTACCAGGGGAATATACCAGGCTAGTAATTAAAATGCTGACACGTAATCACATGTCTGTATACATGTCTCTATACACATCTCACTGAGGGTTTTGGCCTTTGTTCTGTTCTCAGTCCAACAAAAAGTGAAGTCATTTGCTTAGCAGAGTACTCATTACACAATAAGTTGGATGTAGCCACTGAAAATATTCATGCAAATATCTTCATTAGTAAAATCATGTAATTAACCTGAAATATGTGCTAAATGAAGCAGCCAAATTGTTGCATATTTTCCCAGCTCTTAATTATAATTTTGGTAATCAATTTTTCTCCTGATTACCAAATAGAAAAAAAAAAAAACACCTCTTCAGTGTATGCGTGATCCGAGGATAGGCTGGAACGTGAGATAAAACCCCGAATCGTTATAGCAAAGAAGGCCATTAACCTTTCCTGTGTTTTTGCTCATTGCAGGCATTTCCTGCTAATGCTCGTTGCCGAAGAAGATTGGATTTTAATAAGAGCTTTTTGGATCAAGCGTCAGCCCTTCCTGAACTATGCGTTTTGCAAGCACCAGCACTGCCATTATCATCTTCCCGGTGTTTATTTCTTAAATGGCTCTTGACTGCAGTGTAAAAATTTTCCCTAAGTGAAGACTGACATCCAGCTCACAACCTCGGGCGTTGAGATGGCCCCAAATGCCCCATAAGCCACATTAAAAAAAATAGGGGTGGCAGAGAGTCCCAGGAGACACATCTCCCGTGTTCTTCGGACTCCTGTGTCCCAATTTACTGAGCCATTAGGGCATTTGAAGGCTGGAAGAACCACTCCATACAGCATCTCACGATGCTCACTAGGTGGCTTGGATGAGCCATGCGGTGCCTCAATTTCTCTGTCTGTACAATGGGGTAAAGAATGTGAGGCTTGAGGCAAGATGAGCAAAGTCTCTAGCATGTGTAGAAGAGAAAATATATTTGCCAATATTTAGGTGGACACATTTTAACATCCCCTTTTAACATGCTCCCCTTGAAGCAGTCTGCCTAAGGCTAAATCAGGAATTTAGCACCCTGGTGACAGGACAGGGCGGGTACTTGATCTGTCTAGAAAGACGCTGGTTTTGACTACTTGACCTTAGAGTTCCTCCCAAGATGTAGAAATGCCTAGTGTTCAGTCATGAGAGTAGAGGTGGGAAGAACACATATGTATATTAATAGATAGAGAATATAGCCAGGAAGGCAGGGCCCAGGAGTGCAAGTTGTGCACTGCGCAAGGAACTCATCTAATGGGCTCCTGCCATTCATGGCAGAAACATTAGATTTGTAGATTTATCCTAACAGTTTTCTAGATACAAAATAAGTATATTATAGTATTTTCCTCCTCTAGATAGAAGTAAAGTATGCTGAGGAAGGGGGAACCTCTTTCTAAGTTGCACAGTGACACTGGATAGGCTAACTGCTACCCGGGGAAAGCCTCTACAGATGGCTCCCAAAGTTTGTAGGGAGAATGGGGTACATGTAGGGAGCAGGGGGGAAGGGCAGGTGCATGGGTCCTGCTGAGTCTTTCAGAAGAGACCCTTGCTGGGGAGTTAAGAGGGAGCCTGTGGGGGCTTCCTCCCTGGTTCCTGCTTAGTTCTGTGCTATCCTGGCCACATCAAGGTGAAGCTGCTGATGGGGTGGGACTAGAAGAGCAGGTCTTGCGTATCGGGCAGCCTCCCGGCAGGATGCAGATGGCGCACTGGAGCTGGGGACTTGCTGAGGTGTGGGCGGAGCACAGAGAAGCCAGCGAAGGATGGTGCAAAGGCAGGGAGCCATGGCCACCCCTCGAAGGGGAGGGGGCTGGATGGACAGTTCCCAACAGGAGCTGGGCCTTGGGGAGTGGACCCAGCAGGGAGGGAACCAGAGAGTGAGGGTAATACCCAACATCCTGTCTTCCCTCCCTTTGATGTCCGGCAGGTGCCATTTATTGGCCAAACCCAGCTGGAAGCCAGAGGCAAAGGAGCCCACAGCTGCAGCCTTCCCCAGCTCCTCCTGCTTCCCAGGTAATGCAGGGTGACATGACCCCAAAGCAGAGGCTGGTCATGGGATGGGGGCAGACGGAGGAGGCAGCAGAGACTCAGAGAAGACTTCAGAGTGGGAGAGGGCTGGGGTGAGGCTGACTCAGCCCTGGGGCCCCATCCTGTGGCACTGGATCCTGGCTGACCTCTGCTGCCCCTTGGGGCTCCCGGCACTCAGAGGCCCCCACCACAGCCACTGCTTGGACCAGAAAGCTCCCCTCTGCTGTTAAGGGTACCATGAAGCCCCCTTTTCCCCAAACACACAGACTCCATCTCAGAGGGGGGATGGAGAAGCTGAGCATGGACCGATGGCTGGTTGTGACCTGTTCACCTGGCCAGGACCGAAGGGAATTCATCTTATGACCCCTCAGATGGGGCCTCAAGGGGAAGACCAGATGGAGTCACTGGAAAATGAGGAAGTGGTGCCAAGTACAGAAATCTGAAATCCTGCTGTATTTATATGTCTTAAACATATATCTTTTTAGCTGGGTGTGGTGGCGCGTGCCTGTAGTCCCAGCTGCTCGGGAGGCTGAGGCAGGAGGATTGCTTGAGCCCAGTAAGATGGAGCAGGGACCCCTCTTAGGGGCCTGCCATGGAAATAAAGGGAAACCTTGAGTCCCTTAGGGTAATTTCTGGGCACTTAGCCAGCCTTAAAATGTTAGTGGGAATCACCATGGTCCTCCTGGTCAGGCAGAGTCTCGAAGTGTTTTGGTTCCCCGTGGAAACTTAACATATGTTCTTGAGTTGTTTTTCAGAAACACCACCTGGATGGAAAATGCAGATAAAGGTGATGAAATTAGAAATATTTTTACCCCAAAATATGGCATTTTGACATCCTGGACTGATTGAAGAAGTCTCAAGTTCTCTCTGACCTTTCCCCACCCCCACCATTGACCATTGACTCTCCCCAAATCACTGTTTTGTTTTTTCTTTTGAGACAAGGTCTCACTCTATCGCTGGGCTAGAGGGCAGTGGCATCATCGTAGCTCACCGCAACCTCCAACTCTTGGGCTCAAGCGATGCTCCTACCACAGTGCCTGGCTAATTTTTTCTATTTTTAGAAGAGACTGGGTCATGCTCGTGCTCAGACTGGTCTCGAACTCCTGACCTCAAGTGATTCTCCAGATCCTCCCACCTCGGCCTCCCAGGGTGCTAGGATTGAAGGCATGACCCACTTAGGAGAACAAATGTTCTTTTCTTCCCCTCCATTTAAGACCAGGAATGTGACCACACCTGAACAGACTCTTTAAGAAAATGATGTCCCATCTCTCAGACTCATTTAAATTCCAAAGGGAACTATTTACCAGTTGGTCTTTGTTCCCATCCATTCACCCTCCCTAGTGGTCCTTTATTGCCCTGCGACAGAATTCCTCTTTTCCCATGACCCATTCTATCAGAAAGGCATACAACCTTCTGAACCCTGCTGGGGAGCTGCATCTTCATTTTCTGAGGGTTCATGTGTATACATGCTAATAAATTTAATAACTTTTCTCTTATTAATCTGCTTCATTGTGAGTTGATTTTTCAGCAAAACTTCCAAGACCAAGGATGAAGGAGAAATTTTCCTTTCACACCAACAGAGGGGGACTGAGGAAATGAACTCTGATCCCCATTCTTTGCTCTAAATTTCCCCCTGAGGGGCCTGTCAAATTCATCTTAACATTCCTTTCCACTAATCCAAGAATCTCTGAATCTACCTATGTTTCCCCGCCTCCTTTAGGATATCCTACCTTTTGGGGCCAGGCCAATGAATAACCTCCATTTATTGATTTGCAATTTTGCCTGCCTGAAATGTACCCCTGCCTTTAAAAATCCTGACTTGCAAGCCATTGGGGAGTTGGGTTTTAAGCCCTGGCTTTCAAGCGTCAGCTGCCTGTGCTCCTTGCAACTAAAGCCTCTTTCTCTTGCTGCAACACTCGGCTTCAGTGTCTGGCTTTACTGCGGTGGGTGAGCAGACCCCTGTTTGGTTCCATATCACCAGGAGTTTGAGGTTACAGGGAGTTACGATTGTGCCTGTGAATAGGCATTGCACTCTAGCCTGGGCAACATAGCAAGACCCTGTCTATTAAAGAACCCCCATATGATATATATGTATATAATCTTTTTTATCCCATTTGTGTGTGTGTGTGTGTGAAAGAGGAAGAGAGAGAGGGAGAGAGGGAGACCATTAAAGCAAACCTTTCTTTAACATTTACTTAAAATATTACTTAGTTAAATGATTATGGTACCCTCTTATGATGGAATATTCTAGAACCATGAAAAATCCCATTTCTGAAAAATATTACAGATCAATAGCACTTGTAATGATACATGCAGAAGTCTTTGATGAAATTTTACCAATGAGCATAAAACAACTCATTAGAGAAAAGTCACCAAGGGCAAATAGGCTTTGCTCTTAAGGTAATTTATCACTGAACAAGGGAAAATGTTTAAAAGCATTGATAATTGAAGCAGAAAATTAAAAAAAAGATTCAATGCCCCCTTTTCATAAAATAGTAGAAAAATAGTGGTTAAAGGGAGTTTTCCCTTAACACAATGACACATGGCATTTGAAATGCAAGTCCTACAGATATTTACCAAGAAGCATCCATTCTGCACTTGGCAGTGCACCATGGCATTAGCCAGCTTCACCCTGTTCTTAGAGTGATGCACAAAATCCCACCTCGTTTGGCCCTGCATTACCTCTTTGGCCTCATCTCCTCCCATTTTCGCTCTTGCTTACTTATCACCAGCGTCGCTGGCCTCCCTGCTGCTCCCAGAGCATCGCAGCCTCCCTTCTGCCACAGGGCCTTTGCACTTGCTGTTCCTTGTACTTAATACTTTCCCCTCACCCAGATGTCTCCATGACTGCCTCCCCCATTTCTTTGAGAGCTCAGCTCAAATGTCGTTGTCTCACTGGGGAATTTTTTGAGCACACTATGCAAAAAAGCATGTAAAATCCACCCTGACCCCCCTTCAGCACTCTCCACCTCCCCTCCCTACCTGTCTCCTATATCACATATCATCACCTACAGTTTATTTATTGTGTGTTTCCTGCTGCCAGAACATAAGGGCCCCAGGGCTGGGACTTTTTCTTCATAGCAGTTTCCCCAGGGCCCAGAACAATGCTAGGCGCTGTAATTGCTCAGTGAATATTTTTTGCACACATGAATGAGCAGGCCAAAGAGTTGCCCTGTGGGAGATGAAGTAACATTTGCAAATTCTCCATTTCAAACCCTTTTGTTTAGGAATTCTGCATGCTTGCATTCCAAACACATTTAGTTTTGAAAAGGCAAAATATGCACATGGTATAAAATTCCAAAGGCCATAAGACTTAAGTGTACACAGTAAACACAAACGCTAAGCCAACCCTGCCCCATCCAGGCACTGAGGCCCTTCCCCTTGCCCGTCTGAGAGGTGGAAAAGGGTAGGTTCTTCATGACTGTAAGCTACATTTCTCTTTTTCCAAGTGAGATTGAACTTCTTGTATATTCAAGAGCAGCTAGTGTTTGTCTTTTCTGGGGACTAGCTGTTGACAGCCTTGCCCGTTTTTCTATTCGGTTGTCAGTCTTTTTTTTTTTTTTACTGGATACACTTTTAGACAACAGTCTTTTTTAAAAAATTGACTTTGTAGGGGAGGAAAAATAACTTTCTCTCTACCGTGAACTAAAATAAAATCTCAAGGTTGGAGGGGCGAAGCAAGATGCCCGAAGGGAAACCTGCAGGGATCGTCCCTCCACGCGGACACCAAAGCGAACAAATGTCCGCGCAAGCAAGCACCTTCAGAAAAGCCAAAAAATCACGTGAGCCATCATATTACCTGGTTTTGACATTGTACCGAGGAAAGAGGCACTGAAGAGGGCAGAAAAGATGGTCTTGCTTTGCCTACGCCACCCCCTCCACCCGCCCCGGCAGAAGCGCACCAGTCGCCAAGCGGGGAGAGAAGCTGTGTGCTCAGGGGACAGAGAGGGAAGTGATCGTGGCACTTTGCATTGAAACTCAGGGCCACCCTGGCACAGGGGAACACAGCACAGGGCAGAATTCTGCCGGTGCCCACAGAGGGAGCATTTAGATCAGCCCAGCCAGAGAGAAATTCTCCGCCCCGAAACCCGAGTTCCAGCTAGCCCCACCACCGGCTGACAGAAAGCAACTGGGAACTGGACTAAATTCATAAGGTAGTCAGGCCACAAAGGCTACAGTCCTTGGGCAATTCCTGCAGCTGTGCTGGCTCAGAGCCAGTGGACTTGGGATGCACGTGACCTAGTGAGACACCAGCCATGGTGACCAAGCCAGTGTGGCTCAGGAAGTCTTCTTCCATGTGGGGAAAGGAAAGGGAAAAGTTCAGAGGACTTTGTTTTACAACTTAGGTACCAGCTCAGCCACAATAAAATAAAGTGCCAAGCAGACTCCTGAAGCCCTTGAGTCCAGGTCTTAGTTCCTAGAAGGCATTTCTGGACCCGCCCTGGGCCAGAAGGAAACATGCTGCCCTGAAGAGAAGGACCCAGTCCTGGCAAGATTCATCATCTGCTGACTAACAAGCCCTTGGGCTTTGAATAAACATCAGAGGTAGCCAGTTAGTGGTCACCATGGGCTTTGGGTGACACTGGGCTGGCTTCAGCTGTGACCTGGTGCTGGTGGCCATGAGGGAGTGCCCATGTCACTCCTCCCCCAACTCAGAAGACACAGAGTCACTGAATGGATAAAAAACAAGAGCCAACCATATGTTGTCTGCCAGAAACACACTTCACTTATAAAGACACACACAGACGAAACAAAGGGATGGAAAAGCATATTCCATGCAAATGGAAACCAGCAGGAGTAGCTATACTTCTATCAGATAAAATAGATTTCAGGACAAAAACTATAAAAAGAGACAAAGAAGGTCATTATATAATGATAAAGGAGTCAATTCAGCAAGAGGATATAACAATTCTAAATATAGATGCACCCAACACTGGAGCACCCAGATACATAAAGCAAATATTATCAGAGCTAAAGAGAGAGAGAGACTCCAATATAATAATCACTGGAGACCTCAACACTCCACTTTCAGCATTGGACAGATCACCCAGACAGACAATCAACAAAGAAACACTGGGCTTAATCTGCATTTCAGACTAAATGGACCTAGCAGATATGTATAGAACATTCCATCCAGCAGCTATAGAATAAACGTTCTTCTCCTCAGCTCATGGGTCATTCTCAAGGATAGATCATATGTTAGGCCACAAAACAAGTCTTAAAAAATTCAAAAAAATTGGAATCATACCAACTATGTTCTCTAACCTCAATGGAGTAAAACTAGAAATCAATAACAAGAGGAACAATAGGAAATATACAAACACATGGAAATTACATAATATGCTCCTGAATGACCAGTGGGTCAATGAAGAGATTAAGAAGGAAATTAAAAAATGTCTCAAAACAAATGAAAATGAAAACACAACATATCAAAACCCATGGGATACAGAAAAAGCAGGAATATGAGGAAAGTTTATGGCAATAAGTGCCTATATCAAAAAAGTAGCAAAGCTTCAAATAAACAACCCAGTGATGTATCTCAAAGAACTAGAAAAACAAGAGCAAAATAAACCCAAAATTAGTAGAAGAAAAGAAATAATAAAGATCAGAGCCAAAATAAATGAAATTGAAACAAAAAATATACACAAAAGATCAACAAAATGAAAAGTTGGTGTTTTGAAAAGATAAACAAAATTGACACACTTTTAGCCAGACTAAGAACAAAAGAGAGAAGACCCAAATAAATAAAATCAGAGATGAAAAAGGAGACATTACAACTGATACTGCAGAAATCCAAAGGATCATTAGAGAATACTATGAGCAACTATATGCCAATAAGTTGGAAAACCTAGAAGAAATGAATAAATTCCTAGACACATACAACCTACCAAGATTGAAGCAGGAAGAAATCCAAAACCTGAATAAACCAATAGCAAGTAATGAGACAGAAACAGTGATAAAAAGTCTCCCATCAAAGGAAAGCCCAGGACCCGATGGCTTCACTGCTGAATTCTACCAAGCATTCAAAGAAGAATTAATACCAATCCTACTTAAACTATTCCAAAAAATTGAGGAGGAGGGAAGACTCCCACACTCATTCTGTGAGACCTGTATCACCCTGATATCATTATGTTAAATTGTTGTATACCACAAAAATAACTAAATTTCTTTGTCAATTGTCTCTTTAACCTTAACTATTCTAAGCCTTTTTTTGTCATCCAGAGATAATTATTTTACTTTGATTCTTCTCAAAAAGCAGTTTAACTAGCTACAATCCAAAATTTGCTTCTTGGAAAGGGCTGACAAGTACTCTTGAATACAGGTTTCTGATAACTTTGGAGATCCTACCATTTAGACTAGAAAAACTTCCACAACTTTAATTAAAAAGCTAATGTGGCATTAGATTATTAACCCAGCATCAAATAGAAAAAATTGATTACATGGGACTGAATTAATTGTTTATGACTTTTTGTTTAAAAGTTACTGGTTCCTTATGTTTTGTCTTCCAGAGTCAAGACAAATATTAAACAAATACGAAAGTTTGATGTCTCCACCATTTAAAACTATTGAATCTCACTGGGCCCAACCCATTATCCACTGCCAATTCCCTGTTACTAAACCTACAAACATCCTCCCTCTAGGCCCAGGGACTATCATGGAAGAGGTGGGCATGTGAGACTGTAAGGGCCAATTTCGAGGGACGGTATTAGTTCAGACCTCCAGATCAAGGATGGGCACACAGATGGCTAAACAGATAATAATTGAGAGACTTTGCCTTTCAGGCCACATGGTCCAAACATCCATCCCAACCATAAAGAATTTCCTGCTTCCCATAGACTTAAGAGAACTTCCTGGGTATAACTGTTCTCAGTTATGGGGTTTATGTAAACAGAGATATGATAAAAAAATTTATTGGCTACCTTAGGACAAATTACTAAAGAGACTAAAAATATTGTGATACAACAAAAGTCTCTAAATTCCTTAGCTTAGATGGTTAACGGTGCTTATGTATTATGTAACAAATTGATACAAGTCTGCAACTAAACCCAAGAATACAGTAACTCAACACTTACAGATAAATTAATTTTGTAACCTTGCCTTTGACATTTTGGTTTTTACTCTTATGTTGCCTAGAAGGTTTTAAAGGGTTGATGAGTGCCTGTCCACCTCCAGTCCTGTCTTGCCTAGAACACTGAACTGTCTGTAAGCCTTTTTGGATCTTAAGTCCCCTGGACCACAAGGGTCCCACTGAGGGCCTGGATGGACCGGGGGAGGTAGCTACACAACCCCAGCAACGATGGGACAAAATGAAAGTCTGGCCATTGATGCTGCCTCTGGCAGATCTTGGCCAAAAGGGGGTATTGTAAACTAAAATGAAATATTAAGCTCCCAGCTGACTGAGTGGACCCCCTCTTGGCCAAGGGGACCCCAGAAATGCCCTAAAGCTGAATTGCTGGCCATGAGAAGGGAGGTCAGACATGTCTCTTCATGCCCCCTTCCCTTCTTGGAGAAATCCTTTCTAACTCATGAACAGGCCTAAGGCTATGCAAGACAAAACTTAAATCACACCTGCAGGTCATCAATTTACTTAACAGATCACTTGAGTCTTGGTGTATGTCCAGTACATGTCCAGTGGCTTGTCTCTGATTAACAAACTTCCTTATCTTAACTTAAAACATTCCAAGTCTTTAGACAAAGCTTCGTTTCTTTAACCAATCACAAATTTAAGAATCTTTAAGCCCACCTATAACCTGTAATCCCCTGCTTCAAGATGTCCTGTCTTTTCAGGCCAAACCAATGCCCGCCTTCCATGTATTGATTTATGACTTTACATGTAATTCCTGTCTCCCTGAAATGTATAAAACCAAACCGTAACCCAACCACAGCGAGACCACTTGCTCAAAACTTCTTGGGCATGGCTCTCCAGGCCATGGTCACGCACGTTCAGCTCAGAATAAAACTCTTTAAATTATTTTAAAGAGTTTGGGTTCTTGTCTATGGACACTACCCTTCATGGTTCTTAGCTGGGACTCTCTGTAACAAAAGGTAGATTCACAGGAGAAAAACAAACAGAAGTTTAAGAACACATATCCCTCCCATACACATGAAGCCTGCAGCAGTGCCCCTATAGAGACTTTCTCCCAGAAAAAAGAGAAGATCTCAAAAGAAGTTTAAGTTTCAGGCTTAAATATCACCTTTTGCTGAAACAAAGAAAGGCGGTCTTGAGGAATGGCCCATTTGAGACAAGGTGCCAAGAAAAGTACCGGAAAACAAAAGTGAGCTTGTAGTGCAGATTTAAGTTGAGGCCTTCTCCACTGAGTAAGAGTCTTTCAAATGGAGATTTCCTTTCTGGATATAAATTTCTCTTACAAAAGGGTAACTCTTCAGATCTTCTGCAGTTTCTCAAAATAACCACCTCAAGATAATTTTGATGCCAATGAGGCATATTTGGGTGGGCTGGTCTCCTGTGGTCGCACTTTGGGGTGGCATGTCCTGAGTCCCGTCAATTCACAGGAGCTCTTCTCATATTTAGGAAATCAGGGCTCTGGATATGCAAATAGTTCTTCACAGTTTGTCATGTGATTTGATGTGTTTTGGGCACACATTTCCGGGCAGAACAGCTTAATTTTCATGTCAAATGTATCAATCTTCTCTTTCATGGCTTCTAAGTTTCATGGCACACTTAGAAAAGCTTTCTTGGCACCAAGATTATACAAAAATTCTCATGCATTTTCTTTCCATCCCTCTACTCGCTTTTGGATAACGTATGTTGCCATACAGATTAGGAAGAGATTTGTCCCTTTGTTTTCCATGTGATCAACAGGAAGTTATACTTTGCTTTCACCATGAGCCCATAATGTTTGCCCCAGGGAACACAAAAGAAAAAAGGAAAGCACCCTGTTGTCATTAGAAGGTGATTTCGGAAGTCTCTACGGGGGCATGGCTGCAGGCTGTGTGTTGGAATAGCTTCCAGGCCTTGCCCAGTTTGCAGGGGCTGCACCAACCCTGGACCCCAGAAAGTTTCAACAGCGAAGGTTCCCACTGTCAGGCAGAGGGCTGGAGGCAGCCTGGGGCATTCCTGGATATTTCCGGACTTTGCATTTGATATAGAATATCGAGAAGGTGAATCTCTGTGATAGGTCTCTAGCCTGTAGTGTCCTAAAATTTCTAACTTCTTGTGATTCGAAGAAATAAAAATATGAGCCAACCAGAGAGAATACTCACAGTGAGAGATGCCCCATGTCCCCTTCCTTGGGCCAGTGCTGTCTCGCCCAGCCCTCTGCTCACTCTCCAGCCCTGTGTGCCTGTTGAGAAAAGGGACCTCCCTGAAGTTCTCTCCTGTCCCTGTCCCTCTGGGTGATTTCATCTGAGGTGGCTGCATCAGTCCCCTGTATGCTGATGTTCCCAAAAACATTATCTTTGCTGTATGCTTTTTAAAGCCAGAAGTTTTGAAGTAGTGGTCAAACTTGGAGGAAAATAAGAAAAAGATTTTAGTTATTTGGTTTTTAAGGAAATAATTACTTTATAGTATTCACAAAATGATATATGATATTTAAAAAAATTGAACAATGCATAAAAGTGAAAAGAATAATAATGCCAAAGGCAAGACACCCTCAACCTCCTACTCCCCACAAATCACCGTTACTGTCAGTATTTGGTCTCTGCTATATAGATAAAAAGACAAATAAAAAGACCTTTGTTGAAAATGGGGAATTTTACTATACATGCTATTTTTAAAGAGAAAGCATTTGATTTTCCTTAGATTTGACAGTGAAAGAAGCTGATGTTAAACTAAAGAAATTGCTGACCTTTGGATAAACACACACACACACACACACACACAGATTTACAACATACAGAAACACTGAGAGACACAAACACACAAGAGACACACACACACATGCACACACACTCAAAAGAAACAAGTTCTTTATCCCTTTAAAGTAAAAAGAAATTATAAAAATCATAGAGGCTGAAATCATTAACTTTTTAAAAAACTGCATGTTTTTAACTTTGGATGGTATTTATTGACTTTGTAGCATGAAAAATGAGAAAACTGGCCCATGTATTTTTTCTTCCTACTCCCCTCGCTATCAGCCCCAGGAAATTATTTTTAAAAAGAAAACTTGGTTTTATAGTGGTTGATTAACAAATTTTATGCCATATAAATCCTCAAAACTTAACTATTGGCTGAATGTAAATACTGAAAATTTGGGAGTAAAGCAAACTAGATAATTACAATTGGGACACTTGAATTAATTAATCCATTTTGTCTTCTCAACTCTGTCTTAAAGCTGAAATCTGAGAAGACACAAACACAATACACAGGCTTTGAAGATGCTTTGCCTTCTGGTTTTGCCTCAGGAATAAGAAGAGCTTAAAACAAGTGGAAAATTAAGATTACTGTTACACACGATAAAGATAAACTAAATAACTCCAGAGTTCAAGTTACTGTCAGTGTCCCCAAATGGCGTTTTTTCATCTGTGGTTGGGGGAAGTAGAAATATCAACCTTACTAATAACTAAGATAACCAGTTTGAGTATAATTTCCTGAAATGTATTAATGGACGTTTTAGTTTTTAAAGCAGTCAGGGGACCTGGATCTGAAATTTGGATGTTCTTTTACTATCCTTAGAAAAGACACTGGCAAGTTGTTCTAATGCGATTAGACGATTATGGCTGATCACATTTCCCTTTCTAAGCACATAGTTCTACGAAATCAGCGATTAGAAAGAAATCATGGTGGTTGTAACTTGATCCTCCCACTCTGTGGAATTAATCTTTCCAACAGAATAAAAGGGCTGCATCTCCTTCCTTCCCTCCTTCCTTTCTCCCTCTCCCTCTCCCTCCCCCTTCTTATAATGGACTCATTAATTCATTCAACAAACATTCATTAAGCATCTACTACAGCCAGCCCTGTGTCCTGTATCCTCTGGGATACAATAGTAACTGTATCAGTTAGTCTGTGCTGGGTAACAGGCCTCCCCAGTACTTAGTATTTAAACTCAGTTTGAAACAACAGTAATATTTTATGAGTCATGATTCTGTGGGTTGGCTGTTTTAATTCTTCTGCTGGTCTCACCCAGGTTTGCTCACGTGGCTGCATCGAGCCAGAGGGTCAGCTGGGCTGGAAGTCTCACTGTGGCTCGCTCACATACGTGGCCCCTGGTGCCAGGCGTTGGTGGCATGCCTCCATTCTCCCCCAGGTGGGGCTTAGGTTAGACTAGCTTCCTTAGAGGCAGTATTCCAGGAAAGGGAAAGCGGTAACTGCAAAGACTCTTCAGGCTTCACCTCAGAAATCATATAATGTCACTTCTGCAGCATTTTCTTGGTCAAGTCATGAGAGTCAAGGGGAGGGGAAATAGGACTCCATCTCTGGATGGGGGGAGTGGCAAAAATCACACTGCAAAGGGACATATATACCGGGAGAGGAGGAATCTGGGGCCGTGTTTTGCAATTCACTGTAGCAAATGAGGTGGCTGTGCTTCCTGCCCTCATGCAGCTTGTAGCCCCGTAACAATTAGTCACAACAGCTCACACCTGCTGAGTTCTCGCCGTACATTGTGCCCGGCACTGTGGTAAATGGTTTCCAAGTATAAAGATATTTAATCCTCTCAACAACCTTATGATGTCATAGTATGAGCCCCATTTTTAATATCAAGAAACAGAAGCACAAAGAGGTTAAATAATTCTCCGGGTCAGGAAGCGAGAGATGCTGAACGAATGAAATATGTACAAATGTCTGGGTGGTCTGCATACAACTCTGCTAACATTATTTTCTGTGTGCTAGGAATATTTCTTAGTTTAATATAATGACTCACACAATGGTTGTATAATCACAGTTTCATGTTGAGTACCAAGGAGGAGGAGTACACGGCGCCTTCGGGGCATGTGTCTCAGGTGACTCGCCCCATCCTGGGGTTGTTATGGGTGAGCAAAGTCACGAGAGGTAAGATTTTGTTTGAGAATCACCACTGTCTACGCCCGAGTGAAACTAAGACTGAGGAGAGAACGCTGCCACGCTAGGCAACAAAGGGGGCATCTCATCTGCAACACCGAGGGGCATGCACCCATCCTAGGATGATCACAGATTTTGAAAATGAGGTTTAGTGTTGAAAACTCCATAAATAAAATTAGAATGACAGATACCTAAAAATTAGCAATGTATATTAGTTTAGTCATTTATTCATTCAAATTTTTTTTGAGACAGGGTCTTGCCCTGTTGTGCAGGCTGAAGTGCAATGGTGCGATCACAGCTCATGGCAGCCTCAAGCTCCTGGGGCTCAAGAGATCCTCCTGCCTCAGCTTCTCCAGTAGCTGGGACCACAGGCACGTGCTACTGCACCTGGCCTCTTATTCAACTATTGGGCACCTACTAGAGTCTACAGTTCCAGACCCTTTTCCAAACACCTGCCTAAATATTAATATATACCCAAACAGAAAATTTAGTTAGGAGAGCATTATCCAACATGGGTTCAAACTTGATTCATTTTTCACATTTTTCTCTCAATGGTATGTCTTGATAATCATCGTCAGTTTGATATGCCTAGCTCATTCTTTTGGAACATATATACACTGTTGTTCATTTAAATCTTGATGAATTTTAGGTTGTTGATAATTTTATCTCACCGCAACCAATGCTATCAGAACCACCTTTGTTATTGCCTCTTTGCACATGGGTTAGTCTTTCTTTTGTCTAATAATGAGAAACAAAGTTGTCACAACAGATGCAATGCACATTTTAAACATTTTAATAGCTATTGCCACGATGTCTTCCAATAAGGCTGAACGAACTTGCATCTTATCAGCATATTATGAGACTATCCACCCCTTTGCCAATACTAGATATTATCATTAAAATTTTCAACAATCTGAAGGGCAAAAAGAAAACACAAACAATACAACCAAAAACCTGATCTATCATTATTGAGTTATTGAATTTGGATTGTCTTAATTTCCAGTACAATTTTGTAAGTTTTAAAGTGGCCACGTTTCTGAGACACCATCTCACATTTCAGGAGTAATTTGCTTTGGGAAATTGCCTGTTTTTTTTTTTTTTTTTTAATTTGTGGATAAATTGAGGGTTAAATTGCCTCCAAATGAAGTTTAAGGTTTATAGCAAAATGTAAGGCTCCAAAGGATATCAGAGTAACAGCTCAGAGCAATGTCAAAGAACTTACAAGGCTCCTATCAGAACAAGAGCACATATGAACAGGGAAGCTGTGATTTGTCTAGGGCTTATTCATTACAGAATTCCTTTGGGGGTAATAATATAAATAAGCAGGCTACCTTTCCTTCTGAGTGGAATAAATGTGATAATGTTCTACACAAGATAGGATGGTAATATTCATGTTGATAAATGTAGGCTTTATCATTTAGAAGCTGTTTATGAAAAGAATGACTCAGCAGGAAATACAGATGAGAAACCACATGAAATCTGGACTGGAACCGGTTTAATAAAAGCCATTATGTTTTCCTTTATACCTAGACATTTATATTTTAAACTTAATCACATTGAAGTCTTAAGTGGCATAATTTTATTAAACATGGTATTGACAACTACAATCCCTGTTTGCTTTTTTTCTTTAAAAATTACTTCAGATTGGGCTAAAATGATTCTATGTGCTCAGGACTGGAATATGTGGTGAAGTCATGGGAGGGGGTAGAGAATATCCCTAGGATCTTAGATTATTCTTCGTATGGAATTTCATATGTTACTAATAAGGAATGCAGACACCCTTCTCTGCAGGCTCACGTTTATAGTGTTTTCTGGGGTGGTTTTGGGGTATGTTTACTAGGAAACTGAATTTAGGAAAACAACTATGTAATATTTAACTCATATAAAGACTTAATTGCACCAAGCTATCCAATCCATCAAAAAATCCTATTGACTCTACCTCTCAAATACACATCAGATTCAGCCAGTCCTCCCAATGAGTGCCTTGCTAGCCCAGGCACCTCGATGATTTCTTGTCTGGAGCACTGCAGGGGCTTCCTATTGCTCTGTGGGCATCCACTCTAGCTCTGGGGGGTGGCCATGGTTTGGTGCCTGTCCAGCAACCAACTGCCAAGTCCTGCTTGCGAAGAATACCCAAGAATTCAAGGGTAAGTGACCCCATCTCCAGCCCAGGGGTAAATAGTGGTTGGTCTAAGCCAATTAGGGTAGCCCCATTTTCCTTGCAGTGATTGGTTTGGAAAAAGCAAATGAACTATAGAGTGGGTTCCAAAAACCACAAATCTTAACATGTCACTTCTCAGAGGTTTTTTTTTTTTCTTTTTTTGAGACAGGGTCTCACTCTGTTGGCCAGGCTGGAGTGCAGTGATATGATCATAGTTCCCTGCAGCCTCAAATTCCTGGGCTCAAGTGATCCTCCTGCCTCAGCCTCCTGAGTAGCTGGAACTACAGGTGCACATCACACTTGGCTAATTTTTAATTTTTTTTTTTGTATAAACAAGGGTCTTGCTATGTTTCCCAGGCTGGTCTTGAACTCCCAGCCTCAAGTGATCCTCCCACCTAGGCCTCCCAAACTGCTGTGGTTACAGGTGTGAGCCACTGTGCCCAGCCTGGGGTTGTGAGTTTAGGCATTACAGAGGGAAATTTCTCTTCTCATTGCATCATATCAAGGGTATCTACCATAAACAGGACATCAACTGTTGATATTGACCTTGGCTGAGGTCATGTTTGTCAGGTTATTCCACTTTTAAGTTACTCTTTTGCCCCCTCTTTGGAAGGAAGGAAGTTGGAGCACACAGCTCACACCTAAGCAGTAGGGAGTCATGCTCCCCCCACAGTATGGTTTTCAGGAAGCTCTGGGGAGGCTGTCAGGGAGTCCATGAGCCAGAGCAACCCATCAGAGTTGTCCTGCATCCCCCAGGAGTGGGTCTGGCTCAGTGTTTCTGTCATGCTCAGTCACTGGCTGGGAGCAGCCCACAGCAAGTGTGGCCTTGGTCCAAATGTGGCAATGGATTTCAGGATTCAACAGCTGGGGCCATGGGGCAGTCACCCTTGCTCCAGTTGGAGATCTGCAAGGCACCTCCTCATGGCGGCCCAGGCCATGGGGAGAAGTCAGGTGTAGCAATCCTGTTGACAGTCCCAGCCGAGGTCCTAGCCACCCATGAGCACCAGCCACCAGCCATGTGAGAGATGGTGGCTCCAGTCTTGGAGCCTTGGAGCAGGGACAGGCACTTCCTGCTTTGCTCTATACAAATTTCCCATCAGAAGGATCATTGAGCATTAAAAAAAATAGCCATTTTATGCTGCTTAGTTTTGGGTCCTGTGTTATGCTGAGCAGGCAACTGGAACACTGCCCTTCCTTCCAGGAGATTTGCCTGCCCTTTTATGGAAACTCTGTATTTTGCTTACACTGGCTGTGGTGGCTTCTGTGATGTCCCCCCAACATCTCAGTGAAGACCCTGCCTGGCTTGTGATTTAGGCAGACACTGGAGCCATTGGTGAGAAGTGCTGACATGAACATTCGGCTTTGATGAAACAACCACTCGCAGCTCCTCTGGTCCTGGGGTTCAGTCCTTCTGGACCCAGGCCATGGGTGTTTCTTCTCCTTGGTAAAGGCAATTTATAAATCATTCTCACCCCTAAAAATGCATTTATTTGAAGGGATTGACCCATTTCACTAGAAAGGTAAGAAAGAGCCACTCAGTGTCCCCGGGACAGGCTTTCAACTCACTGGGTTCCCTCAGAAGTGTGCTCCCACCTGGTTGGGGATTTTGAGCATCTTCTGGGCAACACAAATTGAAATGGTGAGACCTATGCTCTGATACAAAGATGCTTCTGGCAAGGACGTTAGAGCTACTATTTTCTGCTTATATAAAGAAATTGAAGCATGATTTTAAGCAAATAAGATTTTCTGATCTCTAATGCATTCCAGAGTGTTTATTCACCACCCTTCGGAAAATTAGAATTTCTGTTTAAACAAAAGATTTTCTTCTCATTATCTATTTATGGCTGACATTGCAAAAGTCATTTTATTATTCGAACCAAAGAGTGGGAAGTGGAAAGTGAGGGTTGGGGTGACAAAGGTCACAGAGGTGAGGGGGGATTACTGGATTTTTAGTTGCCTGCTTTATGCAAGCACCTCCCCAGGGAGGAGGCCAAGAGGGGACTAAAAGAAGAAGGGGAAGAGGGAGGGAGGAAAGGAGGGGCAGTGTCGGGACCCAGCAGCATCTTTTCCTGCTCTTCCTAAGGGCATTCCAGTTTCATTCCAGCATCTCCCCTGCACTCAAAGCGGTACACCCCTAGGGAAGAGCTGCTCCTACCCCTGGCTCCAGCATGCGTCTGCCTCATCCAGTGCCACTGACAGCAGCAGAGTGTGGTGTGTATGGACACGGATTCTAGAGTCAGATGTGTCCATGTACTTGCTGTGCAACCTTGAGCAAGTAACCTCACCTCTCTGGGTCATAGTTTCCTCAGCTGTAAAGTGCATGGCTAAGGATGACAGACATTTCACAGGGTTGTAGGAGCACTGAGTTCATATTGTAAAGTGCTTAGGATGACACCTGATAGAGAGTGTTTTGTTAAATAAGTCAATCTAATTCCCTTTGCCAATATTTAGTTCAGAAATGGATACGTGACTGTCTCCAGCCACATATAGGAAAGAGTGATCTGCTCCCCTCCAGACTTCTTACGTGTGGAGAACACGTCCCTGTTTGACCCAGCATCGAGGGACCTCTCGTACTCCCCACGGAAGCATCTCAGTATAAGTGACTCAGTCTACAGTTGGCAATGATTTCTCAAAAGGTATCATGCACACTTGGGCATTTTCATGATATGAGGAAACAAAACCTACAACTTATTCTCAAATACATTTTATGAATGCTAAATATAACCATTAATGAAGTTGCCTAATGGTATCTTTTGCAGATATTTAAACATGTGTTGGTCTTTGCAATTTCCTTTTGGTATTTTGGGGTCAATACCATTCTCCCCCCCCCCCCCCCCCCCCCCCCGCCCAGGTCTCCAATATGAGAAGTTCACAGGCCCCAGCAATGGACCATTTATGCCTAATGAACAAAGACTTCGTCTTCCTTGTCCCACAGACTTCCCACGAAGCAGCAGGACGGCTGCAGGAGGCCCTCGAGCCTTCCTACTCCCTTCAGCCAGGCATTTCGGAGCAAGAGAAATCGAGACCGTCATCAACGCCCGACAAAGCATTCTGCTCGGCCTGCTTTGGCCACCCACCTTTGGATCAGGGCTGGTGGGGGAAGGGGGCTGTGTCATGTGACCTGAATAAGGCACATGGCTTTTTGCCAGAGTCACGTGTGAAAGAGGCCATTCTACTACAGCTTCTACATCAGCCAAGGGGATTGCTTGGGGGTGACATTAGCCAGACTTTTACTGCAAAAATGCTAACTAACGAAGCTCACTGCCTAGAAATGGACCAGACGCACCTGCACGCAGCACCTGGGCCAGACAGTGCCTGGGCCTCGTGCTGGGCGCGGGATGGGGAGGGCGCAGCACTCTGCTCGCAGCCCATTGGCCAAGCCGGCACGTGGCCACGCCCAGCCGAGGGTGTGGGCCCCACGCCCCGCCCACCGCAGTCCCCGCGGGGAGCGCAAGACGACCCCAACCCCACGGGGGGAGAGTGGATGGACTCACGACTTGCGGCTGTGCCGGGTCGGCGAACCTACAGCGTCCTCCCGGCACGGCGGGCGGTGCGGCCCCCTTGGTCCGGCTGCCACAGCGCAGATGGAACTGACCAGACGCACCTTTAAAATAATGATCCCCTGTCACGGCAGGGACGCTCGGGGAGGCGCACAGGGGCCTTGCTAGCTTCCCTCCCCCCACCTGCCCCCCAGCTCCGTTACGGTGGGCAGACAGCGGGAAAGCCAGGACACAGCCATCCCGCCCGTTGGGGAATTAACACTGATTATAGATGTAATGCATAAATATATGTGTCTGTTAAAAAATTCAAGCGATAAAGGAATGTATAAAATAAAATGAAATCGCCCTTCACCGTCTCCCTGCCTCCCTGCAGGCGGACAATGTGATGTCATTCTCCAACGCTGATTCGCCTGGATGCCTTCTTTCTAGTTGAAAACCGGTGCAAGCAAAGGAGAAGGGGCTCGGAGGTGCGGAGGGGGGAAGCCAGGGGCGCTGGTCGGGAACAGTAACGCAGGACGCTCCCTGCCGCACCTGTGCACGTTCCTCTGGCGTCCAGGCAGCCATCCCCGCCGTTCCCAAAGCTTCCGACCTGCCGGCTTGTTAGAAGGATTCCCTCCGCCCTCCCTGGGGCTTCTGGAGTCACACAGAGATGGAAGTTTCTAAAAATATACCAGGGTTCCTTCTACTGAAGTGCAGTTTGACCTGGCATGTCGGAGGGAACCGCTGTGCAAGCTACATGGGTTCGCCCTTTACTAAAACGCTGAGCTGAGCTCTCTATTCCATGGGTCCAGTGCCAGTCCGGGTGCCAGTGCATCTCTACCATCCCATAATAGTCAGGTGCAGAGCGTCTTCTTTCCTAGGCTTGCTCTCCCAAACAATAACACTGGCCTTGGGGGCTGGGGAGGAAGGTGGGCTGCGCAGGATGGCTCAGGTCCCCGAGGCCTCGGCTCCAGCCCCAGGGGACGGGCTGATTGCAGTCTGGCTCTGTGGTGCAGCTCTTCCCCTAATCGTCACCATGAAGGTCTCAGCCGCCTTCTCGCTGCCTCTTAGCCAGTACTGAATATCATGCAGGTGTCTGCCTCAATGGGGTGGGGCCATTAAAACAATTCTGAAGACCCAGCACTGCCTGTTGGCATCTCCACTTCCCCATCTTCCCAGGGGAGTCCTGCCTGGACTGACTGTTCTGAGGGGTGCGTTTGTGAAGTAGACTATGGAGGCGAGTCGGAGGGTGGGATGGCTGCAGGTTCCCGGGCCGAGACAGGCAGGGGCCCAGGGAAGATCAGGGAGGGACCAAAACCCTGTTGCTGTGTCCACGTGGCCTCCCACAGGGGTGGAGAAGGGGAACCAAGACTTGCAGTGTTTCTCAGATGGCGATGCCACGCTGGGACTCTCCCTCATGGCCCTGACCCTGCTAATCGTGTAGATGTGGAGGAGATGGCATGAGAAGTCCCCTGGGAGATGAGAAGGGACACTCTGCAAACCTGGAGAGTATCGTTGATTGGAAAAAAGGAGAAAAACTTACCCCATGGCCTTAAGGGGCAGACATAACAGCACAAAATTCTGGGCTCTGCCAGCTGCTAATTTTGCAACCATGTACTAAGAGTTTCTCAAGCTCCAGGCACCGTGTGGGTATATCACATCACTAGTGCAAAGCACCCAGTCAATAATTGTGGCGCTGTAGGTGCCTGGATTCATTTCCTGGGGCTGCTGCAACAAAGTACCACAAAGTGGGGGGCTTACAACAGCAGACTTTTATTCTCTCACAGTTCTGGAGGCCAGAAGCCCAAAATCGAGGTGTCAGCAGGATGACGCTCCCTCTGAAGCCTTCAGGGGAGGGTCCTTCCTGCCTCCTCCAGCCTCTGGTGGATCCTGGCGCCCCTTGGCTATAGCAGCTCACACTCTGGTCTCTGCCTCTGTCATCACATGGCCTCTCCCTGGGTGTTTTGTGTCTGTGGAAATTTCTCTTTAGAAGGACCCCAGTCATTGGAAATAGGGTCCACCCTAATTCAGTCCTCTTAACTTGATCATATCTGCAAAAACCTTTTTCCAAATAAGGTCCCATTCACAGGCAGTGGGGGTCAGGACATCTACATATCCTTTGGGGGACCCACTTCTACCCTACAGTGCCCTCCTGCTATCCCCCGCCTTTGCCACTTCGGGAAACTCTGGCCTGGTATCTGACTGCCAGCACTGGCATTTCTTTGCCCGAGAGCTTTTTCTTGCTACTGCAACCCTTGTTGGTGCCTGTTCCAGGAAATTAACACCACTTTCCGCCGGGCTGGGCTTTCCACCCCAGCAGCCCCAACCCTTGACTGGTGGGAGTTGGTATATGAGCCCTCCAGCCCCTCCCCGCTGGGCGGGAAGACGAGGCATGCGCCATACTGGCTCCTGGGTTCCCACAGTGGCAGCTGCCTGGATGACCCACCCTTTATTGGCTGCTTTCTCTTCTCTCACTTTGCAGCTCCCCTATAAGTGTTTCTTTCACCTCTCAAATACTTACACCTGAATCCTTACGTTTGCTTCTTGGGGAACCCAAAATAAGACGATAATAGTTGCTCAATACCCCTTCCCTGTGTCAGGAAGGGAGGAGGTGGCTCAGCCATGAAGGGGTTAATAAGGCATACATCTTCCTGAGCTACCAAATACGGATCTGTTACAACTTTGGCTGCAGAAACGCAGAAAGATCTTATATCTGGGAATAAGAGATTTATGTTGCCACTAACTAGCAGTGTGGTTTGGGGCAGGCCACTTAACCTCTCTGTGCCCTGGTTCTCCCCCTTAGAATGGATGGGAAACTAGACAACCTCTAGGACCCTTTTGTGCCTCTGGGACTGTAGGATCCCTCAGCCTGCCTTTCCTCACCCCGTACTTTTAACAACAACTTCATTGCCTGGCTCATCTATTATAATATTTTAAATTTATTAATGTTTTCTTCGAGGCAGAGGAGTAGAAATGGGGTTGTCTCTGTGGGGCAGGCTCATGTTTTTTTGTGTGGGCTCAAAAAAACCTGACATGGTAATACAGTGGAAGGTTTTATCATTGAAAAAGAAAAAAACCTAATTTTTGACATTTTCTCATATTTGGCAAAAAGATAAAGTGGGAAGTGGACTGATCTAGGGGTCAGAGGATCTGGGTCAAATGGCAGTTCTTCCTCTTGTAAGCTGAGTGACCTTGGGCAAGTTTATTCATTCATTCAGCAAATATTTGCGGGGTGCCAGACAGTGCCCAGGGTATTAGGGAGTCAAGATAAGCAAAAACAAACAGAAGCCTTCTTGGTGTTAGTGAGGGAGAGAGACATTAATCAAATAATCACACAGATATAAGTGTGCACCATGATAGAAGCTCTGAAAGGTAAGAACGAACTGTTAAGAAAGCAATAAACAAGGGTACAGGGCCAGGTCTACAAGATTGGAACAGCTCTCTGGTGATGTAATGTTTGAACTGAGATGTAAGTAGCTGTAGATGTTAGCCAAGTGGGTAAGGAGTGGAGTGGAGTGGAAGGAAACAGCACATGCAAAGGCCCTGGGGTGGAAGGGAGCCTGGCATAGCCCAGAAATAGCTCTCAGAGCATTATTTACTCTTCTGTTTAGAAACAAAGGAATATATACAAATGCCTACCTTTCGGGTTATCGGGGAAAGCGCCTATCAAACATTCTTTCCAGCCTTGGGAGAGCAGCTCAGGGCTCTGAAGTTTCTCATCCTGGGTATAGGAGGGTGAGGGGAAATTATGCAGGTCCCAGGAAAGTGATTACTTCATGCTGCCTTTTTATTTGCATATGGGTCACGTGCCTTAGGTGTCATTTCTCAGGGCTCTGCTTGCTATAGTTTTGAGCATCAGGAGTAAACCATGCAGGCTCCCTGCCATACCTTCCAGCAGAGCAGTCCTGGAGTTTGGGACCCGCCCGACTCCTGGGGCTTTAGCTGCGCAACGCTCCCTCTGCTGGCCACAGCTGGCGGCCTGGGCGCGGCTGGAGCTGGGCGGGACGTGGGCGAGCTTTCCCCGCAGGCTTTGCTTTCAGTGCTCGCGTGGAGACGGGGCTTCCACTCACACTGGTGGTCACCCTACCTCCCTTCCTTCTTCTCTCTTCTTCCTTTCACAACAAAATGGGTGCTTAAGCACTGCACGTTCGTGATCTTCTGTTGACCTGCACAGAACCCGGGCGGGCATTATTGCTATGGCCCTCGCAGAAACCAGTCAGGAGGCGTAGGGTGGTCAAATGACTTTCCCAAGTTCATGAGCAAAGACACTGGTAGACAGGCTGGCTTCGCGGGCCTGTGACCTGCGCACAGACCCCACACTTGGTTTAACGCCCTGCCATCACCATCTTGAAATTTTTAATAGTTTTGAACACAGGACCGTGCATTTTCATCTTGCCCTGGGCCCAGCAAGTTATGTGGCCAGTTCTGCTGTCAGAGCTGAGGGTGCAAACCAGACCCGCTTCACTCCAGCCCAGTGCTCTGTCGCCTCCTCCAGGGCTCTTTCTAAAACGCACATCTGGCATCTCCCCCGTGTAGCCCCCAAGATGGCTCTCCATTACCTAAGGGAGAAAGCATCTTACCTACTAAGGCAGGGACTCTCAGCCCCGGCTGTACTCGCCCAGGGCACCCAGGGGCGGGAGGACTTTGGAAAAATACTGATGCTCTGGGCACATTGCCCAGAATTCTGCGGTGGGGCCCTAGCATTGCTGTGTGTAAAAGTTTTCCAGGTGATTCCAGTGAGTAACTAGAACGGAGCACCATTACGGTAGGGCCTGGCGCAGTTCCTGGCATTCAGTGGGTGTTTAATAAATGTTTTACAACTTTGTAGAGCTATGGATCGATTGGAGGGCTCACGCTGGGAACTAAACTGAGTTGTGAACAAGAAAGAAGAGACGCACCTCTGGGTTCCGTGTGTGTCTGGAGAGGCGCTCAGAGTTTGTCAGGCACTAGCGGAAGCTACCTAGGGTTGGCGCAGCGGGGGAGTAGTCAGTGGGGAGAGTGGGAAAGACTTGGAAATTAACTGCACCTTCCTGAACACAATATCTGGTCATGGGTGAGCCTTAAATTCGCGTTGCCTGGGAGTAGCACCTGAGTCCATTTAGGCAGCTTCTCCCCCGGTCTCAGCTCCAGCGCTTCGAGGCACGTGTTAGTCCCACCCTGGTCTCCGTGGGCATCGACCCAGGCCTGGCCAATCAGATTATCCCATCCCCCTCGGCTTCTGTGATTGGCTCAGAGATGGGCCTCCGCCCCAAGCCAGACCAATGAGATGCAACCCCTGGGTGTTTGCGGGAACTTGGGCCCAGAGAAGCTCTTGTTCTTGAGGGGTTGGTGCCTGCGAGGGTCAGGTGCAATGTGTAGCGGCTGGTGGCCATTTCACCATGATGGCAAGGGCCAACAGACAGGACAGCAGAGTTGACTGGTGGCAGCCAATTCCTGATGAGTTTGTTTGAGCACCTGAATTGCATTTCAGCAATGTCTGAATCCACCCCAGAACTTCCACTTCCAGGTGTCAGCAAATGCCCCTTTTTGCTTCAGTGAGGTGAGGTAGATTACTGGTTACTTGCAGCTGAAAGCAGGCTGGTGCTAAGGAATGTAAATATCCTGAACTAGACATTTCCTGTCCTTTCTGGTTCCTGAATCACCCTGCAGGGATTTGTGGGGAGCTGAATATTCAGTTCAGTGTGAGACATACGTTCTAGGTACAAGCAGTGTCCAAGTCTCAGGTAGCCAGCACCTGAATCTAAGTTTTGCCTTTAGCCAAGAAATCTTCCTCCCCCATCAGTGCAATCGCAGACTTTGATAGTGACTCCTGGCCAGGCTGTGGCTCACGCCTGTAACCCCAGCACTTTGAGAGGCCGAGGCAGTAGGATCGCTTGAGGCCAGGGGTTCAAGACCAGCTTGAGCAACTTAGCGAGACTTTCATCTCTACAAAAAATAAAAAAGTTAGTCGGTGCCATGGCATGCACTTGTAGTCCCAGCTACTCCGGAGGCTGAGGCAGGAGGATTGCTTGAGCCTTTTTGGAGTTGGAAGTTGCAGTGAGCTACGATGACACCACTGCACCCTAGCCAAGGCAACGGAGCAAGACTCTGTCTCAAAAAAAATAAAATAAAATAAAAAGATTCGTTAGGATTCATTTTTTTCTCTGACAACATCTTCCCAGCATACATCCAATTGGATAATATATCCAATTATCACATGTTTGCTGAGCATTACTTTGTGCCAGGCCCTATGCTGGCACAGAACTTGCAAAGATGATTATATTTCTAGGTCAGCCCAGAAAAGCCAGTGGAGCCCATTAGAAAATTTTCAGAATTATAGGCTTTAGGGTATGGAAGCATTCTTTCTGTTTATTTAATTACTATTATTATTTTAAACAGTTGCAAGAGTATTTAAACCTATTGCACACTTTAATAAATAGGTGGTAGGTAGCCAAATTTCACTACACTAGTCATGAGAAGAAACTGAGAAGAGAAGAAACATGGAATAAATCTTTTGTTTTTAAATTTTGGCTGCTGGTGTTACTGGGAGAGAAAGATGGACATTTTCACAAGGATTCTGCAATGCTAGCCTCTTTAAGGGCTTTGGATGCTGATAACACAGGTTCTTTTGAGGACAATTTTCTTTTGAGATGTTGACACATCTCGGTGTGTGCCTGGAACCTTCTTTTCCCGGCAGCCTCTTGCTGATTCATGCCGTGCCAGATCCCCCGAGTCAGAGATACAAAAAAAGCAAGGACAGTCACGTGTTAGTAGTTGAATCTAGGTGGTGCGTAGACAGGTGTTCACTGTGAAAATTCTTTCAGCTTTGCTGAATGTTTGAAAATTTTCATGATAAAATTGGGAAAAAATGAACTCAATTTAAATTTAATATTTCTCTTTCTTTTGCAATTTTCAGCTTTTCTTCAGCTTCATTTTGATTACTAAAGTTGCCAGCTCCAGAGCAATTACTTTCTGCAAACAAGTTTTCAGAAGCCTCAAATGAATTTTAGACCTAATTTAATTCCCAATTCACTTGCTTATGAAAAAAAAATCTTAATTTCTCTATACCAAATCAACCCTTGGTATACCAGTTATGATTTCTTTTAAAAAGCTGGCTGTAAAATGCCAAGCCAGTCAGCATGAGACAGTCCAAACCAATCAGTGAGCGTTGGAAAAGCAAGAGACATTCAGAGCTTGCAGGACAAATGGCAGAACCCACGTACAGCTGAAGGGGAGCCCGAGGGGGCACTGCCATGTCCAGTTAAAGGGAGAGTGAGGACGGCACAGGTGATCCAGGTGCGGACGGCAGCCAGCTGTGCCAATGAGCAGGGACAAGTGGGGCTGGTTAGTGATTGGGTTGACATGTGGGTACTGAGGAAATGTAGATGAGGAACTTAGTGCTGTGACCACTTTCCCAGATGTGAAACTCTCTAAGGAACCCCCAGCAGACAGCAGTAGGAGGAATACATTCCGGTGCCATGTGTCATACGTGGGCAATATGCCGAGGCATTATAAATGCCACCAACAACCTGCGGGTAGACTCTGCAAGGAACAACGTGTGTGGCAGATGCCACCTGGGAGGCTCCTCAGCTCCTATCCATTGCTCTACCGTGGAAACTGCCCACTAGCCTGCCTGCACCAGGGGCAGACACTCGACCAAGCCAGGCCAATTAGAGCATCTCTCTGTACTTAACATTTGGATTGGTGGCTGGATCGGTGGCCCTAGACTTGAGAGTTAGGGAAACTGAGGCACAGTGTTGTGGGTTGAATTGCGTCCCTCAAAAAGATATTTTGATATTCTAATCCCCATTCTAATCTCCAGAGGGGACAGCCCCTCGGGACTTCTCACTCATGAGATCACTCAGTGTCCTCATGGTTTAAGCAGTTTTTAGTGATTGCTTGTAGCTGAAAGTATTCTCATGTTTTTATTGTAGAAATAAAATATTTGACCATGAGTATTCGAACTCAGTGCCTTGATCTTGGGCTTACACATTAAATGCTTTCCTTTCTACCTGTAAGAAAAAAAGTTATTTCCTTCAGGATCAATGACCGAAAAGACAAAGGAGAATCTTGTTCTTTTTTCGAAACAGCAAAAGTGATTGCTTTTTAAATACATGAAACTGTGCTTAAAACCTGCCAGAAGTTCTTTAAAAGTATAATCTTATAGCTATCTTTCCTGTTATTAGTAAAATCTTATTTTCACAAGTTAAATTGTATTTAAATATATTTATGTATTACAGAATTATCAAGTCATAGCTTAACCTGCTGAAGGAATAGAAAACAGTGTGCCCAGATTAAAAGAATGTACTTTCATGAAAATAAAGATAAATGAATTAATAAATCACTAGTTTTTAATAAATAATCTCCTTATTGAATAACTTATCCTTCTGGTAAAATATTTACCATGGTCTTTAAAACCTTTTTAATCACCTGAAACACTCAGGAAGCTTTAAATGACTGGATATCCTTTTGTGGCTTAAGAGTTGAAATGATTTTTTACTGAAGTACATTTTAATAAGAGGCAAATTGATTTAAAGTGATTCAAGTCTTCATGGAGTGAGGGCTCTTCATGCTCAGCTCCTTGGACTGGGGGTGGCCTCCTCTCGGGTCAGAGGGCCGAAAAGGTCACGCTCGGCCCCAGAGCTTGGATGATCTGGGTAATTAAGGATCAATTCCTTTTCAACTACCTTAGGACTGGCCCAGGCCTGAGTGACTCACTGTGTGACAGCATCATCCTTGCTGTCTCGTTTCTCTGTGCAATGTCTTTAGGCATGGGAAATAATACTATAAACTGGGACATAATATATAAAAATAATAAACTGGGGGATTTTATTAAAAATATGAATCCCCAGGCCCTGCCCCATATAACCGAATCAGGATCTACAAAAGAGGAGCCGGGGGTGTGCATGTTAATCAATGTCCCAGGGACTTCTTTCAGCTAAAGAACTCTGACCCCTAAAGCTGTTAGGCAAGCAAACTGGACGTCCTAAGGTCCTGACTCACACTTAATGGAGACCAGAATCCCCTGGAGGATACGGTAAGACACAGGCTGCTGGCCCTTCCCAGGGGCTCTGATCTAGTAGGTCTAGACAGGGTCAGGGGATATGCAATTTTTTTTTGAGGTACAGTCTTGCTCTGTTGCCCAGGCTGGAGTGCAGCGATGCGACCACAGCTCATTGCAACCTCCAACTCTTGGACTTAAGTGATCCTCCCGCTTGGGCCTCCCAAAGTGTTGGGGTTCCCTGTGTGAGCCACCACTGGCCGGGATCTGCATTTCTAACTAGCTCCCAGGTGATGCTGACACTGCTGGTCCAGACCCCATTTTGAGAGCCTCTGCCTTAAGGTAAATGCCTCCAAGGAAAACAGTATTCTCGGTGTACATTTTGTTTAAATCCAAGGCAGCACATATACTTGCCATTCTCAGACCCAAATATAGAAAACAAGTATCAGTGGCATGCAGAAGCATGGATATCATCCGAGCTTCAGTGATTCTGCCTAGGTGTCGTTGCAAATCTTTCAGAACCAAGACCAAATACAGGCTCGCCCTCTGAGGAGGTTGTGAAGTTCAGAGAACAGTCCCCTTGGTTCCCAAGTGAGATAACAGTTCACCTCTCCATAGTGTTTAACACGGCATAAAAGCTGACAAACTACTACACTGATCTAGTGTGGGCATTTTGAGGAATACTCACCCAGTTTATTAATGTTAGTACAAAAAGACATTCTTTCAGTTCTGAACTTGCTAAACAGTAACTTGTTGGAAGCATTACTTACAAATCTTATCGAGAATTATTCCCGGATACAAGTTAGCTTGAATATACCCAAGAAATTTCTGGCAGAGTTTATGGTGAGGAAAATTTTCTCGGTTGGCGATTCCAGAAATACCGTGACAGAGAGTTTCTGCAGGTCTTCCTCTCATCATGGGTAGACAAAGCTGGGTCACAGATCGTTGTTCAGCCTTGTCTGAGCTTGAGAGAGTGAGTGGCCCACTAAACGAATCTTAACAGTATTTCCTTTGAATGATGCTGGCAAAATGTACGTTTCATATAATCAGCGTCTTAGACAAAGGATTCTGATAGGAGGTCTGCCCTGGTGATGAGGTGCCCACCTGTGGTAGCCACAAGCCTCTTTAGATTCCTAATTATGGCCCCGGTGACAAGAAGTTCTTACTGAAGAGCATCTGAGATTGGTTTCCATGAGAGATATCCGCCTACCAAGGGGAAAGGCTGGTCTCTCTTTAGGATGTTGTTCTGTAGCATTTCCCACTTTGCAATCTGTGTACCAGACCCATCCCAGGCTTCTGTTCCATGAAGAATTCGGGCTATCCTTTTGCCTCAATAAGAGTTTGGAGCAGAATCAGTCACATGGTGTGATGTTTTCAGGAGACTATATCATTAAAGGAAACAACCATATTATTTAAATTTCCAGAAATGGCTCTTCTGATGATTATCTCTGGTTCATCAAAATTAACTGGGCTTTCTTCTGCATAACAGGCCTTTAGTTGTAAGATATTTGACATTTAAAGTTTCTTTCTGGAAACACTTACTGGGTTTTGACAGCCACTTCTGAAGACCAAGGTAAGAGGTCGTCAAACTACAGCAATGGTTTAGAAATGGATTTTTTGAAGGCTGATTAGAGGGAGAAAAGGTCCAGCTGGAAAACTTTTTGATAATGTCAACAACGTTGGAGTGTTTCTGAGGAGCTGAGATGCTGCAGGTGAGAGCAACTGGCATCGTACCTGGCACGGGGCAGCAGTCACGAGGTCAGGTCAATCTGAAGCTGGATCTGGTTAACAAGTTGTCACCTGTCGGGAAATCAGAAATCCTTGTATTCAAACGGTGGTGACACAATCAAGCTATTGAAGCAAAAATGACACACGGATGCAACTGAATGCCAGACAACATGAGCCAAAGTCCCGCCTGTCCGAGTCAGAAGTGTCGGCTGTGTGGACAAAAGCTTGGTGGGATCCCATCGAATTTGCTTGCTGAATTACTTCAGCGGATGATCAGCAGCAGACAGACTTTCTCGAGCACAGCTCTCAACCTCGACTGCACGCTTCAAACGAATACTGCTGTCTGGGTGCCCACGGGAATTCCGGTGTGAGGGGCCTGCGGTGCTGCCTGGTCGTGGGCGTTTGAGATCCTCCCCGGCTGATCCTAATTGTGCAACTGTGGTTGCGAGGCAGCTAATTGCTGCTTTTTCTTTTTAAAATAATGTAGTCACCCTGACTTGTAGGAACAAAGTCCTTTCCTATTTCCAATGTGATTTGCGGGGTCCTCTTGCTTTTGTTTTTGGGCGGTGACTCACACCCCCTTCCGTCACTTTCAGTCATTGAAAAGGACTTTTTAAAGCAGCTGCAACTAAAACCAGATGCTCCACTTTAACGGAGACTAAGATTCCAGGTGATGTCTGTGAGGACTGAGCACTGACTTTTTTTTTCTTACCCAAATTCCTTTCTAAGAGCCCTGGTGAGTCACACCTACAAACAGTAGAATTTCATTAAAATGGGTTTTATTAACTCAGTATACTGTGGCTTACTTTCCCCCCTGATTCCCGTATAGCAAATCCCACGACAGGTGGAAGACCCCCGAGCATCCTAGCAGCCCCTAACTCAAGCATCCTTCCACTGACTCCCGGTCTTCAGACAAAGCTGAACTCTTCCAACCAATTGCCAGCTAAAGAATCCCTAAAACCCATCTATGACTCGTAAGCCTCCCTCCCACCCCACCTTCGATACGTCGCACCTTTTTGTGCTGAACCAATGTATACCTTCCATGTATTATTAATGTATGGTTTTACCTGTAATTCTTCCTGTCTCCATGAATGTATAAAACCAAACTGTAATCTGGCTGCCTTGGGCGCATTTTCTCAGGACCTCTTGAGAGCTTGTTCCCCAGGCCGAGATCACACACATTTAGCTCAGAATAAACCTCTTTAAATGATTTTACAGAGTTTGGGTTTTTCTGTCAACAGCGGCATGAGTACATTTTTAAGAGTTCTGTATTGTTTTTCCTTATCTTTTCTCTCTTGAAAGTGGCCTGATAGGATGGTAAGCCAATAGGTCATGGAGGGAGGTGCCTTCCCCCACCCTCCCAGGGTGGGTCTCAAGCAATGATTTTTGAGTGAGAGGCTCCATGGGTGTGTAACAAGGCAAACGAATGTGAAAACCAGTGGTTCATGTTCCCTGCAGTTGTGGCCAAGGCACACATTTGAGGAACTGAGTTTGTTTCTGCGGTTCTCAAATAACGTCTCAGGAGAAAAAAAGACACTAGTCCAGGAAAACACATTTTCTCCCAGCCCTGAATAGCTTCAATTCTGAAAAAAATTCATATCAAGCATGTTAATTACTTAACTTAGATCATGTTTAATTGAAAATGCAAAATCAGCCTTTTGAAACCAAATTTCAAGATCCACCAAGATAGTGGGGTTCATGACTCCCAGACAGTCTGGACAGAAGATCTGGAACTCCCACTTCACAGGAAGAGGCTGAAGGAGCACAGCTGTGGGAGGACGCTGTGTGGCTGCAAAGCTGTGGGCAGATTCCAGGCTCTTCATTGACCAGCTGTGTGATGGGGCTCAGCCGCATAGTGGCTCACGCCTGTAATCCCAGCACTTTGGGAGCCTGAGGCCAGGAGTTTGAGACCACCTGGGCAACATAGTGAGACCCCATCTCTACAAAAAATAAGAAAATTATCTGGGCATGGTGGCTGGCACTTGTAATCCTAGCTACTCCAGAGCCTGAGCTCAGAGTTCCAGCCGGGGGGACAGAGTGAGACGCTGTCTCTATAAAATAAAATGGGACTGGCCATACAAAAACCTGACTCAGTGTTGTCATGAGGATTAAGCCAAATAGTGCAAACAAAATGCTTAGCATGGCACAGTGGTTTATGACAAACACTTTGTTAATGGGAAAAAAAACCAACTCTGTAAAACAAAGAGGTTTATTCTGAGCAGGGTATGTGTGACTGATGGGCTGAAGCACATGTTACAGTTTGGTTTTATACATTCATGAAGACAGGAATTATACGTAAGATCATAAGTCAATACATGGAAGGCACACTTTGGTTTGGCCGGAAAAGGCAGGACATCTGGGGGTGGTTACAGGTTATAGGTGGGTTTAAAGATTCTTTGATTTATAATTGGTTAAAAAAAATGAAGCTTTGTCTAAAGCTTTGGAATATTTTAAGTTAAGGATGTCTGTTAATCAGAGACAAACCCCCAGGACATTTACCAAAACTCGAAACTCAAGTAATCTGTTAAGTAAATAGATGGTCAGCAAGTATGGTTTAAGCTTTGTTTTGCATGGTCTCAGGCCTGTTAATGATTTAGTATCTTGTTACAAAGACTAACTCCAAGGTCGGCATGACAAGGCATGTCTGACCTCCCTTCTCCTCATGGCCAGCAACTCAGCTTTGAGGTTTTTCTGGGTCCCCCTGGCCAAGAGAGTCCATTCAGTCACCTGGGGGGCTTAAGATTTTATTTTAGTTCACAGCTTTCAATAGGTGCTAGTGAACGAGTAATCATTAGCTGCTGTTAGTTAATTTTCAGGGTTAGATATAACAACACATTGTACAAATTCCTCCATTTTAATCTAATTAAAATATATAATCTACAGAATACAAAATAAAAGAACATAGTATGTATTTAGAAAGGCTTCAGTTTACACACAGGATGTTAAAAAAGTTATTTTTTAAGGTGATTGTTTGGAGGGCTCTATGTTCCCATAGCAACAGAGGTCTAAGTCGGGGTTAGGATTCCAAGGACTCACAAAGGCAAATTAACCTTTAGTTCCCCGAACTACTGTAAGTTTGTCTTGATAGGTCAAATGATGGCAGTACTTTACCAGCGTAGGGAGCAAAGGCTCTTGCTCTCCTAAGGTTTGCTGAAAAATCACTGACGTGAGGCAGATTGATAGGAGGGAAAAGATACAAATTTATTTAATGTGTACATAGGGGGACGCTTGGAGTGAAGATTCAACTCCCTAACAAGGTTTGCCTTTCTGGTAAAACGGGTTCTGGGAGGAGGGAGAAGAGGAATTCTGTTCTGGGGCAAGAAAGGATTGCTGGGGAGGGTGAATGGGTGAGGAAGAGAGATTGACTCAATAGTTCTCTTTGGAATTTGAGTAAGTCAGAGACGGGACATCAGCTCCTGAAGAGTCTGTCCAGGTCCTGTTCAGGTGTGGTCACAGTCCTGGCCTTACACCGAGGGGAAGAGAAGAACAATTGTTTGCCTAGGTGGGTCTGGATCTTAGGAAGATGGAGAAACTTAAACTTGAAGGTCAGAGAGAACTTGAGACTTCTTCAGTCAGTCCAGCATATCCAAATGCCGTATTTTGGAGTAACATATTGTTAATTTCCCTCACTAGCAATGAAACAAAGACGAAAAACAGGCTTGATAAGAAAACAAGATTAAAATATTTTAAAATCCTGTGGCTTGAAGGAAAGCAGAATTATCTAGGGGTCAAACGAAGCTGATGGTCCTCTGGGCTCGGGAGATGAGCGTATTTACAGGCAAGGCTGTTTCTCTGGTGCAAGTGCCTCCATGCTAATTTGTACCTATAAATGAACAAAGACTAGTTGGAGAATGAGGGGTAGAAAGTAGTATGCCCAGCACTAGGGAAGGGCCACAGAGACCCATGCTGGGGGTAAAAGGTGCCACTAAGGACGTTTCCTTGAGCAGAGGCCATGGGGAAAGGAGGGTGTAATGTCATCCTCGGGAGGCGGGCTCGAAGGGCAAGCAGTTGTCTCTCCAGCTCAGGTAGTGCCAGAAAGGCCCAAGACCGGCACGGAAGTGGCAGTGGAGCATCTGGTCATCTGTGTGCTCAGGGTACTCTCACCCACACAGGTATAGAGTTGGAAAACCATCTTTTCGCACAAATGTGAAAGCCTCACCAGGGCTATAAAACCTATTTTATACAAGGATAAGGCTTTGCTTGTATAAGCCTGGGGAAGGAGTTGAGTGGGTACTTGCTGATATACAAGTTTACAAATGGAACACAAAGCTATTTGTTGGATTAGTTTAACTGATCTCCCAAGGTCTATTTTACCCTAGTTCAGTGAAATGTTAATTAGGTGTTAAGTACAAAGATCCTTGGTCAAATAACTTGGAAACGTGCAGGTAAGAAGGTTAAATCTGATTTCCCTGCTCTAGGACTTTCAGAGCCTTTAACATGCTAATTTGCATTGTGAATTGAGGCAAGTTGTCTAAACTCAAGTAACCATCAACTTCCTTCTTTCCTAGGGCTTCTCCAGGGACAAGTGTTGTGGGGAACAAATCTGGGCAAAGTCTCCTTTAATGTCAGTCTGTCCCAAGGCTCCGTGCTCCTCAGCTGTCCCTTCCAGCACCTCCCCGTCCCGCCCCCCTTCCCTGTTTGCCTTTGGCTACTTATATTTAATCCTCCTAGAGGTTTCAGTTGATTCTCTAATGTGGTATGTCCATTTTAATGTGAAAACCTAGAAAACCAAACAAAGTTTTGACACAAAGGAAGCTTCAGTAGCAGGATTTCAGGCACCTTTATTCACAACAGGTATTTTTGGTTGGGGAGCCTGCCTTTGAAATCTATTACATAAGGAGGCCACCTCCTGCCCAAGTCCTGATTCTCCCACAACGGCAATCAGCCATACCATTTCCACTTGCCTTTTACGAGGCTCACAATACATCCTGCTCTCAGGGTGCAGCTAGTCTGGTCACAGCCAGTTTGAGTGGGACATTCAGGGGCTAGGCCCTGAGGCACAACCGACGGGACCAATCAAAGGAAGTTCTGCAGCTGGGTAGTAATAGTGGTGAATTCATTTTATTACAGAAGAATTTTACTCCTTTGTGTTCCTCATGTAATTTATAAATAGGACAAATTATTTCTTAATATTATATATTTGCAATACAATCAAGACTGGTGATAAGGGAAACTTAAAAAAAATCATACTGTTTCCCTTTATGAAGCACCATACCATTCCTCACCTCTTACAATTTTTCAAGTTCTTGTATCAAATCACTTTGTGGTGACAATCACATGGATTGCCTTCCAGATCATCAGTATTGGCCTCTAGGCTTGGCACACGACACACTGCATTTTTGAGTGGTAAGAGTTATTATCCCTGCCTTCTATAATCAACAATAAAATTGTTACTGTGCAAGAATTTAGGTAAGAAATAGTTTAAGTAAAATAGTACTTCTTAAAAACGTGAGCCTACTATCTATGTCATTTATCATTTTCTAGCCAAGCAACTGGCACAGACCTAACATGGTCTCTTTTCCTTTTCTCTCTCTTTCTCCATCAAAGAAAGGATGGAGTAACTGAGTTTTAAAATCCTGCCAGATTTTTTATGATAACCACCGTAGATGAATAATGCAGGGTCCTACTGAAGTATTAAAATCTCATGCAAAACTCTAACTAATGAACATCTCATTACATCAGGCTATTCTGTTATTTTCTGTATTTTAAATAAGTTCTAACACAGCAAAGTGGCAGTGGTTACTTTTCATTGACTTTAGCATGTGATTTCAGGAAATTAGATGTTTAAGTCAAAATTCAATTCTGAGTGTTGGCAACGGAGCAGTGACAGATATTTCTGAATAAACAATTCTTAAATGTTTTTAGCCATTTGAAAAGTATTGCCAACACACTATCTGGTGTTAGCTAAACAGTCACTTTGTGCTGAGAATCAAAGAACCCTAAAATCTACAAATGTCTTACTTTACCAGGTTTAACTATAATCAAAGGATTTACTGTTTAATAAAAAAATTACACAGCAACTTTTATCAAATAGCAACTACTACAAAAGGAATGGTAGGAAAAAAATGACTTCACAAAAATACACTAAAAAATTTGACAATTTTTTATGCAGGAACCACCAAAGTTTTAGTGTTTAATAATTAATAGCACGACTGACCACGGTCCAAGATGTGAAGATATCATGTTCAAGAAACTGGGGGATAAATCACTCTATAAACTAACTATATCATATGTGATAAGAATGCACACTTCATAATATAAAACCTGTCTACACATAGTAGTTAGCTGCAAAAAGCCATTCAGTCTTCTCTTGGCTTGGAAAAATGGTGTTCCAGATTTCAGTGTAAATTATTAGCAACCTGTTGAAGAAGGAAAAATTATCAACATGTTTTTTCATTGTATGAGGACAGATAAAAATGATACATAGAACTATCAAGTAAAAATCCTTTTAGAATCTGCTATTGAATTAAACTTATTTTCTTTGCACAATATTCTAGCAAAAATTCTGATTTAAATAGAAATGTTCATTATAAAAATTTCTGAATCCATTTCCTATTTGCATTCTTTTCTTTGTATCATCCCCATCACTGGACAGTCTTTAATCAGGGCAATTCTTGAGAAGATATTCTCACTCGATTGACAGGATTTTTGACTGCCACATAATAATAAAAAGAGACCCAGAGAAGTTTCTAAGGTTGGCAGGACATTTTCCAAATTACCTCTAGATAAGAATAAAGATCGTATAACCCGTAACAAAGCAGTGACATGATTTACTCACAAAGTGAATCAACCCAATCCATTGTTAAGACACAAGCAAATTTAAGAACCTCTATTTCCTAGTTACTTAAAACTTGGTCCAGGACATGCCCAGAACATAAGAAATTAGGTTATCTTTTACCATATAGTCTGTTTGGTGCTCTTGTAATCAAAAAATTCTCAGTAAACTTTATTTTTATAGAGAATTAGAATGCTACAAATGGGACGCAAGAAAAGTGAGTTGAAAAATTATTTTGGGTTATAACGAGGTGACCACAAAGCACATATGCGTCCACACTACGGGAAAAGGCTGACGATGAAGAAAGTCACTGTGCTGAGTGATTATTGTGTGTCTATCTTGCTATACAGGCATTTTTAATTATTATTAAAAAACTATTTAATTGTTATTTCCTCTGATACTTGAAACTACTCAGTGGACATTTAAATCAGCTCCAGCATAAAAGCGTCATGCGGTCACAATGTAGTTTACCCACGTCATTAAGTTCCTGAAAGAGTCCCTAGAATTAAAGGCATTTAAGAAGGTGGTAATGTGTGTGGCATGAGTCATCTATTTCTTTAAAAAAAAAACCCAATGAAAAATCTTGCAGCGATACGCTTTTAAGGCCAACAAAAACACATCTGTCATTGGTTGGAATGATATGAACTCAGTGGTTATCTAACGTTAGCCAACGGTCTTGGCTAACAGTGACAGAGGTCTAATTAACAAAAACTGGGAAAATACATTCTCCCTGAAAAATTAGTTTCACATGAAAAATTTCAAAACATGGAGTCTATGGGGGGCGGTGGGGGACAATAAAAGGGACACTGGCTGGGAACTGATCTAGACAGAGTGTGACTGCATCAAAATTATACTTACAGGCTCTCTGTATTTTTTTTATTTTTAATATAAGTGCTCCTCCCTCACCTTCAACTCTTTTGTGTGGCAGGTATCTTGTTTTCACCTTCCAGTTCTTCCACCCCAGCCTGTGTCATGAGGTCTGCGATGTTCTTCTCCAGGTCATCAATGCGACTACTCATGTCATCAAGTGGTGAAGTTAAAGACCACGCACACCAGCATCTCCTCATTTCTTACCCTTCTCTTTCAGGCCCCTGCAGACTATGTCCTTAAACACAACTGTCTCGAGGAAATGGGTCTCCCAATTTTCTTTGGATATGGTTACAGTCTGGTGGGTAGGAGTCCAGAAGTCTGGGGCAAGGCTGCCTGAGATAAACTCCAGCCCTGACCCCTACTAGCGAGGGGACCCCGTAAGGTCTTTCACTTTTCTAAACCTCAGCACATCCAAGCTCAGTAAGGGACTGGCTGAAGTTGGCCTGCAAACCACCCATTCATCCCCACCACTACCTGGCAAAGAGGATCCAAAGGCCCATAAAAGGCCAACTTCACATAAAAAGGATATTTCTTCCAATGATCTGGTCAGACATGGTCTGAAATTTATCCTGCATCTGCTGCAGGAGTGTCTGCACCTAAGAAAAACCAAAACAAATAAAGAAAATCCACACTTATCCTGAGACACCTTCCTGGGATCAGGACGGGAGCCCTAACTCCGGCGAGAGGACGAGGATCCCGGGTTCCAGCCCCATTTCAGCCTCTTGTCAGTTTTCCCGTCTATCAAGTTAGACTGATGGGCCGGGGAGGACCCTTCCATTTTGGGGTCGCTGAGATTCGAAACCCGGGCTCTGCGGCTTGTTCCGCAGGCTTGGGGGCACCTGGGTCTGAGCGCGGAGCTGAAGGGCGGGGTGCGTGGAAGGCGGAGGGGGTGGGGAGGGGAAGCTGGCGGGGCCGGGGGTCACCAGGGGGCGTCCACCGGCAGGTGAATGGGGCTGGGGAGGGAGGTCGGGCTTCGGGGAGTCAGCGGGGAGAGGGGCCCACACCGAGGGCCAGGGGGTTCGGGTGGCCGGGAGCCCCGGGGGACGAAGCCCACAGACACGGGCCCGCCAGACACGCCGCGCGCGGTCGCGGTGGGCGCGCCTCTGTCCGGCAGGGCCTGGCCGGCGCCGCCCGGGGATGCCGCGGCCTCGGGCCCGCGCAGCCGTCCCTTACCACCGAGGTGAGATCCTGCATGGTCTTGGGGTCAGTCTCGGCCATCTCCCCGGTTCCCAGCTTGGCGGTGATGCCTCGGACAGTCACCTACACTTCCGTTCGTCCGCGCAGACGCCCCCAGCCGCCGCTTCTCGCGACGAGACAGGCCACTCGCGGGGCCGCGAGGCATTGTGGGGGCTGTAGTCACATCACGCACCGGAAGGGCCTCGCCGTCTCGTGCTTCCGTTCCGGGGCGCGGCCCCGCCCCGCTCTTCCCGCCCACTTCGCATCGCCCCGCCCCTTCGGCCTCGCCCCGCCCCGCACGCGCCTGCCGGGGAGGAACGAGACGCAAACCGGAAGTGGGGCCAAGCGGCCTAGTCTGGCGTCCGGGCTGCGGTGCGTGGGGAGCTCGCGCTGGTTTTCTTTGGCCCGTGGGGACGAACTTCCCGGGTCTCCGTCCTGCAGCCAGACCCAGTGCACCCTTGTGACCACCCCCGGGTCACGCAGCACGAGCAGCCCCCTCGCGCCTCGCCGCCACGCCCACCCCCGCGGGGTGACGGCTGTCGGGACTTGAGAGGCCGCCGGTTCCCACAGGGGGACCCGGACTGACTCGCGCGGCGCTGCCGGGAGCGCGGTGGGGACGGTGTCCAGCTCGGCTCAGGAGGGGCGGAGGCGGGGGGCGGGCACTGCTGGGTTGGGACCGCCAGTTCCAGCCCCTCAGGTGGTGCCGGGCTGGGGTCTCCTGGCCGGGGGACGGGACCGGCCTCGACTGAAGGCCTGGCGTGTGGCGGCCGCTGCCGGACGCCGTCTTGGGCTGTGCCGTGGGGGCAGCTCCAGTTTGAGCTTGGCTGGAGGGAGGCTGCGGGGAGCCCCCCGGCGTCCGTGCCGCAGCTGGCACGAGGCTGGCCTTGGAGGCCGCCGCGCCTCCGCGCTCCGCGCCCGACCCTCCGCGCGGGCGGATCTTCCTTCCCGCGCCGAGGCTGCGCAACCGGTCACGGCCGCCTGTTCGCGGGTGTTTGGTTAGCGCTTTCCCAGACCGCTTGAAACAAACGTATCTCAGTGTTTTTACTTAATCCTCAGAGGACCCCAGTGGTATAATTATCTTCAGTTTACAAAAAGCAGACACAGAGGGGCTAAGAAACTGGAAGACGGTCATCAGATTAAGGAAGTAAGAGATGCAGGACTTTCTGAGCGCGCGTGTCCTTTTCCTGTCATTCTGGAATCCCCCCGATTTCTGAGCTTAGGGAAGGGTTTGTCAGCAGCAGCACGCTTGGCATTTGAGTGAGGTAAGTCTGTTGTTGGGGGAGTCGAGGAGAGGGTGCCCTGTGTGTGGTGGGATGTTGAGCAGCATCTCTGACCTCCACCCGCCAGCTGCTGGGAGCAGACCCCTCCCCATCGTTATCCCAGTGATGACAACCAAACACATCTTCCCGACATTGCCGGATGTCTCCTGGGGGTCACGGCGCAAAATCACTCCCTGTTACGAAAAGCGCTTCGAGGCATCTGTGCGCGTTGCCTAGAATTCTGTGCACTTGTTCTTCAAGCACGAATTTATTTTTGCTGTGGCCATGTCTTGAGACTGTTCCCCGGTGCATATTGAGATTCAGGGTTGGTGCATTAGTTTCCTGGAGCGGCTGTAACAAAGCACCCCAAACCGAGTGCCTTAAAACAGAAATTTGAGATTCAGGGTTGGTGCATTAGTTTCCTGGAGCGGCTGTAACAAAGCACCCCAAACCGAGTGCCTTAAAACAGAAATTTATTCTCACAGTTCTACAGGCCGGAAATCCAAAACCGCGGTGTTGGCAGCGTTGGTTCCTTCTGTGGAAGTACCTGTTGCACGCCTGTCTCCTAGCTTTCGGTGATGACCAGCAGGCCTTGGCGTTCCTTGGCTTGTAGAGGCATCGGTCCAGTTGCTGCCCCTGTCCTCACACGACCCTCCCCACCCGCGTGTGTCTCTCTCGCCTCTTCTTACGAGGACACCAGTTGTTTTGGATTAAGGACCCATCCTAATTCAGTATGACCTCATCTTAACTAATTACATCTGCAACAATCCAATTTCCAAATACGGTCACATGCTGAGGTACTGGGGGTTAAGACTTCGATGTAACTTTTTTGGGGGGAACACAATGCAAGCCATCACAGTTGACAAAGCGATGCCACCTTAAACTTGGATCGAAATTGTTATTTTACAAAGAATTTTCAAAAAGCTCCAGAGTCGTTTAAAAACTATTGAGTAGCCAAGGCAAGGTTGGGCCTCAGGCTTCTGACTTTGGACCCTAATCACTGGGGCTCCCACACTCAGCTTAGGAAGTTGGGCCTCCGCACCCTGGACAGATCATAAGTCAGATCTGTCTTACGGCCGTGAGCAATACAAGAACGTGAACTAGCACTAGGACCTGGAGGGTTTTTTGTGTCAGGAGACTTGGGTTTTTTTAAAAATTCTGATTGAAATTTTCGTTCCATAAACAGCAAACTTGACAATCTTTTAGTGCAGGCATTATTTGTTTATTTTTTGCACTTAAACTGAAAGGCAGTATGCTTCCTCTGTGTGGAGACGAAGGTCTATAAAACAGCTGCTTCGCGCAAAGGCCTCGCTAATTTATAGTCACGGCTGACATACTCACCTTGTGGGGCTGACACACCGAACCTAATGGAATATTGTTCCATTAACAAAACTACTGTATTATATGTAAGGCACTGGTAATTAACCTTTAAACTTAGTTTTGAACAGCCCTCATTTTTAACCTTTATTTAAGTGTCATAGTTGTCTTAGCTCCTCTTAGCATTTTTTTTTAGCTCTTTCTGGATTAATTGCATGTTGTAACTCTCTTTTTCCCTTTCGAGATGGTTTCGTTTTGTGTGTGCTTATTTTGGTACTTTAATCATAGCTTTTGGGTTCAAGCTGGGCCATTCTCTCAATACCCCGGTCTGTGCTAAGGAAGGTGTTGATGTGTGTGTGTGGCCACACGCTACGAGATGCTTTGTGTGTTTGCCTTGTGTAAGAAGAGGAGCGATCGTGGTGGGGCCTTAGAGAAATTCTAATCTGTTCTGTCCCTAGTTGCAGCTGCATCAGCTCCGTTAGGTCGCAACCCTGGGGCCAAGCTTCTGTTCACCTGTTTGCTTTTCTCCCAGGCTGGACGTGCTGCTGATGAGAATCCCACGCCTGGTGGGTGGTGCTGCAGCAGCTTCAGGACATGGCGCCCCTTCCTTCTAGTGGCCTGGCCTGCTCTAGCCCTGGCCCTTCCGTGGCCGTTCCAAACCTTTCCAGTCTCCCAGACCTAGTACTTTATCCCCTTCACTTTCAGAGAATGCCATTATGTTCTATTTTGTGGAGGAAATAGAAATGTTCAGTCAAACCCCTAAGTCTCCATCCTCCATGCCTTGACACTGTGTCACTGCAACCCTTTCTCAGGAAGACGCATCCTTCCCCACAAGCAGGGCTCTGCCTTTGTCCAAAGTAGAGCCCTGGGCCCTGGGTCCCGTTCTCTTCCAACTCCAGGAACTTGCTTCCTTAATTCACCTTCTCTTTTCCAGTGATTCCTTCCTCTCAGCATATAAAAGTGAGAAAAACCAAATAGAAAACCAAAACCACCCCAGCCAAGTGGCCACAGCCACTGGCCCTGTGCCCTTCTTGAGCTACTTCTCTTAGGCAAGTTTCTAGAAAGAGAAGGAAGTATTGTCTTCAGCTGCTGGATCTACTTCCTTACCTTCTATCCATGCAGTTTTGCTTGTTTTGTTTGTTAAAATGATTCTAGGTGGTGTGGGGACATGGCACTACATAAGTGTGACTCACACAGTAGACATTAATTTATTCCATCTTCATGTCTCTTTGAGTAATCGTGACAAGCAGAGGGTCTCAGCTGGATGTTACTGTGTGTCTCTGAGACCTCTCTTATACTTACTCATCTCTGCTGTTAATATAGAGTCTTATACGCAGACCTGAAGTAGATACAATATCTAGCTAAAAGGTAATCACACTTACTTTTGTTTTATTTTCATTGTATTTATTTTGATTGCTACTTTAGTGTATTCCAAGTGATACTGTCTTTTCATTCATGGTAGTAACGTACAGTTTTATTTTAAAATAAGTTTAAGCAAAAATTATAAATTAAAATGGTATAGTTCAAAACTGTAGTTGTAGCGGATAGTTCAGGTGGCATTTCAATAGGGCAGAGTTAGTGAAGGTGGTAAGAGGTGATACAGGAGTATGGCTAATGAAGATGTTCTCCTAGGATTAAAGTTTAGAAAATTCTGCCTTAAGAGAAGACAGGGATCCAAAGGGTAAAGAGGTTGTTTATGCTTTGAAATAGTGCATTGTTACATAATTTGAAAGGCAGAAGCATAAGGAAGTGCTGCTGCATCGGGGTAACATTGAGTCACTTCCCCCTGGGGATAAAGTCAGAAAGGATAGTGTGGAATTTCTGCAGGTGCCGGGTATCTGTTTTGTATAGAACAATCATTCAGGGTACTAAAAGCCTCAGGAGGAAGGATGCTGCCCTGCTGGCACCAGGAGGGGACAGGGCAGGGTATTCACCATTCAAGCAAAGATAGGGCTTGGTTATCGGGAGAAAGCAGTCCAGTTCTGGCAGATTTAATTTGGAAATACCACCATCCCGGTACTAGTCCTCTTGGCTTGGATTCCCATGTATAATAAAAATCAAGTTTTGCTCGAGTCTCTGGAGTGTGCCCTGGCTTGAATCACTGGATATTTTGACTTGTGTATGAAAGTGGGAGGAGGTCTCTTTGAGGCTGTGTTTACAAAAGCACAGAAAATCACTTTTCTGGGGAAGAATGGTGTGATCGGTGATGTTCTAATACATCTTAAATTATTTTGCTTTTGGTTTAAAGTGTTGGTTTATGTTTCTTATGTTCATTTGAGGCAATTTTCCAAATTAGCGCTTCCATGACCAGCTGCCATGGAGTCAGTTTCCTATTTATTTACCCAAACTAGCAGTTTCCTGGAGACAGACTGCCCAGGGAGGAAGGATACGTTTCATGGAGACCAGAGTTGCACGTTTGGGTTTCTCCTGTCCTGCTCACCCTCTCGTCATCAATTTGTTTGGTCATCGTCACTTTCATGCATTGTCTGTGATGATACAAACTCAGTTCACTTTGTTCCTGGTGATAAACGGGGTGGTGCTGCATTAGGATATAGCAAAAAAGTACCAGACTGGAGTCATACATACCACTTAGCAGGTGTGAGACCCGCTATAAGATAGTTTTAACTTTGTAGGCCTCAGTTTCTTCATCTATAGAATGGAGAGAATGTCTATTTCAATATCCCATGAATTATATAAGTTACATATGTAACATATAATTATATATTACACATAAATTACGTAAGTTACAAATATAATGTATAAGGTAATATGTATATACACGTTTATGTAGATATGTAATATATCTGGCCCATAGGAGGCACTTACTAGATCTTAACACCCTGCTCATCCTTTTTTTAAAGAATCTCACTAATCTTCTTGCTGTCTATGATCAATCAATTGATCTATTATCTATCTGTCTTTCCAAATAAGAAGGATTTGACTGTCATGAAAGAAGAAGAAAAGAGCTAATTATTAAGCAGGCAGCACTTGGCTTTAGTCTTGGTCTTTAAACATATAGGCCAACCTGAGCACTATATGAAAAAATATCCCCTTGCTCTGTCACTGTGTTTAGACTGGACTGTACTAAAGATGGTCTAAGACTAAGCACACAAGTTAAAAATCCCAGATAACTTTTATTTGAATATTTCACAAACAAGTTATTAAAAAATAACTTGCAACTACATAGTAAAGCAAATGTTAGTTTACAGCTCAGAAACTGTAAGCAATTCAGCAAGTAGGGCCCAGAGGAATGGTGTCTGCAATAGAATTAAATATTCTAAAATGATAAACTTTTATCCTTTTGCGGTGTATGAAAAAAATGCATTTAAAATTGATAAAAATTTTTATCTTGGGGGGGATAAATAATTTTTGCCACCAGGACAGTGTTGACATGTGCATGACAACACAGAATTTTATTTCTGTAGCCTTCATTTTCAACTCCCTAATAGTCTGAATGCATGTATCTTATAGATACAGTATGATTTTATTACTCTCTACAGGAAAAGCTTTAAAAAAAAAGTAGCAGAAAATGGAAGTTTTCAGCTTTGTTTTACAGTGCTTCTAGAAGCCACTTGCTCCAGGGCTTCACGGCCTCAGAGTGAAAATGACCCTAGTCTTACTCTCCCTGTTGCATCTCACCGTATCCCTCCTGACCACCTAGCACTTGGAAAATCAAACAAAAATTTTCAAAAGCTTATCAGGCTGAGCAACCCTCCAACAACAGATGTGATGAGAGTGATGTAGCATGACAGATAGGAAGACCCTTTTCTGCTTGCTTCATTTGATGAGTATCTAAATTATTTCTGCTTAAATTATAGACTTATTCTTAATTTATACAATCAATTGAAGTTGTTATCTGAAGTCCTCACTCACACATCCATTCCCACGGTTTTTCTCTGTCTCTGCATATTTTGTATATGCTTTTATATGAACTGAGCCACAACTGTAGAATTTTTTCAGCAGTGGGCTAATCCATTAGCAGTAGGAAGTATAGTAAGGGTAACAAATTTGATATAGTGAAGAATTGTTAATTACCTTAGATGAACAACTTTGAAATCATTTTATCACTGGGCTGTGGATACTATCAAATCTCAAGAGTCAGGAGGAGAAGGTGGAGCATGTCGTCTGTGAAAGGCATAGTCACATCACTCGATTGTTATTCTTATTTAGTACTTAAGCAGAAAAGGTAGTTGGCTCTTTTCCTGCTGCTCACCTTTCTTGTTGGTGTGATTCACCTGTTGATTCATGCCGAAGGCCACTGCATATGACTAGATTCATGGGCAACCTTTACAAAACCAGAAACTGCTTGGAGATCCTTTGGAATTCATCTGTGTGAATTGTTTATAGCCAAGCACAGTTCAAGCTCTTGGAGATTCTACATCACTTTCTCCCTCCTCTCCCCTCAGTTGGTTTGGTAGTGAATGGGAACTTGGGAGGACATGGATTTACTTTTGGATAACCAAGATATTGAATTAATCTAGTAGAAGCCCATCACGGACCTGCTAACAAGCCATGGAAGGGAAGAGGGGGAAATACTTATGAACATGATGCTTCCTTACAAAGGAAATTTTCTAAAGTCCCCAAATTAATAGAGAATAATGTTAACAGTTCTTAAAAGAGAGCTCTCAGAATTAAGAAATATATCAGGAACTTAATAGTAGAAGGTATTGTTAGTCAAAGGTACCTAGTAATAAAAGGTACTGTTACCTAACAGTAAGTTGGTATAGCTGGAGAGTCACACTAATTGACATGCTTCAGACAGGGATTTTCTGATCTGCAGTAAGCATTTTGTCTGGTTTGCTGTGGAGTAGAGAGTGGTACTGTGATGTAGTGGGAAGGACTTGAACCTTGGAGCCAGATGGCCTAGGGTTTGGTTCTGGAGGCCACTTACCTTGGGTCAGTCATTTGATTTTTCTGAGCCTCAGCCTTCTTTCTCTGTAAGTTGGAGAAGATAATCGTACTTGCCTCATAGTGTTACTGTAAGGATTCAATGAGTTGCTATGTATAAAGGATTTTGTACAGTGTGAGCCCATAATATGCAATCAATAAATATAAACCACTATTATTATAATTATTAATCATCTTTTGATTCCATGTTCATACACCCCAGGAAAATGCAGACTCCATTCCTCAGGATCATCTGGACAGCTTGTATATGGGTACTATTGCACTAAACCCAGCATCAAACATAGACTTGTTAACAATTTTTTAGTAGTCACATCTTAAGATCAAGACCCAATGCATTTATTCTGGAAAAAATGCAATCTGATCTACTCCATGTGTTTGATGGTAGATGGTTATTCCATGTATCAGACTGTTTAAAATGACATTTTGAAAATACAGGACAAGTTAGCAAAATTTCTAACAATGTTAAGAGTCAAAGTCTTATTTGATACTTACCGTGACATTTAGCTGGATTTGTTTTGTTATGGTGTTCGCTTGGCGGGTGCTGGCCAAGAGGCATGGCAGGTACATCTGCCTGAAAGGATGCTCATTTGCAGATAACTGGGAGGGTTGAAGGTAACTTTTATTGAAATTAGAAAAGGTTTGCATAGTCTTGTTAAAACAAATTATCCAAAATAATTAGTTTATCATATGTAAAATGGGGAGAAAATGTAATTTTTAATCAACTACGGTGGTTGATGGAGTAATAAAAAGAATAAAGGACTGTGACCGTTTGCTCAATGGAAATAAAACCCTCAGTCTTGGGAAAAGCCATTCTGGTTCTTACTTGAATTTATTTTTTAATAACTTGGACTAAGATCAAATGCATAGGTAATAATGAAATAACATTTTGATTCCACTATGGCTTTCAGTAAACAAGGTAATGTATTCTAGCAGGTTAACAAGAAACATCCTATGATTCGGGATGTTCTACCACTTTGGCTTCTAAGAATTAGACTATTTTTCTTTTTCTTTCTCTTTAGAAAGTATTAGAAAGAACAACAGGACAGAAATGTCTTTGTCCTGATAAGAACTCTGGGGACAGAGAATATACTTAAGTAAGAAAACGTTGAAGCATATTCTATTTACTAGTGAAGTATGCACTTTACTCTTATTTTTCTTAATTCTAAACTAAGCTTCTGGTTTGTTTGCAAAGTGCAGAAAAGCCAACTGGCTTGAGAGGGAAGGAGGAGACCTGGACTTGTTTCCTTCCATGAATGGGTTACTCAGCTGCTGTATTTTTCCCTGGAGATGGCTCTAGTGCATGAGGAAGGCGGGTTCTCTGACTGTTAGCATGTGGGTCAGGCTGCCAACCACCTGGCAGTCTGAGGATGTTCCTTGTTTGGTTCAAGAGTGAACATTCTCTCCCTGCCTTGCAGGAAGAGGGGAGCGAGGTGCACCAGGGAGGCAGATGGTTGTGCCCTATAATGCCGAAGAGGAAACCTTGTAAAGTGTGAATGCACAGGCTGAGATTCGCCCTGCCCCTGAGTTGGGGTTATGTGCTTGTGGAGAATGATCATGTCGTGTTTAAGGTGTGGCATCTCCTGATTAAGCAACGGGACTTGTTCAAGAGAAAAATCCCCATGTCTTGGGACTGTACACAGATGGTTGTGACTGTGCTTCATGTGGTCATCAAACTGAGGATGGCCCCTCTCGTCTTTGAGTGTGCTGTTATCTTCACAGCTGATTGTGATGTGCTCAAATCTTACCATAAAGGGGACAGGATGAATACATTGCCCATGCTGTGAGCTGGTGCTTCTGCCTTTATGGACAATCTCACCTACCAGAGATGTACAGGGGAACCCAAAAGGTCAGTCAAAAATGTGAACTTGCACTAAGACAAGACCCAGCATCAGTGACATTAGACACAACATAGAAGTCAGAGAAAAGCTACTGCCCAGAAGTTTTAACCACCAATACCCATTTATTTTAATGGAAAAAAAAATCTCTTCATTCTATATGCTCCAAAAAGATTTACTATTGAAACAAACACAATATATGGAACTCTATCTGCATAATTTCACTATAACAAAGACAACATATGACTTCTACTTCCTACAGAAGGCTAACTGAAAAGCACAAGAGCAAACATAGATTGCATAAGAAAGCGTGTGTGTGTGTTGTGTGTGTGTGTGGTTAAAACCTTTAGTAAGCAATTGCATTAAAATATGCTAAGACACTTACCTTACCCTAGTTTGTGTTGAGCTCTAATAAAAAGCCACAGTCTGTCACTAGTTTTATTTGATAGAAAAATTTGGTGTGAGCTTTGATGATTCATTTACAGTTTTTCAACAAGAAGATAATCTTAGTACAAGCACTAACTTTCCTCTTACTTCTACATGCTCACAGAATAAAAATCAGTTACTTTTCATACATAATGAACATCTTTTATTTTTAGGTTTGCAAACAACGGTAATCGATTCACACAAAAGGGTACTTTTAAAACTACCTGTATTTACTCTATTTTAATGCATGTATATATGAAACAAACAGAGTGTGCATAAATGTATGTCTGTACATGTGGGTATATATGTGTATACAAGATGGTACCTGTAGACCTCTTCATGTGCACATGTGACCTCTGTGATGAACTTTGCAATTGTACATATACTGAGGAGGGAGAGATTCTCTACCATGATCTGTGTACCCATGAGAATCAGCGGGTCTGTGGCTTTGAGACACATACAAATGCAGATTGATGCCCAGGAAAGAGTATTTCAGCCCTTTTCTGGGTATTTAGTGGTGAAATTTCCTGCTCTGCTCCTCCCCGCCATGCTCAGGATCACGGCATACGATGGCAGTGGGGATTGGTTGTAGTCCTCGTGCTAGATAAAGAGAAAGGACTTCTTCCTCTGCTATCCCTCTCTGCAGCTCTGCCTGGCTGGTCGTTCAGACTGAATGGAACCATGGAGAAGCGGCTTCAGAGCAAAACTGACAGCTCTGTGGTCTGTCTTGGTGCCGAGGCCCCAGAGGGTTCAGCTTTCCCAGCGTCCACCCCCTCCTTGTTTAGCCTTGTATAGTCTCTCTATATAAATACCGTGTATATACACATACAGATACTCATACATATACAAATACTAACCCACAGACAAAGCTGAATGCTGGAGCACTGGCTAGCAACATGTCAACACATCAGAAAAAGTAGTCATTGTTCCTGCTCTCAGAAGGTCAAGTTATATGTCATGATCTTTAAACATTCAGGGAAAATTCAGAGGATTCCATTAATTAAACAAGGAAGGAAGATGCTGTCAAAATGATGAAGTACAGACTAAGCGAAATTGCAAAGAAAACAAAAATCTGGAACAATTGAGGCCTAGTTGTGAAGTTCGATAGCTGTAAACTGCAATCTTCAGATTTGGGTAGATTTTTTTTTTCTTTTTCCTGTTGCTATGGAAACTTGGGAGTCAAGCTTCAGATGTCAGGAGTTCTCACAGACCTGAATGGAGAAGGTTCAGAGTTAAGTGGGGAATATCACAACTCGATTCAAAACATTTTAGCTGAAAACCAGGTAAATGATTGATAAGCTATAATAAACACATTTATAAACACTGCACTGCCTTGGGAAACATTTTTTTCTTAAGCATGACATTTGAAGTCAGAATGAATAGTTCTGATGGTTTATGTCTTAAAAAGCTGCACTTCTCTGAAAATGCTAATGATGACTTCAGATGCCAAATATCTCTCAGACCAACAGCTGCTATTTTTGCTCCTACCGCTGAGACTTATAACCTGCACCTTAGCACAGAGCTTGACTATTTTATGAACAAGGTGACTTTGAAGCTCAGAGATTGCTGACTGTCCCATATATTTTTTTGTCACAGAGCAAGATACCTATTGGTCGTTCTTCGAACAAGGAATATTAGTTTCTTGTTGGTGCTGTAACAAATGGCCACAAACTTTGTAGCTTAAAATAACGCAAATATATTCTCTTACATTTCTGGGGGTCAGAAGTCTGAAATAAGTGTGATGGGGCTAAATCAGTGCTGGCAGGGCTGTGTTCCTTCTGGAGGCTCTAGGAAAGAATCCATTTCCTCGTCTTTTCCAGCTGCGAGAGGCCACCTGCCTCCCTTGGCTTGCGGCCCCTCCCTCCATCTTCAAAGCCGGCCTTGCAGCATCTTCTAGGCCTCCCTCAGGCTTCCATCACCACAAGGTCTGCTCCTGACTCCTCTTCCCAGGTCCTTATAAAGACGTTGTGATTCTATCAGCCTCACCTGACTAATCCAGGATAACCTCCCCCATCGCAAGATCCTTAACTTAATCACTTCTGCAAAGTTTCTTTTACTACATAAAGTAACATGTTCACAAATTCCAGGGATTAGGATGAGGACATCTATGGGGCCATTACTCAGTGAACCATGAAAGTAGCACCGTGTTCCCAAGGAAATGAGGCATCACGTGGCAAACTGTGCCATGGGCCATGAGAACACATCACTCACGGGGAAAAGTTCACAGAAGGGGACATCAGCATGGGGTGCATTCAAGAGCCGTCATCCCAGTTCCTGCTGAGGGCTGCTCCTTCGGGCCACCTGTGAGGGCTGGCTGGGACACAGAGCCTGTCGGTATTGTCAGGCTCAAGTCAACATAGTCAGTGGGGAGTAGCTCTGTCTTTAGGATGCCCAGATCCAGTTTGAAAATCAAGCATGTTTTTGCCTGCATTTTTTTGCTACCTTACTCCCTCCAGGCACTTTCGTGTCCGTGCAATTCCAGAAGAGGAGTGCTGACTTCCGGCCCAGGACTAAGGTTCCACTGAACTGAGGAAACTATCGTGTCTACAGTTACAGTTGCCAAGGTCCTTCTTCACTCTCAGGCTTCTGTCAGAGAGAGTCTAGCTCCATCAAGAGAAGAGAAAAGCCGCGAACAGATCAGTCTACAAGTGCTGGGTGCTTGTTCATCAGACCTTTGTGGCCACTCCTACAGATAAGCCAGACCTGCCTCCCTCCAAAAGCACGCATTGAAGATAGGCTACCTTCTACTCAGAACGTGAGATGTGTTGAGGCAGTCCTTCATTTTTACAATAACTGGGTCTCATTTGTAGCCAAGTTGCAAGACAGATGTAAAATATGGACTGTTTTTAAAGAAGTCTATTAGGAAGAACATTCTTTAAGATGTTCTTTTAGGTTGGATATTCTTTTTCATTTTTAAACGGTCAAAAGCCATTAGTGTTGTCAGGCTGGCGCAATGTCTCCACGTTCTGTGTCCAGTTTTGGTTAGAGTGGGGTTTCTCAACCTCAGCACTGCTGACATTTGAGGCTGGGTCATTCTCTGTGGTGGGGGCTGTCCTGTCCATGGGAGGATGTTTAACAGCATCCCTGGCCTCGAGCCACTAGATGCCACTAGTGGTGTCCTCCCAGGCATGACAACCAAAATGTCTCTAGATATTTCCAACTGTCTCCTGGGGGGCAAATCGGTTAAAAATAGAAAAACAAAAGATTTCGCTGAATACAGTCCACTAAATTAGTCTTCAGTCCCTTGTTTTCAAATTAGAGTCTCAAATTCCTGTTTTAAGTCAGACTATAAATGATTCTACCTCCTAGGGCTACTGAGATGACTACATGAGGTAATCGATATAATTTATGTGAAGTGCATAGCTTGCATGTGCATGGCACATAGGTAGCCCTCAAGGGTCAACTATCATTGTCCACAAAGTTGTATCCCTTTAAAGGACCACAGCTCCTTTGCAAGTCGTGCCTCGGGGCCATCTGCAGGCAAAGGACAGCCCCCTCTGCCCAGGTTTGGTGCTTTTTCAGGCTTTTCTCTGCTCATAATACATTTCACAATAAAAATGAACAAAATATTGATATACTCTAGGAAATTCTAGCAAAGGCAAAACTATTTTTGCAGAAAGATCAGTGAGGGCCTATTCGGGGGAGGGAAGGATCGACAGCAAAGGAAACTGTATCTTGATTGTGTTGTGGTACACGATTGTGTACAGTTACCAAAATGCATCAAACCGTGCACTTAAAATGGGTGAAATTTATTGTATGTAAATAATACCTTAATTAAAAAAATTAAAATTAAAAAAAATGTTTAGTAGCTGTCTTTTGCTCATCTTGGTCACCTCTTTAAACTTCTTTATTGTGATTGAAGTTGTCCCCTCACCCCCAACACAGAGACATTTAATTTTTGTGCTTTTTAAGATGGGTCACCTGATCTGTCCTTGCTATTACTGATTAATTAAGCCTAATGCAATGGTCAAAAAAGGTTTCTGGACAGGTTTTTTCCTTAAGACTTGCTCTACCACATAGAGCTGTGCTGGAGAAACATCAGACACCGCACAACGACAAGGCCGGCTGCTGTGCTGGGAGGGTGCCACGGGAAGAATTCTGCATCCCCTCAATGCCATCCACACAGAATTTATATGACAATTGACAGTGCAAATAATTTAATTTACATTTTTTATTACTTTCAATATCATTAGTTTTATTTCCTTTATTTTCAGATGTCAAAGAAGGAAATGCAGATCCTTCAGCTCCATTCTACAGTATCATAATAAATTGAAATGTTTTTATTATCTTTCCCCATAAAGGAGGCAGTCTAATGGCAAATGCTGGCCTCACTGATTGCTTGCCTGGGGGTCTTTCTGAGCATCAGTTTTCTCATCTGTAAAGTGGGATGAAGAAAATATAGGAAAAAGCCACAGAACATCAGGGTGTTTGGTTAATGCAAGTCTACTTGGATCTAAATATCATTTGGGGGAAGGAGAAAAATCCATTTTTTCTTGCCATGTTGCATGATGTGCTCTGCTGCTCCTATTTCACACTGAAGTTTTGTGAATAATGCTTTAAAGCAGGCGCTGGCAAACTTTTTCTGTAAAGGGCCAGACAGGCAATATTTTCAGCTTTGTGGGCCATAAGGTCTCTGTGGCAGCTACTCAGCTCTGCCACTGTGGCAGAAAACAACCACAAGCAATATGTAAATGATGGGCATGGCTGTGTTCCAATAAAACTTTATTTACAAAAACAAGCAACAGACCAGATGGCCCGTGTACTTAAGTTCGCTGACCCTGCTTTAAAGCAACATTCTACCAGCTTACTTTCTGGCTCCCAAAATTCTTTCAAGGACTGTGGCTGAGTTGGGAAATTATCCTACCCTTGTACTTAAAATCTAATTTCAGTGCCTTTAGAAATCCACCCCCACCCCTCCCCTGCCCTTGCTTAATGTTTTAGGCTCATCTCCGTGCAGCCTCTTGTCAACATCATGTTAATAGTGGCACGTGTGGGTCAGCCACTTTGACGTCTCCTCTTACGAGAGAGTGTCTGAGTGGTGCAGTGCCCATGTTTATTTATTCCTGCTAGCTCTGACCTGGTTTCTCACATGTCTTATTATGTACATCCCTTTTTGGTTAGGAAGAACATCTTGGACTAAGTATATAATAAAACAAAAATTATATTTGGCAGGCATCTCTAATGTTTACATGAACAATATTAAATAATCTTATGCCTTTTAGGGCCAGACTGAAGGCCATTTTGAAGTCAAGCAGGTGAGTGGTAACACCTGTTCTTAACTGTTTTTTGGACTGAAACTACCTGTTTTCGTGGTGCAAAACATTGGTGTGTTAACTAAGTACCTTTCCTGCTACCAAGGGAGATGCAGAGCTCCATTCTGAGAATAATTTTGAGTTTACCTATAGGTACCCCTACCTGCAGTGGGTACATGTGTGATGCTAGATAGGATGGCTCCCTTGCGGTGAGAACATAAACACATTTGATGTCTCAAATATAGCATACGTGCATATTTTATCACTGATAATAACCATGAGGCAAGCCTTTAGGAGTTATCAGGCAATTCTGCTTCAGATTAACTTGATCCAAGAGCTCAGTTAAGAGATACGAGGAATGGGCAACCCTTGGAACCTATGCATTATTGACATCTGTAGGTCAGGGTTCTCCAAAGTGAGGAGCACAAGAAAATCCCTTATTGGTAAGAAGAAAATATTGCCATGCCTATTTATATTTCTATTAATCTAAAAAATGAATGTTTACTAATATTTAATATATAGATTGGCATTAGCAGAAGTGTATATTATTATAAAAATATTTTATAAAAATATACAAACACTGGGCCTTGTGCTGGAAGCCATTGTCATTTGAGATGTTGATGTCATGTGTTGGATGGGCCTGGGGATCTGTATTTTAACAAGCAGTGGTACAGGGGCTGTGGGCTCCACTTTAAAACTCATTGCCAGTCTACAGTAACTGGTGTGTGAGCAGAGTCCCGCAGAGCCTTGTTCTTCAAAGGGACGTCAGCAAGAGTCAGGGTTTGATGTCCTGCAAGTGGGTGTAGAGAGGGTGACGTGCGATGTGGCCACTCAGTTATCTTCTCTCTGTGTACACACATGCACGCGCACTCACAACATACATGTGCGTGCAAACACACAGAATTTTTATCTCTTTGCAATCACATAGGAAGTACTGCCTTGTAGTTTACCCAAACTGTTTTATGGGAGTTCCAGTCGTTCCTAGAGCTCTGAAAATGTTGTCTCTAGAGCAGTGGCTTCTAAGCGCCGGTCGGTGAGCAGCGCGGGCTTGCCGTCTGTCCGGCGCTCACTCGAGGGGCTGGTGGAAAAGCGAGATCTCTTACTGCAGTTGAGTTTGTCATCGCAGGACACCGTAAACGATTCGAGTGTGCTTGTGACAGAGGAACCCGTTGCACCACGTCCAAGTGACAGGATACTCTAGCAGAGCAGGGGCCACTGGCCTGCAGCCCGTGTTTGTGCAGCCCCAAGGCTAAGAATGGTTTTCACGTTTTTAAAAGGTGGTAAAAGACAAACGACAGAAACAAACAAACAATAAAAATATGTGACAGAGACCTGATGTGGCCCATAAAGCCCAAAATGTTTGCTGCCTGGCCCTTTACAGAAAAAGTTTGCCAACCCCTGAACTAGGACGATGCTGATGGATCTTAGAAATGCAGAGAGGAGAGAAAAGCAAGTTGCAGAACAGTATGCCCAACACCATATGAATTCCTACACAAAGTTTTACAAACTGCACTAAGTAGAACTGTGTGTGTTGTGTATGAGTGTGTGTGTGTGTGTGTAGTAAAAGTGTAAAACGTGGGCACACGCACGGATAGCTAACTCATGACAGCTATTGTCTCTGGGGACAGACAATAGGAAATAAAACCGAGGAGAGGAACAGAGAGGGTTTCAGCTTTGTCTGTAATATTTTATTTCTTGAAGAAAAAGGAAGGAAGAAAAAAAGAAAGAACAAAAGAATAAAAGAAAGAGAGAAAAAATATATTTCATCTGTCTGTCTGTCCACATGTCCATCCATCTCCTATCCCCCATCCCAAGTCCTAATCCAGACCCACAGATCAAAATCTCTAGGGGACTGAGCCCTGAAATTTAATCTTAAAATTGTCTCCTCAGTGGTTCTGATCCATAACAGCATTTAGGAACCGCGGCTCCAATTAGCGCGCTGCCCTCGCCACGCAGCGGCCGTTGTGTGCAGCGAGCCCCATCCGGCCACAGGAAGCTCAGGCCGAATTTAGTGTCAGTTAACTCTGTCTCCAGTTCTTCCTAGTTGGTTTCTGTTCTTTGTGAAGTTTAATTTAACTTCCCATCTTACCCATGTTTTAATTCTTTAAGCTTCTTAAATACCTTTTAGAAAGTTGATGCTATAGGAATGCTCACATCGGATACGTTCTGTCATCTCACTACACCGTCCTTCTTGGAGTTGAGGTTTCCCAGCACCATCAGTAGTAAATACCTTCACACCATGTTCTTATATTTGCCCTCCTCCTCCTTTTTCCTACTGGGCTGTGAACTAAAGGAACAGCACATGTCCAGGCTGTGGACCAGAGCACAGGATGCTGTGAGGACAACCAGGAGCCTCTTCCTACAGGGTCGAGTCCCTCACTGTGGCAGTCTAGATGCTCTCAGTGCCTTAGAATCACTCGGTGAGCCACACCTCCAGTGACAAGGTAGGGCCCAGGTATGGGTAGATGCATGCTTACAAGTTCCCCAGGTGATTCCACTGCGCAGCCATGGCTGAGAACCACTATCATCTCTCCAGTTGACACTACACAAGGATGACCTCCTACAGGTTAACAGTGATGACTTGGCAAACCAGGCACCAGAGGGTACATGCTCATGAAGGACATTTTTCTAGACTCTAGGAATCTAGATCTAGGATATCTGTCAGCAAAGTAAAGGATTAACAAGCATGGTGTGTTGCTATAAATTCATGGTATTTGCTATTGTCTGAATGTTTGTGTCCCCCATAGTTTGTATGTTGAAACCTAATCACCAAGGTGATGGTATTAAGAGGTTGAGCCTTTGGGCAGAATCCTCGTGAGTGGGATTAGCATCCTTATAAAAGAGGCCCCAGAGAGCTGCCTCGCCCTGTCTACCACACGAGGACACAGGGAGAAGGTGTCACGTATGAACAAGAAAGTGGGCCCTTATGAGGCACCAAATCTGCTACTACCTTGATCTTGGACTTCCCAGCCTCCAGAACTGTGAGAAATAAATTTCTCTTGTTTATAAGCCACAAATTTATGGTATTTTGTTATAGCAGCCTGAACAGGCAAAGATGGTGTCCGATCTCCTCTGGACCATACTGCTTTCTGGTAACCCCTGTGTCCATCTCTCGTAAAGCCCAGTTGTTTGCCCTTTGGCAATCTGTCCTAATTTCTTCTCAGTCCCCAGCCCCATCTCCATACCTTCATCCTCTGCAGATGAAATTGTCTTCTCCTTTACGGAGAAGACTAAGGAGAGGCACCCAAGGGGAGGCCTTTCGACACCCAGGTCTCTCCCTTGAGTCCTCACACAGAGACTCAGTTAGGAAGCCAGTGAGACACTCAGGGTACGTGGAGATGAGGACCTGGGCAAGGAGGGTGGAGGCAGCGTGGTTGGAAGGTGGCGAGACTTGGAGGAAGACATGGGGATGGTGATGATGACGGGGATGGCACAGTGTTCAAAGGCAGGGCAGGCAGAGGGGCTGGTCAGGAGGGGAAGATGATACGTCCTGTTTTGGAAACACACAGGCTGAGGGGCCAGCAAGAGGCCCTCGGACCTTCTCCTTCTTAACTCCACTCACAGGACTCTGGTCCTGCACAGATCTTCGTACACAGGGAGTGTCCAATGTTGCAGTGTGATTTCCTGTTGACGCACCTGCCACTGTCACCAGGATGTAAAACCTTCTGTTCTCTTTTTCTGTCATTCTCACAACTGCCTGACTCACAGTTACACTGACACCTCAAAATGTAAATACCGAGGCCCTAAAAGGCTTTTAGATGGCAACAGGTATATGTGAATAATTGCTAGAGTTAAAATTGGACTAGCATTTCATAAATAAGAAATCTTTGACATGTATTTATACATTTTATGCTCACATCTGTATTATTTGGCATAATAATTTGTTTAAAATAATGTTTCATTATATCATAGTCATTACTACCAGTCAGTGGGAGGAAAAAAAACGGTGAATTATACATTCATCATTTTACCTACAGCCCAACCACCATCCACGAATTCTCATGACTTTTCTTTAGAAAGGCCTAGTATCTACTTTAGCCTTGCAAAAGATTATTCTGAACAGCGTAGAGGGAAATAGGCCCCTGATAGACCAGGTAACTAATCCGGGCACATTTGTAGTAGCTGAAATTGAGTGGCATCTGTAGGAAGTGTTGCTTATCACCTGGTTTGCAGGATGGCAATGAGTACCTTTGCACAATTCCTCAGACTGGCTGGCAGGAGATTGCTAAGATGCCTTTAAACATTAGCTGGAGCATTTTTACATGTGACATTTTCTGTCACACAGACACAAACTAAAGACGAATGATTCCTCTGGGATAAATTTTCTTGGAAAGATATATATGGGAAAACACCAGCTTCGTGAACCTGGTGAAGTTACATTTTCCTACTTGTGCACGCGCTGGAGTTAGGCCAACTTACAAGCCAAACTGAAGAGGCAGAGGAGCAAGAGTGAGGGCACACTGGCGTACAGGGTCCCCGCGGCGTTGCAGTCCACTTTGGAATTCTTGCAGGAGCACACTTGTACCCTGAGATCCGTGATGTTCGTCATGGGTGGTTTCCCTGAATCTGTTACCATGATGGGCAGGTTGTAGTTTGCTTTGTTCAGATTTTGAAGAAGGCTTACCAGGGCGTGCGTATCTGTAAAGACAAGGAGGGCCTTTGTGAGAGAGGATTAGTCTTTTCCCATTAAAGGAGTGAGGTTTTAGTGACTAAAAATATTCACACAAAACAGGTATTACATTTTAATTTATAATTATGGGAATGTTTGAATTTAAATGCATTAACATCCAGTAAAAATATAAATTCAGTTCTTCAGTGGCACCTGCCACATTCCAAGTCCCTGGGGGCCACACGTGGCTGGTGGCTCCAGTATTGGATGGTGCAGAGGTAGAATGTTTTCTTTGTTGCACATCCGGTGGCTCAGTGCTATTATAATCAATTTCAAGGGGATCTACTTTTGTGAAGGTGATCACCAAGAACTCCTCTCTGCAAACGTATTATACTTAGAAAACCATCTTGACAAAGACTGCTTTCAACATCTAGAAAGCGAAGGTGAAAATCTACCTGCTATAAAAGTGACAGGACCCCCACGTGTAGGTGGGTTCTGTAGTGCACGTGTTTATCAGTCCTCAGTCCACAGCCCTAGATTTGGGTGGGAACCCACAGCATGGGGACTGGATCTTCTCCTCCACTTCCCTAACCTCATGCTGCGGGGGAATATCTGCCATCACCCAGGCCACCCCCATGGGCTTGGTTTTTAGCCCCAGGGTATTCTCTCTTCTCAGTCACTCAGATGACTGAAGATTTTTTTTTCTTAAACTGTCCCTTTCTGGGCATAAATAAGGCTAAGTATTTAGAAAAAAATTTAGGACAACAAAAAGAGTTTAGAAGGCATTTATCTGTTAAATAAAATCAGGAGGGAAAACAAGAGTGTGATGACATGGAAATAAAAACAGATGAAGCACGACCATTACCAGAAGGTGACAGCAGCAGAAAGGACCAACGTGACGATCGCCCCAGTAAAAGGAACCCAAGGAACATTTGCCCATGTCCCTCAAGTAGTGGAGAAACTCTTGAATGAGAAAGTTCCAGTTGGAAAGAACCGGTGATGATTATTCAAATCAGCTACAGCCGTAAAAACTAGCAAATAAAACGCTAACCCCTCAAACAAGAGAAGGGCTGTTTTAATTAAAAATAATCAGTGTAACAGAATTCATTCTTTAAAAAGCAATAAAATAGACAAACAGGCAAATAGAATCAATAACCAGAGAAAGGCAATAATAAAATAAGCTATGAGATAGGGCTGTAACAATAGATGTGAGATTTTTAAATAAAAAATTTTATGCACAATTGTACAATACATTTCAAAACTTAATGAAATGGGTAATTACCTGTCTTCCTCAAAAATTCCACCACGGGTGTAAGAAGTGGGAAGGAACCTGGCTGGGTCAAAAGCCGGATATTGAAGACGGGGTGTATGCCTAACGTGTGAGTTCTTTTTGTTTTTACGTTATTGGAAGACAAGGTGAACCCAATAGTTCATTCACGTTTGGGGAGGACAGCGGGAGAGACATTGTGGATATAGGGATATTTCAGAACTCAACACTTCGGGGTTTCAGTCTTAATAAGGTAGATGCTAGATCTTGGGTCACGTTTTGAATTCCACCTGCCCATGTGGAAAGACCGGAAGAAAGAGACATTGCTGGCAAGTCTCATAAAGGAGAGAGAAGACATAGGGAAGAAGATATCAAAGTCGAGGATAAAAGCCCAGGATTTGAAAGAAGAGCCAAGGTCGTCATTAGACTAAGTGCAGTTTGAGGAAGTCTGCAACACAAAATGGAAGATTAGAGGTTGAAGACTTTGTGACAATTCTTGTCCCAATGCCTGTCTTTTCTTTAGTCTTTTTTGAAGGCAGGGACACCATAAAAGGTCTCTCCAACGCTCTGGGGAAAGTTGCTGCAGACACAGTTCTCTGTCTCCCAGACAGGAGAGACAGCAGAGCAAGAGACGTGTGGGGAGAAGCAGAGCCCCCTCCAAAAGAGACTAGGTAGGTTGGCCGATATTTTATGCAAGCCAGTTGCAAAGAGGAAGCTGTGGAGTTTAACTAAAAGGGAAAAAAAGAAGAGGAAGAGGAAGAACAAAGAATCATGGTCTTGGGACTGGGTACTCTGGGATGACAGAATGCAGAGGTGACAGATTAGTTGGGGTTACAGTACGCAGGACAGAGTTTGTAGTACAGGGAGGGTAATGCAGGGTCTACAGCACAGGTGCACAGCATAGAAAAGGTCAGGGAGGAAGCAGAAGAGAAAACTTCCATGTTTGCTTTTATAAGAAACTGGTACTCGATGTCTCTGCAAAGTCTATTTGCTTGCTGGTGGGAAAATTGTCAGTATTTATAATGCATAAATAACTTAAACCAAGTGAAAATACAGGCGGGAGTAGTAGAGAAAAAGCATTTTGGGAAAGAGAAACTAAGTTCAAAGCCAGAAGAATAAGGGGAGAAATTTTAACCAGACTTACTGTTGATCTTGGAGATCTTCCAAACTTTATCAGGAACAGTTTGTTTATGGATTTCAAATTTGAAAGGATCTGTATTTGGGTGAAGATCCTTATCTGATGCACCCAAAATGACTACACTGAGGTTTTTGGCGTCATCACAGACTTCGGCTACCGTGGGGTAAATGAAGGGAGCATTGTCGTTCACGTCTTCCAGAGTTATCAGCAAAGTGCCAGTGCCCGTTGCGGGAGGGTCGCCTATGGGAAAAAGGGAAGATGTTAACATGCAACTGGGATATGGGAGAGCAATTTACCACGGCACTTTTTGCAATGTATACTTAGTACATTTTGCATTTATTATTAACAGTTGCAAACAGGACTAACAATAATAGATTACATTTTTGTATAAAGTTTAGTGGTTTACAAACCCTTTTATCATATATAAGGCTTTTGATTGAAGTTCTTCAGGCTTTACACTTTACCTTTAGAATGCTCAGCTTCTGACACAAAAATCATACTAACATACTGAAAGTCTCTCAAAGAATGGAGATAACACATACGACTTTTCCTTGCTTATCAAATCAAAACTTTTATCTAAACACCAGGTATTCACATAGGTTGGTGGTAAAGGGAGGATGGAGTTTCCATGAGAGAAGACTATGGTTTAACTGGGGTAGCTCTACCCTAACTAGGTAGTTGACTAAAGAGCAAAAGGTCTAATCTAGGGGATTTTCTTCTGGGGTGAAAAAGGGTCTCAGATGGCTGCTGGTGCCGCCAGGAGCTGCTATGGCTGACTCAGTGGGACAGGACAGATTTAGGAAGGTGGGTTAATCATGAGACGTGAGATCACTGGCTGGATACTGGGCCAGGAAAAGCAATCGTCATATACTTTTTGGGCCTGACTTTTAAAGTCTTATTTTTTCCAATATTTTAGTTACTTCTCGAAATGTTTTTCATTTTAGGGAACATTATTTTCAGAAGTCCTTATAGTCACCAATCTAATAATGTCTTTCACTTAAAGAAAGAGTGTTTAATGTCAGTAAGACTCAGCTTGACTTTATTTAAGTTTTCTCTAAATTTATTTTTAATCCTCAGTGCATTAGAGATTTGCTCTTGGGACAAACCGTTCATTAGTAGTTTCTAATTTTCTGTGAGAAAAGTTAGAGCCAAATTTGTAGGTCATAAATTTTAAGTATACAGATTTGCCTTATTCCAAAAGAATTTAATGTACCTCTAAATTAAGTTTAATCTATAATTTACAGTAGTACTTATCTAACCTAATCTATCTCCATTTTTTTTCTATTTCCTATTGCACTTAACCAGATTTCCAAGTTTAATTTTATTTTATCTTGTACTGTATCTGTTTTTTGAAATGCACATTAAGTTTAAAGTTATTGAATCACATGAGGGTTAGAAGGGTAAAAAGTATTTGACTGAAGTTGGTTGGCATCCAGGTGTCAAGCACGAGGCAAGGCAAGGCCTAGTAAAGAAACAGTGAGTTTGAGTGGCCAGAGTCCAGGACGATTGGGCCACGCTTCCTGCACCTTAAAGTGCATGGACCTCTCTCCCACCTACTTCTCACAGCTGGATGAATAGGCAGATTTTAGATAACACTGTTGTCTTAAAAAAAAGGAAGAAAGAAACAGTGAACCTTCTTCAGATTCAGACAGTTCATTACTCACAGACAGAGAAAGGAAGAGTGGGCATTGTGGCCTTTGTGCAGGTGATGGGAAAATAAAAGGGGCCGGGCAACTGCAACAGGAAGGAAGGGAGGTCACCGAGCCCACCTCATGCTGCTTCTCAGCGGTTTTACAGCCAGCAGCTGTGCCCCAAGAGGGGCGGGCAGAAAGCCCCGTACCTCACAGAGCCCGGAAGGCAAAGAGACTGGCTGGCAGGATCACGAGGCGTTCTGCCAAGACTCGGATCAGCTGCGGGTCAAGCCCTCCCTACGTGGCTCCGCACACAAGGTTGTCAGGTGCCAAGGTGGCGCTGTCCCTCCACAGCAGGTGGCACTGAAGGATGGCACGGGGGCCCGGGGACTTGAGTAGCACGACAAGGGGCCTGTACTGATTCTACAGACTGCAGGAAGCCACCAGAGGCTTTTCAGGAAGGCAGTGGAACATTCTGTTCTGACTTATTTTCAGAAAACACACAATTGTATGGATAGGAGATGTTAGACACTGCAGGCAGGGAGACCAGCTATAGGTTAAGTGCGTCATGATGTGGGCAGTTGAACAGGAAACAAATTCTTATCTTGATGATTAGGCACTCGGATGAGGCTGCCAGAAAAAACGCAAAGGGCAGAGGACAGTGGAAAGACGAGGAGTTTCGCTCTAATGGCGCTAACAGCCCTGCAAACTCAACGCCCCTGTGCAGGAGTGTGCAGCTCGGGAGAAGTGACGGGGCTGAGCTAGAGGTTGCGGGGGCATCTGCATATAGAGCCTTTGAAACCTCTCCAAGAAACTAGGTTACCCCAGGCGAAAGTCCAGCATGCCGGGTTGGGGGGAATCCTAGGAGACCCCGAAGTTTAAAGAGCAGATGCTAGTTTTGCAGGAGACATAGGGGAGGGGGATTGAAAGCAGAGACAATGTCCTCCGTGATCAGGAGTAAGGAGAAGTGATGGGGTTCGGCACAGAGAATGTTATGGGGACTTTTGTGGGAGGGGTTCCCATCGGGGGAAGAAACCAGCTTGAAGGAAGCTGGATGAAGCAGGGAGAAAGAACAGGTCCTCTTTGGTGGGGCTGGTGGAAATTTAAATATGCCAACGCCCAAAGACAGTTTCATAGTAAACATTCAGATAAATATCTGTTAAAACAGGAACACAAATGCAGCAAGTTATCCAAAGGATGGCTATTTCTAACGGTGGCACATCATCAACCTTCGGTAGAGCAAGAACTTAAAAGAAATGTATAATTACTTTGAAGCTGGTTTTTCACTGTCAGCTTTAGTCATTTGGTTAAATTTCTTTATTGAAAAATTATTTTCCTCTTTTTATAGAACTAATTGAATATCTCAGAAGAATCCATTATATTTTTTCACTCTGAATATATTATGAAGTAAAGACATTTGGTAGAATGGATGAGAAGGTGTTATGAGCATTTGAAATATGGCCACAAGAATCGGCCTTTTGTGAACTTAATTATTCTACTGTCTTCAATTTCCCACGTGTTACTCCCAGGCCAGGCTGGTGATATCTTTCTCCGAAGTTGGTAAAATGAGCTTGTTTCCTTTGGTGATTAGGTAAAGACAGTACTCCTAAAAGAGATCCCCGTTTATATGCACAGGATGGAGAAAAAGCACGTCCCAAGTTCAGACGTAATTCCAAATGTAATGGCTCCTCACAAGCCCACTGGGCTCCGGTAGGAGCAGGGAATACCAGGACTTCTAGGTAACCTCCAGATATTTAGCAAAAATCCTTTACTTTCTCTCTTCCGCTTTCCATTAACATCCCCCAGCCCCCAGACTACTCCATGACCAAATATCAGAACCAAAGCACGGTTAGGACTGTGCCCCTCCTTCATGGATCTTCCATTTCAACAGGAAAAAAGCCTCAGTTTAAGCAAAACACCTGGAATGTGGGGCTGGAACAGTCCTTCCTCTTTGCAGCCCCCCCCCCAAGGAGCCCAGGGCCGTGTTCTTGGGGGGTCGTTTCAGGGATCACAGGAAGTCCAGTCTCCAAATGTGCAGAGGGGTCTGGCTGTAGGTCCTGGGGGCTTCTGTCTTTCTAGTGTCAGGAGCTGGATGGAGCCCGAGAGATGAAGCGTTCTAGTCAGTGGGTCTTCGTCGTGGGTGGGAATCTGACGAAGCTTCCTCCGCCTCTGGAGAGACGCAGCCATGGTCACACGGAGGGTCCACCGAAGCCAGGGGTGTGGCATGAGTTGGGCGCACCTTCAGGGCAAGGATCCGAGGCCCATTTGTTTTAGGAACGGTGACGCTGAGCCCAGAGAGGTTTAGGATGGGCTCAAATTAACTCGGTGTGTCTCAGGCCTCCTTTTCTAGAAAAAGTGTGACCTTCACTTTATGTCAGAACTTTTACTATGTAGCTTGAATCGTACAATCTCCCATTTCAACCATGAAAGCAAACTGAAATCCCTAAACCATGATTTGGCGGTGGTGGTATTATTATTATTTTATATCTTCCTTATGAGCTATTTTTATTGTGGTAAAATATACATGAAATTGACCATTTTTAACCATTTTTAAGTGTACAGTTAGTGGCACTAAGTATATTCAAATTATTGTGCAACCACTACCACCATCTGTCTCCAGGGCTTTTCATCTTGCAAAACTGATTCTCTGTCCACATTAAACACTGACTCCACATTCCCCCGCCCCCCAGCCCCTGCAGCCACCATCCCACTTCCTGTCTCTGTGAATTTGACTGTTCTTGGGACCTCAGATAAGTGGAATTATTATTATTATTTAAAAAATAAGAAATGGGCATTTGACTAGGTTATTATAAAAATACTTGAGATTCTGAGCTTCCTGTTTCCATTTTGCTAGCTGGAACTGATGATTTATTTGGGACCCAGCCTGTGCCATAGTCAGCATCGTCCCTGCAGTAGGGCAGTGTGCAGGTGGGGCCTGGGACCAACGCCGGGCCTGCTGACTATCATGGACCATGCACAGAGGCAGGTACTGTTTGTGCAGGAGGAATAGCTCAGAAGGGTCCTAGAGTGGAGTAGATCTCCCCCCACCGCCCCCAGCCCCCAGATAACAGCAGAGGGGCTGGCCTCCACACAGGCTCGGTCTTTGCTTAGGGGGGTTAGTGAAACAGGAACTAGACCCCAAAGCAGAGGCTTTGTCTTCCAGCTACAGGACCACTCCAGGCAGGACAGGGAGGGTGAGGGTGGAAAGAGGGGAGGAAGCTTGGGAGCAGGCCTTGTTATAGGATGGGACCTCTGTGGGGTGGTGGTGACTTAGGACTCAGTGAGCCCAGGATCTGGCCTACACCACCAAGCCCCAATTTGGGTTCAGAACCTCACGACTTGGGCAACAATGTCAGAGCCTGGAGCTCAGCCCCCGGGAGAATCAGCACACTCCAGCATTCACCCTAGGTTTGCGGCAGGGCTAGAAGAACTTCATTACCTCCTAAGGACAGGCTTGGCCCAGATGGCCCAATGTTCCCTTCAGCTTGACAAAGCTTTAGATGGGCTTCCTCCCGACTCAAGGCCATTGACCTCCCTTTTCTTGGAGCATTTACTTTAGAAAACTTGTAATTACAAATTCCTTCTCTGTCCCTTTGAGATGTAAATCTTTTAGGAGCCTGTTGCTAGTTTTACCACCAGTGATGTAAAACTGGGGAGGGGGCATCTCTTTGAAATGTGATCATCACAGAGGGTAGGAGGGTAGCACCCCTATCTTCCAGTCTCTGTGGGAGGGTTGCAGCCTAACTTCAATAAAAAGCTGATTAGCAAACACAGATGGCCCGTCACAGGGGCAACCTCCCACTGACACCCTCCAGTGCTTTTCTACTAGTTCATCCCAGAGCTTAAAAACCCTCCCACTTTTTGTTTCAGCAGAGTTAGTTCAATCTCTCTCCTCTGTTGTAGTCTTGAATAAAGTCATTGCCTTTTTAAATGCTATCCTGTCGATTTTTCTTTGTTCAGATGTGGGCAAGGCTGAGAACTGCACAGGATCTAGTTGTGATGACCCAGGTAAGGCAGAGACAGGGAAACGAGGCAAGGGCTGGTGGACCCAAGAGAGGAAGGTTCCACAAATGAATGATGAAGGTGGTTGTGTCACACCAGGAGTGCTGTACTACGTGCACCATTTTGCAAGCAATTTAATGAGATTGCTTTTAACGTGACTTGATTTTAATTTGTAGGACAAAATTGAACACATGATTGATTCACAAGGCACTGTAAAGTGTTTGGTAAAAATGTATGCTAAGTCTTTAAGGTTAGAGTTGCTTTGATGCTGGGAGTTTCTGTTGACCTATCTTCAGTGCTATAAGACATTGGATTTTTCTTTTAACCAGCAGTTGCAGACTGGCATTGGTTTGCTAACACGTTGTGTTTCTGGGATGTACAGAGTTCTAACAATGCTTGTTTTTATCTGAATAGTTTCAAATGGAGCAGGTGCTCCAAAGATGACCTTGGTCCTTACCAGCCTACTGCCTCTTCCCTGGCTCCTAGAGGCATGAGAGTTGGGCACCCCCATCACATGTTCCCTCCTAGCTAACTGGAGTTGCACTAGTGGTTTTTTTTCATTGCTCCGTCCCTGACTCATGGCCCCCTCCTTCCTTTTAAGAATGCCCTTCAGTCTCATACTACTTCTTTTCTTAATATCGAGGCTGTCTGTGTACAGGGATAGTTTTATAGGCATCTCACTTCAGGCTCTGAAACAAATATAAAAGCTAAAGAGACCTCCCCCATCCTCCCCTATCCCTAAAGCACATATTGTAATAGGAAATACCATGGGGAAAAAAACGCAGGAGCAAACCGCAGCTGCTGGGATCTCCTTTCTCTCGTGTCATTGACTTCTTATTAGAAAGACCTGCTTTTGGTTACAAGGTTGGTGATTCTGTCATGCAACAGTGTGAATGGGATATAAGGAGATATTTTGAATTTTATCTCCTAATACAACCCTATCAAATCCTATTTCCACAACAGGAAATGAAGGCTTGAAGGCAAGGATGCCTGGAAACAACGCCTATTTAAAATTGCTTAGTAGGAATGGCAGTTGTCCTCCTAACCCATTTTCAGAGAGGTCCTGTCACTCTTGACTGAAGAGACTGCCAGCCTGTCAATCTTGGTGGGTTATTTATTTTGCTGTTAGCCCTCATGCTGCCAAACAATGTTTGCCAGACGTGGGGGAAATGGTCATCATTTTCTCTCCCCTGGGTCTGAGTTACTGAATCTATTCCATCTACAGATGGTCACTGCAAGGCCAGGGAGGTGCTTTTGCTTTATGCACTTGGCACCCTGCCCCAGTCTTCCTGGCAGCCGACCTCTGCTTGCCCCTGTTTCTGGCTTTGTTGCTCCCATTCAGCTCTGACAGCTTCTAATAACCTCAGCACATTATGTGACCACATAGGACCGAGTGGCTTCCACCGTTGGATTTCAAACTCAGACAATTTAACCTGTGTTTCCTCATGGTGAGCAGTGATAACTACTCACGAGATGAATAGTTGGCTGAGTTGGCAAACTGTGCTCAGCACCAGGCCTGGTCTTACCCGCACCATGGCCAGCTGGGCTAACTCTCGGTCTGGTTGGTTCACAATTTTACCTTTAGCCTTTTGTGCTGCTGGTTTAGTGGGGCAGAGCTGTGCATTTTCTAAGAGAAGCAGGATAATATAACTAGCAAAACGTGAAGATGTATATAGAGGAATTAAGCACCTGCTATTATTCAGACTCGGGAAAGTCTAAGCAAACCACATAGGTTGTTGCTTTGAGCACCCAGGGTCCTAATTTCTGGTTTTCTCTCATTTTCCAGAAGAAGAGACTGGGGACTCAGAAATGTGGCCTAAATGACACGACATTTCCATCCCTGGAGCTTTCTGGCCGCTCCATATGGTAATTCTAACGTTACTCCGCTCCCCTCCCCTTCATCTGAGCCAGAACCACGGAGCTCAAAGTTTTAGTATTTTGGTGGTTGTGGTTGACATCAAACATTGGTAGAAAGTGTAAAAACAGTCTCCTGCACTTTCCTTACTTCCATGACCAATGATATATTGCTTTGTGTGGAAGGTCTTTAGACCTAAATCCAGTCCTGGAGGAAGCATGAGGGGTCTCCCGGCATTGCTTTGATGCTGTGAGCATGGATGTTACAAGAAAAAGGATCAGTTTTTTTTTTCTTCCCTAAACTTCAGTAATTTTATTTTATTCAGAATCTTGACCAAACAGGATTTCCACTTATCCAAAAAATACTGAGATTTTTCTGATAGGTTCCACTATTCAGAAGCAACATATGTAAGCTTTATATCTTGTCATTAATAGACAACTAAAAACACAGTATGATATTAATTTAAAAAATATATATGATTAGAAAAAGATTAGAAAGAAATGTATAAAAACCTAAGTGGTGATTATCTCTCCAGGTAATTAACATCAAAATAATACTTTTCTCTGTTTTTAATTTTCTTTACAATAACCATGATTGCTATAATACTCAGATAAAAACATTAAGCTCAAAAGTTATACGGGGGTTAAAAATATTTTTTCCAATTCTACTTTACTTTCTTTTCTCTTGTTCTGTACTTATTTTTATAACTAACTTATTTTTAGTAAATTTACAGAGTCGTGCGACCATCACTATTATCTAATTTTAGAACATTGCCATCACCTCCAAGAGAGATCTTGGCCCCATCTGTACTAACTTTCCATGCCCACTCTCAGCCTCTGGCAACCACAAATCAACTTTCTGTCTCTATAGATTTGCCTATTCTGGACATTTCATATAAATGGAATCATACAATAGGAAGGCTTTTTGGGTCTGGATCCTTTCACTTAGCAAAATGTTTTTGAGGCTTGTACTTGTTGTAGCAGGTATTAGTGCTTTATTCCTGTATATGGCTAAATAATAATCCGTTGTATGAATAGACAATGTTTTGTTTATCCATTCACTTGTTGATGGACATTTGGGTTGTTTCTACTTTTTGTCGGCTGTGAATAATGCTACTATCAACATCTGCATGTGAAGGACCAGATTTGTACACGCTACAATATCTCTAGACTGGTGAGGTAAGGCTACAAACGCATCTCCAAAGAGAACCTCTTTAGAAGAAGAGGATCCTTGGTGTTGCACAGTTGGATGGGCTGGTTTCATATGCCCAGAATGTTGGGTTCTCAACAAGAGCTTTCAGAAGTTAGCTCTGAGAAGTCCTGGAATTTAGTATATTTTTCTAGTCACTGGTGCCGAATCTTCCCAGAGCTGGGCCTGGAGGCATGCAGCACGTGTCTTATCTTGGGAATCATGAGTAAATGTGGTTTTATATGGGGAATATTGTGCAAAGTGAGGTTGTCTGTGTGAAGAATAAAATGTAGGAAGAGAGAAAGAGAACAAGAAAAACAGGAAGCCCATTTTTGAGCTTCATGGAGTCTGAACCTCAGGATTTTTCTCAGTCCTGGGATATAATCAGTGCTCAGTAGATGTCTGAATTAATTTATGTTGAAAAAACCAAAGATACACAGCTCTTTACTCCCATACATACAATCATATATGTTTCTATTTCTATAGGTTTGCTTCTATTTTGAGAGTGGTGACTATGTCTAAATTCAAGTCCTTCTTTATCTAACCCAGGGCAGAAAAAAGTGTGTGGTGGGGCAGGGTCTGTGGAAGTGGGACTTGGAACAGGGAGTCCACACGAGGGACAGGGAGAGAGACTGCAGCTGGTGTCTCAAGGAAGCTTGAGGCCCAAATTCTGGGAAGATAATCAGGGAGATGGGCCGATTTAAGAGGAGCCAAGGTCAGCTGTGGGCTGCTGAGCAAATGCTGAGCATGGCAGCGAGGCTGTGAGGTTCGTTTGTAGGGACAGGACGCATGGATGGGAGCATCTACTGCTCTCCATTCCCTCTAGGATTATTCTGTGCATCTGCCGAACCTTCAATAAGCCGCTGTGAGCAAATAAATGCCAGATCCTCTGAACAGGGCTCTAAACTTACCTTCACCTTGGCTTTAAAGGTGAGAGTAAACCAGGCTTCTTCTCTTCAAAGTTTTCCTTTGTATTATTTTGTTTATCCCTCATGTTCTATTTAGTATGGCTTTTCAGCACCAGTATTTTACAAATCATTTTTAGCATGTGCCATGTAAGCTGAGAATCTCATTGTTTTTTAATTCATAAGCATTTTTATTGCTTTGTTAATAGCTTGCCAATTTCATTTTAGAAAGTATATATATTGAAAAAATTTAATAGTAAACCAACAAAAAGAAACCTGGTAGAAAATAAGTTTGCAAAATATAATGCCAGGTTTTCATGTGTAGTACCTGATGCAGAACTGAAGAAATTATCTACATAATTTGGACTTAAAAATTCTTTTAGAAGAGACAATAATCTGAAACTTAACTTTCTTTAAAAAAAATTTCAACTTTATGGCTTTTTGTTTCTATTTTACTGACTTTAGAGGAAAGAAGATGATCGGGGGGAATTGACTTGGAGGCCACGTTTAAACATGATGATTTCATTTTATATATTCAGTCAATAATCACTTACTGGGACTCTACCCTTTGCTGGCTGGAAACGTGCTGAAATCAACGGTACAGGTGCCTGCTCTTGAAACGCTGAGGGCATGGCAGGAACAGATGTGTAAACAGATGCAGGATGGGTTACAAGTGCAGGAAGAGAGGCAATAGTAAAATGCTTGTGGCTTGGAATAATTAACTGCCTGGGGATAGATCAGAAGGCTTCATGAAGAGATGGTGTTTGAATGTGCTAGAAATGGGAAGACTTTGTGGCGAGGAGGAAGGCTGCTCTAGGGGGAGGAAGTGGTATGGCCATTGTGTGAGGAGTTCAAAGACTTAAGCAGGAGAAGTCTTTGATAAACATGTGGAGGCAGGGGAAGGGATGGACTCCATCCAGGAGAGAGGGCAAAGGAAGACCAGCTGGGAGGCCAGTCCTGCAATGGGGACCACACGGAGGGCCCCAGGGAAGCCCTGCAGGACGCGAGGGCAGGGGCTGCCTCAGGAGGTGGGGTGGACAGGAGGGGTCGGGTTTGTAGGGGCTCAGGGATGAGGGGTTCTGGCCTGGGCACCGGGTAGCTGGCGATGCCGTTACTGAGCTGGGGACTGGGGAACACAGAAGAGGCCCAGCTAAGAGACGCCGGGGCAGGATGACTTGAGCTTGTAGAGAAGGCCTTTGAGACAGTATTTTAATGCCAGAATCTGTTTCTTTTGCATAAAAATGAATGAAAATGTTATGTTTAAGACAGTTGATTTGTCTGGTCAATGTGGAAATGTCCTGTCAGGCTTAAACCCACTGGTCCAGCCAGAGGCAAGCTCCCTGAATTGATGCTGGTGTCTGAAGAAGCCTTTTCTGGCGAATTTTCTGGTTAGCACCCTACTCTGAGTGGAGAGCTCTGTGGCCTGTCCTTTCCCTAGAAAAATGCTCAGATCACCACCAGGGTGATCATTAGATGGCATTTCATAGTCTGCCTCAGATACTCATGATTTTGTAACTCAGTTCAACTCAGTTCATTTGAATATTTCTTAGGTGCTTACAAGGTACCAGGGATTTTATATTTAAGATTTCTAGTCCTTATAACAACCCAGATGGCAGGTGGCATTATCCTCCTCTGCAGGTGGGGAAACTGAGGCTGAGAGAGGGCAAGTCTCAAGCTTATAGTCAGTCGAGCAACTAAGATGGGGAGCTGGGCTCATTCCGAGGTGTGGAAGGGCACCGGCCCCTCTCCAGGCCCCAGTATGCTGCCTCTGGGGGCTCTGATTGCAACCTCTCTACCGCCAGACGGCCAGAGTTCTTTCATTGGGCCATTTTGTCAGTGACAAAATTGTAGCTAGTATCTTCAACATGATTGATATTTTACTGGTACTTGAAATAACGAGGAATGATGGCTGGGCCTTCAATTTATTTTTCTTCCTCAATTAACAGAACGGCTGAGATGAGGGGTGTTAAACTGGCTTAATTGGGTTGCCACCATAACTAATGGCTGGATTTAATCCAAACTAGCATCTTTTAAGTAGAATCCATCTAAATAACCTTACTACATCCCCCGTGCAGTCCAGAGCTTGGTTGATCTATGAAAAGAGAAGGGACCACAGACCGGGGTGTCTTTTTGAAGTTCAGTTCGGATCTCCTCCTGTCCCCAGTTTGGGGGCTGCAAATTCTGTGGTTCAGTAGCCATTGCACTATGGGGCTGAATAACATTTTTTTTCTTTTAATCAATCTAAATGTACTTTGAACAACATTTCAATTTTGAATCAGCTGGCATTATCAGAACATCTATCACAGAGGGGACTGAGGGAGAAGGCAGGCTGGGACGTGATGTATCTTAGCCTGTGAAAAATCATTATCTTAGTCTATTCCATTTTAATTTTACAGCTGTTGTGCTTGGTTCTAGATCTGTGTGTCTTCTTGGTAACCCATGTCACATTTTTCACTGACAGACTCAAATATACTTCATACAAGTTGCTAAGTCATGAAAACATGCTGCTGAATTTAGTGGTAATTTGGCTTGTTTTTAAGCTATCACTCCTCTGCTCTTCTTTTCTTTTTTATCCTTTTTTCCCCTTTCCTTAGTCCCCGAAGAATCCCCTATTCTTTTAAATGAAAATAGATGGGGAACATGACACTTTTGATAATCATATAAAAACTTAATATGGACTCTAGAGAGGGTACGGGCTTCCTTGTTCAAACTATTTCATATGTGCTGAGCCTTAGAAAGAACTGACACGGATAAATTTTTTTTCCCTCTTTCTTTAAAGTCTCTGCAGAGCATGCGAGCACATTTGGGTTTACTGAAGTAAAATATTTGTCTTTGCTGTTTGGAGTCACCATTGAGATCTTCCCTGAGATCGTAAGAGCCCCATTGCACAATAAGCATGAAACAAGGAACCAACCCCATTCAATTTCCAAACAGAAGGCGGAATGAAAGACGCGGTTACAGGTGAGAAGGAGGCAGGCAGAGCAGCCTCACAGAAGTCTGAACACCTGGTGGGAGAACAGCCAGCTACACCTGTCCTGCCCGTGACCCACTGTCCCCAGTGGGATTCCAGAACTCTTATGAGAAATCGCTTGCGACAGTTTTCAGCCCACATAAGACAGTGAAACTAACATTTGACCTGTCTGGTGATGACCTGAGAAGGAGTGGTAATCACACTGGGATTTAGTCAATGCTAATTGCTCCTGCTTTGCCACATGGTCAGCACATCCCCAAAGGGACTTCATTTTATTGCAGTCCCGAATGTTCTCTCGACATCTTGGTTTTTTCCTTAAAAGACATTGTTATTATTTTTTCCTTTCTTAAGATAGGGCAGCAATTCTGTTTTCATTGAAGTCTTGAGTAAAAGCTTTCCTGTACTCTGAAGGCACTATCTTAACCTTTTCAAAAAATCTGGACTGTGTAAGGCAAATGGTGATATTTATCTCTACGGATAAAATGCTTGCCAACATTAAAGGTCATACCTTATTAATCTATATGATTAAAGGCTTTACTTATCAAATCATTTAGCCATACAGCCAGTTCTGATTTAGCAAAACAAAAGCATTTCAGTTATGTTGAAACAATGTTGTTAGGTAATTTGTAGCTCCTTAAAATTGATAACAGTTTAAGAAAAGTACCTTGAGTATTCTCTTGGTTACAAAGTGTCTTTTCCTTCCCAAATCTCCTATAACCTAGGCATTGTCAGTAATATTATGAAGCATGATTCTAGAATTTATCCAGACTACCTTTGGGGCCCCAAGCAGGTAAGTCCAAAGGGCTCTTTATTTCTCTTGACCTCAGGTCAGGTTTCCAGCCCTGGCCTGTCTGTTACATCACTCCATTCTAATCTCATGGTTTCTATCTTCTAAGAGGCACTTAAAAAAATGCGCTTTTGGTACTGTCTTATAATTGTTCTGAACTGAGTAAGTAGAGCTGTGTGTAGCAAGTTATGATGGTGCCACTTCTGCCCTTTGCAAAGTATTATAGGGACTGCAGAGTGCATGCTCTGCTCTGCTCCCTCTGCAGAACTCAGATCACTCACCTTTCCTGGCAGAACTGGCCCATCAGCAGACCAGGATTGTCCTTCCTTGGAATAATAAGATGGAGAGAATCTGTCTAGGGGGTAAGAGAATCTGTCTACATGAATGGGTAGAGCTCTCCAGCACACTAGGTACATACTCTCTCTGTAGCCATGCATTTTGTGTTAATTTCTTATTGAAACATAGAAGTGTTCATGTATCATAAAATACAGCTTGATGAATTTTCATAATCTGATTACACTCAGGTAGTCTAGTACTACCAGATCAAGAAATCTATCTGGAAAGTAATCTGACAGCTAGGATTAGTTTCACTTGAGTTTGATCTTTATATAAATGGAATCATTCAGTATGTGATCTTTTGTTTCAGCTTTCTTTTATTCAACATGTTTGTGAGATTCATCCATGTTGTTGTGACTAGTTGTAGATCATTCATTCTTGTTGTTGTATAGACTCCATTGTGTGAATGCACCACAACTTATTATTCTACTTTTGCTGGGCCTTTGGATGATTTCCAGTTTTGTGTTCTTATGCATAGTGCTGTTATTAACATTCTGGCACTTGTGTTTTATTTCTGTTGGATATATAATACCTAGTTGTGTAATTCCTGGATCATAGGGTATATATATATGTTCAGCTTTAGTTGATACTTTGTTTCCAAAGTGATTGTGGCAATTTATACTTCTACCACCTTTGTATGACAGTTCCAATTATTTTACATCCTTGCCAGCACTTGGCATTTTCTATCTTTTCATTTCAGCCATTTTGTAGGTGTGTTGCTGTATTGCATTTAATTGTTATTTCCTTGATTAACTTGTATTTTAATTTATATTTGTATAATTTAATTTATATATCCTTGTTTAATTAAGTGAGCATCTTTTCATATGTTTATTGGCATTTGTACATATTCTTTCACGAAATACCTGTTAAGTCCTTTACCCATTCTTCTTTGGGTTGTGTCTTTTGCTTACAAATTGTAGAATTGTATGATTTCTTTGTGTTATAAATATCTTCTATTCTGTGGGTTACCTTTTCATTTTCTTTTCTTTTCTTTCTTTCTTTCTTTCTTTTTTTTTTTTTTTGAGACAGGGTCTCAGTCTGTTGCCCGGGCTAGAGTGCAGTGGCCTCATCGTAATTCACTGCAACCGCAAACTCCTGAGCTCAAGTGGTCCTACTGCTTCAGCCTCCTGTGTAGCTGGGACAACAGACACGTGCCACCACATCTGGCTAATTTTTTATGGAGACAGGGTCTTGCTACTGCCCAGGCTGGTCTTGAACTCCTAGTGTCAAGTGATCCTCTCTCCTTGGCCTCTCAAAGCGCTAGGATTACAGGCATGAGCCACCATGCCTGGCCCAGCCTTTTCACTTCCTTAATGGTGTCATTTGAGGAACTGAAACTCTTAATTTTACTATAATCTATCATTTGTTTTCCTTTTGTGTTTAGTATTTTTATGTCTTATTTTAAAAAATCTTTGCTTATACCAAGGACATGCATGTTCTCATATTTTTTCTCTAAAATATGTATTATTTTACCTTCCATTTTTGATCTGTACTATATTTAGAACTGATTATTGTATATGGTTTAAGAGAGAGATCAGGATACATTTTTTTGTATGTTTATCCAATTAGCCAGGCATTATTTATTGAAAAGACCATGCTTTCTCATCTGCACTGCTGTGTTGTATTGTCCTTGTTATAATTTGGAACTGTGTGTGTGGATTTCTTTCTTTTCTTTTCTTTTGTTGTCATCAAGTAATCAGTGAGAGTGGATTTCTTTCTGAACTTTCTATTCTATTTCATTGGTCAGTTTTTTCCTATCTTTGTGTAAATACCACAGTTTTAATTACTATAGTATTCTAATACGTCTGGATATGTGTATGGCAGCATAAGTCCTACAACTTATTCTTCAAGATGATTGCCTTGGCTATTTTTAGCTCTTTGTATTTCCATATGAATTTTATAATCTGCATATCAATTTCTGCTCTGCCCCTCACCAAAAAAAAAAAAGTTTGAATTTTGCATGGTATTGCATTGAATTCCTTAGGTCAATTTGGAGAAAATTGTCATTTCAACAGCATTAAGTCTTCCAATCCATGAACATGGTATATATCTCTCTATTTATGTAGGCTTTAAAAAAATTCTCTTAGGCAGTCACTTGTAGTTTTCATTGTAGATGACTTGGACATCTTTCTTTACATTTCTGCCTTTCTGTTGGATGTTACTGATGCTATTGCAAATGTTATCTTTTTAAATTGTATTTTCTAATTGTTTCTGGCTGGGATATAGAAAACAACTAATTTTGTATACTGATCTTGTATATGATGACCTTTACTAAATTCACTAGTAGTTTCTCTGAAAATTCTTTTGGATTATTTTAGGTATACATGTATATTATTTGTGAATAAAGAGTTTTATTTCTTTTAATTCTCAAGCCTAGTATTTCTTTTTCTTGTCTTCTTGCTCCAGCTAGGACTGATCTCAGGAAAAATTTTTCAGTATTTCACCATCGAGCAAGATATTTTCTGTAGCAGCAGCTCCTTTTGTAAAGTTTTCATTAGATTAAGGAAGTTCACTAGTTGGCTAGAAGTTTTTTTTTTAATCGTGAATCAATGTGGATTATTTTCAAAAGCAGTTGTTGAGATGATATCATTTTTGTTGGGCTCATTAATATTTTGTTTAGGATTTTTAAAATTTATGCTCATGCGTGAGATTGGCCTATAATTTTAACTTCTTGTAAGATTTTTGTCAAGTTCTGGATAAAACCTGATCTCATAAAAAGAGTTGCTGAGTGTTTCTTCTATTTCTGGAAGAGTTTGTGCAAGATTGGTGTTTTTCTTTCTTAAATATTTAGAAACATGTAGTGAAGCCATCTGGGCCTATAGTTTTCTTTGTGGGAAGGTTTTCACAACAGATTTTTAAAAAAATAAATATTGGGCTATTCAAGATTTTCTATTTCTTTTTAGGTCACTTTTGAAAGGTCATAATTTTGGAGAAACTTGTCCATTACATACAAATTGTCAAATTTGTATGTACACAAATTATAAACAAATTGTTTATAATATCCTTTTTTTTTTTTTGATGTCTATAGTCATTTTCTCTTTTCTATTTCTGACATTGGTAATTTGTGTTTTTTTTCTCTTTTTGTCTCTTCATCAGTCTTGATATGTGTGTATCAGCTTTATTAAATCTTTTCAACAGTCAAGCTTTTGGATTTGTTGATTTTGTCTTTGTATGTTTATTTTTCTAGAATTTCCCTCTGAGCACTGGTATAGTGAATCCCATGAGTTTTGATATTTCGTATTTTCATTATTCTTTCCACAGTATTTTCTATTTAACATTCTTTTTGACTATGGATTATTTAGAAGTATATTGTTTTATGTTCAGGCTGTTGGGGTGTTTCTAGTTATATTTTGTTATTAATTTTTAGCTTAATTCCATTGTGATTGGAGGACATACTCTGAATAATTGCAGTTTAAAAAAAATTATCAGACTTTTTTTATACGGCCCTGCCTGTGAACGATTTTGGTAAACATGTTCCTTATGAACTTGAAAAGAATGAATTCAGTTGTTGAGTTCAGAGTTCTACATATGATGGTTGATCGAGTTTGTTAATTGTGTTGTTCAAATCTATGTCCTTTACTTCTTGTTGTTTTTTTTTCTCAGCTAATGTGAGAGATGTGTTAAAGTCTCCCAAAATGATTGTGGATTTGTCTACTGCTCTTTTAGGTTTTCTCTGCTCTGTATATTTTACACCTTTGCTGTTGGATGCATACAGATTTAGGACTGTGATATCTTCTCCTTTGATTGCTTCCTTTATCATTACAAAATGGCCCATTCATCTCTTGTCATGTTTCTTGCCTTAAAGTATATTTTTATGTTGTATTTGGGAGGGATAGTGTTATCAAGGTATATTTTTCTATGTTTTAATTTCATCCTTTTTTCTTCTTTCTATTTAAAGTTTGTCTATTTTATGTAGCATCTAGTTTGTTGATTTAAAAAAATAGTTTGATGATCTTATTTGGAATATTTAATCTGCTTAAATTTTGTACTTAATTATGGTATAATTAGGTTTATGTTTATTGTATTGCTTTGTTTTTCTATTTGGCCCATCTTTTAAATGCTCTTTTCCCCTCCTTTCTTGTCTTCTTTTGACTTAATCAACATTTTCTCCCTTCTATTAATTTGTTAGTTTTACATTCTTTTTCTATCCTTTTAGTGGTTACCCAGGGTTACAGTGTAGTTGCTTGACTTATTACAGTTTATTACAAAGCATTACTTTAACCACATCTCCGGTGCAACAGAACCTGTTTTAAGTATGTTTATTGCCTCCCACCTTTTGTGTTATTGTTGTCATGCATTTTAGTTCTATAAATATTTTTAGCTCCTCACATCATTACAATTATTGGCTTACCCACCTCAGGACATATTTACCTTTCTATTTTTATGTATGTTTCTTATATTTTCATGTCTCTCTAGGATCATTTTCCCTCTGCCTGAAATATTCTCTTTAGTAAAGGTATGAACCTGCTTGTGGCACAATTCTTCATTTTTTGTCCAAAAAATCTTTAATCCATCTTCATCTTGCAGGAAAAATTTGAAGCCTATAGAATTCTAGGTTGGCAGGTGTCTTTAAAGTGCTCAAAGAAATGTTATTCCATTGTCTTCTAAATTCCATCGTTTCTATTTACAGGTCAGCCGTATGTCATATTGTTGCTCCTTTGTAGGTAAATGTCTCTTATTCTCAGGCTGCTTTAACATTTTTTCTTTGGTTTTGGTTTTCATCAGTTTGCTTATGATGTCCTGAGGTGTGTTTTCCTTCAATTTATCCTGATTGTGGCTTTCTGAACTTTTTGAACTAATGGGTGAATGTCTGTCATCAGTTTTAGAAAATTTCTGGACATTATGTCTTTAAATATTTTTTTTCTGCTCCATTATCACTCTCCTCTCCTGTGACTCCAATTTCATGCCTGTCCCACTATCCTATTGTCTGATTTCTTCCCATTGTTTATTCCCTTTGTGTTTCACTTGGAGTGTTTTCTATAGATTCATATTCCAGGTCAAAAATCCTGTGTTCTGCTATCAAATCTACCTATTGAGTACTTAATATCAGATAATACATATTTCAGTTCTGAAATATCCATTTGATTCCTTCTTACAGAGTTCAAATCTCTGGTGTAATTCTCTCTGCTTTAATCTGTCTTTTATTCTATTTCCTTGAATGAAATAATCATGGTTATTTTAAAGTCTTTGTGTGCTAATTCAGGTTATCTGGATGCTCTGCAGTCTGATTTCTCTCTTGATCACCTCTTACATATTCTTGCTTCTTTATAGGTCTCGTAATGGCACGGTTTTGATTGACAACCTGGAGTATCTCAGCCCTAAAAGGCTCCAGGAGATCCACCCCTGCCCTTCAATGGTTACCATCCCAGCTCTGCAGCCATCCTATGTCCCACTCTCCAACCCCCTGTGCCTTCAAAATCTGGCAAATGTCTTAAATGAGAGAAGGGCTGTCTGTGAGGGGAGCTTGCTTCCTCTGGTAGGTCCCTGTTTCCTGTGAGATCCCAGGAGATTTCACTCTACCCTTGAAGAGGCATCTGTCCATGGGGGAAAAGCAACCATGTGTTTAAAGCCCCTTAAGTTTCCCGTTTGTCACACCCACGCCCCCTGAATCTCACAAGTGTTTCTGATTTCTTTCCCTCTGTCCTAATGGGCCAAGCCTGGCTCTCTCCCAGAATCAGAACATGACCCCAGAGGGGGGAGGGGGAAATGATTGGCTCTCTTATACTTTCTTTGGAATGATTCTTTCCTCTTTGGTATTTTAGTTTATCTAGGCTTCACGGCTTCTGTGGCTCTCTGATGCCTTTACAATGAAGATTTTTCTATCATCTGATTTTTGTAATTTATCTGGATTTTCCTAGTTCTACAGTGGGAATATTGGTTTACGCATCCTACCTGGAAGTTCCTGCAGCCATATATTTTATTGACATGTTTTTGCATAAATTCCTGAGTGACTCCTTGTTTGGAGCATATCAATTTATTTTGCTTTAGCTTTCCTAGAGTTATATGACAAAAATCCTTATTGTTTCATTCCATCAAATAAATTGAGTTTCTATGAAATTAATAAAAACAAATGCTCACTTTGGATAAAGTTGAGACATCACTTAGTACTATTAACTTTGATCTAATAGATGAGTGTTGTTTTTTTCCTGGTTAAACATAATACCTAGAGATAAGTTTGCAGTGAGTGACAAAAAGAAGCCTTTAAACAAAAGTTCCTCTGATCTATGAGGTCTTTTAAAAATTATGTTCTTTTTGCTCTGAGTCTTTTGGGCCTTGTTCAAGATTGTTATCCCTAACGATGGTTTTGTATATTAATGCCAACCTGGTTTCTATTTACCATACATCTTTAGGGACATTTCAGTCCTCTGGAAACATCTGTGACACCAGATTAAATTTCCTTGTCTGATATTAGTATTAACAGAGTTAGACAAGAAGTAGATCACAAGCTGTATTTTTCTTGGGTCATGGGAGGACCATTCTTGGCTTCACTCTTTCCTTTCTGGAAACCCCATGGGGGTGGGATTAACTAACACTCAGTGAACATTTAACGTGACTTTTGCTGCAGAGTCTAGAGGGCAGAGCACTTCATTATCATGTCTCATAACAGGGTTATAAGTAGGAATTACCTTCCTCATTTTGTAGCAGTAGTGACTGAAGCTTTTGCAGTCACACAGCCAGACAGCTCCTGTGGGTGTATGTATGCTGAATGTTGAGAAAACATAGGCGAGACTGAATTTCCTCAACAGGAACATTTGGTTGTAAGGTGTCACTGGGTCTTGACTACATTGTAAGTTTTCCCTCATAATCAAATAGCTACTAAGTGGCATGGTAGAACTTAAAACCAGGTTGCTGCTTCCAGGTAGAAATTTTAAAGAATGTTAAAGAAGCAAGAAACCAAAGGTAGGAAAATAATATCTTAATGATATGACTTTGAGAAAGTCATCTAAATTCTGTGTCTGTTTCTTAATGTATAAATCATGATCTAGTTCTCCTCAATATTTGTGGGCAAGATGAACACACAAAAAGTGTCATTTGATTGGTTATTGCATACCTGGAAAAAAGGCTCTCATTTTTGGCAAAAAGTAAGTATACTGCTTTTCTTGTTTTTTTTTTTTGATAATATTTTAATTGCATAAAATATTTCATAAGGCAATGACAACTATACTATGCTATATTTCAACCTTCTTTTGTGGCATTTTTAGGTGAGAAATTTTTCTACAAGTACAGATAGTTTTATGTAGAGCCCTGAAGTCATTACTTTAGCTGATCTATACTTGATATTTTTTATTTATACAGCATTTTAAACATTCCCTTAGCTTATTGTCATCTCCAGTTAATGTCCTTCGCACTCTGTCTAGGTCTCTTCCCTCTGGAAAGCTTTCTGTTCTGATGGCTCTCACCTCTTTTGCATGGGCAACTCCCTAAGAACATCTCCTCTCCTTATTCCACTCCTATATTGCCAGCTTCTCATGGGACATAATCTCAACCTCTAATCCCTCTAAAACAGGATGGGAACAATCCTCTGAAAGTAGCGCCCTGTTTCTGTGGGTGGAATAATCATTCCTGATTTCCTTGTCCCCTGTAGTCTGATCTCAACAGAGCAGAGAACAGTCATGGAGCTTTGCACTGTACTTGCTTTCTCCACTAGCATGTCAGTTCCATGAGGACGGGTTGTGTTTTGTTCACTGCTGTATAACCAGCATCTAAATTAGGGTCTGGCACATGGTTGTTGCATTATCAGCTTTTGAATGAACAGCAATTCTTTTGTGGTTATGAAGCTACTAGCTGAGTGTACCTGATGTCTTTCCATGGTAGCATATCATAATAGGATAAAAGTGATGGGAACAATTCAATTGTCAGGGTCAGTAATGTCCTCTGGGACTTTCTTTCAACTTGTATTAAGTCAAAGAACCCTTTGCAAATGAGAACACGACACCAAGACAAAGGACATCAGTGTGGCTTCCTAACCTTGGTGCCTGCCTGAGATGGGACACAGTGAGCTCACTGCTCTGACCCCTTCCTGGACATTACTAAGCTTTCCACAGAGACCTGAGGATTCCAGGACTTGGGGATATTACTGACTCAATGTGTGTGTGTTTACACATTTGCTTCCCTGCTCTCACACATTTTTATTCTTCTCAAGAACACCTCTGGGTGTATCAGAAGAAATTTAAAAATGTAAAAATATATTTGTAACTGAAAAGCATACCCTTGATGGTCTTTTTCAAATTACTCACCACTGTCAATTGCCAAGAAGAGGGCAGTGTACACACTGTTGTGGACGAACGGGGACTCACGGTCCAGCACAGCTGTGGTGTCCACAGTCCCATTAATGGGGTTAATATTCAGCCAGCCTGCTGGGTCCTTGTAAACAGAATACCTGAAAAGAATCCAAAACAATGTCAGATTGCATTCAAATTAGTTCAAGAAACATTTACTGAGTGCTGGGCACAAGCTCCTATTCTGGGTGCTGGATCATGCTTAACAAAAATCCAAAAACATCATTTCAGCTACAGTTGGTGATTCAGAAAGTAGTGGCTGGTCACCAACTCTGGGCCTGCTCTGTGCAAAACATTTTGCATGTGCACCTCCTTTGTTCCTCATGACAAGCCTGTGAGGAAGATGCTCTGCCAAGCTCTGCCTGGCTCTCGTAAAGGCAAAGCAGAGGTCACAACCCATCTCCTAGTCCAAACCAGTCTTGTTTCTTTTCTACCTTGGATGCATCTTGTCTGCAGAACAGGCAGGAGAAGCACCGTTGTGAAGGCATAAGCAGGCCCCTCGATGCTTGGAGGAGGAAGTCCTTCCCTCTGATCAAGGGTCACCCTGGGGACCTCACAGAGAATGCAGCATCTGAACCCAGACTGGAGCAATGGGTAGGATGTTGCCAGAGAATGAGAGGACAGACAAGTCAGGAGGAGAGGACAGTATGAGTCAACACATGGAGCAGAGACACTCATTAGGATGTAGATGCCATGAGGCAAGAACATTTATTTGTTCACTGCCATGACCCCAGGTCTTAGAACATCATTTAGCATGGATGTGACACTCAGTAGATATTTGCTGGATAAATGACTATTTAAGGACTAGGAAGTAGATGGTTGTGGTTGGAACATTGCTTCAAGGGAAACTGAAAGTAAATGAGTTTGGAGAAACTGGGCAGATAACAAGAGCATCTTCCTCACAGGATCAGACCAGATCGTAAAGAGCCTGAACTACTATTGTAAGGGGTTTGGACTTTGGATAATGGGAAAACATCAAAAATTTAAAAACATTATGTCTTTATTTGAGGTTGTTGTAAAAGTAATACACACTTATTTAAGAGGTTTAAACAATATAGAGACGTATATAGTAAAAATGACAGGTTATCTATCAGGGAGACTCAAACTGAGCATGACTCGGATTTCTTTGAACTGGATGGCCTGGGTAACGTGCCGCTTCTAGACCTAAGCCAGAGGGATGCTTGTTAGTGTTCTGCCGTTCCCCACCAATCTGAAATATATCCCCCTGAGGACATACGACAACTGACAGCTCATCAGTCTGGTAAAGATGCATGAAGTTGACTGCCTCTGCCTTGTATGGCCTGCTTTGGTTCTGACGATGTTTAAAAGCAGATTTAACCAATGCATGGCAAATCTCCAAATGAAGATCTTGGAGCAAATTGCCACCCTAGTCTTCATAGTGGGAAAGATATCCATGTCCTAATCCTGCAACCTGTGAATGTTACCTTATATGGCAAAGACTTTGTAGATCTGATTAAGTCAAGGATCTTGAGATGGGGAGGTTATTTTGGATTATCTGGGGTCGGAAGCTGCTAAACGCAATCACGGGTGTCCTTGTAAAAGGGAGGCAGAAGGAGATTTGAGACACACGGAAAAGGAGAAGACCATGTGTCCACACAGGCAGAGATTGAAGGGGTGCGATCACAAACCAAGGAATGCTGCAGCCACCAGAAACTGGAAAAGGCAAGAAAAAGCTCCTCCAGAGGTTTCAGAGGGACTGTGGCCCTGCTGACACCTTGATCTTGACCTAGTGAGATTGATTTTGGACTTCTGGCCTCCAGAACCATGGGAGAATAAGTTTCTAGTCACCAAGTTTGCAGAATTTGTTATAGTGACACTACCAAATCATCACAGTAGGTATAATATCCCCGCTTACAGATGAGGAAACTGAGGCACAAACCACACAACTACTCAAGTTGTAGAATCAGGATGTGGGCCCAGGTGGTTTGACCCCAGAGCCTCTGTTCCGAACCCTTGTGCAAAGCTGCTTCCCAGCTCACTTATTTGCGCACGGTGGGTGGTTAGAAGATGCCCCCCTGTTTGTTTTTTTTTGAAGTATCTTATTTTGAAGAAGATACTGAATTTTGAGAAAACATCGCCTCTGAAAATAGAATTAGGATGAATCCAAGTGTGGTGGGTGGGATTACTCCTGTGTAGGCGAAGCCAAGGGGGCTGTCCACAAACGTGTGGCCCCAGAGAGGCGGAACTGCCCAGGTTCCTCGACCATGGCTGGGAGCTTATCTTGGGGGCTGCAATGTGATTGTTACCTGGGGAAGCTGTGGTCATGGAAGGGAGGGATGATCAACTTGGGTCACTGAGAAGGGCAGCCAGGGAATAAGAAACTGCTGGCTGTTGAAGGGAATGGGCGTCTATGCAGCTGCCACGAGTGCCCCGGGACAGACAGTGCTTCATCCGTGGCCCTAACCTGATCACCAGCCGAAGACCTCTGCTTGCTCCAGCCTCTCCTGGAGCCTCAGCGTCAATGCTCTGGAGGTTTTTGGGCTTCCCGCAGGCACTGACAGATCCTCTGACGCAGCACCTTTGTAATTTTAACTCACAGAGAGGCACTCTGGTTTTGTATTAATCCCTTTTGCACGGGGGTCATGTGAATTGACCCGATAACCAAATCGGGTTGTTGTCCTGCAAAGTAGATGTGCCAGACCCCACAACTGTAGAAGGGACACCAGGGAGAGACTCCGGCTGGCACTTCCTAGAAGGCGTCTGGTCTTGTCTTTCTTGTCACAGCCTCAGGGGCGCAGCACCCACTCAATAGTGACAGCAGCAGTGTCCAGCCCTACGCTGAGTGTCCGCATGTGTCAGGCACCAGGGTGCCAAGAGCTTCTGGGCTCTGCTCTTGCAGCCCTCACACCAACCCTGTGAGGTCGATATTATTCTTCCCTTGAGATAAGTAACTTTTCCAAGGGCGACGGCTCGCACGGGCGATGCTGGGACTTGGAGCCTGGCTGGCGGGTGCCCAGCCCTGCTCTCACCCTCTGCGCTGCCCAGCCGTACCATCATCAGCGTAATGTGGGCACTAAGAGTGTGGACTTGGGGGTGAAAAAGACCTGGGTTCTAGCTGTGCGACCTCCTCTGGGAGTTGGGGACTGTCCCAGTGATGCCGTGGGGTGGCTGTGAGGACCGACTGAAGCTGGCCTGAAGGGCTGGGCTCGGTGCGGGCGCCCTCAGGTGGTGCGGCTATCAGTCGGGCTGTGCGTGCGTTGGTTCCCTGGGGTCAGGGCCTCGAGTGTCCTCTTCTTACACGATCCGCACCGTCCCCCGGAATGCTTTGGAAACATCCGACTCAGCAGAGCCCTGCGGGACAGCGTGCTGAGGCTGCGATGGTGATGGGGACAGATGGAGCGAAAGAATGAGGCTAGTGTGGGGCTTCCCACACGATTATCATTTCACTATTTTGTGAAAACAGAAGCGACGTATTACTCATGAGAGTGAACTGCTTTGGAAGCACCAGTCTTTCATTTCAACAGTAGTTTCTGCCTCCACCTGGCAAACTCCTGCTATTTTTCAAGACCCCACTCACGTCTCCTGTCGTTCCCTCCGTGTGACTCCCCAGCAGAAGTAACCCCCCTCCCCCAGGGCCTTGCTGGGCACACGCACAGATTCAAATGCCCGTTAGAGCACAGTATGGGCCCTTCCAGGTCTGCCACCCTCACCAAACTCTAAGCTCCTTGGTGTCAGGATGATTCCTGAGTTATATTCAGTAAAATGCAAGTAAGAATGAGTCCTTGTGCCCAGCTCTGTGCTAAACACTTTATGGGCATCACCACATTTATTTTTGTGATTCACAACAACCTGATGAAGCAGGTATAATCCCTGTTTTAAAGATGAGGTAACTAAGAATCAGAGAGGCTTAGCAACTTGCCAAAAGCAACACAGCTAGGAAGTGGCAGGCCTGGAATTTAACATGGGTGTGCCGGATTCCAGAGGCTGGGCTTTAACCAGGTCTGTTTCTCATACCTAAGACCAGGTGTTGTCCACTCTGCCTTCCCAGGGCTGAGTAAAGTGTCTGGACACAATGGGTGCCTGGTAAATGTTTACTGCATCTTTTTTCTCTCAATTGGAACAGTCGCGGAATTGGAAAATGCAAGGAAAGGTAACTCATCTTTTCAGGTAACGAGCTCACAGTTGATCCAGAAGTATTTTGTGGTAGTTCAACATATTTGAAACAATGGCAGTTTTAAATGGATCATATTTTATTCCCTGATTACTCAACTCCATTTAGAATATAAATAAAAATGGAGTTAAATAACCTAGCTTTTTCACATTGGCATACAAGCATTGATCTTTGTCCCTGTGTCATTTGTTTTGGTCTTATGCTGCTATAATTTTGCCGTACAACTAACATGTTTGCTTGTTCTCTTGTACAAGGAGTAAAACGCATGGAGACATCACCTGGGACACAAGCCTGTAAAACCAGTACCCGGAGCTGAGGTCTGTGTGCATCGCGTTTCCAGTGAAAGCCAGGGCGCGGGCGGTTTACAGGATAGCATTACACTTTTTTTTCCTCCTTAAAAAATGATCAGTTATCCATAGCTGTGCTATTTAATTGTGTTTTCACAGGAGCCTTTAATTCTGCTTCCCTCTATTTGTTTATTTATTTTATTATCTGGTGCCTCTTCCCTTGGGAGACCTGGTGGAGGTTTGCCTGTGCCACACGGCCCCTCGAGGTCCAGCTTGCTGCCCCTGCTCAGAATCACACCTGTGGGACAGAGAAGGATGAGGGACACTCACTCATTCGCTGAGCACTCCCAAGCTCCCAGCACTGGTTTACACTCTGCCCCTGTAATGCAAACTAAGGGTGGGGTGGGAGGCACTGAGTGGATGGGGGCCATCCTCCCTGTCCCAAGGGAGGACAGCTCAACACCACCCACCTGCCTGCTCCTACACTTCCTGCCTTTTGAACGCTTTTGTCAAATCAGCCTTTTTGACCGACTGGCCAGGCACACTATGTAAATTTCTGACATTTTCAAAGCTGTCTTTTTAATAAACCTTTCAGTGTAAAAATACCAGTGTGCAAGATGTTTTCTACGCTTCTAGGCCTGAAAAATGCATATGCCTTATTAAATTGGAATTTCCGGGCAATTTATCTGTAATGTGAACTTTGCTTGTTACAGGGGAAAAAAAAATCAAATTAAAAACAGAGCTCATTTCAGTCTGTAATGTAGCTTCCCCCCCCCCCCCCCGTGGGAGTGCAGGGTGCAAGGAAGGGCCGGGTGCGACCTGGAGTGGGAGCGGGGGAAGGGTGCTGCACCTCTCGGGGGCCCTGGTTTGGTGGGCACATGGAGGAAGAAGGTCGACAAGTGTTCGGCAGGGCTATCTTGTGGTCCTGCGGAGGGTGCAGTGGGACCCAGTGCCTGGTATGGTGGCCAAGCAGAATACGAGTTGCACGACCTTCCTTTTTAGCACTTAAAATATAGGTCATGCAGGACCATTATGAGTTAGTGCCAAATAATGATATAGACGCCTTAGAATGGCACGATTTAATATATATACATAAGATCCATTATTATCTAATGTCGTGCTAAATGATATGAAATATAATAGCAAGGAACTGCGCCTTTTATTTCAACCATTATCTTTTCATACACATAGTCAAAACAGGTTGTCTTCTTCGCATCTTAAAGAACGATTGTTCTGTTAAAATTTGCTCAGCAAAACGAGGCAAGAAAGTTGCCACTTGCCTACCCAGATGAATATTTTTGTATCAATTGCAAACTAAAGTCAAAGAACTGCCTAAGACAAAGGCACAGCCTTCACAGATGATATTTTGGAATATACAAAAGAATAAATAATATAAGCAAATAAATAAGAAAAGGATTACCATCGGGAGAATAAATTGAAAAATTCAAAGCATAGCACCATGAACAGAAGAATTCACAAAAGGGAAATAAAGAAGCTCACCCATAATGAAATAAAGGATGTCACTCGTTATAAGAAGAATTTCAATTAACTGTGCTAAGATACCATTTTCAAATACAAGTTAACAAAACCCCAAAATTTTGCTACCAATTGCAAAACCCCAAATGTGGGAAAGCACTCTGTGTAGTTACCTTGGCTGCTGAACAATGACCCAACTTGGTGACTGTAAACAAACCAAATTGTTCTCTTACATGTAAGGTCAAATGACTTCTGTAGGGTCTAGGGCTCACGGCTAAAATCAAGGTGTCAGCAGGACTGTGCTCCTTCTGGAGCTTTAGGGGAGAGTGTTTCCTTGTCTTTTCCCCACATTCCTTGGTTTATGCCATCGCCTCCCTCCTCAGAGCCAGCAATGGTGGGTTGAAGGCTTTTCATGTGATCACAGCTGGAAAGTGTTCTCTGCTATTAAGGACTCATGTGATTAGATTGTGCCCACCTAGATAATCCAGGATAATCTCCCCATCTCAAGGTCCTTCACCTTAATCACATCAGCAAAGTCCCTTCTGCCATGTAAGGAACACGGCCACAGGTTGCAGGGATTAGGACATGGACATCTTTGGGGATCATTATTTTGCCAATGATGGGGAGCACAAACTGGTCAATATCCATGGAGAGAAATGACATTCTCCGTCAAGATTATAAATGCATTTAACCCTCGACCCAACAATCTCAAGTCCTGAGCTTTATCCAACAAATATAACTACTTATATATGAAATAACACATACACAAGGTTGTTAGTTAAAGTACTGTTTGTAATAGCAAAAGACTGGAAACAACCTAAGTGTTGTTTCCAACTGGGGGAGTGGGTGAATGCGTTATAGTTTTATACACCCACTCAGCAAACAGTAGGGAGCTGTAAGAATGAAGACGCTCTTGAACAGAATGGAAATATTTCCAAGATACCAAGACGCAGCGTAAAAAGCAAGGCATAGGACAGTGCGTTCGGTATGCTACGTTTTACATACAAAAGGGAAAAAATAAGACCTTGCATGAAGAAACTCTGGAACAATATACAGGGCATTGGTAAAATTGGTTGTGAGGAAGGAGGCCTGGGGTCCGGGGCAGATGGGAGTGGTGTGGGGGCAAATCTGCACTGCACAGTTTGTTGCACTGTTTTGATTTTTTGAGTTATGTGAACGGATTACATATTCAGCAATTAAAAAGAAATGTATACAATAAAGACAAAAAAACCCAATGGAAAACCAGTCTAAAGTATATGATTCGGCAATTCACAGGGGATCCTTGAATGATAATGAACCCACATGGTGATATTAGTCTCACTAGGAATGAGGATCATGAAAATTCAAACAGCAATGAGACACCATATTCAACCCACCAGGAGGGCAAAAACGAAATGTTGCAGTGCTGGTGAGGACGGTGTGAAATAGGAGCTTTCTCACACTGCTGTATACAATTACTGTGTAAACTGGAAGAGCCACTTTGGAGGACATGTTGGCTTTATTAATGAAAGAGTGCCATGCCCTTTGACCCTTGGACATATTAGAACATATGTAAATGTGTAAAGAGAGGTCTGGGTACCTATTCACAAAACTGCTAGCACAGATTACCTTGGGGAGGGGATTTGCGTCGGGGCCGGTGTCAGGGGAAGCCAGGCCAAGATCCCCAGGGCTTTGTACTTACACTACAGTTAGAGAAGTGCTGGTCTAGACAGACCCCAGCTGATGTCACATGTTGCAGGGGGGATTGGCTTTTGGGACCAACGCTTGAGAGATGAGCATACCTGTAGCTCATTCTCAAAGAGGAGTCTATAAGGATAGGAAAGACTATGAGAAACCTGGAAAATAAAAACTAGGAAGGGGAAATGTAGAATAATTTTATATTCCTACTGAAGAAATATTCCTATTGAAGGAAATGAACAACTCTGTAAAACTCCAGGGAACAAACGAAACAGTAGGTGAACACTTAGCTCCCCACTTAATTCCAGCCCACCGGGCCCCCTATGTTAGATAAAATACCTGCTTGGGTAATTCAAATCAACCACTTTATTTAAAACAGAGCTAGACATGTACAGAATTCCCAACTGAAGAAAAAAATCACTGTCTTGAAATAGCTCTTGTAGCCATGGTTCTGTGTGAAAAAGAGAGAAGGGCATGTTTCGAATCTTCCGACAAAATGTACAGATGGGATTGAAGGGCCGGTGAATTCTAGAATCCTAGATTAGACAGCCACAGCCTGTCACAATTCAGGGCTTGTGGAGTGAGGAAGGGCAGCATTCCCTCCCTCTCCCAGGGAACCAGAGCCAAAGAAGCAGTCTCAGGAAACAGAGAGGACTTCCCATGGATGGAGAGATGCCACAGCCAGCAGATGTGGACAGCTGCCCAGTGGGTGGCCTGGGCGGGGCCTCTCAGGGTTGGGAAGATGGGGTATAGCTTGCCCTGCCCAGCACGGAGCTGTGACCTTCCACGGCTCAAGAACAGCCGGGAACAGGGAAGAAGCTCTTGACTGCTCCAGACCCTTCCCTGGGCCCCCTTTCCAGGCATCCCAGAGCCCTTGGTAGAATCCTGTGGTCACCTGCACAAGGCTCTACCAGATTACAATTCTGACCGTCATGTGGCAGCTGCCATCTTCTGATGGCACATGGACCAAGGCTTAGCTTTTTACAGACGTTCTGACCCCTACCATGACAACAAGCAAAGCACATCACAGCCAAGAGGATCTTCACTTCTCACACATGCAGTGGACCAAGGTAGGTTTGGTGTAGGAAGTAGGAGGTGAGACCACTAGGGAGCGTGTTTGCCTAGACCACTGCAATGTACCCAATTCTTTGCTTCTGTTCTACTTGCTACCATCCATTCTCCAAAGAGCAGCCAGTTTTCTATCATATTGTGTGAGTCCCTGACTAAAATCCTCCAATGTCTTCCCATTGGTTATAGAATAAGATCCAAACTCCTAACCACAGTCTGTAAGGCCCTAGAGGATCCATCTGGCTCTGCCTAAATTTCCACCTGCATTTCCTACCTCTCTCCACACCCTCCCCAAGCTGCAGACACACCAGCCTTCCTTTCAGTCCTTGAAAATACCAAAGCCAGTTTGGTCTCAAGACCTTTCCACTTGCTTCACGGAGTGGAGTCTCTTTAGATTCTCTCATGTGTGTCTTGTCATCTTTGGTATCTCAGCTCAAATACTGAGGCCTCTCTGTTCCTTAGAGATTCCACTGCTGATTGCCCACCTAGGGTCCGTCTCCTCCCCTGGCCAGCTCCACAGCTTAGAATGTAAGCTCCTCGGGCAGTGACCTCATCTGGCTTAGTCAGCCCTTCATGCCTAGGACCTAGAAGAGTGCCTGGCACACACGGGGTAGGTACTCGGTTGTTGAATGGATGGATGAAAGTACAAGCCTTCTTCAACATGCTTTGACTGACCCATGTCCTGGGTGACCAGAATTCTGGAAACATTTTGTCCCATCCATCCCTTCCCCATAGGCAGACCTCTCTCCCAAAAGGGCCACTGGACCATCTCTCACTCTGGGTCTAGCCAAACTCCCATCTCTGTGCTGTTGCAGACGTCCCTGCCCATTCAGTAGGTTTGGGTCTCATACATGCTGTCAACTGGGGTTTAGTAAGGTTGGTCCATGTGACATGGGTCCTGAAGACCACTCCCGGGTTCAGTGATTTGCTAGGAAGACTCACAGGACACAACATATAGTCATACTCACGGCTAAAATTTATTACAGTGAAAGGATGCAAAGCAAAATCAGCACAGGGAAAAGGCACGTGGGCAAGGTCCAGGGGAACCCAGGCACAGGCTTCCAAGGGTGCTCTCCCAGTGGAGTCACACAGGACGCACCTAATTCCAGCCATGAGTCGTGACAACATGCACGAAATGCTCTCCACCAAGGCAGCTCACCAGAGACTCAGCACCCAGGGTTTTTACTTGGGCTGCTCACGTAGGCACTCTTTGCCTGGCATTAGCAAAATTCCTGAGTCCCAGAAGGAAAGCAGATTTCAGCATAAACCATATTTGTTTGCACAAGCAGTTTAGGAGCCACTCTTATCAGCTAGGACAATGGGAACCTCCCCAAATTCAAGACTCTAGATACCAGCGGGGGGCCAACTTTGGGACAGCCTTTCTAGGGACAGCAGGCTTAGGCCTGCAGTGTGAGCTCTTTCCTGCATAGTCCATGATCAGATCAAGGAAACTGTTGAATCAAAGAAATTCTACTTAGCTTTAGAAATCCCTTAATTCCTATTTCTCCTAACACCCTTTTCATCACACAGACTACATAGGAAAACCCTTGAGGAGCTGGAAATCATGAAGGAACTTGCTGTTATAGGCACAGAGGCATCTGGCTCCAGCCTCACTTGCAGTTACCTAAGGAAACACTGGTTTGGTCTTCTGTGTTCATTGCAAAAAATTCAGACCATATAGATGAGCAAAAAGAAGAAAATTAAAATCACTCTAATCCATATCCAGAGGTAAGCACTATTAACATTTTGGTCTAGAAGCTTCTAGCCTATGTATAGATATGTACATGAACACACATATGTTTGTGATGTGACTACACTGTTCATGCACTCATTTTGAATAAATATTTGCTGAGTGTCTGTTATGTGCCAGGCACTGAGCTTGGTGCTGGGTATACAGCAGTGGATTCCCTGCTTTTTTGGATCTTATACACCAGCAGGTAGCCAGGATATTACTTAGTAATTACATAAATGGCTATTTAATTACACTCGTGATAAATAAACCATATAAATATTTTCCTTCACATACTAAATCATGAGCTGTGAGTGATTTTCTATTCTTCAGCATTTACTTTCTGTTGTTGTAGCTGCTGCTAGAAGCACATGTTCACTGATCACCGAGGAGTTGCCACACAATTTATGTACATATATTATTGTGTGGTATCACCCCACCACCCTGGGAGGTAGGTATTATCACCCTCATTTTAAGGTGAGGAAACAAAGGCTCAGGTGGTCCCAGAGCTTGCCCAAGTCATGGAGTTTTACGCAGCAAAACTGTAGTTTTCTGTTTGCCTTGAGAGTAGGCCACGTGGGTTGGTCACTCTTCCATGCCATTGGTTCACTAAATTTGGCATGGATTAGAATTACCATGGTTGTTGAATTGTGACAGGGCCTTTTCATTTTTAACATGTTTTCCAGGTGGTTCTGGTTCACCAAAGTTTGAGAACCATTCTATGGATAATGATTAAACTCTGAGCTGAAACCCAGGGGTATGTCCCATGGCTGGGCTTTCCTTGGGTGGGGGATAACTCAGGAACAAAGGATCAGGATCTACAGAACGGTAATATTTCTTTAAAAAAAACCGAACTATTAAATTGATATAAAACTTTCTTGAAATTATATTTCTGTTTATAAAAATCATACACATTTGAGAGGGGTTTAATATAATATAACAAATATATGTGAATTCAATATCTTCATCACTAGAAATTCTCAGATAATATTGGCTTAAGCTGTTCTTCCATCAGAAGGCTCTATCAGCTTCCAAGTCAAAGGAAGGAACTTACCACTGGGATAACCTACTCAGTGGTGATGCAGATATCAGGGAATTTGTGTCTAATAATGCTCAATAATAACTGAGGTCTGAGAATGACTTATTCAACAAAACAGTCACTCCTCACATAGTCACTTCTACTAGTGGGAGAGGAGGTGGCGGGGCCACAGCTGGATGCCACAGACTGTGCCCAGGATAGCAAGAATCAGGGGTGTGCCCCACACCAACACCTGAGAATCACTGTTCTGAGCTTCCCCCCTTTCCTGTCTGCTCTCTGACCTGCTCCTCTGTTGTGTGAGCCCTACGTGCACCCAGCCTTCCCTGCTAAACAAGGAGCTGACCTTTCTCAGGCACCGGCTACTTGCCAGCGATTGTCCACACCCTCTCTAAAACCCTCTCTCCACCTGTCCCAGGCACGCAAGTCTGCTCCTAGCTTCTCCCGGCAAAGGTTATGCTTGGCTTCTTGTTTGAGGCCATTAATTCCTTGTTAGAATTTACCAAAGGTCTTACTACAACAGCTGCAACAGGATTTTTTTGGCCTGCAACAGGATTTTTCTGTTACCAGGCTCTTTCTAGCTGGGGCTTCATCTCCACTTGCAAATTTATTTCCAGAGATAAGGTCTCCCAGCCCACCCTTGTCGCCACTGCCCTCCCTCAGCCCATTTCTTGAAAACTTCATGAACGCTGCAGTTATTAAAGAGGGAAGGCAAAGTCTTCTCAGCGATGCTTTGCAAAATGTCTTTAAAGGGTCATTTCATTGTTGCCATAGGCCAAGTTGATCACGAGGCAATACAGAGAAATATAGAAAAACAGATTCAATGTGGTAAAGCCACAAATTTCACAATGTCGTAAAAAGTTGGGAAACTGGAACCCTGATACAGTAACTAAGTATGTGGCCCTTTTCAATAACAGGCTGAGACTTCAGAAATGTTCAGATTTCTGAAATCCAGAAACACACTTATCAGTTCTGGATGAAAACATGGATTAACATTCTCAGTGGTGGTGGAAGTGCTAAACACATGCTTTAAAGATGCAATCACAAGCTGGTTTTCATTATTGATTATCATCATTACTATTAATTTTGTTATGACTGATCAAGCCTGGCTCCTCCAATAGGCACTGTCAGGGCCAGGGTTAAATTCCCCACATTCACGTACCCAGGTCGGGTGGCTTTCTCTAAGCACTAGAAACTGCACTCAGACAGGAACAGGATGACTCGGAATTCGGTACAAGTTGGTAGCAATGTACGTTTTCCTCAGTGTGAGGATACTTGTCCATTTGTTCACTCATTCAGTGAAGATTTTACCATGTTTTCACTGTGTTCCTAGGCCTGAGAATACAAACACGAACAACACCTGCAAGGATAGCTCATCATCCAAGTATTCCGTTTTCGACATCTTGAATGCACGGCTCACCGGGCCTATAATTCTCTCTTATCCTGAAATCCTGCTTAATCCCGGTGTCTGCCTGGTCAGCAGACTTAGTGAGAAGTCTCCCAGTGCCTAAAACCATCCCAAATAAGCACCAGTCTAGCCCAATGTCCAGCTGTCAATCTCACAAAAGATGCAGGGTTCCAGGAGGACACTCAAAATATAGGAATTATGCTAAGTGAAATAAGCCAGGCACAGAAGGATGAATACTGAATGAGCTTATGTCTATGTGGAATCCAAAATGGTCAAACTCACAGATGCAGAGAGTAAAGAGGTGGTTGCCAGAGCGTAGGGGGAGGGGGGGAGTGGGGGACGGAGAGATGTTGATCAAAGTTTCTGTGTATACACAGACCAAACCATCACATTGTACCCCATGAATATCCACAATTATTATTTGTCAATTAAAAATAAGGCAATAAAAAGAGAAAGAAAAGGAATCAGAAGTAGACCCAGGACAAGCAAAGATGCAATGGAGAGCAGAGAGTCAACAACTACAGAAGAGGAAGGACGGTAGGTACACAGGTACTTCAAAGAGTGATTTGACTGGCAAAGGGTTAGGAGAGGCCCCTCGGGAACAGGACAAAGCCCTCAAATACTTTGGAAAGACGACCTCTTTAAAAATGCGCAGTGCAAGTTGAGCAGGAAGTGAAGTGCAGCATGTACTGCCATGGGATGTTGTTGGAAAAATTACGTCAAAAGCAAAACAATCCTTGATTCATTTGTGTTCACTCTGAGAAATAGCCTATGTTGGGGTTAAAACAAACTCATAAACAAAATTATTTTCATTATTTTTTTCCCAAAATAAGATCTTAATCAAATTTTTTTTCTCAGTTTTGAGTCCACTTTGGTCCTCATTTTAAACTGATGTGTGTAAGTGGCCCTTTTGTGCTACCTGTCTCCTTTAGGTAAGGGCCGTTGGTGGCCCCTGTTCTTGAACTCATGATTTGGAGTACATGAGCCAGACAAAGGTGGGAGGCAGGTCTTTGGGGTTTAGCTGGTAGCTAAATTTGAGTAGCACTTTGTTACAAGGCTGAAAAGCAGAATAAAATAAAGTAGTCTGGTGCTTCAGAGTTTCTGATGGACAAGGCCCTCCACAGCACATGGCCAAGGTCTCGGGCTGTACTGCTTGCAGGTCATGTTCAGCTTTTGTCCACTTATGCCAACGGCATTTGGTGTCTGGGCCATGTGCTCAGTCTCCCAGGGTGGGTTATCTCAAACAAACACGCTCATTGGGAGAGCAAACCAGGATGTTAGAAGACTAGGATGTTAGAAGACCAGAATGGGAAAGTTAATCACCCCTCTGCATTTGTTCTCAGAGTTTATTTTTATTGGGTGATTAATCGACATGCCATGGCCTTTGCTCTGGCACCTGGGTCTTTGAGCCCAGCTCAGACCAAGCTGAGCAGAGGTATTGGTGCTTTTGAGAAGTCAATAAACGAGGCCAGCTGCCACCAGGACCACAGCGAAATAGATGGATAAGCCTTGCATTATGCCTTGAAGGTCAGTGAATGTGGCCTGGCTGGCCGCCAAGCAAGGAGGCTCTCATAGAGAGCTGTGCATGGCTTAGGGGATGACTGGACTTCTCTCTCTTGTGGTGTTCGAGCAGAAAGCCATCTGCAGAGACTGTGTTCCTGATGGACGCTGAGTGGGCTACACAGAGAGCTGCAGGGTTCCTGGGAGCCCAAAGCATGTGGGTTTCATGTGCAGACAGCTCACCCAGAAGCACATGTTCAGCGTCCTTGCGTGGCTCATCATCTGGAGGCACCGTCCCCAAAACAGGTGATTCTGCTGGCTCTTCTGCAAAGGAGCTGAAGGATTATTTCCCACCACAAAGCGCTCAGACCCACACGTTCCCAGCCCTGTGTGCTGATTTCATACGTTCATTCGATACACATGTTTTGAACACCTTCTGTGTGCCCAGTACTCTGCTAGGGACTCGGGACTAGCAGTGAACAGGTGGGGAGCTCCCTCTCCTTGTCACGCTTACCTTCACCAAGGGCATTTAATGTCTGATGTTGTAACTTTCCCACGAGATGGTGGCCTCCTGGGGGATGGATTATGTCTTCCTCTCTTCATCTAGGCAGTGACCAGCCACGTATCTGGCCCATAACCATCCTTGGTCAATGATGGGTGAACTGAACGGACGGGTGAGTGATGGGCAAAAACGTCAATGTGTCAGAGGCAAATGGAAGAGCAACCCACAGAATTCCAAGGAATTGCTATCCAGGGAATTGCAGGGTTGTGCGAGGACAAGCGTGTTGGGTTTGGTGCCCTTGGTGCGGTCAGTGGTGTCAAGCACAGAGGATATGACAAAGGAGCTGAGATGCGTCCTGGGCCTGGCAGCCTCCCTCTGCACGAGGGTACCAGCTCTTTCCACGCTCAGGAGGAACATGGCTCAGCCACGCCATCATCATGGATGAAGGAGGTTCTACGCTAGCACTAGTGTAGAAACAATCCTACCACAGTTTTCAGTCTACTGCCCACAGAACAGTGGGAATGAGCCTTAAAAAATGTAAATCAGGTCCCTTTCAGGCTTCAAACGCTCGGGGGGCTTTGGGAGCTGACCCCTGCTCATCTCCCACCACTGACTCATCCTGTTCCCCTGGCCCAAAGCCTGCCGGGCTCTCCGTCCCCCCAGCCTTTGCATTAGCTGTTGGTTTCTGCTGGGAATTCCATCCCTCCCTGTTCCCTTGGCTAGTTCATTATCCCTTCAGATCTCAGTTCACATATCACCTCCCTCCTAACCAGCCCTTCTAAGGTGGCCTCATCCAATTACTCTTCACCCCGTTACGCTGTTTCCTCTCCCACGGGCACGTGCTGTGAGCTGTAGTTACACTAGTCGTGTGGTCAGATGTTCATTGGCCTTTATACTGCCTGTCTTCCCACTAGAATGGAAACTCCACGCTGTCTGGTTCCCTGCTACCCTCAGGACCAGTTAGGGCCTGGCTCATAGTGTAAGTTTCGCAAGTATTTGTTGAATAAAGAAACCAGTATGGCTGCCGGTAGGTGGGATGTAAGAAGAGTAGCCAGCCTGTCCAGAACATTTACTTTCAGCCTAGTTATTTAGCATGAAAAGCAGTATTCACAATGGGCATTTATCAAGTATCTGCTGCCTACCATGCAGCATTTAAATCTCCTATGATCCTTTGAGATAGTCCATATTAGAGAATTGTACCCATCTTATGTTTTCCTGTATGAAATCTAGAAAAGGAAAATTTACACTTTCTGAATGAATCAACCTTTTCTAAACCGACTTGCCAGAAAATCCAAAAACAACCCACGTTATCCTTTGTACCCATTTTGATTGTTTGAATTTCTTAAAGGAATATCACCATACATTTCAGTGTCTTGAACTTTTCATCTAATTGTGATTAAAAGAAAGTGTCAGTTTAACCCAGAAGGCATCTCCAAGTTTCTTAGTTCCTAAAACAACATTCTAGAGGGAAATAAATGGAAATCTCTTTAAACTAGGGGTATTCTTTGATCCAGAAAATCCTTCTCTAATAATTTAGCCTAAAGTCAGATAGTTAAAAGAGGCAATTCCCCAAATTAGGGAATGCTGGGTTAATAAAGTCAAATAGGTGCCCCCCCCCCCCCGCAGGACTTCTCAGAGCCTTGAAACAGAGGCACAGAGGGACTAAGCAGTTGGCTCCATGTCACACAGCTAGTAAGTGATGGAGTGGCCCATCCTCAGCACCCACACTCTTAACTGTGATGCCTCACTGTCTGACCCAGGTCTCAGGAGCAGTGGTATCTGGCTAGTGGGATTTATACCCTCTTAATTTTGCTTATCTGAATTTCTAAAATATTTACCATGATCCTGTATTCCTTTTGCAATAAGATTCTTTTTTGGCAATAAAAAAACTACAAAGATACTACAAACTACAAAGATACTACACAAAAACCCCCCAAAAACTACTGCAATACAAAGATGTCTTCCTTTGTATCTCCACATCCCTGTTTCCCTCTTGGCAAAGCCAGCTTTTCTCTCCTCTGTGTAGCCTGAATACTATAGATGGTATATTTTCGATGTGTGAATATGATATAAACACCAGATATATTGGGGTATGTGTGTGTATATATAATATGCATGTCTTACATCATATATATGACATATAGCACTATATATGGTATATATACACATATATAATGTGCTCATTTTATACTTGTTGTGGACTGAATGTTTGTCTTCTCCCCAAATTCATATGCTGATGTCCTAACCCCCAGTGTGGTTGTATTTGGAGACGGGGCCTCTAAGGAAGTAGTTAAGGTTAAATGAGGTCCTAAAGGTGGGCCTCTGATCCGATAGGATTGTGTCCTTATAAGAGGAGGAGACCCCAGAGGCTTCCTGCTACCCACCCCCTGGAGGTGCACGCACCACAGAAAGACCAGGTGAGGACACAGCAAGAAGGTGGCAGTCTGCAAGCCAGGAAGAAAGCCCTCACCAGAAACTGAATTGGCTAGAACCTTGATCTTGGACTTCTAGCTTCCAGAACTGTGAGAAATATATGTCTGTTAACCTGCCCAGTTTATGGTATTTTGTTATGGCAGCCGGAGCTAAGACAATACAATATAAATATTAGGTTGCTATTTTTATTGGTCAAAACCTATCACATATCTGCAATTTCACATGGCCCAACCTAATATATAAACGTATATGCAGCCAAAACAACATGCCGTAACTGTGTGTTTTCCTCCCTACTGGACAGAGTTTTTTAACAGCTGGGAGACACGCTTATTTATGTTTTTCTCCCTCTTTTTCCACGTGTCCACTGGCACTTGCTGAACACTGGTGACCGGATGGGTAAGTTATGAAGATGAACATTTTCAATTCCTGTTCCAACAAAAGCTTTAATGTAGTTTTTATCAAGGCTAATTCACTCACTAAAAGAATTACCTGGCACACATCGGCAGAAGTTATTGACCTGTTCCTCAAGACCTTTTCTCCTCATTTGATAGGAACTCAAATTAAATGTGTCTTCACAACATAACACAAACACACACACACACACACACACACAGTGCCGCGCAACAACACTCAGCCAGTCACACCACTCATGGCTCACAGGCTTGCGGGGCCAGCCCGTGAGAGCAGGTGCCTTCTCTCCAGGGCCCTGTGTGTGTATCAAGGACTTAAACCCTGTGGTCAAGGACAGACTCCAAGGCACAGAGTGACGTGTGTGACTCTGATGGCTGCCGAGTATCCTGTTTTCTCTTTCCAGGCACCAAGTCCACTCCTGCCCCTGTCTGAGTATATGATGCTGCATAATGGACTCCTTGGAAGAGCTCTGGCTCTTTGTACAGTCACATTCTTTCAAAAGCTTTTGCTACACAAAAGAAAAAGAAAAGCACCCTCCCTCAGGCAGTTTTCAATTCTTCCCTCCAAATTCACGAGTCAAAATTGACACTTAAAATAAACCCTTGAACCCCAAAAGCTCCTTTGAAAAGTAAGCACATGAGCAGAAGGTGGGAAAAGGCTACTATCTCCTTAAACCATTTAGTCCGCTCCTTGTGTCTCCCTGCTCTGACTGTTGAGCAGAGTTGTCAGACGGTCCCTTCAAAGGATTTGTTGTTCCCAAGCCTGGTGAGTGCTCAGTCCTCATGTCCTGAATGCACAGCTCTTTCTTGGATAGGTATTCTAAGCCCTTTTTGGTCCTTTGAACATAGTTTTGTCTTTCAGAGCTTCTAATGTTGATTTACTAAACTTCTTGGCTTTTAAAATCTCCTACATTGATATTTTATTTTCAAAACCGAGCATTTTTCTTTCTCAAAATGGGAAGGTTGGAAGCTGCTCCCTTGAAAACCCACCACTGAGCAGGCAATCCATGGGGTAGGTGGATAGGGGCGTGCTAAATAAAGCAAGTAGAAGAAAATGTTCTTGGTAGAGTCTGGTGGTGGGTGAAAGGGTGCTTGCTGTAAAGTTTTTTCAGCATCTCCACATTTGCAAATGCTTACCAAGTTGAGGGAGAGGAAATAGAATAATGAATGTGTCTTTTCTCCACGCACCAAGCAGCTTCCCTTCCCACATGCACGTCTTTCTGCTGCTGAACAAAAGCTGTTACATGTAAGAAACATCCCTTCAAGGAAGTGGTTTCCAGGGCTGCTACAGCAAAATAAAGCAGATACTCCTCCCATAATGATCTTCAGAATATTATTAAATGGCAGAGGGCCAAAAAATGACAGAGGTATTTTGATTTTTCTTCCATTTGTGCCTGCTTGGCAAATGCTGAGACTTTGGAGTGTCGCCTGCAGCACCTTCATTCATAGGTGCAGTGACGGTAGCAGAATCAGCTGAGATTGACCTTTGCCTAAATGTACCCTACCTAAGGTCCTTGTTTCTCCTACACCTAAACAAGAGTCCTGGTCCTGCCCCAAACTTGGCCTGTGACCTGTGGCACATGACTTTCACTCTTGGGCCTCGGTTTCCCCACCTATAAAACAAAGGACATGATAAATCATGGTCTCTAAGGTTCCTTCTAACTCTGATAAATTATGACAGTCTTTCTCAAAGTGATTGTTATTCATGGATGAGCAAAAAAGTTACAAAATTATCCCTGGTGGGAAGAGTCAAACTGAAGTCTGGTAGTTTTTCCTACATGACGTGTGACATTTTACAATGTAGTGTAAGTGCACAAAGTGAAAAGACAGTCATTAAGAGGGAGAAAAATAAATAGCCAGGAAAGAATGCCTGTATAAATCACTCACTCTGACTTTAGGAGAATAATTTTTTTTTTAAAGTAAGATCATGAGAATTAGATTTATGTCCTTGGAGCCAATGCAAATGCAGGGTTTGAACAATATCCATTTATCAGCTCCTAAAGAGCTGATTTATGGCCCAACCACCCCACTTTGTATTCTGACTGGCTCAGAAAGTTAACTGACAACATGGAAAGAAATATCCTCCATTTCATTGCAGATGACAGGTTATAAATGAGCACAACTTGATTTTGTGTTCTGGAAAATTAGTGTTTTGAAATTCTCATTAGCAATTAGTTGTTAAAGCTGTTCCCAAACTTGACTGTTTGGCCCATTGCTTTGTTGTTGTTTTAGTTGCTTAATGTTCTGACAGTATTGGGCAGGGAAAGGACTGCCTTTGCTTTAGAATATTCTAGGTCATCTTCCACATCTGGAATTAACACCAAATCACCAGCCAGACTTTGCCTGGGACAGGTCACACTGCTTGTCCCCTGCAGAGATGCCGTACCCGTGTATGATAATATGGGTGATACAGAACTAGCTCCCAGCATGTGAGCAAAACTGAGGGGTTGATCAGTCCAGGAGTGTGCACTGTCCCTTACCCAGCCTACAAGTGCTGGTACCTATAGGTGCTGGCCTGGAGCAGGTGGAGACCCAGGTGTGACTTGGCTCTTGTCCCCCTGCCCAAATATTAGTGGAGAAGCCTGAAGTAGTGTTTCCCAGACTTTGTGCCCCATAGCAGTGGATCCTGGAATCACGTGTGGGGTTCAAATTCCCAGGCTCTGACGCTGGAGTTCTTGATCTGGTGGGTCTGAGGTGGGGCCTTAGACTCTGCAGTTGTAACACCTCCCATGGATTTTTGATGCAGCTAGTCCAGAGACAGGCATTTGGGATTCACTGAAAGGCTGAGGCTCTGGTCATTTCCTTCAAGCAGCCACAAGACCGAGGCTCTCAGGCTAAGGGTGGAGTCAAGTGTACCGGTCTAAGGGACATCCGTGAGAAGGTCAGGACCCTTCTTCTCAACTGGGGAAATGACCCAGAATCTTCCTTTTCACCATCCTTGTCAAGTTAATCACCAACTCATTTTGATTCTACCTTCCTCATGTTTCTCAGCTGTTGGACATCTTTGAATTCGTAGTTACTCCCCTGGGCCGGGCCAGCATCATCTCGCACATGGCCTCACAGCCTCTTTGCTCTTCCCCCAAAGTCTTTCTTGTGTCTGCATGAGCTTTTTCTAAAATTCAGATTCTGATCGTAACATCCTTCTGAGTTCAGGCCTTCAGGTGTCTCATGGCCTCTTGATGAAGGCTCAAATTCCACAGCAGGATACACGAGACCCTTTACAGTCCTACCCACTAGTTTAGTGAACAGGTCCAGCACCTTCAAGCCTCTGTGCCTTTGCTGTTTCCTCCACCTGAGCTTCCTTTCCCTGCTCTACCGTCAAGTCTCAGCTGTCCCTTCCTTCCTCGACTTTTACCAATGTGCTTTTCTCTCTGCCATCATCATACCATCTTGTTTTCACCTTGAATGTCACTTTCAGTACAACTACATTGAAAGGGTCTGTTTCTACATCTACCCCTTCCTCTAGACTGGGTGGACCTGGGTGACAGAGGCCATATATGTTGTGGTGACTGTATATCCCCAGGGTCTGTGAATTAGGGGCTAATCCACATTTGCTGACTGAATGAGGGTACCAGAAAGGGAGTCCCAGGAGGAGGATGATCCTGGAGCTGGAAGGAAGGCTGGGAAGGTAGACAAGGTTGTATCCAAAGGCCATCTCAAGGGAGCAGGTCCTACTCAGGTCTCCTCTTGGAATTGCCCTGGTTGCAACATAGCCCTGCTCACCTAGCCACCTGTGTCGCTGCTGATCTCTGTCCACCTCTGATCTTGTTCCTTTGTGGAGGCTGACACTGCTCAGGTTGGGAGGGGAGGGGAAGGTAAGGACACAGTTCTCTGGAAGGGAATTTCCCAGGACCCCTTCAGGAGGACTGTAGGAGGCAGGCTCCAGTGTAGTCACAGGGAGCTTGAACTAAGGAGTCCCCTCCAACCTGAGCCACTTCGAGCTTGTACATTTTCATCCACCCATGTGTCCACCCATCCAGTATTCTTTCAATATTCATTGTGTAGCTATTATATGTCGGGCACTCTTCTGTATATTGCATCTATGAAAGGGAATAAGACGTGAAATTCTTGTTCTCATGGAACTTATGTTTTAGAAGAGGGAGAGAGAGATCATGAGCAAACATGTAACAAACAACACCATAACTTCAGAGACTGATATGTGCTCAGAAAGCCATCACATTGGGCAAGGTACAGGGCGTGACCAGTGGCAGGTGGGCAGAGCCAGTGGGGGCTTCTTTAGCAAGGGTGATCAAGGAAAGCCTCTCAGAGGAGACGGTAGGTGGGATCTAAGTGAAAAGGAGGCAGTCGTGGGAAGGTCTGGGCGAAGGAGGACATTCCAGGCAGAGGAAACCTCTGTGGGCTGATGTCAGGGAGGAGCCTCCAGCTGAGTGCAGCTTGGAGACCGTGGGTGGAGCAGAGGCTAGCCAGACGGATGGCCCCACGCTCAAGTCCTGGCTCCACGCCTGAATATCTGTGGGTCACTGGGAGAGGTGCGAACCTTTCCAAGCTTTGCTTCCCTCTATGTAAAAAGGAGACACTAAAACCTTACTCACAGGGTGTGTGGGGAGATTAAATCATATGTGAAGCATGGCCCGTGGCGTGGGGTAGGTTATCAAGCCTAGATATTTCAGAATCCTTTTGCCAAGTGAAGGTAATCGTACTTTTCACAGCAGCGTCATAAGACAGGCGGGAAGATTGATCACCTTGGTTCTGGTGACCAGTTTCAGACTGACACCTCTGTGTGCTTTCACCTTCATTCCATATTTCTAAAATGCTCTACGCGCTCCCTTTATTATGCACGTCGCCCAGCTCTAGTTACCGTGAAACTAGAAGGTCACAGCTTGGCTCTGGGCTCAGAAATATAGCACCTGTCAGGCACGTGATTTAGGAACTTGGCCTTCCTCAGTGGGACCTGAGTGTAGTAAAATCAAGTCAACGATTCAATCTGTTGCTGCTGAATAAAAACTGGGAGAAATCCTAAGCTGCTATATTAACAATCTATTTGTTATTAGTAAACTTTTTCAGTAAGACAACATTGAAATCCTCCCTCTCTCCAACCCTGGTCTCCAAATAGCTCAGCATTGGGGCAGGGAAGGGGATGGGCAGAGAACCTGAATGAGACACTGCGACCCTGCCAGATGAACAAACCCAAAGTATGTGTGGGACAACAGGACACATGGGCCAGTCTGCTTGGGTTTGCGATTTTAGTTTTTGATTCCACTCACATCTGGCTCTTTTCCTTTTCTTTGCCAGAGGTGCTCTGGTAAATGTTTAACATCTGATTCTCTGGAGGAAATAAAAACCCCAGATTACTAGTGTTTGCCTGTTTTCATGGTGTAAATACTTGCACTGTGGCCAATTTCAAGTTCCTCCCAGACGTCACTGAATGCAGAGTTGGGAAGAGACAGTGACAACAGGCTACTGTAAGCAGGGATGAACTGGCTCCAGGACAGCACAGCTCCACCATCACCCTAAAAATAATAATGGCCCTCTACTCGGGGTTGGGCACTGTATACATGACATTTCATGTAATCTTAATGGCCATCGTTTGAGGCAGGGGTTATTATTACCATTTGAAGGATGAGGGAACTGAGGCTCAGAGAAAGTGTGTAGCCAGCACAGGTTCACACAATCAGAGAGCGGCAGAGCTGGGATTTGAATGCTATGCACACCTCTCACCGTTGTGTGCTCCCCCACCTCCTCTTTCTTCCCTGGATTAGCACCTTGCTTTCCGACAAACTTCATGGCTCCGGGTTCCCTGGGATCCCCCCACAATGCTCTTTTGCATACGTAACTGTCCACCCCCAGTTCAGAACTCAGCCCCGCGTACTAAGATCATTGACCTTGTCCTTGTCGTACTAGCTTTTCCTTATCCCACTTATCTGTAATGGTCCCCTTCAAACACTGTCCCCTCCTGCTAGCCCTTCTAGACTGACCCCCTTAGCCCTGGGGCCTCTTCCAGCCTTGAGCTTCTGTAGCGTTCACACCTGGACCACTTGCTTGGCTGTTAGTACCAGTGGCTTTTATAAAAACTCTGTTGTTTGCAGGTTTGGATTTCTTATGGCTCCCAGGAGACTGCAAGCTACTTGGGGGCAGAGACAGTGTGGTATTATAATGATAGAAGAGCCACGCAGAGTCACGTGCTCAGATAGGTGTTCAATAACTGCCCAGAGAAGAACACACCTGCCTTGACCATGGCAAAGTAATTGCAAGGAAGTACGCTCCTGCTCTGGGGTCTCAGACCCAAGAGCAGCCTTATAAGAACAAACTCAAGCTATTTTCAAAAACATTTTTAAATAGCAAATCACATTCTCTCCCCTTCTAAAGTATATATAATAAAAAGAGCAAGAGAGGGCAACTTCTCTATGGCTAGGTGTGCAAAAAAGATGAATTCTCCAGTGCTCTGGGTCTGGCTTACAAGGTTCCTCATAACTGAGTTCTCCGATCCACAGAGGTTTGGAGGATACAGGTCGTGTGTTACTGCAGGTGGTCTGCCAACTCAAATTAAGCTGTTCTGGATGGTGGCTGACTGTGACCTTCAGGTGACTTTGGTCAAGTCTGGAAGGAGTGTGGCCAGCCAACCCTGGCAGTGTTTGAGCATGCTGAGTGCTCGTACTGAACCTGCATTTCTGTCTGCATCTACCAACCACTCCAGCCAGAAAGCAGAGTGCTGGGTTTTTACATATATAGACAGGACATTGCCAGTGATGTGGGTGCATATGTGAATCCCCCAGGGCCAGGAAGACACGTGCTCAAGCGCGGATGCTCCCACCCCCAGGAACCCTCCACTGGAGCTCAACCCATCTCAGACACAGTTACAAGCCACTCCATAAAGGTTACATCAGGGGGAAAATTATGCCAGGAACTTGCTTGAAAGAAGAAGCAGTTGCGTGAAAAGGCATTCACCACGCCACATAATTATTAGACTGACCAAAGTAAACACAAAAGAGGCACTCCTCAGAGCTGTAAGACGAAAAAAGGAGGTAACCTACAAAGGGAAACCCATCAGATTAACTGCAGATTTCTCAGCTGAAACCTTACAAGCCAGAAGGGAATGGGGAGACATCATCAATCTCCTAAAACAAAACAAAGGTCAACCCAGAATTCTGTATCCTGCCAAACTAAGCTTCTTATATGAGGGAGAAATAAAGACATTTCCAGATAAGCAATCACTGATAGAATTTGCGAAATCCAGACCGGCCTTGCAAGAAATGCTTAGACCTGCATTATACACTAAACAGAGCAACAGACACCCACCTATGTAAAACTATGCAAAGGCTAAAACCCCAGAAACCAGATTCCACAATGACGCAAGAGGTAAAACAAAAGATACCACCCAACAGAATAATCAGAAATTTACCCCAAATATCAATTCTCTCAATAAATGTAAATGGCTTGAACTGCCCATTGAAGAGACATAGGCTGGCTGAATGGATTAAAAAACACAAACCAAGTATCTGTTGTCTTCAGGAAACACACCTTACACACAAAGACGCATTCAGACTCAAGGTGAAAGGATGGAATACAATTTTCCAGGCTAATGGAAACCAAAAGAAATCTGGAGTAGCCATCCTCATTTCAGATGACATAAACTTTAAAGCAATAAAAGTAAAGAAGGACAAAATGGACACTATATAGTGGTGAAGGGAAAAATTTCACAAGAGGATTTAACAATCCTAAACATTTATGCACCCAACACAGGAGCACCCAGGTACATAAAGCAAATGCTGCTAGATCTAGACAACATAATAAGCAGGAATGCCATAATTGCAGGGGACTTCAACACCCCACTGACGGAACTGGACAGATCCTCCAAACAAAAATTAAATAGAGAAATAAAAGACCTAAACAGGACTCTAGAACATTTGGGCCTAACAGATATCTACAGAACACTCCACCCAAATAACACTGAATATACATTCTTCTCATCAGCTCATGGAACTTCTCTAAAATTGACCACATCCTAGGCCACAAAACAGATCTAAACAAATTCAAAAAAATAGAAATCATACCATGTATCTTTTCAGACCACAGCAGAATAAAATTAGATATCAATTCCAACAGAAACTCACATCTTCCTCCAAAAACTTGGAAACTAAACAATCTATTGATGAATGATTATTGGGTCAAAGAGGAGATTCAAAATGAAATCAAAAGATTCTTCGAACTAAACGATAATGGGGACACAAGTTATCAAAATCTGTGGGATACAGCAAAAGCAGTCCTGAGAGGAAAACTTATCGCCCTAAATTCCCACATCCAAAAGACAGAAAAGTCACAAATCAGTAAACTAATGAATCATCTTAAGGAAATGGAAAAGGAAGAGCAAAGCAATCCTAAAACCAGCAGAAGAAAAGAAATAACCAAAATTAGAGCAGAATTAAATGAAATCGAGAATAAAAGAACAATACAGAAGATCAATGAAACGAAAAGCTGGTTCTTTGAAAAGATAAACAAAATAGACAGGCCACTTGCCAGGTTGACCAGAAGCAGAAAGGAAAGGACTCTAATAAGCTCAATTAGAAATGAAAAAGGAGAAGTCACAACTGATACCATGGAAATACAAACATCATCTTTGAATACTACAAAAATCTCTATGCCCACAAACATGAAAACGTGGAGGAAATGGACAAATTCTTAGAAACACACTACCTCCCTAGGCTCAACCAGGAAGAAACAGAATTTCTAAACAGACCAATATCAAGCACCGAAATTGAAGCAGTAATTAAAAATCTACCCACAAAAAAAAGTCCTGGACCAGATGGGTTCACACCTGAATTCTACCAAGCCTACAAAGAAGAACTGGTGCCTATACTGCAGAAATTATTTGAAAATATCCAGAAGGATGGAATCCTCCCAAACTCATTCTACGAAGCCAATATCACCTTGAAATTCTACGAAGCCAATATCCCTTATGAATATAGATGCAAAAATTCTCAATAAAATCCTTGCAAACCGAATTCAAATGTACATCAAGAAAATAATCCATCACAATCAGGTGGGCTTCATTCCCGAGATGCAGGGATGGTTCAACATATGCAAATCTATAAATGTAATTCACCATATAAAAAAGCAAGAACAAAGATTATATGATCCTTTCAATAGATGCAGAAAAGGCTTTTGACAAAATCCAGCACCCTTTTATGATAAGAACTCTTAACAATATAGGCATAGATGGCTCATTCCTAGAAACTATTAAAGCCATATACGATAAACCCACAGCCAATATCATACTGAATGGGGAAAAATTGAAGGCATTCCCCCTTAAAACTGGCACCAGACAAGGGTGCCCACTATCTCCACTTCTTTTCAACATAGTGCTGGAAGTCCTGGCCACGGCAATTAGACAAGACAGAGGAATCAGGGGCGTCCAGATAGGGGCAGAAGAGGTCAAACTTTCACTATTCGCAGACGATATGATATTATACATAGAAAACCCCAAGGATTCAACCAAGAGATTACTGGAATTGATAAATGAATTCAGCAAAGTCTCAGGATACAAAATTAATACACACAAATCCATAGCCTTCATATATGCTAATAACAATCAAGCCGAGTAACAAATTAAAGATGCTATACCTTTTGCAATAGCAACAAAGAAAATTAAATATTTAGGAATATATCTAACTAAGGAGGTCAAAGACCTATATAGAGAGAATTATGAAACACTGAGAAAGGAAATTGCAGAGGATGTAAATAGATGGAAAGCCTTACCATGCTCTTGGATAGGCAGAGTCAACATAGTAAAAATGGCTTTGCTACCTAAATTAATTTACAGAATCAATGCAATCCCTACCAAAATACCAACATCATTTTTTGCCGATCTAGAAAAAATAATTCTACGCTTCGTGTGGAACCAGAGAAGACCCCGTCTAGCCAAAGCAATCTTAAGCAAAAAGAACAAATTGGGAGGCATCTGTCTACCAGACTTCAAACTATACTACAAGGCTATAATAACCAAAACTGCATGGTATTGGCACAAGAACAGACACGTAGACCAATGGAACAGGACTGAGAACCCAAATATAAAACCAACCTCATACAGTCACCTGATCTTTGACAAATTCCAGAAAAACGTACACTGGGGAAAAGATTCCCTATTCAACAAATGGTGCTGGGAAAATTGGATGGCCATATGTAGAAGACTGAAAGTGGACCCACACCTCTCACCTCTCACAAAAATCAATTCACAATGGATAACAGATCTAAACCTAAGACATGAAACCATAAGAATTCTCGAAGAAAACGTTGGAAAAACTCTTATGGACATTGGCCTAGGCAAAGAATTTATGAAGAGGACCCCCAAAGCAATCACAGCAGCAGCAAAAATAAATACATGGGACCTGATCAAATTGAAAAGCTTCTGCACAGCCAAGGAAACTATCACTAGAGTGAACAGACAACCTACAGAATGGGAGAAAATATTTGCATGCTACACCTCTGATAAAGGGCTTATAACCAGAATCTATACAGAACTTAGGAAAATCAACAAGAAAAAATCAAACAACCCTATTAAAAAATGGGCAAAGGACATGAACAAAAACTTTTCCAAAGAAGACAGAATGATGGCCAGCAAACATATAAAGAAGTGCTCAACTTCTCTAATCATCAGGGAAATGCAAATCAAAACCACAATGAGATATCACTTAACTCCAGTGAGATTGGCTCATATCAAAAAATCCCCAAATAACAAATGTTGGCGGGGATGTGGACAGATAGGAACACTCATACACTGCTGGTGGGACTGCAAATTAGTACAACCTCTATGGAAAAGAATTTGGAGATACCTCAAAGAATTAAAAGTAGAATTACCATTTGACCCAGCAATCCCACTACTGGGTATTTATCCAAAGGAAAAAAAGACATTTTATAATAAAGACATCTGCTCACGAATGTTCATAGCAGCACAATTCACAATTGCAAAGATGTGGAAACAACCCAGGTGCCCGTCAATATACGAGTGGATTAATAAAATGTGGTATATGTATACCATGGAGTATTACTCAGCGATAAAAAACAATGGTGAATTAACACATCTGGTATTATCCTGGTTGGAGCTAGAGCCCATTCTTCGAAGCGAAGTGTCACAGGATTGGAAAAACAAGCACCACTGGTACTCACCATCAAACTGGTACTAACTGATGAACACTTACATCACACAGGGCAATAACATTCATCTGAGGGCGGGCGGGCGGGAGGGGGGTGGAAGGGATGGGAAAAACTCTCACTGAATGGATGTGGGGAGCACAGTTTGGGGGATGACCACGATCGTGGCTCTGACACGGGCAGAACAGGGGCGATGTGTATGGCCAAAGTGTTGTACCCCCATGATATTCTGAAATTAAAAAAATAAATTAAAAAAAAAAAAAAAAAAAAAAAAAAGAAGCAGTTGCAAGGCCCTGTGGTATTTATCAACCGGGATGCGTTGGCCCTGGGTTTGAGATTGCACTGAGTCCACGTCTGGCTCTCATAAGCCAAATTCCCTCTTCTCTCAGAGTGTGGAAGCCAATGAAGGGAGGACTTGGAATGTCCCCAGAGGTGTCAGGCAGCTTGTCTTTGCTGCTTCTTGTGAAAGTGAGACTGTCTTCCTCTACATGGCTGTTTTATTTCTGGGCTCCCCTAATCCTTTGTGCTCGGCATAGTGCTGGTATGCAGGTGCTCAATAAGTGCTGACTGGGGTATAATGTTGATGGACTCTGAAAAACCTACTGGAGAGTGCGTGTGTGCATGTATCTGTGTGCATGTGTGCATGGTGTGTGTGTGCACGTGTGTGCATGCACATATGTACTGGAACAGGGTCGGGCAGAGCTGGCACTCAGATGGCCACCAGCACCCCTGCCCCAAACTCAGCAGCAGCAACCATTTGGTGCCTACACTGTGCCCATTTCATTTAATTCCACCTTCATCAACCAGCCAGAAAGACAGGCTTGACTCCATTTTGAAGACGAGGAAACTGAGGCTAATAACCCACTTGAGGTCTCACAGTGAGGGGATGTAGATTCAGGTGGAGTCTGACTCCACTGTCCCCTGTACTGCAGTGCCTCTTGGGAAGATCCCAGGAATTTGGTCCAGGGAAATTCTGCCCCACAGTGAGTGGGGCCACTCCAGCTGACATCAGCATGTCCACGCTGGCTGTGTGTGTTGGAGAGAGCCCAGGACTGGTGGTCAGGGGTTTCAGGACTGGCATCTGGTATACTGTGTGTCTGAGGACATGGCACTAAGCATTTGTATGCCACAGCCTCCTCACCTATTGTAGGTAATGCCATTGCATGCCTCCCAGCACTGTCATGAAGGTTTGAATTATTATACCTAAGGTGCGTGTAACAGCATGTGGTGCATGTGGTGCACTCAGTAAATATGTCCCTTGCCTTTTGTCCTAACTCACCCTCGTAAGTGAACACTTATCTGATCTGGCTGTTGTGTCTGGAAACACCGTGCAGGAAAAGAACTAGAACTTGAGTGTGAAACAGACATTCAGGGTGTGGATCCCACTGCTGCCGTTTACTAACAGGGCTGTGGTTGGGTGACGTGGCGTGACATCACCTCCCTACAGCTCCCTCTCTTCATCCAGAAATTGGGGACAGTGGTTGTTCCTTGCAACATTGCTGGGATGACTGAACGGGGTCATGGACTTGACATACCTACCCCATGTAGGGCCTGGTATGCAGTGGTCCCTCAACAGTGCACAGACATTATTAGGATCTGGTTGTGTCCTGACAGCAAAGCTTGACAGGTTCTGGAATCAAAACGTCACCGTCAGATGTGCCTGCTCAGTAGAATTCCAGGCGACCACTCAACATTCACCAATAATTTGTCTTAAAAAGAGGCAGAAGCACGAGATGAGTGAGTTGTAAGCAGTGAACTAGTTTTCAGAGGTGCGGAGGCTGCCCTGGCGTGCTTGCCCCTCCAGGGCACATCAGGCACCTGCACCCTTTGCCAGAGAACTTGCATGGCAGCCAAAGCCCTTTGCCCACCTGCATAGCAGGCTGGACGTGACGTGATGGGGATTAGCTCCACCCCAGGGACAGCCCTCAACCAATGACTGATGGGAGGTGGTGTATATGTACCCCAGCTCTGTTGCTCCCCAGATGGAATAAGCTGAGGTGCGTGTCCCCAGTGGGCTCGGTCTCCTGTGCTACACCACACAGAGCGCGTGGGCTGCCTTCCCTTCCCTGCCCCACTCCCCAATCCCCTCTTGGCCTTTTATGAGATCTTCTCCCAAATAAATGATTTTTACCCAAATCTTGTCTCAGCATCTGCTTCTGGGGCAATTCAAAGTAAGACAGTTGTCAATAGAATTCCTATCAGACAGTGGTTGATTCTTCCAGAAGCCCAAGTCCAGACCAGTGGGAAATGACTTCATAAGGCAATAGTGGTGAATTAATTCCAGTGGATTCTCCTGAGTGTCTCAACAATAGGAGAGGCAAGTAGAGCACAGCAGGAAGCAAATGGGGTTTTCATGAATGAAAATCCAGAGAAAGGTGTCCTGCAGAACCTGCACGGTGAGGTTTTAAAGTGCTGCCTTAGCACAGAGACACAAGGAGCTTTGCATGCAGGGGAGCTGCTTAATTGGCCTACTTTTCCCCAAACCAGCTCCCAAACCCTCCCTACAGTCTGAGAAGGAAACTGAGGCACGGAGAGGCTAAAGGAGCTCACAGTGCCCCTGTGAGAATAAAAAGAGAAACTATGTGCCAAGACCCACCCTGGCTCATAGTGAGTGTTCACTTAATATTACCGCTGGTTTCTTCCTGATGTGACGGCACAGTCCCCTGGCACGGTGGCCTGGGGCCATTTCTCAGGTGCTCTGAGTGTGTTTTGTGAGGCAGAAGGAAGCTGAGGCAGGGGCTGTCGCGTCTGGTGAACAAGACAGTTCAGACCAGTCCTCCCACTGGGCCGGATGGGAGAAGTTGGAAAATGTACGTAAAAAGAGAAAATGGGGAAGAAGTCAGGGTGGGTTAGAGAATTACAAGGAAAGCAACGAGTCTTCATTTTCTTATATCCTTAACAGCTCTTACCCCATTTCAAGGAGAGTCTTAGAGAATTTTGTAGGCAATGATACCGATGTGAAAACCCAGCAATTTCCAAAGAGTTTTTGGTTTTGGAAAGAACGAGCGAGACTGGAGGATTGTACCTACTCAAGTAAACCCAAATCATTGACGAGGCCAACGGGGCGGGGGGTGGGGGGGAGAGTAGAGATAAATGGCTGCCAAGGGTCACAGGGGGGAGGGGTGAACGGGCGGAGCACAGAGGATTTTCAGGGCCCGAAACTACTCTGTATGGTGCTGCAATGGTGGAGTCCAGCCCCACAGAGTGTGTAACAACAACAGGGAACCCTAATGTAACTGTGGACTCTGGGTGATGATGATGTGTCCGTGTGGGATCATCGGTGGTAACAAATGTCCCACTGGGGGGATGCTGACAACGGGGGAGGCTGTGCATAGGAGGGGGCAGGTAGCTCGTGGGAACTCTTTGCACCTTCTGCTCAAATTTGCTGTGAATCTGCAACTGCTCTGAAAAAATAAGGTCTATTAAAAAAACAAGCAGGCAAGTGCAAGTTTCCCCGGCTTTATGGAAAACAAAATGAACTCAGCAAAATGGAAGATTGTATCAGGAAGACGATATCAAAGGTAAATTGCGTATACTGGGGGAAGATTCTAACGATAGCTGATGGAATGGTCATCAAACATGGAAGGAAAATTGTTGCAAAAGGGAAAGGTAATGGACATCCCCCCCCCACCAAGGCATTTCTCCTGCCTTCATTTTGGTAAAAACGCTCTCATTTCTACTGCCCCAGCCTTGTCACACTCTGTCATCAAGATCGACCGTCCCCTGGCTAGGGGGTGGGCTCTGACCCAAACTAGGCCATTGGAATCACTCTCCAGTGTGGCCCCTGGCCCGGACCCACAGCTGGGGCTGGAAATGATGCTGCCACCCAGGGCCCCACTCTGGGCACACCTGCCTGTCAGCTGCCGCACAGCCCTCCAGTACACTTTGTCTTTTGTACCCTTTCTTCAGAGTTAATTTCTGCTGCTTGCATCCAACTCCGATGGATAAAAAGACCATTTCAGAAACAGGACACTATTGGGAAACGCATTTTACTAACCCTGCTGCTGCCACTAGGAAGAGGATGTGCCAGGGCCTGCTAGTTATGAACTCCAGACTCTGGGGTTAAAATCCCGGCACCCTCACTGCAGGCAGAATAAATACTTGAAAAGGTTAAAACGAACACCTGCCTGAAGGAAATCCTGGTGCTGCCTGTGGGATAAGGTCTGCAAGGGTACAGTAGACTCCAAATCCCGAGCAAGTAAAGGGGAACGTCAGCCTCTGCTGGGAAAACAGACTTTCCCTCAGCCACAGCTACTCTGCACAAAGTACAGGAATAGCCCCGGTGGTTAGTACACAGAGTTTCATATTTATGCCAGCATGAACTCATAGCAATAAAGCTCCTTTTCCTATCTTTTGTGGAATGAGGAGGGGGTATTTATGAGCAAAGGCATGCATGCATGAATGAAGAAACACACTAAACGATAGCAAAAAAACCCTCACTCTTGCATCTAGCTACCACTTCATCCAACCCTAGCCCGAAAACCCTTGCTCCGCAAATAACAATTACCTGAGATTACAACGATGTGAAGAAACAGATGGAACAAGCTCATGCTTTTCCCTTCTCTTAAAAACACAAGAGCAATGGGAAAAGGTAGCTGGCAAAATTTTGAATTAGGAATTAAAGATAAAGATCCATTCTCATTGAAGACGGAAATAGAAGAGTATCATCAGCATTTCTGTCTTCTGTTAGAAAAGCTACTAAATGTAAAACAAACAAATCCATTGGTGTCAGGATGTCAAACATTTTGCCTATTTAACTAATGAATATTCAACAGAGCCTATTTTGTGACAGTAATATGTGTTGCAGTCTCTATAGACAATATTTTGAATGTTTTAAAATCATCTCTTCTATAGATAGTTGAGAATCCATCTCAATAGGTAAAGAAACACTCAGTCACAGAGGTGGAAAGCATCACATGGTTAGTTACTAGATATTTGCAGAATATTCAATTGTGGGGATCGGGGAAACAGTCTCCCCCGGGGCTCACCAAATACCCCTGTGAAAACATACCTGAGCTCACTGGGGCAACATGCCCAGGTAAGCGATCACTTTGGAAGCGTGCTTCGCAGTGATGGATTGATTGACTATGCCAGCTACATACTACTGAGAGTGTAGATTTCACGTGTAAGTATTTCTGTCAATAACAAAATCAATCTTTCAAGGACAGGGACAGTAGTGGCACTTGAAGGTGGACATTAGACCAATGCAATCCCCTCAACATTTCCAGAAACCATAGAAAGGGCCCAGGGTGCCACGTATTATCGTGTAATTTTCAGTGGATGTGATTGTTGTGGCTGCCGTGGCATCTCTTTCCCTTCCGCTGAAAGATCACCTTCACTTTGCGTTGGGCAGCCCCCTCTTCCCCACACCGTCCCAGGGTTTTGGGCTGGGCTGTCCCTGTACCAGCTCCCCTGGGTTGTCCCAGGCCAGTGGCCAGTGATGGCTGTAGGCTGGTGATCCACTCTGGATGAGGGACAGCCAGCCCAGGAAGTCTGGGTAGAAACTTCCCTGGGATGCAGAGCTGGTGAGCAGTAGACCCGGAGTTACCGCCAGCTTTTTGCAAACTGAGGACAAGCCTATTTGAGAGTAATACTGACAGCGAGGAAGGCCAGGCAGGAGGGAGAGAGAACATTCCTGATGGCCGCACCCTGAGGGCACATGCAGGGCTGATGTCACTGGCATGCACTGTTCTGATCGGCTGGTGCCCACTGTTAACGGTTCTTATTTGAACATTTCCATGAACGCTCAGATCCAACTCTGGCTAAAGCCATGTCCGTGCCCGGATGTCCCAGCTAGGTGAGCTTTACCGGTTCCCTTTCTTTCCCTCACTCCAGTTTCAGTTAGATTTCCCTTTTAACCAGAAGAGTCCTGGCTGATAGGTGGATACCACATTCGTGAGGGTGAAAGTTAAAGTAACAAGGTTTTCTACCTGTGGATTTGAAAGTGAAGCTCTTTTTTTTTTTTTTTTGGTGGGGGGAAAATTTGAGAGATGCAAAAATCTAGTTGGTTTGTGTTTCCCTTCTTTGAAATACCCATCCCTCCCCACCTCTGTATAAAAGGCTCATTAGGAACCAGCCTGCCTTCGGCAAGAATAAGCCCAGCCCAAAGAACCTCATTTCTCACAAAAATGAGGTACCTTCTATTTAGACTCAGGGGAGGCATGTCACAAGCTCATGTGGACTAGATGGAGGATGATGAGGATTAGGTGAGCTCCCTGGTGGAGTGACCATTTCTGGTGGCTGCTGGGTTGTCACGCTGTGATCTACTGATGCACAGTGAGGGATCCCAGCACGCCGGATGGAGAGAGGACTGACAAGAGCCCTTGGTGAATGAAGTGCAGGCAGCTGCTGCTAAGCTGGGTTCACGGCTTTGCTGCTGGGTGGTAGAGACAGAGGCTAAAAGACACAGTTCTCTTGCTACCGACTTGAACTATAACCAGTACATTAGTCAAAAGCCTAGAGTGCTTGGGCTGTTTTAAACTGAGAGATATTTGCCCGGAATTATACTAGTATTTGAAAGCAACAGATCTCTCCACCTTAACATTTCTTTAATAGTGGCTCAGAAATGCATTGTCATTTCAAAGTCACTTTGTGGAATGTTTTTACTACTTTAATAAAAATCCAGGTGACAGACCAACAAACTTATTAGGGCTGAAGTTTTAGAGAAGCAATGCTGTTTTATATACCTTTCTATACTTTTATTAGGTGTGTGTTAAACAATACATGGCAGATATGGCGTTGTGTGGTGAACTAAACAGAGAGTCTAGCTACCTAGGGGAAAACAGTGTCTATAACACTGAAAATCAAGTAGCAGTATGGTCTTTTCCCAGAAAAGGACAGATGTGTAGACAAATTGAATAATGTAGGTAAATATAAAATGTTGCCTCAAACCCTGCAGCCAGGGATCTTTGCCTCACTGGCTTGTACAGGTGCAGCACCCAGGTTTGCCCACACCTTGAGGGGTGCTCCTGAAAACACAGAATAGAATAGAGAACACAGAGCATGTCCTGATTGTTCTTGCCCTGGGATATTTCCTTCTCTAACATACAATTAAGTAAGGCAAAGTTAGGGCATTTTTATTTTGCCTGCATTTTTTTCTTAGATGCCTGCCACTGTACCTACCTGCTGTGCATAGATCCTGTTTCCAAATCTGAATCAGGCCTGTCCCACCCCAGATGTGCAGGGTCCTGGAGTTTGGTCTCGTGTGGTCATGAGAGCTTCCAAAGCTCTGATGGCTACTGTAACCCACAGATTCTCTCTTATCCACTCAAGGCCCCTTTAAAAGGTGTTGTCCCAAATTCTAATGGTGTCTGTTATGGGCTGAATTGTGTCTCCTCAAATTCATATGTTGACGTCTTAACCTCCAGTACCTCAAAATGTGGTTGCATTCGAAGATAGGATCTTTAAAGAGGTAATTAAGTTAAAATGAGGTCATTAGAGTGGGCTGTCATCAAATACGACTGTGTTCTTATAAAAAGAGATTAGGACACAGACACACACAGGGGAAAGACTATGTGAGGACACAGGAAGAAGATGGCCATCTGCAAGCCAAGGATAGAGGTCTCAGAAGGAACGAACTCTGCCAACACCTTGATCTCAGACTTCCAGCCTCCAGAATTGTGAGAAATTAACTTTATGCTATTTAAGCCACCCAGTCGATGGTACTTTGTTATGGCAGCCTTAGAAAACTGTATCTATTAAGTAACTGAAAATGTGCTAGTCAACGTGACTCAATCATTAGGAAAGTTTGCTCATTGACTGATTACATTAGGATAAAGCTCCCTGAAATGAACCAACTCCTATTCTGTCATCTGTTATACCTACAACAGTCCATTTTCACTTGTTCCACACTATTGTTTGCTCACAGAATGCAGTGCACAAAGGGGGCTTTTATTCCTTCAGCCCACCTGATTAATTATGGGGCATCACTGCTAAAGAGCGAGGTAGCCAGACTATTGACTTTCTAATGGGATATCTTCAAAATTTCCCTGTGCCTGAATTCACAGAAACTTCTAATTGGGGAAAATGGAGAAGGGGTGACCTCAGCTATCGCCCACCCAGGCTGTCATCCAGTGCAGTGGCCCCTGCCCCAAGTGGCATCTCTGCTTGCCACCAGGATCGGTCTCTGTATTCCAGCAGCCTGAAGGTCTTCCCAGTTTGGACTCCAGCGTGCCTGAAGAGTTGCTCCGTTCATCCTAGTCGAGCCCACCGGAGACTTCCTCATGCCTCCTTCAAATGTTGCACGGTGGCAATTGTGTGTGTCCCTCGCCTGTTCCTTTGCTAGTCCTAGCTTCTTCCCTTGGCCTCATGCACCAGAGTTAGAGCCTCTCCTTTTCTTCTGAATAACAAGCATAAGTGGTCCTCTTTACTGAGCGTTTAGGACATGGCAGTCACTGTGCTAAGTGCATCACACTTGTTGAACTTTAACTCATCACAATCTTGGTGTTAATTTCATCTAAGATGAAGAAACTCTGCTCGGGGAGGCTGAGTCAGTCTCCCAAGGTCTCATTGCTGCTAGGTGGCAGTCCCAGGGCTGGAGGAATCTGGTTTCCTGTGATTGCACAGTCCTCCTTCGCAAGACTCTCTTATCCAGGTTGCCCTCCTTGAACACACTTGAGTTTGCCAACATCCCTCTTAAAAAGAGGCATCAAGAGAAAAACAGAGGGCCAGCAAGCAGCATGATGGCCCTTGTTCCATGCCATTTGTTGGACTTTGAGATGCTCTTAGCTTTCTAACAGTCATAAGACACTTTTGCCCAAGACTAAGCCTGTGGTCAATGAAAGCCTCTAGGCTTTTTAAAAAATTGCCTTGAAAGGGTTTTAAGCCAGCTTCTTGCTTTGAATTAGAGGTCATTTGGCCAAGTTTCAGCCTGTTGTTCTACCCAGGTTTTCTCAACATCAGCACTACTGACATTTGGGGCTGGATAATTCTTTGTTGCAGAGGGTCTACCCTGTGCACTGTAGGATGTTTAGCAGCAACCCTGGCTTCTGCCCACTAGATGCCAGTAGCACCCCCCCAAATGTTCTAGACATTGCCAAATGTCATCTGGGTGGCAAAACCACCCCTGATTAAGAACTATTGTTTAATTATATTTCACTCATCTAAAGATGGGCCATTGCCTTGTACTATTTGGAGAAATCCCCAAGACCCTGGAGGAATGAATAATGCTTCTTAAAAATCTCTGTTCTTTCTACAAATCCAGCCAACTAGAGAAAGGTGGATATAATGAGCTGAGAAAGACATAAGGTCAGAAACTGAGAACTACATATCAAATAGATTTTCCACGTGTCTGACGTTCTAAAACGCAGAGTGAATCCTCAGACTCTATTACACAGCATGACAAAGTCCATGAAGAAAATGTTTACTTCCTCACAGCAAAAATGAAATTACTCATTTTATTCTCCTGCCATCATGCGTGACTAGCTCTGGACAAATATAAATAGGTCTGGTGACAAATGTGTTTTAAGAGGCTCACTGTGGATAGCAAAGGAATGCTAGCTTTCTAAGCAATTAAATAAATATTTATTGGGTGTTTGCTATGTAATAGGCCCATGTGGGCACCATGGGGACACAAGGATGACTAAGACTCCTGGGCTGAGTCAGTGTTTCTCAAACACAGCACACATACTACTCTCAGCATGGGAGATTTGAGATGTGCATGGATGGATGCCGAATGGGCACTATTGATGATAGAGGGAGCTTATAGGGGACCCCCATGGATTGGAAGAAGGAAATAGATGAGTCTTAGTGTATTAGGTTCCTGTGGCTGCTGTAACAAATGACCACAAACCCAGCAGCTTAAAACAACACAAATTTATTATCTTACTGGATAATAAATTAAGTTAATAAAATAAATAAAGTTCTGGAAGTCAGAGTCTAAAATTAAAGTGTTGGTAGTGTTCCTTTTGCAAGCTTCAGGGCAGAATCTGTTTCTTTGCCTTTTCCGGCTTCTAGAAGCTGCCTGCATTCCTTCACTGTGGGCCCTTTGTTGCATGGCTCCATTGTTGCTTTTGTCATCACATCTGCTTCTCTGACTCTGGCCTTCCTGTTCCCTCCTTATAAGGACTCTTGTGATTAAATGGGGCCCACCCAGATAACCCAGGATAATCTTTACATCTCCAGATCCTTAACTTAATCCCATCTGCAGAGTCTCTTTGCCACATAAGGTCATATATTCACAGGTTGCAGGGATGTGGACGTGGACATCTTTGGGGATTGGGGGGCAGCATTCAGCCCAGCATGGTTAGTAGGAAGAGAAGGTATGAAGGCTATGAATTCAGGGAAGAGGACACCCATTGCAAAGAATTTGGGGGAAAATACACAAAAGGAGAAAAAAACACATTAAGAGTGAGCCAAGAGCAGTGGAGAATTTAACTAAGGAAGATGAGGGGACTGCCTCAACCCAATATCCAGAAACCTGGACAACCAGGCTCCTCCTCATGGTAATGGCATTATAATGAGGTCCGAGCCAGGCAAATGAAGAACACATTTATTAGCAGTGGAAGCACAAGTGGTCTGGTTGACTCTCCCCTGGGGAAAGGTCTTGGGAAGCATTTGGGAGGAGTTTGTGCTACAAATGATGAGGTCATGAGGGAAAGGATGCTTTGTCTTCTGTAGGGATGTGTTGATTCTCCTGGTGGCTCTGCATGGAGCCTGTGTAGGTCATGCGTCTTGCACTTGCCGGGTAAAAATATAGCCAAAGAACCCCAACTGATATTAATAGTATGACTTGATCCGATCAGTTACAAATTGCAGCATTGCTGGCTGGAAGAGCCCTGGGCTGGGGAACAGGGAGCTCATGCTTTCTAGTGCCTCGTGCAAGTTGGTTTGGGATGAGGGTACTTTTGGCAGTTGCCGCTTACGCTGCTCTCCATGCCCCTTGGCAACTCACAGAAGGTTACGTTCAAAGAGAAGGTGCCATTAGAAGAAAAAGAAATGGGCATTATTCTCTTCTCAGAATTTGACTTTCCCAGCTCCACTTTTTGCCTTCAGGGTCTGTCACAAAAGATGTGTCCCATTCAATTCACCTAAACTTCATTCTTTCATCTAACCCTCCCTCTCCCCCTCCCCCTTTCTCTCTTTCCATTTGTTCACTGGGTGACTATTACTGAACGGCCACTGGATCAGGCACAGTGCTGAGTGTCAGGGATCCATGAGGACTGTACGGGCTGATCTCTCTGTCTTATAGGAACTCAGCCAGAATACGGAAGAGTAGTGGGGGGGGGTCAACAATTACTTTTGAAATTGCAATAGTATTTGTTTTAACGTGTATGGTAAAAATATAGCTAGCATATCACAGGCATTATTGCTAGGGTAAGGCTAAGCAAAAAAAAAAAAAACAAGACAAGTCAATTTAAGTCAACTTAAAAACATCGAGTGAATGATAGTACACAGAGGACAGACAAGCTATGGGAGATGAAGGTGCCTGGTGTTTGGAAATATTTGGAAAAGGCAAAATGGAGATGACCAAAACAAGGAAGAAGGTAATAATGGCCTCAGAAAGGTACAAAACAGAATTGAGGAATTCAAGGAGGAAGAGATCATTTCCTACTCACCAAAAGTTTTGTGGATCATGTGGCATTTCAAATGGGCCTAGAAAGATAGACAGGACTGTGAAGGGTCGAGGCAGGGAGGGAGATATTTTAGGAACAGTGATAGTCGAGGTGATAATCATGCACAATCAGCACAAAACATGAATGGCACATTGGGGAGAGGGAACAGTACTCCCATGTGTACCTTCTTTGTCCTTAAAATGACCAGAATGGACATGATATTTGTCTATGCATTCCCCCTTCTTCTGGGGAGGGCACCTTAATTTTCCCATGGGTCGTACCCTATTTTCATGCAGTCTTGGTGGGCCTTTCGGTCATAGTGTCTCTCTCTCTTGTGGTCAAGTGGTGAAGTGAGTTCAAGACTCAAGACAGGCCACCAGGACTTTATTTCCTGGGAATGCACAAAGTCTGCAGAGGGACTTAAGAATGGAAAATACTTGGAGCTGATTTGCCTTGATCGTGAGGGCCTAAAGACATCATCCATCCCTCCCAGGAACCTAGGTCATTGAAGCAGCTGTTTTGTGGTCTTCCTGAAGTCTACTTCATTATCTTTTTATTTGCTTCTTTCAGCTTCTCTACATCGTGTGTGTGCACATGCACATGTGCATGTATGTGTTTTCTTCGGTTCCTTGGGGCTGGTTTCTGTGGCTTGCAACCAAAGAACCCTAACTGATAGTATGACCTGATACAATTTGATGACAAATTGCAGTCATTTTACAAACAAGAAAACAGCATTAAAAGGTTCACTGATTTCCCCATGCCACAGAGCTATTGAGCAGTGGAGCTGAGGTCTGAACTCAGGTCAGTCTGACTCTCTACTCATCCTCTGTTCACGTAGGCTTTGGGCTCTATGGCAGATTGTATTTTCCAAAAATGGCCATGACAATATTTCTGATACTCCTTTCAGCCACAGGTGTAGTCTATTTCCCTTCCCTGGAATGTGGGCCAGCCTTTACGGCTGCCTTGATGAATAAAATGTCATAGAAGTGACACTGCATGATTTCTGAGGCTGGATCACAAAAGGTGATATAGATTCCACTAGGCACTTACTCTTGGGACGTTTACTCTTGGAACCCAGCTGCCATGTTGTGAGGAAGCCCAGGCTACATGCAGAGATCATGTGCAGATGTTCTGACTGATAGTCAGCATCAACTGCCAGATAAACAAGCAAAAAAGCCTTTAGATAATTTCAGCTCCCAGCCTTTGGGGTTTCCAGCTGAGGCCTCAGACATTATGGCACGGAGATAAGCTGTCCCCACTGTGCCCCGTTCATATTCCTGATTCATCAAAACCGTAAGAGATGAAAAATTACGTTGCTTTGAGCCACTGAGTTTTGGTGTGACTTATTATGCACCCAATGGGAGCTGAAAGAGGCACTCAGCCCTAGGGCAGATTTATCCACTTTCCCACTTAAAGATATACCTTGTTTTATAAAATTTAATTTAGGGTGGGAGACCTATAGATTGTTGGTGCTTGAAGGAAACTTGGGGAATCACTTGGTCCAACCTTCCCCTCCCTTCCATCTTAGAGTCAGGCGTAGACTGAATGGTGCAAGTGTAGAATCACCTCTTGGTGTCACACTGTGCAGAACCTCCAATGGCCAGCTGAGGTGTGTACACTGCACTTAGTCTGCCTAAGAACATTGAGAAGTCACTCCAGAAGGAAGTGACATGATCAGAATAGGTGTCAGGGAGACCATCAGGGGCAGGGGACAGGCATGGACTGAAGAGAGAAAGGAGATGAGGCTGTTATCAAAGCACACACAGTGATTTTCTTATCACAGACAGAAAGCTGCAGGCTTAGCATAGGCAGATTCTTAATAAATACACATTCACTGGCCACTGAATGGATGCATAAATGCATGCTGTGCTCAGTTCTCCCTTAGCATGTAGTGGGAGAGACTCATTGCCCATTTCCTTTTGTTTTTGCCTCACCCAGTACAGTTGAGATGCCATTAACTTGGGGCCAAGGGTGCCCCAAAGGAGATATGGCTGGGCCATCCCTCTGTCACTCATCCTTTTCCAGCAAGACACAGCTGGTGTCCAGCTGCTGTGGCAACAAACGGGAAGTAGCTGAGAGCACAGGAGAGAACCCACAATAAGCCTTGCTCCAGACTGGGTAGAAAATATGAGCTAACCTGTTAACCCTATTGCTGTGAAGGGCCATCATTGGCCATCCTGAGTCCTTGGGGTACAAGCCCCAACTTGGAAGAAGGAGAAAACATTTGCTGAGATCTTAGAATAGGTCCACACTCTGAGATCTACAGCAGGAGAACATTGGCTTAGACCTGCAACTTCTTAGCTGTGTGATTCGGAACAAACGTGTGTAGCCTCTCAGCCACAGCAGCCTTTTCTGTGAAATGGTGACAATAAGACCTCCCTTGGCGTTGTTTGGAGGATGAAATGATAAAATGCACAGAAAATACCTGGCAGTTGGTAGTTGCTCAGTAAAGCTTAATTTTCTCTCTCTTAGGCTTTCCATCCAGTATCATTGTTTTCCTTTTCTTTTTTTTTTTTTTTAAAAAAAACCTCATAACTCTTAAAAAGCTTGGTTGTCTAGTTTATTTTCCAGGGAGACTCCTAGAGGCAGGTACAGGGACCACAGTATGATAAACAGAAAAGACAGAAAAACTCAAAGTCAAGTAAAGCATTGCATTGGTCCATTCATCAACCTCTAAGAAGGATTACCTCATATAACCTTCAATCCTGTTCCCATACTCTGTTTAACACTCAGGAAAGCATATATTTTAGAAACCTAGTCAAAATATACAAAGATACGGTACTTGAAGGGATGAACTTTGGTTTCACAGAAAATTCATCTAAGTGAAATGGCTTTTCCTCAGATAATGCCAGAAAAATATAGAAGTTTCCAAATTATTGTTGGCCTCCCAGAAAGTTTAACCCTAGGGCACACAGGCCTCCACCGCATGTTGGAGGACAGCTTTGATGCTGCGTAACAAACAGTGTATTTCACTCACGCTGAAACTATTTTCCTGAAATTGGACTCTTATTACTAAGTTAATAGAAAAAAATTCCAATTGAACTTTGGAAGATTTTTTTCTATTATGGTAATATTACAGAGTTCAATTTGGTGAAAAATGAGCAATGAAGGCTTTCAACAATTTTCTAACAGAGCTTAACTTCAATTCTAAGAATAGTCAGCATGTAATTGGCAAGGAAGGAATACTTAATGCCTGGAACGGCACTGACGGGGTAATGTCACTTTCCCTGGCATTGCAGCCTGTGGCAGCGGGGCTGCGGGCAGGCTGCATCTCAGAACGATTCCCTGGTGGGATACCGGAGTGGCACCTGTCTGAGATGGGGAGTCTGGTTGAATTCACACGTTGGGTGCACGGCGAACATTTCCCTTGAACAACCTAAACTTTCCTTCCTAGGACCTGAGTTTAACCTCATAATTGGCTTGGTGCACGGGATTTGAAGAACCTTTTCAGTGTTTATATTCTGACATCAAGGTGAGAATGAGTGCATTTTATTGTACATTTTAGGGTAAGTTATTATTTTTGTTCACTATCTCGCTTAACAACCTAACCATACTGGATTAAAAACCCCATCTAAGAGAAAACATTTAAAACACTTATATATCCCTTAACTTGTCTTAAGACAGTTTTATCCTCCAGATCAAATTGGAAACCACAGCTTTGGATGAAAATGTTCAAATATCCATGAACATTTCTGAACCATAACCAAGGTTAGGAACGAGTATGCTGTGAAATCTGGGTGAAGGGTTCTTGTTATTTTTTAGATGCCAAGAAATGTCTTTATAGAACTTACAAAGGAATAAGCCTATTTCACTTCTCCTTATAAAAAAAAGTGCTACGTGTAGGGTTATCTGGGTGGGGTTTTAGATGACACATTTCAGGCAGCTGAATGGATGCTATGGTGGCTGAAAGGGTTGTGTCCCACACAGTAATTGCTAGTTTGTGCCTATTACAGACTCAGGGGCCTGGTTGTCTAGGCCAGCATTTGAGTTCTCAGAAAACCGTAGAAAAAGGACCACAGTACCTCGGAGTGGGTCTGCAGAGAGAAAAGAGGGTTTTCTTACAATTTCCTTGTCCCTTGCTTCTTTAAAATAATATTTTTCTGTTTATAAATATAATGTGCATGTTCAACACTGACAACCTGACAATCCAAGAGAGTGTGAAGGAAAAATTAAAAATCACCAATAATCCCAGGAGCTAACCACTGCTAACCCTGGTGTCTTATTCAAGGTCTTCTCCACATGTCATTTATGTAATTGGGATGGTACAGTTTACCAACGTGGATAGCCTACTTTTCCCATCTCAGTTTATATCAGGAACAATTTCTCTGGCTTAAATTTTTATAAAACAGTTTTAAACACTGCATATTATTGTATCATATGGCTGCTCCATAATTTATTTATCCAGCCTCCTATTGTTGGACACTAAGGCTGTTTTCTAACTTTTCGCTATCATAAATAAGGCTTCAGTGTACAACTCTGCACATAAATCTCTGTTTTCCTGAGTATAGACATTTTTGACACCATTTCTGATTATTTCTTTGAGATAAATTCCTAGGAGTGGAATTATGGGTATGGAAGAGTATAACTGTATGAAAAAAAGTTGATCCATAATGCAACATGTCTTTCTGAAAGTTTGTACTAATTTGCATTCCTTGCCTGTTTTTTAAAGCACTACTCGACACAATGTTTTTTCTTGTCTTGGGGATGCAGCTCTATTCAAAGAAAGGGGTGACCCTGGGAAGAAGGAAGCTCTGTTTAGCCTTGCCATTGGAACCCAGGAAATGGAGGCTTCACAGCACAGGCAAATGGGTTCAGAAATACTGGCCTCTACCCAGGGGGTGTGGGTTCATCCCTGCTCCCTTGCATCCTCATATGCCCCTTATGCTAATGTGTTAAGGAGCTACTTTTATGCAATAATATGTATGCAGCCCAAGCAAGTGCTGCTGTACTGTCAGTTCCCTTAAGGTGCCAGGTTTCTCTCCGTCCCTCTGTACCTCTGCAGCTCCCATAATCTCTGCTTGGCAAGCTGCTCCCCACAGTGCCACCTGGTCAGCCCTGGAGTTAATTCTTAAGACTCAGCCCAAGGAAAGGTGGCAGGGAACAAACACTGGATGAGAGACACAAGGCACACGGTCACTGAACTGAGTGACTCCTGGCCTGATGGGGAAGATGAGAAACACTTCCGTGGGCAGAGACGATTTATTTTTCCTTCTGGACATAGAGGCAGGCTGTGTTTCTCAGCTTCTCTGGCAGCTAGGTTGGGGCAAAGGAAAGCAGATAGAAGGGATAATGTCACTTCTGGGCCTGGCTGCAAAACCTTTGCAAGAACCTCCTTGTTCTTTCTCTTTTTCTTCCATAGCAACCCTGGAGGCCACAAACTGAAGGGGCAGCCTCATGAGATGGAAGGAGCCACGGATCCTTGATCTCTGAGTGATGTTGTGGAGCAGAGCCATCCCCACCCCCAACATCTGCAACTGGACTGTGATATGAAGGAGCAGTACACTTTCATATTAAGCCATTGAGATTGGGGGTTTATCTATTATAACAGCTAGTATTACTTATCTTGACCAGTACACTCACCAGAAATTACAAAATACAGTTTGATGAAAACTATGCTAAGGGAGTACCAAGGAGGGGCATCCAAGCCCCACCTGGGATTGGAAGTAGGTGATGAGGGAACACTTTTAGGACAAGGTATGTTTGAGATGATTCTTGAAGGATTATAATAATAGCTGATATGTATTGGGTTCTTATTAAGTTCCAAACACTGTGCTAAGAGCTTTGCTAGATTAGCCTATTTAATCCTCCCAATGACTTTAGGTATTGTTTCCTTTCACATCTGGAGAGAATGAGGTCTGGAAAGATTAAGTAACTTACCCAAAGTCCCACAACCCTTGGCAGAGCTGGATGGCAACCTCAGTGTGCTTGTGCACTACTCTGCTGCCAGCATGTAAGCAGACTTCAGCCAGGGCTGTTACTTGGAGGGAGAGAGGGCAGAGGAAGCAGTGTGGGCAAAGGCACAGAGAAGAGGTGTATCAAAACTTGCATTGCATTCAGCAGTGGCGCTGAGCAATGGGTTGGATGCTGTCCATGGTGCTGAAGTGGGGCTGCATCTTGGTAGCTTGTCCTGGGGGAGAAGCGGGGGTGGGGGGGAGGGAGGGGCAAAGGGTGACACTCAGAACAGCTGGTTTAGCACAGGGGCAGAGGAGAATTTGATATGTTTGGGGAACCTCCATATGTTGGGGACTCCATGCAGGGACCTCAGGGGTTTTAGTTTTAGCTCAAATACATATACTCTCAATCTCCCATAGGGCAAAGGCCTGTTCAGTCAGCTGCAAGGGTAGAACCACCATGCACAGGGCCTGGCCTGTGACTCTGACTGGCACATAGGGTGCACTCCATGGATACATGTGGCCTGAATGAACTGATGAAGGAATCATGAAAATATGTCGTTTGGAAAGTACACAAATCGGGAGCACGACATCCATCATCGGACTTCTTTATGCAGCCATCTGACAGACCCCCTCAGCTGCTTCCTTGCTTCCTCTGTTCCTAAACATCCTGACGCTGACTTCCTCATCTTTTCAGGGACTTAGGCTTTTTATTCTGGCTCAGTAGTTGCAGCCATCACAGAATTAAGTAGTGACAAAGTGAGTTATTATCCAGCCCTGGCTTCAGCTGGGTATGTAACCTGCAGCCGAGATACCTCACTGTTGGAGCACTCACACGACTGTCTAGGTAGTGACATGAAAAATGTCTCCTATAATTCCCCAGCTCAGAGTCATACACCCTCCCAGTCTTGACTTCACACTTCATGGGGAATAATGTTGTTTCATTGAGAAAGGGAAGAGGGTGTAATTAGATTCCTCTTAACTGTTACATTCATCCTTGTTAATCAAAAATTAGTAGCTCTTAAAAAAAATAAACACAACTTAGCTCCCCAGGAAGCTGATAGCAGTTACCATGCCCTGTTTAATTACGCAAAATGAAACAAAACATATTTCTCTGCTCCTTGCCCATGGAAGTAACAAAATGAAAGATAATGGTGGCCATATCTGGGTGGTGGGATTAAAGGGATTTTTAATTTCTTTCTTTATTCTGATCTGTGTTTGTTAATTTTTACACAGTGAGTATGTATTGCTCATTAAAAAGTATTTAATTAACTAAAAAAAGGAAATATGGGATTACATTCTAAAAACCTGTAAACAAAGGAAATATTTGGATACTTTTCCTATTTCCCATTTGCCATTTTCTTCATAACACCTATTACATTTGGAACCATTCTTTTAGTAGTTCACCTACTAATTCTCTGACTCTTCCCCAAGAGGAAGGCCCTGTATGCCTGACTCCCACTATGTCCCATGTCCCAACAACAGTGCCTGGCACATGGTAGGAGCTTATTATGCAGCTGCTGAATCCACTAAAGGATGAAAGGATATGCATAGTTTAGGAAGAAAAATGTCTATTTAAAATCACCATAGTCTTCTAAAGACAGCAGGGCCCTTTTGGTCTTCTGACACGTTTTCATCTGTTAAAAGGGGGCTCAAAGCTCTTTGAAGGCAGGGGCTGGATAGAATCGAATTGTTCTACAGAAGGTCTTTGTTTCTGTTCTCAGGAGAGAATGATGACCAGGCAGCAATGTGCAGGGGACCCAAAATTATTGTGCTGAGTGAGAGAAATCAGACAAAAAAGAGTGCATACTCTATGACTCAATTTATATGAAACTCTAGAAAATGCACGCTAATTTCCATTAGTAGTCGCCTGGGGATGAGGTGCAGAAAGGGAGGGCAGGAGGGAGGACGACGAAGGAGCCAAGGACATTTTTGGGGGTTCTGGGCATGTGCCCTATCATGATTGTGGTGAGTTTCATGGGTGTTTACATTATGTCAGGACACACCAAGTCATACCCTTTTGCATGTCAATCAATCACACCTCCATAAAGCTGTCAAAAAAAAAGAAGGTGCAGAGGAGAGAAGGGACTGGAGACAGGAGAGTAGGCACAATATATGCTGGGGTTGGGGACTTTCAGAGGTGATGTGTCTTGTGAAAAATAGAGAGGAATGGGCTGGGGAGAAGAATTTAAAGTCGAGGGCTATCCAGGGCTCAGGCTGAATTTATTTGATACGATGTAACTGCTCTTTCCATGCCTCCAAACATCCTCAATTAAGTGGGCCACATGCACCCAATCCTGATGATGCTGAGTGTGTGCATATAAGTGTGCGTGTGCACATGTGTGCCAAGCGGGGAATTGAGGAAAAGAACAATGTGGAATGTAAGAGAATGGCACATATGGAATAGTGAGGCAATTACGAGTGACCTCTGGAAACTTGGGACCTCCTTCTCCAACCCTCCAGAATCTGCATAAATCTTGGGGAAGCTTTTGGACTGCTACAGGGCATGGAATCAGGACTTATCCCAAACTCATTTAGGTCTCAAAGGCAGGCAGATCCCAGCTGACATCTGGGTGCTACCCCCACACTCAGTGGCTGTTGAATGAACACAGGGATTTATTTTGGTTTGTTGACAGGGAAACAACTGCTGCTATTTTGAGTACTGGCAAGAGGAGGCAGGATGATGGTGGATGGGCTGCCACTGGGGTTCAGATCACCTTTCATCTGGTTAGCTTGTTTCAAAACACCTGTGCTTTGGGAGCTGTGTCTTATGAGTCAGGCATTTAGCTAACATTGGCCAAGGGCTTGCCACAGGGCAGGCACTGTACCAGATGTTGAGATGAAAACAGTAAATGACATTCAGGTCCTCCCCAAAGAGCTCACGGTGCAGAGTAGAACACAGACAAATGAAGACACCACAATATGGGTAGAGCTGTACTGTGAGGGTCAGCAAACTATGACCCATGGGCCAAATCCAGCCTTCTGTCTGCTTGTGTAAATAAAGTTTTATTGGAACACAACCATGCTTATTCACTGATATGGCCCCTTTTCAATTACAAGGGCAGAGTTGAGTAGTGGAGACAGAGATTGTGTGGTCCACAAAACCTGCATTACTTATCCTCTGGCTCTTTCTGGAAAAAATTTGCCAACACCTGCTCTAACAGAAGACTGTACAGAGCAAGAAGCTACGACTGAAATGAGAAGGTAGGGAGTTACCCTGCCTGTCACCAAACCTGCTCCCAGTGTTCCAAGCTGGATCAGCAGGATCAGTTAGGGTTAAACATCTTCCTCACACCACCTGCGTGATTTGGTGAGAAGCAGAAGGGACTTCCAAGGGTAGCCCCTTGTACCCCGGGAGAAAGCACACAACAGATACTCCTGGCCCTTCATCAGCAGCAGTAACTTGATAGACTCAGCACTGAGCACCTGCAACACCATCTCCCCATGGTAGCCTCAGGGAGATTCAACGGTGCCTGGTCAGTGACACTGGGAGGGAGTGGAGAAACAGAAGCAGTTTCTTTCATCTTTTCAAGCCCAAAGGGGAGGCTCAAACCAGGGAAGAGCAGCAAGAAATAACTGAATGAAGATATTTAATTAGCATTCATTTGCACCATTTATATTAAAGTCAGACCCTGATGGAAATCCCTTTCTATCCTTTGCAAAAAGGTATTAAATATTAACTCTTGAACAGGATCCACTAGAGTCTAAAGCCTGGTTAAAACTTCTTTGAAAATAATTTATTTGCAATTCCTTCATTAATTAAACAAAAATGTATTGAGTGCCTATTAGGTTCCAGGCACAGTTCAAAAGCAATGTGGTCTCTGCCCTCAAGGAGCTTATAGTCTCCTGAGGGGAGATGGGCAGTGACCGCGCAGGCATGCAAGTCCAGTCAATTCTTGCTGTTTGCCGTCGTTATGTCCTATAAGGTCACCGCAGACACTGAATTAGCAAACATGGAACCATTGCTCTTAGGAGAACTATAGGGATAGGTTTCCGTGAGGTTCTGGTCGTAACATTTTTGTCAATTGATCAATATATAACCTTGTTTTAGGTGCATTTCTGTTTAAAGACACCTTCCTTAATATGTATTGTTGATCCATTAACACCAAACTCATGGCCAGAGGCACTGTAGCTCATGCCTGAATGACGCTTATCTAACATGTATTTTCTCTGTAAGGCACATCACAGCCTTCTGTGCCCAGGGACACTAGACAGCCCTTCAGCACTGTGCTTGGGGCCATTTTGAAAAGCAAAATCTTCAACAAAAAGCTCAAAAATTAAAAAAAACCACATGGCACTAAAAGAACACAAAAAGAATACTTATTTGTAGTATGACAGCTGAAACAAGAAGACAGAGTAGAGGGCCTTGGTTGGCCTCCGGTGGGAACGTGCATATCAGGTGACTCAAATTTTTCCCTGCTCTGTGCTTGTCCAGGAATGCACCGTGAGTATTGACTTTGGGGTGATGAATGCAATATAGCGAGTAGGTGACTTCACAGACGTGGGATCCATGAATATTGAAGACTGACTATCACCCAAGACAGACAGAATGATTTTTGTTCAGACGGATCCAGTGTGGGCTTGAGGGCTATTTTCTCACGTTCTCACCCTACAAGATGCCCTGGTTCTCCCGTCTTTACAGATTTCAAAGGAAGCCCCAGATGCTAAGAATGCAAATGAACGGAGAGCAGAGAAGGAACAGCCCGTCTGCGCACTGGCCCTCAGCTTAGCTGATGAGATGAAGATCCCGCCTTGGCGAGAATTATAAAGAGATTTCATGGGAGCTTGAAGAACCTGTACACTCTATTGCGTGTGGATTTTAAAATTTTTGTAACAGTGTCTTCTCTCGCAAAATAAAAGAAATGTTTTCCTGTTAAAAAGTTCTGCGGCACAAACATATCTGGACTTAAATCCCATCTCGTTCACTCACAAATGGTCCAACCCTCAGCTACTACGGTTCCTCCTTTCCTCATCTGCAAAACAGGGATCACCACACCCCCCTCACTGGGTGCTCAAAGTGTTTACAAGATAATGCTCTACCAGATTTCTAGACATTACATTTAGCTACTTTTTACATCTGCCTTTTCTATGTCATTATGTTCTTTTTTTATGGTTCCTGTTCTTTTCCCCTAATCATTTTAAACCTAATTATTTTATAGTCTTTTTAGAAATCCAGAGATTTATTTTCTTTTTTCTTTGGAGCCTAGTTGTGACACAGTGTACCCGACATTTTAACTGTCACAGAAAGGGCACCTACTTCCGCCTAGTCCACCAGGTTGCTGGCCCAGGTCTGGCACAGAGTATCCCCTATGCAGGCTGAACTCATTTCCACTCTTGCTCCAGGCGTCCACGGAGTCACAGAGCCTTTCTGATCCCAGTCTTTACGTTTACAGGATAAAAAATGGGCCCAAAGTGGGAAAGTGGTCTGTGCCAGGCAGTGCCCTGCTGAGTCATATTGGAGCTGCATGCAAAAGGAAAAATCAGTAATGCCAAGCCTGCTTACCTAAAAATTTGGTGTTTTGCTTAGCATCGATTTTTGTATTAATTTTGATTTAAGAAATATTGCATTAAAATATAATCTATCTTGATGACTGAGTTTTTGTGTGCCCAAGATGAATGCCTGGCTTGTGTCACCCTCGGCCTAGCCTGGTGGGAGTTCTCAGGCAGAGCTCCTTCTCCTGCCCTGATAGTCTGCCCAGAGCCGCATCCTGTTCTCTGCCACACCTGCCGCTCTGCAGCACTCTTGGCCCTGGGTGACCTGTGGAGACTAAATGGCCTCTGCCCCATGTATCTGTGCCTGCTCTGTAACAGAGACGGTCTTTAGTGCAGTAACCAAACATGCAAATATGCCCCATCATAAGCACCCATGCTCAGAGAGGGCTACAAGGGACTGTTGTGACCTGCAATTTGGCCTCGGGGGTCGTCATAGGCATTGCGGAAGACTTAACATTTGTGGAACGGGTTTGGAGTGGATGTTTGTCATTCCTGGCTGCTCACTATCCTTCGCCATTCCTCGTAGCATCCCAGCCTTCTTTTTGGAGAAAATCCTGTTGTGTGCCCTGTTGGTGGGGGGAGGTAGTAACTCACTCCCACCCTTGCCCGAATGCAGCAGGAGTGGATACAGGACATGAGACATCTCCAGCAGATCAGATGCTCCTTCAGTGGGGGCAGGTGGAGGTCATGCTTATTGAATGGAAAACATAACATGAGAACCGGACTGTTCCCTTTGTGGTGGTCCCTATTACCTCCCCTCTTGACTCCTATTTGGTGGCTACCCATTTTTCCCAGCTCCTCCTTTGGTCTCCTGTCCATTCTGAGACACGTAATTTCAATCCGATAAATTCTTGTTTTATTCCACCGAATATAGCTGTTGTTTGCAACCACAGACCCTGACAGGTAGTGGACTAGAAATGATTAGAGGTTCTGAATTGTAATGTCCTCTTTTGCTGATAGGTAATGGTCTCCTTTGATTTATCTTACGTCAAACATTCAACCAGATCCTAAACGTGTTTGGGTAACAGAGTATCCACAACTCATGGTGTTATTTGCATAGCATGATGTACTTTGCAGAACATCTTAAAATATTGATAAATTTAATGCCAATGCCCAAACCAGGAACAGTTTTACTAGGAGAAAATATGACTATGTTATATGTGTGCTCTAGAAAAATTGCAAAATCAAGCATACCTTCACCAAGGGGCCAAGCTGCAAACGGTCATAAATCAGGTGTTTGAATCTTATCTTTAATAGCAGCTCACCGTCCATTCATTGGTTCTGTCATCTCTGAGTGCTTGCTTGCAGACAAGGAAACAGCAGATGGCAAAATGTAATATTTAGAAATTTCTATCTACTCTCTTAAATTTTCCCAGGAGTGGGGAAGAGACTGGCATTCCAGGATTTTAGCAGTGAGAAACCTGGGACTGGCTTGTGGATCAACACAGAGTTCCCTAGGAACAAAGGTGGGAAACCATGATCACTCTTGGGAAAGGTCACTTAACTTCTGCTAACGCCCCTACTAAGTGTTTCCATACACTTACTTTATTGTAAATCCATAAAATATGAAAACCGCAGAGTTTAGGAAAATACTCCTGCCATTCTCAGACACTTTTGGAGAATGGCCACATGTTACAATGTTTTTGCTAAAAATGCTAATTGGTTAATTAAATGCCTACTATGTGCCACACACTGTGCTCTAAGCATTTTCCCCGAATTATCTTCTTGTTTGTCCTTTACAATAACTCTATAACCTAGATATTATTATTCCCCCCCACCATTTTGCAGGTGAGGAAACTGAGGCCCAGAGAGAGTAAATGTCTGCACACATCTGCAAATGGACGAGTGGGGATATATGCTCAGGAAGTCTGGCACTGGACTGGCAGTTGTAGCCACAGGGCTACAGCACATCTCTTTGCAAGGCTGTAAGAGGCCAGCGCCTGTCCTTTCCAGAGCAGCCCTCTGGGGCGGCCCCAGAGGCAGGCTGAATCTCTGCCAGAGTGAAAAGTCGAGGTCTGTTTCCTTTGCTTCCATAGGGAAACACGTCTTTCAAGTCTGAGGGTATCTATTATCCATCTGATAATAAGTTTGGCAAAATTAGGAAGTATATGATGGAGTGTTGCTCTCCCCAAGGCAACCATAGGGACAGAATACACAGGGAAATGGGCATGAAAGAGTTACATGGGAAAAAACCCATGACATATGCAGTCATCAAAACATTTAGCACCACTGACCGATGCAGCAGGTGGATGTGCAGCAGGGAAAGCCATCCCGTCACATGAGGATGGGAAGAGCTTCTGGTCTGTAGGAAGAGCAAGTCTGGAAGCAGGCGTCCCTGGGGCTTCCTGCAACCTCCTGTCCAGGGAGGTCTGTCCAGACTCCTCCCTGGGGCTCTTACAGGCATCTGCGCAGCAGAGAGTTTTGCAGTGGCTATCAGTGGTAAAAGCTGTTATAGATTTAAGGACTACCAACTAAAATCAGAAACGGGATGCACAATTTTATTCTGAAAAATACAAATCTGATAGAGCAAAGCTATTGAGTCTGGTTGTAATTGCACATTGAGAGCTGAGCTTCCTTGGCTTTAGTTTGGTTTGGGAGGCAGAAGAGCGGAGAGGTGATGACATATGTCTTTGAGTCAGGTTTGCTGTGTGTGAAGCCATGTGACTTTGGGCGATTTCCTGAATCTCCCTGAGCCTCACTGTCCTCACCTGTGAAACGGGGTAATCATAGTCCTGCAGGCTTGCTGTGAAATTAGAGGTGATTGTACATATAAGGCTCAGAGAATAGCGTCCAGGACAAAGAAAATGCCAGCTACTGTATAGTAACCTTGAGCACATCAGTGTGGCTATAAGAAAGTGGCTGACCTGGCCTGTCCTTGTTAGGCAAGGGGAGCATACATGCTGATGGCAGAAGGAGGAATGGATACAGCCAGGACAGCCTCGGTCTGATCAACTCCTGGGAGAGTGTCCACTCCACTCTGGGGCCTGGGTAGACTCTGGATCTGGCTGCCTAGTTAACAGTAGCATGTGTTATATTTGACTGTGTGGGCTCAGCGGTTGTCAGGAAGCAGTGCCTCACGCAGGACAGTGCCGGCAGGGCCGTCCCTCTGAGCGTTAGAGGGTACCAGGGCTCTGCTATGGGCCTCCTTTCTTTTCTCCCTTCATCCCCTCCTTGAGGATTGCAAAGTCTTAGGGATTTAAATTCCATCTAAATGTTGACGACGTCCACACTTCCCCTGATATCCAGGTCACCAGCTCCCTGTCTCCATCCCAGACTCAACAGGAGCAAAACCAAGTTCCTGATCCTTCCCTTTCCCAAGTTACTGTGCTGCTTCTCTGTGAGCCTGCCTGTCTCATAAATGCCTGCTCTGTTCTCCCAGCTGTTCAGGACAGAAACAGTGGAGTCAAACTTTATTCCTCTCTGTCTCTCTCTCTCTCTCTGTCTCTCTCTCACACACACACACATACACATACACACCCCCCCCGGTCTTCTGCTCTGTCCCCCCCCCTCCCCATTAACTCCTAGGTACCTACCTTCCCCTGATCCCACTAGGGTACTGACTGCAGCTCCAATCCTGTTCAGAGTATCAGGACTCACCGCCCACCTGCCTGCACTGCCCTCCCCGCTGCGTGGCACACTCCTGCTCAGGGCCTTGGCACCCGTTTCCTGCACTTGGACCACTCTTCCCCAGATAACTGTGGGGCTCTCCTTCACTTCCTACAATTCTTTCCTGAAGTGTCACACCGTTCGTGACACTACCCTGGCCCCGGTATAGAGTCACAGCCCCCCCTTCCTTCTCTGCTTTCTCTCTTTGCATTGATCACAGCCATTATGCTATTTATTTTATTTACTAATTTTCTTGTTTTTCTCTCTCCCTACTAGTGGAATATAATCTCCATGATAATGGATATTTTTAATTGTTTTTGTTGCTGTTGTATCTCCCAGTACCTAGAAAAGCACCCAGCATGCTGTAGGTGTTCATTAAATATTTGTGGAATGAATGAGTGAATGAATGAATGAAGAGAAGGGTTCTCCCGTCGTAGCCCTAGTCCAAGTCCAGAGGCCCCCACTCCACACGTGCAGGGACGTGTGAAACTTCGCACAGGGACCCAAGGCTGTTTAAAGCCGGCTACGTAAGGTCGACCTTACGGTGAGATTCCTGCCAACGCTATCAGAATACATAAAGAAATCCCCCAATTAAACGTATGTAGGAGAACTGTAGTTTAGAGTCCATCACTTGAAAACATAAGCTACAAGATTCATTTGAAAAGCAAACTGGGAGCAGAAGATGAAATGCATTTCTTGAATTAGTTATATGACTCACTGCCTACAGTTTCATTACTCGTGTTTGGGTTAACTCCGTGATAAGCCTCCAGTGAGACCCTGAGATGTGTTCGTTGGCTGGCTGGTGTTGGTGATTGACAGACAAACTCAGATAATAAAATAAATCTTCTGTTTCCCTTGTCCAACTGACTTCTGTTCTGATCCTGAAATGTGTGGCTTTCTTAATCAGTGCCATATTGGGAGCTTCTGTGGCAACCCTCGTCTGTTTCAAATGCCTTTATTAAAACTAAAAAAGAAAGCTAAGCAGATTTAACAGCTTAGAAAATATTGGGCAAGAAATAATATTAACATTTGTCAATATTTTCTATATTGGTTCTGAGAATTAATTTTTCAGGCTGACAAGAAGGACCATCATAATTATGTTCAAATACAGCCAATTTGAAACCATGTTTTCCATAATGAAAGTCTGGCCCATGGCAAATTTATAACAACATATGTAGATGGATGTTAAAAAGGTGGTCAATTTGTAAAATAGCCTTTCCACTGTTTATCCAAATGGTCAGACATTGCATATTAACAAAATTGAGCACATTTAGTTGAAGTTAATGAAAATCTTAGGTCTCTGGATCATTATAAAAGCCAGGATTCTATTTTTAGCCAGTGACAATCTTAAAACTTTAAAAATTCAGTTGTGTAATTTATTAGGCCTTGTTTCCCACTGGCACCTTCATAACAGAAAATCTGACCACTAAAAAGTAAGAGTCAGCTATGCTAAGATATTTACATAAATAATTAAAAATTCTGCAACAGAGTAGGCAATAAAATGTATTGCCACCATAAACTTACAATGTTAGAACATCACTTTAATTAAAAATTACAAAGGCACCACTGTAAACAATTCATTTACATTTCAAGCTCTGTTTGTTGACTCAAGAAAGAAAAATCTTAACTCATTAAAAAACAACAAAAAAAATTACCTCACCCCAAATCCTATTATTGAGGTCAGTAACCACATTTAATTATGATGAAGTGTTAATAATATATTTTCCTAGATAGAAGCTCTTCTCTTAATTTCCCCAGGTAGAAATGTTATTATTTGGCCTTTAGCTTCTGGTTAAAATCTAAAAGGTGGGGGTCACCCCAAATTAAACTCCTAAATCTGTTTTTGAAATCTGGTACTGGGGTTAGAAATCCTCCTTCCTCCCAATAAATGGTAAGTTACTATATATTTTGAACCCCTATGTTTCTAAGAACACAAATGGTGACAAAATTTGCATTTTCAAGTGAACTGATTTTTGCCTTCTACTTCCAAAGGTCTTAGAAGATACAGAATAAAATGTCCCATAGCCAGTCGGCAATGATTTTTGCTCAATTTCCCATCATTTTTCATGATTTCCTTTGAATGGCTCCAATATTAGATTAAACAAGGTGTTGAAGAAAAGGGCTTGATGAATCACGGGACGACCAGCAAAAACTGAAATTGGGCATTTTAACAGAGCTTTTGGGGCTGAGTTTTCATTATTTCACGTTGCATTCTTTACCAGTTTGAACGCATGAACGATCCTACCATAGAGTTAAAAAGCATCCAAGTCCAAAGGAGGAGGAGCAGGAAGGAAGTGACTTGTAAAAAGACGGAGCCCCGACGAAATCAGGACAAAGCAGTCTGTGGTTTTCAAAGAGATGAGTATCTAATTTGGATCTCATTCAGATATTCTGTGTTCAAAGAATAGGCTCAATTTGGATCAAGGCTTCAGAAGAAGAGCTGGCTGACGGAAATGGCTCTTTAATGTAACTTTCATAGACCTGGAAAGTTCAGCGAGAGGCCTGCATGTCCAGGGACTGGTTACCCCCTTTGGGACTGGTTTAAAACAAGGCCAAATGCAAATGTTTCCATGGTCAATAGACATTAGTCAGTGTCTGAATATAAAATAACAATAATAATAACCTATGTCTGCTTATGCACAAAAGTAATTGCATGCAGACACCTCCAACCTAGCCACTATTAATCCATTCTGCAGCTGTTTACTGAGCACTTGCCACACACCATGCCCACTGCTGGCCTCAGGCTGATTGAAGACCTGTGAGCCCCTAAGAAGTTTTTCTATGGTGGCCTCACCCCCAATCACATCCAACGTACTAAAATGACCCATGTTGCAAATACATTTTTTCCTGCGAAATGTCTGAAATTATTATTATACTTTTGCTTTTAGAATTATTTGGCTGTAAGAAATATTTTATTAATAATCACCTATGATTTTTCTGGTGTCTACTTAGTCATTCTTAGAAGGCCAGATCTACAAATGGTTTGCAAATGTAAAGACATGTTTGCAAATATTAAATTTAATCTGCTAAAGTTGTCATGATGCTGTGGACAGTTCATGGTTATTAATTTCAATTTTGCTGTTTTCTTTTCAAATATTGGAGGTGGTAGCTTATGTATTCAGGTCCCTGACATTTTTGTAGGCCCCCGGAAAGTCTAAAGGTCTTAGTACTGGGCCTAAAGTGCACCATTAATTAAGTGGTACTGAGGAGACTGTGGTGGTTCATAGGGGCAGAAGATAAGAATGATCGTTCCCTCACAGAACCTGAAGTCTACTGGGAAGATGGTAAATTAAGTTGGGAATTAAGGAACAGTAAAGCATGATGACATTATATTAAGAGATGCTCAGAAAGCCCTAAACCCACATCAGATGTAGGCACAGTGGTGGCAAATGAAGCTCCGGACTTCTCATCCTGCATATTAACTCCACCTCTGTACACCCTGCTTTCATGTTTTCCTTCCATAAACCAAGGCTCAGAGAGGTTACGCTTTCCTCATCAGTAAAAAGGGAGACTAATATTTTCTCATTTGCAGAGTGTTTGTGAGAATTCAATTAGACTGGTAACAGCGCTTTGGGTAAACTTCCATATAAAAATGTTAGGTATTTTCATCATAATACTAGCAACATTATTACTATCATTCTCAAAATCCATGTCTCAAAGAGATTGTGGAAATCTGGGCCTAGTTTGGTCTGGCACCTGATTCCCAGGAGGCAGAGGCCTGTGCAAAGCACGGGATAGTGGGGTTTCTGGGGAATCCAGCAATCTGCTGACAAGTGGGGTGTCCACGATGCTGGAAGTAAGCAAGTGTCACTCAGCTCCTTCTCCTCAGCTGGGGACCACTGGGTCTCACTTCCCAAGGAAACAATTCCCTCCCCTCCTCCCTCCCTTTCTTTCTTCCTTCCTTCCTGGGGCATCATCGTTTGCAGCAAAAGTTCTTGCTCTTATGACCATAAGCTCCCTGGGAGGCTGTACACAGAGACCATGTCTTTCACCGGTGATTACACAGCGCCAGGCACAGGCCAGGCCCACAGTGGGCTCTAAATAAATGCCATTAAGTGAATGGATTAATGGATGAATGGATAACTATAATCCCTGTGCTTTTTTGTAGCAGAAGACTTCAGTAACACAATTATCTGTTATTTTGATTATGCAAACATCTAATATCATGGGATATTTTTACCTTCTAAAATGTACCCTGTAGTTTTTTTATTAACTAGAATTGTTCAATTTACAAAGGTGTTCATGGCCGAAACTGCCAGTTTCCTCACAATATCCATTCTCCCTTTCTTCTGTAGTAAAGAACCTCAGTTTTAAAAGCTGGGCACACTGCTACCCAGTGAAAGAACCATATTTCCCACTATCCCTTGCAGCTAGGCATGGCCATGTGACCAATTTTGGCCAAGGAGATTTGAAGAGAAATGTGGTTGACTTCCATGACGTCTCCTTAAAAGATAGGTGGCATCCCTCTTCTTCCCCCTTCCTCCTTCCTACTGTCTGGAATGCAGTTGTGTAGGCTGGAGCACTAGCAACCATATTAGACCATAAGGAAGAGGGTGCTAGCCCAGGAGTGGTAGGATGGTAAGCAAGAAAATCCCTGGGCTCCTGACAGCTGTGTCCGCCACACTCTCACTGGACTGACATGCCTGCTCTAGACTTATTTTACTGAGAAAAAAATCGACTTCTATCTTCTCTGAGCCACTGCCATTTTGAATTTTTTTGTTATATTCAGCCAAACTTAATCTCCACAGATAAAGTGCTTGACACACACTTGCAGGGCTCCCTGGATGAATGACACTTTCCAAAGAATATGTTGAACAGTGACATGAAATTTTTACATGGGTAGGAACAATATTTTTCCTCAATACATATCTTATACATTCAACATGTAAGGAGACGTCTCTGCTGCAGAATTGTTTACTACAGTCCCTGGACAAGATGAGTTCCGTCTGAAAAATATTTAGAGTAGCAATTGCTACTTGGTTGTCTCAACAGAATCCCCTGATTGTTGAGAGAATGAAATACGTCCTCCCGGACTATCCAAAATGACTTAGCTGCCCGTTGCATCCCCAGCGTAACCAAATCAAGGGATCTGATGGAAGGTTAGTCCAATTATTTCTTTCACTGCTGGAGAATGTTGAGTAAATGTAGTCATTTCCATTTTAGCATAACTACCATTGAGCTCCTCTTTCTCATGATAAGTAGTCAACAAGTTCAGTTACATGAGTCCACGCCTATGACTAAAATGTCATTGGGAGATGCCTGATTCTGTCTTGTGCATCTGGAGGGCAGTTTCTACCCTAAAGCTGAAGCAAGTCTTATCATCATCACACATGGAGGGGACAGAGCGTGGGAACCAGCTCTGTTTGAGGACATGTCTATATGTACATGATCGTGGAGCTTAAGGCCTTTCTGACCATGACATCAATTTATACAAGGAAAAGTATAAATTTGACTGCCTAGATATCAAAACAAAGAATTCTGTACACGTCAAAAAGCATTAACAATACACAAGCAAAATATTTTCAGGGACTCATCTTCAGAAAATTAATGGTGCATTAAACAATTTAGCTACAAGCATGTGCACTAAGTTTTCTAAAAAAATTTGCAAACAAGTGGAGACAATGCAGCCAATAAAAGAATGAATAAGTAAATGAATATATCCATGTATAGAATAATAGCATACTATTCGGTGATTAAAAATAATGGCTATTTCTTGACATGGAAATCTGTTTACTCATATACTAGGAAGCAAAAATGGCAGATTGCAAAACAGGATGGATGATGCCAGCCAATTTTGGTCATGAAAAAGAAAGTTCTCACAGACATGATGGAAGGAGATAGACCCAAGTTGTTAAAAGGGGATTTTCTTGGTCTTAGATGATTACAGATATTTTATTATCTTCTTTATTCTTATCTGGATTTTCAAAAGTTTCCTCCATGAACTATCTTAACTTTATAATAAGGATAAGAAGATAAAAGTCATTAGAAAGAAGAATTTCATCTGTCACTGGACCACTGCTCTCCATTTTGATTAGGCGAAGAGCACATCGTGATGGGCTTTTTAACAGGTCTTAATAACCCGGGCTTTTTGGTGAGAATATTCACTCTGATGCCTGGGCATCTCCTGTGTCTGAAATTACAGGTTTCTCAGCGATCAAGGCGCTTCCGCTGATTTGAACATTCCCTGCTGAGATGAGAGGGTGTCTAGTGGTGGCCAGCAGGGAACAGCCGTGCCTGAGACCTACATTTCCCCATGCGACACAGGATGCAGGCCAGGACCGGGACTTAGCTACAGGTATGTTCCTGAGTTTTGGAGGCTGTGGGGAGGGAGGAGGCTTCTCATTTTGCCCACAGATGGAGCCCCCCTTAGGGAGGGGACGAGAGGGACCTGAACCAGGCAGGCTCTCAGGGTCCTGGTCCAGTGCAGCGTCTCCCACTGTGGCCTTCCGTTCCGGGGGCCCGGTTAGTCGTGACAGCTGAGGTGGAGTTACTGGAGCTGAGTCACAGGGCACGGGGAACAGACAGGGATGGTGGGGGAGGGAGGAAGAGACAGACAGAACGAGAGAGGAGGAGGAGGAGGAGGAGGAGGAGGAGGAGGAGCAGGTCTCCTTGAGATAAAAATATGTCAAAGAGTTCCCAGAGTGAAGTTTCTTTCTCTTCCAGTGCCTGTTCCCTGAAGAATCATTAAAAGAACAACAACAATAGCAACACAACTCGCAAGGTCATTGCGTCTGCCTGAGATTTCTCCGGAGCCAAGACTAGATTATTAGAAAACCGTCTCCCAGCCCAGCCCCTTGCCGCAGCCCTACGCACCCGCTGCACACACAGCCCCTCCCAGACAGCCCTGCTCAGGGCACAGGATCAAAGCCTGCAAATAATTAATGAGCCTCTTCTGCCCAAAGACTTCCTGTGACAACTGACCAGAGCTCGACCTGTGGGTGATGTTATCCCTGCCTTATATGAGCTCAGAACCAGCACCAGGAGAGGAAAGGGAGGTGGGTGGGCAGAGGAGGCCCACCCAGTGCCAGGCTGAGAAAGGGGCACTTGCCAGGGACTCTGGTCACCGGTAGGAAGGAATATGTCTGAGGAATCAGGCCAGAGAGAGAAACGTGTGTGACACACACACACACATATGTGAACACAAATGCATGTACTTTGCTTCAAGGCTGGGAAAGGGATAAGTCCAGCCATTGCTCAGCCAGGCCTATTTGTAAATGCTAGGACTTTCAGGCACACCAGCTGCAGAGAAACACAGCAGCTCTACTTTCTGAGGGGGTTCACAAGGTTGGACTCGGTTCCGATGGCTCTCTGTGGCTCCTGGTCACTCAGCATCCATCCCCATCTCCTGGAAAGAGCCTCTGCATTTCTGTGGGTAACAGCCCCTCCAAGTCCTCTGGGTTGGACCCCGGGGTCCACGGTGGGCCCGGGCCCAGGACTAGCCCGTCAGCATAATCTGTCCTCCCGCTGTCCTGTTTGGTTCAGAGACGTGTGTTTGGGTTGGCACAGTGAGACCCAAACCTGGGACGTGGGCTGGATGGTTAACTGGGAGGGAGGGTGTCTCTTTCTGCTGGTAGGATTGAGGACTGGTGTTGCTGGTGCCTCTTTCCTCTAGAGACGCACAAACATGGCTGAGGGTGAAGCTGAGCCAGGGGAGGAAGGAGCCAAGAGGTGGAGAGAGAGCGTGGTCTGAACTGTACCACGCTGGAGGCCCTAGTCTCCCACAGACTTTTCAATCGGGTGGGCGAGTCCATGCATTCTCTGAGTTGGGTCCTGATCACTTGTGACTGAGGGTCACCTCTGTGATGATCAGAATTGTATAGAAACATGAGGATCTTCAGAACTTTCTACATGCCAGCTTCTCCCCACAAGTCTCCCCTCTGGTGACCTACAGGTTGCTTTCTCCGACCTCCCCCTCCTCTCATACAGTGGCAGGATGGGGAACCCTTGCTCCCCAGGTCTAGTAACTGGAACTTACATCTCCCACAGCTCGGGTCCTGGCCTCGCTGTCCCTTGATGTCTTGGCTATCCCCATCAACCCCACCCTCCCCAGACTGGGGTCCTGTCCTTGACTGTTTCCTGGGATTGCTCATCTAGAAACACCATCTTGGTTGACCATCAGTTGAGAAGCCCTGACCCAGGAGGCTCATGACTCAAACTCGAGCACAGCAGACTTGCCCCTGGGAATGTGGCCTGTGGGCTGAGTGACACTAGAATGGAAAAGGACCAGAGCTGGCTTATTCCCCCTAGGAGATCCTGAAGTGCCAGCCTGTCTGTTCCTGTCACCCAGGGCCCGAGGATGCCCTAGTTCCTGTGCTATCTCAAACTGGTTATTCAGACATTCCTCCATCCTATAAATTATCCATAGAATCTTTCAATTTCCCCTTTCCCTAAGTCAGCCAGAGCCAATCTTAATCAAACAACCTAGACTGACCCACCTCTGTCTACTGTCTGTCCCAACTTAGTGGGACCTCTAGCTCTGGGTCCCAGACACCTCCACCTGCCCCTACCCCAAGCTTTAACTCTTTCATGCCTGGCAGCATCCCACGTTGTGACAGCAATGGCAGGAGTTCCAGGCTCATCAAAACCAACTCCATTTTAATCCATTTTATCCCCCCAAGGAGATGCCTTCCACCTCCTAGTGTAGAAACACAAAATGACAGTTAAGCTCCCCGAAGATATCCTGAATTTGTCCAACTACCTTGCAGTCTGTTAAGCTACAGGTTTCCCATGTAAGTACTTAAGGAAAGCTTTCTCTTTGACCGTTAACTTGCATGTTTCCTTTGCCAGATACCACGCAAGAGGAAAAAAAGGAGAAAAGGGAAAAAAAAGACTATTTCAGACGCACATTATTATAGGATTTGGCATTATTTTGTACTTTTATCTAGTTCATCTGGCATTTCAGAAAGTTTAGCTGTAAAAAGAAATCCACTTTTGGGATTGGAAAATCACTAAATAACTTTCTCTTTTTCTCCACTGTAAGGTGGCTGACTCGGGGACTGTGCCACATTTTCAGGAATTTCAAATCAGGAAAATAAGACACATGTTTTATTATAAGTGTGTCTGATACTTGATTATTTGTACCTCATAGGAAAAGATCAGATCTTGCAGGAGAAAGATTAATAACTTCCTTTTGCAGAGACACGCGTGCGTTCGGACCTGCATGCGGATTTAAGTGTGTTATGAAGCGGCGCACCGACGAGGGCACCTTGCGTTCACTGGCATCAGATGCACCTTAGGTAACGACCATTTAATCAAACCTCACTATGAAAATACCTTCAATCACTGGGCAGAGCTTAAGAAATGGAGATGTAAATTTCTGATTTCTGAAGGCTTTTTTTTTTTTTTTTTTTTGCCTGTCATTCAGGAGGTGAAGCCCCAACCCCAATGGTCCACTTCTAAGTGCCAGGCACTGTCTCTGCTCCTTCCCTTCCACCGGCTAAGAGTCAACTAACTAGTATTCAGCAGCGGGAGGAGCACAGGCTTTGCAGATTGCCCCCTTTATACCCTGATTACTCTGCCACCAAGCTGGGCTGCTTTAAGCAAGTTATTGAACCTCTCTGAATTCGCAATACCTTTATCTATAAATGGAGTTAGGCAACACCTTTCTCATAAAGCTGTGGAAACAATAAAGTAGGTCGTTTCTGAGATGCAGGAGGCCATCCACAGTGGCTCCATCTCTCTCCCTCTGGGAACTGTGCTCGGTGCCGGTAGGCCTGGCTGGTCACTGGGAACACAGCCCTGAAGCCACACTCCTCCCAGGCTGGAGTCGGGTGGGGAGCAGAGAGCCTGGTGCCCTGGAGCCATCAGCCACAAGCTCTTCTTTATGATACTTTCCTCCCACTTGCTCGGATTGTTAACAAATTTAATCTAATGGTATCTGCTCCTGACAACCAGCTTCTGCAACCAGAAAGGAAAAGCAATTCCTACCCACCTCCCACCTGTGGTTCCAGAGCCAATCACCTACCTGATGGTTTGATGCTGCAGGGAATCGGGGTCCGTGGCATTCACGGTCAACAGCACACTGCCCACAGAAATGTTCTCCTGCCTGGTCACCATCATGGGGTCTGGATAGAAGACTGGACCCTCGTTGACATCCAGGACGGTGATGTGGACGGTCGCTGTGGAGCTGGGGCCGTAGGAGACATCGGGTACCAGTGGGTCCTCATTTTCCACTTTGATCAGCAGGGTGTGAAAGGCAGAAATCTCATAGTCCAGAGGCTGGAAAGAAGACAGAGGGGACTCAGAGTGTGCACATGCCACCAAAGGCAAACAGTTTTGCACAAAGTCCCTCAACATTCCACGAGCAATGTGGAATGGACTAAGCCTTATGGAATTTGGGGTCCTCTTTAAGAAAAAGAATATGAAACATGCAAATGAAAAATGAGGTATGGATGTTTCTAATTCTTTTCTTTTCTTTTTTTTTTGATTGAGGAACAAATGACAACACATGACTTTGGCCTTAGTGATTGGGGTTCCTGCCTCTGACACCTCTTTAGGCAACTCACTGGCAACGCTGACACTGAAAGGCCCCGCCTGCAACCTGTAACCCCACAGCCTCTGATACGCATGGGGCGCTGGTACACGAGAGGCCCTAAAGCTCAAGCTTCAGCATCTTCACGGTATGATAACCCTGCCTCTGTTAAAACGGTAGATCAAACAGAGCAGCCAAACCAAGGTTTCATTTTGAATGTTTCCCATTCACTTGCCGTGAAGTCTAAGGTTCTCTACGTTACTTAAAGTATCTCCTGGCTCAGGTGCACAGTTTCTAGCAGGGTATGATGTAGGGAAAAGTCTTATGTAGCTGAGAGTCTGAGACCCATGGAGTTAAGTTGTTGGGCCCTTCCCCATCTGAGGGCATTTGAAAATGTATGGGGGCATTTTCAACTGTCACCATGACTTGGGGGCTCTACAGCCATTTACTGGGCAGGGGACAGCAATGCCAGAAACTGCCCGGGACAGTCCCACACAATAGCAGGTTGTTCCCTGTGCCAATGCACAGCCCTGACGAGGGCCACTCTAGGTGAGTCTGCGAAGGGGGCTGACAGTACCCACCTCCCCCAGCCACTGTGTGGACTAAATCAGATGATATCAAGGAAACCCCATTATAGACGTTACTAATAAGATGTTCCTGCTGATGGAGTGTCTGTCACTCTTTCCAAAGCACGAGACACACGTGATGCGGGGAGAGTGATGTTTCTCAGAGCGGCGCTCCTGTCGCCAGGGTGCGTGGGAAGACATTTAGGTAAGATGAGGGCAGACTTCTCATATCCACAGTCATTTTCCTAATGTTTACTAGGAAAAACAAGCAGCTAACTCATCCGACCCATGGCATAATGGGTATTCTCGTGAGGAGGACAAGACTAAACGAGTCAAGGGATTTGATTCACACTCAACTAAAAGTAAGCAAACGACAGCTGTACAGGTTGCAACGGATATGGAAAGATGGGGCCAGAGGTGAGGACGGTTGAAACTGGGGGAGGAGCTATGTGGGTGCAGAGTTAGAAATGGAATCCAGCAGCTTGAGTCAGAGCGACTTTAGGCAAATTACGTTACCTTTCATAATAATTACAGCTGACACGGATATAGTGCTAAGCACTCCACACATGGGGAAGTGCACACACTCACACACACACACACACACACAGGAAGTGCTTCCTGGTTGTAACTGGACTTCCTCACATCCTAGAACTCTAATACTCCCAGCAGGGTTAGTATTAGATTTAACAGACACAAGGCTTTTGGTGCCTAGTAGCTCCCCAGCTATATTTTGGTTTTATCGCTATAACACAAGCATAATTTACCATTCCATCCTCCTTTCTGTGGATGCTAATAGCGGATCTCTGCCCATTCCAAGTGATGCCCAAAATATGCAACCTCAGTAAAGTAGATTTCAAACTTTGTTGAAATTTCCTTGCCAGGGAGTTGAAACACAGCTATTTGTCTCAATTAGGATATCGAAGGGGGCAGAAACCCTTGGCTTGCTGGGTTGTGAGAGCACCGAGGGCCAGTTCTCCACACAGGACCGAGACACAGAGTGCCCCAGGCTCCCGAGAACCATCCCCACCCTACGCCGGCACCGATCATAAGCTCGGCCTAGTTTGGTCTGGCACCCGATTCCCAGGAGGCAGAGGCCTGTGCAAAGCACGGGATAGTGGGGTTTCTGGGGAATCCAGCAATCTGCTGACAAGTGGGATGTCCACGATGCTGGAAGTAAGCAAGTGTCACTCAGCTCCTTCTCCTCAGCTGGGGACCACTGGGTCTCACTTCCCAAGGAAACAATTCCCTCCCCTCCTCCCTCCCTTTCTTTCTTCCTTCCTTCCTGGGGCATCATCGTTTGCAGCAAAAGTTCTTGCTCTTATGACCATAAGCTCCCTGGGAGGCTGTACACAGAGACCATGTCTTTCACCGGTGATTACACAGCGCCAGGCACAGGCCAGGCCCACAGTGGGCTCTAAATAAACACCATTAAGTGAATGAATGAATGGATAACTATAATCCCTGTGCTTTTTTCTTGCACTAGTCTTAACAACACAATTATCTATTATTTTGATTATCCAAAAATCTAATATCGTTGGATATTTTTATCTTTTAAAATTTACCCTACAGTTTTTTATTAAATAGAAAGACAGAGGGGTGAGGGATCAAGTCGTGGCCCTGCAATAACTGTGGGACCAGCAGGTCAGCTTCCCCTCAATAACATCCTAGCACAGAGGAGTGTCGTAAAGACCAGGGGACGTGGCGAGTGTGGAAGGCGTCCCACTGAGCCAGGCCCAGTGTGGATATGAATAACGAGAAGCTGCTAAGGTGGTGAGGAAGGAGAATGTAGGATTGAACGAGCTGGGACAGCCACTGCCCCAGCGCCAGTTCTTTCACTCTGTCCCCAGGCTGACGCTCCCTGGATGGGATGCAGGCTTCCCTGGAGGAATTGAGCCCTGAACAATGCCACAGAGCGGGGAGCAGAGGGAGCACGCGTGAGCACATGAGTGTGTGTGCCACCGACACAAGGCTGGCCTTTGTAGGGAGCAGAGCCTCTCTGTGTTTATTTCCATTTGCACAAGGTGGGATTTAATAATTCCAGCTGTACGATGCCCAGGGCCAGACCACATGGGTCTCCCCTCCTTGTCCCTTCCGTGGGTTGTACATTGGATTAAGAAGCCCTCCATTACCTCGGCCCACGACCTTGTTAACGTGCTTTGTCTGTTGCTGGGCCTCTTTGTCAGGGATGGGAGGAAATTGAAAACGCTCTTGACGGAAGCCACAGAGATGCAATTCAATTAATATTTTTTCAAGTGTCAAGAGAGGATGTAGACCATTGTCCTGGAAAATTTAAAGGCTGGAAAAGCTAACCCACATGGGAAGGGTGGAGGATGGGGCATTTGTTAGCTGGAAGAGGGAAGATTCAGGCTGATCCAATAGCAATATTTAAGCCTATGACAGGTTTGGGGAGCAAGGATGCTTTCAGGATGCTTCCTTCTTTGAGGACAGAAGAGAAAATAGGCTTAAAATGCAGGGTTGATTATATTCATCTGAAATAATAATCGCTTGACAGTTTGGGGATAGGTTTACAAAGCAACTAAGGGCGTTTCTGACCCAAAGGTTTTGAAGATGAAACAGGTACTCATTTGCCAGAACCATTAGGGTTCAGTCCCCTTGGGAGACAGGACTTTGCTGGAAACCAGCACACGCCTGGGACTCCAGCTAGTTATTCAGTACGCTGGACTCTAGCTGGTTGGGGCAGTGGTTGGCCACTTGTGGTTGGCTGCCCGACAGCCATTACCAACCCCCTTCTCCCTTACCCGCCTCTTACTTCAGAGGCCAAAGGCCAGATTCGGACTTTCTCAGCTTTCCTCGAAGTTAAGGGTGAACATACATCATTGGCCAATGACACATCATGAGAAATTGGCTGAGGGACCCTCGGAAAAGATTTTTCCTTTGCTGATAAGAGGGGAGGGCCACACGAGAGCACTTTCTCTCACTTGTCTGGCTGCCTCTTGTTTCCTGTGTTAGGACACAGCAGTGGGAGGACGTGATACCTGGGGCTTTGGCAACCACTTTAGGTCCAAGAGGCAAAAGCCAAAAGCATCTGAGGTCCCCTATGCTGGCTCTCTGACACCTTGAACTGTCAGCCAATCCTAAACTGGCCTACCTTCATCTAGTTATAAAAATTCTTAAATTCTCTTTATTACTGAAGCCACTATCAGTCTGGCATCCTGTTCCTTGCAGCAGCAAGCATTCCTAACGGGTGCACTGGCTGGCTGGCACAATGGACAGCACCAGAGTGCATGGCCAGACCTCCCTCTAGAAGGCTGTCCTGGGACTCTGCCTCACATGTGCTGAGAGGCAGGGAAAGCTCAAGGCCCTGCCTACTGATTCATGTGGCCAAAGGGTGGAGGAGTCTGCACCCCAATTCTCAAGCAAAGGAAGTCCACTCACTAGCAAAACTGAAGCCCAATTAAAGTCCCAGCCTCTGTGGGCACCTCCTCCCCAGGAGTTTGCAGAGAGGGCAGATGTGCTGGTGGAAACACCTTCTCCTAAGGCTGTCCTGCTCTGTAAGAGCTGTGCCCAGTGAACAACAGAACCAACTGGCACCTCTCTCCTTCACATTCTGACCCAGCAGGTCTGGGGTAGGCCCAGGAATTTGCATTTTAACTAGCATTCCAGATAATTCTTATATATGCTAACATTTGAAAGCCATAGCATTGTGGACCAACACAGGAGTGTGGGGAGAGGAGAATGTCTCCTTCCTGCAAATCATTTTGCTTTTATCTTATTTTCCTGAAGCTATTGCAAACACATGTGTGGGAGAACTGGGAAGTGAGCTCCAGGATTCATGATGGAGATGTATATTTACCCAGGTTTTATCTTCAAGCTGCAGGTTTGGAAAATTGCCTGACAATTTTTGTAGACTTAGGACTAGCCACAGAGGACAACCAATGGCTGTGTTATTTTACAACTTTTATAGCTCCAAAAGTGCAGCCATGGATGCAGGAGGCCAGTTGTTAGGCCAGGGGCTCCTGACAACTTTGCCATTGCCTGTGTTATCAGGGAAGAGGAACTGGGGAGACCTAGAGGCTATAAAGGGCATGGCTGGAGAGAAACTCAGACTCCTCGCCCTTTAAACAAGCTGGAAGTGTCTCTGAGATCTGCCACTCTCCACAGCTCTGGATCCTGCCCACAGGGGCGTTGTGGAACTTTGTTGGTGCAGTTGTTTATATATCTCTGTGGTAGGATGAATAATGACTCTCCAATACGTCTACATCCTAATCCCTGGAGCCTGGGAATATGTAACCTTACATGGCAAAAAGGACTTTGCAGATGTGAATGAGTTAAAAGACCCTGGGAGAGGAGGTTATCCTGGGTTATCTGGCAGGTGCAGTGGAATCACAGGGTCCAGATAAGAGGCAGCGGGAAGGCCAAACGAGGAAGTAGGAGATGTGACGATGGAAGCAGAGGGTCAGAGCCAGGGAGGGATTTGGAGATGCTGTGCTGCTGGCTTTGAAGATGGGGGAAGGGGCCACGAGCCAAGCAATGCAGGAAGCACTAAGAAGCTGGAAAAAGCAAGGAAATGGATTCTCCCCTAGAGACCCCAGAAGGAACACAGTCCTGCTGACACCTTGATTTTAGCCCAGTGTGATTCACATTAGACTTCTAACCTTCAGAATTATAAGATAATAAATTCACGTGTTTTTTTTCCAGCCACTAAATCTGTGGTAATTTGTTATAGCAGCAACGGGAAATGGATGCAGGCTGCAAGTGTCAGTCTGTGTTCTAAATGCGTTACATCTTGGCTCAAGAAATCCTCACAACACTGCCACAGGCTGGATGTTTTTCTCCCTCCAAATTCAGATGCTGAAATCATAACCCCAAAGGTGAGGGCCTTAGAAGGTGATCAGGCCATGATTAGGTGCAGCCCTCATGAGTGGGACTAGCGACCTTATGAAAGAGACTCCAGGGAGCTGCCTGGCCCCTTCCACCACGTGAGGACAGAGTGGGAGGACAGACAGCTGTGAAGAAGCGGGCCCTCCCCAGACGTCAAACCCGCCCGCACCTTGGTCTCGGACTTCCCAACCTCCAGAACTGTGAGAAACGCATGTCTACTGTTTATAAGCCACCCAGGCGACAGGGCTCTGTTATAACAAGCAGCCTGAATGGATTATGACAACAACCCTGAGTGGTACGTTATATTATCATTCTCATTTTGCAGACGAGGAAACTGAGGCACAGAAAACATAGTTAGGTATCTTGGCCAAGGACACACAGGGAGCAGGCAGCAATCTTCCCGCTCTGCCCACTGCTACTGTCACTAGACATACAACGACTCCCTGCTTTTGAGGCAAATGGCTTCATCCGCTAGAAAGGAAACATGTTCCAGCGAAGGTCCTGGTCTCTGGCAGAAGCTCTCCCAGAACTTCCCAGATGGTGCGGGACTGTGTAAAATGCTTCCTCTAGGACACCAAGACCACCTGGCTCGCACCTTATCCTCCCACCTAATACATTTGGATCGCTAGCACACGCTTTACACGTGTGATCACCTTTCTACCTCGTTCCATTCGCAGCCAGAGAGGGGGTCAGTGTGCTGGTTAGCAAGGCTCACATGGGGTTTCCCCCCAAGAATTATTTTGTGCGTGTTTTTCAGATAATAATTGAGAGTCCGCTAAGAAAGACCAAGAAGAAATGGAATAGTCCACATTTTGAGCCTGGATCTTAAAAGAAAAACCCTCATGGATCCCATTTGGGCATATCTTTGGATAATTCATTAGCAAATGTATGCACAATTTCATGTAAAACTTAAGTTTGTTTTCCTTAAAGTTACACATAAGTTTGAGATTTTTAGAACCTGTGAAACAGGTTCATTTTATGGCTGCTGAGCACACAAGTGCACCCTTAAGCCCAGAGCCTTTTCCTTTGTCAGTTCCCAGAAGGAAGAGGAGAGGAGAATTTATCCGTGACCTGCTACACTCATGATTGCACGAGCCCCGCACGGAGCCCTCGGTGCTCGCGCGAGGAGGAGGGACAGGCGGCAGCGCCCTTACTTTGACGACGGAGAGCATCCCCTCGTTGGTTTGAGGGTTGGTGTGGATTTCGAAGCTCTGCCCGGGGTTTCCGTTGATGATGGTGTAGGCAGCCCTCCACGCCCCTGTGCTGGGGTCGTCCTTGTCCTCCACTGTCAAATTGACAATAACTCCCATGGCTCCTTCCTCAACTGTGGCTTGAAACTGCAAACAAAGCAGATGGTGACTGTCACTATTCTGAAAAACCACAGATAGCAAAGACCATTTACGACATGCTTTGCATTGGATACATTACACACATCATCTTACTTAGTAAGGAATGACAACACAGGAGGACAATGGCCTGGAAGATGCTGTCCTCCACCTCCCAGCTTTCCTTGAACTTAGATGAGTCTGAGAGACTAACTTCTCTCCTGCAGATCGTGGGCAGGAATGATGTTCCCTGAGGCTGGGTCGGGCTGCGCTGGGATGGGAGGGTTAGAACAGCTGTGCCTCCTCTCTGTCCTTCACCCTCTGCCTACCAGAAGGCAGAGTACCACGAGACCGGAGGGGAGCGGGGAGCCACCAGGCAGAAGCAGCCTGGGTCCCTGAGTCACTACATGGACGGGAGCAGCCTGGCGGCTAAGAACACCTGTCCTGAACCACAGTTGAATGAGAAACAAACTTCAATTGAGCTTCAAGCCATTTTTGTTTGCACTAGCTCTTGCAGCCTCGTCTTCCCTAAACAACAAGATGACCAGATGAGCGGCGCCAAGGCTCGTAAGTGGGGGACTGGGATCTGAAGCACAGCGTTTGACCCTGGAGCCTCTGCTCGACCCGGCCGTCTTCTCTAATGAAGAAAACCAACCCCCTTGTTCCCACCCTTGCCCTCATATGACCTTAAAAATCATTTTCTAAGGAATCATATAAATCAATTGTTTGGAGACTTGTTGTCCTTGTGTTTTGTTGTAATACATCTCAAATACTTGTTGACAGTAGGTGTGGTGAAAATAAATCAATAAATGAAAAATCATTTTTCCCATAGATAAAGAATTTCATGAGTTATCATTAGCACATTCCTTTGAGCTGGAAGCATAAAGTATTGTTTTGGTGCTTACCTGTGACACACTACAGGTGAATAGTAATCTGTTTGCAAATATTTTATAAACAAGTAATACCAATAAGCTGACAAGAAGAAGAAATATCTTGGAATTTCAATTAGTAGGGAAGTGAATCTAGAGACAGTAAGATGATGTCAAAAAGCCCTTGTGTTCAAAGAGAAGTAATTTGAGAAATGAGGTTTCAAAAGCAGTGGCTGATTAATTGACTTGCAAATCATTAATCATAAGCCTTAATCCTGATGCCTTGCAGGGATGGGTGGGGACAGGAGCTAATTTGTCTACTGCACCTCAGCAAACCCGGGTGAGCTGTTTGCCTTTCATAAAAGGGGTGCTGGAACATCCTTAGAAGACGCGTGGAGGATGGAAAATAGCCGGAGTGAGGAGCGATGTTGAGGATGCTGTCACGTGGAAACAGCTCCAGGGGCAATTTAAACAAGGTCTACCGCTCCTATCTTTGATCCTTCCCTCTTCTCACAAAAATCTTAGAATTCTCGAGCTGGAAAACTAGACCAGGGGTTCTCGGCCTTGTCTGCACATTAGAATCTCCTAGGGGGCTTTGGAAAAAAAATCCTGAGTCTTATTCTGCCACCACCGAGGTCTAGGATTCCATATTTTCTTAACCTGCCCAGATAATTCTAATTGCAGCCTGGAGTGAGGACACGGTAGACTGCAAGTCTAAGGACGGCAGGCAGGTGTCAACAAGGGTGCGGCGGCCTGAGCCCGGTGCCCGGGGTCCTGCAGTGCAGCTGGTTCAGCAGGACGGAGTGCGGCGACCAGGTAGTACTGTCTGCTGCATGTCCAGGAGGGGGCCATGGGGACACGTGTGCTATCTACTCCCTTCAGATTACAGAAGACGACTGCACAGAGAAGGAAGGAAGGAAGGGTCTTGTCCAAAGATCAGACTCAGGTCTTCTGGATCCCAGTGATCTCTGCTCCCAACCAGTTCTGGTACTCGCGCCCACCTCAGACCCCCTTTGCTCAGGCCAACCCTTTGCCCTCTGCTGTGGTCTAGAGCCAGAGGACTAGTTCTCTGTTCCTACTGGTCACAGCCGACATCAGCTCATAACGTGTCCTTGTGGCTCTTCTGACACCTGTACCTCAGGAACCCAGGTAGTCAATTGTGTGCCCATGGGGTGTGCTAAGACCAGAGGATGCTGGGAGCCACCCATCAGGCAGCAATGCTGTTACGTCCAGTACATAGTGAGAAGGTGCTTTGTCAAAGCAGACAAGCGCCACGTTGCCAGGATGAAAACACTATAATAAATCATGATTCGAGGAGGCTGGAGGCTCTACGTGCATCTGCCTTGTTCGTGACTTTATCTTCAGCCCCTTGCACGCCGCTAGGTGCATAGAAGGGACTCAGTAGAAATTGGTTGAATGAATGAATGGTCTTAAATATAGGAAGCGGGAACCGGCAGCAGAGGCGAGGCCTGGGAGAGAATGTGAAAGGATAAAGCCACACAGGAGCAAGACTAAGAGGGACTGACTCGTTGACTGGTGTCTGATTCTGCCACTTGCCTGAATGTACAGGAGGGCAGGGATGGACTGATCTCCCTTGTGCTCCAGCAGAGCTGCATTATGACATTTGTCCACCACAGGCGTTTTTGCCTTTATTGGCCCCTCCTACCACAATAGATTTTTATAGTCTTTAAAAATTTTATTTTTATGATGTGAGGAAAAGAATTAAAAATTTCTCTTACTCTCAAAGTCCTTTTTTTGCCTTTCTGATTTTAGGGTTCTGACACTGTGCCAGTGGTGCCTCATGGATAAGTCAGCCCTGATACTCAGTGCACAGCACTGTGCCCAACACATGACCAGCTCTGAAGATCTGGTGGACGGATGGATGAATTAGTAAAATTAGTATTTAGGCTATGTCTAAGTGAAATAAGCCTGTGCAGCTTCTCCTACAACACTGAAATTCTCATGTCTACAGAACCTACCAAATGGGCTGGCACAGAATACCTTTTTAGTGTATGACAATGAATCCAAGTGGAACGGGAAGGTGGTGATGTTCTAGGAATTCTCAGAAGTGTGTTCTGTGGCCCTCATGTGTCCTTACATGTAGTAATGGGTCCATAGCCCCATTTACCTGCTATCCATCCATCTATCCATCCATCCATCCATCCATCCATCCATCCATGTATCCAACCATCTAATTATCCATCCATCTATCCATCCACCCATCCATCCATCTATCCATCCACCCATCCATCCATCTATCCATCCATCCACCCATCCATCCATCTATCCATCCATCCATCCATCCATCCATCCATCCATGTATCCAACCATCTAATTATCCATCCATCTATCCATCCACCCATCCATCCATTTATCCATCCATCCATCCATCCAAGGGTACACTAGTAAACAAAACAGACATGGTATATTTTCTCACAGAAATTCCAGGTGGGAAGGAGAGACAGATATAAAATAAATGTATAATTATAAAAATGTGTTACCTGCTAGGACAGAGATCACATAGTTCTTGGGGAGTCTGTAGCAGGTGTGTATGGTGGGAGTGGTTACCTGACTCAGTCCAGGTAGGATCATCAGGGAGAAATCCCCCAAGGACTGAAGAGGAGGCCCTAGTGAGGTGGAGAAGGAAAGGGCACTCTTGGCACCTGAAGAGCAGCAGCAAAGGCCAGGTAGTGTGAGGAGGCACAGGTGCATGTGAGGAACAAAAGGAAGCTGGGTGTTGCTGGAACGCAGGGGGAGCCAGGGAGAACTGTTTGATATCAGACTCCAGAGGTGGACAGAGTCAGATTGTGCAGGGCCTTGTGGGCCATGGAAAGGCTTTTGGAATTTATTTTGAAAGCAAAATGGAGTCTAATCAAGGAACTGGATTATGTTTAAATCTACTCCTGAGAGAATTCAGAAAAAAAGTCTTTAAATATAGAAAACATTCAACACAATTATTATAGTAATTGTTAAGACCATTATCTGATTCCTGCATAAACTATAAAGCTGGTTTCTTTGAGCATCCATTTAGAAACTCATTATTGCTTAATTAAATACTCATTTTATTAATTCTATTCAATGTTTTAACCCCATTATGTAATTCAAGAATGGAAAATTAAATAGATTAAAATGAAATAGCATCATTTTACATTTCTATAGCAATGCTCACTTTGTGATTTAAAAACAATAGACAGACACTAATTTACCACACCAGATCAGGAGGAATTATTGATTGTAACATTACTTCCTTTAATTGAAAAAAAAATAGATAAAGTTACTTTTCTGTTAAACCATGTGCCATCAAATACCAGATGTAAAATGTATTTTTACACAGCCATTGTGTGGCATTGTCTTGTTGGGATGACGTTAGCTTGTTAGCTCTTTCCTGTAAATTAGAATTGAGTTATTGCTTCTCCTTCCTCTGGCAAGGTGGGGTGCATTACATGATGGGCATTTAGGATAAGGCTGATTGGACCAACCACAAAGAATGTCACCAGGGAAAAGAGGAACTTGAATTTTATTATACACCAAGAAAGCACGTCCTTCCTCACAGAGCAAAAAGTTGGTCTTCAGGTTAACCTGGAAGATGGAAATAATCATTGGCAGGCTGGAAAGCCACAGGTGGAGGACCGACGGTGGATGATTTTCAGGGGCCGACATATGCCAACTTACGTCCTGACCTGACTACTAGTCCAGGTTCATGAGCTGCCAAACAAGTTTTACCGGGAACCGATGCTGAACTTGAAAAGCTGTGATATAGTCATCTGGGCCTTGGTTTTGGAAAATTAAAACATAAGTTCTCAGAAAGATTTGTCAACCTAATTTTTATCTGTGAGGATAAAAGGGTAGGGGAGAGACCATCAGGAATTTAACTTGCAAACTCTTTTATGAGTCTGTGTTTACATAAAGGATACAGCTTATTGGAAGAATCTAATCTCTTGCTGATAGTCTAATGGGTAGAGACTGTGATGATATAAATAAGATAATGCATTTAAGAAGCTTGGCAACTTGCCTGGCACATATATAGTAAGGGATCAATATTTGTTAGCAATGATAATGATGATGGATTTCGCTCTGTATTGTATGAAATTCTTACTAATAAATTGGAGAAAAGGGTTCAAACTCTTTCTGTTCTTATCACAGTCTGCCTTATAACGTAGTTGTTTGTGTATATACCTATTTCCCTTGAGCTGAGTGGAAGAAGGTCTTTTCTTTTCAGTTGTGTACACCTGACACTCACATACTTGTTTATTCCACTCTTTCTCTAACAACAGACCCAAGGCAAATGATGGTAACCGATAGCACCCACATTTAGAAAGGATAACTGTACTAGATATCTGGTTTCCTTCTGTAAATGATTAGGATTCATCTTAGGATGGAAAGATGCAAGAATTCATTTTAATGAATATTCATTAAGTGTCTACTGCATGCTGGGTACTCTATCAGGAAAAAGAAATACAGCAGTGAGAGGGATAATATTCCCCCTTCGTATCCACTTTCTTTACATGTTTTGCACCCCTACGACATATCCAGACAACTTGTTTTCTACCATTTCTAAAACCATTTCCTCCACTGTCAGACATCCAGTTAATAATAGTCATTTCAATAAATGGTGCTGGGTTAATCAGATATCCATGTGGACAAAACAATGATTCTTTGCTATTACCTCACACCATACACAAAATGTGAAAGGTAAAACAATAAAGCTTTTAGAAGAAAACATAGGAGAATATTTTCATTCAGCCTACATGCAATGTTTATGTGCATTTTATAAATAATATTATTAATATGTGTAATATGAAATAAAATATTTAATATATAAAATAATATACAATACATATAATATTTACATACAATTTAAAAAAGTATACAGTAAAGAGTTCTAAATAAAGTTCATTTAGTATCTCAAAAAAGCTCTTATGTCTCAAAGTGATTAACAACAGAGCCACACAAGGGACTCTGAGGTTGCTTGACTGAGACCATGATCTGTCCACTGGCCACCCCTCAAGATGACTGGAACCCACTAAGTCCTTCCAGAACCATGTCCCAGAAGGACGGGCATAGCCAGGCCCTGAAGTGACTGTAGGAACAAGATGGGAGAACATTTAGGAACCCACCAGATCACCATAGCCCCAGACATTAGGGAGCATCTTTTTCTTTTCTATCTGGACAAAATTCTATAAATGCTTTGTTCTCTTTGAAGACAAGGAGTGGTGTCTGAGGTTTGATTTTCAAAACCCATGGGAGACTGCTTACACAGTGAAGAAATAATTCAGACGTTAGAAGTCAGAATTCCAGCAACCATGAGCAGAAAGACCTTGGCATGGACTCCCTGCACTCTCAAATGGAGACAACCTGGGGCGTGGCCCTCCCAGTGGTGAGCTCCCGGAGAGATGGGGTCATGTATTTGATTCCTCAAAATGCCCAACACCACATCTTTTATAAAGTGAGATCACTTTATGAATTAAATTTTGGGACCATTTTTGTCTAGAGAACAAAAACCCAAGGTGGGGCAGGGAGATGTACATGTGTTTGAGGGTCTCCCAGTGAGAACAGTGACTAGCTCACCTCTATTCCCACTGAGCAAAAGGGAAGGGAACTGAATTGTAGTTCAAATGGCGGAGACAATAGTTCTAAATGGTGAATGAGAGTTTTCCTTTTCTGAAGATCTTAAAGGTTTTGAGTAGATATATTTCAGGGTGCTTGCATAATCCATAAAACATTTTTTGGGAACTGAAGCTCCTATTGCCAGTTTCTGCTGAAAAGAGTGTTACTAGGAGGCCGTTCTGTACTACGTGATGCCAACATCCTTGGCCACAGTTGATTGCACCCAGAGGTGACCACCTGACTCAGGGGACCAATGCATTGGCTGATTCATGGACAATCAGATTGTTTCTTTTATAATTCTTTAGAATTTAATTTTATTTTATTTCAGTGTGTTATGGGGGTACAAACAACTCCATTAAAAAGTGGGCAAAAGACAAGAACAGAAACTTTCTAAAAGAAGATAAACTAATGGCCAAAAAACATGAAAAAATGCTCTTTAAAAAATTTGAACTCAGAGAAACAGAGGTCTCTGAGCAGTTGAGCATGGGGTGGCCATTTTTTTGTTATTTGGACACTGATGAATTATCAGAGAAATCTGACGTGCGCAGAACAGCAAAAGAATGGAGAAATTGAGAGGAAGATCCAGAAGAGAGATTTTTGTGGCACTCAAAGACAAAACACAGATTTTGTTCTCGGTCTCTGACTAGTTTCCCAGTCACTCTCTCGATCCCACGATTGAAGGTGCCCCAGGGGACCCGTCTCGTCCGTGGGAAGCTCTGCACCTGTTGACAACCTCATCGTCACTCCTGCCACCTTGAGAGGGTTGCTGCTCCCGGGGGAAAGCAACTCTGTAGACGCCTGCCATTCTCACTGGCGAAGTGTGGTCCTTTTGATGATAATTTGGGTTCCATAGATGTTTTCTCAAGTATTTTTTTCCTTTTCCTCTTTTACATCTTGTTACAGAAAATTTAAAACATTTATAAAAGCAGACAGAATAGAATAATAAACCCCATGTGCCTGTCATCAGACTGCAGAGATCTTCAATTCCCGCCCATATAGAGTTTCTTCTCCACAGCCACCCCTCCCGGTTCCTTCATTGTTTGGAGCAAATCCCAGACATGTCGTTGTATCTGTAAATATTTCAGTCTAAAAGATAAAGATTCTTTTTAAGAAAACATAATCAAAGTCCTTTCTTGATCTAACCAACATTCATTTCTTCTACTGACAATTACTGTGTTTTTCTCTTGTGCCAGATGCTTTGCCAAAAGTATTTGGATGTCATCTCTATTATGCAAAGAGAGTGTACCTACTAGCTATGGTAGAGGGCAGTTACAGAAAGGTCTATTAAACATCTCCACGTGTTACTGGAGTTTTCCCACTCAAATGTTTCAAGCCACCCACCGTTACCAAAAAGGTAGAGAAATGCCAAACCTGAATTTGGAAACAGTTCAGTAATAACAAGAAATAGCAACTCAACAAAAAAGAAACACGCCCTGAACAAAGAGTACTCTTCCGACTCATTGGCATCCCAGGCTATGTGGTTCTTGATCCTGAAGGACCGATACTAATGTCTTCCTAGTCGGTGTGACCCACCCACCCATGGTAGCCCTGGGCTGGAAGGAAAACTATGTTCCTGGACAGCTGCTGTCTGCAGATCCCGTTCCACCGAGAGGAAAGACCAAACCTCCCTCAACCTCCTGGCTCTACAGGTGCAGGGGAATGAGCCAAGGGACAAGAGAGGAAAACAACATTCACTGCATGCTCTGGCAGGAACTGCTCCCTCTTCCCTCTCCGTGCACACTTTCTGTCCATTCATTTCCTGTGAGGCATTTCCACGTGTTGGCTGCAGACACACAGGAGGTGCCGAGTAAATGACTTGAGGAAGATGCCCTGCTGGCTGGGTTTGGGCTCCCAGGGGGCCTGACAGTCTACCTTCTAATGACTGCACTCTTCCTGTACATGACCCTGCCTACTGAAACTCCTCAAATCTGCCACATACAGACACACACATTCGCAAAACCAAGAAACAAAAAACAAAAACAAAAAAAAGAATTTTCAGGGAGAAGAGGCTCACATAACAAAGCATGTCTTTTTCCCTACAAAACACAATGAAAACACATAGCCACCAAAGACCGACAGAAAAATAAGGCTGTGGGGCAGTGGTTCTCAAACTATGTTCCCAGGAACTGAGAATGTTTGAGATGGTCCAGCAGCCCTAGCAATGCACCAGGGATCCCCCAAATAATAAGAACTTAAACCGCCTGAGGAATCTGTTCGTTGTGTTTTACCTGTTTTGTATATTAGAGCTCCTGCCTAAGATTTTACTTGGGGGAAAAAAAAGAGTTTTTCTCCTAAAGAGAAGTTTCAAAATTACTGCCTTAGGGGAACGGTGAAATACATATTACATTAGGTGGTGAGAGAAAAATAAAAAGCAAGAAGCAAATACGCCTGTGTTCTTTTTTCTCTAAATTCCAGGCATGGCCACTTTATTTCATCGGACATTAGCATCTCTCCTTTAGTAGGGTTTCCCTCTTTCAAAAAAAAGAAAGAAAATGCAAAACACATTTTTTCATCTGACAAGATAACTGAAAATAGTTTAATCTTGAGAGGCAAAGAGATTTCCTGTAGAGATACTCATTTGCCCACAAACATTTGAATCTGGATGAAGAATGGCTTTTTAGGAACAATACCATGGTCTGCTCTAAAGACATTGGAGTTTGGCTTATGCAATTCTGCAAATTCACAGGAGTGGGGGGAATTCAATGAAGTGGGGCAAATTCTGGTTGGCCTCTAACTCGAGGGTAAATTTCTGGTAAATTCCATAACTTCTCTGTCCCAGTTCGCTTATCTGAGGTAGAGTATCAGACTACAGCTGTAGTTCTTAACATTAGAGTCACATGAAAAGCTTAAAACACTACTAATGATCTGGGTCCTGCTTTCAGAGAGTTTTCTCCAGTGGGACCCAGGCATTTGTACCTCTACAAACTCCCCCAGATGATTTTAATGAACAACCAGGGCGGGGAACACCTGCTTGAGGTGACCACCGAGGTCTCTCCTAGTGCTATCATCCAATGTTAAGCAATCTTGGCGACCCAGTGTAGCTCGTGCTGGGTCCCTGCAGGTGGAGACGGGGTGTTGGCAGTGCCAAAGTATGCCACTGGTGGTGAACCTTGAGAATTCTTACCGTTCTATGCTCAAGGAGTTCACAGGAGTTGCTAAGCAGACTCATGAAATACATCTGCCAAAGAAATCACAGGGCTGTCTCCTGGGGTCATCTCTGTCATTAACTGTTTTATTTCTGCAGATACATCCCCTCACCCACCAATCCCTGCTCTCCACACCTCCACACTACAGCCTCTCCAGCAAAGAAGGGGACTGCTGCAGAGGAAGGTGGAACACTCAGGGAAGTAGAAATCGATTCTCAAGGAACACTTTGGAGCTACTGTGCTTGGCTTCTATCCTGGAGCATAGGTAGACTATATGCCTAAAGTGCTAACTCAGTGGGCTTCTGCCTAGTCATGTACCTGGAAGCTATCCCAAGGGGATCAGAGTGGAGGTCCCTGAAAAGAAGCAGCCTGTCTTCTTCTCTGTGTAATCTCTCGAAGATGTGTACTTTTCCCTCAGAATGATGAGGGAGCCTTGGTCAAGATGCCACTTAATCACCTCTTCCATTCAAGGGGAAGGATGTCTGGATCTGGTTGACTTTTTCTTAATGTGGCTCAAAGGGTTCACATCCTAGCTCTGGCAGTCATGGTTGTTCGCCAGTCGCCATCTGGATGAGACCATCCAGGCAACTCTGCTGACAAATCACTCACTCGCCTCTCCTGCCCTGACCTCTGTGCTGTGTCCAGGATTGCAAGCGCAGGTCACACCTGCATCGGCATCGGGGTGTCTCACGAGCACCTCGAACTTAACATGATCAAAGCAGAGGTTTTTCCATCTTCCGCCTCCAACAAAAAAATCTCTTCCCCTTTCCTCCCCTGCCTTGGCAAATGGCACCACCATTTATCAAGTTGTTGAGGCTGAAAACCCAGGAGTCACCTTTAATTCCTCTTTTCTCACCTCCCACATCCAGTCCATCTGCAATAACTCTTGGGACGATTCCATTTCTATAAAACATCCTGTGCAGGCAAATGCATAGAGACAGCAAGCAGATTTGTGGTTGCCAGGGGCTGGGGGTAGGGGCGGGACTGGAGAGTGACAGCTTAAAGGGTATAAAGTTTCCATTTGGGTGATGGAAAAGTTCTAGAACTAGGTAGTGGTGATGGTTGCACCACATGGTGCGTGTGTACATACATGTGCTGAATACGCCCCTTGCTCAGCATCTCCACCCCTGCCAGCCAAGGTGGAGCCATCAGATGCTCTCCACAGGCAGTTTTGTCAGCACACACCTGGTGTTGGACCCCTCCTCTGCTTTCAGTTCTGCTTTCTACCGTCTGTGCTCTGTAGCAGCCGGAGTTATCCCGTCACGAACGGAAACCAGGTCCACTGATTCAGTGAAGTCACTGAACACCTGCCATGTGCCAGGCTTGGTTCCGGGTGCTTGAAACTCATCATTGAACAAAGAAGACACACATTCCCGCCCTCATGGACTGACATTCCTCCTCTGTTCACAACCAACCCTGCAATGGCTTCTACTTATAGTTGATACAAAATCCAGAGTCTTTCCCACGGGTTCCCTGGCCTCCCGCTATCTGCCCACTTCTGCCCTCTCTCTGGTCTCTCTTCCTCATTCACATCGGCTCTGCTATGGGGGCTCTACGTGTGCTGCTGTCTGTGACATGCTCCTGTCTTCACATGCTGGTGCCATCCTGCTGTCCCGGACTCTGCTCTGTGCCACTCCTAGAGGACCTTTCTGTGACTGGCTCCCTCACTTATGAGCTGGGTGCCCTGGCACAAGCAACTTAACCTCTCTTAGCCTCAGTGCTCCCTCTTCTGTAAAATGGGGATACAGCCATTGCTCACCTCATCGGCTATCAAGCCCTTAGCATGGTGTCTGGCACACCTGTTAGCTACCCAAAGGCCAGGCTGGAAGGACCTGGCAGGTGCTAAGGATGCCTGAAGGAGATGGCAGGGGGAGATTTGCCAAGTTTCTCATCACTCAACATGTTCAACATCGTGAATCTGTCCTAAAAAATGCTTAATTGCATAGGATCTTACGTCATGCCATGTCTGCCCGTGTCCTGGCCTCCAGAACTGGAAAGCATGCTGACTGCTGCTGTGTCCAAGGTCACAGGCTACACGTCCCCTATTCCAGGGATCAGATTGTCTGGTGCAGCATCACCCCACTGGTGGGCTGAGATAGTGTGTCCCTGGGAGCAGGCTGTCTGGAGGAGCAGCATTTGGAGCCACAGCCTTGAGCCACCTGGTGATGCTCTTTCACCTCTCAGGAACAGAGAGCTACAGAGTTGGTGGGAAATCACCCAGGGTCAGGTGGCAGATTCATTAACCCACTGGCATAATAAAGAAAGGGGACAGATGATGAGGTAGTGGATTAACAGGAAACTGTTTTGAGAATTTGCCTGAGGACAGAGGCACAGGCATAGTGGTTTTATAACAATAAAGGCCTGTTTAGAAAATCTCAGTATTTTTACTTTTAAATTTTCTTTTACTGCTCTCTGATGGAACAGACAAGCTTCCTGGGTCTGTTTCCTCTTCCCCTGGCTGGCAATCTCCTCCTGGCAGGACTCTTCCTCTGACCTCCTGTGTGCCTTCTCCCCTGGGCCAATGATCCTGCCCCCTTGCCCAGCTGCCTGGCCCAGGTCCCTTCTTGTACATCGTCTTGGAGGGGACCTTTGCCAGTCCCGATCTCCTGACCTGCCCCACGTGCCTTCCTTTGTTGAATTCAGGTATGTAATAACCATGGGCTACATCTTGATGTTCACATAAACCCCACGATGTGAGGATGCAGAAGAGACCCTTTCCCCCAGACATGCTCATAGATGCAAAAAGAGCCAGAGCAAATTCAGTCATGGTGGCTGCCTGTCTCTGTCGTACTGATTCATTCATCTCCCATCTACACCTTCCTCCCCGTCCATGTGTTAATTCCCCTATTCGTGCATTAATCATCACACCTATTTGTTCATCCTCCATGTGCATGTTCCTGGTCCCTTGTTCATTTCACTCTTCGTGGGATCATTTCACCATCACTATCCATTTCACTATTGCCCCGCCAAAGCTTTCTCTCCCCATCCATGCATTCCACAGACATTGATGCCTGATGATGCTGTGCTGAGCTCTGCTCTTGACACTGGACACACAGCAGTGGACTAAACGTAGGAGGTCCTTATTCTCATAAGTTTTGTTGTTATATGGGAGCGAGATGATACACAAATGCATAAATAGTAAAACACCAAGCTTGCTGAGTTCTTTGAAGAAAAATAAAGTAGGGTAAGAGAATTCTTAAGTGATTCCTTCCTTTATAAACCTCCTTCCAACAAATTAATTCTTTATCCACTTCCTGGGTCCCGTCTCCTACCAACTCCTTAACATCTAAGTGCCGGGATTGTGCCAGATGCCAGTGATATTAAAAATAAGCTACAATTCCTGATTCTAGGAGGTAGGTATGACGTTTCTATAGATTAAGCTCTGTTTTCTCATCTTTTGAGAGTTCTTTTCCTTGAATTAAGATTTTGCCCAATCTGGTTTGATTTCTGAGCTATGGAAGAAAAAAATGCATTCCAAGCTAAATCAGCTTGTGATTTTTCACAAGATCACAAGTTCAGAAGATCTCAAGTTCATCCTAGAAAGGTGGCCCTTTGGGTGACGTCACCTGTAGTCTGCAGACATGGTGCTGTTCACATTTTTGGTAACAGCTGTATTGAGATATAATTCACATACCGTAACATTCACCCATTGGAACTGTGTAACTGAATGGATTTTAGTACATTCACAGAGTTGTGAACCATTGCCACAATCAATTTTAGAACATTTTATCGCCTAAGAAAGAAACCCCGTGTCCCTTAGCAGCCACTCCCCGTTTTTCAGCCCTTTCCAGCCCCTGGCAACTACTCTTCTACTTTCTGTCTCTAAGTATTTGCCTCTTCTGGACATTTCATCTAAATGGAATCATACAAAATGTGGCCCTTTGTGTCTGGCTTCTTTCACTGAGCCGCGTGTTTTCATGGCTCACCCATGTTGTAGCATGGATCGGTACTTCATTCCTTTGTGCAGCTGAAAAATATTCCATCATATGGGCAGACCCCATTTTGTTCATCCTCCGTGGATGGACATTTGGTTTGTTTCCACTTCTTGGCCGTTGTGAATAACGCTGCTGTGAATATACACGTACAAGTTTTGTGAGGGGTTATGTTTTTATTCTCTTGGGTTTACACCCAGGAGTGGAGCGGCTAGGTCATAGGGTGACTCTGTTTCAGGTGGTGGGGATTCAAGTCTTCCGTCCACACGTATGTGGCCCCTGTGCTGCCCCTTTCAGACACCTGAGGCCGTGGACTGTTCGCCAGCTTCCCGGGCCCACTGCCTCTGGCTCCCGAGTGAGGAAGGGCAGTACTTGAGGATGAGGCCACACTTTTCGCATGACACGAGGGGCTGGGAGGGAGAGTACAATGAGAGCCTTCTCTTTCAAAACCTTTGAGTAAGCCACAGCGAGGAGCCACCTTCTTCCTAATTTCCATGGGGCGTTGCTCAGGTTAACGCAGAAACTAGACGGACCTCCTGGAGCCCCTGGAGCACGGGCGCCCCTCCCTGCATGCCACTTCCAGCCCGTTCTAACTAGAGAAAGTACATCTTTAATCTTCTGAGCTGCAGGGAAATCGACACACTTGGTTAGGCTCTTGATGCTAACACCCCAGTACAAATAAGGGTAAGAGAAACCTTCTGCTTTCATTACAAGGGATTTGTACAAATTCATATGTGGAATTGACTTACAGCTTCTAATTTATATTTAAATCCCAAATGTCTTAGTCAGAAGAAACTGCTCTAAATCCATTCTCTGTGTTTGCACCATTGATTCGTGTTTCAAATAGACCCCACAGGTCCTACTGTAATTCCCATCGGCATAGCTGCATATTTCTTCCAGAGGTGGCTTATGGAGTTTCTGTGTCCCACAGGAAGAAGAGATGGGTGAGAACCATTCCCTTGGGAACCAGGCTCCACGAGGTGGGGGATTAGGAAAATCATTCTCTGTCCCTTCTGGCCTCTGACCCCAGGGTGGAGTAACACAACGGAAGTAAGTGTGGGGAGCGAGGTACCCTAACGGCACTCTGTGACTTTGAAAAAGACTAATGAGGAAAGTGACTTGTGTTAAATGGCACATAAGCTGTATCACATTGGCTGTGTGACCTTTGGTAAGTCACTTAACCTCCCTGTGTCTTAATTTTCTCATCTGCAAAATGAGAAAAATAATAATACCTACCCTTATAGAATTATGATGATGATTAAATGGAAATTTTTATAAAATGCTTAGATGAATGCCAAGCATATAATAAAAAATATAATGTACACTGTTATAATGAACATGGATAAAATGAACAAAGAAATGAAGTTTGTTACAGTGAACATCATTATAAGGAACATGAACAAAGAAATAAACTGTTCTTTAGGGTCTTTTTGTTCTAGTAGCCTAGTCTCTCACTAAATAATATTCCTGCCAATAGAAAGGTCCCTTGTCATCTAAACTACTTAGAATTGAGTGTCACATATAACCAGAAGTGTCCTGACCAATACTCTTTATTCCCTAATTGTATTCTTAATCTAACTTAGGGTTTTGCAACCTCACCATTATTGACATTTTGGGTTAGATAATTGCTTGTTGGATGGGAGCTGTCCTGTGCATTGTGATATGTTTAGCAGCATCCCTGTCTCCTACCTGCTAGATGCCAGTAGCATCACCCAAGTTGTAACAATCAAAAATGTCTCCAGACATTGCCAGATGTCCCTGTGTGTGTGTGTGTGTGTGTGTAAAATCCTCCCTGGTTACCATTTGCCTGGGAACAGAACACTACAAGCCTCCGGGACAAGATTTACCAGCAAGTTGATCCTAGACTCAAATCTCACCAGAAAACACTGAAATAGCATAATAACATTTTCTGGGGTAATCGAATCAGACATTGCCAGAAAAACATTCAAGAGTAAAACCGAAGACTATAATTATTATGAAAATTATTGATGTAGTTTTCATTACTCTACAATTTCTGAATTAGCAACTGATAATCCCTTTTATAAAAGAAGAAAGGTAGTTTTTCTTGCTTTCTGTTCTCCCTGATACTTCGATAAATACATTTTACACCTGTGTGTGCCGAGTTGACTCAGGTACAACTTACAGATCCTGGATGTGCAGCCGGGGTCCAGTTCCACCGTCCTCCCAAGGAGCAGGGGCTCAAAAAGAGGCAGCTCTGTCACCCTCAGGGCCATCTCATGGCCTCAGAAAATGAGAACAGGGCATTTTCCATTTGGTCCAATTAGAACTGTGTTCAGACTCCTGCTTATTTGGCAACAATGAAGAATTACTATCTGTGGTCCATTTTCACCACTCACTATACCCTCCCTGCTTAAAGTGTGGTCCTTGGACCAGCAGCAACAGTGTCACCATGAGCTGGTTGGAAACATAGACTGTGGGCTCCAATCTAAACGTCTGGAATCAGATCCCCAGGTGGTTGGGTGTCCCATCAAGGTTCAGAAGTCCACTCTAGACCCCTTCTGTCTACTCCCAGCAGCTGACTTTGCTGCTCGACCCTTAGGGAGAGTTCAGGAATGCAGGTGTCCTCAGCATTCAGCACCCCCAACCTAGAAACCCATTCTCCTATTCTTGTCTCTTTCCCCTGGCTAGAGGGGGCTGTCTCCCCTTCTGCTCAAAGTGAACCCCAGTCCTGGGGCCCATCCCGTCTCTATGCCTCGATGCTTAACCCCTTTCTTCCTGCTTCCCCTCCATCCACTTATCCCTCCCCTCAAGTCTATAAACATGTTCGAGACTCTCCAGTTAAAAAACAACAACACGCACAACAAAGAAAAAGCAACCCTCAACCCTCCCACCCCCTCATTCCCTTCCCAAGAGGGGCCCTTGTTTCCTCACCTCCCATCGTGTGATGAAAGAGTATTGAGTATATTGAAAGATGCTATGAAGCTAGGGAGCACAAAAACAAGCATTGTAAATTTATTTGCAATCAAGGAACAACGTAATTGGTCATTGTTGAGATGTAATTACAGGAGAAAACACACTGTTCAAAAATCCTTATCGGGTCTGATTGAACAGGTGCCAAGGGCGCATTTTATGAAGCCCACGCAGAGCAGGAAGGCACACGGCTCCAACCTGGGCTGCCACGCCTGCGGGGAGGCGGTGGGGGAGAGCGGGCTGGAATGTATAACATACGTGGAAAACAGGAACACTCACAGAGTTAAGGGATTTTAAGTAAGAAGGGGAACTCTTTCAGCTTGGATTTCCCTCCTTAGCGACGAGGTGCCCTGCTTGGGTTCTAGTAGGCGTTGCCAGGGACCCCAGGAAGGAGTGTGTGTGTGGGGGAAGCTAGAAGGAGAAGGCCGGCAGGAAAAGACAGGGATGCGTACACAGGAAATTTAGGAAGAGAGACAAAGCAAGGGAGAAGAGAGAGAGGGAGAAGGAGGAAGGGGGAGAGATAAGTAGAATACAAAGACAGGAGAGAGAGACAAAATAAAAAAGACAGATAAATAAGCACTCAATTTCTGCACAAGAACTTTTCTTAAATAAGAAAATCCCTGCAAATCAGGAGCTTTGTTGCAGCATTGCCAGCACTCCAGGGGTCTGTGGCAGCAGAAACCAAGGATGGAAATTTCCATGTCAACAGAAACCCGGGGGTTGAAACCTCCTTCCAGTCTGATCCACCACTTTGAGCAACTGCAGACAGAGAGACTGAGACTTCAGTGGCTAAACCTGGGGGTGGGAGGGTGTGAGTGTGTGACAGGGACCACTGCCACCACCCAGGAAAGATTCTGGCAAGTCACGGGCACCGGGTGCTGCCTTTACATTAACTACCAGGAAGCCTGATCTTTTTTCTACAGTTTCTGAAATCAGTGCATTAGGCAAACTTGCATTTAATCAAAATGACCCTTAAAAGTCTACAAAAGAGCCCATATGGAAGGTTCTCCTGAGTGGCTATTCTGCCCCTGGCTTGCTCTCTGGGTCACCTTGCATGAAAGATACACATGTGACTCTGATATATACATAGCCTGGTTTGTGTAAATTGGATGTTTGGACAATGAGACATCTATCTGTGTTCTGTTAACCTCATATGGGTCCTTCCATGGTGTAGGTTTGGGTCCCCTTAACTTGTGCTTCTGTTGCCTTTACAAAATCCTGAATTCAAAATGTTCCTTGAGGGAATATTTGAGGAGAGGTTCTGAAGCAGGGAACCAACAATTTGTGGTCATAAGCCTCTAGGTACCTTATGTGAATAACTGGGATGATGCTATTACCTGCTTTAGGATCATATTTCCGATACATCTCAGATGTGTGTTTATAACATCCCTATTGCACTGGTATTATAATAGGAACCATAAGAAGGATGGTGGCTGTTAACTTTCTGGACCAACCAGTTAAGGGGACACCTGGACAGAATCCCTTCCTATTTGGCTGTAGGGCTCCCTATAGACACACCCCCAAAACAGCACCAATGCTAATACCCACCCATTGGATACCACTTCATGTGTCACCGATGTTATGATTGTTGAGGATAAAAAGATGTGCCACTTGAGGGGGTACACATTCTAGGTATCCCTGCATTTGGAAAAACCTACTAATCTTCCTTCTCTGTCAATAACAGTAATTCTGAATGGAGACCGAGACCCCTGACCCTCAGGTTTCAAGGAAGCCAAGCTCATAAGTAGCTCAGTGCAACACATACACACACGCACACACACATACACACTTCTTTTGCAGGAAGGGAGCGTTTCCAAAGTAAGTCAACATCTAGCATCATTGCTATGATTTAATGTAGCACAAGCAAAACGAAGGAGAAACTTTCACAAACAAAACAAAAACGTAAGCTTCCCTGGGTCACCTGTGAGCAAGGTTATACTTTCTACAGGCAGGGTAAGGGTGGAATGTTAGTATAATTTAAGCCCCATGCAAGAGAGTAGGCCTGAAGTCCTAGCTGTGTGGTATAGACCTCCAGGGAAGAAAAGACAAATAAATAGTGGCAGGAGGTGGGCTGCACATTCCAGGGCTTATTAGCAGGTAAAGGTGACAGGTGGGGGCTGCCTTTTTCTAGTACAAGCAGCGAGAAAAGAGGCCACCAGACAAGGTGTCAGGGCCCTGGAGTTGCTGGAACAGGCTGTAGGATAGGGATTTGGTGGAATTGAGCAAACTCGAATAGCAAGGCGCAAAAGTGACTGTTTTCTAAGGAAAGTCGTGCTCTGTAGAACAGCAGCAACAGAAAGCTTATTAGTGGAATGGTGATAATCCCAGCTAACACCTGCTTCCTCCATGTCATGACCTGGGCTGATGCTCCCCCAGTGGGGTATGTTCTATTATGAGTTCTGAATTGCAGATGAGAAAACTGAGGCATAGAGAAGTGCAGGCACTTGCCCAGGGTAGCAGAGTTAGGGTGTGAAGAGATGAAATTACACCCAGGTTGATTTGAGCCTAGAGTCTGTGTGCAGCTCCCCTTGGCAGCTTCCACGTACGGTCCCACGCTATGTTGAAGGAGGAAGTTCCCCAGGGGCACAGCGAGAAAGCATCGACACACCCCCGCCCACACTTTTCCAATCCGTACAGCCCCAAGACTTCTTCCAGGGGCACAAGGCTCGATGTGGAGAAACAGTAGACCTTTCCTCCAGTTCATGTAGCCACATGTTCTAGTTTAAGAACAGGAAAGGATGTTCTGTGATCTATTTTCTAAGTAATGGTAGAAAGATTTTCAATGCAATTTTTGCCTCCCTTTTCCTTGCCTGTGATGGAAGGAGAGTCCTTTTGACTTCTTTAGTATTTCCACTGTCTAAGCACACCAAGCCTGCACTGAATTTATAGGAAATTTATAGGAAATTCATCTCTCTCCTCCTGTTTTTTTGGTTCCTTCCCACATGCCCTACAATCTGACAGCACCACCACTAAGAGGCCACCTGCAGGGGCTAGCAAGTTCTATGTGTCTGGCTCTTGTGGTGGTCAGCTGAGGTGCTCCAGTGATTGGAGGGGAGCAGGGGGAAGCCTACAAAGGTTTCTGTGATGCCACATCTGAGGGTGCAGGGGGTGGGGGTTTGAGGCAGTAGCCTTTTTGATTTAATGTAGCTCAGGGATGGGAGAGGCCTAGGGGTGGAGCAGCATGACTCAGGGATGAGTAGAAGGAAGCTCAGGGATGGAGTTAGGTTCAAGAGTGGGGAGCTTATAGGTTCTAGGTCCCAAACAGAGAGGTGCCCAGAATATTCAGTGCCTACCCCATGATTAGCAGCCCCTGGATTCTAGATGAGTCCCAAGCTAGGAGGCATGCTTTATATCCGCTCTTCCTGCTCCTTCTGCATCTCCACCTCCCCTGGTTCCTCTCAGAGGCTTCTGCTGTAGGTTCAAGTCCATGCCCATGGAGGCACAGAGGATATTAGTCTGCATCCGATTGGTATGGCCCTTGGGAATCCCACTTTACCAGGGGCCCTCACTACTGATGTGGGCCCTTTGACAGGTCTAGAATTCAACCTCTGCTCCATGCTGGAGTACCAGATGCTTCTCTGGACCATGAACGTTGTCCTCTGTGTATTCATTGGCGCCCGTTTGCAGCAGAGCAGGTGAGGGATCTATGCACGTACAGAAGCCAGTGTAGCTCAGGGATGACAGAGGTGAAGGTAATTTGAAAGTACTTTGATCATATGAGAAAAAGGGCTATAAACTACAATTTGAAACGTTCACAATTTTGGGGGACAGGCATTTCACTTTTGAGGGTTTATCCTACAAAGACTTTCATATATGTACACGAAGAAGCATAGTCAAGCATTTTCCCTGCTGCAATATTTATAAAAGGGGAAATCAGAAGCCACCAAATTGTCCATTTGCAAGTTCACGAGCACATGCCACATGCACAAGGCCACAAGCCCCATGCAAGTTCAGCAGACAATCTCTAGGGGTGGAGCAACATCTTTCAGGGGGGCTCCCACCTAGAGTAGGGGGTGGGCAGCAATTATGGGGGTGGGTGGCTGTGCAGTGAACAAGTGGGTCAGAATCACAGGATCAATTTGAATCGAATATGAAGGCGCTTCGGAAACTCTGGAATGCTGCTAACATGCTCGACATCACCATTAATGTAAGAAAATTAAGGAGTTGCGATACTACGTGTCTCGTTCATTTCAGTTGGAAGGAAGCCTGGACTGAGAGATGGAAGAACCCATTATCCCGATGGTTTCTACAAATTGCATTGGACTACTAAAAATTATGGAGGGTTTCTCTGCCTTCTGCTGCCATAAATGAAGGCCAAGATCACCCAAAGCAGGCAGCAAAAGCCAAAGGGGGAAAAATAAAAAGAACAGCAACAAAGGCATTACTGTGTGGCAGGCACTGGGCTAAGCTTTCTACGTGAATTATATCACTTGATCTTTCCCATAGACGAAAGACATAAGGAGTGTTATTATATTTCTCCCATTTTACAGATAAGGAAAAAGATAAAAATCCTGATATGGATTGTGATACAGTGAACACAGTATGTTCTCATTTTTTGTAAATAAAAAAGTAGGACTTGATATATACAAAGGGAAAAAAAAACCCAAAATAGTAGTCATCTCTCAGGTGAGTAGAGAGATTTGTTAACTTTTCCCATTAGATGTTTATGATATTTTAATGTTTCTTTACAATGGAAACAAATTATGTTTTAATCAGAAAAAATAATTTTGGGGGGATAAAATGCTATTGAATTCAAAGTGCATTTAAAATTGTTTTCTAAAGTACTTTTGAAAAAGAAGAATAAAGCAGGAGGAATCACTCTATTTGATGTTAACCTTGTGCTACAGATCAGTAATCAAGACAGTGTGGTGGTGGTGGAGGGAGAGACATAGATTAATGGGACAGAACAGAGAACCCAGAAATAGATCAGCACAAATACACACAAATGATTTTTTTTTTAACACAAAGGGACAATAGCAATACAACGGAAGAAGGGTAGCCCCTTCTAAAATGGAATGACCTCAACCTAAACCTCACACCTTATACAAAAACCAATTCAAAATGGATCATGAATTTAAATGTAAAATATAAAACTATAAAACTTTTAGAAGAAAACAGAGAAGAAAATCTTGAGCACATACGGCTAGGCAACGAATTCTTAGAGTTGACACAAAAAGCACAATCTATGGAAAAAAAATTACAAATTGGACTTTAACAAAATTAAAAACTTTTGTTCTGTGAAAAATTCTATTACGAGGATAAAAAGATAAGCCACAGACTGGAAGAAATATTTGCAGGCCATATCTCTGACAAAGGACTGGTATGCAGACTGCATAAACAACTCTCAATGCTCAGCAGTAAAAACAATTCAGTTAGAAAATGGCAAAAGACACGATCAGACATTTCACCAAAGAGAATACAGCACATGAAAAGATCTTTAATATCATTTATCAAATGCAAATTAAAATCACAATGGAATATTATTACACACCCATCAGAGTGGCTACCATTAAACACAGTGATAACACCAAATGCTGGTGAGGATGTGGAGGATTTCTCACACATTGCTGGTAAGAATGGAAAAGGGTCCATCCACTCTGGAAAATAGTTTCATAGTTTCTTGTAAAACTAACCTGTACTTAACATATGACCCAGCAATTGGTACCCTTGGGCATTTATCCCAGAAAAATGAAAACTTATGTTGACACAAAAACCTGCGCACAAATGTTCATAGCAGCTTTATTTGCAATAGCTTCAAACTAGCAACAAGCCAAATGGTGAATGGTTAAACAAACTCTAATACATCTGTACCATGGAATACTACTCAGCAATAAAAAAGAACAAACTATTGGTACATGCAACTACTTGGATGGATTGCAAGGGCATTATACTTAGTGAAAAAAGTTAATTCCAAAGAGTTACATATTGTATGATTCCATTTATGTACCATCCTTGAATTGACAAAACTAGAGATGGAGAATAGACTAGCAGTTGCCAGCGGACAAGGCCAGGGGATGAGGGGAAGGTGGGTGCAACTATTAAGGGGTAGCAAGAGGCAGCCCCTTGTGATAGTGCAGCCATCCTGTACCCTGATGGTGGTGGTATTTACACAAATCTGTATGTGTGACCAAATACATACAACTATACACACACAAACACACACACAAATATGCAAAAATGAGTGGAAACTTCCTCAGGTCTGGTTAATGGTATTGTGTCCGTGTGAATTCCTGGTCTTAGTGTTGTGTGAGTTACAGGAGATGTTACCATGAGGGGAAATGAGAGACGGGTTCAAGGTGCTTTATGCACTATTTTTGCAACTTCCTGTGGGTCTGTAGCCATTTAAAAATTAAAAGTTAAAAAAATTATATTGCTTTCCTTTTTAAGCCCGAAATGGTACATTTTGGGGCCACATGGCCTATTTTACTGTTAACATGGAGAGGGACCATCTATTTATGCTGGAATCCACTTTGCAGCTGGGCTCCCACACATTGCACAGGCCCAGAACCCTAATTCAAAGGCACCCCATTTTGAAGGGGCAATAAACAGTTTTTTATTTAAAAAAATGCGAGGAAGTGCTGTAGAAAGTGAGTGTGTTTCTCCTTTGAAGCCAAGCCTCCTCCACTGATGGGCAGGTGACCTAACAAGGTACCGTTTTCACTCTGGGTGAATAAGATCATAACAACAGAAGCAGAACAAGAAAAATTTTCACTGGAGAAATGAACCCCTATGAGAAAACACTCCATGCAACATGAAAACAAACTCCTTTCTAATCTGGCAAATGTGCCTTTTGTGCTGACTCAGCTAACTGGAGGGTCTATTAGAAAGTGACGGGGAGTTTCCAAAGACTGATGTCAACACGTTCAAAATAATAACTTCAGATGTGCTCTTCAATCATGAGTTGAAACACCCTGAACCACTGCACACATGGGACAATTCTTGGGTTTTTAGCCAATAAAAGTAATATTGGTACAGCCTTTATTCACCCAAGAGTGATGGAATATCTCTTGATCAGACTCAGCAATAGGGGTTCAAAGGTTACAAAATGTCACTGACCTTGAGGGTGACCTGTCATAACCTGGGCAACCCTTAGCTTCCTCATCTGTGAACCGGAGTGACTAGTAGAAGGCACCCCAAAAAGAGATCGTGAGAATTAAACACAGTAAGACACAGAAAGCGCTTAGCACCCTGTCCTGCACAGAGCTGGTGGCCTTCCTCACCAACTCCCCCATGTGGCTCAGGACACTGAGGCCAAAAGAGTCAGAGGAACTTGCCCAATATCCAAGAGCTGGTGACTGATGGAGATGGACGGAAACAAGGAGTCATCTGCTACCCAAACCATCTCCACCATGCCATCCCGTCCTGCCTGGTGAGATGAAACTGGGATTTTGAGGTAATAAAAACGGTCCTTCTCGTCAAACCAACAGTGTGACAGAGAGACAACTGGGAACCAGGCAAATTAAGCCCCTTCTCCTTCCTCCCCATTTGTCTCCTCCCTGGATTCTATTTTCTGAGACCTCATGGATCAAAATAATTGGGTTAGTTATTTTTAAAAATCCTGTACTCTCAAACTCACATTCCTGTGAGTGGCATTTGCTTTCTCACTGGAATTTCAAAGCCTAAAAGAAGCCTTGTCATGTGGACAGCTTACTTTATGACTTTGCTCAGCTGGTGAATGACACAACCTTGACACATGATTTGGTCAAGTGGAGATAAAGGAATTGCCTAGGGCCCCTTATCCCACCACAACTGACAAGCTTATTGGTGGCAACAGGGGCTGCTTTAATCAGGGGACTATTGGCAAAGCACACAGACTTCTGCCAGGAGCTGGCACGAGTCACCATGGCTGGCGCCCTTCAAGAACATTTTATTGTGTGGACTCTGACAAATGGCATTTCAATGCTTCCTAAGGAGTACCTCCTCTGCAGGTGACTTCCCTCTTCCCTTCCCTCCCAAAGCATCACTGCTCTCTGGGGAGCTTGCCCTGTTGACACTGTCCATGTGAAGCTACATCTCTGCTAAATGAAAGAACTACATCACTTTTATGTGGATCTTCCAGAGACCAGGATAACCTACCTTCCCCTACCAAAATGTCGTGTGGGCAAAAGACAAGCCACATTTGAAATTACAGGATGGGCACAGAGGTGCAGGCAAGTAAAGTGAACATGATGTTTTTCGCCAAACAACAAGGCCATGGAAAGAAGGAAAAAAACCAAATACTCAAAATCTTATTAAAGCCCCAAACCTGAGATGCCTTTATAGATGCAGGGCAGATTTTCATGCCAACCTAGAAACGCAGGCAAGTTTTATTGCCCAGTTCCGGCAGAATCTCATAAACGGAATTCTTCAGGGAGCTGAATTCTGCCAGATAACCTGAGGGCTTCCTTCTGTGTCCTTTCCAAGTTACGTTCATTGATTGCATTTGCTGGCTTCAAATGCCTTCCTTACATTTCCCTTGGACCAGGCCAACAAACACAAGACTGAGCAAAGCGGGGGATGTGGGGGTGAGGGGGTGTGTGCTCTGTAATTTCAGCCCAACTGTAACGGGGCAGGGATGTATCACTGGGATGCCATGATCATTACAATGGCACCTTTATTGAACCACTTGCCAGGCACTGTATTTGCCATATATTAATGACCTTGGCATTGAAATGCTCTACTTTATTTAACCCTTATTACAAGGTAGGTCCATTTATCTCCATTTTACTAATAAATAAGCCAGATCTCAGAGCTGTTAAGTAATATGTCTAATCTCACACAGCGAGGAAATGGTGGTGTAGGGACATAAGGCAGGTCTGAGATTGACACGTGGGTCTTCAGAGCTTGGCTAAATGTCTATTAACCCAAGAGTGATCTATTAATTGCCTCCCACTGGCAGCCTATTGCTGGTAACAGGTAGTACATGGGAAATAAAGATGGTCTGAGGGTTCTATAAAAGGTGGAAGCTAAAATACATTTCAGTTACTGGCACTGATTTTCAACTTTGATGGTTCTAGACTGCCTTATCTACCTGAACAAATTCAAAGCTGTTGTAAACTGTCTCCACCTGCATCTGCTAAGGTGGAAGCTCACATGACTTAGCTTGTCAATCTTCTTCATAGATGGCTGAGGAGCTTTTCAATTGGATGCTGGGTGTTCCACTGCCTTGCTCTCATTGAATAGCCTTGAAGAGATGGGATTTAAATTGTGTCGAGGATATTAGTCTAAAGTGAATGAAGTGGAGAGTAGACTTCTCATTTATGCCCCCAGAGTGATAAATGAGGGAGTGTAATTTTTTTTCTAAGGCAAAGAAAATGGGAAACCAACGTGGATTTCAGACACATGAGAAATAGCTTATGAATTTAGATGATAGCTCGGCAGAAATAAATTGTACATCTGTTCATTCATTTTAATAAAGTGGAGAGATGGCATGCTGATGTAGCCCTTGGAGAACCCTGGGTTTTTAAAATTATGATCCTATAATAGTAGTATTAAAATTTGTAATGTAGCCGGTGCTTTCTGAATTGGAGGGAAAATTCATTTATAAAATAGAAGTTCAGACTTTGGAATGTAAATGGGCAAATGTAATTTTTCTTGGCCTGATATGAATTAGTCCTGGGGGGATGCTGCAACATCTTGACCGTGAAATATATTTTAAAAATCTTATGAGGAAGTTTTCAGACTGCTAACAAAACTTCTTTGGGCAATCTCTATTTAGGTAAATTGTGCAGGTGTGAAACATACGGTTAACTGGCTTTGTTATTTGTGCCTTGAACTTGATGCTTCTGGTACAAGGGCAATTACAGATTAATATTTCCATTTGAAATGAGTCTAGTCTGTTACAAACACAAAAATCATTTTTACTCAGTAGCAGAAACATAAAGAAGAGAGCTTTTCTAGACCAGCAATTACCAGTTACCATGAAAATTTACTCATTCAACAAATCATGTTGAGTTCCTTCTTACATGTATACCCCATGTTTGATATTGATGAAAATAGAACAATCCTGATTGTAGGTTTCCTGCTGATTTTAAAAACCCAGAGGCACTATTAAAGTTTCTTCAAAAAATAGGTAAGTATTAAGCCCATAGAAAGCTTTTAGACAGATTGAGCAATTTCAATTTTATTTCACAAATCAGCCTCTCAAATTTTCAGGTGGGAAAAGGGTACAAATAAACCAGAACAGGCTGGCTGTAGACAACACGAGCCCGGCTACGAAAACACCCAGATGTATCTTTGCAGATATATCAGAAAACACCACACATATACTTTTGCTTGCTAATGAAATACTGACTAGATATAGAGGACACACTTCATCCCATAAGCTTGCAAATAAAAAATACAGATTGTGAAGGGGGGTTGTGGTTAGTCTTAGAATCAAAGACAATTAGTTATTGTCTTAGGTCAGATTTTGTCCAGAAATATATGACATCCTCCCCAGGTCTGTGGGAATCTAGGTATCTCAAGAGGCTGCAGGGATGAGAGGGTCTGGGATGCGGCCCATCAGTGGAGACAGAGAACAGATTCGTGACAAAGAGGAAAAATAAACTATCCAAATTCTTCCCAGGTAGGGCAGTAGTGTGGGTTATCCAGATGAAGGAAGATGAAGGACTCCAGAAAGTTTTGCAACTAACCTTTTTTGTAAATAATGCCTAGAATTGGAACTCTTCATATCAGAGCCCTCCTGGGAATCCCGTTTTTATGTATCTATGTTCATCCATGCCCGGTTTCTCATTCTGGGAAGGGGGATCATTAGGTCCATGAATAGGAATTTTTTAAGAACCAGCCAGGAGGCAAGAGCATTGGGAAAGAATGGAGCCAGGAGGGAGGCTCACAAGGGCGTGGTCGAAGTGCCAACGCAGAGGGGTCCAGACAGCACGGGGGTGGGGCACAGCGACATCAGGGAGGACAGTCTCAGGGGTGTTACAGCAGGGGTGCGGGCAGGGAGTCTGCAGGGGACTAGGATTGAATTTAGTGAAGGAAGGGACTTCGCAGCCTGGACCCAGAGTCCACTTTTGATCCTGGCTCTGTTGCCTCTCCCAGTGGGATCTATTTTGAATCGGAAAGAGGCGGCAAAGCCCTCTGCTGAGAAAGAGAGACAGAGCAACAGAGAGTCGTGCTGACGGTGCAGAAGGTTGAGTTCAGCCACCAAGTGAGCAGTAAAAGGGACCATTTAGAGTTAAATAGAAAGAATGGAAGACCTCTTCCCTCCCTCCACCCAGGTTTGGAAACCACACATTTATGACTTGCATTCAAATATCGTCTATTGATTTATTCATATTCACATCCCTTGCACGGTGCCTGGCTTATAGGACGTGCTTAATTAAAGCTCACAGAATGACTCACGTGCCAACTATGTCCTAAGTGCTTTCAGCTCCCTCATCCAGTTCTCCCACGCCCTATCGTGGTGACAGCGCCAGTCACGTTATTCACAGAAAGTCCCCAGCACGGCTGCATGTGTCAACACGCCCGGATGGCTGATGGTTTCGCCTGTGTTCCTCGGGCCCTCTGGCATTGGGTCTGGTCGCAAAACAGTTACATACAAAGATGAGGAAGATGAAACAGCCACATGCTGTGTGGCAAATCAGCTAAAGAAAGTGACAAAGCTCAGGAATAAGAAACACCTGTTTCCTCACATTGTACCTGTGACAATGTTGCTCGCTATGTTGGGCTCTGAGGGGAAGACCCCGATTAAGCTGACCCTGGGGTGCTGCATTCCCGCCCCACCTCGAGTCACCCGACTGCTGGGTTTGTGTCTGGCTGCCCCGCAGCTCACACACAGGTGCGGGCTGACCTTGCCTTTGCGGAGCCACAGGCCCTCGGGGCTGAGCTGCCACCTGGAGAAAGCTGCAGCCCTCCCCTCCCAAAGCGCAGTGCGGAGGCGGGTGGCCTCTTCTTGAGCCAAGGCCCTCAGGGGACCCTGGGCCAGCTCTGTTCCAGCTAATAACTAGTGAACGAGACCCACCACTTTTTGAAGCTAAAATGGGGAAGAATAAGAGTGGCGGGAATTGCAAAGTGAAAATAACTGATTTTCTATGGGTCTGAGAGGTAAGTAACAAATCGGCAGACAGGTGCAGGAAGTAGACAGCCCTGCACAGTGAAACAGGTCATAGGTCCGCTCTCAGCACGGAGTCCTGTTAGTGATGGGCAGTGGTATATGGAAGGGGGATGAAGAAAATGAATCTGAAAAAATAAAAATAATGAGCGACTCCCCAGCTGGACCGGGTGTGAATGGGCCACCCTTTAAACAGCACAGGTGGGACTTCAGGACACAGAAGCCAATAAACCAATCTGGAAGAATCAAGCATGTCCTGAGACCACGGATCTCTGAAGTGAACACGGGAGCCCATCATTCTGGCTTAAATTATTCACACACATGTGCACACACACAGTTTCTTTAGGTGGGGACACATGATAACTGACCCACAGTGGTGTTGAGCTGGTAGATGTTTAATGACCAGCAATTCAGGGAGGAAAAAAGCCTGATTTGTAGCATTTTCCCATTTCTGTGGTGTAAATATTCCCCCCAGGGCAATTTTAAGCTACCGACATGATATCTTGCACACACGCAGAATTGGCAGAACATGCGCCAATTGGCTCCTGCCACGCGGATGCCACGCGGAGGCCAGCTCCAGCACACCCCTGCATCACATGTTCACATGATGGCCAGGCTAAAGGGACTTGGTTCTCTCTGAACAGGTTCTGGAGAAGATGGGAATGTAGCTTTGATCTGCGGGCATCTCTTTCTCCAGGCAACCGCCCCACCTGGGTCCTTGGGGTCGTGGTGGTGCTGCTGACCACAGACCTCACTTTTCCCCTTAGTTTCCCAGAGGTGGGCATAGGACCGGGGGTCGGACAGTCATCTCCTTACTCCCTGGGATGCAGTGACTGGTCTGACGTGGCCCCACGACCCAGCAAAACCAGAGTATTTCCATGAGATGAGCATTTGGACCTGGGAGACAGGGTGTGTGTATAAACCTTCCTTTGTGTATAAACCATAAGGATGTGAGCCCAGGGCTGCCAGAAGGCACCCGCCTTGCCATGAGGAGAGAGTAAAGCCGACACAGAGAGGAAGCAGAGCTGAGAGATGGATCTGCAGGCAGAGAGCATCCTGACGACATAGTCTGAGCCCCCAGGTGCGGCCACACCAGAAGTCAGAAAGCCCTTGGACCTCCCCAGTGACGATGAGCACCAGTGCCTTCCAGGATCTGTTCCTGCCAGTACAAAGGGGATTTCTGCCCCTAACCACAAAACGAGGGCAAACAGAGGATCCTTGGCTCTGGAGAAACTCAAAGTGGGTTTTCCTGAGGAAGAGTGAGGCTCCAGTCTTTGTTTTCCTCTAATTGATTTGTCTTTTCAAGTTCCCAGAGCTGAAGGAAAACAGATATATTGACCATTTCTATATGAGGCTGGTACAGGTGGTCAATTCAGTTTGCTGGGGTTTCTTGAGACTTTCTTTTGAGCACCAGGGCCCAGTGCCTGTGATGGGGGAGGCCGAGGCTTGGCTATTATAAACCAGACACTTAAATGATTCTGGCTCTGATATATAGATTTACAGTGCTGAATTGAACCTGTGTTAAACCATGCATCCAGGGGTGATTAGCAAAGACATCTGTTCCTATTTGTGGAGAGGCTGGGAAAGAGCCCTGTTGGTTAGACTTGATTTAAAGCAACGAATACTCCTTGTGTTCCCTCTGTGCACACCACTCTGTGGCTGAAGGGGGGACCGTGACAAATGAAGCTGTGTCTGCCTGAAGGAGCTCCCCTTTGGAAGAGGCAGAGATGGATACCAATAATGCCAGTCCAGTGCATGCTGGAATTCCAGGGAGAACAAAACGCTGGGGAGGCCCCAGTGAAAGGAAAGAGAGCCAGTTAATTCTGACTGGGGAATGATTTGGGAGAACTTAGGGGAGGTGTGTGGCTTCCTAAAGTCTGTCATTTGGCAAAAGACTCCCTGGGCATGGGCCACCTCTCCCACCCATCTCTGGCTTACACTATCCAAGCCAGCCCCAGCCCTGCCTCCTCAGTCCCTGGGGTTCTGTGTGCCACAGGGCATTTGCACATGCTGTTTGCTCTGCCCAGATTGAGCTATCCTTTACCACCCCCCCTCACTTTTCCTAGTAGAGTCAAGACTTAAAGGACAAGAAGTTACTTCATGACCTGACTAGGTTGTTTCCCTTAGGTCATGTTCCCAAAGCACTCTGAATTTATTTTCAGGATTCACTGCTCTTGCAGTACTTTAATATCTGTCCTCCCTGCTAAGTCTCACAGAGTCAGGAATTTGCCCATCTTGTTTAAAACTCCAGCCTCCGGCTCACAGCCGGTGTTCGATATGCGTGTGGGAAGTGAGTGAGTGGAAAAGCTAAGGCTGCTTCCACCCTGTTACCTCAAACAAGTACATCAAATTCACAGAGATCGGTGAACGTGAAGAAGCACATTGTCTCATTAACTGCTATGGGACTGTAGTAACGACCATCATAAATTAAAAAGGATTTGAAAATTGTTAGTAGAGATAGCAGACTAATATAAAAATGACCCTAGTTAATGAACTAAAGTTTTTCTTGTTTTATATGTCTTTGACCAAATTCTCCAGTAAGTAAAACCTGGATTTCAATCATGATATCTAATAATTGGTGTATCAATTATAAGCTATTAGTGGTGGTTCAGGAAGATTTTAAAGTAGATATGTACATGAGTATACTAAAGTATGGAAATGTTAATATCTTTTCAAGAATGTTGTTGTGTTCAACATAGGTTTTTGACTTATTTGTTGGAGTCTCCTGATGGAAGGCTAGTTTGCTGGGGGCCTGGCTTCGTTCATTTTTGAATTCCATAGGGCCAGAACAATGTGTGGAAACTTGGAAGGTGAGTATAGCACGGTGGTTGAGAGCTGGCCTCTAGTACCAGGTGCTCTAGGTTCACATCCCTGCCCCACCACGCTATAACCTCAGACATGCTCGTAAACCTCTCTGTGCCTCAGTTTCCCCATCTATGAAATAGGCACAATAAGAGTACTCAGGTATAGGGCTGTTGTGAGAATTAAATGAGTTAAGACTTTCAAAGCATTTTGGATAGTGCCTCACACAGATAAGCATTTAATTATTAGCTTTAAAAAGTTGGTTATGTGGATGAAAATGTTTTTCATAGTCTTTGCTCATAAGAAATGATTACTATGTTTGCCCACTGGACCTATCCAAATAAAAATACAAGGTTGTTAATCAAATTCATTGGCTACTAAAAGAGCCCCCCCTTTTTTTAATTCGAAGAAATTATGGAGGGAGAAAGGGTAACTTAAACTTGTCCTGGTGAACCCAAGAAAGAATATTTTTTTACGCTGTACTTACATCCGGGGTTTGCAGAAAACACTGTCCTGATTTGGACAGAAAGGCAGGTGTGGTGAGAGGAAGGAGGCAGTGAGTAGAAGTTTGCAAGTTCAAGTACAGTGGGGAACGGAGGTTACAAGCCTGGGCTGTTGCAGCAAGCCCCGGGGCACAAGTCTAACAAGGAAGATGGGATGGACGTTCCCGGAGGAATAGCCTGGCAAGGAATACTACAGAGCTGACCTGAAGGGCAAGACCACTGAATAGGACTATAACAGCTGCAGCTGAATCAGGCAGAAATGCTCTGAAAATTGGGTTCTGTTGGCGCTGAGCCAGCGAGTTGATAACCCTTTCACACACAGAAGCAGCTTAGCAGAGGTTTGGGACTGAGGGATCTGGAGTCTGGGCAGGTTCTTCCGCTCTCTGGGCCTCTGCCTCCACTCCAGGAAAGGGGGACTGCAGTCACAGCACCTGCCTCCGCACTGGCAGGAGGGATGGAGGGGGTGCGTGAGAAGATCTCCGCCCCTGCTGCGCACAAACAGGTGCTTTCAGATCTTCGGATGTTTATCTAACAACACAGAGCATAAAAGAGCAAGTCCAGGGAGTGCTGAACAGACAGAATTGATAGAATGACCAGTCCTGCCTTTCATAAGAACTCAGGACAGAGTTGCTGTTATTGATGGGATGCTTGCTGCTCCGAGGAAAGACATCCCTTTGAATTTGCAAGGAGAAAGCAGATGCAGAGGTCAGAGTCTTAACATGTAGCTCCCCAGGGACCTTGGGGAAGGAATCAGCACCACTCAGCCTCAGCTTCCTCATCTGCATATAGGGGAAAACCAGCCCCTCTTTGCTGGACTGTCCAAGTATTAGGTGAGAGTGAGCATGTGGACTGTGGAAGGGCTTTGTAAGCTTAAACATTATTATGTAAACGTCTGCTAGTGGTGGTTCCCTGTGGTTGCTATTATTCCCACTTCTGTGAAGGACACAGGTGGGGGGGGTCACATGTCATTGGTGGCAGCGTCCCTGGCAACCTCCTGGCCAGTCACCCTTGCGGGCAACAGTATTCCCGAGCAGCGTGGGGGCTCTGAGTCTTGCAACATCACTTCTCACGCCTTTTAGTGTCTGCCAGTGTCCTCCCCCTGTACTTGGAGTAAATCCACCCTCACCTTGCCCACATTATTCGACCCCTGCCTCCCTCTCCAGCCTCACACCTGCTCCCTCTCACGCTGCTCCAGCCATATTGGCGGCTCTTGGCACCTCAGGCTAGACCCGCTCTTCCCAGCCTCGGTCTTCACATGGACCCTCTGCATCTGCGTCCCTCCAAGTCGCACTGTTAGGCTTTGAATTGTGTCTCCCAAAGAGATGTGTTGGTGTCATAACCCTCGGTACCTCAGAGCATAACCTGATATGGAAACAGGGTCTTTACAGAGGGAATCAAGTTAAAATGAGGTTATTATGGTGGGCCCTAATCCCACAGGACTGGTGACCCTATACAAAGAGGAAACATGGATACAGAAACGCACACAGGGAGGACGCCGTGTGGAGATGAAAGCAGAGAGTGGGGTGAAGCATCTGCAAGCCAAGGAATGCCAAAGATCGCCAACAAGCCACCAGAAGCGAGGGGACAGGCCTGGGACAGGTTCTGCTTCACAGCCCTTAGAAGGAACCAACCCTGCCAGTAGCTTGATCTTGGACTTCTGGCCTCCAGAACTGTGAGAGAATAAATATTGGTTGTTTAAGCCACTCAGTTTGTAACACTGTGTTATGGCAGTCGCAGAAAACTCATACAGCCACCTTAAATGTCACCTCCTCTGAGAAGACCTCCCTGAGCTCCACAGCAGGTGCCTGTGCAGTCCCCTCTCTGTGGTGATTTCACCCCGTTCCGTCTTATTACTAGGGGTCATCACGGGTCCATTTGCTGGTTGGCTGGTTGCCGTCCCCCCTGCCTCAGACCTTAACTTCATGAGCTCAGGGACTCTGTTTGTCTCCCTCACCACCCTGCCATCCAGCCTAACACAGAGGCTGGCAAAGAGGAGGCATGGAACGCATGTCTGATGGGTAGGCAGGTGCATGAATTAATGAATGCACTTCATAAAGCAACAGCATCATGTTCTAATGTATAATGCACAAGTGCAGGCACACTCAGGTAAAGCAGGCTGAAGAAGGCACGTCTTATAAAATCCTATCTTCTTGTATCTGGGCAGGTCAACAGCAAAAATAAAATGCTGCCAACATTGGGAAAACTGATATTTAGTCTATCACTGAAATAGATTTTAATTTGGAAAGAAATGAATATATTAAGTAAACTCTGGATTATTTTGTTTAATCCCAATTAGAAGAATGAACTCACAGAACACCGGAGCTGTGGAATATTGTCTTATTTTCATTTTTTAAAAAAAATCCTCACAGGATAAGTTGAGCCTGTCTCCACTTTAACGATTCCTTTATGTATTATTTATCAACATTGAGTTTTCCTGCTTTTTGGTTTTTTTTACTTGACTTATAGAGAAGTAGATTCAGGGCTCTCTGCAGTTTATGTAGATTAGTTTATTCACTTTTGAAAAGGAATTTAACTCCAACCATCTCGGCTCTTGGCGTACCATGGTAAAATGATAAATTTTGGGACTGTCTGTGACTGGTTACGTTAGTGTAGGGCCTTGATTTTTCACCGGCGGCAGCATTTTGTGCCACGATGAGATCGGTCTAGGATCTGTTACCTGCCTCGAGCAGCATCCCTCATCTCTAAAACCAATGGGTTGGATGAGATTCTTTCCAAAATCCTTTTCAACAACATGACTCTTTAATTTTTTGATTGTCTCTGTTGTTAAGCATTTATCATTTATTCACCTATTCATCAATTATTTGGGCATATGCTACATGCCAGGCTGGGTGCTAAGGCCACAATAGGAGACAAAAGAGACAGTTTCTTTTCTTGGGGATCTTACATTCTAATTTGGGCCTTATTGTGACAATAAGAAGTAAATAATGATATAGCACACTAGAAGATGAATATTACATATTATGTGTTAGAATAGCATATGTGTATATTAGGATATGTACACAGTAGAAGAGAATACATAATAGAATATTACATATACACAAAATATAATGGTATACAGGTAACTGTCTATAAAATGGAATAAAAGAATAATTAATAGTATATTGGAAGCTGAAATAGGCCTATAATAAGTATTTGCTACATGAATAATAAATTCATCTTTAGTCACACATTTGATGTCACCCCTGTTCTTGGCCCTGGAGGCAGTGAGGAAAAGGGACATGTGCCTAAATATCAAAGCATTCGAGTGGTGTCAGGGAGATAGACTGTGAGGAGCTGACTGAAAGGCAGTAAGATAATGCTGTGCTACGTGCAGGTCTAATGTGTGTTGAGACAAGAGGGGGAAAAAACAAACTGCCTGCGGGATTTATAATTTAAGTGTTGAAGGATAAATTGGAGTTTTCCAGGCACAAAAGAAGGGAACAGCATTCCAGGAAGGAGGGAACAAAATGTGCTCTGGCGAGAAGTCATGCCAAAGCTTGGCATGTTTGGAGGTAAACAGAGCTTCTTTGTGGCCTGAGATGAAGGCAGGCTATGGCCAGGTGGGCAGTGTCTGAAACCACCTATGCATAAGACCCAGTGATCTTATTTCTAAAACTGTTCAGAACAAAATGGTTTCCCGGTACAGTGTGGGCTTGGACGTTTCATTTTCTGACATGCTCCATATTTGCTGCTCTTGGCTTCCTATTTCTGAACTCTTAAGTTCTTTCTGCAAACTGCTTTATGGAGGTATACTAATGTTATATTCTTCGAGTTAAAAAAGAAGATGTGTTATAGCTTTGCAATTGTTGTTTAGTGTGAGGGTATTATCTTTGAACAGAAGCAGATGGATAAAGTCTTCAGAGGCCACCGTGCTATGGAGTGGTTTGGTGGTAAGTCTCTGCCAGCTGTAGTGAAAAATTACTTTTATTGCCACTGAGTTGCTGCTGACCCTTGAGCATAACCACAGGGTTAGCAGAGACACAGAATTTGCATAGAGGCTCACACAGAGGTGATGGGACTCAACATATCATGAATATAATTATGAAAGAGTGATTAATGCAATAAATCATCCAGCTGTCTGGTCTACCTCTAGGAGTGACTTGAAGAAACTGCCATGGGATAGATTACATTTTTTTCACTTAAAAAAAATCCAGATGTTTTGACATTACACACACAGTTTATAATGAGGACGGGCATCTTCAACAATGCAAGATATCTCATCCTGCAGTCTATGAACAACCAAATCCAGGAATGCCCATACCACCTTTTTCCTTAGCTGGAAGTGTACTATTTGGATGATGAATTCTATTTATAGATCACTGCTTATATTTGTAAAATGTTTCCCTTCACTCTCTTTTAGTCAAGAAATACAGCTGCAGACCTGCTGTTTCAAGTGCCTCTGATATTTGAACGCTAGGAGGTTTAGTTGATGATTCAAGTCTTTCTGTGACCTTGATGCAGGAGACAAAAGCAAAGAACTCACTCCTCCCAAGGGAAGATAAACGTGGAACCAGGGTGTTGGATGTTTTGTAGCTAAACCTTCCTCAGTTATGTGATGGGAAGTTGGGAAAGCAATTTGCAATAGACAGCTCCCGAGAGTCCCTGGACAAGGTGTTGACTGGGGCAAGACAGATCAGGAGTGGATATAATTGGGAGTGATGCTGCTATTTACAGAGCTGGAAATTGCTGGCACCTGTGCACTGAAATCACACTGTTCTATTCTCTCCAAATATTCTATTTCTTTACATATCGGGATTCCCCATCCCTCTATACGAAGCATGAGATAGAGACCCCAATAGCGTAGGTTTGGTTTTATTTAAAACCTCAGCCACGTAGAAAACCATCAGATATGTGATTTCACAGCATCACAGAAAACAAGTCTTACATATTTCACCATAATGGCTATAAAAAGCTTCATGGGAAGAAACAGTCTAGACTATTTAGAAAAACATTTAATCATCTTCAAAGATTTATCTGGTCGTTAAAATGTCTTAGACTCCACCCTCCAGAAAAGCCACTTGGATCAGATAATTGAAATGGGTTCGATCTTCTAAGAAATATGTGGTTGGCTTTCTGGATTTATCTCTATTGAGCAAGCAGAATGTGTAATGATGTGGTCAGTGTTTAGACACAGGCACATCTGAATTTAAAGGGCTCTCCTAAGGGAAATAAACTCTTATGAAAGTAGGAGAGTTTCATCTAAAGCACTCAAAATATTGCATGGAAGTCTTGGAGGGCTGGATGAATATATTCACTTCAATTAGACTCCTGGCTAAAGGCAGTAGCACAAAGGTGTGTTTCCTAACTTCATACCTGGAACCACTAAATTACCAAAAACAAATGAAAAGATCCAAAGGAGTTCGGGGAGCTCCAGATGTTCACGTTGACTTGGGTGAGGGAATCAGCAAAGATTGCCTCTAATTACATACTTCAGCTTGCTTGGATTTAGAGTCACTTCTTGATTATCAACATCAAGGAGGAGACACTTAAAAAAATTTAAAACTTTTTAATAAAATAAGTGCATTTTGAAACAAATGGTATGAGAAGGGATGGGTACTATCATAATTGAGTGGTTATTCAATTATATTTCTCCAAAGCATATTTTTAATGAACGTATTTAATGAAGGAATTTCATATGCACAATGTCTACTGCTTTTCTCTGATACTCCAGATTAAAAAACTAATCCAGATTTTTTTCTCTGTTTATGATAATTTGGACAAACTTCTAGACCAACCCTCAAATCTAGAATAACTTCAGAATACAGATTTAATACAAAACCCCTCACCTATTTGAAGGTGCTCGAGAGCTACCAAGGCAGCCAAAACATGAGAATCCAGGATCCTGGAGAGAAGGGAAATTTACTGAAGTGAGGCTGATATGCGACAGAATCTTTACCTTTGAGACATTTACCAAATTGTCAGGGCACAGGGATGAGAAGCTAAGAATCTGAGCAAAAAGCACTGGCTAAGAGGCCAGAAAGCCACGCAGAGCTTTCCGCAGAGTCAAGGACCTGAGAAGACAAGTGAAATTCAGAGTCCGCTGAAGTAGAAGAGCCCTTGTGAACACAACCAGACTTTCAGTTAGGACCCCAAGAAGCTGCACCCGAGGAGTAAGGGAAACTAGGAAGCAAAGCAAACTGGCCCTCAAGAAAGACCGAAACCCGACTATGAACCAACTCAGTCTCAGACTGATTTAAAGTCATCTTTTCCTACTCTTATCTGTTCAGAGAAAGAAAAAAGGAATCTTTTCTGGAGGAATCACCAGCCAGAGCCTCAAATTATCTCTAAAAATTTTCATACATGTTGTCTGTAATTAAATAAAAAAATTACTAGGTATGCCCTGGGACCATAACAAATGACCAAAAACCAAGAGAAAAATACTGAAAATAGAAACAGACTTAGAAGTGATCTAGATACTGGAGTTATCAGACATTGAATTTTAAATAACTTGACTAAAATATTCAAGAAAGTAGGTAGGATGGAGAATTTCAGCAGATAATTGTATTCTATAAAAGAAGTGGAAATTATATAATTTAAAATATAATAAGTGAAATTAAGAAGTCAATAGATGGGTACAATAATAGATTAGACAGTGCAGAAGAGAGGATTGATGAACCTAAAAAAATGGGTCAACAGAAGCATAGAAAGTCTATATATTATATATATAAAGTACGTGTGTGTGTGTGTGTGTGTGTGCACAGAGTCCCAGAGGAGAAGAGAGAGTGAGTGAGAAGAACTATTTGAAGAGGTATGGTTACAAATTGAGACGCTTAAGGAACAAGTATAGTCAATACAAATTAAACCACAATTCAGCATGGCATAGTAAAACAGCTGAAAAGTAAAGACAAAGAAATGTCTTTAAAAGCAGCCAGAGAAAAAAGGCACATTTCTTTCAATGGAGAAAAAAGTAACACTGACAGCTGCTGACCTTTTGACAAACTACAGTAGATGTAAAAAGACAATGAATATCATTATCTTTAAAGTGCTATAAGAAAATAACTGTCAATTAAGATTTTACATCCAGTAAAAATATACTTCAAAAAATTCAGGCAAAAAAGATGTTTTTAGACAAACAAAAAATGAAAGAACTTGTCACCAGCAGACCTGTACTACCTTTAAAATAAAAGTAATGCTTTAATCAGAAGGAAAATTATCTGACATGGAGGCACAGAAACAGGAAATAATAAATAATAATATAAAATGTAAATAAGTAGAAAAATGTAAATTGGTTTTTATTAAATAAAATAATAGTATGTTTGTGAAATTCAAAATATATGCAGAATTAAAACATGACAACAATATCTCAAAAAGGAAGATAATAAAAGGAGTTCAAATGTTCTAAGGTCCCTGCAGTATTTAGCAAGTAGTAAAAATGCCAATTTATATTAGATTCTATAAGTTAAAGATGTATGTTACAATTTTTCAGAAACTATAAGAATATGAAAATGAAGTATAACTAATAAGTGATTAGAGCTGAATATGAAATTATAAAAAATACTGAAGTAGTTCAGAAAGAGGTAAGAAATAAGAGGAAAAGAAATATGTCAAAGGAGCATATTAAACAAATACTTAAATTGACAGATTTAAACACAAATATATGGTACTTGCATTAAATGTAAATGGGCAAAATAATCCAAGTAAGAAGACTAGGATTATCAGAATTGATTAAAAAAATCAAAACCCACATATATACCATTTATAAAAGACACATTCTAAATATAAGATTACAGAAAACTTGTGAAAAAAATGACAGAAAGAAACATGCCATGAAGATACTAACAAAAGAAAGGTAAGACAATTATTCTAACACTATTAATATATAAGGTAAATGTTAAAGCAAAAAGCATTTCCAGAGATAAAGAGGTAAGTTTCATAACGATAAAAGGTCAATACATTAGGAAGATATAACAATTTTGAATTTGTATGCACCTAATAAGATAGCCTCAAATAATTGAAGAAAAATTTGATAGAACAGGAGAAATAGATATATTTATAATTATAGATATCATATTTACTTTTTCACTGATAGAATAAGCAGATTAATAAAACATATATAGAAGATTTGAACCACAAAATTATAAACCTTAACCTAATTGATGTATGTAGAACATGATACTAAACAACTGTAGAATTCACATTATTTTTAAGTACACATGAACCATCTATCAAAGTTGATCATGTGTTGGGTTGTAAAGCAAGTCTTAACAAATGTCGGAGGACTATAATCATAAAGAGCATGTTCTCTGACAACTGTGGAATTAAGCTAGTTATTAACAACAAAGAGTGAGAAAACTCCCAAATATGTCTTATTAAGCAATATACTTCTACAAAACCATGAATCACAAAAGGAACATAAAGGAAATTCAAAAATATATTTGAACTGAATGATAATGAAAATACATCACATCATATTGTGGAATGCAACTATAGCTATGCTTATGGGAAAATTTATATAGTCTTAAATTCATACACTAGGAAAAAAGAAAGACTGAAAATCAATAATTTAAATATCATTCCAGGAGGTTTGAAAAAGTATAGCAAATGACACCCAAAGGAACAGAAGAAAGGAAACAAAAAAATCATACAATAGAGAAAAATCAACAAAATAAAAAGTTGTTTCCTTGAAAAGAGTAATAAAGTTGATAGATTCCTTGGCAGGACTAATCAAAGAAAAGAGAAAATAAAAAGGATGAAATGGACAAATTCTAGAAAAACACAATTTACTGAATTGAAATAAAAACTTGAATTATTTTATATCTATCAAAGAAATGAAACCTTTGGGGTAGGAAAAATGGGACACAGAATTAGCCGTCAAGTAAGAGGTTACAAAATTTGACTTCATCAAAATTGAGCATCTCCCTTCATCAAGAGAGTAAAGAGACAGCCAGAGTGGAAGAAAATATTTGCAACATGTACATGGGTCAAATGACTCACATCCAGAGTATATAAAGATCCACGCATCCATAAGGGAAAGACTAACAACACAACTTAAAAAAGGTTGAAAGGCTTGAACATGCGTTACCCAAGAGTAGAATCCCAGTGGACAGACGATGGATGAAAGACAGTCAAGGTCGTCAGTCATCAGGGAAATACAAATTGAAACCACAGTGGAATACCACCACGCATACGTTAGGAAGGCTAAAGATGGTAACAGATAACAAAAGTGATAATACCGATTGTTGTGGAAGACATACAATTGCCAAAATTCTCATTGACGGTTCCAACGTAAACTGAAGCAACCACTTTGAAAAATTGGAAGTGTCAACTAAAGTTGAACCAGCAGTTTCACCTGTTGGTATACCTGAAGCTGAAATACATACATGCATTCACATGGGCACCAAAAGACACATTCGAGAATGCTTATTCTACTGTTACCCAAATGAGCAACAACCCAAATGTTCACACCTAATGGAACAGATGAATAAATTGAAATATATTTGTACAGTAATGTCCACAAATAGATCATGGCTGCATGCAACAACATAGATGAATCTCACAAGTTAGTCACAGGAGTACATACTGGGTGATTCCACTTGTATAAAGATTAAAAAAAATAGGAAAAACTAATTTATAGTGAAAAGAGTCGGGAAAGGAGTTGTTTTACAGAGCAGGTGGTGGTACCAGCAGGAACCCTAGGAAGCTTCTGAGCTGGGGATCATATTCTATTTCTTGATTTGGGTTTTGTGCTTGACTTGCTGAGAATTAAATCACTTGGGATTTGTGTACTTTTTTTGCACGAAAGTTACATATTTATTAAAAAGAAGTTGATATATCTTGAATAAGCCATATTAACTGCAATTTAGAAAGGCATTTTGGAATGTTTCAATAAAACAAGTGAGAAATTACAGCCTACTAATTTAGAGCAATACTATGGGTAACTGCTTTTTCATTCTAGCTATTCAGGAATTGAGAGAAAATGCAGATAAAAACATAATGGACTGCACATGAATGCTCATAGCAGCATTATTCATCATAGTCAAAAAGTTGAAACCACCCAAATGTCCATCAGTGGATGAACGGGTAAACAAAATGTGGCACCTCCATATAATGGAGTATTATTCGGCCGCACAAAGGAATAGAGTACTGGGAGGTGCTACAACAGGAATAAGCCCTGAAAACATTATGCTAAGTGAAAGAAGCCAGTCAAAAAGGACCACATATCGTATGATTCCATTTATATGAAATATCCTGAATAAACAAATCCATAGAGCTGACAGCAGATTAGTGGTTGCCAGGGGACGGGGAGAGGGGAATGAGGAACCGCTGCCAACAGGGACAGGGTTTCTTTTCGGCAGGATGAAAATGTTCTAAAATTAGATAGTAGTGATAGTTACACAACTTTGTGAATATACTAAAAACCAATGAATTGTACATTTTAAAAGCATTGACTTTATGGCATGTGAATTATATCTCAAATATAGCTGTTACTAAAAAGACTTGATGGAATATATGCAAAAGTGATAAAGTTAAGAAATAAAGTATGTAGGTATTATCCTGACATCTTTCAGCCTCAGATAATTCATTAAGAGGAAAAGGTAAATTTCTAATAGGAGAAATAAAGTAGCTCCTTGATTGGTAAACTTACTAACGAATGACTTAATCATAATAAACACATTGGAAAAAGATTTAAATTCTTGCCAATTCCATCTGCCATACGGACATCAATAAAGATAACATAAAACTCGTATTTTGCCTCAAAACAAGAACGTGGATGACAACCTGGTTAATAAGTGTCCTCAACTTGAAGATTAGTCATTACACAAGAACACTGGAAATTGTATAGCTCATATATGTGAAACTTGACAGAGATTTCCTCAAATTTGACAACAATCCTCAAAATTTACACAAGTTCCCAATAATGAAATGTGTTATGAAGGTGAAAAAAATGTTTCTAAACTATCAATGACACAGAGAATATTTCTATTGACCCTGATAAAGACTAGACCTTTTGTTCTCATATTTCTATAGTAAATTATATTATATAATTATAATATGAAGAAGCAACCATAGAGTTTGTAGCCAAACATGTAAGAGAAAAAGTATTATAGGATGTATTAGGCAGTTAATTAGTACAATATCTTTTGTTAAAAAAGCTAATACCCCAAAGAAAAATAAGATTCTTGGAGCGTCATGTGCTCTTGAAGGCTCCACACTGGCAACTGAAAATTGGAGATTGGACTCCAGCATTCATTTGATAAGCTACTGTGAATATCTGCCTGTGGCTCAATTTTGGCTTGACAGCTTCGGCTGGTGCCACTGACCTTCATCCCTTTGTGAAAACTGGAACGTTTACCCATCTCTCACTTTCCAGCTGGAGAACAGGACCTTTTAAGTTTTATGTCATTTTTATTATAGGTATTGCAATGTTATAGCTCAAACACCAAAACATTTATCTTAGAAAGAATGAACTCATCAAATTGCCAAATCCTAAATTATTAAATCTAAATTACCAATCACCATTTTAAGGTACAATTTGAAAATAAAATTGATTGAATAAGTGAAGAACATGCTCAATTTCTGTTTTTTATATCTTACAATCATTTGCAAACTCATTCACTTAAAATTAATAGGAAGTTCATTAATTCCCATGGCCTGAGATTTATGTGAAAACATGAGTTATTCAGTCATTTGTTGGGTATCAACTATGTTCTTTATGTTCTTGACACAAATCAGAAGTCATTTCTAAAAAAAAAACAAAAAAAAACTTCAGAGACAGGAATGAACAAGTCACTTTGCTCTACATGGGACTAAGGTTCTCGTCTCTATTTCAAACTCTGGATTTGGAGAGTTTAAGTAGGTTTCCTAAGATCGTTTCAAAATACCTTATCTAGGAAATTCAAAACTAACATTTAGTTGAACCCATGTGTACAAGCTATTAGGAAAACTCACAGAAAACTCTCCACAGGGAGGCTAGTGTTTCCATGAAAGTAAATGACCAAAAATTGATTTCATGTATTGGTAGCAATTTTAAGCACAACTTTGGTTCATCATCTCCAGTGACACTGTTCTCAAGTTAAAATTATCTTCAGGAAGCATTCAGCAAATACTGAATTATTTAGTGCCTACTGGGATGCAACAGAGAATAAGAGAGACGTGACCCTTGTTTCTCAGTAAGTTTACAGTCAGTGTAAATGAACACAAGGGGAATAAACAAATGAGCCTACCTTGCACTAAGAATTTACTTTTAAAAATAAGTTTTAAAATATCTCCTTCCTTAAACAACCACTATATTGTCAAGGGTTGCAACATGACAAACTGAGGATACTTGGAGTTATTTCTCAGTCTACTTTACAGATAAGGCAGGTAAGGAGATGCAGGCAGAAGTCACTTGGGCTTTTAGGGAAGCTCTTCAGGGGACACTTATGTAGGTGACAGGTCCTCTTTAGCTCTTCTCATTCCCTGCTTCTTTCTGCCTGTTATGGGACACTATAGCTGGCACTGCAGTGACCCTTTTGTACCATGAGGCAGCCTTGAGGAAGGAGTCTGGGAAATTGATGATGTCATGACATCACCTAACTGGCCTGGGACTGTCCACTTGCAAACTTCTATGGGAGAGAAACTATATCTCTATCTTGTTTAACACAGTGTTATTTCCAGTCTCTGTTATTTGCTGTCAGTCATAATTCCTATTTTAAACAGATTTTAAAAACAGGTAAAAAGATGCATTTCTCTGGTCGTGTCAAATAGAGTTTAATAAAACCCATATGTTTCCAACAAGGATGTACTCTTATGAACTTCCCAAGAAATGTCCTAATATATATAGAAATTTGTATAGGACAACATTTTCTTGGACAGCTTTCTGGACGTCCTCAACTCCAAATGGTCACCATTTCTATTCTGGAATAACTGAACCTGACCTTTGTCTCTAAAAATTGTTTGAACTTCAACATCACAAGCTTCATGTTCTCTCTCTGTTTCAAGCACATTCTGTCGTTCTACCTCTTCCATATCCTAGAGACCACTCCATCCGGGCTGAGTCCTCACTAGAACTCTTCTCTGTCCAACAGATTTCTCTTGGTCTTTCTGGATTTCGTCCCCAGCCCTGACCTCCTAGTGATATATTTTATAGATTCTGCCACTTCTCTAGAACTCTAGGGTTTTACCCATGTATTTTGAAGTGCTTAAGCAGATTCATAGATCACTTTTAAGGAACACAGTAGCCTTTCAACATGGAGGGGAGATGGCCCTTTGGATAGTCATTTGGCCTCTGACGTTTTAGAAACATATTGTCATCATATCAACATCTTCTTCATCACCACCTTCTTCACATCCTCTTCATCATCACTGCCTTTATCCCACCATCCTCATGCCCAACACTTTAGAGAACACTAGCTGACACACGCTATCTAAGTGCTTGTCACTTGTTCATTCACAAAGACCTAATGAGGTAGGCTCTATTATCAGCCCCATACAGGTAAAGCAACTTGGATGCAGAGTGGTTAACATGCTCACATCACACGGCTGGGCAGTGGGATTTGAATCCAGTTCTGGCGCCAGAGCCTGCCTCTTCGCCTCTCCATTATACCTCCTCTGGCAGTTCTGGTATCAAAAATGTATGACTCCCTCCTCAGCAGCGAAGAACATCAGCCTTTCAGGAACATGTTAGAAAGTTTAACTGTGAATTTAATTTACCCAACATCGGACAAAGACTCCTTTGGGACATTTAATATCCGAGAGAGTCTAATGTACTTGCTAGCTACCTGTTCTCATTTTATTACTTATGTCTCCATATGACTTTAGACATCAGTTCTGCCCTTTGGGAACCCCAAGCTCATCGTCTAATGTCCATTTGAAGAAAATTTTTGTGACTTAGTTAATATCCACAAGGGATACATTTTCCTTATGCCACTCAGTCCCTGTTTTTTAAATTTATTTTTAAAAATTAACAGATCACATTTTATGCTTTTATTTTATAAGACATGATGTTTTGAAGTGTGTGTGTGTGTGTGTGTGTGTGTGTATACATATACATACATACACATGCTAACTTTTAAGGTCTATGTTAAATTCTTCCTTGGATTCAGAGATATTAACAACAACCAAAGTCTCTCATTCACAGTGCTTAGTCCATGACTGAGCACACGTTTCTTTTTTTCCTAAGTCACAGCAGCTAAATTCAGAGCTGGACTGAAGTAACTAACCAATCTCTCACAGTTGATAGCATGGATAGGGCTTCTTATTTTGGGTTGGGGTTATCCTATTTTTGTTTTCATTGCTATGTGTATATTGAATATTACAATGTACCTTGGGTTTTTATTTTGAAATAGGTTGCAGGAAATTCTACAGGTAAACCAACGTCCCTCAGTGAATAGTCCATGGAACACCAGCTCAGTAAGACATAATGAGGTGGTGCAGAAAAAATTGTTCACAGGCCAACCCTACAGACCATACCTCACCCTCTTAGAGAAACATGAAACATTTTAGAGTCAACCAGAAGTCCTGCAGTTAGAGAAAGCTTTTAAACTATTCAACTCAGTGCTCCCCACATCTATTTGACCCCAAAATCTTTTTTTTACAATCCCTGTGGTGTGACTTGTGGGACTAATTTCTTGGAATGCTAGTTTGGGAAACACAGAAGGCACGAGCCATCTGCAGGAGCAGCTGCAGGAATACTGTTGGGGAAGTCAGAGCACAGAGCCATGTCAGGCTACTGTGGACCTTGCTGTTTTAAGGCTGGAATCCTGAGTGCCCAAGATGCCACTGGGACAAAGGAGTTGTCTACCCCCTGAATAAGTTGTGGAGGCTGCTGTGGCAAAGAGGCTGTGGGGGAGCTGGGAGGCTGAGGGGGTCGGTCTACCTGTCCCAAGCCACCTGGGATTGCCCTGGGGTTCCTCAAGAGAGGGTGGGGCAACCTCAGGTCCACGCATGAGCCTTTTCTCTGATCGCCTTGGAGGGTGTAAACACCAGTGGCAGACAAGGACACATGGCACCAAGGTGAGGAGCGTGGCTTCTGAGGCACAGAGCCTGGTTTACTTCCTGTTTCTGCCATTTACTGTGCCCACGACCTTGGAGCTGTTCTCTAAGTCCTCTGAGCTTAACCATTGGCTCATTTGTAAAACGCAAAACCAACCTCACATGGTGAAATGAGGCAATAGGTGGAGAGCGCCGTGGTGGATGCAGTAAAGGCTTGGCAAATGTCAGGGCCATTGTACCTATTCTAGGTTCTCCACTTGACCAGGAAGAAAGGTGTTAAATCCAGGGCCCTGGCCCCAACCCCAAAGAAGCCATGATCTTAGCACACTGCCATCAGATGCATAGTGCAAATGTCTTCCTAGTTTGGGTACAACAGCAACTGAATGCGATCTCATGTACTCAGCCCTTCCCCAAACGTTGCTCCGTTGGAATAGATGGGAATTAGCAACCACGACCCACAATCATAAAAGCATGGGAGCTGGGAATAAATAATGGCTTTCTCAGACAGACTAGCTTGGTTGTTGTTTATAAGCTCCTGGGCCACATTGTTACTGATGAGAAAGTCTGCTCTACTTCCTCGCTGCTGTTCTGTCTGGCTTCTCAATCTGTACTTGCTGAAAAAAATAGTTATTGTTATGCTAAAATCACAATGGGACTCTCATAACTCAGTGCTAAATAACACCCATAAAACTATGAAAATGGCACTTGGGCATTAAAAGTTATTTTCTTATGGACTTTAACAAGATTCAATGCTTTTGTTCTCACAGTGCTCTGGTATTTTAGCTTTACACACACACACACACACACACACACACACACACACGATAAAAATGTGAGGAAGAATTCCAGCAAAACACCATTCTCTCTCCCACAAAGGAGTATTTTGATTTTGCACACAGGGAACCAGCAGGGGCTGTGCCACACGGAATTAATATCAACCAGTGACCATGGCCGTCACTGCAACGGTAATGTTCAGCAGGGGTTTACCTCTTTCTTGGTGAATTTTGGCGAGTGATCATTTTTGTCATCAATCATGATTGTGGCTGTGGCTGTGCCTGTTAATCCAACATCCAGTCCGGCCATATCCTGAGCTTCGATGATCAATTCATACTTGGGATTTTCCAGAGTCTGCAAAGCACAAACACAAAGTGAGAAGATGGCATTTAGATTTGGGTTACTGCTTTGGAAAGGTGACAAATATGTTGCTCAGGCTGTCTCTGCCCCTCCTCCATGGAGGACAGGCATCTTTAAGCAGTCATAGCGTTATTCCCTATTGTGTATAAATGTGCCTTAAGATCTCTCCAATACAGGATACTTGCTATTCATAGATTGGAGTTGGCTGGGGGATAGAACCTATTTACTGTCCTTGTTTAGGGGAACATTTGATACATTCTAGAATGTTCCATTTCCTGTGCTTGGGTATACATTGTATGTTTAATGTTCATACATCTGTCATTTCACAGTGACCTCATGAAGCTGATCTGAAAATGAGGTTAACTTTCATGGTGAGTTTAGGACAAAGATGGCAGCTTTAGGAACTCACATTTACTGAACAATCTGATGGGACAGACATTGGACTATTGTACTTGACACAAATCCTTATAGTTAATCTTTTCAACAAGCAGGTCAAACTGCAATTATTCTTCCCAATCTATAGTTGGGAAAAAATAAAACAACTGCAGTTTCGAGTCACTTATGCTGCACTTCTTTCAGGTAACTTTAATCTCACAGGGTGTTAAATTTGGAAGATGCATTTAATCCAACCATGATCTGATAAATTTAACACAAACAATGTTGTACTATTGTCTCTTTTCATATACATATTTTTCATTTGAATAGTTGACAGATATTTAGCTACCATGTTCAAACATTCAAAACAGCGAACCAAATTAGGTCTGATCCTAACAGGAAGAGTGCAGTGGCTGGTAAACAACAGCCCCTGCATTTAATCTGTAGTGGATCTGCTTGTCTTGGTCAAACCACATACCTTTCTTCTTCTGGCAAGGCAGCACCCCACAGTTACTTTGGGCCCTACCCCTCCCTCATTCTCCACCTGCCCGTGTGCTTTGGGTTGGATTGCCTTCTCCCCAGTGAACTTTTGGAATGAGTCCTGATGAGGAGAAGCTGACAAGTACATCCCCGTCGAGGGGTATAATGATTAGTCCAGGCCCGGTGTTTGGCAGTCAGGGAAAGGAAGCTCTGTTTCCCCACAGTGTGAACCTGGAAGTGTTTATCTGGGGCAGCTAGAGGAGCACAGTGGGGGTGGTGCAGGGGAAGCCCGTCTAAGAATGAAGCAAATCTACTGAGAGAATTATGCTTGAACCTTGGGGGAAAAACAAACGGTTCTCAGTGATTATACTGGGGCCACTTCATCATGCCATGCCTGAAGCCAGCCCTGCCCACAGACTTTTCAGCTAATGAAGGCATTAATTTTCCTTATTTGCTTAAACCAGTTTGGATTGGTTTCTTAATCACTCACACAGAGAGTCCGAGTGGAACTACCTTCAATAACAAAAATAAAAGGTGTTTACAATCACATAAATAGCCCTACCAGTAGTACAGCCTCAAAAACAGTTGGTTATACCAACTAATAATTAAGAAATGCCACAGGGAGCAAAGAACAAAAAAGCAACAGGGGATCTCTACTTTTCTGCTAAAGCCATAAGTTTACACAGCAAATTTTAATAGCACAGTGCTAGTTCTCCCAGAAACTTTAAAGAATTTTTGAATGGTAGTTAGCAGTTTGTTCCCTGGGGCTTCTTTAATTGGTGTTTCTTTAACTTCTAGGTAGCTTCTGAGCTACTAACTTAAGAAGTGTTAGTTCTGTTGGATAGTTTGGAAAGGCCCTGAACTTAAATTCAGGATGATGAGTGGGATGCCAATGTGCTCTCTGACAGCTCCACACACGATGTTTTGGTTTCACTTCTAGCTCTACCAGGACTGATGGCCCCAAAGTTCTCCGACGGCTGAGCGCAAATAGAATCTGACACTATACTCAGCCCTGGCTCTGCCTGGGTCAGTTGGCACTTCTCTGTAAAGGTGCTTGAAATGCCATCCACTCACAAATTGAAGCTGGAAAATTTTACCCTAATGTAAGTGGCTTGGTACTTATCATCATTGACAAGTTGGATTGGATTTACTACTTGCCATAAATTCTGCAGCTGGACCATATGAAACCAGTAAATTGGCCACCTACAAAATCTTTCCTGAGTATCTCTGGACATGCTAAACATTAGCCTGAACATCACAGGCCTAATTTCTTGTATAACATTTTTACTTTTGTCCTAAAACATTATAAATATTTTTGAAAGCAAACAATCATTGAAATAAGAAATTATGTAGATTTTTTCCAATATTGAAGAGATCATGGTAAATGTACTATCATTTTTCCCATGTAATATCACTTACCAACATAATTCCTGTACATGAAGGGTTGTGGAAAATATAATCATATGTATATTTTATAATTTACTTAATCATCTTCTATTATTAGGTCTTTAGGTAATTTGCAGTGTTTTAAAAATGTTCATGGTTTTAAATAGCACTGCAATGAACATCTTTATTCAGGGAGGCTTATGTATGCTTTGGCTGTTAGTTTTGTTTTTGTTCATTTGTTTTTGAATGACAGATCCCAAGGTGTATGCAGAATTACTGGGATGAAGGGTACGAGTATTTTAAGGCTTTTTATTTGTATTTCAATATTGTTTTCCAAGAGGATGTTATGAATTTTCATACCAGTCTTACCAGAATGTTTAGTTTATGATCCCAGGCAGGGCTTGTGTCTAAAGAACTGCTCCTGCTATTGCCCCATGAAGCAAAGTGGGGGGCTGGCGTGATTCTATGATGGCTACCTAAGAAGGAGATAAATTCCTCACTGCCTTCACTCTCGTCCAGCTTGGAGTACAGATCACTGCGGAGACGCACCCCAGGACCGCGTCAAACGCTAAGGACAGCAGGCACGTGCTGCTTCACTCTCCCAGTCCCCACTCCCTGTTTTTCTTGTACCTGTGCTATCGTTCCCGCGGGGCATCCCCCGGTCCTCATTCTCAGCACAGGTGGAGTTCAGGTTGTGTTGGCTCCACCCCTCATCTGGGGATGGTTATGTGGTTCAGGCCTGGCCAGTCAGGGCTTTCCATTCCCACGGCCGTGGGATGAGCAGGTAACCTAAGTTAGTTCATCCTGACATTGAAATTCAGTGCTGGGACATACTTCTTTTAGAATGATTAGGGAAAAGAAGTTCTCTTTCTGTTAGACTTGAAGGTGGTAGGGCACCAAGCTGGTGCTGGTAATGGCCATTTGCAACCACACAGAGAAAGTCAACCTGAGAATGAAGGTAACACAGACCGAGAGGCAGAGATGGAGGGAGTTGTTTCTTTTTTTAAACATCATTTGAGCCCCTTAATAGTCATCCTTGAATCCAGAATTTACTGCTCAGATTTTGTGAATTCAATGAGCTAATAAATTTCTCCTTTCCTTAAGGAGAGATCCTTAAATCAAATCCTTGATTTAGATGTTCTGTGAGTAGCAACAAGGCAATTTTTACTACTACTGCAACTAATACTATGATCGAGTATCTGGTTATTAGTAAGAAAGCTTAAGTGCTACCAAATCATACTATAGCATCACAGTAGGCTCTTCAGGACAGCGTTCCAATCATTTCATGAAGACATCATTTTCTCTTTTAACAGTTTCCCCTGCACAGGCATTTTTTCCCAGAGAAAGTTACCATAACTTTTTCTTTCATTATTTTATACATCCATTTAAGTGGCAGTTAATGAAAATCTAGTTTAAATGTTGTGCTGGGTGTTGGGGATATAATGATGGCAAAACAGGGTTCCTTTCTTTAAGGAGTTCGAAGTGTAGGGCTGAGGACAGTCATGCTCACACATAACTGCAACAAAATATAGTCAAAGCCAAGCAGAGGTGTGTACAAATTCTCATGATAGTACAAAGGAGGGACACATGGGCATGACTCTTGTAGTTAAACAAATTTTATAAATAATTTTTAAAAATGAACCAATGTCCATCTCTTGAAGAAAATAAAACTTTACAGCTATAATGTGAAATAGATTGATTAACCTCGCAGAGAATCAATTAGACTATTAAGTAGCTAAATTGCAAGGTTTGCGATGAGATGTTCCAAAAGTCTCAATTTTCTGGCAAACTTAAGGCTAACATTAAAAACGCTTTTATCTGTGAAGTAATATCCAATTATTGTAAGGAAAATAAAAACGATACAGTCATTTCTAAAGTGGAAGCTGAGGACTCTCCTCCTCCCTTACCCAACCTCATCCCTAACAGGTAAATGAGAGTAGTGGAGCGTGTCTCCCTGCTTTTCCCCACACGTTACAAGTACACACAGATGTATTTTATATACGCCCATATTTAGTACACATTTATATGCACATATATTTAAACAGAATGATACCATTTGCATAGTTGCATAATTTGTTTTTACCATATCCCTTTTATCTCGGTGCTTATAGATCTGTTAACAGCTCTATACTAGTCCACTGTATGAATCCACTATAATTTATTTAGTCAATCCCTCTTGTTATTTGAGTTTCTTCCAAATTTTTACTTTTAAAAGCAACTCTAATATAAAAAATTCATGGGCTTGTTAGTATTTTGGGATTTTTCTCTAATGAACACGATTGCTTTCACAATGATAAGAACAATGACAAAAACCAAACAACCAATAACGAAAGTAGCCTCCTTTGGAATGTAAAATGTCGTATTTAAGATGAGAGAAAATGCCACGTGAATTCCCTCACTGTTGTATGACTAGGGTATTTTCCACTTACCTCCGATTTACTTCCCACTCCTGCTGACCCTCTTCCAGAAGTCATCCCCGAATTCCCTAGCTCTCCTAGCCACTCTTACTTGAAATATACATATGTATTTAATTCTATATCACTCACTGGTCACTTTGCGTTGCTGGGAAAGGTCCTTTTAGGTTGGGTGTCGAGCCCACGGCTGCCCCTTCTCTGGGAGGAACCCTTGACGCAGAGAAACAGGCCCCAGCGGTCATGGGGTCATGACTGTCTCCCTTGGGGAGAGTTGCCTGATTCACAGGGAACCCCCTAATCTAAGCTGGGACAAGGGGATTCTGGGAATATGAAATGTGGACTCGAAAGTCACAGAGACAGAATGCGGGGCAAACTCCACTGCCTTTCTCCACTAACTCCTGGGACCAATGGAGGGGGTTTGCCTTCTTGAGTGCTTTGGGAGGAACTTACCACCCTTGTGCTCCTCTCTGACCATGTGGAAGGCACCCTGCTTCTGGGAAACAAGACCTTCAGTTGTCCAGCTGCCCTGTCATCAGGTGAGTAAACTTGACAGTGAGGAGGAAGCTCCATTGTCTTCTCAAGGTCAAGCTACACTCTCCATGGGCCTCACCTGTGTCTGTCTGGTTCAAGGCTCAGATGGAAGATGGTTGTAATCAACTCCTACTTCAAAGAACTTTCGAGCCTATTTATGCAAAAGATGCTGCTCTAACCAGAAAGATGCAAACTTGGCTGCTCAGGTCTGGGAGCTTGGCTGCCCTCTGACTTCAGTTCTTTCCTTGATTCTGTGTGTGTTTACTCAGGAGCTTATTTTAGGCGCTGAAGCCAGCCAGAATCAGTTTTGGTTGCTTGCAACCAAAGGAACTCATGGTGAAGACAATGCTATGTGTTCATCAAATCCTCTTTCCTTGGATTCTGGAGACATACAGCTAGAGTATATTTCCTAGGCTTCCTTGCAGTAAGATGAATTTGTGTGACTGATTCTGGCCAATGGGATATGTGCAGAAGTGATGTACTTGGTGTGGCCCCTAAACCTCCCACATAACCCTCCTCACCTTCTATTTCCCAAAAAGGAAGAAGACTGGATCTCCAAATGACTGTGAAGCAGAGCCCCTTTGCTAACCTGCTTTAGACTGTGAGGTAAGCAAGAAAAAAAGCCATTCTTAGGCTTACGGGCTGTTTGTTACAGTGCTTAGCCTACTTTGACTAATATGAAGGCTATGTTTCCTGTTTTGTTTTATTTTGAATGCCCATTTACTATCTTCCTAAGCGGATGACAAAGTTTTCAAGGGCAAGGACCATGCCTTTGGCCGTAATGCCTGGCCAGTGCTCAGCACACAAGGTGGGCGATTTACTTTCATTATTGATAATGATGATATATTAATGTTTCCCTGAGCTAAACTATATCTCAAAGGTCTGAGCATATGAGTGGCATTTCCAAAGCAAAGTCGTTTATTCTAAGGGAATGGCTTACACTTTGGGGAACTCTAGCTCAAGGAGATAGGATTTTATTTTGAGGAAGAAAGGCACTGTGTCAAAACTGGGAAAATTAAATTGGCTCCTCTGATTTTATTTGAAGCTATCTGATCTGTAAGACATATCTAAAAGAGTCAAGCTGCTCTCCTTGTTTGAGTTCTACAGTCATGCACTTCTATTGCATTTGCTGTCTCCTCCTGGGTGTCTACTAGGTACCAGTTAATATATATCCTACAAACAAAAGGGAGATGGTATGTCTGCAAGAAAAAGCCTCAAGTGAATCTTCACAGACATAGACCAGGTTCACTGATCACACTGATTTCAAAACCAAACATTTTATCTTGAAAAAAGAATCAAGCCGTGTCATTAAATATGGCACATAATCAATCACCGGACCCTTGATGTTTTACACAGCTATGATAACTTCCATACAAGCGTGCATTTAACGGAACATTTATCACTAATAACAAGAATAATGGTAGCTGTGGGGGAAATCAAAGAATAAACATTACATGGAAAAAGGTTTTCTCATCAATCCACGCAGTAGCCGCCCGTTCCCTTGCTGATCTGGAGCTGTTGTCCACGTCTCTCTTCACGGTTTGTCCAGACTCAGTTTCTTTCCACTGTATCCTACTTTTCCTTATCTTTGAACTTTTCTCCTTTACTTCTTCCTCCAGCCTAATTCCTGTTCATTTGCTGGTGGTCGTTATTCACTGCACTGAAGCTCCGTGAAGGCAGGGCCCCAGTGCACAACAGGGTGGCTGGCACTTAGGAAGGAGGCAATTGGTATTTGATCAATTAGTATTATATCAGGCTCTACTACTTAGTAGCTGAGTGATCCCAGCCCAGCTACTCAGTTTCCTCATCTGTAAATGGGGAGAATAATAACACTTATGGGGCAAGTGAGGATTAAAACAGGTAAAGTGCCAAGCACAGAGCTGGGTATATGCAAATGCTCAATAGATGGATATGGTTATTAGTCAGTAGAATCTTTGGGACGTCTCCCAAAGATGTGGCAAGAAACTGAGGGTGGCTGTCGGGAAGAACCAAAGCAATTGAATGCTTCCAACAACCACTGAGTGAGCTTGGAAGTGGATTCTTCGCTAGACAGATCTGATAAGACTGCAGATTCTGGACCGACACATTGGTCTGTGAGACCAATGAAGCACGAGCTCTGTGAGGGCCCATGAAGCAGAGGACACAGCTGAGAAATGCCCGGCTTTCTGACAGAGAAGCTGGGAGACAACGGACATCCATTGTTTTAAGCCATTAAGTTTTGGGGTAATTTGTTATGCAGCCATAGGTACCAAATACAGGTTTTTATCCCAGCACCTCGCACAGTCTATATTGTTCTTGTTTATTGATTACCGTTTATTGCCTAGCTCAGCTATGGCAATCTGAGCTCCATGAGAACAGGGGCCTTGTCTTGTCTAGAGCTTTGTCTCTCAGTTACTAATTCAGCCCTGGGACATCACAGTCATGTAATAATTAGTCAATTTTATGTGTATGTTTGTATAGAATAATGAACTACATAGAATGGTGTACCTGTAAATGCTCAACAACAGATTCTACTGAGTTGTGGTGTTTTTCAATTTTGGTGGTTTTCTCCTGCTGCGGCTGATTTCAAGCTACCCTGTGATGTCATTCCAAAAGCGTGTGGTTAGAAAGGGACACAAACAATCAGCTATCGTGGGCTGCTGAGAACTGGCCCTAGCATAGATTAGTAAATTCTGCATTAGGAGTCAAGGGAAGCTGTAAGAAGGCATTTCTGTCGACAAATCCGTTTGTTGATTAACATTTAAGATATTGTTGTTAATAAGAAATGTTGACACGAGATACGTAGCAAAGCTATGATGTAATTCATTTATTTATTTACCCTTCAGCTTTGCCCTGATAAACTGGGCATCACAAGACTCCCTGCAATATGGAGACCAAACAAGGACTCCATTCTTCTCCAGGTTAGCTGCCCCTGGCATCTGCTCTATAAATATTGCAACAGATTGGGGAAAACATTATCTGAAGCAGAACGAGTTGTTGTCTGTCTGGAGTTTGATTTACCCACTCTGGCCACATAACACTGGGAGTAGGTCGTCCATAAATCCAGCAGGAACCGCACACATGTCCTCATAAAATGTACCTTACTCCTACCGCAGCTGCCGAGAGACGTTCTTCCATCTTCCTATGCAACAGGGCGAGTCTGGTCTGACTTGTGTTTGTCTTTAGGCTTCTTTTCACCTTGCCTCTCAGTGCTAATGTGAACATTCATGCTCTTTGCTGTCACCTGCTGTTTTGTCATTCCTTGCTGGGGCTTGGTGGGTAAGGAGAAGGCAGATCTCATTTCCCCAGATTTACTGGCTGCTGACAAAGCTGGCAGGGTGGGGAAGTCACTGGGAAATAAACACTGCCTCTTAGACACAGGCGATTGGAATAACCTAAGTGATAGATTTGAGGTTGAGGGACACCAAAATCAAATAAAACATTTCCAGGCAAAGTGTACATCTTCTGATGTTACTGATGAGTTACAGTAAATAAACTGCCAATGGCATTCATAGCATACCTGGAAAAACCATTCCCTTTAGACCCTAGGAAGCAAATATTTGACATTCCATTTGATTCCACGGAAACATTTATTTAGTGTCTATTAGGCTCAAGGAACTCTGCTAGGATGTGATGAATGATACAGACCCGGCTTTTGGTGCATTTCTTGTCCAGAGAAATGAACAAAAAGCAAGTCTGCAAGGTATGATGAGTTGCCTGTTATCAGAATGGTACCAAATAAGGTCTATGTGAAAAGAGTGAGGGTGTGGGATGCTCAGGAATGCTATACGGAGCTTATTTAATTCATGAAACATTTATTGAGCAGTTACTATGTGTTAGGCAACATGCTGGAGGGGGGGAATAAATAACAGGAATCCAGTCTAATGTGTGAGACCAACAGCCAGATCATTTCAGTAGCATGAGAAGGGGGGAGGCACAGAGTTCTGCGGTGTTACAAACCTGTATATTATAGGTGGAGAGGCAGGGGCTCCAAGAGATTAAGGAGAGAGTCCTGCAGGAAGGAATATCCTACTACGGGATTAGAAATGGGGTTGTGAAGTAGAAGTCATTTTCTAAGGAAGAAGGTGGGAGACTATTAATCCTGAAACTCTGTTAAATTCAGTCATTGAATAAGAACTGAAGGCTGATTGTGATTGTGGACACTGGGGGAACAAGAAGTATACTCCCTACCTTCAAGGCAGTCACAGCTTAGCTGAAGCTAGAACACGTATAAGCGACTTCTCAAGGCTGCAGGCAGCACGTGCTAAGTTAGTCGTGTACTCAGCAGGGTCAGAAGGCGAGCGGAGCAGCTAGGAGTACTCAGTGTTCTCAGTGGCACCAGGTTAACGCAAGGCTGGAGCTGAGCTCTGAAGGATGGGTGTAAAGGGGGAGAATTCAGAGAAGGAAGAACAGCCTGGGACAAGCATGGAGGGGGCAGGCTGAGACAGGCCACCAGTGTGGCTGGAGTCAAGGTCTGTGAGGGGGACACACGCGGCTATCGGTTCTTGAAAGTACCTCAGAGACCGTCTAGTCCAGCCTCACCTTCAAGGAACCCACAGCATGTGGAACAAGAGGGAATCCTGCCAGCGTAAGGCTGGTGGGGAGCAGAATTGAACATGCTGAAGGATTTCTTGGGTTTATCTGCTGGAGTGAGACCAGGCAGTACAGACCCCTAAAGTTGAAGGAAACTGTAATGTAATTAAAATGCTCTTTCTCTACGATTTTTATATTTTCACAATCTACTTCTACCACATTGGCTTTTGTTTTCTAACCTTTTGGCCCTGTCATAGCAACATTATGCCTGGTACACAGGAGGTGCCTAGGACATACAGTCTGAGTCAGTGCTGCGTGAACATGCTTGTATCAGAGTCCTCCGGTAGGTGCACCGATTGCTGACCCACTGCCAGGCTTTATGATCCAGGAGGTCTGGGGTGGGGCCTGAGGATCTGCATTTCTACACGTTTCTTGGAGATGCTGATCTGATGTGGGGCACACGTTTTGATTAACTTTGTTCTGAATGAACGTGTGGCTAAACGCAGGTTGGTATGTACCCTTATATATTTTAACTTAAAATTCACCTGTTTATGATGCAATTTAAATGAAAAATAGAATAGGTTTTCCAAAAGTTTTCTAACTGTAAAAATTCCTTTTTTCCCCCACTTTCTAGAAAAAAAGTCCTCTCTTTAAGACACTAAACAGCACCACGGTCGCCTCTCCGGCATGCTCCAGTCATCTTATAGATGTCTCCACTGATGCCCTCCCTCGTCCTTTGTGGCCCGACATCCGGACTCTTCTTCCCCCGCCACCCGGCCCTTCTTCCTGGCGGCACCAACCCAGCTGGCACCTGGGAGTCATCCTCAGCAATTCCCGCTCTGTTGTCTCACACGACCCGTCACCACGTGCTACTCATTTCCCTGTCCGACCTGAGTCCATCCTCTCTGCTCTGTCACCGCAGCTCTTGTGTGACCTCGAGCCTTCGTCCTTTCTCACCTGAGCTACTGCGACAGCGTCCAGACTGGACCCTCTGCTCCCTTCTGAACCACTCTGTGCTGCGCAGCCAGGCACAGGGAGCTGTCGCAGCTTCCATCTGACCACAGGGCTCTCCGTAAAACCCTTCCGTGGCTCTTCAGTGGCTGCAGGACAGTGTGCGAGTTCCTCAAGCACGAAAGTCAAACTCTTCACGGCCTTATCGTCTCTTGCTCCCCCTCGGTGCCGTATTCCTGCGACAGTGAACTACTCGGCGGTCCACACTGTCTCAGGCTTTTCCACGTCTCTTCAGCCCCGCACCTTTGCTCACGCCGCACCCTCTGACCTCCCTGGGAAACTACTACCTGTCCCCACCAACCTTGCCCCGTCATGAAGCTTCTTTGTCTTCCCAGAGCTACTCCTTCCTCTCTGTGTTAGCCCTGCCTGTATATCATGGTGAACGTTTTTCTCTTGTTTGACTTAATGACACTGCACAGCAATTTTCTCTTCACATGTCTGTCTCCATGATTACGCTGTGAGATGCTCAATGTCAGGTTCATGTATCAAGCACAGTGCACAGTGGAGGTGAGCTCTAAATGCCGTCATGCTTTTGGGTCTAGAAGCTTTCATATCTTCTATGGTAGACAGAATAAAACCCCCAAAGGTGGCCATGTTCTAATTCCCGGAATCCGTGAATGTGTTACCTTATGTGCAAAAGAGACTTTGTTAAGTATCTTGAGATGGGAAAACTACCTTGGATTATCCAAATGGGCCCAATATAATTGCAAGGATCCTTATAAGAGGGAGGCAAAAGAGTCAGAGTCAAAGGAGATGGATGATGGTGGCAGAGGAGAGAGAGGGGGAGCGGAAGAAGGAGAGAGAGATGCTAACCTCCTGGCCTTTAGGTGGAGGAAGGGGCCATGAGCCAAGGAATGCAGGTGGCCTCTAACGGCTGGAAAAAGCAAGAAAATGGATTCTCCTCTGGAACCTCCAGAAGGAATCAGCTCTGCTGATACCTCAATTTTAGCCCAGTGAGACCCACTTTGGACTTCTGACTTCTAAAACCGTGAGATAATAAATTTGTGTTGTGTTGTTTCTCATTTTGTGGCCATTTGTTATGGCAGACGCAGGAAACTACTGCACCTCAGCAGTCACTGAGCTTCCTGGAGAGCTTGGTTGTCCGTGAGCCTCACAGGTCTGCCTGCGCACAGCCTCCCAGCCGCTGCACAGGACGCACCCCCCTCCCAGAATAGCATCTTCTCTATCTTTTCTCTGGAAAATATTTTCATTTCAATTCTTTGAAATGTAATGTCAACTAGACCTTTCCTGCAAAATCTGTCTAGTAGGAAGATGAATGTCCTCCCATCTACAAAGTGGTAAACATCAAATAATAGAGAATCTTCTCTTCAGCGTATGTGGCTTCCAATCTGTCAGTCATCTTCTAAGTATTTATTACAGCCCTCGGTGAGGGCAAGGACCCTGTCTCTGACATATTCCTGCCACATCCCCAGTGCCCAGACCCCTGAGACACTGAGGTCCCAAGACACTGCCTTTATTGGTCATTGGGTTATAGTCTTTGAAAATAAGTTGAACTTATCCTAAATCACCCGGGGGAAAAAGAAAATCACACAAGCTAGTCCGCTATCTGGCACTCTCAGTAAATGTTTGATGAATGAACAAATCAAGAAATGGTTATATTGATTCCTACACAGTAAACTTGGCCTCAGAATTGATCTTCAGGTTATGGGTCCAAAGGCAGGGCCTGGACAAGTTCAGACATGGCTAAGCTAGTCTCTAGAGTCCGGTTAGGCAGAGTAAAGTAGGGTAACAAGGATTTTGCTTTCCAAGAGTAAGCAGGGAAGGTCCTTCCCCTTTGGAGAGGGGTCCATGCAAAGGGAACCTTTTTGTGCTTTGGATGTGAAGGGTTGTGCCCTCCTCCACCTTGAGGCAGAGGCCCCATGCTTGGTCTAACCCCAGCCTCAGCCTGAGGCCAGTCACACATCCCGAGGTATGTGAGATAGAAGGAGGACATTCAGGTGGGACAACTGGATCCTTAAGTGGTGAGGTTTGGAAGGAAATGACCTTTCTCACACACACACTCACACGCAAAGGGACAAGAGAATGTTGCTCAGATGAACCTCAAAAAAGCCAGGTGGGGGCTGTCTCAGGTGACCCTGGGGGGCCATATTTGCCACAGTATAAAATTGGGAAACTGATATTCCTGTCATTCGCCAAGCACTGTCTGAAAGCAAATAGCTTTCCTTGGGTTTCAATTTATTACCGTCTAAAATGTCATTCTCTGTATGGGTAATAAAAGATAATACGTTTTATGGTGGCTCCTTATGTTAAGGTTTTACAAAATCTGTTATTAAATGATCTGCATAGAATCTAAATGAATCTTACTAGGTTACATGAAATAGCAAGGTGGGGTTTTTTTTACTTTTCTCTTCCCCAAATCAAGTGCAGTTAGAAGGGCAGCACTCTGTGTGTGTTTTCTAATCATACAGCAGAAGGTAATGCTTTTAAGGTCAGGCTAAAAATTGTGCTCTGCTGTGTAATCAGCTTCCCAAAGTTACATACTGGTCAAAATGTCCAGAAAATTCAATTACTGATTCCCAACGACAACAGCACATGAGCCCACCAAGGGTTGGTGGATGTTTCTAAAATTAGGTTCTTAATGCCTACAACTTGCAGCAATTTCAGTTTTACAACCTTTGCCTAACGTAAGTCCTCTGCATGTTAATGGTCCCTGCCCATTAATTTCAGGCGCTTAATCAGTACTACATCCTCCACCTAGAGAAGCACAGTCGAAGTGGGCTTTGTGGAGCCTGATCTGTCCTCCATGTCTTAGAACCTGTTCCCATTCAGATGTGATCTCCTAATCAAGCCACCCGTGGTTACTTTTAATCAGCATTATACGTGGTCCCTTAAGTCAAATGCATTTTTATGCAAAGCTTACTTTGGTTTAGAGTTCTATTGCTGGCAATAATTCCAGGTGGCTTTTGAAACAAAGGAGCCCACTAAGAGAGTAATAAATCAGCAAATGACACCCACCCACCCTAGCCACAGACAGGAAAGCAATTTGAGACACCGCCTTCGTGCTGTCATTGGGTTATACTCTTTGAAAATAAATTGAACTAATTCTAAATCATCTGAGGAAAAAAATCACATAAAAAGATGGATTCCAATTACACCATGGCTGTTTTTCCAAAAGCTAATTCACATACGAGGGAGAAAAGGCAACAAGAATAACCTGGCCGCAGATTATTCTAGAAGGCTTTGCTGCTGGTGATTTCATGCCTGGTACCGTCAGCTCCTCTGATCACCTTTCTTTAGCATTATTTGTACAAGATGCCTCATGGACTGCGATCCCCTGGCCTGTTCCTACGAGGCGGCCCTTTCGTGATCTGGGCTCCACCATTCATTTTGTTCTTGAAGTTGTATCGGCTCTGCTGACAAGGGCTAAGCCTATGAGCACCCGGGAACGTCAGCAGAGCAAGGAACGGGAAGTCAAATGTTACGACTTAACATTTGGTCGTGCCCTTCGTTGGCTCAGCCTCGAAGACAGACAGAATGTTGATAAAGACAAGTGTGTTTCTTCACAAGTAATAAAACCCATAAACATGTCCTTGGAGGGTTCTTTTTCATTTTATTTTTTAAAATAACAATAAACAGAGTCTCTGCCTCTTCCCTGGCCCCTCTCCAGAGCCCTTTTTAAAGTAGAGGGGAACTGAACTCCATTGCCAACCTCTCTGGGAGGAAATCCCAATGTCTCAGCTGCTTGTCCCAATGTCGGGGGGGTGAAGACCTCAGCCCTGGGGGGAAAGCATACCTCTGTGCATCATGCTCCCTTCTGGCTCAAACCCCAAGCTATGGACCTTCTTGCTCCAGTCCACAAGTGCCCGTCCCTTGCCAGTACAGCTGGGCTCCACTCAGCCCCTCCGTCATTACGATAATCATGGCCACATCCATCGAGCATTTACAACCTGCTGACATGGTGTTCAACCCTTTATGTGAATCACCCCAGCTGGTCTTCGCGGCACCTCCGTGAGGTTGGTATGGTTGTTGTTCCCATTGCACAGGCGAGGATTCTGTTGTTCCAGGACATACAGTTTCTACGCCGTGGTACTGGGATTGGAACTCAACTCTTTGGGTGCCTAGCCTACACTCTCAACCGCTACACTCTGGAGAGGACAGACGGAGTACTCATCACCTACACAGTAACCCAAAGCCGCAAGGATTCCACATGGGAACCCATTTTCTTGCTGTTCCTATCAGCTCTGTATGGGTTGGGATGGGAGGAAAAGAGCTTTTTTTATGGGCAGGTTGCCAATCATGGCAACTGCTTGAGCAACTTCCACCAAGTCTCTAAAGGCCAGCCCTCTTCTTGGAGACCCCGTTTACCCCCTCAGCTTTGGTTCTACCCACCCCTGTTGACTCTGACAGCTTCAATTACTACCTGTCTCTTTTATGTCTGAATCTCTCCTAATTCCCAGATCCATCCTTCTAACTGCTTGCTCAACATTTATTTCCACCTGCATGTTTCACAAGCACTGCAAACACAGCACGTCCCACAGCAAACTCAGTAGCTTCCCAACAAAGCACACTCCTTCCCTGTCCTGGTAAACGGTGTCACCCCCTACCCAGGCAACCAAACTGGACCCCTTGTGTCCTAGCCTCCTTCCTAATCCCCACTACATTCAATCTGGTCGATTCTCTCTTGAAAAGGACCCTCATATCACCCCTTTCTCATTATTGCCACACCCCTTGCCTTTGGGTCACTGTTATGTCCCACTTTGACTGCTGTGTCCTGAGATAAGTGGAACACAAATTTAGAGTGATTTGGGAAGGGCTTATAGAGTGCAGAGAAGTACAAAGAGGTCCTGGGTTACCAGCATCATGCTTTTGAGGAAGGAAACTCTACCCAGGCCAGCCCAGAATAGGACGCCCCAGAGGGTATAACCATAGACCAGTGGGAGATTTTTCAGGCCAACCTCCAATGTGCAAAGTACTTGCCCCAGAGCATGTCAGCATCATATGGCTACATCCTATGGTAGGCCCTGGACACTATCAAGGGATTATGTGGGTGGTCCATTCACTTCTTCAATTTTTCACAGATGCTCTTCCCTCTGCCCAGAATGCAATTCTCTACCTTCAAATGTGGCAAAGTCCTACTGTTCTCAAATGCCCACCTCAGATGTCAATTTCTCTTTGAAGCCTTCACTGAAATCTCCAGGGTAGAAAGATGGTAGAGCTCTTTACACAGCTCCCTTGTAGCACATATCACATTGTGTCCCAATAAACCGTAGATCTCTGTCCCTTCCACCCTGCTGGGAGGTGCTGGGAGGCAGAAGCTGTGTTTGAACTATTTGCTTCGGGTACCTTGTGGCAGAGTGAAAATGCCATGGACTTTAAAGCCATAATAAGGAGACAAATCTCAACTCTGCTTTCTACCAGCCGTGTGACCATAGGTGAGCCATGGTCCCTCGCTCTGCAAAAGGAAGCGATCTCACCTTTTCTCCAGGACTATTGCAAGAGTGACATGAGATAACCCCAACATGTCACCAACCGTGTGACCTGGTACCTAGAATAAACTTAGCAAATGGAGACTGTTGTTATGGTCAGAACCACAGAGCAGATGCTCAATGAATCCTGGACAGGTACATGAGCTTTTAAAATCAAAGCAACTAAGAATGGTGGCTCCTCAAAGTAAAATGAGGGTTATTTCCATGGCCTAGAATGGGGGGAATGGTGGTAGGTCCAAGTCCTAACCCCCAGTACCTGTGAATGTGATCTTATTTGGAAAAAGAGTCATTGCAGATGTAATTAAGTTAAGGATCTTGAGATAAGATTATGTTGAACTAACTGGGTGGGCCCTAAATTCATGAGTGTCCTCTTAGGAGACAGAAGAGGAGAAGACAGAGACGGGGGGAAAAGGTCACGTGAAGACACAGGCAGAGATTAGAGCAATGCAACCACAAGCCGAGGCACGCCTGGAGCCTGGAAGGCAGCAGAAGCAAGGGAGGATCCTCTCCTGGAGCCTTTGGAGGGAGCACAGCCCTACCAACACCTTGGGTTTGGACTTCAGGCCTCTAGACCTGTGAGAAAATATATTTCAGTTGTTGAACACCATCCAGTTTGTAGTAATTTGTTACAGCAGCCCTAGGAAATTAATACACCTGGTTAAATCCAAACTCTACCAAGGGCCGTTCTGCTCAGGGAATGAAGCACATGTCTGATACTTAGAGTTCACACTGAATATCCAACTGCAGTGCCAATATGATTGATTTGGGGTCTGGCTAGGGTCCTTGGGAATTTTACATTTTCACGAGAGCTCAGTCTTCAAGGAACTCTGTCAACTATGAATTCCATCTGCATTGGCTGCCAACATTCTGTCTTATATTAGTGGTGGTTCTTTTCAGCTGTTGGGTAAATGTCCCATGGCTGGGAAATGACCTGTCTCCAATCCTGAAAGTCCCAGGCTGCCCAGACTCCCGTATGTCCTGACTGCCTTCGCAGACCGCGTGCCTCAGAACAGAGGGCAGGGGTGGGAAGAATCCATTTACCCCTCCATGGGAAGACTGTTTTGCCTGATCTACGTCTTCTGCTTTTTTTCTCTACTAGAGACACACATTATCTGCATCGTAAGGCAGTACTTTAAATTTTAAAAGGCACTCTGTTTAAACAAACAAACAAAAAACCCAGACAAACATCAAAAGATCCTCTCTAAGTGGATACTTCTGGCATTAGGTCTATACCCTTAAAGCATTTTTTTTTTTTTGGTTTCTTCTAAATTGTATTATGGGCCTAATGGAGAAAACTATATTAAGCCAAGAGTTGTGCAACCCAAACAACATGTGTGTAAAACAAGACAGACTTCAGCTGAGCGTCGGCCTGCAGGAGCAGTGTGATCAGGCCCTGCAGTGCTGAGAGTGGTCCCCATGGAGCCAGCATCCTGGGACTCTGCTGCTCTCTTCCACTCACATCGTACTAGGTCCCCTGACAACCCCCAGTCTCCAGGAACCTGAGACTCAGAGAGGGTTCATCCATCCACTCCACAAACATTCACCAGCCAAGGGCCAGGTGTGGATAGAGCTGCACACGAAAGTCACAAATGTTCCCCTCTCCACGGAGCTTACATGCTAGAGGAGGAGACACATTGCAAACAAGGTCCACGGTGGTAAGTGCTACGGGAGGAAATAAGAAGGGGACAGAGAGTCCTGGGGTGGGGCAGAGGCTTGGTTTTAAATAGGGTGGCCTGAGAAGGTCATATCTGAGTAAAGCCATGAAGGAATAAGGAGGAGCCACGTGGATATTCTGGAGAAGAACATTCCAGATAAGGGAACTAGCATGTGCAAAGGCCCCAGGGCAGGAGCACATGGGATGGATATTTAAGTCTGAAATATTAAAAAACCACTGAGAGTCACTCTTGGCTCTTGAAGACTGACTTCTGACATTCTTGCTGTTCCACTGTATCAATGTTCAAGGCAGTGCGTACTTGTTTGAAATACGGGGAAATACTGAGGATGTGTTCATGCATAAATGATTCAACTGTAAGCTTTAGGGGGGCAGACACTATCCCTGTTTTCCAAATGCTCATATGCATTTGTTGGTTCAACAAACAGATGTAGTAATGATTTTTGTACAAAAGAAAAAGATCTTTGTTGTTTCAAAGTAAATATAAAGCACATTTCCTTCAATGCCAGCTGAAATACAGTCTGACCAAATTTCATTATAGCTGCAAAATCAAAGCCTGAAATTTTAACAACATAAAAGCATTTTTAAAATAAACAGAATAAATGGCACCATCTATGGAGAAAAGTACCTTTCTTTATTTTATTAATATGAATAAAATATTAACTCCCACAAATAGAGATGTTATCTAACACGCTAAGTATTGCTTTTCTGCTCAGCAACCAACCAAACATTTGGCTGTTCTCAACTTTCCACTTCCAATCAACTCCAACACCATGGAAACTTTACTAAGAACACATAAAAGAAGTAGAATAAAGGACTTATTAGAAAGGAACAAATAAAAAATGGGTGCTGAGTTGCCTTGATCTTAGATTTAGGACCTTCCTAGACCCAATTGAATCAATTACCAAGTTGGCCAATTCTACCTCCTAATTTGTTCATATTTGTCCCCTTTTTCGAGCCTCACTATTTCTCCTTTAGTTCAGGCCACAAACAGCCCCCTGAGGCCCATATCGCCACCTCAAGCACATTTTCATTAGACTCTGATCACTCTGCTACACTTCCCTAAATCCTTCCATGGCTCCCTACTGCTGCCAGGTTACTGCCCAAACACTGCGGACAGCACCAGCAGCCTCGGAGATCTGCCCCCTCTGCCTGCATTTCCTGCCACTTCTGCCCTCAGCCATTTTCTACCACCAATACTTAATCCCTGGCCATGGTGCGCCGAACGTGCTGGGTTCTCCCTTCCTCTGAGCCTTCGCACACGCTGTTCCCTTTGGCTGGGACAGCCTCCATCCACGTGTCCCCCAGGAAAACCCTTCCTCACTGTTTAAGTCTCGGCTCCTATGTTACTCCTCTGGGAAGCCTGCCTTAACGTGTCCCTGTCTTACTGGGAGTCCGGTTTTCTACCCTCACAGTGCCTGATCTGCACCTACATTTAATATAACATCTGACGTCACAACGGCACGTACGGCTCCCTGGTAGCCTGTGAGTGTATCAAGGGCTGTGGCTCCATTCACATCAGCACAGCTCCTGGCACAACCCTGGGGCCAAATACATACTTGCAAATGGAACAAATAATAGAGTAGGAAGGCAGCCATGGGAGGGCTCTCTTTTGGTGACTCACCTCCCCGGGGCCCACCAGGATGCCCCCTCTTGCCGAGCTCGTATGATGAGGTGCGACGGGGATGGGGTGGTCTTCAGCGCCAGGCAGCAGCAGCCCTGCTCCACCTCTTACTGTGGACCCTGACAAGCAACTTGACTTTCTCTGTGTTTCTAGTACTCTCTTTAAAAATGGGAAAGTTATCATCTACGTTGAAAGCTTGCCATGAGGATTAAATAAGAGGGTGTGTACAAAATGCTTCGCATATCACGCAGTCAACACTCAATGAGCGGGAAGTGTTAGACTGTCTCCACCACCAGCTACCTGTGACCGTAGGCTTGTTAACCTCACTAGGCCTCAGTTTCACCATTTTTAAAATAGGGAGAATAACAGAAGCTACCTCATAGTGCTGTGAGGACTAAATGACATGATACATGTACAACGCCTCATAGTGAACATTTATTGAGCACTTATTATTAACATTACTGTACCCAACAGTCTCTCCTGTCATACCACCTATCACTCTGAATTGTGCCAGCCTGTAAATTGTTTGAGGTCAGAGATCACCTATGTCTTTTCATTGTCATATCCTTAGTGCCTAGGGTATCGCTGGGCATATAGTAGATGCTCATTAAACATTAGTGGATCCAATGCCTGAGCAAGTATCTTTGAAGGTTCAGCACAAGCCTCTCCTCTCCTCTGCAAAGTATTCCCTCGTTCCTGTTGTGGAATGTGACCTCTTCTGCTTTTGAACACCCACAATCATTTGTGCGCCTCTCACGTTTATCTGTTTCCTTGTAACATATTCCAGCCTGGGACCTTGAATGGTTAGTTAAATTTAACCAGCCCCAAAGATGTGCTGTGCCTGTTTAGCCATGTCCCCTTAACAGAGATATAAATTAGCCAGCCACCCATTGCCAGACCCAACAGCTGTTGGTGAGGGAACCAAGAATTCAACTAAATGTTAATTGGCACCGAGGCATGACATGGGGGTCCTTAAAAGGTCACTGGGCTTGTGCCCTGGAACCCTAGGTCCCGGAAAATTTTACTATCCAGGAAAGTGTCCCATGGCTGTGAGAAATGGTTAATTTTACAGGATCTGAGCAAGTCAAGAATAGCTGGACACTCTCCCCCAACCAGGAATGGCCAGCCAGCAAATATTCTCACAAATGTACCATTTAAACATTCTCATAATATCCTGAGAAAAAAATGTATTCAAATCCACCAAGCATGGCTCTTTGCAGCATTGACAATTGCTGCTGTTTAAGCCAGAGGCACACACATTAAAAATAAGTGCATAGTAGGAGAATATTTAATGACATGGAAAATGTTTCTATTACATTGTTGAGAAGAAAAGGCAGGTTACAAAATTGTAGGAATAGTGAGATGCCATTTTTGTAAAAAATGTATTTATATATCACAATAAATAAATAAAACAGGAGAATATATAAGCCAGTTACTAACAGCAATTATCTCTGGATGATGTGGTTATGCAATTTTTATTTTATCCTTTGTGTCCTTTCTAATTATGTAATTTTTTTATAATAAACACATATTATTTAGTGATATTGAAAGAGACAAAGTTTTATTATCAGAACTAATCTATAATGGTTCAGGGCTTCTGGATGCCTGTACGGGATTTTGATGGGGATGCATAACAAGGTGCGTGGTTCTGGGTGAGGGATGTGGTTTCCTAGTTCTCTCTCCTCCCCAGCCCTCTGGGAAGCAAAGCAGACAACCATTTCCTTGAACCAAGATGTGACGGACATTAGTAATTCCAATAGCGGCATCTGTGAGGACCTCATATTACAATAGAAAGAAGGTGCTAAATAAAGAATGCACGCCTCTCGTTGGCTTTTTAAATGTCAGTGTGCAGGTCTGAACATTTATATCTCAGACATCCCCAGAGAGCCAGACCCAATAGCTGTTGGTGAGGGAACCAAGAATTCAACTAAATGTTAATTGGCACCGAGGCATGACATGGGGGTCCTTAAAAGGTCACGCTGGGAAACTTGGTCTTTTCCTATTCTTCTCTTCTTCCTTTAATGCGGTCATCCATAAACCATGAAGGGGACCTGGTCAATGAACACAGGAGGACAGGGGATATTTAACCCTTCCTAAACCAAGACATACATTATCCGTGTGCTATTCTGTGGCTATGATGGCACTGTGTTGCAGAATGTTTGGATGAAACTGAAAGCCTATAGCCAGTCAGTAGGCGGATTCCCAACACCCAGATACTCAGGGAGATATAAATTAGTGATCAAATATGGGCACACTTGATTGTTTTGTCCACAAATATCATTTATATGTCTACACTGGGTTTATTAGTTATTTCACCAATTAAAAATACAAAGTGGATGGTATCAACAAAGTGAAAAGACAACTTATAGAATGGGAGGAAATATTTAGCAACTCACATATCTGATAAGGGTCTAATATCCAGAACATATAAAGAACACTTACAACTCAACAACAAAAGACAAGCAACCCAATTAAAATATAGGCAAAAGACTTGAATAAACATTTCTCCAAAGGAGATGTACAAATGGCCAATGAGCTCACGAAAAGACGCTCAACATCACTAATCATTAGAGAAGCGCAAATCAAAGCTACAATGAAAGAGCACCTCACACCATTTAGAATGGCTACTATGAAAAAAGAAACAGCAGGAAATAACAGGTATTGGCAAGGATATTTTTGGAACCCTTGTGCACTGTTGTTTAGAATATAAAATGGTGTAACTGCTAGGAAACCAGTATGGTAATTCCTCCAAAAGTTAAACACAAAATCATCACTTCTAGGTATCTTCCCCATAGAATTAAAAAGAGGTACTCAAACAAATATATGCACACATATGTTCATAGCATAGCACAATAGCCAGAAGGTGGAAATAGTCCCCCATGTGTCCCAAATGTCAACCAGTGATGGAATGGATAAACAAAATGTGGCCTATTCAGACAATGAAATATTATTCAGGAACTTTATTGAGATATGATTCACATACCACACAATTCACCCATTTAGAGTGTACAATTCAATGGTTTTTTAGCATATTTATAGGGTTGCACAACCATTACCATAATCGATTTTATACCATCACTCCCCAAAAACATCCCATACCCCTTAGCAGTCAACATCTGCGTTAATTTCCTAGGGCTGCTGGAGCAAAGTACCACAAACGGGGTGGCTTAAAGCAACAGAAATGCTATTGTCTCACAGTACTTCATTCATTTTTATGGCCAAATAATATTCTATTGTATGCACAGGCCCCGTTTTGTTTATGTGTTCATCAGTGGATGGGCATTTGGGTTGTTTCTACTTTGTGACTATTATCATAACACTGCTATTAATATTCATGTACAAGTTTTTGTGTGGATGTACATATTTCTCTTGGGTATTTATAAATTGTTCCCTTTAAAAATTACTTGTTATGGGTTGGAGTTTTAGAACTGGAGTTCACGGACATCCCAGGGGTGAATTCAGGAGCTGTGTGGACCCCACAAGGGAAATCAAGGGTTCCCTGTTTGTTGTTTCCTGGGGAGATGTGACATTGGATTCTAACAGGGCCTGCCATGACTTGGCAGTGATTTGGGAAGCTACCACTGAGGTGAGAGGGGAAGAGAGGGCACCAATACGTCAAGACCTACTGTGCACCATAGGCACTGAATGTGATCTCTGTGACATAGATGAGGAAACCGAGGATGCAAGAGCTGAAGTAACTCACAATTGTGTATTTGGTAAGTAGTGAGGCCAGGATTTGAACCTGGAACTGATCTCAGAGCAGCAGCCGTCAGCAGCCCATCCTGTCCAGACTATGGGATGTGATTCTCAGCCTGGGGTCACAGCTGCTTTTTCTTACCAGGGTTTTTGAGGCATAGGCTCCCAAGAGAACTACACCACTGAGGGCTTGGAGGGTCCTCCCTGCTCGGAGCTGGGAAGTCAAATGTGTCCATCATCAGGCTGACCTTGAGCTTTAGACTTTGGAGGCAAGCTCAAGGTCATGAGCACAACTTCTAAGCGTGGAGAGGTGGGTGTTCCCGTCTAACCCGTTGAGGGTGTGCACAGAGAAGGAGGATAATGACAATAGTAGCAATGTCAGCATAGTGACAATATCTGCTACCACATCCAGAGCATCCTCCATGGGCCAGGCCCTTGTCTGAATCTCCATGACAACACTGCAGGGTCTGTCCCAGCAGCATTCCCGTTTCACAGCTGGAAAAACCGAGGGGCACAGGGCTTCAGGAGTGTTCTGGCCAAGCTGTGGCTTGGAGATACCCTTGTGCCTGGAAACTGAGCAGGAGGTTTCTGGGGATCCCAGTCTCCCCTCTAAATTCAAGGGACCCAATTCACTCAAATCTGGGGCAAGATGGTCCAGCCTTCCCTGTCCCAAGGCTCAGTGCTGGGCACGGCCAAGACAAGCAGGCAGGTACCCAAGTAGCATGTATGTGATGGGCATGCAGTTGGTCCTCAATAAATGTTTACCAAATAAATAAGTGTGCTGATTAGACAAAGGACTACAGCAATTAAACAAACCTGGTCTTTTTGCCTTTAACACATTGACCACCACACTAGAAAAAAAGTTTTTCCCTGGGGCCATGGTGTTTTATTAAAACAAAACGATCCTTTCTAATTTTTTATTTTTTATTGTTTTCTGTGGGTGAGTTATAGGCAATGCAATCCAAGTCTTTAGAATTAAATTGTCAATATTAATTGTAACAATAAGAACATCAACAAGTAAGATTTTCATGAACCAACTGCAGGGTTTTGCTTCATGCAGCCCCAGGGTCAAAACTAGCCTGAGTCAAATACAACTCACACGGCAGTCAATCTGTTAAAGAATTTGCTGGGCAGTAAGAAAAGAATTTCTAACATTTAAAAAAACTCAGTTCCACCTACAAAACTTAGGCTTCTTTCTGCCTTTGTTTTTTATTTTATTATTTATAGTTTTAGGAATGTTGGATAGGTTTCAGTTTATACAGCTAACTGGATAAATTATGGTAATGGGGCACAGGCCCTGTGTTAAGTAGGATACTGAGGTTACATCTGGACTCAAAGGGCAGAGTGCTTTCGATTCACGATGTCCACCACAGGTGCAGGAAGGGGCGACGGGAGCACAAGTGTCATAATTGTGGGCCGGTTCCCTTCCTCTGGTCATTTCCTTACCTTCCCCAAGTTCTCTATCTCCATGCTGATAGGTCCTCAGCCCGGTGTGCTTGCTGAACTAGTTGGAGTCCTGACCCACCACCAAATGCTGACTGTGCTGAGCTGAGCCGTGCCCACTGGCACTAAATCTGAGGATCCAAGCCATTTACAAAACACGTACTTGGCTCCAGTTCACCTGATGGAAGCCATGTAATCAGTTCCCAGGCATACTCCAAACTTCTTCTCTACCTCCCCAAATTCAATGATTCAAGGTTCTTTCAGTGTCTAAATCTTTTTTATTCTTTAAATTTCTCAGTGGCTCAGCAATGTGTCACTGCATTGTGCACAGTCATAAAAATAATATTAATGTTTCATGGTGTGAGACGGTGCTCATACTATATTCTGTGGCTGAAAAATATTGAATGTGTCAATATGTTCAAGGCCTAAAAAGAGAGCTTCATCATTCAGCCTGCACTCTCTGTAAGTTCTGTATACATTTCAATTCTTTATGTGTGAAACTTAATGAGTTTGGATTCTTTGCCTCATTGGTCATAGTACTAGGAAATAAAACAAGGGAAAAGGCATAACATTCCCACATTTAAACTTTAAATACATCAAATCCTTAAAACAAACCAAACAGAAATGATTACTGAAATTTATAGGAGAAATGATGTATGATTTGAATTTGTAAATCATATTTTAGATCTGTTCCAAATTCGTCCAAATCAGGAATGCCATGTTTGGCTATTATACATGTCCAATAGCTTTTCCTCTGCCTGTGTCCTGGAAGTCGCCAGGAAGGACACAAATTAACTGGAGAGCTGAGGCTAGAATATTGAATTCAATGGAACAGGAATTTATTTTGGTGTGATGAGGCACCAGACCCTGTGCTTGGCACTGGGGACTTGGATGAATCTGGTACTCATATTCAGTACTATTAATACTGTATCTATCCACGTGAGACGAGATGGTTCAGGAGGGAGAGAAGGAGAGGAATGAAAGAAAATTTTAGAAAGTAGAATCAAAAGACCTAGTCGTCAATGAGCGTAATGATGACTGTGAAAATAGATAACATCTATTGATCATTTAATACATGTCAGGCTTTGTGAGTTGTCTGGACGTTATTCCTATTTGACTTTCACTGCATCCTGTGTCATGGGTGTCACCATCATACCCCTTTTATAGATGAGAAAACCGAGGCTCAGAAATGTTAGATGACTTTTCCTAGTTAGTCCAGAAGAAGTCACAGAGCCGGGATCACATGAAGTGACCGTTTAGCTCTGTGGCTGGTGTGCACATTCGACATAAGGGGCTATGGGAACAAGGTGTCAGCCTGGTGGGCAGTTTCTGGCATAAGCACCTAGGTCAATGGAGTTGAGACCCATCACAGGAAATGGATGAAAACAACAAGCAGTTTTAGAGGACAAGAGAGGGGCTAATTCAGGGATGAATTAAAGTAGAGAAGGAAGAAGGGAGAATAAACTTTATTCCTGTTCCTCCTCAGTATCAAATTGTCTGTGCTGGATTCTTGTGGCAGATGCCAGCTTCATGTTAGCGGGTGGCAGAACCCATATTTCTTGATTATCAGGTAGGGTAAAAGCATGTGGTCACCATCACCTGCAAGTACAAGCTTAGGCTCTGCTATCTCACTGTGAGGGTCATATTTCAAATTTGCTTGGATTATTAGTCTGATTCAATGTACAGATGATTTAGGTGATCAATATCTATTGCCTTAATTTTAATTAAATCTATTGCCAGAATTTTTTTTTTTAAAAGGAGTAAAAAGTTGGACCAACACCAAGGGAAGGGAAAAGAAAAGAAGCCTGTGAAATCTTCCTCCAGGATGCAACTGCCAACCTTGGTTTTGCCTCCAAGCAGCTCTCTCTGTCCCTCATATGATAATTTTCCATCTTTTAATTCTCTTGCAGGTAAAACATTTAGGCTGCTTTCTTGGTAGCAAAATGATATGGAAAATCCATATGGAGGAAATCGGACGAAGATTTCCATTGGGAATTACTCCCAAACATTTTGGTAATCACATAAAATGAAAAGGACTATTATGATGTTTGTGGAATACGTGCAAGTCAACGGAGTCTATTTTGGCTTTCTTTGGTGAGTGTGGTTCTCTCACACTGGTGAAGGATGTGGCTTCTCTGCTTTTGAACATTCATCTTGGGGTGCCAGCCCCTGGGTTGGGGCCTGAGGGTTGTAGAAAAAAGAACAAGAGGGAACCTTCTGGAATTCTAGGATGGCATTTTGTCTCTTCCTGTTGAGTTCTCCAGCTGCCTTTTCCGGCTATTGTTCATACTGTGCTGGTTTCTTCTCGCAGCAGCCCATTAAGGCAGTGAGGTCTCTCCCCCTCTCTGGAGCATGAGTGCAGAGAGGGCTGCAGTACCACTTTACTGAGCTTTGCCATGCCCACTGCCTGGTGTGGTGCTGGGACACGGTCAGAACCCAGGAAGGGTTTGGTTAAATGGCGGATGGAGACATCACCTTGCAGGGGAGACACAGAGTCAAGCCCCTGGGACAAATGTCATTACACACAAGCTGTGAGAGGTAGAGGATTCTACAAGGCAGGGTAGACAGACAGAAAAGACCCTATGTGGCATTTTGCCAGCTCTAAGGTAGTTCTGTGGCCACTGAGGGGAGTGGAGACCCTGTTTGGCATCTATGATGTAAGACCTGTGCTAATGAAATCAACAGTGTGAGTTAGAATCTTGTGTACCCAGTTTCCTTTGCTTTGCTTTCTGGCCAACAATGGAATTTCTTCCCATTCTACAGGAAAACACAGGCTATACAGAACCAGAGACCTGAGTCTGAGAAAGGGACTGGATGATCAGTTTAAAACCACTGGCTCCTCCAGAGAGGCAGGCAGAAAGCCAGATGCCTGGACATCTCTGAGCCCACATCCTATGTCTGTATGAACAGAGGACACAGCCTTATTATCTTGGGAGAAGATAATTAGGAATCTGGAGGGTTTTTCTCCTTTGAGCCTGATAAAAATTGTGCATGGGGCTTTTAGAAAAAAGTATTTTTGCTAAACATATTATTTCCTTCATCTGAATACCTTTTGAGCATCATTTCCAGAGAAACAATAGCAGCAAGTGTACAAGTCCCCTGAAACTCACCTAAAATTAGTCTCTGGGGAAGAGGGACACACTATTTTATCAGAGATGGCCTTGAGTAGACTGGTTTACAAGGACAATCTGTCAGCCAACTGGTAGGCCATGTGCAACGTGCATGGTGACGTGGTGGAGCTGAGTGTTGAGCTTAGCATAACTGATTTCATGTGGAAGAGGCAGGGAAGGCTTGGTGGGGCAATTAGCTGGGTCTGAACGGATGTGTAGCAGTTCCCCAGGTGGACAAGGGAGGGAAGGGCACACAGGCTTCAGGAGCAGCAGGTGCAGAGGACAGAAGGCAGGCAAGGGCCCGGTGTGTTTGTAGAATAATGTTATATTTGGCATGAATCTTGAGCATACAGAAAGAGGTAAAGGAGAGGAGGCCAGACAGTGGTTTGGGACCTGATTATAAAAAATTTGGAGTTGATGCTGAGGCAAGATGGAACCATCAGTATTTTCAAGCAGAGGAAAGTGTTTTAGAAAAGGAGAATGTTCTGGAGGCAGGGAGAGGATGGATGGTGTTGAGAGCAGAGGGGCAATTAGGAGTGTCTCTAAGGGTCCAGGGAAGAGTGGTGAGGAGCAGGAAGAGGACAGAGGCTTGAAGGCGCGGAGTAGCAAGCGTCTTTGAGGGCTGGTCATGAGTAGCCCCTGGAGGATGGGCTGGCTGGGAGGGGGCTCCCAAGGGGAGGACCTTTTATAACTTCTGCAAAAGACACTTGATTGAAACAGAAACTGTTGCTTTAAGTTTGACAGGCATATGTTAGCAGGATGCACTTAATTTCCCTGTCTTCTCTGTCCTTCCTATCTATTAGCAGCTAGGCATTCATTGCTGCTGCCCTTAGCTGAGCCCAAACCCATGGCCCCATCAGAAATTGGCCAGATTTGCAACTGCTGGGTTAATCATCATCCCCTAAAACAAGAGCATGGCCAAGGCACATTGGACTGTATAAACTAAGCTCAGAATAGAAATGAAGATTCATCTATAACTCAGTGACATGTGCGGACATTCATTATGCTCAGAAACTTCATAAATGAACCATGAACAAGTAATCGTTGAATTTGGAAATGACATATAAGACCCAAGAAGAAGGATCAGAATTTGGTCCCATTTGTTCCTCCTAGGAGATAAGGGAATTTTCTCTCCACCACTTTCTAGTTCATCTCTGTAAGAAATTAATATTTTTAAAGGCCAAACTTGCGGCTTCATTTTTCATCTTGACAGCTTCTGAAATGCAGATAGATTTTGCATCAGATTGGCTTTTTTTCCCTTTTGTTTTGGGGTGAGTTTCATTTCGTTCCACCAGCACCTGTGTGCAGACCAACGAGTGCCTTTGAAATGAGCTTGTGAGGAGGAGAGGATTAGATTAAAACGCAGAGCTCTGCTAACTGGACACTTGGTGAGCCTCCTGCCTGCCTGCGATCTGAAATTGGGGTGAGGTAACAAGACGTGTGTGCTGACGATTCCCCGGGGAATGTGGGCAGCGCTCTGTGCAGAATGGAGCAAACTGGGGCTTTGGTTGCAGCTGGAGGCAACAAAATTTACAGGATTAGAATTTGTGAGTGGACATTTTCTTGATTTTGTTTTTTAGAAATCTTCACATGCACCAGCTCTGACATTTACTAGCTAAGTCTTGTGCGAGCAACTCTTCCTCTGCCTTGGCTTCCCTGCCTGCAGCTTGTACCTTCAGATGTTTCCTATTTGATAGGTATGCTCTGGATTAAAGGGGCATTCATTAATCTCTGATTAGTGTCTCGAGCCTTTGTCAGTTCCCATATACTGTGCCAAGCACTAGGAACACAAAGTTAGATTGATATGGCATTTTCTTCAACAGGCCCACAGACTCTCAGGAGAGGGAAGAACAAGTCAGTGGTTGTAGAGAACACAGTGATGGGAGCCATGCCTGGGATGGCTTGGGCACTGCGACAGCACAGAGGAGGGGCAGCTAAGCTGGCCTGGGAGGAAGTGAGGCTGCATCAGAGCTTTGGGGGACAAGCAGGGGGTGGTAAATGGGGAACTGTGGGGTGTTCCAGCTGAAGGCAGGACAAAAGCCCAGAGCCTGGGACCGCATGGCACGCAGGGCATGGCGGGTGGGGAGGTGGAAAGAGGACAGGCAGGAGGTGAGGGTCGGGCCATGGGAGGGGAGCACGGGGGTCTCAGGGCCTCAGAGCTCCTCCTCTCTCCTGGGATTCCGCCTCTGGAGGTGACATGCAAGGAACGCCAGACCGGTGAGAAACGATGGGTGGGGTTGTTAACATCTGAGCGTGATGACAACCTTGAGGGCAGATGCCATTGCAAAGTGGGCTGGAGAGCAGGGCCCCACCTGAGACTGACCAGCGCCTCCCATCGGCTCCTCTGTCCTGCCACACCGGACAGTACTATGCGGGCAAACCTGAGCCTGCCCAGGGTGTGCTCAGATCCCAGGAGCAGGAAGCACAAAGGGGCCTGCTGTATCTGGGTGGAGAAAGCAGAAGAGGAAGGCTGGAGAATGGAGCTGGGCACTGCCTTTGAGATGCAGGGATCTCATCTAACCATAAACATGGCCCCAAGGGTGTGCCAGACTCCCAAGATCACTGAGCAACTCATCATCCCTGTGGGGAAAGGGGCAGACATTCTCTATGCATTGAAGTTCAAGGTGAATAAAAGGAAAAACAGTCCCTCCCTTCCCAACAAAGGGTGGGCATTAGAGAACAACGCCTACCTCTCTCTCCCCTGCAAGCAGAGCAGCAGGCATTGGGCTGCCACTACCAAGCACCTGGACATCCTCTAGAAATGGGAGGGACCCTGCGGTACTGTCAGGCCAATAGACATGTACCATTTAGGGCATCTGAGCAGGGGGCAGCCTCCATGGTCCCAGATGAGAGACAGATGAACACAATCTTCTAGCCTTACAGAGCTCCTCACTCCTGCTTTAAAACTCAGCTGAGCCCTGGCCTTGAACAATAGGTAACAGATATAACACAAAAGCTACAGAATGAGAGCTGGGTAATGAAAGAAGAAAAATCCTAAGTCAGAAAAGAATAAATCAGCTAAAAGCAGGAAGAGGAGGGACAATGCCCAGGGGTCCCCATGCAGCAGGAAAGAGCGTGAGGAAGGAGGTGAAAACGCATCACTTTCGCCCACCACGTAAAGACCGCATTTCTCAGATGTCCCACTGCCTGGTCCTTCCTCTCAGGGAGTTGCAGAATTCATCCAAGCAGAGAACAGGAGATGAATTAAATGTCACCAAATGTCCTCAAGGAGTGGAATCATTTGTGACAAAGAAACACTTTTGGGGAGAGAAGTGACTTGGTAATCAGTCCTCCAGAAAAGCTCTACAAGGAAAAAGAAAAAAAAACAGAACCATGGAAACAGGCTGGAAACCCGCAGGCGGGATCCGAGGCCGGGCTGTCTGTGCTGAGGAGAAAGGCCCGCACCTGCAACGCAGCCGAGGGCTCGGCCATCTCCGGGGCGTGGCGGCCAGCATCCCCTGGGGTCAGGGTCATCTGAGGAGGGCAATTTCAGCAGAAACCAAGGAGCAAAGCTTGGGCAGGGTCTGAGACGGATCGCTGGGCGGAAGAGCATTGATGAACCAGCAACATGCACGAATACCCCGATGCCCGGCAGGCGCAGGGCAGGGGAGTGATGAGGAAGAGGCCAAAGGCGCTGAGAAGTAAGACACAAAACGAGAGTTTCCCTCTGCCACGTTGGCCCTGTGTGATGTTCCATGTGTACAAACGACACTGCTTCTCCCCAGGAAAAATATGATAAAAATAATAGTTGGCAGCATTCACCCTAGGCCTCAGAGCACCGTGCAGTGGTTGACACGAGGGCTGTGGAGCCAGGGCACAGGGGCCTCCCTTTCCCCACCCTCCACTCTGGCCTCGCGCGGGATAGAGCTCCCAGCGTATCGGACAATATTCTCACCTTTCTGCCCCTTGACTTAAGGCACATCCCATGTTACCTTTTTCAAGAAGTTCCCACCTCGCTTCCCTAGTGCACCTCGTCTGGGTTTATGCCAATGCCTTATTGTCACATCACTTACCCTACTGTTTCATGATTACTTGTTTACCCACCATTATCTCTTCCCCACTAGGTTTTTTCTTTTTTTAAAAATTTATTTATTTCAGAATGTTACGGGGGTACAAACATTTTGGTTACGTGTATTGCTTTTGTACAGTTTGAGTCAATGTTGTAAGTGTGCCCATCACCCAGATAGTGTGCACTGTACCTGTTAGGTGTGAATTTACCCAACCCTTCCACCTCCCTCCCACCTGCTTGATTTCCGTTGAGTTTGACTTCCATATGTTCATATAAGTGTTGATCGAATAGTTCCAGTTGAACAGTGAGTACACGTGGTGCTTGTTTTTCCATTCTTGTGATCCTTCGCTTAGAACAATGGTCTCCGGTTCCATCCAGGTTGTTACAAAAGGTATTAGTTCCCCATTTCTTTATGGCTGAGTAGTACTCCATGGTACACATATACCACATTTTATTAATCCACTCAAGTATTGATGGGCACTTGGGTTGTTTCCACATCTTTGCAATTGTGAACTGTGCTGCAATAAACATTCTAGTGCAAGTGTCTTCTTTATAAAATGACTGTTTCTTCCTTTCGGTAAATGCCCAGTAGTGGGATTGCTGGATCAAATGGTAGTTCTACTTTTAGTTCTTTGAGGTATCTCCACACTGCTTTCCATAGAGGTTGTGCAAGTTTGCAGTCCCACCAGCAGTGTACGAATGTTCCTGTCTCTCTGCGTCCACGCTAACATCTGTTGTTTTGGGACTTTTTGATAAAAGCTATTCTCACTGGAGTTAGGTGATATCTCATTGTGGTTTTGATTTGCATTTCCCTGATGATTAGAGATGTTGAGGATTTTTTCATATGTTTATTGGGCATTAGTGTTTCTTCTTTTGAAAAACTCCTGTTCATGTCTTTTGCCCACTTTTTAATGGGGTCATTTGATGTTTTCTTGCTGTTTTGCTTGAGTTCTTTATAGATTCTTGTTATCAGCCCTTTATCAGATGTATAGCATGTGAATATTTTCTCCCATTCTGTAGGTTGTCTGTTCGCACTATTGATAGATTCTTTGGCTGTGCAGAAGCTTTTCAATTTGATCAGGTCCCATTTATTTATTTTTGTTGTTGCTATGATTGCCTCTGGGGTCTTCTTCATAAATTCTTTGCCTAGGCTGGTATCTAGAAGAGTTTTTTCCAACATTTTCTTTGAGAATTCTTATAGTTTCATGCCTTAGGTTTAAGTCTGTTATCCATTGTGAGTTGATTTTTGTGAGAGGTGAGAGGTGTGGATCCAGTTTCAGTCTTCTGTGTGTGGCTATCCAATCTTCCCAGCACAATTTTTTCAATAGGGATTCTTTTCCCCAGTGTATTTTTATTCTCACTAGATTTTGAACTCCCTGAAAACACAGGCTAGGTCCAAGTTGGCAACCTGGAGATTTTTGCATCATGGCTGGTGCACAGAAGCCACTTGGTAAATAACAACAGTAATAATGATGATAGTAGCAGCACCTCTCATATACTGAACACTTAAAAAGTACCAGGCATGTGCTAACCATTTCACATATTTGACCTCACTTGCCCTCATAACTGCTCTGTGAGGAAGGCTCTACACCCCCATTTTGTAGATGAGGAAACTAACAGTTAATGTTGCTTATCCAAAGTCATATAGGCGGATGTGAGGGGACTTAGATTCAGACCTGTATCTCTCTGATTCCAGCACCCACACTCACGGTAATTTCACTGAATAAGTGAAAGGACCCATCCTGCTCCTTCTTCTGGATAGAAGTGGTGCCAGGTTACTTAGAGAGGTGGTAGGTCCACCCTGGCAGGAGGCAGAGGAAAGGCAGAAAATGGGGCAGGAGGCTTTTGGTTCTTGGCCTGTTTCTCAAGAATTCTTGCTGTTGAGTGTGCGTGTGTGTGTGTGTGTGTGTGTGTGTGTGTGTCTATGCCTTCCTAAAAGTGGTCTTTCCTAAAGGAAACCTACACTTTAGTTAGGAGGATTCATAAAGTGACATGTACAATTTCAAATGTCAATCTGCAATTCAAGCACATTGATTACCAGTAGAAAAAAATAAACAAAAAGCAATAAAAAACAAACAAAAACCCCCAAAAAATCCCCCGAAAATGAAAATAAACAAAAAAAGAAATGAAAAAAAACAACAGGAAAAGATTACCAGTAGAGATGGGATACCTGTCACCACCCCGAAAGACCTCAGCTTACCCAATGAGTGAATTTAGCCGACAGCGAAATGTGAACATTTAGAATCTAATTAATTCATTTGCTCATAGTCCCTCTGTGTCTTTGGACATTGCTTTAAATTTGGTCTTTTTCCAGGATGCAAAAACATAGCTTCAAAAATATTTTTATCATGTTGAGTTTCAGGAGAATCAATGCAGTCATTCATCCCAGGAGTCCGTGGTTCCATGACTACTTAAATCCCCCAAAATGATAACCATTAACTCAAAATTAGTAATACTGCACACAGTCATAATTTAGTGATGCTTCCCCACATGAACAGGGTGGATAGGGGCTCCTAAGAAAAGCAAGCAGCTGGTATACGCCCCTCTCCACAAATCCATTGACTATTTCTGGAATACGGCAACAAAAAGCAGTTTGTTCATTCACTGACTCATCATTCACATACTCACTCCGTGCCTCTGCTTATGAAAGTGACCTTATAGAGCAGCTAATCCAAGCCTCCTTCTGTTACAGATAAAGAGACACACCCAAAGAGAAAAGGGGACTTTTCCACGGTCCTCAGCCTGTCAGCCAAAAGCTCAGAGCAAGATTCAAGTCCTCTTCCCTTTTGGCTGCCCCATAGTCTAACCAAATATACAATACTCAGGTTTTTTTTTTTTTATTCTAACAGCAGAATAGTACTTCTAGCTATGTTTGAGACACACATTAACAATGTTTGGTATTAGTTCTATTGTAGTACAAACATGACTTATTTCTCGACATTCTCCTCCCTTCACAATTACTTTTGTTCTAAGTATCTCCTACCTGAATAGACAGGCAGAAACACTCCATGTGGGCGTTAGCACATAAACCAGAGAAACTCTTCACTCAGCCTACACTGCACGAAGGTTCATTAAGAGAAAAGACAATCCATTTGCTAAAGATATATTTTACCCTAAATCTTACATCTGCAGGACTGCTTTTATTTTCATGGGTTTCTTCTTATGCATGCAATTTTACGTGTGGTTACCAATGTTTCATGAGATAGGCAAATAGGAATTAAACATTTCATAACATATAGAATCCAGGTGTAACCCAGTGTTTTTCCTGAGCCTGATTGAGATACTTGCCTCTTGTCCACACTCTGGGTTACATGAGAAAAAAAGATGGTGTTGTTTGCTATTTTGTTTTTTTTTTTCTATTCTGGTTTACTAGAGCTGAATTCTTTTGAGACAGGAAGATGAGAAGTTCTTATTTCCCGACAGGGATCCTGATGCCTGTTCTAATCCAGTCAAGAATTCTACTGCCCTATACAGCTCAGAAGATTCTAGTTCTGCACTATCCCTTCGGCACCCAGAGCTCAACTACCATTAGAACCTCCACATAAAACAAAGGATTAGACCCTTTTCAAGGCTGGGGTCCCTAATGCAGAGTTTTGCACTAGTCTGTGATCTAGACTGTGGAAGACACTTGGATGTGACTGAGAGCTCCCCAGGGTCCTGGACACCGATTTCCCAGAATTCTGCTCTCTGGGATCTCAGCTCCACAGCACTGTAGGACCCCTGGATTCCAACTTGTGATTCTAACCATTTTTATTATTTATCTCCCACCCTTTGGATAACTGAATCCTCACCTGAGCTTGGTGCTCTGCCTTCAAACGGTTTAGTCAGAATCAGAACAGGGGTCTCTTTTAAGGAACTACAGAACAGCATTGCCACTGAGCTGTGACACATTGTTGTAATTGATGACACCATCTCAGTGATAATAAGGCACCATTTTTCCAGCACATACTGTGCATTAATAAAAAATTTAGCCACATTATCTCTCAGAATTCAACATCAGCTTGGATATAGGTATTATCACCATTCCACAAGTGAGAAAATGGAGGAAACTCTGCCTAAGATCACTGTAGAAAATGATGGTATTTAAACATGCAAAGTGCTTAAGTGCCAATAGCCTAGTAAATACTCAATAAATGTTAGCCGATAATAGTTTTTCTTCTTATACTGTGTTGCTATTGACTTAAATATTGGGCCCCTCCAAGGGGAAGGGAAATATACTTTGATAGCACCTCCTCCCTGCCTCTAAGTATCTTTTGAAGGAGTAAGAAAAGAACTTGAGTGGATATTTTTCAAGGGAAGAAAATAGCAACAGTCAATCAGAAATGATCTACTGGTTTAGGAGTTACGGAAAGTTTGAGAGGAGACTTAAATAAAAGAAGTGGACTCTAAAAAGTATAGCATGAGTTTATAGATGATTATACTTCCTAGTTGTTCAAATTTGCTAGATATGCCCTTCCCCTTCTGGGTTAATTTGCTCAACCCTCAGCCCCTGGAGGGGGCAACCTTATGGAACATGTGTCCTTGGCACAGAGACATGGCTTTCTTACCTCAAAGAGGAGCCAGCTCATATAATTCAGGATGAGTCAATTGTCATTGCCTCTTTGGAATTTGGAATTGAAACTTCGAGAGACTAAATAGGTAGCAAGGCACAAAGATGTCGACGTAGAGAAAGCAGCTAAGTCACATTAATGGCAGAGCCCACAAAAGGAAGGCCCTGAGACTCCCGTTGCTGAGGTCCCTGGAGCCATGCCAATTATCCCCATACCTGAAGCCTTGTGGTTCACCTTTCTCTGGAGGCCCAGGAGGCTACTTGCTACCTTTACTCTCTGAGCTGGTAGATTGGGTTTCTATTCCTAACAACCAAATGATCCTTGATATGTCCCTTGGTCAACCCAAGCAATGTACAGTAAAATAGACTGGACTGTGTAATTCTACATTCACCTCTGAGTACCACATGAAAGAAACTGCTGCATATTCACTGGGTAGAAGGTGTCAGGCTTGGAAACCAGTACAGAACTGAGAGAAGGTGGATTATGCTTGACAGAGACTCAGAGGGATGTGACTGTGTTTCTACTTATTTGAAGTACTGTCATGTGACAGCAACCCAACTTAAAAAATTTTTTTTAAAACAATTTATTGAGGTCTGATTGACATAAAAAGCTGTACAAATTTAGTATCTTACAACTTGACGAGTTTAGAGATAAGTGTACAGCTATGAAACCATCACCACAATCTATCCGTCACCTTGAAAAGTTTCCTTCTGCCCTCTTTACTATTATTACTACTTTTTGTGTGTTAATATTTAACATAAGATGTAGCCTCTTAGCAAATTTTCAAGTATATGGTACATATTGTTAACTATAGGCACTGTACTGCGTAGTAGATCTCTAAGGGTAATTTGCCTTGCATAAACAAATGAAACTTTGTACCCTTTGACTACTATCTCCTTATTTCTCCCTCTCCCCAGCCTCTGGCAACCACCTTTCCACTCTCTGCTTCTATGAGTTAGACTATTTTAGATTCATCATATAAATGGTATCATGTAGTATTTGTCCTTTTGTGTTTAGCTTTTTTCACTTAGCATAATGTCCTCCAGATTCATCCATGTCACATAGTACAGGAATTGCTCCTTTTTTAATACCAAATAACATTCCGTTGTATGTATATACCAAATGTGACTTTTAGCTTTGTAGCATTAGGGTACAGAGCTAGGAATTATGGATAAAATTAATAGGGAAGATTTTTGCTCAATTAGAACTATGAATAATCTACTATATTCTAAGCTTCATGAGGGGAGGAACCTCATCTATCTTGTTCTTGACTTTGCTTAGCTCTTCATGCAGGGACTAACCCAGAGTGAGCTACTCAACATGTATTTATCATATAAATAATGAAGGAGCTAGGTGGGCTCCATTCGAAGGAGCTGGAGTGTTGTAGGAAGTTGAATGGATGAGGGCTTCATGAGTTCCAAACCCTTTCAGTCCTAAGGTTCAATGTTTCTATTGTCAGCATGGGACATAACAGACAATGAGGCCCCCGTCATTTGAGTAACCAACATGTATATTGGCCAATTGCTTGATCTGCTTTAATCTTTTATGTTTATTTAAAAAAAACTAATTCTCAATCAGAGAACTTGAGAAGGCATGAGCATCAAGTTTCGAGAAGATGCCGTGGGTTCATCGAACTCCTTGTGTTCAAATCCCTGTTCTTCATGACAGCAAAAAAGTTTCACACCTAACGGGTACAATGCATACTATTTGGGTGATGGGCACACTTATAACTTTGACTCAAATTGTACAAAGGCAATTTATGTAACCAAAATATTTGTACCCCTGTAATACTCTGAAATAAAATAAAATAAAATAATATAAAATAAACAAAACAAAACAAAAAGTTGCCTAACTACTCTGTGCTTCTCATCTGGAAAATGGGTAGAATTAAGGTGCCTACCTCAGGATTTTTAATTTTTTAATAAAGATTAAATAAAATCATATATGTGAGGTGACTAGCACAGTGCCCAGCCCATAGTAACAACTTAATAACATTATTGTTAGCTATCATCAGCCACAGAATTGCTTCCTTAACTTTTCAGAATAAAATCTTTGCATTTCTCAATCTTTACTGTTTTCCTAATTCCATGCAATTGTTCTTATCCCAATAGCAGTGTTTAAAACAAAGGAGTATGACCTCCCTCCATGAGCTCCTGGAGAGGGCTCCTGCTTGCGTGCAGCCTTCAGCATGGCTTATTTATGAGACACTGACTTTGTGTGGGAGGCCAGCATGTGGTCCTTCCTGGGTTGGATACTGACCTCTCTGTCTGCCCTGGTACTGTAGTTACAGGGGCCCTGATGTGACTGCAGACACAGAGCTTTCGATGCTAGCACACTGACTATGACCACAGATCCCATTTTTGCACCTGCCCATGTGGACAATTACTTAAAAATATACCCCTTACCCAGAGCGATTTCTCTGCTTCTTTCATTAAATCCTAACAAGGGCCCACGTGACTTACTTTAAGTACTAGATATTCAAACAAAGTTGAAATTACATTGACTAAATTTACTCAAACACTAACACTCAGATAAAGGCAATTTGGCTTTGAAAAAAATAGAATTAAAAGTTCCACTTGTGTTCATAAATGTTACATGCAGGCTCTGACTATTCTCTGACCAGATGCAGATTTAAAATGTAAATTATTTAAAGTATCCAAGACTTGTGCTCCACATTCCTTATTCTAAGGCAGTGACACATACGTTATATATAATTTATGCATTAGGCACCCATTATATACACATCGACGCTGCTCAAGGCAAAACCAGTCAGGGAAGAGGCTATGGCACATAACAGACAAATCTAGATACTCTTAAATTCCTCCATTTTTTTGCCTTTGAGCTTTGCTTTGGATGGAAATATCTTTCACAGGTATTACATGTGAAATGTAATACCTCCTACAGATGTTTGTGGCTGCTGTAGGAGTCTCTTTAAAAGCATCAAGCCTCTCTGTTAATTGCTGCCATCCAGATCAAACCTTGCCACTATCACCTGTGAACATCCCACTAGACAATGTGTGTTCACTCTAAAATTTTAAGGGCTTGCAGAAAGCAAACGTGATGGCCTCAAACTCCACTCCCTTCACCAAGAGGTGACTTACTATGCCCAGCTGGAAGGATTCTTGCTGCTGTAGGAACACTCATCTGCCTCAGGAAGAAACGGCCCCTGCAAATTGTGTGAGCACTGGCGGGTACCCTTTTCATATAAGGCTGTACAATCATCCAGTGCCCAGTGCCCAGTGCCCCCAAGGTCTCAGCAAACAGCCAAGAAGAGGAACCTTGGTTGTGAAGTGACAGATAGATCTACAGACCCTCTCCCCAGAGACCCTAACCAGTTCCTCTTTTATGTGGTTTTATCTGGAAGGCTCTGTCACTCCAAATGATCAAAGCATGTGTCCTAATTGCCTCTGTACTCACTTTAGGTCTCAGGTGGCAGAGGAAGTCTGGGATTGGGTACTGCTGGGGTCAAATTGGTATCACAAATGGGCACTGAGATTAAAGGTGCCAACCAAGTAGCAGTAAGATCCAGGAAAGTAGCCCATCACTGCTGCTTATCCCCTGCTGAGACACCTCTCCAGTATCTTCCCAGACTGAGCTCTAGGGCCGATGTCCTCCAGCAAAGGGCAAGGGGGATGTGTCACCCTGGGAACCTGATGGCAAACTTTTAAATGTCTTTGTTTGCATATATGCACTGAGTGTTGCAGACAGACTTACAGACAACTTTACTTGCTTCCACATGGAATAGCACGCACAATTGAACATGTTACCGATGACTGAGAGTTGTCATTATGATTATCAGCTATGGTGAAAGCCGTAGGCAGGACCATGGAGACACCGGGATGGGAGGGACATTCCCTGGCATCAGCAAAGACCTTGCACATTTCCTCTTGCTTAAATGCAGAGTGCAGTGTGGGGTGCCCCATGACAACATTGCCCCTCTGCTAGATAAGTTACTGGAGCCAGGCCAATGTGGATTCTAAGTGACATTCTTGATGCTGTGAAAATATTTCCTGTTTCTCTTCATGTCCCTTGATTTGTGAGAAACACTAAAAATGACAGAGGGACTGGAGTATAGAGATAAACTTAGACTCTGGATCCAAACCCTCACTGGGCACCTTAACGGCTGCGTGATTTTGGATAAGTTGTTTGACTCCTCCAAGCCTCCATTTCCTCACCTGTGAACGGGGCATAACAACACCTGCCCTTGTTTGGGAGGCTGAGCACTGCATGAGAGGATGCACACAAAGTGTTTGTTCATGAGGATGGTGGTGACTCGGTGACTTTATCTCAAGGAATTGCTTCCCTGGTATTTCCCTCCCCCTCTCCCTGCCTCACACTAACTTTGTGGAATCTCCCTTACCGCTTGAAAACATGAGCACCGACGTTTAGTGTTGGCTTACTCCAAAGCCTACGAAGTCTTTCCCAAAATAACAATAATTAAAAATGATAGTTTTTCTGGCTTGATGCTAGACCTAAATTGTCTCTAAATTCCTCCTAAGGTTTGAGTTTGAACAGTGCTGCAGGCAGAAACAACACGAAAACTAAAACTTTCATACTGTGCCTACATAATTTATCTCGTTAAGTCTCTTTGTAAAACCGTGTAAAATTAATCTCGGTGCATAGGTTGAGGCACTGAGGAAGAAAACAGCTAAAATATTCTGAGTACCACTCTTGCTTCCCTGGGCCATAGCTTTGCCCGCCTCCAGTAAGCTCATGGTTCCAAATTATTTTTCACTGAAGAAACATAAAAAGATGATATAAACAGAATAGAACATCCTTGCATGGATATTTCATGTACTGTGCTTGGAATTTTCTAGGATGTTTACAATTCACAATAGCAAAATACCTTACTTTCAGGGGTTGGGAGCTGAGAGGAAACACAACACTAGCCAACCTACTATTTTTGGCTTAAAACCTGATTTAATGACACCTCTTCTGATGGACTTTGCAAAGTGTCCCCAAAGCAGATTGCTTTTCTCAAAAAGTCAGAAAGGTTTCATGCAGCCGTGGGCTTATCTACTGGTTTTCTCTACCTATGCCAAGTATCTTACATCACGTTTTAACTTTATGTTGGAAATCACTCTTCTAAAATCACCATAACTCAGTCAACTACAAGTACTCATGTAAATCTTTGACTTTTCCAGTGAACACTGAGTCAGAAAGATGAGCACTCTTAAATCCAAGCACCAGCAAAGTTTGAAACTTATAGGAAAAGATGTCTTCTAAGACAACACCTCTCAAATTTTAATGTGTATGAATCACCTGGGGAATCCCGTTAAAATGCAGATTGTGATTCAGTAGGCCTGGGGTGGGCAGGGCCTGAGATTCTGAATTTCTAACAAGCTTCCAGGTGTTTTGGATGCTGCTGGTCCAGGGACTGCACTTTGAGCAGCAAGATCCTAAGATACATTTAGGTCTGTTTCTGTGCTTGAGTTTATCACTGTACAAACCATAGTCTCCATGCACGTTGTATATAAACTTGTCACTCTGCTGCACTGAAAGATCTCGCCTCCTTCAAGCTGCTCAGCTGTTCTGGTTGAAAAAGCACCAGAGAAGCTCTCTGCAAATACAAGATGGTCCACGAGGGGCTGTAGGCTGGTAGATCCTCACGGGTCCTCCTACTCCATGCCCCCCGTACCCCACCCCCAGCCCTGCAGAGCCCTGCCTTTGTGGCACAGGGATGTTCTCAGAAAGTGTCAACCCAAATGACAAAGAGAGAGGCTCTCAAAAAAAAAAAAGATATTTATTTGGGAGTAGGGCATTGCAATGGGAATATGCGTGCCATAGCAAACTATGTGTGTATTTAGGGAGGTAAAAGAAGGTAAAAGTTTTTAAAAGAAAAAAGGAAGAAGATGACAGTATTGTTTTGACATAATCACCCTTGGCTACAGAGACCAATAGCAAGGGTGATGCCGGTCTGGGGTTGGACAGGCAGTTGCTGGGCAGATGTCCTTGAAGAAGTCATTTTTGTGTAAGGTTGCGATGACCTTTGTGCAAAGTTGTGGTTTTTGCAGTGTCTTGTGACAGTTTCTGTTATCAGGGATACAAGCATGAGAACTCTCTCCTCATAGCCTTCTCTGGCTCTATTTGTCAGAATTTTTTTTTTTTTTTAACATAAGTGACTCCATTTTGATTCTGAAAACTTTCACAGAAGTTAGCAGAACTAGGCAGGTGTTTTTCTTCCCTACTTTCCCATGGCCTCCTGCAACAATACATGCCTCCTTCCAGGCAAGTCTTCTGTCTCCAGGCTGAGTTCAGGTGTTGACTCTCCTCTGCTGTTTATTTATGTATTTTTTAAGTGTTCACTGCTTCTTTTCTGCCCAAGAGAATTTTATCTTTTATTTCCACACCCAAGCTCAGAAAGACTTAAGAAGCAAGACCCGTAGACAGGAGTAGCGCCACTGTGTTGAGATCTAAATCTACGATCTCCTGAAATGATCACACCCTTTGACCTATTAATCCCATGCCTAGGTATTTATTAAGAAAACAGGCAGAGACATGGGCAAAGATATCCATACAAGGGTGTTCACTGCAGAATTGTTTATAGTAGCAATTTAAAAAAAGAAACAAAACTGTCTACAATAAATTGGTGGTTGAGTAAATGAAGGTATATCAAAATGGCAAATAATATGTTGACATTAAAAACCATCGCTGATGCCCACAGAACAGGTGAAAATGCTCATGAAAGTTGTGTGAAAGAATATAACTAGAAATGGTGTATATATTAAAGTTTCAATGTTATAATAAAAAACATGTAGAAAACAGCTAGCAAGAAACACGCCCAATTGTTACTAATAGTTTTCTTTGGATGATGGGATTGCAGATAAGTTTTTAAGAATAACTTTTGTATTTCCTGTATTTTCTACAATGGGACTGGATTCTTTTATTTCAATCAGAAAAAAAGTCCTGCACATAAAAACAATTTCTTTATCTCAATTTACATATTAGATCCCACTTGCAGATAATTTTAACTATCTGAATATTAGGACAGCTCAGACCTCATATTAGAGTTTACACTGAATAGTTGTAATAAATGCTTCCTTAGCAGAAATGTTTACACATAATCACAGGTTTTTGGAGACTGAACTTGGGCATGATCTGTCCTCATCTCTCCCCTGAAATACAGTAATCTCTTCTGCCATGTTTCAACATTCTTTCTCTAGTGACAGATTCATTCAGGATGCAATTCCTCAACTGGCTAGCAAACTAGCTTGACTATTTTGGGCATAATTACAGATAATTAGGCAGCTTCTTAGAGTAATGTGACTTTCCACTCAACGCAAAAAAAGTAATTTGCACTTTCAGTGTGAGTCTCTTCTGTCTCTATATTCTGCAGTATCAACATTTTGCATTTCCCCTATTAGTTAATGCCTGACTAGGAGACTGAGGGTTGTGCCAGGGTGATGTCTTGGGAAGATATCTATGATGTGAGCACCAGGTAATTAGTACATCCTCCGCTGGAACTGACAGTAACAGTAGTCGCCAGACTGACTAATGCATTGACATTTCCTTGACCATGTGTCTTCAGCATTTCCTGATAAGCTAATGCCTTCAGACATGAGCAACTAGGCACCCTGACCTAAGTCCAATGCTTTAGGGGGCCCTACTCTGACCCATCTCAAACTGTGCCCTTCCCCATGGCACAGTCCTTGGGACCAAGGGAATGTGCCCAGCTGGTCCCATGAGCTTTCTTCTTGATCACATTCTCTGTACTTAGAACTCCAGAATTTCCTGTCCAAATGGCAAATAGAAAGGACACTCAGTCCTCCCTGGACAATGCCATATAATTTGTCTCAAAGTGGGAGGCGGTGGGGTTGTTAAATTATTTTATTAGTGTTGTCCTGGAATTAATCAATTTATCATCCATCCATCTAGTTCTTCCATCCATTTTGTCATACATCCAACCTGTTGATCTATCAACCCACTCACCAACCCACCCATCCATCCGTCCATTCATCCACCCATTCTTTTTCAACTAACATTAAGTAATTATGTGCCAGGAACCATAATTACTCAGTCACTGGAGGGAACAGTGATAAAGATGCTAGGACCCCTGGTTTGATGCCCTCATGGGCCAGTAGGTGAGACGGGTATGAAATTGATAATTATAGTGCAAAGTGATGAAAAATGGAAGAAAGGAAAGCAAGATGATTTGATTTCTCCAAGGGAGGACAGGGATCAGAAAGGGGTCCCCAGAAGACATGTCTCAAACAAAGAGCATGTTTTTCCAGGTAGAGATGAAAAAGATGAAAGTCCAGGCTGAGAATATACATGAGAAAAGATCAGGAAACATGAGGGTGCAAGGTGGGAATGGGGAAAGGTAGGAAAGGTAACATGGCGAAGCATCAGGTGTGTGCCCTGAAGTGAGGTGACCTGAATGAGGCTGGGAAAGCAGTAAGGAGGCAGGTTGTAATGGCCTAATGGCATAGCCTGTGGTCAAAACCCATTTGTTTAGTTTGACTGTTTCAAATCAGGGTTGTAACATGGTGGAATTTATATGTTAATAGAATTATGGGGGCAGGGAGCATACTTCGGAGACAGGCTTATTCATCAGGAAGACTTCTTGGGTTGGTTCCAGAGGGAGCTGATGGGGGCATGTTAGCGACGTGTTCCTGGGGTAGGATACACAGGACGTGGTAGGGAAGGGAGAGGGAGAGGTTGAAGGCAACTCAGAGATTTCTAAGTTGGGAGGCTATGTTTACCACCAGTGAAAAAGGAGACTCCTGGAAGTAAAACAGGCTAAGTCAGGCAGCATCCAACTCATAGCTGCTTCGTCTATTTATCAGATGTTTATTGGATGTCCACTGTGTGTCAGCCACAAAGGATGCAACAGTGAACAAAGCAGACATGTTCTCTGCCCTCGTGGAACTTTCTATCTTGTTTTCACAAGTAAAACATTGCTAGGCATTGATTAGAAGGATTGATATCTTCCCCCTTCCCCATGGGCCCACACCTGGAACCCCAGGAATCCCCCCACGCCAGTTTGCATACCTGGGCCAGCTCCTCCATTATGAGTAGAATTTGCCATCTGATTAACTGCTTGGCAATTGACCCCCCATCAATCAATTGCCTCTGTCATTAAGACACTGCTGCCAGCAATGTTCAATCAGCAAATGTCACTGATGGCTCCATGCCTACACGTTAGCATGTGGAAACCTATCACTTCTCACATGAAGATTAAGACATCAGAGCAGATGCTCAAAGGCTTTGCCAGGAGTGCTGGCAACTTCCATCAGTGACCCCTGGCTGTATCTCCTCTTCCTTAGGAGAGATGACGTTTCTAGTTCACCCTGGCTTTAAGCTCCTGCTGGACAGCTGACCAATGGAATCCATAGGCATTTTTGTTTGTCCCTTTCAAACACTTGGGGCTTCACCAATATTTGAGCACCAACGCACATGGCTACTTCGCAGAATGCATTTCCCAGGGAAGTCCTTCTCTTCATCTAAGGTTGTGAATCTTGAAGAGTCAGAACGAGTCGTGACCCCCTGCACTAGAAGGCAAGAGCACCTGCAACCCTGGGCAGCTGGTGCTAATTAGTATTTTCTGCTTGGTCAGCCAAATGTGACAAATCCTATCTTCTTTTTGTATGAACAATCTGGATTGTATCAGCAAGACTAGCAGGGAAGACTGACACACATACAGTAAAAACCAACGTCATATTCTTCCCCTCTGGGGCTGCTTTCTTTCCCTTAGTGCCACCAGCAACAGTTACAAATGCCTTGAGTACAGTAACAAGCTTTCCTGTCGCCCCTGCTCCCACCTCTCCACTAAAGGATTACAGTGAATGCCACTTTCTTTAGCTGACAAGTTTTGCTTTGCTCTTTTCTTATTGGAAATTCAATGCAATGCGGTAGTGTTTTCACTAACTTGATTTCTCACGTTGTGCAGAATTTTTGTTTTAGTGTGGACAGAGATAACGTGAGAAGTGGAGCTGCAGTCCCAGTGCTGTGGGAGGGGTGTGCTCCATGCTAGAATATTATCACAGGCCAGACTGGGGACCCCAGAAGGGAGACACCGCAGGGCACAAGCTGGTGGAGCATATGGCGGTCTGCCAGTGGGCTGCCCGGGGGCTCACATTATGCTGCCACGTTCCCCTCCATGCAGGCTGCTCAGCTTGCACACAACTTAATCCGTTCAAAATGCTGACACGATACTTGCTTCTGAAATTTCTTTCCTTTCTAGTTGATATTTTATTTCCGAATAGGTGCTCTGCACAAAGGAAGGAAGAGAGGCGGGATGAAGCACAGAGAGAGAGAGAGAGACGACCTGAAGGGGGCGCTGTTTCCTGGCACCGACTCACAGGTGTTCCCCGGGCGCTCACAGGGGGACCCAAGGATGCCATCCAGGTGTGGCTGCGTCCTTCCCGCCAGGGCAGCGCTCCCAGGGCTGAGAGAGCGCAGCTAATGACGTGTGAACAGAGGTTAAGTGTGGCTTCACTGGGTCGCCTGGGTCTCTTCCTGCTCCTCTGAGCTTTCAGAGCACTGGATCTGCCAAGCACACAGCCAGACCGGGGAGGAAGTTAGGCAGCCGATGGGGATAAATCACACTTCTTCCTCGGTTTTCTTAAGGAGAAAATGACACACGAGGAGGCAAATAAAATACTCGAATGAAAATGCTATTGAAGTGTTTTGTTACTGTTGTCTATTTTTTTTACAGTGATGGTAGTAAAAACCTCCTAATGGAAGGCCGAAGTTCTCTCTTCAAGGGCAGACCGAAGGGGGGTGGGATATTAGAAGGGGGGGCGGGGGGGAGGTGAGAATCCAGGCTAGGGTGGCTGGAGACCACATTGACAGAAGAAAGAAGGCTGCCTTTCCTGGGGCTGGCAAGACCCAAGGGTCATCTCGGCTCTATATCACTGATCTTTCTACAGCTAAAGCCAGGTTTCTCAACCTTAGCACTATTGACATTTGGAAGCGGGTGAATGTTTGTGGTTGGGGGAGGGGGCTGTCCTGTGCACTGTAGGATATTCAGCAGCATCCCTGGTCTCTACCTGTTAGATCCACTAGCACCCCCTGCCCTCCCAATCTCCCAGCCACTTGTGATCACCAAAATTTTCCAGACATTTCCAGGTGCTCCTTAGGGGGTGCAACTGTTGCTGGTTTAGGACCACTGATCTAAATGAACCATCGCCAAGGCTGCTGGGTTTGCCTCCTAAATATCTCCCCACCCTGCATCCCCCACTGGGTTTAAGTGATCTTCCTCTCACACCTGGACATGTGCTCCAGCCACTCTTCCTGCTCCAATCCGTTCTCCAGACGATTCCAGAATCAACTCTGCTCATGTGGATTCCCCACTGAGATCCCTTGAGAGCTTTCCTATGCTCTGAGCTACCGGGGGAGACTCCCACCAGAGCTGGGCAGGGGCCCACCTCGTCTGCTCCTCTCACAGCACTCCCCTCCCGTGTCAGTCCCTTGTGCCCAGGAAAGCTCCCCCATGAGCCCTCCTACCACCCCTCCTCACTCCTTCACCCGTTTCAGCCTTTTGGGTCAAGGCTCAAAAGTCACTTCTCCAGGGTCCCAGGCTTCCCAGAGCCCCCAGAGTCCAGGCTCACAGCTGGGCTTTGGGAAAAGCCACCTTTGTCTTTCCCTCTTAGCTTCCACCATGCTCCCGAATTCCACGTTTATTTGTGCCCTCCTGGGATTAAAGTCTGCCTCCCCCACTGGACTCTGTGATTTGCAGGGACCATGTAGGTCATTGCACCACCGTTTCCCCGGCACCACGCACGATGCTTGGCGTGCAAACCTTCGTTGAAGGGATGGAATACGTGGGGATAGCCTGATGGGGTAAAACTCAAGCCGACGGTGGTCCTTGAACATGAAGCCACGGCTGTTCAGGACCAGAGGTGTCCCTCCCACTCCCTGTTTTTGCTGAGCTTTCATTCATTCATTCATTTCTTCATTTCACTAGTCTTTTCTGAGTACTTACTATGTGCCAGATATGGATTGGTGCTGTGCACATTTCAGATGAGACGGACATGGCTGAGGGGCTGTGCCTCTGTCTAGCGGCACAGACGGATCTCAACCCAGTAACAATGGCCTAATAGGCACTGTGAAAGGGCCTTGCTGATATGCGGACAGCCAGTGTGTTTTCTGAGGCCAGGAGAAGAGAAGCTAACACAACCTTCCCTCCACAACACTGTCTCCCTGGAAATCCAACACTTATCTAGAAGTCGTAGTTGGATTTCTTTGAGCAAAGATCAGAGACGTGGCATGAGACGTTAGTTGAACCCAGACCTCATCTATTTTTAGACATGGTACCAATACCAAGATGTTATCTGGCATTTATATTGCATTTCCCAAATGGATTTCCAAAGATTTGTTTCCAGAATGTTTTGAGCCCAGAGAAATAAAGAACAGTAGCTATTTTCTTCTTTCATTTAAAAAAAAAAATTAAGAAGCATGCCCAACAGATGAGTAACAGGTACAATTGGAATTAAAGCTTTAAGTTCTATTAAATCAAGTCACTTGAGTGATCATCTATAGCTGCTTGCTACCCACACATTCTGATGAGGTGCTGGGGATGCCAATATAAGAAAAACAAGAATGCTGACCTCAAGGACTGACAGCCTCTCAGAAGGGAAGAGCTGCTTAATCACCTAATCATCTGCAGAGGTACACCTGGCTCTATGCTTGGGGTGTGGATGCCTCCCTCTCATCATTCAGGGTTCAGCCCGACCCTCCCCTCAGAGCAGCCTTCTGTGATCACCTCATCAAATATCACCCTTTCTCCTGCCAATTACACTCTTTCTTGTTACTCCATAATATTTTCCTTAGGACATTTACCACTCTCTGAACTTACGTACTTAAATACTAGTTTATGTTTTGTTTTCTATTGCTTCCCCAGCTTGAATGTAAGCTCTACACTTTCTTGCTCACCTCCACAGCCAGTGCCCAGAACAGCACCTGGCATATAGTTAGCACTGAATAAATGAATAAATATGCTCAAAGAAAGGAAGCCATCAAATTTCCCTGGGGAAGTTGAAGAAAGCTACAGAAAGGAGGCTATATTTGAACTGGGTCTTGATGTAGGAGTTGGAGTTAGCCTGGCAGACAAAGGGTGGGCAGATAAGGAGGGACCACTTGGTATAAATATCAATAAACTTGGAGGTGGCAGGAAGAGGGATTATAGGCAGAGTCTAGAGGATGGCAGAAGAGATCTGGTAGGTGGCCTGGTGGATTACAATCCACCTACAGCCCTACCATCACTGTAACAAGACAGGCAAAGGTAAAACCTTGAGGCTGGGTGGGTTGTGAACAGGCAGGAAGGCCACCCCCAGGCAGTGGGCTTTTTCCTCTATGGATGTGGTGCACAAGGAGACTTCCTTAAGCACGAGAAAGATGGGGCTGGAGCTCTAATCCACAAATCCTCTGGTGGTCCAATAGAATGAAGCTGGTTATGGCAAAAATTAATGAACCTGTCCCTGAAGAGAGTAATATAATTTGTAAATACCTAATTTAGCACATCTACAAAGAGTATATTTTTTCTTCTTCATTGACATCAGAAATCTTTACAAACCCTTAACTCTCACTGTAAAGTCACTGAGCATGTGGAACTGTGCTTGGAAGGTTCCACGTCTTCCCACCCAAGAGTCATGTGGGATTTAACACTGAACAACTTCTAAGAAGGGCAAAGGAGCTGAAGAACTAATTAAGTCCCGATTGGGTAAAGAACATGGGCTTCTAATGGTGAGTTTGTGAGTTATTTTTAAGTACTCCCTGAAGGAGATGACAGAATAAAATCTTCATCATTAAATGAATTCCAGTAAATGGAGTCTTCTAGTTAGTTTAAGAAAAGTCTCATTAACTAAGAGAATTACATATTATATTTATAAATTTCTCTTTCTTAATACCTGTGAGTGTAATGGCTGGTATGGAGGAGAAAGACTAGCATTTGTTGAGCTCATACTATGGCCAGACATTGTTAAAGGTTCTCCAGCTAGAATGTAAGCTCTACACTTTTATATTTTTTAATCCTAGTTGAAAACTTTGAACTGTTACTAATCCTCATTTTGCAGATGAAGAAACAAGGACAGTGAGGGTTAAACCCATTGCCAAGACCATGCAACTACAGATGGTCCCCAACTTACAATGGTTTGACTTACACGATTTTTAGACTTTATGATGGTATGAAAGTGATGCACATTCAGTAGAAACCGTACTTTGAATTTTGAATTTTGGCCTTTTCCTAGGCTAGTGATATGTGGTATGATACTCTCTCACGATGCTGGGCCAAATCGCCTAACACAAAGCATATTTTATAATAAAGTATTGAATATCTCATGTAATTTATTGAATGCTGTACTGAAAGTGTTCTGAGTATGTTTAAGGTAGGCTAGGCTAAACTATGCTTTTGGTAGATTAGGTATATTAAACATATTTTCTACTTAAGATATTTTAACTCACTATGGGTTTATCAGGATATAACCTCACCATAAGTTGAGAAGCATCTGTAGTAAATAGCAGAGCAGGGATTTGAATCTGAGTTCAAACCCAGAATAAAACAGGGATTAAAATTACAGATTCAGGAGTCCTTCAGACGGGGTTCTATTTAGGACTTTAACACTCAACCCTCTATGACACTGGATAAACTACTCAGCCTCAAAGCTGGAGGTTCCTCATCTGCAATCATAATAGTTCTTACGTCAGAGACAGTGTGAGCAGAAGCATCATCTCACGTTAAACAAGAGGATGCATGCAAAGCACTTTGCATAGAGCCCCATGCCTACGAGCCACTGGACACAGTTCATTTTCCTCACTGCGATAGTGACTGGAAGGTCTGGTCTTAATCTAGGAGAGGTTCCACCTTTTTCTGCTCCAAACAGCTAAGATACTAAATGACGAAGCTGGGCGCCCCCTGGCATTCCTGCTGCTGGCCACATTAAATGTCATTGATGGGGTGGCTCAAAAATTGTGGTCTTGCCCACTGATGCAATTTCATGTTGCTTGTATCTTTGTTTAGGTCAGGGTTTCTCTACCTTGGCACTATTGACATTTGAGGCTGGAAATTCTTCATGGTGGTGAGAGCTGTCCTGGGTATTGTAAGATGTTCAGCAGCATCCCTGGCCTCTACCCACTAGATGCCAGTAGCACTTCCCCTGCTCCCACTGTGATAACCAAAATATATCCCTAAATATTGCCAAATATCCCCTGGGGGCACAATCACCCTCAGTTGAAAACCACTGACTTAGGTGAAAATTAACAATGAATTATGAAGCTAAAGACCAAGCTAGAGGTTGCTAGGATTTAAAGAAAGAGATCTCCCTTACTGGAATAATTCACAGCACTTGCTAAACAGAGACAAATTTTCACTGGGGAATGAAGGCAGGGTAAGCAACAAATTATCATAGCTGGTTAGCTCATCAGACTTCTGCTACTGAATGCACCATGTTTTGTAGATTGTTAATTTCCCATTAAAGGAGCCATGTCATTTAATAAGCATTCTGTCACTTGGCTCCATAAGGTAGAATAAAAGCATGAGGACCCAGTAAGGTTCTTTTTAAAATTTTTAATGAGGGGTGACAGCTATGTTCAGTCACTCAACATTTATTGAGTGTTTGCTATGAGAAATGTCATATACCAAGTCTCTGGCAGCATCAGGAAAAGATTGAAGACTTTTTATGGAGGCCAAATTGCTGCATGGAAGGAATATTAATGAATTCAACCTATAGTTATTTAAAACCTACTATGTACCAAGCCACAAGCTAGACTCTGGGTGGAATGTGCTGAAAGAAATAAATATTGTCCCTGTGCTCTTGTAGCTTACAGTAAAGCAGCTGTTTTCAAAGTGGGGTTCCTGGACTGGCAGCATCAATGTCATCTGCTGTTATGGGTTGAATTTTGTCCCCACAAAAAGCTTTGTTGAAGTCTTAACCCCCAGTACCTCAGAATGTGACCTTATTTGGAAATGGGGTTTTTATAGAGGTAAACAAGATAAGATAAAATGAAGATAAAATGAAGCTATTAAAATGGGCCCTAATCCAATATGACTGGTGGTTTTATAAAAAGGGGAAATTAGGACACAAAGAAGGACATCCACAGAAGGAAGATGATGTGAAGACACACAGGGAGAATACCGTGTAAAGACAACTGGAATGATGCACCTATAAGCCAAGGAACACCAGGCATTGCTGGCAAACAGCCAAAGCTGGAAGAGGCAAGGCAGGATTCTCTCCTAGAGTTGTCAGAGAGAGCACGGCCCTGCCAATAGCTTAATTTCAGACTCTGGCCTCCAGAACCGTGGGAGGAAACATTCCTGTTGTTTTAAGCCACCTTGTTTGTGGTATTTTGTTTTGGCAACTCCAGGAAACTAATGTGCCTGGACACTTGTTAGAAATATGAATTCCTGGTCCCTACTCCAGATCTACTGAATCAGGTATTATGGTCAGGGGAGGACTCAGCAATCTGTGTCTTAACAACCCCCACGCCCCTCCCGGGGACTCTGATGCATGCTAGAGTGTGAGAACTTCTGAGACAGAGCAGTGGTTTGCAACCCTGGCTGCACATTCGTTTCACCCGGGAACATTAAACAAAAACAGTATCTTAGGAATCAGAATTCTAGGAATTCTGATAGGATGATTCTAATGTGCAACCAAGGCTGAGAGCTACTGGTCTAAGTGATGTCTCTCAAATGTTAGTATGTGTAGCTTAGCTGGAAAAGCATCCCCTGGGAGTCTTGTTAAAAGGCAAATTCTGATTCAGTAGGGCTAGTGTGGGGCCAAAGACTCTGCATTTCTAGCAATCTCTGGGGTGATGCCATGCTAGTCCATGGCTTACACTTTAAGGAGCAAGGCTCAGATAATATTAATACTAACTAACACTAAAATTGATAGTACTAATAGCTAATATTTATTGACTGCCTTCCAAATGCCAGGCACTATCTAGGGAAGGGGGTAAAACAATGGATAAGAACGATGCAGTTTCTGATTCGCAGGGCTTGCGTTCTAAAGCTATGATGAAAGTCCTGTCTAGGGCTCTATGCTTTCCTGTGGGAGGAGACCTTACATTACCCGCAAAGAAACCTGATACACTGGAGTTTTATATTAGGCAGAGAACACTAACTGCTGCAATAGATAAACCACCATTTCTCAACAGCGTAACAAACATTCTTCCAGCGTGCTCAATGTCGTGGGCGAGTCTGGGACCCAGGCCCTTCCATCCTGGGCTCTGCCTTCCTCTGGGTCTTTGCAGTCCTCAGTTCATCGGCGGTTGGAGAAAGAGTGTGAGGAGACACAGGAGACACAGTCTAATGACTTCTACCAAATTCCACTGTCTCTGCCACGTGGCCCTGCCTAACTGCAAGCAACACTGGGAAATTCAGTCTAACTCTACGGCCAAGAGGGAAAGAAAACAGAGTTTGGTAAACACACTGTCTCCACCACAAGTCTTAAAAGGAATGACTGAGGTTGGTCAGGTAAAGGGATTGGGGAGGATGAGAAGCACCAAGAATGTGCCATGAAGGTTTGGCAAAGGATAATAAGCTGCTCAAATTTCCATCGCTTCTCTGGTTATCATTTTCCCTAGAGCAATAATTATGATAATTCACCTAGATCTTTAATGCCTCATTAGTACGACGTGTTAAAACATTTCCAAGGAAGAGTGTTGGGCACCTTCCTAATACTCAATAAGCACCTGGGTTAGATGTATCTGGATTTATTCTCATCATCCTCGGCCACCGCTGGACACTAACATAGGCAGGAGGCTGGAGCCAACAGCTGGGCTTAGTGTCTGAGGCAAGAGTGGCTCATGACCTGGGGACAGAGCAGGAGTGAATATAAACCTTCACCCAGGAGAAGTCAAGATGATGCCAAGACAACTTCTGCATCTCTTTACAGTAGGCTCTGTCGTTGCCTTTACCAAATTGGTGTCATGATTTGACAATAATATAAATTTTTTAAATTGGTCTTGTCCAGGACAAACCACCTAAATTATCAGAGAGATTCAGAGCTGAGAGAATTGTATCCAAATACAAAGAATAAGTCCATAGAGAGATGAATCACGTAATGGGATGTCAGGGAATTGCATGGAGGATGCCCAAATTATGCAAAAATCTTCTCTTTGATATTCCTAATAGATGATGCCAAGTTTATGACTGCCAGAGTCCTCCTTTAAATATTGAGGTAAAATCTTTATTTTTCTGGAAACATCCCTGCTCTGGGGCCGGGGGAAGAACAATTTTAATCTATTGGCATGACCTTGAGCCAGCTACTTCATCTCTCTATGCTGCAGTTGCATCAGCTATAAAGTGGGAATAATTATAGTTCTTCCTTCATGGAGTTCTTGTGAGGACTAAATGAGTGACCAACACATAGAAAATGCTCTGAAAATTGCAGCTAGGATTATCATTATTACTGTTAATGACACTCTAAAAAGTGGCTGTCATGCTTGCCTCTGCCTTCTCCTATTAGATTTCTCCTCTTATAATTCTTCAGCTTTTCCTCCTCTGAAAGTTCCCAGCCTTTCACTTTCATCTGGACTGGCATTTCTGAAATTGTGTTCTAAGGATACTAGATCCTCAAGATGTTAGTAGGAGTTCCTTGAAAAACAAAGTTTTGGAGACACTTTGTATACCAGATGACTCCCTTGAAGATTTACAATGTGTCTTGGTATAATAAAAATTCTGAAAAGTCCTCAAAATAGACAGCTGTTTTATGGGTTCAAGTGTGTGCCCTGGTAGTTGAAATGTAAGTTGTCATGATATTAGTGATGGGCAATTAGTCATCCTCTAATATAATATTTTACAAAATTTTATATACTCTTCAACAAGGAGTTCCACTTCTGGGTATCCAAGCTGGATAAATACTTGCACATGGATCATTTCAGTTTAATATGCCTTTAAAGAGAGATTATACATTATCACTGGACAAGCACCCCTTCCAACTTTGTCTCATCTGCTCATGTGATAACTGTGCTTCCCTTCTGTGTCTACATCCGAATCACTGATAAAAATGATGACAGGAGAACACTAAGTTGACACCAACCTACACTTTTCCTCTGTGGCCTTACACACTTCTGCAACTCACCCAACCAACAAGGACATCCTACTATCTGAGGATTGCATTCCTTCTTTAAAATATTCTCTCAAGTTTCACTCTATATTTTGAGTATAAATTTGGGCTCAATCACCTGAGTGAAATCTCATGAAAGTCCTTTCAATTCAGACTACATTTTTTTTTTCTCCACAAGATCAACTAATTGTTGGTCTGTCTTAACTGGTCATTTCAATCTCAAGATTCTGATTGATCATCTGTGGAGGTGAGTGACTGTAACTGCTTCTGGTGACACTGATGACTAATGCCTAGGAAACCGTGCAAACCAAAATAAATCTGAAAAGAAATAACCTAAAGATGCCCAGAAACAAATGCTTCTGTGCACAATCCAAGCAACAAGAGTCAGAGCTTCCCAAGTTGCCTCCTAATCTTTATAAATGATTTTCTCCTGAGCCACTTGGCACGTTTCCATTATGGCCTTCTGAATATGTATAGACGCAGCAGGTAATTTAAGATTGCTGCAAGTGTCTGACAAAAACATAGTGCGTATTCAACTTGTTTAGGAAACATCTTAATGACGAGCAAAGCAATTTATAGAGGACATATTTTTATAGCACAGTAACATCAACATTTATTATTTGGGCCATAACTGGGAAAGAAAACAGACTTCCCCCATTTAGACAACAAAATTAAATTCCTAGGAAGGCAATAGAGAAACAGGCACAATCTTGAATATCGTTATGGTATAAAATAATATTCTTTTAGAAATATGGTACAAAACATGGGAAGAATGGTGTAATGGCCTGATCAGATATTCCAAAGATATAATTCCAGAGTACAATCCCTTCCAAGGGGCTAAAATTTGATATTATAAAATTCAAGGCAATCTATCTACTATAGACTTATTTTTCCCCACAGAATGATACTATATTAGGTAATAACTATATGTAGCTATTCTTTGCAACAAATTTTTTTTCTATAGAATTAATAATGTCCAAGAAGCTTCTACCCTAGAATACTAAAGGTTCTGAGAAATCCTGCAGTAATGAAACCTTATTTAAGTTAGCCCGGGTGTGGGCAAATGATTACTTTTCCTTCTCTCTCTCTCTCCTTTATATTCTAATTCCCAAGAATTAAACAATCATATATCTACTGAATTCAGTTTCTAACACATTATATATTCAGGTTTCACTGATAAGGAAAAATACAAGTATATTATTCAAGCCAAATGAAGTACATTTCACCTTTTAAGTTGCAGCCTAAAATTCTACACGGGGATTGCTATGGAAAGAAACATAGCACGACAAATTGTCTTGTACAGACCGGCCAATTTATTGTCTCGGTTGACTTGAGAAAGTCATGTGAAATTGCTCTTTAGTTTTATCTACTTGCTCAACAAACACTTATTCTGTACCTGCTTTATAGATAGAGCATACTGCTGGGCCTTTTGAGATATATCAGATGAAATGCCTACCCCAAATCTATGGTTTCTATGTATTTCAATTTGATTTCAATTAAGTCATCACTTCTGCAAGTCATTCTTGTTACTCGAATCCCCACAGCTGCCGTTCAAAAATGTCTGTACACCCTTAAAATTCTGCCTTTGCTCTCAATACCCTCTTTCTCAGCAAATGAGCCGGCTTGTGTGTTACTGAGCAGATCAAGGACCTGTGGCATGTGTTACCTCCACTCCCCACCTCCCCACCTCCAATTTGGATTGCACCAGTCAAGAAGTGCTGGCGTCATCCTGGCCACCTGGCCCTCTGTCACCCTTCCTATTCAGGCCATCACTAGTGCTGTTGATTTCTCTTCTAAACAGCCCTCCAGGTGGCACCTTCTCTGCATCTCTGCCGTCAGGTCAGCACATGTCATTATTATCTCTTGCCTGCGACAGTGCCGTAGTCCCCTAAGTGCCATTTTTCTCACCTCCTCTCCATCTCTCCTGAACATTCAAACCAGAACGATCTTTCCAACATGCATCTCTGGATGTGTCTGCATATCACTTAATATACTTCAAAGCTTTCCTATTTCCATCAGGATAAAGACAAAACCCATCAACATGGCTCATGTAGTCCCACAAAGCCCAGCACCTGCTGACCTTCCAGCTTCATCTGCACTCGGGCTGTTGTGCCCCTCAGGGCTCCATCCCATGGACCTTAGTTTGGTTTTTTATACTGGCTGTGCTCACACTGGCCACAGGACCTTTGCTCACATTCTTCTTTCTTCCTATGTGTTCTTTCTACCCCTTCTTGCTTAGTTAACACCACCTCATCCTTTTGATTCACACCAAGCAGCGCTTCCCCAAGAGGTCTTCCAGGATTTCCTTAGTCAGGTCAACTCACCCTACCATAGGCTCTCTGGGAACCATTGTCACCTCCCTCTTAGCTCATATTACCTGGGTTTGTATGCTTATCTGACTAATGCTGGTCTTCCCAACTAGACTGTAAGCTCCATGAAGACAATACCTGTTTAGTTTTTGCTCATTTTTTGCATAGCAGCTAGCATAGTTTTGGCCCATAGTATATACACAATAGATATTTACAGAATGAATTTCTTAATGCTTCATAATGCCAAATGCCATATGCCACCATGGCTATTCCTGGGTGTTTATTCAAATGTTTTCCTGGGTGAATTCCTTTCACTAACTTCTCTAGAGAGAAGTGAGCCAAAGCCAGGGTGGTTGTTTCTGTGTGTGTTTGTGTCTTTTAGCTGTTCTAAACACTTCTTCTGTGCCAAGCACTGTCCTTAACTCATTCACTCATTTAATCCTCATGGCAATTAAGAGATGGACACTATCATGTGTCCATTTCATAGTTGGGAAAACTGAGGCCTAGATGTTAATTAACTTGTCCGGAATTACACAGTTGGCTCAGCATCATCTTCCCAGCACCATGCATAAAACCCACGACCTGCCAAGAGCTTAATACATATTTGTGGGAAGAATGAATAAATAAATGGACAAAGTGGCAAAGCTGGTCTCTCATAAGTCACAGATCCCCAAAGACTTATCTGAATCTGTCCATTTCTTTTAGTCCTCACTGTCACACACTAATCTATACCTTGGCTACCTCTCACCAAACTACCACGACAGCCTCCCAACTTCTCCCTGCATCCACACCTCTTCCCCTGTACTTTGCCCATCTACTCTGTGGCCACAGCACCTTCTAAAATGCCAATCAGACCATCACTCCTTTTCCTGAAACTCTTTCGCGGCTTCTTTTGGTCCTTTGGATACTGACCCAAGTCCTCAATTTGGCTGATAAGAATCTTGTGTCTCTTTCCAGCCTTGCTTGTCTTTTGTTGCTGCACATACCAGGCTTCTTCCTGCCTCAGGATCTTTGTGCATGCTGTGCCCGCTGCTGGAGCACTCTTCACCCTCTGATCTACCAGTTAACTCTTAATGGACCTTCAGGCTACATTGTACGTGGTAGACTGAATAATGACCCCAGCAATTTCCAGGTCCTAATAATCCCTGGGACCTGTGAATGTTACCTTATATAGCAATAGGGACTCTGCAGATGTGATTAAATTAAGGGCCTTCACCATATCTGCATTCCATCTGGGCTGTTGTATTTTTCATATTGTCCTACAATATTATGCTATACATTGATATTTGTGCTTCAGTGAATTTGTGTGAAGAGAAAACACTGATCATTATCAATGAAATCATGGATTTGGTGACCTGGTTGTACGTATATGCACATTTGCTAATTCACATTTAAATAAGTAGGACTACTTGAGAATGCATGTTCATTGCAGCGCTATTCACGATAGCCAAAAGGTAGAAACAGTTCGAATGTCCACCCGTGGAAGAATGGATGAACAAAATGCGGTCTACCCACAGTGTGGGATATTATCCAGCCATAAAAAGGAACGAAGTGCTGATGCATGGACGACATGTATCAGTAAGACATGACGATGTATCTCGCATACATGGTAAGTGACGGAAGCCAGTTACAAAAGATGCCATTCTATGATTCCATTTATGGGGAACACCCAGAATAGGCAAATCCATAGAGATAGAAAGCGGATAAATGGTTCCAGGGCAGGGGGTAGGGGAACGGGGAGCAGCTGCTTAGTGGGAAGGGGCTTTCTCTGGGGTGGTGAAAACAGAGATAGAGGTGGTGCTCACACAACATCGTCAGTGCACTAAATGTCACTGAATTGTTTACTTTGAAACGGTTAATTTTTATGTCATGTGAATTTTACCATGACACAAAATGTAACAATAAGTGCAACTTCTTTTTTCAAAAAAAATCCCCAAAACTAATAATGTAAATAACACTTAAATCCTCACAACTTCCACAGCCAAGGAAGCGGTGTGCTACACCATCCCACTGCCTCCTCATTTTGAGGCCTTTTCCTTGGATGCCCGTAAGTCCTGAGTGCTGAGAAATCTGCCAGTTCTTCCTATTGATACCTGACTTCCCGTCTGTTGGCTTCAGGCAGGGACCTGTCACCTGGGCAGGAGAGGTGGAGGGTGTGGGACCCCCCCCATCCAATCTTGTCTTTGGGGGATACCCTGCAAACAAGGTTTGCCTCTGGGCATCTCAGTGTTTATCTGCAGCTCAGCAGTGAGGTTGGGAGTCACACTGAATCAAGCTCTCCTGAACACGTTTAAATGCAATAAACACAAACATAAAGCAGAACATCACATCAAGGGGAGTTTTCTACGTTTGCCCTTCTCTGGCATGACACGCACTGCTGTCATCTGCTGGTCTTCTCACATGAGAGTGAGTCGAGATAGAGTTGAGCATCCTGCTCTCTTCTTCCTAAATAAGAGCTGACGTCGAGGTAGACACTAATGGAAGCAGGCAGAATAGAACAATAATTGGAACCCTCTTAGCAATGCCTGATGCTCTGCATACCGACAACCGCAGTTAGCTTCTCCGACAGAGAGCTTTGTCACCACAGGTTTGTGTTAGAAACAGCTGTTGGCTAAAGGACTGGGAACTAACAAGCCACACTGCTCAGATGCACGGAGGCCGTTAGCTCTCCCCTGTGGCACTGCTGAATCCCATCTGCTGGGGTGTTGGCACAATGCATAACTTGTAACACACACCGGCAGGACTCACATGGCTTAATGGGACAGAACCTCTCCTGCCAAGGGAGAGAGGGAGAGGACCACAGCTATTCAGGAAGGTGGTCAACAAGTATTTGTGAAGCACCTAGTGGTGCCAGGCATTGTGCAAGGTGCTGCTGAGATAGCAGTGGATTATACTGCTGTGGTGAATGTGGAGCTGATAGTCTATTTGGAGAGACAAATAGACATCCGTTCATTCAGCAAATATTTACAGAGGAGCTACTTTGTGCCAGCACTAAGCTAGACACTCTGGACACAGCGGCAAACAGCATGGATGTGGCCTCTAAAAAGCTCACTGTCTCTCTGGGAAGACAAATATTCATTTACCCAATGACATTTTATTAAGGGCCTATCATGTTCCAAGCACTGGTTCTAGGTTCTGGGCATTAAACTAATAATCACAGTGTAGTGAATGCCCTGAAAATGAGTTTCAACGTGAAGTGTGCACACTTAATGGGGAGCCTCTTCTAACCTTAGGGTAGAGGTGGTGACGGAAGAAGTCTCCTTTGTAGAGTGACTTCTATTCATACATTGTATGAGTTTCCTGTGGCTGCTGTAACAAATCACCACAAACTTGTTGGCTTAAGGCAACATAAATTTATTCTCTTATAGTTCTAGAGGCCAGAAGTCCAAAATCCATTTCACTGGGTTAAAATTATGGTGGTAGCACGGCCGTACTCCCTCCAGAGGCCTACAGGAGAATCTGTACTTTGCCTTTTCCGGCATCTGAAGGTTGAACTCATTTTTTGGCTTGTGGCCACATTATATCACCTTCTTCCTCTTCAGTAGTCAACGTCACTCTGCCTCTAAGGACATCTGTGATTACATTTAGGGCCAACTCAGATAATCCAGGATACTCTCCCTATCTCAAGATCCTTAACTTAAAAACATCTGCAAAGTCTCTTTTGCTGTGTAAGGTAACATACAGATTCCAGGGATCAGGACACAGGTGTCTTTGGGAGCCATTTTTCAGCCTACCACAAAAGCTGTGCTCTATTATACTGTGCTGCCTTCAGGCCATGCCAGGCCTGGCCAGCAGAAACTAAGGCTGAGTAGACTTAAGGGACTGGCAGAGACCAGGGGTCTAGTTATGTGTGAATAGACAAAATCAAGATGACAGACATCATTTCAGAGTCAAGCCATGTGTATTTATTTAGTATTGGTGCTACCCAGGAAGAGCAGGTGCTACAATGGGGATAGCAACTGTGATATTCGATTGTTTATTTGATGCCAGATACTATGCCAAGGACTTTACTTGAGGAATATTATTTAATGCTTGCAGCTGCCCCAGGAGAATTCACTACCAGCATTCCACTTTATAGGAGAGGAAACGGAGGTATGGAAAGGTCAAAGAATGTAGCCAATGTCACAAAGCTAAAAAATGAAGGAACTGGTATTTTAACCCAGTTGTTGTGAATCCATAGCTCTGCCTCTGAACCACCTTGCACAAAGCACCTCCCCGATGGGTTACTCTCTGCCAAGGGGCCATTTCCTGGCAGGGATCATTGCAACCTGGAGGTGGCAGGTGGTGATCTGGGATGGCCGGGAAAACTCTGGCTTGGGAGTCTGAAGACCCATAGGCTAGTCCAGCTTTGTTAGGAACAATTGAGCGATGTGGGAAAGTCACTGCCCCCCTCTAGACCTCAATTTCCAGCTGTGAAATAAGGAAGGTAAGTACATGAATACTGCTCTCTGCTCTCACGTTCTGCAGCCCTCTGTTTGTAGTGAGGGTGACGGGCAGATGAAATACAACTGCCGTGATGTTGGTTGCAGAGTGGTTGGCGTGAGAGGCTGGGTGCTGGGTGGCAGAAGGAGTAGACTGACAAAGACCATCAATCCTAATAATTGCTGTCACCAACTTCACGCAGGCCGAACCAGGGTCCTCAAGGACAGAGTCACAATGCTGCCAGGAAACAAAGCTCAATTTTGGCCTCTCTATCCTGAGGTCCTGATTCAGCAACTATGGAGCGACTTCAGACACTCAGCTGGAAATGCCATTCAAATGTGTAAGAAGGTGTCTAATATGAGAATCATAAAACTCAGTACAAGGTCAGCTCAATGGTGACTTCATAAAACTCAAGCCATGGAGACCTATGGAGACCGACTTTACAGTCCACTCAATTTTCTGATATTTCTCAATTGAGAGCTTCACTATCTTAAACTTTAATTGAAAGCATTTAACCTATTACAAATTATAATGAATAGCAACGAGCTGAACACCCCCAAAATGCTCATTTCAAATATAGGAACCTCTTCAAGCGCCAGCAGGAATAAGTACGCAGAGCCCTGGGTTGGGGGGAAGACAGATGATAATCTTCACGCTCCTCATGGCCAGCTTGGCGTCTGTATCAACCACCCCCTGCTTGCAACTCTCAGGAAGCCACTACACTCTTTCTCAACCCCCTTTAACAAGATCTTTTGCTTTCCTACTTAGCTAGGACTCTATTTTCTAATTTCTCTTTATAAGTGATTTTAATAATGTCATTGTATTACAAATACAATACTAAAGTAACAGAAACCTAAGAAAAGTAATGTCTAGAGTTCGACGATCACCTGACCAAATGTTTAATTTGTTGATATTCCTTTTAATCTTTTTTCAATATCCATATTCTTTTTTTCTTACATGTGGTCATTTAATAGAAAAAGTTTTCAATTGTAACATTCTATTACGGGTAATTTTCCTTTTTGCTTGTTTTTAAATCTCTTTTTCCATTTATACCAAGAAAACAGTAGTACATGTCCTCTGTGCCACTTACTGTCCTCACAGGATCCTATAAAAACATACACAGGGAATTTTTATGATTTTTTCCCCACAAAAAAAGGGCACGTACATTTCTTTACTTAAGCCATGTACATTGCCCTGGGATAGTAAATCACAGATATTTTCAGTTATTTTTACAATCCATGTAATATTTCATAGAACAGATATAGTACAGTGTAGTATGGATGGACATTTAACCTTTTCCTTTATTTTTTGCACCTACAAAAGACAACGCTTCACCAAACAACCTTATTCACATATATACTCAAGTATTAAGCTTTTATTTTTTAGGCCCGCTTTTGCAAAAGTAGGATTGCTGGCTAAAAGGCAATGCCTCTTAATAAGTTTAACGCATATCATAAGATTAGCTTGTCAGTGGCAGAGCTAGGATCCCACCAATCCATGTACATTGAACCCCAGAGTCTGAACTCCCAGCCACAAACACTACGTACATCTCTTACTTCAGAGATGTCTAACAAGGAGGTTAAACTTCTCAAAGCAACACGCTTGCCTAGACCTGCAATGTTCAAAAAAAGCAGAGGGACTCACGGGGAGGGGTTTGGGTGGGGTTACCTCCACCTTCTCTTCTAACCTGAGGTTCATTCATCCCCTAAAACGAACCCACTGTATTTTGGTCAGGTTGGCCAAGCAATTTAAATATAGCTACCCCATTAATAACTGGGCATGACCACTCTCGGGACATTTCTCAAGGTGACTCCCGCTAGCTGGACAGGTACACAGCCATGATCCCTCAACCATAATGGATAATGACAAAAAAAAAATGAGGCAAAAGTAGCATTGAATGGTCTCTGTCATGAGTACAACCGATGCTGAACCAGAAATGGATTATTTAGAAACAAGAACAAAAACAATAGTGTATCCAGCACAATGTCTCTTTTTTAAATGCTCAGTGTTTTAATATTGTTTATTGCAATTATATTTCAGCACTGGTTGGAGCATCTAGAGATAGATGATCTTATATTCACAGCATTAAATCCTTTCTGAAACAATATTTATATATTGTAGTATGGGAATATAAGTGTTATCACAAGTGCTCTTAGAAGGGCCCATTAGGGGCTATTATTTTTTCAGCAGCCGAGAATGAGTCTCATAGGAGCGGATGTTTCACTATACACCCCACAGAAGGGTAACCAGCCCGTTCAGACAGCCCAGCGGCAACAGAGGGAGACATTTCCCCAACGAGAAGACATTAATGGAAAAATCGTTTCACGTTTGCATTTTTAATTTTGCAGTTTAAAATCTCTCTAAATACACTTTCCCCTTTAAAATGTGATTAACCAAAATTTCCCCATCTTTATTATGGCAAATAGCCAGTTATAGTATTCCTTTTGGAATAGCAGAAGGAACATTATTTAGATTTAAGGGAGAAGGCATGCATGAAACTGTTATTAAAACGGAATATGTTTAGTTATACAGCTATTAAGAGGATTATTAAGGAGTTTGTGCGAGTTTTGGATATGTAGATGGAGCTAAGTAGGTGTGCAGTGAGTGGGGGAGCACACTTGTGGCTCACCGTGGGCTTTGCTGGAACCCGAAGCATCTAGCCCTGGCTTTCCCAATAAACTACCTGTGTGCCATTGAGAAAGTCACTAAACTTGTTCGAGGAAGATCTGTAAGATTTCTTCTGGTTCTAACATTGTTTGAAGTTTAGTTGGTACTTAAATAATAAATTAATATTAAAGTAGTAGTGAGAAAATATAGACTTGCTTCCATTTTATAGTCTGATACTGATACCAGTGATGCCAAAGGTATTGAATTTGGTGAATGCTCTTATCACCCTAATGCTAACAATAACAGTAACAGGAACTGGCATTAGGGAGTTGCTTATTGGTACCAAGCCCTGGATGCGATGGTGTCTCAGTATTTGCTTCCGGGTCCTCTCAGTTATCTGTGAGTCAGGTGTATCTGGTATCACTATCTTACAAATGAGGAAGCAGACTCAGGTTGCCCTGGGTCATCTCTATGATGCTACGGGTAGATGCAGTTTAAAAAAATAATCCCTGACCATTCTCCATTTTTCTCCTCCTGTGCTGCAGTTAAGGCATAAGAAAATTCTTTTTGTTTCTGATTCGCATTCTGCCTGTCTGCCTGCTTGCAGACAATTATTGGGCCTGCCAGGAGTCTCACTGCTCCAAAACTGGGACAAAGGGCTAAGGTAAAGAAGAAACTCATACAGGCTGGGGAAGAAAGGAGTCAGCACTTAAACCTCTTCTTGGCTTTTACCCAAATTACTGATGGTAAGTTCTGATGCTGCCAGGTAACAACTCAGTGGCCTTGGTTTAATTACCTATCCTCTCTGAATGGTACTTGTAAGGGAGGCATCAAATAACACCACCTCACAGGGATGCTGCAAGGATGAAAGGAGTCAACACTGTTACAACCATTAGATGCCTGACAAGTTGAGTTGCTACCATTTGCCTCCGGTCTGGGGTTGAAACACCAGGGGAGAGAGGTGATGGGGAGTCATGTGAGTTGTAGAGTGATAGTGACAGCCAACAATAACTGGGTGCTTATCATGTGTGGGGCTAAGTTCTAAGCACCTTACATATGTTAACTCTCATTCTCACAATACCCTGGAGAGGTCGGTAATATTATTATTCCCATTTTACAGATGAGGACATCACAGCACAGAGAATAACCCGTCTCACAGGTTAGCTGCAGGGCTGGGGGTTGAACCCAGCCGTCTGCCCCCAGAGCTTCACTGCCACTCCCACACGCCTGTCCCTCTGCACAGTGAGAGCTTCAAGTCCAAGCATCTAGACACCTAGAAGGAGCATGTCTCCTTCAGTTCACTCCTCCAATTCCTTCACTTCTGATGTCCAAGGATGTCCAAGTCATAGTTCTGAACGGCAGCAAATTTTATCATCTGGGCTATAAGACAAACCTATTTTTGCCCCAGATTGAGAGCTGGCACCCTGCTGAAAAGGAAGAAAAGAAAACCCAACAAAAACAACAACAAAAACCTCAAAACTTCTGACAATTCCGCCGCCATAGGAGGAAGCCTGGCTGACCTTCAAAGGTGACGGCTGCAGCACTTCCAGGTCTCCTGGGTTCTGCCTTGAATATCCTATTAGTCTCAAATTGCTACTGTAACAGAGTATTACAGCGTGGCGTCTTAAACCACAAGTGTATTATTTTATGGTTCTGTAGGTCAGAAGTGCAACACAGGACTCTGGGAGAAAATCCAGGTGTTGGCAGGGCTGCATTCCTTTCTGGAGACTCTGGGGAAACTCCATTTACTTGCCTTTTCCAGCTTCTAGAAGCTGCCCACATTCCTTGGCTTGTGGACGCTCCTCTGTCTTCAAAGCGTGCAGAGGTGGGTAAAGTCCTCTTCATGCTGTAGTCTCTCCCGCTCCCTTCCTCGGTCCTTATATTTTCTCTGACCCAACCAGGAAAAGTTCTTTGATTTTAAGGACTCATTTGATTAGTTGGATCCACCCAGATAGCCCAGGATAATCTCCCCATCGCAAGGACCCCTTAGTCACATCTGCACAGTCCCTCAGGTAGGGTAACATAGTCCCAGCTTCTGAGGACTAAGGGTGAGGACATCTTTGGGAAGGCCGTTATTCTGCCTACGGAGGATGTGAAGTCAGAACTGAGATTTGCAGTGACGAGGTTTAAGGAAGGAATTGTGCTTAAATCCACAAGGGCTCAGCCACAAGCAGGTACTGTTTGGGGGCCCCTCTCCCACCCATGTTACAGTTAAGTCGGTACAGCCTAGCATTTATAAGTGTAGGTTTAGGAATCCCAGAAACCTGTTTATAAATTCCAGCTTCACTGCTTTTTAGCTATGTGACCTCAGGTAAGTTACTGAACCTCTCTTTCCATCAGTTTCTATGGGGTTCCATCTTTACAATGGGTGTGGCACTAAAGCTTATTTTATGTTGTTGTTCAGAAGGTTAAATAAGATAATGTATTATATATGAAGCATATGCATTATGCTTAGAATAGAGATCTAGCATAGAGAAAGTACTCAATAAATGGCAGTTATCAGGAAACTGATAGGAGCTGTCTCAGACTTTAGATTCCTGGTCAATCCAAGCACTCCGTTTTACTAGCCACCATGACTAGTTTCAACAGTGGGCGTGAGACCCAGATAGACCTAACTGGAGTCTGTCCCCTGGGGTTGCAATAAGGACATTGGGAGAGAGAAGTTTTCATTCCAAGAAAATTGCCATCTGATTCCACTGTGCATGCATCAGACCAATAACTTCTCTTACAGATGAGAAAACCAAGGTCCCCAAACATTAAGTATTTTGTCCAGGTTGACACAGCAAGAACCTATGACCTTCCTATCTCATGCTCATGTAAGATTCACAGTCCACTAAACTCCACCATCTATGATTTCTTGTCCGAGCCTCATGGCTTTTCAATATTAGATGCTGGCCCCTATTTAAAGATGAAGAAACTTGACATTCTGAGTGCTATAGGCTCTGCCAAGGCCCCTCAACTAGTAAGGCGGTGTGTTAAGATGTGAGCCTCGTAACTCTTCAGTCCACTCACTATACTGGCTGGAAGTCATGTGTGAACTTTCTGCTTCTACCACTGTAAAGGACTCATAAAAATGTGGCTATACATCTTTAAATCCATTTCTGTATAAACACACTGGATAAGTATCCACTCCTTCACTGGGCCTGGCATGAATATATTACTCACATATATTATATGCTGATTTATTCTTCTAATAATGCATTATTCATTCTCTTAACTGCACATAATGCAAATCCACAGGCTTTTCTGTGAAAACAAATCTATTGGATGGTAAGGTCATGACAGATATGATGACTTTTCAACTCTTTGGGTCTCTGTTTCCCTAATTTACACAACTGAAATAATACCCACCTCCTGTGGGTAGACTGCAGGGTAAGTGATTAACAGCTATGATTTGAGGATCTTGGCTGGGGGGTACAAATTACACTCGTGCCTTTGGTGGTGCAGGAAGTTCTCCTTGGACTGAGGCAGAGAAGGTCATTCTTCCTTCTAAGGTCCTGACACAGGCTCTGGCTGTTCCATCTTCCCCAGAACAACGGAAGCTTCTAGGAGCTGATAACAAGGGGCCCAAGCGTTTGGAATGGAGTTTGCTGTTGCTTTCACATACTTCTCCTAGTGTTCAGTATGGGCCCCAGAATGATGCAGCAGGATGCGGAAAAGAGAAAGGTCTGGAATGTGCAACTGGATGTGCCCACTGGGTGGAATCTGAAGGCCAGGAGGAACCCAAGCCAGCTGCCAGGGACCCAGAAGACAGCCTGGGCATAGAAGGTGATTATCACCAAGGGTCCACCACAGAATAAGGGGGTGTTCCTGCAGTGGATCAAATACAGGAATAGGGAGTTGAGTACTTGGTGATATGTGGCAGGCAGCCCCAGTGTAGGTAGCACTGGCTAGCAGGGTGCAGCCCACCCCAGTGGATTCCAGGAAGGGACGTGAGTTTCCGTCAAAGGCAAATGGAAAGAGCAGGGCACAGGATGACTTGGTTCAGGGCACGGGATGACTCAGGAAAGAGCAGGGCACAGGATGACTTGGTTTAGGAAGTCTAAAGAGGATTTAGCTACTGGGTTCCAAGAGCAACAGTTCAGTTGTCAGGAGCAGGAAATGTTACTCAGCCGAGACAGCCAACCAGCCAAGCTTGCTTTCCTCCATCCAGATGCTCACTCATCTATTCACAAATATGAACCGAGCACCTACTGTGGACAGGCCAGGCATGGTGCTGGAGCTATAGGGAAAATACAACAGACACGATCTTGTGCTCATTATATGTGGGTGGGGAGGCTGACATCAAATCTCTATTACTAATTAGATATGGCAAGGACAGGTGCATGAGGAAGAAGCACTTGTGGCAGGGGACTAGGGAAGGGTGCGATAGGGAGGGTGGGGGTCAGGAAAGGCTTCAAGGAGGTGACAATTGAAGGGTGAATATAATTTAGCCAGCCAAGGATAGAAAGGGAGAAAGTTCTGGGCAGAGGGAACAGCACCTACTAAGGTCATGAGTCTAAAAGGGACTTGGTGTGGCTAGCTGGGATCACACTGAGAGCAGTCATGAAGTGGAGTTCTGGGGCTGAATTCTAAGGTGTTGGGAAGGAATTATTAAAGTCCTTGTGGTTGAGGGCAATTGAACCCACAGGTGGGGGGAGGGCCTCAGTAGCAACCCCTGGAAGAACGCACGGCCCTGAGGCTGGAATCCAGGCCAGCTTGACATTTGTCATCACCTGAATTTGGAGGTCAGACCCTGATGGGGCCAGTGGCTGTGAAATCAGTGCTGCCCACCTGCTGATGACGCACAACTCTACAGCTGTTTACAACCCAGTGTGCTCAGTTACTTTGCTGTGCTTTTTTATTTTCATTTATAGAACAGTATAAAACTAGACATTTATTGGCCACAGACCATTTTTGTGTTCCTGTAACTCAAAAATGGTTACATTTTTAAAAATGAAGTATTACCAGCTTCAAGCCTACAATATAGACCAGGTCTGAATTATTAAGATTAGAAACTCCATGGCTGCACATCGTACTGCAGAATTTTCTTCCCCAATATGCTTTACTACATATACTCGTCTTAATTTTTAACAGTCTGTTACACAAATTGACATAAGATAGACATATATAATCCATCAAGTACATAACATATGGCTTTAAAAAATGGCAGGATACGTTTTGACATGATCCATTATAATGGATCTGGAGCAGCCATTATGGCTTTTCCATAAAGATTCAATAAAAACATGGAGGCTGCGGCGGAGGAGGCGTTAAAGCACAAGCTCGAGCTGACTCCCCTGACAGGCAGCCCCCAGTGGGCACAGAGCTGGGCCTGCAATCTCTGCAACAAGGGAGAACTGGATTGCAGACCTTAGCTGGGAAGGAGGCGGCCTGGCAACAGAGAGCAGGGCTGAACGGCCTCTGCCATTCATCTCTGCGTCCATCACATGGGGTTCCCTGCTGTCAGAAATTCACTCGAAAAACAACAACGCTTTCCAAGTGCAGACTCTATGCTCTTTCTTTTAAACTTCAAAGGCCTCATGGAGTAGGACTATGAGCCTTGTATTACAGGTGAGGATACCGAAGATCCCAGAGGTTAGATTTCTTTCCCAGGGCCGCTCAGCTCAAGGTCAGTGGCAGACCAGCACTAACCTGGCCTGTCTAAATCTGAAGCCAGCACTGGTGCCACTAACCTAGCTTATGTCCCATGAAAAAAACCAACAGGTAGAAGAATTACCCATGTTCTTTTCAGCAGATGGCTGGTCTCTACATATACAATTTAGATTGATTTCTCTAACATCCAGCTCCATTAGCCAATGATCACATCGATATTTATAAGACTTTTACATCCCTTTACACCTCACAAGGGACTTGACGATACTGTCATCCAATTCTCATAGTACACCATGGGATATGCCGTCTTTAAGCTGTATTTTATTGTTGTTGTTGTTGATATGTTATTAAGGAACCTGCAGAGGGTCACCTGGCTATTACTACTAATATTAGCACAAGAATTCAGAGGTTTCTTCTTTTTTTTAGATTATTGGTTTTTCCAATTTTTATTCTAAACTTCGACGAGCAGAGGGTACCTTCTCTGCTGAAGGACCTCACAGTCATACAGGGTGGCCAATTACTTTACAATTTAAAACCATAAAGCCTTAAAGCTAGAAGAAGTCTAAGGGGATGAGAGAGAATTACTTAGAGCTACTACACGAAGCAATACATACAATGACTTAAATTTAACATGTGTTAGCCAAATGCTGGTTTTCCACTGACAATGGCCCAGTGGTGATATAGTGCTTCTTAAATACATTTACTGAAGTGAAAGAAAGTGTATTGCTCTAAAAAGCACATGAAATAAACATTAGAACAGGTGTTAGATATGACAAAAATTACAAAGGTGAAACTTAAAAAATTGAAGTTTGGGAGACAATGGTTGAAACCTAAGGAGAGGCACTTCCTGTGAAAGCTCCCCTCGGTGGGGCAACCCATTGCTCACATTTTGAGGGATTTTTTTTTTTTACCTCGATGAAGACTCTGAGCTGGGCGGGGCCGAGGCCAGAGACACATGGCAGGTCTCCTGTGTCTGTCCCCTGCTGGTGGCCCTCAGCACTCTCCAGACCCTGCCAGGTCAGCTGCAAAGCTGGCCAAGTCCTGTTCTGGCTCTAAAATTGATGATACCACGTTCCTGCAAGCATTCCATTAAACCCTTCCGGGACAATTTTACAGGCTGAGAAGCTGTAATCAAAACTGGCAATCGAGCAGCAAACATACACACTTCTGCAAAATTATATGCAAACAAGAACCTGGCTGTAACACTATCCATAGAGTGGATACATGCAATGATATCTAGATATAGATAATTTTTGCTTAAACATATTATTCATGATTTCCAAGACTAAACACAGCCCAAGCACCTCCCTCAGGGCAAATCCTGCAGACCACCTATGTACCTATCTGTGTACCCACCACCCAGCTTGAGATACAGGACATTCCCACACCTAGCAGGCTCTCCTCTGTCCTCTCCTAATTGCCATCCCTCCCAAGGTAGCAGTCACTATTCTAACCTGTACCCCCATAAATCCTTCTTGTCTGTTCTTGAACCTCACAAACACGGACTTATACAGAATGTACTCTTGTGTGGCTGGCTTCTTTTGCTCAACGTTGAGCCTGTGAGTATCACCCATGTTGCACGTAGCAGTAGTTTCTTCTTTTTATCACTGTTTACCTCAATTTATTGATTTGTCCTACCCTAATGGTCATATGTTGTTTCCAGTTTGGGGCTATTGTGAAAAACATTGCTGAAGATATTTGCACGTGTGTCTTCGGTGGATATAAGTATTCAGTTCTCTCGGGGGCATACCGAGGAGCTGAATTGCTGGGTCATAGGGCACATGGACATTTGGGTTTTAGACAGTATTGTCAAATACTTCCAAAGTGCTTCAACATTCACTCCTGCCAGCAATATGCAAGAGTCTCAGTTGTTTGACATCCTCGTCAGCACTTTATATTGTCAGTACTTTTAATTTTAGCTGTGGGGAACGTTTGTATATTGAAGCTACCCAGGGTAAGCCCCAAGGCCCAGGCCCTTTTCCTATTAGACCTTTATTTGCTACGGTTTGCTGTCTGTTCTCACCTGAATTCTTTTCATATATTTTTCAAACTCAACATAGCCAGCAAAGGACTTTGCATCTCCCCTTCTGACAATCTGCCTCTCTTCCCCCGTCCCCCACTCTAAGAAACCTACTCACAGCTAAGTTCCTCCTGCATGTTTTTCAGTTGCTCTCACCACCCCCCCACTCACACTTGGAGGAGTGTACCTTTGCGATGCTGCTTATATTGGGGTCTCCCTCTTCTCCCACCTCTACTGCCCTAGAACAGCCTGCCATATTTTTGCCTAGAATATTTCAGGTTTGATAAAAAATAGGTTTCTTTGAATAGCTATTTTTGGACAATTTAGAAATGGCTTTCCCTTATTTTCTAGGCAACTGCTCTGGCTCCTGATCAAAGAGTCTAAAAACTCGTAACTGGATTAGTCTAATGTTCAAGGTATTATAGTTAAAGTGGCTAATTTTTCCTCTCTGTTAGCTTGCTAGAATACCTTCAAATGAGGAATGTTAAAGTGTGATATGAAATTCATTTTCATATAAGTGTTGTTTTTTTTTTAAGTGTTAGCTCTTTCATAGCGTTGGCTATGTATCTGGACTATTACTGAGACCACTCACCTGTTCTTCTGGAGACTCCAAAATGGAGGCTGTTTCGTGTTCACATGTTGCGATTTGCCTTATAAAGGCTCTTGGTTATCACTGGGCTCCAGTGCTAGGCCTGGGAAACAGGCCTGACCGTGTTCTCTGAGGTCATCTTGTTTGCTGAGACAAGGTAACTCCTGACATTTCTCCTTCTACCCCTGCGTAGTGACTGCCTCTTAACATAACTAAGAGATCTTAAATTTCCAATGTGTCCCAGTCCCTTTAAAACTCCATTCTCCATCCCCCCAGATTCTAAGCTTCCAGGCTGTGGCTAGAGAGCAATGGTAAAGTTTAGTGGCTCTGAGAACTGGCTGCCTGGAATCAATGAATCCTAGTGCCAGTGTTACTAACCACGGGGTCTGGGGTTAGTTACTTCATCACTCTAGGGCTCAGTTTTCTCCTATGTAAAATGGGAATAATAATTGTGCCTACCTCAGAGGGTTGTTGTGAAAATTAAATGGGACAATCCACGTAAAAGCTGATGCATGGCATTTAGTGAGTGTGCTCTACGTGTTGTCTATTGTCATTTAAGAAAGCCTCCAAACTGTTCATTTCCTCCATTTGTCTCTTACTTTGCTCCTAATCATTTATTACAGACTCTTAGCAGTGCTTTCTCTCCTTTAGAGTTTTTGCCTTGTGGATCCATCTTCAAGCCTCTCAAGCAGTCTGCGTTGCTTCTGAGACTCTAACTGCCACGGAGAAAGTGACTTCCTGGGGACCAGCCACATGTTCCTCTCGTTTCTCACCCTCTGCTTGATTAGGTGGGACCGTAGGACGAGCGCTAGCCAATGGGAAGTTTCACTTCCAGGCTGAAGCATTTAAACGCCGACGTCCAATATCCCAGCTCTTTCTTCCCCTGCCACAGCTACAAAGGAGGCCACGTATTCCACATGGTACAAGCTGGCAGAGCCTCTGCCATCCTGGGTCTCGTAATGACTCTGTGGAGCAGAGCTCCCCAGCAGACCCAAGTGGGACTTGTAGCTTCATCAAGAAAGAAACTTTGTTATGTTGTGCCTACTCAAATTTGGGGGCTAACTTGTTACTGAAGCATAATCTAGTCTAGCCCTGATTAACACACTAACTTTGCTTTTAAATTGGCATTCTATTAATGAGCCTCTTTTAGACAGCCTGCATTCCTGAACTGCCCTTGAGGGACTCGCAAGCCAAACATAACCTGCCCCCCTCTCAGAGTCACCCTCCTGAGTGCCCTTTCATGCTAGAACTGGCTGTGTCCAGTGAAAGATCTGGCCACAACCAATGACCCTAAAGAGTCTCTCTGGGGTCAGCAAGAGATTCTAGGAACTCACTTTATTCTCCCCATTGCCAGAATTATTAGACTCTCATCCAGGAAAACATGATAGTCAATGTATCCAGACTTTTTCCACTTCTTTAAATATGCCTTTAAAATGTGACTTCCTTACATTCACGGGTCCTTCTGTTGGCTTCTTGTTGCTTCTACTCCCACCAATTCACCCCCTTTCCTGGCTAACAATCTTTAGGTCTCTAAGTAAATGCCACTTTCTCCAGGAAGCCTTTCTTGCTTGCCCCAACTAGGTGAGTATCCATCTGTTGTACACTCTGATGCTGCTCCAAACTTGCCCTGGTAACAGAGGATTTGCAATACCATCTTTAATGTCTTTTCTGCTAAGCTATAAGTTCCGTGATGACAGGGGCTGCAGCTGGCTTCCCTACTACTGTGCCCTTACTTTCAAACAGTGTGCCTGGAAGAGAGGAGGTACTTCAAAAATTATCTTCTGATCAATGCCTTTATAAGTAAGAGGGAGAACAACTCAGGCAGCTACCCTCCTCTACACGAGTAAGGGAGCTCTCACCTTCAGATCCCATATCTAGGAAGAGGAGATGCCTATCCTTTGAGGCAGTCCATCACTCGTGCTGTAAAGACTTGTTTCCCACAAATTGTTTTCTGCAAATTTAGTTCCATTTGAGACATGTGAAAGAAAATCAGATCCTTGGCTTCTTGATTCTGCCTTGTACGTCAGCTTACTGTACTGCCGGCACTATTTTTATGGGCTAGAAACCAGTGGAGTGTTCATAAAGAGAGATGATGTGAAAGCCTGGCTCAAGATCTCAAAATTATAGGGTGCTCCCAACTCTGATGAGAAGAGAGCCTGAGACCGGAGCAACACTTTTCATACCACCTCAGTGTTGAATTGCTTTGGCTTCTCACTCTTTGGCACCACAAAGAAAAATTTCAAACACTATAAAATACCTGGATGATATTCTCTACCCACCCCCACTGAGTCAACAAATGCTGTGAGCTAACCGAGGACACCCCTTTATGTTACACACTTTTATGACAAATATAAGAACCCACCACATGCTCTTGGACAGAGACTTGGAAAACCCAATCTTTGAATAAACCACCAGGAACAATTCTTCAATTAATTTTCTGGGCTGGAACAGAAAGGGAAACAACTCATCCAATAAAGAGAACATGGATAACAAGATAATATCATATTACATCCAAAAATTGGCTTATCATTTCTTTTCTTCTTTTGGCTTGTCTGTTTCATTATGTGTGTGTGTATATATACAATCTTTTAATATGACAGAGTACATGAATGCAATATCAGAAGCCAATTTATTAATTTACTTCTAAACAAAATGAATGCTTTGCTTGGTGGTTTTTTTTTTAATTTCTTCATGAACTCAACCAAATATTGTGGCTTCTAGAAGGATAACGTATTTTTTTCTCGCTTATAAAAAACCTGGTTCTCATATTTTGGTAACATCTCTGTTGTGACTTCTAGAAATTCTAAGTATTTGAGAGATTTTACATTTGCTTTTCAACATTGGCAACTTTGACAGTTGGGGCAATTTTTTAGTCAATCATCCCAGTGAGTCTAAACCAGTATCTTTTTCCAGCTTGTATCAAGGGAAATTACAGCACAGTATCAAGTCTTCTCCTGATTACAGAAGCCCCTTCAACTGTGTCATGGAAAAGACTGAACACATACAGACATGTGAAGTGAGAAGCATCCTGACTGTGTATTATTGCCTGTTAACTCTTCCTGAGTCCGTAAAAATGACAGTAACTACAAAGTCAGAGGACTGCAATGCTTAAAGAGGAAACGCTGCGCAAGTGAATTTTGTAGTGGTGGTTTCAAAGCTTCCAGAATCCTCATCAAAGAGGCTCAGCTTGGTTAGGAGAGACCTTAAAAGGAATTCAGTCCCACCACCCAGCTGAGGCATGAGTTCTCACATACGGAGTTCTTCTGCAGAAGAGAAAACAGAGCTCAGCCATGTGAAATGACTTACCCATAGCCCTACCCAGCTGGCTCGGAGTACGCTGGACATAGCAGCAGGTGACAAGGGCAGGTTCTAGATTCATACCACCCAGCTGCCTCTAATTCTAAGCCTCTGCAAGGTGGCTATGTGTGCCTGGGCAAGACAACCTCTCTGGGTCACCATTTTCCGTATCTCCGTATGGGGGCGTATCAGTGTCCCAGAGCTGCCGTGGCACAGTACCATAAATTGGGAAGATCAAAAGAACAGAAATTTATTCACTCCACAGTTCTGGAGGCCAGAAGTCCAAAATCAAGGAGCCAGCAGGACTGATTCCTTCTGGAAGTTCTGAGGGAGCATCTGTTCCATGCCTCTGGCTCCTGGCAATCCTTGGCATTCTCTGGCCAAGAGATTCACTCCAATCTCTGCCTCCAACTCCACTTGGTATCCTCCCCTGTGTCTTCTGTGTGTCTTTGTGTCTCCCCTCTTATAAGAATACCCTAATCCAGTATGACCTCATCTTAACTAATTACATCAAAAAAAACCACATTCTGAGGTTCTGGGTAAATGTCAATTTTGGGGGGACACTATTCAACCGGTATAGAAAGTGATAATGGCACTTGTTGCATAGAATGATTATGAGGATTAAGTGTATGTGAATAAACACCAAGAACAAAGGGCAGGGCCTGTCACATAGTGACAGTGCAATAAATAGCTGCATTAGCGGCTGGCACTGAGCCCGGGTTGTGTTCCCACACCGCATGCAAGGTACTTCCGCTCTACTGTCAACTCTTTCAGCTCCTGGTGACAAACTTTTAGCCTCCAGATGGTCCCTATTGGATAAATCAGGCAAATTTTGCCCAAAAACATTCTCTTACCTTTTCTGTCTTTTTCTGCCTTTCATTCCCCATAATTTTTTTTTGTTTTGTTTTTTGTTTTTATCAGCTATTTGATGACTGGAGAGGGGGTTGGCAAAAAAAAAAAAAAAAAAAAAAGGTGATTTGGAACCTGATTCACGGTGGTATTTGTCTTTGAATCTGACAAAGAAGTTTGTGCCTTTTAGAGAATTTTCCAGGCACACAATCATCATCGATTAGGGGTCTGCTAAAGGGGTTCTGATAATTTGGAGAAAATGGCATTTCTGGTCCTATGTGGCCAGCCTTCCCATCCAGTGTCACGTGGTCAGGCGCTGAGCCAGAGGTTGTGTGATTAGGATCACAGTCAGACCTGACCATTTATGTTTGCTCAGTTCTTTGGAGCTTGGGAAAAAAGTAAATCCAACTCAACTTACTTTGTTTCAAAATCCATTTCCTCATGGTACTAGCAGGTATTATAGGCTCAAAGGTAATTCTTGGATTGTTTTCCCAGCATAATCCTGGGGCTTAAAGTGAGTTTCAACCCAAGGAGACCTATGCTTTCCTCTCTGCCTTTATTTTTGCCCAATCTGTGAAATACCTTTCTGGATTTAGCTGATTGTTTAGGATCAGGGTTAAAAAGCTTGCTGGGCTCGATCAGAGGTTCTCCAATTTTAGTGCGATTGGCATCATCCAGAGGGTTTGTTGAAAACACAGATTGCGGGATGCCACCTGCCAAGGCTCTGACGCAGGCGGTCCGGGTGAGGCCTGAGAGTTTACTTTCCTAACAGGCTCCCGGGCGATACGGCTGCTTCTGGTCCAGACTTGGAGAACCGCTGGTCTATATCAACGTCCCTGTGAATGTTCACATGGAATTTATTTTTTCCCCAAGTACTTCCTCTTTTTTTTTTTTTTTTTTAGTAGTTTCCAGTGCTACTAGCTAACACTTACTGAGGGTAACCATGTGCTGGAACCACTCCCTAGGCAATAGTTCTATGAGGTGGTTGCTTTTATGGGTGCCCTTCAAGTGTGCAAGAGGCTCAAAAACCTAGCCAGGCCCCCAAGCTAGGAAGTGATGGACCCCAGACCCTGAATCCTCACCTACTGCTGGTGGCGGGCTCATTGCTTATTAAACATTAACGTTCCAATTGTTAGTGTTCTAAGTATCCTACTTCACCTCTTTCATTTTTGTTTTGGGATTTTATTCTTCATTAGGTCTTCCATGACAGTTGCAATTTTTCTTCTTCCTAGTACCTTACGTTAACTGCTGTGATGTGAATATTGTAATTTTTACTGTTCTGTAGCAAGATAAGCATAATGAATTTTTTCACATGGTTATATTTACTCCATTTTGTTCACTCTGAGATTATAACTTGCTTGAGTCTGTACGAGTGTGTATGTACCTGTGTGAGTGGGTGAACTGTCCTTTCTTTTATGAGAAGAAGGTAACAATGTTGGAAGTTCTTTTTTAAATGTTCTTACATGGCACAATAAAAACTTGGTAGTCTTCTCTAAGTTCCCAAAGTTTTTGAGGAGAATTTTATGTGAAATTCTAAACCCTGAAAACGCCCGACCTATATTACTGATTCTCTGAAAGATCTGTAGTATATGTAACTGTTCTCACTTAGTTGTCTGCATTTATCTTTTCTAAGACACACACACACGTGCGCACTTTTTTGAACTGACCATCTGCACAGGTGGGTGGTGGAAGAAAGCATGCAATTTGGGTTAGACAGTTTGGTTCTATCCAGAGCAGGTGGACAAGTACCCCGTGCACATGTTGGAAATGAACACTGGTGTTGAGGACGTCAGCTGCTAGCCCTGTGCCCTGGGTCTCCAGCCCATGGATGAATTCCAGGCAGGATTTCACAACCACTGCGGCGCTTCTCTTTTAACATTTCCTTACTCCAAGGATTATTGTTAGCTGGCAAGTTACCTCTAATTTCCTGATAGCATTTTGAGAAAGGAAATTTTTGCAAAAGAAAATTATTCTTTCATTGGCGTGTTGTGTATTTTTAATATTCCATTAGACTTAGCCCACTTACCTCTATAATTTCAGGGACCGCAGAAGGATTTTCATAGGCGAGGTAAGTCCAATTGTGGAATGGTGTGTTTATCAGTTTTCTCAAAATGTCATCTAAATTCATGTTTTACATTCTAAGATCTGTGCTGTGTTCTCTCTCCATCTCAAAGAGCAAAAAATTACACATATCCAACTATCACTTCTAATATGAATAAAAAATGTTCTTCACTTTATCTATTCAAAACCAATATCCCTGAAGAATTTAAATATCTCATTCTTTTCCCTCCATTTCTTCCAAAATAGCCCCAGGAGAAAGCCGCCAGACACTTCTCAGCCACTGGGCTGAGTCAAGAAATCAAACCCCATTTGTAAAACACAACAAAAACACTTTTCAAAAAGTCCACTTAAGTGGAGTTAATGACAGACACAAAGGAGAGGTGCGGGCTACAGCACACTCCCAATTCTGTGTCCCCCTACCAGCTCTGTGACCTTGAGCAAGTTATCTACTCTCTCCAATCCGATCCGAATGCGCCACCAACAGTCGCTGCTGCGGTATCAACCCAAGAGTCAGAGAGCTGATGCTGCGCCCGTGCTACTTAAGCAGGCACGGGGGATGTACACCGGACCTCTAATTTTCTACCCCCTCTCCTCACTGCTTCCCCTCCAGAATTCCAATAAGTAAGTTATTAAACCAGGGACACTAGAAGGAAATTGCTGATCTGATTTGACGACTCTACATTTATTAAATGTATTTAGTAAATTTACATTTAGTAAATTTTTGCTAAGCCAAAAATTATTTTTAAATTAAGTGATAATACTTTTGGTGGTCCATTTTTATCTAAAAACAAGGATGTCTGAGCATGTGCCATTAGACAAGATCAAGCAATTCGGGATGCTATGCCCACACGCAGGGCGGCACTAGATGTTAACAATGGTCCGGCTGTGCCGAGCGTCACAACTGCCTTTGGACATGTTTCCTTTGTTCTCTAATTCCCTGCCATGGAAGCAACCAATTATTACTATTCTACTGTCACGAATGGGATTAAGGCTGTGTACTAGTCAATGCTGCTTGCTTCTAAACCCCTTTAAGGAACTTAGTCTTTCCAGTCAAATATGCTTTGAAAATACCACTGGTTTCAAATATATTTGGCTTAAAGTTCCCCAGGTTGTAACATGTACTCCTAACTCATTCAACCTTCTTCTGAGTCCCAGTTAGGAACACAGTACTTCTTTGAAGGAGAAATACATTGCAAACTTTCTCAAGAAGCTCCAAGTTGACAGAGAGAGAGCGACTATCACAAAAGCATTATTTTTCCTTGTGATAACTCCATTAATAAGATTATAAACAATTTGTGTGAGAAAATGAAGAGGGAGGCTTAATTCACCCAGGGAAGACTGCCAGGATCCACAGAGGAGGAAATATTCAAACCAGGTTTGGAAGGGTAGCAGATAAATGAGCAGCAATTTTAGCTGAGGAAACAGCGTAGGTATATTAGTTATCTATTGATGCATAACAAGTTACCCCAAACTTAGTGCTTTAAAGCAACTATAAACATTTAGTGTTTGTGAGTTAGAGATATAGAAGCTGCTCAGCTGTGTGGTTCCGGCTCCATATCTCTCATGAATTAACAATCAAAATGTGGTGAGGCTATAGTTGTCTAAAAGCTTGATGAGGATAGAAGATCTACTTCCAAGTTGACTCACTCACATTGCTGGTGAATTGGTGCTTGTTGCTGGCAGGTGGTCTCAGTTCTTTGCCATCTGGATTTCTCCATAAGGCTACTTGAGCTTCCTTACAACATGGAGGTTGGCTTTGCCCGAAACAAGAAACAGCAAGAATAAACTAGGCTTGAAATTCATACAAGTCATTTCTGTTATGTCCTATTGGTTACACAGGTCATCCCTATTCAGTGTGGGAGGGGACTACATAAGAGCACAGATGCCATGCGTGCCATCATGGAGGCTGGCTACCATAATATGCAAAAGTACGAAGTGCATCGTCTTCAAGGGAAAGGGGAAATGCTGATGTCATTGGAATAGGGGTGAGTTCGGGAAACAGTGGCAGGATATAAAGGCAGAGAGTGGGGGTCAGGTTGTAGTTTAGATCAAGGAAGTTAGACAAAGGTAGCCACTGCACCTGCTGGTCCCTTCTCCCTCTCATCTGCTGGGATCCGAATTCAGGAGCCAGGAGCATTCATAGCAGAATGGGATTCCCCAGAAATGAGCCCTTTCCCCCATGAAATGGCCTCCCACAGAGATCAAGTGACTCCACATCTTTGAGAAGGTACAGAGGAGTTTTCTACACCCTTCACTCTGACCAGCCCTGCTCTAGACCCAGATTAAGAGGTTAAGGCCCCAGAAGACAGAGACCTCTTCCCTACCCTACTTTCTATTCCTTCATGGCCTGATGTCCTGTCTTATCTGGAACAATTTCAAATCCCGTTTGCTGTGAGTGGAACAGCAAACCATTATGACAGCTTCTTTGGGCTCACACTGACCTGGGTGTGAATTCCACTTCTACCCACTGATCGTATGAACTTAGAAAAGTCAAGGCACCCTCTGACTATCAACTTCCCCCTGGGTATGGCAGGAATAACAGCTCTGTGTCATGGGATGTTGAAGGAGTAAGATGCTAACGCATTGGCAATACCTGGCAACAGAGGCTGCCTTAGGTAATCACGTCCTGTCTGCTGCTCACAGCCTGCTCCTCTACCTCCCCGATCTCATTAGGCTGAAAGTTTACTATGAGGCTCCTCAACCTAACAAAAATTGCTCTCTTTTGGCAGAGTTTCCAAATATGTTCCCTTTGGTGCTTAGATGTTGGTCACTTCGTATAAATTAATCATTCGGCTGGCTGTGAGGGTCCTGGCTGAGGAATTTGCATGGAGCTCCACTGGCCTCTCAAGGTTGGGAGCAGAGCTCTCCTGAGTCACAGTGTTCTCTGGCAGCCACCAAGGTGGAGGTGAGCCGAATTGTCTTTCGTCACAGGCTAACACCTGCTAGGCATCACCATGGTTAGAACTGGGAAAAGAATTCTTGTTTCTTCTGGGTGCAGTGAGAGTGAAAAACTGGGATCTGGAAGCCAGATTTATAACAACTTAATGCAGAGACAGGGGCGCTTAAGTTCACGTCCAAGTCCAGAGTTTGAGGAGGAACAGAATCATGTTTCCTCTATGTGTCCTTTGTGCAAGAACGAGGGGCAAAGACACAGGCCGTGGGGTGACTGCAATCAGGCATCAGTGCTCCCAGATGCCCCCATTCTCTCCTTCCTCTCTCCCTTCTCATTTTTACAGAGAAGGGAGATTTTTAAAGCAGAAAATTTTGATGCTTTGAAGCAGACTTCTTTTTTTTTAATTACACTGACATGTCACCATGAGGCTTATTTGGCAGGACACTAATTGCTTGCTTAAAAATTCCCATTTTTAAAAACACCACTGTAAACAAATGTTATTTTAAAAAAATTCTTTGGAGCCACTACTCTTGTCACGCAGCAGAGACCAGGTAATCACATCATCTGCTCTAACACTGCTGCTGTCAGGTCCTGAGCCACTCTGTCTGGGCATCGTGTGGAGGATGAAGCTGTTATCTTTTGCTGGCCCCTGTGTCAGCACCTTAAGGGGGGTCTTATCTTTCCAGAGCCCCAAAATGCTAAGTACAGCCCCAAAATGCACAAACATCTGGTTCACTTTCTACTTCCACAGCAAAAGGAGTTTTCTTCACAGCCTCGACTGGACCCCACTGCCTGTCCAGCAGTTGGGACATTTGACAGGTTGGGTGTTTTCCAGTGGCATTAACCCTTCCTCTGTCTCTAAAAGGAAATTTGCTGTGTTCTGGGCTCAAGAAATCCCTCCAAAATACTTCGTGCACAACCAAACTTTAGAAGAGAAGAACTAAGGGTTAGGTTGGAACCTCCGTTTTTCCAGCCCCAGGTTTCTTTGTGGAGGGACTTGAGACTATGTGCACTCTGAGCTCTTCTCCAGTGCCCTGTGTCCAGCCAAGGGTCAGACAGCTAAGGATCCAGATCCAGCCGGGCCCACTCACCAAGTCATGCCTTTGGCACGGGGCTGCGTCCATTCAGAGGAGCAGGCATCTGTTCCTATTGTACAAAAGTGGCCAGTGGGGCTAGCGGCCACCTGCTCCTTCCTCCCATCCCCACTGCACCCTGGGGAAAGGGTTGGAAGTATCTGACTGGGGAGTGTGGCATCTCCTCAGCTGGGTCTTTCTCCCTCCCTTTCCTCCTCCTCCTCTCCCTCCCTGCCCCCTCCTGCTGGATGGAGGGTTCCTGGGGTGGGCTCCACCCAGGTGGGTGTGGCCTGTCATTGTCCCACCTCGCCCATGACTGGGCGAGGCCAATCTCTAATTCAGGTGTAAAGTATGAGCAGGTTTGTTTGGCCATAGACTCAAGACTTTCCTCCTCAATCAGCTTCATTGGTAATAAAGCCTACAGTTTGGTCTCCAGTTGTCCTGTATTTTTTAGGGGATTCTAACTTGGGAGGGGAAGAAAGGGTTCTATTCACCAATTCCTAGCACCCCAACCCTGCAGCATTTACCTGAATGGAACAAGGCCTCACTTTAGACTCTCTGCTTAACTGATGATGTGACCATTCTCAACAACATAGAATGTGCAGATCTCCACAGGACGCAAGGACCCACACTCCCTGTGTAGACTTTGTAAGGCTCGGTTTATGGGCCTGAAGCCAACAGGCTCCACTGTGCCCTTTGTGAGAGGAACGTTCCCACATCCTCTCACCAGCTCGTGCAGATTGGTTGGGCATGATGGCAGCACCCAACCTTCCAGAGGGGATCTGGGCTCTCAATCGATAGGCCTGAGAAAGATCTGTCGAGTGGATGCCACCTCTGGTTAGAGCACACCTGTGTCATCTCAAGCCTCGTCATTATGTTATTACTGTGACATCAGCTAGTATTGGTTGAGAGCGCTCTACTGCCAAAACCTGAGGCACTTTACGCATCTTATCTTTTAAGCCTCCAAACCCTGCAAAGCAGGTTGTGCCAGTTTTCTATTGCTGTGACAAGGTACCACGTGCTTAGCAACTCCTTACAAACTGGAGGTCAGAAGTCGAAAATGGGTCTCACTGGGCTAGAATCAAGGTGTGGACAGAGCAGCATTTCTTTGGGAGGCTCTAGGGAGAATTTATCTCCTTGCCGTTTCCAGCTTCTAGAGACTGTCTGCATCCCTTGGATCATGGGCCCTTCCTGCATCTTCAAAGCCAGCAGCACAGCATCTTCAAATCTCTCTCTAGCACAGCCATTCCCACCTCCCCCTTATTAGGTCCCTGTGATTACACTGGGCCCAAATGGATAATTCAGAATAATCTCTGAATCTCAATATCCTTGACTTAGTCACATCAGCAAAGTCCTATTTTCCCTGTAAGGTAACATAGTTATGAGTTCTGGGTAATAGGATGAGGACTTCCCTGGGGGGCCATTATTCTCTCTTCTACACAGGTCTTATGAGTTCCATTTTACAGTCAAAGAAACTGAGGCTCAGATAGGTCAGGCGACTTGCCCAAGGCCACATAGCTAATAGGACGGAGAGCTCAGATTCCTTCTCACAGCTCTAGAATTCCTATGCCCACGCTCCGAGCCACTGTACCACATGGGCTTTCTAACAGGAGAGCTGAGGGAAACTGAGTCAAGCTTCACAAATGTGTAAAAAGTCTCAGAGCAAATAACACAGGAATCCCTGAAATACGTTTTGTAAAATGTAAGATTGTCCTTTAGATATCCGTCAAGATTTTTTCATCAATATGGCCCATGCTTTTCTTTAGCAGCCCAAGAGAGTACATAGAGCAGAGGCTTTGGGGTCACATCCAGGCTTTGGGGTCACTTCCAGCCCCCTGGCTCTCCAGCATATGACTCAGGCAAGGCATATCAGCCCTTGGGCACCTGGTAACCCCTAGAGTGAACGGGCACGACAATTCTAGACTGACAGAGCTCCTGCGAGTGCTATGGGCCTGCCTCGATGCCTGGCTGCAATTGTTCACGCCGTGGCTGTCCAATGCGGAGCGTGACGTGCCCCCTCGCCCACGTCAGACATTCCAACACCAACAAGGAGAAGGATGGAGAAGCCTCTCAACTCTTGCCTATCTCAGAATGCCAGAGCCCAGGTAGACAGAAAACTAGAATTTAGGACCCTGGGAGTCTTTTCAGAAGAAAAATCAGTCCTCAAAAAAATTTAGAAGACACAAGAGAGAAAATATCTAAAGGAATGTAATTTTGGTTCCCACTTTTAAGGTCCACAAACAGAGATGCCATACACTGAATTTCAACAGTCATTTCTACCGCTGTTCTTTGCAAAGGTCAAAAAAATTTTATTTCCCATGGTTGTCTTAAAAACACAGAAACATACAACCACAGTATGTCTATTAAGCTGCCTGTTGGAACTTCTGAAAGAAAAGGTAAGTGGATGGTCAGTGTGTTCATGACGATCACGTTTAGCCGGGGAAAGCCACCGCCATGGCTGTGACACTTATAGAAACAACATGCTTATCGTTTCAAGTGGGGATGTTTTGGCAAGATTTACCTTAATACATTTTTCGAAACATTTTTTCCGGACATTTGGAATGCCTTGCCTGTGATCTTAGCAATACTGGCGGAGGCTGTGATGCCTGGTACGACTCCCACTGTTTTGGAAACAAATAACTGGATCATGTAGAAACCAGTCTCTGAACTCAAAGATGATGGCATTGCCACCCCTCCATCCATCATGGTGTTGTATCCCGACCTTGAATCCCCTCTCTCAGGACCACAGATACAACTGTTTTTAAAAATGATTAACAGAATTATATTTGTATCACAAAAATAACACATGGTCACTGCACCCAAACTAGAAAATGCAGATAACAGCAATAGCTGATGCTTACCTATTACTCTTCTAAGCATGCTTGTATTAATTCATTTAATCTTCACAACAGACTTTTTGAGAGAGGCATCGCTATGATTCCCATTGAACAGATGAAGAAACCAAGGCACTGTTCCAACCATAAGGGATTTGTTCTCTGTATCAGGGTGATGGAATTCTCTGGGAGCATCAACAATGATATATGATATGGGAGAAGACTATTTAATGACATGCAAATTGTAATTATAGCTACAGGTTGTTCAAGCTAATAATGTTCCTCCTGCCACAGAGCTGGTAAGAGATGAAGCTGAACTTCAAACTCAAGCAACCCGGATCAGAAGAATGTCATCTTAGACACTGTTCTGTAGGAAAATTGAAATTACCTGTAGCTCTAACATGACCACTCCTAAAATATCACACAAATTTGTTTACACTTTGGAGCACAATGATATATCTTTATCTATAGATATATAAACAAAAATGTATCATAGTTTATGTAATATTTTGCAAACCACCTGTTAACACATTGTGAACATCTTTCCATATCATTAAATATTCTTTTACCACGTCATTTTACATGATTTAATGGAATTCCAATGTGAGAATACAGCATAATTTATTAAACAAGTCCCCAGTGGTTGGACATTTAGTTTGGTTCTTTAAACCAAGATGCAACAAAAACCCATGTTTGCCAGATCTTTGCACACATATTTGATTATGTGGAATTTCTGGGTCAAAGAACATTAGGAAGACCTCTTTAAAGTCATTTGATTCTTATTGCCAAAATACTCAACAAATGAGTTGTATTGATTTGTGCTTCCGCCTTAGGGCAGGAGAGAGCCTCTTTTCCACAGCCTCTTCAAACCAAGCTATAGAAGCTGCCCGGGCTCAGTGACCTGGGAAAGACCACCTGGCCCATAGGATGGAGGGCACTGAAGCCCACAGCCTGATCAGAGCAAAAGTCACATCGAAACTTCACTGTTTTGCTTTTCTGTGTTGAAAAGAAGGCTCAACTCTGCTTATTCTGTGAATTTATCACCCAAATACATACCAGTAACATTGATTCATATCATAGGAGAAAAAAATGCATAAGCTTTGGAGATGGGCTGATATGGGTTTAAATCTCAGTGACACTGAGGCCTCCATCTGTGTAACTAGGGCTATTTTACTGACCTCATTAGATTGCTATCAAGATTAAATTCAACATAAAGTACTTATTCTAGTGACTGACATGGGGTGGCATGTGGTGACACGTGGTGGCAACGTCATTTCAGTTTATTATCATGGCCCCAGTCACAGGTTCGGGGATGACAGAAAGGATGTTGAGAAGCCTTCAGGGAAATGTCCTAAGCCTGGTCCAGGGTGTTTCTTTTTGTCTTCAGATGACTCTAGAAAAATCTTGGCTCTCCCTCAGCAACTCCTTTGGAGCCTACAGAGACAGAGGGTGAGCCCACGTCTCCTGGGTGTTCTCATCTTATCCCACCCTGGCATGAACAATTCCCCCTGGGCTCAAAACTCAGCTCAAGGGAGAGCCCCTCCTCCGGGAAGTCTTCGGTCCCCACCTCTGGTTATCCTTGCACCCTCTTCTTTGTGCTGTCAGGGCCCTGACATAACAAAAACACCCATTCCAAGATGGTTGGATACAATATTTAGTCCGTGTCTAGATGGCACTTTCTCTTTTCCTATTTTTAGCTTGAACTAATTTTTAAAATTATTGTAACCAAATTTTGAGTTTCGATTTCATTACCAAGTGTCTGACGTTATCTGTTTCTTAATCACGGAGGAAATGGACTCTACTGCCAAAAAAGTAGCATAGCCTACTTCCTGTCCCTACAATCACACTCCAAGGTGACAATGAATAAGTGTGACTGAATATTTTGAGCGTAGAGCGCAGATACCGGCACATGAAGACATGCAACAATCAATACGTGAAACTGCTGCTATTTAGCTGTTTTGACCAATGACCTAACTGACCACGATTGGCCAACTATGGCCCGTGGGCCAAATTCAGTCTGCTGTCTATGTTGTGATAGATCACGGGCTAAAAAAATGCTTTTTATATTTTTTAATGGTTACATTTTAAATGGTTATGTAAGTACCTACATAACATCCTCAATTTTGCCTGTTGGCCCATACAGCCTAAAAGATTTACTACCTGACCTTTAAAGAAAAAGTCTGCCAACCTCTAGTCTAACAGAGCTGATGCTATAACTTGAAGTCCCTTTCATTGTTGAATGTGACATCATAGTGCCACACATCCAATATGCCTTTGGATATTGCCTTTTAGACTATGCCTTTTAGAACCTCAATGTGTTTTATTGAAGTAATATGATCAAAAACCTTTTATCCGACAGAAAGGTATAGCAAAGGAGATGTACCTTAAAACAAAAATGAAAGAAATGTGGATCCCAGGCATTTTGAGATGTCATGATGTCTTGAAATGGTCTATTGCGAGTTTGCCTTAACCTAAGTGTTGTAGCTTTTGGTCACCTCCCCTAAACTGCTGCACAGTGGATACACAACACAGCTGTTGCAATAAACCAGGTCCTGGCTGCACACAGAGAACATTAAAGGTAAGTATGAAATAGCTACTTTCTGAAGCCTCTTGACCAACTTTTCTTTCCTTAAATGGTGGTCATTCTCAATATGGCAGGAACAAAGATTTTTCCTATTTTTCTCTGCCAGTTTGAAGCCAGAACTGAAGTAGAAATGCCAGAACTTAACTAGAAATTCTTTCTAAATTGGAGGATGCGTCTCTAACCACTAACAGGGATGGTGTTTAGAATAATGTTGAGATTGGCTTATATCAAAAAGTCCCAAAACAACAAATGTTGGCGCGGATACGGAGAGATAGGAACACTCATACTGGTGGGACTGAAAACTAGTACAACCTCTATGGAAAGTAATATGGAGATACTTCAAAGAACTAAAAGTAGAACTACCACTTGATCCAGCAATCCCACTACTGGGTATTTACCCAAAGAAAAAAAGACATTCTATAATAAAGACATCTGCTCTCGAATGTTTATAGCAGCACAACAATGGCAAAGATGTGGAAACAACCCAAGTGCCCATCAATACATGAGTGCATTAATAAAATGTGATATATGTATACCATGGAGTACTACTCAGCCATAAAAAACAATGGGGAACTAACACCTCTGGTATTATACTGGGTGGAGCTAGAGCCCATTCTTCAAAGCGAAGTATCACAAGAATGGAAAAACAAGCACCACTGGTACTCACCATCAGATTGTTACTAACTGATCAATACTTGTGTGAACACATGGAAATAATATTCATCAGGGGTCGGGCAGGTGGGAGGGGTGTGGAGGGGACGGGAAAACTCACACCTAATAGGTGTGGGGCACACTGTCCGTGGGATGTTGGTGATTGTAGCTCTGACTTGGGCAGTGCATAGGCAATATATGTAATCCAAGTGTTTGTACCCCCATAATATTCTGAAATAAAAAAAAAGAATAAAGTTAAAGTTCAATAACTAGAAATGTGCCGATGAAGCAAAACCTGCATTACTATACTAATCATAGTTCTTGGCTGATAAAAGGAAATAAACAGCTCCCTAAAAAAACTCTCCCTGAAAAATTCTTTAGCTTTTTAGGGTACTTCACATAAAATAAGATGGAGAAATTTAAAACAAAAAACAGAAGTACTCTAAATTCAGCATCACCCTACATTTTAGCACCACACTTACTCACCATCAAGTTGATACTAATTGATCAACTTATATGTGCACATATGGATATAACACACTAATAGATCAGCTTTTAAGTGCACATATGGAAGTAACATTCATCGGGTGTTGGGCAGGTGGGAGGGGGGAGGAAGGGATGGGTAAATTCACACCTAAGGGGTACAGGGCGCACTCTCTGGGAGATGGACACGCTTGAAGCTCTGACTTGGGCAGAGTAAACGCAATACATGTAACTTAAATGCCTGTACCCCTGTAACACTCTGAAATAAATGAATAAATTTAAAAAAAATAAAAAAGAGAAAGCTTAGAGAAGTAAACATCTGTTAAATCCCAAAAGATGAATCTCTCTTAATGACATAGTTAAGTGCCTTTGATTCAACATGTGCCAAGTAACTACTGATTGTCTAAGACTTTAAGAGGCACAAGAACAGAAGAAAGAAAATACCTGTAGGCTGTTGTTTACTAATCTATTTAACAAGCTGGAAATTTAGATTCAAGTGGTAACTCCTCATCTCTTTAGAAATCCCTGAGAACCCACTCATCTCAAGTCTGCCTCCAAAATGCCTGTACTTTGCCGTGGACCATCTCTCTTTTAGCTTAATGAGCTTTCTCTCCAAGTCACAGGTCTGCAAACGCTGTGTTTAACAGAGCTGTGCTTAATGTTTAAATAACGCTTGGTGGTTTCTCGTATATAGTAGGATATATCTATAATCCTTAGAATGACATTAGAGGCCCTTTGTAGCCTTGTTCCAACTCCCTGCCCTTTTCTGGCATCTCTTTATACCATACCCTCAATTACTGAGTCTTTAAGTAGCACACGAGTGTGCCACGCCTTTGCCCATGCTGTCGCTGCCCTCACGGCACCCTTCCTTCATGTTTCTACTCGCCCACCAAGGCTCAGCTCAAATAGCACATCTTTGTGCACATTTGCTGTTGACATATCTGCTTTACTTCCACACCAGGAAGCTCAGTCTTTGCATCCCTGATACCCAGCACTGTACCATGGATTCAGCAGACATTCGTAGGTGCTTAACACTTATTTGTCAACCTTCATCCCTGAATTTTTGGGCTGAGTTACCTCAGTATTTCCCTGAACTTAAAGGGCCTACCATATTCTCTGCTGTGTGGGCCCAGCATACATCTACTTTCTGGAGAAGAAAGAAATGCCTTCTTTGTTCTGCTTCTCAAATCTCATTGTCAGTCATGAAAATAACTAACATCAACTAATATATACAGATTGCTTATGGATAAGTTAAGCATCGTGCTAAGTACTTGACACATCTTATTTAATTTTCCCAATAAGCCTATGAGATAGGGACTGTGATTATCTTCATTGTGGCAAATGAATAAACTGAGGCTTAGAGAGGATAAGTGACTTGCCCAAAGTCTCAAAGCTGATAAAAAACAGAAGTAGGCTGTGCCCTTGGCCCATGCCTCCTAGGCCAGTTTTCAGCTAAACAGAGGCCCTGCTCAGCAACTAGACACAGTCCCAGCTTGAACAGACTGATGGGCCCACCTTGGAGAGATGTGGGAAGTGGTTAGGATCATCAGTGGAGTCCTTTGATGCATCAAGGTCTTCTAGAATTTATCAGAGTGGGGGAGTGAATGAGGTACTGAGACCAGACCCACCTTCCCTGTCTCTATCCCCACTGCCATCAGCAGGAGGCCTGCATACCCATAGCTAAATTTCAGTGCCCAGGGCTTAGAATCCTGCCTTACAAACGTCCTATTCTACCTGCTGACATAACAGAGCAAGTACAATTTGCATAGGGTGGTTCACTGTCTGTGTTTCATTTGCAAGGATAATGCATTATTTAAAAAATAATAAGGCAATTTATTTACATCTACTTCCCCCCCCCAATTTTTTCAACAGCAAGTGACACCAAAAATGGAGAAAATTATCCCAACAAAAATATTTATGAGTAAATAGCTCACATAAATGGTGAGGATTCTACTATCTAAATAATTCTGGTTCCACCCACCAAAACAAAGGAAGAGAATGTTCCTGATGGCATGAATGAGTTGTAATTACTGCCAATGTTTTAAACATGATGATAATGAGAAAAATATTAGCATTAGATCAGAGCGGCCTAAAAACATTTATTTTCCTAAAAGTATGACTACTACCTGTATCTTCCACTTAAGGCATTGGGGGAAATGCTATCCCTAATTGTTATTTTTTTTTTCAGGCAGCTTGACTTGATATCATCCTCTCCACAGATTTCTGTAGGATGTTTCTGGAGATGTAACCTACGTGACAATATTTTAACGTGGATCATTTTGACCAAACACATAGTTCTCTTTTGGCTTGCAGCTACACATCCACATTCATTGACTACTTTGCATAGGATGTTCCACCTAACATTCTTCAGTTTTCTTCTCTGACATATTCAAGGACTTCTGAATATCTCATAACAAATAAATGCATATAAATCTAAAAATAAGTCCTTATGTGACACCATGGAAAGAAATTCTCTCAGTTTTCACATTTGGCCTAAAAATTTGGGCATTATAAAGTTTCAGAAAATCCTTTACCAGCTGAAAAGAGAAAATAAATTACATTCACAGTCCTAATATCTTTTATTGTATGTACATTTTCATGGGCAGGATATCATTTTCCTTAGATTATCTGGAAGATAATACATGGTAAGGTAAAGGCAAATTCAAACAAGGATAGAAAAGTGCTCAGCTCAAACTCCTTAAAAAGACTAATGATACTTTCACAATGCAAATGTTAAGATTGCTTTTTAAGGGTCTATTTTTAAGACTGTTTCTATTAAAAAAAAAAAAAAAACACCCAAAAACAAAAACAAAAACCTGACCATTAGCTACTCTGAGTAGCTGCAAATCGTGGTTGTGTTCAGAAAAGTTGTCAGATTTCAGCTGATGAATTTCAGTCTAGCAGCCGTGATGATCAACTACATAAACCATTTCTCAAATGTGAGGAACCTTTATCTGATTTTATTTTGTAGTGCACTTAGTCATAGTTTAAAAACATAGAAAGAGATGCCAGGAGGAAGGGACTAAGTATGGCTATAGAAAAGAATAAAACAGTGCCCCCAGTGAACCCAATTTCATTTAGTAGGATATATAGCTCTTATTTTCTCTGAAATTTCCTCAGACATTTAAGCGAGAGACACAGATCCTCATGCCCATGCTAGTCACCAAGTAGACTAAGGCACTGTTTCTTAGAGCCAAGTGCAGTCCCTGCGCAAGGTAAGCATAAGTGATTATTGGATGATTACTAAGCTGTCAACTAAAATAAAATAACTTCCTCTGTTTATATATCCATGCTAGAAGGTGGATCCTGCAGTTCTTCTGAGATCACACAAACTTAAGGAACATAGATCATCCACCCACCCATCTGTTCACCCATCCAACAAATCTTTACTGAGTGCCTATTATTTCTCTGGCACTATGTTTGGCTATGAGAATGCAGAGACAGGATAAAGGTCCAAGGTTCCTTTCTTTGGAAGTGTATGTCCTGGCAGGATTTCAGAAAGAGTAAATGGATGAGCTTGTAATGGAAAATGTACCATGTTTCTAAGGGAAACTTGATGCCCACTAATTCTGAGCTTATGACATAGAAGGGCACATATGATATGGAAGGTCACTTCACCTGCTCCCACAACTCAGCTGTGAATCTTCCTCTCTTCCTCACATCCTTCCTGTCTTTCATCTCTCAACAAATATTTTTTGAGCATCTCTCATGTGCTCAGGACTGGAAATATGTCACAGAACAAGCCAGACATAACCCTTTCCTCCTGACGCTTGGAGCATGAAAAGGAGCAGATCAGATGAGGACACCTGCCTCAGCTGGCCCCAGGTGATTCATCTGGGTGGGAAAAAGAAAGGACAGCACCCAAAGTGGTAACACCGTAAAGCTCATTTCTCCACTGCAGTACTGGACTATCCTCATTCCAAGCTTTATTATAAAGTACATATGTGAAAGGCAGAAAAGGTGAATAGATAGGCAGGTTCAGAGAAAATGCCCAGCGCCCGCCACCTGCTCAGATGTCTTATATCATCTCTGTCTCTCCCTTGAGTAAACACCTCCTGCTGGGGTCCTCCTTGGGAGAGGGACTTATGAAAGGAAATGCAGTGCAGGGAAAATAAAGAGGAAGAACTGACACTGTATCAACTGAGCTCACGTCAGCCAGCAGGCTCTGGGAAGAGCCTCCGCTCCCAACAAGCCAGGAGACTGCTTTGTCCCCTCCTTCGGGGACATCTGCTTTGTCCCCTCCTTCGGGGGCAGCCAGAGCAAAGTGTTTGCACCACCTCTGCAGCCGCCACTCTCGAAGGAGTCCCTGATGTGTCTGTTCACACTCATCATCGTCAATGCTTGAGATACGTGAGTGAAGACAGGGTAACCAAACTTAAAATACATTCGAATTACATCAAAGTTTTTAGGGTCCCAACCAGAATATTTTCTTGAAAATGAACGGCGTGTAAGTCTGTATTCAATGTTCTGTCCAGCTGGCCCAGAAGGAGACTTTTAAAACCACACCTGGGACAGGATATCTTTCCAGAAGGTCTCCAGAAATAAAAAATGAAAAATAATTCCACAATCCTGCTGAAGAAACTCGTCATATCCACGTGAATCCTAGGAAAGGTGCTGAGTCTCAGTGACACGGAGACACCATTGGAAATGTGACGTGCCAGGTCTGCCCCTTTAAAGACAAGGAACTTGGAGCCACGTTTTACCTGCTCAGCCAGCATGCTGAAGGGGAGCTGACCGCCCCGCTGGTAAACAGGCAAGGCTTGCCTAACTTTCGGCACGTTTCTTTCCTTTGGATCGCACCAGTGCTGCCTGGCTCGGCCCTGGACTCTGGACTCTGGAAACCCTCACAGAAAAGTGATACTCTTCATTCATTTTCACTGATTTTCCAATTTCAGTTAAATTGCGTTCATCTTTTTCTTGGGGGGGGGGATGTTTATGTATTGTGGCTAGAAATGCTTAATTCAACTCATGTGATTATATACCTACTGCAACTTAACAAAAGCTCAAGTGAAGAGATCATGAGCTGGAAACACATTTGTCCCCAAATTAAACTTTAAAAACAGAATAATACACTAAGCTGAGATGGAGAAATCACTGTATTTCATCTTTCCCCTGTGAGAAGAACTTGCAAGAACCGCTGGGAGCATTCAGGGTCGCAGGCAAGCCGGTGTGCGCGCGTGCCCGAGCGTGTGCACGTGCATGCTGAGCGAGGAATACGGACAGCGTTGGAGAGTCACTACTTGCCTCCAAAGAAGAAGAAAATACATCAGTCATAAAAATAGGGAGGGTTAGAAAGAGAATGGGAGTGGACTCAATATTTTTTCTACTTCCCTATTTTTTAACTAGAAACAATTGTATTTTCCAAATTACAATCACAGTTTCAATAAAAATTTCTTTTTTCCCTTCCAACAATGTCCTATTTCTAGCTGCTTCCCACCCCTCAAGTATAAAATCTGAGGGTCATTTTCAACTCAGTCTTGCTTTTCTTCCTCTATGCTAACAAACACATAATCAGGATTTTTAGGAGTGCTCCAACTGTGCTAGGCAGCGGGATACAAACAGGGGTATGACCACAGTCTCTGTTCTCAAGAAATGTACAGTCTAGACTGACGTTGCCCAGCAGAACTTTCTGCGAAGGTGGAAATGTTCTGTGTCTGCACTGACCAACACAGTAGCCAGCAGCCCATGTGACTACTGAGTACTTGAAATGTGGCTCATGGGAATGAGAGACTGACTTTTCCATTTTAATTTCAAATAATGGCAATAAAAACTTAAATAACCACATGTGACTTGTGGTTAGTATATTGGACAATTCAGGTCTAGAATGACAGAAAGAGAATGCTCTTTAGAGACAAATGACAACTTAAAGTAACACATGGCAAATGCCATACGAGGGCTACAGGTAAGGGCGGTCAGAGATCGGAGGAAGAACAAGACGGTGGGAGGCTGAGGTGGGTGAGGACGGCTTCCTTCTTAGCGGGAGTTGATCTAACCCACAATCTCGTGAGAAGCTACCACGTATAAAAGCAGAGAAAGGAGAGGAAAAGACCCATTGATTTATTTCATCAAAAACACTGAGGGGCAAATGTGAAGAGCCCACAATACTTACCGTGGAGCAGACGGTGCTTGCAGAAGGTCAAGGGTGACTCCACGGTGCCATGCCTGTGGAGCAATGTCAGGAACAGGGAATTCCAGAATGGGAGCAGATTTGGGGTGGATGGGGGGGATGACAGATGGATGAGAATCCACAAGTTGATTTAGGAATGCTGTGTTTGGAGGGCCAAGATGGTTTCCTACTTCAGGTAGCTTATAGTGAGCTACAAGATGGATCTCAAACTCAGGAAACAGCAGGGCCAGAGGGGCACATTTAGGAGGAGACATAAACAGGGGAGTAGCACATGTCTCATCTAAATGGGACAGGTGACGCCCGGATCTATATGAATGTCCCATCTCATGGGACTGATTGTGCACGTGTGGAAACTGAGCCCAAAGTTGCCAGAATTTCTGATTTTCAGAAAACCTGGAAATAAGAATTTTTTTTTAGAAATTTGAAATCTAAATATTTTGATACAGCAACTAATTATAAAAGCTTTAAAACACCATAGGCAAAACCAAACAGCAGCGGTGTGGACTGACTGTGGTCCGTGGGTCACCTGTTTGTGACACATGACCTAGAAGATGGAGGAGATTTCAGAGAGAGCCTAAGGGACAAGAACAGAGACTGAGGAAGAGACAGGATAGAGGGGACACGGTGACGCCTACAGCAAACGGTTGGAGAAAGAAGAGAAGTAGGCAAAGCCGCTTGACCCTGAGACAAGGAGAGCCTCGGTGATCCTGGACAAAGCCCCCCTCCCTTCCCCGCTCCCCTGCCCTTCTGGCAGAAAGGTAGGGGCTGGAGCAGAGTCCAGAACCACAAGGGCCTAAAGAATATGGGGTTGGAGAGGAAACAGAGGCATTGGGTTGAACGAATGCAAACAGTTCCAAGTGACTTGGCCTTTCAGAGTGTGTGTTTTCTTGGGTCACATAAGACCCCATTTCCCTTTATAGATTTTCCCTGTCTAACCACATATAAACACTGCATTTCCACCTTTGTAATATAAAGCGCTGTTGACTGAAGCCCCACGTCTTCCCTGTGTGAAATCCACACTCTACTCTCATGAAAAAGAAAATGTATTCCTTTCAGCTCACCTCCCGGTCCAGCAGCGCAGGTGACACAACAGTGACAATGTCTCCTTTTTCAGGATCGATGTAGAACATGTTGGGAGACGGCTTGTCAGGCGTCTGCTGACGGATATTATACCGCAGGAGGGCATTATCGGTGGCTGGGTCATCCGCATCAATGGCTGTCATACGCATCACTGTGGTCCCTATGAGGGCAGGACAGAAGGCAGGAAATGGTTACCATGGGGGCAGCAATGGTCAGAGCCTCTTCCTCACCTGGGCAATAGCAATGGAGCAATGTGCCAATCACTTTCCAAATTAAAAAGTAAAAGTATTTCCTGAGCTTTGCTATGTTTTAGCTTTCCCTCCCCACTCCATCACATGAAAAGACCTGAAATAAAGAAAAAAAACCTTTGCTGTTCAGCAGATTGACCACTTAATTTTTCCTTCTGCTGATATACTGTTTATTTTCATGGGCTTTCATACCATTGTGGATGTGGCTCTGTGACAGTGGCCTTCATTTTAAAAGCTCTTATTGAATGCCTACTATGTGTGCCTGGGCTGGGTGTTGGGTAAGTAGAGGTGCAAAAAGACACATCCCTTGGTGTGCAGGAGTTCAGAGATCAGTAGGAGAGATGAGCCTATAAGGAGGGAAAAATAATAGAATGCGTCAGGCACATCAAGGGTGGGCATCATTAACACAGAGGAGTACAAGCTCACCTAGTCTGGGGTTCAGAGAAAAGTTTCTGATGTGGACACCCAGGGGCGAGTGGATGTAAACATAAAGGAGAAGGGACCTCCAAGGGAAAAGATAGTCCAGTTACAGGGAAACGGGAGCAGACACTATCTCAGCACCTACTACATAGCAGCCACGTTATTTTAGGCACTTCAGACATAAAGGCAAAGGTAACATGGTGGGTTTTTTCCCCCAGACAAGCAGGACCTAATTCTGTAACAAGCATCTGGACTATTTGATTATGTCAAGGATAGATAAGGGTGTCAGATAATGGGTCTTACATACAGCCAATACAAAGGGGAACTGGTATAGCCACTTTCAAGGACAATTGGGCAGCAAATAGTAAAAACAATGCATTCACCTTCTTGATATCTACTCTTGAGAAACACTTGCACATGTCAATGAGAGATTTGTGCAAGGAAGTTTACAGCAGGATTACCCACCACGGTGAAAGATTTGGAAACAACCTAGCTGTCCAACAACAGGGGAATTGCTAAAATGATAGTATCCCCACACTGTGAAATATTTTGCAGCAGTTTAAAAAAGGTTGTAGATCTAATGTGCTCTAACATGGAAAACTCTCTAAGATATATTATTAAGTAAAAAATGTCAGGTTGTGGAATGTTACTCATAGGATGATATCATTTTTGTGACCTTGCTTGTATACAGAAAATTCCACAATACTTCATATTTTACAGGTACAGTTTATGTTCATAAATGCATAGAACAAGGTCTCTAAAGGTGAACTTCACTCTGGAGATAGTGGTTAAATCTTGGGAAGGGGAGAAGGGATGGGGATTTGGGATGGTCATCAGGGAATATGTTGGCCTAATCTATAATGTTTTCGTTATTTTTACAAGGTGAATGTATTGCTTTCGCACTTAAAATTTAATTTAAAAAGAACATAATTATAAGTACCAATAAAAGCATGGTTTAGAGCAAAATCAGGCGAATTTGCCTGCTGGTCTTGACAGTTGACAATAGCAATTATATGGCTATCGTATTTGGCTTAGGGCAACCTGCCTAACCATAATTTTTTATCACAGTTTACTCTTCTATGAATATGGGGCCCTGTCTTCTGATTTTGAACTTTTCTGGACTCTCAAAGTGTGACTTAACTGACGAAAAACCAAAGCCCTAGACCTGTGTTTTCTAGCAGGAATATTCACATATAGAAAATGTTGAAGCCTAAAGGAAACATAGAATTCGTCTAATTCAGCTACCATCCCTGTGTTCCTTCCCTTACACGACAGTGCTTCCTCAGTCATCAAAGCCAGTCTATATTTTCTTACCTCTGGAATCAGATTATCAGCCATTAGGTGTGATTAATCAGGTAAGCAAGGGGGATCTGGCCACCCTAAAGGTTGGATCATTTGTTAAGTAGTCTCCGTTAACGATTTTACAAATGTTGCCATTCAGCCAGTTGCTTCAAAGTGTATTTTCTATCTACCCTGTTTCTTTGCCCTGTCAAATTGTTGCAGGGCAAGCTTCAGGGTCCAGGGCAAGAACAGAACATTCTTGGCCAGTGCAGCCCCCACCCCCACGCCTTTGGAAGAGAGCAGTGGACAATACGGCTCTGTTTTCCATTGAGCCAGACTATGGAATCTGGTTCTTAATCCAGTGGTCCAGGAAGCCACGCGCAGTCCATGGGAGTTGGTGTGAAACGTGACACCTGTTTGCCTTCCTGATCTAAGCAGACAGACCAGCTTGAGGATCCCAGTCAGAAATCAGAGGCAGATTTCAGGCCCTGATCTCACCCAGGGACATGCTATAGTGAGCTCCGTGTGGCCAAAGTCATAGAAGGAGACCTCAACCCCATCAATTCCACACCAAACAGTCGCAGGTTAGGTATACTTGACCCAGTGCCTTACATTTAGCTAGTGTCTAATGAATGCTTGATTGATTGGATCTGTGCCCTATTTAATCTGCCTTTAATTGAAGTCATAGAGAGTATAAAAATGAAGTCATCATGGCTTGCAACTGACACATGCATTAAAATGATTAGAGGAAGAAAAAAGATCTCTTAGGTTGATGAATCTTCAGTTTTCACTAGGAAATTTATTGAGAATATCTTTGTGTTTACAAATTTGATAACATGATATAACAAAAGGTTATCCTGGAAAATTCCCAAGGTTACATAGAAGATGCTTATTTTAATGAATTGTTATGGGGAACAATTCAACTCGGCCTTAAGCCCTGCCTTTGTCTTAACCTAGACATGAATATATAACTGAATTTACTTCTGAGTAAGTCCCACCTCTGTGGAGACTGCAGAGTGTCTAAGTCATGTAAATAGGTTTGCAGCACTGAAAAAAATGACTTGAGGGTGATATGTCTGGGTTCAAGTCTTTACTAACTGCGTGACCATGGGCACATTACTCAACTCTCCCTGAGCCTCAATTTCTTCATTTTCACCATGAGGATATTAACAATTTCCTCTTTGGTCATAGTGAGGATTTAATGGGATGACCTATTTAAAGAACTGGGTACAGTGCCTGGTACATTAGCATTCAGAGAAGGATGCCTTCTGTTGTCAAACCCTCCCCTGGGTTCTGAATCAATCATGGCTGTGCCCACAATGGCCTTAAACAAAGGAGCTTAGAGTTAAGTCATCCAAAGAGTCTGGAACCTGGTAGGGCAGGATGGGTCCAGGTGCCCTTCATCCTTGAGGTGCCCTGTTTCACCTACTCCCTTCTCCCTTCTACCTCGCCTATAGTCTTAGTGTGCAGATTGGGTTTCTACTATGGAGAGCATGACTTTACACCAACACACACACACACACACGCACACACACACATTCTGTAGTCTACACCACTTCTCCATGTTGTACTCTAGTCTTCCTCTAGGATCAAGGCTCTATCCTGAATCCCAATCTATCTGCTGAGCCCAATACCCTGTTTGCTCTTGCCAACCCTTTCCCTGGGGGCTGGATCATGTTTTTCTTACTTCTACATTCTGCAATGGCTGAATAAACCTGCTAATAGGGAGGGTTCTGCAATGGCTGCATAAACCTCCTAAACAAGCATTTTCTAAATCATATCCAAGGAATTCTGATTTCTTGGGCTCAGTAGAGAAACAGATTTGGGAAATATGCAACGAACACAGCCAAGCAGGTTTCTCCCCTCACCCCCTACCCCCAGGACTTTTCAGTGTCTTTATTAAGCAAACATATAGTGCCAATCTCTAAGAGAGGGTAGAACCCACAGCATTCTCCCAACTTTGCTGTTGATGGAACGTCTTCATTTAAAGAACACCTTTACATGATGGGCCACATGGTGCTAAACTTGAGCTCTTGGAGGGTACGGACTGTTCTGTTCATCTTTGTAAGCTCAGTATCTGACATGCAGTAGGTCTCCTATCAATGTTCCTTGAGTTGGATTGTTCTTGCTATTCACCACAGCTTTGCCTCAATCCTCGCTGACCAGAGCTGTCAGTACCTTGTCTACAGAGAAGAGTGAGCAACTGGCCAACTTGCCTTGAGATTTTTCACAACCATGCCTGCTTCACTACAACCTCTGGGCTTTTTGTTCAATGCCCGTTGGAGGCCCTCGTTGGGACTGAATTCCGTGGTCATACACCAACTCCAGGCCCAGGGCTGATGTGCAGCAGGAAGACACACAAGTGCAGCTGTTCCAACTGCCCATGGGCAGTGCCGATGCCTTACCCCTTACAGACTCTAAGAACGACGGATTCATTTCCACCGGCCCAGGGGGCTTCCCATCTGTGCTTGCCTCATGCTTACCAATGGTAGAGAAAGGATAATTATATGATAGACAAGCATTGGGTCCTCCACATAGTACATTTCTGTCTTTTCCCCCACCACAGTATTCTCCTGAGTGTCAAAATAAATGATAATCACCCTGTCACTCCCTGAGCTAGATAGACTAGCAATGGCCCCTCCAAAGAAAAATAAAGGTACCCCAGGTTGCTAGTTGAAAGTCTCAAGTCAGGCTGTCATTTTCTTTTGTCAAAGGGCATGGCTGCTGGCTTGACAGGCTGATTAACAAGGGTGATTGTTTCCTCCTGGTCAGACAGCCCCTTCCTCTTGACTGCAGCTCCCTGATTAAAGCAAGTGCTGCCTGGTGTCTTGACCTTGAAAGCCAGCCTTTGAAGTTTTGCTTTTCTGTGACTTCAAGCAGTCAAGCCCTTGAGAAGGAGAGTGCACAGCTGACAGCAAGGGGCTGTGTTCAGCCAGCCTCAAGGATGAGGAGGCTCTGAAAGACGGCAACGAAATTATTCTGTTCTTAAAATTTCTTTGACTTCATCCCTAAACATTTCCTTTGCCTGATCAAAAAGTGTCAGGCTCCTTTTTTTTTAAAAAAAGAAAAACCCTATTCCCATAAGTGAATCATGTATTGAGACACAGATATTCAGATCTATATTGGGCACTGGATTTCTGATAGCACAGTTAGGGCAACTGTATGCTTTCCAGGGAGAGGTGTAATAGTAAAACAAACACGAGCAGAGACGGCACATGTCACCAAGTGAACTCCTTTCATGTGACAAAATGGCACTTCATCGTAAAACATCAAAGTCGTGAGAGGAGGCGGTGAGTTCTAATTCTACACAAACAGTGATTTTTGTTACTGAATTATCTAAGAGATGTGCTTTGAGGGTTACTAACAGGAGAATGTGACCATGGATATACTGCACTGCATGACTTATTACTTGTGTGTTTACTCCTCATATGAGAAGAAAAGCCCTTAGGCCATTAGCACCCCAGTTTGTTTAGCCAGGTAAGGTGGACGTAGAAGCTGCTGATATTTTAAATTCTAGCATCTTAGGGTATATCTAATTGGAATGATTCTAATTTGAAACTTAATTTCCCTTGAGGACCCTTCAGGTCAAAGTGGTTTTGGACATCCTGGTTCCAAATGTTTAGTCAGAGAGTTCTCGATGTAGGGTGACCAGCCCAGCTTGCCTGGGACTGAGGGAATTCCAGGACAGTCCTGGGCAAGCCAGAATGAGCTGGTCACCCTGCAGGCCAAGTTTTGCTTTCAGATGTAGACATGTCTTAGGGTCATGACCAGCAGAGCACAGATATGAGAACTGTTGCAAAGGTAACTTCAGTGGCCTGGGACACAGGCCATGGCCATTCACTCAGCTGAGTGCACGGGCACACCAGTCTGGGATTGCTTTCTGACCAAGCAGGTGGACACTACCCAGCTGTTTCCTAATAGTCCTCAAGAGTGAAGAGAGAGACTGAGGTGTGCAAACGCAAAGCAGAACTGTGCCAGTGGCACGGCTGAGGACCTGGGCTGACTGTTTTAAATCCCGGCCTCGACATTTACCAGCTGGGCATCCTTGGGCAGCTCAACCTCCATTTTCTCATTTACAAAATAGCTCCATCCTCATGGGTTGTTGGAGGCATTGAGTAAATTAATGCAGTGTTCCACAACCTCTTTTTTTTTTTTCCATTTACACCTCACCCCAAGAGCATTTTTAGGCAATTCTTCCTATTTAATATCCCTCCAACCAGCCACAGAATGTTAATTCCGTAGATATACTGTATATCAGTTTATGTACCATGGCCCTTTACAGGGCACAAACCATTGCAATATCTAATATTTTTAATCTCTCTCCTCAAATCACTAATTTTCTCTCCCTTAGGGGTGATATTACCTCCATTGAGAATGCACAAATTAATGGATATAAAGTCCAGTTTATAACCATTATAAATTGGTAAGTAATGGAGAAAGGTTAGTTTTATTATTACTTTTATTGACCACCACAATTTAGAACTCAGTTCTGGGGACCCAATGCTGAGTGCTATGATGAGGAGGAAAACATCTTGTGTGACCCAATCACTTTGTTCAACTTGTACTAGTTCTAGGACTCACACTCAAGATCTATAGAAGCAGGAATTAACTGAAATCTCATAGAGAAACAATTCCTTTTTTCCCTTCGATAACCCTAGAAACTTCTGTTGAATGCAAGCCTGCATGAATCAGCTTCCTCTGCTCTTGTCAACATTCCTGAGTACATAGCAGTTAATAGGGAAATAGTCAAATGATTAGTTGATGAAAGATAGTCAACCAACCTGATAGGTACCCAGAGGCAGCCCACGTTTTGCAGTGCATGAGTTCCTGAAAAGTCACTCATGAAAGGAATCGTAAATAATGTTTTATTTTCCCATTGGCCTACATTAGCATTTCAGACCTGCTTTATCTTCATTTGAGAAGATGTCCAGTTGGAAGCCACTCCTCATAATTCAGGTTTATGGCTTTTTTGCTCATCTCCAAAACACTCTCCTGGCTGGCAGGGTGGGAGGAGGAGGTTGGTTGGCTCTCTGCTCTGGGTGTGGAGACTGTTAAAGAAATCTCTTCCCTGATCCTCAGAGGGCAGGAGGAGAGAATTGCAAAGTGGCAGACAGAAGAGGTGCTTCCAGTCTGACTCTGGGGAAGAGGAAAGAGGGAAAGCAGGCTAAGGCCTGAGGCAAGGCCTGGGAGATTTGGCTTTGTGACCCTAGCTCCTTTTGGAGGCCATTCCTTCTGTTGCCTAATTATACAGGGATTGTCACTCACAGCACAAAGGCCCTTCCCACGTTTTTCATATGGTGGTTGGGTTGTGCATTCGACCCAGAAAGTCCTTGATAATGTGAGTTTTGATGAAGATGCCAGTGACCTTTGGCCTCTCCTCTGACAGTGGCTCAGTCCCACCGGCCCTGAAGGTGGGGCTTTTAGTGCCCAGAGTGGGGTCCTGGGAACTAGGTCAGGAGGGAGAAGCACAAACACCTACCCGATGCCCATGCGGGTAAATTACATGAGTAAAATGATCTCAAGACGATCGGGAGAGGTGAGGACTGTGGCAAACTAAAGCGTGTGCATCCTGCCTGAGGGGAAGCTGCCTTTCTGTTCCAAGGAATTACTGCATTTCTGAAACTCGAGTCTGGAGTAGCCAGAACTTCTGATTTTTCAAGAAAAGGTGGGAATTTGGATTTTTGCATAAACTGTCAAAATGTTCACATGTTACACACTAGTTCAAATTTAAAAAATGAAAGATGGCTGAGTGGCATTAGGAACGCCAAACAAAACAGGTTATGGCAAACTTTGGTCTGAGGCTCACCAGTTTTCAACTTTCGACCTTGACTATTAGTAGAGCTAATTTTTTCCCCCAAAGACATGAACTAAATGTTGTTAATGAGTACTTTGATGATAGATTACAACTTTAAAAAAGGGCACATTCGCTATAAACCTCTTGCTGCTCTTCCTTCCACCTCCCTCTTAGGAAAAGGAAAATTCCTCCTTTGTCCAAGAACGACCTGGCTCAGATAGATGGCCCTTCCTTCCGAGTCGGCTGGAAGTCTGGGCTGCAGGCCTTTTCCACCCGACGCTCCCCCAGGTCTTAGCTTGTACTTCTGTATGGCACCTGCTCAGGTGGTGCTTTAGTTATTGTTTCTCCCCATCTTCCCCCACTGAACTGTAAACATGTTGAGGACAAACACAGCAACTCATTCCCTTGTGTGGTTCCAGGACCTGCAAAGTTGGAGGCACTGGAGACTCAGCGATATGAATAATGGGATGCACATTTTATACATTAACTTATTTGATTCTACAGCAACCCCAGGAGGTATGTCACATTGTTAAGTCCATTATACAGATGAGGAAATGAAGACCGAGAAGGGTGAGGTCCACCTTCCCAAGGCCGTACCTCCCATAACTAGTCAGCACTTGAACTCCACTGTGCTAAAGGGACTAAGGCCCAGACTGCAAGCTGCTGCCAGGTATCCATTCTTCCTTTTTCCCTTAGCAACGCAACCCAGATTTTAACTGGCCACATTGCTGACTTGCTGAGATACTGGATGTTCCAGCTTCTCTGGTAGCTAATGTGGCCAAGGACTAAGGTTCAGACAATGAGGTACGATCAGAAGCACGTGCAAGAGACTCCTGGGGAGATTCCTTAAAGAGACCTCAACCAGGAGGTGTGTGCTTTTGTGACATGCCCTGTCGTCACTTTCTGCTGCCTGGAATGCGGGTGTGATGGGTACAGCTTTGGCAACCACCTTGGACCACGACAGGGCTCTTACAGTGGAAGCCACGTGATGGGCAGGTAGAGCAGGAAGATAGAAGGCGTCTGAGTCCCTGAGTCTCTGACGACCATGGCTCCAGAGGAAGCCTGGACTGCTTCCCTGAGCCTCGTCTATGTGAACAAGGAATAGATGAGGGAAAAGTGAAAGCCTGTCTTGTTTGAGCCACTGTCATTTTGGGTTTTCTGTTCCACGCAGCCAAAACAAATCTTCCCTGATAAAGGCAGGAAGTAAAGACTAAAGAAGATACATAAATACGTTTTATTAAATACTTAGTATTACCCTATAAAGTAAATGTTATTGCTTTAGTCTAGGGCTGGGTGATGCTAATTTAGACAAAAGCAGAAATATCCAGTCATTTTCTCAGGTATGTTCAAATATTCAAATTGTTTTCCACTCATCTAAAATGTCCTATCCAGAGACACTCTTCACATAAGGAGGTATGGTAAAAGTGTTCCATGAGTGGCCCCCAGCAAATCATACCTCCTCATAGCCATACTCTTGTATTATCCTTCCCACAGTGATTGTAGGCTTGGCCATGGGACTTCCTTTGGCCAACAGGAAACATGCAAACACACAAACAGAAGCTCAAAAGTGCTTGTGCATTGTAGCTTGTCTTCCTCGAACCCAGCCACCATCTAAGATATCTGGGCTGTCCTGCTGGAGAGGCCATGTGTGTAGGAATCAAGGCTCCCTGGCAACTCCCCTAACCATCAGACATGTAATTTGAGGCCATCTTGCACAATCCAGCCTCAGGTGAGCCCCCAGATGACAGCAGCCAGCCATGCGAGCAACCTCAGGCGATAATAGCAGAAGAACTGCCCACCTAAACCCGTCCCAGATTGCAGTCATAAGCAAATAAATGGCTGTTGTTTTAAGCTGCTAAGTTTTGGTACGGTTTGCCACACAGCAATAGGTAACTGGTAAAGGTGTATAAGTAAATTAGTTTTCACATGCAAGCTAGAAAGTACTACATAATTTAAAATAATAAAATTTATTTTTAATATGGAAGTTTCCATATTATTAATAAATAGCCAAATAGCACAGGAGATTCTGGGGGTGGAGCAAAATAAAAAGGAACAGGTGCAGAAAAAAAATTGGGGAGAATAAAATGCAACATACTTCCAAATGTTGGGCTTTTGGGGCTGCTAATGATGTCACCACTAAAGCACCACGATATCTTGACCATTGAGTATTTCAGCTGCCTAATGAATTTGCTTTTTGCTGGGTAGCAGAGAAAACAACAACTGAATTAAACTGGCACAAAGTATATACTCTTGATGCAGGTTGGAGCTGAGTAAGTACCATCAAATAAGAACACAACTTCAAAATGAGGATGCCTTAAATTTTGAGACAGTTGCGAACTTCGTTTCATAGCAGCCGCGAGTGCCTCTGTGCAGCTGCAATTACCACAGGCTTGATTTGAAATGCAATAGACTTCTCCTCTGAAATTTGCTTTACCTCCCTGGAGCTAGTTGGTTTTTTAAGTACAAATTGACAGTCAAATATGTAATAAATTATGACAAGTTGAGCAATGATTGTCTTCCATCTGTTTTCAAAGGTTGTTTATTTTTATGCTGATAAAGAGGTAGTGGCAACAGAACCACCTCATGATTATTTCAACCCTTAGTTGCTCCAGCTCCATCTTCACAGTGCCTTTGCCCTACTTTTCTGGTGAGCTATTGTTTAATTAAGCTGCAGCAGGCCAGATTTTAGGAAAGATAACCATTTATGAGATTATTAGGTAACACATGGACAAATCTGGGGTCCCTCCTCTCACAATTCACTTTATTGCCCTAATTTCTTCATTTCATCCAGAATTCTTCAGTAATATTTTCCTCAAGCCTATTAAAAATTTCATTTAATCTTTTTATTTATTATTCCTTTCTGTGCAGCTCTTTGTGAAGGGCACAGGATACTCTATGCTGAATTAACTGATCCTGCCTAAAGCACTTCAAAAAAGCAAAATTTTAAGTGGAAACTCTATCCCCAATATTTCAAACTAATAAGAAATCCTTATATGGGATTAGCATGAAGTAGTCATAATTCTCAAATATGAAAATATTTTCCCATAACCCCCTAGAAATAACAAAAGGACACTGTGTCTATATTTTGTTTGTTTAACCAATTTAAAAGATTTAAAAAAGGCAAATATAATCCTCCCTAGAGCAGTGTTTTTCAATTAGGGGTAATTTTATTCCCCCACCCCCACCCCACCAAGGGACATTTGGAAATGTCTAGAGACATTTTTGGCTGTCACAACTGGGGCAGGGGGTATGATACTGGCACCTAGTGGGTAGAGGCCAGGGATGCTGTTAAACATTCTACAAGTATGAAAATCTTCCAAGGCACCAAGATAATGCTTTGTATACAGTAGGAGTCTAGTAAACATTTGCTGAATGCATGGGTGCATAAACAAATATACAAGTGAAAGAATGAGTGAGGGATGAATAGTTTTATCGTCTTTCTTCTCTTAAGGTAATGATGAAGGTGGAGTAGGAAACAGGTAAATAAGGCTTGATTTGCAGTAAGTATTAACTAACTCCCAGGTTAATTCTGAACAATGAGCCTATTGTTCCTATCATTTATATCTATTTTAAGGGCAAAGGTGAAGCAGTTTTGCTCTTTAAAATCATAGACTATATTAGGCTCGGCTGGATTGAAATAACAAACCAACCCTGTAATTTCAAAATGGCTTAGCACGTAAGGTTAATTCCTCATTCAAATTCAGTCCACTTTGGGGGTTCCCTTCAAAGGGCATATCCTTTCCAAGTGGAGACTGAGGGATCCCGACCCTTGTACCTTGTAGCCCTGCCATCTGGAACACATGGTTTCCTGATTGTTGTGGGAGGGGCAGAGAGCTGCAAGGCCACATGCCAACTTATTAAATGCTTCAGTCAGAAATGACACACATCACTATTGCCTGCAGTCTATTGGCCAGATTTCTGGTGTCTAAGGCAAGCTCAAGGGCAGGGGGCTTTGTGGGTGTGTGACCGTTGCAGTTGCACAGAGCCCTGTACTCAGAAGGGCCCTGTGCTCGGTTTAATACTGCTCTCACCCTCTTGATATTTTTAATCACTGTTGAACAAGGGCCCCTGCATTTTCATTTTATACTGGGCCCTGCAAATTATGCAATCAGTCCTGCTTAAGAGCCAGGAGCAAGACCTGCAGGAGGCCTGGAAAATAGAGGGGCACACCTAGACACTCAGCCAGCAGTGGATGCCTCGGCCACAGTGGCCACACTCTGCCAATCCAGCAACAGTGCAACTGCCTTTGTTTTCATCATTATGGCCCTGGAGCTGCACCTGCCTATCGAACTCTCAGCTCCTCCAGTGGTTGTGTCCCTGCTGGGTGAGAAGCATGATGCACCAGCACAGAAGGCAAACAGTGGCTGCTCTAGGATTGAGGATGCTCCAGTGGTGGATCCTGCTGCCCTAAACTCTGGGTTCCCTTCCCAGCTTCACACTTTCTCTGCTGGCTCTCAGCTCTTGAACTTGCTTTAGACACCACAGAGTTGCTCTTTCCTTGGCTTCTGCCTTGATTTGCTGGATCCTAAGTTGCCTTCTTCTTCTTTTAAATTAGATATGTCTGCCAAATTTTTCCCTTGAGAATCAGGGACCCACCAAATATAGGTCACACACCAGAATGACACTGAGGAAATATGGCCTGGAGCCATGTCGTGCAACCCTGCAGCTCATTAGAACCACTTGGGGATATTTAAAAATCCTCTCGATGCCTGAAACTCACCCCAGAGATTTTGATTCTACCGGCCTGGTGTGGGGTCTGGAGAGTGGGATCCTGGGAGTTGACAGGGGCTGGACAGACGTAGACTCTGATCCTCTACTTACTGGCTGTGTGATCTGGGAAACATCCAACTTCACAGAGGCTCAATTTCCTCACCTGTAAAATGGGCTGACTACACCTATGACTATGTAAAGTTGGCTTAAAGATGCTTGTAAAATATGGGGCGGGGGATCAGATGAAGGGGCCTTTACAGTAATTCCATGGAGAGGGAGATGAATGTGGACCTACTGTGTGCCAGGATAGTCTTTACAGTAGCCCTGCCAGGGTAATTAGATCATCTCCATTTTTAAAGAAGGAGAACCAGAAACTCAGAGAAGTCAAATAACCAGCCCAAGATCACTGCTGGCAAGTGGCTGGGCAGGTGTTCAGGAAGGTACACACAAGCATCCTGAGTGGCTGCAAAAGTGAAGAAGAGCTGACCTCTATGAGGATCTCACCATCACACAGGTTGTTTGGGGCATTGCATGGTTTAATCTTCCCACCAACCCTGTGAGGCAGGTGTCATTAGCCCTATTTTACACAGAGGGACACTGAGGCCGAGGGAGATGAAACCACTTGCCCATTACCCCAGTTATCCAGCTGGTAAGTGGCCGAGCCGAGATGCAAACCCAGGCAGTGTGGTCCCAGAGGCCTGTTCTCCCACTCACCACTAGCACAGCTCATGTCAATTAGGCATTTCAAATTGCATTTTTCAGGGGGAATAATTAATGTTCAAGAACTCCCCCTGCAGACCTGCTATCGACACCTTACCCTGACACACTGCAGCTTGTCTGTGGCATCTTCGAGCTACATCTGGGAGCCCAAGGGACATGTAAGGCCTATATCCCTGAGTTGCAGTGTAGGACAGATGATCAATGACTCCAGAAGCACACCTGTTAGGTAAATGACCTGCCTGAAGCCACAGGCATGATCAATGGGGGATCTGAGGAGGTTATCATGGGGGTGAGGGTAAGGGACTGGTGATTACTACAGTAACAAGATACAAATGAGCCAGGATGCTGAAATACGGCACATCTGAGACTTGGTGTTCAATGGGAAGAAAGTGCCGGCAAATTGCTAGTAAAGCTGTAATGTTGCTGATTTTGCAAACATGTGTTCTTCAACTTGATAAGTAAATACATATCGGGTAACATGGTGATGTTGCAAGCTGTTGTTTTATGGCTGGGAAGTCAGCTGCCTGTGATTGATACTAGCAATGAAAGTATTTATAAAATAACACTGAATTGGAGTTGCTTTATGAGTCTAGGGAAATGGATCTTTTATGAAGAATAAAACTTGATGAAGGAGTTTTAGCAGGGTCACACTAATCTGAAATTAAATGTGCTGAGATTAAGACCTAAGAGGGAGCCCTCTGGACTGCCTGGGCTCACAGCCTGGAGTAGTGCAGGGTAGCTTCTCCCTGGCCATCCGTGCAGCATGGAACCAGGGAGTCATTTCCGTTTTCCGGGATTCATTTCTTTTCACCATAAATGTCACTTTTGAAAGCTGCATTACCTCTTTCAAGCCATCAGGACCCCACTCAGGGGATAACTTAGATATACAATTTAAAAATGCACATTTGATTCACCCTGTATCCCCCCTGAATGGAACAGGGTCAGGCACACAGTAGGTGCTCAGCACATAGTTAGCTCAGGAGCAGATGGAGAACAGGTCCAGTAGCCTCTGGCACACTCTGTATGGATATTTTCTCATTTCATTTTTACGGTTTTAAATGGTCTACCCTGTGTGTGCATTTCTACCATATACTAACGCTACTTTTCCAGATTGGAATGTTTCCCCTTAGAAACAACCTTTTAGGGGAGAGACCAGAGGCACTGCTCCCCAAGCCTGGGAGCCAACAGGCACATGACCCAAGCTCATTGGACTAGATGCTGACTTGGATTTGGAATTGTGAGCCCCCTGCCCCTGAGCAGTGGTACCCTGACTGCACGGCCTCTGCCCTAAGTCAGCTTCTGCTTCCTATTTCGGGGCCCCAGAGTCTCCACAAGCTCACTTCTCCAGGCTCTTGCTAAGTCTGATGGCCAGAGATCTGCCCATCATGCCCCTTTGTTAGGAAAGTCAGGATTGGTTTCCATTGCTTGCAACCACAGAGCACCATCAAATGTAAATCTCCACCAGCCTTCTATCCAGGTGGGCAACATGCAGAAGGCTTGGGAACATGTTCATGGGAGACTGGGAGTCCCCAGCTCTGCCACTTAATTCTGTGTGACCTTAGGCAACCCTGAGCCTGAGCTTTATGGTGGTAAGAGGGGATAGTAATGGTACTTACCCGTTGGGTTTCCTGCATGGATTAAATAAGTTAATACATGTCATATTCAGCCTAGGACTTTGTTCTTTGAGAAGATCATTGTTACTAAAAGATGGGAGGGGCACGGCTCAGAGGCTCCACTTTTGAAAAAGTAGCAGGTGAGAAGTCTCGGATGAAAGCAAGATTAGGGTGAATGGTTCTTTTTTTTTTTTTAAGGTAATATTAGGTTGTCTAAATAGAGGTAGGCAAGGGAGGTGGCGACCATTTTGACCCAATATTAAGCCTCAGCAATACTCCAGGATCTATCCTATGTACTCGGTGACTCAAGAGATAATTAAAATACAACTGTTCCTTGCAAGTTGCTAAGAGTTTGGAAACTAAGGTGGGCATTTAGGCATTGCTCCCGTGAGCTCACAGTGTAGTAGTGGTTTAGAGCCCAGGTTCCAAGATCAAATTCTGGCCTTTCTGTTCACTAGCTGGGGGGCCTGGGCACATGGCTCAGCCTCTCTGAGCTTCAGGTCACTTGTAGTTATAAAGGCAGTAATAAGGGTGTGGTTAGAAAAATAATTACCCCAAAGATGTCTATATCCTAATGCCCCAAACCTGTGAATAACTATTAATATGTTACTTTACGTGGCAAAAGGGACTTTGCTGATGTGATTAATTAAGGATCTTGGAATGAGAGGATTATTCTGGATCATTTGGATGGGTCCAATGTAATCACAGGGTCCTCGTGAGAGGGAGGCAGGAGATGAAGAGTCGGGAAAGATGCGAAGATGGAAGCAGAGGTGGAGGAGGAAGAAGAGAAGATGCTACACTGCTGGAAGATGGAGGAAGGGACAGAGCAGCCAGGAAACACAGGCGGCCTCTGGAAACTGGAGAAAGCAGGAAAGTGGACCCTCCCGCTGCAGTCTCCAGAGGGAACCAGCTTTGCTCATACCTTGACATTAGCCCAATGAGACTGATTTTGGATTTCTGACCCCCAGAAGTGTAAGAAAATAAATTTGCATTTTAAGCCCTGAGTTTGTGGTAATTTGTCCTAGCAGCAATAGGAAACTCATTCAAGCAGTATCTTGTTGGGTATCTGAGATGGTTAAATAAGACACAAAGAACATGGAGCTCAGGGCCTGGGTGTGTTGTCTGCTGAGCCTGTGGCTCTTGGTGGCTCTTACTATTACTTTTAGCAGCAGGAACAGCAGTATCGGATTCTCCCTTCCTCATAAGCAGGGTGGGCATATGACACTCTTTCAGAGGTGGCAACTTTGAGGCAATGCATCATCCTAGAGCACCGTGGGAACATTGTGCTCTGTTAGAAGAGGAATCTAGGCTAAAAGGAGAATTTCAGAAAGGACAGACAAGGCTAAATGAAAGAACCAAGATCAAATTATAAACTTCCACCAAAGCCCTGCAAAGGGACGTCCAGGAGAGCTGCCTCCTGATAGCCAAAGGCTGATGTCATGACCAAGAAGCGGTGGAGGGCTCTGGAGGTAAGAAGAGTGATAGGTGAATGCCAAAGTGAGGGTGTGCACAAAGGTGTATGAGAGGGGGCAGTGATTCACTACAACTAAATGCCCAGGAGAGCCACACAGACACCTTGTACTGTAATAGGTGCCTGTTACAAACAAGGATCACCCAGAGACTGTCTGTGGACAGGTAAAAGAGCTTTACGAAAATAGCAGGAATCAAACGTGGCCCCCTCTGAGGGTCCTTCTGAAGTCTCCTAGCCTGTGTTACCTTAGGGGCTTGGAGAAACCATGGCGGTTGGCCTCATCAGTGCGTAATGCACCCTTTGTATTTTTCACAATCCAAGAATCTGATACATTTCAGATATAAGATGTGCTTTCATTGGTCAGTCCTACCCCTCATTCCTGGAGAGAAGTAGGAAATCCCGCCTATGTGTGACCAACATGCCATTTGTTCAACTCTAGTCTTTATGGGGGTCTACTTTGTGATAGGCCCTGTGCTAGGGCTGTGGGTACCAAGATGAAAAAGTCTGTTCCTCCTCAACTGGACACATTACACTGGGAGAGACAGAGATGCTTAAACACAAAATTGCACTGCAGCATGATGCATGCACTAGACCAAAAAAACACATTCAAGGTTGCTCTGAGAGCATCCCGTGGCAGGGTAATGTGGCTCGCCGTGGTGTAAGGTGACTTCTGAACGTCTTCAGTTATTCCCGGCTGAGATTTGGGGCAAGGCCGGTCTCAGCTTTTTTTTTTTTCCTCTTTGCATTCCTGACTGTGAAAGGCCTGCTCACCCTCTGACTATTCTATTATTACTTAGCATTGAAGCCTTTAAAACATTTTTTTTTCCCACAGAATAACTTGCCCATTCACTGGGTACAAAGATATTATGGCCTGAAAAACAACATCGGATATCTTCAAATTCTCCCCACTGCTAGGAGGGTAGGCACATTAAAGATTTTTAAGAGCTGGGAACTTTGAGGCTCTATTTGCAATTCAAGCTGAAAAAGAACAGGGTTGAAAAGCCCTGCACACCTACCATGCAAACTGCTACCTTCCACGCTCTTGAACGTTCTACTGCTGAATTTAACCTCCTAAACACATACCTGGCCCAGCAAAACTAAAAAGTATTGCCACTTCAGCAGAGAAAAGACACACCAAAGTAAGCTGTAGAGTCCCATGCACCTGTTTATGCATCCCACACAACTTATTTTACCAAATGATGGAAAGTCAGAAATCCATCCCCTGTGGGTAGTGGAAGAAAGGATTTAGCTGGCAATCAAATGAGAGATTCAGGCTTCTACTGGGGGATGATTTACAGGCAGTTAAACTTCATCAGGAACAAAAGAAGGGAAGGGAGAGACAGGAAGAGGACAGGCAGAAAGGCAGCAATCTGTGAACTATTTCATAGAGCAATTATCTATTGAAGATTTGCCATATGCTGTGCACAGTGTGACCAGGTTCCACTGATGCTAATGGCTCACCCTTCACTGACTAAATCCATTTCGTGGGGCTGCTGTAACAAATTACCACAAACTGGGTGACTGGGTGGCTCAGAACCACAAGTATTTGAGCTACAGCCCATTCTTCAAAGCGAAATATCACAAGAATGGAAAAACAAGCACCACTGGTACTCACCATCAAATTGGTACTAACTGATCAATACTTATGTGCACACATGGAAATAATATTCATCAGGGGTTGGGCAGGTGGGAAGCGGGTGGAGGGGATGGGAAAACTCTCACTGAATGGGTGTGGGGAGCACAGTTTGGGGGATGTCCACGATTGTAGCTCTGACTTGGGCAGTGCATAGGCAATATATGTAACCAAAGTGTTGTACCCCCATAATATTCTGAAATAAATTAAAAAAAGAACTACAAGTATTTATTCTCTCACAGTTCTGGAGGCTACAAGTCCAAGGTCAAGGTGCTTGCAGGGCTGTGCTCCCTCTGATGGCTCTAAGGAAGGTTCTGTTTCTTGCCTTTTCCAGGTCCAGGGTGGCTGTCTGCATCCTTTGGCTTGTGGTTGCATTGCTCTCTGCTCTGTCTTCATATCGCCTCTGCTTCTATGTGTTTGTGTTGACTTCCTTTGCCTTTTTCTTGTAAGAACACCTGTGATGGCATTCAGGGTCCACCTGGATAATCCTCTCTCCTCATCTTGAGACCCTTAATTTAATCACATCTGCAAAGACTCTTTCCAAATCAGGTCACATTGACAAGGTCCAGGATTAAGTCTTCATTTCTTCAAGTGGCCACGATTCAGTCTACCACACTGATTGCTTACGATGCCTGGGGCACTGTGCTGAGTACTAGTGCACACACTTGACCTCATGGAGACTGTTATCATCCCCGTATTGTCAAGGGGAAAACAGAGGTAACTGGCTCAAGGTCACACAGCCGGTGCATGGTGGAATCAGGGTTGGCGTCTGAGTGCCTAAGGACTCAGGGTCTATGCTGGGTTACTATGTTCTACAGCCAAGAACGATGCACACAGCACTGGGCAGAAGGAACAGGATTGAGCCCACACATGAGAAACACACAAGTGTCTAGCACCTAAAGGGTGTTTCAGCATCAGCTTCCTGAGAATCAACTCAGAGACAGACAGCTCCTGGGCCTCTGCCTGCGGGGGTCGTAAATTCTCTTCTTGGGGTCAGCTAAAGATGGACGTGTTTTCCAGGCTCAATTCGCAAAGATATGTGAGAGGCCAGCTCCTAAATCTCAAGATTTCTACTCTCAGGGAAGCTATGTTATCTTTTCAAAAATGCAACAAAGTGGCTCAGGAAGACGGATGTGTGGCATCTACTCACGCTTAAGCTCTATCACAGGCCCGCTGGATTTAGAGGGAAAGAAATATCTGTCACAGAAGACACATGCTTTATATTTCTACAAAAACATGGACAAGACAAGCCTTTTCTTCATTTCTTTCCAATCTTTAAAGAAAGAAAAATGTGCACAGTGTATTTTTTTTCTCTCTTTGAACCACAAAACATTTGAACAGAAACAGGCTTTAGAGTTAGCTGAGAGCAAGGGGCTTGATACGAATATTTTCCTTGAATGTCAACCGTTATGGGTTATATTTCTTTCTTGCATTGAGAAATAAATTTTTTGGAGAAGTGTTATAACCCTCCACCCCAGCCCTTGGATTCTGTTCTACTTGGATCGTGGCTGGAGTCCTAGCGTCTGCGGCTTTTGAGGGAAATAGACAAACCAGAGTCAGGAGGAGAGGGGACAGTGACTGGTCTAGATGGCAGGGGTGTCGCCTTATGAGAATTCGTTGTAGTAATTGGGCCTGTCTTGCCTGGAAGTCTTAAGTCTTCTTTTTAGACTTAAAGGGAAGGAATGATAGAAAGAAACAAAAGGAACTAGCCTAACATGATGTGAAGCTGTTCTAAAATGGGAACATGTTACTTTCCGATTTTCAAATGATTTTGTGCTTAAACGGAAACAGCACAACTCCCTGTGGTTCCCAGTTAGGACCAGTGGATGGGTCTCGGGAAGAACATGGAAGCCATGGAGCTGCCCAAGTGCAGAAAGCCCCCCTGAGCACCCACTGCTGGGTGTGTGTGGGTGTGCGTGACACTTGCTGCAGAAGAGCGGAAGAGAATCCTGCCTCCAGGGAAGGGGAACCCTCAGATCACCTCTGGGTGAGCCCTCATCTCGCAGCATTTGTGATCCTAGCAGGCTACCCGGAGCAATACCGGTGATCTCAAGTTCACGGTGCCCAAAGGGCATGGAAGCGGGAGAGGAGAGAGTTTGTGGGATGCTTCCTCAGCTGCTAAACCTGTGAATTGTGCTGACTGCCAAAGCGAGGAAGGGAAAGAGGGGACTAAAACAGGCAACTTTGCTTCTAATCTCATCCTGCCTCACAGAAGGTCACACGGGGTCGTGTACAGACCGTCAATTCGCTCCTAGCTGATGGAAGGTCACCGCAACACCGCGATGACACAGGCGTCAAGCATCTTACCTTTTCTTTTCCTCTGAGTTGCTTCTATCAATTAAAAAGGCAGTTCCTATTGACTTGAATCTTTATGTTAGCCCTTGTGAAAACTTCCATCTTAATCAACCAGCTGAGTGGCTTGTCTGTTACCCACTCTCCTGAAAAGGGTTGGTGTTATTAACACATCTGTGTCCACGGGGACAGAATGCTTCAGTGTAGCTGTCCCAACTCTAAATTCAGATGCAAGTGATGTTTATCTAAGCCTCCTGCCCTCGGCGTTGCCGTGTATCTCATCTCCTTGACCCTTCTGTAATTCCACGAGACCCCCCAGTTCTGTTGCTTCTACCTCCTTCAGGGTTCTCCAGCCCATGCACCTCCTCACCTTCGTGCTTGTTCCCTAACGGGCTCTGAACGCCTGTTAGCCCACCTTTACTTTTATTCCTACAGCTTATCACCATCTGAAACATTACACATTCATTTGTTTCGATCGTTGACCGATGTTCACCACCCCCGTCACCAAATGTGATGTAGACGTCGTCTGCCTTCTATCACCACGCAAATGCGTGTGGAACAACCGAATGAATGCTATCCCGGCCGTGCCCAACGCAGCGTTTCTAAAATGAGGGGCCAATTGTGTCCTTACCAGACTTGGTAGCCTTCAATGGCTCTTGCTAGATACAGTAAAAAATCTGGAGCAGGATAAAGGACCTTCATGACCTGGCCAGTGTTTCTCTCTCATTCTTGGTCCCTCCCCACGGCCCCTGCCCCAGCCACACTGCATGTGGGTGTCATTACCGCTACCAACAAACACTGCCAGCTCTCCTTCCGGCCACATAGAAGGACTCTTCTCGCCTCCCCTGTTGGATTTAGGTGTGGCCCTGTGACTTGCACTTCGGCCTGTGAACCGTAAGCAGAAGTGGCGCATGCTACTTTTAAGTGGAAGATCCAAGAGCCGGTGTGTAAGGTGCTGTGCTGTCTTTCCCTCGGCACAGCTGCTGCCAGTGTTCTGGAAACCCTGAATGCCAGAGAGAGGGCGACGTGGGGCAGAGCCCCCAACCAGCCCCTGCTGGACATGGATAATGGGAAGAAATGAACCGTTTTTATTGCAAGTCACTGCATTTTGGGGGTTATTTGCTACAGCAGCATAAGCTAGCCCATCCTGGCTGGTGCACTGAACTTGACCGAACTGGCCACGCTCTTTCGTATCTGGCCTTGGCACATGCTGTTCATTCAGCAGTGGACTCTTATACTGCGTGCCCCCCCGCAATGCCAGCCGTGTATTATCTCAATAATTTCTTCTCATCTTCGAGGACACTGGAAGGTCTGTCCCAACCTCCTTCCTGAGGCAGGGTTAAAAATTCCTCCTCTCTGAGCCTTCCTGTCCCCGTGGTTATCCCCACCCTAGTGCTTGGCACACTGGGTTGTAATTGTTGCGTGGTCAGCTCAGCTACTAGACTGTGGGCTCCTTGAGAGGAGGGCTTACCATTTCCACAGGCATATTCCTAACGGCTAGGACGCCACCAAGTACCTGGGATGTAAGTGCTATAAAGACTTCTATTGAATTGAATGAATGAACGAACAATATTAGAAATGTTCTTATTCATGATTTTTTGGCTGGGTATGGGAAAGGAAAAACACACTAGGTGCTTCCTATTTCTTATTTAATCTCACTACATTCTGCAATAAGTAACCTGACCCTTGTTTAAACAGGTGGACACTGAAACTCAGAGGATGACTGAAAAGGATTTGAGACTATGTCATCCAAAGGAGGCTGAGAGACATTCAATCTCAGGTCTCAAGATTCCCAAAACCAAGTTCTTTTCCTCGTCCACAGCTGGGAACTGAGCCACAGTAGCCCCTTTCCTAGGGACACCAGCAGCAAAAATAGGTCTTGCTGAACAGACCGAGGGTTTACCTCCAGGGTGGTGCTTGTGGGAACTGCAAGGCAGGTATGGAAGTTACTGAACGTGGCTGTTGGCCATGTGCTGCCCCTGTTTCCCTCTTGGTCTCTGTTAAACCAAAACGGTTCCCTAGTTTCTCCCTGTGACTTCTCTTTGGGTGTTCTTGCAGACTTGTGGGAGCCATGAGGTGGAAGGGATGTCATAGCCGTGGAGCCACCTTTCGGCATACCTTTTAGGGACAGTGAGGTATCCAGCCTCTACCTAAACACACCCAAGGGCCAGAGCTCATTCCCTGCAAGGCAGCTCACTGCTTTTTCTTCTTTTTTTTATATATATCTCTGACATTGTTGAGATCTTGGGCACACTGAGCCAGACTCAATCTTCTGGAAACCTCTAGTTCTGCTCTGGTTCTTCCACATCCTCCTCTGATGAGCCAGAAACTTATATGTTGATCTATCTTTCACTGCTAGTCACAATCCTCTGACCATGCTACAATGTGTCAATTTCCTAATCAAATCAAGGTTCTGGGAACAAAATATGCAAGATATGGCTTGACCCGTGTTTGCTGTGGTAGGATTATCACTGTTCCTAAAGTACAAATTAGCTTTCTGGGCAGGCACTTGTATAGAAGGTTTCTTTTGAGCTTGTGGTCAACTAAGACACCAACATTGTTTTCACGTGAATTGCTGTTTAACATGGGGGTCTCACCCTGATTTAGTAAGCTGGCTTTTAAGAATCTCAAGGGGAAGACTGTATCTTCATCTCTGTTCCATTAAATCATCAGTTCATGGCTGTAGCTTATCCACGTCTTTCAGGAAACCTAATTCAATCATCTGTCATCCCTCATCTACTCTGGATGAGCTATGATTTTAATAAGTTATTGATATAAATGTTGAATAAGATTAGTGCCTGATAAAGGTTATATAGCTTATATTTCTCTTTTCTTTTCAAAATCATTATTTTATATATACACAGGAATATACATATACAACATATAGCAAGGTATGAGAGATAATACAATCAACACTTGTACCCACTGCTGAACTTGAGAAATAATTTTCAATGCCACTATCACCACTGTGTGCTCCTCCTAGATCTTAGACCCCTATCTTCCCTCCAAGGACAATGGCTTCCTGGAATTTTAAATCTATCATCCATTGTTTTGCTTCATAGTTTGACTCCTTATCTGTTTCTGAACTTACTATTTTTTCATGCTTTTTGAATTCTATATAAATGGAATCATCTGTATACATTTTTCTGCAAACTCTGTTTTTCACACCTCAGCATGTTCTGGAGTTCCACTGTCACTGCTCTAGAGCAGTTCATCAGATGCCTGCCCTGCCATTTACTTAGCTGTGGTTCTGTCAGTGAGCATGTAGATTAATTTCTATTTTTGCCACTGCTAGCAATGCTTCTGGGAAAGATCTTGTTCCTCTGCCCAAGTTCCTTAGAATAGGTTGCACATCTTTTGCTTTGGTAGATAGTGACAAACTGTTCTTCTAATTTACACTCCCAGCAGCAGTCAGTGGGGGTCTCTGTTTTCTTATGTTATTGCCAACACTTGACAGTTCTAGACTTAAAATTTAACGATAAGGTAGACATAAAATTATATATAATTATATCTAATTGTTATTTGAATTTCACTGATGGACAATGAATTTGAACAGCTTTTTATACAATTATTTTTCTTATTTTATACAATGACTGTTTATATCTTTAAGCTATTTTTAATTACTTTTTTTGCTTTATTTCTTATTGAGTTTGTGGGTTCTTTCTATAATCTTGTTACTAACACTTTATCAATTAAATATATTACAAATATCTTTTCTAAGACAGCACCTTGAATTTCTATCTTTTTTTAAAAATAGTGTCCTCATTTTTTTTTAAATCCCTAAGATTTCATGGAAGAACGTGTTGTGTACTAGGCTGAAATCTAGATACAGTATACCTTGGACATTCCTCCTTTCTACCAGTTGAGTAACACTATTGAAAACTATAATGCTCATAATCCATTTCTATCTTAACTCATTCTATACTTTTTGTGGGATTCATGGGAAGCTCACTGGTTTATAGTTTTACTTTCTACGCCCTTCCTTTTGCCATTTTTTGTAATTGAGTTGTTTGCTCATTTTTCTTCCAATGGTGAAGAGAAGCTTCATACAGGCTTTACCTTTAGCATCTACATGAAACCATAATTTCCAAAAATTCCTTCCACTTCTTCCTTAGAAAAACAGTCACAAATCTATGACTCTGTCAGCCATTTTTATATGGCTCTGCTACAGCATAGTGGAACCAAATTGCAAAGTTTAATTAGTTAGCTTACTTCAAGATAAAAATGCAAATAAAAAAGTTTTCAGTCTCACCTGTTTATAAGCCAAAGGCAAAATTAATTAAAGCCCATGGAGAAAAGTAAATAAACATTTTGAAATAAAGGAAATAAACATTCTGATGTGTGAGGTTAAGGCTCATGAAACATGAGAGAGTCAATTATTTATAGTCATGTGTTTCTGCCTGATAATTTAATCACATTTACTCTGTCCTCTCTCCCACTGGAATGCATGCTAAGAAGAAAGGCCCATTAAGCATAAAAAGGTGGTCAAGGTGGGTTTCTCGTCACTAGCACTGCTACATCCCAATACTAACAAAATATTTTTGGACAAAATGCCAGTAGATTTTCTGAATTCTGTTACTTTCACTAAGATAAGATATTTTTTTCTCTTTCTGTACACCTGTAAAATAGGACGCTTGTACATAATTTTGGTATGTTTAAAAAATAAAAAAGTTGCTATTGTGATGTTGGCCATCTTGGTATTTAAATTAGATTAGTCATAGAGGGAAAAAACAAGTGTTAATATTGGGATTGACAGTTGAGATATCAAACAAAAACAAAAACGCCATGGTCATTTCATCATCGGTAAATAGACATTGCTTTTGCATGATGCACTTCCTTTTCCCGACAATATCCAGAGGGACTCCCTGGTGGCTATTTTCTTCTTGCTGGAATGGTGCAGTGAAACTGAAATCTCATCAAACTTAGGGTGGGTCACAGAAAGAGACAACAGGTATTGTGGCCCAGGATCAAGGGACAGAATGTCAGAAATAAGCAATCCCACCATTGGGAATTTATCCAACAGGACTGAAAAGTGCCGATATGGAAAAATAGCACATGAAGAAGATTGTTGCTGGGTGGCTGATGCTGGCAAAACAATAAGACGGAGGCTCAGAATGGGAAATGGGTAAATTACAGGGCTACTGTAGCTATTAAAAAGATAATGAGAATTTGTATTGTCATGGAAAGATGATCACAAGATTTTCATGGGGCAGGGGGAAGAGTTATAAGATAAACTGCATTCTACAACTCCACAGTTTTGTAAAATCAAATCAAAACAAAGCAAAGCCCTGTCTGTAGATATGTATGTATATATAATAAAAGGAAAATATCTATAGAGGAATACACACAAACTGTTAATGACAATGCTGTTGGGAAGTGTTAGGGAGAGATTAGAAGAGGTGAAAGTGTTCATTTTAATTTAGTCATTTCTGTCCTTGAGTTGTTACCAAAAGCGTGACTTAATTTGGTAATTTAAAGGATTGAAATAAAAACAAGTAAACAATAAATAAATAAACAGTCCAACAAAGAGATAGCCCAAAGAACCAGGTGTCCAGGTGTCAAGTACAAGAGAAGAAGTGGATCTAGGTAGAGTCCCTAATGTATATTTCTAACACATCCAGTTAGTCACTGGTCTCTAAACATATCATGCCCCAGACTTCTGCATATAATATTCTCAGCATCTTAAATAGTCATCCTTCCATTAGCCCATTTGGTAAACTCTTGAAAGTGGCTCAAGTATCTGCTTTTCCTTGAAGCTACCTCTGAACACACAAAAAGGCAAAACACCCCATTCCATGAAGCCACAGTTCCCTGTGCACTCTGCTGTCATGGCACTTCTCACGTTGCACTGCAATTGATCTCTTAGGTGACTTTATCACCAGAGTTTGGGTTTCCCCAAGGCCGGGGCCATGTGGATTTATTCCTGTATCACCATTACCTAAGACAGGGCCTCAGTTTTCTCAACCAATCCCTTTCCTGCCTTCATGTCGTTGGCCCTGGTACATTTGACTTAGTTAAACATTCAGAGATACATGAAACAGGCACATCCTGACATCCCCGTTTTCTCTGGTGGTTTCTCCAGAGCAGGGACTGTGTCTGCTTTGTTTGCTGTCATATTGCCCGTGGGAGGCACACAGTGCCTGGCACACAGTTGACTCCCCATCAGTGTTTGGCAGATGAAGGAATGTAGACTTCCTGATCTTTAGCAAGCCAGGCCTAGCTGCTGGAACACAGGCAAGAAAGGCTTAGAATAACTTCAACATCCCTGAAGACAGCAGGATAAGATGCAGGGGGAGACCCCAGCTCTTAGCCCTACAGTCTTTACAGGATACAACATGCCTTTTATTCAACACTGCCTAAGAAATTAATTGGAGGCACTAGCCTGTCATTTTTCCAGAGCTATAAAAGGTGAAATTTAATTAGCAATTTGTTTCTAGCTAGCACAGAGAAAGAAAGGGAGACTTGTCCACAGGGAAAGCTGCATCACTAACGAAAAGGGATGCTGCCCTGGGTCTTCACTTTAAGTGACAAAGGAAAACTAATTGAAAGCAGGAACAGTTGTACAGGTGGCCACCCACTCTCCCAAAGCCATTGGCATAAAGGATTCTGAAGAGGGACAAATTGCAAAGCTTGAGGTTCTTAGTGATCTAGGGATTTGCTGATACCAGAATGTTTTTGTGGAAAAGGCAGCTGGAAGCAGAGAATAGCACACGAAAGAGCCACTTGTAGCAATGGCTGAGGCTTCCAACTGGGAATACACAAAAGCAAATATTTAGGGAAGAAGAAAATCCAGAAGGTGCACTTGAGTGCACAACCGAATCCCTGAAGAGGGTAGCTAGCTCTGGAAGCCAAAGAGACAAGACTGTGAATGGGCCGACAGGGTGGAAATGGGTAGGACCCGGGAGCCCTCCCCTCAAGGCTCTGGTGAAACAGTGTTCACACCAGGCTTCCAGCATTTTAGATGCTCAGAAAATACTTGTCTTTTGTTGAATGCCAAGCTACCATCCATCAGGGGCAGGTTTGGAGGGGGTTTCTAGTGAATTGCCTGGGTCATGCCAATTCCCTTGTCCCATCCCACATGGTCGGAGTTGTACTGCACACTGATCAAGAATCTGTGCTTTGAGGTTAGAGATACCTGGGTTCATGTCCCAAGTCCATAATCTACTAGGTCTGTGACCTTGAGCAAGCTTTAGACTCTGAGCATCAATTTTCACCTTAGAAAGTGGGACAATAACGGTTCCTATTTCATAGGTTACTTTTGAAAATTAAATAAACTAAAGTATTTGCAAAGAATCAATAGAATGTATCCGGGTTCTACATAGGGTTTCTTAAAATACATTTTCTGCAGCTAAAATAGTCTGAAAATCGATGGCCTAGATGTTTAACCATAGGAAAATGGCCAGATAAATTAGGCTTAGCTACTTGACGGACCATTATGTAGTCATTAAAAATTATAATTATAAGGACCATGTAGTAATCTGGGATGTGCTTATAAGTAAAAAGTAAAATATACGATGTAATAAGATGCAAAAGGACACAGATTAGAAGAAAAGACATAAAAATAGCAATGCCAGAGTAGAAAAATTAGGGCTGATTTCTAGTGTCAATATTGAAAAGCAATTTTTTTAATTAAAAAAGGTAAGTCAAATTGTCACTTTGATTTCTTTTGGGCTTATTGGGGAACATGTATCATGCATACAAAATAGAGTTTACTTTTGAATCAGTTTCTCAGACACACAAGCTATGCCCAGGGAAGTAGGTAATTTAAAGGTGTCTTCTGGTTCATCTTTTCTAAAAGCAAAAGTTCTTGTTCTGAGGTGAATTATCACCCCTTAATAAACATGTTTTGTATACTCGCAGTTGCCAATTGGGCTTCTTTTGGAGAATCTCCTAGTGTTTCACAAAGTACACACATTGAATCAATTTTTCGAGATAGTTACAATGGCCCACCCAAGTCCCTTAGAGGTCACAATAGATAAAGTGCAAAGACAAGGATGAGATGATCTCTATAACTCAGTTCCTCAGCAGGCACCTGCAGGCACACCCTGCCTGGGAAAGCAGGAAGCACAGTATGGCACCATTTTAACTGGTACCATGGACTCATGATAAACTTTCAAGCATGGATTACAAAGGCAGTGCCATTATCAAGCAAATGTGGCCCCCTAGGCAGAGTAGGCTAATTTGGGGAGGCTATGAACCAAGTGATATGTGGTATTTAGTGGATAAAGGGTTTTCTTTTCAAGCAAGTTTGACAGTACAGCAGAAAACATAGCCCCCACTGATTCACAATGCTCCTTGTATATGGAAGGCTCTGAGGACCCCACCATTAAATAGATATGCAGACCAAAAATAGGCTTAATTTCCCAGACCTGACTCAATCCTCTTTGTATCACATGACACCCATCAACACTGTGATAATTATAATAATGAAATGGATCTAACAGACATTCATGGACTATTCTACCCAACAACTGCAAAATATACATTCTTTTCATCAGCACATGGAACATTCTCCAGGATAGACCATATGTTAGGCCATAAAACAAGTCTCAACAAATTTAAGAAAACCAAAATCATATCAAATATCTTCTTGGGTCATAGTGGAATAAAATTACAAATCTATACTAAGAGGAACTGTTAGGTAGATAGCAAGGAAACTCCAGCTCTCCTAGGGACAAAAGCAGTGCCTCACCTTGGTGCTCCCTTGAGCAATTGCCCCACCTGAGGAAGAAGGACAAAGGCAGGCCCCATCTTGGTGCCCTGAGCAACTGCCACACCTGGGAAGAAGGAAGAGCTGTCCTGCCAATCTGCAAAAGAATGCAGGCAATCTCCCTGCCCGCAGGCCAGGCATCCCAGGCACAACAGAATTTGGAAAGTGTCCTAGAGTAGCCTAAGGTTAATTACCATGTCGTTAACTGTCCATCAAAGTGGTTCAGTGGTGACGTCTGAACCGCAGGGAAGGCCCAATCCAGACACTATAAAAGAAGACCCCAGACCATAACCAGAGCCCTTTTGTTTTGACAGAGGGGTCTGTTCGTTGTCTGTGGCAAATGTATCTTGCTCTTGCTCTGTGAACCTATCTTGTCCTTCCTCAATAAACCTCATTTCATGCTTGCCTTGCTTTTGGTGTGTCTGCTCATTCTTTGGCCAAGAGCACACCAAGAACTGAGAACAGACAACTATGACCCGACAGAACACTGGAAACTATACAAATACATGGAAATTAAACAACATGCTGCTGAATAACCACTGGATTAATGAAGAAATTAAGATAGAAATAACAAAAACAATTTTAAAACAAATGAAAATGGAAACACAACATACCAAAACATGTGGGATATAGTAACAGCAGTGCTAAGAGGGAAGTTTATAGCATTAAATGCCTACATCTAAAAGGCAGAAAGATTACAAATTACCAATCTAATGATGTGATGTACCTCAAGGAACTAGAAAACAAGACCAAACCAAACCCAAAAGTAGCAGAAGAAAAGATATAACAAAGATCAGCGCAGAACTAGATGAAAAAGAGACTAAAAAAACCAAAACCAAAAAGAAAGGATCAATGAAATGAAAAGCTGCTTCTTTGAAAAGATAAATAAAGTTGATAAACCTCTCGCTAGACTAACCAAGAAAAGAAGAGAAAAAAACCAAACAAAATCAGAAATAAAAAAGGAGATATTACAACTGATCCCACAGAAACACAAAAGGTCAAGAGAGACCAATATGAACAACTATATGCTCACAAACTAGAAAACCTAGAGGAAATGGATAAATTCCTGGGAACATACAACTTCCCACGATTGAACTAGGAAGAAATAGAAAACATGAGCAGACCAATAACGAGCAGCAAGATTGAATAAGTAATAAAAAATCTCCCAATAAAGAAAAGCCCAGGACCAGATGGATTCACAGCTATATTGTATCAAATATACAAAGAAGAACTAATACCAATCCTCCTGGAACTATTCCAAAAATCAAGGAGGGAATTCTAACTCATTTTTTAAGGGCAATATCACCCTGATACAAAACCAGACACAAACACAAACACAACATAAAAAGGAAACTACAGACCAATATCCATGATGAACATACACGCAAAAATTCTCAAAAAAATACTAGCAAACCAAATCTAAAAGCACTTCAAAAAGATAATACATCATGATCAAGTACTTTTCTTTTTAACCAGGGATGCAAGGATGGTTTAACATATGTAAAGCAATAAATATGACACATCACATAAACAGAATTAAGGACTAAAACCATATGATCATCTCAACAGATGCAGAAAAAGATTCAATAAAATCCAGCACCCCTTCAAAATAACTCTCAACAAACTAGGCATGGAAGGAACATACCTCAAAGTAATAAAGGCCATGTATGACAAACCCACAGCTAACATCACATTGAATGGGGAAAAGTTGAAAGCATTTCCTCTAAGAACTGAAACAAGACAAGGACACCCACTTTCACTTTCCCTATTCAACATATTACCGGAAGTCCTAGCCACAGCAACCAAGCAAGAGAAAGAAATAAAAGGCATCTAAATTGGAAAAGAGGAAGTCAAATTATTGCTATTTACTGATGTTATTTTCCATCCAGAAAAATCTAAAGACTCCACCAATTAATTTAGTAAAGTTGCAGGATATGAAATCAATGTACAAAAATCAGTATAATTTCTATATGCCAATAATGATCTAGCTGAGAAAGAACTCAAGAAGGCAGTCCCACTTACAATAGCTTAAAAAAAAACTTAGGAATAAATTTAACCAAGGAGGTAAAAGATGTTTATAAGGAAAACTACAGACCACTAATGAAAGAAATTGTAGATGACAAAAATAGAAAAACAACCCATGCTCATGAATTAGAAGAATTAATATCATTAAAATGACCATAATGCCCAAAGCAATCTACAGATTCAATGCAATCTCTATCACAACCGTCAATTTTTCACAAAATTAGAAAAAACAATCCTAAAATCCATATGGAACCAAAAAGGAGCCCAAATAGCCAAAGCAATCCTGAGCAAAAAGAACAAAGCTGGAGGCATTACATTACCTGACTTCAAACTACACTACAAGACTATAGTAACCCAAATAGCATAGTACTGGTATAAAAATGGACACACAGATCAATGGAACACAATAGAGATTCCAAAAACAAAGCCATCAAGCCACATATTTACACTGGGAAAAGGATACCCACTTTGAGAAATGGTGCTAGGAAAATTGGATAACCATATGTAGACAAATGAAACTGGATGCCTATCTCTCACCATACACAAAAATTAACTCAAGATTGATCAAAGATTTGAATGTAAGACCTGAAACTATGAAAATACTAGAAGAAAACCTAGGAAAAACTCTTTTGGATGTTCATCGAAGCAAAGAATTTATGACTAAGACCTCAAAAACACAAGCAACAAAAAAATAGACAAATTGGACTAAATCAAACTAAAAGCCTCCTGCACAGCAAAAGAAATAATCAATAGAGTGAAGGGACAACCTGTTGAATGGGAGAAAATATTTGCAAACTATTCATCTGACATAGGATTAATATTCAGAATATATAAAGAACTCAAACAACTCAACTAAAAACCCACAAATGATCCCATTAAAAAGTGGGTAAAGGACATGAATAGACATTTTTCAAAAGAAGACATACAAATGGCCAACACATATATGAAAAAGTGCTCAACATCACTAATCATCAGAGAAATGCAAATAAAAACCACAATGAGATATCATCTTACCCAGTCAGAATGGCCATTATTAAAATGACAAAAAACAACAGATGTTGGCGAGATTGTAGAAAAAAGGGAACTCATACACTCTTGGTGGGAATGTAAATTAGTATAGCCTCTATGGAAAACAGTATGGAGATTTCTCAAAGAACTAAAAATAGAACTACCATTAGATCCAGGAATCCCCCTGCTCAGTATCTACTGAAAGGAAAAGAAATCAATATATCAAAAAGATAACTACATTCATACGTTTATTGCAGCACTGTTCACAATGGTAAAGATATGGAATCAACCTAAGTGTCTATCAACAGATGAAGAAAATGGGGTGTGTGTGTATATATATATATATTATATACATATATTATATATATAATGGAATACTATTCAGCCATAAAAAAATTAAATCATGCCATTTTCGGCAACATGGATGGAACTGGAAGACATTTATCTTCAGTGAAACAAGCCAGGCACAGAAAGACAAATACTGCATATTCTCACACATATGTGGGTGCTAAAAAATATGTTCACGGGGCCTGGAGAGTGGAATGATAGATAATGAAAACCGAGAAGGGTGAAGGGGAAGGAGGTGAGAGATTAGTCAATGGGTATTCTGTGCATTACTCGGGTGATGGATACCTTAAAAGCTCTGATTTGACCCCTCTGCAGTCTACACTTGTAACAAAATTACACACATACCCCATAGATTTGTACATATAAAAAATAACTAAAGCAACTATAATTTTATTAAGTGCTTATAACATGTCAGACATGATGCTAAATGGTTTTCAAATATTATTTCATTTTATTCCTTTCAATAATCCTGTGTGGGATATAATGATATTCACATTTTGTAAATAAGGAAAGGGAGGCTCAAAAAATTAAGTTCTCTCGGCCAAAGGCACCCAGCTAGAACGTGGCAGAGCTGGGTTTCTTCCCGCTGGATTTGTACGTAAGCCCTGTGCCACGGTGTTTCTCAAGCTGGTGACAGGGTGGCCTTCCTGGAGCCACATGAGGGGAAACGGACTGAAATGACACTTAATGTGAGAACAATATTTCCCCTTCCCAAACCCACCTTCAGTGTCACCTCATCTAGGAATACTTCTCTATGCGTCACAAAGAAATCATTTCTCCCACTGAGCTACTTCTATTGTTCCTCATCACACTGCATTGTACATATATTTTAAGTGTTTATTTTTTCTATTTAATTATAAGCTTTTAAAAATATCTTGTTTGTCTTTGGAGGAACCCAATGAATCTGGTTGTTATATATTATTACTTGCTTACCAGAATTGCTCGGTAGGACGTTAAGTACCACCCCATAACAAAACAACAAAAATGTCAACCAAACACAAAACTCACCAGGTAAGTGAGCTACCACATGATGCAAAAAATCATAAATGTCTTTGTCCTTAAACAACTAAAAACTCATTACAAAGCTTTTATTGGCTGAACAGATGATGTCTATATTTGTCTCTATTTTCACAGCCTAGCATAGAATTTGGCACCAAGTAGATAATCAATAAACACTTGCTGAACAAATGAGTGAACAAATGAAGGAATAAATCACCTTATGTAGGAGTCAGGTTTCATGAAACTGATTACGGGCAGCTAAAGCATATACACAATAAAACAGCAAACACAATGTTATCTGAATTATTGACATACTACCAACTGTCACGAGGTTGATTATAAATATAAATTTTTATGAAAATATTTCAAATGACTTTTCTCTCTCCGGTCTTGTGAGTAATCATATTTCAGAACCTTGAATGGAAATGTATCTCCTGTCATGTGATTGGGCAGTGGGGAGGGCACAGGACATTAGGACTTACTGGGCATGAGAGCCTCAACTTGCTACAAATTAGAGAATCAGAAATACCAGTCCTGACACTCATGGGTCCACAGGGATCAGTGAAATTAAACTGAAAAGCGAAATCCCTGAGCTGGATCCAATTCACATACATACCAGATGCACAGAAAGCTCCATTTTAAATTAACCTCAAACATAAAAATTTCAAGTTTGAAAATAAAAATTAGGGGGAGAAAAATATCAGTAAGAAAAGAAATGATTTCCTTCTGCTTTAGAAGCACAGAATTCCTTGAAGTCAGTGTTTCTCAAAGTGTGGTCCCCCGACCAGCAGGATTGGCATCACCAGGGAGCTTGTAGAAATGCAGAGTCTCAGGCACCACTCAGAATGATGGAATCAGCAACTCTCGGGGTGGGGCCGAGCAACCTGGATTCTCACAAAGCCCTCCAGGCAATGCTGATGCACATGCACATTTGAGAACTACTGTTTTAAGTCATAAACTCTATTTATCAAATTTAATATAAAACTTGATTTTCAAAACTTTCTTCGATTCAATAAAATAAGATATAGCTGTACTTGGCATACTTATAAAATATACAAAGTCCTGGTAATGAATCAGTTACCACCCTTCATGGAGATCCTCATGAGGATCCCATCAGGAAGAAAATTGCCCCCCTAAACCCCACCCATTTTACAGATGAGCAAATGAAGGCTCTGAGGGGTTGAGTTATTTGTTGGTAGTCTAACCCAGACCATGTGATTCTAATGCATAGCATATGCTCCATGACACACCCATATTCCAGTCTTGGAAGAACAGAGCCCAAGTGGCTAAGAGAGAACATCCAAGATTAGGGGGCTCACAGGTGGGTTTGGGAGCATCAAACAACTTCCCTGCAGGAGCTGCCTGGGAATGCATACATGGTCCATCCCTCTGACAGAGAGTCAATCCCAGGCAGCTGTAATGGTTTATGCATGTCTGCCTTCCCCAGTAGGCTCCCTGCTGGGATGTTTGCACCCATCTCTGCATTCCCACTGATAAGCAGTTGGGGTGGTGGTGGTTATCTATCTGCCTCAGCCCTTCTAGTAAGGACCAGTAATTCTGGTGTCAAATGCTCATTCTATTAGAGTCTGCTCAGAATAATAAGGAAAGAAACCCCAGTAACCATAATTTATACAGCACTTTCCATGCACCAGGCTCTGGTGTGAGCTCTATTTCACTTGCATCAATTTACTCTTCAAAACAACCCTGCAAAATAGGCCCCAGCATTAATGCCCCCATTTTATGGATGAGGAAACCATGGCACAGAGAGGATAAATGACTTGTCCAAGATCACACACAGTGAGTGAGTTGCAGAAGAGATTTGAAACCATCATATTGGCTCCAGAGCCTTGTCTGCACCATGATTATTGGCCGTACTGTGTTCTGATGGAAGGTGAAGTAAGAATCGGATACCGTGTACTTAGAACTGTAAAAGATTCTGAAAGAACACTTGGTAGAAGTGAAATGCCAAGGATTAAAAATCCAGGCTCGTAGTGACTAAAGGAGGGAGTTATTAATTTCTGTTTTGATACATGGAGTGACATTTATAGGCACCACATCAAAAAGTCAACATATTCCTGTTCTGTGTTAGAGCTATACCTGGGGCCCCAAAGGACAAGGCAAAGATGGATGTGTGATGAGGTGTGTCTCCTGTGCCCAGTGGCAGGGACTTCAGCGGTCCCTGTCTGTCGGTTGACTTTCTCTTGGCACCATCAGGTCTTTACCACTATCCTCATCACTTACTTGTATTGACCACGCTCTCATCTTCGGTCTCAAAGCAACATCTAGGGCCCCCATCCTTGAGGGCTTGACATTCCAGCTGAGAAGACACATCACAGATCATTATAGATCACTGCAGAAATGAATTGCATCAGGGCTGGTTTAATTTGCCCCGAGGAATGTAAGAAACTTGAAACGTAGGTTAATGTGGAAGCCGCAGCCTGCAGAGCACACACAGGTTGCCCTTAATCGGTTCTCTAGTCTCTAAAACGAACCCAATTCTCCCTCCTGTTGAGGTCTGCTAGGCTGTAGAAATTCAGTGTCGAGAAGCATTGTTTCTTCACTGTACATTTCTTCTGTGCTCTCCTCAGTGTCCATGTGAAGAAACCAAAATTCTTCACGGGCAGCTCTTTTGAGCCAATATGTTGAACAAATCTATCACCCTCCCCCTCCAAGCTCCATTCTCTGTTCCTGTCCCAAGTTCATCCTCCCAGCTGGGCCTTCCTGCAGGAACGGACACAGCCTCTCACTCTCCCCTCTGCCACTTCTATACACACCGAGGAGGAGGAGGGAAGGAGGAGATCAGTGATAGCAACACGGAAAGCCTACAGGGCCAGTCACTCTTTTCATATTAACCCCTGGAATACTCCATGCAGCTCTCTGAGGAGGGCGCTGTCATCGTGCTGCCTTTATGCAGTGGCAAAAGTGAAGCTCAGAGATGTTAAGCACCTGTCCCAGGGCACAGAGCTAGGGGAGAGCAGGCAGGTGCCTGGGACTCTACAGGCTGTACTCCGACCCAGTGTTATGCACAGAACTGTGGAACCCTTTCTCCATCCTTGGTTTCTCCTCTGAACTGAAGTCTGGATCTTGGGTCTCTGCATTTGCACATTTACCTGCCACGATGGTGTCCGCACACCTGCTCTGGTTTTATTTCCTCTTCATCTACAAATGAGCCCCTCCTTACTGATTTCCCTAGAAATCTTTGGTCTCAAATGTGATGCCACATTTCCTGCCCTCCTCCCCACAGCTAGTCTTGGACCTTGAGATTAAAAAAGATTTTTAACTCTCTTGGCTCCGTTATCTCCTATAGGGAGTCAGGCAGCCTCCGGCATTCTCCTGTCATTTTTCCTTGGAAGCATCTGCTCCAGGCAAACTCACGTGGGAGTGTGTGAGCCAAAAGGGCTTTTGCAAATTTCCTCATCATGGATGAGCAAACCAGGGCCCAGAGAGGTGGAGCAACCTGCTGAGACCACAGAGGGAAGTAAAGTGAGGGCTAGAAGTTGGATCGACACAACTTTATTCGGGAGCTTCTTGAGAGATGGAACTGGTCTTAGGCATTTCTGTAGGCTACCCAAGGCCTAGCGGAGTGCCCGGCACACAGAGGACGTTTAATGTAGCTGATTTTTAAAACTGTCATCTCTACCTTTACATTCCTGCCTCTGTGACCCTGGCACCACCTCGGTCCTCTCACACCCGGGTTACTGCAGGAGCCTCTGGGCCGTCTGCCTGCTTCGCACAGACGTGAAGTTCACCTTCCTCAAGTTCCGACGTCATCGGAACCTCCCAGCTCACACCTCGCCTCGTCTGACGCAGGCTCCTCCGCAGTCCAGCTCCGCTCTAACTCCTCTGCCTTGTCCACCGAACATCTTATCAAATAAATTACCATCAGCTTGTTTGAAGGGGGTAGGAGCGGTGTGGTGATGCTGAATGTGTTTTACTGAAGTCATTTCCTCGCTGCTTAACCCCGTCTATGCAGGTACATCGCCACGAGGTGGCGGTAGCGTGCCGCTGCCGGGAACCGAACCAAGGCTTCAGCCGAACACTTCGGGGTAAACCGGGCCCCCATCTTTCCTTTTACTACAAAGATGTAACTTTTTAAAAGCCCAAACAGCACAGCTTAAAGACGCATGTGGGGCCTTGTTACATTTTCTCCTTAAGTCATCAGGGAATTCCCTGACATTGCCCCAGCGTTCCTTTCTCAGTCACCCCTCCGCGTCGTGGCAGGTCACATAATCGAAGTGGACTTTGTTTAAATTAATTACAGGGAAGGCCGTTCTGTCTGGGGCTGCCGCTCCTTCCATTACCACCGGCAAGGAAGAGACGGACGAAGGAGTACAAAACAGCCCCAGAGTCAATGGTGCCGGATCCCTGTGTGGTTCTTTCATTGTCCAGAAGAACGGACCTCTCTTCTCTGCTAATTTTCATTTCCTGTCCCTTATTTTCCTCCCTGGGGCTGAGAACGATTTAAACCACTTTGTAAGGCTGGAGGCACAGAACTCTAACGCTGAGGGGTGGAAACCCATCTCATTAAGCAACTTTCATTTAAAAGGGCTCAGCTGACCATCTAAGCCTAAGGGCCTAATTCTAAATTTAGTTAATATACTTCTTTGTGTATTTTTACACAAAGATTTTTTTGGGGGGGAAGGATGGAGATAAATCTTTAGAAATCTTTCAGGTGCCTTTTTGCATCAACATGCACAGGTATCTATGAACTGTCTGGCGTCTGGGTTGATTTGCAGGAATCATGTCCCTCATACTTCAATGTCCCTTCAAACACCTACTTCCGCGAAGACGAGGAGCTCTGAGTTGTGTTTCTACACTAAACATTTCTCCCCCTTCCTTATGGCAATATTTTAGATGCTTATCATCGCTGCTAACCGTAGAGTTTAGAAATCTCAGCTCTTCAGTTTTACTTAGGCCAGTTATGAAGACATCCATTCTGAATTCTAAAGGCAAAAGGAAAGCGAGAAAAGGCGAAGAAAGGAAGACATGATTGTCTTTATCGCTAACAAAAATGCGTGGGGAGAAAAGAGAGCCGCGTGTGAGGCGCTGCCCCGGAGCCACTGCAGGACGCCACTGCAGCACAGACGGCCACCAGCCTGGAATCCCGGCTTCTTCATTTCTGCAGCCAGGCCATAGAGCACCCCCATAACGACACAGAAGTGTGAGCAAATTGAGGCCAAGTGCGAAAAACGGCAGGGTCTGATTTTCCAGGCCAGAAATTCATTGCAGGGAAACTTAGGAAGTCTTTCTGAAATAACTCTTCTGTCTTTTGTGTAAGAGCAGCTTAGCGAGGTGGAAATGATGCAGTTATTGACCTTGTCTGAGTCATGTGCTTAACCACTTTCAGCCTCAGTGTCTTCACCTACAAAATGGGGACACTACTACCCAACTGTGCGTGTTGTATGAGGATTAAATGAGAGAGTAGGAGCTGGCATGGAGGAAGCACGCACCTGCAAGTCTAATCAGACTCCACTGCCATGGAAAATATTAGTTTAAAAATTAAATTAAGAATATAAAAAATAATTAACCCCTGAGAGGCAAAGGCTTAATTAGCTAGCATGGCTTCATTTAAAAAACATCCTATCCTGGATTAGGAACATGGACAAGCATTGCCATCATTCCTTAAGAGCTTTAATTTCTTACCTGCAACGTGGGAACAGAGGCATGCGGGGCATTTTTGGAGACTCCCTTGAACTCCTGTTTTCATAGTAGGAAAGCACTGAGTTACTGATTTTGGAAACCCGCAGTGTCTTGTTGCACCATGTACTTCTATCTCCAGCTCTAGGGACTTGGGCTTCCAACCACTAGAGATACTTAAAAACCAGCTAATATTTAGGTGGAATTTTATACCTTCAGGCAAAAATAACAGTGAGAATATTCCCACTTAGAACACAATATTGTGAATGAAGCAGAGATCAATTTGGTGGACAGAGATTTCAACTGGTTTCAGCATGCTGTCTGACAAGATCTGCTACTGTACTCGACACAGGACAGTTCAGCTCACCACTTGTGCTTATTAAAAACAACACTGGTGGAGAGACCTGAGCAATGAGGACCATGACAATTTTCTGGGCACTGTGACGGGCTCCTCACAAAAGAAACTGCACCGAGAGGTGAGAGGGTGGTTCTGGTGCCCACTCACCAGCTGGGTGCCCTTGGGCATGTTACTTAATTTCTGGGTCAAGATTTTAACAAAAATCTTTCCAGGTGATTCTAATGTACAGGAAAATTTATGAAGTATTTTCCTATGGGAAGTCCCTTACCATCTTTAAACCTCAGTTTTACCATCTTTAAAAAGGGAAAATCACAGCATGGACTTCATATGATGGTGCTGAAGATTACATGAGATAGTGAATGTTCAGTGCTTACGTGCTTGGCGTATGACTTGGTACGTGGGAAGGGCTTGGTAGACGTAAGCCTCTACTGTCATTAGCATCATCACCATCACTGTTGTCACAGTCACCACCAACATACTCATCATCCCTGTTTTCACATGAGTAGCTGCAACATCTTCCTTGTTACTAGTGTCTTCACCACCATCGACCTCACTATTGTCATCCTTGCCATGATCATCAGCATAGTCATCGTCACTGTCATCATCATCCCGTCATCAACACCATCATCTTCACCATCGTCGTCATCATCTATCTCTGCAGGAGGTGCCATTAATTTCTTCAGGAAGCCTCCTGAGTACTTGGCACTCAACAGGATAACCTTGAATTTTTGGTTCTGTTTCCAATCCTTCGGGGAAAGTAAGGTGCTAGTAACCTGCAAAAATCCCCTATGAGCTAAAATTTTTGATTTCATGCTATTCAAGTAAAAAATGTATAAATTAAACCTCTACATATCATTCTAGATGCATTGAAAGTGTGCTACTAATGATGGTCGCATCTGTGGGTGCAGTGCTCCAAGCTCGCTCCTTATATTATTAGTTCACTGGGACCTTAACGCCTGTTGAGGACGTGGCTCTCAACATCCTTCCCAGAAGTGTATCCTAAACAGGGGTGAAGCGGCATAAATGCAGCTAGAACTCCATCAGCCATTCTGAGCATTGCCGTAGGAGTAGGTCACCACTATATCAAATTCTTAGCTTTGAATGAATTCCTTTTTGCGTTTGGCATGGAAGGTGATAAGTATTTTCTGAGCTATTTTTCAGTTGCAAACTTCAGTCTGCTGAGATGAAATATGCAGATTGGGGCCTGAACAGCTGTAGCACTCCAGAGTGGCTGGTATTTTGGTGGGCTTTATTTTAAAGTCTTTGACAGTTCAATCTCACTAAATAATTCAGCTGTTTAGGAAAAGCCATATGATCTTAAAATAAGTCCCTGAAGGTCAAGAATATAGGTTGAAATTTTATTCTTTGGTAAATAGCATTTGACAAAATAACAGAAATGTCCCTTATAATATCTCTACCTTTACATCTTTGAATGAAATTACCAAGTGCACATCACGGGTTGTTCATTTATAAACATTCTACATCTTCTCCATGCATTTCTGGCAGAGTATTAAGCTAACATTCTGATTTCACTGTTCCCAATGAAGTTAGAGATTCTTAAGAACAATTTCAAAAAGGAGCCCTAACTTAGGGTGTCACTGATCATTTGGAAAGTCCTTTGTTACATCTGGCGCATAAAAACACAAGCCTCATGTCATGGAAAAGTGAAAGTATTGACTATAAATCTGTAAAGAAAAGGGAAAAAAAAAACTTACAATGTAAAAGTTTTCCAGGTTAGAGCTGGAGCTCTCTCATCTATCACTGGGCTCTCCAAGGTGAAGTGCACTTCAGGAACAAACCATTAGTATCCAGAAAGATACTGGCCAATGATTTCTTTGTGCCCCTTAAAGATGGTTCTTCTGGCCGAGTCACCAGATCAGTAGCTTTGGAATCGCTTCTCATGGATGTGGGAGACAGGATGTGAAGGTCTTGGGTAAATCTCATCTAAACTCACACAGAATCCTATACTTTCTGAGGCTGATGGAATGCTGGGATTCGTCAACCTCAAATAACTTCTTGCCCCATTTTACAGATGAAGAAACTGAGGCCCAGGGAGAATAAATGACATGTGCCCATTAATACACTCAATTGATAACAAAGCCAGAGTTAAGATTAAGGTGACATTGGGGCATGGTGATAACATACATTACAGTTGGCCGTTGTGTTCCTCCAACCTGGCTGACAAGCACAGGTGTGGCCATTTTGCTTGTGCACAAACAATTGGCTTTTACATTTAATCTGACCTCCAACTCTTACTGTGTGACCTGGGCCAAGTCACACAAACCCTCTCAATTCCAGCCTCCTTACCTACAAAGCCCCACGAACAATCCCCACCTCATAGGGATGTTGTATCGATGAAATTCTATATTCAAAAATATCCTGAACAAAGACTTGTATATACTAGTACTCAGCAAAGACTCATGCATGAATTCATCCCCTCTGATGCCCTAAAACACTTCCTCCTGGACTAGGGTGTGGGGTCCATCACTATGGGGAACCTAGGTTTTCCAGAGTTGAATCAGCATAAAATTTACTCCTAGCGTTCCAGCAGGCACTCCCGTGCTTCTCTGACAATGTTTCTATTTTGGTTCAGGAGAACATAGTCATTTAACTCTCACAATGCTACACTGGCAGCTGTGACAGTCATAAGCCATGTTAGGAAAAACGGGAGTATAGTTAGCTTAGTGCCACATGTAAAAGCTGCCCAATTCTAAAGAATAGCATGTAAAGTACTGTAAAGAAAAATTTCTCATTTATTGCAAAAGTTTTTCATATGTTCCTTTTGTAAATTTAGAAAATATCAATGACCAAAAAGTGGGAAATAAAAACCACCCATCATCCCACCACTCATTGAAAGTCATTGTTGATATCTGGCAGGAACATAAGTTTTATATAGATTTAACAAAATGGGTCCTGATGTTCTATAACTTATATTTTGCCAATTATAAATGTATTATGAGTTTTTCTCAAGTAATTTAATAGCCATCTTTCTAATGGCTATGCAGTGCACCGTCATTCACATATTCCATTGCCAGAGTGGTACTCAAAGTGTTGGACAACAGGTAGAGCTTGAGTACCAACCGATGTGAATGGGGAGGAACAGCCAGTAGAACCATACAGGTTAAACCAGTTGACTTCTGACCCAGGATGTGCATAATTTAACTAGTTTTTATTCAAAACATTTCATTTTCATTTTAAAATTTTTCTGCTTTCATATACCTTTCTGATGAAAGAACAGATAATAAAATCTTGACGCACATCCTGAAGTTTATCATGAGGTTGATTTCCTAGAAGTGCAGAGGTTGTCAAAAGATAAACACAGGTTTAGGGATATCGATGGAGGGCAAGCTCTCTGGGATACTCACCCTCCAGGTGGGTAACAGTCATGAGCTCATGTTTCCTCCCCTTGGCAAACACCCACAAGTGGACAATTAAGACAGGCTAAGTCATTACGCTAGAAGGGCACTGGGACTCCCCCTCCCCGCCCCTGTGTATTGTCTTCTGCCTGTGCCGTATTGCAGGGACCTCCCCCTACCCCAATATAGTGAGTCCTCATGTCCTCAGTGTGTGGGGCACTAGGATGGGGGAGTCTCCCGCGGATCCGCTCCCTGCTCAGGTCTTTCAGCTCTGCAGCTAACTGAAAATTTAGACGTGGGCAAGTCAATGTGTTTGTCCTGGTCAGGGTTGATTTTCCTGCAGGTAAAAAAGGTGATTGGGCCAGATGAAAAACCAAACCCCTCCCAGTGTTGTCAGTCTAAGAGTCTACAACTCTGTGCCCCACATTCTAATGCTACTGCATTTGAATGATGAAAGCTTTGCTTTCCGTCTTGAACCCCCCTTGCTCCGTCTACACCCCTAACAATCCACTCTTCATCCTCACTGGGACCAAGAGAATTTTTTTAAAAAACATAAATCATTTTAGATACCATCTCCCTACCATGGCCTGCACAGACACACATGGTTTCACCCCTGCCTACTCTATTGGTCCTACTTTCCCCTGTGGACACTGCACTGGAAGACAGCCACACTCATTTTCAAGCTAATTCTCACTTCAGAGCCTTTGAAATACCTGTTCCTTCTGCCTGGCATACTCTCCCCCAAGGTCTTCATGTGGCTTAGCCATTTTGCACCTCGGCCTCTGAAATTGCTATTCCCTTTGCCTAGAACACACTTCCTCCGATTCCAGAGGTGGTATCAACTTCTTATCTTTGAAGTCTCAGCTCAAATTATTTCCTTAGAGGGGACCACACTGACTCAAGTTGCCCACCTCTTTGTTCACTCATACCATATTACCTTATTTTTTCCTTTTCATCTAGCACCAAAATTATCATGTTTTATTGACCTACAATTTTTTATATAGAATTTGAACTCAGTTAGAGAAGGGACACCCAGGATTGACAATACCATACTCACTGAATACTTGAAAAAATGTGGTGAGAAAAGAAAAGTAGGCATTGACACCCAGAAGCCACCCTGGTACCATTAGTTAGATGTTGGCATTCTCCTGCCAAACTCAAGCAATTTCAGAGAACATGAACATCAGTCAAGGCCACTCTGTGACCATGATGGATCAAGACAAAAACAAGACCATTCCATAATTATGCCTGAACACAGACAAATGGATCCTTATCTAAGCCATCCCCCTTCCTGGCTAACGTGAGGGATGACTGCTTCTTTGCCAATTCACAACTGTAGCCTCGCCCTAGTCCTACCTACCGATAAGATTTAGTAAGCTACCCACAGAAGGACCTCTGCTTCCCAACAGTGTCCAATGAAGAGCAATTCTCTTCTGTGAACCTCCTTCCAGAGCAGCTAATGCAAGCCCAAATTCTATAATCCTTTTATAACAGCCTCTTACTAAGATACCCCCCAGTTTTCCATGGTATGTTCTCATTGCAATAAGCAATAAACCCAATTTGCTTAATTACAGATGTGTTCCTGGTGGTCTTTGGCTGAAGGGCAATGAGTGGAAATACAACAAACAGTAGCTTCTTTTTCTTGAGTAATTGCTGTATAAATTGCTTGAATAATTGCTATGTGCCAGATACCATTTTTCCAACAAAACAACATTCATAGCTATTGCTATTATTATTTTGATTTTAAAATTGAGGAAACTGAGGCTCAGATTGGATAAATAATTTCCCAAGGTCACGCAGATATTGGGGGAAGCTGCAGTTTGAACCCACACTTCTCTGACTTCAAATCTTACGTATTTTTTCATCATTGTGGTTTCTTTTTTCTCGTTTTCCTTTAGCAGCTATGTCAGGTGCTCTACACTAGTAATGAGGATACACACGATAAATGTGTTCCTGCTAATAATTCCTCCATTTGCAATGATTAACATTCCCAATAGTTACTCCAGGTTTTCAACCCTTTGTGAATATTTGCAGTTTAGATTTCTGCTCTTTCAATGTCACTGCCTCATAGAGTTTCTGGCATAAGCTCAAATATACAGAATATATTCAGCATCAAAAGAAATATTGTCAGGCAACCATTCTGCCATTTTGGGAAGTACGATTGTGAAATGGAGAAAATATTCAAAAATGTAGATTTGTGGGAAAGAAAGTGCTACATACAGCTTTTATTGTAGTACAAAGAAGCTGAATAGCTTTCAGCATTTTGTATTATTGCTTTTTAAATAATGTCTCCTATTTCTTGTCTTTGAAATCTGACCTAATGAGGGAATCTGAATTTAACAGTTATCCCAGGAATGAAGACTCCAGGTAGTTGGTCAGTGAATAAATATACCTCTTGACTTAACACATCATTATTGAGAGTCAACTGTGACCAGCCCTGTGCTAGGAGCTTCCATCCATGCTATCTCAAAAGCATTCCTTTCAGGGGCTTAAATTCCTAAATTAACCCATAGGAAGGTAAAAAGTCAGCAGTATAGACCTGGTGCCCTCCATCCTGTGATCTGAAATGTCCAGGAGCTGGAAGTCACTCCTGCAGTTGGGTAGATGGATGGGACATGGCGAATTCCAAAGACTGAATATTTTAGTCTCATCTGATTCTAGAACAGCCTCTAGGAGGAGTCCCTCATGCTCTCCTATAGGCAGTTGGATACAGGAATCTAGGGCCTCTGACTTGAATATGTGCTGCTGCTTGTGCCATCAAAGCGTTTTGGGCAAGACGGCAACATGGTCAAGTTCCTGTTCGAGAGTCACTCTAGCTGCAGGGGAGAGCAGGACGGAGTGGGGTCCAGGCTGTCGGGAGGTGAGCCGGGGGGGGGGGGGGGGGGGGGGGGGGGGGGGGCGGCTGCAGCAGAGAGGGAGGAAGCCTGCAGTGTACACATGGGAGGAGCCAGAAGGAAGTGGGTGGGAGCAGACTGAAGAGATCTTGAAGGAGCGAAAGTGGGAGGGTGGGGTTGACTGGCTATCTTGGAGTGAAAGGGTACGTTCACATAGAACAAATACTCTTTATTTGCTTTATCCCCTAAGTTGAATTCCACATTAATTTCTACCTTTTGTCCAGAATATTATAGATCAGAGCATATTACATCAAGTGGATCTGGGGTTAGTGGGAAAGGGGCAGTCAAGGATGTACCTTTTTTTTCTGGCTTTGGTTGCACATTATGTGAAGCCTTTATTTTATTAATCAAACACGTGTATTAAGCCAAGTATGCTCCCTGTTATAAATGCATTATGGATATTAATTCATTTGCAATTCATTATACCCTGTGACATAGGGACTGTCATTAGCCCATCTAACAGAGGAGAAAACTGAGGCACAGAGGGGTGTGGTAACCGGCTCAAGGTCACACAGCCAGTAAATGAGTCGGCTTCCAGAGTCTGTGCTTTTAGCCTTTGTACATCACAGCCTTTTCTTGGAGGCTGATGTCAGAATTACATCCTTATGAACTCCAGCCTATTTGTGGGGGAAAAAACCAGTACCCAGCATACCTCAAGGACGGCCAAGGGAAAGTCAGTTATATTGTTTTGACTTTGATTTAATTTGGTCCCAAGCACCACAATCGAGAAACAGTTTTATCATCCTAGTCTCTTACATTAGGGAAAAAAAAAATGATGGTGATTTTCTGATGGAGGCTCTGATGGAGTTTTAAACATAATTATTTTAGGTCTGTTTATCCATAAAGAGCCCTACCAATGGTGTGTGATGATTTATCTCTATGGATTAAATGTCACAATTGAGGAGCTGTGGTCTAAATCATACATTCACGGCAGACCTTGAAAACCTCTGGAAGGTCTCCCAGCCGCAAACACCAAAGTCGACCAAAGTTTTCCAACTTTTCTTTTTGTTATCAGGTAACTGAAATTACATAGGGAACGCATTACTTGGCGTAGCACTATTTGATAGGCATTTAAAGACACCAAGTTCTTTCAAAGAGAGACCAAACTTTATCAGTCTAAGCCTAACAGATTTACTATCAGATTGACAACCTCGTGCTGCTTTGAGAAAAGCATTAAGGTGTCCAAGGCAGAGAGACAATGCAGTACTTGGGCATGTTGCTATTCGTTATTTGATACATTCTTTTAAAAGACAGCTCCTTGAGAACAAATACGACCTGTGCATCATCATAAACCCCAAACATGGAGGAACACGCAGTGAAACTGCCCCAGAATGAAACAAACAATGAAATGGGATTTCAGATAAAGAAGCATTTGTTACATTCTTCCTTTGAGTTTTTATTTGTCAATAGCCTTTTTGGCAATCTCCAAAGCAGGTTGTCTCAGCCTCGGCAGGGCTGATATTTGGGGCTGGATCATTCCTTGTGGTGGGTGCTGTGCTGTGCACTGCAGGATGTTTAACACATCCCAGGGCTCGACCCACTAGATGCCAATAGCACCTCTGAGTCATGACAACTAAAAACCTTCCAGACGTGATTTTCAAATGTCTTTTGTAGGAAGTGGGGGCAAAATCACCCCAGGATGAAACCACTGCTCTAGTCCATTACTATTCAGTGGGATTGGCTACAAAAACCTTTTTGGTAAAATATCATCATTAGGGCTTATGAGACCGCATGTTTGTTTATTAACAACTGTTTATTATGTGCCTATTATATGCCAGGTGAGCTGAAAGGTTTGGGGGAAGTAGTAGTAGACAAAATACAGTGAAATGGAATAAAAGAGTAAGCTTAATGACAGGGTAAAGTTTGATTTGATTCTTTTGCCATGTCTTATAGATAAGACTTATAGCTATTTAAATGGAAAAAAAACAAAAACAACAAAATATGATACTATGCAAACAGACTATTAACAGATGTAGTTTGAGATTGCTTCATTTGATGGTATAGAATAGTTAATCTCTCCAATACACACTACCCCATACACATACATCAATATATTTCTCATACATACACATACATGCACACACCTATTCTTCTCAACAGACAGCTCAGCCATGACAGGAAACCCTCAAGTAAAGCAGAACAATCTGATTCTGTCTTGTGTACCCGTCTGGAACTAGGTAGTCCTGAGCGGGTGTGGGGCTCCCTCCTCTGGGCTGCCTGTGAGCTCCTGCTATCCTCCTGCTCTCCCATGGGGGCCTCACATTCCCTGGATGGCTACTTAGGCGCTCACCTGCTTGTCCACATTTCACCCAGCAGGAAGGAAAACAGGGGTCAAGGAAGAATGACAAGGCACAAGCATGGACACTGTAAAGGGAGCTCCCTGGGGGCAGCCACAAGGCCCACGGGCCTGAACTGAGTCAGGAGGCTACAGCTGGCTGCAAGGGGGCTGGAAAGTGTAGTCTTGTGAGCATCCTATTGCTATGAGGAAGGGGAGGGCAGATTGGAACATAAGTGGCCATTTGACCCCGGTCACCCCGGGGCATTTTCCCTTCACCCATTTTCTTCTTTCCTTTGATATACCAACTACATTAAAGTTTTGAATAATTATCAGAATACCACTACCTCTTTTTAATACGTAGTACCTGTCACAAAGACTTATGAGCAGGGTGTGCTGATAAATGTTTAACAGCTCTTTGGTGGGATGGGTATGACACTACCTGATTTGCAGGTTTGCCGATTCTGTGGTGTAAATACTCCCACTACGGCCAAGTGATTTCAAGCTGTCGATGTCATCAAGGTGGTGTTGGGAAGAGATCTACACATTTGCTCTCACGAGCAGCTATGAGCTGGCTTCAGTATATCCTTGCTTATTAGCAAACACTCAGCACAGTGTCTGGTACAGAGTAAACTCCCAATAGCTTATTCTTCTCAAAGAATTAAAAATAGATGACCTGCTCTTATATCTCATTTATTCCCCATATATTAATCGAGTGCCTACTATGTGTAGGGGTAGAATGGTGGGTAGAACAGACAATATTCCTATCCTCACACAGCACAGTTGACAATGTGGTGGGGAAGACAGCCAACCAGTGACAACAGTAAATGCAGAAGGACAACCATGGTGAATGTGGAGAAGAGAGGGAGTAACAAAGGTGCTTACCCTCACCTCGGGGTGCAGCAAAGGTTTGCAGAGGATGAGAGAGCTGAGTTGAATCTGGAGGCAGAGCAAGGGTTCGCTAGACATGGATGTGAGGTACAGGGAAAAGCACGCTGGGCGGAGGGAACAGGATGAACACAGACCTTGTGACTGAGCGGGGAGAGCGTGGCATGTTCTGGGAGGCCAGAGTGGAGTCAGCGGGCATGGGAGAGTGGAACGAGATGGACGGGGCAGGGGCTGGACCACCTCATTCTTGGACACTGGTTTATATTCTGGCAGCAATGGGGAGCCTAGAAGGGCTTTGAAGGGAGTGACATGATATCAGTCTTTAGAAAAAAGATCACTATTCCTGTACCATTCAGGGTACATTAAATGGGGGCTTAGTAGGTGCAGGTATGCCAGGTATGAGGCTGTTATAAGAGCCCAAGAGAGAAATTATGGCATATCATTAGCTAGGGCTAAGGTGGCAGCAGAGGAACCAGAAAGAAATGGACAGATCACAGACATATTGAGGGGTGACTTCAACAGGGCTGGGACATGGACAGGTTCTAAGGAGGGGATAAGGAAAGGGCTGTGTACATCATTACTAATTGGTTTCTCACACTGGCATGCTGGATGGACCTGGGGTCTTCTACTGAATTTGAGATGGAGGGAGTAGAGTAGAGTAGAGATTCCAGGTTAAATTTGGAGCATGTGGACTTGAATCATTTAGTCCTTCCATGACCTCGCAGAAAGCATTCTTACATACTATCTCCATCATGCAAGTGGGGAAGTAGGTTCAGAGACAAGATCATATAAGCCCATGAATGGCAGAACGGCAGGGCTAGGACTCGAACCCAGGTCTTACAATTCCAAACCCTATGGTCTTTCCATGATGTGATACAAACTGGCCCCAACAGGGTCCATCTTGAACCTGTGGCAGAGGGAGTTTAGTTATTGAACAATTCTCGTTAAGCTGAGCTGCAAGGTGGGACCTCAGTTTATGCACACAGAAGACTGGGCTATTAACGATGCCCCTTCAAATTACTTTGAACAATTTATTCTGCATTGGACTAATGAGCCCTGTACTGCACTTCTGGGAAACCTCTCACCTTGTAAAATAAAGTCCATCAGATCATGCGCTGAATATTAATCTTGCTAGAAAGAAAAGAAAAATAAGCAATAGAAAAGACTGATTTCTCCCCATGCAAAGAAAATACTTTCCAATGAGCCACTAAGTATAATTTGTAGTTTTAGATTAAGACTGTGTTTTGTACTGAGGAAAAAAAATCATTATGAACTATTACCAATATCATGATGCCAAGTAATAAAGGCATTTAAACACTCTCATCTGCTGCATGGTTCTTGCATAAACAAGCGTAATGTGACATGATAGTAGCTAATGGTATATTCAAGGAATCTACATCAGCCTAAGTTTGCCACATTTGTCATCAGGTCTCTGCTGCTGGACTTGAGAGGGCTTTCCTTTCTCTGTTGCCAGGCAAATGAATCTTCTGGTGTCAGCACTCCTGAGTCAATAGGAGAAACCACTTGATCCCCACACTAGAGAAAATGAAAGTGAAGAACTTCTTCCAGTCACAGGCAATGAAGCCAACTCCTTTGGTAAAATTAGCAGGTGCGTGAAGGAAACAATGATTCTATTTCTACCTGGTCAGCATGGTTTGTCCACTGGTCATATGTTTCTGCAATAGTGAATGACAACCTCTGTTCACATAAATGCTGAGTTACGGGTCACAAAGCTTTCTTCTTTTTCTTTTTTAAATATTCTGCTGGCTCACTGGACCCACTCACCAAGCCTTAAAGGGAGGGTAAGAGGAGTCATTTCCCTCATTTTACAGATGAGGAAAGTGAAGCTCTGAGATGCTGGATAATCAAATGATCATCATATCCTAATTAATAAAATAGCCAGGACTAGAACTCAGGGCAACTCCTTCCTGGTCCCAATACTCTTTCTAAGTTGCAGGAAGGCAGGGACGTAGTCTGTTTTTGTTCCGTAGTAACTCGTCTAGTCTCTGGCATACAGTAGGTGCTCAATATATACTTACTGATGGCTTCTCTGTGCCTCTAATTCTCTAGGAGCGTGATGCAGTATAAAGGCCAAGGGCACTGAAAAGCAGAATGCCCAAGTTCTATCCCAGCTCAGCAGAAGACTTTTTGTGAAAGTCTGGATAAGTTATGTGAACTCCTTAGCCTTGGTTTCTTTTTTGTAAGATGAATATAATTCTTATCAGCCCTAACTATGAAGAGGGAGACATTAGGACCAAGGCAAAGAGGACCATGAAAGTTTTCTTCAAACAGTACCCATTTAAAGTGCCATGGAGATTTTTAAAGTGAGGAAAATACTCCCAGCAACCTGTTTGCGCTTCTTGATTAGGGATGCTGCCACTGAGGCTGTGTGCAAGATGCAGCTGCAGAGACCCAGCTGCCTGTGTCACGCAGCTATGACTCCTAGAATTTTCTTGGGGGCCTTTGGGATAGCTCATGACATTTGTATGAGCCTCAGAGTCCGCTGCACCTTTCTTCACCCACAGCCAGAGGGACACGTGATGGCCCCTTCAGGCCAGAGTTCTCGACTTCAGGCTAAAGACTTTCTTTCTTTAAGGTTCAGTTTTTATCCATGCCCAGCTGCAGTTGTGGGGGGTCTGTCCTTGTCCACTTTCTCCACACCCCAGGAGAACGGCTCCAGTGCAGAAGTAGACCTAGGTCTCCACTCTGCCATTTGCTAGCCAGTCCACTTGGGGCATATTTCTTAACCTTTCTCAGCCTCAGTTTCCTTATCTGTAATAAGAGAATATCAACTACCATTCAGGTAGGTCAGAGAATTAAATGCATAAGAAAACGTGAAACGCTGAGTTTTGTGGCTGGCACAGCACTAACAATGACTACTACAGCTGCCGACACTCTGTATATGAATCCACAGGCCTGCGGAAGCCCAGGGTGACGATTCATTTTCTCCCACTCAACATCCATGACAACCTTGTGGATAAAACAGAGTTCCACGTCACTGGGAATCAGAAATTTCCAAATGTGCAACTGGCATTTTACTCACAATCTGACCACTCTCAAAACAGCAACGCTGCCTCCCCCAAGGTCCAAGCCACCACCCCCTTGGGTGTGGGTGACTGTGGAAGCCTCCAGTCTGGTTTCCCTGTTTCTACCCTTGCTTCCCTCCCAGTCTATCTCCAACACAGTGGCCAGAAGGACCTATCAAAACAAAAGTTACATCACCTCCCTCCCATAGACACAGTCCTCCAGTGGCTCTTTACGTCACTCAGTAAATCCAAAGTTGATACTTCTGCCCCGTTTCCTCTCTGCCATCATCCGCTACAGTGCTCGGGTGATGGACAGAATGGTAAGATGGGACCAGGGTGGTAAAAGAACTCTAACCTGTGGTTGTCTCCTCAATTGAACCAACCAAGTAACAATTCTAAGAAAGGATGTATAGGTTGAAGTAGACAAGAGGAGCATGATAAAATTAAAAAATATATATACCTGGAATGTGGAGGGGGAACCACTAAGTATAAATGTGACTACAGGGTAGGAATATAAATAGAAATTTCAGATCCATGCTGAGAGAGAACTTTCTCACAGTTTCAGCTGGCAATGAATGGAATGAACTCTTTCATGAGAGGGAGAATTCTTTAGCACTGGAAATCTCCAGAGGAGATTGGGAAATTAAGTGGACAAGGGATAGAGAAGCAAGATTTCAAAAATCAGAAAGCAGATTTGATGGAATCACATTTAATTTCCATTTTCATCCAGAAAGTCTATGATTTATAAAGGTTTATTAATAAATCTTTAATATTAATAAATCAAAATTTAAATTTATTAATATTAATATTAATAAATCTTTAATAAAGATTTATTAAAGAATATAGTGGAAATAAATAAGAGTCAACTACTTCAGCCCCCAGCAATGATAAATTAATTAAATGTCAAAAGAAAATGCATGTCAAGGAACATTTAGGTTGTTCCCACATCTTGGCGATTGTGAGTAGTGCTGTGGTGAATGTAGGGAGCCCTAATATCTCTTCAAGATCCTCATTTCAATTCTTTTGAATAAATACCCAGAGGTGGGATTATGGAATCATATGGTAGTTCTATTTTTAATTTTTTGAGGAACCTTCATGATGTTTTCCATTGCATCTGCAGATCAGCTGATATGGGGTATCTAAAATAGTCAAATTCATAGACTCAAAGAGGGTAGTGGTGGTTGCCAGGGGCTGGGGGTGGGGGAATGGGGAGTTACTAATCAATGGGCATAAAGTCTCTGTCAAGCTAAATGAATGCACTTTAGAGATCTCTGTACAACACTGTACTTAGAGTCAACAATAATGCACTATACGCTTAAAAATTTGTTGAGAGTAAGTCTCATATTAAATGTCCTTACCACAATAAAATAAGATAAAATAAAAACTGCATGTTATAATGTAATATTGTAAAGGTATTTTACAGGAGGGTCTCTGCTCGGGCTGAAGCAAAGTACTAGTTCCAAGGAAAGATTTGCCCAAATTGGCCACGTTCTCTTCCATATTCTGAGGGTGAGAGGGGTGGAGCAGAATGTGAGCTGTGACACCATTGGCACAACAGAGAGGTGACTGATGGCCGATCCTGACTGAGGAAAATTATTCTAATTATCAAATGACACATTAGGTTGTTTGGCAGGAAGCCAGGTCATTCATTTTTATTTATTCCCCTCATGCCCCTTTCTCTCTCTTTGGGGTCATCTTCAATGCTGTGTGTGTGTGTGTGTGTGTGTATTTCTCCATTGTCTTTAGTGTCTAGCTAATGGTTTATTTGACAAATATGATCTCAGGAAAACTCTAGGCCTGGCATGGGGGCTATGATGATGAACAAATTCCAGGCTGAAGGTTCTGACCCTTTCTGTAGGATTGGTTACCAAAAGAGAGGTTTGCAAAAGGCACCCACACCTCATAAGGAAATCATGTTGTGTTTGAGCCTACCTAGTCAAAGAAGGGTCAAAGAGACATGCTCTGGACCAACTGTAGAAAATGTGCCCCTCTTTCCACAAATGGGACATGACAGTTCTGGGTCACAATACGCTCGTGAAAGCTACTTATTGTTCAGATCCAGTCTTACGGAGGGCATTAAGATGTCGTGATTGACCCCAGACGGCAATATCCTCTCCTACTGCCAAATACACACGTATCAATACAATCTTTCAAATGAGAGACTTTCTACTTTCTTCCTCTTGTAATTGTCTGTCTCATCAAGACAAGAAGATATTTGCCCCTAGGAAACCTATTAAGAGCAGATATCTGTGCCCCCTAACAGGGAAACTGATGGCTGAGCAAATCCCTAGAATTGGTTAAATGCGATGGATTGGTCTAGTGCTGTGATTATTTTAACAAATAAACCAAGCACAGTGGCTGAATGTACTGGAAGATAGGGAGATTTGAAACAAATTATTCAACCTGAAAACAACGGAATTAATACACCAAATAGAATTTCCGTAAAACCTAAACAAATAAATATGTGTAGCTTATTCTACAAAGGCAAGAAGAGAATAGCAAACAGATACAGAATCTCATCCATTCCCTTGTCTTACAGACTGACTTCTAATATGCCCACTTATTTCTTATTCATTCAGCAAGTATTTTTGAGCATCTCTCATACTATCAATGTGCCAAGCACCGGAAGTTCTGATTTTGTGGGCTAGTGCTTATTGCCGTGGCCTTTTTAGGGAAATACTTAACAAAGTATTACAAGCCATGGAATGTTACTGTCATCTCCATACTGTGAAGCACTTTTTAAAAAAGCAGAATCCTATTCTCTAACTTGACAACCTAATAAAAAAAAATTTTGGCAATGAAAAAACAAATCCAAAAACAACTTAGAAAAACAGTGAAGTAAAAAAAAAAAAAATCTAACCACTGAGGTCAAACTAACGATGGACTTAACAATGTCTTTCGAATGTTTTTAAAAATGAGAAATAAATTTCCTGAAGTAGTCAACTGTTTTTGCCTTTTGCTATTTTGCCTGTTTCTCAGTCATTGAATCACTGAACCAGTAAGTGACTGGTTGTGGGGGAAGAACACCAAGGACCGTCTAACTCCACAGCTGAACTCCCCTTCCTGCATAGCTTCAAGCAACAGCCAAATGACCATCTTTTAGGGATATCCCATGGCTGAAACATTGGCTGGAACCAAGATTAGATGACATCTTGGGTCCCTTTTAATTCTTAAGTCATCAAATGGCCAAATGCACAATCACCCCCCGCCCCACTTACACTCTCTCTGTTCAATTCACTTTACTGATGGGAGAGCACAATGACCTTTTGCAAATATCAGCCACGGCTTGGAACTTGATGGGCAAACAGTAGAATCACATCTCTTAGTTGACCCAGGTCGTGGGTATGCTAAGGTGCGATAGCACACCAGAACCGCACAGGGAGAAGGAACGGCTCCGTGGATTTAATTTCCCATTACTATGGCAACCTTGAGACTTTTGTTGCAGCAAAAGGTTAAATGCAACGAAGTGGTCATTAGGACATTCCACTAATGAATCAGGCCAAACCCTTATTCGTGTGTAAATCAATGGCTGTGTGACCATAGAGCAAAGGGGCAATGTACAAGCTGGGGAGAGCTAACTGACTAATCAATCTTGGGATTAAAATTGGTCTCTGACTGATACAATGGCTTCATCTGTAACATGCATGAAGTAACTATAATTGAGAGGGAAAAAATCAGACATTACACAATATTATTCCAAGAGCATCTGTCTAGGACCCAAAATTATTCTTTTCATTCTGGCAAAACCATTTTTGAAAATGTTTAATTTCTTCCTTTTTATTTTTGATAGGTCTTCGTGATCCTTCCAAAATTAATAGCTGAATATTATTTATATTAGTTTACCCCAGTCTAAGTAATATTCCATCCAATATTACCTCTTACCACAGTAGCTTCAAAAAGAAACAGTGAGAAAGAGAAGCTTCCAAAGCGTGGGGGTGGAGCAGAGTGGCACAGCAGGGGCATCGGAAATCCAACCGGTCTGAGCAGTGGGAATGAACTGATTAGGTGCCAAGGCTGCTTCTGCGCGGCAGCACTAGGCTACCGCAGATACACACACTGCAGATACACGCCCGAGAGGTAGGCTAGTGTGAGCAGGTGTTCAGCCCGTGTTAGACTTCCCTCCCCTGAACGGTTGTCCTAGGGGAAGTTCTCATTCACGACTTGTACTTTTGGGTGGCTTGAGGCTCAGTCACAGGGCACAGCCAGGTCCCAGGCTTCCCCGGAAGGGTGGGAAATGGGGCTGGGCATCAGAATTCTCCTTACGTCCAACCCTGGTGTTCTCCAGGGTCTGAAGGATTGGCAGGGATGCCCAAGGGCCACCAGAAGAGGGGTTAGGGAACTTGTGGATCTTTCCATCCCTCAACCAGAGAGACATACATTTTATCCTATATATTTATTAGGGCTTCCTATACAATCATCGATAATGAAGAATTCCACTGCAATAGATACATGATCATGACTGCAGTAGATGCTTCTGAGGGTATCTATAACCTCACTCTTCAGGTAGCTAAGTAGGTGTGCCTGTGCAATAATAGGGATTCTGAAAATCAGTTTTAAACTTTTATATGAGACTTTTAGAAAAAGTCCATCGAGTCCAGGTTTTGTGTTTGCTTTTTTTTTTTCCTGTCGGGGTACCCTCTGTGAAATCAGTTCAAAAGATGAGGGGTCAAGGATTACTGGAATTTCCTTTGAGAGATAGAAGATAGATCACACAATGATGATGCTATTGAAAGAGCAAAGAGTAACTTGCTTTAGGCTTTCTCTCCTCTTTGTGTTTTCAGAAGAATTGAACAAAACGAGAACTTTCAATAATGATGCAGTTAAAAGATGCTCTCTTGGGTGAGTGCTGACATGCCATGTTGAAAATGCCTGTAATGCTTTAGAGGCTGCAGAGAACTTATTCCTAAACTGTAGTCATCAGTAAAAAAAAAAAAAAACAAACAAAGCAGCTTTCTGTGGGACTCGTTACTTCTAGATATAGGGTCAATGTAGCAGAAAACAGAGGGAAAAAAACATGTTCCCAATAAATTTGCAGTTACATATAAATCTACATTAAAAATGTGAAAAAGACATGTTCTGAATTAAAGAATGAAAAATAAAGCTTTATGGAATGTAAATCCTGTATGTTTAATTTATCTTTGTATCCCTAGTATCTGGGACAGTGAGTATTCAGGAAATAATTACCAAATTCTCCACCCCCTCCTTCATCTTCGTCATGGTCATCATCCTCATCCAACATTTCTGAGTGTTTATTGTGTGCTAGGCACTAGTCTAAGCATCCTATGTAATTCTCAAAACAGTCTTAAGAGGAAAGTACCATTATTATCCTCCTTTTAAAGATGGGGCAACTAGGGCTTAGGTAAACTCAACGAGCTGTCATGTCAGCAAATGGCTATATGATTTTGGAGGTCAGGGGAGAAGTCAAACCTTCTCTAATTCACAGATCACTTAGCAGCACAGTGACTCAACCTTTTCCATTTAAAAGGAATTAATAGATCCGAAGAACTGCAATTTTGGATCAGACACCAGAAATATCTTTAAAATCATTTATCATAAGTATTAATTAATTCATGCAAGAAATTAAAGTCTATTCCGTTTCAAATTATAAGCATTACTTCTATAAGAAACAAGCTGATTCATCACCTCAAAGATCTTTCCAGCCATCATTCTTTCTGCATCTATTGCCCAACTTAGAATCATACATGTTCTTGTTCATCATGATCAAAACTCACTGAGTATCTCTAAACATCATATGAAACAGCCCTGGCTCTCAAGTCTCCCTGTTAGGAGAATGACTTTATGATTTCTTAAATGAGTGTTGATATGATTTTTAGCTCAATGATATCACATCTTCAAAGCAAATTACTTTACACAGTACAAGTTATGGAAAATAGTATTATGGAAAAATACAGAGGTCCTAGACTATCTAATGGAAGGTGAAAATGGTCTTTAAACTATATATAAATTCTTAGCTAAGTAGTTCTATTATAAATCCACAAAATCTACCAACTTCTCTAAACGACTGATTCTTATAAAACGAGACCCCTACCCAAAATGAGTAACAACTTAACTTTTATGTCATAAAAATATGAGCTAAATGCTTGTTCATATGGTGATAATTTTTAACACATAAGAAATGCCATCAATTTTAACAACTGAAATATCATGGTTAAGGATTGCCAAAACCTTGTTTCCTGCTTTCATGAGAAGATGCTGTGAGTAATCTTGACTATTTTATTAGCTTGTTAAAAAGAACTTTTAATGCCTCGGAGAACACTGATGTTAATGCCACTGTGGCAGGTCTTGTTGTCTGACCACCTCAAAGCCCATCCCAACTGCTCCCTTACTAGATACTAATAATAAGGCAGATGCTTTTCCAGTCTCCTCTGCAGTAGGGGTGGCCATATGATCTGGTCCTGAATAACTAAAAGTCAAAAGAAGTCTACAGGAGTTTCTGGAAAAGATTTTCTTTTTAGATAGAAGAAGAAAGGACCTTGAATTTTCTCTCCACTGCCTACTCTCACTTTATTCCCTTTCAATGTGATCTTGATGTGTTTGGAGCTACAGCAGCCATCTTGCAACCATAAGGCAATGAACACAAGGACCAAGAGCACAAAAAGCCAACATGCTGAGGATGATTAAGTGGAAGGATGCAAAGAGCTTAGATTCATGATGACATGATGAGCTGCTGAACCACCCCTAACTGCCTACCTCCAGTCACTTCATGTGAATTGATTAAATGTGTTTATTGTTTAATCTACTATTGGTTGAATTCATTTACTCAATGTAGCCTAAACAATCTACCCTCTTCTTGATATTTGTTCTTCCCTTGGCCTCATTGATCCGAGACCCTCTGGGTTTTCTCCTCTGGAAGTGTTCTTAACTAGTCCCATTTTCTCCTCCCATCCCACAGTGTGTGTGTCCCTCCTAGGTTCTAGATGCAGCCCTTGCTCTCATTTCTGTTCACATCATCTCTTATTAATCCCATCCCCTTCCACAATTTTTACTCTCACCTACATGCAAATAACTACCAAATCTTTCCTGTTTCCTAAATCACAATGATATAAACCACAGAGCTATAATGGGTGGCTTGGTCTGAGGACATCCACCAGGACTCCCACTCATGGGTAATGCCATGCTCCCCAGGCCAGGGGACAGCAGGTGGCAGGCAGCAGCAGGCTCCATCTTCTAGCTATCTGAATTTTCTGAATAAAGAATTCACTTTCCTTCTGCTTTCTAAGAAGTAGAAAGTAGGCAGAAATGTTCACTTTCAATAAAAATGTCAAATCAGTTAAAAAAAACTTTTCTACTTTTCTCTTTTCATTATTCAATTGTTATAACAACTTCTTGTTGTTATCCTCATTTGGGGAATTGACAATGTGACATTGCTTACTTTTTGTTTGACTATTTCTTAACTCTTGTACCATTATATAACTTTTTCTCCTAACATTTATCCAAGGCCCTCGCTATACTTTCATCATGAAAACAAGTGAGTAGACAACAAATTTGTTGTTGAAAACAAGACAAGACTCTCCTATCAGACCTGGGGCCCTGGTGGAGCCTCCTGCCAAGGTGGAAGGCACAGCCGTCCCTGAAACATTGATGATAATGGTAACACTAGTAATTTAATCAGTACCAATACATACTAGGTGCGTGAACACAGTTCACATGAGAAGTCTTGAACAATAAACTATCCTGAGAGAGAGTAGAGCCTACTAAAACATTCCTGAGGCTCTATCCAGAGATCTCTGGGAACGATAGCTACTTCAGGGAGCTATCCTGGGTACTGAATCCTTTTCCCTAGTAACTAGCATGAGTCTGTGCCTGAATGCTGCTTGAGACTTCAACGGCTTCTAATCTTCCAAATCAGTGTCCGGCCAGACCGCCTGCTCCTGACCTTAATTGATGCCCTCACCTGGTGACTGCCTCAGTGATGTTTTTAATCACCTGCACACTGCTCGGTAGAGAATGTGACAGCTTGATTTAGTTCCTTGAAGTTAGGGATTAAGCTTCATTTTGATTTGCAGCACCTACAGCACCTAGCTCTATGTCCTGATCATGAGGGTTTCTCTTCTATTACATATTTTTTATTCTATTTGGGGTAGGAAATTCTTTGCCCTCTATTTAAATATCATTATTTAAAATTGATGTTAAGTTAATCTATCTCCCAAGATGAAATGTGAGTCAGTCAATTCTCTTAAGCTGAAATCTATGTATGTAGTATGAGGAACAAAAAATATCATTTAAAAAAGATTGGACTATTCAGAGAAAAGAAATTCCTGTTATTATATAGAGCAGAATGTGCAATAGAGTTTATTTGGTTTGGAAGTAAGGTGTCCAATAATTTTAGGTGACTCCTGAACCTGCCAGGAAGAAATAACCAGAGAAAACTGCCTTTTAGAATATTTATTTCTTAGTATATAACCACAGTATCAGTATACCTATGGGAATGCCTTAGGGCAACTTGTCAGTGAAATCACCTTATATAATACTGTGAGATTTAGTCAGCTTATCAGGAATGGTACTGAGTAAATTCCTCTGTGTATGGGAAAGATGCTACAACCATGGTCTGGATATTATTGGCCCAATAAATGTTAGGTATTCTTATTGGTAGAGTCTAGCAGTTGCTCTACAATGTCTAGTTTAATTGCTATCAGCATAAGACTTGGACTCCTGCTTCTGATCTAAGACGTAAAAATAGAATTTACCTCATAGGTTGCTGAGGGGTTTAAACAAGATAATCCACACAAGACTGACATTTCTTCCACTACTTGTGTTCATGGTCAATCATTAGGTCCCTAATAAAGTAGTGATGGTGTCTTGTTTGAGTGGTCAATTACACTTCTGAGTACCAATTACGCACTACACATCCTGCATGGATGGAGGAGGTATCTTCCAAAGATGAAATCAATGCAAAAGTAAATGTCATCTCAATAAACCTATATGTAGACTCAAAATCTGGCCACAGAGGTGGGGGTGGGGGGGACTGGGATGGAGCTGGTCCCAGGCATGGCGGGAGGGAAGCAGTGGCAGCATGAACACACAGCCATTAGGGAGGACAACAGTGACTTCCACACATGGCCCTTTCAGTCCCCACTCCACTCGCGTCACTGAGGCACAGCATGCTGCTTAGCTGTTTTAGAAAACAGATGAGGTGTCATGAAGGCAGTTAGATGTTGGCTGGCACCTGCAGAGGCCTCATGCACGTAGGGGACTTTTGCCATTCCCTATCAGAACAAAAGCATCTGCTGAAAATTCTCCATATGACACCTCATTTACCAAATGAGCCTGCAACTCCCTGAAGAAGGAAAATGACCTTTGCAGAGAGAAAAGGAGGAGAGGGAAGGCCTTCATCACTCCCATTTGAGCTTTGGAGTCTTCTCCTGTCTTCCCTACCATCTCCTGGTGGTCAACTTAAAAGAGCCGTGACAACATCCTAATCCTCATAACTCTGATTCTCTCTCTGACTGTCTTCCTTTCTCCTTCCTTTTTAAAAAAGCTAATTCCCAGCAGGCAGAGATCACAGGCCAAGTTCTAATGTCGCTTCCGCGTCAAAGGAGTTCACGGACAGAAAATCTTGGCCTGTGCAGATCCAACCAAATGCCCGTGACATTGGATCAAGTTCTAAGTTGTAACTGGAAGTCTACCCCGTACCCTCCCTACATCGCACCTCCCCAGCTGCGGGAGCAACCTACTGACCTATGAGAATGTAAGAAATTCTGATATTTGCTTTTTCCTTTATGAGGAATGGAAACTACTCTAAGACTACTATATCTTTTTTTTTTAATTTGAAAAATAAAAAAAAAATCCAAAGATTGCCGTGGGCATTATAATTTTCCAGGATGCATGTATTTGTTTTATGGATATAAATTTCAGCTGGTAACAGTTACTGGGTACTTACCAGTACCAGCTACTGAACCTAAATGCTTTTCATAATTTTTCTCTTTTAATTCTTCCAACAATCATATTAGAAAAGACCACCATTTTTCTTTTTATTTTTTTCACCTTCCATTTTTCAAGTGAGGAAAGTGTAGCACAGAAAGGTAAGGTGACTTGCTGAAGGCCATGTAGCTAGTAAATAGCAAAACCAGCATTTGAACGTCGGACATTTACTGAAAAGCCCATTTTCTTAACCACCATGTTCTACTGCGTGATTACAAAGGAGGAAGCGTCCGGCAGAGTTGACAAAAGGCTTCAACAGAGAAGGTGCATTTCCCCTGGGCCTTGGAGGGTGTGCAGGGTTTTCCTTGTTGAGAAGCTGGGGGGGACGCTGGGGTGGGACAAAGGAAGAGTTACTTCCCTTTCCATCCAGTTGACTGGATCCGTTTTGCTATAAAACAGAATTTTTATTTCAGTGACATCTCAAAGTTCCCCCATCAAAGCAGAGAGGTATTTATCCAAATGGAATAGTGAATTCTGACTGCTTACATACCAGGAGATACGGAATATGTCCACTGAGCCCTGAGTTGCATCTCTAGAGCCTCTCTCCTTCATAAGAGAAGTTTCTAGTCTAAATCATTGGCTGCTGCTTTGGAATTTCTATAGCTGCTGCAAAAATATTTAAAACATATTTGTCTTACCTGCTCAAGTCGTTGTTTGCTGCAACCTCTCTGCTTTAACGTCATAAAGCTGAAAATTCTATTATTCTTTTTCCAAGTTGTACCTGTGGTATCAGTGCGCAGGATGGATTGCAAAGGCCAGAGGGCAAGAGCACAGTGACCAGGGAGGCAGCATCACAGCAGGATGAGCTAGAGCAGAGGGTCCGACTGGTCAGTGGCAGCAAGAACAGAACAGGGCAGAGTACAGCATGTGCTGGTTGGCAGGTGAAAGAGTAAGGGGCTGTAATGGTGGTCTTGGGGAGGGGAGAGAAAACGGGAAAAGGTGGCAGTTTCAGGGAGAAGAAAATGAATCAATTCAATATTTGCAATTGATCAGGGAAGGTAACACAGTGCAATGGTCAGAATGTGGGTCTGAAGTCAGACTGGGCCCGTTTAAATCATGGTCCCACCATTGACTATGTGACCTTGGGGAAGCTGGGTGTCCTTGGGCTAATTAAGTAATCTCTCTGTGCCTCCCTTTCCTCTTCTGTAATATGGAATAATAATAGTGGCTATCTCATAGGATAATTTTTGAGGCTAAATGAAATAATCCATGTAAAGCACTTAGACAATATTCAGGAAATTTTACCAATATTATTGATTTTTAAAAAGTACTAATTTTTATTATGGCTAACAGAGTGCTTAGCATGTGCTGGGTACTGTTCTAAAGACTTTGCACGTATTTTTTAGCAAAACCATCACAAGACTCTTATAAGGCAAGTATTTTTTCCTCATTTTTCTAATCAAGAAACTTAGGCACAGAGAGGTTAATTAGGTGGCCTAAGGACACACAGCTAGTTAGCAGCAGAGCCAAGAGTCAAACCCAAGTGATTTGGCTCCAGCGTTCATGTTTTTATTCACCTCTCTACTCTGCATCCCTTTTCAAGCTATTAATAATGCTTTAAGGATATCTGCTTGGAGATGCTCATAGAAAGTTGAAAATTCAAATGTGGATACTCAGGAGGGGGGTCAGAGTGTGAAGTGGTACTTTTGGGAGGCATCAGTATGGATGGCATAGCTGAATCTTTGGGCATAGCCATTCCCACAGGCAGAGAGAAGAAAGTGCTATTAACTGAATAGAGGGAGGATGCTTAAAAATGAGGTGCACAAGAAGAAATAAGACCCAACAAGAGAAATTGAGGTACAGTCACAGGCAAACCTGTTGAGGACAGGGTCATGAAAGTCAACATAAGAAAGATGACACACTGTGTTTTCTATGTCTGTAAAATATGCCATTGGGATTTTTTTAATTTCAGAATATTATGGGGGTACAACACTTTGGCTATATATATTGCCCATGCACTGCCCGTGTCAGAGCTACAATCGTGGTCATCCCCCAAACTGTGCTCCCCGCATCCATTCAGTGAGAGTTTTTCCCATCCCCTCCACCCCCCTCCCGCCTGCCCGCCCCCTGATGCATATTATTGCCCTGTGTGATGTAAGTGTCGATCAGTTAGTACCAATAAAAAACAATAGTGAATTAACACATCTGGTATTATCCTGGTTGGAGCTAGAGCCCATTCTTCGAAGCAAAGTGTCACAGGAATGGAAAAACAAGCACCACTGGTACTCACCATTGGGATTTTGATAGGGATTGTATCGAAACTGTAGATCACTTTGGGTAGTGTGAACATTTTAACAATGTTATCTTCCAACCCATCTACACCAGATATCTTTCCATTTGTTTTGTCTTTTTAAATTTCTTTCATCAATGTTTTATTGTTTTCGGTATACAAGTCTTCCACCTCCTTAGTTAAGTTTATTCCTAAATATTTTATTCTTTTTGATACTATTATAAATGGGAATGTCTTCCTAGTTTTCCCTTCAGATAATTTGGTGGTAGTGTATAGAAACACAATTTATTTTTGGACATTGATTTTGTGTCTTGCAAATTTAGACAACTTACTTATTAATTCTAACAGTTTTTTAATGGAGTTTTGGTGTTTTCTATATATAAGATCATTTTGTCTGCAAACAAGGACATTTTATTTCTTCCTTTCTAGTTTGGCTGCCTCTTATTTCTTTTATTGCCTAATTTCTTCAGCTAGAACTTCCAGTACCACGTCGAGCAGATATGATGTGAGTGGGCGTCTTTGGCTAGTTTCTGATCTTAGAGGAAAAGTTTTCAGCTTTTCCACCGCTGGGTATGATGTCACTTACGGACGTTTCATATATGGCCTCTATTATGTTGAAGCACTTGCCTTCTATTCCTAGCTTGTTGAAAGTTTTTATTATAAAAGGTTGTTGAATTTTGTCAACCTTTTTCTGTATCTGAGAAAATCATGTAGTTTTTATTTTTCATTCTGTTAATGTGATGTATCACATTAATGGCTTTTTGTGTGTTGAACCATCCCTGTATCCATGCATACCTGACCATGGCATATGATTCTTGTAAATATGCTGTTGAGTTCAGTTTGCTAGTATTTTGTTGAAGATTTTTGCCTCTATATTCATCAGAGATATTGGCCTGTACTTTTCTTTTCTTCCGATGTTTGTCTGGTTTTGGTATCGGGGTAATGCTAACTTCATAAAATGAGTTTGGAAGTGTTCCCTCCTCTTCAATGTTTTTGGAAGAGTTTGAGAAGGACTGGCATTAATTCTTTAAATGTTTGGTAGATCAAACATCTCGCCTTGAGCTTTTCTTTGTTGGGAGGTTTTCGATTACTGATTCAATCTCCATACTAGTTATATGTCCATTTAGACTTTCTATTTCTTCATAATTAACTCTCAATAAGTTGTATATTTCTAGGAATTTATTCATTTCCTCTATGTTACCTAGTTTGTTGGCATGAAATTGTTCATAGTATCTCTTATGAACCTTTTAATCTCTGCGGTATATGTTGTAATGTTTCTACCTTCCTTTCTGATTTTATTTATTTGAATCTTCTTTTTTTTTTCTTAGTCTGCCTAAGGGTTTGTCAATTTTGTTTATCTTTTCAAAAAACCAACTCTTCTACCATATGATCTAGCAATACCACTTCTTGGTATTATCCCAAAGAATCGAAATCAGGATCTTGCCAAGACAGTATGAAGATATTACGGGAGTGCTACCCTGCCCATTGCAGTGCTACTCACAATAGCCAAGACATACAAATAACCTAAGTGTCCACCAACAGATGAAAGAATAAGGAAAATGTGATATATGTTAATACACACAATGGAATACATTCAGCCTTTGAAAAGAAGGAAATTTTGCAATACGCAACACCATGGATGAAGCCTGGGGACATTATGCTAAGTGAAATAAGCCAGTCACAGAAAGATAAATACTGTATGGTTCCACTTATATGAAGTACCTAAAATAGTCAAATACATAAAATCAAAGAGTGAAATGGTCATTGACAGGGCTCATGGGGGGGAGAGAAATTGGGAATCACCAGTCAATGGGCATAAAGTTTCAGTTAAGCAAGACGAAGAAGATCTAGAAACGTGCTGTACAAGATTGTACCTAGAGTCAACAGTAGTGTATTTTACACTTAAAATTTGTTAAGAAGTAGCTCTCATGTAAGTGTTCTTACCATAATAAAATATAAATACATGCATATATATTTGTTTCCTCTAAAAATACAAAACTAGACTGTGGTGATGGTTTCAGCACCCTGTGAATATACTTTAAAAAACTGTACACTTTAAATGGGTGAATTGTATAGTACATGAATTATATCTCAATAAAGCTGTATCTTCAACAACATCAAAAATATGCTTGAGAAGACACAATGGAGCACACTGACTTGTATGCAGAGGTCACAACAAATAAGAAAAGTGGCTATTGGATTTAGTAATGAGAACATTTTTGGTACCTTTCCAAAGAGTAATTTCATAAAACCATAGCAGGTTGGCAAGTGGGTATTTGTTAAGGAAGTGAAAGCACCAAGAACTGTCTACTTTTTAGAAGTTTTTGAAGGACAAAGAGAGCAGCACGCCTAAGAGGCAGGCAAGGTAGGGGAAGAGGGGTGGGGCCCGCGCGGCCTGTGCACGGGCTGTGTAATGAGGACACTGTTTCTCTTTAAGTTTCATACGTTTTAACGCTCTTGACTTTTCCCAAGATCATTACACCCCGATCTCTAGTTGGGGAACATTACTGCATTTCATAATGAAATTTATTCCGTTCCATTTATAAAGAATGCTCGGCAAAGGGATGATTAGTTGCCTGGTGAGAAATGAAAGTCGCTCGGTCTTATCGTGATGGAGTATGAGGGGGGAGTGACTGACAATAATTGGGGGAAAATTCTGTTTTTATTACGGCCTGAGGCAATGAGCACATTAAAGCTAAATACTCTTATGTGCTGCTTTAAAATATCATTGATTGTGAGATCTGAAGCCATTTTATGGAGGACCTGTAGATGGAACAGAATGTGCATTACAAAATTTAATGGGTTTTAAAATAATTTTAGACAAAACAGAGACCAATCTTCACTGCATCACGGTACCTTTGCATTTGAGTATTACAATAACATTATGCTAAAACACTTCCAATTAAATACAGATTGTGAAATGGCATTACAACTCTTTGATGTTATGATGTATTAAGTAAAAACAGCCAAATATAGAATTGTATGTGCACAGTAGAATAAAATGTCAATATATTGGACAAAGAAAAACAAATAGCTACATTACGATGACAAGCTTTTAAGTGATTTTCCCACAAATACGTCTATTGGTTATATAACACAATTACATTTCTTATAAAAGGAAATAGCATAAATTATAGCTCCTTTTATTTAAAAAATTGCTCTGTTTATAGTTCTGGGAATTTTCCAAAGCTGCAGTTCTTGTCCTGGGTTCATGGATGTCCTGAAATTGTAAATGCATGACCTATGTGCACATGGGTTCTTCTGTTTTTGAGTCTCAAGGGAGCTCACAACTTCACAGTGGTTAAGAACCATGAATGAGGAGAGTTTTGAATAGTGCATGTACCCCAGTCATGATGTCTGCCTGCACTGAGTTGATGTGCCTCTCCCTTCTCTTCTTTCTTTGGGGAACCACAAATACAGATGGGTGACCTGCATCCCCTTCCAAGGTGGCTCCATTAATGTCACTACGGTGGTGGTATATGTCATATTTATAAAAACCTTTGTTTATAGACACCCTTACAACGTGAAAAGGAGATACATCATTCCACCTGCATAAGTGAATTTAATTCATTCATAAGTGCTCATGACTGGGATGAAGTTCCAACAATAGAGTCATAAAGCTGTGGCTTTCCTTACCTTCCTCTGCCTCCTCACAAGCATCCACAGAGACCCTATTTTTAGCATGTCAGGAACAGCCCTATGGCACCCTGCAGAGAACACGGGTTTGGACCCCAGATTTGTTCTTTATATGCTGTGTTATCAGCGATTTCAAGCTCGTGTTTTTCAAATATAATATGGGTATGCTACTATCTGCTTTATGGACTTGTTATAGGGATTAAATAAGAAGGAAAATGCTAGTACACATCTGGGATGCTCCATGTTTGTTAGATTTCCTTGTATTATCACATCTTCCACTAACTTGTACATTTGAGCACCTACCGTGTATGAAAACACTGTACGGGGTACTAGGGAGATATAAGGGCATAAAAATGGTCTTTACAGTATCATGGGATATTCGAGTCATCATATTTAAAAGTAGCTTGTGTTACGTGCCAAACAAATTATAACGTGTCTCAAATGAATTAATCTATTTGTAAATAAAATATTAAGTATTTATTGAGCACTTACTATGTGCAAAGCCCCATACTGGGCACTAATAATTTTGCTGAGGACAAGACAAGGCCTCTGCTTTCACAGAGCTATTGGTCCACCATTAGGGAGGCTCACTATAAACCATGTAACATTTATACAGACTGGACACTTTCAGGTGGTGGTAAATGCTACAGAGGAAATAAAAGTGGGAGGTTTGACAGAGCCCAGCTGAGTAGGATGCTAATTTCAGTGGGGTAACAAGAAAAGACCTCTCTGAGGAGGTAAGATTTGAGGTAAGACCTGAATAACAAGGAGGTTTGGTTTCAGTTATACAGAGATTAGTGGGTGATTTTTTTCAGGCTAAAGGAGCACCTAGTGCAAAGCCCCAGAGACAGGAATGAGCTCGGCACCTTGAGCAGTAGGAAGAGCCTGCTCTGTCTGGAGCATGTTAAAGCAGGGCAGGAGTGTGGACCATTACTGTTATGGATGGATCCAGTGACTGATTAGATGTAGGAGAGAAAAACTCATGGGCATAAGTTGACTTTTGAATTTCAATATTGTGTATTTGGGCAAAGATGAGACACACAAATAGATGGGTGGGGAACCTGTGGCCTTAGGGCAACATGTGGCCTTCTGGATCCTTGAGTGTGGCCTTTTGACCGCATCCAAATTTTACAGAACAAATCCTTTTAATAAGGGATTTGTTCTGTGAAGTTTGGACCTAGTTGAGGGGCTGCACTTGGGGATCTGGAAGGCCACATGTGGGCTTGAAGTAGCTGCTCCAATCCTGATGTTTTAATACCTGTAGCTTATCAGCATGGGAATTTGAATGACTGAATTGGGCAGTTGTTGCTGGGTACTCAATACTGTGACTGAATTCCACAAGAAGACAGTAAAAATTTTGGCAGCAAATTGCCAACAACCCAGTTGCTTGAATGTGATTAAATCTAACCTTCTTTGTAACACTTTTCAAAAAAGTTCAATGGAGAATAAAGAAAGAATTTCTAGAAGTAGTATATATAAATGGGGCATATTTAAAGTGACTCAAAAAAGCCATAAAGGAAGAAGAAAGAATATCCTATGATTGCATTGTATGGCTACTGCTTACAAAAGACATTAATACAAAATATGGAGGTTTGTATTGCCTTCAACATACTATTTTTTCCTCCTTTCTAAAATGCCTTTAGCCAATAAGCTTTATTCTGCTAAACACTGAAATTAGAGTCTGGCATTATTGTGCTCTGTAGATTGTGGTCAGACACTTCGAAATGCAACATGAGTTTTCATATTTGGTTCATTTTCTAACATTTTCAGAAGATGGAAGGGAATTGCTGTATAAGACATAAAAAGGGTTAGAAAGCAAAAAGCCTTTCTCCCCCCAGAGTAGAAGTAATAAATAAATACCCACTCCACGGTTGGATGTAGCTTTGATTCTGTAGGTAATTTGGATAGCATTGAACTTTGTCTATTTAGAAACCCCATGAAAGACACAGATGCTGAATTCCATTAACAACTTGGAAGCATCTTGGTGCTTCACTTCAGCTGATAAAACCATGTGTTCTACATGAGTTGTTCTCATAATCTTATTACCTGTTAACAGGATTTGTGCTTGGAACTCCCAGGGACCCCTTCATCAATTTACCCACATGCCCAATGTCAAATGCATTTTGATAACAGTTGGATTCATACAGAAAATTAGACTCACTAACCTGCCTAAGGAGGCTTTAAATTTCCAGAAACATTTCTCAGCTTGTAATTCAGAAGTTCCATATTAACATGACTTTTCCTAAATCTGGTTAAGCAACCAGATACAAGTCAGGGTTTATTATAGAAGAAGCTAGTTAAATAACCTGGACTTAATGATATACCAAGAATCAAATCCCTCTGTCTCACTGAGGAACGGCATGAAGATCCTGCTTCTGGGGAAAAGGTGGATGACTCACTGGTCTTGTGCTATATAATCAAAGAAGGAGTTTCACTGTGTGGGAGATGTCATTTTTAAGAGGGACATTGGCTAGGGGAAAGTATGCTGGTAATTCAGTCATTATGAAGTACACACACTGGGTGAATTAGTCAATGGATTGAGATCAGTAGTGAACACTACTAAATTGGAACTAGTAGATCAACAATCACGTGCACATATGGTAGTAAAATTCAACGGAAATCAAGCAGGTGCGGGGGAGGAGGGGATGGGTGAATTCATACCTAATGGATACAATGTATACTATTTGGGTGACGGACACACTTATAACTTTGACTCAAACTGTACAAAAGCAATTCATGTAACCAAAATATTTGTACCCCCGTGATATTCTGAAATTAAAAAAAAGATTAGTAGTGAAACTCAAGTCAGTGTTTATTGAGGTCTGAGTCCCACCACGTAGATGCCTCTCAGGTAGCTTGAATGCTACATGTTTGAAGCCAAACTCTTAACACCCCTAGTAACAGGGTCTGTTGGTGCCCTATCCATAGCCCCAGGTCTTATTACTTCCCTGCCTGCCTGCAGATTTTTGACTGTGGTACCTTCATCTCCATGCATGAGGGCACCAAAGGCATCGAAGGCAGCTTTGCTTGGCACATGGCAGGCCAGGAATACCAGGCAATTAATTTCCCCTAGCAGCAACCCTCAACTGATCACTAATGTGACTGGTGAACATACACCCCAGCTCCTACATCTTTCTCTGAAGACTTATTTTATTTTATTTTATTTATTTATTTTTTTAAACACTATATTCTAGTGTTTCCTGGTGGGACTGCACTCCAGTCTCCCATGAAAGCAGCTGGCTGGATAATTTATTTCTTATTTCCTTACCTTCCTACTGGTGTTTCCTGAACCTCCCAAATAAACCAAATTCTACTTGGATCCTTGCCTCAGTGTCAGCATCTGGGGAAACCACCAATAAGACACACACTCATCCCCCCACCCCCGATTCAACCATGTCACTGAAAAGCATATGTCAGTCACTTATTTTTCCCAAGCAGAAACACCTGGATTAAGTAAGGAAGTCTTTTGTTCCTAACTTTAGCTTGGCATTTATATTCCTCTCTCTCCTTAGCAAGCTCCTCCGTGTTTCCTGTTGCATGACACCTTTTTACACAAGGTGGAGATATATGGGTGTATATCCACACGAGGCAACAGGAAAAGCCACCATCCACTGCTAGGCTGGCTTGTCTAACTAAAGGTTATCTTTAGAAACTCCTTTTTCCAACAACAACCACTATATTCTTTGTGCTTCTGTTAAAGTTACTTAAGTACAGTCATTGCCACAGAATGATATTTTGGTCAATGATGGATGACATGTATAAAGGTGGTCTCATAGACTATAATGGAGCTGCCCTATACAGGTGTACCATTTAAAATCTTTTATACTGTATTTGTACTGTACCTTTTCTATGTTTAGATATGTTTAGATACACAAATACCGTTGTGTTGCAATTATCTACAGTATTCAGTACAGCAACATGCTGTACAGGTTTGTAGCCTGGGAGCAATAAGCCATATTATATAGCCCAGGTACATAGTAGTCTATACCATCTAGGTTTGTATAAGTATACTCTATGATGTTTGCACAATGATGAAATTGCCTAAAGGACACATTTCTCAGAATGTATCCTTGCTGTTAAGTGATGCATGACATGTATGTTTTGCATGGAAATGTGTATGTATGACAATGTTCACTGTTTTGCCAATGGAACATATAGGATTCTTTGCTATTTAGGTGACTATTTTAATGATGATCACAGTGATACAGTCACATGGGTCATGAAATAATTGTCCATGTGTTGGGAGAATGAGACCAAGTGAATATTTAGTTGCAAATGAGGGCTCTGAACATTATCCCCAACTCAGCTAAATCTTCTGGTGCCATTATCGCTGGGAACAGAAGTGGCCCCTCCATTAAGATGCTAAGCAGGGTGGCGGCACCTATGGAAGAAGACCCAAGGAACCACTTGGAATATTGTTGGAAGAAGGCTTAGAAAAATGAAAACCCCCAAAGAAATCAAGAAGTAAATGGAAACTTTGCCCTTTTAAAATGCCATGCATAGTCAATTATGCATTTGTGAGTCAATTATGCATTTGTAAGTCAATTACAAAAAAGAAAACAGATGAGTTTTAAGACTTCTAATGCACGATGCTGGAAAAGGTTTCAATTTAGGAGAACAATAATTTTTAAAAATGGTTTTAGGTCAAATGAGAAGGGAAGGCTTCTAAAATGCCTCCTGGGAATTAAATTAAAAATGAGTAAACTAATTTTATTTGCAGCTTAAATAAAACTCCCCTGAACTGTTTAATGTGCACCTACCTCCTTTAGGTATATTCTAGAGAAAACTCAATTTGCAATTATAGGCTAAGGAGATTAATGAATCACTACATTTTATTTGTATTAGAACCAGTGATTAGAAAGAATTTTTTTCTGAGTTAGAGTCACAGTAATCCAGCTAGAAAAAGTGGGCTGAGCTCTTTCATTGACCTACTTTATCAGCCTATATATATTTCCTTAAGTTCAGGGGCCAAAGTTATTTATCTTTATACAAGGAGGGTACTGAGCACAGTGCTTGTCATATAGTAGGAGCCTAACAAACATATATGAAATAAACCTACAACCATGTTTTCAACTGTGTATATTTTCAATAAATGGGAAGAAGGAAGATTATGCTTCTGGAGGCAACAACTGTGTTTTCTTTGCCTTGATAGCTCCAGGATGCAAATATCATTTACCGAACAAATCCACTTGCACCTGAGCCCCAGGAAGATATGAGTTTCTGTCTGTTTTGTTCATTGCAGTATTCCTGCTCCTAGAGGGCTACCTGGTACATAGTAGGTGTTCAAAATTATCTATTGGCTAAACACAGTAGAAGAAATGAGAAATTCGTTGAAGGCCAAGACCAATTTTAGAAAATTCAGCTTTCATCAGGCGTTTGATGTATGTATTTCATTAAGTTACTTTTTATAAAGCAATTACTGTTATGTAATAGTCATAAAATAATTTTAACAATAGCAGCTTATGAACAATGTGCTAGACACTTCATATACATTATCGCCTTTAAGCTTCATAACAATCTGTTGAGGTCAATTCTGTTATCTTCACTTATAAATACGAAAATCCAGGTTTAGGAGAGTGACTCGTCAAAGCATCCTTAGCTAGAAAGAGGCAGAACCGGGGCTCCGCCTTCACTTGGGCTCCCCCAGGGCAGAGCCTGAGACAAGGACGTGGGTGCAGGTGGTTTATCTGGGGGAGGGAGAGGGGGATTCAGGAGGCAGGAGTGAGAGGGCAGAAGGGGGAGATGAAAAGGAGAAAACTATAGCACCTAGTAAAGGTGTGTTGCTGAGGTGGTCACCACTGGGGACCTCTGAGGAACCATGTAGAGTGCATCTTAGAATCGCCCTTTCATAGTGGGGCCTGGCATTGATCCACTGACCGCTGTCCCCACTGGCTGGAGCCTACCCCTGGGGACAACTTCCCTGCTTATGCCCTGCCCTGCAAAGCTGCAGGCTGAGTGGGAAGATGCTGGTGGAGGGACAGAGTGCCCAGCACAGCTGCAACTGAGATCCAGGCGGGCTGAGGGCACTTGGCACAGTGGCGTCTAAAGCATTGGCTACCTGCTCTCACTTCCATCTGTGTGCCTTCCAAATCCTTTCTTACTTTTAACTAAGCAGCCATATTTTCTCCTGCCCAGAGGGGAGCCAAGGGGAACGCAATGTGATGCCAAACGCAGCTGCTACCTTCAAAGCGCTTGTAAACCTAATTTGGGAGAAAGGCCTGAAAAATGAGATAACAAGGTACTATTAGTAAAAAGCAACTTAGCACACATACAGAGTATGGCACTTGTACAGATAACAATGAATAGATGCTAAGGTGTTAGTTTCCTATGAATGTTGTAACAAATTACCACAAACTCAGCGGCTTAAAATTTATTCTTACAGTTCTGGGGGTCAGAAATCTGAAATGGTTCTACAGGGCTACATTCCTTCTGGTGGCATGAAGGGAGAATCCCTTCCTTGCCTTTTCGTGCTTCTAGACGCCACATGCATCCCTTGACACGTGGTCCCTTCCTCCATCTTCAGAGCCAGCAGGGTAGCGTCTTCTCTCCTCTCTGACCGCCTGTGTCCCTCTCACAAGGGTGCTTGTGATTACATTGGGCCTACCAGACTACTCTCTCTAAATCAAGAGCCTTAACTTAATCACATCTCCAAAGTCCCTTTTGCAATCTAGGGTAACATATTCACAGGTCCCAGGGATTAGGACTGGCACATCTCTGGGGGGGCGGGGAGTCAGCATTTCTCAGCCCACACAGCTCCATATCCATCCTTTCATCCCTCTTTCTGAAAGAGTGCACACAGAATTGTTGATATGGTCGTCGTGGGAGAGAGGGACTGGGGCTTTAGAAGGGGAATGGAGATTTCTACTTTTCATTTTGTGCCGTCACTGCCCTGTTTTTATTTGTACCATCTGCACCTTTTACTTTTATTTTGCTAAAGGAAAAATGTTAACGTGGTTATCTGGATCCTGAGGTTATGACCTACTTTGTTTTCTGCTTTAGACATTCCTGTATTATCAAAACAACCTAACAAATGTTTTTAAAAGTTATGGTTCATCCATAAAATGAACTATCACGTAGCCATTAGAGAGAATGAGGAAGAGCCATACTCGCAGTGTCCAAGAGATGCTGTTGGTGAATAACGCAGAACACGGAGCCAGCTCTAGAGAAGGCTTCCATCTCTGGCAAAACATACCGCAAAAAGGATGTGCATGTTTGATTCTGAAGAAAAATTTCTGGGAAGATACACAATATACAGCCGCCATACTGGGGAAGGGTATGGAGGAAGATTTTTGGCACAGAGAAGGAATTTCTCACTAATATACTCCTGTGAAATGTTAGAGGAGTATGTGTACATGCCGATGCCTTATGATATTCTACAAAGAGAAAGTACTAAATGACACATTCAATACCCCAATAATCAGAATGACCTTTATCAAGCTCTTCTTATGGGCCAGGCTCTGTGTGAACTAAGCATTTTACATGGATCACTTAGTTATTCCTAAAGTCCTGGGAAGTTGTTTACCCTCATTGACAAAACTGAGACAAGTATATAATGCCAATGTTAAAGAACAATCAGTGAATGGATGAACGCATAAATGTGTCGGGAGAAATGAAAAATGAGATCAGGCAGGGAGGACAGACCCACGTTGAAGGCTGTGATGAGAAGTCGGGACATTTGTGGAGCGGGTTTTGGTTGCTACAATCAGTGGAGGATTTTGTTGGCTTTCAGTGGGCAGAGCCAGGGATGCTGAACTGAAACTTGAAGGACAGTCCCCTCAACAAAGAATTATCCCATTTTGTGCGTGACTCTGGGTCCCATCAAGCATTCATATAGGTGAAAACTTCTTTATAATTCTCTGAGCCGAGAACCTAACTCTACATTTGAACGAAAGGTTTCTTGTGTGATTTTGATCTGCACGGAATCTGTAAGCTTCATTCTCACGTTTGTTCGTACGTCTCTGCATTTCCCTTTTCCAGCATCTCTTCTACAGAGTGGTTTTTGAGTCGTCTTTCTTCTTCTAAATCCAAGCTAATACATTACAAATAGGTGCAAACATTTGACTACATCATTAAATCTTGCAGTGTAGTCAGGCCTGAACATTTATGTTTTAAAGTACATATTATTTTAATGTAAATTACTTTCCTTTATATTGATGTCATGGCATAACATTGAGGTTTTTTTGCAAATTCTGTGTGCAAGCAGTAATATTATCTGTGGATTTCATTTTGGTGGAAGAAAGGGGCATTATGATGCTCTTCACCAAGTCGGATGTCTTTGGGGCCAAGTAGCTACTGGGAGACAACCTGGACGTGGTACTTCCAGCAGGGACTGCCCACCCTCCCAGAGACTCCTAAATGTACATTCTGTTTAAAGACTACCGGGCAAACCAAACACATTCACTGTCTTCTTCCAGCCCCAGGATTCACAGGGTGGGACTTCCATTCTAGGAAATGATGAGTCATTGTGAGCCTGGGCCAGGGGGTGACCAACACAACTCCTGCTTTGCTAATCTGTCCTAAAGAGTCCGTTTTTTCTCCAAAGCACTAACTTCACACAGCACTTCTTGTATTTTCATTCTCACAAGACATATTATTTCATTATAACAAAATGGGGCTAACCTGTACCATAGCTATTGCATTTATGTGGTTGCTAGGTAACCAATTTGCCCCTTGGGTTTCAGAAGCAGCTGAGGGTGTTAAATATCACATTATAAATCAGGGTGGTAAGGGGGGCTCAGACATGCTTTAAGAAGCGGCATCCTCCTGAAGGGCAGATTGTAACTGGTTATTGATGGGATTAAAAAATTAAAGTCCAAATTGAATTTAAAAATTTGGATACCAAACAAGGAGAAGGGGACTTATATCTAAGTTTAATGGAAATGGGGTAGGAAAGAAAATACAGCCTCATTACATAAATTAGGTAATATAGTTAAATTTAAAGATGACCAAGAACCAAACTGCATATTAATAATAATGATAATAGATGTAAATTTTGACTTCCTATTAGCTTCCTGCATGTCAGGCACAATGCTAATGCTTGACTTGCACCATTCCACCCAAATGGCACAAACCTACAAAGTGGACATTACCACTATCTTATCAATGAGAAAAACGAGATGCAGTGGTTTACCTGGGTCCACCACGCACAAATCATGCCAAATGGGCTCTCCTTTCAGGAGAGACTTACTAGGTTAAGTGATGAGGAGGCGGCCATAGACATAATGTATTTTAATTTCAGCAAAAGGAATTGGTCTGCATTATTTCTTGGATTGATAAATGTGGTTTGGCTGATAAAACCCGGTGGATTTAAGGCAGCCTGGATAATCACCTCCCTGTGGTACAAGAATAACACAGTAGTGGGAGCTCTTTTGAGGGTGAATCATTCTGTCTGTCCTTTTCTATAACCTTGTAAATAATTGGTGAGGACGAGCTTGTATATGGACAAAGCAGAGAGAGGTGGTAAAGGCTGTGGTCAACAGGCAGCACTTTGGGAGCCAGACGGTTTGCCTGGATGAGCAGCAGTAACAATGATGGGCTAGTTTACAGCATCGAAGTTAAAAGTAACATTCTGGATACCAGAAAACCCAAAACTTCATCTCTAACACCAACATAAGTTATGAGGAATATACAGCAAGCAAGAAAAAAAGACAGCAGCATCTATAGTCAGGAAACTGGTTTTTTCTATTTTTTTTAAAGTCATCCCTTTGGTGGCCACTGGAGTCCCAGAACTCTTTGTCAAGATCTGAAGCTCTGCCCTTTTTGTTATGACAAGAGGCCCGTTTGCCATTCTGCAGGAAACGTATCTGGCTCTTACTCTGTAAACCTATATCTTGCTCTTGCTCTGTAAACCTATGTTGTTCTTCCTCAATAAACTTCATTTCATGCTTGAAAAAAAATATCTCAAGCTCTGGGGTCAGACTGGGTTCAAATTCTAGCTCTGCTACTTACTAGCAATGCACCCTTGGTAAAAGTACTGAACCTCTCTGTGCCTCTGTTTTTAAAATCTATAAAATGGGAATATTACTAATATATACACTTCATGGGGTTGTTATGAGGATTAAAAGATAATTGGTGTAAAGAAACAGAATAATTCATGGTGTAAAGGGCATGCTCAGGAAACACCTGTGATTTCTATCACCCTTAGCAGTGGCAATGATGCTAATAGACTGGCTTAAAGTTTAAAATAATCTCGGTAGGTTTGAGATCATCTCAAGTGAAAGTACAAGGTATTCTAAGCAACATGGACAGCAAGTGGTCCAAATGGAAAGATATGGATTTATGAGACTCAATTCACACTTGATTCTGTGTTCTGTCTTGCATTCGCCTATATTAATCCTGTGTTTTCAGGGATCTGTCAGAGTCTCAGTGTGATAAAGGATCAAAGGATGGAGAACACAGTTATGGGAGGGTTTATACACCTTGAAAGCAATGGGGAGGACTCATGGTTGCCAAATTGCTTTAGTTCAATTGTGAGAACTGTTCTCTAGGAGACACTATTTACAGATTCTATACTATGACCTTGCCGGGCCGTTGGGCCATCTGGTACCCCTCCCGACCCACAGGCTACCGTTCAAGAGATGAAAACCCTGCCTAAGAAAAGCAGACAGACTTCCTGCATCTGAATGCCGGAAAACCAAACGTTTGATCTCCAACATCTGTGTTCACTGTGAGGAAATTTACAATGAGAAGAAAAAGGGCAGCCACATTCCTGGATCAATTTCTTTAAAAGTCATTCCTTTTGTGGCCACCAAGGAGTCCCAAGACTCTAAGTTTTCTCAGATATCTATTAAGTCCTTTCCAAAGAAACCTGTCTGAATCCTCCAGGCCTGAGGATTCTCCTTCCCTTCTGATTTCTGGCAATATTAGTAATATAAGGCAGGCATTATAAGGGGCCAGAAAACATGTAACCATTAGGCACCATACAATTCCAGGAAATGAATAAGGTACAATTTTGCCTCATACAGGTTATATATTTTTTTTTTGCATTGGTTCCCCAGATGTCCTATTTACACTATTTATTTAAACCTGAGAACATTTTAGAATAAGTTGGGTACAGTCCACTATTGTTCGTTCATTCTTACAACAGCTGTTTGAATGTCTACTAGGGGTCGGGCCAGGTGCCAGGTGCAGAGGATGAAATGATGGGGGCAACCTGACAAGTCCCTGCTCTCCTGGGACAGACTCTAGTGTGGGTTGATGTGGGTTTCCTTACAACACGGTGGCCTCACGATAGCAGGATTCTGAAAGCAAGATTCCCAGTGAATAAGGTGGGACCTCACCTCAGAAGTCATGCGGAATCATTCTATTGGTTACAACTCAGTCCTTGGTCCACTTAGATCCAAGGGGATGAGACAAAGTCCCCACACCTAAATGACAGAAGCGTCAAGATCACATTGAAGAGGACCATGTGGGATGGGACATAGATATTGTGGTCATCTTTGAAAAAGGCAATCTGACACATGAGAGAATCCAAAGGGCCTGCGGTATGTAAACACATACTTTGGATTAAATTTTTCTTAAGACCTATCTTTAGTATACAGACTTTCAGAAATTAACTTTATTTGTTTGCAAACTCATCATTATAGAAATAACATTTCAAAACACTTGGCAGTTTACAAAATGCTCTTAATTGATCATCATAATAAGGTTGGTAATTATTAGGACAAAATATTATCATCACCCACACTGTTTAGACAAGAAAACTAAGACCCAACTTCTCATAGCCAAAAAGGGAGCACACTCAGGATCTGAATCCAGAATTAACTGCTCTTTCTACAGAAACATGCCATCAACTGAAACATGCCATAGCAATGAAAAATCACAATTTACAGTCTGATGGTCTTTGTATCCTTTTTAGGATACAAAGCGTTTGAACATTCTATGGCTTTGAATGTTAGCTGCATCATTTATACAAGAATATGAAAAAGCCATTGTTTTAAATAGCATCCATTATAGACTGAATATAAAGACTATTTCCAAATTGCTTCCAACATTTTTAGTCCTATCTCTGCAAATAATTAAGGGTTAGCAACTTCAAAATTAATTCTAGTGGTATAGCTATGCATCTGGCTTAATGGATACCATAAATCAATCCCATGAGATAAAATCTATTTTAAGAACTCTACTGAAAAGGTGCTATTTCAACGAAGGCATTGTATTACTTCTCTCTCTTCAGAGAAGCAGTCCAAACCCTCGTATTCCAACTTCTGAGCAACTTTTAGCATCAATTGTGAACGTGCCAGAAATGTAAAAGTGCAAATTCTCAGGCCCCACTCTGGGCCTACTCTAGTGAATTGAATGGTGGGTCCCTAAAGATATGTCCATGTCCTATTTCCTGGAACCTGTGACTGGGACCTTATTTGGAAAAAGTATCTTTGCAGATATAATTAAGTTAAGGGTCTGAGATGAGATGATCCTGGGTTATCCAGGTGGGCCCTAAATCCAATGGCAAAGGCCTTTGTAAGAGAAAGGTAGGGGGAGATTTGAGACAGGAAAGAAGAGACAGTCATGTGAAGACAAAGGCAGACATTGATGTGATGCAGCCACAGGCCAGGGAATACCTGGAGCCACCAGGAGCTGGAAAAGGTAGGAGGGATCTTCCCCTAGCACCTTTGGAGGGAGTACAACCCCGCTGACACCTTGACTTTGGCTTCTGACTTCTAGAAGTTAGAGAATATGTATCTGTTGTTTTAAGCCACCAACTTTGTGGTGATTTGTTATGGTAGCCCTTGGAAATTAATATACCTACGGAGTAAGAAACCTGGGTAGTGGGCCTAGCAATTGATACTTTAACAAGGCTTCCTGGTGATTCTGATGCACAATTGAGGTTGAGACCCGCTGGTCTAGAGTAACTGAATAGATGACTCTATTTATGGCTGGCTAAAGACATGACCATTTTCCCTACAGGATAGCAGATGCCTCCCTTGGAGCTGAAAATAGACCAAGTGTGGGCACTGAACATCTGGGGCAAAACTGGAGTCTCACAGCAGGTGTGTAAATTGCTCCAGGTCAGTTCCCTATGGCTTTCTTTCTGGGGGATTTCCTCACTTACAACAAATGTTTCTTTTGTTCTGAATCTGGACAGGGCACTATGCCAGGCACTGCAGTTACAAGTAGGTACAAGATTTGATTCTGCCATCAAGGGTTCTGCCAACTCCTTGCAGAAACAGGACAAGTAGATACAAAGATAAACAATTCCATCTCTAGCTTCACATGAGCATAATGTCTTCAAAACACACTCTCATAACTTATCAAATAAGCAACTCTTCAAGCTACAAGTGTATCTCTAACTGAATTCCTCCTAAGCACTGGGGTGGTATTAAATCAACACCGGCACACTCTCGTTTCCAAAATACAAGATGCTGTTTCCCAATGAATAATGCATCCTGCTTCTCTCCCAGGCTAATCCTCCTTACAGATTAGTTTGCATATCAAGAACAACTAGACCTTATACAAGTCACACCAGAGCAGAAGAATGTTCACTTGTGAATGTATACTTTCTAGTGTTTTCTCAAATTAGAGCATCTGAGGGTACCTGGAGAGAAATCAAAATGCATCAAGACCAAGCGAAAACATATCTCAGCTCTGGCAGCTGATGAGAAATGCCCCCTGCTTTCTCTTGAAGGGTTGAACTTCTCGACTGGTTTAAATTTAGCATAAAGGCAGTGGGGATGTCTGTCACTAGCTGTATCCCCTCTTAATCAAAGTGAGACACGTAGCACTGTGACCTTCAAAGGCCTTGGGAAAACACCACCTGCTGGGAGAGGTATGTCCCCGGGAAGGAGCCCACGGCTGAGAGGATGGACGCACTGGCGTGAGATCAGGAGAGCAGGGAGGAAGGGCAGGCGACACGGCATAGCATCCCGCCTACAGGCTCAGGCCCAGGGCTGCTTGGTTTCCAAATCCTGCAACACCGCTCAGTGGCTGGGGGACAGCGGGCAAGTTACTTAATCTCACAGAGCCTCGGCTTCCTCAGCTGTAACATGGGGCGATGATAGAAGTGACCTTCAAGGTTCATTATGAAGACTGAAAAGGGTTAAAGGTGGAGAGCGCTAATAACAAAGCCTGGCAGCACATGCTTGCTTCTCCCCTTCCCCCTCCCCTCCATCTCCTCCTCCTCCTCCTCCGTACCTGCGATGTCACCTCATACCCTTGCAGTCCCAGGGTTTCAATCTGATTATCCTCCTTCAGTTGCTGTGTGGCCTCAGGAAAGCCACTGACCTCCGGAGCCTTACAGCTACCTGGCTGTCAACCCTCTTACCTTGCTGGTGGGGGAGGACTGGACAGCATTCACGTGACGCTCCAAACGCAGGGCTTCACCCTTCATGGACGTTAAATAAAAGGCACCTCCGTGGTTCAAAATAAGGTCATTACGTACCAAAACAGAGGAGAAGGGCTTGAAAGGGAGGAAGTCAGCCAAGCAACAGAGAGGAAAGATGGAGTTAAGGCTACCTTCAAATCTCCTGGAAATGACAGGAGGGAATGAATGAGCTGATAGGTGGCAGATAAAGATTATTCGTTCGCTTTGCTTACTCCATAGCCACGTGCCAGGACGGTGCTGAGTGCTTTACCATCCTCAACAGTCCTGTGAGGTGGGGAGTGGATCTCCTCCCGCCTACAGCTGAGGAAACTGATGTTCAAAAAGGCAAAATAAATTCCCATGGTCATGCTGGAACTAATTAGAATTCAGGTTCTAGCTGAGTCCAGTTTTCATCATTATGTAACACCCACCCTGTGGTGACCAACAGCTGTAGCCTGCTGTCACTACTGACTTATATCTATGCTCCACCGCCTTAGAGCAGTGACCAGGCTAGCCAGGCTAAACTCTGTAAGGACCTCTGCCCCACCCTTGACGTGCTGGGCAGAGGATCTTCCAGAAGCGTAACCGTCACGCCCCACACCCTAGGCCTCCAGGAGGTCAAGCCCTGTTGCTGGAAGAAGCAGCCACTTTGAGAGGAGGTACCTTCCAGCCACCAGACCTTCCAGACATCACTGATGGAGGGGATGGGGTGGCCACTGGCAAATAGAACCTCTTTGGAGAACTCGGGTCTCTAGCCAATCCCTGGGAATCATGAGCGTGTGATCTTCCTCGACTATTTTCTTTCTCTCCCGCCACACTTAGCATCCATCAGTAAATCTGTCAGCCCTTCCAAATACCTGCTGATGCCAACTGTCACCCATCCCACCATTGCTACCAGCCTGGCTCAATTCATCTCTGCGACTGCACTAGCCTCCTCCCCAGCTGCCTTGCTTTGGTTCCTTTCATTTTGGTCTCTTTACCAGACACCAGCCAGAGAAGTCCTATAATGCAAGTCAGGTCCTGTCACTCTTCTGCTCAAAATTCTTGGTGGCTTATCTGTCCTCATGAGTAAAAGCTGGACCCCTTACAATGCCTACGCGGTTGGATATGATCCGTTTGTTCTCCCTGCTTCTTCCAAATTCACCCCCTGCTTCTTCTCCCTTCTCATTTTACTCTGTCCATACCATCTCCTTACTGTTCCTCTGACACACCAGATGTGCCCCTGCCCCAGGACCTTTGCATGTGCTGTTCCTCTGTCTGGCACGCTGTGCCTCCAGTTACTGGTGTGGCTCACTCTCTTACCTCTTTCAGGCTGTGCTCAAATGTTGCTTTCTCAGACAAGCCTTTCTTGGCCACTCTGTTGAAAACTGTACCCCTGCCACCTTCAGCACAGCACTGCCCACCAACCCCTTTTCATGCTTGTTTTTCTCTATAGCTCCCATTGCCTGATACACTTTGCACGTTTATTGTTTGTCTCCATCCACTAGAAGGAGATCATATGCTCTATGAGGTCGGAAGCCTGGCATTAATGAGTGTTTGTTGAGTGAATGCATGCGTACACAGGCTTAGCCTGGTTCCCCGACATCAGTAGGGATACCACCACAATCACATATATGCTGTGTTCCCTCTGCACAAAACTTTTGGGCTAGGGCATGGTGGCTTAACCGCCACCCTAGTTCTTCACAGATATGGTGTGCCAGTAAAGATGAACTTTGTTTCTGAGTCACTGGACTCTGGCAGCAGACTGTGACAGAAATTCTAGGCTGGCTTCTCATGCCATCTCCAGAAAAAGGGTTGCTTTGGCTCACTGCTGAGCAAGTCATCCATCATGGTAAACAAGCACGTGCACCCGGAAAAGTTCCCACAGCTCCTCCCGGAGGCAAGAACAACATTCCCATGAGGACATTTCCTTTCCCAGACCTCAGAAACCAGAGTGGAGCCAGATGCCCCTGCCCATCCAAAGGTGGCATGTCCACAGGCGCCTTTTGGCATTAGCTCAGCACCAGCGCTGGGTGACATGGTTTCAGGGAATAGCCCTCCCCAGATGTATTCCTGGGGGCACACTATCTGGATGTCGGTGACACTTTGTTTTTGCTTTAAATAGCATTTATTTTTATTTATTTTCTGTCAGGGAACTTTCGATGGCCCTTGACAGGGCTGTTGGCAGGCCTGAGTTCCCAGGCCGGGGCACCCACACCCCATCACCCTCCACCTGCCCCCCACAACCTCCCTCCTCCGGGCCCCTCCACCTATTCACATCCCCCCTCCATCCTCTTTTCTGACCCAGATTCCCAGCATCCTTCGGGAAGCTATCTCCAGCCTACACCAAGCTTTTCCCTTTTCTATTTCCTACATAATTTAAAGATGGCACCGCATAATTCAGCGTGTAATTACAGAAACTCCTACACTGTTATTCTACCACGTGTGCTGGTTCTGTCTTTGAACCACACTGTACTCCCAGTGCCTTTTGTTGTTTTGTGTCGAGATTTAGGGCTCAGTCTGGGGAAGGTGTGGTCCCAGATGAGGGCCTGGAGTGCCCGGAGGGAACCCTCAAACACTTCCTGTGCACACATCTAAGAAAGAGTGAATACACATGGAGAACAGTTTCAGAACTCCATCAGGGGAGCCATTACGATGATAATTGAGGTTCTAGAATCTAATTTAGTTCTCTAAAATCCATGAAATAGCACTAAGAATCTTAGCTCATTGCTTTTAAGCACTTATTCATGGTAATTTTAAGAGCAATCATAAATAATATATAATATAAATTATAAATAATAGCTAGCATTAATTTAGTACTTATAACTTGTTAGGCACTGTGTTAAGTATCCTTGGAGAGTGGAGCTATTATTTAACCTCTTCCATGCACCCATATTGTAGATGAGGAAACCGAGGCTCGGGGGTTATGTGGCTTGCACAGTGCCATGAAGCTATTAGACAGTAGGGCCAGGATAGGAATTCAAGCTATTGCAGTCATTCAAGGAAGACTTAGGAGCAATACCCCTGGGGGTGTGTTTTGGTAGTGTGTGGGTGATTTTTGGTTGTCGCAATAATTGAGGGTGTTACTGGCATTAGTGGGAGGTGACAATGGATGCCAGACTTCCTGTGATGCATGGAGTTTCTGCACCATATAGAATTGCTCTGCGTAAATTTTGAATGACCCTAATAGATAATCTTTTGATAGGGGAAAAAACCCAACTCTTGTTTATATTAATAATTGTCTGAGTCTGGAACCCGACTCAATTTTACACCCAGACTCCAGATACTTTTGCACAGCTGAATATACTCCACCCTTCAGCAGAATGCAGCCCCCATGGCAACAGAGGAGAGCTTACTTTTTGTTTGCTTAGGAACCCTACCAATTCTGAAAAATCTTAACTGATGGCATTGCTGAGTGTCACTTGAGTGGCCAATGCAAAACAGACCTGTGTCAGTCTGCACTTGTGACTGATGTGATGTGTCCATGGTGATCCTGCGTGCGTATACTCAGGCTGGGCAACTTCATTATGTCTTCCAGGGTGGTTGCTCCTGAACATTTACATATTAACCCAGACTTTCTACTGTAAATTACTTTTTCCTTTATATTATAATTGGGGCTTATTTTATTTTTTTTAATGTGTGTAGGCAGGTTAAAATCTTACAAATGTCACAGAAGGATGCTAAAGAGTCTTAAGAGGCATTTCCAGTCTCTCAGGGTGCCCTGGCAGCAAGTGGTAAAGGAGGTTGCAGGCAGGAACACCACTCTGGCCTGAGTGGGTTTAAGTCCACACATTCAGCCCCACCATTGGATACTGTGTGTTGTCTGGTTTGAATCAGGAATGGAATCTTCTGATAGCTAAGAAGAGCAAGTCCAAGTGTAGGAAGCTGGCCTGCTAAGAGCCAGGCCTCTGCTCAGCCCAGTGCCGGAGGTCAGCTCCAGGGGATTTGACTGGCCCTTGCTCAAGAGCAGGTGGTAAGAGCAGACCTCTCCCTGGTTTGGGGCTCTTGCCTCTCTTGCTTCAGCTACCCCTGCAAAGAGCCATCTCCACCAGAGGTCTGGCCAGACCTGGGGGAACATCACCTGACAATTTGTGTTTTGAGAAGCCCAGCAGGTAGCACATAGAGCCCCACAACCACAGGTGACTGACAGAGAGTGTGTATTAATTACCTGCCACCTATGGGTGTATATAGGGTGTGTTTGTACCCTGGCTTTGTGGACTTAAGAGAAGCAAACTGGATATCGGAACAGCCTTGCCAGGATGCTCCCTGAAAACAGAGGATCAGTCAGAGGTGTGGCCTCCTGGGCTGATGATGCAGAAGGACACTGGGAACACCTTCAACCCTGACTCTGCAATTTCTGTCTGCAAAAGGACAGTGTGAACTGCCATAGCAATGAAGACTCTCACGAGGGTGGGGCCCATCATTGCTTTGTTTGCTTTTGGTACCCTGCAATTTTGAGATGAGGAAGAAGCTCCCACTGGAAGAGAATAGGTAGGACACATATGCAGAAAGAGTGAAAATATCCTTAAATTTGGGAACCTTGTTGACTGTGGAAGGAGGGCCATAGTTGGCTGGCTGCCAGCATCAAGCATGCTTTGGGTACCACTCCAGAGAACTGAGAACAAACTTGACCTTTAAGACAGTTTATCCAGAGCCTGGAAAGGTGGGCCAGTGGTGTGAGCTCCTTGGGAGAGAAGCTGTACTGAAGCAGATCAAACCCTCCACCACGAAGAAACTCCAAACAAGAGGTCTATCCATACATGTACACCTATGCATACAACAGAAAGTGCACACATATATTTGCCTAGAAAAATATCTTCAAGGACATACCCTAAGGTGTTAGCAATGATAATCTCAGTGATTTTACGTTATCTTTGCTTATCTGACTTTTCTAAATTTCTATAATGTACATATGTATTTGTAATATTTTTATTTAATTAAAAAAATAAAAAGCAATCTAAGTTATGATAAGGCACGCCCAAGTTTGAGAACCAGCATCTTGAACTGAATATTCTTAACTTCCCTGAACACTACCAGCTGACCTTGGGATGTGGTCACTGGGGAGATGACAGTGGGACTCACAGGACTCCTGGCTTGAAGGCATATTCCTGTGGATACTGGAAACAGCAGTTCCTGTTGATAATAGGTTTACTGTGGAAATGATAATCCCTTATCACTTCTCAAAATCACACATTACCTTTAGGCAGGTTAAAAGTCCCTGTGGTTGTTCTCATGGAAAAAACAAAACATATTTATTATGAAATGGGATACAGAGTCCAATAAAGTTAAGACCCATTGCTTCAGGGCCCCTGGACTGAACCATACATGGTTCCACCTCCCTGGTCTATATGGAAATTTGGGGATATGCAGAGTTTCAGTTTCTTGTTGCTGACCACTCCCCGATGGTCCTGTTGGGACAGCAGACACAGCTCTGAGCACTCGTACCTTTGAGCTACAGACTTCGCAATGCATATTTTCAAAGCTGCATGAAGGGATTTCAATGAAAGTGAGTGTTTTTGAATTCCTCAGCTTCAAATCCAGTGTCTGAAGATTTTCTGGAGTGCTCCAGGTTTCCCGTATTCCCACTCAGTCACACATCACCCAAAACTCAAAGAGAAAGTGAATTTTGCTGGGAAAATGACAAGCATAACTAAGGCCTTAAAAAGAGCCGCAACTACAAGCCTTGGATAGAGGCTCCTTCCAGCCAAGTTGACTTTCTTATCACAGAATGAATATGAACAAACAGCAGAGCTTGGGTCCTATTAGTCAAAGCATCAGAGGGACTCCAAGCTTTGATGTCATCGTACCCTATCTGGACCCAGATGCACAAGGAAATACTCCTGGTAGATTCAGGTGCCAACTCATCTATCTCTGCTGAATGAGCCAGGACAGCTTAGTTTTCAAACTCAGACTTGCCTGGGAAAGTGCAAACAATGCAGATTCCCAGGCCCCACCCCCTGAAGACTTTAATTCATTGGAGTTTGAGTGCAGTCTTGGAATCTGCATTAAAGAAAACAAACAAAAACACTCCAGAATAGAACAACAAGCTAAGTGACACCAGGACCAGATAAGAAGTCTAAAAGGTGAGACTATCTGCATAATAAATGGTCCAGTCCTTCAACAAGTCAGTATTATGTGGAGAAAAAATTAAGGGGTGGGGAGGGGGAGGAGAAGAATGTGCCGGATCTACCCTAAGGGGTAGAATAACCAGACCCATTGTGTGGTCCTGGATTGGATCTCAGTTTAGACAGAACAATTAATTGTGAAGATATTTTGGGGTCAAATGGGGAAAAAATATTCTTATAGAAAGATGAAGATTGTTAACTGAGAAAAGCAGGTTTGAAAATAGCATTATGGTACTCTCTCATTTTGTAAAAAATACACGTGCATACATGCCCACATACACATTTACCTAAAAATTTGGTCATACGCTAAGGTGTTAAGATTGTTAGTCCCTAGGTGGGATGACTGTGGTGATTTTATGTCTTATTTTTGCTTGTCTGACTTTTTCTAAATTCCTACAAGGCACATGTGATGTTTTTGATAATAAAATGTTTCTTTAATCAAAAAATAAAGAGCAATCTGAGTGATGCTGATGCATGCCCAAGTTTGAGAACCAACTCTTCAAGCAAGGTTTCCTTGACTTTCCTGAGCCCTGGAACCAGCTGGGGTATCTGCTAAGCCTATGGGTTCTCAGGGCCCCACCCAGCAGTCTCTGATTGGTGTTGGGGTGGGGCCTGGGAGGCAGGTTTTTCCCAAGTGCCCTGGTCATTCCTGTGATTGGCCAAGCCTGAAAAGCTCTGCTTTGGACTGGTGCTTCTTCCACTTTATGAGCACATGAATCACCTGGCAGACTCTGACACAACAGGTCTGTGGATGAGCCCCAGATTCCGAATTTCTAACAAGCTCCCAGGTGATGATTATAGTTAACAACAATATATTATACAGTTTTAAATAGGTAGAAGGAGGATATTGAATGATATCACAAAGAAATGATAAATGTTCGAGATGATAGATATGCTAATTACCCTGATCTGATCACCATACATTATATGTATCAGAGCATCACTATAGGTACCCCATGAATATGTACAATTATTATTTGTCGATTAAAAAGACAAAATAAAATTTAAAAAATTAAATAACAAGCTCCCAGGTGATGCTGATGCTGCTTCACACGTGACCCCCTGGGGGAGCAAGGCTTGAAAGGGTGGTGAAAAGACAGGAAGAGAATCTCAGCACACCACACAAACACTTGTTGTGTCCTTAGAACTGGCTGTACATTGGAGACAATCCAGACAGGCGACACAAATGAAAATGCCTACAGTGGCCATGAAGAGTCTGGTGAAGAGTCCATGCAGACATGGACTGAGTGCAAAGGATATAGGGTGTGGTAGGGACTTCAGCTGCCATGACCCAGATGGGCAGCTGCTCAGCTCCAGACCATTGGCGCCACATGCAAACAATTGTCTAGTACCGTCAAATCTCATTTTTCAAAAGAAGCCAGAACTATAATTCTTAAAGAAAATCTCCTATTTTTTAAAACACTGCACAATCCAAAGAAAAAAAACAAAACAAAACAAAAAACTCTTGCCAGCTAGGTCCAGCCTCAGGCTCTCAACGCCGGATTCTTGGTCTCACTCAGAGTAGGTGTCATATCTAGGATATATCATATCTCTTACCCCAGTCCTGATAATGAAAAGCCAATGAGTCTACAAGATGAAGGTTAACCAAAAATAATTCTTGCTGACATTGAAAACAAAAACCCAACACAACAGAAATTCCTGAATACTCAACTACTTTGTGTTAAAATGAGTGTAATAAAAATTAACTCAAGCTAGCACTTTGACATGCTGTGTAAACACTGTGTACCAAAGCAGAGAAAGGGACAGCAAAGGGGAAGTGCCAGGGCTGTTGTAGGGACCAGTGGGCATCCTAAGATGGTTGTATATTGAGAACCTCCTCTCACTGGCCCCCACTGCCCACACTAAGTCACTCTTAAGGCAGACATTCTCAACCATGTCCAAGACTCACCCTGAGCTAAACTTCTTGAGATTTGCAAGAAAAACTTATGAAAGCACCACAAGAAAACTAATTCCATAGCTCTTAACGAATCCCATTTACATTTTTTCAGCTCTTTGATTTCTGAGTACTATTTAAGGGGGAGGTTTGTTCAGTTCATTTACTTTAAATTTTTAACTGTCCAGGGTGACAATCCTCAGCAGTGTAATTTCCCTCCTGTGCCCAAATCAATAAAATGCACCCAAGAGCTAATATCCATTTTGAGCTCCACTGAGGCCCAATAACTTCTAGAATCACAGTGACTTGGAAAATAGTAAACAACCAGAAGTGAGCTGAGACCTGCTGCAGGCAAATTAGTTCTCAGTGGAGAATAAGAACTTTCCAGCTCACATCTCTTGCCTTCTTTCTGCAGAAGGCATAACCCTTAACTCGAGGAATTATAGGGTTAAAGGGGACTGACTACACCATCTCAGGTGAGCAAAAGAATGAATATCATGCCTCCTCCCTTTCACATATAACATACTTGGGTACGTTCCTGGGGCAGCCATTGTAGACTAGTTAGTTGACCTAACACTCATTTCTGACCATGGCCCTTCCTTTCCTGCCTCTATGATAGACTCTAAGAATACAAGTATTTAATTTTCCAATCTTCCCTTGCAGCTAAGCGTGGGTGTATAACACAATTCTGGCCAATCAAATGTAGGCAGAAGTCTCTTGTAGTAGTGAGCTAAAGATGATGTTTTAGGGAAACTTTGGCTTTCCAGATGCAATGGAAAAGATGGGGTGGACACCACTTCTTCCCCTTGTCTCTACCATGAGTACAGATGTGATGATTAGCACTGAGGCAGCCATCCTGCGCAAAAGGCTAAGAGAATCACAGTGAGGGCATTCGTGCTATCATTGTGAGGTTGAACCAACGCGAGCAGCTACCAAACAACCCCCAAGGTGTTTAAATCAACATGGTCAGACTTTCTATTACTTGTAACCAGACATAATTGTATGGTGTATAATTCCTCATCAAATTAAACGAAGACACCAAATCTTACCTAAAGTGAAGCGACCACATAAAGCAAGGGTGCTGTATTTTACTGTAGCTTACCTTGGCTCCTAGATTCCTCAGTATAGGACTTTGCTGGTAACACTCTCCAGGTAGGGTAGGTGGAACTGAGAACCCTACTTATTGCTAACCAACGCCTCTTTTATACGTGAGTTTTAGTGTCATACCAGAAGAGCTTACACAAGAAATATAGTTGCCTTCATTTAAAGGAGTTGTTACTATCAGCTCCCAACTTGAGCCATGGGAAGGAAGCAGATCAGTGCCCAGATGTCTCTAAATACTAGCTCCGCCTCTCACATTCAAGCCTCCTGAGAAGCCTACACCCTGGTGGCCAGTGCCCTGATACTGGCTCTATCTGGATTGTTCTGATGCTAGATTTGGTCAAGAGACCATGGTCATACGTCCTTTCTCCATATTGCTCTAGGCTGATTAATTCTTGTCATAGTGAAGGATCCCATGGGATCCTGAATCCAGTACCACTTCAGATAAAGCAGCAGCCCGTGTTTGCTCCACGTGTACAGGTTTCTAACCAGTTGATCCTCTCAACCCTGTGAGGCAGGTGCTGCGCTTTACTCTGTTTTCAGATGCAGGAAACTGAGACTGAGAAAGTGAAAGTAATTGTCCAAACACCCACAGCTGGCAGCGGAGACACCGGGCCTAGATCTAGGGCTGCCTGTAGTCAGAGTCCACACTCTGTGTGATCATGATGAACTACACCTTAACAACCACCCCAAGTAGCTTGAGATGGGATGGGACTCAGGTTGGAGAGAAGTCAATACAATGGTGGGTCAGTTCTGTTTCCTTTTCTCAGCCTAAATGGGAGATGGTGAGACATGCTGGTAACAGCAGAGACGGTCAGTGTTCACCAGATATCCCATCTGGCGAATGTAGGGAGGCTCCCATGCATTCTCCAGCCCCCTCGCAGTTATGTTGAGGCCATGTGACTAGTACTGGCCACCGGATGGAGAACAGATGTGACATGTTTCATCCCTGGGCCGAGTGAGGTAAGAGCTGAATGTCACCTCGGTCCTTCTTTCTATGTCATAAGTGACCATACAGACCACATGTCCTAGAGGTGTTAACTACACCACAAAGGAGGGTAGCTCTATTTGTATCAGACATTTCATTACTAAGAAATTATTTAATTAAGATGCTGACATTATGGGATTGTTTGTTATTGTGGCACAGCTGGGCTTATCCTGACTAATAAAATGGGCCTATTAAATGTGATCAGGCCACCTTGCTTGTAGCACTTTTACAAAAGAAGGAATTGTAATCTGGAAGCTATTATAATAGGAGACATTTATCACTGGAGTTATTCTGCATCCAAATCATATTATGCCTTATCTGCCTAATGAGGCAGACAGTTTTTTAGAATGAACATGAGGATGTTACTTGCATTGCAAAATTTGGCACTACTTAATGGAAACAATGATCCTCTCTAATTTCAACTAATACTTTCAGCTGCTGCCTGTCAAGAATATTGTACTTTGGTCCCATATTTTCATAGGGTAAAATATTTGCAAAATATATTTATAAGCATCTGAATGCTAACGGATACAATTTCATGACCCATTACACTTTCCATACAAATGCAGAGACAGCGAGAGCTGCCTTGTGCTAGGAGCTGGCTGGGGTTTGCGAACTGCTTGGATTTGACAGTGGACTGGAAGAGCTTATTTGAGATAAAAATATACACTGGTGACTTGAAATACTTATTGAGCATATACTGTGTGCCAGACACTTTCTTAGAGGTTGGAGGTACCATGGTAAACGTGACAGCTCATGAGACTCGTACATAAGAGATGGAAATAACTTTAGATATGACAGATGGATTCGTTTGAGGGTATTTAGAGAATCCAAAAGCCAAGAATGTGTCTGAAGAGAGAGACATGGAAGAGTTTATCATTAGTCCACACTGACATGCACGAAGCCTTTCACCATCTGGCCCTGCACAACTGTCCAACCTTAGCTCTGCCATTCTGCCCCCTTCATAGACACTTCTTCCATGCCCTGACCGACGACATGCAAGTCTCAGAAGTGACCAAGCTCTCCTCCTCCATGCCTTTGGCTAAGCTGTGCCTAGAAGACACATCTTTCCAGTTCCTGCATGCCAGTTATGTTGGGGATGCCTCTTTGTCTTTGGGGAGGTTCAAGGTGTTGACTTTTGCAGGAAGCCTCTTTGCAATGCCCCTAGTTTGGCTTAACCCTCCTAGTGATCCTGTATTGTTCTGTCTATAAATTTACCTTATTAGTCTATTCCCTTCTTCCACTGGCCTAGGGGAGTTGCTGTGGACCCAATGCATGGCTCCAAGGGAGGGAGGAAGGGCGGGCCCAGTGCCTGCTGGCAGCCTGGGATGTGGGGCGCTGAAAAGTGGAGCAGAGGTTGGGAGGTTGGTTACATTGCATGATTTGATCAAGTCAGTTAGTAGATATGTTGAGCATAATGATAGTCGGGTTTCTGACTGTTGCAGAAGGTATTTATGAGCATGGAAAAGTAGGAGGGCTAGGAAAATCCCCGGAGATATGAGAATGGAATTGGAGGTGTCAGTTTGAATTTGGGCTTTTAAATTTAATAGGTAGATAATGCAGACAGATATAGTAACAGTTTGTAGATGTATGTACGTGTGTGCATGTATATATGAGTACATATAGATGTATATATACACACACGTATAGATGTATATATACAGCTGTGTTTTTGTATATATTTGCTTTGTATGTATGTCTACATATGTGTGTGTGTGTGTATCTGCCTGCATCCTCGCTGTGTCTGCTGAGAGGGTCTAGAAACAACGACATTCCAGCAGCAACAAGCTCACAAAATACCCAGATATTGATTTCTAAATACCACCCTCCACCAAATGAAATCAAGGTTTCTTGTGAAGTAACTAAATCCAGGGTTGGGGCAGGATAAGTACAATATGAGTCAAGAATATCTCACTGTACAAGAAAGTAAGAAAGTGGTCAAAAAATAATGAGGAAATATCAAAAGCCCCAATACTTTGCTCCCACTGGCCAAATATGAAAGAATTTGAGCACAGCATAAAAAAAAGACAGTAACAGAAAACAATCCAATGAATAAAATTAGAACCCCATGAGTCCATTCTGATGTAAGAAATAAATGAATGCATAAATAAATGGAGGAGGAGAGAGCCCTTCCCTGCAGAAGAAAGGCAACAGGAATGCAGAAGGAACAAGGAAAATGGGGACTCACTCCCAACCACCAGGGGGGCTGCTGGGCTGGGAGTTGTCAGGGGACCTGAGGCTTGTCAGTTGAGGTTTGATGACAGCAGCATATCAGCATAGCGATGATCTGAACACCTCACTACAAGTTGAATTAAAAAGGGAAAAACGGTGACTTTTTGGTGGGGAAACTTGAGAACACCAACATGACCAGGTGAAGGAGATTAACATCCCGGAGATCTGGGAAGGGTCAGCTGCGTGTGCCTCCAGCGGTAGTGCACTGAGAACACAGCACATCTCTGTGGTTTTCCTGCCTAGACTGTGTGACCTGAACCCGGTCCTGAGGAAAAAGCGGATGGACTGGGTTGAGGGTCACGCTGCAGAATGTACAGTCTGCCTTCTTCAAAACAGTTGGGAACATGAAAGCCAGGGAACGAATGAGGAACTGGTCCAAGCTGGGGGAGGCTGCAGAGATATGACAATCAAATGCAACATGTGCAACTCAGGGTTTCTTCACTTTAGTTCTCTCAAGGTTTCGGATTGGATAACTCTGAGGGGCTGTCTTGCACATTGTAGGATGTTTGGCAGCATCTCTGGCCTCTAAGCACTAGATGCCAACATCAATCCCCAGTTGTGACAATCAAAAATATCTCCTGACATTACCAAATGTGCCCTGGGTGGGGAGAGAAAATTGTGCAAAATCAACCCCAGATGAGAACCCCTGATGTAGCTGGATGGGATCCTGGCCATTGGACATTGCATCAATGTGTTAATCAATGCACTGGGTATTGCATCAGTGCTGATTTCTTGACTTTCAGGTTTGCATGACAGATACACAGGAGAATGTCCTTCTTTCCACAACGAAGCATTGAGGATGAGGGGACATCACATAGACACGTGTACGGAAGGAGAGGGAGATGGAGCACATCGGTGAAATGTGAATAGTTGGGGATTTACGTGAGGGGGATGCAGTTCTTTGTTCTGTTCCTGCAACTTTTCTGTAAATTAGAAATAATCTCAAAATAAATTATTTTCATAAACATACCTGATTAAGTTATGCTTGTGGGCGTATCTGTGCACACTAGTTGAGGAAGGTGGTGGCAATGGTAGAGATGAGGATGATGCTAATATCGGTCAACATTCATTTTTGTCTTTGCATGTGCCAGGTACAAGCTAAGTACTTCATGCCTATTATTCCATTTTGTCCTCAAATCATTCCTATGTTGGAGGGATTATTACCCTTTTACTATGGATGAGGAAATGGAGGTTCTGAGAAGGTAGATGACTTACCCACAACCACATGGTAGATGACCAGTAGAGCTGGGGGTGAAGTCCATTCACGTTGGAATGTTGGACTATAGGGTCTGTGTTCTAAGCCATCAGGTCATCAGGGACGATTTTTAGTCATTTCTGTATCCACGGAGGCATGGGATGAAGTAGGCACTCAGTGAGTAAGAGAATGAATGCACGAGCAGAGCTCCGTACAGATCGATAGCAAGATGCACAAGCCATCCATATTATTTTATACTTATGAATTCAAGTATAAGAAGCACCGTTTTAGAGACTTCAGTCTGTCTGTAAGAGCCAAATATAGGGTGGCAAAGGCTGCATTCAGTTGTAGAATGCCATGGATCTCCTAAAGAAAGGAGGGAGCTCATCCTCTTGCTACATTTTTTTCTGTTCATAGTTACAGGCATGTGCAGGTTTTGCTTGGAAGGATTTGGCTCAGACAGACAATTGGCGGGTTTAGGTGAGATTTCTAGTGAGAGTGGTCGGAATTACAGAGGTGATATGGGATGAGGTGATGTGAAGGGTAATTGCTGCTTAATGATTGGGAGAAAAGGAAAAAATCTGTAAAGAACTTATCACCTAATGAGGTCAAGGCTTGAGATCCAGAAGGACTACATCCCAGGGTTTAGAGGGGCTCACTGATGTGACCTTAGCTCTGCAGAATCGCGGAGAGAGAGAGAGAGAGAGAGCACAGCACCGAAAGTCACTGCTGGCTTAAGTCAGACAGGTTTGGAACTGGTAACAGGCAGGTGGGAGAAGGCGGATGTCAGAGATCCAGGAAGACGCAGAGAGGGGCAGGCAGGACAGGGGAGGCCACCACTCCTGGGAAAGTTTCAGGCAGTGAGGAGGTGGTGGAGTTTAAGGAGATGTGCTCAGTCCAGAAGGCAAGGAGGGAGTGTGAACTTCAGAAATCAGAGAAGGGTACATTTGCTAAAGTTTTCAGGAAAAAAGTAAACAACTAATTATTAAATAGATAGTTGTTACTATCTATTGAGGACAAAATGAAACAATAGGCGTAAAATACTTAGCATGTTATCAGGGACGAGAAGGCTATAATTACAGAATTTATGAAAACTTTAAAATCAATAATACTTGCATTTTTTTAATGGATATGAACATGGATATTTAATTATGGAAACATGGACAAGGTGATACACCAAGACATTATCTGCCTCTGGGAAGGGAGGGAGCTCAGTGAGGATGAGGACAGTTTTATGGCAGGGCTTGTGGCTGCTTTCTAATATACTTAATCTCTTCTTCCTTAATTAAAAAAAACTTGGGTAATGTGCTCTAATAAAACATTATATTCCCTGTTTCCCTTGCAGCTGTGTGGCCATGTGATTAATCCTGGCCCATGAGCTGAAAGCAGAGGTGAGTTTGGGAAGGGAAGGTGCTGCTGGTCTGGAATTTGGCTGTGAAGGCTGGAGCTCTATCAGCCATCTTGAATCACGAAGTGGCTTTGAGGGTGCTGAGAGTGACAGAATCTTGTCCCAAATGACATCTCCAGACTGACCTATACCAACCTCTGGATGTCTTCTATGTGAGATAAAGAAACTTCTCACTGTTATTTGAGGGTTTTTTTCTGTTACATGCAGCCTAATCCTAAATTAGGTAGGTAGATAGAAAGGTTTCAAGTGTACCTGTGATGTTTTATATCCTTGAATAAAAAAAAAACAAAAACAAATAGCTGGGAGCAAAAATAGAAAAGGTGGGCTGATGGTCAGTAACCAATGAGGGTTAAGTTCCTTCTCCAGTTTTATATTTTGAGAATTTTAAGAAAATACAGAAAAGAACAAAGAACAATAGCATAAAAACCAGTATACCCACCATCTGGAATTGCCAACTGTTAACATTTTGTCACATTTGCTTTGTCTTTATTTTATTAAAAGAAAGAAAACATTACAGATCAAGCTTAAGTCCTCTTATCCACCACATCCTGTTCTACCCCTTTCAAACTTTTCACAATGACAGCCACTCTCATAGAGCATGTGTCTTTCCAATCCATTGCAGGTCTTCTTAGGCATACAATTGTTTCCAAGAATAATATGGTATATTACTTTATATGTACATTTATTAACTTTAAAAAATTATTCATATGGAATATGCTATAGAATTGGCTTTCTTGTTTTTGAGCTCTATCTTCATTGACTACATACACACACACACACACACACACACATTATATATATAATGTTTACATAAACTATTTGGTTCTACATATATAAAATATTTGTTTCATTCCTTTGAATTGCAGTTTAATATTTAATTCTTTTTATTTTATTACCCATTCTTCTATTGATGTGCATTTAGGCAATTTCCAATTTATTCTTTTCAAACAACATAGCAATAGACATCCTTGTATGTGTCTCATTGTGAACATGTGTGAGTTTATTTCCTTCTTTAAGCCTATTGTTGCAAGACTGATAATCCAGGAGAATGGCAAATATATAGTATCATTATTTCAGAAGGCATTTGAAAAATCCTCTCATGTATACAATGGGAAAATGTGAGCTAGTTGAATTTATAACTGGTTGATCAACCTCACAAAAATACTGTATGACTGGCTTCTAGGCCAGTCTCTTGTGGTATGACAAAGACCAAAGATCTCTTGTGGTATGACAGAGAGCTACAACTCTATTTGACGTTCTATTCAATAACCAGATCATCCGTCCATCCATTCATTCAACTATCCATCAATCCATCCAATGTTTTTGAGTGATTTTATACCATGTGCTATGGTAGACATTGGACAAAGAAGAGTCAACAGCACCCAGCACAGTTCTTGACACATGACTGGTATCATGTAATTAATATTTAATATTTTCTTAGCTGACATTTGAGAAATATGTGGTCAGTGCCTTCCTAAAGCATATAGAATTGCTATGAATTTGGTAAAGATTTAGAATACATGCTTATCAGATTTTAAGATTAACAAAAAAGTTAAGAATAATTGGGAACAAACCAGGTTGAAGAGATAAGACATCAAATTCATTCTATAGGATAAAGCTAATTAAAACTTATCATGGATAAATGTGACATCAGAAACAAGCATATGTGTATACATACAAATATATACATATGCATATGTATATGTAGTTCTAAGTTGGAGGGACCTATCTTGGCAATAATTATATGAAATATGCACCTAAGTTTCTGGTTAAGCACAATTTTAGCAGTGGTATGAGCTTAGAAGGCTAAGAACACTAGCTGAATCCTAGGCTGAATTGGGGTGTTTGTACAAACCTTTCTGATAATGGTCATGATAGTACTGTTGTTTAATGTATATTTCTTATAAGTCTGGGGCATTATCTACAATATTTTTATAACAAACTGCAGTCATTTCAGTTTAAAGAGGAAAAAATGAAGCTCAGAGAGGCCAAGCATCTTGCCCAAGCTCATGCAAATAAGAAGAGATGGAGCAGAGATTCAGATCCAGCCATACTTGGCTTCAGAGTCTTAACCACCCCACTGGGCTGCATTACCTCCTTGTCCATGCATATGGCTGCACAGACGCATCCCACCTGAGGATGTGGCCAGTCCAACCCAACAGGACCCATTTGTCGGGAATGTGAAATAAACAACAGCCACATGTATTATCATTACTGACAACTAGAACAAAATGTCCCTGTGACAGGTGACATTGCTACAAACTCAGGGGCAAAGTGTATGCCTTTCTCAGTGTACTTCTCCAAGGAACTACTCTCCACTGAAGAGGAGGCCACAGGTGGGCTAGAAAGGTCAGGTTTGAGTTCCAACCCCCCACTCCTAGTCTGTGTGTTTCAGGGCAAGGCATTGAGATTCTCAGTCATTGTTTCATCATCTGCGGTAGCATCTATATCAGTGGTTGTTTCAGCATTAGAGTGAAAGCACTTCCACACTGTCCACCACATAGTAAGGGCTGAATAAATTATAGTGATGAAGGAGATACTGCCGTAGCAAGGCAAGCTGTTAAGGAGCAAACACCTGGCTCTTTCAGAGCCACCATGCATGGTCATGGGCACCCAAAGGACAGCAGCCTGCTCCCCTCTTCCTGGAGGAAGAGGTCTATTTTTCTTCACACAAACTCATCTTCTACTCATTAAGCCAAGACCTCAATGGTGTGCTTCTAACCAGAGAGACAATTTTTTGTTATTTATCTGCCCAGGGGGTATACCTTTTTCTAATTTTTACAAAGCACCTTATTGGTTAGCTGTGTGCTTGGGTCTTCCCATCAGACATCTCAACACCAGAACAAAGACTATTCTCACCTCTCCTACCTTTGTATTTCCTCAGACCTATTCTACTGAACCCCCAAACAACAATTTCTGGTTACAAGTCTCAAGAAATGGCATAAATGTGGTAGTCACAATCAGGCAGAAGAAATGAGAGCCCACTAGCTAGAGCCTTGCAAAGCATCTCCTGCTTCTCAACCCAGTAAGTTTTATTTTTACATTTATGGCCTGTGGTTGCATGTTAGAGAATTTGTTACCTTCAGTGGGTACATTAAAGGACTTGAATGAAATACAGCAATGGGAAAACTGACAGTGCCTATGACTTACAATAAAACTCACCAAAGACTTTGATAGCCCCATCAAAGAGAAAATCCCAGGAGGAAGAGAAACCATGGCCTAAATCTATAATTTACACTCACAAACAGAGACAGGATTTGGGACTCAGCAAGAAGAGGAAGAGATAGACCAGGCTTCTGAGGAACACAGGGGCTGGGAATGCGCTAGATGCATGGTTTAACCACTTGTCTTAACATTTGTTAAAAATTGCAGTAGTGCTTGCCATTGCCTGCTGACATGAACCCTTCTATCTTTTTCATGTTTAATTTCATTTCTATTTGGATTACTTAGTACTGCAGAACCCCCCCCCAAAAAAAATTTTAGTGACTATTTTATTTTGTTTATGATTTTGTGAGTTAGGAATTCAGGAAGGGCTCAGCTGGGTGGTTCATTTCAGATCCTCATTGGGTCAGCCAGGGTTGAAGAATCTACTTTCAACAAGGCTCCTTTATTTACATGGTAGAGGCTTCATTGCTCCTTAACCTGTCTGTCCATGTAGTATTTCATCCTTCAAGACCTCTCCATGTAGATAGAGCTTCTCCAACAAGGACAGTCCCCAGGCAGTTGGACTTCTTACATGGTGCTGTCTTCCATCAGAGTGAGTGTTGCAAGAGACAGTAAATGAAATCTGCCCATCTCTTGAGGCCTAGACCAAGGAAGTGGCAGACTATCACTTCTGCCTTGGCTATTGCACTGGCCAAAGCAGTCACAGAGCCCACCTAGACTCAAGGGGAGGGGACACAGACCCTCAAAGAATCTGTGGCCATTTGTTATGCACCAGAGACACCCAAGTCCATCTCCTCTACCTTCTAACTCTTGCTAGAATATGCCTCATGATCCTCAATCTCTGCCACAACTACCTTAGGCCAGGCCCTTGTCGTCTCTCTAATAGCTCACCCAGTGTTCATCTCTCCCTCTCTCCCACACGTTCTCCACACTGCAGCCAGAATAACTTTTTCTCAATGCAAATATGTCCATGTCATGTTTTTACTCAAAACTCATCAAGGGCTCTCACCTTGACCTCTTCACATAGGAGTCATTTATTTCTTTTTTCTGCCCTGCATCTGTTCCCCTTGCTCTTGGGACACATCATTCTCATTTTCCTTTGGGCTACCACCCTTCTTTTACTCTTAGTCCCTGAAGTTCAAGGAGGGCTGACATCACCTTTCCCCCATACCTGGCTCTAGCTGTGGACATCTGAGCCAGGCCTGGCCCCTTAGAGTCTTCCACACCTGTGCACACAGTGACTGATTCAGGGATGGACACATGATTTAAACTGGGCCAACAGAGGCACACCTAGGACTTTAATGGAACTACATGTAAACAATACTTTCATAAAGGGTGAGGGCTGGCTGTAGTGGCTAAGGTAGTAGGGAAAAGGCCAGGTGGCTGCTTTTGTTTGCTACCACCTGGGGAAAGCCAACAGAGCCAAGGAATTAGTAAGAAAGACTCCTGACAACATAATCAGAGCACCTAGATACCACCATCCCTGAAGCTCTCCTTGGCCCCTTAAATGAATGAGCCAATACAATCCTTTTTCTGCTTAAACTGATCGGGGCTGAGTTTCTGTCACTAACAGCCCTAGGAGTTCTAACACACACACTTTGCATGGTGCCTGCCTCTTTCTAGTGCCTGGATTATGTTGGTCTTTCCAGATCTTTTCCACTCCCTGCCATCCCCACAGCCGATGCCCAAGTCTCACCCTCTCTGCCTGTGTTCCCAGATCATGCCTCACTCTTTCAGGTCTTTGTACATATGTTTCTTGTACCTGAAACAACCTTCCCATGGTATCCAGATGGGATTCCCTCAAGACTCAGCTCACCCATCACCTTCTACCTGGGGGCTTCTAGATCTTTTCTTTGCCCCCACCCCCACCCTATCAGCTTACTTTGCTGTCAATGTTTTCCTGGGGTATTTTACTCATTTCTCTTCTAGCACTTAGCACAGTTTATTAAATATATAATAGGCAAGCCTGTTTCCTCCATTTTACCCTGAGCTCCATTAAAAATTCGACTTGGTCTTACTTATCTTTGAGTTCCGCGGGTCCCCCCCACATGTTTCTTTGCACACAATAGATACTCATAAGATGTCAGTGGAATAAATCCACAGCTGCTCATGGCTGTGACACTGCACACTTCAGGCCCTCCTGGTAAAGAATTACACAGACAACATGCCAAATGCTCAGCCCCTTGTCTGCTGTGACCCAAGGGGGTCTCAGTACTTCTTTAAAAATTAATTTGTTCCTTAATTAAGAAACATGCTTATTTCTAATTAACTAACCTTCTATGTAATGTAAACAGATCACAAGTAACTAAACAGCTTTGCCTAGCTCGTCGCGTGCCTGAGAGTGGTATGGTGAAACCAATTTTAGCATATCAGCTGGGAGGCTGGGGAATATACTGAATGCTCTGACTTGTACAGACGGAATTAAAGGAATTTAAAGAGAGAGAATTTGTCAGCTCTTAATCCCTATCTAGTAAATTAAACTGCTGCTACATTATATCATTACATCATTTTCAGAACTTCTTGAGATGCAAAATCCCCACAGTTATTAAAGAAATAGTTGACTCAAACTCTTTGCGCTTCAAATATGTATATATATGTTTGTGCGGCCCACATGAAGACGTGGCAGAAAGGGATATTCTGAACAGGCTCTGGCTGGTTTGTACCAGGCTCGCATGGAAGTCAGAGTCTGAGAGGAGACAGGAGACTGGATATTATGTATCTTTAATGAGAGACCTGTCATTCCTTGATACCATCAGGTACGTGGAAAGGCATCTGGAGACAGAGTGATGGTTTTGTAATAACAAATGCTAATGGAGGAACATACAGCCCAAGGTACATTCATTAAACCTCTTCTACCTTGAAACAATTCACTGACCTGCATCTTCTCATATCCTGAAGTGGGTATGAGTTCCATCTCAGATGCTCTTTACGCTTTGACAATGTAAAATATACAACCCAGGAGAACTCCACTTTGAGGACTGTTTTCTACACAGATATTTGCATTATTTAGGCAAATATTAGTGAACACAGCAGCACTTATAGTGATAGTCGCCTTTGCCAGAGATAAAAATATGGTCTCTCTAAAGGCATTAATAAAAAATTAATACACACTTCACTTTGCCAAAAGTAAACATCTCTAAGAGTTTAGAAACCAATGGAATTTGGCTCAGAATCTTCTTGAAGGTCACCTGGTTGTTCATGTATAGTAGTTAAATGGATACAAGAAACTTTCTTCCTTGATAAGAATGTAGGTATATTTAAATACATCTTGAGTACACTGTTGATTTTTCCAAAATTCCAGAATTGGCAGGCCAAAGGGTAGGACTAAGGCTTTTGTCCATTCAAATCACGTGTATCCAGTCTTTGCTTTAGGGAACAGCAGCAAGAGCAGACAAGAAAGTTTGCACTCTGTGTGGAATGTCTTTAGCTTGACACCTTAGCATGCCTACTCTGCCCTTCCCCACCCTGCCCTCCGTCCTTGGAAGCTGGCCTGCACAGACCATAAAGCCCTTTGACTTCCTGTTGGGTTTGGAGATCAGAAGGGGAGGCTGAGTGAGGTCAGGGTGCTTATGCTCCTGGGTCCCTCCCTTCTGGGTTTGCCTTGGGCTGGCTGCATACCCTGCTGCAGGTCTCAGCTCCTTCCAAGTGGCTCTCTACCTGACTAGCTCTTTCCAGGTCTATGACTGTGCCCTAATTCCCCAGGTATAGGGCTCATGACAGCTCTGTTCTTACTAGCCTGGGGTTATACCCCTACCCTTTGCAATTCCCCTTTGTAAATAGACCCTTGTTAAAATAAGCTCTCCTACCACTGTCCTAATTTGAGTGTGCCATCTGTTTCTTATTGGGATGCTGTTATATACAGCAAATATTTTCAATATCATTTTTAAAACATTTGCTAAATATCATGGAAATCTCCAAATACTCCCAAACTTTGGCTTTGGAAAAGTTGTCCAAGCCAACTTTTAAACTGGTAATGTAGATGATCAATTCTATGGACATGCCAATGAACCATTTAGGGGAAATGATCTTAGTGCTTTATTTCTACTGTATCTCTGTTGATCTTTTATAAAGATTCAATTCGACTGTGCAAAATGTGCATTGCTTGGCCTCCCTGGATCCATATTCATAGGCAATGAGGATTACCTCCCTGTGTTTTGTCAACTTAGCACAGTTTAATGCCATCTCTCATCTGTCTTTTCTCGTCTGCTAGTTTCTCCACAGAAAGCAGAGACGCGTTGTCTCTGTATCTTCTATGACTACAGTAGACCTGGCCCATGAAAGATTCAGCACATATATTTCTTGCACTGAATTTGGGGGCAGAATGGCACAGGGAGAAAAAGAGTTCTCATGCCAAGTACCATGACATACGAATATATGTGATTTGAGATATAACACGGTGGTCAAAAGAGCGGACTTTGAAACCAGACTTCTTGGATTTGAATCTCAGCTTCACATTTGGCTAGTCGAGTGATCTCAGGTAAAACACGTCGCCTCCCTGATGCAGTGTTCTCACCTATAAAGTGAGGATATTATAGAATTTCCCTTATAAGGCTGTTGCAAAATGCAAATGAGCGAGCTGTACATGTGAAATCCTTAGCACAGTGTTGGCCCATGGTGAGCCTCAGTAAATACTGTTGTTGATGACGACATTAATGCTTCAATTCAGTAAACATCTCCTGAATAGCCACTTAGGTGAAACTGAATGACTGACATACTGGGCCATCCTACCTTTCCAGAAGTCACCCCTGTGCATTTGTAGCAGTGTCCCAAGCAGGGGCTGGGAGATGATTTGTTGTTTACTGAACACCTATTTTTTCCTGTACGATGTTCTTGTTCCTCTGAATACATTAGCTCTAATCTTCATAGCCTTTCTGCAATACAGAAAACGAACTTTCCCAGAGTCACCCAGAAGAGACTTGTAAAGCACGGTCTACGATGAGGTCTATCCATCTTCAAAGTTCTACTTCTCTTACCATGCAAAGGTTTCCCATATTTCATGAATTCATGTGTAAGTACTTCCAGTAAAACTATTTATTTATTTTCAATATAGTTTAAATTGATTTTTAAAATTTAACCTAGTTCTAAGCAATGATATGAATAAAATTATGGGAATGATGTACTAGACATCGCTTAGTTATACATCAAAATAAATACCTATTAAAATAATGAAAGTTCATCTTTATGTCACCTAAAATTATCTTTTATGTCAGAAGATGTATACATGGCTTACATTAAGAAACACTGCATTTTCAGAGAGTATGATTGTGGCACGAAAGAGGAAAAAAGTTTATAACAGGCAGCATGCAAGGGTGAGAAGGCAGGCGGCAGAGTGGATCCTTCTTACCAGGTCCAGAAGATCTAGATATGTTTCTCCACTAATGGGCAAGAAGTGATGGAGAATGTGACCAAAGATTCCAGAAGGAGAGGGCAGTGATTTAAAACAAAAGGCTGTGAGAGAGTCAACAGAATACAGAATGAAAGAGGCAGGTAGAGTCAGAAGAAGATAGAATTTAAAATATGGAAATTAAAATAAAAAAAAGAGGAACACTTCCTTCCTGAGATATTTGAGAAGCAAGAGATGTTGGAGAAACAGAGAACTGTGGGCAGAGAGATCTGAGTTTGGGGAGAGTATTTCAGACACCTCAACTGTGTTATCAGAATACAGGGCAAGACCTACCGCAGAGGGTGGGAGTCTAGGGACAAGGTCACCCATGGAACCAGGTGGTCAAGTTCATTTCACCTTGACTTTGTTTTCACTTTGGATATTATATGTGTATAACAAATACAGACATGAGGCTCACAGTCTGGGGATGGCTACTGTTTCTAGAGAAAGGACGTTGGTGCGGGTCACAGGAAGTGACCTTAGAGAAGGGTCTATAGATGGATAGGAGAGGCATCGAGACTAGAAGGGACCCTGGTCACTCTGAAAGGGGAGCAACAGGTCTGGACCTACATACTTAAATTTTAGCATTAAGAATGACAGGAGATGGTGTGCTAAGGAAGAAACAGGTGGCATTTTTGCTTGGGAAGAAACACTGCCGTTAGGAAATAAGTCAGTTTTCAAATGTTTAGGGAAAAAGGACAGCTACGAATGGTGAACAGTCCAACAGAGCTCAGATAAAAGAGTTAAGAAGTGGAGGGTACGTCCTAAGTCGTGACTGATCACAAGCAGTCAAATTCTTTCTATGGTTAGTTAACATGTAGGAAAAGTAAACATAAATATAACGAGGATTTGGGACAATATTACATTAGCATATAATGCATTTGTTTAATATTTGTCTCATATATATATACGTGTAGAATTATGAAAGTATAAGCAGAATGTGAGTGTTGGGCTCAGACAGCTCTATTGTGAGACTTGAGCAAGTTATTTTACCTCTAAAATAAGCATGTCTATATTAAAAAAGGGCTTCTAGCAAGTTTGCAGGGTACAAGATCAATATAAAAGAATTAATTGCATATCTATGCAATAGCAATGGATGATCTAAAAATGAAATTAAGAAAATAATTCAATTTATAATAGCATCAAAAATAAGATAATTAGGAACAAATTTAACAAAACACATGCAAGACATACACTGAAAACTACAGTTTCCTTCAACTACTGTTGAAGCAAATTAAGGACTTAAATAAATGGAAAACATCCTAAGTTCATGAATTGGAAGACTCAGTACTGTTAATATGGCAATGCTCCTTAAGTTGGTCTATAATTGATTCAATATAATGCCTGTCAAAATCACAAGGAGATACTACTTAACACAGAGTCAGGTGGCTAAAATAAAAAACAGGTAATAATAAACGTTGGTGAAGTGTAGGAAATTTGAACCCTCATACACTGCTGACGGAAATGTAAAATGGTGCAGCTGCCTTGGAAAATAGTCTGCAAGTTTCTCAAAAGGTTATTATAGAGTTTCCTCATGACCCAGAAATTCCATTACCAAGTGTAAACTCATATATATACACAAGAAAAATGAAAACATAGGTCCACATAAAAACTTGTACATGCACGTTCAGAGTAGCATTATTCATAACATCCAAAAAGAAGTAGCAACCCAGTTTCCATCAACTGATAAATGGATAAATGAAATGTAATAAAATCATAATGTGAAAATATAAATAAAATAAAATAAAAATCCACACAAAGGAATATTATTAAGCAATATAAAGGAATGAAATACTGATAGGTATTAACAACATAGATTAACCCTGAAAACCTGATGCTAAGTAAAAGGAGCCAGACACAAAAGGTCACATACTGTATGATTCCATCTATATGAAATGTCCAGAATAGGCACGTTCATAGAGACAGAAAATAGATTAGTGGTCGTCTAGGGCTGAGGCCTTGGCAGGAAAATGAGAGGTGATTGCTAATGAGCACAGGAGTTCACGTTGGGGGTGATGGAATGTTCTAAAATTAATTGTGGTGATGATTGCACAACTTTATGAACAGACCAAAAAACACTGAATTGTACATTTAATGGGTGAATCATATAGTGTGTGAATTATGCTACAATAAAGTTGCTATATACTTTAAAAAAAAGAAAAGGAAAAAAGGTCTGTAGAGATTAAACATACTATTGGGTAAATGTGACCAATGTAACTTTCATACAGTATGTGCTAAACCAAGGCATATTGATTCACATTTTTGATTATGCCCATGTATTGAATAGCATGCCATGCATGACCTTCTCTGTTCCACATTCCAGGCACTCCAGGAATTCTGGAATGGAAGGCAGGCCAGCAGAGGATATATTCCAAAACAAATATGCTAAGGGGCCTATCAGGAAAGGTTACTTCCCACATACATGCTCTATATACATTTGGCAGGAGAATATCTAGAGAATATAAAAAAGCTCTACAAGCCTTAGCCCACCGGCTGCTACACTGTTAAGTCAACAAAACTTCTGCTGAACTTAATTAATGACAGTGGTTTATTCCAATTGCAGGGATGATGTCATTTTGTCAGTGTCACTTCCACTTCAAATTCTGGCATCTTATGAAAGATGTCCACTCTGGGAAAGCAAGGTGAATTATGGCACGTGGTAATGTGACTTCTGAAAGTTGAATGGGCCTGGGGACTCACCATAAAGCTCCTTAATGCAGTCAGTGTGGCCTCCTCAAAGGAGAGTTCATGATAATTAGTGGCATCACATGAATATCAAAAGTATTCATAATTATGGGAGCTTCATTAGGAGTGTTGCTAAACATGTCCCCAAGATCACTTCTGATGCTGTTTTAATTTAAGAATGATATTGGGGTTGGGAATACTTAAAAATCATAAGTTGGTAATTTACTTGAAATTGAACTTTTGATAGTTATTAAACAGTTTATGAGTTTGTATGTTTTTAATCCCTGTTATTTTGTTGTGAAAAGGAGCTTTACTCATAAGTGGTATGTAAGATAATATAAATCTGTATTGGTTTTCTACTGCTATTGTAACAAATTACCACAAATTTAGTGGCTTAAAACAACAACAGTATCTGTGGGTCAGATGTCTGGCCTCATGGGGCTCACAGTGGGTTTTGGTTTAGGGGCTGACACGGCCACCGTCTAAGTTTCAGCAGCGCAGTGTTCAGGATGTTTTGCAGAATGGATTTCCTTCTCACGCTTTCCGTGCGGCCCAACGCCATCGCAGGCCAGCGACAGGTTGCATCCTTCTCAGGATCTGAGGATCTCAGGATTTGCAACCCTCTGAAGTACCCTTTGCTCCGTTTCTCTAACTCTTCGCTTCTGTTGTGTCTCTCTCATATTCACTCTCTTGCCTTCTTCTTCTGCCCTCGAGGGCTCGTGTGATTATTCGGGTCCACCTGGATAATCCAGGCTAATCTCCCTATTTTAAGGCCAGCTGATCAAAAACTTTAATAACATTAGCAAAGTCTCTTTTGCCACGTGAGGAATGACAGCCACGCAAGTAACACTAGAGTATGGAGAACATGGGGGCCAAAATTCTGCCTATGCCGTTGGATGATTAATTCTATGTGTCAACTTAACTGGCCATGGGGTACCCAGACATTTGGGAAACTATTATTCTGGATGTATCTGGATGAGATTAACAACTGAATTGTTGGACTGAGTAAATCAGATTGCCCTCCCTAACGTGGGTGGGCCTCATCTAACCAGCTGAAGGCCTGAATAGAACTAAAGTCTGAGTAAGGGGGAATTCCTCCTGTCTGACTGCCTTGAGCTGGGACATCAGTCTTTTCCAGCCTTTGGACTCGAACTGAAACTTCAGTTCTTCTTGGGTCTTGAGCTTGCCAGCTTTCAGGCTGGAAATTGCACCCTTGGTACTCTCTTTCTCAGGTCGTTGGACGCAGACTGGAGCTACACCTCGGCTTTCCTGGCTCTCCAGCTGCTGACTGCAGATCTTGGGACTTCTCAGCCTCCATAATTACACGAGCCAATTCCTTGTGACAAATCTCTCTCTCTCTACACACGTACACGGATTCTGTTGTTTCTCTGTTTCTCTGGCTAATACAAACATTCATAAAAGAAACATTCATAAAAGTCCAAAATTACCCCTCTACATTCCTTTGTCCCTAGATGAATCAGGTAACTGCAGTCGGGGCTCCATTTTTCCTATGGGCCAGTGGTAAAAGCCCATGAGTTTAAAGTTACCTCTCCCATCGTGAGTTCTATTTTATACTGATAGAGTCACACGGTGTAAGGGATGATACGGAGGGAAGCTGTGAGACTCAGCTAAGTTTCCTGCCCACTAAGTTCCAGGTTCTTATCTGTAAATGAGAATCCCTTTATCTATTTCTTGGGATGATGCAAGACTGAAATGAGGTGATATGCATGAAAATCATAGCATCCTGCATATTATAGTATAGTTATATCAAAGCCAGGCGCTTACCAGTAAACGGGAAAGTGAGGGAGGACTACCCGTGGACCCAAAACATAGCTCACCAACAGTTCTTCTTAGATCCGCAGGGAGAAAATTTGCCTGTCATTTTTTATTTGGACTTATTATGTCTACCTTTGGGATGCTGGATGGTCAATTTCCTACCAAGAACATGGACAAATGGTTGGTCCCCTTGAGGAGAAGTGAAATAAAGGAACTTCCAAAATTCTTGGGTCGATATTTATGTCACATTTTAATTCAGTCAGCAAACATTTTTGAGCATTGGCTTTTTGAAGGAGGCTAGCTGAATTGAAGGGGTGAGTGTGGAGGGAGTAATATACAAGAATTATTTATGTCATGGTCCCTACCCCAAGTTGCTCAAAACCTCCCCAATCTCCACAACCGTCTCTCATACTTGCTGTCGTGCTGTCAGGCCACCTTACGTTGAACCTGTGGCTCTAGTCACTCCTCTGTGGAGGAGCAGCCTGCCTACCTAAGTGTCTCGTGATGACCCACCGGCTCAGGACCTCGGCTGCCTTTCCAAAGTATCGTATGCCAGGCTCACAGAACACCCTGCTTGTAACAGATTCTTTGGTGCTGGATCATCTGGGGGATTGACATGCCTGCTCACACCTTGAAATCTCTGAGAACTTCACTGTAAAGAAATCAGTCGGACTTTGTTTCCCTCACTTCTTTAACCAAGGAAGCGTTTCAGCGATGTCCCTCTGCTCCAAAATTATCGACCTCATAATAAGATCTTGGAAAATGCTGGTTTCTCCTTCATTTAAATGTCTCTTAATCTTTGGGTGCAGCACGAAGACCAGTCGCTGATTAAGCCCAAGTCCATTTCAAATCCCCTCTCCCTAGGGCACCACGCATGCACGCGTGCACACACGCATGTGTGCATGCACACATATACATGTACACATACACATATAAATACTGGTTTATACATTGTTTCCCTTGCAGCTATGGGTAACCACATCCCAAGGTTCTGCTCAGAGGGGTTGTTAATGAAAGACCATTGAGGACTTGTGGTAAAGACTTTGCATTCCTAATGAGAAGCACAAAAAAAAGCCTTTTCCTCCTTTTTTCTCCCTTGAATATAGATACAGATTCAATGCCTAGAGCTGTGACAGGTCTTGCAGCTACAAGGGAAAGTCCAAAGACCCGCAGAGATGCCAACTGTCAAGTCACTGAAGCACAAGCAGCAGCCACCCACCTCCCAGCTTCTGGAAATACCAGAAAAATCAACCTGAGATGTTTAAGCTGCATTAATTGCTACTTTGTTACCTGCAGCAGAAAGCATCCCTGATTAGTACAGACAAACTTAATCCCTAGATCCCTGGTTATAGTTTTTCTAACTCTAGAAAATTTTCTTCTGCTGATGTTTGACCTTTTTTTAAATGTAGCTTGACCTTACCTTTTAAGTTGGAATTAGGACCAGGCATAGATAGACTGTTTCATGCTATAGGGAAAAATCCCCATGGCCAGGCATGACCTAAAGCAGCTTCTTAGCCTGCACAGTCTCACCTGAAACCCCACTGCAGTTTTTGTTGCTTGCCCGTTGCACCTCCCATAAGCAATAAAATAAACATTTCCTATTCAGATGCACAGCCTTGGCTGGGGAGCAGCACTGAATGCTTATGTTAGAGACCACTGAATAAGAATAAATACGTCTTATCATGGAGAACAAGCAGGCATACTAAGGAGTAATTAACCCACACTGAGACAGAGGAAATGCAGCCTCCTTGAAGGAAGATGGGATTTGAGGTCAGAAAGATCCAGGCTCACACGGTTCCTCCTCTGATTATTGGTCTTACCCTCTCTGAGCGACTGAGTCCTCATCTGAAACATGGAGACATTAACACCCAGCATCACTGGGAGGAAGGAATGTGACAGTGAATTTGAAAGTTCCCATCCCGGTGTCTCTCCCCTGTGAGGCAAGCCATGAGGGCTTGTTGAAGGAGCAAAGATGCCTGATAGATGTGGCACCCTAACTGCCTAGGGCAAAAAGAGGTAAAGGATAGGGGATGGTTGAATGTCTTTCACTTACGTACCTTGTTGAAACAAGGCAGGAAAGACCTGAGAATAGTAGTTTTCAAAAGCTGTCTTTCATTAAAGCTCACACACTCAGCTGTGACACTGCTGTAATAGAAATGTTCTCAGGTTGACAAAGGTACGGGTCTCAGATCACCCTTTGAATATGTGGGTATTGGAGGAAATTCATCAAGGGATATCTAACTGGAACCATTGACAGGCTTCCAAAAGCTTGACACTTCAGGAGAAACTGGATTTTTTCAAATAGCATTTTAGAGACACTAAATGAGCAGGTCCCTTAGAAGACACTTGAGTAATTCTTTGTTTAATCAATTGGAATTTTCATAGATTGGGATTCCTTAAAGTGAGAGAAACACAAAAGCAGGTGAGAAGTAGATCTGCTATAAAACAATCAAAGAAACCAAAATGGAAGGTGGCACCATTTCTTCAGGGACCACCACATATACTGGGCCCTGCAGCTACAGCTACAGAAATTACCTCACCTCATTTTCATAACAAAACTGCAAGGTAAGCAGAGCACCGATACATTTTATGTAGGTGGCACATTCTCAAATATCTCAAATAATTCAGAATTTGCATAATTCAAGACTAATCTTGACAAAGAATAGTGCATATTCATCTTTACAAGCTAAAGCAGCATCTGTTGTGGCGAGAATAGATTTATTTTAAAAATGAACCCTATCGTTGGCAATAGAAAGGAATGAAGTCCTGATACATGCTACATACAACTTGGATGAACCTTGAACATCACGCTGAGTGAACGAAGCATGACACAAAGACCACACATACCGCAACTCTCTCTATATGAAGTGTCCAGACAGACAACTCTATAGAGACAAAAAGTAGATTTGTGGTTTCCTAGGACTATGAGGAATGACTTCTAATGGCTACAGGTTTCTTTCTGGGATGATAGACATGTTCTAAAATTGATTGTGGCGGTGACTGTAGAATTCTGTGAATATGTAAAAATCACTAAATTATACATTTTAAATGGGTGAATTGGTAAATTGCATGGTATGTGAATTATATATCATTAAAGCTGACATATGTATATATGGGGGGAGAGAGAGAGAGAAAGAGAGAGAAACTCTGCCAGCCATTTTGAAATTATGTAATTCTTGACATGTTTAAAATTTAGAGAACATACTGTTTCTAAATTTATGTACAGATGAGATTTTATTTATATTTCTATATTGCATTGTTTCAAATTTGCCTAATTCAAACTCATACCAAATGCTGCCACAGTATATTTTTACCAGTTCAATAGGAGGAAATAGAGGCTCAGATGAACACAGTTAATAAGAAAAGAATCCAGGATTGGAATTCAGCTCTGTGGGTCTTCAGAGCTCTTCCAACTCCTGCAAGGTGCTGGGTGATGGCACTAAGACCCGCCCTGAATTCATTACCATTAAAAAAAAGCAGTCATTAGCTGCTGATATTTAAGACATATGTAGTAATTTGTCAGTCATGGTGCTCAAAGCTTGATATATATTTTTTCATGGAACCCTCACAACCAACCTTGTGGGCATTATGGTTATCCTCATTTTACAGAGGAGTTATCCAGAGCTCACAGAGGTAAGACAACATGTTCAAGGTCTCACAATTAGTAGTGGAAACATAACTGAAAACCAGGTCTTTGGAGATGGGAGCCATTGGTTTCAACCCTTGTGGAATACTCTCGTCAGAATATATTGATTTCCTGATGAACTGACAGGTACGTTCTCATGAAACATTTCCAGTTGATTCACTGGGAAGAAAAAGCTTAATATTCTCTGAAAACCTTCTAGAGCTCTCTTAACTTTTCCCATACCCTTCCCCTCCCTCTGTAGCCCTTGGACATGGACATGAGGTCAGTACATTGACATAAATGACAGTTACACAATGACATACATTATTGGATTATTTTCAGGTCACTAGTACTGGACTATGATCTGAAATTAAAGTGATAGTAGGAAATCAAAATAACTATGCTAAGAAAGTTTCCACCATAAGGCATTGAGTATTTGTTTTTCATCTAATGAAAATGTCTAATGACAAAGAGACCTCAGAATGCTTTCTGGAAAGAACTCTAAGATAATGGAAGAGACAAAAAACATTTCTGTCCAATAAAGACTCAATTTTATGATTACCATGCTAAAACTGATGGCATGAAATGCATACAGAGGAGTGAGTTTGAATGTCTTAAGCAGCATAGCACGGTGGTCATTAAGTATGGCTCATAGTCAAATTGTCTGGGCTATAATCCTTACTGTTTGAGTGACACTGGATATGCCAGTTGTCATTAGATTTGGCTACAGATACAGAGAATCCAACATAACAGTGAGTTAAGTAAGACATAAGTTCATTATTGTCTTATGTAAAATAATTCTGGAGAGAGGCAGTCTGGGGCCAGCAAGGCATTCCACAGGCAAAAGAATCAAGCCTCTTTCTGTTTTCCATTCTACCTTCCTACCACTCAGTTTCTACCCTTGAAGCCACTTCACAGAGCAAGGTTTCTGCTTGAGTTCCAGCCAGGATATTCCCACTCCAAACAGCAAAAAGAAATAGGTGGTAGGAGGAAGACACAAGGACACTGTTCCCAGCCAAGCTGGCTACTTTCAGAATCTATCCCCCCCTGTGTATCTTCATCACATGGCCACATCTAGCTGCAAGGGAGTCTGAGAAATACGGTTTTTATAGGGACACACTGCTACTATAGTATGTTAGGGCCTGTTACTAAAGGATAGCAGAATGGATACTGAGGAAATGGTTTCTGCTCTGTTGGACAAGGTGTTTTCTAACTTCTTTCAGCTTCAATTTCATGAATGGACACATGGAGATGATCATAGCATCTACCCCCTAGGGCTGCTGTTGTGAGTCCATGAGACAATGCATAGAAAGCCCTTAGCAAAGGGCCTGGCAACAGCTCCCACTCACAAAGTGCTCACTGTTAACACCAGCTATGTGCTAATTGATCACGCTTAGGAGTAGGTTCCTATAGCTCACCACAAAGAGGTACCAATCAAGGCCTACAATTTTTAGCATTTCTCCTCCTGACTTTATATTTGGGCTTTATAACTAAAACTCTTCATTTTCCCTGTTTAGGGTAGAGTTTCTCAACCTTGGCACTACTGACATTTTGAGCCAAATAATTATTTGTTGTGGGGGCTGTCCTGTGCATTGTAATAAGTCTAGCAGCAGCCCTGGCCTCTACACACTAGACACAAGTTGCAGCCTTTCCTTCCCCAGTGTGGCTACCAAAAGTGTCTCCTGGGAGCAAAATCATTCAAATGGGAACCACTCTTCCATGTCGCCTAAAATCAGATAACATAACTCTGTTGGCACCAGTAGTCTCTTGGGTTGTCTCAGTTTTAGTTGTACAGGTCCATATTTCAACTTAAACCACATCAAACATCATTTCCCAAATGATTGAAATTCCACCCAAACATTTTTGAATGATGCATCACAGACAGAACCTAATTAACTTAATTTCATGTGTGAATGTACATATGTAGACATATATGTTACTGTTCAAGTCATCACCTCTAGCCCTGGCTTAGGACTTAGTGTGCGCCAACAAGCACAGAACATCTTCAGCTAGAGAAAAGGTACAATTTCAGAAGCGAGAAGAGAAGCACAGGAGCAGATGGCAAAGCAGCTCACGGAGTACGGTTCCGATGGGCCACGGGAACAAGCCAGCGAGGTGCTCCATCATTCTGAAAAGAGAATCTTTTCCTAAGGATGCAGAGCCTGACTGCAGAAACATGAGCCCCCCCACCACCACCAAGAGGAAGGCGTCCATGTTAGCAGCCTGCTACAAACCAGAAGCAGAGTAGACAATGACAGCAAGAGACTAAAAAGAAAAGTAGAAAACCAGAGCAAGAAAGAAAACATGAAGATTCCTTAAGCCAAACTTTTGAGCAATCTTTGAAAAGAGCCAGTCTTCTGAATAATAAAATAGCTTTGGGTACTATACTTGGTTTTTAAAACATGCATCCATAATTAAAGCAAGAAAGTTGTAAGTCTATTGAAATTTTTTCTTTGATACAGGAAAACTCAATTCATGACCTATATTTTATAAAACGTATACTTGAAAGGGATTTTATATGCCCTCTTCCCATTGAACTTAGCATATTGAATCTCCTCCATTTGCTTAAGAAGGGCGGGGTAGTTTTATACATAAATTACTCAGGGCTTTAAGAAAAATGTATCTGTGTATCTCTGAGAAGTGATTCAAAGGTATTTGTGTAGATAAATGGAAGTAGCTGCTCTAGACTGTTCTCAGAAGGGACGGTGGTCTTAGAGCAACGGCGCTGCAGTACAAGCTGCCTTATCAAGCTCTCTGCTGATTATAACTCTTTTCTGACATTTGTAGACTGCCTTGATTGATGGATGGCACAGCATGCTTTATGAATCTTCAAGAGTTCTCCTTGACCGTCTCCCAAACTACCTCCAGGGGGAGGATCCAGCTCTGTTTGAGAAGGTCACTACCAATACGGATGGGCTGCGTGGAGCTACCCGAGGAGTTAAGCTGCTATAAAATGACTCAAGAAGGTTGGTGTTTGGTGTCCTTCTCTCTCTCCTTCCTTCTCTCTCTCTCTCTTCTACACACACACACACACACACACACACACAAATATCCACAACCACACATATACACATACACAAAAATATACACATAAACACGCTGACACATACATGTGCAAGGAAATACTCTCTAGACTAAGGGTGGCAGCTCTGGATTACTTGTATCACCATCATGGGTGAAATGGTTAAAGAACAGTGGATTTCGTGGATGAGGAGGAAGTGAAAGAGCACAGGAATTAGAGTCATGCAGGTCTGAGCTTAAATCCAAGCTTCATCATCCACTAGCTGTGTGACCTTGGGGAAATAAATTAACCTCCCTGTGCATTTATTTCCTTAATTGTAAAACACTTGTAAAGATTACATTAAAAGGTCAGTATAGAACCCAGACCAGTATCCAGTACATAACAGTGCTAGAAAAATATACTGTGATTATCACTGCTTTATTACCCTGGGACAGGCATCGTCTCCCTCCCTTAATCCTAGCGAGATGCTCCCAGTAGCCTGTGGGCCTCCCGTGCGGAGGTGACCACAGTGCCAGAACGTATTCCCTGGCGGACTCCTCTCGAGTCTGCGTGCTCTGTGCGGTCAGGGGCCGTGTCTGCTTTGTACCCTGCCCCGCCATGTCCTCACCACACAGCAGAGTGTCTGGTGCATCGCGGGCCCTCTAGAGGTATCTGTTGAAGGAATGAATAAGTTGCCAATAAACACAACATTTGTTTAATAATTGAATAAAAAGGGGAGTTTATGGCGACTTGGGCTTTCTGCCATCGGGGCCATTTATTCGTTCAGTGGAATTTATTGGGTGGCGACCGTGTGCCTGGAACTCTGCTCACTGTTGGAAATTGAGGGATGAAGAGGAAACAATCTGATCCCCCCGGCCCGAAGCTTATGGCTGAGAAAGAAAACTGAAGATAGAATCCAATTGTACTGAAGGAAAATTTATAAACCTACTGAGGTTTACAGTATTACTGTAATTCCACATAGACAGCATCAATTACAATAAGCTAGCACCATAAGGTGAGTCAATATTTAGCGTCCCCCGTTTGTCACGGGCTTGCCACAAAAATCGCATGTGACCTCTTCCCTGGTCCGGGCCTGGGTCCCCTCGTGCCTGGGACGTTGAGACGGCCCTTGCTGCCCTACTTCTATTCTCCACTGTGTAGCACGTGCCATTTTTTAACAGTAAAATCAGATGTGACTGCTTTCCTGCTTAAACCACCCATGGGCTTCCTACTGAGTTAAAACACAATCAAAACTTATGGGGCTCTAATCCAAGGGGCTGAAAACTATTTTTTTCTTTTTGAAAAAGACCAGGTAGTACATACTTTTGGCTTTGTGGGTTCCAGCTCCCCAATTCTGCCAACATAGTGTGAAAGCAGCCACAGTCAGAGAGTAAATGAATGGGCATGTCTATATTCCAATAACACTTTATTAAGAAAAAAAACCCAGGAAGTGGGACAGATTTGGTCCATGGTCCATAGTTTGTTGACTCGCGCCCGATGTGACCTTATCCTTGCTTATCTCCCTGAACTCACCTGGCACGACCCTTACATTCTCCAGCCATGCTGGCCTCATCTCTGTCTCCCCTCCTGTCATTCCCGCCTCAGACCTCTGCACTGCTGGTGCCTCTGCCTGGGACATCCTTGATCGATGCCTTTGCCTGGAGGGCTCCTCTAATCTCACCGGGCTCAGCTTAAACGCCTCTTTTGAGAGGCCTTCCTTGACCACCTTATCGTTCTATCAGGTCACCTTGTTTCATTGTATCCAAAAGACTTAAATTATCTTGTTTATTCATTTTGTTGTTAATTATCTTTCTCCTCCCAGTAAAATGTAAAAGTCCTAAATGGTCTTGGTCATGCTATATCCTCAGCACCTAGACTATTATCTGACTGACAGATGCTGCACAATAAATATTTGTTGAATGAATTTACAGAATGAAATGGTTATAAGGAATTGATTTCAAACAGGGTTTCCCTGAAATTATAACTGTTTAATGCCATTGTGCATCTGCCGCTCCGTTTTACTCAGTTGCCACACCAAAAATTGCTAGACTGGTCAGAGTGACTCCTTAGGTATCAGGGAGGGTTCCAGTGGCATTGGTGAACGTGCTCTGTGCTGTAACAACTCAAACACTTTTTCACTTTTACTTTGCAGTTGCTCAACTGTCACCCAATTTCCATTCTGGCTAGAAATTCCTGTCAGATTTATTCTTTCAAAAGATCGTAGCATGATCACTAAGTTTCTGAAGCTACTGAGGTTCCTTTGCCCTACTGACACTTTAAACTATTATTTTATTTTAATTAATTTAATTCACTCATTAATTTTTAAATTTTATTTTTAAAATATTTGATGTCACAAATTCTTCTCTCTCCCAAATGTAGAGTGATAGAAAGATGGCTTCCAGTTTGAGCCCCCCAAAAATATCCAAAAAAGTTAGTGGGCAGGGCACCCGAGCATTTGTTTTTACAAGGAAGTAATCGCCATAAGCCCAGGGGCTACATCTCTCCAGTTCACCTAGAATACAAAGGTCTAACATGAGTGACATAAACACAGATGACTGGCGGAGGAGACAGACACACAGGCTGGCCCAGGTGTAAGACTTCATGGGTAGAGAGGAGAGTGATTCGGGAAGCAAGGTGGTGTCTGTTCCTTGAATTGATCTCGAGCTCCACAGAGGTAGATGTGAATTTAGGGGGAGAGAGAGCTACAAATAAAAATGAAAAGAGCTGCTTCCGAAGTTTCCCATGTTAAAGACAAGACACATAGTCCCACTGGTTGGGTACTCTTCTACCAGAATAAAGGGGTCAGGCATTCTCTTCTGTCTCTACCAGACCTTGGTATCTTGAAAACCAAAGTGAACCCGCAGCAGTGGGTCCTAATTTATGCAGTGGTGCCTACCACAGAGGGGCTGGGGGATGAAGGAGAGAAAATTCTGATGGCTATGACAAGGGAGTTGATGGGCTTGGTTCTGAGGCTGTGTGAGACATCCACCCGGGGGACCTTCAGATATAGGAGCAACTTGGCAAAGATTCAATTTCTTGAATGACCAGGTGAAAAGTTCAGGTAACACTTTTCATACCATTTATTTCTAAATTTTCCCTTTGGGAAATGGCCTCTGATTGGATTATGCAACTCTTTCATAAAATTTGTTTTATGGTCATCTGCACTGAAGTGATCTGCATCATAACTCAGGTGCTGTCTACTCCAATCTCAGGGGCTCTGTGGCATGTTAATGACATCTGTTCCTGGGCATCACTCCTGGGCTGAGACTCCAGTGATGACTGGAGGAAGGGGCCAGTGTCACCATCTGCAGTCCGCTGCCTCAGACACAATGCCCAGGGAGGGTTCTACAGCAAGACAGCCCACAATCTACAAATATGGTAATATGGTTAGTGAAATGATCATAAAAACTTGCAGATATTGAGTAAAATCCAGGGAAACAAACAAAAATATACATCAGTATGTTTGTATGAGAAAAGAAAGATGATTGTATCCCTAATGCACAAATGAGCTTAGCTAAGATACAGAATAAAATCCTCTGATTAGAAGCACCACCCAACATGGATCGAAATGTAATAAGACATACCCTCTGTCCCACCAGCCCCGAACTCATATGCATTTATCCTAAAGAAATTGTCACACACATGGGAAGAGATGAGTTCTCCCCTGCAGAATTGATTATAAGCGTAGAAATGTGAAAACAACTTAAATCAGTAGGGGATTGGTTAACTAGATGATGGTAGATGCAGACACTAGCTGCTTAAAACAATGATGTAGCTTGATGTTTATTGATTTACAGAAATGTCCATAGGACCCTGTGGAGTGAAGAGAGTGATTTACAGAAAAGCATGTAGAGTTTCATTTCTTAAAATTGTGCACCTGCATCTCTCTCTCCGTGTAGAGATGCCCAGAGACAGCCCTGGAACTATAGTCACTAAAATGTCAACTGCGGTTATCTCTGGATGGCAGGATGGCAGGATTGGGGTGTGTGTGTGGGGGGGCATGATTGCATTTTTTTCACTTAAAAAAAGCTAAATTGCTTTATTTATTTTTAAAAGATATATCTCCTTAAGAAAAGAAACAAACAAAATAGCCACATGCCTGGTAGTCCAGAAGCACACGGGATTGGTTGGGAGAGTCGGGCATGGAGGAACCTATGACATGAAAGTCTGAAAATACCAGTGAAAGAAAACTTTTAACAGTAGGTGAGTTAAAAAGCTGCATCGCAGTTACTGCAACAAATAAAGAAATAAAGAGGTAACCAGAAAAGGGACTTTACTACCAGGCCATACCGACAAACTGAAGACTTTTACTGAGCTAGGTGTCAAATATCAACTATCAAATATCAAAGCCATCTTTACTGAGCTCAAGCTGTTTTGGAAAGTAGCAACTTCCAAGCAAAGCTGAGTTCTCAGGACAGCCTTTTATCCCAAAGGCTACTTGATCAGCTGTTTTTCCTCACGTCTGGCATGGTTGGACTTGCTTAAAAATTAAAATAACTGTGTCTTGAAGAGGAAGTCAGGTGGATACTAGAGTAAAAATAAAAGACAAAAACCCCTTACTTCCCCTCTTCAGAAAGGCCTCCTCTCACAGCACGACTAGATCTGGTCCCTCCTGGGATAAGCACCCAGGACGGCTATGTTGTAGCACTCACCACAATTTTGATTCTTGTTTATTTGTTGCCTGTCCCTTGTGCTTGGCTACGAATACCAGAAGGGTACGAGCAGCGTCTGTCCGGTCCAGTGCGGTACCTTCAGAGCTTAGATTAGGGCCAGCACAGAGCAGATGCTCAATAAAAATACTGGATGGAAAAAAATAAAGGGAGCAGGAGAGGAAGGGAGAGAGGGAGAGAGGGAGAGTGGCTGGGATTTCAGAAGTTGAGAAGATGAGGATGTAACTGCTCATCTCTGCTTGCCTTCAACAGCCTCAAGGAGTGTCAGCACATCACCTAAGCGACATGCATCTCTCATGACTCAGAACGTGCACTTCCAGGTAAACGCCACATTCATCCCTCTCAGCCATGCAGGTTAGGAACTAATACATTCCTCACATGACCTCTGTCTACTAACATTTCTCCAGCTGCCCCACCTGTCCAGTGGTGGGGAGGCCATTCAGGGTGGCTGAAAGCATGGAGGAAGAGCACAGTGGGGTCAACCCCAGGGCCAGCTCCTGACGTTGGACGGCCAGGACCTCATTTATACAAGGTGATCTAGCTGCTGGATCCCAGGTTGCCCTGTGCACAGCTGGCTGAAAGGGTCTGGAAATTAAAGTTCCCCTGGGGATAGCTCTTAACCAATGCCCATCATCAGGCTTAGGGGGATAGATATCCCAGCTACCCAGCCCCTTGGCTGGGGTAACTCCAATGTGTGTATTTGATGTCATTTCCTACAGCTCCCCCAAAAGGATAAAGCTCCAATTTCCCACTCTGGTAGCTGGCTTAATACTGTGCCTCAAATTGGCTAACTTCCTTTTACTGTACCATTCCTTACCCGGTGTCCCTGTACCTCTAGGGTAAACCACATGCACTAATCTTCATCTCGGGGTCTTCTTTGGGGGAGCCCAGCATGCCCTTCATCACGGTCAGCTCCCCTCAAAGGTGCCCAGGAGAATGCTGGTGGCAAACCACCATGAACTGGTGCCAGCAGACCACTGCTGGGATGAGTACCCTGCAGGAATTTCAAGGGTCCCAGCCCTCCACCCCATACTCATGAGGTCTTGGCATGTCTTAGGCATTCAGAAAACACCAGACTCACGCAGAGATCTGGCCCCTGTGGAGCAGCCAGAGCCTGGGCTTGGGCCCCATAAATCGATGCCTATGTCTCTGCAAAAGGAACAGCTCATGATCTGCAAAGTTCGAAGACCATTATTTTCTGTTGATCCTCCTTCATCCAAGAATGATTCCCCAAAATAATACCCTAGAGTTTAGTGCTGAGCAGCTGGGAATGCTTTCCTGTCTGCACACTCAGATAAATACGGGTGACCTTCCTTTGTGATACATTGGTCCTGAGGGCATTCGAATACATGGGAACGTGAAAATGATGCTTGGTTTGTTGGGAGATGAATTCTCTGTCTTACAAATTGTGGGTCTCTTTGCTTTACCTTTGCTAAAGTGTACACTGCTGGAACAAAAACAACAATCACAGTATTAATAATATAAAGGCATTTCTTGAACATATATTATATTCTAAGCACTGGGCGAAGCACAATGTCTCCTTTAACATTCACATATCTTTCTCTAAGGTAGGTACTGTTATATTCTGCCCCCACTACAGACAAGGCAGTTGAGGCTTCTGGAAGGTTCAGTAACTTGCCCAAGGTCTCACCTTGTGAAGGAACTGAGCAAAACATAAAACCCAACTCTAGGCTACATTGCTGTATGCAGGATCAGATACACAATTTGCAAGGCTCAGTACAAAGTGAAAAAGGTGGACCCCTTTGTTCAACAATCATTAAGAGTTTCAAGATGGTAACAGCAGATGATTAACCCAAGTACCAGGCACTTCTCAGCATGGGGCTCCATGAGGCTGTACAGGCCACACCCCATGAAGCTGCCCCTGGTTATGTGGGCTTGGAAGAAAGTGTCGTGAGTGATAACAAGGGCTTCAATATTGGACCCTATCTAACCCTAGACACTGAGCAACAGATCACATTATACTAAAGGTGATTCAGTGAGCCTGGCTATTTGATCAGAAGACCTAATAATTTTCTGTCAGGACCTAAATCAGTTCACCTGATAGAACTGCACAAATACTTCCCCACAGCTAGGCCTGTAAAGAGTCCATGGTGCAAACCACAGGAGCAGGAGAAGAGATCGATGGGTTTCTTGTGGCTCACCCAAGGCCCAGGAACAAATGCGGGCTGTTGTGTGTGGGTCTTGACTAGTCCTCGGAGCAGGAAGCCAGAGCAGATCTGGCTAGAATTTGACCAGAGAATTGAGGCAAATGTGGCAGCATCTTATCAGCAGAATGAGGAACCATTCACCAAATTTTGAAGCCAGCGGCATGGACACTGATTCTGTCTCCTCCACCAGCTGTATAACTTCGGGCAAGTTCCCAAACTTCTTTGATGTTCAGTTTTCTCCTCTGTAAGATGAGGATGCTGGTATCCACCTCTCAGGGTAGGAAGTGGTATAGTGGATGAAATGATGTGGTGATATAAAGCCCCTAGCACTCAGTAAGTGCTCAACTCAATGCTATGATAGTCCAATGGCTGTTTTCACCATGACATTTGTGGGACAGTGGAAGGAATACATGATTTGAAGGTAAATTATATAGGCTGAATTCCAGACACTGTCCCCCATCTCTTATTTGTGTGAACTGGGAGAAGTCACTGAACTTTTTCCAGGGTCAGTGTCCCCCTCTGTAAAATGGGTGCTGTATAATGTCTACAACACATAGGATTTTATGAGCCATACTTAAGCACAACATTATGGAACTAGGAGAGGCGATCATTTTTATAGCCATTGTTTGTTGTTACAACTTGGAATGGTTTCGGTTAGAAAGGGGCTTCTTTCCCAAATTCTCACTGTCCTCCCAAATGCTTCAGGAGCCATCTTGCCTGCAACTCTCTTGCAGGGTGTTAAGTAATATAAGTGGCTTTTCTTCTAAAAGTTTTTTGCAACATTTCCACATTCTTGACCCCAAATCTGACTAATTCCATTTCAATTCCTGCTCTATAGTCAAACTCAGAGGGTGCTAAAAAAGAAAATAATGAATCAGACCAAATTCCGCATAGCCAGAAGAAGCTACTCCATACAGACATCCCAGTGTTTATGTATTTTTATAGGATAATACCAATCATAAATAGACATTTGAGGTGGTTTATGTTTTGCTGGAGAAGCATCTATCCCTAACTGAATAGCTTTGAGTCTTAAGAAATTCAATGTGCATAAAAGATTCTATTTTTCTTCAAAAGTATGACATGTATATAAAGCAATAAAATCCAAAATTCTTTCCTAAACTTTAAGGAAGGACACTATGGGAGGAAAATTGGACATCATCTAATCATATACACATATAATATACAAAGATATGTGCATGCTCACAGCTGCCTTGAATGTGACCACTGTCATTTACATTTAGAAGACTTTTCTGGCCCAGCCGAATTCTAGTCACTCATGTATTGGACCCCAGTACCACAGATGGAAACCGGGAATGATTTTTCTGTTCCGCTCAAACTCTGGCCTCTTTAATGGCTTTGCCCGTCAGTTCTCCTAACTTGTTCTGTGCATCAGCTTGTTTAAGAAGATTTCTGTAAACATCAAACTCAAATTCCAGGCTCTCTCTCACCAGAAGCCATCTCTCCATCAAAAGCGGCCTACTGAGCAGAGCCCTGGGGACAGTCGGCCCTGAAGTGACCTGACTTACCTTCACCTGCCCTCTCTCCTTCCCTCCAGCCTGTTACTACTTCTCTGCCTCCACCAAACACCCTCCAGCACCGTGAATTCACTCCCATTTTTACAGAATGTATTCAAAGCTGGGAAGGGAGAGGGTTGCTCCTGCCCTTGGGGGATCTGGTCAAGTGCATAGAGACCCAGCCCCTTGAAGCCCAAGGGACGTTTTAGGCGTCTTGCATGCAATTATTCACCTGGTAGTCTGGGAGGGTTACCATGACAACGTTTCCAGAGCCTCACGTATCTACATGTCATTGATACATCCCATCAATTCCGTGAAGGAGGAAAGAAAAAACAGCCAAAGCAGTTCTTAGGCTTCCGTCTCTCGTCTGGGCTCTGCTGAAGGACTATTTCACTTATTTGTTTGGGCATAATCTAGACGCAGCAACAGTGGTACTGTTAATAGGGTGTTTTTTCACTCAAATATATTTTAAAGCTTCAAGTCCAAGTCTAGCCTAATAGGAATTTTTCTATTTTATTCTTCATGTTCTCAAGCATTATACTTAGAGGTAACTTCTGCTGCTGGCCACAGAATACTTTAATTAGTATGTATTGGACCAAAAAAGGGAGCTCTAAATTCTAAAACCTTCGCTGATAGGAGGTTAAACAAAGGAGAAAGACAGCAGGAGCTCTGTAGTAACCTTGAATGATTTCCATAACAGTAGGTACATGTATTTCCAGAGAGAGAGATAAAATGTCTTGCCTTTGGCCCTTTGAAGACAAATGGCTTCTCCGTGCACATCTTCTAAGAAAAGGGATAAAAGTCCTACCTGTTTTACCAAAATAGTTCTTATTAAAAGAAAATTATGAAAAGAAATAACTGAGGAGTTTGTAGTGGGAACCTTATTCTCATCAAAGCCCCACGCCAGCACAAAGTTCAGCCTCGGGCCCTCAGAGGGGTGAGCTAGATATTCACATGGTGCCCAGCATCAGCTATGCATCAGACACTCTGATAGCGGTCATCCTTGGAGGATCACCACCAGAAGCAAGGGAAGATATTTTCATAGCTTGCAACACCCTGGTCATGCTCTGCGCTTCAGCCTCCAACTCTTGCTTCTATCCAGGGAAATAATATGTCAATGTTGATGCATGCCAACAAGCTGGAACAACAATAAAACAGTCTCCTGAATCCCCAAAGAACATTGTGTGCCACTTTCCAAGCCATTATACCAACGGCAAGCCAACTTGACATACCTGTTGGTGACCCTTCCATGACGTGGCCAATGTAGGGGCCTTCCCGAAAGATTGGTCTGTTGTCATTCTGATCAATCACAATGACTTCCAGAGGCACCGGCCCCTCGAGAGTTTTGCCGTTGACATCAGTGGTCTCCACAAATAGCTATTTGAGCAAAGAGATTGGGGGAGAGAGAAGGCGTTAATTCATTATGAAAATTGAAATCAGGTTCTCTGGAGAAAGTATGTTATATCAGCAATTTTATGAGCCCTTGGCAATATTCAAACTTCGGTCTCAATGGATGGTCACTGGGACTAGAATAGAAACTAAACAGTCCAGAATAAAAGGCAAAGATTTGTCCATGTTAGATCTCCTTTGGGAAATTTACAATTAATTCATCAAATCTGCAAAGAAAGTACAAAAAAAAAAAAGAAAAGAAAACCAAAACAAAACTTGCAAGCAGCCAGAGCTTGCTTACATTGTTTCTGTTTTTCACATATCATTATGCTTTAAAATAATGTTATGCTAATAAAGATAATTGACTAAGCAGTTATGAACCAAGTACATTAAGATATAACCAAAAGTGTTTATGGGGAAATTCAGGTCAGAGGGTGTTTGTAGAGGGCCTTCCTTAGCAAGAAACAGCATTTGCAGGGGCCTGAATGAGACCTGGGGATTCTTGCCCACCAGGCCTTTTATATGTTTATAATCTAGGGGGATTTCACTATTCCATGAAACAATTCTATATGGAATGACCTTCAGATCTCAATGAAGAAGGCACCATAAAAAAACAGCTTCGCTCGTTGTACTGGAAACAAGGATTTATGCCATGGCATTTCCAGTGAATCCCAATGACCTTATGTTCTCATTTTCTGTGCTTAATTCAGCCTTGATTTAACTCAACGCCAACAGTAACACTTCTTCTTGGATATAAGTGGTGATCTCTGCATAGGAGGTGACAGAATATTTTGGTCAGAAAAGGGCATCTGCACTTGGAATCCCAGCACAGCTCTTCCCTATCTGTGTGACCTCGAGCAAGACACTCAGTATCTCAGTTTCCTCATCTGTAAAATGGCAATAACAACACCATCATTAGGAATAATAATAACCAACAATTATCCCCCGCTTACTTAGGCTCTATACTATATTAACTCACTTGATCCTTACAGTGACCTACAAACCATTTTACAGGGGAGGAAATGGAAGCAAACAGAGGTTAAGTGATGGATATGACCTTCGGAAGTCTGCCTCCAGAGCTCACATTCTTAACCGCTAAAGCACTTAATTTAAGGCCTTCCACATAATCTATCTCAAGAATATCATCTGCTGCTATTGTTGCTACTGTTCCTCTTATCAATACTATTGTCAAAACTAGCCCAAATTAGGTAAATGAAAGAGAAACACTCTTGTTACAAATCAGTACTGTCATATCCCACCTGAGGGTATTGTAAACCGGTATGATCCTTTTTGAAAGCAGCATGGCAAAATTCAACAAAAAACATGAAAGACTTGTGTACTTTCTTCCATTTAGTTAGCTCTTCTGATCCTATTTGAGATAAGTTGCACTACATATATGAAAATATCTGCTGCAATGTTATTTCTAATAATAAAATTACACTGGCATCCCCCAAATGTCCAGTGGAAGGTGACTAGTTGAATAAATACTTGAGTAACAAAATATCAGAATACAGCCATTAAATAATTATCAAACCTGTTGATCTGCTTAGACTATTGAGTGAAATACACAAAATATCATGTGTATCATACCTGTGTAACATACGAATATGAACAGAATTTGAAGGCAGTAAGCAAAATGAAGCCAGGTATGTGTGAGTAGAGGAATTCTTTCTCATTTTTCTTTAACATTATTTCATTTTTCACTAGCAAATTCACACACACACACTCACGTGCACTTACTTGGTTTCTAGGGGCAGACAAAATAATACAAGAAAAAATTTAATTAATTAAGAAAAAAAGAAAAAATTAAGTGTACATAGCCTTCTAACATCTGCACACAAAGGAGACCTTACAGAGAGCATACTTTCATGCTTTTCTTTAAAAAAAAAAAAAGCTATTATGAGAATACTGCTAACAAAGGAAATCAATCAAATTGAAGCTTTGGGGACAATTTCATGTAATAACAAAGGTCTGGCTTTTTGTCTTCCCCAAATAGCCAAGGACTTGACTTTAAATCAACCAAAACACCTATGTCTAAGGATAACAACGCCTAAGCTTCTGTAAGACTTGGCTGGTATCATAAGCCACAGGTAGGATAGAGAATCAGAAATCACATTTGCCAAATGTATATGTTGCTACTTGGAGGGGCAGACTCCAGATCCATCTCAACATAACGGAAAGACAGACAGACCCTAAGAAGATACAATTGGTCAGGATGAAAGCAAAATGTTGAGCTGAATCTCCAAAAACCAATTATGCAAATAGACAACCTGATGATAATTTGTTACAAAACTATTCAGAGTTTCACTCTCAGACTTTTTAGCAGGGAGCAATATCAACAGAAGCCAACACTTTGGGAATGGTCTCTAAAAACAGCAAAATTCTGTTAAGTAGCATTTCTTCATTTTAAAGTTAATTTAATAAAAACTATTGGAGGACTCACTACATGTCAGCCATGGTGCTGAACATTGGGTATACAGTGGTTAGCAAAAAAGATACTCTAGCCTGAAGAGACAGGCAATAAATAAAAAAATATATGAACAAGATAGTTTCAGTTAGATTAGGGCTATGAAAAACATGAAATAGGTTTCTATACTAAAGCGTCACTATCCAACACTAGTAGCCGCCAGCCACATGTGGCTATTGAAATTTGAATCTAAGTTCTCCCGTCAAACCAAGCACATGTCAAGTGCTCAGTAACCACATGTGGCTGGTGTATACCATATCAGACAATACAGATGTAGAACATTTCCATCATTGTAGAAATCTAGCACCGGGCTGGAGTATGACTGAGAAAATGTGTGTATATTGGGCAGCAGGCACCTATTTGGGATAAAATGGCTAAGAAAATCTTAGTGCTGAGAGAATATTTCAGCTGAGACTTGAATGACAAGAAAACAAACAGCCATGCAAAAATGCATGGAAAAAGAGTTCTAGATAGCACGAATAGCAAGTGGAACCTGGGGTAGGAACAAACTTGGCATTAATTTGGGAGCAGGGAATGGTTTAAGATCTCAGAATTAGGGCTCCACTCAACTCCAAATGGAGTAGGTTAAGGTTTATTTCCATACAAGATTCTTTGCATAGAAAAATTTGAGCCAAGTGAGGAGTGAAGACTTTTCTTCCTGTGAATTGCTGGGAAGGCAGAGATGAGGAAGGGGAAGTACATCACGCTTGTTCATAACAGAAGAAACATGGTAGACTGAATAAGACATATAATAGGAAATACTAGTGTTTTACTGAGGTGTGTGTAGTTTTTAAAAATCTTATTGATACTGTGGATAAAAATTAAGCATGTGGATGAAGAAGCTGTTAGTAAATACAGCCTTATCTGCCCAATCACTTACTATAAAGAAATCCGATATTCCTGTGAGTTTTCATAACTGTTCTTATACGAAGGTCAGACCCACAATTCGCAAATGCCAAACTTTCTGAAGTGAGGCTTTTAAATTCCAGCGGGTACCTCCAGTACCAGAAAACAAAGGTTCAATGATGTTCTCACCTTCCTTCTTTCTTCCTAATTGAAATACCCTAAACACACAAATCCTTAGTTTGAAAAGACTAGAACAATGTTTGTTTCCTTTGAATTACATGATAGATTCAAGTGGCTGTGTTTCGGGCTCCAAAAACAAAACAAGCTGGCAGGCATTCAAAGGGAGGCATCGTAACGCCGTTCTTTATGTTTGAAGTGAGATCCCACCTAGTAGGAACCCACCGTGAGAAAAACAAGAGGGTAGAAGGCAACAAATTGGCAGAAGGCAGTGGAATAACTGCTGCAAGGAGACGGAAACCACCGGCCCCTCACTGCCTGGTTCTAGACCATCTCCTCAGACTCTAGGACTTCTATCCTTAGCTTCCATGGCTGACTTACCCGGGAATAACGTGGTGTGGTATATGAAAATGTCTACTGTGGAGTCAGAACTAGAGGGGACACTCAATACATTACAGCTAGAAACAGTTGTCCAAGGTTGTAGTGTCTAATAACCTATTCCATGGAAGGCAGCCTGAATTCTGACCAATTATATGTTTGACCAACCTCTGTGGTGTGTGTTCTAGTACCTTTCTATTCAAAGTTCAGTTCCCGCTCCAGCAGCGTTGGAGTCCCATGGGAGCTGGCGAGAAATGCAGACTCTTGGGCCCTGCCCAGAGCCTACTGAAGCGTTTTAACTCCATTTCTAGGGAATTCTGGTACACATTACCATTTGAGCAATGCTGTCCTGGGACACAGGGCTTGGAGATGGAAGTCCAAGGGCCTTATAGAATTTGAAAATGGCATTCTCAGGTCCAGCCAACAGGAAAATAAGCTCCAAACAGGAGGCTGAGGCTTGCCATCTGCTAGGAATTCCACGGTGTGGCCCTTGGACTCATTCATCACCCCCAAGTACACAGGCTAAGCAGAGCAGATGTTGTCTGTGGATCTGTCTGGAGAAGCCTTTTTATGTACGCGCACACATACACACACACACACAGAGATGCAGATACACATACTTATATACATACCACACACAATAAAACACACACAGGTGCAGACACATATATACACACCATGTACATACACACGTTTCCCATAAATATCAATTTTCCAATCTTCTTCTAATTGTCAACTGTGCATGATGAGCACTTAAAAAGCGTATTTTGTCTGATCACGTTCTGAGAAGCTATCAGATAGAAAATAGGTAGAAGAGAATTGCTTACTAATTGAAAAGTGAAACGTTGCAGAAAACAAAGTAAAATGGAGAGGTCCCAGAGATGGGAAAGTTCACGGAGAATGGCGCATGAGGGTTGGGGGCCCTGAATTGCCTCAGTCTTGGTGTGACTTTCGGACCCCAACACTGCAGTGTTATTTTCTTCCATTGAGAAGGAATATCCCTGGGAGGGGTGACTCATTAAGCTTTATCATTAGAGGGGCTACGGGTCATCTAGGGGGAACTTGTTAAAAATTTAAATTCTTTAGAAATTTACATTTAATCCAGCACTTGGAGAGATTCCAGTACTAGTGGTTTCCTGCCCACTCTCTGGAGAGCTTGGCCCATTGGGTAAGGAAGACAGAGAGTCCACCAGCCTTGGTGGCAGTGGCAGAGGAGAGAAGCCCCAGTGGAGGGATCCGAGAGCTGGGGAAAGAGCACTGCACCTGGATTCAGGAGACCTGGTACTGAATCCTCCCCATGCACTGGAGCTGGCTCTGAGCAAGGCACCTATCTCTCTGTACCCTCATTTCTGTATTATCAGTAAGAGCCTACCATGGTGACCTCTCAGGATCTTTGTGTAGATTAAGTAAAATAACACACAGAAGTGTCTGATATACAGCCGGTGCTGAATATTAATCCAAATATTACTCCCCAGTTTTCAAGGGGTGCGCTTTAGCCTTTGCTAGTAAGGATAGAATTATTTTACATTTATAATAATTCAATCAAAATATTCTTAAATGTCATTATTTGAGGGAAGGGTTTTTGATCAACTATAAAGTATGATAAATGCAGTTGCATGTTTACCATTTTGCACTAAATGTTGTCCAGAGGGTGGTCCCTCTGCCAGGGACCACGCAGAAACTCAGAAGTCCTCCTATTCCTCAAACAAAGCTTTCTCTCCTGTCCCAGCCACTCTGTCAACAAGCCCTGCCCATGCTGCTTGTTCTACTTCCTAAAGGCACCATCTTCTCTCCATCCCCCCTCCCTACCTCCTGAGATTAGCTTCTGTCACCTCTTACCAGGGCCACTGCACAAGGCACTGAACAGGTCTTCCTGCACAGCCACAACTGCCTGCCACGGTTTATTCCCTGTGGGACTTCCAGGGTGTCTTTGTAAAATTTTTATATATTTATGTCACCCATCATGGATACCTTTCAATGGTTTTTCATAACTCTTAGGATAAACAGCAAATGCCTTTGCTCTGAAAAGTCTTTCTATAATCTGGCTCCAGCCCACTTTCCAAAAGTCATTCCATGTTACAAGAAATCCCCCCTTGTTCTTTATTATCCAGGTAAACCGATCTTTTCTCAGCTCTTCCAATGCATTATATTCCTTCCCAACACAGGCGTTTTCACATACAACCCTCCTCTGAGCATGGGCTTCCTGGCTCTATCTCCTCGTTGTCTCTGGTCATCCTTCAGACTTCAGCCCAGACTTTAAGGAGATCCTCCCTTGCCCCTCCGGGCTAGCTAAGGTGTCCCTGGCTTATACTCCCATGGCATCAGCACCCTTCCTTTATAACACTTTCTATAGCATGTAATCACCTATTTGTATGATAATCCAATTGATGTCTGCCTGTCCATCTCGCCCATGAAGGCAGGGGCGTGGAAAGTGTTCTTGCCCATTAGCGAACCCTGGAGGTCTAGACCCCATGCCTGGCACATAACAGGCACCTGATGTGACATGGATTGCATCAAGCCCTCTTCCGAAGAGGCAATACCTCTTTAAGAGACTGGAATTCAAAATTTTGGCCTTAGCTTTGGCCATCTGTCCTCTCCCTCTATCCCTGGCATATGAGAGCTGACAGTTGGTCTGACTCCATGGACTGTGGGCCAGTTGATTTTTTGCTCAGTTTTAATTGATGAACAAGAACCCCAGTGGTAAACAATATCAAAGTACATTAATTTGATTATTTGCTTTTTTAAAAGAAGGGAACTAACATTTATTTGGTGTCAACTACATGTCCAGGCTTTTTATGTATTATCATTTGGCTCAAAACAACTGACTCATTGCAGCAGAGAAATGTAAATAACTTACAAGCTCCATGATCACAAAGCTGATTTGTGATCAGGCTGGATTCAAACTTAGGTCTGACTCCAAAACTAATGCTCCCCTCACTGTGCTCACGTTTGGTAAATGTTTTTGCATGGACCCCTTTATATTTTTTGTTTTATTCTCTTTACTAATTGTGTTATTTACTTAATAGTTTAGCTTTACATTGATCGCTATTTTTTCCTCTTGCCTCATCTGTGGCAAAATTATCCATGAATTTAGGAGTATGATGAACTTATTATATGTTTTTATTAATACACATGAAAATACATATTGAACCACACAATGAGCCTCTATATATTATGTAGCACCCTGCCACAAACTACAGGTTGGGAAATATTAATGTATCAGCCTAGCTACATGTTCCTTTTTGAGATGTCACAGACTTTCTGAAAAGAAAAAAAGAAGTTATCCTTATGAATTTAACTCTCAAATGACAACAGTGAAAAGAAAGGGGAGGGAGCAGGGGATGCAAATCACCCATCATCTGTTAAAGCAAAAATGCTTTATCCAAGGGTGGAGACACTAAGATACCATATGAACGTGCACTCCACTTGAGGGGGGGCACAAGAGATGGGTACCAGGATATTAGTCCTGATCTTCTGAGTCCTGCATATGGGAGGAGAAAAGGGGCTTACCTCCTGAAATGGGGGAGGAGGTGAAGAAAAACCTTGGGAGCCAGAAGGGAAGCTAAGTCGGCATACCAGTTTTAGCTGAACATGAGTGGAGGGCCCACTTGGCCACCCTTCCCGGCACCCAGCACCCAGGTTCCTCTGTCCTCCTTCCGTACCGTCAGGAGTGGGAGGTGTATCCACCAGGGATGTGAACCACCCAGTTGCAACATGCAAACTGATGATTCTTCAAACCAATTAATGCACCATAATAATAGAGATTGGCTGTACACAAAATGCTGGACAAGAATCCCTTTTAAAAACAACAAGAACATAATGAACCAAGTTACAAAGCGTGTACCTTTGAAGCTGGCCTTCAGCTTCACAACAAATTATTAACATCTTGCCTGTCCTTTGGCTTATCCTCTTATCTCCAATCAGGAAAGATGCAATTTAGTCTGACAAAATTTGACACTGTGATCTTACCCAAAGGGATGAACTGATGAAAAACAAAATGTGCTACAAGATTTTCTGGGTGAAAGCCAAAATGGAGAAGCTGGCTCTTAAAAGCCATTTTTTAAAATAATATGAGATGACCCAAGCGGAAGATGTGAAACCTGGGTCAATGGAGTAAGAAACAAAGTATGACACACACAGTCTGGAGACTCATGAGTCATTCTATAGTGAAACAATTCAGAAAACACTTCTATGACCTTTTTGAACTCTGATTCTTCTTTGGGCAAAATATTCAAATGAAGCAAAACACACACGCACAAATCACTTTTTTGAGATGATACAGATCAACATCTGGTTGTCAGTGGATTGTGTGTGCATGCATGATTTTCAGCCATAAGTTTTTGAATCACCCAAAATGTAGAACATATATTAGCTACAACTTTTACACAATATGACTCAGTTTCTCTTTTGCAGATAGAAGAGATGAATGTTTTCCCTCCACGTTACTTCTCTGGGATACTAAAGAGTTTTCAGACACGGATGCTGCCATTTACACCATCTCTGGAATACCTCCTTAGAAACTTCTACTTGAACCACTGTACAAGTCACAAACAAAAATGGGTCTCATTCTGTTCATTCCAAATATCTTTTGTAATAGAGTATAGTTATAATGCTAGAATTATAATCTGATCATTGGACATTCACTGTGTGCAATTAGGGATAGACAGAGGTGTGACAATGGACATTTCCAGTTAAACATGACTGTAAGCTCAGACACAGGAATTGCATGTGTGTTTGATTCATACAAAACCTTGAAATGCAGATGAAAAATAAGATGCCAGTGTTTGCTCCCACATGAAGAAAAGATGAGAGCCTATGAGAGCCTATGATTGTGAGGATGCAGTGATGTAAACCCGGGACTCACTCTAGTGGGATTTCAACTTGATACAATCTTCCTGGAAGGCAGTTTGAAAGCGTGTTTTGAGAACCTCAAAGATGTTTACAGCTTAAAAAAAAAAAAATTTCTGTAAAGATCCCATGGAAATAAGGATGCTCACAAAGATTTTTGTGTAAGTATGCTACATTGTTTATTTACATACAGATGATTTCCAAAAGTTGAGAGTGGTTGGAAGATTTTTAAAACAATATTTTCTACCATGGATACAATGTTTGTTGTGATACGAAAGAAAACGATAGACTAATCCTAAGTCATTTTATTAATGTGACAGTTAAATTGCCCTTACTTTTTGCACCTGAGTCTTTATTTAATTAATATAATATGAATTCATTTATTATAGGCTCCTTTGGTAGAGACTTAGGTGCTCTGCATAGAGATGAGAATATATTCATAGTCCAATTAAGTCATAACAACTTGAGGGCAGGAGCACTGTTTTCTAGATATCCCTTCTATAACTAATTTAGTGCCTCGTACAAAAAAAAATCGATAGATATTTTCATTGAGTTTCTGGCTACACTTTTTGTACTCTCTCCCAGCAACTCATAAAGATTGAACAAGCCTTGTTCAACAACGTCACCCTCGCTGATTACTGAAATTTACTGAAATTACACTAGTCTTGTAATCAGAAGCCTGCCTTTAAATTTCAACTCTGCTGCCTAAAGAGAGGCCATGATAGAATAATTCCCACCCCCCCCAACAAGATTTTTATGTCGTAATCCTGGGAACCTGTGGATATGTTAGGTCACACGGTAAAGGGGAATTAAGCTTGCTGATCAGCTGACTTTAAAATAAATTAGCCTGAATTATCCAGGTGGGCCCAATGTAATCACAAGTGTCCTTAAGAGGAAGGAAGAAGGGAAGGTCAGAGTGATGGGATGTGAGAAGGACTTGAGTGACCATTGTTGGCTTTGAGGATGCAGGAAGGGACCATAAGCCAAGGAATGCCGGCAGCCTTTAGAAGCTAGAAAAGGCAAGAAATGGATTCTCCCTTAGAGCCTCCAGAAGTGAATGTAGCCCTGCAGATGCTTTGATTTTAACTCAGTGTGAAAAACTATAGAACTGCAAGGTAACAAATTTGTGTTGTTTTAAATCACTGTGTTTGTGGTAATTCATTACAGCAGCAATAGGAAATTAATACAGTGGCCACACAATTTATCATCCAAACCAGAACCTTTTTAAAAACGAAAGTAGGTACTATCAACAATGAAGTCAAAACAACGGGTGCAAACCAAAACAGTCCTATGCAAACTGGGTCATGTGGTCATCTTATCTTATTAAGTAATTTCAGTTCTCCAGGCCTCAGTTTACACATGCAACAAATGGTGTTTAGAATACCACTCTACGTGGTAATGAAATAAAAAGACAAATGAGCATGTGTAGCATAATTCCCAGTATGTAGGAAATTCTAAACAAAGATTTGTTAGACCACGGGGGATATGGTGATCTTGGCATGCCACCTGCCTCACAATACCACCGGCAGCCAGGGCCATGTGCTTTGCCAGGATTTCCAAGGCAGTCCAATGAGCAACACCTTGGTAGTTTCCCAGCAGAGCAGGAGAAGGGAGGCTGGGCAGCCAAGCATCCCCACAGGAGCCCCCCACAGGGAAATCATCCATGCCCCATAGATCTTTCTTTAGATATTTGCATATGTGGATGCAGTACCCTAGGTTCAGTTCATATTTGTCAGCCATTAGCCCCTCTGAAATTGCTTTTCTTTTCCAGTAATCCAGGTTTCTCTTTGACACCAATAACTTACATTTCAAGTTATTTTTCTTAGCTTTATTCACTTACCTAAGTTAAATGTCATTATGGAACAACTCCTGGAGAGTTCCCAGGGAAAAGATATTTTTAGCCTTTTGTGACATTCCTCCACCTTCATTTATACAGCTCTGTGTACAATCCTCCCCTTGGTGGACTGAATATGGTGTTTATCGCTCCCTCTAAAAATGATCAAAGGGGCGATAAATGTTTCACATTTGTTAGATTACTAATTAAAGATCTTGATACTATTATCAAATGTTCTTTGAAAATCTTGCTCTGCTTGGAGTTACAGTATTTCCTTTGTCAATTTGAATTTTTACTTTTAAAATATTTTTTTCTTAAGTGTATGCATGCTCACAACTACACTGGGCTTTGAGGGTGTTTTTCTATTTAGCTTTTGAAATGACTTTAATTATGTGGAAGAAATCTATGCAGATATCCAAAATAATTTTATTTAAGCAGCTCAGGTAAAGTCCAAGAATATCCTCTGCCTCAAGAGGGGACACAGGCTGAAAATTTTAATTGGCTCAAATAGAATTTATATAAATCATGGGTGATGGAATTGTGCCAGATCCATTAAGGATATGTACAAGGGTTAAGGGGATTTTTGTGCAAAGATGAGAAACACAATACTTTTGAAAACAAAACCATAGCAGAAAAATTACTGGGGATTTTACTTTTACTTGCCCTTTTCTCTTTACAAAAGTTAAATTCAGAGGAATAGAAATAAATGCAATACTTTTTTCTTTAGTTTACAGATTTAAAGTCATTTTGTTAAATAAGGATTAAGATGTGTTTTATCAAACAAGATGTTCTCCAAAAATTAAGGTTGATATATCAAAATTTAAAGTATAGCCTAATGAATTCCAGATAGATTAAAGTATTAGGAGAAAAGAAGCCATTGAATATTTATGTAATAGAGTGGAAAAGGCCTTTCTAAGCCAGCATTAAAGGCATAAATTATTGTGTGAATTACTGATAGATTAAACTAAAATGCAAGTTTTTTGTATGACTAAAATATCATAATAAAATAGACCGAAAACTGAGAAAAATATTTGCATCATATAAAACAGAGGCTTATTATCTTGAATAGACAAAGAGTTGGTTAAAAACTAATAGGGAAAGGACAATGATCAGCAAAACAAGAAAACAAAAAAGCAAAAAATATTGTAAAATTAGAATGAGAGGTATTTTTGCTTATAAAATTGCAAAAATAATTAGAAAAAGCTAATAACGTTTGGCAAAAGAAATAAATTCGCATACATTACCAATGATATTAAAATAACTTCCTGAAATGCAATTTGTCAATATCCATCATAAGCCTTGAAAATTTTACTCATAGAAATTTAGCCAGGGTGTGTGTGTGTGTGTGTGTGTGTATGTTTTAACATGTATACTCATTTCAAAATTGCTTAAAAGTGGGAAGAACTATAAAGACAATATGTTCTAACTGGACATTGGTGAAATAAACTATGGTATCTGGACAAAGTAGAACACTATGTTGCAAAAATACTTTAGAGAATATGAAAATATATTAATGGTATAGTATTCATGGTATAAAGTAAAAAAATCTGACTGAAAAATAGTACACACTATATAATGCAATTTTCAAAATATAGACAAAGGTATTACACTATCAAGGTTGAGCTAAAATATTAACAGTGGTTTTATCGAGGTGGTTTTTCTTTGATTCATTATACTTTCTAGATTTCTATACTGGGCATGTGTGAATTTCAGAGTTAAAAAAGAATAAAGTTTATTTTAAAATTGTAACTTAGTGACTACAAATTGACCAGAGTTTATTACAAACGGGGAGCTCTGTGGGGCTGTGAAGCTATCGGACATCTAACATCTCCCAGCATTGATGATTAATGAGAAACAAGCAAACATTAAGTATATAAGAGATCATCAGTACGAAAGTTGAGTACAGAGTGTAGGAGGCTTTTCTGGTCTTCACAGTTCTCTGATCTGGGGACAAAGAAAGACTCTCAATGCACTTGACAGAATTTGGTCTCCTCAGCTTTGTTTTCCTAACTATCACTGTCATCATTGTCTGCTTTTTCTCTGAAGCTTCACTTTTAATCTTACTCACAAATTCCGAGAACCAGGAAACAGCTAAGATTCCAGGAATGGGCTCTGGATTCAAGGAGACTGGACTTCAAGTCTCAATTCTATTCCTTATCAGCCCTGTGATTTTTAAACAATTCGATTACCTTCTTAGAATCTCAAGTTGCTCATCTTTAAAATGGAAGAGTAGGACCCGTCTCACATAAAATAAATGATGTTTGTAAAGCATTTAACAAAACACCTGGCACATGGCAAGCATTAAAAAAAAAATAGTTGCCACCTGTATCCTTAAGGTTTTGGATAAAGCAAGAAAAATATCCCTTGACATTATGTTATTCATCAGGGTTTACAATCTCAAGCACCTAAGAAAAAAGTCTTTTACGTGTTGCTGGAGCTGCCTGTGTGCATCTGAAGTTCATTTGGAATTATTAAGAAGAAACATCAGCCTCATGGGGCCAAGTCCCCTGTTCCAATCTCTGTGTAAGGAGTGGATTGGGCTAAAGTCATGGGCCCCACCAGCTTTCTCCTCCCCCGAGCCCTCATTCCCAGAACCAGTATGATCTGAGGAAGGTGGTCAGTGCCTGGTCCCAGGCCCACACTCTGGGGATTCAGCATTGAGCTGGCCTCATTGTCTTCCCAACGCTCATCGAATGTCCTTTTCCCCACAAGACCTTCATGGTAATGAAGAAATATTTAGGACCACCTTACTTTCATCAATGCCAGTATGCAGTCGAGTTATCCCCTTTGATCTTCCACATTTTTCCTTAAGCATTTCAAACTAACACACTGCCTTTGCATGAGAGGAATCTAAATCAGCTTGTAGGTGAGTGTTGGTACAGTTACTGAGTGGAAGAAGACGAAAGCCGCTAGCTTGATGCCCAACCCTCTGTATACACACTCAATCCACCAGCTGTGCTTTCAAACTCCATCCTGCATCTGACCATCTCTCACTACCTGGTGGTTACCCCCTTGGCCAAGCCACCATCTCTCACCCACGTTAGTAACATTGCTCTTTCAGCTCTTGCTCTTGGCCCCACACTCTATTCACCGCACATCTTTTCAAATTATCTTTAAATGTGTTAATTGGACCTTTCGCTCTTCCGCTTTCCAGCCATCTTACGTCAACCGTGTTCTCCGTTCTCACTGTGACCTGCAGGTTCCTCACGTGAACCTTGGGTATGGCTTTGATCATATCACTGTCTCCACAATCCTTCTAGTCCAGCCACACGCTCCTTCTTGGTGTTCCTCAAGACTTGTACATTAGTTGTTATTTCAGGGTCTTTGGAGATGCTGTTCCCTCACCTATAACACTGTTTTTCTCCAAAGAGTGTTCATGGCTTGCTTCCTCATTTCACTCATCTCTCTCCTCAAAACAGAAACCTTCCTTGACTGCTTGACCGATCGAAATAGGCACTCTGTCTGATTGCTCCTCCTTTATCCCAGCGTTGTTTCCACGGCTCGCATTGCTATGGGCCTAGTATGCACTCATTTATTTGCCCACCACCCCTACCAGAGTGTAAGCTTCTGAGGACATGGAATTTGTGTCTGTCTTATTCCCACAGCATAATAGGAGTGTCTTTCACATAGTGGGTTTTCAAAAAATGTAACAAACGAACAATGAATTAGCTAAGAGCTTTGAGTTTATAAGGAAGTCCCTTTTTTTTCCTAGAGGACACATCAATAGACAAGAAAGAAATAATAACACCTTTATTTTGAGGACTCCCGGAGGGTGAATGAACTCAGCCAAAAGGCAATGCATTAAGGATTCAGCAAAAGCACATTCTGCCTATTTCAAAGGCAAAAAAAACCCCAACCAAGTTCAGTGAAGTTATTATAACTGTCAAAAGTGTGCGAACATATTTTACATGGGATTATTCATTGTTTGGCAATGACTGATAGCAAATGATTTTGTTCTGACACACATATTACTAATAAGCATATTTAAATGAAGGAAAATAAAGCAAGTGGAACTTAATACAAATTCTAGTTCATCAAAGTGATCCTATCTATCCCTGCCTTTATAAATGAGGCAATGCAAGTTACAGAAATAGACTCATATTTCTCACATAAAATCCCTCTTTACTATTCTTATAACCCTAGATCAGCATCTCCTCTCTGATTTTTTACTTGTGCAAAAAAATATCTTAAACAGCCAGACATGACTGTGTCATAATTAAATGCATTTTCTCAGATTCTTCTGGATTTTAACCCAGATTGCACAGTTTTCTCTCTTTTTGCCAGATATTCCCACCCTAGATTGGTGCACATGTCCTGTGATTCAGAGTACAGACAGTTCATATGACAATCAGCCTGCACTTGGCTTTGTTATGGACCATCCGGACTCTCCTGACACAGTGCCAGCCAAATTCCTTAAATGTCCTGGTCAGCCCAGAATTAAAGTGCCAATGTAACTTATTCCTTTGCCCATGACATCCCTTTCTTCATGCTTCTGGGCCATGCAGAGAGAAAGTAGGAATATAGTCCTATGCACCACCTACATTGTGCAACAAATGGCCCAGTAAGCACGCCACTGCTGTGCAAAGGGTAAGTCCCATTAAACCATAATCTATCCGACATCTCCCTTCTCTTCTGAGCTTTGTTAGATTGAACCGTATAAGCCTGCCATTTCTATAGGTCACAGATAATCAAATATTGGTAATTCCATAGAGTTCAGCCTAATATTCTCATGCAAAGGCATGAAAAAACCCAAAACCACCATATGGCACTGTCCACGGTCCTGAACCATTACTGCAAAGGCAATGATGTTTCCTCAACCCTTGGGATACTGGTGACTTACATTATCTGGCCCAGGCTCTGCCCCAGGTGAGGGAGAAGTTAATGATGGGATGGAAGAAGTGTGAGCGTGGTGTATTTGGGGGAAGCATTGCTACTAAGAAGTTGCCAGGAAGAATAACGAGATTTTTCATCCTTCTCCGTTGAAAAAAATCCTAGTTAAGAAGTGTAAACAATCTTGTCTTCTGGGAAGATGGATAGAAGACCTAGACCCTGTACCCTGACACTAGATTTATCCCCAGTACTGTGTTCTGCTATTGCTTTCCATTCAGATGCCTTCTTTCTCCTTCCCTCTATTTTAAACTCTCTTCTTTATTTCATCGTTTGCTTGTCTATGTACTTTGTATAGATAATCCATTGGGTACACACCATCTTCTCTCTTTTCTCTTTCAGTTTAACATTTACTGAGCATTTCGTATGTTTGGTGCTGGTGGTAAAAAAGAAGAGAGGTTGTGGACTTCGCTCTTCAAGTGTGTCCACATTCTAGTGGGAGTGAGCAGATTCGTGAAATTATTTTAACACAATCGAAGACACAGCAACATAAGAATGGGCATAACTCAGTGATGATAAGAGAATGTTTAATTCTGTTTTGTAGGTCAAGGAAATTTTTCTAAATAAGGTGTCGGTCAAGCTAAGTTTTGGAAGAGTCTTCTAGGAGAACAAAAACAGAGGGAGGGGCGGGATCCTGGGGAGAGAAAATCGTGAGTGTGAAGGTGTCCAGTATCAAAATACTCTAGAACAGAGGTCAGCAAGCCACAGTCCACAGGCCAAATCCAGCTGCCTGATTGCGAGTAAAGTGTTGGAACCCGGCTACACGCCCTCTTTCATTTACTGCCAGTGGCTGCTTTCGCACTAGGACAGTAGAACTGAGTAATTGTGAAAGAGTTTGCGTGGCTCACAAAGCCTAAAGTATGTATTGTCTGGCCCTTTACAGAAAAAGTTTTTTGATCCTATTCTATATCATTCAGTGCAAAAGGAGGAAGCAGTAAAATATCCAGAGAGAAATACGAATCTTGATGATTTCAAACCCAACTTCCCAACTTGAAGTCTCCTCTCTCTCTCTCATTATTATTTATTTATTCAACAGATATGCATTGTGTTCCTATTATACCCCAAGTTCTGTGGTTCTGTGCAAGACCCCTTGGTTTATAATAATTAAAAATAGTCTTAAGATTTCTCAAGCTCATAGAGAGCCACCATTTAGTGGGATTAAATAAGAATCAATTATTTGTCAAACATGGAATAATATAATAAGGAGACCCCACTTAGATTGTGGGAGGGGATTGTTCAGAGAAGGTCTCTCTGATGGAAGTTGACAGGGAAGAGGAGGGAAAGAGCCTGTGCAAATGTCTGTATCTTTAAAATACTGCCAAAAAGCCAGACCTAGCAAAATGAGAGAACTGGAGAGTGTCTGGGATACGGGGTGGACAGAAGAGGTGAGTAGGGCCAGGCCAGGTGGGGTCTTGTAGACAATACGAAACATTTTGGCCTTTTTCCTAAGGGCAATTTGACAGCATTAAAACCCTCTCATGGAGCCACTTTGGGAAACAATCTGGCAGTGCCTCAAATAGTTAGGCACAGAGTCGCCATATGTGACCCAGCAATTCTAATCCTAGACATATATCCAACAGAAATGAAAACATATATCCACATGAAAATGTGTACAGCATTTTAGAGCAGCATTATTCATAATAGCCAAACTGTGGAAAAAACTCACTACCCATCAATGGATGAATGGATAAATAAAATGTGATATATATCTACACAGTGGAATATTATTCAGCCAAAGAAAGGAATGAAGTTCTGAAACTTGCCACAACATGGGGGAACCTTGAAAATGTCATGCTGAGTGAAAAAAGCCAGGCACAAAAGACCACATATTGTATGATTCCATTTATTTGAAATGTTCAGAATAGGCAAATCCATAGCGACAGAAAGCAAATTAGTGGTTGTTTAGAATTGCAGAAGATGGGGAAATAGGGAGTGATGGTTAATGGGAACAGAGTTTCTCTCGAGGTGATGGAAGTGTTCTAAAATCAACAGGGGTGATGGTCGCACAACTCTGAATGCACTACAAGTCATTGAATTGTACACTGTAAATGGGTGAATTTTGTGGTGTGTGAGTTATATCTCAATAAGGCTGTTAAAAATGAAACCCCTTATGGTTAGGAGGTAGAGAAGGAGGTGAGGGAATAGCTGTCTCAGATTTGAATTTTCAAAGATCGTTCTGAAACGTGGAGAATGGGCTTAAGAGGTACCAGGGAAACTGGACAGGCTAGTTGAGAATCTGCTGAGAGGGTGCAGGGAGAGATCGTGATGGTCTACACTGTGGTCGAGATTTCCTTTATGGAATAATAGTGAGCAAAACTCCTGTTTATTGAGAACATGTAGAGAATGGTATGTTCTAGTTAATTTTTTTTGAGCCAGAGGTTGAGAGTAGGAGATTTGTAATCCTAAATCTGCCGCAGCTGTAGCAGATTCTAGGCCCCTGGGCTAAACACCGCCTCCATTCTCTCACTTGCAAAATAGCAATAATAACATGTGGGCTCCTACATGAGGGCCAAATTAGATATTAATAGATATAAAAGTACTTTTCAGTGTAGAGCAGTATATTCCATGTGGCTGCCAGGTTTCAGAGAATTAAAACTCAAGGATAAACACTCAATACCAACTAAATTAAACAAAGTATAATCCTTCTCTGCAAATTCAGGAGGCTGTTCTAACTCCTGAGGGCCTCAGAATCATTCTTATGAATATCAGTGATTAATTATAACCTACAGGTACTAAGAAAGTGGGAGATGGTCCTGACATTGTAATGACTGTAGAGTCACAGAGTGGATGAAGCTTTTAAAAATGAAAACGTTAGTAAAAAGGAAGTCTAGATATTGCCTCCCCTGGTAGGTTTCTTGATACTCCCAGAGTTAATCCCTCCTCTGGGTGCCCCCTGCTTACTGCAGAGACCTTTATGACAGCTCCTAAGGCATTGTTGGCAGGTATAATCTCCTTCATCTCCCACTAGACCGTCAATTATTTGCATGTAAGACTAGTTTTATCTCTTTTCCCACAATGTCTACTATATAGTAGGTACTTAGTATTTGTTGGTTGAATAAAGGAATGATTTCAATGAGCAAATGAAGCATCATTGAATAAGTGCACTAGAGCCTTTTGTTTTGTTTTTGGAGAAATAAGATACGGGCAATACCCCCTGAAGCTGGTGATTCATTTACACTCTGGCTGCTCTAGAACTGTTGAAGCAATGTCCTCACTGCAAGGTGCACACTGTCTGCCTTACACATCATTTCCTTTTCCATGGAGGGTAGCAAGTGCTGCTCCAGGGAGACAGTGGCTGCAAACGTCAAAGGCTCTAATCTCATCGACGTGATGTGTCTGTAGCTGGAGGACTCCATTTCCCTCCTCCTATGCTCCTGAGCCCTCTCAATTACCCCAAGTCTCTGGGCTTCCTAGTAACAGCCCCTTATTTTCCTTTGGCCAGTTATTTTTTTTTCCCCACTAAGTGGGTTTCTAGTTTACAACCAGCTATATTGAATTCCCTGCTGTCACCGGTTGCCTTGCTTGGCTGACTCAGAGGCTCCTTCTCAGTCTGCCCCACTCTGGCTTTAAACCAGGCTCCCACCTACTGGTGAACCACGGGCTGAATCTGGCCCTGAGACGTGCACATGGAAGTAGTCCTTACAATGCTCAAAAACTTGTTTGCCAACATCTTAAAACTGGAGTGTTTAATGAATTCCAGATTCTGCCCCCCAGCAAATAATAATAAGTACATAGACAGCCTGGTGGCTGTGATTCCTATGTGGCAGCAATCTGCTAAAATGGCAGTTACTCCCCTGTAGACAGCCTGGTCCCTACAACCCCAGAACTAAGGCTGAGAATTTCCTTTTATTTTCATGCTTGCTCTATGGTGTCCTTATACCTGCACTCATTTGCAACAACTTCCTAAGTCATAGGTATTTGGGCTTATAACACCTACAACCAATGGTGGGTTCCAGACCAATCTTCACTTCCCTTCACATTCCAAAGTTAGGGAATCTTTCTATAGTTTGGGTTCGAGGTGATACCTGTCAGCTTTTCCTCTAACACCTTAGCATTTTGCAAGAAAAATAACTGTGTAGCTCTTAAGATAGAGTCAGTGCCAATTTAAATAAGTTCAACACCAATGAATGGTGTATGGCATGCTTGCAAGTTGATCAATTTGCTGTGCTGCTAACTAATTCTGTTAAATTGCACATTGCCTAGAGCTTTCTGTCCAACTCTGCAAAGGAAGTTGTATAAGACAAAGTTGACTTTAGAAAGGTAATTCTAGGTGACCTGATCTGAATTAGCATATTAATAATAGACAATTGTTTCACAGGGGGATTGATGCCCTTTGTTTTTGCAAGCTCAGTTCCAGCACAAACTAGTTTTCAAAACAATAAGGTAAGATATCAGTGAGGCCCCTTAATTTAAATCTCTATGTGTATTCCACATACTTTGTCAATGAACTTCATGGAATGTTTCATTAACCTTCAGTTCTTGTTAAACTGTTACCTGGTGGCATCACATGGCTTCAGCATCCTTTAGACATCTTTTATAACTTAGCACTTTCTAAAGACTTCAAATTCAAACTAAGATATTGGCCTTAGGATTTTCTTTTCTTTTCAGATTTATTCCACCCAGTTTCTAAACCTTTGCATCCCTAAAATCAGTTCAGTAACTTCCAACTTTCATAACCTAAGCCACAGATCTAATGGGCTTCAATTCAGGGCTGATTGTTTGGCTGATGGAGATATGTTTTGATTCTCCGTCCTCTCACTTGGTCTATACTCTCTAATCTGCAACTGGAACTAATGACAAAAGAACCTCAAAAGCAGCTGGATTTGCTCCTATTTTGATTTGCAGCACTAATGATCTGAAAAAAAAATCTTCAGAACATTTTAACAGAAAAAGTTCTGTTCTTATAGCAATAATAGTTCTTTTCTTTTAATTGAGATGGGCCAGAAAACGCTCTCACAGGTGATAAACGTTTTTGGATTATCCTCTCGTTTCTGTCATTTGTCTTGACCTATTTGTCTTACTTCCAAATCAGACAACTGCTTCATCCTACGTCCAGTCTGCCACTCGCTAGCAAAGTCTGGTGTCAACACAGTCTATACTTTCCCTGGATGAGTCTTGGACAAAAACTCCTGTTCCTTAGACTGGTTCTTAAAAGGACGTAGTCCGAGACAGCCAGACTCTAACTCAGGCATGACCAGCTGTGCCATATGCAGAATCATTCTAGAACTACCCAAAGTCTAGTTCTGGTGATGCCTAGCTTTTACTGCAGGTGGGCTGCACCAACCCCTTCACTTATACAGGGCTCCTGAAGGTCAGGAATGAGCAGGTGAAGAACTAGACACAGTGCTCTATCCCTTAGCCTCTGAGATTTAGCCTTGACCTGATCTTTCACGTAGAGCCTACCCAAGGTTTCCCTGACCTTTTATTCTTAATGCCATATACAATTTCTTTCTCTTCACCTGTCTTCTTCCTCACCTGGCATATTTCTTTGCTTCTCTTGTTTCTCTCACAGCTTTGCGTATATTACATGATGTTTTATGAAAATTGCTTCACTCCTTTATCACTAGTTTTGTTTAGTAATTTAAATCTTATTCTCCTTGTTCTAAATGAAAAATATTGAGAGTTTCAATATTTTATATTTCTCTCTCCAAGAAGCAGGTTGTGAAGCAGCGATTTCCTGTTTTCTGACACAATTCAGTCTATTTTCCACGTGCCCAGGAACGACAACAACAAAGGCTTCTCCTGCTAGAAGAAGAGAAACCAGCTCAATGGAAATAGCTGCATCCGCTTTCCTTCACTGGCTGTGGTGACTTCTAGGTCTCCACATCTCAAACAGTAAAATTGGGATGCTCCCTTTGCTGGGGAATGAAGGCCAAAAGAGGCCATGTCAAAGTGAATCCTAGACATCAAGACCTTGATAAACAAACATGCCAAGATTTTTGAAAAAGAACAGAAGTTATCATATTAATAGGTAAACAGGAGCATCACAATAAAAAATGTCCCTCTCAATTGTAGTCAAGTAAGACAAGAGGCAAGAAAAGAGTATTCCTTTGTAAGATGTTTGCCCAGAGAACTCTTATCCATCCTTTGATCCATGCTAAGCATCACTTGGAAGTCTATCTAGTATACTGCACATATAGGCATATATGGTGTGTGTATACATTATATATATTTTTTCATACCTATCTTAATGAGTAATGATTAAATACTAATTTTTATTTATTTATTTATTTGCTTTTCTTTTTGTTTCTGTGAGCTACTCCAAGTCAGGGACAAGATCTTACCTATCTCTGATTTCCTAGTGCCCAGCACAGGGTTGGACTGAATATGCCCATAAAATCCCACCAGTGACTTCAAGAGGAAGATGGCACCATCGTCTGCCCTCTGAGAGAGAAAACTGCTTGTACCAAGAGTACTGATGCCTAGCCATTTGCTCCTGGCAGATGCTCTGGAGCTCAGAAGGACAACACTAGAGCTCACCAAGCAAATCCCCCCTTTGATTTCCATGAGGCCACATGAAGAGGGTGCATGATGCAGCAGACTCATCACGGCCAAGAACTGCCTCTAATTAGGCGACCAGGCGCCACATGCAGATTTCTTTCCGGATGTCCTGGGGGCCAAGTTTGAGCAACAGAATGAAAACAGAAACCTGTGTTAAGCAGACAGAATCAGAAGGTTTTCCCCGGGATTTTTCATTCAAATCAAACCTCAAAAGATTATGATCGTCTAAACTCTGTTTGAATTCCTAGCTTACTGCTTCTCGAAGAGGAAACTCAGTTTTCACAGTAGAAATGACTTTTAATCAACAGTTGAGGGACAGACAGCTTCCAAATACTAAAGCTCACTAAGAATATACAAGAAATGGGGTGATGTGATTTAAAATTAAAAAAAAAAAGAGAGAGAGAAGGTGCACTAATTTCCCTAGATAACACACACTCAAGAAAACACAGTAAAGAACTTTCTCACTGGAAATGGGCCCTGTATAACCTCATCTTTTCTCAACAACAGCTGTAGCAACAGCTTAAGCTTATTAAATATTCCATGTTTCTTAGACACCGTGCTGTCCCAAATATTTTGTTTTTACTCTTTCTAATTACTCTATGGTTAGGTGTCATTATTACCCCATTTCACAGGGAGAAAACTGAGGCTCACTATAGCTGTCTTCAGTGATGTCTACTTTGGCTAAATTCCAGTGACCCAAATCCAAACAAAAGCAGTGTAGACCACCTGGGGAGGATCTGGGGCAAAGGTTAGGTACCAGCCCCAGCCCTGTTGTTTACTAGCTAGGTGACCTTAAACAGATTATTCAATCTTTCCGGGCCTCAATTTCCTCATTTGTGAAAGGGGAGCATTGCTATGGTAGGTCAGATCATTACTTGCAGCTCTTGGCTGGCTCTCACTGTCGTGTATCTTGAAACATCTCAAGGAAAGTTGGCAGGGAACAAAGTCCAGCCCCCATGACCTTGGGCTTGGCCGTGTGATTTGCTTTGGTCAATGACATTCAAGCATATGTGACATACGCAAAGGCTCTAAATGTGTTCAGGTACTTTGGCTTGGGCTGTTGGGTTTCTGCATCCACTATGACAGGGTTTCTAAATCTCAGCACTATTGACATTTGGGGCCAGATAATTCATTATGGGGGACCTTTTGAGCATTGTAGTTTGTTTAGCAGCATCCCTGGCCTCTACCCACTAGATGCCCTTAGCAACCCCTTCCCTGCAGTTGAGATAACCAAAAATGTCTTCAGAAATTGGCAAATAATCCCTGGGGAACACAGTTGCCCAGGTGAGGAACCACTCTTCTATGTCCTCACAGCTGGGTAGCCACTTGTTCAAGAAGAAAAATGAAACCATGAAACATGTCAGAACCCAAACCAACCTGGAGCCCAGCCCAGCACAGACGAATCTCAGCTGACCGGTAGACATGTGGATGAGGAACATAAATATTAATATGTGTTATTATAAGCTACTGTGATTTTGAAGTTGTTTGTTTTATGGCAAAAATAACCCTGGCTAATATTCTAGTTGTGAGGACAAAATCAAATACATGGTAGGATGCCACGCAGAGCGCATGAGCACGCTGGAGGCACTCACTGCTGATGTCCTTAACGTTAGGCTCTGTGTAGATTGCCTTAGGTAGTAAAAGCTGGCTCGTGATGCATCTTGCCTCTCTCCTGCAGGATTCTCCCCTAACACCTTCTCAGCAGCCTGCACTACTGTGCTCCCAGGACCAGACTCCCCAGTCCATCCACTGCATCCAACTACCCTACACTCACCCCACTCTTGCTTCCAGAACAGGCATCCACAGCCAGGCTGATTTCCTCCAGCTGTAGGTAGTAGCCTCGATTGTCTTTTGCACGTTTCCCTCTCTCCCAGTGTTTGATGCCGAAAATCCAGAGCCCTGATACATACGAAATAGTTTAGACTACGCTTAGTCAGTATACCTATTACAATGGCAATTATTCAGTAGTTGTGTACATGCATTTTAATATATGACTCCCATATATTAGCCTGTCTATAACAGCAGAACCTAGCACAGTGCCTGGCGTGGAATCTGGTGGGATGCAGGGATGAACGAGGAGTGAACTGAAGGGACATTCACTCGTGATAACAAGCACACTCACAATTTAGATGCAAACCGATGGTCACCTAGAGCCTTGTTTAAATCACAAAAGATCCAGGTGGTTTATCCAGAGAATATGCCACTAGGTGATATGGAAAGAAACACTTAGAACCCCATGATGGGGAAACTAAATTAAGAATAGGATAATAGTTTTCTTAGAGCTTAGGGTTTTTTTTAATCCAGAGTTTGCAACATATTTGGTGATTCTTTTATCTCCCCCAAAAGAAAATCTTTCACAAAGCATAAATTCATGATGAAATATGTGTCTATTGGTCCTATGTAATACTATTATACCAAACAACATCTATCACCACTTAGTCATTCAGGGAAAGGAAGCAGTGATTTCACAGGAAATAATTAATATACTCACAAGGGTTGGAGGTGAGGTTTAGAAAACATGTGCACCAATAGCTCCACTATTGTTTGGGACATGCATCTTCGCCGCCTACGTAAGCTATGACATCAAAATTTAGTGTAGTCAATTCACCTTCAGATCGGTAAATTCCACACTCAGCAATACAAACCTCACCTTGCCAGAGGGCCTAAAGCAAGACACCGTGCTTGCCTCACATGGGCTCCCACGTATGAATTTAGGATGAGTGGGGACTGCAATCACAGTAAGCATTGTACACAGAAAGGCTCCTATTGTGCTAGACAATCTTCTGCATTCTTTTTTAAAATTTTTATAGATTTGGGGGTACAAGTGCAGTTTTATTACATGGATATAGTGCATAGTGATGAAGTCTGGGCTTTTAGTGTAACCATCACCCAAATAGTGTACATTGGACCCATTAAGTAATTTTTTATCCCTCATGCCCCCCCACCCGCCCACCCATCCAAGTCTCCAATGTCTGTCACTCCACTCTCTAGCTCTGTCACTCCTCACCACCACTTTGTAATGTCAGCAGGAGTGCCCATTTTGTGGTTGAGTATAAGTACCTTGCCCATGGTCACACGAGGTAGAGCTGGATTCAAACTCTGTTCTGCCCAACTCCCAAGTCCGTTCAAGGATATATGACATTGCTCAGAGTAGAGGCTGAAGATAAGAAGACAGGCCTGAGCACCCACAGGAACCACTGACTAAAGAAGAGTGTGTTGTGAAAGGGCTGTGCACAAAACCCATTTCAGGCACAGTGTCCCAGAGCTCTCGGAATGCAGGTGCACCTTACGTGGAGTTTAGAATGTAAAGACGACACATGAGTGAAGACGACAGCAAGATGTGCCCCTGAGATCAGCAAAATCGCCCACGGAGTGCACTACAGAACCGTCTCTTGGTAAATCTGACGCAGCCATTTTCTCCTCTTGCCTTAGAGCAGATGGCTGGCCTTCGTCTGAGCCCCAGATGAAGCTGTGGGCTTATCTTTACAGTATGTAGATAAAAAAAAAAGAAAACATACCATATCTTTGAATGCCAGAATCACACACTCAGCTTGGTGATACACTCTCAGTGTGAAACCACAGCAGTTGTTCAGGTTGCTTCTCCCTCACTAAGGGCATGTGCCTACTGAGTACAGAGGGGGAAGAATCCCTCACCACCCACATGATTTAAATAGTTCTCTCTGTCTCCACATTTGTCCAAGCAAAATATTTGCCTTTGCATAAACTAAACGTGCTTATAGTGTAACTGCACCCTAGCGACTTAGGCCTGGATTTCCTGTCTGTAAAGAAGGGTAGACAGCATCCACTGGGCGCAGATTGTTAGAAAGGGCCACGCAGAAGGTAAAAGCGTCTATGCTGTTATCTACCCACCTACAGGCAGCCATGAGATTTGAGCAAATGGAAATCGCTTCAATACACTGGGCAACTCACCACATCAACATACAATCTCAGCGAATATTCTGCCCAAAATGGGGCACAATGATCATATTTAACAAATGAGCTGGGCTCCCCAAACCTGAGCGGGGCCTTTATCCTGGAAGTCATGTGATCTAACTTCACATATTAGTCCAGCTATCTTAGTCTAGAAAATTACTTTCTTATTATCACTCTTGTTTTGAATATCAAATCATTTTTATATTTCTCCTGTATGTTCCTCTAATCAGCTGTTACCCATTAACACACATTTGAAAGAGTAAAAAAAAATTCACATTTTTGTGAATCATTACTCTAGCTGGGAAGATATTTGGTTAAAAAAGAGGAAGAACACGAAAAATATTATAGATTGTCACTTTCCCAAAGTGTGGTGGGGGGTGAACAAAAGTTTATTAAAAATAAATAATATTAGACATAACATGCGTAGCTCATTACACTTGGGCATATTTTTGATTAGGGCAATGCTAGACAACAGCCCTTCAAATGAGATTTGACAGCAGGTAAATTACACAGTGTAAAGGTTTAAGTTGATCTACAGAACAACAATGTCTTGATCATAAACAGGATTTGTGTGCTGGAAAATATATTCTATCATTAATGAAACAGAAAAATGAACTGAAAAACATCATATTGCACCATAGTTTTAAGTAGCTTACCTTAGCAATGTAATATGGGTAGTAAGCCATGCATAAAACCCTGTAAAAGCTCATTAAGTCAGGATCAGTTTATTCAAAACAGCACATATTTCAAGTAACTGTTCTTCCTTAGCCAATTCCAGACACTATTGTGTAACAACATCAACTGAAATAATGGCAAATAAGGCAATTGTAATTCATTTAGGTTGCATTCCTCTGGAACTCTTGCGTTTTGAATTGGTAACATCAAGGACTCCAAACATTTTATGTTGGTAAAGATCTTTAAGAGTCATCTACTGGCACTTCCATCCAACTCTCCACGTCAAAATTCCTTTAAATAATCTTCCACAGCCTGGGGCCCTTCAACTTTGGGCTAAGAACTTTTAAAATGGCAGTCTCAGTCTGGAAGAGTCTTATAGCTTTATTAGGTTATTAATCTGGAGTTATCTTACTGAAAAGGCAGTTGTTAGATTTCTGGACAGCTGAAAGTTTAGGGGCAATATTTATGAAGGGTGGCTGTGGTCCTTTGAGTGGTATATATACCACTCAAGAAGGTTGAATATATCTAGTTGGATATCAATATCTACATTTGCAGAGTTCACAATTTCAAAGATAATTGCTCTCAAAGATCTCAAGTCACCCATATGTCTTTCAAAATATCAATAGCTGTGAAATCTACCAGTCATTCAGAATTCAAAGACTCCCCTTTAAAATAGGGTTGTCATATATTCAACGTTCCCGCCTATACATAAGCAAATGGCTCAGAGGAGATATTTACAGGTGTTTAAAAACAGTTCACAAACCCATGAACACATGCATGGGCTTACCTTGTTATTTGGGACACTAATGCCAATTCTTTCTACGGCAGACTCAGATGTGATGGGTACAGATTCTCCATGCACTTGTAGAAGCTACATCTCATGTGAGCGTTCTAGTGACTCCCTGAGATAAATATTGGGATAACCTGTGCTTTACAGCAGGCTCTGGAATGTTGCATCTGAGACCAAGGTAACACAGCTATGGTGCCAGGACTGGGAGTTAACTGCAGATTTTCTGAAGCTGAACTCCCCTGGCTTCCCCCACACCCAGGAGCTGCTGTCAAATTTTGCATGCATATTTGCAGTTTAGGTTTGGAGGCAAAAGAGAAGCTATTGAGCTTTTTTTGATTTTATTTTGTTTCATCATATGATGTGGGAGATGTTGACTTCCTAGTATCCTTGTCCGCCTTTTAAGAGAAACAGCACTCTGCTTATCTTTGGGCCATTACCTCTCCCGCCATTCTCTGTGGTCCTGGTGGGACTGTCAATCACAGTGTTATTTCCTCCAATCCTCCCCAAGAAAGGCAGGCTCACGGTCCAACCTAAGCCAACCAGAAGTTCTCTCCTGGCAACTGGAATCAACATGCAAAGGGAACATGAGTGGAGAGAACTTATTCTGTCAGTTCTGCCTGAAAGAGAATCTCCAAGAGTTCCTGGCTGGGGTCCCTAAACTGCACTTGTTTCTGTCCTTTCTGAGACCCAGCTGTTAGATTTTAAATCTGTAAAACTATAGCCAGCATTCATCCAATGATTCTCTTGTTACTTTAGTTAGCCAGTTCTTATGTGTCCTTCAGTCACAGAACCCTGAGCAGCTCACATGAGAACATTACTCTGAGCTGATCCATATCTGTTTGGACACAAACTCAGCCAGCTCATCTGCATTTGCCTGCATTGGACAGACCAGGGAGAGAAATGAATTATGCAATGAAAGGCAGAAAATACCAAAAGGAACTTGGAATTTGAACACATCAGTCAGCCAACAGAAAAGAAAAAAGTGGGGACATATTATTTCCCAAGATTCTTCCTTTATTAGGAAGAGGTGTATAATTTGTCCAACTGAGGAAGTTCACTGTGACGAAAAGAGCATTCTGGGAATGAGAGAGTACAGGTCTTGGAGTCAGGCTGATTGGGTCCAACCCTTAATGCCATACCTTCCTAACTGCATGACCACATACAATTTTCTTCCCCTCACTGAGACTCAGTTTCTAACTCTGTTAAATAGAGATGATATGAAAAATAAAACAAAAACTAGGTGTATGCCTGTGTGAATATGTGGGTATATACATTATCCACATAGAGATTCAGCACATATGCCTTTGGGGATTCCCTGACAATGGGTAGACATAAAGAGATAATCCAGAGGCAGGAACAGGGTTGGATACAAAGTACTTGCTCTACATACAGATGTACAACTGGCCTCTGGTACACACAAAAATATAACAACTTTTACTTTTTAATTTTGTAAACAAATTTCCTTGCTGCAAAGCAGCCTCATTTCACGCACAGAGAATGCACAGCCTGATAAGGGAGTTGACTTGCTCCAAGTGCCACAGAAGGTCACAGAGGAATGGGGACAGGCGACCAAGACTTCAGATGAATTTTAAGCTCTACTGATTCACATGACAACCAGGAACTTGAGACCCAGTCAAGGATCTAATTATATCACAGACATGACAGAGTTTTGAAGAACAGAACCGAGATGTCTAGAGGAGGCAAGAGAGGAGCAAGGCTGTATGCAGTAACCCCTACAACAGGGAGGAAGGAAGGGGTGTGGCTGCCGCTGCATCTGCCCTGGCAGAGCACAGTCATCCTGTCAGGGCCCTTCGTGTGTGTTGTGTGACCTTTCTGGAACCATCTGTAAGGTGGTTCTGAGAGGGTCAGAGAGACCCTCGCTCCCTCCCATGGGCACGTGAGCTCCACGGCAGCAGGGGCAACTCTGCTTTTTCATGCACGGCCAAAACAGTGCCCAGCCCCCTGGACACGTGCAAGGATTAATTCTGAATGACTGAAGGAAAGAGGCTGAAATAACTAAAGGGGAGTCGAGTGAGCAAAGACTGAGAGGCGGGACCTGGCCGGGCACGTGGGAGGCACCTGAGGGCCGCAGCCTGCGTGGAGGGGTAGGGAGGGGTTTGGCTAACGAGCGTGGACCTGGCTCCCTTCCAGTTTGAATCTTCACATGGCTGTCCTCTCGTCTTCCTATATGTATGTGTGCCCAGAAGTATATGTGTACATAATACATCCATTACATATACTTACCTATGTATATGTACACATGTACACACACACACACACACATGCATACACACACAGTGTTTTAAAATCTTTAGTATTTCCACCCTTCATTTACTGTTTCTCAATCAACAATCAGGGGAACTAATTTACCTTATCAAAAATGCAATTACTCAGTATCTTAGACTGCTATTTATTTGACAGCCTTCTAATTTTCCCACTTTTACCTAATTTGACAGGGAATATTACAGACATAACTAGTCTTTCAAAATGACTTTCACAAGGTTAGTTCACTTGTTAATTGACCCTCTGTGATGGCAATTTATGAAGCATATTAATTTCATCTGTCACTTCCAACGCAAAATAAATGTGGAAAATAGTCTATCTTTCATAAGGGACCTTGTAAAAGAAGTATGTCAGAATTCTTAATTAATATATGCATATTCCTTCAACCATTGAGATTGTGCAGAACTTTGATACCCACTCATCTGAAGCTCTGTCCTTTTATAAATGTTTTGTTATTCCTTTATGATAAAGGAGAGACACCTTTATTGAGGATTATTATGCCTGGGATACAAATCACCACCTCAAAAATAAAGCAGCCATTTGTCTGGAAGGATTTCTGGAGTCTACAAAGGCAGAGTTTTAAGAAAAAAATTCCATAGGAATTGTAGCAAAAGAAAATTCCTCCTTTCCAGAAGGCTGAAACCTATTTACTAATGAGTTATTTCATATCCTCAGTACTCTAAGGAATGCAGTAAGACACACCACTTGCCAACTTTAAGAAGGGAAGGTAGTGCCTCCAAAGAGAGGTTGAGTTGGACCTTCAAAGAACACCTGCTGAAGACAGCACCCTCCCCCTGTGGATTTGACATTGATAGGGATCTTTTCCTGATCCTCATAGTATCCCCTACTCCATCTCAACCTTAGTCATTCCAAAATCACTTTGGAGCCTATTGATAGGCAAGCACTTGGTATAAAGCTGCAAACAAAACAGACACAAGCTCAATGCTAACGGGCTCACATGCATGCAGCAGAAACAGGAAAGTCAACAGAATACAAATAGAATTATACATGGAGTGATAAGCACCGAGGCAGAGTAAGGAGTGGTTCAGGGGATTCAGGCACAGCAAGGTGACAAGAGGGAATGATCCAGGACAGAGGGAGGGACTTCCCTGGGCAAACAACCCAGTGTGAACTGGCTGGTATCCTCTGGCTCATGGACTTCATTTTTTAAGCTCCAACATCTTAGTAAACAACTATTCTAGCTTCAACTCCTGCAAAGATGCCCAGGCTCCCTCATGGGCATATGTTTCTAGTGTCTCGATTCTCCCTCCTGGTTTTTACTCAGCTCTGAACTTCCCACACATGGGGTGGGGGAGTTCCCCAGAAGTCAGGGCTGAATTTCTTCACCCAGGCGAGCCCTGGCTAAAATGCTGGCTTAGGTAGGCTTCGTGGATTTGCATCTCAAATTGCCCAGGCTCAGCATTTGCATTTTCTTAAAGCCTTTGAAAAGTAATAGTGTCTTTGGCTTTGTAATCCCAAGTGTCTTTTTTCTGCCATTTGTCTCATACTGAAAAACTCCTACTCCCTTTATGAGGAAACTAAATGCAGTTTTCAAGTTTGAGGGTCTTTATGTAGGATTTCTCCAGAAAGATTTGATTTCCCTGTTGGACCTTGAAATCTTACCAGAAAAATCCAGCACAAATTAAAGCTGAGTTTAGCCTCATCATTTATGTTTTTGCTGATCAAATGGAGAATTTTTCCTTTCCTTCAAGCATCTTGATCATAAACCCCCTAAAAGATCATTCCTGGCTTTGAACAAAGCAAAAAATATATATGTTTGGAAAGAGGAAGGCTAATCTTTAATTTGACAGTAAAGGTATTATAAGAGCTGGAGGTTTTCTTTGTTAAAATAGCAAAAAATATACATATTGAATAGTAATGAAATACAAAAATGTGTTAGGGCATATTTATCTCTGATTTCTCCACAATATACTTAATAAAGGCATATTTTAGAGCTTTTACAATGAGAAAGATTTGACTTCTGATGCAGATAATACAATGATTTACACACAGAACCATTTTTTAAAAAATGCAAATTATGAAGGTGGCATGCTGCAATGTCCTCATCAATCATAAAAATATACATATTTTGAATAAATGTTGAAATGTATAATCTATACTTCATAGATCTCAGCATGGAAGCTCTGCCACATCCAGCTAAAGTGCGGCACATGAATTATCAGAAAATAATTACTCCCCTACTCTGATGTTATCACATGATAACACTGCTAAAATGCTCTTCTGAGCAATAACATTTCTGGGGAGAAGAAAATTTCTTCTTCATTTAGTCTCAGCCAAAAAAGGGCAGGGGGGGTGTGTGTGTGTAATGGGGTATCTTTCCTTTCTCTTCAAGGTTAACAAAAATATCTTTTCCGCTACTTCTCCATTTCTGTTACTGAAGTGGCTGAATCACGCTCCCGTGCGTCTCCAGACTCTGAAGCAGTGTTGGTTTTTTATTTTATTTTCTTATCAAACATAATGAAACCCCAAGGGAGGAAATTCATGGTTCAATAGAGTTTTCCTGGTCCTAAAGGATTAGCTGCTCCTATTAGTAAAATTACCTTAAAATGTGAGGCCAGAGCTACTTCAGAACTACCCACACATCTGCAGACAAGTGCAATTCACTTTTCATGATCCAATAGAGGAATTTTAGAACATTCCTGTTGCTTAAGATTTGATCCGTGAAGGGAAAGTAATGTAGCATTGCCTTGAGCCCAGGTTGAGCTGACATTTTTCTTGGGCGGGGTGGGGCAGAAGGGCTAAAAAATGATGGAGGGGAAAAGTAACCATGCTGGGAATAAACCGCTGCGCTGAATCTCAGATGTGCTTTTCAGGGAACTCAGCTTGATCTCCACAACCATCTAAAGAGGGGTGGGGACAGGCTGGGGGTGGGTGAATGGGCATCACCATGTCAGCTCCCAGGACACCTCCAGCTGTAGCGGAAGTGACTGCAAACCCTGTTATGTTACAACTTTTCTCTGAAAGTTGGCAGCCCCACCCAACTGTGGTATGTATCTGGAGCTGAACTTTGAAGAGTTTATTCATGCTGAAGAAGGTTGAATTTGTTCCACTGTTCTCATTTATGCATTACTATCTAGAGGCTCAGAAAACAAACATGGTTTTTTTGCTCTCTTTCCATAGCTTTATGGATGTCAGATTGTTGTACTCCGTTTTGTGTTGCTATAAAAAATACTTGAGATTGTGTAATTTATTAAAAAAAAAAAAAGAGGTTTATTTTGCTCACATTCTGCAGGCTAAGAAGTTCAGGGACATGGTCCTGGCTGCTGGGGGTGCTTTCACACACGGCAGAGGAGATCAAAGGGGAAGTGGGCACATGCCAAGAAAAAGAAACCTGAGGGTTGTCCTGCTTTATAACAAGCCACTCTGGAGGGAATTAATCCATTCTCATGAGAACTGACCCAGTCTCTGAGGGACCCATCTACAACCCGAACACTTCCCACTAGACCACACCTTCCAATATTCCCACACTGGGGGTCAACTTTCAACACGAGCTTTGGTGGGAACAAACAAACCATATCCAAACCATAGCACAGATATAGTAACTACCCTCATTTATGGACCACTTCCTACATGTCAGGCACTTGCTTTTATATTTTGGAACAACAGTTTTCAACTGGGGGCAATTTTATCCCCCCCACCCCAAGGGAACATATGGCAATGTCTGGGGACATTTTTTGTTATTACAATGGAGGCTAGAGGATGCTACTCACACCGAGTGGGTACAGGGCAGGAATGCTGCTAAACATTCTGTAATGCACAGGGCAGCCCCCTCACAACAAAGGATTATCTGGCCCCAAATGTCAATAGTGCCAAGGATGAGGTTGAGAAACTCTGCTCTAGAATGGAATTATCACTGTAGTGCTCACATCAAAAGTACAAGTTAGGTATTTTTGTTATTCTTATGCTGCAGATCAGGATACAGAGTCCTGATAAGATAAGAGGTCAATAATTGCAACAGTTATCATTTATTGAGTGTCTATTGTGTGCTTGGCTATCTACTAAGTAGCTTTACTGTATACTATCTGTTCATCAACACTACAAGGTAAGTGGTATTAACCCCATTTTACCGATGAAAGAACACGGAACATCAGTTGCCCAGGATCACATAGCTTTAACTGGCAGAACTAAGATACAAACTCCCAACTATCTGGCTCTAAATCACATGCCCTTTCTCCTGTATCCCACTGCATCAAGGTCATAGCTGCTAAGGAGTAGAACTGGGATTCAAACTCAGAAGGTGTAATCACAGCTTCTAGATTTTTTCCATGATATCACCCTGCCATGCAAGGAAAGACAAAACCCTCCCAAAGTGCATGATATGTATGTAGATATTCCAGGATTAGATCAAAACTTCAGGACATGCTGGGTACACAAGTAGATTAAAAGGTCTTTCCAGAGAAGAGATACTGGATAGAAGTGCTCAAGCAGGAGACATTCTATGGTCAACAGTCCCCTCCCACACACAGCTGGATGCCTAGAAACAGATGTTGGTAAATATGTCCAGGGATTTCCTCACTCCCCTGCTTCTGTTTGAACCATGCTTAAGTAGTGAGAAGTCACCAACAGCAGGACAGACCTTTTAACATCAGGATGTGGATGCCTAAAGACAAGTCAGCTCTGGTTTTACACACCGATCTTACATTGAGAACATTCTATTTTAGGTGGCAAAAGCTTGCTGATCTTAGAGGAATGCACAGATCATTCTGATTACATATCCTTTCAGCTTAAAGAAAAGGCTCCTTTGCAAAATATGCAAAGTGGGAAAGTTCTGCCATGAACAGAATGCTTAAAGACTTAAAAAACTATACACACACCCGAGAGAGAGAGAGAGAGAGAGAGAGAGAGATTGATTGTGAGTTTGCTACTGAATCCTAATTCACCCTTATTAGCAGCTTCACCAAAGTTATTAAATCCTATGAATTTATACCCAGCCTATTAACCCACAGGACATCTGTTTGATGCCTTGCTTATAAATATCTTATCCACTCTCTCGTTTGTACAACACAAATATTACCATTATTCCTCATTTCAGTCAAGAATTTGTGCCAATGAGCATTTATAAAAGATCTTCATTTATTTATTCAGCTGGCCAATATCCCACATGCATTGAGGACCAGTATCTTTTATTTGACCATCACTCTAAAGTGACTACATCAGATCTGAGTAGCCAACTCTTAGATTCAGATTCTCCCAGATTTATTATCACTTTTATTTAGATTTCTAGGGAATTTTGAAAACTCCAGAAGAAACTGGAATTATCACCTTGAGCTCCCTTCTTCTCCCCAACCAACCCACCTAACCGGCTACCTGGTCCCATCCAGATTCCTCCGCAAATTACCAACACGGTCTTGCTCTCGGAGACTCTAATCTTGCCCTCACTGTCTGCTGCATTTAGGAGATTTTTCACGATGGAAATGACACATCCAGTCTCATGCTCTCCCTGCTTCAAATCTTTCAGTGGGCTCCCAGTTGTTTCAAGACAAAACCCACATTTTTTTATCATGGCTTATAGGGTCCTTCATAATCCAGCCCCTACCTTCCCTTCCAGCTTAATCTCCAGTCACTAGTCTGGTCTCTACGCCACCCCTACAATCCAGTCAGGTAACAGTGCCTGGAATTCTCTGAATAATTATGATATTTCATACTCAATGCTATTGCACACCCTGGGACAGTTCTCTCTCCATCCCTAACACCTGTAGACCCAGAAAATGTCCTATTCATCCTACAAGACAGGCCAGGTTCGAAGTCCTCAGGGAAAACCTTTCCTGGTCATTGTGGAAGATTACCCCCTCCATGCCCCTCCCCCCCGAGGTGCCCATCTCATCCTGTCATGAGAATCCTGTGCTCTTGCCAAGGTCTGGTTTAAGGGTGGGTAGGTGCTCAGGCTCAGAGAACGATACCCCCCAAAATATGGCACTTTGACAGGCTGAAGATGCAGCAGCCTCAAGGTGTCTCCGACCTCCCCCATCCCCCTGTCTCTCAGTCCTCTGTCTCCCCTAAAACACAGAATGAGGCAATTCTCTGAAGTTCCCTTATCTACCTAGAAACTGGACACACCAAAAAGAACACAATTGCCTTCCATCCCCTCCCTGAAATTTCATTAACCAGAGAAAATTAAAACTCATATCACGAGGAAGAGACGGAAAATTAAACACCACACGTGGAGCCCAGATGAACTTTGTCTCTAGTCCCATTCATTCCCCCTAAAAATCATTTACTACCCCTCAAATTGACACATTTTCCCAATCTCTCCTTCCCCTATGAAGAAGGGTATAAAGCATCTGGACCTCATTGGTTAATGGCTAATCATCCTCCTGTGATCCCCCTGTGCTTATACCCATTAAGTAAATTTGTAGGCCTTTTTCTCCTACTAATCTGCCTATTGTCAGTTCCTCTTCAGAGGGCAAAGGGGAAGCTTCCCCTGGACCCCTACATTGTCTGGGCTGAAAAGTATGCAGGGGGTTCCTTTTCTCTCCCTTCTTTTCCCAAAAAATGACAGACAAAGAGATATCCCCTCTTCTCTCTGACATCACGTCGGCAATAGCTGGAGCCATCTTTATGCCAAACAAGAGCTACCATCAGACTGGAAATGACAGTGGCTGTGATAGATTAGAGAGATGAAAAGAACCCGAGACCTTGATGAGATTTTTAAGCCACTGTAGTGACTGCCCCTCGGAGTCTGCCCTTCTGCTGACCTCCCAGCTCGATGAAATTTCTTTTCTCACTTAAGTTTAGATCAGTTTGAGTTAGATATTTCTGTTACTCAAAGCGAAAGCATCCTCACTTCATCACCTTCTCTGACATCTCTGCTCCTACCAAGACTTGGCTTGGCGCCCTCCTCACTGTTCTCCTGCCTTTACGTCTCACGGCGTTTATTTTGTAATCCTGTTGACTTGCCTGACCCTACTATTAGATTATGAACTCCCAAGCAGCGGGGACCACGATCTTATTAATCTCTCCTCTCCTATTTCCTGGTAAATAGCAGATGCCTGCAACATTTTGCAAAATTGACTTTGTTGACTAGCTCTGAATTAAGGGATAAGAAGAAAATTTATGTTGTGTCTTATACTTATTCTCTAGCATGTAAGGAGTCCCGTCTGTGCAGTACAAAAAATGCCTTCTTGACATAAATGTTGGGTCTTGGTAACGTTATGAATCAGATTCCACAAATATTTACAAAGCATCTATTCTGTGCCAAGAACTTCTGCATGTTTTCCCTGATTTGCTTGTCGTGGCATTATCTATAATGTCAGTATTGCATTTCCCTTTTACAGATTTAGAAAACTAAGGCAAGAAGTGGTTAAAAGTAACCAATAAAGAATGCATATCGAGTAAGCAGAAGCTGGGCTTAAAATTAGGACTTTGATTTTAGGTTAAGGGCATTTTCTACGATGTCATGTGGTCAATAACCCTACTTGGAATGCTTACTGTGCACTGAGAGCTGTGCTATGCAGTCTGTCTGTGTTGCATCACATCACATAATACTTACAACAATGTGAGGTAGGTACTGTCATCACTTACTTTTTTTCACGTAAGAAAAGTAAGTAATGACTAGCTGGGATTTCATCCCTAGTAAGTTTTACTCCAGATCCTGAGCTCCTAACCCTGCGGAGAGCAGAAGGCAACATGAGACAAGGTATAGCCATTATGAAAGTAAAATTCCAAGCTGGAGATTTAAAAAATACTTCATAAAGCCTCCCAGTGCCACGCAGATGGCTTCCCTAGAATAACCACTGCTATGCCCGAGGAGAAGGCCCAGCTCTGCCCAGCCTTGCTTGGTCCATCAGTCCTGTGCTGTACCCCCATCCCCCACATGCCGCCTCCTCTGCAGCAGCCAGACAGCCCTGATCCATGTGGCAGCCACACGTAAAGAAAAACTCAGAAATGGTGAGCTCCCTAATTAAACAAGGTGCTGGGTAAAACCTTCACAGCACAACTGAGAGGGAGGCAGAGTGGATAGATTGATTGAAGGAGTAAGTGGTTCTAAAATGAAACCCTAAGTTATGTGTGTCAGCTCAATGTGTGCAATAAAATGCCCACACTTTAACATCTTCAGGACACATGTGCCACTTGGGGGAGGGGAAATCTAAATCCCTATTCCCCTGCCTTCAGCCCCCTCTTCTTCAATGAACCATCTTAGCACTATGTAGCTTTCCTTCCTAGGATGTTCTGAAAGCATCACATACACAGGCAAGTGTATAAATCTTAAGGGTGCAGGTAGGTGATTTCTAAATATATAAACATGTATATGTAAGCACACAAATCATGATACATAACCTTCCCATCCCTTATAAAGTGTTTAAAGTTTGTACCCATTTTTCCTGAGATCAGTTGATTAATATCTCATCCTAACTAGATACTAGGTTCTGGGAGGACAGAGCTACATTGGTTTTGTCAAACATTATGTCTCGCACTCTGCTGGTATGGTGCCAAGTACACAGGACTTGCTCGTATATGTTTATGGAACCAGTGCATGAACTGGGAGCAAGATGTAGCCAACTCAGCTTGGCTGAACCTGCCAAGACTCAGTTCATCTGTCTTTAAATTTGATATAATACCTTCCATTCCCACTTTTCAGGTGTGAGAAAATGAAATGAAAATATTCTCATTGAAGTGTGTGTGTTGTAAGCCACAAAGCACTGAATAAATAACATTAAGTACACATTTAGCAAATGTAAATATTTTGACCTATTTCTTCATGTCCCTAAACTTAAAAGTAAATTGAAATGTGAAGCTCGATAAATTTCTAGCAGTTCAAAGTACAAAATGGCATTTTCTTTTTTAAAAATTTAAAAATTTAATTTTTTTAATTGACACATTATTGTGCATATTTATGGGGCAGACAGTGAAGTTTTGATACATATAATACATAGTGATCAGATCAGGGTGATTAGCACAGCCATCATCTCAAACACTTATCATTTCTTTGTCTTGGGAACATTCACTATCATCCTTCTAGCTATTTGAATCCATATAACAATATATTATTGTTAACTACAGTCATTCCTACAGTGCTATAGCACCCTAGAACTTATTCCTCCTATCTAGCTGTGATTTTGTATCCTTTAAAAAGTCAGCTCAAAATGGATCAAAGACCTAAATATAAAACCCAAAACTATAAAACTATAAAACGTAGGGAAAATGCTTCAGGATATAGGTCTGGGAAAAGATTTTATGAATAAAACCTCAAAAGCACAGGCAACAAAAGTAAAAATAAACAAATGGGATTATATCAAATTAAAAAAGCTGCACGGCAAAGAAAACAATCAGCAGTAAAAAGACAACCTATAAGATGAGAGAAAATATTTGCAAACTATTCACCCAATAGAGGTTAATATCCAAAATATACAAGGAACTCAAACATCTCAACAGCAAAAATACAATCTGATTTAAAAAATAGGCAAATTATATGAACAGATGTTTCCCACAAGAAGACACACAAATGGCCAACAAACGTATGGAAGAATGCTCAACATCACTAATCATCAGGGAAATGCAAGTCAAAACCACAAGGAGGTATCATCTCACCCCAGGTAGGATGGCTATTATCAAAAAGAGAAAACGTAACAGATGCTGGTGAGGATGTGGAGAAAGGGGAACACTCATACACCGTTGGTGGGAATGTAAACTAGTATAGCCACTGGGGAGAACAGTATGGAGGTTTCTCAAAAAACTGAAAATAGAACTACCACATGATCTAGCAACCCCACTACTGGGCATTTATACAAAGGAAAAGAAATCAGTACATCAAAGAGACATCTGCACCCCCATGTTTATTGCAGCACTATCCACAATGGCCAAGATGTGAAATCAACCTAGGTGTCCAACAACAGGTGAATGGATAAAGAAAATATGGCATGTATACCAATGAATACTATTCAGCCATAAAGAAGAATGAAATCCTGTCACTTGCAGCAACATGGGTGGAACTGGAGGATATTATGTTAAGTGAAATAAACCAGACAAAGAAAATTAAAAACTGTGTGTTCTCACTCATATGTGGAAGCTAAAAAAGGGAGGTATTTGTCGAAGTGGCATTTTCTAAGTTAACCTTTTTTGGTCAGTTGTTCTGGTTTTATCATTATCGATAAGGTCTATGAAAGTAGCACTGATTTCAATGATGCCTGCTTCTTGGTGCACACACTCTCATGTAATCCCCTCCCCTTGAGTATGGGCTAAAGCAAGTGACTTGCTTCCAATGAATAGAATATGGCAAAAGTGATGGGACGTCACTCCTGTGATTAGGTTACAAAAGACTGTGACTTCCATCTTGCTGGTGCTGTATATCACCTTATCAGCTTATCACTTTAAGGAAGCTGCCACGTGGCTTTCCCACATAGCAAGGAGCAGAGGGTAACCTCCAGCCAACAGCCAGCAAGGAACTGAGGCCCTCAGTCTGACAGCCCATGAGGAACTCAATTCTGCCAACAACCAACTGAGCTTGGAGGTGGACCCTTCCCCAGTTGAGCCTTGGGATGACTGCAGCCCTGGTCAACACCTTGATTACAGCCTGAGACCTCTAAGCCACGCCCACATTCCTGATCTAAAGAAGCTATGATTTAATCATTATGTGCTGTTTGGAGCCACTAAGTGTTGGGATAATAGGTTTTGCAGCAATAGCTAACTAATGCAAGCTCCATGAATTTCCAGTACTTCAGATTATAGTAATAATGACTGGTATTTTCCAAGTTATCCTTTTTGGTCAGTGACTTTGTTTTTATCATTAGTCTGTAAACTTAATGAGAGCAGGATAATAGATGCTTTAATCAACACTAAATAAAGCCAGGGTTTTGCAAAGTGCTGACACACAGGAGGTACACAATACATTTTTGTGGAATGAATGGCAGACAATCAAGTGAAGCAAGGTGATCTCTAGTGAAGCTGAATCGCATGCCAAGGAAAAGTAGGTGAGTGGCAGGCACCTGGAGGGAAGATGGTGGCTTCTATAGAGAATGAAAATAGCAACAGTGTATGCACTGCAACCATGGGGAGCCTGTATCTACTGGTCTGCGACATCAGCCAGGAAGTTTAAGGCAGGGCAGTGTCATCTTTACCTATCTTTCCTTATAGTCTTTTTGGGAATTCATCTTATCTTTTCATGGCCTGAAGTGGAGACTTAAACAACCCAAACATCCAAAGTAAGAGAATAATAAAATAAAGACAACATCCACACTATGATATAATCTGCAGCCATTAAAAATGATGATATACATGACTTAAAAAGATATTATCTCTGTTCAGATTGGATAAAACAGGTTGCAAAACAGTGTATATGGCATGATTTTATTTTGGTAAAATTATATGCATATTTACATACTAAAAGTGTCTCACAGGAGATATATCAGCATTGCTCATCTTTCAGTGGTGGGACTATTGGGTTTTTTACTCTTTTTATGGTTCTTAATATTTTCTAATTTTTTAAACAACAAGCATGCATTACTTTTACACTCAGAAAAAGTAAAGGTTATATAAATTTATTGCAAAATACATAAAACAAGGAAGATGCCCTAAAGATAACACTTCCCTATTAATATTGTTATTGGAAAAGACATCACAATGTGTGAAGTGAAATTCTCCGCAGCTCTTTTTACTTAACGACCACAGAACCGGAACATTTTCATGCAGTCCTCAGTGAAGCAGGCGTAATTCAGGGGTTTTGTACTGGGGCCCTCTGAGCTCCTGAACCTCAGGCCTTTCCAGGTCCAAAGGTTAATCACCAGCGATCAGTGCCACTGCTGATTTGAAGATTTTCAAGGGAGATCCATTTAGTCCATATTCACTACCTCCATAACAGATCCCTACTTCTTGAGGTTTTTAAGTGCTCAGGAAGCTTGGTTTTAACTCTAAACCAATGATTCTTGCAATTTTTCCATGCAGCAAAATGAACTGAGGAGCTTATTTAAAGTTCTTTTACCCTCTGTGAGGGATTCTTTTTGTAAGTTTGGGGTAGGGCCCAGGAATCTAGACTTTAACATAATACAGTCAAGACATTTTGATGCCTATTTTCTAAGAGCTATACATGGAGAGATACTGCTTTCAACAGTTATTGTTCTTGCTGGCTTGGTTACATTCTAAGATAAATAATATTTTTCTCTGCATTGATGTCTCCCTTCTTGTCCCTTATTTTCACCAACTGCACAGATCAGAATACAAAAACAGGATTCCCCAAGAAGGGTCTGAATCTCACTTCGAAACAGTTTCAGGCAGTTAAAAGTCTAGCTTGAATGTCCTTCAATTAATCTACTTACTCCATTCCTCTGGTCTCCTGTTCATTTATTCATTCATACAATATATATTAAGCATCTATGTGCCATGCATTGTTCACACCAAAGCCCTATTTGACATTGAAATCTCCCTGACTGGTTGAAGTACCTCCATGTCAGGCGCTATACTTCAAGGACTCTCTCCAACGTGTTGGCAAAGACATCTAACTTCAAAGACCGCTGGGCACAGCGCCTGGCATGTAGTAGACATTCCAAAGTGCTCAAGGGAAAACAGAGTGCACTGGTGCGTGGGAGATAAGGTAGAACTACTTGAGAACCCCCTTTCCTGTATTCATTCTCCCCCCACCCCACCTCCCCGCTCTTATTCACACCTGCTTCACCACCTGTTGGTACTATTTTTTAAGTTTTATTTTGTTCTTAATTGACACAAAATGATTGTACAGATTTATGGGGTACAATGTGATATTTCCATACACATATATATGGTGTAATGATCAAATCCAGGTGAGTCCGTCACCTCAAACACTTGTCATTTCTTGGTGGCAAGAACATCGAAATCTTCTATTTTAAATATTTTGAAATACACAATACACTATTGTTAACCATAGTCACCCTACTGTGCAATAGAACACCAGAACTTATTCCTCTTATCTAACTGCAGCTCTGTACCCATTCACCAACCTTTCTCCAGCCTCCCTCCCCACTACACTTATTGCAATATAAACAGATCCACAGCCTTCCAGGGGTCGCTTTCTCCTTCATTCCATCTTCTACAGAGCTATTTCCAAAACACATATCTAATTTCATCATTCCTTTAGAAAGGCTCCAGTGGCATTGCATTTTCTCCAGTAATTGTTCTCAGTCTGTGGAATATTCCAATCCATCATGAAACTGGGTTCCATCATTATTTAAACTCAGAGCACCCTTTTTCCCCAGGAGGACGTACATCTGCTATTGCACTTAACAGTTGAAGTTGCAGAATATTCAAATTACAGTAAGATTGGTGAGAGTATGTCATTATGAAAGTATTACCCCTGTTATGTGTGCCCTACACAGATGACTGAGATCCACCAGCAGGGTGCATGTGTGTGTCTGTCTGTGTGGTACTAATTAAGAACTGACAACTTGTAACCAGAAGGGTATATGCAGAGGCTTTCATTGCTTCATCCTCCCTGGCACTCCCAGGCAGACATTACTAATAGATCACCAAATTCTTCCATTTTCCCACTCTCCTGTCCTATGTCCCTTTCCTTTCTAAACACATCTGCCCTTAAACCATACTCACTAGTCATCAGGATTATTCTTCCACACCTGGAACTCCCATGATTGATGCCATTTCTTGGCAATTATCTTCCAGGCACTGACCACAGAGTATACTTCTGACTGTGCCACTGCCTATCTGACCTAGCGTGGCTAACTGCTCAGCAGTGTGACTCAACTTTCTCATCTGTAAAATGGAGGTGTAATTTTTCATTGGGAAATTATGAAGATTAAAAAGGGAAAAGGCAATGGAGGGGAGAGAAGCACAAAGAACAGGAGGAAAAGCATATCTCAAAAATATGGTCCTGAGTAAGGACTAAACACATTGTCACTAATAAAAGAATACTAAGAATGTACAAAGTTGCTTGTCAGGGGAAGTCACTCTATGAAATCACCTGTACATAGAAGGTTATAGGAGCTCTGCAACAGAGAGATTTCATTCAATGGCCAGAGTTGAGTTTTCTGAAAGATTAACAGACTCAGCCAGATGCAACTTTCATTCTCTCAATTATTTAATAAAAATAGTTTATCCATTTATCCATTAATGGACACTTAGGTTGTTCCATATCTTGGCTGTTGTGAATAATATGCTGCAATAAACATGGGAGTGTAGATATCTCTTTGGCATACGGATATCATTTCCTTTGTACGTATACCCTGGATCATATGTTATTTCTATTTCTAATTTTTTGAGGAACATCCATACTGTTTTTCATAAAGGCTGTACTAAGATACATTCCCAAGAACAGTGTGCACAGTGTCCACATCGACAATACTTGTTATCTTTTGTCATTTTGATATTAGCTTGTTAGAATTAACAAGTGTGAGGTGATATCTCATTGTGGTTTTAATTTGCATTTCTCTAATGATGAGTGATTTTGAGAATTTTTTTATATTCCTCTTGGTCATTTGTATGCCTTCTTTTGAGAAATATCAATTAATGTTCTTTACCTATTTTTAATCAAGTTATTATTATTCTTTTTGTTACTGAGTTGAATTCCTCCTATATATTTTGGGTATTAACCCTTTATCAGATGTATAGTTTGCAAATATTTTCTTCCATTCTGTAGGTTGTCTCTTCACTCTGTTGATTGTTCCCTTTGCTGCACAGAAGCTTTTTAGCTGGTATAATCCTGTTAGTCTATTTTTGCTTTTGTTTCCTGTGCTTGAGGGGTCATAACCAAAAATTCACAGCCCAGACCAATGTCATGGAGCTTTTCCCCTATGTTTTCTTCTAGTAGTTTAGTGTCAGGTCTTACATTTAAGTCTATAATCCATTTTGAGTTGATTTCTGTATATGGTGTGAGATAATAATCTAATTTCATTATTCTGCATGTGAATGTCCAGTTTTCCCATCATTTATTAAAGAGACTGTCCTTTCCCCACTGTGTGTTCTTGGCACCTTTGTTGAAAATCAGTTGGTTATAGATGTATTATTTCTGGGCTTGCTATTCTGTTACATTGGTCTATTTGTCTTTTTTTAATGCCAGTGCCATGCTGTTTTAGTTATGATAGATTTGTAGTGTATTTTGAAGTCAGGTAGTGTGATGTCTCCAGCTTTATCCTTTTTGTTCAAGATTGCTTTGGCTATTCATGGTCTTTTGTGGTTCCATATACATTTTATGATTATTTTTTCTAGTTCTTTGAAGCATATCATTGGTATTTTGATAGGGATCATGTTGAATTTGTAGATTGCTTTGGGTAGTATGGCCATTTTAACAATATTAATTCTGCCAATCCATGATCACAGGATATATTTCCATTTATTAGTGTCTCCTTCAATTTCTTTCATCAGTGATTTATAGTTTTCAGTGTAGAGATCTTTTATGTCTTTGGTTAAGTTTATTCCTAAATGTCCATCCACGGATGTATGGATAAAGCAAATATGGTGTGTGTATATATATATATATATACACACACACACACACAAAGGAATACTATGCAGCCATAAAAAGAAGGAAATCCTGTAGTTTATACCAACATGAAGTTGGAGGATATTAGGTTAACTTAAACAACCCAGGCACAGAAAGACACATACCATGTAGTCTCACCCATATGTGAAATCTGAAAAAGTTGATCTCATAGAAGTAGAGAGTAGAATGGTGGTCACCATTTGAGTGGTTCTGAGTCTAGGTGACAATATCCTAGACTGCTGATACAGATGATGTCTTGTTCCTAATTGGCTTTGTACAGAAAACAACTGACTTTCCCCTGATGACAACTGACCATGGTGAGCAACAATTGGGAATTTAAGCTCCCTTTTGTCCAGCAGGAAGGCTGCCCCATGTATCTTTTTCGGCACATGTTATATCTCCCAAATTAGAGCAAGAGCCCCAGAAGGCATGGAGAAGGTCAGATGTCTGTGTATCTTCAGACCCAACACAGTAAGCATTCAATAAATGTCTACTGTTAAATGCAACTTAATGAAGGCCCTTTATTAAAGGCCACGTAGGTCTCTGACCTCTTATCAAAGGATTTGGTTCTTATCAGATATGTGTAGTATAAAAATATGTCATAAAAGCTCAATGCATTTTCCATTGCTGTTAACCCATCTTTTAAAAAGAGCCCTTCAAAATGCAATATAATGTTGCACAGTAATTATTGTTGTGATAACATCTAATGCAGTGCTCACTGCTGGTATGTAATTGATTCAAGTATCTGGTTAGTAACTTCAGTTCAAAGAATGTGTTTAATTATAAATTCAGTCATTTACCTAACACCAGAAACCATGGTATCAAGTATTAGGATATAATTGCCCAAGAGGAATTTTAAAACACTGTTTTCTGAAAGCAAATTCATTTGTTTCATAAAAAATTACTTAATTCTTATTAATATACTATGCCATGTAAGCATAAATAAAGAAAAAAACAGAGTATAATCAAGCTAAACTAATGTAACTGTTCAAGCTCTTACAGTACCGATTTTCTGGATATGCCCTAAGGAAATTCACAGAAATGCAATGCTAATTGATAGTTGTTATTGTTGTTATTTTTAATGAAAGTCCCAATAATCTCAATTAAAATATTTGTAATAATTTTTTTCATTCAGAAGAAATTGCCCACTTGGTGAGAGTACTTGGTAGGCCTTATCCAGAAAAGGTATAGCTTCTGCTATTTGATTTGGGCAGACCTATTCAAAATAGAAATAGATGTTGCAAAACAAAGATAGACCTGGATTTTTTGTCATTGTGGCTGAAAGCTGCTCCCTTTAGTAATGCACTCCAAGCAGTCAAAGGTGGAGAGGCAGAGGGTTCTTGGTAGCTAGCAGGACAACAGAGATACTAAAAAGCCATCAGCTTCCCCAAAGGCCCACATGGAAAAGTAACCCCAGGATAGAGGACAGAAAGGCCCAGAACTAGGCAGTATGAGAAGAAAATCAGAACTCAAACCAGAATTGTAATAGTAATGAAGCCACTGTAAGAGTCTCACTGTGTAGGGGAGAAAATACATCTAACTCCCGTTGTGATTATACTTGTATATTTAATGGGCATTACCAGTGTCTATGTTCATGCTTCAGTTGAAGTTGTTAAGGTTTAAACAGAAACTAACTGCATTGATCTTATGCCTTGTTACAACCTACCACTTCTTAAATTTTTACTTCCGAACTAAATGTAAACAAAAGTGGTGACATAGGCCAGCAATGAAAAATGACACCCACAAGGTATTACAAATTAACTCAGTTATGTAGATGAATTCAATCAATCATAATCACTGGGAGCAGGTGTGGTTAAAAGTGATACAATAAATTTGTATATTAAAAAATTACTTTGGGGAACTTTGACCTGGTCAAGGTGACATTAGCTATATGGAAAATAATCATAGAAAACACTTTTTGAATATACAAGAGACCAAATGTACAAGATAAAATAAGGGGCAACTCAGGGCATTTTTCAGAATAATTCAGGCAGAAGTCCCACTTGGCATAAATTCAGGTCCAAGTAAGTTGGTACTGAATTACCTATCTTTCCCTTGCTGTAACCTCCATTGGTTTTAAGTTAGTAGTCAGGGCTACTTTTATTTTTAGTTACATCAAACAGTTGTGAGGGCCACCAGGAAACTTTTCTTTGCCCCTGTGGAAATAAATCTACTAAAATTCTACCTTGGATTGCCTTTGCATCCAAGTTAACGAAGCAGTATATGAAAATGCAAATGCTATTTTGAGGATTTCTAACATTTCTGTACCAACTATGCATGCCTAATGATGAATGAGTTTATTGCTGCCCTGACCATAGGGTGGTGGAAGGGAGAAGGGACAGTTCTGCAGCCGGGTTGCCACGCCGGAGGTATCTAGAGGCTGGGTAGGGCAAGAGGAACAATAAGCTGAAGAGTTGGATGAGGGAAATGACAATTCTCCCTGAAAGATGAAGTATAATCCCCTGAAGATGTTCATCACGTCACCTCTAACCAGAACGATTCTTCAAGGAAGAGAAAAAATGTCTGAAAGATTTCCAATTAATTAATTAATTGACCTACCCACTTACCCATCAATTCTTCCATTCAGTAATTGAGAAGAGCCACCACTGTAACAGTCGTGAAGGGGCAGAGATGACTGAGATCAGGTTGGTGGCTTGCTGCTTTAAGTAATGTATAATCTTGTAGAGAAATGGACCTGTACCCTCAAATAACATCTGATGAGGGCTATCACAGAGGTCTGCATGCCATGCTACAGAGTGCACAGAAGAAAGGATGGATTACCAAAGGCAAAATGGGGGAAGTCTTCATGGGAGACAAATTGAACTCCAAATCTTGAGAGATATATAGGTGTTCTCCAGGTGGACATGGGAGAAAACAATCTAGGTAAAGTGAACAGTTGTTGGGAAAAGCAAAGGAGGAGAGTAGCCCTGACTGAAGAGGCATGGCCAGAAAGGAAAAAAGGGCATGTGCAAGGACGGTGGACAATGTTTACAGCGAGGGGCTTGGAGCCCAGGGAGAAGAGCACTGGGCACAGGGCCAAAGAAGTGGGGTTTTATTCTGTGGGGAAGAGGACCCTGGTGTCATTCACACTGTGTAGAGGTAACTCAGTAAGAGAGGCTAGAGAGTGAATTGTTTGGAGAGATATCCCGGTTAGGAAGTCACTGCAAACATTAACAACATATAATAGAATCGAATGTCTGGGATAAATTGTGGTACATTCACGTAATAGAATATCACACAGTGGTGAGAATGAGCAAATTACAGCTACACACAACAACACACGTGCATCCTCTTGGCCACGATGGCTGAGAGAGGCCAACCCCAAAGCGTACATACACACTGTGTGGTTCCATTAATAGCAAGTTGCGAACAGGCAAATCTGATCTGTGCAGTTAAATGTCAGGAAAGTGGTCTGCCTTGGGAGAGCACAGCAATTGGAAGAGGCTGTAAGAGGGAAAGTCTTACTCTGTTTCTTAATCCGGGTGCTGGTTATAGAGGCCTGATGGCTTGGTTAAAATTCATCAAGCTGTACACTATGTTGAAGTGTAGCTCACAAAGAGAATTTTTATAATGCTCACATAAAATAGCATTTGTCATTTACATGCTAACTTTAAAATCCTTCTCATGCATTGCCAGAAAAGGAATTATTATCCCCATTTCACAGGTGAGGAAAATAACACACCAAGAAGCTAAACAACTTATCCAAGGCCGAGTAGCTGATAAGTAACACAGTTAGAGTGTCCCCACTCTTAGCTTCTACAGTTGGGTAAACATGTCCTTAGGTGTCCCTGGTATTATTAAGATTAAAATTTATACACTATTGAATCTTATGAGATTGAATCCTAAATGTTTGCTACATTAAAGTAGCCTCAAATAAGAAAAAGGATATACGTTTATCGGCCATTAGTCTGTCTTCTTTTGAAAAGCTTCTGTTCATGTCTTTTGCCCACTTTTTAATAGGGTTGTTTGATGTTTTCTTGTTGATTTTCTTGAGTTCTTTGTAGATTCTAGTTGTTAGCCCTTTATCGGATGTATAGCATACAAATATTTTCTCCCATTCTGTAGGTTGTTTATTCACTCTATTGATTGTTTCCTTGGCTGTGCAGAAGCTTTTTAATTTAATCAGGTCCCAATTATTTATTTTTGTTGTTGCTGTGATTGCCTTTGGGTTCTTCTTCATAAATTCTTTGCCTAGGCCGATATCTATGAGGTTTTCCAACTTCTTCTTCTAGAATTCTTATAGTTTCATGCTCAATGTCAGGGAAATACAGATCAAAACCACAATGAGATATCACCTAACTCCAGTGAGAATGGCTTTTATCTAAAAGTCCCAAAACAACAGATGCTGGCATGGATGTGGAGAGAAAGGAACACTTATACACTGTTGGTGGGACTGCAAACTAGTATGATCTCTATGGCAAGTAGTATGGAGATGCCGCAAAGAACTAAAAGTAGGCCTACCATTTGATCCAGCAATCCCACTACTGGGTATTTAACCAAAGGAAAAAAAGACATTTTATAAAAAAGACACTTGCACTTGAACGTTTGTAGCAGCACAATTCACAATGGCAAAGACGTGGAAATAAACCAAATGCCCATCAATACATGAGTGGATTAATAAAATGTGGTATATGTATACCATGGAGTACTACTCAGCCACAAAAAACAATGGGGAACTAGTACCTTTTGTAACAACCTGGATGGAACTGGAGACCATTCTTCTAAGTGAGGTATCTCAAGGATGGAAAAACAAACACCACATGTACCCACTATTAAACTGGAACTTATCGATCAACACTTACGTGCACATATGGTAGTAAAACTCAGTGGAAAGCAAGCAGGAGGGAGGGGGCAGAGGGGACAGGTAAATTCATACCTAGTGGGTACAATGCATGCTATCTTGGTGATGGGCACGCTTATAACTTTGACTCAAATGGAACGAAAGCAATTCATGTAACCAAAATGTTTATATCCCCATAATACTCTGAAATGAAAAAAAGAAAAAAGAAAAAAAGAGAAAGGATATGATGCAACAGAAGCCCTGTAGAGCAGTGGTTCTCAACCCTGGCTGTGCATTAGAATCACCTTACGAATATTGAAAAAATATCATTATTTGGGTCTCACACTAAAGTGGACCCGTGCACCTGCATTTTTATAAAGCACCCCAGGTCATCCTGATATGCATCCAAGGTTGCAAAACACTGCTCTAAACAGAAGCCTAGAAAGAAGCTGCTAGCAGACACCAAAAATAATGAGATTAATATAATTGGGTCCCAAAGTTGGTGCTATGATTTCTAGGCAGTACAGGCCATAAGGTCCCAAGGTTGGTTTATGTACTGTTCATTTCCTGACGATCAAGTTAATGCACGTTCATATGCAGACAGTGAATTCTTCCTGGTCCTTGCCTTCAGCAAGAATTTGTCTTTTTGGTTCTTGTAGGCCAGAAGCAGGCAACAGTCCATGATGCAGTTCACTTCTGTTTCACTAACGACTCACTTGATGAATACAGGAGCTTCACATTTTTCTCTTTCCGAAGGGCAAGCCATGGTGGTGTTCCAACCCCTTAAGGGAGCTGTGGCAGGCAGGCAGTTAATGTGAGCCCAGGTAGGTTGATTTTTCCCCTGCAATACAACTGACATCTCCATTATGCAAATCTAGGCAAACGTTCAAAAGGATGCAAATACCACTGTCTTTTCTGTCCAATATCCTTTAATGTTTTAGACCGCTGGTTTCATCAACAGCATTAATTTCCATTTAGATCCTCCATTTCAAGTGATTGCACTGCAGCTGCTCTTTTTGCAAAGAAATAGAGACGAGTCCACTTGAGTTTTATGAAAGGAAAAATAATTTTCGAAGGTGTGTGCAACATTTGTCGAAGATTCTTTGTGAAAAGGTTAAGCAATTAGCTTCCAAACACAAGTCTTGGGATGTATGCTTTCTTCTTGGTAACTCTCTGCCATGTGAACGTCGCCACAGAGAGGCCCTGCATGCATAGCTGGCTGTGTGTGACCCCTTCAATGGGGGAGATGGCTTCCAGGAGGGTCAGGTAGCTGCCACCCTGTAGCCGCCCTATCTCTGCCCTGCACTTGGCTTCTGTGCCTTTGTGCAGCCTCTTACTTCTGTCACCTTCCTCTTCTTTGTTACTCAACATGATCCAAGCAATGGGCTTTACACCTAATTTGACTTCTTCCTCCTCCACCTACTGTAGACCTTGGGCCAGTCATTTAACCTCTCTGTTCTTCCATTATTAACAGACCCCATGGCATAAAGTTGTTGGGACTTAAAACAAGCTGATGCAATGCAAAATTCCTCATGCAAATGCCTCACACAGAGCTCAAGGGCAGGTGTTAGTAGTTAGTCAGTGGGGCTAGACTGGGGAGGGCAAGTGAGGTGCTTGCTTTCTGCACCATCGGAAAGGACATGCCGAAAAACTCAGTCATCAAATAGCACTTTAATGCAATATTTTTTAAAAATCACAGTTACTGCAAAAAAGCCACAATGGGTAAGACCCCAAAATTTTAAATAAAAACAGGATCGGTCACAGTGCTGACACAAGCCGTGTTGGAGCCTGAGGCAAAAGGAAAAAGAAAATCAGTAACACTAATGTTGTCTTTATTAAAAATGTTGATATTTTGTTCATTATGGATTTTTCTGCATTAATTTTGATCCTGTCTTTATTTAAAATTTTGTTCCTCATGGATGTTTGTGCATTAGTTTTGAGTTTTGAAAATGTTGCATTACAATGCTATTACTCTTCATGGCTGAGGTTTTTTGCCCCAAAGTGAGTACCTCAGTGGCCTCATTTAGCTTGTCTTAGCCCAGGCTCTGCTGATGGGCGCCAGGCCCTATGGGCTGTCTCTGATTTCACCCCAGACGTCTCGGGACCCGTCTCTGTGCTGGGCTTCCGAAGCACTTCATCGACATTTGCTAAATGAATGTGGACTGTAAAGTAATTTGAGGCTTTTCAAGCATGTGCGGCTTTTTCACACATGTACTTTCATCTGCCAGCTTGGTCTCATATAGGTAACCCTAAAGTGGATGAACAGCATCTCCCAGCTGAGAAGAAGTGGTGCCCTCAGGGGTACAGGTTATAACATGCGCAGGAGCATAGGCATGCCAAGCGCACAAGTAGGAATTGAGAACCCAGTCCCTGTTTCACTTTGCACATGGCACGGGCCTGAGTCCACCCACAAGAAGAGGATATATTTTTAACTTTGACAATGGCACCTTCTGTGCCCAAATTTGTATATCAGTGAAGCTGCATCTGATCAGAGAGATGCCTTTAAAAAACTGCACAAAGATACCATAAGGGCTAGAAGAAGCCCTGGGACAGTACCCTTTGCGCTCACCCATAAATGTGGGAAAAACATTTGTCAAAGTAAAGCCGACTTTAATATGGGATGTAACTGACATTGGGTATTTCAGGGCGAATCTGGTCATTGAGATTGTCAACAAACCCAGAACACATTCTAGAATCCAGTTACAGCCATCTCTCTGTATCTGCAGGGGATTAGTTCCAGGGCCTCCCCGCATATCAAAATCCAGGAATGCTCAAGTCCTTTATATAAAATGGCATAGTATTAATGTTTGCATATATCCTACAAACATCCTCCTGTATACTTTAAATCATCTCTAGATTACTTATTATATCTAAAACAATGTAAATTCTATGTAAATAGTTGTTACACTATATTGCTTTTTTATTTGTATTTTTTAATTGTTGTAGTGTTATTTTAAAATTTTTTTCCCGGATATTTTCCATCCTTGGTTGGTTGAATCCAAGGATGCTGAACCTGTGGACATGGAGGGCCAACCGAACTTAGTAGGTAGACCCCATCCCCAAGTCAACCGCAGAGCAGTCAGCTCAGTTACGCCAAGAAGATGCCATCTGAGTCCCTGAAACAAGCTCATAATTACTTCCTCAAGATTTCAGTTCTAATGGACAAAAATAAAGCACCAATGAGAAACTGGCCAGGGTCAGGCCGCTTCAGAGAACAATGAGCCCAGATAAAACTGCATAATGACTTTTTCTTCCTTCTGTGTAGGACTTTACTTGTCAATAAAGACATTTCTCTCTTGCCAAGAGTCTACAGATAGGATCGCATCGATACCCTCGGTCCCCTAGACAAAATGTGCTTCTTCTAAAGGTTAGGGAGCCATTCCAAAATAAAAGAAACACCAAAGGAAAAGGAAATCATGTTTGAGAATCACTGGATGTAGAAAGGTCTCTGAACCAGAGTGAACATTTGTGCAGAGAGCGTGCAGGTGAGCGGGCCAGAACTTTTATAATTAAAATATAGTCAGAAAACAGCTGCAGCCAGCTCTACAGAACCTATGCAGTTTCTTCATTTTATCACAAAAATAATTTCCCTACCAAGTCTAGGCCTTTGTTTCCTTCAACTTAACCCAAAAGGTTTTTTAAAAAAGTACATATGTATCACATTATATTATATTATACTGTATTATTTTATATTACATTGATCATATATTGATTATATCTATCATATATTAATTATACTAATGTTTATGTTAATCATATTAGTTATAAATATATTCAGTATCCTTATATTTACTATGTTGTTATGTTATATCATACTATGTTATATTATGTTTTGTTATATATTTAAATAATTTGCCATTTTTCCTGCATTGATTTAACCAAAGAAATTCCTAGCCTGGGACATGGCTGGCAGGTAGGAAATGTTAGTTCCCTCCCTTCTTCCACTAAAAAATGCTCAATTCTCTTCATAGTGGCCTAAGCTCTTTAATCTTTATCCCATTTTTATTTCCTGTAGGCCATCGTTTTTTGAGTGTTCACTATGTGCCTGGCACTGTGATAAATATATTCAAATGAGTGGTCTCGTTTTATTCTTACTTATGCGACAGGAAATGGTACTCCCATTTTTCAAATGAGGATACTAAAGTCAAAGAGGTAACTTGCCCAAGGTCAAACAGCCAGTGACTTCAGCACCATCTAGTACCAACTCCCTGCTTTTGACTACTCAGATTCTCCTCCTAGGTGGTCTCTTTGTTCAGGATTGAAAATTCAAACCAAGAAGCCAAAAGTGAGGGCTTTATAAAGGCCCAACACTTCCCCAGAACTACGTCCAACTCGATTCAATTACACAATTGACAACAACTCCACACTCTTTGAAAAGCATAGGCTGAGTTGACTAATAAGGCTGTCTGTGAAGATAAATATTGTATTTGATAACACAGAGACTACAGGGGCTTTGTTTCAGGTCCTGGGGAGTATGGTGTTTGGTGCTAAGCTTGTGTGAAGATAAATATCTGCCCTCATTCACTTACATTCATTTATTCATTCAGCAGTTTTTGAGGGCTTGCTATGTGTCAAGTCCTGGAACAGACATTAGATAGATTTCATGATGCATAAAATAATATCCTCAGCTTCCAGCAGCTAACAATTTTAGACAGGAAGATAATTCGCAAGTACATATTTTTACAATAAAATGTGTAGCACAGATGTAAATGCTGCAAGGCTTCCAAGGAAAGGAAGATTATTTCCCACTGAAAGTAGGAGTTCAATAGGCAGAGAGGCAGATGATGGCAAAGTAGGATGGACTCCACCAGAGGTTCATATTCAACTGGTCTGGGATGGGGCCTGGGTATTGGTGTCATCCAGTAACTTCACAGGTGATTCAAACATTCAGCCAGGATGGCAGACGCCTGATTTAGGGATTAAAAAATCCATCGGGATCTACGGTATTAGGCTGGATGGGGCAGGGTCTCATGGGAAGAGAACCAACATTTACTGAGCAGCCCCATCATGAGGTGGGAACTTTTCTGCTTCTAAATACACAGAATCTTACTTAATTCTCTCATCAATACTATGAACAAGGAGTGAAGAAATGAACTAATTGGGAGCTTGCTAAGGCCTGAAACTGTGCTAGGAGCATTACACAAATTATCTCATTTAATTGAATATCAAATTTATGAGGTTACATGTTAGCCTGTCAACCGCAGAGATCCACAGAAGCCATCTGGCCAAGAGAATAACAGTATGAAAATACACTCTGATGAAAATCCATCCATCAGGAGCCCTGCATGAAGAGGAAACAAGGCATTCAGAAGTCCCTGTAATCGTCCAGGTCTGCTGGAAGGGAAGACTTACTCTTTCAGGGCACTAGAAGAATTTATTTCTCTGCCAACTTTTTTTCTTTGTTATTTGTCTCTTTCTTATTGATTTACAGAAGTTCTTTTTTTATTAAGGACATAGCTATCTATTATATATGTTGCTAAATTTTTCCATCCTATTGTCATTTGTCTTGTAATCTTATGGTCTCCCAAATACACAGGAGTTTTAGTTATATATTTTTACTTACTGTGTTTGGGGTTGAAGCCTTGCTTATTAGCCTTCCATAGTCCAAAATTGTATTTTTAGCATCTCCTATACAAGAATACTTTATTTTATTGTGCTCAGCTTTATTGTGCTTCACAGATAATGCTTTAATGATTTTTTTTTTAAACAAATTGAAGGCATGTGGCAACCCTGCTTTGAGAAGTTCTATCAGCATGTGTTCACTTCCTGTCTTCCTGTGTCTGTATCACATGTTGGTAATTATCACAGTATTTCAACCTTTTTCATTATTATTATGTCTTTTATGGTGATCTGTGATCAGTGATCTTTGATGTTTTTGATGTTACGGTTGTAATAGTTTTGGGGCACCATGAACTTTGCCCATATACGATGGCAAACTTAATCGATAAATGTTGTGTGTGCTCTGACAGCTCCACTCACTGGCTGTTCCCCGTCTCCCTCTCTTCAGGCCTCTCTATTCCCAGAGACACAACAATATTGAAATTAGGCCAATTAATTACCCTACAATGGCCTCTAAGTGTTCAAGTGAAAGGAAGACACACGTCTCTCACTTTTACTCAAAAGCTAGAAATGACTAAGCTTAGTGAGGAAGGCAAGTCGAAAAGAGAGAAAGGCCAAAAACTAGGCCTCTTGCACCAAACAGTGAGCTAAGTTGTGAATGCAAAGGGAAAGGTCATGAAGGAAACTAAAAGTGCTACTCCAAGGAACACACAAAAATGATAAGAAAGTGAAGCAGCCTTGTTGCTGACATGGGAAGAGTTTTAGTGGTCTAGATAGAAAAGAAGAAAAGAAAAGAAAGAAAAAAAGAAAAAAGAAAAGTTTGAAGCTGGCAGAGGTTGGTTTATGAGGTTTAAGGAAAGAAGCCACCTCTGTAACATAAAAGTACAAGATGAAGCAGCACGTCTGATGGAGAAGCTGCTGCAAGTTATCCAGAAGATCTAGTGCAGATCATCGATGAAAGTAGCTACACTAAACAACAGGCTTTCAGTGTAGAAGAAACAACCTTCTACTGACAAAAGATGCCAGGTAGGACTCTCATAGCCAGAGAGATGTCAATGCCTGGCTTCAAAACTTCAAAGAACATGCTGACTCTCTTGCTAGGTGCCAATACAATGTTACGTTGAAGCCAATCCTCATTCACCATTCTGAAAATCTGAGGGCCCTTAAGAAATATGCTTAATTTACTCTGCCTGTGTTCTGTAAATGGAAAAACAAAGCCAGATGACAGCACATCTCTTTGCAGCATGGTTTACTGAATATTTTAAGCCCACTATTGAGATCTACAGCTCAGAAAAAAAATATTCCTTTCAAAATAGTACTGCTCATTGACAATACACCTGGTCACCCAAGATCTCTGATGGAGATGTACACGGAAATTAATGTTGTTTTCATGCCTGCTAACACAACATCCATTCTGTAGTCCGTGGATCAAGTAGTAATTTTGACTTTCAAGTCTTATTATTTAAGAAACACATTTCTTAAGGCTATAGGTGCCATAGAGAGTGATTCTTCTATGGATCTGGGCAAAATAAATTAAAAACATTCTGTAAAGGATTCACCATTCTAGATGCTATTAAGAACATTCATGATTCATGGGAGGAGGTCAAAATGTCTACATTAACAGGAGTTTGGAAGAAGTTGATTCCAACCCTCATGGATGACATTGAAGAGTTCAAGACTTCAGTGGAAGAAGGAACTGAAGATGTATAAATAGCAAGAGAATTAGAATTAGAAATGAAGCTTGTAGATGTGACTGAATTGCTGCAATCTCATGATAAAACTTGAACAGATGAGGAGTTGCTACTTATGAAGAGCAAAGAAAGTGGTTTCTTGAGATGGAATCTACTCCTGGTAAAGATGCTGTGAACACTGTTGAGATGACCACAAAGGATTTAGAATATTACATAAATGTAATTGATGAAGCAGCTGCAGGGTTTGAGAGGACTGACTCCAATTTTGAAAGAAGTTTACTGTGTTATCACATAGCATCACATGCTACAGAGTAATCTCTTGTGAAAGGAACAGTTTTTCCACGTGGCAGACTTCATTGTTGTCTTATTTTAAGAAATTTCCACAGTGTCCCCCCTAGCCTTCAGCAACCACCACCCTGACCAGCCAGCCTCCACCAACAGTGAGGCAAGACCCTCCACCAGCAAAAAGATTACTACTTGCTGAAGGCTGGGATGATCATTAGCATTTTTTTAGCAATAACACATTTTTAATTAAGGTATGTACTTTTTTATACATAATGCTATTGTACACTTACTAGACTGCAGTAAAATGTAAACAACTTTTCTATGCATTGGGAAAGCAAAAAATTCATGTGATTTGCTTTATGGTGACGTTCACTTTATTGGGGTGGTCTGGAACCAAACCTGCAATATCTCCAAGTCATGCTTATATTATCTTTTGGTATGTTTTATGGTTTCTTATTTTTGGGTCTCATATCCATCTAAAAATGTGTATCACTATATGTCGTGAGATAGGAAGCTAATGGTGTTTTTTCCAGATGTATAGCCAATTGTGTCAACTCCATGTATTTAACAACCATTTCCTTCTGGGTAATTTAGACTCATTAATAAGGATGGGTAAATTGCCCCTGACCTTTAAGGTGAGGGGCAAATACCTCACCTTATAGGTATTTATAGGCAAATACCTATTTTTAGCAATAGTTTCCAGAATTTGGCAGATATGTGCAGTGTTTGAATGATGTTAATGTTCTCCCTAACCTCTGGCATTTGTGTTTCAGCTATTGTGCTGTGGTTTTCGTCTAACAGAATTTTAAAACAATTATTTCGTGTGTGCATCCAGGAGCCCCTTGGCATTGGGAATATTTTAAATTCAAACTCAACAGTGGAAAGGAGGCATGTAAATCTCTGCTAACAAATCCTGAGGGATGCAGTATTTACTTTCTCTTTTGCTTCAGATCTATAAAAATAGTTGACTTACAATAACTTAATTAGAATAAATCTTGCCCTGATATTAGACTCGTTTGTATCTATTATGCAGAATTCTTACCTTTAGCCTCCCAGGGAACTTAAAGCTATTTCCTGTGACCAAATATTCAATTCAAATCTAACAACGTCAGGGGGAAAAAAGGTAACATGAGTTGAATCTGCACAAGGGTAGTGAGAACCTGAATTCAGAATCAGTTGATTCCTTCTTCCAAAAAGAGCAGCCATTACAATAAAAATTCAAAACAAATTAAAAGGAAAAGGGAACTATCATACTATGAGCCAGGCAGAGTGCTGCGTGCTTTCTGTACTTATGTCTAGTCTTCACCGCTGGCTGCTGTTATTCTGATAAGACTGATGAAGAAACTGAGGCTAGATACCTTGCTCTTGCCCCTTTCCTGGTAAGGCAGAGCCAGGTTCTAAATTCAGCTTCTCTGCTCAGCCCTGTCTCTTGCTATGAGTGTGGGTTCTTAATAGAACGAGAAACAGATGTTCTCAAGGAGCTTGTTCTAGCCCCTAACATATTTGGCTACGCTTGCACCCTTTTCTTCTCTGCTCATATATGAAAAACTACCCTGGAATAATGAATGCCACATCCGTGGTCTCTGCCAGGATCCAGAGTAGACTCTTCGGTGAGGGGAGTGAAGGGGTTGTGGCAGCCTTCCTGCTGTCTGCCGCAGAGCCTGCTGGGTGCATCCCTTCCCAACACTGTGCTTGCTGATGCCAGATCGATAGCTTAAAGTCAACCATAACGGGAACATTCACGCCATGGAAACTGGCAAATGCCTCAAATCGGGGCTTTGCTTTTCACCTCCTCCAAGCCACTTGTTAAACACCTTTATCACCACACCACTGCCTCCCCGCCTTGGAAGCGCTATTGCAGGGTTGCCTTGGACCTGCCTTTTGCTTAGAAGGTGTCGTTGGTTTGAGGGGCCCATGATGGATGGGGAAGAGCAAAAAAGAAGTCACGTGATGACTGGGAGTTGGGTTAAGCTTGGGGTACGAGAGAGAGAGGGAGTTGGAGAGACCTATGACCACAAAATCCCTGTTTTACATTTTGTTTTAAATCCAGCCAGGTTTTCTCCCCCATATCTATAACTTAAAATGGAAGAGTTGAAAATTTACCAGAAGTCTGGGGAATATTATAAAGTGTTTTTTCTAGAAAAGGAAAACAATACGTAGTGGCTGATGCCTGCTCATGCTGCAATACCACAAAAACGCCTGGGCCTTCCTGGAGAAGGGGGAGTGTCAGACCTCATATCAATAGAAATAGTAATAATTTTAAAGAACATAAATAGGGATGGGATCAACTATCTGACATAGCATTTAACTGAATAAAGATTAAAAAATTACTTTTAAAATAAATTTAGTTTGTTGCTCAATAGCAAACAAACTTGTCAAACTTTTTGGTCTCAGGATTCTTTATGTCCTTATAAAACCTAAAAATATTTACTAATTTATTTTAAAAATAATAAACCCATTACTATTTAACATAAACAACATATTTAATGAAAAGTAACTATTTTCCTTAAAAAAACAAAATGCAGTGGCTACTGCCTGTCTTTAATATCTGGCTTAATGGAAGAGAGCTGGATCTCTTAGCTACATCGACATCAGTCTGGTTTACGGGTACACACCAGGCGGCCTCTGGAAAACCCCATGGACATGTGTGAGAGACAAGGGGGAAAGAGACAGGACATCTCAGTATTATTATGAAAGTAGTTTTGACCTCAGGAACGTCCTGAAAAAGTCTTGGGGATTTCCAGGGATCACACTTTAAGAAATCTTTGCCTTTTTAAAGCCTTTTTAAGATTCTCAAACTGTATTACACACAGGAATTTGTTAAAATGCAGATTCCCTGGGCCCCACAGATAGAGATCCTTATTCAGTAGGTTGGGAATGTGGTTTAGGCATCTGAGTTTTTAATAAACTCCCTATACTCTGGGGAACACTGTTATCTCACAACCTTCAGACAGTATTTGTTCAGCCCTCCACATGAAGGCTAAAACATAGTTGTAGATTAGATGTGTTCCCATCTACGTGCAAGGTCATAACCATGAGCGAGAAAACCGCCAATTCATTACGTGCATTTCCTCTTGTAAGAAGGGCACTATTGCACCCATCCAGCAGTATTTATTGAGCGCCCACTATGCAACAGGTACTGTGATAGCTCTGGAAACTCAAAGGTGCTTGAGAGACAATCACTGGCTCGAGGTGCTGGCAAGTCCCATGGGGGACACCAAAGACAGGTGGAGAGAAGACAGCGAGAGAACAAGAGGGTGTCCTCAAAGCGTTCACTGACGGACCATCCCGTGGAAGGACTGAGTTGCTCTGGGTGGCTCGTAAGGAATGAGGCTGGGGCCAATGGGGAAAAGCAGATCTCAGCTTGACACATGAAACGTTTCAAGCAGAGCTCCTCAGAGATGGAGTGACCGGGGTGAGTTGGGCTATTGCTCAAAAGGACTCAGACAACTGATGGACAGCGTGGGGAGGAGTTTGAACTACGTGCTCATTATCAGCCTGCTCCCCCTGACCTTCCATGGCCCCGTAAACCAGCCGTGGCCTGGGTATTTAGGGTCTAATGAATTCCTTTCCTTACACATTTTTTTCTTATGATTATTTAAAGTTCAGAAGGAACCTGTGGTTTTCGTTATAAGCCACCCCAATTATTTTCTAATACAGAACATAAAGCATAAAATGGAAAGTGCTTCATTAATTTGTAAGCTCTTGAGGACAGTGGCTATGTCTTATTCATGACACGCCACTCACCCCTCCACACTCCTAACCGTCCCCCCTGACCCGTTGCTCACCATCCACAGGACTTATTTGCTCTGAATAACAGGCCTAGTTCACATGAAGTGTGCAATAGACTCTATGCGTTCAGAAGTGACATATAACGAAATCTTTAATCCTGTCATTATAATCGACAAAGTGGACACCCCTCATCTTCCAACCCGGAGTCACAGGCTTACCCCTGAGTTTTCGGGGGTGCCAGGGAGGAAATGGCACCCCTCTTTTTGAGCCCCTCCTACATGCTTTGTTATCCCCGTGTCTTCTTTATCTTTCCCAGTAAATTCAACAGATCAAGAAGGTAAAACACAGCTCCTCATCAGAGAAAAGTTAAGAAGCCTGAATGAGCATTAATTTCAGCGTTGTCTTGTTTACTCTGAAGGAGGCTCTTTGTGCTCACCGTCTGAATTCAATTAATCTGATCAGACAGGAAATTAGCAGCCAAAATTGCCTTTCTATTAGTTGGACAGGACCCAGCAGCATTTGGAGAGAAAGTATGATGGCTGCCCTAATTTCCCAAGTGTCATCTAATCAAAAGCAAAAAAGAAAAAAAAAAAAAGAAACAAGAATGTCAATATTATCACAAGCTGCAGTGGCCTGCCATCTCTCCTTTCCCAGCTGCATAAGGCCTTGAACATGGAAATACTCTATGGGGCAAACTGCATTTATTGGGTGCCCACTGTGTGAGGCTCTGTGCTGGGGAATGGAATATGTCAGGAGCAACTCAGACAAAGGACCCTGCCCTCAAGAGCTTATGTAATAGTCAGGGGTGGGGGCAGACGATTTTGCTTACAAATTATCATTCACACTCTTGGAGTTTCTTATTAGCAGATCTGGGGTGGGGCCCAAGAATATGCATATTGAATAAACTCTTCCTGCCACCAGGGTGTTTGGGAACCACAGCTTTAGGAGCTGGGGATCCTTTAAATAAATTTACATAATCATTAATTTATTTTTTCAGTACATTTGGCAAGTTTTCGGTGCTGGCTGTGGGGATTTCTCTGAGGGAAAAGACAGAATCCCTTTCTTGAAGGAATACACTGTTTAGTGGGATATACAGATATTAATCAGACAGCCACAGAAATGTGAGTTCCAACGGCAGTGAGGGCTTTAAGGAGGCCTAGAGTAAGGAAACAGAGGCTGTGGCAGAGTGTCCCTGGCAGAGGAGGGAAGAATGGCCTCACTCGGTCTAGGAGCCAAATAATGAGTCAGAGGGAGAACATTATACACAGAGGGAAGGACATTCAACAAGAGCCTGAGATAAATGAGACGTCTCTGATCCACAAAGCCTTCCATCAATAAGGACTTTCTAGAACATTCTCTCCATCTCCAGCCTCGGCTGAAACCAGCCTTTCTCTGGAGGCTACCTTTCTGCCTGTAGTCCTGACCAGCAGAACTGTTGTCACTGAGGCTTTTAAGCAGGGTTGGCACCTAATTGGTCTCTCCTTCTGAGGGACTTCGGTGTTCACGTTGCAGAAGGTGGCTTGGCCTAGGGGAAAGGCCAGAGGGTATGAGATTGGCTTGAAGAAGCTGTTGTAAGGGAGCAGGCTGGAGGAAAGAGGGCCTAACCCCAGGTAAGGAATGGGGAGGAAGATTGGAAAGCGTGAGCAATGTGATCAGAGGCCAAGTTTGCCCAGCCACATATGGCGGCCCAATGCGGGTTAATGGTTAAGTGCTTTGAGGTCCTACACGTGGGTTAGACAGCCAGGGTCTGTACCGACTGTTTGATCAAGGGCAGCTTCTGCACCCCTCTGAGGCTCAATTTTCTTATCTGTTGTATTCAGAGATAACTAAACCTGCCTTATGGGATAGCTGTTAAAATAAAAACGCTATAGCTCCTCCCATGGAAACCACAAGAGATCAACACACAGTAGTTGAAACCGTATCATCAAAGCACGTCTTCACTTTTACATAGCCCTGTGTGGCTGCTTGTAAATGGGCCACCCTGTTGGCTTCTTAAGAACTGATATTGTTTTAGAACTATTTTGCTTGATTTAAGAAGTGATATGCGCCAAAACTAGGGTGAAAGACTGTTCAATAAATACCATCTCTTTGGTGCTTCCCAAAAGCAAGTGCCGAAGTTATGAGACAAAAGCCTATAACTTAAGCACCAGCCACAGGCATAGAGCACAAACAATGGCACTGGAGATTTGGTTATCTGGGCAGCAGTATGCTTAATAATTGCATATATTAATAATTGGACATGGAAATGGAAAAGTTGTTTTTCAGCAAACTCATTAGCTCTGATAGCAAAATCCACTTCTAAAACCCCCCCATGGATGATTGATCTGCACAGAACGGCTGTGCTTGAAACTCCTAGGACCATTCAATAGACCAAATCTCCCACTTTGGCTTCTCCATGACTTATCCTTTTTCATAATTTTTGAAGAAAGCTATTTAAGTGTGTCCAGCGCAATCCCCATGAACTGGGAGTAGTTTCTTCAGCTTGTGGAATCTTTAGGGGCCACACAGACCTATTAACCTGAATGATTATGGTTTGCTGGCTGTTTCTCTGCAGCCTGGTGGGCTCAAGGCTCAGTAAAGAGTAGAAAAATTTGATGAGCTCTGGACTGCAGCTGCTGGACATCTGTAAATCTATAAGAACATCCAAAAGCAGAATATTTTTCAGCCTTTAAAAATTCAAGTTTTAAAAACATGGTAAAATACTCATGTGATATTAAGTTGTAAGTGCAGAATGCAGTACGATATGTGAGGCATGAACCAGGTATTTCCTTTGCCCAGAGTGCCGTCCTCCTGGCCCACCCTCCCATGTCATTTAGGGCTTCCCGCCCTTTATGTAGAGGTAGCAAGCATTTCTTGTCAATCTCTGTCCCTTGGCTTCTTAATACTGCCCAGGCCTCCTCATTCTCTGACCCTGGGTCATATATTTGTGTACTTTTAAAATTTATCTTCTATCTCCCTCACTAGGAAATAGTTTCTTTATAGCTGGAGACATTGTCTTATTTGCCATCGCATCCCCAATGGTTAGCACAGAGAGAAGTACCCCATAAATTTTTTGTTGAATAAATAAACAAGAAGCACTCAAATATTGGTTGAATGAATTAACTATCTAAAAATCAATATGAAAATTAAGAGAGAAAATGGGTGGGAAAACACTTTGTAAACTCCAAGGCACAACACAAATGTTTATTTACTGCCATCATGATATTCGAGAGGCATCGGATCAAAAGCAATTTCAGTGACAAGATCTTCACACGGATCACTTAGGTTGGAAGAGATTAATCCAGCTAAAGAGGCCTGAACATAAATTATTTCCTCCCAATTGCAGTGGCACAGATGATTGGACAGTAGCATTTTTATTGGAATTGATTTGTAGTTAATATTCATGAAAAATTTATTACAGAATTTTTCTCTAATTATCCTAAGTAAACAATTATGGTCAAAGACTTTGCAGAGAAAGATAAAAGAAGGATTCCATAAATAATGCTGGCTCATAAGTGCTACATTCCCCTCAAGCATTATAAATGATTTCCTTATTTTCATTGAGAAACCAGCAACACCATGGTTTCCAGTATTTATGGTCTTGGGTATACATTATGTCCTTCTTTTCTGGACAATTACTGGTAGGTACTACCTTTTTAATAGAAGCCCATTGTGTTGGATTGGAATTTAAATAGCAGCCACAATTTTTTTGATCAACTCTGCCTCAATGGGGAGGTCAGAGTTACTGTCTGGATCCAATTCAAGAATGCTGCCAGTGTGGCCTTAAGGCAAGATAAGGAGAAGCCCAGCTTGAGAGCTGCCCTGAACACTCATCTATAAGACTGACTCACTAAAATATCACTGGAAATACAATAAGGTAAGCAAAGTTTTAGTTAATAGACTTCATCCAGGAAGAATGATATGTGATTCAGCTGTGCCATCTTTTATTTGAGAAGCTACTGGGGATGCAACATAGACCTCAAAGGAACATGTGTCAGGGGTAACAATCAATGAACTGCCTTCCAGGAACAGAATTTTATTTGCTGAGTGGGAAGGAATTTGGGCCCCCTAAGGGCAGGGACTTGGTGTTCATGGTTGTATTCCTAGCATTTGGGGCCTGGGCACTGTAGGCACAAAGCAGATAACTATAGGAAGAATGCTGGTACATTCAAGGCTGGAGCAGAACTCAAGGCAAGAAAGGAATGATGAGGACAACCACAAGAGTTTCCCCTTTGATTCTCACATGCAGGACCCACCTTCTCCTTTGCAATAAATATTCAGCATTTCTAAAGAATGTCAGTTTGGTATTTGGTTGATACTGGTCGAATGAACCAAACTATGAGCCTGTCCAAGGTCCTGACAGCTGTAGCCAATCCCGTTTGCCTAACCCAAGTTCATCAGTTCCTGCAACCATCAACTCCTGTTTGGATCTGATCGGCCAAGAGCCTAATTGTTTTCCTCCCAAACAGATAAAAAGTGAATCATTTGGTAATGTAAAAGTCTGCTGATTCAGTGCATGTTTTCACATGTGTGGAATCTGGTTCATTGCCATATCTTTGTGCTTCAGTGTCCTGGTTAGCAAAGAGGAGCCAACCTCTTCCAAATCCTCTGGAGGTGCTCTGTGTTGGGCTGATTTTCAGACAGAAAAAAAGAACAGAAAAAGGATGGGTCCATGACTTCATGCTGATCCCTGACAGAATTCTAAAACCAACCTTAAAGGTAGGAAACCAGTCTAGTGGATGCTTGTGGATTACAACAAAACACTTTTTCTCAGTGGAATGCAAGATTATTTTAGGTGGTATAAGGATGAATATTTGAGTTTCATTGTTTATGTTGATGTACACTAAACAACAGTATTACACACAAAATCTATGTTTACATAGATATTAATATGATAGAATTAGGATGAGGTGAGGTTGGCACCCAAATGGAAGGGAAATCATGAAGTTGGAAAGAGAATGACCGATGTTGGGGAAACAGCATTAATCCTTCCACCAAGCCCCACCGCACACACCCCTGGAATAGAGGAAACACGCAGAGCCAGATGGCTTCGGTTAGGGTCTCCCCTTGCCTAGGTTGGTTCAGTGTGAATGAACGCTATGCAATTCTGCTGAGGGCCTGCCCTGAGTCCCTTCCAGTGGGTCAGGAGAAGTAGAGGCTGCTTTGTCTTGTCAGGGCACCAATTTCACGCAGTTCTGTTTTGCCTATTTAAGAATTTGGTGGAGCTGGATATAGAGCTTTCCCTAAATAAGGGGGCTTTGTTTGCAGAAAATGTATAGACAGAGTTGACTCACAGGGTAGTGAAAATGAAACAGGTAAAGGGAAAATAAAATCATAAATTACTGTGCTTGTAAAAGAAGGGAGGGAGGGAGGAAGGGAGGGAGGAAGGGAGGGAGGAAGGGAGGGAGGGAGGATGGGAGGGAGGAAGGGAGGAAGGGAGGAAGGGAGGGAGGGAGGGAGGGAGGGAGGGAGGATGGGAGGGAGGAAGGAAGGGAGGGAAGAAAAATGAGGAGAGAAACACAGCATCTGCAAAAACGTGTTTGGCACTAGGAAAAGAAGCAAATCTATAAATGTAAATGATGTGTAAATAATTCTTATCATGAGAAAACACGCCTGGGAGGCTAGAAGATGATAGATAGGAATGTGTCTGGAAAAATATGAAGCACCCTCTAAACTTGAGGGAGAATTATTAAGCGCTAAATCGGCATCAGTGAGTGCCTCCGTGCAGACAGACGGGACCTGCACCCATCCATGGGTTCACACCTACACATGTGTGTTACGCATATATCCAAGGATTCACATACATCTTTTCCATGGATACTGATATTTATAATTTATGCTCTCTCCTTCATGATTTAAATATTTTAAATTTCACAATGGGGGTGGCTTAATAAGGGAAGCGTCCCATTGTACAGCAATAGTTGTAATTCTCAGATGCCAAAACCAAACCATATTTCCTTGTGGGCATATTATTGCCGTGAAACACAGCCACATCCTAAACTGTAAAACCTGAGTCTGTTGACTTCTCCGTATAGAGCTGTTTCCTAAATATACATTTTATTCCACCCAAACACAGCATGACAGGGCCATTTTAGCACTAAGAGAGTCATCAAACACTCATGTTATACTGTTTTAATTACAAGCTGCCCCCTTTTCGGGTTTATTTCAATAGATTATTGCCCTGCTGTGTAACAGTGTATAAAGAAACAGCAGTATCTCTTGCTGGTATATTGTGGAAATTAAAATTCTCAATACTACTTCAGTAATTAATTTCCAAAGAGAAACCAGTTTAGTTTAATAAAGAGATTAATGAAAATGTTCAGAAGATATATTTCTCAGGAGGTGTAGTACATTATTTTCTTGCATTCAAAATAATAGAACCAATTCAAAGGACTTAGTAAATCTAGCCTCAATCAATTCTGTTTAACTTAGCACAGAAATGCTTTTTGGGGGGTTTAAGGAAGTAGGACAGACAAATCAGATCAGGTCATCCCCAAAGTGAGAAGGGATTGTGTGGTTCCTCAGTGGTCAACTCTTCGGAATGGTGACCTGAGCATGTATCTAGGACTACATGGTGAGGAGCAAAGCTAGGCTAGGAAAAGGGAAGTTGGTCGGAGGTCAAATATGAGGTTATGGAACACTGCATTTGGGGTATCAGGTAGAGATGGGCAGTGTGTGAAGTTATATGACCTAACCCACAACTGCCACCTCCTCCCATTAAGGTTAACATATCCCTTATTCTTTTACAAACTGCTTTATACATATATTATTTTATTTACTCTTTATAATGCACCTAGAAGGGGTATATTATGATCACCAAATTCATTTTGTACATGAGAAAATTAATGTATAGAGAAATCAAGTGATTTTTCCAAGATCATAGCTAGTGAATTAAAGAGCTGGGACTCAAATTCAAAACTTATTCCAGATCCTATATTCTTAAAACATACCACATTTACTTTGTCAAGCACCCATTCAAGATTTTCTGGGGCAGACCCCAGACTCCTACTGTATAAACCATGAAACAGGACTCTGGGGTAAGGATTTACCACAACTGAGGTGGGCTTGGAGGACTTAAGCTAAGAAAGTAATTCTTTGGTACACGAATAAAAAAAGGAACAAAGAAAGACAGGGTTCCTCTCCCCTGAAATCATGGAAGATGTAAAGACACAGAGACATAGTGTGTTGCGAAGAAAAGCCAGTTACTCAAGCTACCCACATGGTGGTGGATTAACCGAAGGCAGAAACCTTGGCTGATAAGACCCCAAGAATCTTCCTGGTTCCAACAAAATTAGCCATTTTATAGTTAGGACTGGGGCGAGCACAATCAGTGGGCATGTGTGGACTAGGCAAGCACTATGACACCGGAATCACCAAGCGCTCACTTCCATATTTCCCCTGCAGGCTTTTTCAGCAGAGGTGACCCTGAAATTCTTACTGGGCCAGGGAAGTGTTCCCACAACACTCTGTACCCTACTATAACACTTCCCATACTATTCTAGTAATTACTTAGGAATTTTATTCTCCTTCCAGACTGTAGCTTCACATCTTCACATACCCAGGTCCAAACAGATGACTTGGCACTGTTTAGACAATCAATATTTGAGAAATGAAGGACAGTGTGTTATTTATTATGCACACAGTAGTAATATATTGGATAATAATTTCATGAAATTTCATGACACAAATCATGGTGATAGGGTCCATCCTGCACTTTAGACCTTCTCAGGGGTCCTGAGAAGGGGACTTGCAAGATGGGACATGTCATCTAGTGAATTCTCCGCAATGATGTAAACTATGTTAGGCTACGATACAACAGTTGAATTTCTAAGAAGCTTCAGGTTTTCAAAAATTGGGATAGAAAAGCAGATGCTAGAGAGTTCTGGACTCAGGAAGTCATTGTTTTTCTGTTTAAAACATCAACAATAAAGGCATCTTTGCAGATGTATTTAATCCTAAGCTAAAGCTGAGGAAGTTGGCTGGTCAAAATGGAATAAAAAAACCTCACGCTTCTTTGTTGACCTTCCCAGCTTTCTTCTCTGGCCCCTGCCCTTGAAGTTGGCTTGTGGCAGAATTTACCTCCAACAACGGAGAGCTGAACAACGCCAAGCAGAGCCTGAGAACTGGATGGGTGAACAAAGCAACTCTGGGGTCCTCTGTGGCGTTGTTCTCAGACACTAACTTCTTATGAACCCGTGTATGGTTATATCTAATAGCAGTTCATGGAATAAAAATCATTTCTTAGTCAATCACATCATTTTCAACTCAAATTTTGACAACTTTTTAGTGTAGGAGGAATGTCTACACTTGGGAAAGTTATTGAGACCAGGATGCCACACACATACTGAAATTTGTACTTCATTTGATGTCGTTAATGCTCTGCAAAAATGTATAAATGTATAGTTTATATATAACATATAATTAACACATAACTCATATATAATTAAATGTAATCTGGAATTTTTTTATAATTCATATCACATAAATGAATTCACAAATAAGAAAAAAATAACTATCAGATTGTGTATCCTGTTAGTTTGGAAGAACCGTGGTAACTGTAGTAACAGCTGCGGTGCCTGTCCTGGCATGCTTGTGCCAACTGGAAGCAGCATTTTTACAAAAATAACTAAGGATGTGCCAGACACATGAGGCTGCGCAAAGCCCGTGAGTAGTGTAACCATCCATTTGGTCTCTTGTTTACACTTCCATGGAACTTTCTAACTTTCTCTCCTATACATTATGAAGGTTATATATAACATGGATATGGATACATATATATACGTGCATGTATACACATATATATGTACATATGTACACACATATAAATGTGCATGTATATCACTGTACTGATGTCAAACTGCAGTGCAGTTATTTTTAATGTTTACAATTATAATTATGCCAATTACTATCATCAGGGGTTTACTCTGGTCCTATCACTGTGTTAATATCCATGTGTGGGTATGCATGTGTGCACATGTATGTATATATGTGAGTGTCCACCATTTCTCATGCAGTCATGTGGCCAGAGAAGGTATCCCCATCCAAACTTGTATAAATCTTGATTAACGTTCCACTCATGGTCATTTCATTTCCCCTGCCAATGATTGGTATACACTTTACCAATCATTGGCACAAGGGCACATCTGCTGGGCATGGAAACTCTTGGGAAAGCAGTGATAAAAGAGATTGTTTTAGTCCATTTCATGCTGTTACAACAGAGTATCACAGACTTGGTAATTTACAGAGAAAAAAATTATTTTGCTTATAGTTCTGGAGGTTGGGAAGTCCAAAATCAAGGGGCTTATCTGGTGAGGCCTTCTTGCTACTGAATAACATGGTGAATAACATGACAAATGAGTGCACAAGAGGGAAGGGGCCAACCTCATCTTTTTGTCAGGAATGCACTCCCACTGTAACTAACCCACTCCCACAATAACCACATTAATCCATTCATGAGGGCAGAGCCCTCATGACCTAATCACATTTAAAAAGTCTCACCTCTTAATACCATCACTATGACAATTAAAATTCAACATGAGTCTCGGAGGGGACATTCAAACCATAGCAGAGATACAAAGGGAAAAATCTTCTTATATTGTAAACTGATGTGCTTGCCCGTGACATTCGTAGCTATGCAGCTATTCTGCACACATAGAGAGAGTTAGCCTGAGGATAATCCACAGGCTCTGAATGACAAAGCAGAAATATGGGAAGAACTCAATCCTTGATGCTGGGGAGATGTTGAATTAGCCATCCCTGGAGCTTCCTTACACCTTCAGGCTTTGTGTTTTATGAGATGATAAATTTTCCTCATTGTTTACAAGAGTTGGGTTGGGGTTTTCTGTTACTTGCTTCTGAAGGCATTCTAACTGTTTCAGCAAAGAATGAAGCATACAGGTCTCTGTTCTGGGTTTCACCAGTTCCTCTCCAACAAATCTCTATTGCCGAGAAGAAAAGCAAGGCTGGAATACAGGCAGATGAAGGTGTTCAAGTAGACAATGATATCCAGGGCAACAATGATCACAATGGCTGTCAGTTGCAATCAGAGCATGAATAGTAAAAAGAAAATTGGCTGAGGGCTCAGCTGAGAGGTAGAACTGCCCCTGGGACACAGAGGGTTAGGAGAAGACACTCCCACCTGAGACCAGGAATGGTGAGTGACGCGTGGGCTTCACCAAGAAGCACCTAGCGGTAGGTGCAAGAGAGGACTCCCGAAGAAAGTGCACTTCGTCAGCCTTCATGAGTGAGGTAAGAGATAGCCACCGTTTGTGATGTTTGCGGTGCTGGGAACTTTAATATTGGGAGCTACCAGTTTAATGCTTGCCATGTACTTTTTCCTTAGTTAGACTCTTCGCTTTGAATTACGAGGCTTGATAAAGGGCAAAGTCTACCTGTTCCATTTTTTTTAGTTATTCCCAGGAGAATTGAGAGGGGTACCATGCTCGCAGAAGACTCTCCCTAGAAAGGGACTTTCTGGGGAACATGTGAATGAACACACTGACGTGGACATGTGATGTTATAATTAGAATATGTAACTGCCATTAAACGATGAATTCAATTTTAATAATGACCACAATTTCAATTAACTTTTCCATCTCATTGGGGGCAGATTTTACATAAATTGAAATGGACATTAAAGGACATATATCCGTGGAAGGAGCTATGGCTATAAAAGTATTTGTGGAATAGCATCACTGAATAGAAAGTAATCAAAATATACAAAGCAACTTACAAAACATTTTTTAAATCTCCGTATGTGACCAAGTTAAGCATGGCCAATTGATTCACATTTATCTCTGCTCTCCTGAAATTCCACCAAAATAATATTTGAGGGATAAAAAGATATAAATCCATAACAATAAAAATAATGGGAAATGGGTCAGCAGAAGAGAGATGTCCACACAATTTTGGAATATAGAGAATAACAGAACAAGGGATAATTGACTTAACAGAACATCATAAACTTCAAGCTAAGATCCAATAAGAGAGAGAAAGGAGAGAAAAGAATATTAAATCAGTGGATTTACCCTGCAGAACCCTGGAAAAGCGAAGAGATTAAAAACACCAGGTAACTCTGAAGACGGAAGGGTGAGGTGGGGCTGAAGCTGAAGGGCTGTTTAAAGTTGGTATTTGTGGCTGTTAGACCGTCATATGCCTCCCCCCAACCTGCGGATCCACACACCTGCCCACAGCTGCCTCTCCCCCCACCACACCAGAGACAGGAGATTCATCCTCTGGAAGGGGTGGACCAAAGAGGCTCTGAACTCGAGTACACCGGGATAGAAGGGCTGCACAGAAAGGGATTAGGGGAAGTCTACACACTGAGTGGTGAGACACAAGCCCCCGTCCACTTTCCGAATGCTGGGAGACAGACTTGATCTCCCGAGGTAGGAGACTAGAGATTTCTTCTCCAGAGAAACTGACTGTCCCAAAGAGAAAATAATTGCAGATGATGGCACTGGAGTTCAGGCCCCATCATCCATTTTGAGGCTCACCGGTTGACATGCAGAACTTCTGAAGAGCCTTTTAGTGCTTTACTCAAAGCATAATGGACAGCAAAGGATAACCAAGCATCACAAAGCTTCAAACGTGACAGAGACAAAAACAAACAGAAAAGAGAATTTAGAAGCAACAGAGAATAGAAGAATCTTTAAAACCAAAAACTCTGGTTCCCTTGAAAAAATGAGAGGGGCTATTGTACTCACAAAACGAGAAAGATTACTACAAAAATGTACATTGGGAGAACAAGAAGGAGCTATTAGACTCTAGAATTATGATGGCAAAGATTAAAACAATAGTGCAGCAACAGAGTGGTCATAAGATGAAGTTGAAGAAATTTATAAAGCATTTTTTAAAAAATATGTAAAAAAGAGATAAAAGAGATGAAAGATAATTAGAAAAATAAATCCAGCAAGTCCAATATCTACTGAAACGTGTTCGACTTAGAGTTCCACAGCTAGCCAAACGTGCAAGTCCGAAGGCCAAAAAGGGATTTTTCAGGCATGCAAAATATATACATAATTTAGAAGTCAACTAGGAAGAAAAAGGATAAGAGATCTAGGGAAGCGGAGATTCAACACAAGAGAGAGGCGAAGAAAACTCCCAGTTTGCTGGCCAGTTGGGGCAACGACTGAGAAGCAGGCTCAGAAGAGGAGGCTGGAAAATGGGAATACAGAGAATTCCAAGAAAAACAAAAAGCAAACCAGAAATAAACAGATTGCTTGATAGATTTAAAGACATTGGGAGGAGTTTTCTAGTTCTGTTGGAATGTTTGGCATGGAGTTTAATAACAAATATATAGAAAACTAAACAAAACAAAAAGACAGTTATAACACCAGGAAAACCAAAAATATATACAATAAAGAAAATACTATCATAGCTGTATTCTATATAAATACCGTTTACAGCAGATTGTCATAGCCACAGTAACATCAGCTCAGAACATTGGTGGAAGGGGCAATGAATCATGTGCATAGTTTGAGAGCTAAAGCTTCACTTTCAATAAGAAAAAGTAAATGTTTATAATTGAAAGTTATAATACAATAGTATAATGATACTATTTGGCTCCTTTTTTTGGTAACAGAAAAAAGAAGACTTGCCTTTAGGAAAGAGAAATTAGGAGTAGGCACAGGTGGGCTTTAAGCCATGAATATGATTTGACATTAATTACATAAATATATTTCTTTGATCAAAAATAACTTTAATAGTAATTTTATTAGTCTGAAATAAAAGGCATATATAATGTATATATGTTATATGTGCATACTATATGTATACATATATGTTGTATACTTACATACATATGTATATATACATATATATTATTTACAGACTTAAATATAAAGTTATATTTCCAAAAAGCAATTGCCCAAGCAAAGATGGGAGAGTCATAGACTGCTAAGAATTCATATAGAAAAGATCGGAGAGTTCAAGTTGACCATACACTCAATGTGATCCAACAGAAAGTTTGGCTGCTAAAATGACAACTTGTCTTAAGTTCCCATTGAACAGCTAATATTTATCAGGGGGTTCATACTGGATGGAGAAGATGTACCAAGGTTAGTCGGCAGCAGTCGATACTCTATGTCCGCTATTCCAGCTGCCCTGAAAATGGGGTCTCCAACTTATGATAATGGCTGTATGTTGAGAAAATACCATGCTAGTGAAAAACAGAAATTGGGGGTATAGCCACAATAGGTTGGATAGTTCTATCTTGGAACCTTGAAAAAGCTCTAGGGAGCTTGGGATCTTGACGTTAGAAAAAAATTATTAAAGAGTTAAATTGAGCCTCTGTGTGAGGTATTTCTGGGGTATTCTCAATAACATTTTTTTAAAAAAATCCTGCTGCAATAGCCAGTGTCGGGCCTTTCACTACATCTGCTTGCTCTGGCCATCAGCCTGCAGTAGACTTAGGCAGAAAAACGGTAGCACTGCCTGATGTGGCACATGGCTTGTGACTGAGGCCACAGAAGCAGCCTGCTGTCTCCACCACCCTCCCCGCCAGCACAGTTTGCCAGGGGTTGAGAACACCAGAAGGCAGAACAAGGGGAGCCAGTCAAAAGCCTCATTAGCAGGAATGGCAGAGGTGAAGGTCCCACGGATTCCCTGTGTTGGATAAACAGCATCCTGAAGATTATATTTTAAGAAGCTATTTCTTCACAGCAAACCATCCAGCGGAGGGTGACTAGGAAGGAGTCAAAACCATTTGTATGAAGAACAGCCAAGAAATCTGTCCTCAATTATCTGAGCTCCGTCATGTGGAATGGCTGGTATCTCTGCACGTGTCAAGAGGAAGAAACAGGAGGAAATGGATATTTTCTAAAGGCAGATTTTAGTTCAATACAATACTACCAGCCTGAATTTCTGAAAATGACAGGTTACTGTTATATATATTCACCAATCCCAGAAATGTTCTGAATGTTTGAAGAGAAACTGAAGAACCAACTCAAGCAAAAGGATGTTCTGTGCAAAAAGTTGGAATAGTTGCTTTCTGTCATTATTTCCCACCAGAGAGCTGATGTAAACACCTGTATCACTGAATTCATAGAAACGACTGCTAGGTCTTGTTAAGAGCTCTGACTCCACTCCTGTTTTTCTGGCATAATCACACTCAGCCCACCCATCTTTTCCCTCCTTAGTTATTTATATCCATAGCTTAAATTGTATTCATTTATTTAACAAAATGTTATTGAATACCAGACAGTGCCAAGCTCTAAGATATCAAGTTTAAAAGAATATACTCCTATTTGCTATCAGTCATGTAGTCATTCTTAGAACAAACACCATCATATCAATTTAGCTGGTTAGTTTGAAATATAATTATGCTAAAGCCTAATGAATTTAGACTAATTAGCAAAAATCTTACTCAATTGGTGGTACAAATAGACAACATAAAAACGATGGGAGAGAGCTTTTAAAACCATTGAAACCACCCCAAATATTTGAGACACATCTGCAAAAGAAAAATTGTTGATATTTTTGTTACAATTTATTCCAGTGTGTTTATTATAGCCCATCTCATGAATTTTTTTAGGAAACCCTTTTACTTGAATGTTATGAAATTTTTTTCATATTTCTTTATACTTTTTTCCTGCTTCAGATTTCTTTTTTAATTCAAATAGTTCTTCCCAAGGTAAAGGAGGGGGACTCCAGTGAGAACATTCCCCAGGGTCTCCAACAAAATCCAGGGTCTTTTAATGTGCAAAACATGTTTATACTTCCCAGTGGCTGACAGCGTAATTAGAAAAACCCCAGGCTCTTCACCTGGACCATACACTATTTGAAAGAAAGTGAAATTTCCTCTTTTCAAATAAAATGCCTCCCCCAAGTCTGCTTTTATTGACAAGCATCTCAGGTAAGACAGCACGGAAAAGAAGTTCCTCCAGCACTCAAGAGTCTCCCTGCACATCTGATTTTAGCACAGCCATGCAGACTTAATGTCCTCTTCCCCATGGGTAAATCAGAGACATGGAGGCCCATTACCCACCATGTGGTCTGGTGAAATTACACTTAGAGGGGGTCATGTGAAGCTAAACCTCATGCCCAGGTCTCCAGGGGTGCCTGCTGTTACCCTGTTATATTCAACTTATATGACTGAATATTAAAGGGGAATAAGCCGTTTGTGTGTCTTCCACCTGGATGTTTTGGGAAACTCCACGGATATTAATCATTTGGTAACTTTTCACTGTGCCAGTGTGAAGACAGCTGTAACAGGTAACCTCAGACACGAAGCCTTCCCACATGTTACTGTTAAATTAAAACCTGGTAGATTGGAGTGACTCTGGAATGGAATAGAACAAATCTGATTAGCAATGGGGAAATTCACACATTTGTTATGAGGCTTATAAGATTCCTGTTTGAGTGCCTCCCTCAAACCCTCCTTTCCTTGGCAGGCACATGCGAGAGGCTAGTTTTCAGAGGGACGGCAAGGAGGCAGGGCGTCCCAGAACCACACAGATCTAGACCCACGTTCTGGCTCTGCTACTTGTTAGCTTTCCGACCTTATAACTATTACCTAGCTTTCTGTCATCCATAAAATGAGGAAAATAGAGAAAACCATCACCATCTTGCAGGTTTATTGCAGGATTTCTTAACTTCGGCACTAGTGACATTTTGGGGTGGATAATTTCTTTTGCCATGGGGGCTGTCCTGTGCATTGTGTGATATCCAGCATCTTTGGCCTCTACCCACTAGATGCCAATAGCACCCCCAACCCAGTTGTGACAACCAAAAATGTGTCCAGACATTGCCAACTGTCCCCCGGAGGGCAAAATCATTCGCGGTTGAGAACAACTGGCTTACTGGAGGATTGAGTTAGCACATCTATCATGTGCTTGTCACAGAGCTGGCGCTCAGCAAAAGCACTTCTCTCCCTCTCAAAGCCATTTAGATTTTCAACAACTCAGTGTGCTGTTGCCGAGTCTGCCCACCCAGCACACACGCCCCTTTGGATCGTAAGGGAATCGTGACCACACTATCATAACAAAGTCTCAGTGTGTCTGTTCAGTCCTCCCTGGCATCAAAGGAGGACCTCTGACCTCTGACCCAAGTAGCCATTTGGACTCTGTCCCTGGAATCTGGGTGTCTACTGCAAGGACCTAAGGACCCATGGTGCTGGTTCAGTCCAATGGCCTCACTCACTTCCTGCTACCAAAGCCCAGAGCTTGTCCCCTTCATGGCCTTTCTAAGGCCTGGCTTATCAGTTTCACTGTCAGTTCTAGGAGGTGCTCTTACCTTTCAAACACATTCTTTGTTGATTCTTAACTACATCCAAGTGGTTTTTAAACATTTTCATCAAAGGCATATTAAATGACATAATCAGTCTCTACAAGTGAGCGATGAGACAAGATGACCTTGGAGGAGAAAAGGGGTTGTGGGTGGCTGCTTGGAAATCCAAGGATTCATTCTTGTGTGTTCTTTCCTCACCATTCAGAGTGGGGTCCAGCACACCTGGGGCACCAGCAGCACTGGCATCACCTGGGAGCCGGTCAGAAATGCAGAAACTCAGCCCCGCCCAGACCCGCTAGGATCCCAGGTGATTCAAATGCACAAAGGTGTTGAAGCACTAACAGAGACTGAGCTTAAAAGCGACCGAGTGGCCTGTTCCCACAGGCTCCCCTTGGTGGGATGCTGGGCCGTGCAGAACCAACTGTGCTGGGGAGGAGACAGAGAAATATGAGAAATAGATACTAATAAAAAATTTAATTCTTTCCAGAACACCAGACACCTTGCCCCACTCATGCCTGTCCCTCCACTTAAGTACTTTTGTAGAAATATGTTCTTACCTAACATCTTGGATCAGCGTTTTTAAACCAGGTGTCACAATTCATTTTTAGATCATGAAATCAATTTATAGGTCATGACTAGCATTTTAAATAATGAGAAACAGTAGAATAGAAACTAAAAAGTGCCACATATAGTAAGTATTATTTATAAAACTTTGTTTTGTGTGTGTGTTGGGGGTACAGGGTTTAATTTAAAACCTATTTTTCATTGTAAGACCCTCTCAAAAAAGTTTGAAAGTCATCTTTGACTTTCACCAAAAGTTGTCCCAAGAAAGAGCCATATAAGAATTGTTTTTTCTCCTCTTTTAATGTTAAAATTACTCAAGAATTATGTTTATTAGGTTCTATGATGACCAATCCCAAATTCACCTGAGATTTTAGGCCCCAAAAGAAGTTTGTCCCTTTCATTTGAAGAGGTGCTATGGATCATAGTTCTGGAAACACAAGAACTAAATAAGCTGCTGTGTAGATCTCTTTGCCCCAGCACTTAAGAATTAAGTTTTACACCAAACCGAGTTTCCTCAGTCAGGATGCAAGACTGAAAACTTTTCTATTGATTCTGCCTTAAGTGAATGATTTTCAAGTGCTTCTCTGCCTGTGTTCTGTATGTAGTTGTGCATTGCACATTCCCTTTTTGGAGGCATTTGTAGCATAAATTAATCAACCAAGTGAACATATAAAAATGAATGTCCAGACCTCCGTTGGCCACCCAAACAAAGGTGCTGAGAAAGGGAGGTGGCTGTAAAGCCATGCCCGGGGTTTGTTCCCCACGCCCAAAAGACAGACTCTCCAGTCAGCATCAGGCAACCTTTATCAAAGACTCACCACGTGCGCAAGGCTGTGTCAGGTGCATTAGAGATTTCCCCCGTTTCCTCCAGAGAAGCATCCGATGATGTGGATACCAGGTACTCGCTAGCTCAGAGAAACGATGCAGTTTTCCTGTCCATAAGATTTGTACCAACTGACTTAAACCTCATCCTCTTAGCCACTGGGCCCTCCTATCCTCCTCCCCCACCACCCATCGTACCAAACCGCCACGTGCAGCAGCAGGTGTACCCCTCTCCCGGTCCCACCACAGCTGCGACTAGGAGCACGCATTGTCCCTCTTCCCAGCAAGACACTTAGGTGCAAGCCTGGCAATGATGGGTGATATTTATGACACAGCACACAGCCTCCTTTTATTTTTTCCAGTTCCTTTTGTTCATATACCAAATGGAACAGCACTCACCCTCTTCAAAGGGAGAAGGAGAGGCAGTGATGTGGAACGAATCTTTCAGAGGTGGGACTTGATGGTGAGTGAAAGGTTTATTCAAATGAGCGAGTATGAGGACTGGTCACGTGTCTGTCGTTTATAGCATCGTGATGTGCTCTATGCCATGAACTTTTAATTAACTCAATTAGAGCAGAATGTCTGACACCACAATGAGCACATATAAACACCCCTGTTGGTGTCATGTTAAATTAATATCTCTGAATGGCAGATTCTCTTCCTGCATTAATGGGTTTGCCACTGTGGCCCCATTAATTGTCCATGGCACCTATGTGTTGGTCACATCTGGGATGAGCTGATGGTCCCTGGTGCACATGCAATGCCAGAAAGCCACATATCAGACGGAACACTGTATGCCAGACCCTTTGCAGACTGCCTTTCTCTCTGCTGCTTGGTCAGCAGCAACAACACTATTTTCAGTGCTAAGGTTTTACTGGCATTTACTTTTTTTCTACTCCAGTCACTGAAATTGGCTAAACATCACTAGGTATCTTTGAGTCTAATTTTATTAGGTACATTAAAAAGGTTCATCTTAATAATCAGGAACTGGGACTGTTAAAGCAGGAGGTTTTCAATAGGGTGTTGCAATTTCTGATAAGATGTACCTTTTTTTGGCTCATTCGGCTGAAAATATTTGTGGTAAAAATGTTTTTTTAATAGTCAGATTTGGCTATGCCTCTGTAGAGCTATGCTTTCCAGCTAAATCAATGTCATCACTTGTCTTAATGAACACTATTACTATAAGTCATTGTCTAAATCAAAAATAGCCCCCGAATAACCACCAATTTGTGACTGGTTATACAAGACCCAGTTTAATTTATCACCTTATACATTTAACCAAGAGTATGCAGGAATAAATCTTTGAAATGATCAGTGTTGCTGGTGTGTGGCCTCACTGGGGCTCGTCTTCATATCAGATTCATGGAGGTACCTTTCCAGAAACATTTTTTTTGGTAAATTTCTTACATCACAGACCCACCACTGGGAAACTGGGATGGATGGAGACAAAGCATCACACACACCTAAAAGCTGAAGGGGACAAGGAAGAGGAAAACAACATCTGTGAACCTGGGCCTTTGGGGTCTGCTTCAATACTCCTTATATAAATTCCTTATCCCATTATTTTACTTTTTAGTAAAAAGAAAAAAAATAGAAAAAAGAAAGAAAAGAAAAATGATTCCACTTAGGTGGCAGCTTACCGAGTTTCTTTGAATTTGTCAAGCTCACCGTTGTGTCCCCCCTTAGCCTTTGCATATCCTGTTCATTTGTCCGTGAAGCCCCACTTTCTTTTCTCCTGCTCACCCTCGAGTTAGAAGGATCAAATGCTACTTTTTCAGAGAAGTCTTCCTCCACCCTCAGACTCAGTTAGGACATCCCATTCTGTATTCCTATGGTGCCCTGTACCTTTCCTTCAAAATGACCCATCATTTACTATGTGTTCAGCGTTTGCTTCTTTACCAGACAGTAAGTCCCACCTTTATCCTCCCCCACAGCGCACAGGCCCTGAGATATAACAGGTGAACAATAAATGTTGGTAGGAAAGAGGGAAAATGAGGGTGCATGGACTATACCAGGGGCCACCACAACTTCCCAAGGGCACAGCCAAGCTGCAGATCTCTGACGGGCACAGGAGGAACCAGGAACAACTTAAGGGAAGGGACCATGTCCACGTCATTGGAGGTGCCTAGAAATTTTTTTCCCTTAATAATGTGAAAGACTGTCCCTAATGCCCTCATGACCTACAAGAGCTCTAAGTTGACAATACTTAAAATGAAAGCAAGGTTGGGTCCTGATGATCTCAGAGAATCAATTTCTCATAAATACGTACTTAATTTTTAAAAAATCACTTATGTTGAGCTAATTTATAGATACCTATTTAATCCTCAACAACCCTACGAGGTTGGGTCTATATCAAATCCTCTTACATTAGACCATAATCAGGCTGCCAACTCCCTCTTTCTGTACCTACTATGTGTCAAGCACAGTGCTAGGTATTTTACCGACATTGTCTCATACAATCTTCAGTACAACCTATCTATGAAATAAGAGCCACATCCTCATGTTACAGATAAGAAGACAGAAAAGCCATATAGCTTACTCAATCAGGAAGAGGCAGAGTTGGGACTTGAACCCAGTCCTGTCCATACCATAGTGCCACTTTATTAGGAATACTGAAGATGCCATAACAAAAGTCATCCTGGATTTCTATATTCATCCTACTATTGAACCAGGAAAAAATGTACTAGATGCCAAGAGGGTGATTTTCGAGGGTTAAATGAGGCACTAAGCTTTGGGCCAGCACAGCCTTTGCAGCAGGAGCCAAGCTAGAGCAGGGAGGTGATCTAGTCTGCAGGACATGTAATCCATTCTTTGCTGGGCATCATGGCAGGGACTTTCTCATGTGGAGTAAGTGCCAAATCACTGAAAATGCTCAAGAAGACATTTTCTAGCATTTAAGAGGCTTAATTGTCTTTTATCTGTGGGAAAGCCATTTTCTGCATGTGTTCCTAATTTTCAAATGCAAACGCAAACGCACACCTTGCAACCAGCCCTAGTTCAAAGCTGGGGAGGGGACAGGAGGCCTGGTGGCTTGGGGCACCTCTACACTTCTCTTTTTAATTGTAAAGCCACCATCATGGCCACATAGCCCATGCTGAGAAAGTCATAATGTGCCCAGACTCTACGCGATTAGTTCCAAGGACTGAATCCTCAATCTTTTCAATAGTTGATTTCTTCTATTGTCAGTATTTTTTATTAAAAATAATAGCAGAGGTTTTGTGCATTCTTGCGGGTTCATGAGCCATCTGTCACAGACCCCTTGAGGAAAGAAGCTACAAAAGCATGAGGAACACTTTTATCAGCTGTTAAAAAAACAAAAACCCAAGAAAGAGCTGGCCTCTTGTTTTTGGACAGATGAGTTTTAGCATCTCATCCAGCATTTCCCCTACTTGGGACATTTTTATAAGGAATTTAATTGATCCTATTAGACTTCTTATAGGAATCAGTTATCTTTATAGTTACAGTCAGCCAATAGGAGAGGCTGGGGTGTCTCAAACTGGAAGAAGTACAATAAAGCTAAGCAAAATCCTGGAGAATTATTGAACAGATTCAATGTGTGAGTTTTTTTAAAAATTTATTTATACTCTACATCAATCCATACCAGATTCCGAGGTGGCTTGCACAACTAAAGCAAGACAACGTGGAATTACAAGTAGCTGTCAAGAAGGATCAGAGAAAAAGAGAAAAGCAGGAGATGGAGACGGTGTGCCAGCCACAGGGGATCCCCCCAGAGAGTAATCACAGTTGAACCACAAATTTAACCCTGTGTGTCTTGTCAGCCAAAGTAAAAAGGGGAAACGTGGTCAATAAACAATTCAAATTGCTCATGGTGATGGCAGCGAAGGAGAAGACACAGCACTTTCTCAAAGGAATTTCTGATTCTTAGGTCTGAAAACATTCTGTGCATGAGTCTTCTAGAAGGCTCTTGGCACTAGGAACCCTAAATTCCATTTCAAGTAATGACCGGCTACCAGATGGTAGGCAGTGAGGTGCACGCACTTTCTTGTGCATCATATGGCAGCCTAGTGACACAGCTGTGGTTCCCATTCCCCAGGTAGGAAGGCTAAGATTCAGAAAAGCATAGTATTAATCACTTGCACAGGGTCCTATGATTAATAACCAGCTGATCTGGATTTAAGCCCCCAACTCCAAAGGCGACTGGCTCGCCCCATATTCCAGAGTTTTCTCTCTCTCTTACTTCCATCTTTGAGTGAAGGGAATGTTGGGGTGTCCCCTCCTTCTCCAAGAAATGCTGACCAGATCCACAGGCCACTCATTCTCTCGGTCTCAGGGTGTTGGCTCTCATCCAAGATTGATTCTGGGAAGACTGTTACTACTACAAAGGTTTGGGAGAGTCAATTTCCACTCTATCTGTGTGTACTATGTATGTTCATGTATTGTAAAGTGCAGAATGCCCCCTAGTTTCTTAATTATACTAATGTATTACAAGATGTACCCGAACATATCCATAGGCAGTTGTGTATACATAATGGCAAGTCTATGTGAAAATAGCAATAACAGCAGCTAAGAGAACATGTACTGTGTGCCAGGCTCTGTTCTAAGCATGTCCTGTGTATTGACTCACGTGATCTTAAGGGTATTTGGAGGAGGGCAGTAGCCTGCTCTGTCAACCCAAGACAAGATGACATGGGAGGCAACATGGCTTATAAAGCCCAGTGAAGGGCTGAGCAGCCCCTGACGTTGACAACTCACTGACGTCCCCAGTTCAGGTGGCCTTCACATTCTCAGACCTGCTTCACAGGGGAAGGCAGACATCCTACAGCTAACATGCTCGGTTTTCTCAACACAAACACACAAACCTTGCCTTGGACACAGACTGCTTCTCACTCTGACAATGATGACTGACTAGTAAGAAACCCAGGTGGCTGAGGCAGCTTCCTAGGGTCACACTTATACAACACTCTAAGCTTCAATGTACTTAGTCCATCACAGACATAACTACTGTCAGGCACCCCACTCTGGCAGCAGCAGAGGGCAAGCCCCCTACCCCCAACAACCCACACCTCTCAAAGGAAGCCATTTACAGAATCATGAAAGAAAAAAAAATCCAGCTTGAAGGATTTTGATAGCAAAAATGCAACTTCTTTAAATTAAGCTTGATTTTAAGGTTTTCCCTAGTTATTTTACTTTGAGGAGGACAACAATCACCATCTTCATAAGAGTTACAATTTCCACTTTTTATTGAGTGCTTACTCTGTGCCAGGTGTGGTGCTAAGGATTTGGCATGCATTACCTCAATTACCTTAATACTGTCTGAGCTAGGTATAATTATCAGATCCACTTTAGAAATGAGGACACAGATGTTCAGAGAGTTAAGGTCAACCATTCAAGGACAGAGGCAGGATCTGAAAACAAGTTGCTCTGCCTCCCAATCCCACTATCTTAACTGTGCATTTCTTACCCTTGACACTGTTGACATTTGGGGCTAGGTAATTCTTTATTGGGGGAGGGGACTGTCCTGTGCATTGTAGGATGCTGAGCAGTAGTCCTATACATTAAGTATCAGTAGCACCCCTCCCTAGTCATGCCAATCAGAAGTGTCTCCAGATATGACCAAATGTCCCCCAAGGGGGTAATCACCTCCACCCCAGGTTGGGCCTTTAACCAATATACTGACCTTCCCACTGGGGCTGAGACAATGTTCATCGCTGAGCTATATCATACAACTACTTGTAACATCTGACTTGGCTCAACCTCAGTCTCCAGGCATTCTTAGCACAGGAAAAGATAATAGGATTCACTTTAAAAACAGTGTCAGATGTGGTTAGGGCGAGTTGTCCTGGTTCTTTGGCTCCTTGCTGGGAAGAATCTCAAGCAGGGCTGGTGCAACAGAGTGATGACAGACACGGAGCACTTCCACACAAGCGGCTTTTATTGCAAAGCACAAGTTCCAGAGAGAGGAACAGGCCTGTCCCTGTGAGTGGAAAACAAACAGGTGTACTCCTAAAATGTTTTCCATAAGCACAAGGATATAATGGTTTTAAGATGATCATCCTTGGTTAATAAAATCTTATTTTCCCCATTTACATTCATTAAGAAGTTATGGCCATGATTATATTAACTATAATATCCTAATAAATTCTTGCCTAAAGATGTAGCAAACACATCAAGAGAAATTAGACTTTCTCTTCAAAATGCCACTGAGAGCCTAAAATAAAAATGTATTTGAGGTGGGGGCACTCCTAGGAGTGCTTAGCACAGCAACTTAAAGATGTCAAAGGGAAAGACTTAAAAGCTGGGATATTGTCAGAGCTTAAAAATCCAATGCTTCCCAGGGGTCAGTTGACACAGGACATTCCTGGCCTGTAAGGATCTTTGAAGGCATTAGAAAGAGGCACCCCCTTGGGGGCTACAAATTAAATTTTTAGAAAGCTCCACTTGGGGAGGGGAAGGTGCCTTTGTGTGAAGAAGAATGTCCTCTGCTTCCAGGTGGACCCAGTCCTTCTGCCTCCGCCAGTGACTTTGTGGGTACCCTGATTCTACCAGAATGTTGCAAAGCCCCTACCTACCATCAGAATGTGGTCCCTAGAGTGGAAAAACAAGATCTTCCTTCCCCAGTCCAGCCGTCTAGACCTCAGAGGCCTGGCCTCTCAACTAGGCCTGAGCCAATCACCACTGACTGTTTCCCCAGCAGAGACAGGTGACTTGTCTCCTAATGATTTGGCCCCACAACCTGCTTTCTCTTGATGCTCAGGATTCAGACACCTCCTGGTTGGACCAACCAAAGTGAGAACAGAAGAGACAGGAGTCCCATGGGGGTGTGGTTGGGAACCTCAGCTTTGGAGATAGACCATCCAGAACCAACTCTGACCTCACCACTTACCAGCTGGGTGACTGGGCAAATCCCTTAACCTCTAAGAGCCTCAGTTTCCTCCTCTGTAAAATGGGGCAATATTAGAATTCACCCTACATGTTTCTTGCAAGGATTAAATGAAATAATTTATGTGAAATATTCAACAAGATGCCCAGTACCTGGTAAAATACTCAAATGAATAGAGCCATTATTTTTTTCGTTAAACTTTCTATTTTGAGATAATTGTAGATTCACATGTAGTTGTAAGAAATAATACAGAGAGGTTCCATGAACCTTTTACCTTTTACCTAGTTTCCCCCAATGGCAACATCCAGAAAAACTATAACATAAATCCCAACTAGGATACAATTAAGATGCAGAACAGTCCCATCACCACCAGGAAGATCCTGTACTATTATTTTTATTATCCTCCAAAGTCAGCAGTGGCTGAATATACTGGGGATGGTTAGCCTAGCAGGTGAGGGGCAGGAAAAGAACGTTTACCACATCACAGAGATGAGCAATCATATTTTAAAAGTCTCTTCCCCCAGTTTTTAAAAAGATAATACTTCCATATAATTCAATACACCTGTTTCAAGACTCAGCGAAATCCACATAACCACATGTTTGCATAATAACAATGTTACTGATTTTGCAACAAAGAACTGAAGTCAGTTCCATATCACTTGAAGACAGAAAGAGTACAGCTTAGACTATCATTCTATAAATAGACTTCTAAGCACAGATAGAAGTCAGCGAAGTCTCTATGGCGCTTGGAATCCTCCAGTGGCCCCTGCACACACTTATAATAAATCCCAAATCATAACCTTTGAGACCCTAAATCATCTGGGCCCTACTTGGATTCATTCGGGAACCAATATCATCTCCCTTGCTACACTTCTACCACCATGGCCACCTCTCCAATTCTTGACTACTCCAATGTTGTTGGGGTCTCCAACCTGTTTCCTTGATCAGGCATGTCTCCCTGTTCACCTCCATGTGGCTTGCTCCTTATAAACATTTGGTTCTCCTCTCAAACACCTTTCTCGTCAGCCCAGTTTAAGCAGAGCCCCTGACTGCCCGCTTCCTATATCACTCCCTGAAATTCTGGTTGTATTTGGCTCCTTGTTCATCCCACGTCTTTGCTAACTAGAATGCAAACCATAAAAGCTGAGATCTTGCCTATGTCCTTCACCCCTTTATTCTCAACGCTTGGAAGAGTGGCTGGCACAAATTAGAAATTCTTTGAATATTTGTTAAATTAATGAATGAAAAAGTAACAAGGAGAGAAAATGACTTTTCAAATGCTCATTGGATCAATGAGAATTTTTTTTGTGTGTGTGATAGTGGCAATTTTAATATTTCTTCAGGTTTATAGAAAATCTAACCTATACCAAAATAATTTAATCTTAAACATAGTGATAATTCACAATTACTATCACTCTAACACCCCAACAGTATGGTCATTTGTCTAACGGTCTTGCTACAAAAGGTCTTGGATAACTCAAGTTAATCTGGGATCTGTCTCTTATTATGCTCCTATTGCAAAGAAACAACGTGCAACACTGTTGGTTGGTTACCAACAGTGCTATTTTGGGGAGATTGTTACTGAAACATTTGTAGAAAGAAGTTCAAATATTATTCAATTAACATGTGGATCTTGTACTGAGTTGTTGTCATCCAAACAGAAAACTGGACCTGTCTCATGAACAATTTTTGTGGATGATCTCTAACACCAATTCCAAATACTGTTTGTTCCAAGAATGAAAAATATGTAAAGTCTGATCCATCACAATTTCTAATACCATTGTCTTGGAATGGACATTATTTAGAGGCAGAGATATCCCTGTTTGGATAAAATACCCCCAAATCCAGGTTTCTACTACAAATCTACTGAAATGGCATGGACCTTTTCTCAGATACATGTTGTTGAGTCTTTGCTTTGCTTTGGGTTTATCTGATTTACCTCCTTGAGCATCCATTTGATTAACCTGTAAATCAGAGAGAATGATGGCACCTCTCTCATAAGGTTGTTAGGGATTAAATGAGATAAATCAGTGAAGCTCTAACAGGATGCCTCAAGCAGACTAAGTTAATGCCATTATTAACTGTAGAGAACATTACATTTGGTGGGGACAGTGGTCTGCTGTTAAGCGCTTCACCATCAGCTCTCTGAAAAAGTAAAAAAAGCCTTGGTTTATAGGGTTTGCACATTCCCATGGTATAAACAATCCTGCCATGGCTGATATCAAGCTACAGTGAACACAGAGTTGAGAAGAGATGCTGACAACCATCTCATGAGAACTGATATGAGCTGGCTCCAGCACAACCACCACTGTGTTAGAGGGCATGATATTCCCCTCTTAGGCTGGTCGATAAATATCAAAAACAGGTTCTGTATGACACATAACTTGCAAAAGAGAATCAAATGTTGGGAATCACTCAGGGGAAACTAAGATCGAGTCCAGCACAGAATAATTGGTGAATTGGTGTGTTAGCAGTTGGGCTATACTCAAGATCATTCCTACGAGTCAGGCAAGAGACCACAATTTCCAGTCCAGTCCTTGAGGACAAGAAACAGGGTAAGGGGTTATGGACTCAAGGAATAAAAGATATTAATAGTAGTTTCCTGGCTAAAATTTCCTGGCCCAGGGTAAGTGTTGAGTTCAGTTTTTGGATACACCAAGGGAAACATAGCAGAAGTTCATTTGAGGATGATTCACGTGGACCGTTGACAACAGTGAATTCTAGAGGACAGCTCTGTGCCACACTGGCAATTCCCTGCACAGAGTGATGGATTAAGCTATGGGTGTCGTTAAGGTTGCGAAGGGACAGAATGAGGAAAAAGTAAGGGAAGGAACCTGGGAAAGTCTCAATTTAAGAGTAGTAGGAGAAGAGTTCATGAGTGCTTTGGGGGGAAAAGTATTCCGAGAGGCAGAAAGGGAACCTGGAAAGTTAGTGTCACAGAAACCAAGAGAGAAGAGGTTCGCTACATTGTACAAATGTTCTTGATCTACCAACCTGCTGAAGACTCTTGAGCCTTACTTTCATTTTAAGTTATCAACCCTGTAAGAACAATTACACCTGCACATGACAGTACCTCCTGTTGGTGATTTGGGGCTGCTGATGTAGGTGGAGCCTCTGATAAGCTCCCGAGAGCATAGGAAAGGTGGTAAATAGCAGCAGATACACCCACTCTTGAAGAACATGGCCATGGAGTTTAGGACTTTTATTTGTCCCCTGCTTTTGTCCTTTCTTCTCACCCACGTGCAAACACATGCACACTGTTGTCTCCCTCACTGACCTCTTCTTTCCGCCCCCTCCCTGTAACTCTCCCTCCCCTTGTTGCTGCTGGTGGGCGCATTCTGGGCTGTGAGTGGGACCAAGCCAGTGAGCTCTCACAGTGTTCAAGTCCCCTGCCTCTGACGTCATTAGTACCCCACTGATCAGGAGCGACCCCCAGAAATCAGAAAGTATCAATCCTCCCCCTCTCCCCCATTGGCCTGCCTTCTCACTGTATGCTTTCTACTCTCTCCAGTCAACAGCCTGGTGTTTCCTGGACTTCAGAAACGGAGCCTGGAGAGACAGCGCAAAAGGAAAGACCCTAGCACATGGGTGACATTGAAAGAACAGCAACTCTCTCTAAGGAATTATCTGTCCTTTGGAAGCGTGTTTTATTATTTGCTGCGACTCACTAGCTGATCTCCAGGGGATGCATTTAGGCTCTCTTGGTTTCTGGGTCGAATACTGAAGTGTTGTTTGGTTTGCCCATTGAAAGGATTTAGAATTATAGGTGGGATGGACCCTGGAATGGTGAAAGCCAATTCCTGTATCTATGACTGAATTTAAAATAAACCAAGTAGGCTGGGTAGGGTGGCGCACACCCGTAATCCTAGCACTCTGGGAGGCCAAGGAGGGAGGACTCCTTGAGGTCAGGAGTTTGAGACCAGCCCAAGCAAGAGTGAGACCCCATCTCTACTAGAAATAGAAAAATTAGCTGGGCATCGTGGCACATGCCTGTAGTACTGGCTACTCGGGAGGCTGAGGCAGGAGGATCACTTGAGCCCAGGAGTTGGAGGCTGCAGTGAGCTATGATGACACCACTGAACCCTACCTGGGGCAACAGAGTGAGACAGAGTGACAGAGTCTCAAAAAAATATAAAAATAAAAGAAATAAAATAAACCAAATAGTTAAAAATGATATAAATAATAACCTCATTTTCCCCCAGGCCTCATGAAAAATCCAAAAGTATTGCAGTATTTAGAGATGATTTAGTGGGGAGGAGTGATATCCACTCACATATTCTGAATCACATATATGTTTAGCAAATCTTCCAGTGTGTCAGACACTGCCCTTTTTTTTTTTTTTTTAATAAAAATAATGACTGTGTAGGCTTCATCCTCAGGATGTTCAGCGTGTAGCAGAAAGGACAGTAACTGGATTATGACACAAGAGTGGGATATGTGCTGTACCGAAGCACATACAAAGCCATTAAATCTGCTTCCCACACTTCCGGCTCTTCACAACTCAGCCACTGAGGTTCCCTGTGGAAGTTTATTCTCCCCAAGCCTCTAAGTATAATAAATTATGTCTGGGGCAGAACATGTATCCACAGCCTCTGTCCCACCTACATCCCACATATCTCCTTCCAGTGGGCTTAAATTAAATGACCTGCTCAAACCTTGTCTCTCTTTTGCTCAAAACTATATCTGTGAACTGGTTCTTCCCTCTTTTCTGGGACGGCATAGATGAAAATGATCACCAATACCTAAAATCCACATTGTCCCCCTGTCTAGAGCTACATACCTGACTCAAACATTCCTACATCCATTCTCACCACCACCTCAAAATCTAATCAGAGATTCTTCCTGGTCCATCTACCCAGGATGCTTAGGCCATCCCAGTGCCCCATTAGAGATGGATGTGCAAAGGCAGTGAGGCAGGGAAGCGCATTAGGGAAATGACGAGCAGTTCAGCACGGCAGGAGCAGAAGGGAAGGAGAATTGAAGAAGGTAACAGGTGGCAAAGTCTCGTGTGGGCTCATCCTGAAGTCAATGGAGAAACATTGATGGTTTCAGCAAAGGAGTGATTAGATCCAGCGTTAAGCCTCTGGCAGCAACATTGCGGAAGAGTAAGCACAGTTCCCTCAAAGCCAAAGAGTAGTTTCACCTGTTTGGCTGAATCCGATGATAATCAGAGCTAAGAGAGTGGTGCTAAAAATAGAACCAAGGCTGAAATATTTCATAGCTCAAACCAATAGGAATTAGTGATTGCTTCTAAAAAATATAATACATTCTAGGAGAAAAAATGGAGATGAATGAACCATGGAGAAGTGCAGAGATGAGGAAGGACACCAGGCCAAAGGTAGGATTAAGAGGTTACAGGATCTCAGGGATTGCAGAAGTCAGCAAGGCAGAAAATCAAAATGAGGCTGCTGATGATGTTAAGATTAGAAATGTGATGTTTGGAATGCAAGTGGAACAGTCAGGAAAGAAAATAATCATATACCCCTCTGATAGAGGAAAAATGATAATTTACTAACAGAAAAATACTGTATCTTTTTCAAGTTTTCACATAGAATTTCCCACAGGTGAATTTTTAAAGCTCTCCACTTGGAAATGTTATTGGAAACCAGCTTCCTGTTTTTATTAGTGATTCCAAAATGAATGCATCTGGAGAATGGAAAAATTCTAGCCCAAATGCGTAACTAAACAAAAACCTATTGTAAAGTCTTGATTGTAACAATAAATAAGAACTAATTCTGGTTGGGACATAAAACTTCCCGGTGATATGAGAAACAAGAATTTGATTAGGTTTTTAATATGCTGAAAAGAAATTTAAATTTTATCTCAGAGCTTAAGCTCTAACACTGGTTAATGTCCCCTGCATGGAGAAACAATTTGAATTTACATTTCAAACGAAAAAGCTAATTATTTACTTAACAGGTAACCCCATGATTATAGGTGTGTAAAGATCACATCTATTAACTCCAAGTCTAGATGGATTTCTCAGGTTTTACATTCCAAAGGAGGCCAGTTCAGCTTTGCACTTTTTTATTTAGTACCTCTGATCAAAGTCTGAGACATTACTTAAATTTAACAATTATCTGTCAGTGCTGATGTGTAAAGGAAAAGATAATTCATAAGTTTTAAAATTGTCCTTTTCGGCTATGGATTTTCTCAGTATTTGACTTTAAATTGAATAGGAATGATGTCTTTTCCCCACCAAAACTTCTTCTTGGAGTTGTTTCCTGCAAAGCCAGTCTCCTAAGATGCTCTGTTGGGTGTTGCAGGGAGTATGCCTTGTTAAATAAGCCTGGGCACTTAGAGCCCAGAGGTAAAGAAATCAGTTTAATTTTAATCAATGCAGGTTTTTCAAAATTATTTGATTATGGAATTTTTTTTTTTTGGCATAGTATACAGAAAAGAGATAATAAGGCAAACATGAGACAGCTGTCCCTATAAAGGCCAGGCTGTGACGTTGGCTCTTGGCTGGTGTTTAGGAACTTGGATTTTGGGAGGGTCTCTACTATTCTCTAACTGATAAGAGTGGCTCACTGTGCCAATAAATATGGTTTATGCTGAACACCTGCTTTCCTTCTGGGAGTCGGGAATTTTGGTACATATCAGGCAGAGAGTGTCTATGTGACCAGCCACAAACAAAAACTCTGGGCACTAAGACTCCAATGAGCTTCCCTTGTAGATTGTATGTTACACTTGTTGTCACAACTTGTTGCTAGGGGAATTAAGTGTGTCCTGTGTGACTCCACTGAGAGAGCGCACCCTTGAAGCTTGTGCCTGGTTTCTCCTGGATATCGTCCACGTGCCTTTTCCCTGAGCTGATTTTGCTTGGGTTCCTTTCACTGTAATAAATCTTAGCAATGAATACAACTATATGCTGAGTCCATGAGTCTTTCTAGCAAATCAGCAAACCTGAAGGTGGTTTGGGGACCACTAACACATATAGTATTCATCCATAGTTTGCCAGAATGAATGTTCCAAGGACATACTCAGAGAAACACTGCCCAAGAGCATAGATTTATTGAGAGAATGTACGTTAAACACTGAGCACAGGGTCTGGCAGATAAGATGGGATCTATAAAGAGCAGTCATTAATACTGTTACTCTAGCATTCTTACTACTAATAATATCACTCTGGGAAAATAGGAATCCTCTTTGCCATACTTTTGAATACCTGCCACGTGCTTATACATGCTGCTTCACACATAGTAACCACTTGCTAGATGTTTGTTGAATGAATTATAAAGCCTTTATTTACATAGTGCTGTGCCAACACGGTAAAGCCCATTTAAAGCAAGCCGTCTCAGCCCTCTCGGAGCTCACAAATCTAAAATAAACACGGTCAGTAAAGACAGAGCTGTAGATGAAAATGTAGACAGAAAGCTCGGCAATAACAAATAAACGGATGCAGAAAAAAAAGAGAGGTCAATATACCTTCACCAAGCAGAAAGCTTGACACGCACCTATGTTTCTAATTTTGGAGGCTAAAGTGATGATGGACTTTAGAATTCTCCATTTCTAGAGAGATGAATTACGTGGTTCCGTGAAAGCCTTTCCTGCAAAGCTGGTAAACCCATATGGGAAAGGGCTTCATAGTTAATGAAGAAGAACATGCTTAAAATGGTGATGTTACTCTTTCAAAAAAACATCTAAATCTAAGCCAGCTGGATAAAGTGCTTGTTCAATAGGTTGCTTATTCCAGTAAAATTTCACTTTCACTGAGGCTAAGGTCTTATATACTAACTGACCATAAGTACAATATAATAACCTCACATTCCAGTTTGCTCAGGACAAGACTGGCTTACACCTGTAGTCCCCAGCCTAAATATTAATTTAGTCCTCTTCACTCCCACAAGTACTCCAGGTTTGGACAGTAAATGCATGCTGTGATGACCCTAGGTTTAATCCTGTGAAGCCAGGAGGAACATAGATTGCCAGCTGAATCCCCCAGCCCCGTGGACACAGGTGCAGTCTTAGCCACAGATGAGAAAAGCTCCTGAAATACCAGGCAGCTCGTGAACCTGACACAAGGCCACTCTCTGGGGGTACCGTGGTTAACAACAGCCCGGACACTGGAGCTGGACAGCCAGGGTTTGAATCCTGGCTCCACCAATTACTCACCATGTCTTGAGTAAACTACTTAACCTCCAGTGCCTCCGTTTCCTCAACACTCAAATGAGGATAATATTAATATCTACCTCATTGGGTTCTTACAAAGAGTAAGCAAAGCTATCTGAATAGTGTTTGGCACTTAGTATGTGCCTGAAAATGTCAGCTGCATTTGAAGATACTTCCCTCTGAGCCAGGGAAGATGAAAATCCAGTTTGGTCAGGGCAAATGTGTAAGTGGTATCTATGTCTGTCTCCCAAGACAGATGCTGTCAATTGATCGTAGTTCTCCTTCCTGCTGAGTCTGGAGGCAGCCTCGGAGTCTTGCTCCACATAGATCTCTAAGAAGATAATCATCTAAAACTGCGGTCCCCACCTCCTGGGCTGTGGACCGGTACTGGTCCGTGGCCTGTTAGGGACCAGGCCTCAGAGCTCTGCCGCCATCCCCCACACCGCCCTCCCCCTGCTGCCCCAGTCTGTGGAAAAATTGTCTTCCATGAAACTTAGGAATGGGGGTGGGGGGCGTGGGGAGGGTGGGACGGGGTGGGGTGCACAGCAGGAGGTGAGTGGCAGGTGAGCAAGTGAAGCTTCATCTGTATTTACAGCTGCTCCCCATCACTCGCATCACCACCTGAGCTCCGCCTCCCCCATCCCCCACCCACCCCGCCATCTGTGGAAAAATTATCTTCCATGAAACTAGTCCCTGGTGCCAAAAAGGTTAGGGACCGCTGCTCTAAAACACTTTCTAATAATTCTCCCAAGTATTGCCACTGTCCCTGAGACAAAGAATTTTATCTATTCTGTGGGGATCTTCTCTTCTGCTGACCTAACTCCCTGAGGCCACCATTAATCTCATGACTGATGGTGGTGGGCTTGCTCTGCCCCGGCTTCTACATCAACCTACAAGCCTAACCCATTCTGACTGAGTCATGCTACCCTCTCCAAACACACCTGATATAAAAAACCCTGGCTTATGATTATATTGGCTGCAACTCAGATGATTTGGGGGAAAATCTTTTAGCACTGGAAGATGACCAATCCATTTTTCTGAAGGCATCTCCATATAGTACAGGACAACTCCTGATATTCTTCTGGGCCCTGTCCCTCCCAGTCATCTTCATCTTAGTAAATGGCAATCTGGTTTTTTTTTGGACAAAATCTCTTTTTTTGGACAAAAATCTCCTAGTTCTGGAGTTCTCACACTATCTGATTCAAAAGCATACTACAAAGCAACAGTCATCAAAACTGTGCATACTGACATAAAGACAGATATCTAGGTCAATGAAACAGAAAAGAGAGCCTAGAAATAAATACTTATGTATACAGCCAAAAGATTTTCAACATGGGTGCCAAGGCTACACAATGGGAAAAGGACAGTCTCTTCAATAGATGGTGCTGGGAAAAATGGATATATACATGCAAAAAATGAAGTTGGACCCTTACCTTATACCATATATAAAAATTAACTCAAAATGGATTAAAGACCTAAATGTAAGACCTAAAGCTATAAAACTACTAGAAGAAAACATAATGAAAAAGCTTCAGGACATTGGATTGTATATTGATTTCTTGCATATGACACCAAAAGCACAGGCAACAAGAGCAAAAATAGGCAAATGGGACTACATCAAACTTAAAAACTGTTTACCAAAGGGAACAATCACCACAGTGAAAAGGCAGCCTATTAAATGGGAGAAGATATTTGCAAATCATATATATGATGAGAGGTTAATGTTCAGAATATACAAAGAACCTCTACAACTCAACAACAAAAAACCAAATAACCTAATTTAAAAATAGGTAAAGAACTTGAATAGACAATTCTCCAAGGAAGATATACAAATGGCCAATAAGCATATGAAAAGATGCTGAATATCACTAACCATAAAAGAAATGCAAATCAAAACCACAATGAAGTATCACCTCACACGCTCATTAGCTTGGCCACTATCAAAGGAACAGAAAACAGTGAGTGTTGGCAAGATGTGGAGAAATTGGAACCCTAATATACTGTTGGTGGGAATGTAAAATGGTGCAGCCATTACGGAAAACAGTACGGAGGTTCCTCAAAAAGTTAAAAAGAGAATTACCACATGACCCAGGAATCCCACTTCTGGTTACATATCCAAAAGAATTTAAAGCAGGATCTCAAAGAATGTTTGCACACCCATGTTCATTGAAGTATAATTCACAACAGCCAAGAGGTGGAAGCAACTCATGTATCTATTGACAGATGAATGGATAAAGCAAATGTGATGTATATACACAATGGAATATTATTCGGTCTCAAAAAAGAAGGAAATCCTATCATATGTGAAAACATGGATGAACTTTGGGGTCATTACGCTAAGCCAAATAAGTCAGTCACAAAAGGACAAATACTGTATGATTCTACTCATACAAAGTATCTAATGCAGAAAAATTACTGGAACCAGAAAGTAAGAAGATGGTTACCAAGATCTGGGGCGGGGAGGTACAGGAAGAGAGGAAGAATTAATGTTTAATGGGTACAGAGTTCCAGTTTCGCAAGTTGAAGAAGTCCTAGAGATCTGTCACACAACGAAGTGAATGTACTTAACACTACTGAACTGTACACTTAAAAATGGTTAAGAAGCTGGGTGTGGTGGTGCATGTCTATAGTCCCAGCTACTCGGGAGACTGAGACGGGAGGATCGCTTGAGTTCAGGAGTTAGAGGACACTGACAAGGGTGTGGTTCTCTTTCCCTGCAGATGTCTGTATGGCTCACCACCTTCTTCTTCATCAGTGCTCTGTTTAGATGTCTCCTTTTCAGAGAGGCCAGCCCTGTAGGATATCACTCACCCCTGCATCCCTCATCCTCTTGGTCCTGATTAATTTTACTCAGGGGCATTTCTCAGTAGCTGCCTGCTCTCCTGCTGTGAGTTCCTTTGAGGGCAGGAACTCTGATTCACTGCTGCTTCCTAGTGCCCTGAATAGTGCTTGACAAATATTAGGAGCTAAATAGGTATCTGCTAAATTAATGAGTGAGTGAAGGAGAGTGGAGCAGGTGGAAAAGTCCATTTCCAGAACAAAAGAGCTCAAAGGAAGTAGATGGGCTGGGATGGGGTTATGGCCATCTGTCTCCTTGGCACGCCAGGAACCTCAGAATCCTGGAGAAAGGTTTTCAGTGAAATGCGCTGCAGAGAACAGCCAGTGTGATGCCCCAAGCTTGGCAGGTGCCAAAATAAGACCCTCCTGGAGTCACAGTGTGGAAGAGAGGCATGTGAGTCTCACCAGGACAAGCGGCTCTTCTGGGAAATTAAAAAATTATTAATTGGTTTTGGTACATAATCTGTGTTTAGAAAGGGCTTTCCCCTCTCCCCTCTCACATCTGTGACAAAGCGCCCAGGCGGCAGATCACCAACTTCATTCCCTCCTCCTATTTATCTTTTTTATTTCCGACTTGAGGAGCTAAACCTGCTGCTCTTCCTCTGCAGTGATAACTTATAACTGAACTACTGCTGCTCTCTCATGTTAATGAAACTTCACTTTATTTCTCTTAAGAACGACATGGCAGGGCTGTTAAACAGCAAGTGTGACACGACAGGGGCTGTATTTAGAGCGGGAAGTGAAGCACCAGCCTCCAGACGCACACTGAGTCTTGGCTTCCAACACCTTCCTCAAGAATGTCATTGGGACGCTAACAGTAGCCCATGGAGGGCGCATTGCAATGCGTGACCCACTCCTCAAGTCCAGATAAACGATTCATCTCAAGCCCAACCTCTGCTTAGCCCAGAGGTGAGGCGTGCAGGATGCACATGTACCTTCCAACTAAAGTTAGAACAAGAGAAGACTGTCTTGCCTCAGTCTATGCCAGACCAAGTTCTCCATGACTTGGAGACAACTTTATATAGAATGAAACAGAAGGCATTCAAAAAGGAAAGCTCAGTGCCATGGAACACAGAGGCTGGTTGAATAAGTGGTTTGTCTGAAAGATTAAAAACCTTCGGGTGCCTGAGATGACAGAGACCGTAGATTCCCCGCCCAATCCTTTACTTTACATTACAAGTAAAGAACCCTGAAAGGTAAGCTTCATTAATCTATGGCGACTTGCTTCTGCCTTGGGAGCAAAGACATAGACATGGATCACCTGGCTAGGGTCATCAATGTCACCATGGTGTGGGCGTCCACTCAGCTCTCTGCTCTTCTCAGGAGCCCCTCTTGTTCTGATCCTCTTCAGGCTATAACTCCCTCAAATTGTTTTCATATATGTGCAAGTCACCCACGCTGCTGTGAAGGATGCGGCAGAACGTCCTTTCTGGATCTGCCCTGCTCCTCTCCCTACTGGTCCTCACACTTGGGTTTTCCTGACCTGTCACTCGGGCCTCCCTCACCCCTTTTCATGTTCCATGATTTTTAAATTGAGGTGAAATTCACATAAAATGAACCATTTTAAAGTGGCATTTAGTGCATTCACAGTCTTGTATAATCACCCCCTCTATCTAGTTTCAAAACATTTCTCTCACCCCAAAGAGCAACCCAAGACCTACTAAGCATTTACTCCCTAGTGACTCCCTCGCCCCCCCACCTCCCACTTACCTCCTTGTGTTTCTGTGGATTTACCTATTCTACACATTTCATATAAATGGGACCACACATTCTGTAACTTTTTGTATCTGGCTTCTTTTGCTTCGCATAATGTCATCAAGGGTTTATCCATGCTGTAGTATGTATCAGCACCTTACTCCTTTTCTGTGGCTGCATAATATTCCGTTGCATAGAGGTACCACCTTGTGTTTATCCATTCATCAGTTGTTGGAATCCCTTATCCCTTGATTTACTAAAACAGCAGGAAGTGGTGTTAGTGTCCCACTGTGTTAATGGAGACAGTTAAGCCAGAATCTGTTTCTAGAACTGTCTTTCCAGAATAGCCATGCAACATCTCAGGAAGGCATGTTAGCACCCATCAGGCATCTCCGGGCCAACCATGTCTCTCCGGTTTCACTAATTCAATTTTTTCTCCCCTACGTTATCCAAAGTGTGATTTCTATAATGGTTAATACTTCTTATAGAGTAACATTTTTAAAAGATTTGCTTTCTTAAAAGTATGTAAAATGTTGGCTTACACAGGTTTTTCAACTACAGGTCTTCAAAATGTCCTCACTGTACAAACGTGCATTATAAATTTTAAAGAAGCAATGGTAGTTTTCAATGTTTCCCAAATGTTGCTAAGGGAGCACAGAACTCCCCTGTGCTTCTATAGGTTTGGGGGCATCTCTTAGTTCTTAAGTCGTCGGAAATAGTTTGGGAAATCTATTCCATACCAATATATAAATCCTTTTCAGGTCCACACAATTGCCGGGGAGGAGAGTGTCCACACTCTTTAGAGATTGGAATGTTTCTGCCAGGCTTAAAATAGGCACATTTGGAATCACAAGTTAAATATCTTAAATGCATTCAAATGCAAATTATTTCTGAATTAATCATATAAGCTATATAAAGTGTCATAAGTTTGAATTGCAGTCAAATGGTAACAACTCATAACTTATAACATAATATCCATTTGAAAATATCTTAATCTTTTAGCACTTCATAGTACACAAGTTCGAGGATCTCAAAGGCAGTGAGTCATAAAAAAAGAAAAAAGTATCTTCGAGAAATGCACTTTCCAGCATATATCCTCAGTATATGTATTAATACTTAAAACATAATCTGCTTAAGTGTGCCGTATAGTTGGAAATTGTGTTTCTGAATAACATCTACATAATTTTCAATAAAAATAAACTTGCAGTAAATTATCTAGATCTTAAGGTACCAAAGACAAATGGCCTTTGCTGGAATTAGTTTTCCCTCAGGAATAAGAAAATGGAATTTGTCTTCTGCAATGAGAAAAAAAAAATTTTTAAAAACCCCACAAAATAAAAAATGAGCATTGGCAAGTTCTGCTAAACCATATTACCTGATGCTTCTCAGAATTTGGGTGGGGGTAGGGAGGCTGGCTGGGTGAGCCCCGACGTGCCAAGATTCAAGCTAAAAGTCTGGGTCAGTAAAAACATGACTTGGGTAGGTGAAAGGCTGTCACAGTATGGCTTTCAAAGCTCATAGCAACTCTGTATAGTGGATCTTACTATTCTCATGTCACACCAGGGTTTCTCAGCAGTGATACTATTGGCACCTGGGGCTGGATCATTGTTTGTGGTGGGGGCTGTCCTGTTCACTATAGGATGTTTAGAGACATTCCTGGCCTCGACCTACTAAATGCCAGGCACATCCCCAACCCAGTAGCGATCACCAAAAATGTCTCTGGACATTGCCAACTGTGTCCCATTGGCCAATTTGAAAACTACTGGTTTACAGAGAGCAAACCAAGCATTTAAATGACATGTGACAGAGCCAGTGTGTGGAGCTTGGGCTCTGGTGGGGAGGAAGTGGGTTTGTCATTTGGTTCTTTCACTGCCAGCCATGTAACCTTCCTGAGACTTCCCTAAGCTTAGTTTCACCACACAAAAAATGGAAAGAAACAATCTCTACCTTCAAGGTTCTAAGGAGTATAAACTCTGGGAAGGGAGCGGTGGTAAGGGGGCTGCAAATGTGTTTTGTTCACTCTCAAATTCCTTGTGCCTAGAACAGTGTCCCTGCCATGGCAGGGGGCACTTAACTTGGAAGTGATCACTCAGGAAATGCACTTAAGCCATGCCTGAACACAACTGATGTGCTGTCAAGCTCAGCTGTTGCTATTTAGCACCAGCTGCCCTGGAGAAGTAATCTGGACTTGGAGCTTCCTGGATCCAAGGTCAAGGTGCTTTGCTCTACTTTCCCTGAGCAATCAACAGTCCATCAGGTCAGAAGGGCCTCAGGGTAGGTCGATATTTGCTGGCATTGAAGGAGGAAGGAGCCATGAGCCGAGGAACACAGGAGGCCTCTAGGAGCTGGAAAAGTCCAGGGGAAAGATTCTCCCTACAGCCTCCAAGGGAGCCAGCTCTGCCGACAGCTTGGTTTTAGCACAGTGAGACCCGTGTTGGACTTCTGACCTACAGAATTATAGGGTAACAGATCTGTATTGTTTTAAGCCACTGAGGTTGTGGTAGTTTATTTTGGCAGAAATGAGAAACTAATAGAGGTACGTACTCATTGCATCAGAGCAAGGACTCGTGCAATAGTGTCTACAAAGGACTGAGCAAAGCCCGCAGGCATTACTTATCATCATCGTTGCTGTGGTTGTTATTGCATTGGCGTGTAAGGAGTCTGCTTCAGGCTTAACCTGTGAGCCAGACTGACTTCTGGGGCAGCTCAGAGCTGTGCTCCAATGTCCCAGACAATGTTCTCCAGGGGGCATGTGCTGGGAAAGAGAAACAATGATAAGTTTCATCTTGTGTGTTACAGCTGCACAGTAATGTGTGCTTTGCAAAGACTTTTCCAATCACTATTTCATTTACTTAGGAAGTAGGGTGCAGATCACCTCAGGTAACCTCAGGCAAGAGCTGCCCCTGACCTGGAAAAGTGGCTTCACACCGGTCTCCGGGAAAATGTCCTCTGGGGAGCCTGTTCCAGACTGGACTTAGTTTGCCTCTGGGCCAGGCAGCATTACTATCACTTCAGGGGCACGTGTGTTTAGCCTTTCCTCAGAAATCTCCAGAAAAGGGAAACTCATAAACTTCCTTTTGGGACTGATGTTATGATCTCAAAAACTCTTAAAATCAGATGCCAAAGCACTGGAGCTGCCAATTCCTAAAGGACATGAGAGTTCATCTAGTCCAGGGGTTGGCAAGCTTCTTCTGCAAAGGGACAGAGTAAATACTTTTGGCTTTGCAGGCCACACATACTCTGTGGCACCCATTCCACTCTGCTGTTGTGGGGTGAAAGAGGCCAAGGACGGCATGTAAATGAATGAGCTGGAGTGGCCCACAGCTTGCAGCCCCCAACTTCTAATCTAGCTACCCAAGAACCCACCGTGCTCCTCCGGAAAGCAATTGCCCAGCTCCTGCTTGAACACCTCCACTGTCAGGGCACTCACTACCACACAGGATGCCTACTCTGTGGACGATCTATTGCTCCCAGGTAATTCTTCTTCACTTCAAGCAGGAAGTATAATCAAAAGTGAAACCAAACTTTTCTCCCACCGGTTTCCTTGGGAAACCCTGCATGTGGCTGATTTGCCAACACAGAGAAGCTCTTTCTGTGGCCGACTCTTAGAAGAAAGGTAACTGTCCCAGGGTCCTAGCTAGCATCCCCAGGGCACTAGCTTGTCACGATCTGACCTACACAGTTGATCTAATTGTTCATGCTTGAGAGGAAGTGAGGATGGAGGTGGAGGATGGAGAAGGGGACCCTGATGCAGAGGCTTTCTAGAAGATTACCTTCTTGTTCATTGCCATGTGTCCTGCCTGGCCCACCCCCTAGCACCAGGCCTAGCTCTGGGAAGCTGCTCCAGTCTAGGGCGCCGGGTGAAGGTCAGACCCCAAGAAAGATGTAGGCATGTGAAAAAGTGGAGAAACCATTCTAGATGGAAATGGTTCTTCCAAGATTTATCCTGGCATACACCAGATCCACATTCCAAATACAGAATTCGAAGTTTTCCCTTCCTTCTGTCTCAGGGCGTGGACATAATGGGCTGGCCCCAAATGATTCCCCCCCACCACCACTGTGGCATTCCCAAGAAATACTTGTCTCCTCAGCTTGACACCCTCTGAGGTAGTTTCCTAGAATTCAGCTCAGATTTGGGACTAGGGAGTTGCGAGGGGTGGAATCAGGTTGGACACAGTATGACGCAGAACTTCTTCCACACTGACTTGCAGGCTGCATGAGCAAGGAGAAAGCTACTTCACACAGTCCTCCTGTGCCTGCTTTTTTGAGTTAGCCCATACACTTTGGAAACGTATTTCCTTTTATTTGGGAGCTGAAACAGCCTTGCTAATTACCAGAGCCTCCCATTAACAGGAGGAAAGAAACAGCAAACAGGAACTACTGTGACTTCAGTAGAGTTCATGATTAGGCTCTGCATTAAAAACTCAAAAGGAATAGAAAATGCATTTACCATTGATCATGAAATGCCAGTCACCCAGTTTTCTGAGCCTTTAAGACCAGCTGGCCAAGACTTCTGCTTCAGGTCTACCACCTTTAATTGTCTATCCCCCAGGTATTAGTGACCAATTGAAGGAGGGCACGGTCAACTTCAAAAGACCACAGGGCTCTCCTCCCAGCATCTTACTGTCAAAAATCATCAACCCAGTCTCATGAATGTTATATGTGCTGAGCTATCATTTAATGAGGATGTGACTCCAGTCTGCTTTCGCTCTGCTCCAGCCCCAGAACGTCTGGTTTGGCACATTGCACAAAGCTTCGTTTGGCCTCATTTGCAGGAACTGGAATAAGTACCCATTTGAGTTACAGGGTACAAGCAAGTCCTTCACAGTGAGGACTAACATGATACCAGAAAAGGTGGACTTTGCATAATGGGATCCTTGATGCAAATATCTGTACCTTAAGAAAGAAAAATAATATTGAAATGATCTTTTGGTACCAAACACCTCACTGTGAGGAAAGATAAGCCTTCTCGATAATAAAGATCTTAAAACAGATACCAATCAAACGAATCAACAGCCAGCAGCTCTGACCAACTGTGTTTAATAAATAATTTTGAGATAGCTCACTGCTAAACCCCTGTAGAAGAAAAAGAACTGAAATTTGAAATTTTAAAAGAGAATATTTACTTGGCCTGGAGATTCAGCCAGACTAAATGGACCAGGCAATACAGAAAATGCTCCCCCATCCCTCCACACATGGACTTAGAAATAAAGAAAGGTTTTCTGGCTTACTATGTCTGGAAGGAAACTTAAAGGCTGAGCTCCAGGGAAGGCAAGGTTTTGTCTTTTATCTCTTTTCCCCAGTGCCTGGTAGGTAGTGGGTTCTCAACAAATGAATGCATTTTTGAATTAATTTCTATTTCACGACAATTTGAGTGTTATTGTTGACTTGCTCAAATATATCTTATCTTCCTGAAATGCAAATGAGATGTCTCCCTTGCTGAAAACCTCCTCCGAGGCTGACGCTTGCTTAGAATAAAATCCAAGCTCCCTGCCCTGTAAAGCCCGGCATGGCCTGCACACCCCATTCCTGCTACTTTTTCCATCCCAAGGTATATTTAGTATCTTCACTGTGAGTTTGGATTAACCCCATTTGCCTCCCAGGTCTTCCTGGGTGAAAATGGCCTTTATCTGATGTGTGTCACTCTGGCTTCAGAGACCCAGAGACAGGACTTGCTGCCTCCCGCTCATCCTCCTCATGGCAACTGAATCGGTCCATGCAAAATCCAAATCTGATCATGTCACTTTTCAGCCCCAAATCCTCCAACATCTGTCCCCGTCACAACAGGGGTTTATGTCTAAGCTCACTCCTTAGCACATGTTCCCCCTATACGCCCAGCCTCCAGCTGTCATGAGCTGCACTTCTTGGACATGCCATAAGCTCTTTCTCCTGTCCCCTCTCCTCAGACCACCCGTCCTGCCCTGTCCACCTCCCTGTCACCTGGCTCACTCCTCGTTCTTGAGCACTTGCATTGACCTCTTGTCCTCTGGAGGGCTGTTCCTGTCCCCTGAGCAGTGTCATCACCTGTCTAGCCCCAGCTAGACTGTGAACTTTACAGGGACAGGGATGATGTCTCTTGTTGTGGTGCCCCAGAGGCAAACACAGACTTGACTATTTAAACCTAATGAATACTGAGTGAACAAACCATGAACTATTTTAGACCCTCTACGTGGCCAACCTCCATGCTGGGTGCCTGCAGAGTAGGTCACTGTGGACTGGTAGGGACTGTCCTATGCATGGCAGGATGTTCAGCAGCATCCCTCGACCCACTAGATGACAATAGCATCCCCCAGTGTGACAACCAAAAATGTCTGCAGACATTTCCAGATGTCCCCGAGGAGGTAGAATCATCCCTGGTTGAGAACTCCTGCTGTTGAGGGTACTGAGACATAAGAGCAGCATTTCTACCCTCAGGAGACTTTCCACCGGCCCTCCTGGACCAAGCAGCCCCTCCCACCACTCTCTGTGTCTTTAATCTGCTCCATGCTTATTCTGGGCACCCACAGCCACCTGATGTGATATATACACACTAATACCTTTTTGTTGAGAGACTTCCATGAAGCAGGGTTTTGGTGGCTGTTCGCTGCTGTATCCCCAGCACCTGGAAACAGTGGCTGGCACAAGCTGGGCATCTAACCAGTGTCTGTTGAATTAATTGATCCTCAGGTTGATCTGAATCCCTCCCTGACGTGGATGCATCCTCTGTGGTCTGAACTGTCCCCGTCGACACCTGCTGCTCCGTTTTCCTCCACGTCTCTTCACTGGGAGAGAAGATGCAGCTGGCAAAAAAGCGTCTCCTCCATGTGCTCCCTTTTACTCTGGAGTTTTGCTCACAGATTCTCCCCATTTCAAATCCGTAGCAGTCGAGTGTCTGCTCCCATTAAGCATTAAGCAATGGGTTGGCCAGATCGAGATGGGTAACCTGAGGTTGGCAGGCTCCCCAGCACTGGGTGATAATGTGTATGAGCTAAAATAAAATCATAAGCCTGCCAGATGACTGAATGGACTCCCTCTTGGCCAAGGGGACCCCAGAAATACCCTAAAGCTGAGTTGCTGGCTATGAGAAGGGAGGTCAGACATGCCTCATCATGTCCCCGCCCTTCCCTTCTTGGAGATATCCTTTGTAACTCATTAACAGGCCTAAGGCTATGCAAGACAAAACTTAAATCACACCTGCAGGTCATGAATTTACTTAACAGAGCACTTGAGTCTGGGTATACATCAGGTGGCTTGTCTCTGATTAATAATAGACTTCCTTATCTTAAAACACCCAAGCCTTTAGATAAAGCTTTATTTCTTTAACCGGTTACAAATCAAAGAATCTTTAAACCCACCTATAACTTGTAATGCCCTGCTTTGAGATGTCCCACCTTGTTGGGCCAAACCAATATATGTCTTCCATGTATTGATTTATGACTATACATATAATTCCTGTCTCCCTGAAATGTATAAAACCAAACTGCAACCCAACCACTGTAAGACCATTTGCTCAAGGCTTCTTGGGCGTGGCTCTCTGGGCCCTGGGCAAACATACTCAGTTCAGAATCAACCTCTTTAAATTACTTTCCAGAGTTTGGGTTCTTTTCCACTGACATGTGGTCACCTTTGCATTTATCCCCTGATCATAGGGACCTGGGCTTCCGATGTGCTCAAGGGGAACTCAGTCCCCATCACCACATTATTCCTTAGGTATGTCCTGGGAGACCCAAGGTTGGCTTCACAAAGGTCCCCGAGCAATGTCAGCTTCCACACTGCATGCCAACTGTTGCTACTCCCTTATCAGAGCCACCGGAGGGAACATCACCATGGTGATCCACCCCTAACGACCCACGCTGCCCACGGCCTCAGTGCTGCGGGTGTCTGTGTGTTTTTGGTGGAGGACAGTGGGGGTCTCTTTCCAACTGCGTAATCCTTTGTTACCTGGTCGCACAGCCATAGTGCTTAAACCCAGATTTTTACCCAGTGTTTTGTGATCGGTTTAATTAGCTTCTGGCCCTCACCTTCAGTCTTGCAGAGTATTTCATAAAATGTAACTTCAATCATTTTCTGCCCTCAAACCTAAGGATCTCAAACCTACTTCAAGGCACCAGAGGAGGATGATCCGTCTGTCTTCTCTTTTGTTCCTCACTTTTCCTAGTCCATGACCTTAACAAACTCCTTCCTTCCCCTGCTCATTTTTACCAAATTAAAAAAAAAAACATCTTTATGCATACTGATGAGGGCAAATAGATGGGTAGTGCACGGTGAGAGGCAGGTTGGAGGTCCTATCTGCATTTGCAGGATCTGGTCTCAGAGGGGTCGGCCACCATGCTTGTTATCGAGGGATACTTAAATACTGGAAATATTTTGAGTACTGGGAGCCTCAGCAGTTGTCCAATTATTTAACTTGTTCTTATTTGTAAATTCAGTGGGTTACATAAAATGTTTCTAAAGGCTCTTCTAATTCTGATGTATGATAATGTTTCAGAACCTTGAAAAAAAAATGCCGCCAAAGCATTTGAAGCAGCAGCTGTGATGAAGTGGACTTGGTTGTAGTTAGACAACTAAAGCGAAAAAGAAAATTTGGCCATCACACCATTTATTGATTCCACGAATGTGTGCTAAGTCCCGAGTGTGCGCCAGGTGCCTCGAGTGCAAGGCCCAGGATGGGGGTGGAGGAGAGACAATTAAGCAATGTGGGGTTCTCCCACCTGCCAAGATTCAAGTTGAACCTCTTCTGAGGAGTTTGTGCTAATGAAGTTCAGAAAAATATGTTTCCATAGCCTTGAGTGAGGAAGCAGCTTTGCTTAGTGGACCAAATAAATAATCAGTCGGAACAACTCGGCAGTCTAATCCAGGCATGTGGCTGCCTCGGCAATGTCGTTTAACCTCTTCATGCCTCAGTTTCACTGGCTGCACCTGGCAGATAAGGCCAGGTTGCAAAATGAAGTGCTTGGAAATATGAGGAGCTGAACTGGAAAGAGGCAGGTGGAGGTGCTGCGGGGGCTGGGGGCAGGGACCAATCCCTCCATCACTTTTCTCTAAAGCAGTCAGAAGACCACCATTCATTTGCTTATCAAATTCTTTTTCTCTGCATTCCTAAGTGCTTGTGTCAAAAGAGACGTCAGAAAGTAGTTAGCTTCAGATACTTTCTCAGAGTTAAGCAGTAGCTTGAAGGGAAATAAGAGCTTTGATTTTCTACTGTTACGTGTTAGAAACTCCTACATCACCTCATTTGATGTTCACACAAACCTTCCTGGTCGGCATCATTATCCCAACTCCTAGTTATGTGTAAACTGGGTACAGATGAGTTATATTAACTCAGTGGTTCTCAAACTTGGCTTCACAGTGGAAACACCTGTAGAGTTTTATAAACTTACGCTTGGTCACACTCCAAGATATTCTGATTTAATTGGCTTGGAGTGCAGCTTGCTTGTGCATCAGGGTTTTCAAAGCCCCCCGGGTGATTCTCGTGCAGCAAAGCTCAAGAACCACAAATGCCTTGTTCAAGGTCACAGCTGTAATAAGGCAGAAAAGCTGGTTCTGCCGACCCCCAAGGCCAACCTCCTTCTATCAGGAATTAACTCGGCTTATACCAGCTCCAATCTTCTGAAGACATCTTCATCTCTGGCCTAAAAGGTTGGTTTCTGAGGAACAAGCAAACTGGAACAAGTAACATGGCCTTTAAGAGTCATCCAAAGTCTAGGCCAGATGGAAGAAAGAAGTCTGGAACAAATTTGCTCGGCTCTCAGGAGCCATTAATGAAAGAAAAACAAGGCAGTTTGGAAGAGTTTGGACTGGATGTAGAGGGCTTTCAAATGGCATGCCGGAGCGCTTGGAAAAATAAGCATATTTAACCCAGATTGCAAGACCTACTCCCGGAGTTTCTGATCCAGCAGGTCTGGGAAGGGGCCTGAGAATTTTTATAAACAAGTTCCCAGGTGATGTTGTTTGTCTGGGGGGGGGGGGTCACACTTTGAAAACTGCCCAGTTAGGCAATTCCCTTCTACAGAGTGTTACTGACATCCAACCATTTAAGTGCCAGCCGGACGCCTCCCAGCTGCTTTCACCGCCATTTTACCTGCAGGGAGCTTAAACTACAAGACTTACATGTGGCAGGATGACTCCCAATTCCAGAACACTTGCTAAGTGATTGGGCGGAGCGATACCCACTCACCAGCATCTCCCTTACTAACTCTAACACCCGCAGGAGATGATGCTGTATCTTACGCCCATTCTAAAATGAGAGAACAGACTGAGAAATAACATACCAAAGTGACACCGTATTACGACAAACCATGAAACTGCTGACATTCACCCTTTCTTTACCTATAAAAATGGCAATTCATATGGTTCATCCGATAGCAGAGTCAAGATTCTAACCCCAGTATGTTTGACTCCAGAGCGTAGGCTTTTAACCCTATTTCTTTGTTTCTTCCCACTCAGGGCTTTTTCCCAGGCCACGGGTGTGTCCTTGATTGATAGAACCATAATGATGAGAGAAGTTAAGGTCATAGGTTTGAAACCACACTCTCCCGAGTATGAACAGGTTCCCTGCCCTTGGATAACCATGCTTCTCACTGACTGGCTCTCTCTTGGAATAAAATCATACTCATGACATGGCCGATGCCGTAGGTGACAATAGCTACCCCAATCTCTTGGCTAGCTGACTTTCCTGTACTGGAGAGCCTGGGAAACTAAAAACTACACTTCCCCAGCTCTTTTGCAGCTAGAACCCTGCATATGATCCAGGCCTTTCCCGCAGACATGCCAGCACGAGACTTGGTGGAAGGGAGAGGCGCCAGGCAGCAGCTGTGCTTTGCAGAGCAGACATTCTGTAAAGCATGTGGCAGAGTCACCTGGCTCTTCTGGGCAGCCAAAGCAGAACTGCTACATCCAGTTCTGAGCATTGGAGCAAAGCGGCAGGAAGAGGCCTCAGTAATGGTGGCTCCTTGCTGTGGTCTGAATGCTTGTCCCCTCCAAAACTCATGTTGAACTTAATTGTCAATGTAATGGTATTGGGAAGCCAGCCTTTAAGAGGTGATTAGGCCATGAGGGCTCCACCCTCATGGGTGGGTTTAATGCCTTAGTAAAGAGGTTTTTGAGAGTGGGCTCTCTCTCAGCCGTTCCCTCTTCTCTCATGTGAGAATTCAGCCTTCCTGCACTCCAGAGGATCAGCGTGCAAGGCTCCATCCCAGAAGAAAAGAATGGCTTCACCAGACACAGAACCTGCCGGTGTCTCAACGTTGGATTTCCCAGCCTCTAGGAATGTGAGCCAATAAATTTCTGTACTTTATAAATTACCCAGTCTCAGATATCCTGTTATAGCAGCACAAGATGGACTGAGACATTCCTCTGTAACAGTAGTTCTCAAATGGGAAAACTTTTTCCACCTAGGACAATTGGCAATATCTGGAGACATTTCCGATCGTCAAGATTGGGTGGGGGGTGTTGCTGGCATCTAGGGGGTAGAGGCCATGGGTATGGCTAAACATCCTACAGCGCACAGGATGGCCCGCCATAGAAAAGAATTACTCAGCCCAAAATGTCAATAGTGCTGATGTGGAGAAACCTTGCACTAGAGTAGTATCATATTAATATACAACTGGGTATTTCCTGTAGTGCCACCTTCTCTGGCCATGTAAGCCAGGTTACTTGGCTCTTTTGGCAGTTCTACCTGTACTTTTCGATAAATCTACTCCTTTGTAAGTTAGTTGGAAGGGATTTTGTTCACTACTACCAAGAATTCTGACCAAGAAAGATGGCCATGTGGGAGACTGGATTAGAGGATGAAGGAGACTTCTGTGGCTTGTCCCTACCAGTGAGGGTAGAGGAGCATTCCAAGTACAAATCTTATCAAGCATAGTAAATCCCACTGAGGTAATGTGTGCATTATCTGTGCATAACATGGACGTTATTATGAACAGGTTAATCACCTAAATAACTGTCTAATCTGGGTAAATCTATATCTTCCAATTATCTTATGATCACTAACATTATGATATACCTATTTCCACATGACAGCAGAATTTTTCAATTTAATGTACTTTCTGCCAAATTGTCTTGGAGCTACAGATGGGTTGGGATTGGGTCAGAGCCACATTAGTGAAAGGAAACATATGAGCAAGGGTATCGTCTAACTGCCAGTTTTATTTCAATTTTACGGCAACACTCTTAACCACAAAGTCAAAACTTGACCAAGAAATTGGCTTGAAGGAGAGCAAGTTACATAGTAGAAAATGTGAACAAATATTCAGAAGGAAACACTGAGATCCTGCCCATGTCCTGTGGCCAAGAACACAGGTGGTTCCGGTAACCTGTCCTATAACTGAGCATGATAACAATATCAAGATCATCTTTATAAAGATTAAAAATGAGATCCTCATTTAAGTATAATATTTAGTACAGAGCCTTGGTGCATTGTAAATGTTCAAGAAATGTTGACACTGACATTGATAATAGTGATACACTTTGGGATCTCCTCTGGCCCTCAGCTAACTCATCAGTGAAGACAAGATAATAAACCATTTTCATAGGCTTGTGCATGTTAGGGATGTAGGGAGTTCTTGGGGCACTTAACAGGTCGATAACTGCTAGTCCTCACTCTCTTTCGAAGTGTTCATTTTCTCCCACCCAGCTCTGACATCCCACCGGACAACAGATCAGGGTGAAGGTCTCCTGTCAATGACACCCGTCTACTACCATGATCCTGCCTAACACTCTCTGAAGAGCCCAGCCCAAACCCTCTATGTGCCCCCCACACCTGCCTAACAGACTCTGTCTCCCACTCCACTGCTGTCAGCCCATATTGACAAACTTGCAGCCAGCAGATCATACTCACAGTGTGAGGGAATCATTACCTCCTGCTAATATTTTTATAGAATTTCATAAACTTGGTCATTCATGAATCATTTACAGTACTTTATTCCAATGAAGAGTTCACAAATCACTCAAATGCTGGAAAAATGCATAATAATGAGTAATATTTCAGGAGGCTTTGCATTAATATGTCAGCTTCCCATACTTCAAGAGATAAATTATTTTGCCAGGTGCCACTTCAGGTCAGAAGCATGGGAAGCCCTTCTGGGGGCTGGGGCAGGGAGGAGTGGTAAGGTGGCCATTGGGGGTCATGGGAAGAGAGGGTATTTAAGAAGTAATAGATCATCTGGCCAATCAAACCCCTTTCCCAGGCCCAGTAAGCATAGTTTCTAGGAAAGAGGCTAAGGAATTTGCAGATTAGATACCAAAATTGAGTTGAGGGTAAAATAGGAAGAAGTGTTTCTTAGTGACTGAAAATGTAGGGCTTTGGAGCTGGAGAGAAGCGGATATGGATCCCAAATCCAACACACACTAGCTGTTAGACCTTGAAAAAGTTGTTTAACAGCTATTTGCTTATCTGTAAAATGGTGTTAACACCTACTTCTTAAGTCTCTTGTGTGAAATGGATTAAATAAGAGAATGTATACAAAGTGTTTAGCACAATGTCTGCCATGTAGTGTTCAATAAACAGGGGCTTCAGTGATGATACATATTCAGGGGCCCAAGGACAAATATATCCCAGATTATTTCTTATCACTCAAATCCCTGAGGTTTAGATCAAAATGCTTTCTTGTTGGATTTGGGAAATGTTAACACATTAGCATGTACTTACATGTGAGTAGCATTTAACTATAAAATAAACAACAACATTGGAGCAATTATGATAGCAATACATTGACCCACACACTCAGCTTTTTAAATTTACAAGAGTAGAATCTAAAATGCGGGGATTTGGAGACCTAGGATTCTGCTCTTTGAAGAAGCAGGTTTGCTACCCACCACCTGACTACCATGAATACAATGAATCTAACTGTACTACATGACGGTAAATTGTTTCTAAATAGGTGCTTGAAATGGACTAGAATTGCAACACTCATGTGCCCAAAGTGTATCAACAAGACTGTAACCCAGTTCTCACTGAGTCTAAAAATAGGACAACCAAGGAGAGAGTGATCAGGGACCTTCCTCAGCAAGGATTTGAAGAAAACAGGGTGGTGACAGAACTGAAGGGCAGGAGGCGTGGAGGGAATAACATTAGAAACTGGACTCTCATGAGGCAAGTCAAAAGTGACTCAGGGCCAGGCCCCAGTTTGGCCACTGTAGCCCCAGTACTTGTGTAAGAAACTGCTTTCCCACCAAGTACCAGCAGCCTTTCCGATGGGCGTGTGTGGCCCTGTGCCCGGGGTAAACCAAGCCATATGATCAACAAGGCACAACTTCCTGGCCTGAATTAATTGATCCTCAGGTTGATCTGAATCCCTCCCTGACTTGGATGCATCCTCTGTGGTCTGAACTGTCCCCGTTGACACCTGCTGCTCCGTTTTCCTCCACGTCTCTTCACTGGGAGAGAAGATGCAGCTGGCAAAAAAGCGTCTCCTCCATGTGCTCCCTTTTACTCTGGAGTTTTGCTCACAGATTCTCCCCATTTCAAATCCGTAGCAGTCGAGTGTCTGCTCCCATTAAGCATTAAGCAATGGGTTGGCCAGATCGAGATGGGTAACCTGAGGTTGGCAGGCTCCCCAGCACTGGATGATAATGTGTATGAGCTAAAATAAAATCATATTTTATGAAAGCTAGGAACCTGGTATGTCTTGTTTCTACCGCATTCCCCTACCACCTTGGAGAGTGCCCTCACCCTATAGAATATATGTAGAATGAACCAATGAATTGATCAAACAATCAAAATGCTATGAAGTAGATTATGAAACTATAATAAAAACTCAAGATTATTCAAGGAAAGTTCATGCGTGAGATGAGCAAGTTGGGCCCATCTCAGAGTCCTTTGAGTTTTCATTTGCCTTTTGTTGACTTTAACGTTATTAATCTCTCTCACTCACGTGGTAAGGTTATACAGTGCTTAATATGTTTCTGGCGTGTTCTAAATTCTTGACATACATAATTCATTTAATCCTCATGAAATCCTATGAGGTCATCATCATTATTATTATTATTCCCATCTTCCAGGTTAGGAAGTTGAGTCAGACACCCTGCCAAGTTCCCACAGCTAGTGTATGATAGCCATGATTTGAATACGGCCAATCTGAAAATCCATGCTTTTAACTACCTTGATATTATATGACCTCACTTTAAGAAGAAGTATGAGACGCTCCAAGCTACAGAACAAGCTCTATTTTACTAGCTAATTAGCAATTGCTAATTAGCAAAATCCAGTAATTTCATTGTCTATGACCCTTAGAGGTGCTAGTGTTAGCCACACTTTATGGACAAGCATCGCGAGATCAGGGAGGATAAGAGAGTTACCCAAGATCACACAGCTCAGTAAGCAGCAGCGCTGAGACTCGAATGACATTTTCCTGACCTCAGAACTCTTAATCACTATGCTATGAAATTATGAAATGTATTGTATCCTTCCTTAGTTCCTTGTGTTTGAAACGTAATGGATATTCCCAAGATAGGCATGGGAAGAGAAGAGGGCAACTACTCATGGTCTGCTGCTGGTTTTTCCTACAGTGGCTGGACACTCAACAGCTGCCAGGTCACCTCTGGTTACTGTCAAGGCCAGCTGGAACTGGAACTTTCTGAGGGTGCCAACATTCACTTTCTACAATGACCAGATTCCCCCGTGGGTATGCGCTGAGAGGACCCACAGCTCCCTCTTCAGTGCTCACTGACAGGTGATGTCCCCTGTAGATGCTCAGAAAAGCCTTTGGCAAGCCTTCTGAGGGCGAAGTCTGGAAGGCACCCTCATCCTCCCTGACCTGGGACCCTTGAGCACATTTCTCAGCATGGGATCCGCTAGAGGTGGGGACTCCACCACCTACCATCCCGCTACCACACTACATTTGTCTGTCCAGCACTTCATGCCTCCAATGCCCTTATAGTATCTTCTCCTCACTGGAAACTCACAGCAATGCAGTTGAGTAGGTAAGAAAACCAAAGAACACAATAACTCCAGAGCACAACCATTAACACTTTGTTTTTTCTTCTATCATTTTTCTTAAACATATACACATCATGTGTGCAAATACTTAATCTGTAGTGAGGAGACCATATGTATTTGTATGTTCTGTTTCGATACTTTTAGTCTTTCCCATATAACTAAAACTTCTTCAAAAGAATTTTAAATGGCTATAGAAAACTGCCTTGCAAAATGTGCTCTAATTTAAACTCCTCTATTGCTGAATATTTAACAATTGTCTCCATTTTAAGGACTATGTCCTGCTATAGCATGATTGTACAAAAATCAAACTAAATTCCTCCCTATTTCCTTAGAATAGATTTCTAAAAGTATAATTATCAGGTCCGAGGTTTTACACCTTTCACAGCTCTACATGATCAAGCCAATCTCTGGAAAGCCAAAGTTGAGCCTGGAGGCTTCACAGAGGAAGTTCCGACGCCCTGTGAGATGCCCCCGGGGTCTCCCTTCTTGGTCTCCGGTACCCAAAGTCTGATGTAGGCCTGGGCGGCTCCACTTACGAGATAGAGATGCCCACTGTTACCCTGTCGGGGTTCGACTGCCCTTCAGCTCCCACAGAAACACCCTCAAGCCACACAGTCCGGGTTTGGGGAGGCACAGAGATAAAGAGCTCAGTGGGGAGAAAACAATCTTTGAAAGACATGTAGGGTGGGGATGTGAGGGGCACTCACCTGATAAGTAGCGATCATTTCTCTATCCAAGGACCGGGTCACGGAGACGCTACCCGTGTTCTCATTGATTCTGAAAATTCCTTTAGGCTCTTGATCTACTCCTTTGCCAGTGAGCCGGAACTTGGACCCTTCCGGTCTGTCACTATCGACTACCTGGTCGGAGAAACAGAGTGACATTTAAAACAGTCTGGAAAAGACAGACAAAGCACATTAAAAACATAACTCAGTGACCAATCTACTAATCACAGGTGCCAACACAAAGGTGCCTACAAAGATTTGACTAAAGCAGCATCACCAAAAATAGCATCATTGTTTAATACCTTTCATCCTAATATCCAAATCTTGGCAGCTGTCAGCTGGGGAAGTTTCCCAGTACTCGGGTGACATGTAGTGATGGACCAAGGAGGGCAATAACTTCAAAGTTGGGCATTTATATTATTTTTAACTCCAGGAAATAGAATTTTGTTTTACTTTCTCTGCAAGCAAGACCAAGCAGGCAACGGAAATAATTTATTTGATAATCCTATACTGCGTAGGCATTGATGGGTGTTTTAGATATTTACATGTATCCAATCATCAACAGTGCCACCTGCCCCATACAGTCAACTAGGTAAAAGCATGGTGCTGAGGAAAAAAAAAAAAATATATATATATATATATGTACTTAAACCTCAAACAATGCTGGGGGCAAGGGACATTATTCCTATTTAATGGATGAAACCACTGAGACACAGAGAGATCAGCAAAGCTGCTGACGAGATAAAGATATGTTCAGAACGACATCTACCATTTCTCTAGAGATACCACAATATGACACTGTCATTTCTGAATTTAATTTAAGGAATTTTTCTACAGATTGTCAACCTCAATTTGACATTTGGAGAATAAATTGAGAAGGTAAAGGCAGAGGAGGGTAGTTCCGGGCACAGGGAAGGACACAGACAAAGGCAGCAGGCAGGAGAGGGAGAGCCTAGAAAATTCCAGAAATGGTGAGTCATTCCCATGGTTTATATAGAGGATGGGCTGAGAAGTATTACAGTTAGGGGTCCAATTATGGGAGGTCTTTTGATGGCATTTGAAGGTTGCAACTAAAGAGAGAACTATTATTTGCATAAATTGGTTCTAGAACTTATCCTCAAATATTCATCTATATTTAATGTCACTTTATCATCAGAACCTTCAAAGGTTAATTTGATTATAGCAAAACAATTTAAAGGTCATAAACACAACAGATATTCAGGACACACTGATAAAAGAAAGCTGGATAGAGATCCAGCTGTAACCAACTTACAAATGAGCAGGCACATATTGAAACATACTCGACAGTGCCTGGGGAGTTTAGGTGGATAGGACAGGAAACCTGCCTTGTCCCAGCGTCTATCAGCATCCCCCAGAGGTCATTTCTACAGCCACCAAGCCTGCAATTCTGATGTCTGACACTCGGTGGCAGTGGTGCCTAAGGCAGCATGAACTTCATGACAGCATTCACCTGGCAGGACCAGTGGAGGCCCAGCAAGGCAATTCCATATGGCAATACAGGTTTTTTTTGGATTAAAAATATTCTTTACTAAAATACATTGAAAGTTTTGATAAAACACCAATTATCTATGTTTGCATTTTTAACATTAACAGAAAATTGGATATAATGGAAGATTAAAAATAAGGTATGTGATAAGAATTTTTAATCATTGCTTGACTTGATTTAATCCAACTGACATTCTTCCTGTAACCCCCTTGCCCCCTGCTTGGAAGCCCCATGAGGTCAAGAGTCACAGCTTATTGGGCTCATCACTGGATCCCAGCGCCTGGCACAGTGCCTGGCACACAGCAGCAGCAAACGCCAGTATCTGCTTAGTGAAGAATATCACTGCGCAGACAGACATACGTTTCCATCCCAGCTGAGCCAGTGATCAGCTGTGTGACTTTGAACATGGTCCTTTGCCTCTTAGGTTCTCGATTGCCTCATCTTTAAAATGGGGGTAACACCACTTATTTCCCAGGATTGTTGAAGGTTTCATGAGATAGTGTACACAAAGTGCAGTTCCTGGCAGATAGAAGGGGCTCAGTCAATCACAGCTAACAACTGCAATACTAATAGTAATCACCACAGCAAAATTATACTGTTGTTAATGGGTAAGGCTGATGCCTCCAGGCATAAAAAGCCTCTTAGCCATCACACAAAAAATGTCCCTTTCTGAGGGAACAGATTTCCTTTTTAAAAACAAAACTTGCAGACCTCCCTGAAGGGAAGTGCTCTGGAAGCAGTTTCCCCAGGTGGGGAGGGCCGCTGGGCATGTGCGGCCCTTTGTCACTGCCCTGGTTATTGCTGCTCCCGCCCACCTTACCACCTCCACCCAGATGGGATTCCCCTTGTTCTCCTGGGCACATCTGCGATAGACAGGGCCTCTCCAAGAGGTCCTATTAACTTAGAATGCATTCTAACGGGAAATGAATATGGGAATCCTACAAGAGCTATGGGAAAATTGTGCTTCCCAGGAAAGGAAATCTGACGCCATCTGTGTGCCAGACACAGGCCCCACTGGTGAGGACCTGCCAAGAGAACCCTTCTGCGCCCTTTGTTCCCCTTTCGTAAACCTTCCCTGCTCAGAAAAATTTGGGAACACAGCACCCAGACCTTCTAGAAGAAACACAGTGGGGGGTGGGCCTCTTGGGGCAAATGTCACCACTCTCTCCTTTCTCTACCTGGTGCCCAGAAAAGAAAGCTGAATTCTAGACTCAGGAATTTCCCAAGGGCAACTTTCCCTTCTGCTGCCAAAGGTTGGATCTGGGTCATTTCCTCCTGCTATCTCAGAGAGCTTGAGCCACTTGAACTTACAGAAGCCAGGTCTTGGAGAGAGGACCCTGTTGAATTAGCACTTGCTGCTGGATTGAAACGATTTATTCCCCAGGGAAGGAGCAAGTCCCCATTGTGAGGGCCTCTGCTTAGCACTGCACGGTCTTATGTCTTTCTTTCTCTCTCTGTCAATATTTTTGCGTTCTTAAGGGTGTGGCTTTTGATATATCTGTTGAACCTGCCTCCTGGTCCTCAGAAGGCACACCCACAGCCAAATGTGGTGTCCCCAGAAAGATGAGCCTTGTGGGAACACCAGCACAGGGAAGTGAGGGGCCTCATTTTCTCTGGAACAATTGATCTCAAGAGGTGGTTCCTGCACCCCTGGGAAGTCCTTAGAAATGCAAATTTCCAGCCTCCACCCCAGCCTCCTGAATCAGAAACACGTGGGTGAGGCCTGGCAACCTGAGCTCAATAAGCCCCCTAAGTGATTCTTATACACACCTGAGTTTGAAGACAACTGCCTTGGACAGATTTCAGTATCATCCCTCTTCAGGGTAACTGATGCTGGTGTCTACCGCTACTGTTTGGAGCCTTCTGCTAAAAATAGGCTCAGTCTATTTGCTACTTTCTTTCTAAACCTATTTTAAACATATAACACTAACAGGAACTCTTCTAAAAACCTGTTTCTGGGATCTCTGTAAAGCAGAGTCGGTATTTCTCAAAGGTGCTAGACCAACATCTCTCATGTGTCAAAGGCACCCCAGGGCTTGGAGGAAACTTGGAGAGGAAAGTAAGAGAGTGAGGGGTTGCTCTTCAGGAGGAAGCTGGATGTCTTGGTTCAATTTAGATTCTGGAGGAATCTGGAGTCACCTGAATCGCCCACCACCTCTCTGGCTTTTTGGTCCCTGGTTGGGTTTCCAGAGGGAAACCAACACACTTCAACCTCACTGAGCTGGGAGATAGCAGCTATGCAATGGCTATAAACCCAAGGATGTCCTTAGCCATACATCAAAACTATTCTATGCAAATTAAGTGGTTTTCCAGGAGACTTTTATTATACCACGTTAAACTCCTGAAAATTGTTCAGATGCTACTCTACAACTGCAGTAGCCAAACCTATAGTCCTTTTGTTGTTGTTGTTTTATGTGATGACACAGAAGAAATCTAGTGCACTCCCCTGGCCAGAACAAACCCTGCCATGAGCTTCTGCTCCTGCAGCAGCTGTTAACACCCATCATACTACCTAGCTGGGCTTCACAATTAGCTAGTCTTTCCTATGATTCTTTGTAATTCAACACTTCTTTTTCACAGTGGGAATTTTTTTTTCTTGTCCTCTGAGTTGGAATGGAAAAAATAGCTACTGATGAGAAAGAACCTGGATCCGAGCTGCCAACACTCTGGAAGGGATGTAAATAGCACAGGAGAGTCTTGCTGCCTACCTGGGTAAAGAGACTTCCTAGCTGGCTGTGGGGGTGGCATTGCACAGCAGGGACCAGAGTCTTCTGAATCCAGGGAGGGGCAGGAAATACTGAGGCCTAGAGTGGGTAGTGAAGGCTTGATCTGAATTTCAAAGGGTGTTTCTGCAGTATGCTTTTGGCAGAATGTGATGCAATATGGACAAGGCCAACATCCCTTTTGATTTCCCCTACTAAGCCCTGTTCCCACCTGTTCCCACCTGTTCCCACCTCTATTCTCTGCTGCAAGTAACCAATGATGCCACTTTGTATGTGTTTTTAAGCAGTGGTGACCAACCTTTTTGGCACTAGGGACCCGTTTCATGGAAGACAATTTTTCCATATGGACTGATAGACTATATAGCAGTTTTCAATGTTTTTACACAAATAGCATCTTTATATATGGATTATTTTGCAATTTTTTCTACTCAATGTGGTTGTGGTATATACGTGTATGTGTGTATGCATTTATAAACTTTGTGGGGGGGTACTTTTAGACTTACAGAAATATTGCAAAGATAGTACAGAGTTCTCATATACCTTCCATCCAATTTCCCCTAATGTAAGTATCTTACCTAACTGTGGAACATTGGTCAGAGCTGAGAAATTAACACTGATACTCGACTATTAGCTAAGCTTTAGATTTTACATATTCAGATTTCACCAGTTATTCTACTACTATCCTTTTTCTGATCCAAAATCCAATCCAGGACTCCCCATTGCCTTAGTGAGTGTGGCTTTTAATCGCACATTCTGGTGCTTCCCTGCAGGTTCAGACTTTTCTTTAATTGCATTGACATCAGTTACTTTTTTCCCCCTATGGAAAATGTGTTTGATATATCAAAATGACAGGGTCACCAAGTTCTGTATGTCATCGTCGCTGTAAGAGCTAGTCCTACCCTCTGCCAACCTCCATCTCTGTGCCTTAACTCAGATCTCAACTCAAGATTTTTGCCTGTTTTGTCCTCAGAGCCTAGAACAATGCACATTACCCAGGTTATCAATAAATATTTGCGTCATGAATAAGTAAATGAATATCAGAGTAGTTTCCTTACTGGCCCTGTGTTTCCAATTTCCCTCTTTTCCCATCTCCTGTCCTAATTGTGACCAGAAAGGTTATTCTAAAATGCAAACTCAGATCTGAGCAGGGCAGTACACAGATTAAAACTTTCCATCCCAGCCCCTCCCTGATGGGTCTCCAAGTACTTCCCCAGCCCTGACCTTTGCCACAACCAGCCCTGAGCTACAGGCCTTCTGAGCTTCGCACACTTTCTCTGCACCTGCGTCAGCTGGAATCCCGGTCGCCACCCAGTCTGCTGGGGACCCTGCCTCATCTTCCTGGACCCAACACCAGGGATCGCCCTCCCCAATCTGCATCCGCTTCACCTCCTCACCAGGAAGGTCTGTGAAAGCCAGGAGAGCAGGCTGCCTCTTTGTGAGTGGTGCTCACTGTCCCTCGGGCTATTTATTTCTTCTTCCCTTTCCCATTTCAGGGGCTTAGAACATAGAAGACACTCGATTAACACGCTGAGTGAGAAAGTGCAACTTTATTTGTCTGTTTTTATATGATTGTAAAATGCTTCATAAACTCACAAATTAAAAATAAAAATAAGGTCTGTTGTACAAACCTTTTTTTTTGGAAAATGCAGCTACTTTACCTGTGCAACATCAGTGCTTTTTAATTTCTCCTTTTACAATTCCCCATAGAGAACTCCCCAGGCTGTGCTAATGCCCAGGAGTTGAAAGGGACTTAGTGCCCTCTCCATCCTTATAGTTTCGAAGGGTCCCTTTAAGTGGAGCCCCTGTGTGTGAGCAGACACTGTGTTTGCTGTGCAAGGCAGCTTCTAGACAAGCACCCTGGCACCCTTCCCTGTCATATCTAACTAAATTGATGCTTCTAATTCTCCCCTATGTAGAAAATCAGGAGACATATTTTCAGAGGATAGCAAACTATATATATATGCAATATTATCAGAAGGATGCAAAACAAGAAAATAATTAGACCTTTTTTCCCAGTCAGCAAAGGAAATAAATCACACACGAACAGTATTGGCCTTTGGGGGAGAAAGATAGGGGTGATATGTTATTCTTCACCTTTACAATAGTTTCAGTTTTATAAAATGAGCTTATATTACTTACATGGTAAAAAACCAATAACTTTTTAAACATTTCAGAGGAATTATTGGAGCTTGATGAATACGCTAATTTAGAAAATGTTTCCTACTTCATGTTAAACAGAAAAAAAAAATACTATGGCCTCACACAGTTGCTAAAAGGCATTTGTATTTATCATTAGTGTGGTTCTCTAAGGTGACCTGCAAGCGTTAATTAATTCTCAGCTGAGGTTTAGTCCTTGACACGCCTTTGAACTTGAAGACACTTAGCCATTCAGCAGTTTGGGCAGCTGGAATACCATGCCCTTCTGTCACTCTTGTGTTGCTCAACCATTTTAAACCTCTAGGTTATAAATTAACATGGGGAACTAAGGGAAACCCAGCGCCAAGGTCCCCATACCCTGGAGGAGAAACACTGAGTCAACACCCTGGGATCCACTGAGGAAGACTCTGGCTGACACCCACTGCAGTGCTTACACTAGCTAGGGCTGCCCGTGCCCATCACTGATTTCCCACGGATTCCATCAACCCATGGGATGTGCCGAGGTTAAGGGCAGGATGGGGCACTTGGGAAGGAAAATCAAACTGCAGCAACACAAACAACTGAGCAGATATCTGAATCTACCACACGTGACCTTCATCTATTAGCAATCGTTGTGCCAGCTCTGTTTCCCTTTTGCTATTATGGAAGACGCTTAAGATTATGCCAAAGCATAGCTTAAGCAGAGTTCCAGAAGATTTAATGTTCATTGTGGGCTTTTTTTGGCATTATTTTCTGATAGTTTATAATTTTTTTATTATTTTCTCTGGGCTGAAGGATTTCATTTTTTAAGGAGAGCATGTCTTAATTTCCAAGTGTTTAAAGTGGTTTTAATGATTTATTTTCAATTTATAACACATTAATGTGGCTTATAAAATTTCTACTTTTGAAAGTTTTTTTAAAATTTATTTTTGGCCAACTATAATATCATCTTTACTAAATGATCCATGGACACGTGAAAAGAATGAGTATTCTGCAGCATTGTCCACAATAGCTGAAACGTGGAAGCAACTCAAGTGTCCATCAGCAGATGAATGGACAAACAAAATTTGTATGCATATAACGGGATTGTATTCAGCCTTAACAAGGAAGGAGATTCTGATATATGGTACAACATGGGTGAACTTTGAGGACATTATGCTAAAATAAGCCAGTCACAGAAGGACAAATATTACAGGATTCCACTTAGATAAGGTACCTAGAGTTGTAAAGTTAATAGACACAGAAAGTAGAATAGAGGTTGCCAGGGACAGGGAATGGGGAATTATTGTTTAATGGGTCTGGGGTTTAAAAGGTTTGAGGAAGATGAAGAAGTTCTGGAGATGGATGATGGTGATGGTTGTACAACAATGTGAATGTACTTAATGCTATTACTAGGTATATTTTACTTAAAATTAAAAAAAAGAATTAGTATTCTTTCTTTGTAGGGCACATAGTTCCATATTTATCTACCTTTAGTAGTATTAATTGATTGAATTACTCAGACCCTCTCTGTCCTTGCTTACATGTTCCCATCCAGATTTGTCACATTCTGAAAGAGGTGTTTTGATCTGAGTATGATTGATTTTTATCCAGTCCTCCTTGCATGTATTTTATCTACTATGGTTTGGATGCACAGTGAAGGTCAATCCCCCTTTGTGAATTATGGGCACTAGATTCTGTGGAGAAAACAATGTTCTCAGTCTCCAGATTGGAACAAATCATGGATCCCCCCTCCAAAGTCAAATTCCTCCAGTATCTACTTTTGGAATTTTCTACCTCTCCCTCACAACACTTAACTGCTGAAATTTTACATAACTTTTGTGATCTAATGTGATCTAATGTCCATCTATCTGATTAAACTATAAGCTCCTGTGATCATATTCACAGTTGTACCAAAGAGCAAAACCCACTTCCCAGCACAAAGTGATTGCTCAAACATTTGCCAAGTGAATGGATGTATCTTGACATTTCCCTAAGGGGACAAGACTGTCGGGCACCTCTGAGTACAAACGGCATGCTGAGCTTGGGACTGGGCATGCGATGCAGTCATCACATCCTCACGGTGTTCTCAGTCCGCGGAGCAACCGGAATGCAACGCGAGAGAGTGCGTAAGCAAGTCTTAGGTGAGTGCCGAGATTATTAGAGAAAGCACGGAATGTAACGAAGTGTCCAGAAAGGCTTCGTGGGCAGTCACCACTTGTGTTTGTTCTTAAGGAGATGGATATAATGTTAGGAGACAGCAGGGGAGAGAAGGGAAGGGCTGCCAAAAGTACTCCTCCTCCTGGCTGAGGAAATCTAGGGGCCCATGGCGTGCGTGAGTCGCTCTATCATGGCTGTCCTTCCAGAAGCACACCAGCCTCCACATAGTTAAATGTGTAACTGGAACAAGGCTGTTCTCATTGCAGGAGCCCAGTTCTATGTTTAATAATATATACCACACTTATACCAACGTTCACTCAGCCAAATGGACAGTTTCTCTCGCATGACTTTCAATAAGATGTTTTCATTCTTGAGCACAATTTCCTGTAACATATTGTTTCCCTTCTCCTTTTCTTCCATTCAAAGTATTTACTGACCAGTTCTGACTTCCAGAGTACTCACAGCCTCAAGGGCTCACAGTTTAATGCACTCTATGAACCCTGTATTATGCAACATGCAAGGTGTGCTGAAAGACGCTACAGCAGATCAGAGAAAGAGGAAGTCACCTCTGGGTCAGTCAATCACTATGCTTTACTTGTCTGGGCCCAAACTCCATTAATTGCCAATCAGTACCATGATTCTGCATCATTGTCCAAGTGAATAACTGGAGATCCATATGTGCCACTTCCTGAATTTCCTGTTTCTTAACCCATGCTGAGATTCACTCTCCTGCTCTTTGGGTCCCTTCAAAACATCTTCCTTGGCTTTGCCTTTTGTTTTATAGTAAATCAGACGGTTCCTGAAATCTTGGTGAAAACTCTAGATCTTCTATACCTGCTGTCTCTTCTATTCATGAACCAGATTTACAGCTTTAGGGACTAGTCACTGAGGCTGCCCCAGCATACTCCAGCCCCTCTCCTCTGGGTGCCCAGGAGTGTACTTCCCAGGCCACGTGAAGTTGGTTGTGGCCACTGGACTTGCAAGTGACAGGTGTCACTGCAGCTAATTCTGGGCAAAAGCTTTATGCACTTTTGCCTTCCTCATGGTGACTAGCAATGTTCCAAATTGTGGTGACTTCAACTGACCTGGGTCCCAGGGCAGTAAGGAGCACAGTCCCTACCTAACCCTCAACGGACATGGAGCTTAATGAAACCTTTGCTTCTCTGGTCAACAAAAATTTGGGATTGCTAATCACTGCAGCAGAGCCTAACCTATCCTGATTAATACACAGAGTGTTTAGAAGAACGGGGTTTGGAGATAGGCAAAGGTGTGTCCGTGTCCCAGTTCAGAGCTCACAAACAATGTGGACTTATAGGGAGTTGTATGGCTGCTCTGAGCGTCATTCCTACCCTCTCCCAAATGGGAAATAATGCCTATGTTAAAAGGCTTATGGTAAGCAAATGATTTGAGACATATGCAATGCTTGGATACATAAACATGCTCAACAATTTAAGGCAATTGTTTTTTTATGACTATTGATGATGATGACAATGACAGAGCCTGGGATTTATTGAACACCAACTCTGTGCCACATACTATTCTAAGCATTTTACATACATTAGTTGATTTAATCCTTACAACAATTCTGTGGGGTAGGTATTGATAGTAATCTCCATTTTACAGAGGAAACAGTCCCACAAGCCTTGACAAAGTCACTTAGATGAAGACTTTGGATTTGAACCAAATCATCCAGGACCCACGGCCTTAACCCATACTCTATACGGCCCACTGACAGGCACGTGTGAAGTTGAGTAGGAGCACCCACAGTAGAATCAACAAGGCATCAAGCCTGGTGCTGGTGGAGGAGCTCCCAATCTGGACTCCTTGTGATGTGGCCACTGCATTAAGACTAGCCAGAAATGTTCATCTCAAGCCTATGTCAGTGGCAGAGCCAGGTTTGGGGACTTCAAAGTCTTGATTTCCAGATTTATATGTATCCAATGGGTCACCTATTCACTCTGTGCATCAAACTCCTGGCAGGAACATCTTTAACTTCTCACACCCCCTGAGATTTGTCATAGTAATGGCACAATTTGAAGGTTTCCATGTGCCTTCTGCCATCTGAAAGGATAATAAATTAATCATGCCCTTGGACATTGTTGAAATATATGTACTTAATCTCTTACTAACTTGCCAAACTTTTCTTCCTCACTGTTGCTCTGCTCCTCTGCCTTCCATCAGTTCAGACTTTTATGGTTCCCAGAGAAAGGTTAAACCAAGTATTTATTCACTTATCTGAACCACAGTTCAGAGAAAGCAATGTAACAAAATCAGCATCAGGAAACTGGAGCTATTCCCATTTGCAAGTAATCAACGTGAATAACCGAACAATTCTCCTTGGAAATTCGTGTTGACTGTCTTTTCTCTGAGAGTTTCAACACTTATTCTTATTATTCTTAGAATTCAGCACAAATTTTTAATGTGAAGACTGACGGCTCGAAATATAAACAGTGACAAAAATAAATAAACTTTCAATCATTTTCATTTGCAAGTGTGACATTCTGTCCTGCCTTGCATATACCTCGGCCAGAAGGACGAGCTTTGAGGTTCCTCATTCCCTGAAGCAGCTACTATATCCTCCAACTGGATCATGCCCTGATTAAAATCTTTCAAGAGCCCCCTTCCCAACATCATTGATTTCAGGGAAAATTCAAGTCCCCTCAGCAACGCATTCAGGGCCCTCTGTAGCCTGCTCTCTGCCTCTCTCTTCAGCATCAACTTTTGCTGTGTCCACACACATCCTGTCATCCTATTTTGTTGCCATTTTCCCCAAAAGGGTCATGCTCGGACCTATCTCTTTCAGCCCTGCATTTCCCGTTTGTGACCCACAGGCTCCTACCCAAAAGTTGAGCCTGGCCAATCAGATCATTTCTTTGGGAAGCCTGGGACTGGGGCAGGGAAAGACTGAGGACCCTTAAAGTCTTGTCAGCATGAAAGTTGAGTCTGCCATTTTGGGGAGATGCTGTCGGGCCCTTAGCAGAGACCTTGGCAAAGAAAATGGTCTACAGGGAAAACTGAAAGAGAAAAATAAACACTCGTATGTAAATGAAGCCAGTTCAGGCTCAGACGTGGTGTGTGCTCCCACCCTACAGCTGGTAAACAGTCCTCTCCAATGTCACTTCATCTTGTGCCTCAGCCATGGTCCCAGATTACGCTCTGACACCAAAACTCCCCAGCCCCCTTTCCCAGTGGTGCCTGGTAAATGGCTTTAACTCACTAGGACCCTGCCAAATAGATATCTGGATGGCTCATGCCATAGTTACCCCTCAGGTCTCAATTTATACTCGTCTCTTCAGAAAGGACTCCCCTGGCACCTTGTCAAAAGAAGGCAGTGCCTTCCCTTCCAACATCATCCTTGTTTTATTTTTGTTCACAGAACCCTCTGCACCTGATATATTTCCTGACATGTTTATGTCTGTTGTCGCTATTTACCGTTTAAATATAAGCACCATGTTAGCAGGGACTTTTGTTTTGTCCACTGTTGGGAACAGTGATCCATAGCAGACACCCAAATATTTTCTAATAAATAAAGAAGCTATGTAAAGAGAAGCAGAAGAGAGATTCCATGGTCAGGAAAAAGGAAGTGAATGCATAAATCAATGAACAGGCACAGCTACCATTCAAAACGGCTTGTCAGTTTCTGCTAAGGACCAGCTCTGCTTCTTGGGCTTGAGTTCCTAGAGATACTCTGGTATCCTTCAACAGAATCATTTCGAGTGATCCTCCTAGTTTAATGATCCCAATGACACACACTTTTTAAGAATAGAGCATCTTGCTTACTGAATAGTAACTGGCCCATCGATACCATGAGATCAACTTGGGTAAACATCTTCCCTCCTCTGAAGCTATGGCTGCCTAAAATATGTTTTTTCCAAGGGAAGCCAACAAGAGAAGATCATACCAGCTGTGAGTTGAAGGCTTTGGCAAAATGTTTTAGAAGATGAGCCATAAATGCAAGTCTGGGTTCCAGGTTCCTCTAAAGTTATGGTGACTAACCCCCTGCTCCCCTCAAAAAAACCTGGATAAACACAACTGCCAAATAACTGCCTCATGGGTGATTATTCCTAAACAGATCATGTTGTGTGGTGAATTCTATCCCACAGGATACAGGGATGGGTAGAGTTTGTGTGTAGACAGGACACTAAGGAAGAAAGACATATTTGAAAGAAAAGCAAGATCTGTTCTATATAAGATGAACACAGTTGAGCCCAGTAAGTGCTTGGAACTTAGAAATATGGGGCAAGAGGTACAGTTCAGGGCATCACCTAAAGACCAGCAGAAAAGGAGATTGGCTTAGTCTTGTTTCAGAAAAGCCAATCAATGCAAGTTATGGAACAGACAGATTTCAGCCCAAAAGAAGGCAGCCTTCCTGTGGTTGAAGAGCTTTAGCTGACGGTGCTACTTACTGGTGATGGACAAGCCTGCCGCCTGGTGCCCAAGTCCACACTGCCATCTGGTAGAGGTGCCATAGAGACCATCAATACCAGATAGACTCTGTGGTCTTTCTGACTCTGAGTCTGAAGCTTGGGGCAGCCCTGAACACGTGGGTCAGCACTGTGTGAATCAGGTGAGGACTGAGGTGCTGTCCAGGGATCTCTGTTTAAATCTAGCTCAGCTACTTTCTCCCCATTGGTCGGGCAAGGATTCTCTTTCATTCCCTGTGCCTCCGTTTCTCTAGGTGCCGTGCAATAGCCATCGTTCCTGCCCCTGCAGTGCAATGGTTTAGAAAATGGTTTCTGGATCAGTTTGTACCCTGGCTCTAACATGTCCTTGGTTTGTCACCTTGAGCAAATCTTTTCATCCCTGTGGGCATCAGTTCCCCCTTCAGTCAATTGTGAATAACAGACCTGAGCTCCTGAGGTCCTGGTGAAGACAGAATGAAACTGGGTACCTAAAGCACATTTTAGCACGGCTGGCACACAGTAGACACTCAATAAATGTTAACAATTATCATCAGGGCACATCTAAACACAACAACATATACAAGTCAGGAAGAGTAATTTTATAGTTAAAAGGATTTTTAAAAAAATCTTCAAATTGCATCCTAGGTAATATTGCGTTCACTGGGGTCTTATGAATGCCAGGTACTGTGCTAAAGCTATTGTGCATGTTACCTGGCAGTTACTATTGTTTTTATTTCAAAAATATGGTTAGCAAGACCAAGCAAGGTGAAGTCATTTGTCCAATGGGTTACACAGCTAGTTCGGGGTCAGAGCCAGGTATGGAAAACTCTGAGATCATCCTAGTCAATCCAGAACTCCAGATGCTGCTCATTTGCCAACTCCTGGCTACTTGATTCCTCACAGCTCAGACATCTCCTCGTGGAGCACAGCTGGTTGTTTCCAGGCTTTGACTGGATCATGGAGAGGATGGCTGGGCCTTCTTTGCAAGGTTCTTGCTGAGCAGACAAGCATGCTCAGACCCCAAGCCCACATGACGCCATGAGTGCTTACTGTTACAGGACACGGGCCCCGGCCCACGTGAGCAGATGTATGTGCCACACAGTGGAAAATGGATGCATGCCCCGTCCCAGCACTTTCTGACTTGGAGCCACGCAGATTTACCCAGGTCCATTTGTAAGCTGCTGCCACCATCCTCCTCCCAGCCTTGCTCCTCCTGCCTCCCAAGTTCCCTGGTTGTTATAAGCTTATCATAGAAGTAAATCAAAATGTTCTCAAGAGGAGAAGAAAAGATAAAAGCAAAAAATGCAACATCCCCAACAGAGGAATATTTTTTATAGTTCCACAACTTTCACAATTCTGTCTTAAAAAAAATCCATTATTTAATTTTAGTACCATGGAGATACTAGTGATGAATAATGGCTCCTCTTCTACCTTCTAGTATTTCTAAAATATTAATACTGGTTGGATACCTCTCCTAAGGGGAAGCAGGAGTTGAATCTTTTATAAGCTTCGGAGCCCTGTTTCCATACAACAGACTATATATTTATTCAGTTCCTACCACTCATATGCTCTGGGTTCCTCATATTATGTCTGTATCAAAGGATAGAAGTCAGAGAGTGGGCTGGAGAGGATAAAATGTTGCCAAATATTTCCCTTTCTCATTATTTTCTTTGTTAGGGCTTCACTCTTTTAAACTATCTATAAAGATGCACCTCCCACCTGTACAGTAGACTTGGGAGGTGAATCATAAATAGAAACTACAACGAGGCCGCCAACTTTACAATCTCCCCAGGTCAAACGTCCATCAAGGCCAGCAATAATTCATTACATCTTTAGCTGTAAATCGTTGATGTTGAGCTTTGAACACTGAGTTCTAACATATTCATTCCCGAGCAGGTCATGATTGTGTGTGTGTGTGTACATGTGTGTGTTTTATCTTTGCATTTGGGGTACAGGAGAAGAAGGAATGAGGAGAATGTTTCAGCATAAACTAAAAACAGCACTGTAAATTGTTGTCCTTGGCAATGAACTTTTTTTAAAAAAATCAGGTTTGCTTTTTTCCTCTTTACAATGCTAACACATGCTCTTTAGGGAAAATCTGGCAAGAAAACTAAAGTAAAAGGTAGAAAAACAAGATGCTTAATGTCCCCCTTGATAGTTACAACTATCTTAACATATTGATGACCCTTCTAGCCTTCTAAATGCATACAACTACATAAATATGTATTTTTAATCAATTTGTTTTAACTTTGAAATAATTGTAGATTCACATGCAGTTGCATGAAATAACCTTTACCCAGTTTCCCTAATGGTACCATCTTGTTAAACTGTAGTATGATATCACAATTGAGACATTGACACTCATGCAAGCCACTAATCTTATTCAGATCTGCATAGCTTTACTACTTCAATTGTGTGTGTGTATGTGTCTATGTGCAGTTAGTTTTATGCAGTTTTATCACATGCATAGGTTTTTGTATCCATCACCACCATTAAGCTACAAGGCAGTTCCTTCACCACTGGGATCCTTCAGGTTACCATTTCATAACCACATCTTCCTCTCTTCTGCAGACCCCCCTCATATCCCTCGATCTTGGCAACCACTGATCTGTTTTCCATTTCCATTATTTTGTCATTTAGGAAATATTATATAAATGGAATCATAAAGTATGTGACCTTTGGGATGGGCTTTTTCATTCAGCATATTCCCTGGGGATTCTTCCAAGTGGCTGCATGTATCAATAATTCATTCATTTTATTGGTGAGCTATATTCCATGGTATGAATGTACCACAGTTTGTTTAACCATTCACATGTTGAAGGACGTCTGGGTTGTTTTCAGTTTCTGGCAAATATGAATAAAGCTGCTATGAGTATTTGTGTACAGGTTTTGTGTGAACATAAGTTTTCATTTCTCTGGGACAAATGCCTGAAAGTGTAACTGCTAGGTCCTATGGTAATTGCATATTTAGTTTTATAAGAAACTGCCAAACTTATTTCCCGACTGGCTATAGCACTTTACATACCCCCCAGGAATGTCCAAGTGATCCGGTTTCTCTGCATCCTCGCCAGCATTTGGTGTTACTATTTTTTTTTAACTTTAACCATTCTAATAGGTGTGTACTGATAGCTTATTTTGGTTTTAATTTGCATCTCCCTCATGGCTAATGAGTTTGCACATCTTCTCATGTACATGTGTGCCACATACATATGTCCTTTGGTGAAATGTCTGCTTATACCTTCTGTCGGTTTCCTAATTTGGTTGATTGGGTTTTCTTTTCTTCTTCTTTTCTTTTTTTTAATATTTTTTCTTTATTTCAAAGTATTATGGGGGTACAAATGTTTTTGGTTACATGGATCACTTTTCAAGTCAGGGTTAAAAGTGTGCCCATCACCCAGACAGTGTCCATTGTACCCATTAGATAGGTTCTCGCCCATCCCCTCCCCCCGCCCCGCTTGATTTCCTTTGATTGATTGGGGAATTTTTGCTGTTGAGTTTAAAGTGTTTGTTGTATATTCTAGATACTAATCCTTTGTCAGATATGCAGTTTGTAAATATTTTCTAATTTGTAGCTTGTCTTTTCATCCTTTTAACAGGATTTTTTCACAGAGCAAAAGTTTTTAATTTTGATAAGGTCTAATTTATCAAATTTTCCTTTTAGGGCTCATGCCCTCTGTGTCAAGTCTAAGAACTATTTGCCTAGCCTCAGATCGCTAATATTTTCTCCTATTTTTTTTTTTTTTTGTCTAAATGTTTCATAGCTTTACATTTTGCATTATTGTCCATGATCCATTTTGGGTTAACTTTTGTATAAAGTGTAAGTTTCAGGTTGAGGTTCATCTTTTGCCTATGGATGTCCAACTGCCCTAGCACCCTTTTTGCTGGAGAAGCTACCCTTTATCCATTGAATCACTTTTGCACCTTCATTAAGAATAAGCCAAGCATATTTGTGCGGTTCTATTTCTGAGTTCTCTATTCTGTTCAACTGATCTATGTGTCTTTCCCTCCACTGTATTACAGTCTTGATTACTGTAGCTACAGTGATTCCTCTGGCTTTACTCTTCTTTTTCAAGATTATTTAGCTATCCTGGAGCCCGTGTATTTCCATATAACTTTTCAAATAAATTTGTCTATGCCTACGGAAATCCTTGCTGGGATTTTGAGAAGAATTGTATTAAAGCATAAATATATCCTCACATTCTTTCTTTTACATATTATGAGTACTTTCTCTATTATTACCAACTCCTTTTTAATAGCTACCCAATATTTAAAATAAATATACTATCACTTAACAACCGTTTCAATAATAATGGACATGACTGTTTTAATTATGGCTAATGTGAATAATATAAATAAAGCTACCAAGAACACCTTGTGGAAAAAAAATTTCTCTGCAGTTTGGATTATTCCTTAGTATAGATTCCTAGAATCTCTTTGTTTGGGGTTACTCAAGCAAAGAGAACGAATATTCTTACAGTTATTTCTATTTGGATATTCTTATACACAACTTTTACCTATGTGAAAAATATTAGCATTAGCTTTAAAATTTCATGGTGTCATGAATTTGTATGTCAAAGTAGAAGAGATACACACCAGCGAAGAAAAGGGAGACTGCAGAAATGGCAAATAATGTGACAACTATACCTTCCGAAATGATGATGACGGTAACAACGCAAAGTGCTGTCCCACATGTTCTCCCAGGTAAGCCTCCCAACTAGCCCACCAGGATGTTAGGTGAGTAAATCGATTCCTATTTTACCTACTTTAGGACAGCTATGTGTTACTAGAATGTTTTTTAAAATCTCTTTTCATCCTAAAGAAAAAAGATTTAGTTAAGTCATTTTCTTTTTATCCAAGAAAGGGAAAGGGACACATTGACCAGCCTAATTCATCCCTTATTGTTGGGGTGATGGAAACGCCTGTTATAGGAGGTAGCCCTGAATGGGAGGTGAGAAATATCTGCCGGGTGGAATGATCCATGAAAGCTTGGGAGGCCTGACACAGTCCCGTTTGTGTTTCTATCCTTCCTAATCGGGTTTTCTACTTTCTCTGTAATGGAAGTAACATTCCACGGAGAGACAGGAAAACAGTGTGGTTTATTCTTTCTATGCGGTCAATCATTTTGCTTTTAAAACTATGCTGGACCTGCGCTGCTAACAGGAAGTGTGATCATCCTCGCGTTGTGAGTCCTAAAACCTCATTCTGAGGACCCAGGACAGATGGGGCCCCTGTGGCCATGTCAGGGTGCACTTCCCTATGTGCGCCCAGCAAGGGCTGCAGCCGGAAGAAATGAAATCCCAAGGCCAACTCTGGGCCATACCGTTAAATTACTTAGAAAAACCAGTCTTCATATTTTCAAACGTTGGGATCAGTTGTCCTTGAGAACCATAAGGTACAGAATCACTCAAACTATAAACATTTGGATGCAGAAAAAGCATCCCATGTGTGTCAGTTTTTCTACACTTGATCTTAGCCAAAAGGCCGAGAAGTGATGAGTGTCAGTTTTTCTAATGGAAAATGACTCTCCCTCCCCATATTGTGGGGCGAAGGGGCAAAGAGGAGGAAGACGTTGACATTAGTTAAGTGTCTGCTTTGGGACAGGCAATTTACTAGGGACTTTTCTTAAATTTTTATATTAATTTTCGTAATCTAAACAAGCATTATTAGCTCCACTTCACAGAGGAGGAAACAGAACTGTTAGAGTGAAATTTCCAAGAAGAGCTTTTATTCAAATCTAGGCTTGTTAACCCCAGGTTGAATTCTTCTTTTCTACCACTCCTTGGTGAAGATGCAAAGACAGACAGAAAAGGAGCCAGTGATTTAAGTTGGAAGAACAGATATAAAAATAAATCAACAAAGTGATGAAGATAGGAGCTCTCAAGCTCTCTGCTTTTGAACTTCACTTTTGCAGAGATTGTGGGAAAGGATCTCAGGGAGATCCCGTCTGCTTGTACTGGGGGATGTGGTCCTTGCCCCTCTCCATCCTGTAGAGAACCCAAGCTCTACTCTGAAAGAATGGATCCCCTATCCCCCATGGAGAGAAGGGAACTACAAACAATGTTTGCCCCGTGCCCAGGAGGTGGGGTTCAGAGCTTGCAGCTGGCATGCAGGGCTTGAGGTTCAAATTCTTGCTCAGTCACTTATTACCTGTGTGTCAGAGAACATATTACTAAATCTCTGTAGCCCTCAGCTCCTTCTGCTGTAAAAGAGGGATAATAGTCACCTGGAGGCTTGCGTCAAAGATTTACACGAGATAATGCAGGTAAAGAGCTAGTGTCTGCATGGCTCAGTATCTGGTAGCCAGGTAGCTATCACTGCAGATACCTTGACAACTTTTATTCAAGCGTAGCTTCGGCATTTCCCCAGATGTGGATAGTTCTCCCGGTTGCTGCAGTGCCTGCAGGTGTAGGTTCCATGTAGGTGCTCTCTAGGTAAGCCAGGCAATCAGGCATGTGCCCTTCTGACACCCAGATTCCACCTACACAGCCCATCCCTCTACACAGCCTATGGACAGCCTCCATCTTAGCCAGGTTCTCCAACTACAAAGCCCAAGTGCCTAGTTCCATCCTTTCTTCTCTTTAAGAGAAATTATTTCTGTGGTTTTTGGGTGAAGACACATTCACCATTTAAGCTCTACAAAGAAAATCAGACCTTTACCTTTTAGATGTATTTTTCCTCTGAATCTAATACAATGTTCACTCTACCCACACTTGCCAGGTCCTTGCTGGGCAACAGTGCACTGGGGTATGCACCTCAGGTCACCACAAGATGAAACTGCCTTTACAGGCCCTCAACCTCCTGGAATTCACACAACACACAGCTACCCGTGCAGCCACACATTTCAAACTCCCTGTGCAAAGTCAGCAACGTGGAGTAGCCAGATCTGCTTTCATATAATCAACCACGGAAATGCAGGTCCGGCTCGTTTATAGCCCCTGGATTTACATTTCCTCTTTGGGTACAACCCTGGGGAAGTTACTTTTCTCAGAGTGTGATGTCCTCTTTATGTGGAGAGAGGGTTGGGAATCACACAAAGTACCGTATGCAGGATTTCATCATGTGATAATATCCAGAAATGTTGAAAAATCACCGGGATCATTTTGAGAAATTCTCCCCAAGGCCACAACTCTGGACAGCTCGAGGCAGGAGACTCCCTATTGTCCATCTACCTTACATTCTCCACAGAGAAGAATCCACAGCACAGTCCCTGACATGCCACAGACGCTCAGCAGTCAGCTGCGGAATGCCGTGAGCATGAAGGAACAAACACGGTGCATACAAGAGAAGCGGCCACCCTTATATGCACAAGGTACGACTGCCAAGGTTTCAGCCCTGAAGGAGAGTCTCTGGGAGGGCTAGAGGCAGAGGAAGGGTTCTCCCCTGAGTGTGTACTAAAAGCCAGGAACGGTGCCAAGTGGTGTGAATAACACAATAGCAACTACGTATCCGTGTGGATCACCACCGGGCTCAAACATTTAGGTGCCTTAACTACCCCCTTTTACCATCACAACAATTCTTATAAGACATGGGTGGCTTTATTACCCCCATTTTACAGATTGGGAAACTGAAGCACAGAGGTTAAAAATTTGGATGAAGTTTCCATAAATGTGCATCAGCAGCAGCCTAAAGTACAAACACCTATGATTTATTACAAGCGTATGATGTCCCAGTGGTGCTAACCACTCACGGTGTATTATCTCATGTGACCCTTCCCAAAATTTTAGGAGGTAGGCTCTTATTATCTCCATCTTATAGGCACAAAAAAAAAAGAAAAACCCAAAAAATGAACTTCAAGAAATTTCCCCAAGTAAGATTTAAGCCTCTCTGTCCACTGAACCTTTGCTCTGAATCACTAAATTCAGCAATTAGATGGATCATTTGCAAAGGGTTTAACCAAATAAGACAATTCCTACCCCAAACCTGCCCTTTAGGTGACCAAAATGAGCAGACTGTGAAACGGTCAGGGCAGTTGTTTCAGCCAGCTTAGTAATTACATAGTAACAAAAGGGGATTCAATCAATTGCTTAGCAATTAGCCATTATGAGAAGATGGGGAAAAAAAATCAATTGGCTGTTTGGTAGAGCAGGAAGCATTTTAAATGTCACCACAGTGAGAGAAATATTTGAAGATTTGTCTTCATAATGGTTAACTAATTGCAATCTTCAAATTTTATTGCCTTGGAAAAATAACTCAATTCAAGAGACAGAGTATTAACACTTGGGGCTATTTCTCCTTTGTCTTAGTTAGCATCAAGGGGAGGCATGTAAATCGATCAGTCCCTATGATTTAAGAAGACCCTTCCTAATGAACAGCATCCTCAAGGGCAGAGTCAGTGTATTAGTCATCATTTTACCATCCATTTGCACGTAGTACAGTGTGGGAACATACGGTAGGTGCTCAAGACATGGTGGCAATTGAAAATGAATGACAATTGAAAAAAAAAATGCTGGGGTCTGTCCCCAATCTGAGTTCCCTTTAAGTGAAATTCTAGTGCTGTGTATGCAATTTGACTTTGGTAGAACTACGGTGAAGGCTGGTAGCTACAGATTTGTTCACTACCAGGCTTTCCAACCCTTTCTTACATCAGCCCTCCCACCTGCCCCAGGACAGTCTGCTGGTGCCACAATTGTGTCATGACATTCCTCCACTTGCACCCACAAGGGGATGTATTAAAACTTCTGGCCAAACCAAAGCCATTTCTATGGCCTCAGAGATGGCTTCAGCAATGGGCATTTGACCAAAGTTGGACTAAACAGTATTCTCCCCAGGGCATTTTTTTTACTGGATCTGGTAGAGAAGCTTGTCTGTGACAATCACAGTGCTAGAAGGATGCTGTTTGTGGCCATCTTCTTTGACCAAATGGAGAAAGTCTGTCTATGGCAGGAGAGGATCAGGCCATCACACAAAGAAGAAAGTCCGTCTAGGGCAAGAGAAGATCAGGCCACTATGAAAAGAAAAGAAAGTCCGTCTGCTGCAGGAGAGAATCAGGCCACCATGCAGTGGGAGAGCACAAAGAACAATGCTGTGAGGCCTGGATCTGGCTGTTCTAAAACCAGATGAACCCTTGGATTTCCTGATTATGAGGGTCAATAAACTCAGCCACTTGAATATGTTTCTGTCACATACAACCTCTGTGTCCTGACTAACACAGAACCAATTTCCAGCTACTGCAGTTATTTTTGCTTTAGTTGGTTCATATTGGGGGCAATCAGAAAAAGAAAGAATAGAGGTTGAGAATAAAATTAGAAGATAGTCTGCAGAGGAGTTAAAACTTTGAAATAAATCTGTGGGAGACCCTAGGGAGGCTGGAGGCAAAAGAGCAATTGTATGTGAGGGGCTGGAGGCATGTGCTGGCAGCCGAGTGTCTGGGGTGGTGGAAGGATACTGGGGGGCAGGAATCCACAGAGTGCTAAAGCCAGAAAGGTGCCCCAAATTAGGATGGGAGCCACACACAGCAGTGAAAGCTTTTACATTATCTCCCACAAAGCAAAAAATGAATTTACTTTGTTGAAACAGAGGATTGAGTTCCTTTCTAAAGATTCTATTAAACATAGCTAATAAAAATGGAAAATACGCTATGTACATATTACTAATGCAGGATGAGTAAATGCCAATGAACTTCTACGACTGAAATCCCGGTGTTCTAGTCCAAGTTAAAAACAGAGGTTCATGAATGGCCTCACTCCAACCTCACTTCCTCCTAGCCCACGGTCTTGATCAGTGATGTGAAAACCCATCCTGACTGCAAGAGAAGGAAAAGAAGGCAGAGTGACAAGCAGCTGAGGAAGGCACAGTAAACCATAATAATTGCTTATAAAATTTTATGGTTGGTCATTAATCCTAACCACCTCAATTTCTAAAAAGAAAGATTCATGTCTTTTTAAACAGACAAAATTTGAGTTTATGGAAAATTTAATAATATTCATGCTGATACAATGAGAACTTCCAAAGGTCTTAAATTTCCTGCAGACTTTGGAGTGGAGGCAGCCTGTTGCAGTAGAAAAAGGACAGGTTTGGGAGTCACACCCATGGCCAAAGCCTGGCACGGGGCTTTAAGCAAGTCCCTGAATCTCTCTGAGCATCAGTTTCCTCCTCTGGGAGATGGGGAGCGAGGCTGGCTTCTTTGCAAAACCAACACCATGAAGACTCAAAAAGAAAATGTGAAAGTTCGCAGAGGCACAGAGCCTGGCATGCGGGCCGGGCAGTGGCGCTCAATAAAGCAGCTGAAATCATCACTCCAGAACCTTTTCAGAACACGTGCAGAATCTGCTCACAATCACTCCTCTGCTTTTCCATCAGCATTGCTCCGGGCCAAGCCCCCGTCACTCCTGGGACCTGCATGACTGCAACAGCTCCCGCCCTTCCCACATCCACAGGCCACCTGCATCCACCAGCCAGAGCCACCTTTGAAGACAAAGCCAGATCATGTCTGTCTGCCACCAAACCCCTCCTGTGGCTCTCCCCGTCTTTTAGAATAAAGGCCAAAGTCCTCAGGTTGGCCTCCAAGGCCTTCCCTGACCTCGTCACACCTCTCCTCCTGTCTAATATCCCCTTGCTCCCTCTGCTTCAGCCATTCCAGCTTCCCTACTGTTTCCAGAATGTTCCAGACACACTCCTGCCTCAGGTTTTTGCACTCATAGTTCCCTCTATAGAGGATGCTCGACCCCAAGATAGATGCATCCCTGCAACCCCCCTTACCAGTTCTCCTCCCACCGAGAACACTATTTAAAATTGCAACCTGCCCCCAGCTCTATCCTTGTCCTCCATATCCCTTATTATGATCTGTCAGAGCAACTAACATGACGTATATTTTATTAACTTTTGGTTTGTCAGGTTCCCTTACTCAAAGGTGGCCTCTAGGAGGAGTGGGCTTGGTCTATTCTGTTCACCGCTGTGTCCACAGACTCTATAGCGGTCCCTGTGCAGCTGGAGCTCAATGCATTTTTGCTAAATGGAGCAATTCGTGCCTTAACTCCCCAAGTCACTCTGGAGCTCTGGGTTGCAAACAGCTTCTCCTGGGCTGCAGAAAGTGGTCCCATCACAAAGCACCCCTGTCCAAGATTCCCCCCACCAGTCCATATCCTAGAGGCCCTGAGCTTCAGGCCAGGCTGTGTCTGGACAGGAGACCAGGTGGTGGAATTGGAGAACCTCGTTTTGAATAGCCACCTTTGCCCCAAGTCATGGCTTCATCACTGATGAAGGGAACCATGAAACCTCCTCCAGCCGGCATTTGAGAGGATTCAATGAGAAATATAAAAATGCCAGGTTCACGAAGGTGCTCTAATAATGTGAATGTCCTTCCTCCTTGAAAGGATTGTTGTAAGGATTAAATTATGTTCATAAAACAGTAGGTTATGATTTTCATCAAAAATCTCCATCTCCCTGGTCTTTTCTACTTTCACTGGAGTCCACCACCTGCCTGCTTCGGAGGGCACCAGCTCCTTCTCCAGCTCATTCTCCCAACCAGACTTCTCTGTGGTCTCCTTCTCGCAAGTCAAGGTTTTGATTTTCCTGAGTTATAATGAGCTCATTTGATATGACTTTAGCACTGAGAGATTTAATTTTTTGTCACTCTTAACTCAGTGGTTCTCAAGCCTGATGATATACTACAATCTTCGGCAGAGGTGGGAGCGGATAGAAAGCAAAACAAAATAAAAACAAACAAAAAGAGAACAACAACAAAAAAGAAAAAGAACCAAAACAAAATGATGACAACAAAAAGCAAAACAAGAGAACCTCAAACACCAGAGGCAGATTATCAGGCTGTCTTGAAAAGTCGAAAAGCTAAGATGTCTTTCAAAATAAGACAATACAATCTTAAAAGTGCTTATTTCATGACTAAATGCTATTAAAATATCTGCTGTAGGGTCTAATTCCTTTTCCTCCTCAAGGCAGTACAGGAGTAAAAAGGAGATGATAATTTGTCTCCAGACATACTCCGTGGGTACGACACAGAGGCTCTCAGGAGTATGTGATCAGGGGATGGCAGTGAACCAGTGAGAGAGGTTTCAAATGCGCAAACCAGTGAGAGAGGTTTCAAATGCGCGAGTCAATCCATCAGAGATGGGGAGGAGGAGGAATCGGCTGTTCTGAGTTGTCACCGCATATGAGCCTGTTCCTGACAATTAAACCAAACAATGATGCCTGCTTACTTTATTGACTACTCCTGCTCTTGTTATGATAACCTGAAAAACATTCCTAGAAACACTCTGGGTCAACATGTAGGCAGTAGAAATGGATTAAACATTTTAAGGGACACTGGTGAGAGTGTGTTGTGTTCAGGAAAATTTCTTCGATGAAATGATACTGTTCAAGCATGAAAAATCATAACTTTTCATTGTGAGGAATCAAACTACCTATATAATTTAAAATTCTCAGACAAAATATAGTGTTTAGCAAAACATCAAATTTGACAAACTAATTTTGAAGTTTTTCAACTTAATTGGCTTCAGAATTTTTTAAAAGGTCTGTTTGGGCACATGGCTGGTGATTTTTACAGCAACATAGTAACGTATGAAGAAATTACTATGTGCTAGAAATTACAATGTGCAATAGGTTAGGTTCTTTACAATTTCTCCTTTTATCCTCAGAGCAAACTTTTGAGGTACTATTTTTATTTACTTTTCACATAAAAATTTCGATAGAGGTTTAGTGATTTGCTCTAAGGTCCCATAGCTCATACTCAAAAAAACAAAACAAAACAAAAGAGATGGTAGGTCAATGTAGATAAGCAAAGACTACAAACTAAACTTGGAAGCCAGGCTGGTTGGACACAAATCTCAGCTCTGTCGCCATCAGCTGTAGAATCTTTAGGATTTTGTGCCTTAGGATCTTTATCTGTAAAATAGGGATAATAATAGTATTTTCCCTCATGAGGTTGTCTGGATGATCACAGATAAATAGAGAGGGAGAGGAGAGAGGGACAGAGGGAGAGGGGAAGGTGGGGGGAGACAGGCAGACACTACACATGTACACGTACATATGTATGTGTATTCAAAAATCTATAATGAAAAGAAAAAACAAGCTTCTCCGTACACACACACACACACACACACACAGTGCTTAGACATTGCAAACGCGATGTGAGCTAACACATGGGCAGTATGGACAGTAGGGGCAGGGGCAGATATAAAAATGGCAGGCATTAATACCACCATCGTCAACACCCACACTGGCCTTACATCTACACCGAGCCTTGATATCTATAAAGTATCTCCTTTCCAGTGGTCCTGAGATTCTGCCTTTGCTTTTATGGGGTCCTTCTTTTGGTTAAGGAATGATATGGGGGGCACAATTCCGTTGAAAGAAAAGAGTCAACAGAATTTCATATTATAGAATTAAAGTAAAAGGCCTACCATTGGTTTCAACATGTGAAAAATAAAAGCACCGTTGCGAAAGATCGGCCCTCATGAGCCACCAGACAAGGAAATTTACTATTAAAAATGTTCGAGCCAGGTTTGGAAACGACTCTTCGATTCACTTTTCCGATTGGCTTTTCACCTCCAGAGGCTGTGAGATGACTGGCCAATGAGACGCAAGTGTCCTCTCTTGCTCTGCATCTCCACAGTCAGTGACTGGGCTCAGATGTTAATGTTCAAGTTGAGAAACGGGGGCACCTCAGAGACCCTGAGTTTTGGGGTTGGGGATGTGGCTGAAAGGCCTAATGACATTGGGCTTTCCCCCTCTTACTTCCAGCCAAAACCAATCTACCTATATCTGCTTTTCCTACTGAACTTTTGAACTAGATTTTATTTGAAGAACAGATTTTGAAGTTCAAAAAACTTTTGACAACCACTGGCTTAGATCCCTTCTGGCTCTGACGTTCTGATGCTCTAAGATCAGGGTGCTTCTTACACGTCCAAGCCTTCTGTACAAAACACTCCCCTGGACAGCAGTGGCAGGTGCTATCCTATCAGGCAGGGCACTGGGGCAGGATGAAAGGGAAGCCAAAAGAGACACACACTGACTTTAGAAATAAACTCAAGACCTCTCCCATTTTAAGATTCTAAATGATGCTTTCTAAAAACATCCAAAGAAAAGTTGGGTTTAATTCCACCAGTTGAAGCTATAGTGATATTACTGGATTTTTCTAAAAGACTTGGTATGTACCCAATTCCCATGTGGAGCATATAACTCACAGATTTAATTATAGATCTTCCTCACTCACTAGTTCCCTAGGAAACAAATCCATGGCTCATGTCTTGTGCATGGAAGGTCATAGCAAGAAGATAAATATTTTCTGCATTTTGAAACTTTATCTAGAGGTCACAGGTCTGCAACTCAGCAGATGAGAGCTCTTCAGACAATAGCCAAAAGCTGCTATGTTTGACTAATACCAACAATACTTAAAACCTCTTGTGTTTATCTCAAATAAAGCACTTCCCACTTAAACGACTGAAAATTTTCACTATATCTCTTTTCCTTTTTTAAGATTGAAATACAAGTAAGATGAAAAGTTCCCTTAAATATTTCTTCCTACTCAGTTAAGGTAAGGCTATGCTTATCATAATAAAAAAGGAATATTATCTGAAAAATCCAAACTAATTTTAATCAGGTGGACATTGCAGGTTAGAAGTTCTTTTTTCATCATGAATCAGGCAGAAAATGGCTCCAATTGGCCCGTGACACTGAAAATCTAAAACTAGAGGGCAAATTAAAGCAGAAAATTCAGAAAAGTAAAAATGCAAATGCCTTTAAATATGTGAAAAAAAGATCACAAAGAGACAAGTTTTGCCTCGTGACTAGAGGAAGTAAGTCTCATTTCACTTTATAATTGTGCGTATTTGACACTCTCTGAAATTGGTTTTCACTCATTCCTATTTGTGTCACTAACTTTTTTAGTCCTAAGTGAGGATTAAATGGGAAAATAGAAGTAAAGTACTTTGTAAATCCCAAAGAACTACACAAACGTTAGCTATCACAGTTAGTGTTTGCAGTATAAATTCTTAAACACAATCCTTTTGATCACAGTGCGGCAGGACTGAGGGTTTCGAGTGTCCTCACACTTTAAAGGACAAAGCATGGAGACCAGCAGCAGTTACGCTCTGCACCTTTCACGTGGAGATCTTGAAGTAAACACACAGGAACATTCAACAAAGCTCACAGAGATGTCCCAGAGGAGTTCAAAAGATGACTTATTTTCCCAGCAGTGCACAGCAAACCCATGGCTGAGAGAAGGCCAAGGGGTCTAAACCTGGCATTGTAACATTTCCAGCTTCTCCTGCAGCCTCGACAATACACAAATTATGGCTTCAGTGGGACACCAGAGCCGTCAGGACAAAGGGAGTTTTATTTTGTCATTCTTTAGCAAAAGATCCAGAAGGAGACAGAGACTATAAAGTGACATAGGTCATGACTGGGATGAGGCAGGGAGGATTAGTTAGTCATCACTTCCTTTATGAATGCATCACACACAATTGCTTTTGCTCAGTTTAAGGACCTCCATAAAATATTTGTTAGGATATAGCTAATATTTATGGAGCAATTCCCAAGTACCAGATAATGTGTACTTTTCATATGTTCTCATGTAGTCCCACAACAATCCTGTGACACTGGCAGAGCACACTTGGAGGGTAGCTCAGCTCTAGTTTCCAGCTAATTAGTAGAAGAGATGGGCTCTAAATCAGGGTTTCTGTGCCCAAAGGCAGTCCTCCAAATCACCACCCAGTTAGAAGGAGGGTTCTAACCATTCTACAGTCAACATCTCCATGGGAAATCTATGCAGATTGTGGTCCTTCTCTCTGCAGAAACCACACACACACACACACACACACACACGCACACACACTTTGCCCATCATGTCAGGTGTTCCAAGACTCCCTATTGTCCATCCAGGGACTGAGGGCAAACACACCAGGTGAGGAACCTCTGTTCCACAGGCCTCTCTGGCTACTTCCTCTTCCCTGCTTCCAACACTTAGCTCAACTCAACCTTCCTGAGTTTCTCCTATTTTGAGCTCACAAAACCAGCCAGGCATAAGATTCTAGCTTAAGTACATTATAATGGCGACATACCTGAGGGGTGTTTTGGCTTTATTGAAGAAAAGTAAAAGTGTCAAGTGACTAGAGCCCACGATGTGGTTGGAGAAGCTTCAAGCTTGATGGGGCTTCTGGCATTAACCACAGCAGTGGTTCCTTCATGGGGTCCCGGGCACCTGTGCTAGAAGCACCCAGAGCTTCTTATCAAGGAAGACCTCTGCTGTAGACCTACCCAATCCAAACGTGAGGGTGGGGATGGGGACTCACTCAGTGCTGCAAACAAGGTTCCCTAGTCGATGTTGAGCACACTGCAGTTACATACCCGCCTTGGACTGAGAAGAAGCTGAATTCCCTAACACTAAATGACTTGACTAAGGCCTCATTTCTTGTTGGCTGTTGAGCCAGAGACAGATGTGATGACTTTTGACTCTCTGTCTACACATTTCTATCTCAAATATTTGATAGTGTCATCAAAATTCAGCCAATAAGACAATTTATTTAAACACATCATTGTGTTGAAAAAATGGATTTGGAATATGTGATACTAGTGGGAAATAAAATGGTTGTGATTTATTTCTTTAAATCAATAATGTCTCTAAATAGGATGTTCAAGAAATTGCCAAAATTGTCATGCATGAATTGAAATCTGCTGTAATGCCTTCATTTGAGAGAAGTTCACTTTTAATAGGATTGTGTTTTCCCTGTGAGAATAAAAAAGAACTACATTTTGTTGTAAATTGTGGATTAAAATAAACAAACCAACAAATGACTATAGCATCACAGATTAAGCGGCCTCTGTTTGCTTGTTTGTCTTAAAGAACCATTAGCTAGAGTGACCATTTTTCTGGAACCAAAATTGGCATGCTTAGTTTTACAGTTATGCATGTGAAAAAAGGGGCACAGTTTTGGGGATCTGGACAGATCCAGGGTAATATGGGATGCTGGGACTCTATGTGTTTTCACATAGGGTGTGCAAAGCACACACTTCAAATATACAGTTCCTTTTAGATTATAACTGAGGAAAACTTAAATAATGGGACATTTTTTGACAGACCTGATGTAGTTTCAGTTGGTGTCATCCAGGTAGCTACCACCAAATTGTTAGTCCTAGATTAAAATTCTGATGCTCTAAGCCATTTGGTTGATTCCATTCCTTGCTACTCTTCTTAAGAAAATGGATTATTATATTCCTTATTAGGAAAGTTTCTAGGAAGTTTTGTTTGTTTGTTTCTAACCTCATATTCACGAAGGAAAAGACACGGAAGGGAATACTTCTATGATCTGATTTTAACTGATTTTTCAATTTGCACTTAATTCTTCCAAAGACTAGAACAGCAAAAATAAACTTACCTCAACACCATTTCAATTCTCTTAAAATATGTTGTAGTGTTGTGTGATGAAGATAATACTTTCATATTAAAAAATACCTCACCTCTAACCTACAATGAACTTGATGAAATGTAAAAACACAACCACCACTATGCTCCAAAGTCACTGTGTTTTCTCACTAAGTAAAACAAAGCTTACTTTTAAGGGAGGGAAATCATGCTCTGAAAGGTACAGGGAACTACAGAAAATGTATGGATTAAATCATGTGCCCAAAGTAATCATCAAAAGTAAGTTGTTTTCCAATTGTTTCCCATTTATAAGCACTTGCAAATTTTAAAACCTTAACCTACTTTGATAGGAATACATGTTGAACCAACTTTAGTTTGATGCTACGGAATGCTTCTTTTAAGTGGAAAAATTAAGTGATTTGTATTATATTCTAAATCTAGGGGCCCGGGAAGTAATGGAGAAGATTGCAATTCTAGAAATCCTGGCTCTGGGACTTCAGGCAGGTTACTTAACACCTCTGCAGGGAGACTTCCTTTTGTTGTTAGTAAAATGGTAGTAATGTTAGTACTCAACTGGTAGGGTTGAGAGATTTAAGGAGATAATAGCATGTAGTGCTTGGGACACTGCCTGGAGCACAAAGAGTTCTCCAGTCTTATGAATGTTGATTTCATATCAGTGGGACTAGAAATCCCAAAGGCTGTCCTGTGTGTCTTGGAATCCCTGGCCTCCTTACCAAGGCAGCTTCCCAATGAAAAGGCTCCAAAGGCCCAACGGTCCACCACCACATTACCTCTGATGTGAGATTCCAATTCTACAATCACTAATAGGGTGGCACATTTATTGAGTCTTAATGTATTCGGGTCCTATGAACAAATATTTCTGCAAAAATATACACCCATTTTTGACCGCAGTATATTTTTCTTGCTCAAGGAGATACATGAACACGCTGATCCAGAAAATTAAGTGCACATCTCTATGTTGCTTCCAGAAGCAACTTTAATAATTTAGGGGAGAGTGAACCAAATACTCAGATGATCCAAGGCCAGGCTATTTGTATATCTTAATGAGCACTAATTAAGGGTCTCACTCTGGGAAAAAGAGTGGAAGATGAAAGAAAAAAAAAAAACAAAGCCAACCTGTCAATGACTATATGGATTCTATAGACCTAAGCAATGAACGTTAGGATCAGTTGCAGCCATTCTGACATCCAACGATAAAGCATTATTCATGAACACAGAGTGGGCAAAATTATACAATTCATTTAAATAAAATCAACCACATAACAGATATGATTCACAAAGTGATCATTTTTAAAAACAGAAAATTAAATTTCAAATCAGCATTTTAATGGCCCAGTGATCCAAATATTAAATTGATAATCAGGCCACAGTAATTTGCATGAGTAGCTGGAAATATTCTTACAATTCTATAATCATCTATGAAATGCCAGAAAATTCGCATGCTCAAAAATTATGGTCCCAAGAAGAATCTTGGACTGTCAGTGCTGGAGAGGACATCTGATATAATCTAAATAAGTGGTTCTCAACTGGGGATGATTTTGCCCCACTGAGGATATTTGGCAATGTCTGGAGATATTTTTAATTGTTGCACCTGGGTGAGGGGTGCTACTAATCATCATATAATGCACAGGATATCTACTGGGTACAGCCAGAGTGCTGCTAAACATCCTAAAATACACAGCAGAGCCCCCACAACAGAATTATTTGGCCCAAAATGTCAACAGTGTTGAGGTTGAAAAAACCCTAATCTACATCAACCTTTTTCACTTTACAGAACAGAGAAGCCAAGACCATGAGAATCTAGAACAGGGCTGTCCAATAGAACTCTCTGTGATAATGGAAACATTCCGTATCTGCATTATCCAATATGTAGCCACTCACCGTACGTGGCTGAGGACTTGAAATATGGCTAACGTGGCTCAGAAACTAAAATTTTAATTTAATTTAATTATAATTAATTTAAGTACAAATTTAAGTAGTCACAGGTGGACACTGCAGGTCTGGAATCTGAACTGAGTATCTGTATATTAGCATGAAGGGTCCTCTTCATGGCCAGAAAATATAAATATCATCCTGGCTCAGAAATGTTCTGAATTATGAGTCATCATTTGTTCCTGTCTTGCTTCAATCCATGAAGCTCTAAGTAACTTTGAAACATTGGTCGAGATAACTTGAATATATTGGAAAGACAACTAAATCTTTTAAAAAGGAAAACAAAAAAAAGGTAATGTGGAATAAGGAGACGACGGAACTTGTGAATGTCTCTGAGTGGTATCATTGTATGTAGCATTAGTAGGAAAGGGGTAGTCTGAAAGTGAGCGGGATGATGGGATTCAGGAGTCAAGACATGCTCCAGTGATCTGACAGACACTGAACTGACCTGACCTTTTTTAGAAATCCATTTCTTCCTAAACTCGATAAGCCTTCGACTCCCCTGGAATGGAAATGTAGCAGAGAGATACCACAGGACAGAATTCAAACTAATCAACCTCAACGCATCAGATTTGGGTTTTATGTGCATCTGTCCCCATAAGTCCTTCTCCTTTTCCTTGGGTGAAAGCTGGAGGATTAGCCGTATCTCATGCTGGTGTGATGTTTGCTTTGGAATAACCAAGCACATGCCTGTTCCCTGGATCTGTGACAGCATGTGCTAAGTCACAAAAGACAAGAAGCAGAGTCCAATAGGAACTCCACTGGTGGTTCAGTAAAGGATAGCAAGACACATGTTGGGAAGGTAATAAGGCAGGGTATAAGGGTGGAACCTCAGAGTTTGGGGAAGATTTTTGTTTGTTTCCTAAAGAAAGATGTCCAGGGGAGAGGGAGAGAGTCAGGGAGCTTTTGGCTATGTGCCCCATATTCTTCAAAACATCCTTCACGTAGGTTGCCAGATTTAGCAAATAAAAATACAAGATGCCCAGTTAAACTGGAATTTCCTATAAACAATGACAAATTTTTTACTATTACTGTGTCTGCTACAATAGTTGGGACACACTTATACTAAAATATTCATTATTGTTTACCTGAAATTTCAATTTAACTGAGTCTTGTATTTTATCTGACAATTCTATTCATGAAACATCAGTCCCAAGAGATCTTGCTTTGGTAAAAAAAGGTCCGATGATTAACTATGCTCTGGAAATGCTGCTTTATCACCCTCTCAGAGATTCCCCAGGATAAAAGCGCATTGAGAAGCTCTGAGGAGTCCATAGCAAATACTCCCACTCTCTTTACCACAATACTTTCCAAACTTTTAAGAACTTAGAGCCCAGCAATAAAGTGGTTAAAGTGCCAGCTCCAGGGTCAGACTGCCTGAGTTCAAACACAGGACCAGGGATAAGTTAAAACCAGAGACTCTGGTTGGGCATCTGTAAATGAGGGTAGTCATAGCACCACCCTCACAGGCTCACAGTGAGAATTACGTGGATCCATGTAAGGCATTTAGCCTGAGCCTGGCACAGGATAACTACTATGTGAACATTAGTGTTAAGAGCCACATCAGTGGCAAGAACCTTTCCTGGCAAGGGCTAATAACATCCAGGTGAACCAATGCATGTAATTTGGGACACGCTGAAGGTAGACCAAGGAGGGGTAGGGAGGATGCTGGCTTTGTCCAGCATCAAATGAACCCCTTCATGGTCAGAGTGGGCTGTCCTTGACCCCAGCTCATTGTAGCTGATGAAATGATCTTCAGTGCTGGAGAAGGTTCAGGAGATCCAATGCTCTGATGAAACTGTGCCCCAGCTTGGGGGAGCTAGTCAGCCTTCTCTGTCTTTTATCAGCTACTCTGTTCATTTGCTAGAGCTTCATAACCAAGTACTATAAACTGGGAGGCTTAAACGATGGAAATTTATTGTCTCACAGTTCTGGAGACAAGGAAGTCTGAGAGCAAGGTGTTGCCAGAGTTGGTTCCTTCTGAGGGCTGTGAGGGAAAATCTGTTCTAGGCCTGTCTCCTAGCTTCTGGCAATTTATTGGTAATTTTATGCATTTTTTCACTTGTAGATGTGTCATCCTGATCTCTGTCTTCATCTCCACGTGATGTCCTCCCAGCATGTCTGTCTCCAGATTTCTCCTTTTTATAGGTAACTGTCAGATTACCCTAATGAAGTCGCTTTAATTGGATTACCTCTGTAAAGACCCTTTTTCCAAATAAGGTCACACTCTGAGGTACTGAGGGTTAGAATTTCAACGTATGAATTTTTGGAGAACACATTCAACCCATGACAGCTACCCTCCAGAATGGGGCTAATACCCACTGCCTCTCTCACCTTGCAGGATTGTAATGAAGCTTAAATAACAGTGTGGAGGAACAGATTTTGAGAAAGCTGATAGCACTATAAAACTACAAGGTAAACATTTAATTTCATATGTTGATCTGCACTGGAAGTGGTATTCAAACCTTTGCGAGAAAGATGCCAGGAAACTGTTAATCTTCCCACAGTACTGCCTGAAAACATATAGCTCGGCGCTGCACGCTTCAGCAAGACAAACTGGCTCTGAGGAAACGGGAGGTACGTGCCTGGAAGAGAGCATGCTATTTGCAGTGTCACTAAATCCCCTGATGGCATATAGGAAATTGGAGACAGAAACAAGGAAATGAAGATCGAGACACAGATATTTCAAAATTTACTGCGCACTTATCTTGTGTCAGCCATGGTGCTGGGCACAGGCCTTGCCAAATCTTAATGTAGGAAACATTATTTATGAGCAGCCTATTTTAATGGAATGGGTGGCCTTATGAGAAAAGCTTTCCTCAAAAAAAGGGCAGGTAAAAAGGCCGGGAGGAGACTGAGTGGTGGGGCAGAGAGGAGAGAGAGGGAAGCGGGCCAAGGCGAAAGTTTGCCAATTTTGTAATTTTGGTTGATGCTGGCTCTGTTTTCTCTCTGTTTTCAAAAACCTAGTTAGAGGGAACACCAATCTGGAAAATTTGGTCCAATAAGGGAATGAGCACATGCCCATGTCTCCTACACCGCTCATCCATCCTTGTTGCCAGATAATGTTGTGAATTCTTGGACTTTGCATTTCTCTCCATCGTCACTAAGCCTTTAAAATTTACATATATTACGGGGATGGATGCTTAGAAAGATTTTTTTTTTTTAAGGGGAATCTGTCCAGGATCCTCCAAAGTAAAACCTCTTGTTCCTAATTAAAATATCTTTGAAGAAATATGTTTGAAACTTCAAAAATTTTAAGTACTAAGATTGACAGATAGCTACCAGGAAAATCTCAAAGGCTGATAAAATGGAATTTGGAAAGATGAGTTAGTGAGCTTCTCCTGCTTTGCCTTGTGAAATAGAGTCGCATCTTTGGAAAACTGGAAGACGCTCCTCTGTGGTCTGTCTTCCAGTTCAGGAACCCCGTGTCCCTGTGAGTCAAGCAAACATTTCTACACATTCTAGTTTCTCACATCCCTGACTCCCTGTCTATGGCCACAGTGTGACAGCAGCTTTGAGAAAACAAACAACAGTCATGGAGGACGGGAACCTGCCAAAATGACAATGGTTTTTCCTTCTAGAGGAAAAATCAAGGCAAAAATAACTAAGGCAGTTTTGAAAATAGCACATATTTTAGAAGGGCTTTCCCTCCCATATATGAAGACACATTATAAAGCTACAAATATTGGAACAATGTGGGATTGTTGCAAAATTTAATACATGAGATGGTCCCAAAGTAAACTGTTGTATATATTGGAACTTAACATCACTCAAAGACTATATCACAGAACCAGAAAAAGAGTGTATTAAAAAAAAATTTGAAGGGAAAATTAATTTGGACAGCAAAAACTCCAAATGGGGCTTTATATTAAAGTATACATCAAAAATAAATTTGAGATAGAAGAATCAAATGTGAAAATGAAAAAATTTAGAAAAATATGTGTATTAAGGTGACTCTGATCCTAGAATAGGCCAAGGTTGTTAACTGTAAAAACAAGGGAATAAATCATAAGGAAAAATAGTATTGTGTCTGACTAAAGATTTAAAAAATCGGTATCTCAAAACATCAAATCAAGTTAATTTAAATAGCAAGCTGGCAAAAAATTGCAACAAACATATGACAGGCAAAAGATGAATGTCCACAACAAGTAGCAACTCTTTACAAATCAATAGGGAAACCATTAACACCCAAATAGAAAAAGGGAATATGACTTGAGCAGGCAGCTGCTTCACAAGACAGGGAGAAAAGAAAGAAAAAAAAATACCTCACCAGCATTTTCTAAATGAACCGAAAAAAAAAAAAAAAAAGACAATAGTAACTTATCATTTTCATCTATCAAAGTGTCAGATTTTAGAAATCTTAGCACTTACTGCTGGCAAGCGTAAGGTGAACAGGGACAACATATACACCGTTGGTGAGACTAAAGTTGAGTATTATTTCTCTGCAAAGCATTTTGATAATTATGTATCAATTGTCAAAGACATTTATTTTATCAATAAGCATTCACGCTAAGAAATTAGATAACTGTGAACACACATCTATGTACCTGAATGATCATCACAAAATTATTTAAAATAATGAATTATTGGTGGAAAACTGAATAACCAAAAATAAGTGAAAGCTTAAATAAATTGATAGCCCATAAGATGTTTTCTTACGTGGACATCAAATATGGTTTGGAAGAACTCAATGAAGAAAACATTCTTACAAAATAAAGTGAGATTTTTGAAAGCAGAATACAATCTGAATATATAATTTAATCCTATACATGCACGCATATAAATGTAAATAGATATATGCAAATATATATTTAATTATACTCATATGAATAGAAAAAAATAGACACAAAAACAGCAAAATGTTATCAAAGGCTGTCTCTGAGTGGCAAAATTACAAATTAATTTTATTTTCCTTATTTATTTATTTACTTATTTACTTAATAACAAATAGCCATTGCTTTTACCATCAGAATAAGTTAATTTGAAAATAAAATACTGGAGTCAGCATCTTGGGGAAGTCAGGTAAAGTTTACTCTGTTATTATATATCCATTTATGAGATGGCTACTATTATGTTTACATTGGGCTAAGGGAGTGCAGAGGCGTTTGGAGAACTGTTTCTGCTGGAAAGAATGCTATAGTCATTCAGAATTTTGTTTCTGTTTTTGCTGTTTTTTTGTTTTTTGGTTTTTTTGGATGGCACCATCCATTATTATGGTGCTTAATGCCCAGCTGAGCTATTTGCAAATGGGAACCAGAGGAAGGGAGAAGAATTTTGAAAACAGAGTAATTAGGAAAAAACAATGGAAAATGAGGTTTGGCCTCAAAGGGGTTGGCTTTGGGAGAGGAGAGGAAGAGGCTTGATAAAGTAGAGTGCAGAAAGATTAAGCAAAATATCCACATGCACACAGCCCAGTGATAAAGCCAACACGGGAGCCCAGGTTACTGTACCTCACGACACATTTTTTTTTTCTTTTAATACTACCACGTTTCATTTACAGACAAGAATCTAGCACCAAGTCCAAGCCTAAGTAAATAGCAGAGAAATATCATTGTAAATGTGTTTGCCAATAACCAAGTTAAAATATTCACAAACCTCAGTGGGATTATTAAAACACTAGGAGAAATCTGCCATGTTTCCTTATATAGTGTGTTCACTTTCGCTGGATTCCTACTTCTGAAAGTAAAAATGCAGCAAACAGGCATTTTCAAATATAAAAATCTAATCGCTTCATTCCTAAAATCTTAGGGAGCTAATTATGGGGTATAAGAGGCAACTGCACTAACTTTTTCGAGTATCTGGGAGATTTGCAGTACTGCAAATACATTTCTGTGAATGGCAGTAATACATGTTTGTTTTTTTCTTCATAGTAAGGCTAAAAACATCTCATTTTGCAAAGGTTATTTGATGCCCAAATGGACAGTTTTTTTTATCTGAATTGAAAAATGGCATTTTATCAACACAAAGTTAAATATGAACTTCAAAGGACACAAAGTTGAGCATACACATGAGATGCTCTATCGTGACCACGCCTGAATATATTGAACGTGGAAAAGAGGCAGGTAAGAGCACAATCCGTACTCCCTCTGAACTGCCTTCCTAACTACATAAATGAATCAAATGGCATGTCAGTGGGAGCTGGCTCAGAAAATCTGCGTTCCTCACAATTTCGTGAAGTTTAAATGTTTCTGAGATAAGAAAAATCTGATCTTGTAAGGGAGGAAGGGAGGAATCAAGAGGTTAATTATCTGCTGACTCGGATGGCTTTGGCGACGTGCTTGGTTTTACCCCTCTCTCATCTTAGCCCTATTACTCTTCCTGTCAAGGTTGACAGGTCCTCAAAACCCATTTCTGCTCAAGCCCCTTCTCCCTCCTGCTCTGCTCTGCTTGGACACTGCCTTAGAGATGTACATAAAACAGTGAGGTTTGGTATTTCATTGTTCATTGTACCTGGGCGGCACTTGGTTATTCACTCATGGTATCAAGAGTTGGCTCCCTTAATGCCAGGGATCAGCTGCCGTGAATTTGTTCACTGGACACACTCTCTTGCCCAAAATATAGTTTAAGATCTGGTCACCAACTACAAACTGTCAACATCACTGCCTGCTGCTGATGGCAAAATGTTTTCTGACTGAGGAAGTTTCCATCTTCCCACAAACCATGCTCATCCCAACTTTCATTTTTCTACTTTTAAAAAATGGTCCTTTGAGCTAAACACTCTCTTGCTTTGGATTCCCTGAGGACCTCCCACCTCTGCCATCACTGCTTATTTCAGGCTGTTCTTCTGTCTCCTGCTTCCTATAAAGAGATCTTGCTGAAGGTTCTTTCCAAAGCCTTCCCTTGTTTTCCCCTTTCCCACAGTCCCTCCAAGAAGAGGAGAGGCAAGTGGCCTAAACCCCTCATTTTCTAGTTCTGACTTCTCTTTTGAATTCCAGATCTCTCATTCCTATTTTGAGGTCAAACTGGTGCCAATCCGTATTTCCAAGCCACCCTGCAAACTGGAAAATTGGCCCTGCCTCCGTAACTTATGCATATGTCACTGATACTTGCTTCTTATACTTCCTTGCCTCCTCTGCTGGAATCACCAATTCAAGGTCTCACCATCCCCACCCTGGACCTCCTTCCCTCCTCTCCCCATCTGTGGTCACTACATCTTCCACAACAAAGTGTCTTCCTTAGCACAGAACTTAGCACCCTTCTCTGCAGCCTTCTGATACCCTTCCTCAAATGCTTTCCTTGAGAGCTGCCCCAAGTGTCTTCAGCACTGACTTGATGTTAGTGGGGTTTGCTGTGGTCAAAAGCAAATTAGAAACAGAGTTAAGCACACTAACTAGTCTCTTTGCTGCAACAAATCTTAGCATATCCATCACTTACTGTGCATTTTGAATCTTCATGAAAGGCAGGGTTTGGGCAGCATTTCTTCATTGTTTACCAAACAAATCCTTTTTGAAGAGTGTCTTGGAGGATCAGTTTTAAAGGTATTCTCTGGATCACTAGGGTAAACTGAAACATTCCTGTCTCATGTCTGTAGCCACTTGCTGACTTGGACATTTTCCTTGGGCTGCCAGTCATCCTTTTTAGGAATTCCTAAATTCCTCCAGGCCAACTTAGCCTACTTTTTACAGGTTTTTCCTGATCCCACAAACACCCTCCCCTGGTGATTACAGCCCACGTTCTACTGAGCAGCCTGACTGCTCAGCACTAGGCAGAGGGTGTGCTGGCCAACTGCAAGGCTTTGGAGTCAGGCTGCCTGGATTCAATCTCCAGCTCTGCCATGTTTTTGCTTGTGTATCTGTAGCAAGTAACTTATACTCTCTGAGTATCATTTTTCTCATCTGTAAGATGGGAATAATATTATAATAATATCCACTTAATAAGGACATGCAATATAGTCTATATATGAGACCATTTTGTAGTGCTTAGTACACTGTAGATTAATAAGTAGCATTGGTTACTGGTAGTCTCTATTACTGGTAGTAGCTATTATTTTACATGTTCATCAGTAAGCTAGGTTGCTCACTCCAGCTTGACTAGGAGCCCAGATTCTGCTACACCTACTAGAGGATGAAAACGACTTGGTTCACCTCAGGAGCCCAAAAGGCAAAGGAAAACAGCTGCTCCTTTAGCTCAGAGTAATTGGAATAAGACCTCTGACTATAGCCCTATTAGGTTCTCCAGCAGCCCCTGGCCCATCTCTCATCTCATGATTTCTAAGACCTGTAGGACTAGACTCTCTGAGGTTCCCGATCTGTTCTCTTACCAGATCCTGGAATCTCACCAGCCAGTTTACCTGCCCTTCAGGATTCGCCATATACTGCCTGGTACCTGAGACTGACTGAGGACCCATCTCAGAGGGGCTTCAGGGGCTGGGGGCTGCAGAGCCAATCCTACTTCTAACCAAAGGAATTTAGAGGAATTTAGCTGCATGTGGTCCCCCTGCCTCATTTCGCAGGAGAAAAGCAGCCAAGGGCTTGCCTGAGAAGGTGTCAGGGAGCTGAGGTTGAGCCACCTGGGGCACCATTGTTAACCCACCTGGGCAGGGCTATCTGTGAATCCTCTAATCACAACATTCCTTTTTCCTGTTTGGTACTAGGCACTGGGTTATGCACATTCCCAGGAGTATCTCACTCAATCCATTTTGCAGAGAGAGGCTAAGTAACTCCCCAAAGTCACACAGTGGTGCATGGTGGAGCTGCAGTTTAAATTTGGAGTGTTTAACTCAGATTCCTGAAATCTTGAAACACTGTGCTTACCTAGTATATATGTCTTGGGGCCCCTAGATGTTTCTGAAACAGAACTGAAGAAATCGAAATCGCCTGCTTAGGCACTGTAGTTTTGAGATAAGTGATGCTTCATTCAAGAGTCAGAGGGACTTGGGTTGTGACCTAACTCGACCATGTGTGGTATGTAGCCTTGGACCAGACATTTAATCTCTCTAACCCTAAGTGTTCACACTGGAAAATGAAGATAATAATACTTACTTCTCAGGGGTGGCCGAGGATTATATGTGATAAGCATCTAAAGCACTAGACCCTGACACTTAAGTGACACTATGCTATAGCGTCTAGTTAAGAGCGTGGGCTTTGGAATCAGGCTGCTGGGTTTTCATTTCTTTCCCATAGTTACTAGCTGTGTGACTTCATAAAATACAGATAATAACGGTGTCTTCTTTATAGCGTTGGTGTGATTACCAAATTAGATAACGTTTGCAAAAGGCTTAGTATAGTACTCAGCACATGGTAAGCTTTTATTTTCCTAATTAATAAATGAGATTATTGTGATGATGAAGATGATGATGATGATGACATTGGATAAGATAGGTTAGGCTATGCTGCAGAAACAAAAAACTGAACACAACTGAACGAAATCTCAGAGGCTTGACAAAACAAAGATTTGATTATCTCTTGTTCAAGTTTTGAATTCAGTGTGGTCGGTGGGGGCTTTATCCCACACAAGAGCTTGAGAACCCAGGCTGAAGCCTCCACCACCTTGCAGCCGGCACCATCTGAAACATGTCATGGTCACCACAGCAGGGGGGAAAGGGAGTGGAGATGGCTTACTTTGGCTAGAACTAGTCAAATGGCTCCATCTGACTGCAAAGGGGCTAGAAAACAGAGTCAGAAATTTCTGTGTGCCCAGCAAGAAGAGGGCTAGATACAGGTGAGTACCAGTGGCTCTGCTACAGTGATGGTGTTAAAGACAACAAAACAAGGTGATGAGCATCCAGCTTGGAGCCTTGTACCAACAGGCGGTTAACAATTAGCAGCCATTGTTATTTTTATTTGATGTTAACTGGGATGCAAGTGTTGACCACATGATGAGTAAGAAAATGGGTATCCCAGAGGGAAAAGCTGGACTCTGTATCAAATCTATAAAAAGATGTTAGGGAATGAAGAGGTTGCCCTACGTGTGGGAGTGTGCTGGACTTTGGAGCTGCCCCAGTTCGCTCCACAAGTTGGGGAATCAGGGCTCTCAATGGTCCGCAATCTCTCTATAACACAAGTGTGATCCATAGACCACTCCATAGGAATCACCTGGGGACTTGGTTACAAATGTAGATTTCTGAGTCATCTCAGACTTACTAAATCAGAATCTGTGTGTATGTGTGTGGGGGATGGTGGGGGTGGTAATGGTGGTAGGGTCTGAAATATGCATTTGAACAAGCTCACTCTGTGACTTTTAGGCAACCTTTAGTTTGAGAACCACTTAAGTGGACACTTCCTCCCGTGATTCCCCCATGGGTGGCTCTCTGACTCTCAGACTCAGGGTGTTCCTTCAACACCTTGCCTTGCCCAACTGCTAAAGCTGGGGAGGGGAAATGAGGTTTAGCACTACAGAAAGACAGATTCAATTTTCAGCTCTATCATTTACTTGCTATGTATTTTTGGTCAAGCTACTCAATGCCTCTGAATTTTAGTCTACTCATCTGTAAAATGTACACAATACAAGTGCCTGGCATTTTGTTGGAAGGATTCGATGATATCATGTAAAGAAAGCATGATGATGATGATGATGACAATGGGGATGCTAATCTTCTACTTAGTATCTGGTCTTCACATGTGTAATAGATGGAGCACATGATAATTTTTTATTACCTGTAAAGTGGGGTTGGGGACTTGATTATATGATGGGTAAGGAAGCACTAGCCATATAAATGTCGTGTCTGGGATATAGTTCATGTTTAACCTATTTTCCTGTAATTCCTGGTAAAAGAAAACTAATCCCTGAACAAAAGGGCTACTGACTTTGCTTGCTTCTGAATTAGAGCCAAGAAAGTGGAGAGATAAATTGGCATCGATAGAAAGAATGCACAGAAGAGTCACATTAATAATAATCATTTGTTCTCTAGCTTGATTGCCACCTCCTTTTGAATTGCAATGTCCCCAAACAACCATGGTGGGTTGTTTGACATAGCATTTCAGGCTTTTGAAACTCCTGTTTTGGGCAGACTTTTAGAGTTGGTTTTTATTGTTGATTAATGTAATTACTCGGGAAGAGCTATGTTGTGAAAATGACAGAGATGGATGGGTAAGAAATAAAGAATGATAAGAAAGAGAACTATGGTGGGTGACTCTTTTAACTCTACAAATATGCAAACCCATGCAGAGTAAAGGTGGGGAGGAAAGGCTGGTGGTTTGTCAAAACAAGAGGTGTGAGTGAGTGGCAGAGAGAAAGAAAAACATAATGTTCAGTTTGCCTATTTAGTATCTGTGTTGTTTGAAATGTATCTGCTTCTAGCTCCAAATAGTTAATAAAAATCTTTGATTACAATCTGCCTCCTTAAAATTTCCCCCCTCTCTACACAGTTTGAATAGAATTAGAATTACTTGTTTAAAAACAACAACAAAATCTGAGTAGTTAGAAAACTGAAATACCCTTATTTATTCATTTGGTAATTTCTTCAATATAGAAGCTCAGTATTCAAATTCTGAAGACTACCCAGTTGTTGTTCTCTGTCTTCTACTCAAATCCAGCACATTATCAAGATATTAGCATATCACCCTGGAAACCTGAGGTCTTAATTAGTTTGTTTAGAATGTATAGTGCTCCAATATCACCTTAGAAAATCACATGGAACAAATGGCATCAAAAATTCAAAAGCTTTCAGAAAGAGTCGCCAATCTTTTTCATGTATAATATATAAGAACACTAGGCATGCTGACACCGAGTCTTGGTGCAATGAGCAATCTAATTTCCATAGCTATGGCAGTGGTCTCAAGATTTGTGACTGCCCTGGGTTGCCCAATTTCTCCTCCAACAGGAAAGCTTCCAGCATGGAAACGAGTCCCAGTAAAGGAAAAACAAGTGTACTGGAGGAATTAGACATGAGATCCCAGGCAAACATTTGTGTAGAAACTGTTTTTCTCACCTTATGTTTAAAGACATCTTCAACATCCTTTAAAACGCAGGTTGCTATGGTTACAGTTGTTGTGCAGGCAAGGAGCTTTCCAAGCATTTCTGAGCTCATCAGTTAATGCCAACAGATCAGAGAATTTTGAAAATTGATATTTATAAAATATCAACCCTCTTTTCTTTCCCTCCGGATCAGAAGTCACATCACTAAAGGCAGCTGGAGAGGTTTATAGGATTATTAGTGGCAGTTATCACTGTGAAACTGGCCTTTTGAAAGGCCACGTAAGTGCCACATTGGCCATATGCTAAACGTGGCCTTTGATCTAAGTCCATACCTCGTGGGTCAGATTCATTTGCTGACATTCACACAAATGAAGAATTGCCGCGCTGATAAAGCAAAACTCTCACCCTTCATTTCCATTGTCACAGATCTGTCTCTATGACAACCACAATCCTAATTGCTACCTGCTTGAAAACCACGCTAATCAAACTTATTTTTTAAAGACTTTTCTTTTAAAGCAGTTTTAGGTTCACAACAAAATTAAGAGGAAGGTACAGAGATTTCCCACATGCTTCCTGCCCCCACACTTGGCCTCCCCATTATCGACATCCCCCACCAGAGTGGCGCACTTGCTACAATCAATCTGTGTATCTACATCGACACATCATTATCACCCAAATGTTTTTTAATATGGATTTCTTACAGAATTCACAATTTGAATCATGGCACATCTAAGATCATGTGCTAAGGTGCATTATATAAGAACTTTAAAAACAATCCAGCCCCCCTTGGTGCAGTTTTATATGCTTGATAGGCTGTGCTGTCAATGAATTGGTTAAATCAATGCCATGCGTGTTCAAATGAGAAATTAAAGTTATATCGCTTTTAGTGACCGCTGCGACCCGACATTTGCAATGTCTGTTTTTTATTTCTGTTAAGGTTCTTTTCTATGTGTCTATGTTAACATCTGCTCAGAAATTCACCAGAGAGGTTCAGGCATCAATGTCCACTTCTTGACCAGTGTGATTCTCCAACAACCTCATTATCTTTCTCACAGAGATCTAGGCTCATCATTAGGAAATCATAAACCCCACAATGCTGACCTCATGGAACCCATTAATTTTGAGAAAGTATTTTTGAAATATAAAATTGAGATTTGACTAAAGTAAAACTGTGGATTCAGCAACTTCACAAGAACACAGGCTTTGTAATAATCTCTTTGGTCTTTCATTGGCTTTATTTTTAAAAGCTGTGAATAAATTTAACTCAACTATAGTCACAGGAATTCACAGTGTTGCTTAGAGATATAGAATCAGCAAACTGATGAATGGTCTATTTTTTCCAGAGTATTTTTAAAAGCCAGATTATTTTCAGTCCTCTCCTTTGGGCAAATGGGAGATTTTACCAAGACAGAGAAAACAGATCGACTACAAGACCTGGAAGGCAAGATGAAGAATCAAAATTGGAACACGTTAAGCTCAAGGTATCTGACTGTCAGGGGCTGTGAGTGAAAACAGATTTGGGGCTCACGTGAGAGGTAAAGGATGAAATTCGGATTTGTGAAATATTAATCTATGGGCAATAATGAAGGCCCCGAGAATAAATAGTATTATCCAGGAAAAGTGAGCAAAGTGAAGACAGAAGGAGGCCGAGGAGAAACCCAAAGGAAGCCTAGTGTTAGATTATTCCCGGGAAAGAGGACACCCAGCAGAGCAGAACGAGAAGAAACGACATTCAGAGAGGTTGTGCGGGTGGGGGAGAGAACATGAAAGAATCTTGTTGAAGAAGCACAAAGCAAAGAATATGAAGAGAGAATCTTTTCTTTAAAAATAAGATGAGGTGGATGAAGGCTTGGGATTGCCTCTTCCTTTGTTTCCCTGGGGGAGTGTGGGCTCCTGGGTTCAGGAAAGGACCTCTTCTTGATCACACCCCAGAATCTACCTGGCTCAATACCTGGAACAGAGAACCCACCCTCTAACGATCTGACTGATGAAAGGATGAAACAATCAAAGGTGCACGTCACCTGGAATGAGTCCACTGCATGCGTTTGTGGGGGGCTGGTGATCTTTTCTAGAACAATCTGAGGGGGCTTTGAGGACAGATTTTTCTTCTTCACTGTTTAGGCAATGTGATATTATCCTGATGGGCCCTTTTGCATTCCCATAAAAAGAAAGCTCTAGTTCACTTAAATGATGTGATACAGTTTCCACAATCAACTGCATTTAGACTTTAAAATGCAATTAAAATATAACTATAATGTAAATTGGGTTAGGCTGAAGATGTTTCCAAAATCTCACTGACTCATCCAATTGACCAAGATGGGAACTGATCCCAAATTGTAGCATCTTTAATGTCTTATAGGCACCCGTTCTCTGCCCAAAGAGTAGGTGCATGGTTCATTACAAGGTTCCTGTGCCTTAAAGGGGAATATCCAGCTGGTAGTCTGGGTCTGTTATCTGTAATAATCTACCTCAATGGTTGACCTGAATCACAATACTGTAAATCAAATGGACTGTGTGGCAATTAGCTATATCAAAAGGTAACTTAAAAAAAGAGTCAAATTAATCTAAACAGTCAATTCCATGACAATCTATGGAACCAGGATCAGATATTAAGAAACGTGACTGACAGCTGCATTTTGAGGAAACTGCAGTGGCCTGATGTCATCTGAGTTCTCACATCTAACGCCCTTGATTTGGAAAAGATGATAAGAAAAAGAAAAGGAAAACTCCATCTTATTAACTATGACACTGTTGTTTGAATTTTCGAAAATTGCTCCTTTGAAGAGCACTGTGGGGAAAAAAGCAGGCCTTATTTTTGTCTGCAATGTCTGAAGTAGGGCTTCTTCTGCCTTCTGGATCAGAGAGATGTGCCTATTTGATGGCAAGCCTCTGAATTAGTATAAATATATTATGGCCATAAAAACATCTGTGCTGAGTGAATAAGGAATAAAATAGCACAGGATTTATGGAAGGAGACTGGGGGTGGGGGGGACTCCTTCAGCAAAATGAATGCTGTCAAAGCCTGGTTTCATGTCATCAAGACGCAGAAGTCAAGCCCTGGCAGCAAGTGAGTAAAACTTGATCTAGTCCTATTAGGAGCTTGTTAGCTGCCTGTGGCACCTTTTATCTGGAGCCTTTGAAAACGTCAACCTTTGTGCAACAACCACAACAAAATCAATTTTCTTCAACTTAAAAGAGCACCCTTCATTAGCTTGGACACACAGGCAACCACTCCCCTAAAGGAAATGCTTTGTACCTTAAGAGTACATGTTGCCTTTGTAGATGGGTATGTATCTTAGGGTGTCAAGGTTATGGCACAATGCTAGGATTAGACCCTTGAAAGAAAAATGCTTTCATTATATTGGTTAGAGATGCACATTGGAACTATGGGATGAATCATCAGCAGATAGAATCCATTAATACCTGTGCTTTTAAAGAACCAGTGGCCCTTAACAAAGAGAGATGAAAAGGTGTTGCCACGTTGACATGAGCTGCTGTATTGATTCAACTCAAGGAGCTTGGTTATTCTTTCATGCACACTGACACCATGTTCAAGGCACAGACAAAATCGCCTTGTATGGAAGAAGTTTGAATACTGGGGTTCCCTTAGCCTGGAAAGCTTGCTGCCCCCAGCTAACTCCTACCCAGCCTCCAGATTCACATTGAATGTTCTTCTTCACAGCTGTAGCCCTTGGTCTCAACCTTGACTGCACATGGACTCACCTGGGGAGCTTTAAGCCATGCTGTTGCTCGGGTCCACCCCTGAGATTCCCATGTTATTGGCAATTGGGGTGCGTCTGGCGTGCCTTGGACATTGAAATTTTTGGAAGCTCAAGTGATTCTAAGGTGCCAGGTTTGAGAACCCCTGTTTGTGGCATTGTGTGCTTACCTTACCTGCCGCCTAGACTTGCCCACACTGTGTTTGTATTACCTGTTTGCACTTCAGTATTTCTCAAGAGGTCTCTTATCCCCCTACCCACCCCAACCACAGCCCAGCTTTATCTCCTCAACATCCAGCCCAGGACAGGGTGCATAATAGGCCCCTAGTACATTTCCTTTTACATTTTAAAACTTTTACATAGTAAAGACTAGAGTCACTTAACATGCACATTTAATTTATTTGGCTTTAGCTATATGCACTGTTGAGGGGAAAAAGCAGGAGAGGAGGGCTGGAGGGCCGGCTGCCCAGAGAGAGAACCAGAGACCCTTCGTTTTTCCCATTGTCCTTTGCCCCTTTCAAATTAGACCTTGGCCTTCACTGCCCCAGAGAAATAAAAGACATTAATTCTTGGCTTTTGAACTTTTAAAGGCTCAGGTCCAGACAACTGAAGGGCCATTTAAGGGACTTTCAAGGATAATTTTGACACCATGCAATTTTTGCTTTACAATGCTGACTCTAGAACATGACTCTTCCACCTCCATCACACCTCCGCTTGGGTTGTGTCTCCCTTCTGTCCTTTCCTTATGTAATCTGTGGCCGTGCAACATTTCTCAGGGAGAACCTACTTGTCTTTGAAAAATTTGGTTGCTTTCAAAACTTGCTTCTTGAAATTAATATTCTCTAACAGTAAAAGAAATAAATTTGACTGTTTCCACAGAAGTGTTTTTTTCCTCCTAATATAACTTAATAGTGTCTGAACATCTCATTTTCCAAATGAGAATTAAATAACTGAATAATTGACTTAGGTTTATTTTTCAGAGGAGCTTTTTTCCCCTAAACCATTAAATTTTAATTGGCAAACTTTATATCAGTACATGTAGTTCAAGATTCCAAGAACTACTTTCAATATGAGAGCTTTTAAAGATTCTCGCTATAGAAAAACCAATTGAAATAGCATCATTTAACATTTACTTGCAGGTGTTACAAAAAAATATAGAACACACCTGGAGCCAAAAATCTTCATATTTTAAAGGCAAATGATACACAGTTTAATGCTAGTTCTTTGGTGGCAGGATCTGTGTCTAAATTTATTATTTCATCCCTGGCACAGTACCTGACAGTCACTAAGTCAGTATTTTATCAGTCAGCTTAGGCTAAATTTTGCTGAGGTAACAAGTGGCCTCATAATCTTAGCAAATTACACTGGCAAAGATTCATTTCTATCTCATGTTACAGGTCCATTGCAGGTCAATTTCAACTCTGTTCCAGGTCTTTTCTCTTCAGGATCAAGGCTAAAGAAGCAGCTCTTCTCTAGGTGTCATGGCAAGGGGCGACGGTGGCAGACCCATGGCATGGCCTTTAAAGCTCCTGCTTCTAAGTGACATGAGTGATGTCCACTCACATGTCATAGGCTGGAGCAAATCACATGGTCAAGCTTGACATCAATAGCACAGGGCTCTCTAGGGAAGGGCCAGGCAACAAGAAGGAGCAAATAATTTTAACAAGAATTATTTGCAGTATTATTTAAGTGAACAAACTTCTTTTTTTGCATTGAACCTCATTCTTACCTCCTATCCACCCCCCACCCACGGAATTGTTCTTGTTTTCCAAATATAAAATAACTATGATGACTATCATATTAGTTTCCTGGGACTACCATAAAAAAAAAACAAAGAAGGTAGCTTAAACAACACAAATTAATCATCTCATAGTTTTGGAGGCTAGAAGTCTGAGATCAAGGTGTTAGCAGGGTTGGTTCCTTCTGAGGCTCTGAGGGAGAATCTGGCCCATGCCTGTCTCCTGGCTTCTGGTGGTTACTGGTGGTCCATGGTATTTCTTGCCTTCTAGATGCATTACCCCAATCTCTGCACTCATGTTCACACAGTGTTCTCTGTGTCCAAATTTCCCCTTTTTATAAGGATACCAGTCGTATTGGATTAGAGGCCCAAGCTACTCCAATATAATGTCATTTTAACTAATTACACCTGCAACCACTGTATTTCCAAAGAAGGTAGTATTCTGAGGTACCAGAGGTTAGGACTTCAACATGTGAACTTTGGGGGCAGCATCCAACCCACAACAACCAAATGTCATGTTTGTCTAAAACAGCCCTGCTTTGTCCTGTAGTCCTGCTTTGTCCTGTAGTCCTGCTTTGTCCTGTGGCCCTGCTTTGGCCCATGACCCTGCTTTGGCCCGTGGCCCTGGTCTGGCCCGTAGCCCTGCTCTGTCCTGGGGACATTGTTACTAGAGATTCCTCTTTTACTCTCGAACTTTCCCCAGATTGAATGACTAATTACATGCACGCCTGCCCTAAAAAAAAATAGCCATTATAGAGAATTCAAATAAATATAAAAACATTTAAAGTAGAAAATTTAAAGGAATCACGTTTAAGTACCAGTTCATTTGAAATCCTATTGTTAACACTTTGATATAGACACATAATTTTTAAAATAAAACTGAAACAATGCTATAATACTGTTTTATAACCTATATTTTCCCTTAGTGATATTTTGTGAATTTTTCTATATGCTTAAAATTTCTTTGAGAACATGATTTGTAGTGACTGCATAATAGTCCATCATATCCACCTTGTTATTTATCTAATGACTTCCTTATTGAGGGTCATTTAGGTGGATTCCAAAAAAGCACTATTTCATAAAGTCATTTTTTGGCATGTAAAACATCAAACAGCAACTTTAGAAAGACGTGGCAAGATGTGGCAAACAGTCCTGAGTTGTTTCTCATAGTGGTTTGATCACAAATGATATTCCTCATGCGCAGAGACTTAAGCTCTTTTTTTGGTCTAGTTTTCCTTAGGAAGGACAGGATTTCCAAAAGTCACTGGCTATAGACTGAAACCTAAATCTTCTTGTTTTGTTGTTTGCTTTGCAAAAAGCTCCTTACTGATTTACTGACTTTATTTCTAGTAGACTACGTACTTCGGGCTTTAATTTTTTAAAGCTATCTTTGAAAAAAAAGTGACTGCTTCTTTGCAACATAGCAACACCTCTTAGTAAATACTCTTGGGAATTTCTCATCCTAATACCACATCATTTTATATATACTGGCTCAGAATAATCAGTTTCCAGGTTTAGGCAATGATGACCATCACCCCATAGGTACCCTTTGCAGGAGCATGTTCCCTGCTGGAGGGAGCAGAGACTGAGTGACTTGGACAGGAAATAGGGCATGAAGAGGGCAGAAGGAGCATTCCAAAGACTTTAAGTCATTCGGTTGTGGTGCCGTCTAGAAATCCTTATTGAAGCATCTCAGGTAATTCCAAGGCAGTTAGCCCATGGGCTACGTACTTGTTATGGAACATACTGTATCACCACTGTTCAATTATGTGTCTGTCTCCTTGATGGGACTGTGAGTTTCCAACAGGGGCATTTTGTGCCCTGTTCATCTTTCTAAACATCTGGAACAAAGAAGTGCTTGATTAGTATCTAGATGACTAAAGGTAGTAGGTTAAGTGGTATAGGAATAGAATTGATTTCACTTTATTTCAAGTAAAACATTCACACCTACTGTGTGCTTGTCACCATGCTGGGCATAAAGATGAATAATATATGATCAGTGATATTGAGACACTTACAGTCTAGTACAGAGGTAAAAGAGTAAGGAAATCTTGATGTTTCAGTAATAGAACTGTGTGAAAAATAGTATAGAACATAAGAGATGTTAATATCCTGGTATAGTTGGTAAAAAGTTATATAATAGGAGGTTTGTGTATTCATTTATTTACTGATTTATTCATCCAATGGGAGGTTCATTTGTTCATTACTAAATTAATTCATTTATAAGCATTTATTCAGCATCAAATATATGTTAGGCCAAGTTCCATGCACTAGGAATGGACTGGGAATGTAAAAAACAAAACAAATAAAAAGGTGAGGTATAAAATATTGTGGGGATCAGAAGCAAGTAATGAAACTGATACACAACATCTAAGTGCTATGATAGGAGAGTATAGGCTATAATGGGAATAGTTAGAGGGCAGAACCAGTTGTGCAGGTTGTTTACTGCACAAAGCAGTTGGGAAGAGGAATTTGAAATCTAGCCCGAGATTCCCTCATCAAGCATGTGTCCTGCCTTGACAATTTGTCTTACAGGAAGGGGAACTTTTTTTTCTAATTCCTAAGAGTTGCTGTATGGTAGAAGCAGCTCTGTAAGGACGGATGTCTGAACAGCACTGGAAGACAGCTTCCCGGAGGAAGTAATTTCTAAGCTGAGACCTGGATCAACAAGACACACAGTCATAGGTGTGAGTCAGTTTGTGCGTGTGTGAATATATCTGGAGTTGAAGGTACAAATAATGTCGCTGGTGAAGGGAAGGGCTTTCCAGGCATGGGGAACAGCACGGGCAAAGGCCAGGACGTGAGGCGCGCAGAGGCACATACTAACAGAAATCCTGAGAGTGGGAGGGAGAAACGTGGACAGGGATATGGAGAGAGAGATGGGGGCAGGGGTGGGGGAGGGAGAGAGGGATGAAGGGGGGAGAATGAAAATGGGGGACAAAGAGCAGGATGAGAGAGAAAGAACAGAATAAAAACATGAATGAAAAGAAATAAGTACAAGAGAGAAGGGGAGAGAAAGAAATCAGGGGCTGAGAGGGAAAGAGAGAGAGCGAGGCGGGAGAGACTGGGGAGGGAGGGCTTTTGAAGCTGCGTTAAGAGTTGGGTCTTTGTCCTGTGAGAAGCAGGGAGCCGCTTGACCTGGAAGAGCAGAGTGACAGCACCAGATCCGCGGTGCGGAAAACTCCATCCTGCTGCTGGGTGGAGAACGGAGCGGAGGGGAGCAAGACTGGGATAAGGAGAGAAATTGGGCACCAAGGCTTATTTTCTATGACCCTGTTACACCTGCGTCGTCAACAAGGCCAAGCAGAGAAGGGGGGGACAGGCATTCCAGGTAGAGGGAGCGCATAGGGACATGCGGCAGCATCCCAGGCGGAGGGCACACGTGGAATCATGGCATCATATTCAGGCAAGACAGGGGTGAGAATGTCAGGAATTAAGACGGCAGGAAGGTAGACAGCCCAGGAGATATCTGGATCACTAAAGAGTTTAAACTTCATCCTTCATCAATGTCAACCCATCAAAGGCATTAAATAAGAGGCTGGTGTGATCCCAATTGAGTTTTAGTACAATTACTCTGCAAGGCATTTTGAGAATGGTTGGATTAGAACAGGAAAGACAGGAGACGGGTGTCTCTCACGTTGTGGCCTGGAAGGGAGATAACGGGGTACAGTGCAGATGGGGAATACAAATGGATGCAGAGGAGTTTCAGATATAATTAGCAGGACTGGGTGATAGGCTGCTAGGAGTAAGGGAAAGGAGAGGTTCCAAGGTGGTTCTGAGATTTATTTTTTTCACTTGACTCAAGATTTTATGTACATAAGACATCTTGTAAGAGAAGCAGATTTATAAACTAGGGGAACTAGATCACGAGCTCATTTGCAGATGTGACTTAAGAAGTCTGGAGAAAATCCTGGAGACACAAAGCAAGGAGTTGGAAATTCAGGTCTGGATATCAGTAGAGCCCAAGTACCTGGAGCCATAAATTTGAGCGTTGTCTAGGTGTTGGGTGAAGTTGAAGTCATGGAAATGAGTGAAGTTGACCAGGAAGAGGGTGGAATGTCAGGAAAAGGGGAGCCACAGCTGGAATCCTAGGGAATGTCAACATTAGAACATGGTTGTTAGATGCAGGTTTGGCTACATAATTTCTGAGGCCCAGTGAAAATGAAAATGTGGGACCCCTTGCTCAAAAATTATTAAGCATTTCAAGATGGCAACAGTAGAATATCAGGCATGGTTCATACTGACATCTCCAACACTATTCCTTTACAACATGGATCACTCTAGCCAGCTTCCCTTGCTTGTCTGTAAACTTCCACTCCAGCAGTGAGGAACCTGGCTTTTGCTGCCCTCCACCTATTTACATAATTGTTCCAGTCTATTATACATATGTAATAGTCTCAAAATTGTTAACCTGTACGCTCACGGGAAAGAACTTTATCAACTAGGCACAGTGCTTATGTACAGTTTCATTTGCTTTTAGTCTCTTAGGGTTACACTCATTCCTAAAGTTATTTGGGTCAGTCCTTTCTCCCCCATTCCCTTCTGTGACATTGTTTCATGTGTTTGTAATACAGTTAGTTTCTTTTGTCACATTCTTCATTCTATCCTGGGATTCCCCAACTTCCTAATTAATTTTTTTTAATTGCAAATATTTACATCTTGGTGCTGTAAAGTTCTATGGGTTTTTGACAAATGCATAGTGTCATGTATCTACCATTACAATATCATATAGAATAGTTCCTCCAACCTAAAAAATCTACTGTCTTCATCCCTTCAAGCTTTACCACCCCCTCTCCCAAGCTTCTGGCAATCAAGGATCTTCTTGCTGTCTATATAGTTTTATATTTTCCAGAATGCCATAAAAATAGAATCACACAATGTGTAGCCTTTTTCGACTGGCTTCTTTTACTCAGCAATATGCATTTAATATGCATTCATATCCTTACATGGCTTTATAGCACATTTCTTCTTAGAGTTAAACAGCATCCCACTGTATGGATGTAACACAGTTTGTTTAGCCACTCACCTACTGAAGGACATCTTCATTGCTTTCAGTGTTTAGTGAGTATGAATAAAGCTGCCACAAACAGTCACATGCAAGGTTTTGTGTGAATGTAAGTTTTCAAATCAGATGGGTAAATACCCAGGAGTGCAATTTCTGTGTTGTACGGTAAAATTATGTTTAGCTTTGTAAGAAACTGACTGCCACACTGTTTTCCAAAGTGGATTTACTATTTTGCATTCCTGCCAGCAATGAATGAGAGTTCCCATTGCTCTCCATTCTTACCAGAAATCGGTATTTTTTTTTTGTTCCCTACCATTCTAACAGGTGTGTAGTGGTATCTCATTATCTTAATTTGCATTTACATAACAACAAATCATGCTAAGTATCTTTTAATATTCTTATTTCCTACTTGTATAATTTTTTTGTAAAGTGTCTGTTCAGATCTTTTGTGCCTTATTTAATTGTATTTTTTTTGTTTTCTTGTTTTTGAGTCTTAAGGGTTTTTTACATATTTTGGACACGAGTCCTCCATCATACATGTGTTTTGCAAATATTTTAGTCTGTGATTCCTCTTTTCAGTCACTTCATAGTATCTTTTACAAGAAAGAAGGTTTTAATAAAGCCCAACTTATCATTTTTTTTCACGTACCATGCATGTTTTTTCACGTATCATGCCGTTGGTCTATAAACTCATCACCAAACCCAAGGTCACCAGACTTTTATCTGATGTTTTCTTTCAGAAGTTTTATAGTTTTATACTTGTCCTTCTCCTTTTCTTCTTTCTACATATTGATATCTAATTGTTCCAGCACCATTTGATGAAAAGACTATCCTTTCCCTAGTGAATTATCTTTGTGTCTTCATAACAAACAGTTGCATATATTTGTGTGGCTCTATTTTTAAGCTATGTATTCCGTTCCATGGATTTTTGTGTCTGTTCATTTGCCAGTACCACATTGTCTTGATTACTTGTACTACCTAGTTTCAAGTTTTATATTAAGTCTTGAAATTGGGTAATATGAATTCTCCAACTTTGTTCTTCTCCTTCAGCATTGTGTTGGCTATGCTACATCTTTTACCTTTTCATATACATATTAGAATCAGTTCGGTAATATCTAAAAAATAGCTTGCCAGTATTTCAATTGGGATTGCTTTGAATCTACAAATCAAGTAGAAGGAATTGACATCCTAACAATATTAAGTCTTCCTATCTATAAACACAGAATATCTCTTCTTTTATTTAGATATTCTTCAATTTCTTTCAACAGAGTTTTGTCGTTTTCTGCATATATATCCTGTACATATTTGTTAGATTTATACCTAAATAATGTATCTAATTATTAAGGTAATTCAATTTTGTGCATTGACCTTATATCCTGTGACCTTGCTATACTCACATAATAGTTCAAGAGTTTATTTCTAGATAATTTGGGTTTTTATGCATAGACAATATGTCATCTATGAATAAAGACAGCTTTATTTTTTTCAATATGTATTTCCAAAATGTATATCATTTATTTCCTTTTCTTATCATATTGCATTAGCTAGGAATTCCAGTATGATGTTGAATAGGGGTGGAACATCTTGACTTGATTCTGACCTTAGTGGGAAGGCATTCAGCCTGTCAGCACTAAGTATAATATTTGCTATAGATTTTTTGTAGATGTTCTTTATCAAGTTGAGAAAGTTCTCCTCTAATCCTTGTTTGCTGAGAGTTTTAATCATGAATTGGTATTGGATTTTGTCAAATGCTTTTTCTGCATTAATTGACATGATCATATGATTTTTAAATTTATTCTGTTTATATAATGGATTATATTAATTGATTTTCAAATGTTAAACCACCCTTGCATACCTGGAATAAATCCTACTTGGTTGTGCTATATAATCTTTTCTATACATTGTTGGATTTTATTTGCTAATATTTTGAACAATTTTGCATCTATCTTCATACAGATATCGGTCTGTGGTTTTCTTTTATTGTAATGCCTTTGTATGGTTTGGGTATGAGGTACTGCTGGCCTCATAGAATGAGTTAGGAAGTATTCTCTCTGTTTCTATTTTCTGGAAGATATTATTAATAACTGGTATTATTTATTCTTTAAATGTTTGGTAAAACCCATCAATAAAACTATGTGGGCTTGGTGCTCTCTTTTTTGGAAGGTTATTAATTATCAATTTAATTTATTTAATAAGTGTAGAGCTATTCAAGTTATTTATTATTTCTCATGGGAATTTTGATAGTTTCTATCTTTCAAGGAATTTGTCCATTTCATCTAAGTTAGCAAATCTGTGGGCCTAGAATTGTTCATAATATTCCTTTATTATCCTTTTACTGTCCATGAGATCAGTAGTGATGACCTCTCTTTCATTTCTGATATTGGTAATTCATGTCTTCTCTCTTTTTTTCTTGGTTGGCCTGGCAAGAGATTTATCAATTTTGTTGATATTTTCAAAGAAGTAACTGCTGGTTTTGTTGATTTTTCTATTGTTTTCTTGTTTTTAATTTCATCAATTTCTAACCTGATTTTTATTTTTTACTGCTTTTCTTCTGTCTGCTTAAGTAACTTGCAATTTTAGAAGATCACTCCAGTTTCTATATGAAGATTGGATTAGAGGGGAGCAAAAGTGGACACCAGAGACTGATTAGAAGGTTGCAGACAAAGTCCAGGCAAGCGAAGATGATGGCTTGAATCAGGGTGAGGGAAATGGAGAGAAGCTCACAAATGTCTCTCATCTGACCTCAATCTGCAGACGTAAAAATCAGTCTCACATGTGTACGTGGAGGGGGTTTGGGAAACAGAAATAGGCACGTAAAGAGGAGGGGGCAGTCTTTGAAATGTGAAGGCACAATCTCAAATCACTACTTGTAAGTAGGGGAGTGCTGGTAAATGCTTAACAGCCAACTCTCCAGAGAGGAAAAAAAGACCCGATTTGTAATATTTGTCCCTTTTATGGTATACACACTCCCATCATGGCTGACTTCAAGCTGCCAACACGACGTCACTGAATACAGAGCTGGGAAGGGACACATGCCAGCTGGTGCACACTGGCACGAGCTGGCTGCAGTGCGCGACTGCTGCTAATCCTTTGGTGTCACTAGGACTTCATGAGGGACTCTGAGAAGCTGCCACTGATGATAAGGATTTTGGAACCTGGTTACACTTGATTCTTCATTATTCTTACTGTTCTGAATATTTGGTGGTGCACACACAAAATATAATAATTTTAATAGACAAAGAATAGGGTATGGGGAGGATCCTACCTAATATGTGCCTAGCACATAATAGGTCTCCATTAACCACTGTGGAATTACATTGAATTATGCCAGATTTCCTCTCAGTGTTATCCCATGTGAATCTACAGCCTTCTCATGGTTGTGACCCTAGTATGGACCCCATGAATAAGTAATATTAAATACTTGAGTTTAAAGTTAACGCCTTCTCATGAGGCACCATTGCCATCTTTTTCTCATTAAGAGCTTCCTTGTGCTTCCTGATCAAATGAGTACAAATGTGTATTCTCTGCCTCGTTTAATGAAATAACCCTGGAGCACGGAGACAGTCTCGCCACCTTGGTTTCCACCTCTGAGGTCATTAACATGATTTATTATGAAGCTACAGGAAATTAGTTGCTGAATATTTCAATATAGAGAGGAAATAATGTAATTCCATTGTTACCATAGAACCCCTGTGTCTTGGAGTAACCTGTAGCCATAGTAACAAGATAAGGACATATTCCTTAAATGTTTAACTATGATTCTATACTTCATGCACATTCAAGTGAAGTCGATTCTTGTTATTTATAATTGAATTAATTTTCTGATACATTTGGGGTCTACTCTTAAACAGTGATTTTCAATTACCTTGATTTAAGATGATAGGTGGAATAAGATTTACTTCAGGCCATAATTGTTAGGATGGGGACAGAACTTCTTTTTTTTGTATAAAAAGGAGCTGAAAAGGGCCTTTAAAAATGAGTAAATATTTCTGAATGAGCCAAATAGTGTCTTTGAGGATAAACATTAGGAGTATGAGGGTCATTCCATCTGAGTCTTCAAAAGTGGCATTCACACCTGCCCACTAAAATCCCAAAGTATGAAGATATTCACTATATTAGATATTCATAATAATAACTGTACTGTAGTAACTACTACAATAGTTAATATGGTTTGAGAGCTTACAATGTGCCAGAATACTCTCATAGATCATCTTATTTAATCTTCTGGAAAATCTTACGAAACAGGTATATTATCACCTCCATTGTGCAAATGCACAGAGAAATCACATACCTTGACCGAGGACATCTGGCTAACTGGCAGGGCTAGGATTTGAACCCTTGCAGTCTGACTCCACAGCCCATGATTTTACCCACTGCCCCTTCTGCTCTCTTCTCCCAGCCCATCATGGAAGGATGGGTCCACGTGGTCCTGCCAGAGTCCTCTCAGCCCCTGTGCCTATCATTGTCTCTCTGGTCTCTGAAAGAGTCATGCCTCAGAGAGTCACAGAGCCTACTGGCTCCAGATCTTCATATTAACTCCACTGAATTCATAGTTGTGGCTCATGTGGGTGTCCAGGGTGCTGAGCTCAGAGCCAGAGAACCAAGGTGAGCCAGGTCAGGTCTGATCTCCCCCGGACCTCAGAGACCAGTGGGAAGAAGACATCCAGGTGGACGAACACAAGCCCTCTAGGGTGACGTGTCCTACCCTTGGGGTGGAGCACAAGTGAGGTGTGAAGGCAAAAGAATGAGCAGCGCCTTCTCCATGAGGAAGTTGAGAAAAGCCCAAACAGAGACAGGTCTCTCACTCTGACTCTGGAATTTGCCAGAAGGAAAGGACTAGAGGGAGGGCAAATATTCATGCTGGGCATCTCTAGAACTACAAATAACGCCGGATGGCTGGGACAAAATATGGAAGGAGGAGGTGGCTGCAGGATAAAGGGCCAGGTCTGAAATGGCTTGAAGGTCACACGGGGAAGCTTGGAACTTAAGTAATGGGAGCCCCGAGGAATTTTAAGACATACTTCTTAAAAGCCACAGACAGGAGATGGAATGGAGCAGGCAGGAAATGGAGGCAAAGGAGCACAGTTAGAAGATTATTGCAATGATCCAAGCAAGGAAAAACCACACCCTAAACTGGACCTTCGAGAGAAGGGTGGAGGAAAGCAGGTGGATGTGAGAAACATTTAGAAGGTGGAACAGATTTTAAAATGTGACTGAGTGCAGGTCGTGATGTCTTACCACGGCACCCAGGTTCTATAGAATTTGGTCCCTCCCTACGTCTCAAATGTCATCTTACACTATTCTGTCTCTTCATCATTAGAGTTCTGGTCTTTTTTTCTTTAAAATACTTGTAATACACCAATTGTTTGAAATATCCATGACCTCTTTTCTTCTTTGATAACCAAACTACGATTGTGTTTGTATTGCCGGTATTTCCAACTAAATCTTGCTTTCCTAGCTGCCCCTGCAGCTAGGAATGCCCTTGGAATACTCTTCTGGTTAATGTGACACACACAGTTATCTATTGGGAGTTTCTGGAAAAACTTTTACTTTTTTGCAATCAAACAAAAAAGGACAGATATAGTTGGCTTGTAACCTTCCCCTTACTCCCGCCTTGACTTTGGCTACGATGGCCTGAGCTGCTGCAGCCATCTTGTAACAATGAGGGAAGACTAGACAAACTGTAGAGTTGCTGGCCCTCACACAGTTGCACAGGTAAACCTTTGCCTACCTTTAGGATTTTTGCACTGTGAGATAAACCCCTGCATTGCATAAGCCATGGTGGTTGAATTTTCTATTACATAATGCTGTACAATTACAAAGGCCTCTGCAGATGCTGTCTCTCCCCCAGAATGTTCTTTCATTAGTTACAAATCTGGCTTCTTTTCATCCTTTGAGTCTCAGTTTAAATGTCATGTCCACAGAAGGACCCTCTCTGATCACTTTACCTAAAGGTGGGACATTCTACAGTCAAATGTGAGAGATTTCAATGAAGGCAAAACATGTGTTGGTCTGTTAGCTCCTGTGTTCCTAAGGTTTTTTTTTTTTTGAGCATAATAACTGCTCAACAAATATTGATTGAATAAGAGACTGAATGAGGGAGAGGACAAAGTCTAGCATGAATCAGAGGTCTGAAATAATTCCTTCAATCTATAGCACTTTCTTCAGAAGAAAAACAAAATAAGTGCAAAGGAGCAATGGCAAAGAGGACCCTGAATGATGGCCTATTTGTTTTCATTTGCTGAACTGTGTTGACATGGCCCTTGGTGTCTGTTGAACAATTAAACCAGTGCAAAAATAATGACTACATTGTTACTGCTAATAATGACACCAATACTCATGACAGGCCAGGGATGTTTCGAGTATGGTAACTTTGTTTAAAAGCCCCTGATCTTCAAAATTGCCTACCCTCTCTGATAAGGTTTTCTCCCCTTTCATTAAGCTTGGCGGAGTCATAACTATTAGGTTTCAAACAATAAACATCAAACCAAATAGTGCTGCCGCCCAAGTCTTGATGATTGGCAGCTGACAAGGGAGTTGGTATCACCCGTGCTCTGAGTTTGTCAGTGAACAAGGCGGCACTGTAGCTCATGGCACCCTGACAAACAGCTCGTCACTATAATTAAAGCAGAAATGGATGCCCTATTGCTTTGGGCTTAAACTCCCTTCATGTGGACAAATAAATTGGAGGAGCAGCATATGGATGGAGACCAAAAACTGAATATAATGTCCCCGTGCTTGCAGCATCAAAGGCAAGGATCAACACATCCACTGCGCCTCCATTTGCAATAGGGACCATCTGTATTGCAAACCCCATGACGCCAAAGTGGATGAAATCATGTTCCTGCTGCTGTTCTCCAGTCAGTGAGGGCTCCTCGGTCTCCACTGACCTACCTTGTGTAGCACAGGGAAAGCAGGCTCTGTAGCTGCTGTCTGTTAGGAGAGAGGGCCATTTCCACCATTGCTTTGCAAAAGAGGATGCTGTTCTTGAAACAGACACCTGGGTGAATGGAGCCTTCACTCACAGAAGCCAGAATCCCCAGTCCAGGTAATGAACTCAATCTGACAGCTGGAATCTTAGGTGATATTTTTGGGAAATTTAGCCCTGAGGAGGGAAAAAATAGACAAATAGCTGGTCCAAATGCATCTTTTTGTCTTTTTTCCCCCCTTTGGCTGGACCTGGGCACAGTATAATTGATACAACATCTCCAGGAAATACCTATTTATTCCGTCAAAAAATTATAGTGCATCTATTGTGTTTCAGCCCCAAATGGACAGTTGAGAACATACCACACCTCACGGTGCTTATACTTGAATTTATTGCAGATCATGTGTTCCCATCTCCTCACTTAGAACATAGAAAATGGCAGATGGGTAGACTGGACTACTGCTTTTTAAAAATGTTATTTTTAAAATATTCTGCCTGAGCAGTGCTAAACAAAGTTAGCATCTTTATAAAGACAGTAGCATATTGGTTTGGTGGTATTCACTTATACATAGCTTTACCTATTTGGAGGAGTGTTCACTGCCAGAATAAAAGGTGCCTTGAGCATCCAAGTAAGTATGTGCCTATGTCACTTCCTTGTGGGTGGAACCTTCAGAACCACTAACCCTTTTGTAGGCCGACCTTGCCCAGGCAGGGAGAGAAAGAAGGGAGGGGCCCGTTGACTCGGCTCTCGCTGTGTATCAAGCATGACCAATGAGGCAACCTCATTTTCTCCTTCCCCAGATGTGGAAGGTAGGTGTTACTAGCCTCATATAAGAAGAAACAGGACTCAGAGGGTCTCAGTGACCCATCCAAGGGTTGAATAGCTGGCCACCAGCAGAGCAGTAACCAAATGCAACTCTGTCTCATCACATTATCTGAGTTGAGTCTAGACCACAGGATAGGGACATGCATGACAGTGGGTTTCCCAGCCCATAGCAACTTCAAAGCAGCAAATTCCAAGGATGAGTTAATCTTGTTAGAGGCAAGCAGAGGACAGCAAAGATAAGCGGCAGGCGAGAAAGCCTGGAAGTGGAGAAGGAAACAGAGTGTAAAAAGCAGACACAGAGACACACAGCAGAATGAAGCCCCTGTACAGTCCCTCCACACATTCTTGTTCCCCGACAGTTTAATGCAACTCTTTTTTGATGGTTATAATGATAATGCCACCTTTCCGTTAATAAATAGGTATGGTAACTTCAGTTTACTTTCAGACAGGGAACTGGCGTATACAAATATCGGCATCCAAGTGGTTCACTTTCTCAAGATGTTTTCAGTTCAGTTACCCGCCATATTTGCCTGTAAGCGACCATTCTCTTCACAAGGCTAAACATAGGAAGTTCACTCCAAAACACAAAAGTGTACTTTTTGTAATATATTACATAATGTGAGTTATATAGTATATGTATAAGTACATACTCATATATTACATTTAAATTTCTGAGACTTTCTCAAATATCTTCTTTCTTCTACCAAATCCATCATTTTATCCATTTAACAGTAACAGATATAATAAAGGAGAAAGTATTTTTATTCATCCCCAAACTTACAGCATTTATTTTGCATGTAAGAGAATATATAGGTCCTGTAGGAAGGGATACAGGAGTATCAAAGGCATCCTGCCCTTAACTCTCACCGCACTGCAGGGAGACCACTGGACTTGGCCCTTTTTTGACTATTCATTCATTCAACAAATATTTTTTGAAAGCTTAGTCTGCCAGACATATACTAGATGCTGAGGATAAAATAGTGAACAACAAAGACTGAGTTTCTGCTGTCTTGGGGTTTGCTGCACAGCAGGGGAGAAAGACATTGGACACTCAATTGAACAAGTATTGATTTAATCATCACCATGATTAGTGCTCTGAGAAAGGACCAGGTGCACATGAGGAAGGACCTGACCTGGTTTTGGGGGTCAAGGAAAGCTTCCCTGAGGAGGCAATGTTTAAGCTGGGACCTGAAGGATAAGTAGGAGTCAGCTGGTCAAAGAATGTTCCAGGGCAGAGGGAAAACTTGATGCAGAAATTATGCTCAGCAAATAGCCTATTTGGGTGTGTAATTCCCTCTCCCCTAACAAAACAGGGGGCTAACAGGTGAGACACTTGTGCTGATGCATCCCCACTCCCAGGGGTTCTTCAGCCAGCTCTTCTGCACTCAAAGACGGGGAGGGTCCTGCAGTGTGCCCTGATTCTGGGGTGGGACACGTGGGGTTGTCAGCAGAGCCCTCAAGTGTGGACCACCCTCTGAGAATGCTGCAAAGAGCAGTGAGCACACAAGGAATAAGATCAGCCTCAGTCTCCTACAGAGACTGTGAACACCCTGACGTCACACACGTTGAGCTTACCCTGAGCTTCCTAAAATCCTGGGACTCCCCCAGGCTCGGGGAAGCCATTCCCAGGACAACGAAGGCTCAGAAGACCAGGCGCGGCAAAGGGCACCAGAATGAGGGTTCCCATCTTTCGAGCCTAGAAAACTCATCTTCCATCTTATCTATAAAGTGAGGTATTTGGACTAGGCCACCTCCAGAGCCCCTTCCTGCTTTAATATTCTCTGACCACACTGAATCAGGAGAGGGAAAAGACAGAAACATTGACAAGGAAAAATACAACAAAAGAGCAGTCATAGCTTCCAGGTGGATTCCTCGGGAAGGGGAGCAGGGGATGCTTCACAGACTCAGTGGTTCTCTGGGGACTTCAAACGAAAGCGGCTATGTGAATTTTCTGCCCAACAGCTGTCTATCAGCAGACCAAGACTCTTGGTCATTTTCCATGTGGCAAATCTTCCTTTATCTGGGAAAGAAAGTGCTGCTGGATATTATGGGTACCATAAGCCTTGGGTCATCCCACACCCAGGAGGGAGAAACAAAGGGAGGGAACATAGATTATGAGGTATTCTTTAGGCATTTTTATCATGCCCTATGTCTTAGGAATGTCTACATAATGACTGCTTAGTGGTGTTTGTTTGAGAGAACAGAATCGGGCTTGTGGTGTTCCAGCTGAGAAGGGAAGGTTGTGACTGGGTGCCACCACGGCCAACCATCAGGAAGAAGTAGAAAACTTTGGTACAAGAAGCAGTGACCAAGCTGTGTTCATGGGGCTTGACCAGGGATGAATATTTTGTCATTATTAATAATTATTATTATTGCCAGCCCCTGAGAAATGGCAGCTCAGAGTTGTAAAGCAATTCAACCCAGCAGAGGGTTGGAAAACGAGTGTGGCTAACGTCTGATGTTTATTAATGACATCTTGATTAAGAAAGAAAAAAAGAGACTTTGTTGTAAAATCCTTGGACTTGATATCTGTTTCTTGGGGTCCTGAACTTTTCATTCTTTGGCTTTTAAAATAATCTATTAAATTAAATGAAAGCCTCGATAGCAAGGAAGTCTCTCCAACTTTGGCCAAGGATTTCCATAAAAGTGACTTAAAGATTGTTTCATTCTCAGGATCTTGGAGTGTGAGACAGGAGGCTCTAGTGGAGCTACTTCCTTGGCATGGGCCCCAGAAGCCTAGACATGGATGGATGTTATAAAGGCCAACACAGCGATCTTCTCTAGTTCCCCATGGTAGGGAAAAATGTTCTTATGTGATCCAAAGACACAGAACAGACGAACAGATTCTTACCCTGGCTGATATTGATAGCCATCATTCCTGAGTAGGAAAGAAACTGGATATATTTTTCTTTAGAAAAAAAATATTCCACCTACCTGACTCCCACAATGCATTGTAGAATCAGAATAATGAATTTACATTTCAGCTTCTACACAACCACATTGGCAACTGTTTGGCAGAATGTACTAAATCTGCCTCAATAATTCCACAGTAGGTATAAAACCAACAGAAATGTGCAGATATGTTCACTCAAAGGCATGTTCAAGAATGTTCATTGCAGCAATATTTGTAATCACTGGAAACTGGAAATGATCCAAACACCCCTCAATGGTAGAAAGGATAAAGTGTGGTAGGGTCAGGAAATGGAATGTTAGATATGTATATATGACTCTATAAGTGAACCTAACAATATGAATGAGTTTCATCAACATAATGCTGGGAACAAAAAGCCAGATAAAAAATACACATTATATGATTATATTATATAAAGAACAGTGAAATTAACTCCTGGCATTAGAAGTCAGGACTGGTTACACTTGGGGATGTGGAGTTAGTGCCTGAAAGGGGACATGTGCAGGCATTCTGGGGGCTAGTCACATTCTATTTTATGATCTGAGTGCAAATGTCACGGATGTATTCTGTCTAGAAAAAAAAATCATTGAGTTGTATACTTCTGACTTTGCAATTTTGTGTCTATATATTATAATCCAATAACAATGTTTTAAAAATCTCAACTTCGCTCTGAGGCACTGGAGAAGTCCATCAATCAGTTTTGTCGTCTGTAAGGGCCAGGGGAAGACCTTGGCATGTTCTGTTGGAGAATTAGCAACAGGGTACACATGGCACTGAGGCCAGTACCTTCCTCACAGAGGGCAATCCTCAGTGCTGGTGGGGAGACAACACAAATGGGGCTGCTTTTACTGAAGGAGAATTGCATGTGTGAATGATGGAGGAGCCACGGGTATATTCCTTTACGTTCCTTTACATCCATTTACAATACAGAAGACTTCAGATATATTCCTTTACATTCGCAAGAATGTATGAGGTGTGTGCTGTAAATCCAATTAGCCACATTATTTTACTCTTAAAAGGGCTGAAGATATATCACCCCAGATGACAGTTGCACCACATAATGAGACCTCATTATTCCTATTATGCTAGACTTCTGGTTCCATTATTCTAGAACTATAAAGAGGTTCTACACCTAGGGAGTATGGGTAGGGTGGAGGAGGGGGAGCTGGGGGTGCCAGGAGGAAGCAGAGCTGAAGTGGAAATAGACAAAGACCTCATCAAGACAGGCACACCGTGGATTTAAGCCTATCAGGTGGGAGTGACCCAGCTTGATGTTCTCCTGAGACGTGCTGTGAAACCAGGTCTTGACTATTTGTGTGCTGGCTGATGTTTCATATAAGGCAAAGATATATTTATGTATGTACATATACACGCCTACATACATGAATCTATATGCTAAGATTTATAAGTGGCAACAGTCATGGCAACATGATTTACAGCTGGGAGATGTTACAGGGAAACAACTAAATGCCATTTGTTAGGGATAGTCTAAGGTTTTTAACCATTTTTGTATCATGTACTCCTTTGATCATCTGGTAAATTGTGTGGTATCTTTCTCAGAATAATATTTTAAATGCAAAAAAAAAAAATAAGACACTTCAGATTACAAAGGGAAAAGATCTACCCATGGGCCCCTTAGGTTTGTAGGCCACACATTTAGAAGCCCTGGAACTCAATCATGGCGACACCAATGGCATACGATACCAGGCAGCCTTTCAAAATGACATTGAAGAAAGACATTAGAGGACATGAAAAATGTTTCTGAGACACTGGTGAGTGGAAAATCAATGAGAACTAGAAGTTCATGGGTGGGTGTGGGTGTGTTTAGGGTAGAGCTCCTCGAAGTGTGGGCCACAGAACTAGGAGATTCAGCAGCACCAGGGAACTTGTTAGGATGTTAAATCTCAGGCTCCACCCTGGAGCGTGGAATCCAGACCTCTGGGGTTGGGGCCCGAATCTGTGTCTTCACAGATTTATATGCACTTTACAAGTGAAGAGTCAAAGCCCTGGGATGTCTACTGTGGTTATCTCAAGTGGTAGGACTTGGGGAGATTTTTATATTATTATTTTTAAATGTATGTTTTTCTCTAAAGTTTCTACGACAAACGTGTATTACTCTTATAATAAGAAAAAAGTTATTTAACAAAAAGAAAAGACAGATTTATTCTGTGGCATGTTAGGAATGATTTCCAGATGCAAATAACAAAATAAAAGCACCACTTGTGAGGAATTTCAAGTTGTCAAATAAATGAACTAAAAATTGAGCAACACAGAGCATGTGAATTGTGTATACTAATGCATAGCCAAACATCAGCATTCAAAGAAGAAATTACTAAGAAGAAACGTATTTAGAATAAATTTGAGGCTAGAAGGCCAACAGTGAACACAGCTGTTACACATTTCTGAGCTGGCAGAAAAAAAAAAAAGGAAAGATTTCAAATTCACAGCCAGGAAGGACTAAAGTAAAATCCCTAGGCATGGATCAGTCAGGGTTGGTTCCAAACCTGGGAAGACATGGGGAAGGGATGTCTGACACTCTGGTTTTCCACAAGCCTGTCACTGGTGCAAAATGAATCCATCCCTAAAAGAACAGCTCTCTGTCTAACCTGTTCGCCCACCTCCAAGTAACACATAACATGCAGGTGGATCTGTCGCCTCTGGGAAAAGTTCTCTCTTATTGCAAAAAGGGGCAGAACAGCAGCCTCAGCACAGAGTAAATTTTAGGTAGGTGGATAAAATAGTTCCTTTAGTTTCACGGTGTATCTACCCACGGCTAAACCCTCCATCCAGAGTTAACAGCTCCGAGTCTGACTTTCTTCAGTGTCCCGCGGAGGCGCAACATCTCCAGCGAGGAGGGAACCTCCCCGACTCCCCGCCGTCCCCTCTCCCGCTGGTACTAACCGGTATCCGCTGCGGTAGCTCCTGACTCTGTGTCCTTGCAGCTGTCCTCCTGCCTCTTCCCTGCCCAGAGCCCCACATCTCATCCCCCTCGAACCCTGTCACAGCCTCCATCCTGGTCTCCCCTGCTCCTAATTTTCTCAGCTTTCAGGCGTCACCCACAGCAACCAAACTAATCTTCCCAAAATGCAAATCCGATCACGCTGTTCCTCTGTCATTGTAGAACAAGGTCCAAACTCCCAAAAGTGGTTTTTATGGTTCTTTGTCTTCTAGCCCTTTATCATTTCTCTAATTTCATTTGTGACAATCCCCTCCTCTTACTGCAGCCATATGCAATATCTTCAGCTCTCCTGACCACCGACCTCTCTTTCCTCTAGAGGATGGATCACTCTTCTCCCACTGCCCGGAGAACTCTTTCTGCCCACCCTGCTTTCACCTTGCCGACTCTTAGGCGTCATTCAGGAATCCTCTTGGGGGTGACTTCCTCTGCCTTCTTGACTTCTCTGGGACCCCCCAGTGCCCCACTCTAGAACTCACCTGCCTGTTCACAAGTCTCCCCTCCCCAGGATGGGCATTCTTTGCGGGGGAAGCCATGAGCAGCAGCCAGTGCAGTGCCTGGCACATGCAGTTGCTCAATAAAACGAGGCCCAATTTTTCAGCCTAGAAAGAGTGTTTGCCTGCTCAAGAGGTGTCAACTGAGGCTTTCTTCATCTGTTGGTCCAAACCACCCAATGCAACAGGAAGCAAGAGCGTCTTCAATAAAACACCCACAGAGGGGAACATTTAACTTTGCACAAAGGGTTTTTGTGTCCCCTCCATTACTGGTTATAGAGGAGAACTGAGCCCAGACCCCCAGGAGGCCGTGATACCAGGACCCAGCCTCATACCACGTCTCTTTCCCATGACCCCAACTTAGCAGGCACAGCTAGTTCCAAGCTGGAAAAGGAAATAAAAGGGGTTCATCATTCATCCCTTCCCCTCTTCAAAAAGCCCTCTATTGGCCTGTTTCAGTCTCCATCCAGTTCTGCCTCCGTCCTCTTCAAAACCAGGACTCGTAATCGGTCCGTGAAAGGGCCTGTCTGTCCCCACTGTGCCCCGGGTCCCTTCCTTCACTGCCCTTATCAACTGAGTCAGCTGTGGCCTCATCGGCGGAAAAAATGAGCAGTGATATCTCTTAATTACACCCACGTTGGCTTCTTCTGCTTTCGCTTTTGTTCCTTGTGGCTCCCTCTGAACAGGGTTGTCAGCAGACATACCGACAAAGACGTGCTGTCTGAAGCAAGACAATGGCTTTCCTTGTCAGAGAAGAAAACTGTTTTCTGCTTGTCAGCGTGTTGTCTATTTGTTAAGCTAAGACACGACCTCTGCCCTTGACTCAGTGTGCAAACATGCACGTCAAATCAATGTTTGTGAGGTTAACTTCATTTCTCCTCGCTTTGCAGAGGATTTTATCTCTCCCTTCCTCATTTTCCAGGTAGAACTGGGACAATTGCCTCAGAACTCGTCAGCCTCAGGAGACTGACTTGGGATTTTTGTGTAAAGAGAAGGGTGGCAAAGCCAAAAGAGCAAGGGTGCAGGCTCTGCTTTCACTTTGTACTAGCTGTGGGATCTTGGACAAGTTACTTAATGCTCTGCAACAAACAGAGTTGTCCAAAAATGATCCTCAGTGCTCAACTTGGCAGGAAACTAGCTAAGACCTGGGGAGAACAGGTGGGTAGGCAAGCTGCTTCTCCAAGCTGGAGGGCTCCACTCCACTCAAGCACAGCTCCCCTGGGGCCAATATGCCCTGACCCCTTCCAGTGTCACATTTCATGGGCCTCAAGGAAAGTGCTGTGCCAAAACCAACTCCTAATGCTTCATGAAAATCCATTGCTAAATATTCAGGTATCTCGCAAGTTGTTAGCTTGAAATTGGCCACTGTGGGAGTAGTTATGCCAAAGAAGTGGCAAATACTCCAAATGAGGGCTCCCTGCCCCAGAGAGTCAGTTTACCAACATACCACTGCCCAAAGCACCTGGTGTGAGCGCTGGGATCTGACAACTCCTCTTAATCTGGGTGCCTGCATTCAGGCTGCCAGACATCCCTTGAGTTTGATTATCTGTCCATTGACAAGTTTGTACTGAAGCTATCCGACTAAGAAGGGAGAACCATGGGAGCAGAACACCTCCCCTGGCTTAGCTCTCTGTGGGTGACAGGAATGGCAAGCTCTGCTTCTCATCTCTGGCTCACCCCAGCTAGCATGTTTCCCCTTTCTCCAATAAAGGCTAGTCCTTCATCCATGCATCTGCTGTTTCTAAATCCTTCCAGAGCCCTAGTGCATTGCAGATGGTAACACAGAGAACTCAACTTGTACAACTCAGTTTGTACTGTGAATGGACCCCTCTTGCATGATGCTCTGAGCCTCGGTTGTGCTCAGTTCTGAGCCTGTGCTGTACAACAGGGACACAGTAGTGATTTCTGAGGGTATGTGTATGAGTCAAATGTCAATTCATGTGAGTACGCTATGCAAACAGCAAAGACCCATGGGAACTTTAAGCATTCACATATGCTACTGTGGATAGATCACTGACTTGACATTGAAAAGTCTTGGGTTTGGGTCTCAGCATTGCTATTCTTTAACTGGGCTACCTTGGACAAGCTACTTAATCTCTCTTAATTTCAGCTTCCTCATCTGAGAAATGAGTATAGCATTGCCTACTTTATAAGGTTGTTGTAAGAACTCAACAGAACAACAGGGGTAGCCATGTTCAGCTTAGATCTGGACACTCATCAGGTATTGGAAAATTCTAGTCGAATTTGAAAGTTCTTCAACCCCCACTAAGTCTAGGATGCTAATTTAAGTTGAAATGCCAAATCCTTTCATGTTCACAAATAATTAAATATAAATTCAGTCTGAGGCCAAGTTCACATAACAATAAATTCTAGGAAATTTTCAAGTTGAAAACTGCAAGGGCAGTGAACTCGGGGCTAAAAATATTGCTTCCTCCATAGGCTCAGATGCCTCCACTCGCTGGCTGTACATCATGAGGGTATTTTGCATGTATGTATTTGGCAAAGAACCAAAGTAACTCAATTATGTTTTATCACTAATTAAATTTGCAGAAGGAGGACAGCACTTGCTAATGGTGAATATAGCTTTTATTAGACTTAGCAAAACTATGTTAGAATTGACTGAGTTTGGTTGCAAATAAACATAAAAGTTTTGCATGTCTTCATTTAATTGGAATTTAAAATCATTGTATGTATGAGCAAATCTAGAAATACAAGCATGCACTTCTTTCCCCCCCCATCTCTCTCTTCCCCCACTGCCCCCCCAACAAAATCCATCAACATCAAATTTATTACAGTATTCTAAGGATGGCTATATGACCTGACATAGTGGTTGACTGCCAACCAATTTATCTGGTGGCCTCACTGCCGTTGCAGAAAATTAAAATTTGTTGGAAATATCCATACTGATCATATAATGGTCTGTTAATTCTATTCCAACAACAAACTGGGCTATGATCACTCTAATTAATCAGTAAGCAGTGAATGCTTATTCAACTAGCCATAGATATGGCTAGAATTCAACTCAAGGAGCATTCGAGTTCCTACTATATGTTAGGTCCTGTAATGGGTCATACACCTGATGAATTATAGTTAATGGGAAGGTGCAAAAGTACAAAAGGAACTATATTTCTGCTCAAAATGTGTGAAGTGCCATCAAGGAGGCATAAATAATATATAAAAGAGATCAAACAAAATTCCACAGGGAGATTGTACCAGAAATAGGCTTCATTTAGATCAGCACTGCCCAGTAGAAATATAATGTGAGCCACGTAAATAATTTTAAATTGTTCCTGGCACCCACATTTTTTTAAAAAGGTGAAAGGAAACACATGAGATTAATTTTAATCATACCAATATATCAAAAAAAGTTTGTTTCAAGATGAAATCAATATAAAGATCATTAATGAGATACTTTCCATTTTTTTGTGTGTGTGTTAGGTTTTTGAAAATCCAGTATATATGTTAAACTCACATGACATCTCAATTCAGACATTACATTTTCATTATATTTTCAGCAAAAATATTTGATCCTGTATACAGAATAAAATTTACAATTGAAGAGGTAGATTCACATGCCAAGTTACTCTAATAATTGAATCAAGTATTACTTAAGTTTAAATTAAAACTAGTTAAAATTTAAAAGATCCAGTTTCTCAATCACACTAGCCACATTTCAAGTGGTCACTAGTCACATGTGGTAGTGGCTGCTACATTGGACAGTGTAGACACAGAACTTTCTGCGATGATGTCAATGTTCCATCAGACGGTGCAGCCTTGGAATGTGAACGCGGGCAGCTCCTCTGGAGTGAGGATGAAGAGGGTGTGTCCCAGGAAGAAGGAAGAGTTCAAAGACATGGAAACAGGAAAGGCTATGTACAACTTGGTTGCTGTATGTAGAAATAACCTCTGATGTTCATCTCAAGAATGTTTGAGTATTGAGCCTTGGGGCATCTTAGATCCTCTATATTCTAATTTCTCTGCTATAGTCTAGCCTGTGGTGACATTTAGTTATTGAATAAAAGTGCCAGTTGCCTTAAAAGGGGGAAATGAAACACATGTAAGTTTCTGAGAAGAGTGCACATAGACTTCAATAAGGGATGTGAAGCGATGGATTTTGAAAGGGGCAGATGGCTGATAGTGATTATGTAAAATAAATCAGCAACAGGATGGAGCAAGTCAAAAGTCATGCTGAGTGTGGATTTCAATAGGAGGGTGAAATGCAGCAGTGCTGGGGGGCCAGTGTCAGCTTTCTGGCTCAGCTTCTGAGGCTGCAGCTTGGCCCCCCATGGGTCCTCATAGTCAGGCAAATGACTATTCGGTGGAGTAAAAAAAAATTCAATTCCAAGGCCATCAGACTCCTTGGCACCTATTTTCATAGGTGGGCATAAACCTGAAGTACAGAGTACCTGGATGTGGGGAGACCTCTACTAGTAACCATATACCCAGAACTCTAAGGAATATTTCAGAATAGCCATAAATTATCCTCATGTATGACCTACATTCATGAAACAATCAAAGCAGAGTCCTGGTTCAGTGATTTTCATGATTTGGCCTAATGATCTATGTTGATTCCCTTTACAAAGAGCACATGGTCCAGTTATATATTTCTTCCATCTTGGGTTAAAGATGTCTTTCTAAATGCCCATTCTACCAATTTATAGGGGCATAAAAAAGGATTTTCAGTAAAATGTACTTTCATTGGTTTTGATGAAAAGGGTTTGTGATGAAACTAGAATCTCTAATAAGCATTTCATAAATGACTTGTCTTTCAAACTTAATATAAAAGAGAATAAAATACGTCTCCCAAAGATCTCCTTGCTGCCTCACAGATTTAAAGTCCCCTGCTCTCAATCAATCGGGCCCCAGAACTCAAAAATCTTTAAAGATGCAATTAAATACTTATCAGCAAAAGTTGGTAAAACTGAGAAATTATTTATGGCCCAAATTTTGAAATAGTCATACATTAAAGGGGGTGGGGGGAAAAGCAAATGTTGGGAACCACGCATTTCTCTCCAGGGTGCACACTCCCAGCTCCTTCTTGCTGTGCAGAGTTCACAAAAGGGAAGGAAATCACAGGTATGAGGAAGTATGTTCACTACTGGGTGTTTTTTTGTTTTTGTTTTGTTTTTTTACCCTTTCTTCAGAAACAATGACAGATATTTTAGGGCAGAAGGTGCCACGGAAAAGAGCCAGAAATTAGGAGGCAAACTCATTTTCCTAAGGCTCGGGGCGATCTGTCAGGTTGTCTCCTGTGTGTGTCGGCTGGCTAAGCAACCTGCTGGCTAAGCAAGCAGCAGTGATATAGAACGTCAGGGTTGTAATATGATTCTGTCTTACGATGGTAAAGCAAAAGCACCCCCCCACCAAATCTAATAATTCAGCTACTTACCAACTAATTAATTATTTGGCAGATAGATAAATTGTGTATCAGCGAAGACTTTGTCACATCTCTAGTGCTGCCTGCAAAGCATTTCTGTGGATATTCAATTCTATAAGGCAGGACACCCAACTGAGAAAAACCCTCCACGGAGGACTAACTTGCCACAGCACCTTGCTTCTGATGTCTTTACCTGTTAGTATATGGCTCTCCTTTCCTTAAAGGAATTCAGATTGTAATAAAATATGACTGAAAAAAAAAAAGAAATCAAGAAGCAGGTACTTACTTAGTCTCCATTCACCCTCTTGAAATGCAAGATAAACAAATAAAAAAGTGTTTTTATACCGGCATGCTAAGTCCTCTGTCTTTTATGATAATTTTATACTTATTAATAGATAAACTTAATTTTTTTCCCAACATTTTATTATGAAATTTCCAAATGCATAGAAAACTTGGAAGAATTTTGCAGCAAGCAACCATATGTTTACCAACTAGATTCTATCATCAATATTTCAGTATACTTCCTTTATGTCATATGATATATCTATCATGTATCTATTGATCTGCCCCTCTATCCATCTTATTTTCTGGTGCATTTCAAGGACTTACACTTAATTTTAATGCTGTTTTAAAGAAAACAATTATCAGCAGGATATTTCATTCCATGGAGGAGTATTCCCAGATTGGGCTTAGCAGCTCCTGAGGATATTGGTTAAGAACACAGACTTTGAAATCTCAAAGGCTGAAGCAAAGCTTGTCTGTACTACTAAGCAGCTGTGTGACTTTGGATAGGTTGCTTTATCCCTGAGTCCCCTTACCTTCATTGGCATGCTGGAAAATGATCTCATGGGGTTGTTACGAGAATTCAACATAGTAGGTGAAAAGTGTTTAGCGCAGTGCTGGACAAATCATGAATATGTGCTGATATCTATATAACCACTGCTTGTTTAGCCACTCTTTTGTAATCCTATGAGATCAAGGATCCTGTCTGGTTCCCTTGTCATTAAATTCCCAGCCCCTAGCACAGTGCTTTATAAATTGCAGATTATGTGCTTGTTGATATGGATTGGGTTAATTTCAGAGATTTTTCCCTGTTGGCATTCAAGGACTACTTATTAATGGAGACAGGCAAGTACAGTGGGCTTCAAAGGCACAGGACACAAGAAAGTGAGTTCAGGAAATGAAGCGGGAGAACCTGCGTAACAACACAAAAGTATTTATATCAGTTTTAGTGATGGAGCAGAATCCATCAACGCCCTGTCCCCATCCCTAGACTTCATCCTGTCTGTGCAGAGCAGCAGACTTGTAGCTGCTGCACAGCATGTCTTTGGGCTAAAGGCCCTCCTCCGAACTTCAGAAGGGTGTTGGGCCTGTGCCCAGAGCACAGGGCAGGCCTAATGTGCTCGAGAATCTACACCCCTGGAAGCAGCCCTCAACCAATGACTGCTAGGAGCATAAATACCCCAGCAGGTATGTAAGTAACCCAGCATCCTCCCCTGTGGGAGGGACAGTGCTGAGAGTGTGTTTCACGCCATTTTTATAGTTTCCCCATGAGATTCCAATCCGGTCACCCACAGTGGTAGCTGGCTTGATAAACAAGCTCCTCAGCTGGCTGCCTTCCCTTCCCTCTCTTACTTCCTTACTTCCTTGTGAGTATCTCCTACACCTCTTAAATGAACTCCCTGCATTTGAATTTTTGTCTTAAGGTTCACTTCTGGGGAAGCCAAAGTAAGACAAGTGTCTTTATACTTTTAGAGCCACAGAATCTCTTCTTCAAATGGCATCTGTACTAAAATCTAATATGTAATATTTATAAAATTAGAGATGCCCTTAGAGGGTTTCTTTTTATTGGGGGGGTGATATTTGGAGGCCAGAGCCCTGCCTCTGTGGTACTCTTTCCCTTCTGCCCACCGCCCTAGCACTCACTGAAGATGGCTACATGCTCTCCTACAGCTCTGCAGAACACAGCTTGTCAGCTATGGGGCAGTTGATGAGGATACGATAGAAGATATAAAGAAAAGAATAAGGTGAATGAATAAAAACAAGCAGGCACAAAAAGGAAAATATGTTCCTTCAAAGGCATGAAAAGTATGGACAAATGGTGTTTGCAAAGCATTCTGGAAAAAAAAAAACATCTGGAGGTTTGGGAGACTCTTGCACATTGTGTTGTTCGTAGCCTATTACACTTAGAAAAGCAGTTGTTTTGTAGAGAATTTAGGTTGCGAACCAGCGTGGGCAAGGGGAAAAGAAGAAATGAGTCCTCAGCTTGGAAACAAATTGCCTTTTGAGGCTGTAACAAGTAAAAAACAATTCAGAAAAATGTCCTTAGTTAGCTTCATGCTTATTAACCCATTCAATAGCTCAAGGGAAAAGGCTTGTAAAAAGCATCCAAATATACTCAGGGGGAAAATGTGTGAATTGAAGAAAACTGTAGGATGGACACATAATTTATTGTCCAAATCTGGACATGTTTAAGCGGGAAAAGTGTTGCTAATAGTAATTATGCCAGGACAACAGGTGTAAACTGAGATTTTCCAGGCAACCAGGATACATGCTCTCCCTTATTACAACCTATTAATGGAATTACAACTCCAATACCAAAAAGTAAGTATTATGTATTAGTGGTAGGCCAGGGAGGAGAACATATTTTAGACCAGCCCTCTGTGAACTTGAGGGTGCATCAGTATTACCTGGAAGGTGTATAAGAATACAGATTCCTGGCCTCAACACAAGAGTTTCTGGTTCAATGGTTTTGGGGTGGGGCCTGAAAGTATACATTTCTAGCAAGCTCCCAGGCAATGCTCATACTGCAGGTCCACAGCCACTCTTGGAGTAGGACTCATTTGGGCCAGTGGTCCTCACCCCTGGCTGTACATCAGAATCACCTGGGATCTTTTAAAAAATACTGATGCATGCTCCTCACTCCCTGGACAATTGAGTCAATCTGTGAGGGCAGAGCCCTGGAATGTGCATTTGGTGACGCTGATGCAGGGTAAGGGGTGAGAAGCACAGGCTTTCCTAAAGGGGACCTGAAAAGGAAGAATGCATCTTAGATCTCAGAAACCGTTCGGGGGCAGAGCTTTGAGTAAGTGGGGACTCTGGTCCCTTAGCAAGTGGCATCCTTGGCTCCAGGGAAACCTGTCTAGACAAGGGTCATAACAGTGGCTAGGGCTGTCCAACGGGGCAGGGCTTTGCACTGGGAGAAGCTCTGCTTTCCTTTGTGTCATATCCTAGACTCCTGCAAAGATTTTACTTAAAAAAAAGGCATCTTTGGCACAGTGGCAGTTTAAAATAATAAATATAGTGATTGCCAGGATACTGAATTATTACTTCTTCTAATTTTCAATAAAAATAGATTTCTAACAGTCCAAGTCACCTTGTCCAGACCCCCACTAAAACCTCCTCTCTACTGCTCTGCTCCAACAAAGCATTCTCTACAAGGCAGCCAGAAGGATCTTTCAAAGCACATACTCTCCTGAGCAGATCTTTCAGTGGCCTCTTGCTGCTTGTATGACGAAATTCCTACTGCTCACCACAGCCTCCAAGACAGGCCGGTGTCTCTGAATTCAACGCTTTCCAGACTCTGCTCACTGTGTTGCAGCCACCCAGGCACGTTACTATTCCAATATGCTCCATTCTTTCCCACCTCAGGGCCTTTGCACGTGACGTTCCCTCTGCTGAGATGCTGTTTGCACAGATCTTTCCATGGCTGTGACTTTCTCATCCTTCCAGTGTCCCCTCATATGTTAGTAACTCTGACCACACCAGCCATCTATACTAAGATTCCCTCCTCTCTGTACCCCATGCTCTTGTCATTTGCTCTTTTTCCACATCACCCCGTTTCTGTTTTTCACAGTAGTTTTCATATTTTGCCATATTCTTGGTTTTTTATTAACTTCTGGAACTATCTGTCTCTCCACTAGAATATAAGCTCTATTGTGTGCTCCTTCACAGCTATATTTGCCCAGTCCCAAGCTTGAAGTCTGGCATATAACAGGTACTACATATTTATTTAATGAATTATTTAATAGTCCAGCCATTAAGGTCATTCAATTAACCACCATTGTTCAAATTCCAGGTTCACAAAAAAATACAAACTGGCAACATTTTATTCTCTATGTTGACTTTCCTATGGGGAGAGAATATATTGATAAGGCAACATCAGCATTTTGGCCCATTTAACAATGACTATTTCTTCCTGGAAAAGCTGTTGTTCTGATTCATGTGGCAGTGTTTTCTGGATCTGGTTAGTATGATTTAGTTCCCTTGATCTGGTTTAGTTTTTAGAAAGCTAACCCAATGGTATTCATGGACCTAGACATTTGAAAAATAGGATATCAATAAAGACCACGTATCAACATACTGTTATCCAGGGGGCCCTATCTAGCTGATCTCCTGGACAGAATCTATAAAAGCAATGAGTCTATTTCTTAACCAATGACATCTTCCTGCATGACTTCAGCATCATCTACCACGCTGACCTCCAAACCACGATATTCAAAACTGTTACTGTTTTTTGCACATTCCTTTTGTTGTTGTTGGATGATTAAAATTCTTTTCATGCCAAAACCATTTGGCCTCTTAGAGGAATTAAGATCAATTCCAGCTAGTCACCAAAACAGTCACAGTCAGCTTTCCTCATTTGTGCCCAACTCTTAATAAATACATGCTTTTGTAATTTTGTCTGACTTACCTTGCCAACATCTCTTGGGAAAGGCTGTCTCTGATTCTCTGGAATTAAAATGGGAGATACCACAATGGACCTCTTTTGTCTTGGGACAGGAGAAGTTTTTGCAAATTTAAATATATCCTAAAAAAGAAAACAAAATAAATTGACTAAAATCTCCCACAGAAAGGATATATCAGTCTGCTCTGAGATATAGTTCCTTTGTTGTGAAAGCATACAGCTGTTTGGACATTGTTAATTTTATTCTATCAAACCTCATTAGCGTTACCAAGTACATCATTAGAATTCTACAAAAGCTGACATTGTGATTCACAATGACTATCATTAAGCTATTTAATCCCATTTTCTGAATCACTCTATTGACAATGTCAGTCTTGATTTATACATCCTTCAGTGCTTGTGTGTTACTGTTCTTAACCTACAAGCAAGTGGATTACTTACCTGGTCAGGAACCCAGAGAATGCACAGGATATGAAAGCTACTCTCTTCATGGCCCAATGCAAGGCCCTTACACTCACACACAAATAGGGATGAAGGGACAGTCACAAAGTTCCAACCTATGTCAGACATCATGGAGGCCTGCAGTCAATGTTTTTTCTAAGGAACATGTATTCTTGGGCAACAGTTGGAATACATTCTCCAAGTAGTATGTCCCAACTTCAATCACTGGAGTAACACTCTCAGGGTTTTTGCTCTATCTGTAACTCACGTTTTTAATTACACAAATATGTTCAAAATGAAAACTTTATATCATTATTTTAAATAAAGTACCAGTATCACTTTACATAAAAAGAAGGAAAACATAAAAATGAACATACTGGAGACCAAATGACGTTATTAAATTCAAGCTACAAACTGTTGCCTATAAAGAGAAAGCTTCTCTTTTTAAAAGGAAGGTAAGAAAAGGCTAGAGATGTGTTTAAGGGGTGTAAACACCAAGCTGAGATTTTCTCCTTGATCTGATCAGAGGACTGAAAGAATTAAAAACAGAATATCATTTTCAACATGTAAACCAGTTTTCTTTAATGTCTCATACGAATTAAAATTATTTTCTGTATCATCAGAACTAAGCATCTCAAAGTTGACAACAGGTTCCTATCAAAATCACATGATAAATGATAGTTCCATACCATCTTTAGCCCCATGGCCCCATAAAAGAGAGTGTGTGTGTGTGTGTGTGTGTGTGTGTATTATAGTTTTAAAGGAAAATTTACATAAGAAAATAGGAAACAAGCTAAGGCTCTGAAAGCTTCTATAAATAGTTATTCTCTTGATTTTGGTGGGAGTATAAATTGATAGCACCCTTGTGGAAAGCAATTAGGCAATATTTATTTATTGAGAGCCTTACAAATGTACATATCTCTTTACTCTGTAATTTAACTCTTAAGAATACATCCAAATACTAAATTCAAAAGAAGAATAAAACTGTATGCAAGAACATGTTCAGTAAAGCTTGATTTATAAAGGGCACAAGTGAAAAACAACCTAAATGTTCAACAGTAAAGACAAGGTTAAATTTGGGTCTATTAGTAGGAGATACTCTTAGGCCATTACCAATAAGGCAGTTGTGAAGACCATGTTCCAACCACTGTCATCATCACTCCACTGCCTTCACCATCACCACCACAAACTGCTGTAAGAACCATATATTAAGCATACGTTGGCCAATGTGGTAGGCACTGTGTATGTGTCAGCTGTAGTATTTGCAACAAACTTACCAAGTAAATCTTAGCCCACCTTCACCAGTGAAGAAAGTTCAGAGAGGTTAGGTAAGAGCTGTTCACTTCACCCAGCTAGCAGAGAGAATATTTCAGACAAACAGTGTAGGGAAATATAGAATGCCATATTAGATGCATTCTACTTTATATACACTATATTGATCATAGAAGAAGAATATAAAAATCTCAATGAAAGAGTTGAAATAAAAGACCATTTTGTTTCTAGGAAGACAAAAGACTCAATATGCAGGTAGAAACAGAAAACTGGAGTCTGTGTGTGTATAAATCAGTAAGAAGAAAAAGCAAGAAGGGTATAGCAAACAAGCAAACAAAAAACCCAACCCGCAAACCAAAAGAAAACAAACCAAACCCAAAATACAGCACAGAGAAGAGAGCTACAGCAGACAAGGAGAAGACAATGAATAATAGAGTGGATTATAGTTACACAAAACTGACGTCTAATATCTATGAAGATTCTGTTGGTTTATTAGGGGATGGCAAAATAATAGAAACTATGTGAAATATGTGCATCATATGAATCTCATTCACAATAAAAAACATCGCATGTTTCAGATGAGAGAATGGTCTAGGGAAGCACTTTGAAAAGATTTAAAGTCTTATGCAAATGTAAGGGATTGGTAATTAGGCTCCATCATAGAGCAAACATAGGCCTCAGTTCATTATGACAATGTATGTGTAAATGCCCAAAGTAATGAAAAAGCACACTGTGTCATCAATAACAAACTTTTCATAGTTTGTAATAACGCCCTTGCTTGTGTTTCCAAGCTCCCTAATGGGTATTTTTGTTCTCATGGGAGCCCAGAGTGGTCAGGTCCCTGAGTCCCCATTCCCAGCTCTGGTGTCCTCCCAGCCCAACAGCTAATAGAGCTCCAAGCTGCCAGTCCATCTCCCTGACCCTTACAGTATCCCCGAAGTGTGGCAATACGCACAATTGTGTTAACCCCTGGATCTAAAGTCCCAAGAAAAGAAGCAGGAGGCTCTGAGCCTTGGAAAACAGCATCTGGAATGGGCTAGGCAGGGCGGGTGGAGATGACTAAGGGTAGTGATGCCTCCATGTACACGTGACTCTCTGAGCCCAGCACAGTGGGCATCTTAAAGAACATCTGGGGTCAGGACATCCTGCTTCTTCTAACTCTCAACTTTTGCCTTATGTTGGGAGGAATCTCAGTGAATATTTGGTTCATGACTTTGTGTTTCTAGGTCCATGGCTCTGCTTCTGTCTTTGCCTGTGATTCCTGTGTATATTTATAATCCATGTGTTTGTCAGCAAGTGTCTACCTCTATATTTGTGGCTGTGTCCACCTTTGCTTGGGTCTGTGCTAATGAGTTTGGCCGTGTGTTCCTAAGCCATGTGCCTCTGAGTGACTGGGACCATGTAGGAGCCATCACATCTGATTTGACTGTTATTCACATACCATACATGTGTATAACTGTGCTTATGTACCACGGTGTGTGTGAGTGTGTGTGTGTGTGTGTACTTGCATCTGTCAATCCATTGTGTGAAGCCTCTGAGTGCACCAGGCTGTGGCCATAACCTCAGGGAAAGACAACACAAAAGCAGTGGGGATGGAAAGAATGTGGCCAATTGCAGAGATGTTTCTCGAAGGCAGAAGGGCAGGGTGTGGGAAGGAACTGAACATCAAGGATTCTCTGCCTTATAATGTTGCCATTACCAAGAAAGCAAAGAGAAAAAAGCAGTTCTGGGCACAGATGCTGGGCACGGCAGATCTGCCGACTTTGGGGATCCTGCTGGACGTGCAGCAGAGACTTCTGGAGGGCATATGCGGAGTGAGAGATGAAGGGGGAGAGAGATGTCACAGTCACCCACGTACAAGAGCAGCTGGAAGGAAGGGAGAAGCTGACACCACCGGGGTTATGGAAAGAGGGAAACGGGAGGGACCCAACCGTTCAACGGGTTTCTAAAAGGTCAGCAAACGCCACAGAAAGGTCAGTCAGAAAAAGGAAGAAAACCAGAAGGACTGAGAGACGAGACTTTCAAAAAGGCAGGAGTGCACATCCGTGCCACACAACGCAGAGGTCCCCTCCAAAGGACGGACACTGCGGGGGGGCTGCGGGGCTTGGCCACGCGCGGGCGACCGGCGGTTTTAGAAGGAGCGACTTTGTGTGAGCGTCGGGAGGGACGAGAGGAGAGGACTTTGGCACAGAAGGGGACGCGGGAAACGGGGAGAAGGTGATCAGTTAAAGGGGAGACGGGCGGGGGGCCTCGCTTGAGGAGGAAGGCGCCGTGGCTGCGAGCAGGTGACGATGCAGGAGAGCAGGGGAGACGCCTGACGGAGGCCCCACAGGAGGCGCGGGGGCCCGGCGGGGGCACCAGGGCTGCCTTCCTCGAGGCAGGATGGAGAAGGGTCGAGGGAGGTCTTCTCATTCGGAGAGGAGGACAATTTGCCTGTCCTCTCAGTCACCAGAACGAAATGAGGAAGTGCACGTGACGGCAGTCTGTGCTTTCTGAAGAACAGCACAAAAGTGAAGGACGGGGCCTAGTAACATCAGCACAGCGCAGTCCCTGTTAGGAGTGAATAATTCGGCTGTGGGCGGCCTAAGGCCAGATCTTAAACCCAGACACGTGTAGACGCTCGGCCACTTCCTGCTCTCCAGATTCACTAGACGCGTACAGATGTCGGATGTTCTCTCTCACCTTAAGTGCACACGCTTATGCACATGGGAGCATGTACACCCCCACACAGCCCCCCAGAGCCACGTGGTAGACACACACCCATGAACAGATGCACGTGTAACAGACACGCATCGCGTGCCTAGACCCAAGGACACACAAAACATACCTTCCCACTTCAGACAAACACAACCTCCTCAGCCACGAGAACAGACACGGGCGCGCAGAGGTGCGCGAGAACAGTAAGGTGCTGGGGCCACTGCGGCTGCCGCCGGGCCACGTACACCTCTGCAGCCTCTGCCGTCTCTGGACAATGACGTTGGTCGGTGTCTTTGAGCCTGGACCACGGGAGGCCTACAGCAGCCACATCCAGTCTCAGTTCAGTCATAGGTGCAGCGCCGTGTCTTCAGGGAGCCTCACACGTGCTGGCCTCTACTGCACGAGAATTGCCATCCCTGCACAAGCTCCCTCACCTCACGCGGCTACGCAGGGCCGTCACCTCTCTGTCTTAGGGTGTGTGGGTTTACAACTTCGTTTGCTTGCCTCCCTGTTTCTCAATCCCAGGAGAAACTGGAAGCACATTGAAAGCAACTTCCATGCTACTTTGGGTGTTACATCACGCAGCCCTAACACACAGGGCCCAAAAGAAAAAACCCCGCAGGGAGGGGACTGGAAGGGCCCAGGGGGAAGGGTGCTGCCATTTCAGACGTGGGGCCAGGGAGAGGGCCCTGGAGGAGGCAGAGGCAGGAGGGACCTACCCTGGCATGTCTGAGTGTCAGCAGGGCAGCTCCTGGCCTGAGCCAGCAAGGCCTGAGGGGGAGGACACAGATCATGGCCTCAAAGAGGGAGTTCAGATCCCAGATCCCAGATCCCGGACCGCTGTGCAGACCAGCGGGAGGGCCCTGGCTTTTACCCTGCATGGGGGACATGAGCCATGGGAGGGTTTGCAGCTGAGGACTCCACTTACAATAAAGAAAGAGCATGGCTGCTGTGTGCAGAATAGACTTAAAAGGATAAAAGTGCAGAAGTGTTCATTTGTTGAGTTTCTTCCTTGTCCCAACCCTGTCTTCACAGAACACTGACTTTCCTCCTAAAATGTAAATCTGAGCATTTAATTTGTGGAAGGGGAAAGGTAGGGTCCACTTTCCCTGCTGGAGCCCCTCTCCCCAACCATAGTGTTAAAGTATTATTGAGGTATAATTTAAGTACCATAAAATCTACACGTTTTAAGTTTACAAAGCAATGATTATTAGGAAATTTACAGGGTTGTGATATCATCACCACATCTGATTTTAGAACCTTTCCATCACCTCTAAAAGAAACCTCATGCCCATTAGCAGTCACTTCCCCCTTCACCCCCAGCCACTGGCAACCACGAATCTTCTTTCTGTCTGTATGCATTTGACTTTTCTGGACGTTTCTTAAGAAGGAATCACACGATATGTTCCCACAGTATTTTCACGGACTCTGCCCCCATTTCATTGTTGATGGGAAGACTGGGAAACAAAGGGATGCAGGGACAGCCAGTGATGTACAATGGCCGGCCCCCAGCCTCCAGGCGGACCACGCTTAGGAGCATCACAGCCCCAGGCCCTGGTGCCCAGGAGGGTCCAGGCCTCCGTGTGTGTCACTGTGGTCACCTCCTCCTCAGTCAGCCTCCTCCCCTCTTCTGCCCCCTCCTGCTGCCCTCCCTCCCCACAGGTGTGCGGGCTGAGACCCCCTCCCCACAGACCTCCTGCACGCAAGGCCTGTTCCCAGGAGCCCACCTCTGACAGCCACCAAGGCAGGGTGGGTAAAGTGCCCCACAGGTGAAGGGGAACAGACAGATGTTTGGTCTGCCGGACTGGCATTCTATAGCAGGAACCACCACTCAAAGTTCGTGCTGGCCCTGCCTCTTTCCACCGCCCAGTCAAGGGCCTTCCAAATGGTTAGATTTGGGAGGAACAATAGCATTCTCTGCACACCTGAACACAAGCCCAGGGGCAGCTTGAACCTAGCTGGACACCTGTCAGAGGCTCTTTCTTCATAGGACAACACTCATAACAGGCAGGAAATAGTCAGAAAACGTGGATATTCTCATCCCCCTCCCTCTGCCCTGCTAGTTCCTGCCTTTTCATTAGGTCATAAGTGACAGGTAAAAATAGGGAAAACCTTGTAAAGAAGCCACGAGCTTCTACCTTTGTTTCCTCTCCTACTCTCATAACTCTGGGGCAAAAGCGCTTGTTAAGAGGAGATATTTTAACCAGGCAAAGCATTGCAGAAGCTGAAACATTCCTCTGGCCAAGGCAGAGGGTTAAGGGAGAGTCGTGAAAGGTCAGACTCACACAGTCAGCCCAGCCCAGTCGTGGACAGTCTTGTAGGTCAAGGTAAGAAAGTCGGATTTGCTTCCTAGGCAGTGGGGAGCCTCTGCTGGTTCCATACAAAGGTGTGATGCTTTGGGTTTGAATTGAAGGAACTGAGGATTATTCCTTTGGAGAGTCTGAAGCTTACATTCCATACTCAAGACTCAAGATGACATAACCTGGTTCCTTTTGACCTTTCTAATCCTAAGGTTTACCTGGCATTCTGGCCCTGGACTTGCTGAGTCTCCATAGCAAATACTGCCACATATCGAGCAGTTATGTGCCAGGCACAGTGCTAGGCACATGGTAATATCATCTCACTTAATCCATTCAACAACTCACAGGTAGAACCAGGATGCCTGCTTTCCTGAGCTTCAGAGATGTAGGAGACTCATACAAAGTCACTTAGCTCTTGAGCCTCTGTGACTTGGAGCCCCCTGCTCTAAACCCTTTGCTATACATCTCCCCAGGGTTGCTGCTGGCGACCACCTTTACAAGAAGGTCTGTGGCTGGCTGGAGAGGTCTTTAGCCCCATTTAATCAAGTGTAACTACAGAATCACAGCTCTAACATTTTCCAGGAGAGAGAGTAAATCTCAATCAGCCTCTGGCTAAAAGGAGCAGCTACCTATTCTGCAGGGGGACAGCTTAATTGTCTGCAAATTTCTGCAAATGAATGGAACTGCAGAAGCCAGGCTCCAATTTATTCCATTCTTGCAGCTGATCTCATTGTGCTAGGAGAAGGATTCTGTGCTACTCAATTCACATTTTGTTTGCAATCAAACACATGGTTCAGCCAGCTTTGCTGTACCTGGGGCGACATTTAAAGTTTGCTTTATTGCCTCCTGGGACTGAAGTTTGCCTACTTGAGGAAGAAACACTCAACAAATACCAAACTTTCTGCAGCAAATTTGGGAGGTTAGAGAGCATGACACCAAGCTTACTTCATTTCTAACTATCTATTTTTGCAATATTCTGGAGGACAAATGTCAGCAGAACTGAGTCACCCACTGTAGATTTACTGGACAGAGTTATGCTGACAATAAAATGGGGTGATACAGAAATTACCCCTGTTGGTCCTTCATATCATCTCATGGCAGGGGGCATTATGGAACTCATTTTAAAGGTGGGGGTCAGGGAAGATGATGGCTGGTGGATTCATAGGATGGCATAAAGCCAATCTGCTGTCATAAATTATGTCACTCAACGCTTTTCAAGGGCTGCTATTGTGCAACCAGGAGAAATGGGTGCAAACCACTGTTCCCTAGAGTCTCCATGTATACGTGCTTTCCAGAAGTGATCACCAGCCGCATCAGAAACGACATCTCCAGTAATGAAAGTGATACATTACAGACTTTGGGGATGACCAATCTAAAATTTAAAAATAAATAAATAAATAAAACACCTTGCGTGGAAGGCCTGGTAACTGAGCATCCGAATCACGAGCCCCTAGGAAGTAACACTTTCCCAATGTAATGAATATAACAGTTCTTCCTGTTATTACGCATGCATGGAAAAGAAATTGCTTTGGCAAAAGTAGTCGATGGAAAAAGTGAGTTCCAGGTTTCATCAGGGGAGTTTGAAATTTGAGTTGGTAACTCCAAAAGTTCTCTATCCAGCAGACAGCAAGACCCTTAAAAACATTCCCACCCTCCTCATTAACACCCTTTATCAAAGGATGACACCTCCAGTGTTACCAAGGCCAGGAAGATCCAGGAGGCTTGGCTTTCAGATGATGTCTCTGACCTCAGGGGCCATCACTGTCCCCTTGACTCTGCTTCTCAGCTACACCAGCCCCTCAGGACTCTCCCATGTTAGGTGTGTGTCTAAGGGCATTTTACCCAGTGATTCCCTCCTTATGCCTCCCCTCTTTTGCCTGCTTGATCCTGCATCCCTCCTCCTCCTGTCGGCTCAAGCACGATGTCTACACTTCTCAGTTTCTTTTGCTATGGGGATTGCCTGCACCTTGCCCTCTCCATATAGAGCCCTTGTCTCAGATCCTGATTACACATTCATTCAGTGCCATATTTTATCAACGTCTATCTTCCACACAAGGCTACCGGCTCCATAAGGGCAGGCACTGCATCTTCCTGGTCTGCTGCTGTGTCCCCTGGAGGCTGGCACAAGGCTAGGCGTATAGCAGGCATCCAAAAAGTATTTTTAAAATATTATTAAATAAAGAAATTATTAAATGAATATAAGGTTATTGTAATAATTAGGATAATCCAAGTAATGGACTTAGCACAATGGCTGGATCAGAGTATTTGCTCCATAATTGCATCTAATACAAAAATGAATAGGCTGTCTATGATTCCGCTTTGATTTCCTCTCCAATACAGACATCTTCTCTATAACAACAATCAAACAGCCACACGCAGTTTGGATTCTTTCATGCTGGGGTGCTCAATACTTCGTGAAGTAACCAAATTGACAGAAAATTTTTTAGAAAATTCTCCTATTTGTTAAACCGAAATCTGCCTCATGGCTTGGTTTTGTTTTCTGGAGCTACACAGAAGTCTGCCCTTCTTCATAAGACAAGGGTTAGCTACCTGAGGCCAACCAGGTGTTGCTTCTACATTCCCCACTGTTCTATTCCTTGCACCTTCTTTCCTCTAAACATCACCAGTTCCCAGAATCGTCTGTATCATACATGGACTCCACACACGGTTTCCCTCCTTTGTAAGTGCTGCAAATGCATAGAAGTTCATAAAGTTCCTCCTCAAATATCCCTGAGTCATCTTAATAGTCTATTATGCTGACTTTAAAGTTGAGAAATATTAAAAAAATAAAAAGTACATACTGTTCATAAAGTTCTGGTAAATGGGTACATTTATGCTTCAAAGATAAAGATTTTTTTTTTTCTGAAAAACAATGTAACAGTATGTTTGACAGATTTTAAAATGTTCATGTTCCTTGACTAAGTAATTTAACTTACAGGAATCTACTGCAAGGAAAGAATCAAAATATGCACACATAATACACTCCCAGAGGTATTTGCTATAATATTATGAGTAAAAGGGAAACAAATGAAGCAACCACATTATCCATCAGGAGGAAACAATTAAAGAGTTAAATGAACCTTTTTTGCTATTTCTTCCAACTCCCAAACCACAAATACCTAAACACCTAAACACATATTCACCCCCCCAAAAAGAAAAAAATACAAGTGTAAGCACATGTGTACACACACCACATAGACACACACATTTCTAACCACTAAGAACTCCCTCTGTCTCTCTCTCTCTGCCTTGCTCGTTCTAGGGCAGGTGGAGTCACCAGACTGGCAAAGCCTGGGTCCCTGAATGTCTACATGGAGAGCAGATCCCTACCAGCAGGATTAGTTTGTTGTTAATTGCTGGTTTGCTAGAGTACTTAGCCTGCCCTAACTGATACAGAGACCAAATACACATTAGTTGTATGTGTGAATAAATGAAATAAAAAATTAATTCAGGAAGACAATGAAGAAGAAAACTCAGAGGTAGATAAAATGAATAAGCAAAGCAGAGAGTTCTGGAGCTACTATTCCCAAAAATGGAACAAAGCCCTAGATCTCTGGAAATGTTTTTCTCCAAACTCAGTTTTACCAAAATTATGTCTGTATAGGCAAATTTTTGTACATATTGATATTGAAGAGATGTTCACTTCCTTAATATAATAGAGTGGCTTAGACCCAAATCTGTGCTTACCATGCATGAGATACAGCAAAACAGGACTGAGCGCTTAATCAAAGAGAGGTTCATATAGTTTCTCTTTGCTTCTTTTTCTCCCTTTGTGAAACAGGGAGAAGCAGTTGTTTTTATGAATTCTTGTTGAAGTCAAGTTATAATGGTTTATTGATACGGCCCCAGGCTTGTACGTTGGACTATAGCAAGTGCCTCCCTGTGTCGCCTCTCAGTCCGTTCTCCAGTCCACTGGAGTACTCTGCCCAAATGTAAACGTAATTAGGACACTCCCTCGTGTTAAACCATCCACTTGCTCTAGTGTAGACTCTAAATCGGCCTGGGATACCATGATCCCCTTCTCCCTAAGATTCAGCAACTGCCTCCCATGTGATCCGCACTCTGGCCTCATGACCTGCTTGCAATTCCCCAAACACATCACGGTTTTCCTCACAGTCCTTCTTTGCTTCCTCCATTTGACTAAAACCTCCACATTCTTTATGCTTGAGTCTAAATGTCACCTCTCGCAGGAAGTCTTCCCTGGCTCACTAGTTTGGGTTTGACAATCTTCCTTTCTGTCTCGTGCCCCATGGCACACTGGACATTCTTCTATCATGGCCCTATCCTATGATATTATATCAATAAAAGTTAGGGAATTTTTACTCTGCACCTCCCCCAAGACTATAATCATATTGAAGGTGAGTTTTATTACTTACCATTTCTGCATACATTTAGGTATTTATTTATCCAGCTGACATATCTGTTGACCACATTCCATGGCCAGGCATTGTGGTAACTGCTGTGTTTTGAACTAAGCAGGAAAGGTTCAATCTCCCCTAGAACTTCTCGTTTTGAAAGAAAGATGAGCCAATTAAACAGATAATTATAAGCAACTCTGAGTATTTTGAAGCAGCACCAGTTGATGTCATGATCAGAAAGTGAGACTCCAAAGTTTCTGTATGGTAAGGGCCTAGGATGATCAACATGACTGGAATGAAGGAATGATTAAAACGCGTTTGCCTGGCATTTATGGGAAGACAACCTAAGTCACCCCTAGGACCACTCAGCCGGCAGCCACTGCTTTCTGGAAGAAGTGACAGGTAAGCTAAGACTTGAAGGACAAGCGGAATCCATCCTGATAAAGGAAGACAAGGAGGTGGCATAATTCTAGGCCTCGGGAACAGCATGAGAAAAGGCACAGAGGCAGAAGATGACCAAAGACCAGCAGGGATGCAGCAGAGAGGGTAAGGCTCCAAGAAGCTCTGGAAGAGGCTGGAGGTCTGGAGAAGCCAGACATCATCCACCTGCAGAGGATTGTTCTGAGTCTTCAGGACCATGAGAAGACACTGAATAGTTTTAAGCAAAAGTCTGAGATCTGACCTTGCCTTTGACCCGTCCCTGCCAGACCTGAGGAGCCATCCTGAAGGCCTTTACTTAAACAGGCTTTGTTTCCTGCCTACTTGTTATGCTTAATCCAGCCCCATATTTGAAAAGTTGAACCTAAAAATGAAACAGCAACAAAAAATAACCCCACATATCCCACCACTTGTTCTAAAATGTCAACTTCCCCATGTTTATACTGCTAGTTAAAAAATAAAACAAAAGCATACACTCTGGATAAAAATTTGCCAAACTACACTTCCAAGATGCAATTGCCTCTGAAATATTTCATGAATCTAGCAGGAGCAATAACAACACAAATCAGGACTTGCTATTTTCATTGGAGGTGAAAAATGTTTTAAACATATTTAGATTCTTTAGTCAGAAGTCCATTCAACCACATGTGACAGTGATAGGAATATAATGGATACAATTTCCCTCTATCTGCTCTGGCATTGATAAAATATTCATGTTAAATAGCTACTTGTGACCACCTGGAGGCATCTTGCAGTGCTCTAGTGCCCTACAGATGGGCTTGTTTTTCTAATACACATATGTGCTCCTGCCTCCACAGCTGTTTTAATTTGAGCACACATTCTTGATGGTGAGAGCATGTGACACAGATACCATGCTTTCCTCCTCTGCCTGAGCTCATAAATGTATGACTGGCCTTTAAAAAAGAGAGTCACTGTTAGAAAACCCACATTTGGAAAAATAATTCTTTTCAATTCAGTTGGTATTTATTGGGTGCTTGACATGTGCTTTCCCTGTGGAACTGTCACCATAAATGATACACAACTATCTGCAGGCACCTACAACTCAACATATCCTAAACTGAATTGGGAATCCTGTCCTTCCCACCTATTCCTGCCAAAACCACAAGTTTTCCTGGCTCTCTTTTCTCAGCTGTTGAAGGATTAGACACTTACATCATATGAATGGTTTCTTTAGTTTCCACCATACATACTGCACCACCAAGGAGTTGCCAACTCCTATAGGTTCCACCTAGGGGATTTTCCCTGGAATCCGTCCCTTCCTTGGCTATGCCCATGTTCCCTGCTATGATCATCACCTCTCACCTGCTGCACTGTAGCCCACCTGAGGGATCTTCATGACTTCTGCTTTCCTTTTTATACACGATCCCAATTGATAGTAGAATTGCAACAACCAGGACCTCAACACTCTTAGTCTGGGCTCCCCAGAAGCAGACCCTGAGATACGGATTTGAGAATATATAGTTTATTTGGCAGGTGATCCCAAGAGATCCTGGAAGGAGAATGAGGAAGTAAGGCAGGGAAGGGAAGGCAGCTAATGAAGGAAGCATTAATGAGCAAGTCACCACTGAGGAATGCTAGGAGCCAGTGCAGAACGCATGACTCAGAGGGGTGAGGGAATTGGGGAATTTATACTCCAGTTCCTATCAGCCATTTATTGAGGGCTTTCCTGGGGGTGCTCATTTTTGGACTTGTGATTGGGCAAAGAGATGCAGAGACTGGCAGTTGGAAGCTGGCCTCATGTGTGCTAATGACAAAGCCCAAGGATAGGTGGGGCATGGACTGAGTCTGCTGTTCACCCAAGGGCCCCTCCTTTGTGGTCTTGGGCTCCCTCTATTGCCATAAACACACTGTATAGTGGAAATATGTTAATATTCCATAACCATGGCCTTAACTATACACATGGGTGGGGAAGGAAGAGAAAGAAAGAGATAAAGAGAGACAGAAAGAGGGACAGAAAGTCAGAGGAGAGAATGAATAATAGAATTATAAATGAACTCCACCCACAATTCCACTCAATAAGCAAATACCCCAGAATCAGTACATAGTGAGAGCTATAACTGCAGTTGGCTGTTAACTGCAGTTGTTTTCAACTCCTGAGGCTTTCTAATTGTTAGTGCTCACCACACTGAAGAGGACTCTAGTGTTTAAACACAAGTTTCCATGCTTTTCAGAGGAAATGTTCCTAAATGCAAACCACTTTGTCTGGTGCCTAGTGGAGATACAGAATTTGTCCCATGCTGGAAAGAAAGCTGGTTGCATTGGTCTTCTTGGGAGACAGAGTCAGTCTCCAAAGTGGAATCTTTCTCAAAATTTAATTCATTCATTCCACAAATATTTGTCGAGCACCTGCTTTAGGCCAGACCATTTCTAGGAGTTGAATCACCACCGCCACGACCACCACCACCACCAACAACAAAGCTCTCTCCTTTCCAAGATTCCCCCATAGGAGCCCCTCTTCCTGGTTTCCTGGCTAGAAAGTTGGGGACTCTATGAGGGTCTTAAGTACTTGCATGGCTGCCCTCTGCTATACGACTGAGACCCAATCCTGAGGCAAAGCCAGGGAAGAAAAATAACCCAACCCAGGAAGCTCTCCTATTTTAGGTCTTGCTTCTCCATGTTTTAACTGCCCTCAACAATCCACCTGTCCACTAGCACTGGTTTATTCTCCACAGTTTCCAAGTATGTGTGCGTGTGCTTGAGTGTGTGCCCAGAGTGTTTAGTTTAGTATTAGGTGGGAGGGATGGGCTACAGCGGGCTCATATTGCCATGCCAGATCATCCTTTTTTAAAAATTCATTTTTTATTCTAAATAGAATGGGTTCATTATAGAAACTCTAGAAAATATACTAAAATGCAGAAGAAAAATCAATTCACTTACAACCCTGTTTCAAACAAACAGAATAGCATTTCCATGGACTTCCTTCCAGGTTTTAATATACTTTTTGCTTAAGTTGAAATTGAAGAGTCTAGCTGGGTACTGTGGCTCACACCTGTAATCCCAGTGCTTTGGGAGGCCAAGGCCGGAGGATGGCTAAAGGCCAGGAGCTCGAGACCAGCCTGTACAACAAAGTAAAACCCTGTCTCTACAAAAAGTAAAAAAATTGCCAGGCATGGTGGCATGTTACTCAGGAGGCTGAGGCAGGAGGATTGCTTGAGGCTAGGAGTTTGAGGTTGCAGCGAGCTATGACTGTGACACTGTACCCCAGCCTGGATAACAGAGCAAGACCCCATCCACAACCAAAAGAAAAAAAAAAAAAAGAAAGAAAAGAAATTGAAGGGTCTGAGCTATTTTGTATTTTGTTTTTTGAGCCTAATGAAAAACACAAAGCTTTTTTTCTTCCCATGTCATAGATTCTATAAACATAATTTTAGTAGCTGCACAATACATCCTATGGATGTATCAACATGTATTAAACCATTCCCCTGTTGTTATGCTCATATGTTAGGTGCTTCCTTTTGTCTGTTACTTTAAATAAAATGCAAAAAAAATGGCATTGTGTGTAAAGTTTTATTTGCTTTCTTGTTTTTCTCTCATGAGGATTCCTTAGAATAGATTAGCAAAAGTGATATTACTGGATCAAAAGTTATGGATATTTTAAAGATCCTGTGACATACTGCCAAACCACCAACCATCACTGGAAACAAATTTAGTCTTGCCAAGACAAGACATCCCCACGTGGTTTGAAAAGATCTCTCTGATTGCAATGCCTGTGGTTCTGGCCACATTGGTGTTGCCCATACATGCCACGCTCCACCATAACTTCATGCCTTCCTTTGTGCTGTTCCTCTAACTAGAATACCCTTTTCCCTGGCTCACTCCTTTCTCAGCTCTGGTCTTCTCTACCTGCCTGATAACACACAGACACACAGACACAGACACAGATACACAGAAACACACACACACATGCTTGACAATGGGTTCCTATTATACATTATGTGTATCATTCTCCAGCTCAGTTAGTTGGTGGTTTCAGGACAGTTTCTATTAAATTTCAGTTTCATCTGTCAAATCCCATTAGTATGCAAATGGAGGATTTATTTTTTAAACTGTAATAAAGAGTATCTATTTAATAAATGCTATCTCATATCAAATGGCAAGCTGATATTATCTCTTTTCTTCTTTTTCCAAAGGCATTTTTTGAGGTTTCCCCTCCTTTGGGTGACCCCAGAGAAGAGAAAAACCTTGTGGTCTTACTTAACACGTGATGCATTTAATAATCGGATTGGAAGGGGTGCTGGTTTTCCTCTCCCTTGCAGCAGAATCACCTCATTAACTGGCAGGACACAGCGCTGGCTGTTGATGCGGATGGTGCAGCAACCGTGCAATGACACTCGACAGCACATGTGCCAATTCAAGGAGAGATGTAGATGACGGTGGATGTCACTGGGTTATTCCAGGATGGACTCAGAGAAAAACAGTGCACGGCTTTATCAAATACAAAACCAGGTCCCTTGTTACTGTAACACCCTTAGGAAAACTCAGCTTCTTACCAGTCTTAAGGTGATTCAGGGAAAGCAGGGCCCAAAATTGAGCTTCCCCAATAAGAGGGGCAAAATCCACCCTCCCCTTAAAAATGGCACATTCCTGTGTCAGACAGGAATACAGCAGGGGATAGAAGGAGATGTAAAGCACTGTTCTGGTATTTAAGAAAAGGAAGCACTCATGGCCAGGACTCAATAGAATTGGTCCATTTTTGAGATCCTTGTTCCTCCTGTTTTTATCTACTTGTTTTTTGTTCATTAACTTCTTGATGTTATGGCTGTAAACTCTAAAATTAGAAAGCTATTTCCCACATTGGCTCCCAAAGTCAATTGTCCCCTTTGTCCAACCTATTTTTAAATATTCTCTATGATCGAAATTCAAGATTATTTTGCTTAGGGAGTTAGTCTCAATATTTAACCTAAATTATACTCTTTTCTCCCCCTGTAAATTTCTTCTCTTTCATTGAAACCTCCCCCAAACCTCCAGTACTATTCTTCTTCCTCTTTTGTTAAAGACATTTTAATTAAGACACTAGGGTTACCTTAACCTACTTAAGCAATAATCTCCCTTTTATGTGGCTCTTTCCAGTGAAGCCCCGAATCAGCAAAGTGCCTTTCATGGGCCTGTTAGGTTTCTTTTTCCTCCCTTTGTTCTATATTTTTATTGGATTACAGATCATCACATTTTAATTCAGCTCCAACCTCTATTCTGCACTATGCAGTTTACATTAATAAATTCATTTTCACAATAAGGTATGCAAAATCGCATGTCTCTCATGTCATTGATTACTGTGTCCTTTGAAGGTTCAAAGGTACGTCAGATGTACCAGGAAAAAGGGGGAAAAGAAAGACCACTTTTGATATTCTCCAACATCTGAGGTTTCCCTGGGCCCAGGGGTTTTGATGTTAGGATCGTAAAACAACAGCTTAAAAAAAAGGAGAGCAAGTTATAAATATTCAGTTGTCATGTAATACTCATTCTTCCTTAAGAGACAGAAGAATCAGGCTCCGTTTTCAAAGTCAAGATTGGAAAATACAGCAACTATTTGATAATAAAGCTCAGAAAACCTATTATGGGACCAGGAGAAGTACGTCAGCATCCCAGCGACTCTGCGAGTTGCCCCGCAGGAAGGGAGCAATTTTTGTTGCATTTGTTTTCAAATACTTCCCCATATTGAACTCGCGGAGTGTTTTACCAGTGGGAAAGCAGCTTTGAAAATCAATGAGTTCCACATGATGAGAGAGAACGGTTGTGAGTACTTACTATAAATTAGGCACGAGGTCCTGCAAACATTCCTTCCTTGATACTCACACAATTTATGTGATGCACGTAGCATTACACTCTCATTCTACAGATAAGGAGACTGAGGCCCACGAATGTTAAACACTTTGCTCAAGCACATACTTCTGGCAAGTGGAGGAGCCAGGATTTGAACCCAGGCCAATTTACTCACAGCTTGGTCTGTTATCCACTCTCTCTCTCCCCTCCTGCACATGCCTTCCGTATTATGATAAAACTTCAATTACTGAAAAAGTTTTATTCAAAATCTCTTCCAGTTAAACTTACATGGATCACATTTATGCTTCTCTGGTCAGTGAGCTCCATCTGCAAAATATTTCAGGATTTGTTTCTCATACCCCTGTTCTCACCCAACTGCCCCACCCTGGTCCAAGCCAACATCATCTTTTGCCTGGTTTACGGCACAGTCCTCCTAAGTGGTCCCCAGCTTCTGACTGTGCCCCCACGTCCTCTACCTCACAACCCTCCCCACAGCAGACAGAGTGGTCCTGTTAAAACATGAACTAGGTGACATCACTCCTGCACTTCACAGCCAGGTTCCTCCTAGCGCTTGGAGTAAAACCAATGCCCTAGTTCTGGCCTACAAAGTATTACATAACCTGCTCTCTGCTCCTGTTACCCCAAGTTCCCCTGACTCACCGGGGCTCACTCCAGTCACACTGACATCCTGGATCACACCAGATACAATCCCACCTCAGGGTTTTTGCACCCACTGCTTTCCCTGCCTGTAACGTTTTTCCCTTAGATATCTACGTAGTTGCCGTGTTAGTTTCCTATGGCTGTTATAACAAATTATAACAAACTTAGTGGCTTAAAACAACGCAAATTTATTATCTTACAGTTCCGGGTGTAAGATGTCCTAAATAGGTCTCACTGAGCTAAAAGGTGTTATCAGGACTGCGTTCCTTCCAGAGGTTCTAGAATAGTATGTTTCCTTGCCTTTCCCAGCTTCTAAAGGCTTCCTGCACTCCTTGGCTCACGGTCCCTTCCTCCCTCTTCAAAGCAGCACAGCATCTTCAAATCTCTTTGTGGCTCTGGCCTCCAGCCTCCCTCCCATAAGGGCCCTTGTGATTACACTGGGCCCCTGGAGATGATTCAGGATAGTTTCCCAATCTCAAAATCCTTAACTTAATCACACTTGCAAAGTCTCTTTTGCCAAGCTTACATATTTACAGGTTCCAAGGATTAGGATATGGACATCTCTGGGGACCCTTGTTCTACTTACCATAGCTCTTTCACCTATTTTGTGAGCCCCAGCCACTCTACCCAGTGTTTCTAAAACATCTGTCCCTAAAACTTCATACCACTTTCCATGCTTTATTTTACTCTTCTTTGCAATATAATAATCTAATACATATATATATATAGTGTACCACATGTAGTGTACTAGAAACTATACACATATAGTATATAAGCATATATATACTTATTTATTTGTCTCTTCCACTAGAATGTCAGCCCCATAAATGCAGCATTTTTTCTTTTTTTTTGTAAATTTTCCACAGCTGTATCGCCTGTGCCAGCCTGCCCTGCTGCGCAGGGGTAGGGAACCTTCAGCCTCAAGGCTACACGTGGCCCTCTAGATCCCCAAGTGCGGCCCCTCAACCAAATCCAAATGTCACAGAACAAGTCCCTTTATTAAAAGGATTTGTTCTGTAAAATTTGGATTCAGTCAAAAGGCCATGCTCAAGGATCCAGAAGGCCACATATGGTCCTGAGGCTGCAGGTTCCCCACCCCTGCATAGCATATAGTAGGTGCTCAATAAATATTTGACAAATAAATTTATGTTCTTTACCATGAACTGAAATATAAAGGATCATAATCATATTAGAAATGAAAAATGAGAAAGAATTCAATCAGCCATGATTCACTGAGTACTTATTATGTGACTTCCACTAGTTAAATGATGTGTGAAATACAAAAACACATTAGAGGAGGTGTCAGGCCACCATTTATGGTCGTGAATGTTGTGCACTGCACAAAAGCCCTTGAAGCAGGTGGGTGAGGGCTGAAATTCACCCTATGTCCTGCAACTGTATGCCCCTGGGAGCCATGTCGCCTGAGGGGATGGCTATTTCTAACTAACATAGAGGTATGGTCATCAAGTCTATCCTGCCCTGGCACTACCCAAATGGCATGAGCTAGCACTAGGTTCTTGCTCCAGTGTGTCGTTAAAGCTTGTTAGACACACCAGGAGCAGATCATGAAGAAGAAGAACCCCGAGGTGGTAGGCCAAGGCAGCTTCAGACATGGAAAATGGTAATGAAGACTATATGACCATTGGTTTCTACCTAGGAACACAAATTGGATTCAGGTTCCGCCTGCTGTAGAGAGATTTACTGGACTGGAATTTGGGGAAACTTGATTCCTATCTTGCCTCTGGACCAATGCTGCATGAGATTAGGAAATCCATTGCCCTTCTCTGAGCATCAGTCTCCTCTCCCCTGAAATGGGTGGGATAATCCTGCCCACACAGTGAAGTCTTCCTTGATCCCCACGTCCAAAATACATGATATCCTCAACACTTCCCATTTCCCTTCTAAGCTGTATTTGTATCCATATCCCTTGTTACAATCTATCACACCAAGTATTTTACTTATTTATACTATTTTTGCCTGCTCTCCCCTCCCCCACAAATACATAAGATCCTTGAGGCAGGGATTTAATTTTTACTTTTCTTATTTACCGTTCTAACCCTAGAACAGTCTTTGGCCCCTGGTATGTGCTCAAACAACACATGAATTGAGTGGACGATGAATTAATCTAGTCGAAAAGGCAAAATTAGCCTACGTGGAGCAATACAATCTATTGAGATGCTAAATTGTGCTTACTGACCATTAGCAGAAACAGAGATTGTGATTGTGTGTCCAGGGCGGTGGGCTGAACGCTAACTTGGTCTTGTAGGACAGTTTGGATGGACAAAGTAGGAACTGGCAGGTAAAAGAAAACAAGACGGATGACAGTACCACCTTCCCACCCTTGCTGAGTGCCTTCCACACGCCAGGCACTGTGCTAAGCACTTTGCAAATGAATGATGTCATTCAACACTCCGAACAGCATTTTGGTTGTTACTATTATTAGCTTCACAACGCACACAAAGAAACTGAGGCACAAGTGGGTTAAGTAATTTGCAAAGAATCGTTCAAAGTCAAAAGAAACATAAGGATTGAAGGAATAGCAGTGTGGGCTGGTATTTCGAGGATTGGAAGTAATAGGAAGTTCCAGAAAAACTTTAGTGTCTACAAAGTTCTCACTAAATGATGGCTCTCGTTATCAGTGCAGGAGGTGGGCCAGAGAGATTACAACTAGAATTTTGATGTTACTTCCTTTCTTTCTTATGGTGGCTGGGCTGATACACGAGTTCAAACATATTTGTGAATCTCCCCCACTCACCCGCAGGCATTTCTGTCTTCTGTTGGACACACCAGGTAACACCAACGAACAGGAGATCAGGAGTGCACCATAGCGTCTACCTAGAAGTCTAGTCTCTAAGATTATGGACATTTTCTATTTGAAAGAACTGCAATGTCTAAGCCAGAGGCTGGGAGATAAAAGAGGAGGCTGTTGCCCTGAAAGTAACATCTATGCTCCAGAAGGAGCGTGCTCTTTCCCCTTTAACATGGAATATTTATAACACAGACGCCTTCTTGCTCTGTCAGTGTCTTGCTGTTGGTATACTTGGCTGCAGTGTTTGGTAAGAGGCAGCTTAGAGAAGTGGTTGAGGGCATGACTGTCAATCTGATGGCCTGTGTTCAAATCCCAGCTCTTCCAGTTACTAGCAATATGCTAAATTTATCCAACCACTCTGCGCCATAGTTTTTTAACATGTATAAAATGGGGATTTATAACACTACTTACATACAGGGTTGTTGTAGGTATAAAATATGTATGTACATATATATTAACACAATGGTTAACACTGAAAGAGTACCTACTCTGTGAAAATGCTTACACTTTGTACAAGATACTGTTCATATATATATATATTAATATATACTGTCATTATATATACACACACACATATGTATATATACCACACTGAATGCTGTATGTGTGTATGTATGTACACACCCACACACATACATACAGTACTCTTCAAGTGTTAGTTACTATCTTTACTTTAAAATACACTCTGTAATGATATTCTTCCCTCACCTGAAGATAAGGTTACTATTGGGTTCAAATAAGAAACTACCAGTTTCAATTGAGCTGTGTAGGCTCCCCTTTATTTAACCTTTTTTCACAGTGCTCCCCTTATCGGTTTCAACATTCTCTTGATTCACCCCTCAGAATATTTCTTACTAGAATCAAATTGCTTAAAACCAGGAATAAAAATAAAATCTTAAGAGAAGCCAGAGGGAAGAAGACACATGACACACGCAAGAGTAAAGGTAAGGATGGCAGCAGGCGCCTTGTCACAAACAATGCAAGTCAAGAAACAGGGGAGCAAATCTTTAAAATACTCAAAGAAAAAAAATTGTCAATTCAGAATCCTATATCCAGAGAAAATATTTCAAAATTGAAGGTGAAAAAAGATTTTTTTCAGATATATAACAGGTGAAAGAATTCATCACTAGCAGAACCTCACCATAAGAAATGTTACATAGTCCTTCAGCCAGAAAAAATATGTATATTTCAGATAGAAATATGGATCTATTAAAAGGAATGAAGAGCACAAGAAATGATGGATATGCAGGAAAATATGACTTTTTTCTTATTTTTTTAGTATGTTTTAAAAGGGTAATTGATTGTTTGAAGCAGAAATAATAACAATGTAATTTGAGGTTTACAACATATGATGAAGTAAAATGCTTAACAGCAATAGTGCAAAGTTTGGGAAAGGGGGAGATGGAAGCACTTGCAAGGGTCTTATGCTGTACGTGAAGTGCCGTAATGTGAATTGAAGGCAAACTGTGATAAGTTAAAGATGTGCACTATAAACCCTAAAGCAACCACTAAAATGACAAAGGATATTTCTTGAGGCCATGCTCTTCAGTTTGCTACTGTTATGTGCCAGATCCTTGGGAGCAGTGGCATCTGTCACGTGGACCATCCCAACAGCATCCTAACTTGCCTCCTCTCCCGCCCTACAGTCTCGCCCTCCTTCAGTCCATCCAGATATGCTTCTGGACTGGTATTTTGCAAAACTATTTTTCAAAAGTTATCTTTAAGGTAGCACAGGTAGGTACCCAGTGTACTAGTGTATATTTATTGCAAGAAGAAATGAACAAATGAAGTAATGATTCTTCTTTGCCTAGTGTGTTCTACTCTGTCCTCTTAGCCTGACATTTAAGGCCCTCTAAAATTGGAGCTCAGACAACTTTTCTTATTTCTTTTTTCTACTGGAATCATCTGCTTTAGAGCAAATGCTCCATGTTCTTTACTGAGCAGGTTTTATGTTTTCCTGCTTTTGTATCTTACCCTATAGCATCTGGAATGTTCTTCTCGTGTAAATCCCAAAGATGCCACCTCCTCTCAGAAACCTCCCTTAGTCCTCCCAGTGAGGCAAGTTGTGGAATTTAGGAAAGAATGAGGTGTCGTCACCCATGCAACCAGATTGTTTCTGGCAATTAGCGGGGTATTGGCTATACAGTGAGATCATCCTTAGAGTTTGCCCTGGTAACTGTGTTGCAATTGTGAGATGGTTCATTATTTTTTAGACTTTTATCATACCTACACTAATTCTTTGACTTTTCAGCTTGCAAAGTCTATTTAAAAAAAAAAAAGTTCCAGCTACTCAGGAGGCTGAGGCAGGAAGACTGTTTGAGCCTGGGCAACACAGCAAGATCACATCTCAAAAAAAAAAATTTAAAAAGATAGAAAATCAGTGTTACACATTGTAGCAACCTCATATCCTTGAGCTCTCTTAGGTCTTTTTAAGGGCAAAACTCACAGGGCAAGATAAGCATTATAACAAATTAGAGGTAATTCGAGATTATTTGCAGTTTCAAGAATTGTACATTTTTATTACATTAACTTTAACAGGTCTTGGGCATATGCAGGAATGTTTCATATCTGTTAGACTCAATGATTCTTTGCAGTGATAAAAAACGGGAATGAGTCTCCCTTCTATGTAGCAATATCAACTTTTGTTGAGCAAAACTGAGTTTTTAGCAAGGTTAAGTAACTTGTCCAAGGCACACAGATAAACAGTAACAAGGGAGACTGGTATTGATTTGAGTCTATATCAATATTTCTACAGAGGTCCACTCAATCTTGACATTGTTCAAAGGACAGGATTAAGATTTTTTATTTTCTGAGGCATTCAGGGGATTTTTTTATTTTGAGAGACTTGAAAAATACTTTGACATGGCCCTGACTTTCAAAGGCATAAGACAATTTTTCCTTTAAACAAGAACTCAGATATTGAAACCTGGTATAAAAATCATCATTTTCAAGTACAAGCTGAACAGTAGTCTCGAATCTACTCTTGTGGTTGATCCGGAGTAAAAGTGGAAATATCACACATGATTAGCGCAGCATCATTTACAGAGGCTACCTCGTTGGTTCCCTCCCAGCACATAAGTGTGCTCAGTCCAAGGGAATTAAACCCAAATCGACTTACTCTGCATTGACACATGCCTGTAAAGCACAGGTTCCCATATTAATAATTTAAATTGGGCTTCAGCAGAGACTTGCAGTCCTGAAAATTGAAATCATGAGTCGTGATGCCAATAAAATACTTACGAAACATGGTCATAGCCCAAGGATAATTTTTCTATAATTGCACTTTCATTTTTGTGACCCATCCTTTAGCTATGGTGCAGAGAAGATGCTTTCCATCTTGTATTACGCTAGCTATTGGATAACTTCTTCAGGCACAGGAGAATTTTTAAAGTACGCACGTCTGAGCTGCAGATCCCTGACCAAGCCTTCTCTCTGGGATAATGTTTGTTATATTCCTATTTGGTCTCTGGGCTGCTATCAGAGAGAGCTGTGGACCCATATTACAGCTTACAATGGATGGTTGCCGAACTCCTGAGACCTGATGATTAACTTCGATGAGACCCACAAGGACGAAGTCCATATGTAGCCTGGTCTGCACTGATAGCCGGTAAAGGCTAATGCCCTTAAACAGTTGCACCTATAACTCTACACATTTCCATCATTATTCACATACAGAATTCTTGACCTGTTAAGTTCAGCACAAGGTGACTGCACAATTCTTCACTGCATTATACCCTCTGCCTGGACCTTTCTCTTATTGCTGCCTCTTAAAAACATGTTCAACCGTTACAGAATAGCTAAAATACTCTGCCTTCCAGTGAACTTCAACAGATTCTCTGAAGGTAGCATCAATGTCTCCTTTCCCTGTACTTCTGAATATTTTTTCTTGAACCTCTATCACAGTATTTTACTTATTCATTTGTATTGTCTCTCTGTTGCCTCTAAGAGGGGATATATTCTGTAGTTTACGTGGTTCATCCCACAGTGCCAAACATAGAGTCTTAGGCAAAACACACTGCTCAATAAAAACTTAGTGAACTGAATTTTGGAGTCCTACCCTCTGAACTCATGGTTCTTGTTCAGTTAACCAGGTTGTACCTGTCATTTCATCTAATTAGCCACGATGTGAGTATTTACACCACAGTAATTGTCAAAAATTATCAATCAGGGCTTTTTTTTTCTTTATTTCTTTCTAGAAAGATGGCTGTTAAAAATTTACTGTCACACTATGAGGAAAGCTTCTTCTCAAGTTGAAAGTTCATTTTTGGGGAAAGAGTGGGATTTTGCTAAACAAAGAAAGGATACACTGTAGATAACACATAGAAGTAGTGTTTTAATTTAAGTAGTGTAGAAGATTAATTCTACAAAAGGACCTCAAGATTACGGAAGGTATGCATAGGATAATAATCATCATCAAACTGGTTTTCAATAACTTATAGAATCAACTGTGATTGAGAGCTCAATTATCCTAAAAAGTATTTTTATAGCCCATGATTGTAAGCTCTAGCCCTAGAGGAAAGGATTTTGTATACTCACACTTTGACAAGTCAGAAGGAAGTCACTAACTTTAAATCTAAATCATCCTTTAAAGGGAAGGGAGCTATTACTAATTATGAACTGCTATTTCAATGAACATAGTGGATGGTATGATTTTCTGCCCAGATCTCTCCATTTAGGATTGGAATACTCATTCCTGCAGCTGCTGGACTTGCCTTGGGCTGAGGAGAACCACCTTGCCCAAGATTACCCCCCTTCCTGGAGTAGTCTACATACAGTGACTAGTCAATGTGGGGGCATAAAATCCCAGCTCCTTGCCCCAATTAAGGACAACTCTGAAGGGCTCTTTTCATTTTAGGGTCAGGTGAAGTCTCTGTTGTAGCCACATAATAGCCCAACTTCTCTCTCTATGCAACTTCTCATGGCTGAAAATAACAGGTGTTATTCCTGAGAACATTTCCCGAAGTTTCCCTCATGCCAGTCACCATCTGAGGGATGTTCCCAATAACCCAACCACAACAATAAAGAAGGAAGGATAGGAATCAGAAGCAATCAGATGTCTTTGCATGTGTGGCATAGGCCAGATGTGCAGGCCTCGTCCAGGAATTCCTATTTTCCAGCTTCCTTTGCAGTTAAGTTGGAGCCATGTGACTGGAATTTTGGAATTATTTGTTATAGCAATGAGGATTAATTGCTGATTAATATATCCTGAGTCTTTAATGGCAGGCCTATATACCCTGACCTTAAAAATAGGTCTAAGTCTTGGCCCAAAACTTGTCTATTCTTAAAAGCCCACCTGAAAGACAACCTCTTCTGTGAAACATTTCTGTAGTACTTCTCTCCAGGAGTAATCACTCTCTTGCTTAATTATTTCTGGTATTTTCTTTCTGCCTCTTATGGAGTTCCTACTTCTTATAGTAATTTAGTATTGCGAGTGCTTTGGAAATTTACTCCATTTGATAATTTTGGTAGCCATTTCTTTCCTTGTCTTACATATACTTCTTGATTAGGAATTCCTTGGACAAAGACCCTGAGAAGAAGGTAGGAGGTACAAGCTTCTAGCAAATTGAGGAATAAGGGTGTGCATGGAAGGGGCTATGGAGTTTGAACTGATTTCCATGTGTTGGTGAGAAATCAGCACATTAAAGTAGCTGTGGTGTTTTCTCAGGACAAATCCAAATGTGTCCAACTGGAGAAACCCATGTCATAGAGTCGATCACTTCAATAATGTAAGAAGTACTGGAGAAGATAGAAACTAAGGAGGGGATGAGAAGGAGACAGAACAAGAAGCTCATCTCACCAGGCACAGGCAGTAATTGATGGTTACATTTGTAGATGGAGGTTGCTGAGTCCAAAAATTCCTAATTGAGCCAAGTGAGCAATAATGAGGAAGAGAAAAATAAAGTATTTTATAACCATACTCATTACCACATTTCCATCAGTAGATACTACCACAACGCCTTCCTCAGCAACTCAGGGAATTTTTTAGCTTCTATACAAAGCTTGGGCAAAATTGCTATTACTTTTATTTTTATAAATGAAACAGCTCTGAATAACTTTCAGATATTCACCCACATAGTTACTGACCAATGTTATACTTAAGAAAAATTAACTTACTCGATTTCTGATCTCATGGCAGAGTCTACATTGGCCAAGTGAATCTAGATAAGACTAGCTTCCTACTCTTTGGGGCAACAATAAGTGTGTTTGGGAAAAGCAGATGAAGCTAGATTTCTGATAACTCAAAATATACAGAGAAAACATAATTGCACAACCAATAAGAGGGACAGCAGTTTTACTTTTAAAGTGGCAGAGAAAGAAAGTAGTAATAAAAGAAGAAGATAGAAAAAAAAGAGTAACAAAGAAAGACAGATGAAGCTTGTTTGAAGCTTCTGTCGATCTGGACTATTTTATTATATCAGTATGGTGCTCAACAGGAACTAGGGCAGACAAGTTAATGAACTCTAGCTAGAAATTTCCAGATGAAGCTGAGGATGGCATTAACATCTGCCTTGTTTTAATCACCTAAGACCTTACCTTGAGAAAAAGCCTTGGTCGTTACAAGGGAGTCCAAATGATCTACACTAACAATAACCATCAATCAGATACTAAGACGACGAAGGTTGTACAAATCAACATGGTAGTAGTGGGAGGTATTTAATGCAACCATGTTAGACTTGAATTAGAAAACCTAGGTTCTAGTCCCTGCTCTCCACTTAATAATTGTGTCACTTGGGATAAGTCCTTTGAATTTTTCTGAGCCTAATATTTGCTTCTATAAAATGGGAATAATAATGCTAATTTTGGCAGACCATAATCAGGACTGAATGTGCCAAGTGATATGGATTACTCACTATTTCAAGATTCTTCTACTTGGTGGGATAATTCCAAATGAATTAGAACTTAGAGATTTAAAAAAAACCGAACAAACAAACAAAAATACCCTGGGATTCTTAATGCCAGCGTTGCCTGGTGTCCATGGAAAAATTTCAAGATTTTTTTGGACCTATCAAAATTATTTTGCGAAATTATATTTATAAACACACAGGTGTGGGGGATGGATTTATTCTCAAAAGACTTAAGAACTACTGCTTTAAACTTTTTGGAGTAAAGATCTCGTCTCTTTTTCTAGTTTTTTTTTAACGATTCATAAAACAAATAGTTATTAAACACCTCCCATGTGCCAGGCACTGTCCTAGATGCCGGGGATATAGTACATAGTGAAAAAAAAAACCAGACAAAAAAGCCCTTCCTTCAAGAAGCTAATAGTCTAATGGATTTATTCTTTAGTATAATCTTATAAAATGAGATAGTAATATCTAAATCGTATGTTTAGAAAAAAAAAGGAATAGAAAGCAATTTGTGCAAGACCAGCCTGTGACTTAGTGGCCGCGCTAAGCATCAAGACCCGGTTTGAGCTGACCTAGTTTCCAGGTGGGACTCATTCCAATACCTGCCCCGCCCCCAGGAATGAATGCAGTTGTAAGGAACTGAAATTAATAGCAGAATTACCCGGTTGTCTTTGTGGGTGCAAAATACGTTTAGGGAGTCATCCTGTAAGATTTTCACAGAGAAGGGCAACACATACTGACTTGGTCATTAGGCTTCTCAAACTATACTGAAGGGGGAAAAAATGTCCCTTCTACTGCTGGCTGAAAATTTACCCTGAGGAAACAATTCAACGCAAGGAAAAGGGTTATCAAATGTTCAGGGAACATTTTTTTTTTTCCTGATAGAAGCAGATGGAGGAAGAGAGAGTAGGGGGAAGGACAAAGCGAGAGACAAGGAGGAAAAGGGAGATGAAAAGGCGTCAAGGAATGGAAAACAGAGGAAGCACCGAACTGCTGCGCAAGGGAGAAATGCGCTACGTGTACAAACACCGGGGCTCGTCAACTGGAAGAAACATTGCGGAGTCTTTAAAAATAATATAGACAGAGGTCATGTAGCAACGTAAAGACTGTTCATCATGTAATCAGTGCAAAAATTACGGCACCAGCGTGCACATGCACTGTGCTCACACACGCGCACCACACCTGGATGAGAACTAGGAGGGCGTGTTCACAGAGCGCTTTGCTGGGTAATCATGAATGATTTTTTTTTTTTCCAAAATGGTTTTAATGCTGTTATAGATTTTACAACACAAAGCTTAAAAAGCATATGTTTCCACAGTTGTTTTTATTAGTCTGTATTGTAATGAATGTTGAAGTCTGGTCTGGAAACCAAATTTGCTTTGAAAATCAAGGGTCTAATTATTGTTCTAAGCTGTAATCACCAGCTCGTGCAGTCTGAGCAGACAGACGGGGAAGTCTTGGGAGTCAGTCTGACAGGGTTATTGAGGGTGAAAACCTGTGCGGGGAATGCTGCTGTCTGTCCTTCCGCACTTAAACTTGTGTAGAGAAAAAAACATTTTGGCATCTCCACCAGGGGTCTATCTGGGGTAGTATGGACCACAGGGCATGCTGTGGGCTGGCTGGGGGCCTGAAGTTCAGGAAAAGTGGGAGCTAGTGCAAGAGAAGAGGAAACTGGGGAACAGGTAGGAGGAAGCTGTAGCCTCTTGGGGGAGGAGGACTATCCAGCCAAAGCCTCAAGTCTACATGGGGTGATGTTAATTCACCCCTGAGCTGGCCTGCCCAAACCCTAACCTTTACATCTGAGAACCCATCCACGTTCCACACTTCTAGCATCAAATTTGAGGGATCTTAGAGGGACCTGGACTATTCACTGGTACCTTGCTACTCAAAGTGTGGTCCTCAGAGCATTGCCTGGGAGCTTGTTAGAAATGCCAAGTCCTAGGCCCCATGCCAGAGACTTGAAACCAGAAATATTTTTACAAGATCCCCAGGTGATATGCATGCACATTAAAATTTGAGATTCATTTGTCTACATAAGTCCTGAAACCTTTTGACTCTGTGTTTGTTTACTTGGATCCCATCTCTTCCTTCTAGCCCTTAGAGCAAAGTCATGAAATAGAAGTGCATGGCAAATAGGCCATCACACTATATTTCATTATAACTCTAGTCTATATCAAGTTCTAGAAATCAAGAGTGTCCCCAAAGGCAGTCTTCCACTAGACCATGTACGCCTTCCCCTCTTCCAGGGCAGAGACCAAACCATGTGGTTCACTATTGTAGCTGCAGGACTTGGCACCATATATGGTCCCACTTGGTGAGCCAAAGTGGTGGAGAGGATGCGTGCGATTAGGATTCCTGGTGCCTTGAGACAGGTGCATGAAAGCCTGACATGGAAGCTCCCTGATGGCAGGAAGTCTTCTGTTCACTGTTGTGCCCTGATGGATAGAACAGTGCCTGACACACAGTAGGTGCTTACTGAGTGATGATTAATGGCCATGACATTAATTATACAATGTAAAACATTTTTATAAAGTAAAATTTTGAAAAACTAAAAGGCTATATGCTAATGATCAAATTTGGGATGTGGTGTTAGTGGGGTGAAATTAATCCTTGGCCTTGCCATTCACTAGCTGTGAGCCTTAGTTTATACATCTGTAAAATGGAGATGATGCCCACCTCATAGACTGCTGTAATGTTTAATAAAATACACATTTATATCTAAATCTATAGATGTAGAAAGCAATTGATAAAACTCCAAGCCAAGGGTCCCCAAATTTTGTCTGTAAAGGACCAGATAGTAAATATCTTAGGTTTTTTAGGCCATACTGTTTCTGTTGCAACCACTCAATTCTGCCCTTGTACCTAAAAAATCCACTGACAATATATTAATGAATGAACAGGTAGTAGGCTGTATCTGGCCTGTGGGCTGTAGCTAGATAATCTCTCTCCTGAACTGATATATATATATACACACACACACACACACACACATACACACACATACATACATATTTATGGAATTATACTACCAGCTTCTAAATGCTGGCAAAAATACTTTCCATAGAGCTCATTTTTTTGTTTGAAGTATTTTCTATCTATAACATTTTAAAATATCAGATGAGCACATACAGAGAGCTTTAAACATATTAAACCATGTGAAGCATCACATTTTTTTTAAAGTTCTGATAATTTGAGGAATTTAAACACTTTATTCTCACAACAATCCTGTGAAGAAGGTAATAATAACTTTGCGTCACAGGACAGCGACCCAGGCTCAGAGAAGGAAAGAGTTTGCTCAAGGTTGTATCAGAAATGGCTTTTGGACCTAAGGGACTACGGATCCTAAGGATGAGTAAAAGAGCAGGATGTATTTTACTAAAACTCTGGGCTTTGTGACACATGGTTCAGTGGGCAAGTGTCACCTGGAAACATGAAAATGTTACAGGAAAAGAAAGGGTATTGCAAATTGTGTCCAAAGAATGTCAACAGCCTACTTTTTGCTCCATTATTACAGTGACAATCCTGACATTTAAAGTCATAGCTCCATGAGTGATAAGCCTAACAGGCACCCGGGAAGCACAAAACCTATGAAATTCAACAAGACACCCTCAGCATAAGGAAATAACGTGTCAGAGTTGAACCTGCAATGTGTCAACACAAACTAAAGATGCAGGAATTTCAAAGGGTCTTGCTGTCACGAGCCAAAAGGTGAGTGCACATCTGAATTAAGGCAGAGTCAAAACAGCAGGTACTTTCTAGATACATCTACAATACCCAAATGTATTAGCTGGGGACCACCCACTGATGGAGGCCGTTCCAAACATGAGGCCTGTTCCAAAGTAAGTGCTCTGTGAAGGTAACAGCCATGTTTCTTCTTCCTCTTATTACTAACATTATGAAACCATCTTGCTAGGAAACCCACAATGTATAGATAAGACCCGTTTGTAATTAGCACCCATTTTGTATTCGATAAGAAATGGATTTTAAGTGTTTGAAAATAAACGTCCTTAGGCTTAAAAATTCAATGAAAGCATGAGAACACTAATAAATAATAACGTGAACTTGTTAACACCGTGGGTGCCATGTTAAGCATTATGTACTTATAATGACCATGGGATGTTTTAATCCTATTATTTGGATGTTTCTAGCTTTATATATATACATATTTCAACGCAATTAAAATGAATCAAAATTGTGTCAACCATTTTCATCCGATAATATTTCTCAGAGCAAACTCTATTGAGCCAAATTAAGTCATTGATCAGTTTTCTACACAGCATAAACAATTTCAATTTAAAAAAATCCATTTTATTTTGCTGAAATTATTTTCATCAGGATTAATTTTGTCATATACAAATTTTAGGCCAACTATTTGATTCATTGCTTGTTTTTTGCCAAATTAAATTTTACCAATGGCAACTTCTGACTTGTAGATTCTCCTCTGTTCCATTATTCTGCCAGGTCCAATTTTGCAGTTGTATATTTCTGACAAGAAGTGTTGATTCTTCCACTGATTTCTAGTCAATAATCAAATTTCTTCTGTGTAGTTTGGGCTACTGTCATTTTATTTTATTCTCATTCTTTCTACCAAGTCTAATTTTTCATAGGATTTTTTTGTGGTTTTCCATGATGCCAGCCATATTTGATCTTTTTTCCAATTTTCCTTCTACAACAAATTTTATTGTGTGCAGTTTTAGCCACTGCCTGTTTTATTTTGTGTGTATTACTCTTAGGAGCAATATTATGAATTAGATTCAACACTGGTGACGTACTTATTCCTCAGAGCAAATACCATCAGTAAGGCAAAGACACAAAACCTGATTTCAAAGTATGGTCCAAATGGCAAGGTCAAAACAGCAGTGTCAAAACATCTTGCTTTGAAAGTTAGAAGTTAAATTTATGCAAGACCTTAAGGAATGGGGAATCTAATTCGGACTTAACAAAGATAAGGATTCAGCTTGGCTCAACCCTTAACAAAGGATCTGGGATTAAAACAGCTCCCCTATATGGCCATGAGCACTTTACAACCATCATCTCGTGGAGGCTTCATTATAGCTCCAGCGGCTGGAACTATCCCCATTTTACAGACTGCAAAACCGAGTCTCAGAGCACCTTGTCCAGGATCACCCAGTTTGTAAATGGCAGATCTGGGATTTGAATCCTGCAGCCCCTAGCCACCAATCCTCTACGTTGTCTGATGTAGATTGCTCTGAGTGTTCTTGGTGAAATGTCTTGACTGTCTTGTAGTCTCAAGACCATGTCTCAGAAAACCTTTCTCTAAATTTTGCCTTAAACCTCTGGTGAATTTGAAAACACCAGTGGCCTAGTGTCTGAGTTTGGTATTTTATTAACCATTTTGCACTTAGGCCTTCCCATCATGGGGCACAGGCAAAGGCCCTGATGCCTTGATTTGTTCTCAATTAGAGCAGCCAGACACCGACTTTAGATGTAGAAGGCTGCACTGATTTGAAAAACATGTTTAACTCTCCCAATAAAGGATGTGAGCTGGGACTGATAGAGCATTTCAGAGTGCCATTCAGAACACTTCTGAATTAACAGGTATTCTAAGAAAAAAATTAAAGGTTCTGTGTTGACTTTGACAAAATGCTGAATATAATAACTATCCCCCGTCAAGAGCCTCAATGTATCTTAGCATACCAAGAGCTCTGAGAAGTCCTCTAAGCAAGAAAATAAAGCCAGGGGTCCCCAAATGTGTTTATTTGACCAGACAACCCACAGTGACTTGGTTGCTTGACTTCTTAACATTTATTTCTCCACAAGGTTCTGGCCTATGAGAAACAAGTAGTGGACTTCTGGCTGTTTCTGGTAAGACTTTCTTCAGTGGGAAGAGGACAAATATGGCTGGCTCACCCTTTCTCCATTTTTCAGATCTTGCAGACATGAAAGCTGGATATGCATCAGCCATCCAGCAAGCATGAGGGGAAAGGTATGAGGATTAAAGCCAGAAAGTTAAGTATGGTGAGACGATATAGAAGAATAACCTGACTTTGTCATAGCACTCTCGAACAGCTAAACCAACCCCAGCAATAACCTACCTACCCTGGGACTTCTTGTTAAGAAAGAAAAACAACCTCTACTTATTTAAGCCATTTCTAGTCAGGCTTGGTTACTTGCAGCCAAACGCATCCCTAACTGATACATACTCAATGTTTGTTGAATAAATGAGTATATATTTTCCATAATCTTGAAAGTTGAAAGGACACACTGCTTTCTAAAGGCAGGTGATGGGTTCTTCTACACAAAGATGCTCTGAGAATAGGAGGTCACACAGTGATTTGGCTAGTCAGAACAATTAAACCTCAAAGAGAAGGTGTACTTCTGGATTAACATGAAAGTAAAAGTTAAGAAGAGGCAAACAAAAATGTTTGACATCCCATGTCAAAACAAACTTTTTAAAAGTTATAGATCCTTTCCCTGAATATCCCTTGCTCAATTTGCCCCAGTCACATAATTTCCCTGAGCCAATAATGTAATCAATTGGCTCCAATCCTTTGTTTATGTGATCATTAGTTCAAAACCAGAGACAAGCAATTTACTGGGTGTGAAAAATGCTACCCAAGTCTGCATCTGAACATTGATTTTTGTCATATTAGGATTTTAGGACAGCCTCTTCTGGCAGTCAGCACAGCCACAAAGCCTAATAAAAATTATGATGGGTCCACAGCAGCATTCTAAACTCACTGTAAATTTCTGGTCTCTAAAGAGGTGCAGTTGGTAAAGTGTTATTGATGAGATCACAAGACTTACCTGGAGCCATTGTTCTCGATGATTTAATATTGACAACTCAACTTAATAAAACATAGCACAGAATGGCAGAGGGTGCTAGAATAGCCTGATGCCCTTCATTATGTTTAGCTCCCTGATCAGATGGTTAATATTAGGCATGTTAAACAACTAGTGAGTTGCTGAGGTTAAGAAAGTTCTAATCATCGAGGGAATGCATATCTCATCAGTTCACAGCTAGAGGCTCATACTGAAAAGAAGTTTCCAACTATAGTTCTATTGAGTTTCTGAGTTGGCATCTTTTCCAATACTAATTTCATATTTCATATTATTGGAAAGCAGCATAGAGTAGTAGAGAAAACAACAGAATTTCAGTGGGGCTGATGTGTTTTGGGCTCTGTTACTCACCAGCTCTGTGATATTGGGCATGTCAGCAATTTATCCAAATATCAATTTCCAGTTTGATGGTGAGTACCAGTGGTGCTTGTTTTTCCATTCTGGTGACACTTCACTTTGAAGAACGGGCTCTAGCTCCATCCAAGATAATACCAGATGTGTTAATTCACTGTTGTTTTTTATTGTTAACTGATCAATATTTATGTGCACATATGGAAATAATACTCATCGGGGTCGGGCAGGTGGGAGGGGGTGGAGGGGATGGGAAAACTCTCACCTAATGGGTGTGGGGTGCACTGTCCGGGTGTTGTTCACGGTTGTAGCTCTGACTTGGGCAGTGCATAGGCAATATGTGTAACCAAAGTGTTTGTACCCCCATAATATTCTGAAATAAAATAAATAAATAAATAAATAAAAATTAATTTCTCTTCTTACAAATGAAGTTGAGTAAATATAAAAACCATTGATTTTCAAAAAACAAAAAGACAAAATATCAATTTCCATGTCCACAACATGGAGGCAGTGATCTTGTTCATGCTCTAGCAAGCATACAGGACTACACAAAAGAGAGAATTGTTTTTGCTTTTTTTCCTAGCTTTCTGATCCTTATTATCCTTTCTAATTTCACCACATCCTTGTTTATACTGTTCAGTATGGAGTTATGTAAACTGTCCTAACGCTTTGTTGAAACAGGTGGACATACAGCGACTACACAGAAAAACACCAGTTGGGCTTTTCTCCCAAGAGTACTTTGAGAATCAAGTAAGATATTGTATTTAAAATTGTGCGTCCCATACTAACACATTATCATTATTACCTTTGTTATGGGAGAGTCTGAATCCTTATAAATATCCAATTACTACATATTTGGTGAAGATATTTAGAGAGCATGAAATCATATCAGCTTCTGTTGTGCTTCTGAATCATTCTTATTCATGATCAAGTTAATTGCTCCCAAACTCATTACTTATTTCCCCATAAAAAAACAAACCATCTCACCAGAAAAATCTGTTGAAGGAGATGACACCATTCAAAACATACTGCCTGGGAATAGATATAAAACTTTTTTTTTCTCTCTCTTGGTATGCCTTTTAAAACAAATGTGTGAACTCATTGTTGCTGATAAAACAGCAGCATTGGATGCTTCGCTAACTATTATTAAATAATAATATTGACCTTGTGGTTGAGGAACATTTTCTGGCCTTTTCCACATAGGTTGTTCTTAGGCTAAATCTCCTGATTCTGAACTTACTTGTATACCCTTAATTTTAGAATTGAAATTTCATCTTTGTAGCTTTAGTCCATTGCTCCAGTTTAGGGAGATCTTTCTGAATCTGAATAACTTTCACCTTCTTTACCATTTTGTTTGAGAGATGCTGCTGAAATAAGTTAAGACTTTGGGGCTGCTGAGATGGAATGAATGTATTTTTGCCTGTGAGAAAGACACAAATTTGGGGGAGGGGGTCAGAATAGAATGCTATGAGCTGAATATTTGTGTCTCCGCCAAGCTTACATGTTGAAGCCCTAATCCCTAGTGTGATGGCATTTGGAGGTGGGACCTTTGGGCAGTAATTAGGTTTAGGTGAGGTCATGAGGGTAGAGCCCTGTGGTGGCATGAGTGCCTTCATAAGGAGATGAAGGGACCCATGCTCTCTCTCTCTCTACCATGTGAGGATACTAGGAGAAGGCAGCTGTCTGTGAATCAGGACAAGAGCTCTCACCAGGAACCTTCCCAGGCTGGTACCCTGATCTTGGACTTCCAGCCTCCAGAGCTATGAGAAATAAATATGCCACCTGGTCAATGGTATTCTATTATAGCAACCCAAACTAAGATAGAGATTGGTGCTCTCTGAAATGGTATTTTGTTTATTTAAAAGCATGCTTATATCCTTTTCTTCAAGCTCTAGAAATATGATCCTTGGTCTAGTTTGGATGGACATGCTGTATGTCCCAGCCACCCTGTAACTCCCCTATAAGCATAGCGGTGATTGCTTGTTCAATGCCTGTCTTTACTTCTAGACTATTAGGCCACTGGGATATAGACCATGTCTGCCTCATTCACTGGTATATCCCTTGGGTCTTCTACTGTGGTTGATACTTAGGTGCTCAATAAATACTAATTAAAATGATTAGATTGATTTGAATCTACTTTCTTAAAGTTAAAGGACTCTATTTGGCTCCAAAGATCATTCTTTACTAATAAGGGCTGCCAAATAGCCCACTAACTTTCTGCCAAGGTCCCCATACAATTCATGTGATAATCTGCCTCGTGGACTAAGATATAAGCAGACTTTTCTGACATAATAGCACAAGACTCTCAGCTTATATATTAGCTTTGGACACTGGGCTGGTTACTTCAACTATCTGACTCTTAGACTCCTCATCTTTAAAATGCAGCTAATAATAGAGTACATTTCAAAGATTTGTCACAAGGATTGCAGTAGATAGTCACAGTGCATTCAAAGTGTTTAGTGGAGGCTCTGGCTCCCAAGAAGGTGCAGGCAGGTGTGGGAGGAGGAGGAGAAAATGTAGTAGAAATCCTTGTCCTTATTTATTTATTCATTCAATAAATATTTGGCACGGGAGTGAGGGTGGGGGAAACCAGATTTCTTCTGTATACTTTTCACACACAGGCATCTAAATTTCCCCAGATTTGAATTCCTAGCCTCAGTGAATTGAGACCAAGCAGCTGGCTGTCATCCCCAATCTGAGAATTGGCTGTCCCGAACCATCTCCAGGGCAAAGAGACCCGGGAAGTGAGATAAAGGGCTTTTCCCCGCCGTAGGTGACCCTACAGAGAGCACTTTGTCATCACGACACTTGATACTCCCTTCTGCAAAAGGCGGAAACTCCCTGATCTTCACCCGTGACACCGGACTGCTGTGGGGATCTTAATGAAATAAAGCTGATGAAGCATTTCAATTTCCTTAAAAAGTGATGAGGCAGATATGTCATTTTTATTAGTCCAAATATGAAAGTACTTTTAATAAGCATTCTAGCTTCTGAAATGTGCGACTTAACTTTATCCAGTTGACATTACCTAGCAAGCACCAGGCTACAATTAGAAATTAGATTGTTCTGTAGGATTTTTTCCCCAGAGACATTTACTTAATAAAGATATGTAACTTCCTATTTCTTTCAGACACTATGGATCATCCAAATAAATAACGACTTACCTTTTTAGTAGAATATTATGCAGCCATTAAAATCATGTTCTCAAAAACAAATTGACTGATAAAAGAAAATTCTGCCAATGTATTTATTTACAAAAAGGAAGAAATACATTCGCGTATATGCCATGTATTCTCCAATCTTTTATTTACATACTTACGAGTGAAGGCAACAAGGACAATTACAATAATGACAGCAAAAAGAGCAAACTAGCATCGAATGTGAGTTTATCATGTGCCAGAGTGTGCTAGGTGCTTCAAATATATTGTTTCATTAAATTAATGCTTGCACTTGGTGGAATTATTATTTCTATTTATGTGTCATTAAAGTGCATATTTGCTATTATTATTATCATCATCATCTCATTTTATGGATGAGTAAACTTTAGCTCAGAGAACTTGTCCTTTGCTTCAGTTCCACATCCAGTATGTGTAAGAGTGAGGTTGAGTTTATGTCAGAGGCAGAGTTATCACAACAGAAAGTAATAAAAATAATACAAATAACCATCAATATAAGACAAGGTAAATAAATGATGGTACATCCTTACAATGGAATATTCTGAAGCCATAAAAAAAGATAGTACAGAAGGCTCTACTTCCAGTATAGCTGAGTGGCTCCCGTTTGGCCAATCCTCCCACAGGTAACAGCTATAAACTCTGAACCACATGATAAACGACCACCTGGGGAACGTGGAGAGTGAACTGTAAAGTATGAAGAAACTGGAGGGGAGTTAACACGTGGAAGAAGAAAATGACATTAGGTGAATTTCCCATTTTTGTGACTTTCAGCTTGCTAATAGGACAGTCAGTGCCAGGTGGGCAACTAAAACACTAGCTGAGAACCTATGGTCTTAGCAGCTTCTAGAACAGAGGACAGAATTCCTGAAAGCAGTAGCTACCAGAAATTAAACGGGGAAAACACAGACAGGAGAGACTTGGTGACAGGGAGCCCCAACCTCTGCGTATAAACTCTGCCCAAAACTCTGGTGACGCTGGCCTGTGAACCTTGCACACGTGGGCAGTCTCCACGCATCCCTGTTTAAGCTACCACTCATCCCAGGTAAGCGTATGCAAGTTTGAGTTTAATCAAGCTAAAACCCAACAAAACAAATGAGCAAAGAGAATTTCCTTTTGAGGAATAGAATAGAATGTCCAATAAGCATATGGGTAATTAGGGTACACATGCACCAGAATAACTAAAATTAAAAAGATCAGTAACATCACATGTTTGTGGGGATGCACAGCAACTACCATTCTCATATGTTGTAGGGGAGTGGAACAACCAGTTTAGAATAGGACTGGCAGTTTCTTATAATACTCAATATGAATCTAACCCATGACACAACAGTTTTGCTCCTACGTGTCTACCCAATAAAAATGAAAACATACATATGTCCTTACATAGAATCATGAATGAAGGTTTTTATTACAATTTTATTCATGATAACCAAAGCTGGAACCAACTCAGGCATCCATCAACAGGAAAGTGGATGAAAGAATGTGGCATATCCAGGTGATGGAATATTACTCAGCAATAAAGAGGAATAAACTGCTGATATATGAAACAATATAAATGAATCTTAAAAACCTTTGCTGAGTGAAAGAAGCCAACCAAAAATCATACAAGCTGTATGATTTCATTTATATAAATTCTAGAACACATGAAACTAATGTATAGTGGGAAAAATCAGAATGGTGGTGGCTTCTAGAGGGTAAGGCAGATATTGGCTGGGGAGGGAACTTTTTGGGGTGATAGTGATGGTTTCTATCTTGATGGGGGTCTGGGTTGCACAGTTGCATGTGTTTGTTGAAATGTAAATGTTACACATCAATTTCATGGATTTCATAGTATGTAAATTTTCCTCAAAAGGAAAAAGAAAACCAAAAACCAATGTTGAATTCTATAATTAACAATATGCACGCAGCAGTATTTAGGGATTGAGTGTTAGATATCTGTCATTTACTTTAAAATGCACAAAAATAAGGTGGACTGATGGAAGTATAGAGGGGTGGATTGATGTGTGTTCATGTGTGTATACAACATATATCTACATATATATGTGTGTATATATGTGTATCCCAAAATGTAAAATGTAAACTGTAGAATCTAGGTGATGGGTACATGGTTGTTCAGTGTGAAATTCTTTCAACTTTATGTTTGAACATAATGGTTCAGAAACTATTTTATGAAATGACAGGGTAGGCTCCCCTAATGCTACGAGAGGATCTGTGTCTATCCAAGGAGACACCAGACCTGCCTCCGTAAGCATCCCTAGACCAGGCAATAAGCTCTAAATGAACAAGACATGGCAATGGGTTCTGATTCAGACCCTTAGAATACTTAGAAGTCAGGATAAATGCTTTAATCATTTCCTGGTTTTATATGGAACATTTGGGAAACTTGGCTCTATCATTTTCTCTTTGGAATATTACCAAACAATGTTCCCAAGCTTTTTGTGCCAGAGTAACGAGCCTGGCCGTGCCATCATGTTGAGCTGGATGCCATATGGGCTGCTTGGTTTCATCATAGCTCTCCTCTTTTGTTTCCTTCCAATTTTATGCTCGTCAGGCAGGACGTCTGAAATCAGCAGATCTGAGTTCTGGCTCTGCCATTTGTCAGCTTCCCGCCATTTCACATACTTCCCTCAACACATTTAGATCACTTTTTTCCACTCTCATGTTTTTTTTTCCCCCCATAGCTGATCCTGCCACTTAAAGGTAAAACGTAGTTCTGCATCTGCATTTAGGGGATTTTTGTAGCAATTATGCCCATGAATATGTTCAATATCAAAGAGCTTTAAATGATTTGACTTTTAACACATACCCTCCATCTGCAGAGCTAGTTCATGAATCTGTAACCTTTGCCAGGAAAACAGGGAAATCTGGTCATGAAAGAAAAGAGAAAGTCTTCCAAAGCAAGATTGATATGTCTCTCTTGGAAAACTCAGAAAATCCCAAACATAGCATTTTCTTGCAATCATTTTGCAGGGACCTCCTTGTATAATTCAATACAGATACAGTACTCAAGTCTGCCTCACAGAGAACATCAAAGGTAATCTGAATCCAAACATTCTGCAGCGAAGTAACAAGGAACACACTTTATGCAATCTCAGAATCACAACCCTGTTCCCTTTGCATCCACAACAATCTTATCAGACTCTGCCTGGGCTGTTCTAGCTCAGGAACATTGTCCTTCACCCAAGGTTAAGCCAGGTGAATGGCTGGGAAGGAAAAGCCCAGCTCACATGTTACATGTAACTAGTGCTAAGAGGGACCTCTCAGGTGGTAAATCTTGGTCATGCCATTGTCACAAGTTGATCTTCACAGGGCCACTTAGCTTCTCTCTTTGGGGTCCCCTCAAATAAGACCCTGAGACAAGGACTTGGGTGAAAGTCTTTTACTTGGGAGGTGAAGCCAGCAAGCACAAGCGAGAGAGTGGGGAAGTGAGCCAGGGCTGGCACGGGTGTATTCATGGGCAGCTTCCCACTGTGAGCACCTGCAGCTCGGCCCCCCAGGGACCCTCTGAGAGACAGTGTGGAACATGACCCAGAATTGTCCACTAAGGGACAAGCATGCTGGACAGTTTATCTACAGATCCTATTGCTCATTGGCAGAGGATCCCCCAGGCTGCTGGCCCAGCAAGCTGGCAGGTAAGGGGCAAAGGCTGCCCTGCTGAGGCTGCAGGTGGACTCAGAGGTGAACCAGGGAATAAGGGTGGGACACCAACAGGGTCTGCAAGAATCTCTTTTCTGCTCTTTGTCTAATTTAGGTTTTTCAGATGGTACATGTGATATCTGGAATCAGCAGATCTGGGACTCTACTTATCAGCAACTCATTTGTGCTTTGGCTTTAGTTTCCTCTTCTGCAAATGGGGCTAGTAATAGTACCAATGAGGACTATGTGAGACGATGGCTGTGAAGGAAGGCGCCACAGATTCCTGTACACAGAGATCAGTCAATGCACAAAATAACAGATGCTGATGATGATGCAGAGAAAAGGGATCTCTTATACACAGTTGATAGGAGTGTAAATTAGTACAGCCATTGTGGAAAACAGTGTAGAGATTTCTCAAAAACCTAAACATAGAACTACCACATGATCCAGCAATCCTATTACTGAGTATTTATCCAAAGGAAAGGATATCAGTATATCAAAGGGATACGTGCACCAACCCCATGCTTACTGCAACACCATTCATAACGGTAAAAAGATGGAATCTACCTAAGTGTCTGTCCACGGACAAATGGCTAAAGAAAGTGTGGCATATGTACACAATGAAATACTATTTTACCGTAAAAAAGAATAAAACTATGCCATTTGCAGCAACAGGGATGGAACTGGAGGTCATTTTGTTAAGTGAAATAAGCCAGGCACAGAAGGACACAGAAAGAAATATCTCATGTTCTCGCTTATATGTGGGAGCTAAAATAGTTGATCTCGTGGAGGTAGGAGTAGAATGACGGTTGCCAGGGTCTGGGAAAAATGTGTGTGTGGAGGGTGGGGTGGGGATGAGGAGAGATTGGTTAATGAGTACAAACATACAGTTAGGTGGAAGAAGTAAGTTCTAATGTTTGACAGTAGAGTGGGGTGACTAAAGTTAACAACAATGTATAATAAATTTCAAATTAGCTAGAAGTGAGGACTTGAAATATTCTCAACACAGAGAAATGATAAATGCTCATGACGATGGATATCCTAAAGAGCTGAGTTTAGCATTATACATTCTATGTGTGTAACAAAATATCACATGTGCCCCATAAATGTATCAATAAAAAATTTAAAAAAGAAAAATATGAAATCATCGTGGGTAGTTGTTATACTGTACTATATATTACATGTATATTATATATACACACTATGTTATAGTATAGTATATATATTGTGTTGTGCTATATTGTGTTATATTAAGTATAATGTATTAAATATATTATGCTTTTAAATTATTGTGGAGAGCTATAATGTCAGGGTACCCTATGTAGGATCCTTGTGTAACCAGGCAGGCCACATTTTCTCTCTTCTTCCTCAAGTTCAATATATTCTCTTTACATGAAGAAAATCTTCAATAGGGGACTCAGCTTCTTTAAACATAGCTGTTGTGTTCTTAGGGGAATTTTAGGAGGACCAACAGGGAGAAAGATGTGGGGAATTCTCATCTTCATGTGGGTGACTGCCTGCCTAACTTGTGGTAGGTTATTAAATAGCAGAACCTAATTAAATACCGAATAGGTCAAGGTTATGACACTCTGTTTAATACAAAATGGAGGTAGTATGGCATGGTAATTAAGAAAGATCACACACATACACACACACACCCAAAGAAAGAACCCAGTCACTGGTGCTGAGTTGCTTTGGTTTCATCCTAAGCTCTGATTCATACTAGCACAGAAATTTAGTGCAAGCGCTAGATCAGACAACCTGTACTCAAATCCTAGTTTCACAATCACTATCTGTGTAAGCCTGCCTGAGTTATTTAACCTCTTTCCTTACCTGTAAAATGGGAACAGGAACAGGATCTCTCAGGGCTGTAATGAGGAATTGACGCACTACTGGTGCAGCGCCTGACTCAATACAAAGCGCATCTTAACATTGTTATCGTTTAAAATGTGTTTCTTTCAGCCTAGTAAATGAAACTTCTCTCCAATAGGCTATACCTCAAAATATGTGCATTTCATTCTAATGTTTATAAAATAAAAATTTTAGAGCCCAGGGAAATTTTAGACATTTTCTAGGGCAGTCTTTCTCCACCTTGGCTCCAAACGAGGGGGTCTTGCTAAAATGCTGGTTCTGATTCAGTAGGTCTGGGATGAGGTCCAGGATTCTGCATTTCTAATAGTAAATGGTGATGCTGCTGGTCCATGGATCATGCTTGGAGAAGACTAAACCCCTCATTTCTCAAATGGGGCCCAGAACATGTAAGTTGAATTACCTAAGATCACACACCTAGTAAAAGGCGACTCATATCTAGAATCCACGTGTTCTGACTCCAAGTTTGTGGTCCCACTGACACAGAAACACAAGTATCTCTAGATTCCAACAGAAAATTCCTCTCAGCTGGTTGCAGAGAGGACAGGCATTTCTAATGATTTTTCCATAAAAAGAGATACTCAGTGATGAGTTAGAGTCCTCCAGGAAGACCTAATTGTGTTCACAGTCTGCAAGATAGGATCATATTGTAATGCACATGTCAAACATATGTACATTTTAGTATTATACATAAACACATCAGCAATCTAGTGAATCTAGTCAACAGATTCATTCAAGTATTATAAAACTTTTAAGTATCTTCGGAACACCTTGGACATGTGAATCTGTTTTTTTAACTATACCTTTTATGAACTATAAATACAGATCAGGTATTTCCAAAGAAAGCTTAGCATCCAAATTGAGATGTGCTCTAATGGTAAAATGGACACACAAAACTAAGTACAAAAAAAATTTAAATTAATAATTTTTAAGTGGATTAAATGTTGAAATAATCATATTTGCATGCATTGGGTTAAATATAAATATATTATTGAATTAATTTTACATATTTCTTTCTCATTTTTTAAATGCTGACACAAGAAAATTTAAAACTGCATATGTGGCTTAAATTATATTTCTATTGGACATTGGTTTAAAGAGACAGACAGCAGATGGCCACATAGATGATACATGTACAGAATTTAAAACCCTATGTATTTAATTTATAATCTATGCATAATATAAATTAGATATGTATAACCCACATGCATATAAACTATTTCAGAATTCTCTCATGCATACCTACCTTCTCAAATTGATTATATATGCATCTATTTAGGTATTTATGTATTTTAAAATGTTTGTTCAAACATTTAACTTGGTTAAATTTTCCCTACATATTCTTCTCATATTAAATTACCTTTCTATGTTTATGACTGAAACAACGACTATTCAGTTCAACTTGCTTGTACCTGAAAGCCAACTTCGTGAATTATTAGCTTCTCAGTGGCATGGGGGGAGTGCCTACTGCTCCCCGAAGTGAACATGCCTCCCTCCCTCACTGAAGCACATCCCTTAATGTATCAGTGAGGGCAGCAGATGCTTTCCTCCCGGTCAGAGAGCAAATAGTCTTGCACTTTAACCAAGGCATTAAGGAGCCCTCTGGGAAGAGCAGAATGGTAATCAGTAGTAAAGGTTCACAACTTGGCTGTTAAGAGGTAGGGGAGCATCTTTGGGCAAATTATTTAACCTCCTTGAATCTCAGGCTCCTGATCTTGGAAAAGGGGATCACGAAAGCACACACCTTTCAGGGTTGTGTGAAGATTAATCAATATGTTGCTGGCAGAGGTCTTCGCATATTGCCTGGACCAAGCATCAGTCCACACTTGCTATGTGGTAGAGGCTTCTAATGCTCATGCATAATTGGGTCTCCTTTCTTCTGAGCATGTGTAGAAGTATACTTTCCTATCTCCCTTGCAATGGGATGGGGCTGTGTCATTATGATGATCAATGAATTACAGTAATAAGCATGGTGTATCACTTCTAGGAGAACATTTAGTTGTGAATGCAAAATCTGGAATGTTCTCTTCCTTTGCTGTAGAGAATGCGGATATATCATGTTAAGACAGTGCTACTATGACCTCCTCTGGCACGACTGCGTGAAACATAACTCCCCTCTAACCTATACTGGTTATGTATCATGAACAATAAATAAACTTCTGTTAAGTCATTGACATTTAGGGGTCTGTTTATTACTGTAGCATCACCTAACCAAGCCTGATTTACATATTATTGTTTAAGACTACTTTGCTGAACTAAGTTTTTAAATTTTAATTTCCAAGGCTTTTCCATGGCTCCTGATTTACAACCTCTCACAGATAAACATAAGTAGTTTGGTCATTCCCTCCAAAGTAATTGAAGATCAGTCATCTTCTTGGGTGTCTCATCTTTGTCCAACCCCACTAAGGTTTCCCTTTCTGGACCAAGTTACTACCAAGGCTTTCTTTTGAGAAACTGGATTATATTAGTCATGTTTGCTTTTCTAAAATAACTTTTACTTCTAAAAGAGCTTTTACAACCAAGATACTTTTTTTTTTAATACTGCACCAAGGCTACTAAAAAGAATGGAAACTACAGATCATAAAAATGTCAACAGTGAAACACTCATTTCCGTGCAAGTTGTGAAATAAAATCAATATTTGTTAACCTATTCTTTAAGAACAAAGGAAGACAAAGGGAAATTTTAATTTTTTTGTTATTATTTAATCTGGGTTCATGGATTATCATTGCTCATGGCTAGAAGGGACCTCAAAGGTCATCATTATCCAACAACCTCAAACTATCAGTATGGAGTTTACAGCGGCTCATGTCAAAATATTTGGTTATAGGGACAGAGACCACATGTATTTACAATAATACATTTCTAAAAGATAGTTAAAGATTTTACAGTTTTCCAGAAGTTAAGAAAGCTGAGGTTTGTTGCTGCAAGAGCAGAATTTCTTATTCCAAGAAGCAAGAGGATTCCAGAACAGCTAGTGTGATATTTTAGATGAAAACAATTTTTCTATCTAAAGAAGCATCAAGTTCCTTGAAAAAGAAAAGTGAAAATGTCCTCGAAGACTTTGGGGACTTTGTAAATGCCATTGGCCCCACTTTCCCTCCTTTCCTCTGGTAAACATCTCAAGAGAGGACAGGAATCAACATTTAGTTCAAAAGTTTTATTTTTTTTCTCAAAGACAATTGCTTATTGCCTGCTCTCGTGAGGGCGGAGCCCAGATTGCTCCACCTACCATAGTCAAAGGACACGCATGGACTAGTGCTGTCCAGGCTGACTGGAGCTATCACTGGACCGGGTGGTCAGAGTGGGCGTTTGGGGAGAGCTGGTAAAGGTGAGGACGGCCCCGACCCAGGGAGAGGCAGGCGGGGAAGGATGGAGTAAGCTGTGATGGTCTTTCTGAGAGGCAGCATAGCCTAGTGGGAATGAGTCCAGTGACAGAGCTCCTGGGTTTCAATCTGGCCTCTGCATTTTCTAGACAGGTGACTTTGGACAGTAACTTAGTCTCTTCACGCCTTAGGTTCTCATCTTCAAAATAAGGATGATAATAATATTTTCTACCTTAGGGAGCTGTTACATAGACTAAATGTGCTAATACTTGTCTCAAGAGCTTGTTTGGAGGTTCTAGCAGGGGAGCGCAGCTATTTGCATACCCTTGACCAAAGAACGGTCCTCCTCTATCAGGGAAGGTCCTCTTTGACCAAGCACGCAGCTTAGGGAGGGGTGCATATGGAGCAGTGAGGAAGGGGACACCCGCCTAGCCAGCCAGATCAGCAGAATCAACCCTGGTGATCAGTGGGGTGACAGATGTCGCAGCCAGATTGCCCTAACATCCATATGTGCTAATACTCGTAAAGCACATAAAACAATACCTGGAGCGTAGTAGGTGTTACCTCTATAGACAATTCCTAAAAAGCAAATGGTGTTGTCAAAATGATGTGATAAAATATACAGACTGTATTTATTAATGAGAAATCTGAAAATCACCTTCAGCATCACAGTTCCATGAGAGAGCCATGTGTATGAGTTATGGCCAGTGTTAGAACCCCAATAAATACAAGGGGCCTCAACTGAATGAGATCGAGCCTACTGGTTACCCCTCTAACAGAAGAAGCACACCAATAAAATTAATTCAAGATGTTCAACTATGAAGTTGATGTTTTACAGGGTAATTTAAGAACGTTCATCTGGAATTCTGAGACTCTACCTTACGTTGAAGCTGTTAATACTCCTTATACTTGGGTACCTGGACACTGAACGGGGCATCACGGGAAATGGACAACTTTTGCCGCAACACCACATCTCCTAAACCTTCACAGTGAAAATATTCTTAACAGTGGGTAGCAATCATGTGTCACAACGTAAAAGGCCATATTTCCTTTGGAAAGCTTCAACTTTGAGCAGAAATTGAAGAACAAGAGGGTATGGTTAAGGTAGAAAAAAGTGGCAAGCAGGATGGACACAGACCTTGCCCTCAATGAGCTCACAGTCTTCAAATAAAATACGGAAGGTTCAAGGATGTACAACATTCCCAACCTTCCCATGCCAACTTCCTGCTTAATTCTTCCAGAGCTATGGGCATGTTCAAAAATAACAGCATCAGAGATGAAGCCCATGGAGGCCAGTCTCTGTTCAGGGATGGGAAAGGCTCATTGGTGAGTCAGGAGAACTGTCCTGGCTCAGAGGACCAGGCCATAGTATTTAAAGAGGCTGTCTACAACAAAAAGCAGCAATGAATGTGAGGATTCTACACACACCTGCCTCACATTCTTGGCTCAGCCTCCATTTGCCAGACTCTGAACACGGTCACGTGAGTGAGAGGACAGCATATGTCATGAAACTGATCTCTGATGTTACAGAGTCTTGAGATGCTCCACTTAATAGCTATGTGACGTTGAGTCAGGCAGGTTTCATCCATAAGCCTCAGTTCCTCTAGATAGATCATGAAGTGGGGATGAAAATCATTACAGAAATCTCTTAGGGTTTTTTAAACACTAAGTGAGGTAAGGCCTATAAAATGATTAGAACAATGTCTGGTATTAGAAAATGTATGAAACTATTATTATGACCCCATGGGAAGCTGTCATCTGCCAGGTGTGATTCAGCCCATCAGATCTGACCGTGGTGCTGTTCTTAGCTGTCCGCTTCAGGGGAGGTTGGCATTTCGCTAGACCCTAATTGTGTCTTTCATAAATGGCAGTGCTACACGATCGAAAGAGTAGCTGGGCAGATTTACTGAGATAGTGGACTGAGCATGCTCTAGTACCCTGGAGTTTAGGGTGAAGGTGAGGGCCTCCTAGGCCCAGGATGTGCACATTTGCCTTAGGTCCTTCTTCGAGAATTTTGGCCAAGGAAAGCAGTAGAATGGAAAAAAGACGACCTGGGAGGCCTGAGACATTCCAGTGTTTAGAGGCCAGAGGTCAGGAGGAGGAGGAGGAGGAGGGACAAGTGGCCAGGGAAGAAGGAGAAGAACCAAGAGGGATAACTGCTCTGCTTTTCCTTTTTTGTTAAAACACTTTACTTCATGCTGTCCTGTTTCAGTATTTTCCTAACATACTCTTGTTATTTATTCAATCATGTTTTCCTTGACTATAATAAATCAATAGCACTAAAAATACTACAGCGTGTGCATTTTTATCTCTAAAGTTAAATATTCGATCAGGCTTTTGGATTATGAATCTCAGTTTGTCTAGGGTGTAAAACATTAATACTTCAAAATTTCAACAGAGGACAGTCATTTGTATGTTGTTTGCTATCATTTATTAAGTACCGCCTTTGTCTCAAACACTATTTGCTATAATTTAATCCTTGACACAACTGAATTTGGAAGTTTCCCATTTTACAGATGTGGAAACTGAGGCTCAAGGGGATACCATGATTTGTTCAAGTTCTCCACAGTAGTAGACACGTAGACAGTAGGTTTTTCTGAGTTGTAAGCCTATGCCCTTAACCACTGCACTACGCAACGCCTCCACAATACTGATCAACATTACTGAAAGATATGGTGAGTTGTCTTCTCTTGCTTTAAGATTTGGTAGGAAGAGAATTAAGGCTGCTCTTTGGAGTGAGCACAAAGATAAATGTAACAAAGATGAAATGGCTCCCAGGGAAGTGAAAATCAACTAGCTATTTGAAGGTGGCAGCATGAGTAAAGAATGAGCCAGGCTTGAGGAGGTTAGTCACCAATGGAAGCTTAGAAAATAAGATGCCCCGTGGAGGCACTGTTGGCAGTACCCATCCTGGAGGCAGGAAGAGCTGCTGACACAAAGAATTCCAGCATTTGGTGACAGTCTGAGCCCACTGGTGAAGTTAAGCTAGCAGGTTTCCTTAGCCTGATGGCTTCAAACATTCACTCTAACCAACACTCTGTGCTCAGTCTTCTGATTATGATTTGGCTTCCACAAAGGGTGAAGTAGAAGCAGAAAATATGCTGACCATGTGGGCTTTGAGCATTCTGGTCTCTGTGACAGTAATTTCTCTTTCTAAATTTATAGATTGACTTCACACTGGAAGAGAATTTGCTGATCATTTGGACTTTGTGCATTTCAGTGCACGTGATAGTCATTTTGCTCTTTAAATTAATAGATCGGCTTCATATAGGGAGAGAAAATGCTGATCACATAGACTCTGAGTTTCCCTGCCCTTGTCGCACTCATCTCTCTTTGCGAATTAATAAATCGGCACTCAGGTTTTATAATGCCTTTCGTAAGCATCAGTCCTAAGCGGTGGTTCTTCTCTTTGGGTTGATGATCTCAGGAGATCCCTGCTTACAAGGCCTCCCAGCTTGGTTGGGCGACAACCTTGTTGCCATCTCTCTAAGACTTCTCCTGGTATTTGCACTAAAAGCCCCACATCTTAGAAGTCCCTGTGTCTCAGAAAAAACAGCACAGCTTGCTCAGGACTATCCTGGCTTTAAAACTGAAAGTCTCATGTCTCAGAAAGCCCTTCAGTCTAGTGCAAATTGAGATGGTTGATTACCCTGCAGCTTAGCCACTTGTTGAGAAAAACTCAACATCACCGTGTAGCTGAGAAAAAGCCAAAGTGCTTTAGAAATTACATACATATGCCAAATTCAAATTTCATATCTAGTTGTAGAAGGACCTTTAAGCTGTCACTGTCTTATTACATCTAGATATCAAATCACAACACAATCCATGAGTATTTTATTTTACAGCTCTTATGCTTAAGACATTTTACAGAAGGCAAGCTTTATACTAACACACAGGAGTAAAGATGGTTGTCTTATACCTGGACTGCATCCAAACTGCAGTTCTTCTTGGCTGAAGTTATTTTTAGGTCCCAAAGCCATTTTCCAGTTACTACATGGAGGTGTAGCATGGCCTAGTGGAGGCTTGGCAAGCAGAAGATTCCCTAACTGTGTGTGCTGCAGCATCCTTCCCTCCACCACCCAAAGACAGTGTGAAGAGAGCACAAGAGACAATACCATATCCAAAGAATGAGCACCTAGAAGTAGTCTTTCTCTCTGTTTCTTTGAATGAGCAGCAATTCTGTGGAAGCTCCTCCATCCCATCTTACTCAACTATGCACTAGCATTCAAAATAGCTGACCGTACCCACTCCTGTAGCCTTTTCTGTGCAGTACTACTCTTTCCTGGTTTTTCTTCTATCTTCAAGCTTCTTCTATACCCAACCTCTAAATGTTGGGATTCCTCAGGGCTAACTTCTGGGATCTCTTCCCTTTCTAAAGCTGTACTGTCCAATACATTGCCACGAGGGACAGGTGGCCATTGAGCAACAGAAATATGGCAAAAAGACAAATACCACATGATTTCACTTGTATGTAGAATCTAATAAAGTTGAACTCAGAAGCAGAGGGTAGAACAATGATTACCAGAGGCTGGGGGTTGGGGCGGGTAGGAAGGAGGGAACAAGGAGTTGTTGATCAAAGAGGATAGTTTCAGATAGACAAGAGAGATAGGTTTTGAGATCTATTGCACAGCATGGTGACTATAGTCAATAATAGTGTATTATATATTTCAAAATAACCAAGACAGTAAATTTCAAATGTCTCACAATAAAAAAATGATAGGCAAGGGAGGTGATGGATATGTTACTTAGCTTGATTTAATCATGCCATTGTATAAATATAACAAAACATCACAACGTACACCATAGATGTACACAATTATAATTTGTCAATCAAAAATAACAGTAAGCATACATTTTTAAAAAAATCAAATGCGTAAATTTATTCTATCAAAAAAAGTAGCTAATCCAAATTGAAAAGTAAACTAACACACTGAACTTCTAAAACTTAGTATGGAAAAAATTATCTAATTTATATCATTGTTTTTATACAGATTAAATAATGGTATGATAATTACATAATACACTGGGTTAAAGAAGATATTACTTAATTTTTCTGTCTCTTTTTACTTTTTCAATGTGGCTAATATAAAATTTAAATTTACATATGTGACTCACATTATATTTCACATTATATTAGACGATGCTTCTATAAAATCTCTTCCTAAATGACCTCAACAATCCTTACATAACTTTATATTGAGGTGTATATTTCTAGCTGTGAATATGAGATTTGTACATACATCTGACTTTTTATGACATCTCTACCTGGACATCTCACAAATTTCTCATACTTGGCCTGTTCAAATCTTGATTCTGTCCCTCAACTTGCCTCTCCCCAACTTGCTGCACTGTTCTCAGGACTCTCCCAAAAAGATGCTACACAACTGGCTTTGGAGATGGAGGAAGAGGCCACAAACAGCCTCCAGAAGCTGGAAGAGGCAAGGAACAAATTCTCCCCGGGAGACTTCAGGAGGAACCAGTCCTGCTGACACCTTGATTTTAGCCTTGTAAGACTCATTTTGAACGTCTGACCTCCATAACTGTAAGACAATAAATTTGTGTTGTTTTAAGCCACAAAGTTTGTGCTAATTTTTTATAGAGTAATAGGAAACCAATAGAGATAAATGACCCCTTGCTTGTCCACCTGCCTCAAGGCAACCACTGTCAAGTCCTGCCCCGCCTACCTCCAAGTTTCTCTCAAGTCAACCCATGTCTCTCCATCTCTGTTGCTACAGCCTTAGGCTGGGTTTACTGTAACAACATTCTAACTAGTCTTTCCTTGGGATGTATTAAAAATGGCTGCAAATTCTTTGCCAACCTTCTCATGCAGAGGTTTAATCTATTTCCCTCCCCTTGAGTTTGAGATAACCCTGGGCTGCTTTGACCAACCGAACACAGTAACTGTGTAACTTCTGGGGCTGGGCCTTAAGACAACTGTAGTTTCTGCTTTCATACACTTGCAATGCAATTTTCTTATTCTCCATAAATTCTAATCCTGCCCAGACTCACCATTTCAGCTTCCAGCTTCCAATCCCAGTTCCTACAGCCTCCCTAGAGGGCCCCTCTCTCAGATAATCATCTCCTGACCTACTGTGACATCTCTGTGCCAGCATTAGCATGGACATTTACACAGACATTGGCAAATCCAAAATCTAATTACCTTTCACTTCTGCTGGGATGTTGGGACAGAGATTATTCACAATTGCCATATTTGGGTTGGGGACTCTTTCTTTTTGTTCTGTCAACTCATTTTATATATGTGTCACTCTATTGTTTTTAGCTAACTTTATAACTGGAGGCCTCTGGTTTCATTTAGCCATGGTGCAAAGAGCAACATGAACTCTTTAGTGTCAAAGTCATTTGGTGACAATTTTGTGGTGGGTGCCCTGGATCCTCTGATGCTGGTCACTCAGGACACAGGACAGCATCTTCCCCAGCACACCACAATGGGTAAGGGAAATTTTTAGTTGGGAAAGGCATTGCTCACTCACTGTCTACATCTGGACCTGCAAGTCACTCATCCCATTGTGTTCAGGGATTGGCACAGGGAGAAGCTCACTGGGAAGCCATTTTGGAAAGAGGATTAGCTTAAACTATGATTCCGAGAATTCCATGTGATATGATGTAAGGGACACAGAAAATCTCCCCACCCCAATTGCGCCCCTCTGCAGCCCTGATGTGGAGCCTCAGCTATCTACCATTAGAGTCACCTCCTGGAGATAATCCTTACTAAAATATTTATGTGCTTGGAGCACACTATTAGAAATTGAGAATATAATAGACCAGGAGCCTGGAAACCTGAGTCCTAACTCTAATTCTCCTCTACTGTGCTGTGTGACTTTGTATAAGACTTTGGTGTCAGAGAAACCAAGACTGGATTTCTCATCTATAAAATGGAGAGCTGAATACATGAGTTCATCTATTTACTCCTATATTCATTCTTCCAACGGACTTTTATTGAGCACCGACTATGTGCCATGCCCTCTGTCAGGAGTGTAGGAGAGAGAGAGTCATTAGCCACCAAGGTAAGCACCTCAGTGACAGGGGATGCTGCTCACAAGTGAGACAAAATGACTATTAGGCAAGTGGTCCGGGCTGGCACATGTTGTTTAGGGGAAAACGAAAGGAAGGCTATGTAGAGGCAACTCAAGCTTGTGTGTGTCACACTGGAGGACAACAGTGTCCCAGCTGGAACCAAGGATTCACAGCAGGCTGTGACAATAGAAAGAAGGATGAGATAAGGCATTTATCGTCCACTTCATCATTTTTCATCATTTTACCTAAACCAGTGTGTCCTGACCCAGAGATCTGAGGAGGTTATACAGTGGGGTAAGGACAGCACTGCACGGGGTGTAGGACTGCAGGCTCCGGATTCAGCCCTGAGCTCTACTCTTCCTGATAGTTTTATTACTTAAAAGTTATGAGGGAGTGGGCACATGACCTTTGTACCTCAATTGCCTCTCTGCCTCTTTGTGATTTAAATAATATTATATGAGTTAAAAGAAGAAAGCATCTAGCACAGTTCCTGGCTCCAAGCAAGGGCTCAGGACATGTCAGAGAGCCCTCTACAGTCCTCTCCCTGTTCACTCTTCCTTTTCCCAAGGGAGGCCTACAGTTCACAATCCAACTCAGGGTTTGGTCTTAAATAAAAATGCTGGATTTTTAAGAATGAAGATCTGTACATTTGGCAACATCATAATTTTTCAGAGGGATTGACTGTCTGCGTCAAATGGCTGGTTTTCTCTAATTAGGTCCAATGAAGTTGTGGCAAACAAAGCATCAGCTCCATATCTCTCTTATGTTAAAATAATGTTTATCAATCAAAGGGACACAGACAAGACAGGAAATGAGATCCTTGAGGAGGACTTGGGAATCTCAGAAGCCATAGCTCCTTTGCATTTCGAAGGCCAGAAGTCTCGGATTCAGAAAGATGGTGAAACAAGTAGGTTTGAGGGATAAGCCTCCTTATCCTCAAGCTCTATTGAAGATGCAATGTGTCCTCTAAGCCTTAGCTGTCCTCTGACTCACCTGTCATGAAACAGCCTGGTTCAAACCACATTGGTGGCCAAACAATCCTGTGCCTGCTCTGAATGATGTCATCTCTAAAAAGTTGGATCTCCCTGAAGAAACCTAGGCTACGGCAAACACCTCGGAGTCTGTCACACCCTCTCAGCTACCTCTGACTTCAGCAGCGGCTGTGCTGGACAGTTCTTCATTGAGCACACACTCGACTGGCTCTCCCAGGCTTCCACGCTAAGCTCACCTGACTGCAAGTCATTCTGTCCCAGATCTTCTCTGATGCATGGAAGAACTTGTTCCAAACAGGAGGCAGTTAACATAGCACCCCTCTCCCTAAGGCAACTCTCAACCCATGGGGCATGGGCACCTGTGGATAAAGGCTCCAGCCCCTCCATCTTCCAGGTGGATGATTCTGGGAGGCATTCTTGGCTCTCAGAGATCCAAGAATTGGAGAAATGAGTCCCACTGCCTACAGAAGCAACCTCAATAATACACTTTTTGTTTGTTTGTTTGTTTGGCTTTTCCTCCTTCTCTATCCCACCCTCCCCTTGCACTCACTTCGGCTTGCTGGGACTACCTCCCAGATAAAGTTCTTGCACCCAAGCCCTTGTCTTAGCCTTTGTTTTCTGGGAAACTCAGACTAAGACAGATGCGGTAAAACAAGTACATCCATCTTCGAATAAGAATGGATTAGCCCATAGCAAGAGGCTCTATCAGGTAGGAAAATAAAAAAGCAAAGGAAAGCAAGAAATGATCCTCGCTAAGCCTTGTTAGAGTCCTAGAGCAGAGAGAACCTCATCACCAGACAGTTTCTGTGAGATCAGCGTGTGTCAGCAGCAATTCTTTTTCTCAGACTGCACATTTGTTTCTAGGTCCATCCCAGATGCTGACTTCAAAAGCTTTCTAGTTCATAATGAGACTATTTTGTTTCTTTCCTACGTGTCCAGTTCCATTTTTGCAGGAGACACTTGCACCAGAAGAACATCATTACGGAAGTATCATTATTACCTTCTCTCTGCATGGTCAGGGGAGCTCAGGAGAGGAGACTGGCTCCTGAAGTCCAGTCCACCTCTGCCCACACCATCCCTCAGCACCGTGGTTGGAATTCTGGCGAGAGCTTTTGTCAGAATAAACAACATTCCTGTAATCAGTGAGGTCACAAGAACACATTCATTGGGAAAAAGGGAAATAAATTATTTGATATCCACAGGTTGAAACAAAGAAACAGAAAATCATCAGAGAAGAACAGATATTTTTCCTAAATATCTGTTCCCACTCTGTGGCCTGGACTTTTGGGTTGTTTCCAGTTTTTAGCTATTATGATATCATTTTGGCACGTGTGTGTAATAGTATCTCTGTATGATTCCCTTGTAGTTTTACTTTGCACTTCCTTGATGACTAATGATGTTACAAGTGCCAGGGTGAGGACTTAGGGCCATGACCTCAGTGGTGAGCATGTATTCTTTTAACACCAGAGAGTGGAAGAACTGGCCAGTGGCACACATGAAAAACCCCACTTGAATCAAACATAGAGGCTCCGCCACCTGGACCTCTTTATTTGATGAGTGAAGTGGAATCTAGTTTTTCCACAATAAACAGCAAAATTGGGAAAAAAACTTTGGAGAGTTCTAACATCATCTCTCACAAAGGGGAGCGGCGGAAGTCCCACCCCAAAAGTGACGCAGCATTTAACTGATGAATTTCAACAAACTAAATTTGTCTTCAGGGCTAAAAGATGTTATTTAATGATTTGCATTTTTAAGATAATAAAGATCGTATGGATTTTAAAGTATGCTTATATTTAAAAGTAAAGTTGCTTGTGAGTCATGATAATATAAGACACATTCTGTTTTGTTTTGTTTTGTTTTTCAATCATTTGTAAAACAAATCTCCTACCCCATTTTACTGTCTCTCACAGTTGATGTGAAGGAAGCACTGTGTCCAAGTTTAAGCATCAGCATTTTTCTTTCTTAGTAGTATATAAAATATATGTGCGCTTGACTCATACTCTGGTCTCGACTCCTACCCTCACCCATTTCTGGAGTGGGACGTGATCTTACCTTAGGAGGTTTAAAATTAGCATTACTAGGTCTTAAGAATATTGACGATGGCACAAGCCAAAGGGCATGGTCAGGAAAAAGGCCAGAACCTGATCATAAAGGGCTTCGTGTGCCAGGGTGAGGACTTAGGGCCATGGCCTCAGTGGTGAGCATGTATTCTTTTTACACCAGAGGGTAGAAGTAAGAAATATTTGCTAACTCACCAGAAGGGAGAGTCATTCAATAATTGCTTTTTTCCCCACTTGTAACTTTTTAATTAAAGCATTATATCATTCATATATTAAACTGCAAAAATGTAAGTGTAGTTCGATGAATTTTTTTTTTGAGTGGACACATCTATGTCAACACCATGGGCATGAAGATATACAACACTGTCGTCACCCCAGAAACGTCCCCCGGGCCCCCTTCAGTCATCACCCTCCCAAAGGTAACCACCACTCTCATTGCTACAGCTCACCATAGGTCACTTCTGCCTGCTGCTGAGCTCCATCTGTGTGGAATACCCTCCTTCCTGTCTGACTCCTTTCATGCAGTGTTGTCAGGTTTGTCCCTTGTTCTTGAGCATAATAATAGTTTTTATTGCTACATACTACCCATCTTATGTATATACAAAAATCTATCCATTTGTCTTGTGATGGGCTTTTGGGTTGTTTCCAGTTTTTAGCTATTATGATAGTATTGTTCTGGACATTCTTGTAAGTGTCTTTGGTGTACACGTGTATACATTTCTTTTAGGCATAGCTTTAGACGTATAATTTCTAGATCATAGGATGTTCATCTTTGCAGTATGTGAGATTTATGATCGCTACACATCTTTGCCAACGCTTGGTATTTTTTTTTCCTAAGTCATTTTGGCGCGTGTGTATAATAGTATCTCTGTATGATTCCCTTGTAGTTTTACTTTGCACTTCCTTGATGACTAATGATGTTACAAGCCTTTTTATATGTTTAGTGGTCATTTAAATAGTCTCTTTTGTAAAAGGCCAGTTAAAATCCTTTCCATGTTTTTAAGTGGGTTATCTGCCCTTTGGTTATAGTTCTGTAGGAGTTGTTAATGTGCCCTGGATAAATGTCCTATAATAGATACATATATTACAAATATTTTTCCCACTCTGTGGCCTGCCTTTTCACTTCCTCAGTGGTATATTTTGATGAGCACAGGTTTTCACTTTTAGTGAAGTCCAATTTATTCATCTTCTCATATATACTTATAAGAAAGACTGGCTTTTAATTTTTCTTTCTTTAGATGTTCACATCAGTAATTGCGTCATGAAGGTTACATTGGCCTTAAAAAAGAAGTTGAAAAGGGTTTCACTTTTTCTATTTTCTGGAAAATTTTGTACAAGATTGGTGTACTTTCTTCTTTAAAAGTTTGGTAGACTTTACCATGAAGCCATCTGGCCTCAGAATTTTCTTGAGCTATAGAGTTTTAATTTAATAAATATAGCAATATTTAAATTTTCTATTTTTGGTATGTTTTGGTATATTAAGTTTTTATGTTTTTAGAGAATTTGTCAATTTTGTTTAATTTTCAAATTGATTTTCATACATGTATTAACAATGCCCTCCTCTTATATTTTTTATGCTGGGGAGATCCCTAGTGATATCTCCTGTCACATTCCTTTTATTAGCAATTACACCTTCTCTTTATTTTTTCTTGATCACCCTTACTAGGGGCCATCAAGTTTCTTTCAAAGACTGAAGTTTATTTTTTCCTACTGTATATCTACTTTCTATGCTGTTGACTTTATTATTTCCTTCCCTTTATTTTATTAGAGTTAAATTTTCTGTCCTCAGATTTACATATACATTCAAGGTTATAAACGTTTTCTCTACTTTATCTGAGTCCTCAAGTTTTATTATGTCATATTTTCATCATATAGCATTCAAAATATTTTCTACTTTCTCCTATTATTTCTTATTTTACCCATGGAATATTTCAAAGTGTATTGCTTAGTTTCTAAGGATGTGGGGATCCTTCAGTTCTTTTTGTTATTGATTTAAATGCACAATGGTCAGAACACGTATTCTGTATGATTTCTATCTTTTGAAGTTTGTTTAGATATACTTTATAACCAGTAGGATATATTGGTAATAATTCCATATGTCCTTGAAAAGAATGTATATTCTGCAATGTTTAGGTGAAGTGTTACACACTTTAATGAAATTTTCATTATTCTCATTTATATTTATACTAATTGTTATATCAGCTATGTCGAGGTGTGTTAAAATTTTCAGCTCTGATTACGTGTTTTCCTATTTATACTATTAGTTCTATTTTGTATATTAGTTTTGTTTTTTACAGCAGTCTAGTCTCCACTTATCTGTGGTTTTGCTTTCTGCAGTTTCAGTTACCTGTGGGCAACTAAAATTTGAAAATGTTAAATGGAAAATTCCAGAAATAGACAATTCATAAGTTTTAACTTGTGCGCCATTCTGAGTAGCGTGATGAAATCTCGTGTGTCCCACTTCATCTCACCCAGGACGTGAACCTTCCCTTTGTCCAGGGCACAGTGTGTCTGCCCGTTACTCACTTAGCAGCTGTCTCAGTCATCAGACCACCTGTCGAGGGAGCACAGTGCTTGTGTCCAAGTAACCTTTATTTTACTCACTTAATAATGGCTCCAAAGTGCAAGAGTCATGATGCTGGCATATTGTAATAATTGTCTATTTTATTATTAGTTGTTGTTAATCTCTTACTGTGTTTAATTTATAAATTAAAATTTATCATAGGTATGTATGTATAAATAAAAATATAGTACAGTAATTCATAGTTTAATGACAAAGATACATTTGGAGAAATGCATCATCAGGCAATTTCATTATTGTGTGAATATTACAGAATGTACTTACACAAAGCCTGCTACACACCTAGGCCTACAAACCTATAATGCATGTTACTATACTGAATACTATAGGCAATTGCAACACAATGGTAGGTATTTGTGTTATCTAAACATATCTAAACATAGAAAAGGTACAGTAAAAATACTGTATTATAATCTTATGGGACCACCATCATATAAGTGATCTATCATTGATGAAAACATTGTTATGGGGCACCTGACTATATATGTATATAGAGTTTATTACTATCCATGGTTTCAGGTATCCACTGGGGGTCTTGAAATATATTTCCCACAGATAAGGGGGGACTGCTTTGTATGTTATTGGATAAAACTCAATTTAGGATTATTTTATCTTCCTATTGTATGGTTGTATAATTACAAAATGTCCCTTTTTATCTGTAATAATACTTCTTTCCTTAAAGTCTATTTCCTCTGCTATAGCATAGCCATACCAACTTTCTCATGGTTAATGTTTATAGGATCAATGTCTTTAAATTCTTTCACTTTTAATCTTTCTGTACCCTTACATTTAAGGTATTATATAGCTGGGGTTTTTTTAATTCAGCCTAACAATCTCCTTTTAATTGGAGTGTTTATTAATTTATATCCCTAGGTTCCCATGCGCTTCTCCTATACTTCGCCTTACCTTGGTAAATCATCTCATTGTGAATAGATCCTGTTTGCATTATCATAATATGAGTGTGTCTTCTTGATACACAAGAAAGGAGACTGTCTAAAAATGAGGATGCATAGAAAGCAAAAAATAATAACAACAACAATGGAGAAAGGGTAACTGAGTCCTATTGACACCCACTGAGACCCTACATTAAGCTTTTAGCTCCTCTGGGAATTTTAGCTATGAATACCATATTAAGACACATTCTGTGGTCATTCTGGATTTCCTGGATAATAATTAGTTCTTGCTATGTGCCAGGCATTGTTCTAAGACCCTCACATGCATTGTCTTATTCAACTCTAATATTAATTCGAGGAGGTGATGCTATTTTTATTCCCATTTCACCGACGGAAAAAGTCTTAAAAAGGTTAAAAGAATTAGTCCCAAACCACAGGGTTTATAAAATCCAGAGCTGGGATTTAAACCCAGGAAATGTGATCCCAGTGACTTACCTATTGAATGCCTCACTTTGTTGCCTCTTCCACTAAGTCTTCTTATGCAGAAAGAATTACCAGAATATCTTTAGACTTTGGCCAAATCTATACAACCTATTTATTTCCCCAAACATTATTTTATAAAATGTCTATTTTATTAATCACTGCTGATGGTCTGTCTTTTCTATTTTCTTATTTAAGATTTCATTTCTGAAAATTCCATTTTTGCTTTTCTAAATGTTCTTAAATGTTTTATGAGTCTTCATAATATATTTTCTATAAAAATATGGATTGTAGTTTTCTGCCACGTATGGCAGAATTCAGGGAAAGATGAAAATATATGAACCTGAATTGTTAATCTTACATCTTATTTCTATAGGATTCTGTGCTTTTTCTTGCTAAAGAAATGTTGACAGTTTGGATTTATAACAATGCATTCAGAAACCTTGATGTTTTATAACAGGAAAATAATGTATCATTAGGCACTCTGAAAGGATAATGAGGCATTTACTACTTCTTGCTCATTTTGGTAAAGGTTTCTAGAAATAAACATTAACTCATATGGACTTGGCATATGGATCATTCATGAAATAAACAGAGAATGCACAATATAGTTAGCTGCTTGAATTATTTCTCCATAAATTATTCATGCTTCTAATTTATCTAACCATTTTCCTTCTCTTACAATATCTGAATTATTCTCATTTCCACATGACAAGAGTGCATTAGCATCAACAAGGACAAAGTTAACAACAATAACAAAAAATTAAATGGTTGACCAAAGAAGCCATAGTCAAAATATATCAAGTAAAGAAAGAAGTCATAGAAAAGAGGGCTGTATCTCTCACAGGAAACAGCCACATTTTTGGTCTTTGATTCCCCGCCCCCCCCCATTTAAATGCTTCATCCTTAATGAGACAATAAGTAACGCGGCAGGTGCTGTGAGTTATAACTAGAGTTACAGCTGATGGTAGGTAGAGGCTCAGATCTGGCCGTTGTGGTTGATAAGCTGAGGTTTGCTGAGAGCCCCTGCTCTAAGTGGGAACCTAGCATGTTCGTAAGGGATCCTGAGTGTCTTAACGAAATTCAGATTACAGAGTCACCCACACTCAATCATTGTAAATTATGTAATTTGGAAGGCTTGAAAGTACATCATGTTTTTGTAGCATGATTTTCACCGTGATTAATTACAAATCTCAAAAAAAAAAAAAAAAGAAAAGAAATCCATAGCAACAGGTTCACCTGTTGGCAGATAGCATTTGTTTGGCTAAAAATATACATTATTAAATAATAAATCAAGTGTTGATGGTTTCACTAACATCACAACGCCTAATCTGGTCCTCATTCCTGCAAGCCTATCACCACCCACTTGCACCACCCCTTAGAGATAGACACAGAAGGGACCACGTCATTTTAAGTGAACCCGGAGCATAAGCAGCTTACTTTGGTGGGAGAATCGCATGAGTGACAGGGAGCTGTGAGGGGTGGAAAGGACAAAGCAGTGTGGGGTTAATTTGAATATTGCTCAGGAGATGTGGGAAGACTGATAGCCTTTGGATAGGGCATGAAGTGATCCCAGCTGTTCTTTGGGAAGTCAATTCAGCAAAGGCATGTGGATTAATTCACGAGGGGAGGGAAGATGACAAACTTAAGAGAGAGTGGCCCCGCCATGGCCAGGTAAGAGGCAATGATGCCTAAACCAGTTGGGACAGTTGCAATGGAGAAAAGTATGCAGGTAAAAACTACAAGGGAGACTCAGAAAGGATAAAAAGTGCCACTGACCTCTCAGGTGATAAGGCACCAAGGAACAAATCCAAGGTGGTGGGCCTGGGTGCCCAGGAAGACAAGAATGCCACTGCAAGAAACAGAGGCTCCAGGAAGATGAGGTTTACAGGTGTAGGAAGGTGCATGTTTGGAGACACACACACATACACACACACACACTCTCTCTCACATTAACTCCATATTACAGGTCCCAACAGGCACAAAGAACTCAAGGTCAGAAACAGAGCCACGGATTTGGAGATACGATGTAGAGGGGGTATTTAAAGCTGCTGGGTTGCATGAGATTGCTGAGGACAGTAGACAACAGCAGGGGAAAATCAAGACAGAAAATGGGCGAGCACTTCCAACAGCAGGAGGAACAGGAAGAGGAGCTAGAGGAGGAAAAATAACTATATATGGGTTGCCAGATACCGAGAGTGGGAGAACAAGCATAGTACAATGTCTTAGGTGACAAAGGGGAGAGCATTTTAAGGAGAACTGCCAGATGCTCTCGTGGGAATTAAAGTGGTTCAGCTGCTGGGGAAAACAGTTCAGTGTTTTCTCAAAGAGTTAAACACAGAATTACCATATGAGCCAGCAATTCCACTCCTAGGTTTAAACGCCACAGGATCGAAACTTAGCACTCAAACAAATACAGGTACACTCACCTTGGTGGCACCACTGTTCACAACAGCCAAAAGGTAGAAACAGCCCAAAAGGCCATCAACAGATGAGTAGATAAACAATTTGTGGTTTATCCATATGATTGACTATTATCAGCCCTACAAAGGAATGAAGTAGTGATATTTGTTACAATGTGGACGAATCTCAAAATATTATGCTAAGTGGAAGGAGCCAGTCACCAAAAAGCATGTGTTGTATGATTTCATTTATATAAAATATAATATACCAAATAGGTGATTCATAAAGACAGAACGCAGATTGGTGGTGGCCAGGGACTGAGGGAAGGGAGGAATGCAGAGAAAATGCTTAACAGGTGTGGAGTTTCCTTCTGAGGTGATGAAAACATTTTGGAACTAGATAGAGGTGGTGGTTGCACAACATTGTGAATGTATTAAGTGTCGCTTGCTTCTATGTTACACAAATTTTACCTCAATAAAATTAAAATTAAAAGTAAGCTTCAGAGAATTCAAGTAGGCTCAGGACTAAGAAAAAGTTTAAGAAAATCAGATGTTCAGTTTCCATGACCTTCCAATGAGACTTTCAGCAAAATGTTGGGGGTAGGAGCCCTATTTTGGAGTATTAAGGTACGAGTTTGCAGTGAAGTAGAAATGTTGAATGAAGACTGTTTTCAAGAAAAGTGGTGAAGGGGAGGGTAGTGATATGAAAGTGAAATAATTTGGTTCAGGATGGGAAGACGTGACCACGTTTGGAGGCCCGGGGAGGACTCAGAGAGGAAGGAACAATTTGAGATCTAAGAACGTGAAGGGGAGCGCTTAATGAAAACAGAGCAGAAGGGAGTGTGTTCCAGGGCACAAGTGGAGGGATGCGTCAAAAAGAAAAGGAAGAGCTGATCTCCCTCTGAGAGGAAGGGCAGGAGTAGAGGTGGGCAGAGATGAGAGAGGGAACTGAGGAAGCTCCAGATGGATGGGTAGGAACTTTCCTCAGCAGAGAAAAGTGCAAGGCCAGCTGCAGAAAATTGCCGGCAGTGGGGTAGGACTTATTGCTTAAGGTAAATGGAAATGTCTTGGAGTGGTGCTCAAGGTGATGAGCAATAAATTAAGGATGAATAATTACAGAGTAGCAACAGAGCAGGAACCTGCCGAGAGCGAGTTGGCACAGTTCCATGAGCATAAACGCCTCATCAACCAAGTCCTTTTCACGTCTCCCCCATCCTGTGGTCCAGAATATTTTTGCCAATATATAGGGCTTCATATTTATACCTACTGGGTATTGCTTTATTAATTTCAGTCCATCCTTATAGATACTTGAGTTCGTTTTGAAACTCGAGTCCATCATACTATTAGAATTCCAGAGCTGTGACAATTTTCAACTCACAAAAGTGTCTGCACATCTTCATCCCCATCACTGGGTCGAAAGCAATCAGGCCCATAGACTGCACGCAGACACCGTTCTCCAGGCTGGCACAGATTGTTTTTTAAACCTTTTGGATGCAGCTATTCAACCAATCTGAATCTACTTTACTGTAATAATATTCTGCTCACATTTCTCTATTTTGACAAAAAGGGTAAGATCTTTTGTTAAATGCTTTTTTGAAAAGTCTGAGTACAAAGTATGCCTCCAAAATGTTCTAGCTGTGTGATCTTGCACAGGTCACATATATTCTCCATGTCTCATTTTATTAATCTGTAAAATGAAGATAATAGTACCTATTTTGTAGAGTTGTTGTAAAGATTATATGACTTAACATAAGAAATGTACTTAAAGTGGTGCCTGGCACAGAGTTTGAGCTAAATAAATGTTGGCTATGATCTGCGTTATTAACATCAATATTCATTCCATCTCTGGCATTTGTTAAGTCATTAAGTAGGTATTCATTCAGTGCCAGATAGTATAAGTGCTAAATTTATAGCAATGAACAAGTCAGTCAAGTCCCTACCCTTATGAAGCATGTAATTTTACTTTACCTAATACACAAATACCAAAATTGTAAGATTTATGTAGAATTTGGGAAAATATAGGGAGAATTTTTTTTTTTTTGCTTTGCTTTTTCTTTAATTCAGGTTCAGTTGCTGGGTCCTCTTTCTTGCTCCCCCTTCTCCCTTTTTTAGCGAAAATATTATTCAAAGGCCTGACTGAAAGAGGAAATCACAGATAACAAGACAAATAAGACTGATGATGATCCCCTTAGGAGCCAGGCTTTGCTAACAATGGCCAAATTGAATAAGGGAGTTGGAATAAAAAAGCAGCCAAGTCTCAATTATCTGTGTTAATCAGGGTTTATGAGAATGGACAATACAAGGAGGAAAATAATGCATCTTGATTAGTTTCTTAAGTTTCACAGCAGAGACTTTAAAAAAAATAGCCTACACAGGCATCTGGAGTAAGAGCGATAGGCAGAAGGCGGTCTTCAGAAAAAGTCTGGTTATAGTTATTCAGACCCTTCCTTAGGTTTCTTGGTGAACTACCACACTGTTTATAGCTTTATATCTTCAAAGGAAAGAAGTTGTAATAGTTGCTGTCAAAGGAAGCCTCATTTGCCTGACTTAATGAGGGGGTTGGCTGACAATGCAAGCTCTCTGTCAAAAGGATTTGCTGCAAAAAGATAGAAAGTTGAAGGAACCATCTGATTTCCAGATTTCTGTAAAGAGCTGGGAGTCAGGAGAAACTGTGCAGCCATCAGTGAAAGGAAAAGCCCCGTCTTGGATTTCAGGTCCCGTCTTCTCTGATTCGTGGGAGAAACCAAGAGTAGCAGGAAAGATTCCACAACCTCCCTCCTGAACTGTAACAAGGCTGGATGGGAGGGCTGGGCTCAACCCCATCAGAGCACTCAGCTCAGGACAACCGAAGGCTGCCTCCCCATCAAGGAGGATGTTTTGGAACTGCTACTTAGAAGACAGTCTCAAACTTTTTGAGCCCTTTTGGCCTTGAGTATCCCTCAAATATCTGTAGTTACTCCTTCCCTAGGGAGGCTCCTGCTCCGTTTAAAGGCCTTCCCAGCTGGCTACGTTCTCCAGTCTTGGGAGATTAGGAACTGCCAAGAGCTTTAAGATGCCATCTTTGTCTGCATTTGCAATTTCTCTGCCTATGTTTAGGTTTACCAATGTGTAAAATCCTGCAAATGTATATGGGGTATTACTCAAAGTTTCTGTTTGTTTTTTGGATAATTAATTTTTCTTTGCATGATAGAGAAAGAAGAGTGTTCACAAAATTTGTTTTCTGCTAAAATGCAGCTGTCTCATATTTTGGTAACTACATACACAAAATATTTGCTTTCTGATTGTTCTTACTTCTCACTTTATCAAAAAAGACAGAAGCAATTCAGAAAAAAAACAATATCCACAGTTGCTACTGGGCCCCAGTGGGGTGTGGGCATTCTTATTATAGTTTTTTAATATAGCACCCCTAAGGGGTAAGGACCAGAGGGGAAAAGGTTTCTACTTCTTTAGTAAGAGCCAGAAAAAGACAAAATCAGCTGTGATGAAGCTAGGCCATGGGACAGGCTGCAAGTGCCTCCTGTTTGTCCATGTGATATCTTGAGACTTGACTGGGCTTTGCCTGAACAGCAATTGAGTTGAGGATCAAACAGCATCAGATTATCACAAATCGTGCCCTGGCCACAGGGGCCAGCAGTCCACAGGTCCACAGGCATCTACCTAAGGGGAGGATATAGTTGGTTAGGGCCATGATGCTTTTCTTTGCTAAGTTTTCTACAAAAGCTCAGGCTTCTGCCTTAAAGGTTTGGATGAGACCATGTTATTTGATTGGGCTGTATTCTGGGTGTAGAAAGACTGAATAAATGGTGTCTCATCCCCTTTTTCTTTGCTACCTAATTTTTGAATATTGAGACCAAAGAACTAAATGGAGACAATCCATGGTCTGTATCAAAGACTGTGTTCTCTCACCATTGGAGGTTTTTTTTTCCCCCCTCAGGAATGTGGACCAGACTCTTACAGGGAGAAACTTAGGAGACATTTACATTTGGAAACCTTGTGCTGAATCATTTGGAAATGAGACTCTATTTCCAAAAATTCTATTCATGAGGAAAGTTTTGTTAAACTGTTATGACCACACAGGGCTTGTCTACCTACCTAAAATTTCTTTAGAAGTCTTGCTCAGTTTTGTATTAATTTTTATTTCTAACCACTTTGAAATTTCTCTGTGTCATTTCATCTCTAATAAGAGCAGCCATACTGGCTGGAAAAGCCTGCAGTGACCAAGTGTTGCCATGTGAATTGCTCTGGGAGTTCCAGATAAGAGGGAAATTTTAAAAAGAGGTTATCTTCCACATTTTTACATTTAGAATTGACTAGGATTTGATTGATGGTAATAATAACAGATAGAAGAGTAGAAGCATATCAGAGAGACGAGAAAATGTGCATTTTATCAGATTGTCTTCTTTTGTCACAGGTACTAGGTGAAAATTTACCTCTGAGAATACTATATTCTATTTCCTCAAAAAGCCCCAAGCAGCTGTTGGGGAGCTAACTGTGGATCTAACACTGGGCTTGGGGAATACTGTGCATTTGAATACTGGGGCTGCCACTCCACCAGCTCTGGGACTTACAACCCACCTCTGTGAGTCTCAGCTTCCTAACTCATCAAACAGGAATGACACTGTGTCCAGGCCTTGTTGTGAGGATTCAGTAATATAATGCATGTAAAAATAAAATTGTAAACTATAATTTAAAAAATATAGATGTAAGGCATTTTCCCTAGACTCTGGGACCATAAAGATGAATGAAATCTGACCTGGGAGATATTTACATTTAAAAATCTTACACTGTTTCCATGATGTTCTTTTTCCAAAGGTTCTATCATGGGGAACATTTTTAAAAAGTGTTATGATAAAACAGGGCTTGTCCACCTACCTAACATTTCTTTAGGAATTTTGTTCCACTCTGTATTCATTTTTATTCCTATCCACATTTCAATTTTCCTATGTCATTTCATATACTTTGCTAGGGAATAGAAAAACACTAGTTCTGCTGTAAATGTCAGTATTACCAAAATAGCAGCAACTCCATCAAATCAGAGGGCCCAGATCACCTTCCAGTTAGTTCTGCCACTTACTTACAGATGACGACATTAATTAAGTTACTTAACCTCTCTGAGCCTGAGCTACTTCCGCATCTGTAAGATAGGAAGAATATCATCACTGGCACAGGCTGGCTGTAAGGATCAGAGAAATAGATGTACACATGAGAAGACCCAAGGCCATACCCTGATGCATGGTAGGAACTCAACAAATGCTCCTTTCTACCCTTCTTTCAAAATATGCAAATATTCCATTAGAACTCCAGAGCAGCCCTGTCCAATCAGCAGCCCTTCACCACCTGTGGTTATTAAGTATTTAAAAATCAACTAGTCTAAATTGATATGTGCTTTAAGTGTAAAATACATATGAGACTTCAAAGACTTAGTATGGAAAGAAGAATGTAAAAAATTATTTCATTGCTAATGTTCACATTGATTACTTGTTGAAATGATAATATATTAGACATAGATGATACATATACTAAATGAAATAAATTATTAAAGTTGATTTCACTTGTTTCTTTTTTTAACATGACTATAAGTAAACTTCAAATGACATATGCAGAAGTTCAGCAAAGTCTCAGGTTACAAATCAATGTACACATCAGTAGCATTCATATATGCCAACAACAGTCAAACTGAGAACCAAATCAGAGACTCAATACCTTCCACAACAGCAACAAAGAAAATAAAATACCTAGAAATATATTTAACCAAGGAGGTTAAAGACCTCTACTATGAAAGAACTATGTTAAAGAACTATGAAATGCTAAGGAAGGAAATAGCAGAGGATGTAAACAGATGGAAAACCATACCATACTCATGGATCAGCAGAATCAACATTGTTAAAATGTCTATACTACCCAATGTAATCTACAGATTCAATGCAATCCTTATTAAAATACCAACATCATTTTTCACAGATCTAGAAAAAATAATTCCATGCTTCATATAGAACCAGAAAAGAACCCATATAGCTAAAGCAATCTTAAGAAAAAAGAACAAATTGGGAGGCATCAATTTACCAGACTTCAAGCTATACTACAAGGCTACAGTAACCAAAGCAGCATGGTACTGGCACAAGAACAGAGACATATACCAATGGATCAGAACAGAGAACCCAGATATAAAACCATCCTCATATAGCCATCTGATCTTTGACAAAGCAGACAAAAACATACACTGGAGAAAAGAATACCTATTCAATAAATGGTGCCGGGAAAACTGGATAGCCACATGTAGAAGACTGAAACAGGAACCGCACCTCTCACCTCTCACAAAAATCAAATCACAATGGATAACATACTTAAACCTAAGGCATGAAACCATAAGAATTCTAGAAGAAAACATTGGAAAAACTCTTATAGACATTGGCCTAGCCAAAGAATTCATGAAGAAGACCCCAAAAGCAATCACAGCATCAACAAAAATAAATAAATGGGACCTGATCAAATTAAAAAGCTTCTGCACAGCCAAAGAAACTATCACTACAGCTAATAGACAACCTACAGAATAGGAGAAAATATTTGCACGCTATACATCTGATAAAGGGCTGATAACTAGAATCTATATAGAATTCAGGAAAATCAACAAGAAAAAATCAAACTCCTCCATTAAAAACTGGGCAAAGGACAGGAACAGAAACTTTTCAAAAGAAGATAGACTAATGGCCAAGAAACATATGAAAAAATGCTCAACATCTCTAATCATCAGGGAAATGCAAATCAAAAACACAATGAGGTATCGCTTAACTCCAGTGAGAATGGCTTTTATCAAAAAGTCCCAACACAACAAATGTTGGTGTGGATGCGGAAAGATAGGAACACTCATACACTGCTGGTGAGACTGCAAACTATTACAACCTCTATGGAAAGTAATATGGAGATACATCAAAGAACTAAAAGTAGAACTACCATTTGATCCAGAATCCCACTACTGGGTGTTTACCCAGAGGAAAAAAAGACATTCTATAATAAAGACATCTGCACTCAAATGTTTATAGCAGCACAATTCACAATTGCAAAGACGTGGAAACAACCCAAGTGCCATCAATCCATGAGTGGATTAATAAAATGTGGTATATGCATACCATGGAGTACTACCCAGCCACGAAAAACAATGGTGAACTAACACCTCTTGTATTATCCTGGATGGAGCTGGAGCCCATCCTCCTAAGTGAAGTATCACAAGAATGGAAAAACAAGCACCACATATACTCACCACCAAATTGGTACTAATTGATCAACACTTAATGTGCACATATGAAAGTAACATTCATTGGGGTTTGGGCAGGTGGAGGGGATGAGGGGATGGGTATATTCACACTTAATAGGTGTGGTGCACACTGTCTGGGGGAGGGGCATGCTTGTAGCTCTGACTCAGGTGGTGCAAAGGCAATATGTGTAACCTAAACATTTGTACCCTTGTAATATTTTGAAATTTAGAAAATAAATACATAAATAAACAAACAAACAAATAAATAAATAAATAAGAAAATGACGTATGTGGGTTACATTATATTTCTATTGGACCATGCTGCTATACAAAATAAAATTTAGAGTTAACACAAGCCAAAAAGAAGCCTCTTTTAGTTATCTAGACTTACTATAGGATCAGTTATTTCTTCCCCAAGCATTTCAATTAAAATTAGTTTTAATTGAATATAGTTTTCTTAGATTCTGATCCACAATCTGTTATCTGTTATCTACTTAAATTAATGAATTGAAAGATGTCTTTGTATCTATATTTGAATAGTATCCCAGAGCTAAGAATCATAAATCTAACAATTTAGGCATGTGTCAAAATGTAACAGCCTAATATCCAATTCTAGGCCCAATTCTTGGATCTGTACAATAATTTCTGAAGTATATATTTTCTCCAATTTGGGTGACAGTTAAATGGATACTAATTTTCCTTAATAGTAACTGGGGAGGCTTTTGCCATGGAGAGGGATACTTCATAGCTTTTTGAAGTTATCACACTTGTTAAATCAGTGCACATTCAATATCTACATCTTTAACTCATCATTTCTTTATGGTCACAGTAAATGCACAGATTGGTTTTCCACTGGGATAGTTATAAAACGTATTCCATGTAAGCAAGATCGGTACAATTGATCAGCTCAACAGATTCCACGTCGCTCTCAGTCAATGTGGTAAGGTCTTGAGACAAGGTAATTAATTTTACCATAAGCTAGTTGCTCTTATTGTCAGGGATGCTTTAAAGAAATGAAATCAAGTTGTCTGTGTGCAGCATGGCAGGTATCTTGAAGGTTAGATGGTATTTAAGAATAATACCCAGTAGTTTAGAATAGTTAAAAATAATCTACCAGAGACTGAGAATCATCTGTTAACCAGGAACTGAGTTAAACATAACATTAGTTTTTATTTCATGGATCTCTTGATGGCATCTATGCAAGGCCAAATATTATCTCCATTGTACAGATGAGAAAACTGAAGTTCAAAGGACTTGGGTGACTTTTCAGTACCATGTGGCTGATAAGTAGTAAATTTGTGATTAGATTCCAATTTTGGGTGATTCTAGGTTCCCCTCAATATCATCCACAACAATTTAGCTAATTATCCCCAAGAATGTATGTATGGAGTAACAGAGGGCGCTCAGCCACGGCTTGAGAATCTCCAGACCCAAGGTACCCTCAAGGTTCTTAAATGAAATCCTGAGATTCTGGGAAGTAATGGATTTAACCACTGTAATCCCCCCAAGGGGCAAGACACATACTAGTCAATGGTGTTGCTGTTGGCTTCTGGGCTATTGATGACATATTTTATATTTTTATTTTGAAATTCAAAAGCAAAACAACTGTTTCTTCTAAGTGGTTCCTTCCTCTGATTGCTCCTTTTATTTTATTTTTTTGGAAGTATTTCCATCCTGATTTTTGAAACTGGATGAGGAGCCAAAATTATGTCTTTTAAATTGCATGTTTACAGTGATGATGAACAAGCAAAATAAACAAGCCTTAAATTTAGCCTTTTTAGTTTCTGTCATAACTTTCTCTCTTTATTTTATTTTTTAAGTCATTCTTAAAATGACAGAAAAGGGGAAAAAAACTTCTTTGCACTTAATTTAAGCAACTTGATTAAGAGACCAGTTTCCCTTTACTGAGAACACCTTGTATTGACTTCTAGTTAAAAAGTGTAAATTGTTCCTCGTTAACTTTTAAATACTGCCAAGTCTTTTGGTGTTTATGAAGTGGACCTATAGAAGTAAAGAAGCCCCTTCTCTAGGTAGTCAGCGTGTCACATAAAGCGAGCACCTGAGGAACGGAAATGGCAGTGATGCACGTTCACCTGCGACCCTGAATTCCACGCAGCTTGTAGGAGTGATAGAATTTGGTCACGCCGGGCATAGAGGAAGCATCGGGTCACCTGGACTTGCCTCATTCATTCACTGAACACTTATGATAGGTCTGGCTTTGATGACCCAATTAGGAGGAATAACTGACATGTTCATGGCACTTAAAGGTGTTGGGCACAGTTCCTTAATCCTCACAACATCCCTGTGAGGTGGATACTGTTGTGAACTCGTTTTACAGCGAGGGAAACTGGAGCAGAGGTGGTAAGTCCAGCACTGGGATTGACGCCAGCACGCCAGAGTGCTCTCAGTCTGCTGCATGGGAGCTCAGAATCAAGGTGGGAACCAAGCACAGGTAAAGCAGACAGATAATGTTTGCGCTGTCACGGGGGAGAGCCAGGCAGGGCTCCACGAGGAGCAGGGAGGATAAACACCTTGCAGCCAGGGGCATAATCAGAGGGGTGTCCCCCAGGAAGGGAAATCTTGGCTGGTCCCGGAGTGTCAATGGAGTTAGCCGGGTCAGTTGGTGCTGGCCACTGGGCAGTCGGGGCCTTGGTGGAGGGGATGGTGTCCAGAGAGAGGAGCAGCCAGTGTGGAGGGTGGGAAGGCTTGGCCAATTCAAGCAGCCACAGGTGGTTTGGTGTCGCAGGGGCCGAGTCCAAAGCAGGGAGAGGCAGGACCGGCTCACTCCTCTTATTTACCCATTTATTCAAACGGTGGCGTTCACTGAGCGCTGCTGCGTGCTGGGTGCTGAGGATACAGCGGGGAAGCGGGAGGGAGGGAGGGAGGGGAGAAGGGAGGAGGGCAGCGAGAAACAGCAGACTCGGTGGGGAACAGTCACAATTCTATCCAGCCATAATTTTGTGAGTCAGGTTCATCATTACCTTCCACGGGCTAGAAACCCCTTTTGTGCACGGAAGGTTAACCTCACCACCCTCTATAACAATTCCTCAGAGCCTGTCAAGAGACTAGAGATTAAACTGCTCCTCTGCCTACTCAGCTCTAAGGTGATCTTACATTTTCCAGGTAGGTATTAGATTGTGGGCAGCCCATTAAAAATGCAGAAATAGCTTGAGAGTCTATAATTAAACCATTAGCAATTGGACTTCACAGATTCGGGCTATAGGCTTTCCAGGTGAACAGGGTCGCAAGTAGCAGGTAAAAATAAGAGAGGCACATCCTTTTATTAAAGAAGAGCCAGGCTCCAGTGACTGCAGCTCAACTGGGCTTCACTGTGATTACATTGGCCTTAGAGAAGTTTTCCCTCCAAAGTACAGTGATGTGAAATTACTATGAAATGTCTCCTGTTTTGGTTACGCTGGGTGCCCCACTTACCCCTCTGAGCACGCTTTCTCTTTCTTTTCTTTGACTTCAAGTTCTTCCGGCCCTGATCTCTGGCTTCTGTCTCACAGCCTCAGTGAACACACTTCGCCCTCAGTTTCTCATCCCTCCTCTAAAGGTTCCAAGGTAATACCATTGATGGGACCTGCCACTTGATGTCTGGGGCTGTGCCCAACAGAAGAACTCTGTGATATAGACTCTATTCTTATCATTATTTTATAAAGAAGGATATTGGAGTTCAGAGAGTTGAATGACTTGCCCAAGGTCACTCAATCAGTAAGTGGTGGAGCAGAAGTTTGAACCCATTCGTGTTCAAACCAAAGCCAAAATTCCTACCACTAAGCTGTTCTTCCTTCAAATCTATACCCCACGAGCTAGTCCCATGTTGTCCATTAACTCCTGGACATCTCTGCAAAGATGTTCCTAGGAGCCTCCGACTCAACACACTCGAGGCTGACTAGACATCCTTCCCAACCACTCCTTTCCTGACTGCTCCAATTCATCTCCATCCTCCAAGCTAGACAATTTGGAATCGTCTGACACTGAACCTTGGCTCTTCCTTCAAGCCATCTCTTCCATTTCTGTTTCCCTCCATTACTACTGTGTTGTTCTAACTCGTGCCCTGATCTCTTGACCCATGGGCAATGGCAACAGCCACCCGGTGGCACAGGCTCCTGCAGAGCAACCTGGCAGGGAGGACAATGGGTGTTTGGACAGAGAGGCCAGAATTCGATCTCATGTCTGTCAATTTCAAGTCAGGGGCTCTTGGCCAAGTTCTCACATCTACAGGGAGGGTGGAACATCAGCAATTCCACGGTGGGGGGGTTGTGAGGAAGAGAAATAATGCACTTTAAAGTATACATTGAGATGCACACACTGAAGAAAGTTCTATGAAATACATTCTCCAAAAATAGTAGTAGCCATTGTTTTAACTATTAGCTGTAGTCTCTACCTACTCCAGTCAGGGACCCTGAATACATTCCCCCAAAGATTATTTTTATCCTGTCCATTCCCCTGCTCAAGAACCAAAAATGGCTCCCTGTTTCCTGTCGCATCAATCTAAAGTCCCTCCTCCTGGTTTTCAGATGCTATCTCCATCCTACTTGCCCACATGTTCCCATCTTTTTACTTAGCATTCACCTTCTATTCCAGCCTCCCTGACCCAGAAAGGTGGGCCCTGGGATGTCAGCCCCTGGCTTGTGCGAGGAGCATGGAACGTGCAGGCTAACCCCAAGGTGGAGCCAGATTATGCCTGGGAACTGCAGAGCTCCTGACTGTGAGTGAGAAGACAAACTGCACCCACATTGCACAACCGCGTCACCAATCCCACAGGGCTGTGCAGAAACAGGATGCAAGGTGCAAGGAAGAGGGATGCAAAGGGGGAGCCAGACCTCAAGGGCCAGAACCTACAGGCAGCCATGGGAATGTTCTATCAGCTTCAGCCATGGGAAGAGAGGGAGTTGAAAGGGCATTGAGCTGTTCTAATCACCTGCCATTCTGGGTTGCAGGCCCTGCTTGCCTCTGTCATAATTGTGTTTGTGGGAGTGAACGTGTGTGTATGCTCGCTCTGTCCTAAGCGGGGAGGTAATTGAGCTTAAATGGTAGAGAGGAGGGGCTCTGGAGCCACGCTGCTGGGGTCTGAGCTCCGGCTCTGCCACCTACCAGCTGTACGACCAGAGCAAAGGACAGCCTCACGTGTCTCAGTCTCCTCACCCATGAGATGCAGATGATAATGGCACCAACAACGACCTCCCTCAGTACGTACGTAGTAAGTAGCTAAGGGAGCTAAGAACTCCCTCAGCTCATATTAAGTAGCATGTAAGCATCAGTCGTTGGTCATTGCTGTAGCATCAGCTAAATGCTAATTATTACTGTTACATGACTGTCTCATTTAACCCTCATAAAGACCCTAAAATGTAGATTATCATCCCTATTTTAAAGATGACAAAATCAAAATTAAATGGAGGCTCAAGAGGTAAAGCACTTTGCCCAAGGCCATGCAGCTAAGAAGAGATACACCGTGTAGGTAATTAGACGTTCCCTCATGAGACACACCCTCATGGGACATTCCTACCCAAGTAGACCCACCCTTCGAGGTCCAGCTCAACCAAACCCCTAGGGAAAGAGGACGTTGGATATTGGGGGCACGGACTCAGGAGCCAGGCTGCCTGGGCTCAAGTCTCATTTCTATGCTGTTCCTTATACATTGTACAGTCTTGGGCAAGTCACTTTCCTCTTTGTGCATCCATTCCCCTTCAGTAAAATGGGGACAGAACCACCTGCCATCTGGTTGCAAAGGAGATTAAATGAGTCAGCATGTGTGTAGCCTGTGAGAGCAGCACGTGGCACATAGTTAGCCCTATGTAAGCACTGGCTGCCTTAAAAAATACCAACTGAGTATCTATTAAAGTCTGTGCTCTCTTCAGAGGGACTTTTTTGCTATCTATCTTGTTTTCCTGTCCTTTTCTTTTTCTTTTTTCCTTGTTTGGGGCTTTATTATGGACGCATCTGGGCATCTTCACAAGGCCTATTTTCATAAAATTTCTGGAGGCGGGAGATGGAAGCCTGGTTCTGCTGGAGTCTGGCAAACCAAACGACACGGCAGCCTCCACGTGCTTTATGAGAAGCAGATAATTGCAGCCAAGTTTTGTCGATAATGCATTCAGACAGCAGCAAACGAGCAACTGTCAGGGCTCAGAGGAGCTCTGCCTCTGGAAGCCATCTCACAGGAACTCCAGAGACCAGCGCTTCATGGCGGGGTCCCTTTGTAATGAACTTCAGGTCTCCCAGCCCCTCAAGCTGGAGTTTGTCCTAAGAAGTTCCTAGAATCCCACCTGCTCTCTTGCAAGCAAAAAACTATGACATTGTCTTCTCCAGATATAAAGATGAGTCCCCAATCGTGATGAATAATGTCCACCTGAATACATTTGATCCCGTATGCAAATTCCCTCATGTGAACCTCAGTACCATTTACATGGTCCTTAGAGGCATTTTTTGCTGCACATTCCAGCAGCCTTGTTGCTTTAGATATTTGCCAAGTCATTTATACCGCAAGTCAGTAAGATGCTGTGAAAATGGTCGTGGCTAAGTAAAGGAAAAGCCTGCCTTTGTGGTGTCAATGTTTCCACACTGGTATGTATTCATCAATATCCTATTTCCTTTGAAACATCAGGGACATGCTGTGGATTCATTTTTAGGTTGTGATCTACCCTTAACTCACAGCTTCACAGGTATGAATGGGGATTATGGAGCTTGTCCAGTCCTGGAATGGCAAATAAATTCCATCCCTAGAAACATCTCAAAATAATCCATTGATAGTAGGTTCCAGAAGCACTGCATTGGGAAAGACACTCAGGCCAAGCCCAGGGTGATTAGCAATATCCACCATGAGCATGCTGACAGGGTAGGGTAGCACACAAGCCCCTTATTTACCACCCAAAAGTGTTTAACCCTTCTAGTCTGCAGATAAAGAAGTTACATGATGCTCTCAAGACCACACAGACGGCACCGGCGGGAGGCAACACTCACACTGCTCTCCAGCTGTGAAACCCACACTCAGTCCACTACCGCACAGAATAAGCAGAGCAGGCAGGGCTACTGGGAGTGCAGCAGACGGAGAAAGGCGATGAGAATCACGGGCTTTGAAAAACTGAAGATGATCAGGCCGGCAGGTAGGAGAAAAAACAAGGCACACCATGCACTACTGTTATTGTCATTATTTTGCCAGAGTCCTGCTGTGTATCTTGCCTTCCTTTACTCAAGAAAGGAAGAGTCTCTGAGCTCCTGGTGAAAGAGTATGTGAGTCAGCTGTAGCAAAAAGTCTCTGAAGGACACAATCAGGAAGCCTGAGTGGCAGTTTGCGACACTCATAAAGCACCTGCACGTGTGTGGGAGCACATGGGTCATAACGCCTGTGCATCTGGAGAGAAATGCGCCTGGAGCATGGCACAGGAGCAGCGCTGTGTGCAACGGCTGTCCTGCTGTGTGACTCCAGTGGGCCCCTGTGGCTCTCGCCTGCCCAACATCCATCCCCTTTCCTCTGAAAACAGCACTTTAATTTACTTTGAGCAACTACCCTTCTTTCACCCTCAGTCCATATGGTTGTACGTGGTAGGGCTGACTCTGCCCCAGCTTCAGGAAGAGGCGTGTGACCCAGACTTGGCCAACCAGAGCCTCACAACCCAATGGACACAATGTTTAGTTCAGGATGGGCACAGGACCCAACGAGAGCCTGTGAAATTCAATTTCAAGCTTTTGTGGCATTATCAGGAAGAGGTGCTATCTAGGGAGACTTTAGATTAGGGAGTGATGTGACTATCTCAGAGTGAAGCCAACAAATAGAAAATGGAACCACAGGACATACAGGGATCAAAGTGATGTCATCAATTGGGCACCAGGACATAGACACGCCTGAAGGCAGAACTATCCCTGAAATTTTTAATTACATGAGTTAATAAACACCCATCACCCCTCACCACCTTTTTTTGAGTTGGATTCTATCATTCCCAACAACAAGAAAAAGAATCTTAGCCAATATAATAAATTAAAGACTCATTTTACATAAGACAGACAAAACCTAATGTTCCTCCTTGGACCCAACTTATTTTAAACAGCTGTGTTACCTGCAAGGAGCCCTGGATGTCTTTACCCCCGACAATCACGAGCTCTGCCATGTCTTCCGCATGGGGAGTCCGTGCGTGGACGAACAGAGTCCTGCCCACTGCAGTTATGTTTCTCAGGGCGACTAAGCCACCATCGCTGTTCACCTTGAAGTATGGGCTTGAGACCTCATAGCGTAGCTTGTTATTTCCCTTACAGTCACTGAAGGTCACTGGGAAAACAAAACAAAACAGCAGAAGGAACGTGAGTAGGTTGGGCAGCTTAGACCTTGAGATATCTCTGACCTGTTCAACGTGGATCACCTCACTGCTCCCCACTGCAGAGTCTACAAACGTGGGCCTTAGTCCCACAGCAAGCCTCCTGTACCCAAGTGGCTTTGATTGTACTGATGGACTTCACTCAATCAAGACTCATCCTTGATCACTCACGTGTTCTAAGCAGGTGCTATGCACTGTGGATGCAAACATGAGCAGGACAAGGGTCTACTCTTGAGTTAGTGGGTGGAGTGGACAGTCAGATACAGCAGAGTGACACTTGAGGGAAGTGGTCTAATCCTGGTACGTATGAGGAGCTGGGGCAGAACCACAGAGTACGTGGGAGCATTGACCACAACTGCGCAGAGACAATATTTGAACTGGGTCTTGAAGGTGAGCAGGAAATTAGAAGGCCCTTGGTGGGGGGTCGGGGGAGGACAGTCTGAGTAATTCCCAGGCAGGGGTGGCAGAGTTAAATAGCACAATGGATTCAGGGAAAGAGAACTAGCCTGATGTGCTTGGAAGAGGCAAATTTGAAATGGGGCAGGGTTATTAGGGATGTAGAAGGAGAGGTTAGAAATGAAGCTAACAATGTCTTTTGGAGATAGAGTGGGAAAAGCCAGGACATTCAGGTGCTTCCTGGTGGCTTTGGACTATTTTTAGTGTGGAGAGGGTGAAGATCAGGTGTGTGCTCTGGTGCCAGTGGAGGGCAGTGCTACCCAAGGTTGGGGTGCACCAGAATCACATGGGGAGCTTTTTAAAACTCCAGAGGGCCCAATCCAAAGATTATAATTTGGTAGATCTGGGTTATGGAGAGTGGATTAAAGAATGGCAAAGAGAGACACCAAGAAAACCAGTCACAACCAGTTGAGTGTCATCACAAAGATGCCTGGCTGAGATGAAGGCACTGGCAGTGGTGATGTGGGGAGTGGACAGATGAGAGCCAAGTTCCTACAACTGAACTGCTTAGTCATGTGTGGGAAGGGACAGGGAAAATCAGGCCCCTTGGGTGAACCACACGGAACGCAGGACATTGGCACACACCGCGGCCGTGACGGCTGACCAGGTTTTCCTTTCTGGTGCTTCTGAGCTTGCTACACAACTCTGTTACTTCTGGTATCACCACCCATTGTCTGCGTGTGTGTTCATCTGTCTGCCCTCTGCTATAGACTTCGAGGCCCTTGTGGGTAAACATGGAATTGTATTACTTGCTTTTAGCTCTCTGCTGAATAGCCTTGTTTGTTTAGTAAACCTTCAGTTGACACATAACCTCAACGCAGAAAAGTGCATGAATCAGAATGTATAACTCAATGACCTTTCATAAAGTGGGCACACCCAAGTGCCCAGCATGCACACCACGACACAAAGTATTACCAGTCCCCGCTTCCTGAATAAAATTCCTCCCCTTCTCCTCAGAGGCCACACTACCTGACTTCTAATACCATAGATGTTTTCACCTGCCTTTGCACTTCATATAAATGGAATCATACAGCATATACTCTTTCGTGTTTGGCTTCTTCCATTAACACTACATTTTGCGAGGTTCATCGTGCGGCTGCAAGTCCTGGTAGTTTTCCCTAATCATTACGTAGTAATTGCTAATCACTATAGAGTATCCAAACCACTATATTCATTCTAATCACTGTATAGTAATCCATTATGTGGCTATACTCAGTTTATTTATTATATCCATCCTACTGTCAATGGGCACCTGGACTATTTCCAGTTTGGGGCTCTTAAAATATTGCTACTAGGAACTTTCTTGTATACCTCTTTTAGTGACAGCATCTACATTTGTCCTAGGACACTGTTAAGGCCATATAAATATCTGATGAACTAAGCTGATCTTTCTACTCTGGGAAGATGATACTCATGGTGACAATAATCACATTAGCTGATAATAATAGCGGTTAATGCAAATTGAGCACTAGCACAAATTGAGCCAAGTCAATTTACACACATCGTCTTATTTAATCTTTACAAGGACAACAAGTGGGCGTGCTATTCTGATCCCCTCCCCCCCCAGTCTGTAGATAAGGAAACTGAGGCTCAGAGAGGGCGAAGGTTGTAAATGATGGGCCAGGATTTGAACCCTGGTCCAAAACTGCCTGTCACCAGTCCACGTTCTCAATAAAGACAACACCCCACGGAGAATACAGCCTTCCTGAAATCCTAAAAGAACCCAGATACAGTAGTCTCCCCTTACCCACGGTTTCACTGTCAGCAGTTTCGGTTACCCACAGTCAACTGAGGCCCAAAAATAATAAATGGAAAATCCCAGAAAGAAACAATTCATAAGTTTGAATTATGTGCTTAGTACTGTTATGATTGTTCTATTTTATTATTATTATTGTTAGTGTGACTAATTTATAAATTGAACTTTATCATAGGTATATACTATGGATGGGTACATGGATTGGTACTATCCGTGGTTTCAGGCATCCAGTGGGGGTCTTGGACAAGGGGGTGCTACTGCACAGTGCCGTGAGTGCCCTGCTCAGTCCTGCGCCCACGTCCCCAGCCCTGAAGAGCATTGCATGACGCCTCATGGTCACTCTGCCTTAGGACTCCAGAGCCTTTCTTGGCTAAGTCAGCTTTAGGACAATCTTTGTATGGACCCACGAGTGGATTCTTGGGCATCTGCGGTTCTCAGATACTTGGTCACTTCCTCTAACCATTTTAGTAGCCAAGATTGATTGGACGTGTCTAGTTTCAGTTTTTGGAAGTGAACTGTGAAGGAGAGACACCAGGTTGCTTTCACTGTCATCATCAATTAGCATTCACCCACCGGAGGCAAACTGCTCAAATGACAAAGCCCACTGGGAACTTACTGCTTCAATTGCCAGCATGAGGGTTCTGGCCTTAGTCCCTGAACAGGATCAAAGAAGACAGTCTCAGCTGAGAAGCGATGGGGGAAAAGGAAAGGCATATAAAAGTTTGTGGGGATTCTGGATTCACAGGTAACTTCCTTCCTTCCTTCCTTCCCTCCTTTCCCTCCTTCTTTCCCTCCATCCTTTCTTTCTTCCTTCATCCCATAAATATTTAGTGAAAGGCTCCATTATGCTAGATGCTGGGGCTATAATGTTGAGCAAAGATGGACACAGTCCCTAGCTTGAAGTCCAGTGGAAGAGACAGATATTAATCTAATACCTGATAAGTAGTAGGGGATCTATTCCAGGCAAACAGAATCACAACACATGCAAAGGTCCTGTGGCATCTAGGGAACTGGAAACAAGCTAGTGAGATTGGCACAGAGAGAAAGAGAAAGCAAGGGAGTAAGGATGGAGATCAGCTGGGCCCAGGTGATACTGGGTCCTGAAAGCCACACAAAGCCTTACTCCTTGAAGGAAGCCTTGGACCCTCCCATTGCAACTATAGGACTGACTTGCCTCCAGCTGAGTCTCATAAGACTATGGCTCCTCATTGCAAAATAATGGTTACTACTCGAGGTCCTCCATGTCTTGGATGTCCATCAGCCTCCCCTCTGCCTCTGTCTTCACTCTATGCCTCCCACCTTGCCCACTCCTCTGCCTCCCCTACCACCCTTGCACCCTTTGCCTGTGATGCTTTCTCTGCAGAAGGTACTTCTCACCTTCTTCACCCTGTTAACTCTTAATTATTCTTGGTGATTCAGCTCAAGCAATTTCTACAAACACCCTCTTTGTGTTCCCAGAGTGTCCTGCACACAGGGTCTTTTACATCATGTTATATCAATGTTTCCATTTTATGTATCTGTTTTTCCCACCATAACCAAGAGCTGAAATTGAGTCTTATCCTTTTATTCATCTCTACATCTCCAACAATGAATACAATCTTTTTCCATATGGGAGGCCATCTACAATGATTCCACTTAATTACTCTCCAGGGCCAAAATGATGCTTTAGTGGTGGTGGATTGGGGATCCCTATTCCATGCTGTGAAAGGAGAGGCTATAGGCAAAGCTAGTAATTGCGAACAAAGGCATCTAGTGACCTCTTGACTTGTTGAACCCAGCAGTGGAGATGGAAAGAAAATTAAGAACTCAGCTATCCCCTCCCAGTGCCCGCATGCATCCATTTATGATAGCGCTCAGGCTCCTGGGCTTAGCTTTGACTTAGCTCACTGGTGAAGTCAGGGGTGCTACCCTCTCTTTCCCCATAATCCAAGCAAAGCTTTGCATAGCCCCAAAGAACAGTTGAAAACAGTATGTACATTTTGAATGAATGGATGCTCGGACACATAACACTAATAATACCTCCCATCTACCAAGTGGTTCCTGAGTGCCAGGCTCCATGCCAAGGACTACACATACCATACTCCTTTTAGCCTCATAGTAATTCTAATCTACAGCAGTACTTCTCAACTTTGTTTTTTAGTTATCTACTCCTCTAATGAAACTTTTTAGAAAATTTTTCCTAATTGCCACTACTCCCATGAAATTTTAATATCATGGATATACTTATATCTGTTTAGGTACTACACACATATCTGTTCTTAATTTTTTTAAGTACAATTTTTGCCCCTACCCCCAAGAACCTATTTCACCCCCTTGAAAGCAATACAGCCCCACTGACAATGCACAGTCTATAATCTATAAGCGTCATTTTCCATTTTGTAGGCAAAGAGACTGAGCCTCAGAGATTGACTAACTTGCTCAAGGTCCCATATTCAGAAAGGGATAGCACGAGAACCTGTCCTCAATCTGATCTGTCTGTCTTTATAGCCCAAGCTCTGGGCACATCCACTTTCTAGGAACAGAGGAACAAGAGGGAAGAGGGAAGTTGCCCCCAACCCTCTTGGGCAGCTCACAAATCCCTTTGGAGCTATCAGAGGTACCAGGTGAGGGCACACCGAGAGACCAAATGTACATTCAGGACCTGGCACATCACAGGCACTCAATACATTCTAGTTCCCTGCCCAAGTTGCTAAATCAAGTAGCTAAAAATTGCATGATTGGGTCTTTGTTTTTGATACCACTTACCAACTTGGGAGCAGATGCTTTAGATCATGGTTCTTTCTCAAGGCTAGCTATCTATGAAATCACCAGGGGAGCGTTAAAAAGAATAGCAAGATCTGCCTCTCCTTCCTCCTGAGATTATGATATAATTGGGCTGAGTTGGAGTCTGTGCACCAGTATCTCTTAACAGCTCCCCAGATGAATCCAATACAGAGAGAAGAACCAGGACCTTAGATAATAAATTACTTATTGAGATGCCAGGTTCCCACATTCCCCAGTCATTCCTGGAACAGAGTGGAGGTCGGAGACCTAGCATTCTAGGAATTGCTATACCCATGCCCTAAGAAAGGGCAGTTTTTATGGTAAATTTTTAAGTCCTTTTCTAATGCTGGCTCATGTGTAAGAGCCCTGTGACCTTGGCCAAACAACCCATTTTCTTTATTCCTAAATGTCTTCATCTGTAAAGGGGGGTGACAGTAGTACCTCCCTCATAGGTACCATAATCCTTATGGCACGTGTAAACAAGGTGCCTGTGTGTATAAAGCACTTAGGACAGGGCTTGGTGCTCCGTGAATGAGGATTATTGTGTTATCCCATATCCTGGGCACTAAGGAAGCTACCTTTTCCTTTTCCTACACAGCTTGCTTCTTTCTGCTGGTTTTCCACCTGCTCCTATGTCCTTCCCCTTCTTTCTACTCAGGTGCCCTGCAGGCCCCACGCTGTCGTCACGGAGACGGCCACGCAGGCACCTCTGCTAGTGCTGAAGAGGCGAGGCAGAGGATTCCAGCCCAGGCTCCCCCGTCCTTCCATCCTCTCTCTTTTCTTGGTGAGGCCCCACCTCCCTCCCTGGAGCAGCTGTGAAGGAAAAATGACATTAAAGGAGTGAAGTCACAGTGCCTTGCCCATGGTGGACTCCATGAGGACTTGCTGAATGTTGCCCCAACGGACCACTTGTAAAGATGACTTGATACAAATCTAAGGTAGATTGTTTTCCTAAAACAAGGCCTCTACACTGCGAGCTTCACATTCATGATGGCAACGCATGCTCGTGTCATCATGCCCACCTCATCAGTTGGAGGCAGGTATTTTTGTTCTCTCTGGACACGAAGACTTAGCGAGGTCGCATGAGTTATCTGAGGCCACATAGCGGCTATGTGTACCCAGGTAAAATCCAAACCCAGGCTGTGTGAGGACAAAACCCACACTCCTGAGGGCTATGCCGGTCTGCCTGGGTGAATGTGTTCCTTCCTCCAGTCATTCACCTTCCAGCCTCACAATTTCACCATAGCCTCATACCAAACCTATTATTTATTTAATATTTTTCTTTTAATTAACTGACTTTTTAAATTATAAAATTATTTAAAGTTAACATTTATAATATGTGTTGAATATACCAGGTATATTTTTTCTAATATGTATTAAAATAAATCTAAAGAGCCAAATTAAAAAAAATAGTTTGTCCTTATAACCACTAAAACCCTCACAGTGATGATTATTGCACCCTCTGGAAATGCTGGCCTGGGCCCACCCCTCATTTAGACAAATTCATGCCTGGCTCCGTCCTACTCAGGCTTAAAATCTAGGAGCGCTCCCTCTGATATCCAGTTACCTGCAATGAAATAATACATCTACTGTAAGTAATGAAGGCTTGATAAAAACACAAATCCTACAAAAGGCACAGATCTAGATCACTTCTATGGCAGTGCCTTTGGCAATATCTAAATGACAGGTCTCACATACATGAAGAATAGTTACTCAAAAAAGAAAAAAGTCAGCACATTCTTTTTTTTCTTCTTTCTCCTGAAGACAACAGGCTCTACTTTCTCACCAATTATAGTCTCACCTTAAATTCCTTATGAAAGGGTGCAGCTGCCACCATCCGCCTCGCATCACTGTCTCACACCGTTAACTTTGTTGATACCACCAACTTCAGTGATCCTCAGACTTTTAAATAGAAATCAAGACGATGTGTCTTTCAAGGCACAAAGTTCAAAGAACATATTTAAGGATGAAATTAAATAGCTTATGTTTATTTAAAAAGTTTGTTTCTATAGAGACAACCTCCTAAGTAGCTTGAAATGACAGCATGTGGATAATTGAAAGGAAAGATTCTAATAAACATTAAACTTGTGAACAACTATTCAAAATCTCTATCTGAGGGGGAAAATGAACTATCTACTATTCTGAACTTACAAATGACTTCCCTACATAATTTATCACGGTGGCATTTAAAATAGCTTCTGGAAAGAAAAAAAAATTATACATATAATATACTGTACATGAGGATTTATTGGAATAAATTGCATAACATCATTCTTTGAGATAATCATCGAACACCCCAGGAGAAGAGAGGGGGAAGTGAAAACTCCCCACCTGGGGGAAAATGCAAATTAGACAAAGGCACCACTCAGAGTTTCAATTATGCTTTCAGCATGTTTCCACTCAAAATGTCCTCTGGGCTTAATGCAAATGTCACAAAAAGACAAACTTTAGCTGGGAGACAAAACCACAATTGAAATGGGAAGTTTGACATGTGAATTAAGGGGCTTAATCTTCCTGACCTTGATTTTATGCTTTTCTATTTCTTTCTTTTGAATGTGGTTCTTAGGGATGCAAATCCAAAAGGCATAGATTTCTTACCATCTAGAAATGGATGAGAGCTCAAATTCAGCTATGTTATGATCCCAAGAAAAATGACAATGCAGATGGATTTAAATTTATCTCCAAAATATAGAACAGTTCTGCTCATAGAGGTGGGTATGAACTAATATATGGATTTTGTGCTATTCTTAAAACTGTGTTTGGGTCAGTCTGTGATTCATACACTCACGTATTAGGTAAGTGAATGTTCCTAAAGGTTATATACATTTGTAGAGACTTGCAAATCAGTCTGCACATAAACTATAGAGCATTTCCAAAGTTGGTGGCCAGACTCTACTTATGTATGTGTGTGAATCCGTAGAACTACAGGCTCTGAGTCAGTCATTCTGGGAGTAGTAGCCCTCCCACAGACAGTTATGCATGGATCCACTTCCAGAATCTCTATACCCACACTCAGAAGACAATGACTTTGTTTGAGTGGTGTGCTGGTAATAGAAAAAAATCCTTATTTGCAGCATTTACCAATTTCTATGGTATACTCTACACAATGTTTATTTCAAGGTACCAATGGGCCTTCAGTTGGCTTGCAAATTTTCTAAAATCTTCATCTGTTCTCAGGAGTACCTACACTCACCTTCTCCAGCACACCACAGAGACTAGGTACTGACCCTGTAGAGTACGATATAGATTGTTCTTTCTCTGACTGGAGTGAACCAGCTATGCCAGCACTCCTTGTCTAGTTAGAAAAACAGAATTCAATTATTCCATCAGCATGAAGGGCCTGCGTATCGGTTGATCTGCAAAGTCTTTGCTGGGGCATGGGAAGCAAGGCCCTTCTGATGACTTCAGTGGCATTTAATTCTGAAACATCAGATGGACTCTCCCCAGGATACAGACCATCACTTAATTGTTTTTCAGATACCCCAGGATCCCACTGGCATCCAGAGGCACCAGCTTCCTCTTGAGAAACTCTCAGGCCTTAGTCCAGAGGCTCTGTGGACCTGCCCCAGTGAGAGAAATAAAAAGCATTTCCTTTGGTTTTTCTAAGCACTGTCATTTTCCACACATTACAGTCAAGCTTTTATTAACATAGGTCCAGTCCAGCCCACATCGGGCCAGATCCACCCACCAGCCTTGATTCCTTCTACTCTCCCGAGTCCTGAAAACATTGGATTTCTGTGCTCCATGTTTGGCCTAGAATCAGCGCTGACATCCATAGAGCTTCTGTAAGGTTCTGGGATTGTTCCTAACCGTGACTGATTAACCCAGGAGTGGATTTTGCCTCCAAAGGCTTTATAGATTTGATAGGTGCAGAATACACATAAAACAGTCTTAATACCATTCCAGGTATCAATTGCAACTTTTATAAGATAGAGTTTCAATTCTATCATGTCAGCTAAAGATATCATAATAAATGATGCAGTCAAGTGATCTTCAGCAGAAACTTATTTTTGCCATGTAACCCTTAAGGGCTTCCTCTTGGAAAAAGACAGAGCCCACATCTGCTTTCAGGGAAGTTTCCCTGCCTACCAGTAAAAACTGAGCTGTTAGCTCTGACTCTACACTTTTCTGTCAGAGTCTTACACTTTCCTGTTGCTATGGATTCTTTAAAACATGGCAGGTTGTTTTCTGATAGAACACTGTGCATTGTCTATCTCATGGTGGTTATAATCACTAAGAATTTGTATTTCAAATTGGAATTACTTTATATATAGCATAGCGCCTGACACAGTACGTATTCAACCCTGTTTGTTGAATGAATAAATAGCAGAACTGCAACTTGGTAGCTAAGCAAATTTGAAACTCCTCAAAAAAAACTAAGAATGATAACGCCAACTCGTGTGAAGATTCAAGTAAGTCGATTTGAAAGTTACCCGTTCAGCGAAACAGAAATCACAGATTCAGCAAGTTTGAGAATCACCAAGTCTCAGATTTATAGAGATCCCTTCTTGGTGTTTTCATATTACTAGGACACATTTCTTACAAAGCTCTCAGTTTTTGATGTGTCTATTAATAGTAATTATGTGCACGCATGCCTCCCTCCCTATGAACAACTCTAGGGTAAGGTAAGGGGAGGAGAGTTTGCTCCACTATATCTTTAACAGTATTTGGCCTCACAGTTGAAGTTGTCTGTAGAATGCAGCAAAGTGTCCATGCTGAGCCTAAATTGGGATTCAGGGCCTGATTGTGTTTGATGCCCTGCCAGTCTTGTGATTTCCCAAGTACCTCTCTACTGCATGAGCAGATATACCCGGGAAGGAAGGGGCCTATGTAGAGGATTACGTTTGTATAAGAACCTAGGAAGGGACGCAGAACCAGAAGGAAGATGGAAAGAAGAATACAATATTGTTTTCCTAGTTCAGCCCCATGGATCCACAGTTCAGGGAAACAGAAAGCTGTGTATATGAGCTCAAAGATTCACAAACCACAGGCAACGTAGGTATTCCCAAGCACTGTTACTTTGATTCCTAATAATAAACTGTTAGGTGAGCAGCAGCTTGGCCCCGTTTCTGAGTGGAATATGGCTTGGCTTGGTTCTGGTACAGAGAAGAGAAAAGCAGCAGTAGGGTCTGTTGGCACCTAGAGAGGTTCATGGTTTTGGGGATTCTGGGCTTTTCCCACAGTGGGCAGTGAAGAAGCACTTCCTCCACAGGTTTCCCAGGAATGTCAGTCAATAAAAAGGTCAGAAGGAGAGGACGTGAAAAAAGAATTTGTGACTTCTTGCGAGAGATTCCCTGAAGTCTTCCAGAAATAACTGGAATAAAAGCCCAGGGAGGAGGGTACGTTAGGATCCTATAATTGTGTAGGTGTGGGGCTATAAGCCAGTGCAATGTAAATATTAATATTTGCATGACCTCATATTTGTCCAAATATAGTCATGTGCTGCATAATGATGTTTTGTCAAGGATGGACCATGCATACAATGACGGTCTCATAAGATTAATAATGGAGTGGAAAAATTCCTATTGCCTAGTGACATTGTAGCTATAGTTATGTTGGAGCACAACATATTACTCATATGTTTGTGGTGATGCTTCTGTAAACAAACCTACTGTGTTGCCAGTCGTATAAACATCTAGCACAATAACGTACAGTACATAATACTTGATAATGACAATAAACAACTATGCTACTGGTTTATGTATTTGCTATACTATACTTTTTATTGTTATTTCAGGGTGTATTCCTTATTTTTTTTTTTAAAGTTAACTGTAAAACATCCTCAGGCAGGTCTTCTGGGAGATGTTCCAGAAGAAGGCGTTTTATCATAGGAGATGACAGCTCCACGTGTGTTATTACCCCTGAAGACCTTCCAGTGGGACAAGATGTGGAGGTGGAAGACAGTGATATTGATGATCCTGACCCTGTGTAGGCCCAGGTAAATGTGTGCACTTGTGTCTTAGTTTTTAACAAAGAAGTTCAAAATGTAAAAAGAAAAATAAAAAAAATTTAAAATAGAGAAAGCTTACAAAATAGGGATATAAAGAAAGAAAATATTTTATACCATTGTACATTGTGCTTTTGTTTTATGCTAAGTGTTAATTCAATAGTGTCAAAAAGTTGAAAAAATAAAAATTAATAAAGTAAAACAGTTACAGTAAGCTAAGGTTAATTTATTAATGAGGAAAGAAAATTTCTTTTTTATAAATGTAGTGTAGCCTAATTACACAGTGTTTATAAAGTCTACAATAGTGTGCAGTAGTGTCCTAGGCCTTCACATTCACTTACCACTCACTAACTCACCCAGAGCAACTTCTAGTCCTATAAGCTCCACTCATGGTAAGTGCCCCATACAGGTATACTATTTTTGCTCTTTTATACTGTATTTTTACTGTACCTTTTCTACGTTTAGATATGTTTAGATACACAAATATTTACATTGTTTTACAATTGTCTACAGCTTTCAGTACAATAATATGCTGTACAGGTTTGTATCCTAGGAGCAATAGGCTATACCATATAGCCTAGGTGTGTAGTAGGCTATAACACCTAGGTTTGTGGAACTATACTGTATGATGTTCACCCAATGACAAAATTGCCTTATGACACATTTCTCAGAGCATATTCCTGTCGTTAAGCAATGCATGACTATACTGGAAAAAAAATTCAGGTTACCGTTTGGAAGATCTAGTTCTTTCTAGATGAAATAATTTGCTTGTCACTGGATACTTTCATGTGGAACATATATGAATGTTCAGCAGGAATATTGTGGAAGAGATCCTGGCATTGGATGATGTCTCTTACAACTAGAAAATTCTATTATTCTAAAGCTCAACATATTCTTCTATTAACCCATTAAAACATCATTTGTTCACTTACAATGTGCACGACAGTAGGTAGTAAGGGATAAATGCCAACATAAAGATAAATAAGGTATGTTATCTACCTGGGTGGCCCAGGCTGTCATATTGAAGGGTCAGTGTTCCATTTCATCATTGTGTCAAAAGGCCAAACAAGTACCATATTGTAAAAACTATAAACAAACAGATCATAGTTCAGTATGATAAATTCTTTCTAGCAGCACAAGAAAGTCAACCAATAAGCAGGCTTATCATTACCAGAAGCATCTAAAGACAGGGATTACCAAAAATGTATCTCACTTTACTGAAGAGCTAAGCTCTCTAAAAAGTGCTCAGAAAGCAAATGTCTGTCTAATTTTCTGTATTTTATTATAAAATTAAATGTGTTCTTCTAGAAAATATTTTTGGCCTTAAATATAATAAAATATGTATAATAAAATCATATTTAAGAATTCAGCAACAGATTAAAAATATTTGAAGGGAAATTATAATTTTTCAGGTAAATATTGATATTAATCCATAAACTAAATCATAAAAATATACAAATCACATGGGTGAATTTGTAAATTAGCTATGAGAGTTTGAAGATCTAATTGTAATGATGATGACCATCAGTTTGGCTAAAATGAGCTTCATGGATTTAAAGATCTATTTTGATTTAATCCCTTCCCTAGAACTTTAAACAGGACAATAAACCATTCTTTCTAGGCCCTGTGGAACCTATTGAGTTTTAGAAGGAATGAGGAAGACTTGGACATGAAGGTGGGTAGGAATGCAGAATGGTAATAACCCAACATTTGGAAATAAGTGAAAATGTCCAAGATGAGCAAACAAACAGAAAAACATCTTGCAAAACAAGTCTTCAGGAAATGTGTATTTGTATCAAGATAGCTGTATATAGTGCTATGATGATATAGAAGACACAGTGTCATGCCCTAAAAAGCTCATAATCTATGATCTATGATCTAAAGCAGTGCTCAGTAAACTGCTTAATGATCTGTAAACATTCAAACCTGGAAGAGGAAAGTGGGTTCTGGGAGAGGAATTAACCATCAAACTTTTAACAAAATAAGGAACATAATTGATATTCACTAAGTCTCCCCAATCCTTATAATATGGTATTTCAACCATTTCACAGAAGGGGACATGAAGAAGGCTGGGACAGACTGAGGTACCCGTGGTACAAAGGTTGGTGAGAGAACTCAGGTTCACCACACTTCAAAGACCAAGTTCTCCAGGGCACCACTCTGTGTCCTCTAATTACTATATTAAAAAAAAAAAAATCCAAGAATTATTGAGTGAAAAACAGGACAGTTTTTCACATAAAATGTGGCAAACCGATCTTTGCTAGGTTTGTTTCCTAACCTACATGATCCACAAAAATGGACAAATTGCTTGCATATCAAAAATTTGTAGAACATTGAGCTTTGGTTTATGACCAAGCTGAGGATGCTAGCCAGACACCGTTCACACTAGCTCTGCACTAGTTCAGCTAGTGTGAAAGGCTGTGGCTGCCAAGGGTGTTGGTTCATGTGAACATGCACTGGGGATTATCCAGATCATTTCCCTAGGTAGTCAAGTCACTCTACAAAACTGCAACGGTGCTGGTTTTTCACGTTTGACATCTACCTTCTATGATAGGTACCTTTTATGGAGAATTTCCATATGCCAGACAGTGAGATAAACAATTGATAAACTTTATTTCCTTTAATTCTCCAACAGTCTCATGAAGGTACTATTTTATAGATGAGGAGACCCAAGGCACAGAGAGATTAAGAAAATTTACTAAGATCACACATCTCTAAATAATAAAGCTGAAACTTTGCTTTTTACATCTATTGTAGAATCCTGTTCCAGTACTTGGGGAAAAGGGGTGGGTGGAGTCTACCAGGATGGTAGAATCCAAAGTAAATGTTGGAAGTTATTCTACAGCCTAGGAGCACATAACAGGGAGTTAAACAGTCTGTGTCTAGAGCTAAGAGGTGTCAAAAATGGAGCTGAGTTGAATCTTGAAGTAACTGATTAAATTCATTGGAGGAAACCCAGAGGGCAGAAGCCAGGAGAACCTGTGGGTCAAAGCTTAGGAAACACTTAAGTTCTGGACAGCGGCAAGGAAAATGAACAAATGGGGCCCAGACAAATCTTTATGCAGCCCCAGAACTTCTAAACATAGTCAAGAGGTTTTACTAGTATGATTTCTTTAAAGGCTGGAAGAAAAGATAAGTGTGAAATTTTCTATCACTGATTGGTCTATAACTTTTGTCAAAGAACTCTTGAGATTTGGACTTCCTGCAGACCAACACCACCATTCTACTACTAAGTCATCACAAAGCCCCAGATCATATCAAACAAAACATCATGAGGGAGAAACAAAACAGCACAGAAGTTTGATCCATGGTCTTCAGAATGTCAGGTGTCGTATTTACAAAAGTCATAGATTTATTGGTAGCCAGTGTGTGGATAAGCATCTTTTGTATAGAAAATCCACAGGCATTATGCACACCCCATCCTTCATTCCTTGTGGATGCCTAGAATACTTCTCTGCAGAGATGGCCTTGTACCTACCTGGATTCCAAAAGAGGGTCTAGAAATGTCTCTAAAAGACACAGTAGTGTTTGGGGGTTCAAGCACACCATCTGAGGCAACAATGGGTATCCTTCCTAAAGGGTAAACCCAAGGTCTTGAAAAAGTTCATGGCTTGAGGATAAACAGCAGGGATGCCAATCAAACTGCAACAGACTGCAGAAGGCCAACTTCTACACCTTGAAAATTTTCTCCTTACCTACCTTTGGTCACCTGCAAGCTCCTTGAGGGTAAGAGCTTCCTACAGCTTCATCTCCATATCCCTGGCTGGACTTGGTGCAAGTTGTGGCACAGAGTTGGCAATCAAAAATTATTAGTGGGCTCCTTTTGATTGTAACAATTAATTCATTCACCTCCTCCCTAATTGCAGTGGGTGAGAGGCTCATCAGCTGTGATTACAAATTGGTTCTGTCTAGTTGACAAGACCTTATCAGGAAATTAAAATGCAATGATTTGGCTTACAATACATGAAGCACAATTAATTCTTGTATGCATATATGGGTTTTCTGATGTAAGCAAGAAAATGATCAGCCCTGTAGGTCATGCCTATTCATCCTGCAGTCACCAAGAGACTTTTGTTGCATCCCTCATGCCATATGGCACCATCTCTAGCTTCGGTCTCGTGGGAATGGAGGAGGATGTCTGCCAAGAGTGTCTTGTCACTTGCTAAAGCTATCTCATTTTTCTGTGAATTCTTCACTCGACAACAATAGCCCTTGCACATCTCCGTAAGAAGTAAAAGCCGATGCAGCAGAAGGCTCTTGTGCTGCTTTCCACCCCACCTGAATTATCGTGGGAAGCCCATGAGCCCAATGTAAATCATAGCTTTCCATGAAAAGTGGCAACTTTCACAATTGAAGGATTCTTATATGGGATCTCAAGTATATTATTGTGATTATAGAAGGCCCCATGTGTCTGGGAATGTTCTTTGTGCACATACCTATGGTAAGTCTCAGCTTCCTGAGACTTATTGCTTGTGTTATACACACACACACACACACACTGCAAGCTGAAGCATATGGTCCCACACAACTGTGATATTTACAATAATGAATCACAGATGTTTAAATGGATGTAATCTGAAAACACTTAAATGCTAAGATGCTGGAATCTTACTGCAAACATTACAAAGTGAGGACCTTTGGATTATGTTGATTTTCAGATACTATCACTAGGAATACTATTTTACATATACTGGGAAGACACCAGGCAGAAAGGAATGACTTTTTTTCTTTTTTTAAAGAAATAGTTTTCAAAGTACCAAGGAATATCAAGCGTGTATATTTGGTTATTCTATTGATAACTGAATTGCAGGAGGATTTCAATCCCCTCCAGAACTAAGGATGAGCTTATGCACTGGATACACCTTCACTAAACACCCATCCTATAGCACATATTGTTTAATGGTCATTTTTAAATGCAAAGAAATTTTAAAATGTAGTCAGTTGGAGTGAAATGGGAAATGCACCCATTTACCATCCCATGCAGCCCTCACTTCCCATTAACCACACATTTTGATGTATGTTTTTAAAAATTTACAAACTACATACATACATACACACACACACACATATACAGTTCAGTAGGTAGTTTTTCTCTTAATATCTATTAAAAATTTTTTACAGCAGATCATATGTATCTCCCTCATTCTTTCCCATGACTGCATACTACCTCTTAGCATGGGTATGCTCTCATTAAAGCAGCCTCCTAGTGCTGGACACTTAGGCTTTTCCTGTTTCATAATTACCAGCTGTGTAGTAGTAAACACCTTTATACTTGCCTTTTGTGCACATGTGCAAGTAGTTAAGACCTATCCTGGATACTGATAATTCAAATGAAATGCCATTTAAAATTTTGTTAGATACTAACTAATTGTTCACCAGAAAGGCTTTTTATCAATTTAGACTCGACTCTTAGAGTTCTCTTTCCTCAATACAGTGTTTCTTTTATTTAGTTATTTATTTAGTGCCAATTTGATGGTTGGGAGAAGGTATGGTGTTAATTTGCAGGTTTTCAATGAATAGTGAGGTTAGACACTGTCTCATAATATTGGTCATTTCTATTTCTTTTTGTTGTTGTGTGTGTGCGAATTGCCTGTACTGTCAGAATACTTAGGAGTTCAAATGGTCACTGCTCACTTTCCTTGCCCTTCTCCTTAATATACTATTAGCTTCTTGAAGGAAGAAAGTGTCTTGTTTGCTATTTTATCTCCAATGCTTAGCAGAGGTCTGTTATACCTGTTTTATTGAATGAATGTGTGCTTGTATAGATGAGGTTGATGTTGCTTTCTGCGACTACACAGCTGCTTACCAGGGGCCCACCTTCAAAGAGAAAACTCAATTCAAACCCTCCTTCCCTTTTTGGTTCTTTCCCTTCCTTCCTTATCCTGATATTTTGTCTCTCCCTCACCAGCATGAAACCTCCATGCTTGCAGGGACTCAGTCAGCCCAGGAAACCTTGTATCTTTAGCACTAGCACGGAGCCTGGCAAACAGTTGACACTCAGGAGATATTTTCTAAATGAATCAGACTGTTGTGATCTGTCAGATGGTTTCCATGCCAGATGCCACACTGACACCTAACTTGAGGGAGGGAGGGACGGAAGTTCTTGAGATCTTTTTTGCTTTTCGGTACATTTATGGTGAGATGGACAGGGAAGAGGATTCATTCAGAGCTCTTCCTGAGATTCTGAATCCCACTTTTATGCATCAGAGATTGAGGTGTGTATAGATCATGTGAAAAGACATGCTGTTATGACACTGATCCTCGGGTGCCATGCCCTGTTTGGTTATTTACGGCAGCTGCATAGAGAAAGCTGTACTGCTAACCTGCTAGGGTGGGCCCAACTGAGGTGCAAAACCCCTGGGCTGAATTTATACTCATAGTGGCTGACATGAAGGCCTCAAATCAACAGAGAAACAAAGAACATGTGAGTCAGCTTATGACCATATGTCCCTTTAAATCAGGAGTCAGAAATCCATGGTCTGCCAGATAAATCTGGCCCACTACCTGTTTCTGTAAATAAAGTTTTATTGGCATACAGGCCCACTATTTATTCATACGCTGTCTACAGCTGCTTTTGCACAACAATGACAGAGTTGAATAGTTGCAACAGAGATTACCTGGCTCATATGTCTTAAATATTTACTATCTTGCCCTTTGCAGAAAAAGTTTCTTGGCCCTTGCTCTAAGCCAAGGTCATATTTTTCTTTTCCACATTTTGCAAGAGATCTGGTCTAAGCCCCCTGAGTGCTAAGGCGAGTGAACTCACCTCTGATCTATTTTGCACTCTCAGTTTCATGATTAACCACAAAGACAATCAGGAGAGCAGGGAAAATGACACCTACCTAAATGTTATCTTACTGCTGTGTGCTGTATTGCCTTTAATTTTCTAAAATACAATCTGCTGGGAGATATTTCCCATTCAAAATGAAATCTCAAGAGACTTAACTGTTTAAATACACTTTTAAAATCCATTATCTGCAGTCATTAAATATATGGACAACACTCATGGTGAAGACAAATATACCCTGAAGAGCAGAAAGGGATTGCGTATGTCTATATTCTTATATATCTAAAGCAATCATTTAATTTAGAACCAAGCAATTAGCTGGGAATTATGCTTTAGATCAAGTTTACGTGCAAAACCATTTGTCTTCAAGGTCTGTTTCCCACACTTAAAGTGATCTTTCATCTTTTAATGTGATTTATCATTAATTTTGTTTTTTTTTTCCTTGTAGGAAGTCTGTCATTATTTTACCCAAAATGACTAATATGTCTAATTTTTCTGCATTCTCTAAGTGAAACCAATTGAAAATTTAGCTTCCTGGAAAATGAGATGGGAATCCACCCAGCCCAAAGGTGGTAGGGAAATAGTGATTTTATTTTATTCTATTTTTCCTTTCACAAGGGCCCAGTTCATTAGCAAAAAGCAAAGCACTATTTCTTTGTGCAAAGGAGCAAAAAGAAAGACAGACAGAAACCACCAAACAACCCCCAAATTGTTTTAACATCTCCACAAAGTTACATGCTATGTTGGAATATTGAAAAGGGACAGTTACTATGCATTTTAAGAACTTAAAAAGCCAATGAACTAAAAAATACCACATTTAAACTACAGCACATATATCCTCTGTAATTTCATAAGTTCTTGTTGGTTTCCTGGGTTCTTACTTAAAGGCTTTGAGCCTAAGAATCACGGGTAAGTTTTCTTTCAGCATTCAAATGGTCCTGAGTAACAAGGACCCAGTTCTGGGCTGGGGAAAGGGTATAAAAATAAAATCTGGTGATCTGAGCTCAACGAGAGCGGGTAGGAAATAAAAGGAGAATGAGGTAGAGCCCCTTATTCACTCTCTTTCATTAATAACAACTTTGAAAATATGACTAACAGCTGTAATGGACAAAACAGCTGCTCAATTCAACTCCCCACTAAGGCAGGCAGATCCGGGCAAGGGCCAAACCTTTTGTTCTGCTGAGCCTCTTGTGGGTTTGGGGGTGGAAGTTTGGGAGAATGAAACACAGCGGTTGCTGGTAGCACTTCATGAGGAAACATTAATTGGGAAGACAAGGAGGAGGGAAGAAAGGAGAGGGTTGGACAGATGGTAGAAGATCATGCATGTGTCCCTGGTCCCTGAACCCTCAGTGAAATATGCTTTGCTCACAAATGTGTGTGTGTGTGTTTCTCATGCAAACTGGTGCAGGGAACATGTTTTACTGTCTGGCTGACCCATCTGGAGAAAGAAACTGCCTTTAAGGCTCAGGGCCCAGAGGTAGGATGGGACATGAAGCCATAAGACTCTAGGAATTGACATAAATTAGGAGAAAGGCTTTGGATTTTCACAACTTGTTTGGGGGCTCAACACTTCATTTTAACTAACCCTTTGGGGGGTTGAGTGGGTTCATGAACATTTGGTTTATATTTAATATTTATTTGCTCTTTCCATGAACCAGGCAGTGTGTTAAGACTTTGCATAAATGATCTCATCCTATTAGTTTGTCACAACTGTGTGTGATACTACTACTATTTTCCCATTTTATAGATGAAGACACTGAGCCCACAGGGAAGCTGTGTGACAAGTGTATGAAAACCCAGTCTCCAAACAGTTCTGCTTGATTTCAAGGCTCATACCCTTTAACTTCTTTGTTCTACTGTCTCTCACCCACTCAGTAAAGAGAGTCTCACAGATTGTGTTGGGTTCCATGTGCATATAACAGAATATAGTCCCACCCCATTCTTAAAATCAGTGAGTCTGGTCAATGAGTCAGTCATTTAAAAAAAGGTGACAACGTTGCATGACAGGGAATACAGTAGAAGTGTGAACTAAGTGCTCTGGGAAGAAAAATGAAGTTATCTGTTTGAGCTTGAGCTACAGGATGCTTCACAGAAGAAATGCCGTCTGAGTTGCACCTTAAAGGATGAGGAGAACTAAAGAGTTGTTTTCTACAACTGACTGCAAGTAAGCTCCGCTACTGGCGACTGACATTACAAATGGACTAATAGATTTCACTGTAGGATGTGTCCAATCTCAGGTTCACAAACCATCTCTAATTCCTTAAAAACAACAACGTAAAAGTATCTCCTTGATTCAGGAGGGCTCTGGGCAGCCAACACCAGAGCCTTTATCATCCCTGTTTGTAGCAGATTCACCCAAGAGGTGATATTTTTATTGAAAATATTCTGAGCAGCTACAAAATACAATATAAATTTCAATGTGGAAAGGAAAAAATAGGGCAGGAGAAGTGAAGTGTGTGTGTGTGTGTGTGTGTGTGTGTGTGTGTGTGTGTGTGAGAAGGAGCAGGGTTCCTCTTGAATAAGTTCTTAAAAGTAAATAAATTAGGAGGAAATGTGAGAACAAAGATAGTATCCTATGATTTATACTTTTGAATCAAAACAAGCTAAGAAGCCAACAAACCCTAAATTTCCATTTCTGGGAGTCAGCTATGTATCTCTGTGGTTCCAGCTTTCTCTCCCAGTTAATGCAGATGGGAAGGGTTTTTACTGATAACTGGGAAGAGTATTCACCTCTCTGATCTTCAGTTTGTTCACTGAAAAAATAATGGGATTGACACAAACTGTGGATCCTCAGAGTGCAGTCCCAGGACCAGCAGCCTGGGCATCTTTAGGAGCTTGTTAGAAATACAGACCCTCAGACCCCACCCGAGCCCTACTCAGTCAGAATCTCTAGGGGTAGAGCCCGGCAATCTGTTTACTGATGCTCAAATGTGACAACACCTGATGATAGATAATCTCTTAGATGGCACAGATAATTTTCTAGATACTTGTGCAGCTACATGTCTCAATAAGCCTATTAAATACACACATCTGCTATTAAATATGCACTACTTGATACTAATTCTTTAAAAAGGAACATCTATGAAACACGCAGAAAGAACGTCAGCTCTGGAGCCAGAGTGATCCTGGATTCAGATGTGAAGAGTACTTCCACTCAGCTGTGCGAGATGTTGCATGGAATCTCTGAGCCTCAATTTCCCACTCCATAAAATGGGAATAATAATGCCGATTGCCTACGATGATTTGGAGGAAAAAAAAATGAGAGAATATAAAGCATCTGTTCTATAACAAGACACCTAAAAGAGTTGTAAGTATAATTTTATTACAATAATGGACTCAACCACAGTCAATTCCCTACCCTTCTCTTTGAATAAACATCACAATCTAAGCAAATGAAAAAAAAAAAGCTCTTATTGATCCACTCTGCTTAAATCAAGAGTGTTGTTTTTCTGCAACTCTGTCTCCAGAAGGAGATATGGCTCTCTCAGAAGCTGCAATATAAGGGATGCTAATATCAAAAGGACCAATTGTCATTCAATCATTCACTCTCTTGAATGAGGTAGACATTATATAAACATATAACATTATGTTTGTGTTACTCCTCTACTAGAAACCACCTGTCTTGCAAAATGAAGCTCTTATTCCAACTTACAACCCTATTTATAATGTAGTTCATTGTATTAGGTTATTAAGTATGAAATGTCTGAATTCCTTAAGTACTAAGTTTGACAGTTGCTATCTCTGACATTTCACTTTGTTTTATTTTTATTGTGAAGGTACACCCTCAGTCTTTCAAGCGAATGTTTTAGCTTATGATTATCTTTTAATCATAAGCTTTTACCTCACGTTTTACCTTATGATTATCTTTTAATCATAAGTGGTTTTTTTAGAGCAATTTTTGTGAAAGCATGGGTAAGTGAAAAATTCGCGTTATTTTCAAACGTGAATTCCGTCATGGAACCAATGCAGTGCAGATAGCTCGAAATATCAACAAAGTGTTTGGGAAGGATTTGGCTAATGAACACACAATATGTTGATGGTTTGAGAAGTTCCATTCTGGTGACTTTAATCTTGAAAATGAACCACGTGAATGACCTGAGACCAAGGTGGATAATGATGAGCTGAAAGCTGTAGTGGAAGCAAATCCATCTCAACCTACACGTGAATCAGCAGCAAGGTTTGACGTTACTATTCCAACAATATTGGACCATTTGAAACAAATGGGCAAGGTAAAGAAGCTGGATAGATGGGTTCTGCATGAATTAAACGAGCATCAGAAGAGAAATCATCTCGAAGCTTGCCTTTCTTTGCTGTCACGACATAAAGGTGAACCATTTCTATACCGTATTGTTTCGTGTGATGAAAAATGGATTCTTTTTGACAATCGCAAACATTCGGCACAATGGTTGAATAAAGAAGAAGTGCTGAAACACAGTCCAAAACCGAATATTTATCATAAAAAGCTAATAGTGTCTGTTTGGTGGTCCAGCACTGTTATTATCCACTACAGCTTCATGAAACCTGGTCAATCGATGACAGCAGATGTCTACTGCAACCCGTTGGATGAAATGATGAGGATGCTTGCGATGAAGCAGCTGAGATTGGTCAATAGAGACAGGCCAATCCTCTTGCAAGGTAGTGCTCGCCCACATGTCGCACAAACAACTCTGCCCAAACTGCAGAGGCTGGACTTGGAAACTCTCTGTCATCCCCTGTATTCACCAGACCTCGCACCAACTGACTACCACTTCTTCCAGGCTTTGGACCACTTCTTGCAAGGAAAAATATTCAATCCTCCACAAGCTGTGGAAAAAGCCTTTAGCAATTTCATCACCACTCGCTCTCTGGCTTCTTCGCTGCCGGCGTAACAAGCTACTGTTAAGGTGGCAGAACTGTATTGATAGTTTAGGCGCAGACTTTGATTGATTGCACTGCTTCCTGTTTGAGACGTAATAAACTTTGTCCTTCTGCTCTGGCACTCACTCAGTCACCCTGCCCCACTGGTCCTGTAGCTCTTCCTCAGACCCTCAGGCATGCTCCTGCCTCAGGACCTTTGCATTTGCTGTCCCTTCTGCCTGCAGTGCTCTTCCCCCACATTCCCAAGGCTCCCGCCTATCACTTCCTCACTTCCTTCAGGTATCTACTCCAAGGTCACCTTTGTTCTCTGGCCTTCCCTGGACATCCTATCGGGTATTTTAATAAATCTTCGCCCTGACATTTCTCTCTCTTTTATTTCTCCTTAGCGCTTCCCATTATCAAGCTGTATCCCATAGTATGTTTTTGTTATTTATATTACTTATTATCAGCGTCTTTTATTGTAAGCTCAGGGTATCTCAAGAGCTTGGGAAAGTACCTGGCACGTGGTACTTCTATACATAATGAATCAATTAAGGAATAGATTGATTCCCTTCACTGTCATTCCTGTGCTCAGCTATCATCATCCATCAATCACTTAATGATGAATGAAAATAGCTAAGTAAGTAAGGAGGTAGGACCAACTGAGGCAAAGGACAAACACAACATGACCTCTTGTTGTTGTTATTGTTTGGCCAGGTATAGCTTTGGAAAAAGGATAGAAAAAGTGGAATGCATAATAATTTTAAGACGTTTTTCTTCAAGATGTTTTTTAGTCCTTAGGGAAAGTTTCTAAGGGAGGGAGTAGAGTTTAGAGCAAGAACTCTGGAATCAAGGCTCAGATCTGATTCTGGATAAAATTTGACAAGTTACATAACCTTGGACAAACCAGTCCACATTTGGAACTGGTTTCCTCATCTATGACATGGCTTTCATGTTGCTACATATAACTTAGGAAGCTGAAGTGAAGATTAAGTGAGACAGTCCTCACGGATCACTTGTCAGGGTGCCTAGCACAGAGTAAAGGGGCAATGAACATCACATCACTGTCATTGAAATTTAAGCCAGTCAAGTCTGGGTGCTCTGGAGAAAATGTGCCAAATTTCAATGGAAAATCAGATCATTCCCATGTGAGTGAATTTCAGGAACAGGAGTTACTCTATTCTAATACAACCAAACATATTATTGGGATGAGACCAGTTTTTGAAAATAAAACTGCCACCATTTTGAAAAGAACCAGTTTTTAAACATCAATAAGGGCTCCTGGCTCCCCTCATACTCTGCTGGAGTTATGGCTCACGTCATCGCTATTCTCTTGTTTAGATGCTATCAGACGCAAACCGGTGATTACGAAGTGAATAATCCTCATTTTGACACGGGCTATCAACAAAGACTGAGCAAATGACAGAGAAGGGTGTTATTAGAGCTGCACCGAGCAGTCAAGCACTTGGCCAGTCTTCCCCAGCACACCCCATCTTCCTCAGGCTCTGCCGTTGGTTCATCCCAGAAAGGCAGGAGCTATCTTGGAGGAAAGTAAGTTGTGTCAGTCAAAACGGTTTATGAGACATATCTAAATTTTGTTTCCTTATGTGCCTGGGAGAAGGGATCTAAGATCAAATTTTTTTCTCCCTCTTTTTTAATGAAATGTTATATTATCACTGGGGTCTAAAAATGTATACCTAACATGGCAATAAACTCCTTTGTGGTAACTAACTGTTGCGTTGGGGTCTTTTTTTTCTTTTGTATTAAAGAGATGTGATTGAGACTTGAAAGTGCCTTCATTAAGCTTCCAGAAGATAGAAATTACCATGAAGTTTCAAGTTAAAGGACAGCTGAGTTCAGCAATGTGCAGCTAAAACACAAGCTATCTTAAGCTACTGACTTCAAGTACACCAAATGCAATGCTGACCCTGAACTGAGTACATTTCAAAACAATTTTAAATTATACTGTCAATTACACATTAAGGACATTTGCCACATTAAAAATAAACACACAGAAAACAACAAAACACCAATGCTAGGATGAAAATGTTCTAAATAATACAACAGAAGTCATATTTTAAACTATATCTTTTCATGTCTGCTATTCATTTTGAACCACTAGTAATGAAAATGATCCTACAACCTTACATAATTTCTGTCAGCTCTCTTAAATGTCCTGCCAGGAATTATTTTAAAGAAATGAACCCACTGTAAACATTTAAAAAAAGAAGCAAATCAAAAGAAAACATAGCAAAAGAAACAAAAGCCTAGCCCTCTTGTCTGAGACAGAGAACCAATTAGGGTACTCCTATTCAGAATGTGTGCATGAGCTATGATGAGAATTCAACATTGTTTCGGAAATAAACTACTATATCTGTGAGACAATTCCTGTTTATCTGGAAGGTAGAGAAGGTGAACACACAAATAATTGGAGATTTTCCTTTGTCCTTCACAACTGGAAAACACCATTCAATGCTCTACATGGAAATTGGACAACTGAAGGCCTGCGGCTGTTGTTGAGATTGGCCCAGCTCAATGCGGGGGGGGGGGGGTTGGGGGAGAATATGCTGAGCTGTGGGGTCCCCAGCCTGCAACTAAGCCTACCTTAGTACCGCAGTATGTCCACATGCGACGGAAGGTAGGGAACTGGAAAGAGATTAAAATGGAAAGGGAGGAAGAGTGAGGAGGGTCTAGGGTCTGGAGTTCGTAGGCCTTGGTAGAGAAATTCTTTCTTCTTTTAGCTTAATCTTTAAGTGGCGACAGCAAAATATTCATCCAAAATCCAGCAGTATCCAGCAGTAAAGGGCAGAGCCCCTGGTTAGGGCTCTGGGAGAAAATGTGCCTCCTATGATAATGGCACGTCACCTCCCATCCTGGGGGTTTCATTTGGGCACATGGATACTCAGCTAGAAACACTTCCCAGCCTCCGGCGCAGAGGGGTATGGTCATGTGACTCAGCCCTGCTCAACGTGGAACAAAGGCAAGCAAGAGGAAGAGCTCCTAGTCAATGTCCTTTGAAAGCAAGATGCTCTTCTCCTGTTCCTCCCTGTCCCCTTCCTGAAGCCTTGCTATAGTGTAGGATGTAGCAAAGAGGACAGCACCCTAGAGGATGGCAGAGCAGATCTGATAAATTCTCCATCCAATGCTACTTGGGGTCACAAAGCTACCGCAACTTGCTGAAGACATAACGTGAGATAATAAACCACAACTTTTGACCTTTTTCAAATGTGAGTCCCTGAATAATATTGAAGGGCATGGTCACCCACCTGCCCTGAATTGGTTTATGAGGAAGAAGTACCATTCTATTTTGTTCAAGCTTCTGTTTTTGTAGTGTCTTTTATTACAGCTATTAGCCAATATCCTAACTAGTTTGGATGCCCAGGTCTGAGCCAGCAAGGTGTGTTGTTAGCTCGGAGTTCTTCCCGGTACACATCCTTGTGAGCCTGCAGAGCCGCCTGCAGCCTTCCCTGCTCCTCTCCTCCTCCTTCCTTATCTGTGTCCCAGCTGTCTACAAGAACAGCTGCACGGGAACACGATACCCACTGGGTTACGAATGGGGTCCAGCTGCCCTGGGGCAGCATGTGGCTGCTGCTAGACTTAGTATTCTACAGTTGCATTCACTAACACAAGAACATTTCTTAATCAAATCAGAATTTCCCTCTCATTTACTAAGAACTTTTTCTATTTCCAAAGAGCATTTATTGAGTATCTACTTTAGGTTGCCTCATTCAATTGTCATGATTCTCCTGCCTCTGCTTTTATTACTATGATAAGGAAGCACAGTATTTACATGAAGCAAATCTACTCAGAATTTCCCCCCAAACAAACTAACGGACGATATAAAAGAGGTGGCAGAGAGGCATCACAGATATGGAAGTTCCTGTTTATATAGAGTTATTTAGGAGATGGAGTGTGCTGGTTAAGCACTGTTCACATTTTCTCAACTTGTTCCAGCAGACATTCAGAGGCTCCTTTGAACAGAGTAGTCCGAGGTGCCCGGGGGGAACAGTAATATCCTCTGGGCTCCAGTGCTATGTCGGAGCAGGAGGTAAGCTCGGTTTTTGGTCCCTCCATCTGTTCCTCCCTTGCTTCTTCCTGCAACATCTCAGGACATGACATGCAGTAACCAATGTGAATTACTCAAGTTTGAGAGGTTTGCAATTGGGTTATACTTGCTTGCATAAAAAATAAAGTGTCTTCTCTGTTCTCTTTTCCATGTTCAGTGGGTGTATCAATGATAATATGTGACTATCCTGATTTTACATTTGCTTATTCTCCCTATACAGCATTCCTCATATTGTCCCTATTTATAAACCTGGCTTTTTGAGATATCGTATTTAAAAAAAAAAAAAACACGTAAGCCTATTAAAGAGATAAATCATCAATCCAATGTTACCTGGAGTCACAGAGTCACTGCAACATTCTGAAGGTCTCGTGAGAGGTGCCATCCACAGCCCCTGACCTTTTCCAAAGTACAGCCCCCATCACTGCCCAAGAGCAATTCTCAGCTCAAAACCCATTTGCCTCATTGGCTTCTGGCTGGGTTTATCAAGACCATTATATGGGACTGAACATGCAAATTGTAAATGAGATAAATATGTATATGTCATTCCATTGTTGGGGAAAGGACACTGAGTTTGGTATCACATTCAGATTCCTGTTCCAGTGCTGCCATATATCCTGGCAGAGCAGCAGTGCTTTCATCTATAAAGCAGGGATTTTATACCCACTTCTCTAGGCTGTTGTAAGAATGCCATGGAAAAACAGATATGGCACATGCCCAGTAGATATGTGTTGAGGGAATGGGTGAACACAGGCACGATCTCTCCACAATCGGGCCCTCTCACCCTTGCTTCCTTGTAGTTCCTTCAACACACCAGGCACACGCCAGTCTCAGGGCCTCTGCCACTGCGTTTCCTTCTGTCTAGACAGCTTTTCCTCCAGACACCTACATGACACATTCCCTCATCTCCTTCCAGTCTCTGTGCCAATGTCCCTTCTCAGTAACGTCTTGCCAGATGATTTACAACTGACACCTTCTCCCAGTCCTGGTTCCCTTGTCCTGCGTCACTGTTCTCTATCACACTGATCACAGCCCAACATCTAACACATTTTACTTTTTTATCGTCTGTCTGCACCTAGCGAGGATGAAACTATCACAAGGACAGGGTGTTTTGTCTGTTAGTCCATTGTACCAGCTTCCTGTGGCTGCCGTAAGAAACTACTGCAAACTTTGTGGGGCTTAAAACAACAGAAATCTATTCTCCCATGGTTATGGAGGCTGCAAAATCAAGATGTTGACAGGGTCACGCTTCCTTCAAAGGCTCTGGGGCAGATCCCATCCCTCGCCTCTTCCAGCATCTGGTGGCTCCAGGTGTTCCTTGGCTTGGGGCTGCGTCACTCCAATCCCTGCCTCTGTCTTCACACAGCCTCCTCCTCCTTCTGCCTGTGTCATCCCTCTGTCTCTTACGAGTGTACTTGTCACTGGAAAATCCACAGCCATCTCATCATGAGATCCTTAATCTAAGCACCTCCACAAAGACCCTTTTTCCAAATAGGGTCATATTCACAAGTTCTGGGGGTTAGGATGTGGACATATCTTTTTTCGGGGGCCCGGGGGGCAGCACCATTCAACCCACTATATCCACTCTTGTGTCTTCAGAGCCTACATGAGAGTATAGCACATTGAGGTGCTCGGTTCATAGGAGCCAAATAAATGCATGGGTCAAAAACAAACAGTCCCTGGAGTATAGTCGGAACTTTCAGCTGAGCTCTTTTTTGTTCTTTCCTCTTCTATTCTACCACATGCCTAATGTGTATAGATCTCAGAGGAATTCAGTGAGATGGTAAACGCACACTCTGCCCATGTGGAAGGCCCTCCTGTAACTCCCCCGGTCAAAAGTAATCTTCTCCATTGCATCTCTCAAGACTGGACCCCATGAACTGGACAGGATTCACTGCCATGCACAAAGTGTTCTTTACTTCAAGTGTCCTCTGGTCGGATCCAATCACCCATAGGCGTAAATGGCCACACAAAATCCCTTCTGACAGGAGAAGCAAAATGTGAGATTCGTTTCTCAGAGTGGCACATCCATTAACACGGTTGCCAGGTAATTCCTTAGAACCTTACCAATTTACATAAATGCCTCCCAGTCAATTTCTATTTTTCTGAAATTTGCGTGGCAGCTCTGTGGCTGAGGCCCTGGCCACGGTCTGGTGGCTCTACATTCATGCCAGCAATGACGGTTTGAATACTTGCCCACTGGAGCAGGAAGAGATGAAAAAATATCCATTATCAATAGTGGTCGCTATTTGCTTGAACATGCCAAATAACCCTCACTTGCACGGACAATACACTCATTTAAATGGGTTGGAGGAATTCACGCCAACGCAAGATTACTTATGCTAAGTGCTCCAAATTGAGGGCTATAAATGAATTCTCAATTGCAAGAATGATCAAAAAATGGAATTGCTAAAGTGGTTTATGTGAACAAACACGAGTTGTTTGCCTCCTCTCTGCAGGTTTCCATGCTGAGTAGGCACTGCAGGGTTTCGTAAGAATAAAGACTAGGAAAAGATGAATATAATATCATCTTTTCCTTCAAGAAACTTACAGTCTAGTAGAGGACCATGGCAACATTCTCACATAAACAGATTAAAAGTAGAACAACAGAACAGTGAGAATTCACAAAGGAAGTTCTCCAGGTTTTGCAAGAAAGAAGTGATACATCTGATTGGTAATAAAATCAGCTGAGGCTCGGAAGGGGGGCCGAGAGCAAAAGTACTAAGGAAAGAGAGAAAAGCAACCCGGCGCGGAACGAGCGAGCTGTCCCTCAAGCCATGCTCTGCCCTTGAGAGACAAATGTGGGAAGTGGACGCACCTAGGACAGGGGATGTGTACAGGGTGACTGATAACTGGTTCCCCAGTTTAGAACCACTAGTATATGCTCTTTTATCCCATCTGCTTCTTAGGAGAACTCCAGAGGCATCATCATAGACCTCATTTTATTGATGAGGACAGACAGATGTGTCAGGGCTAAAGTGTGTGCTGGGGACTCACTGCTGGGAAGGGGCCCTGCCCTCTGGGGTGTATAGTACAAATTTTGGTTTTCAACATGTCATTTGCTTTCATAGTTATAGAGATTTTCACTGTACAAAAGCATTAAAATTTTATATGGTCAACTATATCAATTTTTCAGCTTATCTTTTAACTTTTGCTTAAACTCTACCTAACTACAAGATGAGAAAAAATTCACCTCTGATTTCTTCCAGTGTTTTATGATTTCCTTGAATACATATCTTCGTACCATCAAGAACTTATTTTGATGTAAGGATATGAATATACAGAAACATGTATTATGAGTCTATATATGATATTTGATTTTTTTAAAAAAACCAAAGGGGTAAGAAAAATTGGTATTCTCCTAAATCCTATTACTTAGAGATATCTACACAACATTTTGGTAAAGATTCTTCAAGTCACCTCCCTATGGGTATGTGCACCAAGAGTTGAGCCATTGGAGTTTTGGGACTGACAAGGGGGGAAAGAAAACAGCTAAATACTAGTGACATTGGTGGAGGGCAGGTGTCTACACTGAGGACGTAGAAAGAGAAAGGGGGATTAACAGGAAGTTAGAAAGTGTACAGTTAGATAAGGAGCGAGTCAAAAGAATATAACGTAATGGAAGACAAGAACAGAGATATCATCACCGCAGTGATGCACTTCAAGTACCAGATGTGACGTAAAGTTACTGCTGGTTGTACCTGAAAGGATGTGCATTTTGGCATCTGAAGCTGTGTTCTTGGGAAGTGAAGGGTTACTGGTGCACAACTAGATTTAGATAAATATTCACGTGAGTAAAGAATTACAGGGGCAGAGAGTGGGATCTGCTTTATCAAGAAAAGTGTTGGTGTTAAAAATGAGAAGGGACAATATCCCTGGGAAAAAAAAATCAAGGGAAAATTATGTGCCAGGGCTTCGTGAGTTGGGCTTCACTGACATTTAGGGGGTGAAGAATGAGATTTAGCGGAGCCTGTGAGACCCTTAAAACTATACTTCACTTTTTTGTGCATGGATATGTTATTCTGAGGATACGGAACATTTTTTAATCCAGTTATAAACACGTGCTAAGAACTGCTTTGTTAGAGGTCAGGGGCAATGTCTACTAGTTCACAGCAGAGGAGAATGACCCGACAGAAGGGCCTGGGCTAGGAGCTGAGAGTGGCAGGGGGTACTGGCAGGAACAAAGGCCAAGCAGAGGTGAGGACAGATGGAGTCAGGGGTACGTCCTGGGCAGAAAAGTCCAATCCTGAGATCTCATTAGTTCCTTCACCACGCTCTATTACCATTAAGGGGACAGGCTGTCCAGAAAAACAAAACAAAACAAAAGACAAAACATGTCACTCTAAACAAAATGAGACAAAGCAAAAAAAATTAGGAAAGACTCTCTCCAAAATGATATTCTTGCTTATTTATGAAGCATAGAAATGCTTTCTTCTCTGTCCTTTTTCCCCTCTATTTTCAAAATGTCTTCAGATATATGCTGATTTTAAAAGTCACAAAAGATACAAGATGTTAAAATCAATGTATTAATGCATCTTTAGAAAATAGTTATTTAGGAAAAATGATACAAGCAAACTGGATATCTCTAAGGAAGGCCTCTATGCTGAAACATAACATGTTTGGGGCTCGAGAGACAAACGTGGACAGCTTTGGAGCAGTACAGAGGACAGGACTGTGGCAGCCTGGGAAACGAGCTGGTCACCAGCTCTGCCATGAACTGACCTTGACTCTGAGTGCCTGACTCTGAAACTCTCTTTCTCCATCTGTGAAGTACAACACTGATGCCTTCCACCCAGTTTCTGAATGGGTTAAAGAGGTTATTGATATGAGTGGATACTCAACAAACACACATTCTTAGAGTCGTGCAAGCATCAGACTCACCCTAGCTGACGCTGCCAGCCTGGTAAGAGCTGCAACTTGTAGTCAGTCTCTTTGATGCCCTACCATTTAAAAATAACCCCAAAAATGAGAGTGAATATCATAGTGATGTGACAGAAACTTATTTTAGACACTAGATAAACCACTGGGCAAAACCTGAATTTCTATGCTAGGTACATCTGAGCTCAAATCCCATCCTTTCCACATAGTAGGAGCTGTGTGATTGTGGACAAACCCCTTGAGCCTCAGTATTTTCATCTGTAAAATGGGGGTGAGAGCAACTTGGGCTCAGGCTTGTTTCAAGGATGAACCAAGACTACCCTTAGCTGAAAGATCTGTACAGGATGAGAGGGTGGTGAACAGTACAAATGGCACCAGCGCAGGGTCTGACCTGCTTTTATTTAAAATGTGGACATTTTGCTTACCATAGATTTTTGCATTAATTTCTATTTTCAAAAAATATTTTATCAAATATTATTTACTTTTATTACTGAGTTTTTAAATTTTGCCCCAAAGAGAGTATCTTTCTGACCTCTCTCTAGTCCTACTACTGAGGCCAACAATCACTGAGCATTTACACGGGTCAAGCACAGTGCTAACACTATGACATTACACATTTGCCTGTAAGTAAAATGTTCAGCATGATGCCTGGCCTGGAGTAAGGCGGCAGCAGGAGCATCGCCACCATCATCATCACTTGCATTATGATTTTCTAAATCATCCTAAGTAAATTCCCTAATATTTCTGAGTCGTGGTTCCCTCATTGTTATCATCAGGTTAACACTACCGCCTTTATAAGGTGTAAAACTTAAGCAACTCTGTTTTTGTTGTTGCTATCATTGATGTTTTTGTTGATCTCAATGTATGACCTGACTTCACAGAAAAGCCAGTGGGTGCTTGTCCAGAAATCGGACGTTTCTGATGAACACGGAGGCCAGCCAGGCAGAGCGATAAGGCAGGACCACACTGGGTCCTAGGCCGGCTTTTGTAAGGCTGCCTAAGATTTTCACACCAAGAAGCATGGGCTGTTCTCAGAGATGACATTTTCATACTCATAAAGCTCAGTGCTGTTCCAGTTCAGGAAGCTGATGAGTCACGGGATAGAGGCAATGGGGAGAGGAAGGGGGTTTGCTCTTGTTTTTCTCTTACCGTTTGGACTGTAGCTCTCAAATGATTTTAGATATGCAACAGGAAAGGAATATAATAACCTCCTAGTCACTGCCCTACTCAGAAAACCTCAAGTGACTAATTGCCTTTTTTCCTAAAACGGAAGAGTTATTTCATCTGCCCAAGGGTTTCATTTCATTTTGCCATACTTTTGCCCTGGAAGCTTTTTAATCTTGTAAGGCATAGCCATATAAACAAACAAGGGAGAAAACAGGAAGATGAAAACTCTCCAGGTTCATCCAATCTTGAATCCCACTTGACACACACAGCGATACACGGTTTTGACGAAGGCTGTGAGGACTGTGATTTGACCTTCGTCTCGCCACTGTATAAAATGTAAACACAGTGTGCTTCCTCATAATTAAAAGATATTGATTTCCCAGCAGCCCATGAGGAGCTGAGTAATCTTCCTTCTCAGTGGATGCAGCATGATCCCTGTTGTCATCTAGTTCTATCCAATCAGAAGTAAGCCATGATAGTAATGGGGGGACAAGCCGGGTAGTGTTGTGGCTTTGGACTTGCAGAAGTTGTACAACTGGGGAGGAGTATCATTTCTATTTTGAAAATAGTTGCTTGGTGTGCCTTTAGGATACACCATGGTATTGTAATGAGACCCCAAGATTCAGCAGTTTAAAGCAACAAAGAAGTTTCTTTCTCCCTCATTTAGCAAGTCTAGCTGGTGGTCCAGAATTGGCATGGTGGCTGATGGCACTGGGAATATATCTTGTTGCCACACCATCTCCTGCATGTTGCCCTTTTTGGCTTAGCTGAAGATGGCTCACCACCATGTCTGTGTTCTAGCTGGAGGGAAGGAGAAAACCAGGAAGGGGGCATAGGTTTCTTTCTTGTCAAGGGCATGGCTTAACGTGCAAACATCACACTCACTCATATATCATTGGCCACCACCTGTTTATGTGGCCACATGTAGATGCAAAGTGGCTGGAAAAAGTAGTCTTTATCTGAGTGATCATGTGCCCAGCTACCACTGCTATTGCTATTAAAAAAATGGAGTATGGATATAGTGGGAGCTACCAGGAGTCCTGGCCACAGTGGAGCTGAATAAATATTTGTCCAAGAATGAAGGGAGGGGTTCTTAATCGGAGTCCCGCCATTCCCAAGCCTCTTGGGTTGTGATGATAACTGATGATGATAATAAAAAATGATGGAAATAAAGACAGCAGGAGCTAACATTTACTGATTTCTTGCTTTACGCTTCTCTGTACTAAGTGCTTTGTAAACATTATGCATTTTATCTTCATGATAATCCTATAGGATCAATAGTATAATTATCCCAATTTTACCCATGAAGAAACTCAGATGCATCAAGTGCAAAAAACTTGCCCAAGGTCATGTAACTAGTATGTGGCTAAATGAAACCCAAGGGTTTCTATGTCCAAAGCTATTCTCTTAACCACTTTACCCACATGTTAATAGTGGTCTGAAGTGCTTTGGTATTTCAAAAAGCTGAACTAAAGTGACAAAATTCTCCATAACCAGATCATCTGAGCCAGCTAAAAAGTATTTGCTTGAAGCATGAATAACAGCAATTTAGATTGGTCTTTCCATTTATGGAAGAGTAATAAGTTTTTGGGTCTTACATAGACCTTGATTAATTTTTTAAAAGTGGGAAAATGAATGAATTCTTGCCTATTAAATGCAAATTGTTTGGCATATATGCTCTTTCTAAACACGGCTTCTAGAGTGAGGGGAAATAGCCAAAGGGGCTGTTAGTTGAACAAAGACTGGGAGATGAGGCTGCAAAGGCTGCACACAGCACGGCCTCTTTGCTGGTGCTGACACAAGCTGCAGGCCAGGAGCAGAACAGGGAGCTCCCTGACCATCCCTAAAACAGGGGGTCTCAGGCACCCCAATGAAGCTCAGTGACACAAAGTCATGAGCTACACAGAACCTGGGGCAGCCCAATGCAAGGGTCGAGGTAAGCAGAGTCAAGGTGATGGACAGTTAGAGACTTGGGTCTCTAGCTGCAAGGCAGCCCCATCCAAGAGCTGAAGGGGACAGCTAAGCCAGTGAAAATGACACACAAAGGGTGGCCTCTGAGGTGCAGCTGCAGTCATCTTCAAGCATCAGCACATTAAAATGTCTGGAAAGCGAAGGGGAATAGAACGTTCCTTCCCTCCCCACAAACAGATGGGTAATTAGATGGAGGGTGGGACCAGATGCTGTGCTTCCCCTGAGACCAGCACCAGAGGGAATGGGCTGGTTCTGCAGAAGGCATTTCCATCCCTGAAAAGGGATATATTATCAGGGAAAGAATCAGGGCTTCAGGGTTTCTTGGAGGGAGGGGTGAGAGTGGAGGGTGGTATTTCCACCTCCACGTTAATCCTCTGCAGCCCCCTCTGTGCTCCAAATAACCAAGTACTAGGTGAGTACCGTTCTTAGGGGAGTCTACCTGACTGACCCTGGCAAAAGGACATTTCAGGAAAACTGGCTTGTTAATTCTTGTGATACTAGGTCTGCTGGTGTGTGTTTCAGTGGCTTGTTTTCTGTGTTTTTTTAGTACAGTGATACAGACTTTTTCCTCCAGGTGTGAGAAGTACCCAACCAAATCCTATCTGAGATGCAGCATCCTCTGAACTACATGCCATAGTCTAATATAAAATGCCTTAAACGATGATTCAGCTGCCATTGCTTGCTATTCATCTAAAATAAGTTCTTGTGGGAAAAGTCCTCAAGCATTGCCAAAACATTACTTTACAATGATGATGGATTTTGGCTTGGCAAAGAGGCAGGCAAGGAAGTCTAAGATCAGTTCCTAGAGTCTTCCCTGGGTCAGTTTACATACCTCCCTCTCCCTGGACCTTTCTTTAATTTTTTCAGTTGAGTCAAAAGCCAGTGTTGACTCAAAACCTGCAACAATTTAAATCCAAAGTAATAGGTTCATGAGTGTAAGTATTTGTAAGATGTAAAATGTTCTCTGAATTTAAGAATAACAGAATGGGCAGTACCAATACTCTATGGTGAGACTCCCCAAGACATCCAGGAAGGGGTATCTTGGGGACACAGACTGCCCTTGGGAGATAAAATGTAAAATTAGCCCACAAAGAATAGTCATATAATGTTAACAGAAGGAAACAGATTTCTAGAGCAGAAGGAGCGTAGACACTTACTGGATTAACTGAATTAACTTACCTAAGAACTAATGTGTGAATCAAAGACAGAACCTGGTAAGTCTTGAAGAAAGAGAAAAAAGTTGGTAAGGCCCATCTAAGCCCTGTCCAAGAAAGATGCTGCCTTGCCCCCTAGACTTGGAGGATCTTGGGGCAGATGGATACATAGGGTGGTCTCAGCCAGAGGCCATTAAATGTTCTAGTCTAGCCCTTCTCTAGCCAAGGACATGTCTAACCAGTGGCTTCATTCTTAACAATAATTTGATTATCATCCCAGCCTGAATTGATTTTCTGTTCTTCTGAACTTCTGCCCATTACTGTTTACTTTTATATGGGGTCAGCTACTTATTATTTCCTTTATTTCAAAGTAGACTTTCATCTTCCTGATGCCAAGAACCATAATGCTACTTTTTTCTATATGTAATCCCCACGTCATCTAGTATTGAGTTGAGCAGTTGCCTTAAAAAATGTGTTTATAGGCTAATTAGTTAAATCAGGCCAAGTTATTAATCATGCAAATGTTTAGCTAAAGCTTTTTGACCTAGGAGATGTAGTTCTGGAACTTTGCAGAATTCTGGTTTCCTAGAATGTTAGGTCGCCTCTAAGGTTCTGCAACCCACTCTCAGCCGGCGCCTTGACTGGTTTTAAGCCAGTCTCCCCCAGTACAGCACAAGGTCCCACCCACCTGAGACTCTAACCTGAAGGTTTTTAAAAAAATAAATAAATAAAATAAATAAATACACACACACACACGTACTTAACTCTGATTGTATATATCAGATTCTTCAGTGGATGGAGTCTCTAGAATTGGCAATTTTTTTTTTTTTTTTAACAAGCAACCCCAGATGACTCTGACGCACAGTAAAGTTTAGTTTTAGAACTACTAAATCCAAGCCAAGCTCCTCGATTCACAAATTAGGACACTGAAACTTAGACAGGTCCATGCTTGCCCAGCTAGCTCACGACAGAGGATGGACTAGAATGCCCTTCTACACGGTGCTGGTATCATTCCGAAGTTTACCATTTCCTATTAAAGCATGAGGAAATTATGTCCTTAAGGAGAGTAACTAGTGTAGTTTCACTTCTACAAAATGCTCCTCTTAGTGAAAATGTACTTTTATTATTCGACCTGCTAGAAATGGTTTCCCCATCCCTTTCTAAAATTTTTGACACGATTGGTTTTCCAGCTCATACATGAGATTCTTTTTGATTAATGAAAAATGTTCTGGTAAATTTGTATAGCCCTTCACTTGCATCCTAGATAATGATATAAGGTGGGTTTGCTAAATTGGCAGAATTAATATTTTAAATTTTTCCTCCCTTCTTCCTCTGCTATGTTCAAGGCTAAGACAGGCTGTGTTCAGACTTCTGTGATTCTTCCCACTCACAGACACAATCGTTTTTATTGCCAAAATCAACAGTCCCTTTAAGTTACATTATGCCACGTGCAATGTCCACATCAGCAGTTGGTTGAGATTACCATGCCCTTGGATCATAGTTGGCCCTTTGGTAGCTCATTTCAGCCACTCACATGCCAAGGGAAAAGTTTTAAGAATTATGTCCTGGAGGTGGTAGTGGGATGAGGGATTGGAGTGTACTAGTTGTTTTATAAGTGCTAAATTGGACTTAGAGAGGCAAGAAAGAGATGAAAACCAGACTAAACAATAGCCTTGCAGTTGGTGGTATCTGAAGTAAAGGAGTTGAAGATGAATCAGCATAATATTGGCCAATTTATATCAAAATTCTACATCTTCTCCTTACTAGGAGTATATAAAAATAAAGGCATGTTAAAACATGTGTTTTAAAATATTTGATTTTTGCCTTAAATTTGTCTTTCAGCAGTAAAAACCAAAATTATTGTAAATGTGATCCATGCAATATCTGACAAGAATATGTGATCAATTTTTCAGATGAATGTGTAGTTATAGTGAATTCATGGTAAACGTGTTACTATTAGTTTGAAATGGTTTTTCAGGCCATCTAAGTTGTTGCTGTTGCTTATAAGAAGGCCACTGTGCAAGGTGGTGTGGTCACCCATACGAGAGATGAGGCCACCTGCTTCTAGACCTTATGAAAGCAAGGATGGCACATGCATGGCAGAGATGCTACCACTGCCTCCTCACACCCTATCTCTGGTAGGCACCATTACTGCCTTCTTTCCCAGTGAGACCAGTATAGTTTCAAAATTGTTCTCAAACCAAGGATACTGATTAGTGCTGGCACATGAAATAAAAATTCTTTCATTCTTGAGTCAACATACATGTGGGCTTTGGGGCTAAAATCTGATAAGAGAGTCTTCATTAAAAAAAAAGATATGGGAACTTTTTGGCTTCCTTTGTTAGACTACGATACCAGTGATTTGAAACCCTGAATAATAAGTGCCTGAAGGATCCAGGTACATCCACTCAGGTGACAAGCTGTGCCTGGAAAGATAGGGGGAAGTTGGTGGGCAAAGGTGAGTGGGAACCACAGGAATGTAATCCTGTTTTCTCACTCCTGAGCCATTCCAAGGGAAGCAGAAAGAACATGCCCTCCTCCTTGAAATGCAGTTGGCATTTTTTTTTTACTAAAATGTTTGCTTTTCTACAGAGCAAGAGGCTATCCATTCCAAAGGTGAGCTTGGGAAATGCTGAATTCGACAGTGATTGGCAGTTGGCGCCTTGACTTCTAGCCACAAGGGATTGGGGTTGGAACAGAGATAAAGAGAAGTTGTTTAGGGGAGAAAAAGTAGCTGCAGAGAAATAAAAAAAAAAATCATGATGTGACCCAGTGTGTAGATATTTCACTAAGAAGGCTGAAATGAGGGCATTGGCTGACAGGAAAAGAATCTAGGCTTCAAAACCTTGGGGACAAGAAGTGGCCCGTGAAGGTTGCTGGTCAAAGATGATGGAACTGATGAGAAATTTGCTAACGAGTTTTTACGTGGAGAGCGGGGGCTGGAGAGAATTTCTATAATTAGATTCTAGGGATTCTAACAAGGGAAGTTTGTTTCATTATGAAACTAAGGGATTAAGCTAAAGTCTAGACGTAAATCATCACACTGGGTTAAAGAGAAAATGGCCAGGACGGGAGTGAAAGCAAGTCGCTTCTACGTAGGTGAGTCAAGCCAGGAGATGGCACGTGAGAAGAGAAGTGGGCATGACCTTGCACCCTGAATACAGCACGAGTGCTAAGACTCCTTCACACGCCACGTGAACAGAGAAAACACAAGTCTCCATAGCATTGCCGGCTGACACAACCGAGTCTAGGCTCTGGGCTCTGTGGATGGTCCAGGGGAGGTGCCAGAGAGAAAGAAAATAAAACGAGGATGACTGGATTCCAGGTTTTACAGCACCAGTTTGCTGGTCACCTTTGCCGTTGCCCACCCAGCATGAGTTTATAGGACCACGGTATTCCTGGGACGTACGGCTTCTCCGTCTCCCCACGTCTCCCGGCCCCATAACACCATCCTGTCAAAGGCGGGGCCGTATATCCACAGCCAGCTAAGATGCAGAAGTAGTGATTCCTAACATGAAAGGGAATTTTAATTGCAAATCATATACTTGCCTGGGGAGACCCAGGGATGCAGACTTCTTCTGTGACTGCCTTCAGCACAAATACAGGCCCCTTGTACAGCCCCCTTTCTCGGGGCCTTTTTCACTTTTGACGGCTCCTGCCGCCACGGGCCCTTCTCCCTCTTCATACTGTCCCACTCCCCCGTCAGCTTTGCACATTTTTGAAACTTGATCTTGACCGTGTGAGTGCGAGGCTTACCCTGTGTTTCTAATTCAAACTAAGTTTATAGTTCGCTATTTCAGTCATTAATAAGTTTATCTAACATGCCTAGGGCTCACTTAGGTGTGGCCTGGCGTCCTTGATGTCCCCGAGACACGCAGAGGAAAGAGACAGCTGAGCCTCTCAGAGCCTGCAGTCTAACCTGCAACGTCCTGGTCTGACGCCCGTCTTTGCCTTTCAGCCACAGAGCACCTCTTGTCTTGTGGGGTACAGCCGTCTATGCAGTGAGCATCCAGTTTTAATCCTGAATTTGCCCTTGATTATTTGCTCTCTTTTTGGATCTTTTCGGCTCTGCCAGAAGCTTCCGTGTTCTTCGAGCTCTGCCTCCATAACTCCAGCCTCCAGCTTCTGTACTTCGCATCAGCAGTCACCACCCTTATCTTCCCGTCTTCCACTGATTTGCCAAGGAAAAAATTCCATTCCCTCTACTGTCTTCCCCTTGGATGCCCCCAACATGTTTTATCCTCTAAAGGCATTTCTGTATATTAAAACACCCCCACAGACACCCACACACACCCCACTCACATTGCTTCAGTTGGGCCCAGCTGCCTTGGGTCCTCATCAATCTTCAATGATTTCGGGAGAAGAGTTATCGCTACAAGATGTAAAAATAGCCCTGCCTCGGTTGCCGGCGCAGTGCCAGTCCCGGCAGGGAATGCTCTCCCGGGAGGTAGGGTGCTCTCCCCAGCCAGTGGTAGGAAAATGAGATGAGGGGCTGTTGACTCATCAGATTGTGATTAACACTTCAAAGGACCTCTCTGTGCTAGAGAGGGGTTATCTTTTCAAATCACAGGATGCAGCCCCACAGAGAGGGATGGGACAAGCCCATCAAAGCCCTGGAGTCTCTACTGAGAGCAATACCCACACAGCCCTGCTGAGGGATGCAGACATGGGGAACTCCTTGTGCTCCTTACTCGCTTTGTGATCGAACCCAAAACCAATGATGGGCAACTTAAAAAGAAGTCTTTTTATATTGGCTGATTTGTGCCAATGAAGCAACATGTCATAAGATCTCTGCCCAATAGATTAAAAGACAGATAATAAATTCAATAGAATCCTTCCTCTTGGGGGAATTTAAGGGATGCAGCAGTGATTGGAAAAAGTCAAGGTAATAAAAGGGGCTGAGCAAGAACAAAGACAGAGAGGCTGATCATTAGGACGTTGACGACACAGAGGAGAGAGTGATGGAGGCCACTTCTGGGAAAATGGCAAGGTGACCAGTCGCTAGAGTTCTTCTGGGCAATTCATTTGTTTGTCCTTTCAACACACATTTACTGACCAGCCATTTTGTGCCACTTTCCTGGGTGTTTTTGATCCCTGCAAAGTGAATTACTAGATCCTAATTTCATCAAGCTAAGATGGTGCCTAGTATTTCCTTAAATGCTCCATACACCCTTCGCATAGACTTAAGACACTTGAAACACCTGGGTCTGCCCTACACGTCTCGAAGGTACCTAGCTATTAATAGTAAAAGTTTAAAAGAACTAGGGTATGGTAGAATGAGGTATGGTCCCAACTGTTCACTCCTTTGCAGTATCTGTAAATATTATCCCCTTGCCATGTGGACTAAACTTGACAAAACTGGTCTTAAACCTATATCTATCTCTAAAACCTACACCCTTGTATTTGAAGGGCCTGGGTGAGAATTTCTCTGTAAAGGAAATGAGGGGGAAAGCTGGGAAAATGTCTAATGAATATAGTGGTTATAGAAGCGCCATTTATTACTCTCACTGAAGCCATCAGATTATAAATGTGATGGTACTTTATTTTCCTGCAAAACTAACTACCAAGTTTTACTTATTTCAAGATCGCTGAGCTGAGTTGTGCTTTCCCTACAGAATAGGATGAATCATCCCCCTAATTTCTTTTTGCTATAATAGAGATGCCTTTCAACTCCCCCTCCTTTAGATTCAAAAGAAGTTCTCCTAAGGTCTCAGAGATACTGACACTAGAGTTCCCTGGACACCTGTGTGTCCTAAAGAAGTCAAAAAAAATTAAGATTAAAGAGCTCATATTTTATTTCTGTAAAGATTCCTCTTCAACACTTAGGAGAAACAGAGCAAATGCTACCACTTACTGACCTTATTCAACAGGAACAGGTTTTGAACTTGATGTTCCCAGTCTCAGTAAGTTAATGCCTCAGTGCAGGCTGCCCTTGCCATCACCCAGACAGGGGCTGAGCACACAAAGGAGGGGCAGGAAGACACAGGTGCTCTGGCTTTGCAAGCAGCTAAGCAGCAATACTGCAGATGCTGGAGAGTTGTGACAATTGCGCTCTGAGCTCCAGGGTAAAAGCAGTGATTATAACATTAGCTAATAGTTGTCGAGCACATAGTATGTTCCAAGCTCTGGGTAAAGTGCTTTATAAACACACAGGATAGCAGAGCCCTTAAAAAAAGAAAAGATTCTGAGTAAATTTCCTAGGTTTAAATCTCAGCTCTGTCCCTTGTTAGTTACGCAAACTTTACTGAGTTATCTGACTTCTTGGTGCTTCAGTCTTTTCACCTGTAAAATGGGAATCATAGCTGAACTACCTCAGAGAGTTTCTAGAAATAAATAAGCTAATAGATGTGCTTGAAACAGGGACTGGCACATAGCAAGCTGAACATGAGTGTTAGCTATTGTCATTATTCCACTCAATCAGTTCAGTAAATCTAGGAAGGAGGTAACATTATCATCCCTACTTTACAGCTAAGAAAACTGAGGTGCTGAGAAGCTGAATATCTTATTTAAGATAACTTGGGAGATAAGTAGCACAGCCAGAATTTAAACTCACTCCTGTTAGATTCTGATGCACATATTCTTAAACACATTAAAACATACATATCAACTTCTGATAGCACAAGATTTCCAACGTGAAGACACTGGTGCACTTTTTTTAAAATAGGGGCAGTTCCCTGAATTTTGTTCAATAAAGCAGCCTGGTTTTCAAACTGGGCCGGCTAATAGAATTGTGAGGGAAATAATTTGCTATAGTTTAATCCAGATTCCTAGCTTTTCACTTCAAGCCCTTCCCTTGAGATCTGTATTTAGAACTTTGGGGGTGTTTTGAATGGTTTCCCGTGTGATTCAGATATCTGCCACATTTGGAAATGTGCTGTGAGAGGGCACTCGGGTGACAGTGAATCCACACAAAATCCCTGAGATGGAAGGTCCTGTGGGCTGCCCAGTCCAACTTCCCACCCACGGCAGGAAGCTGTGTATCTATGGCAGATGTGCCTCCAGCTACCCACCATATGAGGTGTCTGGGGGAAAAGCCCTCTTTACATGAAATTCATCCTGTTTCCTAGCAGTTTCCACCCCTTGTTCCTTCTGCTGGAAGCTCAATGAATAAATCCATTTCCCCTCAAAGTCAGCCCCACGTGCTGATGGAATATTGTACAAAGTGGGCAAGGGCAGACTAATTCAGGGAGACACACACTGAAGTGAGCGTACATATTTGTCCCTATTGTTCGGGGTATGCATGTTCTCTCTCACATACACACACCCTGGAACTGTTCCAAAATCTCTTGTCAATTAACTGTCAATGTATCTCAAGCATGACCTCATCTCACAGCAGTACTGTCTTACAGATCCCTCTGTTACTTCTACAACATCTCATTTTCTTCCCACGGTCTCCTTCTGGTGCCAGGGAGTTAGCATTGTCTGATTGCTCTCTTAAAGGCAATCCTAAATTCTCTGTGTCTTCCTGGAACCCACGGAACACAAGTGAAGTGGGCTTCACCATCAGGTCTTGACCTTTCAACTCAGACATATAAAATGTTAGTCCAAATCCCCTGAGAAGCAAATACAAAGTGGGTTTAAAGATTGATTATTTTATTAGGTGAAACCCCTGGGTGAAAGAAAATGGAGAGGAAGCTGGGAGGACCTGGGACAGCCATCGGGCCGAGATGTAAATCTGACTTTGAATGAAGGCGGACAGAAGGCAGGCTAGGTAAAAGTGTCCTAGACTGCCCCACAGTCTAAGGAAGGTCCTGCAAAACCACACGGGAGTCCTAGAGCCAAGATCAGCTGTTGAACAAGTTCCAAGTTTCCCAGAAACAAATCTGCCTTAGTATCCTTGCCTTGCTGAGTTTTGGGTGACAGTAGATAATAAAAAAGCAAGGCCTCAGCCCAAAGGCTGTCATGGACTTCAAAGCACAACATCTGGGACCATCTGCCAGTTATGCTCCCTGCGGTTGGGGGTTTAGGAAGCATATTCTCATGGCTGCCACGCTTAGCAAATATAATAGCTACTATTCTAAGGAGTATCCCTTCCACTCGGGTTGATGAAGGTGTCCATCAATGCTTTTTAATTTACTTGTGCTCACTGACAGTTGATAGAAAGATTCTTCATTCTTTGATAAATATTGAGGAACCTGGGGAATATTTGGGCCATTTTTAGAATGACGTTCATCAGGAGACAGAGCTGAATTAGTTATAGCATTGTGATGAATTTAGCTGTATTTGCGTGGGGTGCAGCCAGGAGGAGATGTCCTGCAACTAGTTGGGGATATAAGACTAGAGTCAAGACCGAGACTGGGCTGAGAATCACAAGGAAATATCTTCTGCATAGAGTTTATAATTGAAACCATAGAGATTAAGATGATTGACCAAAGAAATAATGCAAAGAAAAAATAGTTCTTGTGATAAGCAGTATAATGGCCTCCTCAAAAAGATGTCTGTCCTAATCTGTGGCACCTATGGCAATGTTAGGTTCCATGACAGGAAATTAAAGTAGCAGGTAGAATTAAGGTTGTTAACCAGTTAACCTTCAGATGGGAAAATAATCCTAGATTATCTAAATAGGCCCAATGTAATCACAAGGGTCCTTGTGAAAGAGAGTGGCAAGACAGAGTCAGAGAAAGATTTAAAGATGCTCTGTTGCTGGGGTTTGCAGATGTACGCAGAGTTCATGAGTCAAGGGATGCGGGTGGACTTTAAGTGCTGGAAAAGGCAAAAAAAGAAGATTCTCCCTAGAGCCCTGCTGACACTTTGATTTTAGCCCAGCTAGACCTGTTGAGAACTTCTGACCCCCAGAATTGTACGATAATAAATTTGTGTTATTTTAAGTCACTAAGTTTGGGGTAATTTATTACAGAGCAATAGGAACCTAATACAGTTCTAACTGCAGAATATTGGAAAATGTCAACCTGTAGATACTATTGGCATAAATTCTTCTTTTCCAAAACTTGTGTAAATGGTTTATATGAATTAAGTCATTTACTACCCTATAAAGCATTATTATCCCTATTTCACAGATGGGTAAAGCAAGATTAAACTTTTCTAATAACTTGCCTAAGATCACACACTCAACTGGCTAATATGTGCTAACGCTAGGAGTTGATCCAAGGAAAAATGGCTTCATACAGCATGCCCTTAAGCAGAATGCTATATTTTCTTTTCCAGAGTAAGAAGATGGCCAGGAACGACATTCAGACAGTAAGGTAAGAGGAGAGACTGAATGCTATGCCATGGAAGCCGTAGGAGGACAGATTTCAAGGCTGGGGCAAGAAAGGAAGAAAGTCAACAGTGTTGGAAGCTGCAGAGACTGAGGAGCATGGGCTGTGGATGGTCATTAGGAAGCCACTGGTAGCCTCTGAGGGGCTTATTTTAATGGAAGAAACAGGGTGGGATTTTCAGAAGAGAAGGTGCATGTGGCAGCAAGGCCGATTGTCAGCATCCACATGGAGATGACTCAAGAAACAGAAGCACTTGCAGGAAAGGTAGAAAGTGGGATTTTTTTTTTCCCATTTCATGGATGGGTGGTATTCAATGGTTTTTTTTGTTGTTGTTGTTTTTCACAGAAAGAAAGAAGGAGAGAACCTGAAGAAGATGGAGACAAAGGAACCAAATGCTGAAACAGGCTCCCTCAAGAACCAGCGTGGAAAGGCTGGCTTCGAGGGCTAGGGCTAAGAAAGACAAGGTTTGCTTTCCCACAAGAGGAGAGAAGGAAGGGACACAGATGGGGGTGGTGGAGAAGAGGGCGGGGCATTCACTCACAGCTGACCTGCTTGACCATGCACTCTCCAAGGTGGTCAGGGAAAAGGCATCAAAATTTGAAATTCACAACAAGAGGAAGGATTTGGAACGGGAATTACAACATGTGAGCTGGGAAATGGAGAAAAGGTGATTAAAGCATTCTTGAGGGAACAAATTTATCAGGACACAAACTTCATTCAGGAAAATTGAGTATTAATTTAGTTTTGAGACATGCTGGTAAAAGAAAAAGTGGAAATTTATTATTTTTCCCTCCATTTGAATCATTTTTAAATGACTAAGTGAAAGTCTGCAACCAGCTCAATGGAAAATATTCCCATAGAAATGGAGGCTCTTTTGAAAACTGCCTTCTGCTGATACTTGTATATATGTAGACCAATCACAGGAGGCTGAGTCCTCTGATGGCTGGGGCTTCGGAGGCACCCTGGCTTCCTTTGTGCTGAAATGGCAGAATTTGGGGGAGATGGAAAAACAAGCAACTGCCACATTTTGTCCTGGATCACTAACTACAAAGCACCAGAGGGGTTTCAATACACTCAATTAACAAAGGCAGCAGCCAGTAAGAACTTTCTGACACAGAGACTTTAATAAACTGCTGTTTCCTTTTAGCTCTCATGAATGCCCAGCCATGAAACAACCAAACAGCTATTTTCTGGACTATTATGAAGTTGCAAATGTTGAAAGATGAGGACCAGAGAAGACAAGAGGGTTCTTAGGGGCAAAGGCACCCCCGAAAGGGTATAGTTTACAGTTTGGGGGCTCTGGCTTTGAATGTGGGAGTCTGCTTGAGCAAGTCACTGAAACCTTTAAAGTCTCAGTTTCTTCTAATGCAGAACTTGAAGACCATAACCTACCTTCCTAGACTGTCAGGATGATTAAAAGAGATGTTTTACTTAAGAATTCAGCACAATGTTACTGTGGAATGAGCCCTCAAAATTCATATTTATAATAGTTTTAAAATATATTTTGTAGTCATCTTAAATTATAAAACCGTGTCTTATTTAATCATCTTTAATGCACCATCCTGTGCATAGCACTTGAGAAATATGAACTCTGCTGGATAACTTCTGTTTACCCCATCTTCTCCCTTCTGCACCCTTTTTTGTGCCCTGGATGTTGGCCTTTATGGACTCAGTCAAAGCACTCTCTGACTCTCTGGCATTGGCCAATGGGCAAAACTGTTAGAGGGGAGACAGGGAGAAAAACAAATGCTCCTATTTATTCTTCTTCCTCCCTGCTGGGCCACTGAGGGCTGGCTGTGTCTCTCAACTGAAGGTCTCAGCACCTGTCAGGGGGCCGTCTTCACGGGGGCCTCCCTGTCTCCTGAAGTCCAGGGAGGGCTACCTTCTCCTTCCCCTTCAGCCCAGGGCTGGTAACTGCTTCTGCCATCACTAGTCCCTGGAAGCTGCACCATCCCTTGTGGTTTCCGTATACTCACCCACACATTTTTATAAACTGTCCCTTTATTAAATATTCTATAAATTATCAAATTTAGGTATGTCATCTATTTCCTGCTGGGACTGTAACTTAAACAAGATCCAAGGAAGTGGCCCCCAATAATGCTAGTTTTCCAAGAGTTCCTAAAATCCTCTCCAAAGTCTTTTTTTTCCTGGTGACTGTGCCACACTTCTCCCTGACAGTTTCACCCATGATTTGCTCTGATCTTATTGTTTCCTCTTTCAAAACACACAGCATGAAAAGGTTCACCACATACTCCTTGTTGGTCTGCATCTGGGTACAGACAGTAAAATGTAGACAGTAAAATGTTGACATTACAATGATCATTAAGCTCCTGCTGAATACCCTGGCCCTCTCTGCATCTCCCCAGGCTTGGGTTTGGCTGCTTCTCATCCAGGTTTCATCCAACCCTCTCGCCCACAAAGGACACTGGGTCCATTGATGGGACTCTCTACTTAGCAATCTCAGGGAGGGCAGGGCCAAGGGAAATTCAAAGTGGAGGTTAATCTTGGGAATTTAGTAACCAGATTGATGCAGAAGCCTTTAAGAATACTTGAAGGGTAAGTTTGTAAAATGTATTCCAGTGGTATATTTATTTGTTTTAAAAATCCATAAGAGGAAAGATATAACTTTTGTTCTCCCCTTCTTGGCATCATCTCTGTGGGGTGGTCAGACTGCCCGGAACAAACGTGGCAAAGCCAGACTGAGGAACCGAGTTCCAGGCCCTCTTCTCAGAACAAGCCCGTATCCTCCCTTGCCTTGGCAAGTGGAGAGGATGTCCTCATCCCCCTCCCTACACTCACCTACCGCAAAGCAGACAGGCCTGACGGTCAAAACTCCTGGTGCCACCTGACTAGCTAGCTGAGTTTCAGTCAGTATAATCCGTTCACAAATCAAACTCTTGTTGGGTGCATTCTTTGTGCCCAGCACCGTGCTTGGTTTGGGGAATAACAGAACCTCAACAGAATCCCTGGGCACAAACCCCACCTTCATTCTCTACCACTTGCATGTTTGTGAGCAAGTCTCTCAATCTCCTCCTGCCTCAGTTTCCACAGTTATAAAATGGGTATTCTGGGTTGTCATGAGGCATACTTTATCTAGGGCATGCAAAGCACTTAGCACAGGGACAGGGAAAATGGCCAACAGTTATTATTTCAATCCATGATGAGTATAACTAGAAAAATGTCTAATATACATTCTCACCTAGAGCTCCAGTACAGTGAAGAAAAAAGACACAGGCATCAACTGTTACAGTCGAGGTTGATCCCTTCCCTAATAGAGGTAGGGAGAGAGAGGCATAGGACCCCGAGGAAGAAGAAGCCGCCTCCACCAGGGAAGTCAAAGAAGGATTCAGAGGCCCTGGGAAGTGCAGCTGGTGTTTGTTAACTTCTTCAGAGCCCGAGCTTTTCAAAAGCCCAGGTCCCCCCTGGTGTACCTGTTCCGGAGTTCCTGTCTAATGAAGACTCTTCGGCTGTCTCCCGAGTCATCTACTTTTAACTCTCCACAAATCTTATCTCGAAAAATACTTTTCTTTTCTCCCTTGTCAATGCCTTTGCATTTTCTTTTACTTTGTTACTGGCCTTCTGACCAGAGGCTTTCATCTCTTTACAACACAGAATCTGTTCAGCGCTGTTTTCAGTCATTTATACAATACCCATTACTCTCTCCCCTCGTGCATTATTTAGTCCTGAAAAGCGTTGGGGGAGAGAGCTTAGAGGATGGATGTCAGGAAAATAAGTTGTATTTGACTGCATTATGTTGCAAACAGCCCTAAAAGGAAACTGCTAATTTTTAGGGATGGAGGGTATATGAGGGTAGTGGTTGAAGAGGGGAAGATTTCCTTGAAAATTATGTATAAAATCATTTGCATGTAAATATGTGAAAATTGATTGCGATACATTATTCTCCAGACAGGAAAGCAAAGTCAGTAATGGATACTATATGTTAGGAAGAAAAAATAAGATTTTTTTCTCTTCTGATTTGAGGAATGTAAGCGATGGTAATTATTATTATAATTATTGTGATGAGAATATTATCATTATGATTATTATTTATTGGGTGCTAATGACATACCATCACTGTCTCAGGGGCTTTACATTCATGATGTCATGTAACTCTCACAGCAGTCCTGAGGCAGGCAGTATTATGATCCCGGTCATACAGAAGAGGGTGCTGAGGGTCAGAGAGGCTAAGAACTTGCCCAGGGCCACACAGCAGCTGTGGAACTGTGACTGGTGCCCAGTCCTGACTGTGACCACTACCCTACACCGCCTCCCACTGGCTGGGGCTCTCTCTTCCACGTAGGCCACACACATGAGGAGCACTGGTTTCTCCTCCACTTACTGTCCACATAGGCCCCCTTGGGAGCCTCATCGTGAGTGGCCAAATGACTTACCCCCCTCCGCTACCCCCAGACCAGCCAAACCAGCCACATCAGCTGGGGGCTCAAGACCACTCCCCTCCCCATCTCACCCCAACCACCCCACTTTGTTTGGGGGAATTTTGACTCTTTCTTCAAGACTTATTTATGCTCTATTCCCATCAGACTAACAGACATCAGAAAGCTGAAGAGATGCCGCAGGTGTAGGGACATGGGAACCTCATGCACAGCCATCAGGAACGTAGACCAGGACAGACATTCTGAGAGTCACCTGGCTCAATTCTAGTCTGGGCATAGCTTATGTGTGAGTTTCCTATGGATGCTGTAACAAATCACTACAAACGTAGGGGCTTTAAACAACGTAAATGTATCATTTTATAGTTCTGGGGATCGGAAGTCTCTTGTGGGTCTCACCGGGCTAAAATCAAGGTGTCGCTGGGGCTGCAATCCTTCTGGAAACTCAAGGGAAGAATCAGGTTTCTTTTCCCTCTTCTCCAGACCACCCGCATTCCTGCCTCCTGCCCTCCCCCTCCATCTTCAAAGCCAGCAGGGAAGCACCTTCAGACCTCTGACTCTGTCTCTTCTGCTTCCCTCTTTCTCTTATGAAAGACCCTTGTGATTATATCGGGCCCACCTGGATGATCCAGGATAGTCTCCCAATTTCAAAATTATTAATTTAATTACATCTGCAAAGTCCCTTTTGCCATGTGAGGTCACATATTCACAGGTTCTGGGGATTCGAATGTGGACATCTTTGGGGCCATTATTCTGCCAGCCACATCTATGACCCAGAAATTCTATTTCTGGGCATGTTTGAGCCAAGGAACTTCTCATACCCATCTACAAGTGCATCATAAAGCATGTTGCTTCAGAGTTATTTGGGGTATTGGGAACTAGAGGCAACATGGATGTTCCACACAGAGACAAAGGAAGGTGAAGGATGTGGAGACCCATAGCCCAAGGTGATACATAGCAATCGGAAATAATAGCCTAGACGCTTTACACTGGCATGAATGCATCTTAAAAATAGTGCTTAGTGAAGGAAAGTAAAAAATAGAATAAAGTATGCAACACAGGATCATTTACATCAATTAAAAAACTAAATGTACACAAAATTGCGATATGCATTTTGCATGAACACTGTATACATTTTGCATGAATACTGTATAAGCAAAAAGACATTGCTTTTTGCACACATTGTTACTAGCTACCTATGGGACTAGGGATGGGAATGTGATGGGACAGAGGAATAAAGGGGAACAAAAATAGAAGTCTGTTCAAACACCACCACTCAGTGAAGCCATCCCTGATGCTTTGCAGCCTCCAGGTGAAGGTGCACAGTTCAGGGGTACAGATCTTTAACAAAATTATTGCACAAGGTCTTGCATTTGTTTGTGCATTTCTCTATTTCCCATGAGCTCCTTGAGAACAGGAACTATATTTTGTTTTCCTTTGTATTATTTGAGTGCAGCACAATGCCTCACAGTAGGTGCCTAATATGTGTTTTGTTAACTTGAACAGTGAACAGTGGGAAAACAAAACATCTGGAGTGGGTGTCTCATATGAGCTGACACTCAGAAAAATTTCAAAGGACACCCAAATGGGCTTTAAAGCTATGTTTGGAACAGAAAGTTGAATCATAACACCAGTTTCTTGCAGGTGAGCAAAGGAGGACGGCAAAGAAAATGCAGACCTCCTGAGCATCTGTTTTGCTTCTAACTTCTCAAGACAAAATGCCAAAAAAAACCCCAAAAAGCATAAGAATGAAAATGCAGAATAAACACTGGTAGAAGGAAACAGAAAGCCCAGGTTGAGTGAAGAGATTGTAAGACAGCACCTAGTTTCTCTAAATAAATTTAATCCAGAAGCATGGCAGGAATGCTGAAACAGAGGATAGAAAAAGTATTTCCAAATATTTCAAAGGGTGGCAGTAAATTCTGAAATTCTATAATGAGACTGACATTGTTCTGGGTCAAGACTCCAGAACAGATCATTAAAGTGATGGTTTTGAACACTTAAAAAGAAAATAAAGTAGTGATCTTTAGAAGCCTGCAAGCATTCATTAGAATCAAGTTGTGCCTGAGTGACCCAGTTTCCTTCGTGGATATTAAATGGTAAAAACATAGAACTGTAGTATATTTTTATGTGAATTTCAGCAAAGAGTTTGATAAGCTCTTTCTTAGTGGTTTTAAAGACAAGGTGGATGTTTGCCTTGGCAACCAGCTCAATAATCATACCCAAATGGCACTGATTCATGGAATAGTGCCAATCTCTATGGATATTTCTGGAATAATACTACCACCCGTAATATTAAAAACAGCTAACATATATCACATGCTTACCATGTGACAGGCACTAACTATTCTTAGCAATTCACATAAAGATATGCATTTTCTTTCCCCAAAAACTCTACGGAGAAGGTGCTGCTATCATTCAACTTTGCATGTGAGGTCACAAAGGCACAACACCTTCGCCAGGTCCCATGGCTAGCAGCAACTAATGGCAGAGACTGAGCTGGCCTAGCATGTCATTCTGCTGAAGAATGCATTAGAAGTTGGGCAGTGTGACTTTCAAAATGGCACTCAGAAATGCAACAGCCTCTGTAGAAATGGAATGAACAAAACGAAATCTTTTCCCACGTTATACCCTTCAATCATTCCCTACTTCTCAGCCAAACACTTCTCACACCCAGACCCTGCACTATGAGATGCTTGGTCTGCCTAGTCCATTTCTCTACAGCATCTCTCTGTCACAGAGTCCATCTCAGGGACTGTTTTCCTCTATTCTATTGGTTATTTCTGACATGGCTTTAATCCCTGGTCTTGCCCTGTGCCTAATCAGTGCCCTAGAGTTCTGGCTTTGGGATTCAATGTCACCCTATGCTGTCTCACCTGGGAAGATCCTCTTCTGCTAAAAATCCATCTGTACAAATTGCTGTGAAATACGAATAAACCTAAGGCAGGGTCCACCAATACCGGACTTCTTGAGCTAGAGGGTTAATACCTTAAACAGTTGAAGAGGCTACCCACACAGGTTATGCTCTTCCAAGCACAGCAATTACTGCAAACAAGGTTATTGGCCATGCAGAATCCATGGCTGAAAGGCTGGGATTTGAAAGATACTTCCCTCTTCCAATAGGATCAGGATGAAGTAGCACCTACAAGGCATAGGCAGTCACAGGAAATAATCCAACTGACTTAAATGTTGGTGCTTTTTACATTTTGTTCATATCTAAACAGACTTACCTATTTGGTATCATATTATGACCAAAAAAATGGAATTCAGGGTTGAATTTGGGGAGATGAATTCACATCAGAACTACATTCAGCTATCCAGTCATTCAATGCTCACTAGTTGAACACTTGTTAGAAATAACACAGTAAACTGGATTAAGTCCAGGGTTTGGAGTCAGAGGTCTGGGTTAGGTTCCCCTTCTTCTATGCACTTGCTGGATGGCCTTAATCTCTCTGACCTGCATTTTCTTAATTTTTAAAAATACAAGTGATGATACATACATCATAGGGCTGTTGCGAACATTATGTTTTGCTCCCCCAGAAGCAGACCCTGAAACAGATTCAAGTGCACACAGTTTGTGTGGGAGGGGAAGGGAGCGCCTAAATGAGAACAGAAAATGAGGCAAGGTAGGGAAAGCAGCCAACAAAAGGGTGGTTATCAGATCAACTCTCAGTGTGAGAAACTAGAAAGGAATCCTGATAGCGAATTCTGGAAGCCAGTTTAAAACATGAGCCTTAGAGCTATCACATCTGAGGGGTGAGGGAGCTGGGGTATTTACACACCTGCTCCTGCTGGTCTTTGGTTGTGGGTACTCCCAGCGTGTGTTTGTCCTCCAGCAAGTAAAGTAGGCCAGCATGCCCTGGAGTGGTAAGAAGTGCAGATATGGTGGAGCACCCACAATGTCTACTACAGATTTTGCGAGCTATTCTATGTGAAAGCTTTTCGTTATTTATTTGTAAATTTGACAAGTGTTTAGAGAGTGCCTACACCATTAGCTGAGTCAGTACTGAGCCGCTGGGCACAGGAAGTGAATAAACTGTTCTGGTGATAATTTCACTAAAGTGTCAAAGGCAAAACAACCATTTATAGCTCACACTGAAGAGTGCTATGATAAGGAAATAATGGGGGCTTGGAAAACAGCCCCCACACCTATTTATATAAATAAAGTTTTATTGAAACAGAGCCACATTCATTCTTTCATGTATTGTTTATGAGGGCTTTTGCCATACAGTGGCAGAGTTGAGTAGTTGCATATCATCCACAAAGCCTACCTCGCCCTTTGCTGAACTCTGGTTTATACAATGACCTGGACATAGATTCTAAAGCATTTTAAACCATTAAAAACATTTATTATTATTTTGACACAGATATATGTAAGAAACCACTTGTGAAAAGCTCACAGCCTATTGAGGGGAACAGAGTGTCAAAAAATAATTAATACCATATGACCGATGCTATAATAAAAGCCCATACCATGGGCTTATAGAGCTGCCAAGAAGAAAAAAATTAGTTCTGCCTGGGGAGGGGGGTTGGTTTCACAGAAAAAGAGATGAGTCTTGGCGTCTGATTCCATGTGTTCAGGAAAGATCGTACTTTACCTCTCTGTGTCTCCAAGCAGTTGGCAGGGCTGTGAGCATGGCTTCCCAGGAGAATGGATACTTAACTCTCTTCACCTCCACCACTCGATTTTTAAAACATTTTATTTCAAGAGTTAGTCAGTAAGAACAGACAGTAACTAGACCACTGGGTCTGAGGCCTTCTTGGAAAATAACACATTTTTTAAGATAAAAGATTCAGGACAGGAAGGTGAAAGGTGGCAGATTTTAAGTGAAACAATAGAAGTTGAGGTATCAGGATACTTGGGTATTAAAAACTGCATGTTAGGCCCCCCAATAGCCAAACCGTGCAAAATTGAAGCATGAGCATAAATAATGGTGGTAACAGATTATAACCCCACAGAATAAAATAAGAATCCATAAGAACATACCGATATAACTTTAAAAACTAAAAATAAATTAATAAATGGGGGAGAAAGGAAAGCTCTTCCTTAAAAGAAAATGCCAACTAATAAATATGGAAGGAATCACATCTCTAGAAAAATCACCATTTGGCAGCCATGATGGTAAAAATTGTTTGGGGCAAAAATTATCAGTAAAGGCTAGAAGCAGTGGGTGAAAACATAAAAAGAAATAAGATATTTGTGTCCTCTGGCAATATCTCTTTACAAGATAATTGCTAATTATAAAGGGGAAAAATTAAGTTTATATAGGAGAAACCTGGCAGATACCTAAGTGATCCAAGTTAATGTCACCAGCAATGACACAAAGAGATACCACCTGCTACCTGATATGAGGCACTGAGAAGAACACAACTATACTTCTATGATGTTCTTGCCACAAATGCATGACCTGGATCTAATCACAGGAAACATCAGATAAATTATGCAACAGTCTACACAGTAATTGGTCTGTAATCTTAAACCATGTCATGTCATAAAAGACAGAACAGAGCTGACAAACTTTTCAAGATCAGAGGAAGCTAAAGAGACATGAGATTTAGACACAACATTAGATCCTGGATTGGATCTTGGACCAGATTTTTTTTCTTTTGCTATAAAAAATATTAGTACCTTAATTAGATAAATTTGGATAAGGTTTGTAGGTTAGATTTTTTAATAGTATTAATTTTCTGATTTGATTATTGTCTGTGATTCTGTAAAAGAGAGAGAGAAAAAAAGTCTTCTTAGGAAATGCCACATTGAATGTTAGGGGAAAGGGGGGATCAAGTCTGCAATTTACTCTCAAATGGTTAGGGGTGGGGAATTGTTAAGTAAATGTGACAAAATGTTAAGATTTCAGAAACCTGGGTGAAAGGTATAAAGGAATTATCTGTACTCTTTTTGCAGTTTTTCTGTAGGTCTGAATTCATTTCAAAACAAGTTAAAAAAAAAAACAAAAAAACCTTGTATGTTATGAAAGACAGACTTACAGAACAGGAGCTCTGGAATCAGACCAATCTGGATTAGAAAGTTTAAGCCCAGATGGACTAGCTGTGTGACCTTGAGCAAGTTATTTAGCCTTTGTGAGCCTCAGTTTTCTCATTAATAAAATAGAAAAAAACAGTATTCCCAGGTTGATGTAAAGACAATGCAGTTACTATGAATAAAACACTTTACACAGTGCTGGACAGTTCCTGAGCCTGCCGATCAAGGTACCTCTGGGGTTGTCCAGGACTCTCAGTAAACTTGGTAGTTGACAGACTTTTTTCATGCCCTGCAAATTTCAGGCTTTACTTACACACATGGCTGCATTGGATATCTATGGTACTAGGTTCCAACATTGTCTTTAAAATAATACTTCGTAGAATAATTAATAAATACCATAACCAATCTAAAAGTTTAACACCTCCTTCTTTCCCGGTGTAGCTCCTTGTTCTCCTTCAGCTCAGAAGAGCATTGTCTTTGCTAACTGGTTTCCAGGCCTTGGAGTGATTACGTGGGGAAGAAGAAGAGTAAAAGACAAGGGCAGTTTGAGTAGGAAAATGAGAGAGGTGAGGGGTTTGGGCTGGGAGAAACTGCAGCAAAGATGTGAGGAAGTATTGCTCTGGGTCATAGAGTGGATCAGGTTTAACATTTTTGAAGGCAAGAAAGTTACTTTTTATTTACTTTGAATTGTTAGACTGTGCTTTCTTTGGTGGTACATGGTGACTGCTGGAATTATATCACCTGCTGCTTCTACTGCCCCTTCTTAGCTCCCAGCAAGGTGATATTCTTGGAAGACAATCAAGAAGGACTTTTCTTCCCTGCCAGCCACCCACCCCAGATATCCTCCATTAACGTGCTGAAAGTTGGTGCCACCTTGTACTAATTAGGACAAAAATAAAGAAGAAAAATCCAGTATCAGTCATTTCGGCAGGAACAGATTAGGTAAAATTTTGGTGGGATATGATATTTTTTACGGTTGGATAAACTGTAGGTTATCATGTTTTACTTTTTAAAATGCACAACTTTTAAATTACACTGGCTACCACTGACCTCCATTAAGCCCTGGGAGCTTTACGTACATTTTCTCACTTTCTCTGTGAAGAAGTATTGTGAGTTGAGTTCTTCCTCTTATTTCAAATAGGGAGAATGAAGCTTATAGAAGTCGCTCACTTAAACACACATGGTAAGTGGAGAAAAGCCATGGCCTTTATTAATACAGACAGCCCATGTGACTCTTATCCAACGTGGACAATTACCTTCTCTCTCTTTACGTCTCCCTGGAGGTTTAACAGGATAAGCCATAATCTGCTTTTTAGGATGGCTACCTGCAGTCACAGAATCCCCGGTCCTTATCATGAAAGTACATTGGCTGTGTTTTGAGATGTCGTGTACTTGATATTTTCCTTTTTAGTCTAGTAAGCCTTTCGGGATCTTTTAAGATAAAACCACTTCCTATACATAGCTGTATTATAGAGTAAAATACTTTATCAGGGACTTCAAGGAAATTACATTAGCCTATGCCTCTTTTTCATGGAGCTTCACCATTCAGATTGTTTTATAAATACGGAGTGGGCCCACTATGGGTTTATTAGATCTCAGTGATCACCATTCCTTTTTCTCTTTGGCCTGCGTTTCCATTCCAGCATTTGAGCATTACATTGTACAAATTGAGAGTCGGAGTGTCGTGCACACTAAGTGACTTGGGAGTGTCAAAAGCCCACAGCCCCGCTGGGCACTGGCTGTTCCCTGTGTGAACAGCGGAGTGTGGGCCTCCCACCAAGCAGCTGCTGATGTTGAATTGCCTGCCGGGTCCCAGTGTGTGCGAACAGGCTGGGCATCTCTGTTCTTCCACGTGGCTTTCCAGGGAGCTTGGTAGCGCTCCCGCAGGGGTGCGAGTACAAGGGCTTCAGAAGGAAGGCAGGAGGATGCTGTTCCCGCGGGGGAAATAGGTATTTCATGCATCTCACCAATACATACAGAATATTCACCTAACTTTATGGAGTGCTCGCTGTGCACTGGGAATTGTGCTAGATAGGTGTGGAGGATCCAGTGGGCAAAAACGAATCAGATACGAGCTTTTCCCCAGGGAGTATACATTCTAATCGGGAAATCGGGTTTAAATAATTCATTATAGAATTTGTTATATAATTACAGTTGTGATTAGAGCTACAAAGGGAAGGTAGACTATGAGAAAATGTAAGAGGGAACAGACTCATGTAAAATATGGAGTTAGAGGGGAGTTTGTGAGGATGTGATGGGGAGAAGCCACGGCATGGGGCAGCAATTATTTAGGATGTGCTGAGACAGAAAGTTCCTTGCAGCATGGACAGAGCTCACGAAGGTGTGAAGGAGAAGTGACGTACACCCCAGGAGCTCAGTACCGAGGTTTGGGTGGGGAGACTCGCCAGAGATTGTGCACAGAGGACCTCGTAGGGACGGCGTCCTTGTGGCAAAGGGGAATAGTTGAAGGCTGTCAAGCAATCAGTCTCATGGTCTGGAGGGTGACATGCTCAGTGTTGCATTTCTGAAAGCCCATGCTGGCTGCTGTGGGGGATGGAGTGGAGTGGGTATACAAAGAGTATATGGGAAATTATTTCCGTAATTAAAGGAAAGGTGAGAGTTGTTAGAATTAAGCTGATGACATGTGTATGAGACAAGTCGACTGATTTTAGGTCATGCTAAGAGACTAGGCGGGCACAGTGCTGGGCTCCGGGGGTAAAGCATGAGGTGCTCTTCAGAGAGAAAAGAGACAACTCAGTCCCGTGGGAGGTGTGTTGTGGCGCAGGCTCGCACAGCAGCCCAGCAGGCCCGAGAGCCAGGCGTTTACCCCTACCCAAGGCAGGCTTCCCACAGCTTTTAATACTTGAGCTAAAACTTGGAATTTTGAAAGCCTGTTATACCTCACGTAAGACTTTCTTTTCCTCCCTCCCTCCCTCTCTCCTTACTCTCTCTCTTTCCCTCATCTGTTTTCTACTTTCTTTCCAGTTATTTCTTTAACATAGCTGCCTCATCGTACACATTGCCTACAGGTGTGAAGATCAAGGTTTTATGTATTACTAGAAAAATATACAAATTATCATTTGTCAATTAAAAATAAATTTTTTTTTAAAAAGGGAAAAGAAAGAAAAATAATTTAACATTTTCCTGAATTATTATTTTGCTTATACATCGTTTCCCTGATCCAACTTTTTAAAGATATTTGTCCTGGATTCCAGGTCAATAGTGACCTTTAGTAAATAAAATTATTAAAATTTTAAGTTTGTTTCTATTTCACAAGTCTTGCATTTCAGAGCAAACCAAGGGCAGTACTGTTACAAGATACTAACACCTTGAGGTTTTTTCTAAAAAAGTCTTTAATGAAACAACCAGTTTTCAGAAATGAGATGCAAACAGAGGAGCAGCTACCAGCTGTGTTCTTTGGCCCCACAACTCCGTCTCACTAGCCAGGTGTTCAGAGTTCCACGTGCATGTTCATCAGATTCTCTTCTAGAGCTTTTCGATTGTCACAGAAGTTGCACACATCCCATCACTTTTCATGCATCCCATCTTTCCCAAATTTCTTTATTTGGTTTCACAAACTAACATAGGCATCCGTATTAGTTTCCTATTGCTGCAGTAACAAATTACCACAAACTTTGTGGCAAAAAACAATAGGAATTTATTCTCTCATGCTTCTGGAGGCCAGACATCCTAAATCAAGGTGTCAGCATGGCCATGCTTCCTCCAAATCCTCTAGAAGAAGATCCTTCCTTGCCTCATCCATCTCCTGGTGATTTTTGGCATTCCTTGGCTTTTGGCCACATCGCTCTAATCTCTGCCTCCATGGTCATATCACCCTCTCCCCTGTATGTCTATTTTCCTCTGTGTCTCTGACAAGGCCACTTGTAATAAGATGTAGGATCCATCCAGATAATCCAGGAGTATTTGATCTCAAGATTCTCAGCTTAATTACATCTGCAAAGACTCTTTCCAAATAAACTAACATTCACTAGTTCCTGGGATTTGACGTGGATGTCTTCTGGTGGGCCACTTCTTGGCCTACCACAGCATCTGTGTTATTTTGCCATGGATTTACACCCAAGAAAGGGGTGTTTCCCAGGGCTTCTGTCAAGCTAGGGTATCTCTGCCTTGGTACTGTTGACATTTGGGGTCAGACAATTCTGTGTGGTCGGGGCTGGCCTGTGTGCTGCAGAATACTGACAGCATCACTGGCCTCCTCCCACCAGAAGCCAGTGGCAGCCCCTGTCACAACTGTGACAACCAGAAGTGTCCCTAGACATTGCCATTTTTCTTCTGGGGGGGGCAAAATCACCCGCAATTGAGAACCAAAGATGGGATCAACCAGGACAGTGCTATTGAACAGTGTGTTCTCACCTCTGTCTACACACTGGAATCCTGTGGGTAATTCTGAAAACTACTGATGTCAGGGCACAGCCCCAGAGGATCTGATTTAGTTGGTCTGGGGTGAGGCCCAGGTACCAGTATTTTTTAAGTCCCCTGCTGATTCTTATAAACAAAAGACTGTGAATCACTGTTGTAGACAGGAGGGGCTCCATAATAGTTTGCTGAATTGCAAGGAGCTCATTTCAACTCTTTATCACTCGGAGCCTGAACTTAAACCTAATATACATCTAGATGATCTAACCACCAGAAAGAAGCCTGAAGAAAAAGAAGACAATGTCATTTCCTGTTCTCTGTTTCCTTAGAACCCTGGATTAGCAACTCTTCCTTTTCCAAGGATCCCCTCTGAGGTGGATGCAGGGAAAGAGAAGGGTGGCCATGTGTGTCAGGCCTGGCAAGACTCTGTCCTCATCCGCTGGTTGTGGGAAGTCGCATCTCGTCTCTGGGCCTCAGTGTCTTTGTCCGGAAGGTGGAATGTGAGCTGGGATGAAGCCTAAGTTGTCTCAGCTACACTGCGCTGATGCTAGTTCGAGGGACAGTGGCAGTTACAGACTCACATTGCAATCAAGCAGTAGAAGTGCAACATCTGCTCTGGCCCCTCAGCTCTAGCTCACAGGAGTCATTGCCAAGGCAGAATCCAACATGGAATGTTCCAGCAATGAAACAACTAACCATATTTTGTATTATGCCTTTTATCCCTCCAAATCATAACATAAAATAGAAACATGTATACTAAAAATGATTTCTATTGAGTTCTTCCTATAATTAAAAACCACAATGTGCTTGTTTGCATTAACAATTGTTATTTAAGAAAAGAGAGAAAACACATTACAACCTGACTACAGACAAATGAAAGACAAAATCTTCTCTACGATATGCTTGTACAAAGAAGATCCCTAGGAGATATCAGAAATAAACTTAAATGAGAACTTGCTGTCCATCACTCTGTTTCTGTGTTACACGTTCTTGTGGTTACTCCACCTGCTATAGTGAAATGGAAACCTGAGGTGCTATTTCCTTCATGACGCCCAGAGGATGAAAAGTTTGTTCTTGACATCCAGGCTGAGTGGACAGTTCTTGCTGTGATTGTGCCGTGCTTCGCACTGGGCACATTTATAGACATTGTCCTTTTTCACCTCTCTCCAGCCTCCCACCTCTCCCCCTTGCTCCAGACTCCTATTTCTGACCCCCTGTTCCAGGTTTCCACTGGGGAATCTAACAGGCCCTCACCTCCTCCCCAGGTCAGCTCCTGCCCATGTCCTCCCATTGTCAAGAAAATAGGACCACCGTGCACCAACCTGCTCAAGCCCAAAGCATAGAAGTCCTCCTTGAATCCTCTCTTTCTCCCAATTTCTATGAGGAATACTGAAGCAACCACCAATTATATTGCCAATATCTGCCCTGATCCTACTGCTTCCACCACCTCTCTCTCACCCGTGCTGTGCTGTGACAGCCTCACTCATCTCTCACTGGCCCACTGCAGACACTCCCTTCTGGCCTCCCGGCTCCTGCATCTACCTTCCCTCCATGAATTCTCGACCCATCAGCCAGAGAATATCTTCAAAGCATAAATAGGATAGCATCACTTCACTGCTAAAAACTACCCAATAGAATGTAAAATGGTACAACCACTCTGGAGACCAGTGCAGCAAGTTTTTTATAAAACAAAACATGCAGTTATTATATAACCCAGCCATTATACTTTTGGGCAAACTCATCTCAAAGAATGAAAACTTCCATTAAAAGAAAAACCTGTACACAAATGTTCATAGCTGCCTTATTCATAATTGTTAAAAATTGGAAACAACCCAGATGTCCTTCAGCAGGTGCATGGTTAAACAAACTGTGGTACATCCATATCATGGAACACTACTCAGCAATATAAAGGGATTTGTGAACTTACATAGCAAAAGGAACTTTGCAGGTAAAATTAAGATTTTTAATCAGCTGACCTTAAAATAGGGAGATGATCCTGGATTATCCAGGTGAGCCAAATATAGTAAAAAGGGTCCTTAAAAGTAGAGAGGGAGGTAGAAGAGAGAGAAGGAGATGTTACTACAGAAAATATGGTCAGAGAGATGAGACTTTGGTGTCTTTGAAGATGAAGGCAGGGGCCATGAGCCTCCAGAAACTGGAGAAGGGAAGAGGACAGATTCTCCCCTCGAGCCTCCAGCCAAGAAGGCAGCTATGCAGACACTGGTGGGTTGTCTCAAGCCACAAAATTTGTGGCAAATCATTGCAGCAGAAATAGGAAACTGATACAGGAGGCAAAACATCACTTCCCCCCAAATGCCACGCAGTTTTGAGTGAAATGAATATCCTTTAATTATATTGCCATCACCAATGCTTTCTTGCCTGTCATCTTTTTTTATTTTTAAGCATGAGTTTGAAAGTAGGAAAGATGCAGAAAGATAAACATGAATTGTAAAGTAGAGGCTTTCCAAACAACACAGGAAATTTTCTTGTTCTGTATATGCTCTTGCTGTGAAAGATAATTATTTATATCAGAAAGGGGAATGTCAGGTTTTGGGTACAGCTGTCAGATCACGAACACTGCCTGGGGGTGCCTCATTCCTCGCCAAAGTATTGTGCAACGTAGATTTCAGTGACACCATAGACATCTAAGCATATTTCAATTTGATCTTTAATCTTCCCTTTTTGCACTAGGAAATTCCCGGCATAGATTTCATTCATTCCAACATCACCCCAATGTAAGGTCACATTTAGCTCTCAGGCTGAATACTCATAGCATGTGGTGTTTGCCCAGATAAATGTGCCCAGAGGCCTTCAAGCAGGGTATGCATTGCCTCCTTGGCCCCAAGTTAATCATCTCTCCTTCCTGCCTTCCCCCTGCCCGCTGCTGGTCTCTGAAGACAACTGAGCCTGTGAATTCTGAGTTGAATGGCTCCTTAATGCGTGTCGTGGGCTCAGACTTTTCTACAGAGCTCCAGACTAACTTTCCACCCCTGCCTGATGTCTCCACGTGTGAATCCCTGACCACTCAACTTGACTAATGCTGTGCTTCTTGTCTTCCTCTCTCAAACCTGCTCCTCCCCCAGCATTCCCCATCTTGGTGAACCATTCTATCAAATAATCAATTTTCTTAGGCTAAATCTGCTACATTTCTCTCTCTGCCATACCCCTGACACTGGACCACCACTGGGTCCTTTCAATTCTGCCTTCTAAATTTCTCTTCTGTGTATCCTCTCCTTTCTGTCCTTACTGCCTCTGCTGAAATTCATGCTTAAATGGGGGAATTGAAGTCAGCTCACATTTATCAAGCATGAACAATATACCAGACACCGTTTTAAGCACTTTTGTGTGAATCATCTCCACTATGCCTCCTTGCAACATTATGAAATAGGTATTCATATTATTCTCATTTTTGGAAGCAGAGATGGGTGCTGAGAGAGGTCAAGAATCTTTTCCAAGGTCAGACAGCAAGGAAAGGGTAGAACTGAGATTCTGGCTGAGGTATGGATCACTCCAGAGTTTGAAAATACAGTTACTAATTTGTGAGTTTACTGAGAACGAGACAGAGTTGTGGTCCCTCAATCCATCTTTGCCATCCCTTAGACAAGGGTGGATACCTCAGGCCAGGCAGGTTGAGAAGAGAGCGAAGAGGATTATGCCACAGGACTTCCTCTGTCTTGCCTTATGTAGAAATGGGCATGCACAAAGGTATGTGCACATTCCCCAGCCACCATGTTTCCAAAAGTGCTAATAACTGATAACAGTGAAGGCAAGTTTAGGAAATACTGATTGTAGTAACTAACACTAGCCACCATTTATTAAGTGCTCATCATTGGCCGGGCATTTCCTGGGCAGTTCCCATGTATTATCCCACTTAATGCACGTAACATCCTTGTGAGGAAATAAAGCTCAAAAAAATTAAGAAATTTGTAAATATCATGACACTAGTAAGTGAAGCACCCAGATCCCTCTGAGTCAAAAGCTGTCATTCCTAATCACTGTGGTAAACTGCCCTGCACTGTTGTTCATCCCGGGACGTAGGTTCAGAAGACGGCAGGGAGCACGTACAAGCTATATGTTCTTGGAAGCGCTTAACCTCTCTGAGTTCAGGTCTGTCATTTGTAAAGTGGGCATGGTACTGCCAACCTCCTGGTGACCTTTATCTATCTTGAAGTTCCAATATCTGACACTATTGGCTTGGAAACGTGTTTGGCTGGCAAAAAGTAGTGAAACTCCAGTGCCCTTAACTCTACCAAGATTGCACATGATTGGAAGGAAAATTCACTTATTTCTCCAGATTAGTTTTACATAAAAGAATTACCAGAAACTGCTGTTTTTTCCCAGAAGAAAGACCAACATATCCTGATTTTCCTTGTAGTTAGGTTGATTTCGTCATGTGACTAATTGCCAGCCAATTAGATATGAGCAGAGGTGGTGGCTGCAACTTTCTAATTGTATATTTCAGGAGAAGGGGTATGCCTCCTGCTTCCCCTTTCCCACTGACTGGGATGAGATGTGATAGTAAGCCATCTGGACCATGAGGACAGAAGCAACATTGCACAGATGCCAGAAAACAAGAGAGAAGCCAGGTCTTAAAGATTCAGCCTCCTACATATCTCTCAGACAGATGTGCTTCTCTCCAGTTCTGTCTCTAAGCAACACGGTGGGGCCACCGCATCAGTGTAGAACTGCTGTGGCTGGTCATGGCTGGACCATCACTTGAGAAAGTAGTACATATTGTAATACACATCGCCCTTATTAGAGCCACTTCTGCTTGGGATCTTTGCTATGTCGTCGGGATCCACATCCTAACTAATGTAAGGAGGAAACAGAAATCCACTGGTCCACATGCTATTAAAACAGTACTTCTTAAAGCTCATCTCATGCAAAGTCTCCAATGCAAAAGAATCTGGCACATTCTAGGGATATTAAGAGATCTGGTTTGGGTCTTCTCAACTTAGGCATCTGGGCAAGGGAGTTTTGGTAAAAATAAAATCAGAGGAGTCATTAGAGGGTGGGTCACGAAGGGTGTGCTCTGTCTTGTTAAAGAAAATGGATTTGGACCTAAGAGCAATGGCAATTCAAAAAGAGTTTTAAAGAGGAGTAGCATGAAACTTCTGAGCTTTAACATGATTCTTCAGCTGCCTTTTGGAGCAGAGATTGGAGAGTAAAGCCTACCGAGTTAGGAAGAAGAATTTGCAGGCAATAGATGATGATAGCTTGGACACAGGGTGAAGATGAGGATGGAAAGAAGGAGCAGCTTAAATTGTTAAGACCTGATCGACTGGTGGGTGGGTGAGGGAAGCTGGAGGAAGGACCAAGAATCATGCCCAAGTTTGTGGTTTTGGCAATAGCATGGTGAGTAGCAGCATTGACTTGCATGCATTGGAGAAAAAATAGGTTTGAGGCTAGATTGGGACTGGAGGCTGGTGGGGAGATTATGAGTTTAACTTTGAACTTGTAGAGTTTGGTGTATTAGACACATCCAAGAGGCAGTGCCTAGTAGACAGAGTTAAAAATAATAAATCCATGACTAAATGTCAATGATGGCATAGACTCTTGCTTATTTCATAGTAGAGCCTCAATTCAGCATTCTTATAACCACAGGAACCCTCAAACATTTTTGTTTTTCCAAATTAAATTGTATTCAGAATACCAGGAGATCAAGATAGAACCCCTCCAACCATCACAGTCCTTAGCATCAACAGATTTTATTTCGATTATGCTGGGTGGAAGCCACACCCTAAGGCATTCTCTCTCTTTATTCACATTGCAAGCCCCTCATGGGGAAGAGGTTTTCCCTGCTTTTTTCTTGTGTAGCTTACAATTAACAAGATAACTTCATTCACTGACAATCTATCATTTCTGAGCAGAGCTTGCCTTAGATTCAAGGTGAATTACAGGGATGTGATAGCTGCTTGCTATGAAGAGGATCCCAGCAATGACCAAACAGTACATCTTCTGGGGCAGTTCCTCTCAAAGTTAATTTTTCTCTAACTGAATTGTGTCTGTTTTTGTCCCCCCCCCCACTGTATTCACAGCACCTAACATAGTGTCTGATTCACAGTAGGTATCAAATAAAAACAAAAACGAATGCATGTTTAATGAACTGACACCTGTATATGCTTTAAGTTCCAGCTATTTAGAAACTGTAGGCCAAAAATACTCTTGATGGAAACATGCATCACTGCACCCAGTAGGGTTAACCAAACAACCCATAATCATAAACTAAATGGTTAATTATGATGCTAAAGTATTAATCATCTGTAAGTAAAAGGCAAGAGTAGGCATTGAGATTCAGGACCAACGTAAGTCAACTCTGATAATATACTGATAATATCCTTCTTGAATGCTGGAGGAATTCTAAAAACCCATGTTTGCACGTGCATGGTAGTGATTTTTTTCCTTTTCCAAACAGTGTGAGGCAGGCAGCTTGCATAATTGAACAGCAGATTAAAGTCATCAATAAACTCTAGGACTGCTTTGAAAAAGAATCTGGCAGTTTCTCAAAAGGTTAAAAACAGAGTTGCCATGTAATCTAGCAACTCCACTCCTAGGTAGCTTCCAAAGGGGAATGAAAACATATCCACAAAAACTTGTAAACAAATTTTCATAACATTATTAATAATATCCAAAAAGTGGAAACAATTCAAACGTCCATCAACTGATGAATGGATAGACCGCTGTGGCGCACCCACGTAAGGGAACATGATCTGGCAATGGAAGGGAGCGAAGTGCTGGCACATGCTGCAACAGGGATGGGCCTTGAAAACATTATACTAAGTGAAAAAAAGAAGACACAAACAATCATATATTGTATGATTCCATTTACATCAAATGTCCATAAAAAGTAAATCCATAGAGATAGAAAGAGATTTTTCAGTTGCCAGGGGCTGGGGATGAGAAGAGAGGACATGGGGCATGACTAAGGTACAGGGTTTCTTTCAGGGTGATAAAAATGTTCTAAAATTGATCATGATGATGGCTGTACAACTCTAAATGTACTAAAAACTATGGAGTTGTACACTTTAAATGAGTGAGTTGTATATCAATTATATCTCAATAAAGCTGTTGTAGAAAAAACAAAACTCCAAGAACAAGAACTCATTTGGTAGGTTATTGTATATTATATATTAGTATCCTTTAGTTATAGGTAGTAAAATTCCATGGAAGAGCACACCATCACAAGTGCTCTGTGACTTTGGACACTATTATTTCAACTCTTAAAGTCTTATCTTCCTTGTCAGTAGGACAGAAGTCCAGCAGATGCTATTGGCACTTGCTCACATCCTTGTGCATCACCAGAGGCGTCTTTCTCTTGGTCCCTGTGTCTCTCTACCTGAAGGCTCACCTCCCTTCCCTCCCACAGGATGAAGCAGAAGTTCTAGGCAGTCAATTCCCCTGAAAGCGGCTCTGAACTAATTACAAAGAGCTTCCTTGCTGATCATGGGGTGCAACCCCAAGGTGTGTTCTATGCTGTTGCCAGATGGGCCAAGGGGGATTGAGTCCTGTTGCCCATAGCAGCAACCTGTGTGTTGATGTATCCTGTGTTGGTTTCCTTCCCTTCCCCAGCTTACTTCATTCCCTAGCAGGGCTTCTTGGCATCATCTCCCAAATAAACTATCTGCATGTACATCCTTGTTTGAGTCTGCTTCTGAGAGAGACCAACCTAAGATAAGGGATAAATAGACTGCCTTCCTCTTAGGTATAGGGGGAGGATGAAGTAAAATATTACACATAGAGCATTTCAGCACTATGCCTGGCTACTTAATAACTGTTAGCTATTATCACTATTGTTTGTGTTATTGTTGTCATTATTAAAAACAAATAATTGACTTGAATTTTTTTCATCAGGTCTTGGCCCATCTGTAAGCCTGTCTTGGCTTCCCTATGTACATGAGAACTACCAAGCCAGAATCATGGTTATTATTTCACCATTGAGGATCCAGTTAATTATTCTCCTCTGCCAAAATTGACTCTAGGTTTTCAAAGACTTTACCTAGCAAACTGCACAGATTAAGAAATAATTCATTTGCTCTATGTTTTATTAATCAAAGACACAGACAACTGCCAATCAGAGATTCTGATCAGAATGAAATTACTAAGTTCACCGCACAGATCTAATATCATTTCAGTCAAAAGCAAAAAAAAAAAAAATCTTGATTTTTTTGTTAGTCTGTGAAACTTTGTGAAACTTTATCACTTGTAAGCATGTGATTATATTAGATTTCCTGAAATATTTAAAATAGCTTGCAGACCTCTGTTACTACTATCCTGGTCTCCTAAGACCCAGGAACTCCATATTGACAATTCTTGATCTAATAAACCAAAATCCATTAACAAACATGCTTGTTTTTTAATAAAAGTTGCAGAAATAAAATCTTTATTGCCATTTTTGGCAATAACCTTTCTGTATATGATGAGAAAATGAAGGATAAATGAATGTTTAGTAATGTGGTTTTTTTTACCTTGATTTTTCACAGTTAAATAGCCTCAAACCTAAGAATGGCTAGATTACACTAAGATGCCAACCCATCTCAAGTTTCCTACTATACTATGAAGACATCATAGTCTATGAGGAAAAAGAGGAGAGAAAAGGGAAGACGGAAACGTGCAGTCTGGAACAGCAGAGCAAAGGCCACATCTAATTTTCCACTGCTTAAAGCAAATGGTGCTTAATGGCAGTGTGTTCACAAGCAGAGGTGCTGAGCACATTTGCTTGGCCCGATGAATTCACTCTCTCTTCTCTACCCTGCTCTGTCCTTGGGCAGAGCACCTGGCAGCCTTGTCTTTTTTGCTTCCAGCTGGGCTCAGCAAATGAAGAGCACTAGGGAGAGATCAGAGATGGAGGGAGAACGAGACAGGGTGTGCATCTCCCTGGTTTCCTTCCTAAGGGTCCATGCAGGTCAGAAGCTTGTGGCACAGGGAGGGTGGAGAACCACGAACAGTGATCTGCAGGGGCCTATGGGCTATACCTGGCTTACCAGGATTCCTGCTACATAAGATAAATAACATAAAGTTCACAGGATTTGTATCATAATTAAATAATATGATCCACAGGAAACACTTACCACACTGCCTAACACACAATAAAACAATAGACATTAACTACTGTTATTATATTCCAGGGTCTGTAGAAAAATCCTGTTCATTCCCTGCCTTGTGAAAAACAACAAGCACTTTCCCCCATATTACTGGGACCTAAACTCACATTAGAGCTGTCTCTGCAGATAAGAGGATAATGTACCTGCAGGAACACTAGCCGACACTCATTGAGAGCTTACTATTGGCCGGGGACCGTGCTAATTACTTTTCCAGTGTTGTCTCATTTAACACAACTGTACTATGAGGGAAGTAATTTAAAACCATTTTTTTACAGATGAGAAAAGGGAGGCTAAGCTTTATGCAGTGGAAGTATCATAGCCAATGAGGTTTGTCTGAGGCATGATTACTGCTAATTGAAAACTGAGGCTAGCAGAAGTAAGAATGCTGCCCACACTCAAATGGTGTATAATTGGTAGAAGTGGCATTTGAACCCAGGCCCATAACTTCACAAGCAGCATCCATGTTTCTCTCTTTACAAGAGACCAATTTTTCAAAGCAAATCCTGAGCAATTTGATGGGCAAGGAATAGGGTTGTCTGTGGGAAAAACGCCCATGCATTTATCATTGTCAAAACTCCTTTCGAGAAAATATGCTGTAATTGTACATTTAATTCAGCCCCAGCACAACACAATGTTCCAGTGAAGCGTATGGCAAAGTGACATGTGTTGAGATTGTGACCCTGTTGGGAGGGACTCTTGTAAAACTCGCACCAAAGAAAAATGACAAACAAACAGATGAAGTGGTTTATTGGCCTCATCTCTTTGTGGCACCTCTGTGGCTCCTGGGAAGGAAACAGCACACTTAGGAAGACACACTGAGCCTCCCCAGTCCCGTGGGAGTATAATAGCTGAGCCAGTGAGAGGATTTACATCCTTTATGTCCTTGAATATTCATCCAACTCACTCCCCACGGGGGAGACAGTCATGGACATCAGAACGAGCATGGGTCAGTGATGCATGGATCCTCTCTTTGGAGTTTCCTGGACTTCTCTCCACTTGAGCTAGGCCTGTGACTGTCTAGGGAAGCACAGGGAGCCCTGCAGATGCTGGCATTGGGGAAATTCTTGGTTGGGCACCCCAACAGAATAGGACTGACTGCCATCGATTGAACTTGTGCAGGGGTCTAGTATAAGAATCCAAGTGTGGCCTCTCTTGGTGATGCACATCAGTGTACCCAGCACCCCCAGGGTGAGCTGTGTTCTGGGCTTGGGAGAAGATGAAAAGTCCTTTCCTACTTCAGTCTGACCAATGTGAATGGCTGAATATGAGCACCTATTGCTTGTATCTATACCCCTAGCACAGGGTAGAGCACATTATAGGAAGTCAATTGATATTTGTCTTGAACCAATGAAAAACCACCCCTCCTTGGGGAGCACAGACAGTCTTTCCTCTCCAGAGGTTAGGACAGGGTGGGGGAAGGAGACAACCTCCAGCCAGCTCACAGTCTCACAATGATTCCACCCAATTTTGTAGGGGATGAAATCCTTACAAGTGTGCACACATGTGTGCACACGCACGCACACACACTCCCAAACATGGCCATTCGGTCCTGTACCCTCACCCCCTGGCCACAGATGACTGATCCAAGGGAAGGTACCTGAATCAAACTGGACCAATAAAATTCTTCTCAAATATTTGAAAGTCAGGACACAGAAACACGGCAATGAGCAATGTCTGAGCCAAAGTGTCTCAGTGGAGAATTCTAGGTTCACAAATTCCAGCAGCCAGACATGTTTTGGTTTCTTTCCCTTTATGATAAGACTCTCCTTTGAGTCTATGCACACACCACTATTCCACTGTTATGGGTTGAATTGTGTCTCCTCCCCCAAAAAATATGTTGAAATCCTAACCCTTAGTGACTTTGTTTGGATACAGGGTCTTTACAGAGGTAGGCAAGTTAAAATAAGGTATTATCCTGGTTGGAGCTAGAACCCATTCTTCGAAGCGAAGTGTCACAGGAATGGAAAAACAAGCACCACTGGTACTCACCATCAAATTAGTAATAACTGATCAACACTTACATCACACAGGGCAATAATATGCATCAGGGGGCGGGCAGGCGGGAGGGGGGTGGAGGGGATGGGAAAAACTCTCACTGAATGGATGCAGGGAGCACAGTTTGGGGGATGACCACGATTGTAGCTCTGACACGGGCAGTGCATGGGCAATATATATAGCCAAAGTGTTGTACCCCCATAATATTCTGAAATAAAAAAATAAATAAAAACAAAATAAATAAATAAATAAGGTCATGAGTATGGGCCCTAATCCAATATGACTGGTATCCTTACAAAAATGGGAAATTTGGACTCAGAGACAGACACACACAGGGAGAATGGCATGTAAAGGGGAAGGCAGAGATTGGGATGATGTGTCAACAAGCCAAGGAATGCCAAAGATTTCTAGCAAACCAGAAGCTAAGACAAAGGCATGAACACATTCTCCCTCACAGCCCTCAAAAGAAAACAACCCTACCTACACCTTGGTCTTAGACTTCTAGCCTCCAGAACAGACTGGCAGTAAATTTCTTTTGTTTAAGCCAATCAGTTTGTGGTACTTTTTACAGTAGCCCTGGAAAAATGATACACCAACCAAGAATATTCTTCTTTCTTCTTCTTTTTACTCATCTGCCTATTATTAGTCAGAGTGGATTCCATTTGCTTGCAACCAAGAGAAACACAACTGATACCTCCAGTAAACCACAGTGAACAGAGATTCTGATTTCAAATGAAGTATCCTATTGTTCGCATAAGGGTTGTGGCTCCTATCAAACAACAAAGATTTATTTTGAGTTTGGAAAGCAAAGCAACTTGCTATTAACAGAAAGAAGCTGTAGCACAGGAACAAAGGAGACACTTAGACCAAAGAGGGGATGACTACAGAACGGTCTTTTTCAGACATGTGAAGGATGAGAAAAACAATTTGCTGTAAAGGAAGTTTTATTTCTCTGACTGTTGCTAGCACAAATGGCAGAAAACAAAGAACCCTCAAGGGTAAATAAGTTTGTTTTTGTCTCAGCCACTATCATAGAAAAGACAATTATAAAAAAAAATGTATGCTTTGAAATATTGACCCTATTAAAAATTGTCAGGAGATCCCCTTTTATGAGTTGAGTTGTGCCTCCTAAAAGATACGTCCAACTCCTAACCTGCAGTACCTGTGAATGTGACTTTATTTGGATATAGGGTCTTTGCAGATGTCATCAAGTTAAGATGAGGTCATTAGGATGGGCCCTAATCCTATATGACTAGTGTCCCTATAAGAAGAGCAAAATAACCATGTGAAGACAGACACACAGAGAGAACGCATGTGAAGACCAAGGCAGAGATGAGAGTGATTCAGCTACAAGCCAAGAAAGCCTGGGGCTACCAGAACCTAGAAGAGGCAAGGCAGGATCCTCCCCTAGAGACTCTGAAGATAGCATGGCCCTGCCAACACTTTGATTTTAGACTTGTAGCCCCCAGAACTATGAGACAATATATTTTTGTAAGCTACCTGGTTTATGGTACTTTGTTATGGGAGCCCTAGGAAACTAATATAGCCCCTCACTCAAAATCTCTCTTTAGGTCACAGGGGAGGTTTACTGAGGGTAATTTGCTAAAGATTTAAAAACTCTCTCAAAATGTAGAGTTGAAAGATTTTCACAATAACTGAATTCCCTGAAGTAATTTTGAAAGTGTTATTAAATACTTAAAAAGTCTAGATAGGATATATATCATAAAAATAAGTAAATTTTGTCTCTTTCTAGTCCTCACTAAAATATTTTCAGTAAATTGATGTGAAAATAACCAATACTCAACAATCATAGTTGAGCATTGTTTTAATTCAAGCCAAGAAGACTAGTTGTTTGGTAACTTTTGGTGTGTTTTTCATAATGGTTCTGGTTTTAGTGACAACTAAGAAAATTAAAGGAAGAACAGTGCATTCTGGACAACTTCAAAAGTGACTAATAGCAAAGTTTGTGTTATGCTGTGTCCTTAAACAACTCGGCTCTTAGGATAAAAATGAAAGATTGTCATCATGGTTGGTGAAGAGCTCTTCCTTCACTTTCCAAAGATCCTCATACCTTTGATTTTTTGATTGTTTAAAATAATGATTTCTTTGTTCTAAAAATAGTTCTTCAAGGGAGAAACAGAAATTTATTTTGGGGGACTATGTTAAAGGGAGCACATTGAACTCTAAAAGCAAAAAAAAAAAAAAGATAAATCTATTGAAGGCTTGCCATGTGTTAAATTTATTGCTGATGTTCCAAGAAAATCTTCCCTAATATTTTTAGACTGAGATTAATGTATTTGTAGACAATTTTAGATTATAAAGAAGTCTAAACTGAACATCTGCTTTATTGTCTTGGTCCTAGAGTCAAACTTCTGGCTTAAAAATTTAGAAAGCAGATTTGGGGGGAGTAAATACATAATTTTGGCTTATCCAAATAATTTACTCATGGGCTTTGGGAATCAAAATGGTTTTTCATTTTTTTTTGTTTTGGTAGAAGTTTCACTTTAAAGTTCCGGGCTTTATTAAGCATTGTATGGCCAGTATCTTTCAATGTTCATTAAATAATGTTTAGTACAGTAAATGTTAAATTACCATGTTGCATCTCCATAAATACATGTGAAGTCCATATGAATGCCAAATGAATTCAATATGGTCATTTCTATTACAATAAATGCCAAGTGAATTCAGAGCGATGAGGCACTTAAAATGTCATACACTTCCAGCTAGTCCCGTCGTGAATTCATTACTGCCATGTGACACCCATTCTTGTCAGGGTTTCCATTTTAAATACTATTTCTAGCAGTTCATCATAAAATTCCATTTGAGGAATTGATTCTCATTGGAAATATGGAAAACGAACTCTAAGTCTGGGAAACTAGTGCCAAAATAACTTTGCTACATTGGGATTCCCACTCTTACTTCCAAACTTGCAAGTTTAAAATTTGGATAAAACACACGCAGACTATTTAGTTATAGTTTTTGATATTTTATATCCAAAGAAAATTTTAATTTGACAAGTTTCTTCCTTGAACAAACAGAAAGTTCTTTCATAATGTATCTTTGTAAAAAGTTACTTAGCTTTATACCATTTTTATTAATTGAGGCAGATATATCAGAATCACACATCAATAGCTAAACAGGAAAACTGAGACACCGTAAAGTAATTATTTCAGTCAAGACACAAGCATAGATAATACCTGATTTCATGATATAATATTTTCATTTTCCCAGGATTATCCAAAAATCCACTCTGCAACCTCAAATTTGTTTTACTTTCTGAAGCTTTTTACCCTTTGACCATCACCTCCCATGCAACTACTCTCTGTCGCCCTTCTGTGTGTGGGAGATAGAAGTAGGTAGATGGGTAAATACAGACAACAGGAGGAAGAAAGAGGTAGAGAAATACAAGGACAAATTGATGCATCTGGCATCCAAACAGGTGGTACAGATAACCATCTACTCTTGTCGACAAGTGATAGATCCTACAATCTTAAATATAAAGTTGGAATACAAACTGGCAATTATTGATATCAACCAACTGGCACTGACAGTAATCAGAGATAGGAATAAGGAAGAGAGCTTTAAACTTTCTTATATTTTCACACACACATAAATACTTACAAAGACTTTGGCCTAGTGTTATTAGCAACAATTTGATTGTATTTATCCAATCTGTTATAGCATTTTTTGTAATAAATATATGCATTCTAAATATAGATTTTGCTTAAAACACTTTCAACTTCACTCTGGTGATTGTAAATATAAGTCATATTGATGTTCAATGAATTCCTAGGCATATGTATTTTATGTTACTGAACCATAAATCAGATATGTCGACTTGAGATTTTATTTGGTTACTGAACCAATATTAAGTTTAATTTTATATGAGAAAATAGGACAATTTTAGTCAGAGTGCCTATCAGTAAAATATTTTACAAGTAATACTGCTTTTGTTTGAACTTAAATTTTTGAAAAACTGCCCATGTTCTTCCTTCCATTATGTCATCCATCTATGCCTTCATGCACCCTCCCTCCCACCTCATTCAGCCCCCTTCACGCATTTATTCATTCACTGCATCAACAGGGAGTTGCGGGTGTCTACCATGTGCCGAGATGGTCTAATAAACACGGGGGTGGGTGCAAGGTCAGAAAGACACATACTCTTTCCTCTAGGAGCTTAGTTGATTGGGGGGAAAGAGAAGTATAAATAAACTGTTATGAGATACCAGAGAAAGTGCTCTAAAAGTCAGAACTGCAAAGCACAGGGAAGGCGGGAGGTGAAGACAACTTCCTTCAAGGGGCCATGGAAAACTTCACATAGGAAGTGACAGCCAAGATGAGGCCACCAAAGGAACTGAGAATGTCCCTGAGAAAGTACTCGGAGGCAGAGTCTAGAGGTAACTGTTTTATCATGGCTACCTAACACTGGGCCCTCCGTGTGCCTAAATCTTAGGAAATATTTTGAGGGTAATAATACCTTTGCCCTGTCACAATGTCTCACCTCAATGACTTTTAAACATTCAGCAAGATGGGAGGAGCAAAATGAAGCTTCCTTTTCTTGCAAGTGGGACTTAGTATAGGAGGAGAGGGAGTTTATCACACTGGGGTATGGTCACAGGAAATGAGAAGGGGTCTCACCAAAAGCAAATGAAGCAAAAACAAAACAATACAAAATCCTTCATATACATTAATATCACAGTAAATGTCCTGAAGAGACATTTTGTTGTTGTTACTGTTTTTACATCCTTATAGAGATGGCCAATGGTGTAGAAGGTGTTTTTTCGTATCCTGTAGGGTCTTGATCTCAGTTTTCACTCAGTGTTCCAGGAAACATCATCTTAAAACCCATTTCTCATTTGATCCAGGGGTGTTCTGAGGATCCACACTGAGGGAAAGGCAACTAAGGCTCAAGAGTCAAATCTGGCTCATTTCCTGTTTTTGCAAAGTTTTATTAGAACACAATCATGTCCATTTGTTTACCCATTGTCTATGGCCACCTTGAGGCTACAGCAGCACAGCGGAGTGATTGCAAAAGAAACCTTATGGCCCACAAAGCTGAAAATATTTACTATCTTGACCTTTACAGAAAAAATTTGCTAACTTTTGATCTAAATTAAGTACCAAGTGAGAAATGTCTTTGCCCTACTAAAAGCTTTGCTTAATCTGTTTTCTCATCATGGATAACAAAAAGAGAGTATGACTGTTCCCATTTTTGTTTCGGCTACCAGGAAGCTCAAAGAAAATTACAGTAATTTGATCAGTCATAATTGTCAGATTACAAGCATATTTTCTACAGTTAGGTAGGATACTACCTACTTTAATTTATATTTCCCCCTGTGTATTTTTTAATTTTCTCTTTACTTTATTGAACGTTATTTGTATAAACTGTTTTATCTAGTACCTTGTCAAATGAAGTGGGAAGTGGTTAGATAGATAAATTAGATATATAGAGACAGGTAGAAATTCATCCATCTGTCTCTCACTAATCAATTAAAACCACATAAATCCACAAGGGTCTATGATAAAATATGTATAGTTTTAAAAAAGGGCAGTAATGGGAAGGTACCCAGGGTTTCTTGATAGTGGCACTATTGACATTTTGGGCCAGATAATTCTGTTGTGATGGGTTGTCCTCTGCATTGTACGACGTTAGCAGTATCCCTGGCCTCTAACCACTAGATGCTAGTAGCATTCTGCTCCCACCCCTACTCCACACCATGACAACAAAAATTATCTCCAGACATTGCCAAGTGTCCCCTGGGAAGCAATCCCCCACCCCAGTCTAGAGAAAGCAGCTCCCTGTGCTCTATCTCTTACTAATCTTCTGTCCAATTACTCTATTCTGTCAAGAGATCAACAATCCCATGAAGGAGTCTATTGAAGCTCTCTGCAGACACAAAGTATTGGTGAACATGTTGGGTAGTAATTCTCTTCCCATCAGGTTAAGTCATGCCTCTGCAAGTCATGCAGCAGAAGCCCAGGACTGGAGAATATAATAAAACCAAATCCCATAAGTAGGCTTCCAAATTAGGGCCCTTCCATAGTCTGCTCATTATGCTGGGCAAAGAGAGGTGAGGTTTGTCATGTATTCTCAGTTCTGGTAATACAATTCTCTTGATCTCTAATGACAGTAATGAATTAAATAACAGATAAGTATTGGAATTGGGTTATTTCCTAAGGCTAGAGATCAAGAGAAATTAAATACTTAACCACGAGGGGTCTGAGTTGATAAAGGGCTATTTAAGAGCCTTCACAGCTTCACAGCAGTGGAAGCCTTCACAGCAGTGGAAGCAAGACCTGAATAAGATACAGAGGACAATATTGCCTGGACCCTCTTTCTTGATAAATTGTGGAACCACTGGAAGCTGATAATTGCAGAAGATGCAAGAAAATATGAAATTACCTCAATGATGCAGCAAGCTGAATCACTTACATTTGGTTCATTATTAGCACATTTTGTCTTGTTTGCACCAAGCATCAAGATACTGAATTGAGAGACATTTGTGTAATTGATTGTAGAAGTATAAATTGTATCTCAATTGATATATTCTTAAGGGCAAGGCCAGACTTATATTTCTTTGTTCCCCAAAGTGTCTTGGACATAATAAGTGCTCAATAAATATTTGATTGACTTGATAGAGGCTGGTGGTCTTATCCACAGATATCGCATCAGACATACGTTGCCTGATAAAAGCCAAGCCATCCGTCAGAGTCTCACATAGAAGGAAGGAGCTGCCTATTTCACCCAGAATGAATTTCCGGGGCCTTACACTAATAATTACGCATTTTATCATGAATTCTTTTTCCATTTGACTCATATAAACTTCCACTATTAGATGCTTAGGTTTATGCACCAAAGGAAAAAATGATTTCAATCATTTCACCAAAATTACACTTTAGGAGGTCTATCCTGCAAAAGGTATGTTGTGAGAACTGATCCAGTTTATACTGTTATATCTGACTCATGACACTAAAACAGTACATAATACATAAATATGGAAAGAAGAAATCATGCCTCTATTTCTTTTCTATGCATAAGAAAGGAGTTTGCAACAAAGACAATTAGAAAGGAAGATCAGTAAGTGGGAAATGACAATAACTATAAATGCTGAACTAGCAAATCAAATATGTAATTAAATGTATATAATTCAAAAGTGCAATTAGTCATGCACCATAAGATTTTTTTTGACACATACTGATCGTGTTAGAGCAGAGTTATTATATTAAAATGAGAATCAATTAGCTCATTCTTCTTTAGGCATACAAATAAATTCAGCTTTTTCCAGGGAGGCAATCAAAGATGCTGGATTGAGCATAGCCTTTGAAGTTAAACAGAACTGGGTACAAATCCAGGCGTCACCATATTACAGCTCAGTAACTTTGAGCATTTGTACCCAGAGGCCATGCAATATCATGGGAAGAGGATGGATCTATTGAGAAACCTGAGTTCCAATCCAAACACTGTAACTTACCAGTTCTCTGACCTTGAGAAAATCACATGTTCTCTTTGAGCTTCAGTTTCACATCTTCACAATGAGGTTATTCTAACTCTGCTAGTGCACCTTCCTTGTTTTAGCCTCATTGTCTATTCAAGGCCAGTGCACATATAGCATGGGTTATATCAACCACATCAGAGGACCCATCATAAAGTGAGAAAACTGCTGAGTTAGGGCATGCCCTGGAGTGTAAACCTGTGAGATGAAATACTTCTTGACCTAAATGACACGTCCACTGGGAAAGCCATCTCTGACCCCTTTTCCTTTAGGTTAAATCCTCTGGTGTATGTTACAGTCTGTATTTCTGTTATCAGAGCACTTACCACAGGATATTTAAAAACACCTATGTAAAATGGAAAATGATTAAAAATTACTACCTTTGTACTGGCATAGGGTTAGATATAAAGACCAGGGAAACAGAGTACAGAAATAGATGACACACGTGTGGTCATTTGATTATGACAAGAGGTCACTGCAATTCAGTGAGGGAAAGATGGTCTTCTCAATAAATGGTGCTGGAGCAACTGGAAAAACATAAATCTTGATCTCTACCTCACACCATACACAAAATTAATTTGAGATGAAAATTAATCATGAAAGTAAAGAGATCAAGCTCTTAGAAAACCCAGTAGAGAAAGTTCATGACCTTGGGATGTCCAAATATTTCTTAAACAGGACACAAGGAGCAGTAAGCATAATAGAAAAATTAACTGGCCTTCTTTTAAATACAGAGCATCTGTTTATCAAATGATACCAATAAGAAAGTACAAGACAAATCGCAAAGAGACTCGCAATTCATACATCTGACAAAGACTTATATATTCAGAATATGTTAAGAACTCCTTAAATTACCACTAAGGAAAGTTTATTTTACATGGAAGAAAGCTGTTATATTCTGGAGGACAACTCAGTGGATCCGGATATAAGCCCTTGAGACTGGAACTCGATGAAGGAGCAGGAACAGAGAATAGACTCACACTGTGTAACAGACCCAACATATGTGGTGGAAAATTAAGGGAAGGAGAGAGATGAAGAGGGTAGGAAAAGAGAACTGTGAGGTGGTGACAGACAGCTGCATGCAGGCAGCAAAAGAAAATGTGCCTGCTGCCCGAAGGACATTTGAGACTAGTCACGTTTAATATTCCACTGGGAGTTGATTCAATCTCCAAATACAACCTCCTAGAATTTCAGTAAGGTGTGCTACCCACACAATGCTTTTTGTAAATTTTGGGGGATAAAGTAAAAGGAGGGGCTATTTTCTATATGTGGATTGTGGAATATAAAGATGATAAGGCAAAACTACTAAATAAGCAGAAGCATGATCTTAGAGCCAGTGGGGACCATTGGTATGTGAGCACCCCACCCTCGTGAAATTCCAGAAATCTCATGGATATCACTGAACATTCTCAAAACGTGGAACGGGGGTTTGGGGCAATGCTGTCCAGATCTTGTAGGGTAGGAGATCCTAGTTGACATGCAGTTAATGCATTTTCCATTGCTTTCTCCTACTTAAAGCATGAAGCTCTTTGAGAACAAAATATATAATAGGAGCTCAAAAATATTTGATGGAAAATGAATGAACAGACGAATGAATGGAAACGTAGGCATTTTCTTTCACCCTGGTCGGCTTTCAGAGCTTCCTGATCCCTTTTTTTAATCTCTCATTTTATTGGTGTCTTTTCATGTGACCATTTTTCTATCATTTGCCAGAAGTTCCCAGGCATATGCTTGTTGTATTGTCCATTTACAAAGCAACATTTCAGCCCAAATGTTCACCTTCTCCATTTGGGGGATGAGTTGCACTATAGCATACAGTGATTCAAATGCATTTGCAAAATAATTACCCCTCTTTCATACCCAAGTCTTGTTATCTGAATAAATGTTTCCCTAATAAAGCTTGCAGCTGGGTTGAGTTTGAGAAATACAACAATTAGGAGTCATGGGACAAGAGCTCAAAAAAGGGTTCCCTTTCAACACCAGCATTTGCTTCCTACATCCCTGATTAGGAGGAATAGGACCTGTGCGCCTACCAGCACAGCACTGATTGCTAATCAAGTGGCTGTGGTATGTGCGAGCAAAGAAAATTAGAAAACAAACGTAGATGCTGATTAGTTTTCTACAAATATCTTGAAAGATGTATGAAGTGGGAGCCGGCTAAGGTGAGGCAAGTAAGCATTCAGCTGCCTCTGCTTCGCCAGTTTCACCTGAGCCAAACCTAGAATTAAAAAAGAAACTATGGAACAGGGCACCAAACTGATGGCAAAACCCAAATGAATCTATGGGGTAACTGGTAACAACAACAAGAACAACCACAGTCATAACTGCTAAGGTTTATACCCGACTTTACCACTGAGCGAGAACAGTGATGTTTACGTCAGCTCGGTCTAAGCCTCATAATTACTCCAGGAGGTGATTGTTAATTTTACCCTCTCCATTTTACAGGTGTAAAAACTGAGATTCAGCAAGGGCATAATTTGCTCAAGGCAACATATTTAAGTGACTGAACTGAGGTTTTCATCTCCAAATTTCAGGCTCTGCATTTGACCTGTAGCGGAATGAAATATACTCATACAAACCAAGGGGTTATAAATATCAGCAACAATACCCATAACAAACAGCACTGGAGAAATGGGTTAAAGCATTTCAGAGATTCAAGGACCTGGGGCTAACCACTGCAGCTAGTGGGAACCAGAGAGAGGGAAATGCTTCTTAAAAACGCCCATTCTGGAGGAGACCAGAAACAACCACATTAATGGAGGTGACCCCCTGGTAACATTCAATTTTTACATTTGGGTAGCTTGAAATAATCAGCTCCATACTTGAAAGAGCGTACTTGAAGATCTCACTGGAGTATTTGGTTTATGTATGTAATTACTAACTGCTCTGTCAGCAGGCACTACTGAGGCTCACCTCACTATCAAATTTTGGGAATATTTGGAAGGGAACACAAGTTCTTCTCCCTCATTTTACCCACAGAGTGTTTTGTGAATGGCCCACCATCTTTATGAGACTGGCTATCTTTGGAGGGCACTCAGAGGTGTGCTGGAGCCGGCTTATTTGGGCCTGCAGGAACCAATCGTGCACAACTCTTCCCAAATCCAAGTTCAGTGACATCATGTCATCAACTGGAAATCATACATGGTGGGAGCATTTACACCACAGAAACAGGCAAACTCTACAAATAATGATTTTTTTTTTTTCAGAGAGCCAGTTGTTAAATATATACAGCACATCGCTAGAGGTATTTGTAATGTCACTAATTTTTTCTGCATGTTGACTTTTATTTTTCACTTAGATACATTTATTTTAAAAGGAACCCATATCACTACTATAAATGGAAAGGCAGTATTAGTCTTACATAAATAGAAGGTACCCTTAAAAATTAATGTCAGTGGAAACAAAACAATGTTAGGGAATTCTTAACTAGATAATGGTGCTTACAAAAAGTAATGATCTTGAGGTCAACTTTCTCTTTTCTAAATAAGGAGATTAGTAAGTGTGGAGAGGTATTTAAAATATGCAAAAACTACAGTGAATCTTTCTACTTGAGGTAAGGGGAACTGACAGAGGCAAATCTCTGATTCAACCAGTAGAGAACTGAATCACTCTGCGACCAAGGTAGAATTACTTAGTGCTGCGACCGCTGCTTTCTGATACCATTTTATACACCAGAAGAGAAGCTGTCAGTGTCTTGCCCAAATTCCATGTGCCTGTGCTCCAAACAACTTCCCATCACCGGATCTGCAGCTCTGTGCCTGAGGGCTTTTCCCAGAACCCTAGAAGACTACTCAGCCTACATATATGGCAGTCATGATGCCCCTCCGGTGAGAAGTGCCCTGGAATTAACATCCCTTTCCTGGGAGTAGTCCTCAACCAAGAGTGTTGGAATAAATACCCACAACTGAAGAGAACAGGTATATCAATACCCTAGTTCTCTCATATTTTAGGTTGAACCACTCTGAATCGTGTCTTCTCCATTGTTTCCAGAGTTTTCTTATGGGATTAAACTTGGTTACCCACCATAGCTTAACACTGCACCCTACATTGACTTTCCTTCCTTTCTCCTTGTCTCCTGTCCATCCGAGGCTCCCTGTGCCTCCTAAATAACTGACACGCACTTACATCCTTGTCTCTTCTTGAGGACCCCAATTAAGACACAAACGCATGTCATCTCCTGTGTCCCCACCAGACCAGTGTCTCAGGCTTTGGACGATGGTATCCTCATAGAAGGCCGATGCTCACGCCAGGCTATGTGATGTTGCAGTTGAGTTATCTTTATAACACCACAGATTTTTTATACTTCAGACACTCTGTTGAAAGCTCAATATTGAAATTACCCCATTATCTCCTCTAAGGCTGGCAGAGACCATTGATATTTGAGAGGACTAATCTAAAAGAAACATTGATCATTTAATCCGCTCAGTTCACTGAGCTCTATTCCTGAATCAACTCAGATCACCGGGAAGCTTAGCTCTCTGTAGGAATGCATTCACCTTATCATGATTCCTTTTCATGTCTTTACTGAGGTAAGATATACAATGTAACCAGGCAAAGACTGTTTTTACACCTCTGGAAAAAGAGCTGTTGAAAAAGCTATTCCCTGTGTAACTCAGTGCCCTTTTCAGTAAAGGCTCTTAAGACACATTCCTACCAGAAATAAACGCCAAGGGGAAAAGTATTCTCTTTCCATTTACTGGCATGCTGCTGCTGCTACTGCTACTGCTACTGCTACTGCTGCTTCCTCTTCTTCTTCTTTTAATCAAACAATGAAAACTATTTAAGCCAACACATTTGCATTTGTTTACATAGCTAGGTAGAAACTCAAGTAAATTGAGTGCTAAATTTTAATAACCATATCCAATTATTGTCCTTTTGTATTATATTTTATGTTGTTTTTAAATCTTTACCTTTGTGCCATTGTACGTCAATGAACTATTTAAAAACATTTAAAAATAAATGTGATAGGTATGATCAATGAATAAACAATGTTAATACAAATAATCAAAATACTATCTTTGCTACGAAACAGGTTAGACCTGGACAAGCAGATAACATTAAGGCTTGACTTAAGATTATCTGCATTTGGTTCACAGCAAAAATGAAGTTCCTGCTTGTTCAGAGATAGCATATGAAAAATCAACAGGTAACCTCCATGATCACTAGTTTGTAACAATATATACACTTATTCATTCATTCAATCACAACTCTTGTGTATCCACCAAGTGCTCGGTACCACAGTAAGGTTAGGAATAGCTTTCTGAGAAAATAGATGCTAACTCTGTTCTCATGGACTTTATGATTCATCCAGATTGTGTGTGTACATATATGGGGAGGAGGGGAGAAGAGAGAGAGAGAATAGCCTTCATTAAAGACTGCCTCACCTGACCTCTCATGAAAAGTAAAATAGCAACAAAGAGAAATAAGGAAACAGCTTTGGAAACACGATTGTGAATGTTTATGTAAATGGGTCTTGATATTTCTGAGGCTGGCACATAGCATGAGTCATGGCTTGTGCTATAGCTGCTCTGGGAAAAAAAACATAAAATAATGCAACAATGAGTGTGACAACTCTATCAGCAAGGAACAGGCATTTATGGGTTGAGTTTAATGCTAGTTATTATTTAAAACAGAACAGAGAGCTCTGCAGTTGCCCTCTGTTTAATGGTGCATGAGGTTTTGACAAGAGTCTGAACACAAGCCTGTGGCACATTTTGGTTATGCTGATGCCATGCTGATGTAATAGCACAGGACCAGGATGCCAGAGACCCTGATAAAAAAGTATCTCTGCTCTTGGCACTATTTACAGTAGACTTCAAAGGTTAACTCTCAGGGGAGTCAATGAAGATCCATAGAACTTAATACCCAAGGGGCAAATGGATGGACCCAGCCTCCCCCAGACCCACATCTGTCCTTTCCCTGAACCCACACAAGTCTGACCCTTTTGTGGGCAATACACAAAAGTAGAGATTCTACTTAGAGATTCTAGATTCTACCTAGTCTCACAGTGCTGTCCAACATATGCCTTAGTCATAGGCATTTGTAGGTAAGAAAAACTTTTCAGTATGAACTTTGTGATCTACAACAGCATCACCATTGTGAGAACTTGTTAGAAATGCAAATTCTCAGGCCCCATCCCTGAACTTCTAAGTCAGAAACTCTGAAGGTGGGACCTGCTATTGTAATGAACCCTACAGGTGATTCTGATGCAAACTCAAGTTTGAGAATCACTGGCTCAAGAACCAGTTTTCTGAATTGATTTCCCAAGTAGGCCCTTCTTACTTTCTTCTTTAACTACCCAATTCGGGGAAAATGTGTTGGAAAGCAGCTGTGTCTCCTTTATCCAAACAGCTGGGCTCAAGATCAATGCAACTTTACAGAAATCATTGTAAACTATTTTACCACACAGCTGAAAACAGCCCCCAGAATCATTTGATTCAGCCATCCTAAGGATTCATACAAACCCCTACTCAAAGGTGTCATAAAAAATAGAGAAGAAAATACAATTGGTAATACGACACATTGATCTTACAATTAAACCAATATGTTATTAATAACTCATGCTTTCATTTATGCTTCTACTAAGTTATGGATCCCCACTAGTCAACTAGTCTACTAGTACAGTTCATTGTTGGACCAAAGTACAGAATCTTACATTTGTTCCTATTACATTAATTGTTAATAATTCAGCCCACCATTTCAGCCTACCAAATTATTTTTTTGATTCCTGAATCAGTTACAAAAAGTATCAGTCAGAATGCTATCAACATATCAAACATTTTCACTCATCATATCTTCAATATGGGTTATAAAATGTAAAGTTCTATACTAATGGATAAATACTGGGCCTGGTACCATAAACCTTCCTCAAATGGGATTGTCCTTTGAACAAAACCATATTTTCAGTGATGGGTATATATGCAATCTTGAGTCTACCTACTGGCCTAGCTGGTAGGTAGTCTCTATTATCCATAAGTATTGTCTCAGGAAGCTCTGTCAACTCTTTAGCAATGAGTTACCCTCTATTTTAATGGAGAAGTTCATGGAAAAAGTTAAGATTTTTTCTTATAAATCAGCTAGGAATAGCCCAACTCGCACGACTCTTGAAAAACCATCCCTTGACCTCTTTAGGAATTGTTGCCGGAAAGCTAAACATAAAAATGGGACTAGTAGGACTGAGTTAGAATTGCAAAACAAACACAACAAGGTACCCAGTTAAATTTGAATCTCATATAAACAACAAATAATTGTTTAGCATAAGTATGTACTAAATGTTACACAGGACATACTTTACTAAAAAAAATATATATATATACACACACATATATACATATATACACATACTAAAAATCTTTAAAATTATTTGCCAACATTTGTATGACTCCAAAGCATGTGCTTTTGACCACTAATGTAGAATGCTCTCCTTGAAGGATTCCTTCAACCAGTAAATCAACGTCTGTCCTCATGCAAAGCAGCTGTGTTCTCACTAACTAAAGTGATTTTTTTCCCCCATAAGTCAGCATAGAATTTACAGGGGGCTTAACTATGTCCTCTTTCTTGTTCAGCAGATGTTTTCTGAACAGCCACTCATGGTCAGGCTACATGTTATACAGGAAGCCCATGGACGTATTTCCTGTCCCATGGAACTTAGAAGGCCATCTTAATTCCCAACACCAAATAAACCCTTGAGGTCCAACTCTGGCTTCTCCATTATTTATAGAACTGCCAAACTTTTGTTTATGCCCAGAGCATCAAAGGATGAATGGCTGAGGCATTTTGCAAAGCAAGGTGTGGGTTCAAATCTTTCCAGAGCAGATATGTATGTTTAGCACTGGAAAATAGAATTCTCCATATTTACCAATGACTATAACCATTTTTTCCTTGCTTGTTTGTTGTCAGACATGGTTTCAAAAAGTATTAATATTGTTTTTTAGTGACCTGCAATTACATGATGAGAAAATTCTAAGTGGGGTAGTCACATAAATGAGGTTAAATGCAATTTTTGGCATAGGAGGGAAGGAAGCCTAAGTATAAGTTTGGCTGAAAGGAGATTTCTTGGGCAGAGTCACATGTGTAATTACCTAATTACAGAATCTTTTTGTGATTATTCCTCAGGGAATCTTTCATAAGAGATATGGTGCCTACTTTGTTTGGAATTAGCTTTAGTAGAGGGCACAACCTCTTCAGTAATAGAAACAGAACTTTTCCGTCCTGTGAGTACCAGCAAAACTTCCCCTGTGGGGAAATGATAAAGCCACAAGTCTAATATTAGCCTCTGTAGGTAAAGGCAAGTTTTAAACTTCGGAATTTTAATCTAATTTGGGAAGAGGAGTGATTTATGTCCTTTCCGATAGGTCATCATTTCCTGAAAAGGAAGCGGACAGAGGGGACTGTTTAATTCCCATTGCCTTCTCACCTGGGGTGAACTGGAGCATTGATTTATCTTGGCATCTCCAAAGCTTCATAGCATTAATTTTAAGTGCTCAGTTTAAAATGATATATTTGGGGGCATAACTGCTCAGAATCCTAAGAACATCTCAACATGTTTTTTAAAGGATAATTACAAACCTCAACTGCAAAGAGAGCTGATAGGGAGCTCTCTTTGCAATTATGGCTCTGAAGAGTTTCCTAATTTTAATAAATTATTTATAAAAAAAGAATATATATAAATTAGATATGTTAAAAAATATACATATCTTTGACATTCCTTATACAAGCTATAGAGTTGCTTCAAAGTAAAATTTAAAACACTCAGACATGATCCATAGTTAACACACCTGTGTTTAATATAATGCATATAAAGTGCTTAGAAAAGTACCTTGTGCATCATGCTTATTAAATGTTAGCTGTGGATCTATTAGAGTATTTAAAAAGATAGAGTGCCAGCCAGACACAAAAGAGTACACTCTGTATGATTCTATTTACATAAAGAACAAAAGGGGCAAACTAATCCACGCTATTAAAAGTCAGAACAGTGGTCACTCTTGTGCAAATACTGCCTGAAAGGCACAAGGGACTTCCAGGGGCTGGTCATTCTCTGTTTCTCAGTCTGAGTGCTGGTGACATATGTGTGTTCAATTTGTGAAAATTCATCAAGTTGTAGATTTGTGGCTTCCACACTTTTCTATATGTATGTTTTCTCGGTCCATTTTGGGCTGCTATAAAGGATACTATTAGACTGGGTGGCTTATAAATAACAGAAATTTATCCCTCACGGTTCTGGAGGCTGGAAGTCCAAGATGAAGGCATCAGCCAACTTAGTGTCTGGTGAGGGCTCATTTCCTGGTTAATGGACAGCAGCCGTCTTTTCACTATGTCCCCACATAGTGGGAAAGGGCAAGGGAACTCTCTGGGGATTCTTTTATAAGAGCATCAGTGCCATTCATGAGGGCCCCACCCTCATAATCTAATCACCTCCCCACCTCCAAATACCATCCATTGGGGGTTAGGTTTCCACATATGAATTGTGGGGAACACAAATAAATATTCAGTGTGTAGCATATGCTATCCTTTAGTAAGCAGTTAAAAACATAGAATCAACCTGGTTCAAATTATAACATAAATATTTCTTGATGGTGATCCAATAATTTGAAAAAATACAAATAATGGTTCTAAAAAATTGATAATGAAAGTCATCCCTACAACTACAAATCAGAAATCTCTAAGAGAGAAAGTGCCTTGCAAACATTGACCATGATGCTATGCATAGTGGTAATATTGAACCTAGACTGAGACGGTGAAATCTCTCTTCCCATTCCAATGTCAGAAAAATGGAGGCTTAATCAATACATGGGAGAGTGGACACAGGGAAAGGAGAGGACAAGGGATTTCAATTAATCTCAGAAACATCTGTTTGTCCCAATCTCCAACCTTGCCAGTGAGTTCTCATTAAATGTCAGATATAATAAAAAGTATAAGCTCTTTATAAATTTTGCATTACTTCAGGATTTAAAAACAATAAAGAGATTCAACCATTCAAATCTGTGAATTTTAAAACCTGAGAGGTATTTAGAGAAACTATGAAACTCTCATTATGGACAATCCGTATTTGTGTCTAAAGAACTGAATTCTCAAGATAAGGTCTTAAGATAAATCCAAATGAATATGATAGTGGAATATTACATTTTGCCCAAAAGATTGGCAGATATTCAATAAAGCTGATAGTATCCAGGGTGTAGGGACAGTAACACTTTCAAAATGCTCTCGGTGGCAATATAAATTGGTATGACATTTGGGAAGGCAATGTGGTAGTCTCTTCCAGAATTTTAAAAGGACCTACCTTCAATTCAGCAATGCCATCCTACGTGCAATGGGGCTATGTGAAGAGATGTCGCTTTTGCAATGCTTATAACAGTGAAAAACTAGAGGCAACCTGGGTGTCCATCAATTATGATAGTACTCAAATTAATCAGAGTGAAGCAATAATGAGGAACAATATGCAGCCATCAAAAAGCCTTAGGTAGATCACACACACACACACACACACACACTAATATACAGACTGTATACCTTATATTATTTAATGGGGGAAAATTACTGAACAATACCAATGGTATGATCATATTTTTTAGAAAAAGAATATACCACTCTCAATGACAGGCATGTCACCATCATCACCACATTGCATGAAAAGGATGAGAGATATATAATAAGAACTAATAAATGTAAATTATTATTAGAACCACACATCTCCCTAACTAGATCATGAGCTTAACTGGGACTTTATCTTATAACCCCAGTAACTAATACAATGACTGCTGTTTCAAAACAGCTCAAAAATTGTTTATGAAGGATCAATCAATTTTCTTGACATCCACTGGCCCATTAGCACTGATCACTCATTTAATCCATAAGTGCATTATTGATCATCTGCTGTGTACTAGGCAGGGTGCCCATGCTGAGAACTGAACGGTGAATGACGCAGGCATGGTTTCATACCTGTTGTCACTCGTGGTCTGTACAGGGCCAGAAAAATGGCCTGGCAGTTACAACTATGGTGTGACAAGGGACGTAACGGGGGAAATATGGGGTTCTATGGGAGAACTTAGGAGGCAAGACTTACTGAGGAATAACTTCTATGCTGAGACGTAAAATATAAATAGGAGTGTCACAGAGAGAGAGGAGGGAAATAAGTTATAGGAAGAGGAAACAGCATGAATGAAGATTCTTCATCTGTTTTGGGTCACCTAAATACCCAAATCTTGATTTTTAGTCAGGCAGTCTCCACCTACATCAGGTATCCTTATTTCACTCCAACTTAGAGGTTTTATGAAGGTGATAAAACATTAGCTAAAAATAGCTCAAGTTATTCTCTGGAAGACTGAATTTTCCCAAAATAGCTACCACCATATTACCTCCACCCTTCTCTTCATACAGTGTGATGGTGATAGCGACATGCCTCTCATCGAGTAGTAAAGTCTATGTTCTATCTCCTTGACCTCAGTGGATCTTTGCCCCAAATACTGTGAAATATGGTAATGTTGTGCTCCTAAGCCTAGGTCATAAAATATCATGCATTTCTATCTTGTTGTCTTTGGATGCTCACTCTCGACACTGGCTACCATCCTGTAAGGAAGCCCAAGGCAGCCACATGGAGAGGCCGTGTGTGGATGTTCTGGTCAAGAGCCAGCATCAACCACCAGACACATTAAGGAAGAAATATTAAAGAGTCAGCCTTTAGGTGTTGAGTAACCCTAGCCTTCAAGGTACCCCAGTGGACATTGTGAAAAACAGAGACAAACAGTCCCTACCGAGCCCTCACAAATTACAGATTTAGGAGTAAAATAAATGAGTGTCGTTGCTTTAACACACTAAGTTTATGATGGTTTGTTATGCAATTATAACTGGACACTGGAATAAAACACACAGCAAAGTACATCTTATCTTAGTCACTAATAGACTGGTGACAACCCTTGACGAACATGGCTGAGATGAAAACTCTGGTTTGGTTGGAGTCCTCTTGTCCATGCCTCAGACTGCTCAGAGAAGTTGAGTTAATGACTCTAGCTACAAAGATAGAAAGCAGTAGAGCTAGGGTTCCTGGCTGGCTTATCTGTCTTCAAAGCTTGTGTGCCCAAAGAGCTACAAGATTCTGTCTTCACCTTCTAGTAATCTAGTGAATACTTCTAGAGAAAGTAAAGCCCAAATGCTCACAAAGAATGAGGGAAGCAGAGGGAAGACAGTGGGGACATCATTACTAAGAATGTTGTTGGGACCCAAAGGGCAGGAATTTAGCAGTCAGGCTGAAAGTGGTTCAGGGCCAGATTTATTATGCAAACCAGCACCTCCAATCAGGACCTCTAAAGTTTCAGGAAAGTAGGCACAGGGATGTAAAAATGTTTTAGTACCTTTAAAAGCCTTGTTCAAGGGTCCACAGACTATGGTATGCTGGCCATATCCAACCCACAGCCTTCTTTTAATAAATAAAGTTTTATTGGAACACAGTCATGCCTATTCCTTTACATACTGTCTAAGGTGCTTTTGCACTACAGCAGCAGAATTTAATAGTTACAACAAAGACCTTATGCCCCACAAAGCCTAAAATATTTACTATCTGGCCTTTTATAGAAAAAGTTAGCAACCCCTGGCCTAGTGGAATGTATCCATTCATCCAAGATAAAGCAGCACAGACTAATTAAAATATCTTTTTTATTGTATTTTTTTACTGCTGTCTGGAATTATACCAACTTTCCTGCTGGTTATCCTGTGTTGATCAGAGGCTCTGGTTGGCAGCTCTGCAAGTCTTTGCTGAATTTTTTAAAATGAGAAAACTCATTATTACCTAACAAAAGGAGTTTGCAGACAGAATGTTCCAACAGATGGATTCCATGGAGAAAACAACAACAAAAAAAGCAAGGCAAGCCCTAGGTGGTAGAAGACCTGGAGCCACTGGATCAGGAGACAGCATAATATAGACGTGAAAGGCAGAGAGGGTACCAGGGCTAGCCATGGGTTTGTCTTATGTAGGAGCCATAAACTGAAGGTCTGTGGGCCATATCTGACGTGTTTTATTTCCTTTCAAATAGAGCCAATAAAATATCTACATGTTGGGAGGCAGTGTTCAAATCAGCTGGCCCACAACAATTCCTAAACTCCTTCCCCAGAATTATTTCTAAAATTATGGCTGAGGACATAAATACTCACTTTCCCAGCCTCTTCTGCAGCTAATGTGACCACATGACCTGTTGTAGCCAATAAGATTTAAGCAGAGTCTGTTAGGCGTTGCCAGGGCAAGTGTTGGCTGATAAAAGGCTGGTCCTACCCTTTGTCCTTCTTCCTTCCTTGAATGCAAACAGATACTATGGATGATTTCCCACTTTTCCTGATAAATGGGTGGATCCAGCAACACTGAGCCTGTACTCCCAACTGGCAGTTATTCACAGGCACAATGTTGCAACTGGTCCTGTTTAAACACCCGCTGTGGGTGCTCCAGTGGCCACCATTGCTCTGGGCCACCTCTCTAGTTTTATTACCTCCTCATGCTTTGATAAGGAGGTCAGGAGCTGATGGGTGTTACCGAGAACTAATGGAGGCAGCAGCCCACGGAGGGCCAGGGTCTCTGGCGGGTTCTGCCCTTCCTCTCAACCAAGGGAATCATACAGCACTGGGTCTGCACTTCATGGTGAGAAAGCTTGGATCTCTTAAAATGATTAAAGGATGAAAAAAATAAAGTCGGTAAAATCCACCCACTTGAATAATCAGAGTATTATTCTTATACAGTTCTAAAGTCTCATGGGAAGTTTTTAAGGAAAAAAGGAATATCTATATTTTTTTCAGGTATGTATCAATGAGTGTCTCCAAAGTGCTTTAAAAACAAGAATTACCAGCTTTAACAAGGGGGTAATAACAGCACTAAGAACATCTGAGACAGTTTGTCCCTAATAAAATTCTAAATGTTAGCTGGTTCCATTACTCAAAGCTTTCACTCCACACACACATTATTTATTATATCATTCTGCATTCTGAGAAGTGCCGGCCATGGTGACTTAGAAGAGGTGGTGCTATTGTACAGGAAACCTCACATGCCATATTGATAACGGTAACTCACTCGCTTCCCTCCTGCTCTCTGGGTTTATCTTAAAAGCTCTAAAAGTAGGTAGATGGTAGCCTTTCTTAAGGTGCTGGAATAACCTCAGGACCCAATTGATAACAAAAGATGGGAAGTAATGTCTTCAAGTAACAAAGTGGTATTGCAGAAATGAAAATCAAAAATGCATAGCAGCTGAGAAAAAGCCAAAACACCACAACTGCCACCTGAGTAAATATTTTGTTCCCCTGAAATCATTGGATTACTGGATGGGTTTTATCCCAACTCTAAACTTCTTGTTTCGTTTTTAAGTAATGTTGACTTTTATGAATTGGAGGAGGGGGAAGGGATGGGGGAGGACTTTACACTGTCTCTGAATGAACAGCACAGCTATACTGCATGTGATCACAAAGCAATCACATAGAAATCAATCATTACCTTTTGTTTCTGTTTTGCTAACCTTGAACTTCTCAATTCTCATTAACCATCTCTTATAAAAAAGTGGTATATAAATAGTTTCCCTAGGAAATAAGTTATGTAATTTGTTACCCTCCATCAACTTGGATTGACTATAAGAAACTCTGATTCATGACTCATTCACCCATAAATAGTTCTTAGAAGTTCTGAGAAGCCAGTTGCTACAAACATGCATGCCTTGAGTCCTAAGTAAAAGAAAACACTGCCTTCAGGTGTCAAATTGCATATTTCTGTGATTATATTTGTGCAGAGAAAGGGTTGGGAAACTACAGGTCTGCAATCCCTCTTCCCAACCCAAGAATTTTCTCTTCACCTTAAATTACAACAAATGATCATTTTAAATGCAATTAATATGGACTATTGCCTGTATCATAAAACAGGAAACAATAAGGAAGGAAGTGAAATAGAAGGAGGAAAACAAATATTTACTAAGCACCTACACTCTGTGTGCATATGCTTTGTTCCAGTTTCCTACGATTTATGTCATTGAATTTTCATGGCTATACCACTAAGTAGGTTTTTAGAACTGAGGAAACTGAGCCTCAGCAAAGTAAAATGCCTTACTCAAAGTCACAAGACAGCAAGTGAAACTATGGTGCGTCTGATGTCCCACTAGATCACATAGCCTCAGAGTACAAATAAGGGCAGGACTCAACTCTGTGACCTCCTAAGAGTTGGCCTTTGCCTGAAAACTTCCAGAAAGGGGAACTTCGTTCTTCAAATTTTGGCTTATAATGTTCTTGCCTGGCTTTAATCCTTTCCAAAGTCTTGAAAACAATCACAGCAGCAACTACTCTCATGTATAGAACCTTTACTATAAACCACATATGGTTTTGAGCATACTATGTACACCAGACCTTAAACCCACTTCATCCATTCAGTGCTCCATTCATTCATGGAACAAATGTTTGTTAAATTCCCACCTGTGCCAGATACTGAGCAGCATGGAGACACCCATGTGACAGACATTGCAGGCATACTTCCTCTTACTGCATTTCACAAATATTGCGTTTTTTACAAATTGAAGGTTTGTGGCAACCCTGCGTTGAGCAAGTCTATTGGCACCATTTTTCCAACAGCATATGCTCAACTTGGTGTTTCTGTGTGAGCATATTTTAGCAATAAAGTATTTTTAATTAAGGTATGTACATTGTTTTTTGGACATAATGCTATTGCACACTTAATAGACTACAGTATAATATAAACATAACTTTTCTATGCACTGGGAAACCAAAAAATTTGTGTGACTCGCCTTATTGTGATATTTTCTTTATTGCAATAATTTGCTGTATTGTGATGATCTGGAACCAAACCCACAATATCTCCAAAGTATGCCTGTATCCTTCTTTTAGACTTACAGAAACAGAAGCTCAAAAAGTAGTTAAACTCCAAGTTATACAGGGTGGTACAGACTAGCCAATGGCTCACCAAAGAGATTTTCTTACCCTTTTGGGCACATGATTAGATTAATTTTCCAGCCTCCCTTAGGTCTGGACAATGGAATATGCATGGAAGTTTTTCTCAAGAGCAAGAAATAAACATCTACTTGTTGGCTCCTGAGTTTTGGAGATATACCTGTGAGAGCAGCATGTTTTATCTTAATTAATACATATAACTAGCAGAGGAGCCAGGCCAGAATTTGAGTCCAAATCTGTTTGATTCTAGAGTCTGTGTTCTGGGTGGGGGCAATACTACTCGTGTGCACTTCTTTGAAACTTCTATACAGTGATCTGAGTTCTACCCTCTGCCATGTGAAAGTATCTGCTCATTTCTTCTTCTGAATACAAGCCTCCAAAAAGTATAAAAAAGGGTACAAAAGCAATAGAGAAAGTCATTGAAACCAAAAGTTGGTTCTTTGAAAATGTCAACAAGATTGACAAATCTTACCTAGACTGACCAAGAAAAATGAAAGAAGACACAGATCACCAAATTAATACATAAAAAAGGGCATACTACCACTAATCTTGCAGAAATTTAAAGGATTATGAGGAAATTCCATGAATAATTATATTCCAGCAGACTAGCCAATTTAGATGAAATAGACAAATTGTTAGAAAGATGCAAATTACCAAATTGACTGAAGAAATTAAAAATCTTGATAGCCAAAAACAGTAAAAAAAAAAAAAAAAAACAATAAACTGAATAAGTAATTTAAAATATTTCTTCAAAGAAAAGTCTAGACCCAGATGGCTTCACTGGTGAATTTTATCAAGCATTTAAAGAAGAAATAACACCGATATTTCACAAACTCTCCCAAAAAATAGAAGAGGAGAGAACACTTCCCAACTCATTCTATGAGGCCAGTATTACACTGGTACCAAAGCCACATCAAGACGTCAAAAAAAAAAAAAGAAAAAAAATTCAGACCAATATCCCTCATGAACATAGAAACAAAATCCTCAACAAAATGTTGGCAAGTTAAATTCAACATAGGTATAGTAGGCTGATGACGGATCTCAAAGATATCAGATCCTAATCCCTACAACCTGTAAATCTTACTTTATTTGGGGAAAAAAGAGGTCTTTGACTATGTGATTAAATTGAGAGTTTAAACATGGAGAGATTATCCTGGATTATCCAGGTGGGCCCTAAATGCCATCACTATTTCCTAATAAACAGAAGCCAGAAGGAGATTTGATGAAAGGAGCAGGCAACATGAAGCCAGAGCAGAGAGATATTTCAAGATACTGGCCTTAAATATTGGAGTGACACGACCACAAGCCAAAGAATGCCAGCCACCACCAGAAACTAGAAGAAACAAGAAATAGATTTTCTCCTAGAGCCTCTGGAGAGAGTGCAGCCCCACTGACACCTTGATTTCAGCCCAGTGATACTGATGTTAAACTTCAGGCTTCCAGAACTGTGAGAGACTACATTTCTTGTTTTAAGTCACCAAATCTGTGGCAATCTATAATAGCAGCCACAGGAAATGAATATAACATATAAAAAAGGATTATACACATCAAGGAAAATGACCAAATATGTTTTATCACAGGAATGCAAGGTTGGCTTAATAGTCAAGAATCAATTAATGCAATAAACTTTATTAATAGACTAAAGGACAAAACCCCCACAATCATCTCAGTAGAGGCAGAAAAAGCATTTGATAAAATATAACACTCATTCATGATAAAAACTCTGAATAAACTTGGAATTAAAGGGAACTTGCTCAACATGATAAAGAGCACAAATGAAAAACCTGCAGCTAGCATCATACTTGGTGGTATGAATATTAAATAGAATATCTTCCCCTTCACATCACAAACAAGGCAATGATGTCCAGTCTCACAACTTGTATTCTATATTGTAGGACACAACCAGTGAAACCAGGCAGACAGAGAGAGAGAGAGAGAGAGAAAGAAAGAAGGTATAAGACAAAAAAGAAATGGATCTGGTGGTCTACTGACCGGCACAGTCTACAGAAGGGCCTGTTCCCACAGACTCTCAGCCCATGTTCATAGATGGGCTGAATGGGCTGATTCCATTCCTGGCTGTAGAAGGGGGCATCTTTCTTTGACTCAGGCCAGGACCAGCAGGGCATTTGGTCTTCTTTGCCCACAAAACTGATTCAGGGAGGTGCACATGATCCACATTGATACAGGTGAGGTTCATTCTGTACTTCTGCTTGAATTGTGAGGAAAAATACAGACTCTTTCCACTGGAGTTTCTGTGAAGCTCGAACGTGATCCTGGAGCTGCTGGCAACTGTCTTGTACCATCAGGAGAAAGACTGTGGGGGAAGAAAAGGTGCACGGGGTTTGGGAACAGAGCCAACGCTGGAGAAAGCCAAGCAGAGAGGTGAAGGTGGAGTCCTCGTGGTGGGCGGCATCTGGGTCTGTGCACCCAGCCAGGCCTGAAGCCAGCCCTGTCGGGGGACTTCTCACATACAACAGCCGTGAAAGCCTCTTCTGCTTCAGCCAGTTTCAACTGAGTTTCTGGCACTTAGAGTAGCAAATGGCCTAACACAGGGACCAAGACCCCTCCCCTTGAACTTCATATGCTTTTTTAGCAACCAGACCTAACCATTGCCCCCTTAAAACTTACAAGATATGTTTTAATAATTCCCCCATTTGACTCTAAGTTTTATTAAGGCAACAACTATTTCTGTTTTGTTTTCTAGTATATTCCTAGTGCCTAGCACGTGGGAGGTACTCAATCAATATTCGCCGAATGAATAGAGACGCGTGGATTGACGGGTGGATGAATGATGATGAATCGATGGATCTGTTCAGAATCATACAGCTTCTGTTCAGCTTCACTGGTCTTCAGTTTCCAAAACTCATCTTCTCTATTTCTTTTAAAATGTTGGCCATGCCCATCTCCTATCTACTCACACCTTTCTTCTTCATGATGTCTCAAAAATTACAGAAACTGCTGCTGGGATCCTAATCACAATTTTCTCAATGCTCTCCGTGAGAAACAATGCATCTAGTCCTATGGATGTGAGCTCACTTAAATCAATAAGACGCACTTTTATCATCTTCTCAACTGTCTTGGACTCCAATTTTCTCCTATTTATATTTTTTGAACCCTTTTACAGGGTGATGATTATTTCCTTTGATCACAGAAATGGAGGTAACCTGAGGCCGTGTAGTTCTGTATTCACTCTGCCCAACAGCAGAGTAAATACAGCAGCACAATTGTCTGCACAAACCTCTTTTCACTGTCTTTGGCTGATTGGAAATACAAAATTGTCAGGAAGCTTTGGGGTCCCATACAATTGTGATGGATCTTGCCCCTCATATATGCATTGCTTTATTTTATATGCTCTCCTTTAAACTGAGTTGATTAGAGAAGTTCACATGTTGTCACAACATGCCTCTTTGGATGCATTATTCTCTCTCTCTCCCCCTTGCTACATCCCCCCCACTCTCCCCCGCCCACTCTTCCCCTCCTCCTCCTCTGTCAACAATCTTTCAGGTTTCCCAGTTGGGTAACTAGAACTTCCCTTTTAAGAATCCTTCTTTCTCTCATTACTGCCCTCTATATTAATGTCCCTAACTTTTTTAAATGTCTAAATTTTTCTCTGAACCTGAGTTGAAATATTCTTTCCCCAAAACAAGGGCACCTGCCTGGCTTAACCCTGTGTGCCCTTCAGTTGGCCTGACCCGCAGGAGAGCAGCGTGGTCACCTTCCCACAGCACCCGTGGACTCCACGCTGCCTACCGGCTGCTGCTTTACAGCGAGTGTGGCCCTTTCTCCCCTTGCTTGTAGCACCTCCCTTCCATTCACCTCCTGTCACGGACCTAGCAATGCTCGACCTTCCCTCCTCGCTGACCTGCTCCTCGTGAGTTCTTATGTCATACTGGTTTAAAGACAAAGGCCATACACTTTTCTTTGCCACCCTATGTTTCTCAATGATCACTTTCATAGTGAGTAGCTGAGTGAGTATGGATGTAGCAATATCCTAGTTCTGTTAAGGTTTTTAATATTTCCACACAATTTTAGCTTGCTACATATTAACTTTGGTCAATTCAACTTTATTTAAAGAAAACCTAAGTGTGTCACATAAAAATACAGAAACATAAATTCTATATCCTCCACAACCATCTTCCAGTGGGAAATATACTTTAGGTCTCCTGATTTCTTACTTCAAAACTAAAATTAAGATACATGACAATTAAATATTTCAGCAAACATGTAAAAATGCTGTCAATATCCCAAATATGCTGTCAGGCTTTATGTATACATATTTACCATGGCATTTATCAGAGCCTTCCTTTTATTCAAGTCATTTATACACGAGTCTCTTACCTACGACACTGGAGCCCCTGGGAGCCTGTGGGTTAATTCATTTCTCTGCCTCCTACTGCATCTTAAACATGGTAATATATGTGGAAGGTGACAAATACATGCTTGTTCCATGGAAATGAACTTTGGATTCTAGGAAAAATCAAGGATAAAAGGGAATGCAGCCTGGAGGCATTTAAATATCCTCACCTGCATGGAAACATCTGATATATTAAATATGAATTATTTTAAACTATTAATTAAAACAGAGCCAAAAAGTCTTCTGCTCAGACATGCTTTGAACACATCCTTTAAAACACAGACTGCCTTTTCTTCGTGTTCTGTTACAATTCAGACAGATCTTCCCTGTTGTTGGTTGGTTTTCAGGAGGCTGTGATGTAGCAGTTTCCTCTTCTGATGATCTATGCTAAAAAACAAACAGCAATGAAACATGCCCATTTTTTAGAGTGTATGTGTCTGAGAGTACCTTATGGTGCCTGATTTTAAATGAATGGGTCCAAGGGAAGAATAAAATTTACAAGGAGCTGGACAACCATGTTGTCTGGGATAGACAATCATCAAAACTCACACAACCCCTTCCACAAAAGTGTCACCTGGAACATGTGGTAGCTAGACCACGGCTCTTGTGACCACTTGAACAGGCAGGCCCTCCAGTTTGGGAGGTTGTTTTAGATGCTAAACACTCTCCTTCCCTGTTGTCCACCTGACATGCCAAGATTTTTCAGCAGTGACTGCAGTTCCCCCGGGCCCCTGTATTTCAGCAGAGATTAAAACCATCCCTGTATATCACTTTGATGAGTTTGTAAAGCACTCTGGCATCTTTGGGTAGGAAGCTGCTAAGGAAAGATACTTTCATTACAGTTTACAAAACCATTTCCAAAATGTGTTGCTCTGGCCCTTTGAGTCAAGTTCAAAAATAGAAGCCTGTAAAACTTACCCAGAGAACTGCTGTCACAAAAAGACATTTTCCCTGTAATTGGAGGGCATGCTTTAGTCTGTTACATTAGACTACTCTGATATTAAATCTATATCCTAAGACTTTCTTAATTGACCATAAAAAGGACAATTGAAAACACAGGATTTGATCACTGCACATACAATACTAGCGCTATAACCACCAAATTAGGCCATTTTGCGGAAAGCACCCAGGCCTGAGTTCTGTTTAAGCTGTCTCGGGTTACATTTCATCATCCAATTTCAAAAAGGCAACAGGATATTAAGTCGATTAGGATTCAGTGAAAGTTTAGGCCATTGCACATCATGCAAATTTAACATTGGCTTCCATTCACCGTCTCTGCTAAGTGTGGAGGAGGGAAGGAGAGGAAGACATTTCACACATTTTCTGAGGATTAAAATCAGATTTGCCTGATGCTCATGGTGGCACCTTTTGGTGTCACTGGATTTAATGATGTTATAAATAGCGAGTTAAACAAATTTGGAGAATTTGATTAATGAACTGCAGAGGTGATTCTGTAGTAGAGAACACTGATGTTGAAACGCAGCATGTAACGTCCACATCCTCTGCTCCCTCGTGAGTTGTAGATGTCAGGATGGTTGTGCTCCATCTCCCCTCCACCTTGGAGGAACTAACACGCACTCGGCATGTGCCAGTGCTGACCAACCTCCAAGAAAGGATGGTTTGCCTTAAAGGATCATTACAATGTTAGCTTCTTTTATCTATTACCTTTTGGAAATATTTTCACTGATTGAGGAAATTAGACTTGTTAGCTACTGGAAGGTGGCTGGGTCCTTTCAGAGAGAACAATATTGGGAAGTTTCGTGGTGAAGACATTTGCAGGCAGTTGAGTTGAAAAAAACTGACCATTCAATTATTTACTAGTTGTGCAACATTGGACAATTTGCTTAATTGCTGAACCTCACTGCCCCCCCGCCCCCCGGTGAACTGGGGATATAGTATCTGCTTGAAGGCATTTTTGTGAAGACTTTATGGGTTAAAGTAGTATGTGGGGCACATAGTTAATACTCAATGCATCTTAGATTTTATTATTACTAATAAGTGGGCCATGGCAGGGGCCTGTATGGGGTGGTATCAGGTGTACTAGGTAGAATCTAGTCTAGTTTCCAGCAGGAAGCTGTCAAATCGCCGGTAGAAAGGAAGCAGTGGCTAGAGTCTGTCTTTCTCTCTCCTAGCTCCCTTCTCAGAGCTCCACACCCACCCTCATCAGGACCAAGTCATTGCTCTTACAGTGCAGCGTGCCTTTCTCCTCTACCCTCTCCTTTGCCGAATCTAAACAAGTGGTATCTAAATACCCCGGAGCTCCCTTGCTCTCAGTGGAATAACTTTGAGCTGCTCTGCACTGTCTCTTAGCCTCTTTGTCAACACCAGCATCTCATACCTTAGTTACCTGCTCTACTGGCCCCTGTGGTAGGTACAGTCACCTCTAGGTCCATTTCCCCCAACTGAGTCATAACAACAAGGCCTTCATCCGCAGAGGGCTCCAGTGGTTCTGGCCTGGATTTCTACCCTGTTTTCTCTAGTACAGCCCTAGGGGGTGGAGACAAGGGGGTAAATGATCAGACCCAGATCTGGGAAAAAGAAGGCTCTAAGTGCAGTGAGCCAAGTCAAAACGTGTGGCTGGAAGGATGCACGCACATGCACCTGTGTGGAGGGATGTTGCGGAGACTCTGGATTAGCCAGCAGCTCACCTCTCCCAGACTGACTCAACACCAAATGCTTCTCTCTCTGACTTCAGACCTTCCCTTTGGGAAAAAAAGGTTAAACTCTAATTCACTTTGTATCAGAAAACACTTTTTAGACCATTGTAAAGTCTATGTGAAAGTCTGCGTTCCATTTCTACTGAGGTTTTTTTTAAACCAACATTTGCTCAGAGAGTCTCACTCATCAACGCGAGGAATGGGGTTCCCACCCCTACCCCCAGTCTCGTGCATTTTGAATCAGGACTAAAGACAGATTTTACAATGTTGGGACAACAAACATTTGAAGAGACACAAATTTTAGTACCACTCTCCTCAAATGCAATAATAGAAGACACAAATTATAGTGGTTTTCTTCCTCCCAGGGGTCAGTGGAGAAGACCCAGCTAAGAGTATTTTAATCAAACTGTTTTATGTACTCCCCTGTCCTTCATACTAATCACTCATCTACTTTAAGAAATGCTTTGACCTAGAAGAGGATTTTACACTAGATTGGAAGACCTCAGTTATTCCCAGTTATTTGGGAAAATGTCAGCCTGTTTGCATTCATTCATGTGTTAATTTAATAATTGTCTAAACTCCACTCATGTATCATGGAGACCCATAAAGATTTTAGAATAGAGGATAGGATAATTTAGCTGGCTTCGAGTGGGGGTTGCTGGGAGCTGGGAGCGCTGAGGGCTGCACACTGAGGAACTGATTGGACCATGGTTGAACCATGAACCACAAGCACACTGGGTTCGGGACAGGGTCAGGAAGTCCAGGGTGGCTTCACAAGGCAGGGGAGGTCCAGAGCACTCCACGTCCCAAGACACCGGTAGGAGCTGGTGGGGTCAGCCCAAAGCATCCAGTCATGGGACTGTTGGGAAATTTGTGGCAAAAGTCAGGATTCCAGGCCAGGAGCCTGGGGCATGGTATGAGGGGTCTGGGCCCAGCAGACAATGTGTGGCCGTGGGTGAGGGGCCGCAATAGGAGGACACCACCCTCTGCATGTCCACGTTTCCTAGGGTGGGGGTCTACCCCACAGTCCCTGAGCAATACTCCTGCGTGAGTCTTCAGAACATCTTTATTATCTGTTTTGAGTTATTTAATCATGACCATCATCCTATAGGGTAGCATATTACAGATGGAGATGAAGAGTCAGAATGGAGGAAGAATTTATCCAGGACTGTACAGCAAGGAGGAGGCAATGTTAAGATTCAGACTGCAGCCTCTGTAGAGTCCCCTCCAGGTCACTTCGTCCTAAAGGAGGCGAAGACACGATGCTTTGGGAGCCTTTGCAGTTTTGTGATGAGGGGAGAAGCCTGATGAACAGGAAATGATAAAGTAAGTTGTTATACTTAGCTGGACTGAGGGACCATTCCTTGATGTTGCTAAACTCTTGCTGTGCCTCTTTGGGCAGGAGTTTCTTTTTCACACAGACCATATTATGCCTTACACTCCTATGAGATGTGTGAATGAATGAAAGTTGCAAAGAATTTCAGCACTCAGGGAAACTATGGAACTCAATTATAGAGCTGTCAAAGTTCTGGTTTGGTTCTGACCTTCTTATGCTTCCCCTCAACATAGTATCTAGTATCCACCACCCTGGAAGCTACAGCCCCAAAGTGACGAGGCTGCCTTATCCTGAAGCCAGGCTGAGCTCTGAGTCTACACCAACCTTGGCCTCTTTACCCTATTTTTAGCTTCTGGTGGAGGGCATCACCCACCTCAAAGAAACTCCTATCCTGTTTGCTGCCCCACTGGCTGCGCAGGTCAGAACTGAATAAACTTATCAACTGTCAAGTCTGTAGCATCTTTGGGCCTCTGGGTAGGAATGAATACCCTCACTGTGCTCTGAAAGAGGGAATAAGGCTTTGGAAATCCCATTCTCTAATTTTGTACCTCCCAAACCAAAAGGTAATCCTTTTACACAGTGTGAATCACACTAGAAATGTGCAGAGAGAAATAATAATGTCACGTGGCTACCAATAAGCACCACTAAACACCTCGCGGCCTATTTAGTGGTTTGAAACTGGAAGCCTGGGAGCCTTCTTATAGGACAGAATGAATTTCCAGCAGGGATTAGCCTTGAGATTGGAGTTTAATGAAACAATTGCTAACACTGGAGGCTTGGGCAAAAGAACCAGCAGACTCCAGGGAGTTCCAGGTTTGTCTGGGGAGAAGATATTTATCTACTAAACCATGAATAAATAATACCGAGGCTAAAGTCAAGAGATGTAGAAGAGCCAAGGGACAAAAGGTAGGGGCTGGGATGGACAAGAAGATGCTTGAAAAGCAATTTAATACTTTGGACTCATGCATTTCAAACCTGTGTTGTTCAAGGGTCAACCACATAGGGAGGATGTGCGTAGGTTATAAGAAAATACGATGCTATTTTATAAAAGGGACTTGAACATCTGCAGATTTTTGTACCCATGGGGGTTCCTGGAACCAAGTCCCCATGGATGTACAGGAACTACTGTATGTATGTATCTAAATGTCCAAAGAAAGCTCCAGAAGGACATCCATTAAACTTAGTGGTGGTTACCACTAAGAGAAGAATATGTTTGGGAGGAGAAAAAGGGGCTATCTGTCTTCCTGAATTATTTAAAAGGAGAATGTACTCACATATAGCCTCTGAATTTAAAAAAAAATGTTTAAAAAAGACATTTAGCTGATATCCATGGCTGTTGGTTATGTGGCCTCTGTGCTAACCTGGAAGGTAACTGAGACCACTTTTGACCTCCCAGTGTTCCATGAGCTGCACCAGCCATGTACTCATCAACCCCGTCCATTTGGAAGGAAGTCTCATTACTAGCTGGCTGTATTTGTTCATGCATCTGGCACTTTCTGAAACATTCTGGAATTTTAATTCCAGGAGAAGGCACCTCCTCTCTCAAATTGTATCTACGTATCTCCTTTGGCATCCATGGGGTAGTATCGTGGGGAATGTTGAGGTTTCAGATGTTTTCCTTTTTCTTTCTTATTTCAAAACTTATCTGCCCTTTTTCTCACCCTAGTGCCTCTTTCCTCAAGCTTCTTCTGTAGGTTAATGATGACATGTCCAATGAAATCACGAGCACAGCGAACCCAAGAGCTATCTTATTTCCCCCAAATAACCTATTGTTTTAAATCAGGTAAAATATACAACTTTCTAAAAAGGTCTTAGAGCAGAAGTACCAGTATATTTAAGACACAAGAGCAAATCAGAAGTGAAATGGTGTGGGGCTGGATTGGTGGCTTCCTGTAGGTGAGGCTATGTCCATGAAGGATCTTCTGATTTTACTGTAGATCTGGCCTCTGGGCATAAGGAAGACTCCAGGTACAAACACAGACATCAGGTTAAAATCATTAAAAGTAGCTTGGAATATCCATACAATAGAATATTATTCAGCAATTAAAAGAAATGGGCTATTAGGCCACAGAAAGACACGGAGGGATCTTAAATGCATATTGCTCAGTGAAAAAAGCCAGTATGAAAAGGCTGCATCCTGGATAACTCCAACAGCATGACATTCTGGAAAGGGAAAACTTTAGAGACAATACAAAGTTCACTGGTTGCCAGGAGTAGGAGGGGAGGTGGGAGGGATTAATAGGTGGAGCACAGGAGATTTTTAGGGCAGTGAAACTGTGCATCATAATGAAATGGTAGAGGCATGACATGAATTTGTCAAAACCTATATAACTATACAATGCAGAGTGAACCCTAATATAAACTATGGACTTTAGGTAACAATAATGTGTCAGTATTGGTTCATCATTGTAACAAACGCATCACGTAATTCAAGATGTTAACATAGGAGGCTGTGAACGGGGGATAAGGAGTATATGTGAATTATCTATACTGTTTGCTCAATTTTCTGTAAATCTAAAACTGCTCTAAAAAATAAACACTATTAATTTAAAAAAAATTTGGAGACACTAAATTAAAATAAAAATAAGTAATTTGGAGGGCTCAGACCATGGTTTGGATTCACAGACACACTATCTCTACTTTTGGGTGGAAAATATTCAAAATATGTGTGAAAAATGGGATGGAGACAGAGCCCTTGCTCAGGTAGAAGCCTCAAACAGCGCTGGCCACGGCAAGAATTGTTGGGAGCAGTCCTTCACAAGGGGGGTTCCCTGCTCCCACACCTGACTCAAAAGTGTCTGCTCTGGGGGCCTCTTTCTCTAGGTGGAAAGAGAAAATCAAGTGAGGCAGCACAGATGTTGTCACAGCTTTGATCTCACCGTAATCTTTTTTTTATAGTTTTGCAAAACAGAAGAAGAAAAATTACCAAGCATGGAATGTTTTTTCTCTTTCCAAAGAAAATTATATAACTGGTCTTTGTTAGCAATGTAAAGATGAATGGGCTGACAGTCTGGACACGTTGTAGCTGAAGTAAGGCTCAGATTCAGGTTGGGGTGAGATTTTGGAGAACTCACTGTATCTCTCTAAAGCTTGGTTCTTGATCTATACAATAAAGGGATTATTATTAAACAGGGACTTACGAGCCCTCAGGATGCTATGGAAGTTTTCTGGGAGTCTAGGGAGGGGCAAAGAGGAGGGGTAAGAGGGGACACCTGTGAGCCACCCCATCCTCCTCCTAACACGTCACCTGTGCTTTGCTGGTTTCCTTTCTGCTCATTATGAGTAACTTCTACTTAAAGAAAGGATTGCACTGAACTAGTCAATCATCAGATCCCATTTCTGTTCAAAAGTTCTACATTCCAAATTAACTTACTTTGTAGACCTTCAATAGTAGATCCATTGAACTAGAGTTAAGGATCTTGGGAGGAAACTTTTAGTGACAGCTGCACTGGGTTAAATAATGTCCTCCCCAAATTCGTGTCCAGAACCTCAGAATGTCTCCTTATTTGGAAATAAGGTATCCATAAATCCAATGACTTGTGTCCTTGTAGGAAGAGGAGAGGACACACAGACACAGAGAGACAGAGGAAAAGGTCATGTGACAATAGAAGCAGAGCTTAGCGTGACGCATCTGCAAGCCAACAATTAACAAGGATTGCCAAGGATTGCCAAGGATTGTCAGGAGCTATGAGAAGCTAGAAAGAAGTAAGGAAGGATCCTCCCGCAGAGCCTTCAGAGGAAACACAGCCCTGCCAACACCTGTACTTTGGAGTTCTGACCACCAGAACTGTGAGAAAATAAATTTCTGTTGTTTTAAGCCATTCATATGTGTGGTAATCTGTTACTGCAGCTCTAGGAAACTAATATAAGAGCTTAATATGTACTAGGCATTTTCAGGTGAGTCCTTTCATTTAAAGCCTTACAATGAGAAGCTAGGCTTTGTCACATTCCTCTGTCCCTAGTGCATTAGTAAGGAAATATCTTTTTATGGTTCTCATCTTCCTAGGACCTGGTAGATAATTAACTCTTACAATACAGATTGGCTCGTGATTTCTTCAAGGGGTTTCCTGCACAAATGGCCAGAGCTTTGACGTAGTACCAATGCTAACTGCTCAAAGCTGGTAACTCACATCAGAGAAATAGGGACCAAGGACCATTCATGTGCTAAATGTACCCTCATCACTGCCACTTTGGGAGTTTGCTAAGCTATGAACTTAGTGGGGAGACTGTTAATCTATTAACCCTCTAATAAAGGGCTTCTGAAAATGTGAAAGCCTGAAATGAAATAATGGCATCTGAAGAAACTTCTCTCATCTTGTTAAGAAAATACAACGCAGAGATTCTCTTCGTGCTTCCGTGGAGAAGCTCCCTCGGTAGGTAGGTGCATAGGTACGTGCATGCACTCATGCCTACATATATATACACTTACATAAACACACACACATTGTTTAAAAATCAGAGTATATTCTATTTAAATATTTTTCTGAAAGACAAATTCTGATAGAGCCGCAGAAAAGAAAAAAAGGGGACAGAAACTTTTGCTGTCCTGTGTGATATGGTAGCCAGTAGTCATGTGTGGTTATTAAGCACTTGAAATATAGCTCGTCCAAATTAAGATGTGCTGCAAGCGAAAAATGAATGCACTCTGGATTCCAAAGACTTAGTACAAAAAAGTAAAGTATCTCAATAATTTAGTATATTGATTATATGTCAAAATGATAACATTTTAGATATACTGGGTTAGAGTGCATCATTAAAATTAATTTCACCTGGTTCTTTTTACTTTTTTTGATGCAGCTACTAGAAAATTTAAACTTACTTGTAGCTGTAAGTATTTGTACCAGACAGCACCAGTTTAAGGGATTCATAGTTTCTGATACTTTCTATTTAGTCATCATTTTGAACATTTTTGTTCAGAAAATTCTAATTTTTATTTAGAGGGTTTTTTAAATTTTCAATTTGCTGAAGAATTCTCTCTCTCTCTTTCTCTCTCTTATATATACACACACACACACGCAAATACACACAAGATTCATTTTATAACATCCTAAGTTCTTTTTTGTTCTTATGGTAATTTCTCTCCTTTTTAAAAGTAACTATCAGATATACAATAAGATTAGTCAATATTTGTTTTGCTCTTAACCATCTAGGTATATTATGAATTGCTGTGTGACCTGGAGCAAGTTAATTAACCTCTCTAGGCCCCAGTATCATCCCCTATAAAAGAAGTCGGTCTAGAGATAATCCATGTAATAGTGATTTTTAAGCTCTTCCTCCCTTCTCGACACACTGGATGGTTAAGGCTCACTGTGACTGGTGCTGCCTGTCTGTCCTCCCACTTCCCCTGCAGAATCATTGATATGCCTTTAGGAGACTCATGGAGAAATTTCTAGAGAAGAGTCAAAGTGCAGTAGAGTCAGATCCTATAGAATGCTGGAGCCATGGAAGAAAGAAACCTAAGTCCATCTCATTCAAATGTCGCACTCTGCTCATGGGAAATTGCGGCCCAGATGGAGTGATGACCTGCTAGTCAAATCACCCAGCTGGTCAGGAACAGGCGGCCAGTTCTGGTGAACACTGATTACCAGTTAAATCTGCTTCATGGTACATTCTGCTGTGATGGGAGGGGAGGCTCAAGTGACACAGAGCCCAGGGCAGAGACTACCACGCACACCCGTGTGGCTACGGTGGCACATCCACACATAGTTCCCCTTCTCCCCAAGACCACCACGTGCTGCCAGGAGGCAGTTTTCCCATGTCTTACTTTACCACACAGTGTGAAAGGACCATGGATTCGGACAGAGGTGAATCAAGGAGGGTGTCTAGGAGAAAACTCAACATCTCCCAATTTAAGTTGAAAACCATTATTTCAACCTTTCTTTAGAGAGAAGATTAGAGACTGAACAGAGTTACTTGCAATGGCTTTGGATGCCAAAATGTTCTAAGTACCAGGATTTCCAAAAACCATTTAGGTTCTGTTTAGACCTGAGGCACATTAGGTTAGATACAGTCGTGATTGACAAAGGTTTGTATTTATTAGGAAAGATGCCAAGTTATATTTAGGTAGATTTTTTTTTCTTTAAAACTCACTTTAATTGCTTGTCACCTTTGAAATATCATAATTAGTACCAGTTAATTTGTGTGCTTAAATATTTTAATGACAGGTTATAATTTTAATAGAAAAAGCAGTTTAGAAGAAAATCACAGGATCCTATGACTTCCAGGAGAGTAGGAAAAGAGAGAAAAAGATCCAGACAGACAGACAGACAGGCAGACAGGCAGACCAGGCTTTAGAGGAGACAGAACTGGAACCCCATTCTGACTTGCCACTTCCTAGCTATAGGGACTTCAGCAATCGGCATCCTCTCTCCAAACTTTAGAGTTTTTATTTATGAAACATGGATAATAAAGCCTACTGTATTAAGATCCTTTAAGGATTATTCTGGGCTTATTACTATAAAGCCTCTAACACATGTAGCACACTACATGTGCTCCCTTTTCCTATATGCACTGCCCCCTAAGGAGACAGAAAACATGTTAGAGTCTGTGCTCCAAGTGGAAAGTTTCCAGGGAAGTTGAACTGTGAGAAGCATTTTCCAGTTATCTCAGGGCTGGGACACCAGAACCATCAAAAGGATGAGGAAAGGGCTCCAGGCTCACGGGTGAGAGGAAGACAATGGTAGGGTGAGTGGCTGGGAAGTCAGAGTGAGGAAGGAACTAGGGATGAGGAATGGCCGTGGATAAAAGTTGACAGACGGTGAGCTGTGTAGGCAGGTCCACTGGGGGTAGGCAGAGTGTTCAAAAGCCCTTCAGAGGGCCAAACACCCACCAAGTCACTTCTGATCCCAGAGAAGGCAGGCAGAGATGGATGGCGCGGTGTAGCTCTCCACTCCGAGAAACTCATTTTTCAACAGGACGGCTACGCAAATTCAATTTAACCAAGGTGCTGGGCCAAATGGTTTGCACTGACTGTGTCCAGTACTGCTGCTGTCGTTGACACCATGTTTAAATGAGTGTCTTTGTGGGTTATCCTATGAATGTGTCTACAGAGGCCTGAGGACTGGTTTCACCACTTACTGCTCAGGTGATTTAAATTCTCTGAATCCCAGTCATCCTGTCTTTAAAGTGAGGCCTCTGTTACCTTCTTTATAGGACTGTTGCAAGGATGAAAGGTAAAAAACATAAGAAAGAGTCAGACAGGATGCCTGGACTACTCGACACTTGGTAGCCATGAAGACAAAGATGATGATATTGATTCCACCTCTTGTATCTTCTGCAGGGCCTATCCAATCTTTCCAGACTTCAGGCTTTCCACTGATGTGTATTTCCAGCATACTATTGACAGCTCATATCAGATAAACCCTCTTTCTGCCAACCTGCTCAAGGTAGACATCTGGAGGGGAATGCAGAGGACACACATGGTTGACTCAGATGGAGAAATCTACCACGAATGGCTCAATGGAAGAGAAAGGAAAAGAACGGCTGAACGCCCGCCTAGCGTGGTGTTTCACCAGCAGGACTGAACGTGGCACTGATTGATGGGTAGGTAAAGTCGTGGAAAGCCAAGCAAAGAAGCACATGAGAAAAGGGGTACGGGTGAGGTTAAGAAGCTAAACACATTCCAGGTGAAATGAGCAAATAAATCCCAAGGAAAGAATGAAAATGAGAATTAATCAGAAGTGTGCTGAGCCATGGCACTGCCAGGCACAATCAGGGGGCTTCTTAATTGTTTGTCAAAGACCAATGCATCCTGGCAAAATGATCCTCAACTAATGCTGGGACTTTTTTTTTTCCCTAATCTGACTTCATTTATCATGATTAGAAAACAAATCAAAACTGATTTCTGTTTATTTTATAAGGCAAATCTCCAGGGAACCCTTCTTCCCAGTAGTTTGATAATTTTTAACTTGGAAGAGGAATACCCTCAGAACTGCTTTGTATTGCTTTAGGAGGTTGGGGCGCGTTTATGTGTAAAGTCTATGCATATCGTGAAAAATGGCAGTCTCCGAAACTTTTACAAATCACCTCACATCCAGACCATAGCCGTTTAGTTTTTTCCTACTTTAAAATGTGCAAATTAAAGGCAGTTTGATAGGGGGAAATGGCCCAATCAGAGAGACCTGTGTTTGATTTTTAGCTGTGCCACCTAATACCTGTGTGACCTTGAACAAGTCACTACAAGAAATCTCTGAGATTCATCTCAGAGAAAGTGAGGTTGCTAATATCTCTCAGATTTTCTGGAATGATCGGGGTTGTGTGTGTGAAAGGTAGAGGCACAGAAAACCGACTGTACTGATGGAAGTGATGGAAATGGTGTCCTACAACTTCCACGAAACCATCAGTGGATTCCAAGCTCCATGGGGCAGGATCCAGCCTGTCTCTTTTGTCTTGAGTTATATCCTGGCAGTTAGCACAGGGCCTGGTACATGGTTGATATGTGTTTTATCTATTTAATACTCATGTTGTATCTAGTATATGCCAGGTTCTAATTGTTTATCAGGCATTAATTCATTTGATCCCACAAATATTTGCTGGCTGTCTGACTTTCATTTAGTCCTTGTGCAAAGATATACCAAACAATATTATGCCCCAAGCAATGTGCCTCTTTCAGTGGGGGACCCTTCTAGAACCTAGAGTGCAATGGGTAGATTCACTCATTCTTTGATCTATTCAATCATGCACTTGCTTGTTCATCAAATATTTGTCTTTTAGTTTTACACTCACCATGGCCTGCTGTCATCATCAGGCCTCTTAGATGAAACACAGGTCAGCTTGCCCTCCCCCTGATCCCTGGCCACCCGAGAACCCTGATCACACACATACATCCACCCTGTGGCACATCCTCTCTATTCCACCAAGATTTTGTTAATCAGGTAAATCATATTTAAAGGTCTGCAAGGAGATTCTTAATTTGGGGGCCTTGTATTGCCTATAAACCAGCTGTCACAAGAACAACAAAACAATGGGCAGCAGAAGGTCAAAAAACAACCTCTTCTCCTGTACAGACAGTTTTATTCCCTAAACAGATTTCAGGAGATCATGTTCTCTTTCTGGAAGTGTAATCATAGCAAAAAAAAAAAAATCAATATACATCTTGGCCTACGTGAAACAACCTTATAAGGGGCATTGATGTGATGTCCAAGTACCTAGAAATTTCCCTCAGCATTCTGGGCTACCGGATCATTCTCAGATACATTTCCTTGATCCACAAAGGCCCCATTCCTGGGATTTAGTGCTTCGGATTTCCCTGTTCCTTTTGGTTGATGCTTAATCCTGACAATTAATTCTGAGCCTCCTGCCTGGGGAAGTTTCTGCCATAGAATTTCTTGGCATTGGCCCAGCCAGAAAGGAAATGATTGATGCTTCCTTCACTCTCCTGCAAAAACGCCAAGGGCTGGGCAGAACTGCCACCTGCCTTGGCGTCGGCCTCCCCCGGCGGCTCGCCTCTCGCCCCACACTCTTGATTTCATCCCCCACCCGCCCCTGTCTCCTAGGGAACACTGGTCCCTCAATTACCCGCTCTGTCTCCCATCTTCAGTCACTTCCTCTCCACTGGCTACTTCCCGGCAGCCTACAAACGTGTTTGAGGCTTATTTATTCTGGGAAAATAACAAAATAAAAATCCTCCTCTCAATTCTACTCACCTCTGAAGTATTTCCCTCTCTCTTGCCTTCCCAAGGCAGCTGAGCTTTTTGATAGCATTTGCCCTGTTTTCTCTATACCATCCCCCACGCACTCCTCGAACCAGGGCAAACTGGCTTGCAGCCTCATCAACTCACTGAAACTCTTGCAGCAGAGATTATCAATAACCAGGTAAGACTCAACTCCAGAGTTTATTTTGGTTGGCCTACCTGTGGTATTTCATTTATTCTTATGGTCATTCACTTACTCACACTAAGTGGTAGTGAGTGTGCTAGGCTACACTTTGGGCAGGCGTGGGTCTGCCCTCCTGGTTCTTTCTGCACATCAGGAGTAAAGATGTGATCTGAAAGGGACTCAGGTAGAAACACTCTTGGCAGAGGGAATGGCATGTGCAAAGGCAGTGAGGTGGGAAAGAACATAGCATGTTTGGGAAAGGGATAGCAAGGCCATGTTTCTGGGTCACAGAGAGCGAGGGAGAGAGCAGTAAAGATGGGGCGAGAGAGACAGGGAGGGGCTGCACCTCATCATATGTCTAGTTTTTTTTATTTCAAAATATTAGATGTTTTTGTTACGTGGATACCTTATATAATGCTTAAGTCAGGGCTTTTGGTGTGCCTGTCACCAAAATAGCGTTCATTGTACCCAAGAGGTAAGTTTTTATCCCTCACCCACCCTCCCTTCTTGGTTTCCAATGTCCTTTATATCTCTTTGTGCCCGTGTGTACCCATCGCTTAGCTCCCACTTACTAGTGAGAACATATGGTGTTTGCTTTTCCATTCCTGAGATGCTTCACTTAGGATAATGGTCTCCAGTTCCATCCAAGTTGCTGCAAACAACATTATTTCATTCCTTTTTATGGCTGAGTGGTACTCCATGCTGTATATACACCACATTTTCTTTATCCAGTCATGAATTGATGGGCCCTTAGGTTGGGTCAGATGGCAGGTCTACTTTCGTTTCTTTGAGGAATCTCCATACTGTTTTCCGTGGAAGTTATACTAATTTGCAGTCCCACCAACAGTGCATAAGGATTCCTTTTTCTCTGCATCTGCACCAGCATCTACTGTTTTTTGACTTTTTAATAGTGGCCTTTCTGATATGGGTAAGGTGGTATCTCATTGTGGTCTTAATTTGCATTTCCCTGATTAATGATATTGAGCATTTCTTCATATGTTTGTTGGCCATTTGTCTATCTTCTTTTGAAAAACTTCCATGCATGTCTTTTGCCCACTTTTTGATGGGGTTGTTTGTTTTTTTTCTTGCTGACTTGTTTGAGTTCTTTGTAGATTCTGGATATTAGTCCTTTGTCAGATGTACAATTTGTGAATATTTTCTCCCATTCTGTAAGTTGTCCGTTCACTCTGTTGATTATTTCTTTTGCTGTGCAGAAGCTCAATTTTGACCTTCATTCTAAAGGCCATGGAGGTGCTTGCTTCAGCAGCACATATACTAAAGGCCATGGGGAAAACTGGGGACTGCTCTGCCCATGTAATCACTTGCACACACTCACCACCCATCATACCAGGTGCCAGGAAATTATGGGACTATTATGGACAAAGAGAAATCTGGCTACTGCTTAATTCTAGTTATGCTGAAAACATAGTGATTCAGTTTGTTTTCTCTGGAGGAGATTGTGGGTTCATGCCCTGGTTGACAAAGGAATGTGTTCACGCCAAATGGGTCGGTTGAGACAAGAATGCAGATGTGCTTCACTGCATGACTATCAATCAGTGTGAAAATGCTGTCAATAAACTATAAGGCCAAAACCGCATGTACTCCGCAATGCATACACATGTACATACACGCACACAGGCACCCACAGATGCCACCCATCTGCAGGCTCTGCCTCATTTATTCCTGAGCTCCTAAATTAGGGCTTGTACTAGATAATAAGATAGATGGGATATCTGTATCATCAAACAAATATGAAACCGAGCTTTAGATAACATAAGGACTCCAAACATTAAGTGCTATTTCATGATACATTTCAATTTAGAAGTGCACTGCAGGCAAAACATGGCTTTGGTGTAAACCATTGATGTATTGCATTGTTAAAATCAATGAATTATTAAAAGGATAATCTTTTAAATACCAAGAAATTGTCTTCTAGTATACTCTAGGGGCTGTGGGTAAATGCATTACAAGTACAAATTCACCACTGCCCTGGCTGTAATTTATACAAATTCCAAATTACCCACCTGACATCACAGAGACTTGGTCTTCCTCCCCACACACTTAGCTAATCTGAGACCTTGTGGACTGAGCATGGAGTAAGGAAAGAGTCACCTTGCCCTCTATTTCCCTAGACAACTGAAGTAGACACTGTGATGGACCATTCAGATCGCCCTTCAAGGAAGGTCTTGTTACCCCAGCTGACGGGTGTGATCTCCCCAGACGGTCTTTGTATGGTGGGCCCATCAGGGATTGCCTCAGCTGCAAAGAGCTGCCTCACCCAGCGTTTCATCCCCTCCCGGGCAGGCCATAGCCAAAAACTGATTGAAGTGAAGCATATGCTTTAATAAATAAACAACTTAATAAAGTTGCTGAACTCCGGCTCAGAGTCTTTTTCCCAGAAAAGCCAACCTGAGACAAACTCATCCAGGATTCCAGCCCCAAATAACTGGATGCAGCTTTCCTCCCCACCCGTCCATACTTGTGTCCACGTTGTGCTGTTCATCAGGAACACCCTCCCCCCATCCCCTGGGCAAAATCCAGATCCCTCATCAAGGTCCAGTTTAAATTTCCCATCTCTGTGCATACTGCCCAGATACAGAAATATTTGGAGCAGGAAAGATAACATGTACAAAGGCCCCAAGGCAGGCACAAGTTCAGTGTGTTCAAAGAACAGGGAGAGGCCTGGATCGCTGCCTTTTTCCAGGCTCTTTCACGTGTGGCACCTGACTCACCGCAAGTTTATACTGGGGGGCTTTGGACTCTCCATAGAGGTTTTTAAGCCTCATGAGTACCTCACTTAAAGCTATTTTCATTGAGTATACAAATGGTTAATCTACCAGTTTATAATGGGCCCAAACAGGCAGAAATCGCTCTTAAACAAAAAAGGGAGTCCCATTCCTAGTACATCATATTTGCTTGGTGTTCTACTTCCTCATGTATGTCAATGTTTCTATAATGGTCACTCACACATCCATACATGTCATTGTCCATTTATCCAAACCCATGGAGTGTACAATATGAAGAGTGAACCGTAATGTAAAGTATGGACTTTGGGTGATAATCATGTGTCAATGTGGGTTCATCAATTATATCAAATGCATCACTTGAGGAGAGCCACCGAGGCTGGGTCTTTACTCTTAGAGAGTGAAGAAAGGCCAATAGGAAGTCAGACAGACAAAGTGTGGAGGAACCTGACGAGGAGGGCATGGTAAGGAGTTTGGGTTTGAGCCCAAGTACGATGGGGGAGGGAGTAATTTTTTTTGTGTGTGTATGTTTTCTTTTTAATATCCAGAAAAGATAAATCCATAGAGACAGAATGCAGTCTTGGTGGTTGCCAGGGGCTGGGGGTAGAGGAATGTGGAGTGGTTGTTTAATGGGGCTTCCCTTTGGGGAGATGAAAATGTTTTAAACTAGATAAGAGGTGGTGGTTGCAAGACACTGTGAACGTACTAACTGCCACTGAATTGTTCACTTTAAAATGGGTAATTTTATGTCATGTAAATTTTACCTCAATGAAAAAAAGGAAAGATCATGTCTGATACAATCCAACCCCTTTGCCATGGCATAAAAGGCCCCACAAGGTCACCGTCACTCTGTCCCACCTGTGCCACCACACCTGTTCCAGATACCCTCGTGCTTACTACTTCCCAGCCTTGCTTTCCTCCTTGCTAATTCCTCAGGCCCACTAAGGCCTCGGCTATCTTCCTCCTCTCTGCTGAGGACAGGCTTGCAGATATTTGCATGACTTACCTCCTAATTTTATTTCAGTCTTCCTAAAATACCCCACTGGGAAGGCCTGCCAGGCCATCCTATCTAAAAGCTTGCCTTACTGACCATGCCCATTCTCTGTTTTACCTTTATCAGTTGATGTTATCCCTCTCTAAACTACATTATTGTTAATTGACTGTCTTACCCACTAAAAGATCAGCTGCCTTGGAGCCTGAACTCTGTTTGCTCCCAACCGTGTGCCCAGCATGGGGAACAAAGCTGGCATGTCCTACGCACTCAGTGTTGAACGAAGGAATGGATGACCAGATGCCCCCAGGCAAAGGACAGTGCTACTCCCTAACAGAGTGCCTGGGATCCAGGATGTTCTCAATAAATATCTGTTAAGGAACGTGAAAAAATAAAAAATGAAAAGGATGGTGGCAGGCTGCTCTGTGGAGACTGGATTAGAGAAGAGGAGGAAGATGTGGAGGTTATCCAAGTGTTGGGGGCAAGGAGGGGGTGAGGCCGCATGGACCAGGCAGAGCAGTGTAAGAAAGGGGGCTCATGCAAGCAAGAGCTCAGAGAAGAGTCAAGGGAAAGAAGGTACGTGTTCCCAGGATGCGGAGTAGTGAGAGTAGCTGAGGTCCAAGAGGAGGCTCTATTCAGCCAGATGGAAGTTAGCTAATGGGCAGCGTGCTGTGGCCCAGTGATTAAAGGCCAGCTGCAGGGCATCCTGAAAGACTCCGGTCCTGGCTTTATGAGCTCTTGCCCAGAGGGAGCCTGAAATGGCCCAGACCTGGCAAGCGTACCCGACCCAATTCTAAACTAACAAGGTTAGTTTTCCTGCATGCCAAGCAGAAAGCCATTTCATCACTTTGGAAACACTTGGTATACTGCATTTCCCCAAGTATTACCCACAGGAAAAATTAAGACTTTATAATAGATTGATCACATTTGTACATTAACAACAATTAGAACTTCATTATTTGACCCAGTCCACATTCCATACTTGGTTTGCTTTGCACAGTCGCTTCATGTTGGAGTAAAGATTCAGCATGTTGTTAATATTTCCTGTGATGGCTTAGGCCATATTACAATTGCCTGTATCTATTTTTAGAATTCTCTTATTTTAAGCCACATCTGTCAAAACTGCTGATGCCAACACATATGTATTTGTGTGATTTTGTAACATATTAAAAACCAAGACTTCTCCTTTGAATATCTAATTGGCTGTAGTGATTGTGAGGTTTCTCTGTTTGGGGTTTACTGGTTTGTTTGTTTTTAATCTATGACAGCTAATTTACATGGAACTCAGGGATCATGGTTGTCCACAATTAGAATTGCAATGACTTTGATGTCTGGTTTCAATTTTTCCCCTCTTACTCATTGAGGACATATATCTTAGACAGTTGTCAGTAAATTATCAATTATACAGTAAATTTACTGTTCACAGGTTGCAAATCTTACAAACTTTATCTTGGAGAGCCACATGTGGAAATGTGTTTAGCAATTACTCTTTTTAATTCAATATCTGTGGAAAATAATTATCATTTTTGACACTAGCGTAAAATGCCAACATTCTAAATAAAAAGAACTAAAGGGTTACCAGATCCAAATTTCCAGAACTGCCTGAATGCTTTCAGTAATTTGGAAAATTCAATCAACATATTGTTGCGTGAAAATAAAAAAAGAAAGAAGGAAATGCACTGAGCATTTCAATTAGCTGCTTCTCTAGTTATTTTTAATTAAATGTGAAATGACAGAACAACTTGCAGTGGTTTTGTCATACTTTTTAGGCCCACCCCAAACTCCCTTCTGGTATGTAATAAAGTAATGAGACAATAATTTGTACACTGAAATGACTGTTTTCCCCTTTAAAGTAGACATCTAGTGACATGACTCACTTATTCTAAACAGACTGCCACTTACCAAAAATATTTTTGGTTTCCTTTACGAGAACTGTCTTCAGAGCAGGCAGTATAACCCTTTGAACAACATTAATGGAGGAAAATCTTTGTTCATGGAAAGTGGATTTGATTTTTGGAAACAGTCAAATGTCATCCATAACCAATCTTGGTGAATAACCTGGGTGCGACTAGGGTATGTGGGGGGGTGTGCACACATGCTGCGTATATGTGAGCAAATAGTAATAATAACAGCAAATTCTTATTGAGTGCTTTCTGTTTGTGCCACTGTTCCAAGCATTATGTGTGTAACTCATTTTATCCTCATGACAGCAGTAGGAGGAAATAATATTATCATCCCCATCTCACATACGAGGAAACCGAAACACAAAGAGGTTTGAGAACTTGCCCAAGAATACAGAGCTCATAAGGGGAAGAACTGAGATTTGAAGGGAAGCAGTTGGGCTCCAGAGTCTGATCTTTTAACCTCACACAGCCGAACAGTTATAAACGAGAGATCAAAACTGTACCGAGCAACCGCAATTCTCTCAGAGCCTGATTTCCGTCATTTGCATTTGAGGAATAAGCGACACGCACTTTCCAAGGTTATAGTAAAGCTTCAAGAAGCATTCATACATGCAAGTGCTTACACTCTCACTAGCCCATGGTAAGGGCCTGGTATTTCTAAATCACTTCATTGTCAAGTAGGTCATTATGTTGCTTGGTCCTATGGAAACCCCAAGTGTGACCTGATCTTTAGGTCAGGACCACAAGAATAAGAATAACCCATGGTCTCCTCAATGCTGTGGTCACTGACATTCACAACCACAACACAGACAACTCTCTGCAATGCTAATCACTCCTGGTTCTACCGGCATTGTATTTTCTGATCCAAAAATGATAATATATGTCTCATAAGTGCATGAGCAGTTCAAGGGGTAAAGGAGCAGTATACTCAACACGCAGGATCTTCCAGACAACCCAAGGCATGTGACCAATGAAATTCAGTATTTTCAGCAATGTGTTGAGTTCCTACCATGCTAAATGTAGGGGAATCCAAAAGGAATACAAAACAATCCTCAAGTCTTAACCTTGAATAGATGCCCAACTCTAAAACAGAATTCTAAAAGTTTCTAAAATGTACTATAAGACAAAAAGGGTTTGGGAAATCCTGGTTCCGCAAAACCTGCTTCTTTCTTGGAGGACATTTTCTATATCCAGGAAATTAAGAAAGAGATACAGATTTTCCAAATAAGTTCCAGCATGGAGCTCATTTTATCCAGAGCCTCTGATAGGGATTGGGCTCAGTAAACCACACTAGAAACCATGCAGTAAATGCTGCTGTGGGGGCTGCAGCAGTATGAAGTAAGTCTTGAGAAACTAAGAGAATTGAATAGTAACAAAGACAACCACAACAACAAAGCTACAAAAAGCCCTCCTCTATGACTTAATATCATAGTCATTTAACCTTTCTGGGATTCAGGTACCTACCCTCCAAGAGGATATAAGAATGTCTGTCCTGCCAGATTTATAATGTTTGTGACGACTAAGCAGGACAACAAATGCAAGCATACCTTGCAAACTCCACTTTAAGAACGTCGTGTATTTTACTATCTGTAACTGGGGCAATTCCATCTGTTAACGACTCCATGACTGAGACCAGTGAGGTTCTAGAAGAGCTGACCTTAAAGAGCTCACCTCAGTCACTTACTCTAATTCCAGTGAAGGAACAATGAAAAAGGTGTTTGAAATGACCATTAAGTCCAGGGCCTTCCAAGGAGGCTGAGGCTGGAAGTGGTGGTAAGTGACCAAACCCACACCCCTCGCTGAAGGGCCTGGATCTTCCCAGCCTCTGTGTGGTCCCATACCCAACAATCGAAGCTCTGGACAGCACTTGATCAAGGTCTCCTTCCCCGAGCATTTCTTGTGGAACAGGTTCTCAGGTCATTAATTACCCATGCTAAGTGTGTTCCCTCCTTGTCTACCTATATCAAGATTCTGAGAAAAGATCCCCAGTGCCTGAAACCAGCATCAAGTTCTCAGTGTCTCCAGCATCATGAAGACTGGGAGACTTATTGGAAATGTACTGAAATGCTAGTGGTTGACATTTTGAAGCCAACTTTATTGGATACAGCATTGAAACCATGGAGTCTCAAAAATTTAAAAACAAAGTACTGGGAGGCAGTATCCCAAACTGCATAGTTTTAAATGTCTCCTATGGAGGTCTGTGGCTCATACCGCTTTCCAGAGAAGAGTCCATACTCTTTTGAACAGGCATCTCTTTTAACAGTCTTCCTGTTAGAAAACCTTAAATCAGTCATCCCCTTCAGATTCATGTGTTTTAGTTGATTTGAAAGTAATAAATGTTAAAATTTAACTAATAAAAAAGGATACAATTGATTATTTTTTTCCTAAAGCAATATTTAAATGTAGTATAGACAGAGGCAACTTTATCATGTGTACCTCTTATGTCAGAACCCATGGCAGAAACGTCTGTCAGATCTTAATCCCAAAGATACAGAGGCATTCATTATTTAAACAACTGAAATGTTTTTATCCTATGGACACTATAAACCGAAGACATGGAAAAATCGTCCTCTTTGCTCTGGCTGTTAGTGAGATCCTAAATTTACAGACCAACTCTGTTATCTGCACACGTTAGACACAGGTGGGTGCCAAACTTCCCCCAACTTCATCCTAGTTTGCCGCTTGTGTTTTTCCTTCAGTTAAACTGAAAGTGAGTCACCTTAAGTCATTTGTGAAGCAAGGAAAACCAAGAGATAGATGACTGATAGATAGACAGACAGAACAGAAAGAAAGAAAGAAACGTAGAGGATAGATAGACAAGCACAATTTTCCTAAATCAAGAGTACTGTGGTCAACAGCATGTAAAAACCAATTCAAAATTATTCAGGATTGAAAGATGATGGCATTTAAATATCCAAGGGTTATTTTTTGAACAAAAGAAAATATTTTCTGTGGGAATTATTTTCTGCGATTGAAAACAAGGTTAAGGGCAATAACCCCCTGAAGAGTGACTCTCAGTCACATGAGAATGTTTCACAAGAGTAGCTTATCAACATGGTCAGCCACAATAATGATTACAGCCCAGGGAAGTAAATAAAGCAAACTATTAGCTCAGGAAATCTATTAAAGGCACAGGATCTTAAAACACCCCAGGCAATGAAAACTTAACAGACTTGGGCAAATGGAAAGCTACCCACCCCCCTCCTCAGCTTGCTCAAGACAGACATCTTATAAGAGGCCACAAGACAGACTATGGGAAACTATTGCATCTAGAAGACAGAGGAAAATTGCAATGGTCTATTCACTTGGCAACGTTTACATTTCAAGGGGCTTAACTACACTTAGGGGCAGCTAAATGGATAATGTTTCAGGGCTGCTGTCCAAAGCAATAACTAATCCCCATTCAGGAGTAGAACGTGCTTGAGTTTCAGGTGCGCTAAGAATCACAGAACTTCACTGCTGGGTGAGGACTGCAAGCCCGTTCCCCCCGAGGCTTTTCTGAACCCAGCCTTGAGTGGCTGAGAAGAGCTCCCTGGAGATGCCCTGCAGTGGAGAAGTCTTTCCCTGAAGGTGGCCGGGAGACGTGGTGGAGGGTTCAGCAGTGGCTGTCAGAGGCAACAGGGATGGAGCAAGGGGACACTTGTTGCTCACTTGCCACTCTGTTTCTAGTTCAGGACCCTCATTTGACAGAGGAGGAAACTGAGACATTCAGAGAGGAAGGGATTTGATCAAAGTCACATGGTCTCACAGGCCCCTGTCCAGTAGCTTCCTGATATTCCCTACCACAGACAGATCATACATTTTGCTATAATTCTTCTAGATTTCATGAAGCTTACTGTGAAAATGGCAGCCTGTGTGAGGCAATGGGAGCATTGATCTGATTTTTCCTTCTATTACAAGATCAAAGGGGATACACATAAATAGGGCCTACATACTATGCACGGTGTTTTGCAAAGGGTTTTTAGGTATTTTTTGGAACTTGGATCTCAGAAAAATAATGCTTAGATGGTTAATTGAAAAGACAAAAACAAACAAACCAACCTACCAAGATTAGCAAGTAAATTACCTGATTTATAGTCCTTTGGCCATAACCATACTTTCCTGAAATAACAATGTGTTAAAGGGAACCTGTTTAAGTTAAGAATCACAATTCAGAGGCCAGCACTACTGCTGCTCAGAACAGGGATTCACCCTGTTTTCAAGCTGTCCTTGACCTCAGAATGCCATGGGTGACTGGGGTCGCCTGCTGGAATAAGCCCTTTGGGACACATTTCTTCCTTTTTGTCATCTCCCCAGATGTTGTCTGCTTAGATCCTTCTTGCCAAACTGCATTCTCATCTATGGAACCCAGGCGGAGGCAAGGCCACCTTCCAGGCATTCTCTGACCTAATCAAATCCATGGGCACGCTGGTGTTGGAAGGCTCTTTCCCGTGAATGGCAGTGAGTTAAAAGACCTGCTCCTCCCACATCATTCCTTTGTGCACTCTTTTCTCTCATTTAGACCAGGAGTCAGCAAACCATGGTCCATGGACCAAATTGGATTCCTACCTGTTTTTGTTGAGTAGTTGCAACACAGACCATATGTCCCACAATGCCAAAGATATGCACTAGTTGGCCCTTTACAGAAAAAGTTTTCCGACCTCTGCACTAGACCATTCATGAAGATAAATCTTTGAGCACAAGGGCTGAAGTGATTTTATCCAGATACTAAAGGGAAATCTTTAGGTAGTTTCTTCACCATATTTAAAAAGAGGCTTCTGGGGTGAGAAACCTGCACAGATGTGGTTGTGCAGAAACCTGTCTAATCAGCACAGGTTTAAAAAGAAGTGCAAAGAAAGAGGAGCACATGACCCAGAAGGGAGGCATAACGAAAGGAGTAGCCGCCTCCTGTTGTTACCTACTGTGTTTCTTCAATGAGCAGAATGAAATTGAAGTTTAGCTGGACAAGGAAAACAGCACAGAGATGAATCGAGAACCTCTAAAAGGTGAGGAGGTGAGTGGTCTCTGAGTCACTTAGGAATGGGCTCCAGCCTAGCAGCACCGGGCTGAAAGGACACAGTAAACTTTAGGAAATCACAGAGAACACAGAAATAGGCTAAGAACAGTACACATAGCCCATGTCCAATTTTCATAAATTGGGAAAGAGTAAATTCCAAAACCATCTCATTAGAAAGTCAAATTTTTAAGCCCTGGCTGAATCATTAAGAACAAACATCTCAATGGAAAAAATGCATAAATATTTTAAATTGATAATTTTAAGAAATAGAAATAAATACGGTCAAAAAACATATGGCAAAGTTCAACTTTTCTGGTAATTAGATAAAAGCAAGTTAATTAAAGAGCCATGAGAGCCCATGTTTTCTACTGGAAAGGCAAACATTTGCAGAGATAACACATAAGGCTGGCAGGAGCATAGAAAATCAGGCCGTTGAGTCCATATGGAAATGCAGAGTGCTACAGACTTTGCTGGGCACCACGGCAATATTACTAATCTTTAAAATGTGTACACCCTGGAACCTGCAATTTCACTTCTAGGAATTTAATCTAAGTAAATAACTACAAATAGGGATGTTCATCACAGTATTATTAATAACAACCAAAATTTGATATAGTCTAAATGAATAGCTGTAACAGTTTGGTTATAAATATTTGTACTATAGAATATTTTTCAGCCATTAAAGTAACATTTAAAATAAGTTTATGAAACAGATGGGTATCAGTAACATACACAAAATATACATGTATATATTTGTCACTGCACTTATAATTAATTATAATAGTGTATTAAGAATTTTTACATGTTTTCTTATCAGATGTTGACAACTCTGTCGAGTAAGCAAGAGGATAGTAAGAAGGATTTGCTGACAACTTCCTCTATGCCAGGCGCTTTGCCAAGCATCTGATACGGATTATACCATTAAATCCCGACATTACCACACGTGGAAGGTACTCTTATTAACCCCATTTATAAATTCAGAAAAACAACCACAGAAATACATGATACAGCCAGGATTTGAATGCGCAAAGCAATTCACTGAAGACTTCAGCTTTTAACCACTATACTATACTCTTAAGGTACTATCATTTCTGCCTGGGATGAAGGCATGGATAGAGCAAAGGACGGATGGATGGATGGAGAAATAAAAGGGTGAATAGATGAACGGATGAATGGGTATAAGGCCGAATGTGTCAGGAAAGAAAAAACATAAAAATGGTTATTTTTTTATTGGTTTTTTTATGATTTTATTTCCTCCTTTATGCTTTTTTGGGAATAACCAAATTTTCTGCAATGTTTTGCTTCTGTAACCAGACTACAGGAGTACGTTTTACATTAAAATTAATTACGATGCAAAGCAAACAATAGTGCTCAAAATGCTACAGTCTTTGTATCCATCTCTTGCAAAAGGGTGATTTAGTTCTAGGAAGAGCTAAATCCCCTTCTATTGCTATATATGGAACCAGAAGAAAAGTTCCAGCACAGCCGAACACAAAGCAGCCTCCCGAGTGTCACCCGAGAATCCGGGGTGAGTCCAGCTAGCCGAGAGGAAACGTGCAAATGGGGTTTTCTTCCCGAAAGAAAGAGCCTTAGGCTTAAGCCATAGCTGGCCAGAGAACAAAGATTCGCGGGAACTGCGGGGTTTTTCCAGTTTTGTCTTTATGTTATAAGTTGGTGACTGGAGAAAAAATAACATAGCCACTGAAGTTCTCAAAGGATTTTCACCCAAAAATTGGGCAAGGCTGGACAATCTGAGAAAACAAAGTAGCCTAAGTCTTGTTGGCTGAGAAAAACTTGGAGACGCCTTTAAATCTGAGCTGTTTTGAGTCCAATTGCATAACAGACAAATTGGGGCAGTCAGAGTTTAAATTTAACACGTTTATTTCAGCGATGACATTTCTGAGCAAATGTTCCATTAGTGTTAACTTTAGGTGAATCGAACATCTACAGCAGGAGACACGGGCACTACCTTCTCCCTGACTCCTCTGGCTTCCCTCCTCTGTCCCTTAACTAACCTCGAGCGACTTAACGTGCCTCCAAGGACTCGAAAATTATAGGCACCAGGTGGACTACCATTAGCTAAATATCTTGCTTTGTCTGCTGCATCAGGCAAGTGAGGGAGCCTCATTTTGTTACCTGTCAGCTCTCCTAGTCAGAAGAGCTGAATACTGAGCTCTCCTCACTCCTGCGTCAGGGAGCCTCCCTTTCTCAACAGCAGGCCTCTGCCGACTGACAAACCCATCTTATACCTGCAGATTTCCTTCCCCTGGGAGCCCAGGCTCTTAAAAGTGGCCTCTACTTTAAAGGTCTGTCAGCTACTAGAACATATCTGCATTGTGTTGGAAAGAAAAAAGGTAAGGAAAGAAACTTGGCATGCATACGTGTATTCGATCAACAATGTTTGTGCTTATTCATCCAACAAACACCTGTATGGTACTTTACCAGTGGTTTTAAGAGTTTTACTTATAGTAATTTATTTCATACATCCAAAAAACATCTACAAAGTGGACATCATAATTATGCCCATTTTACAGATGAGGAAACAGGGGTGCCAGGAAGTTAAATAATTTGTCCATGATCACACAGTAAATTGGGAGCTAAGATAGGAACCCGAGCAGTTGGGCTACAGACGTCGAGCTGTTCAGCCTCTGCCATGTTCATTACGCCCCAACCCTGTCCCAGGCACAGAGTGAGGACTGGGGCATGAGGGGATGACCAAGTTAATCAACACCATGGACATGCCTCGTCTTTGCTCTCTACACACACAATAAATATTAGAGGCTGCCCCATCCTAGGCACGTTCTCATTTAATCCTCACAGCAGTTCTGTGGGCAAGAAATGAATTTATGAACCCCTCATACAGATAAGGAACTGAAATTTGTACTAAACATTGCCCCCAAGAAGTGACAGAAAGATGTATACTGTCTAGACTACCAGGTGACAAAGCATGGGCTTGCTGCTGCAGTGCTGTCCTCATACCACCTGCATCAGAATCAGCTGGGATGTTTGATTAAAAATGCAGATATCTGTGTCCCACCCCCACCACACTCATTCCCAACCAGTGGGCAAAGGGCCTGGCAACCTGCATTTTGCAAAAGCCCCGGCTGGCTGATTCTGACGTACACTCAAGTTTGAGAACTTTGCCTACACCGTGCTGCTTGCTTTCTCCTGCCACTGAATATGTTTGCAATGATACAATGGTGGTGATGATGATAATTAATAACCAATGCAGAGAGCACTTCACGTTCAATAGCACACATCAGGGAGGACGTTCCTGCTCTCATCTCTCATAGCTGCGCAGTGGGTCATATTTTCCGCAGTGAAGCTGGCATGCATCTCAAGTACTCTTATTTCTTACTCCTTATCTTATGATTCCTGAGTTTAATGGTGTGAAACCCCATTGTCACAGCCTCAGGTGATGACGTTCTATAAAATCCTGTCTCTTCAACCCACAGAAGGTGATAATAAAACCCAGATAATTGAAATTAGTGAACACTCTCATAGGACAGATCTTTTTAGACCTCTGCATGTTAGAGGCCGACTCTAGGATTTATTGAATCCTCGCATTAAAGAGGTAGGCTTATACATGCTCCCTTCATTTAAACAGCTCCATTTAAAAAAATCAAAATATTCTTTTTCCTTCTAGTATCCCACGAAGGAGAGTGGGCATTACCCACATCAGAGACAGTGAATAGAAAACAAATGACTTGGTAAAAATCTTACTAAAAGTATGGATTTTTTTTTAAATTAAAGACCAGATTTTATATGCCTCTTTGGTTTGTGTTTTCAAAAAGTAGGGAGGAAAGGAGGGAAGAAACAAGGAATGAAGGAAAGAAGTAAGAGTGGAAGAGAGGGAGGGAAGGAGCAAAGGAAGGAAACAAGGAAATGCCCATCCCCCTCGGTCCCGCCGCATGTGTTCTCCACCGTGGTTAAGAAGCGAAGGATACCTTCTGGTCCTCCAGCACCACCCTGCACAGGTGACCACGGTTTACAGCTGGCTGGCTCCCCTGGCTTTCCTGACATGCATTTGCACGGGTCTGCAGTGCTGCTGGTCAGAGGCAGGAGAGGGGCTGACTAGGGCCAGACTGCCCGGATTTGAATCCCAGTGATTTAGGAGGTAAGTGACTCGGGGTGCCTGGTTTCCACGTCTGTCAAAGGCGGGTGATATTAGAACCCCATCGGGCAGGATTCCTGGTATGGCAGTTGGAAACTTGCAGTAAGATTAGCACTTAGTATTATATGTTGATATCCTTGTGACACTTGTGTACCTTACTTTACACCATGGCAGTAACTCATAAAGACAGAAGTGTGAATTGAATCATCTATGTGCTCTAAAAATTCCTGCCGCTTATTTAATTAAAAAACCGGCTCTGATATGAATTAGGTTGAGGTGAAGACTCCCTTGTGCCTACATTAATACAGACATAGACATATAAGTAGATACACACATAAAAGTTAGTGACAGGACACTTGAAAGACAGTTCCTAGAGGATAGGAATTATATGAGATTACAGAGTGAACAACATAGTGAGTCCTGCTGTAGAAGGTGGCAGTGGGTCCAGGGTGGTCCCAGGTTCAGAAGGGGCGAGAGCTGGGAAGGGACGGGGATGCCGGGGCCACAGGCCAGGGGTGTCAGCACAGTACCACAGGGGCAGCAGTCACAGGGTCCTCGTCCTCCTCCCCACCCCGTGCCAGGTAACAACACTAGCAACGCGGGTGTCTGTCTCCAAGGGCAACAGCGACTATGGAAGCTGTCTCCATGGGCACCCGATGGCTTTGATTTCTACCTGACTGCAGTGGATTCCAAAAAGTACCTGTCATATTCCTCTTCAGGACTGAAGGGCTGTTTCCCAGGTTCTGGGGACAGCCCTCAGCCATCAGTCCTTAATACATTTCCCTGGCTAAAGACAGTCTTCTCCTCTCAGGTCACATCTCCTCCCACGGCCCACATCCAATGACAGGTCACCTGTTGTTGATAAAACCATGGCTCCCTTGCCCCAACTCGGGACCACTCTGAAGGGCCATCTTGGCTTCAGAGCTCCCTGGGAGACTGGCTGAGCCTCTGGTGAGACTGTTTGAGAGCCCAATTTCTCCTCTGCTCAATCCTGCTTCCTCCCTCTCCCTCCCACAGCCGCTGACCCCCCCCCCCAACACTCCCTAATAAACTTGTTGCACACTGATCTCCATCTCAAGCTTGGCTTTCTTGAGATCCCAAACCATAGCTTTCACAATAGAAGCTTGGAGCCATGTGCAACATGGCCCAGGGGACAGACTGATGCTGCTACAGACCCAAACACTTGCACAAAGCCTTGGATAAGCCCAGCCATGGATCACCCTTGGGTATGTGCCTTTTCCAAACATATCAAACAAGAATAAAGAACAACGACAATAACAAAACACTGGAAACTGATGTTGGAAGTAGTTGGGGCAACCACACATGCCATTTGAAAGGGTCAACATAAACCCAGAGGGAAATCTGAAGAGGCACTGGACAGCAGAGCATAACACCTAAAGGCTTTAAAAAAAAAATGCTCTCACAGACTTCATCCTGTTGTATTTTCAAAGCCCCAGTTGTTGGGCATCATTCAATCTGATTTACAGATGTTAAAACTGAGATTCTGAGGGTGAACTCCCTCACTCAAGGCCAGGAGTTATATCTAAATCTTCTGAAGGATGTTTTCTGCCTTGATATCATAAAAGTAGAGTTGATCTTAATATCAATATTAGTCATGAAGAGCTGATCAACTTATAAAACTTAGCATCATACTGATGTATAATAGAAAAGGTATTAATTTATAATTATAAGATGCTTTTTGCTACAGTGAGCCTGGCACGCTTGCTAATCAGGCACCATTGGCCATTGATTTAGGCTATTAGAGTAGCAGCTGGCCTTCTTCTACCAACCAAGCGTTATCCATAACCAGGATGGACCTGGAAAAGGTCCAAAAACAAAGCAATTTGCTACTTTCCATTTCCCTAAATCCATCACCAAAATAACAGAGAAAATGCTCCCATTCAAATCACTTTTGTATATGCTCAGGCTGAAGCAGATGAAAGCCCTTGGCGGGCGAAACACTCAGCATCCACTTTAGTACCATCGATACGTGAAGCAATCCACCCAGCCTGGTACTATGTAAATGTAACAAGAGACATTTTAATAATAAACTAAAAACCTTCAGACCCCTCATCCAGATACCTTGCTGAGAGCCAGTTTACAGGGTCAATAATTTGTTCAGGTAGGAGGAGAAAGAGGATGCTGCACTTGAGAAGCAAACACCTCTCATTGCAAAGTGGAAAATATCTAGGGTGATATGAAGTGGCTGGAAAAATGTGTATATATATATATATCTCATCAGTATGTATCATTTGCTCACAGGCCTCAAAGTGAAGTTTGGGGGCCCATCATCAGGTGACATTAATAAATATAAATAACCACCATTTACTGAGCAGTGGCTGTGTGTCAGCCTCAGATTTACCTTCAGTATCTCTTTGAAAAGAAACTGAAGCCCAGAGAAGCTAAGAAGCTTCCTCCAGATTGCAGAGCTAGCAAGGGTTAGAGCTGACATCCAAATCCAAGCATTCAGGCCCTACAGCTGGGAACTTGCCTGCCCCTAGAACTATGAGGACCAGAGCTGTGGTGTCCGTAAACATGGGCACAGCCTGCTAAGATATAGGCAAGGCTTGCTTCTCCAACTGGAATAGTGTGGAGCAGGTGGGAGAAAGAGGAACAAAGTACAAGTATAGATCATGGATGTAGTTGGTGTCATGGTTACAGAGCAGTGGGGGCTGCATCAGCAAGTGGGGAGGCTTGAGAAAACAGAAAGCCTTTGTAGCCTCAGAGACGTTGGACAGCTCATGTAACATTGACAAGCTTGTTTGCTGCCTTTCAAGATGCTAGCATAATCAGACCTGATCTACTTTTCAATATCTCAGTGTCAGATATTCAAGAAAGGCATAATTGCTTTGGAGTGGTAAAAGATAAAAATATCTGGATTTTTCTGCTCAATTCACCAGTAACCTCCTGGACGTTTGCAAGTTCCATAACAACCGCCTATGTCTCCTCCACTCCCTGTCACTGGCCATCATCCACGCTCTGGACTCCACTCAAACCTTCCTAGTCCCTGAGAAAATTCTGACCAAAACAGGCAAGCTGTCAGAAGCCCCAACCCACAAGAGGAGCTCTGGAATAAATCTCCCTGCTCTCAACTCCTGTGTGTTCATAGAGGGTGCTTCCCTCCTTCTTATAAGCCTGACTTTGTTCTCAAGTAACAGAGACAATCTCCCCTCCCCAAGATGTACCTTCATGCCTTTCTTTTTAGTTTTTGCTAGTTGACCTCTCCCCTCTTTTGCCAGAAGCATCTGCTGCCTTAGGGAGGATTAGGAGCAAACAGAGTGAAAGATTCAATATTCAGCCTTTAGTGAAACACAAATCTTGAAAGCCAGGGCTTACTGAGCAAGAAAAGGGCTTTCTGATTTGCAAACATTTAACTATGAGCCTTGGGTACAGGGCTGGGAGGTCCCCACCTACCCTGAGACCCTTTTAGTCCCGGTGACAGAGACTGGGGGATGCTGCTAGAGAGGGAGAGAATGTGAAGTTTCCTTGGGTCTCAGAAACTCTGGCTTCTGAGCTTGACTCCACAGCAATTTTGCTATGTAAAGACGTTTTAAAGCTATATATACATACTTTCAAACATTTTGTTATATCTTATTTCCTATTAGCTCAGCGGAATGAGAAAGAACTTAAAAAAATATTTCCACCTTCCCTTCTCCTCAAGAACCAAGGTACAGGTTGAGTCCCAGAGGCCCAGGTCTTCTCAGCCCCCAAGTGGCTTGTTTTTGCATGCCCAGGCTACTCGAAGTTTAAAAAAAACAGAGAGAAGTGTGTGCGTGTAAAGCTCTGCAGTTTAGGGAGAATAAGCTCTTTTTAGACTGGGAAGGGGTTAGATTCTAGGGTATGTCTGCATGCCTTCTGGAACACTTACTGTGCATTTCCACATTGTAAAGGCCCAAGGGGGCCTACAGTTAAAAAAAGAAAAAAATCAATCCCCAGCATTTCCTAAAATTATTTAACTTCAAAAGGTGTTCCCCCTATTGCAGTCCTATTACCATTCTGTAGAGCAGTGTTCCACAGACAGAAATTTGGGAAATTCTAACTTCAAACAAATACAAACTAGTATGTACTGAGCATTGAGATCATCGACACTGCATAGCTCTTAAGACCAAGAACTGAGACCACCTGTGTCAACCTGACTTAACTGTTTTTCCATAGAAATCTTTGCCCAAGAAAGATAAGACTCTATAAAAATTTCACTGCTTGTTTCAGAAAATTCATGCAGATTAATTTATCTGGGACAATAGTCTGTTTACCCAGACAAACAGCTCATGTATCAAACAATAACCTACTTATCAGACTTATTTAATTATCCTCATCTTGCTATGTCTAACAATCCTAAATCAATATATCATGAACTTTATCCAACATCAATCAATTTCCTACCTTAAATTACCTGAGCCTATACCTTCTGCACAAATCCTGTGAATATCCATCCTGACCTCCACCTTCTGAAAACCTGCTAAGCTTCTGTTAAGATAGTATTCTCCCTTATGGAAGCAAGTTCTAATAAATGTTTTATTTAACACTAGTTTTCTGGTGATATTTTGGGAAGTTGTACTTACTATGCAATATATGAGCAGTTTGGGCACACGTTTGAAATGTGGGAGCCTACATGATGCTTGAGCACGGCTTATAGGCACTTTTCCCCCATGGCCAGAACTCAGCACTGCCCAGGTCCCCAGCTTGTTTGGGCCAGCTCTCAGAACTCAGTAATTGTGTGGATTCCTCTGATTTTTGTTTGTTTAAGGAATGGGCTTCCAATTTCTAGACCTATCTCCCAGACTACAGAGTGGGGTCTTGACACAATGCCAGGTCAATCAACTTCTCTACCATGAGTTTGAATACCACCCAAAACTGGAAGGTATTTGGAACTGAGCTATTCCTATTAAGGCATCTTAAGACTAAAAGTGTGGTCCACAGATCAGTGCCCAACCTATTGTTAAAGGGCCCCTGACAACATTAGTACAGAAATTGAAAACAATTTGACAGAGTAATATTATACCTAGTAAATCTATTTTTTTAAAAAGCTTATATTTTATATGTCTTTGGTTTTTATTTAATTTTTAAGATAATTAATTTTTATTATAGTGTTAAGAAAAAATGTTTAAAACTTGAAAATAAGAGAAAATGTGGGTGGCATATTCTTTCAGTGTCATATATAGGTATTAACATGTCCATTCAGGATTATTTAATTACCTGGGAAATCGTAATGTGTTTACCTTATTGCTTACTACTCAATGAAGTTTGCAGAGTCAATGAAATTACATGTTAATTTATAGATTTTAGTCTAGTAGAAATGCAAGTAATATTCAGTAGAAAAGATAACCCCAGAGATTATAGTTATTTGTTCTGTAAGGCATTGACCAGTTTTGTATGTAACCTACCAAACTTATTCCAACACTCCTTTATTATTAAATTGCTTACAAATATCTAGCTCCTCAAATGTTCTTTGAATCATACTTATCATTTTATTAGTTTCCTTTTTAATTGCTGAGATGAATAAAATCTTTGATGTGTTCACTTTATATTTTGTATATGAGTCATGTTTTGAACTTTTTGAAAATTATATTTGGCTTTTTCTTTCTTTTTTTTTTTTAACCAAAGTATCAGTCTGTGATACTTTAAGGAAAAACAAAATTAAACAAATATAGTACTTCACTATAAAAGTTGGAAAAGCACTGTCCTAACTCTACGATTTCCCACTGCTCGAGCCCTTGGAGCATCTCTGGTTTCTGTCCTTCCTGGGGCCTTGCCATTCACGTCTTTGAATGAACCTGTGACTACACCATTTCCTTCCATTTTAATTAAAACCTTTCTTTAAAGTCTTAAGTTAGTCAGGGTTTGTCAGAACCCTAAGTCACCAAATTGTAATTGTAGTTGACAAAGTACTTTCTAACAGAGAACAATCCAACCTCCCTTAGGGACAGAAATAGGCCATACATATCACTAAAACATACCTGATCAAAACTGTGCATGATGAGAACAAAAAGTTCGAATTGAGCTATCCCAGAAGCAAAGCAGGCAACTTACGACATAAACAAAAACTTCACATACACTTTTAGTTTGGGCCTTACTAACTCTGTTATAGAACCGCCTTGGTCTTGCACCAAAATGAGCAAAACCCTGGGAATGTAACCAAAGCTGTCATGCACAAGACTCCATACCTTTACCCGGGAGCTGTTGCTTCTCTCTCCCTCTTGAATAGGGACAAGGGTCGGGGCCTGGCCCGTGCCCTCCACACCCCTTGGGACAGTGGGGTTTGGCCACCTGGCCACATGTCCCCATGAACATGAATCTGACAAGCCTAGTTGCTCCCTAATTTCAGCCCTCCCTATCCTTAGTCTCTTTCCCCTCTTCAGGACCTAGAATTTGATGCTGAGTCCCTTTCTTAGCATTATTTGTCCCCACTTACTCTCACTCTCTGTTTTTAATTTGACAAACTTCCTTCCACTGAAAAATGCAGTGCTAACCATATTCCTTGGAGGTTTTGACTCATATTTTGAACTGTTTTTTAAGCACTAATTATTTCTTTCATGTTACTGAGAATCAATGTTTCCTCATTTGGAATCCCCCTTCCTCCATGGAATTTAATGTATACATATGAAAATTAAAACCCAGTTTTAGCTAAAAATAGATCCTCTGGGAGGTCTTCAGAATCAGCTGACATGCACAGTTAAGAGGAACTTGGATGGCTGACAACTGTTTTGGCTTCAAATGGAAAAGAAATAGGCTGGTGCAGCAGTTGGCCAGTTTTCAGGGGTGGCCTGCCAAGACATCGTTTACCAAGTTGCTCACAAGTAGTAGTGGGGTTAGAGGGGGAGGCTGAGCCACTACACTCTTCTACCCCCGGAAGTGGCCGGGATGTGAAGAAGCCAACTGAATGTCTTGGCAGGTTTGAGGTCTGTGACTTTTCAAGGGAATGTTCTAAGGAGTGCAGTCTGCAATTCTGAAATCCAAGAAGCTCAGCATACCAGAAGTGTTTTCATAACTCATTTGGCAGCAAAATCTGACCTGAACTGACGTGATGTTATTTGTGGTCTTTATTTATCCTGCTTAGGGTAAATATTCAGGTGCTTTACTACTGAAATATATCAATCTTTTTGTTACAGGGTGCTGCCCCAGACCCCCCTGGTGGAGTTGTATAATAAATAGCATATGCAGCTTATTATCTTTCTAAAGTTCAGAACTCGTCTGGACCTAAAATTGGGAGGAGTCATTTCTCAAATTTTTTCAGGGAGCATGTTTTTAACATTTAGCCCAAAGAGGTCAAGCGTGAGGAAGAAGTGGTGGTGGAGGGGACAGAGCAAGTAACCTTAGGACATGAAAATGCCAAAATGGGAGTCTCAGAGGAAGTAGGAAGACAATGTGTTTCTCTCACAGGAGAAACTCTGTGTGCCACCTTTGACAAACACCAGCACTGCCCGTTCAAATAGCATCATCCTGCAGAAATTCCCTGCCGGCCTTTTAAATAAAATCAACCAACTTTTATATAGAGTTAGTTTGTGACAGACACTGTCCTAATCCCTTTGCATGTGCTATTTTGTTTAATCCTTGTAATACTACCTCCATTTCACAGATGAGGAAAATGAGGCACTGGAAGGTCGAGGGACTGCAAACTCCACCCATTCTGAGCGACAGAGACAAGCAGTACAGCTTGGGAGCCCATACCAACAGCCCCATGAAGCCGCCAAGGACACCCAAGTCTGTCCTCAGAGGGATGGGTAACAGCACTTCCCTGTGGGAAGAAACCCCAACACCAGATACAGCACTCCGTCCATATGGAAATGGCATGAGCTGTGGAGTCAGAAGTTCATAGCACATTGTCCCCCTGGCACGTCTTGTGAGCTCTTGGACTCTTTAATTAACCCTTCAGTCCTCATTTATAAAATAGGGTTTATAATCCTGTTTTACGGGGCCACTGAGATGACTGACATGATAAAGTGGTAGCCCCTTCCTGGATCACGGTATCTCAAACGGAAAAACATGTTCCCATCTTCAGGCTTTTGCACGAGCTGGTCCCTCTGCCTAAATGCTCACCCACCTGATCTTTACCTGGCTAGTTCCTTCTCGTAGCTCAGGTCTCCACTTCTCAGAGAAAACTTCTTGGACCACCCATCCTACAGCAGCCTTTGCAAAAATCTCGGTCATATGACCTTGTCTCATTTCCTTCACAGTACTCACCATCATCTTGTCACGGACCATTTTCCTGTATTCCTAGGTATTTATTCTACCACGCTTGTCTCTTTCCCCACTAGAATGAAAGCTCCAGCACAGGCGAAACATTGTTCGATCTGGTTCAAAGCTTTATCCCTGTACTTAGCACAGGGTCTGGCACAAAGTAGGTGACCACTCAATGTTTCCTGAATAAATGGCTAATTATTTTAATTATTTAATTTGATTTATAATTTAATAATTATAAGTAATTATTAAAAGGAAAAAATGCAATATGTGTCTTTTCCTTTCCTAGCCTCTATTTCTGTCTCCTGAAGGAGAATGTGAATTTGGTCAAACACAAAAATTCTTGGGGATATTTTGACTGGCAAGTATTTGCACCTTTTGCTCATTTGCTCTCAAGCCAACAAAAATTTCCATGAAAATTAAAGTGAAAAGGACAGAGCAGAGGCTCTGCACCACAATTATTGGAATGTGTGTAGATTTGATCAGTTACAGAATAATAAGAACTTCTGCCTTCTCAAACTATTTAAAACCATGCTTAATCTTTCCTAGTTTATATTTCAATGTCTTACAGCCCAATTCATGTAGTTCTAATACCCTAAATTAGGAGATGCTCCTAAAATACCTGCATGTTCCTGTATTCTTAGTCCCTTGAAGAAAAACAGAAATAAAAAAGACTTACATCATCTCCAGAACCATGTGAGTGAAGACACTCAACAGGTTGAAGAGTGAGGCCATATGGCAACACTTACAATTTGACAGTCTTAATTAAGCAATCTGCTCACCAGCATCACCAGCAAGAAACCTGGCATGATAGCTGTCCTTGTCCCCTGCCACCTAAAAGGCATTTCCATTTGTGTGTGTGCTGGGTACTAAAAATTCTCATGCATGGAGCAAAGCCTGCAGTCATAGGATATTTGTACTGAAAGGACCTTAGCAATAGCGTACAACACCCTCATGGTGGACTCTCTTGCTTTCTCCAGCACAGCGTCATTTCCTTCCTTTAGGGAACAGCATCTCCATTTCCCCACATGTGGCTAACAGTCTTCTTGGGCACTGTGACTGGTTCAGGGATAGGCACATGATCCAAGCTGACCCAAGGAGAGTTAGTCATGAGATATTCGCTGGAACACTTGGAAAGCAGTTTTGTGTTGTCTTTTCTCAACTCGCCTAAGTTATTTGGCTGATAAAGGGATGACCTTGGATTTGAACCCAGGCAGCCTGCCCCTGGGATCTACATTCTGGAGGGACAAGACTGCTGAGATATTGGGAATTTCTAAAAGTAAAATTCTCAATGTTAATGACAAATTCCTTTTATTAAACACCTCAGATTCCCACCCTGAGCAGTCAAACAGGACATATTTGTGGGGTAAATTTAGCCCAAGGGCCAACAGTGTGATACTTCTAGTCTGTTTCTTTCATTCTACTGATAAAATTTATGCCAAGACTGCTCCACTTGCGTTCGTGTTTCGTCTGGTAAAGCCCTCTTACTTTGTTACTTCTTGTGTTTACCATTCTTCAAAGTACAAGTTAGGATCTGAATCCAGTGAAAGTATCCCTAAGCATTTTATTATATCTCTCCCTTACGTGTAGATGTGTTAATTTCTTATCCCACAGTCATTTTATTATGTTACTTCACATTTATGAGGTAATTAGTATAATGCATTTATGAGGTTCCTAATAAATATTAATTGACTGATTACTAATTGTTACAAATATGTTGGTAGGAGGGAAGGGCAAACTTGTAAAAATATTACATTTCTACAGAGCTCTGTATAAATATAGGAAAAATTCTTATCAATATAAACAGGAGTTCACTTTCTGACCCAAAGTATAATCAACTTCATAATGATAGAGTGAATCGGATGACACCAGAGTAATTTCCATTGGCATATCACAACAGCTGAGAACAAATACACTGCTTGAAACCCCAATCCTGTTCAGCTGTACCCAGACTGCAGTACAGGTGACATTAAATAATTTCACTAATCAGCCAATCAATCACCCAACCTGAAAATAAATACAAGATATTAGTATGAAGAATGACCAGAAAATGGAAAGGAAATTATCACCGTTATTTTTAAAAGTCACACACACACACAAAATGAAAGCAAAAGAACCTAGAAAGTTCTCAAGATACAGAGCAGAGACAGGCAAAAGCCTAAGTAAGCATGAACTCAGCAAACAGGCATTTCTCCACCTGCCAGGTTGGAAAGTTCATCCATTTATTACCATCCAAATGAAATCTTTTCAGCAGGGTCAAAAGGGCCTTTGTTTTGACATTTAATTCACTGGCGATGTATTTCCTGTGTTAGGATGCAAAACACCTCCCACATTGCTTTTTCATTAATTGCCTTCATTTTTCAAGTTCCCTGTTTGATTTACAGTCAATTAAAAACACCCTGAAAAGCCATGACTCATGTATGTTAAGTACAAATATGATTAATGCGATTTCTTGCACTCCATGGAGGACCTGACTGCTAACCAAGGTTAGTGTCATTGTGGCATGACCGAGCAGTGTCTTGGTGAATGGAATTCATGGGGAGGGCAGAAAGCGAGAAGCAAGGATCATGGACGATCTGACCCTGGATCTATACAAAACAAGGAGAAGAACTTCTCTTTCCATAGTGTAGAGAAAGGAGGAAATTGGCTAGGAACAGCAATAAATATGCAGCAGAAGTTCTCTCTCTGGTTCATTCAGGTTGATGAAAGTGATGGAAAAACTAAGTGGCAAATTTCTGTGATGTATTACCACCAATATCAAGAAAAACTAAGAGATACTAGACCAGAGAACTTTGGATAAAAGCCAGGGTCCTGGAATCTTGGGTTCAAATCTTGATGCCACAATTATAAACAATAGGACCTTGAGTACATTGCTTCACCTAGCTCAGCCTTAGGTGTCTCCACCTATGTAATGGGCACATGAGAGCATCTTTCCCCTAAGGGCGATTGTGAGGTTCAAGGGGGCCCTCAACACTTAGGGAGCACACAGCAAATGTCAGCTGTCAAGGCCAAGGGTGCTGCACTGTCCGGAACATCTGCTCCTGATTGTGCGCACACTTGTCATATTTTTCTAGAAATGCTGTCTCTTCTTTCAGCACTGGCATACACCCCTTCATGAGGAAGTCTCTCAAGAATTATCTATGCCTCTCCAGAAAAATCAATGTATTGAAATCTCAGAAGAATATTAGACAAGTCAAGAGCAACAATAGTAACATCAACCTAATGCCTTAGATCAGTGGTTTTCACCAAAATGAGGTATTTGGAGCATTTTTCACAAAGCAAAATTTATTCAAGGAACTACCTTTTCTTCTGTAATTGGTCTTTACTCCTTTTTTGTTTGTTTTTTGAAGCCAAGTGACCTTTTAAAAGAAAAAATTCTGGTCAAAGTAAACAGTAGTATTTTCCCTCCCTCCTTAATTTACTTATTTTTTTCATATCCAGGCTTAGCAAAATTTTTAAAAATATGCTCTTATCAATCCAAGATTAAAAAAATATATATTCTATGGGTCCATGAAGTTCAAATGTCCTAGAATCACTGCTTTAGATGCTTCTTCATTTCTTCAGATTTTTCATGGCCAACATGATTTGTCTTCTTTAAAGCTAGGTTCAGATGGCCATCATAAGGAAACTGGATCTAAGGTCTATAAATAAAAGTAATAATAATAATAACAATAACAACAACAATGGAAATACTGATGGTAATAATAATAGCGGCTTCCTTCTACTCATGACTCTGTTCTAAGCATGTCTTCCCTCAGTTGATGCATCAGCTCTAGAAGCAGGGTCTGCCATTATCCGTCTTATAGAGACTAGATAATTCAAACTCAGAGCATTCAAATAACTCACTCATGGTCACACAGCTAACACATGACTATGTGGGTGTTTGAACCTAGTCGATCTGAGTTTAAAACTGTATGATCTTAACCACAATATTATAATCATTAGGAGGAAGCAACTGGAGCCCACACTTACTAGAACCACGAGATGGGGAGGTCCCTCCCCTGGGTGTTTCCAAGAAGGAGTAGGAAAGAAGCTAACTCTGCTCAGTGGGAAGCATTGTTTACTAAGAAAAGCAGGACATAATCACAGGTGCGCAACTTAAACTGCTTAAACTGCCAACTTCATCCTACGTAGGCCCTGGTAACTTTGAGACTGTTACCTCCTTTGTGGTCTATGTTTATCTCTTTCAGGAGTCTCTTTTTTATGTGGGCAACATCATTTTGTTATGATCTATGTAGAGACTGTGATCAGGCACCAATAGTCGTGTGTTCCTCTACATTTTTCCAGCCTCTCTTGCAGTTACATTGGCTACGTTACTAGGTCTGCTAACAGAATATGAGCAGAAATAATACATGTCACTTTTGAGCTGAGGTAGTTAAGCATCTGGGGAATATTCCCCACATTCTTTCTTGTCCCCCTGTCTACCAGCTCAGTGACAGAGGATGCTGGAAGCCACAAGATGGCAGGACCAAGCTGGAAGTAGCCTGGGTCCTCAGGTTCCCGCATGGAGGGCAGACACGTGGAGGAGGGTTCCCCGAGAGAGCAGCTTGACCTACATCTGCATGATCCAAGTGAGAAATAAAACTTTACTATATTAGGTCACTAGGGTTGTGTGATACCACAGCATAGCCTAGCATATTCTAACTAATGCAGGTTCTTTATGAAAAGTATGATTATACAGGTTATATTGTAGGTAAACTTAGGTGTGGCAATTTTTCTTTGTGTATTTGTGTGCCTGTGTGTTTGTGTGTGTGTGGCCCAAGAGAAGTGTCCCATAAAGAATGACCAAGGGGAAAGAAAAATATTGCCCTGATAGTGGCTGGGTGGCCAATGGGGTCTTCTTTCTGGGTGCTGGAGGCTGGACACATCCCCCACTAATATAGGCTGGAAGGTCATGAGTATGGGTTCCCCTAGTGAACCCAAAGATCATAGATCCCTCCATATGCCACGAAGGTTTGTCTGAGCAGATGGGGGCAGAGTAGAATATTCTGTTTTATAATTTCACAGAACATAAGATAGTCAGGGTTTGTCACCACTTGGCATTTTCCCACCCCAGCTGGATGGCTGTTCAGTTGTCCAGGCCAGCTATTCTTCTAAGCCTGAGGGGTCTTCTATTCTACAATCAGCTGAAAGGCGTTGCTGTCCAAATCTAGTGGTACCAAGATGGCAGCTATAGAATCACATGATTTTCATGTTTCAGGAGAAGCAAGAGCTACCACACCAGGCAATTTGAGGGAGTTCTGGGTGCCAGGTCTCTAGGGAACCCCTCCAACAAACCCTTTACAGATTCCTCCCTCAGTCCAAAGACCGTGAAGGGATGTCTCCTTTCTGAGTCGCTTTTTTTTTTTTCCGAGTCACCATCTGCAAGTAGAGTTGCTGCCTTCTAAGCTGTCTTCTCCCTCTTTCTTATATTTCTCATTGAAAAATGGGAATAACCACATCTCCCCAGCTAAACTTTGGAGACTAAGATGAAGCCAAGAAAGTTTTTCCCAAGTTATCATGAGTTGGGGGCTTTGCATCATGCTGTGAAAGATAAAATGAAAGCACTCCCCTGGCTACGTTAGAAGAAATGGTGGAACGCTATGTTTTGATCCCAGCAGCTTGTTGAAAAATGGCCCTTTAAAGTCGAAAGCAAGTCTAGTTAGTAGAAAGGAGAGTAGAATAAAGAGTTATTTGGATGTGAAGAAAATAAAAGGCTTTAGAACAACTGGGGGAAAGATGTATCGTAGTGAACAGTGAATAAAATATTAGGGAAATAAAAGGAGTGAAGGTGACCATTAGTAACAGTTAAAATAGAAAAAGATAAGTCATTGAAAATTGAAGAGGAAAATGAAAAAGGGTAAAAGGAAACATTACTGTCTGAACAAAGACAGCAGGAAGCCATCCACAGAATAAACATTTCATATAAGCTGCTAAAAGCTGCACACAGAATCGGCTGGATACAAGTCCAGGGCATGAGCAGATATATGATGCCTGCCAGGTAAAGAGACAACACTTTCAGACAACTTTACAGAATGGTGAACAGTGTAGACATGAATTGATTGATTAGGCTGTGTTTATACCTCCTGCAACACAAAATTTCACAATGACTGGTAACCAAAGCTCTTAAATATTGCCAAAGATAAAGGAAAAACGTAAAGCGCAAGTGCTATAAGGCTACTGACCTAGTTTCTTTTAACCTTGATTATTACTGATAACATCAACTTATATTTATAGGTTGATAAAACATCCCTAACCATTTCCTAGATCTCTGGTATCTAAGCATTTTTAAACTTTCTAGTTCTGTTTGATTCTTTTTGTTTTTCATTCAGATGTTAGCTTTGGGTCATTAGGGTCTTCATTCTGAAAGCACAAGCCACTCTTTAGTTTCTTGGTAGATCCCATTTGTCAGAGACAGAAGGGTTTTGTGTTGAATCACAAGGAAATGCACAAAAGAAACTGAGGATAAGAGAGAAGGGAGGGAGAAGTGGGGGCGGGGGGGAGAGAGAGACACTAGCTTAAAGCATGTGTTGGATAAGTAGAAAAGTCCATTCAACATTTGGGGCTTTTTATTTCCTTTTGCAAGTGGAATAGAGCAAAGCATTGCTGCTCCTATAATATTTCTGGAAATCTCGTTTTTCCAAAACAACATTCAATAGGCATTCTCAACTATTTGAAAATTTCCTTCTTCATTTAGGCACAATTAGCCTTATCCACAGGGTCTATACTCATAACAACCTATGATCATTCCTTTGAGATGAACTTAAAAGTGCCTAACCTAATCTGTTCTTTGTATTTTGCACAAATCTAGATGGACATACAGTTTTACTAAAAGGGGCTAATCAAATTTTGCTGAACCAACAACTCACACATAAGCATAAAATCTTAAATGTCCTCAATTCTCATTTCACTGACTTTTCCTGAATGTGCTATCAATGATAATCAACCTAGTCCCATTTAGCATTTACTAGCTTACACAGAACCAGCAAACATAACCCACTTAATTACTTAGGGGATTAAAACACACACACACACACACACACACACACACACACACAAAAACCTGTGATATTGGACTGTACAGTATGGCCTAGTTTAAATTAAAAAGATCCCCCAAAGTATGATTGTTTCCAGCTTCTCAGCAGTGAATTAAAAGCTGTTTGGTGTCGTGAAGATTACAGAAGCAATCACATTTACAGGCCTGCTTTGCATACCAACTCTATTAATTTCCATACTCGGGGTGGCTTCACATTTCCAAACATGTTAACATAGATGCCATTTGGGATAATCATTTGGAAAAAAAGAAAAAGGAGGAAGAGGGAGAGAAAGGAAGATAAGAGAAGTGAGGAGAGCCAGAAAAATGCTTCTCACAAATCAAGTTCTGCTTGAAATATATTGATTCTGATAAATACAGAAATCAAAAGACAAATGAAGGTTCCTGATAGCCTGACCCAGGAGTCATACTCAGATCAAATTAACAGGAAATCACATATTGGAATTCACTTATTGTGCCAGTCCTGTACCTAGTCATTACAGACTCTAACTATTAAAATGATTTCATTGACGTAATTGCATCAAGATGTGCATGAGGTTCACCTTGGACAGCTCCCTTGATGCTCAACAGTGCATCTTCATTATTGTTCCTCTCAACTCTTAAAATGTGTCCCAGCTTCACAGCATAACCCAATCAAGCTGGCTGTTTCTTTCTTTTCCTTAAACATAACAGCCACATACATAGAAATGAAGGAATATGGCTAGCCTGGAAGGCAAACCCAAGACCATAGGGGCAAATGTGGAATCACCTTCCTTAAAAAGACCTCAGAGCATTGGATCAAATTAGACCACTATTTTCATATCCTTCATTCCCAAATGTTAAAGAATGGTGCTCAAGAGCCTAAAATTAAATTATTATTTGTCTATTAGCAATTTTAAATTTTATTGTGCTAAAACTGCGCTTGATATGCATTTAGCAATGTAACCTATGACCTCGTAAAGATAAAATAATATAATATTGGCATTAAATATAGAAACAGCTCATAACCACAGATCTGAGGGATGCATATTTTAAGGAAATCAATTGGAATTTTGGGAGGATTTGAGTTTAATCCACAGAATAACCAGTAGAGGTTTTGAATTATTCTGAGGACCATCTTATTAGCCTTAAGAATAAGTGTTTTTGATTCCTATGTCTAAGAATTCCCAGAAGCCAATATCATGTTCTTACCATTATTTTGATCTAATACTATGTATGAGAAACTACAGGTAGAACAGAAATCTACAGGAAAGTAATGATTCTACTCTTGGGGTCTGCCAGAGAAAACGGATTTCATTTCCTTTGAACCATGTAGAACTCACATTGGAAGCTGACAGTCTCCTTTTCTGAGAGCAGTCTGGAAATGCCCACTTATGATAAAATCCTAAAGAGAGATATATACCACCCTATTAACCTCTAAGCTGGCAAGGCCCTAATTCAAGAGCTTCCACCCTGGGTCATACAGTGAGATAAGAAAAATAATCAGGAAACACTTAGTTTAGGAAATACTACATCCTGAGATACATTCTTAGACGTCAGTAAAATCAAATATGAGAATAGGCCAAAAGGATCTTCAAGTGACATTGCTTACAGTTTAGAATTGACTGGTCCTCAATGAATTCAGCTGGCTGATTGATATGGAACACTTTCTGCTGAAATCCAGGAGTGCAGTCCAAATCTTCTGCAGATGTTAGCAGCAGCACCTAAGAAAAACCAAAGCCACCAATATTTTAATAGCAGCGTATATGTTTGCCCTGCTAACTTTCACCAAATCTGTGACGTTTAGAAATGAGCTGAGGTTTTAATTTCATTTCCCAAATGAAGAGGTAAGTTGATACTTCTCCTGTGGCTGCCAACAATTCATTTTGGCACTGAGATTTGGAAAACGCACAAATGGGAACAGCTGCTGCAGTTTCCATTAAGTTGCAGTTAAAGAAATAACTTCATCAGATTTTTACACCTGCTAAGATTCTCACCATAGTTTCCATGTGTGAAATTTTGTTACAGAAACTGTCAATTTCCTATGATGCCTAAGCTAAAATCAACTTCATTTTCATACATGCAAAGGAGCCTTGTCATCTACGAAGAGGAAGAAAAAGAAAATGGAACTATCTTGATGAGAAATTACTTCTAAAAGGAACCCACAGCCCATTAGAACCTTCACCGTGGCCCAGTATGGTGGCCATGAGCCATAGGTGGCTCCTGAGCACTTAAAATGTAGCTGGTCTGAGATGTTGTAAGTACAAAATACAAATCGGATTTTGATGATGAAATAAGCAAAGAGTGTGAAATATCTAATTAATAATTTTATATTAATTACATGTTGAAATGATAATATTTTACATATGGGGCTAACTAAACACAAGTGATATTAAAATTAATTTCACCAGTTTCTTGTTCCTTTTATACACTTGGCTACTAGAAAATTTAAAATCTATAATTGCTTCCCAAGGCTTGCAAATTCTTAAGACAATTCATCCAGTGATCAAAAAATTAGGTTAGATGCTTTGGAACATAAAAGTATGTGACACCCTCCTGGGCAGTGTGTAACTTAGTAAAAATAAGAAATGGTCTTAATATTTCGTAGGTGAAGACTTTATGCCCCATGAAGATAGGGATTACCTCTTCCCTACTTGTTCCTGCTGAGCACCTGCCACACACTGGCACAGAGAAGATGCTCCATAACACGTAACAGATGAAAGCCCTTGTTATGTGGCCATCACTGTGCTGAACCCACTATATGCATAATCTCATTTAATCACAGTAGCCCTAATAAGTATGTACTTTTAATATATTATAAGATATATTTCACAGAGGACAGACCTGAAATTCTAGAGAGGTTAACAAGCTTATCCAAGATCACACAGTTAGGACGGGTAGAGTCAGAATTCAAATGCAGGTTTAAGTGTCTTCTAATTTGGCACACTGTCAGAGAGAGCTCTGCTCATTCCCCCTAGACCGTCCATGTCAGAGGGCAAGACTTTGTGGTTTTTGCCCTGAGATATTACTCTCAAACTTGTGGAAAGCAAGGTGCCAGAAGAGAGAGTGTTTGGAAATTACTGTCACCAGCAGAAGCCTTTGACCAATAACCAGTGGGAATTGGTGTGTAAATACCCCAGACCCCCCACCCTTCAGGTATGGTGACTCGGAGGCATGAGCTCTGTCTCCCACTTTCCACCTGGAATTCAGCTCCAGTTGTCCAGCATGGTATCTGGCTTGATAACTCACCCTTCAATTAGCTGCCTTCTCTTCCTTGGCTCATTTCCTCATCCCCCACTGGTATTTTTCTGAACCCAAGCCCTGCCAAAACCCAAATAAACTACTTGCACTCAAATCCTCAACTCTGTCTGTTTTTAGAAAACTAGACTTTAATACCATACCTCACATTCCTAACCACTGCACACGGGCAGTTGAGGAAAATTCATTATCATCCCCACCAGCAAATTCAAAGGAGTGTACAAAAGGTTGGAAGCTGTGCAACCAGGGCTTCTCTCTAAATACCAGCCCTCTGAAATGCACTGAACCCCGAGGATGGAGAGCAAGAATCTATCTCAGTAGGTTCACAGTGTGGCCAGCCTGAGCAACTTCAGAGAAATTGAAATAGAGGAGTCGTCACCCTGACCGACATCATCTCTCTCAAATCAAAGGGGGAAGAATGCTATAGTCCAGCGTCTGTGCTGTTCCACTTGTAAAACTTCCCCTTGTCTTGAGAACAGGCTCTGGTTAAATCACTGCTGAAGCAATCATAACGCTGGCATCCCAAGTGCCACGCACACTGAATGCAGATTCAGGTCTCAGAATAATTTGCTGGCAATTTTGCAAGCAGAAGATCTATTACTGGCCAACACTAATTTAGTTAAGCAGCAAATGGTCAAGGGTTGCCTCCAGGCACCCAGTGCCTACAATTACACACTAACCTTCTAATTGGCTAATTCTGCCCTCAAAACCCGGACCAGTAAACCAGTCACCCCACTAGTAAGAAGGGAGATAAAATTTCTCCCAGGAGACCAAATGTAAAAATCAAGGACCGACCGAGAAAGAGCACAGTTAATGACCAGGAGCACTACGCTACGGGTGAGTGGTGTTCTCCGTCTTTGTTCATCTATGGCTCAGTCTCTGTCCTGATTACTTCGCAGGGTCTATTCAAGATTCCTCTAGAGCAGGGGTCCCCAACCTATGGTGAGTTGTATAATTATTTCATTATATATTACAATGTAATAATAATAGAAATAAAGTGCACAATAAATGTAATGCACTTGAGTCACCCTGAAACCATCCCCCACTCCCTGGTCCGTGGAAAAATTGTCTTCCATGAAAATGGTCCCTGGTGCCGAAAAGGTTGGGGATCACTGACTACGGTTATAAAGAAAAAATAAATCTTTCCCAGCTGCTGACCCTCAGGGAGGATGGGCATGGTGGGAGAACTCCCAAAGGCACAGCTTTGTCTTTACAAATTCTTGAGTCACTCCATCTTCTCCATCTATCAGTCAAAACTCAGGTTAAATGATTTGTAACATAAAACTACACAGTTTTATGACTTAGTGAGTTAAGAACTAGTCAAATCATTAATTCATTTACTCTCTCCTCACGCAATATTCATTCACTGATTCACAAATAATTATTAAACTCCTGGGATTTAGTGAGGACTTTGCTAGACATTGTTCAGGAACAAGTAGAAAAGTGCCACGCAGGATAAGTAGTCAAGTGGTAAATATTACTATGGTCTAGAAAGGAAGAGAGGCATTTTTAAAAAGCATAATTTAATTAATTAAAGTTAAAATTTTACTTGAAAGGATAATACAGGTCTCTTTGGGAACATATAAAATTTGGGGGATAGGGTAACCTAACCTTATCTAGGGGTATCAAGAAAGCAAATCCACAGAAGGGACATTCCTGCTATGATCTCAAACATAAGAATTAGCTGGGTAAATGGAGAGGAATATAGACTCATCTTTTTTTTTTTTTTTTTTAGGAAAAATCTGATGCCTTTATTTAATTTTTTTTTTTTTTTGGTTAACCCTTGTAGTTTATTTGTCATTCATTATTTGAAGTTTTTGTATTCTCAAATTAAAAATTTTTTTCTTTTATTTCATTTCAGAATATTATGGGGGTACAACACTTTGGTTATACATATTGCCCATGCACTGCTCGTGTCAGAGCTACACTCCCTCATCTTTTTAATGAACACACTCTTTGCTTTGAATTCCTTTGTGGTTCTCTGGGTTTCACGTAATGCATCTCCAAAATTACAAAACTGCATTTAAAAAAGATTCCAGACTAAGTTAGGGCATCCCAAAAGCTGAATGTTTTACTGGTCAGTTGTGGCAGAATGTTCTAGTTACTAGATTTGATTTCTTAGCAGTATCTAGAATGTTCTAGTTACTAGATTTGATTTCTTAGCAGTATCTGTGCTTGAACTTGCCACTGATATACGCTCTTCAATATCAATCACACTAAATTTGGTGGTGGGATATAAAGCATCACCCCTCATTGTTGTAAGGATTAGTACTTGGACATTACTCCAAAACTAGGCAAGCCCTTCTCCAACATTATCAGATGTCACATGTAGAAAGATACTGCCTGGATACACTTTTCTCCAAACCCTCTTTAACTTTTCCAGAATATATGCTATGAGCAAGATTCCAAATTTATCTTCAATGCCATGGCAATAACAATCTTCCTATAAGGTTCTTTTGTCCATTTATGCATTAGCTAGCACCTCATAAACAATAGGTAACCAGTACACCTGTAAAAGCACAGCAATTATCAAAGTTCATGATCATCAAAGGATTTATATTATTTGAAAATTACAATCAGCCTGCTAAGGAAATTCATGTTTATAAGCACAGGTCTGAGCCACTTGAAATATGAATCCTGGTTCTACCAGTTACCAGCTGCATGACCTTCTGTGTCTCAGTTTCCTCAGCTGTAAAGTTGGAGTAATGATATTTTACACATTATGAGGATTAAGTGAGTTAATTATTGTGAAGAGCCTTAAGTAGTACCTGGTATGTAGTAATTGCTCAGTAAGTGTTTGCTATTATTATTAATTCTATACACTATGTTTAAATCCATACACATGACTCACTGATACTCCTCAGAGTAGACATTGACAAATTACACCAAAATATTATTTTTCTTGCTACTATAAACTGTTCTGTAGATAGACTGTGCTCAGAAGTATGCAAAGAGAAACAGCAGGGACCTGAGTCAGAGACATCAGGAGACATTTGCATCTCGGGTCAGGGCAGCTGCACAATGAGAATATCAGCACCTGTTGTGATTGAGTTGTGCTACCTTTGTAGGACACCAAGCATCCTTTAAAGTGGCAGTTCAGAGATCTGTCCTCCACGCAAGTGCCACTGCCCTAAATTTATGCATGGAGAACAAATCCTTACCTCACCCTCTTTATACCTGGGTTCCCTTGTAAGCTTCCATTTCTTTGCTGCAGCACAGAACTTCCTATCTTAAAAAGAAAGGGTTTATGTTTATCCTGACAGGTACTGATTCAAGAATATAGCCAACTTTGGAGTTTGCTTCCAGGGAAAGAATTCTTTTCTCTCTCCCAGTCTGCAGGTTGCCAATTGGCAGCATATGGGATGGATGTGGCCAACAGATGTGGTTGGTTTAGCCAGAGTAGTCTGTCATGAAGTTAAATTATCATGTTATATAGAGTGTGCCTCTCCAAGCTATGCTTTAGTGTTTGGAAATAGGCTCTTTGAGCTAAGAACCCTCTTTGCTATTAGTCTTTGGCTACTTGTCAAAATGGGACCTGTACCTTGTGCTGCTGGCTTCCTTGCAAAAATTTTGGCCATGGCACTAAGCACTGGTCAACAGAATGAGGGTGAAAGAATGTTCCACTTCTAGACCCGGCCCCTAAAATATCCTGCATTATACTCTCTTTTCTCCTATCCATGAAAATAGAAAGGAAGGACTCCAAAGACAGTGGAGCCTTCCAATAGAAAGAGCCCAGTCGTCAATCACTGCATAGAGGACAGGTGCCCAGGAAAGCCACCCAACAAGGAACATTCACACAACTCTGTGCAAAATCACTTAGATTCAAGGTTGTTTGTTACAGCAGCTAACATAGCTGACTATATACTAAACATAAAAGGAACAAGGGCAGAAAGGTCTTCAATACCACTGACATCACAGATATGTCCCAGTGCCAGTGAGAAATATTGGAAATAAAGAAAAGCTTAACACAACTCTTTTTAAAGAAGCCATAAATAAAAAGAGAAACTTCCTGCCACAAATAATTATCTCAACAGGCTGTGAACAATTTCAGATTTCATCTCTCTTAAGCCAGCTCTAAAAAGTTATTTTTCAAATGAACTCAGTAGCGTCTCCTGCCTCCTTGTTTTCCTTTCATTGACTCATTTTGCTTTTGGCTCTTAGTGTGGATGGACAGTCACTTTATCCTTTCCACAAAATACCTCTGGTTTACTCTTGTCAAAGTCGGTCTATTGGAATCAGCTTGGAGGGTCTTAGATTGGCAGGGAAGAAAGGATACTATCTCTGACTTGCAGGCTATAAAATGTTATGACAATGTATTTTGATTGATTCTTTATCCTGCTAGGGACCAAAAAGCTAGAGTCCTACAAGGATTTATAAAGGCACGCTACCTACAGGAAAAGCATGGAGAAAAGTAACACTTCCAAGACACGCGCACACACACACACACACAATTGATGTACTCACTGTGAGTATAAACTCACGTCAACCACACCCCTGCTAAGTCTGACCTTAAAATGTTCCTGGCATTTTATAGCCCCTGGAACACAGAACACCTACCACCTTCTTGGCCATTAAGGTAACAGACACTCAGAAATAATTTTGTGATTCTTGGGAAGTAAAGAGGGAGAATACTTTTAGTTTGGTGAGTCCTGTTGTTGCTTTTATACAAAATTTGAAACCAACATCCTAGACATTATTTATAATGGAATGTTAATCAGCATCTTCTCCTCAAACTATTAAAAGGGAAGCTGTATGTACTGGCATACATCAGAGATACAGCAGGTTCGATTCCAGACCTTGCAATAAAGCAAATATCATGGCTGGGTGTGGTGGCTCAGCCTATAATCCTAGCACTCTGGGAGGCCGAGGCGGAAAGACTGCTTGAGCTCAGGAATTTGGGACCAGCCTGAGCAAAAGTGAGACCCTGGCTCTACTAAAAATAGAAAAATTAGCCAGACGTGGTGGCACATGCCTGTAGTCCCAGCTACTCAGGAGGCTGAGGCAGGAGGATCGCTGGAGCCCAGGAATTTGAGGATGCAGTGAGCTATGATGACGCCACTGCACCACTCTACCTGGGGTGACAGAGCAACTCTGTCTTTAAAAAAAAAAAAAAAAACACAAGAAAGCGAGTCACATTAATATTTTGGTTTCCCTGTGTATACGCAAGTTATTTTTACACTATACTGTAATCTATTAAGTGTGCAATAGGATATCTTAAAAAAGCAACATGCATACCTTAATTAAAAATACTTTATTGCTAAAAAATGCTAACGATCATCTGATCCTTCAGCAAGTCATAAGGTCTTCCTTCCACGTTGAGGCCTGATGACTGATCAGAGAGGTGTTTGTTTTAGTAATTGTTCAAGTTATGGGGCATTTTGATCTGCTATTATGACAGAGTCACTGTGTTAAATTTTTCATTAATTTCCTTAGTCAATGAAATCACAACTTTTGTTTAAATAAAATTAACTCTTTACTATTAATACTCCAGGATTAAACAACTAGGCTCCATTGGAAAACTTAAAAGGAAAAATACAATTTTGTAAGAATTTCAGTTAGTGCACTGAGGATGACTTGGCTTGCTGGCTGGCCCTTAGTAGAAACTAGAGGCTGTGCCTGCCCAGAGTTGGTGGTATTTGTGCCTATTTATGTAATTTTGGGAATTAAATTAATGGTGCCAAATGCCAAATAAGACCTGCTTCCCTTAAGTCAAGCAAAGAGCCCTGATATAGTGTACTTCTGAGTGAGCCTTGGTAGCCCCAGGAAGTTCAACTGGGCAAATAATGAATACCCCAGCATGTGTCAGGCACTGGAAAACTTGTCTGGTCTACACACAAAAAACCCTGAATCCACAGAGACAACGGATAGGGACTTAGTCAATGAACAGGTCTGGAATGTGAGGGTTCAGCCTGATGGAGGACAGCTCTGGCAGCTGAGTCACCCCAGCGAGGCTCTGCTGTCAGCTGCTGCTGCCGGGAGCCGTGTCCTCAGAGCTCGGGCTTGCCCCGTAAAGTGCCCTCGACCTCCTCCCACTCTGCTTTGGGGCTTGCTCCTGCACGGTGGGAGCTCGGTTAATGCGGGGCGAGCAGAGACGGAAAATGAGGAGCAGTTAATGCTCAGGACAGCCCTCCATCCATAGGAAAGGACAAGTGGTTAAACGCCCCAAGCTGCCTTCGTCCAGACGGACACCTCTGAGAGACGTGCCACGGCCTCTCGAGCAGACTGACCCCCGCTGTCGGCAGCAGTGACCCCGCGATGCCTCGTCACGTGGCCCCCCCCGCCCCCCGCCGCCTCAGCACCCCACCCTGGCCACTGCTCCCTGCGTCTCCTCCCCAGCAAGACCACCTGTGTCCAGTCCCCGCCTCACGCTCTGACTTCACGAGACCACGTCCCACGTACTAGTTTTGCATTGCTGCTATAACAAAGTGCCGCGATTTTAGTAGCTAAGAAAATATGCTCTTATGTCACAGCTCTGCAGTCCGTGTGGCTCCGCAGGACCGGGCTCCTTCGGGGGATCCCTTCTCTTTCACCTTCCAGCCGGGCCATCTGCAGGCGTTAGCAGCACGGCCCTCCTCCCCCGTCGCCCTGCCTCTCCTCTTCCAGCATCCTTTCTGCTTCTAACTCCGGATCTTCCCACTCCCCTTTCGTAAGGACAGGTGGGATGACATCGTGCTCCCCTGAGGAGTCTGGGCAACATCACACATTCTGGGAATTGGGATGGGAACACGTCAGGGGACCGTTATTGAGCCTACCGCAACCCAGGAGGGAAAGGAACGGTTTTATAAACACAAGTACAGTCCGAAATGTCCAAGAGGGAGTCATTCCATAATCACCCACATTCCTGACAGTATTTACCTGTGAAGTCAGGAAAGCCTAAACGCAGACCTCACTGATGGTGAATAGTTACATATCCAAGGCCTGATGTTGTGTCAATTTAACGATTAGACTATGACCTTTTCTTGCTTGGAAATAATTATCAGATCCTACTTGGCCTTGCTGTGAAGTGGAACATTTTATTCCAACTGCGTAACTCTCAACACTTTCTTCTCTGCCAGACATTAGACAAGATGTCAGATTTGTCATCACGTGGGAAGGTTTTATTAATTATCTTTCAGAGGCAAAGTCCTTTTTGTAATTCATTTTTTCACACCAGAAAAAATTCTTCTATTGAACTAAGTGTCTATCTTGTTAAATTGTTTTTTCTGCTAAAGGTTCTCAATCTGAAAAGTTCCAGAAGAAAAGAAATAAACCAAGCAAAAACTGGTGTTGAAGGCAAGAAATTGCTTGTGTTAAGCAGGAAGCTACATATCTTCCCCTGAGACAGAGCGTAAGAGTATGTATCTTTTCTTTAAAATATAACTGCCTAATATACAGTTAAGATATAAATTTGCCCAAATGTTTGCCTGAATCAAAAGGAATTGTAATCATTGCTCTTTGGATGCCAATTAATCATATCTGAAGGACTCATTCACTGATGTAACATTTATCGAGTGCCTACCATGTGTCAGTGCCAAGACAGTAGACAAAAACTAGTAAGGCAAGGCCTCTGTCTTCAAGGAACACAGAACATAATAGGAAAGACTGACATGCAAACACCTACTTTAAAAACACAACTAAAAGTTTCGGAAAATGGAGTAAGTTATCTAGTAGAAACAGCAAAAAGGAGGGCATAATTAACTCAGTGCTCAGGGAGAGGTGAGTAAGATCCCTAGAGAAAGCACTGTTCTGGACAACACAAATTTGGTTGATTTTCCTTGTGTACCCTCATATTGCAAACAAAACAAGATGTCCAGTGTGAAGAAATAGAAATAATGTTGGTCCTTGAACTCCCTCTTCCGTGCAGCTACTGGTTATTACTAAAAATGACTCAGCTGTCTCAAGACTGAGCTGTCCTCATGCTTAAAAAATTCCTTGTTATCCCTGATAACTTTATTTTCTAAAGGCAAGAATTTTTGAGAAGAGAGAAACTAGAAGGTAATTTAATTCAATATGCAACTTTTTCTTTTGCTTTATATTTCTAGAGTAGCAAGCAAGATGGTGATATAATGTCTTAGTGAAATGCAAGGTAAGCTCAGATTTCAAGGGAGAAACAGAGGGAGGTAGGTCTTCTACCTGTGAGGGATACCCAGTGGAACCCTGTGAGCGTTTAACCACCAGCTCTCTAAGAAAGAAATCCCTTGATTTGTAACTTCTGCCATTGTCTATGGTGTAGGTACTCCCATCATGGTCAATTGCAAGCTACTAGTGAAATCACTGAATACAGGGTTGGATATTCAGAAAAGATGTATACGATTGGCTTTCATGAGCCAAGCAGCTCCAGCACAGGACAGGGTGTGTCAGTTCCTAATTCTGGGTTGTTTGGGTCAAGAACTTGCCTGAATTTTTTTAGGGCCTTCATGAGTAGGAACCACCATGACACAAACTAGAGCCCCTCTCTTTCCCAGAGTGACATTTTGTAATGGGGGATAGGTTACACTACATATGACTTACTACTAATGGAACAAAATGGGCTACCACAATTTGGTTTTATAGTAAGAGAAAATGCAATGAATCTTTGATTCATGACCATGTGTTATTTAAATATTGCTTTTGATGTTTTATCCAGAGTCCTAGCTCAAATGATCAGAGATAATCCTGCCTTCTAACATAATTAGGGAGCTGCTGCTATGCTAAGCTGGAGGATAATCAATTTGACCTTGAAAGTTTGTAGTACCATACAAATGTTCTGAACACAGACATGTCAGCCACACTAGAGGGATAGTCAAACATCAGCTACCAGACTTCGTTCCAAGGGCAAACACACACTAACAGAGAGATTGCAAATTACGGTGGCCGGCAGGCCCCATATGGCCAGTATATCTGTTAGATGGCCTTTAGTTTGTAGATTAGTTGCTAACATTTAAATATCAAGGATTTTCACTAAGCAGCACTGTAATTGGAGACAGAAAGGGCAACACTTCATGAATGATGAGGATGTCCTCCTGATGGACAGGGCTTCATCTGCAGAGGCCCCTAGTGCACGTCCCTCCCCATGTGTCCCCAGCAACAAGTACCATGTGCCTTTTATTATCCCAGCCGTGTTGTCGTTTGACTGATATTCAACTTAAAAGTGATTTTTGGTTTGTATTTGTGTCTTTACTTAGATTTTTCTTACACCTAGGCCTCTTCATTCACGTTACCTGTCTAGCCTCCCCAAGCACCTGAGTTTCCACTCTTCAACTATTAATACTCATAGGAAAAGAGTCTTTCTTAATGGGTTGCAGAGAAGTCATTTGTGTTACAGTGAAACTACCACCTCCATAAAAATGTCTCCAGTGTCTCTTTCTTAAAACTGTTTCCATATTTCCTGTCTTCTAGATTCTGGGAACCTGAGTCAGCCTGCTCTGTCACTCAGGTTAATAGTTTTTTCAGAGCATCTGGCCCTTCCTCTTTAGTCCACTTGCTCAAAAGCACATACATTTTAGGGTGATAAAGGTGGCTTATTGCTGGTCTGCTCAGATTGAGGACTTCCCTTCCCTCAGCCTCACAGCTAACCTCTAAAACCTTCTTTCCACTAAAAACAAACAAAAAAGGTACATCTGCACACAAATAGATTAAATCAAAAACCCTTCCTGTTATTACAGCATTAAATTTAAATGTGGAAAAGGTGGTCTTTTCTTCCCATCAAGCAAACTTTTGTCAGGTTTTGAATTAAAAAGAAAAAAATCTGAGCTGAAATAGTTTGAAAGAACATTATTTTTTTTTTCTCATGTCTATTTGAGTCCAGAAGTTCAATTACCTGAAATTTCATGAGTCAGTCTTTTGGACATTTTCAACCCAAGCTGGATTAATACAATATTTCAAAGTGTCTGCTAATCCTACTGCTCTTTCAAAGTAAGTCTGATTTTTCTTATGGAAAAATAGCATATCTCTCCCACAGTAAAATTTAGAGAAGGGATCATCTTCAAAAATTATACAGTGCAAAATATAGCATGAAGAGCTTCTACACTAGGCTGGGAGACTATACTAGAGTCTCCCCAGACAGTTAAACATCAGCTACAGACTTTATTCTAAGGGCAAATAGCAGAGAGGTACACACTGTGATGGCCACAGGCCCCACCTGGCCACTGTGTCTGTTAGATGGCCAGCAAGGCCATGAGCCAAGTGGGAGGTGCCAAGGGCCAGCAGGGAGGCAGTGGGAAAGGGACAGGGAAGGAAGAAGGGCTGAGTCCCAGCTAGGGTGATCAATCATGCTGGCTTGTCTGGTACTATCTGGGGTTTAGTACCAAAAGTCCCATATCCCATGAAACCCCATGATCCCAGATAGCCTAATCCCAGCAGAAAACTGATGGCACACTTAAACTGAAATTGAGCTATTTGAGGAAAGATGGATACAGGGACTAGCAAAGGTGTAGGCAGGGTCACGGAGAAGCATCTCAGTGACAGTGGGGCACTTTTACCACATCTAAGCCTGAAGGGCCGGGAAGGATGACTTCCAGACCCCACAGAGAGAGCTACATGGAGGGGGCTCCCTGAGAGGAACTGTGACCCCCAGTGTAAGGACACAGCAGCCTGCAGAGACTTACTTTCCTCCCTCCCTAAGATCTTGTCCCACACCGCCGTTGGCTAGACCACCAATAGGCAAATCACAGCCAGCCCACTGTCTGTTTTGGTAATAAAGTTTTATTAGAAGATGACCATGCTAACTGGTTTACCTGTTGTTTAGTCTGCTTTCACATTATAATGACAGAGTTGAGTAGTTATCACAGAGAGGGGACGGTCCGTAAAGTCTAAAATATTTATTATCTAGCCCTTTAAGAAAAAGTTTGCAGACTCCTGGGCTAAACCCACTGGAAGCCAGAGGGCAGGGGACCTCCACACAGGGCCAGGGCAAGGTGGAGAAAGGTCAGGAGTGCACCTGGAGGGGCCAACCCATCACACTCTTCACCTGCACCATCAATCACAGACTTGGACAACTATTGGGAGAGCCTAGGACAAAAACTTGAAAACAGAGGTCTCCACAATGACCCTGAGCGTAAACAACACCACAAGCTTCTTAAAAAGCAGCCTTCCAGGCACCAGCCGTTTGTGAATTAGGGTCACGCAGAGAAGGCACAGTTGTGGAAAGATGAAATGTGAAAAGCCCAGAGGTACTTGGCATCTTCATTATATTATTTTGATGAATTTTCTGTGAGTTTAATATTTTCTAAAAACTTTTCAACATCCAAAGAAAATACTTTAATAAACAGAAAATATATAAGGGTTTTATTTATTCTTTAGAATAGAGAACAATGAAATGCCTCAAAATAATTTCCGATATCTGTGTGTCAAATATTGAGGATCTACTACCTGCCCTTCCTGACAGTAGACCCCAGTGATGACAGAGTCAACAGGACAGATACATTCTTCTGCCAGAAAAACACATCTTCCTTCTAGCGGAGGAGGTACCAATGAACAAGAATAAAATAAGTACGAAGGATAATTTTAAAGAGTGAAAATTCTATCAGAGAATTTAGAATGAGTGATGGGGCAGGGAAAGCACCCTAGTGAGGGGAATGATGAGGATGTGGTCATGGCAAACTCAGGGGAAGAGCATTCAAGGCAGAGGTAGCAGCAGGCACAGAGGCAAGCCTTTGCCACAGGCATACACGGGGTGATGACAGCAATGTCAGGGTGGCTGGGAGGCAGCATTGTGGATGAGGCCAGAGAGTTAGGAGAGGTCTTGCGGCCTCTGACGCTGTGCAGAAAAGAGCTAACATAGCAGATTGGGGATGGTAGCATTGGAAAGGCCTGTTTGCAAGCTTGGCCCTTGGCTGGCATCTGGGAACTTGGATCTCAGGAGGATTCCCACCACTCTAACTGGTAAAAGTGGCTTTATGTGCTTAATGTTTGTACAATTTGGTTTATGCTGAACACCTGTTTTCCTTCTGGGAGTCAGGAATGTCGCCATGTTTCAGGCAGAGGGTGCCTATGTGACCAGCCTTCAATAAAAACCCAGGGCACTGAGTGTCTAGTGAGCTGACCTGGTAGAGAACATTTCACACATGTCACAGTATATTACTAGGGGAATTAAGCACATCCCGTGTGACCCCACGGGGAGAGGACCTTGGTAAGCTTGTGCCTGGTTTCCTCCAGACTTCACCCACAGACAGAACAGCTGCCAGCCAAGAATCTTGTATCCTGAAGAACAAAGCTTCATGAATGATGGAGAAATACTTTTCCAGACAAGCAAAGGCTAAGGGAATTTGTCACTACTAGACCTGCCCTACAGGAAATACTCAGAACTGCCCTTTGCTGATGTTGCTTCATGTCCTTTCACCATGATAAATCGTAGCCATGAGTCCTCCTAGGGAACCACCAAAACTGGGGGTGGTCTTGGGGACCTCTAACACACATGGTAGATCTGTATTTCATTCACTTACTCTGTGCCAGAAACCATGGGCAGCACTTCATATGGACTTTTCCATGTAATCCTCACAAGTCTCTGATGTAGGCAACCTCTCCCCATCCTCACTAGCGCCCTTTTACAGATGGAGAAATTAGGACTCAGAGTTTCAGTCGCTCTCGAGGTCACCCCGCTGACCCTGATGGAAAATCCAGGTGATCTAACTCCCAATCCTAGAATTTACCCTCTAGGCTCACCCACAGTGACCACACAGCCTGCAGGAAATGCAGGGATATTTTCTGCATATCCTTTTGAGGTGGTTGCCCATTTTAAGACTTTAATCTATTTTATCATGAGATGCTACAGCAAAGCTCATTCAAGCTCCACCTCTTAATCTTGATAGTGAATTTGAGTCTTTGTTATAAGAAAGACTATTAAGATTTGGCAATAAGATTCTTCAAGGGTGATAAATATCCCTTTAAAGGGACTGTATATCCATTGACTGAATAACTCTGTCCTAAAAATGAAAGTCACACTTGGAGAACAGAAGGGTAGGTTATGAAAATGCAAATTAGAATGACTTTATTGGCTGAATTGAATTCTGCTGGTCTGGTCACAAAGAAGTATGAGTTGGGTAGGTCCCTACAAAGCAGAGTCCAGGTACTTTATGGAATGCAGGAACTCAGCCTTAGTGAGTTTATAATGGCCTGTGATGTCTGCTGTTCAAAGGCAGCAGCAGAAAATGCCAAGATGCTATTATTTCCATTATTCTAGAATGTCTTTGTGTTCTTTTGAAAATAAAGATCTCTTTAGGCCTGACCTCCTTTCTCATCAATATTTCTCAAAATGAGTTTCATATACCACTGTGGTATGTGTATAATCATTTTAGGTAATATACTCAGATGAATATTTTTAAGGTTAATAATTATGTCTTATTTTAATGCTTATCTCCTATTTATAGTAAGCAATACTGATTTTCTATTTATGATAATGATAGAAAATTTCCTTTCTAAATATATTTGTGCAAAATTATAAATTGATTTAAAGTTAGTAAAGACTAAAGATAATATGTTCTATTAAAAAATCATATAAAATATTTAAGTTGGACAAACCCTGAATTGGATAACTTATCTGAGAGTGTTTGCACATAGGGAAGTTCAGAGGTAGGATGGGTTAGGTATGAGGGTAGATATCATATCAGTCCCAACCAGAAGAAAGTAAGGCCATGCAAAATTTTAAATCAGCGTTTCTCTAAGTGTGGTCTCTGGACCTGCAGCTTCCTGGGAGTTTGTTGGAAATGCAGATTCTCAGGCCCCATCTCAGACCCACAGAATCAGAAACTCTGGAGGTGGGACCCAGAAATTTGTGTTTTTATTAATCCCTCTGGGTGATTCCAATGCCCAAATTTGAGCACCACAGCTGGAGATGATTCCCCATTCAATCACTCATTCAATCAATAAATAAATGCAAGTGAAGCATCTTTCACATGCAAAGTTCATATTCAGACTTAAGGCCCTGAAAAGCCACACAGGAAGAAAGCATTTCAAACATTTTACCAAAGACATATGACACATGCTGTGAGTGAATTTTGGCAAATTCTGATGCATAGGGCCTGAGCCAATGAGGCTTCGCTATACAGGAGGCTCAAAGGCCTGCAACTGTGATCTCCTGGGGTATTTGCAGGGGAGACTTCCTGGTGTAACTAAGATATATATTCATTTTATTGTCAGAGCTGATGAGACTCTGGCCAAGAATTAAATGTCCTGGGTTTGCTGGAGGCAAGCATGCATATGGATAGATCATCACAGCAGGGCAGTTCTTATCCTGCATGTGAGCTGAGACCTTCAAGTCTAAGGAAACTTCTGTCTGGAGACCAGGAGCAAGGAGGCCGCTGGTCAGCCCTGCTGATGGACTGTACACACCTACTGCTCTTTGCGGGTTAAATAACCAGCAGTGGAATCGGAAAAGATTGAGCAAGGGTCAGGCCAGAAAGAGGAGCATTTCATCAAATCAAGGGATACAACAACTGGATTCATTTTCCCCAGGGAGCACATCACAGGAAATTTGCTGGGTGGGGATCATATTTGCAGCTTGGAATTTAGTCTCTGCATCTAAAATTTGGGCAGCTTTGGAGTTTAAATTCAAGGTACTACATAATCTTGAAAAGGAAAAAGAGACCGAAATTTATATAGAGCTTTCTCTGTGAATGTCAGAAAGAACATAAATGGATTCAAACTCCATAGAGCTGCCACCGTCCTGTATGGCAGCCACCAGTCACACGTAGCTATTGAACACCTAAAATGTAGTGAGTCCAAATTAAAAGATGCTGTTAAGGGCAAAATGCACACTGGATTTTAAAGATGTGGTATGAAAAATAATGTAAAATATTTGATTCATAATTTTTATATTGAATGCACGTAGAAATGATACTACTTTGGATATTGGGTTAAAAAAAGTATACTACAATAAATGTCACCTTGTTTCTTTTTAATTCTTTTGACATGGCTACCAAAAAATTTAAATTATATATGTGGCTCAGATTACTTCAGAGCTGATGTCAGCAAACTTTTTCTCAAAGGGCCAGTTAGTAAATATTTTAGGCTTTGTGGACAAACAGGCAAAATTGAGGATATTATGTAGCCACTTATATAAGCACTTAAAATGCAACCATTTAAAAATGTAACACCATTTCTAGTTTGCCAGCTGTCTGCAAACAAGTGGCAGGCTGGATGTGCCCCAAGGATCAGAGTTTGCAAACCCCTGTTTCAGAGCATAACATTGCTCAAAATATCCAAGCAACAGCCCCATGGACCCAGCAGCCCCACTTCTGTGATGCCAACTGTGTGACATTTATGGGGGGGTTAGCAACTGTGAGGAAACAAGCTCAGAACCAAAACTGGTCAGCTGCTAGGGGCAAGGTGGGACTCAAACCACAATGTATGTGACTGCAAAGTTCATGTTCTTAATCACCATGCTTCACTGATGGAATGTGACTTTTTATTTTCTCCTTTTCTCTTTTTTGGGGGAAATCTTTCTTATGCCTATCTGACTATGTCAGATAGACCCAACACCATGCTCGGCCCTGAGAAGGTGCTCTTTGAATGGATAAACAAAAGGAATGCATGAGTGACTGGGGGCCTCCTCATAGCGGTTTTGAAATCTTTCTTGCCTCTCTTCCAGTACAAATTACCAAGGGTCACCTGTAGCTCAGCCATCTAATACAGGCCCCTGCTTTTCATGCATAAGGCACTGACCTTCAAATTCATTTGAAAGATACGCACAGCCTATAAGGTGAGAAGAAATAGACTTCCAAGGGCCCAATAGTTTGCACTCAGTGCATCAAGAGTTAATTGTCTGATGCTGAGGATTATTAATACAGGAAATACAAAGCAGTCATATCCTATCTTTTGAAGCAGATGAGCTGGCTAGCACTGAATTGAGAAAATTATTATTTATTAAAAATGAGATAGTCATGGGCCAGCGACTAACCTGATTGGGTTCAGCGGCAATTCCCCACCCACAAGGTGAGTAATACATTTCTTGAGAAAGGTGTTTTGTTAAACACAAAATGCCAATAGCATTATTATTCATCTGCTCTGGGCTCACAGGTAGGATCTTTTCACATTATAATGGCATCAACTATGAAGAGGCCTTCACCATGGCCATATACCATTTTCTCTCCCAAGTAGCTGCTGGCACAGAGCTAGGGCTTCCTTTGAGCCCTGGTTCTGGCTCAGGTGTTCCCTGATAATTCTAGACAAGGCTGCAATAGACTGAAAACAGATTCCACAAAGCCACTGGGTCAACATAAGGCTGTTCCTTGCACACAGAGAAGGACCGAGGGAGAGGGAACGGAATCATTTTCCATCTCTGTTGACTGAAAAAGCAACATGAAGTCCTTGAATAGTTAACAAAGGGCCAGAAGGGATGCGTTCAGACCGTGCTTTCCAGACTAAGAATGTGACAACACAGTAAGTCCATAGGAATCAGAATCACACAGCAAGAGGCTGTTAGGTTCCTGGATTGTTTAGGTTTTGAAGTCAAGCAACCCTGGCTTTGAATCCTCATGCCATCATTTACTATCTATGCAGCTTCCATTGAGGCACCTTCTTTTCCATAAAGGCTGAAGTTTGGTGCATGCAAGAAAAGGGCAGTGACAGCTATCTTGCATGGTCATTGGAAGGATTAAAGAACAGGCACACTAATGTACTTAGAGAATAGTAAGGAAGTGCTGCATAAATATTCATATTACGAGTATTTGAAATCAGGAAGCCCTGAATGTCTGAAGTGTTTGGTTGTTACATAAATTAGAGAAGGCTCTTGGGAGATTGCACACAGTTCACTGGGCTCTCACATTAATTCTCCCTTTGCCTGTCACCTGGGAATGTTACCACAACACACCGACTCATTTTAGGAGTAAGAAGGTATGATTATGTGATTGGAATTTTGTAGCGTATCTTTCCGGCTCACTCATGTAACAGACACTGCTAATCCATTGCTGCATTTCTATGATGTTGGCTGGGTCCAACATCAGAATCCCCCGAATGCAGCCTCTCAACATCTGCTGCCAAATAATTAGAAGTCATCATCTGAATCAAAATCTGCCTATCTTCCTTGGTACAGTCAAATTTGTACACCATTTCAGTGGTTGGCACCAGGTAGATGCTCAAGAACTTCATTTTCTATCCATTTATGTTTCAGAATATACAGTCATTTTCTACAGTGCTAACCGATCTAGATGTATGAGCTTTTTGTAACATGGCAATGTTACTAAAACTATTTCAAATTGTTACTGTATTTTGTTTTGTTTTATGGTGGTAGTAGTTGAAAGAGTGTAAGATTCATGTTTTGCTGTGAATCTTGCACATGATTTATAAATGTAGTTATAACTTTGGATAGTGACAGCCTATGATTATTAGACTGCATTTTCTGGTTTTCGTCTGGATTTTTGCAACCATGTTGATAGAGCAATGATGACGAGGAGGAGGAGGAGATTAGAAAGTTATACCTAAGTCATAAGTACCTGTTTGCTCTAAAGCACTGAAAACTATGAGAAAGACAGTGCATTAATTAAGGTTGAAAAGCAAGCTTAGATATTGCAAAACTTATTTTCTAACTAGTTTCATGTTCATAATTAATGGCCAATATTCTGCCATTTATAAGGAATTAAAATAAACAGCAGTTTAATGAGATTTCACTAGGCCATTTGCAGGTACTCAATCAAATCTTATTTTCAATATGTGAAAAATGTCTCCTTGACTCTTAATGCATTTGAGGTCAACAGTAACATCTTCATACATAAAAGATTCCATTCTGCTTTTAAAGAAGAGGTAATTATAAGATAAGGGTCACGCAGAAGGTCTAGGTTTTGTGTAACTTCTATTCTAATTAATTTATCTTATGTGGGATTTTGCTTTGGCTTCCAAGTGTTGATCTTTTATAGCTACCACATTCCACGTGATAATGAGTTTTATTCCTTCAAAAGGTCATCCTTGATATAATTTCACCGTGAACAGAGGGAACCTATGAGCGTGGGTGTTCCTGGATGTGGTTGCATTGTGAAAAGTCATTCGGCAAAGTCCTAGGTCTTCTTTGCCCGTAGATGTTATTTAAAAACCAAGGGGCCAAGGCATTTGAACAAAAGGTGAGAAATTCAATTAATCATTAGGAAGATTGTCTTCACAATGTCAGCCCCGTGGAACCATGTGGGGCAACAGAAATACTTGTATCTGAGAATTTGTTTCCTTTTTTCCCTTTCTGTTTCCTAAGTGAAATGACCTGGATATTGTTACTATTTGTCTTGTATTTATTTTGTGGTTGGTTTTCCTTCTGGCAGTATGATTCACAGCTGGGGTCCTCACCTCAGCCCCTTCATCATCAGGAAACCTTCGTGTTGTTGTTGGGATTCTTTCCTTCTTTCCGATGTTTCCAATTCTTTGAAAGATTCTGGTCTCCAAGCAAACTGCAGTTATTAAGTAATAGTCACTTTTCCCAGGACCCTCCCACTCCCAACACTTTTTTTTTTTTAAATCAAAGACATATATAATTGTCAAATAGAAAGAAGCTTCTTAGATAACCAAGCTGAGTTGAGAGAATTCTGGCTCAAAGCAGAGAAACTTGATGTCGACCTAGCCAAGGATAAATGTACGATTTCAGTTGGGATTTCTGAAATGCTGACGATGTGCTAATCATAATCACTGACTACAAAGAAACCCCTGGATTAGTGTCCCTCAAATGCCACTGTGTATGCAAATCACCTGGGATCTTGTTAAAAATGCAGAGTCTGATTCAATGGGCCTGGGGTGGGGCCTGAGATCCTACATTTCTGACAAATTCTCAAGTGATGCTGACACTGCTGGTCTGTAAATCACACTGCGAGAAGCAAGGCCCTGGATAATTAGGGAAAGCAAACAGGAAATTGGGTCATAGGCTGTGGCTCTTCAGGTCCAGGGTAGATTTATTAAGCACCTTCTGTATGCCAGGACCATTATAATGCCAGGTACATTTTTTTATAAAACATATTAATGGGACAGTTTTTTCTTTCAATGGCTTATCCCACATCTTGCCACATAAAAGTTCTGTGCACTTCAGGAAAGAGCCAGGCTATGCCAGGGTTGGGATTATTTCCATGGCCATGAGTACATGCATGTAATACCATTTTAACTGGCCTTCCTCCATGCATGGAATGATTCACTGATTTATTTAACAAACATTGTTGTGTCCATACAAGTATATAGTCTAAAAGAAACAGACATAGTCCCTGCCATCATGGAGTGTCAAGCTAGGAAGATACTGAACAGATAACAATGAAAATAAATATGTAATTATATTACACTATGCGTGTTAGGCAAGTAGAGAGTACATCCTCCTTTTTTCTAAGTGCTTCCACCCCTCACCATTTACAAGCAGAGCTGTAGGTCTTCTCCCTGTGTCCCTCTCCATTTGTTCAAGGAATAGTCATTGTGCCAGGTACTATGCCTGCTGAAACAACAGCACTTGCTGCCCTCAGGGACTGTGAACAATGGCAGGAGAGAAAATGCTGACTTCTAGGATCTACTCAAGATTCAACAGCGTGTGTGTCATAACGGAGCCTAGCACAGTGCCTCTCACAGTGGTTGCATTCAAGTAAATATTTTGAATGAATAAATGAATGGAGTTGGCAATAAGTACTAAGTGTCCTCTCCGCAGCGAGAATCAGAAAATGTTCAGTATAGGGGATTTCATTACGAGCTTTATATGCCGACAGCGTGGGGTATGGATCCCAGCCTTGCACCATCCAGCTCTCAGAAACTTTGTTCCCTCTTCTGGGAAAAAAAAAATAGTGATAATAACATTTTCCTTATACAATTATTGTGGGGATTAAATGAGATAATATCTATGAAATGCTTACTCCAGGGTCTGGCAAAGGGTGGATGTTCAGTAAATAATAATGTTGGTTACTCTTAACATTGTCTTTATTAATATTTTCCTAATGATTATTATGGAAGTGCTATATAATATGGCTCTCAAAGGAGGTGAGGCATTTTGACACATGGAGATGATGAGAAAGATTCTGCAGAGAAAACAGATCTTTAAGAATCAGGTTATTGCTTACACATTCAATAAATATGCCACTGGTTATTTGTGCTTGCCAGGGAATTAGGTGAAGATTAATTAATATTTATAAAGTATTTTGATATCCATGTAATATCTAGTAAGCAATTAGTTCTGTAACACAAAGCCAAATCCTTGTACATACCAAACAATGTAAAACAAACTGAATTCAGCTGTGTAAGAAAGAACAGACTTCCATTAACTCATATTGTAGGAAATATGTAGCTGGTTGGGTTTTTTCCCCTTGTTTCAGTAATTTTCTTGCTGATTTTCTCAAGCTTCCTACTGCATTTTCCTGCCCTACCGCCTGCAGCCCCAAATCAAATTATTTCCTGTTGGGTAGCAGTGAAAACAGAAATGGAATAAAGGTAAATGCAATTCTGGCCCCTCCAGCCTAGAAGGTGATCTGAGCCCAAGAGCATATATACAGTAAAAGGGCTTCCAAAGTGCATATTTCTATATCCATAATCCTACTTAGGTAGTGTTAAAGGTCAGTGCCCCCTCAGTCTAGATCCACACTGAGAAGAATGTTGGGGCAGGAGGAGGGGCGATAAAAAGAAAAGATTTGTTCCTTCTTAACAGTGCTTGCTCGGTCTCTCCAGCCCACATGTACACATATATTCCCAACCACCCACCCCACTCCCCGTCCCCCGCCCCCGGGTGACTTGACTAACGAAGAAAAGATTCTCCCAACCTTTTCTAACCATCTTCCACGGACGATTCTTACTTCTGCACAATGTGTTGCTTCATATCTGTAAATCCATTTTCTCCACCTTTTTCTAAACCCATCACTCTAGCCTAAAAAGTTCAATCCCATGTTCACTGTGGAGGCCTCTGGTCTATGCAACTTTATCTAAAATGTTAGCACAGTCACTCTTTGGTATTGGGGGAGAATTTGTTCCAGGATCCCCCTTGGATACCAAAACCCCTTACACAAAGTATCATGGCATTTGCATACAACCTACACACATCCTCCTGTATACAGTTGACCCTTGAACAACACAGGTTTGAACTACAAGGGTTCTTTCATGCATGGATTTTTTTTCAACCAAGCAAGGATTGGATATACAGTATTCACAGGATGCAAAACCTGCATTCACAGGGCCGACTTTTTGCATACTCAGGTTTTGCAGGGCTGACAGCAGGATTTGAGTGTGTGTGGATTTTGGTATATGAGGGGGATTCTGGAATGAATCCCCCACGTATACCAGGGGACGACTGTACTTTAAATCATCTCTAGACTACTTATAATACCTAATACAATGTAAATGCTATGTAAGTAGTTGTTATATTTTTTATTGTTGTATTATTTTTAATTTTTTTCCAAATATTTCAACCTGTAGTTGTTTGAATACACAGATGTGGGATCTGTGAATATGAAGGGCTGATTGTATGTGAAACAAACACAAAAGGAGTTTCCATGGAGGAGGCAGGCGTTGGGGCCTAGCTTTCTAACCCCTGCACTCTCTTCCTAAATGCAGTTTCAGAAATGGTTCTGTAATGGTACTGAAAGCCTTGTCCTAGTGGAAGTCTTCCTAATCAAATTCAACAGAGCCTAACTTCCAGGCTCAACCCATCCAGAAAACGCACAGCCTTTAGCTTCTCATAATAAGATGACCAACTGTCTCTGGTTGCCCAGAATTGAGAGGTTTCCCAGAGCATGGGATTTGCAGTGCCAAAAGTGACAGTTTTGGGCAAACTAGAGTGGTCGGTCACTCTACTCCTATCCCACATACCAAGGTAGAGGATTCTGTCTCCATCAGGATGACAAATCAGTGAAAAATCAGGAACTTCTGGCTCCTTGGCACACGCATACCACATTTGACCACCCTATACCGTAAATTCTTGTAGTTATTTTCCTCCTACCATTATTGTTCTGTTTAAATAACCCAACCAATATCTGGCAACCTATTCCCTTCAAGTTAAAAAAAAAAAAAAGCATTAAGCATTACTCATGCTGAGAATCATTATAAAGTAGTTTTAGATCTGATTCTCCCCAGGTGTGCCATACCCTGCCTCAGTTTCCCCACAGTGGCAACTGTTTCTTGAAGTCAAAGACAAAAGAGTTCAGATGTTGTCCAGGAGTAAGCTAGCCTAGCTTTGTCTACAGATTGCCTCTGTTGCACAGTGTACTTATAAAAAGGGCAGGACCTCCTCCTCCATCCACATTCGTTTACAGAGCCCAAGACTTACATTGTCACTACATCATGAAATTCATTGTGGGCCCCTCCCCATCACTTGGTAAGGCTTACTGATCAGAAACTCTGGCTCCATATCACTCACTGGGTTGCAGACCCCTGCTTGACCCCTCAGTACCTTAAAGACTGCTGCTGTCCACAGAGCCAGTGTCTAAAGCCCTCTTGTGGCTAAACCGTAAATTCTCACGCAAAAGAGTAAAGATGATGACATCCCATCAGAAAGAAGTTCAAAAGATACTTAAGGCATTATCTGCCTGGAAAATTCCAAACCTACACTTTCTCTATCCCCTTCTGAAAGCCCAATAAGCATATTTTACTAAATTAACATTATTATTTTTTTAAAATAAATTAGCACCAGCAGAGCAAGGCTGAGCCTGTGTTGCCTGAGTGAGATAGGAGCCAAATGTGTCCATGGATAGATATAACCCCTGTTTTATCATCAGGCAGTGGATAAGCAGAACATGCCAGGGGCTTGATGAATCATTTCAGAGCCAGCCATGTGGCATTTTCCTGTAATTAGCCTGATTGTGCATTCTTAGTACCTTTCCCAAGTCCCCTGAGAGTCAACTATAGTCTTTCTCAGCTTTTCCAGCTGCTGTAACTTGAAAACCCGCCTCACCCTTCCTGTGGTCAATGTCTGCCAATGTCACATTCTAATCACATTTAGATGTGTATGCTCAATCTCTACCTGAAGTACCTGCCAAACTATTTCACCAGCATATCCACTAAGTTACTTAGAAATCAAAAAAGCTTATGGAACAAATTGCCACATTCAGTAATTTACAGGTACTTATCATTGTACAAAGCAATTTAAAATTACTGGAGCACTTTGCCTTTCCTCCCCTCCATAAGTGCTTCAATCTGGAAATGATTGGGCTTCTATTCCTGAGACGAGCAAGGTAATTTAACTTTTTTGGAAGACTTTATATATATACACACACACACACACACACACACATATAATAGAAGCACCTATTTTTAAAATGATTGGGATTCTGATCACATGCAGAATTGAACAATTTAAAATTACTAAAATGTTTAAAATTTTATCAATCCTTCAAGTTTGGGATTGGATTTGAGATTGTATATAGAAAATAAAAACCACATGACCATTTTATATCCTTGTCCCCATTCATTATTAAAATCAGAATTTTGACTTGGACAATTTAAGCCTCCTGCTATATAGGAGGCATTGCAGTTCTAAAATAGTCTGACTTCATGCAAAACTCTCTGATTTCAGGTTTTCATTTGGCTCTTGTGTGGCTATTTATAGCAAAGTAATTCAGAATCAGAATTGCCTCTCCCTTAGCAGACAACACATCTTAAAAATATTTATTAAAATTGTTTAGATCTAGGAGAAATAGGCCAAGGAGATTTTAGTCATCACCAGTCACTAAATTCAAAGTGGACCAAAAGCACTTTCAGCTAAGGAGAAGTTTTTCTTTCATTTTGTGTTTTGAAGCATCAAGAAAAAGAATGATATTTAAAGACGGTACAATACAAAGTAGACTCCTGGCATTTTCCTGAGGAATTCAGGTTGCAAAAACAAAGTCACAGAGGGTAGCTGAGAATCTGGGTGCACCTCACTGCTCTGATGGGCCAAGGTGCGACACCCTTGTGCTGTCTGACCATTTTCTTTCATTTACTGACTAAACTCATGGAGAGAAAGCCCTTTGAAAAAGAAGAAAGTCCTTTATCCTGTTAATTATTATTATTATGTTTTTGGCTACATTTTCAGTGTTGAAAATTTCAAGGAAACACAAAAGTGGAGAGAACCATATGATGAACTTCTCTGTATCTATCACTCCACCCCAACATTAAACTCACGGCTGCTCTTGGTTCATCTGAACACCCAACCCCTCACCCCCTTCCCCAGACTGTCTTAAAGAAAGTTCTAGATGTCATATCTTTCATCTACAAATATTTATAAGTTGTCTCTGAAAGATTGAAGCTTTTTTTGCCATAAGCACCATACATTATCACACCTGAACAGAAATAATAAGAACCTTTAAATGTCACCAAATATCCATCCTGTCCATATTTTTTAACTTAAAATTTTTTACAGTTTATTTTTGAATCAGGATCCAAATTAGAACCAAATATTATGATTAATTGATATGTCTCTTAAATGTCTTTTAATTCATAGAGACTTCTGTTCATACGTATTTCTTTTGTCTTTGCAACTTTTTGTTGAATACTCTGGGTTCTTTTCATAGTGTAGGTTTTGCTGATTGCATTTGTATGGTGTCATTTAACATGTTCACCAGTCCCCTGTGTTTCCTATAATAGATAGTTATATCCTGGAGGCTAGATCAGATTCATGCTCAATATTTTTGGCTCAAGACAAGCTGGTACAGTGAACTTCCTTCAGAAGGTACAAATGTCTGGTGGCCTCTCTTTTTATTGATGGTTATTGCCTAGATATATTAATTAAGGGTTGTAAATTTACAATAGTCTATTCTTCATCATTTTTTAACTGGAAAGAGAAACTCCCTTCATCAAATATTTAATTGTCTCTACATGGAATCTTAAAGTCCTACGATAAAGGTTAGTTCTCTCCATTAGTTTCTAAAATAAGGAATTTGTATCTATCCATCTTTGTAAGGTAACCAATAAATAATTTTGGTTTCCCTATCATTATGAACTTATCAATTTAAACATATTTAATGTTTCAATCCATTGAAGTTGCTAATTTTATTTGGAGGCTCAAATTGTCTCATCTTTGGGCTACTGATATTGGCTTTTCTAAATGGCATGACCCTAATAGCATCAGATAGCTTCCCTGCTTTTTGATATGACAAGATTTTACAGATTTTTCTTGCTTACTTCCTGCCTTAGACATGGAATCAACCACTGTCCCAAGGAGGCTTGGTTTCTTTTGCTGGGAAATGATAACTAGCGGCCACAAGCTATTTGCTAAGGAAGATCATGCTACTCAGTTGCTCACTGTTTCTAGTCCTTTTTAGTAGACAGACATAGAATCCATGAATTTTTAATATAAAATACATAATAAATTAATATCAATAATCCCACCTCTAATTCTCTAGCATTTTAAATTAACCTCATTGATCTTATATCTGTATCTTCTTCCTCTCACACCTCAAAATTCTAATTCTGCAAATTAACATCCTTTTTTGCTTTATCTTTCAACACACAGAATCATGGGAATAACACCAACACTACTTCCAACAATAGTATTACTGAAAACAGATTAAGACTTCCTTCTGCTACTTTTTGTTTTTGTTTTTTATCTTTTTAATTGACCTTCAGGTACATTCCACTAAAGGATACAGTCAAATTACTGTGTTTTAAAGTAACTGGGAACAATTCCTCTCTAGGGGTTATGCCATCATCTGAGTATACATTTAAGTTCAATTGTTTCTCTGATTTTTGAATCTTAGAATTGCCTTTTTATTTTGTTTTATTTTCTAATTTATAAAACTGGTTGTCAAAGAATTTTTTTTCCCCTGTCCTCTCAACTTTCTTCTGTACTTTTCACTTTAGGTAACTGTGTCAGATTATATATTCTAGAAATGGCAATGGCAATATTCTTAGTCATGCATGCCCTTCCAGACCTTACTAACAGGTAAAGTCTATCCTGTTCCCCCTCCCCTGCTGCCCCACCTTACTTGAGTCTGGGTGGGCCTTATAACCAACCCCTCCCCAAGAAAATGGAATGTGGCAAAAGTGACACTGTGTGACTTCTGAGACTAAGTCATAAGCTTGGCCAGCTCTCTCTCAGGACAGACACCTTTGGAGCCCTGGGCCAACTTGTAAGAAGTACAGCTACCTGGAAGCCTCCATGCTGGAGAGACCACGTGGAGAGACAGAAAGTGACAGAGATGATGTCCACGGAGCCCCAGCTGTTCCAGCTCTGATCCCCAGCTGTTTTCCCCCCCATTCCAGACACAGGTCATGTGAGCAAGCAAGCTTCCGGATAATTCCAGCCTTAGCCACAGAATGCAAGCACATGAGAAACCCTGAGTGAGACCCTCCGAGCGGAGCCCACACAACCCCTAGACTGAGAGACAATAATAAAATGGTGTTGACATTTTAAGTCACTAAGTTTGTACAACATAAATAGATAATTGGAACAGCAACCAGTTTTTAAAAATATTATAGTTTAACATACCTTCTCTTAAAAAAAAAGTAAATTTGTATATAAATCTGCATCCCCTTCCCTCTGTAGATAGGCAGTAATACAATATATAATTTTCTATCTTACTTTTCCCCCCTTAATATTAATAGTATATCTGGACATTATTCTAAAATAGTCTACGGCCATATTCCCCATTCCCTTTCAGAGCTGCATAGTACTCATTTGTGTAGACATTCCGTTGTTTATTCAACCTGTACTCTTCAGAATCCTCTTTTGGGAGGATTCAAGTTTTATTTGCTTGTCTGTTTTGTTATTGCAAATATTGCTGTAATTAATAACCTCATGTGCTGATTATTATTTGATTATTATTGTCACTTTTTCCAGTGAGGTGAGGCTAATGTCCCTAGAGGTCAAATGAGTTGATTCATGTAAAGACCTTGGAGCAGGGCCTGTTCTGCAATAAGCACTCAATACACATTAGCCACAGATGGCAGCCAGGCCAGCGAGGAGCGTGGTTCCCTTTGCCACACGTTCTCGTACCACTGCGAAGCACAGATGGTCTGAGGGGAGCACACACTTCTTATAACCCTTGCTCTTTCCTCTTCCTGAAACTATTTCCTCTTAGGTGGCCCCCTGGCTTCTCTAAATCCTACACTTCATTGGACATTCAGAGCAAGTGTTTCTTTTTAGGGAAGCCCTCTATGACCACCCCTAACCCCCAAACAGTTTCCAAGCCCTCTGTTATTTAAGGTCATGAAATATTGTTCTCCTTCTTTCAGGGCATTTATTCATGTTTGTAGTTTAGACATCTATGAGTAGTATGACTTGATAGGGTCATTCTTCTGTTTTAGACAGCAAGTCCATGACTGTCTTCTCTGCTCACTGTCCTAAGCCCAGTATCCAAGCCTGTGCTTGGCTGGTCAATGCTCTGACCAATAACTGAAGGAGAGAATGCAGGGAGGCCAGCCTTCCCCTGCACCTAGAACCAGCCTCACGAGGCCATGCAGAGCTCACCCTGAGGCTGGATTCACACACGTGCACGGGCCAACTTCAAGCCTGGCAAATTCAGTTGTCTACCTCAAGTCGCCTCCTCATTAGTATAAATTTTAAAAATAGCCTCATGCCAATATCATAAAGGCAATTTCCTCTTGGATAGGATGCTTACTCATTTGCTTTAAACAGTCATTAGTGTCCCAAATTTCCCCTCCGAATTTCATGTCAATGATCCTGTGGGGAATTTGAAAGTAAAACCAGAAAAATAATGATGTGGGGAAAATGTCAGGTGAGAACTGCTAATGCATTATAGACCTTCAACTAATACTGTTGCTGTCGAAGTTCAAGGATTAAGTGGTCATCAGTTTGCAACCCTCCACAGGGGCCCATCCCTCCCTGACAGCGGCTGGTCTCTAGCTTGCCAATAATGATCATTTCCACTACAATTGATTGCTTCATCTAATGAGGAGATTGTCATTAAAAGTCACAAGGCTCACCCCTCATTGGTAAAGGCAGGTTCCATGGACTTATTGGGGAGGAATACATGAGAGAAAGGGCAGGCTTATCCATATTAATGAAGATAATATACCACATTTTTGCAGTCAAACATGGGTGCTCATGGTCCAATAAGGGCATGGAATATTTATATTCAGGGCCACATCTGGAAGATCCAGGGCATAAATGTATCATCCTTATTAAAGAATGTCTTTTGAGACCCAGATCCCTAGGGTGGAGATAGTGTGAGTCTCACATTCACATCAAGAATGTTTTTGGGAAGGGACCCTTCCTATCTTTTTCAGCTCTATATCCTTAGTGCCTATCACAGACCTGTCATGTAGTGGATGATCAATAAAAATTTGTTGAATGAATAAGTGCATGGTTTCTTTCCATAGCCTGGGCTCTGGGAATAACTGAAGTGCAGTTCCAGAAACAGAATTCCTATGTTCAAATCCTGCCTCCACCATTAACTAGTTATAAAACCTTGGGGAGATTACTTAAATACTCTGTGCCTCAGTTTTATTATCTATAAAATGGACATAAATTAGTTCCTACCCTCACAGTGTTGTAAGGATTTAATGGGCTAACATCCATGGAGTGTTTGGAACAATGCCTGAGGGTACAACATGCAAAGCTCTTCTTGTTGTTCTTTTGTGATTACAGACGTGTACATGTACTGAATACCCAACAGTTACCAGGCCCTGTGCTTGATGCTTTATACATACTACTATTTCAACTCCTTTGTGGTGGTGTTGTCACGTTAAAGAGGAGTGGTACAAACAAATCAATGATATTCCCGACAGTGTCTCACTTACTCCTCTCTGCCTCCCTACGTTGCAGATATCATTATCCCTGTTTTAAAGATGAAGGAACCAAGAGAAGTTGGTGATGTGTTCACATGAATGACATGCACGAGGCAGAGCTACGGTCCACTCCGGGCCCATCTGACTGCTGTGTGCCCTCTTCTTCTGCCGTTTCTCTGGAACAATTCTCAGACCATTTTAACACTAGCAAGTTGCTCTACCTACAACCCCAGCACTCCGGCCCTCTTAACTCTGCTCTGCTTTGCTGTTCCCACTGCACTTACCACTTTCTAAAATACTGTGTTATTTACTCATTTATTATGTGTCTTGTCTGCTAGAATGTCAGTTCTACAAGCACTGGGGTCTTTATCTGTTTTGTTCATTGATGTACTCCAAGTGCCTAAAAACCGCTTAGAAAATTGTAGGCACTGAATAAATATTGAGGAAGGAAGGAAGGAGAGAGAGAAGAAGGATGGGAAACTCTTCCCTCCCCTTCAGTGCTCTCTGGTCCCTGCCCAGTGGCATCTCCTCCTGGGTGACTCTGCCACCATTCATGCAGGTGTCCTAACTCCCCTGTCTCCCAGGTTGCTGTCCCTGTAGCACAATATGGCTAAAGATAGGGAAAGAGAGGGGGCAGCCGAGAGTTAGGGAAGTCCCACCTCCAGTAGCGATAATTCTGGGACAAAGGGGTAGGAGGAACAGTGAGATGCAGGCAGTTTAGGAGCTTTTTGCATAATGAAAGAGACAGAACATGATAAGTCCTTAGTGTATTGCTCCTTATATATTAATTCTAACATTTGTTGATTTGGAAATCAGCATTTGATACTAGAATCTGTGTCACTAACACTGAGTGGTGGCTACAAAGTTTCAATGCCTCCTTTATCTGGAAAGTTACTTGAAATATGCCTTCACGCTTAGCAGGATAAAATATGTTATCCGATTAATTTAGATCAATTAATTGATTGTTTTTGTAATTACGGGATTAGTCACCTAGCAATCAGAAGATTACTTTGAGGTAATAAAAACACTCTAAACAATGAAACCCATCCAACCTCTGTGTGGAATGTGCATTTTTCTGTCTCTCATAAAACTCAATCTTGTATTTCTTAGTATTGAATAAATAGAAGCAATCACACATGCCCGATGATTTTGCTGAAAGAATGTCCACACAATCTTCAGCAGCACCTCCGAGGAGCAAAACAGCAGTCTATGATTACTGATCCTCAAAAAGCACTCAGAGGAGAGCTGGTTCTGTCATTGAAAATGTTTTATAAAGGCATAAATCATTTTACCTTTAGCCATGTTTTCTTCCTTATTCAAAACTATGACACCACTAACAGCAGACTTGGTATTCCTATGCAGACATATGAATATGCAAATGTGACATCAGAGAGAGAGCGCGCATGCGCAAGTTCCATTTAAGCCATTAACAGAAACTTGCCTGAGATCACTTGTGTGCCCCTGAGAGATGTCTGTGGCCCGATGTGAGGTACTCCACTGTCTGTCTTTGTAAAATGCCCTATTTCTACGGCTATTAAGCCGAAGGTGTGTTGAACGTTTTGAGCACCTCTAAAAGGCAAACACTGGCTATTTTGTTGTAATGATACCTATAACTTTAAATGAAATGCAAAATCATTTGCTCCCCTACTCCTTTCTAGAAAACTCCTATCCATCCTTCAAGAGCTACCTCAAATGCCATTCTCTCTTCTATGCTCTCGTATAATGTGTTATTTTTCTTTTATGGAAATTCACACATTATGCACTAATCATTTCTCCACATGTATTGTCCGTGAGTAACTCAAGGGCAAGACTTGTGGTTTATTCAATCTTTTTTGTTTTGCCCTCGTTCTGATAACGTCTCCTAAGCATTGGAATGGGATGGGCTTTCTTGCCTTTGAGTCCTTGGTTTGAATGTCAGCTTCACAACTGACTAGCTGTGTGACCTTGAACAAGAACCTTACACTTCTAGAGCCTCAAATTCCTCATCTATATAACAAGAATAACGGTAGCACATACCCAGCAGTGATGTGGCGTAGACAAAAGGGGAGACTAGATGGGAAGCCCCTGGCATGATTAGGCTTTCTAAAATACACACACGCACATGCACACACTATCATACATGTACAGGTGAACACATGCATTCATGTGTAAACATATGTGTGCATTGTGCATAAGTTATGTATGTATGTGTATATGCAAATATGTGTGCATCTAAAATTTTATGTATGTGTATACCCATATATTTATATATAAATATATATGTGTGTCTGCATACATGCATATGTGCAGGCACTCATTTATAATCATAGGTATGTGTATACATTCACATATGCATTTGTTCATGCATTTATATATAAACATAGATGTTTGTATGTATGTATATTCATGAATGTGCACATGTATGCATTTATACATAACTATATATGTATGTATATACTAATGTGTGTGCATTTATTTAAATATAACTATGTATCTGTGTGTGTTTGTGTATATCACTGTTATATTTATCATCCCTTCTCCTCAGAGATAACTGGAGCCCAGAGTGTGGATTTCACTGGGCCGTATGTATAGAGTCAATGGATTTTGCAGAAATACATTCCTAAACAGAGTGAGTACGCTGAGCTGAAAAGAGCTGCTTGTCAATGTGCTAAACCAGGAGGGATGCACCTGGATGGCCATTGGAAGCAGGGCTGGACCACAACTTAAGAGAGGAAACCTTCTGCAAGCCCAGAGTCATAATCAGAAAAAGGAATGGTCCCCACAGTGGAGGTCGTGGAGAGAAGGGAAACAGGCCAAAGTACAGAATGGGATTTCAGGGTTGTCTGCGCAGCAAACTTAGCCTCAATCTGACCGATACACTTGGTAGATTTCTGAAGACCTCCTGGTGGCGTCAGGCTTGGGGATCTCATCCACCCTCCAGGAAGTCTCCCCTGCACCCTCTCCTGTGAGCTGTGTTTTCTGCCCACCCCTGAATGCCCTTAAAGTCTGCTCACTGCATGGGTAGCCAGCATCACGCTGACCTTTCACTGTCTCCTGTGCAGTTTGAGTTTCAGGAGTGCAGAGATCACGAGCTATTCCCCGCCAAGTTTCCAGCAGATATTCAGTAGCGGGTGGAAGTGACGGTGATGATGGTGATGACAGTATAACAAATGGACTACAGGAACCAAACTATTTTTCACTCCTTCACTTTTGAACTTCATCCTCTATTGTCTCCCCCTCCCTCTCTGAGGGCCTCCTTGGGCTTCTTCCTGGTTTTACTTATTTTCTTCTCTCTTCTTCTCTGGAATATAAGCCCATTCAGGGTAGGGATTTTTGCTGAGTCACTAGTACCTGGCACATAGTAGGTACTCAGTAAATATTTACTGAATGAATGAATTCAGATGGCAATAAATAATTACCGCTACAAATAACGATAGAGCAAGTAGAAAGAACAGGCAGTCCTGTTTGGAGAGCCAGCCTGGGTCTCTGCTTCCAGGACGGCCTCACTGTGTGCAAGTAGGAGAGAGGCTAACTCAGAGGCCCCTGTGGGAGTTGGCCTTCGGGCCCCTAACTTTTGTGCAAGGATGATTCTTCACACCCCCTTCCCTTAACCAGGATTGAGCCTGTTTCTGGCAACAATGCCTCAGACCAAGGCTTCCCAGCATCTACTTACTGTCACATCCTTTGTGATACATTTCCTTTTATTCTGAAGCAAAACACAGTAATGTATTTTATCAGTCCTAAACATGTGTCTTGCATTCAGAAAGAACAGCATTTTCCTTTTCCGCAACAGTCATCTGTGGTGTTAAACTGCGCATAATTAAATTAAAAGCATCCGTGAACTATCTGGAATATAATGCTTTGAACAAACCTCAAATTATTGTAATTAAAGCTGTTGAGACCTCATAGTATAATGGGTGGTCAACAAATAGTACCAGCAAAGTGATAGCATATTATTAGGGACACTGCTCTTCATGGTAGGGGATCTGCATAGGAGACCCAGGTATAAAAAGGGGAGAGACTACAAATGGAGCCATGTCCAAGAGCGTTTTGGTGCAGAATTTCAACTCATCACTATTCCTACGGGATTTCCTTTGGAGATTGGTGGTCTCTAATGGAAGCAGCTTGTTTCTAAAATGGAAATAATACCTAACATTTATCAAGTGCTTTCCAAGTTCCAGGCATTACTCTAAACACTTGATATACACTACTGGCTCATTTAATCTTCATAGATTAAACCACACTCAGAAGTGTGTACCATTATTGTCTCCATCATGCAGGTGAAGAAACTGAGGCACAGGACAAAAGGCAGGTTGAATGTCTCTGGTCCTGTGACTAGGAATGGGTGGGCTGTGATGTGGCTGTCCACACTCTGCCCTCATTCAGGTCTCTGGTCCTTACTCCACTGCACTCCCAAGACCGTATTGTGCTGCTGCTTCTTCTCCCTGCAGAGCATCTGCTAGCCATGCAACACCTCCTAGTGCCCCACTGTACATTCAGGTGGGGAGACAAGGGTGCGTCCAGCTGAGTTGGGGGTATAAAGAAAAGAAACAAATGAGGTATTTCTTAGATGAGCTCTCTGGGCCAGTATTAAGGGTAGGAAAAACTGAAGTGTTTTTACTGCTCTCACACATTGCTCAACACAACACTTCTGTTTCGTGTGTGGGGTTTTTCCACACCAAGCAAATGTCCAGTGGGCAACCAATGACTGTCCTCTAATTCAATTCTATTATGACACTATCTACCTGGAGACAGTGTCAGATCCCATAAATTAAGGGCTCAGTCTCATAAAACTGCCCCCTACTTCAGATGCCAGTTGCAAGGCCCGGGCTGTGACCTCTGCTTCTGACCAACCAGCTATAAATCAGGGTTCCCACAACCCCTTCTTTGGGTTCAGTTACTTTGCTAGAGCAGCTCACAGAACGGATCAGGGAAAGACTTTTGTTTACCCATTTATTATAAAGGATATTACAAAGAATATAGATGAACAATGAGACAAAAAGATGCACAGGGCAAGGTATGTGGGAAGGGGTGTGGAACTTCCATGTCCTCTCTGGCAGTCCACCCTCCCGGCCCTCCATGTGTTTAGCAATCTTGGAGTTCCTTAAACCTTGTCCTTTTGGGTTATCATGGAGGATTCATTACACAGGCATGATCGATCAAATCATTGGCCATTGGTGATCAACTCAGCCTTCAGCCCCTCTTCCTCTCCTTGGAGGTCAGGGGGTGCCAAACGTTTTAATTCTCTAATCACATGGTGGGTTGTTTCCCCTGGAAACCAGCCTTCATCCTGATGCTGTATAGGAACCCACCAAGAGTCAACAAATTAGAACAAAAATGCTCCTATCACCCAGGAAATTCCAAAGGATTTAGGGGCTCTGTGTCAGGAACTAGGGTCAAAGGCCCAATTATTAGAACTGGGGGCAGAGACCAAATGTATATTTCTCATGACAGCACAGTGTCACAGCCAGGCACTTTGTCATATCCACTCTGCCATTATAGGCTCCATGAGGGCAGGAACCATGACTGTTTTGTGCTGTGAGACCCCAGAGCCTTGCGCAGTAGCCAGTATTCCAGTAGGTACTCAGGCATGTGTTGAACAGATGGGTCTCTATATTTGTTCTATGAGGTAGGTAAGATTATCCCTATTGAATAGATGGTAAAACTGTCTCCCAGAAAGGACAAGAGATTGTTCAAGGTCCCACAGTCAACTGGGGCAAAGCTATATTTGAAACCAGGACTGACTGAACATGAAGGTCTATGTTTTCTCCAACATGGCACAGGTGGTAGAGGTCATGGGGCGGGTGAGTACCAGGTAGTCTCAACTGGAAAGTTTGGTTGCAGTTTGTTCCACCGGGGAAGGCACAAAAGTGTGGGCCTCACAGGACCTGTGAGTTCATGGAGAAAGAAATGCAAAAGGCCAGCCCTGGTAGTCTGGGGTCAGTATGGCCAAAGAGGTGAGATGGGTAGCCACAAACAGCCCCCAGGAAGCTGCTACCTTTTCTGAAGCCTTTTATCTTAACTCCAAGTAGTTCAGAGCGCTATCTACAGAAAAGCACTTTCTGCACTTAAAAGGAGCTGGCCAGCGAACACCACTTCTGAGCTCTTTGAGGCACAGAAGAGTCCATATCTGCCAATAAGGTTTTAGTATCTACGTCTTGAAAGGCATGCAATCCTCAGCTGGATGCAGGGTTCAAAAACAAGGCTCGGCAGCTTCAGAGATACTGCAGTTCTGACCCCAGGAAGAGCAAAGGTGCAGTTCTGAAGCCCCAAACCCACTTGCGTCACAGGTCCCTTCCTCAAGGATGACACCCTTATTTTTTGACCACCCAGAGCCCTTAACTCAAGTCTTTCCTGCCTGGATAGTATCGTTCCCAATTACAATTTCAAAAGCTACTCAGGAAACATCAACTGAACACCTCAGTTTCCACCTTCAGCACATATACCTATATGTCCCACAGGTGTGTGACCTTCAGAACTAAAATTGCCCCAAACCCCCAGCATGTGCTTCCAAGACAGAGAGAGCTACCTCCTCCCTGGAGACCTGGGCAAGTCTGCATTCCACCCCTGCAAGACCTGGAGCAAATTACTTTGTCTTCTGGAACCACAAAGGACTCTTCTCTGATATGAGGGACAATAAACAGCTACCCTTAAAGATGGCTCCATCATTCATTCAATCCCCTGTATGAAAAGTTAATACTTTGCCCTATGTTTTGAAGTCTATCTTTTCTCACCTTCTCAGGAGGTTTATACCATCATAAATCCCTTCTCTCCCATGCATTTTTACTCTCTCTGTCTCAAATTGATCCTTCTGGTAGGCAAGTCTCTCCTACTGTGAAGGGAAGGGAAGAGGGAGGGAAGGGAGAGAGGGAGGGAGGAAGGGAGGAATGAAACTTTGGTGCATCTTCACTTCGTTATGTCTCCTTCTTAGCAGCCAAAATTCTTAAAAGATACGTCTGTAACTGCTAAGTCCATTTCTTCGCCTACAAACTGGCTCCCTCCACCAACATGGCTTTCATAAAATTAACACCCTGTGCCACTAGATCTGAGGAAGAACTTCCAACCTTCTCTCTGACCTTCCAGCTTCACTGTCTCCTCTTTTCTTACTAAAGCACCCCCTCCTCTTGTCTTGCCCCCCCCATCTCACCTGCCTTTCCTCCTACCTCTGCACCTGCTCCCTGCTCATCCGCCTCTGCTAGCCCCTGAATCTGGAAACCCTCAGGCTTACTGCTTATTCTCACTCATTCCTTTCCTCAGGGAAGTCTCTAATAGGATGGAAGCTTCAATTATTGTAAATATCCTAATGACTTCCTCCTGTCCTGGCCTCTCCTCTGGACGTCCAGATCCAGCAAGGTAGCTATGCAGCAGTGGGGAAAGTAGTTACTATCTGTGAGTATGATCCCTGAAACAGGGGCCATCTGCCCATTTTTAAAGATGGTCTTTTGGCAAAATGATTGTTAGGAGATAAAGAAAGGATGCTAGGGGAAGCAGTGTGAATACATTTGGTCAAGGGTGGCATAATTTTATATAGTTTGCTCTCCATCAAGGAGCAATCTCCTCTCCTAGCCTGGTTCTACCCCAGGGCTGATGGCAGAGCCAACTTATGTCTCTATTCGAAATGCATATATCCCAATGTCTTTTCAGTATTTCCATGATACTTGACAGGCACCTCCGACTCAACAGGTCCCAGCCAAACTCATGGTCATCTTCCCTAACCTGGCCCTTTCTGACATTCTTATCCTCATTAAATCAAGTGGTGTAAGCCAAAACCCTATGAGCCACTCTTGACACTTCCTTCATCCCTACATCTATACATCGCCTAATTGGTAGCTCAAATGCAGCCATGGTGGGAGTATTTACACCATGGAAATTGGAAAACATTAAAAATCAGGACTTTTCTCCCCAAGAGCTAGCTGTTAAACATTTACCACCACACCACTGTATATATACTTCTTTATGAATGCCTTAAATAACAGGCTTTGGTGGCAGATTTAAAAACTATCATAATAATGTAAAGTGCAAATTCACATGGACTTTATCTATGAACCATCTCTAATTCCATATACATCCCTCTATCCCTTCACATGAATATAGGACACCATGACTGCTCATTTACAACACTGCTATAGCCTACCAACTGGACTCCTTGCTGCCCTCTTTCCCATTTTCTGGATACTGTGGGTCAAGGGCTCTATAGATGGGGGAAAATGCACCTTTGTTTGCATTAACCTCTAACTGAAATTTAGCATCTCCTTTAACTATGGATGTAGGCAACGAATCACAGTATCAGCAGTACATGTGTTTGTCACCAGTTGTAGAAACAAATGTTATTATATCACATTACAGTTGTTGAATATATCCTGAAATGTGATTTATACTCATCACTACTTCAAAATTATGATAGTTTTGAAACCTGCCCCAAAGCCTGTTATTTAAGGCATTCATAAAGAAGTATATATACAGTGGTATGGTGGTAAATGTTTAACAACTAGCTCTTGGGGAGAAAAGTCCTGATTTTTAATGTTTTCCAATTTCCGTGGTGTAAATACTCCCACCATGGCTGCATTTGAGCTACTAGTTAGGCGACACTGAACATGATTTGGAAAGAGATTCATACAATCAGCTTTTATAAGATGGTAAGAATGAGCCAGCTCCAGACACCTATGCATATATATTACTCTATCACAAATGTTTCATTAATATTTTGACAAATGAACCATAATATTACAGTATAACTATGACATTGTATAAGTGGGTTATACCATAATTTTAAGTATTTTCAACTATGCATCTGAACATAATATCTGAGATCAGGTCCACAGGCTTCAGCAGACTGACAGAAGGGTCCATGGTGCACACACACACAAAGTTAAGAACCATTGCTATTCTCCAAGTTACTATTGCAAAGAGACATCTAATTAAGACTAACACTGCCATGCCCTAATACCTGCCTCCCCACACACACCCTGAATCCTGTTAACGGCTTCCCACTGCTCTTAGGATAAAACCAAAATCCTTCCCATGACCTACAAGGCTCTGCATGGCCAGGCTTCTCTTATCTGCACTCTCTTTTGCCCCATGCTTTTCACGCCCAAAGCCCACAGTTGACTAACGTCTTGGGAACACCCCCTCAACCCCGCTCACTCAAGAATCATCTCTGTTGTTCCTGTGACCAGCCATGGGAGCTGAGAATCATATCTCAGGGTCTCAGAGTCACCGGCTACTGCCCCATTCATGGCCTCACTACTTTCACTGCTACAGAAAAGCACCCTGTCACCTTGGGCATCTTTCATTCCAGGACACAATGGAACTTTTTAATGGGCCCCCCAAACACTTTGAGATCCTCTTAAAATGAGGATTACTAAGGAGAGAATTAAAATTCCCAATGATTAAAGGAAATTTCTAATGCTTTGCCCATAGCTGTACATCTCCTTACTGACAAGATCCTCTCATTTTCTCCTTCTGTTTGGCAGATATTTCTCTCCTCCCTGACTTCAGCAAAGGAAAAGGACAGGTTTTGCCTAATGAGCTGCTGTCTTAGGCCCTCAGCCATTCTGTCTCTGCTTACTGCAGGTTATTCTTTTGTTGTACTATGTGTGTTGTTGCAGATTCAAAAGGTTGTCTCTGGATAACATTGCATTTAAAAATAGGCACTATGTCCTCAGCTGGAAGTGGGAAAGATTTCCTCCTTCAATCAATGAAGAAGAGTTGTCAGCAACTAAGTATTCCTAATCACTGTTGGCAAACATGAGACTGTGCTGAGACACCAGGCGATGGCAGGCTTCCACCTTGAGGGATGCTGTCCTTAATAGATGGGCTTATGGAGAATGAACTGAGATGTCTTAAAAGCAAGTCTATGTATCAGTTAATCAAAAACCTGTCTCTTTTTTTCCTAACAGGAACCTTATATGTATCTTGAGAAAGCTGTAAATTGTGCTAATCCACTTCTTTTACTGCTGTCCAGAAAGAATTATTTTTGTTAATGGCATGGTAAATCAGGAGACTTGTTAGTGAAACGGCTCAGAAAATGGGTCTTGAAAATGGAAGCTATATTATTTGTCAGATTTCCAAATTCCCTCTTGGGAACAAAGATGGTAACTGTAACATATTTGCTAAATCCCATCACTTTAATACATTTATGTTGCTTGAGATATGGGATGCTAAGGAAGGTACATACATAAATCAAGGATAAAAACATAAAACCAAATCCAAAGATAGATATTATGGCTGTAAATTCAGACTTGATTTCAGGGTTAGTATTCTGATGACTGAGTGTCATCACTTACATGCTTAAAGAAGCCGCTCAGCCTCCTTTATAACCCCCAAGCGAATTCTTAATAATAATATGATCTTACTGCCCTCTCCTCTCCTGAATTTCCAAGTCAAATGACCCCTGCAGCATCCTCTTCAGCCAGAAATTCACTGGCTTTCCGCACAGCACAGGTCAAGGGTAAACTGCTCTTCCTCTACTGTTTTGATCCCTTTCTGGAGGAAAATAACCTGAGAGGTTCTCAAACCCACTTGTGATCAGAGAAATGCACATGAAAAAATAATGTAATGATAGCTTGGCAAATGTATAAAGTTTGATAACATCAAGTATTGGTGACAGTATGAGAAAATAGATATTTCCATACAATACTGAGGGGGGAGGGTAATTTGACACAGCCACTTTGGAAGGGCAAATTGGTAGGATCTTAAAAAATACATATATATATACACACAAACACACACACACACATGCACGTATGTAAATATATGGTAGACATATGCACATATATGCACACGTACATATATAAAACATATGGGTATATGTATAAACATATACATATCTACAGATACATGCTTACTTTTTTGCATCTACCAAGAAAAACCAGTCTTACACATGAACATAGGGACAGGTACACAGACACTCACTATAGGAATATTTTTAACAGTGAGAAATAATAGGGAAAAGGTTGAATAAATTAATTTTGGGCAGACCCATGCCCTGAATATGACATAGCTGTTAACATAAATAAAGTATTCCCACATTTACTAACATGGGAAGATAGCAAAAGTACACTGCTGAGTAAAATAATGCCCTCTATTTCTAAGAACGCGGGGAAGGGACAGATTTAAAAGGTCGTAGAAGTTTTATCCATGATTATTTAATTTTTAGTTTTCCTCTGGCTTAAAATCTCACTTGTGCTTCTTATTTGCAGGGTGAGTTTGGGCAGACTGTTCAGCCTCAATTTTCTTATTTACAAAATGGGGACAAACATCCTCATTGTGTATAAAAGCCTAACCTGCGCCTGGCACACAGTGGGTGCTCACCAAGTACTAAAAGCCTTTCCTCTGTCACCTTTCCAACACCATCTCACAACAAAAAAACCAAAAACCAACTAATTTTATACTCTCAAGGGTAGAGAAGGAGGCTTCTTTCAGGTGGCTCTCCTCATGCGCCTACTACTCGCCTTTTCAAGTTGTGTTCACAAGCTCTCCCCACCTCCCCATCTTGTCAACCCTTCTTATTTCGTCTCTGACTTGTCTGCTGTGAGGATTCAGCTCTGATAGCACTGTGGAAAGCACAAGGCGTTCAGTGACAATTTTTGACTAAGTGTCTCCACAAAATCAAATGATATTATATCTGTAATTCCCTAGAAAGTAGATAGAGAGATATCAAAGGCTGTTAGATCTTGCTTAAAGAAATACAGGGAGATGGAGATCCTAGAAAATGAGCTCCATTATTTCAAAGAGAACAAAAGTAAATCATTTCATGCATATAATAATTTAGCAGTTCTAAAAAACTAGGAAAAGCAGAAAGAAGGGGTTTTTGGAATTACCTCAGCTCACTTCATTTTGCAGAAAGGTCAGAGAGTTTGCTCAAGGTCACTGAGCTAGTAAGCTACGGATCGAAGCAAGACCCTGGTACTTTGACTATACCCTTTTCTCTCCCTCCCATTTTGGCCCTTGCCTAGAGCTCAGTAAGAACTGTATTTGAGAGATACTGGAATTAGGGAATATTCTGTCTCCAGTTAATAAGCCGACCCTGATAATAAGCAATTCCCTTTGATCATTTTAAGGAAAAGAACACACAGTTTGAAAATGACCTGAGATGTTATTGAGAACTATGTCTTAAGTTCAGAAAAGCCTAAATAAAATTTGTTTAAAATCCCCAAGAATATCTCTATGGATCTAGTTGCAAATATTTACCCTTTGGCAGTTTTCCTCCACATACAAAATGTTCCATTATGCCTACTGAGGGGTAAAATTTGAGGATTATCTGTTCTTTCACCCTTTATAAGAAACAGGAAGTATGTTTTTTCTTCTTGCAATACACAGAGCCTTTAGCTCGAGGTTTATCCTCGAACCCACAAAGAGGGATCTCCAAGATAGAGGGTCAATTCTTGCATCTTCCTGGGATCCTTAGCACCAGAAATCAAGACATGGGGCCATTTTTACCTAGATGGTTTTGCAGTTGTTTCTTCTGTATAGCAAAGTATTATTTTCCACTTACCTACTCCAGTAGGGAATGGTGTGCCTCTGACCCCTCCCCTTGACCTTGGAGCCCGAGGCTTTTCTTACTCTGCCCTTCCCAGCTACCAGACCTCTCCCCATCAATTACGCTGCCCAAACTGCTATAAAGGAGTATCTTACTTCCTCGTTCAAAAAACACCTTATTTTCTCTTGTTTTCCCTGGAAAAACAACCATAAAATTTCAACTCCTCTTTGTATTTTGGGCAAAAAAATGAAGGGTTGTTTGTTCAACAGGATTAAAACAAATAAAAGCAATTATAGCGGGTTACTTAACAATCTGGCCAGTTGCTGCATTTTTATGTGGCATTTGGAACACTGGTTGTGTAGATAAATCTGGCAACGTCTGTTGTCAGTAAAAGCAATTTAAGTTTTTTGTTTAAAAAAAAAAAGGCATAGTCCCAAATGCAAAAGCTTATACTTAGAAACTAGAAGTTACTTGTCCTTTGGACAGAAAACTTCATCAGTCTTGCTCTCTCAAAGACAGATACTTCCTCTGCTACCCCTAGTTGTCTTGGATTTCACCTTCATGGTGATTGCTACACCCACATCAGAGTACTCCTCGCTGGAATATGCCAGAACATATTATTCTTTGCAAATTTCTCTTTATATACTATATTCCTCAGTTACATTTTGTCCTTTTTTTAATGTCAGAATGAAAACTTTGTGGACCTGAAATTTCACTGCTGGAGAAACATAACTGCACTTCACTTATCATTGTTCTGCCTGAGCTCCAAACACAAACAGGCAAACTCTCCAGCTCTCCCTGCCTGAGAATGCTTGTAAACCACCTCTGCTCAAACCTCGTTATTCAACCACGGTTCCAATCTGGTGGCCTGAAAGTTTGGACAGGAATTAAATGAGATCTTCCCCCAAATTTCTTTCTACCTGTTACCCCACTTCTCATCATTAATTGCCTCAGGAAAGGGATAATGTTGCTAAAAAAAGCAGAAAGAAAGGTCAAGAATAAAAACCTCTAGAGTTTTAAAAATCTAAGTTTTTGTGTTGTTCTGTAAGAGCCCATGTTTTTGTATTTCAAATCCTAAATCTTAGTCTGGGTATAAATCATGTGCCTTCAATGGCAGATAGGGAAGAATGGACTGTGATCCAGGATACCCCTCCTATTATCTAGATAAAGACTGTCTGGGTTGGAAGGAAAAGAATAAATACAGCAGACATATAAAAGGGGGTATATTAATGGTTCCTTACAGAGGGGCAATGGCATGTCTTCTCTTTGAGCTGCATCTCCAGGCCCAGTTCAGGAAGGAAGCAACAGAATGGTCCCTATGTGCTTTGGGATGGGACTGGAAGAGTAGAGAGAGAGCTGGCACACTTGAATCACCCTTGAGCTCAGAAGGAAGAGAAGACTGAAGACCAGATGGGTTCACTAACATTCAGTGGATGCCAGAGTGCCTCCCACCCACCATGTGCCTTATAAACTCAATGAAAATTAGACAGAAACCTGGGGGATTATGGAGGCAATGAAAGGACTTAGCTAAAGTTTCTACAAACTGGTAGAAAGGGTGATCAAAACGGAAATGTACATACAATGATAGAAGACAGGCCAGGCACAGTGGCTCACGCCTGTAATCCTAGCACTCTAGAAGGCTGAGGCAGGAGGATTCCTCAGGAGTTTGAGACCAGCCTGAGCAAGAGCGAGACACTATCTCTACTAAAAACAGAAAAATTAGCCAGGCGTGGTGGCACGTGCCTGTAGCCCCAGCTATTTGGGAGGCTGAGGAAACAGGATCCCTTGACCCCAGGAGTTTGAGGTTGCAGTGAGCTATGATGACACCACTGCACTCTACCTAGGACAACAGAGTGAGACTCTGTCTCAAAAAAAAAAAAAAAAAGAAAGGAAGAGAAGACAAAGACAGTCATCTTATTTGTTGCACAGCAGAGTTTGTAAACAGGAGAGTAATACCTTCTACACATGTCCTTGTTTCTGTCTGATGTAGTACAGCGCGTCCATGAACAACTGGAAAAGCCGTGCCTTTAAGACAGAACTTGGACTCTCCTAAGACTTTTCCTTCAACAAAAGCCCCGTTAGAAATCACCCGACTATGAGAAGGGTTCCAAATCAGACTCTCACGCTCAGTCCCAAAATTACATTTTTATGAAGTCTTTTTGACTCTGACTCACAGAATGACATTCCTGCTTGTCATACTCATATTTGGGCATCTCTCATTGCAGTCCCCAACTATCTGCCATTGGCCCTGGTCCCAGCTCCATGCAGGCCCCCTGAACTACATTTTGGTATCCTGCCCAAACATACTCTTCTGGCATTTTGCTGGTTTTGGCCTTATACATCTGCTTCTCCACTGACAGCCTGAACCAGCCATGCCACCCTGCACAGCTGTGATAAGCCAAGGACTGGATTTGGACAGCTGCAGGATTTCTAATCATCAAAGGAGAAGAAAGGCCAAAACCCCCACAAATTTAGTTACTTTGTTCTTGAGAGTCACCAATCAACTTTATAATTTAATCACCTCTCTTCTGCACGTGGCCCCCATCCTCTTGGGTTGCAAGACCTATCTCCCACCAACAGCTATTATGCTGCAGTCCTAGAAGACAGGAGGACACGTGGAAATGGCGGCTGAGCGTGAGGAGAGAGGCTCCCCCAGAGACAGACGCAGTGAACGTGCAAAACACTTTCACACTCTCTTGTGCTGTCACTTTTGGGATACTTAATGATGCCTTGTGCTTTATGTTGATGCTTTTCCTTTACACCTCTAGATGAGGAAAGATGGATAAGGAGAGAGCATCCTCCTTGGATGTATTCTAGGTAAATAGCTGTGAGTAATTCTGCTTAAAATAGGAATTAAAATATGGATTTAGGCAAGATGGAAAATCAACTTTGAGGAACTTGTGAAAATTCTTTGATAACCTTAGATTATTTTTCTAAATTTCTTAATATGTTTTCCAACTTAAATATAGCTCTTTTAACCCAAACTATGCTGATGGATCATCAATGCATAGTCTTTTCTTCTCTATTAGATACACACTCTGGGAAATCATGGTCAGCCATATAGCTTTATCACTTGCTATGTATCAAGGGAAGAAGCAGCAGGAAGGATCCAGCAAATATTGTTTACCCTGCTATGCCCTGGACTGATATTTCACATATATGGTGTCGCCTAATCCACAAACTGATGTGATAAGGCAATATTAAATGCACTGTTTTCCATATGGGGAAACTGAGGAAATGGTTTATACAGGAGAACTAGGATCCAAATACATGGTGACCTGATGATCTGAAACTGAAGGGTTTTTCTTTCTTTTTTTAACAGCTTTATTGAGGTATAATTAATATGTAATAAAAACTGCCCATGTTTAATGTATATAATTTGGTATGTTTGACATATGCATATGCCCCTGATACCATCACCACAGTCAATGTAATAAGCATATCCGTCACATCCAAAAGTTTCCTTGTATCCCTTTGTTGGGTGGGGGGGAGAGAGAGAGAGAGAGTGTGTGTGTGTGTGTGGTAAGAACCCTTAATGTGAGATCTACGTTCTTAACAAATTTTTAAGTGCACAATTCAGTTTTGTTAGCTATAGGCACTATGTTGTACAGCAGATCTCTAGAACTTTTTCATGTCACATAATTGAAACTTTATACCCATTGAGCAACAACTTCCCCTTTCCTCCTTCCCCCAACCTCTGGCAACCACCATTCTACTCTCTGCTTCTATGAGCTTGACTATTTTAGATACTTCATATAAGTGGAATCATGCAGTATTTGTCCTTATAGGGACTGGCTTATTTCATTTAGCATAATATCCTCCAGGTTCATCCACATTGTTACAAATGGTAGAATTTCCTTCTTTTTTAAGGCTGAATAATATTCTACTGTATGAATATATCACCTTTTCTTTATGCTTCTTTTTATCCTATACCACACCTAAAAGACTTACAGTGACTGCAGGAACATTTGAGTTGTTCTCCACATTTCCATTTAAGAGAAAATTGAGAAATTCATATTCTATCCATATGCTGGCATTAAAAAAAATTGAGTCTAAGCTGCTCAGAGATTCCAAATAAACATTGTGGTTTGAGCCTTGGGTGCTATGAAAGTCAGTATTTTGGGAATACCCTGCCTTTTCCTGAATTATGAGATAAAGTGCCAATAAGTGAGAAGGAATGGGTATGCATTTTCCAGAAAAAAAAATAATTGCCCCTCAAGGAGAATTATTCAAATTCAGGTTATCTTAAATTTTTTAACTCTCTATGTCTTCATGGTGCTATTCCAGCACCATGGACTACATGTCTTCCAAGGACACTGAAGCTGAACTGAGACTCATAGACCTACCTAAGGCTCAGTGAGAGGAACTGGCCAATAAACAAAAAAAGTAAACACTTCAGTACAATCTCTGCCTTTTTATAAAGCTGGAAATGCTTGTGCTATCTGAACTCCAGAGCCTGGCAGCATCCCTACCATAGAACAGCACATTGGAGGGGGAAAAAACCAAACAGGGATCAATGAATCCATTCCGAGGATTCATCTAAAATAGATATTTTAGAGTTTCCAAGACTGCACGGCGTCCTGGATGGGATTTATTTCAAAGTGAGGAGGATGGCAAAGGTAACGTTCACATACAGGAATGATGGAGGCAGAGTCACCTGTCATTGTTGGGAAAGGCATTGAGGTGTGTCCCTTGGGAACTTCAAGTACACTTTCCTGGCAACTCAGAGGGAGGAAGGACTGTTCCTAAACATTTTGATAAGGGCTGCTGTTCACTTCTGTCCAGTACGCTCAACTTGATAGCCATATTAATCCAGTCATTGTTCCTGGCCCTCAGTACACTCCTGCCTAACGTGAATTTCTTAAACGTGAGCTGGAGGGAGAGGATGGGAAAAGGATGAAGCCCCAGAGCTCAAACCCTGGAACGTGGGCACACCTACCCACGTAACGTACACGGTTTGGGGGGGGGTTCCTTGTTTTGCTATACTGTGGGGACCTACCACTCTCCTAATAGAGCACTACCAGAGAAAAGGAGATCCTCTGTCTTTCTCAGCAGATACTTGAATCTCTTTTCTTAGAAAATGCTGAGATGGATATCCTCCCTGTTTTGCCTCTAGGAGCAGAAAAGAGCGTTCTGTAAAGCTGAGGAAGCCACTAACTTCACCGGGGTCAGCTCAGTTATCTGTAATGCTGGGTGTGGCACACATTATTGCTGTCCCACCTATCTCTGCTGGCACTCACTGTTCTCACAATTTCTCTGTCTTCTTCCTAGAAGCCCCTGTGATTCTGCCTGAGGGATTTCTGTGGCCACGGGAATGTGCTTGGCCTGCTCCCTTGCAGACTAAAAGCACTTGAGGTTATGCCCTGGGGAACAGCCTTCAACCAATGAGAGAGACTTGGTAGATAAACACCCAAGCTCCCTGCCCATTTGGGTGGCACAGGTCTAAGGCAGTCTCGAAACAGTCTCCCAGAGGTCCTGTCTGGGACTAAGCCCCACCCGCCCATGGAGGTCACACGTTGTACTGACTTCCATTTACTCCCTGCCTCACTTCCCACCCCTTATTGGAGTTTCCTGCATCTGTTCACAAATAAATAACATGCACTTAAATCCTTTTGTCAGCATCTGCTTTTGGGAACAGAACCTAAGTCACTGGGGATTAGCATGTATGTGAATAATAAACTTTTAAAGCTACCCTCTCACCCAAACTATACCACTAGAGAGTCAATAGTTCAAGGAGAACTGTTGAAAGATTCTGGGTAATAATATTAAAATTACTTGGCATCATTTTATATGCTATGTATGGAGTAGTTGAAGAGGTTAACCCAACACTTCCAAGTTCCTGTCTCTGGTTAACTTTTGCACTTTCCTTGGTTACTGATTCCAGAACTTCATGCCTGGCTCATCTTCTTGCCTTGAGTTGACACCCAGCAGTAACCTTGCTGTTCCTTGACCCTGGCTCCACACCCCCCACCCGCTGTGACTCTGTGACTTCACATCTGTGAGATCCATCTGGAGATAGGGTGGAGTACACAGGAGTTTTCCTTAAAGCATTTGAATCTAGAGGAGCTAGAGGTCTCTTGAGCAGCATCGAGCCAGGTTAGATGGACCTACAAAGGGGCAATGATTCATGAAATCATCAGCCAGATTAATTGGAAACAGGTGAAAGTACGCTGGGAAATGGATTCAGGAATAAATGATTCAGGAATAAACCTGCACATAACAAATGGGTGTTGGTGGCCATCTTCCTAAGGCTATGTAATGAGTCTCAGAGCTTAGGAAGCCAAGCAGGATTGGTCACTTGCTGTTTCTTAAGAACGGACCCAACATACCCTGGTTTCTAAGCATCAAGAACTCCTGTGGGATCACATGGAAAAAATCTAAACATTGTTGTTAATCTTTGCTCAATAAGGGTAACAAACAAGTAACTTTATGCTGCTTTTGAGTCTCAGGAACTCCTACTCCCTTTTTCCCCCTGTTTAGTGGTACAAAATGTACCAAGTGGAGTCAAAAAGAGGAAAAAGGAGATAAGATGCTTGAAAGTGCATATGCTAAATTTAAATAATTGAATACTGACTGCAAATGAGTAAAATAACCAAACTCAACACGACTCTGGGTTTCTCATCTGAGACTCCCAAATCCCAGAACAAACTTTAATTAGCACAAGATCAGTATTCCTTTGGGCGTTAGGTAAATCCTGTTCTTTTTCTTTTATGGAATGAGGTGTGCAGTTGTTGAATGGCATGACCAAGGACAAGGAGCATGCAAATGTATGTAAATATGCCCCAAATCATGTATAACTGGTCAGAACCCATTATTTAGAAGTATATAGGATTAATGGTTCTTAACTTTAATGGGTCATGAGCCCTTTTGTTAATGTGATGACACTTTTGTGAAATGTGTCCACACTTAAAGCATATTTTCATATATTAGGAGGTTAATGGGCCTCCTAAGGCCCATCCCTTGGCCTTCACTCTATAGATTCCAAGCTAAGAACCCCAGTTTACGATTTGGGTATCACTTGGGGATCTCTTCATTAACGAGAAGTCCTTTTGGAAGTAAATAGCCACCACTTTGCCTCAGGTTGGCTGTGAGACCCATTGAACTGGGTCTTGATACAAGAAAATCAGAGAGTTGTAAAAGAGATCTCGCCCACTGAATGGGACCCAACCCCCTCATTCAATAAAGAAGGGCTTTTGGCATAATCTCAAATTTTGTGAACCCAAAATAAACACATAAATGAAAAGGTGATCTTTAGAAAATGATTATTGACAAGCTAGAAAGACAAATACGCAATAGTTAACAAACAGTCTGCCCATCTTTTAATCAAAATGGCACCAACCACATCCACTAAAGCAAAGATGTGATTTCATCTGAGTGTAGTAGGCCCCGGGTAGACATCTGCTTGGAAAATAGATGCTCTCTGCCTGCACCAGCATATCATGATAATGCAGTGGTTCTACTGTTCCTACTTAGGAGTCAATAAATTGTCCAATTCTGACAGCCAGAAGCCTGGTAGTGTGTTTCCACAAAGCCAAAATCTATAACATCACAAGATAGACAGAGACATACATTAGAAATGAAAAATCCACCCTTTGTGTAGATTTCCATTTGTAAAATCAAATTCAGTAGCCACAATGTTGTTTTTCTTTTTTCCAAAAACACAGAAGCATTTTTTTTTCTCTTTGAAAAATGGCTCTGTTAATTATAAAACAAAATCACACACTGAATCAATGACAGAATACGAGAAGATGCAGCAAACGGGCTCTTGCTCAGAAGTCACTGATGGGAATAAGTGGGTCTGAATGAATTAATACTAAACAAGAGTTTTTCATTTATTTCTCCTTTATTACAAGGTAGACTTAGCAATGTTGGGAAAAGACTAAACTGATGTGTTTACCCTGATAGCATCCCCTAACGACAAGCTGCTTCTAGAAGTTAATGAGCTTTCATAACAAACTGCTGAGCACATCTCGATATTAGGGTTAAAAGCCCATCTTATGGTAAATTACTCTAGACTCTAATTTGGCAAGAGTAAATGATTTGTAGTCCAAGTGGGGATTTGGTGCCAAGCTCCTAATTTGGGCTGTATACAATATTTCAAGACCAACTTTCATTACTATCAATTTATAAATGAATTATGTGTAAGCAACTGAACTGTACAACAAAAAATAACACATATTAGACTTTTTTTGGATCACTATCTACCTTCATCCCCTTATAAACACCACTCAGTGCTTTTAAAGATGCTGAAGGCATGTTTGGGGAGATATTACTGACTTGTCCTGTATCTCCATGTGCATCCACTGTTCTCTGAGTGGCCTTGCTGGGTTTGAACAGTCCTGAGAGGTACAAAACCTAGTGGTTAAGTGAGGACTCAGGTGGAAGACTGCCTGGGTTGGAATCCATCTCTCCCAAGTTCTAAGTAACTCTGCTTTCTTGGGTGAATTACTTTAACCTCTCTGAACCTCAGTTTCTTCATCTGCAAAATGAGAATCAAAACCGCACCCACCTCCAGGGGTACTGTCAGTATTAAATAAAATGATCCATTTAAGCACTTAGCATAGAACCCAGCACAGGCAAATGTTGGCTAGGATCCTGGGGCTGCTGCTTCTAATAATAAAGAGGAAGAAGAAGGAAAAAGGGAGTAGTAAGGAGGGGAAAATGGTATTTCCTGAGCGTGTATCTGTTGGAATGTGTACTTGATGCTTTCAAACATAGATTTAAAGAATACTACACCAAAACTAAAATAAACAGTAGAAACTACTGAGTGCTACACACACCCTTCTTGTAGTCTACAATTATAGGAATATAGCACATGGGAGCCACCAGGAAGGTGCAAGGTGTTGCGATTGAACAGCACCACCCTCAGACCCACATAAGGGAAAGAAAGCCTCTGGTTTTTACAGATGATGAGAGTAAATAGAGCTGTTTCAGGTACCCCAGTCAACCAATGTCTTTGCTCATTTGTTTTTATCACATTGACAAACATCAGATTCAAAATACCTATCAGAAACCCTGACAGCCAACCACCCAAGAGAAAATGGGTCTTGTCAGTCTGGTCCCTCACTTTGTGGCCAACTTTTCTCCTCCAACGGTAAACCATAGTTAAAATGAAAAGAAAATGAAATATAACCACATCTTAAAATACTGAGCAAGGTGGACACTGATGTATGGATATGTAGCTCTTAGATGTTGGCCAAACTTGGAACATTTTCTGACACCCCAGGCCGCATCCTCTGCTATTCATTCCTCCAGATCTCAAATGGGAATCACCGACAGGGAATCGGAAAGAGGGAGGAGGGTAAAGTTGGGGAAAGTGTTTTCCTGCCCACATCTTTGTAAACTGATGACCCAGCCAGAGTAGGCCATAGTTTCCCTCCCGGGACCTTGCCAGGGTCCTTGCTGGGATCTTGCAATCGGCCTGATGGAAGAACCCCCCTCCCACCCCACACACACTCTAGCTGGGGCTTATGTTTCCCAGTACAGCCTAGCCCAGCTCCCCAAACCCATGTAGGCCAATCTGTGGCACTTGTTTACAGTAACCCCCGAGCTCCTGTGGACATTTGCACTTATAACCCCTATCCTAGAGTGGGAAAGCAACTTCAAAAATCAGTCCCAAGTAACTCAGACATTACCCAGCCCACATCAAGAAGGTCGGCCTGCATTTATGGCCCACCCCACTATTATCCCTTCAGACTCACATGTTGATTTTCTTTGAAATGATGGCTGGAGAATAATAACCAGAAATATAATCACATCATCACATTTCAAGCAACCCTATATTGAAAGCAGAGCTACAAATTTAAGAAACAGTCCAGGGGAAAAAAGAAAGCTTTCATCTGGTACATGAATATTTTAGGTAGTGTGGAAAGAGCTCTGAAATCAGACAGATCTGGGTCCTAATATTAGCTTACTGGTTGTGTGACTCCTACCAAAATGCTTAACTGCTTTGATGCTCTTGTTCTCCAGATTTGTAAACTGAGGAGGACAATATCCACTCCAAGGGGTTACTATTCAGATTAAATGAGATTGTGTTACCAGAGCAACCTGGTTTCCAGTAGACAGCCAATAAATGACAGCCTCTTCTTTCATGGTCCCAGTTCAGACACTGCATCTGCAGTTGATTTTACTTGTAGTTTAGTCATCAGAGAAAGCTTTCTCAACTCAGAGCTACCTGGGGGAGAGAGTATATCATTACTTTGTGATGGCTCAATGATATCTTAAATCTGGACCTGTGATGGTGACAAGATAGACCACAACACACGTGAGCTTTGCTGTTGATAAGGCAAGCACAACCCAGCAGTCAAAAAGTGCCACAAAGGTCTTCTGAGAAGGCTGTGGTCTCTGTCTGTCTTGTTAGGCATCAGATCTAAAGAAATCCTACCACAGGATAAAAAGCATGCATGCATGCATACACATACACATGGCCTTACAGCCATACAGGGGCCCCTGTATATCTTACTGTTGTTCAATGGATTCTCACCCAAATGGCAGACATATCTTAAGCACTGAATTAAATTAGTATATGAGCCTGAATCTAAATAATGGCTTTTCTTAAACAGGTAAATAATAATCAGCATTTATTTGGGTGGGATGGATGCGGTCTCTTTGTTTTCTAGTTAAACAGCAGTCTGGATATAGGATGGTGAATAGGTTTAATTTTTTGAGCTAATTCAGATCATTGATAGATCAGATCAGATCACTGCCCTAAGTGTGATGTGATCAAAGGTTTTCTAAGGCCTTGAGGAAGGCAGTGATGAATGAGTAATGTCTGCCCTTGAAATGGGTAAAGGTCTGGTGGCAGCATGAGTCCTTTGGTCCAGGGCTATGCACTAATGGTTCATAGTGGGGATGCTCTTTCTGTGGCTACTGGGGCCCTTGCTCTGCATTTATTCTTGAACCACCACTGCCCTGTTGAGCTGTGTATCATATGAGGCTCCACCAGCCAGGTTCTATCAATTCACACTGCTAACACACAAGGCACCACAAGCCTTATTCAGCGGCAAATGCAACCATTCTTTCCTACACTGAAAGATAAACTTATAGGAAAAAATATTGAGCAAAATTATAATATAAAAACTAGAGCGTTTTGTCATCTGGACTTTGATCAGCTTTGAGGTCCAATTTTAGAACAGTAGGGATAACTCATGCCAGTACATAGTCAAGGATGAATCAGATCCAATGCACACTGTGCTGGGCTTGTTTGGCAGAAGAAAAAGTTGACAGTATCTTGCCCCCAATGGGCATTGAGTCTAGTGGGAAAGGGCAAACTCCCATATGTAATCTGAACAGAGCTGATCGCCCACCAGTACACACAGGTGCAGCCATGGTAGAAACACTGAAATGCTTCTGTGCCCCTCGGTAAAAAGCTGCTGCTCTGAGCTCCCTGAATTCCCCTGTCCTGATGTCCCAGCCTTCCTCTGGGATCTCCCACAACCTCCTTATAATCCAGCAACTAACAGGTTAATACTTGACATAGTAGAGAATCTCCAGGAACCCCTTTGGCCACTAGGGCCAGTGTTCATGCTGATTGAGCCAGGTGTTAAACATTTGTAATATCACCCCTTGAATCAAGTGTGGAATGCCCATAAGCCAAATCATCACGAATGGATCTAAAGGCCAAAGGTATGAAATGAAAAGCGAAGTCTTGAGAAAATCTACCTGAGAAAATGTACCCTTAGACTGTAAATTCCACAAGGGTAGGGACCAGTCTGTCCTCCTGCGCTGTGAAATCACAGTTCCTAGAGTGGGTGTATCCCAGAGCAGGAACTCAGTATGTGGTTGTTCTGTAAAATAACAAGTGGGACTAGTTAGGTGTTGAAGGTGGTTCTCATCCAGGAGATGAGCAGGAATTGGAGAGATGCTTCTGAGAAAGACTTGGTATTTCCCACGTACTACCTCTGTGCATCCGTAGGGGGCAGTAGGGACTAGTGGCAAAGAACCCAGTTTCTGGCTACAGTCAGATTGAATTGCCTTCACTTGGCTTTGCTACTTATTGGGTGTATTTCCCTGAGCCAGCCACTCCAACCTTCTGGAACCTGGGTTTCCTCCTTTGTACAACTGCGACATTATTGCCTACCTCTCAGGGAGGCTGTCAGGATCCACCAGTCAATGTACATAAGGAATCTGACACAAAGGAAGCAGTCGTTAGACTGGATGTGCCCAGAGGGCAATGGGTTTGTCTGTTTTGTATCCTAGAGCCCAAAAGCATTCTTGAAAAAACATTAGGCACTCAGTAAATATTTGTTCAATGAAAAAAAAATGAAAGGTGGCAATTTTTTTTCATTGTGTTAAGTGAATAGGGACACAACCTGTGTGGGTGCCCATAATGTCTATAAGAGATGGAAATTCAGGGATTAGGACACTTTCTCAGTCTGGGTGCAGGAGACCATGAAGATCCAAGATAGGACCTGGCAAAAGAGCCAGTTCCCAGCCACAGCTGTTTTTTTCCTCCCAGTTGACACCAGGGGACCAGAGGTGGACCTTGGTGAGGAACTGGGTCCATAGTGTGGTTAAGGGTGGAAGGTCTACAGGTAAGCTGCTTGGCACAGGTCTCTGCTCCACTGTTTACTAATTGTATGGTCTTGGGTGAGGTGTTTAACCTCCTCCCTAAACCTTCAATTTTCCCATCTGTATAATGGGGATAATATGGCACACAACTTACAGAGTTGTCTCAAACATTCAATAAAACAATGTGGGGCAAGTGGCTGGTGCATGGTAGTGAGCCTTGAAAAATGCTAGTTGTCCCTTCTAGGTAGGGATGACAATCTGAGGTTCACTGATCACTGTAGGCCCACGTTGCCTCGTCACCTGACTGGCTTTCTAGGCTTCTCTCCTCACCGCACCTGTCCTTTAGGTTGCAGAGGTGGGGGTATGGTCCCCGTGCTGACAGAAGTGATTCACTGAGGATGAGTTTGTCCAGGACCCGCAGTTTCCAGTCCACTGAGACAACAGCCCATGGATCTGAGCTCTCAGACCAGAAGCTAAACTTCCACTGGGTTGCTAACCGCAGAACAGAGCCCCCTTCCCTCCCTATTTGGTGAGCCTGTTGGAGACCCATGTGGGAACCAAACACCATGAGTGACAGCTAAGGAAAGGTGGGAGGGTGTTGTTTCTGCAGCTCTGAAACCAGTGCTTATTTCTCTCCAGAATGGAGCGGAGAACTCTGAGGGCTGTGAGGATGTGGCATAATGGTTTTCCACCCAGACCATTCCACGGCCTTTTTTTAAAGTCCTCAATCTTGGAAACAAATTGCTTTTGTGACCATGCCGGAAGTAATAGAGAGTTTACATGTTTTGTGAGGGAGGAATTGAGGTAGAAGAACCAACCTCGAAGGAACTGAAGTAGGAAAAATTGGTTTAAATTATTCTGCAACATCTGAGATAAAATATTATAACAGCTTGAAATGAAAACTATAGTTTTTGAGATATTAAGGCTGAAGGGATATTGTATTTATAGGGTGTTTGGCTAAGGTATGACAACATAACTATTCATTTCAGTTGAAGACAAATTAAGCTTCTGTTTGAGAAAATGAGATTGAATTTAGTATCATCAAATATTTTCTAAATTAATCAAATGTGCTGGGTGCTACATGGGTCAAATGTGAAACTTTTAAACAACTTTTTTACGTTTATCAGCTATCCCTAGTAGCTGGTCTCTGAAGGGAAACATCTGAAATGATTCTCTGCCTTACCCCTGGATTTCCCTCTCATGGGAGGAAAAAACAAAAAACAAACAAACAAAATCCCTGATATTCAAATGATTTAAACCTGATTTAAAGTGTTCTCCAGAACAACAAAGATGATTATTTCACAGAGCTGGTGAGTTTGCAGGGAGGGTTTATATCCTATTCACTTTCCAGCTTTCCTCCAGCAAGGCTGCCCTCAGTGAAGGAGCTTCTAGCAGGCAATTTCATCCGGGCTATCTCCACCCAGCAAAGACCTAGCTTCTCCTGCTATACTGACTTACTTAAAGCCACTTGCCACTGCCCCAGGCCCTCCCTTATTTTCCTAACTTCAAAAGGAAAATTCTGAGAAGCCCATCTTCTTGCTTCAAGGGTTGCCCTGAGATGCTGCCATCGCTAAGCCTTCTAATCTCTTCCCCTCTGAGGCCTTTCACCACGTTAAGAGAGGGTTTGGGGAGCTGCCCTGTTGATTGCAAGCACCCTCAGTGGCACAATATCTCCATAACAGTCAAGAGGAAGGAAGCTGTGGAGAATAAAATTAGTGACACCAGAGTTTGCTCTGTTACTATATTGGGCATAAAAATACTTGCAGGGTTTTGACTTTTAAATGATGCAGCCCAGCAGGGGTTCACTGAGCATAGGGCAGACTGACACGGAAATAAGAATAATCATTCAGGAGAATGGTCTTTGAAACTTGAGGTACCGAACTCAATTGGATAATGAAACACTGGGAACTCCACAGGGTATTTTTTCACCTCTATAAAGAACATTCAATTAAATGCTTTTTCATTTGGACAGGAGGGGTGGAGTGATTTTTTTTTTCCTCCCTTTTCCACAGAAAGTATCTTCTTGGCTTCTGGCCCAAACTTTTTTTTTTTTTTTTTGCTGCTGCTTTTTATTGCCTTTTTCCCTCCCCTTCATGATCCACAATGCCTGCACACCCAGCCTTCTCACAGGTTGATGGAAATTCCCCATGTTGCCCTTGGAAATGCTCATTACTAACGGCCAACACAATGGCTTCACTGGGTGATGCATTGGCGATGATTCCAGAGGCTTCTGCTGCTTCCATTTCATGGGCCACTTGCTTAGCTGCTTCTGAAATGCCTTAGTGCTGCGAAGGCTGCATTTAACCTAGCCATCTGTGAATAACTCCATCAGGGTCAGGTTCAAATCCAAAATCAAGACTGCTTCCTGGCCAGAATGTCATCCTGTCCCATACAGGTCAGGAAGAGTGATTTCCTGACACAGAAGTCTAACACTGTCGTCCCTCTGAGCCCATGGGAGCCCTTGGGAGTGTGCCGAGCATTGCATGTGGACTTTCTTACAAATCAATTAGCACTTGGCACTTTATAGTCTACAATGATGTCACACAGCCTGTGTGTAGTCAGCATTGGGCAATGATTTCAAAATTAATGGTCATTTGACTCATGAAGGTATGTATTTTTTGGAATGTGACAAGATAAGAGGAATACAAGAAATAGATAAAAGGCATCTGAGTACAGAGCCATGTATCTAATTCAGTTAAATTCACCTTGATTGAAGGTCTACCCGCTGCCAGGCTTTGTCCTTAATGTTGGGGATACTGTGGCATATAAGACTTGGCTTCTGTCTTGAGGGTCTTATGGTCTAGAGCAGGAACTCAACCTGGAGTCAAGGACGTGGAGAGAACTTCTGAATGGTCTTCAGGGAGTCCTAAAAGCCCCCAGAATTGTATTAATACATAAACTGTAGGTGTATATATGGAGGTGCTCATTTTTCCAGGTAATGGATCCATGTTTTTTTTATCAGATTCTAAGAGGAATATATGACTCCTCACAAAAATATTGTACCAACTACCAGACCAGTGTCTTTTTTACTTTGTATTTCCCAAGCATGTGAGAATGATTGTTGAATGAATGATTAAGTGATGATTTCCATGCTGGGAGAAACAGGCCAGCCCAGGTGGCAGGAGTCCTGTGGTGCTAGGACAGAAGGTGCTGCAATCATCCCTATCTCAAATTGTAAGTATATGAAGTCAAGGAACTGGGGCAAATTCAGAGCTGGATGGTTCATGTGAAAAGCGCCATATTCACCATATTCTATTGGCTAGAAGCAAGTCACAGACCCTCCCAACACTCAAAAGGAGGGGATTATAGTCAGTGCAAACACAGAACACACGGGCAGAAACCACAGGTGCCACCCTACTGTGGTAGACAGTCAATGCTTTGCTCTCACATGACCTAAGAATTTTATATGTCTATTAATATACCAAGAGCCCTATTTGAGAAACGTTGATCTAATGTATCCAGTATAGACATTTTATAAGGCACATGTTTGTGTATGTATGTATAATGTAATTCCAAACTCTACTGACCAGCACCCCCCTAGAGCCCCAGGAGTGTCTAGATAGGAAGCAGCCCTCCTGGCACTGTGAACAGCAGCTAGAGAAGGAATCTTCCTCACAAGTGGAGGTGGGGGCTAGTCAAAGACTGGGAAACACCCCAATTCTTGCTCCCCAGGAACATGGCCACGACGCCTAGTCTACAGAGAGATGCTCTGTGCGCAGACTGGTCAGAGACAGAACCTGCAACTGGGACCTGAGATAGGAAGGCTCCCAAAATCTCAAGACAGAACCAAGGAACTCTTAGAACAAAAAGAAATCATTCAGACTTGTAGGCTCTGCACTTTTTAAAAAATAGCAGCAAAACCCTATTTCTCAAATAACCTATTATTTGACATGCTTTTCATTAAAACAAAAAAAAGTGGACTGCTCTAGTAGAAACAAGGGTGTCCTGCCCACTGGACCTCCCAGGTGCCCCCATCCTCGTGCAACTCAGAATGGCTCACTTCCCTCATTGTAAGAGAGAAAACACTGCACCCCTGAGAGGGGAAGTGTCCTTTCAAAGCCACTCCAAGTCTAGACGGCCATTCCCAGGATCTCCTTGGTAGGATTTGGAGTGTTTGTCAAAGGCGAGCTCTGTTTCCTGCAGCATGCAGCAGCCTCTGCACATGCTGTGCCTCCAGCATCAATCTAAGAAGACTCCCATCATGAGTTCACAATCAGTTTTTAACTCCCAGCCTAGGGAATCAGACTGAATTAGCTCTTTGTGTAATTAACCTGAGGAACACTTACATTTTGTGACATTTTTAGTTTCTGTGAGCAACCCAACCACATAGAAACTGAATGACCAACAACTGCCTTTGCACCCCTTCAGGGCACCTTGCAGGTGGGGTGGGGTGTGAAATCCTGACACAAAAAAGATTGACTGAGCTCCTCATCTCTATGGATATAACAAGAAACCATCAAAGCAGCAAAAGCAACATCCTTTGGAACCCAGAAGTGAGTCCAAAAAGGAAACATACAATTGACTAATAGCCTGGTGGAGGATTCGGCCTAGAAGCTCACCTCTACCTGTGCCCAAGCCCTGCCCATGTTCTTGCTAATATTTTCCTACAGAAGTTGATCCAAAGGCTTAATGAACCAAAAGGCGTTAAGAGTAGTGCACGTGAATAACACCACCAATTCTTGCTTCTTTAATTGGATGCAAATAACATCACCTGGGCTCTACATCCCAGGATCCGTCCGGCTCTTTGTCACGCAGCACTCTAATGCACCCCATTCCAAAGAGCCTGGCAGGAGAGGAAGACATTAACTGTGAGATCTGCCGGCTTCTGCCAAATTCACAAACGCTGGCAGCTAGGCCTATAGATAGAATAAGGGGTAATTTCATGCAAATGCTCTGTGCTATTCCCTGAGCTCCAAGATTAGAGATGTCAGAAAATGTAAGTGCTCCTCTGGTTAATAATACAAAGAACAAATTCAGTCTGATTCCCTAAGCTGGGAGTTAAAGACCAACGATTGTGAACTCATGGAGGGAGAGTCTTCTTAGCATGGTACCAGAGGCAGAACATGTGCGGAGGTCATGGTACTAGATGGGGATACAGGGCCACCTTACAAGAGTCACTGTGAGCCACAGCAAGGAAGGGTCCAGAAGGCTTGCATGGCTCTTGGGGCTCAGCCATCACCTGGACACCTGCTGGAGGTATGGGCAGATGTAATGGGCAGTAATGAGCTTATGCAGCTGCTTGGGGAGAACCATTGCAGACCGAGACAAGGCTGCAGGATTTGGGAACAAAATCTGGAACACGTGTGCAGAGGACAGTCCTCACATCTTCTTGTTTTTTTCCTTTCTTAGGAGGAGACACTTTTTGTTCCTAGATGCATTCCTACTAGTTTCTTGGACACACGTTTCTCCATTTTTACCTGCTAAATTATATTTGGTCATAGTCTGCAGAATGCTGATTTATTATTCAAACACAATGCTTCTTAGAGTTGATTTTAAATCTTGTGAATGGTGTGTAGCAATGGAATGCTTCCAGAAGGAAGCAGATGACACCATTCTCCTACTTATTGTGTCCTAGGTGTAGCACAGGGACTGTGAGTCAGGCTCTGGATTTTTAGATTTTAATTTTCATATTATCCTAAATACCTATAATGGCTTTTGAGATTAAAAACACATACACACATACACACACACACACACACACTCCTCCCTTCATGCCCCACCATACAGCCAGTGAAATACACCTTGATTCCTAACTTTTCTTTAAAAAAAAAAAAGAAATTATGAAAATCAAGAGCATGATTAATCAACTTATTAAGTCATTAATTAACAGCAATATACTTGGGAGCCTGACTGACGTGGGATTGGGTTCAACCTTTCCCCACTGGCTGTGAGACCCTGTGTAAGTCTCTTAACATCTCTGGGCAACCTCTCTCTGTCAATTTAGGACAATGATAATTCTACTTCACGGGCTAATTTTGAGCATTAAGTGAGGTGATGCATATGTCTAGCATATAATACATGCTCAATAAATAATACCACACTATCACTATTTTTCACTGATTTATATAATTAAAGCCCAATAAAGCATAATTTTTTTTACACAGAGCAAGGGCTCAGAATTTCTCTGTTATCATCAGGTATTGGTCCACCCACATCAGCCCACTGCCATGGACATTTCTTCCAAATAATGAAATGAGTCAAATGGGATAAATTTTCTGTTTACCCCCAGGACATATGTTCTGCTGTTTTGGGTTTTGTTTTTGGTGTTGGCAGTGTTATTGTTTGTTTTGATAGTGTAATATATGCCAGTAGACTGGCCATGCCCAGCTATATACATGGACACGGTGAAGAAATCAAATGAATTATTTAAACAGTTTAGAGAGTCTATTCCCAGAAAAATTCCACCTACAGATATTTACCTTACCGAGCCTGAGACCAGCCTCAATAGAAAACAGTCTTAGGTAATAAGACCATGGATTCATTTTATTTTATGAGATAAAGGAGTACTTTATAAGTGAGTTATATTTTATTTTATGGGGCTATCCATTTCAAGTAAGCAGAGCCATGACTTACTGGAAATTATGAATTTTCACATGGTTCACACCCTTGTTAATTTACTAGTTAGAGGCCATGCCCAAGTTGGGGATGCTTTATTGCTAAGTATTCACGACTTATCCAACTACCCTTGAAAACAACTGTTTTCTGATTTGGAGGAGCATGGATATATTGCAAGTAAGCCCTCTGACATAGACATTTCTAGAAGTGATTTTGCACATTTTCAATGAGATACCGTCAATTTTGTCCCACAGATTATCCTGAAATATCTATGATGGTTTTGAGACTAAACAAAAAAAAGCACACCCTCCTTGTTCATCCCCCTCCACACCACCCCTGGAATATGCCTTGATTCCTACGTTTTCTAAAAGAAAGGAAAGAAATTGCCATCAATTAGGGATCTGTGGGTGGTTTTACTGATTATCAAATTTCTAGAATAGAATGCAAGATTATAGACAGACAAATCTTGAGCCAGACGGTATATGTTATTAAAATCAAGAGCATGATTAATTAGTCATTTTACTTGGAGTGATTTATCTTGTACCTCTCTCCACTGGCGTTAGAACTGCCTGCTGTGGACATCAGGTGTGCAGCTCTATTATGCATGCTAATCAAAGTCCACAGAAGCGCTGATTGAGGGTGAATTTGAGCTCCACAGAACATCCATTTTAAAGAGCTGCATTTTATTAAATAGGCCTGAAGTCAAGAAGGCCATAAAACTACAGAGGAAAAGGATAAACCAGTTATGGCTAAGCCGTCTGTCTCTCAAACGAGCCAAGTGCCAACCTGAGCCTGCACACCTAGGATTCAGGGCAGCCTTCCCGATCCATGTCTGAATGAGAGAGTCCCAGGTCTTATCCCCACATATGTCCCTAATCCATCCTACTTCTCCCCATTTCGACTGCCATCCCCTAACCCAAGCCCCCATCTCGGTCCTGAAGGAACACAACAGCCTCCTCACTCTGGCTCTGTTGAATTTCTGACAACATAAAATATAATGAAGAGACTAGTTTTGTTTTGTTTTGTTTTTAGAGATGGGGTCTGGCTTTGTCGCCCAGATTAGAGTACAGTGGTATCATAGCTCACTGCAGCCTCAAAATCCTGCGCTCAAGTGATCCTCCTGCCTCAGCCTCCCCAGTTGCTGGGATTGACTACAGGCATCAGCCACCGTACCCAGCTCCATTTTTTTCCCTATTTATCTCCATTGATTTCTTTCCCCCCCACTAACTCAATCTCCAAGAATTATGAAGATGGCCCAATTACTGTCCCATTGTAGGAAACCTACCGTTGCCTTTTTGCTTTCTCTCTGTTCTTACACACTGCCCTTGTAAGTCCACATCAAGTCCTGGGTGTGGATGGGCCCTCACCACTAAGATGCGAGGACTTCCCAAAGCAATCAATGCAAAGTCAAGACATCTTCTCACTGAATTAGAATCTCATCAAGCAAGCAATTCCATTTAGTTCAATGTAGAACTTACTTTTGCCTCAAGACAGCTCAGCAAGGGAAAGAATCACTGGGTGGATTTTTCAAAGGAGTACAAAGTTCTTTTCTATGTCCTTGGGGCTTCTGTCAGGTAATCCCAGGTCTGGGACTCTACTCTGGAGCTTGCCTCTGTGCCCCCACAGCCCAATCTCTTTGACTCAAGCTGAGCGGAAGGCGGGCTCACGCAGCTTTGCAAGCTTCCGCGGAGCAAGTTAATCTAGCTGAGTTAATAAGGATGCAGCCACTTACTGCCATCACACAAAGCCTCATCAGTCAGCTGGTTGGAGCTTCGGCCAGGGAGCCCTCCCCTACCTGCCCAGCCTTGCTTTGGCTGTGGAAACCTCTGCATTTACTAGGAGCACCTGCTCACAGAGTTGTGGGGCCTTTGGCCCTAAAGGGGAGGAACTGAGCACTTTCTGGCTCTAAGTATGGATCTCCCATCTCCTGGAAACCCATTTCTTCCACAGGAAATGTCCCTTGGTGCCAACCCTGCAATAATGGAAGGGAACATTTGCTCACATTGAGCCACACCTGTTGTCAACAAGCATTTGCTTTCAATCTATTTAAGCTCCATGGGGGAAGGAGACGGTGTAGGTCTCGGGCATTGTTTGGCAGTGTTGGGCTCACAGCACCTGGGAAAGCTCTACAAAGTCTATGTTCTTGTTTGGGAAGTGGAGTTGCCCCTAGTAACAGCTGCTGCATTTCAGGAGAGACCTGGAAGCCTCTGGGAAACTCATAAAGACCTCGCCCAGGCCCCTGTGCAGAGCCAAGTGCCAGGAACTTGGAGTTGAAAGGCAACCTGCTCCTGCCTGGATTCCTGCAGACTCACTAGCAGCAGGAGCAAAGCAGAGAGAGGGCCAGACTCCAGCAAGAGCTTGTCCTGGAGTGGCTTTTGTTGTTGCTGTTTTGGTTTGGGTCAAACATGTCAAGATGCATAGTTCTGTTAAGTGCCTGTGTTGATTAAATTAAAGTTTCCACTTTGATCTATCACCTAAGATGTGTTTATCTACTGTCATTCATTTGTTCAACCATCTCTTTGTTTATCCTTTTCTCCTTTCCTCTGTTCAGAACCAAGGGCCCTTTTGATTGGCTCCCTGAGCCCTACTTCAGTTCCCTTAGCTTGCCTAGTGCTCTAATGGCACCCCATATTTCCTGCTCCCTGGTAGGGGACCCCTTCCATACAAAGATGGTTCTATCAAACAACAAATTGACACTCCCGGGGGAAATTTTGGGCCAGGATATTTGTCCACTGCTCAGTTTCCTGCTGTCACCACCCCCTCCCCCCTGGTGACTCCTATATTTAGCACCTATAGCATTTGGGCTCACGTGTGTGCATCCTTCCTTGAATCTTCAGACACAGTAATCCATTCTTTCTTTAGAGTTCTGACTGTAACATGGCATAGTTCTCTATAGTTTCACTGAGCATGCTGCTGTGTAATTTTTTGTTCACATCTAACTCCTGTATTAGATTATAAGCTCTTTAAGGACAAAACTCTGACTTATGTGTCCCTTTATTACCAATGCCTAGAGTTTTGCCAATTGATTTATTTTTAAGGATGTGTGGTTGTATGGAAGGGTATATGGGTATATTGATGGATGAGAGGGTAGGTGAGTAGGTACATGAAAGATTGAATAGATGGATGGACTGATAGGAAGATAAACAGGTGAGTGGTGGATGGATGAGTGAACAGGTAGATGCATGGATGGACAGACAGATGCATAGGTGGGTTGGTAAATGAGTGAGTGGGTGGATGGAAGGATGATGGATAAATAGGTGGGTGAATGGATGGTAGATAGATGGACAGGTGAAGAGGCAGGGGAGTGGATGTGTGATGAGCGGGGGTAAGTGGGTGGATGGATGGGTGGGTGGAAGTGTAGAGGGGTAGGTGGGTAGCTAGATAAATAAAGCATGACTTCAACCATTAAGGTGCCAATGTACACATCAACAATATAGCTTATTTCCATTAAGATAACATTCAACTATTAATCCTTTGAATAGGCTTACAAAACCTGAACCACCAGCAAGCAAAATAGTAGGCAGGACCCTTGTGGCCTGCATTCCCCTGAAGCTGAAGCAATATGAAAATGCTACAGGCCAATGGGTGCAATGTTTCCCTGTGGCAACCAAATGGCATTGCCCTGGCAATAATAAGATCTGTTTCATGAACTTTTTAAAAAAAACATTTCCTGCATATTAAAACTGCCCCTTTTATTCTTCAGAAATGATACCTAAAATGAACCTAGAGGCAAGCTTCAGAAGAGACTCATTAAACAAAAATTGACACAGAGAAAAATAAGGGAGTCAAACCCAGAACCACCTGCCTTTCCAGGCAACCCTCACCTAGCAGGCTCTTCGGACAGCAGGATGAGAAGGTGGCCCCCCAAATCTGACCTTGTTTCAAAGTCACAGGGCTTTCCTCACTCCAGCCCATGGTTAGTGAGAAAATAAGAGAATGTACAATATGTAGCTACTGTCAAATGTAGAATGAAACATAACCTTTGTTTTTGTGTGTTGGGTTATGATGTTTTTTATTACTACTACTGTGTTATAGATGTCTTTCCTTCCTCCAAGATAACAATAGAACAATGAACCAGTTTGAAAGAGAAAAGCTGTCAGTTTGGGTAAAGTCAGTCTGTTTGGGTTTTTTATGAAAAAAAATTAGCTAACCGTGCCAATTGTAATTTTAGTAAGTTATTTCTAATGTAAGTTTATTAAACCGTGAACCTTCCCTTGAGCTAAACTAATGACCACTATTAAATATGCTACTCTATTTTAAATGATCAAAATATTCAATGGGATAAGACGAAAATTATAGATAGTGATAATTACAAAATGTCAGCATCACCTGGAGTCAATTTACTAATATGTCAGCTCGGGTGCAGAGGAGAGAAGAGCCAGTTTAAAATGTGCAGAAGGCATGTGTCATGGGCTGCTGTCATTTATTTGCCTTTGGAGACTGTCATGACCGAATATTTATATCCCTTGCTTCCCTGCAGGCATTTCAAGCCTGCTCACTACACCCCGTATCGGAGAGCAAGGGAAAGACTGGCAAGGAGAGAAAACTCTTCCACCTCCTCAAATCCCAGATCCTTACCTGAATTTTTGCAGGGGGCATGGAAATAGAGCTTTCAAGTTAAACCAATTCTGTTGTAACCACCTGGGGTCTATATATGTGGTTTTCCTCTTAAATATATGGTCCTTTCCCCACCTCTGATTCCTACAAATGGAAAGCAAGCAGGATTCTGTGTAATTAGAGGTACTGCAGACACCATTGCTTGCTTTTAAGTCACAGGTTTCAGCGACGCTTGTTTTATTTAAGTAAATTGCCTGTATACTTGAAATCATGGGCAAAATGGATTTGCTCTTGGCACAAAAGGGCAGAGACCACATCCCCTAAAGTGTAGCTGTCAGAGACAGATGCAGCAACATGACACACATGTACAGAAGCATTTGGCTCCCTGGGAGACTATCAGTTCTGGGGGACTGTTAAAGCTACCTCTGGGACAAAATATTAATAAGATGAAAGCCATGACCTTCCCCCTTTCCTTTTGCCGCTGTCACCTCCCTCCACTCCCAATTCCTTCTGCCACCGTCAGCTACACAGAAGTGCGAGAGTATACACACGCACCATACACACGCACCACACACACACACTCAAGCACTGCATTCCTCTGTTTAAGCAGCTCCAACAATCTGGTTCTGGTGGGACAGAGTGCCCAGATAAACTCCCAAAGTAGAGCAGTTGGTCACAGGTAAATTACTGGGTTAGTTTAGATCTTTATTCTGGTTCTTTGTGGCTTTCTTTCCTGCCCCCTCTCCTCTGCTGCCTACAGCCCTGTCCCTTGGAGCCGCTGATCGTCCTTCTTGGTTCTCTCCCAAACCCTCTCTTCTGCTTAATTGATTTCAGATTTCTCTTGTCCCAAGGGAACAAGAATGTTTTCTACATGACCCCAGGGAATTACTTCTGCTGTGCCTGCAGCCCTGACTTGTTGGTGACCCTTGGGCCTACACAGGATTTCCCAGAGTGGCTTCTGCTCTCTTCTGGTTGGATAGTTCTGGAAGCACCAAAGTACAGTGGTTGAGACCACAGATGTTGAAGCAAGACTGCCACATCCTATATGTGTGTGTGCTTGGACATGTCCCTCAATTTCCCTGTGCCTCAGTTTCCTTATCTGTAAAATGGAGGAAATAGTACTTACCCCCTAAGGATTAAATTTGTCAAGTGCTTACAGTGACACCTAGCACATAACGTCTTTTTACATACTTATTACATTTCAAAAAACAGTTTCAAATGGGCTGATTACGCAAGCCTCACCCTCTCCCTCCCTATTCTAACTTCATACTTTTAGATTCTCTTTTGTCTCTGCTACAAAGTTTTCTTCCCTCTCTGGGATCTCAGTCTTTCTCTCTGAGATTGTTTAATACACACAGAAACCTCCAGGGCTGGTTCCTGATCTTTCTCCTTTTTCAGACCTATACTTGTATTTTAAACTATCACACATTAAAGACCAAGGATACTTCAGTTCCTAAGACTCAGTTAATGTAAGCATTTTAAGTCTGTCTTAGAATAAGGAAGAGAAGTCACAGTCTTTGCCATGTTTCACTGTAAGTCATCAAATATGGATTCCTATTGCCTGTGTGCTGTTGTAAACAATGAGGGCTCTGGACAGGTCTGAGTTCAAATCGACTAGTTTTAGGAAGGAAATGCATGGAATAATAAATAATCAGTAAGGAAGCACATACCTCTCTGTCAGCCATGTCTAATATATACTTGGTGGTGATCACATCTTAAAGAAAGGAGGCACATTTGTGTGTGTGAGTTTGTGTGTGTGTGTGTTTGTGTATGATTCCAAAGGCCATTCCCAAAGAGAAGCTACAAGAAGGACTTAGGCAAAGTTTGCATCAGGAATGAGCTTAAAGCCTTCCATTCCAGGGAGACTATTTCAAAGGTCGACATTTATTTGTATTGGAAAGTTCACAGCAGCAACATGGCAAATGCCCCCACCCCTGAAAACTTTGTAATAAGTTTGGATTCAGCAGCATGGGTCAAAGCAGGTGGATGCACAGTTATTTGAAAGACATTGAATATGTGAACCATCAAAACTTGATTACTATCCTAGGTTATTTAAACTGAAATGTCCTTATTATAGGAAGAGAGGTACCAGGGCATGCATGGATTTTCAAGAAGAGCAACATTTTATGGACAGACAATTCTATGCAGTATAAATAATTTGACACATCATTTTATATTAAAATAATCATGGGTATTGTAGCAGGCAGTGCCTGGCCCTCAATGATCCCTGCCTCCCGATAAGCATGTCTTTGTGCAGCTCCTTCTCATTGAGTGGGGGGTAGACCTAGTCACCTGCTTTTGATGAATAGCATATGGCAAAAGTGGCAGGGTGTCTCTTTTGTGATTGTTACCAAAACTGTGGCTTCTGTCTTGGCACTCTGGCTCTCTGTTTCTTCTCACTTCTCTGCTCTGGTGAAGCAAGCTGCCCTGTTGTGAGCTGCCCTCTGGAGAAGTCCATAAGGCAAGAGACTGAGGGCTTCTTCTGTCCAATAGCCAGCAAGGAAGAAAGACCCTCAGTCCAACAGCCTGAAAAAGACAGAATCTTGCCAACAACCCCATGAGTGAGCTCGAAAGCCAACCCATTCCCGATCATGTCTTGAGATGACTGCTGTTCTAGTGCACAGATCTAGTGATTTTAGCCTTGATTATAGCCAGAAGACATAGTTAAGCTCTACCCAAGACTCCTGATGCACAGAAACTGTGGAATAATAAATGTTGTGGTTTTAAGCCACTTTTTTAAGAGTAACTTAAAAGTAGCAATAGACAACTACTACAGATATATTGTGGCCCAGGGGACAGAAGTAGCAAGAAAGACAAGGCCTGTTGCATATACTAAGTGTTTCAGCCCATACCCACCCAGGGCTACCCGAGTTGCACACCTCTGGGAGGCACCATTCACAAAGAACACGGTGTGGAGTTACACAACATTAAAGCTCTGTGACCGTATTTGCACTAAATTGCAAGCCCCAGGGAAGTGGGTTTGATTTTCGGCACTGTATGTGCCATCTCACCCACAGCAGGACTTACCTCCCTGATCCTCATTTTTCTCATCTATAAAGTGAGTACAAGAATCTTGACTTCACTGTTGTCTGGGAAAGGTAAAGGAGATGTCTGTGGAAAGCACAGGATGTGGCACAGCAGAAACTGACTGTGAGCTCAGTGACTCTGAATCTCTGGCTTCGACCAGAATTCCCAGGGCTTTGGTCCTGTGTGAGGTGCCAGGGCACCTGATTCTCTGTCTTCACTCTAGTGTGACCTGGAACCTCCCATCTCTTTCTGGCAGGGAAAGAGAGGAACGAAGCCACCTCAAACCGGTTCTGCATTTCCAGAGTAGCTCCCTCATGACATTTGATTATACCATTGAGTACGAGGTGTTTAATTCAGAAAGAAAACTGACTCCATAGTTAACCCATCTAGGTGCAATGAAAACAGATAACAGACAGAACATGGGTTTAACTTCCTCATTCAGTTAAAACCAGCACTCCCCAAACCAAATAGTGACAGCACTGAGATTCTTACTTGAAAAGAAGGTTCATGTTTGCAGGTCCTTTGCACATTATTATACTTGCCAGTATGTCCAGCTGGTCCCTTTGTGTGTCCCATTTACTACGGTAATAGCTACACATTCAGAGAGTCCCACTAAGCATGGCTGCTCATTAAAAACAGTAAAGAACCTCTGCTAATTGAGCACCAACTCTGTGCTGGGCATTTTCGCATACAGGTTTTGATATCCTCACAAAAGCGTATGGCCTAAATAGTGTCCTTTCTTTTTGCTCCTTTCACACCGATATTCACTCACAAAAAAAGCACAATCAGTAAATGTCCCAAACAGAGTATGGTGTAGGAAAAGGACAAAGGATATTTCCCTCAACACGCACCCAGGTAAAGAACGAAGGTTCTAACATTCTTGTGAGGGTCAACTTTGTGCCAAGCCATGAGCTGGGAGCTTTATGCAGCTGATCTCAGGGGGGCTGTGAAACATATTAGTTAAGATCATTGGTGAAGACAAACTGCCTGGATTTTAATTCTTGCTCCACCAATTACTTATCAGTTAGAGAGCCTCGGGTGTATTACTTAACCTCCCTGGGGCTTAGTTTCCTCAGCTATAACATGGGGGTAATAAAGTACCTGTCTCACAGCACTGTCATAGAGATGAAGTGAGCCAACACATTGTAAACACTTAGCTCACCTTACCAAGGGATCGATAAATGTTAGTGATTTAACCCTTGACATAGCTTTTGGGGTGGGTTTGGTTCCACTCCCTCTCACAGATGGCAAAAGTGAAGGTCAGAGATGGTTAATCACTTCCCCAAGCTCATACAGCTGGCAAATAAAAGAACTGGACTCCAAACCCACACATGACTGTATCCAAAGCCATGGTTACTTTACTGCATTACAAGACTCTGCTGACTTTCTTGTATTAACAAACAATGGTAATGATTATAGTGACCATGCTTTGACCATTTCCTCAGTGCCAGGTACTGTCCTAAGAGCTTTGCACCCATTTATTTATTCACTCTACCACAACTAGACACAGTAAGTACAATCGTCATCCCATTTCACAGATGAGGAAATTGAGGTGTAGAAAGGTATTCAAAGTCACAAGTGGGTGGTAGAGACTTCTACTGTGCACCATTCCCTATTCTACTCTTCTTCCAGCATATGGGAGGATTACAATTTCTGGGGCCATTAGGCAAAGTCCTATAATCCAGCAGTCCCCAACATTTTTGGCACCAGGGACCATTTTCATGGAAGATAATTTTTCCATGGATTGGGGGGGTTCAGGATGATTCAAACACATTACCTTTATTGTGCACTTTTTTTCTATTATTATTACATTGTAATATATAATTAAATAATTATACAACTCATCATAGGCTGGGGACCCCTGCTATAACCCATTCTTGCTGATGGGCTGTAGGTACAAGTGACACATTTTATTTCCCAGTCAAAGCATTTAATTTCCAAGACTCTCCAGCACTTTTTCCCCAGCTACAGAGATAGTAGGAGCTCATTTGGTAATGGGGGCACCATAAGATGAGGCAGCCTAGCATGCTGACCCACCTCATGGAGGAGCGCTCCCTGACAAGTGGACTTTTCATGAGTGAGAACTAAACCTGCGGACAGGCTCTGAGATGTGCGGCTGTTTGTGTAAGCAGCATAGCCTCATCTATCCTGGCTGACATAGTGAAGACACAGCATTTCCAGGATTCAAGCCCTAGAAAAGGAGAACGGTAACAACTTTAACACAGGGTAGTGGCGAAAATTAAGTTATATCAGATAAAATCTGTAACCTCTCCATTGACAATTAATTAGGCAAGAAAAAATTTTAAGGGAACTCCACTGATGAGTAATAATTAAGTATAAAGAAAAACAATATTCACAGATGAATTAAGAAAAAGAAAAAATGTAATGTTGGGAACATAAGGAAAAATTTATTTTCCACTTGCTTCAACTAAGTTCCTTCATAACGGTGAGTGAACACAGATACAAATATATATACATATATAGAGAAAGAGAGAAAGAGAGAGGAAAAAGCAAATGTGTTGGAGATGAGTGACTCTTAAAAGGCAATTCTAGACTGTTACGGGATAAAACACAAGATAAACACAAAGCTGTAACTAGCCTAATGTTCAAAGGAAATTTCCAGATGCATCTTCAATATGTCATAGGGACAAGTTCATCTATTATTTCCCCCTGCAGGACTATTTATGTCAGGAGGTCCCTGGGGGCCTAGGAGGGAAAGCAGGACAGGAGTGGCAGCCTTCCAGACCCTTCATATGTCCTCTCTGCTAACCACTACAACAATCTGTGGTTGAGCAAACCAGAGAAAGGAAGGAGGAACTTTCACAAAGTGGCAGCTCTCATGGTAAGAAACAAACAAACAAACAAACAAAAAAGCCCACAAAGATAAGAAAGACATTTATCTCTGTTACCACAAAAGAATTCACAAGGCCTGGCTGTTAATGTTTCTGCTGGCTCAGCCCATCTCCCAGGATTTCTCTGCCTTTCTCAGCCTCTGCATCCTTCGTTTTGGGTCCTTGAGCTGATTCTGAGAGATAAAAGGGGCACATCCAGGGCTCCATCCTTGAGGGCACTTGCGTTCTCTCCTTTCCATACCAAGAGGCCCAATCACTAATTGCAGGCTCCTGTGCCCTGCCTACAACGTTTTCTGATAACCAGGTGGAGGAACCTATGAACATGTGAAGTTAGGGAACTCCTGGGTCATCGTGGTGACCACTTTACCAATCTATGCCCCATCACATGGACTCAGTCCACAGGAAGTGGGGCCAGGGAGGTATTCTGGCTTAGTTATTAAAAGCTTTGCATTTGGAGTCAGATGTAATAATGGGCTCAAAGCTCAGCTCTCCCACTATGATGGACAAATTCCTTACCTCTCTAAATCTCAATTTCATCACCTGTAAAAGAGGGATGACGAGTATGATAATGGTAATTGCAGTGATGATGGTGACGATAATGACGATAAGTAATAGTGAGGATGACATCCGCCTCCCAGGGCTCTGTGAAGATTAACCACAGTAAGCATCTAGCTCATGCTGGAGTCAATGCCAGTCAGCTAGTCTAGCTACTACTATCTCAGCTCTTCCCAGGTTTTGTCTGCTTAGCGCTTCTCACACCTAGGCCACCCTAGGTTCAGAGACTCTGTCCTGAAATCTCACCACTTCCCTTTCTCTGAGCTCCCCTCCCCCATCTAGCTTGTGTGGGCAGAGGTGGGTTTCCTGCTACATTTGTAGCCAGTAGAGATTAGCGCTGCGGCAGACACTACCACTGCTCTATCCGCATCCCTCAGACTCCCAAACACTGGGAGTCTACAAACACAGACTCCCAGTGTGTTTCCACTCCTAAAAGCCTGCACCTGTAGTGCTCTGATGGCAAATATTTAATAACCACCTCTGGGTCAGAAAGAAGGGAGCCCTAATTTGTAACGTTGGCCAATTTCCATGGTGTAAATATTCTTAATATGGCTGATTTTCAAGCTACCAATGTGAGGTCAACCAGCTTGCAAAATTCCTGACAATTGTAAACCCAGCTTCAAGCCATTAACTAGCCACACCACACACCAGGACGTAGTGCACTCTGCCAAAGGCTGCATCCAACTTGCAGATTGTTGTCTGTCCAGAGTGCAGCACGATGGAGCATGTGCCCTGGCGTGCCCCATTAGGGGAGCCCTACTGGTGCTGGCGGGTTAAGAGGTGGGGTTAAATTAACACAGCCCTCTTAGCCCAGATGGGCCAGCACTAAAGTGTGGTCAACACCATCTCCAGTCTTCCTGGAGGATTAAGCCAAAGCTATCTCAGTGGGACTTTACTTGAAACCACACCCTTGCTCAGCCTCCCTTCCCAACCCTCATTCTCCACTTCCCTACCAGTATTTCCTGGGAACATGTCTAATAAATTCACACAAATTCACATCCCAGGGTCTTCTCCTGGGGAACCAAACTTAAGACAGCACTTAAGAGTTTGCATTCTAAAGCTGAACAGGCCTGAGTTCAAATCCTGATTCTGATGCAAGCTGTTGGACTTGGGAAGGTTACTGAAACACTCTGAGCTTCCATTTCTCCAAGTCCTTGGCCCCACTGTCTCTACCTTCTCATGGGTGGAAAGAGCAATTGGCTCTGCACAGGTGTGGTGAATGCTGGGGGCAGAATAGATCAGTAACAGCCTTTATGAAAGCTATCAAGCAACCTCTACATAGACCCTTAAAAACACCAGTCACACTGGGTCCAATGGTACCAATTTTATACATCCTTCCTAAGTAAAAATCCTAAACTTGGAAAGGCTTTATGTACAAAGATAACCAGTTTAGCCCAGTGCTTTGTATATAATTACACAAATTATACATTTATGTTATACATATTACATTTTAATTAATTAATGAGACGGGTATTATTTATCATTGTAAAAAAATGGAAACCACCTTGATCTCAATGGATAAACACAAAAGAAGAACTAAATGTTCTGGGACTGACTTTTGATAAAAAATTATGCAACTGTTAAAAACTATGTTTGTAAAAATTATAAACAATATGAAAAAGTTTATGAAGTAGAATAAAATAAATTTTAATTTATACTATAACCACAACTTAATTTTTAAAAAAATACACAGAAAAAACACAGAAATATTGAAAATAAATGTGCCACAATATGGAAATGCTTAACTAAAATATGATAGATCTAAGCAAAGGAATATTACACAGTAATTGGAAATTGACTGCATAAAAATTATGAAATGATATCTGCCTATAGAATGCGATAGAACTCAAAGCATAATTATTGCATATGTAACTACGTAGACTAAATTTATGATTTTTAAGCAGAATATTGAGTATATGATTTGTGATGAGTAAAACTATAAGAAACTAAACCAAAACCTTAAAAATGTATGCATAAAGGAAAAAGACTTGAAGTAACTAAAGCAAACTGCTAAGAATGATTATACTTGAGCTGCAACCTTGGGTGATTTTCTTTCTTTTCCTTTTCTATGTTCCAAATTTTCTCTAATTAAGGAGAATTACTTTTATAATAAACAGTATTTTTGATTGATTGGGTAACAACAGTGCCACGTGCATACGAACACATGTATGCACAGATGAAATAATAAGGAAAGGAAAGTGAGGGAGAACATTACTATTCAAACAATCTTCTCATTTAATGCTTTCCAGATTTGTTTTCTAATAAGGCTAAATCACAGCCATGTTCTATGGCAGTTAGCAGCCCCACCTAACCAGAGAATTTGACTCATATGAGAACTTCCCAAGCCACAGTTATGCTTTGGCTGGCACTCCTGCTCTGGCAAAATTAGCTGGGGACAGCTGCTAGGTAGTAAGTTATGCAACTCAAGAGCAAGAAAATGCAGAACTCTATGCTTATTGAAAACCCAATTCAGTCATCCTTGCCTGTGCAGTGTGCACCATGCATTCACGGGATTGCCAAATCTCACCTTTGAAATCAAATTTCCTCTCTGACTTACGCTGTCTCATTCTATAGGTTTAAACCCATTATTTCCAAATGAATTTTGGTTTTTAACTGCAATGCATTCAGGTAAGTGTGTTCTTACTGATGCTTTAGAAAAGCCAGCTCAATGGAAACCTATTGATTCATTACCTGGTGGGTACATATCTTTCTATGAATAATTCACCATTTGCAAGCATGAAAGAAAAGCTAGAGCATCATGGAACAAGTCAGTTCTCCTCTTCCCCTCCATCAGCTCCTATCATAAGAAAAATGTAGAATTCATCCTGAGTAATACTCTTTCACCTATATCCAGGGAGGCATCATGAGACATAAATGTCAACGGCTACTAATGTCCTCTTGAATGTTACCACTTCTCAGACTGCTTCTGCAACTGGAGGTTCAGCTTGGCACCCATAAAGACATAGGCATCTTTCTTTATTCCTCCTTCTTCCCTGATGCAAAGGACATGATGCCTTTTTAATACCCCATTTCCTAACACATGAGGATACAGTATATAAAACCTGCCATCTGGTTCTTTCTTTTTTTGATGAAGCCATTTACATTTTCTTAGTATAATTAGTATTGCACTGTGACTTGTCAATATTCTTCTGCCATGGCATCAAATAACAGCTTAAGTATACCTGCAACTTTGATGATTTATTTGTTGCAGCACGCTTTTAAGCACTAGTGAGGGATAATTACCAGGAAGATTATTACATGGTGTTGGGTTAATTAAATATGATAAAGCCATTTGCCTGTGACATGATGGGTCTGTTTCGATCTAAATGATATAAAATGGTCAGACTCATCGAAGGCAACATGGTGACCTCACAGAAGATTATACCTAACCAAAACAGAGTCCTGCTAATGATGTTTCTGAATTTGATGTTCTATCTTGATTTTGCTAGCTCTTTTTAATCAGAGAGATGTCATTACAATGATCATTCTTGAACATTTGTGCCTAGCCCTCATGAAAAAGCAAGAGACTTTCAAACTACCTTGAAATGTTTGCAAAATACAAAATATTAAAGGTGTCAAAGGGAGACTGCTGACACTGAATTGCTTCTGATCTTTGTTAGGCTGAGTGAGAATCAATCTTAACTGAGGACAGTCTGCTGGATGAGGGAGGTAAGAAACAATAAGAGGTCAGAGATTAATGTTCACTGGCTGTCTGACCATGTCCCTTGCCCAGTGGAGATGTCACTGGGCTGTAAACAGACCTAAGCATGAGACTGGAAGTCTGATGGACAGCCAAGCCCAGATCTCATAACCGGCACCAAGGATTTTGAGGTGGGGATAAAGTTTTCTATTTTAATTCCAGAGCAACAAGAACAGAATGAGGCTACACCGTATTTTTGAAGACATATACTGAACTTTATACCATGAATGTTAGTGGCTAAATGCTACCATGTTGTGGTAGTAAAATGGCAATCAAATGTATACAGTCTCCGTTGCCCAATCCTCCTTTTCCTGGGAAGGCCAAGTTGACAGACACAACTGCTGCAAATGCAATAGTGGCCAAAACGGTCAATTCAGTCAAATATACAGTAAGCCCAGTTCCAAAATTCAATAAAACTAATTGCTAGAATGACTGACCAGGTGAGAGGCATCATTTGCAATTAGCAAGTATCTATTGGTACCTCTCACAAGCAGGTCACTGCAGGGAACAAAATAAGCAAACACAATGCAGAGCACTAACTGCTCTATGATCACAGCATACCACTTGCAAGGCATTTGATCCAGCAATCCCACTACTGGGTATTTACCCAAAGGAAAAAAAGACATTTTATAAAAAAGACACTTGCACTCGAATGTTTATAGCAGCACAATTCCCAATTGCAAAGATGTGGAAATAAGCCAAGTGCCCATCAGTACATGAGTGGATCAATAAAATGTGGTATATGTATACTATGAAGTACTACTCAGCCATAAAATAATGGTGAACTAATGCTTTTTTTAACAAACTGGATGGAACTGAAGACCATCCTCCTAAGTGAAGTATCACAAGAATGGAAGAATAAAAACCATCTGTACTCACTACTAAATCAAAATTTATAGATCAACACTCATGTGCACATATGGTAGTAAAATTCAATGGAAATCAAACAGGTCGGGGGGGAGGAGGGGGTGGGTAAATTTACACCTATGAGGTACAATGCACACTATATGGGTGATGGACACACTTACAACTTTGTCTCAAACTATACAAAAGCAAATGTAACCAAAATATTTGTACCCCCGTAATATTCTGAAATAAAACATAAAATAAAATAAATGGATAAAAATAAAAAAAATAAACACTTTATAAAACTTTGTCTCTGTCAATAGTAAGACACTAACTTGCTATTTATTAAGAAAATTAGACATATGTTGCATGATTGTGTATCATTCCCACCAGCCACAAGGAAACTCAATCTAGTTATTTTGTATTTAGGCTACTTACACATGAGAGCAATGACTCCTGATAACTTCCTCCCTTGTTCACCATCTCCCTTCTAAACCATTATCTTCAACCTGAGTCACACCCACTACTCAGGGATGATGCCCTTGGCTTCCTCTCCCTCGCTCCTCACTGGTTTTTTATTTATTTATTTTTTCTTCTTCTTTTTCTTTTTGGGGCCTTGCAATCATCACTCTGGGTCCACTTCTTCTGGCTCTTATGGGTGAAGAGTGTATTTGGTCCAGCCCCTCCCTGGGAACCTGAGCCAGAACAGGGAGCCTCAGTGCCAGTCTCCCCACCTTACTCCCCCTCAGTCCATGACCAGAAATGGATCACTAACTGTAGCACCAACAATTAGTGGGATGGCAATTCAGTGACCAAAGGAAGGAGAGCTCAGGCAGAAACCCGAGGTAGGGAACACAGGCTTCAGAGAGGTGTTGGGATTGGAGCTGACCCCGGGAGGAAGGGCGGGATATGGACAGGCAGAAGAGGCTGAGGAGTGGCGGGGAGGCAATGTCAGCAAAGGCCCTGAGCTGGAAATGTGTAAGAGGGCCCAGGGCTGAGAGGGCACAGGGAATTTAAGTCTGACATCAGGGTGAGTTAAGACTAGAAAGACTTACAACATAAAAACAAGAAATAATTGTTTTTACTGATTCAGAAGGTATGTTGGCGCAACAATGTAAATGAATCCTAAAAATATCATGTCGAGTGAAGAAAGCTTTGCAAAAAAGAGTTTATGCTGTGTGGTTCCATTTATACCACAGACAAAACTAATCCAAGGTAGAAAACAGTCAGAGCAGTGGCTACTTTTGGGGTGGTAGGGGTCAGAATTGACGGGGAAGAGGCTTGAGGGAACTTTCTGGGGCAATTCTAAATCTTGACAAGGCTTTGGGTTACACAGGTGTTTGTATTTGTTAAAACTCAGAGAATGCACACTTTAGATTTATGTGTTTCACTGTGTGTAAATTTTACATCAAAACAGAAAAATATATAAGCAAATATTAAACTCTAATTAATAACATGCATTCTGAAGGATTTAGGGGGAAGTATACCAATGTCTGCAATTTACTTTGAAATGCATCAAATTGAAAACATATGATGGATTGACGGATGGATAGAAGGATACACAGAGAGAGAGGTGGTAAAGCCAGTGGAGCAAAACGCTGATGGTGGAATCCAGGTGGTGGGTACACAGGCACTCCCTGCAAAATTCAACTTTCTACAGGTTTGAAAATTTTTATAATAAAAGGTTGTTTTCAAAATTATATGTCTCCATAATACTTATGGCCAGTTAAAAATTTTTTTTTAAATATTGTATGTTGAGTACAAATGGGTCTTGAATATAAGGTCGATATTATATTTTACAGTCAAAAGACATCTCACATTTTACATGGAGGAATGCTGGGAAGAAAGTAATTTGGGGGGATTTAATCAGATTTATTGGAATTTATTGGACAATTAAAGCAACAATGTTACAGTTAAGGCAACAATGCAGGCTACTATTATTACTGTATGTTGGCTGCTGTCTGTGTGTCAAGCATTAGGCACTAAGTCATTTAGTCCTCACAACAACCCTAAGAGGGAGGTACTGAATCTCAATAGAGTAACTGACTTACCCCAGGCTAATCAGGCGGAAGGCCGTCCTGGCAGGACCAGGATTCGCGTTCAGGTCTGGCTGATGCAGAATCCACGCCACATCGCCGTTCTTTACCACAACGCTCTACAGTCATCCCTAGTCTCACCCCACTCCTCAATTTTCCTCAGAATTTAGGGGAGAGTTTCAATTCTTAAGAAATGGTTTGGAACTGGTATTAAATAAACCACCTTTGGATATATGGGTTTTGCAAATTATTCTCAGTGCATCTGGACCTAAATTCTACAAATTTTCATCCACTTATAAAAGAGGATAGCATAGCATAAGACATTTTAGCAGAAGCCTAAAGAAGACTCTTGCCTTACTTCAGAAAAGCGATGTTAACGGTGGACTTTCAGACAGCGAAGTTAGGTGGTGAGGAAAATATTTTGGGGGCAGCCAGTTTTGGGGGGCACCTCAATTCTTAAGTTTGATAAAAAGAAACCTTGCCAGAATATACAGAGTTGCTATATATTCCCTATGAAACTCGGACTTTGGGGTCACATAGGACTGCATTGTGATCTCACTTAACTATGAGAGGTGATTTTATGAGAAGTGATTTAAACTCTGTGAGAATCTGCCCTCTCTTATAATGGGGATAATTCCATGTAATTCTCAAGTCATTGTAAGGAGAAACCAATGTCCGGGAACTCACAGGGCCTGGCCCTGTGTAGATGCTCAATGAAACTTTATTTCCTTCCCGCTCTTTTCTCTGGTCCACAGGAAGAAATGACACTCAGAGAGTCGGACCATGAAATGCTCTTCAGAGGTATGTTTAATACTGAGAATTAGCAATTATGCCTCCCTTAGAAGGCTTTTCTATTGAGAAGCTCATAGTATAAAAAATTATACACTTATGAAGGCAATTATTCTTTTTTATGGCACACGATTTTCTCATAATAAATACCCGTTCACAGTATAGATTCCCCTTTGATACCAGCATCATCAGTGCCAGCCCTGGAAAGGAGCAAAGGGGTGGTCGGCAGGGAGCTGTTAGTGGGTTTTCAGTCAGAAACAATATAGTCTATGATTTTGACAGTTAAAATGGAAAGAGTAGGAATCAATTTCCACTTAAGACCTCTAGTGCTGGGCACTCAATGGAAACGTGTTGGATCGAGCTAAAGATGAGGGGGCATTTCACCAGACGCATAACAGCAGTATCTTCACAAGGAAACCCTTAACGTTCTAGAGCTGTTTGTAGTTTCAGTAACTGGGACTTCAAGAGGTGTTTAGCTACAGAATGCTAAAATTCACTGTGAATCAAAGGACCCAAATATTCTTCTCTTAAAATGGAGGGAAAACTAATATTCAATTTGGTCTGACGCATCCATAAATCATGTGGACTTGAGGGGATTCCATGAAGAAGTGAATGGCTTAAGAATGAATGAAGTGACTCTGTGAGTGTGGTTCGACATCACAGGATAAAAGGACACAAATCAGCAAGGAAAATTAACTCCCCAGTGATTCGTGTCCTTTATTCATTATTCAGCACATATTTACTCACCTACAATTTGCTAGGCACCACGCTATGCCCTTAAATACATCCATGAAGTAAATGGACACAAATTGTACCTTATAGTTTTTAATCCCACAAAGGATGCTTATTGGATCTCCAAATGCCCTCTCTGCTCTTGTATCTGTTCGCCTCTCTCCCCCGCCATCCCCCGTTTTACCTTCCGTCTTCTGTCCTCTGAATGTGGATTTGAGCCTTCACTCTCCACTTCTTCCCGTCCTGTCTCACAAACAGCTGGAAGAATCCTTCTCAGAGGGTGGGGAAGGGGAAGAACCTGGATGCGTGAATCAGAACCCCCTCTAGCAGGTAAGGCACAGAGGAGGACCGGTTGCATCCTGCATTCCAAACTTTAGTTTTTTGTTTTAGCCTGTGATGATGCATGAAACTTTTATTACTTCCCAGACCATAGACCTGGCTGTTGCTTTTCACGTGTTACTTCTGACCAGAAGCCACAAAGCAGGTTTTATTTGTATTATTATTATTATCGTTGTTGCTGTTACAGAGCTCAGTGGTCAGGTCTCCAAGACCATGGTCTTGCCACTGTCTACCCTTTCTTTCTTAAACCCGGGGGCTCATTTATATACCTGTTGAGTGGATGGTCATCCACTCATGTATTTGTTGTTGTTGTTTTCAGTAAATATTTATTAAATGTTGAATGTGTGCAGACACTGTATTTTAAGATAATGATTATGTTTTGAGTTAAATTGTTCATCAGTGGCTCTGATCTCCGTGTGCATGTTTTCATGTTTTCTTTCATTCCGTAAATAGTTATCGAGTACTCGCTATGTCACAGGTGCTCTCCCAGGACTGAGGATGGAACAGGGGCCAAGACAGGCAAAGAGCCTGTAGTCATAGAGCATGCATTCCAGTGGAGGAGATGGAAAATAAGCAACTTGTAGAATATTTACTATGTCAGGAGGTAAGTGCTGTGAAGAAAAAGTTTTAAGCATTGTAAAGGGACAGAGAATGACATGAGACATGAGGGATGCTGATTTGTATTAGTATATGATGACCTCTGTGAAAAGGGGATGTCTGAGCAAAGATTCCAATTAAAAGAAAGAACAAGCTATGAGGAAATGGGGGGGGAGGTGCATTCCAAGCAGTGAGAACAGCACATGCAAAGGCCCTGAGGTAGACAGGCACCTGGCATGTTCTAGTGCTAGCAAGAAGGCTTGTGCTGCTGGAGCTTCACAGTCATGTGCTTAAATAAAATCTATAAATGTCAAGGTACTGCTAATTAGTTTTCCACACAGTAGCACCAGGGTTGTCCTGCTTTGTACTTAAATCTTAGAGCAGTCCATGTACCTCCAGGAGAGCACAGGAGACAATTATTTTTCCTCAAAAAGTCATTTATGCACTTTAATCACTCCACAACAACGGCTGGATAATGAAGAACACCCACCCCAACCATCCCAGGTATCCCCAAAATTGAGAGCCTGCTGATTAGAAAGACATTTATAAACAGATGCAAAGAGAGCAGAGCTCCCTTCCCTTTCCTCCAACACAGCAGGCCTTTGCTTCCAGCACACAAGTCTTTGCTCAAGGCTTTCAGGGAACCCCTCCCCAGGTCCAGCATGCCCACTGGTTGACCAGGGGACTTCAATGAGCAGACATGGAAGAAATGACCCAGCCAGGAGTGTGGCCATCACTGAGCAGCCTGAGACAAGGGGAGCTACAGATAAAAGAAGCAAAGCTGAGAATTTGGCTTCTAATTAGTGGAAAGTTAAAGTTGGTTTGAATCATTAGAATTACTGACTTAGAAGTTTATTAAATAACATCTTCTCATATATATTTTCTATTAATACTCTGTGGTAGCTCCAGTTAGCTTCAGTGCTTGAGAACTTTGTGCAATTAAGAGATAATATTTTAGAAAATCACAGGTATATTTTGTGCCAGAAAGTACAAGCTTGAATAACTTTCTTTTTATGAATAGTAGATAACAATTTAGAGGTAATAAATTTTAATGGCACAGAGCTCTTGAAAATCCTGAGAATCAGATCATTTTGGGAGCAGAAGGAGGACCTTAGTACTCATTGCATTCAATCCTCCTTTCATTTTATCTTTGACAAAAGAGAAAGTAAGGCAGGTGAAGTGCAAGGTGCATGTCACTTGGGGGAATAGAAGGAAATACACAAGTCCAGGCATTTCCTACACCCAGCTGCTCCCCTCCCAGCCCCTGGTTTGTGGCTTTACTTTCCAACTCCACTTGGCACCCTCCTTAAAACATTCAGCAAGGCTTTCCAGTGCTTAAATTGCCACTTCTCTTTGTCTTTTAGCTCTTGTGCCCTTAATGCACATCTCACCTGTGAGAACTCAGTGTAAACAGAAACCATTTTTCTTCTTATCTAAAGTGACGGTATTTTGCTATTTTCCCTACTAGGATATATTAATACATATGTAAATATATATTCACATATATATTTATATGTTATATTTATATTAGATATAAAAATTATGTCAAGAGAAAAATGACCTTTCAGATATCATTTCAAATTTCACAGCTTTGAATCATTCCCATTTTTCCCCTCAAAAATATGTCACATTCTTCTCATGACAGTGCAACTTGGAAAAACGCTAACGTAAATGAAAGGAAGTTCATTGAGATATGAAACGTGTCAAAAATGTTTTTTTGAAAGTGTGCGTGGCTTTATTCACGCCTAAATCACAAGCATACTAACTCCCAGTTGGTGGTTGTCTTCCCTTGGGCTTATCTAGCATATTCATAATGCAATGCCATGGGACGAAACCAGTTGACCCCCAGTGGAAAGAATATGAAAACTAAGTTTAGATAGTGTTGACTCTGAAATACCAGACCTTGGCTGGCTCCCCACAACTCTCTGTGACTCAGTGTTCTCATCTGAGAAAAGAAAATATTTGTATTTATCCCATAGAGTTGCTATGAGAGTCACATGGAAATAATATACGTTCCCTTGCAGTATGACTCCTAGAATATAGTAGAGATGCCCTGGTGCATTTTGCAAATAAGGTACAAAATATTAATCGTTTAAAGTAAGGGGTTGCAATGCCCATGATATTAATAAAAGTACAAAATTTTTCAGTTGGTCTATAATCATAAAATCATAAAATAAACAATGGTGAATCTTATACTGGATGAAACTGACAGTAAACCAAATGATCATGATGTGGCTACCTCCTAAACCTAATGCCTCTTCCCACCTTCCAAAATGTAAGAACTCAACTCTCCCCCTTTTTGAGAACAGGATGGACAGAGGTCCAAAGCTAATTGCCAATTGCCAATCCCATGGTATCTAAATTTGTATTATTGCTGGGGTTGTACTGCCGTCCTTCCCTCCACTCCCTCAGTAAGCACCAGCACTGAGCTGGGTACTCACATCTAACATGCAGAGATGTGCTTTTGCTTGGAACATCCCTGAAATAGGTGTCCTGGACAATATTTGTGTTCCAGAAAAAACCCCCATGCTCAGAAAAATTGTGCAATAAAATCGCAGGGTTTTTGGAAAGGGCAAAGTTAGGGCAGAACACTCCAGATCTTTGCAAATTTATAACTACATGATTATTGCAAATCACAATCATAATCATAACAATTTTTAAACTAGCATGTTTGAGAAGACATGATAAATTCTTATTACAAGAAAATTACAGTAAATATATGGCTTTTCCTTAAAAAAAAGTGAATGTAGCTTGATAGAAGGGTTATAAGGAAAGGTTGAGGCTGCTGCATTATGGAAACAGAAGCACAGCGTATAAAGATCATGGAGAATTACTCCATAAGCACTTCTAAGAGGGAGGATTTGGCAAGTGAATCAAGAGGCAGAACCTAGGGTGGATTGCATTCTGTACTCCTCTGAGACTTGCTGCACTCAGCTGTGTTAGGATGCTGTACTTTCCTCCAGCTGCTGCTTCTTGGTAGGGCAAAACATCAATGTTCTGTGGAATACTGCATAAGGACCAAAGTAATTTTTATGTTATACTGATATTCCCGTATTTAAATCAATTTCCTATGAGCTTATTCGCCCTATAGAAACAATCAGTTTAGTAGAACAGACTTTATTTAGATGACGACCGTCGTACATCAGTCCCTACACTGATAGCTCATGATCTTCCCTGAAATAGGTATAATATTGTACTGTCTTAGTTTGGATTCCCCTAAAAGCAAAGTCTGAGACAAGGATTTTAGAGCAGGTAATACATTTGTGAGTTCATCCCAAGAAGCACAAATGAGGAAGTGGAAAAATGAAGCAGAGAAGGGGGATACACAAAGAAAGCGCATATGAACAATCAGGTTCCTGCTGTGGGACAACTGGGGATGCTCTTAGAAACCGTATAGAACCTGACTCAGAATTGTCGCACAGGAGGCCGGGGCATTTATCCACTGACTCTCAACCGCTGGGAAAGACCCCAGGGAGTTAACTTCTCCATCTTTCCAGGACTTACAGGCTTTCTGCTTCATAAGCTCCTAGGGCTGAGAAAGCCCTTAGGCAGAGAAGAGAGAGAGGCAAACTATCTACCTTGGCGAGGTGAACTTAGGTGGGCCAGTGGGCGAGGAGGAAGAGAATCTCGGTGGCCGTTACCTGTGTTTAAGAAGAGTCTGGCAGAGGCTCCAGAGATTTACACGTGAGTGAATCTCTGGGAAGAAGTGAGGTGTGACAGCTCAAATCATTGTTACGTCCCAGGCTACTATGCCCAAATTTCAATGATTAGTGAATGTTCATTGGGTGAGTCATGACCCCATCCTCTGATAAAACAGAAACATCCCCATGCCTTCTACACCACGCTACATTTAGGAGACAGAACCGAAGTTTATGACCCCTACTGAAGAAGGAGCCCTCTGTGGTTCCCTAAGCATAGGCGGCCATGTTCTGCACCAAGTGACCCCTCCTCTGGAGGCTAATGATTGGCTCACGGTGGGCATGTGACCTAAGAGCAGCCCATCTATAGGCTGCCCTTGTAAAGTCTCTGCCCAATCAGATTCTCCCTCAGGAGCTTGAACTGGGCTAAAGCGAGAAGACGTCTCCGCGGGAAGGAGACGCGTACAAAAAGAGATGCAGGAACAAAGCAAACGGAGTGATATCGACAGTCCCCGGGGCCGAGGTGGTGAACAAAAACCCAGTCACTCGAGCTGGGACTCTAACTCTGCCTCCAGTTCCTCAACCAGCTTCCCACCTCCGGGAGACCTGGGTGTGCGGCTGGTGCAAGTTCCCCGAGATTCTCAGCACCTTCAGTTCTCGAATCCCAGTTACTTCAACATGACCTGAGCATGTCCCTTTTTCCTTACAGCTCAAAGGGCCAAATGGACAGGTGCCAGCAGAGTATTCACCAACTACTCGGTTTTGTCCAGGTCTTTTCCGACTTGGTACAAGAAAAATGTCCCTTGGGGACTATGCACTCAGTGCTGGGGTTCGGCACTCACCAGGCCATTGCCCAATCTCGGCCTTCGTTCTTGCCTTTGTTAGGCGGTAGGGTCATCATCAAAGATGTAGATTATCTACACCAGCCTGAAAAGCAAAGCCATTTCCTTGGCATTCACACACCTGCCAGAGAGATCTCCAGTCCCAAAATGGATTGATAGTGACATTTTAAGAAGCTATGGTATTATTACCAAAGCTTGCACTTCCAAGCTGCAATAATGAAACTGCTTCCGTCTGATCATTTACCTAGAAATTGAGCTTTAAACCAAAAGCTAAACTGTTCTGGAAGCCCTCCGGGCAGAGCAACTATCTCTTGCAATTAAATGTTGACATAATTCTTTCAGAGCTATAGCCTTGCTTTTGCTCCGAGGCTTCCTCCCGGGCATGTGAGAGCTGCCCAATCCCCAGGTAAAGCATTTTCTGAAAATCTGGGAGCTCATGGCAAAAGTCTTTGGGTTTGGGGGTTTGAGTGAGAAGTTCAAATATCAGGAAGACTGTTCGGATGCAAATGAAGGTATTGTAGTCATTTATTCAAGTATCTGCAAAGTGCCTAATTCAAGCCAACCCTGAGCAAGGAGCCAGGAGCACTGAAAGGGGCTAAAAAGTAGCCCCTGTCTTAAAGGAGTCTGCAGCAAGGAGAGTGATAGACAGGAGAGCAGATACATTACAAGCAACATGGAAGTACTGTGACCACTGCATGAACTGAGTTGTGTGGGAAGCAAGGACAGAGTGACTGAGTGCCAGAGAGTTGACAAGGCCGGGGGTGGGAGTGAGGGAGGAGTGTCAGTGCTCCATGGGTCCTGATGGATGAGTAAAAGTTTGCCAGGCAAAGAAAGGAAAGCGAAAGGCCAGTCATTCAACAAGGACAATGTGCCAGCCACTGCTGTAGATGAGAGTATAGCAGTGGACAGAACAAGACCAAAGGCCCTGCCCCCGTGGAGCTTACGAGAATGAAATTATATCAAGTAGTGGAAAGTACTTTAATAATAGCAAGGTGATGGTCACACGTTGATGACACTCTGTCACTCTGAGCATCAATTTTTAGTTCTAAGAGAAGCTCATAAGACCATGAACTTCTGAAAATACCCTCAGGTACTGTTCACATGCAGCTTGGTCCTCCTGAGTCTCTGTTTCCTCATCTGTAAGAGGGAAAAAGGAATACTAATGATAGCTAATACCCTAATACTCACTGATCTATTACTCCCTGCTTGACACTGTGCTGACTACATAACAAGCATTGCCTCATTTAATATTCCCACAGTCCTGTGATTTCCATTTTGCAGAACAAGAAACTGAAGCTGAAAGAAGCTAAGAAACTTGGGCAGGGAACTGCTATACTAACTGCCAGTCGCCCTGGGTTGTCAGACAGGTTAAAGGAGACAGTACTTGAGAAGGACCGAGCACAGTGCCTGGTTTGTGGTAAGTGATCAGCAAATGGTGGCCATGATTATTATTACTACAGCAGTACAAACTCATGACTCGTAACTTCTTCCCCATCACTTTCCATTTGCCATTCTTGACAGCACAGGACCTTCTGCTCTTTCCCCCATTTTTTTTTTTCCTTTCTGGCTGTATCTAATTTACAGATAGTACTTATTCACCTAACCCACAGGTTCTTGGCCAAGCTACCCTAGCAACAAATGAAAATGTACAACTTTCACAAGCCACCTCCTCAAAAACCTTCCCCTGATAGAACATACACATTGAACATTTTAAGTCAAGTTTGTGGATGCACAGTTAAACTTGAAGCCACCACTTGCTTACTGCCTCCCTGCCTTTACTCATGTAACTTGCTCTACCCAGAACTCTCTGCAATGTCTTTTCTGCCTATGGCAGAAAAAGTTTAATTTGTAATGTCTTCCTGGCCCTTCTTTGAGCTCAAACTAAAATGTTAATCACTCTCTCCATATTTTCTTCATTATATTCATATCAGAACCATAACTCCTACAATAATTTTGACATGCAAAATATTTAATAAGGCACATAATCATAACAAATGTCTAAACATCCAATAAGGCCACAGAATGTGCCACCTAACGGCCAGCCCTGCCACAATGAGTTTCAGTGAGTTCTTGTTGCCCTTATAACTTGAAATCAGGGATTTTATTTGTCTTAATTATCAGTAAATGTCAGTTGAAAGAATAAATGAACATAAGAACAATGGACTGAATAAATGAACAGATGATGGGACAGAATGAGAAAATAGGAACAAGGAAATTGAAGGGGGGAAGCTAAAATCTAAGTTTTAAAAGATTTCAGGAAATTTTATACCCTATCAGAAATAACCAACCTGAGAAAATATGGTTACAAGAAAAACTATTATTTGAACAAGATTACCTCCTTAGAGACTTCAGATTAATCCTTCTGTGCACTCCCTTCTCTAATCTTCCCAAACACAACTTGCTTAAGCGGTTTCCTTTGTTATTCCCTGGTTTTCCCTCAATGCAATCACCACCATATAACCAGAGGGTCAGAAAGAAAGACTTATAAGTGCTCTGTCCCCATGAGCTACCATTTTAGGCTGAATGCGCAGGCCACATCCCACTTAGGCCTTGTAGGTAAGACTCAAGCAGCACAGAAAGACGGGGGCGGGAGAGGGTCTGCAGTTGACAGCTAATTGTCCGTACAGTCCCTAGATGACCAGCTGGATTTGGAACAAAGAGAGCACTGTGTGTATTTTATCAAGTCCACCCATGCCAACGTATGTGCATGCCTGTGTGCAGATGTGCATACATGTGTGTATATACACACACACAACCTCTAACAAATTTGTTTTTTGTGGTTATAATAATAAGGACTTTGAAACTACTGCATTGGTTTCAGTTTCCCCTTAAAAAACATGATTGCTCTCACAAAATGTCATTTCAATTACAGAAACCCAATAATGAATCAAAAATACCCTCCCGTGCACTCTTGGCTCGTGAAGTACCCACTGACTGTGACGAGCACTAGTTGAGGTTTGGAGTTCTTTGTATTATTAATAAAAGGGTGCAAACGAAATGAGTTGGCTTTTAGAGATCATTATCGAGAGTCTAGATAGCAAAGGTCTGTCACGCTGTTTTGCATTTTGCTGTATAATCATCACAACAGAAGGTAGAGCTGCTTAGATATCCAAATAAATTAATAAATAAATCAAACTATAATGATATTGATCCCTTTGTCAGCAGCCGTGTCTCTGACTCATAATGCTTAGCATTAGGGAAAACAAATGTATGTTTCAAGACAATCTCAGGAACTTCAAACAATTCCCCCAAAAAACTTACCCCTTTTCCAGAAAATTGGAAGCTAGTTAGAAAGGCAGATTCAACAAATGGCTTCTTTAATAGGACAGCAAATATTTGTGCTCCTAAAGTTCAGACCCCAAGAATTCAAAATAGTGATTTTCCCTGGTGGTACTCATTTGGTTATTCATTCAACAACAATTTACTCATTTATTCAACAATGATTATTAATGCAGGTCCATTTCTATTTCAGAATAGAAGGAGAAGCATGGATTGTCAAAGTTTATGTTTTAGGACGCTGGGGCAGAAATAGACACACAAGGGTCTTATAGAATGCTAAATACAAATCAAATACGAGGCACTGTGATTATTGTACACGAAGTTCAGTGCTGAGGAGCTTCCTGCCCCTGACCCTATGCTGTGAACTACAGAGGGCAACCAAATGTTCTGCAGTCTCCAGGTGCAGTACCTGTAACTTTGTACTCTTCATCCCAGAAGCTTAAGCACTAACTGAAGAATCATGGAATGAAAGACTTAGAGAAGACCTGAGTAATCATCTAATTCATTGATTCATAAAATTTCCTGGATAACTATTTCATAAAAGAAATATTTCATGGAACTTTAACATGTGAAAGGATGAAAGAGGGATATCCCTGGCTGAAGAAAAGATGAGATGCCAGGACTGGAACAGGGCCTCCTCTTAATTAAACCATTTCCAAGGTGGACCCACAGAATCAAGGGCTCCATGGAACATGGAGTAAAAACCATTAATCAGGGGCAGGCCTATTTATCAGATGGCAAAACTGAGATTAGGGAGAATTGGTGACCTGCCTATAGTCACAGAGCGAAGTAAGAGATACAATTTGGCACTAGAATCAAAGCCTATTTCTCCCATTACAGCACACTTCTATTTGGGTATAAAGGATTTTCTTTTTTTGATTGGTGGGAGACAGAATTGTTTTAGATGACTCAAATTCAAGGTAATGGTGGGGCATCCATGTGACAATATCTAGGAAGGAGATAAATGTACAGATCTGTAGCTTAGCAAGAGAATGGTACCAATTTCTTAGATTTAGGAATTGTCATTATAGAGAGGATAATGATGTCCAAAAACAGAGCAGAAAGTCCCCAGTTAGGAGGTAGGGAAAAGAGCCAGAGAAGAGATTTTTGGAGAGGTAGGAGAAAAATGAGGACAAAGACAGATATGGATCTTGTTTTCTGAGATGGACTGAGATAGGAACTTTGAATAACGCCAAAATTATACATCTGTGGGGAGACTGAACTGAGATGCCAAGCACGTACTTCTTCTGCCAGGCACTTCCTTCCGCACCCATGGCCCCCTCTCCTGAGAGGCTGCTTCCAAGCGCTCATGAGGAGGAAACAATGATGTGCAGAAGCAGTGTGAACTGTGTGTAAGAGGTGATTGTTAAAATTTCAGGAATTTTGTAAACCAGTTCTTAAACACTGGTGTTATTAAAAATTAAATTATATGCACTTATGATTAAATAATCTTAAAAGCAAAGGCAACAAATACTCAAAATGCATCACTTCTTAATTATTTGACTGTGTTTGACTGTTATCTATGCTCTTAAGGTTATTTACATCTATTACATCTGTGTGGTAGAAATACTTTAGAGTGGGATGCAACTGCACATCTATTCCCAAATCCACATTCCGTGATGCATCATTGGCAGCTTGAAGTCAGCCACAGTGTGGGTATTTACACCATGGGAATAGGCAACTGCTGCAAATCAGGGCTGTACTCCACTGGGGAGAGATGACCAGTCTCCCTGAGACCCAGTATTCTGCCTCCTGGTTCTGGCCCTTTAGAAGGCTTGGCTAAATTTCCTGCTTCTATATCCTCCCAATAATTCCCTGTTTTCCTTAAACTTGTTTGAGTAGATGTTTATTACTTGTAAACAAATAGCCTAAAACTGAGAATTGGACATTTTGAAAGGGGAAAGTCACATGTTTTAGAGTTAGGACTTGCATCAGTTTAGACTTGCCTCAACTGATCAAGAAATGCACAAGTATCTATTCAAAACAAGGCTCTGGGCTAAGTTATTTAGGAAGTGAAGGATTGCAGAGGAGATTGTTCTAGACACATGGGGTGTGGAGGGTAAGGGATGGGGAGGGGTCAGCACAGAGCAGTCAGCCAAAGCAGGAATAGAGAAAGACTTCTTTCTGCATGCTGCTCTCTATCCTTCACTGCCAGAATCTTTGAACAGAAGTTGACAGTCCAGAGAAGTCCACTCTTAGCTCCATTACATCTCGGGTTATTATTCTATTCATTGCTCTCACACCTCAGGCCATCCTATTTACATAAAGAGAAAAGAATTTGGTGCAGAGAAGGGGCATGTATTGATTGTCCTAGGCCTGCCTTGTTAGTTTATACTGTAAATAACACTTGTTTCCCATGCTGCTGCTTTGGGGAATATTCTGTTCATTTCAGTTATCATCTTGTTTCCCCCAAATTTGGCAGTGGATTTTTTGAGGAATATTCACATGGTTAGACATGGTCATTATTTGACGGTGCTTTAGCCTTAGCCGGTATGTTTCTGGAAGACAGATACAACCAATAAGCTTGCCAGTTGAGAACAGTGCTGGCCTACTTCGGGCTGCTTTCTATACATTTAGACTTGAGAATGATTTCCCATACTCACCTGTGGGTGGATCCACATTTCTCATCCTCTCACTGAGTCTGTGCGCTGACAAACATTAAAGGCTGCAACCAGAGCCAGCAAAATAATTTGCAGGGCTAGGTGTGAAATGAAAATCTGAGGTCCCTTGTTCAAAAAGCAGGCAAAACATTTTTTACCTTTTTTCCATGCTCTCTCTCAACCCATCATGGTGGGTTTTTTTTTGTTTTTGTTTTGAGACAGGGTCTTGATCTGTCACCCAGGCTAGAGCGCAGTGGTATCATCATTGCTCACTGCAGCCTCAGACTCCTGGGTTCAAGCGATCCTCCTGCCCTCAGCCTCCCGAGTAGCTGGAACTATAGGTGCATGCCACCATGCCCGGCTAATTTTTTTTTTTTTTTGTAGAAACGGGTTCTCACTATTGCCCAGGCTGGTCTTAAACTCCTGGACTCAAGCAAGCCTCCCACCTTGGCCTCCCAAATCACTGGGATTACAGGCTTGAGCCACTGTGCCCGGCCTGTCATGGTGTTTTTAATTTGCTATTTAATATCGTGCTTTCTCAGGCATGGGCTATTCATGGGTGAGTGTAGACCCTCCCAGGCACCTGGAGCTCTGTCCTGCAATTCTGCATGTTGGGCACATGCACCTGACTTAACCACCTCCCCCCGACTCTCCCCCGCCCCAGAGCTCTGGTTCATGCTAGCAGGTGGGAGACACTGCGGTAGTAACTGGGCAGGATCAGGGAGCAGGTGGCCAAGAACCCATCCCAGGGAGGTGGAGGGGTGGGGAGGCAGTGGAAGGTGGGGCTGCCTGTGAAGTGAGGCTCCAAGCCCAACTCATGCTCCATTGCCCCACTGGGCTTCATTCACAAAACACAAAGACAAAGAAAAGTTTATTAAGAGTTTCAAGATAGTGACCACAGAGCATCAATCCCCAAGCATGGGGCCCCCTATTAAGCACAGGGTACTACGCAGTTGCACTTGTGGCAAGCCTGTAAAGCTGTCCCTGGCTGTAAACTTCTCTTTTTCTTGTCTGTCATGGTGACATCAGATGGTACACATCTGGCTTTCCATCTAACAGCACATACTGAAGATTACATATGATTAAGTAGTAAACTGGAAAGATGCTCAGGAAGAGAGGACAATGCTCAGGAAGAGGGAAGACAGGAGGAGCCCAGTTGAGTTGGCTGGGAATAGGACCAGCACCATAAATTTTGCAAATTGCTGATGACTGGCTTTCATCCCATCACTGTTATAGCTTGAAGATTATGTGTCTGAATGAAGAACATTTGAAGGCACTTGTTTTAAGTGACCAGTCCTAGCATTAAATGTGCTCACTAAACATTTGCCAAAAGAGTACACTCAACCATAACAGAAAATTGGAAATCAAAGTCTTTGTCTGTGCTGTTGGGGAAAAGAACCAGTTTAGGCCAATCTCTTGCAATTTTCAATGTTAACTAGCTCCAGGTGGACTTAGAGAATTTCTCTTTACTGTTCTGTCCAGCTCCAGTCAGTAGGATACATTCTTTCAGATACTTTCCCCCTTTCATTATCAAAAATCCAAATGTGCTATCATTTAAGGCCTTCCTTCTCCTCTTGAGACCTTAAGAGAATGGTGAGCAAAAACGAGCTCAGCTTTCAGGCAAGTCCTTGGAACATTTTCCAGCCCTGTGTCAGGTCATAAGTCTAGTACTAAATACTCAGACTGGAATGGAGTGAGCAAGGGGAGAAGGAATTTTCTTCTTACATATGGGTCCACAAGAGGAATGACCACCAAGCTCCCCAAGATAGAGATGCAGGCAGGGAGAGACACGCACTCAGGCCCAGCTCTCTGAGGTCAGCTTTTCACAAACAGAGTAAAGACCAGACCTCCTTCCTGAATGTTCAGGAAACTTCTGCTCATTTAGATCAGGACCTGACTTGTTTATTTACTCAGCAATAAAGATATTTTTACTTCTGGACACAGATACCCCCTGCCATCTGCTTCCTGATTTCTGCCCTCCAAAGCATTGCTGCTTTTTGGAGTTAACCTCCATTCACTCTGCTGAGCCTCTGTCCCCAGAAATCACAGACACATGTTTAGAATGAGAGATTCCTTTGGTACAAAAATTCCATGGACTATTGGTTTTAAATGGTTACTGAGCATTCTTAATCCTATCTTTGACCCGACACAGAGATACCCTCTCCATAATGCCTGAACAGAAATCTGCTAGCCTTTTAGTTCCATGTTTCTAGGGACAGGAGTCTTTACCTTAGTATATACTAATTCTTTCATTCAGTTATTGAAAAAAATATCAGTGAGCACCTTCTATGGGTATGACTCTATGTTGGGTGTTGGTGAAAATAAAGGAAAGGAGGAAGGAAGGGGGAAAATGAGGGAAGCAGGAAGGAAAGGAGAATGGAAGAAATAGAGGGGAGAAAAAATGATCTTGTCAAGGCATGGCCTAGGGGACTATGCAAAAAATAAAATATATTAAGTTTAAGGAGGTTCAAGGCAGATATGTACATAAATCAATCAGAGCTCAGGAGTAGGGACACCTACTTAAAACAATTGCATAAACCTGGGCTCTGGTCCCAGCTCTTTTTCACTTTGTATATGACTTTAAACAAGTTACAAACTTGTGCTGAGTTTCCCTATCTACAGCACTGGCTTGATAGTACCTCAGAGCATCGTTTTGAGGAATAGACAAGTTATCACGTATGAAGTTCTCAGTTTAAGGGTAGCTATCATCATCACCATCATTGCTAGAGTTGATGTATTGATCCCGTATTTGTGCTTTTCAGTGCAATTTTATAAATATTTCTGGAATAACATGTTTTCCCACATTCACTTTTGTGCCCTTCAGTCTGTCTTCCACCAGCCACCAGAATGATGTGAACATACCCTTTCTTACTTAATCCCTCCTTTGGCTCCCCATTTCCCTTTGACTGGACACAAAACTCCTTATTTGGCCTCCAAGGACCTGTATGTTCTGGCCTCCACCTACCTCTCCAGCCCCATCTATACCAGGCTCCCCTCTGGGGGCTGCACACAGCCACCCTGGCTTCCTTATGTTCCTTCACAGGGACTCCACACATGCTGTTCCATTTGGCAGGAATATTTCTCCTGACCCTTTGGATCTTAGCTCAGGCATGACCTCCTCCAGACATTTCCCCTGACTGGCCGATTCTCTCCCCCATAGGCTGTCATGGCCTCTAGACACAGTGACAACTTTACATTCACGCGCACAGTTGTTGCATTACTATCTATTTCACCGCCAATACTTCTAGACCCTAAGCCCTGTGAGGGTGTGACTTTGTCTTCCTTGTTCATGTCTGGGTTCCTGATGCCTATTACAGTGCCTGACACATGCTAGGTACTCCATAAATATTGGTTATGTCATTTTCACTTGACATACAGAGATAAGGGGGAAGATAATATCATAACAATTTCATAAATGAGGAAATGGAGCCTCTCTGAAAAGTTAACCTATATGAGCAAGGTTCATGACTTCTAGGTCCACAGGCTGAGACCACATCTCCCTCACTGTTGCTGCCTCCCTGGCTCCTCCACTTCCATGGTTGCTCCTGGCCGTGCTCCCCAAAAGGACCAAGAACAAGTGAACACCTTCCACAATCTAAACCTGCACAAATGTGAAGTGAGTTTTCCTGCCCCAGCCCTGCCACCATCAAGCTTCATTTTCTCTCAGCTAAGGATGCCTCTGTCTTCAAACTATTCCTCACAAATGAGATTCCCTGGCCATGGAAGGCAGACCTACACTGAGCGTAACGTGAACCTGGACTCATTTAAGCAAGTGAGAGAACGTATTGGTGCACACACCTGGGAAGTCCAGGGTAGGGGCTTTAGGTCCAGCTGGATCCAAGGATTTGAACAACCATCAGATCTTTTGCTCTCCTTCCTCTTTCTCTCTCTCTTTCTTCCTCTCTCCGTTTCATGGCTCTGTTGGGCTTTTTATCCAACTCGCTGTATCCATTTGGAGGAAAGTTGGACCCCACAGCTCCAGGTTCACCTCATCCTTGGAACTATTAATAATTATTTCAGGGGAATGAGAGGGCCAACTCTCTACAACGTTCAAATTATTCTCCCCAAAGAACTCTCAGTTGCCCTATGTGGGTCATAAATGTGTCTCTATACCAATCACTGGGTCCAGACAATTAGAGACCTGATTGGCCAGCTTGGTGCAGGTATCTGTTGGGGTGACAGAGGCACATATTTGAAAGTTCAAGAAGAATTGCCTGAAATAGGCAGTGGCAGGAAAGAGAAGGTGCTGTGCAAACAAAAGCACAGCTGAAGTCCAATACACAGGTCTTTTACCCTCTTGGCCCTCTGTAGAGGGTCATCTATCACTCTTAGGCTTCTAGATGTGCCCCAATTCTCTAGGTAGATTCTGATCTGTGACAAGCACAGTAGGACCAACATGGTTCACTATCCCATAATATATAACTAATAGAGTTTAGAGTTGTCTCTTTGATTTTCTTGTTGGTTTGTTTGGGTTTTAGCAGCTGTATCACATTGCTAACTCATATTGAGGACACAATCCAAGGGAAAAAAAATAAAATAAAAAAAAAAAACCCAGATACCTGTCCCATGTAATCAAAGTTCAGGTCAGAGAAGAATTTCCTCTCTGCTGATGACACTGCCAAGAAATTACTCTCATAGCCCATTTTGACTGTGAAATTGCACACACAATTAAGGACCCAGGCGATCATCTTGTCCTGGAAGTCAGAATAAAAGCTGATACCAAACAAAACACACTCTGCTTAGTAAATTAACTGCCACGTGCAATGAAGCCCTCTTCTGGATGGGAACATGAATTAGGTTGCAGTAATGAGACTAATTTCCTGTGGGGTTTGTGGATTCAGTCTCTTTTCTTAGTAGTTGTACGTCACACCATGGAGAAGCAGCAAGGGCTTTGGCAGAAACCCCAGCTATGATGCCGAGGAGCCAGTGAGTCATTTATTATAGGCCAGCTGCTCTGTCAGATGGGGGACAGGAGGGTAAAGAGAACAAGGAAGAAATCTTGGACCCACAGAAGACATTTAAAATGAATATTTCTGCATCTGGGAAACACAGAAAAAGTAAAGTGGAACCTATTTCTTCAGCTTTTCCAGGTATTATCAACTACCTAAAGCTGTGCCTTGATTTAAAAAAAAATGGAAGTTGCCTGGATGGAAACAAATGGCCTTTCTATTATTAATTATAGCCTTTTGTCACTGGTGGGAAAAATCCAAGTGGAAAAGACAATTCCAATTTTGCCTTTGGAATACTAATACTATGCTATTCCTAAGTCCTGAGAGTTGACATAATTCACAACATTCACATCATGCAGACATTTTTTTAAAAATATACCTTTGAAGACACTAATTTGTAAATGGATTCAAAGCCTCTAAGATTTCTATTTAAATAACTAATTCAGCTCCAATTAGCATTAAAGCTGTGGTTCTCAAACTCTGACCATCAGAATTACTTGGAGGACTTGCTAAATAATAGTTCCACTCTCCAGAATTTCTGATCCAGTGGGCCTGAGTTAGGGACCAAGAATCAGCATTTCTATCAAGTTCCTAGGTAAAGCTGATGCTGCTGGTCTGGGGACATTTTAAGAAGCACTGCCTTAAAACATAAATATATCACCCAATACATGAAAGAATCCAGCCCTTTCCCTTATACCTTAAGGGTATATAAGAAGAAAGCAAAGCTACCTGACTAAGCACTCCTCAAACTTTAAAGTATGCACAGGACTCCTGGGGATCTTGTTAAATGCGGATTCCAGTTCAGTAGGTTTTGGGTGGAGATTATGGGTTTCTAACTAGCTCCCAGGTGATGCTGATGCTACTGGTCTAAGAACCACAGTTTACTCTCCATCACAAAAGAGTTGACTTCTAAAGGTGGGGCAACCATCCATGAAACAACATTTGGTTCTGATCAAACAGTCCCACTGGAAATGAAACTCCGTGTGCAGAGGGAGCCTATGTTCTACTTTTTTGTATGAATCACATTCTATTGGAAAGTGCCTCGCACAGAGGAGGGCTAAGATAATTTAATAATTCAACTCAACAACACATGCTGAGTATCTACTATTTGCACAGCAATTTTCACTGTCAGGGCTATAAAAATGAAAGAGATGAGGGCTGTTCTAATCACAACACCTGGTCCTTAATAATTCTTTTAATATTCCAGAATGTTAAATTGTAAGTAATCACCAAAAGAAGTCTATATCGTATCAAGACAAAACAAATGGTTAAGAATAGTTCCAATCATGACACTATTCTTGCAACTTCTGTATAAGCTGGGAAATTTTTCAGAGTAAAAACTTAAGAAAAGTAGTTTTAGAATTTTGGGGAGGAGGTCTTAAGAAAACGAGATTTTATATATATGAATGCATGAGTAAACCACTTACTTAGAAGAAAATAAGTAATGTCTTCTAGTACGTCTCTTGGCTTTTTAAATAAAAATTTATTATGTAATTGGACAATTTTACTTATAAATGAGTACAATTAATTATAAAGGCAAAAACCCGTATTTCTGCTAAAGTATAATAACACTATTTTTAAAAATAAAAAAATCTTAGGTTAATTTTTCACTTCTCATTTTTAGTGGTTGGCCTGAAAAGAATATTAAATTCCTGAGTCTATTTCCCTGCCAAATGGGAACAACTTCTGCTTTCAGTGATGAAAGGACCCCAGGTTTGCCTAGATTTTAAAGAAAATGTCAAAGTACCATCCTTTCTATTTGAGAATGATTTAGAAATTCTTTGAGATATATATATATATTTCCTGTTCTGCTAGCAATTATATTTAAAAGTAGGAATGGCTAATGCTAAGGACAGTATAATTTAACTTGTGAATGGATACATTTTGATATTGTTATCAAATATTACAATAGTTTTGGAAAGCAGTTGGCAATACGTATGTATTAAGAACCACACAAATATTACTTCATGACTTGGTAATCTTAGTTCTAGAAAATTATTTTCTGGAAGTAAAATAATAGAGGACCCAATTGGACTCTTGGAGCCTCAAACTGGAGGGGAATAAAATAAAAGAAATACTCAGTAATGTAGAAATAGCTTCTTAAATTATGGTTTATTAACTCAATGATACATACGTGAACATGAAAAATCATATCTATGAAGAGAGATGATAACATAAGAAAATGCTTATACCTAAGGATGAAAAAGATGATGATGATGACCTGTGATGATGATCTATTACATAATGGGACCCTCTAAAAATTCTAAGGAAAAAAAGTTATAATTACATAAGGGCTCTAGGATTATGGTTGTTTCTTAGCTTCTGTTTTCTTCTTTCAGGCTTTCTGTAATGCTGTTACTATTGACTTTTTGCTACTCTATTAAAGAAGAAAAATCATGCTCAAAAATGTCAAAATCATTCCTGAGCTATACATTGTATCTTTATTTAATAATGCGTTAAGTTGGGAAATGCTGCTGAAGCTTGGATTTTTTCCCCAACCCCCACAAACCAAAGCTGATACCACTGGAAGGGCACTGCCCCACCCACAAAACTCCAATTCAGCCTGAGTCTGTAAACAGATCACACAGCATCATTTTGTTTCACGGAGCCTTTAAAGCATAGTGGATCAATTTGTAGACTCTAAAGTCAGAGATGCCAAGTTTGAATCTGGACTCTCACCTTTTGTTGCTTTGCCACTAGACTGTATTTCTGCCCCCCCAAAAAAAATGGCTTCTCAAAATTCACTGCTGTCTGTACGAGAAAAGAATGGACTCTCTCAATGCTGCCTATGAGATGTATGGGTATTTATGTGCATGGTGGCCACAAGCTCTCAGAATTAGAGTGATACACCTTGTTATCACTGCCAAGCTGCCATTTTATAGGCTCTGCACCTTGTGCAAATGACCAGGCTATTTGTGCCTCAGTTTCCTAATCTGCACCACAAGGATATAAACTCACCTAGCCCATAAAATAGGTGGTGGGCCTTAAATTAGATAATGTGTATATAAGCATTCACTGCAGTGTCTAGCACGTGGTAAGCACTCAAAAATCACAGCTACTACTGTCTATCTGCGAATCATGGGGAGGAGGGATCTTTGTTCTAACCCCACTGTCACTGCTTGTTTGAGATTGATGGGTAGGGTACATGTGGATTGAGGAAAAAGGGACCTGATGTTCTGGGAGCCAGCCCAGATATTTATTCCTGAAAAAAGATGTGGTACACAGATAGATCAACTGGACCAATTGGGTTTAGAAAATCCTCTCTTGGTTTTTGAAAAATCACTAGGAACCCAAAGAGCAATCCCAAGCATAAGCTACTGCTACCCTCAGATAGATGTACATTGTGGTTCATTCCCTCTAGAGGGCAAGAAGTTCAACCTGTGAAAAATGACTACAAGGGGGAGAAAATTAGAGCCCTGGACAGATACCATTTTTCAGTGTTTACTATAATTACTTGTGTTACAGTCATCTTTTTGCTTTGCTTTGCTTTGCTTTGCTTTTGCTTCTCTTCTTGAAGATGTAGCAGAAGACCCTTGAAACAAGCTGGTGGAGGGTGCCATCCCCTCTCTGTCAACTGAACTGGCAGGGAAAATGGGCCTAAGCAAGTAAAGGGAGGTGAGCTACACTCATAATTTTCTGAGCTGAAGGTTTGTTTTATTTCTCCATTAAGAAATAGCTGGAGAAAACTTTGTGCTCTAAAGATGGGATCCCTTATCCATCTTGTTCACTATTTTCTCCAAAGTCTAAAACAGCACCCAGCATATAGTATTAGTAGGTGCCTAATGCATGCTAGATGAACAAATCAATCAATCACTATAACTATTCCAAAATTGTCTATAAAAAATCAAGTTTAATTACACATATCTGAATAGCTTGATGTTTTTCTAAGTATGTGATGTTTATAAAATCAAAAATATTTTTATTTTGAAAAATAAATACATGGCACGATTTTTTTTTATATATAAGATGCAGGGAAGAATCTTGGAAAGGAATGTGAGAAAACATCAACAGTAGGGGAGGAACAATGCTTGACATGTTTTACACATTCATACATCTCATGCTGACCAAGGAAAAGAATGTTTAGTGTTTAGGTGTGTGTTTTAAATTGTGTAAATAAATTAAAGATGTTTCTATTCTTTGTCTAGGTGAAAAAAAATCTTTTAATGCCCTTGCTAGAGAATTTGTTCCAACACATTTCAAATGATGCCTTCAAAATATGTACTAGCACTAGTCTACAATTATTAAAATGTTTGGTGTTGTTCAAAACTGGTGTTGCCCATAAGATAAAGACAAAAAGCAAGCATTAGGTATTAAGTTTTGGATTTTTTGAAATCATCTCCAAAAGAGAAACTGTACTAAAAAGTTAAAAATCATGTGGTGATGAACCCATGGGATTTATCATACTATACTGTTTACATCATATAGATTTCAATATTTCTGTAATAAAAATTTTTAATGGTTACTTTCATATCATTTTTCTAAATGTATAATTATTAATTTTATGCACTTAAAAATTACATTATGTTACTTATACTTTACTTCAATATGTGCTGAAATTAAACCAACCAATTTATTTTTAATGAACTCATGGAGGAATTTTCAGTATATTCTTAAGACTTATAGGTTGCTACCAGCTTTACTCAGTGCATGATGGATGGTTTCTATTTTAAAATATGGCATTTGTTGTGATATAATTTAAATTACTTTTCTGCTGGGAGCATGCATTCTTCAGAGTTACAATTATGCAAAGGGAAATTATACATCATATTCCTACTTTATCTTCCTTTATAGTCCTTCTTACAGTTACTTTCACTCAGGTACAATTACATTAGAGAAAACAGGATGTCACATTTATATTAAGAACACTTCTATTTAGAAAATTCATTTCAGTTCTTAGTTAATTACAAAAAAAAAAGGAAGCCAATCTAAAAATAAACAAGAGTCAAGGCTCAAAAGGAGCAGAACTCATATATAAAGTAAAGTGCTATATGTAATCAATAATTTAGAGTTCTCACAAGCTCAGTTAACAATACAAGTTACTGCATCATAATTATATGTTAAGAAAAATATTTTTAGATCTTTCCATTTACTATAAATATGTATGCTCATTGTGGAAAATTTGGAAACTAGAGAAAAGCATAAAAATAAGTTATGATCACCCTGTGATCACTACATACAGATGTAATCACTGTAAATATTTGCTATATTTCCTTCAAGTCCACTTCTTGGCTCACATAAGATGTGACATCAAAAGCCCATTATATTTTATGGTATTGGCACACTGTAGGTTCTAGTGTTCTGTTTTATAACTTAATTTCTATATTGGAAAATACATAGTAAACTTTTCCCCATTTTATTAACTATCCCTCTTAATAAATGCAGACTTTTTGGCCCACTTTTTTTAGCTACACCAATGATTTCTTTAACCCATCTTATAAGAAATTTAGAGTGTCTATTTTTTTCCTGTTATAAATGATGCTACAATCAATAACCCCATAAAATTTTTTCACATCTTTATTTCCATTTGATAAATTATTTGAAATCAACTTTCTGAGTCAACATATATGAATATATTTAAGTATCTGGGAAAAAATGATAAAAATCTCTGAAAGCTGTCATTTAGACTACCCCTTGGCAATTCCAGATATCCACATTCTTTCAATGCTAAGTTTTATCTTTTTTAAAACATAATTGCCAATTTAAAAAGTAAAAATGGCATCTCCTATAGTTTTCATTTGTTTGCTTATAGTTTATAATTATTAGTGAGATTGAACATATCTACCTGTGATATGGCATTTCTATGTTTTTTAAGTGCTTATTATAAAAATCTCCTTCAATTCAATCCAACCACCTTATCTGAAATCTATCATGTTATAGGCATAGATATAAGTGCTGAGGACAGAAAATGAATGAGACATGGACTCATCTTCAAGGATTTCACAGTCTAGTAGCAAAGTAGCTATGTGAATGACTAGTTCCAATCTATTATTATAAGTGCTATATGGACGTACATATAAAATGCTAGGAAACCACAGATAAGGAAGCAGAAAACTCTCCAGGGATCAGTGAAGAATATGCGGAAGTTGTAAAGTTTGAGTTGAGCTCTGAATGAATATGAATCCACCAGGCAGGTGGCAGAGGGAAAACAGAGTGTCCTGGCAGAGGAAATAGCATGTGGAAAGACAGAAGTAAATTCCTGTAGACTGATGGAAGAGACAAACGGCATACTGTGAAGGATATTATAAAGCCAGCCAAGGTTTTGAGCTATATCAATGGGAAATAGGGATTCACTGACATGTTTTTGAGCAGAAATGGGCATGAAAAGTTTTGAGTTGTAAAAGTGGAAGAAAAGAAAGATCTGGGGTCATCTGGGGGTGCAGAAAGACAGAATGAGCACAACAGGTCAAGGACAACTGTAAGATACTTTTAGCTTGGGTTATTCAATGTAGAGTAATATGTATTTTCATTTTTAAATGTTGGCATGAAAAAGAGGTAACCCCTTTGAAGAATCATTTCCTTTTTTAAAAAAACCCTAAAAGTAGCTGTGATTATTTTTCCCAAGTTTTCACCACTCCCCATATCCAGCCCTTTCCTGTGTGACTTGCAGTCCTTCCAAGTAGAATGTCCCCCCATTGATGTTGGGCAAGATCAGATGACTTGTTTTGGCCAGTGGGTAGAAGTAACTGTGTACTAGTTCCTGTCTAGACTTCAAGAAGGATCATATGTTTCCACATGCCTCGGAAAACTTTTAGTCTCCACCAGGAAAGGAATATGCCCCAGGGAGACTGCCATCCTCAGAAGAATGAGGCATACATGGAGTAGATCTGAATGAAACCCACAATCTGGAGCCAAGCCCAGCTGAGCTCGGCCTAGATCAGCCAACCCCTTGGTTGATGGAGGGATGTGTAAGCCACTGAAACACACAGCTTGTCAAACAGCATTATTATGGCAAAGGTTAACTGATACACTGGCATGTTCCACTCCCTTTCTAGATATAACCCATCTCTTTTTAAAGACACTTCTATAAGAAATAGGGTTGAGCTAATACCTTGTGCATTATCTGGAAATTGGGATAATACAATTTGAAGTTTGTAATGATTCAATGTTAGCCCAGTCCTTCCAATTGTAGAATGTCATCTCATCAAATAGAAGTTGCTGATGAATTTCCATCCAGAATTAAAGTACTCACATGTTTTACATAAGAAATCAATCAACTATTGATTCTGTGAGGCTGACATGCATCATAATAAAATGCTAAATAGACAGACATGAGCTCAGCTCCAGGTTGTAAATAAGAATATTTACATCTCTGTTACCTTAACCTGGTTAGTGTTATATGTAAGCTGTTGAGTGGCATGGAGGTTTTTTAATCAAGTTGTAATAGACTTCCTCATTCTGCTCATTAAGATAAAGAAAGGTTTGCCAGGCAAATGGTCTATTAGATGGTAATTTGCTTTCACATGCAAAATAAGGGATGATTAGTTTTGAATATCTAGAGATGTAGAATCTATGTGTTCGACATATTTTCATATGTAGCCAACACCAAAAGTTCAAGTATCTTTTCAGGGAAAAGAAAGATCCTTTGAAAGTTAAAAGAGATTAAACAATAATCCATTGTGAATATACACTATTCAGGTAAATATTATGGTGGCATATATTTAGCTCACAATTCAGAACCAACAGTTTTAATTTTTTAATTTTTTGAAAAGGCTGACAAAGTCTGAATGTCGCCATATTTCGCTTTTATTTTGTAGAGACAAGGTATTGTTTATAATATGGTTGAACCAAGACTTAAATTATTTTAAATAATTAAAGGCTGATTCCTGTGCCTTCCATTAACCTGAAGAAGCACTTCCTCTTTTAAATACTTTTTTAAAAAAATAAATTAACAGTATCTTTGTCATTGCTTAAACAGGGAGTATAAGTAGGCTTAAACGATTTCTTGCCTTTGTAAACTGTTACTTGGTCTTCTCTACTCTTTAAATTTATGGAAACAAAGTATGTTTCATGATGAAAACTTCAAAAAGTCTGAGGCAGAGTAAGATTCAGTGATTAAAAATGCTTCTAAGTTTGAACATGAATGGGAATTCTTGGTAGGGAACTTGTCCCTCAGGTAGCATCTGGCCCTTTGGTGCTGGGACATCTAGCACCATCTTGGTAGTGGATGACTTCTTTCTCTGGAAGTAGATGGTCAGCTTGTCTAAATCAACCACATGAGGGTGTGATAGCCAAAAAGGATTTTTCCCCTGATTTATAAAATTACCAAAAATATAGTAGCTAAATCACGTCTGGTTAGGCTATTAAAAAAATCTTTATTGAAAAGAATAAAATGTTATGCAATTAGGACTACACTGAAGGATGAATGATGGGTGACTATATCTAAATAGTAGCCCCTATGTAGTTCCTAGGAATGGGGAATGGCAAAGATTTGTTTCAAAAAGGAGGAATAGTAAATATATTTGGCTAACTGCTTCTTTGAATCTCTAATTTATTTCTGCGATAAAGTTGTCCACCAAAAGGTTTTGGAAGGTCTATAATATATGAGGCACAACGAACACAAAAATTAGTAAGATAGCTGCTGGCTACCAAAAGCTGTAGATGTAACAGAACAAATAAGATAAGACATGCTCGTTAATAATGTTAGTCAAAGAAATAGGTGGTAAGTGTGGATGGAAGCCACCACCAACATCGTGTAAAATTTCAGGTCATGGAGAGCTTACTCCTACAGAAAGAGATGGCATTTTTCCCAAAATGGGTAGGATTTAAATAATGAGAGAGGAAAGCATACTAGGAAAAGGAAATGGTAGATATTGGCATGGGGTCAGGAACCTGAAAGGTGTATTCCTCTTATAGTAGGTAGAGCTGACTAGTTTCAACATGGAGAAAAATGGAAAAATACACCAAGAAAAGATGGGGCAGTGGGGGTTAAATACCATGCTAAGGAATTTGGAAACTAGCTTGTGAGCCACTAGAAGTTTTAGGGCAGGAAGATGATGTGCTAAAAACACTCTTTTGAAAAGTGAATGGATTAGAATAAGAGAAATATGAAGTAAGGACTCCAACTAGGGAATTATTTTTGTTTGGGATGGGTTTCCTACACCTTCATTTTCCTAGAGTTTGGCATCAACAAAAACTAAGGGCTTCTGTCGACATAAAGCCAGGGGAGAAGTCAGACTCTGTTTTAGACTAAGGTATTGGAGACGCAGTTATGTTTATTTTCACAGGGAAAATAACTGATTTCTTTTCATTGCTATTTCAGTTTTTACCATGAGACACCCATTATATTCTAGCAAGAGACTCTTACAGAGCAGACTACGTCTTAGCCTATCCCAGAGGACAGACTCACACAAAACCTAATGAATGTACGACAAGTGGATAGTTACACAAGATGAATAAGTTCTAGAGATCTGCTGTACAACAAGGTGCCTATAATTAACAATACTGTATTGTGCACTTAAAAATTTTGTTAAGAGGGTAGATTTCATGTTAGGTGTTCTTACCAATAAAAAATCAAATAAACAAAAACCAAATGGGCATAAGGAAACTTTTGGAGGTGACAGATATTAGAGGTATTGCCTTGATTATGGTGGTGATGGTTTCATGAGTGTATGTATACAGCCAAACGTGTCAAATTGCATAATTAAGTATGTGCAGTTTTTGTGCATCAGTTATACCTCAATAAAGCTGTTTTATACCTCAGTAAAAAAAGAAATACAATAAAATAACCTAGTGGTTATGGAGGAAGAGGAAGAAGACAAGAAGAAAGAAGTGTGTGGAAGGTACTCTCTGTAGAACCTACGTCAGGCTCTGTGGGGCCAAATCTCTGTGTCTGGGGTCAAAGCTCAAGGATCAAATAGACCAGAATTGAAAAGCTGCCCTCAAATTTCCACCATCCTATGGCCCTTCTTGGCCTTGGAATATGTTGTTTAAGTATGAAGTACAAGACTGATGGGGTGTTCTCAGGGACTCTGTTTATATACTTGAATGGCTAACATTAAGATCATTTTGAAAGAGTCATTATACCACCCCTCCCTTCCACAATAAAGAGCATATTTTGAGGGTTATATTTCTTTTGTTCAGTGGGAGGTAACACAGAACCTGTGGTATCACATAATGATGGTATGAAGTGGAAATGGCGTGGAAAGGTAAAGGAGAGAAATACAGAGATGGCTGAGTTGACAGGACATGGGCACTGAGTCAATGTGAGAGCAGCAAAGTAGGGAAGAATGGCAGATCACTCCATGTTGACCCTTGGTTCTCAGCCTGGATGACCAAGTGAAGAGCAATTCAATTAAATGAAATTAGTAAGTCAAAAGGAGTTTGGTTCTTGACATGATAAGTTTGCATGCCTTTGGGACTTCCAGGTTCCCAGCACACAAATGGAATTGTTCTAGAGAGTTCAGGGATTAAGATAAGAGCTTTAGGAATTATCTCCTAAACTATGACAGGATACTTGAAACCAATGCTGATAGAGAAGGTATAGAAAGTTAGAGAATTTTTTTTTTAAATTACTTGCATATTTGGAAGAGAAAAAGGAACCAAGAGAGATGGAAAAGAAATATTCAGAGGGTAGGAAGAACCAAAATTATCCTGCATCTGAGAAGCCAAGGGAGGAGGAACAAACTGATTGCAATACAATAAAGGGGTTGAGGAGGAAGAAGCTGAGAGCAGGCATTCGACCGGGCAACATGGAGGTCTTTCTCTTGGGGTGGTGGGGGAAGGTATTAAATGAAACTGCCCAAAGGAAGGAAGACGTGTGAGTGTGAGTGCATCATAAGGAGGTGGAGACAGTGGCTGTGTAGCCTGATTTTTCTAAAAATTTGTTGGTAAACATATAAGAAAAATTATAGTATTGGTAGAGGATTAACTAAGAAAGAAAGACTTGAACATAAGATAATGAGCTAGTGGAGAGAGAAAAATACTACGACAAAATGAAATTTAATTTAACAAATATTTAGTGGGTTCCTACTATGTACCAGGTGCTGAAATAACCTGGATTTCCACACCATGGCACTATGTCTGGGCATTGAAATGTTCTGTTTATTTATACCATTCGCTCACTGGAGCAAGAAATGTGACTTGTTCACCAAGGTACTCATGGAGGCTAACATAGTGTCTGACGGGTGACAGACCCTCCGCAAACTTTAATGGAATCTGTGGATGGCACAATCTCGACCTTTCAAAAGTTCTTCCCAGTCTTTGCTCAGTTAACTCCCTTTTGTCTTTCAGGTCTAAATTTGAGCACTGCTTCTTCCAGAAAGCCTTCCTTAATCTCTAAGATTGAGTTGGGCACCCACCTCTTCCAGGTGGGTACCCATTACACCCTAGGCATTCCTCCATCAAAGCAGTTTAAAGAGAGAAAAAGAAATCAACAAGTGGTTTCAAGATTTTTACCAGTCCCTATGCAAGGGAGAGAAATAGAACGGGAAACTGCAGTGTGGCTTACTCACTGGTTTGGAAACTCAGTGGAATTAATTTGCTATGCACTTCAGGTTTTTCATGAATCCCTCCTATTGGTTCTCCTTTTACTCCTGCAGGTTTTCCCAGGGCTAGACTGACTCGCTCAGCTGAATTCAAATGAGCAGAGAAACCTCTAAATCAGCCTAGCAAGTATAAAATCTGGTTTTTCTCATACTGTCAATCTCGTGTAAATAGCCAAGCCATGCACACTGTAAGCAAAGCCTGTTAGACTCCGTCGCCTGGCTGGGCACCCAAGTTAAAAATGCAACTTGCTAAACAGTCTACTCAGCAAATAGCTTTCTTTGGCAGAACAGTACTGTTCAATCCAGGAGGGAATTTGATAAAGTGCTTTACTGGGTGGCAACATTTTGGTCTCCGCTTTCCTCAGATCACAGTGGGATAATGAAATTGGAATCCATTTAAACTTTCCATTTCACCCCACATGGCTCATAGACACCATGTCAAACCACATCACACTGCAATAAATGTGCTAAAATTTACAAGCTTACTTCGCCTATTACACACAATACTCTTTGTCAGATTGGAAATAAATTATGGAATACAATTTCTCGATTTGCCCACTAATGTAGCTGTAGCAGAATCTCAAATCCAAGGCAATACTCTATGCCATGGAGATGCATAAATAACTGTATTGTTCCATGCCCAGTTTAGCAACAGAACATTCTCACTGGCCAGTCTATGAATAGTACAGTCACTGCCCGGGGTCAGACCCAGCCAAGGACTTATATGCCCCGTGTTGTGTGAAAGGTTCTATCCCTGTCATCGATGCATTTGTGATTGGAGTATTTGTGATTCAGTGATGTTTTTTTCTCCATATCCTGGTAAAAAAAAAGAGCCTAGATTACACTAACCAAATCCATGGGCAGTAATCATTGGATTGGAAGACTTTATAACTTAGATAATCTTTGGAGCCTTTCTTTTTGGTTTGTTCCCTTTTACTTTGCTCCTCTGTGGTGATCTTAGGCCATGAAGAACATATGAAAGCTCTGCTTTCAAAAGATATTCAGAATATGCCTACTGCTTACCACCTCCTGGTTCAAGCCATCTCCATCTCTCAGTTAGGTCACCACAGTAGCCTTCTCATTAGTCTTGCTTTAGCGTTTGCTCCCTCTGTCCCCTATGTGGTGGACACTGGCACAGGCCACCAAGACCCGACTTCAGGGAAGGACCCACGGCCCCAGCTGCTGGGAGTGTGGTCAGGGGGCAGCCTAAGGTGGCGGTCAGCTCTTCCTCATCATTGTTATTGCCAGTGAAGGACCTGCATTCAATGATGATCAACACTGGGGTGTAAAGTCCTGGCCACCTCAGGCCAGACAGGGACAGTTGTGAAGGTCCTAGTGAGAGGTGAATGCTGCCCTTGGGCTGTGTCACAGCTGGACACCTCCCTCTGCCCCTGCTCTCCAGGGGTTGACCCCTGCCGGCTAAACTCCATCTCAGAGTTGCTTCCCCAACCTGCGAAGAGCCAAAGTCTTATGTTAACCCTCCTTGAAACTCTCCCTAGAACCCTCTCTCGCCCATCTTCAGAGGTCTTACAGTAGCCCCCAAGGCCCCCCAGGCCCTGCCTACATGCACCCCCTTGCCCACTCTGCTCCAGTTGGACTCCCATTGCGAGACTCTCACACATGCCGTCTATTCCCTCTGCCTAGAAAACTCTTTCTTCTAGATCAGGGTACGCACATTTTTTTTTCTATAAAGGGCCAGGTAGTATATATTTCAGGTTTTTCAGCCACAAAATCTCTCCTGCAACTGCTCAACTCTGCCATTTGAACACGAAGACAGACACAGATAATGCACAAACAAATGGGCCTGCTGAGTTCCAAGGAAACTTTGTTTATGAAAACAAGCAGTGGCCTGACTTTAGCCTGTTGGCTGTGTTTGCTAACCCTTGCCCTAGGCGGTAGGTAGTCACGCACTGGCTCCCTCACCTCCTTCGGGTCTCAGCTTCCTTCCCTGACCACCCTACTGAAACAGCAGCCAACTCCACCCTGGTTATCTCTTTCTCAACTTATTTTCTCCACGGTCCTCGTCGCTCTCTGGCACACTGCCTTTTACTTACGGCTTTACTCACCTTCCACCTTCCCCCGCTAAGAGGTAAGTTCCAACAAGGCAGAGATTTTGTCTGCTTTGTGTTCCTAGAACAGTGACTGGTATCTGATAGGTGCTACATAATTATCTGTTGAATGAATGAATAAGTGAATGAATATTCAGATAATTGGGTATTTTTTCCAGTTTTTGTTTTGTGTGTATGTTGTGTGTTTGTTTCTGTTCTCTTGACATCCTAAGAGGTTCCTTTTACCTTTTATATCCTGGTAGTCAGGTGCTTAAAAGAACAAGCCCTTTAATGAGATCCCTTGAGTTTTAAACCCCCAGCTCAGTTACCTATTGGCCGTGTGACCTTGTGCATATACATAACCTCACTAAGCCTCAGTTGTCTCATCTGTAAGATGGAGACAGAACATTGAATCTCTTATAGCTGCGGTCTCCAACCCCCTGGCCATGGACCACTACTGGTCCATGGCCTGTTAGGAACTGGGCCACACAGCAGGAGGTGAGTGGCAGGCAAGCAAGCAAAGCTTCGTCTGTATTTATAACCGCTCCCCATTGTTCACATCACTGCCTGAGCTCTGCCTCCTGTCAGATCAGCAGCAGCATTAGATTCTCATAGCAGTGTGAACCCTACCGTAAACTGCGCATGCAAGGGATCTAGGTTGTGTGCTCCTTATGAGAATCTAATGCCTGATGATCTGAGGTGGAGCTGAGGTGGTAATGCTAGTGCTGGGGAGCGGCTGCAAATACAGATTATCATTAGCAGAGAGGTCTGACTGCACAATAAATGTAATGCGCTTGAATCATCCTGAAACCACCCCCCTCCCAGTCCATGGAAAAATTGTCTTCCATGAAACCAGTCCCTGGTGCCAAAAAGGCTGGGGATGGCTGCTTATAGGATCATGATGATAGCAAACACACAGCTCAGAAAAGTCACCTAGAAATCATACAATGAGAGCTCTCCCTAGGTAAATCATTAAGTCTTCCCCTCGGTTAGTGTCCTTCCCCGGGGGAAAATAAGGATCATGTTTACAAACTGGGTCCTCATGTTCCTTTAACAAAAACTCACATATACATGCAGGAGATCATTTTTTTTTACATAGCAAAAATAGATTCTAATAAGAAAAATAGAACAATTATAATGACCATTGATTGAGTACTCACTCTGTGTCTACTGATGGGCTGATAACTTTGCATGCTGGAATCCACATAATCAATAATGCATTGGGGAGGACCAGTGAAATGATTTTCTGCATGTCCTCACTTGTCTGCATATGTAAACTCAGCCAAAGTGAGAACACATTGTCAAGACGCAAACGTTGTTGAGAGCATTCAGTTAAGATGTAAACTTCTCTGCTTCGTGCTTAAAGACCTTGTCACAATTGATAGATACAGTTACCCACACATTGCAGAATATGCCCATGGAATAAACCTGGTCACCACTGACATTTGCTTTAAGTAGGAAAAGCAGAAAGAGAAATGGAGGCATCATACTTGAGAGAGTTCAACTATATTCCTCTTTCTGGGGCCCTGAACTTAAATTTAAATTCCAGATATGATCTCCCTCTCACCTCCCAACCAGACTCTTTCTCTGCTGTGGGGACCCATACCCCAGCTCATCCTCAGACACCAACTCTTGATGAAACCGGAAATCTAAAGCTAGTAAACAGATCTCCAGAGTATCTGAAAATAGGTGCTGTTTGTCCGAAGTATACTAAACATTTGGAAATCAGCAGTTAGATGATTGTGGTCACTACTACAGGAATTAGAAAAGTAACTGCTCCTGGCTTTCACCACCTGGCTTTTGGGATGGGTTGGTGCAGCTGCTCAATTTCTTGGGCAAGAATGAGGAGGAATAAATCTCTTTTAAACAACCCTCATTCCAGTCCATTCATTTTCCTGCTTCAAGTTATTTACAACAGCATGAGAAATAGATTTGTCCTGGCTGATCTTTAAAGAGACAGTCAATAACAATATGAGAAATAATTACTATACCTGGAGAAAGTGGGCATCGATTTCAGCAACTACTGGGGCCTCAAAACTGAATTTCGAATATGTTATAGTAAAGTGATAGCCATTTATTACTTAACTAACTTGCTGAATTTATACTTAACTTGGGCTGAATGGAGCTGATGATGAAACTCTTAAATACAGACCTCATTTTTTTACATCACAATTCAGTTCAGCTACAAATATATTGAGTGCCTAATATTTTCAAGAAACTGTGTTAGGCTCCAAAGACATCGTGATAAAGAAAATGGACCATCTCTGCCTGGGGACACTTGCATTCTTTTGGTAAAAAGAGATAATAAGCCACCACATAATTCATTATTTAACTACAATTAAGGCAAGTGTCACAGGAAAAATGTCCATAATGGGATGAACTCATTTGGTCTTGGGGGGGATCAGGAAGTCTTTTTGGAAGAAGTCACAGTTAAGCATTTTTTAGCAATAAAGTATTTTTAATTAAGGTATGTACATATTTAGACATAATGCTATTGCACACTTGATAAACTATAATATAGTGTAATACACACTGGGAAACAAAAAAAAATTGTGTGACTCACTATTGTGATATTTGCTTTATCGCCGTGGTCTGGAACTGAAGCCATGATACCCCCGAGGTGTGCCTGTACTGTGTGGCTGAAGACCAAAGGTGGATAACTGGAGTGAAGTCTGGGTGGGTGAACTAAGCAAGGTGTTGCAAACCAGGCTGAGGACGCCATTGAAGGGTTACAGCTGGGAAGTAGGGTGATCTCTCTCCTAGCCCCTATCATCTAATGTTTTTAAAATTTTTTGAGTGCTTTCTATGTGTCAAGTACCATTCCAAGTATTTTACAACTACTAAGTCTCACAACAACCCTATAAGGTAAGGTATTAATATTATCCCTCCTTTTACAGAGGAAACAGAGACAGTAAGCAATGAAGCAACTTGCCCAAGGACTTGATTAATGAATAGTGGAGCTGGGATATGAGGGATATGAGAGTCTAACTTTTCTCTCATTCAGGGGAATTTGAACCTGCAGAGAGATAGGGCTGTGTCCAAAACACGCATAAGGAGTTTCATGACACAGAATGGTCAGATCTGTCCAAATGCTGCAGACTTGGATGGCAAAGATGTACAGGGTGGATCTAGGATGGGTTATAAGGACCATCCCATGGTGAGCAGATCCCTGTAGGTCAGGATTGTCTGACTTCTGAGAGTAAGAACTTTGGAAAGTGACCACATAGGAACATGCAGAACTAGCCAGCTACCAGTCACACGTGATTTTTTTTTTTTTTTGGTCCCAGCAATTTAAGTACCTCCAGAATCTACTCTGATATTTTCTCAGATCTTTTTTTTATTTTTATTTTATTTTTATTTTTTTGCAAGACAGAGTTTTGTTCTGTCACCCAGGCTGGGGTGCAGTGTTATGATCATAGCTCACTGCAGCTTCAAACTTCTGGGCTCAAGTGATCTTCTCCCTTTAGCCTCCCGAGTAGCTAGGATTACAAGTGTGCACCACTATGCTCAGCTAATTTTTTTAAATTTAATTTTTGTAGAGATGGGGTCTCACTTTGTTACCCTGGCTGGTCTCAAACTCCTGGCCTCAAGTGATCCTCCCACCTCAGCTTCCCAAAGTGCTGGGATTACAGGCGTGAGCCAGCCACTTTCTCAGATCTTTTATTCTTTCAAAAATGATATGAGCAAGGATGGAAAGAGCATACCGTGTTCTAAGTGGATCCTTACCATTTAAATCTTGGATAACTTCCCTAGAAGTCAAAGTTGATCCTAAACTCTTAGTATAGCTAATGCATCTCTAAATCACAATAGATCTGATTATTCTCTGGGGAACTGAGCGAATAAGGAGGAATGGCTGCCGGTTAGAAGCTGTCATGGCTGCTAAGTGCATCACAGACATATGTGGTTTAAGCTGAAATTTTACTTTTTAAGGTAAATGAAAATCAGCCAATCTTCTAATTTGGTGCATTAGGGAAGAAAGAGAAATGTGATGGGAGAGGATAAATGCACGTCTTGCAAATGTAACCTCCAGCAATTTGCAGACCCAGCAGGGATGTCACAGATGCAGACTCCACAGTGTGTCTACAGAGGAGAACAATAGGAAGAAAATGAAAAAATGTAGTGACCGCTGCTCTGTGGCTTTGATTCGCCACTCCTTTCTTTTGACCACCTGCTTGTCTTGTGACCTCTCTCCACGACCCTCATCCCCTTGCCAACTGCCAGCTTCTGACAGCCACAGGCAATTTCTGATGGAAGGGACATCCTTGGAGCATCATTAAAAAGAGAACAAAAGCGGTTTTGTAGCGATCCGGATTTCTGACTTGTTAGTCATCAAAGACAGGTCCCACTGCTTTATGTAAGTCAGTCTTGCTCTAACACTAGCCTCGGACAAACAACATCTCCGTACCTCAGTTTCTTCATCTGGAAAGTGGGGATAGTAATACTACCTTCCTCATAGTGTAGTTGAGAGAATTCAGTGAGGTGATAATTCAATGAAAATGATAAAAGCTAATATTTCTCAAGGGGGTGCTATGCACCAGGCACTGTTTTAAGCACTTCACCTCTGCTAACTATTAACTTTCTCTATCACCCCATGAAGGTGCTATTACTATTTTTTCTATTTTGCAGATGAGGAGACTGAGGCATAGAGTAGTTAAGAAAAGTGCCCAAGGTCACAAAGTAAATAATGGAACAAGTGGGGCTTTAACAGATGTAGACTCTAATCCAGAGGTCAGCAAAATATGGCCCACCAGCGAGATCCCATCCACCACCTGTTTTTGTACAGTTCACAGGGTTAAGAATGGTTTTTACCTTTGTAAATAATGAAAAACATCAAAAATAAAATAATAGTTTGTGGCTCATGAAAATTATATGAAATTCAAGTCACAATGTCCACAAATAAAGTTTTGTTGGAACACAGCCACATCCATTCACTTGGATGGAGCTGCTTTCGCTCCATATAGGCAGAATTGTGTAGCCGTGACAGAGACTCTATAGCCTGCAAAGGCTAATATATTTACTTTATGGAAAATACTTTACATAAAAAGTTTGCCAACCCCTGCTCTAAACCACTACAGGAGAGAGCCAACCAGTCTATCTGACTCCTAGGTGCTGGAGGACCCAAAGGTAAATTAGCTAGGTCCTAGTTCTCCATTTGAATGTAACATGCACACACACACTTAGTTTTGAACATCTTTTCCATAAGTAAAATTAACATCTTCAATCATGCTGGAAATGTCCCACGATTAATGAAATCTTGCACCAGTTCCCAAAGCAGCTGAGCCCCCCTTACAGTCAGGGACTGCTTGGCTGGCTTGGCCATCCCCTGTGTGTCAAAGTTTTCACACCTTCACCTGAGAGCTTCAATAATTCTCCCATCCCAGCCAAGAACTCTGCCACAGATCCTCAGACCTTATTAAGTCTGTGCAGAGAAAGGCAACTAGAGAACCGCAATAATTATCTGGGTAAGGAGTTAAAAATCACTCTTGCCTAAAATAACCTGGTGATGAGTAAGTCCTGATATCATATGCATTAAAAAGGAACTTCTTTCAGAGAGCCAAACGGAATGGAGATGGTGTCAAAATCAGTTTACAAATCAGGGGTGCACGGCCAGGGGCACTAAATATGATTTTCCAAAGTAAAAACACAGGTAAAACACATAATAGAAAGCCCACCAAGTAAAGCTGAAGGGCCCCCTTAATTTCACAATGAGGATACCTAGCATTCCTTGAGAGGTTACCATGTGCCAGGAATGAGGCTGATCGCCTTATGTGGATCACTTCACCATTCATTAAAACACCTCAATGGGCTGGTTACTCTTTTCGTCCCCATTTTTCAGATGAAAAACTGGGGCTCTGAGGAGTTGAATTACTTTCCCAAGGGCACACAGCTGATAAGCGGGAGAGCTAGCTTGTGAAGCAGGCAGTTCCAGCTTCCGAGTATACTATCCTCACTCCCTGAGTTAGATATAAAAGTAGGCCAAGGCAGGTTGTGTGCTATGCCCAGGGCCACAAAGCCGTTTGGTAGCAGAGCTGGGACAATTCAAAACCTGAGTGTCAATAATGGGTATGGAAGAGGAGACGCATGTACATCGTGAAGAAGGAAAGGAGAACATTTATTCTTTTGCCTCTAATCCCAAATCATCATCATCATCATCACCACCATCACCATGACCATCATCATCATCATTATCATAAAAGAAGCTAATATTTATCAAGAACTTAGTATGTGCCCGGCCCTATTCAAAGTGTGTTACCTCAGTTAATTCTTACAATGCCATCTTATTTAATCCTTAAAATCACCCTTTAAGTCTGAACTATATTATCCTAATTTTACAGGTGGGGAAAGTGAGTCAAAGAAAGATGGACTGACCTGTCCAAAGACATCCAGCCGTTAGGGTGAGGGTATAAGATGAAACAGTCTGACTCCAGAATGTATACTTTGAATCCCTGCTTCTCCCTGGCCTCCCTGTTTGTGGGCTTGGCCAACAATGTTACTCCTCACCTTGGAGCACCAGGGTGCCTTCCAGTCTCTCACAGGGCTCCATGGTTCTCTTAGCTATTTTCACAGCACCTTTCCAGTTGTATTACCTGCTCATATGACAGTCTGCTCCAACCACCCGTCTTCACATATACATGTGCACATACAGACACACACACATACACACACAGTGTGAACTCCTTCAAGTCAGCTACTCTGGGTGAGCCCTTCATTAGGAACAACATTTGAGAGCATCCTGACAAATGTGGAATAAGGGACAGCATGGTGACTAAGAATCTAGGCTCTGCCAAAGACACGTATCGGTTCATACCCTGCCCCCCATCAGCTCTATAGCTTTAGATAAGCAATGTCTCAGGGCCTGACTTTCCTCATTTACTAAGTGATAATGATGGCACCTACCCTGTAGGATTGTCGTTTGGATTAAAAAGGACTATTCACGTCAGTATCTTAGCACAGCACCTGCAAATGAGCATTTGACAAAAGACAACTATTATTAATAAAACTAGGTCTAAAGAATAAATAGGTGGATGAATGCATAGACGGATGAATAGATGAATAGATGGATAGATGGTTGGATAGATGATTGGATGGATAATATTCTAGCTAGTTAGGACTGATATTGAGAGCAAAAAATGAGAGAGAAGAAAAAGGTTTTGTACATAATAAGAAAGCTCTTTAACCTGCACAATTGGAGAATCTCTAAAGCTTCAAAAGGCCTAAAGGATCAGTCTGTGACCCACAGATAAGCCCCCCTCCAAGTGAAGCCTGGAGAGTACCAATGAAGATGTTCATTTCTAAAACTCAGCCCAGTTGTTGACTCTGCTAGACACTCACCAGAGTTATTTCAACATTATTGCTCCCAACCTCATCTGTTAATTCCAACGAGAAGCTGAGAAGGGCATGGGAATAGATAAAATTACAAGTAAGACTGAAAACTCCATCAAGGCAAGAGTTATACCCACTTTGCTCAACACTGAGGACCTAGCACATAGCACAATTTCTTATATTTTTTAGCTCTTTGGCTAGTCAAGGTAAGCTAAATTCTATATTCTAAAGCAAAAACAAACAAAAAGAACTCCAAAATTCCGACAAGTGAACACTGTGAAACTTTATCTTCCACTTCTGCCACAGTCTGATGTGGTTTTTTTTTATTTGGGTGGGGTGGGATGTAAGACTGTCATTTAAGGACCCAGCCTCCTCCTTGCATCCTGTCGCTCCACTGTCCCCTACTAGATCTTCTACCTGCAGGTGGAAGACAGAGGAATAGAGCAAGCATATGTGGAGGACCCCACAGGAGGTTTTGCAGAAGTAAGGCTGACCTGACAACATCCCACACTCCACTGGCCAGAGCCCAGCCACACAGAACCTAATGGAGGCTAGGAAATGTAGCTGTGTGCCTGGGGGAAAGAAGGAAATAATTTGGTGAATAACTAGCCAAAGTTCAATAAATATTATTGAATGGAAAAGCAAATGCCTATAGGAAGCAAAGAAATGTAGCCCTAAGGGTAGATGACATACGGTGGTGGGGAGGTACAGAGTAGACCCCTACATATGCACACCTAAGGAGATTTAGTGCAGTCATTCTCTGGCTGAAACTTAAGCCACATGACTGCTCCCTGTGGGTAACTTCTCACATGGAATCCCTTCTGCCCCGGACTGTTCCCCATGTCCCCATGTTCTGCCTTTAAATCTGTGCTGGTAGCTTCAGTCATGGTTCCTAATGTTGGCTCAAACGCCAGTGCTATCGCTGGGAGTCAACTTTATACATCTCAACCCCATAATCAGGGGACAAGAAAAACACCCAGATTTAATTTCCAGTTAAGGTTCCAGAAACAATTTGTTGACTTTTAAATTAGAAATGTGAGAAAACATGTGCCAAGCCCCGGTACCAATTGAATAAGCAGTCAAAGCCTTCTGGTGCCAGAGACACTATCAAATCAGGGCACTTATCACAGGCAGACTCATATTAAAGAGGCTTATATGTATGCATCTGCATCCCCGATACCCTGTGAACATCTGGAGGGCAGGAACTGAATTATTCATTTCTGACCTTCCTGCAGGAGAGCTGGGCGGAGCTTGCATACAGAGGCAGGTGCTGGTAGTACACATCTGTCCTTCTAGTCTACCTACTGTCTCTCAGCTTCTCCATGTACCAGTGTCCCAGTTTACCTTTGGGCAACCACTTCATTCTCCACATTTGGTCCATGAAATTAAGCATGACTCCACCCCCACCTGCAGAGTTGGTCGTGTGACTCTGGCCTGGCCAATCCCAGCAGTTCACCTGGCACAGTACCTGGATTAAAGATGTTCACAGGACCCAGGCTAAGTCAGTCATCTTCAGCCCTCTGCAAGGACTGTTAAGGAACAGCAGCTCTCTTTCTGCTCGGGTTGCAAAACTATGAGGCTACAAATCTGGGTCTTCCAGCAGCTGGTACCTCATGGGAAAAGCCTACCTGAGAGTAAAATCATCATAGAAAAAAACATGGCCAAGAGATGGAGAGAAACTTCCATCTGACAGTATTCAAGCCCCCGTATTCATTTTTGCCTGCAACTGGACTCCCTGGACCTTTTCAGTTGAGGGATCTATATATACCCCATTTTGAGTTGGGCATTAACCCTTTAAAATTGAGAGGGTTCTGATGAAAATAGATCTCAAAATGTATAATGAATTAAATTGAAATAACATTTGAAAAAAGTGTTATTCTATAGATACTCTGTTGTATTATAATCCAAACCAACAGGTCCTCCTTGAATCCTGTCCATGCCTCCCAGTGGACCCAGTTCCGGTGTGGTCTGTCTGAGGACTAGGCAGTGGAGGACGGTAGGGGCACAGAACTCAGGCGTGTAGTATACCCCAACTCATTTCATGAAAGCACATCATGAACATGTGCATTTCCTCCCATCTCTACTGCCGTCAGCGTAGGCTAGCCTAACTGGCATTTCCCAACTGGGCTACCCTTGCTCTCTCTGCTCCATCATAGTAACAAGACTGACCCTAAAACTTAACTCATTGGATATCTCCTGCTTATAATTCCTAACAGCTTTCATTGTATTTAGAGTAGAGTCTGAACTCTTCACCATGATCTGCAAAGACCAGAATGGCCCTGCCCTGTCTGTCTGTCAGACTGCACCCCTTGCCACTCTCCCCTTTATTGACCTGGTTTATCTTTCAATTCCCCAAACTCATCGATCTCTTTGCTCACCTCTGGCCTTTGACTTTGCTGTTATTTCCACCCGGAGTGTGCTTCCCACCCCCCATAACCCCCGCCCCCCGCCTGCCTGTGTGACCGATCCCAGAAGCTGTCACCTTCCACTCTCGCCTCACTGGATGCTTCACTACTTCCATGACCTTCCCGTGCCTACGTTCACCCTGAGCTTCTATCCTCCCCTTTAGCTACCCAAGAACCTCTGAACCTCCCTGTCCCTTGGGCATCCTAAATATAACCTTCCCAGCTGGTCTCCTCTGGCCCTGAGACAGGACCGAGGCTCCTTCATCTGTATTCCTTCAGCACGCCATGTGTGCAAACATTAGACCCCAGCACGTTGTATTATAATACAATCCTTTGTTTACATAGCTGAACCCCTACCAGACCATGAGTTTGTCAAGGGCTGGAGAGATATCTTATTCTTGTTGGTAGAACCTGAGGTTGAAATATCACCAGCAACATTGTAGGTGCTCAATGAATGTTTGTTTAATAAAAGAGAGGAATGACCGTTTGTTGAATAAATTAACCAAACGCTCTTGGGGCAAATCACTTAGCACCCCTGGCCGCTGTTTCGTTATCTATAAAATGAATGTTTTGTGCCAGTAGTTCTCAATCATGGTTTTGTCCAATAATAATGTGGGAGAGCTAAAAAATGCAGGTTCCTGATTCCACATCCAGGAAACCTCATTCATTCATTCTTTTGTTTAATTCATATTTATTGAGCACCTACTACTGGCCAAGCCTTGTTTTGGGCACAGGAGACCCAGCAGTGAATGAGCCAGGCCTTGCCCTCATAGAGTGTCTATTCCATGAATCATCTTAGCTAATATTTATTGAGCCCATGTGGCAACCCAGCATTGCAATAATGGCTTTGCTTGCTTTAACCCACTAAATTCTCACCTCAGCCCTGAGGGGTGTGGCTCTTATCTACCCCAGAGGGACAGAAAGCTTTACTTGGCCAAGTAAACCTGGCCTTATGACATCTGTTATAAGTAGAGGAGAAGCCCAGGAGGCTGACTCCTAGCCTGTCCTCTTATGCCAGGTTGCTCTACTGACAACATATTCTAGAAAGCTAAGTGGGGCCCAGGCATCGGATTTGAGAATCAGTTCAAGGTAAATCAGTGACTTGTACTGATGTCACCCTGAATGGATGTTTGCTTCTCTCTGTGACTGACTCAAACAACTGTTCACAGAGACCTGGCCATCACAAACAATAGGCACAACAGGTCCTCAAACAATGTCATTTTGTTCAACATTGTTTCATTATAATGTTGAGGGAAAAAAAAAAAGACTCCCAGCCAGGGCTACTGTTTGTGTAGAGTCTGCACATTCTCCCCATGTCTGTGTGGGTTTTCTCCAGGTACCCTGGTTTCCTCCCACATCTGAAAGATGTGCACATGAGATGAATTAGCTGGCATGTCTAATATGCTCCAGTCTCAGTAGGTGTGGATGTGTATGTGAGTGAGCCCTGCCATGGAACAGCATCCTGTCCAGGGTTGGTTCTTGCCCTGTACCCTGAACTGCCAGGAGAGGCTCTAGCCACCTGAGATGCCAAACTGGAATAACAGGGTTGGAAAATGAATGAGACAATGAATACAAAGTATTTTAAAATGAAAATTCATACAGTACTGTATGCAATAATCATACAAATGCATGACAATAAATGATGAAGTATGAAAGCACTCAGTGAGCCCACCATCTTGGTATTGTTTTTGAATGGTATGTTGGTAGGAGGTGCTCCTTACAATTTGCATTTTGCAAACATTTATTCCTTGATTTAACCCACAACCACTATGACCACCATCACTCACGATTAACCGAGAGTTGAGTAAATAATTATTAAGAAGATTAATAATTATTAATCTTCTTAAATGTATGTATAGCTCACATTTATTTCAATGTTTAATATTAGAAGTGTTTGAGGTCATTATTTAGAAGTTTAGTGATGTATTTGTGACCCAAAATATGCCATAGGAACTTAACTCTTGTTTATATCAATTAGCTTATGGTAAAACTGGTTTTGTTATATGTCCTTTTGCCTAAAGTCACAGTTTCCAAGAAGCTATCAACAAAGTTAACTGAGGACTTAATGTGAATTAAGACTTATATTTAATCAAATGCTCAAAACAGAGGAGGCACAAGCCCCTGCTCTGTGTCCATCATTGCATCCACTCCTCATGTAACCTGCGAAGTTGGTGTTATTCCTCTAGATGAGGTAGGGCCTGGAGCTGGGGCTTGAACCCAGGACTGCCTGACTCCAAAGAAAATGTGAAATTTTAACTTCCAAGCTTTAAATCTTCAGTAAGAGGGTCTCTCTACACCTTCTGTCCCAGAAAGACTAAGGCCAAGATTATATGACAGGCTGATGGCAGTGACTTCAGAGTGTTCTGCTTGTGGAAATCCCTAAGGATGGGTTCCAGGGCTTGACCCTTTCCATCTTACCAGATTTCTTCATGGAACAGCCCCAGCAGCAAAACAGCAACAACCTTTCCACAGGTCTTCTTTACACATTGCAAATAGGTTTCACATGGAATATCTGATTTAATGCTTACAGCCACCCAGTAAAAGAGACATTTACCTCAGCATGAAGGATATCCAAAATATTTAACAACTGTCAGGGCACAGGTACCAACTGACCTGAACAGATATAGGCCACATGCACCAGATGTGGCCATCTCAGGATGAACCTGATGGCTCTCAGGTCTGGGTGAGATGCTGTTCCACCTGAACTACTTTCATGCCTGATACTAGACTGTGCCCCACCTGCCTCAGGGCTTTGGCACTTTCTTTTTCCTTCCTTAACACTTTCCTACTTATATTGCAGGTAGCAGTTCAGAGGTCTCCTGCCCAGGGAAACCTTCTAGAGAAGAGCTGCCAGTGGTGAATCTCCTCTGCATTCACGTCTACCTGGGAGTGGCTGCTTACTGAGAACACTTGCAACTCCCCAGAAGCAGACCTCACCCAGAGATGGACGGGGAGTTAGCAGATAAACACCCAGCTCCCTCGTTCCTCATTCCTCAGCGGGGAGGACTGTGAGCTGGGCATCACACTGTCTCCCAGAGGCCCCTGCTGACATTCAGATCCAGGTGCCCACAGGGATAAACAGCTGCTTGGTAGCAACCCCCTTTGCTGGCTGCCTTCTCTTCCCTGTGTCACTTCCCCATTGTCCTGCCAGTGTTTCCTGAGACCACCTCTCAAATAAACAACTTACATACAAATCCTTGTCACAGAGTCTGCTTCTGAGGGAATAAAACTAAAACAGCTTCCCTGAGCACAAAGAATGGGTCAGGTCTCAAGGATGACATTCACAGTAGTATCCTATTGTTTTCCTTTAGGGAATTCCTCTTGGTTTGTGATTACACATGCATTTTGGGGATTAATCAATACTTGGCTATCTCCTCCACTAATTGGTGAGCCGCTACTATAGGAGGTTGAATAATGTCCCCCGAAGATATCAATTCCTAATCCCTGGAACCTATAAATGTTACCTTATATGGCAAAGACCTTACAGATGTGATCAAATTAGGGATTTCCAGAGGAGGAGATTATCTTGGATTATCTGGATAGCTATTCAATCACAAATTTCTTTATAAAGGGACACAGAGGGAGATAAGGCCACATGACCACAGAGGCAGAGATTGGATTGATGTGGCCACAATCTAAGGAATGCCAGGAGCCACCAGGACCTGGAAGAGTCAAGGAATATCCTCTAGAGCCTGCCAACACCTTTCTTTTAGCCCACTGAAACTGATTTGGGCCTCTAGAATTTTAAGAGAATAAATGTGTGTTGTTTTAAGCCACTAAATTTGTGGAGCCACAGGAAACTCATATACCCATAGAGGCAGCCCCCTTAATTCTTGACGCCTCTGGCTCCTCTCAAGCCCTTTGGCTTAAAGCTGAACCAACAACATCTGCTTCCAATTCCTTGAAGGGCTGAATTGTGTCACACAAAAAGATAGGTTGAAGTCCTAACCCACCGTACCTGTAAATGTAACATTTTTTTGGAAATAAGGTCTTTGCAGATGATCAAGTTAAAGTGAGGTCATCTGGGGAGAAAGGGGCTAATCCAGCATGACAAGCATCCCTATAAGAAGAAAAGAGGCATAAAGACACATGGAGAACTCTGTGCAATGACACAGGCAGAGATTGGAGTGATACAACTACAAGTCAAGCAACACCAAGGATTGCCTGCAACTACCAGAAGCTAAGAAAAAGACACAGAACAGATTCTCCCCTAGAGCCTTCAGAGAGAACACAGCCTCACTGACACTTTGATTTCAGACTTTTTGCCTCCAGAACTGTGAGAGATTAAATTTTGTTTTAAGCCCCCCAGTTTGTGATACTTTGTTCCAGCAGGCCTAGGAAAATAATACAAAGTCCCAAAGTCTTTGTGCTACTTCTGAATCCAAAGTCACCAAGAGGTCTGGCTTCAGGCAGCGCTGGGAACTTAGAACCCCAGCTACATTCATTCCTGAGGTATCACAACCACACTTTCTCTGTTATTAATTGTTATTAACTCACTCAGTTAATGCCCCGTTAACGAGCATTATAAAGCACTTTAAGCCAGGATATGGCTTTTCTAAAGATGTCCTGAGTATCAGGAGAAGCTTTGTCACATTGCAGAAGACACTCTTAACTCTGAGCCCCTGCAGGCTGAAAGTCAATTGTGGCCACAGACAAGTTGCTACAGCATCATCAGCACCAGTCCTGCGCTGCTTACAACAAAGCCAGACCGTCTTTTTGTTGGGAGGCATAGGAGTCCCGCTCTGGTTTCTGCTTGCACATTATTAACGTGTAATGAAGAGTAGGTTCTGCTTTATTGATCTTCAGACCACAGCTACGTGCAATGCTGCCTAAGAAAAGCCTCAAAGGATTTTACTTGATTTTTGCACAGAACAGTAATCTCCCTCACCAAATTAGCTGGTGAAGTGGTGGGGTTTTCACCTTGAAATTGTTGACAGGGTAGCCAAACAGGAATGTCTGTATTTGCTAATCCTTGCTCAAATATACATCCCTACTGTTTGTACCCAGTCAAGTGAGTCCCTGGGAAATAGCAGGCCACACTGCGGAAGGGGGAAAATGCAGTACAGGAGAGATTAGAACCTGGAGAGATGATGAGCACAGCACAAAGCCGCGATGATGGGGTTTTATCTTTGCAAAATGACAAGCCACAGTCTCCACTCAGCCCCTCCTCCTTTTTCTGCCCCCGCTCTCAAAACATTCCTAACTAGAAAATCTAGAAAATCCCCAATCCAAAAACTCCAGAAATGCCCTCTCTTCTTTTGCCATGTCATGGTTTTACCTGACGCCTTTTATGGGCTCTTTGGTGGTAGCTAAGCCACATATTGCTACTGGGTGTTGAAAACTCAAGAGTCAGCTTCTCCGCAGTCTGCTGGGCTCAGTTCTTTGGATCTGCCTGAAGTCAGATAAGGAACGGTCAGATAAGAGCCCAGGACACAGAGCAGCAGGTCTGCCTGGCCTCAGGAGACTGCCAACGCTGTCAGAGAGCCATTGGCACTCCTCGACACCCCCAGGACCCTGGGGTTAAGGGTTGCCAGTCACCCCCTACCCCCAACAATAGGCTCCTGCCATCTCCATGCACTGAAACTGCACGCAAAATCCCACTTGGGAAAGACTTCCCTCCTGAGCTCAGGCATGTCCTTTGGTTCCTGCCTTTATAGAACTGGCTTTTCAGGACCTTGGAAGACATCCTGGGGGAAGCAAAACTGACAGCCCATCCTGAGCCCACTTGTCAGCGGGAAAGGTGGTGAGGATCCTCCATGTCACTCTTACAGAGAAAGACAGGAAAACTCAGATCGAAATTAGAGATGGTCCCAGGTTCTGATGGATTCATCTCTCCTAATTGCCTACGTAGCATGTCTGTTAAATTTAGATAAGGCTTAAAGAGAGCCAAAAAAAAAAAAAAAAAAATCCAGAAGGGAGTCACAAAAATGATTAAAAGGTTGTAACATTGGGGCTTATGGATGGAAGAATTGGGGGTTATTTATCCTAGAAAAGAGAAGGTTGAGGAGGGACATATAAAGACTTCATACTAGATTAATTATGTAAATAAGCAGACACCCAGCTGGCCTGGAATCTCAACCATTTGGGAGGAAGAGGGGGTATTGAGGGGGGTGACTGGGAGTTTTAAAGTCATTAGTTGTCTGCACAGATTTCTGGAGGGGTCCACTGTTGCTGGGTAATACCAGTTATGGATAAGCCAAGTCCATTTTAATGAGCCCAGACTCTGCCCACCAAAAATCCTTTCCAGCTGAGCACGCAATGACGATGTTTTTTCTTTGTCCCTTGCCACAGCAGAGGCCTTGCAGGGGTCCCTTGTATGATGCAGACTTCAGAACTCATCCCTTCTTCCAGTCCCCAAATAGGGTCAAGCGTCCGGAGGGCCAGTCAGGGGCTCTGTCATCAAGTCAGGAGGATGCTGGAACCGCCCCCCCCCCAATGCAGTGATGAGCTAAGCTTGTCCAGACGCCTGAGAGATGTCCCCTTGCTCAAGGAAGGCACAGTGGCTGCTGGAGAAGTCTGTCCCGGTCCCACCTCCTGACCACACTGTGCCAATCTGCCTTTCACCCAACAGGACCTGACGCGAGCATAGCCTGGTCTTCCTGCACCCTGCACCCTGAGCCTTTCACTCCACAGGACCTGACGCGAGCATAGCCTGGTCTTCCTGCACCCTGCACCCTGAGCCTTTCACTCCACAGGACCTGACGTGAGCATAGCCTGGTCTTCCTGCACCCTGCATGCTGAACCTGGGCACAGAGATGGGGAGAGGACTTGAATCACACAAAAATAAGGGTATGACTTGAATATTAATGACACTGATAATAACTACCCCAGGGAACATTTAGTGAGCCCTTATTCTGCGCAGGGCCTTGAACTGAGCTCTTCCAAGGAACGATCTCACTGGATTCCCACAATAGCCCTGTGAAAGACAAACTTAATATTATTTTCCCCTTTTCACAGATACAGAAGCGCTAAAGAGGCTAATTTGCCCAAAGTTACAGAATTAGTAAGGGATTTAGGTAGAATTTGAACTAGGCTTTCTAATATTTAAAGTCCACACCATATTTTTTTGGTATGTGTTTGCTTTTCGTTGGCTTTTTAATGGAGACTTAGAACACATCATACAATTTCATATGTAGAATGTCCTAAGGTCCCTTTTCATGTTTTTGCAAACTGAGAGACCATACTCTTGACCACCCTGCCATTTTGATTTCCAGAAACATTCCACAGAGTGTTGGCAGAGGAAGCACAGAGGAGGGCCACCTAACCCTGCTTGTGCAGGCAAGGAAGGAGTCCCAGGAGGAGGCACACTCCAGCCCCTTGAGGACACAGACGCTGTCTTGGTCATGACACTGGGACTCATCTAAATACTTCAGACCAGGCCTGATGTATATCCTAGTTCTTAGGGCAATGGTTCTTAGACACCAGTGTGTGTAGGGCCTGGAGAGCATGTTCAAAATGCAGGTCCTCGGACCTCATACCCAGGAAGCCTGCTTTGATAGGTCTTGGCCAGACTGAATAACCTATCTGTTTATTCAGCACCCCAAATATTCTTATGTGGGTGGTGCAGGGACCCCAAATTGAGGGGCAATACCTTAGAGTTGCTATTCCTTCTTGTTTATTTTGCCAAACATCCTTTGCCTTCCCTAAACACACACACACCCCCTCCTCAGGGTTCTATTCACTCAATAAGCATTTGCTAAGTACCCAGATAGCAAGACATTGTGCTTATGCCTGAGGGAAGGTAAAGACCACTGCCCTCAGGAGGCTCAAAGTCTGGCAGGGGAGATAAGACAAGTAAACACCTGATCCACATGGAGCTGAAAGCAAGAGTGGCCCCCAGAGGAGGGCAAAGCCTTAGGGGAGTTCACAAGAGAAACTGATAGTGGATAAGAGCTAACCCAGGAAGACTTCTTGCAGGCTTGGCAAACTTGGAACTGGGAGGTAACCCCAGGCAAGGCTACAGAAACAGCCAAGAACGTGAGAGGTCAGGGAGTCAGCCATCTCAGCTGGGGCTTTAGGGGCACAATGGGTGACATGCAGATTGGATCACGGTGTGCTTTAATGCTGAATTTAGGGGTAGCCATTTGAGAAAGGGGCATGGGACAGATGTGATGGACGCGGCACAGGGCGGTGAGTTAGGAGGCCATCACAGTAGCCTAGTAAGCGACAGCAAAGCTGTTTACAGAGGTTGTTGGCAGGACTCATTAGAAGAGAGAGGAACAAGCAGGGTGCTCATTTCATTTACATATGAGTAATATTAATGCTAATAACAAATCATAGCAGCGAGTCCCAGAAGGGAGTATTTTTATATAATTTTTTGTTAAGATGCATGTAAAAGTAATAAAATAACATGTATTCTATAATTTAGACTTTCTCTAAATTACACCAGCCTTTAACTAATTAGTAAAATATTAATGAAAACTGACCATTTTGATAAAGGAAGGGTTATCTTCATCAAGGTCATGCTAGATGATGGTGTAACTCCATAGAAGTAGAACATTCAATAGAGGAAAGTTTGCTGGATATTTTTTATGCTGGTAAATCTTTTAAAAATATAGACAGGTTAGATTAAATAATCTGATAGTATCTGTCCCCCAAGAGAAGTGTGGAACATAAGATGTAGGAAGGCAAGAGAGCAGAATGGTAAAGGCTGAAGCCTCTGGATTAAGATCACCTGGCTTCAAATCTCACATCTACTACCTAGCAGCTGCGCGATGCTGAGCAAGTGATTTATGTTCTTTGAGCCTCATTTTCCCCGACTGTTAAGTGGGATTAATAAGATCTCCTAACTCAGAACACTGTTGCCAGCATTAAATAAGATAACGTCTTTGAGGCACTGGCCACATGGTATGAACCCGTAAATATCATCTGTCCTTGTAATCCCCATGGGGTATTTCCTGAGTGCCTAAACTTTGGAATGTGTTCCAGTGTTTCATCAGCAGCAACACGTGATGGGAAGAGCCACAGCAAGTGACGGCCATCTGGATCCCATCCCGACTTTCCCATGGACAAGGTGGGGGACCCGAGGGGAGCCCCTTAATGACTCTGGGTCTCAGTTTCTTTCTCTGTACAATTAGAAGGTAGGTCTATATTGGAATTCTAAACCCTATTTTCAGAACTCTCCATTTTTTTTTTTTCAAATGGAATCTCTTCCTGAACCTTAATGTCTAAAGCAGATAAAAGCAGTTACTCTGGATGAAATTTTCCCTCAGGGCCACAGTTCCAGCTGCTTACTTTACCTTGTCCCTCTTGCATCCTCCCCACTTTAGGGCCCCAAGTTCCCCTCTCAATACTGGACCTCTATAAAACACAGTTGTAACACTATGGGATTAGGGACCCCCAAGATCACTTGAGATCCTAAGATTTGATCCTCAGGAGAAGAGGAGATGGTCAGGAGCTCCCCACTAGGGAGATGAAACAGTCTCTGACAGACATTGTAAGATCTCCTTGTAAAGTATATGTCCTTCAGAGGCATTACTAGAACCTCCACACTGCAGTCACTTCCTTGCTGCCCTTTCACATTGACTCCAGTTTAGAAGCCCTGGAGAGGGAAGCAGAAAATGCCAGGAGGTGTTTAGACACAATGCAGTGCAGATGACTTGCCCAGACCTTCAGCTGCTGGGTATTGTATCACTGAAACAGGAAGAGAGGCGATTAGATGATTAGCTTCTTCCTCTACCTTGTTTATGTGCCAGTTTTGCTTTTCTTTTTCTTAATGCTGGGCTAAAAAAAAATCGGGTGATAATTTATAAGATGTGCCAAATCAAATCAAACTGTTCTTTCATGCATGCTCCGAATGGGCTGTTTGATTCTGAAATGTGTATATATATATTTATATTTATATGTGTATAAACATAAGAATATTTGTATGTATGTAAAATATATAAATATGTATATTTAAGTGTACATATAGTTTTTTGTTAAGGCAGTCTTTCCCAGCCTATTCTTACCCATATGTCACCAAGCCCAGAAGATAGTGCTGACTTTGGGATGACACTTCAGAGATTATTCAACCTCACAGCCTCAGCTGGAGCCCTTCTGGTAAAACAAAGTTCTATTTCTCTCAAACTCACTCCTTCTTTGGACAGCTGTATCCATTATGTCTTTCTTTGTTGATCTGAAATCTGTCTGCCTATGTTTTATTCCCCACTAGTTCTATCTCTTCTCTTTCTGCCACACATAAGAGGAGAACCACTCCGTAGATACTAAATGGAAGCTCCTGTACCCTCTTCACCCCATCTTCCCTACTCCGGGTTAAACAAGCTAAGTTCCACCAATAACATTCATATAATGTCATAATAATCATATTAATCAAATGCTTGCCATGTGCCAGTCACTGGGCCAAACACTTGACATGGATTATTTCATTTATTCCCCACAGCCCCACAAAGTAACTATTAGTGTCAGCCACACTTTCAGATGAGGTAAAAGGAACAGCAGAGGGTTTAAGTAACGAGCCTAGAGTTACATCCCTAGCAAGTGGGGGAGCTAGAGTTCAAAATTAGTCTAATTCCTGGCCCTTCACTTAAACTATTAAATTTATCTACTACACAGATTGCTTCATATCTGTTGCTTTAAATAAGACACAAAATTGGATTACTTTAAACAATTTTTAAAAAATTGTTCTTGTGACATAAAAGACAAAATAGAAAAAAAATGCAAGCTCAGCCCAGAATATTCATCTCTTTCTTGGTTCATGGGACTAAAATTGCTTTTGATGATAATGTCCATGGTAAAGTGACAGATGACTAGACTTGTTCTGCTAATTGATTTTTGAGAACTGCTACAGGCATATTCAAAGACATCCTCATTCACGGCAAACTGGACAGAATTGGAGCTTATATCCATTGTATCCACTGCAATGGAAGAGGCTGGTCAGCAAGGTAATTGGCATTTTATTCCAAGTCTCATCCTTGGACTGGTCCCCACTTCTTAACCTTGAACTATGAGCTCATCACCCAGGACTCTTCTGGTTCTGAGGAATAGATTCATGGTAGCCAAACTTATAAAAGACCAAGAAACAAGTTATCAATTTACAAGAGCTATGCCTGGCAGAATTTCTGATGATGGTCAGCTACACAGAGTACCTTCTCTTGTGCTACTTTAATATTCACACTGTTTAAGTTGTGTTTGGGTCAGTTTGGGGAGGAGTAGTTCAGAAAATCTCTCTTTTCTCCACCTGCACAGTCTCATCTGATGGGATAAGGGAAGACACATGATTTGGGGGCCCCTTCCTTTACAGTGTTCTACTAAGCACTGTCATAATCAGTGTTCTAGACTTTGTCTGCCTTGAGCTGGGCCAGTCAGATCTTCTCTTTAGGTGATTAGAACCAGAGACAAGCAAGAAGACACCAGTTAACTTTGGAAAGCCCCAGTTCAAGAGAGTTGAGGATGCCATTTGGGGCCAGGTCCAAGATAGGAGATCAGAGGAAGCTGGTTGAGAGAAAGGAGAGAATGGAGTCTTGGTGCAGAAAGAAGAGAAAGTATGACAGATGGAGAGCGAGAGCTAGAGAGACAGAGATGGGAACTCACGTTAGGACTCTCTCAGCTCCTACACTCTGAGGCCTAGGTTTTCAGCGTTTTTTTGCATTCCCTTATGCCCTATTTGTACCTTTATAATAACTCCCTGTGGATCCACCAAAACCCATTCTCTCCTTCTTCCACAGCAGGAGAATGCAAGCTACTCCACAAAGCCAGCCAGCTAGATTTCCCAGCTTCACTCACAGCTACGTGTGGCTATATGGCCAAGTTTGAACAAATGGGTATGAGCAGCATGATATATGCAACATCCAACTCATCTCTAATTTAAAAGACACACCATTTGCCCCATCCATGCATTGAAAAAGCTGATGTACAAGGAAGGCAACTCCAACCATGCAGACAAGAGCCATCCCCAAGGGAAGGAACAAGATAGAAAGGTTATACAGGGCAAAGCCAGCCTGCCAATCAGTACCACTCACCTACCGACCAAAACATGAGAGAGAAATTAAAGTCTGCCATATCAAACTATTGAATTTGAGAGTCTCTGTTTACAGAAGCTTGGTCTTTGCCTAACCAATACATATGCTGCTTTCTTTGAGTAAATTTCAGTGAGTTTCTATTCCTTGGAACCAAAAGAACCTTGAACACCACACAAATGGTAGCCCAAGAAGCTGTTTTGTGATGCAATACATCTCTTCCTTTACAAATATTAATGAGTGCCTATGTTGTCCAAGTTACATGGAAAGAGAGACATCACATTGAAGGAGGCTGATGGTGTTACCAAAACCACCTTGAAGCTAATTCTGCCCTGGATGTGCAAGTCGTCACTAGAATCTACGTACACTCTGCACCCCTCGGTACTATAGTCACTCTATCATCTAGCACAGACCATGGCTTCTATGAAGACTTCTCCTTGTTCCATTTCTTTAAAATAAGGAAAAAGATTCTGCCCATAGACGAGCCCCATACAAAGGCCATGCACCCCTGTCATCTCTCTGTGTTTGGATGATACATCCTACTCCTTGTCCTCCGTATATCCTGGTGACACCTCTGTACCACTGCCATTCTGAGTGGTCAGTGCCTACATCACACCTGCTATTAAACATGTTGAATATCATGTCTACCCCTATCTATAGCTTACAAACACTTACAACTCCCTTTTCTTTTGAAATCTCCACAAGAAAGGAAACCAGCTGCCTTTGTGTACATAGTGTCATTAGCAATGGCTTTTGTTCAGTTAATGGGAAAAAATCAAGCATGGAATTGGTGTTAATTAGTTAAGGTGGATACAACTAAATCAACTACTTGACTAAATTATTGTATCTACAACTTTATGCTTTAGGAAGCAAAACAACTGCCTGCGACAAAAGCTATTTTCCCGCCCAACAGCGGATGGTACACAGCACACACCTCAGCCTTCCAGTCTGAGGTTTCTGCTACAGTCCCTGAATTTCAGTATCTTTTTCCTTTTGATAAAAGAGGACTCACTAAATGTAGAACTGAATGTAAACTAATCTGATAACTTTAGAAGAGAGATCTGGACTAAAATACTCAGAAAAAAATTTGATTTGGGAAAGGTTGTCAGCACATATATCTAATTCATTGAGAAATAAAAAACGTCATCTTCTGTGCTTGCAAACATTGCGATGAGTTGTAAATTCCTGCCAGCACTGTGCGTGACCCGGCCCACCGTCCTCTCCAACCCCTCAGTTCTTCTCCTTGCCGACTGCCCGGCAGCCCCATGGTCCTCTGCTCTGCCCCCGCACTACAGGACTAGATCTGTCTTATCCCCGGTCCTTACGCCTACACAAGTCTTCCCAAAGTTACTCCTTATCACTGTTTCTATTTCTTCAGAACACTTACTGGGCATTGCTCTGGTCTTGGTAACTGTTTACCACCGTCTTCCCCTCATAATAACAGGATCCACGTCTGCCCTGTTCATCAGTGTGTCTCCAGTACCTTGCCTAGCACCTGGTATATAATAGGGGTTGAATAAATGTTTGTGAAAGGAAAGAGGGATGGAGAGAGGGAGGGAAGGAGAAGAAAGAGAAGGAGAGAGGGAGGCAGGAAAGCAGTTAAAGAAGGAAGAGAGAGAATGAAGGACAAAGGGAGGGAGGGAGGATGACATGAGTATAAACTTAATACCTGGCCTGTATTTCAGGCTGTGGTCCACAAAGGAAAAGGCCACTGAGTCCATTACATAATACACGAGATGACCACACCTGTTGAAAAATCATCTACACTTTACTCCTACAGTCCAAATTCGTTTGGCAGAGAACAGGTGATATTTTGCAGGATCATAAACAAAATGAGAAGCACAATCGAGTCTATCTTCTCTCCAGCATTGTGTAAGGCTGACATAGCAAAGCTGCTTAATCCTCTTAGACCATGATTGATTTTTTTAAGTCTTTAAAATTTGAAAGCTTGAGGACCAAGTTTGAATAAAATATTTGCAAGAAAGAAGCAGCCATGTGTCATGAAATATGTCCCCGCAAAAAAAAAAAGAAAGAAAAGGGAAATTTATTAATTTTTGAATGAGTCTTGGGATCACCCGTCCAGTGAAATTCCCACTGCTGAAATGAGCTTGTCTCTTCACAATCAAAAAGTAGTTGAGAAAGATTCAGATGGGGACAGTGGGAAGCCAGGCTAATTTCCGGGAACCCATATTGCTGGGCACATGTACCACTAGAGGTGACTATATGGCTCGGCTAATGAGACATTCTATTAGCATATTGAATTCTAATGGTTACATCTCTGAACACACCTTTGCTAGAGAGAAAGAGGGAGAAAATCAAATCTTAAATAAATATACACTGGATATCTCACCTGTTCAATGGGGCCTCCAGATGCACAGTTGTACCTTGCCCTCTCCCTCTTTTGTGGTACATACCTGACAACTCATCATGAAATAATAGCCCCAGAAGCAACCTATTTGCCTAGGTCCTGCTGCTTTTGTGGCCAGCAAGATTACTACTATCTCTGACTTTATTTTTGATAAATTGCAGGTTTTGACACAGGTATATAGTGGGCTTCACTGGTATCCACAAGAATAAAAAGAGGAACCCATTTATTTATTTGCCTGTCCAATGGCAATGAACTGTCATTCACCTTCATGACACAGCAGCAAGACATTGCCTCCCCAGTCTGCCTCAGGTGTCTCTCAACATCCTGGGCTTGATTTAATTGTTAAGATTAGCAACCGCTTATTAAGCTGCTATGGTATGCTATGACCTATGCTAAGCACAGTCCGTGCATTACCCCATTTATTTCACAAAATCCGTGATGTAGATGTTATTCTAGCCACTCAGCAGATCAGGAAACTGAGGCTCAGGAAGACTGAATATTCAGTCAATTTAGGACGAAGTAGATTCTAATGAGCCAGGGGCTATCTGACTCCATATCCTTAGTTCTGGGTGGCTGAGCCCTGCTTCCTTCTTTGGGAAGCCTTCCTGGATCCATCAGGCCAGGACAAGAAATGCAGGTGTGCCTGACTCTGCAGCACTTACTCTTGAGCAATTCCTCCCAGACCTCACCCTGGGACAGCACAACTGCAAGGCACTGCGGGTATCGATTTGCTTGTCTATCTCCCTTAGGTCTTGGGATTTGGGGGAGTAAAGAATGGGCCTCAGACATCTTTCTAGTCTCAGGACTTAGAGTCACTGTCAATGTATACTGAATGAATGAATGAATGAATGAAGAGCAACCACTCAACATGTTGAAGTAATGCTCACATAAATTTGAACAATGCTGTGAGAAAGTTAACAGGCGAGAGAGCCACAGCAATCCTGGCGGATACAGCCTTAATGTTTCATTCAGTAACGTCTATAATTCAAGCGAATTCAGCAAGACAGATGCCCAAATCAACGTGCTCAAACCGCGCTAGAGGCGTTGTGCCCCTCAGAGCCTGCTGTGGGCTGAGGATTGCGTCCACGGGGCTGTGAACCACCCCCCACCTCTTTCCATATTTTCTGTGACTTGCAGTTTTAGAGTTTAGAAACATTCAAGCCACGCCACCTGCCTTTTTCAAAGGCTTTTTCAGCTGTGGCAGCATGATGGGTTTTTTATTCGGTGCTGTTGCAAAGGAGGGGCTGGGGATGAAGGAGAAGGGAGGAAAACTGAAGCCTTGAAAATAGAAATTGGAAACAGATAAAAGTGAAGCTGAATGTGGAGGAGTCTGTAATACAGATGCCACAGGAATTCCTGAAGCCAGTGAAGCTGGATGGGATTACAGTCTGAGCAATGGGGCTCTGACCGATTAGCTTCCTACAGAAGAATATACACGTTGCTGTAAACGGATGCCCACCCTCTACATGCAGGGGGCAGAGAGGAAGGAAGAACAGAAGCCACAATCTACGAGCTGTGATTTGAAAAGAGCAAAACTCTTGTTTTAGGTAGCATACCCTCGGAATTAATTTTTAAGTGCAAGTAGCTTATTTAGGAGATGATTCCAGGAAGCAGTGATATGGAAGGGAAGCCAATAAAGCATTATTAGTCTAGCTACCACTGTGGGCAACTGGAGCCCAATGCCCCTGGGGACTTTGAGAAATGGTACAGAACACACCCCAGAGATGTCCTCCCAAAGGGGCAAGGAAGCTAGGGTATTGATCCTCCATCCCCATTTATTCCTGGTTGAGGGCTGATCCTGGGGATGTAAGTTCCGCAGCACTTCCGGCCTGCTCTGCTCCCTGAGGCAGAGCGTCTCCAGAGTTCGCAGTGAGAAACTGCCACAAGGAATGGTGGGCAAGGACTGAACATGAGTAGGCCACTGAGCACCTGTAGGGCAGGCCTGGATTATGTTACATATGCCTATGGTATTGTGTGTGTGTAGTATATGTCTAGTACGTGCAGCGTACATATGTACATATGCATATAGCTGATGAGTGGAAGAAAATTTTAAAAATGTAAGTAACGGCGACCTCTGCAGGTATGATGGCATTCATGAGTCAAAGCCATAAATGTTTATGGAGCACTTACTGAGTGCCAACTGCTGTTCTAGGAGGGGGGAGGATACACCCTGACCAAGCTAAACAAGGCCCCTGACCACACAGAACTTAAATGATAGTCAGGAGAGACAGAAATACACAAATCAACATAGAGGATATGGCAAATAACTGGGAGTCACGGGAACATCTGGAGACAAAGGTGAAGTTCGTGGGAACATACACTTGATGAGGAGCCAGGTAGCTGACCATCTGGGGACCACAGAGTCCCAGGCAGAGGAACTAGCACATGCAATGACCCTAAGCTAGGAAGGTTTTTTATCGTCTTTATACTTGTATATTTGCAAATTTATGTACTGTTAAAATTGGAAGGGCAAAATATAATAAAACTTTTTAAAATATAATTTGAGTTAGGGAAAGAAAAATCCAACAAAGACCTTATTGATTCTTAGAAATTTGTCTGATATAACATTTCAAAATTGGTCATCAAATGGGAATCAGAAAACCTCCATTAACTTCTCTTAATAAATAAAGTCCATAATTGAGCAACACCTATGTGCACATATGGAAGTAACATTCATTGGGGATCGGTCAGATGGGAGGGGTGAGGAGGGGATGGGTAAATTCATACCTAATGAGTAAGGTGCGCACTGTCTGGGGGATGGGCACGCTTGTAGCTTTGACTAGGGCAGTGCAAAGGCGATTTATGTGACCAAAGCGTTTGTACCCCCGTAATATTCTGAAATTTTAAAAAAAAGTCCAGAATCAATTGATAAGTATTGATGGTGCTTACAGTGCATAAAAGACACTGTATTGGGGCCTTGGGATGAACAAGACAGTGGCCTTGCTGTCACACTGTCAGTGTCCTGTAGGGTACATGGGATCATATAAAACCGATTCATGATTAGACATTTCATGGGAAGAACCATGACAGAAGTACAGATAATGTGCTGCAAGACTAATTCAGGCAAGTTTAAGGAGGCCTTCTGAGGTATAAGACATTTGAGCTGGGTTTACAGAGTGAATAGTCTTGTAATAGCCACAGAGGGTGTTGCAGGCAAGAGAACAGCCTGGACCTCAGCAGGCAGAGGAAACTTGCAGCACACACATGTGGGGAAATGAGTCATTTAGAGCAGCAGGGAATCTGGTTCTTAGCAGTCAGGGACAGAAGACCAGGTGGAAAAGTTGGGTAGGATGGGGCGACAGAACACCTTGAGTGCCATGAGTGAGGATTTGCTCTTCTGTCAGCCACGTATTCACTTCCCTTCTTCTGATAACAGTCCTCCAATTTCCTTGAATTACCCCCACCTTCAATCTAAGTCCATGTGGCTGGGTAGAGCTGAAGACCCAACTTGTCTGACTTCCTAAAAGGGCAGGGGACTAAGACCTGACCAATCAGAGCATCGCATCCCCTTGTTCATAGCAATGGTGGAAGGAGAGGCACATGACCTACTGAGAGCCAGTGAAATCTACTTCTAAGATTTTCATTGATTGTGTTGGGAAGAGAGAACTCCTCTCTCCACTGGAGCTGGTGAGAGGATGGACTGTAAGTTTGGGACTGCCGCTGGAAGCCATGTCATCACCTCAATGAGACATACTACCTCAGAGTGGGGACAAAAGGGAGGGAAGGATTGCTGAGAGAGGCAGGAAATAGGACATTTTCCTGATGACAATCTTAAGGTCCAGCCATTATGAAAGCTAAATCAACTCTAGGTTGTCCAGTCAAGGAGCCTAACAACCCTCTTTCTTTTCTCCTTAAGCTACTTTGGAGTAGGTTCTGTAACTTACAACTAGAAGACTGAATGACAATGCATGTAAGATGCTCAAAGAATAATAAAAAGTAGCAGCATTCAGAAATGCACTGAGCACTCAGAAATGTTGAAGATCCTGGTAAGAGTGGTGGAAGTCAAAGTTGTAGAAGTATCAGTTGGATGGGGAAAGAGATCATGCAAAGGGACCACATGGTCCCCCTAAGGAAAACAGGCCCTTGAACTAGGACCATGCCCATGAGAATGAAAAGGAGCTGTGGATCTGAGAAATATTTCAGAGGTAGTGTCAACAGGATTTAGCAACTAACAGAGGGCAAGGAAGAGGAAGAAATAAAAAGTTACTCAGAACTTTCTAACTTTGGAAGCTGAGGGGATGGTAATGTCATTAGCTGCAACGAGAGAAAAAACAGGAAGAGGAAATGACTCAGAGTAGAGACAACGAGTTTACTTTGGGCCACATGGAGCTGGGGCTGCCCTCAGGACAGCAGACTGGAGATGGCTGGATTGCAGCACCCACAGTGGAGCTCGGGATGCTCGTGAGAAAAAAAGAGCAGCCACCATAAAGAGAAGCAAAGTAGGTAGCCTCTTTTTTGTAGATTTAGAGATCAGATTAGTATGCTGAATAGTAACCATTTCGGATAATGACTATATATGAAAGAAAACAAAGCTTGATGTATTGGGAAGTCATACCAGAAAGCAATTAAGATGTATCCTGTCAGCAATGCCGTCAGTGTAGTTCTGCATGAGGGCAAAGAAGAGAATAAAACTCAAAACACTACGAGAAGCTGTGATGTTCTGGCAGCTGCTTTCTCTGGCTGCTTTTGAAATTCTAGGGCAGTACTTAGTCTCAGAATCTCAGAAATGATTAAGTTTAACCCACAGTTAAGACTTCCTAACCCCTAGGGATGGAAACACACACACACACACACACACACACACACACACACACACACACACAGAGTACACAATTACCAGCTTTGATTTTTATGATGATATCTTCCTTAAAACATGGAGGTGTGATTAGATTATTTGAAAAATCAGGCTAATGCCCATTTATACTCATACATTGTAACTCTTCACTGGTTAGGGTACTTCCAGGATTCTCCTCTGGCACAGAGCATTGGTGACATTTCACTTACGGCAGTGATTCTCAAAGTTTGTTCTTTAGAGTATTATCTCATGGAATGCTCTGAATGAAATGGTTCCCAGGTCAAGTAGATCTGGAAACTGCTTCACACTCTAACCCCTTCTTGGAAATTCAGTATGCACATTTGTATATTAAAGTCTCTGAGAAGTCCTGCATGAAAAATTCATTTAATTTTCTTTAACCTAGGTGTCCCTCAGTTTGTTTAACCATATGTGTCTTTGATTCCATAACACTTCTCAGCATTTTGAAGAACTAACATTCATAAAATATACTTTGGTTTGTGTAACCCTGCAGAAAGCTACCATAGGCCAAACTTCTAAAATAAACCAACTTCTAGAGTAAGCTGATCTTAGCCAAGTTGGGATAAATCAACAAAGCCTGCTGTTTGGCAACTTGCAGGCAAATGCCCAACCAACTAATTGGCTGACTCATTTTATTTCCCTTTTTCAGAGGACTGTTGAAACATTGCATCAGTATCACCCACGTGATATCACCCACGTGAACCTACACAAGCTGTATTGTTTACTGTTCATGACAACTAGATTGGCCATTCCTCTTCCAACAGCTTGGCATAGAAGAAGCCATCTTAATAGTCCGATATATTTGTTCTATGACATTGTTTGGGTTGTGGGTTGGAGAAGGAAAAACAGTAAAAGCTATGTTTGTGGATTAAGTATAAGGATGCAAAGTGTGTACTGATTACATTTTGGTTTAGAAAGTACGTCATAATCACCATGAAGACTTGTTTCAAACACATTCCCTTAAACACCATTTCTAAAAGGTTCTTAGCAGAGAGGAAGCCTCTCTGGAAGGCAGAGCTAGAACACACACTAACAGTGTTCATGTTAATGAAGTGCAGATTGGAAAACAAGACCTGAACATCCGCTGCCTGACCTCCCCTGTCCCTGAAATCAGCCTCTTCTCAGGCTGGGTCGGGTTGGAATTAACATAATGAGGTGGCTTCCTGCCACCTGTGGAGTATGTGTTCTCAGGAGGGTGGAGCAGAACTCTCTCCTCACTCCAGTGGTCCTCCTGGAAGCTCAGCCCTCAGGCACAGTGGAGACAAGCATCCTCTTTGGCAGGGCAACCTGGGGTAAGCATTGGTGGCCCTACAAAAGAAGTTTCTTTTTCTACAGAAAAAGTTTGTAGACCTCTGTCTTAAACAGAGAAAAAACTGGCTATTTCTTTGCCTTCCTGTAATAGATTGTAGAAAATGCCCTGATTTTTCACACCTCCCTGAACTGTGGAACTGTTCAGTGCCCTCCCTCTTTGATGCTGGGCTCAGCCACGGGATGCTTGGCCAATGGAATGCTTGCCAAACATGCTTGAAAAGCACCTGTAGGGTTGGGCTTCTCTGTCTTGTGCCTCTGCCACTGCTCTGAGAATGTGCCCAGGCTAGCTTGCTGCAACAGGAGAGAGTCGTGGAGCACAGCCCAGTCACCCTTGCTGTCACAGCTGAGGCTGGCCTAGATCGGCCAATAGCCAGCTGCCTTTCTGACGCATGAGCAAGCTCAGCCAGAAGCAAGGTCAGCAGAGCCACCCAGCTGATGGCTGACCACACATGTATGGGCGGTGAACACTACCTGCTAATATGCTACCAAGGTTTTGTGGTTGTTACACAGCAAAATCTATCTGATATGTCTCTTCCTTTTCCCCTACCATCTACAGAGGGCACCAGGAAGATGTAGCTTTCTGCCTTAGTCTTCACCAAAAGTAGCCATCCTGACCAGTTTCCATCTTTGATTTTAGATGCAAACATAAGCTTGTGGACTCTCCACACCTGGCAGAGAACACTAAAGAGGTTAGAGATGGCATAGCCTTGAATTTAGAGCTCTCATTCTTACCAGTGTACCAATCTTCCAGACTCTGGGCATTGTATTCCTAGGCCTACAGCAGCAGTTAGAACCTGCCTGTCCAAGCTGAACTCCATGAGTCTTCATTCACTCATTCATTCATTCAACAAACATGCCTTTGTAGCCCCCATGTGCCAAGCACTGTGTGGAAACATTAACACACAGCTCTGGGTTCAAGGAGCTCAACTGTGGGGTAGCTTATGTCCTCTGGTCCTGTTTCTTTTTCACCAGCACTGCCATGTGGGGCACCAGCAGACAGCATAGTGCCACAGCTTTATTATAATCTATTCTCAGTAGTGCAAGTATAGATTCTATATATTCAAAATCATTTGAATATGTTTAGAATGCATGAAAAAATTCAAACACATACACACACACACACACACATCCCCCCCCCCCAGAAATGCCTTGCCCCTTTCAAGGTGATGAAATGATGTTGGAGGACAACAATGATGTTGGAGTGAGAACAGCAAAGCCTCACTGTTTTCTCTGCAGACGAAAGTCACCAGTACCTGGGAATATGGGTGAACTCTTCTGTTAACTTTGCTCAAACCACCTTAAAACTGAAACAAGAATACATAATTCTTTCTTTGATGACAATATGTCCAAAAATTATGCAATACTATTCCCTTCAAGAGGTAGAATTTAATTCCCCTCCCCTTGAGTATGGAGTTGGACTTAGTACTCATTTCTAATAGATAGAGTATGGTAAAAGTAATAGCATGTGCTATACAAGATAAGAACATAAAAGGTATTCTGGTTCCTTCCTTGATTTTCTCTCTCTGGGACATTTCACTCTAGGAAAAGCCAGCTGCCATATTGTGCAGATACCCTAGCAGTCCTACAGAGAGGCCCATGTGGTAAGGAACAGAGGCCTCTTACCAATTCACCTAAGGCACCATGTGGGAAGCAGATCCCCCAGCACCAGTCTAGCCTGCAGATGACTGCTATCCCAGCCAACATCTTGACAGCAATATCATGAAAGACTCTGCATTATTCTGGTTCTGCAATCATATTTATTTTTTAAGCTGGTAAGTTTTGAAGTAGTTTCTTATGCAACAAGAGATAATTAATACACATAGATAGCATCAAATTACAACCACCAATTGGTTGAGAACAAAGAAATCATGGGACATGAATCAAATGAAAAGAGTCTTGTAGATCCTGCTTTCCTAACAAAGCCTACAGTTCTATGGCAACATGAGCTATGGGAGTTCTGATTTTGTTGCTACCACTTGCATTAATGACTTTTTTCCCTATGCATTTGTTGCCTTCAAAAACCAAAGGTACAGAACTTGACTGGATGTTAAAGATGACATCCATGTTGCCATGTCAAAGACTTTGTGACTATTAAAATTTCTTACACTTGCAAAATCACAGTGTTTTCATTAATGTTTACTTTTAAACATAATTAAAATTTACTTATTTTTTAACTTGCATAGGTTGTATTTTTTCTAATTTTTGTTAGAAAGTAACTCAATTTATATGTAAAATACCTAGAGTGAGCGACTTACTTTTTAGTAAAGATTCTTTTTAATAATATGTGACGTGAATACAATCAATTTCAAATGCAACATAATAGAATGTATGTAAAATGCATCTGTATATGTTTATAGCATTTCTTTTTTGATTAGGGAGCAGTCCAAAGTTTCATTAGAGTCCCAGAACAGTCTGTGATCACCAGTATTAACAATCACAAATCCAGGGCTTTCCCTTGCCAGTGTCTTCTAGTTCAGAGAGTAGACGTCACCTGTATTTCAGGCTTGGGGGAGAAAAAAATAACTCCCAGAGAAGTACTAGAAAGGCTCTCTATTGTGGAAACAATTGACCAATATGTGCAGATAAGGAATATATTTGGCAGGCTAGTAGATTTCAGACATTTATCTGCAAGCCTGCTTTAAATGGGTTATGGTTGATTTAACTCTTGTGTTTAATGTCACTCAATATCTTATATATAATCTGTTAAAAATTAAATGTACTGTCTTATAAATTCAAAAGTTATTCATCTCAACTCTCCCAGGCTGCACTACGTAACATCGTGCTCTTATATTCAGATCTCCTGCTGTTCCAACACTAGGAAGAATCCATCAATGACCTAACAATCATGTTTCTTGCAAGAATTCAGACAAAGGCTTTGATCAAAGGTCGGCAAAACAGCTTCCTATCCCTGAAAAGAGTGATATGAGGCTTGGGTGGGCCCAGACAAAGGATATCTAACCCAACAATGCTGTCAAATTTTCTTCTTCTTGACTCTAACTCCAAAGCTACTTTGGGAGGAGCACACACAAAAGCTAAGGGCACAACAAGAGGTGAAGTTTCTTCTCCTCAACACTGGAGTCACAGGCTGATCCAGCCATGGGGTGGTAGAGACATAGGGACAGATTCAAAGGGGAGAAAATGGTGAGAAGTAGAGTGAAAGATAATTTATTAAACCCCTTCTGGGCACCCAAGTGCAAAGTAGGAGACCAAGAGTTAGAAACAGACAAATTGGTCCTTCCTTTCAAATAATTTATATTATATGTGAAGAATTCAGAAATATCCAAAGAACAACACACAGAGGTATAATTTGAGATATTGTAAATACATGGATATAGATTTAAAAGATTGTTCTTGGAGTTGGGAATGACTAAGGCAAGAATAAAATGACCTGGCTTATGTGATACCATTTTCCCCTCTTGAGCTCATGGCAGATATCACCAATTAATTCCAAAATTATTTCCTGCTAATCTCAGATATGGCTCTGGAATCGTCTTCCACACAGCACACCAGGCAGTCATTACCACTCAGTCTGATTCAGCTTGTTAGATGAAGCTTGTTTGTCCTAAATTCATTGGTTCAGAGGATTCTGAAACACTAAATGCTCACTTCCCAAAGCATTGAGCTTCCTGGGATACTGACGCAGGTAACAGGAAAGGGGAGACTACAAACACACATCTAGGTAGGGGGATAATTTTTATGGTGAACAAACAGGAGGAATATACAGCTTTAGCTCCTCCAGCAGTAAGGAAAAAAGTAAGATTAGATCAAAGATCTCTGCAGGGCAAAGACACCTATTATTTGGATTCTCTTTAACTGATGATATGGCATATGTAGCATAGACTGGCGGGAGAGTTCCTGCTCTTTAACTGGGTAGGGGGTGGGTGTCTCAGGGAGAATGCAACAAAATAAAACTAATGAAATTTGTGCTTGCTCAACATGGTTCTAACCAGTTCAGCCTTGGTTTCCCAGGGTTGAATTACTCTGGGAAGCAAAAGCCACATACAGGAGAGATCTACCCTCTCTCCCCCCAAATATAGACTTTTTACAGTGCTTTCTAACAGCTGAATGGCAGGCAACAGCACCCAATTCAATTAGGGAAGCCAGAAACTGAGAAGTTATCCTTGACGTCCATCTGTCCTGTGCCTTCTGTATCCAATCCACCACTGCACACGTGGGTTCCACATGCTCAGCGACCCACAGTGCCTTCTATCTCACAATTCTACCACAGCCACGCTGGTCCACGCCTATCTTACCTGGATGTTGCAACTGTCCACATCCACACTGGCCCCCTCTAATCCATTCCCTATCCTCCAACTAGAGAACTCTTTGTGAGATGCAAATCCATCTCCTTGCTCACGCTTCATGGATTCCCCATTCCCCCAGACATGGAGTCCAGAATGTGCAGGTAGGTCCACAAGGGCTCCAAGGGTCTAGACTCTGCCCACCAGGCTTCCCTTTAGGATCCTGTCCACTGAGATGCTTCCAGTTCTAAGAACACACTACACTTCCCCCAGCCACCAGGACTTTGCACATGCTGTTCCTTCTGCCCTTTAATTCCTCGATCACTTCCTGTTTCCACCCTCCCAACACACATGCATTTTCACGTGTTTTCCCTTCAAATGTTAGCTCTAGGGTCACATCATCAAAGAACCTGCCCCTTCCTGACTAGTCAGTTCCATCTATCATGCTCACTAAGATTACTCAAGACTGCTCTTTTATAGGAACTTCTACTTTCTAAAACATACCAGCTGTATCCCCTTCACACATAGGGATAAAGGCATCCTCCTCTCTTCCTCTTGTATCCCCAGGGTCTGCCCACTCTAAGCCCTCAAAGAATGTTTTTTGAATGAGTGATCGAGTGAATCATACTAGTGGTTCACGCATTCAGCAGGCCTTTATTTACATTTGGAATTCTGCCAGAAAAGGGAAATATTTTGGTAATGTGAAGCATGACAGTGGGAAAACTCACAAAAGAGCTGAGTATTAAGAGAGGTTTTGGAAGATGGTTGGGAATGGGCCTTGAAGGAGGGGAGGAAGGGGAGACGCAGTTTAATAGTCTTACTATAATCATAGGATAAATAAAGTTGAGATAAAACAGCCTCCTTCTCATGCCTGCAAGCCATTGATTCAGCTAAAAAGGCAATTACCCAGGAAGAATATGAATATTGTCTATCACATTGACACAGAAAAAAGTGCTGAATGTTGCAATGATAGTGAGCAGTCCATAAAAAAATCTTGGGGCAGTGAAATACCAAAGTCTTCCTGTCACATTTTATTATAAGTAGCTCAAATAACTCTGTTCAATCTCATCTGCTTGGAGCCAAACATTATTTTTTATTGTAAGGCAGAAGGCTGAGACATTTTCTATGGATACTTTCCTATAAAAGTATCCATAACTGGTAGTTGTCACATAAACTTTTCTGCATAAAGAGCTCTATATGCTTGTGAGTAAATTAACTGGGGAGAAAGAATTATTGAGCACCTACTAAGTGTCAGGCACTGAATTTTTATGATGATATTGTTTAAGTATATGTTTTATTTTCATTTTTACCCAGAAGTAGAAATTGAAATTCAGAGTTTGTTTAAATCACTTTCTCAGGACCATGTACTTAGTAAATAAAGGACAGCATTTGAATCCAGGCCTTCACTACACCTTGGGGTATCCCCTGAAGTCACAGATGAAGAGTTTGAACCAAGAAAGCAATAAGATTTTCTAGGAATGGCAGAATCCAAGAGTTCATTAGAATTTTAGTGGGGGCCTTATGACTCTGACAGCACCTTAGATCAATAACACAAAACAAATGTCTTTTTCTACTCATACCTTTCCATGAAATATGCCTAAAGTGGCAATAACTCAAATAAATATGAGAACATAATTATGCCTTTTAACACACGCAGTGTGCAAAGCAGTGCTCATTGATGACTTATTGATAGCAAAGATCTTTTTGATGTGGGCCTACATCTTGGTATGTTTACCAAGTATCTACTTGGAGATTCTCACAGAGTGCTCACTGTAGGAAAATGGTTTCCCTTTATGCATCACACATTCATACAGGGGAGAGGACCTAAACATTTAGAGGTCAGGTCTGCACTTGCCCTAGGCTGGGAAGTGCTATCCCTGAGATGTTTTTCCTGAGGATGTTGCTTTCAGCAAAGGGGTGCACTGAGATGTCCTACTTCACTGTGTGATCATCTACAAGGATTCTGCTAGCAGGTCCTCTGATGGTATGCCAAGCCTAGATTTTAATATATTAGCTATCTATCCACTGTGTAACAAATTACCACAAAAAGGTTTAAAGTGAAGACACATGTGTATTCTACACCAGTGTATTTGGGTCAGGAATCTGGGCATGCCTTAGCTGGTTCCTCTGCTTCAAGGTCTCTCAAAAGGCTTCAATCAGGGACCAGCCAGGGCTTGGGTCTCATCTGAAAGTTCATGACTTAACTGTTGGCAGAATTGGTTGTTTTGGGGCTGTTGAACTGAAAATTCCTTGTTAGTTATTGGTAGGAGGCCACCCCAAGTTCCTTGCCACATGGGCCTTCTCAATGATGGCAACTTGCTTCATCAAAGCCAGCAAAAAACAGAGTCTGCTAGTAATATGGAAGTCAGAATCTTTTGTAAACCTATCACAGAAAAGACCTCTCTCAATGGTGAGATACTCTATGGGTTGGAAGCCAGTTCCTCAAGGGAACAGGATTGCACACAGGCTGTGAGTACCAGGAGGTAAGGATCAGTGGGGTCACCTTAGAAACTCCCTACCACATGTGATAAAAATCAATGTTTGTGTAGGTCCCCTCTCTGCTACTGAGAGCTGCCCAGGTCTTTTATGCATACAGGTCCACGGGCACCAGGAATACAGACTCCATTCACAGAGAACCTGTGTCCTTCCTCCTCTGGCTGCTAAGGACCATAAAACCATGTCACCTGTCTGAGGCCTCCTCTCAGAAGGTTTTTAATGACTTATTTCAGGGGCAGAGTATGACAAATTTGAGCCTCAGAACATAGGAGTCACCATGCTGGGTGGACTATCCTAGCTGCTCTGCTTATTCCTTCCTGTAGCCTATGCCCTTAAGCATCTGAATCACCTGCAGCACCTCAGGATGGCTCTGCTATCCATGACATAATTCAGGCACTTTCTCACTAAGCAGCAGATAATATTGTTGCCCATCCACATCCCCTAGGCCTACCTCAGAAGCCATCTGCAGACAGTCTTCATATATACCAATGACTTCCCATGCTCCTGAATGAGGGAATTCTCATCCAGCAACGGCTTTCACACCTGAGCATGGGCAGGTGGGACTTCATGCAGAGTTAATGTCCAGGAGCAATCTTCAACCAATGGGGGTGAGAGTTGGTGGATAAGTGCCCCAGCCTCCCTGCCCCTTGGTGGGACAATTCTGAGGTCTGTGCCACCTTTTAGAAGGTCCCCAGCAAGACTGAACCCAGGTGACCCCAGAAGTACCCTACTCATTAATATACCCTTTATTGGCATTTCCTCCTTCCCCATCTCCCCTCCTACTTGGGAGGATCACCTTCCAAATAAACTACTTGCATCCAAGTCCTTCTTATAGATCTGCTTTGGGGGAAACCAGCAAAGAAAATATATTCCTGTTCTCCTTTTAGGGGTGGCGAGTTCCAGAAGCTGACTATGATAACCTTCCCTCACTTGGCCTTCAGGAGAGGCTGATGGAGAGTGTAAGGGAGAAATCAGGAAAGATGCCTCCCATCCCAATATTCTGAGATGGGGTGATAAGGAGGCAGAAGTTCTCAAAGTAGAGTCCAGCAGCAACATCACCCAGGAACTTACTGGAAATGCAAACCCTCAGGCTTTACCCCAGACCTGAATCAGAAAAGCTGGGGGTGCTGCCAGCAAACTGTGTTTTTACAGGCCATTCAAGGGATTCTAATGTATGCTGAAGGTTGAGAACCAATTATGTAAAGCATGTCTATTTTCCCTTGATTTATGCTTTTCACAGTCTGCAAATAGTTCCACCCCTTGCTAGTTGTGTGACCTTGAGCAACTACTTAATCTCTCTGTGCTTCATTTCTCTCTCTGTAAAATGAATTTTTATTATACTTTATATGATTGCATTATACTTCATTTTATCTTCCATATATGGCACTGTGAGGATTAAATAAGTTTCTATTTGAAAATTTTTCTGGACAGTACCTGGTGCATAGTAATTAAATAACAAACACTTTGGTCTCCCTTTCCCTGTTTGCAGGTAACCTCCATAAGGGTCCACAAGGGTCCAGCCTTGTCTGTATCTCCAGGGCCCAGTGCAGCACCTGGTGCAGTGTAGATGCCCTGTAAATATTTGCTGAATGCATAAATGGATCCAAAATTCAGGTCTTTCCCTCACTGACTCTACTCTCCCATTTCCTACATGTCTTTGTAGAGACTGGCTGGCCTTCCTCTCAACCTTCACCCCAGCTAGGTGACTGATTCTTTATCTGCCACATGCAAATAAAGCATTCACCCTCCTCCCTGGCTCTGCTTCTGTTCCATGATGGGACATGCAAATGGAGGGCCCACAGCACAGCCGGGGGCCAAGCTGGATCAGCCAACACCCAGCTGACTCTTCGATGGATGCATGAGCAGCTTATGCCAGGGCAGGTGTGCTGCGTGCTTGCTCACCCATAGTGATACCTACCCCTTTTCTTTTATCCTTAAACAATGGTGGGCATTTTGGCTTCCACAACACATTGGCTCTGGGTCATCGCTGTAGCTACCACAGCCATCTACATGAAAGGCTCTTGGAATCAGCATTTTCCTAAAGTGTTTCTTTGCTTATTCTCATGAGGTGAACTCTTCTACCCAGGAGCCTGCGTTGGGGCACTGTGTATTTTTTTGTCTAGAATATTTTAGACTGATCCACAAACTTGCGCACTCCCTCTTGTAGATCATTAATAAATATGTAAAATAACATCAGCCCTAGTGTTATTCCATAGAGAACACTACTCAGGTATTAAATTACTTTTGTTATGCTTGTGTCTAAGCCAAATTCCTCATTTATAACTAAATATTAAAATACAACTAATTTTTTTTTTTAAATAATGCTTTAGTGTGGACACATTTCCAAAGCTTTTTGGAAGTCTACACAGCATACGCCTACTGGTTGTCTTGCCATTTTTCTTCATGTTTATTCCCACCCGTCCCTGCCACCCACTCAGGGTCATGGACAGATCTTAGTCAGGCACGATTAATGCATTGCCTCTTTTCAGAAGGCACGTTTGCTTCACCTTGTGGTAGCTGTGCCCTTTCAAACAGACAGCCCACTTTATCCAGAATGTAAATGTGAGGCACGCACTCTGAGAACAGAAGTCCCCTTACAATGCTTCATAGGAATGGGAGGTGGCTATGCACAGCCACGATCCTGATTTATGTTAAACATTAGGGCACCAAACACACTTGCCGTTTGTGGCAACAGCCCAAACCACAATCTTCAAGTGCAGAGCAAACAGGACAGTGACAGAAGCTACTCCTCTGATCTCTAACCCTTCAGACCAGGTATCCTCAAAAATACTTCCAGATCCTGAAATTCAGTTTTGAAGAGCTTTGAAAACAAACAAAGCAACCAACACTATGCAAAATGAGATTATAAACTGACTACAATAATGATCATCTTAAAAATGAACCAAAATGATTAAAACTGGCTTTCTGTAAGAGTGGATGGATGGGCTAGCTTACTACCTATTTATCCATGGTACACATTTTTAATAGCAGTGATTCTCACCTGCTGAGAAAGCTATTCCCACTGGAACCTGTGTGTGCCCATCTCTAATGCAGATATTTTCTCCAACCTACAAGGTAATGTCAGCTGCACAGTTTGACATGCCAGTTTTATCTTGAAAAAAAAAAAAAAACATTTGGATGCAGGCAAGTTAGAGGAACAAACCTGAATAAGTGTGTCAACCCTACTAGAAAAGGACCCATTACTTTATACACATTATTGCCCTAAGCACAAACACAGTAGGTGTGAAGACAGCTGACCCAGTTCTTAAACTGAAGTACATGGTCCTGGCAAGATTAAAATCCCGGTGCCCTGGTTCTCAGTGGGCCTGAATCTGTGAGTTCTCAGCACTGGCGGTGAACAGGAGGCCTGGCCAGGGGCCTCTCTTGCTCCTGTTTGGCCTCTTTTCCAAGAAGCAAATGGCCACATGGTCACATCCTGGTCCACTTCCCTTCAGTTGTCAATCTGCTTGCTTACCAAACCACCCACTAGGCCTCTTCACTTTTCTTACCTTATTTTATTGTTTTTAAAAAAATTAATAAATATTGCAAACATATTTTTAAAAATGAAGGTAAGAATAACTGGGTGAATATTCACTTGTGTAATCCTTAGATCCTTATTTCCTTTTACAAACACTATCAGAACCATCCCAAAATTGTTAAAAAGAAACGTGTCATCAAATGAATGATGTTTTGACTATTAATCTGTAAAATATGTTGTCATAGTTGATGTTTTATTCAATAAATATTTGTGAGTCCCCACCAGATGCCAAGCTTGGGAATTGCAACTAAAAAACACGGGATTCTGCTTTGATGGCTTTTAGAGTCTTAACGACCAGTGCTGAACTTGTGACAGTCACTGTTTGATTTAGTACACAAACATCTCTGTGATCGTGGCCCCCCTTTTACAGCTGAGAAAGCTGATGCTCAGAGAGGCTTAAAAGTGAGCCTAAGGCATATGGTTTGCCTTCACTTAGTACCATTGTGTGTTTAGGTGCTTGTATTTGTGGGGCAGAAACCATGTTCTCAGGCAAACATGGAGCCCAGCAGGGCATCCAGGACTCAGCCTGGATGTAGCAGTTGCTGACAGGTCATACCGGTGTTGGACAAGAGGACCCCTTGGCTGGTCCACTTGAGGCAAGAGCCAAGCAACTGCCCTGGGGTTATGTGCTTTAGAGATTCCAGGACAGAAGCCCTAGTAACACACAGCTTCCCAAAAAGGTAAAGCCACAAACACCAGCCTCATTTCTGCACTTGGCCACTGCTACCATGTAGATCTGTGATCACTGAGGGCCTAAATCCCTCACTGCAATGTTGCGGTGTTATAATGAACAGTTGAAACCACCCTACCAACCCAATCCCAAGCATGTCTGTGCCCAGGAGGATGCTTGCCAGGAAGCTCATCACTTAGCATCCCTGACAGTTTGCCCTGGCTCTGCTCCCACCCTGAGGACAGCCAGTTGGAAGAGTGGCCCTCACTGGGCTACCATTTTAGGATCTACCAATTTTCATGGAGCGAGATCAGAATGGAAAACAACCATATTGCAAATGATCTCTTTATCCTGCATAGACCAGTAAACTTGGCCTTCTGCTGATACCACTTACATCTTGTTGTAAATTTGGAATAGTAAAACCCCACCACACAGTGTCCCACAAGCCAAGGGTTTAGTTGCTCCTTGTGCCAAACCCTGCCTGCTCCTTTGCACACCTCGCATCCTACTGTTCATGGGCACTAACCTCTCCTCCCTGACACCAGCTTTATGGCTATCTTAAGAGAGGACCTGGCCTCCCTGTCTTAGGTAAGCTGCTGACCTGCACCCCTGACATCCTAGATGTAAAACCTAAGACTCAGCTCCCTTCTTCTCTCTCCCCATTTGTATGATATCTGTGGCAGATCCCTGCATCTGTGAAGAGAGAGAAGTAGTGGGTTTCCCCATACACATTATCTTTATTTAATTAAGCAAGAGCTTATTAAGGTTGAGCTCTCATTTCTAGCATTTTGATCAAAAGAAATAGAAAATTTCTTCTGTGTAAGAGAGATCCAAGGAGGAATTCTCCTGGTACAGCTTGAGTAAGAAAACATCTTCCCTGTATTGTTCCACACGTCAGTATCTTATGGTCACGGATACTGCCAACATCTGATACAATTACTATAAATCAGCTCTCATGTATCACTGTTCTTTTCCATAACTCTATTTTCCCTCCCCATCAAGTGACATTCTGGGTTGTCAACAGAAGGGAGAAAATGTGCTGGGTGCTGGAATCTTTCACACATATTATCACATAAAATCATTACAATAATTATTCGAGGAAATGAATATTCTCATGTTTAGATCTAAAAAACTGAAGGTTAGAGTGGTTCAATAATTTGCCCAGGGTTCCAGGGCAAGTAAACAACAGTCCTGGTTGTTCTCAAGCACCAGTCTCTGACCTGTGCACCTTAATGCTGCCTCTAGGAACAACAGAGGCTGGAAACCTGCATTCTTTAGTTCCTCTCCCCCCACAATCTCTGTCTGCACCAGTGACCAATCACACAAGTGAAGCTAGCAGCCAAATATATGCTAGGGCCCCCCACATTTATAAGCGTGTCAATCCTGTGTAATCGGTGGTCCCTGTTCTGTTCTCTCACTGTTCTCTGCAGGACTGGGAGGGGAGGAGTTCAAAGATTTGCCTCAACTAAGGTGACTTCATGTCCTAGTTTACCCAGGAAAGTCTTGGTTTACTCTCAAGGGTATCCTGGTTTGAAGTAGAAATTTCATGGTCACTCTCTCCAGGCCCCACAAACGCAAAACACATGCTCTCTGCAAATGCGAAACGTCAATGTTGACGGTGAAGATGGATGATGCATTACCTGAATTGCTGAGACGGGTGTGGAAGAGGGTGCTAAGGGTCATTATCATTTCTATTCCCAGTTTGGGAGAAAATGATAACTCTAATTCACTAGGCGTAATGTAGAAGAGAAATATAATACACTCTTCCCCACCTTAATTCTCAGCTCTCTGTGCCTGTTCATCACGAGTCAACCACCAGGGGGCACCATGATGTACGGGTGGGGGCTATTCACAGGACAGATACCTGAAAACCACTTATCAAAGAGAATTGTCTCTGTTTAAAACAAAGCTTCTGTTCGAAGACCCCTGAGAAGGCGGCTAGGCACAGTGGAACATTCTAGACTTGGTTGAACCTCTTCCTGGGACCCAAGGGCTGAGGGCACAAAGACAGGCAGAGATAAGAGCCAACCAGCGTGAAGGCTGCATGACCCAAGCCTGGTTGAACACCCACTGGCCTCTTCACAGACTGAGAACTTTATCCCATCTACTAAAGCTTGCACACCAGAACACGTGCACACACACTTACACACACTTACACACATGCAAATGCACACACACACATGCACAAACCTATCTTTGTCAACAGTTAATAGTCCTTGTCCCAGATGTCACCTTTTACCACATAGACATGATCTCGTGATCTTTGCTATGGTCTGAATTTTTATTTCCCCCCAAATCCATATGTTGAAATCCTAACCCCCGAGGTGATAGTATTATGAAGTGGGGCCTTTGGGGAGTGGAGCCCTCATGAATGGGATTAGTGCCCTTATATAAGAGGTTCCCAGAGGGATCCCTTACCCCTTCCACCATGTGAGGTCACAATGAGAAGACGGCTGTCTAAGAGGAAGCAGGCCCTCACCAGACACTAAATCTGCCAGTGCCTTGATCTTGAACTTCTCAGCCTCCAGAACTGTGAAATAGATGTTTATTGTTTATAAGCCACCCAGTCTGTGGTATTTTTGTTATAGCCACCCAAACAGGCTAAGACAATCTTCAACAAAACTGAAGCATGTTTTCCCCTCATTGGATCATTTCTCCCAAATAGGCCTTGCCTGCCAATGGCTGCACTCTGAATTACTCATAAGTTTACTGGGCAAACACATGTGTTGCTCTATAGTAGGCACTGTAACCTACGTCTTAAATTTCATCCACCTTGGCTACATTTGCCACACTCAAGAATATTACATAATAAATAGTTGAGTTTAGTCATTTTCAAGCAACTATTTAAATGTGATTTTTTTTTCCCTTAAGGAACACCCAAGTTATTTGTCCTCCACCCCTATCCTCTTCAACTCTTGGAAGGAGGCTATGTTCTTTGGAAAGCAGAACTTAGGTCAGAGTTGAGGTCTGGTCTTTGTGTGGCTTCATGGTATGCTAGCAAGTCATGTTTGCGGAGTATAATTCCCAAGATGCTGTGTTTTCTGTGCCTTGCCCTTTTATGCCAAAACACCCAATTATTTGGAAAAAGGGTCAAAAGCAATTATAAATAGTTCCATTCTTTATAACCAGTATAGACTGCAGGTAGGATCTAGTATCCATATTTTTTTAAGAAATATTTTCAGAACAGTCCTCATATATTGAAGTAACTCTCCAGATCTTGCTTCATTGTATGTCCATTAAGCTGAGATGGTGAGTCTGTGGTACGCGTGACAAAACTTCTATACCCATGCTTGGCAGACATCACTAATTGACTACAGCACGCTTCCTGATGATCTTCAGAATCTTGCTCACCACAAAGACCTAGGAAGCCTTTACAAGAGTCTTGACCCACAAAATGAGCCCTACTTGCTACCCCAGATGTGTCTAGACACATGATTATATCTAAGGCACTGATGACCCAGAGACATTCATAGCTGGCCCTGACGGGATAAGTCACAGGAACACTGACATTGGACACCATGGTTCACACTCACAGTCATCTGTTTGTTCTGAATCCTAGACCTGTGCTCTATGGGAATCTGCCTATAATTCCTGACATCCAAGAATGTCTATAGGTGTTGGAACCTGGGCATTTTCTCCATTGTTGGACCATTTCCCCCAAAGAGAATTGAGCCCCTAACTCCCCTAGGATGATGACTCAGTCTGCTCACTTTGATCACAGCTATTCATTAATTCTTCCTTGCTCATTTTTATTGCTTCAATATAAACAGTCTTTGAGAAAGGGTAGAAAGGAGAAAAGGCATTCCCCACCCAACTTCCTGGAGTAGATTTAATAAAAGAGAGGATAGAAAAATAAAAAGTAAATGTGTTATGGTTTTATTAGCTCCATAAAAGAATAAAAAGTACACATTTTTCATCAACATAAAAAACAAAAGCCTTTCTGTACCATGTCCTAATAATATCAAATGTAATGCCTTCTACTGTCAGAAAGCAAAAACATCATCCACATCAAGTCTCTGTCCCTTTGGCTTGAGTCTCAACTTTTCTCTCCTTCAGCAAAGATGGATTGAGTTAGACTGTGTGGACAGCCTGGTAAACAAGACAAATGTGAGTTTGCCTGTATAGTGGATGCATTTCTTGATCCGTGAATGCTCACATGCCTTGCCTATGACCTCTGTGACTCCTTATTCTCTGTGACCCTTGAGAGCTGCTGGGCCTTCTGGTCCAACCATATTTGTGGGCTTGACTCCTCGGGCTGGCCAATCCTGTTGCAATATAATTAGGTAAGAGGGAGCTAGAGGGTCTGAATGCAATCTCTTACCACATTGGGTCCTTTCCTATCATTGGGGTGACAAAGCGCGGGGCTGGGCTGGAAGATTCATGGCATGTTCACTTTGCAGCATCAAGAGTGGGCCCAGCAAGCCAGGCATATTAGGTGAGAGTGGGCTAGCATGGAACCAGAAAGGGGCAGGAGTGAGCGGCTGACAAGCAGACAAGCTAGAAAGATAAGGCCAGAATGCTAGGTTCCAGCAGATCAAACCTGAACAGAAAGAGTCAAACAGGTAACCCGGATGCAGTAAACAAGACCCCGGCTGAGACAGGAAGGGTTTTGCAAGAACACATCAGGGCAGAATCTTCTGATTTGCAACCTGTTTTCCTGTAGATCATTGTTTCACTGGATACTCATTACCATTTACACTGTTACAACTCCTGGTTTTAAGATGAGAACACTAAGCTCCATGGGAGTTGAATAACTTGGCTAAGTTCAGAAAGCTAATAAGTGGAGGCTGGAACTTGAATCCCAGGTCTGATTCGGCACTGTTCTTGCAGGTAGAGTGCTCCTAGAGCCCCGACATTCTTAGGACTGTGCTGAAGTGTGGGCAGGGACTGTGTGTTTTCTGCCCCCTTAATTCCCGGGTGTGTCTGGGCCATGGCTCAGGAGAAACACCAGACCCTCTGGGTGTCACTGACTTCTGAAAATATCGAGAGCAGAGGGCTGGGCCTTCTCAGAGACACTTCCAATACTTTTCCTAGAAGCAAGCACATCCATTTCCTAATTAATTATCTCCATTAGCTAAGCTCAATTACTTTGTGTCCACCTCCAAGAATACAACCTTGCTCCTTGGAGACTTCCTATTTGAATTTCCAAGGGGGCAAATATTGCCAGAAGCATGTTTTATGTAATTACATAGTGTAGATATTTCACTCTCTCTTTACCTAATGATTATTAAATACTGAAATTAACTTCCATGCTTGGATATGGATTCCATCAGTTTAAGAGAAAGTAAACGTATAGATGTAATAGAGTATTTCTCCCTGCAGGATGCAAGAGACCTATTCGCAGAAATACTACCCAGCCAGACGCTGGCACGCGCCTCCGATAGGCGGCTTCTCCTCTCGCTTCTCGTGATACCCGTGTCCAGTATTTCACGGTGGGAACTGTTTCCAATCAGTTCTGCATTAGAAGAAGCTGAAGAGTTTGATAAACGCAGACTCTAAGGCCCCACACCTTGACTTACTGAGTCGCATATCTGAGGGTGGGGCCTGGGAATCTGCACTTCACACGTTTTCCCCAGGGACGTCTGTTTATACTAATGTCTAAGAACCCATGAGAGTTATTTGCCCGATACATGAAGACAGCTTTGTCGTTGGGAACATGAGAGGTGAAAATGAACACAAGCCAGTCTCTTCTCATACACATTTGAATGATAAGAATTCAATACATCTTATCTATTCTTACTTTATAGTTATTGTAAATCCTGAGACAAGGGCTGGAGAGCCCTGCCTGATTCGGTAGGCGAAGGAATAACCAGACGGGGTCTGGGGAAGTCAGACAAGAGAGGAAAGGCACAGTGGAGTGTTAATGAGTCAGTTAATTGCTGTGGGCAACAGGAGCTAACCTGGCTGAGGCCCTGGGAGCCAGTGTGTAGCACACGCCTCCCTCCCACGACCCCACCTTGAGGGCAGGGAAGCTGGTGTTTACACAGCTACTCCTGCCAGTGCTCGGCTGAATGCTGCCCCTGGGAGCTGGTAATTCTGCACCGCTGTGTGTGGACAGTGAGCTTCAGCAGCCGGAGAGAGCCCAGCTGAGCTAGCGTAAAGGCGTGGGAGCACACCAGGGGCACCAATAGCGTCAGCTGCCTCTCCCACCAACCAAACCAAGAAAGTGTCAGGTGCATTTTGGTGCCTTGCTCAGAAAGTGGAGAAGGGGCAAGCAAACATTGTGAAAAGAAAATTCTATCTCATTTATTTGTTTATTATTTAAATTGTGATAAAGTAAACATAATGTAAAATTTACCATTAATGGCATTTAGAACATTCACAATGTTGTGCAACCATCATCACTATCTAGTTTCACAACATTTCCATCACTGCAAAAGGAGACCCTGTACCCATCAGCAGTCACTTCCCAGCCCCTCCTCACGCCAGCCCCTGGCAACCACTAATCTACTTTGTGTCTCTATGGAATTGCCTATTCCAGATAGTTCATATAAATGAAATCATACAGTATGAGGTCTTTGTAACTGGCTTCTTTCACTCAGCATCGTGTTTTCAAGGTTCATCCATGTTGTTGCATGTATCAACCCTTCGTTCCTTTTTCCGGTTTATTAATATTTCATTGTATGGATGTCCACTCCCTCTCATTTTTAGGATACCACAGAGTCTCCCCAAGAATATCTCCTCTCAGGTTGACAATAATGCTGGGTATTCCCCGCTGGCCATGCCAGGTCAACCCTCCTCTCCTCTCCACTCTTGTTTGTGCTCCAAGACACCGGCCTTTGTAGACTGCCCTCTCCTCTTCATGGGCTACCTCCTCCTCTTCTCTCTTCTTTGGAGTCCTGGTAAATTTGCCTAACAGAAGGTACTGGCAGGATATCAGATAGGAACAAGTGAGGTTAAGGTATTTTTCCCTCCAGCGCCCTCCCTGTAGGGTCCCGGGACGCTGACTGCACCCCTCTATGGAAGACCACCACCCCCATCAGCTGGTCCTCTCCACTAAGGCCCTCTCTCCAGGTCCGGTTGGTCCCCTTTCTCCTTGCCCTTTCAGGCCTAGAGGTAGTAACAGCTTCTTGCTGTTGTTGTGTCTCAAGTACTGAATGTTCCTTCACTAGTTCTCTCCAAAACTTTCCATATCTTTGTAAATAGTCTATTAAAGGTCATTCAGATTATTATGGTTTGTATGTTCCTCTCTTTCCTGCTGGGACCAGGACTAATATGATAATGATCAATGATAGTGTAATCCATCAATATATCACTCAGTTACCGAAGCATATTTTGTAGTACATATTCTTTACTTTGGGGCTGAGGAATGCTCTGTGCTCCCATGAGCTATCTGCACTTTCCAGACCAGATCTGAACCAGAGAGCAATTGCTAGAAGGCAGTATAATAGGGGGCTTATGTATGTGGGTCCTGGAATTAAACTTCCTGGGTTCAAATCTCAGCTCTGCACCTTCTGGCACTATGACCTGGGGCAAACTACTTAATCCCTGCAAGCCTCAGATTCATGACTGGTAGAATGTGAATTGTGGTGCCTAGACTATCTCTGACTAATACAAAATACACGGAATGTTCTTAGAACAGGGCCACACATTAGAAATGCTCAATAAATAACAGCTTTGTGTTAACCCTCATTAGACTTGGCTTCACGTCCCTCTCTCTGGGGCTTAATCTATCTGTGAGTCCTGCCTGTGGGCCCAGACGCTGAGCCAGCGGTGGCCAGCACTACAGGACTCCAGCACTAACTCTCCCTCCTCTGGGGAAGTGGGTGGGGAATGTGGGGACATGCAAGTTCCCCATAGACCCTGGACCCTCTGTTCCAAAGAAGACCCCTGGGGAACTCCCTACCCCTGTGCTGTTGTGGTGGCCTTCCTTCCCCTCCTCCTCCTCTTCATCAGCACCAAGAAAACCATCATGTATGGAAGGTTTACTCTGGGCTAATAGCACATGTTCTTTAATGGTCCTAACAACCTTATAAGGTATGGTTCCTTTTTTAAAAATCTGTTCCACATCTGTTTCAAATGTTTTAAAACCTGTTCCAGATCCATTTATAAAATCTGTTCAAAAATAATATTATTTCCACTTAGGCAGGTAACAGATGAATACATTCGCATTGTAAAAGATCCAAAATTTAAATAGCATGAGTTGGCCATTAGTATCCCCATTTTTCTGATGATGAACCTATAACCAAGCCAGATTAAATAATATTCTCAAGTTCTACTGGGAAGCAATAGAGATAGAATTCAAAACCAGGGCAGTTTGATGCAAGAGCCTGTGTTCATATTCACTATATTATGCTGATCTAGTCTACAGGACTATCTTCTGCCTCAGTGTCCACCCTTCAGCATCCTACCAGGCCTTATGCTCCACTAATGTTTAAACCTTCCAGGTGCACAAGCCATTTTAGTATGATGTGAATCTTCATAAATGACCTTGAAAGTCCATAGCTAAACTAGGAGGTTGTGTTGGACACTTCTTGCTACCTGCTTCCCTGCTCCCTGGCCATGGCTGTGACAACCAGCTTGCCATGGGTATGATCAGATAGCACCTGGCCTCAGCTGTACCTCCTATTCCTGAATTCTGAGGGGTTTCTCGGGCACCTTGAAATGGAGTGCCCAAGGGAACCCACAGGGTTATTCATGCTTGCACAGTTTGGGAACACAAAGGAGTTGACATACCTTGGGCAAGGCTTGACCAATGTGTGATGGGAACCACTCTCTGAGACAGACATTTCTGGGGTGCTTTCTGTGGCCTTCCTCAGAGGGTCCTGGGAGGAGCCTCAGCTTCCCATAGCAGTAATCAACCTGCTCCCTTGAATGGGGTGCTCCTCACTCCCTATTGCACTGAGCCCTGTCCCCCTGTTCTGTTTCCTGGAATTACCTCATTCAGGCCCTCGTATTAGGCTTTGCTTTCTAGGGTGAGTGCAGGCCAAGTCTGGGATGATGAAAGAGTTGTTTTGTTTTATAAATATTTTATTGTGAATAACAGGCTCTAAGAGATAGACTGCCTAAGAGAGAGACTCCTCACTGTTTTCAGGAACAGAGTGGCCCAGATCTTTAAGGAGATGGCCATACCCACTGCTTTCTCCTTAAACTCTATGCTCTCCAAAGGCCGGTCAGGAGTAGGTATGTAACTTTGGCCTCAAGGAAATATTCAAATATTTCTCAGTAATACAAAACAAGTAGGGATTCACCCTCCTAAACCAGTCACTCAAGCTTCTGACATGTTTTATAGTCATCCTGAGAAGGCTTTGCTTCATTCAAGAAAATTTTTGAGTACTTAGGACCAGCCAGGATTATGCAAGTCTCCGGAGATAAGAGAGTAAACATAACCTAGTCCTTGCCCTAAAGGAGTGAACATTCTAAATTGAAAGCAGATAAGCAAACAGGAAATTCTTGCACCTTGCAAAAAGTACTTTAACTGGGGCACTCATGTAGTGAATATTGAGCTTTCAGTGACAAAAAAAAAATCTTCTCTGTACACCACGCATTTGCATTTTAAACCAGCATTAATAAAAGTAATATTTAGATTCATCTTACTTTCTGGTCCTAGACCTGTGAACTATACTGAGATAAAAATATAAATTATCCTCCCCTCTATTCATCTATCTACCCATGCACCCATCCATCCAATACATAGTGTGTTTGGTCACAATATTTTTATATGAAAGAAAAGCTTCTGATGCTGGATATCTTCCGCAGGAGCTTGGGGAGGCTGAGATGGCAGAAGATGAGTACTTTTCATGCAAGACTTTCATGCAAAGCTTCTTACTATTCTAACCACAACTTATCAAAATTATGCTAGATTTGCAACTATAGATTTCCTGGAACATATTTGCAGTCACTTTTCCAACAGGGATGATGCAGACATCAATCATTTAGAGATGGCAAATACCTGAGAGCAAGGTCAGAAGCCACGTTCACTTAGATTAGTTTGGGCACCTCAAGAAAGACTTCACCAGGACACACTGAAACCATTAAGACAGTTTAAAAAGAAGAGGAAATGCCCTGTTACAACAAGAATGTCTAGTTCCTACGCTCAAAAATTCTATGTGTTTGGAAAAAATGGTAGATTGTAAAACTGGAATCGGCTGTGTTAGTGCAGCGTGATCAGAGGAACTTTTTAAAAATCTATCAGCGTTACTGTAGATATTATAGCGCATTAGGTTTTGTGAACCTAGAGACCTGGGTCTGAATCCTGCCTCTGATACTGCTAAGCTCTTACTTGGAATGAGGCCTGATTTCCTAATCTGTTGAAAGGGCTGAAGTCTATCTACCTACTCCGTGCATCCATTAAATTCAGTCATTATCTCTTAATCACCTAAAAGGTGCCAAGCATTGTGCTCAGCAGTGGGTATTCAATGAGGAGTTAAAAAACAAACAAAAAAAAAAGTAAAACAGTCCTTCCCCTTGTGTAGCTTTGAGTCCCAGTGGGGAGACAAACACTAATCACAAATTCTCATAAGTAAGTGGTAAATGGTGGTTATCACCTGGCTCTGGAGAAGAGGTACGTGATAAGAGGGAATAAGAGTGGGATCTGATCTAGAATGAGGATCAGCCTTCCCCAAAGAAGTGACAAGAGAACCGAAATCCAAAGGATGAATGAGTTTGAATTAGGCAAAAGGCTCAGGAGTAAGCTGTCGGTAGAGAAAGCGATACATATAAAGACTGTGTAAAGGCCTTTGTGCATGATAGTCTCAGCAACTGAACAAAGGATGAGGTAGCTGGAGCTCTAAGTGTAGAGTGCATGAGCAGAGATTGGAGGAGTTGGTCTCAGTAGGTTCATCCCCTGCAAGATCTTATAGCTCATGTCCAGGGTTTTGTTTTTTATCGAATCCCAAAAGCAATGGCAAGCCATTGAAGTATTTTAAGCACATGAATGACATGGTCATAAGCATCATATTGAAGCTTTCAAAGGATCACTCTGGCTGGGGAGAAAGCAAACTGGAGGAAGGTAAAAGTGACTGTGGTGAGACCAGCTGGGAGGCTGTATTGGTATTCAAGGCAAAGAAAAAACGGTAGTTCAGATTAGGATGCCGGCAACGGAGACTGAGAGAAGCGGATGGGTTCCTGAGATAGATTAGGGGGCAAAATCGACAGGATTTAAGTTGAATATGAGGGAGGGGCAAAACTTGTTTGAGGTAGGGAACATTAGAAAATAGTGAGGTTTGGGAGTGAAGATCACACGTTGAGTGGGAAAATGTTGAGTCCGAGGTGCCTTTGAGACATGCAAGAAGGGTGTCAAGTGGGCAGTTGGGTGTACAGCTCTGGAGCTCGGAGATAACTAAACTGAAAGACTAAATATGTGAGTCATCGGTGGTCAGGTAGAGGAAATTTAAACCATGGACATGAATGAGATCATTGTGAAAATAAATTTTCACATGCAAAGCACCTAGAATGCTGCTAGGCACAGACTGGGTGCTTAATAAATATTTCCTGCCTCCTTTCTTCCCTGTCCTTTGAACAATAGGATAGTGAGTGAGTTTGGGAACACCCCCAGAGAAGCCGGTTCACCGAATAGGAGAGAAGGGCCAGTCTGCTGCTTGTGGGTGCTCCGGTCTCCCAAGGACACGGTCTGGGTTCAGAACAGCTCTGTGCAGGAAGAGCAACACCCAATTCTCTTGGCTTCTGAGCTCCTGTGCCCTCCCCACTGTCTGCTTTTTAAACAGGTATTTGTGCTAACGGCAGAGGCCACAAAGGCTAAACTGGATGTGTAGAATAATTCCCTCTTCAATTTGAACTTTAGCTGGACCTCGGGAGGAAGGCAGGAAGGGAACACAGAATGTTCCTCTGCTATGCTTGCCGAGAGTGGGAAGGTGAGTCCAGAGGGTTTGGTGACCTCTGCACCAGAAAATATTTTTGCATAAATTTTCTTAAGTACATAGAAGAGCATCTTTAACTGAAGGAATTGTAATGAGGTAAATGCGACTTCATTCAGCTTTGAAAATGTGCTGTAACAGGTAAATGTGCTGTAAAGGGGTTAAGGAGTCAAATTCTTCTCTTCCCATCAGAGAAGGGGGTTATCTTTGTTCACTGGTAATGGCAAGCTTACCAGGTTCTGGAAAAGCTCTATTTTTCTATGTGTGTGACATCTCCAATTTCTTCCTTCTATCAATTTGTCATTCCATTGATAGACTAGAGCATTTTCCTCGGTGTCCATTGGTATGTTTCAAGTGTATATCCATGTAGTATATAAAAATAATGGATGGGCCAGAGAAATTTACAAAGGAATAATCTCAGGTTCTGCTCACATTTAAACCAAGAAAGCAATGTCACAATGGGTAATGTCAGCAAAATCTTAGGATGAAATTGTCTTCCTCTAATTCACTGTAGTGTGACTTTTATACTTTTTTTCAATACACCATACTTATCCAATACCACTTTTAAGTTGCAAAACTGTTAAGACAGCTAAAATGATATTCATTCCCTAACTATTCTGAGAATGTTTGAATCCTTTCTCCCTATTACTATCAGAATAAAAATAAAGGTATCCAGCAGTATTCTAAATGTCACGCTTCAAAGCTCTGAGATACTCTTTCTTCTGACACCTGATTGACAGATTATGGCTTTTTGATATCCATCAAATTAATAGATTATGACTTTTTTAAGCCAGAAACTATGCAATTATTGCCACATTCTAGCTATGAAGAGATCACTTATTCTTTGTCATCCATTTGTGTCTCAGAAGGCAGCCCCTGTCCCGCCAACACATATCATAATTATAAATAATTCGGTTCCTACTGTCTTTCTTTCTTTCCAGTATTCCCCCACCTAGAACATCCACAAAATAATTCACTTTGAAAAAAATGTTAGCACAGGAGATGACTGACATGTCTCATATTCCTCAACAATGTTTTGCAAATTTAAATATCCACCATCTATGCAATCCCTGGTGAGATCTCCCTTCTGGCTTTGTGTACCTGAGCCAAGGACTTCTCAGGACCGGAATTAGGAATATGAGTATCAAGATATTTTCAAGCCCAGGTAGTTGCCCCTGCTGCAGTTAACTGAGAATTGCAGTTTGACATCATGGAAACAGATGGAAAAGAAAATTTCCCTAACTATCTGGAGAATTGCTAACACTTTCCATGCCCCTTCATCTGCTTCATTTCAAATACCTTAAATCAAAGATGAAAACCAAGTGATCCAATTATAATTTTAGTTATAGGTGCAATCTCTAGTCTGACCTGAAGAAGGTGATCTTCATAAAGACAATTTAAAAGAGGGTGAAAATTAAGCTGTCCATCCTGCCAATCAAGATGGTTACTTCCTTAGGCTGATGCAAGACGGGCACCAGGTCACCTTAAGGGGTAAGGACTTCTTGAAATGGGGTGGGATTTCCTGCTAATTCCTCTCTCATTATAAGTGTTCACAATCCAGATCAAAAGGATTTTAGGGCTGCACCTTCAAATGTCCGTTCTTAAAGGAGAAGAAAAACACAAACAGAAGGACCAACATAATCAGCTCTGTTCTCCCTCCTTGAGCCCTGGAGTACATCTTTCAAAGGTTTGGAGGAGACATAAAACTTTTATTCTCTAGGCTTAATTGACACACTAAACCAACTCACGTACTAAAGATGCACATACTGAAAGAGCACATTGCCAGACTTGGATAGAATTTTTAAAGTTTCTCAGTTTGAGAGGACTTGGAGTTGCTGCCCATACAGTGGCATCTGTTGCTAATGCTCCCACACTGATGAGCTTCTCTGCATATGTCAAGAATCCATGCCAGTGAACATCTCTGTGCAACTTCCCTCTCTCCACTGTAATGTGAACACTCTTCCTCCTGCTCCCCACATACACCATGTTTAGCTAAAAAGATACACTCAATTTTTCAACTTAGGGTTAAATATAATTTCTTCAAGGAGACATTTCCTATCTCAGCCAGGATAAAAAGCTTTTCATTCTGCTGTTGCATTCTCCCTTTTATAACCTTAATGGATCCTAGAATTATTTAATACCCATCTTCTCTGGGGGGTTTTAAGCTTCACCAGGGCAGGGGCTATGTCTTTCTTGTTCACCACCAAAAGCCCAGTGCCCAGAGTGCCTGGGTTACAGTCAACGTTCAATAAATGTTTGTTGTGTTGAAAATTTTAACTCCCAAGGCTCTCTCCTTGGAGATACTCACTGCTGGTGAGTTCCTAGAGAGAACTGTTACGTTAGCATGCTCAGCTCCCTGCATGAGTGCAAAGCCCAGTGATTGTTTGATGAATGACTGAATGAACGAAGGGTCGAATGAACGACAGAAGAAAGGGACAAATGACTGTGAGGAGAAACAGTAGGAAGATAGAATCAATGAACCATCTATCTACACCTGCCAAACTCCTACTTGGGGCCAGGTGCTTTAGGGAGTGCTGAGGGGAAACACAAGAAGCAAAATATGTTTCTTAAGTGAAACATGAGATCCCCACCTACCACGAAAGGAATTCTATGGAAAATAGTAAATCAGTGAAGTTAGGTAATTTAATGGAAAGAACATTTAAGGGAGAATGAAAAAAAATATTTCAGGGAGAGTTCTAAGAGGCAAACCCCAAAGCAGATGGAGGAGGAAATAATGGGAGTCAGTGACTGACTACCTGGAGGTGTGTGTGGGACAGTGGGGGTGGGCGGTTTTGGGCAAAGAGGCTGGAGATGAATTGAGGGAAGAAAGAAGACAATACTGGGCATTTTGACTCTGGGTGATTTCAAGAACGTTAATATCAATGATAGAAAGAGGGTGGTTAGGAAGGGACGACAACTGGCGTTAGAGGAGTGCTCATAGCATACTGATGTACTGAATTTAAGGCGATGGTGTATAAACGGGAGCTCAGGATTAAAATCAGAATAGGGAATTGGACGTATGAGTCTAATTCAACACCACCAGCTACCAGGTATTGAGGGCCAGTGATGAGGGAGACATTCTGCTCAGTGGCTTGCACTCCCCATCTCAGTTTGAGCCTTATAATAACCCCATAAGGTATCTATTGTTATTATTTCTATTTTATTCCTATTTTACAGATGAGAAAACTGAGTCTTAAGGGGTAATTTGCCCAAACTCACAGTCTGGAAAGTTACAGAGTTAGAATTCGAATACAGATCTGCCCAGCTTCAAAGCCTGAATTGTTAACTTAAGTGCTGAAAAATGAGGGAGCGAGTGTAGAAAAGAATCTAGGGATGACTCCTGGGAGCATCCTGGAAATGAGACCATTCTTTCCAAAGTAAGCGAGAGTGGCAGGGCAGGGGGGGAGGGGAGGGAGCACGTATGGAGAAATACTTCTTCTGTGGTGAGGCACAGAGCAAATGATGCTCTCAGGAAGGAGGCACTTCTCAGGTGTACAACTTTCTCTTTTCTTTATTCCTGGACATATCTGTCCCATGGGGTATCTCCTTTTGCATAAACCAATAGGTTATGAATAGAAAAGAAGCCCTAAGAACACCCAGAAAGTAAGTGAAAGTCTTTAGAAACCTAAATCTGGATCTAAGAAATTAGTTATGGAAAAGCTTGGGCATGAAATAAAATTTCAGCTGGTTTCACAAAGATCAGCATTTTTATCACAATCTGGATAAAAGATTGGGGTAGACTATGCTCTTTCAGTTGCAGGTAAGAATTTGTGAGAAAAACACACCTATGTATCTTAAGACTATGTTATTAAGTTTGCTTTAAAGATTTATCTGTTTTGATATTGAGTATATTGTAATTCTTTTCTTAAACATTTGATTTTAAAATTTTTGAATAAAGATTTGGAAAGGCACGTTTATAAATGTGGTTTGCTTAGGGAGTTACCACCTTGAATATTAGGAAAAGAACAGGGCCTGTTGATTGGCTTATGTGACCAAGGCACTGTACTGCCACCTGTTAATGATGTATACACTATAATATAGCAGCAAAAATCAATGTCTTGCATCCTGAAACAAGACCACTCCAAAAAAAAAAAAATCCTTCTGGGTTCCCTTCTATTGTCTTTTCCATTTGTGACTTGTACAGTTGTGTTCTTTTTTTAGTTACTTTATTGACAAGAAATTTATAGTAGTAATTGAAGAACATGAGTTTTGTCACGGGACAGACTTGGATTCAACTTTTAACAGAGTCAATGGCTTTATGACTTTTTTTTTTTTACCCCATCTAAATGTCTACAAAGGTTGATATGAACATTTAATGAGATCATATATGTAAAGCACCTGGCATAGCTTCCAGCACATAGTAAAACAATCCATGATAATCATCACTGCATTATTGCTATTGTTACCATCATCCATGGCAGGGGATACTGGGAAGCCTCCATGAGACTGCGCCTCCAGGAAGATGAACAGCGACAGCCGTGGGAAAAATGTTTTGTTTATATCTCAGGTACTAAACAGCTGTTACTACATATTAGGACCAGATGTTCTGAAATGATATGCAACATTATGCTCAATTCCAACTTTTACTGAATTGCCTGTTGATGAAAAATGACTACTAGAGGAAATGATTTATTAACGGGAAATCCATAGATGATGTGTCTTTAAGTTTCATACCCAACTACCCCAAATTACATGCCAGTCTATATACTCAGAACACTGCAAATGTCTGGCCCATTCTGAAAATCTGCTGGAAGCTCATCCCTAATTATAGCCCCATCTGTCCTTCTACCCAATAGTTCTGTGTACACCTGCCCTGCTGCACTCAGATACAGGAACCTGGGCGGTGCGTGGTTGCACCACCTATAAACGCACTCTTCCTTGTAGATGTGAACTTTTAATTGATTCCAGAGTTGCTGTGACTTTTGATTTTGCATCAAGTGATTTTTTATTTCTCACTTCACACCTATAGGCGCCTAAAGGAGAATTCAGCAGGGAAGACAGAGAGAAGGAAAAGAAAACAAATAGTTCTGAGTTGTTCCCTCTTAATTGCAGGCCACAGGAGCCATTGTTCTAACTTGCCTACAAAACCTTCCAGTTATTTCCTGATCCCTCTGGACGATATTCAAGTGTACTGGTTAGGGAAGGATTTGCAATTCATTATAAAGGTAGATATTTTGGTGGCAGCTGGCAAATCTCTACTTTACTTTATTAAACCTTCCCAATAAATTCCCAGGCACAGGGAGTGGGCAGTCCAACTGGAAGCCCTGTATACTGGGTGACTCAAGAAACCCAGGCAGAACCTCAAACCCTGAGACAAGCAGCAACTACCCAACAGGGGCTGCTTTTCCCTCTTGACCTGCTCCTTAAGTGTGCATAATGGCTTCTCTTTATCTTTTAAATGGAATATTTACAAATTGCAAGGAGTTCTCCATACTGAGAAAACAGAATACATCTCTGCCAATGGGGCCAGAAGAAATATTTAGCACATAATCTGCCTTATAGAGATCCATTTGTCAACTCCCTCACTAGAGTTCAGGACATTTGTCTTCGTAAGCCTACTAACCCGGCTGTGGTATATCTCACCAGAGAGAGTGATGATCAGGGAGCAAATGGTTCAGTCCAATTATATATGCTTAATTGATCTACACTCTAGAGGGCATACGTGTATGGAAAAGGTTTGCCAACTAATCACAAGAGAAGAAACAGCATCTTAATTGGGATGGTTTTACATTGGGTGATATTACAATTAGTTACAATGTCTAATAAGTTATCTATAATGCTTTTAATGAGAAACATTTAAGTCCTTCTGGAATTTTTCCAGTCAAATTAATTCTGAGGACTGGAGACAGTATTACAAGTAATGTTATCAGAATTACAATTAAGTTCATACTAGAATGTGTCACTTAAAATAAAAGGCTCAATGGGTAAGTCCTAAAAGACCCACTATTTTCTCTGTAGACTTTATCAATGTGGTTGTGAATAAGATATACGGTACCAGTGTCCATTTTCCATGAACTTGATAGGGTAATATGATCTCCCAGGCTTGAAATGCCAGGGCAGGACCACATGAGGCATCTAAAGGGCTAGTTCTTGGACCTGGGACTTAGTTTTATCCAACTATCCATGCTGTCCCTATGTTCAATGATGCACCAAACACTACCAGAGAGAAATAGCAACCTCGAGAGGTGTCCGATGATCTGCAGTGGGTTTCACACCATGCCCTTGGGCAGTATTACTGGGGCTTGAGCCTCAGGAAATCCTAAAGCTAGTTTGTGAATTCTCTGATTCGAGGCCCTTCTGTGGCCTGTGGATCCACCTAATTTAGTCCCATAGTTGTGATGGTAATGAGAGCAATAACAAAAGCCATCAGCGGGACTGCACTGTGCCCAGTGCACCCGGGAAACCCCCTAGAATAGTAACAGTCCCTGTCATTACCTTTCCACAGGAGGAATCTTGTATTCACAGAAATTCTGGAATTTGCCAAAAGTCTGAAGAGGTACATGTCTGATTCCAAAACCAGAGCTCTTAGCCTATCTTGGACACAGTCACTTCTTGGTTTTCCCTGCTCTGTCCCAGACACGGGGCTGGGCTGTGACATAGCTTAGCACATTCCAGGAGGCCCAAGTTGCTGACAACTCCAAGGGCAGTAGTTCCCAAACTTTAGCATGCATCAGAATCACTCAGAAAGCTTGTCAAAATACAGGCGCCTGGCCCTCACCCCAAGGAATTCTGAATCTGTAGGGGAGAGGTAGGGACCCATCGTCTCTTCACTTTTGGAACCATCCCAGGTGATACTGAAATGTGTGGCCTAGAACCCTGCTTAAGGCAAAAACATTGCCCTAATGGTTGCCCCTGAGCTGTAGCTTTGGGGTAAGAACTGTCCCCCCTTTACCAATATAGGCTCTGAATACTTCACTATCTCCTTCTTTTGCCCCTTGTGGAATGAAGTCAAGTGCACTAGAACCAATAATAGACTTGGCAATGTGTCCTAGGCTCTCTTTAATTATCAGTGGGTCTGACACATCTCTGGGTTGGCAGTTCTTGTAAATTCTGCTTTCCCAGCCTGGACAGCTTCGCTCACCTTGTGATCAGGGCTCATAGGACACAGGGAACAACCAAAGTCTTAGGTGCCAGGATTCAGTGGAGCAGTTAAATCAGAAAGCTACAAGCCTGTGGTCTGTATGCTGCCTCTTGCTAGTCTTCCTAAACTCACTGGGTAGCCAATTCCCATCACCCTGGAGGGGGTACGAGCCATCCTACAACATCTACTTGATATTCGTGGCATTGGATACACAGATGCTCTCTGAAGAGTCAGCGTGCAGCCCTGGTAATAGTGTAGCCGTAGATGAAGTAACATTCAAGTAGAGACAAGAACCTGTGTTAATGTTAGGTCAGTCAGACAAATACAGGTGTTTCTGAAAAACTGCATTAGGCTTTAACTTATTTCACTTCGAGACGGCTTTAAAAGTGGAGCATAAAAAGACTAAAAAGCCTCCCTAACAACACTGTTATGAATGCCTGCCATGGCAAGGCAGAGGTACAGAAAAGTCCAGGGTAAGCAGGAATGAGCTGTGGGGGTTCATAAGGTATGTGTGTGTTGGGGGGGTCACAGTAGTGACTATGACTTCATGACTGCGTCACACACCTTGGACGCACTACTTCAGAGCTTCCTTCACCTATGTCATGTCCCAGCTCTGTGTGGACTCTGCCCAACTTCAGATAGGGGCAATGTAACAGCACCTTAAACCAGAAAGCCATCTGGCCTGACAGCTTCCCACCTCCTGCCAAAGGGCTTCCTTTTTGACTCTGTAGAGAAGCCCCATCCATGCATGCATAGCCCAAAGGTGCAAGGGAAGGAAAGCCTCTTGGGCAAACACTTAGCCAATGGCAGATGGGAATGAATGGATAAATTCTTCCTTCTTCTCCCCACCTCACAACCTGGGGAGGCAGGCTTCTCAGGCGCAGCGTCCTACAAACCTATCAACCAGTTGCACTTGGAGATGGCCAGCTTAACAGTGCGTCCTCACGTGGCTTGCTTCCCCTCCTTGCCTGCTTCACTCCCCTTCTCCTTCACCCCAGCTCCCTGGAATTGCCTTCCCTGATACGGTGTGAATGTATGCGCTCTCTGCTTTATGGGGTGCCCAGCTAAGTCACTGACCTAGGCCAATCTCTTAAACTGCAGTACCCAACTCTTGCATTCCTGCTTCAGCTGCTAGTAGGTGAGGCAATGTAAATAAGTTGGTGTAAGATTACTTCTAATGACACAAGTCAAAGTATTCCCCTCCCAGAAGGAACAGCTTAATCCTTTGTCAGTTTAAAGAGAATCACCAGAATGCTCCGAGCTGGCCTGGAAGCAGTAGGGCAACACATCTTTAAGAAAGGGGACTAGGACTCGTTACTGAACTCAACTCAGTGGCAGGAATTGCACAATGCATTGTGTAGTGTTTCTCTGTTGGAATTGTCACCCATCTAGACAAGGATCCTGATTCTCAAGGATGTGGAATAGCATCATTTGGGTGGTGGGAAGGCAGGCTGGCTCAGGGGTTAAATGACCTACTTTTAAGTTCTGGCTTTACCAGCTTCCACCTGTGTGACATAACACCTGTGGGCACACCATTTAACCTCTCTCAGCTTTAGTTTTATTATCTCAAAAATGGATGCCTTGACAGGACTACCATGATATTTTGTGACGTGCACAACAAATAATCAAACATAACCCATATGCCTCACTTGTCATAGTGGCTAGGTTATAGTGAACAGCCAAGAAAAATTAGCTATTATTGTTGCTATTGTTATCGCTATGTGGTAGAGCCCAGATGCCAATGCAAGTGAGTCTAGCTCCAAAACCTGTGCTATTCCCTCCTAGCCCACTGCCTACTCCATAAAGAGCACAAGGTTAGCTCCAGGCACCCACCAAGTCTTCCAGTGTGGCTGTCCTTGTGGAAAGGATAAACACAATGTATGGCCACCCACCCATCTGAGAGAGAGGGTTGATCATGACCTTGTTGCCCATGACTCAGGTGCTTTACCTTTGAAAGGGGCAGGCATTGACTGCCTTACTGAAGTGGCTCTATTACTTAATGTATACAACAAGGTTTTACCTGTGACATAGTTGGTGCAACAAACGACAAGCCATTCATTCCCCTAGGTGCATGGCAATTGCAGGAGCTTAGAAAGTTGGAAAAACACCTAAGGACAAATACATCACAACTTCCCTGAGCAGGTTCCCCAGCAGCTATGGTTCTGGTCAACTCCGCTCAGGTAGCACCACTAACTAGACTCTAACCAACTAAAGAGGGAAAGAGAAAACCCTCTGTTCATGTTTCTCAATCATTTTCACCGGTTTTCATCAAACAAATCTCCTTTTAATTACAACAGTAACACGTGCTTATTGAAATATTCAGACAATACATAAGTAGAGAAAATAAAAAGTAAACACCTCTCCCTTCCTCGTCAAGGTAACTAATGCTGACAGTTTGGTGTGCAACCTCCCAGTCCTTTTTCTGCACTTATACAAAAAGTATGTGCGTGTGTAGTGAGTTTGTTTGTTAAGTAAAATTAATATCATAAAGTTTTGTAACTCGTTTACCTGGCAATACTATACAAGGGAGACTTTTCTATGCCAGAATATCTGCATCTACCTCATTCTTTTGAGAACATGCAGAGTAGTCCATTATATGGATACAACATCATTTATTAACCCAGCTCCATCCAATATAGCTCTCTGTGATGACAGAGATGTCCTATATCTGCACTGCTTAACATGGTAGCCACCAGCCACAAGTGGCTATTCAGCAATTGAAATTTGTCTGCTGCAACCGAGAGACTGAATTTTTAATTTTCTTTAATTTGATTACATGAAATTTAAACATAAATAGTCACATGTGGCTGGCAGCTACTATGTTAGTGTAGATTTAACAAGTCCCCTAATTGAAGGGCATACCTTAGTTCCTAAATTGTTTCTATTAGATATTCTAATGTGATGCACATCTGTGTGTATGAGAGAGAGAATATCTGAGTGCTAGCTCATTATCCCCTAATTGAGATTTTCCTCAATACTTTGTGTTCTCTACTAATAATAAGCCAGGTTTCTACAATCTGTAATTCCTTTCTGATAGAATAAAAGACAATGAGCTGGTATATTTGGAAACGAGCCTTAAGGCATGGAGCTTCCTAGATGCATTCAGCATCCTCTTTGGAGTTGCACAGTTGCCTTACAGCAACCCATGAGGCATGGGGCGTCTAGAAGGTGCTAATGCTGTTAGCCAGGCTTTCTGCAAGGAGACACCTGCATTAATCCCCCACTTGGAAAGAGGGTCTGCTGGTTGCCCGACATGAGAATGAGCTGGCAGCAACCTCTTTCCTCAGTGTTCACAATAATGTGCCGTTAATAGTGTGCATATTAAAGCAAGACAAGCAATATTTTAGTCTGTTTCTTAATGTCTCTCAATTACCCATTCCTATCTTTTCCTGCCCATCCCCAGAAAAGCATATATAGAGGTTTGGCTGCACGTCACGTAATTAGGCTAATCTGTCGTGGCGGATGGTGCGTGTGTCCTCAGGACTGTCTCTCGTTACAACATGGTGAGGGGAAAGCTTGATGCCAACCTCACTGGGTCAGCATGAACCATGAGCTGATGCTGGATCGGGATGAGAGGAGGCAAAGGAAATGGACAGCTGCATCCCTTTAGCATGAGACGTCACACCAGCCCCTGGGCAATAATCACTCACTCAACAGCCCCTTCCCTTCACAGAGACCAGGCCGGCTTTGAAGTGGCCACTGCCATGTTCCTGGGAGGGAAGAACATGGTGGGTATTTGGTTTGTTTTTATGACTTCTTCAATGAACTTAATATATATTTTTAAAAACCTAATGAATGTTAAATTCTAACCAGTTAGATCCTTCCAAATGCTCTTTTCATCTTTGTTTATATCCACATATATTTTACTTATATTTCCAGAACAAAATTGTATCAGCATCAACAGACCTCTAAATAAAAGAAGGAAAAAAAAATCACCCCTGACGCTGAAGGCCCTACAAATCAAACTGTTTTCATTTTTTCTGTGCTCCCTTTCTGTCTTTGTTCGTGTGTATACATAATTTATGTCTGAAGCTGCTCTGGCGTCTTTGGTTCCAGGTATGCAGTGAATGGGATTAAATAGAATTCAACCCTGGCAGATTTCTTCTAGGGCCTAGGTCTTCTTATCTTTTCCACTTTGCCCCTGGCCTCTGACCATTTCTGTTTTACCAGAGCTTGCTCTGAATTTGATCCCTGTGCCTCTGTTGGATCGCTCCTGAATTGACTGACTTTCACCAGCTGGTTCTCCCTCTTGGATTTCCCCACACCCTGGCGGGCACCGGAATGCCCATACTGGGTAACTTCAGCAGCTGGTTGTTATGAATGATGGCTCTGCTGCCATATTTGGTTGGTAAACATTTTAAATATCACCCTCGTCTGACTTGATGTAACTCACTTTTGATACATAATTTCCATGCTCCCCATGTTTGATTGTTTTACTTGTATCTGCCTGACCAGTGTTTGTCTTCAGGTCCCTAATCCTAGGCAAACCAGGACACTCAATTCATTGACATCCACTGGCACCTGTGATTTCTGGGTCACCTTTTTTTCTCCCCTCCCTTTTCTCAGCAGCTTCCTCTGAAATCAAGACCCTCAGCCAAGCTAGTTGCAACCTATAGAAAATAATGCAATCTTACTTTCTGCTTTTTAAAATTTACATCATTTTCCCAATGCTGCTATATAAGCCTCCAAGTTATAATTTGTTTCAGTTTCCTACTGGATGGATGTGCCACAGCTTCTTAACTATTCCTCTAAGGCAGTGGTTTTCATGCAGAGTGACTTGCCCCTTCCCTCCCTGGAGGCACTTGACAATGTCTGGAGACATTTTTGGTTTTCATAAGGGGGAGGTTCTAATGGCATTTAGAGAGTAGAGGCCAGGGATGTTTCTGGACATCCTACCATGAACAGGACAGCCTCCACCACAACCATCTGGTCCAAAATGGCAACAGTGCCATGGTGGAGAAACCCTGCCCTACCATGTAACACTCACAATTTCTCAGGTTTTTTGTCATGGCATTTTCATGAGTCCTTAATTCCATTTTACTCACTACTGTATTCCTGTGCCTTGCCCAGTACCTGTCCTGTGGTGGGTTCTTGTGGACATGATGTTTCATTTCTTGGGGATTATTTCTTTAGGAGAAATTCCTAACAGGGGAGTTATGTCCATGCATATGGTTTTTATATGCTTGCAACAGTGAGTGTGTACTCTTTTCTATTATTTATAGTTTAACATTATTTTTTGTACCAATTTCCATTTGGGAATGGACTACACGCTGCTATTGTTAATGACGGTCACAAGCGGACGCAGACGGCACCTCAACGCAACTGACGCCCACACTTCTGCAGCCTTGCTTCAGTCACTCCCCTCGGTGGCAGGCCGTCCTTCCAATATCACGACATATGCTGATGCATGCCTGATTATGTTTCTACCTTTGGGGTGATTTCCACGAGGTGGGTGGTGAGCATTCCGCCTCCAGTACTGTAAACAGGAAGAGGGGGTAGTGGGACTCAGGCCAAATAGGGAAGTTACGCCATCTAGATGCTGAGCTCAGGTGATGCTAAATCTTTGAGGAAGTTGTATCAACTCTTGGGAGCCATCAGCAACCATGCACGTATTTTCCTCTGGCATCATTTTCTGTAAAATGGGGATCACGATACCTATTCCACATCCCTGGTGGCCTCCGTGCTCACAGCTTCTGTGACCTGAGCCTGGGGGTGATGAGCAGGAGGAGGTAGAGGCAGCACATGACAATGAAGAATGCTTTGGGGACTGTGCTCAGAACAGTCCAAGCAAATACACCCCCTTGGGAACTTTCTTTAGAGCTATTTCATCTGAATATGAAGTACATAATCAAAGCAGAATTACAGAATCCTCCACACGTATGCACAAAAGGGAAAATGTTCCTCTGTGTGCTTTCTTTTATTGACTATCTACTTTGTACCAGGCACTGGGAATACAAAGAGAAACAAGACACTGAGCACACACTCAAACGGAGAGAGGCAATCATGTCATCCCATGTGCTGGGGAGAGTGCTTTTTAATTATAATTTAATCCACGCAACCACCCTTTGGGATCAGTACTATTTTACATAATTTTATAGACGTGGAAACTGAGGCATGAGAGGTTAAATAATTTGTCCAAGTTCATACACCTAATAAGCAATAGAGGTGGAATTCATACCCAGGCAACCTGACTCAGGTCTTAGCCACTGAGCTACATTCTCTCTTGAGACAGGTATGGAGAGAAGTAAGTATATTAAAATGCAACCAAGATGGGATTTATCACAGGCATGTAAGGCTGCTTCAACATTCAAGAATCAATTAATGTTATCCATTACATCAACAGGAAAAAAGAACAAAAATCACATGATCATATCAATAGATGCACAAATGAGCTATCAAGCCATGAAAAGACATGGAGGAACCTTAAATGCATATATCCAAGAGAAAGAAGCCAACCTGAAAAGGCTACATACTGTATAACTCTAACTATACAACATTCTGGAAAAGGGAAAACTATGGAAAGAGCCAAAAGATCAGTGGTTGCGAGGTGCTAGGGGAAGGAAGGGGTGAATAGGCAGGGCACAGAGGATTTTTAGGGCAGTGAAACTATTCTGTGTGATAATATAATGGTGGAAACATGACATTATGCATTTGTCCAGAATGTAGAGTGAACCCTAAAGTGGACTTGGAGTGACAATGATGTGTCGATGTAGGGTCACTGACTATAACAGACTTACCATTCGGGTGTGGGGTATTGACAGTGGAGGAGGCTGTGCGTATGTAGGGGATGGGGGTATTTGGGAAATCCCTGTACCTTCCACTTAATTTAGGTGTGAACCTAAAACTGTTGTAAAAAATAAAGTCTATTTAAAAATTGAAAAAAATATGCAATCAGTTACAAACCTGTCTTCCTCTCTAGCCTCCCACCTCGTCACCATTGTCAACACACACACACACAGGCACACGCACATTCAGACACATGCACACAACATTCAAATACAACCAGGTGCACTCCCGCCTCTCTCCAGCCACACTGAGCCAGCTGGCACTCTCTCTTCACCCCACGCCTTTGAACCACCGATTTCTCTGCTTGGAACCCCCCTCCCCCACCCCATACCACCAGCTTTGTTTGACTATCTCCAATGTGGTGTTCAGTCCCAGCTCAGATGTCATCTTTTTGCTGCGCACTCCATCTGAGCCAGATGTTCTTTCTCTGTACTCCCAAATCAAAATCAGAGTTCGTCCCACTAGCCCAGCACTTGCTGCTTTTCACAATAATTCTCTGCTTAAGTCTGTCTCTCTGACTGTCCTGAGACATGCCAAGCGTTCAAGGATGTGTCTAGGTATCCCCAACCCTCATACTTAAAGCACTTGAGGAGTGAGCAGAAGGCATCCTGTTTCTACTACTTCCTATCTGAGGGAACGTGCCTGTCCCGAGGCTCAGTTTCCCCACTGTTAAAATGGGAAATAATAGTAATAATAGCAATGAGTATTTCATTTGGTTGTTGTGAGGACTGAGCAAGTTAATATATATAAAATTAATGTATGTAAACAAGAAAAAACAGACTATGGAGGAAGTAAGCTTCTGTAGGCTTCTTCTAAACTGCTTTGGCTTCCTCTGCTACACATAGCAACAAATGATGTCACTGTATTGCCCTCTCCCACCCCCACCCAGTGGTTCTCCATCAATCTCAGAATAGTACGCACACACTCACCATACCTATATCTGCCTCCCTGATCTCATCTCCTACGCTTGGTCCAGACACTGCAGTCGCCTCGCTACTTCCTGCTTTAGAAAGACCTTACACTTGCTCTTTGCTCTTCCCGGCATATTCTTTCCACTCCAGACACACATGGCTGTCTCCTCTACCTCAGGCAGGTCTCAGCTGAAATGTCTCCTCTCCAGGGCACCTCCCTTACTCCCCACTCCTATGGAAAGGAGCACCTCACCTCATTTTATCCCTCCAAGGCGCTTGCTTTATTTATTTATTTAGCAGAACTTATTACTAATGGACTTTTTTTTTTACTGTTTGCCTCTCCCGCTAGAATAAAAACTCCATGAAGGTAGAGACTTGGTTGTGTCCACTGCTGTTGTCCTTGTCCTGGTGCTTAGAAGCATACCTGGCAAATAGTGGGCACTCAATAAATGCGTCAAATAAATGAATAAATGTATGAATCCCCTGCTACAATGGGAAAGGGATGGAAATTATCTTGGGTTGCTTTTGGACCTCTCCCCCAATTCCTGAAGCTCTGTAACCCAGAGCTGAGAGAGCAACTAAGAGCATGAGCTTTGGGACCACCAGCTCCGTGGCTTATCAGCTGCGTGGCTGTGGGCTGCAGCCACTTCACCAGCATAAGGGATGCAGTCACAGCGTTCCCATCAACGCCGTCGGGAGGAGTAAATGAAGTGATACGAGGAAAGCACTCAGCACAAGGCCAGGCACGTGCGGTTGTCAGATGCTTTCCATGTTTAATACTATAGTCTGAGAGCCTGTTCTCATGCCCTCTGCATCCCCCTTTTCTGAATATGAAAAGAACTGTGTCTAAATTCGTGATTCCCCACAGCCCCTTCCCCTGAGGACGTCTGCCCCCAAATAAAGGTTGTCAAACATTTTAAATGTTATTAAATTGTCCAGAAAATGGGAATGCCCAAAGCAGAGAGCCAGTCAATCAGGATTATTTGAGAACTTCAAAAAGACAGAAGGAAACCATTATTAGGTTTAAGAATATTGCGTTGTCTCTCCCACACAGCCTTTACCTAAATCTTCATCTAATTGGCAGCCTTCAGCACTGTCAGAATTGCATTCTGAGAACCAGGAGAAGTTTTCAAACATTCACACAATGTTACATGCTCGGCTCAAAACTACTCAAGGGGAAAGAACGATCCTTTCTGCAAGAGATTTGGGGAATGCCCTACCACTGAGGCTACAAGGGCTGGGAAACTGACTTCAAATCGAATAAGAAAACAACACCACCAAGTAAACTTAAGCCAAACATACCGTCTTGAGGTTTAAGGTAGAGCTGCTGTCTCCCCAGACTCTGCGGGTAACTCCTTGAGGGCCCTTCCATCTCCTTATCCTCAGAATCTCCCCCATGGGCTGGTGCATTGTGGACATGAGATAGATGTTATTGGAGTGACTAATGAGGATCTTTGTGGTTTTATGTAATAACAGGAATCCTCTCTCAGGCCCAAGTGTTTCCATCTGAGTGGTTCCAACCAGAGGCTGGGCTGGAAGAAACCTCCTGATTTCTCCCTGTCCCTCCCTACCACCCCATACAGTTTATAATTAAGTCTCCTCAGTTGCATTGTATCTCATGATCTCTGTGCCATCCGTCCCCTCCTCTCCTCCTTCAGTGCCTTCAGTGTGGTCTTCAGCCTTCCTCTTTGGAACTATCGAAAAACATACCTAAATGTCTCCCATCCTGCACCCCTGTGCAGACACAAGCATGCTGATTGTTGGAAAACCCAGACTTGACAGCGTCACTCTGCTGCTGAAAAATCCCTCCTGGTTCCTGCTGCCTTCAGGACAAAGTCCAAGTTCCTCAGCATGACATCTTGTTCCTTAAACCAGTCCAGCCCCCTCTGTGGCAGCTCCCTTCCACCCCACAGCCCTGCAACTTGGGTTCCAGCCACATGAGCAGCTCATAGCTCTCCCAAGTACGAACTGCCAGCTCTCTCCACTCCACGCCTTTCTTCCCACTGCTGGCTTTGTGCAAGCACATCCGGTCCCATTTTCTGACCGCCTGATTCCTAGTGATCCTTTGGGGCTCAGTTCAAACATCACTTTCCCCAGAAAGCCTTCCTCACTCTCTCTTTGCGCTCTCCCCCACAAGCAGGGCCAGTCTCCTCTGTGCTCCCAAAGCTCCTGAGGCTGAGCACATTTTATCTTTCATTTATATTATACTAAGGTACTACAGAAAGTGTGCAAAATCCCAAGTACACAGCTCAGTGTTTTCCACAAGGTGCCGTGTAACCGGCAGAAAGAAGAGTCTCAGGTCCTCAGAAGCCCCACCCCCACCCCATGCCTTCTTTACAACCACTTGGGAAAACTGTCCGTGGCAGCTGTCAAAGGGGAACTACCAAAAGGTTTTCCCAAGTGGTTGTACTCCTGAGGCCACTCACACTGCATGGATAATGTTGACTGTCTTGTCTGTCTCTCCTTCTGAATTATAAGATCCTGGGGTCACCTGTTACCCCAGCTTCTATCACAGAATCAGCATGTGAAGGCACGAATGAGTTAATGAAGGAGAACGGCAAGGAACTCTCAGCCTAGGCAATGGCTTCGAATTTCTTCTGATTAGTGCTTTGTTAAATGTGCTTCTTTCATTTGGAACCCACAGTCAGAGAATGATTCTGGATTCCCATCAGAACTCACAAAAGACCAAATGTCCTCTAGAGACTGTCAGAGGAAAAATAAAAGGGCTCTAAAGGTGATCTGTTTTAATCAGAAAAACCAGAATTCTAGGTAAAGCAGGCCAGTCAAATTGATTTGACAGCCATCCTCAGCAGCAACTGCAGCTTCTAGCATCTTTCCAGATTGGTTCATTTTCCAAGATCTGTGATTTTTAAATGAGGAGTAGGATCAAAGGTCAACCTTACCCCCTGGAGCACAAGCTAAGTATGGGCTGTAATCACATCACAAAGCAAACTTCAAAAGCTTGCATGCAGTGACAGCAACCACCTGTCTGTCTTCAAACCAGATGAATGGCTTTCTGATGCCATCAATCAGGAAAGAAGATGTATAAAGAGCAGCCAATCCTTATTTAACCAAGCTCTTCTCATCTTGTCATGAAAAAGCACAGGCACAATCCTGGCTCAGGTGGGAAGGAGGACCTTCTGAAAATTGCCAGAAGACCTGTTATTTCCCTATAACCTTTCCCTGGGGTTTCACCTGGGGTTTCACCCTGGGGTTTCACCCACGATAGTCCAGAATGACAAACCGATAATGGTTTTTCAAAGCACAAGACTCTCCAGAGAAATGGATATCCAACTCTACAATTTGATGTCCCCGTTCCAGAACCTAAATCTTGTCGGCAGTGCTAGGGATGTTAGCATGTTCCAAGAACTTTGCTTTGATGACTGTGCCTGACAGAGGAAGGCAAGCAACAATAGGTTGGCCCATCAAGTTGTTTCTTTCAAAATGAAAATCGGAACTAGTGGCCCCAAATTGTTCTTCTGATTGGAGGAAGCTGGTCCTTCCTGAGTTCTCATCATGTCTGATCTTCCCTCTGGCTTTTCCCTGGACTGAGCCAGTCAGGATCACATTTCTAGCAGCCGGTCCAACCACCAGTACCAATAATGCATCCTAAATCCTAAGATCCAAGGCCAGAATCACCCTCTTGCTGTCCCATTGACAGCAAGACGCCAAATCACTTGGTGTCATTTCTCCTACTGAAGGCACTGACATGGAGAAATGCTTATAGCAGAAGAAACCTGGAGGGTAGAATGGGAAGCTGTAAGCTCCAGCTTTACTCCCTACAACTATCTGTGTGGCTTTGTTCCAATGGCTTACCCTCTCTGTGCCTCAGACTCCTCATCTGTAAAGTGGGAAAGCAATACCTTCCCAATAGGGTTATTACAAGGGTTGAGACAATGCACGGTAAAACTCTTTTCTCAGGACCTAAGGAATTTAACAAATATATACCATCAATATACTTTCCCAATAAAATCGCAACAATAGTCAGGAGACCTGGATTCGAATCTTGCTTCTGCCAATTGTTTGCTGAAGAAGAAAGGTCCCTGAGGTTCATTTTTTTAACTGCAAACTGTGCTCCCCAGCCTCCAGAAGGTTGAGTAAAGATGAGTGGAGGTGTACATGAGCGTACCCCCATAGACTGTCAACTCCTCAGCTATAAAATGAAGTTTATCTTATTCAGAGGCTTGAATTTGATACAGTGTGTGTGAGTACTTAGCTGGGTGCCTGACACATAGATGGTGCTCAATAAATGGTAGTTATTTCTTAACTTAATTATTAGAGTGCCATGAAATTAACAATTACAAGAGCACAAATGATGATGCTTGTTCTTAGTCTTGCCACCAAAGAAAATTAAAGTTCTATCCTTACAGGGACAACCTCAAGCTGACAGTGGCTCCCCCAGACCCCTCCTGCCAGCAGGGTAAGGTGTCTACTGGGGGCGCTTTACAACTCCCCTCCCCTCCCTGCAAAACCATGCAACAGGTAAAGACCAGCTACCAGATAAGATTCTTTGACACAGAAAGAGAAAGCCTACTCTAGCCCAGCAAATTTCACACCCCAATTTCATCTGTCTCTCCTGTTTATTCTTTAGCTTTCCAATTTAAAATGCTTACCACCCTACCCCACTGGGCCTCCAACCAGGCTGAACTAGTTCTCGTGCAGACTCCAGCCTTAGAGGGCGCCTCTGCTGCCTGGTGCACCAGATCGATTTTTACACAATGCAAAATCAATCCTGGGTGTGCAATTTCTCTGGTGGCTCAGCCTCCAGCCTCGGAGAGAATGCTTCCTTAGCAGGTTACACAATTGCCAAGGGCAGAAGGGAGCCGGCTGAGCATGGATGCAGCTTTCTGGAAGCCAAGGTGAGAGTGGCGGGGTATTTGGGAGGAGAGCCGACCAGAGAAAGGTGTGAAGTTAAACTTCTTCATGCCAACAGTGGAGCATTTGGGGGCCCAGCAAATCCTGAGCCAAAATAGAACAGGGTAGGGGTTTCACTCAGCAAGGCTAAGTGGCTGGGTTAATAAGGCTTTTAGAATTCCTCATGCCAAGTCTGCGGTGTGCAGGCTTCTCCAAGTATCAATTATAAGAGCATAAAACTTTCTGGAATGGAGAAAGGGCACTGAGTTCACAGAGCTTGCTGGGATCTGATGGATCTCATCTGCCTCCTCCGAGTCTTCCAAGTCCTCACTACCTTGCTCCCCGGCCACTCTTCAGTGCCTCCTAAACTCCTTCCAATGCTGCTTTGATGAACAGCCTCTGCTTATTAACTCTTTCATCAAAAAGGGAAAAAATATGCAACCTAACATACCTCATTTATCACAATTGAGAAGGTTACTTTTTAACTAACAAAGCTACGCTTAGTATCTTGCACAAAATCTATCTCCTCCTAAAGGTTTCCTCCTGCAAAATGGGAGAGTTGCCCGCTTACAGGTCGTGCAGTGTTGGGGATCCAGCTGTACTTTCTCAGGGCAGATTCCTTAAGTGACTGAGCCCCCGTTTCTTAATCGATGGCTTGGGGCTGTTTTCCAGGGCATGGCATTTATGGTGATGACTGAGGCAACAGGAGCCCTGCTCAGTTGTAACTTAGAGTGTGCCAGGCGCTGTGTTAGGCACGTTCTCCATTTCAGTTCCTCTTCCTAAGAACCCATGACATAGGGGTTACTTCTTTCCTCCTATTTTACAGATGAGGGGTGTGAGGCAGAGAGAGAAGGGATTTGCCCAAGGTCCCAGGGCAGTGGGGTTGAGGATGAAACCCAGGCAGTCATGCGTCCTTGTTAGCCAGAAATTTCCGTACTTTTCCTTTTCCGTTTTTCTTCCTCCTCTCCCCTCCCTTCTCTTTCATACATCGCCCCTCAGTCCTGTTGTTGGATCTATTCCTTAGGCTCACACCTGCTTTTAAGCTCACACATGCCACGGTATGACCACTCATTCCATAGCCTCCCCACCCACAATGTCCTGACCCCTAAGCCCCTCAGGCACTTACGCCACTTCCCAGTATTTGACTGGAAAGGCCGTCTCAACATGACTGCTTCTGTTTGTTGAATTAGAGGTTTTCCCAGTTCCCTTCCTTTTTCACTGCCTAAGAGCATCTGCCACTTCCTTCTTGAAATTTCCTCTTTCCTACTTTAACGTTAAAAAACACTGGATTCCTTTCCCCTTATGTAGCTACCCATCCATCCATCAATTATCCATCCTCCATCCATCCATCATTCATCCATCCATCCATCATTCATCCATCCATCCTCCATCCTCCATCCATCCATCCATCCATCCATCCATCCATCCATCCATCATCCATCCTCCATCCATCTATCCATCCATCCATCCATCCATCCTCCATCCATCCAATCATCCATCCTCACCATCCATACATACATCTCCATCCATCCTCCCATCCATCCATCTCATCCACCCATCCATCCATCTCCATCTCCATCCTCCATCCATCCTCATCATCCATTCCTCCATCCATCCATCCACTCCATCCATCCTACATCCTCCATCCTCATCCATCCATCCATCCATCCATCCATCTCATCCATCCATCCTCCATCTCCATCCTCTCACCCCATCCTCCATCCATCCATCCATCCATCCTCTCCATCCATCCATCCTACCATCCATCCCATCCATCCTCATCCATCCATCCATCTACATCCATCCATCCATCCATCCATCTAACATCCATCCATCTAACATCCATCCATCCATCATTCATCCATCCATCCATCCTCCATCCTCCATCCATCCATCCATCATCCATCCATCCATCCATCCATCCATCTTTCCATCATCCACCTATCATCCATCATTCATGCTTCCATCTATCCAGTTCATTTAACAATGATCTGAGCTCAGCTCCTCTGTGACCTTGGACAAGTGGCTTTACTTCTCTAATCTTCTAACATCTCACTTGTGAAACAGGAATATTAAAAGTATAGCATATAGGATTGCTGTTAGGTTTAAATAAGAGAAGAGATGTAAAGAAACCTGGCTCAAAGAGGTGCTTAATGTATATATATTTGTTCCGTTGCTAATTTTCTCCCACTCAATCAACCTTAAAATCTTGGAATCATTTCTGGTGTTTTTCTCTTTCTTTCCCATCATCCTGTTCAGCACCAAGCCTCTAAAATTGGTCCTTTCCTTTCCATATGCCCAATGACCTCCCTTATTAGCGTGCAAGCTGGACTTCTTGCCTTGGGTCTATCCCGATCCAATCCATCTTCCACACTGCCCCAAGATCAATTTTTCTGAAATACCATTTTCCATTATGTTATTCCCGTCCTCAAAACCTCCACTGAATCTCTACCACCTATTTTTTAGAGGTTTTTTTAATTCTTTTGTTTTCTCAAGTTTCTTATATTTTTCATTATAAATGTAATACAAGTACATCAATGGATATTTGCAAACTAGAGGGAAAAACATCACTCAGAATCCCATTACATGAACAAAACTGCAGACAGGCTTTTGATAAATTCCTTTCAGACCTCACTCCCCCTTTCCTATAGATAAAGTCTTGTTTTGCTTAGTAGGAATCCTACTGTATATACAATCCCCTCCTATGCAGTATTCATTTCTCATTTATATGATTTTTCTAAGTCATTATCATCTTTGTAACCATCCTCTTTAACAGATATATAGTATTCCATTGAGTTGCTTAACCAATTTTCACTTGCTAGAAATTTAGCCTATTTGTAGAGCATTTAAGAGTGTTAGGCACGTGGCAACCATTCTATAAATGTTGGGTATTATTACTATTTCCAATTTGAGTTATCACATATAACGCATAAAGCACATAGAGTGTGCATAGATCACATATAATATAATGTATTTTTGTACATCTTTTTCTGTATTTAGCTCTGTTTTTTTTTTAACTTCTCAGACGCATATTACCAGCCCAAAGGGCATTACTGCTTTTATGCCTTTTGATAGTGACTACAGCAGATACTGATGGCTCCTCTCCCACTCCCAAGCCTATATCTCTTCTAGTCTTTCCATTATAGGGCTGGCTCAACTTCCAACTGCAAGATTCTGTATCTCTTTGCTGATTTCTTTCTCTGAGACCAGAGCCCATACTCAGCAGTCCAGTAGTCTCAGATGCCAACGGGGGGCAGCCTTCAGACAGTGCCCATGCAGATTTGTGCCATAAAGTCTGGAGCTCCCATGCCCCTGGGTGGGATGGCTTGGAAGCAGATATTGCACACTGGCTCCCAGAGATCCACAGGGGAATTAAGCTCCAGAACCCACAGTGGTGACTGGCTGAACAACAAACCCTAATGTGGTTATGTTCCCTTCCCTGCCTCACTTCCCCACTCCCCCGCACTTTCCCTTGGATCACCTCCCAAGTGAATTAGTTGTACTCAAATCATCCTCTCAGAATCTACTTTGGAGGAAACTCAAACTGAGACTACAACACTTACAGACAAGTCCCTCACAACCATTGTCTGTTAAATCCTGTCTGTTCACCTCCTCATCAACATAAAAACAACCAACTTCCATTTTCCGAGGCCTTATTGTTTGCTAGATCAAGTGTTTACGAGGTTGTCTGGAATCCCGACCCCAGTCATACAGGGGGGTACCATTGCCCTAATTTCATGGAGTTGGTAACTGAGGCACAGAAAGGTTGAACAACGTGCCGGTGACCACCTAGCCCTACGGCGGCAGAGCTGGGATTCAGACTGCAATTCTACCTTCCCTCAAGGCCTGGGCTCTTAACCATCACAATGTACTGCCAGGCACTGCCCTGTAGCAATAGTAAGATCCTTTGGCTAAAATAACACTGATGCTATTAATAACTGTCATCCTTGCCGCTCTGATCCAATTTTACTTGGCATTCACGTTCGCTGTCCCCCAGAACAGCCTCCTCATTACCCCCTGAACACGCTATGGGTCCTTCTCCCTCAAATTTGGACTCGTGCTTCCCTCAAGCTTGTAATACCCTCCCCTCCTTCTCTGCCTTAATTTTATTTCTTGATTCCCCACCGTTTTCTCCTTCCTCTGCCCATGCCTGCTGCTCACATGCCTAACTCTTCCTCTGACTCCGTTTCCTCATCTGTTGATGGGAATGATGGTAGGGTTGAGTGACCGCATCTAGCACAGCACACAGCTCACAGAAGGCAGGCAAGAAATTGCATCTATGCATACTACGGCCTTGACCTCCTATAACCTTCCCATCACCTTCCATTTCTTTGCCCCACATTTCACAGACTATTTCTAGTAAGGCAGCACTAGTAAATTAAAAGTCATGTGCTTAAAGCACTAGAAAAGTTACCCAAACCTTGCAAACAAGTCCCAAATAGTTGGTGGCACAACCTTTGATTGTCATTCAGAAACAAAGGCCGCCTGAAGACGTGTAGGAGCACGTTCTTAGTTCATCTCATTGTTTGCTCTTGACCGAAGGTCCTGGACTTAGCAAAGTCACTGGTGAACTAGTTGATTTTTGTCTAGTAGAGATGCAAATAATTTTTGTCCAACAGATCAAATAACCCCGAAGGTTTAGGCATGTTGCCCATTAACCAGCTTTTATCCAACTCAGCAATGGCATCCTCAAATTCCTTTGCTAAGTCGCTTATACACGCCTTAGCTTCTTAAATGTTTCTTGGAATGGTCATTGCATCTTACTGGTTAACTTACTAAAATAGTAAGTTAAAGTATATATTTACACAAGAGTCATGGTTTTACCTTTTGAAAAATTATACATGAATAGTAGCTTGCTGCCAGGTATCTTTTCACAAACCCAACTTCAGATTCTGGCCTCCTGGTAAGAACAGGACGAAGTAGAGATAAAAATCCCTGTGTGTGCTGAATGAGTATGAAGCTATGCATTTGGACCAGGGCTTCTCAACCTTGGCACTAATGACATTTGGATCAGGATAATTTTGGGGGGTCAGGGCTGTCCTGTGCATTGTAGGATGTTGAACAGCATCCTGGCCTCTGCCCACTAGAGGCTAGTTGCAGCCCCTCCCCCAGTTGTGACAACCAAATATGTCTATAGACATTGCAAACTCTCCCCTGAGGGGCACAATCACCCCAGGTTGAGAACCACTGGTTTAGACTATACTTCACCAGCGAGCATCATGGGCAGATAGCAGAAGGATCAGCAAAGATTCAAATTGGCACCAAAAGAATTATTCTCGATGGACTTCAAAATCCAGTGGGATTCTGAGGTTCCCTGAGGTCTGCAAACTACTGCAAAAACAGATTTCCGAGCCCACCCCACAGGCTCTGATTCTCCAGGTCCAGAGTGGAGAATTTACATTCTTAACAGTTCCCAGGTAGTGCTGGAGCTGGGTGAAGGGCCTGGCTGAAGCCTGTACTCTGAGATCTGGGCATCCTAGTGGCTTTTTTTTCTGATATGTGTCCTGTGAATTGCTACCACAGATCTACTCTGTGCAAAAGTTTCCTTATCCCCAGGGGTTTGGGAAGAGGCCCTCTTTGAAATTCAAATACACATTGATTTCTCAGAGATTTTCATTTGTGAAAAAACAAACCCAATCTGGTTCACTTCTCTGGGCAACTCCAGGATTTCCCAAAATATTAGTTTATACAACCCAATTTTTTTTTTCCAGAACCTTTATTAACCTCCCATGGGACCAGTAGCTCTTCAGAGTACACTTTGGAAAACACTGCATTGGAAAACTGACCAGGGAGGGCTGAATCAGACACTTGTGTGGCTTTGCACATCCCCTGTTTTCATCTGGGAAGGCTTGAAGAATCACCAGGAGCCCAGCAGACTCCTGGCACCTAAGATCTGGGGAGACCAGGTCTCACCCTGAGCCACCTCAATTCCCAGCTCTTGCCCCAGCCCAAACTGCTGCTGCTCCTGCAGACTGGAGACCCAAGAAGGCATTTACAGTCCCTCAGCTTTGCCTTTATAAAGCCTCTCCTCCTGTGACCACAAACCCATGTGCTTGGCCTGGTCAGGGGGCAAGCCCTAGGCTGCCCTCTCCTGTGCACTGCACATAGCTGATGGCTTTGTCACTCTGCATTTTAAACATGAAGAAAATACAAATCATCAACCCATGAGTGAGAGCAGAGAGGAGTAAATTCCATGTTTAGGGGGCTTGGGAATCAAAGGATCTCTGTGGGGGTGATGGTGGGCTCTGGGAGGATGCAGAAAGCAGGGGTGGGAGGCGCTGAGTTGGGGGGCCTCTGTGATTTGTAGACTGATGAGGGGTGGATGTAAGGAGGAAGCGCTCCTTTCCCAGCCTTAGACCTTAGATTGCCTTCCCATTATCAAGCTATTGAATTCTTCAAGGGCACCAGCCAAGGGGTGCCAAACATTCATGTTAATTTGGGTAAATCCTAAATCCTTCCAGCAATCTGCTATCAACTTGAGTACAATGACAACCAGCATGTCAACTAAGTTTCTCTTTCCCTTTCTCCCTCTCCCTCTCTCTCTCCCCCGCCCCACTCTTCACCAGGAGATTTTTCTTACTACTTTTACAAATCAGCCACACTAACACACCTCCTTTTCCTATAGTCTCTGGGTTTTATAGCCAGGACTCTACACCAGAGATGCCAAGGTTGGATGGGAATAATAACCAGTGATACAAAGAAGGTTCTTAATGCACTTTACAAATCAGCAAAACAAAAGTGAAGAAATACTGCTTCATTTCTAATGGGCCAAAGTTACCTGCAGCTCCAGACCACACAGGTTGCTTTCAATGAGTGAAATGCATGTGAGAACCAGGGTAGCCCCAAAAGAGTGTGATTCGGGCCTCAGACTGCCTGGGTCTAAATGCTGGCACTGCCACTTGCCAGCCCCAAGTTTCTCAGTATCTTTCTACCTCAGTTTTCTGCTCTCTGAATAGGGTGGACAACAGGGCCCTTTGGAGGAGTAGCTGGGTTAATATAATTAAACCAAGTAGTGATGCAAGCACAATGGCCCCAGCAGGAGGTGAGCATCACAGGAAGGTTTGTTTGTGCTCAGGGATGGAGTATGCAGGTTGAACTGCCCAAGGTTTGCTTGTTTTTCTATTCAATACCAGCTTTATTGAGACATATTTAACACACTATAATGCTCACCCTGTTAAGACACGCAATTCTGTGGTTTTTAGTATATTCACAGAATTGTGCAGTCATCACCACTTATCCAGTTCCAAAACATTTTCACTATCCCCAAAGAAATCCCATACCCATTAGCAGTCATTCCCCATCCCTGTCCCCCTCAGCCCTAGACATCCACTAATCCACCTTCTGTCTCTAGGGACTTGCCTATCCTGGACAATTCATTCCATTTTGTGGATTCATACAACATGTGGCCTTTTGTGTCTGGAACTGTCTTGACTCTGAATCTCAGCCCCAGAGCTCAAAATCTTTAAGTTCTTTTATTTAGTTCTCCTGGAGTTTCCCCACCTGTGTAATGGGATTAAAACCACAGTAGATAACTCCATTGAGTCATTATGAGGATTAAATGTACTAATTAATACATCTGAAGTATTCATACCAGGCCTAGCTCATAGTCAGCACTACACAGATGTCAGCTGCCATTGCTGCTAGTACTACTATTAAATATTATTACTATTTTACAGTTCCCTGCCCCAAAGCATTGGAATGGTAGCGGGAATCCAAAGATGAATAGCATGCAATAGAGAAAACATATCTTGCCCTGCGTAGTGCACATCCTAGTGGGGATTGTATGATTAGGAATCTGGCTTAAATGAATACAGGGAAGTCATATCATATGCACATTTAACTATTGGAAATCTAGCTCTTCCACCAAAAAGAGAAAGAAAAAGAACAATGTAAATACTGCAATTAAATGCTATAAAATTATATCTTGCATATATTCTTTATTATGTACATTACTGCATGCATTATACATTGTTCCACATTGATTACAGTACAGGGTTGCATACACAAAACCACGCATGCTGCACTTTAATGGGTAGCATAAAAGATTTCAAGGTTAATGATAACTCTTGTGTTTGCCTTAAACCCTGACTTTATATCCTAACCTCTGAGTAAAATGTAACTCTGTTGTGTGCTAACAACAATAACAATTCGGAATTATTCCAGACAAATTAAATCAGCCAACAAGCAGTCTACTGAGTTAGATGTTAGGCTGCAGTAGGCGCCAATTGGTCAAAACCCATTCACCAAGCACCATTCCTGCCCTCCACAAGCTCACAGTCTCATTTTGAAAATAAACAAAATGAGGGGTAATCATAAGGAGTCCGTGAGTGGCAGGGTTGGGTTCAGGAAACAGATGGAAATCATCTCTCACCCTAAAGCCAGCAGGCCAGGCGAGGGCTCCAGTCTCTCTCTGCCCTGCCCACCTCCTTGCCTGCTTTTTCTTTCTTCATAGTACTCATCTCCCCCCGACTGACATCATAGACCTGTTTTGTTTAATTGTCTCTCCTCCATCCAGTATGTAAGCTCACCAGGGCAGGGGCTTGGTCCTTAGAGTTCATTTCTGTATCCCCATGCCTAGAAGAGTGTGGAGCACTCAGCACGTGCTGAGTGATATTTGTTGATAAATGGCTAAATGAGTGGAAGAGGGTGACTGTCAGACAACTTCCACTTTTCTCCCATCTCCTGACCCTAAAACACTCACTCCTTTGACCTCAACTGGCTTATGCGTTAATTGTTCGAAAGTAGTGGGAATATATTCCAAGTCAAAAATGAGGCCCTAAGGTAGCATTCCAGGGCTTTGGCATACTGGTACCATCTAGTGGGAAAGAGAATATCTGCAGGTGGGTGCATAACCAAATTCAGAAGATCTTAAAAACAACCACCACCATAACTCTGTTGCTGTTAGTTCTACTGAGAAAGTTTCCACCAACATGTAGCGGTGGCAACTTGAATCTCATATACTCATGCCCTACCCATGGCATACCCTGCCAGTCCAAGAACCTGCCGTGCCTCTCCATTTTTCTACTCGGGACTCTTCTAAAGCCACGGCTGCTCCTCTATACCAGCAAAGGCTTAGCACAGGGGAGTTAATGGTGGCAGGGGTCACCCCACACCAACAGAAGATGAGCTTCGGTGAATATACCTCCAGCCGCCTGTCCCACAGAGGACCATTCTGAAAAGAGTTTTACACAGTTCTTCCACGGAGCCCCAGCAGCAATGAGGACCAGTTTCCCATGATAGTGACCAGCTCAGTGACACGTTCTTCATTGGATTATTGGCTCTCCTTCTTTCTTGTCTCACTCTCTCCACTCCCTCGCTTCTAGGCCCTGAGATCATCTCCCAAGTTAATGCCCTGCACCCAAGCCTGTGTCTCCATCGCTGTTTGGAGGAACTCAATACAAGGCACAGTGTCTTGCTACTTTTGGGTAGCAAGAAAGCCCAAGAATTGTGGTCCAGATAATTACTACAAAAGCTAAATTATTACATATTTTAGAGCTGGTCTGAGAATCATGTTCCATAGTTGACTACTAGCATCCTTACCTTGATCAAAGTTAATGAGAATAATCCAGTGATATGTGGCCCTAAAGAAGTACCATGATTCTTGTAGCAGCAAAAGCCAAAGAAAATGCCTGGTTTCCCTCTCCAGCCTCTGACCCATCCCCTGCCTTAAACTAGCTTGGCCAACTGATGAGGTAGCTAATGGTTTAGATCAGGCAAACTGGAGCCTATGGGCCAAATCTAGCTCTGCCTGTGTTTGTAAATGAAGTTTTGTTGGAACACAGCTCTGCCCATATCTTTACATACTGTCTGTGGCTGCTTTTATGCTACATCGATAGAGCTGAGTAGTTGCAAGAGAAACCACATACTTATATATAGTCCTTTACAGAAAGACTACCTACCCCTGGTTTAAATCATTGGTTGCCATATTTTTAAATTCCCAACAATAAAATTTCAGGAAAAACAAAAAACAGAGAATAGACAAAGGTTGGCCAATAACACTTTATCAGTAAGGACAAAAATACCCCCTATTTATGACCAACTTCATTTCACCAACCATAGGACATTTTGTCCCTAAAACGTGTAAAGGTCATTGCATCAGAACAAAGAACCCTCCATCCCAAGAAAGGGTAGCGGACAAGCTCAGAGCAACACTGTCTGTCCCATTTGAATGTTTTTTTCATAGCACTATCACCTTGCAAAATTGTCATATTTATTTATTTTTCTTATTTACTGTCTTTCTCCCCTACTAGAAGGCAGATTTCATGAAGGCAGGCAATTTTGTCTTTCTTAATCACTGCTGCATACCCTGGTGTTGAGCATCATGCTTGAGATTAGTCCTCTCACAATTAAGTTTCGTTAAATGAACGAATTAATCAAATATGGACTAAACGGATGGGGCGCACAGATACAGATGTTCTGAAAGAGACAGAAAAGCAAGGCCACTGTGTGGAGTGACTTGATGAGGGGCAGGGCAAAGAAGGAGAGTCCCCACCCAGGACCCGCTCCTTGAGGGCACAGAAGGTGCTCGCTGCTCTGTGGCCAGTATCTGAAACGGTACTGGGAACATAGTAAGCATTCAGCAAATGTTTGTTGAATCAATGGCTACGCTGACTAAAGGCATTTAAATTAAATTAAAAGGAAAAAAACTGTTCTGGTAAAACAGAAATAAACTTCAAGTTAGATTCCATCCAATTGCAACACACTATAGATCCATATGTCTATATAGCTACAGACTGTATATTTCTCATTTTCTTTTGGACTGGGAAAACATTACAGATAGTAGCAGGCAGGAGGCACTGGATTAGACAATGGAGTTTCTTGGCACTCCTGGGGAAGAATGCCATACAGCGGCAGCCAGCAGGAAACTGCCAGAGAATTCGCCTGCATGTCTGAAACTGCAGATGAGCCACACCCAAGCTGGGTTCTGGCATCTGCGCAGCCATTCTTACTGGGATGGCCGTTCTTGCTGGGGGAAGCACATAGCATGGGTGGGTTGTTTGGCCCTGGTCAAAAGCAAGGAGTCAGAGACAAAGAACACAAATAATCCTGGGCTAACCCAGATTTGAAGACTGTAACCAGTAACCCAGACAGGGGGTCCAGGGCCCAGACCCCCTTTTAGGGCTGCCATCCCAGGCAGCCATTTTGACTTCAAGAGAGTCAGAGAACAAAATAGACAAGGCAGGGGAGTGGGGGGTGGGGGAGAAGTAGGGAGTAATATGAGCGGGAAAAAAAGCTTTTATGTACTAGTGTAATATAGAGGAAAATACACAGGCACAGGAATCAAAAATGCATAGGTTCAAACCCTGGTCCAAGTTTTTAGTGGCCATGTGGCCTTGGGCAAATGACTCAACCACTGGGAACTTCTTTTCATCATACATAAAACTGAGAATAAGAGTCGCCTCTAAGGGTTGCAGCAAGGATTTGAGATAATGTATGTAACTGGCACATGGCAGCTATAGTAAATTGTGGTTATTTTGAAGTATTTTAAATAACAAGTGCTCATGGCACTGGCACGCACACGTGCACACGCACACACACATGCACACATACACACGCTGCCCTAATAAAGCCTCCTGGGAACAGCTGCTGGGCAGATACATCTAGAAAATAAGATCCCACCAGATCAAATGATTTTATGAGGCATGAAATCCCCAGGAGAACAATCTTTGGGGACCTACCAATATGGGAACTGGCAAACCCTTCCCTAGGGAGCAAACTTTATTATTTTTTTTTAGTATTCATGCATTATAAACTACACAGTCATTTTTCCCCCTTAAGGCCAAGGTCCCATGGTACCTCCAGACCATAAACTTCCTTGGAGCACAGTGGGTGAAAATTAATACAACCAACATTTCTTAAGCAGATGCCAGTCATAGGATGACGCCATTAGCATACACTTACTTAATCCTCACAGAAATCCTGCAGGGCAGGTATAGATATTCCCTTTCCTTATTTGCTTAAACACAGGGGAAAACAGAAAAGGAGGGAAATAAAGTAACTTATCTGAGGTAACACAGCGTGTAATGGCTGGGCCAGGATCCAGACGCACTTCCCAAGGGCTCAGAAGTCTCTCTAACTCCCCGGAGCAGCTCGGGACACCAGCTCCTCCGGGGCCCTGCAGCCCACAGGCCCTAATTCTGCTCCAGCTCCTTTCCTGTTGAGGACCAGGACTGTTGTATTCATCTCTGGATTCCCAGATTAGCCACATTCTTGGCACTTGGTAGGTATTAAAACGCACAGGAAGGAAAAAGAAAAGAGGAAGGGAGAGGGACAGGAGAGAGATGGAGGGAGGGGGAGAGGGCACAAGAGCTCCCCAGTCCTCCACTCTGGTTTAGTCCCTGTTGTTTCCTATCATAATAAAATTGCCAAATTCGTCCTTATTTCAGCTATGTACTTCCTTGTTTCTTACCAGCTGCCCTCACTAGACTCTGCATGAGAGCAGGGCCCATGTCCACCTCATTCACCTCTGAATTCCTGAAATGCCTCAAGAAATTCTCAGTGCGTGAGTGAAGGCATCGGCCAGGCAGGCCCTGCCCGCACAGGGCTGCAAGCTCAAATACCGCGGGGAGCCAGCTCAGCACGTGCTCTTCTGTGGTCTTGGGCCAGGTCCTAAAACTCTCTACTTTCTCCGTCTGTTACAAGGAGACCACTGTCCCGACCTCACCCTCTGGGGATGAAGTGCCTGGTTGAGTCCCTGCATACAGCACCCACTAAGTATCTTTTTGAGGGAAGCAGGAAGAAAAGAAGAGACAAACAGCGGGAAAGTAGGATGGACAAGTTCAGAATGAATACTGCCATGGAACACAATAATCCTTTTAACTGCAAAAGTGCCCAGAACTGCCAGGAGCAGAAGTACGCCCTCTGTTTTCCACATATCAAACTTCATTGAGTGACTGAATCAAACGCACCAAATATTTTTATAGGGACCAGTTAGATACCTATAGAATCCTGGTTGAAGGAGGAGCTGTGAGGACCTGTTTTCTTACAGGCAATAATGATCTTGATAATCTGCACGCATCTCTGCTGCAAATTAGACTTCCCTGCATGTTAACTTCTTTTTATCCATTTGAACCTCATGATAATTTGGTCCATTTTACAGATGAGAACACTGAAGGTGCTCTGCTGAAGGTCATGCTGTGAGTGAGAGAGACAGCTGGAAATAGGATCCAGGTCCATGGTGTGCCAGAGCCAGTTAGTACCAGCTTGCAAGAGTCCATTGTTAAATTTTTAGGAAACTTTCAGGTTGGCAGATTGAAATTTCCTCCTGGTTGGAGTATTTACACCACAGAAATTGGCAAACACTACAAATTACGTGGTTGTGTTTTGGTTTGGGTTTGGGTTTTGTTTTTTGGTTTTGGGGTTTTTTTTTTTAGTGAGAGCCAGTTGTTAAACATTTACCAAAACACCCCTGCCTGGCACCCAGTTGATTATTCTGCTACCATGCCTAAAAGCACAAGAGTCACCAAGGCTACACCCAAGAAGCAGGGAGAAAGGCTTGTTAGCATTTGCAAACTGGTTGCTGAAAGTAGTAGATCATTATTTGCTTAGTGTAAGAAATATTTCTAGTGCTGCTGATTGAATGTTTAAGAAACGATTAAAGGTCTTGGCAATATTTCTCTCAAATATCTTTTGCATGAAAAGTCTCAGAGTTTGGTTAATTATAGGGTCTGCACATTGGTCACTCTAGTCAAGGGTTTTTCCAGGCCCCTGCATTCCCATCCCAGATGCAAGCATGGACTAGATCTGTTGGCAATAGCGTGATGGGGTCCCTAGGTGCCTCTCCCAGAAGCATTACTACAGCTGGCTTCCACCCCCATGGAAACGGGCCCTCAACCATGTTTACAATGTCAAACACCTGGGTTCCTTGTTTGGGCAAGTGGCTCCAGCCTCCTGCCAATTGGAAGAGTCAGAACTCAAGCAGGGATCCTGAACCCCTCCCCATCCTTCATCCTGCCATCTCCAAACCCAGCAACCATCAAGCCCTGCCAAGTTCTCTGCCTAAATGTCTTTTGTATTATCTGAGTAGGTTATGTCTACTTCTCTCATCTGCACTGTCTCTGTATCATCACTCCAGAGTCTCAGGTATAGACTGGCTTCTCTCTTCTATTCATACCCACCGCCAACCCATTTGCTACACTGCAGCCAGGTTGGCCTTTTCAAAATGGAAATCTAATCATGTCACTGAAGGTAATAAGCCTCCTTACCAGCTTCCCTCTGGTAATAAGCCTCCCCTTATTACCTTCAGTGGCTTGCCCACTGCTGTGAGACAAACACCAAAATCCTTGCAGTGGGTGACAAGGCCCCATTGGCTCTGGCACCTCCCAGCCACACCTCATACCACTGCCTGGGCTATGTGGTGTTTCCTCCTGCACAGAGGCTTCACCCAGGCTGTGCCTTCTGCCTGGAATGCTTTTCCATACACACACCCTGTAGTGTGCCTTTGTCTGTAAGCCCTACTACTTCTCCAGATTTGGGTTCAAGTATCAGGTTGTCAGAGAAGCATCCCATATCCTTCTTTTAGACCTGATGCCTTTCTTATATTCATACATTCATTCATTCATTTGTTCATTCACGTTTGCTGAGTACCTACTTTGTGCCAGCCACTGTTCTAGGCCCTGAAGATACAGAAGTGAACAAATCGGACCACAATATGTGCCATAATGGAGCTTATATTTCAGTGGGGGAGAAAGACAAAGGACAAGCAAATTATTTAGAATGGCATGACCTCACACAACTGTATTTCCTTCCTTCATAGTGGTTGTCTCCATTTTAAATTATTCATTAATTGATATTGATCCCCCATGCCAGGCTCTGAGCCCAAGAGAGCAGAGACTGAGTCTGCCATATTCGCAGCTATATCCTGAACATAGAGCTGGTGCCTGGAACATATTAGGTCCTCCACAGACGTCATAGATATTTATTGAAGCCATTTGGTCCCAGCTGAATCTCCCTGAAGTCAAGCTGCTGTAGTGCCTGGGGTCTGGGAGAGACAATCCCTAATGGTCAAACCCCTTAAACTCCCATGCCTTTAAGAAGACTCCCTACAGCCTCTTTGGCTATAATTTTGAGTTCGATCAGGGGTCAGCCGACTTTTTCTATAAAGGGCAAGATAGTAAATATTTTTACCTTAGGGGGCCAGACAGTCTCAACTCTGTTGTTATAGCACAAAAGCAGCCATAAACAATTATATAAATGAATAGGTGTGGCTATGATCCAATAAAACTAGTTATAAAAACAGGCTGCAGGCAGGAATTGGCCCACAGGCCATAATTTGCAACCCTTGAGTTATATGATCCCAGATGCCCGGCAGCTTACAGCAGCTGAGGGGAGCCGGTCTGGCCGAGGCAGCTATTGGGTCTGCTGGCAGGGTCCAGCAACTCTCCGCAGCCCCCACGTTGATCAGTCCACAGGGAGATTATCACAGAAGCTCAAGTTCAGGCATTTGCAGCCACCGCCTCCTTCCTATAGCACACAACCCAGAAAAGCAGTTCCCTGCCATCTCCGAAGAAAGAGAAGTTGGCCTGAAGGCCCGTAAGGCACGGATGGAGGCTGCCACATTCCTTCACGGTCCCAGGGCTCCTGAGAGGCTGAGCTCACTTCCGGGCCCTGCCCAGGCATGTGGCAGGGCTGTTGTCAGCTGAGCAGCTGCTGCCCTCCACGCCAGCCCAGCCTACGTTCAGCTAGGAGACACAGGGTCTTTGTGCTTCTGCAGCGGATTGGGTAACGTTCATTGGGGTCTTTGAAATGAGACATGACATGTCAAAACGTGCCTATTGCTAATGTTAATTTTTAAGAGTTTTATTTCTGTTGGCAACTGGCAGAGGAAAAACGATCACTTTTTAAACATGTGTATGTAGTTACGTTTACCCTAATCCCTGGGGTCTGTAGCTATGGAAAACAAGAATCATCTGAGGCTTACCTGCTGGTATGGGATGGAGCAGACATTAGTCTAGTATTTACGGAGCCAGAGAGCATTAATTGTAGCATTAACACCGTATGTAGAACTGTGGTGAGTATTAACTGTGAAAAACAGGTACAAAAACATCACACAAGGTCTAGGACAGTGCTAGGTGTGACAGTGTCCTATGTATAAGAGTACTCTACGTGGCAAAGCGACGGATATAACATTATCCTGAAGTTACAAAAGCTCTGAGTATTAGGTCAGTGCTCCCAGAGCCCCTTGCAAGTCTAAGTATAGTAAATATATTGTGATGTTCTGGTTATGTCTATACAGTGTATGAGCAACACTCTTGGATGACGATGCCCCAGGTGTTACTGTACTCCAAGGGCAGTGATGCTCTTGGTAGCACACTATGTACAAGGCATGCAGGCCTGTGTATTATCCCAGTGGTCACAGAGCCCCTGGGCTGCTGATGCCTGATGATGTTTTAGGTATACCAACACTCTGGTGTATCAGGGCTCACACTGACTCAGAGCTGCAGTGTGTCAGTTCTCTGGGTGTAACCATTACACCTGAAGCAATGATCTGGGTGCTATGTTGCTCTGGGTACCCTGAGGCCCCCAGTAGCACTGACAGTAATGTTCTCAGAGAGGGGATGCAGTCTCCTGGTTCATGCTGTTGCAAAGCACACCTCAATGCAGTTCAATCATAGGAATCAAAAAGAGACCCGTCCCTTCCTTTTCAAATAGTCCATCACTGAGAAATTAACTGCACCTATTTGATCAAGCCTTGAAATCTGTGAAAACAGAGGTTCCAAACTTAAATGGCTATGGGGCAAGTGGGTAAAATAAGTGAGTACAGTGGGCTTGTAGTAGGGAGTGGTGGGGATTATGGCAAACTACAGAGGCATATCCTGCCTAAAGGGGGCAATAATGACTCAGCCCCAGCCAAGCACAGCTATGTGGGAGAGTGGATCTAGGATCGCCTGATCATCTGACTTTTTAAGAAATGTAAGAAACATGGACTGCTATTTTTATTATTATTAGTGTATAATTTCCCACTTTGCAAAACATTTGATCCAAACAAAGTACGTCCATGGCTAAATTTGGCCTGTGGTTGCTACTTTGCAACCTCTGCCCAGAGGCCAGAATTGCAGGGTTGGGATAGATGAGTTTCATTACCACCAAGCAGATGTCTCAAGGTTCAATCTGCTAAGCCTAAGGGTGACCCAGTCACCTCCACAGACCCTGACTCAGTTGGCACTTCACGTTTAAAATGTTATTTCTTCTCTCTAGCCTTCCTTTAGCTGCCTCTCTCAGCAGAGAAAGATGACTTTTCATCCTAACTCTAGCATAAGGCCATCACTAGGTGCCAGGGACCCTATAGTCCAGCCACTCATTATTTGTGCAGTCTGCCCAGGCAGGGTCCCCAGGTGGCTGCAGAGGAGACAGGCCATGGGGAATTGTACTGGCAGCATCCTTCAGGAGGGTCAGATTCTCACAGGCGTGTGGGCCCCTTGCTGACAGCTAAATGGAAAAAATGCCAAACCACTGGTCACTTGATTTGATTCTGCCCAACTGATTATTGTAATTGTGTGACAGACTGATATTTCCCTCTCCTTTTCAACTGGTGTTGGAGCGTGAGTGGATCTGGCTCATGCTCACCCTTCTGGGTAGTTACCTCATGGGCAGATTATCTCCTTTCACAGGCAGAACTGTTCCTGCCTTTTGGCTGCCTAAAGAACAAAACCGGGTCCAACCGAAGTCAAATGCCAGGAAATTTCAGAACTTCCTTACATTCCATATGTATTGTCTACAAAGGTCTTTGAAATTTTCCCTGCTCTAATAGAGGGATACAGAGTTGAAGAATAGACTAGAACAGAACCAACTACAACAGGGCAAAAGGAAGGAAGGAAGAAGGAAAGAAAGAGAAAATGTCAGGACTTCTCATTTTGAGGAGCTTGTAGCAAATAAGGAGAATAGTTTTGTTTTGATGGAGCTGCTATACTGAACTTCTTTAAAATACGAGCTGTAGATTCAGAATTTTGTAATGCTGTGGATGGAGCCCTCTTCTGGAGAAATTTTTCAACAGGTACTAAAATAAGTTCAAAACACACAGAGATGTACACACACACACACACAGAATATTGTTGTCTATTTAGATGACATGACTGTAGATCAGATGTGAATTCAATCCATGGCTTGTCCCTTTCCTTATCTTCTTCTAAACTGAAATTAACTAGACTCCCCAAGCAACTGTATTTTTGGAAGGAAAGAAAGAAGGATATTCTCAGCAGCTACACTTTAACCTAAACGGCAAACTTCAGATTGAGGTTCAATTTACACATCCAAATGTTGGCGCTTTTAGATAATGCAGTTATTTGGTACATTGGTTTGTTGGACAATTTTGCTATAATACATACAGGATACTTCTCAAGGGAAATAGATTTTAGTTAATGGAAAACCCAAGGGCTAAAGATAGAAAAGGGGAGAAGGGAGGGAGGCAGAGTAGGAGAGATGAGCTAAGATGACTGTTGGGGCTTTTAATATAGACCATGGAATTGCACAAATTCCAGATCACATATCCAGCTTTGCAGTTTATTAAATCTCTTTTGGGACTTGCTAAAAAAAACTGTTCAGACAGGTGAACTCTACCACTTTGATTCCTTTCACCACTTATATCTCTGTTTCCCAAGTGCTTTTGAAATCTTAAAGGCTGCCATGTGTTGACCCATGGTGGGGTGGGGGGTACATTCTACAACTGTCAGTCTTTTCTCCTCATCAATAAGTTTCTGCAAATAAACACTGCTCTTAAAACATAACATAAAAATTTGTGGGAGCACTAGAAGACAGTGAATCTCATTTAAAATCCTGAAAATCAAAATTCTGACTCCAAGAGAGAACTCCCCGCTTTAAATCAAAATCTCAGAATTCCATGGAACATTTTTAGTCACTCCCACGTGACCACTCTCCAAGCCTGAACCACTCCCTAAAATCCTAATTCTTGGGGGATTACTCGTTCATTGTTGGAAGTTTTGGTTAGTCATAAGTGCTACCCAGATAGGTGGGGAATCATATTTACAGTGGAATTTCTAGCTCATGCTTCTCTTGATTTGTTTCACATTCATTATTTGTTGTAGCCAAATTCCAGAGGCCACTTCTGGGATAGACTTTCCCAAAACACCCCAGGGGAAAGGAGAGGTGCCTGTTCAACTTTGCCAGCTTCCAGCCATTGTTGCTTAGAATTCCTCATCTCCTACCAAAATACCTAAAATGGCAACAGAGCCAATGAGATTACAGAGATTGATGGCTTCCAAAGCCAGACCCAGTGCATTACAACTGCGGTGGAAAAAACCACACAGGCTTGTCTGAGCACCACCAGGGCCTAGTGACTAATTTGCTTTATTACATTGTTTTTCCCTTTCTTCTATTTTCTCTCTGCCCCAGGAAAGTTTTGTTTTTGCTTGTTGGCTCAAAGCCTCCAAGACTTTCGCCACTTTTTTCTATGGCACACAGAGCTCTGCACTTGAACCTATTGCTGGTTAACTTGATTGCCTTGAAATGATTTCTCTGTGAGGTACTATTGCTACCAAGATATCAATTACTACCCTAATGTGGACATTTGCTCTGATTATGCATAACAACCGAACAGAGAAATAAGTCTCTCAGGGCAATCAATTCAATTTACAGTAAAAACTCTGCTCCCCTCTTCTAAATAAATAGAGTGAGCCTTCAGAACCAGCCGGGCCCTGGGTGAGGAGACACACCAGTGGCTTTGCAAAAGGTACCATGAGCAAAGTCCCCTAGTGCATGAAGATCGCGAGGCGCTGTCATGTGGTCTGTCTTGCTGTAAAGAAGGAATAACTTTGGGCAAACTCTGGACTCTGAACTGAGGCTAAAACATGCCGAGAGAAGGAGGCCTGTAAAGTCCTGGATAAGGCAATGGGAAGTGCTCCCAGACAGGGACAGCTCCCAGGGTGGCACCCCTATGTAAATGCATTACCTAGGGCATCCTGTTGAATGCAATCTTCCCCACCCAGCAGTCCTAAGAAGGTGGTAGATTATTTTACAGTGGAGAACCTGAAAGTTCAAAGAGGTTAAGCAACTTGCCAAGGGTGGTAACACTAGCGTACGGCAGAAAGGATCTGTCTGAATCCTTTCTGTCTGAGGTATGTTCTGAACCACCTTGCTAAATTGTGATATATGTACACACATACGGCCTTAGGGATAGAGTCCAGGAAGTCTGGAAAACTGGTTCACAGCCAGGCACAGGATCCATGGCAGGACTAAAAGGCTGTAGGGACCCCAAGATAATCAACCAGCAAAGCCCTATAGAAGAGGAGCTGTAACTGGGCAGTCCTGAATGTGGGGGGAAGGATATCCAGGGAAGAAAGAAGTCAGGAGTAGGAAAGCGGTCTCAGCAGCCCACACCTTAATCTGCCCCCTGGAATTATCACCTACCCCCTTCTTTGAGTCATCCCATGGTCACTGTATTTCTGAATTGCTGGCCCATTTCCAAAATCTCACCCCAACATTGATCCAGCATAGGTCTCCCCTTAGAAGGCAGCACTGTATATCCTGATCCCAGCCAGTCCCTGCCTGGGACCCTAACTGCCTTCCCCTCCCTCTCACACACAAGCTCCTGGCACCCAGGAGTCCTAGCCAGGAACTCAACACCCATTCCTAGCACCTCGAGGCTCTCCCTGTCTCCTTCCCTCCTGTCTGCCCTGCCCTGCCCTGCTGTTACCCACCCACTTGTAGCCTACCAGCTCACTCCAAGTCCCAGAGGCTGCCAAAGAGGCCTTGGGGTCTGGGTCAGGGTGCTCTCAGAAACCACAGGCCCCTGAGCAGGGCGAGGCGTGCCCCTCAGTCGCCAGCACCTCAGGCCTAGCCTCAGAGCACTGCTTTCCTGCACGCAAACTTCCAGAGATCTCTGAGATGCCGAGGTGATTGCTGGAGGACCGCAGCTCCTTCTCCTCCCTCTCCTGGTTGGCGGGCCCTTCCCTCGCGCCGCAGCGCTCCTAGGGTTAACAGGCAGCTGCAGCCCGGGTGGGCAAGGCTTGAACTTTTCTTTGCGCTCCGCTCCCGCCCAGGGAAGGCAGCAGAGGCAGCAGCCCGGGCTCAGGCCGGAGCTCCAGCTGGCTGGACAATGGGGGTGCGGGGGGCTGGGGGGCTGAGGCCTGCGCCCTGGCGGGGGACGCGCTCCAGCCCTTCTGGGCCCAGGGCTTGGGAGGGAAAGGACCCTGATGCGGGCGCGGCCGGCGCCGGCGCCTTTGAGCGACAGCAGCAGCCGGGCTGCAGCTCTCTGCTGGCCCGCGGCGCCTTCCAGCGCGCCGCCGGGCTGGGCACCGGGGCCCCGGCGCCCCGGGAAGTCAGCGATGCCAGCTCGGCCTCTCCAGCCCCGCAGCCCGCAATCCAGACCCGAGCAGCGCTTCCGCCGCTGAACGCTGGGCTGGGGGTGACCACGACTCGTTGGAGTCGCCTCCAACTGAGTCTTTCTCTGATGCACCGAGCCTCCGGAGCAGGCGAACCAAAGTTACCCCACTTGATGTAGGCGAGAGTGTCGCCCCAGCTTGCAAAAAAAGACTAGGGATCTCTCTCCTCCTCCCCCGAACGTACACACACACACACACACACACACACGAAAGCTGGAGTGGGAAGGTGGGAAGCCGGGGCCCCCTAAGATCTCTGCGCTGGTAATGACCTCTCTGCCGAGCCCCGGTCTGTCTTCGCCGCCGCGCCCGGAGCCCCCCATCCTCCGAAAGCCCCTTAGCCCCGCCTGTGCCGGGCGACAGGAATGCAGAAACGGGGCGCGGAGCGCGTCCGGCAGCCCCTCTTCCCTACCTGGGACAGGAGAACGCACACAACGAGCGGAGTTCGCGGCTGCATTTTGCCCGACTAGAAGCGCCCGGCGGCGTTTTCATTCATGCACGCGGCTGCACTGAGCATATTTTCCGTGGGAGCCAAGCTTTGAGGAGAGGCTCTGCCTCGCCAGCCAGCCAACTTCCCAAATAGATCAGCAGCAGCATCACGAAAGCATTGGGTAGAGGCTGATGACCAGGACCAATGGCTTTACAAGACGGATTCCTTCATAAAGCTGCCTCGTTTTGCATGGCAGATACGGGGTGAGCACCTCGCGAAGAGCGAGCCCCGAGGAGGTGGCAGCCCATTTGCTTCTTTGGACTGCTGGGGCCCAGCCTCACAAATCACGCTGGGCAATGCCAGGCGATTCCACTTTTCCAGAGAATGGAATTGCACCGGGGACTGGCGGCCACTTCCAGTCTAGTGCAAAACGATTCTCTTTATTAAAATGTTAATAAGATCCACTTTATTTCCAATAAATCAAATAAAATGACCCCAGCAGTTGCAGCCCTTTCTATGCCTGGAAAGACTTGGCAGTGTTTTTTTGTTTGTTTTTTTTTTTCTTTTTTCCTTTCTTTTCCCCCCCAATGTGGCCCAAGTCATGATGGTGTTTGGTGTTTCCCTGCCGTCTCACAAATCACAAACAGGACAGATCAATTCTAGCTTGAAGAAAAAAAAATCCATGAAGGGGCAATAGATTTTATTAACTGCTCAGGTGAAAGTCTGACTGGCCACCTACTCCACAAATGTCCATCTGCCACCAAAGCTGAGGCCTTGATTTGAGGAAACCTTTTTTTCTATAGGGATGTAACCTTTCAGGAGCTCTAATCTACTCCCAGGGACTCAGAACATTGGAAGCCACTGCACAAGGGATTTCATAAGTGGGGTGCTTTGGGAATGAAGGTAAGAGGGACATCTAGGTCTGCCTTCCCTAGTAGAAATCTAAGAATATGCAGTAAAGACCTTACTTTATCATTTTCATGCATGCTTCTTCTAAAAAGAATTTAAGGGATTTTATAATAAAGGACATTTGTGTGATAGAATTTATGTAACCAAAATAGAAAATCTGGGCTAGAAGGAAAAGTTCAGAAAACTGAAATGCTAAGCCCAAACTCTAATATATTTGCTCTGATTTGGATGAGCTTCCTGACAGCCAAAGAAAGAAAAGAACATAAGTTCAATAAGTCACATAGTTCTTGTTATAGAAACATGTATACAATGTTTTTCAACATAATTTCCCCTGATGCTAAATACTGGGAAAAATGTATTATGTGACATCTAATATAGTAGGACACTGAGCAATGGAACATGTAGAGATCCAGTGGATTGGGATGTTTTCCCAGCATCTGGCACAGGGCCTGGAACATGGAAACATTGATTAGTGTGTATTAGAGAAATAGATGGCTAGATTTATTCAAGATGTAGCAGAAGGTGGGGAGGGGCAAAGGGTCTAGAGCCACACTGCCTAGGCATAACCCCCAGATCTGACACTTCCTAGTAAGTTACTTAAACTCTCTGTGCCTCCATTTGTCCACTTGTAAAATGAAAATACAAATTGTACTGAACTCATAAGGTTGTGGTGAGGATTAAGTGACAAAATAACCACTCAATAAATTTAAACTGATACATATTTAAGATTTCTTCATTGTCTTCTATTTGGTCCCAAGGTCATCTCATGTTGTCCCAAGGTCATTGATAAAGATGCAATGCCGTCTGATGTTTGGCTGCTTTAGCCAGCACTGGCCCAACAGATGGCAATGTTGGTAAAACAACCTACAGAAGAAACTGTGAAAGGTGAATCTTGCTGCTTCATCCAGTCTTTTCCTTCCCGAAAAGGTCCATCTGCCCCATCCCTGAGCCTCTGAGAAATAGTCTTTGACAGATGATGTCTCAGATGATGACAATTTGGAACCCATGTGTATGGAGACCTGTACTCATGTTGTCCACTGGTAAGAATAAAGCAGGGTACTTTGGAGTCAAACAGGCTTCAAATCAAGGCATCCTGAAATGTCTTAATTTTTCTCCATTCCAGAAAAGGAGCCACCCTGTCAATCAGGGGCCAGCTGTACTGAGCCCATGTATTGGCGACACAAAGGTAAGGAGAGAGAGCAGAGGACAGCTTGGGAGATGATGAACCATGATGAGGGGTACAGACAGCAGAAGATGAGGGTCTAGCTAGGTTTCCACAAGCAGCAGCTCATCAAGGGAAGCACCCTCAGAGTAGGGAGTGTCCAAGGCTGCATCCAAAGGACAATGTGGTATTATGGATTTTATAGTTCTGCTGGCCCTTCTGTGCTCTCTCCACTCCATTGTCCTTAGTGCCACTCACCAACTATTTCCAGTTTTCCTCCTTCTGGGCATACGGCAGGGTTGTACTTGCTGGCCTCCTTGTGCTTGTGGTGGGGCAGTGTGATCAGATCTAGCCAATGAGATATGAGCAAAAGTGACATGTATCACTCCAAGTCTGGAGCATTTAATTGCCAGTATCAGACAGGTTGGTTTCCCTAGCTGTGTCTTTTACTCCCAATGGGCAAGTTGTTGGATATTCCCCTCAAAGGGGAAACAATTTGGGGTGAGGCAGCTTGGTCTGGCCACGGGCAATTCTCTGGTCTGACCTCACATTCATCATCTATATATAAAACTAGGGCATTGGAAATATAACAGGTAAGCAGAGGTTGTGATTGCCAGGCCATGGGTGACCTCATGAGTCTGATGGTACCAGGGAAGACAGATGTAGATTTGCCTGGCTGACATCCTGCTGACCCTGTCCCATGCTGGGTCCTGCTCAGGCATTCACTAAGGTCCTGGGCTTTTGTCCTGGGCTGTTCTACTGGCACGCAGAGCTTCTCAGCCAACCTTACCTGATCCCAGGTGGGTATGAACTAAGGGCCTGTCTCCATCATTTTCTTGCCTCAGTCCCCACAGGCAGGCTGTTTGGGGCTGGAGGAGTTGGCTTTAGGAGTCTTTTTAGGCCTTGAGGCTCACCTCTGTAAAATCACCCGCAGAAGTCTCTAGCACTCCCAACATAGTAAGGCGGAATGAGATTTGACAGCAAGACGAGACCTGGATTGGGATCTCTGGATTCCACTTACATTGAGCAAGTTGCTTTTACTCCCTAAGCCTCAGTTTCTGATCAATACAATGGGAATAATAACATGATAACACTCCAAGGGCTGTTGTAAAAATTGACATTGCTTTCCCCTCTACCCCCTAGTCCCCTCTGCTCTCAGAGGACATGAATTTCACCAAAGGACATGAGATCAGTTTTGCTCAACAAAGACAGAAGAAAAATTGTTTCATTCCAATGATAACAGGCCTCTGAAGAAGAAATCCATTTTTGTGTGTTTTTTTGCCTTGCTTTTCCTTCAGTTCCCTAATGGAGGGCTTCTGGCTGATGGATTGATTGATAGTGGCAAATATAAATACTGAAGCTGAAAGCCACCCGCTACTTGTCCCTGCTCCACCTCCCCCCACACCAGCCCCTGACCAAGCTCCAGCTGCTATAGCAGCTGTGGGCTCCCGAGAAGCTGTGCCTGCCTTTAGACACATTTAAAGTGCACACCCTGTTTCCAGGTTCATCAGCCTGGCTTTGGAGCTGCCAGAATGGTCCTACGGCCAGCAGCTGCCTCCTGTGGGTGCTAGGGGTTGACATTGTTTCCTCTGGTTGGCTGATGTTGATGAAGACATTCCAGAGCATGCAGAGGTGGCTGTGTGAGGGTGTGCACATGCCTGTGTGTACAAGCACATGGATGTGTGCGTGTGTGGGGAGGGGGCAACTGATGTATACTCCAGCAGAGATAAATTACTCAAATTTTGCTACACTTGGAATGTGCTGCTTGTGATAAGGTACTTGTATTGAGCAGCAACAAACCAGACATAACACTTAGGAGATAGAACAGCTACCAGGTATGCCTGGAGCCCTGGATAATGGGGATGTACTTAGACAGCATGGAGGGAAGCCCATACCATACAGCATTCCAACATACCTTAATGCTAATGAGACACCCCTCATGGTGCAAAAGCCTGCTGAAAATTCTCCAAGATTATGACAATATGCCATCCTATAACAAGTCTCCCTGACCACCGAAATGATGACCAAAAGTAGCATCCTTGATCATTTTTTTTTTAAGACAGGGACTCACTCTGTCATCCAGACTGGAATGCAATGGCATGAACACAGCTCACTGCAACCTTCAACTCCCAGGATCAAGCCATCCTCCTGACTGAGCCTCCCAAGTAGCTGGGATTACAAGCTTGTGCCACCATGCCCGGCTAATTTTTTATTTTTATTTTTTGTAGAGACAGGGTCTCACTATGTTGCCCAGGCTGGCCTCAAACTCCTGGGCTCAAGCGACCCTCCTATCTTGGCCTCCCAAAGTGATGGAATTACAGGTGTGAGCCACCACACCCAGCCTTTGATCACTCTTAAGCCATGAACCTCACTTCCTGTTTCTTCACAGTCCTCTATGTTACTAGAGCTTATACTATACATTGTTGCTTGCATTATTGTCTCAGTTCTTCCCTCCAACCTGTATCTATACCCTTTGACCCTTGGCCTTGGGTTTGGCCATGTGACTTGTATGACTAATGAAATGAGACAGAAGAGATGGGGTATCAGCTATAAGCCCAGGTCCCAAGAGACCCTGCATGTTTCAGCTTGCTCTCGCTGGGACCTGTACCAATGCCCATAAAAGGGCACTCGTGTGCTAGCTCACTGGTCCTAGGAGGAGAGCTGAGTCCCCTGTGGACCCACAGATGCTTGAGCAAGCCCAGCAGAGCCTCACTCAGATCGGCCGATCCACAGGTATGTGAGCTACAAATAAATAATTGCTCTAAATCTAGGGGTGGTTTGTTTTATAGCAATAGCTAACCAGCAATTACATTGGCTGGCTTGCTGTCTGTATCTTCCTCCGGAGTATAGGCTCCATTTCTTTCTTTTTGCTTCTGTGTGCTCAGCTTCTAGAACAGAATCTGAAGCATGACAGGTGCTTAAAAGACTCATGTTGAGAAGGTGAATTAAATGGCTTCTGTGTTGAAAACTATGTGATGCTGAGATGCCCATCACATTTAGCTTACTACAGTGCAAGACTAGACTTCTCACAATAGTCTAGACCAGGTCTAGACACAGTAAAGAACATTCCACAGAGAATAGTGTGAGCAAGTGGGTACTTGGCGTTCTTCTGTGGAGGACGCTTAGGGTGTGACATCCTTCTGAATTTTCTCAGTGTATGAAGTGTCCGCACATCTAAGAACAAAACAGAAAAGACTCCTTTGTCTTTTTAGGTTCTGCCCTAATATAGTGTCCTCTGTGAATATATTTAACACACCCACGACTTCCCCACTAGCAATGGAGATGAAACTGTTTGACTTCTATGTGATCTCAATTAAATTGGCCTAACTGCCTTTAGGATTTCAGTCCCTCCTTAACAGTAAAATTGGGCATTCAGACACCAATTTTATCCTGTGAACAAGAAGCAGTTAAAACCCCCCTCTAGGTGTCTCCCTTATCCAAAATTAGTGACTGGGGTTATTTCTACACAGAGAATCATCTCAGCATCGATTCAGTAGAGCAGTGGTTTTCAGAGTGTAGCCCCCTGACCAGCAGCATCAGTTCACCTGGGAACTTGTTAGAAATAAAAATTTTCAGATAGGTCAGGCCCCTAGATCTACTGATTTGGAAATTCTAGGGTGGGGTCCAGCATTCTGTGTTTTACAAGCGCTTGGAATGTGTACTTTGAGAACCAGTACTCTAGAGAATTCTCCACTACTCACGAATATTCATTCATTCATTCAAAAATATTCATGAAGTGCCTATTGCATATTAGCCACTGAGCTAAGCAGCAGGGAAAGAAATGATAAGGCATGGTTTGTGTGTTTAAGGAAATATGACTCAGAGAAAGAAAGACACAATTCTAATGCAATGTGCTACAGGAGGTACTGAAAGAGAGTCAAGGTAGGCAGACCTAGGAGGGATCAGAAGAGGCAAGGAGTCCACTGAGGTTGGTTTTCTTTTGTGTCAAAAACCCTCATGGATCTCCACTTGGCAGAAGTTGTACTTTTTAATCTATTGACAAGAAACTAAATAACAGCCAAAGGAAGCTCGTAATTCAATACATCCTTTTAAGTGAATTTAAAGTTTATTCTTTACAATCTCATATAGGTAAAGTTGCAAAATGGCAGTGCCTATGTAAGTGTGGTTGGTAGGGGACAATGGCGATGCTTAGTGTGTATTTAGATAAGATTTCTTACAATGATTCCCTGGCCTGATGCCCCAACCTCTCACCTGTCTGAGGCCCCCAAGTGGGAAACCACTGAGCCAGAACAAAGGGAAAATGTGGAAGAGGTGGCATTTGGGGAAGGGGCTGGTGACAAGAGGGATGACAGAAGACAAGGCTGGGCAGTTTAGGGGTCCAGATTGGGACCAGTTTAAATGTCAACCTCGGTAGATTGAACTTTATTCTATTGGCAAGGGGGAATCGTTCAAACTGCTTAAACAGAAGAGGTTCAATATCTCATTTACATTTTAGGAAGATCACTCTGGCCACACTGGAAGAGAGATTGAATTGAGGGCCAGAACCGAGGAAGAGAGACTTCTTGGAAAACTATCATACAGACCACGTAAAAGATAACAAGAGCAAGAACTCTTTTTCTCAGATTTCTAACCAATGAGTGGTATAAGAAAATGGCGTGGCAATCTCCTCAGCTGCCCCGCACAGTGTCCAGTTTATAACATAGGCTCATGCAATAGTAGCTCAATGAAAACATACTTATAAATATGGTGGATTAGCTTTGAGCTCTAATTCTTTACCCCTCCCTGGCTCTAAATCTTGCCTCATCAAAGGAGGAGTGAACTTCCTCACCTTTGACTCTGGGCTTGTCCGTATGGCTTGGGCTGGTGAACAGAATGAGGTGGAGGTGACAACATGTAGTTCAAAGCCTAGGTCTTAAGAGGTCTCATGAGTTTCTGTTTGCTCTCTTACACCTCTACCATCTCCATGAAACGAACATTCCCTGGACGTACAGCTGATCCAAGAAGGATGAGAAACATGTGAAGCTGAGCCACCCCAGCCCAGCCCAGATCTGCAGTGAGAAGTAGAGTGGTCTACCTTAGATCAGTTCAGCCAAACCTCAGCCCACCCATGGATCCATTGGAATAAATGCTTACTGTCATATGACACAGAGATTGTGGTGGTCATTTGTTATCCAGGAATAGCTAACCGATGCATAAATGAACTACCTTCTTGGGACTATGTATATCTCCAGGAATGGGCTAAAAGCTGAATACTTAAATATAGCATAGATATTTACATGGGTATGGCCAACACTTAATGTCACAAATCCAAGTCCTTTATAATTCCTCAACTCATCAAATGGTCCTGTCCTTCCACCCTCCTAATCCAAACTGGCTGTCCCCTTGCAAACCCCTGGTTTCCTTTTTGGACATTTACTGCAAAGCTACTGAACCTCTCTCTGGTTATTTTTCTTATGCCAGCATGATTGTAATGCCATCACTTAAGAATTACTTGGGAAAATTTATTTATAATGCAATGCAGATCAGTGAATGTTTGTAGTGGATAAATTTATTTACAATGTAATCCAAATCTGTCAATGCCTCTAGTAGATAAAATTGTGCTGCTCCTATAAAAACAACCCACCTGGTTAATGGTTTCTGTGGTCTTTTGTGACTAGACCAAGGTCATGGCCTCCATAATGAGTTGGGGAAAGTCAATCTGTGAAAGCAAGTTAAACACAGAAAACTACATTTTAATGATTCTGAATGTGTGACAGCTGTCAGAATTTAACCGAATGAGAGCCAGAAAAGGCAAATCCAAGACTCTTTTGTTTCTTAATCTGAGCTTCTGTGGGTTTAAAATGGCTGGTGTGCAATTTCCATTAGGTCAGGGATGATGTCTGTCCCTCTCTCCATTGGATATTCACTGCCTGCACATTGCCCAGCACTGAGCAGACATTCAATAGATATGCATGAGATGCATCAATAAAAAGTGTAGGTGTGTCAGAGAGGAGAGGTCTTCCTTGGCCCTGCAAGTCTGCTGTTTGTATACTTATATTTACTGCAGCAAAGCAAACTATCCAGCTATACAGCTCCAGTGTCTCAGCATCCATCTCCGAGAGCAGTGGTTCTCAAAGTACAGTCCTATTATGTTTACGGATCCCCATTCAGTCCCAACAGTCCACATAAAAAGGCTGTCTACACTGCTCCTGTTCCTGCCGTATAAAACTCAAAGGTGAGTATCTCCTGACTTGTTAATTTCTCTCTTAGCACAAGGCTGTCTTAGGAAGGGGAAGCTCGCCACAGCCCACAAGGTCTTGCAAAGCTCTCTCCTGCCTCCTTCTCCAAACTCATTCCGTTGACACTTCCCTCTTGCCCACTGCACTACGCTTCTCTCTTGACCATCCAATCTGCCACCTCTTCCCTACCTCTGGGCCTCTGCACATTCTAGTCTCTCCATCTGGAATATTCTTTCCCTCACTTCTAGGTCATTCACATGCTCCCAGAATCTGTTTACACATCAGTTCTTCAGAGGAAGAGCCATCTCTGACCAGTTTATCCTCCATTAGTACAGTCCTGATTGTTTCCTTCATGGTACTTTTTATCATTTGTCACTATTTTATTTTATGTTAGCTTATTTTTATGTTTGTTCCCCTCACTAGAATATGAGGTCCATGATGGCAACCAAATATCTACTTATTGATCATTGCACTCCAGTAGCTAGAACCATGCCTGCTTCATGACAAGCACTGAATAATCTATCTTTAAGAAATAAATGAACAAATGATCTTCTGGCCAAAGGGAGTAGATGGGCCAGTGGCTCTCAGAATGCATTAATCTTGTCAGGAATACCAAGTGTTCTAATGACTAATGACTGCGGGACACCGCCAGGGAACCACTGTGCAAAAATCTGCCCAGGAGTAAGCATGCACACTCAAAAGGTTCATGCTGTATGAAACATAAGACCAAGGGGCCAGGGCAAGGCAAGTAGACTACACCCTATTCTCTTTGCCAAGACCAAGCTCCTGTGGGCTGTGGGACATGCCCTAGGTGAACTGAGGACCCAGTTTTCCCAAAGTGAATCAGGAGAGACAGAGGTGAGCCAGGGCACACCTGAGCAAGGCATGGTAGAATATTTTCAACACCATTTTCTCTTACTTCACAGGTCAGGAATTCATCTAAAGCCTTTCCAAAGTGCCAGGTTCTTGTTCATGTAATGAATCTATTGATTCACTTTTTTGTCCCCAGGAAACTGTGAAGACCACAGAATGCCAAGAGAGGAGACAAAGAATTCTGGTTGCTTGTCATGGAGCCTAAGGGTGAAGAGACAGGTCTCAGCATATTCCCAGAAGATGCTCACGGCCCAGTTATTATTCTTTGGGGAGTAAATGGTCATTAATTCCAAAACTTATCTATTAAATTTTATTGTTCACAGCTAACATGTCTCACATGCCATAAATTGTCCCTTTCTTAACAAAGAAAGTAGACTAGGACAACTATTTATTCATTTCTTCATTCATTCAGCAATTGTTTTAATAACAAGAAGCAAAATATAATAATAAAAAAATAGCAGTACTTTTTTGGAATCAAGCTAAGTAATTGGTTTGTAGGTTGCTAATCTCTCCCAACCCCTCAGTCTGACTTTTGTACTGCTGCCCCGGCAATTTTTAATTCAACCAATAAGTACCAAGTATCAACTTGATCCAAGTACTGTTTTTACTCAGCAGTTAATAACAGCAACTTTGTGCCTGGCCTTCACTGTATCAGTGGCTCCTAAGTGCCTTTAAATTAACGTCTTAATCCCTAACTTGGTGGCATTCAATGCCATGCATAAATATTCTACACAACTGTTCTTCTTTATCTCCCCCCACAAAAGCTCAAGTACCAACTATACAGAACATTCTACCATTCACTCCACCTCATGCAAGGCTATTTCATTTTCCTCAGGACCTTTGCACATGCTGCTTCCTTAGAATTCTTCCTATAATCTTTATCCTATGCAGACCTGGGTCCACTTGGTAGGCCACATCATTAAGGACCACCTCAAATGCCACCTCCTCCAGGAAGTTGCTCCTGACCCACCCAGGCAGGGTTGAATGAACTGGAACATGCTATTATTCATTTACTGGAGTCCCTCACTGTACCATGAGCTGCCTGAGGTTAGGAACCAAGTCTGATTCTCATCTACATTCTCAATAAGCCCAGTGCCAAGCACAAATAGGACTTCAAAATCATACTATGCATTAATAAATGCATGCATAAAAAATAATCATGAGAGCTGTGACATTTACAATGTGTGGGGCACTTTTCCAAGTGCTTTATACTCATGTTTTTCTCACTGAGTCCTATCCAGCTCCATGTGAAATATGAGTATCTCCTTTCACTGATGACCAATGATCGGCAAACCTGCCCTGGGGTGAAGGAAACTAGGGCATAGAGAAGAAAGCATTGACCTGGGAGGCAGAGCACCTGGATGCCAGACCTGTCTCTGAGGCCTATTTGTGCTGTAATGGAGAACAGATCACTCTTCTTAAAGCCTTGGTTTCCTTTCTTGTTAATAAGCACAGCCTCTGGAGTCAAACAGCCTAGGTTTAAATTCCATGCTGTCACTTACTAGAGCCAGACTCAGGCAAGTCATTTAACTCATCACTGTTGAGTGTGTGCCATCTGCCAAGCACTGTGGCACATGGTGGGAATAACTACAAAAATTATAACTCACATTAATTGAGAGTTAATTATTTGATCTTAATATTTACTATTTTTATTATTTATTTGAAATATTGTCATATTTAATTATTTATTATAATTATAATTAATTAATGGCTAACATTCATTGACAATGTGACAGCCACTATTCTAAGCACTGTTTTCATGTCAGATTGTTTAATACTTATGACAATCTTAACAGGCCTGTTCTATCACTATCTCCACTTTAAAACGAGTAAACTGAGGCATATAGCTAGTGGAGAAGGGGCTCGAACCCCTACCCCCCAGCTCTAGATCACAAATTCTTGACCAGTTTGCCATACTGCCTCTCTTTATATGTTAGTAAAAAAGACAAACAGACCATGCCCCTAGCTTTGTAGAACTGCTAACTCCTCTCTGAGTCTCAGCTGCCCCTTAAATAAAAAGGGCTGGTGATAGTTTCTATAGCATAGATTGTTATACAAATTGGATGACTTGGTTCATGTAAAACATATATTAGCCTGCGTTATGAGTGGGTTGGACCAGCTATTCCACAGATCCCTTCGAATCCTCATGTTTTATGGGATCAGTCAGAAATCAAGAGGTTGTGACACCCAGCAACTTAAGAAGTTCATATCTTAGGAGAAGAGAGTGGTCACCAAGGATTTGGAATCAGCCCCTGAGTGGCAGAACTGGGCACCTGCACAGTTTATGGGACTGTCCTACTGGACCTGAAGTTTCTAAATATTTCAGTTATAGCCAATTCTGTTGAATCTAAGGTGGGGTGTACATGAATAGTGGTAACCTGTCACAGAATAGTAAAATTCTAGGGGATCCTAGGGAGCTACTAGAAGTTATGGGCCCAGGGCCTGGCCATGGTTTTGCTGCCCTCAAGATGGACAGAATCAAAGATCCAGGTTTATAGTCTTGGGTGTATCCCTAGTCTCTCAGGCACATCAATCATAGATTCCTCACCACAGTTGAGAAGCCTTGGTTAGCACTCAAGTGTCATGAAGGAGGGGTGCGCCTTAAAGGAATGCTCTCACTAATAGGTAACGTAACTGGGCATTTACTATGTACCAGGCAGGGACCAGGCACCTTACAGACGTCATGCTCCTCCATGCTCAGAAAGCGGGTGTTACCGTTAATACCATCATACAAGACTGTTGCCACGCCCACAATGACTGAAAGGGCAGCCCACTATCACTCAGACCTGATCAAGAACACAATTAAAGTACACAGGATAATAATTCGCTTGTTCTTTCATTTATTCCAGCGGTCCCCAGCCTTTTTGGCACATGGGACCGTTTTCATAGAAGACAATTTTTCCCTGGAACTGAGGGGTGAGGGATGGTTTCAGGATGATTCAAACACACTACATATATTGTACACTTTATTTCTATTATTATTATTACATTGTCATATATAATGAATTATACAACTCACCATAGATTGGGGACCCCTGATGTATTCATTCATTCAATTAATTTTTTAAAAAATATTAATTGTGTCCAAGCACTGTTCCAGAAAATAGAGAAGGGAACACATTAGTGAACAAAACAGACAAATATCCCAGACTTCAAGGAACTTACATTCTAGTTGGGGTGGGGAGGTGTCAATAAACAACATAAAAAAAAGATAAGATAAAATAGTGGCAAGTGTTCTGGTGAGACACAGGCAGGAAAGGAGGGGAGGGCACACAGGGAGAGAGTTAGAATTCCATAATCAGTTGTTCTGTTACTACTCTGTGGTGAGTGTCATTTAAGCATTTTGCATATATCAACTCATTGAATGCTTCTGGCCATCCAGCAAGGTAAATCCTATTATTAGGCTCACTTGGCAGATGAGACAACAAGGCAAGGCACAGAGAGGGTTGATGTCTTGCCTGAGCTCACATAGCTAGCAAGGGGCATAACCAGGACTTGACCCCAAGCAGTCTGGTTCCTGAGGTTACACCTTATGCCACCAAACTTCATAGGAGCCCGGGCACAGGATGGCTTAGTTGGGGTTTATTTGGGCCACATGGCCTCCTCATGGATGGTGTTTCCCTTCCTCCTCCCAGCCTTCTAGCTCCATCCAGTTACTCAAGGTCCACACGCCTGCCCTCCTGGGAGCCCACACCCTGCAGAGCTGCCCCACCCTTGGATCTTTGTCTCCACAGCGGGACACTACAAACCAATCAACGTCCTCTTGCCACAGATGACCCCTGTGATGGGTGGGTGCTGAGCTAAAATTCTCCTCTTCACCCAGACTGAAAGTGAGGGTGTATGAAGGGGGTTAGAGAGACAGAGAACCCCATCTTGTCACCATCCCCATCATTCAAATGACTTCACTAAGTATAACAGTAACGGAAGAAGCCAAGTTGAGATTTGCATTCAGGACTGTTTGACACCAAAGTTCTTAACTGCTAGCCTTCCCTGTTCATTTAAAAGAGCAGTTCTGTGCCAGGCAGAAAATAGGCATTCAGTTAAAATATTGGCTTAAAGAATGAAGGGACAAATAAATTAGTGAATAAAAGGCCCACAGAAATGGGAAGGGGTATATAGGCACAAGAACCAAATAAAACAATAAAGCAGCACATACACGGAAGTTCAAGGATCTGCACAATCTGGTTGATGCCCAGCTCTGAAAACACCCAGGATCAAAGAGTCTTCAAAAGTTTACAATATTGCCACCTTGTTTTTCAACTGTGGTTTTATGAGAGCCTCCTGCAAACTTTTTGTTCTTTCACAGAAAAGGACAAGTGGGTTCAGGGGCCATAATTTGGGGAGGCACCTGTTCAATCTGGGATCAGCCCCTGGGGAGGGAAGAGTGTGCCCTTAGGAGAAGCAGAAACACACAGACCGTGGGAGAGGAGATTGTGTGGCTAATCCCTCCCTGTGACTTTACCAGCTTCTAATCGCCTAATAGCAGGGCACGTAATTGCCCGAAAAGATTGCCCTGCCCTTTGCACATGTGTCTGCAATTCCTTCTCAGACTGGGGCGGTAAGTGGCCTGACTGGTTTCCCCGAGCAGGCTCCTGCGCCTTGGAGACGGGGCCTTTCTTCTGAAGCTGCGGTTGGTGCTGTGGATCATGAGCAGAACAGCCCCCAGCAAATGCACGTCTTCCACCACCGAGGAATAAATCCCAGTCCTTGCTGTGGTCTGACCTCATCTCCTACCTCTCTGCCTTGCACACTCTGCTTCACACTGGCCTCTGCACTGAATCCTCATCACCGCTGGCTCGTTCCTGTTGCTGACAGCCCTCTGCCTGCATCTCTGTGTGCTTACTTTTAGGTCTCGGCTCACATGCCACCTCCTCAGAGACGCCCTCCATGAACACTCTTCTTTAAAATATCCCTCTCCTACTTCCTAACCCCCAGTCACATCTCTCATCCCTCTATTTTAATTCTCTTTATGTCACATACCACAGGATGATGCTATGTCTCGCCTGTGTCTGTTTACTTGTTTACTGTCTGTTTCCCAACTGAGATTGGAACCCTATGGAGGAAGGACTTTGCCCTGCCCATCACTGCCTCCTCAGTGACCAGAAGAGAGCCTGCAACAGTGTGAACACTCAACAAATGTTAGTAAGTGAGTGGTTGCAGACCCATTTGTACTTGGACAGAGAGTGGACTCAACACTGCAAGTGCTCCACGTGCTGCACCATGGGATGTGTGCTAAGTACAAGGAAAAGCATTGGAGTAAAAGTTGACAGCATGGACTCTGGAGACCCATGGGCCTGCGTTTACATCCTGGTTCTGTCTTTTAGCAGCTCTGTGTCCCTGGACCACTCTCTTACCAACCTAAGCCTCAGTTTCACCATCAGCAAATTGGGAATGAACACAGTAGCTCTCACTCGATTGTTACGAGCATTAAATGAGACGACGCTTGTATAGCACATTACCCTGTACCTGTGATATAAATGATAATAGCTGCTCAATAAATAGGAATAGATACTGGTCTTTCTGTCTGTGTGATGAGTAGGAAAAGAGAAGGAACATGTGTTTTAGACGAGGACTTGCTACCTGCTAGCATCCTGCTTGGCATTTTTACCTGCAGGAACTTATTCCTCACAGTAATCTTTTTAAAAAATTTTATTATAAATTGTACATATTTAAGGCACACAACTTGCTGATGTGGTGTATGTACACTCTGTGAAACAATGACCACAATCATGACAATTACCATATCCATCAGCTCACAGAGTCACCTTTTGTGTGTGTGTGTTTGGTGAGAATACTTGTCCTTTCAAGTATACAATACAGTATTGTTGACTTTAGTCACCATGCCGTACATTAGATCTCCAGAACATGTTCATATGGCATGACGGAAACTCTGTGCCCCTCAACCAACCTCTCCCCCATGCCTTGGTAACCACCTTTCTACTCTCTGCTTCTATGAGTTTGACTATTTTAGATCCGACATATAAGTGAGATCATACAGTATTTGTCTGTTTGTGTCTGGCTTATTTCACTTAGCACTTCTGGGTATTTATCCAAAGGAATTGAATTCGGTGTCTCAAAGAGGAATCTGCAATATTATGTTCATTGCAGCATTATTCACAATAGCCAAGATATGAAAAAAATCTAAGTGTTTCATCAACAGATGAAAGGGTAAGAAGAATGTAGTATATACATGTAATGGAATGTTATTCAACCGTAAAAGAGAAGTAAGTCCTGCCACATGTGACAACAGGGACGGATCTCACAGCAATCCTCTGAAACAGGCACGGCTATGTTTAGTTTCTAGATGAGGAAACAGAGGCACCCAGGAGACAAATGGCTTGTCCAGCATCACCCAGTCTCTAAGTGGCAGATCCTAACCTCATAGCCAGGTTCTCTGATTTCTCATCGCACCAGGTTGCTTCTCTCGAAAATGAAAACAGATTACAGAAAATAAACAGTACATGAACGTAAGCAGCCCTCGGGCATGAAAAATTTAGTTTGAGACTCAGTTTAAATTTTCCCAAGTCCTTCTCCGTGACAGCTCCCACGGAGAAGGATGACCGTTGCCCTTGGGTAGGGGTGCCAGATGAAATACAGGATGCCCAGTTAAATTTGAATTTCAGATAAACAACAAGTAATTTTTTTAGTATTAAGCATATCACAATTATTGCATAGTTATAATAACTTTCTTTTTTTCTTATAGCTTTGGATTTCTTACAGCCCACCAATGTGTGCATAGGCATAAGCTGACCAGTGCTCCCTCCAGGGTAGAGGTTTGCCGTACACATTCTGGAGTGTCTTCCTCGTTCGTGGACCTCCTATCTGAAAATGACCTATCCCCACACATAGGGGCAGGCTCTACCACCTGCTATCCTATCCTGCCTGCCTGGGAAGGATCCGAACTGCTCTTGGCAAATCTAATTCCCTCTCTTGAAAATCTGAACAAGAAACATGGAGATTGGAAGATGGGAACTCTAAGTTAAAGTCCCATGGAATGATCCGATAAATTTCCCATCCTTTTCCATCTTTCTTCTTTTGTTTTTGGGGAGTTTGTTTGTTTGGTTGGTTGGTTTTGACTTTGGTTTTTCTTTGCTTTTGTTTGTTTGTTTCAAGTGGGAAATCCGTCTTGATTAGGCCATACCCTTCCTGAGGTCATATGATGTGCCCATGAGAGTTGTAAAATAACCCATATTTTTGAGTGCCTGGATGAAGGCATTATTGCCTTTTAAAAATTCTCCAATGTTATATATTTCTTCAGTTGGTTGCATTTTATTTTCAATCAGAAAAAAAAAAAGAAATACTACTGAGAGGCCCAGCTTATTAAAAACGTAACATGACTTAACAGTAATTCTAAGTGTCATCAGCTTTGATGGGCACCCTTCATTCAGTCTTCCCATACCATCTGGATGGCTCAGGCACACGTATGAGGAGGGGAAGAAAGCTGCCTTCTCCCACGGAAAGTGGAAATCCCACACTAGACTTCCTGTGTGGTGTGGAGCTCTCGTGGCGTGGGCCAGAACCCTTCATTGTCTGACATCTGCAGCCTCATCCTGGCCCAGTCGACAGATTTTTTTATATACCCCAGGGGTAGGCAAGCACTACCAGAGCCCTGTTATCATCCAAATTTCTGAGAATAAGTCCTGAGAATCCCAGACTGGAGCAGCAAATTGCTTATCCCAGTCACAGAGGCTTAATAGTCCCTCTAAAAATATCTGAGCAGCCGTGTTTACAGCAAGTGTCAAGTCGTCCTCACTCGGCCCTGAGCCCTGGCATGAGCTGCCCCAGCTCTGCCCGTCTCCTGATTCTTATGGTCTGCCTTTTGTTTTTTCCTCATCCTGACAATAATCCATAGTCAACTGAACTTCGTCTCACATATCCCAAAAGGCAAAATTCTCAACTGACGAGAGAGTCAGAATGTTTTACTCTGCTGAACCCACACCATGACCCCTTTATAGATCTTCAATGCTCTACTCCCTTGGACAAATGCTTTAACCCACTTAGAGATCCTGCACGTTTTACTGAACAAATACTGTGACTTCTTTCAAAGACGTGTTTTCTGAGTGCTTTTCCAAAAGGCTTTTTGAAGTTTTCTAGTTTACGGCAAGGACCTTCCTTTCCCCTGCCAAGCATCACAAGGCTTCATCTCCCCACTGAATGTTACAAGACCCCCCCCCCCCGACGACGACCAGAAGGCCATGTTCACTGGGGCTGTCAGTTGTATTCATGGGTTTTTTTTAAAGCTTTAACTTGATGTGTTAAGGGGTGCAGTAGCCCTAGGCCCCTGAGTGGCAAGGACTCCCCTCCTTTCTTCCAGCAATGAAGTTCTCATGAACTAAAATGTTTTTTTTGAAAAGTTCTTTTTCTGCAAAAACTTTTACTCCATAGATTAAAAGCAAAAATTGGCTTCTCTAGTTTTAACCTTCAGTTCTCCCTGGCACAGAGCTTATACCCACTATATTAGTTACCTGTTGCTGCCCCAAAACGTGGTAGCTTAAAACAACAATAAACATTTATTGTCATTCAGAGTTTTTATAGGTCAGGAATTCAGGAACAGCTAAGCTAGGCAATTCTTACTTGGGGGTCTCTAGTGGGGGCCAAGAGTTTGACCAGGATGACAGTCACTTGAAGGCTTGCCTGGGGCTGGAGAGACCTTTCAAAGTGGCTCCCTCACACGGCTGGCAAACTGGTGCTGGCTGTTAGCAGGAGGCCCCAGCTCTCCTTCACCTGGGCCTCTCCATGGTGACTGGCTTCCCCTAGAGTGGTACATCCAAGAGGACAGGGTGGAGGCTGCCATGCCTTTTATGACTTGGCCTCAGAGGTCAACAAACTGTAACCATGGCCATACTTGATTGGCCCTCTAAGTCATTTGGAGAAGTAATTACACAAAGGCACGAATATCAGGAGGCCAGGCTCCTCTCACACTTACCATCTGGCCCTTCCCTCCCTCTCTGCTTCTGGTCACCACTTCAATCCCACCTGAAGTCCCTGGAAACCCATATAAGGATTATCTGCCTGGCCGGAACTTCATCTTGCCTATTTAAGATGCCAACATTTTAAATTATTAAAAGTGTCATTATTCATTAGAGCAAAGTTCTTCCCTTAACTTAAAAAATTATAAAATGAAGAATTAGTGAGAGCCAAATTGGCACCAGCTTTTGAGAGAAAAGATGGGGATGCATTAGTTGACCATAAGCTCAGATAGCCTGAAGTAAAACATGACTGACAAAAATAAAAAAAAAAAAAAAGATGGCCGATGCAATTCTAAGCTATATCAATAGAGATAGAATATGTTTGTCAAAGAAGGTGATAATCTTATTGATGACTGAAATAGTTAGGGCAGACTGGAACCTTGAACTTAAATCTTTTATCACATCAAGAGGAACTTTGACAACCTGGAGTAGGTGCAGAGAGGAGGGAAAATGGATGAAATCCCTATTTAAAACATCCTAAGGATGCCAAGTGCTGTACAGTCATCATCTCGAATGCATGTTCTCACCCTTTTCTTACCAGCTTATCCTCCCTTCTCACTTTATCCAGACTTTATCCCACCTGAGAGTCCACTAATCACAGCCTCTCTCCTGGCCTACGGAGCCTTTACAGTTTCCCCTCTCTTCTCCTTCTCAATACCCCACAGCGGACCAGCAAACTCACGGGCAACAGCAATAACAATACCGCACTCAGGCACAGCACTTTTCAGTTTACCAAGTGCTCACACGTCTATTATCTCATTGCCACTGGTACAAGTCACGTTAGCCTTGTCCTCTGGAGCCTCACAGGACGGAACAGCAACCAGCAGTAGGCACTTTAGGGTAGTCGGAGGGAACGATGTATTTCTTTCTCAATTTAGGAAGTATATCTTCACACATGGAGTTGGGCAACTTTATGGAGCAGGAAGAACAAGTTTCACTCTACACAGAAGGAAACTAAGGCCCAGAAAGCTTTGGGCACATGACCACTGCTTCGCAGCATGTGGGTGGCAAAGGCAGAACCAGTAATCCAAGTACTAGACTGGAGTCCACTGCTCTTCCCTCTCAGCCCCATCACAAAAGAACTCTCCTTGGGGTTGTGGCGGAGGACTCCGGAGGATGGCAGGGAAAGTACTTTCTCCTGTCGCAGTGCGGGCGGGAGCTCAGGTGGTGGCACCCCTCGCTTGCTTGCTCTGCTTGGAGAGCTGAGCGCAATAATGGTTCGCACTTATCAGTCCCCATTCATCTCCCCGTCCCCCTGTGACATTCATTATTGAAAACACAGGCACCAGGGAAGGGCAGGAGCTAGAATCAGAAGAATGCACAGGCGCCCTGTGCAGCCCTTAGCAGCTTTCTTTTCCATTTATAATAAACTCTGTTAAAAGCCTGTGCTGGGAGTGTGAAAAAGTAGAGCACGAGGAACAAAGGCAAACATCTATTTTATTTGTGTAACAAAGACTCATGGGAGAGGCTGGCTTTGGCATAACAACACAGCTCTGGTCCAAGATTTACAAGAGCAAGAGAATTCAAAAGAGCTTATGGGAAAGACAGGGATTAGTTGGAGCCTCAGTAGGTTTAGGGAGCAGAATCTGACAGACACCACCGAGTAAGGGGCCTAGGAGAGTAGAAAAGGGTTCCAGGTCTGGGCACAAGCCCAGCCCCCTCACATCCTGAGGCTCCTATACAGCAGTGTAAGGGGTAAGGGGAAGTCGCCAGAGGAAGCCCTAACCTCTTAGTCCCCCAGTAAAGTTTGAAGTGGCTTTGTCCTTCCCCATCACCACAATGCCCAGTGGCAACTTCTCACGCCTAACACACAATTGCAGAGGGCTGGCGAGCCAGGGCCCGCAGTGAGGAAGGCCCCTCTACCATCTCAGAGGAAGCAGAAAGCAGGAGGCCAGAAGAGTCTTCAGTGCCCAGGGAACCCCCTAAAAGAGGCATCTGATGAATGGGGTATCTGCTTCTGGTCACCCTACTCCCTCTCCTCAAGTCTGCAAAGAAGACCCCAGGTCGCCAGAGCCACAGGAAAGGCCCAGCCCTCAGGTGGGATGAATAAGTCAGTGCTTTTCAAAAGTTTAATGAGCCACCTGGGAAATAGGGTGAAATGCAGCTTCTATTGCAGCAGGTCCAGAGTCAGAGTGGGGCCTGGGATTCTGCATTTCTAACAAGCTCCCAGGTAATGCTGATGTTGCTGTCCATAGACCACACACTTTGAGTAGCAAGGCAATAGGCTTCTGTTTTCTCTGCTGTAAAATGGATTTGGTTAATAATGGCTAATGTTTAATAGTGGTTAATGGTTAATACAATTATAATACCATCCTCACTTTTTCATTGCCAGGAGTTACTAAAACACTGGTTCTAAAACTGAGGGTAACCTTTAAAGCACCCTACATAGGTATTAATAGTTAATATTCTTGGTGTCCTCGTGCATTGCCCAAACACACCTGAAATCCAGAGAAATACACTCTGGGGAAGCAGTGTGCATGGCAGCGGGGGGTGGTGGTGGTGAGAGGATCAGGACACCCAGATGATGTTTCTGTCTGTAATTGGGGGTGGCAGGGAGGAAATTGAATTCTACAATCCTGTATTTCTCCTTTTGCCTTTTACTATAATTGTGATGGGACAAAAATTATTCATCTGTAGGGATGCCCCAGCTTTCTTCTTCCCCAACTCAGAGTTTTTGGGTACCAAAGATGACAGAACAAGGCTGCTATGGGTGAGAGAGGGAGTCCCAGGCTAGGACAGTGCAAGGCTGCTGGCCATGTGAGGGATCCAGACACCAGGAGGAAAGACCCAGTGTGATCAAATTGTCTTGGATTATATACATGGGTAGGGCCCACCATGGTGAGATGCTACCCCTCAGCACACACCATCCCAGAGCATGCTGGCAGCTTCTTACTACAGAAAACTGCAACAGATATTCTGCCTCATGGCATTCTCCAGCACAGAGAGCTCAGTCCTGGGGTGCACAGAGCAGGCCGCTGGTGCCAGGGAGTTGATGCCCCCAAGAGTAACCATCAGACATTGACTAAAAGATGTGGTGAATAAAAACTCCAGTGTCCTTGCCCCTCAGGTGAGACAGTTGTGGAAGGTGTGGCACGTAGAGTCTCCAAGAGGTCCCCAGTTGCCTACGGAGGTAACTAGCTCATTAACATACCCTGAGTAACTTCCTTACCTTCCCTGTTATATTAGTTTCCTGTGGCCTGCTATCACAAATCATCCCAAGTTTGGTGGCTTGAAACAACATAAATTTATACTCTCACAGTTCTGGGGGCCGGAAGTCTGAGATCAAGGTGTCAGTAGGGCTGTGCTCCCTCTGGAGGCTCATGGCATCTCATGGCTTCTGGCAGCTGCTGGGATTTCATGGTTTGTGTCTCTCCCACTGCAATCTCTGCCATCACATGGCCTCCTCCTCTTCTGTGTCTGACCTCCCTCTGCCTCCTTTTTATGAGGACACATGTGATTGCATTTAAGGCCCACCTAGATAACCCAGATCATCTCCCCAACCTAAGAGCCTTAACTTTATCATATCTGCAATGACTGTGCCACATAACGTAACATGCACAGGTTCCAGGGATTAGGACATGGATGTCTTTTTCGCCTACCACACGTGTCTCACTCCCTGACCCTCCTACTGGAGCATCTTGGCACCCTTTCCCAAACAATCCCTTGCATGCAAATCCTAGTCTCAGGGTCTGCTTCTGGGGAAACCAAATCAAGACAACCCCCTTAATTGCTTGAGAACATGAGGAGAGACTAGAATTTCTGTCTGTACTAGACTTTTAAAAATACTAACTTGATTAGACCACATGGGCCAGGGCTTTCTAAGTGCTCCACAGGGCAGAGACCGGGCCCTCCGGCTCCACGGTACATCCTAGTCCCTCCCACCTCCTCAGCGTCTATGCAGTGCTGGAGCTCCCGGTGGTCTTGCTGTTCAGCCTCCGTCTTTATTGTCTCCTCGTCTACAGCAGTATGCTCTCAACCCCTTCCCATCTAAAGAGAAGGTGCCACCTGCAGATGGGAAGCAAATGCACAGGAGCGACGGAGGCTGCTGGGGCCAGCTTGCCGCCTGTTGGCTAGGGAGAACACAACCTCACTCCTTCGCCCTTCTTAGGTTCTCACCTGCTGAAAGAAATAAGGGTGGAAACTCAAAGGGTTACTCTTGCCCCAAAGTAGGACCCCAAGAGGATATCAACAGGTTTCTCCATAATTTTCCTCCAGGGTCCTAACATTTCATTGAAAAACACTGGGGACCAGACAATCCTTGCTTAGGAGGTAACGACCTAGATGGACATCATAAAAGCTGATACTCTGCAAAGCACTTCCTCTGCCTGTCACATTGGCCCTCCGCCTGTGGAGTAGCATTATTTCTAAAAGCCCCATTATACATAAGAAAACTGAGTCATATAGTGGTTAGGAAATGAATTTATAGTCTTGCAACTAGGAAGTGATAGAGCAAACATTTCGAGCAAGGTTGGTGGACTTCTGACCGCTGCTCCACATACTGCCCATAATGCAGGGTCAGCTCTAGGCTCTGACCATGGCTGCTCAGGACTGCCCAGGACTCCAGGCTCAGGTGAGGCTCTACACCCACTGCTGATCCCCACCAGCTCACCCCAAGTCACCTCCCAGGGCCTCACTGGTTCTCTGAGCTGCTTTGACTGTTTCCTGGAAACTGACACCAAGGTTGAGTGATAGAGACCTCAGCGTCAGGCAGAAGGAGAAAGAGGAGGCCTGATTTCAGCAAGGGAGTGTCTATGCCCTTTGTGGCGGGAGTCTGCTGGCCAGCACCTTATTATGCTGTGAGAGTACACGCAGATCCCTCCAGCCCATTTATCATTGTTCTGCAAAGTCCATTGCTTTGACGCAGTAGCCTTGATGGCAGTTTTCCTGCTGCTCCTGGCTTCAGCAATCTGGAAAGCAGAGCGATGGGTAATCAGTCTCCCCGTCGTTAGGGTGAAAGGGAGAGATTCTCCCATGGACATGGCCTGTTAGTGTGGGTGAGCGAAAGGGCACGCTGAAGAGGTTGGCTCATGGAGGCCTGTCTCCAGAGGCAGCATGAAGATGAATGGCATGGCTGCCTGGAGCCCAGGGAGTGTCCTTCTGCTCAGACCTCGGGAGAGCCAGGGAGGGGCCAGGGCCAGGCCATGCGTGGAGAGTTCAGTTTCCCTGGAGTGGCGAGACAGCAGCCACTGGTTTCCAGGGATGGCCATGAAAGGCTGCCTGAAGGAAGTTCTGCCAGAGGGCCAATGACCTGCTCAGCTGGGAACCCAGCATAGCCATTAGCCACATAAACTCTAGAGTCCTGTAACATGGGCTTCCTTCCTGATTCCCCTATCTTCCTAGCTGAGGGATCTTGAGCACAGCTACTTGTCTACTCTAAGCCCAGATTCTCTAAACGGTGAAATGGACATGGTAAACATCATTGGATTTTTGAGGTTCAAATGATATAATCCATGTGCATAAAGTGCCTGGCACGAAATAAGTCTTCAATAATTGTTTGCTGTCATCAGCCTCATCATTGACAGAATGTGGGGCTCAATAATAGAGACTCTGTGCTCAGCCTTAGAGATAGGAAGGAAATATTTCAGTCCTCAAATAGTCCACCATGTCCAAGCAAAGGCCTTGGAGAAGTGGGAGAGCGAGAGACTTTTATTATGAGACTAAAAATAATAATAAACGGTATTAATTAGCATAGCACTAACTGCTCTAACAAATAAACCCCCAAATTACAGTGGCTGGCCAGGTGTGGTGGCTCATGCTTGTAATCCCAGCACTTTGGGAGGCCAAGGCAGGAGGATTGTTTGGGGCCAGGAGTTCGAGAAAAACCTGGGCAACATAGCGAGACCCCATCTTTACAAAAAATAAGAAAATTAGTCAGGCAATCACCTGTATTCCCAGCTACTCAGGAAGCTTAGGGACAAGAATCACCTGAGCCCAGGAGTTTGAGGTTACAGTGAACTATGATGATGCCACTACACTACAGTCTGGGCCACAGAGTGAGACCCTGTCTCAAAAAAAAAAAAAAAATTCCAGTGGCTTAACAAAGTAGAAGTTATTTTTCACTCACATAACAGGCTGAGTGTTCCTGGTTGGTGGGAATCTCAGCCATCTTAAGCTGTGGCCTTGACCTCACCCTGAGTGAGGACCCCCAGGGGGTGTAAAGGGAGAGGGCATGGGGGAGCGAGTGTGGGAGGTTTCATCAGCCGGGCTGGGAGTGATGCAGAGCCCGTCAGCCACGTTCCTGTGGCTGGAACTCAGTCACATGACCTCCAGTGAGCTGCACAGGAAGCTGGGAATTATCTTAGGAGGTATTGAGAGAATAAGTAAATGAGTTTTGGTGAATATATTTGATGAACAAAAAGGAATGGTTAGAATTGCCTCTTCTCAAAAGGCCAGGCCCGTTCCTAGAGCCTTGTCTTCAGGGCTGGGAGGGATTCTGTATGCAAAGGCACTGCTGAGCCTCCATATCCTGGAATTCATCCCAGTTATATGACCACTAGCTGATTCCTCCTTCTCTGTTGGCCTGCCTTTAGATTCCTCTTCCATGCACACGGCAGGAAAAATGTGTGGCATGTACTTTCCTGAAAGGGTAGCAAATCTAAGAAAACATCAAAGACAGGCAGAAAAAGCTGACCTCTGTTTTTCTTGAGGATGAAGTAAGAAAGAGGGATCCAGTGTCAAAAACTGGACTTTAACAAACTCTAGTAGGTACAAAGTGTCCCCAGTCTTCCATTCGAGCCCATGAGGTGACACATGCCCTATCTTAGTCTGTTTTCTGCTGCTATAAGAGAATACCACAGACTGGGTAATTTATAAAGTACAGAAGTTCATTTGGCTTATGGTTCTGGAGGCTGGGAAGTTCAAGAGCATCACACTGGCATCTGGTGAGGGTCATGCCATGGCAGAAGGGTGGAAAAATGAAGTGAGCACAAGAGACAGAGAAACAAGATGGAGGAAAATTTATCCTTTTATGAGGAGACCGCTTCGGTGATAACTAACTCCTATGATAGCAACATGAATCCATTCATGAGGGCAGAGCCCTCATGAGCTAATCACCCCTTAAAGGCCCCCACATCTTAATACTGTTACAATGACAATTAAATTTCAACATGAGTTTTAGAGAGGACATTCAAACCAGAACATGTCCCCATTATTTTGGGCAGGCTGACTAAACCAGACTCACTTTGAGATCATGCTGCTGGATTCTCACTCATCTTGGAAGATGGGAAACTATGAATTGATCCTTGAAAAACTGATTATGCTTGCCACATTGTCATAACTTGAAGCCATAAGAGGGTCATGGCTTGATCTCCCAAGAAAAGCTGGGTTTTAACTAACAGTTCACTGGTGTTGGAAAGAGAAAAGATTCAAAACTGTGCCATGTAACCCAATCACAATCTATCATCCAAGTGATCCAAAGGTCATTCTGATCAACTTTCTACAGGTCACTATGTGGTCACTGCCATCCAGGCATTTACTGGATTGTAGGAGAGCCACTCTGGTCTGGTCTTTTCTAGAGAATAACTGTATCTGATGACCAAGTACGTGGAGAAGCAACAAAAAGCCTAGTGAATAATAATTTTGATAATCAATACAATATGCTTTCTCTAAGTTTCAACTGAGAACTATTGCACAGACATGGCATTGATCTCACTGAGTTGCAATTTTCCCATCTAAAAAACAGAAATATTAATATTCCTCCTATAGATTAGCTTATTGTTTAGTAAATACCTTCTTGGGAGTAGTATACTTCCCTGTCCCATGATGGACTTGGTTATGTCAATTGCTTTGGCCAATGGAACATGGATGGAAGAAGCAACAATGTACCATTTCAGAGCCTAGACCTTAAGAAGCATTATGTAATTACATTCAGCCCTCTGAGGGATTCCAGCCTCCAACATGAGAAGGCCTCCTCCCCGATAAATGCTACCCCTTCATCTTGGCCCCAAGAATGAAAATATGTGGAGCAGGGCCATCCAAGCCAACCTCAGATTCCCTGCAGATGTATGGGCAAGATATAAATACTTATTGTTATACGTAGCTGAGTTTGGGGATGGCTTGCTTCACAGCATTATGGTGGCAATAGCTAACTGATATGCTCTCCATGTGGAAAGAATATAGCAGCATGAACATTTTGTAATAGGAGCTATCTTACATAAAAAGTAACCAGGCAATGATCATGAGTTCTTACAGGCCCTAAGATTAGACCAGGTGTTTGAAAGAGAGCTCGTCTCTTGTCAGATCTGGTCTAAGTGTCAGGTACCAAGAAACTTGTTTTCCTTCCTGCAGGCAGTTTTGTGCATGGCTTCATCTACATTTGTCAGGCAAGTGGAGTAAGGGTTTAGAGCTGATTCTGTTTTTCATTTGGAAAGGTTATTATTTTATATCTCTGAAGTCAGATTGGCCATACAAATCCTGTTTTTGATAATGCAAATTTCCTCCTTTCCAAGGAAGGCAGAAATAACGACTCCAGCACAGATGGAGGAGATTTCTTTAGGGAAAGAAAGCAGCATTAAGGTTGGTTAATGCCTTCCCTGGTGAGCCATTGTATTCTTGTTTGGGGTTTCTGGGCCCTCAATTTGGATACAGCAAGACTCTTCAACTGTGATTTACGGCAGGGAAACAGTCAATAAGAGCAAATGCATCAATCTGGGAAGCCATCTTGCCCTCCACATAGGACACTTCCTTCTGCTTCCCCCAAGTATTTACCCTTTTCTTACAATCGTTATTTATCCGATGAACCATATTAAAGCAGTTTCATGGGTATACTCAGTCAAACAGTATCATAGTACACATGTTGATGTGACTGCTGCCTTTGCTTAAATATGTAGTTTTATTTATTATTTATTTTGGAAAGCATCATATCTTTCCATTATGAATATGTGCCAGGGAATATCAGTTTGGGTCCAGTCATGTTCTACATTGTAGAGGGAAGCGAGTAACTAAGAAATCTCCTTAGTTGTTTACTCCCCACCCCAACATTCTCAGAGAACTCTTCTCCAGCCTGAGTTCCAGACAACGGGGAGTACTGCCAACACTGGGGAGTTCCGCGTGCAATGCTGCCACTTCCCTCCCAGCCTGTGCGCTCCTCCGTCTATGCTTCTTTCCTAGACTGTCTCATCTATTCCCACGGCTTTAGGCAACTGTTTTACACTGACAATCTTACAGTTAGACCTCTAGCCCAGAACACTTCCCTGAGCTCCAAATTCATAAAAAAAACCTGCCTATTTGACACCTCCATTTCAATAGTTTACAGACATTTCAAACATAATATATCCAAATGGAATTCTTAGTCCACTGTTTCCTCCCACATACAAACACCAAATCTCCAAATCTGATTTTGCTCCAACCTTCCCCATTCTCAGCAAATAACATTTTCATCTCTTCAGGGGTTTAAGTGAAGAGTCTGGGACTCATCCATGCCCCTCTGTCTCTCTCAGCCCCTATAACCAATCTCTTGCATACTGAGTCCTGTGAAATCTATTTTCAAAACACATATAGATTCCATTCACTTTTCTCCACCATTACCATTCTAGGCCAAGCACCTTTATCTCTTCTCTGGACTTTTGAAAATGCTTCTACTTGGTCTTCCTCATTCTGTTTCCTGCATAATTAGCCATTTAAGTCAGTCCAAATCATAGCTATCCTCAAAACCCTCCAGTGACTTCCTGCTATAAAAAAATTACCACAAACTTAGTGGCTTGAATCAACACAAATTGATTATTTTACATTTTGGAGGTCAGAAGTTTGACATGGGTCCTAGCAGCTAAAATGAAGGTGTCAGCAGGGTTGGTTCCTTTCCAGAGGCTCCAGGGGAGGATCTGATCCTTGCCTTTTCCAGCCTCCAGAGGCCTCCTGCTTTCTTTGGCTTATGGCCCTGCATCACTCTGACTTCTTCTGTCATCCTATCTTCTCTCTGACCCTGGCTTTCCTGCTTCCCCCTTATCAGGATCTTCCAGATTATTTCCCTTACGCAATCTTATTTTTCTTCTTAGCTTCTGATATAGTGTATATTTATTTGATTATTTATTCATTATTAAACCCTCTCTTCTACATGTAAGCTCCCTGAGAGAAAGGACTTTTTCTTTTGTTCACTGCTCTTTATTCAGTGCCTAAACAGTGCCTGGCACATAGAAAGAATTCAATACGTATTTAGTGAAAAAAAAATAAAATGAAAAAATAATAAAAAGGCTACTATTATGTAGGTACAATGGGTCATACAAGGAGTTTGTCTAATTATAGTTGTTTAGAGTAAGACTTAATAGAGAAGGGAATGGTTAGGCAAAATTTTGAGAGATAAATAGACATTGAGCAAGTGACAAAACCTTTCAATTCTTCCCAGATCTAATACTCCATGGATGAATGGAGAAAATTGAATTTGGGTACCAAGAAGGCTGAAAACTCTTCCACCTCAAGGACAGTAACCAAAGGGCTTCTTCTCTTGGGCCATGTCTATTGCCCAGATACTGGCTGGTTGACAACTCTGTTTTCTTCAGTTCACCCAGGGCTGCTTGTCAGGACAAAGAACTCAGGTGTGACTGGGACAAATATCCACACTGGGTGAAGAGCAAGGGCCTTTCTGGTGGGAGATTTTGGGTAATGCTAAAACTGAGTTTAGCCAAGCATCTTGGGAACGCAGAACCTGTCATTTTCCACTGAATCACATACTGTTTGAGTCCCCATCATGCGCCAGGAATGGAGGGTGCAATTTTGGCCAGTTCCCCTTAGGTGCCTTTAGTCTAGTGACCCTACTCATGCCAGTGCTCTGCCAGAGTGAGGGTAGAAGACTCCATTCCTCCATTCCTCCAGGAAAGGGAGGTAAGCTAACCCAGTTGGACATCACGGTAACTAAATACGGTGATTGGACAGTCTACAGAATAGGAAGTTGTGTCTACATTGACTGCATTAAAGATCCCAATTTTCCATACCTCCCTGCCTTTTTGATAGTGTCCTCACACTGATTCTCATGACTTGCTTTTGCCAATTGGATCTGAGGCCTGATAAAGTACTCGAGCAATCTGTTTCTCTTAGACCCACACCACAGCATGAGAATGTGCCCAGGTTCACCTACAGGATGATGTGAGAGACACATGAGAAAAAGCTGACATATCCAACAAAGATCATCCTAGACCAACCAGCCCCAAGCAGATCTGCTAACTGACCACAGATATTTTAGTGAGCCCAGCCCAGATCATCCAAGCCTGGCCCAGATTGGCAGAACTGCCCAGTCGCCAGTTACTTATGAGAAATGGTAAATATTAATAGTTGTTGCTTAAGCCACTAAATTTGGGGGTGATTTGTTACCAAAAAATAGCCAACTGATACAGGGTTAAGATAGGTAGATTATCCTGTGAAGGTGGCCAACACTGAGAGCTAGGGAATGCAGGGTCTCAGGCAATCCACAGTTATGTTGGTCATTGCTAGGCCCACTGGACACAGAGTTCATAGGCCATAAGTTCACATCTAAGAACTTCAAAAGGCAAGGTGTTCTGCCGGCTTGAGTATGGTTGGCTTAGTAATTGGGGTAGTTCTGCTCCCACAGTTTGGATTGATCAGTCATTTTATTTTAAGCATCTAGAAAAACAAGTTTGGGCTGATGCTGGTGGCCTGTGAGGCTCAGGAAAAGAAAAGAAAACAAGAAGTTCTCTTTCCACCCATAAGGAATTATACTGCTTAGTAATTAAGGGTAGAACGGGATGCTCAACAATCCACCTTCCCCTGCAGACTCAGCAGCTACCCAGACATGACCTTGACGAAGCAACATTGACAGAAAAACAAGCACAATTTCAGCCATTCCCTCTAAAGTTTTACCAGTGTTTGATGACACAGATAGATATTCCTCGGACAGCAGAGATTCTCTCCCAGATTCGTCCTCTCCTTGGAATAAAATCAGCTGGAGAGATTTTTTTTCCAAATGTAAAACATTGTTTCCCTACAAAAGAAGTGAGATGTTTTCTACAGCTGCTCCACACCCATTATGTGTTTGCAGAAGCATTGTTTGTGAGGTTTTTATGATGCAAAAAAATAATTAAGATGAGAGGCACTTCTTGTCTCTGAATCTTTTTTGTTTAAACATGTTTTGCAAATGGCCAATATCTCCTGTTACTTGGGTTAGCATCCAGAAAATGCTAGCACTTGATTATAAAATCGGCAGCTAATGTGCTTAATGACTTTCCATTATACCCAGCAATAACTGCAGTGTGCTTTAAAAATGCATTTGCATTCATATTCCGCCGACCTATCCATCAGAACTTTGAGGCAACCACACTCTAACCGTTTAATAGTAATTGCCCTGGTCAACCTGGGGGCCTTTCGTGTGGGGTACTCATAGAGGGAAGGGAATGCCTTCTGGAGGGAAGAGCAGTGTCTTGGCTCAAAACTCAGCTTTGTCTTTCCAGAGCCCAGAGCCCACATATTTTATATTCAGTAGGGTGCTGGGCTCCCCAGGAGCTAGTGAACTCATGTCTCCATGGGGAAGGTCGGAGAGAAAGGGGCCAAGATTGGCGCCTGAGAGAAGCCGGTGGAGGGGATGGGAGAGCTAGACATTGAGGAGGGCCTGGAGGCAGAGGGCAGTGGGATGAACTGTGCCCTCCCTAACTTCACACATTGAAGTTGTAATCCCCAGGACCTCAAAATGGGACCAGATTTGAAAATAAGCCCTTGAGTGAGGTAATTAAGGTAAAATGAGGTCATATGGTGGGCCCTAATTCAATATGACTGGTGTCCTTGTGGTTTCCAATGGCCCCCAGTACAGGTATTCACCGGTGTGGTTCCTTTATAAGCTTCCCTACCCACCTCCACACAGTGAGCGACAGGCACAGGGGATTCAAGCCCTCCTTAGCACTTCGCGACCTGCAGAACCACCTGCCCCATCCGAGTCCTCACACCACACCTCCTCATGCTCCATCGTCCTGGCTCCCCACCTCGGGACGTGTCTCCCTACTTCCTCTCCTGCTTTAATGTCCAGACCTGCTGCCCTGCACTTGTCTAGTTTGCAGCTCTAGTCTTTTCCTCTCTGCTACGATTCCCATAAGCACTTTTCAGGTTTTCCCTCCTTAGGCTACACTTCCTGTTTGATCCAAACTTGGCATCTCCCACCCCAAAGGGCAGCCCTCCTAGTCAGGAACCCTGTGGACATTTAAGTACAAACCAAATAAATTTTGTTCTAGCCCAGTGCTTCTCAAATGTTAATGTGCATATGAGTCACCTGTGAGGCCTGGTTAATCTTGTTAAAATGACAATTATGATGCAAGTAGGTCTGGCTGCAGCCTGGGATCCTGCATTTCCAATAAGCTCCTAAGTGTTGCTAAGGCTGCAAGTGCAAGGATAACCTTTGAGTTGCTCTAGGTCAGGGTTTCCCAACCTCAACACTGTTGGCATTTGGGGACAGATAATTCTTTGTGGTAGGGGCCGTCCTGAGCACTGTAGGATGTTTAGCAGCATCTCTGACCTCAACCCACTGGAAGCCAGTAGCACCCACCAGCTGCGACAACCAAAAATGTCTCCAAACATTGCCCAGTATTCCTGAAGGGGAGAGACGGGGTAATGTGGCTTCTCAAACCTCTATGCTTAACATCTAATATTGCTTCCTGAAGTTTTTCTGGCCACAGTATATATTCAAAAGGAAAACAAACAACGTATCTGAGGTGTGTGGGGTAATGGAGGAGGTAGCTTGCTGCAGGAAGTAACCATTCCAGGGACTTCAGCTGCCCAGGCCCATGCTGGCTACCAGGACCAGCTACATAATTTGTGAGGACCAGTGCAAAATAAAACTGTGGGGCCCCTTTTTCAGACAGTATTAAGAATTTCAAGATGTAACCATAGAGCATTAAATCAAACACTACGTGACTATATAGGTGGCACATCCACAAAGCTAGCCCCACCAGCCACCCTGAGGACTGATGGAAAGATCCATATTCACCTCCCCTCCTGGTTGGTAGAAAGATCTGCCACAAAGAATTCTCTTCTGTTATCTGCCCCATAGTGTTAGGACCACCAGTAACCTGATGAACTTAACACTGGAAGAACAATCGTTTCCAAATTGTTCTGTTTTGTTCAATTTGTTTTTCAATATATTCCCCACCAAGAAGGTGAAGGACTTAACTCTTTCTTAAAATCCTCAGTTGGTAACAGTGGACCAAAGGAAGCCATAAAGATGTTGAAGATGCTGGCTCTTAGTAAAGCTATTTTGTACAATGACAGAGGGGCCAATATGGGTGAACTGAGAATTTAATTCAAGGACACATTGTGATAAAACTTTCCCAAGTAAATTCTTCCTGAATAGAGGGAGACCGCTGTGGAGGACTCAGCCTACCAGCATGAGCAGAGAGCCTTTAACATTCTCTTCCTACTTTGCTTTAACCAAGAAGTACGAAAGAGTTGGAGCTAGGAGTTAGACTAATGGGCAACCAAAGCAATGATGTAGAAACACCAAATGCCCCTTGAGGAGCCAGGAAGCAGAGGAGAGCTGCAGTAAGCAACGATCGCTAGAGGCCTGCTGCCTTCTGGCACAAGCTAGAGCAAACCGTTAGCGGTGGGAGTCATAAATAAACTCCAACAAACTGCCCTAGATGAACAAACTGCCTGTCATGACATGGGGAAAAACAACTGCTCTAAATAGTGATAGGAAACAGCTGAATTTGGAGCAAAGGTAACCGTCGGTACCTTTAACCAAAGGTAACTATCTAGAGAGTCTCATATTTCTAACATGGACTAGCACGCTACTTCTTTATTTCATTCTTATGGTAAATACACAAGTTTTTGAGGGCTGCCATAACAATAACCAAAACCAGGTGGCTTAAAACAACAGAGATTTATTCTCTAACAGTTCTGGAGCCCAGAAATCTGAAATCAATGTGTCAGCAGGGCTGTTTCCTCTGGAGGCTCCAGGGGGAATCCATCCTTGCCTTTTCCAGTTTCTGGTGGCTTTAAGTATTCCTTAGCTTGGCAGCATCACTCCGACCTTAGCCTCCCTCTTCACATGCCATTCTGTTCTGCACCTTGTCTCGTATAAGCACACTTGTTGCTGGATTTAGGACCCACCTGGGTAATCTAGGATAATCTCATTTTGAGATTTTTAACTTAATTACATCTGTAAAGACCTTGTTCCAACTCAGATAATATTCACAGGGTAAAGACACTAGGATATGGATGGACCTACCTATCTTTTGGGGGCCCACTATTTAACCCATTACAGTAAACAAAAATTAATATCCTGATTTTTTGGAAAATCTATACTTCTAAGGAAGGTATCTAGCAAGCCAGATTGTGTGCTATGTTGGGGAAGACCCAATTCCCCTGCTTGCATGTTTCTATGAGGTGACATCTATACGCCTCCCCAGGAGAGAGTGGGACTAGAGTGCTTCTGGCCCCCTTTGCACACCCTCCTTCCCTCATTTTTATGGGAGGATCACAGACTCACTTGTCCATGGAGACTAGGGAAGGTCTGACATCCGTTGGGCCACTTCATTGGGTAGCTGGAGACCCTCTGCTGGCTGGGAACTGGCTTGGACTGATTGCTGAAACCCTAGCATTGTTGCAGATGGGATCAAGGTCTAGATTTAGGGGTTGTACGAAAAAACACTCATTATGATCTCAGGTCTAAGCTGTGTTCTCTAGCACTGCTAATCGAGGCTCTGAATGTGAAGGGTTTGGGCACTGGCCTTGCTCATTAATACATCTGACATTTCACTTGACTGTCACCTGGTTCTCCAAGCCTCTTTTCAATTGGATAAGAGTCCACAGGGGAGAAGAGGGAGGAGTAGAACCCCCAAATCTCTAAAATGCCACTTGTCTACTTTCTCTGGTTTGTGGATCCCTAACCATCGTTCTCCATAGCCAAGGGAGGGCCACTACTGTTTATTGGCTCTTAGCCACAAAAACTGAAGATGTACTGTCTAGAAAAGGCAGTCAACATTTATAGGTACGGCTTTGCAAACTAAGACCTAGAAAGTGGTAACACATATTACTATAAAATTCAAAAGGTGAATTGCATAATAAAAATTCTGGACTTGACAGCCAAATGTCAACATAAAATCTTAAATATTTACTCAGCCATATGTTGACTATAAAATATCAAGCATTCCCCATAATGAAAGAATTAAAAATTACCCTCATAATGTGAAAAATAAGAAACCACCTAAGTTGGAGGGAGCAGGGGACAAGTGAAAGAGGAGTTTCACATTTGGGGAATGGTTTCAATTTTTGATTATTAGCATGTGCTCTCTTACTACTTGAACAATTTCATTAATCATATCAATTATTTTATTTTTTAAAAGGGCAAGAGGCAATCACTGAATCTTTTTAGAGACTGCATAGGGACAGTTAGGTTTTATCAAAAATAATAGACAAACACAAAAAAATTAATAATCCAATCCATATATACATATGTGAATATACATACATATGTGTATGTATATATTGAATTATATAGTATGAATTTATTGAAAACCATCTAATTTCACTTTACAGATTACATTGAACAACTTGTAATTCTTTTCCAGAATTTTTAAAATTTTTTCTTGCTTTCTTTCTCTCTTTTTTTTTGCAAGTTGCATTTGACAAAAGAGCAATTCCCTACTCCCCCTTCCATCCTGAGTCTCCAGGGCTTACCCTGGATGCCAGTTGAAGTAAGTCAGTTCTGTACTCTGGGAGGTCATAGCAGCCAGACCTGCTTCATGTGAATGGTGTAGGTGGAGAAAGCTCTAGTCATGACTGTGGATTGAAGGAAAAGGCTACATGATGGGGTAGAATGAGCAAGGCTTTGAGAGTCAGAACGACCTAGTTTAGGATTCTGGCTCTGCCAACTTGTAATTAAATGGCCTGGCAAAATAATTCAATCTTACCTGCAAAATGAGGGATAAAAATAAATGCTTCAGAGGATTAGCATGAGGATTCAAGGAGGTATCATATAGCAAACATCCAGCTAGAATTGGGCCTGGCACGAAGTATGACTGAGACAATGTTGGCGCTTGCTGTCCACCCCGTTTGGAGGATGGGGGAGGCCCGTCTTCGCCTTTCATGAGTGAGAGGCTCTGTGCTTTGAGTTAACAGAAGGTAGTAGAGAGTAGCAGGAATACTTTACTTACTAATTTAGTGCCCCTGTGTCCCTTGACTGGGTCGGATATAAATACTGTTCCTGGGAAGTTTCCACGACCCTGATAGACACATACCACCTTCCCCACGTCTTCCTCATTTCAAGGCTTTTATTATCGAAATTGCCCCACAACCCACATTAGCTTGATTCTTTATTTAGCCCAATTAAAATATGCTTTCTTTCCTCTTCTTTTTGGGGCAAGGCCAATTGCATGAAGTAAGTTTCTAGAATTTTGTAAAGGAAAATAGCACTCTTCCACTCTGATTGGTATTTGACTAGTTTAGAGTTGTAATCCTTATTAGTAAGCTCCATGATCTTTCTTTTTGTTTTCCTTCCCCACCCTCACTGATATCTTCAACCGCTGGTCATACCTTCTTTAGTATTCATGGTTTCTGAATGCTAAGGACACTGCTCAAAATTTCCCCGGGTGAATCAGATGCTAAAATTAGGGCAGCCACTCTTCCCTTATAAAACCCAGACACTGTCCCACCCTCTCATCTCCACAGTTTGCTCATTTGCTGCCAGTCCCTGCCAGCACCTCCCTTTGCCATCTGAAGCTTCCTACACACCCAACAGACCATGGTAAAGAGTCGTGAAGTGGAAGTAAATATTCAAGTGCCAGGCAGAGTTTGCTACACTCATACCAGCAAAAATTAGAGGCTGAAAGGGCGGGTGAATATTGGCAAGGCTTGCTGTGAGCATTAAATTACATAATGTACGTAAAGTGCCTAAAATAGCACCTGGCGCTCAGTGGTGGTGGAGGTGGGGATGACAATAACTTGTCTCCTCCTCCTTCTCGTCGTCTTCCTCCTCTCCCTTTCCCGCCTCCCTTTTCCTTTTTTATAAAAATTATTTTTATAGATTTAATGGGTACAAGTGTAGTTTTGTTACATAGATATACATTATGTAGTGGTAAAGCCTGGGCTTTTTGTGCAATCACTCAAATAGTGTACATAGTACCCATTAGGTAATTTTTCATCCCACAGCGTCCTCCTCACCTCCCACCCTCCTGCCCTTCCAAGTCTCCAATGTCTATTCTATGTCCATGTGTACACATTATTTAGCTCCCACTTATAAGTGAGAACATGTGGTATTTGACATTTTGTTTCTGAGTTATTTAAGATAATTGCCTGCAGTTTCATCCATGTTGTTGCAAAAAAACATGATTTCATTCTTTTTTATGGCTGGGTAGTATTCCCTGGTGTATATATATCACATTTTCTTTATACAATCATCCACTGATGGATACTTAGGTTGATTCCATATCTTTGCTATTGTGAATACTGCTGAGATAAACATATGAGTGCAGGTTTGTTTTTGATATAACTATTTCTTTTCCTTTGAGTAGATACCCAGAAGTGGGATTGCTGGATGGAATTATAGTTCTATTTTTAGTTCCTTGGGAAATCTCCGTACTGTTTTCTATAGAGGTTGTACTAATTTACATTCCAACCAACAGTGTATAAGCATCTGTTCCCTTTCTCTGCATCCATGCCAACATCTGTTGCTTTTTGACTTTTTAATAATAGCCATTCTGGCTGGTGTAAGATGATATCTCATCGCAAGTTTGATTCCCATTTCTCTGATGACTAGTGATGTTGGACATTTTTTCACGTGTGTTTGCCATTTGCATGTCTTCTTTTGAAAAATATCTGTTCATGTCCTTTGCCCACTTTTTAATGGGTTTATTTGGCTTTTTTCTTGTTGAGTTGTTTGGGTTCTTTGTAGATTCTGGATGTTAGTCAATTGTTGGGTGCATAGTTTGCAAATATTTTCTCCTATTCTGTAGGTTGTATATTTGCTCTGTTGATTATTTCTTTTGCTGTGTAGAAGCTTTTTAGTTTAATAAAGTTCCATTCATCTATTTTGGTTTTGTTGCATTTACTTGTGAAGTCTTAGTCATAAATTCTTTGTCTAGACCAATGTCCAGAAGAATATTTCCTAGGCTTTCTTCTAGAATTTTTATAGTTTCAGGTCTTACACTTAAGTCTTTAATCCACCTTGAGTTAATTTTTGTATATGATGAGAGATATGGGTCCAGTTTCATTCTTCTGTATATGGCTATTTAATTTTCCCAGCACCATTTATTGACTAGGGTGTCCGTTCCCCAGTGTATGTTTTTATCTACTTTGTCCAAGATCAGTTGGCTGTAAGTATATGGTTTTATTTCTGGGTTCTCTATTCTGTTCCATTCATCTATATGCCTATTTTTATATCAGTATCCCTGATGAACATGGATGCAAAAATCCTCAATGAAACACTAGCAAACTGAATCCAACAGCATATTAAAAAGATGATACACCACAATCAAAGTGGGTGTTATTCCAAAGATGCAAGGATGGTTCAACATATGCAAATCAATAAATGTGATTCACCACATAAATAGAATTTAAAAACAAAAACCTTATATCATCTCAACTGATGTAGAAAAAGCATTTAATAAAATTCAGCATCCCTTCATGATAAAAATATTCAACAAACGAGGCAAAGAAGGAACATACCTTAAAATAATAAAAGCCATATATGACAAACCCACAACCAACATCACATTTAATGGGGAAAAGTTGAAAACATTCTCCCTAAGAACTGGAACAATACAAGGGATGCCCACTTTCACCACTCCTATTCAACATAGTACTGGAATTCCTAGTCAGAGCAATCAGGCAAGAGAAAGAAATAAAGGGCATCCAAATTGGAAAATAGGAAGTCAAATTATCTGTTTACTGATGATATGATCTTATACCTATAAAATCCCAAAGATGCCTCTAAAAGACTCCTAGATTTGATAAATCAATTCGGTAAAGTTTTAGGATACATAATCAATGTACAAAAATCAGTAGCATTTCTGTACACCAATAATGACCAGGCTGAGCACCAAATCAAGAATTCAATCCCACTTACAATAGCTACAGAAAAAAAATAAAGTACCTAGGAATACGTTTAACCAAGGAGGTGAAATATTTCTACAAGGAAAACTGTAAAACACTGATGAAAGAAATCATACATGACACAAGCAAATGGAAAAACATCCCATGCTCATGGACTGGAAGAATCCACATCCTTAAAACAACCATACTGCCCAAAGCAATCTACAGATTCAATGCAATTTCTCTCAAAATACCAATGTCATTTTTCACAGAATTAGAAAAAACAATCCTAAAATTCACATAGAACAAAAAAAAGAGCCCAAATAGCCAAAGCAATCCTAAACAAAAAGAGCGAAGCTAGATACATCACATTATCTGACTTTAAATTATACTACAAGGCCTCAGTAACCCTTCTTCTTCCTACTTCTTCTCCTTCTCCTTCTCCTCCTTCTTTTTATTATTATTTTAACATTAGTAGCAGCCACTGTTATTTCTGGAGCTCTTACTAAGTGTCAGGCCCTTAGTTAAGTGTTCATCCATAACATGGCATTTAATCCTCAAAATTATTTGGCAAAGTAGACATTACTGAACACCCCTGACTGCAGCAAAGGCAATAAATAGTAGTTAAGAAATTGGACTGTTGAGTCCAAACACCTGAGTTTGAATCATCACTTAACTTATTAACTGTTGAGCTCTGGGCAAATAATTTTTTCTCTGGAAATCACATCTGCAAAATGTTAAAATAAATGCAGTAGTTACCATGTTGGGCTGCCAAGAAGTTTAAAGGGCAAGGCATAGTGTCTAGCACATAGCAGGGCTTTCCTTGTCATTGCCCTCTCTCCCTATCCCCTTCTACTGCTCCTCATTCTATAGACCAGCACTGTCCAACAGAATAAAGAACACCTCACAATTTTATGTGCAAGTTGCATAAATAACTTATATTTTCTAATGGCCACATTAAAAGAAAAGTAAAAAGAAACAGGTAAGATTAAAAATAAATTTTATCTAACCCAGTATATCTAAAATATTATTATTTCAACATGTCAAGATATAATCAACACACAAAATTATTAATGAAATATTTTACATCCTTTTTTAATACTGTTTGTAATCAGGTGAGGTCTTTACACTTGTGGCATATCTCAGGCCACACTGCCCCATTCCAACAGCTCAGTAGCCACATGTGGATGGATGGTGGCCACAGTGCTGAACAGGGCTGCAACTGGCAAAGAGCATGGAGACAGATTGGTGAGGGTAAATAATCTGCCCCAGCTTACATGGGACTGGAGACCCACCCCTTTGAACCTGACAGGTTGTACCCCATCTCTCTAACCAGCTGCTGTCACGCTAATGTGCACATGCCTTTTTGTATGGGAGTCACCTCTCTCTCTTGCCCTTTGAATAAATAAAAGGTTATAGATACAGCTGAGCCCCATCTCCCTGTCCCTTCTTAGTCACAGCTAACTTTTTTCCAGAGGCTGGTGTATCCTTTCTACTTAAGACCAGACTCATGTCAGCCTTGGCAAGTCTGAGATGTCCTCAGGGTGTGCGATGACTAATCAGTGCTGGTCTCTGGGGACAGTGCACCGCTTGATTATTCACCACGGTAAAGGACACATAAGCCTCAGTAATCTCTTCAAATCACTTTGAATTGCTTGGCTCAAATCCTTGCATCTCTACCCCACCGCTTACGCTCCCCTATCCTTGAGCCATTTTGAAAAGTATGTTGGACTGAGATGACCTTCAGAAGAGAAGCCCTCATGGGTCTCTCTTCACCCTCCTATTCCACCTTCTCAGAGGAGATTACTGGGAGTGTTGGATTGTTCTGAAAGGTGACAGCTCCCTGCTGTCTATGCCAACAATTCCCCAAAACTGGTTGGGGATCAAATTTTTGCTCATCCCCAAAAAATGGACATTTTGAGTTTTGCCACAGAGCTAAATTTATTCAGTGCAGAGTCTGATCTTTTTTGGAGTTCTAGTTAACTCTCTTTCTAATACCATCGTGACCAATGTCAATTAGGTAGGTGCCCAGGATGGCACAGCTTTTGTCCCTTGAGTAAGAAATCTAATTAACTTCTACCACGTCAGAACTGGGGGTCCTCGCATCCCAGAAGCATGTACCCCAAACACCTCAGCTACCCACCCATGTTAAAGAGAAATGAAAAATCTGCAACATTTGTATGTAGTTTTAGTTTCCTCTCTGAAATAGTGGTGAGAGTGGATGGTTCCATGGTATTTGCCTTAGAATGTCCTTAGTTGGCATGATAAGAAGCTGACAATTCTATTTAAGTTCCCTAGAGTTATATATGTGTAAGTGCCCACACACAATATTGTATTTAATCCTTAAAACTACTCTGCAATGTAGACATTATGCAGATCTATAAAATTCCCATATCTTGGAACTACAACTCTGATATTTGTCTAATGGCATGTGATCTGGAAAAACTTGAAGTCTAATAAGAAATATACAGGTGAACAACTCTTTGAGGGGGCAGTAGGAGAAAAGAGCAACTCAGCTCTGCCACCTCCCTGGACTGTTTGCTTATTTTCTTTTCTAAAATGAGTGGACCAGCTCCTTCCACCATGATACCATCACTGAAATAACAGCTACCATTGATTGTGTCAGGCATCAAGCAAAGTCCCTGCATGCATTACCAATTTTAGTTCTCACAATAACTCTGTTGGATAGGATGAGTATTCACACTATGGACATGAGGAAGCAAGGGAAGGCAACAATTGATCCAAGTTGCAGAGGTAGTAACAGGCATGGCTGATATTCAAACCCAGGTCTGTATGATTCCAGAGCTTGTGTTCACAACCACTGTGCTATGGTATATTGTGTAGCTATGTAGAAACAAATGGAACATTATAAGTGTGAAAAGTACAGTCAGTATCATGGATTTTGCATTTCTTTTTTATTTGGATGGTTAGTTCAGGTGTTTGGGATGTTTGGTTTTGGGACACCAAGATCTCCAGTTCTGATATGGTAGAAGTTAATTACATTTTTCACTCAGGGAACTCAGATTGTATCATCCTGGCACTCACCTAACTGACTTTGTTCATGACAGGATCATAGAAAGAATGTGGTTTGCTCAGGGAAAATCCATCTCAACCACTTTCCAGGCTACCCAAAGTACATACTCCATTGTGGAAGACAAACTAATTGTCTCACATGTCCTCAATAACTCCCTGTGTCTAGCCTGCACTCTTGTAGGCATGGTGTAAAAGGATTTTCTGGGTACTTATCATTTCATCGCCAACTTTTCTATGTTGCATTCCTATGAGGGGAGCTATTATAATTACACTAAAAGTATGAGGTCCAAATGAGGTGAAGTTCAAGTGGAGTCTCAGTTTGTCAGAAGTCCTTACTCCTGCTCTCGACTTCCCTCACCTCCAACTGGAGCAGTTACTACCACAAAAGACAAAGCAAGCACATTTAGAGTACCACCCTATGCAAGTTATGACTTTTTACTTGGCCGTGAAAAAAGGGCTAAAGTGAACTCAGTCAATCAACATGGTGAGCCACATTGCGCATTGCTCCAATTTAGTAATCACTCAGCCAGCTCCAAGCATGACTTGAGTCCCTCATTGTAACATAAGAAAATAGACTTGGCTTCTGCCACCCTGGAACCAGTCTCAGCTTGCTGTTGATCAAAGCAAGAGAACCGCATATTCTCATCTGCACAACCTTTATGAGTATCTATCTATGGTTTGGTTCAGATCCAGGCACAAACTTGAATTAAAGGTTGGGATTGATGACTCAGAGCTTAGCTAGAAATTCAGGCAAGAAAATGGAGCTGTGAACTGGGAGGAAAATGTGTCTGAGGGTGAGAGAGAGAGATGGAGGAGCCAAATGCTCAGACTCACATGCACCTCATCTGCCCCAGGAGCTCCCATTAAGCTGTGGTGCTCTGGGCAGCAGAGGGCACTATTAATACATTCTGAAGTAAACAGCACACATAGTGAGAAACACGGGTTTAGAATAAGTTTGTGTGTGGCATTTGGGTGGGGGAAGGTCATAGGATTATAGTTATCACCTTTATCCTCTCTTGTTGTCAAATTCAAATATTAACAAGTATCTAAAGAAGGCTACAGAGTGAAACTGACTTGTGCATGGAACTTCAAGTTTTTAGGATCTAAAGAACACATACACACACACACACACACACACACACACAACCATGTTCAACAGAATGATTACTACACTACAACTCATGGTGCTAAATTCTTTACAGCATTATCTTACTTCATCTTCAACTGTACATGAGTAGAGAATGTTACCATCTCTACTTTACACCTGAGAAAACTGACACCCAGAGGGGTCAAGTGACTTGCCCCAAGTTACCGATTAGTTTGTGGCAGAACTGGGGTCTAAGGCAACTTCAGATGCCAAAGCCCACACTTGCAATCATCATGTTATAGCTCATCATGGACGTCTTTTTCATAATGGAAGAAGAAAACATCAACTCCTTAGACAACAAAGGAATGGAAGGTGAAGGGAATTCAGTCCTGTTACATCTATGCCTCAGAAGTTGTGAAAATTAAGGATGCTCAAACCCTGTGATAGCCTGTCTTCCTCCACCAGCCAGCTCCTGACCTTGTTCCGACAACAGTCCTGAGTGGAAAAGTGAATGGTTCTATCACAGATTAAATGGCCTCCAGATCCTGAAAATCTGCATGTGGTCCAAGACTTTTAACCTCAATGCCAACCAAAAGGTGATGTGCCAGTTAGGATTTTGAGTTCAGCAGTCACAGAAACCAAGTCAGGCCATACTAAACAAATCAGGGTAGTTTACTTGGAGGAAAATGGTAACTCACTGAACTAAAAGAGGACTTGAGAGAAAGACAGGAACAAGGACAGCCCATAACCACAATGGACAATTGCTTTGGACACAGCCTTTGGAGTACCTCAGTGCCAACTGCCTCAGCTCTGACTGTCCCAGCTTGGATCCTGTGCCTGCCCTTGCAGGGGGTGGTGGGAGGAGAGGTATGACAGTCAGTGAATTCTGGTAGGTGGTCCATAGGGCTTCATAAAATGGTAGAAGAGAAATTTCCTGAAATAAATATAGGAGCTCTTTCTAGAGGAAGGGAGGAAGGCTAAACGCTAGCAAGACTGAATCAATTAAGATCCATGGCAGATAACCTCAAGGTGGCCCAATTTCTCAGGAAGCCATAAAGTTAGGAGTTGTTCATCCTTTGATTCATCTCTACCTAGAAAATCTAGCACAGAGCATGGCACACAGTAAATGCTCAATGAATGATGAAGATATACATTAATCAACCAGTAAACCAAGTGACTCAATGATAAGCAAAAGGAATTAAGCAAACTAACAGACTCCATTGGTGGTTGAGTTTCTAGGCATCCTACCAATGTGAACTTACAATCCTCTCTCTCACCTCTAAAATAATCCACTTTGGAACTCCTATGACACTTAACTTCTGGATTTTTCCTAAAGCACTGCTCTGGCTAATATTGCTAATCATGTTCCCATAAAGTACTGTTGTAGAGACACAGAAGCCATTTGTCTTGAAACTCTCATGTTCAAAGTACTTTACAATCCTCTAGTTCAACTCCTTTCCTAGGGATGACAAATACATGGTACGTGCACCTCCACCCTCCCCACTCTCCATGTCCAGGACAGACCTTGTTAATGGATCATGACAATCATCCCAGTGAGTCCAGACAGCCAGTAACAATCCATCAGACTGGGTCTACAAGGTAAAACCCACTTATTATTCCTGACTCAAGACATTTGGAATCACTGCTTCAGCACACAGCCAAGTGATGATCCAGCTCATGCCTGGCCACCTTCACAGATGGCAAATATGTTCTCATCAAGACAGCATATTCCATCTTCAGAACTCTGTTAGAAAACCTTTCTTAGGGGCACTTCTGGGTGAACATAAAGACAGTATACCTGTGCCTGCTGTGACTGCCTCTTTCCAAATTTTTATAAAAATACTCCTGAAAGTACGAACAACAGACTGCAGCTGGCCCTTGTAGAAAAAAAAAAAAAAATGACAAAAATCCAAGTCCCCTTTTCACTAACTGCACTGATGATAAGGATTGATGGAAAAGCACATTTTTGAAATCATACCATATGTCCTACCCTTTAAGCCATAATAGCATAACTGCCCCCCTGCCAAAGAAAGTAGGAAATACACCAGCCCCTTACTCCATTAAATTTTACTTCATGCTCTTATTCCTACACTTCCCAGGAAAGAAATGGAAGCCAACCCCCTGGAACATCCTTCTGAGACACCCAGAACTCGGGTCGTGTGTACCCTTCCTTCCTTCCCCATCAATGGCTCCTCTTTATCTCCATTTATTTTAAGACAATAACATTGACATGTGCTGTGCTAAGAACTAGGTTTGATTCTGAGATGCTTCATTGCCTAAGAAAAGGCCCTGTTGGTAGCAATGTGGTCTCTCATGCCCATATTGTATGATGAAAAACTACAAAAAGGGTCTGAGAAACCAAGTTGGGGTAGGAAAGGCTCCTCCCTCACTTCAGTAGGCCTGAACTGCAGTTACCTGCCTGCTGAGCATGAGAAGTGAGTTTGTGCATTTGCACATCACTGAGAGAAAGAAGTCAACACGCTAAGGGCGTTCTTCCCAGTCTGTTGACAAGACATCCCTTATCCTCTGAGGAAGGGCTAAGAGGATGACACCAACACTCTACCTGGAGCAAAGAGGCCACCAACACTCTACCTGGAGCAAAGAGGCCACTAACAAAATTATGTGTTGAGAAAATGAAAAGAATGACTAAATGAATGAATGGCAAAATAAAGAAACTCAAAGGGATAATGGGCACAGGGACAAAGAAAAACATGTCTCTCAAAATCATGTTCTTTAAGAAATGAGCAGAGCGTGGACTTCGCAGGGCCAGGCCAGGGGGCTGTAGGGATGGACAGGCGGAGAGGACAAGAAGGGTGTGCTGAGCGCTCACTGCTGAAGCTCACTGGCAACCCCGATGCTCAACAGCGGAACTGAGGTCCTCACTGGAGGCAGTGAACATCAGAGGGACAGCACGGAAACTAAATCTCCGCGTGCCTGGAGAGCTGAAGAGCTCCCCGAGGGGTGAGGAAGCTGGGCCTGTTCCTCAGGGGCTCCCTCCCTCCCATCACTCGGGTGTCTATGTGCAAAGGTCACTTCCTGGGAGATGCCCTCCCTGACTGTCTAGAATAGAGCCTCCCCTGTGCCTGCTGTTTACTTATTGTGCTGTGTTTTTCTTCACACTTACTTGTAAATATATTTGTTTTCTGTCTCCCTGACTGGAAGCTCCATGGGGGCAGGGTCCTTATCTGCCCCACTGCTTAATCTTTAGCACCTAAGGAGCGCTGGGCATGTCAGAAGCACTTAATGAGTGTTAATATTTACTACACAGATGCAGGAATAAAGAAGGAAAGAAAAATCCACTATGACTAAATATAGCTTACTCTTTCAGAGCAAGGGTGGTTTAATGATAGGAAAGGTACAATACAATGTATCATATCAATAGGTAAAATTTAAAGGTAAATTAAAAATAAATCTGTAAAATGTAACACCTAGTTATAATTAAGAGCAAAAAATTTTGAAATATTAGGAATAAAGTAAAATTGACTTGGCTGGGCACGGTGGCTCACACCTGTAATCCAGCACTGTGGGGGGCTGAGGCGGGAGAATCGCTTGAGGCCAAGAGTTCAAGACCAGCCTAGGCAACATAGCAAGACCACATCTCTTAAAAAAATAAAAAACAATAGCCTGGCATGGTGACCTGCACCTATAGTCCAGCTACGCAGGAGACTGAGGTTGGAGGATCACTTGAGCCCGGGAGTGCGAGCCTGCAGTAAGCTATGATCATGCCACTGCCCTCCAGCCTAGGCAACAAAATAAATAAATAAAATAAAATAAAATTGACTTAACATGATACAAAACTAAATTAAATCAACTGCCACCATTGTATTCAATGGTGATACACCTACAACATTCCTCTTAAAATAAGAAATTAGACAAGAATACATAATATCCAAAATGATTTTTAAAACTTTCTAGGAGTTCTAGTCCACTGAATAGGTTCCAGATGGAATAAAGTATTAAATCTACACAAAGGACACTATTAAAAGTTTTTAAAAAGTGAAAAATTAACTGCTTTTGCTCAAAGTATCCAAGCATCAAAGCAATGAAAAAATTATAAGAGAAAAGAAAGATATATTTGTCTCTACAAAAATTAAAACTTTTTTTAATCTTTTAAAAGTAACATAGGGGTAAAATTGCTTTAAAAAAAACCCCACAGAGTGTGTGTGTGCGCGTGTATGTATGCACGTGTTTGTGTATACATTAATTATACTTCAATAAAAGTTTTAAAAATGATAACGCCTCAATATATTAAAAGTGTTTACAAATCTGTAATAAAATTCTTAAGCCAAATTTTTAAAATTCTAAGTTATAAAAAGCCAAATTAGAAAAGAAATACAAATGTCCAAGTAAACAAAAAATATTCAATGATTTAATTTTTCCAATTTTAAAAATCACAAAATAAAACAATAAAATCACATTTTATTTCAAAACTTTTCTTTATAACAGTGGTGCCCAAGTCCCAGGCCGTGGAGCGGGAGGCGAGCAGCAGGTGAGGGGGGGAAGCCTCGCGCATCTGCAGCGCGCCCCATCGCGCGCATCATTGTCTGAGCCCCCCCACATCCGTGGAAGTATTAAAAGGCGTCTTCTGCAAAACCCGTCCCTGGTGTCAGAAAGGTTGGGGACCCCTGCTTTATAATTATCATGATCTAGGCTTTGAGTGGAGTGAAGCAGGTACTGGGTACTCTTATTTATTGGTGGCAGGAGAGTAATTGTTGAAAGCCAAATGTTAAAATTCACTCTTCTCCTGCTCATCTATTCTCTGCACTACAGCCAGAGTCCTCTTGTCAAAGGGCAAATATGACCATTCTACTTTCTTATCCAAAACCCTTCAACGGCTTTCCATTGCTCCTAGAATAAGGATCTAAATCCTAGCACAGCCGCCATGATCCCCTACAGCCTCCCCCTGAAACTTAAGTCCCAACATCTGTTCTACACCAACAGCCTTCCTCTCTGCACTCACCATGTCTCGTTCTCCCTCATCCCAGCTTTCACAAGTGTGGGCCTTGTGCCTGGAGCACCTCTCCCCTTCTGCCAACTCACTTTTATTCTAGGTCTCAGCTCAATCTTCAATCCCCAAGGAAACTTTCCTTGGCCTCCTTGAATAGGAGAGAAGTTCTCCCCATAAAGTTTCTTTGAACACCATGGACCTCTCTGTCCCGGCATGTATCACAGTTTTAAATTTATATTTATATGGGTGGTTTTTTAATCAGTATCTCCCTCCCTCTCTAGGGTGTGGGCTGTCATAGAGCGATGAACAATATCTTTATGTTTGCTGTTGTAGACTGAGTATTTTAGACCATAGGAGCTGTTAAACAAACATTTCCTGAAAGAAGCAAACTGCTCCAGTTTTCTTGGCTTCTTCTAAAATAACAAGACCTAAAGCCACACCCATACATGGTCTGCCATGGCAAGGAGGTACAGGGCATTCATATCTCTTGATATAGCCCTATTAAAGTGTTGACCAACAGTGACATTACTATCCTTCAACATGGCACTATTAGCAATGTCGTCTCCAATTTTATTCTCACGTACTTACATTCCTGGACTCCAGGGTAAGATGTTATGTTTATCCCAACTAAACTTCCTCTTGTTGAACTAAGCACATAATTTCAACCTTTTTAAGATCCTTCTGAATCCTGACTTTGTCAAATTACATGTTTCCTATCACTCCTAGTTTTATGTCACCCACAATTAGTTTTCTTCCAAGTTACTGATGAGCGTTGCATAATTATAATGAGGACTATGAGGATAGCTATCATTTCTTGAGCCCTTGCCTGAGGGCACCAGATCCCGTGACAGTACATTTGCGTGCTCACCCCTGTCACCTTCCTGACAACATTATGAGATGGGTTTTTTCATCTCAGTCTTTAGAGATGACGAATCTGCGGCATCTGATAACCTGGTTATCAGTTAACTTGTCCAAGATCTCATGCTCATAAGTGGAAGGACAAAGATTTGAATTCAGACACCTATGGCCTCTAAGCCTCTTTACATAACTCTAGTGATTTTTAAACTTTTCTTAGCCATGAAGTCTATTGTTTCAGCTAAATTTTACACAGAAGCCTGTCAAACAGCTAAAATCAGAATGGATCTCTAACACAGCTTTAAAATAACTACAACACATTAAGCTGATTTTTATCAAAGAAGGCCTAAGCCAGAGGCCTGGATGAACCCTTAAGAACCTCTGTTAGATTCACAATATAGTAATCAGTCATTTGTTCTAGAACATTCTAGAATTTTCTGGAATGCTTTAGAATGCTCTAGAAAAGTTTGTACTTATGAAACTGTCCTATTATCAATTTCATAGTCACTAGGCACATATACTATTGAATACCAGAAATATGGCTAGTGTGACTGAGAAACTAAAATTTTAATTTTATTTAATTTAAATGTACATTTAAATTAAAATAGCCACACACAACTAGTGACTATCATATTGGACAATGCATTTCTACAAATTATGAGTTGGCTTTATTACCCCAGCCTCTATCCCATACTTTCTTATCATCTACAAAACACAATAGATTAGGAATAAAAATGTGATCTCAGGCATCAAGAAGTGTGGCATTGAGTACTCCCCTACATTCCCCCGTTTCCCTTGCAGTCGGGTTGGGAATATGTGACTAGATCTGGCCAAAGAACCCTGAGTGGAAGTGACACATGGCTCTTTTAGGCTGAGACAATTAACACTTAGTTGTGCCTTAATGTCCCTTCTCCCCATCAATACTACATGTTCCAGACAACATAACTAGAAAGATGTGAGAAGGCACTTTACACAGGAGAGAAATAAGCCTTTTTTGTTTCTTAATCCATGAGATTTCAGAATTAATTGTCACAGCAGCATCCCGTTGCCTAGGCTGAATAATAAATGGTAACAAAGAGAACGCTTAGAATTCTTGGCAAAATAAGAGCAAGAAAGAAGCAGCAGAATGAGGACTCGGAGGGGTGAGAAACCAGAGGCAATAGACCGAGGTGAGTCATAAATAAATTCCACCAACAGTAGCACTTATTTTTGTGCCTTACCCTGGTGGAGAGAAGAGGCATTTTTTAAAATAATCGTCCTCCAGGTTCCTAATGGCAGATAGTTAGGAATGATGATCTCCATTCTGTTATCCTACAGTTTGCTTCCGAAGAAAAGTTGTCCACATTAAGCACCATTTTGCTTCTTTCCTTGGGAAACAGACTTAATCCAATTATGTTATGTAAGTGGAGATTATAAAACCTGTATTACCAATGATTCCTCTGGCAGCCCTGTGTCCTTGGAGCTGTCACTTGGAAATTGTTTAATGGGACAGATGTGGGACCTTTGGTATTGGGGGTAATGTGGGAAATAGACATTTATGGCCACAGTTGTCAGACAGGATTCTTTTTTGCTAGAGGCAATTCTTGGCTGTCTTGATGATCAGCTAAGCCCCACCAGTCCTCTGTTCTTCTTTAGCCTAAAAGGTCAGTGGCCAGTTAGAGCAATTAGTTAAGACCCACTGCATCTTTTGCTTAAAAGGTGCATTCATTCAATAAATATTTATAGAATGTCTTTTCTCCCAGATATATGGGCCATTCAGGAATTTCTCTGCGGAAGCTTCTCAGATCTTCCATCCAGGGATGTCCAGGACATAGTCCAGATGTCTACTGTTATCTCCCAGCCCTTCACTGATGCAGGAGAGCATGAATTGTAATTCTCAATGTCATGCCTGGTGAGAGTTGCAGAGCCTTCAGAATGGCATACTACAAGATAGTTCTGGGGAGCCAGCTCAGGGCCACACAGCCCAGGTGTGAATTCTGGTTCTGCTACCTGCAAGTGCTGTGACTGTGGACAAGTTAGTTATTCTCTGGGTGCCTCAGTGCAGTGAACACTGAAGGCTGCTGCCTAAATCTCTTTGGGTCCTCTGAATGGATTTGGTGTATCCATGCCTCCACTTAAACTAGCTTCCCAGAAGTCCTTCAGAAGACCACCCATGGACTTCTGGAGCCACTTCCCAAACAAACCAAGAGAGCTGGAAGTGTCTGGGAGCCTACGACCCCAGGGGCAGCTATAGTCAACATCCAGCAACCTTGACTCCAGGCAGGAAAAATTCTGCTATATAATTTACCTCCAGAACTCCTGCACAGCCCTGCTGAGGCTGGGGCTTCACTCAAAATCTCACCCTTGCTTGGCTGTTTCCCTGCCCTACCTTGTTTATCTCACTGCCACACCAATTTCCCCAGGAAACACTTTCTTTCTCATAATAACCTTTTTATTTTAGAGTAGTTTGGGATTTACAAAAAATTTGCAAAGATAGTATAATACCAGAGTTCCCATATACTCCACATTCAATTTCCCCTATTATAACATATTCCATTAATATGATACATTTGTCACAATCATGGAATCAATATTGATACATAATTATTAAGTAAAGACCATACTTTATTCAGATGTCCTTAACTTTTACCTAATGTTCTTTTTCTCTTCCAAGACTCTGTCAGGACACCACATTACATTTAGTCGTCACGTTTCCTTAGGCTCCTCTTGGCTAAGACAGTTTCTTAGATTTTCCTTGTTTTGCATGACCTTAACAGTTTTGAGACATGCTGGTCAGTTACTTTGTAGAATTCTCCTCAGCTGGGATTTGTCTAATGTTTTTCTCATGATTAGACTAGGGATATGGGCTTTGGGGAAGAAAACCACAGAGGTAAAGTGCTATTCTTATCACAGGCTACATACTCTCCACCGTTACTGTCCTCTCTCCTTTCTGTCCTGTACTCTCTGTACGGAAGTCACTGTGTGTAGCCCACACTTAAGGAGTGTGGGAATTACAATCTACCTTTTCAAATGAACTAGCTATGTAAATTATTTGGAATTCTTCGGCATGGGAGATTTATCTCTTTTTCTCCATGTATTAATTTATTCAATCATTTATTTATATCAATATGGAATCATGGATATTTATTTTATACTTTGGGTTATAATTCAATATACCCTAGTTTTTGTACTAATTGTTCCATCTTTGGCCATTGGGAGCTCTTACAGTTGGCTCCTGTGCCCCTTAACATACCTCTATCTTTTTTTTTTTTTTTTTTTAATTTTTATTTCCAGTACTTCCTTATGTTCTGGTACAACAAGATGCCGTGAAGCTCATCTTGCATATCACTGCCTCAGTGCTAGAATCAGCCATTTCTCCAAGGAGCCCTAGTTGCTTTTATTTGAGGATGGTATTAGAAGCCAAGATCTGGGTCCTGAATGTGCTCATTATTACTGGGGGGTGGGGGTGGGGGAGATGGTGAATATAAAGACTGTAGAATTGCATGGTTGTTGCTAAAAACACATTGATTGATGCTTTGAGGAGAGAAAATGACAGTAGAAAATGGATGCAATAGCAGGCACCTGTGAGATTCCCATCCCACCCCACGACGTGCTGGGGAGCCATGCCACGTAAGTGGATTTCCCCACGTGACCCTCTGGCCTAGGGATGTAGGACATCAAATTCTCTAGCTACTAAACCAAACATATTAGAACAGAAAATAAGTCAAAGTCAGTTATTCAGCCTCATGGACCTAAACAAAGAGGAGATTGAGGAATCTTTGACTTTACAGCATGTGGGTTTTGTCAGAGATAGTTTCTCTGTCATGGGGCTTACAGCTTTTTCCAATTCAATTAATTGGAAGCTCACAGAAAAGCAAATGCTGTGAAATAAAAGGCAAACATCTGGGACCCCATGCACAATCCAGTGGAAAGCACTAATATGATGCAGCCACAGCTTGTGGATGGGAATTTTAAGAGCCTTTATTTCTAAGAACTACTGCTCAGAAAGAGTGTGGCTTCTTTTTATAGCTAGTGCACAAGGCAGGTTTAGGTGGTAGTTTTTCTTAGAGTGCAATTTAGCGAGCCATCTCCAATGCATTCCTCTGATGGAAATGTATGTACTGAGTGCCTCTTTTGCACCAGCCACTGTGTTAGAGTTCACTGGTGAACAGAGTAGACACAGGCAATGTCTGTCCTCACAGAGCTGAGGGTCTAACTCTATCTCAAAACCTCACGGCCCTGCAGGACAGCGTCACGGAGAGAAGGTACCCTGAAAGGTCACGTGACCTTAAGTTAAAGGACACAGCCAGCCAGAGGCACTCGCACCCTCTTTCCTGCTCTAGGGCTCTCCACTGCCACCCCAGCAGAAGCAGGGGCCAAGGAGCCCCACTGGTGCAGTCCACAGCCACTGAGGCACTGAGCAGCGAGAGGAAAGGAGCAGAGAGGACCCAGAAGGACCGTGGGAGGTAATCAGCACCCAGTCATGAGCCGCTGATGATGAATAACTATTGTCTCAGCAAACTGCTCCCCTCTGGCCAGACAGGCTGCAGGATACTCTCACGGTGTCACTTGTATACAATTTTTCTCTCACTTAATTCTAAACCAAATAATCTGCTCTAAACTATATGACTGATTTTTGTCTTCCTACAGCTTCTTGGAAGATTGTGCTCACTCCCCTTCTCCTTCTATATGACCTATTTCCTTGGAGAAAATTACTCCCATTGAGAACTCCTGAATTCCTAAAAGATCCTATTTAGCCTTTTGGTAGAAAAATAATGTCAGAGATAAAACCTGTAAAATCCCAATTTGACTGCCAATTTGTGTGCAGAGCCACTTTCAAATAAGAGCTCATGAGATTGTTGAGGAAAAGACAATCTGAAAATGGTAAATATATGCCTAAGGGATAATGGCATATGATCAGAATTGCTACTATTAAATGTTCACTTGGTACCACCAAGGAGAAGAGCTTTGCAGCGCAGGATAAGCTTGAGAGCAAAGCGTCCTAACAGTGAGGAGGATGTTACGAGATGCTAATGATATTAACTACAATAACAACACTGGTATATATTTTTCAAGTGCCTATTCTAAGTGCCTTATTACACCATACCCAGCCCCTTATACATATTATTTCATTTAATATTCTACCAATATCATTAATATCAATTTTATACACATCTCATTCAACACTCAAATTTATATTATTTTATAGGATTTGTATTTTATATACTTTATTGCACTCAACACTTAATTGATATTATTTCAGCATTTTTATACATATATGCACTTCTATATGTTTTATCTCATTTAATACTAAAATTATTATTATTACATGTTTTTATACATATTATTTTATACATTTTTATAATTTTTATCATATGTACTACTCAAATTACTATTATCATTCCAGCTTTATAGCACAAGGAATATGAGTTATTACTCAGAATCACAAAGCTGGTGAGCAGTGAAGCTGGGCTGAAACACAGCCTGTCTCTCTGTTGCTCTCCGACACAAATAAAGTGCCTCCCTCCAACTGAAATAGCTGATGTGCAGAAATCCTCACCACATGCCGAGGCCAAGTACTGGGCTCACTATCCTTGTGTGTGCTTTTTGCATTTGATCTTTGCCATAATCCTATAAGGTGAGTTCTATTTTCAATCTCTATTTTGCAGATCTCAAAAATGGCACCCAGACAAGTTATAGTAATTAAGGGAGACTTCTACTATACAGACATCTGCTGGGAATCTAATCCAGCTAAAAATAGAGGGTCTGGAGAGCGGCTATGTTGGGAACTGTTTCATCCTTTCAGTGCCCACAAAGCAATGAGGTGACCCTGTGACTGAGGACTTAGCCTGGGTGTAGAAAGAAAGATGAGTTAGTGGTGATGGGGTGGCAGTAGGACATGAAAAAGTAATTCAATTTTCCTGAGGTTCTTAATAATAAGGAAAGAGAAAAACCAGTGCTGGCAGGTAAAAATGCTATATTCTTAAGAAATTTGATTTCTTAAAAATGTGGTGTGTCAGGGTCCTATGGTTGTGACAGAATGTGACTCTGGCTTCTTGAGCAAACAACAACTGCAAAGAAGATAAAATATAGCTGTCTGCTTCATACAGAGAAAACGTGGGCATGAAGTTTGATAGGCTAAATAGTTGCATGACTTACAAGGGCTGAAAGATCCTAAAGAAAGATTATAAAGATGAAGCACAAACTTCCCCAGTGAGAAAGAAAAGGGGTGAAGCCAGCAAAACAGCATGATGGCCCTCTGAAGACATCAGGTCTTGAAATGTCCAGTAACAAAGGCAGAGTATGTGATCAGAGACAAAGATGGGACTTCCACATTGACCTGTAGGAATGGTTTGGGGAAGGGTAAAGCCCAGAATTAATGCAGGGAACAACCGAAGGAAGAAGACCAGGGATTCACGGTACATTTCTTGGGGAGGATGAAGTAGGGAACTAACATTTGTGGACCTTGGTCATTGTGAGTTTGGGCTCTGGAATCTGACGGAGCTGAGTTGGAGTCCTGGGTGCGCTATAAATGACCTAGTGACCCTGGAATGCTCTTCTTTCGGATATCCGTGGAGCTAACTTCCTTATCTCCTTCAAGTCTCCATTCATGCCATCACCTTCTCAATGAGCTCTACCCTGACCACTCTGCCCTCCCTTGCCCCCACTTCAGCACTTGAAATCTCCCTTTCCCTGTTCTGTGCTTTCTTTTTCCACAGCACTTTCTATCTTCTAATATACTAAATAAGTTTGTTATTATTGTGTGTATTGTTTATTACCTGCCCTGGGCCCCCAATATACCAGGGTAGGGGCATTTGTAGGTTTTATTCAAAGATGTATCCCAAGTGCTAGAATAGTACCTAGCACATAGTAGTGCTTAATAAATACTTGCTCAGTATTTGCCCATTTTTAAATTGGGTTATTTGTTTTTTGGTTATCGAGTTGAGTTCCTTATATATTTTGCATATTAACCCCTTATCAGATGTGTGGTTTACCGATATTTTCTCCCATTCCATAGGTTGTTGACTATTTCTTGGCTGTGTAGAAACTTTTTGGCTTGATGTGATCCCATTTGTCTATTTTAGCTTTTGTTGCCTGTGTTTTGGGGGTCATATCCAAAAAATCATTGCCCAAACCAATGTCATGGAGCTTTTTATCTATGTTTTCTTCTAGTAGTTTTACAGTTTCAGGGCTTACACTTAAGTCTTTAATCTATTTTGAGTTGATTTTTATATATGATGTAGGATAAGGGTCTAATTTCATTCTTTTGCATGTGGATATCCTGTTTTTCCAATACCATTTATTGAAGAGACTGTCTCTCTATTACATGTTCTTGGTATCTTTGTCAAAAATCAATTGACCATAAATGTGTGGATTTATTTTGGGGCTCTCTATTCTGCTCCATTAGTCTATGCATCTGCTTTTATGCCAGTTCCATGCTATTTTGATTACTATAGCTTTGTAGTATATTTTAAAATCAGGTAGTATGATGCTTCCATCTTTGTTCTTTTTGCTGAAGATTGCTTTGGCTATTCAGGGTCTTTTGTGATTCCATATGAATTTCATGATTGTTTTATTCTGTTTCTTTGTAAAATGTCATTGGACTTTTGATAGAGATTGCGTTAAATCTGTAGATCACTTTAGGTAGTACAGACATTTTAACAATATTAATCTTCTAATCCATGAACACAAGATATCTTTCCATTTATTTGTGTCTTCTTCAATTTCTTACATCAATGTTTTATAGTTTTCAGTGTACAGATCTTTCACCTCCTTGGTTAAATTTATTCCTAAGTATTTTATTTTATTTTTGTGTAGCTATTATAAATGGAATTGTTTCCTTGATTTCTTTTTCAGATAGGTCATTGTTAGAAAAATCATAGAAATGCTACTGGTTTTTGTATGTTGATTTTGTATCCTGCAACTTTACTAAATTTATTTATTAGTTCCTGAAGTTTTTAGTATAGTCTTTGGAGTTTTCGATATGTAAGATAATGCCATTTATAAACAATTTAAGTTCTTCCTTTCTGATTTAGATGCCTTTTATTTCTTTGTTTTGCCTAATTACTCGGCTAGGACTTCCAGTCTAGGTTGAATAGACATTTCTCAAAAAAAGACATGAAGTAACCAACAGATATATGAAAAAATGTTCAACATCACTAATTGTCAGGGAAATGCAAATTTAAACCACAATAAGATATTACCTCACACCTGTTAGAACAGCCATTAGGCCATTATCAAAAAGATGAAAGATAAGTGTTGGCAAGGTTGTGGAGAAAAGGAAACCTTTATATACTGTTGGTGGGAATATAAATTAGTATAGCCATTATAAAAAACAGTATGGAATTTTCTCAAAAAATTAAAAATAGAACTACAATATGATTCAGCAATCTACTACTGTGTATATATCTAAAGACAATGAAATCAGGAAGTCGAAGAGATATCTACACTCCCATATTCACTGCAGCATTATTCACAACCATATTCATTGCAGCATTATCCACAACAGCCAAGATATGGAACCAACCTAGCTGTCCATCAGTGGATTAATGGATAAAGAAAATGTGGTCTTTATGCACAATGGAATAATATTCAGCCTTACAAAAGAAGGAAATCCTGTCATTTGCAACAACATGAATAAACCTGGAGGACATTATGTTAAGTGAAATAAGCCAGGCAGAAAAAGACAGATGCTGCATGATCTCACTTATATGCGGAATCTAAAAAAGCTGAACTCAAAGAAGTAGAGAGTAGAATGGTGGTTACCAAAAGCTAAGGGTGGGATACGGATTGGGGAGATATTAGTCAAAGATACAAAATTTCAGCTAGACAGGAGGAATACATTTAAGAGATCTATTATACAACAATGCATTGTATACTTGCAAATCGCCAAAAAAAAGTAGATCTTAAGTGTTTTTACCACAAATAAGTGATACATATGTGAGGTAATTCATATGTTAATTTGCTTGACTTAGCTATTCTACAATGTATACATATTTCAAAACATCATGTGGTACACCATGATTTTATACAATTTTTGTCGATTTAAAAAATAAATTAAAATAAGTACTTGGTGGGGGAATAAATGAAATTTTCTTCATATCTCTGTGTCTTGTCTATAAATTGGAGACAATGTTCGTTTTGTTTTATGGGAATTAAGTGAGATATTGAATGTTAAAAGCACTTAGCACAGGGCCTACAAAAAGCATTCACTACATGTCAGTAATTCAGTTCTTTTTACGTCCACTAATTGTCTCATGTGATCTTCATATTAATTCCAAAAAATAATATCTTGCAGATGGCCAAACTGTGACCCATGGGAATAAAGCCACTTGTTAGCTTGATGTGGTGCCAGAAGTTTGTGGGAATGGTACAGAGAAGAAGGCAAGAGAAGAGGTAAAATGTTCACTTCGCACTGTGTCCAAGCCTTTTCCATCACAGAATGGTTAGCCCCAGACTCACTACCACAGGGATAGAATTCCAAAAACAAGGACCAAATATATATTCAGTGAACACTTTGTTTCCTAATGTGGTGATCACTGGAAATCATGTTGGGTTCACTAGGAGGCATTGGTACTACATAATTGCACTTCCTTCTTTGATGTTACTGTGATGACGGAGACAAGAGCACAGTGTATCTTGATTTCAACAGGGCACATAGTAAAACTCACTGTAGATCTTATGCACGAGATGGTGGAATATGGGTTTGCTTGTTGGATTTATCATCCAGATCAAGGATCAACAAAATTTTTCTATAAAGGACGAGATAGTAAATATTTTAAACTTTGCAGGCCATATAGTCTTTGTCACAACTACTCAATTCTGCCATTATAGAATTTCACACATTGTAGTGTGAAAGAAATCATAGGCAGTATGTAACAAATGAGCATGGCTGTGTTCCAGTAGAACTATCTACAGATACAAGCTGCAGGCCTGATTTGGCCCATGGGCCACAGTGTGCCAATGCCTGCCCTAGGTGGTTGAGTGACTATTCCCCCAGGTATGCCGTGGACTGAACTGGCAAGAGTCTCTATTGCTGTGATATGAGGAAAGGTTGACGATATTTATGAAGGATGCAAAGCTAGGAGAAATATCAAATATGATGGATGATAAAGTCAAGATTTAAAATTGTGCAGAGGAGCTAAAACTATCAGCCCAAATTAATGTGATGGAAGTTAATGACTAAAAGTATATTGTCCTTTGTTTAACAAAACATCATCAACGACAAAGCTAAGCCACATTCTACCAACGAAGTGAAAGGAAAACTGGATTTAGCAATAATCATTCAAATACAATCTGGGGTCGGCCACATGCTGCATTTGCTATTCGCTCGGTCACTCACTCACTCATTCACTTACTCACTTAGTTTTCAACACTAAGCCCCAGCTGCTTTCCAGGGCCTCTGCATAGTTCTGGAGTGGTTTTGACAATAAATAAAACAGCCTCAGTCCTTAAGGACACATAATATGGTCTATTGGACAGGACACATGTTCCTTTACTCATTCATTCATTTGTTTGTTTTTTTCGGCAACTCAGTGTTGGAGCCAATAATGTGGCAGGACCAGAATGTGGTCTGGGGATGACAAAGGCAGATGAGACTTAGTCTTTACCTTTCAGGAACTCAGAATATAATCTTGGAAACACATATGTAAACAGATAAATTACAACACAGCAGTGTATATGCTAATTCAGAAATATGAATCAAATATGAGAGCAGAGAAAATGAAACAGCAAATTCACCCTGGAGGAGTCCATGAAGCCCTAACAGTTGAGATGTTTCTAGAAAGTGGATTAGGATTTTTACTATCAGGTGTTGATGTCTTTGATGTCTGAGGGACTTTTGTACCTGATTACAAACAACTACAAACACCTGTGCTTTGCTTAGTGTTCCATTTAATAAAATCATCTATTAGATTACAGGCAAGTTTTTTAAAACAGTACTCTTTTGATAATGTAAATGTTGCTTACAAATTTGACTAATTACCCTTAAATAATTAAACTGTAATTACAACTGTAGTCTCTCAGTTGGGTTTTCTCCAGAAGCGTTCCCTGGTCAAGGTTTGAGTATGCACAATACATCTGGGAGCGTAGGACACCAGTAGGGGAATGGCCAATCAGTCGGGGGAAAGAGAGTCAGCCCATAGGGGGTATATTATCAACCCTGTGGGTGACTAACACTTAATCCTGCGAGGAAGCCCTGGGGATGGGCGTAAAGCCATGCCTCAGAATTATCCTGGCTAAGGGGTGAGGGAGGTGGGGTTTCTATAGTCCCACACCTGTTAGTCATTGGGTAGGGGTTGTTCCAGGGTGGTGAGAGGGGTAATTAATTCCAAGGCACTTCGAGCCCACCCTGTGCCCATGTGTGGGTGGGTCTTGGAAGCCTGTGGGCAGCCCACTGACAAAGATGCAGCTCAGGCTGGAGGGAGTCAGCTGCAGTGCATAGAAATGGGGATCTGAGGACACATGGCTGGAACACCAGCAGCAGCTGCTACATACACTGAGTCTTTTGAAAATTTTAGACACTTTCAAGAGCAAACAAAACATACAGACAAATAATGCTTACGAATATACTAAAATACATTCTAAAATGGCATTTCATTCATTGCTTCATTATATTTTACTTGTACTTTTAGTTTTCTAGAGTTATTGCTATACAGTTCTTATTTCTTCCATGGGTGTTCATTGTAATATTTTGACAGTTTTCCTGGTTGCAGTTATTATACATCATAACCAAAGTATAATAATAACTTCTCAGACCAGCAGAGATTAAAAATCCCCTCAGGTAATGTTAGCCTAGTCATCAGGTTGAGTAAAGCCCATTCAATACATCCTTATGATATAACTTTCTAGGTCCACCTGTTCACTTAGGTTTTCCTTTTGGAAACTTGGGAATCTCCCTACAAACTGTATACTTTGAACATCCTGTTGGGTAGGTGTTACACCTCTTTGCCTCTTACACTGTCATATTAACTTATTGCTCTAGTCCATTACCATTATTAAAAATACACAAATTTCTACTCGTATTTTTTATAATCTGTACATCTTTCTAGAGGTTTCATCCCCTAGGAAGATGAGCAATTGGGTCTGTGTACTTAGCACACTTCTTGAGGACTTTTGGCTAATTAATCATTTTGAAACACTGAGTTGAACCCTCCTTCCACTTGGTTGCTATACATGACCATCAGTGCTGACCTGTCCTGCCTGAACTTTGAATATAATCTGCTTTGTTATTTTTAGAGTTACTTGACTTATGCACATTTGTCTAGTATTTTATTCTTTTGTAATTATCCTAATAGAAGCAAGTACAGATTTCTATTTCATACACAAATACTTAATTGAAGAAAATAAAAATACCTATTTATATGGGAAGTGCCATAGCTTTGTGATAAGAGGAGAGACCCTGGAGCCAAATGGCCTAGGTTCAAATTTGGGGTCCCCCACTCACCATCTGTGTGGCCTTTGAAAGGTCACTTAATTTCTCTGTATCTCCATCTCCTCATTTGTAAAAATAGGATTAATAGAACCAACTTGGTTTTTTATTTATTTTTTGGTCTTTTTTATTCATCTACTTTATTGATTTGGGATAAAAATACTTCTTTTAGGATTTTATTTTTTTAATTTTTAATTTTTAGTTATTATGAGTACATAATAATTTTAATATTACATGAGTTATTTGGCATAGGACACTTAGCATGGTGCCTGGCATGTAGTAAGCCCTAGGGAAGCGTTTGCTATTATTGTTTTTACTATGAATATTATAACGTACCAACTCTCCCTTATTTATTAAAATCAACTGAAGCATTGAGCATATCCTATTGTATTTACCTTTTCAGTACAAAAACTACCTTACACACTTTATATGAACTTTCCTCTATTGAGTAGCATTATTAACTCATAGCCTTTCACAGACATAACTTTTCCTAATTAACTATAATTATTATTACTATTTTCCTATTACTGATGCTCAAATTGCTACCACTTGGCTGGCAGGAGTTCCCTTAAGCTGGCTTCTTTGTATATGCAGTGCATTCCTGGTGATGTTGAAGCAACCTGGCAACAAGAGGGCATTCCAAACCCATTCTATCTTTTATCCATACCCAAATATGTGGAATAAGCCCCCTGTTGTTTTTTAGTGCAGTGTTAGTAACTGAAATCTAGGCACTGGGCTTGGTGCTGAGTAAAGGTGCCCCATTTGCTGCTGTGGATGAGCCATTTTTAGCAATGAGAGAGCTATGTTATCTTAAAATCATGAGTTCACACTTATCTTTCTCAATATAACAAATTTGTTATACCACTTTTCAGCCAGTGTGGAGTTTCTTGATTACTACGATTTTATCTTAATATCAGAAAGGAGGGGGAAATGGGAGGACACGGAAGGCAAAGAGGGGCCCAGGCTTCTTCTGTCTAGTGGCCCTACCTGTCCCTGGGGACTAGGTATTCTTCCGTGGATCCCCTGCATTTGACCAGCAGTTGAAGGAAGTGAGAGGATGGAAGATCATGCATAGAAGGTTGTAGTGTTCATCATGTTGGCCCCTTCTATTATTCTGGCCTGAACATGACCCTACCTACATATAAATGAAGCTAGAAAATGCAATCCAGCTGGGCGCCCAGCAAGAAGAGGCGCATGAATGGTCTCTACCATACAGGGTTGGGTTTGCTCTCCGTGATATCCAAGAGCTTTCTCAGCTCAACATCAAAAAGACTTAGGCCCTCAATAAACATTTATTAAACAAGGGAATAGTAAACAACACAAAGCTGAAATGGTAGGTCGGGGCCATATTGCCTCGGGTCTTGAATATCATGCTGCTTAAGGTGGCCTTTCTTACGGAGGCAGTGAGAGTCTTCATATCAATGGTGCGCTGTGGTTGCCAGCAAAAACAAATGTAATTCAAATGTATCTACTGAGAAGAGAGGGCAAGGATGAATAAGGAAGTGGTTATCTTACTATCTACAGTATTTTGCTCAGTTCTGGACACCATCTTGTTGAAAAAGACTTTAACTAAGTAGGAAGCATTTGAAGATCAACCGAGATCATGGAAAGGCTGGAAACTATTTCCTCTGAATGTAACTGGAAAAAAATAATGGGCTGTTCAACCAAGAGAAGGGGAGACTTAGGGTCAATGCATGGAAGTGGCTGAGGTATGTAAGCCAGAAGTCTGAAAACCACTGAAGCTCTCTGGGAAGTCCCCTAGCACCCCCAGATAGACAGGTGGGGTGTGAGCCTTAAAAGTGATGGCTCTGGAATCATACAGCATTTGTCCTTTTGTGACTGGCTTATTTCACTTAGGATAGTGTCCTCAAGTTTCATCCACGTCGTAGCATGTGACAGGATCTCCTTCCTTTTTAAGGTTGAATAATGTCTCCTTGTATGTGTATACCATATTTTATTTATCCATTCATCTGTTGATGGACATCTGGATGGCTTCCACCTCTTGAAATATACCTACTACTACCAAACTGTACTCTTAAAAATGGTTGAGATAGGAAAAGAAAAAAGAAGAAGAAGAAAAGAAAAAGAGAAAGTGATGTGCTGGAGAGCCACTAGTAGTCCACTCCATGGTAAAGGAACCCACTGGACCCCCAAGACCCACGATAGATAGAGATCTGGTCCACCCAGGCTCCATCCTTCTTTTCCTCCCTTAGGGCAACAATGACTGTGAAAGGCTCCTTCCAAGATGCCCAAAGTCCTGTGTGTCTAATGGTGTCCTGCTGAGAGGTCTATAGCAGGGTCTATTGTGCACTCTGGATCCAGAATGTGAGCAAGTGCCCCAAAATGCTGACATGTCAACTTTCCCAGAATTTTCAAATGCTCCATTTCCTAATCTCTATTCTTTTCTTCTGGGATATTTCCAATCTGTGAATATGGAATACAGCTTGTGATTATAAGTTCTGGCATTAAGATCAAACAGACCTAGGTTTGCAAACTGGCTTCCGCATTCACAATCTGTGTGTGTTTAAGGAAGCGAATTCATTTGTTTGAGCCTCAGTTACCCTGGCAATGAAAAGAGACTAGTGTAAGTTTTCTCTTGGATCTTTCCTCTAGATCCACTTTCTACACATCTGCACCCTGTTCTCTGCCTGGGAGACTAACCTATATAGACCATACCAGTGGTTCTCAACTGGAGTGATTTTGCACCCACCCCCACCCTACAAAGGGACATTTGGAAATGTCTAAAGACATTCTTGCATATCACAAACAGTTGCTATTGGCTTTTGGTGGGTAGAGGCCAAGGATGCTGTTAAACATTTTATAATGCCTAGCATGGTTCTACACAAGAAAGAATTATCCAACCCGAAATGTCAATAGTGCAAAGGTTGAGGAACTCTGCACTACACCCACAGGTTCTCTTGTCCTTTGGCTTCTGGTCGACTTTGGCCAATGGAAAGCCCCAACAGAAGTCAGGAGAGGGAGGTGAGGGAGGTTAGGCTATTTATTCCCTTTGCTCCCACTCCAAGGAGTTACCTTAGGCTGACTATGTTCCTCTGCTCCACTCAAGGCAGGCTTTTCTCCTTCTGGGTTCTCGCAACTGCTACCTGTCCTTATCTCTTGACCTAAGGGTGGTGACACCTCTGCTGCTACTAGCCCCTGGTTAGTGTACTTCCTCTTGGGGTCCCTTTATGCCTTTCCATACATTTCAAATTAACCCTAATCAAATGATCATAAATTGATTATATCATGTGTTTTCCTTTTATGGTTCTGAGTGGTATCAGTGCCAACCTCATGCAGCTTATCATGTAAGTTTCAATAAGATAATAGATAGAAATCTTAGGCACAGAGAGAGGCATGTTGTAGATGTCCAGCAAATCATAGCCTTCTCATGGGTCCACTATGGGCATTGATGTTACCCTGGGCCCTCTTGACAGATGACCTTTCCTTCACATGAGCCACCTAAAAGTTTCTCCCTTTTTAATTTGCAGCATACTTAGATCTTAGAAGTAGATCAATTTTTTTTTTACAGCCATGCTCCAGTGTCTAGAGAGAGCCTTTCTGCTGTGGAGCTCAAATATGGTATTAAAATATGTTGTGAGTTGGAAAGACTTTGCAGAAATTCCAGACTTCTCTCTGCTCTTAGACTGCAACACATTATTTGTGTCCCTGTCACATAAATTTGGAAGCCCTGTCCATGCTAGCCTTTTTCTCTCCAGGTTTCCTGACTCAATAGTAAAAACGGATGAGCCAAATTTTTATTCCTGGTGGCAGGAGGAGAATGGTAGGGTTATAGCCTCTGCAGATGTAGTTGGACAAGACTCAAACAAGGCACGGGAAATCACTATGCCCCTGCCCAAGACAGCATGGGACCTTGGGCAGCTGCACCACAGGTGAAATGCAAGACCAGAGCCCACATATAGAACCTGTTTGAGGATGTGGAGAAGCCTGTGGGGGCAGCTCATTCACTTAATCCAATAATATATATTGATATTTGAAAGTACCTCTGATGCTTTTACATTTAAGCCTATTCCATGCTCTCACCTCCAGGATACAGAAAAGCAACAGTTATAGATATTATTCATATTCCCATCCACTGCAAAAGCTCTATAAAGAAGGTGTTCCTATTGGCACATTTTAGATATGAGGAAACTGAGACTCAGAGAGAGTAAATCATTTGCCAAAGCTGCACAGTGGTGAAATGGAATTCATACACAGACCCCTGGACTCCAGAGTCAGAAAGACCAGTATGAGCGTAGGAAAGTTACTTTGTCTCGCTGACTCTCTTGTCCTCTATGATACAGGGATCATGGTACCCACCTCACTGCCCAGTCCATAGCTAATGCTAAGTACTGGTAGGTAGCACTATTATTAATGAGTAAGGAACTTTCAGTCTGGCATCCCTAAATTCCAATCCTGCTCTGCCTCTTAATAGCTATGTCCTAAGGGAAAGCATTAAACTTGCCTGGGTTCGTTTTCCTCATCTGCATATTGGAGGACATTAATGTCTGCCTTATAGGATTATCATGAGGACTCAATGATAAATGCAAAGGTCTCCAGAGTGGAGCATGCACACTCCAAGGTAAGCCTCAAGATCATCCACTGGGGTGCAGGAAGAAAGTATTAGAATTTCTATTTCAATTTATTTAATTTACCTCAAAATAAAAGATGAAATTAAGCTTCACTAATATTTAATGTATGTATAGACACTAGCCACCACATTTGATCTGTATGTCAGCTCTTTTATTCATTCTGCAATGCAGAATTGCTGGCAACACTCCCTCATTCATTCACTAGCTTTCAGCAAATCGCTTTGCATGGCAGGTTGTTTTTGGCCAGCTAAATAAATTTAGGGGTTATAATACCAAGTTTTGTGATTTAAAAAACATTTCTGCTAAGAATCTATCTATCAAAAATATACTAATAGGTAAGTATAAGTGAGAAGTCAGAAAAGGGAAGAACTTGTCTTTCTTCCACTTCTATTGGGGTTCTTCACAGGCCACCTTACAAGGCAAAGAAAATGATGATATCTGAGCCAACAAAACGCTGCCCACCACCCATCCAAAGGAAAGTATCATAAGATGGTTTGGAATATGGATTTACATCTGTTATCATTAATGACAAATTTTTCTCTTTATGTGTAACTTGCACCTGGAGATATTAACTAATGATAGTTCCAGGCCACCACAATTAGCAAGACATTAAATATTATTTATTCCAACTTAATTTCCTCCTGTTAGAATGTCTTAGAATTTGTGTATGTTTTACATGGTACTCAAAAAGCAACATTTGACATTGTGTAAGTAACTAATCAGATGTAATTATATTGGTGGTATGTGCTTAAAATCATTTTTGTGGATAGAAGTATACAATATAAACAGTGTGGAGACCACTAAGCCAATGTACATAATAAAGTGATTGACTCAAAATCTGCCATGATGTTGCTACTCAATAAAAAGAAACTATTATTAAAAATTTCCTATTTATTGTGTACTTACTGTGTATAATGTTTTTCACAAATCTTAAAACACTTTTATTATGGAAAATTTCAAATCCTCAAAACAGTTTTACGATCCCCATATACCCTTACCCAGCTTCAATGATTACCATCATATTGCCAATCTTGTTTTATCTCTTCCTCTCCTTATTTTTCTGGTTTATTTTAAAGAAAACACTATATCATTTCCCCTGTAAAGAGCTCAGTATTGACTTCCAACAGATGCAAACTATTTGTTTAACCACCTTTTCATCATCACACCAAAAATATTATAATTAACACTAATTCTCTTAATATCATCTACTATGCAATTATCATTATCTTTTGAAAATGAAAATATGATAAGGTTCCTTCAGGGGTGCTCCATTTCCTTCACGGCCATACCCAATTTCTGCACAAAGGCCACATCACCCAGCACGACCTGCCCTGCTATCCTCCCCCTTTGCTCACCATACTCAGGCACACTTCTTCTGGGCTTCCTTAAACAGCCTCTGCAGTCCCCCCTGCTCAGCACCCTTGCACCTGCTGTTCCCTCTGCGTGGATGGCTCCTCCCCTGCTCTCCCTGTGTGGCTCCTTCTCAGTGTACAGGTCTCAGCTCCAAAGTCACCTTGGCAGAGAGGCCTTTGCTGACTTTCCATGTGGGACCCTAGTTGCCTATATTGTTCTTCCACTAAATAATGTTCATACGTTTTAGAGCACTCATCACAAAGTTTAGGTTTGTTCCTTGTTTATTGCCTGTCTCCTTCACTTGGCTGGGAGGAACAAGTCTGTTTTATTTACCAGCCTCGTCCTGGGGTTGAGCTCAGGGGTTGAGCAATGAAGCCATGATCTCATCCCTGCTTCCTTTTCCATTCCTGTCTTATCTTCCAGCACCTGTTCTTGCTTCTCCTTCAAACTTCAAGATCTTCCTTCCTCCTCCCAACTGCCCACCTTCCTTCCACACCACATCTACTCACCCCTCAAGATTCAGACAAGGTGAGACCTCCTTTGGGAAGCCAGGGCTGCCTCTGTCCTCACTTCCCTCATCAAGTTCATGCATCACTCATGCATCCCTTGCACTCACTACACTCTGTTTTCCTTGGGAGTCAAGACCCTGTCCTGCTCATCTGTGTAGTCCTGCACAGTGCCTGGAGCACAGTGCCTGGGATCTCTGCAAAGGTTTCAGGACTGGATAAATGAATTGGCCAGGAGTAGGAGGCAGTGTCAAGTCTAAAGGGCCAGGAAGTGAAGAGTAAGTAATGTAGCAGGGATTTGCAGGGCCCAAGGACATAATGGGATATAACACCAGGAAGACTTGAATCAGTCAATGAGATCTAAGACTCTCAACAAATGAGAGGGTCCCCAGTCTTCCATTTAAGGACATGCAAGATGTGATCTCAGGGTGATGACAACTCTTTAAATAAATCTAGAATATTCAGAAGATGAGCTCTACTATGAAAAAGATTCTCTAGGGGAGGAATTTTTATCTTTACCATTCACTGCTGTACTTACAGTGCCTGGTACAGAGTAGGTGCTCAATGAAGATTTCTTGAATGGATAAATGAACTCAGGGCTGGATAAAATAAGGGAGAGATATGAACTGGAAATGAATGGAGACAGGAAAGTAGCTGTTTCTTCTTTATCCCTGGGAAGCACCCAAGAAAAAAGATACAAACCCGCCAACCCTATGACAATCAATACCAAGCCTATTTCATTTAAACCTGTATTTCCAAAGTCCAGCAGAGCCTGGCACCTAATAGTGCTCAATAAATTGTTGTGGAATACATGATTATTTTTGTAAAATGAATGCTAACATTATTTAGCTTGAAATGAATTTGGATTCTCAATGCTCTTCATGTCTTCAGTGAAAGTTCTATATTAGTTAATCTCTAAGTTTTTTTTAGCCCTGTTTTTAAGTATTGAATCAATTCCAACTTATCAATCAAGGTCAGACTTGTCACTGGAGCATCTGCTTGCTAACATGAGTTTGTTTGCATATCACTGAGCTTTCTATTTTTACTAGCCTGACATACCAGCACATGCTAGGCCATCTCCAGATCACGAAATCATTAATGGAACACCAGTGTCTTGTGAGCTATTAATAGAATGTCTATGGGGAAAAAGGAGAAGTTTTGAAGACATGCAGATTTGGCAAATCCCACAATAAACAAAGAATCCTTCAATGCAGAATTGCTCAGAGCCTTTTTTATATTAATGTGAAATTGTGATTCCCCTAAGAGAGGTTGTCAAAAGATGTAGTTCTCAAACTTATTTATTGATGGAACCCTATTTTTTAGGCATTTTTCAATGGGACACCTTTTAACAATCCAGAGGTTGCCTGTTTCAAGAATATAGCTTAGAAACTGCTGTTTTCCAGAATACCAAACCATGAGGATTTTTGCATTTTTTTAACCACTTGGCTTGCTAAAATGACTACTCTACCGTAATGGAGGAAGGTGCACACTCATTCACACCCCCTCATCCACTCCTCTTAAGAGCAGGAGCACAAGAATCCAAAGAGATTGGACTTTGATGTGAGTTTGACTTGGTACAAATTACAGCTCTGCCACTTACCAATTGCATAACATTCTGCAAATTGATTATCTCTCAGCTTTAGTTTTCTCATCCACAAAAATACGACCAATGACACAGTGGAGAGAATACACAGTCCTGATGGTAAGTGATATCTTTGACAGGGCATGGCAAGGTCTAGCACATAGTAGGTGATATTTTATTCAAAGAGTATCAGGCACTGAAGGAGACTCTGTGGATGGAGCTATAAACAAAACAGACAAAAGTCCCTGCCCTTGGGAGAGTCTAGCCCAGCAGAGGTAGACAGAAACTTCTATAGAGTTTGGTTCCCCAGGTCGTCTCAAGGTGCAGCCAGTGTGGGCACCAGAACTCTAAGGTAACAGCAGGGGCTATTCATGGGAACTCTATTACCAAGTTACAGGTGAAAGGTGAGGAAGCTAAGAATTGTCCTGTTGCCAAGATCCACCTGAATGCTGTCTCTGCACTGTGGTTGCAGCCTAACTAGCAAGAAGGGATGCCTTGATCCCTCCCACTCCCCAGAACAGCAGGACATCTATGCAGCCTCACACTAGAGTGCCTTTGGACACACATGCCAGCCAGCCCCATAGTGAGGACCAAAGACACAAAATGAGACCATTCAGGTCAAACTCATCAGTTATATGATGAGGTCTCCATGCTTGATGCTAGAAACTGATCCCACAGATACATGTGGGTGATAAAGCCAGGCCAGGAACCTGGAGCCCTGCTTATTCTAAAGAGGCTCATGCAACACTTTTTTTTAATTTTAATTTTTAATTTTTTTGGTTTTTTAAAGTTTTTTTTATTTCAAAATATTACAGGGGTACAAACATTTAGGTTACACATATTGCCTTTGCACCGCCTGAGTCAGAGCTACAAGAGTGCCCTCCCCCAGACAGTGAGCACGACACTTATTAGGTGTGAATATACCCATCCCCTTCTCCCCACTCCCACCTTCCCAACACCTGATGAATGGTACTTTCATATGTGCACATAAGTATTGATCAATTAGTACCAATTTGATGGTGAGTATATGTGGTGCTTCTTTTTCCATTCTTGTGATACTTCACTTAGGAGGATGGGCTCCAGCTCCACCCAGGATAATACAAGAGGTGTTAGCTCACTATTGTTTTTTGTGGCTGAGTAGTAATCCATGGTATACCTATACCACATTTTATTAATCCACTCATGGATTGATGGGCACTTGGGTTGTTTCCACATCTTTGCAATTGTGAATTGTGCTGCTATAAACATTCAAGGCAGATGTCTTTATTATAGAATATCTTTTTTTCCTTTGGGTAGATGCCCAATAGTGGGATTTCTAGATCAAATGGTAGGTCTGCTTTTAGTTCTTTGATGTATCTCCATATTACGTTCCATAGAGGTTGCACTAGTTTGCAGTCCCAACAGTGCATGAGATGTACAAGTGTTCCTCTCTCTCCACATCCATGCCAACATTTGTTGTTTTGGGACTTTTTGATAAAAGCCATTCTCACTGGAGTTAAGTGATACCTCATTGTGGTTTTGATTTGCATTTCCCTGATGACTAGAGATGTTGAGCATTTTTTCACATGTTTCTTGGCCATTAGTCTATCTTCTTTTGAAAAGTTTCTGTTCATGTCCTTTGCCCACTTTTTAATGGGGTTGTGTGACTTTTTCTTGCTGATTTTCCTGAGTTCTATATAGATTCTAGTTGTCAGCCCTTTATCAGATATATAGCATGCAGGTATTTTCTCCTATTCTGTAGGTTGTCTATTGGCTGTAGTGATAGTTTCTTTGGCTGTGCAGAAACTCTTTAATTTGATCAGGTCCCATTTGTTTATTTTTTTGATGCTGTGATTGCTTTTGGGATCTTCTTCATGAATTCTTTGCCTAGGCTGATGTCTATAAGAGTTTTTCCAATGTTTTCTTCTAGAATTCTTATGGTTTCATGCCTTAGGTTTAAGTCTGTTATCCATCATGAGTTGATTTTTGTGAGAGGTGAGAGGTGTGGATCCTGATTCAGTCTTCTACATGCGGCTATGCAATTTTCCCAGCACTATTTATTGAATATGGATTATTTTCCCCAGTGTATGTTTTTGTCTATTTTGTCAAAGATCAGATGGCAATATGAGGATGGTTTCATATCTGGGTTCTCAGTCCTGTTCCATTGGTCTATGTCTGTGTTCTTGTGCCAGCACCATGCTGTTTTGGTTACTATAACCTTATAGTATAACTTGAAGTCTGGCAAATTGATGCCTCCAAATTTGTTCTTTTTTCTTAAGGTTGCTTTAGCTATACAGGGTCTTTTCTGGTTCCACATGAAGCGTAGAATTATTTTTTCTAGATCTGTGAAAAATGATGTTGGTATTTTAATAGGGATTGCATTGAATCTGTAGATCAATTTGGGTAGTATAGACATTTTAACAGTGTTGATTCTGCCGATCCATGAGCATGGTATGGTTTTCCATCTGTTTACATCCTCTGCTATTTCCTTCCTTCGTGTTTCATAGTTCTCCCTGTAGAGTCTTTAACCTCTTTGGTTAAATATATTCCTAGGTATTTGATTTACTTTGTTGCCATTGTAAAAGGTATTGAGTCTCTGATTTGGTTCTCAGTTTGACTGTTGTTGGCATATATGAATGCTACTGATTTGTGAATATTGATTTTGTAACCTGAGACTTTGCTGAACTTATTTATAAATTCCAGTAGTCTCTTCACAGAATCTTTGGGGTTTTCTAAATATAAGATCACATCATCAGCAAAGGGCAATAGTTTGACCTCTTCTGCCCCTGTTTGGATTCATGCAACTTTTTAAAAAACAGTGGCTTGTACCTCGAAGAGCAAATGCTCAATGCCCTGTTGTGTACCTCTGTCTCCCAGTGATGGAGCCAAATGATCCACTGAGCTGCCTGCATCTTCTCCATCACCTGCCTCCCTGGAAGATGGAGAAATTAGTCTCTAACTGTGCTTGCTTTTTCTCCCTCTGCTTGTATCCATCCCTCCCATTGCAGCTTTCTTACACGCATTAGGCATTTAATTGTGCATGCCACTATTCATTGTGCCCAGGGCTTAAGCAGGGGCTGCCGGCTGTAGGTTCTTCACTCTGCAGGCTGAGTACACTCTGACTCCTGTCCTGCCCTCTTCATGAATCATAGTTCAACATGTTCTCATAATTATCTCATGTTTCTGGCTTGAGAGGGAGATCCTAGCAAGCTCAAGAAGAAGGAGAAATATTTAGTTTGCACCAAATGAAGAATACAACTGTGTGCACTTCCTTTGTATGTCAATTAGTGGCATATGTTGAGAGTCAAACACACTAATAAAGTTATAAAGAAATATAAGGGTTAGGGAGACAATTGTTTCCTTATAGGCACAGGCAGGAGCACATGCTGCTAACGTTGCAATTTCCCAAACAGATTGTCTGAACACCTGCAGCCGTACAAGGGCCCTCCTACTCTGAAGTACTCTCCTTGGTGTCTCTTTCAATAAGATTGTCATAATTCAGGGAGAGGTATGGTATTTAGGGCAGAGAGGCTATGTGACAAGCAAGTTTTATCTCACACCTGGGGCTGCTAGAGCCCTGTGTTGAGAAGGATTCTGAGGCTGCACTTGGGTTCAGTGGAATGAGGCAGTGATTAGTTGCAGCCTTTGCTACAAAGGAGGGACAGGGCAAGGAAAATGCATGTGTGCACATTTGACTTGTCTGCTAGTGAAAAAACCTCTGAGAAATTGAAAACCCTGTGGTCCTGGGGAAGCCATTCACTTTCCTCAGCCTTGGTTTCCTGAGCTACAAAATTGAGATGGTGACATTTCCCTTATGGGGTCATGATAAAGATCAAACCAAGTGAAGTGTGTAAAACTGTTTTGAGAACCATAATATATTATGCATATATGAGGTAATGTAATTGTAAAAATATCTACACTCAAATAATTATGGGAGGGCCTGTGTGTATGTGTGTGTTTGCTTTTCTAATGCTCTAGGGAAAGGTTTCTGAACTTTGGCACGTTGACATTTTGTATCAGATCATTCTTTGTTATAGCGGGGCCGGCCTGTGCACTGTAGGATGCTTGGTAGCATGCTTGGCTGTGACCCACCTGATGCCAGCAGCACCACATCCTCCCACAGTTATAACCATCAAAAATGTCCCCAGACATTGCCAAATGTCTGCTGAGGGCAAAATTGCCCCTGGTTGAGAACCACTGGTCTAGGTCAGTAGCTTCTTCTCCTGCTATTCATTAGACTCACTTGGGGAGCTTTTAAAACTATATCAATGGCAGGTTCCAAGCTCCAACCATGAGGTTTTCATTTAATTGGCCAGGAGTAGGTGGGCACCAGCATCTATCCCCAGGTGATTCTAATACACATTGCAGTGTTGAGAGTCTTTCACGAAGATGTAGGGAATCCTTTCTTAGAGAACATAGGTTGTCTTCTCCCACAAGCTACAGGCCCCGTGGACTCCCTGGCTATGCCTAAGACACTTTTGTGGAGAGGCCAAGGGTCCTCCCAGGGGGAAATCAGGAAGAAGGTCCCCCATACCCCAACCCAATATGCAATTTCCTTCCACCATTCAAGCACAATAATTTCATTTTTTTAATGTCTATGAACAATTTATCTTTTAAAAGACGGTTGAGGGAACATGATGAAGGAGATAATTAAACGTGATGGATATCCAGACACGTCCATCTTGAAACAACTCTTCAAAGACAATGGAAGCCCTAACATCCCTTTGATGAAATGGAACTAGACAGAAACGTAGCAAGTAACATATGACTGGGTACAAATGGTAAAATTAAAGGCAAACATTGTTGATGAGCTCACTAGAGCCTGAAGTATTGAAACACAATATTAGCCTTGGTGGAAAATAACTTCATTGAAATATGTCCTTCCTGCTACACGGCTTTCCTAAGGCTCTGAAAGCATTCTGTCTCTCTCAGCGTCTCGCTCTCTGTCACTAGGCATTTTCAATAGAATGAACAGAGAAGAGAGTCTGGGAATGAAAGTAAAGGATAATTGAAGTCTTGCCTTGATCTATTGTTACAACTGAATAGGCAGAGAGACAAATACTCAGTTCCAGCTTAGGCCCTCACAGAAGCCCTTCAGCTCCTGGGGCTGGCATAACAGTCAGTCAATCAGCATATACTTATGGAACATAAATAAGTCACTGTGCTAAGCTCTCCAGGGGATACAAAGATGGATAAGACACAGATCCTGCCTTCTAGGCGTTTTTAGTCTAGTTAGGGACTTATAAAAACATAATCAATAATACTGAATGGTCCGAGCTTAAGTCCAAATGAATGACACCAAAGAGAGACACTGAGCTGGAGGGTTTCATATGAAATCAAGTAAAAATTGGGCACAGAGACCTGGCAATTGGTCCCCAGGCCTTGCTTCTTATGAATTGATATGTAGGGGCTGTTGGTCTCCTGAATGAAGAAGGAAAGTACCTCGTGGAGAGTCAGGTGACAGAGAAAAGATGGAATGACACCTGTCTCCTCCTTAGACCCAGCAAGCAGCTGTGTCCTTGCGTAAGAGAAAGGCACAGGCAGGAGTAAAAGGGAGGAGGCCAACGGTCGGAGGGAAGTGCCACCTCCCATCTCTAAGTGGTGAGCAGTGGTGGGCTGGCAGGGACTTGGGGATGGTTCAGACCAGGGAAGGTTCTCGCCCTTCACATGGGGCAGAAGCAGCCTCGGTGGCAGAGCCCTGTTTTCCAGCAGAGAAAAATGGGGTCTCAGTATGTGGCAAGGATGTGACAAGGATGCTCTCAGCAGAGCAGTGTGAGACTGCAGGTAGGGCCCCCTCCTGTGAGTCACATCTTTGGGATTCCTGGACACACTCCAGGTATCTTTTAGGGATCTGTCAGCAGACATCGCCATTCTGAGCTTGGAGGATGGGGGAATGCTGTGTGATAGCAGTGGGTGAACAGAAGGGATGGAAACTAAGCAGTAAACACACAGACATGAACATCAGGAGGAAAGCCTGCTTTGAATATGTTTAACTATAAAACTACATATGAGTTGAGCAGTGCCATAAATAATCAGAACTACACGGCTGAGACCAACACATCACTATGACCGAGAGCCTAAAATCCCTCTTGGCCAAGAAGGCTGTTCTTGAAGTGTGACACTATGCCAGGGGCATCTCAAGGAGACCCATCTAGTGGCTAATGCCACCAGTGAGTCCTCAGCTGGGTCACCTGAGACCCAGGGTGAGACATTGGGATTGTTGCTGTGAGGCTACTACCTAGTCCCAGCCCCTTTCTCCACTACCTCCTAACTGCTCTCCTTGCCCCTAGAGCATGTGCTCTGCTCAGAGCAGAATGAACCTCTTAGAGCTCCAATTAGACCATGGCACTGCCCTGCTCAAAAATCCTCCAATGGCTTCCCTTCTCACTTATGATAAAATCCAAACTCCTTTCCGTGCGCATTGGCCTTGCAGGATTTATCCCACCTGCTCCTCAGACTTATTCCCAAACTTTCTTTATCCTGCTCATTTCACTCCAGTGACAATGGTTTTATCCTGGACCTAGAATACCCCTAACTCATTTCCTGCCCCAGGGACTTTGCACTTGCTGCCAAGATATCATTCCCTGTATAGCTCATAATTGTTCCATCTCCTCATTCAGGTCTCTGCTCAAATATTATGTCTCAGAGAGCCCCTCCCTGACCATGTTCCCTAAAGGAGACCCCATCACCTTCTACCCCCTTATCCTAATTATATTTCTTCATAGCACTTATCTCCCAGTATTACATTATAAATTTACTTAATTATTTATTATCTCTCATGTTAGAATATAAACTCCAATCTATCCCCAGTGCCAAGAACAGTGTCTGCCACATACCAAGTGCACAATAAATATATATTAAATGAAAGAATGAACAAGCCCTTCCTAAACTATTAGGCAAATTACTGAGAGCTCTCACCCACCTTTTGAGACCTGACTTTGGAAGCCACTAATAGGCGTCAAGCTTCACGATTACAGAAGTCTCTCATGACTTTTTTCCCTAACGAAACTGTTCTCTTCTGTTTGTTCCCAACCCATCCCATCCCAGCATGCATCAACACTGGTGATTTATTAGCTATTCTTGTTTACTAATTTTTGCCCTCTCTGCCCACATGAACATCAGCCCCACAAGACAAGAGCCATGCCTGGTTTGCTCATTGCTATAACCCAATGCCCAGCAAAGACCAGGTGCTCAGTAAATACTTGCTGGATATCCAATCCAGCTAAGCCAAGATTCCCTTACACCTATATTTTGTTGGTTAATATCTTGCTCCTCAGGGCCAGATCTTATATTTAACATTATTAAATATCATTGCGTTAGAGTCAACTCGTCACTCCTGTTCACTGAAATCGTCGAGAGCCCAGTTCTGTCATTCAGCATATCCCCATCCCTGCCAGTCTGTGGAAACTTCACAAAGCTGCCATCCACATCATTTCCAAGGCGAGGACAGTAGCAGACAGACGGGCCCCCTCCCTCTTCCAGCCTCCTCGGTCTCTTTGCTGACCAAGTCGCAAAACTCAGGGTTCAGCCTTCGCTCCCTCCTGTACACACCTGTCCTTCCCTACCCTACTCGCTGAAAGGAGAAGGTACAGAATAGACCATGGGCTTGGGAACAGGCCAGACCACAGCTTGAATCCCACATCCTACTTTCTCCACTTATTTGCTTTTCAAATTTTGGGATTGGTAATTCCCTTCCCCCGCCCCGCATCTCAGTTGGCTTTTTCTGACACATGGAGACAACACTTCCTACCTCTAGAATTATTGTGCAGACTGAACTCAGTGGCATAAAGTGCCCAACGCCATGCCAGGCCCTTGATGAATGCATCATCTATGTGTGTTTAAAACAAAACAAACAACTCTGGCAGCCAGATTTGGAAATAAGAGTGGAGAGTGAAGCCCAGGCATTTCATTAAGTCTTTTTTTAAGCCAAAGAGAAAAAAATCAGTACATCTACAAATTAGTCTCCAATCAAAGGCCATGTAGACAGTTGTGGTCTTTGGTTTAATGCTCCCATTAAAGTCCCCATGCATCCACAGGTCCTGGGGCTTGCAGTTGGAGGACAGAGAGGGGTGAGGTGTGTAGGCACGTGGGAACGTGGGTAGACTGTCAGACGGCAGACTGCAGGCCCTTGGCTGCGCACTCTGCCTTCCCTACAGCACCTATTCAGTGTGCTCACCCAGCTGGCATTTTTGCATCTACCTCAGACTCATTTAAAGAATGGGGAAAACTGTAAAGGTGGGGAGATAATCATAAAAAGCTCAGGGAAAGCATGCAAATAGAAAACTCCACAAATTCAGAGGAGACTGGGAAAACAAAGATAATCAAGAGCATTATCAACACACCCCAGGTGTGCACTCACTGGGCCTCCCATGGGGAGCACGTGCCGAAGGGGAGGAGGGACAGCCCCTGCCCACTCAGGGTCTCCTGTCTGTTTTATTTATAAGCCTGTTCTCTCTCAAGCTCTGGAGAAGCCTGGCAGCAGAGGGAGCTCAGGCGTATTGGAGAGTAGAGGAAAGCGGAAGTTAGGTGTTTCCCATAATGTCTGTTTTCCAACCCTGTCACCTTATGTTTGTCCTGATATGGCAGCCACAGAGATACACCACAAATGACGTCCAGTGTCGTTGCCGCTCTGTTCAAAACCCTCAGTGGCTTTCCCCTCACGCAGAATAAAAGGCATCCCCCACACCCTTGCTGCAAGGCTGACCCCCAACCCTCTGACTTCAGCCCTCCCTCCTTCCCTTGCTCCTTGCAGATTCTTAACCCACCCCCGGGGCTCTCATTGCAGCTCTTTGCTCACCCTCCCTCCCCTCTTTTTCAATCTTGACTCAAATGTCTTGGTCTCATGGAGACTTTCTCTGTCTGTGCAAACTGCAAACCCTACTTCTGACTCCCTCTCCTGCACTTATCACCCTCTGATATAACTTGTACTCTGCTTCTTACTTTGATTTATCATCTCTTTCTCCTAACTAGAAGGTAAGCTCAGTGGAAACAGGCTTTGGTCTGTATGTCTACTGGTGTCTCCAGGCATTGTCAACTTCACCTGGCATGTGGTAGGGGTTCAGTAAATACTTGTTGAATGATGGGATTTTTTATAGCATCACTGTATTTGACCCTCTCTTCCTTTTCCATTCAGCCTGTGGACGCTGAAGAGCTAATCATGAAGCTACCTTGCATTGACATGACATACTCAAGTGGTGCATGTATGGCAGTTCACTCTTAAAGCATTGTAGCATGCTCTTAGTAGGAATGAGTGGGGTGGTACCACAAAGGCACCGTGGCATTTGCCAGAAGGACCAGACAGGGTAACTGGGGAACTTCAAAGTCGCACAATGCTGTAGCAGAGGTAAATCTATCAGGCTCTCGACTGTGGCCCAACGCATGGACGCTGTGTCAGCGGGTAGCTAATTATGGGTGACACTGCCCCCCACCCCAACCCTGTCCTCCAAGGAAAGTCATTTTCCCATCATCCAAGTAAGCAAGGCCCGGAGCCAAGTCTGACTCCCACAGGGGTTCCCACTATAGCCAGGCTGTGGAGATTGGCACATCCAATGAGTTGGGCCATATTTCCCAAAGGGCAGCCAGTTGCAGGCTATAAGAACCGAGGACAACAGAGGCAACCCCTAAGTGGACATCAGCCCCTTTACCAATCCCTTCTCCAAAACAGAAACTTTGGGAGGTCTCAGGGTCTCTGCATGGACTGGCTCCTGCTCTCTTCACCAGTCTTGTCTTGCACGTGGTTCCCCAACCCCCTGACCCGTTCTCAGGGCTCTAGCTACCACTGGCATCTCCAGTTCCTTGAGGGCCTCCTGCCTGGATGCGCTTTCCCATCTGTGTGACCTGGCGACCTCCCATTCCTCGTTTAGATCACATGTCCAGTGCCCCTCCTGGCTGAGGCTGTTTCTCACCTCACCTCCCAAAGTCATCTCCCACTTGTGCAGCCTTCCCTCCACTGTATTCTGTGGCGTAGGCATATTGCAGGCACTGTGTGTGTGTGTGTTCAAAACATTACAAATTAGTTAATGAGAATCTCACTGTCATTGGAATCCCTCTTCCCAGAAACAAGTCTATCTCCCCCAACATCATTATTTCCTCTCATTCATCATTTCTCCCCACTCTCTACTCAGGCCCTCCATCAAGACAACAGTGGGTTCCACCAGTCACTCCAACAACATGCTCTCTAGATGCAGGGCTAGGTTCTGGCCTGGCCCGAGTACCCAATATCTCCTTCAGAACTTAACTCAAAAGCATCTTTTCAGAGAGACGTCTGCTGACCTCCACATCTACAAAACACTCCCCTCCCCATCACTATCTATATCTTTTATAATCTTGCCAGTCCTCAAAGTATAATCCTCAGACTAGGAGCAGTAGTTTCACCTGAGAACTTGTTAGAAACGCACAACCTTAGCATCACCCCAGACCTGCTGAGCCAGAATTTGCATTTTAATAGAATTCCTCAGACCACCAGTGTACACATGAAAGTTTAGAAACTTTTAGAGCACTTTTCACAGCCAGTCATTGTCTAATTTGTTTATTTAATAATCACCTATCTTACTCCCAACGAAAAGGAAAGATCTATGAAGGTAGAAATCTTGTCTGCCCCGTTTATCCTTGTACTTCCAACACCTAGTACCATATTTGGTACATGGTAGATGTCAAATAAATATGAATTAATTAAGTAATAAGTAAAAGTGAATTCCCAAAGTTTTTTCAAACTCTAATGATTTATGATCAGTAGTCATCTCTTTCCAGTTCCTTTTCCTTCTTCCTCCCTGTAGTCTAAGTTGAGCTCAGCTACCTTCATCCAACGTTTACCGAGCATCTCCTGTGTAGGATGCTCAGGGCTAAGCACTGGAAATAGTGAAAAGGCAGTGCCTGCTTACAAAGATCTCACAGTTTAAAAGTTTCACTCAAAAGAAACAACTCCTGTCTATCTTCTGATTATGTCTTTGAATTCTAACCCCCCCATCTCCTAAACACTAAACTGTAGGTGTATTTTTTGGTCCTCAGTGGCCAAAGAATTGTCCATTTTTTCTTCCCATGGGCTTGTATTTTTCTAACTATATACCTGGATCCTTTTTCACTCCTGTCACTGTAGCATTTCATGCTTCTTCATTAATAATGAGCTTTTATCCAGTTCCTGGCAATGCGGCAACCTGTCCTGCCTCTATCAGAAAACATTCCTATGAACACTACCTTAGCATATGCAACAGGCCACCTTGAGTCCCATGAACTTCCAGCCTTCACAGCCTGAGTGTCCTTATTTGCTCACTTTGTATAGCAGGTTGCCTGCCCTTCAGACCCTAGAGAGCTATGTTTTATGTCTAGCTTTAACCCCAGCTTCTTTGCTTTTCCTTAGTTAATAGTTTTTCCCCCTATCATCTGATATGCTCTTCTCTTTCCTTCTAAGGGGACTCCTCTTCATCATTTGAAATTCAATTTATAGGATAAGAAAATTTATTCCCACAATTAATTACATCAACAATAAAGGAGTTAAACTCTATGATCATATTAACACAGGCTGAAAAGGCATTTGATAAACTTTTGCAGCCATTCATAATACGTACTTTAAGTAAGAATCAAAAGTTAAGAACCAAAAGGAAATGTTTAAATATGATAAATACTTTTTAACAGAAGTATTTTAAAACTCTAAGTTTTAAAATAACATTTTCTATTAAAATCAGAAACTGGATATGGATAGAGATACCTACTATCACTAATATATTAATAGCATGGTCTAAATTGTTCTAGCCAATGCAATAAGATAAGGAAAATTAAATAATGGGCCTAAAAACTGGAAAAGAAGGGGTAAACTCTTTTTTTATTTTTTGGCTGATGATGTGATTCCATGTTTAGAATGCCCATGCAAGCTTACTTTTTAAAATTCTATAAAAATTAGTAAGAGTATTTGACAAAGTGCAAAGCTATAAGAAGAATCTGACAGGAAAATAGATTTTCTATATGTTAGCAATAAGTACCTAAAAATGGAAATAGTAAAAAAAATTATAATAGTGAAAAAAATACTTAAGTATAATTTAACAGGAAAGCCATAGGATCTATAAGAATAAAACTATAAAATCCTGTTGGATAACATAAAACATATTTTGAACTAATGGAAAGAGAAACTAGGTTCTTCATTAGGGAAATGTAAGATCATAAAAGTGTCAAAATTATACATATAAATATATAAAATTTAATGATAGTTTTATTAAAACATGAATAACATTTTTCTTTCCTTTTCTTTGACAGTAGAATTATCTTCAGATCATATAGATTTAAAAAATGCTCAAGAATACTAAAATTTGTATGCACATATACAAAGATTAATGTGAGGGATTTGCCTTACCAGATACCAAAACTCACTACAAATCCACTGTAAACAAATCAGTATAATAATAGCATAAGATTAGAAAGATTAACCTGTGGAAAAGAATAGAATATCCAGAAATGCATCCCAATAAATATAAGATTTTAAAATATGGCAAAAGAGATACCTCCATTCAATAAAGAAAAGATAGCTTATTTAGTAAATGACCATGCACAAATGGCTATTGAATTATTAATATAAGAACAAAAATTTGGACTACTATATCATACCACATAAAAATATATACACATGAATTAAAGAAAGGTCTAGATATAAAAAGTTATATGAAAACATCACAAAAATTGTTTACCTATCTATAGTCTAGGGGTAGAAGGTCTTCATAATCAAAAGGGGAACACTAAATTTTCAAGGGGAAATACAATGTATATGTCTATATAAATATCAACCACAAATAATATACTATATAAATATAAACCATACACTATTTAAACATAGCTAAAAGTAACATTTTATGAGTTAACAGAGAAGTCAGACTTGGAAAAATATTTGCATTGCAGATGACCGATAACAAGTTAATAAATACGCTATGCAAAGAGCTCTTAAAAATTGACAAAGAGAAACAATCCCACAGAAAAATGAACAAAGGATATGAATAGGCAATTCACAGAACAGCAAACCCAAATTGCCAATAAACATAAGAAAAGATATTCAAACACACTGGTTGTCAGAGAAATGCAAATTAAAGTAACATGTTATTATTTTACACTCATGTCCCAGGCAAAAATTTAAAGGAGAGTTAAGACCTCTTGCTGGTGGAGATGATGGAAAAGTCCTCTTACTTATTACTGGTGGAAATGTGAAGCATTTCTAGAAAGCCATATGGATATATCTATTAAAATTAAAAATACACATACACTTAGACCCAGAAACTCCATTCTTGCAGTTCTGTCCTACAAAAATAAAAGCTTCATTGTCTAAATATACATGTTCAAGGATATTTATTACACCATTCTGCAAAGAGGAAGAAAATACTGAGAATAGTAAATGTCCATCAGTAGGGGAATGTATATTAAGTTATGGTACATTCACATCATGAAATATTATATTATATGGTGCAGCCAAATAAAGAATGAGAATTAGAACAATTGTTGAGATTAGAACTATTGTAGGGTGCAAGATGCAAAGAAGTATGCATATTATATTATAATACCATGCTTTAATAAAAAAATATTTTAAAACAAATCCTATATATATGTAGGTGTGCATAGATATAAATAATTACATAAGAATAGAAAAAAGTATGGAAAATATGCAGCAGACTATTAACATGGGTTTATGATGTGGTTGGGAGGGTGAATTGAAGCAGAGCTGTGGAGCAGAGAAGGCGGGGCTGGGGAGAGATGGCAGAGCCAAGCAAGCCCAGAAGAGAAAAGACTATACTAACAATGTCAGCAACCAGGGTGTGCAATGTGACTCCCTTTTTGTAAAAATGTTTGTGTTTCTGTGTTAGGAAATAAAAAAGTAGTACTTGATATAATTTACTTCTTATACCTCCATCCCTGTCTGACAGTCACACTTAGGGTATATTATTCAGTCAATATGGACACCAACTGACCCATCTATGTTCTTGTGTATGGTATGCATGTGCCCACACTTGTTTGTTGGTATAAAGGGTGTGGAAATCTGCACACACCTCAAGTGGGATAGGATGGGAGAACATAGGAAAGGGAGTATTGGTTGGGGGAGATGATTACCCTTTATGATTTATCTAATGGTGTGCCCCTACTGACTCACGAGTCCATTGTTACACATTCAAGAATTATGCAAGATGGCTGTTAAACCTAGTCATTATTAAAATTTAATTATGTAAACTTATAAGTAAATAAATTATGTTAAAAACAAGGGTAATGAATAGATAATACTCCTCACTTCTTGATTATTTTACTAATTTTACTATTATCTATGCTCTTGAAAATTTTTACACCAGTAGTATCTATATAACAGGAATACTATGCAATGGGTGGGACTGCATATCTCTTCCCCACTCCATGTTCAGTAATGCCACACTGGCAGTTTGAAATCAGCCATGGAGGGAGTACTCACACCATGGAAATTGGCAAATGCTACATGACAGGGCTTAATTTATTGTTTGGATGATTGTCTAGATGTAAGAAAGTGATAAAGAAAATCTTAATCATGCAGATTGAACTTAAAAGTGGACGTGTCTATAGTTGTTGTATTGTGAATAGCACAAAACATTAAGAAAATATTCCTCAAATTAGGCTCCCAGGGAAGGAGGTGAAGAACGCCAGCGGCTGCCTGTGAGCACGGACCGCTCACTCCGAAAACAGCATTGCGAATGACAGAGAAACAACGCCGAACGCCCAGCCCAAGAAAACAGGTACAAAATTTTCACAAAGATCGGAGGGCGCACGGAGCACAATAGAGCCCAGAGCGCGGGAAGGACGCGCTCGCCAGGTCGGCGCGGCGCGGCGCGACCTGCCCCCCAAGCGGTTACGCGCCTCCCCATCCACGCAGTCAGGGACAATCCCAGAGTTGGGGCAGGGCGGTTGCACAAGACAACAGACGCTGTGGAGTTGGAGTAATCACGAAAGCCAAACACAACCCTCAGCTGCAGTATACAGAGACTGCGCAGGGCTGGGGATCACGCTGGGCGGAGATTCAGCTTCTCGGGACAGTGCGCGGGAACCCGCAGACCGGCACTGCATCGCTGGAAGTCAGCGGTACTGGGCCCAGGAGTTTAACGGGGAGCGGGACATGCCCTTAGAGGCTGCTGGCAACTGCCGCTGCTGCCGGCGGAGAAAAACTGCGCTCCCGGCGCGATCGGAGCCCGGCTGTGCGCCAGGCTGGCGGCGGCCGCCATCTTTACAGCCGCCCGCGCGGAGCTGTGAGCCGCGTCTCTAGCTCCCCCCGCCCCGGCCCGGGGCTCTTCTGCTGGGGTGAGACAGGCTTTGCCCTTGGTGGCCAGGGACAGCTGCATCCGTGTGTTCCAGGTGGGACGAGATCCCGGAACTGTAGCAGCGGGACCTTTGGGTATTGGAAACAGTTTGCAGCTCGTCCATCTGGTTCCGCTACCCCGGCTCTGGCCTCCGACAAGTCCGCTCCGTGCTGGTCCTAGTGCCCGCCCTTCAGGTCCCAGCCCTCCTGTACCCCAGAGATCGCTCATTTTGAAGGTTACTAGCTATAGTGACTCACTTGGTATAACTGCTGGTTCCCATGACAACCAAATACCCCAAGAGCCACAGGCTGAACCAGAGCAGCTCCCCATAATCCTGCCCACTTCAATAGGGAATCTCGCGCCACCCAAGAGCGCTTCCAGCGGCCACTACTCCCCCCTCCCCGTGGGAACATCCCCCCGGTGGAGACTGCTGGGGATAGAGACGGCCACCCGCCTCGCCTTGGGGTCTAGTGGTGGAAAAGGGGTGCACAATTGGAGAACCACTATCAACCAGTATCACGCGGAGACGCACATCAGAAGGGCAGACACACGTGGCTAGATGAGCAACCTCTGAGCTGTGTAGAATTTTCCCAACTCAGCTCTCACACTGCAGCCAAAAGAAATCATGTTTCTACCTGCACCTCAGGAGAAGCAGGGTCAAAGTAACCCCTAGGAGCTACAAGGCCCCTCCCAAAACACGGGGCTTTCGCATACCCCAACTGGGGAATCAGAGTCTGCCACGGACGTAACAGAATACCTAGCTAATAGGGAGCGGAGGACTCATATCCTCAAGTACAATTCATTAGCTCAGAGCCCAAGCTGGGAGGTCATTCTCACCACACTCCACTGGGAAGAGGAGAAGACCACAGGTCAGAGTTAACTCAAGATCCACCAAACTTGCTAAAATACACCTAAGGCAATATAGGCCACTACTTCTCTCCCTGGCTTTGCCAAGGAACAATAATTGTGGGCCTGGTGACAGGGCCATAAACTAGCTCTAACACCCCCAGCTCTCGACCAAGAGGCCAGATGAGAAAAAAACAGTGAAAGAACTCAGGGAACAGGAAAAATCAGACTGAAAAGTCACCCCCAGAAGAAATCATCAGTTCCTCAGCAATGGATACCAACCCAAATGAAATGGGTACGAATGACAGAAGAGGAATTTCATTTATGGATTATAAGAAAGCTCAATGAAATTCAAGAGAAAATTGAAACCCAGCACAAAGAAACCACAAGAAAAATGCAAGAAATGAACAAAAAATTCTCCAAAGAAATAGAAATATTACGGAAAAATCAAATAGAAATCCTAGAAATGAAAGAAGCATTCAAGGATCTACAAAACACAGTGGAAAGCCTTAAGAATAGGCTGGACCATGCAGAGGAAAGAATTTCAGAGCTAGAAGACAGCTCCTATGCACTAAATAAATCAGCCGAAGAGAAAGAACACAAAAACAAGAGGCAGGAAAAAAGCATACAAGAAATGTGGGATTATGTAAAGAGGCCAAACATAAGGATCATAGGTATCCCTGAGGGAGAGGAGGAAAATTTGCATGGGCTGGAAAATTTATTTGAAGGAATAATAGAGGAAAATTTCCATGGTTTAGCCAGAAATCTCGATATCCAAGTACAAGAAGCACACAGGACTCCTGGGAGAGTCAATGTGAAAAGGCATTCACCACGCCACATAATTATTAGACTGACCAACGTAAACACAAAAGAGGCACTCCTCAGAGCTGTAAGACGAAAAGAACACGTAACCTACAAAGGGAAACCGATCAGATTAACTGCAGATTTCTCAGCTGAAACCTTACAAGCCAGAAGGGAATGGGGAGACATCATCAATCTCCTAAAACAAAACAAAGGTCAACCCAGAATTCTGTATCCTGCCCAACTAAGCTTCTTATATGAGGGAGAAATAAAGACATTTCCAGATAAGCAATCACTGATAGAATTTGCGAAATCCAGACCGGCCTTGCAAGAAATGCTTAGACCTGCATTATACACTAAACAGAGCAACAGACACCCACCTATGTAAAACTACGCAAAAGCTAAAACCCCAGAAACCAGATTCCACAATGACGCAAGAGGTAAAACAAAAGATACCACCCAACAGAATAATCAGAAATTTACCCCAAATATCAATTCTCTCAATAAAGGTAAATGGCTTGAACTGCCCATTGAAGAGACATAGGCTGGCTGAATGGATTAAAAAATACAAACCAAGTATCTGTTGTCTTCAGGAAACACACCTTACACACAAAGACGCATTCAGACTCAAGGTGAAAGGATGGAATACAATTTTTCAGGCTAATGGAAACCAAAAGAAATCTGGAGTAGCCATCCTCCTTTCAGATGACATAAATTTTAAAGCAATAAAAGTAAAGAAGGACAAAAATGGGCACTATATAGTGGTGAAGGGAAAAATCTCACAAGAGGATTTAACAATCCTAAACATTTATGCACCCAACACAGGAGCACCCAGGTACATAAAGCAAATACTGCTAGATCTAGACAACATAATAAGCAGCAATGCCATAATAGCAGGGGACTTCAACACCCCACTGACGGAACTGGACAGATCCTCCAAACAAAAAACAAATAGAGAAATAAAAGACCTAAACTCCACCCAAATAACACAGAATATACATTCTTCTCATCAGCTCATGGAACTTTCTCTAAAATTGACCACATCCTAGGCAAAAACAGATCTAAACAAATTCAAAAAATAGAAATCATACATGTATCTTTTCAGACCACAGCAGAATAAAATTAGAAATCAATTCCAACAGAAACTCACATCATCCTCCAAAAATGTGGAAACTAAACAATCTATTGCTGAAAGACTATTGGGTCAAGGAGGAGATTCAAATTGAAATCAAAAGATTCTTTGAACTAAATGATAATGGGGACACAAGTTATCAAAATCTGTGGGATACAGCAAAAGCAGTCCTGAGAGGAAAACTTATCGCCCTAAATTCCCACATCCAAAAGACAGAAAAGTCACAAATCAGTAAACTAACGAATCATCTTAAGGAAATGGAAAAGGAAGAGCAAAGCAATCCTAAAGCCAGCAGAAGAAAAGAAATAACCAAAATTAGAGCAGAATTAAATGAAATCGAGAACAAAAGAATAATACAGAAGATCAATGAAACGAAAAGTTGGTTCTTCGAAAAGATAAACAAAATAGACAGGCCACTTGCCAGGTTGACCAGAAGCAGAAAGGAAAGGACTCTAATAAGCTCAATTAGAAATGAAAAAGGAGAAGTCACAACTGATACCATGGAAATACAAAACATCATCTTTGAATACTATAAAAATCTCTATGCCCACAAACACGAAAACATGGAGGAAATGGACAAATTCTTAGAAACACACTACCTCCCTAGGCTCAACCAGGAAGAAACAGAATTTCTAAACAGACCAATATCAAGCACCGAAATTGAAGCAGTAATAAAAAATCTACCCACAAAAAAAAGTCCCGGACCAGATGGGTTCACACCTGAATTCTACGAAGCCTACAAAGAAGAACTGGTGCCTATATTGCAGAAATTATTTGAAAATATCCAGAAGGATGGAATCCTCCCAAACTCATTCTACGAAGCCAATATCACCTTGATACCAAAGCCAGGAAAGGACACAACAAAAAAAGAAAACTACAGACCAAATCCCTTATGAATATAGATGCAAAAATTCTCAATAAAATCCTTGCAAACCGAATTCAAATGTACATCAAAAAAATAATCCATCACGATCAGGTGGGCTTTATTCCCGAGATGCAGGGATGGTTCAACATACGCAAATCTATAAATGTAATTCACCATATAAATAAAAGCAAGAACAAAGATTATATGATCCTTTCAATAGATGCAGAAAAGGCTTTTGACAAAATCCAGCAACCTTTTATAATAAGAACTCTTAACAATATAGGCATAGATGGCTCATTCCTAGAAACTATTAAAGCCATATACGATAAACCCACAGCCAATATCATACTGAATGGGGAAAAATTGAAGGCATCCCCCCTTACAACTGGCACCAGACAAGGGTGCCCACTATCTCCACTTCTTTTCAACATAGTGCTGGAAGTCCTGGCCACAGCAATTAGACAAGACAGAGGAATTAGGGGCGTCCAGATGGGGGCAGAAGAGGTCAAACTTTCACTATTCGCAGACGATATGATATTATACATAGAAAACCCCAAAGATTCAACCAAGAGATTACCGGAATTGATAAATGAATTCAGCAAAGTCTCAGGATACAAAATTAATACACACAAATCCATAGCCTTCATATATGCTAATAACAATCAAGCCGAGAAACAAATTAAAGATGCAATACCTTTCACAATAGCAACAAAGAAAATTAAATATTTAGGAACATATCTAACTAAGGAGGTCAAAGACCTACATAGAGAGAATTATGAAACACTGAGAAAAGAAATTGCAGAGGACGTAAATAGATGGAAAGCCCTACCGTGCTCTTGGATAGGCAGAATCAACATAGTAAAAATGGCTTTGCTACCTAAATTAATTTACAGAATCAATGCAATCCCTACCAAAATACCAACATCATTTTTCGCCGATCTAGAAAAAATAATTCTACGCTTCGTGTGGAACCAGAGAAGACCCCGTCTAGCCAAAGCAATCTTAAGCAAAAAGAACAAATTGGGAGGCATCTGTCTACCAGACTTCAAACTATACTACAAGGCTATAGTCACCAAAACTGCATGGTATTGGCACAAGAACAGAGACATAGACCAATGGAACAGGACTGAGAACCCAAACATAAAACCAACCTCATACAGTCACCTGATCTTTGACAAATTCCAGAAAAACGTACACTGGGGAAAAGATTCCCTATTCAACAAATGGTGCTGGGAAAACTGGATGGCCATATGTAGAAGGCTGAAAGTGGACCCACACCTCTCACCTCTCACAAAAATTAATTCACAATGGATAACAGATCTAAACCTAAGACATGAAACCATAAGAATTCTTGAAGAAAACGTTGGAAAAACTCTTATGGACATTGGCCTAGACAAAGAATTTATGAAGAAGACCCCCAAAGCAATCACAGCAGCAACAAAAATAAATACCTGGGACCTGATCAAATTGAAAAGCTTCTGCACAGCCAAGGAAACTATCACTAGAGTGAACAGACAACCTACAGAATGGGAGAAAATATTTGCATGCTACACCTCTGATAAAGGGCTGATAACCAGAATCTATACAGAACTTAGGAAAATCAACAAGAAAAAATCAAACAACCCTATTAAAAAATGGGCAAAGGACATGAACAGAAACTTTTCCAAAGAAGACAGAATGATGGCCAGCAAACATATAAAAAAGTGCTCAACTTCTCTAATCATCAGGGAAATGCAAATCAAAACCACAATGAGATATCACTTAACCCCAGTGAGATTGGCTCATATCAAAAAATCCCCAAACAACAAATGTTGGCGGGGATGTGGACAGATGGGAACATTCATACACTGCTGGTGGGACTGCAAATTAGTACAACCTCTATGGAAAAGAATATGGAGATACCTCAAAGAATTAAAAGTAGAATTACCATTTGACCCAGCAATCCCACTACTGGGTATTTATCCAAAAGAAAAAAAGCCATTTTATAATAAAGACATCTGCTCTCGAATGTTCATAGCAGCACAATTCACAATTGCAAAGTTGTGGAAACAACCAAGGTGCCCATCAATACACGAGTGGATCAATAAAATGTGGTATATGTATACCATGGAGTATTACTCAGCAATAAGGAACAATGGTGAATTAACACATCTGGTATTATCCTGGTTGGAGCTAGAACCCATTCTTCGAAGGGAAGTGTCACAGGATTGGAAAAACAAGCACCACTGGTACTCACCATCAAACTGGTACTAACTGATGAACACTTACATCACACAGGGCAATAACATTCATCTGAAGGCGGGCGGGCGGGAGGGGGGTGGAAGGGATGGGAAAAATTCTCACTGAATGGATGTGGGGAGCACAGTTTGGGGGATGACCACGATTGTGGCTCTGACACGGGCAGAACAGGGGCAATGTGTATGGTCAAAGTGTTGTACCCCCATGATATTCTGAAATTAAAAAAATAAATTAAAAGAAAAATAAAATAAATTAAATAAAATAAAATAAAAAAAAAAGAAAATATTCCTCAAATTATCAAAAATTATTCAATTCAACAAAGCTGTGCCTAATTTCGTTGATAAATGAGTAATGTTTTGACATGTTTTCATTGTTTCACTTTTGTCTTACATGACATTATAACATTATCTTATGTCTTTTTTAACATAAATGAAAATATTAACCAACATTGATGTCAGACTTATATTTACTTGTTAACTGCAACCATAGGTTGGCTATGAATACCAGAGTTTGGCCAAAATCAGTGAAAACATTCTGTGAAAAACCAACTGGTCACATACATGGATTTTACAGTAAAGAATATTCATATTTTATTATTTATAAATTGTATGCTATACATCTTTTATACCAGTAACATTTATAATAAGCTTATGTATTTATATATGTATTTTTTTTGAGAGAACTGGTTGTCAAAGATTTACCGACTCACTGCTGGTTATATCATTTATCATTATAAGCATGTGCATTTTGAAAAACATAAACAAAAGAAAAACCTAAAATAATTAAATGGCACCTCCTCTTGGAAGCTTTCCCTGGTTCTCCCTTCTCAGAACTCCCGGAGCATCCTTCATGTTACCCTTTGTCAGCAGCATTTGTCCTTGGTGCAGGGCCTGTGTACAGTCTTTTCTTTCACACTGCCACATCCCACAGAGTAGCTGCTCAGCACATGAATTAATCAATCAATTAGGGAATCAGAATGAGGAAGGAGCATGGGACCAGAAACCAGACTATATAAAGAAATGTGGGCTGGGCTTTGTCAAAATGCTTGCCTAGGACCCCAGGGGATCAGCAGCAACTGAACTTTTAACTGGAATTCTGCAGCTGAGCTTGCGTTCTTTATGGATTGATTTCATCAACAGAATTTTCAGCTCTTGGGTTGTGAATATGTACAAGGATGTTTCTACTGTCTTTGTTTCTTCTATCTGCTTTCTTTTTTAAGTCTCATTTTAAGGGAGTAAAAGTTACTCCATAAAGAAGATATAATCTCATATTCTTGACAGGAAAAGGCCCTGGCCCCTGGTAGGATTTTCTTATCTCTTGTTGATGGGTAGACTAAAAGAACTCAGAAGGAATATTCATCTTGTCCTCTGAGAATCTGTGCCAAGTGGCCAATCTGGGTTACTATGACAGGGAGTAGAGATAGGCTGAGAAATACATTCTTCCAGTGGAAGAATAAACATCTTCATTTTTTCAAGTGAAGACATTACTCTTGCTGTGGAATATAGTATTGCAAGGGGCTTTGAGCATGGGGTTGTCGGAGAGATCTGGCCTCAAATGCTAGCCCTGCTGCCAATTAGCCAGTACCCTTGGGCAGGGTAGTTGACCTTGGTGGACTTCAGCTTCTTCATCTATAAAATGGAGATTGTAATAGCACTGTGCTATTCATTTTTTGTGAGGATTAAATATGGGCTCTGGAATGCCCATATTACGTGTACACAAAGACTTGTACCTGGATATTCATAACAGCTTTATGTGTAATAATCAAATACTGGAAACAATCCAACTATCCACCAACATGTGAATGGATAGACAAATTGTGGTATATTGATATAATGGAATACTATTCAGCAACAAAAAGGAATTAACTGTTGATATACACCACAACATGAAGAATTTCAGTAAAATTATGTTGGGTGAAAGAAGCCAAACAACAATAAAAAGTACATTCTATACAGTTTTATTTTCATAACATTCTAGGAAATGCAAATACAGAGACCAGAAAGCAGATTGGTGGTTTTCTGGAGACAGGTCTAGATGTTAGGAGAGAGGGGAAGGAAGGAGGGATTAGAAAGAGGCACAAGGAAACTTCTGGGTGTGATGTATATGTTTATTATCTTGATTATGGTAATGGTTTCATGGGTGTATTTATATGTCAAAACTTATTAAATTGTATATTTTATATATGTACAGTTTATTAAATGTCAATTATACCTCAATAAAGCAGTTAAAAACTGTATGGAATAACAGATGTAAAGTGCTTAGAACATTCTCTGGTATATAGCAAAAAGTCAGTAAATTGTGGCTGTTAGGATAAAGATAATGATGAAGAAGCTGAAGGTGATGTGATGACAACATTCCTCCTGCTGCTGTCACTCCTGGGAGGGAATACTGCTTCTTGCTTATATCCTTGGAATGTTCACACTCCTTTCTCTTCCTCCATGAATCACTCTGACCGTCTAAGGCCCAGCACAGTTCTCACCTCCTCAATGCCCCAATAATCATTCCCTTTTCTGATATAATTTCCCAATATCCTCTAGCTCAAAACTTTCCTCTTCACTGTACGCCAATTGAAAGCCTGGACCTTGGCTACAGGCAGACATGGATTGACATGTGCTTTATTACTTCCTTAGACAAGTCTCAGTTTTCCAGTCTGTGAACTGGGGATGGTAATAGCAGTGACATTGTTGGTACACTTAGAGCAGGCAGTATGGGTGAGGAACCAAGGCTCAAAGAATAAGCATTTGACACATGGTATCTCGACATGTTATATTCTATCTCATATTGATTAGGTCACTCAGGGGCTGCTCAATAGCACCTTCCTCCTTTCCCAAATTCTGAACAAAGAGAGACATAAGATAGGAGAGCAGCAGATGGAAGCCAGCATATTACTTTTATTCCCAAGCAAGTCTATATTGGAGGATGTTGCTTAAAGTGAAAGCAAAACTTATTGTTAGTACCAAACCTCTAAATTTGACAGCTTTATACATGTACTAATGGCAACACTGAACTTGGGCAGCCTCCCAACGTGAGGGCACAGGCAGAGTGTTCCCTGCCTGAAAAAAATAGAGGAATTATGCCTTTCGTGGGCTGCTCACTCCCACGAGAGAGAGAAAAGGAAGTTTGTGAATGGAGAATGTGATGTTTAATTTTCCTAAATTTGCATGGCACACGTCTCTCCTCTGTCAACCTTCAATGGTGTGGAGCGAGCAGAGGGAGGCAGTGGGAGCCCCGTGGTTTCACTAATGGAGCTCCCACCACATGAAGGGAAATGTCGGGAGTGGGGAATAAACATTCCCCCTCTAAAATACTATTTTCATTCGTGATTTTCTTGAGCAGAAGTACCACTTTTCTAACCATATCTTAAGTATAATGGCTGAGCATACAGAAAAAATGAGTAAAGTACTGAAATCATTATTTCAGAAGTCAGCACAGAGAGAAGAACCTCCTCAGGATAGAGCCTTCTCTAAGGCTCTAATGAAGATGTTTATTTTCCACTGTTTGATCTCCTCCAGAGTCACGGAGCTTACCACATCTCAAATCAATTTACTACCCAGATTGCAACCACTGGCCCAACAGATCATATAACTGTTATCCATGACTTCTGGATAAGTACTAAACAAGAGTGTGTCATCTTCCAGGTGGAATACCTCCAATGGCTGAACAAAGTTATCCATATCACCCCTAAGTCTTCTTGGTTATAGATTACACATACACCATTTTTTAATCCTTTCCCACATATTATGGTTTTCAAAACTCTCACTCACTTAATTTCCATTCAGTGGGAATTCCCCTCCAAACTGTCAATGACCTCAAAATGCATCACTGGAAAACAAAAGCTCTAGGTGCAGTTAATCAATCAACCAATCTAATACCACTGAATGAATCAGATGCCCTGAATGGCACTGCCTGTGGACAGAATCACATACTTCCTTGCAAAGGAACTGAGGCTTACTTGTGTGTCCTTGTCAGCACTCTGGCTCTGTTGACTCCTATTGAACTTGTAGTCAACAAAAGCCCTAAAGTATTTATTCACATCAATTGCTGGAAAGCTAGGGTTTCCAAATCTTGTACTTGCACTTTTTTGAGTTGGAATGCCAGCATTCTATCTTGCCCTATTACAACTCATCTTTTCAAGAGGTAGCCAATGTGAGAGCATTAAGAGCATGGGCAATAATCAGGAAGACCTGGTACAAGCTTTAGATAAGATTCTCTGAGCTTCTGTTTTTTCACTTATAAAATGATAATAATGATACCCATGTCATGAGACTGTTGTGAGAGTAAAATGAGACTATGCATGTAAACAGGTTAGCACATGCCTGACACAAAGAAGCAAATAAATATTAGCTCCCATTGTTACTATGTTGAATATGTAAACATTATCATGAGAGGACATAAGAAGTATGTGACCCTTGATGCAATCATGATTTGAGAGGAACTTATTTTAATCACCTTAGAAATTACTTTAGAGCTATGTGCATAAAACCATTGCTATTCTGAATTTGTAATTATTTTAACTGCATTTTAGGGGGGTATTGTATGCTCCAGTGTACTTGTGAATTGGGAAATTTGCAGATGTCTTAGGGAGACAAACACCTCCTTTCAAATGTTGAGGGTCAGCCATTTAAAACCACCGTACATTGTTTGGGAGCTTCTACATTTTCCACAATGCCCCATAATCACTGCCAGCAATTCTCTTAGTCCTTCAATATCCTGGGATGGAATTCCCATGGGACTGCAAATTTGGACTCTATAAAGAACTAGCTGTCTCCCCATCTATCTCTTTTGGCCCTGAGTTATCTCTTATTGACATTTGTAGTACTCTTTCATTTCTAGTGTGAAGGCACTCATTCTAGCTAGAGAAAATAGAACCCAAATAGCAACTGGGTGGCTAAGCCTCCCCCAATTCATGAATCTCTCTCTTCCCTCTTCATCTTTCTCTGAATATTGCTATAAGGACCTTTCTTGTTCAGATTTAGCTTTATTGTCAAGCCTCAATGCCTGGAGTATAGTGTTTGTAGTATATTGATATATTAATCAATTACAATTAGTCACACCTCTTGATACCAACATCCTTGGCCATGTAACTTTGCAGGGCTCCCTCACTCTGAGCACAGCATTCTGCCTGACATCTTAACTCTAGGCTCAGGCATGTGACATGCTTTGGCTAATGGGGTATTAGCAAGGATAATGCAAGTTTTTATACCTCTGCAAGTGCCACATGCACATTTCTCAGCTAGCCCACAGGAGGAGGAAAATCATCCTACTCATCCTTGCCAAGACTATCCTAGGTCAACCAACAGCCACCCAACCTCCAGCCAGGTGAGTAAACACAGCCAAGATCAGCAGAGCCAATTAGCCAACCGGCAGCCAAACCCAGATATACATGATACTCAAAATCAGCTAAGTTCAGCCAAGATCAGCTAAACCCTACAGATTTCTAGGCTAAACAAATATTATTGCCATATGTCAATGACACTTTATAGTTGTTTGCTACTCACTATTATTGTGGCAAGAGGTAACTAATACAGCATCCCCACATGAACCTACAAGAATTGTGTCTGGAAGACTTAAAAATAAAACAGGCAGGAAACCTTACTCCATTCTTATCAGCCATGCTTCATTTAAGTTTTAGGTAGTAAAGGAAGCTTGGTGAGGAACACTCATGGCCCCATCTGGATGGTTAACATCATGGTCAAAAGTCCCATAACCTCAGTCTATAAGGAGTGCAAGCTTGATTATTTCCTTGAATATAAAAAATTATCCAATTCTACAAATAGACACAACCACTGGCAACAGAGAAAACAGTCAGTTTGACACTAATACACTCAAAGTGGATGGCTTGTCTATTCTCTGTCAACCAGAACAATTTTACCATCACAAGCCTGCTTTTGAAATATGAAATTTTGAGAGAGTTACAAATTTCGCCGCAGCTTGGATTTTTTTTCTTTTGCACAGAGCTATTTTAAATACCCCCAAACTTGTGTGGGAGTGCCAATCGGCCACATTTAATTGGCCAGATTGTTAGCCTCAGCAATGCAGCACTCTTCAGAAAATTAAACATAGACATGATTGTTACTTTGCTCTGTTATTGTGGCTACAGAATGGCAAACCAATCTGTTGAAACTGAAAAATCCAGCCGCTCAATTATCTGTCAGGCTTACACAGCTAAATACCCCATAAGTAGTTTTTTTTTCCTACTTAACTAAGGCATATTTTGATTGAATATATTGCTTGTTTGGCATTATACATGGCCAAGACTCAAGGTCCTTCTAACAGCCTGTCAAGTCCTTAGGAAAAGGTTGGTCTTATAAATATAGTCCCTCACTCATTCATTCGTTCATTCATTCACTTAAGCTCTGCGCATTTATCACATACCCACTCTGTGGCAGAAACTGTGTTGGTGCTGGGAATAAGAAAAGGTTAAGTAACAATTGGTTAAATAAACAACTAGTAAGAGAATGGGGCAAAGCAGAAGCTAGGTTTCTGACTCTAAAGCAATGGTTCTCAACCAGGGGCAATTTTTTTCTCCACCTTCTGGGTGTATTTGCCAATATTTGGAGATATTTTTGATAATCATGACTGGGGGGGAACAGGTGCTATTGGTATCTAGCAGGTAGAGGCCAGCCAGGCACGCTGCTAAGCATCCTACAACACACTTGACAGTCCTCACAACAAAAGATTATACAGCCAAAAATATTAATAGTGTGGAGGTTGAAAATCCCTGCTCTAACGCCACGTGCTGAAGTAATTTCTTTAAGAACAAAGTCTCTATCTAATACACTGCTCTGTCTTCTGCCCCAGCACAGGGCCAAGTACAGGCAGGAGCTCCAGAAATAATGCTGGATGGAAGGATGGATCTCACACCCAAAGATAGTATCAATAGATGTACACAATGGGTATTGATTGAGTTGTTTTGGCCATCAGAAATTAAACAGTTGGTTCTGTTTTCCACTAGTATTTAGGTGGCTCCAAGAAGGGAAACAAACTGGTAATTTTGGCATGAATTTCACAGGACTATGCCTTGTGATGAATTTGGTGCTCCAGAAAACTCCACAGTGCTGACCTTAACCCCTTTCCTTGTTCCTCCTTTGACTCAGGTAAGATGTGTTGGGCTGTTCCTGCAAATCTTCCTGGACTGAAATGAAGATAATCTGTCTTCTTTTATTTCTTAACTACTGGAAATGAGAGTGAATTCATCATACTCAACATTCTGTAGATTCATTTGGCCCAATTATTCTACTTTGGGTCTGAACTTATCCCTAGTAATGTACAATCTGTTTTAGATGTTAATTTTTAATGGTGTGATTTTGGCTTGTCCTTCAAACGAGTTGAGTAGAAACACTGATTTATTTTTATCCCTTTCATCAATGCCAAGGAACAGAATACATTACTCAAGGATATGTTCTCATGTCTATGCTTCCCCTACCATAAGGGATTATGAAGATAAGTGCCCAAGGGTTGATCTTCTCTCTAACAGACTGGCTGTGCTCCCAGTTATGAACAAGGTATTGGGTTGGTACTGTGGTAGGAGACATCTAAGGCCAGTAGGATCCTGTCCCTGCCTGTTGGGAGGTCACAGCAAGGAGGGGCTCTGTGGTGAGATACTAGCAGTTGCACCTGGTGTCCAGGATAGAAGCTCAGGTAGGATCCTGAAGATCACTGCCAAGTATATGTCTCCCATTGGGTTATATGATCCTTGGGACAGAGACCAGACCTTTAATGAATGTGTTTCTCCTATCCACCTTAAATTTGGTTCCTCATTAGAAATCCTCCAAAGAGAATCACATATTGGAGAAAGTATTTAGAAAACTTTTCCTGTTAAAGAATCAGATGAAATTTGTAAGTTTTTCTAACACAGGTCTGGCCAGTCAGGTTCAGCTGTCCAATTGCCTGCCTGGCCTCCTAAGACTTGTGTGCTGTACTTAAATAGCACAGTGTCTGGAAACTCATCAAATACCTGTCATCACAACTGCTCTGATGAGCCAGATAGACTTGGCCAAAGTTAAAAGAGGTTAAAAAAAAAAATATTCCATTGTTTGTTCAACAAACACCTACTATGCCAGGCACAATGCCAGGTACAGATGACACCAATCACCAAACAGATACACTCGCTGCTTTCAATTTGCTTCCAGTCCACTGTGGAAGATGCGTAGAAATTTGTTTTAGTGTTGATTTCCCCTTCCTTTCTGTAATTCTTTAAAATCCAAAGAGAGATACAAACCATTTGACTATGTCTTTCTTTTCTTCTCTTTTTGGCTGCTTTTGTATTTCCTATCCTCTTCTCCAAATTTCTGGTATTATCTTTGAAAAGGTACACATAAGACATCTGGAGGGAGGCAGCTGCCAGTGTTGGCTCATGGGTCACTGTTAACCAAGGTCAGGATTCCCTGAGATTCCCTGATTCTGTTTTCTTGTGTTCATTGCCCTGTGTAACAAAATGGCTGCAGGAACACTAGTCATCATGTCTATGGGATACAAGAAGAAAAGATAGAGGCAAAGGCTGACAATCTATTCTGACCGAATCAGACTCTTTTAAAGAAGAATAAAAAAGCTTTCTGGAAAGCCCTATAATACAGCTTTTGGCTTATATCTAGTTGTCCAGAACCCGGGATCATGGCTACCTCTAACTGAAGGTGACATAAAGGAAAGGGTTGTGGATGGAGGTCAGTTTAGCTAAGCCAAAGGGCCTGTCAAGCAGTCCATCTGGAAAACATCACTGAAGAAACAAGTATTTAAAAAGAAAGTATTTGGAAGACTTCTGTCTTGCCCCAAATAAATTTAGGTGCTACAAATACATAAGAAGTTCTTAAAATTAGGAGTTTGGGAAACCATAAATGGGTTATATTTGCCTTGAATACTTTCCATTTTATCATCAAAATTAACAATTTCATCAATTCTATGGGATAAACATAATTATTAGCCCCATTTCACAGACAAAAAAACTGAGGTACAGAGAGGTAAAGTGACTAGTCCAAGATCATGTAGCTAGGAAGAGCAGAGTTTTCTCTTTCCTTGGCTGTGCCCTTAAGCATGAATGTGTACAATAAAACTCACTGAAGCATGGAGTGTGTATACACACACACCAAGCATTCAAGCATTGGTAGAGAAAAGGGGTGATTAAAGTGCAGTAGGTTTAGCCAATGGACATGTTTCCAGAGCAAGTAAGCTCTGAACGAAGAATTCTAGGGTGGATGAAAGGCCAATTCATTCATTTCCTCATTCAAGAAAGAGCACCTACTAGAATTAATCCCTGGGCTGCAGATACAGATGAGAAAGACACAGCTCCTTTTTGCATGTGGATCATTATCCAGACACGTAAATGAACAAGTGGTCATGCAGAGTGTGATGTGCTGCAATATAGGAATATATAAGACACCATGTGAGCCCATGGAGGTTTTCTTCACCCTGTTCCTTCAGAAAGTGAAGCTTGAGGCAAGGATCAAAGAGAAGCAGATTATTTAGGATGTGCAAGCCCAGGAAGTAAGGGTGAGGAATAAAAGGGAAGTGAGGCAGGGAATAAAGTAATACAACACAATGCAGTCCTACACTGGCCAGAGCTTCACCGTGAGGCTCAGAGAACCATCAGTCTGTGGTCGGCTGAATAATGGCTCCCAAAGAGGTCCATATCCTAATCCCCAGAACATGTGAAGATGTTACCACATGTGGCAAAAGGGATTTTGTGCATGTGATTAAGTTAAGTGTTTTGAGATGGGGAGAGTGCCATAGATGATCCAGGTGGGCCCAATGGAATCACAGGGTCCTTACATGAGGGAGACAGGAGGGTCAGAGTCAGAGGAGATGTGGTGACAAAAGCAAGAGGTTAGAGCAATGCTAAGAAAGAGACCACAAGCCAAGGAATGCAGGCAGCCTCCAGAAGCTAGAAAAGGCCAAGAAATGGATTCTCCCCAGAGCCTCCAAAAGGAATGCAGCTCTGCCAAGTCTTTTTATACTTCTGACCTCCAGAACCATAAGAGAATAAATTTGTATTGCTTTAAGCCACTAAGTGTGTAGTAATTCACCACTGCAGCAACAGGAATCTAATACAAGGTCTCTTAGCTGGCATGTTCACTGGGAACCCAACACCTTTCCAGAAGGAGTTTATGGAGGAGCTCATGGAGGGGAGAAAGAAGCAGAAATTTATCTCTCCAATTGCCTCCAAATGTCTCCCATTCCCCATTCATCAAAGTTCATCTCCTAGAGAGCTAACTCCCCCACCCTTCCTGTTGTCACCTTCCAGTCCCTTGGCGGCCCCACAGGAACCCATATCCCATGACCCACAGTGTGTTCTTGCTCACCAAGAACTGGAAGAATAATCTGAGAAGTGCCAAGGTTATGTCCAATACCAAGGGTGATTAACTCTGATTAGGGAGAAAACCATCCAAATACTTCTATAGATCTGGTGTCATCTCCAGGGAGCAATTTTTGTGTTTGCCTGCCTAGCATCCAATTTCCAGCTGTTTGAGTAACCGCACCCTATTTTGTTAGGAAACCACCCTTCCAAACAGCACCTGTGTGCTGAAGTGGGCTGACTCCCCCACTCATCTCAGAAGGAGACATGGCCTGGACTTGGCCAATCAGAGCATTGACTCCCCTCACCACCTACTTGGCTCAGGGACAGGTACAGCCCCAAGCCTGGCCAGTCATCTGACTGCATCTCCCTGGCCACAGAGATTAGCTTAGGGCAGATCACAGGACCCAGTCAGTTCAGTGGGTCGCAGTTCTGAAACATGTTAAAACTATTGGGAATACATCATCGTTTTTTTTATCACACTGGTTCTGGAATTGAGAGTATATGAACCTGGAATTTCCCAGGCCCCAGTGAAAAGGGCTCAACTGGGCATGAAGCCAGCATGAAGAGGAGAAAAGGAGAGACCCTTGGCTCTCAGTTAGCCTTCTGGATCCAACCTTACTTGAATATGAATGAACTTTACATTTATGTAATACATTTTCTTTTTTAACTTAAGTCAGCTTGAGGGGTGTTTCCCTTTTGAAAGAGTCCCAACATGGCACTTCCTCAGGGATACATTTTTACTTGCAGCCAATAGGGAGCCCCCTTGTTGTGGATTTAGATGTTCCCAGAGGCAGGAGTTGAAAAGAAAGCCAGAGGCAAGCCAAAGACAGTCAGTGACCCAGAGTTTCTAGAAGATTACAGGTCCTGAAGGGGCACCCCAGCTGTACCTTGACAAATATCCCCTGTGCCCTGACCCTCCCTTAATGGTACCGAATGCCCCCTACCTGTTGCCCTGGCCATGGCTACCTCAACAGGCATCCTTGGGAAGTTGTCCTTTGCTCAATCATACCCCACCTTACAGAACAGGAAAGCAGCATAAATTCCATCTCTTGGGATGTGAACCACTCAACTGCAGATTGGAGGGATGTCTGACCTGTTTGCACTGCCCAGCCCCCAGTGCTGTGATTCTAGTGATCAGACATGGCTGATTTCAGCCTCTGTGAAATAGAAAATTGCTGCCAATTGCCAAGAATAGGCCTGGCCCGGGCTGAATCCAACCTGCATATGACCTAAGCATGAAGGCATCTTTTGACTCCATGGCCCCTATGCTGAAACCAGGATGCACCTCTCAGGAATGAAGAAAAGGCCATTTCCAAGGCAGTAATTGCATAATATACAGAATGTAACAAAAGGGAGACCCTCGAGCTCCATTACTTTGAAGGGTCTGTCAATGTTTTCATTACAGTCCATTTTCTGCAGTGATTTATCTTCAGCCGTGAAGCTGGGCTGACAACTGGGGCTTAGCACCCACAGGCCCAGCCCAAGAGAACCATGCAGAGTTTAGTTTAGTTGAAATTGTTTGGCCAGCTCCATCTTGAGGACTTGCAAACTGTGAATTAAGTCCAAGTTTGGGTCCTCTGGCATTTTTGTGGCAGTTCTTGTTCAAGCATCCTCAGTAGCTCACCGGCAAATTGTGCTTTTCTGACAGGCTGAACTCTCAGAGACCAGGAACAAAAGCAGGAGAGCCATTTTTCATACTCTTTAAAGGGCCATCATGGGGATGTGGCAGGGGAGGATTTACAGTTGAAATCCATGAATATGGTTTATGCTTCTTTTCAAGTAAAAAAAACGTGTCATGTAAACTCAGATAATCATTTAAAAGTTATCTTCTGTCTTCTCTGTCTGCATGGTCCACACATGACTTCTATTCCCATGACCCCTGGCCTCAGGTACAGGCTCTTGGTCCTCCTGGGGAAGGTGGGACATGCTTCTGGCCAATGCCAGACTGAAACCTGGTATTCAATGCATATCTGGATTCCAGCTCAGAGGCTAGGATCCAATCCAGAACCCAGCAGTCTATCTCTAGATTTAGAAAAGGTGGAGAAGAAGGTAGAATATCAGCCTAAAAAGGTTGTTCCCTCAGTATTTCTCTCCCTGGCCCTCCCGGGAATTAACAGCAGAACACCCTAGGAGCTTTCCCCATAGATTGTCTTCTGTAAACAGTGTACCTGTCCACAAGCCCCTGGAGTTCTCACATCACTGCCTGCACCCCCACTATCATCCCTACCATCCACAACGTCCATCAGTGTCAATTCCGCCATCATCACTCTCATCAAGAATATTTATCAGCAGTTTACCTCAAGGCAAGCCCTGTACTGTGTGCTTTCAGGTGTGCTCTCAGTCAATCTTCACTACAAGCTTCTGGGTATGTATCGTTTTTATCCCCATTTTACAGTTGAGGAGACTGAGGCTTGAAAAGGCAAGGCAACATGCCCAAGGTTACCATGTTGGGAGCCAGGACAGATTGGCCAGATTTTCATGTTCTGGATCACTATGGGAATCCATCTATCAATACACAATGTCACAGCATGGGCTCCCCAGGAAGCCAACTCAGAGGTGGTGCTTGGAGGACAGCATGTCAATTAGGGGTGCCCTTGGGATTAACACCTGTGGAAGAGGGGAAGGAGGTGGGCAGAGGGAGAAGGAGAAGTTGGGCTCAGCCCACAGGGAGCTCTGGAGCTGTCATGGCCTGGCTTTCAGATTGCCCTGCCTTGGGCTAGGGTGGCTGGGCCCTTATACCCCATATTCATTTCCTATTGCTACTGTAACAAATTATCACAAACTCAGCGGCTTGAAACAACACAAATCTATTCTCATACAGTTCTGTTGGCCAGAAGTACAAAATAGGTCTCACTGGGCTAAAATCAAGGTGTCTGCAAGGCTGCCTTCCCCCTGGAGGCTCTAGGCGAGAATCTATTTACTTTTCTCCTCCAGTTTCTAGAGACTGCCTGCATTTCCTGGTTTGTAGCCCCTTCCTCCATCTCCAAAGCACATCACTACAACCCCTGCTTCTGTCGTCATATCTCCTTTTCTGTGTCTGCCTCTCCTGTCTCCGTCTTACAAGGACACTTGCAATTATATTGGGCCCACTCAGATAATCCAGGATAATTAATCCCCATCTCAAAGCCCTTAACTTTATCACATCTGCAAAGAGCCTTTTGCCACATAAAGTAACATATTCACAGGTTCCAGGGATGAGCATATGGATATCTTGGGGGGACCATTACTCAGCCTGCCACATGCCCCCCTCAACCACTCATTTTCCATGGGGCCTCCTGCTGAGGCAATCCATGACGGAGGCTGGACATCTGAAGGCTGTCTTTTGACCGCACTGCTGGGGTCACAAGTCCTTCTCCATGTACTTCACACATCCCCAGAAAGTTCAGGCCCAACCCAGACCAGACCATCCCTCCTTTTGCTCTAAAGCCCTGCATTTGCTCAGCTTTGAATCGTAGTTCTAAGTGCCATCTCAGACTCTGTTACTGGGGTCTGCTTTAATGTCCCTCTTCCGTGAATCATAATACTCCAATTTTATATTTATGACCAACTGTTTAAAGTACCTTTTGAGTGTCTGACCACAGCTCAATTGTCCATTACTGCAATAATCATCCGTCTCTTTACATTCAGAAAGCAATGCAGTCCAGGAAATGCAAAGTCTGCTTTCAGCATTGAGCAGTTGTGTTTTGGGGGGTGTTTCTCCCCCTGCTGTAAATGTGTTACAGTGAAACATATTTCTGTCCATCTGCAGCCATGCCATATTGCAGGTAACTGTGAACAAAACAAGCAACAATACTGCAAAGGGGCCGACGCCTTTTCAGACACGCCAACTCCCAGTTACCTGTGTTAACGGCGGAGTCTCCTCTCCTTAGTTTCCTTCCTCACTCACCAAGCAGCACCTGTGACCTGGAGACACACAGGGAAGCCAAGAAGGGAAGTAAGAAAAGGCTGAGAGGTGCTTCTCAAAAAGAGTCAGTCCTGAGGGTCATAAATTCAGACCCTCTCCTCTGATCCTGCCCTTTCTAGGGTGTGCATGTTGCAGAATGAATGATAAACATGACTCTACTCATTAGGGTGGATGCGTGTTATGTTTTTGCCTGCCCTTCATGCCTTTCACTGGGGAAGTGCTAACTGATCACTCTAGTGATTCTGGAGGGGCTGTCAGTAGAGAGACCTCTATCTCCCAACCCCCTTAGTGGGGAGTATTGACGGCCAGAGACCTGGGAGGCTGGAAGTTGTTGTTAGAGCCACACAATCAATCAATCAATCAATCAATCTCTCTCTCTCTCTCTCTCCACCCCTCACCTCTATTTTTTCTCTCTCTTTTTCTTTCTCTCCCCTGCCCCACAGTTTTCTAAGCTGCCAGGATGTAAGTTTGGGGCTGCTGGTGGCTGTGATGTCTGTCTGCCCAGGACATGGACAGAACTGGAGCCCTGTAGTCTTTGCTGAACCCCTGGATCCAATCATACCTGAAGGCAACACCACATCTTTCTCAGTTCTATGAGAAAACATAAGTTATTTTTAATGGGTTCTACCATGTGATATCAAAAGTATCTTATTACCTTTGTTGTATCTCCCTTTAGATGTTTCACAGCAGCCTCAAACTCAACATGCTCCAAAATAAATTTAGCATCTTGCTGTTTCTATGCCCTTGTCTCCTAACTTTGCTGTCTTTTCCCAAAATACCTTCATTCTCCACATTTCTAGCCCCAGGCCCCTGCATGACCTTGAAAGCTTTCTTTCCTTCAAGCCCCACACCCCTCTGATTGCCTTGCCTTTTTTCTGGTCTGGGTGACTCTCCCCATGGTAAGGCAGTAGTTTCCTGCATCTACCCCTGCTCCCCAACACCCCTTTCCTAACACTCCATGCAAAGGGTCCCAGTGGTCCCATGGAGTAAAAGATAGGTCCAAAATGTCCTTGCTTGACCTCCAAAGTGGGGATGTAGTGCACACAAATTCGAATTTTACTGCCAAAGCAGGCTTCAGATCTTAAGTCTGCTTCTCCTTGGCTTTGCGACTAAAACTCTCTGAGATTACTAAACCTCTCTGACCCGGTACCCTCATTTTTAAAATAGAGTAAATAGTACCCACTTTTAAACGGTTTTGGAGAGAATTAAACAACTTACTGTATGTTAAGTGCTTAGCACAGAGACTGAAGCAGCAGCACCAGCAGCAGCACCACCCCACAATTCATTTAACAAGTATTTATCGAGCACCTACTAAGTATTTATTTCAGTACCGTTTTTATGACTCAACACACATGGAAGTACAGTTTTGCCTTTAGCCCCCATCTAATCAGTGCCTTCATTCATTAATTCAGCAAACTTGCACAGGTGCTTCCTGCACACCAATGTAATGCTGGACACTGACAAAAGAATAGTGAACAAGTTGTAGCCCTGACTTCAAAGAATTCACATCCAGTAAGGGAGACAGAAAACAGACATGTAAACAGATGACTTCAAATACCATCAGACTTCTGTCCTGTCACAACCCCTAACTGGAATTTCTAGGAACCTTTGTTTCTAAAATTCTGTGATTTTGTAAAAAGTAATTTTTCTTCTCGAGAAATAGAAAAAAGGAGCCCTTGTAGAATACAGTCAAAAGGGCTAACAAAGTCCCCCTCAATTACCCAAGTCCCATGTTAGACAATATCCTTCCAGCACCCTGGCCAGTGAGGGAAACTCTTAACCCAAGATCCAGGAGGTGATGCATGGCAGGGACTCCATGGTAGGAAAGAATCAGAGTCTGCAGATGACTTTTAGGAAAGTAGCTTGTCCCTACAGTCTTCTCGATGCCCCCTTCATCAGAATGTGATCCTTCGAGGGGCCTGGGCTTTAGTGACACTGTCCAGAAAGGCGTGGTCAAGACCCTGGCAAACCATATGCCAGGTGTTTCCAGCATGATTCCCTGCTCCAGCTTAATGTGGATTGGGAGTGTGTGTGACGGTGACTGGAGCAGGCACTCTGGAACTGGGGCCCTGGGAAGAAGAAAGTAGAAAAATAAAGCAACTTACAGGAAACTTCTGGAAGCATGGGGAGCAGGGAGGGTAACTCTAAAGCAGGGTTTCTCCACTTTGGCACTATTGACATTTGGGGCCGGGCCATCCCTTGTTGTGGGGGCTTTCCTGTGTACTACAGATGCTGAGCAGCACCCCTCACCTCCACCACCCAGAGGCCAGGACCACTCCCCCCACCAAATTGTGACAGCCATACATATATCCCATTATTGCACCTGGGTGGCAAAATCACCCCCAGTTGAGAATAACTGGTCTGGAGCCAATGGTTCCTGATGTGCTACTCTCAACTACAGAAAAAACCCAATACAGAGAGAGTTGAGAGCAAAAAGGGAAGTTACAATGGTACAACCAGCAGTGTGAGAAGAGTAAAGGCAGGTGCAAACCTCAGCCCTCAAGTCAAAAGACCATGGAAACAGGGGTTCTGATGAATGAAGGGCCATGCTCTCATCAGTGACTCAGTGTGACTCTATAGACTTGCAAATAAATCTCACACATATCATAACTGGTTTTGAAATACCACCCAATATGTTTGATTCCAAAAGTGGTGTGTGGCTTTGAGCCAGTCAGTTCACCGTTTTAGGCTCCAGGCCTTATTCTTGATCAAATAAGGAAGTTGGACTGGTCCAAGAATGGAAAATAGTTGTTACATATCAGTCCCCTCCCGACTACCATGCTCCTGGCAGATATCACTAATCAGTCACTGCACACTTTCCTCTGGAGTGTGAGTAAAGATTCTGAATCCTTCTTCATATGGGGCTTCCAGAAACTGCTGCAGCCCCACTAATTGTCTGTTGCTGTCAAATTATGTCAGCATTGTTTATTAACTTTAAAGTGGTCAGTAATTTTCAAACTGTATTCCAGGGGCTTCTCGAGAGCTTCCCCAAGGCCACTTTAGGGAGAAGGGAACAGGGCAGGTAAGTCTCCAGGTTCTCAAACCCCACTTCACCGAGAGCTTTTATCTGCTTTACATATGGACTTCTCATCAGATTTCATTCAAACAAAGTAATCCCTCAGCTAACATACCAAAATCTGTATTAGTTTGCTAGGGCTGCCATAGCAAAGTACCACAAACTGAGTGGCTTAAGCAACAAAAATGTGTTGTCTTGCAGCCCTAGAGGCCAGAGTCTGAGATCAAGGTGTCGGCAGGGTTGGTTCCTTCTGAGAGCTGTGAGGAAGGATCTGTTTCAGGCCTCTCTCCCAGCTTCTGGTGGACACTGGCAATCTTTGGCATCCTTTGGTTTGTAGAAGCACCACCCCGATCTCTACCTTCATCTTCACATGACGTTCCCCCACGTTCGTGTCTCTATCCAAATTTCTCCTTTCTATAAGAACACTGGTCGTATTGTCCACTGATGACCTCACTTTAACTTGATTATCTCTGTAAAGACCTTATGTCTAAATGAGGTCACACTCTGAAGTACTGGGGGCTAGGATTTTAAAATACAAATTTGGGTGGAGGGACACAATCTGATCTGTAACACTCTTCCCTTTAGCCTCCCAAACTCATGTCTTTCTCCATGCAAAACACATTCACCCCATCCCAGCATCCCTAAAATTCTTAACCTATTCCTGCATCAACTTGAAATACAAAATTTCACCTAAAATCATCTAAATCAAATATGGGTGAGACTTGGGGTATGATTCACCCTGGGGCAAAATTTCTCTCCATCTGGGAACCTGTGAAATCAGACAAGTTATCTTCTTCCAAAATACAACAGTGGGACAGGCATAGCATAGACATAGTGTCCAAGGCAAGGGTCACGTTTTCTCCCTGGAGATGGGATATCCTGGCATCTTCCTTTCTCAGGGCCCTCCTATAGATGGCTTTCTAATAGGAAAGCACATCCCTACTTGGTCCACCATTCAACATGACTCTTCTAGGAAATCCAAGTTCTTGAGTTTGTTTCTCCCAGACCAGATTAGAGGTCAAAGCTTCCCTGATGGCAAGAAAAATGTTAATAATCAAACACATAGCATATGATCAAGCACAGAACATGGTTCTCAAAATCCTACTAACTGGCTTCTTTCTCCTTCCTTCCTTTTAGCTTTGTGTCTGGGGAAAAGTAGTAGTAGTTTTTTACTCCTGGCTATATGAGGATCAAATATATACTGCAATATTCCCATTATATATGAATTCACTTGGAGATGTCCCTATATGTTATTATAACACATTCTTGCTAGTCTCCTCATGGATTTGATGGCTCTGGTATTCATTGTCTTGGAGTGGTGTGAGGACAAAAATCCTTGAAGATCAATGACTTTCAACAATCAGAGATCTCAAGAGCCTTTTGCTCCAGTTGGATAATACATTAAGGATTTTAATCAACCTTAATGTGTAGATTTTATACATTATTCAAGCCTTCCTTGAGCCCCACATAGATCCTCCTGTTGACAAACACCCCGTTGGAAGTGTGAGTTGTCTCAGTGCAGTGCCAGGACCCTGTTGGTATGCATGGCAGCAGCTCCCAGAAGGGCTGAAGTCAACACTTATTTGTGCTCGAACCAGATCTTTGAAAATTGGACATTTTCTGTTCTAAAGAAAACTCCCCAAGTTGCTCCCTGTGCTTCAGCATTAATATCAGCTTTGATGTAAATGTTGACTTTTATGGTGATCAAGAAGGACATATATGAGGAAATAGTTCTGGGCAGGTGTGAGGAAATGCCCCAAGGGGCCCATTGCTCCCATCGCTCTGTGGGACAGGAGGCCAGTGAAATGAAGACTGAGTGGGAACTACCAATTTCTACCTGAGACAGTGTCATCCTAAGGAGCTCTAATTGACACCTGACTCTCTGGCTTTTTCAGGCCCCTGGGCTGCAGGGCACGTTTACCACTGAGAGACCACAGGCTATGATGTGTGTCTGCCAGTACCAACTCAGTAAAGCATGGAGAGGAGTCCAGGCTCTGGCAGACCCCACGGGGTTCAAATTCTACCCACTAATATCAGTACTGTCATGGGAAAATCACTGCACTTCCCTCATTTTCTTCATACACAAATTGAGGACAGTAGCTGCACTTATCTCCTAGCTTGGTTTGGAGATCAAATGCGACAGTGTGTGCAAGACACTTTCCACTGTGCATGTTGTATAGAATGTACTCAATCAAGGCAGATGTTTCAAGGTCCAAGAAACCTCAGAGAATCACCTCTGTTCATGTCCCCAGTCAGGAGCAAGAAAAACAGAAACTTCAATAGTTACTATTATAATAACTTCTAGCAAGCAGAAAAAATGCATTTCTCAGAAATAATGATAATCCTGATGGTAGGAATAATTATGATGAAGTGGCTGATATGTATTGATCCAGATCCTATACTAAGTGCTTTACAAACCTCACCTCATTTAATGCTCACAACAAACTATGACATGGTACTATATCTCCATTTTACAGATGGAGAAATGGAGGCTCAGAGAGGTCAAGTAACATACACAAAGCATCAGATTTGAATCCAGACCTGTCTGGCACCAGAGTTCATGAACCATACTACACAAGAGATAGGTAGCACATTATTTAACTTCCGTGTATCTCAGCTTTAATTGAAGGTGATAATTCCTCATTCAGAGGTGATTGTGGGAATCAAATCAAGTATTGCATTTCAGGAAGATGCTCTGGGCACACAGAGATCTGGCTAGAAACTTGGGTATTTGTTGCTGAACCCATCACCACAAGCCCTCCATGTACCCTCTGGGGACACTGTTACCTTGCAGCTGAGAAACTCACGGTAGCTATTAGGAGTCCACCCTGCAGAGAGGAAGAGATGAAGACAGAAGAGCCATATCCTAGACATGCAAGTAGGTCTAAGTCCCAAGCAATCGGTTCTCTTACTAACCCAGAAGAATTGTGTGGTGAGTAGAATGGGCCACAAAATATGTCCAGGTGATGTCCCTGTGATTATGTGATCTTACATGGCAAAGGGGACTTTGCAGATGGGATTAAGTTAAAGACCTTGAAATGGGGAGATTATCCTGGAATAACTGGGTGGGCCCAATGTAAACAGAGGGTCCTTTGTGAGAGCGAGGCAAGAGGATTAGAGACAGAAAAGGAGATGTGATGACAGAAGCAGAAGTCAGGGAGAGAGAGAGAGAGAGAGACAGAGAGAGAGAGAGAGACAGAGAGATTTGAAGATGCTACACTGCTGGCTTTAAAGATGGACAAAGGGGCCACGAGTCAAGGGATGCAGGTGGCCTTTAGAAGCTGGAAAAGACAAGGAAATGGGTTTTCTCCTAAAGCCTCTACAAGGAAAGTAGTCCTGCCATCCCATTTTATGTTTCCGACCTCCAGAACTGTAAGAGAATCAACGTGTGTTATTCTAAGCCACTAAGTTTGTGGTCACTTGTTATAGCAGCCACAGGAAGCTAATACACACTGCATCCCCTGCAAAGCCAAACTGACTTCAAACCAAGCTCCAACCAGGAGAGGGAATACGAATGACAGGTTCCCTTTCCATTGACCAGTGTGAGACATCAGTGCACAGCTGGGTTTTAAAACACATTCTGTTTTGTTCAAATCTTGTTGTTAAATATTCAAAAGGAAAAAAGACACGGCCTCATTCAGAGAAGAATGTCAGCATTTTGCATTTTCAGGAAGCCAGACTGTAAAACAGGATGATATGAAATCTCTTTGTAAAATTTGAAGTGAGAGACACATGCACTGGATTATTATTATCAATATGAATTTTAAAATCCCAGAAGCGAGTTTGCAAAGTGGCACTCTGCAGGCTGTTCTACCACCCACCCATCTTTGGAAGCAGCAAGAGCAAGGGGAAGCTGGCAGCCAGGGCAGAGCAGAGACCCAGCATTTCCGAGAACTGGGAATACACCGGATTGTCTTGAAGCTGGTCACATCAGACGATGAAGCGTGAATCACTGAACAAATGTGCAGCAGAGAAAAACCACAAACTAAGCCTAGAGACAGAATGCTAATAGTCAGGCAAATAAGGGGAGACAAGTATTTGAATATTCATGATCCTCTAATCAGAAGCTTTGATGAATACAGAAATGGTCGCATTGGTGATAACGTGCTCTGGGGGAAGGAGAATCCTGCCTGAAAAGGTGCAAAGAAGTGTGGACTGGACCTGTCCCACTGCTGGGGACTCCTGGGACATCAGCCTAGGTCTTCATATGCTGGTCCCACAATCTGGTTTCTTTCTTCACCTGTTACTCACACTACACTGCATTTGGTCATTTCTTGCCATAGAAAGTTTCCACTTTCAAAGCTGGAAAGGAGGAGGTGGGGAGAACGCTAATTTGCCTTAAACATCGTCCATGTGCCAAACCTGAGCTACATGCTCTGCTCATGTCTCATCGCACCCTCACAACTATCCTATCATGGGCATGTAATTATCCCATTTTACAGGTGAGGAAACTGAGACTTAGGGAAACTACTTACTGTCAGAAAGCTAGTAAATGACAGATACTAGATTTGAACAGCTTTTCTGTATAACACCAAATCTTAAGTTCTTTCCTCTCCATCACACTGGGTCATCAGGGTTCACTCTAGACCAGTGTCCTCATGAAATATATATAAGCATTTGACTCTATTTAGGCTAAAACACAGAATTGGGGGAGAGGAGTGGTGGAAGTTTGGGTGCAATGTCCAGAGCTACAGAGGCAAGAGAGCACCTTAGAAACTAGGGAGAAGAATCCCCTCTGCAGTGGGAATGAGAAATTCCCAGCTGCCTGGGCATAGGCAATCCCACAAGAAGTTTCCTCAGAATCTTCTGGTGTGCCCAGAGCGGTAAGGACAGGAATGTCGGGCAATCCAAGAAGGGGTGGAGGTCGGCCTCCCCAGCCCTAACTCTTCCCCTTCTCCATACCTCCCTGGAGAAACTGTATAGGCCACAGAAAGCACTTTTAGAAGAGGGGTGACCCAGGGCAGCATGGGCTGGGCATGGTGGTGCTCCTCACACATCCATGCATGCACACGTGTGCAGAATGAGCACCTGCCTTTCACTGTGCAAGACCAACATGGCATCTGGCCTTATGGACCCAAGGGTCTAGTGGGGGAAAACAGACAAACACAACAACCAAACAGAACTTTTAACTATAGACAGCAAAAAGTGCTGCAAAGGAAATAAACAGGGACTCAGAGTGATGAAGAAGAAAGAAGAGATCATCTAAGTTGTCAGAAGAGGCTTCTTGGAGGTGGTAAGAATGGATGCAAAATGCTTCGAGCACAAATATAAGGTGTAAGAGGTGATCCAGGCAGCAGCCAATATTCCAGCCTCTGATGGGCTGCAGTGGGCACCAGGCACGAGCTAACCCCTGAGGGGTGGATGAGCAGGAGGAGTCCAGCAGAGTTCTGGGTAATAGGCTGGGTTTTGAGCCAAGACCTGATGGGGGAGGAAGAGCTGGGCTACTTAGCCAGGGGCATGATGTGAAACTAGCAGGGGGCCTCAAGCAGATGCTAAAACCCAGGCCTGCTATGACTGAGTACTTCCTATGCAACTGTCTTTCATGGTTTGCATAGATTATTACATTTATTTCTCATAATTTATCTCTGAGGTAGATGTTATTTTCTCTGTATTCATTTCCTATTGCTATTTCTACTACTACAAACCTAATGGCTTAAAACAACACAAATTTATTATCTCACAGTTTCCATGGGTCAGGAGTGGTGCACATTTTACCTGGGTCTTCTTCTCTGTTCAGGGTCTCACAAAGCTAAAAGCAAGATGTCAGCTGGGCTGTGTTCTCATCTGGAGGCTTGACTAGGGAATGATTGCTTCCAAGCTCCCTCAGGTTGTGAGCTGAATTCATTTCCTGTGGCTGTAAGACTTAGGTCCCTATGGTCTTGCTGGCTATTGGCTATGGACCACTCTTGGCATGTGGAGTTCACTCTTGGGTCCTTGCCACATGGCCTCTTCCATCGACCCTCTCTCAGGTCCAATTTCTCTGGTTTCAGGAAGGGTTCAGTCCCATTTAAGGCCTCACCCAATTAAGTCAGGACTGCCCAGAGAGTCTCCTTCATTAACTCAAAGTCCTATTCCATCATATTCACTGGTTCTGCCCTCACTCAAGGGCAGGGGATTATACAAGGTGTGTACACCAGGGGATGGTCATCTTAGGGCCATCTTAATTCTCGTATGAGAATTCTAAGAACAATAATTGATAATATTAACAGCCACCATCCTTCTGGCACCTTCTATGAGCCAGGCATCATTCAAATGACTTGATATGCACCTGGAAAATTGTCATATTGACTATGCACAATCCCCATTCTTATGATGATGATACAGATATCAGGTAGGTTAAAAACTTGGCAAAGGACATGTGGCCATGGCAAGGAGAAGTCAGATTTGAACCCAAGACTATGCTACTTCAAAGCCTAGCCTGCCCTTTATGGCCCATGGTACAGCTTATTATCTATGTACCTACCCCAAGGTCTTGCTGTCTCCAAATAACTGGGTCCCAGAGACACCAGAGGGAGCCCCTCTCACTTCCTGTAAGCCTTGGAGTGACTTGAGGAAGAATTGAGGCAGAAGAGCTGTTTGAAGAGACCAGAAAATGCCCATCGTATTGGACCACACAGACATCACAGGGATCCTGGCCACAGCATCATGGTATCACAGTTACGGCAGCACACCCACCAGACCCCAGCCAGGGAGGGCCAGGCAATCGGGGCCCCAGGCCATTCCCAGCATGTCTAAGGAGTTTCAGAAACCTCCAGAGTGCATAGAGCAGCATCGGGAAGCATCCCCCAGTCTGCTAGGCTCACAGCTGATGTGGGCACCCACCCACAGTTCCGTGGAGCCGACACTGCACTTCCCAGGCCCTGCCCATCACCCACCACAGAGCCCGAAGCAGATGGCTCAGAGTCACTCCAGTGGAAATTAATGGAGTCCAACTATCCACACACTTCTTTTCAACCACAGAGAAATATTTTCCATGATTCAAACACCAGATGTGTTTTGTTTATGGGGCAATTTAGCACTTGTGAGGGTAAGACACTGAAATTGGAGAAGAGTCGTGCTTGCATTTCAGGCAGAGCCCAAGCACACTCCAGCCACCTGCAGTAAAACTGTAGGGCATCATTTTTGAGGTGGAGACTGGACCTTGAACTCAGTACTTGGATACTTCCCAGAGAAAAAAGGCATTGCTTCAGCAAGTGACTCAGAGTCTTTTCCCAGGAGTTTGGTTTGTGACTGCACTGGCTGGCCTGGCAAGAGCCCTGGAGACAGGGAGGGGTGAGGCAGGAGTGACAGCTACACTAAAGGACTTAAAAGGTTCCTTGGGTTCAGAACAGCCAGAAATTAACTAAACAAGCCTTCAAAAATTCTTTAAACCAACAGTTCTCAAAGTGTGGCTTCCAGGTCAACAACATCAGCATCAGAAGGGTTAGAAATGCAGATTCTCAGGCCCTGCCCCAGATCCACCGAATCTAGACCTCTGGGGATGGGGCCCAGCAGTCAGTTATAACACGCCACCCGGGGAGTCTGACGCTCTGTGGAGTTAGAGAACCACTGCTCCAAACACCAGAGGTGTACTTTACATACAGCTCCTGTATAGTTTTGCACAAGTTATTATAGTTAACCTCTCCATGACTCAGTTTCCTCATCTATAAAATGTATTCATGGTAGGACTCACCTTCAACTTAATTTATTGTGAGAATTAAATGAGGGAATCCATTTAAACTTTTGTCCCTATTGTCATTATTTGCATTTACATTTGAAATCAACTGTGGTAATAGCTGATAGTACTAATATCCAGCATACTTTGTATACTTGTTCACGTGACTTGATAGGCAAATGGATAACTGTCCCATGACTGTAAATTCATTACCTCCATGAATTCGTTTATCCATTAATTCCTCCCTATTACAGGCACAAGGATACAGCAGAGAACAAAGCAGACAAATGAATCAGAGCCTTCGTTCAAATCCAAATTCATTGGCTTGATAGCTCTTTTCTGTGACAATTATAACCCAAAGCCCCCTTCCAGGGTCTCATTACCTCTGGTTTCTCCTGGGCATCCAGGGACCCACTCTGCCCCTCCATAGGCCACCACTCTCCACTTAGAGCCAGCCTATGCCTCCTGCCTCCTCTGAACCCTCCATTCACCCCCCACTCCCTCTGCAACCCTCACTCTTAGAGGAGCCCAGGTGCTTGTTTCTAGCCTTGGCCAGCAGGGCTCACCCGCCTTGTGCTGCTAAGAAGAGCTTTCCTTGGCCCTGAGTTCCCTTCTTGACAGGGGTCTCAAGGCAGTGTTGCCTGACCTTGGTGAGTAACAGGATTGCTCTTTTTATTTTCTAAATAATAGTTTTAGGCGTGTCCATGCCACTAGGATGTGGAGCAGGGCAGACTCAGTATGTTAGTAGGCAGTCACTGTAAAAAGATATTCTATTAACAGCGCAGAGGGTAAGCTACGCATGCAGTGGGAAAATCTTAGAATCTCCAGCCTCCCATTCACTCTCAAGGGTAACATGATCCCAAGGTCTAATATCCTGACTTTGCAAACATCTACACAGACTCTTATTTATCCATTTCTCCAGTCCATTTGCATATCTTTCTGCCTGTAACCAGAGGGTCACAGGTATGAAAGACTTAGGCCATTTGGAATCTGCAAAATGAGGGGTCAATTTTATCTCCAGACACCCACGTACGCAGATAGTATAGAAGAGGGATTTGAAAACTGCAGTTCAGGAGCCAAATACAGCCACTGCCTGTTTTTGTAAATAGAGTTTTATTGGAACACAGCCATGACCATTCATTTACATATTGTCTGGCTGCTTTTGCACTACAGGGGCAGAGTTGAGTAGTTTTGAGAGAGACCATCTGGCCCACAAAGCCTAAAATATTTACTATCTGGCCCTTTAAGAAACAAGTTTTTCAAGCCCTGGTCCAAAAGTCAGGGCTTATATACCCTGCCTTAGAAGAAATCAGCTTAGCCTTTTTCCTGAACTGGTCAATTAATTAAGTTATGGAACTAATATAAGGCAGTCAACTATTCCATGTCCTATCCCTTCTTTAGGCTATCTGGGCTGAGACTCCGGCACAAGCATTTCAATTATTTTACATACATAATTGTACAATTATTAATAACATAATAATTTTATAATTAGTTAATAACTAAGCCACTTAATGAAAGCTCCACATAACCTCACTCAACAGTAAAGAAATGCCAATTGAAACAAAAATGATATTCCATTCTTTACCCCTTTGATTGATGGATATCAACAAGTTTGTTAATACAGAGGAGGTGACGAAAGGAGGGAGAGATGAAGAAGTCACACTCTGTGATTGGAGTATAATCAGTGCAACCTCTGCAGCAGACACTTTGCTAACATCTGTCAGAGCTGCAAATGCACCTCCCTTCCAACTTGAGGATTCCACTTCTAGGAATTTATCCTACAGATGTGTTTTCAAATGTGTTCAATGTCATTTGTCTAAATATGTTCACTGCAGTATTATTTATAACAGCAAACACTTAGGTGAGGGTGGAAGTTATCCAACAATAAAGATTATATAAATAATTTCTGGTATGTCCATATAATGGAATACTATACAACCATGAAAATGAATAAACTAGACTTAATTTGCCTCATGAGGTGAATAAAGAATGTGCTAGATCTAATGGAGGTGATATAGAATATTTTCTAAGATAAGTTATTAAGGAGAACAAAAGGGCACGATGTATGTGTGTGTGAATATGGTAAGCACCTATTGGTATAAATGAAGGACACATAGATACACACATGCACACACACACAAATACTTGCAAATGGATAGAAAATTTGGACATTGTTAACACAGGAAACTGTCACAACCATGGTTGTCCCTGGAAGAGACACCTAAAGGTCTGAACTGGATGAGATACTCCCTTTGACTATATACTTCCTTGTTCTGCTTGATTTTTTTTTACCATGTGCAGTTTTTGTTAAGTTAATTAAAAACATGTTTTTATTTTAAAAAGAAAAATAATGTGACTCTAGGTATGACAAAAGTGCTCCCCAAGACCAGGGTCCCTTGTGTGCATGTGTAAGGGGGTGGGAAGGTAAAATACCATTGCTGTTGGTCTGAATCACCTTCCCAAAGCCCCAAGAAAATAGAGACTTGGCCCAGGAGCAGTTCAGAAGGCTGCGAACTCCAAGGGCACTCCCTAACTTGCAAACTCTCATGCCACTGTGTATAAGAAGGCAGTGTTATTAAAAGGAAAGAAAATAATCCATCATGGTGAGAGCTTTGGAGTCAGCCTAGGAGCCTTTGGATTCTGGTGATGCCCCCAGCAGCCGTGAGACACCCAGAAAAGTAATATCAAACCCCCTTGTACCTTGTTTCATCCCCAGTGAGGGGATCATACTGCCCCCAACTTACAGTGGGCTTGGGAGACAGGCTAGCGTTTTTCCCATATACCCCGTGCAGAGTCTGTGCAAAGCACATCACAGGTCACAGGCCCTGCCACATTTAAACTTTATGGCAGGCAAACTGTTATCTTCATCTTTCAGATGGAGAAACTGAGGCTTAGGGGGGTATAAATCAATTGTCCAAGGTCACACAGTTATTAAGTAGCAGTCAAGGTATAAGCACAAGTCTGTCTGCTTGAGTTTGCAACAACTATTACATTTTGCCTTTCAATTTAATGAAATAGAATGAGCTGATCCACCTAAAATGCTCTCTCAGATAGTAGTGACTCAACACATGGCATTCATTTCAATGCCCACACATTCTCAGGGTGCCAGGATAAAGGTAAGTGATGGTCAGTACCTGCCAGGCCCAGCTTCCACATAGCTCCGTGCACTGCCCCCTGCTGGTGCGTCTGCCTTCAGCAGCCTCAGCTGCCAGCCTTCTTGGCCCACCAGGCCCTCCCCAGCCAAGCAGAGCATCCCCAGCTGAGGACCCCGGGCACTGCACTGGTGCCTTGGCACTCCCCCCCGACCTGCCCATTATTCTCAGCTCTTCCCACAAGCAGAAGCCTCAGCTTTAACAACCACGCAGATTGTTTTTCCACTGGGATACATCCTTTCTGTGTACAGCTCTGCAGGCCCTCTCTGTCTATATCTATCTCTGTGTGTGTCTCTCTCTGTATCTTTCTTTCTACCTCTCTCCTGCTTCTGTCTGTCCTACTGTCTCTGTCCCCATCTGTCTCTCTCTCTCACACACACACACACAAACACACACACACACACACACACTCCAGAAACAGAAGAAATATCTCAGTTACCTTGCTAAACCATACCAGGCATTCTGGGAGCTCAGGCCTCCCCTGACCTATGCGAGAGCCCTCAGCCCAGTTTCCATTCACAGATGGGGGTCCTAGAACCTTCTCTTATCCCAGGGTCCATTCAGAAAGAACTAGATCAAAGTGAAAGATCAGGCAGGTGGGGAGGATGTGCAAAACCAAGAGACCACATTTCCCCAGAGAGAAAGAGAGGGAGAGAGAGGATGCAGAAAGGCACGAAATGGGCTTACAGTTCATCTTTTCCTTTTAGTCTCATGTGATACTCTCAATTTCTTATTATCATGAATCTCCTTTACTCAAGTTAGGTCAAAGGGTTTTTTGTCTTGAACTAAACCACCCTCGACTACGGAACTAATTAAAAAATTTCAAGACTCCCAACCTCATTAGTTACTCACAAGACACTGCTTTGTGGAATGGTCCATTTTTAAATGATGTGGGATATCCACGTTACTTGGTTATGGCTAAAACGTAGCCACACTTTTAAAAAATAGCATATAGTATTGTAAAATATGGTATAAAATATAGGTATAGTTTATTTTTTAAAAAACATATTAATGTATAGTATATATAAATACTATATATACATATAGTATTTGGTGTACTTAAGGATTCACAGGAACTGGGGCAGTCAGTTCAGTTGCTCAGTTGAAAACCAAAGCACCAGGTCCATCTCTTGAGCTCTCCTCAGAGGGTGCAGGCCTATGAGGCACAAAGCATGGCTCACTGCTGCTCCTAGAAGGAGCCTCATTCCCTGAAGACGCCCAAACCAAAGTACACACACACACAAAGTAAACATATACAAAGCACACAAAGATAAACAAATTTTACCCATGCACATATACACACAAAGTACATGCATACACATACAAAGCGCATACACATACAAAGCACACACACATGCAAAGCACATATAGTTGTCTCCTAGTATATGTGAGGGATTGGTTCCAGGACATCCCATGGATACCAAAATCCACAGATGCTCAAGTCCCTAACATAAAATGGCATAGGATTTGCATATAACCTATGCACATCTTCCTATATAATTTAAATCATCTATAGATTACTTATAATACCAAATACAAATGCTATGTAAATAGTTGTTATACTGTATTGTTTAGAGAATAGTGACAAGGATAAAAGTCTGTACATATTCAGTACAGATGTAATTCTTTTTTTACAAATATTTTCTATCCATAGTTAGTTGAATCCATGGATGCAAAACCCATGGATTCCAAGGGCCAACTGGACATATGGAAAAATCACACACATGCACAGAAACACACACAAAGTACTCACACGGATGCACACACATGCAAAGAGATTAGAAAGTACTCAGGCACCATTCAAGGTGTGTTCACACCTGCCATAGTAGCAACAATTTAACGAGTGCTTATCAATTTTCCCAGCACCTCTAGGAAACACAGTCTCATTAACTTTCACCTTTTTAAAGGGAAATAACTTGTCTGGGCCACTCCTCTAAGACACTACAGCCAGATGTCAGCCTATTTCTGCTGGGCATCTCCCCTCTTTGGCTGTTTCCATGCTGCTCTCTGTATGTGAATGTGTCTGTGCATCTATGTCCTGTCGCACCCAGGGCATCTACCTATGTGTCTCCCTGTGATAAGATCTCAGCACATTGCATGTCTCAGGATATAGAATGGTGCTCTCTGTACTCCAGACTGCTGATGCCATTCCAGATTTATTGCATTTATTTAAAAACAACAAACATTCTCAATTATTTCCACACTGGTTGGGACCATAATTTACTCAGAGGTATGAGCTATCAAGTTTCTCAGGGATTGCTTCAAAATGTCAGATCTAAAAGATGACTCCCATGTTAGTGAATATGAAACACCCATTTATATTTTTCATTTTTACTTTGATTTAATTTTCAGACAATTCAACTTTCTCCCCATGCCTCAGTGCCTAAATTCATTTCACTTGTCAAAAAAGACAAATTTTCATAATTACGAAATAAAACATGGTGGCCCTTCTTTGGTGACCGCATATTTCACATCAATTTTTTTCAGATGAAAATGTCTTTCTTAGTCTATTTGACTTACTTCTGACATATTTTTATTCAGTCTCTGCTTAGAACAGACAAGGGTTCAGGCTAAACTTTCACTAATGTCTTGTTATGTTAATGAACATCTGTAAAAGGAGAGATGAAATTTGCCAACCCAGGCTGTGATGCTCACATCTTCTTTTCTGTAATTTGCTGGAAAAAGTCAGTGTTCTGAGATTACAAGCTATAGCATGAAATATGCCCTATTCTCTAATGGTTCTTTCTGCCTTGACCAAAACGCCTTAAGTCCTACCGCCAGGTTTTGTCGAGGTGTTCATTTCAGAGAGGTCAGAAACATTAAGGGCTTTCTTCCCATAGCTGCCATGGACGTGCACAGGATGTAGTGGGAGTTTTCTTAATAAAACGTCATTTTTTTTCATTTACAAAAGTAATGTACACTCTTTATATAGAAATTTTGAAAAAAAACCCCGCATAAATGGTAAAAAGCAAAACGCAGCCAATATGTTGATATAACTTCAGATCATTGTTTTAAAATTAAAATTTTCTTTTGACTTAGTTGGACTCTTGAATACTTAAAAATAGATTGTATATAATTAGAAACCTACTCTATTATTTTATAAGGGGTTAAAAATGAAGATGGGAAGAAAACATTTAATTCTTTGAACTTGCTCATGGGAACTGCAAAGTTTTGACTCACAGGTTGTTGAAACGCCCAGTTTGGTCACCATCCTCACCCCCAGTCCCCACCCCTGGCATCTGGACACACTGACCACTCCCTAAGGAAGGTGACAGAATTTAAAATTCAGTGGCCAGTAAAGGCTGGCAAGAACATGAGGAGAAACTGTGCAATGAAGAGAATATACAGAGCAAGGTATGATGCCAGAGGGGTGGTCATTTTCAGGAGCAGACTTAAAGAGACAGAGCACTGAAAATATCCTTGATGTACATCCACATACACACACTTTATACAGATATCCTCCTTGTTATACATTGGGGTCCCTATGAAACAGACTCTGAGCTGGAGGTGAGCATGCAGGAGGTTTCCTAGAGAGTGCTTGTGTGGTTGCCACACATGGAAGGGAAGATAGGGAAGCAGAATCGGGTGTGAATCAGCTGATCCCATGGGGAGCTGTGTAGCTGAGATGGCTCTTCAGAGTTGTCCAGAGATGGTATGAAAGTTCAGTCCTTTATATCTCCTACATTAACCAGGCCTTGGATGTGGGCTGCCCTGGGTGTCAGCAAAGACATTTCCCAAAACAGGCTGACATCAAGGTGTATTTGTCAGCAGAGCTGAAGGGGGTGTCTAGGTGGCCCATCACAGAACCTACCATGCTAATATTTCATTGTAGCCCCTTCCCCAAATGAAAAGGCACACAGGTAACCAGACCCTCAAGACACTACTGCAGGGGCATGCCCAGAAGTCAGAGGCAGAAGTCAGCAGAAGTCAGCAGGAGGCAGAATGATTGGGGGGGCCAAATACTTGCACTTATAAGCTGCCAACCCAGTGCAAAAAGAAAAGCAAAGAAAAGGCACAGTCCACTTTGAACAATGCCTGATATTCTAATCAACAGGGTGGTTATGTACAAAGAGGAACGGCCTTGCCTTGGGATACCCTAAAGAGAAATTAATCTGGAATTCGTATTTTTACTGCCACCAGAGCTGCACTCCCAGATCTATGGCTGGTAAAACTCAATATTTCTCAAAAATCATGATGATAACAGCATACCTCTCAACACCCTCATTTGAACAGATTCTCAGTGCCCCCAGCAGGGTTTTCAGCCAAGCTCACTGTGCTGTTTGTCAGAGGTTTAGGGATGTCAGGCCAAGGAAGAACTTTCCATTAGTAGGCTGCTTGTGACACCACTGGATATTACGTGGAACTCTTCTCTCTCACTAGCGCCTAACTGCCTTCTCACCTGATAATGTATGCACGATCATTCCCATTATACAAATAAGAAAACAGAGGCCCAAAGTCTTGTCCATGACCAACTAGAGAGCGTGCAGCACCAGAACTTGCACTCTATTTGGGGCCCCAACAGCCTATTAGCATGATCATCAATTAGGTCATGTTTACATCCCCATCGCCAAAGGTGATACTTTTCTGCTGTCTGAGCTGCAGCCGTATTTTATTACAGTCATCATTGTCTGTTATAAAGGGTTGTGACTTTTCCCGCTAGCAGTGAATTCTAAGTCTGTGGTTCCCTAGAGGGGAGGATCGGTCAATCTTTAAAGAATGACAATGCACAGCAACACACTGCATCTCACTTCCGCTTTAGGAAGACAAAGCTGAGCATCTTCTCTTTGAAAGAATGATTTCACTCATCATCTTCCAGCAACCTAACTATAGGGAAAGAACAGTTGCCTTAAACCCCTTCTCTTTTGTCTTTTACAAGCTGAATGGCTGAATGTATCCCATTAAACCTGAAGAATGGGTCTTTTGACAGATTACTACAACAAAGATAAAGGGAGAGGAATAAAACCCCACAAAAATTCCCTGTTGACCTAGATGCCACTCCCCTTATGTGGCCAGACTCAGACTGAAGTAGGGTATGATATTGTTCATATTTTAATAATATCAAGAAAACACAATGCAAATACTTCATTAAGTTAATTCACCAGCCTGAGCCTCAGTTTTCCCATCTGTAAAATATAAGGATTGGGCTAGGCCAACTTTAAGATTCTGTCTACAATCAGGGTCCACAGACCCCTAAGCTTGTTCTGTTTGCCCTGGAAAAAAGTGGAAAATATGTAAAACTACCACCACCACCACAATAACTCACCACGCAAAACAGGAATAACAACAACGACAATGCCAAGCTTCCCTACAGCATCTGGTGTGCCATCATAGAACACAGTTAGAAAATGCTTATGTCAGAAGTTTTTTAAAAAATGTCCTTGTTTCACCATGGATGTGGTAATAGAAACATTAGCAGACAAAGACCTTAAGCAAGCTGCAATATTCCCCAAAGCTCATTGCAATGTTTAGGCTATAAATTGAAATTAGAATTACAAAAATGACATCCTGTAAATGATTTTTAAAACTAAAAACATCTAAAAAAATCAAAATGGCATTCCAACTCAGTGGTTCCATGGGCACCCCCCAAGTTAGAATGTCTCAATTATGGCAACATTTTCGTTACCCTCTCAACTGAAATTGCATGTAAGAGTGGTATGATTTACATTTGTAGTTTATAAAATAGATTAGGCAGAAAAGAATCTCATAATCTCAAACACATTTAGTTTACCAGATTTAACGAAGGTAAATGGACGGAGCATGTGATCCTTGAAGCAGCAAACAATGATACTAATGATTCATTAATACGTTCATCAGCAGAAATTTGATACATGCATAGATGTTCTCTTCCAGAAAACTCTGAGGCAATGGATCAGCAAAACCCTCCAAGACATGCCCCTTCCCAAAATCTGAATCCCACTGTCAATTATGTGTTCTTTGACAGGAGCACTAAGGAGAAGGCTGACAGCTAAGTTGCGGGGGTTTCTGGGTTACTATTTCTCAATGCTATGCATACTGGTTCAGTCATGAAGTCAAGTGCATTATGTGTAGAACCCTGCAGAATGGGTGTGTATGAACCACTGTTCCACCTTGGCCCAGTGACCATCATCTCTTTCCTGGATTACTGCAGTGGCTTCCCAACTGGACTCCCTGCTGCCCTCCTTGCCTTGCCTCCATCCCTTCTCCATACAGCAGCCAGAAGGATGCCTTGAACACGTCAGTTCATGCAACTTCTCAGCTTTACTCCACTCAGACAGAGAAGCAAAGCCCTCAAGGTCTACAGGATGAGGCCTTATCTCACCTTTTTGGCCTCATATCCTATACCCTTCCCCCATCACTCATTTTGCATCAGCTACATGAGCCTCTTTGCTATTCCTAGAACTTTCCAGACAAGCTCCCATCTCAAGATCCTGCAGTTGCAGATCTCTCTGCTCCTTCTTCATACATCTGCACAGCGACCTTCCTCATCTCTTTGAAGCCTTCGCTCCCAGGTTCCCTGTCCTGACCACTCTCCTTAACACCATTACCTGCCACTTACCCCCAAGCACTCTCAAACCCCATTACCCTAGCTGACGTTTTTTTTTGTCTAATAAAATTTAAAGCCTCTAACATATGATTCACTTATTGTTATGTCTGTTTTCTAATTAATCTGTAATCTCCAGGAGGGCAGGAATCTTTGCTTTGTGATGCTATATCCCCAAGGCTCTAGAACAGCACCTGGAAAGAGTAGACACAGAATAAATATGGGAGGGAGGGAAGGAAGGAATGAAGGAGAATATGCAATAATAAAAAAAGCTCATAGATTAGGATGATAGAATTATGCTTTTTTCTATTTCTAACATATTTATATTATTATTATTAAATTATATTGTAATTTAATTTTAAACATCTATATAGCAAAGTGTTGGTATACTCAGGTGGTATATCTTGAAAATGTTTTCTGTTTTTAAGTTGGTGACTCAATTTGAGTGTGTCATTGAGAATTGTAAATAAGCACATTAAGTACAGTAAACCCTTGCAATACTCAGTTTTATAAAAATATGTCAAGAAATCCTGGGAAGAGGGAGCAATTCCGGAGCAACGTTGGACGAAGGGAGAGGGCTGGGGCATGCTCAGGTCCCCACCCCCTTTTCACTCGTCCCATCGTTGCTCAGTCAGCTTGAGACGGCGGATAAGGACACTCACACCCTGGTGACCAGATGTGTTAGAAAGAGCCCCACCTGGCCTGCCTGCCTTCTGTGTTTTACCACACCAGGTCAAACACTCAATCCGACTTCCTAACCCTGTTTTTCAGGCCTGTTACTTAAAAACTATTACTTATGCTTTTTCTAGTATTTTGGACTTTAGAAGTCTAGATCCTGAGGTCTAGCATTATTGTCAATTTATGCAAATTCAAATATATGCAACTGACTGGAGAGGAAGGACAGAAGAAAGGTTGGAGGGTTGAGGGTATGGGGGAGAGGTAACCTTGGGAGAGAGAGATTTCCTGGAGGAACACTGGCTGTGGATGTCTTATTGGGAAATGTCATGTAGGTCCCAATATGCTTAAAAGAGGTAACATACACACAGCAGTTAAAAGTATTCTCAAGGGTCACTTGGAATCCATGTGATATTTATTATACACTCTGATTTTAGATCCTAGGCCCAGGGTTGGATTTAGCTACATTGTCTGTTTCACTTCCAAGGCCACTCTTGTCCTGGATTCACATTTGAGTGTTTGCACCAAACCTACAGCCTCACATCAGTGCCCCACACGTAGTCATTGCTGAGGACCCAGCCTACTCTTCACATGCACACCAGCTCACCCACAGTCTGAAAGGGGTGAGGAGTTCTAGGTGGTGAGGTAGAGAGAGTATATGTGGGGAGGTACCAGCTGGGCAGCAACTGGTTAGGGAACCCTTAGTATACTTATAATAGAAGTACCTAAATAGAAGAACTTACTCAACAAACATCCCAAAGAAGCACCAACTCAGTGCCAAAGTTCACGAATGAGTAGAACTAGTAAGTGAAGTATAAATAAATGAATAATCAATGAATAATGAACAGAGTATGCTAAATGAACTGAGCTTTACAGCTTTCAAACCTGTTCTAGTTCATTCAAATGAGGTCTAGAACCTCCACCAACTACAGTGACTTTGTAGACCCAACAGCATCATCCACCAGGTTCTTTGGCAAAGCTACCAAGTCAGTTTCAGTACCCCAGACCCTCGTGACATCTAGGAAGGATGGCTCATGTTTCATTTATCTATTTATTTATGTATGTGTTCTATTCAGCACACAGTTATAATTTAAACTCTAACACATTTTGATGAACTGATACAGTCAACAAAGATCAATAAAGCAGCAATCTTATATTAAGAACTTGTGCCAGAACTCCTGTTACATGCACAGATCCAGACAATTTCTTCCACACAGATCAACAGCCTGGTAATAGGCATGAGAATAAATGAGAGATATGAGAATAAATCCAAATTCTACTACACAGTTTTGCATTTCTATGTTATGTCCTTTTTACCCCCTAAAAAAATGGGAAACATGCTCTTCAGAACAGAAGCACCAAGAGGCCACTACCTAAATGTATAAATCCTCTTGTCTCTATTTCTCCATTTCCCATCATGCATTTTTGCTTCTATTTATAAAAATTCAAATTAAAAATGTAAGGTCAAAATAAAATCTGACAGAGACATAAAAATTCTTAACTAGTTGTATGGAGATAGTGCTTGTGAAATACCCAAAGGACATGTTGCATGGTTTTAACTTACTATTAAGACCTCTGAATTCAAATGTGAGGGCTTACATGCAGAGGATGAGATGAATTATGTTATATAAAATAAGAAAGGTGGGGGTTTTTGCAATAGATGAAAGATGCTTCCCTTCTCTAATGAGTCATGAATGACTCATCTACTCTTGGGAAAATCTGAAGTGGCCAGTGATTTGATTGCTTATTCTTCTGTAAACACATCCAAGAAGTGAAGCCCAAGAGATAAACAATAAAGAACTGTGAAATTCAAATAATTTCATTTCTTTCTTTTCCAAATGATACCACCTTGAAAATGGTTTTTAATGTGAAATATAAACTCTCTTTCATATTGGAATATTAGGTGTGACCACTGAGTCAACTGATTTTGGCTGAGTACAAATTTGTCCATTAATGGGATTTACCATAAATATTAATCCAATTCAGTCATTTCATAAATAAAAGGATGAATTTCATCTTTTCTTATATTTTGTTGATAAGACACCTTCTGTCTTCATTTCTGTTTCTTTTTCTCTCCAGAACCTCTTTCTAACTATTTTGATAACTTACAAAGCTAAAAAATGTTCAATGTTGAGGAAAAACACCAGAGAACTTTTTGAAATTCATTGTACCCCAAAGGCTGACAGCAAGAATATACTTTCTGGTACATAAGAAAGAAAAATGTATTTGGTATGACTGGCTGTTAATATGTCATCAAGATAAATCATAAGTCTTATTCTTGGGAATCTTAATAAAAGAAGTCACTTGAGACACAGAAAGTACAAAAATAATCACCAAGAGGCTTTACCTTTGACTAGAACCTGGGGAAATTTTGAAAGTGTTCATTCATAGAGACACTTAAAAAGACATTGCCCAAATTTATCATTGTCATAAATTCTTGCTGACTAAAAAGTTTCCTTAGAGTAATTTACAATGCCCATCTTAAAATCCTTCATCAAAAGGAAACACTTAGATTTAATACAAAACCATAAACTCCCAAGGACTTGGGGACAATGGTCTCAGCCAGTAGCCTGAGAAGATGGAGTGATCTACGACTCCTATATGCCTCAAGACTTGGTCTCTCTTTCAACTAAGGTTCTACCTTCAGGATTGTCACACAACTCTGGAGTGTTTGTTTCCTTCTGGGACTCCAGAAAGAGACGTGATTTGAAATAACACTCTGGCTCTTCATTGCCTATTTGAGGGGAGTGGGGACAGGAAGGATGCTGTCCTCTGGATACCCTAATTGGGTGATGGAAAAAAGTAACCTGTAATTAGTAGAGCAAATACCTAGAGTTCATATTCTAGCCTCATGGTGAAGGGAAGCTAGTCCAAGCTGGATGTTCCTGGATGCCTCAATCAATCTACCACAGCAATTGATTTCACTTTGTCTCCAGGCCAGGAAATTTGTTAGTTAGCTAATGGGTGCTTCGCAAAGATAAAATTCTATACACTGAAGAACAGAATCATCAGCTTTCCATCTTTCTGCTATTCTTCCCAATGAGCTCTTAAGGCAATTAATCCAAACTCTGTCACCAACCCTGGTGAACCTGTGTGCTGTAGCCTTTCATCCTCACTGATTTGAACTCCTCTTTCTAGATGCTCTCACTGACATTTCCAATTCCTTTCTCTAAAGTGAAACTGATTTTCTAGCTCCCAAACCTGCTGTTCTCTAAGGGACCCACCATTTACTCGTATTCAAAACCTCCCTCAACCCCAACATCCAAGCTGTATGCATCCAGCTTCTTGAACACCCTCATACTCTGCTTGCATCCAGTCCCACTGCCAATGGGCTGGCCCAGCCAAACATTTCACTTGACTCCTGAGAGTCCTTAGTCTACTTTTCTCTCTACCTGGAAAAAATTCTGCACAATATTACAAATAAACCTGCTTAAAACACAGCTCTGCTGATGTCACTCTGATGCTCAGAAACTTTCAATAGTTGCAGATCTTCTACCAAAAGTATTCTACATTTCTTATTTAGCTTTGCCCTTCATTGTGATAACCAGTTATCCAGCCTCACTTCCCACTATTTCCTTTAAGCTACACATGGATTCATGAATGTCCCCACATTACACCTCATTGCTCCTGTGGCCATTGCTCCTGCTCCTTCCTTTGCCTGGAAGGATCCATCTCTACTGCTACCTGTTAAGACCCTACTCTTCCTTCCAGGTCAAGCTAAAGTATTACCAAGTAATACTCTTTAATATTCTTTACCAAGGACTCCTTTCCCTACTACCACCATCAGAAAAACTGTTTTGTTTTTCCATAAAGCCTTGACCCTATAATACTGATTGCATTTTGCTTTACATCATAATTTTTGCACATATATTTTATCTCCTAGGTTAGGCTGTGAGCTCATTGAAGGCAGGGATTCACCTTTGCCCTGATTCAGGTTTGTATTATTCAATAAACATCTTATTGCTGGGTAGATGGACAAATGGATGGATGGATGTATGGATGGTTGGATGGAATTCATGTTCTAGATATATAAAGTAGATACACAAAACCATGAAGCGAGGGGTCTGTGTGATCAAACTGCAGCCACAGGTGCACAGCACTTCCTTTTCTCATCATGCCCAGAGTTCTGCAGAATCCTTGTCTCAGTTGTGATGTTGACAGTGAAAGGAGATGCCAAGAAAGCAGCAGAACCAAGAACAAAGTCATTGGATGGAGCATGGTGAAATTTGACTATTTTCCATAGAAATCTGAAGACCCTGTAATCTCGGAGGAGGGTATTAAACAAAAGAAGACCTGAACTCTGTGATGGACTAAGGAGTAAGCCAAGTGAAGACAGGGACCAGAAAGAAGAGATTTTCAGACAGAGGAAAGAGACCACACATATTCTCAGAGGTTTTGAGCATGGGATGTTCAGGGAAATGCAAATGGTTGGAGCTTAGAGTTCAAGGAACTAGGTAATGAGAAATAAGGCTAAAGCTGCAGAGAGGAATATTAAATATTGATGAATTTCTCAAAACTACTCCCTTGAGCAATTTCACACTTCGTGCCTGAGCCTAAGTTGTTCCCCTAAAAGATGAGTTCTTTGGTGAACTTGGGGAGCTCTGTGACCAGGAGGGCCACAGTCAACGAGTATCGGCAACAACAAGAAATGAGAGCAACAAAACTGAACCAAGTGCTCAGAGAGATCGTTGGGAGCACTGCAGTTTGTGTTGTCATTAGAACAGTTGCAGGGTTTCCCCACAAGATCACAATGAGAGGCAGAGTTGGGGAAAGAGTAGCAGAAGAAAGTTGGTGAAGAAACAGGTCTCAGAAGTTGTTAAAGCCTATCAGAATCACTAATTGCAATTCACTTTTCTCATAGAACAAAATGGAAACAGCAATAATGACAACCACACAACAGACACTGCTCAGGTGCCTACCAAGTGTTAGACATGGTGCTAAGCACATGATAGGGGATTTTTCCTCACAGCAACTATGTTCGGGAAGCAGTATTATCCATATTTAACAGATAAGGAAACTGAAGTGTATAGGGATTGAGAAACTTGCCCAAATCCATACAGGTTGTTTATGGCTAAGCTGTTTTTCAAACCCAAGCAGAGGCCTACCTCAGAGCTCCACAGCATTTCTTCCCCTGCTCTGTCGGCTTATTAGGACTTGACTCCAAAGTTTATACAAGGCTGGTCTGGGCCATTGTACAAATTGAAAAATCGGGCTCATTGGGAAAAGAGAAATTAAAAGGCTATTCCTGCCCAGGCTCTAATTATACACAGTCAGGAAAAATCAGCTCGGAGGGTCAGCAAGTTATCCACAGCCCCAGAGTGCCTCCTGAGGATAACAGTCAGGAGAGACAGACCCATAAACAAGTCCTTGCAGTGACTGCAGTCATTACCCTGTTCTTAAATAATAACGAGAAATCAATGAATTACAGCAAGGCCAGTAGCACACTTCTCTAGAACCCTGCAGCCAAGAGAGCCCAGGGAGAACCTTCAGGGGCTGCGGGTCCCATGCAAAAGACCCAGCAGCACTGGGGTAGAAGGGTGGCATATGCTGAGGGTCAGACAGCAAAGCTTCTTGAAAGAAGAAAATTTTGATGTGGGTCTCCAAGGAAGTGGCAAATATGTCATGGAAAGGGCCTGAAGGCATTGCACAATAGGAATGAACAACGTGGACAGAGTAACAGCAATCTCTCCATAGTACCAGTGACCACCGAAACTGTCAACAGGTCAGAGCCAGAGCTGCAGTCCACCTCTAGCACACTCGCAGGCCCTCTGCACAGTGATGGATACGAGACCAGCTGCCCAGGTCTCCTTGCAAGGCAGGATTCATTGTCCTGGCTGCAGGGAGAGCTGTCAGCTAGCATCCTTCAGCTGTCAGCCCCTTCAGGAATCTCCTCACCCGAGGTTACCTGCTTATGAGGGCGGCCCCCATCAACAATAGATGGAGGCAGAGGGATAAAGGCCAAGCCATTATGGCCCAAAAAAGGACAAGGTTGGTGGCATGCACAGGCTCCAGAGCTCCTGTGTCACAGCTTGGCTTGCCCTGTGCTCATCCTTCTTCCTCCCTCTCCCTTCAACAGGAGTTGATCTGAAACCTGCTCCCCAATAAACATACTGCCTGTCAACTTTGTTGCAGAGACTGCTTCCCAGGGAAACCAGCCTGCTACAGGCACGTGGCCTGTGTTTTAACTGCATTCCTGGATCCCTCCTATTTCCCTATCTTAATTTTATATAAGCCCTACACATCCCTCTGTATTAGGCAACCGGATTCAGGGATCTTTGTGATAAAAGAAAGACTAAAAGGGAGAAGAGAAGACAAAGAGAGAGGCTAAATCACCCATATTATAAAGGGCTGGGAGGGAAGAGGGGATGAGTCAGAAAAAATCCTGCACAGACTGAGAGTTGGAGGAAGTTTTCAAGAGTTGATGGATGAGAGTATCTGGACAAAAGAAGATTGTATTGGTGATAAAATAGGTTTTGAGAGGAGTCACTAAAGTTATGAATTGTATCCCCATTGGCATTTTTCAGGAGACACAAGTAAATATTGGAATCACTTTTTAATTACTCCTGAGTGCTGGCCTGTGCATTTAATATTCCACTCCACACAGAATTTGGGGCCCTGATTTTTATTGGGTGTATTAGTCAGGGAAATTAACACTAGCTGCTTTAACAAACAACCCCAAATCTCAGAAGTTTAATATAATAAAGGTTTGTTTCTCATTCACGTCATGGTCAGGTGGGATTTGGGCAGCTCTTTTGGCAACTTTCCTCCAAGTAGTCCGTGCTGTGACACTGACATTTTAAACACGTCTCTGAGATCTTCACCCAATCTCTTGTTCTCTTTAGTGCCCAGATAGCTTCCCGTTTACTCCCACACCCCTCTCCCCAACTCCCAATCCTTATCCACCTTTCCCCACCTTACTTTCTGCTCTGGGAAGCGGATCTGTGTGGATTACAGATCAAAGGGACCCTTTGCCTCTGGCTTCCAGTTGAGTTTGGCCACCGGATCCCAGCAGGAAGTCAAGGGAGGGGGAAGGAGAGAGAGGTTTATTTCTCCAGGTGCCTCCATGTTGGGGCCTTGAGAAAGCTGAGTCACTGACAACAGGTCACAGCTGCTCTCCGTGGAGGAGGAGGTAGTTCTCTCTATGCCTCCCTCATCTCTCCATGTTCTTCAACCAAGTCTTCCCCTTGCCTCTTCAGGCTTGAGACTAGTAACAGCCCTATCGTTCTTAGTAACAGCCTTATTGTTCTTCCGTAATATCCCTTGTGGTCTCACTGAACCCTTTAATTAAACTTCCTTGGATGATACTAATTTGAAAATATCATTTGTTACTGATACTCCTTAGAAAGGCGTCGGGAAGTATAGTATTCTGTGTGCCCAGGAAAGAGGAATATGAACCGGGATAAGGCACAATGAGCATTTTCTCTGTCACCTCCCTCCCATGGTTTTTCGTTTTGTTTTTTTTCTGAGAAGTAAACACTGTTTACATATCGGGGTAGTTTCCTTTGTCTTTTCTCTATGTTGTACACTGTAATTATACATGAAATTTGTATCCTGCTTTATTTACATATTTTCATTCAGTTCAATGTATTTTTTTTCATTTCCCTTGAGACTTTTTGATCCATGATTACTTAGAACTGTGTTGTTTAGTTTCCATGTGTTTGGAGATTTTCCTATTGTCTTTCTGTTATTGATTCTAGTTTGATTCCACATAGTCAGAGGATACCTTCTGTATGATTTCAATCCTTTTAAATTTTTTGAGGTTTATTTTATGGCCCAGGATATGGACTCTCTTGGTAAATGTTCCTCGGGTACTTGAAAAGACCGTGTACTCTGCCGTTGTTGGGTGGAGTATTCTATAAATGTCAGTTGGATCCTGTTGATTGATGGTTCTTCTATGTCCTTGCTGATTTTCTAATCATTACATCAATTGTTAAAGAGAAGGATGTTGAAATCTCCAAGTATAATTGTGGATTTGTCTAGTTCTCCTTTCAAGTTCTATGAACTTATTGTTTTGCAGCTCTGTTGTTAGGTACATACACATCTTAGGATTGTCATGTCTTCTTGGTGGACTGGTTCTTTTATTATGTAATATTTCTCTCTGTCCCCTGGTAATTTTATTTGTTCTGAAGTCTATTTTATCTGATTTTAATATAGCCACTACTGCTCCATTTTCTTTTGATTAATGATACATCATTTTTCATCCTTTTACTTTCAGCCTACCTATATTGTTGCATTTGAAGTAAGTTCTTGCTGACAGCATATAGTTGTACCATGTTTCTATCCATTGTCAATCTCTGCATTCCAATTGGTACGTTTAGGCCATTTAAGTTTACTGTAATTATTGATATGTTAGGGCTTAAGTCTGCCATGTATTTTTTTGTTTTGTTTTCTATTTGTTATGTTGTTCTGTTTTTGAAAAAAAAAAAAAGAATGTTCTTCATTTCTCTGTTTCCTTTTTCCTGGCTTCATCTGGGTTACTTAAACATTTTAAAATCCACTTTGACTTATCTATAGTGTTTTCCAGTATACCTCTTTGTATGGGTCTTTTAGTTGTTGCTGTAAGTATTACTTTATACAATCGGTCATTTGTATCCACGGGTTCCACATCCATGGATTCAACCAACTGCGGATAGAAAATATTTGAAAAAAAAGTTGCATCTGTACCGAATATGTATAGACTTTTTTTTTCTTGCCATTATTCCCTAAAAAATAAAGCATAATAACTATTTACATAGCACTTACACCATACTAAGTATTATAAATAATCTAGAGTTGATTTAAAGTATACAGGAGGATGTGCATAGGTTGTACGCATATACTATGCCAGCCTTTTTATACCAGGGACTTGAGCATTCAGAATTCAGTATCCATGGGAGGTCCTAAAACCAATCTCCCACAGGTACCAAGGGATGACTGTACACACATAATTGGCACAGTCTCCTGGCATTGACATTTACCAGTTCAAGTGATGTATAAAAACCTTACCTCCCTTTAAGTCACTTTACCTTCCCCCATTTATAACATTAAATATTTCCTCTAGACACATGGAAAACCATAATAGACAGTATTATAATATTTCCTTCAACTATCAGACACAATGTAGAAAATTCAGTAGGAGAAGGAAAGTCAATTGTGTTTACTCACATTTTTATTCTCTCCATTGTTCTTCCTGCCTTCCTGAAGTTCCAAGATTCTTCCTGTTATTATTCCTTCTGTTTGGGGAATTTCCTTCAGCCATCCTTTTAGAGTAGGTCTGCTAGTGACAGTCTCTTAGTTTTCCTTCATCTTAGAATGTCCTGGTTTCTCCTTCACTCCTGAAGGATATTTGCACTGGATAAAAAGTTCTGGGTTGACAGATCTCTTCTTGAACAATCTGAAAAATACTGTGTATTCATTCTGGCCTCCATGGTTCCTGATAAGAAACCCGCTGTCATCCAAATTGTTTTTCCCTTGCAGGTAAGATATGGTTTCTCTCTGGCTGTTTTCAAGAATGTTTCTTTGTCTTTAGTTTTCAGAAGCTTGGCTATGATGTGTCTTGGCATGGATTTCTTTGGGATTATACTGCTTAGGATTTGCTCAGCTTCTTGAATCTGAGGTTTACGTCTTTTGCAAAATTTAGGAAAAATTCTCAGCCATTACTTCTTCAAGTACTTTTTCAGTTCCATTCTTTTTCTCTTGTCCTGTGACTCTAACATGCTCTTAATGATGGTCCCACAGGTCTCAGATTCATTCATTTTTCTTTATTTTCACTCCATTGTTCAGAATACGTAATTGTTAGCATTATGTCTTTAAGTTCACAAATGCTTTCATCTGTTCCCTCCATTCTGCTGTTGAGCCTATACGTGGAGGTTTTTTCTTTTTTTAATCTCACTTATTGTATATTTTGGTTCTGAAATTTCCATTTGGTTCTTCTTTATAATTTCTATTTTTCCCCCAAGACATTCTATTTCTTTGCTGAGGCTTTCTATTCATTGTTTCAAACATGTTCATAATTGTTCACTGAAGAATTTTCATGGTGGCTGTTTTAAAATCCTTGTCAGGTAATTCCAACATCTGTGTCACCTAAGTGTTGACACCTATCAATTGTCTTTTCTCACTCAAGTTGAGATGTTCCTAGTTCTTGATGTGATGGGTGGTTTTCAGTTGTATCTTGAACATTTTTCTATTATATGAGACTTTGGATCTTATTTAAATCTTCTGTTTTACCAGGCATCATGCCACTCTGACACTATACCACCTCGTTACTGCCAGTCGGGGGTGAAAGTCCAAGCTCCCCACACTGCCCTCATTTGACAGGGAGGCAGCTAGAGGGTGTCCCTTCAGGCTCTCCACTAGCCTGCACTGGTACCACCCTGGCTGGCGGGGAGGGCACCTTATAGTCTTACCTTACCACTATGGTAATATACCATGCACATGAAAAAATATACAAAGCATTTAAAAGGATGAAATTTTTAAGAAGTAACTTAAAACAGACTTCTAATGATTGCCTGTGTACCATTTGGAAACCACTGCCTGGACTCTAAGCAAAGAGCAGAGAGAGAAGGGTCTCCCTCCTGCTACCAGTCCTTGAGTTCTGCTGTGTTGCATAGACACCACTTAGAAGCCTGTTCCAGTTCTGTTCAGACATGTGATTCTTCTGTGTGGCTCCTAAGCAGATCATGAAAAGAAGCTGCAGGTGTGACCTTCAGCCCTGCAGGGCACCTAAGGAGGGATGGATGGCTTGGCCCTGTTCAGGCTTAATGTACCTCCAAGGAACAAATTGCTTCTGTTGATAAACAAGATCCTGAAATGGACACAAATCAATTATAGAAGGCTTTTATTTGGTGATTCTTTCGTGTAATGCCCCCTGGGTAGCTGTAGTTTTAAGCACTCAAAAGTATCAGAAAATCCATTCCCAAGCTTGGGTGCTGCTGAGTCTCTGTGGCCTCTAGCAGCTCACCCTGTTCTTCAAGGGTGGTGCTAGTGACAGCTGCAATATTATGCACCCTTAAATGGCCTTAGGTGAAGGCAAGGGAGGCTGCCATCTATGGGGTGGGGTTTCAAGCCAAACTGGAAGACTCTGTGGCCTCAAACTGCTGTTCCAACTCTACTTCAGAAGCCTGAAAAAACTTCCCTTCTTTTCCTCCTTTCCCTTACACATTCACTGGTACATAAACACTTACATATGTATCCATATTTAGCAATTATTTATTAAGCTTGAGGACTGGACTCTAATTTTTTTTCTTTTTTGCCTTGCTAAAATTCCTTTCTAAGGGGCCTGGGGAGTCGTGCTTTACAAACCATAAAATCTTGTTAAAACTGGTCTTTTTGACCCAATATAATGTGGCTCACTTTCCAACCTTGCTCTAGTATGGCATCACATGACAGCAGAACTCCTTAACTTAAGCATTCATTCCTTCCAACTGACTCCAAATTTTTAGACAAAGCTTAACTCTCTCAACCAATTGTCAACTAAAGAATCCATAAACCCACCTATGACTTGCAAGCCCCTGCTTCAAGAGGTCCTACCTTTTGGGCTGAACCAATGTATAATATACCTTCCATGTATTGATTTATGATCTTACCTGCAATTCCTATCTCCCTAAAATGTATAAAAAACAAACTATAACCTGACCACCTCAGACACACTTTCTCAGGACCTCTTTAGACTGTGTCTTCCCCATTCATGGTCACTCATATTGGTTCAGAATAAACCTCTTAAATATTTTGGCAGAATTTGCTTTCACTGTCATCAGGCTTCTACTGTATATGAGGCAACGTGCCAAGCATGGCATTAAGAGAGAGAACCAAGTCAGGCATGATCCTATGATATAATGAGAGAGTGATTCTTCTGCTGATCCTTGATTGCTTTAATTTGTAGTTGGCAAATACATGGCACACATGCTACCCCCTCCTTCCAGGGCAGACATCACTAATCAATCATGGCATCATGCACCACTGAGCATAGATTTTGCCTCAGATTCCTCTTCAATACAGTTTTCCCTGTAATAACTACCAATAAATCACTGTTGGCCCACAAGATAGGGAGTATTTACCACCTCCAGATTAAAGCTTTGTTCTCTGCTGCAGCTCTGTCTCATTTGGACCCTTTGGATGGTTTGTGGAGAATGAAGATCACCCATGCTTCTGAGATTTGATGCTTATTTTCTAGAAATGCTCTTATTGGTGGAAGACATGTGCAGTTGATTATGCTTTGTGTGAATTCTCCTTATAAACTGATATTTTTTAAATCATGGAACCAGAACATCTGTAAGGCAATGTTGTCCCTTCTTTCTCCAAGATATTGTCATGAAGTAGACTACAAACTTGAGAACAAAGCTGACACTTTAATGAATGGTTTTCTTTATTTAAAAAAAAAAGTGTCTAAATGCACAGTTGCAGGCTCCCTTGGAAAAGCCTTACTTTGTCCCAGGCTCCAAGATGTCACAGATGACTCAGCAAGTGAGAAATGAGCAATTAGGAATCTCACACATGCACCTTCTCTCCACTCTGGGTGGGCTTGCTGTATCTGAGGGATGGGTTGTGGAATGGGGATGATCTGCCTAATGACAGTTCCAGCCATATCTGCTCCAGAGAAAGCCCATCTTTGAGGTCTGCTAATATGGAATGGAATTGCAAAAGGGACAAATTTGAAGTCCTATAAAAGTATGAAATGCTTTTATCTAGTTCTCCTTAGGAACACAGTTCATTCTCCTTATTCATTGTAGTTACATCACTGTAAACACTGAATTAGCAAATACTGAGCTATTGCTCCTGAGGAAAATACAGAGTTAGGTTCCTGCAAGCCTCTGATCACAACATTTTTGTCAACCCATCAATTCATAATCTTGTTTTATGTGTGTTGCTGTTTAAAAACACCTTATTTAATATATATTTTTGAGTCATTAACATTGAACTCACAGCCTACAGCATTATGACTTATGTCTGAACAAAGCTTATCTAACACAAGTATTTTCTCCAGAGGGCACATCACAGCCTTCTGTGCTTAGAAACACTACACAGCACCTTAGCACTACACTTGGGGTTGATTTTAAACAGTGAAATCACCGGGAAAAAAAAGCACAAAAATGTGAAAAGCATGGCAGTAAATAGACTTCAGAAAGGATACTCATTTGCAGTATGAAAGCTGAAACAAGGAGGCAGAGCATGGCCTTGTTTGACCTCAGCTGGGAACATGAGCCAGAGGACTCAAATTTTCTACCGCTTTGTGCATGTCCACCAATGACTGGTAAATGCTACAAATATTGATTCTGGGGTTACAAATTTTAGCAAGTAGGCAAATTTGCAAATCTGGAATCTGCAAAAAAGTGAAGAGCAACTATACTTAAGTTACTGTTGTGCTTCAGTTTAAGCTACATACTTTCTCACGTTAGGAGGTCAATAGAGTCTCCAGAGCTTCTAAGATAAGGAAGCTTAGAAGACAACAAATATTTTCAAATATCTTTTGCAAATACAGAAGAAATATAGAGTGTTGCCACACTCAGCTGTTGTGGATTTTTGTATCCCATAAACCAACCACTCCTTGCTCCAAATGTATTTCTAGGTTTAAAGTGTATTTGTAGCAAATGCCTACTTAAGAGTTCTTTGTGGATTAATTAAACTTTACTTTTCCTTTCTTTTTTCTAAGCTAGCATTTAAGCATTGTGTGGCACCCATTACCATTATTTGTTTACTTTAAGCAGTTTTTGCTAATTCAAATTAGTTAAGCAGAGTACAGGGTAAGGTGAAAGAACTTCTCTCCATCAGAGTATCTAAATGCATGTGATCTAAGTTTTGTGTCCCATCTTGCTCCTTTCTCTGGAGGGACACCCTGGATTTCACTGATGGGAGTGACCCATTTGAAAAGGGAACCCTGTCAGATGATGTAGCAGTACCAAGGAGCAGCATGTATGGATCCCACGAATTATTCTATCTTGCATTCTGGAGAACAGTTCTCAGGATGGGGCCAAATGAGAAGCCTCTAGGAAGAAAGACACCCCAACTCCACGAGTCTGTAATAGCATTTACTTAAGCTAGTAGGAAGAGGGACTACGACTGGGTTGGGTGCTGCAATAGTCCTGGCCAGAACTGTTTCCTTTTCATCTGTGGGGTATGTTGGGCCAAGGGAAGTAAGAGCCTAGAAAATGAACTGATGTCACGTCAGGGTGTCTCCTGACTTACTCTGACTTGGTGTCCCAACTTGGAGGCTTCGTATCAGCTGAAAATCTAACAGGTAAAGTCCCAAGAATGACTTTCCCATTGGGAGGTGGAGATGGCAGTCTGTCACTAGGAATCTGTCTAGTTTGGCTTTGTCGTACCTCAAGATCTACTCCCTAGATGATAAGGACTATTGGAATTACAGAGGGAATTTCATAAAAAAGAAACTCAAAAGGAACTGTTTGATTGTGATACTATGTGCCTGAAACAATGCTAGGCACATAGTAGGCACCATATTAATATATATTTAATGGAATTGAAAATATCCATTAAGGAAAAAAGAAAAAACACTGGCAGTTTGCTGCAGATAGATTTTCACTATAGGCAAAGTCTATTGGTGGGGTCAAAACAATAGCACGAGTTCTTTAAACAATTTGTGCAGGTATCCATGGGTGGATGTTTGGGAAGAAACCCAAACATGAAGATTATCTTCCTTTTCCATAGCCGCTATCCCACCCTCCAGGATCACACACACTAGACTTGCACAAAATATTGGTGTGGTCCAAGATGAAACACTGAGATGGGGAGGAAGGGAGACCTTTGTGTTAAGTGCACCCTGGAAATGTACTGTGGAGTGTTTTCCTGTATGGGAAACCATTTATGCCAAGCTTTTCCCCATTTCCCATATTGATCTCATTGGTTAGCTGCCGCTTCTTCCAACTCTGTATAATTCACTTTGCCAGCGGCACAAAGTAGACTTTTTCCAGTCTAATGAATGAGTTCACCTGGATAGGCTGCTGTGTGTTTTGTTTAATTTCTCATTAAATCTTTCGGTAACAAAATGCCATATTCAGTGTTTCGAAAATGAAAGGAATCCTAATAAGTCTCAAAAGTCCCTGAATGCATAAGATTTCTCCAGTAAATGGGCTTAACAAATGTCCATGAATTAGATGTTCCATTCTGTATTCTGCTTGCATTTGTCATTTTATTTTTATCATATCATCTGGCACATAAAATGGGTTAGAACTAAGGCATTTCTGTTAATTTAAGTACTAAGTATGCAGGTTTCTTATACAGTACCATTGAGTTGCTGCTGTTACAACTCACATATCAAATGGCTAAAAGTTACCAGTTAGGAATTATGATAGAATGACCCTCAGAACTTAAACCACGTAAATTTTAACATGTGAGCTGTCAGTGTCAGGTGTGTGATTACCTGTACAGACTGTGCAGAGCAACAGATTTATTTATATTGGTATGTAGTCTACTCACATTTTTATTATCTAACAATTTTCACAAAATAGCAACTAATTTGTAAACACTGCCAGAACGTTTTCTAATGGGTTTGTGATTTTTTGAGAATATATGAGGGCTCTAGCTGCAGCCCTGATGTTCACATCCCAAACAGTAGAAAGGACAAAAGGGCCTTCTTCTAGCGGAGTTGTATCCCATCAAATAGACTTCCTATATGTTCCAGACTATAATTTACATTCAGAACTTCCTCACCTGGTTCCATTTAGCTGCAAAAGAAGCTGAGAAATCTGGTCTTTCAGCTGGGCATGTTGTTGCTCTGAGAGAATTCAGAGCTCAGTTATTAGGGTAGGAAGGGGGGATGAATATTGGGAAGTAGCTAGAAGTTTCTGCTAGAAGAGAAGAAAAATGAGACAGAACTTCCCTGCCTTCATGGGGCTCACAGTGGAGGCACACGTTATTAAAAGAACCACACCCAGCCCCGGTGAAATCACAGCTGGGTTAAGTGGGATGGGAGCCTGTCCTAAGGAGATGTGAGAACTGAGCTGAAATCTAACTTAACTGCAGAGTGGGAGAAAGGAGAAGGCAATGCCTCCCAGGAGCGAAGGGAGGTGTGAAGCAGGCCAGACAGGTGGGCAAGTCACCAGACCCCGACACCCTGCTGCTGAAAGGTGCTGGTGCTCCTAGGAGCCTTGGGGGGTATATGCCAGAGTGGGGACAGGTATTCAATGGCTGGATTTCTACCTTGGAAACATTTTGGCTGTTGATGAGATGTGGAGAGGGGGCTTTCAGATGGGGGTTTTTGCAGAAATTCGTGTGGGAGGGTGGTCACTCAGATTAGAGGCGTGAAGGCAAAAATGAAGGAAAGTGGGTGGTTTCCAAAATGTGTCAGCCTGCCCTGATACACTCAGGGTGTGAAGCAACTGCTTTCTCTTCAGAGAACCACACTATGGGACGTTTCCTTCAGGTTGGGGAAACAATCATTTTCTTATCTCAGTTTCCACCTACCTAATCATAGGTGGCCAGGCACATTTCTGAGGAAATTGGGCAGCACTTAGAGACATGGGCTCCCTGTGGTCCATAGCCATTGAATAATAGGTCTGGGGGTTCCTCGGAAGGAAAACCACCAGGTCTACCTGAGGCTTCCCATTATTCTCTTTCTGGCCCCCTGCTGGGTTTCTGATGTGGGAGGCAGGGCAGCTCAGGCTGGTGAGCACAGCAGCCATCAGGGCTCTGGAACACGGTGTCTATGGTGTCTGCGGCCAGGCCAGCGGGGGGAGAGGGGTGGGGGAACCACAAGGAAGGGGCACCCACTGTTTTACTTGCAGCCATCACCTGGCCAAAGCAGGCTCTCGATATATTTAATATGTATGAAATGGATGGATTAATGCACTGATTGTCCTATCAGTGAACTGGAAAACAGTAGGGAAGAAAAAAAGGGAGATAATGGGCACCTCAGGCACAAGAGAGTAGGTCAGGAAGACTCTTCCTGGCAGGGGGAAATGCTGGTCCCTAAGTCCTAATGCTAGACTTGCTGCATATTTATAATCAGCAGCCACTAATCTTGTTTTCTCCTAGCTAATAAACAGTGATATCTGCCAGCATTCTAAGTTGCAAGCAGCAAAAAAAATATTTTGCTACGTTAAGTGAGATGTAAGTTAAAGGAGGAAATTGGGGTTCACAAAATGGATGAGAAGATGGCAGACCCAAGTTAGAAAATGAGCAAAAACCAAGACAGTCTCAGAGGACCAAGAGGCAGCATCTTTTGGCAAACCAGTCTGACAAGGATGCTACCACTGTGCTACTGTATTCTGCTGTAGCTGCCATCAGTGAACCCTAACCATGCCTTTTTCCAGGCTCCATTCAAATCCTACAAATGTCTACTCTCTGCTTCCAGAGAATCTCCTTGCTGTAACTTCCAAATTAGGAGGCAGGATATCAAGTGCCACCAATACTACAAAATCTGGAGACGGAGATGGGTCCTGCATTGTCAGGAAATGAGAACAATCCACCACAGACATCAGCATGCCCTTCCCAGCACTGTGGTGCATAAGGATGTAGTTATATTAGTATTAGTTCATTGAGAGTAAGGGTATCCCCTTCTGTTGCTTCTCCTTTTTTCCCTGTACAGTATTCTTGCCCCACACCCATTGCACAATATTTCTCTTTGCAAACTGCACATCTCAAGTAAAGAGTTGTTGAATGAATAAAATTGCTTTCATCTGTCATCTTGCAAATGTGTTCATGGAAAAATTAAAAAAGAAAGTCTAGATTGCTTTGTGACTCCATTATCTTCCCTTTTCTTCCCTCATTCACGATCCAGGTTTATCTTTCTCAAAGTTTAAGCCAATTATGGCTCCGAGCCCTTCTCCTGAACATCACCCCCTCAGCCTTCGCTCAGGCTGGAGTGAAAGTCATGGGACAGAAGGACTTTGCCATGGGCCCCTCCCTCTGTTTTCATCCCAGTTCCACGATGTACTTGCACCACCACGCAATTTATCCTCTTTGTGAATGATGCCTGAATAACTTGCCTTTTGAATGGTTTTGATTAAAGGATGAAAGAATCGCATTCTATAATTTGCAAATTCATAATATTCACAAAGAAATGAACCTCGTGAAGTTAAAGCTCCATTAAAAAATATACCCTGAAAGACCTACAAGTTACAAGGCTGATTTTGATAGACAGCTTCTACTGCCTTTGGCATTTCAGTAATGACCCCAGAACTGCCACTGACCTACATGCACACTCAGTAAAGTGACAATATGATGAATTTCTTCCCCTATTAAAATGTGGTGGGAGCAAGTGGGAGGGATGTAGGGAAGGAAGGAAGGAGGGAGGGAGGGAAGGAGGGAAAAAAGCAAAACAAGGTGTAGTACACAGAATAATGGCTCCCAAAGATGTTCACATACAAATCCTCATAACGTGTGAATATGTTATGTTATATGGCAAAGGAGTATTAGGTGGCAGATAGAATTAAGGTTACTAATCAGCTGACCTTAAAATAGGGAGAATATCTTGGATTGTCCAAATGGACCTAATGTAATCACAAGGATTCTTAAAAGTGGAAGAGAAGAACAGAAAAAGAGTCAGAGGAGATGTGACCACAAAAACAGGATCTAAGAGGTACAACACTGCTGGCTTTGGAGAGGAAAGAAGGGCCCACAAGCCAGGGAACGTGAGTGGCTTCCTGAAGGTGGAAAAAACAAGGAAAGAGATTCTCCCTTGGAGCCTCCAGAAGGAACCAGCTCTCCCAACACCTCAATTTTAGCCCAGTAAGACCCATATTGGATTTCAGACCTATATAACTATAAGGTAATACATTTATGTTGTTTTAAGCTACCAAGTTTGTGGCAATTTGTTACAGCAGCCACAGGAAATTAATATATAAGACACGGAGAAGGAAGACAGCATTTCTTGATAATACCATGGGTCAGCCATTGGGCTGAAAGAACTCACATGAGATACTTTTTTGGGCTTCTGTGGAACATTAGAGACATTTGAAGCATATTCTCTCCTAAACAACTGAGCTCACTTGGACTTCAAGGAAGGAATGGCCATCCCTAGACAGAAATGTAAAGGCAAAGGTTAGGGTGGGTATTCAGATGGTAAAAGGAGATCACGCATAGGGAACAAAAAATCTTCTTTGTGAAACAGGAGCTGAGATCAAATATCACTCAGAACAGCAAATATGGAAAACCACCTCCTTCGTGTAACACACACAGTGCTTAAGCATTTACCATGAGCTGGGCACAAGGTGGACAAAGGAGACCTGGGCACTGCCCACATGAAAATTCAAATTCCAATAGATGCTAAATTCCAGTCAGGCCACAATGAGATACCACTGCACATCCATTAGGATGGCTGGAATTAAAAAGACAGACAACAACAAGTGTTGCCAAGGATATGGAAAAATTAGAATCCTCATTCATTGCTAATGGAATTGTAAAATGGTACAGTTGCCTTAGAAAACAGTTTGGTGGTTCCTCAAAAAGTTAAACATAGAGTTACTATATGACCCAGCAATTCTTAGGTATATACCTAAGAGAAATGAAAATACATCCACATAAAAATTTGTACACAGATGTTCATAGCAGCATTATTCTTAGTAGCCAAAAGGTAAGAACCTAAATGTCCATCAATCAATGAATAGATAAACAAAATCTGGCATATCTATAACATAGAATATTGTTCAGCCACAAAAAAGAATGAAGTATATTACATGCTACAACATGGATGAATGTTGAAAACTTACACTAAGTGAAAGAAGCCAGTCACCAAAGGCCACATATTGTATGATTCCATTTATATGAAATGTCTATATAGGCGAATTTATAGAGCCAGAAAGCAGATTAGTTATCCCCTAGGGCTGGGGAAAGGGTGAGTATCCTAGGGGGTAATAGTTAAGAGCAAGGGGTTTCTCTTGGAAGTGATGAAAATGTTCCAATATTGATTGCAGGGATAGTTATACAACTCTGTGAATATACCAAAAAACTATTGAATTGTGTATTTTAAATGCTTAAATTGTGTGGCATGTGAATTATATCTCAATAAAGCAGTCACTAAAAAACCGAAACAAAGCAAAACAAAACAAAACAAAAACCCAAGCAGGACAAGCATAAAACACCAGAGTTAGGATCAAGGCCTAGCAGAGGCAGCATAGGCTGATGTTGGATGCCAGGAAGGTTTTTCTCAGGTAATTCTTGCTACCAGGAATTGCTGACTTGAAGATTCTCATTAAGGCTCATAGCCAAACCCCAGCGGGCAGACTGACTTCTTCCTTAATCTGAGACATATGACAAGCTGAAGCCAATGGCTCAGAGACCCTCAACTGTGTGGTCTCCTTTGGGATCCCAGGATTCTGTCAGTTCTCAGACCACAGCAGGTCAGTTCCTCAGGATGAGAAATGGCTCCAAATGGAACTGGCCAAATGCACTTTGTTGTGGTTGCCTTAAACCTCATATGCAATAAGCGTCTCAACCTTTCAGTTATTCAGAGATCGGGGCTGTGGAGGCCTTGTTGGAATGGGGTTGGGTTTACCGTGCTTACAGGAAAAGGCATTCTAGCAGCCCCTTTTTCTGGCTGCTTTGGAAGTTCCAGTGCTTTAGGATCACAAAAGAAGGAGAAGAGGAGGAAGAAGGGGGAGAGGAGAAAAAGCAAGAGAGGGGAAAAGGAGCAGGAAGAGAGGCACTGGTCTCTGATTACACCTCATCTGAGGCCACCCTGAGCGGGAAGCCCTTGGAGGACGGGCCATGCCCACATGCTCACTGCTCAGAGTGTAAGAGGCTTGTCCAAGGTCACCTTCGGCTACTGAGCACAATTGGGAGAGCAGCTCATGTCCAAGCACTCCCTCTTGCCACCGTGTGGGAACTATCTTAAAGCAATAACAGCTTCTTGCTTGCCTCCTGACAGCCAGTGCCCTTTCGGGCTTCACACCCATGCGTGGCAGTGTCATGCTACATTACTTGCAAATGTCATTAGCTACTCCACCTGCCTTTAATTGTGTGCACACGTGTGCGTGCACAAGCACACGTAGTCCATTGTGTCACTGACATCACAGAGGGGGCCTTCCACACAGCAGGCCACACATGGCGCTTGTCTTTGGGAGTTTAACCAGCTTATACAGAAGCAAATATTTGACGTTTACCAAACATAAACCAAGTAAAACCTAAGTCAATCAAAAGTGACTAAACACCGCTTTAGTCCAAATACGTGTTTCTAAAAGGTCACAGCTGGTGTAATTATCCACGCTAGACTTAGCACGCATTCAGCTGTGTGCTTAAGACTGCCAAGAACTGGAATACATTTAGAATCCTTAAATAAGAGTCACCTTGTTTTCAGAAAATGCTTGGTTAAGTCAGGCTCAGGGTGGGGGTGGGGTGTTATTGGGGAAAGCCTATTAGAGTTTAATGACACTTTGAGAAAATGTGTAGGGAAACTTCTTTGGAAAAGGAATGGAAATACATGTCAGAGCCAATTTCTCATAATATGTGGGTTGAAGCCCTTTTTCATCAAAGAAAATAAGTCCTGACAAGTACAACAACAACGAAAGAACACAATGACAAAACGAGCAGCCCAAGAAGTCTGGCAAAAGGGGGAAAAAACAAATAACTAAATGGAGGCTCACATGCAGCCCTCAGAAGACTGTGACCTGAGTTTGCAGGGGGAGTGGGGGGCAATGAGCAAACGGTTTTTCCCAATCATTTGGCATTTCAATAGACAGAGTCCCAACCCTAAATGCCCATCTCAGTGAGTATGCACCATGTGCAGTGGTGGTTGCTAAACCTGCTAAACTGTGTTCCGTGGTCCCCTGGGGTGCTGTGCAGGAGTCTTCGGAACCACCCCAGAAAATGATGAGCCAGAGGAGAGCAGGGCGTTCCCACCTGTCCTGCCGCACTTGTACCTGAGCAGCTCTTCTCTTGCCTGCTTTATAGCATCAATTCCACCCATGATTTTGCTTCAGAACAGTGTTGTCCAACCAAATAGATAGTTAACTTAAAAGCCTCAGCTGTATATATAATGAGCTATAATAGCCTCATGCTTAGAGAGGTCTTTATACCCTGACTTTCTTTCTGGAGAAGTGGAAGCCAGGATAACAGAACGAGGGCTGGGCTTAAGAGGGCAGCAGGCTGGTGGTTCGACTGCAGAGCATGGAGCTTAGAAAAATCTGAAAAACAGCAGTGGAGAGAGAACTAGAGGGGAGCTAGAGTGCAAGCTCTCTGGGGGAAGGGGCTTTTGTCTGTCTGGTTTACTCACTGCTGAATCCTCAGGGCCTAGCAGAGCACCTGGCTCATAGTAGGTGCTTAATAAATGTTTGTTAGTAAATGAATGAGTGAGGCATCCAGTGAAAGAGGCCAATGAAGAGGCCAATGAGAGCAGCCTGAGAATTAGACGGAGCCAGCCAGGAGGAGGAATGGCTGTGCTTGGAGAGGCCAACTGAGGCACTGGACAAAGACTTGGGGATGGCCGCATTCTGCAGAACACCTGACGCTGTCTCTGAGGGTGAGAAGGGAGCTGTGGAAGGCACTGTTCTTCTCACTGGAGTCCTTCATGCTTTTCTCTGTAGCCAAAATGGCCAAACTCATACAGAAAATGGTAAGATAGTCCACTATTAAGGGACCCAAATGAGATCCTGAAAACTTTCCCCCCAGAATTAAACCAACTCCAGGAGATTGGCACCTGCATAAGTGGAAATGAGGTCAGGGACAGGGTACAGACAAAACTTTGACTGAATCTTTAATGTTTTACCTTATAAAAAAAGAGGAAAAAAAGATCTAAAATCTCTAGAGGCAGCTCACTGTGGTAGTGAAGAGCACAGATTCCCTGAAGCCAGACCCCCTGGGCTCAGATCTAGACTCCTGCTTGCTAGGTGGGGGGCCTTGGGCAAGTGACTTTAAACATCTCTGAGCCTCAGTCTCTTCCTCTGTAAAATGGGGATGATAAGAGCACCTCTTTCGTACAGTTGTATGAGAAGTAAATTATGCCATGTAAATCATTTACATAAGCAATAGCTATTATTGTGGATATATGGCAAACTTGTTCTAACATTTGTTAAATATGAGGGTTGGCAAAGTGGTGTTCTTTATAATTTTCTTATTTTGAAATAATTAAAGTTAAAGAAAAAAGCACTTCCCCCAACCAAAAGCATATCCTTCTGGTTATATCCCCAACTCGCAGAGAAATTTACCCTTATGAACCCTCTGAAGAAACGTACACAAAGGATAGAGTAAAAATAGGCCAGCAGTTCTTAAAATGGGGTCCTCGGGTCAGTGCATCAACATCACCTGGGAATTAGTTAGGAATGTGAATTCTCAGGCCCCACCCCAGACCCACTGAATCAGGAACTCCGAGGCTGAGGCCCCCCAGCCTGCATTTTAACAAGCCCTCCAGGGGATTTTGAGGCACTGCGAGAGGCCCTCACCCAAATGAAGAACCATGCAGCTTGAGATCCCAAAGTAACTCCATGTCACTAAATGTCTCTGATATTGGTGCTGCCACTGGCTGGGACATCTTGACACCACCGGAGAATCCACTCTTCCTGATAACCCTACTAACTCCACAGGGTATCTGGGATAATCACTTTAGCAGAATGCCCAGGAGAAACTCCAGTTTTGCTCTTCTCAACCCTAGCCAGTGTGGTAGACTAGGCTTGACTAAGGTGATGGGGATGGCTCTTGTGAATTTCTCTTAGTGAAACAGTATCTGACCATAATGCCAGAGTATTTCATCGCTCATGCACAATGATCTTAATCTCTCAAATTTCCTCAGTGTCCCTGCACCCCCAACCCTCTTACCACCACCCCCAAACAGGGCATACTACATAGATGCCAGTAATAACTCTTGAGCCTTAAAAGTATCTTAGGGCAGGAGCATTTGTCTTACCCCCGCCCCTATCCCAGTATTCCCAGACAGGGGAAATTCTAGTGGTGATTGTTGGAAATATGAGAGAACTATCAAAATGCTATAAAAAGCATCTTCGTAGATTATAAAATAGATAAGATAAAAATTATGGGGCTTGTTCTACAATGGTATATACATTGCAAATTTATCATCAGGCTAGACATTAAAAACACATACAAATTATGAGAAAATTCTCCTGGGAAAGGTTGTACAGGGTTAGCAGTAGCAGGAAATGATGGTTTGAGATTATTTGGTCCCTTTATCAGTGAATACTGGAGAGATCCCCAATAAATATTTGTTGAATGAATCAATAAATGGGCCATTTACAGTACACACCTGTGTCTCACACTTTAACATGTGTATGCACCAATCTATCTATGCCTGGGTATGAGGTCATGTCCTTTTCTACAAAGGTGGACATTTTTAGAGATCCACAAGCTGCTACAAAAATTTTATTATTATAGAAAGAAGAATACAAAAAAGTATGCAAAGATAGAAGAGCCAACCTCCAGAAAAGCGTGTGTTGGGGTGTGGGGGAAGGAGTATGAAAATAAAGTGGTGCTCATTGAGCAATGATGAAACTCGACTTCCTTCTAATAAAATTAATGGTAATGAACTTCTGATCTGAAGAACTGGGCTGCTTGCGTTCAATGAAAGGACTCGAGGGGTGGGAATCTCAGATGTCAGCAAAGTTAACTACAAAGAAGGACCTTAAGTGGATCAATCAGGGTTGAACTACTAGACAGAAGGATTAAGTGGCTAATAAAAGGGATGTTCTACTGACCTCTAACACAGGAGGGAGGAGACAATGAGATAAGTAAAGCTGAGGATAATAGGGCTGTAATTATGGCCAAGTTCAAACTACTGAGCGAGTGTACATTAGAAAACCCTCCAGATAACATGGAGAGAGACGACATCCTGGCCCCCAGAAGTTAATGCTGCCTCCAGTGCTTGAGATGCTCCTGGTTGCATCTCCTTCTGACCAATGTGAAAATAAAACCATCACAATGAACATTTCAAGTCCACTAAAGTGGTGCTGTGGCTCAACGTGCTGAAAAGAGACTGAGAAAGAAGTAAAGCCTGGCCAGCAGGAGAAACCCACTGTGCTCAGGGGTCATGCCACAGTAATTATTTTACACAATAACTGCTGTGGCCACCGCCCAGGGGCATTTATTAAGCTTCTGCTATGATATAGGCATTGTGTATTCTGGGATTCTTGAGAAATACACACATATACACACATACACTCCCTCACTCACACAGGGTGAATTCCCCAAGCTGAAAGATAAAATTTGGCAAATTTGCAAGTTTATTCTTTCTGAATGTGGGAATTCAGAGTCTGATGATAAAGCAGCAAAAATAAATGCATTAAAGAAAGAGCATTTGGCTAGGGACGAGCACACAGTCTCCCTTTACATCTGGAGCGTTTGGTTTTTCTGCAGAGTGCTTTATATAATTGTTCGTTTAATCTCTTGGGTAAAATAAACGTATGGCAGCTTTACTACACTATTGATCCAAATTATTACTGTGATGACAGAGTTATCCAGAGAGTTGTCATTGGGCTTTGTGAGACATCCTCACGGCTGTCGTGTGCATTATTAAGACACACTCTGGAAAGTAAACCCTCCCCCCACCAGTCCAATGCATGTCTTGAGTCAGAATCACTGATGGCCTGATGCATGGGACCCTGGACTCGGGCCTGGGCTGTCATAAACCGAAAGGGAAGTTTTCGATGGGTCTCGGTGGAATGACCCTAAGAGACTCAGTTTCATGTTGCATGATCTGCAGTCCTGAAGACGTGATTGGACATTCACAAGGAAAAGCAGGAACACAGTTTATAGGGCAGTGTCCCTGCAGGAAACACAACACGCTCAGATCCTGAAAAGAATATAAGGAAGGTCCTGATACACTGCTCTCTCCTCTCGCCTTCTAACCACCTCCCCAGTGGGTGAACTTTGGTGGAAGCCAGAGGGAGTCTACAGGGCTCAACTTCCTGGGGCATGAAGTGCAGAGCAGATGAGGGCAAAGAATAGAGCTGGGAGCAAGAGGTAATCAGCAGCCCCAACACAGCTCCAGGGCTCAACATAAAGAAGAGAGGGCAAGGGAAGGCCTGAAGGGCTGGTAGACGACTATAATGCTACAAGGTGCACTCACAGCATCACATGGGTGTCCCACAGATGTCCTGATGGCAAGTGAAAGGATGGTGAAGACTCTTCTCATTATGGAGGAGAAAAATGGCCAGGAGCCTGGGATTTATAGCCATGCAGACCTAGGATTGAGCCCTGGTCTAGCCTTATACTGGCTGTGTCACCTTGGGCAAGCTACTAACCCCACTATGGCTCAGTTTGCACTTCTGGAAAAGGAGCATCATGTAGGAATGTTTGAAATTGGATAATGCTTATGAAGAACTCAACCCATTTCTTGGTTTATAGTAAATATTCCAAGATGGCAGCTGTTTATATAAATTAAGGAATCAGAATTCCACTGAAGCTCCTTAAGCAAAAAGCAAGGTTTATTACCAGGACGAGGGATGTCTGGTAAAACTCAAGGGCAAGGAATGGAGTATCTTCAGAAAGAGTCCACAAGCAGGACCTGTGGTGTCCATTTCCTGTTGCTTGGTTCTGCTTCTTCCTGCACATCTTCATACTTCTTCCCTTTCTGAGCACTGGCTTTCTCTGTTTTACTGTCCACACAGTGGACTGTAAACACCTAACATGGTTCTGCATACTGTACTACCATAATAATTCCCAGTCACCCTAAATCACTCCCTGGCTGACTCTCAGCCCTAGCTCTAAATTCCTGGGAGAGAGACTTGATCCACCCTGGCCCAGTTAGTGTGCTGACTCTCTTCCATCCGCCCCTGCAGATGCACTCTCCATCCCTCTACCTGCTGCCTGCCCTGTGAGCACTGCATCAAGGTACTTCCTAGACTTTGGCTTTTGCTTGACTTTGGCCAGTGGGGAGCCCCAGCAAAATACCAAAGGAGAGGAAGAGGATGAGGTCAGGCTCCCTCCCTGCAGGGTCAGCTCAGGATGACTTTGACCCTCCCCCAAGACCACAGCTTCACTCAAGGAGACTTTCTCTGCAAGAATCTCAGGTTTCGGTTACCTCTGCTTATCCTTCAGGACCAAGAGTTGTTAAGTTGCCTTGCTATTGCTGACTCTTGGGCACCTAGCTATCCCTTGTGGTTCCCCTACTCCCTGCCCCCACACACTAGTAAATTGCCCCTTTGTTAAACATTCCTCAAATTGATTTGAATATGCCATCTGTTTTCTGCTGGGACCAGGATCAACACAGTTGGCCAGAGAAGGGGTTAAAGCATCTAAACAAAGGAAGCTCCTGGGCCCTCTACCTGGTGGGTACCCCTGTGGAGGCAGGGAGATGATTCAAGGGTGCAAAGCTCAAAGTGTTTTCTGTTGTTATTGTTGCTATTGTTGTATCATTACTAGTATCATAAACATGATTAATTGTTTAGAATTTCCACCCCCTCTCAAAGACTGGAGATTGGACCGGAGTCAGCCTCCACCTCCCACATAACTCAAATGCAAAAGTCCTCCAAGAAAACAACCACATATGTCCTTGAGCTTGTATTTTGTGCTTCTCTCAGCTCCTTACATGAGCCTCCACAGTCCTTAAGCTGGATTCCTTGCCTTTGGAAAAAACAATACTTTGAAAAACCTTGGTGATCCCTCGTTTCTTGGGCCAAATGGTAATACTCGGGGGATCCAGGACTGAGCTGCCCAGAGAACACAGGAGGCTTCTGTGCAAGGGGAAGTCTCTGATCACTGCCAAGGGAGCCCTACAGCCCTCCCCTGTAAAGTGAGACTTTCAGGATCATTGTCAGCCCATGTAAAGTCATCACAAATTGTGTAACTGGAGTTGCCCAAAGCTTCAATCCTAGGCCTACACCATTCTAGCCGATCACACATGCCCTCTGCTCTCCTTTCCACCTAGAAAATATATTCTTTTGTCAGGGATTAAATAAACCCACTAATCTGCTTCCAAGATTAAGAAGAGGTTATTCCTATTTAACTGTTTACAATGCACAAGAAATTGCTGAGGGCACCGTGTGCAAAATGCAATCCTGGCTCCCCATTCTCTCCTTCTGCTCTAAGATAACATGCCTGCTGTAAAGAAGTAGCATGACCCTCCAGTACTGGGGTTAAACATGCACATTCTTGATGACAAAATATATCCTTCCACATAGCAGAGGTCATTTTTGTAAAATTAAAAGCAAACATCAAGTGGAATCATTTTTCCTGACCAAGAGGATGCTTATACGATGAAAATGAAAAGCGGTCAAGAAAAAAAGAATTAATTTACCAAGCAAGCCAGTCATTTCCCAATTTTTTTCTAGCTTGTTTAAATATTTGTGATTCTGGCATGAGGTTCTCTCTGAGCTCAATGTTTCCCTCCACTTGATCCTGCAACAGAGCTACTGACATGGCCTGTTGCCATGGAAACAGTGGTGAGATCTCTCCTGGTGCCCAGCACAGTGACTTTAGGGGAGTTAGATCTGATTGAAAAATCTAATTCTGTCACTTTCTAGCTGTGTGACCTTGGGCACTTTATTATACCCCTCTGAGTCTCAGTTTCCACATCTGAAAATTGGGATTAATGATAGCTCTCTCCAAAAGTTTTGATAAGAATCAAATGAGATGATCTGGATAAAGTAGTTGGTACGTTTCCTGGCACTGCATGTGTTTAGTGAATGTCTAGTACTGCTGTTATCATTCTATGTTAGGAAGACAGACCATGTATTCATTCATTCATTCATTCACTCATTCACAATCTCATTCATTCATTTCATAAATAATTATTGAGCTTCACTATGTTGCAGACACTGTTCTAGATGCTAAAGACAAAATAGTGAGCAAAATTGACAAAGATCTTCCTTCACGGGAGCTCACATTCTAGTGAGAGAAACAGACAATTATTAATAAACTATATGTATATGAAGTATCTTGTAGTGATAAATTCTATGAAGAAACTTACAGCAGGATAAGCATAAGAGGAGAAAGGGGGTGGTTTGCAGAGGCATGGGGGTGCTATTTCAGATAGCTCCAGAGCAGGAGAGACCAGAAAGGCTCGAGGGGACATGCTTTGGACTGTGTGGGAAAGAGTATTCCAACAAGAGAGAAGAGCAAGGGTGGGAGGGGAGTGCAATGACAAGGAGGCTGGTGACAAGGAAGAGTGTTTGCAGGTCTTGATGGAAGGTAGCAAGGACAATTGCATGTGTCCGACCTGTGAAAGTGAGCTAAAGGGGGTTGTCAGAGCTATAACAGGAAACAGTACAGCAATGGTGCAGAGAAAGCCCTGGAGCCCCGCTGCCTGTAAGAGAATCTCAGCTCCACCACTTACCAGCTCTAGGACCTGGGCCTTGTGACCAGTATAGTCTCCCAACCAGCAGCACCAGCAGCACCTGGGAGCTTAATAGAAATGCAGAATCTCAGTCCCCACCCTAGCCCTGCAAGGTCAGAATCTGCATTTCAACTGAGTCCTGAGGTGATTCATAAACTCATTAACACTTGAGAAGCACTGGCCTAGGACAGAACCTCTCTAGGCCTCCATGCCCCATCTGCAAAACAGGTCTAGGAGTCCCTCCTCATCCAAGGTTTCGCTTTCCAAGGTTTCAGTTACCCCAGGCAAACCATAGCCCAAACATATTAAATGGAAAATTCCAGAAATAATTCATAAGTTTTAAACTGCAGGCTGTTCTGAGTAGCATGATGGAATTTCATGCCGTCCAACTCCATCCTGCCTGGGGCATGCATCATCCCTTTGTCCAGCATATCCATGCTGTCTATGCCACCTGCCCATTAGTCATTTAGTAGCCATCGTAGTTATCAGATTGATAGATCACAAGAAGAAGGGTGTGTACAGTACATAGATTTTGAGAGAAAGAGACCACTTTTACATAATTTTTATTACATTATATTGTTATAATTATTCTATTTTATCATTAGTTGTTGTTAATCTCTTACTATGCCTAATTTATAAATTAAACTTTACCATAGGTATGTATGGATAGGAAAAAAAGGTGTATATATAGGTACTGTGAACTATCTGTGTACTGAGTACTATCCATGGTTTCAGGCATCCACTAAGCATTTTGGAATATGTCCCCCACAGATAAGGGGGGACTACTGGACTACTGTATAATAAAAGTAGCTCTCTCATAAGGTTATTGGGAATTTTAAATAAGTTTGTGACAATAAAGTACTCAGCCCAATGTTTGACATATTGTGATTGCCCAATAAACCTTAGTTTTTGCATTTAATCCCTGGTAGGTTAGTATACCAGGGGCTAGGTCTTGAAGCTCTGAGTTAAAGAGGACAAAATCCCTGCATCCTTTATGAAGCCCTGTAAGTACCCAGATGCTAAGGGAATGCTCCCTCAGGACTACTGGGAGCTGTTTGTCTTGACTGCCTCAAGACCCACTTGGAACCTGCAGGAAAGGAATGGTGCTCGTTGCTGCTTCACCTGCTCTTGAGACTGCTGGCTCCAGCAAGACCTATCCCCCTTGGTTATATAATGAAGGCCATCCTTTCCACATGGAGAGAGTGCTGGAGCCTGATTGCCAGCAGTGCCTGCAGTGGTGAAGATGGTTTGCAGGGACCCACCCACGCTGCTTGGCCCGGCTCCCCCTGATTCACAGCTCTCACTAATTGTTTTCCTCCGTGGAAGCTAGCTGGCCATGAGAGGCTCAAACCTGGAATGCTGGCCTTGATACCACAGTGTTTCCAACTGCAGAGAGTGTTTCCCTCGCCAAGATGGCAGCTGTCAAATCCACCTCATTCCCAGCTGCATAACTATAAATCTCCAAACCACAATTGTGTAGAAAAATAAAATGTTAATTAAATATGAGCTTGTAACTTTCAATTAAGCACCATTGGCAAATATCATAGAGTGGTTAAGCCGTTGTTTTGGAAGACAAACTCTGGCTTTGAACCCCAGATCCCACCATGTGGGCCCTTTGCTCTGGTTCCTTAGCCTCTCTAAAGTCCAGTTTCCTCATCTGAAACCAGGGGAAGGGGGTGATAAAAGCACCTCCTTCACAGATAATGCATATAATAAACTTTTGCAAGTCCTGAAAGACACTAAACATTCTAAAAACATTAGTAGTCACCATTGTTATTATTTTCTGTGTTTCCAGTTGTGTTGTATGCCGAGTCTAAGAGGAAAACGTTCTCTGAAAGATGGGACCCATTCTTCAGTTAGGGGACGAAGAGTGACATTCTCCTGCTGGCAGGGATGAAAGATGACAAGACAAACTGGGGTGGTCACAATGAGAGTGAAGAGAAGCAAACACATCCAGGAGACAGTTCTGAAATAGGACACATAAGACTTGGTGACCTCTTGCACACACAGGGGAAGGAGAAAGAATTTGCCCATGCATTCTGACATGGATGGTGGTGACTAAATTCCGTGGGGAACATAGAGAAAAGTTCATGAAATAGGATGAGGAGTTCAAAGGCAGTCTACAAACTTTAGGACAGTACATGCTCTGCACAAAAAATGTGTAGTTGTTCAAAGTGCAGGGTTAAATGAACATGAGAAATGTACCAAATTCATTAGTCATCGAGGAAATTCAAAGTACAAGCACAATGACATACTGGAATGGCTAAATTCAAAAGGACCAATGATACCAAGTATTGATGAAGATGTGGAGGAATAAAACTCCCATTCGGGTGGGAGTATGAATCGATACGCTCACTTTGGAAAAATGTTGGTAGTATTTATTAAAGCTAAAATATGTTAGCAATTCCACTCCTGGTTATATACACAGCTAAAATCAACAGTCCACAAAAATACATGTATGAAAATGTTCATAGTGATATTATCCACAAAACGGGTATAAGCTAAATGTTCCAAATGTAGAATGAATAAATTGCAATGTGCTTATACTACTGTCTAAAATTGTCATCTAATAGTTCATGGCAATGAAAAAGAATAAACTACTTATATTATAAACAAAATGTTTGCTAAAAATATCAAGATACATACACAAAAAAGTTCTTAATATTTATATGAATTACAAGAATAAGCAAAGCTAATGAGCAAAAAAAAAGTCATTGAGCTATACACTAAAAATTTATGCATTTTACTTTGTGAAGGTTACACCTCAATTTTTGAAAAAGTATATTAAAAAAAACCCACAGGGCTAAAATCTTTGAGCAGCTCTTGAAAACAACACGCATAAGAAGAGTTGGCAACTCTGGTGTGTACTGGATTATTTAGTATTCAAAATAAGTTGTTGGCTCTAAGAGAACTATCAAACACTGTTTAAGGTCATTCTTGGAATTAATAGTGGTTTTAGTTTTTGTCAATTGTGGTCCCAGTGGAATCTGTAATAAGCCTCCAGAAGTAGCTTGAGGCTTGAATAATAGGGAAAAAAGTGGCTGTCCAAATGGTACAGGTAGACAAAAAAGAAGGGTGTGTCTCATAAGCTCTCTCCTCCTGAAAACTCCAGGGAGCTCGGAAGAGCTGTGGTTATATCACAGGGCCGCCAGGAGAGGGCACTGCCAGGAGGCTGTGGCTCCAAGTGGCTCTCCAGGGATGCCTTTATCACCACCCAGCTCAATAATGACCCAAGAGCTTAGAGCTCTTTCCAGCAAGAGCAGCAGATGATTTTTCTGCCTGAGGTGGGACTGTGGCATGGATTCTTCTTCCCTGGTGGCTTCACTTGAGCTGCTTCCTTCCCTGGGCCTCACCTTTCTCAGACACAAAAAGAAAAACAAAGACAAAAACTAAAACAGCCCAGCCAGTATGGCTCCTTCTAGTTCTACAAGTTCCAAGATTCCATGATGCTGTAGCTCAAGTGCCCCTCCATTTGCTATCTGTTTATTCACTAAACATTTATTGGGCACCTACTATGTGTACAGGGTACACAGCCTCCAACAAGACAGAAATGGCTCCTTGTCCATATAGAACTTAGCTTCTAACAAGAGAAACAGACAGGAAACATAATGTGTTCATATCATACTTAGTGATATGAAGAAAATAAGGATGATGCTGGGGGCAATAATTTTAGATAGGGTGGTCAGAGACTGCCACTCCTCCAAGGAGCTGATGTTGAAATTGAGGCTTGAATAATAGGGAAAAAAGTGGCTGTCCAAATAGCTGTGGGGCAAGCCTTGCACAGAGAAAAAATAAGTGCCAGGTCCAGAGCAGGAAGCACACGAGCTCCCCACCACCCAGCATGAGCCTCCTATGGGGGATGAGGCTTAGAAGCACCTAGTCCACTTCTCTGCACCTTTTACTTAGTATCAAGAGGCTACAATGCTCTCTGGTCTCCCACCTCCCCTCAGCAAGGAAAGGAAATAGCAATTTTCCACCAGCAAACACCAGTATTTGGGGATTAAATGACCTAGCAGTTAGAACTCAACATGGAAGCAGGGAAATCTATTGGATTTAGAATGCATTTGCTCAGACAAGTGGTGTATACACATAGAGATAGTTCAAATGGGAAATAAACAATGAGTAGCAATTATGTGTTAGGTTCCCAGGTAGAATTACACATACAGAAGCAGGAAGAAATCTTAGCTGTGCACCCCCTTCTTCCCCATACCCTTTATAACACACTGAGCTTATACCACCTTTCAATAATTATCACATGGGATTGCTATTGTTGGTTTGCCTGCCATTCTGTCCTTGCTTGGGTAGGAGCTGTTCCAGGGCAGAGACCATGTTGAGCTTGTCTTGCTGACTATAGAACCTAGTTAATTAGCTGGCACTTTGTATGTAAATGTTGGTGAAATGAACATGTGCACATGTGCATGAGTTAATCCATCCACTCAATTTAACTGATACTTACTGAGCACCTACTACGTACAGGTATTCCTCCAGATACTGAGAATATAGCAGTAAACAGATCAGACAAAAATTCCTGATCTCACAAAGGCTGCCTAACAGTGAGAAAGAGGGACAGACAGACAATAAAGTAAATAAAGGAGGAGGCCAGGGTGGCTGTTGTGGAGTGACCAAAGATAAGAGTATCCAGTGAGGAGGTCAGAGAGTCAACAGGGGGCACCCTGGTGTAAGATTATGCAAGCCTTGTCAGGATGTGGCCATTGGATAGCTCTGAAGCAAAGTATGACATGATCTGATTGGTATTTTTAAAGGATCAGGAAAACTCACCTTCGTTTTAGAACCAGGGGCTGAAGAATCTGTCCTATCCAGTTATAAGCACCAAAAGAGAGCGATACACTTACCTGAGGCAAGAATGAAAAAACAGATGCTTGAGCCTCCCTCTGGGAGCCAAGTGGAGAAAAAGCAGTCTGAACAACACTCTTAAAGGACTGGCTACAGAGTTTACCTGCCACAATGCCGTGATATCATTTGCCTCCTCTTCAAGACAAATGCTACGGGTGAAGGGTGGTGGCCTAAAAGGTGAGCATTACCCAACCTTAGCTCCAATCTCAGCTCCAATCTCCCAAAGCTCTGGGTCAGGGTTTCCAGGAGTGTGCAGAGACTAATGAAGCAGCAGAGCCTGGGCTGGGGTGCAAAGACTGCTCTGCAGAATCCCTTTTCAGCAGCCAGGCCCACACAGGAAGGAGCTAAGGGCAAGGAGGTGTCGTCAGCTTACATGTATCCAAAGGGATCGCTCTCATGGTCCTCTTCTTTCTCCCATCCAACAAGCAAGTGGCCCTTCCTTTATATCTTCCTGTCCCTTTCACACCTGTCCTCCATCGGACCTCAACAAGACCTTGGATTCACCCCATAACTGCTGCCTGTAATTGATTTCCTTTAGGGGCTTTGTTTTTTGCATTTGGATTTTTTTTTCCCTTTTTCTTTTTATCAGAAGGATAATGTGCCTACATCATAACAAGGTTTGAGGGAGGCACATCTCACACATGAGTGTGGAAACCCAATCATCACACTTATGAACCACAAAAGGATCGGGGGGGGGTGGCTTTGTTTTTTTAACTGTCTCTGCTGGTGACAGAGAAACCTCTATTTCTATCTCTCTGGCTTTCCTTAGAACCAGAAAGAATCTATGTCATAGTACATCTGCCTCACATCCATCATAGACACCTGCTGTTTTTGCCCACCCAGCAGGACTTTCCTTTGGGAAGCACCCCTCCACCCCAAGAATCCCTGAGGTTCAGGGGTGATCCCCTTCCCACATTGAGACATGGCCAATGACTCAGGCCTGGCCAATCAGAATCACAGTGATGGTTCAGGATGCAAGTCAGGCCCATTCAGGTCTGGCCTGGGACACTTACAGATATTATTAGGAAAGGGGTGCTTTTTGTTCTACCAGGATTGCTAAAGTGGCCAGGAGGAAGCCTGTAGCCACTGATTGCCAGCTTGGCCACCACTCAAAGAAAGTCCACCAGTGAATAAGACCATTTCAGGAAAAAGTAGAGCTAAGGTACGAAGAGGGATAGCACCAAGGCCATCCCTCCAGAACACCCGGACCCAGCTAAGCCTGAAGCCAAAGCTGCCCTGGACTCGTTAGGTACAGGAGTTGTATTAGCTTCTGGTTGCTGCTATAACAGATTACGACAAACTTGATAGCTTAAAACAACACAAATTTATTCTCTTATGGTTCTGGAGGTCAGAAGTCTAAAATCAAGGCGTTGGCAGAGCTGTGTTCCTTCTGAAGGCTCTAGGGGAAAAGCTGTTTACTTGCGTTTTCCAGCTTCTTGAGCCGCTTGCACTACTCGGCTTGTGCCCCTTTCTCACATTGCTCCAACTTCTTCCTTTAGTCCTGGTAGCTCCTACATCTATGGTCAACTCCCCTCTTTCCCTTGTAAAGACCCTTGTGATTACATTGGGTCCACCCAGATACCCACCTCATCTCAAGATCCTTAATTTAATCACATCAGCAAAGACCCTTTTGCAGGTAACATATTCATGGGTTCTGGGGATTAGGACATTTTTGGCCACCCTTAGTCAGCTGACCACAGGACTCAATGTATTCCCTTTTTTGTTAGAGCCACTTTAGGCAGAATCTGTCACTTACAACAGAAAGGGTCCATAATATATATTTGTAAATCCACAACATCATCTTACCTCTGGGAAACAGACAAACCCTAGTATTCAGTTTATCCAATCTGAGTTATAATTTCCTTGTATCACTTCAATATTTTTAATTTCAGCCAATAGTACAGAATAGGAGTTAGGAACACAGATTTTTGGATTCAGATAGCATAGGTCTACATCCTGACCTTTCCACTCACTAGTTAAGCCTTTTAAGCCACAATCTTCTTGGTCTGTCAAATAGAGATAATAAAAACACCTGCTTCAGCTGGCGACTGTAAGAATTAAATGAGATAATGAAAGGACTGTGATCACACAAGGTCAATGCTCGGTAAATAATGCTCTTTCCTCCAGGACTGCAGCTATGACTCCCTCCATCTGGTATTACACTAATTCTTTACACAATGTGTCACAATTAATTGCTACATTTTTATTTAGTTCCTTTAGAAATGGCTCCAGATTCAGAGGATGAACCATATTGGATCTTCACACCAACACTTTCCTTTTAAAGGTGGTGTTGCCAAGTGCTTCCACAGAACAGAAAACTCAAACAAATTTTTGCAAGTGGGCCATGCCCTCTCTCCTGTATTCTCTCCCATCATTGCTAACATCCTCTACCTCCAACATAACCCAACCGCATCTGTGAGGTCTGCATTTTCTAGCCACTCTAAGCAAAGAGTTTTCTTCATACCTACGTACTTTTGCTTTTTCCCCAGCTTATCTAATAACTGTGATTTTTCACATCCTTACAGAAAATGTGATTGCCCCTCCCTTCTGTCCAATTCTACTTGCACTTAATCCTCCAGTTTAACTCTGCAGAAGGATTTTGGCCTGGCACTCTCTGGGCATTGCATTTGTGTGCAGATGCCACTCTGGATGGAGTCAGGAGATGTTTTTGGAAGTTGGCAGCACATGCCTCAACAACATAACAGGGAACAACAGACAGCGACCGTACTGAATGGTTCAAGTTTGGTGGACTGCAGGCCAGCCAGGGGCAGTTATCTGTGACAACTGACAAGCTATGCCGTGTGGTTCATGGAAGCTGATGTTTCAGTGCATTTTATATCCCAGATGCAGGCTAACTGGGGGAAACATGACCGAAATTTCCTAGAGACAGGTAAACTGATGCTGAGCTTCCACCCGGACATCTGCCCACCCCAGAATCAAACTCACTCACTCCCTGCTCTCCTCCCAGTGAGAAATTTCTTCAACAGTTATCCCCACAAATTTAAAAATAATTTTCAAAAATTCTTTCATATAATCAATCAAAATACTTGTGGGAGACATTTTCATTTTCATTCACCCAGCTAGTATACCCCATATTGCTGAAATAAGAACAGACATCTCTTCACCCCAGGGAAGGCATCAAGTCCCCACCCCCCAACCCCCCGGCTTCAGGGTGTTCTAAACCACTGCAGTAATTCCTTCCCTCTTTGCCAGAAATGGGCCTAGGAGTGCACATGTAACCAAACTCTGCCCAATGGAACATGAAGAGAAGCCTATAAAATAATAGAGCCTCAAAAAGAAAATCTTTTTGTTTCCCTGTTTGTCTTCTGTTTGGAATGCAGGACTTGATGTTTGGGGCTGTGACAACCATTTTTCCCCATGAAATAAAGGCCAAAAATAATCTTAGAGACAGTGAATTCCACTCCTACCTCACTGAAATGCTAAACCAGCTTTTCGTTATGTAATATATTTAAATACCTTTATTATTTAAGCCACTGTTACTTGAGTATTTTGTTACTTGCAGCTGAACAAATTCTAAATTATTACCATTTAGCTCTGTTTTCTAAAGAAACTACCAAACAAACTATAAGAACTGCGTGTGTAAACATGGTGGCAGCATCAGTCTTCTCCGTGACCAACTTTTTTAATGAAGTGTACAGAAGTCTCTGAACGGTAGTTACAGTCGTTGGATGCTCAGTTCCCCCATTAAGTTGATTGAGCAAGGCCTTTACCTCCCCTAAGCAGTCTGCCGAGTGCATTGCTGGGTCCTCATCAACCCAGTATTGCAGTGCTTCACTACCTCACTCCCCTTTCCCTGTGTTGGCCACACAGCAAGATGTCTTGACCACAGCTTGCTATGTAGAAATATCTAGAAGGCAAGAAAAAAACAAAAAACCCTAGAATTCCTAGCTGTGAAGTATGAGGAAAGCCCCAGAATGGAGCTGATTTCAGGAGGATAGAATAAGGAGCCACAGTTCCCATGGACAAAGCTAATTACAAATGGAAGCTTAATCACACAGTTTCCAGTTTTGACTGTATCTAACAGATGATGTTTTTACTGTGTCCTTGCATCTGATAAGGAAATTAGAAATCTGAACATAAAGTTGTCAAGGGACAAATTAAAAGTATTACATGGGTGCATTGGGTTGGGGAAAGCAGTTGACCTAACGTTTACAGCTTAACATTTGAAAGGCAAATCTACAATAATTGTTACATGCCTGATGATACCTAAGACTGAAAGACCTGAAATTCTTAAATGAGCATCATCTCACGAGCAAGGGAGTCTGGTGGGAATACAGCTATATATCAGATGTTCCACACAAAGGAAACTTCTGGAAAGATGGCCACAGGTTCCCCAGTGCAGATGTAGGTCAACCACCAAGAAACAGGCTAGTAAGCTATGAGTCAAAAGGCCTCACAAAGTGGAATTCACTCCTTTGATGAGTTTACTAGGCCCCAAGGGCTGACCCCTCAGTCTTAGCAGCTCAGAAAGCTGACTCTTCCAGCACAGCAAGATTAGTTCCTTTTCTCAGATGTGGAATCACATTACTAAACTTCATGAGACTTCTTATAAAATTGGAATGTCAGCTTATTAACATAAAATGATAAATGACTGGCACAGGAACTTTAAAAAGTTCTCACAATTAGTCCACTCTCTTCCTAGAGCCCAACTTATGGGGGGGGGGCGGAATCTATTTTATCTGAAGGTTTAATGGAATTATAAGTCACTGGATTTGTAGGAGCATCACACAAGATAATCTGATGCAGCCAATGCACTCTGAAGATGGCCTTGTCAATGGACCAAAGTCAACTGACTCTACTGCCTTTAACCATTGCCACAAAGGATGCCCTTGCCAATGGGATCAGAAACCTCCAAGTTGGGTGGCAATGCCTTTTTCTCCTGGGAAGAATCTGGATGGACATTGCCAAAAATTGCCTCCAAGATTCTCCTTTCTTTCTGTTTTCATGAACAAATTAAAATTCCTTTTGACTTACATGTTTTGCATTAGGTATGTTTATTCATTTGACCTCAGATTGCTGAGGTGTTTTGCAGCCTGGAAACTCTCTCTTCTTTTCCAGTTGTTAAGACCCATTATGCATTAATTTTAGGGCTTAAATCTCAGAGTGTAATCCCATCATCACAAGGCTCTTGGCTAATATCACACAAGAGCTACCAACTAGTTTCTAGAAACCCCATATTGGAATATGAGTGCTACATTAGATCCACAACATATGATCAGCATAGATCCATTCCTACCTGTTCATTCACTCATTCATTCATTCACTCATTTGTTTATTCAGTAAATATCCACTGGGTAGCTGCCATGTGCAGACATTATTCTAAGCACTAGGGATACAGCAGGAAACAAAACAAACAAAAACTCTGTCCACATGGAGCTCACATTCTAACAGTAAATAAATAATTATGTCAGATGGTAAGGAGTGATACGAGAAAAACAAAGCAGGGAAGGTGGACAGAAATTTCTCGGGGTGGAGTATGCAATAATTAAAATGTGGCATTGGAAGTCCTCATTAAAATGATAACATTTGAACAAAGACCTGGGGACATATGCAAGTAATGAGGCTATCTAAGGAAAGAGAGTTCCAGGCAAAGGCAGCAGAATGTGTATCTGGAGCAGGGTGGACCAGGGGAGAGAAGTAGGAGATGAGGTCAGGGAGTTAATGGTAAGCTGAATCAAACAGGGCCTACGCCTATGTTTGCACAATACCTGATGCATGGACAAAAGCTAAAAGATACCATTGATGGAATGTTCCCATCCCTCCGGTCCATGTAAATATTGCATTCTGGTCTTTCAAATACTGTATTTGGCAGACTTAAGGCACAAGCTGTCCCCACATTCATCCAACCAATATTGTTGAGCTCCTACCATGTGTCAACCCTTGGCCTGGGCCATGATGACACCATGGAGGAGAAGAGCTTATAGTCTAAAGGAGTAGAAAGACCTCACACAAACAATTACTTAATCTCAACCAATATAAGGGCTCTGCCATGAAAGAGATTGATCTGGAGGTCAAGTCTCCTAAGAAGGAGAACAAACACTTAAGTGAATACCCAAAGACGAGAAGCAGTTAACAAGGGAAATAGGAAATGCAGCAAGGGAAAGGGGATTGGTCCAAAAAGTAGGACATGGAGTAAGGAAAGAGTGTGGAGGGAGGGAGGTGATCAAGAGGAAGGGTGACAGCTGACTGGGCTGGGGGAGTCAGTGGGGCCAGACATGCAGGTGAGGGCAGAACATCAAGTTTGGATTTATGACGGGGTGGTAGAAATGCAAGAGAAGTTTTGAACCATCTGTTTGTTCCTTCAGTAGATATTTGTTTAGGGCCTACGACGTGCCAGATGTGCTCAGCTCCAGAACATCACACTGTGTAGCTCACAGCTCAGTGGGGAAAGTAAGGAAATGGTATGAACCAGGCAACTGTGGAAGCCACAGTCTTGTAGCTCTCCACCCTCTTAAATTATTATAGGTCAGCAGTATTATATTATCTACCACATTTACCTATTGATAAAGTTCTTCAGGAAGTGTTAATTTTTTCCATTTTACAGATAATAAAACTAAGATTCAGAGAGGCTTAAGTAGTTCCCAGAAACACATAGACAATATATGATGGATTTAGTATTTGTGGCAGATTATGTTTTCCAAATTGGCCATCACAATACATCCTACCCCACATACTGTTTTTGCTAAGTGACCTTGACATTCTCCCATCAAGTGGCAGGGATTATCTCCTTCTCTCAAAAACCTGGGTGGGCCTGTGACTTTGGTAGAAGGGATGGTATGTGATCCCAAGGATAGGTCACAAGGGCAAATGGTTTCCACCTTCTCCTTCTGAGAACCAAATGGTTGCTGTGAGGAAGCCCCATTTGGCCACATAGAATTACTTCATGGAAAGGTCATGTATAGGTGTCCAAGCTGAGACCCCCAGCAGACAGCCAGCATCAGCCTCCAGATACGTGCATGAATAAGCCTTTAGATGATCCCAGACACCAGTTGCCAAATCATCGCCAATTTTCAAACCTTCCCTGATAAGGCCCCAGACATCACAGAGAACAATCCCTGCTGAGCCTGTTCTAGATTCCTGTTCCACAAGATTTGTGAGCATAATAAACTGGTGGTGTTTTTATACCACTTAGTCTGGGGTGTTGTGGTGCACAGCTAGAATAACCAGAACAGGAGCCAAGCTCCTGTTTCCTCACTCCTCCCATAGAGCTCTCAAGCATAGCAAAGACAGGCAGGATGGTATAGCAGTTAGGAACAAGCATTCAAGACCTGGCTCTGCCTCTTCCGTGATCTTGGGAAGTTAATTAATGCTTCCTAACCTCTGTTTCCATATCTGTAAAATGGGGACAGTACCGGGCCATTGTGAGGTTAAATCAGTTGACACATATCGAGGGCTTACCACATTGCCTAGTCCACAGGAAATGGTCTAAAGATTAGTTATTATTATGATGTCTAGGATATTCATTTAACAGTAAGACCAGACTTTATTCAAACTTGTATACGACTGACCCCACTGAGAGGCAACCCAGTTATTCCCAAATGCTGCCATTGCTTAAAACTCGTTAGGAATTTGTGTGCATATGTGTGTGTGTGTGTGCATGATTTTCTTTAGGGCTAGTATATGGCATATTAAAAACTCAAGATTGTTATTACATAAGCACACAATATATTGACCAGTTGATGTACCTTATCTGTACTCCTCTTTGCTCATTTACCTCACTGACCAGACTGTTTTAGAACATTAAAGGAACAAAAAAACACTAACCAAAAATGAACAAACTGATAACTTAACTACACTAAAATTAGAAACTTCTGTTCATCTAAAGACACTATTAATAAAATAGAATGGCAAGCCACAGTTTAGCAGAAGATATATCCAGTACTATAAACATAACAGACAAAGGATTTGTATTCAGAATATATAAAGAACTCCAACAAATTAGTAAGAAAAGGGCAGATAACCTAATAATAGTCTTGAACATACATTTTATAAAAGAGGATATCCAAATAGCCCATTAACATACTAAAATGTGTTCACTCTCATTGTCATTAAGGTAATACAAATTACAACTAGGCTAAGATGTCAATTCACACTGACCAGAATGACTGAAACTAAAGAGGCCAACAATTCCAAGTGTAGAGGCTATTGAGAAGGAGAAAACCACCCTTGACAATGGGAAGGTAGCCACAGTATTCTCCTGTTGAATACAGCACATTGCCCAGCCCACAGGAAATGGTGGACTTTTCCTGTTGCACCAGGCAAGACCACTTCATAATCACATCTGAACACAGACAAAATTAGGAACACTGTTCAAGCTACAAAAATGACTAAACACCCCATATCTTGGCTGTTATGAGTCAGGGTATCCTTCTAAGAGATATGTCAAAATCTTAATTACCAGTACGATAATGTGACCTTGTTTGGAAATAGGTTTTTTGCAGATGTAATCAAGTCAAGAAGAGGTCATTAGTGTGGGCCCTAATCCAATATTACTGGTGTCCTTAGAAGAAATTGACTAGAGACACAAAGACAGACATAGGGAGAACCCATATGACAACAGAGGAAGAGATAGAATTGATGCATCTACAAGCCAAGGAGCACCAAGTACTGCCAGCCACCACCAGAAACTAGGAGAGAGGCATGGAATAGATTATCCTTCAGAGACTCCAAAAAGGAACCAAACCTGCCAATACCTTAATTTCAGACTTTTAGCCTCCAGAATTGTGAGAAAATAAATTTCTTTTGTTTTAAGCCACCCAGTGGTACTTTGTTACAGCAGCCATAGGAAACTAATACATTGGCTTATATGAGTGAATGCAGCTTCTTTACAAATTCCAGTTTAGCCTCACTCCATTCTTCCTGCTTTCTGGATAAAAATGATTAAGAAATCCAACTATAGAATTAACCTGGCTTCCTGACAGTATCCAATCAAGAGCAAAGCCCAGTTTCCTTGAACCCTCCCCAAATCCCTTAACAGAAACCCAAATCATATAATTCTTTCTAACACCCTTTTCCTGAGATGCCCCACCATCCCCATCATGTACATTCTCCCTTGTTGTAATGAATCAATGAACCTAGTTTTGTTCCACTACAGGTGCCTTCCTGGTAGTCTTCCACTGTATGACACTGACAACATAAACTGGTATAACTACTTCAAAAACTGTCAATATCTACCAAAGTTGAAAATATGCATGCCCAGTGACCCAACAAGTCTACTCTTAGATATAAACCCAACAGAAATGCATACATATGTGTACCAATAAACATGTACAAATATTTTCATAGTGGTATTATCCATGACAGGAAAAAATAACTTTAAACAATCTAAATGCCCCTCAGTAGTAGAATGAATGAGTAAATTGTGGTATATCATATCATTCTATACAATACTATAGAATTCTATACAGCAATGAAAAGGGATAAATTACTGCTACAATAAACTATATAGGTAAGTCTCAAAAAATGATGTTGACTTTTAAAAAACTAGATATGAAAGAATATATGCTGTATGGTTCCATTTATATTAGGTTCAAAAACAAGCAAAATTGATTAATGAAGTAGAAGCCAAAATAGTAGTTACCAGAGGAAACAAAAGGCATGGCTGCTATGAAGCTAGTAATGGTTTATTTCTTGGTTTTAATGGTCATTACATGGGTGTGTTTAATTTGTGATAATTCATTGTGGTGTACACTTAGAAATTATGTAATTGTCAGGATGTATATTAATGTCAATTAATAAGGTTAGTTTTAAAATTATATATTCCACATTTTATTATTTATAATGAAATAAACTGAATTATTTTATAATGCATTCACTTAACAGACTTTATTGAGCACCTACTATGTGCCAAGCACCATGAAGATATGAGAGCTGATGTGCAGTACACAGCCCTCCCTTCATGGAGCTTTGCTCTACAGTCAAATGGAAGGGAGCATATAAACATACATGCACAGTAGATAAAGCCCAGAAGAGAAAAAGGAAAATAAAAGGAAAAGAGAGAAATAATAGAATTTCTTGGAGGCAGCCTCAACATCCTGTGAGTTCATGTATATTGCATGTGAAAGGAAATATTAAAATGATATATTTGAGTATCATAATCAGACATGCTGAAACACATTGCACTGATACCTAATAAATTGCAATGTGCTTCATAAAATATTGATGTGGTTATATGTAATATTCTCATTTCAAAATTTATTGCTAAATTATTGGACAGTTTAAAACTGCATATATAGATCACAATTCTGTTAAAGTTGCAAAAAAATTGTGTCTATTTAAAAAATAAGTTTTCTTAGGACAACCTTTTCCTTCTTGGTTTGTGTCGGGTGGGGTGTGGAGGGTAATTATCTTCCCTGCTCCCATTTTAACCACATCCCTTGTCCACTTAGAGATCTCTGCCATGTATTCATCTCCTCCAGCTCCCTTAAGCCTTCACTGGAGTCCAGGAGGCCTTGATTCACATCACAACTCCACTACAGCTATGTGGTAAGCTGGGGAGGAAATTAAGGCGAAAACTCACCATAGAACTATAGTTCACCAGTCAAGAGCTCAAGCTCAGGAGACCAAGGGTCTGGTTATAAACCTCAGCTCTACCATCTATTGTGTGACCTCAGGCCAGCCCTTAATCCGTTTGTTCTCTAGTCTCCTCCTCTGAAAAATGGAAATAATAAAAATAGCAATTTTCTCATAGGGTTATGGAATTAAATGTAAAAAAATATGAAAAGTGTAGCACAGTACTTGGCACATTGTAGGTTCTTCCCCTCTTCCACGCTACCCTCTGCTGTCTGAGATTATACCTTTTTTTCTTACTTACAAGCCTCTATTTGTGCCATCTGGAGGCAAGTAAATTATTCTGCTCAACATTGCAAAGGAAGCATCACCCATGTTATTCAAGTTACAGATAACAGAATCCTAATTCAAAATAGTTTAAGCAAAAGGGGTATTTAGTGACTCTTGCAAAGCCCAGAAGGAAAGGCTGGGATCAGAATACTATCTCTCTATTTCTATGTGGTTCTGTCTGTCTGTCTCTCTCTCTATCCATGTGTGTGTCTAGCAGCTTCATTTCCTGGACACTCTCTCCATGTTCTGGCAAAGATGGTCATCACCAACGCTATGCTTACCAGCTTACCAATACTGGAGAAAAGACGGTGCCTCTTTTTCAATAGTTCCACCAAAAGTCCCAGGAGTGACTTTCACTGGACCATCTTAGGTCACGTGCCTACACTTGAACCAGTCACCGTGGCGAGGAGGATGGAATGCCCTTTGCAGCTGAGATGGTGGATTCAACCTCACCCATAACATACATAAAGATTATAGCAGGAGTAGTCCCCAAAAGGAAACTAAAATTACCACACTGCCTCCACTTTCCTAAGAAACAGTAACATTCTCTGGTTCATTCCCCCAAAGCCATTCCTGTAATGAAAAAGTTTCAAGTTAAGAGTTCATACTGATTAAGTGGAATCAATCACAGAATATGGGGTGGAAGAGCTGGCAAGTCATCACAAACAACCCCCTCATCTTACAGATGAGAAAACTAAGCTTCAGAGAGGGTAAGGGGCTCACCTGAGACCACCCAGTTAATTAGTGACAGAGGCAGGAGAAAAAGAAAATTTGGGCAGAAAATCTGACGCAGGCAATATTGGCCACATACACTTGAACATGGGAAAAATTAAAACTGAGACAACAATACACTGGACCATGTACCCCCATGTAGTAGGTGACACATACAGTTTAATAATCCCTGAATAGCCACCAGCAGGCATGAAGAACAACCCCCATAGATTCCTAATACACACACCTCAATGCCAAGCACTCATAGTATCCACGAAGGATTTTGACAAGGGAGGGAGGAGACTTCAGTGAACTCAGTCAGTTATCAGCACTTCCTAAAAAAGGAGCAAGATGCTCTGCCTTTGTGAGCATCGCAAGGATAGCAAAGGTAGGGGTGGTGGGGAAGTCTTTAAGCTTTTTGGTCTCTGCCCTGTCTGACCAATGGTATCATGAAGTTTCCCTGAAATAGAAAGGTATTTCAATTTCTTATTCAGCTATGCTTAGGATGGGATGGACTTTAGGCGACCTTGGAGTTAAAGTTTATTTACTTTCAACTTATATGAATTCAACTATATGTACTCAACAAGGAGAGAGAAAAGAAAAAAATTAAGCAGAGTGGATGATTCTGCAGTTTTTCACTAAATGAATGTCTGCTCCAGATTGACTGTGAGAGGGGAGATATAAATCTGTAAGAAACATTTTCATCTGAAGCTCAACCCAAGACAACACAAATGGATTTAATGCTGGCAGGAAAACTGGCTAGGTTGGACTTACCAAGAAATATGATGGCTTGTTTTCAAAGGAATTTGGAGGTAATTTGGGGTACGTAAGATATTCACCCTAAGCTCTAACTTTGGAAGCTCCACGGAAGATGTGACTGCACTGTATAAAACGGACAGTGCAGAGAAAATGTCATGAGCAGCACAACTGGCTGACAATAACAATGGCTAATACTTGCCTAGCACTGATCTAAGCAGTTTTAGCACTATTAATTCATTTAATCTTCAAACAACCCTAAGAAGTCAGAAGGCAGATGCTTTTATGATCCCCAGTTTATAGATGGAGGAAATAAGACTTGTCCAACATCACACAGCTAATAGTGGCAGAAACCAGAGTATTCAGATATAAATGTGTCCTTTTTTTACCCTTCAGGTTAGGTTTCTCTTGCCAACCTCAGAACAGTAGCCATGTCTCTGTGTGGTGCTGCCTTAGGTGTGCTTTTGTGGACCAGAGCCAAAAGCAAACTTGCCAGGCAGAAGATAAAGTCCTTCCTAGCTATTTTTTTCCCCAAAAGCCTTGCCTGAGGGATATTATGGTGGATTGTACTGGACAAGGAGAAGAAGTGAAAGCTTCTTGGATATTTACAAGCAATTTGAACTGAGGAGATGCTATGGACTGAATGTTTGTATACCCTCAAAATTCATGTGTTAAAATCCTAGCCTGCAATGTGATGGTATTAGGAGGTGGGGTCTTTGGGAGGCAGTTTTAGGTCATAAGGTGGAGCCCTTGTGAATGGGATTAGTGTCCTTATAAAAAGACGTGCGAGAGTTTGCTTTCCCTCTCTCTGCTCTCTACCACGTGAGAATATGAGAAGACAAGAAGACAGCAACCTGCAAACCAGAAAGAGGGCCCTCACCAGATACTTGATGTGCTGGGACCTTGATCTTGGACTTCTCAGGCTCCAGAACTGTTAGAAATAAACATTTGTTGTTTAAGCCACCCTGTCTATGGTATGCTGCCATAGCAGCCTGAACTTACTAAGAGAGGGAAGGTAGGTATTTATCCAACAAGAGCAACAAGACAACAAGGATAATGTCCTTCAGGGTTACCACAGACAAAGGCTGGTCTATGCCTGGTGGTTGCCAGCGGCAGGGGTGGTAACTGAGCAGTTAGTGATTTATCCCTGAGAACTACAGTGCCGTGCCCAAAGTTAGCACAGAAGCCTCAGGATTTTACCTTCAAGTGAACATCAGGGATAGGACAATGAGCCTGTCATTGGTAACCTGTCTAAGCCAGAGACAAGTAGACCCTTCCCTGAAAATGCTGCACTGTAAGGACATTGTGGGCCTTTGCATGACCCTGTGGGGTTGGGTTGGTAGAAGATGCTCAGGTGAGGACAAAGATTGAATTTTCTGCTATTTCATATGAAACTTGCTTTAAAGAACTAAACAACATTTCTTGCCCTGTGGTGTTGTGGAATAAAATGCAGCCCTGCTACATAGATAAGGAGCAAATTCCTGAGAGAGGGGTAGAGTGGACCTTGGTAAGAAAGCAGTGGAGTGAAGGTCCTGGGGAGGTGAAAGAGGTGAGGAGACAAGTCAGGCGTGCACATAGATAACACTCCTGAACAAGCAAGATAAGGGAACAAAGGCATATCCTTGGCTGCCTAGAGACAGTGGAACAAAGAAGAGACCACTACGGTGGCCTCCAGAGGGTGACCGGTATGGGGGAGGGGAGGCTGCGTGATGGTGGGGAGGGAGGGGGAAATGTGAGGGAAAAAGGGCCTAAGCGAGTATAATCAGCTGTATAATCAGCATGCTATTTTAAATCAGCTTGCTTGGTGTGGCTTTTTCCCCCCACACTGGTATATTGATAGAAAAGAAAGTACTGAATGCAAATGGGGAGTTCTGTTTCATGAGCCTGTTCAATAACAGGGTGGCCCCATCACTCTGGGGATGACTATAGGTGACAGGAACACACCTATGACATATAATTGGTGTCATGCATGATGCAGCTGGGGTAGGAGGACAACAAAAGGATTGGTAGAGTGGTTAAATGAGGCAAAGCTGGCTGGCCAGAGAAGCCAGTGTGCTCAAGGGGCATAATCCTGCATGGACAGACCCAGGACCCAATGGGCACAGTGCATCCTACTGTGATTTGATCAGGGTTTATCAGAGAATGCCAGTTTGGAGATCAGAGAAGAAGAGAATGGAGACTCCAGGCTGAGTCCAGTCCTAAAGCTAACTGAGAGGAGAAACAGCAGACCACAGGGGGCAAGGGAGAGGAGAAGGTAACAGACACCAAAACTTTCATGAAATCATCACGGAAGCAGGCAAGAAAAGAACTAGCCCTCAGAGACTCCCCAGTGCCCAGAGCTGATATAGGCTCCGTTGGAAACCAGGTTGGCTAGACAACATCACCTAATTCTAAGCTTTCCAATGTGTGTATTAACGGGCATGGTGGTGGGGGTGATAAGCAGTGTCAATAAGCCTGGTCTCAGAATCAGTGTTCCTGAGTTCAAATCCCTGCTCTACCACTCACTACCTGCCTGTGAAATATTAGATGAGTTCGTTAACTCCTACCTACCTCACTTATGTCATGTATAAATAAAACTAACAAATACTGCCTACTTTATAAAGTTACTGTGAAGACTGATTAAACTAACTAAGTCAGGTAAAGCCCTTAATAATGCAGGATAACCACACGTCCCAGTTTGTCTGGAACTGTTCAGTTTATGCCTGTTACAAGGTACAATTATTAGTTGAGCTTCCATTTACTCTCAAAAGTGTCCTGGTTTGACTTCTCCTTCTGGCCAAGATGGAGTAACATGAAGCAGAATTATCATTTCCTTCCTGAAACAAATAATGATAATAAAAAAGAAAAAATATATGGAACAATTACTATAATAATATATAATAATTGGAACACTATATTGGACATCAGAGAAGAAAAGATAGTTATCCCTGAGAAACGGGGAAAAAAAGTAATGATTCTACTAACTTCCCTAGCTTACCACCTACAGAAAGTTTCCAGGTCATGGCATAAGGAAAAAAGAAGAAGCTGGAAGTCCAGGAAAGGCAAGGCAGCTAAAATTTTCAGGGCCAAGTGCCAGAAAGGAGGATGCACAGAGAGAGAACCAAGGATATCTGCAGAGGGTCCACCTCAAGTACTGATCAATGCATGTGTGTGAGGAAACTTACCCAAGCACAAGGAAAGAGCCACTCAAAAGAATTAGAGAAAACAGTACCATCTATTAGTGGCTTTTCCCAACAGCCAGAATGAATACTTCACAATTCATGGGGTATTGATCACAAAATCCTACTAAAAAGGATTTTGTTTCAGTACCAGGGAAGAATTAAGCCTAGATTAAATGCTGCTGTGGTCCCACCTAACAAAGTTTAAAAATAAGACCCACATGGATTGAACTGTTTCCTAGTAATTTAACTATGTCCCAGAGAAGCTCTCAAGAATATTTATAGAAATACAAAAAACTATCAACCTAGAATTCTTTTTAAATATCTTTTTTAAACAAAGGCAAAATGAAGACTTTTATAGACATAAAATATGAAAGAATTTATCACCAGCAACTGCAATGTGAGAAATATTAAAGAAGTTTCTTGGAGCAGAAGAAAAATTATTCCACATACAGACCTAGATTGAAAAAAAGGAATGAAGAGCATCAGAAATTGTAACTGCCTTGGTAAATACAATAATTGTTTCATCATTTTCTTATTTAAAACTTCATAAAAGATATCAACTACTTAAAATATACATATATATGCATGTATATGTAAAATTATTAACATAATTATAAACCCTAATGAAATCGGGTTTCATTTGGCAAAGTTTGTGCTAATAAACCAACAGAGAAGGAAAATGGAATCATAAAAATACTCAATCCAAAAGAAGGCAGAAAAAGAGGAAAAGGAATAAAAAAGAACAGATGAGACAATAGAAAATAAACACCATGATATAGATTTAAGCCCAAACATATCAATAATTACATTAAATGTAAATAGCCTTTATTTTTTAATTAAAAACCCAAAACCATCAGATTAGATTAAAAAGTAATACCCAATTATATGCTAGCTATAAGAAACCCATTTTAAATATAAAGACACAGATTAACAGTAAAAGGAAGAAAAGATATATACCATGCTAATACTAATCAAAATAAAGCTGAATAGGCTATATTAATATCAGATAAAGTTATTTTTCAACAATTAAAAAAATTACCAAAGTTAAAGGTGGTCATTTCATAATGATAAAGAGATCATTTCATCAAGAGCACAAAACACTTCTAAATATTTATGCACCTAAACACAAAGCTTCAAAATACATAAATCCCAAACTGATAGAACTGTAGAGAAATAGAAAAATTGACATTTTTGTCAAATGTGTCAACAATCTTCTCTCAAAAATTGATAGACTGTGTAGATAGAAAACTAGTAAGAATATAGAAGACTTAAATGACACTATCAACCAAGTTAAACCTAACTGACAGTTCCAGGACACTCATCAACGATAGAACATACATTGTTTTCAAGAGCACATGGGACATTTACCAAGATAGACCAAATTATAGGACATAAAACAAGTATCAATAAATGTATAAGGATTCAGGTCCTACAAAGTATATTCTCTGACCACTATAGGATAAAATTATAATAATAGAAGAATACCTAGAAAATCCTTCAAATATTTGAAAATTAAATAACTTATGAATCAAAGAAGAAATCAAAAGAGAAATTAGAAAGTGTTTTGAACGGAATGAAAATGAAAACACAATTTATAAAAATTTAGTAGATACAGCTAAAGCAGTACTTGTATGGAAATTTATAGGACTAAAATGCATATATTGGAAAAATAGAAAGTTCTCAAATCAATGGCCTCAGTTTCCACCACAAGAAATTAGAAAAAGAAGAGTAAATAAAACTCAAAGCAATCAGAAGAGAAGAAATAATAAACATCAGCATGGAAATCAATGAATTAGAGACAAACAGTAAAACCCAAACAGGTTCTTAAGAGGATCAATAACATTGACAAACCTCTAGTCACTGATCAGGACCAAAAAAAGGAGACACAAATTTCCCAATATTAGGAATAAGATAAGCAACATCACTAAAGATTCTAAATATAACCAAAGGACAGTAAGGAAATATTATGAACAATTATATGCCAATAAGCTTGATAATTTAGATGAAATGAATAAATGACTCAAAGAGGCTGGTCCGAGAGCATTGGTGTTCACAAGTAACTGATCACAACCAGGTATAGGTTCCTCTGTTCCTTCTCTACTCCCACCGCTTCACTTGACCAGCCTTAAAAAGAAAAAAAAGAAAAGAAAAATGACTCAAAAACACAAATATCAAAGTTTACTCAAGAACAGCTAGATTACCTGCATAATCCTAAATCAATTAAAGACATGGAATTTGTTGTTAAAAACTTCCATAAAGAAAACTCCAGGTTCAGACAACGTCACTGAAAACACCTACCAAATATTGAAGGGAACAATAACACAAATTCTAGGCAAATTTTTCCAGAGAAATGAAGAAAATGAAATGCTTTTCAACACATTCCATGAGGCCCATTACTCTGGTGAGATAGAAAGAGACAGAGAGAGCAATAGAGAGAGAGAGATTACAAAAAGAAGGAAAAAAACCACTATAGGTTGATATCCCAAATCTTAACAAAATGTGAGCAAATTAAATCTAACAATGTGTAAATGCCTCATGACTAAAGTGAGGCTTATCCCAGGAAAGAAGTTTAGTCTAATATTCAAAAATCAGTCAAAGTTATTCATGATATTAATAGATCTTAAAAGAAAAATTGTAAAAGCAACAAAATCCAACATCCATTTCTGATTTTAAAAAACAAAAACCTCTCAGAAAACTAAGAATAGAAGAGAACTCTTCAACCAGATGAAGGACACCTACAAAATCACATAGCTTACATCATCATTAATGGTGAAAGACTAAATATTTGCCCCTCTTAGGAATAAGACAAGAATGTTCACTCTCACCATTTCTTTTAAACATGGTCTTGGGGGTTCTAGCCAGTGAAATAGGCAGAAAAAATAAATAAAAGATATCCAGATTGAATTAAAGCTATCTTTATTCTCCAGGGCTATGACCATTTATGTAAAGAGAAAAAATCCAATGTAATTGACAAAAAAAGTTACTAGAACTAACACAAGGGTTTAGCAATGCTGCAGGATACAAGATCAATGTAGTAAGAAACTGTATTTCTACATACTAGCAAGGAATAATCAGAACTTGCAGTTAAAAAACAATACCATTTAAAATAGCATCACAAATTAAGAAATACCTATGGACAAATCTGACCAACAACGTGTATGATGCGTAAGCTGAAAACTAAAAAACATTGCTGAGAGATATTAAGGAAGGTCAAAATAACTGGAGAGATATACCATGCTCAGGGATCAAAGATTCAATATTGTTAAAATGTAAAACCTTCTCAAATTGATATGTAGATTTAACCCATTCCCAATAAAAATCCCAGCAGACTTTTTTGTAGAAATTGACCATATCGTTCCAAAATTAATTTACAAATGCAAAAGATCTAGAATAGCCAAAATAGCTGTGAATGAAAAGAAAAAGTTTGAGAACTTATACTTCCTGACTATAAAACTATCTGTAGAGAGTAATCAAGATGGTATGGTATTGATCCACACATTTGGTTGTGTACAAAGAACCAAAGGTGGTTCAACTGAGAAAGAATAGTCTTTTCAACAAATGATGCCGGAATAATCACATAAATATACAAATCTTCAAACACACGTGCATGCACATACACATATGCAGTGCAACCATTATGTACCTCCATACACAAAAATTAACACAAAATGGATCATAGACCTAAATAAAAAACCTAAAATCTTAACACTGTTAGAGAAAGAAATAGAAGAAAATCTTTGTGATCATAGGTTAGGCAAATATTTCTTGGATAATATACAAAAACCATGAACTTTAAAAATAACAAACTAATAAATTGGATTTCATAAAATTGTAAACTTCTAACCTTCAAAAGACACTGTTAAGAACGTGAAAAGACAAGCCACAGACTGGGAGAAAATATCTGCATTCACACATCTGATGAAGGTCTTATATCCAAAATATATAAAGAATTCTGAAAACTCAGTAAGAAACAACCCATGTAAAAAAGATGGGCAAAAGTTTTGAATCAGACATTTCATTAAAGAAGACATACGGATGGCAACTAAGGACTTGAAAATATGTTCTACATTATTAATCATCAGGGGAATGCCAAATTAAAACCACAATATGATACTACTACACAACTATTAACAATATTTAAAATTATAAAGACTGACCATACCAAGCGTCAATGAGGATATGGAGAAACTAATACAGTATTCTTTTATATTGCTTGTGGAAATATTAAGTGGCACAACTGCTTTCAAAAACTTTGGCAGTTTCTTAGTAATTAAACATATACCAACAATATGATACAGCCATTCCACTCCTAGGTATTTACCAAGAGAAACAGAAGTGTATGTTCATTCAAAGAATTGTATATGAATGTTCACAGCAGCTTTACTGGTAATATTCAAAAAATGAAAACAACTCAAATACCCATCAATAGATGAATGGATGAATTAACTGTGGCATGTCCATACAATGGAATACTACTCAGCAATATAAAGGAATGAACTATTGGTACACACAACTTGGAGTGAATAAGGCCTGACCAAAAAAAAAGAGAGAGAATAAACACTGTACAATTCCCTTTACATAAAATTCTGTTTGGAGGATAAATTATATGATCTTCCTGTTAATAAAGGACCTAGTCTTTAGTGAGTGCTCAATTAGGGATGAGTATTAGTGTTAGTGTTAGTGTTAAAATATTAGTATTATCCTACCTGCCACAGTCATAGGCCCAGGAATGAAGACAGGTCTGATCTTCAGATAGGCCCAGACAGTAGATCTAGGTGTGGGGAATTGAGCAGGTGGTATGGTACAGGGCAAAGCTTGAGTATAGGGGATGGGCAAAACTGAACTGGGTTAAAATCTATTTTAACCCAGTAGTTTACTAGCAGTGTGACCTTAGGCAAGTGGCTCACCTTCGAGTTCTCAGAGTCCTCCTTTCTAAACAGTGGTACTGCACTAACTAGCCTCAGAGAGCGGCTGAGGGGATAAAATGAGATGATCCAGGCAAAAGAAGAGACTCACACCCTGTATGCAGTAACCACATAGCAGCCTTTTAAAAAGAGAAAGGAAAAAAAAACCCAAAGGTCTGGGCAAGAAGAGACTGCTGAGCACAGATGCTTAGTGACTGATGGGGAGAGTGAATCACTGAGGCAGTGTGTGCAGCAGTGTGACCCGTGAGTACCAGGCTCTCTGCTAAACCCGGAGATGATTAACAAACTTAGTTCTGTTTTCAGGATGAAGTCATAGCAGGAAAAAAAAAGTGTGAAGACTCTCTTTTTTTTTTTTAAATTTTCTAGCTAAATGTGTTACACTTCCTAAGTGAGTTGCTAATGGAACTATTCCACTGGCCGCAGCATGTACTTAGCAGAACTGTTGCAAATGTTTAGAAACAAGAATATCCCTCTAATTGATGAGGATGTCCTGTCCTTGGAGAGGGGAGCTTCTTGAGGACAGAGATGCTATAGGAACAGTAAGTTATCTGGTCAAAGCAAGGGAGAGGCAAGCGGAAAACCAGACAGATCTGTTTACAGAAAGTAGCAGAGGCAAGGCTAAGCTGACCTTCTGAGTTTATGCTCCTTACAAAATCCTTTTCTTAGGGTCATCTTGCCTGTGGAGTACAGGCCGTTAAAGTACAATTTTTCAAAAAGCTTAAAACATAATTCTCCTATAAATAAACAGGACATGACAAAATTTTGTTTAACTTATCATTGACAGATCCAGCAGGATAACAAAGCTGGACAAAGATTGCTGTTACATTTTAAAATGGTAAATAACCTATAAAGCAATAAAAGCATAACCATTGGGGTTATTTTTCTATTGCACATAAATCCTTTGCATCTCTACCAGACAAAAACAATTTATTGTACGTGGTCAGTTAATAGTAAATAGTAAGGCAAAGTTACATTCCTCTAAAGGAGGGGGTTGGCAAACTATGGCCTGTAGGCCAAATCTGGTCTGCCTCAAGTTTTTGTAAATAAAGTTTTATTGGAATATAGCCACACTTGTTCATGTATGTATTGTCTGTGGCCGCTTTTGCATTACAACAGCAGAGTTAAGTAGTTGTGACAGAGACCATATGGCCAACAAAGCCTAAAATATTTATGACCTGGTCTTTTACATAAAAAGCTTGCCACCTCTACCCCAAAAAGTCAACCTTTAGGTGGGCTCGTTAGTGAGTACTTTTGCATGGCATTGAAAAGATGTGCAGGGATCCTCTGGCTTTACTTCCAAATTTCAGACACACACACACGCACACACACTGCTTTAGGGTAAGTACAACTTCCACCCCCGTAATTGTGGCTGAGGAAATCCACAACTTTCCTTGGGAAACGGTTATGTAGACTGCCACAATACTAATGGAGTAATAACAGAAGGGGAAGATGCCCAGGAGAAAGTAAAATGTTCTGGAGGCTCTCCTTTGCTCACAGCTTCATCCTTTTGGTTCTCTTTTTCATTCAGCCAGACCCTGCCCACCCAGCACTAAGAACTGGATTTGACCCTATCTCTGACTGAGATGGCAGCTATTCCCTATAAGACCTCGAGGACACCGGTGGCTCTGTTGGAGAGTGTCTTAATTGAATGCAAGGGGAAAACTACAAGGATGTCCACCATAGAATTCTCTAATGGAAACAAGTAGGAATTATCTGAATTTTTAATGCTGTGATACGCTTAAATAAAAATGGCTTAAATTAAGCCACCCAGTGAATACTATGAAGCCATTAGAAATGGTGACATGGCTGCATATTCATTGATAAGGAAAGACATCCTTCCATTTTATATTGTTGAAAGGGGAAAGCTCATCCCAAATAGCATTTACAATATGATTTATTTTTTAAAAATATGAATGCATAAAAAAAAATTGGAGGGACAAACACCAAGTTGATAATAGTTACTATCACTGGATAGTGATTTTTTATTTTCTTTGTAATCATCTGGTTTTCTTTATACTAATGTTTTGGGTATGAGTGACTTGCATAATAAATAAACATTAAGGAATATTTTAAAAGGCTTTCCTTGTAGGAAGCTGTGCTATATTAGGTGTTTAGAGAGGGTAACATGATTTTGTCTCATAATATATGCATCTATGTTGATATAAAACTTTTTTATAAGAATATAGTATAAATACTTCTCCTCAAAGGATCTAGCTCATCCATGTCATTATAAACCATTTTATACCAAGGGTAACTATATCCCCAAAGAGGACAGACCATCATAGAGGAGCCAAAGACAGAATGATAGAAAGAATATGTGGAACTGGAGCCCATTCTTCTAAGTGAAGTATCACAGAATGGAAAAACAAACACCACATGTACTCACCATTAAATTGGAACTAATAGAACAACACTTATGTGCACATATGGAAATAAAACTCATTGGAAATCAAGCAGGTGGGGGGGGATGAGTAAATTCACACCTAAGAGGTACAATGCACACTATGTGGGTGATGGGCACTTTGACTCAAATTTTTCAAAAGCAATTTATGTAACCAAAACATTTGTACCCCTGAGATACTTTGAAATAAAAAACAATAAAAAGAATATGTATATACACTATGGTAAATATTGATGAGTCAAATTAGCTCTTTTTAGAACAACGTTGATTCAAGTTAAGATTCTAATCATTTGATACAAATATAAACTAGGACTTCATATGATAGCCTGCAGACTAACCCATATGACCTTCCACCTAAAGACTATGCCATATAAAATTGTGACATCTTAGGGCCAAAAAATATAAAAAATGCAATAACATTCGTCCCTCTTTTCTCCTTTCCTTCCATTTGTCATGTGACTTCCTTGGTCTGCTCCTAGCATCCTGTGTGTTGCAATATTCCAGGCATTGCAAGGGCAGAAGGATCACGAGCATCAATCCAACACCCCCATTCCAGTCTGCTTCAGTCTGTTGGTCACTTACAATCTGTTCCTGAGGTCAAATTATTCTGCTGAAATCCGAACAACTATTTTGCTAAGAGTTCGCTGTTTTTACAAAACAACCAAACATAAGATTACATGACTACCATAAGATACATACATAATACGTCCATTCAACTGCATGAATTGTAAATTTTAAATATGGTAAATTAGTGACTTGTTTGTTGTAAATGGTACTTAAAAATAAGGGGGAAACTGCATTTTTCCCTTCTTTCTCTGGAATAAAATAAGCATAGAAGTGACAAGTGTTCATTTCTGTTCTTATTTCTTCTCAGGTTCAAGAGCACATGCAATAAAGAGAAAGGATTGCAGGAAGAGGGAGGTGTGAAAGAAGGCTTATAAATTTTATTAAGATATGAGTACTGGTACCTTTCTCATTTTTCACATTAGAATAAACACCGGATAGGACAGATAGAACCAAATCGGCTTGGGTTGGATGAAAGTTCATACGGAAGAATTTTACTAGGTTCTGATATCTTAGGTAAATGTACAGGAAGACATACCTAAATCAAGAGGTTATAGTAGTTAGGTGGGCAAAAGGGGAAACAGCTAAATTCATGTACAATTAAAGTTTAAACAATTTGTATTTTTAAATGCTAGCTGATTTATTCATGTTGCCATGTTAATGCATTTAATAGGGTGCTTTGACAAAGCAATTGGGAATGCACCCTAAGGAATCATTCTACTGTGGAAATTTGTGACCAAGGAGACCTTTTTTTTCAATCTGACATTAGTTTTTCAATGAATTAATTGCAAATTTCAAGAATTATGAGATATCCTAAGTTATTTGTATTAGGAAATGAACAGGAAAATGTAATTCTTTTTCCCCTCAAATAATATTTGAGGTCTGAAAAGAAGGTATGAGTTATGTCATATTTCTTGTATCTTGCTGACAGTTTGTAATTACTTTTAATGCTGCTGTTCTCTAAATTGTTAATGCTAATCTGTCATGACAGGGGCTGAAGAGAACCAATGATTATATGCCTTTTCACTAGCAAGGCTGGTTTTAAATAAATGTATTAATCACAAGAAAATAGAAGAGTAGTTACCTTAAAGGAAATAGACCTGAGCCTTCTTCCAGGTCCCTCCTATCCCTTAAAATAAAATAAATGCATATTGACAACAGTTGAGGCAGGATGACAATCTATGCAATAGTTTCTGCAAGTGACATAGTGTGATGACACCCAGTGATTCACAGACTCACAGAGTTGTAAGGTGCCTTAAAGCTCATTGACTGCAACTTGCCTGCCAATGTCTGAATTGTATCTATTAATCATGGCCAGTGGCTACCTGTTCTCCCCTTGAAGATTTTCAGAATGACAAGAAAGTCACTCGCTCTAAAGGCACTGCTTTCTTCCTTGTTTTGAGTCAAGATCTTCTGCCTACTAGTTTTAGCTCTGTGTTTTAGTAGCACGTAGGACAGGCAGGTCCTCTCACCCAACACATGCTTGGCACCCCTTCAAATATTTGGATATAACTATGATATTCACTCTGGGTCTTCTCATTTCCAGGCTAAATACACCAACTTCCTTTAATAAGCTCCATGAAACCGGGGGCCTCTCTTTCACTCACCCTTCATCTGTAGTGTCCAGCACACCACAGATACTCGATAAGTAAAATTTGGGAGAATAAATATAAGATTCTACTCATCGTCTCTAGTCTTCCACATTTTTTTCATTTCCAATGACAAACAAAACTTGACTACTTTTTTCTAATCTTTGACCAATTATACCCAAACTCCTATGTTAGGAGAGGATCTCACCTAAAAACCAAAGAATGGGAAACATATTCAACAATTCCCTCCTTCTTTACATGTACCCTCATTCTTATTTCCTTCCTGCTGCCATCTTGATTGTCCTTTCCACTGCTCTACCAGTTACGTCTCTTGTCTGTCTCGAACGCGTCATAGGCAGCCCATCAGTTTATCAGCGTGCTTGAGCTGCCTTCCTAAAACCAAACTTCCCCTCCCTCATGCCTTGCTCCCAAACTCGGCCACCTTTTTCGTCACTGACAACATCTGCAATCATTTTCTACAGAAATTTTATGTCTCCTTTATAAAATTATCAATATTTTATTGCTAATAAAAAACACAGGCAAGAAACAGAATATGCCAGCCAAAGATTTTAGATTCCGTGTGTGGAAAAATGATTAGTGAGAGTGGACTACTAATAATGCACTGTCAATCAACTGAATTCAGAGACACACTGAGGGGAAGAGCCAAGTTCTATTGTCTAATAAACAAATGTTAACTCCTTGGAAAAACCTTTTATTGTTCAACATAAACTCATATTTATGTAGACATTGGAATAAATCTTAACCATACCACGCATATATTTTTTTACAAAAACACAGGCAGAATTTTTGATGGTCTAAATTCTGTTGCAAAACCAATTTAAAGGTGTGTCTTTTCTCCCTATTTTAAAATACATTGTCAAAATTAAATAATACCAGATACATATCTAACTTTAATTTCCAGCTTGGGGTAAAAAAGATCAGAACTCAAACCTCTAAAATGTATTGTTCTGTTTGCTTGGTAATTAACTCCTCTTAATATCTCTTTATGCTTTACATTCTTTTGAAGTTCACCATTTCTTCACGGCCAATAAAACAAGATTATGATGGGTTCTTCTTTAGAGTGAGAGGTTGTTATTAGGGAATCAGAACCGTGCGGAACATTTGAAAATAACTAAAACTATAAGGTTTTTATTAATCACTAGGCTAATTACTAGATGCACATTATTTCCTCAAGTCCTGGGAGGTATCATATTGCCTCCATTTTACAGATGAGGAAACTGAGGTTCACAGAGGTTAGTAACATGCATAAGGTTACACAATCAGTAAGGAACAAAGTTGTGATTTAAACACTAACTGTAAACTGAATGCTCTTAACCACAGCACCTTTCCTCTCCTTCATGTATTATTTAAACTCACCCCCTTGGGTTAAGAATTAGGACACAGAGGTGCAAAGAGGTGAGTGGTTTATGTAAGCTCACATACACTGTTGATAGCAAGAACCTAGATCACCCATCAGGCCCACAGCATCTAAGGGAAAAGATGATTACCAACCATCACAGCTCCTCTCTCAGGGACCATTTTCCCTTGGAAATCACTAGATCTCTGACTGGGGAGCTATAGTGTAGTAGGATGTGATTAGAAACTAAAGTTAAGGGAGGAGAGAGAGAAGGGACAGGAGTTTGAGTCCCCAGTACTTTATTTGCCTAGCTCCTTCAGCTCTGCCCCCCACAATGTGATCCCATATTTATAGGAAGCAGAGAAGAACTAAACAAAAACTGAAAACAAACAAACAAAAAACTCTTCAGGCTTTTTTCCTATGAGTATAGCTTTAATAGTAGCCTCTGTACCTGGGGAACACAGCAGTAGCAGACAGAGCCAAGACCCTCACTGTAAGGCAGAGGAGTCATCCAGGGAGCCCCAAGCCTGACAAACATTGAATTATTTTTCTTTATAAAGCAAAAATTTTAAATAAAAATTCTACAAAGCCCATACCACTGCCAAAGTCACAGAGAACTTTTGCCAAGTTATACAATCAGAAGACATTTTTGCAGAACATATTTGCATTTGAAAGTACCAACACATCCTAAATGTGCAGCATATGTACAGATCTGTGCAGTAGCAATTAGGAACAGAAATAACCAGTGCAACTGAATTAGAGTTGATGAGGTTTTGGTGTTCAAGGCAGCCGCTTCCTTTACATGACTAATCCCTACTCATCCTTGGGGTCTCAGATTAGACGTTACTTTTTCCACAAAGTTTTCCCAGACTCCCAAAGATTGGCTATGTTCCCATCTAATGCTTTTCATCTTGCATTTCTCCTTGCCATAGATATCGGTATGATCAGTTTACTTCTCTATCTCTCCTGTAGGCTTCATGAGAGCTGGGACCATGTCTATCTTGTTCATTATTGTATTACAATGCCTGGCACAAAATTGTTGCTCATTAAATGTCTTTGAGCACATTAAGTACAAACAAACATAAATGGAATATGGGAAAATTACTCATGAAAGCTAAAAAAGCTACCTAACTCTTATATCAGCTCCAATTGTAAACAGTCACAAGACCAGGATGTGACGTGGTAAATGATGGACATAACCGAGTCAGAAATATAGAACCATGAAAAAGAAAAATAACAAGCCAGACCATGATGACATCATCACACTCATTTCTGGATAAGAACTCTACTCAAACCCTATTTGTGGAGGCATGGGTAATTGCATAATAACTATGATCTGGTATTACTATCCATCTGTCCAAACATCTATTTATCTATCTGCCTACCTACCTATGTATTACCTAGCTAGCTAGCTATTCATCTATTTATTATCTGTCAGTTTTCTGTCTGTCTATTTTTCCATCCATCAATCCATTTGTGGTAGGCAGAATTCTAAAGATACCCCCTAATTTGCAGATGTAATTAAGGTTACTAAATCAGCTGCCTTTAAAATAGGGAGATTATTCTGGATTATCTGGGAGGGCCCAATGTAATCACATGAGCCCTTAAAAGCAGAAGAGGAAGTAAGAGAGATACAGCAGAAGGAGAAGTTGGGGGCAGGGGGAGGCAGGGGTCATCTCATAGAAAGCATCAGGAAGAATCCAGGCAGCCTCAAGGAGCAGAGTGGTCCTTGGCTGATAGCCAGCAAGGAAATGAGAACCTCAGTCCTAACAACCACAAGGAACTAAATTTGGCCAACAACCTGAATGAGCTTAGAAGGGGGTGTGGGGGGTTCATCCTCAAAGCCTCCAGGAAAGAACACAGCCTGGCTGACACCTTGATTTTGGCCTCATGAAACCTGGAGCAGAGATACCAATCTAGCTAACTGGACTTCTGACCTATAGAACTAGGAGATAAAAACTTGTGCTGTTTTAAGCCACTAAATTTGTGGTAATTTGTTACAGCAAAATTAGAAAACTAATACACCATCCATCAATCTATTAACTATTATCTATCTATCTGTTATCTATTCAACTAGTGTCTAGCTATCTAGTGTCTATATATCTATCACTTATCTATTATCTATCTAAATAGTATCTATCTGTCTGTCTATCTATCAATCATCTATGTCTGTGGCCTGAACTGGCTCAGTTTCCTTAACAATAGCCTTCTATCTCTGACCTCCCATCCCTACCTCCAAACACACATGCTTTCCTCCTGGGAAAGGCTGACAGCCACTGGAAAGTCTGGATGGCAAATCCTTCAGTTCTGGGACCCTCTCCAGCTGCACCTGCCCTGGTATCCCAGCTCTCCATGACCTCGCATCTGGCCTCTCCCCTACACTACTGCCCCCTGCTTGACCTCCACCCTAATGGCCTGTGGGGCTCTGGGTCCTGACTCCACTCCTGGATGCTCAACTGCCCTAACAGGTAAGTGCCCACTACCCCATCCTTCATCAGCCCAGGCTCAATCACCCCAACCTGTGACCAGTACTCTAAGGCCACGGGTGTCTGGGAGGAACCCCAGAAAATTATCAGGACATAGTTTGTTCACTTCTATGAATGGGACTGTTTTTGTTCTCAATGGATCTTTCTTTTCTCTTTATAAAGATCTGATTTCAAACAACTCTTTCAACTATTATTAAGAGATACCCAAAACAGGAACCTGTCACCATTCTGGAACTAAGAAGCATTACCCCTTAGAGCACAGTGCCAGAAAAGGGCCAAGGGGTCTGTTGGGATATGTTACCTCTCACAGTGACACTAGGGAATATTTTTTTTATAAAAGACACTGTGCTGTCCTTCTAAAATGACATGCCAGAATCTAAATGGCTAGATAAATCCAACTTCATGAAGGAAGAGTCCATTTTAACTATTGAAGTCCTTGGAAATATAGGTCTTATAGCATATTACTTGCCACAATATTAGATATGAGGATTTAACATGAATATATAAATGTATATACATGTGTATATTAAAATGTATATAAATAAATTTTGAGTCCTTGCTTCATGCCAAAGATCAGACATACATAATTTTACCTGCATTTTCTTCCATAATATAATCCTCACAACTCAATAAGATATATCCTGCTATTATTTGCATGCTATAGATGACAGGTTAAGAAACTTGCCCAGGGTCACATAGCTGTAACATAGCTATGTTACAAAACATAGCTATGTTACAAAACATAACAAAGCTGTAACCCAGCTGTTAACCCAGGAGTCTAAAATCAAGGCTTGTTCTTTCACCTACAGTCAGACATCACTTAATGATGGGATACATTCTAAGAAATGTATCCTTAGGCGATTTCATTGTTGTGTAAACATCAGAGAGTGTACTTACACAAACCTAGATCATGTAGCCCACTACACACCTAGGCCATATGGTATAGCCTATTGCTCCTAGGCTACAAACCTGTATAGCATATTACTGAACTATAGGTAATTGTAACACAGTGGTAAGTGTTTGTGTATCTAAACATATCTAAACATAGAAAAGGTACAGTAAAAATATAATATAAAAGACAAATAATGGTACATCTATATAGGGCACTTACCATGAATGGAGCTTGCAGGACTGGAAGTTGCTCTGGGTGAGTCAGTGAGTGATTGGTGAGTGAATGTGAAGGCCTAGGACACTGCTGTCCACTACTGTAGACTTTATAAACACTGCACACTTAGGCTACACTACATTTATAAAAAAATTTTTTTTCTTTCTTCAATAATAAACTTAAGCTTATAAAGTAACTTTTTTACTTTATAAGCTTTTAATTTTTTTTAACTTGTTGATCCTTTTGTAGTAACACTTAGCTTAAAACACAAATACATTGTACAGCTGTACTTTTTTTTTTTTTAATTTTTTCTATTTTTAATTTTTTTTTTCACTTTTTACACTTTTTATTAAAAACCAAGGCACAAACACAGACATTAGCCTAGGCCTACACAGGGTCAGAATCATCAATATCACTGTCTTCCACCTCCACATCTTGTCCCACTAGAAGGTCTTAACATACATGGAGCTGTCATCTCCTAAATATCAATGCCTTCTTCTGGAATACCTCCTGAAGGACCTGCCGGAGGTTGTTTTACACTTAACTGTTTTTTTATAAGTAGAAGGCGTATGCTATAAAATAATGATTAAAAGTATAGTATAGTAAATACATAAGCTACTAACATAGTTTTTCATCATTATCAAGTATTATATACTATACAGAACTGTATGTGATATACTTTTATACGACTGGCAGCAGAGTAGGTTTACACCAGCGTCACCACAAACGTGAGTAATGCATTGTGCTACAACATTGCAACAGCTATGTTGCAGGAATTTCTTGGCTCTATTATAATCTTATGGAACCACCATCATGTGCATGGTCCATTGTGGACTGAAATGTCATTATATGGTACATGACTGTACTGTACAATGTTTTGTTCATATCATGGTGAGAGTCTCTGGGGTGCAACAGAAGGAGTATCCTTGCTCTGCTCCTTGGATAAATCACATCAAATCCTGGGCCCTTGTTTGTGAAGTGAGGGGTATGGACCATGTGCTCCCTTCCGCTCCATCTGGCTCTAATGATCTCCAGTGTCCCGGAGCGGCCCCTCTAGTTGGGTCCCTCTCTAACCACAGTATGGGAAATGGATGCCTGGTTAGAACATATTATCATTGCTCTTTTTCTTTTCAGCACTAACCTCCTGATGTCATGCACATCATTGTCCTTCCCTTTTTCCAAAGATCATTTAACACTCCATTTAGTCACCCTTGATAATGTTCTTCTTTCCAGAGGTATAGTGAGAGAAGCAGCTTTCAAGGTGATTTCTCTGCGTGGAGGGCATGTCCAGCTCTAGAGAGCCCCCAGCCAGCATTCTGCTTCTGGAGCAGGTGAGGTGCAATGAGGCCAATGTCAATAGCAGAAAGAACCCAATCTAGTGAGAGACAAACATGTTGACCCCTTCTTTACTGAGGGAGAACCTAACTGAAAGTACCAGATTGTAGTCGACAATTCTTGCTTCCAGCAATACCCATCAGGAAATTTATACCCCAATTCCAGAACCACTGGAATTGGAGCAGCACAGCTTTATGTCAGGACAGGAAATGCATTTCATATAAATTGTCAACTCCAGTCGATTATGAATGGGCTCCTAAAGTGCTGGGGTGAAAAGCATTGGAAGATATGTCTCAACTCAGCAGGAAAGAGCACTGACTGATTAACGATATTTGCCAGGGACAGAGTGTTAGAAAATAGGCACCAGGCTTACTGCCTATTCACAGACCCTTGAAAAATCAGTGATGGCACAGGCTTTGCAATTCAATCATCCTAGGTTCAAATCTCGACTCTCCTACCTACTAGCTATGTGATACTAGGCAAATTTCTTAAGCTTTCTGAGTATCAGCTAAAATGGAATAGTTGTGAGAATAAAAACCCACTAATGATTATCATAAGGTTCCTCAGATTAAAAGCAGTGCAAAAAACACTACTAAATACAGCAGGGTGGAAATAATTTTCTTCTCCTCCTCACCCCTTGGATTGGGGCAGTAGTCACAAACCGCTAGTCACAGGCCCAATTTCACTTTCAGACCTATTTTATTTGTCCCATGTTGTTAGCTTTCAGTGTCTAAATAATTTTGGAATTTACTTACCGGCTTATTTCACATTTTTAAAAATTACATATATCTTATTTCTTTTAAGAGCTTAGCCCGACAACATTGGCCCCATCCCCACGTGGCAACAATCCACTGCAGCTGACTAGTGACTGCTTCTTTTAGATAGAAAGAACCCTTTCTTTAATTCCTTTTTTCATTGTGATATGTCATATATTCAGAAAAGTACGTGAAATATATGTACTGTTTTAAGAGTAATTAGAAAGCCAATACTTATGCAGCCAAGTTCCAGGTCAAGAGACAGATATGGCCAGCACCCCCAGAAGACTCGTATGTCCTTCTAGTCACAGCCTCTACAAGCCTCTGGGGCATCACTGTACTGACCTTCATGACAATCATTTTCTTGTTTTTCATTATAGTTTTACCATGTAAGTGTGTATCCCTAAACTACATAGTTTTGCCTATTTGGAGAGCTGTATGCAAATTAATTTTATCGAATGTTTTCTTTGGGGTCTAGCTACTTTTGCTAACATCATGGCTGAGAGATTCTCCCAGGTTGATGGGTTGCATTTTTCATTGCTACATGGGTCATGCACTCTTTAGTTTCACTCTCTGTCATCTCTCCTCCTGGTCCTACTCTAAGCATTTGGATTTGTGCTTTTATATCAGGACATCTAGCTCCCCCCATGCAGAGAAATAATTATCATTATTTCATAGCCTAAGCATGTACTACTCTTTGGCCACTTCAGCCAAGGTTCCCAGCTTGTCTGCAGCCCCACTGTGAGCTCAGCTTGTTGATATTCCCCACAGGATTAAGCCTAAGGAGGCTCAGTCTGTACAATGTCTCCTCCACGTTCTTCCTCAATTCTCAGTGACCTTTGGAGCCCTTCTGTTAAGTGCCCTGGTAGCCAAGACTAACCACCCTGCATTTATTGGTCCCTTTTTCTCAATAAGGAATAAAGAGATTCAGTGAAGCCAAAGCCAGATCATCCCTCTAGTAGCACATTGGGCAGTTCACAGCAGCTCTATCCGTGCTGTTTGTCATTATCATGGCTTTATGAGCCTTTGTCCAGCTCTCAATCTGTGCTGACAACTCCTCTGCCAACCCAATTTGAATTAATTTGTCAAGAAAATTTTGTGAGATAATATATCAGCTGCATTACTGAAATAAGATCTATGACTTCTACTGCGATCCTTTCATCTTCTAATTTAGCCATTCTATCAATAAAAGCAATCAAGTTTTCTTGGCAAATTTTTCTTTCTAAATCAGCTTTATGGGTCATGGATCCATATTCTTCTTGATGTTTATGGATTTTCATTCCTAATATCTGTTCCATTGTTTTACCACAGTGGGAGCCAGACATCTAAGACAATGAGAATGGAGGTGTTTTCCATTATACTTCTGGCTGTAAAAGTCAGGCTCAGAGTTTGAGGGATGCTGAATGGGCTTATTATACCAACCCTCTGTGGTGGGTAGAGGACCAAGTCCCAACCGCTCAGGCTGGCATAGAAGCACCTTGACCACTTGACTCCAACAAGCCTCCCCAGTTTCACCCCCTCCATGCATGAATGACATGACAAGACTCTGATATGTCATAATCTTTAATCCTCTTTTTTCTTTGACTGTGATGTTCCTTGTGTCAGGACTCTTTAGGTTGTGAGTGACAGAAAGCAAGGTAATGACTTCAGGTACCACTTGATCAGGACTCCAGCAAACAGATTCTCATTCATATTCTCTCTCTCTCTCTCTCTTTCTCTCTCTCTATCAATTTACAAAATTCTCTCTCAGAATTTACAAAATGGTTTTTGTAAATTTTTCACTCCTTCTGTGTTATAGGGTCATGTATCTATAGCAATAGGTCTCAACCAGGGGATGATTTTGCACTCCCATGGACATTTGGCAATATCTGAAACATTTTTGGTTGTCACAACTCAGGGGGCATACTTCTGGCATATAGTGGGTAGAGATCAGAGATCCTGCTAACATCCTACAATACACAGGACAGCTCCCACCACAAAGAACTATCTGGCCCTGAATGTCAATGGTGCTGAGGTGAGAAACCCTGCTCGATTCCCTTTGCTATGTGAATTGGCAGTGAATATATTTGTCTCTTCCATTAGATACAACAAAATTCTGGGTCTGCTGTTCAGGCCAAAACTGGCCCAATCCCACTTGGCTTAAATGCATACATCGTCTATACAGGGATGCTGCACACAATTGTGCACCAAGATGCCTGACTGAGGGGCAGGTGGGCTGACTCCAGGTCTAATGGCCCCTGACCAGGCAGTGTCCACAGAACTGTGTCTGATAGACACAGTCCACATCTTCATAATTCCTAGGAGCAGCAGAAGAGGAAGCCAGACTCTTTCTTGCATCTCTGGATAGGTTTACATTTTCACTTACTAAAGTTTCTAGATAGTTCACGTTCTTCTTTGAGACTTTTTGAGAAGGATATAATTACCTGCCATCCTGGGTTTATTCTACCACCTAGAAGATAGCACATGTGGTTTCTGGGTAATTAGCCTCTAAACATCATTCCTCTGTCTCCCTCCTTCTGAAATCCCTCACCAGAAGCTCATGGTCATCTAAGAAGGATGTCATGCCTGTTGTTGTAGGGTGAGGATCTTGACCAACACCATTGTAGTAGGCAGAATTCTAAGATGCCTTTCAATCTCCTGCACCCTGGTAGATAAGCCTTGTAGAATCCATGATATTGCTGTCATGATTCTGTTGTGTTATATGGCCAAAGAGATTTTGCAGATGTAATTTGTCACAAATCAGTTAACCTTAACATAGGGATATTATCTGGATGGGCCTGACCTAATCACACGAGCCCTTTAAATATGGGTCTAGAGATCAGCAAAGAAGAGGTCATGGTTTCAAACGACAGGACTTTGACCCAACATTGCTGACTTGAAGATGGAGGGGCCTGTGTGGCAAGAAACATGAGGAGCCTATGGGAACTAAGAGTGGGCCCCTGGATAACAGCCAGCAAGGAAATGGGAGCCTCAGACACAAGGAACTGAATTCTGCCAATAATAAGAATAACATTAGAAACAGATTCGTCCCTGGACCTCCAGGTAAGAACTCAGTCCAGTCAACACCTTGATTTCACCTTGTGATACCCTGAGCAGAGAACCTAGCCATACTATACTGGACTTCTGAGCTACAAAACTGTGAGCTAATAAATGGGTGTTGGTTTAAGATGCTAAATTTGTGGCCACTTGTTACACAGCCATAGAAAACTAATACAACCATGAATTGGCCTCTAGTCACAGCAAATACGTCAGGCCCTTTGCTAACCCCAAAACATTCAGTCTCCACTTTCCTCCCACACCAATATCAGTGTGGATGATTTACATAGATGTTGCGAGTTCAGTCACACCTGAATAAATTTTTCAGCATTAAGACCAAAGGAATTTATATTTCACAGAGTTAAACTACAGCTTCCTTTAACACTCCATTGATACTCAGGGTTGCCCTGACCTCAGTAACCCAGTAATGCTCATTTTAAAAACTTAAAGCATATTATTTCTGAAACAAGATGCATATATAATATCAAGGAAAAAGCAGTCACCCTAATGCTGAGCTTTGCCTGAGTGCAGCAGGATTTTGTGGCGGGCCCTGTCAATTATTTAATATTCACTTCATCTCCACCAGACGCTGTGAGGCTGAATAGAGATGATGTCTCAGGATTGTTAAACATAACTCTGGAATGCATGCCTGAAACACATTCTGGTTTCTAGAAGATATAAGATATAAGAGGCAGAGTGTTCTATGCTGATGTAACTCTTCCTACTGAATCTCTGAGCTTAGCCACAGTACGAATTCTAAAATATTTTGGGCCAAATGTTCATCTACTTGCAATTTAAGGGATATTTAAAAAGTTATCCACCAGGCCCCACTATAATTTGAAATATACATTAGAAAGTAGTATTGGGACTTGGAAGAAGATGTTTTGAACGTGAGTTAAAATTTCATAACACCACTATAGCAGTTTTGATGGTACTTTTGTCTGCCTGTGAAGCATTTCCCCTGAGTTCAGCTGTGCCATTTGCATTTTCAATATTCAGTCGTTTCTAACTTATGCCCAGACTTTTTGACCATATTTATATTAGAACCTAAAGAAAAGTGCTGGCAGTTCCCAATTGTTTGCTACAGATCATCCTATAAGTTGTTTTTAAACAGATTATTGCATAAAAATATTCTTTTTCTCTTGGAAACAATTTTGTAAAGGGGCAAAGTGTTCCTGACCAATGATTAGAATCAGAAAAATGATAGTTATAATGAATATGTTGTGAAAGAAAAGATCAACCATAAACTCTTCTGGATAATTAAATACTTAGAGAAGTGATACTTGTTCATAAAATGAATGTAAACACACTGTATATGCAGATTATTACTGCATTCAATCTAAACCAATATATTGACCATTAGTTAACAATTGGGCTTGTTTCTTAAGATTTAGAAAGGCTTTTAAAGAAGGCTGTGAAAGGTCTATTTTGTTTTCAAAGTCTCTCAGGAATTGTTAACCAAATGCCAATTTTTTTCCTCTTTACAAGTTTTTTGGAGCAAGGGATAGTGTTCAGAATCTTATCAATTATCACAAAACTACCCTCAACTTCAGAATTTTTTTTAACAAAGCATTGAATCAGCTAATGCATGTATGTATGTGCCTGTCCATGCACATGTGGTATATGTCTGTGTGTGCTTGTGTACATGGGTGTGCATGTGTGTCCATGTGCACATTTATGTGTGTGCTCTGTGTGTATGTGTGCATGCATGTGTGTGCCTGTGCGTGCACATGTGTGCATGTCTCTGTGTGTGCATGTGGACATGAGTGTGCATGTGTCTGTGTGTATACTCTGTGTGTGCATGCACATGTGTGTGTCCATGTGTGTATGCATCCATGTGCTATATGCACACACATATGCATGTGTGTGTGTGCCTGTGCATGTGTATGCACACAGGAGGACCAAAATCTCTTTTCTCCTCTTCTGATTTCCCTGCCTTCTCCTCTGTGCCCACCCTACCCCGCCCACCCAGCTCCTCATGCCTCTTGTCTTGAGGTCACACTAATGCAAGGCCTCGTGGAGAAATGTGAAGAGGTGAAGAGCAGAGGGAGGCAAGACGATATTCACCTTGACTTGGGAATGGCTGACCGAGTAGAGGATGAAAGAAAAGGGGGTTGGTGTTGGCTGATTATGTGGATATGACTATTTTCGCATCAGTTGACTACAGTGTTTGTTCTGCCTCCTGCTTCCTCTGCCAGGGATGGGCCCAATAAATAGACTGACATGGCAGGAAATGAGGTCACCACACGAGACAAAACTGAATACGCTGAATAATAAAATTGTAAACACAGAAAGTTGCACTAATCCCCATCCATACTGCATCTTCACCGATCTTAGAGGCTCTAACTTGGGGTTGGGCTCATGTCAGGGGGCGGGGTACGAGGGGGTGCGGGATGGAATGTGATGGCTATTGTGTTAGTTAGTTTTACCGGCCCTTAACATTACTCTCTTCTTCCCCTCTTTGGTCACAGGAGTGGACACCTGCGCTGAGCTTACCTAGTAGAGTACACTGCTTTTCTGAAAACAGTGACTGAGCTGGGGTAACCCTGTGATTCAAGAAAGGCCAGTCGGGTCTCCTTACTGAAATTGACATACAGATAATTGACATACAGAGAATTTCCTTTATGTTAACACAGATAATCTGGGGTTCCCAACAGCCATTGTCCCCAGCCACATGGAAAGAACATGTCTGCTAAATGTGGAGGACCAGAAACAAGTAAGGAGAACAGAAAGGGGATGGATGGATGGATGGATGGATGGATGTGTCCTCCTTTGTCCTCCCCACATTTAAAGGAGACAGAGGTGCCAATAACTGTGTCCCAAAGCATAAAAGTGTCTCCCTCAATCCAATACTCCATTCAGACCATGGACCTTAATCAAATTCATCAGCTACTTTGGCTTGGTTTCCCAGTGTTAGCAACTTGAATTCTCAAAGTCCTGGGGAGATTTTAGTGAGCCCCCAACCTTGAGCAAGAAAAGGATCTAAGTAATAGTCACTGTCCTCTGCCAGCCTTCAAAGCCAGAGCTGCCACATTGTACACTTCCAGGATGTGAATGGGGTCACCTTGTCTGCTTCCAGGAGGTAAATGAAGTTCGCTGGTATTGGACCAGGTGGTGGACAGTCCCACCTTCTGTCCCATTCTCTGGAGCAACTCTTTCATCCCTTGGTCTAAGTCTTTTCCCAAGTGGATCCTCAGCATCTCACCTAGTAGCCTCCATAGTGGTCCTTCCCTACCAGTACTTAAAACATGACCAAATCTTAGGAGGAACACAGCTTAGGCCCAAGCTGGGGTCCTGGCAAGCTGTGCTCATCTTGTTTTCTACCACCTGGCCCTCCAGTTTCTGCTGCCAGAATTTGTCAGATCATGTGCTTGCTGGGGCAGTCACTGGGCTGTGTAGGGATGGCATGATGGCCTCCACCCCTCGGCATTTATGTGGGGACCTCTGAACCCAAACAAGACAAAGCTTGCTAAGTGCAAGGAATGATTTAAAATCACCTCCTCAGAACATATCCACCAGCCGTAATGTGTAGAACCCCCTTGCACGCCAATTCAAACAAACCATTAATAAAAAAATTTATAATTCAGTCAAGAAACTGAATGACTGGATATTTGAGGCTGATAAGTAGATATTGTCATTTTTTACATATGATAATGGCATTGTGATTTTTTAGGAGTTTTTATCTTTTAGAGATATGTACTGAATTAAATGATACGATGGCTGGGATTTGTTTCAAAATAAACCAGTGAAGGTGAAAGGGATGGAGAGAAGTAGGGAAGGGCAGAGACGAAACACATCTGCTGACAACTGTTGAAGCCGAGTGACGGCCACATGTGGCTTCATTGTACCATTCTGTCAGTTTTTGTAAATGCTTGAAAGTTTTCATAATAAAAAGTTTAAAAATAATTTCAGACATCTCAGGCATCTCATTCGAGATTCTGGAATCTCCTCACTGCAAGCAAGTAGATACATCTACATTAGCACTTCCTAGATGCAGAAAACTTAATTGCATGATGGAAACTGTTTTGAAATGTCTAGTTCCCACCGAAAATATATAAGAAAATCAAGTTCTGAACATGATGCAAAAACAAGCTAGAGAAAGTGATGTTCCATCAAACCACAATGATCCTGAAAATGTCTGTTTATGCTCATACTAAACAAAGTTTCAGTAACATCCCAGCCCAAGCCAAAACATCATCTTTCCACCTTCTAGAATCAAAGAAGAGGGTGTGGTATCTAAGTGGGGGCAGATAGACAGCCCCCTTGAGTACATTCAATAACAACAAGGACTTTAGCAGTTACTCAGTTTCTTCTCAAGTGATCACTCTAGACTAGATCTCCATAACGTGGGCTTTCAGTGCCATCCACCACTTCTCAGACATAACTACTTCAAACACATCCATCACGTTAGAAGCATTCGAAGATTTTTCCAGATAGTGTTCAGAGACAAGAGGAAGTGCCTCTTTAGACCTGTTCCGGTATGGGTGCAAAATAATCCACATGAATGGAGGGCTCAGGGTGCCTGACATATATCTGCCTGTCCCTCATATATTTCTACCAAATCGCTGTGAATGTATCGTTGCTGCCTTCAGAAAGGGAGTCTCTGCTTGGTTTTATAAATGGGCAATAAAAGAGATCTTTGAAAATTGTGTGTTGAATAACTCCACGGTCCACTGTGCATCATTTTTATTGACCGTGAGGAAGATGTCATCTGTGTGGCAGGCCTATCATCTGAGTGTGGCTAGACACAGAACCTCTCAGAATTTTTAACTTTATTCTTTTATTCTAGTTCTGCCCAGCAGGACTCAATGGTGAAGGCAGATTGGTATGGCAAAAAGAGCTCAGCCTGGAAGCTTGGGCCTGGCTCTGAGAAAGGAGGCACCACCTGAATATCTCCAGGTGCATCCCTGCATGCTGGCATCTCTCCCCTGCCTCTTGTAGTCTCTGACACTCCCAAAGTCAGCTGTGGGCCCTGAAGACCCTAAGCCACAGAGGTACAGCTATGCCACATCCCCACATCAGCACTACCCTGGCATCCCGAGCAATAGAGGCCCACAAGCAACAATGGGAGGTAGGTTTCCTCTGGCATCTCTAAGCCTATGATCAGGTATGATGGGCTCTTGGCACCATTTGTTCCCCAAGCCCATCCCTAGCCTCATCAGCTTTGCCTGGTTAGGTTTCTGCCTTTGCTGCCTTATTTAAATGCTACACCAGTGGTTCTCAACCTTAAGCTTGCATTAGAATCACCTGAGGGCTCTTTGCAACAAAGATTGCCAGCTCCACCCCCAGAGCTTCTGATTCAGCAGAATCTGTATTTCTACTCAGTTGCCAGGTGATGTCAATCCTGCTGATATGAGGGCTACTTTTTGAGTAACTGCTCTAGAGCTCTTCTTGAGTCTGGATCCTTTTCTTGAATCCCAGTCTCCTTAGGTGGTGCCCTCTTCCTCCTTTGCCTGGACCTTGGCCTTAACCCCAGAAAAATCATGACACAGAGACTAACCTGATTCAGCTTCAAGACTCCTGCTGGCTCACTCTGAGACCTTTACTTAAACACCACCTTAGGCATGGGCACCAACCTTGAAGAAGACAAAATCCTCCATACTTTCTAGGACATTGTGATTTGAGACGTTGCTACTGCCTCAGTGCCTGTCCTAGAGTTGGGCTAAATTCTCTTTGTTCCTGTCCCATCCATCACCAGGTTTCTTCCCGCCCTGCAGCCCAAGGCTGAGGTCCCAATCAAACCAATATGATAGTGTTCCAACTCTCTACATCCCTCTCCAATCCTGGAAACCCTAGTGCCTGCACTGCTGATTTATTTCAAATTTATTATTATTATTATTATTATTATTATTAGTTGCTCTTTCAGGACAGAGGAAGCCTCAATTCAAGCCCAACTGTATAAATGACTTTCTGGAAGGAATTTGGTCAAATGCTTTTTGGTTCTCAGGCTTTTTCCTCATGACTCATAAAGACCAGTCTATACCTCAGACTTTCTGATTTCAGACTGATTAAGGCTTGAATTGTTCCAAAGCTCCCTTTGGGTGATTACAATGTGCAGTCAGGGCTACTCGAGCCCTCATTTCCCAATAAAATGAGACTCTGAGGAAACAGTCAACCAGAGTCACAGAGTATTGCAATCTCAACTAGGATTTGGCTCAATCTATCTAGAGATCTGGCCTGAATTCAATAGAGACCACGCAACTCATCAAAGCTACCAAGCATATATCACTGGGACGCAGTAGAACCTGTCGGGCTTTGCAAGAACATTTGGAGTCTCCCATATTCCATGGACATTGGATCTCCAGGGGATACTGACAAGGTGGAACTCCAAGGGTAAGGAAGAGGTGGCTAGCATCCCTCAGGTAAGATGTGCCATGCCCTTGCAATCCCCTGCCTGCACAATCCCTGACCTGCTGTAGCTGCTTGATCTGGATAAAACCTCACACCTGATTCTGCTCGGTCCTGTTTTGAGGTCCTAGCTTGGCATCTTGACTTGTGACCCTCATCTCCTCACCCTTTCTCCCCAGCTTCCCTGACTGTGGGGTTTGTGTGCCTCCCTTACAAAGGACCTGACTTCATCACTGCCATGCAAACCGTCAGAGGGCTTCCCTCCCCACACGAAAGCAACCCCACCTCTCCTCTCAGAGCCTGAGAAACTGGACTCATTATACACACCATTAGCCATAAAGGCTTCAGGGGCTATTAGAGAGAAACACAAAATTCCCCCAGTGGCTTCCATGGATGGTCTGAAATGTTTGTCATTGTCCTCAAACAACAGTGTGTCACAGGGACCTAAAATTCGGCCGAGTCTGAACAGGCCCCTGGCTCCTCACTGGTTTATTTATGTCATTTATTGGGAACTTTTAAAGAATTGTTCTTCCCAGTCAGCCTAATGCACTGACGGAAGCACATTATCAGCCTTCAAAAATCAGAATGACACCATTGTCCAGTAAATATGTTCCTGCTCTTTTATGGAGGTTTAAAATTGTGCTCCATTGAGAAGAGAAAATGTGTGTGTGTGTGTGTGTGTGTGTGAAAATCCACCCATACTTGGGAGAGGGTCAGCTGGGGTTCTGGTATCTTTCAACAAAATGTGGCAATTTATTTGTGGAAATCCCATTATAGCTAATAGGAGTTAAAAACCATTAAAAAAGATAAGGATGTCTAGCCATTTCAAGATTATTTTGTGAAATGTGCCCTGCTAAAAAAGGAATGAATTTTGCAGAGAACATCACAAATCTACTCATACCAATTCAACTCACATAAAACAATTAAAACTAAATAAATCTGATACCAGTACTAAATGCTTTTTAAAATCTCTCTTTAAATACATCAAGCTTAGAAATTCTCACTACTAAGAAAACATACACTACACACTTAAACATCAATGGTTATTCTCAAGCATTAAGGAAAATAATTGGACAAAATTTTAAATTTACATCAAGATAGAACTATAATTTATAGAAATGGAAATTTCAAACACAAAGAACTTTCAAACTGCAGTAAATCATATCCTTCAACCTGTCCCGCTCAACACAGCTAACAGCGTCTTAGTAAATATACAGAAAGAATGCTTTTTCCAATTTACAGGGGAAACAAAACTGACTGAAATAAGAGGGCCAATAGAAAATGAAATAAAGATGATTCACATTGATTTTGACAGCCTTGAAGAAATGGTACCCTTTACTAAAGTAATTCTATTCTATCTCTGGAAATTGATTCTAGGAAAATAATCCTAAGAATGTTGGGAGAGAAAATTTAAAAAAAAAAAGAAAATGATATGCATAAGGATGTTCAATACAGTCTTATGTATAATAGGAGGAGCAATTACAGCATGAAATATTGGGAGAGTGTGAAATATACTCACGTAGTGAAATATAATGCTGCAGTATTTTTGAAAATTATATAATAACAAAAAGAAATGCTTTTTTATTGTTAAGATAAAAAATCAGGATATAAAAATGTAGAATCAAAAGTTTTTTTAAAATCTAAGACACAAGGGAAAAAAATAGCTAGGAAAACATACCAACGTGGTGGCAGCTTGTTCACTCTTCACTCAACACAGCCGTTTACGCTTTCCACCATCTAACATTTACCAGTGTTGCTTGGGCCAGCACCTAGGGGGCGAATTATATTCTCTTTTACTTTCTACTTGTCTGTGATTTACAATTTCTTTGAATCCATATGCACGAGGCTGCTATTTCCTTGAGAAGACCCAGTTATATTAGGATCCTCTCGCTGAGCTTACAAACTAATGCAGGCTCTCCTCTTTCTTTTAAGGTGCACACCCCGTCCCTGTCATCAGCTCCCCAGTTCACTCTGGCCTCCTGCTCCTTCTGCTTTTCTTCACTGAGAGATGATCATTTTTACCAACTGATTGTAGGCGTTACGGGCCCCACAGAGGAAGCCCACTGACTGCTGCAGACCTTCTGAGCTAGTTCTACTCCTCCTTTGAGTCCCCTCCCCAGTAAACAAGAAAATAGTCTCCCCAAACCAGCCATCCAGTCCCAGGTACACAATCTATCAGTACCATCCTTGGTAATGACCATGTGGGTTAACACATGTAATAAAAGAATCACACAACTTCAGGAATGTCTAACACCCTCTAGGTCATCGAAGTCCGTCCGTGGGTTACAAGTAACTGAAACTTTCCCAAACCAGGCCTCAGGATCTTGGCACATGTTCTTCCCTTTTTGCAGAACATTCTTCTCCCAGATGTCCGCCTGGCTCACGCCATTGTCTACGTCCTGTCTTTGCTCAAATATCCCCTTCTCAGGAAGGCCTCTCCAAACTGCACTGTTTAAAATGCTTGACCGTGGCACACTGACATCCCAGCACCCCCATTGCCCTCCCTATATTTACTTTCTCCATTGCACTTGTCCTTTTCTTACATACTGTATATTTTACTTATCTTGTTTACTGTTTCTCAACCCCTCCCCGCCAATACCTCCTGGAATGCAAAGTGTCAGGAGGACAGAGACATTTTTATCTTTATTTTTTGAAGCAGTAATGCCATGCCCTAGAACAGTCTCTGGCACATTATAGGCACTAATCATATTTAGAGAATGAATGATGAATGAACGATACAATTCCGAGGAAAATGGTAAATCCTAGCCATCACCTGTTTAGCGCTTGCCATTTGCAGGGAACACTCACACACACTATTTCAGTTACTTCTCACCAGAACCCTGTGAGATGAATAATATTGTATTCATTTTACAGATGGAGAAATTGGGGCCAGAGAGATGAAATGGCTTGCCCAAGATCACTTAGGTAGTGTATTAGTTTGCTCAGGCTGCCATAACAAAGACTGAGTGGCTTAAACATAGAAATGTATTTTCCCACAATTCTGGAGGCTAGAAGACCAAGACCAAGCTGTTGCAGGGTTGGTTTCTTCTGAGGCCTCTCTTCTTGGCTTGCAGATGACTGTCTTCTGTGTCTTCACATGGTCTTCCCTCTGTGTGTGTCTGTGTTCTAATCTCCTCGTCTTATAAGGACACCATTACAATGGATTAGGGCCCACCCATATGACCTCATTTTACATTAACTACCTCTTTAAAAGGACCTATTTCCAAATATAGTATTACATGGGCAGTTCACAATGCCCTGTTTCCTTCCATGGCAGGCTCTCCCCTCCCTTCCTCTGCACATGCATCATGCCCAAGCCAGACAGCACAATTTCCCACTTCCTGGGATGGCATGTGACCCAATTTCTCCTCCAGCCTTGAATCTTATTAATCTAATTCCTCCAGTGCTTCAGATTCCACTGTGAGTCACCTGGGGACCATCCTCTGTGCTCTGTCATCTACACAGAGCATCCCTCTTTGGAACAGCTCCTGAGGCAGCAAATAGGCACTGCAGAAATCCACAGCCCAAATGAGCCCCAGGGGTGCCCAAGATGCCACTCTGGAAGGACGGGTGAGAGTTTACCCAGAGTTAGGGCCTGAGACGACCAAGGCTGTTTGATCACCCCAACTCCCTAAGGTTATTATGTTTCCTCTCCCAAATCTATAATAAGTAAATGCAATATTTGTGCCTCCTCTTTCGGCACATTTATTCAGCTCCCCCACAGTGTTTTTTCTGTCCTGAGCATTAGACAGTTTTCTCATGGACCAGACACTATCATCCAAGGCTCAGACCAGGCCTAAGCAATGACCCTTTGCTGTTTCCTTGCCACTCAGCTCAGTTCCCATGTCACTACTAAAAAAGAGCAATTACTGGATCATAAAGCAGTAATGTTCTTTCCACCATCTAATTTACAATCAAATCAGACTGACCAGGCAAATTGATCTGATCAACTGGTTAGTGATTGATCATTAAGAAAGCTTTAAAGAAAAACCTATTTGGTGGGCATAGTCAAGCTTTGGGGCATGGTATCTATGCAGACACGCTTCTGATGGGAACATACATAAAGAGAAGAAAGACTCCCGTTCATTTTGCAAACATTGACCTCCTTCCCAGCCTCAGGCACAGGCTGAGCCCTGGAGTTACCACAATGAATAAGAAAGTGATCAAATGCCTCAAAAATTCCACTGTTATGTAGAGGTGACAGGACCCACCCCTCATGGTTCAAGACGGTAAGAAACAGGGAGCTCACCTATGGTTCACAGTGCTAAGGGAGACCTGGAGTAACCCCCTCACCCTGGAGAAATCAGATAATTGACCTTGAAGAGGATGTCATCCGGTGGAGGAGGATGCTGAGACAGGGGTCACCAGTCAGAGCACGGCCGGCTCTAAACCACTCAGCTCAGCTGTCTCAGGGTTTTCTGTGGATCCCTCTCACAGTCCCGTGACTGGCCCTCATGTGACTGGCTTAGAGCCACCACTAGGGGATCCCTGACATGGGATCTGGTCCAGATAGTCCTGGGCAACAAGTCTACACTTCCATCTTCCCCCAAACACCCATTCACACTCATACATACACATACACACTCATACTCTCACATACACTTACACATTCACACACTGATACACTATCCAGATCTCATACACTCACACACACTCACACTCACACACATACTCACATTCACACATGCACACACACATATTCGCTCACATACACTCACACACTCATTCACACACTCTCATACGCATGCAGTCACTCTCATATTAATGCACACACTCATACAACCACACATTCCACATGCATGCTTACACTCACTCATGAATGTGCACACACACACACACGTGCTTTCATTTTTCCTTTCAACCTCACATTAATTTCAAATTGAAGTGGACCCCAAAGATGGTGGGGATATTAAAACAAAAAGGGTTCAATATATGGGGCCATTTTCCCCAAGACATCTTTCTCAAAGCAAACCTGATTTTTGCCAGGACTCTGCCCATGCCAACTTTACCTGTTGTCAACACAGATTATCAGAGGGATCCTGTGAAAATGTGAGTCACATGGCTATAGTTTGGATGTTTTCCCCCCAAACCTCATGCTGGAATTTGATACCAATGTTGGAAGTAGGGCCTAGTGGGAAATGTTTGGGTCCTGGGTGAATCCCTCATGAACTGATTAATGCCCTGGGGTGGGGGAGGAGTGTATTAGTTCCTGCAAGAGCTGGTTGTTACAAAGAACCAGGCACACCTCTCTCTCTCTCTCTCTCTCTCTGTCTCTCTCACAGAGGAATGAGCTTTGCACACACCAGCTCCTCTTCACGTCTGCCCTGAGTGGAAACAGCCTGAAGCCCTCCCCAGAAGCAGAAGCTGGCACCATGTGCTTCTTGTATAGCCTGCAGAACCACGAGCCAAATAAACCTCTTCTTGTTATAAATTACCCAGCCTCAAGTATTCTTTTACAGAAACACAAAATGGACTAAAACACATATCATGTCCCTTCCTGGTTCCAAACTCTACAATGGTTTACCATCTCAGACAGGGAAAAATGGTCCACAAGGTCCTTCAGATCTGCCCCTGTTCCCTCACTGGCCTCTTCCCTCATTCTGTTCCTCTGGGCTTCAGCCCTCTGGCTCCCTTCCTCAAAGCTTCCAGGCTTGCTCTCACCTGAGGATGCCTGTTACACTGGTCGTCCCACTCACTCTTCCCAAGGCCAGGAACTGTCCTCCCCCAGATATCTGCACAGTTTACCTCCTTTACTCAAGTGCCGTCTTTCCAGTGAAGCCTTCTCTGGTCACCCTGCTGAGTATTGTGCCACTGTCTCTCCCATAGGCTCCTATCTCCCAATCCTGTTTTGCTTCAGTTCATAGCTCTCCTGCCATCTAACATAGACTTTTCTCATTTACTTTGTTTTTGTCTCCATTTGTTCAGGGAGAAGGCAAGTTCCCAGAGGAGGACAGGGAGTGCTGTCAATTTGGGCCACAGGCATTTCACCAGTGCTTAGGAGTGTACTGGACAGAAGACAGCTCCACAAACAACCAACCAATAGGAGGTGATTCATTTGCCCCGAGGCCCCTTAAGATGAGGTGCAGTGCAGGGTAGTGTCTTTACACTCTGAGGTTCCAGACCAGCACCTTGGGGGCTTCCAGAGCATGGGATGGGAGGGCGCTGTGTGTGCAGGGCTCTGCGGGGCCCCCGCCTTCATCCAGGGCAGCTCCTTTGGCATTCATTTTATCTCCTTGAACTTTCACATAAGATTACACCTAAAGAAAGATTTCCACTGCTTTAAATAAAAGTTTAAAAACACTGTGGGAAGATCATGGAAACAGAAATGGACTGAAATCAGCTCTACTGCTCATAATGGTGAGATATGGGCCAAGTCATACATGTTCTCTGAGCTTCAGTTTCTGTATGTGAAAAATGAAGATGATGCCTACCTTCAGGGGTGGTATTAACAATATTTAAAAACCAGCAAGTTGCAGGCACCAGCCAACCAGAACACATGTCAGCACAAAAGGAGATAAAGGATGATTGTATCTGGCGTAAGTAGAGGGTCATTAAAGGATGGGTCCCCATGTCAATCTCAGAGCCTCCCAACAACCCAGGGGCCTTTACTGTCCCCCTAGGAGACATAGAAGTGTGGGACAAGGACAAGGCTAATTCAGGGTGAGCAATCAGAACCCAAGCCTTTCTGAAGCTGCCTTTGGAATGCAGACACAGAATGTCCCATGAATGAAAATCCAAAACGAAAGGTTCAGCCCAACTTCTTCCCTTAAGCCCTTGCCAAGGCTTAAACAGCATACCCCAAAGCCACAGACAAGTTATAATATGCCCATATTTTATCTGGGTCATATTATATGCAGTGTAATTAATGTTTAAAAAGCATTTCTGCAATAAAATGTCTCCATGATAACCGGCACACATCATGAGGATGCTGTGGCTGTTTCTAATTTGATTGCAGAAGAGATTTCTAGCTAGTGGAGCGTTGCCGCCGAGGGCCCCTTACTGGACACAGCAAAACACAGCCAAGTGATTGCATTTCCAATCAAAGGCAGAGCCTGGGACCAACAAGTCCCCCGTGAGTGCGTTTCCTGGCCGCAAAAGCCCTTTGTTCACCGTCTGGTTCTGCGAGGGTGCTTTCTCCGTCTCACGATCACTGGGCTGTTTACCAGCATCTCCAAGGAGGCTCTTTGCGTGAATGTTATAAAAGAATTCTCGGCTGAGATTGCCTGACGGCAGACCTCATTCTCTCAATTTGGTGAGCTGATGAAAAGCATCAATTATTTCACAGCACTAAAATTTGACAATTTTTTCATGAAGTGAATATTTTAGTCCCCACATAACAATGGAGGCAAAATGAGCTGGGATGAGTGGAAAATGGACAGAACTAATTTCTCCTTGGCACAACAGATTTTCCTTTGCCTATTACTTCCCACTTCTTGCTTCTTTCCCTCCTTCACTGCTACTTCCTTGGGAGTCCTAAGCCGGGGTCGGGGGGAGGATGCTTGTCTCACCTATGAATTGGCAGGTGTGTGGCTGGGTCTGATAGAAAGGGGGATGATTTCTGGACCTAGGAGACATGATCCACTAAGTCTAAAGAAAATACTCCCATGTTCCTGGCTCGGCTATGGACAAAAAGACCAAATGTACAGTCCAGTCTTACAGATTTAACTTCAGTGCCCTGCACGTTGCTTTCAACCTAATTCTTAACTAATCAGAATGTAACGATCTACTACTAAAAATGAACTATCAGAAGTTGCGTATTATGTACTCTTCTATACATACATAAATTGAATCAGGTTAGTGGTTATCCCTATAATAATGTTGAATATATTTGCATTCCAACTTGCTTTCTAAACAGGCAGTGTTGCTTTGTGGTTAAGAACTTGGGCTCACCAGCCAGAATGCCTGTGTTTGACTCTTAACTCTGCCATTTCTTCTATGTCCATATAGATGACACTGTCTAGTAATAGAAATTGTACTAAAATTTCTGCTCTGAGTATTGAATAGTAACCCCTTCAAGCATGTATAATACTTAACAGTTTGCAAAACACCTTAAATATGTATTCTCTCAAGGAAACTTCCCAGCCCTCTTGTGGAGAAGGAGGAGATATTCTCCCATTTCCCAGGCCTTCACAATGGCAATTTCTCTACTCTGAATATCTCCCTCTCCTGGTTAACATTTAGTCGTCCTTCAGATTTCAACTAAGATAAGGCTTCCTCCAAAAGAAGCTGTCCTTAATCCAGACCTGGTCCTTGGAGCCACGAACTGCCATTGAGCCCTCAATTTCCTCAGCTGTGGCACTCACTTGAACCTTACTGTCATTAATTGTTTGTACATCTGACGTCCCAGTGAAACAGAAGTGCACTAAAGGCAGGAAGTATCTTGCTCACCATTACATGCCCAGAGCTTAGCACAATGACTAAACCTAAAATGCATACACTGTTTCTTTAATACACACATTATGCAATTAATAAGTTAGTTTGAAAACATAGAAATTGAGTCCTAGTTACGGTAGAGACTTTTATTTTTCCCCTGATATCTCTGTTCCCCAATATTTCCTAGCCTCCTTGCAGTAGACAAGGCCATGTGATGAGTTTTGGTCAATGGGCTGTGAGCAGAAGAAACGTGTGTTCCTGTGGGGTCGACGCTTAAAAGAGTGGGTGTGGGTGCTCCCTGCTCCCTCTTCTCCTGTGCAGTGATTGGAGAGGCCACTCGTTGAGAAGAGGGAGCCCCAAGGTGTAAGTACCTGTATCCCTGAGTCATACTTGAAGGGAACTGACCTGAAGAGGCCTTGGACTGCAGAGGACTTTGTGTGAGTGACTGTAAACCCATGGAGATTTGAGAGACTTGTTTGTTACTATAGCATAGCCCAGCCTAACCTGACTAATTCACAAGTTTTTCCAGGATTACACAGCACACTGAGACTCAAACTCAGATCTCTTGAATTTAAAAGTTTAAAATTGAGTGAATAATAAGGATTTGCCTTTAATTCCTTATAGCCTAATATCTTTTTTTCATTATTATATCCAGAATGTCAAAAAATAAATATCTCATGAACCACCTACACCAAAATTTCTGAGAAAAATGACTAGCCGTTTGCTATTAATTTGCAAACATTTTCTGTATATACTAAGTGGATGCCTCTTGACCCGTACATCTACTCTGTTTATTGACAGAAAGAGCTGTGTGGTAGAAAGGGCATCCCTCTTTGTGAATGAGGCCACCTGTTCCTATATTCTGATTTGACAGGTCTGAGTCTCTTCCCTGTGAGTAGGCAGACAGAGTTGATTTGCTGGATAGTTTCCTCAGATGTGATTACAGCACAATTACACTGATAATCAGCTCAGTGTGTGGTCAAAATGTTTTCTAACAAAAAAAGTATTCCAGTACATGGAAATAAGAGTCTTTAGGGAGTAGGTAATTTATAGGCTAATGTCTCCTTACCTCAACTATGATTTCAAAGAAAGGTTCTTTCTATGAAGGTTAGGCTATTGAAAGAGAAATAGAGCAGGTGGGCAGAGATGAAGAGGCTTAATCTTTGGGCCAAGGCAAGGGTGTAGCAACTGCCCCCTATACCATTTCATCACAGGGTGCTGAAAACCAGGCATGCTTCTCTGTAAATTGCCTTCTAACTCTGCAGTGCTGGCCCTAATCCTTTAGAAAAAGGATGCCAGCATTTAATGAGAACTTACTCTTCATGGTTATTTTTATTCATTCTCATTTAAACTAACAGCCCTTTGAAATAGGTATCTTCTCAGCTCAGCACTTAGCATCCAGGTGGCCTTGAGCAAGTCACTGAAGAGCTCTGAACTGCTATCTTGTCACCTGTGAACTGGACAGACTACTAACTCTGCAGGGCTGGAAAAGGGTCACACATTGGGGGGTGTCTTCAGTTTCCTGGGAAACAGACTTAGAGATGGAGAATCGCATGCAGGAAGCTTATCAAGGAGCACTCTCAGGAAAAACCCAGCCAGGAAGTGGGAGAAGCTAGGTTGGACAGAGGGAATTTGAACTGGGATGCAGCTGCCAAATGACCTCAGCCAATTACCTGGGGGCTCTAGAGCTGGGGGCCCTTCAGAGTGTCCCAAATTGAGGCAAGGGGGGCTGGCCTTTGTATACCTCCCACACACCACAATCTACAACTCACTGGATGCTGGCCGGTCACAGAGAGGGGGAATAATCTCAGGCAATTCCCTTCAGCCAGGGCAAGGCTCAGGAAGAACTCACTGTGAGCCATCAACAAGCACCGCACCCAGCAGCCAGGAAATCGATGCCTAAATCCTAAAGGGGTAAATGGATGGTACACCACAGCATTCACTCATTCTGTGAGGGCAAGAGCCATGCCCTCACAGAGCTTATGGTCCAGTGGAGTGAAGAGGCAGAAAGAGTAAACAAAGAATCAATTATTTGCGTGTGATGGTGACATTACAGAAGCACACTTGTGTCCATTTAGCACAGGGAAACATATTTCTGGAATGGGAGTGGTAACCATATCACTACCATATTGGGTCCTTATACCATAGTTCATTTGGATTTGTGGCCTACCATTGTACATTGCAAGCTATCTTCAAATCCCCTATGTTATGACTTGCTACTCATCCTTAATTTGTTCTATGATTGTGCTCAAGTTATCGTCAGGCAATCCTCCCAAGCATTTGTGGTGATGTCATAATGTCAGAGGCCTTCCAACCTTCCCACAACAGCTGCTGTTCTTTGCCCTCTATCTCCCCCACCATGAACTTCAGCCATTGTCAAATGTGCATGCTGGCCTCCAGTGTGACACTCTTCCTTTGGTTCTCAGGGGCAGGTCCAGCATTGTCACCTGCACACCTGTCCTCAGTTACTGGAGTCAGAGCTGTTAATCAGGGCATAAATTATACATGGCAGGAAGAAAAGCTCTGACATAGGAAACAACCTATATTGCCAGACACACTCACTTCAGGATCATGATGGAGGTACTTGCTGGTAGAGAACACTCCCAAGGTATACATTGATGTTCACTGGTCGAAGATATGCAGGACAGTCTGCCCAGCCCCCAGCTCTCACTGACCTCTGACCAAGGGACATTAGTATGCAAGACATGAAAGCAATGAAAGAGGAGGAGGAGGAAAAAAATACACACAAACACACAGAGCAGTGTAATAGATTTTTCATATTTAAATATTTTGTAATTTATATATGGTTTTAGAATATATTTCAGAAAAAAATAGCATTTAACAGAACGGCACAACAATGGTATTAAACAGAATGTGCTTGCACAGACTGTATAGGAACTTAGACATGAGGGAATAAGGAAAATGTCCTGGCGGAGCTGAAATCTGAAAGGTGAGTGGGCTTTAGCAAGGCTCGGGGGTGGGGAGCATATTTTAGGCAAAAGCAGCAGCATATGCCCAGCCTAAGAGATGAGAGAGAGCATTGGCACATTTGAGCAAAGCAGCTCATGTGTCTGAAACACAGAGTCTGAGTAGGGAAGTGAGAGAGGAGAGGTCAGGATGGAACAGAGAGGTAGGGTTTCCCCCGAGCACAAAGGGAAGCTGCAGCGGGATTAAGCAGGGGGCTGGGAAATACAAGACTGTGATTTTAGAAAGAGGGTCAAAAATGCCACCAGGTTTCTCACTTGGACCATCACCCTCAGAGCACAGCCTTTCTTTGGGCTGAGGAAGTCTGCCTATCAACCCTACAGCCTGTGATCATCAGAATAGCAATTCCCTGTATTTTACAGCCCTTCATACTTACAGCCCTTCATGATTTCATACACACACATACACACACACACACACACACACACACAAATACACAATTTTATATACATCATTTAGCTATATTCCATACATTTCATATATATCATCACAAAAATATTGTTAAGTAGACAGGGTAAAATACAGATGAGTAATTTTTACATTTTACAGATGGGGAAACAGGGACTCAGGGAGATTACCTAAACTGACTGCCCTGGTGCAGCTAGCAGATGATCAGGACCAGAACACAAACCCAGGACTCCTTCTCACGCCAGGCTCTTTCCACAGCATTTTCCAATGAAGAGGGTAGCCTTTCCTCTGGTACAAATGTGCTATCTGTCCTACCCTTTTTACTGTCACTGAAAAGCAGTCTTCTGGATCCTGTTGACCTGATTATAAACAAGGCTGAGAAGAAGTAAATATTGGACCAGGAATCTCTTGACTAGCAATAGAATAATAGGCTAACATGCGAACCACTAATAAGTCCCAATCATTCATTCAACAAAAATTTATTATTATATTAAACACTTACAATGGGGCAGGTATTGTGTGAGTCACACTGAGTACAGACACGTAAGGCAGGCACTGTCCTGGCCCTTGAAGTGCTCATAGCATGGCCAAGGACACTCCTGTCTATCACAAGCAGTTTGAATGCTTCTTCATTTAAGAGATGTGATGACTGAATTATTGACACCAATTCTTTGCTACCCTGGAGTAATAGCATTTACTACACCCTCACCATAGTCTCGTGGTGGGACAAAAAATACCTCCCTTCCACTTAACTTTGGGCTGGCCAAGTGACTTGGTTTGGTCAATGGGATGTTAACAGACATAATACAAGCAGAGGTTTGTAATATACTTGAACAGATGGGCTTGCATCTTGCACTCTTGCCTTTCAACAAGAGAAAACTTGCCCTGGGTAGTCATGGTCCAAGGAGAATGAGAAACATTTATAATGAACTTCACCCAATCCACAGCCTGGAGCCTAGACTAGACTAGAGCAAAGACCCAACTCACCCACAGATAGGTGAGGGGGAAAAAAAAAAAAAAAGCCTATTGATATGTATGTCACTAAGATGCTGAGGTTATTTGATATGCAGCATTATTGTGATGATAGCTAACTGATACAGGAGATATACATACACAGTAACATCCTTTTGAAACAAGTAGGAACTGGCTGCTACTATATAAGATTAAAATAAGATGTTATCAGCCCTTGGTTTAAAATACTTCAGTTTCCCCCTAAAGCAGGAATATGGCAAAGATGTTCACTCTTACCAGTCCTATTCAACTTTGTACTGGAAGTTCTTTTTGTACAATAAGACAAAAATTAAAAATAAAAGACATGCAGATGGAAAAGAAAGAAATAAAACTATCATTTACATATGTCACAATTGTGTAGAAAATCTCAAAGATTCTACAAAAAAAGCTACTAGAATGAATAGATGAGTTCAGCAAGGTTGCAGGCTACAAGGTCAATATGCAAAATTCAATCATATTTCTATATACTAGCAATGAACAATTGGAAATTGAATTATTTTTTAAAATGCACCATTAACAATAACATCCAAAAACATAATATACTCAGGGATAAAGTTAACATATTAATTACAAGGTTTGTATGGTAAACACTATAAAAAATTAATGAGAGAAATCAAAAAAGACCAACATAAATGGAAAGATATACTATGTTTAAGTGTCAGAAGATTCAATATTTTTAATTCTCCCCAAATTGATCAATAGATCCCATGTCATTCTAATCAAAATTCCACCAGACTTTTTGTTAAAAATTGACAAGCTTGTCCTGAAAGTTATGTGAAAAAAGAAAAGAACCTAGAATAGATAAAAACAATTTTGAAAAAGAACAGAGTTGAATAACTCATACTACCTGATATTCGGATTTACATAAAATTAGAGTAATTAAGACATTATGACAGAGGTCGACAAACTTTTTCTGTGAAAGACTCGATAGAGATACTTTAGGCTTTGTCAGCCATACAACCTCTGCCACAATTACTGTAGTGCAAAAAGAGCCACAGATGATAGCTAAATAAGTGGGCATGACTGTGTTCCAATAAAACTTTATTTACAAAAACAGGTGGAAGAGTAGATTTGGCCAATAGGCCATAATCTGCCAACCCCTATAGTATGATATTGGTGAAAATATAGACATACAGATTAATGAAGTGGAATAGGATTCCCAGAAATAGACCCAAACATATGTGGTCAAGTGATTTTTTTAAATAAAGGTGAAGTGGTAAGAACTTGACCCATACCACATTTCAAAGTCAGATCACAGGTGCAAATGTAACCTAAATATAAAACCTAAAACTGTACAAATTTCTAAGAGAAAATTTTCACAACCTTGGGTTAGGCAAAGATTTCTTAGATAAAACCATGAAATATAAAAGAAAAAATAGATAAATTGAACTTTATAAAATTTAAAATGTCTGCTCTTTCAAAGATACTATTGAGAAAATGAAAAGACAGGCCATAGACCGGGAGACAATATTTGCAAAACACATAATTGATTAAGGACTTTTAGCCAGAACACTCAAAACTCAATAAGAATAAAACAAACAACCCAATTTTTTAAAAATATGAACATTTTACCAAAGAAGAGCTATGAAAGTATGGCAAATAAACACATGAAAAGATGCTCAACATCATTAGTAACTGGAGAATTGCAAATTCAAACCACAATAAATGACTAATTTTTTTTTTTTAAACTGACAATACCAAATGCTGGTAAGGCTATAGAGCTACGGTATCTCTCACTCATTGCTAGTGGGAATGCAAACTCGTACAGCCAATTGAGAAGACAGTTTGGTATTTTTGTAAGTTAAACACCCCTTACCATAGGATACAACAATTCTACCATTTTGTACTATACAAGAGAAATAAAAAACATGTCTGTACAAATACCTGTATGAGAATGTTTATATCAGATTTATTTACAATCTCTAAAAACTGGAAATAAATGTCCATCAACTGTTGAATGATAAACAATCTGTGGTATACTTTCAATTTAATATTACTCATAACTAACAAGGAATAAACTTCTGACACATGTAACATGGATTAATTGCAAAAGCATTATCCTAAGCAAAAGAAACCAGACACAAAAGACTATATACGATATGATTCCATTTATGTGATACTCAGAAAAGAGCAAACTCTGTAGAGAAAAACAGATCAGTAATTGCCAGGGGCTAGGAATAGAAGAAGGTCTTGTCTACAAAATGGACATAAGGGCTGGGACAGTAGCTCATGCCTGTGGTCCTAGCACTTTGAGAGGATGAGGTGGGAGGATCACTTGAGGCCAGGAGTTTGAGACCAGCCTGGGCAACATAGTGAGACCCCATCTCTACCAAAAATAATTTTTAAAAAATTAGCTGGGCATGGTGGTGTGGACCCATACTCCCACCTACCAGGGAGGCTGAGGCAGGAGGGTAGCTTGAGCCCAGGAATTTGAGGTTACAATGAGCTATGATCAGGCCACTGCCTTCCAGTATGGGCAACAGAGTGAGATCCTGTCTCTAAAAAAAAAAAAAAAAATGAAGGGCACAAGAGAAGAGAGATTTTGGGGTAATGGAATATTCTGTGTCTTTATTGTATAGACTGCTAGCTGTGTAACTGTATACTTTGCTAAAACTGGTAGAACTCAAAAATGTAAATTGTAACACAATTATACCAAAAAATCTCTTGAGTGGCTCCTCAATTCTTGTAAGATTAAGATGAAAATGCACATCTTTAACCTAATATAGCTGTGCTGTTAATGCTATCTTCCACGAATCCAGTACATCAATGACCCCAGGCTTCTCATTAAGGTAAAGACTTCCACCCTAGATCATCTGAATCACAACATCTGAAGGCAGTTCCAAGAATGTGCATTTTAAGCGGCCCCTCCAGGTGATTCTGAGGCTCATTGCAATTTGAGGATCCATAAGGAAGAATTTCTGCTTGATTCTGATGTTCTCCCCCATCCCCCAATGTCTGCACTCCAGCCACATTGGCTTACTTCCATCACCAGCCCGGGGCTGCCGCCCAGCCTCTCTGAATCCCAGCACAAATGTGGGACACCTTCCAGGATATGCCCCAAGTGGGTCAAACTCACTTGGATTCGCTCACTGAAGCCTGTATGTCTCTTTCCCTGCACTTCTCACTGGGGTATAAATATTGGACTGGTAAGAATTCATTTACTGCCCATCTCCTCTGGGAATGTGCACTATGCCAGGGCATTGCCTAGCAACATGCCTGACCTATATAGTATAAATACAACAGCAAAAACTTAAACTGTATTTGCTAAGTGCCAGAATGATTCTCAGTTAATATGTGGCAATATCAATTAACTTAATCCTCACAACAACCCTATGAGATGGATGCCTTCATTATCCCCATTTTGCAAGTGAGAAAACCGAGGCACAGAAAGCTTAAATGACTTATTGGAGGCCTCATAGCTGCTAAGTGGCAAGCCAGGATGCAAACCCAGGAAGTATGACCCACTGTACTGGGAAGCTTTATATCTGCTGAACGAACAAATAAATGAATAGGAAAAATCAAGCTGACAAACCAACCACCCTGTTACTAATGAACTGACACCAAAGCATAGCTCTGCCGGCTCCCAATTCCAGAAATTGCCAACCCTGTCTCAGATACTGCAGCTTCTACATACACAGGCCACTTCTTCATAGCAGCTGAGAAGAAGAACCTACACTAGCGTTTCTCAAGCATAAACTTGGCAGTTTCAGGTCTCAGAAAATCTCTTCATTTGGATAGAGAAGAGAACAACAAAGAGGATTTACTGGCAGCCGGCAGATTCTCCAACAACCAACAACTCCTGCCACTGGACCACGTATTTGATGGAAGAAGATAATCACTCCATTTACCAGATATTTGAAAGAGCAGGGATGCTTTCTCTAGACAGATAAGCAAGGCAAAAACAAACCAATTTGTGCTTCCTTTCTCAATGCTTGGATTTCTCTAAGTGAATCAGTTAGCGCATTCTCAGGGAGGCTTTGGGGCATCACAAGAGATAGCAACAATTGCAGCTAGCGTGACCAGCATCCCATGGGACCGCAGACCTGCAGAGCGGGGAAAATGAGGTCAGGCTAAAGACATCTGGCACCAAAGAGGTGAAGGATCCCCAGAAGTGGAGGACTCTCCAGCTCTCACCAGGTGGTCCTCTACAGAGATGTGCCCTCTTTCCTCTGCATGTCACCCCACAGCCCAGCCAGGACCACAGTCCTATAAAACAAAGCTTCTTCGTCTTTCCAGTGTGCAGCAATCACGGGGCGGGGTGGGATGCAGACTCTGGTTCCGGGGGTGGTACCTAAGATTCTGCATTTCTAACAAGTTCCCTTCTGCCGCTGATCCTGCCAGTCTGGGGACCACACTTTGATTACAAATGTTGTGGAAGTCCACTGACAATAAAGGAGAGTCAACTCCATCAAGATATTTGAAGGGGCGAAAAAAAAAAAATCAATTCCTTTAGACAACTAAAGATATAAAACCAAAACCAAAAACATAGCATACCCTTTTCCTCTTGCTTTTCAGACACACGAATTTCTCTAACTGGGCAATCTGTCAACCAGCGCTTACTAGAGCGATGGGAGACCATGGTTTAAAATCAATCAGCTGCTATGATCATAATGACTCAGAGCGATGTGTGTGGAAAAAATACAGCTGACGGGAATCAGGATGCAGCCAAGTAACAGGGGAACTTATCTGTAGTGCGGCTTACATCTCAGTCCTGGATCTTTGCAAGAATTGCCCACCCCGTTGGTCCTTCTCTGTGGTCCTCAGAAAAAGGCTGATAAGACAGCCAGTGATCCAGGCAGGAAAACTTTTTGGTTTTTTTTAACTTCTCTATGGCTAGTAAGAAAGAGTTTGGAAAAAGTGTGGATAAGAGAGATAAAAATCACTTCTGTGATTTAATTAAACCACACCTAAGATGGGGAAGAAGAGGGAAAAGAAGGGAATATTTGAACTTCTGCCATATTTCCTGCAAGTAATTTAATATCTACCAACTTCTAGGACATTCAAAATCACTCCGGAGGTGGGCCCTGTTATTATCCCATTCTCCAAATTAGAAACTGAGCCTTCAAGAAGTTAAGCGAGTGCTTGTTGTCACCCTAATCAACATCCACACAAGTCATTCTCTATCGTGCTGTCTCCAAAAAAAGCCAAAAAGCAAGTAGGTGGTGTTCAGTACCGTGCACAGTAAGCACATCTATAAAGCACTTTATATTTTCCAAGTACCTTCACACACACTGTGTTAAGATACAAGAAAATAAATCGGAAGTTCATTTCTTAAAACATCATACTTCATGGACATATAGCCAGTGAAGACAGATGCATGGTGAGGGACCTAGTGGCAAGATCTAAAGGTATAGAGCAGAAAGAAGAGATGTCATAATGTCCTAAGAGGGCATGGATCTCAATAACAATCATTATTAGCATTGTTGTAGCAAACAGTGACTGAATGCTTAAGAGTATCAAGCATTCTTAACAGTGACTGAATGTCAAGAACTGTGCCAAGGGCTTGACAGACAACGTTTTCCTTAATCCTCAAAACAACCCCAGGGGGGCAGGTATTATAACCAATCCCATTATCTGAACGAGGGACTGAGGCTCCTTGAAGTGTCTAAGTAAAGCATCTAAGATCACATGGTTAGAACAAGATAGAGATAAGATTCAAACCCAGGTCTCTGGACCTCAAAGCTGGTGTTCTGACCCACTGCACTCACTGTGGATAAAACAGAGGTTTGGGAGAATGACTCATTGGCCAAGTGTTTTCTAAGACATTTTGTTCTTTGGCACCTGACTCAGCACCCCATGGATGCTCTGAGGTGGGTCCTTGGTGAGGAGGTTCATGTATGAGACCAGTGTGCTGAGAAGCAACCAGAGGAAAGGAACCAAACCCTGTTACATAGAGTCAAGAGAGCAGGTCAGATGGAACAGAAGTTTCCAAGAGGAAAGAGGAGATCCCGTGGAAAATGAGGCTCATCTGAAACCTTTACAACGTAAACACCAGATGAATTAGCTGACCCACTCCCCGGTTTCTGTGTTATACCTTCTAGTTGCTTGAGGTATCCAACCAGTTTCTCATGCATTCATTCAACAGTGGTTATTTTTTCACTACTACTTTCATTGCCTACATATCAGGCACTGTGCTAAGCCCTGGGTAAAGAACAGGAAATAACACCAAGTCCCTGGTTCATGAAATTTATATGTGCCATGGGAGATGCCAGACAATGCAAATGAGGATATAAGACAATGTCAGGTAGTGATAAGGGCCATGAAGAAAAACAAAGAAAGAAGTACAGTGAGACAGGAGTGAGAGTATTTATTTTCAACTTTTTGTTGAAATATAACAAACACACAACGAAGTACACAAGTCAAAATTTACAGCTGACTGAATGTTAACAGACTGAACGCAAAGATGTTACAAGCACCCAGAGCAAGAAACAGAAGACCACACTTCAGAAGCCCCCACTTTCCCCTTTCCAGTCACAGCCCTGGATAGTGAGGAAAGTTCTCATAGAGAAAGTAACATTCGAACAGAGACCTAAATAAAGGAAGAGAACAGTGAGCCATGTGGGTATTGAGAGGAAGAGTATTCCAGGCATAGGGAAGAGCAAGTGCAGAGAAGGATTGAACTAAAGGCATCTAAGGAATGGCGAGAAAGCAACTGTGTCTGAACCAGAGCAGATGGATGCACAAATAAATGGATAGATGGATGCATGGACAGATGGACTGATGGACCGACAGAAGGAAGAACGGAGGGAGGGAGGGAGCGGGGAGGGAGGACAGATGGAGGGGCAAATGAAGTAAGGGGTAAGGGATGACATCAGAAGAGAGGTAAGGACCAGATAGGATAGGGCTTGAAGAAGGGAGCTAAGATTCGATTCTGATAGCATTAGGAAACCACTGCATGGTTCTTAGCTGGAAATGGTGTGATGTCATTTGCATTTTCAGAGCTCAAGTGCAGGACAGACTTAAGGGTAGAGTGGGGGTAGCTTTTTACCCCCGGGGTGAAAGAATCATATACACTCCCCAAAACCTTTTCACAGGGAATGTCAGATAGAAGGGGCCAGAGCTGCTCTGACTTGAAACTTTCCAGAAAGACACTGCAGCCTTGGAGAGCCTCGCAGGCAGCCCAAGGTTCCCAAGTGGTCAAGCTGGACAAGACAAACCACAGCGCACGGCATTCTCTCAAGAAAAAGTCCGCAGGCTTGAGAGCTCTGTTTGCATTACCTCGAGGCCGCTCCCCTCTAGTCATTTCTCCACTCAGCACTCTTCCCAACCCCTCAGACACTCAGCATTCCTCTGCTTTCTAGCCCTCACCTTGGCCCAGAAACACAAGGATCTGATGTGGCAATTTGCCTGGAAGCTGAAACTCTTCACATCAGTGTGTGGACAACTTCACTGTTTACAGTTTAAACCTCATCTCTCCTTGTGTACCATGAAATGTCTGTCTCTAGTTGGAAATTCCAGGCCATCAGAAATAGGAAATGGAGAAATTTACAGGTAGGGGAAGGCAGACTGTTCTTTTTGCCTCTAAACTAACAACACATCCCTGACAGGTCCAGATGTTAGGTGACCTGGTGGAGAGACAAGCACCCCTGATGTTTTCTGCAGAGAGCCCCCAGCTGATGGGCTCCTGCTCTTCCTTCCCTAATCTAGCCTTCCCTCCCCCAGCCTTGGACTCAGGACACCTCTCACCTCTGACCAACACCAGGATTATCAGCTGCCTCCCCCAGGCAGCCTCCCCTGCTTCGCCTGGCACCCAAGGCAGGTGAGGGAAAGAGAGAAGATATTCAAGGATTCTAGAAGTAGGGAACCAAGAAGGGGTTCTGGCAAAATGAGCACCAACCATGAGCACTCTGATCCTCAACCAGAGCCACCAGTGGGGAAGGACGGGGCAAGGGAGCCGAAGCATGGAATTAGGGCCAGGACCTGTGTTTCAGAACAAAAGAGGAGGCAAAATCAATGCTAATTAATGAGACAGAAGAAACAACAAGGTGCAAGTAGAAAAATTTGTATTGTCTGCATAATCAATGCTAATCACAATCTTTTATGGGAATTGTTTCTCATAATTATTCCTAATTACCTCACTACAACAATGAAAAAGCATATCACTAAATATAATCTCAAATTAACTTTGTAGTAAGTTCCATTTGATTATAACAGTCCAAGAAGTGATTACAAAGTACTGAGTGGTCTCAAAATTAACTCCTTAAAAGCATGCTCTTTCCTGGTGGCCCAGTTCAGATGGACCAGCTCTGATCATTCACTTCTGCATGTTGTGATCATGTGTCCTGTGTTTCCTCAGAGGGCCCCTTTTAGAATACCTTATCCCTATTGTCCTCATAGTTACCCAAATATTGGCCAAACCACAATTCCTACTCTTGGTTCAGAAGTATGATCACCTGACTTGGGCAATGGGGGTTAATAGTCAAACTTTAAGAAGTCTGAAAAATGGCAAGTCAGGGTAGCACAGTTGTCTATGGAACCCTTTTCTTCCCCCAGACAGGCTCAGGATGGGTTCTTGCCACAGCATAAGTAGCAGGTGCTTTTATGCTTTCCTGGGTCAGTGACAAGGTGTTGACTCTTCCCTAGGATTGGCATTTAGAGACCTAGATATTCCATCTCAGCAAAATCCAAGAACACTAAGTCCCTTCTCCCCAGTAAGGCAGGTACACTTTCACTGGAGGCCAAAGTATGGGATTACTGGTCCTAGTAAGGAGAAGACTGTTTTGATAGGACCATCAGCTGGAATCTTGCTAGATGTCCAGAGGGAGATGCCCTGCTGCTGAGGCAACCAGCCGACCCCATCCAGCCTCACTGAAAATCATCCATAATACAAGCTGTGGGTCAACCTGTGTCATTTAGTACGAAAAGCTGCATAGCCACGTATGTGGGTCTCACTCGGAACTCAGCAACTCTCAGCAGCTGTCAACCTCTGGAACCAGCTCCTCCTCTGCTTCTCCCACCACAGCTCATTGGCCCATCACAAAATGTTTTAATGATAGGAAGACTCAGTTGATTTACAGTCAGATAAAACTGGAGAAGAAAAATTGTTTATAATCTCAAGGGATAGATATAACACTATTATATTTTGCTATAATGACTATCACTTAGTAAGGGCCTATTTTGGGCCTATAATGGGCATGGGGGGTGGCACATTTGGCCCAGACCCCACCTTGTTAAGAACTGTGGAGTTATACTTTTGAGGTCACCCCCGAATGAGGCTATTTATATATTCAAGTATGTTTGATAAAAGCATTCATCTGTCCAAAATTAACATTTAAAATGTAACAATTTCTGTAATGATTTTGGGATCTTTTTAGTTTTTAAACATACCTGGAGGCTCAAAAATGTGAATTAGCTTGGGCCTCTAGAAAGCTATGAGTTCCTGTGCCTATTACATATTAAACGTACTACTCATTTAATGCACTGCTCAGCATTTTGGATGTGGTACCTCTAATTCTCACAACAAAATTGCAAGGTGGGTATTAAATATGTCTATTATACAGCTGATATTGAGAGGTGGGTATTATGATTTCTATTATACAGGTGAGGTTGAGAGGTGAATACTATTATTTAATATTTATATTATACAGGTGAGATTGTGAGGTGGGTATTATTTCCAGACAGATGAGGTTGGGAGATGGATATTATTTTTTATACATAGATGAGAAAACAGAAACCTAAAAAGTCTTAGAAGCTTGCCTAAGAGTGTAGAGTTTGGACAGGTGAAGCTATCAGATCTACAGAGGCCAGCTCAGATGGAGGTGTGCAGGCTCAGTTGCCAGGAAGCTGTTTGTGCAGGTAAGAGTCATGTGGCCCTGTAGGAACAGGATGTCCTCCTCTCAAAAGGAGGAGGAGGAAACCACCTACAAACCTGTAGGGAGGCTTTGCACCAGACAGTCTGTGTCTTTTCACATGTGCCCCCATGAATCAGCAGTGCACAGGGAGTTCTCTGCCACCCCCATCACCCCCAGCACCTGTCACAGAGGAGTTCCACTAATTGATGGGATGGGCCCTGGGCTTTCAAAGCAATTTTGAAAAATGAGCCTGAAATGGTGCATGTCAAGGTTGCAGACAGTGATGCTTCAATGACAAGCATCCATAATAACATGACAGTACAGCTGCTAGGCTAAGCCAGGGAAGCTCAGAAACCTCCTTCTCATGTCTGGGAATACTCTGAGCATTTCCTGCAGAGTGTGGTCAAGGCCCCAGTCCCAGAGTTCCATGTACCAGCATCTTACCAGGTTAGGGAGAGCGAGCCCCACTTCAAAGCTACAGCAGGACAGTGACTGCTTTTTCATGCTGCCTGCCACATGAAGTGGCACACTCCTGAAAAGGGTGCAGGTCCAAGTCTCCTCCAAGTCACAGTGATGAAGAGAACTTGCATGCTTGCAGGGCCTTGACTCTTATGCTTGCCATCTGCTACTTGAGCTGTGTTGCTCTGCCTGTGTCAGGCCCGGAGGTGAGGGCGCAGTGGGTAACATCCAGATTTGCCTGTAGCATGTTGTCCAATTTCAGGCTGTCCCAGAGTTACAAAGATAAGGAACCAAAAGTGCCTTTGTTTTGTGGGGTTTTTTTTAACCTTTCTACATATACCCTATTTCTCCAACTGGCAGCAGCCTTTCTCACAATGGCCTTGACAAGGGTTTTCAACTATATTCTGAGGAACCCTAGGTTTCCCCCAGGGATGCCCCAGAGACAGCTTGAGGAAGAGAAGAAAAGGAAGTCAAGTAGCCAATATTCCAGGGTAAGCACGCCAGATTCAGTCTGAACAAACTCATTTTGATCTGTATTTTACACTGGGTTTTTGCATAAGATAATCTTTGCAAAAAGGGTTTCATTCCTGTTAAAAAATAATAAAGAAGAAAAAGGATGAATAAAGGAAAGCCACTTAAAGGCCATCCAGGTCTGACCCATTTAAAGAGATCCTTCCGTGGAGAGATGGGCATGTTCTTCTGGGGAGGAAATATAAAACATCTTCCTAATTGGGCATCAGGACTTTAATTTGAAACAATCTTCTCCTAAGAACCAAGGAGCTTTGTTTCCCCCACCCCCATTTGACCATCCTCAGGAGAGCAGAGATCAGGGGGCTCAAACTCAAGTGCTTTGGGGCCGGGCAGGAAATACACGGAGAGGAGGGGCCTGTAAGTCTCTGTTGAACAGGAAGTGCATTTTGCATCCGTCTGTAAGCTACTACTCAGCTCCCCTTGAGGTTGCCTTAAGGAGAGGAGGACCAGAGATGCTAGAACTTCTGATTTTGCAAGAGAAGTTGGAACTACCAAATAGTATATGGCTTTTCCAAGGTTTAAGTGATGGCAACTCTTCCAAAAAAAAATAATGCAAAACATTCTATGGGCCAAACTACACGTCTATGGCTCTGAGCTGCCAAGCTGGCAAGCTGGAACAGACAGACCGGGGATCTTTTGTGGGGGTGGAGAGAACACCTCGCAACACCCACCCCATCATTACTTAGGAACAGCCAGGCTGCAGGGGTCAATAAACTTTTCCTGTAAAGGTCCAGAGTAAATATTTCAGGCCTTGTAAGCCACACAATCTCTGTCACAATGACTCAGCTCTGTCCAGTGACCACCAAGCAAGCCTCCCCCTGCTTCTGGCCTCTGCACACACTTTACCCCTCCACTCTACCCTACCCTGCACCTGGCCAATTCCTCCTCCTCTTTTAGCACTCAGTTCAATGTCCCTTCTTCAGGGAAACCCTTCCTTGGCCTCTCCCTCTTCCCGACTAGCTCAGAACCCTGGTTATAGCTGATCTCTCATAGCTACTCCCTGTGCTGTTCTTCCCCAGTGATGAGCACACTTTATTTTTATATCTTTGACTGATTTAAAAAAAAATCTGTACTCTTTCCTTTCCACTGTGAATTCCCAATACTTAGCATGGTACCTGGCTCATGGGAGCCATGCAGATATGTATGGACTTGGATAAATTAACCCAGAGCACTGTGTATGACCGGTTGCCGTCTGATGCATTTATCAGAAACATAAAGTTCCCTGCCCACCTTAACCTTGGACTTCCTTATGGATCCTGACCCATGTCCTTGCCTGGGTGAATTTGGTGTTGCTCCTTGGTTGGTTTCGTACCTGATCTCAGACGTTCTCTAACTTTTTTCCCTAAGCCCTGGGCTCTGAAGTCACCTCCCTTGGCTTTTCCGTCCAGACTTGACCTAACACTGGTCAGTGGTTCTGCTACCCCATCCTCTTTCCCTAAGGATGCTGAGCCCTGCACTTGCCCTCCAAGACTCAGCACCATGCCCTGGTGCTTCAAATTCAACATCCACAGGAACCCTGTGACTCAGGGAGGAATTGTCAGCTCCATTTTACAAATAAGGAAACAGGAGCTTCCAGAAGTTAGGGCAGATTCAGTGTTTAAACATAAGGCTCTGTGGGTACAACACCAAATCCCTTTCCTCTGGGCTCAATGTCAGGGAATAAGAGTAAGAAACAATTGCTGACATAAAAGGAACTTAAAAACCCAACTCAGTGATCTGCAAGTTTTCTAGTTGTGATATGCTATGCTTATATATTTAATATCATCACCCCTTCATCCTAGCCCATCTTATTAACCTTTAAGCATGCTATGATATATATAGATGCATATAGTCAACAAACAATTATGTTTCAGGTGAGCCCAAGCAACTAGGACCTGGTACCTTCATTATCATAACAACAACAGTAGTAGGAGTGGTAGCAAGTGCAGTAGCTAACATTTATCTAGCACTTTCTATGTGCCAAGAGGTGTTCTAATCTCCTTACTTGTGGCGGTCAGTTGAATAGTGTCCCCTAAATATTCATGTCCACCCAGAAACTCAGAATGTGACCTTTGCTGATATAATTAAGGGGTCTTTGCAGATGTAATTAAGTTAAGGATCTTGAGATGAAATCATAGTAGATTTTACGGTAGGCCCTAAATCTAATGATTGGTGTCCTTACAAGAAGAGGAAAAGGCACAGAGACATGCAGATGAGATGACCATGTGAAGACGGAGGCAGAGAATGGAGTGATGCTGTCACAAGCCAAGGAATGCCAAGGTTTGCTGGGAGCCATCAGAAGCTAGAATGGGACAAGCAAGAACCCCCCCCAAGAGCCTCCAGAGGGAGCATGGCCCTGCTGACAGCTTAATTCCAGACTTCTGGCCTCCAGAACTGCGAGAGAATAAATTTCTGTTGTTGTAAGCCAGCTAGTTTGTGGAAATTTGTTATAGCATCGCTAGAAAACTAATACACTTGCTTTGTGTCATTTAATTGTCACAATAACCATGTAAGGTAGGTACTTTTATTTCTCCTATTTTACAAGTGGGGAAATTGAGGCTCAGGGTGGTTATGTGATTGCATGAGCTCATAACCAGTGAATTGCTGAGTCAGCTATGAACCCAGGTGGTCACTCTGAACCCCTGTGGCTGTGGGTGGCCCCTGATGAACCTTTCCAGGTATCCTCAGACTACAGCAGGTCCCCAGCCACACACCATACATTCTCACTGCCGCTGTCTGTCCTGTGCTTTCCCAGTGACTAACACAGTTTACAAGGTAGAAATTTCTCCTCAGAAAAATCTTATCTTTGGGCTCTTCTCCCCTTCTGAGTGCTCCAGCTCATGCCATGGAAATTTACCATGTTGAGCTGTGACCTGGCTTGACTTTACTCATTTGCTCTCCAAATAGAATAGTTCAATCACTCAATTGCAGCCCACCTACCCTCAACTGGAATTTAAAGCACAAATGTTGTTCATCATCAACCCTCCTCCTGCTACCTTCCCTCCTCCTCACACCACCAAAAGCCCTTTTGGGGTTGGAAGGGGGAACCAGAGAAAAGCAGGGTCATGGATAAATGGAAAACTCTGGCACGTGCCCCTTACTGCTCCAGCTCAGAACATCAGCCACCCAAAACAGGCCTTCCTCCAGCTTCCAACCGAGGGGTCAGGAGGGGAAAAGTGAACATGGTAATTTTTCTAAGTGTCTTATTAAATCTCTGTCAAGTGGCTGAACATCTGTTCTCTTTTCTGCTTGTGTTTTGAGGAACAGATCTAGCCCGGAATCACAGGGCTTCAAGGGACCTCAGTTCATGTATAATGATACCAGAGCTTTTTCTCAGGCCCTTGCCAAAGCAATTAGCAAAGCTGCTTTTAACCAATTAGGCCCATCTTTTCAGTTCCCTGTGGCAGAGGCTGCCTTCTCCCTCCCCACCGCTTGGCCTCGGAGGAGGCTATTTCAAAAGGCACAATTTGAACCAATTATGCCTGTCTTGTTATTATAATCATTAATCATCATCACTCTAATGACAACTAATAGGCTACTCCAAATCCCTTTCTAGAACATGATGGGGGCCCACATAAATAAAGAACAAATATTTTGTAGACTGCTTCCAAGATTTGCCTAGTTCTTTCACATACATGATCTTGTTAGATCTTCAATGCTGTGAGGTGGGTAATTAAAGTGCACATAAAAATCAGCCTAATGTCAGCTCTCAAGTTACTTGGTCAGGCTACAGCCAATTATTAAATCACAAACAGCATTGGTTGAATTAAAAAAGAGAGGTGCCTACAGCATGGTGTGATGGACAGAGAAAACAGAAAGCTTGGTAGGTCTACATCTGCATCATGTTTCTCTATTTCCTAAGCCCAGTTTTCTCATCTGTGAAGGGGGATCATGGTACCTGCCCCACAGAATTGTTGTGAAGACTCAACAACATGGCACTTGGAAAGTGCCTAGCATGATGCTTGTCAAATCATAGTCACAATAATGATAAGGAATAATTATTTTTTCAAGATAAATAATATTTTAATGCAATGATTTTTAAAAGTCAGAATAAATGCAAAAAATCCATGATGAACAAAATATCAAAATTTTAAATAAAGACAAGTCCCCACCCTGCACATGCATAACTCACCTCACCCTAATCCTAACCCTACTGAGATAACTCTGGTAGTCATTTGATGCCTTGTGGTGTAATGGAGAGAATGTTACACTAGGAAAAGACCTGAGTTTGAGTTCTGCCGCTGCTACTTACTTCTTGCAGATTCTCCCAAGTCATTAACCTCGCTAAGCCTATGCAAGGAAGACAAGAGACCCTATTTCTCTTTTGGGATTTTTGTGGGTAATACAAAAGAATACAACTCTTGTTTCTGGAAACTGCAGGTCTCATTCGGGGGCGGGGGATGTTTGTGTTTAATAAAAACAGTGCTCCCTAGTTCACCCTACAAAGCTAACCCCTTATGCCTTTCAGGAAACCAGACAATATTCTCAACAGTTCAGTCTATCTGTTCATCTCTGCTCCAACTCCTCACTGGCCCCTCCTTGTCCTCACAGAGGAAGTACCTGCCCTTTGAAAGAGCTCAGCTCCCATGTACCTGTCCAAAGTTTGCCATAGGCCAGATCTGCACTGTGCTCCCTGTGTTTAGATAATAGGAAAAGGATGGGAGGACAGTTGAACATCTTCTTTGAGGACACTGCCTTTGGTTATTGAGCTTGTACAATGTGTCAAGCCTTGTGCTCCTCCCACTACATGTTTTGTCCTGTGTAATCCTTACAGCAGCCCTGCAGATAGATGCCGTTGTTCTATTTCTTTACAGTTGAAGTAAAGGTTGCAATCTTAAAAAATATTGAGAGCCCCACAGAGCTTTTGTTTATACAGGTTATATCTATCAATATCTGCCATTTTAGAAATTAAAACTGAGACATTTTAAAATTTTATTTATTCCTTTAAAAAGAACAATAATAAACTTGAGCAGCTCTTGACCGATGCATGACTTTGTTCTATCACGCATTGGTCGTTTGAAAGTATTGGCTCAAGGAGTTATGCAGTGCTTCCAAATGTTGAGATATTCCATTGTATAATATTAAATATTTAAAAATCATGTTTTTCTTTTTACTGTGAGTACATGGAAAAAACATAAGTCAATGATTACAGTGCAGTTTGGTACGACTGCTTTGATTTGTGCTAAGGTGCCCATCATTTTAGTCACCAATACTTTTACACCACCGGTACAAATATCAACCCAGTAGAAAAGACAAATAATGAATTGATACTACAATGAAAAAAGTTTTGACTTAATGAACCCCCCTCTGAAAGGGTCTCAGAGACCCCCAACCCAGGGTTGTACAGACCACAGTTTGAGTACTTCTGGCATCAAGTGAGTTGTTAAGAAAGTTGGCTTTGGTGTCAGGCACAGTGTGGCCCAAGTCAAAATTCTGCCCATTCTAACTGCATAACCTTGGACAAGTTAGATAACCCTCTCTGAGGCTCAGTTTCCTCGCCTGCAATATATGAATAATGATAGCACCTACCCTATAGAACTGTGGTGACGGTCACATGAACTATTCTTTTTTTTGTTTGTTTGTTTCAGAATATTATGGGGGTACAACACTTTGGTTATATATATTGCCCATGCACTGCCCGTGTCAGAGCTGCAATTGTGGTCATCCCCCAAACTGTGCTCCCCGCATCCATTCAGTGAGAGTTTTTCCCACCCCCTCTACCCCCCTCCCACCTACCCACCCCCTGATGAATATTATTGCCCTGTGTGATGTAAGTGTTGATCAGTTAGTACCAATTTGATGGTGAGTACCAGTGGTGCTTGTTTTTCCATTCCTGTGACACTTTGCTTCGAAGAATGGGTTCTAGCTCCAACCAGGATAATACCAGATGTGTTAATTCACTACCATTTTTTATTGCTGAGTAATACTCCATGATATACATATACCACATTTTATTAATCCACTCATGTATTGATGGGCACCTGGGTTGTTTCCACATCTTTGCAATTGTGAATTGTGCTGCTATAAACATTTGCGTGCAGATGTCTTTGTTATAAAATGTCTTTTTTTCCTTTGGATAAATACCCAGTAGTGGGATTGCTGGGTCAAATGGTAATTCTACTTTTAATTCTTTGAGGTATCTCCATATTACTTTCCTTAGGGGTTGTACGAATTTGCAGTCCCACCAGCAGTGTATGAGTGTTCCTATCTGTCCACATCCCCGCCAACATTTGTTGTTTGGGGATTTTTTGATATGAGCCAATCTCACTGGAGTTAAGTGATATCTCATTGTGGTTTTGATTTGCATTTCCCTGATGATTAGAGAAGTTGAGCAATTTTTTATATGTTTGCTGGCCATCATTCTGTCTTCTTTGGAAAAGTTTCTGTTCATGTCCTTTGCCCATTTTTTAATAGGGTTGTTTGATTTTTTCTTGTTGATTTTCCTAAGTTCTGTATAGATTCTGGTTATCAGCCCTTTATCAGAGGTGTAGCATGCAAATATTTTCTCCCATTCTGTAGGTTGTCTGTTCACTCTAGTGATAGTTTCCTTGACTGTGCAGAAGCTTTTTAATTTGATCAGGTCCCATGTATTTATTTTGGTTGCTGCTGTGATTGCTTTGGGGGTCTTCTTCATAAATTCTTTGCCTAGGCCAATGTCCGTAAGAGTTTTTCCAACATTTTCTTCGAGAATTCTTATGGTTTCATGTCTTAGGTTTAGATCTGTTATCCATTGTGAATTGATTTTTGTGAGAGGTGAAAGGTGTGGGTCCAGTTTCAGTCTTCTACATATGGTCATCCAGTTTTCCCAGCACCATTTGTTGAATAGAGAATCTTTTCCCCAGTGTACGTTTTTCTGGAATCTGTCAAAGATCAGGTGACTGTATGAGGTTGGTTTTATATTTGGTTTCTCAGTCCTGTTCCATTGGTCTACGTCTCTGTTCTTGTGCCAATACCATGCAGTTTTGGTTACTATAGCCTTGTAGTATAGTTTGAAGTCTGGTAGATAGATGCCTCCTAATTTGTTCTTTTTGCTTAGGATTGCTTTGGCTAGACGGGGTCTTCTCTGGTTCCACATGAAGCGTAGAATTATTTTTTCTAGATCAGCAAAAATGATGTTGGTATTTTGATAGGGACTGCATTGATTCTGTAAATCACTTTAGGTGGAAAAGCCATTTTTACTATGTTGACTCTGCCTATCCAAGAGCATGGTAGGGTTTTCCATCTATTTTCCATCTATTTACATCCTCTGCAATTTCTTTTCTCAGTGTTTCGTAATTCTCTCTATATATGAAAGGCTTAATAGTACCTGGCACAGAGTAAAGTACCCAATAAATGGAATACACATTTTAAGTAAGTAAATTATTATAAATGATGTAAGTGCTAATAGATGTGAGTATACAATATGTGAAATAAGAGGGAAAAGGCAACTCATTCAACTTTGTATAATATGTATCTCGGTACATGCTTCTCTTCCCCATTCTATTTCAGGATCCTGAAGGAGAGAAATGCACCAGGCACTATGCTGAATTTACAGGCATTATCATGTGGAAATATGCTTTATTTGTCCCCCAGAGACTATCAGTGTCCATATGTAGCTAATGCTCATTATCAAATAAAAAGTAAGTAGCAAAAAAGGCAGTAGTTCAGCTCAAATATGAAGTTTTATTTGGATATGTATCTTTTTCAGGTTTTCCATCTCTTGTTACATTAACTATTCATCCATTACACTTAACTGACACTAATATTGCTTTCACATGCTGAGGGGAGATTTTAAATTTAAATATAGTGCTCAAACATCCTAGAAGTCTCCTTTGCTATAAAAATTATAAAATTTTTCTTTTAGAAATCAGATCAAAGTAAAGAATAAACCTTTCCTCTAAAAAACCAGCAGCAACTTCTTCCAGAAATGCAGTTATGTACATCTCTGCACAGCTGAAAAGCAAGCTAACAGTGTGTCTGCTTCAATACAAGACAGAGAGAATTATGAGCCTGCCTGGATGATGAACTATAGAAGTTCTGCTCTTCAATGCCTCTGCAGGGGTACCTGTTAGCTGCTTCCTGCTAATCCAGACTCCTGGCCCTCGCACACCTAACCTGAGGCTTACCCTCCTCAAGGCACTATGGCCCTTTGCAGTCGGTCTATGGCTCTGGGCCTCCCTCGCGCCACGTTGGCTGCAAGCTGCTTTATTGGCCTCTTCAATCAATCGTTCAGCATCCCCCATAACAAAGAAAAACCTGTACCTCACAGATGAGTTGTGAGAGAGTCAGCGCACAGGGCAAAAGAAGAAAACCGGAGTTACTTTTGGAAAATGTTTCAGCCTTAACCTGACCTAGACAGAGATGCATCACATGGGACCATCGCTGGGAAAAGAATGCAACTCCATTGCTCTCATAAACAAAGTTGTAAAAGTGAAATGTTTGGGCAGGGACAAATCAGTGACTTCACCTCACTTCACCACCCATAGGCAGGCGTCTCCAACTCCAGGGTGCTCAGAATCCCCTGGAAAGCTCGCTAAAATGGAGATTCCCTGGCCCCACCCCTCAGGTGATGTCAATGCAGGGCCTCCAGGACCCTCTTGAGATGTAATCTCTATCAGCCTGGATTTCCAAGCTAGACTAGCTGGAGGATGTGTAGCCACCCTCATTTCTTTCCATTGCCACTATTTATGTATTCTTTCATTTAAAACACATTTATTGGGAGGTGGAGGTGGGAGGATCACTTGAGGTCAGGAGTTCAAGACCAGCCTGAGGAAGAGTGAGACCCTGTCTCTACAAAAACAAGAAAAATTAGCTGGGCGTGGTGGTGCATGCCTGTAGTCCCAGCTACTTGGGAGGCTGAGACAGGAGGATCACTTGAGCCCAGGAGTGTGAGGTTGCAGTGAGCTATAATCATGCCACTGTACTCTATCCCAGGCAACAGAGTGAGACCCTGTCTCAAAAATAATAATAATAATAAAATAAAATTTAAAAAAATAAAAAACATTTGTCAATCACTTACCAAATGCCAAACACAATTATTCATATACATATATATAAAAAATATAATATATGATATATAGTAAACTTTGCTTTCATGGATCTTAAATTCTAATGAGATGAGTCAAACAAATAAGTAACCTATGTGATACATTCAAATGCTCAGAGCAGCATTGTTCATAATAGCCAAATAATGGAAACAATCCAAATATTTGTCAACAGGGGAGAGATAAATAAAAAGTGGTATATCCACACAATGGAATAGTATTCAGCAATAAAAAGGAACAAAGTACTGATACATGGCACAACATGCATAAACCTTGAAAACATGATGCTGAGTGAAAACAGGCAGTCACAGAAAGACCACATATTGTATGATTCCATTTATATAAAATGTCCAGAAGAAGAAAATCTATAGATACAGAAAGTTAATCAGTGGTTGCCAGGGGCAGGGAGTTGGGGGGAATTAGGAGTGACTGCTCACAGGCACAAGGGATCTCTTTAGGTGACAGAAATGTTCTAGAAATAGATTGTGGTGATGTTTGCACAACCATACCCTCCAGTCGTGTGTGTTACTGGCAAACATAGGTTACACTCCACAGCCGTGTTTGGGCCTCAGGAGTAAGTTGAGCCATGGCACAGGGCCCAAAAGGAGCCTGTAAAGAGGCTAGAGTTAGGCATGGTGTGAGAAGGAGACTGGTGGGCTCAGGAGGCCACACGTTGACCCTCCCATCAACCCAAACTTCATTGAGGAAGGAATATGGAACTTTTAGAAACATGACAGAACAGCCAAATGGCCATAAAGTCAAGTGCCTAAATCATCCAACGTGCTTCCTTTCCTCTGAGACAGTATAATAACCTAAGAAGAATTAAAAGTCATACAGTGGCTAACATTTAACAAACCCATCCTATGTGCCAAGCACTGTTTTAAGCTTTTTACATGTATGAACTCATTTAATCATCACAGCCACTCTAGGAAATAGATATCATCACAAGAGGTTTCTCTATCAGTCAGGGTCCTGGCAGAACGCAGATGGCCCATCTAAATGAGGCAAGTGATGAGAGCTTCATAAAGGACTGTTTACAAAGGTGTAGGCAGTGTCTCAGGAAGCAACAAGTGCTGGTGCGGTACTCCAAGGCTAGTGGCAGTAGGGAACCATCACTCCTTTGGGTCTGAAAAAGCTTACAAGTGGACGGATAGGTACCAGTGCCTGAAGGGAGTACCCATACCAAGGAAAAGGGATGAAAACAACTCACAGTGATCCAGAACGAAGGGAGCTGGGGGGATAAATACCCCAACCTCATCTTCTTCCCTTTCTCCAATTTCCTTATGACAACTCCTATTGGACAAACCCATTAGGACACCACAGGTAAAGGAAGCCCATTGATGCAGCCCATATGAGTCAGCCTCCTGGGCACAGAGACAGATGGAGAAGGGTGGAGAATGAATCTGGAGGGACAAAGGGAAAACATCCAGTGTAATAGGAGTATCATTCACTCTCTCCTTTTTTTTTTTTTTTTTTGAGACAGGGTCTTGCTCTGTTGCCCAGGTGGAGTGCAGTGGCATCACCATAGCTCACTGCAACCTCAAACTCCCAGGCTCAAATGATCCTCCTGCCCCAGCCTCCTGAGTAGCTGGGACTACAGGCGTGTGCCACCATGCCTAGCTAATTTTTCTATTTTTTGTAGAGAGGGGGTCTCGCTCTTGCTTGGGCTGGTCTCAAACTCCTGACCTCAAGCAATACTCCTGCCTCGGCTCCCAAAGTGTTGGGATTCCAGGCGTGAGCCACCGTGCCTGGCCACACTCTAGACAGATAAGGAAACTGAGGTCTGAAATAGTTAAGGCATATATCTAGAAAGCCAGAGCTGGGCTAGGAATCCAGGCATTCTGATGGGTCTTGACCAACTGGTAGGCTGGTTGTGTTTCCCTGAACTCCCATCAGGGTAGAAAATGATTACACCTGGGAAGGGTGACCAGGACTCCCCAGAGTCCCAGAACTAGGGGAAACAATTGGGCCCAGCACAAAATGGTAATCCAAAACCAAGACCAGGTCATGTGTCACTGTACTCCCCATGCCCTCCAACCCCTCGATATTTTAGTCATGTTACACCCAGGGCCCCACTTCCTACAAGACAAAAGCAGACCTGGTCTGAGTATCAACTCTTTGGCCAGGTCACTGAATGTGGCTCAAACACAAATCATCAGGCACGAGGTTTTGGTGGGAAATATTTTAGACTTTTCCAAGTGAGTGCTGCTTCTCCGCTGCCTTCAGACCTGCCATGTCTCTGAACTGTTGGGGAAACAAAACTCATACAATTCCTGCTTGTCCTTCAGCCTTAGAGAAAGCTCTGCCAGGGGAGATGCTTCAATTTGTACAGTAAAAATCTCTCCAACCCTTAAAGAAAAAAAGTGCCTTTCCCTGCTCTGATTTGCAGCAATTTGCAGGATTGGTACTCAATGGAATAGGCTATGGGGTCCCTGAGTCCCCAAATGGACCTGGTTATGACAGGTCTCTTTCATTTAACCTCTCAGATCACACCAACCGGGGCTTTGGGGTCCCAGAGCTGTCCTAAGAAGACCTGATCCTGGAGACATATGCCACCCAGGAGTTGCCCAGCTGGCAAGCTCCACGCCTTGAAGTCCTGGTGGCCCCACAGAAGAAGGTGAGCTGACAGCTGAGTGGTGGGGTTGATGTGGAAGGAGAAGCCTGTCTGCCATCCCCAACCTTTGTTATCAAACAGCTTCTGCAGAGCGCTGCACTCACAGCAAGCACATCAATACAAGCCCAAGCAGCCTTTCAGAAGGTAGACACCAGGCCTTCCATTAGCCAAGGCACTGGAGGCTCCAAGCCCACCTATTTCATCTTTGACTTCCAGATTGATTGTTCTGTGATGGGGAGGCAGGGACTGCACTCCTTGTGTCCGTCTCATCTGCCTTTGCTACCATGCACTGTAATGGTCTTTGCCCGCGGCAGGTCACAGAACCGAGACAGTTTTATGATCGCTCTCTCCCTCTTTCTCTGGTCTGTGGATCTTTCTGTCCCAAATAAATCAATGTTACTATTTCTCCTTTCCCTCTTCACTCTCAGCAGGCTGCTGTTCAGGCCATTTCTTAAAGATAATTAGCCAAGTATCCTCTCAAGTGACGCCGGTGTAGGGCCCAGGCCAGGATGGAAACAAGACTTCATGGTCCAAACCAGAGGGCTTCTGAGCTGCTGTGCAGATTTCCCTCTAGCTGGGCTGACCACAGCCACTGTTCTTCCAAATAATGGACAGGGCAGGGAGGTGAGGGTGGAGAGAGCAGGCACAAAGCCAAACTTCATCCTAAGTCATCCTAAGTGGATTCTTAGGTTGGCCCGTGGAGTTCACTCTGTCTTCATGTCAGGAGGGCTTCCAATACCATTTCCACTTCAGATATCAAAAGAAGGACTCTGGAAGCCATTTAGCTGAAGAGTTTTCAAAGTGGAGACTCGTTTCTTTAAACAAACTCTTATTCTTACATGGGATTCCAATATATGAAAGAGGTAAGTGTTGCACTGGCTGATGTTAGAGAGAAGGGCTCAGGACCCTCCCTTACTTTCTCTCCCCATCAACCCCATAGGCTACCCAAGTGTCTCTGTAAAAGCCCAGAGTTCTGCAGGTGTAGTTTGGAAACCATGACTCAACCTTTTCACAGGGCTGAAATCCTCTTCTCAGCATTTCTGGCATGTTCCCAATTCCAGTCATTTGTGGCTAATCTGTCCCTGCCTGGCATCAGCTGCCCTCCTTATAGAGGCCGATGCTAACCCAGCCCAGAGGCCGCTGCTCGACCTCCAAACACTCCCAGCCCCTGCTGCCTTGCCATTCCCCCAGAAAGACTGACCTTCTCTGTGGCTATGCCCCCAGCCCTGTGTCCTCAGGCTCCCTACGTGGTCTCTTGACACCCAAAAATGACCTTGACCTGCATATGTACCGGTTCTTCCCCAGGGTGGGTAACTTCCATAACTGCCTTCTTGGCATTGTAGGATGACAGTTAAGAGCATGAGCTCCCAAGCCAGACTGCTTGGATTCAAATCCTGACTCTTCCCCTTTCTAGCTACTCACTTTGGTGATCTTTGGCAAGTTATTTAACTGCTCCATGAATCAGTGCCTGCATCCGCAAAATAAGGTAACAACCTCTACTATTTCATAGAGTTGGGAGGATTAACTCGGTCAATATATCACAGTTCTTTGTATGGCCCTGGCACATGGTCAACGTCCAGTAGTGTTACTGTATTGCAATCATGCTGCCTCTTGATTCTACCCACCCCAGGCCTAGTACTCACAGCCCAGCTGGAGTGGAGCCACCAGCCAGGTCCTCCTCCCTAATGGAACATGCACACTTCAAACCACACTGCCACCTGCTGGTAGCCTGCGCTTGCTCCAGGAGCACCCAGCCAAGACAAAACTAACTCACATGTTTATTTTATAAAAATCTACTCAACAAATATTTATTGAGCACCCACATGATGCCAGTAACTACACTATGTATTAGGGGTGTAATAGAGAATAAAGGAGACAAGGTTTTTTCTCCTGTGAGGTTTACACTTCAATGACTTTTTTTTTCCCATAATTTTCCCCCAAAGGAACCCAGAGGCAAGGGCTGACCCTGAGATCTGACAAAAGACTCAAGAAATTGCTCAGTTCCCCCACCCTATGTTGCACAAGTGCTTAGTGGAAGCCTTAAGGCTAAGAAGAATAGTAGAGCCATCACCATAATTGTAGCCAATGTTTCCTTTTCCTCTTGGGCACAGAGGCTTCCTTACAGTCAAGGGTGGCCACGGGACTGAATTCTGGACCACGAAATATGGGCAAAAGGGACATTAGCTGCTTCCAAGCCTGGCCCATAAAAAGTTCCTGCATGTGTTTGCCCCTTTCTGGCAGTCTCAAAAGAAGTAAAATTGGGAATTGCCAAGATAGGGGAGATAGCAGAATCACAAGACAGAAGTAGCCTGAGCCCTTGAATCACCACTTGGAAGACAGTTGCTCAACCAGGAATACCCGCATTGGAGTTTGACTTGGGTGAGAAATAAACTTTGAAATTGGGGGGTTATGTCTTACCATGGCTTACACAATGTTAATGTACAGAAGTGGTAAGGGGAGCAACAGGAAGCAAATGAGAAAATCAGATGGATGATGAACAAGATAAGAATTCAGTCATATTCTGTGGCTCTTGTAAGCTTCTGTTCTTTAACATTAAAAAGTAAAGGTGGCTTATTTTCCCCCCTGAGCTCAGTAATAAAACATGAGCCACAAAAAGGGATTATATGCCCACTATTTTAGAACACCACCAACAACCAAAAAAAACTTTAGTTTGACATGATTTCTTTCACAGAAGGAAGGGGAAAATAGAAAAGTACAAAAGTAATTCTCAGGCTGGTTGGAGAACCTAAAGGCAGTCCAAGACACAGAGAGAACTTAAGGAACTTGGAGGATGCATGACCAGAGTTTCACAGGCCAAGTAACATCTCAGACTGGAGAGGCTGTGACTCAGGGAAAGGTCTGATGAAACCACCTAAATCACAGGCAGGTTAACAGAAGACGTAAGCTCTATCTTCTCAGTATGTGATCAGGGTTTAAGAAAGAATCTAAGCTAGCAAAACAGATGTGATAAGAAGAAATATACCAGAAGGGAGTCTCCTCCAAAATTACATTAAAACTGTTCTCAGTGGGATTCCTCAGATCATCAGCTTCAGAATCATTGGGAATGCTGATTGAAATGAAGACCTATTTATTCTTAGTAGTCAAAAACTGGAAACAACCCAAATGTCCATCAACAGGTGAGTGGATAAACAAAATGTGGTGTATCCATACAATGGAATATTATTCAGCAACAAAAAATGATGAGCAACATGTGTGAATATAAAAAACATTATAGTGAGCCAAAGAAGCCAGTCATAAAAGCACATACGATATGTTTATATTTATGTGAAACTCTACAAAAGACAAATTTAATCTACAGTGACAGAAAGCACATCAGTGTTTGCCTGGGGCAGTAGGAGTGGGTGTGGCGAGTGAATGGAAAATGACACAAGAATGTGGAGCATTCTCCAACTTGATTGTAATGATGGCAACAGGGTTTATAAATTTGTCAAAACTCACCAAAATGTATACTTAAAATGGGTGCATTTTATTGTATGTAAAGTATACCTCAATAAAATTGATTTAAACACTAACTGTTACAAAATATAGACCTATTGGAAGCAATACCACCTCAGTAGCAATGAGCACACTAGCACCAGATGTTGATTTCTAATACTGTTCTCCAGTACAAGGAACCAGGGCTCCTTAGAGAAATGACTGATCCCAGAGCAGGGGCAGGAAGTGTACAAATGAGCCCTGAGCTCATCTGTTCTCTACTGCATACTGTCATCTTGTGTCCTTTATTCCCCATCACACCCCTAATATCTGGCATAGTTCCTGGCATCACGTGGGTGCTCAATAAATATTTGTTGGATAGATTTTTATAAAATAAACATGAGTTAAAGTTTTGTCTTGGCTGGGTGCCCCTGGAGCATGCGCAGGCTACCAGCAGATGGCAGCGTGGCTTGGAGCGTGCCACTTGCTGGTAAGGAAGTACTAAGAAAGTAAATAAATAAAACAATCCCCCAATCACAGGGTTATCTCCAAGAGACACCCAGTCAACTGAAAGTGCTCCCAACGGCCAAAGCTGAAACAACTTGAGCAAGAAAACAAAGTCGTATTGGGTATAACCCAAAAGTATAAAATAAATAGCCACGTGTCCATATTGATATAAACAAATGATTAAACAAATAAATAAATAGGGGAGAGTAGACAAACTTCTCATACAGAAGAATTCCAAATAATTTATGCAGATACCCTGCCTTCCAGGAGGTGGAGCATTAACTCTCACTCTTTAAGTGTGGGCTTCACATAGTGAGTTCCTTTCAAAGAGTATAGAAAAGAAGGGTAAGAGAATAACCGTAGAGTGAAGACACCTGGCAGACACTACCTGAGCAGGGTGATCAAAGTCAACATCAACTGCTATATGTCGTGTTGATAGCCTGTGTCCTTGATATGATGTGATGAGAACGGCACTTGACTTCTGTGGTTTTCCTCACAAAAGTCCATAACCCCAGCTGAACCATGAGGAAACCATCAGACACACCTCAATGGTGAAACACTCTTCAAAATACCCCACCAATACTCCTCAAAACTGTGAAGGTCATCAAAATCAAGGCAAGTCTGAGAAATAGTCACAGCCAAGGAGACATGACGACTAAATGCAATGTGGTATCCTGAGGTAGGATCCTGGGATAGAGAAAGGACAGTAGGTAAAAACCAAGGTAATCTGAATAAAGTATGGACTTTAGGTAATAATGTTGCATTGACATTGGTTCATTAATTTTGACAAACGTACCAGAGTAATTTAATAATAGATGTTAATAATAGAGGAAACTGCATGTGGGCATATGGAAACTGTACTATCTTTGCAACTTTTCTGTAAGGCTAAAACTTCTAAAATTTAAAGTTTATTTTTTAAAATCATAGGTCCATTCAATCAGAATCTCTGGCCCATGGCGCCCTGTAATCTGTATTCAACACGACTGCTTGGGTGCACCCCAGAAACCGATAGCAGTTGTTCTCAACTGTGGCTTCTTACTAGGACCACCAGAGGAACAGGACCCCACCCCCAGAATCTATGATTCAATTGGTAAGAAGGGAGGTAGACACGGGTCTTTTTCAAGGGTCCCCTGAGACTCACTGCTTTAGGGACATGATGGATTCCTTCCTTCATTCTTTTTTACTTCTACATCAAATATTTCCACTTCCTTTCCATTATAACATTTAAGCATGTTACTTGCCTGCTTGAAAAAAGCAAAAACAAAAACAGAAAATGCCATGTGCCCCTAGAACGCAGGAACCACTCCTGAGTAGGCATATTGTACCAAGTTATCTCCCTACTCAACCTTCGTCCATGCCCCTACAGCACTGCAGGCACTCCTCCCAACAAGCCTATGAGTCCTGCGCAGCACGTGGTTCACCTGTATGCTTCCTCTTTACCGGACAGACTCTCCTACCTCTTCGGCCCGGCAAACTCTTCCGCATCCTTCAAAACCTAGATCAAATGTCTCCTCCTCTCTGAAGCCTTCCCAGATATCCCCCTAGAACTCAGTCGTTTTCCTCTTTTGTCTTCCTGACACACGTTGCTGACGTGTGTCTTTATCATCCACTGCAGGGGATTGCAATCTTGGAGTGTCTCTCCCCAGTGGCTAGAAAGTGAGCACCTTGAGGTTAGAAATACGTCAGTTTGTCATTCACACTGCCCCCCTCCCCGGCCTTGAGGAGCACAGAGTAGCTAGCTCCTCAATATTCATTCGAGTGGGTAACTGAGTAAATGCATTAATGAACAAACTCATTCTGAAAGCCTCAGCTTTGTGCTAGGGGAAATAAAATCTGCCAGCTAAGAGAAGATCTCTCTGTATCAGATGGTCCGTCTATTTTTGTTCATTTGCTCTGCGAGTGACATTCAGAACGTTTCTTTAATGTGTTTGTTAAGAACTACATACACCAACTTAACGAACAGGCTCTGGTGTACATAAGCCAGTCAGGGTGTCAGTGATGCTGCGGGAGAATATTGAAAGCAGGAGGACATCCCAGACTCAGGGACCAGCCCAGAAGCAGCAAACATGCTGCAAGGTAGACAGCAGGCAGAGCTGGGGCCAGGAGACCGAGTGAAAGTCCACGAATATTTTCACAGTCCCTCCCTCAGCTTATCCTGTGACCACTCTGTAAAGCATGCAACATAGTCATTTCGAATCTTTTGTTGTTGTTGTTGGAGGAAACTGAGGCTCAGAAAAGTTGGGGTGGAAGCCAGCATCAAGAGCAGAGCCCAAGGCAGCCACCACAAAAGAGAAAGTGACTTGAAGTCCCTTCTTTTACATTTGTAAGATCTTTCTGAGAATCAGAAACTCAGTTCCACACATCCCTGTGCTTCATTTTAAGCAACAGCAAGTAAATACCCCCAGGCTCACTCAGTGGAGGAGCAAAAACTGGAATCTGACCTTCCTATGACAAGGGAAAGATTCTGTGTCGTATAAAGAGGAGGATCTCGGGCAAACCATGGAGGATCTGATAAGGGTTACAGACCCTCTCGCCAGGAAAAAATCCAGGGCTCATGATCTGGCTTAAAAGTCAGAGTCTAAAAGGCCCTCTGGAATATCCAGGGCTCCTGGCTAAGAAACCCTGTGCTATATAGTCTTAATGCCCCCCCAACTTATCTTTTTTTTAAACAAAAGTGCTTAATACAGACTATAATATAGTAACTACTCATTAAATGAAAGCTATTAATTATAATGGTGTGATAATAAATATGGAAGTAGTCTCCTACAACTACAGGGGATAGAAACTCAACTCAAATTGGCTTAAACAAAATAGGGATTGTTGGGAGTACAAGCTTCAGGCATAGCTAGATCCAGGTGCTCCGATGAATTCATCTCATATCTAGGTCTTCACTTCTTGGCTCATCTTTCTTGGATCTTGGTTCTATTCTCAGCCAGGTTCTCTCCTTGTTGGGCTAAGATGGCCACTATCTGCTCCAAATTCACATCCTATCCTTTCAGTAACCCCCAAAGAAGAAGCAAGCTTATTTTCCAATAGTTTCAGCAAAAGCTCAGGATGGTCCTCTTTGTATCACCTTGAGTCACTTGCCAATCCTTGAACAAATCTCTAAGCCTCAGTGATATAATACCCCAATGGGCCTGGCTTTAGTCTCAGGCCCAGAAGGAGATCTAGAGGTAGTAAGGCCAACCACTAAACCATACTCATTGAGAGTGGGGAAGAGGTGACTCCCTCTGAAAAATCAGTGCGCTATTACCACAGGAAATGGGAGGATGATTCTATATGGGCAGAATGAATCTATGTCTACTATAATATTAATAAACAGCAATGATATCTACTGGGCTATTGCTCTCTGGAGTGGACTCAGAATGCTGGTGTTGATATTCAACTCTGGCCTTGATGACTTCTTACATAGGACATGTTGGTCCAAGGCAAAACAGGATGGAAGACTTCAAAGGCACAGGAAGCCCATCGAATCTTTCACCCTAATAACATCCCTGCTTGCTTGTCTCAACTCTTATCTCCTTTTGAGAGAGCATCCCCAATAAAAGAGACCCTCCCACTCCTGCAGTCCCATCTCCTCTGGCCAACAGCCACTGTTAAAGGGGGAAAAGAAAATTTTCTATCATCTTGACAGGCCTCCTGCTCAGGTGTCTTTTTGTTCCTTTACCTAAGCCTGAAGGCTAGCTTTATTTTCTCCCCTATTGAGTGATCTGGTGACTGTCTGCTTTAATCATGATAGAGATTTAGAAATTTGCTAGGGGCAAAACTGCAATCCTTACAGAAAAGTGATACCTGGAGTGCTTTTTCTATTCCTGACCCCAGCCCTGAAAAGGAGTCTGAGCACCAGTGATAGATTGCCACCCTCTGGGCTTTGGGAATGGGGACTTGCCTCTCTTTCCCCTTGTCCTTCAACAGAAGCTGGCCTGGAGACATCGCTGGTCTGCCTTCGATGAAGTAAAGTGTTTTCAACTCCATTTCCTCTTTCTGGCCGGCTCTGGGCCACAGCCAGCTCGGGTAAGCTCCCTCTTCTTGCTGCTACTCAAACAGCCACCCTGGACACCCAAGAAGAAATTATTGGCTTGCAGCCTTGAAGATGTGGTTGTCTAGTTTTGTCTGAGGAGAGCTCAGTTCTTTTTAGGATAGGGAGGGAACTCAGTTTTAGATAGGAGGGAAGAATGTTTAGTGCAATGGGAATAAAAAGGTAGGAAAACTAAGAGTTGCCATCTAGGCAAACGAATTGTTTCTTCTTTTCTAAGAGCAAGGGGGAGAGTCTGGTGGTGATCTCCTCAACACTGAAATCTGCTTGCCCCCCTGCTCAAAAGCCTTCTCTTGCTCCCTATTGCCTCCAGTATAAAATCAACCTCCTGGGCTGGCTGTGGCCCTGAGTGTGCCTCCCAGGCTCTGTATGATCTGGCCCCTGCTTACATCTCCAGTCTAAATTCTCTTTGCTTTATCTTTCCACTTTGCTCCAACATGTCTTAAAGAATAGATCCTGCTCTTTCACTAGAAAGCTTCCAAGATTACTTTCTCTTCCTAAGGTGTTTCTCTACTTGGCTACTGTTAGTTTCCAAGCCACTCTAACAAATTAACTCAAAGTTGGTGGCTTAAAACAACACAGATGTATTTTCTTATAGCTCTGGAGGCCAGGATCCCAAAATGGTTTCAGTGAGCTGAATCCAAGGTGTTAGCAGGACCTTGCTTCCTCCAGAGGCTCTGAGGGAAAATCTATTTTCTTGCCTTTTCCAGATTCTAGAGCAGCATTCTTTGCGTTCCTTGGCTTCTGGTCCCTTCCTCCATCTTCAAAGTAACGTAGCATCTTGCTTCAGTGGTCACATTGCCTCCTTCTTCTGTCTCAAATCTGCCTGTGCCTCCTTCTTAGAAGGACACTCGTGATTGCATTTAGGGTCCATCTGGATAATCAAGGATAACCCCCCTACCTCAAGACCCTTAGTTTAATCACATTTACAAGCCCCTCTTGCCATATAAGGAGTTCTAGGGGGTTAGGGTCTGGATAATTTTTGTGGGACCCATTATCAGCCTCCCCCAACCACTTCCCATACATCTGTCAGGGATCACCTTGGCTGTCAGCTGCTCCAGGAGGTCCTCACTGTCCCTTTTCTCTTCTCAGCTAAAGGCTCTGTGTCCCTTGCCATCCCCTGATTCTCTCCACATTGAGCATACTACAGGATGTGACACTTGTGACTGGGCTGTCCCCTAATTAAGGGGGACAGATCTAATGCATGGAAATGTATGTCACTTATGGAAAAGCACGTAAGACAAGAACTGGGAAAAAAATGAAGCTACAGAACAATTAGTACAACATTGAACACTGTTTAAAGAGCACCTGTGTCTGGAAAGATACAACCCAACTTTGACCTGTGACTACACCTGGAGAAAAGCGCAGGACTGACGAGGTGAGCAAGAAGTGAGACTTCTACTCCTCTCTGGGGTTACTTATGTTTTTATCACGAGAATGTGTTCATGAATTTTTTATATAAAAAATTTTTTGAGAAGTTGAATAGCAGCATATTTGAGATTCTATAAAGTTTCCCAGCTTTCTGTTTGAAAAAGCAGTTGTTTTATATGCGTTTGCAGTTTCCAACAGGCCCCAGTTTGAGGATATTTTCAAGAAGACCACTTAGTCTTAAAGCATAGGACTTTCTGAGTCTTCTGACAAAAGCCAAAAATGATATCCCAATGTTTCAAGTCCTAATGGTCACTTTCTCTTAAAACAATCCATTTGGGGATTAAAACTCAGTCTCTACTTAGTGGGGAGGACATGAAGCCATCAATTGCTAGGGCTTGAGGATGCCACACAGAGCTGGGGGTGACTGCCCATCTGTCCTCCTAGAGCTGAGAAGAGGATCCACAGCCATTACTTTTGAGGATAAATGTTACCGACCAGCAGACGTCACCAGGACTGAATCAAGCCAATTGCTATGATTAAAACATTACTGCAGAAACACTGACTCAACTCAGCCAACATTTGCCTTTAACATATGGTCCAAAGAAGCAAGAGGATGCCCAGAGAAAGTCACATGTGGACACAGAAACATCTGCGAGCAGTCATGGGAAACAAAGCTGAAGAAATCCAGGGCAACGATGACACCACTAACAAGAAATTTCCAACAAACAAGTTAAGGACAAGAGACAGGCATGGAGAAAATACCTGTCATACATATAACATAGGTTTATTATCTAAAATTGTATATTTTAAAATCTCTTTCCAATGAATAAGAAAAAGGCAAGCAGTTCAACAGAAAAGTGAGCAAATGATATAAGCAAGTAATTCACAGGAAAGGGCATTCAAATGCCTGTAAATACATGAAAAATAATGCCCAAATTCACTATATAATTAGGAAAATATTGATGTTGTTCTTGTATTCTATTTATAGGAGAGCAAATTGTTAAAGCAGTTTTATGGAAAAATTTGGACATATGTAAGAAAATTTAAACTGTATATACCATTCCACCTTGCTGGGGTCGACCCTTGGGAAAAATTCACATACCTGTGAGAAAAACTGGAAAACACATTTTCATTGCAACATTGTTCCTTATCGTGAAAATCTAGAAATAACCTAATGGTCCAATTACAGATACACTGCTTAAGTAAATTATAAAACATCCATACTAAGAAATACTACGAAACAGTTTAAAAGACTGAGATATATATCATTACATGCTGACATAAAAAGATCACTAAGACATTCTATAAAATTTAAAGGGATATTGAGGAATTATATTCATGAATTATTTCTAAATATCTATATGTAAACATATAGACAATAATCGGGAAAAATATAACCCAAACTGCTAACAGTAATGACAAGATTGCTTCACTTCAAACTGTTTTCCCCAATATAATTGGTGCAAATGTAGTTTAATAGAGCATATAGAAAAAGAAATTAGAAATATTAGCTGATCTTAAAAACTTAAAATCAATATGTAGTTATCACAAAAGCTAAAACAACTTAAGTTACAAGTTAAATCTCCACTGCAGCCTCAGCCTTATTACCCCTGCCAGGCCAGGGATGGAGCCCGGAGGGCAGGAGCTCTCATGCACACTGTGATTGGGTGCTGTGCACCCCCCAATTGTCCCCCACTGGCTGCCTCCTGGGGATCCAAGCAGAGCAGGCACCCACCAGCCCTCAGCATCTGCCGCCAACATCTTGCCACCTTGATAGCACCACCACTGCTACCTGAGTAGCACTGCAGCAGCTGCCACAGTTGGACATGGGCAGAGGGAGAACCCAGCTACTGCAACTCCCCAGCAGGGTGCCCCCCCATCTCCCTGGCCCCATCACCCATGGCTGGCCCACCCACTGTGGCCCAATGAGCCACCCTGCCACAGGCTGTGGTCCCACAACCCACCCAGGCACCAGCCAAGACCCCTGACCTGTCCAGGTGCCTGCCAAGGTCCCATGCTTCACACATGCACCCACCAATTTCCCATAACCTGTGCAGGCACCTGCCAAGTTCCTGCCACCCACCCCACGCAGGCTGCAGTCTTGCAACATACCCAGGCACCCAGGAAGGTCCTGCAACCTATCCAGACACAGGCCAAGGTCCCATGATGTGCCCAGACACCCGCCCAAGACCCACCCCACTGACGGCTGCAGTCCCATGATGTGTCCAAGCACATCCAAGGTCACGCCACCCACCTCCATGGAGAGGGACTCACCCAGCCCTCACCTGAGCTTTCAACGGTGGCCTGGTGACCAACCCACCAATCTGAATAAATATCCCCAGCACCAGCTTGGATTGTGGCAACCACAGGGGAACAGGACGACACAGGAGAACATTTATGTTAAAGGCTTTCAGTGCATCCGCCCCTCCCCCCAGGTCAATCCTTTGGCGTAGGACACAAAAGTGCTATTTTGGGATTTCTCCTCCTTCTCACTAAGTAGGAGAGTTCCCAGCAAAAGAGAACAGGTGTTCCACAAATCTATCAGCCCTGAGCTGAGAGAGGAAGTTTCAGATGAGAAGAAACCAGCAAAAGAATTCCGGAACCATGAAAAAACAAGTTAGTTTGACACCCCTAAAGGATCACAGTAGATCCACGGCAATGGACTCCAACCAAAAGGAAATAGTCGAAATGTCAGAGATGGAATTCAGAATATGGATGGCAATCAAGATGAATGGAAGTGAAGAGAAAGTTGAAAACTAACACAAAGAAACCAAAAAAATATTTCAGGACATGAATGAAAAATATGAAAAACTCACTAAATAGATAGACAACATAAGAAAGGATATAACAGAACTTAAAGAAACGAAGGAGTCACTTAGGGCATTACAAAATATAGCAGAAAGCTTTGACAACAGACTAGACCAAGCAGAAGACAGAATCTCAGAACTTGAAGACAAGGTTTTCAAACTAACCTAGTCAGTCAAAGATGCAGATAAAAGAATAAAGAAGAATGAACAATCATTCAGAGAAATATGGAACTATGTGAACTGAGCCAATATATGAATTATAGGTATCCCAGAGGGAGAAGAAGAAAAAGCAAGAAGCATGGAAAACCTATTCAAGGGAATTATTGAGGAGAACTTCCCTGGTATTGCCAGAGATTCAGATATCCAGATGCAAGATGGTCATTTAACACTTGGAGGATTCATAGCAAATAGGACATGTCCAAGATACATAGTCATTAACCTGGCCAAAGACAAAATGAAGGAGAAAATTCTACAAGCTGCAAGATGAAAGCAATAACTAACCTACAAAAAAAGACTCATCAGGCTAACAGCAGACTTCTCAGCAGAGACCTTATAAGCCAGAAGGGATTGGGGCCTCATTTTTAGTTTTCTTAAATAGAACAACTGCCAGCCAAGAATTTTGTATCCTGCAAAACTAAGTTGATGGAGAAATAAAGACCTTTCTAGACAAGCAAACACTAAGGGAATTTGTCACTATTAGACCTGCCCTACAGGAAATCCCCAAAATGCATTATACATGAAACAGCACAATAGATACCAACCAGTGTATAAACACCCAAAAGTTAAAGCTCACAGCTCTTATAAAGCAATAGCACAAGAGGGAAAATAAAACAATAAGGTATCATCCAACATGATGAACAGCATCCCACATATCAATACCAACACTCAATGTGAATGGTCTGAATGCCCCACTTAAAAGATATAGACTGGCTGAATGGATGAAAAAACACAACCCAATTATTTGCTGTCTCCAAGAGACACATCTAACCCACAAGGATTCACATAGACTCAAGGTTAAGGGATGGAAAAAATATTTCATGCAAATGGAAACCCAAAGCGAGCAGGTATAGCCATTCTCATATCAGATAAAATAGACTTTAAATCAACAATGCTAAAAAAAGGCAAAGATGGTCATTATATTATATAATGGTAAAGGGAGCAATTCAACAAGAAGACATAACAATCCTAAATATATATGCTTCGAACACAGGTGCTCCCAGATTCATAAAGCAAATTCTACTAGATCTAAGCAAAGAACTAAACAGTAGCATCTCAATTGCCAAGGATTTCAACACCCCACTGACAGAACTAGACAGATCATCAAAGCAGAAAATGAATAAAAAAACACTGGACTTAAATAAGACTCTAGAACAAAGGGACCTAACAGACATTTACAGAACATTCTACCCAAAAACTACTGAATATACATTCTTCTCATCAGCACATGGGACATTTTCCAAGATTGATCATGTCTACAGCCAAGATTGGCTGAAAGCTAGGCCTCTTGCACCAAATAGTTAGCCAAGTTGTCAATGCAAAGGAAAATTTCTTGAAGGATATCGAAAGTGCCACTCCAGTGAACACAAAAATGATAAGAAACAAAATAATCTTATTGTTGATATGGAGAAAGTTTGAGTGTTCTGGATAGAAGATCAAACCAGCCACAATATTCCCTTAAACCAAAGCCTAATCCAGAGAAAGGCCCTAACTCTCTTCAATTCTATGAAGGCTGAGAAGTGAAGAAGCTACAGAAGAAAAGTTTGAAGCTAGCATAAAATGGTTCATGAAGTTTAAGGAAAGAAGCTGTCTCCATAACATAAAAGTGCAAGGTGAAGCAGAAAGTGCTGATGTAGAAGCTGCAGCAAGTCGTCTGGAAAATATAGGTAAGATGATGGAGAACGGTGGCTGCAACAGGTTTTCCATGTAGACAAAACAGCCTCATTATATTGGAAGAAGATACCACCGAGGACTCTCACAGCTAGAGAGGAGAAGTCAATGTCCAGCTTCAAAGGACAAGCTGACTTTCTTGTTAGGGGCTAATGTAGGTGACAACTTTAAATGAAGTCAATGCTCACTCACCATTCCCAAAATCCTAGGGCCCTCAAGAATTATGGTAAATCTACTTTGCCTGTGCTCTATAAATGTAACAACAAAGCCTGGATGACAGTACATCTGCTTACAGCATAGTTTACTGAATATTTTAAGTCCATGGTTAAAAACTACTGATCAGAAAAAAAGATTTCCTTCAAAATATTACTATTCATTTGCAATATACCTAGTCACCCAAGAACTCTGATGGAGATATACAAGGAGATTAATGTTGTTTTTATGCCTGTTAACACAACATGCAGTCTTCAGCTCATGGATCAAGGAGTAATTTCAACTTTCATGTCTCATTATTTAAGAAATACATTTCATTAGGCTATAGCTGCCATGGATAGTGATTCCTCTGATGGATCTGAACAAAGACAATTGAAAACCTAATCTGGAAAGGATTCACCATTCTGAATGTCATTAAGAACATTTGTGATTCATGGAAGGAGGTCAAAATATCAACATTAACAGGAATTTGGAAGAAGTTGATTCCAACCCTCATGAATGACATTGATGGGTTCAAGACTTCAGTGGAGAAAGTAACTGCAGATGTGGTGGAAACTGCAAGATAACTAGAACTAGAAGAGGAGCCTGAAGATGTGACTGAATTACTGCAATCTCATGATAAAACCTGAATGCATGAGGAGTTGCTTCTTATGGATGAGCAAAGAAAGTAGTTTCTTGAGATGGAAACTACTCCTTGTGAAGATGCTGTGAACATTGTAGAAATGACAACAAATGATTTAGAATAGTACATAAACTTAGGTGATAAAACAGTGGCAAGGTTTGAGAGGACTGACTGTAATTTTGAAAGAATTTCTACTATTGGTAAAATGCTATCAAACAGCATTGCATTTTATGGAGAAATCTTCCATGAAAGGAAAATTTGATTGATGTGGCAAACTTTATTGTTGTCTTATTTTAAGAAATTGCCACAGCCACCCCAAACTTCAGCAACCACCACCTGATCAGTCAGCAGCCACCAACATCAAGGCAAAACATTACAATTTGCAGAATGCTCAGATGATTGTTAGCATTTTTTAGTGACAACATGTTTTTAAATTAAGGTATATACGTTGTGTTTTTTAGACACAATGCTATTGTACACGTAATAGACTGCAGTATAGTGTAAACATAACTTCTATATGCCCTGGGAAACCAAAAAATTCATGTGACTCACTTTATTGCAATATTTGCTTTATTGTGGTGGCCTGGAACCTAAACTACCATTATCTTCATGGTATGCCCATGCTAGACATTTTATCTAGGAATGGCTCCTCCCTACAAAGTTGTCCTTTTAGATTTCTTTATGTCCATAGCTCTTCAAGGTCTTTTTATTAAAAAGTATGATTTTGTTGTTACTTTTTACCTTGTGGTTGTGTGTTAGGGGTGAAGGTCTTTCACATCTTCCTATATCCTAGCCAGAAGTATAACACCTCATTTAGGTTTTGTTGCATAATTAACATTCCCAAAACCTAGTGGCTTAAAATACAATCATTTGTTTAGCTCACATCTCTCTGGGATGGCAATTTGGCCTGCATTCAACTGGTTGGCTTTTCTGGTCTCAGTTGGGGTCCTTCATGCATCTGTGGCAAACTGCTGGTCAGCTTGGAGATTCTGCTTCTGATTATTGGCTGGCTATCAGCTGGCAAAATGGCAGCAACTGGACAGTCTGTATCTCACCCTCCAGCAGGCAAGCTGGAATTTGTTCCCACACCAATTAGGCAGCACAATTAGCCAAAACAGGAAGATTTCTTGAGGCTTGTACTCAAAAATTGGCACATTGTCAGGTATGCCACATTGTATTGTCCAAGCAAGATACAAGGCCAGCCTAGATTCAAGAGATAGGTATCCCTCTTGATGGAAGGAGCTTCAAAGTAAGGGCATGCATCATGGAAGAGTTGAGAATTGTAGGTATTTTTATAATCTACCAAACAGTATAACAGTTTGTTCTTTTTGAATTTTATTTTCAATTCTGCATTTGAATTACCTTTTCCAAAATAACAACAAAATCTGTTTTTTATGTTTCTCAGAAAAAAATAAATAAATCATGGGCTATAATCAGTTAAAACTGAAAATGTTCAGGCCAGGTGTGATGGCTCACGCCTGTAATCTTAGCACTTTGGGAGGCCAAGGTGGGAGGATTGCCTGAGGTCAGGAGATCGAGACCAGGCTGAGCAAGAGCAAGATCCCTTCTGTACAAAAAAATAGATAAATTAGCCAGGCATGGTGGTGCACACCAGTAGTCCCAGCTACTCAGAAGGCTGAGGCAGAGGATCATTTCAGCCCAGGAGTTTGAGGTTGCAGTGAGCCATGATGACACCACAGCACTCTAGCCCAGGTGACAGAGTGAGACCCTGTCTCAAAAAAAAAGAAAAACCCCTGAAAATGTTCAATCCATAAATACCAACAATGTGATCATACAATGATGTTAGAGATGTAGAGGTAGATTTTGTTCTACTCTAACCTGGTGAGTCTGCACTTGAAGAAGTGTTTTGGTTAAGGGAGGGATATCATAAGAATAGCATTGTCAACCTGGGGCATTTGGGAAGAAAGAAATCAGTTCAGACCAGGACTCAATTTCACATAAGAGAGATGTTTGAAGGAATCAGAACTGCTTATCTTGGAGAAAAGAATCTGCAATAAAGACAAGCCAGCCAGCTTCGAATATCAGCAGGTATGTTTGGTTTATTTCTGTTTTTTTTAATCCAGAATGAGGGATTACTTTATCTAAGTTATTTTTACTGAGATATATTAATTCATATACCATAAAATTCACTATTTTGAAGTGTACAATTCAATGGTTTTTATTATATTCACAAAGTTGTGCAACAATCACCACTATCTAATTCCAGAACATTTTGATCACCCCCAAAAGAAATCTCGTACCCATTAGCAGAAACTCCCCATTCCTCCCTCATTCCAGTGTCCCTGGAAACCACTGATCAACTTTCTGTGTCTACAGATTTGCCTATCCTGGACATTTCTTATCAATGGAATCATGTAACAGGTGGTCTTTTGTCACTGGCTTCCTTCATTCAGCAAAATGTTTTTAAGATTCATCTATGCAGTAGCATGTATAGTACTTCATTCCTTCTTATGGCTAAATATTCCATTGTATGCATAGATCTTTTTTTAATCCATCCATCAGTTGATAGACATTTGGGTTGTTTCCCACTTTTTGGCTATTATGAATAATGGTGCTATGAGTAATTGTATATAAGTTTTTGTACAAACTTAAGTATTTCCTTAGGAATGGGATTGTTGGGTCATTTCAGTTTACTCTTGAAGGCAGAGCCAGTGTTAAGAGCAAAGAATTTTCTGCCAAAGGAAACTATGTTCGTAATGGAATGAGCTTCAGTGAGAGTTAATAAGTTGCCTGTTCCTGGCATGGTAGAAGGAGAAGCTAGATGGGACTCCTGGCAGGATATGGGATGTTAGTCTAGCGAGAGGCAGGAGTATGCAGTGTAGAGCAAATACTCTGGAGCTAAACTGCTTGAGTTCAAATTTCACTTCTGCTACTTGCCAGCTGTGTGACCTTGGGCAAAACACTTAATCTGGTTTAGCTTCTGAATTTCTTTATCATTAAAATAAAGATACCTACCTCCTTGGTATTAAATCACATAGTATATGTAAAGCTCATGGCACAGGCCTGGCACAGAGTAAACACTCAAACAACAGAAGCTACCACTATTACCATCATCATCATGAGACCTGAGGCTTAGAAATTCTTTTTAAAATACAAATTGGATATCCCTTCATCGTTTTACTCTTCCACTCGTCCACAATCTTTCCATTTCTCAGATCCTTAGTGATTTTCTTTCCAAACATAGTTTTGCCAGGCATCAATAGGCTAAAAATCACCTGGAAGCAAACCCAAAAATTACACCATTCCATAGAGAATTGTTTTGACTTCATATTCAAAGAAGTGAAATCAAAGGTGAGTTTGTAGCCAAGGTCTAATTCCTTGAGGGGAATCCAATCCCTTTAGGTCAGTGGGGTAGGTGCTGGACCAAATGATCTTACAATTGTCTCTTCTAACTCTCCAAAGGATTCTGTGGCCTAGAAGCACAATCTACAAGCATGGACTTTTGGGAGCCCTTGTTATATCCTCCAGGGAAGTTCTGATCAATTTTTCTACAAGCCATCCACACTGTCCCAGAAAATTAAAAGAGGCCTACAAGACAGGTCTAAAGGAATCTTTACCATGCAGAAGCAGAAAGATTCATAAAACAAGCCTCTCAGCCCTGAGTGCCTGGGGAACCTAGCCTTTCAAACAAAGGCTTAGAAAGCAGGGGTTTAGAGGAAGGGATTGGGTTTCTGTGGGTTTGGTTTCTCTCCGAAACTATACTCTAAGTCCTCACTACTCAAAGTGCAGTCCGTGGCCCATAGATCTGCAGCAGGGCATCACCTGGGAGCTTGTTAGACATGTGATCTCAGGCCCCTCCCCAGACCTTCTGCATCTGAGACTCTGCATTCATCAAGATTCCCAAGTGATTGGTGTGCACAGTAAAGTTTGGGAAACATTGTTCCAAGGTATTTGAGCAGCAAGTCTGCTTCCTAAGAATTATTACACAACAGTATTTTTACAGCACTTGGGAAGTTACAGAGAATTAAACCACAAGACCCTTGAGAGCAGAAATAGGATCTTTTCATTTTTTGCATAGGGCCTGTGGCAGTGTCCAAGACAGATCTGGCTCTCAAATGCTAGATGAATAAAGAACAAGCTCTGACATGGCCCAACCTCAGGAGTTGCCCCAGGAGGTGACGGGAAAGGACTAACACTTGCTGTATACCTACTATGTTTCAGACACTGCTATTCTAGAAGTAAGGTATTTTAGTCCCATTTGCAATTGAGGAAAATCAGCTCAGAGAAGTCAACTAGTCTGCCCAAGGTCAAAGGACTCACAAGCAGTAAAGCCAGGATCAAACCCAAAGTTACACAGTTAATAGAATGGAGCAGAGCAGGGAACTCAAAGGCCAGGTCCATCTGACTCCAGAACTCTGTTCACGACCGAGTGTACCACCAAATGAATAGTTCATCAGATGGATTAATGATGTAATTAACATAATGACATAAGGGACATATGCCAACATTTCTTTATTTAACAAAATGAGAAGGGGGTGGGGAAGAGAGAAAGAGTGTGTGTGTGTGTGTGTGTGTGACAGAGAGAGAAAGAGAGAGGAGAGGGTGAGAGAGAATGAACTTAGTATTTATGAGGCACCAATCCTGAGCATTTTACATGTTAATTGTAAACTTCATAACAACCTCATGAGGAGGCTCTACTGTTATATTCATTTTACAAATGGGCAAATGGCAGCATGGAAAGATTAGTACCCACCCAAGATGACGTAGCTGATAAGGTGATAAAGCTGAGATTTCAGTGCTGGCCCCATGGCCCATGCTCTGGGCCAGGAATGCTTTCCTTATCCTGGGTGTATCAGCTGCCTTTGTTCTTGGCTGGTACTCCTGTTTTGTCCTGCTCCTCCTCTCTCCTCTTCCTGATATCAGTTCATTTCTACAGACTTCTTGTGTTTTCAACCAATAACTATGAGCTCATTCTGCCTACCAGGAAGCCAGTTGCTCTTGGCCTGCACTTTGCTTCCAGCCACAAGCTGGTCAGTCCTGCTTCCCACAGATTAGTAATAATGCTCAGCCTCTTCTTTCCTGATGCACTGGGGCTACAACTGCTCATTCCTGTCCCCCTCTAAGTCTCTCTGATGCATCACCCTTTGCTTTGACCTCCAGTCAGTCATGCCAATGAGCCAGGGTCCTTACTCCAGTGGGCAGTGAGCTTCAGAAGTGTCTCAAAAATCATTTGCTCTTCAGTGTAACATAATTCAATTAGCTTCCACCTGTTGCAGAGATAGTCTGAAGCTCGCCTCTTAAATGAACTACATGTTATCTTTGGAGAAAACATTTGAAATTGTCCACATTATCACTAGGTTCTAAACATTTCAAAAGTCATGCTTGTATTTGAAAATATTTTCCTTTTATATGACTGAGGTGACTCATACCCTGACCCCATTTTATAGTTAAAGAGAGTGATGCTAAGATGTTTTAAATTATTTACTTTACATCAGTGATTCTCAAAATTTAGTGTAAGATTTAGGTCAGGAACATGATAAAAATGAGTTTGCTGTTCCAGTTTCTGGTTTCGTCTCCTCAGTTGTGATGTCAGCAGATCTTGGGGAGGGAGGCAACTGAGGCATTTGCATTTTCAAAAAGAAACCTTTGCTGGTGCCCTCCCTCCCTTCTTCCCACCCTCATTTACATAGGTGGCCCAGTGCTTTGAGAAATACTGCAACAGAGTAAGAGAGTCTGTGGATAGAATTTAGGGGGTCTATAAACTTGGATGGGAAAAAGATTTTACAGACTTATTTTTAACCTCTTCTAATTGAAATTTAGCATTTCCTTCAATAGTGAATGTAGGCAACAAACCACAGTTGTATTAGTAGTGCCTGTGACTTTGTTACCAACACAAATCACAGACATTTTTATATCACACAGGTTTTGCAGGTATCTCAAAATATCTTTTATATTCACCTGTTCTTCAAATTATAGTTGTTATTAGACTTGCTGCTAGATCTTATCAATATGTTAATTTAAAAAGCACATCACAAACTTTGTTTTATTTAGTATTCTAATAATGCCTTTGTAATACAACATATACTTTTTGCATTTAAAAACATTATTCTGAGAAGCGATCCACAGACTTCACCAGACTGCTAAAGGGACTCTCTGAACTAAAAAAAAAATTGTTTAGGAACCTCTGTCCTCAGACATCCCCTTTGCCACCCCTAACTCCTTGCTGATTACAGGGGAATTTGGATTATGATGGTGCCTGACTCAAGGGAAGCCAACGGACAGGCTTGGTTAGGCCAGTCAGATTCTCCCTCTTGCCTTAAGAGACCGCAAAGCAGTCAGCGGGTGGGAGGCTCTGGGGCTAAGAGGTCTGTAGACACAGGACTGTGGTGGATTCTGCTATAAGCCACAGCCTCATGCCAGTCAATGTGCAGGGCACAGACTGTGAAAAGACTGAGAGAGCTGGCCTATGGAGAGAATCCAGCAGGGACAGTGAAATAAGCAGAATCAGCTCCATGAGCTCAAACCTATGATCCGAGAGGGGCCCAGAAAGAAAGACCATTCCAGTTGCCCCAAAGCTCAGCTACACGCCCTGCCCTGAACATGCATGAGATTTGCTTCTCTCGTTGTATTAATCTATCTCCTTTCCCTTTCCTAGTTGGAGTTTCTGTTCCTTATAGCCAAGGCCTTGACTGCAAGTGCATGGGTGCCCTGTATTACTTGTTTTAGTGTCTGTCCATGTTTGTTCACCTCGTCACTTAGCTACACCATGAGTGGTGAAGAGTCTGGATTTTTAAGTCAGACTTCCTGAGTGTATCTTCTGCCACATCCTAGTTGTAAGAATGTAGGCAAGTTGCTTTGCCTTTCTGTGCCTCATTGAATCATCAGGAAGATGAGGACAACAGCAGTAGCTACCTAAGGTGAGCATGAATTAATATATGTAAAATATATGCCTGGGACAGAGTGCATGCTCAGTAATTGTATGTAATCATGATGCTCACTGTCCCCAAGTCACAGGCCTGGGACTCTACATGATCCGGTGATCTGTACCTGCTCACCTATCTTTTTAGCATAACCCTATTCTGAGCTAACCATGAGGGACAGGCCTAGTTTGGAGCTGGGCATCTTCACAGACTGGCATTTTCCATTGGCAACCTTAGCCTTGTTCTTTGTATAAAGCTTTCCAGTAGGATTGTGAAGATTCTTTCTTGGAGTTCTGCTCAATTATTAGAATGGATTTACTTATTTGTGAGATAATTTTCTCTTGTGCTGAGGTATCTCTATTTGTCTGGGACAAAATACTATTCACATCACATCTCCACTAACTCCTGGGCAAACGATTCAGACCCATGGTGACACTGGGAACCCTAAACACCCAGGGTTCAGGTACAGGCACAGAGCTACACACACTTGGGGCTGGGAGGGCAGCAGAGTTACCAGTGCATCCCTGAACTGAACACAGCAGCTCCAAGAAAGCATGGTCACCTCTTCAGTCTACCCATCTGCCCATAACCATCTCCTCTGTAAGGTGATCCTGGGTGCTTCCTTTCCTATGAACAAACACCACCTAGCACCAGGCTCTGAACACAAACACAGTGCAGCAACTGCTGCTTACGCCTACCCTAAGTGTTGTCAAAGATGCGGACACACAGAGAGCTTATTCCAAGGGTCCAATTTCAGATCTCAAATCTGTTTGGCTTAACCTTTGTCCCTCTATCATTGATATACCCAACAGGGAAGTCACCTGGGGTCAATGTAGAATGACAGAAAAGCTTGTCTGAGATTTTTTTCCCTCACCATCAGCAGTTTCATCATTGCTGCCTTGGGGTTTAATTTTTTTTTTTCAATGACTGATGGAAAAATGAAAACTTCTAAAATTAAATTAGACCAAGGCCCTCCACCCAAAGACGATGAATAATATAATCAACCAAGACAGATGCCAGTCTAGTTCTTTTTTTTTTTTTTTTTTGAGACAGAGTCTCACTCTATCGCCCTGGGTTGAGTGCAGTGGCATCATCATAGCTCACTGCAGCCCCCAACTCCTGGCCCAAGCGATCCTCCTGCCTCAGCCTCCCAAGTAGCTGGGACTACAGGCACAAACCATGATGCCCAGCTAATTTTTCTATTTTCAGTAGAGATGAGGTCTTGCTCTTGCTCAGGCTGGTCTCAAACTCCTGAGCTCAAGCGATCCTCCTGCCTCAGCCTCCCAGAGTGCTGGGATTACAGGCGTGAGCCACCGCGCCCAGCCTGCCAGTCTAATTCTTAAAGCTGTTTGCAGACAAAGATTGTGAAATCCCCTTATTCCCTTTTGTACTCTTTAATCATGCTAACATTAGAAAAGTTTATTGAAATGACAACAATAATAATATTAATAATAGTGAGCATTTGATAAATGATAGCTATTTGCCAGACAGTTTTCTAAGTATGTTCTGTGTTTTAGCTCATTTAAATTTTCACAAAAATGAAGTAGGTACTATTATTATCTGAATTTACAAATAGTCTCAGAGAGGCAAAGTGACTTGCCCAGAGTTATTCTGCTAGATATTACCCTGCTACTGCTAGGACTTCTGCTTGAAGTTGAGCCCATTTTCCTGGGTCATCACCTAGCCCCCTCCATGGAGAAGCAGAACAAAACCACTTAAAACAGCCCTTCCTGCTGCCTCAGAGATGACAGAAAAACACCTCTTCACCCCTTCACCTGCTTTCTCCTGCAGGCAGTGTTGCTGTGAATTGTCCAGGTCCTCTTCCAATCTTTCCACTGAATTCCTGTGCAATGTGGCCATGTTTTTCTCTGGGACTAAGTTTCCTGGTCTATTAAATCAAGGTGTTGGACCAGGTGATTGTTAGTATTCTTGCCTAGTCTACTCTCAAGTTTTCAGAGAAAGGAAAGAATCTTAGCCAAAGCATAACTGACAACCACTGGGTGATGACCATCTGAAACAGGAAAAGTTCAAATAACCATGATTTCATCATTGCTGGGGCTAGCTGATGACCAGAACAGCAAGTTTCCCAGCTCTGGAGACGGCAAGTGAGTAGGGAGGCTCTCCTGCTGTGCTGGTTCTCTGATCACTGCCTCGCTGGCTATCTCCATGGCTTCCAGCAGGGTTTCCAAAGGGTGGTCCCACGGACCACCACTACATTGTCTGGGGAACTTAATGACATGTCCAGACCCCACTCTCCAACAACTGCATCAGGATCCCTAGAAGTGACACCAGGAATGTTCAGCAAAGTCCCCGGGTGATTTGAAAAACTCTGAAAACCATGACATCAGGGGCTCTAGGTCCAGAACAGGTGACTAATTTCCTACTCTTACTCAAGATTCAGATTGTCACATGTGTCTGCCCAGGAAAGAACATAAAGTTTGGATATTTTTCACCCATTTAGCTCCTAGACTTTATTGTGGGGAGTCAAGGACAATCAAGGGCATCACCAGGTTTCTAAACTCAGGCTTTACCAATACACATCCCTCTGTGTGTCTTCTATCTTTTAGCTTTTTTCACAGATAATGCTGTGCACCTTGGCAAGTGAAAATGGAAGCATCATTCAGCTCCAACCTTGGCTCTCAGTAAGAGAGTTCCCTGATGGGATGTCATGCCACAAATAAACATCTTCTTGCCTAGGGATGAACTGTCACCATCATAACTGCCCTGTCCTAGAGGGCCATTGCCTGAGTTTTGTGCCACAGCAGAAGACGCTAGAACTCCTTGGATCATGTGTTAGCTGGAGGACAGCAAGACAAAATCCCACCATCTGGCCTTGACCTGGTCTTTCAGGATAGGAACCTTCATACATGTGCCTGAGCCAAGCTGTGTGTTAGCTGAGGATCTCAATATCCCTACTAACCCTCAGGCATGGCATTAGCTTGGGCTAATAACATGAGTATAAGTGAAGTGTGACACTTCCAGAAGAAAGATTCAAGAGCCTAGGCATGATTTGTTATGTTTATTCTCCCTGCAATGGTAATAGATAATGCTCTAGACAGTGAGCCCCGTAAGCATGGGAAATGAAGAGCAGAGGTCCCAGGCACCCACTATGCACATGTAACAAGAATAAGAAATCTTCCTTCATCATGTTAAGTCAGTGAGATACTAGAACTATTTGTTACCACAGCAGAATGTGGCCTATCCTGACTGATCCACAACATAACCCTTTGATCAGTGGTTTTCAACCCTAGCTGCACAAGAGAATCGTCTGGGAGCTCTAATATAAGTGCTGGGGCCCATCCCAGATCAATTAAGACATAATCACTCTCTTAGATAGTGAGGCAATCTCATCATAAATATATGGACTGGGGTACATTGGCAATTTTTCAGACTGGGGTTCAGGGGAAGAGAAAAACTGCAATAAATTGCTGAGCATATAGAATAATGTAATGTTTTTAATGACAATTTTAAAAAACATTGGCTTATGGGTATCTCTAAGTACCAAATGTTATATTTATTAAACAATAATAAGGAGCATTTGAGGTATCTACATTGGTTGTGATTATTCTGAGAAATGTGACAGTTTTCCCGATCTACTAGCAGATACTGCTATCCCAGCCAGTTTAATTAACTTTTCTCATGTGGTTCACTGAGTTTAGAAATGCAAAATTATCTGACTGTGTCCTGAGATTTGTCAAACATATCCTGGAAAAAAAAAAAAACCCTACTTTTCATTTACTGTAAGGAGAGAAAGGGGAGGAGGAAGGAGAAACTCAGAAACAACACAAATGTACGATTGCAACCCCATTTTCCTAGAACTACCCTTTGTTTTGAAAACAAAGAGAAATTAGCTGGACATGTGACAAACACACAAAAACTCCAAATAATGAAAACTTGCTCAGAAAAAAAATCCCAATTATTAGTATGCCTGGGGAGATCACATCTACGAAGCAGCTGGGCTCGGCTGGTCTCCAAAGATAAGCGGAGGAGGGAAAAAAGGCTGTTAAAGAGATGGTGCCGCTGATACCCGGAAGAAAGCCACCCTCTTGATAATTGGCTAAGATTTTAAAATTAAAATACTGCTCATTTGGCTGACCCAGAATTGCAGAATTACAAGTGCAGGGAAATTTTCCTTTAGTGGGAAAAAAGTCTCTGGGCAGAAAAGACGGGCTCCAGATGCCTCTTTTGAAGTTGAGCAAAAACTATTGCTGAGCTGTTACAAAAGTATCTTCCAACCTCTGGACCAACAGCCTCACACTGACAGCACCAACAGTGGAGGGCAGCTTCTGTGCACTTTCAGCTTGCTCCTGAATACTACCTGGACTCAACCAAGAGGAAGCCAGAGACTCCTGGCCCTTTCTCAAGGTGCCATAAAAGAGGCTGACAGAAATCAGAGAGACAAGGACCCCACACATAAATGGCTCATTAATTTTCTGTAATGCATTTGCCTGTGAAATATGTAAACATGGTTTCTGCAAACTAGGATCATAAGCAGTTCTTGGGCAGTGGAACAGTCTAGGAAGACAAAGCCTGGAGCTTAAAAAAATGTGGTTTTTTTGGGTTTTTTTTTTTTTTTTTTTTTACAAAGGAAGAAAATTTTCCAGCTAACCTGTCAGGGCAACACACACACACACACACACATACACCTGGCAGACATTGTTAATCAATCATGGATGTCATTCCCACTGAGCCCAGATGTAGCCAGAATCCTCAGTATCTTATTCCAGGTAGCCACTACCAGGGAATTCAAGTTAGCATGCATGATGGGCACTGTGCTCTCCATCTCTGAATTTGAGATTAGGCAGAACTTCCAATCCAAGCACTTGCCAAGAGTTGCATGAGGAGGATACCGTTGGCTGCCTACCCAACAGTTATCCTTCCTTAAAAAGCTCCTATTTTACTCAGGTAGCTACTCCCTCCTTTCCTTAACCATGTGCCTCAAGGGAAGTAGACGCTCAGTTCTCATCCCAGGTAAAATACATGTGATCTAAGGCAATCACAGTGATCCATTTCCTCTACCAGCAATCAGTTAGGCTTGCGACACCATGCTGGCCAATGAAACTCGAAGAGAGGGCATGGGGAAGCATCTGGGAAAGGTTTTCTTTTCCCAAGGAAGGAAGGAAAGGAGGGAATGAGGAGGAGGACAGAGGAGAGGAAGGTAGAACCTGCCTTCTGCTAGACTTGCATATTTTCACGTGGTACCCAGACCATCTTTCTACCAAGGGAAAAACAAGGCTGATAGATAAGCCATTAAGCAAAGATTTTCAGCATAAAATGATAGAAAAAAAACCTAGTTTTTTCACCCACTTCTGGACTTCTAATTAGAAGATAAGATAAGAAATCCTCACTACTTTTAAACAAGCTGAGTTAGGGCTTTTGTTCTTGCCACTGAAAAAAATTCTCAATTAACATGTAGGAGGAGCTCTGGGCCAATGGACAAAGGAGAATGCAAGAGGGGAGAAGATCTGCACTGCAGGACAACACAGCACCACATGTTTCTGATGTCACCAAGCAACGGACCCACTTATGACCTCAGTTTGAGTTCTGGACCAAGAAAGGCAGAATACCTATCTAGGAAAAACCCAACTAAGGAACAGAGCTAGGACTGTGGCCCAGAAGGTTGAAGACAGGTCCCCAGGTTTCTAACTGGAGACAAAGTGAGTGAAGAGGAAGAGAAGGGGACCTGCATCCCCCAGCCAATTATATGCCAAGCTCTCTTTTCACTTAACATTTCTTACAACCTTATGAGGTAGGTTGATTAACTTCATCTTGTAGATGAGGAAGCTGAGGCACAGAGATAGGTCACCAGGAGATCAACGGCAGAACTGAATTTTTATCCTGGGTCGGACTCTGAGTTCAAGCTCCTTCTACTATATCGTGCTTCCTTCCTAAGAAACCAACATTGAATTCCATCTGGTTCTAAGCTCTAAACTTGAGCTTCTTCAATACCACAGCTGGTTACAGGATTGGCCTGATTTAGGATTGAGGCTTCTGGTGAGGGCTTTGGCTTCCTGGAGGGGAAGGAGAAGAATTTGGGACCAGCAGCCAGACCTGCCACATTAATGGTGAGCACAGGACCCAGACCCCTTTGTGGGCTCTGTCACCAGAAGCAACAAACACTGACCTCTCAGACTGTTGCTTGTGGTGACATTGAAGGAACATCCTGGGATGGCCCCTGCCCACAATCTGCATGTCAGCTGTGAATGTGGAATAGCTACCAACACAGACATGTCAGGGCTGTGAGTTTACTGAGAAGAGGACCAATGTTCAATACAGGGATAGAAGTTAACAAACAGATCTAGAATCAGGAAGTTAGGTCATTTATTAGTTTCCTGTTGTTGCTATAACAATAACCACAAACCTAGTGGCTTATAGGAACACAAAGTTATTCTCTTACAGTTCTGGAGGTCAGAAGTCCAAAATGGGTTTCAGTGGGCCAACACCAGGTGTTGGCAGAGTGGCAGCACCTCAGGCAGCTCTAGGGAAAACCCATTTCTTTGCTTTTTCCAGCTTCTAGAGCTGCATTCCTTGCATTCCTTGGCTGACAGACTATTCCTCCATCTTCAAAGCCAGCAGAGTAGCAGCTTCAAATCTCTCTCTGCTTTCATTGTCATCACACCTGCTTTTCTCTCCCCTGCAGGCAAATCTCCTTCTTATAAAGACAGTAATGATAACATTTAGGGGCCTATCCACAAAATCCAGAATTACCTCTCCATCTCAAGATCCTCAACCACATCTACAAAGTCCCTTTTGCCCTAGAAGTGAACATTCCCAGGTAGTGGGGAGTAGTAGCTGATATCTTTGTGACCATTATAAGGCTCACCACAGGTAACAATATTGACTGTACCATTTATTAGCTGTGTGACCTCGGGCAGGTTACTAAGTCCCTCTGAGTCTCTGTTTCTTTATCTGTAAAATGGAATATTAATTATATCTACCTCATAGGGTTAATGTAAAGATTTAGAAAGAATACATGTTAAGTCTTAGCACAGTGCTTGGCACATAGATATCATTATTATTAATAGTAGAAAGAACTCCAGGTTTCAAGCCAGAGCACTCTGAGTCCATCTTTCCCACAGGTCAGCTGTGTGTTCCTGGGAAGTCATTTCACCTGTCTGAGCCATTCTTCATCCAAAGAACAGGGATAATATCACACCACCTAGCTTTCCGAGGGCACTTTTAAAAAATGCTGCTGCCACGTATAACCAGCCTAACACACAGCAGGAACCACTAAATAATAAGGGAGAAGATGGGAACGAGGATGGCAGGAACAATAACAGCATTTACTGAGCACATACTACATGGCAGGCACAGCTCTAAGTTCTCTACATGATTGCCCCACTCAATCTTCACAATTATCACAAAACAAGTAGCCACTATTACCATCACATTTTGCAGATGAATAAACAGGCAAAGAAAGGTGAAATAACTTGCTTGAGGTCACACACTAATAGAAAGTGTTTCTAGTAGTTTCCTGGTGCTACTGTAACAAATTATCACAAATGGAGTGGCTGAAAACAACACTAATTTATTCTCTCATAGTTCTGGATGTCAAACATCCAAAATCAAGATGCCAGCAGGGCCATGCTCCCACTGAGGGCTCTAGGGGAGGATTCTTCCTTGCCTCTTCCTGCTTCTGGCATTGTCAGCAATCCTCTGCATTCCTTGGCTTGTAGACACATCACTGTGACCTCTGCCTCCGTCATCTCATGGAGTGACATCTCACAGGACGGAGTGTGCCTTTCCCCTTTCTCCTGCCTCATAGCAGCCCTAGATTCAGGAGGAGTTAGTGTACAGGCACGGTCACAGATGGTCCCAGATCAAAAGAGCCTGGGAACAGTGCCTCCATCCCACATCCAGCACAGATTCAGTTAGTCCATGTTTCACTCAAAACTGATTTTACTTCAAACTAAGGCTGAGCCCCATTATCATTACTTAATGTCAGTGTAACGGCGGTGTGATACTTAGGCTTTCACACAAATATATCATCCCTGCAGACTTGGATGCTAGCAGGACACAGCAGAAATACAGCCTCCCAACTTCCCAATGTGCTCACAGCCATCAATATTGATAGTGCATCATCAATCAAACCCGGCAGGCTTTTTACATGCTCTCATTTTTAACCAAGCCCCACCATGCATTATAATAGAATATTTAAAACTGTGTACACATTTTATCAAGCCTTCACGACCACTAAATGCTCTCTTGTTTGCAGCTCCAAATATTATTCATTACATCTAGATAGGTGGCTTGCAAAAGTAAAGAAATCACACAGCAATGGAGTGTGATTAAGGACAGGGAGGGAGAAAGACACCGTCAAAATCTGCTGTCTGATCCAGGCCTACAGGAATATCAAGCACATACTCATACCCCTCCCACCTGCTTTCTTCTCAGACACCGCTCTTAGAGTCTAGATGCCTGGTTCAAATCCTGGCCCTCATGTAGGCTTGGGCAGGCTGCTCACCTCCACCAGCCTCGCTGTCCTCATCTGCAAAATGGAAATAATTCTACCCACCCTGGGTGTTTCTGAGGACTTCAATCAAGCCTTGCACATCTCTAGGTTGTTGCTCACAAATCACCTCTGCAGTGACACCGTCTCTGGCTACCCAAGAGTTTCATCTGCTCCCTTTCTCCCACCCTAGTCCCAGCCAAGCCTCTTCAGCACGTGCCATTTCCATAACACTCATCACCTGCTCATGGACTCTCTGATTCACTTACGTGTTATGTTTTATCCTCTGCTTCCCACACCAGAATGTAAGCTCAACAAAGGCAGGATGTGTCTGTTTTGTTCACTGCTTTACCCCCAAAGCCCAGAACAGTGTGTGGCACCCGGTAGCTAACTGTTGAGCAAGTAAGCAATGCACATAGCAGGCCATAAGGAACATTTCATGTTTGCTGGACTTGGACTGAGTCTGATGAACAAGCACACAGACAGCAGCACAGATGTATTTACACTTACTCTGTGAGAAACTCTGCTGTGAGCTGTGGGTGCATTATCCTCAACAATCCTGACAGGCAGGTGACAGTCTCCCACTCCTGTTCTGAACCTGCTGTGTAGTTGTGATGTGACCTTGAGCAGGTCATGGACTCCCAGGCCTGTCTTCTCCTCTACAGCCCCTTCCTGTGCATTCCCACAGGACTCAGCCCTCGTCCCTTTGTCACAGGGACCACATTCCATCATGAATTCTCTCTGCTGAACCACTTGAGCTTCATGCAGGTAGAGACTGTGACTTACCCACCTCTGTGTCCCCATCACCTAGTAGTTGCCCCATGAATGTGGAATGGATAAATTAATGAAGGTAAAATTCAGAATTCAATCTAGAATCAGAGATAATAAGTGGTGGTGTGTGCATTGCCGTTCCCCCTCCCTCAACCCTGGCACACAAAATAAATGAACCCTTTCTTTCTAAGCATAGATTCAGCCCCCAAATCATTGGGTAGCCATTCCCTATCCATGAGAGTTGGCAGAGCAAACTTATCAACCATCCCTGTCATGACAATTGTTGCTAGAAGATCACTAATCACCCTCCCTCTTCTTCATGGGCACATAGTCTACCTTTCCCACCCTTTCTTGCAATAGCTGTGCCTATGTGACAGGGTTCCAGCTGACAAAACGTGTGTGGAAGTAATGGGCACCTCATCCAGGGCGGGCCTGTCCACCCCTCCCACAAAGGTCCTTCTGTGTTCCTTTCTTCCCTCTGAGGATCAGTGCAGATAAACACCATCATCTTAAAGGCCTCCTATCGAAGATAGTAGAGCCACAAGATAAAGGAAGCCTGGAGCCCCAAACCACTGCTTGGAAGAGTGCCATCCGCCAGCCAAGAATACTCATTGACAAGAAGAATTAAACATTAACTGCATATTTGGCACTATACAATTTGAGCTTACGTGTTATAGAAGCTAGCTTTACCCTAACTAATACACCTGGGTTAGTTTGTTTTTCCCCCAAATTCTCTCTTCTAGATCCAGATTCCTACAATTCAAAAACATTTCATTTGTTATGTAAAAGGCTAAAAGTTACTTCCTAATAGCTTAATGAGGCGCATACACTTCTGGATGCATTTATATCATGTTATAGGGCGTTGTGTGCTCAGCAAGTATAACTTTTTTTTTTCAAGTACTTTAATGGCACTTTTTTTATGCTTTTGGTACAAGGGTACCCACATCTATATTCTGCATTGGGCCCCTAAATTCTGTAGCTGGCCTGGAGGAAAGCTAAGAAGTAACAACAAGAAAGGACACCTGCCCCAGAGGCAGTGTGGCACGGGGCCGGATGTCCTGAAAACCAGCCTGCCCGTGGTGATTTCTGGCTGTGGCATTTATCAGCAATGGGACCTCGGGCAAGTTACTTGATCTTTCTGCACCTCTGCTTTTTTTTTTATTTCAGGATATCACAGGGGTACAAATGTTTTGGTTACATGAATTGCCTTTGTACAGTTTGAGTCAAAGTTATAAGTGTGTCCATCCCCCAGATAGTGTGTGTTGTACCCGTTAGGTGTGAATTTACCCACCCCCTCGTCCCCCCCCACCTGCTTGATTTCCATTAAATTTTACTACCATCAGTGCACATGAGTGTTGACCTACTAACTCCAATTTAGTAGTGAGTACATGTGGTGTTTGTTTTTCCATTCTTGAGATACTTAACTTAAAAGGATGGTCTCCAGTTCCATCCAGGTTGTTACAAAAGGTGTTAGTTCACCAGTTTTTTTATGGCTGAGTAACAGTCCGTGTTATACATATACCACATTTTATTAATCCACTCATGTATTGATGGGCACTTGGGTTGTTTCCACATCTTTGCGATTGTGAATTGTCCTGCTATAAACATTATGGTGCAAGGGTCTTTTTAATAAAATGTCTTTTTTTTTATTGAGTAAATACCCAGTATTGGAATTACTGGATCAAATGGTAGGTCTACTTTTAGTTCCTTGAGGTATCTCCATAGTACTTTCCATAGAGGTTGTGCTAGTTTGCAGTCCAACCAACAGTGTATACATGTTCCTTTCTCTCCACACCCACGGTTGATTTGGGACTTTTTTTTTTATTTCAGAATATTATGAGGGTACAACACTTTGGCTATATCTATTGCCCATGCACTGCCCATGTCAGAGCTACAATCGTGGACATGTCCCAAACTGTGCTCCCTGCATCCATTCAGTGAGAGTTTTCCCATCCCCTCCACCCCCTTCCCGCCTGCCAGCCCTCTGATGAATATTATTGCCATGTGTGACATAAGTGATTAGGGACTTTTTGATAAAAGCCATTCTCACTGGAGTTAGGTGATATCTTATTGGGGTTTTGATTTGCATTTCACTGATAATTAGAGACATTGAGCATTTTTTCATATGTCTATTAGCCATTATTCTATTTTCTTTTGAAAAGTTTCTATTCATGTCTTTTGCCCACTTTTTAATGGGGTTGTTTGATGTTTTCTTGCTGATTTGCTTGAGTTCTTTGTAGATTCCGGGTTTTAGCCCTTTATCAGACATATAGCATACAAATATTTTCTCCCACTCTGTAGGTTGTCTGTTTGCTCTATTGATTGTTTCCTTGGCTGTGTAGAAGCTTTTTAAATTTAATCAGGTCCCATTTATTTATTTTTGATTGCCTTTGAGGTCATCCTCATAAATTCTTTGCCTAGGCCAATATCTGTAAGTGTTTCTGGCCTCATATTCTAGAATTCTTATAGTTTAATGCCTTAGGTTTAAGTCTGTTATCCATCGTGAATTAATTTTTGTGAGTGGTGAGAGGTGTGGGTCCTGTTTCAGTCTTCTACATGTGGCTATCCAATTTTCCCAGCACCATTTATTGAATAAGGATTCTTTTCCCCAGTGTACGTTTTTGTCTTTGTCAAAGATCAGATGGCAATATGAGGATGGTTTTGTATCTGGGTTCTCTGTTCTGGTCCATTGGTCTAGGTCTCTGTTTCTTGTGCCAGTACCAAGCTGTTTTGGTTACTATAGCCTTGTAGTATAGCTTGAAGTCTGGTAAAGTGATGCCTCCTGTTTTGTTCTTTTTGCTTAAGGTTGCTTTGGCTATTCAGGTTCTTTTCTGGTTCCATACGAAGCTTAGAATTATTTTTTGTAGATCTTCAAAAAATGATGTTGGTATTTTAATGGTGATTACATTGAATCTGTAAATCACTTTGGATAGTATAGACATTTTAACAATGTTGATTCTGCTGGTCCATGAGCATGATATGTTTTTCTATTTGTTTACAGCCTCTGTGATTTCTTTCCTCAGTGTTTCATAGTTCTTTCCTATAAAGGTCTTTCACCTCCTTGGTTGAATATATTCCTAGGTATTTTATTTTCTTTGTTGCTATTGTGACAGGTATGGAGTCTTTGATTTGAGTCTCAGCTTGACTGTTGTTGGTGTATAGGAATGCTACTGATTTGTGTACATTGATTTTTGTAACCTGAGACTTTGCTGAACTTATTTATCAATTCCAGGAGTGTCTTGGCAGAATCTTTGGGGTTTTCTAACTGTAAGATCATACCATCAGCAAAGAGTGATAGTTTGACCTCTTCTCTCCTCATTTGGATACCCTTGATTTCCTTCTCTTGCCTGATTGCTCCGGTTAGACTTCCAGCACTATGTTGAACAGAAGTGATGACAGTGGGCAACCTTGTCTGGTTCCAGTTCTAAGCGGGAATGTTTTCAATTTTTCCCCATTGAGGATGATATTGGCTGTGGGTTTGCCATATATGGCTTTTATAATATTGAGGTATGTTCCATCTATGCCTATTTTCTTAAGAGTTCTTATCATAAAAGCATGCTGAATTTTGTCAAATGATTTTTCTGTGTCTATTGAAAGGATCATATGGTCTTTGCTTTTGCTTCTATTTATGTGGTGAATCACATTTATAGATTTGCATATGTTGAGCCATCCTTGCATCTCTGGGATGAAGCCCACTTGATCATGGTGGATTAATTTTTTTGATGTGCAGCTGAATTTAGCTTGCTAGGATTCTATAGAATTTTTGCATCCATATTCATAAGGGATATTGGTCTGTAGTTTTCTTTTTTTGTTGTGTCCTTTCCTGGCTTTGGTATCAAGGTGATATTGGCTTCATAGATCCGAGTTGGGGGGGATTCCTTCCTTCTCTATGTTATGAAATAATTTCTGCAGTATAGGTACCAGTTCTTCTTTGTAGCACAGGCACAACAATTACACCCATGTCATTGGATTTTTGAAGGATTAGAGGATATCTGAAGTAAATACAGGTATCTACCCTTCTTGTCAAAAATGGTAGCTAATATTTATTGAATACTTTGTGCCAGTTACTGCTATATGCACATCACCTGTATTTACTTCTTCTGAGTAGCTGGAACTGGTAAAATTTGGATGTGAAACCATCTGGCTGGAACTTTTTTTTGTTGGGAGATAGCTGTGGACTGAAATGGCAGAAGGTGAGTGTGGTGATGGCTAAAAAAGGATATGATGAGGGATGCCTGGCATGGCAGCTCATGCCTGTAATCATAGCACTTTGGGAGGCTGAGGCAGGAGGATTGCTTGAGTCCAGGAGTTCGAGGCCAGCCTGACCAACATAGGAAGACCCCATCTCTACAAAAACAGAAAAATTAGCTAGGTATGGTGGCACGTGCCTATCTGTAGTCCCAGTTACCTGGGAGGTTGAGGTGGAAGGATTGCTTGAGCCCATGAGTTCAAGGCTGCAGTGAGCTATGATTGCACCACTGTACCCCAGCCTGGGCAACAGAGTGAGACCTTGTCTCTAAAAAGAAAGGAAGGGAGGGAGGAAGGAAGGAAGAAAATGATGAGGGCAAAAGGGTAGGAGCAGAAATGCATGTATTATGTTCAAGGAAACAGTGAGGAAATCAGTCTGGTTATAACAGAGATTTTGAATGTGAGATAATTCATGCCAGGACTAGATTCTACAGGTCCCTAAATTCCAGAATGAGAAATCAGTACTTTAACCTCTTCTTTGGAAAAGTACAGGATAACAGAATAAAAAGATAGGTGGGTGGATGAATAGATGGAGGGATGAAAGGAAGAGATAGGAAGGCAGGAAGGAACAAAATATTGGCCACTTGGGATGTGACAGTGTGCCACAGTAGAAAGAACTCATGCTTTAGAAGGAGCAATACTTGGATAGAAAGAAATTTCAAGTCTGCTTCCTATTATTGTATGATTTGGAATTAATTGCCTTCTCTCAGTAGCCTCAGTTTCCTACTATGAAACAGGGATCACGATCCCTATATCACACAGCCGCTTGCTGAGAATTAAATGAGGCAAACTATATGGAGCCTGGCACAGCGTCTGACCACAGGGTAAGCTCAGTCACTCATAGGCTCAACATTTACACAGCACTATGAAGGCCCCACAGTTGGGATGAAGTAGTGTTCCACAAATAATTAGTCTTCCTTTCCTCATGCTAGTTAGTAAAAGCCATACTTGCTGCTACTACAGCATTGAAAGATTCGTTCCCAGCCTGGGTCTGGCTAGGACCCAAACTGGCAGTCAATGGGAGCAAGAACAAAAGCCCAGAAAATGCCACCATTGCACAAAGTCCTGAGCGATGTTTCAAGCCTCCACACATCTCTATTAGGGTGCAAGCCAGTGTCGCAACAGCTTCCCCTCATTCTGCCAAAGAGAAGTGTGCCCTGGTCTAAGAAAGTTCCACTCCATTCAGACATCCCTATACCTGGCTCTCTACCTCTCATCTTCCATCAAATGAGAGCAACCTACTCGTCACAATTTCTCAATCACACTGAAATTTCTGCCCTGTACTTTCTGCACTTAAAGGAGTGGAGAAGGAAGAACCTGTCTAGCACAGTTAGGAATGACAGTTACAGAAATATATCGTCAAAAACTCTGGTGGGTCATTCATGATGTTCTCATCAAACAATCGGCTTGGCTGAAAAAAGAGTCCTCTTTTCAGAAAGCAAGAGTGAGTTTGCCAGCCGTGAGACACTGACTGCTGCCCTACAAAAGAAGAGGTTGTGAGACAGAGGGCTGTTTTGGCCACTTCCCCTCAAACATAATAGAAAACAAGTCCTGCTGAGAGGCATCAGACCCAGCTGTGGCTCTGCAGTGGGAACTCTCACAGGGGTGACCAGAGGCCAGTGCTGATAGTTTCCTGATGGGTTTGCTTGTATCCCTGAAATGCCAGAAGTGTTTGGAAAAATGGTGAGAGAGGAGAGGAGAAGCGGGAGTAGAGCAAAATGTTCTTTAAAATCATCAGAAAAATAGTAACCTGAGTGGGAAAGAAAACACGAAGCAAGAAGCACTGCTAGCCACAAAAGTGAGGCTGGAGATGAGAAGATTGTCACAGGCTCACAGAGCAAGGACTCTGGAGGTGACACACTATGAGAGCGTGTGGGGTTCCAGCCATCTTTGCAGGGCCACCCACATGATTCGCGGGACCTGGTGCAAAGGAAATGGCGTGTGGAGCCCCTTGTTCAAAAAGCAGAAAAATGAGCTCTTAAAGGTACTAAAATATACAGCTTTTCCCTTTCTTCCACAATCTATCTCTCAACTTGTCATGATACTGTTTATTTGCTATCTAACATTATTCTAAGTAAAGAAAAATTAACATTTTAAATTAACATGACTCTTACCATTCATCTTTGTATTGTGCAGTGTCAGTTTTAAATGCAAATACTGGAGCATTTAACTAATATTCATAATCACAGAAACCACACAACTCACAATTTCTAAAAATAAAAAAAATTATATAATTCATACTCCATAGCTCATACATGCATATGTATTTCATTCTTACCAGAACAGTGGAATTGCTGCACATGCCTATACAGTGGCACATGCCTATAGTCCCAGCTACTCAGAAGGCTGAAGCAGGAGGATTGCTTGAGCCCAAGAGTAAAAGGCTGTAGTGCACTATGACTATGCCTGTGAATGGCCACTGCACTCCAGCCTGGGCAACACAGCAAGACCCCATCTCAAAAACAAAACCAAAAAAATGGCACCAAAACTCCTAGGAGTGTCCACCCCATTATTCACCCAGTAGTCAATCCAAGGTATTTTGACCCAACTATCGCCAACTGCAAATGGCAGAAAAATGGGTGCCATAAAGGCTTCTTGTATATACTCCTTTCTTGGTTGTGATCCCACCTGCTGAGAGATAGCCAGCAATAGGGTGGTGGTTTCACAGTATTGTTACTCATGAGATATGAGACCTGCCACATATGTCCCCTGGAACTGTCTCAGAGTTGAATGACTAAAGAGATATTTGGTACTGGGCTTGAGATTCACCAAGATTAGCAGGCAGACTTTAACCTGCCCAGGAGTTTCCTCTCTAACAGGTTGAATAAGACAATACTCACAGAAGCCTCTTTCTAAAGGGATATGGTAAAACTGTGAGCTGATGTCTCCTTCCCAATGTTTATTTTAGGATGTCTTTCCCAGAGTTTGTACCACAATCTTCAGGCAAGTTAGGGACCCACCTGGGACTAAGGGACACTTTACCCTTATACCTTGTTACGTGAGATGGTCATTCTGTAAAAACAGGTCAACAGGATACAATTTAACATCCTATAGAAGGAACACAAGTTTTAGAGCAATACATGACCCAGCACCCTGGCTGATGCATGATAGTGACTTGCTGAAAAGATGAGTGAATGAATGCTGTTAGTTCATGGCCTCTGAGACCAAAAGTGTGACCTGAGGTTCTCTCAGCTGCTGATGTTCCCAGCATCTGAGCACCTGCACTGTAGGTAGATGACTGAAAAACGATGAGATCATGAGGTTAACATGAGCTGATCCCTGACCCAGATGTCAATATAACATCAAGAAGTCAAATAGAACTGAATAAAAGTGTTCATAGGAATAATAGGCATATGTAATGATATGTTCCCATTCCATGCCCCTGGGTCAGCTGACCATGTCTATAGTATATGATCCCATATCCCTCTGGCCACAGCTAAAAGGCTGGAGATGCCACCTGATCCAAGGATAGTCCTTCAGAGACTGAGTTGAGCCAGTATGTTCCTTTCTTTGGAATCTGATCAAAGAGACACAGAGTCTGTTAATAGTTGGCAGCAGATACTTGAGGTCATGAAGTAGAGCAGGGGTTGGAAAATTACAGCCTACAGGCCAGATCTGGCCTGCCAACTGTTTTTATTAATAAAATTTACTGGAATACAGCCATGCCCATTTGTTTACATATTTTCTTTATATGCTTTCATGCTATAATGGCAGAGCTGGGTCATTACAACACAGATTACATGTTCCACAAGGCCAAAAATATTTGTTATTTGGCCCTTTATAGAAAAAGTTTCCTGATACCTCGTCTTAGTCAGGTTTGTGCAGCTATAATAAAATACCACAGACTGAGTAATTTACAATGAACACAAATTTATGGTGTATGCATCGCTCTTCCCAGGAACCAAGATGGGGCTTTTGAAATAACCCAGCCAGACAAAAAAGAAACAGGATAAAAAGAATGAAGAAAGCCTACAGGACCTATGTGACACCATTAAGCAAACAAATATTTGCATTATGGGAATTCCAGAAGAAGAAGTGACAAGAGAAGATTTAGAAATACTATTTAACAAAATAATAGCTGGAAAGTCTTGGGAGAAACATGAAATTCAGATCCAAGAAGCCCAAAGGTGCTCAAATAAACTGAAACCAAAATGGTCCTCTCCAAGGCACATTATAGACAAACTGTCAAAAGTCAAAGAAGAGAGAATTCTAAAAGTAGCAAGAGAAAAGTATTACATCACATATAAGGATATCCTCATTAGACTAACAAGAGATTTCTCATAAAAAATCTTACAGGCTGGGAGAGGATAGGATATATATTCAAAGTGCTGAAAGAAAAAAAAAAAAACTGCCAGCCAAGAATATTATACCCAGAAAAGCTAGCGTTCAGAAATAAAGGAGAAATAAAGACTTTCCCCAACAAGCAAAAACTGAGAGAATTTATCACCACTAGACCAACCTCACAAAAAATGCTCAAGGGAGTCCTATATTTAGAAGAAAAAGGATGATAACTACCATCATTAAAACACACAAAAGTATAAAACTCAATGAGAGAGCATATGCACAAATGAGAAAGAGAAAGGAATTAAACCTTATCACTAAAGAAAACCTCCAAACTACAAAGATAAACAATGAGAGAGGAAGAAAGAAACAAAGGATATATAAAACAACCAGAAAACAATTAAAAAATGACAGGAGTAAGTCCTCATCTATCAATAATAACCTTGAATGTAAATGGACTAAATTCCCCAATTTAAATATATGGACTGACAGCTAAATGGAGAAAAAAAGCAAGACCTAACTATATGATGCCTACAAGAAACTCATCTCAAGTGCAAATACATATAGACTGAAAGCAATGGAATAGAAAAAGATATTCCACACAAATAGAAACCAAAAACTAGCAGGAGTAGCTACACCTATATCAGAAGAAATAGGCTTTAAGTCAAAAACTTTACAAAGAGACAAAGAAGGACATTATATAATGATGAAGGGATCAATTCAGCAAGAGGATATAACAACTGTAAATATATATGCACCAAACACCAGAGCACCCAGATATATAAAACAAATATTATTAGATCTAAAGGGAGATGTAAACCTCAATATAATGATAGTTGGGGACTTTAATACCCCACTTTCAGCACTAGAAAGATTATCTAGACAGAAAATAAACAAAGAAACACTGGATTTAAAAAGCACTATAGACCAAATGGATTTAACAGGTAGTTACAGAATATTTCATACAACAGCTGCACAATATACATTCTTCTCATCAACACATGGAACATTCTGCAGGATAGACTATATGTTAGGCCACAAAACAAGTCTCAAAATATTTTTAAAAATCAAAATTATATAAAGTACCTTTTTTGACCACAATGGAATAAAACTAGAAATCAATAACAAGAGGAACTTTGGAAACCACACAAATACAAGGAATAAACAACATGCTCCTGAATGAGCAATAAGTCATTTTAAAAGAAATTTAAAAATTTCTTGAAACAAATGAAAACAGAAACACAACATAGCAAAAACCTATGCAATACAGTAAAAGCAGTACAAAGGGGGAAGTTTATAGCAATAAACACCCACATCCAAAAGTATAAAATTTTCAAATAAACAACCTAATGATGTATCTCAAGGAACTAGAAAAGCAAGAACAAATCAAACCAAAATTAGTAGAAGGAAAGAAATAATAAAGATCAAAGCAGAAATAAACAAACTAGAGTCTAAAAGAAAACAATGCAAAAGATTAACAAAACAAAAGTTAGTTTTTTGAAAAGATAAATAGAATTGACAAACCATTAGCTAGACTAAGAAAAAAGGAGAGAAGACCCAAATAAATAAAATCAGAAATGAAAAATAAGACATTATAACTAATACCACAGAAATACAAACGATCATTAGAGACTATTATAAACAATTATATGCCAACAAATTGGACAAGCTGAAGGAACTGGATAAATTCCTGGACACATACAATCTACCAAGATTTAATCAGGAAGAAAAATAAAACCTGAACAGACAACTAATGAGTAGTAAGAATGAATCAGTAATAATGTCTCCCAACAAGAAAAGTCCAGGACTAGATGGCTTCACTGCTAAATTTTCCCAAACTTTTAAAGAACTAACACCAATTCTTCTCAAACTACTCTAAAACATTGAAGGGGAAAGAATTCTTTCAAACTTATTTTACCTGGCCACCATTACCCTGGTGCCAAAACTATATGATGACACAACAAAAAAAGAAAACTACAGGCCAATGAATATCCCTGATGAACATAGATGCAACGATCTCAACAAAATACTAGAAAACTAAATCCAAAAATATTATATGCCATGATCAAGTGGGATTTATCCTGTGGATGCAAGGATGGTTCAACATACACAAATCAATAAATGTGATACATTGCATCAACAGAATGAAAGACAAAAATCACACAATCATTTCAATAGATGGAGAAAAAGCATTTGATAAAATTAAACATCCCTTCATGATAAAAACTCTCAACAAATTAAATATAGAAAAAACTCACCTCAACACAATAAAGGCCATATATGACAAACCCACAGCTAACATAATACTGAGCAAGGAAAAATTGAAAGCCTTTCCTCTAAGAACTGGAAAAAGATAAGGATGGCCACTTTCATGACTCAACATATTACTGGGAGTCCTAGCCAGAACAATTAGGCAAGAGAAAAAATAAAGGGCAACCAAATTGAAAAGGATGAAGTCAAATTGTCCCTGTTTGCAGACAACATAATCTTATATGTAGGAAAACCTAAATACTCCACCAAAAAACTCTTAGAATGGATAAACAAATTCAGTAAAGTTGCAGGATACAAATCAACATACAAAAATCAGTAGCATTTCTATACACCAATAGCAAACTAGCTGAAAAAAATCAAGAAAGCAATCCCATTTACAATAGCTACAAGAAAATAATAACATACCTAGGAACACATTTAACCAAGGAACTGAAAGATTTTTACAATGAAAACTACATACAAAACACTGGTGAAAGAAACTGAAGAGGTCACAAAAAAAGAAAGATTTCCTATGTCCATGGACTGGAAGAATTAATATTGTTAAAATGACCATACTATCCAAAGCAATCTACAAATTCAGTGTAATTCCTATCAAATTACCAATGCCATTCTTCACAGAAATAGAAAAAATAAATCCTAAAATTTGTATGGAACCACAAAAAAACCCCAAATAGCCAAAGCAATCCTGAACAAAAAGTACAAAGTTGGCGGCATGACACAACTCAAAATACACTACAAAGATATAGTAACCAAACAGCATGGTACCAGCATAAAAACAGACACATAGACCAATGGAGCAGAATAGAGAGCCCAGAAATTAATCCATGTATTTACAGCCAACTGATTTTTGACAAAGATGCCAAGAACATACATTGGAGAAAGGACAGTCCCTTCCATAAATAGTGCTAAAACTGGTTATCCATATGCAGAAGAATGAAACTAGACCCCTATCTTTCACCATATACAAAAATCAACTCAAAATGATTAAAGTCTTAAATGTACGACCTAAAACTATAAAACTACAAGAAGAAAACATAGGAGAAATACTTCAGGACATTGGTCCGGACAAAGATTTTATAGATAAGACCTCCACAGCATAGGCAACAAAAGCAAAAATATGCAAATAGGAGTGTACCAAACTAAAAAAATACACAAACAGGATTATATCTGCACAGCAAATGAAACAATCAACAGATTAAAGACACAATCTGTGGAATGGGAAAAAGTATTTTGAAACTATTCATCCATCCAGAATATACAAAGAACTCAAGCCAACAGCAAAAAACATATATAATATTCCAATTAAAATGGGCAATTGATCTGAATAGACATTTCTCAAAAGAAGACAAATGGACAATTATATGAGAAAATGATTAACATCACTAATCAGGGAAATGCAACTCAAAACCACAATGAGATAATATCTTACCCCTGTTAGATGGCTATTATCAAAAAGATAAAAAAATAACAAATACTGGCGAGGATGTGGAGAAAAGGGAACTCTTATACACTGTTGGTGGGAATGTAAATTAATACAGCCATTATGGAAAAACCACTATGGAAAACCATTATTTCCCTCAAAAAATTAAAAATAGAAATAACATATGATCCAGCAAATCACACTACTTGGTATATATTCGAAGGAAAGGAAATCAGTATGTTGAAGAAATATCTGCCCTCCCATGTTTATTGCAGCTCTATTCACAACAGCCAAGACATAGAATCAATGTAAATGTCCATCAACAGATGCATGGTTAAAGCAAATATGGTATATATACACGATAGATCAATACAAATCCATCCCCGTATACTAGAAAGTTAAAGGACATGTTTCAAGGATGTTAAGGAGTTCTGTCAGGTCATACCTTATCCATAAAGCTAGCATACCTGCCCACTGACTACCCCTCAAAGGCCAACATGTTGACTTTGGAATCAAAATGTAATGGTTTTCAAAGGTGTCCTGGAGTGGAGGTTACAGAAAGATGTTTGTGTTTATCCTTGGGAAAACCCACGGAACTTTGAGTAATTTCTCTTAAGCCTTGTAAGCACCAGATCAAGGCATTGCAGGGGAGGAAGAGGCCATGGGTGAACCCTCTAAAGATGCTGACCTCTTTATAGTAACAGAAAACAAAATATTTCTCCAAAAGTATTGAGGATTGTTAAATTAAAGACACTGAAAACACAGGGGAACACTCTGCCTCAGCTTTTATTTGCCTGATGGCAGGACATAAACCCTTTCTTACTGGAGACAGCACTTGCTTATTGGCACCATCAGGCAACCGAGTAATCTGGCTACAGATTTGACTATCTTCCCACGTTTTCCCACCTTTGGAAAGACTGAAACTTCTCTCTCCTTTGTCTTGTCACTATGCTAAGATTTATTGCTCTTTGTTAAAGTACTATTTAAGCAAGGCCCCTAAGCTCTTCAAAGACAGACTTTTAAACTGAGGCCTCTCCCATGTGATAGGTACAGCACACATCAATAAACTTCTGCTGGTTTTTCTCTTGTTAATCTGACTTTTGTTTTCAGGAGAATGTCTGAACTAAGAATTTATGAGGGTTAAAAAAGAAATATTTATTTTCTCCTCTTTAGTAGAAATTGTTCCCTTTGTTCATGGCTACAGGAGGGGGGCCACAGCTGAGCAACTCTCTTTTCTTCAAGGGTTCATAGGAAAGACCTCAAAAAGTCAGTTTCTTAAGTAGTTAATCAACATCTACTGGGCACCAACTATGTACCAACCACTGCAGTTTAGGTGTCCTCAAGGTCTTCCTCAGCTTCAATGATTCACTAGAAGTACTCACAAAACTCAGAAAAGCCATTGTACTCACAGGTATGTTCTATTTCAGCAACAGGATACAGATTAAAATCAGCAAAGGGAAGAGAGGCACATGGGGCAAAGTCCAGGAGAAAGCGAGCATGGAGCTTCCAGTTGTCCTCTCCCAGTGGAGTCATGTGGACAGTGCCTATGTCTCCCAGAAATGATGTGTGATAATACACATAGAGTACTGCCAACCAGGAAAGCTCCCCCCAGGCCTTGATATCCAGTCGTGTAGATGTGACTGACCTGCTGTGGGGCTGACCTTAGTCTCCAACCTCTGCAGAGGTCAAGCTGACACCTTGAATTCCAAGATTCCCATCATAAATCACATTGTTATCATAGACTAACTGGCATGGCCCAAGGTCCCCATGTAAACAGAAACACACTTATCAGGCAGGACATCCCAAGAGCTTAGTAGTTACCTTAGATTAGGCAAGATTAATCCTTTATTATACACAACCCCAGTGAGAAAGACCCCAGAAGAGAAGACACTATAGACATGCTCTGAGACAACTTATCCACTAGTTAGAAAAACAGCAGCATCACTCATGGAAGTCATCAGTGAGCAGACCTCTGAGGAGTGCCCATCAAGCAACATGGACTCTGCAAAAGGCCCAAAACTCTGCAGGGGTCCAGGGCTCCAGATGTAGCACCAAAAGCCTGGCCCTGCGAATACCTAGCACCTCCCTTTTTGGCCTGTCTTCCCTAATCTGTTATAGTCATTCATTTGCTAAGCACTTCCTAACACCTGCTACGTGCCAGGCTCCATTCCAGGCACTAGGGACACAGGAGTGACTATGACAGGCAAGATCCTTGCTGTCACAGAGCTTACATTCCAGTGGGACTTGGCAGAACAAAGACCAAGTAAACAAAAACCAAGATCACTTCTGACAGCAATTAACTCATTAAAAATAGCCTAATATGAGAGAAACTGGCACAAACTACCTCTTTGAAGAGGTAAAATGTAGCTGAGAGGACTTAACCGTTAGAAGGGGTGAGTCCTCATCCCAGAGAGAGCAAACAGCAAGAGCCAAAGCCTGGGACAGTGATGAAGCTGTGCACTGATGAGGCATGGGGCACAGAGGAGTTTCTAGAGTGGATCCAACTGCTTTGACCAAGACTTCATCTCAGCTCCTGGCACCAATAAAGAAGCCTGTTGGGGGTTAGTGTAAAGAAAACAAAAATTTGTCTTTAAAGTAGAGGTTGGCTTGGAGGTGGGAGAGGCATGGGGAAGAATGAATTCAAGAAAATAATTTTTTTTAATATTCTACAATTTAGGGAGTAGGTTTTTTTAATTGAGGTAAAATTCACATAATGTAAAATTAACCATTTTAAGGTGAAAAATTCAGTGGCATTTAGTACATTCACAATTTTGTACAACCACCACCACTATTTATTACATTTTCATCACCCCAAAAGAAAACCCTGTACAGGTTCTTGTGCAATGGCCAAGTGGCTTGAGCTGGGCCTGGCTAGGCAGGGAAGGTAGAAGAGGCAGATTTTAAAGGTTGTGTTGGGCATGGACAGGTAAGGAGGAGGACAGTAGTGTTGTGAGGCAGCCTGGACCTGTGATCTGCAGTTTGGGTTATCCAAGGCCCATCAAGAACCTGTGTGGTGGGTTCCCTCTGCCCTTGCCCAACCTGTTCTGCCCTGGTATCAGAGAGTCCTCCTAAAGAAGAATTAGCAGATTCTTTCCTACACTGGGAAAAGTATATATGTGTATTGGGAGGTGGGGTCTGACACAGGGTGGGCAGGTAAACATTTTTGCAGAAGAAGCTGCCCAGAAACAGCACCTAACCCAATTAAGAGGGGAAGGTCTGAAAAAATGTATGGCTTCCTGGGGAAAATGCTGTTTGAGCAGAGTACCAAGTATTAAGTTCACCAAATGGGGGTGGGAAGTTGGGCCATTAAGAGCATACCAGAGGCAAGAGATCGTGGCTCCTAAACCAGCTATAAAAATTAGCACCATCTAGAAACTTGCTAGAAATGCAAATTCTCAGGCCCTGCCCCAGACCAGTTGAATCAGAAACTCTGGAGGTCAGGCCCAGCACTCTCTGTTTTAACACACCCTCAAGAGGATTTGACATAAGCTGGAGTTGGAGAACCACTGCCTAGGGGAATTGCAAATATTTCATAGTCACATTTAAAGCTTTTCCAGGCTTCTCCTGAACCTACCTTTCTATCTCCCTTCTACCCAGAATTCCCTGCTGCTTATCCTTCTGTTTATGTTTCAAGATGAACTTTCATTTTGCTTTTTACTTTTTTCCGGTGCTCACTGTGTGCCAGGCACTGTATTAAGCACTATACATATATTAATCCAGCCAGTTTTCATAATTACCTTATAAGTGTTGTATTATTCCTATTTTCCAAATGCGGACATCAAGGCTCAGAGAGGTAAGATAACTTGCCCAGGGTCACACAACTAGTGAGTGGCAGAGCCGGGGTTTAAACCCAGGCTGATCAAGCTCTCCATCATCATACCACACTGCTATGAAGCTTAATCTTAGGTTGGTCTGACTCCTTCCCGCTCTCTCTAATCACCATATATGTACACACACACACTGTAGCATTTATCACATGGTGCTGAAATTACATACCCATCTGTCTCCCACATTAGCTGTGAGGGCTGTGATGTTCATCTCTGCATCTACTTGGCACAGGTAGGTACTCTGAAACATGGAAATAGGTGGATGAATTTGGTTCATTTGTCAGCAGCCCTGCTGTACACCTGCTGACCAGCTCTTAGGGTTTGTTTAGGATCTCTGTCACTTAGCTGGAGAAAATGCTTATTCTCAGGAGACAATAGGAAAAAAAGGAACATCATATCTGAGAAGTGCCCACCTTCCTGTGACTCAGTGCCATCTCCAGGAAACCTTCCCAGTCCCTTGGAGACACTTATTCCGAACGAACAGGGAGAAGGACTTGACATTTGAGTGTGAAAGCCAGGACCTTATGGAACAGGCTATGGTGACTGCAAAGTGCTACAATCACAGCTGCTGTCTCACTGTTTTCTAAAAATGGCCCAATCTGTTAAGAGATGACAGCTCTTCATCAACTGCTTCAACTTGGTGTCCTCAGCCAGGGGAATGAGCTGGGAAAGATGCTGCAAGCCCACCCTGCCTATGGCCTTCAGGGATGTTCTGATTTGAGGCTTCAGGAGGATAGCCAGGCTCACCATGGGCCCTGGGAGGCCATCCTGCCATGGGGGAACATGCCTTTAAATACACTTCCGGGCTACATGGAGTGATTTTTAATGTCACAGAAGTAAAACTGCACAAAATCATGATCAAGGGGACTGGTACCATGACTCCCATGCCAGTGGTACTCAAGTGTAGTCACAGATCCCTTCTCATTTCTGTCTATTTCTGTTTCTCTAGTTCTCAAACTTAAGCCCCTTGAGGTTCAGGCATCTTCCATGTTCACCACATTTTCAGAGTCTGGCACTGGTAGGCACCCAAATATTTGTTGATGGTCTACTATGTGATGCCAAAATGACTGGATGAGTTGCTGCCAAATTTGGAACAGTACCAGTTAGCTATTGCTGTATAACCAACCACTCCCAAACCTAGTGGCTTGAATCAATAAGCATTTATCATTGCTCATGAGTCTCAGTCAGCTGGGTGGCTCTGATGATCTGGGCCAGGCTTGACCAAACTCAGCAGAGCCAGTTTATATGTTTGTGGGCAGCTGGCAGGTTGGCTGGTGGCTGGCTGGTCTAGGATGGCCTCACTCACATATCTGGTGACTGGTTAGCTGTCACTGGAATTTCAGGGGTAGCAGGATCACGGGTCTCTTATCTTCCATCTGGCTAGCCTGACTCTGTTCACATGGCAGTGGCAAGGCTCCAAAAGTGCAAGGCCTAGGCTCAGAGCTGGCACACCATCATTTCTACCACATGGGCCAACGCAGTCACAGACCAGCTCAGTTTCCAAGATTTCCCAGAAATGGGAAAACAGACTCCATATCTTACTGGGAGGAATTGCAAAGTCACAACAAAAATATATTGTGTCCATCTTTTCAGTCTACCTTACAGGTATATTTTTAAATCTATGGTTAAAAATACAGGTTATGTGGCATATAGGTAATGCATTGTTGGAGATCCCTTGAGGGATACTTCAAGGAGATGGGCTTTTGACTCTCAGAGTTAATGCAAGATTTAATTCATCATAATTCTGGCTATCAGGCCCTATTAGTAGTAGGGATTCAACTTTTTTATTCCTCCTAGTGAGGGGAGGGAGTAGAAATAATTAGAATTATAATGATCATAATTTTTAAATAACAGCAGAAGAAGGGGGAAGAGTAATAGCCATCATACAAGTGCCAACTACATAACAAACATGAGACAAGTCCTTATGTATACATTGTTCCTAATCCTCACAAATTCTAAGTAGGTCTTTTTCAACCATTTCCCTGATATGGAAACAAGCTTTGGAAGGTACCTAACTTGCCCAACCAGTGGTGGCAGAATGCAAGCTCAGATCTGTTGATATCCAAGTGAGGGCTTTGTCCAGCATGCCAAACTCACATCTGAACATTCCCGGAAGAGAACACAAAGTGGGGAAGCAATTCACTTTACATGGCTTGACCTCCTGATACTTAAGAATACTCCAGGCCTGACCTCTTTAGGCCTCTTTCTTGCCTCCACTAGAAATGCCTTCTGGTCAATGCAGGGTCAGAGTTTTAGTAGCCACAAGAGCAGCTGTGTTATTAAGGCTTCTATTGTCTGATTACTCAGGGAAACAGTATAGCTTAATTTTATTAATTCATATTGATTTATATAGCTTGGCTCATTCCACAAAGGATTTGAGGAAACTTACAACAAAAACAATACCGATTTATATAGAATCCAGGAAATCAAATGCTGGCAGAAATATATTCCCAGAACCACTTTTTCCATGGCATCTTTTACTGTCCTATGTGGACAAAATGAGAAATCATCATCACAGAATCTCAGCCCTGGAAGAGGCCATAGTGGGTCTCCAACTAGAGAACATAAAAATTACTGGGGAATGTGTTTAAAATGCAGATGACTTAGCTCTACACCCCAGACTCTGATTCAGGTGGTTTGCGTGAGGCCTTAAAACATGTTTAAAATAAGTTTTAAATTCCCTCAGGCAATTCTGTTGCAAGTGGCACACGCATTATACTTTGAGGAAACCTGATAAAATCCAAACCACTTAACAATGAAGGCATTGCCTTACCAGCATTCACTTCAAATTAAGATACTTTTTTGGAGTCTACTGTATACTAAGCCCAATGCTTAGCCCCAGAGGTTGAAAGATAAATAAGAGGAAAACCCCTGCCCTTAAAAAAATTCAAAGTCTAACCACAGTAACAATGCAATACACAATCATTGGTGACACAATATATTTAGTGCCACAAATTTAAAGGTATGAACCTTCTGAGGAATGTGGGTAAATTTCATCTATGAGACGCTTCATGGGGAGTGATGGTTAAGAGGATGGGCTCTGTACATGAACTGTCTGCAGGTGAAAAGAATCTTGGCTCTTAATTTGCAAACCGTATGATCTTGAGCAGGTGACTTTTCCTCTCTGGGACTTGGCTTTGTCATTTGTAAAGTGGTGATAAGGCTAGTACCTACCTCATTAGGTTGTAAGGATTCAATGAGAGAATAAATTGGTAGCAAGTTTTATCTCCGAGTTTTAGTCTGTGTGTTGTCTATGTGTTTTTCTACCCCAGGCACTTCAACACCTGTTTCATTATTGGTGCTGGTGTGGTGCTGGTGATGGGGAAGAATGAATAAGACTACCATGTGGGGTGAGGAGTAGAAGACGTAATGAGTTTCACTTTGTCTTATTTCAAACACAGTAAGTTTGAGATAAACAGAATTTCCAGCGGGAAAAGTGGTTATGTAGCTACGGAGAAAGATGAGAGTAGGAAATAAGAATCTGAGAATCAGTCACACATGTAAGAAAGGCACAAGGAAGAGAACGTAGAAGGAAAATGTGTAAAGAAAGAAGGGGGAGAAGATACAGTAGTCCCCCCTTACCCATGAGGGATATATTCCAAGATCCCCAGTGGATGCCTGAAACCACAGATAGTACCAAACCCTATATACACTATGTTTTTTCCTATGTTCACATACCTATGATAAAGTTTAATTTATAAATTAGGCACAGTAAGAGATTAACAAAAATAACTAATAAAATATTTAATAGAACAATGACGAAAATGTACTGTAATAAAAGTTATGTGAATGTGCTCTCGACAGTGCACACTCTGTCTCAAAATATTTTGTCGTACTCATCCTCCTTGTTCTTGTGAGGACGTGAGATGATGAGCCGCCTACGTGATGGGAGGGAGTGAGGCAAATGGCATGGGCACAGGGACTGAGCCCCAGGCTGCTACTGACCTTCCGATGCTAAGTCAGAAGGATCCTCTGCTTCAGGTTATCCTGGATCATCGAGACGTGACAATGCAGATGACTGGATATCAGGAGCAGACAATGTCAATGACTGACGAGCAGGTAGCGCAGACAGCATGTATACACTGGGCAAAGGGGTGATTCACATCCCAGGTGGGATGGAACAGGACAGCTCAAGATTTCATCCCACAACTTAGAACATGTGCACTTTAAAACCTATGAATTGTTTATTTCTGGAATTTTCCACTTAATATTTCAGTTGACTGCAGATAACTGAAACCGCAGCAAGTGAAACCATGGATAAGGAGGGGACTGCTGTGTAGGGGCAAAATTAGAAGTCAGTGAAACGCTAGGACCAATTCCTCTAAAGTGAAGTATTCCTTGGGTATAGTAGTTTAATCAGTTATAAATTCAACTCATTTCTATGTTGTCTGAAAAAGATATCACAGAAAATATTATGTAATGTCTTGCTGATATCAAAATGTGCTACAAGTATATTTTCAACATGATCTTTTTGTCTAATAACCTTCCTAGAAGATGAAATAACATTAGTTTAACATGACTGGTTCTCAGCAAACCCATGCTAAGTTCAGTGACCCTTGCATTCTTGTCTGTATGATCACAACTACCTCTTTTAGAAGCCTCCTATAATTTTCCTCAAGGTTTTACTCAGTTTCAAGATTCTGCCATTTTTCCTTTTTGGAAAATGAGGACATTGTCCCTGTACAGGCATCTAGCAGCTCTCCTCCCCCTCATTACTTCTCAAAGATCACAGACCACAGTTCCACAATTTCAGCTGAAGTTGTCTCCTCTGGTATATATCCAGGGCTGCCCTGTGGCCTCTGAATTCACCCAGTGATGCTCCATGATCTCTCAAGATAGCTTCACCTATCTCCAAGGGTTGATGCCTCCTAAACCACATTTGTTCCAATACTTCCAGTTTGAAGACTGGTTTCCTTTGCAGAGATAGTGGAAACCTACTGTTCTAGGCCAGAATATTGAATTTAGTGGATACCCAATTCATGGGCTGTTCATGGACGGCCATATCGTTATAACTAGAACATTGCTTCCACGTGGACCTGCTTCACCTCTACACCTGCCCTATAGGATATGACCACTATGCATATAGGCCCACCTACTTCTACTCCACAACACGTCACACATTCTGATCCACCCCACTCCAAGACTGCTCCTGGTCACTGAAGAGACTGGGCTGGGATTCACATGACTAATTGAAGAAGGAGACAACCTTGGCCAGAGCAATATTAAAACCTATTTGACAGTCCTAACATCTAAATCAGATTAGCTGGGCCACCCTAAAGAAACTGGGAGGTCTCCAAAATTTATTCATTTATTTTACCATTATTTTTGACCTCCTATTAGGTGCTAGTCACCATGGAGTCATCATTGGAGTTACAGTGGCAAGTAAAATGATATATAACCATGGCCCTTGTGAAGCTCCAAGTCCACCCTGGAAGAGAGCTATTAATCCAATTATTACACATTAAGGGTAAAATTCAGAGTCTTAAGTACTATGAGGGAGGTTGGGCTGATTTTTCAGTAGTTTAAAATAGGAACATTCTCACCTAGACAGAGATGTCTGAGAAGGTTTCCTTGAAGAACAGACCACTGAGCTGAGATCCAAAGTATACATAGGAATTAACCAGGTCAGGGTTTCCCACCACTGAAGGCAAATTATAATCACCTATGGAGCTCAAATGCTTCTTACCAGACCAATGAAATTCAAATCTTTGGTGGCAGGCCCAAGCATTGGTGTTTTTAGGATCTCTTCCCCTAATCACAATGTGCAGCCAAGGCTGGGAACCGCTGCACTAGGAGGAAGAGACTGGGGTCGTAGGGAAGGGCGTGTGCAAGGTCCCATGAAGGAGAAGGACATGGCCTTCAGTGGTGAAGCCTAAAGAATACAAGTGTGGCTTGAGCATGGAGAACAAGAAGGAACTTGTTGGTGGAGGAGGCAGGGCCACATAGGCTGTGTTCAGAATTTAGTTTTTTTTATTTTAACATCTATGGGAATCAAGTGGAAGTTTTTAAATTTTTTTTTTTTTTTTTTTGGCCACGATCAGCTTTGTATTCTAGAAAGAAAATGCTGACTCCCTAATGGAGAGCAGATTGGGGCAGCTGGAGGGACTAGAGTCGGCCCATGTGTGCCAGTGCGGAGGGGAGAGGTGCCCACCTAACCTGTAGGCTGAGCACTGGAGTGGCTGCTATCCCTCAGGGGTGGGAAAGGGCAGACAGATACCTGTCCATCAGGTGGCCTCCACAAGAGGGGCTGCCCTTGCCAAGCTAGCAGATCATTTTGGCAGCCTCAATGAGCACTAATCAACAAGTTTGGCTGAAACCCCTCTCCTCAGGAGGACCGGGCAGAGCGGCTTCGACGGCCTTACTTGGCACAGGGCTGGGCAAGGCTGCGGAAACACAGGCAGCCCGCTGGAAGCCATATGCCCTGCTTAATTCCTCCACAAACCTACTGCTTGTAGCCATGCAGACATACACAGCCTTAACGTGCTTACAGCGTCTTAAACTCCCGAGGAAAGGGGGTGAAAAGATGTTCCCGCCCAAGTGCGGGGATGGAGAGGAAAATTGTCAGAAGTGATTCTTGGCTGAGATTGGCAACATACAATGTCACTTGAACCTATCAATAGACCAGGCTGATGATGTTTTTCATTTAACACCTAGTGACGAGGCTGTCAGAAGCTGGCAGGAGATCCCTGCACGCCCTGCCAAGAAAGAGGAACATGAAAATCTGTCGAAATACATGCTTGCTAATAAATATACCCCTGGAATTCTTTTTTAAGGAACCTAAGGTTTCAGAAGTCTAGGCAATATTTGCCAGGGATTCAAAAAGCTCGATCCAGCCAGGAATTTGTCTCCCAGATCCAGTTTTCACTTGACTTTGGCTTGCTGACAGAAGAAAGAGGAGAGGCAGAGGCTTAGTGAAGAAGGGGTCCCAATGATACTAATCTTTGAAAATTCAAGTGTGAGGTCAAAGTGAAGGGCAAAAGGAGCAGGTATGTGACACTGCCCCTAGGCTCCAGTGAAGCGCTCTAGGCCACTCATGGTACCTATATCAGGAGACAGCATGGGGGCCTCGTCGGAGAGTTCAGAAGGAAGATGCAATAACCAAAACCCAATCCTGTCTGGCTGTTGTGCAGTTATTGGTGCTCTTCAGTGAATGTTCCCAGTAGGAGTGTATTTACCCGCCCCCAAATCTAGGTGAGGTCATGTGACTTGCTTTGGCCAATGTAAGTGATGTGCATCAACATCATTCTTCAGTTTGGAACCTTCAAGAGCCAATGCACAATTTGCCCATGCACTTTCCTCCTGCCCTGGTGATGGAGGCTGGGCAGGTAGCTCCAGTAGCTGGGTCACAGAGTGAGGACAACACGGAGAGCACCCCAGCTGACCTGTGATACACATGGAGATTAAGTGGAAAATAAATCAGTTGTTTCAAATCATTGAGAGTATGGAGATTGCTACAGCACAACCCAGCCTATGGTACTGTCTATTAGAGCCATTTTGGATAATTCCTTCTCTCTTCTCTCATATTCCTCCCTGTCATGTGAAGGCTTTATTGCATAGTGGTTACAGTCCAACAAGTCTGCATTCGAATCTACTAGTGATGATCTTGGTTTAGGTTCTTAAACACTCTTGTGTGTCAATTTCTTCCTCTCTAAATTGTGAGTAATACTACTATCCATACCAGAAGGGTCTTGCAATAATTAGATAAAATAATTTCTAGAAATTGCCAACTTTTATTGCAGTCTGTGCAGAAAAGAGTTAACATAGCAGGCCTGACACTGCTATTCTTAGAAAAGCCTGCTTGCAAGGTTGGCCCTTGGCTAGCATCTGGGAACTTGGATTTCAGGAGAGTTCTGACCATTCCCTAACAGATAAAGGTAGCTACTGTACCTAAACTGTTTGTGCAAACAATGTAGTTTGTGCTGAACACCTGCCTTCTTTATGGGAGTCTGGAATTTTGGTACATCATTAGCAGAAGGTGCCTACATGACCAGCTCCCAGTAAAAAACCCAGAACACTAAGTCTCTCTAGTGAGCTTCCCTGGTTGGCAATACTTCACATGTGTTTTCACAACTCATTGCTAGGGTAATTAAGTACATCCTATGTGACTCCACTGGGAGAGGATTCTGGGAAGCTTGTGCCTGGTTTCCTGTAGACTTCATTCTGTGTACCTTTACCCTGTGCTGATTTTTCTTGGTATCCTTGCACTGTAATATATCTTAGACATGCATCTGACTATATCCTGATCACTGTGAGTCCTCTGCATGCATCACCAAGCCTGGGGGTGATCTTGGGGACTTAAAAATATGGTTAACTCTAATTTAACAATAAGTATAATATATAAAGTATACTATATAAAAATTGGCTGGGCACCGTGGCTCATGCCTGTAATCCTAGCACTCTGGGAGGCCAAGGCAGGAGGACCACATGAGCTCAGGAGTTCGAGACCAGCCTGAGCAAGAGCGAGACCTTGTCTCTACTAAACAGAGAAAAATTAGCTGGGCGTGATAGTGTGTGCCTGTAGTCCCAGCTACTTGGGAGGCTGAGGCAGGAGGATCACTTGAACTGAGGAGTTTGAGGTTGCAGTGAGCTACTTTGACGCCACTGCACTCTACCCAGGGTGACAGAGCGATACTCTGCCTAAAAAAAAAAAAAATATATATATATATATATGTATATGTTAACAATAAGTATAAGGATTGTTAGTATTAAAAAATAAAACAAAGAGAGGCACACAGAAATGAACATGCGTAACTCATAGGTAACCACAAAACAAAAACACCAGGAGACCAACTTATGTCCCCAAGGCACTTACTCAACTACCAACTACCCAGAACAGTATTAGCTCAAGATTCCAGAAAGTACCCTCCCTACAAGACCAGTATTGACCACAAGGGTGGCAATACTGTCCCTGCCTGAAATTTGCACACAGTAGCCATTCCTAAGGTCACTCAGTAACAACAATCCTAGAAGCAATAAGAGCTAACATTTAGCAAGCTCTCTTCTCTACCTTTTCTACTGATACATATTATCTCATTTAATCCTCAAAACACTACTCTAGAGTAGGCGCAGTCACTATCCCTGTAAACAGGTGAGGAAACAAATACAGAGAGGTGCAGCCACGTGCCCACTGGACAGTGTCACAGTTAAGGGTGCAGACTTGGACTTCAGACTGGCTAGGTTCACACCTCAACACTGTGTTAGTATCCTGTGGCTGCCATAACAAATTGCCATACACTGGGAGGCTGAAAACAATAGAAATTTATTATCTCACAATTCTGGAGGCCAAAAATCTAAAACCAAGGTGTCAGCAGAACTATGCTCACTTCATACCCTCTAAGGGAAGATTCATCCTTGCCTTTTCTAGCTTCTGGTGGCTCCAGGCATCCCTTGGCTTGTGGCTGCATCACTCCAATCTCTGCCTCCAACTCCACATGGCCTTCTCCTTTTCTCTGTCTCTCCTCTTTTGTCTCTTATAAGGACACTTGTTGGATTTAGGGCCCATCCAGACATTTCAGAACTATCTCATCTTGAGATCCTTAACTTAATTATGTCTGCAAAGATTCTTTTTCCAAAAAAGGTTACATTTGTAGGTTCCACAGATGAGGACATGGACTAGCTTTCAGGGGTCACCATCTAGGCCACTACAAACACAAACACATAGTTCCATGCCACCTTGGACCAATTACTTAACTGTTTGGAATGTCATAAGATTGGTCTAAAGGCCAAATAAGGCTGTACATTAAAAATATTTGGCATGTGGTCTGCCATATAGTAAGAGCCCAGTAAATATTAGCTAATATTGCCCACCATCACACAACTGTTAAGATGAAGAACTAAGATTTGAACTCAGGCACACATAACTACCATTCAGCTTTACTTCAATCTGAGAACAGTTGAAGTTGGGGGAGGGGGCTCCCTTTCCAGCTGGTGTCTGGAGAAATCCTTGTAGACCCAGTGATTACCCACCCATCATCCTGCAATCATTCTGACTAGGGCCCTTCTCAACACTCTTTTGGTCCCAAGCTTGCAAAGGGGCTGAACTTCCCGCAGGCCCCCTCCTGAGGCCCTCAAAGAATAATTTTGGAAAATCTCAGGTCCTCTGTTTCACCATCTCAAAAACCCTGACAGTGATTACAGCTGCCACACTAGAGTGCTTTGAGGGTTATCGAGTTAATGACTATGAAGTCTGTGGAGCTCTTCAGAGGAAAGAAGCCATAAAAATCAGATAAATAAAACAGTCAATCAGCATGTGTTTATTGTGTCCACAGGGTGCACATCACTGTACTCAGAAATAAAGATTAAAGGAGAGAAAAGCAAAGGAAAAGAAGGAGGAAAGTTAGTTCAACCAAAGTCTTTCCAGGTGAGAGTACAAGGCCAGCTATAAACTAAACAGCTAGAGCCCTTCAAGGCTTTAAAAAATGAAGGCGGTGCCTACAAATCAGTAAGAAAAAGATAGAGAACCCTACTGGAAAAAAAAAATGGACAAATGATTCACATAGGCAGTTCACAGAAAAATAAATGCAACTAGCCCATAAGCAGTGAAGAGATACTTAACTGTCCTCATAATTAATCAAAACAGTAACAAAATACCATTTTTCACCTCTCACATAGGCAATCTTATTTTTTTAGTTTCTGACACATAGTGTGTGAAGGGAGTGAAGAAACAGGTACTCTCCAGCCACCTTCGCAGACAGTATGAATTGGAGCAACCTCTCTGGAGAGCAATTAGGCAAGAGCTATCACAGTTAAAAATATATATGCCTTTTGACCCAGCAATCCCACAGTTAGGAATCCACCCTATGAATAAACTCACAAAACATGCTGGCTATATAAGGATGTTCATCACACCATTGCTTTTAATGACAGAAAATTGGGAACAGCCTGATGTCTGAGAGTAGTGCGCTGGGTAAATTATGGATAATGTACATGGTAAACAGTAGGCAGATGTAAGCAAGAATGAAGTAACTCTACTTGGCTGGCAGGAGAGCCTGCCGAGTCGTCATATTAAGAGAAAAAAGCCAGAGCAGAACAATATGTGCTGTAAGCACAGCTGGATCTGCACTTCCAGCCCTGCTGTGACCAAGGCCTGCCCTGCCACGAAGCCATCAGGGTTAGGGTTGGAGTCTGGAGTAATGGCAGGACTTTTTTTTTCTCCGTGAAAGCCAAACTCCACCCAGATTCTTCATTACAATAATAAAGAACATAGCAAATTGATTAAGATCTTGAACTTGGAGCCAGAGTATCCAGGTTCAAATCCCAATTCTGATGCTGCTTACTAGGTGTGACTTTCAGCAGGCCACTTCACCTCTCTGCTTCTTAGTGTCCCTAACACAGCAATAACATCAGTACTTACCTCGCAGAGTCATTATGAGGAATAAATGTGTTACTGAGGAGTACTTTAAACAGTGCTTGGCGGATAGTCACTCCTTCTCTAAGTGTTGTTAAGCAAGTAAATTGGACTCAAGCACTGAGCACCCCGTCTCCTGAATCCGAACATGACCCCCCTCTGTTAATGTGGCCCCAAACACCCAAAGGGAAAAGAAGAAAGGAAGGGAAAGGTGCCTTTTACATATTCAATGGGCCACTCTACAGGGTGAAGTCATCTTGAAAAGGATAATTAGACCTCCAATTGGTTTTCATTTTTTTCATTTTCTTGCCTGCAGTTGACAAGCAGGGAGATTGTTACTTCCACCACCGCCAACAGCAAAGCTGCCCATTTTCTTCTATTTCTATAGCAAACTCCTGAAAAAGAGAAGCCTGCTGGTGTAAACTGCTTTGATAGGAGGAAGCAACTAAAATGCATTTTAATTTCAATTTGTGTGAAGCTTTTGTATCAAATTACAGATCCGGGGCATGACGCGGCTCAGTGAAGAATCCCATTTTCCATCAGTTTGGATGTGTTCGTTGTGCCGTCAAGGGGTAAAATAATTAAGCCATCCTATCTCCATTGGAGACTGTCTGCTGGTGTCCCACTTCCCGTGTTGATCAGGTCAGGTGACAGACCAAAAATTACTATTGAGAGACCAGCACTGCCCCTTTGGAGGCCCCAGACCAGGTAAGTCAGCAAGACCAAGGGGCTTCTCACGCGAAGCGACCATGCCAGTGGCCTGATGCTAACTGCAAGATCACCAATCAACTAGGGCCAGCCAAGGTTGCTGAACAAACTAAAGCAGAAGTTAAGAGAACTTGGTAAAGCCACTGAATTCTACAAAACCACCAAGTAACTGGTTACCAGGCAGCTGAATTCACGTAGTTACTTTTCTGCAAGTCAGACTGAGTCTGCATTTGGAGGCCAATGCAATTAGACTAGAAAAGCCATCATTGCTTAAATATTCTTATCTCTCTGGTCTGGCATACCAGGGTGTCTCAGTGGAGGTATGTAAGTTCTGCCCTGTACAAGGGTGCTGAAATATTTAATAGATCTCCTTTATTGGCCTGTGCACCCATCCTCCAGCTGCTGTGAGTGTTGGCTGCTAACAGCTCACAGGTGCCTCTTCTCTGGAGAGCTCCTCTCTGCTGACAAGAGCTGGGTCATCCAGGAGGGGGCTCCCAACGCTCCCCCCACCAACCCAGGGGCAGCCAATGATGGCCTGAAACTGGAATCAAAGGGAGCCCTTTGCCTCAAGAGAAGATAACTCTGCAGTGTGACTTACAGCCGGAACACCACCCTCCATGAATCAGGCCAAGACTAGGTTTTAACTGGGACCACAGCTTTACCTAGCTCTTCCTTCCCAACCTCTCTTCCTTACTCTCTTACAGAATTCTCCAAGAGCGTTCCCCCAATAAGCCATGCGTGCCCAAATCGCTGTTTCAGGTTCTGCTTCTAAGCAACCCAACTGTATTGGTTTCCTATCACTGCTGGAAGAAATTACTACAAATTCAGTAGCTTAAACAATGCAAATTTATCTTACAGTTCTAGAAGTCGGAAGTCCGACCCAGGTCTCACTGGGGTAAATCAAGTTCTCAGCTGCATTCCTACTGGAAACCGCAGGGGGCAATCATTCCTTCCATTTTTCCACTCTAGAAGCAGCCTGCATTCCTTGGCTCATGGCCTCACATCACTCTGACCTCTGCCTCCGTCATCACATAGCCTACTCTGACCCTCCTCCAGAGACCACTGCCCTCTTGGAGGCCCCAGACCAGCTGAAAATCACCAGCTTGTGATTACACTGGACTCATCTGGATAATCCAGGATAACCTCCCCATCTCAAGATCCTTCACCTAATAACATCTGCAAAGTCCCCTTTGCCATGTAAGGTAACATACTCACCAGTTCCAGGGATTAGGATGCGGATGACTGTGGGGCCATTATTCTGCCTTCCACACTGACCTAAGAGAGTGGTCCTAAGAACCAGAATCAAAGGAAAGGACTCAGGAGTTAGATCACTGATTGGCTGCCTGGCAAGGAGGAGCCCATCATGAGTGGGACACGGAGCACCGTCATCCCTGGCATGTGGGTGCAGTGTGCTTGCTGAGATTGTCACCCATGGAGAGCTGAGACCAGGCATGGGTGGAAGGGGATGCACAGGCTTGTGCAACATCTCTGGTGTTGGAGGAGTGAGAGATATAGTCATTATAAGGACTGTGGAATTGGGTGGCTGTCACTGAATACCATGAATGCCTCCAAGAGAAAAAAATTACAGCCTCAGGGTAATCACTCAACAATTTAGAGCAAATTGTGTCCAAGAGCCACCTTGGCAGTATTTATAGAAAACCTGATCGTCTTCAGCATGAAAACAGAGCTGAAGAACAGACACAGAGCTTAATTGTAAGAGTGGCTGAACTTCAGAAAAGTTCTTACATTCTTAACCTAGGCACATCTCCTCCATCAAAGGCAAAGACCTTGTGGGAAGAAATGGGACTCTGAAACTTGGGGTAAAGATACCTGGAAATATGTATTGAGGTCCTTCAACCCTAAGATCCCTCTGAGATCTCTGGGCCTGCAGACATCTCCCCCTTCTCTTGATGGAAGATAGAGCCCCTTCTCTTGCTTGAAGAATGAGCAAAACCTCTAATGAGGTAGGTGCCTAACAAAACAACACCTCCATCTTCCTTGCTGACTTCCAGACCAACACCAAGAATTAAATCTCAGCCTAACCTACCCGAGCAAGTGTTGGGCCTGCTAGGGAGAGAAGAATTCTTGGGGAACTTTGACATATTTTACAACAAACAGGTAAACATAATCTTCTTTATACATATTTTTATGGTCCCTCCTGAGGGCAAGAAGCTCAGTGAATCATGAAGAAAATGCCCTCTTTCCCTAAGCATTCAAAATTTAAGTTGTTTCTTTTCCCTCTATCCTAGGGAATTTTGCTTCCCTTTGTACCCACTGTTGGCATGTTCCATCTTATTTAACATATAAGGATTTTGGTTTCATACTTAAAGTTTTGTGTTCTTACCTTATAAAATAGAACTTTTTAGAATTTCTTGTGGGGGCTCCTTTCCAATTCTCAAAGTATAGGTACAGACAGGTTATTCCACTGCCCCCAGAGATCTCTAAAATGTTTGAGATTTTAATGTTTATTCTCCCAACCACATTTTCTAAAGTACATCTTGCACCAGTAAGTGGGACGGACCAAAACCCTATTGGACAGATTTCACGTTCTGTCAGTGGGGGTGGGGAGAAGACTGGGATGATACTGTGGGGCCCAGAAGAGCATTTCCATCAGAGCAAGGAATAGATAAGGCTTTCTGAGGCTCTCAGCTGATCTAAAAGAAAGACTAAGACTGTCATAGTTAAATAAGTCTTAAGGAAGGACTAAGAATTATCATGGTGAAAACATTAGCAAAGGGGACCATCTGAGTGACAAAGAACTGAAATAAGAAATGGCTGAGGTAATTCTAAGAACCTGCAAGGAGCTCAGATCCTGGAGTGAAGGGGTCAGGAGTTGGCCTAGTCAGGTGCCCACAGAAAATGCCCCCTTTCAAGGTATAGTCAGGAAAGGGAAACGTTACTCTAGTGATAGGGGCGTCTGTGAAAGTGAACTCTGTGTGCATGGCTGTAACACACAAATCACCCCACCAGTTGCCCCTCAAGTTGCTGAAGAGTAATAACTCTGGTTGGAACATTATTTTCCTCTCCTCTATTCAGGATGTCTGATCCTAGACAACTTCCCTCGCAGGTTCTTCTGGTCCCATTACCTGGCCAAGCTCGTCAGCCCTTAGTTCCCCTGTTCTCTAGTCCAGTCTCATTAGATGTAAGATGATGGTGCCACCACTTGATGTTTAGTCAACCTGTCCTCTGTTCCAGCCCTGGGATTCTTGCCCCACCCTGTTATCTCATAGATATCTTCCATGGGGACAGAGGAGTGAGGTGGCTAACCAATCAGGGTCATGGCAGGAAACAGATGACATGCTGAAGGGGTGAGAGAGTTTATAAGCATTCTTTCTAATGGTGAAGGCAAGCTAAGGGAAACGAACAGAGGATGAAGCTCCCCAGGGCTAGCAACAGTAGGAAGCTGATCCCACCCCAAGGTTTAAGGGGCTTGTGGAGGGAGTATTACTAGAACTCAACAAGATCTATAGCTTTGGGAGGGGGCCACCTTACAGAAGCCCACCAGAGAGAAATACAACTGCAACCAACTTGTGTCCCATCAGGAAGTAAATCAGGAATTCAAATGTGCTCAACTCCATTTCTTCTTTCCCTCCTATCTCCTGCTAGCACCTCCACTGGCCAAACCCAGTGAGAAACCAGAGGGCAAGACAACTCACCGATGGGTCAAAATATGCACATGAAAGATGCTCGGCTTAATGGCTAAGTACAAATGAAGACATATAAACAGAAAAATAAATCAAGGTACATTCCAAAAGCTTTTATTTCTATGAAATAGACTTACAGATACCAAGGGAATTTAAAAACTTATTTGGAAATGCAATTTTGCACTTCAGTAGCACACACCTTGGTAGACAGCCAGCTATTCACATACTCATATGTCTGGAGTGGCCCTCCCCCTTTAGAAGGATGATAAAATATGCAACTTTAGAATAGGATGGGGGCATGTGGGGATATAGCTAGGCTCTTCAGTGCCTAGGGGTAGCAGATACAACATCACTGTCTTCCCCCACAGTGATGTCAGCACTTTCTAGCAATCATGTCCCTCATATTATCAATTTCACTTTTATACAGTTACCAGGTCTCAGTTGTGGTGAACCCAGCAGACATCTTGCTCCCTGCCTTACTCCTCGGTCACCTTGGGGTCTTGTTTCAAAAAGGGCTATCTGTGATCAATTTCATATTTCCCCAGTCAACAGGTATTAATCCTAATGAACAACACTTATTGTGGGTTCTCCCTGACAAGCAGTAGGAAATTCCTGCATGAAATGAAGACTCAGATATTTGTGCAGCTTCCTGCTCATAAAATTGAAATCACCAGTCCCCCAGGAACAAAGGGCTTAGAGGTAGTGAGAGATTGAAGGGGTGGCCACAAGAACAGGGAAAGGGGGGAAAGCTAGGAGAGTAAGTGCCCATACTCCTTCCAGGTGGCAGTGATGCCTGCCTATACAGGTGAGCAGAGAAGTGCCCAAGGAGACTGTGTTCACTGTCCTGTTCATGGTAAAACTCCCATTCAGTTTAATAGATAATAGGTGGCTTTGTAGCTTTACCATTGGATAACATTCCTGCAGCAAGACTTTTTCTTTCAATTAACAGTTCTCTGGACAAGAAAAATAAATAACTCATTTCTTGCCATATTGAGAGGTACCATCCTTCTTAGGTGCTATAGAGAGGCAGGGTAGTATAGTGGTTAAGGGCTCAGGTTGTAGAATCAGTCAGTCCTGAGATTAAATCTCAACTCTACCACTCACTAGCTATACAACCTTAGGAAGGCCACTTAACTTTCTGGGCCTGTTTTCTTACCTGTAATTTCTTATCTGTAAGAAGTAATTATAGTCCTTCCTCACTGAATTGATAAGAAGATTAAAGAAGAGAACATAAACCTTAGCATAGCCTCAAAATAACCAAATATAAAATTATCATATGATTCAGCAATTACACTACTAGGTATGTACCCAAAAGAATTGAAAACAAGTATTCAGACACTTGTACATGAATGTTCATAGCAGCACTATTCACAATAATCCAAAGGTGAAAACAGCCCAAATGTCTATCAACTCATGAATAATGGCTAAACAAATTATAGTCTAATCCATACAATGGAATATTATTCAGTCATAAAAAGGAATAAAGTACTGATGCATGGTATAACATGGATGAACCTTGAAAACATTATACTAAATAAAAGAAGCCAGACACAAAAGGCCACATATTGTATAATTCCATTTAAATGAAATATCCAGGATTGATAATAGAGACAGAGAGCAGACTGGTGGGGCTGGGGCCAAGAGGGATGGGGAGTGACTACTTACTGGGTATGGGGTTTCCTTTTGGGGTGAGAAAAACATCTTCAAACTAAATAGACATGATGATTGCACAACATTGTGAATCTACTAAATGCCACTGCATTGAACAGTTTAAAATGGTTAATTTTACATTATGGGAATTTCATCTTGATTTTTAAAAAAGCTCAGCATAGTGTGAGGAACATAAAAAGTGTACAATAAATGATAGCTTTTATGACATCCCATATATCACTTAAATCACCCTCTGGGTTGCATTCAAAGACTCCCCATCCCCTACAAGATCCTATAGCTGTAGGTAGGTCACCTATTGCCAAAGACTCTTCAGCTGGGAAGCCAAGGCTCTCCACAGCCAGTCCCCAAATCACATCTCTAACATTATCTCTCAATACCTCCCTATGCCAGTTGTCTTAGTTCGTTTTGCACTGCTATAAAGAAATGCCCGAGGCTGGGTAATTTATAAAGAAAAGAGGTTTATTGGGTTCATGGTTCTTCAGACTGTATAAGAAGCATTGTGCCAGAGTCTGCCTCTGGTGAGGGCTTCAGGAGCTTTAAATCAAAGTGGAAGGTGAAGTGGGAGCAGGCGTGTCACATGGCGAGAGAAGGTGCAAAGAGAGAGAGGGGGTAATACCAGGCTCTTTTAAAAAACCAGCTCTCGCATGAACTAATAAAGTGAGAACTTGTTCATTATCGCTTGGGAAGGTACCAAGCCATTCATGAGGGATCTGTCCCCCATGACCGAAACACCTCCCACCAGGTCCACATTCAACACTGGGGATCAAATTTCAACATGAGATTTGGAGAGGCCAAATATCCAAGCCATATAAACATTCATTCTTACCATTTGGGGGTCAGAAATTCTTTTAAGAATCTGCTGGAAGCACTGAATCTTATTTCCAGGGGAAAACAATGCAAACGAAATTTTTCCACTCAACTTTTCAGGTTTCAAGACCATTCATGAGCAGTAGGAATGCTCCTAGTCTTTGTGAATTTTGAGTTAAGGAAACGCACATTCTACAACAACATCCTCGGTGTTACCTGAACTTCCACGAACATAATACCTCTGGCCTTCTTCCACTCTCACCCCATCCTCACCCAGCAATGCCTGCCCATCCTTTAAGCCTCAGCAATGTACCTATTGTGACTACCTTAGCCTTCAAGGTCCTTTCCTTCCTCAGAATTCTTCTGGACATCCATATGATATCACCCACTTGGCATACTATCACACACTGCTTTGTATTTTTGGCTTTCTTTTTTTTTTTTTTTTTCATAGGTTTACTTTTACCTCCAACTATATTTTAAACCAGAGGGTGCGAATTCAAATGTCTCCAGGAACCAAACAGTCAGGGATTATGCTAAACTGGAGAGAACCTACCTCTTCTAAAAAGCCCAGTATTGCTGGGTCTATCATTTGCTAAGGAAAGTCAGAAATCTGGGCATTTATTTGAAATCTTTTGGTTTTCAAATGTTAGTAACTACTTCCCAAAAGAAGTACATAATAGGGGGACATGTTTTGAATGCACAGCTGGTCTTGGTCAGAATAACTACTCTGCAAGGCCATCTAAGGGCTCTGATTTTCCAGAACACAGCCTGGTTGAATTCTAAGGTGCCTAGAGGCCTTTGACCTCACATTCTAGGACAACCAACCAACCACCTGTTAGCAGAAGTGACTGGGATCTGATTTTTCCATAAAAAGCCTAATACTTTGTCTTAAGATTCACTCCTGGGAAGGAGATTTCACATTATGTCTTGAATGAAAATTGAAAAGCCATGCTTAGGTTAGAGGTTGTGATGACTTGGGTCATTTCAAGAGTGTTTACACAGTTATTTCATGACACATACTGGATTGGGCACAAGAGATACTGTAAGGGACAAGACAAACCGTCTCTATTCTCAGGAGTCTAGAAATGAAATACAAGAGGATATTGATGAAGAAGAATAGGAATAGAGCATACACGAAAGAACAAACACAAATAGCCAACAAATACACAAAAAGATGTTCATTATCACTAGTACTCAGGGACATGCAAATCAAAAAGCACTTCACATGGGCAAAGATTAAGAAGCGTGCTAATATTGATGTGGAGAAATGGTTTCTCTCAAACCTGCAAGTGGGAGCATTATTTGGTACTGGCACTTTTGCAGACAATTTGCCAGTACCATTAACGTTTAAACGTGCATCCCCCATGACTCAGCAATCCTACTTCTTCATAGCCACTTTGGAGAAAATACTCAGAGTACACAAAGAGACACATTCAAGGATGTTCATTGGAACGTTGTTTGCAAAGGCAAGAAACATCCTAGATGTGTATCAGTAGGAGACTGACGGGAGCAAGCTGCCCTGTATAGTCCTATAATGAAATACTGTGCAGTACATACACCAATGAAGCAGACTGGTATGTCCCAACATAGAAAATCTCTAAGACAATGGTGCTGAAGAAAACACACACACACTAAATACTACCTATTTTCTACGATACAAATCAATAGTTGAAATCACATCGATTTTTTAGTTTAAAAGGATCTACATTAAACTCATAAGAGCGGCAGCTTCTTATATGGAGGAATTCCCTAGAGATTGCTGGTGATGGTCAAGGCAACTTCAGACTTATTTGTAATCTTCGAAAAAACATGTTCATGCATTACCTATATGGTTGAAAAAAATTAAAAACATTTAGATGATTACTTTGTGGATCTGTTTTCATCAAGGACATCCTGTGATGTTCCACTTTCTCACAAATCCAAAACTCTCATAGTTCTCACCTCAACATTATTTGCCCAATATTTATTGATTGTATCATAGTGACTCTCCAGCAATTCACTACCTTAGAACCTTGAACTTCCTCCAAGTTTCAAATTAGTGTTTGAGACCCATTTTTTACATTTATAAATGTATTTACCTTTCAAAACAAAAGCTGTTCAGACACATGTGTTTGGGGGCAGCCTGGGCCCAGTCAGGATCAGCAGGAAGCTTCAGGCTGATTTCAGATCACTCTTAAAGAGAAGCCTGGCTGGCTGCGGGGATCCTCCAAGAACCTGCAGTAAGGGGCTTTGTGGTTAAATGGACCTGGCACCAAAGCCTGGTTCTACCTGCCCTGGTTGTGTGATGCACAAGACATCTATCCTCCTTGTTGATTGTCCAGTGTTGTGAAATCCCCTATCATATCAGGAGGTGAAAGTCCTTTCCTAGCCTCCCTTGCAGTGAGGGTGCAGCATGTGACCGAGACTCCTCCCATCAGACTTACATGCCCATATTTGGAAATGATGGAAGCAGGTCAGCCAAAGACCCAGCACCTGGGGCAGCCATTCTGACAAAGTCAGCAGCCTCAGCTTTACCATATTCTCCAGGCTGCTGTGACCCAGGCTCACTCTGTCTGATTTGCTGTGAGCTGGACATACCTTGGGGTTTGGACCTGGGGTAGCAGCAGTGGAGTCTTTCCTGGCTGTGTGGCTGCTAGACCTATATCCCCAGCCCTCCAGGAGATTCTGTGAACTGCTCAATATAATTTTGATAAACTGATTTTCTGCTTAAATTAATCAGGGTTGGTTTCTATTAGTTGCATCTGAGAACTCTGATGGACCTGGTGATCTTGAGAAAGTTACCTAATTTCTTCTGTTTCTTCATCTATAAAAATGAGAATATCTATCTCACAGGGTTGTAAGGAGATAAAATATATGCCATATATTACAAATATTCTTACTGAATATATGAAGTATTTTAAATGCATATATAGTAATATATCCACTGAATATATTTTATACACTTACATGAATTTATGAATATTATATATCTGTACATAAAATCTATATTAAGGTAAAATATATTAAAATGCCTGACCCTATACTTTTCTTCCCAGGGTTGGGGGCAATGGGGCATGATGAGTTCTTAGGATTTATAGTAAATTGCAGTTGATTTCCACTCCTAACATTTCACAGATAAATGGAAAGGCAAATGATGTACAGCTTTTCAAAGAGGCAGGAAAAATAAATAAAAAGATGGCATTTGTGGACCTAAGCATGAGTACAAATAATCACTCCAAACTTCCCGTGGCTCACTTATTTGTGTATAATCTGCAGTGACCTTTTCATTGAAGGCCAATTTTCTAATACCAAATAACTTCTGCCCACAGTCCAGCTGGCTTGAGGGCATTCAAAGAACTCACCTATTCTAATATCAGGCACAATAAACATCATTAGGATTGAAAATTTTCTACAAAACAACTCTTGAGCCCTAGAGTGAAGTTCACTGCCAAATAGGCGACACCAAGATTAACGACTTAGTTGGGTACCCATGCCAATGTTCTCGTGTCAGCCCAGGTAATCAAGAGGCGGAGGATGTGATAGTTTGGAAGGGCCTCCGGGACGCTGGTGTGCAAATTAGTCTGAGCATCAGATTCTCTAGAGCCAGAAATTCATCCTCTCTCTCCACTCAGAGGGAGTATGTAACCCCCACAACAGGTCCTCCAGGTACTTGGTCAGCCCAGGAAAAATGAGGCTGGAGGTTCCCATTTCCCAGCTCTGTGGGAGCCTCGGAAATGATCAGCCTCGGCCAGCAGAGGCAGAAATGGAGCTGAACTGAAAATCAGTGTGTCTTTTCCTACCTCTCTCTGGACTATCTCAGGACAGATGCAAGACTTTCTCACAAATTGCCAGGGCATGATCACTGTGTTCCTCATTAAGCCTTTTCACCTGAGGACTTCAGGTTTCCCCAGGATATTTCTTCACACATCCAAGCAACAGAAAAAGAGAATTGGAAAGTACAAACCCCAAACTCAAACAGGGAAAAAACGGCAGCAGCAACTCTAAGCCTGAAACCAAAGTGGTCCTCTGCTTTAGTCTTAAAATGACGATGGATCAAAAGGAATCACAGCCACCTTTCCTCCCTTAATTCAGGAACTGGTTAATATATTTGGAGATGAAGGGGCCCCCTCAGCCATCTTTCTTCCCCTTCTTCCTAACCTTAGCCTAGCCATTTCTTCAGGAAAAGTGGAGTTTATAAATATCTATCATTTGCCTCTCGAGTATACTTTTCCCATTTCTCTGGTTATAGAACCCTTGTTCTTGCCTGTGAGAAATTCATTCCATGTGATTTACATGGGGCTAAACTTGCTGTTTGCAGACACCACCACCCCCAACGCACACACACTACCAGCACCCTAGTAGTGAACACCACTACCCGGAAGTGGCCAGTTCAAGAGTGATCATATGACCTAAGTCAGGCCAATCAGTTTCCTCTGACCAAGAGAAGATCTCTCTCTTCTTTTAAACTATGAGTCATAAAGGATAATATAATCTTGAGCTACTTCTGGTCATTTCCCACAGAAATATGGGAGAAGCTCTCTGCAGTAGGAGAGAATGACACCACCATCCCAAGAGAAAAGAGATAAAAGGATAAACAGGAATAGACACAGAGCCCCGATGCTATCAAATGACCCATTAAAAGAATGCTGATTAATAAAAGAAGAAAATCAAAACATCCATTCATTTGCAATAAGAGGTTTGAGGTTAGAAATGGTGAAGGAGTGAAAGGCAAGTTTACCTCACAGGCTATAAATAAAAGTGTGGGCCATACTGTGATTCTAGTGTTCATGTAGCCCTTGCTGCATGCCCAGCTCTAAGCCGGGGGCTTTGATAACTTTTGTGTAGCACCGGGAGGGAGGAATTCCTTGTAACTCACACTAATTTACTTAAGAGGGAAAGTGCCTGGCTAAGACTCTGATACAGAAAGGTACTTAATAAATGTTCTATTGAATGTTTGTGGTCTGATAAATTCAGGAGACAGGGTTATAATATTTCCCTTGATCTGAACACTATACTTCTATTAACTGAACTTAGGCATATAGCTTTTTATCCACTAATTGACTGTGTGCTGTTGAGCTGAGGCTCTGCTATCCCATACCTCTGCAAATTACTCTTCAATGTCCATTCTTAGCTATAAATTTATTCCTATTAAAATTTGGCTTTTAGTTTCAGTCTAACATGTTGGTCTGTCAACATGATGTGGAATCCTGACTCCATAATCCAACATATCAGTTCCTTCCTTCCAACTTTGAATCATATGGAAATTTAACAGGTTTGCCTAATATATCTATATTTTAGTCATCGATAAATACAAACAAGATAAGGAGAAGAGAGTCCTACAACATACCAGTACAAAAAACTCCCTTCCCCCCTCAAAAAATTGACATTAGTAGAAGATCTTCATATATAGTTAAGTATCTAGTTATAAATCAACCTGTTAACTCATCCAACCCATGTTTCCACTTGCTAACCGTGGGAATTTTATAAAATATTTGGTCAGGTGCCTTGCTAGGTATCATGCACATCATGTCTCCAGGCTGTTACAACAGTACAATAATCTGATCATAAAAGAATTAAAATTGGTTTGACACAACTGGTGCTCAGTGAGCCCATTCTGGCTTCCAGCAATCCCAGCTTCAGTTTCCACTGCCTCACGTGTCATTGTTTGATAATTCAGTCTGGTACCGCAGCATTCTTTAGTGTCAGATTCACTGGTTGGTAGCTTCTAAAATCACCGTCTTCGCCTTTTGAAAATTTCAAAATTGGTCTATAGTCAGTCTTCAGTCACCTCTCCTTTTTCTTTTCAACAAATAAATATTTAAAGAATGCCTACCATGTGGCTCTATGCAAGGCATTTGGCATATCGAGAGAAGTGAGCAGACGGGGTTGCTATTCTTGTGGAGTTCCAGTGAACGTTGCCGACAATTGCATTTCAATCAAGCAAACATAACATGGGGAAATCAGGTGGCCTGACTCACCAGGTCTATCTTTGGGGGAAATAGGAGATCTGAGTTAGTGACTTTGGCTGCATCTTCCTGGTATGCTTCCTCTCTCTCTCTTACCTCCCCCACTCCACTCATACACACCAAGGAATTTCTCTTCTCTGGCAGTTCTAATAAGAGTAATGAGACACTGGTCAGCAACTGCTGACTAGTAATGTTTACTGGGACAAATCTCAGAGGGCTTTTGCTCTCCACTTTAGAAAACTATTTGCTATAGTCAGCCATAGAGATATACATGAGCAGCACATGGTATGAAGGATGTGTCCAGTATGGATCAAGAACACACTGGAAATTCATGAATTAGCCAAAACTTCATAGTCAAGCCCAGAGAATGGCCCAGTATCAATGATACTGGCTTCACTAAACTAGAAAACCCTCAAGTGCAGGGACAATGACTATTAACCTTTATAAGCCCAAGGGAATGCTTGGTATATAGCAGGTACTTGTGGTAGATCAACTGCATTTATGGCCCTTTTGTGCCTTTGGCCCCATATGACTTTTCAGTTCCTCTAATTAAAGAGGTAGAGTCTATTTCCCCACCTCTTGAGCCTGAGCTGAACTTGTGACTTGCTTTGGCCAATGGAATGCAGCAGAAGTACTATGTGCTGGTTCTGAGTAGAGGCTTCACAGTCTTGTTTCTGCTTATGCTCCTGCACCTCTGCCATTGCCATAAGAACATGTCTGGACTAGTATGCTAAGATGAGAAGCCGATGGAGAAGAGCTATGTTGTCTCAGTTTCCCCTCACCTAAGCCAGACTATAAGCCCACTTGACCCTAGATGTGTGAATGAGCCTAGCCAAGATTAGCAGGGCCACCAGCCTGCCCCCACCTGACTGAAGGTACATGAGCAACAGAAGCTTATTTGTGGTTGTTTGTTATACAGCATTATTTTTGCTATGTACCATTCTTTCAGTGGTAGTACTTGAATGTAAGAAAAACAAAGAGAAGAGGGGAGAAAGGGGGAATTTCAACACTGAGCTTATTAAGAAATTTGCCATATATGTGATATATACTCTTCATGTTTGACATACATTTCTTGTGCCAAAGGCTTCTCATGGAATAGATGTGGAAAAGGAAAAAAATATGCCTGTCTGAGTGTCATAAATATCTTGAAAAGGAGCAAATACCAGACAGAGGGGAAGGGGAAGGTTCAAAAGTAGCATCTCTGTATCCTATGCAGCAACCAGCACCATAGATTTTATGCTTGAAAGTTCCAACAGACCCGCAAGATAAATTTCATCTAAGCCTGAAGACTTGAGCTTTGAACTGGTGCTGGCCTCCTGCCTTCACACCTACACTGGCCCTGATTCTTTTCCCTTTTTTCTACTTTTCCCCACAGCAAGATCCTTCTCCCTGGTAGACAAGTCAGAATTCAAACAGCAATTGAGTAGTTCTGCTTTCTCTCTCATCTGTTAAAATTTCCCCCAAGCAGTCCTTTCTATGTTCATCCATTTTTTTCCCCCAGATGGAAGTGAAATGCCCTTTTTAGTTGTCTTCAGTATATTTCTCGAAGTGTCTACTTTTCTGGGTTTTGGATGGAGTGAAGTAGTTAAGAGCACAGGATCTAGAGGCAGACTGACATGGGCTTGTGTCCCAGACCTGCCCCATAGTCTTGATTAGGGTGGGCCCTAAATCCAACAATAAGTGTGCTCACAGGAGAATGGGAGAAAACACACAGAGGAAGAGGCCATATGAAGATGGAGGCAGAGATTGTAGTGATGCAACTACAAGCCAAGGAATGCCAAGAATTTCTAGCAAGTGCCAGACACTGGAAGAGAGACATAAAATAGCTTCTCCCTCAGAGCCTCCAGAAGGAACCAACCCTGCTGACACTTTGGTTTTGGATATCTGACCTCCAGAACTGTGAAAAAATAAATTGCTGTTGTTTAAGCCACCCAATGTGTGGCTTTTTTTTTTTTTTTTTTTTTTTTTTTGGTTCTGGCAAACCCAGGAAACTAAAGCAGTAGTCAAAGTGATGCTTTAAAACATGTAAATCAAGATCATGTCATGTCATTTTCCTATGGAAAATCCTCCAGTGACATCTTATTATACTCAAGTAGAATTTAAACCCTTTACTTGGGCTCACCAGGCCCTATATAGCCTAGTCTTGCCTCCCTACCTTATTCACAGCATCCTTGCTTCCCAGCTCGGTTTGCCCCAGCCACACCTGCAATCTTTCTGTTCCCCAAACACACTGCACCATGCCTGCCTGAGGACCTTCAGCCCAACTGCTCCCTCTGCCAGGACATGTTTTCCCCAGATCTTCCTAGGACTGGCTCCTTCCCACCTTCAGGACTCCAATGTCCCCTTCTCAGAGAGGCCACCCCAACCATGAATTCTGAAATAGTCCTCCCCAAACACATTCTATCCCAGGCCCTGTCCTATTTTATCATAGCACTTATACTTGTTTACCCTATTGGTTTATGAGTATTGTCTGTTTGCCATGAGAGCAGATTCTTGTCTGTTTGTTCACCAAGAAAAGTGCTAGGAACATATAGGTGCCATAAATATTTAATGAATGAAGATACTTTTTGAACTAATCTAACTTCGGAGCCCAAGAAATCCACTAGACCCAGAGGGGGAAAGGATCCAAGATTCTTTAATCTCCAACTTAGTTCTAAACCTCTGTTCAGGTGGTATCTGGATTGGAGCCCAAAGCTCAATCAATCTCTACAGCAAAGCTGCGCCCCCAAACCACCTGTCAATGTCCCTTTGCTGCAGCAATCACAAAAATCAGTCAATTCATCCCAGAAGCAAAGAGGGGCTCCCCTCTCACAGCAACCCAAATGCTGTCCACATCTGTCCTCTTCTCCTCTGCTGCCCTTCAGCCCTCCCCACCCTGGCTATGTCACTCCTCTGCTGGCCCACATATTATTCCCAGATTTGTGTCCACAACTGAGTTTAGTGGACATTCCTTGGGCCAGCGGGCATTGGTCAATTCCTCCCAGAGCCATTCAGTAGTTCTCCACCTGCCTTATGGACAGAGCCCTGGAGCAACTAACAATGACCTCCCCAGCTTGGGGCTTCCCAAGAAACCCCACCAGCACCAGGAGCTGCAACCTCATAGCCCCAGGCATCCTGTGGACTCCAGACGTACCATAAGGGCCTGCTTAATGGGTTCCATTAAGTGGCCAGGCTAGAGGCTGCAGGAAGTCGATGAGAGCAACTAAAGGCAGAGGCCTTCTCTAAACAAAGTCCTTGGCACACAGGGAGCCTGCTGGGCATAAATGCCAAGGCATGGCCACAGTGTTCTCCAAGGAGCAGGGCTGCCAATGGCTCTGCAGCTGTGTGCCTGCCACAGCAGATGGACTGAGAGAGCAGTGCCTGTTCTGGCTATAAGCAAAACCCTCACATCCAAACCCCATCTTAGTTAAGCTTCTTTCCCCATCCCTGAGCCCCAGAATACTTCATCTGCCTTCGTTGTACCCCTCAACACCCAGGCATCGACGATGGCTTCCATCCCTCCTGGTACCATGAGCAGGCTCAATGTCCAGCCTCGCTGATACCCCTAGAGCCTGCAAATGACACTCAATAGGGAGCTTCTAAAAACATTTATACCAGTTCCCCACTCCCCACCACAAAGATTCTGAACCAGTGGGGCCAGCAGGCATTTTTTTAAAACTCTTTTTACGCTTTTGTTGTTTTTTGATTTTGTGTTTTTGAGTGTAGTCACTGCCTTAGAGCTTCATTCAAACTTCATGTACATACTCCAATTCATTTGAACTCTAGAAACTTCCTAGTTCTCTACACCTTTCCCACACAACTCCAGGGACCCTCCTTGACCACCGAAGATGAAACTAGAAAGCAGGAAGCAAATTCATACACACCTCCAGAGCAGGTCTGATTCAAGAGCTCCCTCATGCTTGCTCCCCAGGAACTCAAGTACAAGGAGTAGTTTTCTCCTTTGTCTCCAAGGAGCCCATCACAGCCGCTGCCGCTGATTTGGCCAGTTCCACTTGATGCTGAGTAGATACAGCCCTTTGGGTTTTAACGACACTTTGAAACTACTCACTTCCCAAGTTTACTGAAGGCAGTATTGGGCTCATCCTCCATAGTGAGTACTGTATTCCAGCTGGGTATCCTGCCACCACAGGTTCTTCCCTTGGCCTGGCTGCAAAGCTGGGCAGTCATGTCAGACCCCACCCAGAGTCTAGCAGAATTCTCAGCCCAAAAAGCTCAAGCAAGATTCCAAGTAGCGCTATTGCCACCTGTGTGTGGGACTGCCCCCAGAAGCATGCCCTGATGGAGAATCCGAGACCCAGAGCAGGTATGGAGAGTTGGAAAGGGCCTTGAAGAACACTCTCGAAGCTACCTGTAGCCCCCTTAGAACACCAAGGGCTCCTGTGGTGCCCTGTGGTCTCCGGAGGGCCAGAGCTGCCCATGAAGCCTCTGGGGCAAAGAGCCCCAACCTGCTCAATCATAAGAATCACCTGGGGCACATAATAAAAGCCACAACTGAAGCAGAATCTCTGGAGAGTAAGGAACATGTTTATAAACCTTCTAGATGATTCTCAGAGTTAGGCAATTTGAGGGAGAAGGACGGTTTGGTGTTGGCTCTAAGCTGTCCCCCAATTCAAGAATCCCTCCCAGTCTCTAGAGCTTCCTAAGTGGAAGTATCTGCCTGGAACCAGAGATCATGTTTTGCGGAACTCAGACGAGCCAGCCTTATGGAGGCCTAAATTACTAGGGCAATAGTTTGCAGAGTTTTAAAATGATTTAAAGATCATCACATTAGAAACAAGGAGAGCAGGTGAATGAGGGGTATAGAGCCTATTGTGAAATTCAGATTCACAGGCCACAAGCCAGACAGTCTGAAACAGAATCCCTGATAAGAGGGCCCAAGAACCTGCCTTTTGAGGAAGGTTCTCTCCCAGGGACTCCTTTGCTCACTGACATTAGACAACCATCAGTTGGTGTCTGATGGAGGGGACATCAAGATACTCCCCTAAAGAATGGAACCTGTGTCCAGAAGATTCTCCACATCAAGCCCATTTTCAAAGACCATCATTTCTGATCCCTATTCCAAGTCAGAACTCTTGAGAAAAGCTCCTTCTCCAAAGCTTGCTGGAGGAAGCTCAGAGCAGGCTCTCTGGCTGCTGCCTGCCTTTGTGACCTCCCCAGGGAAGCCAGTACTGCCCTGGGTGGATCCGAGGGCCGGAATGGAGATAATACACGGTCAGGAGTGGGCCCCTATTCTAGGAGGAGCCAGTCCTACAACTCTCGTACTACCCGACCTCTCCTTCCTCTTCTGTGAGATGAACTGAGTTGAATCCTAACGCCCTCCACTCGGTTCTCCTGGAGGCTGTGCTTGACAAAAGTCGCTACTGGACACCACCTCTTCTATCCTGCACAAAGACTATGAGTTCCAGCAGGTCCCCAGCTCCCACAGTGCAGACAAAATTCTCTCCACAAAATACATCTGAGCATGTCACTTCCCTGCCTAGAACCTGTCAATAATTCATTCATTGTTCTTAAAATACAATTCAGAATGCTCAGCCCATAAGAACTATGGCTACGGTGCCCCCGTTCACCTCACTGGCTTATCTCCCCCCAGCCCTGCGTTCATGATCCTGCTCCACCCAGCATCTTTATCCCAGTTCTCAAAAGGGCTGGGCTGATTCTGTCCGTGGGGTCTTTGCACATTCTATTCTGGGTCTGGAATGCCTTTTCCCTGGCTAATTCTACCTCAATCTTGGAGCTCAGCTTAACTATCACTTCCCTGACCACTCTCCCTCTCCAAAACTAGCTCAGGCCTCATTAGCCTCCCTCATTGGTCCCTTGGTAGCATTTATCAAATGTGTAGTGAACTCATTATCTGCATAATGATGTGCTCATTATCTGTTTCCCCCAACAGGCTGTGAACACCACAAGGAAAATGACCATGTCTGTCTTGTTCACTATTATATCCCCATGGGGCCTGGCACATAATAAGTGTTCAGTAAGTATTTGTTGAACAAGTGAGCAAACAAAATAATATCAATTAATTAATTAAAAGTTCTAATAAGACCCCATTTCCCAACTTAAGTACTTTCAGGAACCGATGGGTAGGTACCTAAACCTCTAGACCAATGTATATTGGTGTAAACTTCTTGATCTGCCTTTGAACAGTCTACAAGTTCAAAAGGGCAACATTTGCCAAATGTATGTGATTTTTTGCATGACAAAGGGATTCTTCACTTTACAAAAAAACAAAAAAGTCCCCTGAAAGGCGTCTTTAAATAGTGCGTTCCCTCTGGTGCCCATAAGCCGTATTAAAGAGCTCATTAATTATCTGCCAGGGAGGCTAGAACTAAGAGGCAAGTCGTAAGGATGGTTGCCAAGGGAAGAAATGATGATAAATCAGCACTTAAAGGAAAGTGTAAATCATGGGGGAAGTAGGACCCAATTTACAGAAGTGTGATTTGTACACAGCTTATCAGGAACTTTATTATAACGAAGCACACTTGGAGGAGGTAGAAATACTCTTGACTTGGAACAAGATTTCTGCCATTGAAAGGCATTTTTTCCATTCAGTCTCTGCACAGCTTTCAAATGTGTCTTTGAGCTGTTGGCTCAAAGTGCGGTCCTGCCCCACCTTTGCAGCTCACCCCCTATCCCATCAAACTCTCCAGACCACTCAGGGCTGCAGATGTCCTTCCCTGGCATGAGTATAACAGATTTGATAAAGGCCCAGTCCACCTTAAGCCAGGTGGTTGGTAACTTGGAATAGAAACTGGCACTCCCCAGGTGTGTTGCTTGGAAGGGACAGGGGTGCTCCACCAAGAAAGAATAACAATTATTGAGTGGTTAGTGGATGTCAGCACTTGTGTTCATGTTTCAATATATCCTTTATCAAAAACTGTGGAAATGAACTACTCAAATGAGAACAAGCAGAGCCTATTTATTCAGAGCTTGCTATAGCAAGGAAAGCAGCCACCATTACTTGGATCTGGCAGAGACTCCAAGGCAGGCAAGGAAGAGGGTAAGCTTTATAGAAGAAAAGGGAAGGCTGATTGGCAGGTATGCCCTGATTGGCAGCTGTTGACAAGTGGAAGCATAGGTGGGCTAACTGGAAGCGGGCATCCTATGTAGTTGGTTAGGGAAGCAGATCTGACTTTCTCTGGTTGGTCTTAAGTTAGAAACAGGGGTAAAATTAGGGAAGTTGGCAGTCATTGATAAATCCTGGGTGTGTTAGGCCAATTGCTGCAAAAGTTGGGGGTCAAAGTTCTATTTTCATGTACAGTCTGTCCATTGGCTTTGTCTGTTTGTATATTCAGCCTCTCCCTAGAAAGGCAGTACTTCTTTAAATCGCATGATCCCACCAGGGCTTTCTGCAAGACAGAACATTGGTTCTTTCATGGGCAACAGCCAGATGTGTATTTCTGTCCTTGAAACATTTCAGGTGCTTTTAGAAGTCGGCTGACTCTGCCTCTTCCTCCCATTTGCTCCCTCTTTTCACAGGCCGGGGTCTGCAGTCATCAGGGTTGCTGCATAACAAAACAATCCCTCACTCTCATTCTGCCCCATCCCCGGCCCCACCCTGCTGTGTTCTCATGGCCCTTGGCTCTTCCCTCTGATAAGCAAGGCTTCTTGTCCTTTGGTATGGATGTATTCATCTCCCTCTCTCTACTCTGACTCCTCCAGAGCCTTGAAGACAGGGCCATGTCTGAGTTATCTTTATGGCCCCAGAGCCCAGCACAGTCCCTGGCCCACAGAAACTGTGTGACAAATGTCACATGAATAATTGAATGAATGCATTGCTTTTACTGCCTGCCGTCATGACAAGGAAAGGAGAAGGAAAGAAAATAATGAAAATAACAAGCATGAGGCAATGACAAAACCTCAAGAAATATTAAGAATATTCTGCAATTGCGTCCCCTGGTCTTCATGAAATGTAAATGGACCCAAGATTGGGTCTTCCCTCTCCTTGTCACTTCTCTGCTTCTCACTATTAAATGGCTCTAGATAATATTTCTTCTCTTCTCCCCTTCATATTTTCCCCAGATTTGGAGTCTTATATTTTTATTGCATCCTCATATATTCCCATTGCAATATAGGAGATGTGGCAGGATCTCAAAATGCATCAATAATATGATTTTGAAGTGGATAGTAGTAGTAGAGAGAGTATTTTGAATAATCATGGTAGAGTTGGCAATGGATAAGTTCCTCAGACACCCTTGTCCAGGGGAAATTCATGTTCCCTGCATGATGTACAATGACAACTCAAATGACAATTCAAATATAATCATTGTGTGATAGAAAAGGCAGTGTGTGTGTTAGGGTATGGCTACCCCACGACTTTTGTTTGTAACACTGTGAGAAACTGCCAAGCAAAATTCTATTTAACCATGTCACAGAGCCCATGTCTTTATAGTTGAGATTATCTAATTAAGTCAGATAAGAGTCCCCATCTTGGTCCATCTCAGCCAAATAATTAAAGAAAAATCAAAGCTTTGAGCCTGCAAAATTGTCAACACTCCAATGTTTAGCCATTTGTAAATACAGCAACAGCCAGCACTGCTCCCATAACTAAATGCCATTTTCCCCACTCCCCTAACCCAGTCTGTTAACTGCAGTTCTGCCTGTCAACTGTGCAATGATAATCACGACCCTGAGGCCCTACAAGATTGGGAAATGCCTTCTGAAGCATCAAACAGAGATTAAATTGTCTTGCCTGTAGTTGCAGTATTAATTTAAATTACAATTCTTTGAAAACCGGTGTTGGATTACCAGTTCTCAAAGGACATGAAATTTTATCTAAGGGTGACTCTTTATGTACCAGAATGTACAATTAACATGAACATTCTTTTTCTGAGTCTTCCTAGATGCACAAGACTTTTTTTTAACATATTGAATATAAAAACCACCTTTTACTTTGGAATGGAACATTATAGTTTTCAAGCATTTCCACATATTTTCTCATCTGATACTAGTAACTCTTCAGAAAGGTAGATGAGGTAGAATGTCAAGGGTAGTATCAGCGCACCACCCAGTTTCCTTTTACACCAAGACTTTGTGCTTCCATTTCCAACTTGCAGCTCTCTTTCAGAGGGTAACCCTCATGCTGCTAGAGATCACTTTGCCCAGATGGGTGGAGAGCTAGAAGTGTCTGGGAATTTATATTCCTTCATCCCACCCCCAGTCCTAACAAGTGACAGAAATGCATGAGTATGAAGCACCCAGCCCCCTTGCCTGAGATGGGGCAAGTATGAGGTATAACCCCGCTCCACAGCGCCCCTGTGGGGGCAGGCTGGAGCCGGCCTCTGCAGGACTTTGCCTGGGATCACACCTTTGTTCTGCTCCCTCCTCTTCTTTTGCTGCACTCCCCCCACCTCAGTACTTTCTTAATAAGTCACTCAAATTTAAGGCCACATGTCAGAGCTGCTCCTAAAGAGCGACCTAAGATTCAGGAGTAATTATCAACCTTTTAAAAATGGAAAAATGGACTCATAGGAAGTTAAGTGACCTACCCAAGATCACATAAGCTGAGTGATTAATCAGCCAATCAACCAATATTTATTAGACACCTACCACTATGCTCAGAATGGGGAATAGAGAGTTGAATACATTCAAATGCACAGTCTGGTAAGAAGAACAGCAAGACTCAACATGGTGTTTTTAGCTGACAGTACTTTCCAGCTGAAAGGATCTTGGAATAAAAGGTGTTCATTATGTGTTTTCAGGTTGATTTTGTCATGACTCCACTCCAAGGCAATCAAAAAGAGTGAGCACTTTACTGAGCATAACACAACACTCAAGGTACCTCAAGTCTAACCAACTGTTCTCCCCACCCATCAAGGGTTCCACATCCAAGCAACTGCTGGGGAGAGAGATGGATGGAGAGGGGTGGGGCAGGAATGGGACTTGATAGGGTCCACACGGGAGAACTAGAGAGGAAGGAAATGGCTGGGCCCAGGAAGAATCTCATATGAAAGAGGCAGCATTCCTGCACCTAGTTACCATCACTTCTGATGCACCCCAGGACAACGGCCCTCAACCCCTCAGATGCCAGTTTCCTAGGGAAAATCTCAGCCCATTCCCCTTGTGTCACCCACAACAAAGTCCAGCAGTGACTCTGGGGCATCACCAGGAACTTGTGGCGGTCTGCATCTCTGCACTCCTGATCAATCCAGCTGAGACAGAGAGGTGAAGTTACTCACCTAAGTTCATATAACCCAGTAAGAAGCAAAGCCAAGATGTGAACCCAGGAATGTCTGACTGCAAAGCTCACACGTGAACAACAAGAAAAACGAAAGAGGAACAATGTTCTCATGAACACTCAGTTTCTCCCACCAGAATAAACCACACTGGTAAGTTCGGCTGAGCAAGTGCCTAAACATAAAGGGAAATGAAATTCTCACTCAAAAACGAAAAAGCAGAATTAAATCTTATATCACAAAGAAATAGCCAGGAAAGAAAGAAGAAAGCCTAAAAATGAGATGGAGCATAAAACAATATAAATGTTCTAAAACTCTAAAGATGTGGTGTCTTCTAGGGAGGAAAAGCTAATGACAGACGATGCTGGAAGTCATTAATGTGTGCTTACCTGTATCTTCACGGCAACTTCAATGCAATCCCTCTGTATCTTGCTGTAAGAAATAGACATTGAAAAGGCAAAAAAAAGAAAAAATGGTTAAATAGTATTTTCCCAGTATGCACCAAAACATGACTTGTATCAGGCCTTTCCTAAGAACTAGAGTAGCAACATGAGATCAATGGGTATTTTCTACCTATATGCAAACAAGAGGAAATAGGAGGACATTAGCATTTGCAAAGCCAGTCCAACCTCATGCAACAGAGATCTTTGATTACTCTAATGTGAGGTTCAACCTCAGAGGAACACAGGGTGAGGAGGAGCAGGCAGTCCTGGAAGGTGACACCACAAAGTGACGATTGAAGCTAAGGAATATTTCTTTCCATGTGAGACCAGACTCAGGATCTACCCATTTTGCAAGCATAGAAGATGGGCCGTCTCTTGGGAGGGCGCCTTGTGGGGAATCACAAGGTGTCACTTCTTCTACCTCCCTACCCACTAGAAGTCTCTGTCCTCAGATCTAGGCAGGGGAATCTGAAATTCTTACTTGGCTTCCCTCTTGGGGCTTGAAGGCCCATTAAAAAGGCAAAGAGAGCCTGGGAGGGAAGTAAGGCCCCATTAACTTGAAGTAGGGCCATTGAAATCTTCCCTACACACACATGTCCTTGCTAGTGTGACCTTGGGCGTTTCCTGGCCTGTAAAAAAAAAAAAAAAAGTGGTCAAACTCTTCTGCAGGTCTTTTGTGAAAACCCCAAGACTATGTGGATGCACCTGGCACACAGTAGATGTTCAATACCACTAAGTTCTCTCTCCTGTAATGGAAAAGAAAAATGAGAGACAAAGGGAGATAAGTTTAAAAGAGATAAGGGAATGGAGGAGGGAAGAGGGAAGACTAGGGCTAAAACGGAGTCACAAGGAAGCATCCTAAGTGAATGTACCAATGGCTGGAAGTTGGGGCCCAGAAAAATGGGGACCATATAGGATAAGTATCTTGAGACCTCAACCCAACATAGACATGTCTAGAAGGGAGACACTTTTCCCAGGGAATGTGTAAATGAGGTCAAGCTCCAATGAGAAGCTGTGAATTATCCATACTCTCCAGAGGCCAGAGCCTGGAGAGATGCTACAGCACAAGGAAGTAGTAACTAAAGCCCTCCTACCTATAGTATCAGTAGATTTTTCACTTCTGTCAAATTGGAATTTTGGGGAGGGTTTTAAAGCACAGATTGCTAAGCCCCAACCCAGCCTTTCTGATTCAGTAGGTCTGGGGTGGAGGCCAAGAATTTTCTTTTCTAACAAGTTCCCAGGTGATACTGATGCTGCTGGTCTGGGAACCACACTTTGAGAACCACTGCCCTATACCTTTATTTAATAACCTTATGAGAGAGTCTCAGCCTAAAGCTAACTGTGACCTTGAACAACTCATTCTCTTCTTGGCACCCTTGCACTTGAGTTGAGGCATTGTGCTAGATGACCCCTATGAGCCCTTCCAGCTCTGATGTTCTGCAACTCTGGGTTCAGTGCATTTACTGCCTAGCTCTGGGTTAGGAATGGGGAGAGACCAGGCATGCAAGAGTGATTGAGTGACAAGGAGAATCTCCAGAAGACAGAAAGAGCAAATACTGCATTTTTTTCTCTACTGCCCTAATTTTCTTCCATACTCTAAAGTACTCTTCTACCTTCAACTAAACTTGCCCTGGGATCCTGAGCTCGGCAGATATTTAATATAAAGAATGAGCTGTTTGGCCAGGTAAAGTTTCCCAAAAAAAAAAACATCCTCCCCCTGTCAGGATTCTAAGCCCCCTCAGGCTGTGCTTCTGTGACTCAACAGTGACATCTGGTGGCCTTCAAGGTGAGTCCCAAACCCTGATAACACTTCGTGCTTCTGAAGACTAACTACAGCATGTTAAGTGGTACATAAGTTGCCATAAATAAGCCTGTTTATCAATCACCTGTAGCATACCCCTACTATCTGTGAGCACATTGTTCTCTTGGTTGAATGCCAAAAACATTAAATCCTCTGACTCCTATTTTAAATCTCTATTCATTGACCCATTTGAAAGAATACAATCCTTAGGAGGCTGACAGCCCCACTGTGCTTGATTCATCTTAACTAATATTCATATTTAAACTATTTGGTTAAAGGAATGCATCAAAGCATTTGGCAGGAAAAAAAATACAGCCTAACTTTGCTTCCAACGATTTGATCTAAGCAAATAAATAAGTTATTTTCATTTCCAGTTTAACATAACAAGAATATTTTTACATGATAATTTGCTTTTAAAAATTCTAGCTGTGAAGTTTAATAACAGCACATGAAGCTGCCTGTCATTTCATATTTATGTTCCAATCCCAGTTTTGACAGTTCCCACGGGCTCTAGACTGCTTGGCTAGAGATATTCTAGGCCATGTTTTCATAACAGGTAGAAAACTCAGGCCTAGATCCAGGAAAGAATAAAGAACTTTTAATAGTGTTTTGGACATTAGACTGGCTCACCTTTTCCTCCTCCTTGCTACAAGGCAAGTTTACAACTCAGAGAAATGGTCAAGCCCTCCCTTCCAGTCTCCTTAATATATGGTCCCATAAAGCCACCGGTTTCAGGATAGCCTCTTCTCTCACAAGGATTGGCTAATGGCAACAGCAGCTGGAATTGATTGAGAGCTTATTCCATGCTGGGCACTGTGCCCAGAGCATTACATGCAGCTGGCCAAATCTCCAGGGGGTCCCCAGGAAGGCAGAGCTATGTGTATCCCATCTCACAGATGAGGAAACTGGGGTCTAGCTGGTGAGGACCTTTGCACAAGTTCTCATGGCTAGCATGGGTTTGGTCTGGAGTCTGAACCCAGACATCTGTTTCCAGACCAGGATCTTGCCTAACTGGGGTGGGTCAGGGTGAACATGATCCCACCTAGTCAAACCCTTCTAAGTTCAGCTTTAATCTTTTCTCCTCCCGCCCTACTTTTCCCACCACTGCCACATCCACCAACCCAGCCCCTTCCAATGACAGCAATGCCTCTCCCAGTGAATTCTCGCCTGCTTAACACTACCCCTTCCACAGGCTATCATTGCTTTGAGTGACTGACGTGAACACAAGCATCTTAAAGGGAGGACTCACATCTAATTTGTATCATTATTAATCCCATGAGCTGGTTCAGGACATTACAAGCAGTCAACAGCCAGTACGTGTTTGCAGAGTGAACAGATGAATAAATGGACCTTGAGAAATGCACGTCCACACTGTAAGAGATCCCTGGGGTTGGGGAGGGAGCTAATCCCATTGGAGGCCGTGATCAGTGAGAGTGCCAACGCCCAAAGAAGAGGATGAGGGGATAGAGCACAGGGAGGACACCTAAGGAATTCACTCAGAAAGGAGCTTTATACCCAGGATGTCACCCAAAACTGATGCGCTCCCACCACTGAACAAGACAACTTCAAGTCAGAGGCTGGCACTGTAGCATGGAGCCAAAACGGAGAGGGCCTCTGCAGCCTTCCTCTTTTTTGCCCTGTTGTGGCACATGTAGAGGATTCATAGAAACCCCACTCTCCTCTAGCACCAGCCCCCGTTGCTTATCATGGTCTACTTGTCTGTTCCTCTCTCTAGACTGAGCTCTCTGAAAGCACAGGCTGTTTGTTTGGTTCTCTGCTAAATCCCGGGTATCCTTAACACCTAGAAGAGGCTCAGAAAATATTTTTAAATCATTCTAGCCTTAATTTCAGCAGGAACTACAAAGCAGTGGTAAGGGGGAAGTTTGTGTCAGATCCAGAGCAATAACCAGAGTTCCTCAGTCTTTTACTGAAAGGGTGATGTACGTGTGTTCATATTTTGTAGATGCTAATTGTTGACAACATGATTTGGTGCCTCGACAAATTGGAACTGACACCATCAACCTGCTCAATCCATTTACAATCTTTCATCATAAATGCAAGGGACTTTGTCAACTGAGCAGGGCCAGCTTCCCTTGCGAGGCCAGCATCTTGTTTCCTATTAGTGATGAGCATTACAAGTAAATAGATTGGCTTAGCATGTTAAATTGCATCCAACAGCCCAGCAAAAATCACAAGCTAATGTAGGAAAATAAAATCTGTGAAGTAAGGAGAGAGCAGACTCTAGCCAACGCACATTTACTGAGCAGAAGTTTTGCTAACTAGTTTCTCTACCACCAGACTTGCTGCATCCCACCCTCCACAAAGCACCCAAAGTGATCTTTCTAAAATGCCAATCAGCTCATATAACCTCCCTGTTTAAAATTCTTTAGTCGTTTTTCCATTCTCTCCTTATCATGTCATCCGGACCCTCTGGGATCTGGGCCTTGCCTACCTCTCTAGCTCAAAATTGCTCCCTTCTCCTCACTCCACACGGTGCTACACACACGCACACACCCTACACTCTCTCCAGGAGTCTCATGGTATACATGAATGACTGTAGAGTCTCTTCCAATAGGACCTTTACACATGCTGACCCCTCTTTCTGGAACAATTTTCTCTACCCTTTCACCTAGATAATTCCTTCAGGATTTAGTGTAACCGTTTTACAAGGATCCTTCTCTAATGTAGTGGGTTGAATGGTAGCCCCCAAAAAGATATGTCTACATCCTAACACCACAGAACCTGTGACTGTGACCTTATTTGAAAAAAGGGTCTTGCAAATGTAATTAAGTTAAAGATCTTCAGATGAGATCATCCAGGTGGCCCCTAAATCCAATGACAAGTGCCCTTATAAGAGACACACGGAGAGGAGACACAAGGAGAAGGAGGAAAGAAGTCGAGAGATTGGAGTGATACGGCCACAAACCAAGGAATGCCAGAGGGCACCAGAAGCTGAAAGAGGCAAGGAAGGATCCTCCCCTAGAAACTGTGGAGGGAGCATGACCCTGCTGACACCTTGATTTCAGTCTTCTGCCCTCCAGAACCGTGAGAAAATAAATTTCTGTTGTTTTAAGCCACCAAGTTTGTGGTAATGTGTTACAGCAGCCCTGGGAGATTAATACACTTGGCCTTACCTTCAGGACTTGACCTTACCCCCTGCTCTGTGCTGCCCCAACCCTGAGCACATTTATATCTATTTGACCATGTTGCCTTCCACACTAGATCCTGAGCCCAGAAGACAGAGATTTTGTCCTCCATGACCTTCTGCCAGGTTCCAGCACCTCCTTGAATGGCTCACAGGGCTGTCAGCAGATTAAGAGCAAAAATGACAAAGAGCCAAACTTGCTTGTTAAAATCCCTAAATCTCCCACAGATGTTTTCTGATGACAAGCCTATAAGTTCCCCTCACACCTCTTTGCCCAAAGCTCCTCTTGGTCCTCCATTAATTCCTCTATTTCTTTGTCAACAATGCCATCACCACCCACTTAGCTGGCCACCTGAATCATGTACCTCCCTCTTTCATCAAAGGGTGACAATCCCTTGAAATTATTCATAAATAATTTCCATGGGTTTTAAGCCTGCATTCACTGTTTCAGGCTTGAATGCGTCTGTAGCCTGTGGGCCCACCTTCATTGAGCACAATGGTAGACTCACTGTGGCTTTAAATTACTTTTCTCTTTTTGTAATTGGGCACCATTAGAAATGGGCGTACACCATAACCCTTCATCAAGTGTTGCATGAACAAATGGAAGAGTGATAAATGTTTGTTCATCCCAAGCCTCTTGCCAAGCCCCATGAAGGAAACCCGAATAAATAAGGTTTAGTCCTTGACTGCAAGGGGTTTACTGTCTGGGTGAGTTTCATAATAATAACTGCTAACTTTCACTGCCTCCTCACCAGATCCTTTTTGTTTTCATTTTTCGTTTTGGATAAAGCACTATTATCTCAACATGTGCCACTAATTTTTCAAAGGAAAATTTTGAAAGGTTTCCCTTTCCTTTGTAAATATGTATCAATAATAGACCATAAGGCCTATTTACTTGTTTATAAGTGAGCTGGTAGTTGGAGGTAATGGTAAATCAAAGAAACCCTGGGACATTGCTGGTGGCAGTGCAAAATGGTATAGCCTACAGCCGCCATGGAAAATGGTCCGGCAATTCCTCAAAATGTTAAACATAGAGTTGACACATGACCCAGCAATTCCACTCCTACATATATAACCAAAGGAATTAGAAACAGGTGTTCAAACAAATACCTGTGCACAATCATTCATAGCAGCATTATTTATAATAGCCAAAAGGTCCATCAACAACATAAGTGTCTATCAATTGATGGATGGATAAGCAAGATGTGGTCCATGCATACCATGGAATACTACCCAGCCATGAAAAGAAGTGAAGCACTGATGCATGCTACAACATGGATGACACTTGAAAATACCATGCTAAGTGAACAAAGCCAAGCCCACATATTGTATGATTCCATTTATATTAAATGTTCAGAATAGGCAAATTCATAGAGACAGAAAGTAGATTAATAGTTGCCAGGGGTTGGGGGGCATATGGGTAGAGGGGTTGAGTGGAAATGGAGTTTCTCAGTCAGCTCAGCCTGCTATAACAAAAATACCATAGATTGAGTGGCTTAAAAAACAAACATTTCTTTCTCACAGTTCTGGAGGCTGGGAGTCTGAGATCATTGTGCCAGTATAGTTGGGTTCTTGGTGAGGGCCCACTTCCTGGTTATGTCCTCACATGGCCTGCCTTGGTGCATGCATACAGACAGAGAGCAAGCTGTAGTCTTCCTCTTTTTATAAGAACATTAATCCCATCATGGGGGGCTCCACCCTCACGACCTCATCTAAACCTAATCACCTCATCACCACCCAAAGGCCCCATCTCCTAATATCATTCCACTGGGGACTAGGGTTTCAACATACGAATTTGGGGGAGACACAAATGTGCAGTCCCCAACATGAGCAGTGATTGCTAATGGGTACGAGGCTTCCTTTTGAGGTAATAAAAATGTCTAAAATTGATTGTGGTGATGAATCCATAATCCTGTGAACATACTAAAAGCCATTGAATTATATACTTTAAACGGGTGACTTATATGTCAATAAAACTGTACCAAAAGAAAAGAAAAGAAATGGACGAAGGTATTACAACCTCAAAAAGATCAGGAATTAATAAGTCCTAGAGAAAGATAATATCTTGTGGGAGATTCAAACCCTATGTCAACAATGCAAAGCATTGTAGGAGGAAATGTCAACATTTCCTCTATGTCAACAATGCAAAGCAGTTGTAGGAGGAAATGTCAACATTTCCTCTATGTCAACAATGCAAAGCAGTTGTAGGAGGAAATGCTCTAGAACATTTAGAACATTTAAAATGATATGATATCATTTATATTACTTAAGTCTCAAGGACCCTGTGCAGTAGGTAATATAATTTCTATTTTACAAATGAGAAAATTGAGGCACAGAGAAATGAAGTTGCTTGACCACGATCACTACCTGGTCAATGGTAGAAGCCAAGCCTGACTCCAAATCCTAATGCTAAGTTATGTAGACAAGAAGCACCCATATGAAAACATAAGGAGCATAATCTGAGGACCACAAGAATGGCCAGGACAGCCAATGTCCTCACAGCTCCCTGCAGGAAAAGTGCTTCTGCAGAGAAGACCTTGAAAGACTTGGTGGGAAGGGAATTTCCATATATTTGGACAATTGGAAAGGGGAAGTGAGTTCCTGTATCTCTCGGAGCTAGACAAATAGCATCAGGAAAAGTGAAGTTCCCTCACTATGAGTGGACCTTCAAGGGAGGTGCTCCAAGTAGAAATGAAGGGCTTTGCCAACTGCACAGGCTAATGAATCTGGTTCTAGGTGTGCCAAGAAGCATTCAGGCTGAAAGATCCACATTTATTTTCAGGCCCAGAACAAATTTGATTGAGCAGCAAGATCTATCTCATACAATCTCTTTCTACTGGACACAACTGAAATGTCTAGATCATGGTTTCTCAACGTGTGTTCCATGGAACACTAGTTCTCCCTGATGCTGAGAGGAGATTAGGTCAAGAAGAGAGGGTTGTATGGTTAAGTAAATTTTATAAATGCTTAATAAAACAGGATTAAGATTTCTTTGCTGACGACTTCTCTGAGCCTCTACTAAGCTAATATGCACTGAGAATCTTCAAGAGGCTGCAATAGATGGTAACATTTACCAAACTTACAGGATCAGGAACCATACTCCTATAACATACAATGTAGTCTCACTAAACCTGTTTCAGTTTTTACAAATGTGTATTCTCTTCCTTCTAGGCCTTTGCCTATTCTTTCCCCTCCCTCCTTATTTCCTGCCATATGCTTGTCTCTTTTCCTTCCAGAAGTCTTCCCTGAACTCTCCAAACTGACTTAGGATCTCTTGCTTTGTATTCCTTAGGCACTCCCTGCTCCACCATCATGGCATTCAACACACTTTATTTGTTATCATTTATTTCATCTTCTGTTTTTCTTGCTAACCCATGAGCTTGGTAATAAAATGGTCACAGCTGTCTCACTTATCATGATATCCCCAGGGTCTAGCATTCTGTTTGGCCCATAGTGGTTGCTCAATAAAAAGTGGTTCAATGAATGAATGAGTTGCAGTCTACCTCTTTGTAAACTCCTTTGTCCTCTGGAGACCTGCAGGAGCTCTGTCTCTACTAGCAATGTCTATCACTGCTGACCCCGCCAACAGACCCCCCAGACCCCTTCTAAGAGGGTCTTCTCACCCACAGCCCTGCTGCCTCCAGGGTTGTGTTCACACTGCAAGCCCCCCTCCTATCTCTAGCCAAACCGGGATGGAGAACCTGACCCACAGGTAATCGATCCCAAGGCTGTGTAAAGATGAGCTGGACCAGTCAGATTCTTTCCCTCTGTTTCAGGAATTGGAAATAAGACACACAGAAGGAACTTGTCAATTGGTGGTGGATAGTGTACAAAGAACATTTGTTCAAAATGTTCTTTGAAATATACATCTGTACTGTTCAATATAGTAATCATTAGCTATTTAAAGGTAACTGTCACACTAGCCACATTTCAAGTGCTCAGTAGTCATGTGTGGCTAATGGCTACCATATTGGACAGTGCAGATAACCATTTCCATCATGAACTTTTGCAGACAGTTCTATGGAACAGTGCTGTCCTGTATCTTTACAGTAAAGCCCACTTACCTTGAACAATGTAAGTGTAATGTAAGTCTCTACTTCTTGTAACCAAAGGAATTCAACCAGAACAGCCATTATGTGCTTCAGCCCTTCATTCGTTTAACATCAAATTTGTATTGATGTACAAAATGCTAGTCACATGTGATCTTTTGAGTGCTAGGGATGCGTTAGTGAAATCCTACCGCTGGATGAAACTGAGCAAGGAGCCCCTGGCTGGAGCCTTAGGCAGCTCACCAAGTGATGGCCTTTGCACACTGCCCCCTGCTAACTGGCTTTCAGGTGGGAATGCTGGTGATCCTGGCATGCTGCTCCTAAGCCCCCCACATCCATTTGAGGCCTCCTGCCCCCTGACCTACCCTGAACCTGCTTCTGCCTCTCCTGTGGCTGGCCCAGCTCCTACTGTGCTCCTTTCCAACTCCCAGTCCTGTCGCTGTGCTCCCCTGGCCTTACTAGCACAGACCCTGCCGCGGTTTCCATCCTCCTCCCCAGCCTTCCCCTGCACTCTTGGCTATGCCCACTAATCCTAAGCAGAGATGACCTCCCTGCTCCTTAGTAGATGTCCTAGGACTCCCGCTAGTGGGCGGTTTGTCCAACTTCCTTTCGAATCCCTGGAGCACATTCCTTTAGGGTTTTAAGCAAAAACAAGTCAAGATGAGCATCAGCCCAAGTTATGTGGGACACCAACAATGGCTATGTGGGACACCACCAATAGTTGTGTGGGCCGCCAACAATGGTTATGTGGGACACCAACAATAGTTACATGGGATGCCAACAACAGTTACGTGGGACATGCAACCACTATGCGCCACACAGAGTGCTAGACCCTGGGGATACCATGGCTAGGCGCTTGGTCTCTTCCAATCTTCACAGCCATCCTGTGAGAATATGACCCCTTTGTTACAGGTGAGGAAACAAGCTCAGAGAAATCAAATAACTGATCCCAGATCACACACTAGGAAGTAGCTGAGTTAGGATGTAAATCAAGATCTTTTATTCCAAGCCCAAAATTCTTTCCACTATACCTTGACTTCAATCCTCTCTCCTGGGATTTCTGTACCTCAGGGCTCTGGTGGCCTCAAGATATCTTAAGATATCTCCTTACTCCTGCCCTCTATAAAAACATGCAGTTCTTTCTTTCACAAGGAGATTCCAATGACAGATAATAGCCTAAAGCCTGATTCCACGTGGAGAGATTTGTATTTGAATTAAGCCAGGAGTAGGCAAGACATGACTTGTGGGCCAAACCTGGTCCACCACTTGTTTTTATATGACCCACGAGCTTAGAATGGTATTTACATTTTTAAATGGTTGGGGGAAAAAAATTAAAGGAAGAATAATGTTTTGTTACATTATACAAAGTTATATAAAATTCAAATTTCAGTGTTCATAAGTAAAGTTTTATTGGAACACAATCATGTCCATTCATTTACATGTCTATGGCTGTTTCTGTGCTACAAGACAGAATAGAGTAATTTCAAGAAAGATTTTATGGCCTGTAAAGCCTAAAATATTTACTGTCTGGACTTGGTAGCAAATGTTTGCTGACTCCTGAATGGAGCTAACACTGTCATGTTCTGATAGTGAAATCTCAGACACTAATCACGATGGAAGCAGAATATGTAAGACTGAGATCACACATGTAATCTTGCATTTGGTGGCAGTGATGGTATAATTCTCCCAGTCCCTGGGTTGGAGGCATAGTGAGGAAGGGCCCCAAGGAGTGCTTCTAGCAATATTTGTTGGATAGGTATCAGGAAGGTATTCTGACATCCTTGATGATACAAACTTCTTAATCTGATTGTACCAAACACAACTTCAAACCTATGCAACACTTCATGGGAAAACATATCAGGAAGATGAATGAGGGGGCCAAGCACTGGTACTAGTGACCAAGGAAGGTAATCCAGCCAATTAGGCCACGAAACTTGAGCCAGCTCTGAGGCCTTACCCAGCACAGCGTTATCTGCTCATGCATATATCATCTGTATCAGCCTCGTAACTCTTTCACCTGGGCAGTATCATTGGTCTTCTAAGTCCCATAACCACTGCAAAGGAAACAGTTATACTCTGACCCACAAAAGGGATTATTTCTCTTATTCTACCTTAACTTCTTTCCAACAAGCACAGCACAGAGAAGCCAGCACCCAGCATCCATTGCGATCCCTTTCTCCCCTTGCTCTCACTTCACGCTGGTCAGCAGACTTCAAGAGAAGTGATCAGGGCCCCCACTATGACTCATTACTCAGACATGAAGGTGGCTATCTTTTTCTTTCTGTTCCCTGAAATATGAGAGAAAGAGATAATAGACATGTTTCTTGCTTTTTTCTTTTTCTTTTTTCTTTCTTTCTTTCTTTTTTTTTTTTTTTTGGTGTAGCTCAGAGCTAAATTTAATGCTTAAGTATTACAACTATCCTTAGCCTAAGATTCAGACATTACAATCTCCCTGTCTCCAAAACATTACTCTTAATGTTTTGTTCTTACTTCAATAATTTTTTATATATGTAACTTTCAGTGTCATACACCTGAAATAATTTTTTGAAGGAAGAAGAGTATAAGGAGTAAAAAGATTATATATGTATGCACACATATATTTATGTTTACAATATCATTACATATAATAAATAACACTATGCTTAATAAAAATAACCATTTACTGTTCACTTCCATAAGCCAGGCCCTCTGCTAGGTGCTTTACATATACCAGCTCATTAAATTCCTTCACAAACCTGTTCCTATTGTCAGTAGATGAGGATGATTCATTAAGAAAGCCTAATTGCAAGTCTGAGTCAGAATTTCCAAGGTCAGGCCAAGACTTTAGGCAGAAATTGGTTCCAGAGTGCAGCAAGTGACACTAAGTCCAGGAGGACTTTTTAATTCACCAGATGCTCAGAAGAGATACAGATGTCAGAGAAAGGTGAAAACAAGGTAAAAAGCTGGAGATACCGTGTGGCCAAGGTATCAGCAAACATTAACTGGACATCACCCAACCCAAGGAGTTTAGAGTTGGATAGAGAATATTACAGCTCACTACTGCATGATGTAGAATGGAATGCTACAAGTAAACTGCTATGAGAATTAAGTATCCCTTCAGCTTTGGGGAAATAATAGATGCAGAATCCAGGAATTCAACAGTCACTGACTTAAGTGCCCAATATGTGATAGGTCCTCTGGTCAATGGGATATAAAGATGAATGAGACACTGCCACACTATTGCTCACCATCTGACAAAGATAGAATAATTACAGGGGGAAACTTCCTGGCAGAAATGGCACCTATGTGCATAGCAGCATTACTTGTAACAGCTAAGAGGTAGAAGCAAACCAAACGTCCATCAGCAGATGCATGGATAAACAAAATGGGGTATATACATGCAATGGAATATTATTCAGCCATGAAAAGGAAGAAAATTCTGATACATGCCACAACACTGATAAACTCTGAGGACATTAAGCCTCAAATAAGCCAGTGAAATAAACCAGTCACAAAAAAGATAAATACTGTGTGATTCTATTCATATGAGGTACCTAGACTAGTCAGTTTCATAAAGACAGAAAGTAGAGTGGTGATTTCCAGGGTCTGGGGGTAGGGGGCAAATGGGAAGTTCATATTCAATGGGCATAGAGTTTCGGTTTTACACAATGAAAAGAATTCTGCGGATGGGTGGCAGCACAAGAATGAAAATGTATTTCATGCCACTAAACAGCACACTTAAAAATGGATAAGATGCTAAATTTTTTTTTAATTTTTTAAGTGAGCTTCAGTGATTGGGTCATTTTTGGACTTGTTGAACACAGAACCAGGGAAACATAAATAAAAGTCAGAATTAGGAATGATCACAAGTCTAAGCAAATAGTCAAGAAGCGAAATATCTGAGGGTACCCAGCAATTACTGGGAGCAATACAACCTTGATGCCCACAGTAGCTCCATACTTCAGACTCTTGAGTTTTATGTGGAATCTATTGCGGAGGAAATGGTCCCAGGCTGGGCCTTGCCAAAGAAAAGCCAAGTGAAGAGAATATTGGTTTAGATACAGGGAAGCAACAGTATCTAGGCTGCCTTATATGTAGTAATCACCTGGGTAGTCACATGGGTTTTTGCCCAATTCTCCCTTTGTCTCTTTGTACCAACAACCCTCAGACTAGCAATTTCAGGCCACTCCCAACAAGGTACCATAAGCCACTACATCATTTAACAGAAGTAGGAAGAAAGCATTAGCAAAAAGGAGAAAAGTTCCCCTCTCTTCACTCATGATTCACAGAAAGGTCCTAACAGGACACACTTTTCAGGTTTTTGTGGCTTGTGGGCCCTGTTTTGGTTCCTCTGAAATCAGAGCCTGAGACAAGGACTTGGGTGCAGGTGATTTATTTGGAGGCGATCACAGGTGGTTGAAGAAAAGACGTGAGGAATGAGAGAAAGTAAGACAGGGAGGGAGGAAAGACCAAATCAGAATGCATAATTGGGGTTACGGTTGTTGGCCAAAGGGTTTGATTCCTCTGGGAGCTCCAAAGATGAGTACAGAATGCCTCCCAAAACTGCCCAAGGAGAAAGGGCTGGGGCATTCTTCCACAGACTCCCAACCCCTGTTGGTTAAGGACTGGCCTCAGGGGCATTAAGTCCCTGACATTCCCAGGAAGCCTTTGCATAAGCCAAGAAGACTCTGGCAGCTCAGAAAGACCCTGAGGACAGAAAGCAGAAAGGAACCCCACACTTCCGTGCTTTAGGTAGGATGCTACCAAGTGAATCTGAGCTTCCATAGAACCATCCCCCACAGCTAGGGCTGAAATAGGAAGTGGGCATGAGGTTTGGGGCACCAAAAGTGTCTGTATGTGGGTCTTTGGGGTCATGGGATAATTCAAGGAATACCAAGACAGGTCCAACTTGTGGTAACTTGTGACATTTTGTTATTCCCATAAAGCAACAGAGCTGTAAAAATGATAGGGCTCTTTGATAGGCACTTTAAGCCTAGCTTAAAAATATATATTGTCAAGATCCTAAGAACTTATAGATCCTAAGAAACTTCTTCCACAAGGACAGTATTACACAATTGTCCCTCAATTTCAGCCACTCCCAACAAAGTGACATGACCACTCATACAGGAGGACAAAGTCATGGAGAGTATTGTCAGATGAGACAGAATAAATGAGGGCATGTAGCAGCCGTGACAATGCTCCTCTCAGCCCTCTGCCTACAAGGAGTGTAACTGACCAAGGGCCCCAGCTGCTGTGTGCTCAAATCCGTGGACACATTTGTGCTGAGACCACACTTCCATGAGCTGCTCCCTGCTGGTTACTGGGTGTGGCAGGGATTTTAAAACAGGCCCAGTCCTGGGAGATGCAGAATTCCTCTAACATGTGACTTGGGCTCAAGAATTTCCCTGTGGTCTCGCAGAATCTCCTTCCCCCTCTCCTTCACTTGGGGTCAGACTTGCATGGCAATCTGGCAGCTCTCCTAGCCTTTCCTGACTTCCTCTCCACTTTCTCTCACAGACCTATCCCCTAATAAAATCCTTGCATATTTAATCCAGTCTCAACATCTTCTTCTCAGAGGACCTGGACTAACATGAGCTGCCACTGAAAATTTCACGTGCCTATATTCTCTTGTGAAATCTGTGTTTATTGTGTCTCTTCCCACAAACACCTAAGAATATGAGTTTTTTTCATTGTTTTTATACTTGGTCCCACCCCTATGTCCAGATGAGTATCAAATTGTACAGATTCTACATATAATAAAGGAAATACATTTTTAAATATTCCACAGTAAGGAAGAACAGATTGCCTCCGGCAAGTACTTTAATAATTTAATAGATGAGGAAATATTGGGAGGAGAGGGGTATAATATTGCTTTATCCTGTATTAATTAAGTCTTCAGATATGCAATGCTTTTAGAAGGACTTAGAATAATCCTGCAGTTCTGACTGAAATCACCCAAACAAACCAGCTATGGCAGCCATGATCTCAAGTGAGTCTGCCAAGAGGAGTGCAGGCAGCTGACACCTCCAGCTGCAGAGCCTTAGGGATGTACCCCAATGCTCAAACCAAGGCCAAGGTCTCCCTGGGATGCTCCCAGCCCATGACTGGACACGATAGGGGTACGAGGACCTGATAGTTTCTGTCCGACATATGATCCTCTAATAGGTGATCTCTACTTTGGAGCTACCCATCAGTACAGCTGAGACTTTCTCAGATTTACTCTACAGGCTGAGGCTCTTTCTACACAAACCTCCTTCCTTTCCCCTCTCCTTCCACAGGTATCAGATCTTCACTGTGGTCTGAAGGCCTTCCGATGATGAAACTGAGCCCCAAGAGGCACAGTATACCCTGCCCGGTCTTTCTCAGCAAATCCATGTTAGAGTTAGAAACAGATCACACATATCTTAGAGCTCCTAGTTCAGTGTTTCACCCAATCATGCTGCCTCTGCACCCAGGTGGGCCAGTCTGTGGCTGATGTGATCACCCCAGTCAAATGTCTTATACACTTAGACTCAGCAATTGTCTCACTAGGTGCTCAGACAGCCAATTATATGACTTCACATCTCCATTTGTTGTACTATAAAATTGAGAAGACATGTGCCTCACATCAACTCCCATGTTGAACAGGAATAAAATATTTCTTGTAGCTAGAAGAAAAGCCATAAATAATATAGAATTGTCCAGTCAGCTTTCACTTACCAAGGCAAGTGGATGGGTGCACTGGTGCAGATACACAGCCTGGGGCTTCTGTAAGTGCCAGAGCAGCATAAAGACAAGAGACCAGAGAGACAAGGGAGATGGGGGAGCTGGGAGAGAGTACCAGACAAGCCCTGGGGAGAGTTGCCCTGCTGAGCCAGGCCAACCTGGGCCAGCCCTCTTAATATGTGCTCTTTCAAATGAAAAAAAGCATGTGCAAGCAGTCCACAGATATATGGCTTTTGAGTATATGAAGAGATATGAAGTATATTCAAGGTCTCCCAATATTATAGCAACACAAAATTAAACTTAACAATAAGATAGCATTATAAATTAAAATTAGTAGAGATCAATACACAGTATTGGTGAGGGTGTATAGAAACACTCTATTGGTGCAATTGTAAACTGACAATTTGGCAATTTCTACTAAAAGGTAAAGGGCTTAGACCCAGCCATCCTGCTTTTAAGACTTCATGATATAGATCTATTTGCACAGACACACATATGCATAGGATGGTCATTGCAGCAGAATGTGAAATAGCCAGTCACTGGAAATAAACTCAATGTCCATCATTAGAAGAAAGGTTAAATAAGTTATAGTTATCATATGCAATGATGATATGCAGTAGAATGTGCTAATATGAAATAATCACTATACAGTTAACAAAAGGAAAGCTTCAGAAGTGGGTTTCTATTCTTTTAAAATATATATATACATATATATATACATATAGATGCATATACTTATATATGCAGAGGATATTTTTGGAAGAAAACAAAGGAACTTGTTGAAAGTAACTATTACTCTGAGAAGGGACTGACAGTGGGAAGGAGACAGTTTTTTCACTGTATAACCATTATACTCTGTGTTTTTACCACGTCTTTGTCTTACTAATTTGAAAAAAATGCTTGTTAAAATGTGTGTTTTCTCCCTATAATTCTGTTCATGGCAGCAAAAGTAAAAACAACGTCAATAATAATAACTTACATGTAATTAGCACTTTATACTCCACACACCACTTCCCATCTATTTCTTTGATGTGGGCAGAGAGGAATGATTTCTACTTCCATTTCTTAAATAAGGAAGCTGAAGCCAAAGGGAGTGCACGAATTGCCCAGGGTCATTGGAGAGGTCATCTTCCTCATCTTCAAGGAAAGAAGTGGTGGAAAAAGTATCACGTCTTTTCCCTCTGTCTCCCAAGGAAGAAAATCACTGGCTTCCATTTTAAAAAGCAACAAAGCAACAATGAAGTTTCAAGTAAAGGGAAGAAATAAATATTTGGCAAATACAGAAAAAGAGAGTCACAGAGGCCTTTCAGGCTAGAGAAGGTGGCCTGGGATGGAAAAGGTTGACAGAGCATGGGAGGAAGTTGACCCCAGATCCTGTGGGGAGGACCCTCCTGCATTCTGCATTCTCTGCTGAAGGCTTCTCATTCCCTAATGTAGGGAGAAAAAGAACCACCTACCATTCCTTTCTCTCCACCCAAGAGCACCCACAGGGATTCCCTGGGAAATAAGAAGAGAATTTTCAGGCGCTGTTTTTCCACCAGGGATGGGATGTGGAGGAAGATAATGGGGAAGTTTATCAAAGTGGTTAAAGGAGAAGGACCCCTGCCTTCATGGACTCGAGAAAATGAGCCCTTGAGATGAGATGGCCTTGACTTGGCAGCTCCCTGTTGCCGAATGGGCAAACCACTGCATGCACTGCGCTTCTTTCCTTGGAAAGATTGAGATATTGCATCTTGTCTTAGTATTTATAAAATATTAGCAACATATGATCCTCAGAGAAATGTTCATAATTTAACAATCTATTGTTAAGTAAAAAGCAAATTACAAAAGAGTATGTAATGATACACATATGCACACATACATGTGCATCTTCATCATATATATGCATGTGTGCATATGTGCCATGTATATGATACATGCTATCAGTGGTTCTCTCTGAGTGTTCAAATTGACCTTTTAAATGTTCTTTGTGTTTTTTAGTATTTTCCAAATTTTCTAGTTTTCTGTGATATATATATATTATTTTTACATTCAGAAAAACATATATTTTTAAATAAAGACAAGAGATACATTGAGGGAGGCTTAAAAGGAATTGGAGTTAGGGTGTGAGAGGTTTATAAATGATCTCTTACATGAGGTCAGGGGTCCAGAGTTACACCCACCTTAGCTAGCATTTCTACCCGCCTTGGTTCTCCAGGGTTAGAGTACGTTACCAGGCCTCTAACATCCTGAATTCCCATTTGCATTAAACAGGGTCAACTGATGGTAATCTAAATTTCTTCTCATCTAGAATACATTGCTGACAGCTTTCTCCTGGCTAACATGTAGAATGTTAAAATAATTAACTGGGAGGCCATTAGACTGAGGTGGCTCCAGTGCACTGGGTTCCTACATAAGCAAACCAAAACCCAACTCAGTGTCAATGGTCATATTCTAGGCCAATCAGAAACTGTTAACTAACCCTTAACTAGGGACTTTCTACTACTTAAGCTTAACCAATCAAAGCCACCAAGCAACCTCTAACTAGGGACTTTCCACTGGAATGATCCAAATAGGGCTATGCCTCCACTTCAACCTTTTTTTTTTTTTGCCTTGCTTCCACACTCACCCTATAAAAGCCTTACCCTCGTGTCCTTTCAGTGAAGCCCCAAGCCACTTGTAGTCTGGAGCTGCCCAATTCATGAATCAATGTTTACTCAAATAAACTCTTTAAAATGTTAATATGCCTAAGTTCATCTTTAATATACATGACTGTCAACATGTCAACACATTATAGCATGTTATAGCCTTAGTTTCTTACTTTGGGTAGAATTGGTGTGTCCAGACAAATAGAAGACACAAAAGGATTTGGTAGTAACTTCTCTACTCTAGGCCCTTGCTACTGAAAGAACTCCCTCCTTGACCAAACTTTAGTCGGGCTCCTCTGTGCCTTTCTTCTTGATTAAGCCTTGTCCTTGGTCTTCGGAGCCCAGTTTTAGCAAGAATTCTCCTAAGTCAGTTTAGCAATAAACCCCCCATCCTTGATATCTAACCAAGTTCCTCTTAGTGATTTTCTATGCCCCCCACCCCCTGCCTGTTGGCTATAAATCCCCAGCTGCCCCTTTGTATTTGGAATTGAGTTTAGTCTCTCTCTCCTATTGCAAGTCTTGACTCCTATTGCAATAGTCTTGAATAAAGTCTTCCTTGACATTTTTAACAAGTGTCCAGTGCAATTTCTCTTTAACACTATTCAAAATGTAGGCCGTGTTCCAGCAGCAGCAGCAGCTCCACCTGGAAGCTTGTTAGAAATGCAGAATCTTAGGCCCCACCCCAGACCTGCTGAATCAGAATCTTTACTTTAGCAAGAGCCATGGATAATTTGTACGGACATTAAAGTTTAAAAAGCCCTGCTTCTGTCAACATGGCCTTAGTTCCTTCAGTATGTGTGGGCCCTTAATTCTAGACTTTCAGGGCACCCTCCATAGTGCCAACTACTCATGACCAGCTGAGGAGACTCATTGCCTTGTGCCCCATCTCAACTTACCTCTCATCCTTTCAACCTGTTTACTTACCGTCCCCTGGATTCCATTTTCCATGGGCTCTGCCTCCAGCATGAGTGGCCAATCATTCCACTCTCTCCAGCTGCACAGGTCTGAGGGGTGGGAGGGGGAATTCTCTGAATCCTGAGGGTGGTGGAGGAGAATGGAGTAAGAAGCCCTCACCAAGGTTGGGGCCTAGGGTGAAGTTTCAAAGGCAATCAGACCTTTAACACACCCAAGATTAATTAATTTTGTGTCAGTATATATCCTCAGCCAGTGTCTCTCCCCTGCTCTGACTTGAGCATAAGAAGACCTCCTTCTATTATACTCTGGAGAGCTGGGATAGGGACAGGGTTGGTGGGACTTGTTTCGCCAGATGTGATGTAGATAATCACTTAATCTAATGAAGCTAGATATGGGAAAGAACCCAAGCCATCCATTTAGAGCCAAGATGCCCAGAGAACCTGGATTAGGGTTGCCAAGGCACACTTACACTAAACAATTATTCATTGTTGATCTAAAATTAAAATTTAGCTGTGTCCTGTATTTTGTCTGGCAACTCTAGCCTGGCTCTATCAGGACACTTTTCAGTGTTCATGAGAGGGATTTATATGTCACAAGAAGGTAAGATTACTGAACAAGACCTCCCATTACTCTCTCCTAATTGGGACAGAGATTTGATTGGCAGGTTCACCACTTCTACCACTCCCCCCATCTCTTACACTAATGGGGCTTACTGCGGGAATGGAGAGAGAAGTCTGAATTTGGGGAGCATTGGGAAATAACAAAGCAAGGAAAAAGGTGTTTTAATCTGTATATAGCTCTTTCAAAAAACACCTTCCCTTAAGTCAATCCTGAGACATTTCATTGCCTGCTCAGGAAATATCAGGAAATCAATAACACATTCTAAGATTTGGCAAAAGAGACTCTTTTCTGATGTTTGTTTCTGATGTTTCTCTTTGGACTCCAAGAAGGTGTCACCCCAGTGACAAAATTTCTATTCTTCCTCCTCTCTACTCCCTACCTCACCACCTTACCTGGTTAAAGAAAATGTCTCTCTCCCCCAAACTGAGTCTTTGGCTTTTACCTTCCTCAGAGCTCTGCTCCTATTCAGTCTTATGCTATAGTTGTGCATGATTTAAGAATTTCTATGGTTTAGTCTGTGAGCTCCCTGAGGGCAGGAAGATGCAGCACCCCCAACCCTAGCCCCAGGTCCTGCACATGGAAAGCCCTCCACGAATTTTTTCTGCATGAGTTCTGTATAGCTGTCTCGTGAGCCTAAAAAAGAGACCTCAGATGGACTCTGACTTGACTCTACTAGACTGTGATTGGAACTGAAAATGAAATGACATCAGTGTGGTCCAGATTCCCCGCCAGGGCATGCAGTTAGAAAAACTACTGACAACACTCTCTACAGTGCACTCTCAAAAGACTTTCTTTGGCCTCTGAATGTACTGGCGCTTTTGAAATGGATGCAAGCCCTTCCATGCCTGCTGGGTTCCATTTTATAATCCACTGCAACCATTAATAAAAAAAAAAAAAGACTTATATGCTGCCACTTTAGCCACTTTCTTATTCAGAAGTAGGAATGGCCCCCAGGAGGTAGGGCCTCCAACCTCTCAGGCAGGAGAGAAATAACCTTTTCATTCTCCTTTTCCAGACTTGTAGAAGCTCAGGGTGGGAGTACTACCATTCATAGCCAGCTGTGAGATTCCAGGCCAGTTCAGAATGAGAAAACTATTGCATGGAGGCTTTAGTAGATAAAAGTCCAAGTGCACAAAATATACCACACTCATCCCCACTGAAGTTTCAGGTCCAGCTGAGGCCTCTATGCCTCAATAAGATTCTTCAAAGTTCCTTGAAGGTGTTCCCACAGCCAGTTTATCCAGATTTTATGCTACCCAAATCATACAATCCATCATGCCTAGGTGGGTTGTTTTCTTCTCTTTCTGAGAAAGAGTCACAGGATAAGTGACCCTGAAGGGAGAAGGCTTCAACCTACAAGGTTCACCAACCTCACTCTCTACTCCCAGTGTCTTTCCAGGAATTTACTTATACTTGTCACCCCAGCATGAAAAAGTGGCATCCTTTCAGTAGTGGACATCGGCTGATTTGTCTGCCCTATCTCCACCCCTTGTCATTCTGAGGCTGTCAGTCATAGTTCCCTAAACCACTCCCTTCAGAGATGGCAAGGTCCAAGACCAGGCCAGGCCAGAATCCACCATGCCCCTGGCAACAGTAACTGGTCCAGGAAGAGAGCATGTGACTCCAGGTGGGCTGCCCCATGCTCTTCCCTGGGACTGATGCACAGACGTTACATACAGGAAGTCATTCTCTTTCTGCTGGTGTCACTGAGCTAGGAGGATGGGAATCTGGGGCTGTAAACAAGGACCTGCCTGCAGAGAAGCCAAACAAAGAAAAAAAGAGAGAGAGGTGAGAAAAGGGAAGACATACATAAATCTCATTGCCAAGGTTCTGAATCCATTAGTTCTTCCCTTGATCTTGCAAGCTACTCCACTGTCTTCTTTTGCTTAAGCTAGTTGGAGATGGATTTTTATAGCCTGCAACAAAAGAAGTCATGACCAATTTTCCTTCCAAGTAGGATGGACCCTTGAGGAAATATGGCCCCCTCTTAATCATTTCAGGAGAAGGGAGGGGTCAGAAGAGAAGAAAGAGGAATGTGCAAAACTGCAAACTTTTACATAATTGCTGTGCTGTGGTCCCCAACCCCCGGGCCACCGCCCAGTACCAGTCCATGGCCTATTAGGAAACGGGCCGCACATCACCGCCTGAGCTCCACACGACTCCCCCGCCCCTGGTCCGTGGAAAAATTGTCTTCCATGAAACCAGTCCTTGGTGCCAAAAAGGTTGGGGACCACTGCTATAGAGTATGGCTATGGCTAACTGAGGGAATCAGTCCTGAATGATAAGCAATAATCCCAACAACAATGGCATCTAATGTTTTGGGGCACTCCTGTCCATGGCCATGGTGAAGTTGACCCTATCCCCCTGGTCAAAGCTGATTGATGAGAAGTGGACAAAGCTTTGATTAAACTGAGTCAACTAACAAAGAAGAGCGGATCTGAAACATCAAGCAGAAGTGCAGGACAAGGCTGCCATTCTGGGGTGTTACAGTGGACCACATGAAAGCAGACATGTGGTCCAAGAACTGACAAGCAAGAAGGAGGAAGCAGGCACCTCCTTCTTCTTAATGACTCTCCTTTCTTACTTGAAACACTCCATTTGTTTTCTGACCTGATATAGCAGAATAAAGAAATTACAATTTTAGCAGTTGGCGCTTGAGTAATTTTTTATTTTATTTGTTTGTTTTTTTAGAAGAACACATCTTTATTAAGAAACATTCTTTTCAAGCCTGCTTTAAGAGAAGAAGGTGATATCCCAAACCTCCTTTATAAGGACAGCAAGAAATAAAGAGACAGGTAAACTTCACTGCAGAAGAAATGATCAGGAATATTGGAGAAGATGTGAGTGATGAGACCAGACTCCATGGCAGGAAGCTATAGCCTGCAGATTGGGGTGCCAGTGAGAAGTTCCTTGTGGTGGGATGGCCAAGGAAGTTTTAAGAACAGGATGTCAAATCTACACTTTTAAGTTTTTTGTATTTAAGGCACGTTAATATCTTCCATATCTTCAATCTGTCTGACAACACGTAGGCATGGGCGAAAAAGAAGGAAACAGGATGAGTACCATGCCTGGACTGGAACAGAGGTGAGCAAAGAGAACCGTGGTGGGAGACAAGAGGGGCATGAGCTCATCAGCAACAGAAAGCTAGTGCTGGAAATAAGATCACCACCAACCCAACCAGCTTTCACACACACGTTAGGGAGAACATCGACTTTTGCATAAGACGTGGGATATAAGGCGTCAGACAATTTGTCTAAATCCCTAGATTTCCAAAGCTCTTTGCCCCTGCCTCTGACTTGAATACTAGACTGTATTTTTGCGTGCCTTGTGGAATCACAAACTTGAGCTCTTTGAGGACAGGGTCATGTCTTACCCATCCTGGTGTCTGGCACAATGCCTGGTATGCATTTTTTTAATTAATAATAAATTTTATTTTTTAGAATGGCTTTAGATTTACAGAAAAATTGCAAAGATAGTGTGGAAAGTTCCCATAAACCTCACATCCAGTTTCCACTATTATTAACACCTTCCATTAGTATCGTACATTTGTCACAATTAATGAACCAATATTGATACATTATTATTAACTAAAGTCTATACTTTATTCAGATTACCTTAGTTTTTACCTAATGTCCTTTCGCTATTTCAGGATCCCATCTAGGACGCCACACTATAGTTAGTCATCCTGTCTCTTTAGGCTCCTCTTGGTCATGACAGTTCTCAGAATTTACTTGTTTTTGATGACTTTGACAGTTTTGAAGTACTGGTCAGTTATTTAGTACAATGTTCCACAATTGGAATTTGCCTGATATTCTTCTCATAATTAGACCAGGGTTTTGGAGAGGAAGATCACAGAGGTAAAGTGACACTCCCATTACGTCATATCAAAGGTGCATGCTAGCAACATGACTTATCACTGTTGATTTTGACCTGAATCATCTGACTGAGGATGTGTTTGCCAGGTTTCTCACTGCAAAGTTACTCTCCCTTTCCTTCTGTTTCCATGCTTGACTCTTTTGAAGAAATCATGATGCACAGCCCACACTAAAGGAATGGGGAGTTATGCTCCACCTCCTTGGGTTGCAGAGTATCTACATAAATCATTTGGTTTCTTCTGTATAGGATATTTGTGTATCCTACCCCCTAACATTTATTTATTTATTCAATCATTTGTTTATATCAGCATGAACACATGGATATTGATTTTATACCTTGGGTCTATCCAATACTACTTTATTTTATTGATCAAGTTGTTTCAGTTGGCCATTGGAAGCTCTTTCAGTTAGCTCCTATGTCCCTTTGACACTCTTCCATCATTGTGGAGATTTTTGTTTTGTTTTGTTTTGTTCTGGGGAGCAGTTTGAGGGGGTAGGGTTTTTGTTTGTTTGGGGGTTTTTTTGTTGAGTTTGTTTTTTGAGAACTTCTTACTTTCTGGTACACAAAATGACCCAGACTTATCTGGTATGTGTCTTGTCCCGAGTCTCAGAATCCAAGAAGACCTAGTTTCTTGTATTGAAGAATGGTATTAAAACCATGATCTGGATACCAGGTGCACTTGCTGTTACTGGGGTGTTGTTACTAGACCCACTCAGCAGACCAACCAAGGAAACATATGTAAATATATGTGTGTATACTAACACTAGTATATACATGTATCTACAAATATTTCTATATGTAACCATCCATATCTGTATTAAACTATTATCAGTTCAATTACAATATAGATGTGTAACAGTATCAGAATTGTTAACCCATACTCCCATGAGATACAACCTTATCAACTAAAATAAATGCTCACATACAGCTTCTTTTGCCTTTAGTTTTACAGATTCCATTCATTTCCACAGTTACTTAGGTCAGCAACTTTCCCTCCCACCCCTTTTGGTGAGGTTGTTTCATAGATCTGTAATATAGTTAGATCGTTTTATCACAGTCTGCATTCCATCCTGGGATTCCCCTGACTTCATAAATGATTTTTAAATTTGCATACATTAAAGTTCACTCTTTGTGTGGCAAAGTTCAATGGGTTTTGACAAATACATAATATTATTTGTCACAATTATAGTATTATACATCATAATTTCACTGTCTAAAAAATAATCCCCTATGCTTCACCTATTCAATCCTCCCTCCCCTCCTCCTGGCAACCACTTATTTTTTTATTGTCTTTATAGTTTTACCTTTCCAAAATGTCATATAATTGAAATCAAACAATATACAGCCTTTTTAGACCAGCTTCCTCCACTTAGCAATATGCATTTAAGATTCATCCACATCTTTTCGTGGCTTGATAGCTCATTTCATTTTCTCTATGAATAATATCCCATTGAATGGATGAAGTACAGTTTGTTCACTCACCTATTGAACCATATCTTGGTTGCTTTCAGTTTTGGCTGATTATGAATAAAGCTGCTGTCGACATTCACATGCAGGCTTTTGTGTGGACATAAGTTTTCAAATCAGCTGGAGAAAATAAAGAGGAGTGTGCTGCTAGATTTTATTAATATTTTAAGACTGTGTTTAGCTTTATAAGAAACTGCTGGCTAGGTGCAGTGGCTCACACCTATAATCCCAGTGGTTTGAGAGGCCAAGGTGGGAGGATCCTTGAGGCAAAGAGTTCAAGACCAGCCTGAGCAACATAGCAAGACCCCATCTCTACAAAAAATTTTTTAAAAATTAGCTGAGTGTGGTGGTGCACACCTGTAGTCCTAGCTGCTTCAGAGCCTGAGGCAGGAGGATCACTTGAGCCCAAGAGTTGGAGGTTGCAATGGGCTGTGATCGTGCCACTGTACTCCAGCCTGGGTGACAGAGCGAGACCCTGTCTCAAAAAAAAAAAAAAAAAAAACAGAAAAGTAAAGAAAAAGAAACTGCCAAACTGTCTTCCAAAGCCATAGTACTATTTTGCATTCCCGCTAGAAATGAATGAGGGTTCTTGTTGCTTTGCAGCCTTGCCAGCAATTATTTTGTTTTGTTTTGTTTTAATTTTAGTCATTCTAGTAGGTGTCTAGTGATATCTCATTATTGTTTTAATTTGCAATTCCCTAATGACAAATGATGGTTAGCACTTTTCATGGGTTTATTTGTCATCTGTATATCTTCTTTAGTGAGGTGACTGTTCAGATCTTTTGCCCATTTTTAAATTGGATTGTTTGTTTTCTTATTGCTGAGGCCTAAAAATTCTCCATATACTTTAGATACAAGTCCTTTTTCAAGATATATGTTTTGCAATTATTTGCAATCTGTGGTTTGTCTTTCTATTCCCTTAACAGTATCTCTTAAAAGTCTGTCTTTACAGACTTTATTCATTTTAATAAAGTCCAACTTATCAATTTTTTCTTTCATGGGTCATGCTTTTGATATTGTATATAAAAACTCATTGCTAAATCAAAGACCACCTAGATTTTCTCCTATATTATCTTCTAGAAGCTTTACTGTTTCGTGTTTCACATTTAGGTCTGTGATCCATTTTGAGTTAATTTGTGCGAAAGGTGTAATAAGGTCTGTGTCTAGGTTGGTTTTTTAATTTGTTTTTCATTTTTGGTTTTGTTTTGCATATGGATCTCCAATAGTACCAGCAGCATTTGTTGAAAAGGCTATTCTTTCTCCATTAAATTGCCTTTATTCCTTTGTCACAAATCAATTGATTGTATTTGCATGGGTCTATTTTTGGCTTCTCTATTCTGTCCCATTGATCTATTTGTCTATTCTTTCACCAATACTACACCACTTTGATTACCATAGCTTTATAGTAAGTCTTGAAGTTGGATAGTGTCAGTCCTCCAACTTTGTTCTTCTCCTTCTGGGTCTTTTGCCTTTCCATATAAACTTTAGAATCAGCTTGTCAATATCTACAAAATATCTTGCTGGGATTTTGATAGGGGTTGCATTGAATATACATATCTAGTAGGGAAGAAGTGACATCTTAACAATATTGAGTCTTTCAATCCATGAACATGGAATATCTATCCATTTATTTAGATCTTTTATTTATTACATCAAAGTTTTTTCCATATATAGATTCTATGCATATTTGTTAGATACAGACCTGGGGGTACTATTGTAAATTTTATCTTTTTATTTCAAATTCCAATCATTCATTTCTAGTATATAGGCAAGCAACTGACTTTGTATATTACCTTGTATCCTGTGACCTTTCTATAATCACTTATTAGTTAAGGAGTTTTTTGTAGACTTTGATTTTCTAGATACAAAATCATGTCATCTGAGAACAAAGGCAGTTTTATTTCTTCCTTCTTGATCTGTATGCTTTTTATTTCCTTTTCATGTCTTATTGCATTACCCTAGTACAATGTTGCATAGGGTGGTGAAAAAAAAAAATCCTTGCTTTGTTCCCAAACTTAGGGGGAAAGCATGCAGTTTCTCACTATTAAATATGATGTAAGCTGTAGGCTTTTGTAGATGTTCTTTATCAAGCCGAGGAAGTTCCCCTCTATTCCCAGTTTACTGAGAATTTTTATCACACAGTGATGTATCACCAGATCTCCCATCAAGGAAGGGCTTGTTGCCCCAGTTATCAGCTCCACCAGGGTCTGCCTCAGCTACAGAGCCACCTTGCCCCAAGGCATATTCTTCCTGGGGCAGCTCACGTTCAGTGGTTGATAGAGGTGTGGTGTAAAGGACCCACCATTTTAGTCCCACCAGTATCAACTCCGATGGATAACATATGCTCAAAGCTCCCTGTGGAGTCAGCCAAAGCATTGCTAGGCCTAGATCACAGATCAACTTTTCCCTCTACCCAGTCCTGCTTCTTCCTCCTCTATTCAACAGGTGCTGATTTCTACCAAACTCTACCTCAGTGCCTACTTTCAAGAACCCAGCCTGTGACTCTCCTTACAGAGCAAACTCATTTTCCATGCCATTTCACAAATAACAGGGTGGATTTTTTTTTTCCCACCAGACCATCAGCTTCACAAAAAAAAAAAAAAAAAAGCCACACACACACACACACACACACACACACGTATGAGTACAGGGGAAATAACAGGAAAGAATTTCCCTCACCATTTGGTTATCACTTAAGAGGGCTACATTTTCATGCTCGGCTGCAGGGTCTGTATGCATTTGCCATTATCGCTCAGTAGAGATCCTTCCAAGGCTCCTTGTCCACAGTGCAAAGTCATGCAGCCACATTAACAGAGATGCTCAGACTCTGAAATGGCCTGGCTCCAATCCTGGACAAGGGAGGAATCCAAGTGGGGAGATGTTACAACCAGAAAGCCTCTTCCAAAAGCAGCACCACAGGCACAAAGCCAAAGAACTAATCAGAGGGGTCACAAAGATGAAGCTCAAGTGCGAATCAGTCAGAAGGTTGTCACTAAAGGTTCTATTCAGGATCAGATGAGACAGAGTGCTATGACCTAGAACAGTATCTTGTATATAAGAGTAGATGTTCAATAAATACTTGCTGAATGAATTAATGAATACAGTTAGAGTTAGGAGTTCTGGCTCCTGATCCCAGTTTTTGGATACACAGTATATGAATGAGAGTCAACTATAAAACTATATATGGTCTGTTTCATTTCCATGCATTCAACTTCCAAGCAATATGATTTAGATTGATAAATTCTTTATAGATTAATATTTTGTAAATTGAACTCCATAAGTACAGCTTTTTTATATCTGTAGATGGTTGGCTATTTCATAGTAGCATTGTCGGCCAACTAATATTTCCATTTTAGTAGCACCCCCATCTTTGAAGGTAAAGCAATGTTTATGCAATTATATGCATATTTTATTGCATTTTTTTCTTATTAGTAGGTTACAAAAATGAGTGGAGAGAGAAAAATGAAAATGCTGATAGCCGTGATAAGAAGCATAGGTCTCATCAACTCAATACAATAGAGACAAAGATAGAAATCATTAGGCCTGTGGAAAGTGATAAGTCATTAGCCTCAATCAGATGCTCATTGACTTCAAGCTGGTCAACCCTGTGCTCTGCTATGAAAGGAAAGAACAAAATGAAAGAACATATATGAAATGTATAAATCATTGAGGATGATGCCTAAAAGGCAAGGTGTAATTAGGGATGTTAGATTGATTCTCGGCTCTCTAGTAACAGAACTCACATGCAATCTTGTTGAAGTTTTATACTTTTGACTTTTGCACAAGTCTTCAGAAGAAAACTATGCACAAAACTGGGGGAGTACCTCAATTAAGGCGTGGCCTTCCACTCTCACAGAGTTGTTGTATATCTCACATTAGACAAAGTCTGTAACTTCATACCAGTTTTGACTCCGTAACATTCGTATAAGCCTTACTATTTTTTAAGTACAAACATATTGGTAATTTTGTTGGTAATACCAATAGATATAAATAGATAGGTACAGGTATGAGTAATGGGTATGGGTATATATTTATGGACCTAGGCACCTTAGCATACTCCCTTCTCTGGAATGTGGTCCATGAAGAAGGGCATTTAAAAAACAAAACAGAGGAAAGTATAGACAGGACAATGGGGTAGAGAAGAGAGACTCTTAGGCCTAATTCCCAGCCCTTCCCCTGAGGTTGACACCTCCCTTTCTTCTAAACTACATCCATCACCTTACTCTGCTTCTCTTTTACCTCCAGGCCACCATCCCTAACATTAAAGCCTGAACCTACAGGACTCTGGTTCCCAACCACTCTGCAAGGAGAGACTCAAGCCTAAAAGACAAGGAAGCTTAGCCTTTGACCTGGTCATCTCTCAAGTGGAACAATGTCTGAGGACAATGGGTAGAAGAGGATGATGTCCTCTTAGTGCTTCTTTTTTATAAAATACTATAAATAATGCAGCCATTTCAATATTGTCTTAAATAAATACTGAAAACTTTTGTTGTCATTATCTTCCAATATTTTGCTGATGACATGAAAGCAGTTTGAAGAATACACAGTGGGCATTTTTCCATTTGCAAATTTAACATTCATGATTTTGATGATTTGTGAGAGACTCTGGAGCACTATGACATGTAGCAATTTGTAATTTTGCTAAGGCACCTATTTGAATCACCTCCACTGTGAGCTGGTGTGTAGGGAATTAGTCTTTGGGTGGTAAGTAAGCCAGTACCTGCATCTGATACTAGTTTGTTGCTCATCGTAGTGCTGTTGATGAATCTGGGATGTTCTTAAAAGTCTGGACAAATACTAAGAATCTACTGCGTAGTTTAATACTGTTAGGTGTTAGAATCATAATAAGTAAAAATGCAGACAGATCTCATTGGGATGACCCCACCTGACTACCAGAGCCAACTGCAGGTACCCAGGGTGGTCAAAACCAGATAACCCACGTCTGTTTTACATTCTTCCAGGGCATTGGGCATAATAATTGGCATAATAATCTAGCACTTACTTGTTTGCATCATATAAACATTGAGGTATTATTAAAAATATTTGGCCACCGATGTTGAGTGCTAGTATGCTTCCTCATCTAAGGTAGACACTGTCCAGTGCCTGCCAATGTCCATCCTCCACCTCTTTCTTGCTAAAAGACCCTCAGTGTTGTCCATGGCAGCAGTGGATCCAGTCCCCCTTTATCCACTCACCTAATATTTAGGGGTAGCCCTATTAATCTGGTTCTGGCTAAAGAGATGTAAGAGGAATCTGGGGAAATTCTGGGAAAATTTTGCTTTACTACAAAAGGGACAGATGTGGCCTAAACCATTGTCCCCACTTTCCTGCCTTGAACATGGCCATGAGGACTAAAGCTATGGCAGCCTTCTTGCAACCATAAGGCAATAAGCAACAGAGAAAGAATTGTAGCAACAATGGATCCTGACATTTTTGAGCCACTGAACCAACATTACCAGATTTCTTTCTATAAGAAAAGGAAAACCCTGTCTCTTTAAGCCTTTATAAGTCAGTATATCTGTTTCCTATGGCCAAATGAATAAAATATGCCACTCATTAAAACACAAATTTTGAATACATGATACCTAAAGACTCTAGTCCCACATTCTATGATTGTAATAGCCTAAGAGGTTCTTTGAGTGGTAACCTTGATCCCTCAGACCTACTTGCTAGTTGGAGCATAGAGCTTCCAGAGGAATCTTCTCTTTGATTTTTACCATATTTCTTTCAGTAGGTGTTCATACCCCAGAAGAAATAGACTTTTGTCTATGGTGTGTCGTGGTATCTCTTTCTATCAGTTTCATCTTTGATATCACTTCCCAGTTACCAATGAACTATTTCAGGAAAGAGGTAAATCCTAAGGAAGGACTGGCAAAGCCTCTTGGTGGTTTTCTGAATCATACTTGAAAGACTGTCAAGAACCCAGGGCAGCCTAAAAACTCTGAGAAGGGAACAAAATGAGTGACAATAAAGAAACAGGGCCCCTCCAACATTCCTATGACAAGTCTACACATGCGCCATGGAATATTCAGCTAAGCAAACACTTTTCTAGGAGGTCCACCAACTAGGAAGACATAAAGATCATGTTTCCATCCAAAGGGCAATAAAATTCAGCTTAATTAAACTAACTTTTTGGAAGCACCTACTAAAGGCCAGATAGTATGAGAGGAGTCAGGAACATAAAACGAATTAAGACAAGGGCTATAGCCACAAGGAGGTCATACTCTATGATGAGATATGTGCTCCTTTAACCAATAAGCTGAGAGTTCTCCATTTTCATTTTTTATCCCGGTAGGCATGTAATAATTTCATCTTCCCTGGAGTTACAGTGTTTCTCTGTCTATATTACTAGCCAGATGCTGTTTACTGTGCCTCATGCTGGGGAGTGGGGGGCAAATAGGCTCCTTAACTTTCCATTCATCCTCAGCCTGTGCCGTTCTGCAGGCAGGCTGCCCAGCCTGGAAGTCAACTTTTTACAAACAACTATTGAAACTGTCAGTTATCTTGATGAGCACTGCTCCACCGAAAGAACAGCATAATGGGGGGTGAAGTGTTAGTGAGCTATTTTTTTCCCACCAGCAACAGGAACAAAACTTCTTTCTGGGGATAATGTATTTACTGTTATTATTTGGTATGTAGCACATAAATTCCAAGTAATTAAAGAGTGAAAATATTTGATTCCTCAGCTTTGAGGAGAGTATATAATCTCTCTAGTTTGGGAAAATATAAAGATTCAAGGAACCCTATTTCCTTCGTTTCTCTTCTTTTTTTTTTTTTTTTTTTTTTTGGCCTGATTTTAAGTAGAAAAATCCTGGTGCTTATTTTTCTTGGATATTTGTATGCTTAAATACAAGGCAGCAAGACTATAAAAGGACCCCAGTGATTAAGCCCCAAGGCAAAGATATGAATTTAAATGATCTATGACATTGTCCTCTAATGTCAGACACTGGATGGCTCATTATTAAGTCAACCAAAATGTCATTTCTAGTATCCTTCCCATCCTGCCTAGTCTATAAATCCAAGACTCTCGCCATTGGTCCACTCCTGACCATCTTTTAAAACCCAACTCAATTGCCAAAACCCCAGTGATGCCTTCCTCTCTCCCCCAAGCAGTGCTAAGTTTCTTTTCCCCTAATGTTCATCTGTCTCCTGCCTTTCTCTCATCTGGCCTTTCTCCAGGCATATTCTAATTGTTGTTTACCTGTCAGTCTTTCCCATTAGTGATGTCCCAGGAGATGGGGACCAAGTTTATTCATCTTTGTACCCCAAGGCCTTCTGCATTTTCTGGCACATGTAATATCTTCAATATGTGTTTGCTAGATGGAAAAAGGAAAGAATAAATGTGGCAAGAGTGGAGCTTCTTGGTGTGTGCTTACTACTCAAAGAGCTCCACGGCAGAGCAAGGGCAATGGGTTTTGGCTTCCAGAACCCAGCAAAGGGCAGCAGAGAGCTAAGGAGCAGAAGCTCCTTGCAGGGATCACTAACTCCCAGAAAGGATTTTCCTAGACTTAATGGATGGAAAAGGCTATGTAGCAGGGTGGAGAGGACAAGCCCAGCAACACCAAAAATCAGGGACACATCATTGTTAGATGTCATGGGATGCACAGATAGGGCATCAAACCTGGCAGAAATGTATGAGGACACTAAAAAACAGAAGCGACTCCACAGTTGGTCCAAAACAATTGGGGTAGATTGTGTTTTATGGGACAAGGCTTCATATGAAGGTATACAGCCCTGCGCCCAGCAGGGAATGTCCCTCAATTGATCTCAAGGTCTTGGTACTCAAGAAGAATATAATGAATGGGGAGCAAAGCCAAATGTCCACACAGTCTGGGTCACCAAATAGGAAGCCAGGACTTTGAAGAGACGTAAAGATCAGAGAGCCTCTGAGGCAGGAGTTGAGCAGGGAGAGAAATGCTGAACAGGCAGGAACAAAGAGAAGTTTCTTCTGTTCAGCTCAGGAATCCCAAGAGCACAGGACTTGAGTGGAAGAGGATGGAACAGCTGTGTTTTGAAGTAACCAAGCCTCTCCCTGGTTCCTCTTGAGGCCTAGGCAAGCCACGCCTGGCCAGATTCTTCCACTCAGCACTAAACTACATGGCTCCCCTTTGAAATTAATTACAAAAACCTCTCAACTGTCCCAATTACCACCTAATCCCATCAACTGCCTCTCATGAATGAAGTCCCAGTGTGAATCAAAGTTCAATTAGGCAGGGGCAGAGAATTAAAAACAAACTCAAATCCACTCATTTGCTTACCCACAGAGTTTTCGTATTGGATTACATTTTATGATTGTAAATCCCTACACTTTTGCTGCTGAAAGTGTGGTCCATGGACTATCGGCAACATCATTACCAAGGAGCTTGCTAAATGCAGAATCTCAGTTCCCACCCCAGACCTACTGAATTGGGATCTGCATTGTAACAAGATCTCCAGGTGATCTGCATACCCATTAAATCTCAGAAGCACTTTCCAACATCACCAGAGACCTGCCTACATCTCTGACCATAACCTGAGGCACTTTCCACCCTGATGACTGTTTAAGCTTTACCATCCTTCTTTCTGCTCCTCAAATATGCCATGTCCATTCCCAACTTAGGGTCTCTGTCCTCTGTGTTCCCTCTGTCCAGAACCATGGATGGGTTTTCTTGACATTCAAATCTTGATTTAAAGGTCAGCTCTTCAGAGAGGCCTTCCCTCAGTACCCAATCCAAATGAAATACCTGAGCACTCTCAAATACATTGAGCAATTTTACTTCCATGCATAGCACCGTGGTTGTCTGCCTGAAGCATACATCAGAATCACCTGGAGAACTTGTTAAAACACAGTTTTAAAATTGCCCACGCCCAGAGTCTCTGATTCAGTAGGTCTAGGGTGGAGTTTGAGAATTTGCATTTCTAATAAATTCCCAGGTGATGCTGATGCTGTTAATCTGGGATCATCCTTCAAGAATCACTGGCACTATCTCACTATCTGATAATATTTTTCTTGATCACTCTTTTCTATTGCATCATCTCCATTCCACTGGAATGTCTCTTCCATGAGAGCAGGGAGTTTATGTTTTATTCACCCTGTATCTCCAGTGCATGACATGTAGGAGGTGATCTTTAATATTTAATATGTGAATAAAAATGAATTAATTAGTAACCAATTCTTTTCATTATGGGTTTTGTATCTTTTGTGTTTGGCTTAATCTAATTTAGCAATAACTTTACATTCTATCCTGTGCATATATGTTATCAGCCATGAGAGATTTGTATTCATTAGCCATAGTTTAACTTACAAAAATACAAGCCACACACAGACAGTTGACTGTATTTTATCTATGTCTATCTGTTATCAGCAGTATATTTTAGGTTTGGAACTTTGTTAGATGGTCTTCTACTTGAGGACAGACACTCCTTCCAAGAACATACCAAGGAAATAGCCCCTTCTTTTTAACAACATGAGCTCAGTGGCATTCTCTTTAAATTGGGTGCAACATCCTCTAAAACATAAAATTGAAGGAGGGAAAATAAACAATTGATATATTCATATAGTCATTCTTTCATACTCTGCAAAGTAACATTTCTCATACATCAGAATTAAATACATCATCATTTAAGGTTTAACTGATCACTATGAATACATCTCAGTAAGAATCAGGTTCCTGTATTGCTAATAAGATTATATTTCACCTACCAATCAATTTGAGCTTGCCTCCAAGGAGCCTTATCAAGTTACATGTTCCTGAAATTACTGAAGAAACCAGCACCCTGTCCAGTGCCTCAGTTACCCTTCCATTTGCAGGTCATGAGTCCTGCACCTAGAATAGCCACATTTATGAGTCTGCAGATAATTGTGCTTATCTGCTCCTCCTGCCATCTAAACCCTGTCATAACCACTGCCACCTCTACCTTCTCCCTTTCCTAGCCAGTTCCCCTGATAGGCGCCTGCCCACACCTGAATCTCTGTCCCCCACCAGGCTCTGGATCTCATCTTCCCTGAGAGACAGATTTGTTTTCATCTCTTTAACGCTGAGGCAGAAACCCTCCCTGCATAAAGAGGAGCCAGAATCAAAGGCCAGACTTGCAAACTATGAATCTAAAGCTAACTTCACTCCAAGCTGGTCACTGGGGGAGGAACCTGGGGAGGGGGCAGAGCAGTGGCCTTGCTAATTAAGCCAGATCCAAGGTATCTGGAGTCTAGTGTAAGATGTTGTGGCTAAATGTCAAAGCTCACAGAATGACAAAGCCTTCCTGTCAGAATGCTGACAGGCAAGGACAGCAGTGGCTGGGGAGATGCTGACTCTCTGTGGCTCACCTGTGTCACAACTGTCCTTCCTGAGCACTAATGACCAGAGCCCACATTGAAGACAGCAGGTATCCTGAGAGATGGACTTCACTTGTAAGAGATGCCCTGGCTGCACTTGTAAGACATTATTAAAAGCACTGACAAGATGGCAAGGAATGTCTAAAAAGGATGCTTTATCACAAGCCAAGGTCTGAGACCTCAATCAAATACAATATCAATTCAATAAAAGTCTATTTGAAGACTTTGAAGATCCAGTTTGTTTTGTACCTATATTAATTCCAAAACATTGGCTTGACTCTGGATTGAAAGGATTTACAAGGAATGTTATTTTTAAACACATTGTTTCAGTTTTCAATATAGGAAAAATATTTTCGTGCAGGAACCTACAAATGAGCATTAATTCTGGCTTTTGGCCTACAATTCCTTTTCTATGTAGGACCTGTTTGTTCCTCTAAGATAAGTATTTGACTAACTCTTTGAGTCACTTATTTTTTCCCTTTTTTATATTAACAACAATCCTATGAGGTAGGAAGAACAGATATTAACAATTATCATTACTGCATTTTATGGTTAAAATCTCAGATTCAAAGATATCAAGCAACTTGCCTGAGATTCCAGCTATGAAGTGGTGGACCTAGGACCCCATTTATAATGTCATGGGAACTCTTGGGCAAGAAAATTTTACCAGGCAGTTCAGCTACTGGCCATCAGAATCATCTTAGATTGGCCTCTCTCCTTGGTTTCTTCAACTGAGCAGCGCTCTCTGACAGCTTTATTATTGGCCAATGAGCCTGGAACTCTGCCTGCTTTCACACACAACTCACTGTCAGTTGCTACAACTCTTCCTTTTTACTTTCAGCTGCCAGAAAAGATCCTTATTCCAACCTCAATGGTCCTGGTAACTTCAGGTTCCAGCAAAAATGATTTTCCCACTGAAAAAGCTCTGGGGGCTTTTGTAGAGGGAACAAAATTTTATATCTTAATTGAATATTCTCTGTGCTGTATGTTCATTCATTGGTGATGAGATGGTCTTTTTCTTCTCTCTAGCCCCACCCCAAACTTATCCTCCTTCTAGGGCATGGCACTTACAAAGCTTGGGTACCAGGACAGGAATTTAGTAATATAACTCAATGTGGAAGAAGAACAGATATAGTATCATAACAAACAGTGACTATGACAGGAGATCAACGTTGGCAATATAAAAGGTCTAGTTGTCAGGATCAAAAGCCACCACCACCACCTCAACCAACACTCAATCCTAGATTAGAACCAAATGGAACTGGATGGTTGACAAGCTGCGGCAGATGCCAAGGAGAAGAAACAGGTCCCCAGTAAGAAGGAAAAAATGGAATCAGGGAGTGGAGAGTTTAGGAATGGGAGGAAAAACAGAGACAGGGTACAAAGAGGATGGTTTAGGGGTAGGCAAGTAAAGTGGCCCTAAAGGTGAGATTTGAAGAATCTAAGAGATTTGAGAGTCTGGAGTTTACAGAAGCTGAAAACAAAATGGAGCCTACTCGAAAATCTTCTTCTACCTATGGCCTCAGTTCAACTTGAAAATAAAAGTAAGAGATTATTTTAAGTATTCTTTTGGACTCTGTGTTCTTGATTCCCAAGTACTAATTGCTCAATAATGAACTGAACCACCATCTCCTTCCACAAATGGGGTTGTAGATGTGGTCATGCTACAAGTATTTACTAATCACCAACCAAGAGCCAGGCACTATAATGAGAATATAAAGATGAATAAAAATTCATGGCCTTTCCTTAAGAAGCTCACAGTCCCAGGGACTCTTTGAAGACAATGACCGTGATGGTTAATTTTATGTGTCCACTTGACTGGTCTAAGGGATGCCCAGATAGCTAGTAAAATATTATTTTGGGTGTGTCTGTGAGAGTGCTCCTGGGAGATATAAGCATTTGAATCAGTAGATTCAGTAAAGAAAATTAACCCTCACCAATGTGGGCAGGCATCATCCAATTCATTGAGGGCCTGAATAAAAGAAAAATGTGGAGGAAGGATGAATTCTCTCTGTCTCTTCTTGAGCTAAGACATCCATCTTCTCCTGGCATAGGACATTGGCGATCCTGGTTCTTGGGCCTTCTGACTCCAGGACTTATACCAGCATCCCACCTACCACCTTCCTCCCCTCCCCTGATTCTCAGGCCTTTGAACTCAAACTGAATTACACCACCAGCTTCCATAGTTCTCCAGCTTGCAGATGGCATATCATGGGATTTCTCAGCGTCTATAGCCAAGTGACCCAATTCCCATAATGAATCACTTCTCGTATATCTCTCTATATATCTTATTGATTCTGTTTCTCTAGAGAACCCTGACTAGCACAATGACCATGGACATTTAAATTTTTAAATGAGCATATTTTTATCCTCTCATTAAATGTTTAATAAACGTCAAGGTTTCATCAAGACAACGGATACAGATGTCTGCTGCAAGCCATGAATTGAAAACAAATATGAAACTTAAAGCAAAATCTTTGGGAACAATGACCTCTGTCTCTTCTGAGCACTGTATAATAACTAACATTTATATAGCATTTTTCATATATCCTATTATTTCTTATTTATATTCTTAATAGTATGAATACCTATGAGATAAGAACTAATACTATTATGCCAATTTCATAGAAAAAGAAACTGAAAGCCAGAAAACTTAATAAACTTGAAATCAGTTTGCTTTTGCTTTTTCCTGAACTACCAAACCTGGGATAACACAACCCACTAAGCCACCATTCTCTCTAGAGAAAGCAGCAGCGAATTCTTTGTTTTGATTAGTTTGAAGATTCTTATGATGTTCTGGTTTGGCATCTGGTTATTGAATCTTTTGGTAGGTAATAGGCCACTCTGGTTACTAGTTTAAATTTGTTCACCCTGAGTATTTTTTATTATTTTAAAACAACAAAATCACAGATAAAGCACTAATAATACACAAGTAAACTTTAAGAATTTAATGTCACAACTGAATTCAGGTATTTCTTGAGAAAAAAGTGAATTGAGAACAGGGAATATGAAACTGTATCAAATGCTACATTTTCTTATACCATTTTAATTTCTTTGTATTCAAATAAGTGAAGATAACTCTAGCAAAAACACTATTTTTTTAGAATTGGAAGTATTTTTTTCTTTTTTAAAAACAAATTGTTTTTATTGCTCATTATGATTCTTATTGACATACCTTACTAATTGTTCAGTAGTGTTCCCTATCAGAGCTATTTGGAATATAGTCCTGGAAGAATTGTGATTTGAAGCACTATGGAAATTCACAAGATTTCTTTTCTGCTAAAGATGCTTTCTAAAAGCATAATAAAACACTGGGGTGGGGGGAATCCTACAACCATGTACACAAAAGAGATGGGAGGGAAAATGACAAGAATAGTGCATGTGAAAAAGAGGGATAGATCTCCACCTTCTACCATATAGAAAAATCAATTCAAAATGGATTAAAGACCTAAATGTGAGGCCTGAAACTATGAAACTACTAGAAGAAAACATTGGGGAAACATTACAGGGCATTTGCCTGGGCAAAAATTTATTGGGTAAGCCTCAAAAGCACAGGCAACAAAAGCAAAAATAGACAAATGGGATTACATCAAGCTTCTGCACAGCAAGTGAAACAATTAACAAAATGAAGAGAAAATCTACAGAATGGGAGAAAATATTTGCAAACTAGCCATCTGTCTTAGTCCATTTTTGTTGCTATAATGGAATACCTGAGACTGAGTAATTTAAAAAGAAAAGAGATTTATTTGGCTGACAGTTCTGCAGGCTATACAAGAAGCATGGCACCAGCATCTGCTTCTGATGAGGGTTTCAAGCTGCTTCCACTCATGGTAGAAGGTGAAGGGGAGCCAATATATACAGAAATCACATGGCAAGAGAGAAAGTCAAGAGAGAGGGAAAGGAGGTGCCAGACTCTTTTAAACAACCAGCTTTTTCAGGAACAAATAAAGCAAGAACTCACTCATCACGCAAAAACAGCACCAAGCCATTCATGAGGGATCTGCTCCCATGACCCAAACACCTCCCAGTAGGCCCTACCTCCAACATTAGGGATCACATTTCAACATGAGGTTTGAACGGTCAAATATCCAAAATATAGCACCATCCAACAGGGGATTAATAATCAGAATGTATAAGGAACTCAACTCAATAGCAAAAAAACAAATTATCCAATTTTAAAGTTGGCAAAGCCTGGCACAGAGGCCTGCACCTGTAGTCCCAGCTACTTGGGATGCTGAGGCGAGAGGATCACTTAAGCCTAAGAGTTCAAGTCCAGCCTGGGAAACATAGCATGTCCCCACTTCCAATTTTAAAAAATTAGGCAAAAGATCTGAATAGACATTTCTCAAAAGGAGATACATGGATGGCCAACAGGTATATGAAAAAGTGCTCAACATCACTAATCATCAGGGAAATGCAAGTCAAAACCACAATGAGATATCATCTCGTCCCAGTTAGATGGCTTTCATCAAAAAGACAAAATAGACAAATGCTGGCAAGGATGCAGAGAAAAGGGAATGCTCATACACTGTTGGTAGGAATGTAAAGTAGTACAGCCATTATGGAAAATAGTATGGAGGTTCTTCAAAAAGAAAAATTAGAACTACCGCATGATCCAGCAATCCCACTGCTGGGTATATATCTATAAGAAAGGAAATCAATACATCGAAGAGATATCTGCACTCCCATGTTCATTGCAGCACTATTCACAATAGCCAAGCTATGGAATTAACCTGTGTCCATCAATGGATGAATGCATAAAGAAAATGTGGTATATACACAATGGAATATTATTAAATCATAAAAAAGAATTAAATCATGTCATTTGCAGCAACATGAATGGAACTGGAGGTCATTATGTTAAATGAAATAAGCCAAGCACAGAAAGACAAATATCACATATTTTCACTCATATGTGAGAGCTAAAAAAGTGGATCTCATGAAGGTAGAGAATAGAATGGTGGTTACCAGAAATGGGGAAGAGAAGCTGGTTAATGGGCACAAAAATACAGTTAGATAGAAGGAATAAGATCTAGTATTCGATAGCACAGTAGGGAAATTATAGTTAACAATAATTTAATGTAGATTTCATAATAGCTAGAAGAGAATAATTGTAATGTTTCCAACACAGGAAAAAGATAAATGTTTGAGGTGATGGATATCCCAGTTACCCTGCTTTGATCATCACACATTGTATACATGTGTCAAAAATCACATGTACCCCCAAAATATGTACAACTATGACATATCAATTTAAAAAAGAATCTAGGGAAATAAAAAGGAGGGATTGAGTAAAAGGGAGAAGAGGAAAGAGAAGGCAGAAGTAGTAAGGAGAAGGGAGAAACGGAAGGGGGAAATGAAAAGAATGAAAACAAGAAGGTTCTCACTTTGCCTCTTAATCCAACCCTGGCCTTTCCCTCCTTGCCGAACACCCCACACCCCACACACACACACACACACACATACCCCTCCTTTGACAGTTGTCTCAGTTCCACATACCTTGCACAGGAAGTAGAAATTGGCAACACCTTGATGATCCAAGATATTTCTTTCATGAATACAAAATTAAGGCCATAAATACATCAATTATCTGTAAATTATTTTAAAATTAAATTTTTAAAAGATACTCAAAATGAAACCATTTACAAAAAATAGCTCCGTGAAAGATTAATAATTAAGTCACTTTCTATATTCAGTAATCTGCTATAATTCTTTCTGGCTTTCTGGCTTTTTTTTTTAACCAATAAAATTTAGTTGTTGAGTAAACAGATGATAGAACAGAAATTCTAAATCATTAAAGAGCATAACCCCAACTAGAATTTGCTTTCCATGCTCTCTCCTGTATACCTCCCCACCCTCTAGCCCCTTGGGAATGTGGCTTGGACACCAGAATTTTATCTTTGAGGAATATTTTGATGGTTGACAAGGAAAACAGCATAAAATAGTTTAAATTTGGACTGTCACATATACACACCCATGCGTGCATGTGCATGTTTGAATGTGTGTACACACACACCAATCCCAGGTGTATGGAAGCTATACCTATAACCCTCTCGCACACTGATGTGTAAAGGAAATTTTGAGATTTTGATTATAGCTTCCATCTCCTCAATGGAGCCATATTATATTCCTGAATGAACTGTCAAATGGCCTGATAACACTGTATATGTTCACAATCAGACATATGTTTCCATTTAATCTGAGAAACAGTAAGGCCCATTCTGGCCAGTGATATGCTGCTTATCTGCTGGTTCCTCCTTGGTTGTCAGTGTTTCTGAAATGCCAGTGCTACAGGCAAAGCACGCTGATTAGGACGTCAGCCTGCCTTGGAGCAAATGCTGCAAACAGCCAGCCTGTTCCAGGAAACTGAAGGGCCCTTAGCTCTGGCTCAGGGTTGGGAAGCTGGTTAGGAAGTCCCCAACAGATATAAGAAACTGCTGCAAAAGAAACTGCTGAGAAGAGTTATGCTCCCACAAAGTAGCCTGGCCTATCTGGAAATGTGAGCCAGTATCAAGAGATGCCTTTTGGTGGGGGACATATTCAGGCACCCTCACTCTTTCTAAATCCCCATTTTTTATTGTAAATAGATAAGTATTGTTTTATATTCTTAATAATAAAAACATAACAAGAAAGTAAAATTTTGTTATTCCTTTTTTCATTTCAATTTTAATTGCATAAATAGTATGTGGACACAAATTCTTGTTGTAAGGGACTCAAACATCCAAAATTACATATTTAAAACATGTGATCCCTTTCCCTACTCCTGGGTAGGTACTCTTCATATCATTTTTGCATGGATTTACTTATATATATGAACAAACTTTTTTTAACACAAAGGAGATCAGACTTTACTATCAGTTCTGTGACTTGATTTCTCCACTTTAGCAAACACATCCCAGAGATCATCCCACGTCTAAACACACAGCTCTACCTCATTTTTTGTAAAGGTTGTATATTCTTGCATAATAATAATGTATTAACTACCCTCTTAATTATTGACATGCATAATGCCTCCAATTTTTTGCTATTATAAGCAATGCTGAAATGAGCTTCCTTGTACATAGATCTTTATAAAACTTGTGCTGGAGGGTTTTGGTGAAAAGTCTCCTAGAAATGGATTGCTGGGTCAAATAGCATGTGAATTTTAAAATTTGATTAATACTAACCAAGTGCCCTCCCAACAGGCTTGAACAACTCTTACTTCCACCAACTAAATATGAAAATGTGCATTTTACTACATTGTTATAAAGACCTGATATTATCAAGTTTTTTGATTTTTACATTCTAATGAACATTATCTTATTTCAGTTTTTATTTTCCTAATTACAACTTTGGATGAGTTTATTTTCACAAATGTTTTGGACATTTTTTTTTTCTTTTGTGAATTTCCCAGTTTTTCTTTTTCTGTACATTTTTATTTAGGTGTTTGCCATTTATAGTTACTGATTTGTAGGAGCTCATTATTGAGTATTAATACCTTTCCTGTTATGTATATTGAAAATATTTATCTTAGTCTCTCCACTCAGAATGACCCTTAATTTCAGGATAAGTTTTGTTAATTTGCCTTTGATATGCTAAACATTTTTTTTTACTTTAGTTCATCAAATTTCTGTCTTTGTAGTTACGTAAGATGTTAACATTAGGGGAACCTGGGAGAAGGGTATACAGGAACTCTCTGTATTATCTCTGCAACTTTTATGTAAATCAAAAATTATTCCAAAATAAAAAGTAAAAACATATAAATATATACATGTGTGCATGTATACACACACTTATGTATATACACACATATATTCTTTTTCTTCTCCCTCTGTGGTATCTGTACTTCATATATTACTTAGGGAGGCCTTCACTATCAAAGATTATAAAACATTACTTTGTATCTTCTAATGCTTTTACAGCTTTGTAGTAGTGGTGGTAGTGCTTTTTACATTTAGTTTATACCTAGAATTTAATTTTTGTGTATGATATAATATTCAAAATATGATATAATTTAGAAATTCCATCTAGATTTATTCCCAAATGAAGAGCCCTCAATCTTAACATCATTAATAAAATGGTCTGTTACTTTTTTACTGGTTGAAATATTCCTTTATCATAAACTAAATTCCCGTATTTATAATACCTAAGTGTGTTTCTGAACTCTTCCCCATTTCATTCTTCAATTCATCTATTTATAAATTAATACCACACTTTTAAAACTACTATAGCTTCACTGTATTTCTTACTTCTTTATTGGCTTATGTATTGCCCTTTTTACACGAACTTTCGTGTCCTTTTGTTCAAGTAAATTGTTCTTGTCCCAAATTTGTTTTTTTTTAAAGGAAAATAAATATATTTACAAACTATTATCTATCCATCCAGGGATAGAGTTTTTAATCTCTCTTTATTCCTTTGTGTCCTTCAGTAAAGATTATAATTTTAATTCTCTTCACTTAGATCTCACTCATTTCTTACGGTGTTTTTTCCTAGGTCGTTGACGGACTTCATTTCTAGTGGGAATAGGACTCTTTTTTCCATTACATTTTCTAAGTGATTATTACTGGTATATAGGAAAGCTATTGATTTTGAGTATGGTTCTTGTATCCAGTCATTTTATGAATCTCTGTCTTTGGAATCAATTTTTCTATTAGTTTCTCTTGGTTTTTTTTTTTTTTCTGCCATGATCAGGTTATACACAAAGGAATGGTGATCATTGGTTTTCCTTGGATGCTTTTAAATGAAAAACAGAACAGAAGACTGGCCAAAACTGGCCACTGGGCAGGCTTTACTTTAAGTTGAGTATCACCATCACCACCCTAACTACCAAATGCCAGGACAGGGAGATTTTAGGTTACCATGCCCACCCTGTTCCTTGGCTGGGCTTTGCTCTACTCCATCATCAATTTCATCTCAAAGACTCCCTTCATGGCCACAAGGTTGCTGGCCCTCTCAGCTGCACTTCTAGGTGGAGAGCAAGGGATTTTTTACCCAAGAGTTAAACAAAAGTCCTGGGCGTGGCTTTCAGAGGCCAGCACTGAACTATGTACCCATTCCTAAACTAATCCCCATGGCCAGGAGTTGGGAGAGATTGGTTGGTTTAAACCAACTTGAGTTCAGACCTGCCTGTCTTATTTCCTATAGCCTATTTCACATGATTGTAGTGAGAGGAGTGGAGTATTTAGGTAACTCATATTTTGAAGGTACATCACAGCTCTTCAGCCCCCTGGAAGTGGGTAGCTACCTGGGCCACTGCCCTACCTCCTTGCCTCAATACTCACATTCATTGGCAAATATTATTGCTGCCTGCTGCTTCCCATGAGGATAGAGGCATCAGCCGGCCCAGCTACCCCCAATTACATACCTCATTGTTACCCCTTTGACCCCGTGTATGCTCTGCTTCTGGGTTACAGGATCTCCAGAGCTGATCCCCCTGTGGTAGCAGTCCTTACCTGTGTGCACTTTGGCTACATTTTCCTCCATCAATATAAGCACATCTGCATTTTTTTCAGGTATCCCTGATTGCACTCATTCATGTTTACCAGCATGGTTATAAATTTAACCACTTTTCTCACATCATTTCTCATATTTCATGAGATTTCGGATGGAGAGGAGATATTATAGATGCATATGCTTCTTTCCTAACATTTTGATCCAATCTCTTGGAATTTGTAAAACAAAGAAACCAAATCACCCATAATCTCTCCACCCTTTACACAATTATTTTTATTTTTGTACAATCCTTTCTGGTCTTTGTCCACATATACAAATTCATATTGTTATAATTAAAATGTAGTTAAAATTTTGCATTCTTTTTTTCCACTTAATATACCTTAAACATTTTCCCATGTAATCTTCATAATTACCACTTTGATGGCTGCATAAGTTTACATTAAGGTGATCTAGTATCATTTGCTTAACTACTCCTCAATTTTTCACTATTACAGACAAATGAAAATGAACAGTTTCAAACATATACCTTCTTTTCTTCTGATGGATTATTTCCTTAGGATATACACCCAGCAATTACAGGTGAGAGGATAGGAAAAGCAGTTTTAAGCATCTAGTGCTATTGTGTCATATTGCATTTCAAAAGGATTTTAACAATGTACTCTTTTTACCACAATTTTATCAGCATTATCATTTTGGCTTCATTAATAAATATAAAAAGTTACCTTGCTTTAATGGTGGTTCAGTTTTAATTTCTTTAAAGAGTAGACAGGTTGAACATTTTATTAAATAATTATTTGATTTCTCTCTGATATAAATTGTTAAATATCTCATAAATCAATTGAGGTATTAATTTTATTCCTGGCCAGCCAGGAATAAAGTAGTCACACCAGCCATGTGTGACTACTAAGCTCTTGAAATGTGGTTAGTCCAAATTGAGATGTGCTAACAAGGTAAAAGATACATCAGATTTCAAAGACTGTTATGAAAAAAAAGAATGTAATGAGTTTTTTAATATAGTATAAGTATTCATTAAAAACTGTCTCATAATGAATGCAAATATCTCCCCCAATCTGTTGAGTGCCCTTTCGTAATGATAATTTTGACTTTTCTATTACCTAAAAGGTTTACATTTTACAGTGGTAAATCTAGCAACTTTTTCCTTTGTGATTTTTTTTTGTTTGTTTTCATTGCTCTTTAAAATTTTTTTTTAAAAACCATCATTCATTCAAATCCTTCCGGTAAATATTTTAACTCCTTAGATCATATGGAGTTGATTCTGATTAGGTCATTAGGTATGGACAGACACTCACCACCCTGCCCCAAGTACTTTGGCAATGTGTCCTCTCAAATATAGAAGTGAACTTAGGCAGTGTCATAGGGAAGGAAATTCTGTGGTATCCAATACAGTAGCCACCAGCCATGTGTGACTACTAAGCTCTTGAAATGTGGTTAGTCCAAATTGAGATGTGCTAACAAGGTAAAAGATACATCAGATTTCAAAGACTGTTATGAAAAAAAAGAATGTAAAATATCTCATTAATAATTTTTATATTGATTATATATATTGAGTTAAACAAAGTATATATATATTAAAATTAATTTCATCCTTTTTTTACTTTTTCAATATGGCTACTAGAAAATTTAAAGTTGCATATGTGGCTTGCATTCACGGCTTGCATTATATTGTTATTGGATGGTGCTGCTCTAACAGATATCTTTTCTGTCATAGCTCTTGATAAGAAGCAGAGCTGAGCCCAGAGGATGATGGCTATTATTACAGATCTCTTAAAGGAGAGAATACTTGCTTTATAGTTTAATGAGACTGAGAGGGGGAAAAAAGTTTCATTATCCACTGCTGGAGTCTTCTGTGTCAAGTCTACATTTGTGCTCATCTTTGAGCAAGATCCCCAAACTGATTCACTGTTGAAAACTTTTTGGGGGCCCAGAAGAAGGGCAAGGATATGACAATAGAACCAGTTCAACTTTTAGAACCATACACTTCCAGCCCCTATCCTGGATGAGTTTCTCAGAACAGCAACAGGCCTGGAGTCCAATTCCTGCTTCCCCATCTAAATTCCTCCCATTCTTGAAGGTCTTCTTGTGGCTCCCTCTAATTGCTCTACTCCTCACCAATAGCCCCACTTCCCTGAGTTCCTGCAGCACTTGGTATCTGTAATATGATTTGGCAGTTGTGCTTTTTGCTAATTATTTCAGGTGAGACCAGAATCCAGATAGGGCATTTTGATGCCTGTTATATCTCCATGACTGGCTTTTCTGGTAATAGATATTTTCAGCATATGTGGCAAATAGTATCCATTCTTTTCTTTGGCCTAAATTACCCAAAAATTTAAATTAAAGTAATATTAACTTTGTATTCCACCAGTATTCTCCTTGATGATCTCATTTAAGCCTAAAGAGGATCCAAATACAACTTCCAATTGTATGCATCACTTTCCACAATGTGTGATAATCTAGGGACAACGTGAGAGATTCCAATCACTGTTCCTCTACAATGTTCACACCATAAAGAGTATTGGCTCAATCACGCAACTATCCAGAACAAAGTTCTCCCTTTACAGCGTTTGCTAGGCTGTCATTACAAAATTGCATTTTATGCCATTACTAACTTTTCACCAATTTGCGTGGGAATATGTATTTGTATGACAGTAAAAGCGATTAAATAACTAAGTGGACCTTGTAGTAAATGAGTTATTTCTTTGCTGCCATTATGTCTAATTCTCCATAGATTATTCAGTCTGAAGGCTTTTGAGAATCATAAGTAGCCAAGATCATTTTTCACCTTATCATTCCATTATCCATAATGAGAAAATACTTCTAAATGTGAAGATTACTCTTTACAAAGATCCCTGGTGAACACTTCTATAGACATTAGTGAAATTTATTAACTAATTTTTTTGCTGCAGCAACAGAACCAGGAACAAGATGCTATAGGACACCCACATAGTTCTACTAGTGACTCCCAAGAGTCAGGTTCCTTCCAGACTATATATGAGCCCTTCAGGAAGATCTTACTGAACTGGTAACTGACCACCTTACCACCCCTTATTGCACAAGATATTAGTGGGCTTTGGATTCAAAAACCCAAGGTTTTAGGGGAGAGGAAAAGTCTTGATCTAGTGTGAAATTTCCTGGAGAATGTCAGTGGATCTAACCAGACTCAGTCCAATTCCACAGCTCTAATAACTTTTCCACGTGCTTTATAGTTTACAAAGGGTGTCCACACACATTATCCTGTTTCATTCATTATAACCTGAATCCCATTCATCTGCATTTTTCAGATGGGGAAAATGAGGTTCAGTGACAATTAGTGATTACCCAAGGTCACAGATGCAGTTAACTTCAGAGCTAGAACCCATGCACAGGTCTTCTGAATTCAGATGCCTGGGGAAGAGAAGTTCAAGGAACAGTCCAAGAGATCAAAATTCCAATGTCTGCTTGGCCATTAACAATTTTGCAACTTTGTGTAGTTCACTTTACAAAATGAGTTGGACCAGATAATCACTAAGACTCCATATTACCTTAACATTCTAAAGGTTCTAGGGTTCCAGATATAATTCCTAATCTATGTCTGTTCATCCTGGACCTTGTGCTGGCCCCTTGACACTGTTTGGTAGGTTCTTTAGGTTTTTGACCCATTTTATCCTAGTGTCCAACAAGATCCCAGGACCTGCATTTGCCCCAACCCAGAGGAAAAAGTTCAGGTCAAAATGTTCCATTCATACCTAAGAGTTAGTGAGTCTGTGTGGGACAAAGTAGAAGAAGCAAAGCCTTTTCTCTGGGAATCCGAGAACTCTGTGGTTGAAAGGTAAATCCAAGTTCATCCTCCCTTGTTCCATAAATTGTATTTGAAATAGATTAAAAGTTGTTTCAGTAAAAATCTTTATATTATTGATTTCATAAACTATAGAGCTTTCAAGAAAATATTTGCAAAGTGGGAAGTTCCTCTCCTCTTTTGAAAAATAAGCTCAAGAACATCACAGTCTTGCGTCAGATGACATAGGAAGGGTACCTAAGTATATCTACTTATGTTGAAAAATGAACGCTCAGGTTGAGATAGATGTCTGTCCTTGGTTGATTTGAACGTGACAAATTTATTTTTTATAGAGTTAAAAATGTCTTTTTCTTGAATTGTCTCCACAAAACCCTAACCAATAATTCATGGAATTGCTTGCCCCCCAAGAGACATACTATACTATATCACCTTAGATACAAACTCATAAAAAATTTACATGTAGATAAAAACCAATTGCAACATTCTCTCTCTCTCTCTCTACCTCTCTCTGTCTCTCTCCCTTTCTTTCTTTCTCTCTCTCTCTCTCCTAGAGCTGAATAGAAGTTTTAGTCACAAGTCTTGAATGCAATATAAAAAAGAAACAAATTGCCTTGTAGTACTTATTCTACATCTGTTTGTTTTGTTGTCTTTTCTTCCGTAGAACTGGAGAGGCAAGCAGAAACTGAAAATGTGCTCAGGATTCTGAGTTGAGTTTAGATACCACTCAAGATGCTAGAGTACCCTGGTAAGATAGACAACCGTGGTATCTTCAACAACAAGAACAGAAAAAAAAGGTTGGGGGACAAAAAGACAGAAAAAGAGGGAGAAACTCTAGATTGAAAGAGACTTAACGGACATATCAGCATTAGATTGTGTAAATCTGATTTGGATTCTGACTCAAACAAACAATTGTATAAAAAACAATTGTGGAGCCTCCAGTTTCCATTTAGGGATGTAGAGAGCTAGACAGAGCATTGCTCTCACCCGTAGCACAACAACAAAACACCAAGGCAATACAATTGCAAATTCGTTACTTTTTTCACACCCATTGGAGAACTGAGGTCTCAGGGCAATTATTTGGTCCAAAATACAAAGACAGACAGATACCTGCAGGGAGAGAAGAGATGTGACCACCAGCTTACCCAAGGTAGATGCCACTGGATGGACACCTGTAAGAGTTCAGCTAGAATAGTTAACATAATATTAGCAAATCAAACCCAGCATTACATAAAAAAGAATAATATAACACAAGCAAGTGGGATTTATCCCAGGAATTCTGGCTCAACATTTGAAAGTCAATCAATATAATTCACAATGTGAACAGAAAGAAAAAGAAGAAATATCATATGTAATGGTGAAAGACTGAATCCTTTCCCATTAGGCTCAAGCCAAGGATATGTCCTCTCTCACCACTCCTACTCGACATCATACTGGATGCATCATACTGGATGCCTCCTAGCCAATGTAATAAAATAAGAAAAGGAAATAAAAGGCCTCTCCTATTCCCACCTAGCTTCTGTCTACCCCACAAGCAAACCCATTCCATGATCCTATCATTCATTAGGCCATCTTGGCCACTGTATAGTTTCCTGTTGCTACTGTAACATTACCACAAACTTAGTGGATTAAAACAGCATAAATTTATTGTTGTTGGTTCTGAAGTTCAGAAGTCCAAAATGGGTCTTACTGGGCTAAAATCAGCACAGCCTAGCCTCCCTTTCTGGAAGCTCTAGAGGAGAACCTGCTTCCTTGCTTGTCCCAGCTTCTAGAGGCTGCCTGCACTCCTTGGCTTGTGGCCCCTTCCTCCATCTTCAATGCCAGCAGTGTAGCATCGTAAAATCTTTCTCTGGCTGACTTTCTCTTTTGCCTCTTTATTCCACATTAAAGAAGCCTATGATTTAATCAAGTCACATTTATTTATTTTTGTTGTTGCTGTAATTGCCTTTGGGGTCTTAGTCATAAATAATTCTTTACCTAGGCCAATATCTAGAAGAGTTTTTCCTACATTTTCTTCTAGAATTTTCATGGTTTCATGACTTCATCATCCATCTTGAGTTAATCTTTGTGAGTGCTGAGAGACAGGGGTCCTCTTTCAGTCTTCTGTGTGTGGCATCCAGTTATCCCAGCACCATTTATTGAATAGGGCTTGATTAAATTAAAAACCTTCTGCACAGCAAGGGAAATAATTGACAAAGCAAATAGACAACTTACAGAATGGGAGAAAATATTCGCAAACTATACATCTGATAAAGCAGTGGTCCCCAACCTTTTTGGCACCAGGGACAGGTTTCATGGAAAACAAATTTCTCCATGGACTGGGGGTGGGGGGAAATGGTTTCAGGATGATTCAAGCACATTACGTTTATTGTGCACTTTGTTTCTAGTATTATTACATTTAAACATATAGTGAAATAATTATACAACTCACCATAATGCAGAATCAGTGGGAGCCCTCAGTTTGTTTTCCTGCAACTAGACGGTCCCATCTGGGGGTGATGAAAGACAGTGACACCCAAAGTGTGTTGCTTATGTCCAGTGTATTCCATAATCTCCTTTTGGTTGCTGTCACTGCAGAAAACCCTGCTTCACAAAGATAGGATGTTGGAAATGGAAGCAGGCTTTTCAGTGATATTAGGGGAAAGGTTTTCAGTCCTTCACCATTGAGTGTGTTAACTATGGGTTTATCATAAATGGTTTTTATCTGGTTAAGAAAGTTTTCTTCTATTCCTAGTTTATCATTGTTTTTATCATGAAAGTGTTTTGTATTTTATCAAATACTTTTTTTGCATTAACTGAGATAACCATGTGCTTTTCCCCTTCATTTTATTAATATGGTGCATCACACTAATTGATTGTCTTATGTTTTAAACCACCCTTACGTTGCTGCATTTTACCCATACACCACTTGTTTATGGTGTATAATCTTTTCGGTGTCCTGCTGGATTCAGTTTCCTAGTATTGTGGATTTTTTTTTTTTGCATCTATGTTAGAAGCCTTATATCTATTTGCAGCCACTCCCCAGTGGTAGCATCACTGCCTCAGCTCCACCTCAGATCATCAGGCATTAGATTCTCATAAGGAGTAAGCAACCTAGATTCCTTGCATGAGCAATTTACAGTAGGGTTCGTGCTCCTAAGAGAATCTAATGCCCCTGCTGATCTGACAGGAGGCAGAGCTCAGGCAGTGATGCGAGCAATGGGGAGCAGCTGTAAATACAGACGAAGCTTTGCTTGCTCACCCACCGCTCACCTCCTGCTGTGTGGCTTGGTTCCTAACAGGCCACAGACCAGTATCGGTCCACGGCCCAGGGGTTGGGGACCACAGGGATAAAGGGCTGATATCCAGAATCCACAAAGAACTTAAACAAATCAGCAAGAAAAAAACAAACAACCCCATTAGAAAGTGGGCAAAAGACATGAACAGAAGCTTTCAAAAGAAGATAGACTAATGGCCCATAAACATATGAAAAAACACTTAACGTCACTCATCATCAGGGAAATGCAAATTAAAACCACAATGAGATATCACTTTATCCCTGTTAGAATGGCTTTTATTAAAAAGTTCAAAAACAATAGATGCTAGCATGAATGCATAGAGAAAGGAACACTTTGCACTGTTGGTGGGACTGCAAATTAGTGCAAACTCTATGGAAAACAGTATGGAGATTTCTCAAAGAACTAAAAGAAGACCTACCATTCGATTCAGCAATCCCACTACTGGATATCTACCCAAATGAAAAGAACATTTTATCAAAAAGACACCTGCACTCGAATGTTTATTGCAGCACAATTCACAATCGCAAAGATGTGAAATCAACCTAAGTGCCCATCAATTTATGAGTGGATTAACAAAATGTGAGATAGATAGATACACACACACACACACACACACCATGGAGTATTACTCAGCCATAAAAAGAAATGAATTGATGTCTTTTGCAGCAATTTGGATGGAACTGCAGACCATTCTCCTAAGTGAAGTATCTCAAGAATGGAAAAACAAACACCACATGTACTCTCTAATAATTTGGAACTAATTGTTGGGCACAGAAGGGCACAGAAAGAAATAAAAATCATTAGAAATCAGGGAAGGGGGGAAAACCTACCTAACAGGTACAAGGAACACTATTCAGGTGATGGGCACACTTATAGCCCTGACTGAAGCATTATAAAAGCTATGCATGTAACAAAAACATTTGTACCCCCTTAATATTTTGAAATTTAAAAAAAGAAGCTTATGATTACACTAGGCCTACAAGGATAATCCAGGACAATCCCCCTATATGATCAGCTGATAAGCAAACTTAATTCCATCTGCAACCTAAATTCTTCCTTGCCACATAACCTAACATTCACAGTTTTCCGGGATTAGGATGTGGACATCTTTGGGAACCATTATTCTGCCTATCACAGCTACCCTTTGCCAGGAATGCGTGGAAAGTGTGCTCTATACCCAAGATCTTCTGGCTAATCAGGTCCCTAAGTCATAACTCTTCCAGAAACATGTCCCTAGCTAGTTGGAAATGCTATGGTGATTGCCCCAGATGTAACTTTCTCAACTCATCCATCCCCAATAAGCTTAGTGATTTTGTTTGTTTATGGTTTGGTTTTGTTTGTTTGCTTGTTTAGTGTACAGCTTTTCTATCTTTGACTGTTATTGTCCTGTTGAGCCTATAAATTGGAAGGCTGATGCAGACATGTAAAATAAATGTTGCTGATAAGAAAACTCTTCCTAATGTTTAACTTAAATTACCTTCGTTGAAATGTAATCATATTTCTTCCTGTTTTCACTGTGGCAGTAATAGAAAATAACTAGTCAATATTCACCTTATAAAAACCTCTTAGATTTATTCTGTCTTTCTACTGCCAGATAATAATGTCAACCAACCAGCCAACCCAGGATAAAAGACCAACTTCAGGATGGTTTTTTGAAGTGATGGAGTGATATAATCAAACCCTAAGATAAATAGCCATCCACAAAGGTGACCAACAGCGCTTTTCCTTTAGGTAGTATACCCGTATTCAGTCCTTGCCCATTTCCTAAAGTCCTCATAGATCTGGTTCAAACCCTTCCTGAATCTCCTACAGAAGTTCAACTTGGACCTGCAGCTTTTTTCTTCTCCAACTGGCAAAATCTTGTTCATGTTTCCAGACTTCTCATATGATGCTTTTCTCTCCCCCAGGAATAATTAGTCATCCTCTTCTTTGTGCTCCCACAGGGTGTACCGGGAGTTCATAGCTATAACACAACACCTAACTTGTGGTACTATAATTGTCTACATTACCATTAGTTTTTGAGCTTAAGTCTGGTTATTAGACTATGAATTCCAAGAAGGCAGTTACTGTGTTTCACATTTTATTGTTTATTAAATGAGTCCTCTGGGATTTCTTCCTACCTCTCTGGCTACTCTTCTGTCTTCTATTTTCAGGCTAATTCTCCTTTACCTAGGAGATATTCCAAGGTAATACCTAGGAGGAATTCCAAGTCAATATTGGAATTCCTCAACACTTATTCCTTGGTCCTCTTCTTGGTATATATTCCTCTCCCTAATGGATTTCACCTGTGCCATTAGTTTCAATGACTACCTTTTTGCAAATTACTCCCAAAGTGTATTTCTAAACCAGAACTCTCCTCTGAGATTAAACCCAAGCATCCATCATCTCTTGAATGTCTTAAAGGCACCTCAAATACATCATGTTCAAAACAAAACAAAACTCAGGAACTGTAATAAGAACTTGTGGTTAACTTCCCAGCATCCATTTCCCTGTTTCTTACAGCAGCAGTACCCTAATTTCCTTTAAGGATTTCCCATTCTTCGCCTATCTGGTCTCCATGAGGTTTACCCCACCCTCATCCACAACTTTAGCCAGGGTGATTACTGGGCTGTGGGCATATAATCCAATCAGATCGAGTCACAGTGATGCCTTAGCTGGGGCTCCTTAGAAAGAGAAACCCTCACCCTTCGTCTGTACTTGGTGGTGTGAGTATATGGTCATCTTGCTTCTATAAATGAGCAAAGGTACCCAAGGGAAGCAGAGATAAAAGACTAATTTGTGTCACATTGCTTAACCCCTAAAAAAGTCATGCCACCCATAAAGCCGATTTACCCTTTTTTTTTCCCAGTAGTCAACGAATTCCCTTCTTGTTTAAAGTGATTTTTGTTAGGTTTTCTATCACTTGGATCATAAAGAACTTTAACTGATACTCCCTGCTCTACTCCTAATCTTCCAGAGTCCCCCAATTCAGTGAATTACGTCTTCATCCATCCAACTAGGAAAGTCAGAGTCATTTCCAATACCTCCTTCTCCCTTGTCTTCCCCATCCAATCTGTCACCAGGTCCTGTCAATTAGAGGCCCTAAATATTTCTCAAATCTGTCTATTTCTCTCCATCTTTATTGTTTCCACTCTATCCCAACTATCACAATGTTTGCAGGACTAGTAAAGCCCACTAACTGCTCTACCCTCACCTACCCTTGTCTTCCTTTCACACTGCAGCCAAAATGATCTCTTTGAAATGCTAAACGTCTAATTTCACCTGTTGAAAACACTCAATCATTTTCCATTGCTTTTAAGACAAAGATAAAACTCCTTAACATGGTGTCTTTACCTGACTTCCCCCAAAGCAGCAGGACACAAAAGCTTGCCAGTACATAGTTTTATTTGGGAAGTGACTCCAGGGAGCAGGAGTCATAGGTTAGGAAAAGTAAGTGAAACAGAAGAGGAAATCAATCAGGAAGTTGACCATCACTGTAAGCAACTGTGACTCATCTGTACAGAACTTCCTGGAGACCATGGGGAGTACATCTCAGACAGGCACACCAGAGAAAAGGAGGGGAAGCATTTACCCATTGACTTTCATCCACCAGTGCTTGAGAGTTGCATGGACGCTAACTCCATAGTACTTCCGAGATGCTCACGTGGCTGTCGGGTCTTCTTCAAAGGCCCCAGGTCTGGGGACCAAAGAAGCCCCAGGCACAACTGGGATGAGGTCAACACAGAGTCAACAGAAGCTATTGCAGCACTGTGCATCACAGCTTGGGCTAGAATCAGAGTGAGGTTGATGTGGTGCAGCACAGGTGTCTGACACTATGCATGGTCTGGCCTCTACCTACCTCTCCAACTTTCTCTCACCTTCTGACTTCACTCAAACCATACTATTCCTACAGCTTCTGGACTCCACATGTTCTCACCCACCACAGGGCCTTTGAACATGTTGTGTCCACTGCCTGGAACACTCTTTCCTTTCCTCTTCATCTAGTTCCCCCTACTCATTCATCAGAACTCAGCTCAAGCCTCAGTTCCTCTGCTAAGCCTTCCCTGACTGTGTATTATCCATCCGTAATGGGCACTCACAGCTCCGTGTGCTTCTCCTGTCAGGCACATATGAAAGTTGCAATTTTCCACTTGTGTGATCATCTGAGGTCATATGACTCCTCCTGGACTATAAGCAATATGAGGAAAACCACCGAATCCCCAGAATTAGCACAGTGTTTGGCACATGCAAGGTGCTTGATAAACCATAGTTAAAAGAATAAACAAATTTATCTTTTTATTCCTGTTAGTATCTGGAACATCCAGGTGTTCAAATATTTTTAACATAATTAATGAAGCTAATACTTTAAAAAGCAGAAGTGTTACTTTCTGGAGGAATTTATTTAATTTGCACTGAATTGCATTCTGTTTCTTAAAATTGCTATAGTGAGACTCTTCCCTTGGAAGCCCTAGGATACTAGGGCTAGATATAGGACATTACATCTATTTCCTTTTTTTATGTATAATACCTGTAAACAGCAACTGAATTCCCCCAGAAATAATAGTTGAGAAAGAGAAAAAATAGAAATCATCAATGTAGATAAGAAAGCTTCATTGTGAACTAAGACAGGGATGCTATCTAAAACAAACGGATATAGGTTATTGACCAGAGGAAGAGGAAAATTTATTGGTATGTGAAAACAAACTCCCCAGAATCACTCTGAACTCTCCCTTTCAGCCTGCACCATCAATTATGATTATTAAGGGCCTGCTCAGCTGCTGAGCAGTGAAGAGGCAGGGAGGTTTGGTAGCTAGGCAACAGGCTGGAAACTCAAAGGGTAGGAGTTGTGATTCCGGCTCCTCCATAAAAGTGATAAGTGGCCTTGGGTAAACTCCCCCAGCCTTGTTCTCTTCATCTGAAAAATAGCACCACCAGTCTGCTTTCTGCATAGAGGGAAGAAAAGCAGAGAGAATCATACACTGCAATTGTAGAAAAATGAGCTTATGGGGCTGGGGATTAAAGAACACATCAGGGATCAACATTTCATTCAAATCACCACTTTATTACTAATGATTTGAGCCTGAGCATTCTGTGCCTCAGTTTATCCATCTAGAATAATTCATAGATAATGGTCATGTCCTGACTTAAAATACAAATTAAATGGTATAATTTTTATTTCTGTGGAATCTAGGGAAAAACTTGGATAGAGGAACCTCTTCCCTGAAGTGCCCTTGGAATTTCTCAAATACCCCTTGCCCGCCTGCTTTGTCCAAGCTCCAACACTTTAGTTTACTTCCCTATTAAAAGTCCAGATTGTCTTTCCTAAAACATTAGAGGGTGAGAAAAAAAAGAAAAAAGAAATAAAGTAAAATAAAATAAAAGTCCAGATTGTCCTGTGGCCTATTTTTTTTTTAATACATCTGACTCACCTGTGAACTCCAAAAAAACCCAACCATGTATCCATGTCTGAATCTTTAGCACCAGACAGTTTCTTATACAGAGCTCAATAAATGCTTGTTGGAAGAATGAATTAAAAATGAGCAAATGAATAGGAAAAAAATGAACCAACTGACCTCCCTGCACATCAACAGAACCTTACCCATTTCCCCACTCTATTCCCACCTTCCCCAAAGATGACACTGTGTTGACTTTGAGGGAGGACAGTCACACAGGGCAAAGGAGTCTGGAAAGCCAGTAGGGGAGCCAGAGACCATGGAAATCCCACTGAGAGAAGAGAAGTTTGGATGAAGAATAAAAATGGGGCAGACAAGAGAGGAGAACTGTGAGACCCTGGGGCAGGGGGTGGGGCAAGAACCTGAAGTGTGTAAATACACCTGGGTCACCACACTCTTCTGTTACACAGTGTTTGCGTATGCTACCCCTCTGCCTTGCCTCACTTCAGCCTAATTAACTCTTACTCATCCTTCATCTCTGTGGCAAAGACTGCCCCCCACCCACCAAGAACCTATTCTTACCTTCCTTTTACCAATATAACTCCCTGGGCAGCTATCACTACTGACATCTCTCAGCCTACCACGTAGCTAGGTGTGGCCATGGGACTAAGTTCTGGCCAAGCAACAGTGATGTATAGAGCTTCCAGGTCACCTCTTGAAAGTTATTTCTTTCTCCCCGGCTCATGGCTCAAAATGATGCCCACAGGAGTAGGCTTGGAAGCCAGCTGTTGAGGATGGCAGAGCTGTACACCAACCTTGAACTGCTCACCTTTGGACTGTCATAGAAGACAGAAATAAACTTATATCTTATTGAAGCCATGGCAGTGTAGCATATTTGTTAAAGAACTTTAGCCTGTATCTTAACTAATCTATACCCTATCTCAGCAGAATTATATCAAAGCCTTTCCCTGTACAATGTGACCAATTTAAATCTGTTTTATGTGTTCACAAATCACCCTAGATCTCTTATTTTTATTGCAGTGTATTTTAACTGCACATGTGTGCATATGCGTGTGTGCATTTGTGTGTGTGTGTGTGTGTGTGTGAGAGAGAGAGAGAGAGAGAGAATTTTTTTTAATGCCTGCCTCCTCCTCTAGACTACAAGCCCCTCAAAGGAGGAAGTCACGTCTACCTGACTCACAACACAAGCCCCAGCACACAAGCCCCAGGCCCTGTGTCTGACACACCGTTGTTGCTCAATTTTTATGTTTACTGAATGGATTCATTAATTATTCAAATAATAGTACCTCTTTAAACAGGACTAAGATGATATATAACCTTCAGTGAAGCAATAGTGAAGAAAAAAAAACTCCATTGAACAACTTTGGAGAAACTGACCTTGCTTGATCTGTGCTCTCGGGTGAAGATAAGTCCAGGCTAGGTCATAAATAGCCATTAAATGAGATTACGCTTTGATTGATTCCCTTTTATTATTTTTACTATTATTTAGAACAGTCTCAAATAATATAGTTATGGCCCAGCAGCATGCTTCCCTTCAAATATAACTGTCATTCCTGTAGAGTAAGTTTCAGAAATGTTTATATATTATCAAAATTAAGTTCAAAATGAGCTACAGTATCTGGGAAAAGGGGATAATAATATTTCACGGAAACTAATTGGAACCTTGTTTTGAAATAAAGTAGTTATTATTTCCATCATGGAGAGATGAAAGTAGAGAGATTTCCTTTTATCTCACCCAGGCTAGTATCTTACATTATTTATTCAAACTAAAATTAAAACCTGGCCAAATCCTACTGAGGCATTGCATATCAGTTAGAGATTATTCTTCTGAAAATGAACTTTTGTTCACAAGTTTCATTATGCAGTTACAAATGGCTATTATTAAAATGTAACATATAAAACTAAATTGTCTTTTTTCTTTCCTGGCCATGCTCAAGGTTCACTTTCCTATGTGGTATTATTCTTTTCTTCTGGACTTAGTAGCATCTTGTCCCTCTGCCCATTGCCCAAGTGTCCACAGAATCTCACAAAACCCACCCCACTGTCCTGCTGACCTCCCTGGGCTCTCCACTAAGTCCTGGGCCCCCCACGCCATTTTTATTGCCCCACCCCTTGCACCCCAAGGAACATACACCAAGGAATGTTCTCTACCTCGTGACCTTGCCAAGACCCTTTTCCACTTTTTCTACAGACACAAACCTCAGGCAAAGTTACTACCTGGAGCGTGATGTTGACCCACTTTCAGGTGTCTGAATTCCTAACTCTGAAGCTCTTTCTTGCCCATCCCCAGGCCTTCCCACATCCTACTCACTTTGCCTGGAATGCTCTTCCTTGTTCCTTGATTGCCTGACTCCAACTTGTCCTTCAGGCCTTAGCTTAGAAATAAATTCCTTCATAAATATTTACCTGACCTTACTCCCAGCTACTGGATCAAGTACAGCCTATGTATTGCCATGACACCCTGTACCATGTAGCACTGACAACTTTTTCTTTTTAATTTGTTCTACCTCCTACTGGATTGTATGATCCAGGAGAGCAGGAGTTAGGTTGTGTTGGCTCATCATTCTATGTCCAACACCCAGCACAGTGATGGGCACATAGCAATTGATCAATAAATGTTTCATGAGTTTTGAATTTAGATTCTAGTATCTGGCCCCTGGGAAAGCTGATCCTCTATCCAAATCCCAAAGAAGACTAACTATTTTCAGGCGTTCTTGGCATTAACTTTGTGGCTAACCAGAGTTCTCTTTGGTTCGTTGTCTTGAGAACTTTAATTTCTCCTCTGCTCATTTTCTTCCACCCCTGGAAGGTTCTGCCTAATGCACCCAGGGTCTTCTCTTCTGGTCAATCTTTTTGAATCATGCTCATTAATCAGTTTTTAAATCTGGTCCTATTTCTTGGGTTATTCACATCCATATCCCATATCCTGTACATCGAAGCCATTCTTTGCCTTCCTTCCGCATTCCAATCTACTTTTTAGCTCTCTCTGGCTCAGCAAGGATTTAAGCTTGGTATACACCTGTTAAGAGGGGACAAAAAAAAATGTTTCTAAGGCACTGGATAGATTGTTGCATAAGATAAAAACTTCAAGAAATTTCCAATTTTAGTTTCCATGCATCTATATGACCTCTGCTCTTGATCCTTCCCAAACTTTCCCTTTTTCCCAGGACAGTGACAGTCCTCTACCTCCTAACTAACAAAAAAAGAGCCTCACACCCCAGCCCCTGAAATTCATTTTCTAATCAGCTCAATATAATAGTTTTTGCCTCTGCTTAGATGCTGCCAATAGCTCCTTTTTCATCACAGGTTTCTTGATTTATGTTTTGTTTGCCCGTCTGTTTGCTTAAGAGAGGTAGAAATAAGGGCAGGTTTTCCCAGGAGAAAGTCAATCAGATCATTTTTTCACAGGTTGCCTAAAGACCATCAGATCAATTGAGCAATTTGGCTCTCAGATATATTCAATTGAAGAATTTATCCCTGGATATTTGTACTAAAACTAAGTCAAAACATCATATTAGTTAACAGAAAATTGTTCTGATATATGCAGTAAAAAGGAATTGAAAGCATTATTTCCAAATCAATCCCACCACATAAAGTCATCCAAATATGAGTACAACATATCACAATAAACTCCTCTCATGGTCTTGCACTTTGCTTTACATTTGTTCCAACAGAATTCAATGTGTTGGGTATGCACACCAAGAGGTGACATGAAACAAAAGTTGGGATCATTACAATTAACTTGAGCAGGCCGGAAACCAAGGACAGGCTGAATGTTATTATACACAGCCCATGGATCAGAGTGAATGGTAGAACCAGGCTGAACTACACATTGCAAAATAGGCAGCAAACAATTTCCAAATAACCAATAGCTGATTGATGGGTAGAATCTATGATACCAAATACCCATATTTCCCTCTCTGGAGCACAGCCATGATGATATTTGATTTTGACTGACCCACAGGGATAAATGTTCAATTGATCTAGACTACCCTGGTTCACATCTTGGTTACATGTAAAGAAAGACACTAATGACTATTGCTTTTCTTAATTTTTATTGTTTGCATCATTTGAGGTATGAAGGGATCAATAAATAATATCTCTCTTCCCTTCTCAGGTTAAGAATCTATTGAGAAACAAGACAAAGGAGACAAATAGAGATCAAAATATCAGCTTTATTACTAAACTGATAAGGCTGATTAGAGAAGTTAGCTGAAGAATTGGGCACAAATGGACTTGCTAATACTCCTTCTCAATTAGTCAGATTTATCCACCAGCCCCAGGCATCACTGGAACACTGTAGGACCCTCCCCACCCAGGCAGTGGCTATTTCCAACATGTGTCAGTATCCAGGAGATAAGAGAAGTCCAGGTCTGAGTTAAGTAGGTTTAGTTCTTTCTGTAATCAAAGAAGGCCAGGAATGTGATGATTGTCACACCAAAGGAAATCCATCATGAAAACACAAGTGCAGGGAGATGGAGAGTCTCTCCATACAGCAACCAATAAAATTTTATTAATGTTTACACCAACAGCCCCAATATGGTCCAAAGATCTGATAGGCATATGGTTCCCATAATGATTCCAAGTTTACCTTTTCATACGATTAGGAAACAATATTTTAGGATTCCCATGAGGTGCTATGGATTTATTTGGCCTCCTCTGGGACCAAGATAAGTTTTTCCTTAAGCATTCAAACTAAGCCAGAAGGCTTGGGAATAGGTATACTGGTTACTTGGATTCTCTGATTAAGAAGACAATCCATTTTGTGTATTTATTTCAAACCAGATTCAGCTGAGAGTCTGCAAAGTACATTCATTCACTTTGCTGCCGCCATAAGCATTTTAAATGCCATATCGTATTTCTTTGATGATTTGTGGTCTTTGAGAATCTCACATCATCATTATTTCTATCAGTTCTCACTGTTTGGGGCTAGATACACAGAGAAAGAAGTTACAAAGAATCAGATTGAGTTTGCCCTAACCATAAGACAACCTGTGGTTTACCAGGAAGATCTCTGGTGAGGGAAGACTGTTTAAAATACATACTACAGATGATAGGAATGCATTAGAAATCATGATGATGGTGGTGATGGTAAGCACTTACTATGTGCCGGACACTATTCTAAGCCTTTTATGTATATTAAATCATTTACTCTCAAATCCTAGGAGGTAAGTAGTATTATCTCCATTTTAGATGAGTCAACTCAGGTTAAGAGAGGTTAACTGACTTGCCCATGGTCTCACTATAACAGGAAATGGAACAGCTAGAATTTGATCCCGGACAGTGTGGTTCCAGAGCCTTCACTCAAAACCATATGCTAAAACAAGGGGAAATGCACATAGGATTATTGAACTGAATGAGCACAATAGGGGAGTGCATCCCTCAATGAGCTGAAGTGGAATATGCTTAAGCTTTCATCCACAAACTCAGAAACACACACACATGCACACAAACACACTCTTTTCAGCTATAATCAAAGTAGAAAGATAAGCCTTAAAAAAACACAAACTCACTGCTTTGGGCAGATGACATAACATTAACAAACAACAAAGAGAAAGTCATGTATCTCAACTCTTGTTGTATTTCCATCTTCTTTATCAGGGAGAATGATCTTTAAACTCAGGAGCGTTGAATAAATATAGTTTAGAAGGAATTGAAGTATGAGATAAGTAAAGTGATAGCAGGAGACCATCTCCCTGTTTTAAATGAGTTCAAGTCTCCAGGCCTAAACAAATTACATCCAGGAGTATAAAGAGACTTTGCAGATGCAATCTAAGAGTCACTGTCAGTAATCTTTAAGGGATCATAGAGAATAGAAAAGATGCTGGGACAATGGAGCTAGAAAAATAGCATTCCAGTTTTTCAACATGAGGACAAAAGTGTATTCCATGACTTACAGATCTGCAAGCTTGATTTTGAAACCTGGTAATACTCTAAAATAATTATATAGATGATGTGTGAGTCCTTAGAAAAGGAAGTGGTGATCACTAGGAACCAGGATGGATTCACTGGGGAAAAATAACAAAGATCCTATATGTCTCCTTTTTTTTGTTGTTGCTTTAAGGACTGGTGTAAGTGAGGATACCATGCACACAATAAGGAATGTGAGAGCAGCCTTGATGAGGCTCCTACCACCCTGTGGATGTACAGGGTTGACTCTAGGTGATCTGGCTGGGTGATGGGGTTCCCTTCTTTGCTTTATACTCCATGAAGTTGCACACTTGCTCAAAGAGAAACATCAGAGAGAGAAGGGCCTTCATATGGGCAAGGGAACACAAATCCTGTGCCTCTTCAGGGCCCCCAGACAGGCTCAGATCCATCTGTGGTTTAAGCACATTTACAAAAGCTCTTGGTAGTCTTGGGAATCTGATGGATAACACAGTGCTGTTAAGACAACAAATGCCTGGTTGACCATTTATACCAAAAATGCTTGAATTTATGAATCAATGTCCTTCTGACTAGAACAATTTTCCTTCAGAGAGTTTCATAGCTCATATTCTTCCTCCCCCATCATGACATTGCCCAAGTGTCACCTCCTCAGAGAGGTCTTTAACCATATGAAATATATAAGATAGCATTAGCTGGGCATGGTGGTGTGCACCTGTAGTCCCAGCTACTCGGGAAGCTGAGGCAGGAGGATAGCATGAGCCCAGGAGTTTGAGGTTGCAGTGACTTATGATGACACCACTGCACTCTAGCCTGGTGACAGAGCACAGGACCTTGTCTCAAAAAAAAAAAAAATAGCATTTGCCCCTATCATACTCTGAGTATCTTGTTTTATTTTTCTACATAGTTCATGCCATTATCTGATTATATTGAATATATGAAAATATATATATTTATTTCAATTTTTATATACCTATATATAATGTATATTCTAGCTCTCATGGCTATATGGCATTGTATTATATACAATATTTCATACCTTGAATATATTTATACACACACATATACACATACACACATAATTTGTCTATCTCCTCCTCTTGCAGAGCCAACAAATTCTATGTAAATGATATCCCCGTGTCATATGGTAGCCCTGCCCTTTTGAATGTCAGCTCCATGAGTGCGGGAACTTTGCTGTCTTTTTTACCACTATGTCCCTAGTCACTAGAAGAGTACTGAAACATAGTTGTACTCAATAAATATTTACTACTCAATAATATTTGTCAATTAAGGTATGTCAACTTGGAGAATGGTCTCTAGTGGCTATGTAGTTCTGCCCTTGGCTGTATCCAAAACATTAACTCTGACCCAAATAAGGAGAAACAAATAAGAAAATTGATTCTAAGTCCCTGTCAATAAGACATTTATTATTACCATCACCATTATCTACTATGTGACAGGCACTGTACTAGGCTCTTATAGCATTGCAAATGCTCACAGCAAACCAAGGAGGTAGAAATTATCTTCACTTTCAGATGAATAAACTGGGCTCAGGGTGTTTAAATCTTGTCCCCCTTCCCCCACTTCTCTCAGTTCCCTGGCCCGTCGAGAAAAGACACCGCCCTGGTGGAGCCAGCAGCATTTGAGGCTGTAAGAAAATCTGGGCTTCTCTCTTCCAGTGTTCCCCCACACTAAAACAGCATGGATGTCAACCCCCTACTGCTCAACTTTGTGTTGTTTGTGATTCTGTTTGCCCCTTTTTTCTGTTGCTATTTTTGTGTTGTCTCCTTCCTCTGCACCTTGCAATTTGTACAATGGCTCCTGGTGGAGTGTCCTTGCTTGATCTGCTCCCTCACACCCTCTCACTCCACTACCTTTTGGAATAAAGTGATGGCAGAGATGGTGGTGGAAGTTTTTTGTACGGTTGGTTAATAAAATGGTTTGAAAATCAAAAAACAAAAAACAAAAAACGTGCCCAACATCAGACAGTGGGTACATGATGAAGCTGGGATTAAACTCCAAGATCTGTTTCACTGAAAAGTGCATCCTTTTTTATAATACTATGATAACACTCATAAAAACTTGGGAAACCTACTTAAATTTGTAGCTGACAGGAAAACCAGTACCTTAGGTGAAAAATCAAGATTTTACAAGAGTTTGACAGATTGAAATGGCAGGCCAGAATTCAAAAAAACATATATATTGGGTATAAAGGTAAAGTCCCATATACCAATTATAAGAATGAAATGCACAGGTGGTGGGGGGAATAGTCATTTATTTGAAACAGACCAAGAGGCATCCATTGACTACAAGCTTGGTCTAAACCAACAGCATGATGTGGCTGTCAAATGAACTAAAACAATCTTAAACAGCATTATCAGAGATTTTTTAAAGGGAAGAGGGTTCCAGTTCTATTCTGCAGAAGCTAGAATAGGAAAACCAAAACTAAAGTAGAGTGTGAAGGCCCCTAGAATAGTAAAAATCTTGTTATGAATGAAATGATTAAAGAGCTTGGTGAACTTCAGCCTGGGAGAGAAAAGACTCAGAGATATGAAGACATTCATCTTCATAACTGAAGGACTGTCATGCAAAACAAGAGGACATTTTCTGTTGTTCCTGATGAGTAGGGCTACAGGAAATAGGTTTGGCTAAAAATACAAAGCTTACTAATAATTAGATGCCTTCTGAGTTATGAGCTCTCAATCTGTCAGGGGAGATATTCAAGCAGAGGCCACATGACAATCAGGCCTGGATACTTTTGCACCTACCCAAAGGAGTGGGAAATTGGGTTGATTTTATGTGGGGTGTTTTTTTTTTTTTTTTCAGTCCAACCTCTTTCTACAAATGATGACCTTATTTTCTGAACCTTGAACCAACACCTGTGATTCTATAAGAGACTTTTGTGTTTCTGGGTTTTAAAGACAGTCTAGCAGATATAACCACAAAAATATCGTAGTTTTGGGGAGATGTCAATGATCAAAATAATGGGGAAAAATATGAAATTGGGACTTTCCTGGAAAAAGGAAGATGTAAGATCATTCTAGGGCAGGCATCTATCTCTCTTTGAATACTCATGTTTTCAACCAAAGGGGTGGAAACTCTTGATAAGAGTTCATTCATTTTTTTCTTGCACAGCAAGTTTTCTTGAAGTAAGCCTTCTTCTTCCAAAAGCTGAGTGCCAATGTATAATTACCTATTTTAGTTCATCCAGATTTAGAAAATCAAGAAGGCATTGGAAAAACTTCTCAGAGCATCATCAAGAATTCCAGGCCCTTCTACAGGAGCTGTGCCAACCCTTCCCTCATGACATTGCTTCTTCCTTTGTGCACACATAGGGATGTGCTCATCCTTGCAACTTATCAAGATTCCAAACTATCCTTGTTTCTCCACCTTGGACCAGAGTGCCTCCCCAACAATACCTCACTTTGGGGTTCTTGTGCCAAGAGGCGAGTGGGGCAAAGACTCCCCCCTTGGCCAAGTCTGACTCTCTACTCTGCCCACAAGGAACCAATCAGACTGATTAAGATATTGTAATTCCAGATATGCATTGAGCTGTTCCCTATTAGACACAATGTTCCTTTGAATAGACTACTTTGTTTCACACTGACAGTCATTTTTCACCCTGCATGGCAGAATTTCAAAGACAAGAATCCTGTATTACACAGTAAACAAACAAAATTAGACTCAAAATTGCCTTTTTTGATTTTGATATATTAATCAACTCTTCAGGAAAGCTTCTAAACATTTTCAATTACATCAAAAACAGGTTGGCAACATTTTGTAACTTCAAAAAAATCAGGCTTAGTTAAAGGTTTGCTTTTTGTTCCACTGATACTCTACATTACATATTTGCAACTGTTTCTGTTTTAGTACAGATTGATTAATGGCATCAGTTCTAAAATCCCAGCATGTCCACAAGAAAAAAAAAAGGAGTATTTCCATCTGTGATCTTCATTAACCAAGGCAGATCTATCTATTTTGGCGTGTTTGCTTCCTTCAGCTGCAGCCTTGGGTCCCTGCATATCTCTGCAACTATGGGCCTCATGGTTGCCATTAAATGCTAATTATGGGACAGGTGTGCACTCTAGAGATTGAGGCCGAAGAATGGATCAAATGAGCAAAAGAGAAAGAGAAGTCTTAACACCTGAAAGACCCAGCCTCCCTTCTGTGCTTTACACCTTGACTGGGCAGGAAAACTGGCATTTGACTAAAAAGCGAATTACTGAAAAACAAAACAGAGAAGCAGGTAATCCAAGAGGGATGATCAACAAAGTGTATAACGACAATTATGTGCTTAACTAATGACAGTAGCTAAAGTGCTTATTAATGCTATGTTATTCTTTAAGTTAAATCATAGGAGATGCTACCAAGACAACTGAAATGTTTTCACATATTTCCCTAAATGTATTCTTTAACAAAAAATCTTAAGACTGCTCCTGCTGCTAATTGCTAAAGTTTTTTGTAACCGTTAAAGAACTGTCTTATCTACTAGTTAAAACTGACTAGTTATCAGGATTTACTGAATTCCTGCAGTTTGCAGTGTGTGTCATGTGCAAGAATACAAAAGAATTAGAATAGACACCTGTTCGCTCAAAAGGAGACATAATCTGTGGTAGAAACTGGACAAAAACACTTGCAAAACAAGTAAGAATACTCTGAAATGTGAAAACTAATGAGTATTATTATTATGGGGCTGTATGTGTCTATGGAATTCTCCTTCACACGGAATTGACCCTTTCAGACTGAAGAGCTTCAGCACCTGAAGAGCTGAGGGTGACCATTGAAACATAGCTCTGCCCTGTGATTTCACACATACTTTCTGGCTCCTTACATTGAGACCTAAAATTTGCGAAAAAGCTTTTATATTCACTTTGTGCAATTATAAAACAGTCAATGTTCAGATTCAATATTGGTCAAGAACAGAGACATAGACCAAGGGAACAGGACTGAGACCAAATGAAACCAACCTAACCACGATCTTTAACAATTCAAAAGTCTACTTGGGAACAGAAATTCCATCATAGGAATGATGCCGATCAAAATGGATGGCGATATGGAGCTGAAAGGACCCAAACTTCACCTCTCACCAAACCTCTCACAATGGATACAATGATCAAACTAGATGAAACCATAAGAATACCGAAAAATTTGGAAGAAAAACTCTTATGGACATTGGCCTAGGCAAAGAATTTATGAAGAAGACCCCCAAAGCAATCACAGCAGCAACCAAAATAAATACATGGGACCTGATCAAATTAAAAAGCTTCTGCACAGCCAAGGAAACTATCACTGGAGTGAACAGACAACCTACAGAATGGGAGAAAATATTTGCATGCTACACCTCTGATAAAGGGCTGATAACCAGAATCTATACAGACTTAGGAAAATCAACAAAAAAAAATCAAACAACCCTATTAAAAAATGGGCAAAGGACATGAACAGAAACTTTTCAAAAGAAGACAGAATAATGGACAGCAAACATATAAGAAATTGCTCAACTTCTCTAATCATCAGGGAAATGCAAATCAAAACCACAATGAGATATCACTTAACTCCAGTGAGATTGGCTCATATCAAAAAATCCGCAAACAACAAATGTCGGTGGGGATGCGGACAGATAGGAACACTCATACACTGCTGGTGGGACTGCAAATTAGTACAACCTCTATGGAAAGTAATATGGAGATACCTCAAAGAATTAAAAGTAGAATTACCACTTGACCCAGCAATCCCACTACTGGGTATTTACCCAAAGGAAAAAAAGACATTCTATAATAAAGACATCTGCTCGCAAATGTTTATAGCAGCACAATTCACAATTGCAAAGATGTGGAAACAACCCAGGTGCCCGTCAATACACGAGTGGATTAATAAAATGTGGTATATGTATACCATGGAGTATTACTCAGCAATAAAAAACAATAGTGAATTAACACATCTGGTATTATCCTGGTTGGAGCTAGAACCCATTCTTCGAAGCGAAGTGTCACAAGAATGGAAAAACAAGCACCACTGGTACTCACCATCAAATTGGTACTAACTGATCAACACTTACATCACACAGGGCAATAATATTCATCAGGGGGCGGGCAGGTGGGAAGTGGGTGGAGGGGATGGAAAAACTCTCACTGAATGGGTGCGGGGAGCACAGTTTGGGGGATGACCACGATTGTAGCTCTGACACGGGCAGTGCATGGGTAATATATATAGCCAAAGTGTTGTACCCCCATAATATTCTGAAATAAAAAATAAAATAAAATAAAATAAAATGCAAAAAAAAAAAATTGACAGATGAGTTTGGAGGCAGCCCTTTAACTTTCTTTAGCTACCCTTATTTCCTGGATGGCTTGGGAAGGACCAAAGGGTTCCTGCAAGCCCGTAAGAGAGGACATGTCAGATAGCTGAATTGGGAACTAGTGGTCTGGCAATTGGGGCCTAATATATGAAAAGCAGTCAGAGCTGAGCAGTGGACCACTTTGGGCTGGAACATTAAGGACGACAGAGTAAAAATGCAGAAGGATCTTCGTTATCAGTAAGGCCAAGTTACACGGGGAACTCCACTAGCCTCTGTCCAAGCTGAGAGATCCCCAGCTACAAATTATGATGACTGCAAACCTCACCCCTGGATGCTGTGAAGACAAGATGTGAGCAGGAGGATGTGAACATTGTTGTGGAGGTCAGATGAAAAAGCACAATATAAGGACTGTGGTTTCCAAGGAAGCTCTTCCCTTGTGGACACAAGGCCACAGCAAGCCACACCTTTCTTTTCTTGGAGAGGAGCAAGGGAAGGGTAGAGAGGAAACCTAAGACTGGTTATTTTTAATCTACAGAGATGAAGATTTATTGTTTAAGTTATTATATCAGTTAACTGTATCAGGCAAAAATTTAAAGTTTATTTCATACTACCCAGACAATAGATGCTGGTGAGGAAGACAAAATCAGTTATGGAGAAAAATAAACATTTTCTCTGTCAAAAAAAAAAAAAAGATTCTAGAGTCCAATACAATATCTACATAAACTTTTTGCCCCCCCAATAATAAGAATATTCCCTTTCTTATTCCCCAAAGGAGCTAGTAATTTAGACTATCTGAGGCTGTGGGCATCATGGATGCCACTAAAGACAGAATTTTTAGGGCCTGCTCTAGGATTTTTGAAAATTAGGGATACCTCTCATCTCTAGCAAAAGCTGTACTTTAATTCTTTATATGATGATGGGGAAGAAGTTTCAGAATGCCAGAAAATAGAGACTCATAATAGAACCTCACATGCATCTTATTGACTATCAAATGCAATGCCAAAAAATATCTCAATATTATACTGCTTCCATTATTCTGCCTAAAGATGGGAAGTTCTCATCATACAAAGCTGGCATTGCTCAATTAAGGAGTAGAGAGTTGAAAGGAGCTTCACCCCCTACTGGTGAGTTTCTACAGGGACTGAGTTGGAGGGATGTTTCCCAGCAGTATAACAAGAGTCCTCAGAAAAGTTTTACTATTCTATGGGCAGAAGCCAAAAACCCACAGTGACATCCAGGCACACCTTTGTTTTGCCTTATATTGGACAGGAAGGAATGAGTTTCTCAGCAATCTCTCTCTACAGACAGACATACCTACTAAAAAGTGCTGGCAGGCAGGTGTTCTAAATGAACGGGCTTTAAGCATAAGTAGGTCTATCTGCAGCTTTATGTATATATTTCTTATTTTCTTCCTCAATGTAGATATACAGCAGCCTGTCTACCAGAAAGAGCGTAGGAGTTTTGTTCTTTATTACCAAGAGAAGAAGAAATCACCACGCGGCAATGTCAAGGATTGAGGCCCAACCTGGTGGGACCTTCCTAAGGGTCTCTCCTAACAAGCCCCACCTGTTCCATTCACTTCCACTTTGCTTTGCCCAGATGACTGATAGAAATACCTAACTGCACAGTGTCACCCTTAAATGAGACCACATTCCCTACATTCATGGTTTGGTCCCTAGTAAGTCCGAGGATAAACCTCTTGATAAAACCACACACACAGCATTCAAAGAAGAGTTATTCACATGGTAAAAGGGGATACTATTCTGTCAGTAACTATACACGGTAAGGACATGTAAAGGAATGGCAGCCAGAATGCAGTGACTTATTCAGGAGTAAAATAATTGACGAATAGTTTCTAAGGGGGTGTGACCTCCCCATAGACTTGATCATTATTCAACTGCATTTATTTTTAAAGATTCCCATAAACTGCAACCCTGGTGATTTACATGAATCAATCAACATCTATGTCTAGTAACCATCCACCAGAAAAATATGTTAAATATATGTCAAATTAATTTTGTTTCATTTAACAAACCAATTTCAATTCACATATGTTCAGTCTTCCTAATCTACAGCTGATATTACATGATTCTGTACTCATCACTAAAAAAAGGAAAGTTAATTTTAAGACATCTAAATTAAGCATTTTTTTTTAGGAAACAGTACATCAGCTTAAAGCAGATGGCTGTGCTAATGTAACAAAAGGTCTAAGTCGTTCCTTGCACTGGCAGAGGTAATCCCCCATTCAGGTGATCTTCTTAAGTATACTGGGCCCCATGGTTGTACCCAAAGAGCTTAAGAGGGGAAGAAGAAACTGCAATACAAAAGGTACCTTATGAGACTAATAATTTTATAATTTAATATTTACAAGATTGTACCTAAAACTCTAACTCAAGTATAAGGACATAGCACTGGTTAAATAAGTTTAAATACTTACAAATATTGAAATAGTGGTAACTGTCAAGTGGAACCATGAGAGACGAGGCCCATACTATGCCTGGTCCTATGAGCAATTTTCAGACTTCAGCTCATTCTGGCAACTACAATCAAAGAACACAAAGAAACCAGAACTATAACTAAGTGACTTTACGTGGTTTCAGTTAGTGTATTTTCTGTTGAAAATAGCAGGCCAACTAAAATTGGATTAAATAAAAACTTTTATTATATCACAAAGCAGGAAGTCCAGAGGTAGAATGGCTGCCGGTGAGTTCACTTGATAATTCACCAATGTCAACAAGGACCCAGGTTCTTTTCAACTTTCCACTCTGCCAACCTAAGCATGTTGGCTTGTCCTCTGAGGGTGATTCTCCTCAAGGTCCTAAGATGGCTTCTTGCAATTCCAGGCATCATGTAAAGATGACAACAATCAGAGGCAGAAGTGTTTCCTTCTAAGTGTAAATTTTACACATAAGCAACCCCCCAACCCCCAACACCTTGGCCAAAGACTCTCCCTCAGTACTCTTTGGCCAAAATTACATCAAAAACGCATGTCTAAATCAATCACTGGAAGGGCAATAATTAGAATTAGAATGTCTTGTCTAGGCTATTTAAGATTCACCTCCTCTCAAGCTGAAGGGACCACCAGCTTCCCCTAAAACACATGACTGCCCAATATTTGAGAAAAATTAGAGTTCTACTATTTTAATACAAGAAACAAGGCTGGTGAGAATGACAGTGGAGTAGGCAACCTAAAGTGTTTCCCACACATATCTAGTAAAAATAGAAGTAGAGCTTAACTCAATATACTGTGGCTCAATTCGTACAGCTACTACACAGTTTAATAGGTGGACAGTATCATATATCTAAGATTAGCCATTGTTGTTATAGTAATATGTCTTCATAGAGAGCTGGAAAGAAGTAAATCTCTCTTTAAAAGGCTATAAGTGATTATAATTGAAGCACAAATCATTGCTAAATCCATATCATCTACATGGACTCAAAATAGATATTTCCTCTTTTATTGAAAAATCAGGCATTCCCTTTACTGGAAATTTGAGTCCCAGTGAGTTTCCAGTAACAGTTTTACATCCCAGATGTGCATTTGTAATAAGCTTATATTGGTTAATGGGGCTCAATTTATCTAATTAGTTACTACAGTGGTCAGTTGTTTATGCAAATTAAGAATCATGGCTGTATTAAAAAGTAATGTATTACACAGTGTATTACCTGAATATATTCAGATATATATTGTTTCCTTTTTTACTTCATTCTAAATTCTTCATTTATTACATGTCCATTTCCCACATGGAAATAAATGGTTAAGATGATACTTTTAAAATGTGAGCTCTTTTCTAAAATATTTAATCAATTCTAATGAGAAATAATACTATTGAAATATTTTACTATGTTTAAGGGATGTCAGGAGAGACAATGTGGTACAACTATAAAGCAATCAACTGAGAGGTAGGAGACATAGTATAAATTCTAATTCTAATAGCACTTATTCAGTACTCACTATGTACCAGGCACAGTACTAAGTGTTTAATCCATATTCATTTAATTTTTAATCCTCATACTAACCCCATAAATTAGGTGCTATGATTATCTCATTTTCAGATGTGGAAATTGAAGCACAGAGAAGTTATGTAACTTGTGCAAGGTTACACGGTTAGTAAATGGCAGGGGCAAGATTCAAACCCAGACCACGCAACCTCAGAACTAAAGCACTTAACCATGATGGAATCCCACCTCTTTAGTCCTGGAATTGCCACTATTTGCTTAAACTTGTTGAATTAAATAAAGAATCTGAGTAGATATTTAAGAACACTTCCAGCCCTAACACTTAAAATGTCAGGAAAGCCATGCCCTGATGGACATCCTCCTCTGCCAAATGTTTATAATAAGATTACATTTATCACACAACCAAACACCCATATCTGGACTTTCTAAGTAACAACAACTGCAAGGTGATTCAGAAGAAGAAAGAACCAAAAAGCCAATCATGGCACATAAGTCACAGGAAAAATATATCTCCTTAGAAGAATAAGGTTACAGTTTATCAGACCTACATTGATGAGGTGCCCCAGACACTGGTGTGAGAGACCTACCTAAAAGGTAGGCTACTCAGAATTGGATTTCCTATGCTATGGCTCCTGAATTAACATAAGATCTTTCAAAGCATACTAAAATGTTTCATGACAATAAACAGTGGAAAATCCTTTCCCCTTCAGGGCAAAAAGTCTCTCCTCTATCTGAAATAAATTATTAAATTATTTTAAGCCATCTCACCAAACATAATTATGAGTATTTATAGGATTTCTCAAAATATTCTCTTTGGGGTTTCCAAATATAGAGGCACATAGGAGATCTATACATTTGCAGAAGAATTAATATTAAATTTATTTCTCTGAACACTGTGAACTAACAACCCACTAGAATGGGCTACAATTCAGCTTGTCTGAAGCAAAATTTCTAATCTAAATGATTAAAGTGTCTAATGTTATTTTAAGAATACAAGCAGGATTGAACAGTATCTTCCTTTGGTCTGTGAAGTAGTTCATCTTTGGTGTACTTTTTCACCGTGTGTAAAGAGGGACATCAAGTGGTCTAAGTTCTGGAAATTCTGTCTTGTCAGGGGTGTTTTCTCAACCCAGCTCCTAAAACCCCAATGGAATGATTAGAGGAGAGGAGTACAAAGGATAGAAACATTTTCTTCTTGGTCACTTGAATACAAAAATCAGCAAATTTTTGTTAAGGATCAATTTTCTTCAGAGTATAGACAGTTATCTTGTGGGTGCACAGTAATATCTCGATCATCTCCAATAGGTAAGGGAAATAGTGTTGTGAACACAAAAATGATATCATGGTATGTGTTTGGGGGGGTATATTGTTTTACAGATTAATTTACTTTCCTAACCACATTCTTCTTATATTAGATAATAAAATTAATTTGCTATTCCTGAACCAAAAATAACCAAAAAATCCCAAAGCATTGTGGATGTTAAGGTCAAATTATAAAAAATAAATTTGCTACAGTATGCAAGGGCTAATCCATAACAACTTGTTTAAATAGATCACAACAGCTTGTTTACATCTATAATTTGGAATGTATTCCAAATAAAAGTGCTCGGCATTTTTATTCCCATATACTCGCTATATCTTTGCCCTATGTTTATGGAATAGATAAATTAAGAAGAGCTTTAAGACATTTTCCACCAAGAAAAAAGGTTAGGCAGCTGGAGAACAACACAGAAAGCCACTGATGACAAGAACCATCTGCTTGTCATTTAAATGCTTCCTCAATCTCACTGAATGGGGAGATGTCCATGATTGTAGCTCTGACATGGGTAGTGCATGGGCAATATATATAACCAAAGTGTTGTACCCCCATAATATTCTGAAATAAACGGAAAAAAAATATTTGCCAGATTAAAAAAAAAATGCTTCCTAAATCAGAAAAAGCATGAAGTTCTTTTGAAATTGTTTCTCCCTTTGATCCTTCAGGCCAATCAGATTCTATGGACAAGGGATAAAATGGGAGGAATTACTACTTTGTCTTGCCTGAGCCACTGAGTTCATAATAAAATAAAATAGTTAAAGCTAAAATGGAAATTCAATAACAAAAGAGTCAAACAAGTATGAACTGAAGTAACAAAATACATTCTGTAATAGTGAGACTTCAGAACCCAAGGAAGTAGAATGATCCATGAAGTGACTGGAGCATGGGCAAGGAAGCCCCACAAGCTCAGGACCAAGCCTGGGTCAGCCTCTTCCAAACCTCTGACAAGTAATTTAACCGCTCTAGATCATGTTTCTTAATCTGTGAAATGGGAACAATAGCAATGCCCACCTGAAAGAGTTATGGTGAGAAATAAATCATCAGATTGAAAGCACTTATCTAAGTGCCTGGCACATGGCCAGCACTCTATACACACTAGCTGCTACTCTTATTAACCCAGGAGTAAGATCATCCAACTGAAGGACAATATTTGGATAGGACATGCTGACCTGAGAATGTCTCTCATTTCACATATTGACATAATTTAAGTTCTTCCTTTCATAAATTCTCTTTTGAAAATTTAATTCCAAAAGTAATATAATTTTTTAAAATAAAAAATACTGCAGAATAGGTTAAAAGTAAGAGTCCTTTCCCCACTCCCAATACCAACTGTAATCATTCTTACTTTAAAAATAACCTAAGTGCCTATCAACTGATGAGTGGATAAAGAAAATGTGGGGTGGGTGTGTGTGTGTGTGTATGTATGTGTGTGTGTGTATATATATATATATATATATATATATATATATATATATATATATCTCATGGAATATTACTCAGCCATAAGAAAGAATAAAATAATGTCTTTTTCAGCAACTTGGATGGAACTGGAGGCCATTATCCTAACTGAAGTAACTCAAGAACAGAAAAATAAATGCTGCATGTTCTCACTCATAAGTGGGAGTTAAGCTATGGCTATACAAGGACACACAGAGCGGTATGATGGACACTGGAGACTTAAAGGGGACAGGGGGAAGAGGAAGGGATGAAAAATTACCCATTGGGTACCATGTACACTATTTGGGTGATAAGTACACTAAAAGCCTAGACTTCATTGCTATACAATATAAACATGTAACAGAATTCAACCTGTATCCCCTAAATCTATTAAAATTTTTTTAAAAACACTGTTCTTGGTTTGGGGTATATGCTTCTAATCCTTTTCCTAGTTTAAACAAACATAGATATAGTTATTATAATTTTTAAAATAGAAATTAAGCCATGTTATACAAGCTACTCTGTTACTTGCTCTTTCACCTATATTCTAGATCTCTTTCAGGATATGTTAGTATGTGCAGATTTATTTTGCTGACACAAATTTAATATTAAATTTTAAATGATAAGGAGATAAATAATAAGATAAATGACAAAAATAAGGAGATCATTTAAAAGTGTCCTTTCATTGCTGTTTATCTTTTAAGTGTGATGATGGCATAGTGGTTATGTTTTAAGTCCTTACCTTTCAGAGATACCTACTAAAATATTTACAGATGAATTATATGATGCCTAGGATTAGCTTCAAATTGAAAGAGAGATGGAGACAGGAAAACTGGGAAACATAAATAAAATAAGATTGGTCATGAGTTGATAATTAAGCTGGTTGATGACTATATGGGGATTAATTAAACTATTCTCTTCTCTATACTCTTGAATATTTTTGAAATTTTCCATTAAAAAAATTTTAAACATTTTCTCTCCTTGAAATTTATCTACTAAATGCCAAACAGCCATACCTTTAAATCACAGCCATTAATTCCTGACTGATTAGATAATAATTTAACCAACAAGACCAATCATACCTAACACCCATCCCTTAAGCAGCACAAACAAAAAGCAACTTAGCTTCCTCATAGTTTGAATGATGCTATAAAAATTCAAATATGATAACTAGCCCACAGAAGCAATGTTCACTAATGTTATGGGAGCTATTTATCAACAAGTGCGAATTATAAACTATTGTAATTATTGTTTTTTAAAGTTAATGAAGTGTTTTCATTTTTCTCTTGTATTGGAATTACTGCAGCTGGATGAAAAAAGGAAAAATTCTTTAGTCTAGATATAGTCAAGGAATCAAAATAATGTAGACTGTTCTGTTCATCCAGATAGAAAGACACATACAATCTGGAGTGTGCTCACCAAAACTTTGCCATGCTGAAGCCATGAGAAGGTCTTTGTTATGCCACTGGAGCAGAATAATTTTGGGGGTCTTTAATTTGTGTTTTGTTCTATGTACACCTCAACAGTTCCAAAGAGGCAACCAGGCCCTTAATATCTCTTGCCTCTGGGACAGGGGAGATTTACAGGGCATAGAGGGGAAACTGCCTGAATTCTACAGTTCTTCCTAACTTCTGCAAAAGCCTACACACTCTGAAGAGGTATGTCCCTATAGCCTGGAGGCAGACAGGACAGACCAGTACTTCCTAGGGCAACAAAGGGGAAGGTGGCTTTTGCCTATAATCTCAGCACCTTGGGAGGCAGAGGCAGGAAGATCACTTGAGGGCAGGAGTTTGAGACAAGCCTCGCCAACACAGCAAGACCCTGTCTCTACAAAAATTAAACTAGCTGAGTGCAGTGGCATGCACCTGTAGTGGTAGCTCCTTGGGAGGCTGAGGTGGGAGGATCACTTCAGTTTAGGAGTTCAAGGCTGCAGTGAGCTATGACTGGGCCACTGCCCTCCAGCCTGGGCCTGGGTAACAGAGTGGGACCCTGCCTCAAAAAAAGAAAAAAAAAGAGTCGGGGGAGAAGAAGAAGTTTGCTCAATAAGGGGAAGAGGTCAGAGTTCAGAAGGTCCAGTGAGACACAGAATCTGACAAGACACAGACATGTGATGCACCTAGAGATGTCGGATGCTAGGCCCCCAGTCTTTTCAAAGATTTCTGATACCAAACATGGACTGAAAGCAGGGGAGAAGCAGAATCTAAAAGGATCAAGATGTATGGACAATGGAGATCATTATCCAGTGAGATCCAGTGATCGATGGCCAGAGGCATCTTCCCCCATGCTTTGGCATCACTTAAGATCCTGAACCTTTGTACTATGTTTGGGACAGGAAAGCACTAATAAATATTTAGATTAACTTCTGCCAGCCCATAAGTATAATGAGATCTTAAACGCAGGTTTAAGTGGATTTAAAGACTATAAAAATTTGCAATAGTACAGATCTGGGTTTGTGGTAGTTAATTCACATATTCTACTACACTAAAAACCAACCATGTCAATAAAAGTGGCTATAAAAGCAATCTGCCTCTGTTCTGTAGTAACCATCTTTCACAACTACACAGCTTTGTACATTTGGCAAGGTGTTTTCACATATGTTATCTCATTTGATCCTCACGGAGTTAAGAGGGTTCAGTGGCTCTTGAGCTGTTGAGAGTAGAAGGGCAGGAGTGAAATGGCTTAATGGAAGAGAGGATTTTCTCCAAGACACCTGGTCCCTAGGCATTTCCTCTTACGCTCTTTATCTCTCTCTCTCTCTCTCTCTCTCTCTCTCTCTCTCTCTCTCTCTCTCTCTCTTTCTCTCTCATTCTTGTTAGGAACAAGAGGGAAAATTTATTTGACATTTCATTTAAAAACATTTACACAAAGTTGTCATTTGTAAAATGGATTTCACGGAACCCAATGCCAAGGATGAATTCACTTCTTAAGGGGTTGCAATTTAGGCTGCCACCCAACGGTGGTGGTAAGCCATGGCCAAATATCACTTAACAGAAAAACACAACAAAGCAAACTTTATCTGAGAAGGAAAAGAGATCATAACACTTTGCAATGCCTTCTTATTATAAGAAACAGGTATCTTTCTTAAAACAATTCAACAGATAAAAAAACAGATTATTTAAAGAGTATTCTAGTGCAAACTTTTAAAGCCAAAGAATTTAACGAAGTTTCGGGGGAATGGGAGTTGGGAAAATGAAGTAGGTGAGATTTTCACTGTTCTACTTTGTACATTTCTATATTTTTGTATTGATTACAATGAAATACATTACTTTTGTAATATAGCTTGAAAAACTAATCATTTTAATCAAAGGAATCTAATTAGATATTAGCTTTATCATGAAATATCATTGCTAGCTAAAAAAAAAACCTACAAACATATAACTATTCTTGAAGACCTTACAGGTCTTCAAAAAGAGAACTTTGATTTCTTTAATTGCTCATTTTTGTCACAAAACCCCTGCCCTGTTTGTCCATTCTAGGCCAGGAATTTCCAACTATGGTAAGAACACCAGTGAGATAAAAGTAGTCTGAGAGGGAACCAGCATCAGAAGTAAGAATTAACTCTCTATCAACCTACGCCATCTGGCGAGAATACAAGGCTAAACGCACTTGCCTTAATTTTTCAGGCATACTCTCAGCATAGAGGTAGTAATCTAGCAGAGGAGTTTGTTGTTTCTATTTTAAAGTAGTAACAGAAAAAATTTCTTCAAAAGGGAAAATGAACTTTTACATCTGAAAAACTTACTACAAATAATAAATAACAAAGTAGCTACAAAAATACAACTGCTCTTATAAGAAAAATATGGCCTTTTTGTTTTTGTAATGGTGGGACACATATTCTTAGAGGGGTAAAGGGATGTAAAAAGGTGACAGCCACTGGCCTTGACTTGGTTAAAAGTCCCAGCAGCCTCCTTTTCAACTATTGGCTTTGACTTCTATAACCTGATCTCTCCTTTTCTAGGAGTAAGAATTTGTCACAGGTAAAGAGAAAGCTGTTTGGTCTCTCCAGTCTTCTGATTTAAGACATTTCTTTTGTTCCTTGTTTTTGGTAAACAAATTACCCTTTCCCTTGGAGAAAGTAAACATCCCTCTCAGCTGTGGCTTGATTTCCACAGTCATAACATGTTCCCCTAACACTTCATTTCCATTCTTTTTCTGAGAACCTCCTCCATCCCTCCCAAATGTCTTCCAGGTTTAGACCTGGTGGCTTCATTTGCATAAATTGGTGATGTTTAAAAAATGTTTTCTCTTCATAATCCCCATAGCAACTGGTTTCTTTAGAAACTTCCTCACAAAGTCCAAAGATATCATATCTCTTTTAACTGAACAGAACATTCTGAATAAAATTAGTACAGGAAAATAAGTGGGTTTCATTACCTCGTCCTTGGCCTTTCATTTATTTTTCTTTTGTAAAATGAAAAACTTAAAAAAAAAACCTGTCAACTCAGCTAAATAGAATTTGTTGGGTATTCTGGGGTTTATAAGTTATTAAAGGATGTGTATAATTTTTAAAAATGCTGTCTCACCCATTTTAAGGAGCAGTTTTTTTACTTATTAATTCAATAAGTATTATTGAGTATATTAAGAACTATGCTTGAAGCTGTGAAACATTCAGGAAAGTATAAAACTCAGAACTGCCCGCCTGCACCTGCAATCATTTTAGGTAACAAAAGGTTGTATGTAATTAAACACCGCAACTGTAGAACAGCCATATCATTCTTTTCAGCTGATGTAAGAAGAAGACAAAATTTGAATTGGGCCCTGAGAGATAGGTAGAATTTGAATAGTTAAAAGAATCAAAATCATTATTCCAGGCATCATTCCAGAAGAGAAGGCAGTGTGAATATTTACATGGAGGGTAAATATGGAATGTTTGGAGGGATATTGAGTAGATCAATTTGGCTAGAGGAAATTGTGACACAGAAGACAGGGAATAAAAAGTCAGGCGATAAGGCTAGAAGGCAGGTGTAGGAAACTTTAACCATTAAGCCTTGACCTGGGTTTGGATTTTATCCCACAAGTGATAGGATTAACTAATTAAAATATGAAATCGGTCTAAAAGAAATTAGGAAGAGTAATCTAAAAGAATCTTTAAAATGGCTTGAGTCAGAATTTCTCCCTGTCCATTTTTTTCTTTCCTCCATTTCCCTAATCCTCTTTCAGCCAGTTATCTTAAGAATGACATAATTTGAACTCCCGACCTCAAGCAATCCTCCTGCCTCGGCCTCCCAGAGTGCTAGGCGTGAGCCACCGAGCCCAAGAATGACATAATTCTATTGTGCAAATTATTTTTGTTTTTTATAAACTTATGAGATCCTTGAAAATGTGCAATTTCTAAATGGTGTCATTCTTCTGCTTAAAACAGTTCAATAGCTTCACAGTGACTTTCAAATAAAATCCTACCAATTTAACACACGGCCTTTAGGATCTGGCCCTAGCCTGCCTCTCCAGATTTGTCACTTATGCAACAGGCATCATTCAAATCCCTCCCATCTGACTGAAACATCCTTCACTCCTCCTTGCCCTTTCCCTTTTTTTGTCTGACAAACTTGTAACTCATCTTGAGATTTCAGCTTAGATGTCACTTCCCCAAGGCAGCCTCTCAAAGCTCTTCAAATCCAGATTAGGCTTCCTGCTACAGCTCCTATCTCTATGACAGTACTTAGGACCTATATTCTTGTCTGTGGCATACTCTCAGGGGAAGGGTGGTTTCCCCAGCAACTACCAAAGGGCCAGAAACATAAGAGATGCTCAAAAATATCTGTTAAATGAAAGAATGAAAAAGGCAAAAGGCAAAAAAAAACAGGAGTCTATGGCAGTCAGAGAGGCATAAAATAAGATTTAAGCATAAATTCAGGGATAGGCTCACAGCAATGGAAGGGATGAAGGGGAAAAAAAATAAAAAGAAAGCTAGATAGAACGTTAACCTGCATTCTGACTGGTTAATGTAAGTTGGTATATATAATTAGAAGGTCCATCTACCTTAGTAGTTTCCAAACCCTAGCTGATCATCCAAACCATCCAAGGAATCAGAAATGTTTTCTGGTTTTGATGTATATTAATTTCCCCTGGTCATTCTCATGACTGACTGATGTTTAGGAATTACCTGGATGTTCTATAAGGTCATTTCCAGCACTAATGTTCTGATTTAACCAAGATACCCATGAACATGTCATTGACAGAACTTGATAAGTAACTGAATGTAAGAACAGAAGAGATGTATTACACTACTACATTTTTTAACTGGTTGACCTGGAATCACAATTTGCATATAATAGGCAGCCAATAAACACTTGCTTAATGAATGAAACAGGGAAAAAGGGAAAGGGAGCACATTTTGTGAGATAGATTTGATGTTGGACATCAATTTGGAGTTTCCCAACTGACACTCAACCATTTTTTTTGTCCTCTGGGCTGTCTCAACATAATTCTTCTCCTCCCTGCCTTAAATGGGTATCTGTCCTTGGCCTTGCTGTTTTGACTATTATAGCGACTATCTCTTCTTCAAGAAACAGCACTTACCTTCTCTTTAAGAGTTACCCTCTCCCGTTGTGTACAGTCTTGCTGGGATGGTAAATCAGGTCCTGCCCTCCCTTAACTAAGACATAGCAAAATTCTCTCCTTGATTTTGGAAACTTCAGTAGAATGTCCTAAGAGCAGAGAAATCAGTTGGTGCTCACCCATTCTTGCAGTGACATTAAGTTCATTTCTGCTTCCGAGACCCCTGGGCTGCCCTGGTTTCTGTCCTTTTAACTTAGCTTTGCTCTCAAGCCTTCTCATCAATTCTATGAACTAACCATTATCCTTCTAATAAATCCCCGTTTTGCTTAGTAAGTCATTTCAATATCTAGCAGTTGCAAACAAATAAACAAAAACTAAAACTTAACACACCACCTTCATTGTCTCATTGCATAAAAGATTTCCTTCCTGTACCCACCCCAGATTCTTCTTTAGTTTCTGCACTGGAAGACATGCATAGCCACCGCAGTTCTGAAAGAAGAGGAGGAGGAAGAGGAAGAGGAAGAGGAAAAGAAAGAAATTTAAGCCACACATGTAATTTTAAATTTTCTAGCAGCCACATTTAAAAAGGTAAACAGAAACAGATGGAATTAATTTTAAGGCTATGTTTTATTTAAACAAGCATATCTAAACTATTACTATTTCAACATACAATCAATATGAAAAAATACTGAGATATTTTACTACTTTTTTCAGTCTAAGTCTTTGAAATGTGGTATTTTACACTTACAGTATATCTCAATTCAGATGCTAAATTTTCAAAGGTTAAAGTGAAATGTAGTCCTTCAAAAACAATAAAGCTATGTACACAGAAAAAATATTTCAGTTACTTTTTAAATTTAAATTAACTAAAATTAAATATTCAGTTCTTCAGTTGCATCAGCCACATTTCAAGTGCTCAGTAGCTACATATGACTACCATCTACTATACTGGGCAGCACAGCCTTAAATCTGCTACAGGAGTGAAAAGACTCAGGGAAACTTTTCTTAATGGGTCCAGTAGTTGACAGGAATTGGAGGCTTTCACACTTCCAACAAATTCCATTATGAAAGGAGTCAGAACTGTGTGAAGACCTATTTGAAATATTTCTTCCCTCAAAGTGATGTTCCCTTGGCTATGTAACTACAACAGGTTAACACATTATTGAACATGAGAACTATTCTGTGTTCTATAATTCAGTAGCATAGAGAGACCAAGGAGTTACCTTCTCTGTCATGGAGTTTTCAAAGTTAAAATTACACTATTACTCTTAAATCACTTTTCATTTCTTACATTTTGAGGGGTGGGAAGAGACTTTGGGGATTAATTTTAATTGTATTATCACTGTCAAATAAAAATACAGAATTTTGAGTGTCAGGTTGAAGAATTTGACCTTTATCTCCCAGACAAAGACAGCTACCATAAATTTTGGAGTAAGGGGAATGACGTGATGTCAATGTTTCAGTAAAACAAATCAGAATCCAGTGTGCATGTAGACTGGTAACAACAGGGATCCATAGGGAAGGTATGGAGCTTCTAGCATCCTGATGGTGAACATATGCTCTCATTTAGGCCAGGAATGTTGTTTTCCTCTTCTTAAGCTGACAAGACATGTGCTCATCCTTGAAGATCTAGTTCAGAGTCATCTCTTAGTTTCCTGGATGCAGATGGAAGACTGAGTCACTTCTTCCTTCACCTCTTCTCCTGTAGCACTTCTTTCAGAATCCTGAACAGAAGTCAAATTCACAGAGACAGAAAGTAGAATAGTGGTTGCTAGGGTGCTGGGGAAGTATTGTTTAATAGGTACAAAGTTTTAGTTTTGCAAGATGAATAGTTCTATGGATGGATGGTGGTATGGTAGCATAACAATGTGAATGATTAGAAGGCCTTTCCTCAGGCTAACTGCTCTCCTTTCAGATTTGACTTAAATGTCTCACCTTTAGGACAGTCCTTCTCTTTGCCAGGCCAGAATGGTTTAGGCACCCTTGCTACACCCTCCTATGAACGTCCTCCTTTTCTTATAGGGCTCTTATCACAACTGTAATCTATAGCTAATTATGTGGTATATTAGTTTGCTAGGGCTACCATAAACGAACCACTACAGACTGGGTGGCTTATACAATAGAAATTTATTTTCTCACAGTTCCGGAGGCTAGAAGTCTAAGATCAAGGTGTTAGCAGGTTTGGTTTCTTCTGAGGCCTTTCTCTTTGGCTTGCAGATGGCCTTTCCTTTATGCATGCACACCCCTGGTAACTATGTCCAAATTTACTCCTTTGTAAGGACATCAGTCAGATTGGATTAGGGCCCACACCAAGGGCTTCATTTTAACTTAATCACCTTTTTAAAGGTCCTATCTCCAAATATACTGAGGTACCAGAGGTTAAGACTTCAACATATGAATTTCAAGGAACACAATTCCGCCTATAACAAGTGGTTAACCTCTATCATTCCTACTTTGTAAGCTATATGACAACAGGGACTTTGTCTTGTTCTCATTTCAGGACCTTTACAGTTGCTATTCCCTCTCCTTAGTACACTCTACCTCCAGCTCTTCATACAACAGGTTTTTCTCAACTTTCAAGCCTCAGCACTATCACCTAACAAGGGCCATTCTGGACCACCTTATCTCAAGTAACCCTAAAAGTTACTCTGTCACATCACTGTTTTCTTTCTACCCCGGCACTCACCACTTCTTCATGTCCAGAACGTTGGCTCCAGGAAAGGGAGGTCATGTGTTTTATGCACTATTGTACCCCAGTGTCTTACACATAGTTAAAAGAGATTGAGTTTCTGCAACCACTTGGCACATTATAACGACTTCCTTTATTCCGTTGAGAAAACCTACAGGGCTTTAAACATCCAAAACGCTTTTTGAATCTCAGCTCTAACATTTATTAGCTGTGTGAATTCCAGCAAGCCCCTTACCCTCTCTGGGTCTCAGATTCCCTAAATATTGATGACAACAATACCTCCTTCAGAGTTCCTATGCGGATTAAATAATACCCATAAAGTATCAAGTTCAAGAATTTGACACACAGTGCGCGCTGTTAGCTGAAATGCTATTAGGATGGGGCTTTCCCAAAGTGTGGGACCTGTGAAAGGTTTGAAAAATATCTTCAGGTGGCACCCAGAGCCTTAAAGCTACCTTGTTTCTAATGTTTTTTCAATTCTTTACATTAAAGCAAAGCCTTCTTTTCATGCACATGTGTTCTGGCACCTACCCCCGTCTCTGGCTATTCCTCCTACGGAACAGAGAGGTCGCTTGGCACAAAGACGCACAACACAGTTAACGTGGGAACTTAACACCGTTTTCCCTTGCGTTTGTGGCATGGCGTTTTCGGGCTACTCTGAAGCCGGACGGCCCGGGATTACGCCCGTCTGCCTCATTCCGTAACTCTGGGCTCGTCTGACGACGGTGCCACCGCACGGGGTTACTGTGAACATAAAACGAACGCGTACACGTAAAGCGACCCCGCACAGGGGAGCCCGCCACCCACGTCAAACAAACGCGTTGAACGAACGGTGCAGGCGGCGGGCAGGTGTGGCGACCACCTCAAACGCTTCGCTAGGACGCCCGAGCCCGGGAGGCGCGGCAGGACGGGGGACCCCGAGGGGCTGGGCCTCACGGAGACCGGGCCGACGCCCCGGGGAAGGTGGCCCGCTCGCAGCGGCCAGGATCTCGGGCCTGCTCCGATTTCGGCCTCTTTGGGGGTCTGCCGACCGGCGGGAAGCCGCGCGCTTACCGGGAGCTTCTCCCTCAGCTGAGGGCTCCTTGCGGTGACGCGTGAGGAGCCCGGGAAGCGCCAGAGCCCGAGGCGAGGGGGCGGAGCCGCGGGGCGGGGCGCGCGCTGCGTAAGCGACGCACGCGGCAGCGCGCATGTGCGGCGGGGGGTCGTGGCTGGAGAGCCGCGCGGGCCTGCACCAGCCATGGCGGCCGAGCGGAAGACAAAGTTATCCAAGAACCTGCTGCGCATGAAGGTGCGGGAACTCTGGGGGAGCCAGGCCGGGTGGCAGAGGCACCCGGTCCTCTCGGCCTGGCCGGGGCCGAGGCGGCGGGCGTACGGGGGACACCAGAGAGGCTGCAGAGGGCCTCCAGCTTGCGTTCATTCATTCACTTAGGGCCTGCTCTGCGTTGAGTTCTGGGAACGAGATTATGAATTAGACAGACTCGCTCATGAAGCCTGGGGTCGGATAGGAGCTTGCACGCGCGTAAGCAAGCAGTAAGGATACGGTATACTAAGTGCAGTCCTGGTAGAAGCGCCAGGAGGCCTGGAACTTCTTGCAGGTAGTGTTCCTTAGCTACAGTTTGAAGGGTAAGTGGGAGGGTGGGAGGCACAGCGTCCTAAACTGAGGGGAGAGCGAACTCAGAAGTCTGAGGGACACGAAAGAAAAGAGAAACATTGAGATTTCCAGGAACTGAAGATGATTCAGTATGTCTGGAAGGCAAGTAGTGGGAAATGGGGCTGGAAAAGCAGGCAGTGAATTTTAGGCCAAGTTAAGGATATTTTCCTTTATCTTATGAGTAATAGGAAACTATTGAGCACGGGGAACAGTATCAAAAATGGCAAACATTTATAGTCCTTGCTATGTGCCAGACACTGTTTTAAGTGCTTTGCATATTATTAACCTATATAATTCACATAATAACCCTTTGAGGTACCTATAGTCATTATCCCTCTTTTACAGCTATGGCAACTGAAACAGAGAAGTAGGTAACTTGCCCAGAGTTGCACAGGTAATAAGTAGCGTAGACAAGACTGAAACTCAGGCAGTTTGGCCCCTGCTCTTTGTTACTATTCTGTACTGCCTGTCGCTGAACACTACTTATAGAGAGAGGCAAACTTAGATGTCGTGTATAGAGAGGTGGAATTGCCAAGAAAAGGAAAGATGGTGTAAGTAATGTTTGGGAAGATTGGAGAGTAAACATTACACGTGCAAGATTCGAGTGGAGTTGAGCTAGGATGGAACTAGGGATGAATAAGGTGAGTGAGGGTAGGGGGCAAATTGTGGGCATAACTTACAGTTTGTAAGTACTGCTTTCATGCATATTAGCAAAATTTGAATCTTTACTGAACAGAGTTTGCTTTTGGTTTAATGGTTTGTAATCACATCGATTTCAGAGAACTGAAGTGGAGTGGCCAAGCAGGCATTGAAAAGATTTTAGTAGTTGTTTTAGCTCTTGGAATAAGCTAGGTGATGTGCTGGGTGATTAGGACTCAGACTAAAGATCCGCCTCTGGAGTTAAGAAGGAAGAAATAACTTAAACAGTTATCCACCCCCACCCAAGTAGGGGAGACTCAACTGGACATTGGAAGCAAAGGAAGAGGGGGGAAAAGTTACCTGGGTTATCTATTTGGGTTAGGAGCTTCACTCATTGGTAAGAAAGAACTTACTGACAGGAGAGCTGGAGACACTAAGTATACTAATAGAGCAGAGTATACTGTGAGAAGGCATGGAGGAGCTGCGCTCAGGGTGTCATAGCCAGCATAGCTGTTCTGCCAGAGCTAAGTACTGTATAGGGCAAGTGATCAGGATTTAATCCTGACTCACTTGTTTTAAGTCCTCTTGAACCAGATGGGGAAGGGGGTGTGATCCTGATGGGAAGCAGAAAGGAAAGGATGTGATGAAAGGTCTGCCAGTGTGATGGAATGAATGGTTATAGAGAGGGTGCTTGTTTGTGATTTTAGCTCTTTTGGACTCTTAGGATGGGGCTTGGTGAACTTTTTTCTGTAAAGGGCCAGATAATAAATATTTTAGGCTTGTGGGCCAGTCTCTGTTATAACAACTTAAGTCTGCCACTGTTGCTCAAAATTGAATGACCGTGGCTGTGTTCCAGTAAAACTTTATTGACAACAACAGACATCTACCCTGAGGACTGTAGTTTGCCAGTGCCTGCTCTGGTCCCTCAGTTGTGAGGGAGGCTAAATCACTCACTTTAGGGTGTGTTCTGAGATGCTGTAGAGTGGGAGAATTGACCTGCTATTTAAGTCTGGAGGTGCTTGACTCATACTCACTGGGTGTTCTATCCTTTCCATATGTATAGAACATATATATATGGCTATACTGTATACCATAAACAGTAGCTACTTGACTAAAAATGGGAGAAAAAAGGGCAGTTGGGCAGTATTGGTAAGTTATACCACCAAGAATACCAGTGATAAAATGAGATATCTGCACTTAAAGGGAACCATCCAAGAAAGAGAGTCTAGAAAAATGAGACAAGTCTAGGTTCATTTACATTCAGAGAACCTTTATTGAAGTCTTTTTTTGTCCCAGGTGCAGCCTAAGGACCAATAATACAAGATGAAAAAGAGTCACGGTCCGCTATTCTGAATCGTAGTCTTTTGGGAGACACATAAGCATGTTGAACAATAATCCAGGGTTTATAAGGCTGTCTTAGAAAGGTGTTCTTTTACAGGAACAGGCCTAGGAAGAGCCTAGCCAAATACATGCCAGTTGGGGAAGGCTTACCGAAGGACACATACTCTGGGTTTTTACGAGTGAATATTTTGCCAGACAGAAAATGGAAACATTCCGAGTAGCAATGGCAAAAGGTCTGTGAAGTATAGCATACACATTCCAAAAACCTCTTGTTCTTTGCTGGGCTGAGGATATAGACACAGATAAAATGGATGAGGACTACAAAACACTTTCCATGATTAGCGAACTTGTTTTCTTTTACATTTTAATTAAAATAATGATAGATTCACAGGAAGTTGCAAAAAATGCACAGGGAGATCCTGTGTATTCTTCACTCTACCTCCCCCAGTGGTATCCTCTTACATCACTAGAGTACAATAAAGAGCCAGGAAATTGACAACAAGCTTATTCAAATTTCATCATTTTAAATGCACTCACTTTGTGAGGACAATTGCTGGGTTGTATGGTAAGTGTAGATAAGTATATTGTTTAGTTTGGTAAGAAACTGCTAAGCTGTTTTCCGTAGCAGCTGTACCATTTTACTTTCCCACTAGCAATGTATGAGTGATCAGTTTTTCCACGTCCTCCTGGCACTCGATGTTATCACAGTCGTGCATCACTTAACAGGGATACATTCAGAGAAATGCATCATTGAGCAATTTTATCATTGTGTGAACATCAGAATGTACTTACACAAACCTAGGTGGGATAGCCTACTACACACCTGGGCTACATGGTATAGCCTGTTGCTCCTAGGCAACAAACTTGTACAGCATGTTACTGTCCTGAATACTCTAGGCAGTTGTAACAGTGGTATTTGTGTATCAAAACATAGAAAAGGTACAGTAAAAACATGGCATTGTAATCTTGTGGGACCACCATTATATATGCGTTCTGTCATTGACCAAAACATTGTTATGTGGATCATGACTGTTTTATTTGTGAACATGGTTGAAGTTTTGTCATTTTACTTAGAAGTCATTGGTAAAGCCCTTATACCTGAAAAGGCTTGTGTTTCTTTTGGGAAGAGCTGGAATGGAGGGAGAAGAAATATGGGCCCAAATAAGGGAAAGAAATGGGAATATATGGAAACCAGTGGAACCCTAAACCTGACTGTTAGCAGGCTTCTAGTTGTTTTCTGATTTCATTTTCTCCAGTATTTACACATTATCATTTTGCTGTGGTTAACCTCTTTGTTTGCCTGTCCCCTAAGGAAATATAGCTATTATTTGTGCTAGGGAGAGACTAGCAGCAGGACTGCTGTTTTCTTGACTGGCATATTTTGGGTGAAACTTCTACAGAGTTGAGAATGAAGAGTAGCCAAAGAGTTCACTGGCATTTCAGAGGATAGATATGAGAGAAGAGCAGGCTTCTAGATGCAGCTCTTACTATGTATCAGGCGTCGGACTGGTGAAGGAGATGACCCAGACACAGTCCCTGCCCTAAAGGTCCCCAGAAGAGACAGATGCTCAAAGAGTTAAGATGTGGTGAGCCTATTGGAGGGAGCCACGGAAGCATTAGGACAGAGGCACTGATTTTACTGTCAGGGATGGCTTCACAGAGATGAAGTAGCTTTATTTATGTCAGAAGGACTAGGAGTTGGCCAGCTGTCGGAGAGTAAGAAGGGCATTCCAAACCAAGATCTGCAGGTTCAGAGGCCGGTGGGCTCCATGTGTGAGCAGGTGGTTGAGAAGGTACTGCATCTAGCAGTGCTTGCACCCTCTAATCTGATGACTGCCCTGCTCTCGCTTTCAGTCTCTAGCTGCCTGTCCTACTGTCTGCTTTTCTTCCGCTGCAGATCAGTATCAGTTTTTTGTCTTAGCCCTTCCCCACAGGCCATTATGTAAAACTAAAATATCTATGTGATACCTGTGGGATACTGTTTTTTGTTGCCAGTTTAACTAAATCAGAAAAACTGAAATATGTTAAGGATTTTTTTTTTTTTTTTAAGTTTTCCAAAGGAAGCACACATTGTGCTTTTTTGTGTGCTCTGGTGCAGTCTTTCGTATTCTGGTGTGAGGTTGGAAGGGTAGAGCTAAACTGTTGGATCACTTGCCCCCTCCTTGATCATGAGATGGGATCCTTGGAGAAATGAAGAAGAGCAGGGAGAAGAAGAAAGTTATTTGGGTTTTCCTCAGCTCTGAGATGGGAAAATTTTGTTGCTGACACTGATTTTGTTTTGGTTTTGACAGTTCATGCAAAGGGGACTGGACTCGGAAACCAAGAAACAACTAGAAGAGGAAGAAAAGAAAATCATTGGTGAAGAGCACTGGTACTTGGATTTGCCAGCACTGACAGAGAAAGAGTAGGTTTATTAGAATTTGTATTGATCATGCTTGGGACATCGACAGGGAAATCCCTATAAATGTTGACTTACCATTCCAGTGATATAAAGCCCATAAAATAGATTCCATTCAGTTTCTCAAGTTAGTCTCACAAATAGTTTTCTAAAAAATATTAAACCAATAAAAGTTCTGCATGGATTTATACATTTTTACTGGCCCCTGGCCATTATTTATAACATTGGTGGGTTTTTTTACATTGAATAAAAGAATCTAGCCCATATATCTCAGATAATAATAGAAGATGTTTATGGGAAGCTATATGAGCTCTCTCTCTCTCATATTAAGTTGCAAGGTAAGGTGTATACTTCAGGCCTCTCTGGTTTTGTTTCAGTAATGGAGTTGGTCATTAGGCTGGGCATCTGAGGCAGATCAGGAGTTTTTGTTTCTTTCTTTTATTTTTCAATTGTTACTACTTTTAATACCATTCATTTTAGCTAATATTTACTGAGTCTATACTATAGACTCTATAGTATGTACCGGGAACTGGGCTAAGCACTTTGCATCCCTTAGTTATTGAATCCTAATTGCAAATGTAAGAGCGGCCTGCTATCATTCTGTCTGTTTTGTGGATGAGGAACCAAAGCTTAAGAGAGGGTAAGCTGCCCAGGGTCACCCAGCTAGTCAGTGCTGAAGCTGAGATAACACACAGCTAGACTGTCTCATTTACCTGCAAGCTTGGCTGATGCTTAACATATTCACTGCCATACTAGAAAAAAAAATTTTTTTCCTTGGGGCCATGGTGTTTTATTACAAAAATAGAATGAAAACTTTCAAAACAAAACAGTCCTTTCTAATTTAATGAAAAATTTGTTACTTTTTATTGCTTTCTGTGTGTGAGTTATATGCAACTTGAAAAGTAATTCACACAGCTCCCAAGGTAGAGAGATGTGTGAGTTACATATGCTTCAGGAGGCCCCAGGCTTAAAACTAGCATGAGTTAAATACAACTCACATGGCAGTTAATGTGTTAATAAACAGTTTTGAATGGAGGGGTGGATTCACATCATCCATTAACTTATCTAAATCCTTCTGGAAGCTATTTATCATTTCTCCCTGATACTGTTTTTTAACCTTAGTACGCTCTGTGGTATGGTAGTTTTGCTTAAACTTTTGTCAAATGACTAAAGATGCTGATTATCATCTTCAGGCATGTTTATATCTTCCCATTCTGTACCTGATAATTTGTTTTTTGTTTTAACATGTTATATTCCTTTGTTCATTTGGCTGACCTCTGGACCCCTTTTTTGGAAGATTCTATAGCCTTCTCTAAAGATAGAAAATATGTCACATTAGGAGGGATGGGAGGAAGGTACTTTTTCTTCCTCTACTTGCTTCTCAGAGGAAGCAAGATGTTAGCTTGGAGGGAGAAGGTAATGCCCAAGGTGGTGTGGATGGTGGGGGTGGGGGGCAGGCAGGAAGGGGCCATTACTGATTAGGAGCTATAATTTAATTTTATGCCTTGACTGAACTTACGCAAAGCATTCTAGTTGTTTATTGAAGGGCAGAACTGTTTCTTTCCTGTTTTCAGTATTCTTTTTTTTCCCCAACACAGCATGTTATTCCCAGAAAATGACCTTTAGATTTCTTTCCTAGGAAGGTAAATAATAACTTTGTGCCATCTCTCAACATCGTATTTATGTACAGGTGTGTAAATCAGCTCAGGGTGTTGGCAGGAAAAGATGACACTATCAGACAGAGGCGAGCATAACAGAGACTACCAAGGTGTGGGTGGGGCATGGGGAGCCCCTAGGGACAGCGCAGTACCTCAGGGCTTGTGTGGTGGGAGTAATTTCCACTCCATGCTTGCAGGGTCAAGGGGAGGGAATGGTTACTGAATCTGGAGACAGGCTGTGTGGAGAGAGCATCTTACAAAAACTGTTATTTTCATTCAGGAGCACAGCCAACCAAGAGTGATCCTACAGGAAGGGAGCCAGGTACCTGGCAGCCTAGGAGCCCTTCAGATCAGCCTTTCAGGCAGTAGAGGAGGGGAGAAGATAGGAAGTAGGTCTGGAGGAACACATGGGTGTTATGTCCTTGGGATATGTGTTGTGTTGTTTTTAACACCCTATATAGGGAAACTGGAATGGATTTGTTAATTAAGCACATGGGCTCTGTGCAGACCTGGCTTTGATGTCCAGCTCTGTCTCTTACTTACTTTTCACCTCGGGCAAATTACTTAACCTGTCTTTTGGCATTTGTGTATTGGGTATAATACATTATACATATGCATATATTACGAAAGTAAATGAGATGATATATTCAAGGCAGTCGCCACAGTGCCAGACATAAAGCACAGAAAATGCTAGCAGTCTGTATATTTCCTTATGACTGAATATATGAAATTCACCTGTTCCTTTTTACTCATTTGTATTTGTGATTTTTTTTTTTTTTTTTTTTTTTTGCTAGTATTATCTGAACTATTCCAAAGGGTTACTACTCTCTGGGAAATTGGAGATTACATGTGTATATGCTCTGGAAGTCTAGAGGTTCCCATTTTTGGTGTCAGCTGTATCAGACTGTAATTCAATGAGGACAATTAGAGCAATTCAGCATTAACACCTCCTCACAGGTGACACCCTTAGCCAGTAACCAGGCTATGCGGGGGAATGACAGTCTAGCTGCTTGGCCTCAACTTGGAACAACTAAAGGGCTTTTTTAACTCCAGAGCTCCTCATAGGTGGCTTTAGTGTAGCCACATGACAGGTCATCTTCTCCCTCTGCCCAATCCTAGTGCTCATTTCCATAGAGGGGCATCTTCCAAACAACACTCCCCACTAAATCCTCTGCATATAACTCTGTCTCATAGTCTGTTTCCAGGGAACCTGATATAAGGGGCCTAGTATAAATTCCTAGGAGTAGAATTCACCAGATCAAAGGTTTTGTTATGTGTTGCCATGTTGTTTTTCTCCAGAGGATGTGGCCCAGTATAGAGTGTGTGTAATTTAATTACTCCTTTGCCATAGGCTGTTGTTTAAAAATTTTTGTTGGCTACTGTGCTTCTTGTGTTTGTGTTTTGTGGTCTGATGAGAGTCAGCAACTGTGGGAATCTGAAACTAACAAGTTGGCCTGCTGCACTTTTACTGATGCTAGTGGAAGATAGGAGCCTCCTGGGTCAGAGATGTAGGGGAGGAACAGTATCTTCTACGCATTTTAGGCTCACTGGTTGAGGTCCCTGTAACAAAAGACAACTTAATAGGAGAAGGGCATACAAATTTATTTCATAAAAGTTTTGTGTGACACAAGAACCTTCGGAAGAAAATGAGGACGAAAGACATGGGTTAAACGGGTGTTTTTATGCTAGGTTTGATGAAGCGTGGGAAGTCTTGGAGAAACATGATGGGACAAAGAGGGTATGAGCTAAGTGTAGTGAACCAGGGGAAACTTAGCAAGGCCACTTTGTTCAGATTCCTCTCTGTGTCCCTTCCTCTTCAGAGATAAGGCTGCTCCTCCTCTGGGTAGGGAGGGCACCTTTCACATGAGAGTTTTATGACCTGCATCGGGGAAGGTCAGAAAATCCTTCCTGCACATGTCACTTTTCAGATTCCTTCTGCTTAAAATACTCACTGTGCCAAGGTGCCATATTTGGGGGCATCATGTCCTGAGCACCATCAAAGACAAAAGATTTACAGAACAGCAAGCAGCATGAGCATCAAGTTTATGTCATTTCCCTCTTGTCCCCCAAGTCCCACAAGGGTGACATGAAGTGGCTCAGGTGGATGCTGTGCACACAGTGCGTTTGCATCACAGCCAAGAACTCATGAGCCTAGGGAACCAGAATCTTGGATAATGGACCACAAGCAAACTTGCCTTTGGCCCTAAGGGAGACATCTTTATTATGCTGGACAATAAGCACATCTTCCCTTTGCTCTAGGGGAAGACTTTCTTTCAAGGCTGTTCACTATACAAATACCCTTGGAAAAATAGTCCAGAACAAAAGAGCAGTTAGTGCTTCACTTACAAGATGTGTAGAAATTCAGGAGACCCATGGAGAATTGCTTCCCAACAGTGAGTTTTTGCTGTGCATGTTGTTTGTGACTTTAGTGAAGTCTATTTTTTCTGAGCTGTAGTTTCTAATCTGCAAAATAGATGAAATAGATAATTTCTTGAGTGTGTTTTAGCTCTAAAATTATGGATCCTCATTAATGAAAATTGGGGAATTAAAATACAGAAACCTTTACAGTTAAATTTTGTAGTATTTCACTTGCTTGCTAACTCTGTAATTTTCCTAATTATTGGAACCATGCATGTAGATATAAAACACCTGTACTCCTTTTTTTTTTATTTTTTTTTTCCTTCCTCCTCTCCTTCCTCCCCCCTCCCTCCTCCTTCCCTCCTCCTCCTCTATACTCCTTTTTATATTAAAGTTACTATGTCAATCGAAACCCATGGGAAAGACCTCTGAGGGGCCAGTGGTCTTGCTCTGAATCCACTCCTGGCCTCTGGGGGTAGCTTCCCTCAGGTCCATTTTTGTCTTAAGTGAAAGCTTCAGTGCATCTATATGGTGCTTTCCTGAGAGGGAGAGATGGTTTACTTGGGAGACTGGGCAAGTTTTATCAGATGCACTCTATAAGGAATAAGATTGAGCTATTGAGAGGGAATCCCAAGTTTATGGAAAAAACTGAACAAGTTCTGGAGACTATATGCCTGAATATATCTTCCCTCAGGAGAGGCAGTCCCAGAGGAAGTGAGGTGCTAGCCAGGCTAGAGGGCCAGTGAGCAAGGAACCTAAACAACAATGGTTCTCAAAGCTTTTGGGGCTCAAGGACCATTTACATTCATAAAAATTATTTAGAACCCCTTAAGAGCTTTTTATGTAGTTTATATCTATTGATACTAAGTAAGAAATCAAAACAGATGATTTTTAAAATATTCATTTAAAAAACAAACTCATTACCTAACACATTTTAAATGAAAAGTAACTATTTTTTAAGACAAAAAAAATTTAATGAGAATAGTAGCATTGTTTTTCATTTTTGAAAATCTCTTTAATGTCTGGCATAATAGATGACAGCTGGATTCTCTGAACTCCTTCTACATTCAGCTTGTTTATAGCATGTTGTTTCGGTTTAAATATATAAAGAAAATCCTCCCTCACACAGGTGATAAAATTGAAAAGAGAGAAGTATTTTAATAGCCTTTTCAGATAATTCTTCTTTGACGCAACTCTAAAACTCAGTAAGTAGTAGTTTCTTAAAAGTTAATTGCAACATGGAATCTGAAAACATCAGTGAATTTTTCATAGTGAATGGTCTGTCTTATGTTTTAAATAGATCTTTTACCCATGCGTGATTTCTTAACATCACACATTTGTCATTTGGAAAATATTAGTTCAGTGAATTGTATAGATTTTCCCAATGTTAACTCATTTTGTTATACGATATCAAAAATCACATTCATTAAAATCACCGTGGGTTTCATCAGAAAAGTCTTTTAAGTATTGGGAAGCTATCAAGCCCAAGGTGACAGATACAAGCTTTTCAAAATTCTAATATTTGCTTGAAAGCTTGAATTTTGTTGTTGGCAACAAGTATTTGTCAGTTGTTTTCCTTAAAGTGTCAGATTCATTTTAATGATTTTCAAGAACATGTCTGCCAAATACCTAAATAGTTATAGTGTCTCATTAAAAAAAGTGTCTAGTTCATCTCACAATTCAGTCGCACACGTGCAGTCATCATATTTGACTGTGTGGGAGAAGTATCTTATATATACTTCCTATTTTGTATGCAGAATATTTTTTAAAATAATCGAGGGCTGAAATTAATAAAGTTAATAAATTTTTACTGCTTCATCAAGAACATTCTTGTGTGAAACTGGCGTTTTTCTTTTAACTGTGAGAGCCTGGCAGTGAAGAATGTAACTACTACTTTAATTCGTGCTGAGACTTTATTTTGCCCATAATTGCTTTTGCACACTCTGTGCAAATGTCAACACAGTGAAAAAGACAAATAACATCTTAGTGTTATCATGAAAGTAATTTTGACCTCCTGCGACTCTTCCTTCTATCCATTCCAGCTGTTCCTTTACTGCTTCCCAGGCCAATTCCATTCCTGTCTCAGGGCCTCACCTGGTGACTAGTCTTTCAGGTGTCTGTCACCTAGGTATCCCTTATCTTGCTTCCTCTCTGCCTACTGGTCTTTGTTCAAATGTCACTCCATCCAAGAGGCCTGCCCAGACCACCCTTTATAAGACCACCCTCTCCTCTAGTCTCCCTTCACTGTCTCCCCTTGAACTGGTGTGTGTTTGTGTGCACATGTGTATGTGTGTGGTTATTTTCATTCAGTGGAATGGACTTATCTTAGGTATACAGCTGTATGTGTTTTGACAGTGAATACGCCTTTGTAAACCACAGCCCCGTCAAGGTAGGGAACACTTTCATCACCACATAAAGATCTATATCCCTGTTTCCAGTCAGTCTCGCTCCTGCCCTGATGCAGGCACTGTTCTAATTTCTCTAGAAATTAATCTAGATAGATTAGTTTTGTCTATTCTTGAACTTCATATAAAAGGAAGCATGCAATACATGCTCTTTTATGTCAGCAAAACGTTTTTGAGGTTCATCCTTGTTTTGGAGGATCAGTAATGTGTTTCTTTCTATTGTCAAGTGGTATTTCATTTTATAAAATATACCACAGTATGTTTATTCATTCTTTTATTACTGGACATTGAGTTGTTTCCAGTTTTTTACTATTATGGATAAAGCTACTATGAATGTTCATATTCGGGTTTTGTTTTGTGTTTTGGTACGTGTGTTTTCATTTCTCTTGGGCAAACTTTGCTGAGTCATAAGGTTGGCATATACTTAACTTTATGAGAAACTTTCAGACCAGTTTCCAAAGTAATTGTAAAATTTTACGCTTTCCTTAAGGAGGTATGAGATTCCAACATTTGGTTTTATGTATCTTTTTAATTTTACCTATTCTAGTGGCATCTCTAAGTCTTGAAATCAGGTAGTGTTAAGTTTTCCCCTTTTATTCTTTCAAGATTATTTTGGCTATTTTAGGTCCTTTGCTTTCCCATATAAATATTAGAACCTTGGTAATTTCCCTCCACCACCTGCTCCCCAAAAAAGTGAGGACTTTGATTTGACATTGCATTGAATCTGTGGATCAATTTGAGGAGAGTTGATATCTTAACACAATGTCTTCCAGTCCATAAACATGATATATCCATTTATTTAGCTATTATTTAATTTCTCTTAGCAATAGTTTGCCATTTTCAGTGTAGAGGTTCTGCATATCATTAAATTTACCCCTAAGTATTTCATATTTTAATTTTTTATTTACTTTTTTTTTTTTTAGGAGGCAAAGTCTCACTATGTTGCCCAGGCTGAACTGAAACTCCTGGGCTCAGGCGATCCTCCTTCCTCAGCCTCCCAGGGTATCTGGGACTACAGGCATGCACCTCTGTGCCCGGCTTATTTCACATTTTTAAATCCTATTATAAATAGCATTTTTCCCAAACTTGTGTGTGTGTGTGTATGTGTGTGTGTAGAAATTGATAGTTGTATGTTGACTTTGTATTCTGTAACTGTGCTAAATTGACTTACTAGACTACACTAGTTTTTTTGTGTATTCCTTAAGACTATTTACATATGTAATTATGTCATCTGCAAAAAAAAAAGTTATACCTTTTATTTCCTTTTCTTGCTTTATTTCAGGGCTAGGACCTCCAGTACAATGTTGAATAGAAGTGATAAGAGTGAACATCCTGGCATTGTTTCTGATCTTAGTTGGGAAAGCATTTACTTCTTCACTGTTGAATGTGAAGTGCTGTGTGTTTTCAATGATGCCCTTTATCAGTGTCATAGATATTCCTTTCTTTTCCTAGTTTGCTGAGGGTTTTCATTATAGATGATGTTGAATTTTGTCAAATGATTTTTGATGAGAAAACTGATTTTTTATTTTGTTAATGTGTTGGGAATTATATTGGTTTTTGAATATCAAAACCTTACATTTCTGACATATACCCTACTTGGTCTTCATTTGTAATATTTATATATTCTTAAATCCAATTTGCTAATATTTTACTGGTATTAATTAAGTTGATTTTTGCATCTATATTTATAAAAGATATTGGACTTTGGCTATAGATTTTTTTGTAATGTTCTTGGTTTGGGTCATAAAATGACTTGGAAAGTGTTCCTTCCTCCTCATTTCTTAGTTTGTGTAAAATTGATACTATTTCTTCCTTAAATGTTTGGTAAAATTTACTGGTGAAGTCATCTGCATCTGAACTTTTATCTGTGGAAAGATTTTTAGTAATGAATTCAGTTTCCTTAATACATAGAGGACTATTCCAGTTTTTCACTTAAGATATTTTTTTTCAGTTTTAGAATTTCTGTCTGGTGCTTTTTCACAGTTACCATTTCTTAATTCAGGTTCCCTATTTGTTTCTTCATTGCATTCATATTTTCACTTAAATCCTTGAGCATATTTATAATAGCCATTTTAAAGTTCTTTTCTACTAATTCCATCATTGCTATTTTTCTTTTTTTCTTCTTTTTATGGGGGATTGCGTTTTTCTGGTTCTTTGCATTTCTAGTAATTTTTTGAGTGTGCTATGCATTATGTGTCTTACATTGCTGACTGCCTGGAATGTGTTATTTTCCTTAACAGACTGTTGAATTTTGTTCCGTTAGGCAGTTAATTTACATGCCAGTCAGCTTATTCTTGTTTTTGTTAGAGTAGGTTTTGTAGCTTTCACTCTAGGGCTGAATTAGCTCTATTCCTAAGGTGTGGCCTTTCTGCTAATATCACAGGGTATTCTGCTTGATTTCTCCTCTCTGGCTAGACAGAACTCAAACATGTCCCTGCTCTGTGCATGCTCTGGTCCTTGTTTAACATACAGTTGCAAGATAAATTTTCTTTCCCAGGTATGGTAGGCTGGAAAATGGTCCCCCGGTAATGTTCAGGTCCTCATCTTTGGAACCTGTGAATGTTGCCTTATATGACTTTGTTGGTGTGATTAAATTAAAGATCTTTAGGTGAGAGGTTATCCTAGATTATCTGGGTGGGCCCTAAATACAATCACATGTTTCCTTTATAAGAGGGAGGCTGAGGGAGATTTGACACACGCAGAAGGTGTTGTGACCACAGAGGCAGAGATTGGAGTGATGTGGTTATAAGCCAAGGAATACTGGCTGCCACCAGAAGCTGGAGAGGCAAAGGATGAATTCTCTCCCAATACTTCTGGGATCACAGTCCTGCCAACACCTTAATTTTGTACTACTTGCCTCCAGAACTGTGGGAGCATAAATTTCCATTGCTTTAAGCCACCAATTTTGTGGTTGTTTGTTACAGCAGCCACAGAAAGTGTTACAGCCCAACCAGGTTCATAGCCCACTGCTCAAGAGGAAGCCAATACACTGAGACAGCAAGTGTTACAGCAGAGAAAGAGTTTATATTGTAGGCGCCATGAAAGGAGATGGGCAGAATTTCTCAATCTGTCTCCCCAAGAATTTGGGAGAAAGGTTTTTTAAAGATGTTTGGCTGGCAAAGGTCTAGGCAGTTGGGTCTGCTGATTGGCTGGGGATGAACTCATAGGATCAGGAAGCAGAAATTGTCTTCTTGTGCTGAATCAGTTCCCAGGTCACAAGACCAGTTGAGGTGGTTCCTTGGGCCATTGGTCTGATTTGGTTTGTTGGTCCACCGGAATGCAGGATGGACCTAATGTATGTATAATAAAATTCACATTTATTGTACATACTTTAGGTCTTTATATTATGTAGGCGTTTATGCAAATTAAATGTAGCATTTGGAAGAGGCTGTGCCTCCAGCCTGCAGCTCTTGTCTCCTAATGCCTTTGGTGGCCAAATTAATCAGATTTTATTTTCAACCCTAGGTTAGAAATCTTACTGTATTTTCTTGATTCTACTGAGAACCATGAGGTTGATTTTTCATTGAAAGTCTTGACTTTTATTTGCTGTGCTTTGCTATAAGTAGACAAGCTATTAATGTAGGTTTATTTTCCCATTTAGGAGTTTCATAATAGAAGAGCAGAGTTTCTTGTTATGTGAAGATCTTCTCTACGGAAGAATGTCATTCAGAGGATTTAATCCCGAGGTTGAGGTATTAAACATAATTGCTTCAAATTTAAAATTTTTCCAATTGAATTTTTTTCTGCTAATAATTGGGCTTAGGTTTTTCCCCACCAGGTAACATTTCTCCTCATTATATAGAAAATAACATGTCTTGAAATATCACCATAGCTATTTAAAGAAATTGCAGACATTGCGGTCTAGTTTTATGGTAGAGTAGAGTAGGCAATTTAATATAGCAGTATACATTCCCTGACGGTGCCACTGTAAGCGTTAGGATTTCAACTTGAGTCTTTTACAGGAACGTCAAGATTTTATTCATATGATGCTATTATGAAAAGTTATTTTCTGGCATCTATAAGTGTATCTTTTCTAATGGAAAAGTGTTACTTAAAAATTCTGTAATTTGACTTTTTAATGGATGGGTTTTAATCCAAACTTGTAAATAGATATTTAAATGAATCCTTTGAAAAGTTTGTTTGAAAAGTGAATATTTGTCTTCAATTGAGCTGTTCATTTGAATTTTCCTGCCTCTGGTTTATAGAGAAGCAGACCTTTATTTAACAAATATTTATTAGAACTCTAACTCGTATGTTAAAAGCCATCTATTAGGTACTTGACCAAACAAATAGACATTTGTGATGTAGATCTTTAGTTTTGTAAATATCACTTGAAGCCAGGGTTTCTCACCCTTGTAAGTATTGACATTTGGGGCCAGATAATTCTTTGTGATGGTGGCTGTCCTAAGCATTGTAGGATGATTAACAGCATCCCTGGCCTCTGTTCTCTACCCACTAAATGCCAGTACACACACGCACACACACCACCCTCCACTCCAATTGTGACAACCAAAAATGTTTCCAGACATTGCCAGAGGTCCCCTGCTGGGCAAAGTCGTCTGCAGTTAAGAACTACTTCTCCAGGATGCCTGTAGATAACTAAGCCAAGTGCCAGAGTTTATTTGATGTTTGTAGGTTGGTTTTCCTTTTATTCTTTCTTGGGGGGCTGGAGGGGGTCATGGGAGGAGGTGTATATGATACTTAAGGGGTTATATTTACACAAAGTCAACGCTAAAAGTGTTTATTTTTAATATATACTTTCCTTGCTTTGGTTTGCTTTAAGCTTTAGATTGGGAAGAAAAGGGGAGTAGTGGGGTAAAGAGGGGACAAAAAGGCAGTTCCTATGAGTGTGCAATGTCCAAAGAATAGGATGTGAGTGGGCAGGCCCTCTGAAGTGTGTCTGATACAGTGGGAAAGGAGCAGCGACACAGCCCTCAGAATCTGGTGTGGGGAGTATTAGAAAATGGCCCTAATTACTGGATTCTGTGACACTGAATACACTCTCCCTGGGAAAAGTTCTTGAAGTGTTCTATTATCAGTCCTGTAAATGTTGGAAAAGCTAGTTGAGACTGGTTTCTCATCTGCTTTCCCTCCTTGTCCTCCATTGCTATAAAGAAGGTATTGTACATTAAAAAAAAAAAAAAAAATCTGTCAGAGGATAACTGTCCGGGAAAGTTAATGTGATAGAAAGATGGGGGAGACCCCTGAGGCACGTGGACGTCACGTGAGACACATTATCCACCCCAAAGGTCGGGGGAGGCTGAGGTGCAGATTCTCTCCATTATACCAGGAGCAGCCTTCCAGTTCTTCCATCCAGTAATTTGCTGTCCCCTTCCCCCACCCATCACCACCACCACCACCAAAAGATGCATTTAAAATTGCTGTTAACTGTAATACTTCTTCCATTTGGCTTAAAGAAGGGAAGTTCAGAGGATGTCCGAAAGTCTATTTTTTCTTTCTCCTTCTTACTGGAATGTGTTAGCAGTGTGCCTGCTTTAGATATGAGTAATTAATAACAAGATTTATGATCTGAAATACGATTTAAACTAATTGACACTAAATATAATAATAAAGTGGGGCTTTGTCTTACTATTTTTTTGATTCAGAGCCGACCTCTTGTTAGCACATTGTGCTATAAAGTGTTAATATTACAGAGAATCCCTTGTAAATTTTGACTAGTTCTCTAGATTCTGTGACTTTGATTTCTCTACCTTCAAATAAGTTTGACACCAGTTCCTTGCACAAGCCTTTTCTAGCCCTGATGGTCTGCGTTGGTGTATTTTTCAGAAATTAATGCTTCAGATGAATGATAAGAACAAAGCAGAAGTTGTTGAAGATAAAACAGAGGAGGTCGATGTGTCAGATGAAGAAATGGCTAGAAGGTAACCATTGCTGTGGGGCAGTTTTGTAATCTGGACCCCGAATTCATGGCTCTCCCATGTACACCCCCACAGCCTACCATAGCTGTAAAGGGGGTGCCCCAGCAGGAAGGTGCCTGTAATCTGCCTTCTCTTACATGGCCTTAGGGGCATTCAGACCTATCACAGGCTGGCAGTTAAGGGCTCATTTCCAGTGCTGCTTCCAATACATATTTTAAAATGTACATCTCAGTTTATTTAGGGTTATGTAAAAAACCAAAACAGCAGAGAATTTAATCATTCTTAGAGAAGTTTATAAATTTTTAAATCAGGCAATTGCCTTTAATCATAGTTTTTATTTTTTTATTCTTTTTGTTGCATATTTGGTTTGGTCTTCTTGACAAGGCTTGATCCCTGCTTTTCTTATTTGAAATTAAATTGGTGCTGTGTGTCATCTTAACAGATATGAAACCTTGGTGGGGACAATTGGGAAAAAGTTTGCCAAGAAGAGAGACCGTGCCAATTATGAAGAAGATGAAAATGGTGGTGTAAAACTGATTAAAGCAAAGAAGATGTTCTTAAAGCCCCAAGATTAAAACGGATACCTTAAGAGATGGCTCAGGGATGCCGTGTGAAAGTTAGCAGCATATTTTGGAACTCATCCTGATGGTGTCTCTCTAGTTATTAATACTGCAATGTCTATTTGTGAAGAGATGTATAATTTTGGAAACATGCTGTTTTTGAAACAGATGTGTGGTGGATGTTATACATCCTTTGCTTAATGGTATTCATTGAGAGTGGATTTTTAGCCCTTGATCTTCAAACGTACATTAGTAGAGGGTTCCTTCCTAAAGATTTTTTGACCTCAGGTTTTTTTTAATAGAGGTCTCCAGTCACTGACCTTGAATTGACTCATATAAATTAATACCAATGTTTAAATTGCCCTTATGTTTATGTTTTACTTTAAATTATTAATCGTGTCAGCCCAATTCATAAATACATTTTGGAATCAAATGTCATAAGAATTTATTATATGTAAATTTAGCAAGAACAAACACACCTCTCCAGCCTGAAGTGTTTGCATGCTACCAGGTCATTGTCAGTTCATGGTATTATGGTTTTTTGTTTAAAGAATTTAATTAATAGAAAAAAATTGTTCTGTAATAAACATCTACTTTCACTTTTTCTATTTTCTTATACTTTCAGATAATTTTAGTCTAATTTAGTAATGTAACTTTTATCCAAATTGTAACTTTAATAGCCATCAGTTTAGAATATAGTGATGTATTAGCTTGAACCCTAAGAAATTCCCTTTTATGGGTCAAAAACAGTCATCAATTTCTTATGGTACAGCCCAGTAGAATTTATCACTGACCAGACCACCTCCTAGTCTGAACCCTATTCTAAATACTAAGTATAGGCCAGGTGAGGTGGCACACCTGTAATCCCAACACTTTGGGAAGCCAAGGCAGGAGGATTGTTTGAGGGCAGGTGTTGAGACCAGCCTGGGCAACATTGCGAGACCCCATCTCTACAAAAAAAAAAAATAGAAAACTCAGCTGAGCATGGTGGAGTGCACCTGTAGTCCCAGCTACTCGGGAGGCTGAGGCAGGAGTATCACTTGAGCCCAGGAGTTTGGGGCTGCAGGGAGCTATGATCTAGCCACTGCACTCCAGCCTGAGCAACAGAGCAAGATGCTGTCTCTAAAAACCTAAAAAGATAAATAAATACTAAGTACAGAAGCACATGGAATTAAGTATATGTGTATCTGTCTGTCTGGAGGTATATACTAGGACTTCCAAGAATTACTGATTTCATTTAATTTTGTTCCCAGCAAATAAATGAGGTACATGTCACCTCTCTTCCCCGAATGTCCGTAGATTTTGGTTGCTCTGTGACCTCAGCTGTCTGCCAAGTTATGAAAAAAGTCATGAATTTTAAGTTATTCTGGCTGTTTTTGATTGTGAAGGTGTGAGCTATGCACCTTCCAGCTCTCTCCATCCTGGGGCAGTAGGTGGTTCTTCCCAATGCCTTACCAGCACCCCAGTCCCTGAACTTACTGAATGCACACCATTACTTCTGATAGGCAAACCCATTTCAGTAAAAGAAGTGGGACAGTGGGCTTATGCCTCTGGAATTCACTGGCCTTACCATACCCTCCATCACCTCGGAACAGCAGGCATAATTGGATGATGGAATGGTCTGCTGAAGACACAGTTATAGTGCCAGGTAGAAAACAACACTCTGTCTGACAAACGTTAGTTACGGTTTGACTTAGTGACCACTACCTAGGGCTGTTGCTATCAGTCATAATTCATGGTCTGGACTCAAGCAGAGGTAGAGGGAGTGGTTCTATTCACTGTTATACCCAACAACCCACTCAGAGATAGTATGTTCCCCAAGTCTCTTAATAGGTTCCCAAGGGAGAAGTGCTCCCACTAGGAGACACAACAGTGGTTCCATTAAGATCTGGTCATTTTACCACTAAGCCAACAGGCAGAAGTGTTTACTCTCTTGGCTGGTGCAAGTGATCTTGGCAACAAGGGCCATTTGTGTTGTCCCTACACAGTAGGTGAGGGAGAAATGTGTCTGGAACCCAGGGGATTCTCTAGAGCATTTTTAGCACTTTCATGTCCAATCACAAAATTTTAATGGAAAACTACAACAAACTCAAATAGATTGATTTAGACCCTTTAGGCAATGAAGTTTTGGAATACCCTGCCAGGTATAAACCCTAAGGAGCTGAGGTCCTGGCTGAGGGAAGAGGAAACGTGGAAGGGGGAGGGATGAAATTGACTAATTATTTCAGCCTGGTGACTGACCAGTTACAGAGACAAGCTACTGCAGCAGTTGCACATACGGTCAGCCCTCCGTATCTTCAGGTTCCACATCCATGGATTCAGCCAACCATAGGATTGAAAATATTCAGAAAAAATAAAAAACAATACAACAATAAAAAATAATACACATAAACAATACAAGATAACTATTTACATAGCATTTACATTGTGTTAGATACTATAATCTAGAGATGATCTGAATGTTCAGAAGGATGGGTGTGGGTTATATGCAAATATGCCATTTTATATCAGGGACTTTAGCATCGCAGGAGGTCCTGGAACCAGTCCCCCTCGGATACCCAGGGATGACTGTTTTCTTTCTTCCGTGTGTGTGTGTGTATGTGTGTGTATGTGTATGTATACTAATTTCTTCTCTCTCCCTCCTTCCTCTTACTATATGTTTTCTTAGGGAGTTAACTTTTCAATTTAGTCTTAAGAATACTTAGGTGGGTCTGTGACTTAATTTTAGGTGTAATTGATGGATACAATGTCTGCTGGGGCTTTGTGTCTCCTCATTTTGGACAAAAGGTGAGGATATCTTTTGTACAAAGGATGTTTGCAATTTGTTAAGTAGAAATACAGCGTTGTTCTTTCCTTAGTGCAGGAAGTTTATGTTTAGAAGTACTCTGTGTGGGTACTGAATGTCCCAAGGGGCAGCTGTAGCAGATACTAAGCTGTTGTTACACAGATTCAAAGTCACCCTCTATACTCAGCTTTTAGTGCTAGGCTGAGACTAAGCAAACCCATCTCTCCTATGCCAGCTGGCTCCTCATTGAGATCTGCCAGTGGCAGCCCAGAGGGGGATGCAAGTAAGGGAGAAAGGGACTGGTCCTTCGTCAGCTTATTCTTTGCTTCCTTTCCTTATCAGCCTCAGACAGCAGAGCTGTGTCCAGAACATTGTAATATCAGTTTATATTTTCCACACTTGCGACAGCCTCAAAGACATCACCAGCATCAACCGCCTGGTACCCACTCCTCAGACATCTGTCTAGTACCTCGGCCCACAGGGCCCCCACTCCACTCAGAGACACTGGTATTAACTGAGCAGCAACTTCTTGTCAGAGGTCTAAGTTTCGGCTCTTTGGGGCCCCTCCAAGTTTCTAAAATTTAACAATTTCAACCTCCTCCCTAGGGGTGGCAGCTTCCTGCATGATACCTTAGTATTCTCATTTTGCCTTTTTTTAGTTCTTTAATACCCCATTAACAATTCTTTATATTTAATTTCTCCTGTTAAAATAAGGGTGGTTGTTATCTCCTGACTAGATTTCACTGATAAAGACATCCTAAAGCAATGACATCTGCACAATCAAGGTTTTTGGCGGGCTTGAAATGCTCATTTTTCTAATCTGCGTTCAAGTTTACAGGTATTATATGAAAGTAAAAATGTTTATCTATCTACAAATTCCTTGAGGTTATCTCTAGTAACCAGTAGTTAGTATACCACTTTTTTACAAACACTGCCCCAGCATATTAACGCCCATTGCCTTGCTTGCCAAGTCATTCTGTTTATCCCCTTATTTGCAAAGCTCCTGTCCTCTAGGGTAGGGCCTATATCTTGTTTCATTTGCTCCTGTGCCTGGCAAAGAATATGGGCCATATTAAAGCTTTTAGTAAATGTTTCTTCAGTAAAGTAATGAATCAATGGCAGTTGGGATGATTTGGAAACCAATTGGTCCACAAAGCCTATTTAAACCACAGTGCTGTGGAAATAAAGACCAAGTGAGAAAAGCAAAGGTTATTTATTCTGAGCTTGCTACAGCAAAGGAGTCAGCCATCACTTGAGTTTGGGCAGAGACTCAATGGTAGGCAGAGGAGTACAAAAGCTTTATAGTCAATAAAAGGGAAGCCTCAGGTGTGCTCTGATTAGGCAGTCAGACTGAAGAAGCTGGAGGAGAAGCAGGGCATCTGCTGTGATTGGCTGGAGGTGCATATTTGGCTCTCTCCAGTTGGTCCTAAATTGGAAGCAGGGGCAAAGATTAGGGAATCTGCCAGTTATGTCCTGGCCATTTGGGGGCAGTTGTTACAGAAGTTACTGTACCTTCCAGAAATATCACTAGAGATAGCAATCTGGCTTCCTGCAAGTCTGATGTATATAGCAGGTTGGATTCCTGGGTTGTTTATTGTAGATAATGGGGTTGGTTTCTTGGGCAGGTTGCCGCAGATTGTGGGTCAAAGCTCTGTTTTTATATATGGTCATTCCATTGTTTGTATATTCAGTCTCTCAGTCCTTAGGCTTATTTTTAATCATAATATAAAATACAACCATTTTAAAAATAATAAAATAAAAAAATAAATACAACCATTTGATGATGTCTCTATGGAAATGTGCACCCAACTTAAAAGGAAAACAACACCAGTGGGATCAGGGATGTTTGTGGCTCCAGCCATTAGCGGGGGTGCCTGTTCTGGAGGCAGGTGCTCCAGCAGTTGGCACCACAGAGACAAGGCCACCAAATCAGGTGACCAAAGCCTTTTGTTATCCCAGATCTTGGAGGAGAAAACTGAATACCATTGGCTAATGAATATGAAATTCAGTTTAACAGGTAATCATTATTTCACTGATAGGTATATAACCATCCATTCACTGACATTCATGTTGGTTGATGAACTTTCTCAAAGTGGGTTATTTGGAGGGAGAGAGAGAGAAGATGTAGCTATAATGGTAGTTTCAAGAAAATCCCCTAGCAAACGTCCACTTTCTAATACATCTTTTATAAAGGTATCAGTTTTTTCCTTTGCCTGCCAAAACAGTCTTACATTTTCCCAATTTTGTCCTCAGAGAATACACAGGTGCCTTATCATCTGAGTCCTGAGAGTCTTGGCAGCCTCTTAAAGAGAGTCTGTGGTCTGACCTACCCTCTCCCTATAGAAATACCCTTGCATAAGCAGTTTGTTAAAATTATTTGGTGGCTCCAAATAATTAAGTTTCTCTAGGGTTCTAAGTTTCTCACTACACAGTAGGTTTTCACTATAATTTTAATCATTATAAAAAGCCATTAACCCATAAACATACCCTTTTCAGCTCTGTTTTGGATAAAGAAAGAATTTATACAGAGAGGATACCACTTTTCAAACCCACAGCCCAATTTTATATCCCAGAGTTTCCTGCCAACATATTTTGCTTGTTTTCTGAGCGGCCCCATGTTTTCATTTTCCCCAGGGAAAAAAAGATGCACTGGGTTTCAGGATACTTGCAAGAGTTACTGTGCTCATTTGTACAAAGTCACACTGTTCTCCTTAAGGCATATTTGATCTGGATGGTGTCTGTTGCTAATATCTCTTCTGTCAGCATTGTCTCGATGGGGGAAAACCCTGCCTACTCATGAGTTTCAGATTGTTGCAAAATTGCAGCAGGATTCAACAAGACCAGGTAATGAAGATGACAATATGCCAAATATTGGCAGACTGTATGTTACGGTGACTTCCGTCCCTCCTCTCCTGGTCAGGGCAGGTTCTCACCTCCACAACCTCTCTCTGACCTCTGCTGTGATCATTGTCCCTGATGGTTATTTCATCACATATAACACCTGTGTCAAATGGACACTATTCTTGAACCTGACACTTCTGTGCTTCCATCTTGGAGTCTTACTTAACCTCATTGGGATGGCCACAAGTCAAAAATGGAGAATGGCATAGGAACAAGTCTGCAGTTCAAACCATAGACCAGATTCTGGAGTCCACGGGAACAGAAAACCTGAGCCACACTGGAAGGGTGAAGCACAAAGCCACGCTTGTCTGGCTGAGCTCCTACCAGGCATTCAGTCAAGAAGTTAGCAGATAATGGCAGGAATGAGATGTTAGCTGGAGGAAAGTAAAGCAACGTGGAAGCAATTGCTCTGATGGATGTTTCCCCAAAAGAGCAACCACTGTGACAGCCATGCAAAGGAGATCTGTCATTAAATGCCAGGAACATTTGTGACATCATTCATTTGTTTAACAAATATTGAGTTCTGACACTGGGCCCGGCACTGAATTATGGGCTGGAGATGTATTATCTCCATTTTATCCATCAACAAACAGAGGAAGAGAGACATTCAGTATACCCAATGTCACACAGCTTTTAAGTGATAGAATCAGGATCTGAACCCAGATCCACAACTGACTGTAAAGCACATGCACCTTCTCTTAAGTCACACTGTAGGGAAAACAAAAGAATATAACTGAGAAACAGGTAAAAAATAACCTAACTCCATCAAACCCTGGTTTTTTTCATACAAAGTCTTTCAGAATCATATTGTTCTAGCCGGTATTTTAAAATACTGACTTTTTACAGATGATATGGATTAAATTCACATTAACAATCGGTTTTAGACACAAGTGATTATTTCTATAAGTAGGATATTCTCAATATTAATGACCCCATATTAAGAAAGAGTGTACATGTGAATCTGTGGTAACAAAAACTCTCCTAGACACACCTAGGAAAATTCCCACCACCTGCTATGGGCTGTAGTGAGAACAAGACATGAGCAGATGGCACTCCACCCAGCATCTCTCCCACACTGCTTGCCTGGAAGAGGCCCCACCTCTGGTTACAGGCCCAAGGCACCATTTTGGGAGTTTAAAGCTGGTCAGCCCAGGAAGGGATGTGGACACAGGGACCTCCCCTCCTCCAACCATTCCATGCTGCAGACATAGCCACCTCTGCTCCCAAGCACAAGCTTTTGGTGTGGGTGAACTGCAGGATTGCCAGTTCTGGGCTTGTAGTGGGTGTGGGGGGGTACACCCCCAAATGGGACTCAGCTCACTGTGGCCAGGTTCTGCACGGAAGGTGCAGCTCATTTCCCTCCCTTCATGTACTGGCAGTGTTTTTGCAGCTGTCCCAACCTGGGAATCTCAGCCCCTGAGTCTACATTGCTGGATCCACAGCAAATATTTCCTAGCACCCACTTGGACCATAGCAGCCTTGTGGGTGAGGCACTGCCCAGTGTCAAACTCACAAAATGTTGCCTTGGACCTGCTTGGAAAGGCTGGGGCCCCACCCAGGCAGGCAGCATGGGCAAGAAACTGTGGAAAATGCTGTCTGCTCATGTCTCAGTCTGAACAGAAGCCCACAACAAAACAATGACCTCCCCAGCGTTGTGTGGGAGTGCCTGGGCTCTTCTATTCCTCCTTGGAGCCATGCAGTGGCTACAGGCATACCAGTGGTTCCCTGGTATCTAGGCTCTCAGAATGGCACCCGGCTCAAGCTGCTCTGGGCATGGATGCCTGTGGGATTCTGCGTGAAGTTCCCTTTCTGGAGCAATGTCTCTGTGCAATCTCCAAGCAGCTGTCTATGTTAGGCCCTAGACCTGCATGGGTTGGGGGGTTCTCTTGTAGTCAGGATTGTAAAAGCTCGTCTTGAAGAATGGAGCCCTAGGGACTTCTCTCTTACTCTTTCACTGCATCCAGGAGCTTCTCCCAGCTGTTAGCCAGCCCCCATTCAGGCAATTTGCCTTTGAACCCTCTCCTTACCCATTGTTTGCCTGGGGAATCCTAGCATTCTGTCCGAGAGGATCTGTTTGAAATGAGAGAGTCTATTTACCATTCTGGTTCCTCTCTGTGGAGGAGGCACATACTACCTGTATCTAGTTGGCCGTCTTGATCCTCCTAATTACATTTTTTTGAGCACACATTTATTTAACCCTAGCTGAATAGAATTCCCTAAGGGATTTCTGGCTGACTACACCAGATTTTACCATGCAAACAACACACAACATAATACATGTACACATGTGTAAACACATATAAATATATATGTGCACAAAGATCCTATAGCTTTTATTTTAGAATTTTAGTCATGAAATAGTAATACAAACTTACCAGTTTATAAAAGATGATTGGATCCAAATTATATTTCTAACAAAATGGGACAAGTTCACATGGCTAAATTTTATTTGCCCTGATAGGTAATTTAATGAAGGCTGTGGACCAAGTATTTGGGTAAAACAATTTCTATAACTGTTTGATTAAAAAAATTTTTTTTAATTTTCTACATAATTTATTGTGATGTTTAATAACATCAAGTAAAATATTCATTTTCATCATTTGCTTCTGTTCATCTGTTTTCTTGAACAGTCTTCATTCCTCTAAAATGTTGCATGCCACACTTAAGGCAACAAAGAATTATTTTTAAAAGCCACAGCTAAAGGACATTCATCTGCAGCAGCTACCTATATGCTCAATGCATGCAGTGGGGGTCCTAGTTTTTTCACTGCCATCTTCTATAAGTTTTTGGAAAACATTTGTCACAATGACCTTCATACAACTTCAAAACTCATAGGCTTTCTCGCACCTCCGAGAGCCCAGGCTCAGCCGCAGTCCCAACATAGCTGATGGGTTTTCGCACACCGTCCTCCCTCGGCTGCAGCATGGAGAAAGAAGCATGATGTCTGGGGGCAGCTCTTGGGCCCCCCAAAGAAAAACTTTTTTTAAGTTGTTTTTTTTTTTTTTACGTTTTCTCAGTTTCAAGTAAGGTTAGGGTTAAATTTTTAACATTTACATTTTAGCTAGAACTGATTGAATTTTATAAGAAAAACAAAATCTCCATGTGGCCTTGAACTTTTAGTAACAAATCTGTCTTTTATTTGCTGATCTGGTTTACCTGATTTGTCAATGCAGGTATGCAGGGAGGGAAGCATTTTAGCAGGTGGTTGTTTTTTTCTTTTTTCTTTTTCTGGCCCCTGCATGGCGGCAGACAAGATTACTTTATATTATTGCTCTGAGCTCAAGATTTTAACCTGTTTGGTAGGAGAGGCTAATTTTTGTGAACATTTATATAGTTCTTTTTCTTTTAGACTATCAATCCTCCAGTTAACTGTTCCATCACCCTAAGCAATTGTTAGTCAGACAAATACAAATTTACATTTCCAAAAGGTGTTTAGGTTGTTGGTTGCCATGGAACTGTTGAAATTTGTAAAGTTGTTAATTTGAAAGCTCTGTAAGACTTTTTTTTTTAATCTTGGCTGATGCCATAAGCTGTGAGTTCTATCTCAACACCAGCAGAAAAGTCAGCAGATTCAAAGTAGGCAGAAATAAAGAGAGAGAGCTAGCTTATAAGGTTCTACATATTAACTCTATAGTTAAAGTTTTTCTTAGAGAATGCAAATAATGACAATTGATCTCTGAATTTTCCTTCATGTAATTTGCCCATCGGTTTATAAATGGGCATAAGAATATAGCTGGTCTATTCTTACGGCCCCATAAAACCTGGCATGCTTTAATGTTGGAAAATCCCATTCCAGTTCTTATTAGTTTCTCAAGAGTAAAGAAAATCCTACAAATCCTGTCAGAGAATGTCAGGAGTCTAGACCTGTGTTTTCGGTGGTGGTGGTACCAAAAGTTCAGTACTTATCCCTGAGGCCGAATCAGTGAGAAGGAAGAATGAGAACAAGTGGTTTGAGGAAAAGGAAAGAGAAGTTTATTAATTTGCCAGCAAATGAGGAGGGTGGTGGGCTAGCGTCTGAAAGTTTAAGCAGAACTGTGTTTAAGCAAAAATACAGGGCTTTTTAAGGGGGGGATGGTTGGCGGTTGGGTTTGGGTCTACATGACCACCATCACATTTTGTGGCTTCAGGCTGTTGTTTAACTATAATTGGTGGTTCCAGTTGACCTTGTCTCCAGTGACAACGCTCTCGTGACCCTTGCCCGGGTCACTTCTGTTGAGCCATCTCCTGTGCTTTAGGATACTAGAAAACAAACAGCAAGGAACATTTTTCTGCCCCTTTGGTTACTGGCCTCAGGGAAGGAATGCAGGTTTTAATTCCCAGAAGGGCTGAGGGGTGTTAAAGAGACAACTTGTAAAACATTTTGTTGCCCTTTTACAGACCTTTACTTCTGTTACAGTGGTGACTGCCCTAGTGGCTTTTAACTAGCCATCCTGTGCCTACCATTAGAATGTTTATATTTGCTCTTGGAAGATTTTCAAAAACAAGCAAGGGAAAAGAGCCAAATCATTTATAGACATGCACAACCAAACCAAAATGAAACCAAAATTAGAATGCTCACAAAAATTTTAACTTAAGCATGCAGATCAAAGAAAACATTAAATTAGGCACACAAAAAGAACCAAAATTAAAATCACCAGAAAGACATGCCTCACCGACAGAACATAAATTCTGCAGAAACCAGAGTGCTCAAACCAGAAGGACACTTGTCTTTATACCAGAAAGGACTTGCCAGAAAAACAAAAAGTCTTTTGCTATTTCAGGAGAAATGTAAGGTCTTTTATTAAGGTGGCCTTATAACCAAAACAAATCTAAAATAAAGTCAAAGCTTCTACCAAATAGAGGAAGGTCTGGCAAGAGAGAAGATTCACCAGGGCACAAAAGCCAAGCTGTGGAAGCAGAGAGCTCTAAGGACTCAAGAGAGTACTACACCGTGGTTCCAAGAATTGCAATCACTCCCAATAATGATCTTTCTTCAGATCCCACTTTTGATACCATTCATGTCAACTTAAGTAAAAAACAGAGAGAAGCTCTCTAAAAGACAATGATATTTATTTGGGAATAGGTCATTGCAATGGGAATATATGTGCCATAGTAAACTATGTGCATATTCAGGGAGGAAAAGGAAGATAAAGGTTTTTAAAGGAAAAAGGAGGATTACATAATTGTTTTGAGATCATTATCCTTAGCTACAAGGATCAATAACAAAAGTGGCACCGGTTTGGGATTGAACAGGCAATTGCTGGGCAGATGCCCTCACAGAAGTATTTTCTGGACAAGGTTGTGATGGCCTTTGTGCAAGGTTGTGGGTTTCGCAGAGTTTTTTGCAATAGTTTTTGTTATCAGTCATTTGTTCCATAAGAACCCTCCCTCCATGGCCTTTCCTGGTTTTGTGGGTTCTTTTTTTAAACACAAGTAACTCCATTTTGATACTGACAACTTTAACAGCCCTATCTTCATTTTAAAATTCTAATTTATTCTAAATTCCTGTGAGTTCAAAGAATCGAATTTAGCCTAATTTACTCTTTATATTCTTGCTAAGAATAAACAGAAAAATAAAGGAACAAAAGGAAGAAAGGAAAGAAGGAAGGAAGAGGGAGGGAGGGAATAAAGAAAGCAAACAGAAAAAAGGAGGAAAGGGAGGAGAGAGCCATCAGGAGGACCAGAGGCTCACATCTGTGCTGTGCTCTATCTGAATATCTGATGCACGGAATCACAAGGGGCCAGAGACTTAACTTCTTCTGGAAATGGCCCTCAAGCAATCACTGACCAGGGTTGATATCAAAACACCCCATCAGGCGGAACAGTTCTGAGGTGTGTGTTTCACACTCTTTCATAGAATTTCCCCAGGGATTAAGCTGTGGTCACCCTCAGTGCTGACCTGCTGGATAAGGCAGCTTGTGGACTGCTTTGCATCCTCCTTACTCCCCTCCGAGTTTTTCCTGCACCTCCAAAATAAATGTCGGCACTTGAATCCTCATCTAAGGGTCTGCTTCTCGGGGAATCCAAATTAAGACAGCAACTCTGAACCAGACATTTGAACAATTGCTATTGATAATGTAAGGATAGATAGACAGATCAATAGATAGAGAAAAACATGGATGGATGGAATGGGTGGTTGGATGGTGGATGGATGATTAATACTTAAAACTGAGAAGAGAATTATTGGAAAGGAAAAGCGGCACAGACATTTTTATCTGGAAAGCTGATTAAATTCATATTTTCTTATTGAATGTTTAAAAATTGCCTTTAATTTTTTTCAAAGATTCTTATTGTGGGGAATTTCAACTCTATAAAGTAGTAGACAAATTAGTGTCATAAATTTCTGTGTACCCCTTTTCCAGCTTCAAAAATTATCGACTCACACTCATCTTGTTACATATCTACCTCCACCTGCTTACCGCACTCTGTATTTTGAATCAAATCCCAGATGTCATACAGTTTCATCTGAAAATATTTCAGTGTGTATGTCTAAATGATAAGGACCCTTAATAATCACAGTATTATTATCACACCTAAAGTAATTAACAATTTCTTAATGTCATGAAATATCCTATTAGTATTCAATTTTCCAATTATCTAATAAATGTCATTTTTTTTTTTTACAGTTTGTTTAAATCAGGATCTAAATTAGGTCTCTACATTGTGACTGGTTGATGTTTCTTTGAAGTCTCTTTTAATCTGTAGGTCTCTACTCCATCTCTCTCTTTTTCTTGTAAAGCATTTCTTGAATAATTGCTTGATATATTTTAATTTAACAAAAATTTGGCCAAATCTAATGCAAATTATGTTCTTGCTTCCTATGAGTCTTGCAATTTATAACCCAGGGATAAGCTGGTGCTTTGACACGATTTCTTATTATCTGCAGACTAATGTTGGAAATTTTTATTTATATTGTGGAAAGCATTCTCAGAACAAAAATGCTTGGAGGCTGTGGAAATAGACATATGTATATGAAAGTAAAATCGAGCGTTCTCAGAAGCTTCATGAGTAAAGAGAATGAGAAAGCCAGCAGTGAATGCCGGATTACTGTGCCTTGTAAATCTGGACATCGACCATGTCAGTCCTCTGCTTAAAGTGTTCCCATTATACTGAGAATAAACTTTAAAACTCCTTACCCTGACCCTGTGTGACCTGGACCTGCCCTCATGAACAAGCTCTCACTCTCCCCCGCTGCACTATAATCACAAGGCCTTCTCTCCAAACCTTTGACCTCATTAGAGATTATGCACTTGCTGTATTCTCTGCCTGGATAGTGTTGTTCCTGACCCTGAACATGCCTGCTCACGATGGAGGACTAAACAGACCCAGAATACTTCTCAAGTTTAAAAACCTATAGCCAAATCCAAAAGTGACAGTCAAAATGTTCCAGTGGCCACAAGGGGAATTTAGCCACAGTAGTAAGCAGAGATCAAAACCATGTGACCCATATGAGGATCCAGAAAAGACAAATCCTTTAGGAGCTGGACCTTGAACTCATGTTTACAAATGGAATCACTCTTGATGATAGTTCATTTGGGTATGGAATTCTGGGTTGAAATTCTCTTTCACAAACACAGAGACCAAGAGCTATTACTGCTTCACAGATTCTTTCTAGAGGAAGCATTAAAGAATGGGCTTAGGAAAATAAAGACAGAATTGTGTCATGCAAGAAGCATTAGTGAGGACAGAAATCAGCATGTATTGGTTGGAAAGTCTAAATACACATTGATTGTAAATTGTGTAATTATTTGGAAAATCTAAATATGCATTGATTATAAATAGTGTGAGTATCTGGTATTAAAAATAATACCAGGAAAAGACGTGGAAGATAGGGGAGCATTTTGAAGGAAGTTAAATTGCACTAAGGTCCTTGTCTTGTAAGAGGAGACTAGAAATATAAACTTGTATAGATACTGTTTTTAAAAATACAACATTATGTGTACATGTTAAAATTTTGAGTAACTGCCAAAGGAATTGAAATAGAATATGGTTAAGTTAAAAATACAAGATCAAAGAAATCCTAACTCATCTAATAAAAGACAGAGAAAAAGAAAAAATAAATAAACAAAAAGCATATGGCATTGGCATAGGATAGACACATCAATGGAATAGAAGAGTGTCCAGAAATGGACCCACATCTAAATGGTCAGTAATTTTTTTACAAAGATGGCACAGCAATCTAGTGGGGTAGGAAACATCTTTTGAATTAGTGGCACAGGAACAACTGGATATCCTTATGGACAAAGTGAACCTTGACCCCTCCTCCCACCTCTGTGGGCTACACAGGTGTAAGCATTTCTCAAAACTCATTGAGCCCTATGTTTAAGGGGGGTGTGTGTGTGTATTTACTACATGCAAAATATTACTTAATTTTAAAAAGATCTGTTAGAAACGGTTACATCTGATTCCTTCTCAGCTATGTTCTCAGCCTCAATGTTACTTCCTCAGAGAGGTCCTTCATAACCACTCATGGTAGGTTAAATTTTAGGCCTTTTTTTTTTTTGTACCAAGTTAACCAAATCCTGTGTATATTTTATACTTTACAGCATGTCTCATTTGGGGCTACCCACATTTCCAGTGCTTCATAGCCACATGCACTGGTGGTTGCTCTATTGGACAGTGCAGGTCTTACTACTTGTCTGTCTGCTCTCATCCTTGAGAGCAGAGACTATATCATGTTAATTGCTGTGACCACCCCCCCTTCCCAATATAGTAACTAGCACATAGTGGATTCCTAAAATTTTCAAATTAATTTATTAATCACGCAGGCCTCCTCACTGACAGATGATTGGGCTACTAACCACTCTTCACACCTTCAACTCCAAATTATCATTAAGTCTTCACCGTCCCTTATTCCATTCTCCTTCAGGTCGAGTAACCTTAGCCCAGGGCCTCATGTATGATAACCTTCAAAGCCAGCTGGGTCTTGGGAATCATCTCTAGGCTTAGGAAAATAGCCCTTGAGTCCCCAAATCTGTGCACTGTCCCCAAGAAGGTTAATGTCATAATGTCATGGAGCTGTGGTGGTCATTCATTTGGCACAGGGCCCATTCAGAAATTTCATTCTCTAAGTCATAGGAATGTCAACCCACTAAAGAATCGATAGGTGTAGTATCCTGATTCCATTTGTGGCTCCAATTATTCACCCCTCCTTGCATACACGCCCTTTGCCATGTGACTTTGCAGCTCCTTTCACTGAAGACGCAGAGTCCCTCTCTTGAGTTGCTTTGGGCAATAGAATATGGTGATTACAGAGCTGGTGTGCCAGCTCTGGGCCTAGGCCTCAAGAGGCCTTGCATATATTCGCTTGTCCTCTGGGTGCTTCTGCCTTTGCCATGAGAATATGCGTGAATATCTCCAGGCTGGACTTATGGAGAACAAGAGCCACGAGGAACAGAACTGAGTTGTATCAGTTGTCCCTCCCAAGGCCAGCCTGCCTTAGGGGTTGAAGACCAGCCTTCCCCAGACCCCTTCAAGTCTGCTCCCAGTAGAGATCCTCCTTCACTCAAAGTAACCACTATCCTGACTTTTAATAGCATGAATTAGGTTTCCCTTTTTTGAAGTTTATATAAATGTTTTGGAGTTGAAGCAGGACTCCTTCCTTTTAACAGTGTGGGCCAGGTGGGCAAAGGGGACAGCTAGGACCTGAACGGCCTTTGCGTCCCAGGTCAGATCAGAGAAGGCAGAGCAGTTAGGAGTCACAGAGCAGAAACATTTGAGCACCAGTTGGGATGTGTGGGATATATAATATATGAAATCTTAAATGAGCTTATGAAATGCTTCTTCCCTTAGAGTCTACTTTGTCTGATATAGATATACCAACTTTCTTTTGATTAGTGTTTGCACGGTGTATCTTTTTCTAATCTTTTTACCTTTAATCTTGGGGTGTTTCGCTTGTTGATACTCTCTTGTTTTCGCTGTCTTGGTGGACAGTGACCCTCAGGAGTCTGAGGAAAGTATATTCCTGTCCACTACACCGTGAGTTCTTGGAGGGCGAGGGCTGTCTTCTTTGTTTTGGACTCACTCTGACCCCTCACAGCTTCTCAGTGCTGTCGCTTCGTGGTCTGCCAAAGTGGGGCTGTCTCCTGTCTCTCAGCAAGGAAGGAATTTCACTCTCAATTACAATTAAGCAGAAGTCACAGGACACCAAGACGTAGAGATGAGCCAAGATGTTCCACTCCTCCTTTTGCTGCACACCGATTACAATGCCAGGTGTTACAGGCTCAGCTTCCAGCCTCTGCCTCCTTGTGCTTTTCTTTAACTGCCCATTCATAACTTTCCTGAGAAGCAGTATGTTCTGTCCCCTTTTATCATTTCACTCAGGACAGAAATAAAAGATTCATGGTGACACTAAATTAGTGTTCTTTTGCCTTATTTGAAATACTGATGAACCATCTTTTTCCCAATTTTTCAAAGAAATATAAATGTCAAGTGTAATTTTCAAAAAGCAAATTTTGACAATTTAAACACTGCATAACTATAAGAAAGAATGTTTCAACAAAGAGCATTTGCACATTGCTTAACTCTTCTCCCTTCCTGCAGATGGACGTGTCTTTATTGGAAGGGGCTCATAGGTCTTGGAAATTTAGGAAATTTCCTGAATTAGAAAATTTCTCACTTAGAAAATTTGTTACATGTAGTACCCAGAGATCTCATGATCCTTCTCTAGAGGAGAGACTTTCTGACAGCTTCCAATGGACTTCAATAAAGCTTGACACATAGTAGGTGCCAGTGGATGCCTTGGAATGAATGAAGGATAATTTCTTCTCATCCTAGGTGCTAATCTTCCCATTTCTCTCAATTAAAACAGCTCCTTTTACGGGTGGACAGACCATACGCTTCTACAAGGTCACTAGCAGTACTCAGAGTAACTAAGAATCAAGGTCCCATTCCCTTCCAAGCTCCACACCCATTTAACATACAGCTTTCTACACCTGCTACAATTAAAACACGCCATCCTCATGAGATAAAGGGCTCTGAAACCATGTAGCTCATCTATGAAGTCCTGACTTAGGAAGAGCAAGTGAACATCCGTGTAGGTTGGAAAAGAGATAGCTTCCTTTGACCTGTCACCTTTTTTCAATGAGAGGTGATGTTTCTTTAGGTCTTTCCTCATGGCTAAGCCAGTGCTTCGCCATGTCCTTAGAATAGAGAAGATATCTGGAACTTCTAAACCAATCTACTGTTGTCATTGAGGGCTAGATGGCAAATCATTCTCCTCTCTTGTCCAGTTCTCACCAACTGGTAGTGGCTGTGTGGTGCACAATGCAGGAAAAGAGTCTGAGGCCTTCTCTAGGCTTAGTGGAAAAGAGTTTCCTAGTTGCTTGGCAATCTCTACCTTGGTTATTGTTATGAAAAAAATCACCCAAAACTTGGAACAAAGGCAAAAGACATTTGTGGTGATTTTAGTACCATTGTAGACAATGCCAGAGCCTACATTAGGCCCACCTGACTCTCTGAGGAAACATGACTTTGCTTGCTTCACAACTTACATATTGTCCCAGCTCTGTAAAGGCAGATATTAATTTGAAGAAAACTGATCGGATGCAAGTTATTTTTATCCAATAGCGATGCAAATGATTTCTGACCACTGGAGAATATAGCTCCAAAGATTATGAGTGCATCACTCTGTAGAACCTTAACCAGTTTGGTAGTTTTGTATCTAATTTAGCAATCTAATTCTAGCACCCTTTTATTTTTTTAAGAGCAGTATATTTTATACATGAGTTTTTCGTCTTTTCTCTGAGACCAGCTTTGCCATCCTGCCGCTTCTCTTATTAATGAGTTAAATAAAACTTTGATGCATGCTCATTGTGTATTTGTATGAGATTTTAACATTTCCTAAAAATTATTTCTTGACACTATGGAAGGAGGAGGGAGGTGGCATGGAAGTCACAAGTTTTCCCTTCCTGGCCTGGACTCCAGAGGAAGAGAGAGGTCTGAGGATGCTGCCTACACAGGCTTGCATTCTGTGGCTCATCCCAGGCTGTCCATGGCAGGGAGTCAGCCCTGTAGGTAGAGACATATCTATGTTAGCAGTGGCCTGCTCGGACCACCCAGTTATCTAGGGATGAGAAGGATCATGCTGCCTTTCAGAATTAGAGGAAATTTTAGCGACCTGATGAAACTCCACCAGCATTGTACAAGGAAGTGATATATCACTTCAAGCCCAGCTCAAAGAAGTGAGATTAAATAAAACTTCACATGATCCAAAGCCTTCTCCCATTGCAACATCTTTCCTAATGCTCTTACGTCGTAGCTTTCCTGTCATCATTACTATCGCACCCTATAATTAGCCATATAGAGTGATAATTAATGTCTACTGTGTGTCTACTACTTATAAGGTGAGTTCTAAGTGCTTAGTATAGATTAAGTTATTCAATGTTATGACCACTTCATGAGACAAGCATTGTTAATGATCAGCCTGTTCACTTTACAGATGAAGGTACTGAAGCACTAGAAAAATCAAGTAAGATCACCAATATCACATAGCTCATCAATGGCAGAACTGAGACTTGAACCCAGGAAGGTGGCTTCAAAAAGAAGTTAACCAGTGCATTATAGCTGCTTTTAAAATTTTGAAGTTGAAGAAACTCAGCTTAAAATGCTCAACTCTAGGCTGGGCTCAGTGGCTCATGCCTGTAATCCTAGCACTTTGGGAGGCTGAGGCGAGAGGATTGCTTGAGGTCAGGAGTTTGAGACCAGCCTAAGCAATACAGCGAGACCCCATCTGTACAAAAAAATACAAAAATTAACCAGGCGTGCACGCCGTATTCTCATCTACTTGGGAGGCTGAGGCAGGAGGATCACTTGAGCCCAGGAGTTTGAGGTTGCAGTGAGCTACGATCATGGCACTGCCCTCACATGCCTGAGCTACAAAGCAAGACCCTGTCTCAAAAAAAAAAAAGAAAAAAAAAAGCTCAACTCTACTAACTCTACTACATATTAGCTGTGCATGTAGCAGACATGTAATAGACTAGTAGACTTTGGGCAGGTTAACTTTCTAAGCCTGTTGTCTTAACTACAAATGGAGATGATAATAGTACCTGCTTCATGGGGTTGTTATAAGGATTGAATTGGTAAATCCAAGTACAGTAGTCCCCACTTATCTATGGTTTCACTTTCTGGTTTCAGATACCCAAGGTCTACTGTCCAAAAATATTAAATGGAAAATTCCAGAAATAAACATTTCATAAGTTTTAAATTGCACCCCATTCTGAGTATCGTGATAAAATCACTCTCTGTCCTGCCCCATTCTGCCTGGGAGGTGAGCTATTCCTGTGTCCAGCATATCCATGTTCTAGATGTTCCCTGCCAATTAGTCACTTAGTAGCCATCTCTGTGCCTCTTAGTACTGCAGATTGACAGCTGCAGACATTGGGTTCAAGCAAACCTTATTTTACTTAAAAATGGCCTCCAAGTGCAAGAGTAGTGTTGGTGGCAATTTGAATATGCCACAGAGAAGCTATAAAGTGCTTCCCTTAAGTGAAAAGTTCTCAACTTAATAAGGAAAGAAAAAAATTGTATGCAGAGGTTGCTAAGATCTACAGTAAGAACAAATCTTCTGTTGTGAAATTGTGAAGAAGGAAAAAGAAATTCATGCTAGTTTTTCTGTTGCACCTCAAACTGCAAAAATATAGATAGGGTTTGGTACTGTCCATGGTTTCAAGCTTCCACTGGAGGTCTTGGGATGTATCCCCCATGGATAAGGGGGGAACTACTGTAAATTGCTTAGCAGAGTCCCTGGCACATAGAAAGTCATAAATGATTAACTTAAAAATAAAAAAGGCAGCAGGGATTTTTCTCAGGAGGAGTAGGAGGTATAAGCTTCATTGTTTATTCATAACAGATTCCCCTGTGCCTTTGTGGGAGGGAAGAGCATTGGACAAGCAGCAACCGAAGCCCCCATTTGGATTAAGGTATCCCCAAAGTCCTGGCTTTAGATTCAGAGCCACGTCAGCCTTCTCACATCTGACCTTAACCCAGAAAGGACACACCAAAGTGACCCTGTCTTCATTCAGATGTAAGAGAATAAAACTACTATTACTACTACATTTATTGAGCCCTTATTAAATGCCAGACACTGGCTAAACCCTTTGCCTTATCATCATAGTTAATCCTCACAACTTTATGAGATTATCATTACCACTGCCACTGTTTTTAGGGTAAAAAGAAAAAAAAACCCTAAGATGCAGAGAAGTTAAGCAGCTTGCTTAAGGTCACCCAGCTGTTGAACAGCAGGCCCAAGATGTAACTCAAGCCTGTGTGTCTTATTTTGTTTGGGCTGCTATAACAAATTACCATAGACTGAGTCACTTCAATAACAAACATTTCTTTCTTTCAGTTCTGGAGGCTGGGAAGTCCAAGATCAAGGGGCCAGCAGATCTGGTGTCTGTTGAGAGCCTGCTTCCTGGTTTGCAGATAGCTGTCTTCTTTTTGCATCCTCATATGGTAGAGAGAGAAAAGCAAGCGCTCCCCTGTCTCCTCTTGTAATAGCACTAACCCTGTCACAGGGACTGCACCCTCACAACCTAATCACTGCCCAAAGGCCCCACCTCCTAATACTACATTGAGGTAGGATTTCAACCTATGAATTTTGGGAGGTCACAAATATTCAGTCCATAAAACCATGTAACTCCAAAACACCCACACCATACTACCTTGCTGATATGCTACCAAGAATGTGACATGTTTGGAGGCATATCAACCAGGATTCAAAACACTAAACAAAAACAAAATGCTGGGATGCTAGGGAGGAGAGAGTGGTTCCTTTGACCCTAAAGCAAGGAGAGCCTCCCTGAGTCCCTGCCTGGTCTGTGTGTGCATCCTCTTTATAAACTTTCCTAAAAAGTGCTCCCTGAAACTCCCCTCTCCCTTCCATCTCTCCCAACCTGCTCAGGTCAAACCTCAGTCTCACCCTTATATCACACCCCTCAGTCTTCTCTCTAGGGGAGGACACTTGAGGACTTGGAGTCATGAAGATGTTTCTCAGTAGTAACCAGAACAGAAAGACTGGAATCCAGGACCTAGCTGGGTCCCCATCCCACTGTCCCAGCAGGTGGGGCAGCATCCTAGCCAGAGAGAGGGAGGAGGAGAGGGCTCCTGGGATGGTGCATAAGGGGAAGTGCATGTTCCATCTCTTGGGGCTTTTTAGAGGTTGTATCCTTCTTGGAGCCATTCACCCTGAGGACCCATGATGTGGGGCTGAGTGTTAGGAATGAGCCTTTGAAAACACTATAGTGATGATGATGAGGATGACGATGTTGATATAAATTAGAACACAGTGCTTGCAAATACCAGAAACTGAATTCTGACTGCTTTTTACCAAAATGGGAGTTATTTGAATGTATATTTGATTCACATAATCAAGGCAAGCCTGGAGGGTCAGGCTTGAAATGTTGGATTGGTGGGAACCAAATGTCTCCAAAGGACCAAGAAACAGGAAACACAACTGTTATTTGTAGGAGATTGCCATTGCTCTTCATGTCATTCAGTCGACATTCCATGTCCAAGGAGGGTCGCGTGAGGGCTTTCAGAAGGTATCCAGCCATGTAACCATTCTCACTATATTAACAATGGCTGGATACTTCCCAGACAGCCCTTGTTTATCCACATGCCCAAGATTCATATGCCCAAGTCCTAAAGCTAAAATGCTGGCAGAGGCAGGATTTAGACCTTGTGGCTTCTATAGTTGGAAGAAAAGCACTGCTTTCCACCAAAACCTCACACCTGGACAATCAGTGACCCCCCAAATAGGAAGGTAAGTGGATAGTAGACAGCCACACACACCCCCAAAAATATCCAGCAATACAATGGCAATGGCCTGTATTGGCCTAGCCCTCTTCTAATTTTTCAGACATATTTTGCTACTTACCATGGGTATTCAAGATGGAAGTGTGTACTTAGTGTTTATCAATGACAGTGTCTTGCCCAAACAAGTCTTACCTAAAAGCCATACACAGACCAAAGAACAGCATGTTTCAACTTAAGACCTTCTCTATATGGAATTAGTTCATCTCAGACGGTCAGGAGAGAGAGCATAGGGCAATGCCAAAGACAGAAGTTATTTCATATCCAGCAGTGAACCATTACCTATTATCAAAATAGAAGAAAGAACAGAAAGTAGAGTTAAACAAAAATATCTCTGTGATAAAACTCCCAGGGCAATTACCTGATGGCCAAAACATCCTCCCACAGATAGAATAACTGAGGGGAACAAATAATTTAGGACAAACACCTTGAGTCTGCTTGTTGATCTTCCTGAGTCCCATGGTAGGCTGGGATTCTCACTTTAGTCATCTCTATATTTTACAGTATGGTAAATATATTTTTCTATCTTATCATGCTAACACAATGTACCTTACACTGTTATCCTACCCAAGCATGATTCCAATAATCTAGAATTACCAGTGATCAGTTGAAATCTTTGGTTTCCACCATAGGACTCAGCAAGAATTTTAGTTCATCTTGTTCCTGAGGGACTGTGCTCACAGACTGTGGGATGAGACCCTCAGAAAAATTTTAACATAAAAATTGCTTTTCTAGGCAAGATGTGGTGGCTCATGCCTATAATCCTAGCACTTTGGGAAGCTGAGGCAGGAGGATTGCTTGAAGCCAGGATTTCGAGACCAGCCCGAGCAAGAGCTAGACCCCATCTCTACAAAAAATAGAAAAATTTGCTGGGCATGGTTGTTTGTGCCTATAGTCCCAGCTACCCAGGAGGCTGAGGCAGGAGGATCTCTTGAGCCCAGGAGTTTGAGGTTGCAGTGAGCTATGATGATGCCACTGCACTCTATCTAGCCCAGGCAACGGAGTGAGACCCTGCATCAAAAAAAAAAAAAAAAAAAAAATGGAACTAGAGTTTCTAGTTTGAGGTTGCAATGAGCTATGATGACGGCCGTGCACTCTAACCCAGGTGACAAAGCAAAATCCTGCCTCAAAAAAAAAAAAGTTGCTTTTCTGTGGGGGAGAGTCACTGAATGGTAATATTACTAACCCTAACCCTAATCCTAACCCTAACCTAGCCTCTTTCTGTCTTTTTATCTTTAGTCTCATCACTTTCTTTCTCCCCTAGGACATTGAGGCATTGCCTATTTTCTCTGTCAAACATTATTTTATTTCTCATTCTTCACTGAATCTGTCCCTAGAGTGTGTATTAGTCAGGAATTAATTGTTACAAAAAATAGAACCCCAACATGAAATAGTTTAAAGAAAATTTATTGGCTCACACAACTTGGAAATCAGTCCAAAGGGTAGATCTGCATATATGGCCAGGTCAAAGGGCGCCAACTATGTTATTAGGCCTTGGTTTTTCTTCATTGTTCTGTTCCATTTTCTTCTATCCTGGCTTCATTCTCTACCAGGCTGTCCACTTGATGGGCTCTAGAAGCTCCAGTTTAAGATGGATATTACAGCTCGGCAGCTGAAAAGGATACCCTTTATCTCCCGGTGCCCTCCCCCCTTTTGTTTTCCTTTTTCTTTTTTTTTTTTTTTGAGACAGAGTCTAACTCTGTCACCCCAGCTAGAGGGCAGTGGTGTCATTGTTGCTCACTGCAACCTCAAACTCCTGGGTTCAAGTGATCCTCCTGCCTCAGCCTTCTGAGTAGCTGGGACTACAGGTGCGCCACGACGCCTGGCTAATTTTTCTATTTTTAGTAGAGACAGGATCTTGCTCTTGCTCAGGCTGGTCTTGAACTCCTGAGCTCAAGTGGTCCTCCTACCTTGCCCTCCCAGAGTGCTGGGATTACAGGCATGAGCCACTGCACTGGGCTTCCCAGTGCCCCTTAACAATCCTCCCACCAAAAATCTGATTGGCCCTTCTCAGGTCATGTGCCCATCCCTGAACCAATCACTGGAGCCAGCCTGGGTCACATGCTCACCCCTATGGTGGGGAGGTGGGCCCCTTGAAAGACAGTCTCACCAAAATCCAAAAAGAAGGGATGCAGGGCAGGCAAAAGAGTAGCAACTTGACACTACAAACATATTGAGGTCTCCCTATCTTCAACCTTTCCATTCGTTCCTAATCTTGCTTTCTTCCTTTCGCTTCTATGTCTCGACGTGGATTCTCAGCTGGTTACTGTGGTGGGACTCAGAAACATCCATCTAGTTCTTCCATGGCCCCCCATGATCCTAGAGATCTCAGAGGGAGATACTGGCCTACAAGACAAATCCGTAGAGAAACACTTTGTTTTGAGCCTCTCCACAGCAAGTGTCCAGGAGTCCTAAATCCCTGAGTGGAGCATTGTATGTGAGCTGGACCAGGGACTTTTACTGGGCAGGAGGTACCACCACACCATCAGAGCTGTTTGTGTGGAATTTCTCTTTCTCAGAATTACACCATCCAGAACGGCATTGCAGAACATGGTCTTTATCACTGATAAAGACCATGTTGAAACTGATGAAATTTAATTTCCATTCCAATAATATAATAAAATTTATTTGTAGGCCTTTTATCAGCTCCCTATGTAATAAAATAAACCATATATTCACTGGATGCTTTTCCTAATTCCTCCCTCTTATCGTGGGTCTCTTGTGAGGATGGTCCATTTTCCTGCTGACAGCATTGGGGAAATAGAGAAAGGGAAGAGATACAGAGGGATGGTGGGGTTTTGCAGGTGATGCTGTGTAGCCAGGTATTAAAGGTAGCTTGCATCCTGCCCTTGAGTAGAACATCAGGGCTGGAGAAGGGGAAATACTTTGTGCCAGGAGTCCTGTTGTTGAATCACCTTTTCATCATGTCTTCCCCCAAGAATACAATGAATTGTGGATGTATTGAGGGCTTCACTCTGCCCTTAACTCTTACTGGTTTCTTACAGTAAACTAGGGACATCAATTACTGTGCAGACATGGTCAAGGCACGAAGGCTTTTTGTATGTCATACTTGTCTCTTTTGTTTTCCAAAAAACTATGTATTGTTCAAAAATTGACAAATATTTGAACGCTTATTAATGCTTTCAGGTAAACTTGTCCCTTCTGGTTTCAAACAGGGTCTTTCAGATGAATTTGCAGTTGAATTCAAGGTTCTCCCCCCTTTGCCTTCTCTTTTCCTCACTCCTTTCCTCAGGATCTAGGCTCCTAGGGGCTGATGTATTTTCCCAGCATGTGGGGAAAGAGCATTTGAATCATCCTCCAGCTGAGATTTCTCCTCCTCACTTTAGCCTCAGCTCAAGGCTGCCCACCTGGTGCCCTGCTGTAGCACTCCTCCAGCCACCCCGCAGGCACCCTGATTCTTAATTCCCAGCTCTCTTCCCTACACTCCCGAGGAGCCGCAGCGACTTTTCCAGACTGTCTCACTCCCACCCAAAGCCAAAGAAGCCATGACAAGCGCTATGGGCGGAATGTATTCCCCCCAAATTCATACACTGAAACCTAATCCCTGATGCAATAATATTAAGGTGGGGCCTTTGAGAGTTTCCATCCTCATGAATGGGATTAGTGCCCTTATAAAAGAGACCCCAGAGAGACCCCCCACCCCTTCCACCCTGTGAGGACACAGGGAGAAGATGGAAGTCTATGAACCAGGAAGTGGGCCCTTGTCAGACACCATGTCTGCCAGCACCTTGATCCTGGACTTCCCAGCTCCAAGAACTATGAGAAATGAATTTCTATCGTTTAGAAGCCACCAAGTCTACGGTATTTTGTTATAGCAGCCCGAATGGACCGTGACAGGAGTGGAGGGGGCAGTGAGAAGTTGTCAGTCTTTTTCTGGCTAAATTGGCCACCCTGTGGTTTATTTGGCTTCCAGGTAACCGCAAAATAATGGGGAAGCCCTCCTGCAGGGAACCAGATAGGAGCTTCTCTGATCTGGGATTCTCAGACTCATCTGGGTCTCTATTCAGCACCTTCTCCCCATGTCGCATAAAGTTTTCAACCCCTGAGAAGCTGCAGAACAGAAAATAGACCCCACATTCATGTCTCAGTACTCTTGATGTCTCCAGCTCTCTCCCACATTCTGTGGCTTGGAGTAGTGGTTCTCAAATGTGAGTGTGCATTACCTGGAGGGCTTATTACAACATAGGTTGCTGGCTCTATCCCCAGCATTTCTGACTCAGTAGGTGTGGTCAGTAGAATAAAGGTCTTTAACAATAATAATGGTACACTAATCCCTGAAACCTATGAATATATTATCTTACATGGCAAAGGGACTTTGTAGATGTGATTAAATTAAGGATCTTGAGATGGGGAGATTATCCTGGATCATCTGGGTGGGCCCAATGTAATCAGAAGGGCCTTATAAAAGGGAGGCAGAAGAGTCAGAGTCAGAAAAGGAGATGTGATGATGGAAGCAAAGGTTGGAGTGATGCAGCCACAAGCCAAGGAATGCAGGCCTTTAGAAGCTGGAAAATGCAAGAAACGGACTCTCCCCTAGGGTCTCCCGAAGGGACACAACTCTGCTGACCACTTCATTTTAGCCTTATAAGACACACTTCAGAGTTCTGACCTCCAGAACTGTAAGGTAATACATTTATGCTGTTTTAAGATGCTAAGTGTATGGTCATTTGTTACAGCAGCCATAGATAGTGACCTTACACAGAATTGGAGTGGGTCCTGAGAATCTGCATTTCTAACAGGTTCTCGGGTGATGCTAATGTTTCAGGTCCAGGGACCATACTTTGAGAACCATTGGCTTTCAGTGAAACACACACTCCTCAGTGTTCTTCCAAACTTTGGACTATAGGTTATACAAATCGTTTTCTCTTTCAACAACACCTGGATCATGCAAATGGAAGCTTTGGCTTTGACAACACTAATCTGCAGAAAGTGCCTATAATGAAAATCAGCACTTAAACCTTGATTATTTTCTTTCTGTTTTGCTCTGAAGCAAGGTGGAGAACCACTGGGAAGTCATCATGACTAGTCATTAAAAATACATTGTATTAATATTCCATAAATATTTATCTTACTATATGGTTATTTATTATTTTCTTTTGGGAATAATTGCAGAGCACTCTCATTTTATCTACTCTCACAAAATCCCCATGGAAAATAGAAAAAGAGCCTCCACATGCTAGAAAGGAAATGGAACAAAGAGAGGTTTTCAATGAGCAAGGTGTTCTGGTTTCCTTTATGCACTCTCTGCCCACCAGCCCCTTTCCTTTCGCCACACCTGGCCACATTCCTTTGGCCAGCAGTGTCTGCCATTGCTCTTTTTGACTGGGGTCCTCCAGGTAGTGATGCTGGCTTTTCCATGCTGGGATGCTCAGATGGAGTCAACAGTGATGGTTGCTATGAACAGCAAAGCAGCCAGCCACAGTGCCCTGGATCTGCCAAGAGGTCTCCAGGACCCTGCTTGAGATGGGAGACCTCATCCTATTAACTCCAGTGTTCCCGGTAGAGGAAGGTAGAAGAGGCGCACAGAGCCCTGATGATTTATAATTGATCCAGTACCTTGGATCTACATCCAAGTTACAGAGTATCAATACACAGTGACAAGGGCCTTGGGGGTTGATTGGACTGTTGTGTTTGCCATTCCTCCTTCTCTTGTCCCTTCCCTCTCTCTCTCTCTCTCCATCTCTCTCTTTCTCATCCTCTCCCTTGGTAAGCAGCCTGGATTTGAATTCTGGGTCTGCTTTTTGCTAGCTGTGTGACAATGAACGTCTCTGATCTTTAATTCTCTTACTTACTACGTGGGGGTGAAGATACCAAGCTCAGTTCTCTGATGAGAACTAGAACAGAGAATGTCTGAAACGTGCCGGGTGCATAGTAGGTCCTCGCTTACCACTCTCCGCGGTGCCCACTGCTGCTCTCCCGCCGTCTCACCACTAAGTCCTATTCAACCGACAAAATACACAGGGAACATCAAGCAGGAAACAACTTTAATAGGAAGCTCACAGTTTCCCTTTCGTTCCAAGACTAACATCTCCCACTCCTTTGAGCTCTTCCACTGCCTACCGTGGCCGTATCCTTCCAGGCACGCTTAGAGATCTGGGCATGAGCCCTCCTGAGCCAAACCTGCTCTTCATAATATAATCAAATACGCTAGCAGGCAAAAAGGCAGCCAAGCAGAGCCACAGGTAAGAGGGCTTCCCTGGCGCGTAGAAGGCGGAGGGTCTCTTCGCGGAGACGGCGTGGTGGATGTCCCGCAGCACCGGGGACAAGTCCGGGCTGCCCTGCGTGCTTAGGAAGCGGAGGAAGGGCCGAAAGGCGTGAATGTACTCCCGGCCGTAGTCCTCCTGCACCTCGGCGGAGAGGTGGTCCAGCATGTCCTGCTCCAGCTTGTGCCACGTGTCACTGGTGCCCGCGATACCTGGGCCGGGGGAAAGGAAAGGTCAGGTGCTGGGAAGTCCAGGCCAAGTCAGGGAAGCAGGCGCTTGTGAACTGGCCTTTGTTGGGAAGGATGGGCGTTTGCAAATGCCTTTTAAAATACGTGCTTTACAGTGGTATTTATCATTTTTCAACCTACATGCAGAAAAGTGCAGAGATGATTGGATTTTCACAAACTGAGTAGCCCATGTCACCAACAAACAGGTGAAGAACAGAACAGGACCAGCCTCAAAGGCCCCCCTCTCAGCCCGCTTTTCAGTACCCACCGTCCTGATTAACAAAATAAATTCGTTTTGCCTGGTTTTGAACAGTATATAAATGGAATCATATTAATGGTACTTAGTCTTTTGTGTCAACTTCTTTACTCAATATTATGTTTGTGAGATTCATCCATGTATTGTGTGGTGATTCTCCTTGCTGCATAGTCTTCCATTGCATAAGTATGCCATAAATTATTTATCCATTATACTGGGATGGGCATTTGTGTTGTTTTCAATTTGGGGCTCTTACAAGTACTGCTGCCACTAACATTCTAGTACATCTTTTGGTGACTATCATATATAATATATAATATAATGTCTACGATATATACTATATATAATATAGTGTATGTAAATACATATAAACATACACATATATACATATACAATTTTTAATATAGAAGAAATGCCTACTTCTATATTTAAAGTTAAATGCATAATTTTAAATATTTTATCTATATAATAAATTTAATTTAAGTTTAAAATATATATTAAATGTAATTTTAATATAATTTACATATAGGTTTAAATTTTAATATATAAATTACATATGATTAAATATAAATATATTTTAATATAGAGGCAATGCCTGCTTATCGTATAAAGTTAAATAATATACATTTGCTTAAAATGTGGCAGCAATGCCTGCTCATTATATAAAGTGAATAATAAGGAGATGTATATATTTTTTAAATTAACCTCCTCTGAGGTAACTAACAGTTTTTTGAGCCCTTCTACATTCCCTCCTTATACAAACATACATACACATAGAAGGCATTGGCTTAATTTTATTTTACCAGGAAAGAAAAAAACAAAAAGGATCATACTACAGTATTTATATTTTCCAGGAATTTAATTTTCTTTTCTTTTTTTTTTTTTGCTTAGTAATAAATCTGACTTCCCTTCTGGTCAATGGCTATAGATTTAAACCAGAGCAACAGAATTTTCCATTGAAAAGCTTTCAGTTGGCCAGGCATCCCTAGGTTTCACCTTTACAAGCAATGCTGCAGTAAACAGACTTGCACAAGTCCCTTTGTACTTTGGCTTTACTTCTGTTGGTGAGAATCCCCAGACTTCCACCTGGTCAAAAGGCATATTTGTTTTGAATTTTAATAGCTACTGCCAGGTTATTTTCCAAGAAGGTTGCAGCCACCCACACTCCCTCCAGCAAAGTGCGTGTGATTGCTCTGGATTGCTGTGGGGATGAGCCTTTGTTAGCCTGGGTGACTCCTGGTGGGTGACTCCTGGATGCCAGGGCTGGGGGTAGGGGGTGGTGTGAGCACCTAGCTGCCTAGCTGTGAAGTGTAAGCCAGTGGGATCCAATTATACTCATGGAAATGCAAACGGGGTTTCAATTGCTGTTTTCTTTTCATGAAGGCACACACCGTACTTAAAGAAATGGTTATCCTGACAACTACTCTGGAGGCTTCCATGTTTGCGTGAACTACTGTTTCTCCTGCTCCCTCTCCCTGTCCTCACCTTCACAAGCTGGGGGTTCCTTTCCCCTCCACCTCCTTTCTCTTTAAACACCTCACGGACTTTCTGACCATTCTTTTGGGTACCCTGTCCACAGTCCCCAAAGCTCTCTTTATGGGTGACAAGCCATCAGCCTTTTGTCAGTCATCTGCCACTTTCAACACACACAAACCACCCATCATCCCCTGCAACTTTGGGGCTACACACAATGAAGATGTTAACATGACCTGGACTAAAATCCCACGTCTGCCTCTTATCAGCTGTGTGGCTCCTTAAGTTAAGATCCTTAACTTCTCTGAGCCTAAGTTTTCTCACTGCAAGATGGGACTATTAGGATGCCACTGAAGGAAATTACAAATATTTTACCCCATAATATGGCATTTTGATATACTGGACTGACTAAAGAAGCCTCAAGTTTTCTCTGACCTCCCCCACCACCACCATCGGTTCTCCCCAAATTGTTGAAGTTTCTTTATCTGCCTGAGATCCAGACCCACCTAGGAGAACAGCTGTCCTTTTCGTCTCCTCCCTGTAAGACCCAGGGTGTGATCACACCAGAACAGACTCTTTCAGAAGACAATGTCCCACCTCTTGGACTCATCTAAATTTCAAAAGGGAACTATTTACCAATTAATCTTCTTTGCTCCCCATCTATTCATCCTCCCTGGTGGTCCTTTATTGCCCCTTGACAAATCCCTCTTTTCCCCTTCCCATAACCCATTTTACCAGAATGACATATAAGCTTCTGAACCCCATTGGGGAGTTGAATCTTCATCTTCTGGGGGTCCCCATGTATATGCATTAAATAAATGTGATAACTTTTCCCTTATTAATTTGCTTTACTGTGAGTTGATTTTTCAGCAAACCTGAGGGCAAAGGGGAAGTTTTGTCTTCATCCCCACACCTACCTCTTAGGTGAGGATTAAGTGAGATAATGCACATAAAGTGCTTAAAATCTACTAAGCATGTGTGATCTGAGGGACCAAAATAGATGCCCCTCTATCAACTAAGACAGACCCTAATGTTAAGGGAACAAAAGTTACATACTGGTGGAGTGTTCAGGGCTCAGCTGGCATGCCAACTTCCTAAATTCCTACCACTACAAGAAAAAAACACTCTTGCTAAACTCCCTAACAATAGGAGCTATTAGTGTAATAGGGGGAATGGCCTAAAAAAACGAAAAAATGTCTTCTGTCTCTCTAAAACCTCCCCCACTCCTTTTGGGAATTAAAACCTGCATCCCTGCCCCAGGCCACTGGTTGGGAGGGTCAGGGGAGTGTCCTTTGTTCTTTGTACCACAGGAGATGGCTCAAGGGAATTGTCTGGGTGGAGGTCATGAGATTGTCTTAGCGGAAGATGGGAAGAATCAGAACCATCAACTATAGTTGAACAGCAATAGCCTGAAGCTGAAAACCTCCCCTTTAAAAGCTCTGTATTCCTGCTCTGAGGCAGGACATTGGTACTTTAAGATGGGAGTCTGCCAACCTCCTCATTTGCTGGCAAATGAATAAACTTCTCTTTCCTTCTCCTCAAACCACTTGCCCTTGTCCTTCTGATGCGGCCCTGGGGAGAAGTGCCGAGTTTTGGTAACATTAGGCAAACTGTCAGACCCTTCCTAACTGATTTACAACCAGCCCACTACAACTCTGATTGGACAGAGGACTGGCCTTACAAACATTTTTTCCCTATAAGCAACTGTAGACCTCAAGCCTGTTTCAGCCAGCTTATAGAGCCTGCACACACTGTCTTTGTGTCCTATAGTTCACCTTTTAATGTAAAGAGCCAAATTCCGCCTCATTTTAATGCTAAACTACTACCCTCCCCCACAAAGTGAACATGGCATGTATATCTACACATTGTACATGTACTCAGTGACTCTCATAAATATGTATAGCTTTTCTCCCAAACCTGCTGAATATGTATGACTCTTTTGTGTAACATGTACCCTGTGAGGCATAAAACACAACCTGCCCTTCCCCTCTTCAAAGAGAGAGCACCTTTGTTACACACCGGAGCCTGTCTCTTCCCAGTTTGCAAACTGGTGTTTCTAGTAAGACTTTCTTTTCTACTACTTAGCCATCTTGGTGGTCTTTTGAATGACCCGTACAAGATGTTTTAGCTATTTTTCCTACAGATCACTAAAAAAATATGGTATGTCTCTTGGAATGTTTTCAGATGCTCCTTGTCTGTGTCCCCAAAGTTTCCTTTTCTTGCCCCCCAACCTTCAATTAAATGTAAATATGAAGTGGCATCCTCCAAACTTTAGTTCTCTGCTTTCCAATCTCTGGTCTCTTACCCTCAGGAAGCTCATCAAATTGCTTTAAACTGGGAGCACCCTGGTATAAAAGAAAGAACCCAGGCAGTGCCCCTAGGTTTTGAATTCCCCACCATCTTCGCGATCTTTGGGAGCACAGCTTAAAAATGGTCCTAACCGACTTTTCTCTCTCTGTATCCCAGGCTCTCAGGTTGGCACATTTGGCTTCATCTTTGACTCACTCCCCTTTTCCATCAACTCCCCTCAATTATCCTCCCCACCCAGGGAGTCCCCAGGTTGGAAACTCCTCTCAAGACTTCATCTTCTGTCCATGTTTACTGTCCCCGTCCAGCCTCTCAACCTGAGCGGCTGATGTCCCTTTCTCTGCATCTCCCTCCCTTCCACTGTGTCTCACCCCTCCCCCACAACCTGAAGAGGCTCCCAGCTGTCAAGTGCTTCAAGCCAAAAGTTCAATGTTTTTTTTTAGATTTTTATCTTGTGCATTTGGATTAACATCCATACCTTTACGGTTTGTTATTTAGTGCATTAGCGATACCTCCCAGTTTGTGGTCTTTTATCAGACATGGCTTTTTCCATCTTCACTTAAATCACTAATTAAATTTTTGATGGCCCAGAATTAAGGACTGAGCCTTAGGGTAGTCTGCCTCTGCCCAGAGTTCAGATATTCAGGGAGGGGAGTAGAGAAAATGGCCATCTCCTGCCAGGGTAGAGGGGAAGGAGAAAAATACAGTTTCCAAATATTTGGGGAAAAGAAATCATCTTGTCCAATGGAAATGAGAGACTAATAAATATTGCCCAGAGTATCTGCGCAAACTTTCAAGTGAAAATGAGCTCTAAACTTCAATGAACAAACTTGATATGAAGCTAATTGATTATATATGGGAGGAGAGGGGCAGTGAAGATGATCAAAATTGGTAAGAGTTGGGACCATTTTTAAGCTGTGCTCCCAAAAGTCAAATAAAACTCTGCCACCAAAAAGGGAGTGTGAGTCCCAGAAAGGTCCTGTTCTGAGTAGGCACTAGGGGACCTGGATTCTAACTTAGCATGGCCTCGGCTTGCTTATGCCTTATGAGCCAACACAATTCCTTTGTGGAAGGACGCGGTGAACAGCCAAACACTAAAGAACCCGGCTCTTGCTTCTTGATTCTTAGAAGAGGCCTGCCCACCCCAACCCCTCCAGGGTGGACATTGACAACTGAAGAACTCTGGACACATGACACCTCTGTCCAAACCCCTGCACCAAGAGACCTGAACAAGCTCTAGCACAGCTTCCAGCAGCATAAGGCCCTGTCCCTAGGATGACATCAGCCACTCACTAGAATGCCTGCCTGAGAAGGCTCAACACTGCCAGGAAAATTTATAATTTTCCCAGCCAACACACCCCTGACTCCCTTTCTTGGGGCACTCACTAAAAAGAACTCACAAGGGTAAATATGTACTTCTTACAACTCAGAAGTCTCTCTCTCAAGGACCTGAGAGCCATTCCTTTGACACGGAATCATCAAGAAGGAAAAGGCCTCAGGGTCCCAGTGTCTGTGGGAGGATAGAATCCTGACTTCTGTAACTGGCAGCTGGCAGACACCACTGGCCCCACCACATTGACACTGAACAACCCTTTGTACTGTTCCACTTGCTAGACTCTACTGAGGCCCGCTTCCCCCTTCTCCCATTCTCCCTTTAAAATGCACAAATCAGAACGGAGCTCACCTCTTCCCCTGTTGCTGGTAGTTAATGAGCAAAATACGTTTTTACCATTTTAACTAATGTCTGGCTGTCTTAATCTTTGATAACACTGAGGGGTTTGGTGTGTGCTCTGTTAGACCAAGAGGACCTTCGGGATCCCTTCCAGGATGAACACTGTGGGCTCTTAGGCACAGAGACCTACTTGTTTGGAAGCCTCCAGGTTGGATGACAGCGACTTTAACTCCCCATTTCGAAAGCTCTCTTCTCATAACTGATGAAAACATAGTCAGAGCTGCCTTTGATGAGCCATAGGCCGCCATAAATTCCATTGGGACCCCTCCTATGGGAACAATGGGAGGAAAAAAAATCAAGTCTGGTGTTTTCATTTTTTCATCCAATAAATATTAATTAGCACCTACTGTGTGCCAGGAACTGGTACCAGTGATTAAGGCAGACAAAGGCAGACAAGGGCCTCTGTGCCCAGGAAAGTGCATTCTTGGCTATTCCCATGATGTGGCTTCATTTGCTACTGCTTTCCTGAGCTCCCCCATCACAGCTGGTACAATGGCAAACCAAGTTTAAGGCTCCATCTTGCACAACTTCTAAATGAAATGTGATTTAGGAAAGACAAAGAGCATCTGCCCACCAGTCCCTGACCTTCCATTCTGACCAGCCTGCATTCTGAGGTTCCAGGTGGACATAACTTCTGGGGGATGGTCCACTATTCAACCCACTACAGCACCTGTAATTGAAAAAATTGGGCTTAATACTTGTTGCAGTGGGGAATAACGCACACCATGGGGAACTGTGGGGCATCTCTGTAAGAGAGTGCAATGAAGGGCTTATTCTAGGGCTGGTGCAGATGCTCTTTATCCCACCTAAACCATGTTTAGCTTAGAAGGTAGTGTGATTGAGCCCTAAACAGAGTTTGTTATTGGACCAGCTGTAAGAAAGGAGCTATGAAAGGCAGAATCAAGGGAAACCGGAAAATAAGAGTGATCTATTTGGAATAAGGGTCTCTGCAGATGTAATTCAGGTAAGGATCTCTAGATAAGATCATCCTGGATTGGGATGGGCCCTAAATCTAATGATGGGTGTCCTAAAAAGAGACAGAAAAGGAGAAGACACACAGAGACACAGGAGAGAAGGCCATGCGAAGATGGAGCAGAGATTGGGGTGATGCTGCCACAAGCCAAGGAACACCTAGGGCCACCAGAAGCTGGAAGAGGCAAGGACAGATACTTTCTTAGAGCCTTTGGAAGTAGCACGGCCCTGCTAACACCTCGATTTAGACTTTTGGCCTCCAGAATGACAAAAGAATAAATTTGTTATTTTAAGCCACTCAGTTTGTGATAATTTGTCATAGCAGCCCTAAGAAATGAATCCCGATGCATTCTTGGTGGTCTTCAGTGGGAAGACCACTGACATTGTGAAGGGGTGAAGACAGTGAGGGCTCACAGTACTGAGGGAATCTCATGATATCAGCGCTCCCAGTCTGGGCAAAGATTTCCACGGTCAAAGAAGCATCCACTGGGTGAATGGGAAAGCAAACAGTAGTACAGCCATATGATGGAACACAACTCAGCCATCAAAAGGAATGAACTTGATATATGTAACAACATAGATGTCTCAAAATAATTACGGTGAGAGAAAGAACCAAACAAGAAAGAGTATATACACTATGTTATGATTCCATTTATGTAAAATTCTAGAAAATGCAAACTAATCTCTAATGAGAGAAACAGATCAGTGGTTACCTGCAGAGTGGGGGTGCTATGGACTGAATTGTGTCCCCCCAAATTCATATATTGAAGCCCTAACCCCTAGTGTGATAGTATTTGGAGATATACTGGAGATGGGGCCTTTGGGAGGTAATTAAAGTAATAAGGGCAGAGCCCTCATGATGGGATTAGTGCCCTTTTAAGAATAGACACTAGAGCGCGCTCTCTCTCTCTCTCTCTCTTTCTCTCTCTCTCTCTCTCTCTTTCTCTCTCTCTCTCTCTCTCTCTTTCTCTCTCTCTCTTTCTCTCTCTCTCTTTCTCTCTCTCTCTCTCTTTCTCTCTCTCTCTCTCTCTCTCCCCCCCCTCCCTCCCCCTCCCCCCCCACTACCTCTCTACCCCCACCCCTCCACCTCTCTATGATGTGAGCATACAGTGAGAACGTGGCCATCTGCAAGCCAGGAAGAGAGCCCTCACCAGAACCTAACCATGCTGGTACCTTGATCTCAGACTTCCAGCCTTCAGAATGGTGAGAAATAAACTTCTGTTGTTTAAACCATCTGGTCTATGCTATTTTGTTATGGCAGCCTTAGCAAACTAATACAGAAAGAGAGAGGGATTGGAAAGGGAGATGAGGACTTTTGTGGATGTTGGACATGTACACTGTCTTTATTTTGGTGATGATTTCATGGGTATACACATATGTCTAAACTTATCAAATTGTATACTTTATGAGCAATTTAATGTATGTCAATTATATCTCCATTTTTTTTATTAAAAAAGAAGCCACTGCACTTCAAGAGACCATGGACATCTCAGCAAAAGACAGGGATGACTTTATGGGTATTTTACTCTGCCTAACCACCCCCCCACCCCCACCCTGGATATTTGCGCAACTGTTCAGGGATGGGAAGAACTCCAGTGTACCCTGGTTTTATCTTGCCACACATCCTGGTTCCACCAGCTGTCTCAGCTCACAGTGTTTCTCACCAAACCAAGCTTGTCTCTAGTTTGTGCTTATCTTTGTTCTCTTGACATCAGCATTTTGCAATTGATTCCTTTTCCCTGACAAAGTCTCTTTCATCCTTCTAGTTAGACATGCTTCATCCACGGAAAACAGCTTCTTAGCCCTGAGCTCTCCTGCCCTGAGTCTTACCTACATCCAAAAGTTAAAGAATTCAGCATGAGAATTTGAGTCCACAAAATATGGCTCATACCCACATCTAACATTTATTAAGGCTCATTTTTTTTAAGGGAGACCTACCTTATCACCTTATAGTCTTGTTGTGGGTAGGATAGACCCTTGTTTCTAGATAGGCTTTCAGCTGCCTCCTTCTACACTCCCATAAAACACTGAGCTTGTTTATGCACAAAGGGAGCATGGATTGCAAGGGTCATGGTGTATTGCCTACATCTGATTTTTAAAAGGTAATCTTAGTAGAGAAATTAGCCATTTCCAGGCACTTCATGAAACCAGGTTTTGGCTTCTGTTTGCGTGGAATTTTTTTTCCCATCCTTCCACATTGATTCTGTGTGCATCCTTGTGGCTTAGATGTGTTTTCTGGAGACAGCAGCTAGTTGGGTTGTGTTTTTTCATCCATTCAGCCAGACTATGCCTTTTGAGTGGAGCGTTCAGGCCATTAATGTTGAGTGATAGAATTGATATGTGAGATGCTGTTCTGTTCATCATGTTGGGTAGTACTTTATTGCTTTTCCTCTTGTGCTATTGCTTTATAAGAGTTGTGAGCTTTAGCTTTTTTGGGTGATTTTACACTGGTGGGTATCTATTGTGCTGATTCATAAATAATACAATTCTGAGTATTTCCTGCAGGGCAGTTCTAGTTATGACAAATTTCCTCAATGTTTGCTTGTCTGGAAAAGACTTAATTTCTCCATCAACTGCGAAACTTAGATTTGCAGAGTACAAAATTCTAGGCTGGCAGCTGTTCTGTTTAAGAATGTTGAAGACAGGGCCCCAATCCCTTCTGGCTTGTAAGGTTTCTGCTGAGAAGTCTGCAGTTAGCCTGATGGGTTTTCCCTTGTAGGTTACTTGTTGCTTTCATCTTGCTGCTTGCAGAATTTTCTCCTTCATTTTGACGTTGACCAGGTTGATTACTATGTGTCTTGGAGATGTCCTATTTGCTATGAGTCTTCTCAGTGTTCGATGACCATCTTGTATCTGGATGTCTGAATCTCTGGTGATACCAGGGAAGTTTTCCTCAATAATTCCCTCAGATAGATTTCCCATGCTTTTTTTCTCTTTCTTCTTCTCCCTCAGGGATACGTATAATTCATATGTCAATTTGCTTCACATAGTCCCGTACCTCAGTGATTGCTGAGTCTTTGTTGTTCTCCTCTCTGCCTCTTTGAATGACAGGCTTAGCTCGAGAGCCTTGTCTTCAAGCTCTGAGATTCTTCCTTCTCCTTGGTTTGGTCTGTTGTTGAAGCTTTCTGCTGTGTTTTGAAAATCCCTAAATGACTCTTTCATTTCCTTAAGTTCTGTTATACCCTTTCTTATATTGTCTAGCTCTTTAGCGACATTTTCATTGACTTCCTGAAATATTTCTTGGCTTCTTGTGTTGACTTTCACCTTTCTCTTCAATTCCATTCATCTTATTTGCCATCCATACTCTGAATTCCACTTCTGTCGTTTCGGTAATTTCCTCGTGGTTGGAGTGCACTAGGGTAGCTCCATTGTGATTCCTTGGGGGCGTCGAACTGTTTTGTTTATTCACGTTGCCAGGGCTCTTTTGCTGATTCCTTCTCATCTGAATACTCTTTTCTCAGCTCGGGGCTAATAGGTTTGCAGGGCACCTGATCTCCTTTGCTGGGAACTCTCCTTAATTAGAAAGGGGAGATCCCTGGATAGGGCTTTTTCTCTACTCTGAAATGTTGATGTGGCAGGGGAGGGGCGTGTGCACTAAAAGCTTGTAGTGCAGCTGTTCTGTTCTGTCTTGTTCACCTGTGCTTGCTGCAGTTCAAGCCAGTGCCGGATGGTCTTTGTGCAGGGTGGAGGGTTGTTCCCCAGATCACTGTAGGAAGTTCGAGTTGGGGGATGGTGAGACTCTCTCTGTGGAGGCTGGCACTGTGGGGATTGCTCCGTCTGGGGTCTCAGTGTTGGGTCTGCCCCAGAATACTTGCGGCAGATGAAGTCAGATAAGGACTCCCACAGGCTGCACGCTCCAGAGGAGTGGAGTTTGTAAAGATAACTCTGAATTACAAAGGCTGGGATGGAGCTGACAGAAACTGGTGGAACTCCCCCTCCCCAAACTTTCTACAAAATTCGCCACCCCTCCCCTCCTCTGTGTGGACGCCCTTTTTGGCCTCCACCCACCTGCACCCAGGTGCTCAAAATAAACGGCATTTTGCCATGCCCCCAGGCTTCCGTGTCTTCCTCTCGGCTCCAACCTAACAGGCAGCTGGGTGAGGCTATCTAGGCAGTGGTCGTGGGTGCCTGTGCTGTGGGTGTTTGTTCAAACCAGGTCCAGGTGTAATGGTGGCTCAAGCCTGGGGGGTCCCTGGCAGGGCGTTGGACCTTGGGGCAGTTCCACTGGCCCAGCAGCAGTGGTGGAGACTCAGGGGTAGGGTGTTGGGGTCCAGGTGCAGCTCTAGAATCTCAGGGGCAGTGTCCCAGGCCTGGCAGGAGCTCTGGAGCCACAGGGGCAGAGCCTCAGGCTCTGGTGTGAGAGCCTCAGAGCTGGAACTGGGGCCCACAAAAGCAGGGCCATACTGGTGGTGGGCTGTTGCAACCTAGGGCGTGGAGGCAAGGCCACACAGGCGGCAGACTGTTCCACCAGTTTGGGGCCACAGATGCCAAGTTGCGTGGGTGGAGGTCAGTTCCAATGGCCCAGGGACCGTGGAGTTCTCCCCACCCTCCACGTTCCACTGAGGCAGTCACCCAGTGCTTCCCAGTTGAGTCTATAGTGCCTGAGGCAACTCCTCTGCTCAGATTCCACCATGCTGGGGCCAGGGGCTCTTGGCTCCTAGTCACAGGGTATGGCTCAGGGGAGCATCCACTCAGTTTGCTCCCTCCCCAGCCCTGTGGGGGTGATATGAAGGATACTGCTGCAAAGCTGAGTCCCATGCAGACCTGGTGCCATGCACCTGAGAGCTCAGGATGGCTTCAGCTGCAGAAACCCAGGATCAGCTGCCACCAGATCCTTACTGTGCCTGTTCTCTGGTGCAATGGCTCTGCCCAGACTCTAGGCAGCTCCTCAGTCAGTCCAGACAAAGGTCTGTGGTGTTGGAGGGAACCCAGTCACAACTTGGCCACAGCGCTCTATCCTCCTAATCTTCCTGCGCATAGATGCCTCCCCATAGATCCCTCGGATCTTGTCAAATGAATCACCCCATCACCTTCTCCTTTACACCTGCTTCTCCAGGATTTCACAATGTTCCTTCTGAGAAGAGCTATCCATAGATAGGCATCTGCCTACAATTTACGATCTTTTCCTTCAGAGCAGCGTGCTCTAGGGCTGCTTCTAGTCCACATCTTCCTTACTTTTGAAACCGTGTTTTGAATTTGGCTGTCTAGCCTCAATTATTTGAAAGCCACACAACATAATTAAAAAGAACATGGGATGACAAAATTGTATGGAACCAAATACACACACACACATACACATAAAACTGGGGAAATTGGATTAAGGTTGGTAGATTGTATCAGTATCAATACACAGCAATATTGCACTATAGTTTTGCAAAATCTTACCATGGAGATACACTAGATAAAGGGTATATAAGATCTCTCTTATTCCTTACAACTTGAGGTTACATTTATCTCAATAAAAATTTCAGTTAAAAATAAAGAGCTTGGGCATTGAAGTATAGATACCTAGAACAGTTCATGCCAATTTTCATCTTAATTCTTACATTATTATTAAAGCTTTGGTCTGGCCTATGTAATTTCCTTTTGAGATACACCTTTCCTCATCTCCCTGTCTTTCTGGGAAGGCTGTCAAGTGGTGGTTCTGTCCTTCTCATTAAGGGAGAAGGCCAGTCATAACCCACCATCACCTAGACATGGAGATTGGGCTGGGGGTGAGCACGTGACCCAAACTGAGCCAGAGTCGTTCTTGGAAATGGAAATGATGGTGGAGAAGAGATGGTTTTATTGTTTATTTCTAGCTACTTAGGGGCATTTTCACACCATTATTGGTGGAAGACTGGAGCTCTTAGGGACCGTTTTTCTACAGCATAGGAGAAGGTAAGTAGAGAAAATCACAGGGACAGAAACAGGGAGGAAGGGGCTAGAGAAGAAGTGGAAACGGAGATTGGAGACAGGGAAAAGTTCCAGTAACCTCATCTTAAATCTTGGTCCCAGCCAATTGGTGAGTTAATCAATTCCTCATACATTTTTGGTTTAAGCTAATTTGAAGTTTGACCCTGTCATTTAAAACAAAGTGTTAACTGACGCAAATTTTACTAGGGCATCTGGCAAAAAACGGGCCCTCATTAAACCAGTTCCCTTCTTGCCACAGGTGACCAGCTGATTTTTACCTAAATGATTGTTAGTTTCATGAAATCTTAGTGTTTGAACTCCACCTCCTTCCTTATGCTGGTTAGCAAGGCCAAAGAAGTTAAAGCAACTTGTTCAAAGTCACACTGTTATAACAGTTTTGGGGGTTAGCCCAAGTTCTCACTTCTCTGTGAAGATGATGAAGCTTGGCCAGGTAGAAGAAGGCAGGTCAGTGGAGGGCAGTGGTGAAGATCTGGATTCTGGAGCTAGCACTGCCTGTGTTCAAATCCCAGTTCTGCCATTAATCAGCCCCCTGTTCTCAGGAAAGTCACTTAATGTTTATGTGCCTTTGCCTTTTAATCTGTAAATTAAGAATAATGACAGTACATGCAACAAAGGGTTATCATGAACATTAAATGAATTAATAATAGAATAGTGCCTGGCACAAAGTAAGCTCTATATAAGTGCTTCCTGTTTTTAGCGCTACTCAAGTTTTTCACAGTAATATCTTAATAGCCCAAATGGTTCCATATGTTCAGTGTTTCTTAGAGTAATAAGTGCACTTGCTTTAGACTCTCCAGCTGCATTTGTTTATTCTGTGGATTGCTAAGACCCACCCTAAACCTACTGAAACAGAATGTGCACTTAAAACCAATGCAAGTGATTCTTTTGAATACTAAATCTGGAACTATTACATTAGGGGTTTTGTTGTATATTTGTGAACATGAGCTTTCACAGTGATATACCGCCTTAAGGATGATATAGGTTCTATGGTTTGACTGTGTTCCCCAGAAATCATGTGTTGGCAACTTAATCCCCAATGCAATAGTGTTAAGTGGTGGAGCCTAATGAGAGGTGATTAGGCCATGAGGGCAGAGTGAATGGAGTAATGCTGTCATCTTGGGAGTAGATTCATTACCAAAAATGTCCTTGCCAGATGCCAGTCCCTCCATCCAATCTTGGACTTCCCAGCCTTCAGAACTGTGAGCCAATAAATTCCTGTTCATTATAAATTACCCAGTCTGTTACAGCAGCACAAAACAGACTAAGACAACAAAGTATGACACATTGGATGGTGAGAGAAGATCATGTTCCGCGTTATCGATCTAAACAAAAAAACACGCTTTGGACCAAACATTTAAGACACATGTGTCTTTTGTATTATATTGAACCCTGCGGAATTGCCAATATTAGACCATTTCTTACCTACAAAATAGCAGTATTGTATGGTTCAACCTCATAGATCCAGCTTTACTCTTAATGTTTTATATTAGTGTTCAAGATCCCTGCTGGTATAAGATGAAGTAAATGTAGGTGCCCAGGGCTTGCTGAATGGGAGCCACAGTGTCTCAAGGCTTTCTCCCTTCCTCACCTTATATACCTTCATTGTCTGTTAGGTAAATTCTCCAACTTTTTAAAATTTGAACTTAAATTTTATCATGGTAAAAACACAACATGAGATCTACATTCTTAACAGATTTTTAAGTGTACAAAACAATATTGTTAACTCTAGGCACAATGTCGTACAGCAGATCTGTATAACTTACTCATCTTGTAGTACTGAAATACTTTGAGTGATCTGTTATTGGGTGACTTAGGAGAACACCCCTTGTTATGGACTGAATGTTTGTGTTCCCACAAAATTCATACGTTGAAGCCCTAATCCCCCAGATTTGGAAATGGAGCCTCTAAGAAAGTAGTTACAGTTAAATAAGATGGGGCCCTAATCTGATAGAATTAGTGTCCTTATAAGAAGAGACACCAGAGACTTTTCTCTCTCTCTTTGTGCACACACTGAGGAAAGGCCATGTGAGGATATAGCAAGAAGGTAGGTCTCTCTGCAAGCCAGGTAGAGAGTCCTCCCCAGAAGCCAACCATGCTGGCACCCTGATCTGGGACTTCGAGCCTGCAGAACTGTGAGAAAATAAATTTCTGTTGTTTAAGCCACCCAATTTGTGGTATTTTGTTATGGCAATCTGAGCAGATTAATACACTTGAACAATAATAGGACCTGTCTTAACCAACTGTGTACAGAGCTATGGAGTCATTCTACCCTTCCTAGACCTAGACTGCAAACTTTCTATCCTTACTTAGCATAGGCATGAAAAATCATCCCCCACTTCTAAATCATACCCCACCCCCAACCTTTTCTGCCTCTGTGAATTTGTTCCCTGGCCTGTGTTCGCCTACCTAGCAAGGGAATAAATTCAATATTCACTTTGTTGAATTCACTCTGGTGGTCATTGTCTTTCCTTTACAGTGTGGTATATCATTGGCAGTGGGCTAAAAATGGGGGACTTGAAGTTACCATTTTGAAGTTTATGAAAAAATTGTGGAGACCCTCTTTCTCCCCATGCTTGCACTTAGCACCGTGTTTTCGAGGTCCATTCACGTTGAAGCATGTATCAGCACTTCACTCATTTTTAAGGGTGAATAATACTTCCTTGTGTAGATATGCCATATTTATCCAATGATCCATTTATAGACATTTGGGTTGTTTCCACCTTTGGCTACTATGAATAATGCTGCTATGCACATCCGTGTACAAGTTTTTATTTGAACACCTTTCTCCTATCTCTTGGGTATATACCTTGGAGTGGAATTGCTGGTTCCCAGGGTAATCATGTTTAACTTTTTGAGGAACTGCCAAATTCCACAGAAGCTGAACCATTTTATATTCCCACCAGCAGTATATGAGAGTTCCAGTTTCTCTACATCCTCACCGACATGTATTGTTTTCCGTTTTGTTTTGTTTTTCATTATAGCCATCTTAGTGTATTAATCTTATTGTAGTTTTGATTTCTAGTAATTGTGTTTTTAGAAGCCCTCCTGTTGATTCTGACACAGCTGAAGTTTGAAAGTGTAGTCCAGGGACCAGTAGGACCAACATCACTTAGGAAATAGTTATAGAAATGCAGAATCTTAGGCCCCACCCAGAACAACTCATGGTCAGAGTCTGCATTTTAACAAGACTCCCAGGTGATTCCCATGCACATTAGTGTTTGAGAAGCAGTGTTGTAAGAGATAGTTCTAGACTGCTAGCACTTCTTAATCATCATTTAAACAGACCAGAGTCATGGTTTGTATTTTTATGCCCCATGCTTGCCTGACATGTTCTTCTTTGACAGCCTGGAAAGGTGGGAAGAACATAGAACTTGGAGTAAAAAGGACCCGAGTTTAAACCCTGACACTATCACTCACCAGCTATATGAACCCAGGCTAAAGAGAGTTTGATCTAGAAAATTAATTAATATCTGCATCCCACAAATGTTAGAATTAAATGACATTTGGCATGTAAACTTTTAACACAACCAGCATGGAGAAGGTCACTCAATCTTGTTCTACCCTCTTTGCCTTGCCCACAAGAGCCCTGGAGAGTGTTGGCAAAGAAAATCTCAGCCTTGGCTTCCTGTCTTGCTACTGGGCACTTGAGGAACTGGCTGAATGATGTGCCAAAGGAGTCCCTTAGGGCAGCCTTTCTGGGCAAGACAAACTCCGGGAATGATCCCATAGTCAACTCTGGGTGGAGACAAGGCTCAGGACTGAAACTGACAACTCTACTGGGTTCCTTTAATTTGTAGACTTGTAATAATCTCCAAGGTTTCTTACTTTCATATAAAGTACTTTTAATGTATTTTAAATAGCTTAATGTGGTAGACAACTATTATTACTATCTCTAAGTAGAGAAGTTAATTTTACTAGGGTACTTTCCATATACCAGTAACTATGCTAAGTCCTCAGAACCCACAATGCATTTAAATCAACAGCCAAGACCAGAGGTTTTCAACTGGGCATGATTTTGCCCCACCGTGGACATGTGCAATGTCTGAAGATTTGTCACACCTGGGGGTGGGTGCTACTTTCATCTAATGGGTGGAGGACATGGATGGTGTTAAACACCCCATAATGCACAGGACAGTCCCCCACGGAAAGAATTATCCTCCCCCACCCCCACCAAAAATGTCAGTAATGCTGAGGTTGAGAAACATTGTCCTAGACTCAGGTGCTACATCACCCCCATTTGACAGATGACAAATAGAGGCATAGACAAGTGAGGTGGCCTGCCCCAGGTCACCCAGCTAGTAACTGAAGAGCAAGATTCAAACCACAACTGTCTCAAAATCCCTGAGGCCTGAGTCATTTTAAAAGGGCTTGTTTTCAACTGTTCCCATTCAAGCACAGCATGAAACTGTACACAAGTGTTTACTCTGCAATTTCTGAAGAGGAAAACTGGCCAGAAAAAGCTTTTAGACCTCTCAAACGGAAAGATTTTCCAACAGCTTTTTTTTTTTTACAATCAGTCAAAGAGCTGCCTCCTGATTCCTCTGAGCTCTGGTTAAATATTTATCCAACTGCCTTGCTGGGATTTGGGTTAAAGAGCTACACTATTTGTGTGGGAGGGATGAGAAACCTGTTACTGTAGTGGGGAAAATCTCCCGGAGCAAGCATGGTCAAATCTGGAAGCGGTGACCTGTTGGGGTTATCTGCCTGGGAGCTGGTGGGTGACAGGGGCAGAAGGATGGAAGGCAACTTGGTGTCACAGTCAGCAGTGGTGATGCCAGCAGCTGGCAGGATGAGAAGCCACAGGCACACAGTCAGTTTCTCTCCCAGACTTCGTGACGACGGCTTCTGGGTCACTACTGCTACTGTGCCGTTCACTGTGTGCCCAGTGGGAGACTGAAGTTTAAAGAGGTGCCATTTGATGTCATCTCTCTGGGGCCCCCACAAGAACCAATTACTATTAACCTCATCTTAAAATGAGGAAGTGTAACCCAGAGGTTCAGGACTTTGCCCAAGGCCCTGTAATTGTCAGGGATTGAGATAGGATTAAAACCTGGGCAGGGTCAGGCACAGTGGTTCATGTCTGTAATCCTAGTGCTTTGGGAGGCTGGGGCAGGAGCATCACTTGAGGCCAGGAATTGAGATCAGCCTGGGCAATATAGCAAGACCCCATCTTTAAAAAAATAAGAAAAATTAGCCAGGCGTGGTCCCAGCTACTTGGGAGGCTGAGACAGGAGGATGGTTTGAGCCTGGGAGTTCAAGTTTAGTGAGCTGTGATTGTGCCACTGCACTACCAGCCTGAGCGACAGAGAGAGACCCCATCTTAAAAACAAAAAACCCCAACCTGGGCAGTCTGTCTCCACTCTGCTTGGCTGGCCTTCCAGCAGATTCTGCTTGTATACCTCCATGATGTCTCTCTCACTCTGTCTCTTTCTTGTTCCTTTCTTTAGGGGTGGAAGACGTGGGAGGGAAAGTTGTGTTCATATTGTGGATGATCTTATGTCGCATCTCCAAGAGAAGGATTTAAAGAAGCAATGTTTCTCCCTACCCCAGTCATGGAACTTCCCACCCATAGGAGTGGACTTAGATGTGGGTCATGTTGACATTATTCCCACCCAAGAATGGGAGCAAGGCTGGAGCAAGCTTCTCACAATGGGGCTAGGAGAAAGCAAAAAATGGCCAAGAAGGAACCTTTGGGAAGAGTATCTGAGACTCTTTGGCCATGTGTTTGATATGGTGCTTACATGTGTTTCCATTGAGTCACTGGGGAAGGAGGTGGCTTGGTGAGTCAGACAGAACATGAGACTCAAGTTCCACTTCTAGTTTATGGGCCAGTCACTTAACTCTTTTGAACCTTGGTTTTAATAACTGCAAAATAAGGATACCAATAGTACAGAGGTTATTGGGATCATATATCTGATAACATCCAATAAATGCCTGAAACATAATGGGTGCTTCACAATAACTAATATTTATTAGATTAGATGTCTACTATATGCCAGGCACTGTTCTGAGTGTTTTATTAATAACATCAGATCCAAATGTATTTATTGGTCATAACTGTCATGTGAAGTAGGTTCTGTTAAATTCCTCATCAACCTCATTTTAAAAGATGAAAAAACTGAAGTGCAGATAGTTGAACTGACTTTACCAAGGACACAGGAAGTGATAAAAATAATAGCTAACTCTTACATAAAATTTACAGTATACACACAAAAACTTTATGTTCACAAAAACTAATGTTCACAGAAGCATTACTCGTAATGGCCAAAAGTGGAAACAACCCAAATGTCCATCAGTGGATAAACAAAATGTGGTATGCTCATATACGTATTCAAAAATTTGCAAAGAAACCTTTTGAGGAGGACATCTTTTGGGAGTTTGAACTTCCAAACATCCTTTTAAGCAATGAATAAGGTCCAATGCTGGCTGCCTCCACCCAAATTAGAGGTACATGAAACATCTCACTGAGGCTGGACAACGCAGGCAGAAGGTCAGGAGAGGGTGTGGAAATTCCACATGACAGAGATATCAGGGAGGATAAGAAGTGGCCAGTGGGCACAGGGAACTGAGCAATGGGTCTTTGAGGGAAAACAAAGGAGCCAGACTTTAATGGGTTAACAGGTGGTCAAAAAGTGGAGGCTGCAAGTCACCCAGATTTTCAAGGAGCTCAGAGGGAAAGAGTAAACAGAGGCGGTGGCTGGGCAGGGGTGCGGATAGTGGCTCACGCCTGTAATTCCAGTGCTTTGGAAGGCCGAGGCGGAAGGATCACTTGAGCCAGGAGTTTGAGACCTGCCTGAGCAACATAGCATGAGACCCTGTCTCTACAAAAATTTTTTTTAAGAATTAGCTGGGTGTGATGGTGGCATGCACATGTAGTCCCAGCTACTCGGGAGGTTGAGGCAGAAGGACCTCTTGAGCCCAGGAACTCAAGGTTACAGTGAGCTATGATTGCACTACTGCACTCTAGCCTGGGCGACAGAGTAAGACCCCATCTCAAAGAAAAAAAAAAAAAAAGAGTAAAACAGATGCAGGGCAGTGTCCATTAATAGAAATAATAACAACTCATACCCTTTAGGGAATAGATACTACACATGAGGAACCATGCTAGGAACTTTATGTGGATTATTTCGTTTAAGCCTCAGAACACACCTATGTGATCTTATTTCGTCCACTTTATGGGGAGAAAAGTGGAGCTTAGAGAGGCCACATGGCTTTAGGGGTCTGGATGATGGTCACCCAACCAGGAAGTGGGGGAGAGAGCCCCACCCTCCTGGCTCCCAGCCCCCTTCAGAGAGGAAAGGATGATGGCTTGGTAAGGAATCGCCCTGAGGCGGAATGAAGGGCCCAGGGAGAGGGAAGCAGTTATCTGGGAGCGGGAGGGAGGAAAGGATGATCAGGGGTAGGACTGAAGGAAGAAGGAGAGACAAGAAGTTAGGGACGTTCATGTAGGATGGCTTCAGTTTGCTCATGAGAGTTCCAGACAGGAGGTGAATAGAGCAGGCAAACCCACTCTGTGATCAGCAAACACAATTTGTAATAATAATCCTTTCTCCTACTCTGCACACCTCTTGCCTTCTGAGGAGGGCAGATCCTATGGGGGTGGGGGATGTTGTTTATTGAGCTGCTGAGAGTAGGAGGATGTGAGATGAACCTGCTGGGCAGGAGGAAAAGAAGGAGATTTGGGAGCCAGGAAGGACAAGGAGGGGGAGGTGACCAGAGGGGAGGTGGCCAGCAACTGAAGAACTTTGGAAGGAGAAAGAGAAGCATCCAAAGGGGATTTTTATTCAAATGTGCTTTGTGGTGTGGGCTATAACCCTCTCCTCCATCTTCCACAGAACCTTTAATAAACTCCATGTTTTCTGCAGTTGGTTTGCTTTTATGGGTTGCAATAAACTGCTAAGTGTTAATTCAACGTGGTGTAAAGGATGAGGAGAAAATATCCACAGGGACCTGGGTTACTTAAGACTGGGAGGAATGGAGTTTAAATTGGGGGAAAAGGAAACTCTTTGGGATAAGTAATTAGCTGCATGTGATATGTTATAAATGAGAGACAATTAAAGATTAACCTATCGAGAGAGGCAAATTGGGACTGTAAAACATGCATTTATCATTGCAGCAAGAACTGATGCCTCGCTAAGAAGGACATCTGCCTGGATGTCCTCCAGGAGTGGGTGGAAGGCCTGGAGCAGAGCGAGCCTTGATGTGACAGCCCATGTTGGGTGTTGAAAGGAATATCAATATTCAGGAGGGGTGAACATGGAGAAAGTATAGATGCACCCCACGTTTAAAGAAACTGGGGTGGGCCCAGAGGTATTCGATCAGATGTCCAGCTCAAACCAGATGTATTAGTTTCCTATCGCTGCTATAACAAATTATCACAAACTTAGTGGCTTAAACAATGTAAATTTGTTATCTTATACATTGGAGGTAAAAAATTCCACTGGGCTAAAATCAAGCTGTCAGCAGGGCTGCGTTTCTTCTGGAGGCTCCAGGGGACAATTAGTTTCCTTGACTTTTCCAGCTCCTAGAAGCTGCCTGCATTCCTTGGTCCATGGCCCTTTCCACCATCTCCAAAGCCAGCAAGGTACCATCTCCCAATCTGCCTCTGCCTCTGACCTCCTGCCTCCCTCTTGCAAGGACCCTTGTGATTGCACCAGGTCCACACAGGTAACCCAGCATAACCTCCCCATCTCAAGATCCTCCACTTCCTCACATCCGCACAGTCCCATTTGCCACATAAGGTAACATATTCTCAGATTGCAGGGATCGGGATGTGGATGTCATTGGGGGACCACTATTCTCCCTACCAGACCAGCTGCCTACTCACAGCACCCTGAGGTAGTTTCTTCAGAGTTATTTGCTCTGCAGCAACAAATAACTGGAACAGAGTTACCAATTCCAGCTCAGCCTTTCCTGGCTGGTACAAAGTTCCATGATAAATCTCTACCACCAAAGTTCTTGTCAATTCAGAAGGTGACAGAGGTGCCAGTCTCAAGACAATGTGATGGGTCAGGGCAGCCATGTGCTCCCTTTGCAGAACCCCTAGTAGTGACTGACTGCCTCGCCCTCCCTCCATGCTCCTTGCTTCAAAATGAGAAGAATAACAGTGATGAACTCCCAAATAAGCACATTTTCCAAAATTGCTATGACATTAATTTTGCCGAGTGATACATCATCAAGTCAGCATCACATTTGTGTTAATTTCTGTGAATTTGTTGGTTATATATCGCCTTTTACACGTCCCTTGACTTTCTTAATCCTTGTGTTAAATTCCAGCTTTTCTTTTCCTGCTCAAAATCTTTTTTATATTATTTCACAAAACTCTCCTCTAAGTGCTAGGGAGTCCCTCATTGTGTTCTCTGCTGAATTCCTTTGTTCTTCATCAATGAGAGTGTCAGGGACTGAATTGTGCTCCCCACCAAAAATTCATATGTTGAAGTCCTAACCCCCAGGACCTTAGAATCAGACTCTTTGGAGACCTTTAAAGAAGTGATTAAGGTTAAACGAGGTCATAAGGGTGGGGCGCCCTTGTTCAGTATGACTGACACCCTTATAAGAAGAGGAAGAGACATCAGAGATGCAAACACACAGACAGAGGGATGACCATGTGGGGACACAGCAAGAAGGTGGTCATTTGCAAGCCAAGAAGAGAGACCTCAGGAGAAACCAACACTGCTGACACCCTGATCTTGGGCTTCCAGCCTCCAGAACTGTGAGTAAAGAAATTTCTGTTGTTTAAGCCTCCCAGTCTGCAGTATTTTCTACAGCAGCCTAGCAAACTGATACAGAGGGAAACCGTCTTCATTTAAGAGCTTCATTTCTGTCTTCACACAAACTCCCTGCCCTTTCGAGCACCTGTGCCTCCCATCTCTTCTGATTTCTTGCTATTGTTTTAACAACTTTATAAAATGCCTTGGGTGGATCCTGAGTCCTACCAATGAGCTTATTTCTAGAGTTTCTCTGTGACATAAGAATTCAAAGCTGGATGTGATGAGGGAGGACTCTGTACATCTTGGTGACTGAGTGGGAGAAGGGAGAGAGAGGCACAGGGAGGAACTTGCCCAAGAAGTCGCAAAGCTCTGGAACTTAAAGGACCAGAGGACAGAAAGAGCTCAGGGGAGCAAGCGTGGGATGGCTGGCGCAGGCTTCGTTTCAGACTTGTTAACTTGGTGATGATCCTAAGAGAATGGGGTGGAAAGTATAAGCCTGAGTGTAAAGCATTTGCACAACCGGGGGTGAGGATAAGAGTAAGATGTGGGATTTGTTTTAACACTCAGAGTTTCCTCTCAGTGGGAATACATGACAGCAGAGTAAGAAGTTCTGGCTTGGAAAGTCCTTCAGAGGCCAAGTTGAAGATATATGAACGGGCATCCTCTGTAACGTAAGTCCTTCACTCCCCATCCATTCATCCGTTTTTCATTTTTCACTCAGTCGCATGCTTGCGTTTCTTCATGTATTAATTGAGCTGCTAGTACACGCCAGACACTGGGCCTAAAGCACATACTCTGTACATTAGCGACAACTACAGCAAAATCTTATGAATGAATGAGCTGCTCAAAGTCGAGGAAAAAAAGAGAAAAAAGGAAAACATCCTTGTCAATGTGGCAAGGAGAAGGCAAAGATCAGCTGTTTGAGTACATATTTATTGAATAAATGAGACTTTCCTAGATGTACCAGATGATTTGAAGGAATTGAGAAAGGGGGAGGCTTCCACAGAGGTCACTATGTGGGGCTAAGTTCAGAACAAAGATAAGGATAAAATATTGCACCTTTGTTCCCTTGGGATTCATTTGCTTTAGCAAGGTGGCAAGGGATTGGAAATACTTCGGGGTTCTCATACAAGTTAAAATGTAATACTCATTGCTCCTAACCATCCTGGAGGAAGGCTCCTAGAGGAATCTTCTCTCTCTCCCTCCCTCCTTCCCTCTCTCTCTCTCTCCCTCTCTCTCTCTGCCCCCTTCTTCCTTCCCTCTCTCCCTCCCTCCCTCGCTTATGCCCCAGGCCAACCAATGATCTTAGTCAAAAACACACAGCAGTTAGTTTCAAGGAAGTTACTGAGTCAGAGCCAGGAAAGGGAATGTGATGGACAAAACAATAATTGTCTAGAAATACAAAGAATCCCCCTAAAAGAAATTCTTCTAGAACCATTATTCACATTACAAAAAAAAATTTTAAAAACTAAAAACACAGGAACCAAACAAACAAACAAAAACTAGTTAAACTCTTTATTTTAAAAAATATTACTCGGAATTCATTGATCCAACAGTGAAGAGTAGTGTTCCTCTTTTTGAAGGCAGGATCCTAGAGGCCAGAGCCTATCCCGTTGGCTTCCCTCTCACCCATACAGAGACCCAAAAGACAACCCCATGAATGTTTCTCAAAGCTGAGTAAGGCCCTGAGGAACCCCAGTTTGAAAATGTCTGTCCCAGAAGAAAGGGTATGGTATCACATGCATGGGCATTATTTGTGGAAAGGGAGATTGTTAAGCCCTTGACTCCTGTTGTTGACTATTTGTTCTTTGAAATGGAGAGAGAGAAATAAATGGTCCAATGGCGCATCCTGGCTTAGCTGTGTTGAGACTGCACAACGCTGGGGACGAACTTGTGGTAAACATTAGTAGGCAGCCAGCTGAGACACAGAGCTCCGATGGTGCGAACGGAGGGAAGGTATTTGCCTGCTTAGCTTACAGGGAACATGCTAGGTTCACAAAGTGTTGAAAACAGGTTGCCTGCAATCCTGACGTTACCTGTAAAGCATGATTTCCTGTCCAAATCTAGGAAGCTTGTGCCTTAGCAGTCACACTGTGAAGCTATATAAGAACCCTAAATCCCCAGTAATGAATAGATGAGTTGGAAGGCAGTTAGAATTTGTACATGAAAGGATGTGAAAGGAAAGAAAGATTTTATTGTATTAAGGTCAACAGTGAATACACGTAATCCTGACCCAGCCCTGCCTTTGCGTGCCCTGCTTTCTTGTTCAGCCCACAAAGAATACAGTGAGCCACGTCTTGCGACAGGCACCCCATAACCATGTGGGAAAAGGCTGACTCACCTGCCATGCTGCTGACATTCACCAGCCTCCCCTTGGATTTCCTAAGAAGAGGCAAAAATGCCTTCGTGACTTCCACAGCACCGAAGAAGTTCACGGCCATGCACCGTCTGTAGCCAGTCATGGGAATGAGCTCCCCGTTGGATGGAAAGCCAAGGACCCCAGCATTGTTAATCACAGCCCACAGTCCTGGGGACAGAAGGGAACAGCTCTGAGGATGGGCAGGACTGGAGAGCGTGAGGATTTTAACACATCAAACTCTGGAGTCAGACACACCCCTTTGAGATTTAGGATCTAGGCAGATATAAACTCTCGAATCTCTCTCTCTGAATGCCTAAAACTACCTACCTTGGAGAGTTGTGTGGAGAGTAAAGTTGTGAAATATTAAGCAATGTTTTTTTTAAGGTTTTTTTCTGTTGCCTCAAAGCCCTTTCCTACATCCAAGCAGCTAGATGTGCATTGTATTTGTGAAGGGATAAGAGTCTTTGGCTGGCTTTGAAGTTTCAAAAGCCTAGCTCCTGTTTCTCTCTCAAAGCAGCGCACAGAGACAGTATAATATCTTTACAACAATGCAGGATGATATAAGAGCCTGTTTTTCCTTATCCATAAACTAGAAAAGATCTCCTAAAGAAGAAGGAAAATTAGAGGGGAAGTGCCAAGACCTGGGATGATTTTGGAGTCCCTGACAGAGTCTCCAAGCCTTATTCCCTGACCCAGCCAGCATGAACCCCTTGACATGCTGCTGATATTCGGAATCACCAGGAGGGCTTGTTCAAACACAGTTTACTGGTCCCCACCTCCAGAGATTCTGAGTTGGAGTATCTGGGTGGGGCCTGAGAATCTGCATTTCTAGGAAGTTCCCAGGTGATGCTGATACTGCAGGTTTGGACCATGCTTGGAGAACCATTGCCTACAAGTAGTGGCTTTAGATCTTAACTGCATGTTAGGATCACCTGGAAAGCTTTAAATAACTCCAATGCCCAGGCCACATTGCAGCATCTTAGGTCAGAAATGCTGGGGTTGAGAAAAGGGGCTTGAGCATTTATAGTTTTGAAATTCCCCAGGCGATTCCAGTGTACAACCAAGCTTGGGAACCACTACCCTATTTAGTAGGAAAGAGGTAATATAAAAACTCCAGATGTTGGTAGGGGGGTGGGGGGGGTGGGATCTGGAGCAGAGGTGAGTGACCTGGGTCCTTCTTACCTGGGAGAAACAAGGACCTGGGGTGTGTTTAGCTAGACAGACCTGAAAGAGATTCTGAAAGAGAGGTACCTGAGCCCAGTGTGATGTGGGGCCATGGTTCTCCAAGTATGGTCCCCAACCACCAGCATCAGAATCAGCTGAGAACTTATTATAAATGCAAATTCTTGAACCCCACCTCAGACCTGCTGAGTCAGAAACTATTGATCAGAAAGTGTTGTTGAAGCTCAGCATCTGTGATATAGGATGCCCTCTGTGGTGCTGATGCATGCTTAATGGTGAGAACCTGTGGTATAGGAATTGAATGAGTCTCATTGCTAGAAAGGAAGGCACTAGCCCTAACAGTGCAAGGAGGTAGCAGCAGCCAACCAGCATGAGGACTGGACAGAACACTGGACATCTCAGCAGGGGCCAGCATGAAGTGTTGACCATCACAGACCAAATGTCCTGTCCCTAGGAATTTAAATGCTACCCCAAGGAAATGAGGTGAACTCAAAATAACTGAAATGGTTTTTGTACATGGCAGAAAGATGGCCCAAAATAGAAATTGAGTTGAATTATAGAAAATAAATTACATTTCTTGCACACCTGAGTTTGTGGTCTGACATTTACACACACTAATAATTGTGATCATTAAGTGAAGTGATGCCTGGCGCTTAGTAAGACCTCAGCAGCTATTAGGATGGTGACAAGTGGAGAGGTTGTCTCTTTTACAGCAAGTGGTGGTTTGAATCCACTCAGCCTGGTGCATACCTTTGGCCCGTCAACATGCAGTTTAAGAATGTCCTAGAATAGGAGTTGGCAAACGTTTTTTGTAAAAGGCCACAGAGTAAATACTTTAGCTTTGCAGGCCCTGCTGCCATGGCAGCACAAGAGCAACCACAGACTACATGCAAATGAATGAGAGTGGCTGTGCCTCAATAAAACTTTATTTGTGGACATTGACATTTGAATTCCATATAATTTTTATGTGTCAAAAAAATCTTCTGATTACTTTTAACCTTTTAAAAATGTAAAAACTACTCTTAGCTCATAGATCCTACAAAAACAGGTGGCAGATCTAGATAATAGTCTTTAAATAACAAAGTTAAAGAGATAGAGAACAGATTAGTGATTGCCAGGGGTCAGGGATGGTACTGTGGCTATGAAAGACAGCAGGAGAGTCTGGTGGTGAGGGAACAGTTCTGTATCTTGATTACGGCGAGTGTTACACAAAGTTATACATGTTATACAATTGCACAGCTGCGCACACAAATGCACACACACACAAATAAGTGCATGTATAACTGGTGAGTTTTGAATCACCTCTGTGGATAGTACCAATGTCAATTTCTTGGTTTTGATGTTGTACTATAGTTATACAAGATGTTCATATTGGAGGAGGCTGAGTGAATGGTGCGTAGTATCTCCTTGTATATTTCTTTGCAACTTCCTGTGACTCTACGATTATTTCACAATAAAACGTTTAAAAAAGACAGGTGGGGCTAAAGTCTGCCAGCTCCTGCCATAGAATTCTAAGCTGGCCAATAAGCCAATTATATTTGTAGGACTTAATAATAGTTCAATAATTAATATTTGTTAATAATTCACAATATGTTCATAATAATTTAATAGTATGCTATGTAGGAACAGAGCACAGTTGCCAGCCCTTACAGGAGCTGAGATTTCCTGGTTTATCTACAGAGCCCAGATGGTTCTTTAGCAAGCATCCTTCTTGGCAATCTCAAACTTCTCTGTTCCACTGCTCTGGCTTCTCTTTGACTTGGGAGGCTGAAGTTCAGAGAGACCCCCAAGTAAAGCAGGCAGAAGGAATATTGGCCATCCTGTCTCAGAGGAGGGCTATCCTCCAGGATATTGGCCACAGAACAGCAGGGCTCACACCTTGGAAACTATATTCACCACATCCCTCATACCTGGACACTGCCCTGGTATTTCCCTTTAATTTCCACTACTTTATCATTTAAGATGGTCAGTACTATCCTTCTGGGCCTCTTTAAAGGGGTCTGTATTGAGTATCTCCGTGAATAAGACACCATGAAGTCAGACTTTTGACTGAGTCATGACAAGCCCAACTCTATCAGATAGCAAAAGACCAGGCCAGGAAAACTGCCTTTCTAGAAAATAATTGCACATTGCCAAACTTGCTGAAAAGTAATTCCTAATAACCAAGAACCTATTTTTTTCTCTTTGCATCTCATTTATCAGATGTTTACTGAGGATTTTCTATGTGCCAGGGACTATGCTGAATGGTGAATGAATGGAAAATAGGAGCCTTTACTGAGTGCCTGCTTCATACTAAGGACTCTTCTAAGTGCTCTTTATACAATAACTGATCCTTCAACTACCAAACGAGACAGGTACCATTACTCGCTTTTGCTGGAAATGTCAGCTGTAAAGAGAATGTCAGCCACAAGTGCCTGAGGCCTCCATGGAAAGCCCTCAAATAAAGCCAACACAGGAGAAAGCAGAGCTAAGAAATAGAGACATGGCATAAGCGCCTGGATCCAGCCATGCCTGAGGCCAGTTGGTCTTTTCAATTATATAAGCAAGTACATTCCCTTTTTGCTTTAGCAATTTTGAATTGGGTTGTGTCACTTTCATCTGAAAGAATCCTGATGGGTACATGGTTCTTGTTCTCAAGGAACCTAGTGGTGAGGAGTGGGAGATGAAGGGGATATTTACAGTAATGCAGCAACACAGGGACATGCAAGGAATAATGGGTGAGCGTCTGGAAGAGGAAATAATGCAACCTGGATTACGAGGAAGGTCATGCAAGAGATGTGTGTGAACCAGGTCTCCTGTGGGAGTAGCATCTGCCATTAGACAAAGGCAAGTCTTAGGAAAAGGGAGTGAAGGTAAGAGGGAAATTCCAGTAAGAGGAAGCTGGATATGCAGAGGTGTGAAATAGCACATTCTGTTCAAGAAACTCTTCAGAATTTTCTAAGTGGGGACCAGCAGGTATTGCAGATTAAGGGATGGGCAGGGGCCATTATCCTGAAAGGCCTTCTAATCCTTGTTAAGGTGTTTGAATTTTATTTGGTGGCAGATAGGGAACCAATGAGCTGGTCAATGAAACACTGACAATACAAATCACCTGCCACAGGCCTGCCTCATGGGAGGAACCCAGCATGTGGAGGCTCTATATGTCAAAGGGTTTTTAGGAGATGGATGACGTTGTAATATGTGCATGTTGTGAAGATTACTCCCCATTTGGAAAGTAATGGGGAAGGAAAAACAGGTTGCAGGGAGGCCACTGGGGTAGCCCAGGCAGGAGAGATGGTGAGGGTCTGCACCAAGTCATGGCTGCTAGGCAAGGGTGGGAAAGGGCCGGACCATAAAGATCCAGCAGGTAGAATCGACAGGACTTGGGCCAATAGGATACAGGGCTGGAGGGTAAGCTCAGGGTCTCAGTGACCCCTAGGTTGCTGGCTTAAATGACTGTTTAATGCCACCAATGCCAGTGTCTGAGCCATGGGAGACAGGAAAGCAAACTGATTTACCGACTGGCAGCAAGAAAAAAAGACAATGAGATCAGTGGTGGACAAGCTGAGGTTGAAACCTCTGGGATATAAGTGAAGTTGTCCCATAAACAATTTTATATACATGTAGGTCTGGGTGTTGAGAAGAAAGACTAGTTGGTAATATAGATTTGGGAGTTATTGGCATAAATCAGTGTTTCTCAGCCCTGGCCTAACATTAGCATTACCTGGTGAGCTTTAAAAACTACTGATACCTGGGACCCCCTCCTAGGGATACTGATTTAATTGGATTTTCAGGGTGAGGGCACCCAGGCAGGGCAGGCTCCAGGGGTGGGGGATCTGTGCACTCACACGAGGCCTGGCACTTCAGAAGGGCCCTCCACTTGGCTTAATTCTCTGTTGTCACCATCTTAAATTCTTAATCATTGTTTAAACAAGAGATCCACATTTTCATTTTGCATTGGATCCCCGAAGTTATAGAGCCCATCCTGGGCCCAAGTGTGGGTAGTTTCAAACACTCCCCAGGCAATCTAATGCCAGATCGAGGCCGCCTGGGATAGGGAGAGAACAGTATGGCCCAGGAAACGTGCATGGGAAGTTGGGGAATGGAGCCCTCAGGAGCATTCACATCCATGGGGGAGACAGAGGAAGAGGCTTGTGTAGGAGAAGCAGAAAGATCAGAGAGCTGGGAGGGCAGTAGGGTGCTGGGGACTCCAAAGCCAAGGAGGGCAGTGGGTCAACATGTTTAAGTACTACAGAGAAGCCAAGAACTTGGTCTTCAGGATAATGCTGATTTGCTTTGGCAGAGCAGTGAGGGGGGCACGGTGAGAGCCACTGTCAAATTGGAGATGAAGAAGTGGAACCAGAGGGCTCCAGGTTTCCAAAGAGCTGGGCCATGATGGAGGGAGAAGAGAAAGGGCAGTGAGTACATCAGGACAGTGACTATGAAGCTGTTTTTCCCCAAGCTGGGGAAATCCTGAAGCATGTTAATATTGCTGGGAGGAAAGCAATGAGGGGGGAGGGGAAATGATGCATGGGAAAGTGACCAAGAAGATGGTGGAGGGGATGGGATAGAGAATTCTGGAAGTCCTGTGAGGATGGGACCCATGTCTGAGTCATGCCTAATGTCTTCATGTCTATACAGGCCCCCGAGTGTGGCAAGGGCTCAGTGCAGGTGTCCTCGGGGGCAGTCAGCAGCCAGAGTGGTGTAGAGGGTGTGGCATCCCTGGGTGGAACAGAGCATTTGGGAGGAGGGTGAAGGGCCATCAAGGGCACTGGCAGCTGAAGGCAGTACCTCTGTCCTGCACCTTCTCTACAACTTTGCTGAGAGCGTCTTTTATCTGCGCCGGGTTGGTGATGTCCAGCTGGAGCACCAAGAGGCGTGGGGAGGAGGTTTTTCGCAATTCCTCTGCTCCTGGGCCATTTTCATCCAAAACACCAGCGAATACTGTGAAACCCAGCTCATCCAGATACTTGCACAAAGCGTGGCCAATCCCGGAATCACCACCTATAAAGGGTCAAGGCAATAGGGAGTGAGCTCAAACCAAAGTGATAGGAGAAATGATTTAATAAGGAAAACATCTTATGTTGTCTAGGTTTGACCATGTTCTCTGAACGGGGCTGGGTGGGGAGTTCCTGAGGAAGTTTCTTTATACGCTAAGTGGGGAAATGGGTGGAGAAACCAAGACAGACACATTTCTCCACCTACAGAAAGGGAGGTAGGGTAGGATGGGGCGGTAAGTGGGCACAGGTGGAAGGAGAAGGGCTCGGAGGAAGAGTGGTTTAGAGAGGGTGGTGGCCAAAGAAGAACTTAGGAGGGAAAACCAAGACATCTAATGGAAACATTTTAATTAATTTCTACTGTGTAGTATTTGATGTAACGTCTAGTACTCCATAGAGCCTTCAGTCAAACATTTGTTCCAAACTAATACTTCGGAGTTGGTTTTGCTTTGTGGAGACACAGAACAACAACAAAGGCTGCCCACAGGGGCCAGTTCATTCTGGAGTCTAAAAGGTGAAGGCTCAGGGCCACCTGCACTTCTCACCTGCCCAACCATTTCCTAATCCATGGCCTGCCCAAAGCCATTGAGCAGACATGAGCCCTAGAAAGAAAGGTACAGCAGAAACCAGACAGAAAGCCCTACGCACATTGCTTTGTGAAAACAGAGCAATATGTAACATGTAAAATATGTGCTAGGCCTCTCAGAATTTGAGATGGGAATTTACCTAATCCAGTCCGGAGGATATTAGGGACCCTGGAAAAAATGTTTTACACCCATAAGTGCAAAACATAGATGTCTACATTTCAAAGTTGAAGACAATATGGACAGAAAATCACCCGTTGAGCCACACCCTAATAAAGGCATAACAGTTGACATGTCTTTGCAATTTTAATGATGAGAAATCATTTCATGTGGGCCATGTCATGCGATCTGTCCTGTAAGGCTTGCGGGATCTCTCTTATCAGTATTTGGAGGCTTTAGTCAGGCATCTCCCCAACCCCAAGAATTGGGAGATGGGGGAAATCAAAGTGCACACAGAGAATCAACTCAAGGATCAGTATGTGAGTGAACTTGGAGATCTGACTTCCAAGCTAATGAGATCTGCCCGGAATCTGGCCAGAAGTGTTACTGCCCCCAAAGCAAGGACAGACATTCACCTATGCTGTCAATAAATGCATGGAGGACTAAGATCTACCACCATTTTAAATGTGCATATCCTTTGACCCAAAAAAATCTCAGTATCTATCCTAGAGAAGTACTCAAATATGTTCAGAGACACATAAATGATTTCCTTTACAGCACTGTATATAATAGAAAAGGAAGAAATTAACCTAAATGTCCATGAATAGGAGGATGGTTACATAAATTAAGGTACATACAATGGGATATGACACAGCAATTTTAAAACATAGGATAGAACTACACAAACTGCCATGGATATTGCTCCAAGATGCTTTGTTAAGCAAAATAAAATAAGTTTCAATGTAACACTTATTAATAGAATCCAATTTAATACAAATAAAAAAGAAGGGGAGCTAATTCCACACCTACCTATGTATAGAAATGTAAAAGAGAGAATTTGGAAGGAGAGACACTAAAATGGTAACTGCTGTTCCCCCGGGAAGAGAGGCAGAATGAAGGGGGCTTTGTCTTATAATGTTTCCCACTTTTGCTACAGGAAAGTAATTATTTTTCTTGCATAATTTCTTTTTTTAAAGGCCATGCCAATTACAATGGAGATTGGCCAGCTCAGTAAGTAAAGAAGAGGATGCAGGAGAGGCCAGCACATTTGGCGTCAGACACCTGTCACGTGGTATAAATTAATACATTAGAATTCTGGTTCTAATATATTATTAGGTGTGGGGTTCTAATCCTCTGGTTCTGATATATTAATATAATAATATGTGTGTATAATGGTTTTGTGAGCCCAGAAAAAGGGGTTTTGCCCTGAAGAAATGGACCTGTTGCTGGATAAATCCAACTTCTGGGTCTATAGCGCTGAGGCCAAATACCAGACACAATGCTGGGCAGCTTCTCCCTGGAAATATCACTGGTGGTCAAGTCTGTCTTATAAAATTATTCCCCAGATGTCAATGGTACAGATTATCTTTCCCATTTTACAGATAAGAAAACTGAAAATGAGAGAGGCCAAGGTCACAGAGATGATAAGGACGGACCCGGGGTCTTTATTAGATCCTAAATCCAAGTCCATCATGATTCTCCATCATGCTGGACCAGCCACCTTCTCCTTTATCTGTGTGAGCAGAGAAGGGAGGTGTGAAGAAGCCAGCCCCAGGATGATCCTCTTGTGGTCCTCAAGGAAGCATATGAATTAACCTGGAAATAACTAACTTAGAACCAGATTAGAATGAAAAGTGTGCCTGGAGCTTGTACAGGCTGCTGGGTAAGGCCAGGTGTTTCATGGAGCGCCCCTCCCATGTTGTGATGCACCACATCTTATGTTTCTGCCTTCTTATTGGCACAGCTGGACATAATGGGGCCATGGATTTTAAAGCTCCCAATTTCCCTTGTGTAATATTAGTATGCCAGAAAGTTTTCTCTGCACAGAGAGAACCATTCTGCAGTGCAGAGATGAAGGCTATGGTCCCAGTTCTAAGTAGCACATAAACATCCAACCAGGGCATCTGCTGCTCTCCAAGGAGCTGAGGCAGGTTAGAAAGAGTCATCCACCTACCTGGAGCTGCAGACCACAAAGGGATGCAAACTTTCACCTGCATTCAAACCTGGAGTCCATCATCTGCTCCCCAAATCCAGATGAGGAACATGAACTCTGCTTTTTCCAGCCCTTCTGGCCTTGCGTCCCACAAATACTTTGCTATGTTCAACGGCTTTTGTGTGTGTGCTCCCACCCATGATGCTGACAGCTGCCTCTTCCCCATAGGAGAATTTGAGATTATAATTGTCCTATACAGCTACACCCCTTGGCTGTGGCTGATTGGACCAGGATTAACCAGCTTTTCCCTCCCAGAAATGTGGAATTCTGGCTGTAAGATGCCAGACAATCTTCATTACTGTTTGACTTGGGAGGATATTAAGCTCAAGAGCTAATGGGGGGAGAGGGTGCTGCCTTCCATCATGTGCATGGAGATATAGGCTAAGACCTTCTAAAGAATAATAAGAGGCAAAGCCACAAATACTAGCATAGTCTCAAATCAGACTGTATCTGCAGAAGTAGGAGAGCAGCATTCTTGGCTCATGACAGCATCTCAGTTTCTGGTGGACCTCAAGTGATCTCCTTCACATGCATGCCTTAAGACACGCCACATCCTCATAATAATCCTCCTTCTTTCTCAAATTAGTTTGAGTGTCTTGCCTAAACTCCATCTTTTTTACTTATTATAGACAAACTAGTTACTGCTGCTTCGGAAAACAGTCTGGCAGTTCGTCAAAAGGCTAAACAGTGTCACCAGATGACCTAGCAACTCCATTCCTAGGTATATACTCAAGAGAAATTAAAACATGTGTCCACACAAAAACCTGTACACAAATGTTCATAGCAACATTTTTCATAACAGCAGAAAAAAGGAAACTAACCAAATGCCCGTCCACTGATGAATGGATTAAAAAATGTGGTCTCTCCATACAACAGAATATTATGCAGCAATAGAAAGGAATGAAGTTTTGATACATGCTACAACATGGATGAACATTGAAAACATTACACTGAGTGAAAGAAGCCAGTGTGGCAGGTACAGGGAGGAGAGCAAGGGGGAGATATTTGGATCTGGATCCCATTTTCTCTGAGTAGAGAATGAGCTGGGAGACATTTTTGAAGGTAGACGTTTGACCAGCTTCATGAACATAGAAACCGACTCTCTTGGGAAAGCTCCTAGGAAGAGCCTGGCACATGGTAGGTGCTAGATGCAAACCAATTGTTGAAATTTATGAGTCTGGAAAATAGCAAAGGGTAAGAAATCCCTCCCACCCTTTGCGTTCTGGGAAATAGCTCATTGCAAAGAATCCCCTTCACCATGTGACTTAGATAAGACTCTTGGACACCTGCCTTGTTTACCTATGACAACGCAGGCCCACAGCCTCCAAATTCCCATTCTTGGCCTTATCAGTTGTTAGCTAAACTGCTTGTTCCCACTGGTCAATTGGAACAAAACGTTCGTTAACCTCCCTTTGGTGCAGATTCTCTCCTTCCCCCAGGTCCTGGTGCGCCCTCAGCCCAAATCAGCATGCAGCCCCCTTTCCAACCCCTCCTGGTCAGCCCCTCCTCTCCTGTCTGGTTGTGCCACCCCTGGGCGTCCCACCCCCAACACTCAGTTCTTTTGAGCCTTGTTTACACCTCTCTATAAAAGCAAAACCCTATTGCCTAAACCTGAGACACTTGAAGATCATATGGTCAGAGCATTCCCCCTATTGCAATAATCTTTTTGAATAAAATCTCTTTTAACTAAATCTGAGTTTGTTTTTATTTGGCAGTGAATTTATAAAGCCAAAGTTCACAGGAGACCATCTGCTTGTGCTGACCCATGAGGCACAGAGCACAGGAGCCTGGGTGTGATCGTGGCCCTGCCATTCCTACCTGTGCAGTCCCAGAGAGGTTATTTAACGTCTCTTTGCCTCGGCTTCCTTATCTGTAAAATGAGCTTAATAATGATACCTATATCCATTAATATTTATTAAGTGCTTAACAGTGCCTATTCCAAGTAATTACTATAGAGGTCTTTTTCTAAAAAACAAAACTGTGTCATCCTTTCTAATTTTCAGGCCTTTATATGCACAATATCGGTAGATGGAGAGTTTGCCCCTAATGACAGTCAGCCGGACCTCTTGGTGAAGACTCAGTCTGCCTGATTCTGCCTCTCCCACTTATGAACCTTGGGGAAAGTGACATATAACTATGTGCAGCCTCCATTTCCTCATGAGGAAAGTAGCGTTATCATAACACCCCCTTCCTAGGCTCACCGGGGACATCAACAAGACAGAGCATCTTGCACAAGATCTGGCATGTTGTAAATGGCTGTTACCAGCCCCGTCTCACCCAGATGTTACGTCTGACTTACGATGTCGGAGACCAGGCTGTGCTAGCCCCAGTGTCTAGAAAGTCTGGGAGGCTGTGCAGGGGTCAGAGGGCCTTGAGAAATTATTTGGCTGGGGAGACACTCCCTGTCAAGATAGGATAACCTCTGTGTACTCCGGAAACCCAGAAACAAGGCCAGGGCCTTCGTGAGAAGGCAGAAGGGTTTCATAAGAGTTACCCAACAGTGTGACCTAGTACAGATCACATGTTTACCAAGTTCCAGCCAGCCCCACGTGTATTTACTCATTGAATCCTCCCAGCCACCCCGGAAGGTAAGTGATTTACTATGTCAGTTTACAGAGGAGGAAAATGAGATGCAGAAGGGTTTAGTCATTCAGCTAGGACACAGCAGAGGTAGTTTGGAACCAGGCAGGACTTGGGATATAAACATCTGGGGTATAAAATATTCAAATCCTCCAGAGCACATAGTAGGTGGGCAGCGAAAGGCATGTGTTATATGAATGAGCATTTAAGAGGGCGCTGGAATGCTAGAACCTCAGGAACCTGGAGAGGGTTCTCTGTCGCTAGTATTTAGGGCTCCTGGTTTGTAGTAAGTACTCGACACGGCAGAGAAAATGCTGAGGTTGGTTTTAAGCTATACACTTTGAGCTCATTTTCACTCTAGTGGCCTGGAAACCCATCAACTCAGAGCAAGCAATGAGTACTAGAGTCCCATTTTTGCAAGATTGGAGTGAATTTAAAATAGCAGTGAATTCTAAAAATATTAGTAAAGTCTCAATTTGTGTGCAAAATGGGAACAATGTGAACCATTTTGAATTTTAAAGGGTTAAGAATTGTATACTGTAGTTTCAAAGTGTATTTTTGCTACTGCCACATAGGGGTGCATATTAACTGGTGAACAGGAGCATACCCCATCCTTTGTTGGGTCAAGTATAAAAATTATGCAAATTGAATAATGCAAGTTACAGAATTCTCCAGGTTCCTTGAATGAAACGCACCCACCCTGTAAATAACAGGACTCAGTTATGGGATGCCTATGCTTTTAAATGCAAGTGAGTTCCCTCAGAGAGAAGGGAGAAAGGGTAAGAATCTGCAAACCTGTAAATGGTTTCTAGTCCTTATTAAAACATCATGCAGACGAGATCAGGCGCATTCAGGGTGGTATGTTCTCTTCGATAAATGGTGTTGGACAAACTGAATATCCACAAGCAGAAGAATGAAATTAGAACCTTGTCTCACACCATATACAAATATCAACTCGAAATGGATTAAAAACTTAAATGTAAGACCTGAAACTATAAAATTTCTAGAAGAAAACATGGGGAAAAGTTTCTTGATATTGATCTGGGCAGAGATTTTTTTGGATATGACCCCACAGCAAAGGCAACAAAAGCAAAAATAGGCAAATGTGATTGCCTCAAACTAAAAAGCTTCCATGCAGCAAAGGAAACAGAATGAATACACAACCTAGGAAATGGGGGAAAACATTTGCAAACCATACATCTGATAAGAGGTTAATATTCAAAAGGTATAGGAAACGCAACTCAATAGCAAGAAAACAAATAATCTGATTTAAAAATGGGCAGAGAAAAAATGGGGAAAGGATCTGAACAAATACTCCTCAAAAGAAGACATACAAGACATACAAATGGTCGACTGTTATATGAAAAAGTGTTCAACATCACTAACCATCAGGGAAATGCAAACCAAAACCACAATGCAATATTACCTCCCACCTGCTAGAATGGCTATTATCAAAAAGAAAAAAAGGGTAAATATTGGCAAGGATGTGGAGAAAAGGTAATCCTCGTACTCTGTTGGTGGGAATGTATTAATAGATTGGCACTGCCATTATCAAAAACGGTATGAAGCTTCCTAAGCAAATTAAACATAGACCCATCATATGATCCAGCAGTCCCACTTCTGGGCACACATCCAAAGGAAATGAAATCAGTACGTCGAAGCCATATTTGTACTCCATGTTCATTCCGGCACTGTTCACAATAGCTAAGGTACGGAATCAACCCAAGTGTCCATCAGGGGATGAATGGATACATAAATGTTGTATATATACAAATAAGTAAATACATAAAACATACAAATAATAAAACCTCATGGTCAACAATGAGATCAATAAAAGAAGGCATTATCCATACCCTTGCCAATCTGGCATACCTTTCATGGTTTTTTCCTTCTAGTCTTTTTTTTCTACATATTGTTCTTTACCAATTATAACACACATATAATTTGACAACTAATTTTAAATTATTATTATATAAGCCAGTTTTACATATTTTTACATAGTCTTCAAAGCCATAATTTTTTGTTACTAGATCAAATTCTCCATATTATTAGTAATATGCAGCCAAGAGAAATGATGAGAGCCTGGATTCTGCAGCCAGGATACCTGGGTTCAAATCCCAGCTGTGTCTCTTACCAGCTGTGTGACTTTGGCCAGTCACTTAACCTCTCTGTGCCTCAGTTTCCTCATCTATAAAATGGGGTGATACTAGGACCTACCTCATAGGATTGTTAGAAGAATTAAATGATTTGATATATTAAAGTAATTGGAACAGGGTCTGGCATGTAGCCATTGCTATCCAGGTATTTATTAAGCAAATGGTAACTTCTTTTTTAATCCACCCTACTCCCTTCTAGCTAATTCTAGTTTCTGGAACCAAAAGGATTTTCAGTTCAGGTCTCCTTTCAAAATGTCATCAAAGCTTTTCTAACCACAGTGACAATTCAGCCAAGGACCACAGCTCTGCTTTCTGCCAATGGTTCCATCTCTCCCAGGCCCTAAAGCTCCTCTGAGCACCTCCTTTGCCAACAGCAGCTTAAAGGAGATCTACTCATGGGGTCAGCATCTTCAGAGGCACCAACACCCTTTCTCGTAGTAGAACTCCACTTCTAACCATGGAATAGACAAACACAAAGTGAGGGCCTACTACCTATCAGTAAAAGGACATGGTCTGAATGTGTGTTTCATTTGGCCCATACAATGTATTTTGTAAAAAATTTGAGCTAACACTCCAAATCAGGAGATTTCACCTGAAAATCCAGATCAATGGCTGCTGACATACATTTTCCCACTTACAAAAGTCATCTGGATCAGAAGTTGTTTATCTGGTTGCAAGCCTGTGAGAAACTAATGGGAAAAGGGCTTTCCCCTCCCTTTTGTTTGAGACTTAGGCAATCCATCAGATTGCCACCCGCATGTTGACACTACCTGTTTCCCATAAAATAGATCAAGGTATAATAAAATGATAGGTAAATAAAATAAAACCCTAACACACTTAAGACTTCCTTGAGGCCCAAACAAGGCTCAGCTCCTAATCCAGGAAGAGAAAATACTTGACATCCCTCCTCTGTGCCCTCAGCTCTCTTAAAGAATAGTAACTGCTGGGTGGCAAGGCCCTGGGAAATAGCTAGATCTTTCATGTCAATGTTTTCTTTTTTTTTGAGACAGAGTCATGCTCTGTCACTCTGGGTAGAGTGCAGTGGTGTCATCATAGCTCAATGCAGCTTCCAACTCCTGGGCGCAAGCAATCCTCCTGCCTCAGCCTCCCGAGTAGGTGGGACTACAGGCATGCGCCATCATGCCCAGCTAATTTTTCTATTTTTAGTAGAGATGGGATCTAGCTTTTGCTCAGGCTGGTTTTGAACTCCTGAGCTCAAGCAATCCTCCCGCCAGAGTGCTGGGATTACAGGCAGGAGCCACCGAGCCTGGCCTCATGTCAATTTTTTAATGGAAACAATGTATTTTCCTGGAACATAACCTTTATGAATAATTCTCCCATACTCTTGTTATTCCTGTGTTAAGATGGGCAACTGAGATGCCCAGAGATTAAATACTTGGCCAAGGCTGTGCAGCAAGGATGTGAAAGAGTTGGCCTTCAAACTCAGATTTGCTCTTTCTAAAGCACATTCTTTTAGTGCTAAGATGCATTGCCTCCTTTAGCACTGGGGGTCGGGGGATGGCGGGATTAGACAAAGTGGGGACCAATATTGGGAGCTCTTTCCTGGCTGGGGTCCCATCACTGGTGCCAACTCCCTTCACAGAGGATGGACTCCCAGCATTCACACAACAATGCAAACGCCCTACAACAGCTCTTCCAGAAGGGAAAATACAATGAATTTGTTCTCAGTGGTGTGTGATGAAACAACTCTAAGCTTTGCCACAAAATAAGCAATTTATCAAGTGGCTTAGTGGGGTCTGAGCAAGTGACTGGATCCCCAAAACACAATCTAGTTCTGACACCTCTCCTAAAATTCACCTGCTGCCTCCCCCTTCCATTCTAAAGAATTAATCACCAATTACCCTCCTTGTTCTCCTGCACAGCACCAACCCTCATTCCTATCACCCAGGACCTGCGCCTTCTCTCCCAATCCCCACATCCACTCAGTACCCACACCTTCCGTGCTAAGGACATCTGTCTCCATTTTTCCGTTTCTACACCTTATGGCAGAAAATCCAGCTCAGTTCAACTCAGCCTGTCACCAGATCTCCACCAACATGGGGATATGCATTCTTGGGTGCAGCAGAAATCCACATAATTGTTCATATTTTCATATTACACCTCTCAGCAGTATACGAGCGCTGTCCAAAACATATCCAGCCACGTAATATGTTCTCATTATATTAACAATGGCTGGATTCTTTCCGGACAGCCCTTGTACACAGAGCAGCATGCCACACCTCATGCCAATTAAGAAACACGGACATGACTCTTGATACTGACATCCCCAAAATTGATGCCAATAGGGGTGGTATGTGGTCAGCTGAGACATCCAAAATTTCAGAAATCCCCAGCCAAGGCAAGAAACCATTAGAAAGAGATGAATTGGGTATCCAGATAAGGTTGGAAAAACTTCCTGTTGGGGGACTCAGCCAAGATTTTCCAGCCATTTCCTCTCTGGGCATCTTTGCAGAGACCCAGGAAATTGTTTTTTTTTTTTTTTAAATCTAGCAGCTTCCCTCCCCAAAAGGAAAGAAAGCAGGAGGATCCTATCCAAGAGCTGATAGCCATGGCAGTAAATAAAGGTGGTCTCTGGTTTGCCCTAAGGGCCACTGTAAACTTCTGACGTGTCTTCCTGCCTCTCTTCACCTTCATTCATTCATTCATTCATTCAAGGGACACCGTGTTAGGTCCTAGCAATGTCACCCATAAAAAACAAACACTCCCTGACTTCGTGGAGCTTACTGCCTAGGACAGAGGTACTCAATCCTGAGTCCCACTACAATCTAAAAAATGTCAGTGCCCAGGTCCCATCGCCAGAGAGTCTCATTTAATTGGCCTGGATGGGACCAGTACTCACTGGTAACAGTTTCTAAATCTCTCCAGGTGATTCCAAAGTACAGCCAAGTTTGAGAACCACTGCTGTAGGGCAGGAATTTTCAACCAGGGGTGATTTTGTCCCCTGGGGGATGTCTGGCAATGTCTGGCCACATTTTTGGTTGTCACAACTCTGGGCGTACTACTGGCATGTAGTGAGTAGGGGCCAGGGATGCTGCTCAACGTTCTCCAGTGAGGCCCCCACCACAGAGAATTATCCACAAATGCCAGTAGTGCCAAGGCTAAGAAACCCTGTTCTAGGGGGAGGAGGGACATTGGATAAATCATTACAATGCTGATAAATGTTGTTAATAGAAAAGGTCTAGGAACTACGGGCTGCAGTCTACATTGACAGAGAACTCAAGGTTTCTGCTCAAGGGAATACTCATTGGAAAAGAACATGGGCAGGAAAGAGAAGGAACTAGGTCTCCTCCATCAGGGCAGGAACTCTACTGGGCTATCTGGTTCACGGTTCTATCCCCCACTCCTAAAACAGTGCTTGGAACACTGTAGTTGCTCAGTAAATATTTACCGAATGACAAAATGACCAATTGATTAAATGAAAGTATCATAGTCCAGGTACTATCCATCACCTCTCTCATAGCTTAGTGTTCTAGGCCTGCACCAGCCCCCTAGGCTCCCTCTTCCCCACCCCTCACCCCACCACGTGCCCCTGCCATGCCATCTGTCCTGCCCACAGCACCTGCCTCTGTATCCCAAGGATGTCCCCGAGCCTACCTTTCCTTTGCTCAGTGGTTCCCACTAACCATAGAATAAAATTCAAGTTCTTAAACCCAGTATCAAAGGCTGTATGATCTGATTCGAATTCACGCTTCCAGGTTTATCTCCCACCATCTTCCACGTGCATTCCACATGCCACCCACAACCACGGCCTGAACTCTCTCTGTGCTTCCTTATCCGCATCTTCGATCACATCAGACTTCCTGCCTGGGACGCTCACTCGAGCCCCTTTCACCAATCCTTAACATTTTAACTTCTCAAAACTGTTCTCAACAAATAGACAGAGAATTGTGTCATGAACTATAATATGTACCCATCTTCCAGCTACGAGATTATCAACGTTTTGTTTCATTTACTTCCTCCCCACATACTTTTTCTTTTTTTCTGCAGTATTTTAAAGCAAATTCCATACTTAATATCACGTCACTCATAAATCCATAAATATGTTAATATACACCACTAACAGATAAGGACTTTTTAAACACACTGAAATATCATTATAAACCTGATAAAACAAATGATTCTTTAATATCATCTAACTCCCAGAATGTATTCAGATTTCCCGGCTTATTTCAAGCATGTCTTTTGACAGTTGATTTGACTCAAGATACAAATCATGTTCACACATCACATTGGAGTTTGATGTCTCTTAAGCCTCTTTTATTCTGTAAAATTCTATTCCACCTTTTTTCACACCATCTATTTGTTGAAGAAACTGGGGCATTTGTCCTTGAGAATAGCTCACATCCTAGATTTGTCAAATTGCTTCTTTTTGCTGTTATTTGACTTGCTCCTCCATCTCCGATATTTCCTGAAAAGTTGTATCTAGAGGCTTAGTTAGATTTGGGTTCATTTTTTTAAATAAATTTACATTTTTCAGAGATTAAAAGTGTGTAAGAAAAATGTTTTAGTGTTCATCTAATCTACCATTCACTCCCTTAGTTTGCACATACAAAAAAATCGAAGATGTGCTGACTTTGCCAAAGTCATGTAGAGTTGTGACTAATTTGAAACACTTTCTTCAGATTCCCAATTATATTTTCTATATTTCCCTGAAGTAAAGCCAAGAATAAGAGCTAAAACCAAATTTTACAGTCCTGGTGCCTGAATATTTTGAATACCTATTCACAAACTTCAGAAAGTATCAAAAGTCAATGATTAGCATACAAGCAGTCTAAATGTCATGGTGAGCACCACATTAATAAGAAATAGCTCAATTTGATAGTTTAATGTGTCAATTTACAAACATTTCTTTGTTGCATCAGAACTTATTTTCTATTTTTTTATGGTGTGATTTATTCATTTATTTATTTTATACATTATGGATTGACTTCCTATCATGGAAGGTCAGAATTTAGTACTCTTTTTTTTTTCAGAATGTTATGGGTGTACAAACACTTTGGTTACATATATTGCCTATGCACTGCCCAAGTCAGAGCTGCAATCATGAATATCCCCCAGTGTGCCCTGTACCCATTAGGTGTGAGTTTGCCCATCCCCTCCACCCACCTCCCACCTACCCCACTCCTTATGAATATTATTTCCACGTGTGCACATAAGTATTGATCTTCTTTTCAAAAGAAGACAGAATAATTGCCAACAAACATAAAAAATTGCTCAACTTCTCTAATCATCAGGGAAATGCAAATCAAAACCACAATGAGACATCACTTAACTCCAGTGAGATTGGCTTATATCAAAAAGTCCAAAACAACAAATGTTGGCATGGATGCAGAGAGATAGAGAGATAGGAACACTCATACACTGCTGGTGGGACTGCAAATTAGTACAACCTCTATGGAAAATAATATGCAGATACCTCAAAGAACTAAAAGTAGAACTGCCATTGAATCCAGCAATCCCACTACTGGGTATTTACCGAAAGGAAAAAAAGACATTCTATAATAAAGACAACTGCACTCAAATGTTTACAGCAGCACAATTCACAATTGCAAAGATGTGGAAACAACCCAAGTGCCCATCAATACATGAGTGGATTAATAAAATGTGGTTTATGTATACCAGGAAGTACTACTCAGCCATAAAAAACAATGGTGAATTAACACATCTGCTATTATCCTGGATGGAGCTAGAACCCATTCGTCGAAGCAAAGTATCATAAGAATAGAAAAACAAGCACCATCAATTTTTTTTATAAGACTGCCTCATATATGATACTGGAGGACCCATATTGCCTCACATCAGGAAGCCCAAGGATGAGTCTGGGGTCCCACTTTTAGTGATTTTGATTAACTGAGCACGTTCAGATTCTATCACCCTGACTCTCTATTACAAAGTTCCCCATCAACCTTTCAACCTTTTACATTAATGATGGTTACCTCCATTCATTATTTCATTTGGGATTTTAAAAATGATGATTTTCTTATTTTATCATTTCTTTTGTATTCATTAGCTAGAATCAGGAAGGCTAACAAAAAATTTAAACTTCATTCATTAGCCTTATTAGTAGTATTAATGTTATTTTTGTTCTTGCTATTATTTTGAACTTTCACATGTATATTGAGAATAAAGCAAAGGAAATATTATGTTAATGTCATTAGGAACAAAGATTTGCAGCAAAAAGGAAAAGAAGTACAAGTCTAAATGTGAAGAAGTAAAAGTATTATAATCTTAAATTTGAATTGAAACTATCAATATAAACTCATGATTTATTTTCTTCTCTTTTAAAATTTTTTTAAATTTTTATTTATTTACTTACTTATTTTTAGGGACAGGGTCTTGCTTATTGCCCAGGCTGAAGTGCAGTGGTATGATCATAGCACCGTCACTGCAACCTTATACTCCTGGGCTCAAGCAATCCTCCTGCCTCAGCCTCCCGAGTAGCTGGGACTACAGGCACAGCTAATTTTTTTATTTTTTGTAAAGTTGGAGTCTCACTATGTTGCCCAGGCTGGTCTCAAACTCCTGGCCTCAAGTGATCCTCCCACCTCTGCCTCCCAAAGTGCTGGGATTACTGATGTGAGTCTCCATGACCAGCCTGTTTTCTTCTTTCTAAACATCACGTATTCTCTAGCTCTGTGCCCCTTCAGAAGCAAGGACAATCCAGTAGCAATGAACATTCTAAGTGCCCATACTGTGGTCTCTAATACCTTTTCCTCAAAAAGGAACCAGGGCTTCTTCAAGAAATGGCTAATTTCAAATTTGGGGTTAAGGTGAGACTGAGACATCCTGTTGTTTCAGAAAGCAAGGAAGCCATCAAACACTACTGAGGTCAAATCAAAAGGGCATAGGTGCCTATTTGAAGGAGTTCCTATTAGCCACAGATAGAAAAACTTGAGCATCAAAAATGCTGATCATAATGCAGTGAGATGTCTCTCCATGCTTTTGTGCCCACTTTCTAATTGGCTTGTGTGTGGGGGTGGCAAATAAGCACATAAAAAGATGTTCAACATCACTAGCCATTAGGTAAATGCAAGTAAGACTGCATTGAGACCACTGAGATGTTACTACACACCCGTTAGAACAAGCATGTTTCCCCACACTGCTGTGCATTTCCTGTGGTGTGCTGGAGCTGGCTTGTACAGGCTCTAGAGAGCCAACTGTTAAATATTCAGGAATCAGTACCCCTGTGCAATACTACTTGACGTGTCATAGGCATCCAATAATTTTTGTTAATAAATTAAATTCTCAAAGTATAGCCAGTGATGCACTGATTGGCCACAAACAGATCCAAGACAATTCAGACCCTTTCTTTTTAATGACCACATTTACTCATTTGTTTTTTACATGAGCCTAACTTATTGAAGGTTTCTTAAATTTTGTATTCACAGAGGAAAGTGGACTATGCAGATGACTCAGCATTCTACTGAGATCTGGTCACCAAGAAAACCTGCATTGCCCTTAGGGCACATGTGAGCCAACACAAAGCTGATGTGGGATTGTGTGGGGCAGGGCCCTAATGACTTTTGCTTATCTAAGGGGACTAGGTCCAAAAAGTTTGAGAGTTTTATGTTTATATATGTTATCTCATTTCATACCTGAGATCTCAGGGTAAAGTGGGTCTTTTTCTAAAATAGATTTTATTTTTTTGAGCAATTTTAGATTTATAGAAAAATTGGGGGGGTCAGGCGTGGTGGCTCACGCCTGTAATCCTAGCACTCTGGGAGGCCGAGGCAGGAGGATCACTTGAGCGCAGGAGTTTGAGACCAGCCTGAGCAAGAGCGAGACCCCATCTCTACCAAAAATAGAAAAAATTAGCCAGGCGTGGTGGCGCCTGTAGTCCCAGCTACTCAGGAGGCCGAGGCAGGAGGATCGCTGGAGCCCAGGAGTTCGAGCTTGCAGTGAGCTACGATGACACCACTGCGCTCTACCCAGGGCAACAGAGTGAGACTCTGTTTAAAAAAAAAAGAAAAAGAAAAATCAGGAAGATAGTACAGAGAGTTCCCATATTCTGGGCATACCGTTTCACCTGTTATTAACATCTTACATTAGTATGTTACATTTTCTATAATTAATGAACCAATATCGATACATTATTTTTTTTTAATTTATTTTTTTATTTTCAGAATATCATGGGGGTACAACACTTTGACCATACACATTGCCCCTGTTCTGCCCGTGTCAGAGCCACAATCGTGGTCATCTCCCAAACTGTGCTCCCCACATCCATTCAGTGAGAGTTTTTCCCATCCCTTCCACCCCCCTCCCGCCCGCCCGCCCTCTGATGAATGTTATCGCCCTGTGTGATGTAAGTGTTCATCAGTTAGTACCAGTTTGATGGTGAGTACCAGTGGTGCTTGTTTTTCCAATCCTGTGACACTTCGCTTCGAAGAATGGGTTCTAGCTCCAACCAGGATAATACCAGATGTGTTAATTCACCGTTGTTCCTTATTGCTGAGTAATACTCCATGGTATACATATACCACATTTTCTTAATCCACTCGTGTATTGATGGGCACCTGGGTTGTTTCCACATCTTTGCAATTGTGAATTGTGCTGCTATGAACATTCGAGAGCAGATGTCTTTATTATAAAATGTCTTTTTTTCCTTTGGATAAATACCCAGTAGTGGGATTGCTGGGTCAAATGGTAATTCTACTTTTAATTCTTTGAGGTATCTCCATATTCTTTTCCATAGAGGTTGTAGATACATTATTATTAACTAAATTCATACTTTATTCAGGTGTCACTGCTTTTTATCTAATGTCCTTTTCCTGTTCCAGGATCCTGTTTAGGACACCCTATTGCATTTAACCACCATGTATCCTTAGGTTTCTTTTGGCTGTGACAGTTTCTCAGACTTTTCCTTGTTTTTTATATCCTTGATGGTTTTAAGGAGTATTTAAGGAGTCAGATATTTTGTAGAATGTCCCTCTATTAGAATTTGTCTGATGTTTTTCTCATGATTAGACTAGACTTATGGGTTTGGGGGAAGACGATCACAGAGGTAAAGTGCCATTGTCACCACATCATATCAAGGTTACACACTATCAACATGGTTTATGACTACTGATGCTTACCCTGAGCACGTGGATGAAGCAGTGTTTGTCACGTTCCTACACTATACAGTTACTCTTTTCCCCTCTTTCCGCACCACTGTATGCTTCAAAAGGAAGTCACTGTGTGCAGCCCACACTCAAGTGAGGAGCTTTGCTCCACCTCCTTTCGGGTGGCATGCCTATGTAATTATTTGGAATTCTGCATTGGAGATTTGTCTCTTCTCCCTCACTTATTACTTTATTCAATTGTATCTATCAGTATCAAACCATGAATATTGATCTTATACTTTGGGTTATAATCCAATACTACTTTATTTATCTTACTGCTCGAATTCTTCTAGCTTCGGCCATTTGGAGCTTTCAGTTGGCTACTGTAAAAAATGTACTTTTTTCTCATTTTACAGATGAGGAAATCAGACTTCAGAAAGAATATAAAAAGTTTCCAGTGTCACCCAAATAACAAGAGCAGAGGTGCTATTTGAACCTACATCCACAAGATGCTAAGGCACATGTTGTTTGTTAGTTTGTCCTATCCACCGTGTTCCCTCTGAATATAGTCAACTTTTGTGAATCGATGACTGGTGAATATTTCACCTGATAGAGTTATTTAAGGCAATAACACTTTTGAGACTACCAATCTGCTATGTATATTATAGAGAAACTTACTTAGTTATTTTAAAGCTTTTTATTAAAGTAAATATACACATGGAAACGAACCCGAAGTGCAAGTGTACAGCGTGCTGAATTTTCAGAGTGAATCCATTCAGGCAACCAGCACTCAGACCAAGAACATGACTGGCTCAGCAGAAATCTCCCTAGTGCCTCCTCCTGATCTTCCTTAGTGCTCATGGGTCACCATGAGCCTAACTCTTAATAACCTAGAGCAGTTTTGCTGATTTCTACTTTAAATAAATGGAATCAAGCATCAGTCCTCTTTGTGGCTGGCTTCTTTTACTCATTCTCCTGTGTTTTCATGTGGAATTTTTTTTAAAGGTTCCAACCATATATTTCACAAGAAAGGTTACAAGCAAAGTAACACTTGTACAAACATGTTAAGCAACTACACAAAAAGTAAATTTACTTAAGATCGACGTAACACAAAGAAGGGGAAACTACCCAGAGATATAACCAAAATGCCCTATTATCTCAAGGTGGGTTAGTTCCTCCTTCCTATCATTATCTATAGTTTTATCTACGAAGGGCAGCCTTCCTAATATCCCTGTGGGTCTTTTTTCGCAGGAAAGATGTTTCCTGACTGACAGGATGTCATTCTTGCCAATGCATGGCCAAAAACCCACGTGGCTGCTTGTAGTATATCATGGCACAAGATGCTACTTGCCAAATTCGAATAAAATACTACCCAGAAACCCAAGAGGTCTGTGATTTACAGTTTTCTATTTCCTGTTTCATTAATAATCACCACCATAAACCTAGTTCCTTACAACAGGGAAGGCAAACCCTTGGCACCCAGGCCACATCACCCTTCTCACGCCACCGTGGACATTGTTCAGTCAAAGCCCTCTTCCTCTTAGAACCTATTCACCCCAATACTCCTAGCCCACCAGAGATGGCACAGGAGAGGAAACCTATTTGCCATCCTCACACATACCCAGAACACTGTGTTATTTTTTAGTTGGATCCAGGCTTTCATTGCATAGGTTTCTAGTTAAATCCAGGTTTCTTCTTCTACTCCATCCTTGCCACACCTCTCCCCCACTCATGAACCTACTCTGGTACCCACTTGCCCAATAGGTAATGGATAAAGTATCCTGCCTGGATTTCAATAACCTCTATCATTTGCCCACATCCAGTCAAGCTTTCTATTAGAATACCTGCTATTCCAGTTGGGCTGGTTTCTTCATCATCTTACACTGCTGATTCCATCCTGTGTGTTTCTTCCTATTCACTACCTCCTTCTTTCAACAGGTCTTTATTAAGCACCTATTATGTGCCGTGCACTCTCCTAGATCATGGGGACACAGCAATACATAAAACCACCCAAGCCCCTGTCTTATGGAGTTTACATTGTAGGGGGTGATACATTCAATAAACAAACATCTGCACATGGTGCCAGGTGGCAATAGGTTGCTATGCAGCAGAATAGTGTCCAGGGAACAGGATGCCGTGTTCTGTTTAGAGGTCAGGGAAGGCAACTCTGAGGGTGTAGCAGCTGAACAGCTATCCCAGGGAAGGGTGTACCAGGCACAGGGCAGAGCTGGTGCAAAGGCTCTCAGATAGGAACATAATTCCCAGAGGAAAAGCAAGGAGGCCATTTTAGCAGGAACAGAATAAATGAGCAAGAGAATAATAGGAGGTAAATCAGGGCAGTAGTTCAAGGCCAGTTCATGTGGGGCCTTTAAGTCAGTGGTTCTCAACTGGGACAATTTTGCACTCCCAGGGACATCTGACAATGTCTGGAGACATCTTTGGTTGTCACAACTGGGGTGTGCTACTGGCATCTAGTGAGTAGAGACCAGGGATCCTGCTAAACATCCTACAATGCACAGGACAGACCCCACCACAAAAAACTATCCAGCCCCAAATGTTAACAGTTCCAAGGTTAAGAAACTCTGCTTTAAGCCATAGAGGAGACCGTGAGTTTTATTCTAAAGTGTAATGAGATGTTATTGGAAAGTTTTGAACAAAAAAGTAATCTGAATTGACTTAGATTTTAAAAAATCAGTTTATTTTGCAGCAAATCATAATTTGAATAACAAGAGTGATATCAAAGGCTGTCACCTACTGAGCACTTATTACATTTGAGACACTGTGCTGACCACTTTATCTAAGATATCTCAGTAATTTTTTTCATTGTTTCTACCACCACCACTTAAAAATGCTCGCCTCCCGCAATAGAATGCAAGCTCAAAGAGGGCAAGAATTTGCTTTGTTAGCTGTTGAACCTCCAGCACCTCGGACAGTGCCTGGTATACACTGGGCACCTTGTAGTCATTGAATGAATAAATGGCTCCCGGGGTCCGTCTGTTTATCCCTGCTTCAGCCAAGAGAACTGAGCCTCAGTGTCCATTGCCTGAATCACAGCTATGAGCAAATCTGTGTTTCGTGGCCATTCCCCAGAGAACAATGTCCAAGTCTGACGACAATCACCAGAAAGGAAAGTTCCAATGGATAATACTATAGGTGAGTTTTCTAAGTAGTTATTGCTACACCTTGCTAATCTTTGACCTCCATATCTATTTATTCATTTACCAAATGTCCACTGAGCTCCTCCTATGTGCCAGGCACTGTGCCAGGCACTGGGGACAGACTAGTGAGGAAGAAGATCTGATCCCTGTCTGTGTTAGTCAGCTCAGGCTTCCATAGCAAAATACCACAGACTGGGTAGATTAAACAACAGAAATCCCTTCTCCCACAGTTCTAGAGGCCAGAAATTGAGACCAAGGTGCCAGCATGGCTGGGTTCTAGTGAGGGCTCTTTTCTTGGCCTGCAAATGACTACCTTCTCACTGTGTGCTCACATGGCAGAGAGGGAGAGGGGCAGGGAGAGGAAGAGTGAATGCTTTCTGGTGTCTCTTCTTATAAGGGCACTAATTCTATCATGAAGCCCCACCCCCATTATCTCATCTAAACCTAATCACCTCCTAAAGGCCCCACCTCCTAATACCATCACGTTGTGTGTTAGGGTCAACATATGAATTTAAGGGGATACAATTCAGTCCATAGCACCATGCTCACAAAGTTTATAGTCCAGTGTGGGATATAGACACTACATGTGTGATATATAGAACATCATGAATTGTGGTAAGTGCTATAAAGAAACTAAAATGAGTGCTGTGATGGATAATCAGGGTGGAAGGGGGCTTGCCTTGGGGAGGCTGGTCAGGGGAGACTTCTGTAAGGGAGTAACATGTGAACATCAAAAACTTAGTACAATAAAGGAATAAAAATACCTCATTAATCATTTTGTGTACTGATTGCATGTTGAAATGACACTATATATGTTACATTACATTACATAAAATGTATTATTAAAATTAATTCCACCTGTTTCTTTTTTACTTTTTAAAATCTATTAGAAAAATTTAAATTGTAGCTTGCATTACATTTCTATTTAAATATATGACTCCCATTATATTTCTGTTGGACAGCACTGACCCACACTATGTCCTTCCTGCTAAAGACATGTATAGGCAAGGGGAAAGAATAACACCCCAAAGAGATGAAGCAGGGGTAGGGATAGAAAGCAGTATGTCTAGAGGTTGGGAAGTCGAGTTGGCAGAAATGACTAAGTGACATTTTAAGAACAGGGCCATCTGTTAATGAGTGTGGGTTTCTTTGGGGGGTGATGAAAATGTGGAATTAGACAGTGGTGATGGTTGCATGACCTTGTGAATATACTAAAAACCACTGAACTGTGTACTTTAAAAAGTGAATTTCATGGAATGTCAATTATATCTCAATAAAAAGTTAGATAAAAAATAGGGCAATCTAATATTTATAATGTCTGTTATGACAGAAAAGCCCTGAATTTTCTAGAAAGCTTGTTACTTTCACCTGATCTGTGTGTATGGATTTTCTTTCCTTTTTTGTTTATGTGTGGATTGAGGGTGAGCAATTAAGGAGAAGAGGCTCTTGCATATTTTGGCTGATAGCAGGGTAGAGAATGAGCATTCACCTGCACTAGAAATCACAGGCAAAGGTGACTTGGAGAAAGCTAAGCTTGGGAATTTGCAAACACATTGTGGAAGGCATGGATAGACCTCTCATAGGTTATAGTGTGGAAGCTCAAGCATGATATGTTGACCTAATGGGCATGGTGACCTTAGCCAATATCTGAGTCACTTTGATTATCAGGAACAACTGCTTAATTAAATCAAAATGATAGTGAGCATCTGTCTATGGTTATGTACTCTATGTTAGAACTCCCTTTGAGTGGGGCCTTTGAGAGTTAATTAGGATTAGATAAGGCCCTCAGGGTGGGCCCCCATGTGGGGAATGGTGGCTTATAAGAGGAGGAAGAGAGAGACCTGAGGTGGCATGCTCTCGCCCTCTCGTCATGTGATGCCTTCCACCATGTTATGATGCAGCAAGAAGGCCCTCACTAGGTGTTGGTGCCACGCTCTTGGATTTCTCAGCCTCCAGAACTGTGAGCTAAATAAACATCTTTTCTTCAGAAATTACCCAGTCTCAGGTATTCTGTTATAGCCACAGAAAATGCACCAAGATGTGACTAGACTTAGTTGGACTTAACTAAGTCTAAGTCATGACTAGATGCAGCACTGATGGAACATTGAGTACCAGAAGTCATGACTAGGGTCATGACTTTAGGAAAACATTTACGTATTTAGGAAATAACAGTAGAATAAACATTTCCAAAAACAAACATTTCTTAGAAGTGCAGTGGACATCTGTTGTTTTTGCTTCTGTGTCAGTCAGGATCTCTGTTAGTAGGGAACTGGGAAATTTTGGGTGATTTGAAGAAAGTTTAATAAATGTTGTGGGAGGAGTCAAAGAACAGTGAATACCCCCAGGTGAGTAAAAGTTGGGATCCACTTTCTTCAACCTGAAGGGGTAAGGGTAGAAATTAGTTATTAGAATCCAGAGAGAGTGAACTGTGACCTTCAGACTAGGAACATAGGCAGCCCACGGTGACCCTGCAGAAGGGCGCCAGGGGGAATAAATGCTCTGACTTTGTACTCCTCCCTTTCTACCTGCAGCCCATGCTCCCCTGTGGCTGAGACCGCTTCCAGGACAGAGAGCAGGGTGAGAAGGGGGCCAGAGGAGGGTGGATGCAGTGTGGATCTGCCCATAGCAACACATCTGCTCAACATCTACCCTACTTTTTTCTGGTAATAATGACCCTGATTTGGTTTGGGGGAATGTTTTGAGTTGAGCTGTGTCTCTCAAAAGATATGTTGAAGTCCTAACTCTGGCTACATCAGAATGTAACCTTATTTGGGCACAGGGTTGTCCCGGATGCAGTTAGTTAAGATGAGGTCATACTGGAGTAGAGTGGGTTCTTAATCTAATATGGCTGGTGTCTTTATAAGAAAAGGAAAATTTGGACACAAACACAGAGGGAAGACAGCCATGTGAAGACAGAGGCTCAAATTGGAGTGATATAGCCACAGGCTGAGAATCACTGGGGTCCAGAAGCCAGCAGAGGCAAGGAAAGAGCCTTTGGAGCCCCTAGAGCCTTAGGAGGGAGCATGGCCCTGCCCCTAGCTTGATTTCAGACTCCTAGCTTCCAGAACTGTGAGAGAATAAATTTCTTTTGTTTTAGTAAGCCACCCAGTTTGTGATATTTTGTTACAACGGCCCCAGGAAACTAATACAGGGAGCTGCCCCTTCCCTACTACATGTGGTCTTGGGTAGACTGCCCAACCCTGCCAAAGCTAAGGGAGAGGGGTGTTTTTTCCCTGGATTGTGAGTTTTGAACATGAAAAAATAGAGAGATGGGCAAAACCTAGATTCAAATCCTAGCGTTGCTGCTTACTGGCCTAGCGGACCTGGGAAGAAGAGCCAGGCCACAGGCTTCGAAGCTGTGTTAGCTTCACGCTAACAAGTCATGGAGAGGGGTGTACAGTGAGGAGGCAAGATCATGCAGGGTCTTCTGGTCTTGGCAGAAGTTTGGATTTTTATTCTCTACAGTGGAAAGCCTTTGAAAGCCAGAAACAGACACTGTGGCTACTCTGCAGAGAACAGGTTAAGGGGCCCGAAGTGGAATCCCAGAGGCCAAGGAGTAGCCCTGGAAGAAATGATAGCAGCTTTGACTAGAGCAGAGGCAGGAAAGGTGCAGAGCAGTGGGTGTATCCAGGTGCATTCTGAAAGTAACAGTTCCAGCACTGGGGATGAATTGTGTATGGGGGAGAAGGGGAGAGACACAGGGATTCAAGATAACTCTTGGGATTCTGGTCTCTGCAAAGTGCTGGGTAGCGCAGCTCACCAAGATGGGGAACCCTAGGCAAGGGCCAGATAGGAGAGGGTCCCAAATAGAGAACTCAGTTTCAGACATGGAAAGTCTGAGATACCCAAGGGAACTGGGTACACAAAGTGTTGGAGAGAGGAATTGCTCTTACAAGGTCTGGAGCTGTGGTTCATTCTCAGTGTAGGGCTACCCAGTAGCTTCACCTGGGATGGGGGCTCCTAAAGAAACCCCAATGCCTAGGCACATGCCTCAGATCAGGCAAACTTGAGCTCTGGGAGTGGGCGCCCAAGCATCTGTATTCCTTAAAAGCCCCAGGGTGATTCTGATGCAAAGTGAGAAGCTATCCCGAGGTGGAGACTTTCTCTGTATGGGTGGCAGCCCCACAGTGGGCTGAGGAGCCTTAGCTTTGTGCCTTACCAAAGGAACTCTCTCTATTTTGTGTCTGTTTAAAATTCTATTTCTGCTGCTTCAGTGGTTGGCTGAATTCTACCTGTCAAAATGACGAACTGCTCATAGTCTTGGGTGTTCTTGTGTTACCTGAAGTTCCAGACCTTTTGTTCTGAGACTCTCTTGTTTATAGCAATGTCAGTCTCCTGGCGAAGCCCCAGGGCTGCTTCCTTTCTTTCATCCTTTGGGGGACAGAATATTTGCAATCTCCTTTGTCAACTTTCTTTCCAAAAAACTCTCAGCACCCTCTGATACTGTGCACTCAAAGCAGAAGAAGGTACATTCAGACCTGGTCTATTCTTCAAGGTCCAGTTCAACCTCCATTTTCTTTTGTTATTATTGGAGACCCATCATGTGACTTGCTTTGAACCTGGCACTTGGGAATACCATGATCCACGTGAATGACATGGCCCCTGGTATAGAAAGGTCACACTCTAGGACAAGGTATCTCAACCCCAGAGCTATTGACATTTGAGGTCAGGTAGTTTTGTGTGTGTGTGTGTGGTCGGGGCTGTCCTGTGCATTATAAGATGTTTAGCAGCATCCTGGCCTTGACACTAGATGCCTGGAGCATGTTCTTATGCCCCCCTCCCCAGTTGTGACCACCCAAAAATATCTCCAGACATTGCCAAATGTTGCCCTGGTTAGCCAAATTGCCACCAATTAGGAATTACTGCTTAAGAGGGAAGAAGACATTGAACAAGTACAGAGAATGTTGATAAAGGTGATGAAAGAGAGAGGCACAAACAGGAGATATGTAATTGAACTTGGCAGGAACAGAGAGATATGAGCTCAACACGAGACTACATGTTACAGCCCAGAAAATAGTAGGAATTATTTTCATCATGATGTTTTCTCTTATTACTTTATTGTCTTCTGTCTTCTTCGATTTTCCTACAGTAGCATTCACTGATTGTGTACTACACAGCCAGGCACAGTACTAAGCATTTGACGTGCTGTATTTCATTTTATTCTCAAAACTACCCTATAACCACAACAATTGAAGATTCGCCATATGAGTAAATTGCCTTTTTAACCAATAGCATTGCATATTAGTCTTGTGAACTAACTAGAACAAAAGCTGAGACACCTATGGCTTCCATTCTTTATCCCTTAGACAACAGCTTTCTATGTCATCAAGCATCACCATCCTTTTTGTACTGTCAATGTCTTCTTCATCAAGTCCTTTCCTTTGGGCCCCCAAAGCACCCCCTAAATTTCTCCCTTCCTCCAAATTTCTTCTTCTAATCTCACTGTTTCCTGGAGGTAAGTTCCCGTCTTGCTCCTTCCTTTTCCCACGAGCATTACCAAAACTTCAGAGTTGCTCACTAACTTCACCTCCTTGCTACCTTTGCATCAGGACTCCTTTCTGTACACTTTACTGAAACAATTCTCCCTAATTGTACCCACAGGGAAATGAATCCAGAGGTCTCTCCTCATCTCATCCAATCTCTCCTCCATATTGGGTGTTGTTGACGACTCCTTCCTTGGAACCCTACGCCACCCCGTTTCCCTTCCACCTCCTGTCCTGTGGGTATGGGTGGACTCTACTGCCCAGTTCCTTGTCCTAATCTCTGTCTATACTCTTCTCTCAGATGCCTTTTTATCTTCCAGAGCTTCATTTGTCCTATCTATGTGGAAGACTAACCTCATTTTATCTCCAGTCTTGGGCTCTTTCTTGGACCTTAGCCTCACTTCCCCAATTTTATTTGGACATCTCCAGCTGAATGCAACCTTGGCGTGTTAAATTAAACCTGTCTCAAACAAAATACATTATATTTTTCTCAAAGTCAGCTCTTGCCCCCTCAGTCTCTTGAGATCTATTGTTTCTCTTAGTGGTAAAAATTATTCTCAGACGCTCAGAATCATTCTCAACACTACTTTATTCATGCTTTTATTCCTCAAATCTGTTGTGAGCACCATGCTTTACACTGGGGGTACATTGCCTCCCTCATGGAGCTCACAGTCCATCTGGCAAGCCAGACAGTCAAAAGAGGAATTACAAAGGGCATTGATGTGGGTTATGATAGAGAAAGTCCAATGTGCAGTGGGTCTCTCCTTTTCTTCTCTGCCTAAATCCAATGAGCCAGCAGGTCCTATAATGCTTCCATCATAAAATCCCTCCACCTGGCTACTTGGTCTTCCAACTCATGGCCTCTGCCCCAGCCGCCCAGACGGTCTTGCCTCTTCTCCCTTCGGCCCACTTCTCTGAACTCTCACATGTCACACTGCCATGTAATGTCTTGATTTCTTGCCTACCTTCCCCACTACACTACAAGCTGATTAAATGTAAAGAATGCATGCTGTTTTGCCACTGTATTCCCAGTGCCTGGCACAAAGGTGCTCAATAAATGTTGGTGAAATTATGAATGAATGGACTCTAATACCCTTTCCACATACCAACCAAAGTTCTTTTCTTAAACCCTCCTATGTGAGTGTTATCTTCTCTAGCTCTTACCAAAACTTCACACCTCAACAGTATACCAGGTAGTTTCTGAAGTTATAATCTGGAGATGTCCAAGTAACAACCCCAGAACACAGCTGGGAATGTTGGGAAAACAGTGCCTGGCTCCATGGGCAATGAGAGGGCCCTTTGCACAGGGCGTTCATGGCTGCTTCCCGGGGAAGTGCCAGGGAAAGCTGGGAAGCTCCTGGTTCAATTCTGTAGGCCACAGGAGCCTAGAAAGCATCAACAAATCCAAGATCCCTTGCTGGTACTTTGATTGACCTACCAGAGCCCTTATCCCATAAAAATAGAATTTGGGTTCTATTCCCTCTAAGGCCATGTCAGGCACTGGCTCAAATTGAAATGCATCGGGCCCAGTCTCTGGACCTTGAGTCCTCTGACACAAAGGTAATTCAACAAAAGGTTCATGATGGCTTCTGTTCTTGAGTTTTAGAATTGTTTTTCAATGGATACATATCTTTTCTATGTCCTGTCTATGGCATGAAGTCCATGGGAGTTGGCAATTCAGAGCACAGAGTAAAGATCTTGTGCTCTGGGACAGCAGGTAAGGAAGAGTCAGACAGCACCAGAACATTGCATGTCGTGAGTCTTATGTTAAAGAGAAGATGCCACTCTGTGACCGTGTTGGATGGAAGCAGCCCCATGGGTCTCCAGATCACCCAAGCCAGACCTGCTCCCTAATTTCATCCCATCTCTGCACTAGACTTCCTTGTGCTCCATGCTTACCTTTGCCCCCATTTTGTTCTCTTTGGCATCTGGATTTACTGATTTCTCTCATCCTCAGTCATCTATGTATCTACTTTTGGCTCAGTACAATGGAACCCTCTGAATCAGCTACCCATCAACCTGACCTCCCTGGCCTTGGCTCAGAATCCTTACCCATGCCATGTCCTAGCACAACAGCATCCTAAAACCTAGTCTAATCCCTGACTCTGAGGGCCTGGCATTGAACACCAAAATCAGGAAGGCAGGGAATGGGGCAAAGGAACAGTACCTGGGGGTGGAGTCATCTTTAGGAGGATAGATAGGGGATTCTGAAATCTGCAGAGTAATCTAGGTCCAGACACTGATGTGAGCAAGTGGACTACGCAGCTGCGCCATAAGGGTGTACACAAGGATAACCTTTGACCCTTTTTTTTGTTTATTTGCTAACTGACTTTGCAATAAACTTTGACCATTTTTTGAGACAGGAATCTGTTTATACCAGGAACCCTTCTGGTATAACTTTTCCTCCCTGGCAACTCTTGATCTTTCTCAAAGGTAGTAATATTTTTTAGTACAATGCCTGGATAGCATACAAGTTTTTGAATAGCTAATACGTATCCAGAACTTCACTGGGAATCTGGGGGGGGGGGGACATAGAGGAAGTATATGATGTGACCTATATTGTCAAGGACCTTTGCACATAAGAAGTTAGAGCTTTATAGGGGATGGGTGACTGTAGAAGAATATTTTAAACAGGGAGTATGGATTGCTCCGCTTTATGTTTTAGAAAAGTTATTCTGGCTACAGGATGAGGATGGAGAGATGAGGGACAGAGAGAACAACCAAGGCACCAGTCCAACAGTCCAAATGAGACACAATGAAGTCTTGAATGCAAGGAGTGACAGTGGGAAAGAAAAGGAGAGAAAGTCAAGAGGTGACAAGGGGTTATTGAGTTGTGAATAAACAATTGGATGTATGAGGCGATGAAGGAGAAGACAGAGTCAAGGAGGACTCCCAGGTTTCTGATTTGGGTAGACTGAGGAGAGGATTCAGCAATGACCATGAAAGTTCTGACTTGGTCACAACACCATCCACCCACCTGCCCAGGTAGAGAGTAGAGAGGCTGACCGGATGGCAGGATTTAGGGGAAAGTCAGTGAGTGCAGGCTGGGACATGTTGACTCTGGGACACTCAGGTGAAGATATTCAGGAAGCAGTGACTCTGTGTCCAGCACGCAGGAGACAAGTCTGGGCAAGACAGAGAGATTTGAGCATCGCCAGAGTACAGGTGTTACCGGAAGCCATAAATGCAAATGAGATTACTACAGGAGAGTGCAGGAAGTACAAATAGAGCCTGCAGGGGAATGCAGAGAACTTGGAGAGTCTAGGGAATGTTGGAATTTGGGAGGATAGGCAGAGGAAGACAAAGAAATCATCAAAAAGGGAGGAAAAGAACCTGTAGCAAGTGGTTGACATAAGGAAGTGGAAGCTGGTGAGGGAAAGGGGTGGAACAGACAGAATTGGGAGAAATCTGGGAACCACAGAAGTTAAGAAAAGGAAAAGGATGAGGAGAGAGGATGATAAATTTGTTTTAGAATATGCCAAGCTTAAAGTTTCAGGTTAAAATCCTGGAAATACAAGTCAGGAGGCCATTAAGAGTGTCAGGTACACAAAACCACAGATCTGCTGGTCTTCACACAGAGAGACAGTTGATACCACAGGTGAGACTTTGCTGCATGGTGGAGAATGTAGCAAAACAAGAGAGCTAAGGACAGAGCCATAGCGATTACCTTGGGGGAAGGAGAAGAAGAAGAACCTGGAAGAGTCAAGGGACAGAGAACTAAGGAGATGCATAGAAATGCAGTATCTTGGAAGGCAAAGGAGGCTACGTAAAGAAAAAAAATAAGGTCGGCAGTGCTGGAGTAGAAGACAAGCTCTGGTGATTAGCAGGGCACCAGTGACCCTTGGAGAGCAGTTTTGTCAGCCTGGTGGGGGCCAAAGGATATTCAGTTTGTGCCACATCCTGGGTAAGCAGAAGCATGCTTAGAACCAAGTCAACACAAAGCCTTGTCCAGGACAAACCAACAATTAAGTCGCTGCAGAACAATGGAGCTTCCCACAGGTCGGCCATGTCACTCTGCCCTTACTATACAGGTGACCCCAGCAGAAAGAACAGCAGAGATAAGTACCTAAGCAAAGAAATGAGCACATTGGGACAATCCTATTGTGTCCAACCAATGACCACAAAAACTTGAAGACATTTCAGCAGCATGGTTTGTTCAATCACGGTGGCTCATTCACTAATCAACATTGCGTCAGGCCTTATGTGCTCAGAGACTGAGAAGCAGCGCATGGTTCCTGCCTTCAAGCCGCTTACAATACAGTTGGGGGGATTTTCATTCCATAAGAATATTCCCCAATCAAAATACCCCATCTACAACGCCTAATAAAATCACCATTCAAACTTTTACAAAATTACTTGGGTTAATCACACCTTTTCGTGCTTCCCCCTAGAGGGTTAAGGTAAGGCTTCAACTGTATGATAAAAGAACATATGTGCTTATGTAAAAAGCATCTTATAAATTGGATTACAGGCTCACTGAGGACTATATTGACTCCTTAATATACGCCTCAATTAGCGCTTCCCTTGCAACATCAACCACCACTCTGTTGTTCATGCTTCTCCAGCCTCTATTTCCAAACCTAACCCAGTTCTAGTTCAGTATTTCCAACTGCCAATGACATTCCGTTTGAACCCCACATCACTGCTCTCAAACTCAGTCCATATGGCATCTCTCACATCATCCCCCTCTGCAAACATCCTTATCCGTCCTGTACCTCCTTTTACTGGCTCATCATCTTCTGCATCCAATCAATTACCAAGTTCTGCATTAAACAGAGTTGTGTGCACATAACAGATGTTCAGTATTACTTTCTGACTGAGTGGACACATTTTATATCCTGGTAACCTTTGTGGGCTAATACTAACTATGGCTATAACACTACTAATGACAGTGGTTAAGAAGATGGCTTCCTGCTCTTCTGACAGTGTTTGAAAGAATAAAAAAAAAAAAAAAAGAAGATGGCTTTTGGTGCAGATGGATCTGGCTTGGGTTTAGTCCAATCTCTGCTCCTTAGCAGCTCAATGACTTTGGACACATAGTTTCCTTGTTTGCAAAATGTAAGTTATTAGGGTTGTGAGAATCAATATAAAATGCATATAAAGCTCAGAGCACAGAGATGTTATTTCTCTTAGTCTTTTAGTCTACTGTCTAAGTTTATCCACTTAATCTAATGTTAAATCCAAAAGATTCTTACTCATGGTACTTTGTTTTTTAAAAAATTTAATTTAAAAAATCCAAACAAGCCCAAATCCCGGGTTGATAACAATAGCATTCAACTTTAGAACCCTAATTGGATGATTTAATAACTCCCAGTAGGGGTCATCACCCACCTTGGACCCTTTATTTTGAGCACAAAATAAAGATCTTCACTTAAAACAGATCTCACATCCCCTCCTGGATCTATCCAGTTTTGAAATTTTCAATTAAAAATTATCTAATGCAATAAGCTTTACTGAGTGGTAGCTGTATGCATAGGAACACCAAGGTAGGTATTACCCTGGAATACCTTCTCGTTCTTCCTCTAGCAAACTACTTTTTGGTTCTTAACAAGGTCCCTCCTTTGTCCAGCCTTCCCCAGCCTCTCACACAGGACCTGCACCCACTCGGGCTCCACAGCACTTTGGGAATTCTCCTGGAGGCGCTTCCTGTACCCATCACACAGCCACAGTTAGATGTGGCCAGGTCTCCCTCATTAGACTGTGAAGCCCCCACACGTATGTGCCCTGCACACAGTAAATGCCAAATCAGTAATTGACACCTGGAGGTGGTTGAAAAAGACTGGGAGCCGGGATGAAAGGCCTCAGGGTAGAAAATTAAAGTTACCTGTGCTGCTTCTCCCAAGCTCAGAGGATAGGCTGAGAAGGACATTGCACAGCCTCAGAGGAGGGGAAGGAAGTTCAGTGAATGTGGGTCCGAGTTCAAGAGAAATGGGGGTTTTGACCCATCACTTGACAACAATTGCATGGTCTTTTAAATTTTCTTCCTCCATTGCTTCTGGAAAATATACGTCACATACTGGGCCATCAATAAATATTTATTGAATGAATAAATGAATGTTTCTTCTCTCCATCTGTTTGTCAACCTCTGCTTTTTTTCTTTGTGGTCTCTTTTTGTGCTTCCTAACTACTTATCAACCTTCCCCCTTACCACCCTAATACACAGTCACCTCTCTCTCCCCGAAGACACTAACTCCATCTATAAGAGTATGGGGTATGTGTGTATGCATATTAGCATTTTCAGTTTAAAGAGGAGAAAACAGAAGTCCAAAAGCCCAAAACTGAGCACCAAAGTTCACACAGCTAGTAATAGGTATGTGGCAAATAATGTATTCCCCCAGATCCCCTGGCCGTTTCTGTGTGCATCAGTCCCTGTTGCACGTTTGCCCCCAGCACCTGAGGGCTGCCCTAGGATGCTAGGGCTGACTTTGCCAGTGTACACGGGGAGCCAGAAGTACCTGGGGTATAAGTAAGCCCCACCTCTTCCCCACCACCAAGGGCAGGGGTGGCTGCCCTTCCTAAGGACTGACAGGTGTAACGGCGTGAAGACTAAGCTCCCGGCCCCGATCGATTGGGGCAGCTCTGATGTTCGACCTACATACCCCCATGCCTGCCCAGGGTGACTAAGCCACAGTGATGCTCAGAGGACTTCCCCTGATGCCACACACTTGCTTGGCCTTCTCTTCCCTGTCCATCTTCCTTGGAAACCTTCCTAATAAATCTTTCACACAAATCCTCATAGCAAGCACTGCCTCTGGGAAGCCCAGCCTAACACAAGGTAGAAGCAGGATTCCAACCCAAGCCCGTCTGACTTCCAAGTTTTTCCCACTCTATTGTGCTTGAGATGTCACTGCAATCATGCCGGCTGCTCTTCATTCATTTTTACAGTCATTTAAAAAAATCAAATGGCCTCTGTAGCTTCAGGCACCTTGAAGACAAATATGTGTTCAAACACTCTATGCTTGCTTGCTTCTTACTGTAATTATATTGTCTCTGAGGCAAAAGACCTTTGAACATCTTAGCAAAATGAAATAAAGGACTCAAAGGGAACAAAAAGGTTATTTTTTTGAACTTGTCTTTGTAATTGTCCTTCACCTTGGTCCATAATTAAATAGAAAGTAAAATGGACTTTAGCTATTTAATGGTATCTCTGTTTTAAGTGTTTTTATTATATGGGTAATATAATGACATTAGAGAAATTTAAAATCCAGGGGGGGATAAAACATCCAATGGCTTTAATCCAACCATTTACAAACTATCTTCTTGTATCTGTTATTACAGCTTCTCACCCAGCCCATTTGACATGAGTGCAGACTTGTTCAAACACTGGAAAGTCCTGTGTGTTTTCCTTTAGTTTAAGCAGTTTTCCATGTTGTAACACAGTCCTTGTGGCTGTCATTTTTAATGGTTGCACATTGTTACACCAAAAGGATATACTTTAAATTATCACCATTTTGGTTGCTTTTGATATTTCACTATTTTGTTTTGCTTTTACTCCTTTTCCATACCTCAGATTATATCTTTAAATTTCCAAACCTTAAATGATAAGATAAAGGAATAATATTTATGGCTTTGGATGCACACTGCCACATTTCTCCCCCTGCTCCATCCCCATGAAAATGCATGCCAATTTGTAACATAAGCCAACTTGAAACAGGTTATTCCAAACTCAAGGTGAGTTCTCATTTTTTAATGAGTTCTGGTCTAACTAAATGAATTCATTTTAAATTTCTCCATTTAGCACAAAAGTCTTGAAACCTTCCCTAGAATGATATTGAGCCTATGGCGTTCCTCATAAAAATGACAAACAAAGGTGACAGTTCAGTCACCTTTAAATATATGTAATGTTCTTAATTCCAGGCTTGCTAATTGCTAAGCTTTGCATTTAGGGATTAGTCATCAAGCTTGAGTTGCCTAATTGATTCCATCATCTCACTTGGCACTAAATACATTTCGATGGCTAATGTGGGGTCAATGAGTCGGGTGTGTATTTTTGTGAGCATAAATGCATGCCTGCATCTTGAAAAGCAGAGGATAAAGACTGTTGACAAGCAAGAGTGAGTTCCCATGGTGTCAGCTACCCTAAGGCTTGCCTGAGTTTATCCCAAGATTTAGCATTTGCATTTATTAGCCTTAAAGTCTCCTCCTTGAATTCGATTTCCCAGGAATATCTGGACTTCCAGGAGATCCCACTGATGTCAACTATAATATTGCTTTTTGTTTTAATATGCTTAATTGTTCTGTCTTCCTTCACACAAATAGAAAAGTGAAAAATATAAATTTGTAGTGGAATTGTTCTGAAGTTCATGGGTGCTTGCTCCCGTACACAGAACAGAACAATTAAGACTATTACAGCTTTCACCTGGGCCATAGCCTTCTGAGACTTCTTAGTGAAAAAGTGGAAAAATGCAGCCAGTCTACCAAGGTTCCTGATTCCAGGTGCCACCACACATCACGTAGATAAACATCCCATTGAGTGACTACGTTTTCTACCTTTAAACTTTTTAAAAATTAATTTCAAGAAGCTTGTTTTCCACGGCACTTTAAAACAATAAGCACCAACTTACGTTTCATTACAAGAAAGAATTTTGTTATTGGGTTAAAGTAAAAGGCAACATAGAAAAAGTCACGTTAGAGTCCATTTCTCTGTAAGTTGTCAAAACTCCTGATTTTCTTCCAACCACAACCCATGCTTGCCTTCACCCCAGCGATGATCTCTTAGCAAATGATCTGCAGCTGATGTCCTTATCTTGGCAGGGCTTTCTGGGTTAGGATAACTCTGGATGATCCTAATTAGAACCCTCTCCAAGCTCAAACTTCATAACCAAACAAACCAGTTTTACAACTCGAAGAAATTTAATTTGGTCTCACACTTGCAGGGGAAAAAAAAAACACAAAAGGGGAAAACCTGGCAGCTCAGCTAAGGAGTAACTGGATTTGGACACACTGCCAACTTGATCCAATTAAGAAACACTAGAAGTGCGACGACAGACTTGCAGACAGGACACGAGGTTCTTGATCATAGCCAGGCAAACTGCAAAGTCTCTAGCCCAGGTGAGTGAGCCCCTTCAAGGTTGCAAAAACAGCAAGGGCCAAGGAGAACCCAGCTTGCAAGCTTTCTTACACACCTGGGGAAGTGGAGCTCAAGTCCAGAAATTGGCTAAACACTCAATCTCAGAACAAAATTCCATTTAAGCCTAAAGAAATCTATGGGACGTCCCTGGGCACAATAGAACAGATGAGACACTGCAGTTTTGCTTATTAATATTTATTCCTGGGAAATTAACAAAATCATCGCTTAGATGCATGTCATCCTCCCCTTCCCTCTTACCACCAGCCCCTTCAAGCGCACCTCCTGAAGAAAGTGAACCAAAACAGTGCAGTGAAAAACACCTGGCTACATGCTTTCATTTACCCCACGCCAAGTATTTTCTGTTTAAGCCAAATTTGGCAAAGTCCTGCCAAGGCAAAGCAAGTTTAAGATTGTGCCCTCCCTGAGAACGGCAGCGCCATCCGCTTACCTGTCACCAGGACTGCCTTTTGATCCACAGGTAACAATTGTTGGCCAGGTAAGTAAGTATACACAAGGAAACATGACAAGGAGAAAAGCATCAAGCCGCAGAAGAAGGACAGACTGAGCAGGTAAGCCCCTCCCCAGAGGCCCGTGAGGCAGACTGCCCACCGCACCAGCCCTGGGCTTTTGCTGTATTTGCAAAGAGCTGTCCCCCCCAGCACTGCGAGGACAGCCAGGAAGATCCACGCTGCCTCGGAGGAGAAAGCACTCATTCTCAGCAACTCGGTGCACCTTCCAGTGCTCAGGGCCAGCAAGTCCAGGGCAAAGTCTGGCTGGAGGCAGCCTGAGTTATGAGAACCGAGAGGTAAGAAGGGAGGGGAGAAAGCAGCCCCAGCACCCTCTGCCTGAGCATGGATTAGGAAAAATCATACAGGCTCATGTGCCCAGTGAGTAGTTTAAACCCATGTGCACCTCCACATGAATACCAGGGCACTTCCTATTTGATCACTCCCCTCCCACCCCCTTCACACAGAACACATACACATACCCGCAACACACCCCTTGTTTTTTTTAAGGGCAGTCCACCTCTGGAGAGATGACTAATTGGATAAAAACTGGCAGAATTCAAACTGAACAGAGAAGAACAAAACCTCTAGCTCGCAGGAACAAAACTGTCTTCTTTAGAAGCCTGCGGTGTGTCTGTCAGTTCTATTTCTGACTCGGGGGGGTGTGTGTGTGTGTGAATCCAGGCAATTGGCACAGTTTGGGAGATAGATTCTGGAAGGGAAAGGCATCGCTGATCTCGTCCGTGTGCTCAGGACTGCTCGCAACGCCAACAGAAGCAGGCTGAAGGGTCGGTGGGAGGGAATATGTAACCGGAGGAGGGCATCCCTCGGCAGATGGGAAGTGCTTTGGTGTGCCAGAGGGAGATGCGCCAGGGAGACATAATAACAATGACAATATAACTAATAATGGCCAGTATCCATTGGTGCTTATTTGTGGCAGAGGCTGTGTTCAGCTACTTATTTGTTCATTCTCTTTATTGAGAGCCTATTCCATGCCAGCCTCTGTTCACTGGGACTCAGCAATCAACACGCTCATTCTCTTTGAGTACAAAATCCTTATGAAGTTGGTTCTATTATTATAGCAATTTTACAGGCAAGGAAGCTAGAGCACAGAGAGGTTAAGAAATTTGCCCAGGATCACACAGCAGTGGAGTCGAGCAGCCTTATCTCAGAGCACTCCATTCTACTGCCTGCTTTGGGCAAACAATAAAAAACAATCAGCACATTGGGTGCAGGTCCTTTCCTGCTTTCACCTCATTTGAACCTCATGAAACATTTTGAGGTAGATATTATTATGTTCCGTTTACAGAGAGGAAACTGAGGCTGGAGAATACATCTCTCCAGTGGTGGATCCAGCCCCATAGCCAGGACTACCTGGCTCAAAAGCAGGCACTCCGCAGTGGCAGCACCACGAGGACCACTGGCAGCCCTGCTGACCCCCAAGGGGGAGCCACAGCACCTGGGCTCCCGGTGCACCCTATGTGGGCCAGGTGCCCGGTTGGGAGGGATGCAGAATTCTGAGAAAGAGCGGGCAGTGGCAGAGGTGGAGAGACAATAAATATCCTCACTTTGAGGTTGGATTCCCTGTATTCAAATCCAATCTTAGCTTGGGTGGGTAACTTCATCTCCCTAGACCTTTGCCTCTTTGTCTGTAAAATAATAATACACATCCTGCCTGGAACACTAGAAAGAGTCTCATAAATGCTGACGATTTGTGTTTCTTAAACAGGAGAGGAATAAAGAACAAAAGGAGGTAATATACAGTGAAGTGCCCAGTGGAATATAGACTTGTCCCAAAACATGTGCTGAAGGTGACTGAGGGGCAGGAGGAGGGGTGAGGACACGTATTGTGGATGGCACAAGGGAGGCAGGACTTGGGGAGCAACACACCCCACAGCACATCATGGAAGAAGGTGGGTGGAGCTTTGGACAGGGAGTCGGGGGGGCTGGCTTCTGACCTCTGGTGGGCCGTGGTGAGTCACTGCCCTTGGCCAGCTCAGCTATAAATGGTAAGGCAGAGGCCACCTGGGCTCAGGGCTATCTCAGCACCCAAGGGAGACAGGGTGGGAACCATACTGTGCTACTGTGAGGGGGTGACAGAGAAGTTATGACAGTCTCACGTGGGGTGATGGCAACTCCTGTCGGCCCTTCCAGCCATGTGGGCACCCAAGATGGGGAGATGTTGCCAGCTCCAGGCCAGGAAGCTTAGGGGTGAGGATCTGGAATTCTCTTTGGCTAGTCCCGAACTCTCCCTGTCCCCACAGTCCTCATGCCCTCCTGTCAGGTACATGCCATCAAAGAGAGGGGTACCTCTCACAAGCCTTGTGGCCTCACCAGCCAGGAGGATCCTGTCAGTTAGTTCTGGTTGATAAACAGCTTCCCAGGTGGGGATGCAGGACTAGATATGGCTCTTTTCTGGGGGTCTTGGCACTTTGTCAGTGGCTCCCACATCTGGGCTGGCCGAACACACCCGTGTAGGTTTCCTGACAGGTGCACGCCCACCTGAGATGAGGTGACTCTCCTCCTGGAGGCAGCCCATGTGGCTTCCCAGTTAGAAGCCCTGTCCTAGACCTGCTCAGTCCTGGGGCTCCCAAGGAGAGGGCAAACGCTGTTGGCAAAAGCCTCCCTCATGCGACATGGAAGTCCAGGTAAGGGTGCTTCCTGGCCCCTGATGGGGAAGGAGCTTCACAGGGCCAAGAGATTTAAAGTCTCACAAACTTTAAACTGAATTAGAATCCTGGCTCTGCTACTTACTAGCTGTGAGACACTGAGCAAATGATCTGCCCTTGCTGAGCCTCAGTTTCCTCTTCTGTAAAATGGGGGTGGGGGAGTCCTGCTCCCTAGGGTCGTTTTGAAAAATGAAGGACATAAGTCTTGCATTGTGGCTGGCACTGATAGGCATTCATAGATTGTGGCCACTTTCTTGGTGTTGGGAACACTCACTGCCCCTCAGCCCTTTTCCTCTGGGCAGGGAGAGAGGTCCTTGCCAGACTCCTCCTCACTCATTCATTCCTTCATTCAGTTCTTCACACAGTTCTTCTCCTCATCATCCTTCAGACATCTGCTTAAATGTCACCTGCTACCACCCAACCTAAGTATCTTGTATCACCACACCCTATTCATTCCCTTCAGTGCACTTAGCTCAAGTCACAATTATGTATTTAATTTGTTCATTTTAAGAAGTGTTTCTGTCTCCTCTAATAAACCACGAACTTCACAAGGGCAGGAATCTGATCTGTTTGTTGTTGTTGTTTTTCCTTTATTGTTCACCAAATGCCTAGCCCTGTGCCTGGCACATTGCATGTACATAATTAAAATTCATTGCATGAATACAGGAAGGAGCACAACTTTTTTGAGAGCCTTCTAGGTGACCGGTTCGGCACCAGCCCTGGGGGAATTCAGCAGTGAATAATATGGACCCAGTTCCTGACCTTGCAGAGCTGATGACCAGTGCTCCCAGGGGAATGCCACTAGCCACAGGAGCAGTGACTAGTGGGGGTGCATGGTGGTGGAAAGGAAGACTTTTTACCAGTTGGGGAGCACATGGAATTATAGAATCTCCAGGTAATAACCAGCTCAATTTGCCCTTCTAAGCCCTGAATGTCCTTATCTCTTTGTTTGAGGACCTCAGGGTCAGTCCATCTGAGAGCTGCCTCTGAATGAGGACTTCCTCCATCCTGTTGAACTAAGTTGTGCCTCCTTATTTGTTCCCATCATTTTTTTCCTAAAGCTATCCTTGAGGCCACCTTTTCCTGGCCAGTGTCCCATTTCTGACAAGCTTTCCAATGGGGAAGGAGCCAACTGAATCACCTTATTCTTGCTAATGATGCCAGTGGGTCACTGTGCTACTTCCCTCTGCCAGCACAGGGACTTTTTTGAAAGTGCCTTCTAAAAACAAGATTATCTTACCCAAAGGAGAGGACTCCCCAACCTGGTTTTTAAAAATTTCTGAAAATCCTCAATTGTATACATTCTTAGAATTGGTGGTTCTTGAGTTTAGAAGGGAATTTGAAGAAGTGACTTCCCATCTAAAATGGGGACCCTCTGTAACATCCCCACCAAGTGAGCATCTTGTCTATCACTGTCCTGCTCTGGAACAGGCACTTCACTGCCTCTGAAGGCTGACCTTTCAGTTCAGAATGGTGTGGGGTATTAGAAAGTTCTCTAGGCTGTGCTTGAACTTGGCATTTGTCTTCCCTTCCCGCTTGGAGTCACACAGAGAATGTTTAGTTCTGTTTTTTACAGATGTTTGAAAGATATTTGCCCCTTATATACAGTAGAATGTGTTTTATCTGGTGCTAAGTGCTTGAAACAACCACATTTTTAGGAGCTCAAACATTTTTAAAATCATGTTGTTGCAATAACTGAAGAATCTTTTGCTATGGTGAGTATAACATGGTGATGGTGTGATTCACCAAGCAGAGGATGACATAGTGACCCAAAGTTCAAGATATGGACAGGATGGTACAAGTCATAGTAGGTAATCTCAGGGACATCTGGGTGATCTTGCTGGTAATGCAAGTTTTGTTATGCTTTATGAGCATTTGGGTGATAACTAATGTTTTCAATGTTCAATTATAATTGCACAAATATTGTGTATTATATATTTCTCTATTTTATATGGTGGGGGGCAAAAAAGATTAGGAGAAGGCAACATCAGAAGTTGAGGCTAAATCAAATCTTTTTTCTGTCATTGAAATGTTGTGTAGTGAAAATATCTAAACTCCACAATTATCATTAATTCCAGGTAGGCTAGATCTCATTTATTGCAGAGAGCTTCAAGGACCCTTAGCAGCATGGCCTTTCTTAGAACGGTATCCAATTATTTACACCTCCCCTGAAAGAGAGGCTGAGAATTGGGCACAGTATTTTCAATACAGCGCAAACAGCACAGAGCAGAGCAAGATTTTCACCTTCTCCTCTGTCCTTGAAGCTACATTTTTACTTCTGTATCAAAGACTCATCTGCTCTTTTGACAGTAGTACCCTATTATTGACTCCCATGGTGTTTGTTATCAAATAAAATTGCAGCTTTTGTAGGAGTTTTCATGTCATTTTTAACTTTTTGTAGTAAAGTATAATACATGTGGAGAAATTGTGCAAAATATAAGTAAATATCCATGAGTCCATACTGATATAAATAAAAGATCAGACAGATTAGACAGATAGATAGATGAGAAGAGACAAGACTTCCTTGCAGAATTATAAATAATATATATAGATACTCCGTATAGATACTCTGTACCTCAAGGACATAGAGCACAACTCTCCATTGAGTGTGGGCTGCACGTAGTAACTTTCTTCCAAAGAGCACAGTATGAAAACAGGGAAACAGATAACTACAGTGGAGAAACCTGACCGACATTACCTCAGCCAGGTGATCAAGATCAGTACTGACAATGATAAATCATGTTGATAGTACCATATGATGAAAATGGCATCTTTATCATTGCAGAACATTCTACAAAATACCCAACAAGTACTCCTCAAAACTGTCAAGGTCATCAAAAACAGGGAAATTCTGAGAAATGGTCACAGCCAAGAGAAGCCCAGGAAGACATGGCAACTAAAGGTAATGTGTGATCCTGGAACAGAAGAGAGACATCAGGTAAAAACTAAGGAGATATAAATAAAGTATGGACTTTGTGTGTCAATACTGGTTCATTAATTGTGACAAATGTCCCACAGTAATGTAAGATGTTAACAATAGGGGAAAATGGGTGTGGGTATACAGGAACTCTCTATACTATCTTCATAATTTTTCTGTGAATCTAAAACTATTCTAATATAAAAAGGTTATTTAAATATATAATATAAAAATATAATAAACTATAATTTTATAATAAATATATTCATATTAAAATATATTTATTTATATTATAATAAATGTAGCTAAAGATATTTAAGTAAACTTTTCATTTTAGGATAGATTGACAGAAAGTTATGAAGATAGTACAGAGAGTTGTTTATATATACACATGCATATATATAGTTTTATATATAAATATACATATATAGTTTTGTTAGAGTAGGAGACTAGGAGACAGGGCTGAGACTGGATGCAGGAGCTTGCAGATTGGGTGCAGGTGTTAAAGTAAACGTTGGAAAAACTCTTATGGACATTGGCCTAGGCAAAGAATTTATGAAGAAAACCCCCAAAGCAATCACAGCAGCAACCAAAATAAATACATGGGACCTGATCAAATTAAAAAGCTTCTGCACAGCCAAGGAAACTATCACTAGAGTGAACAGACAACCTACAGAATGGGAGAAAATATTTGCATGCTACACCTCTGATAAAGGACTGATAACCAGAATCTATACAGAACTTAGGAAAATCAACAAGAAAAAATCAAACAACCCTATTAAAAACTGGGCAAAGGACATGAACAGAAACTTTTCCAAAGAAGACAGAATAATGGCCAGCAAACATAAAAAATTGCTCAACTTCTCTAATCATCAGGGAAATGCAAATCAAAACCACAATGAGATATCACTTAACTCCAGTGAGATTGGCTCACATTAAAAAATCCCCAAACAACAAATGTCGGCGGGGATGTGGACAGATAGGAACACTCATACACTGCTGGTGGGACTGCAAATTAGTACAACCTCTATGGAAAGTAATATAGAGATACCTCAAAGAATTAAAAGTAGAATTACCATTTGACCCAGCAAGCCCACTACTGGGTATTTACCCAAAGGAAAAAAAGACATTTTATAATAAAGACATCTGCTCGCTAATGTTTATAGCAGCACAATTCACAATTGCAAAGTTGTGGAAACAACCCAGGTGCCCGTCAATATACGAGTGGATTAATAAAATGTGGTGTATGTATACCATGGAGTATTACTCAGCAATAAGGAACAATAGTGAATTAACACATCTGGTATTATCCTGGTTGGAGCTAGAACCCATTCTTCGAAGCGAAGTGTCACAGGAGTGGAAAAACAAGCACCACTGGTACTCACCATCAAATTGGTACTAACTGATCAACACCTACATCACACAGGGCAATAATATTCATCAGGGGGTGGGTAGGTGGGAGGGGGGTAGAGGGGGTGGGAAAAACTCTCACTGAATGGATGCGGGGAGCACAGTTTGGGGGATGACCTCGATTGTAGCTCTGACACGGGCAGTGCATGGGCAATATATATAACCAAAGTGTTGTACCCCCATAATATTCTGAAATAAATAAACAAATAAATAAATAAGTAAATAAAATGCAAAAAACCCCTGATAGCTAGCACACAGGATTTTTGAGGCTAAAATTAGGTAATTAAAAAAAAAAAAGTAAACAACCCTCAGGCAAAAGCTAACTAGAGGGGCTGATAACTGCAGGCAAGAACCGGCTTCAAAAACGAAATAAAAAAAAAAAGAACTGGCTTCAACCAGCTTGTCAGCTATCTGTCATCTTACGTGAACTTTGGCTAATTATATCATTTACATTGTGGTTTTAAAATTTCTCCACCCTTGAAATCACCATGACAGTTCTGAGACAACCATATAAAGTATTAAAATGGGGGGGAACCCAATTCTAAAAATTACCACTCAAATTCTTAATAAAAAGCCAACCCCTTAGTCTTGAATACTTCTCTCCTCAGTAAGACTTCAAAAGACCAAAAGCCACTTCCTCCCAGTGCAGCTGCTCTTTTTGAGCCTGCCGGCTCTCTTTCTTCTCCTGAGAGAGTGTACTTTCTCCTTCAAAGTTTCAATTTAAAAAGTTGCTAGCTTGGCTTAGGTGGTGTGTCCTGAAAGTCTTTTCCCAATGATCACCAAGAACTTGGAAAAAGCTTCATTTGGAGGCCACTAACAGTTTTTATATATATATATATATAGTGAAAACAAATACCCCCTTGGTCAAGAAAGAGAACATTGTCAGCAACCCAGAAACCCCTCTTAAGCCACCTCCAACCACCAACCTTTCTGTCGTCCTCAAAAGTAAACACTATCCTGAATTTTAACACTATGATTTAGTTTTGCCTGTTTTTTTTTAACTTTACATAAATGAAATTGTATAATAATATTCAGCTTTGTCACTCAAAGCTATACTATGTAGATTCATCTGTATTGTGTGGTTGATTAATTTTCATTGCAACAAGCAGAGGTCTATAGCCAATAGGGAAAATCTGGTCTGTTGCATGTTTTTGTAAATGAAGTTTTATTGGAACACATTCATTCACTTATTTTCTATGGCTGCTTTTCTGCTACAATGGCAAAGTCGAGTAGCTGAAAAAGAGACCGTCTGACCTGCAAAGCCTAAAATACTTACTATCTTATTCTTTACATAAAAACTTTGCTGACTTCTGCTATAGAGCATTTCATTGTATAAATATGCTACTATTTATTTCTCCATTATATTCATGGAAAATTGAGTTTTTCACTTAGAGTGCTACTAGAAACATTCTTATAAGCATTTCTTGAGGCACATGTGTATCCATTGCTCTTAGGTATATTCAGTGGAGTGGAATTGTGGAATCCATAGTACATGTACACATTCAACTGTGATACCAATTTTTTTTTCAAAATGATTATACCAATTCACAGTAGAGTATGAGAGTTCCAGTTGCTCTATATTATTTCCCAATGTTTATATTACCAGGCTTCTTAATTTAGCCATTCTGTTGGGTTTGTAGTAAGATCTAATTGAGTTTTAATTTTCATTTTTCTAATGATTAATGATTTTGAGCATCTATTCATATGTTCATTGGCTATGTGGAGTCCTCTTTGTGAAGTGCCTTATCAAGTTTCTTCTCCACATTTCTAACTTCTTTAGACGGATGATTTTTCAAGCCTTTTTTTCTTTTTAAAATATATACATTTTAAGTCTTTACAATATTTTCTAAGTGTATCTGAGCTGCATCCTCTATGTTTGATATGTACTATTCTCACTGTTCAGTGAAAAATATTTTATAATTTTTGTTGGGATTTGTTCCTTGGGTTATATAAAAGTGTATTCCATAATTTCCAAACATGGGAAATTTTAGTGATACTTCTATTGCACTTTCTAGCTTAATTTTACTCTGATTAGAGAACATATTATTTGTGATTTCAGTCCTTTGAAATATCTCGAATCTTGCTCTATGGCCCAACATCTATTTTTAAAATGTTCACATGTGCTCAAAAAGAATTAAAAAGACACTTTATAATAAAGACATCTGCTCTCGAATGTTCATAGCAGCACAATTCACAATTGCAAAGTTGTGGAAACAACCCAGGTGCCCATCAATACACGAGTGGATCAATAAAATGTGGTATATGTATACCATGGAGTATTACTCAGCAATAAGGAACAATAGTGAATTAACACATCTGGTATTATCCTGGTCGGAGCTAGAACCCATTCTTCGAAGCGAAGTGTCACAGGATTGGAAAAACAAGCATCACTGGTACTCACCATCAAACTGGTACTAACTGATGAACACTTACATCACACAGGGCAATAACATTCATCAGGGGGCGGGCGGGCGGGAGGGGGGTGGAAGGGATGGGAAAAACTCTCACTGAATGGATGTGGGGAGCACAGTTTGGGAGATGACCACGATTGTGGCTCTGACACGGGCAGAACAGGGGCAATGTGTATGGCCAAAATGTTGTACCCCCATGATATTCTGAAATTAAAAAAAATAATAAAAAAAAAAAAAAAAAAAAAAAAAAAGAATGTATACTCTATTGTTGTTGTTTCCACTGTTCCACGCATGTTAATTTGGTCTTTTCCATCCCTTTAGTGTCAAGTTTTCTGTATTCTTACATTTCAAATATGTGTCTTCAAAGCACCACATATTACAGTACTTTTTAAAATCCAGTATGATTATCCTTGTCTTTTAATCAAACAATTTGGTTCAGTTACATTTAATGTAAGTATTGACTTATTTAGGTTAAATCCATCATCTTACTGTTTACCTTCTCTTAGTCCCTTATATTCTATGTTACTTTTCTTCTACTTTCTTGCCTTCTTTTGAATTAATTTTTTTATTCTGTATTCCACTCACCTCTTTTGTCACTCTTTACAGTTCCTTTAGTGGTTACTTGAAGGACTTACCAAAGTCCAACATAACTTGGTATTTTTTCTCCATTCCTAGACAATGCCAGGACCTTTGAACACTTTAACACCATTTTCCTGCTTCCTGATTTGTCTGTTGTTATAGTCATAAATTTTAATTATCTAGATATACTAAATCCCACACAATGTTATTGTATTTGTTTTATACAGTCAGCATTCATTTAGATTTTTTTATGAAGTTGTTACACTTGTGTTGCTTTTCATTCCTTCCCTTGTCTCCATGCATGCCACACAGGTCATTTTTCTTTAGCGTTTCTTTTAGTGTGGGTGCTGGTGATGAAATCTCTTTATTTTTATTTTTCTGAAAATGTCTTCATTTTTGAAGGATATTTTCACTGGGTGTGGAATTTTAAGTTGGCAGCTGTTTTCTTTCAGCATTTTGATGACTTTGAGGAGATATGTTTTATATTTTATCTTGTTCTATTGGATAAACTCTGAACAAGAGGGTTGATCCTAATTATTAGGTTATTAAGTACAGAATGTCCCAGTTCCTTAAGGACTAAGTTTGACGTTGATATCTCTGATATTTCACTTTGACACTTCCTGTTGTTGTTGTTGTTGTTGTTGTTTTATCATGAAGGTACATCCTCATTTTTTCAAATGCACGTTTTGGCTTGTAGTTATCTTTCAAAAAATTTTTTAGAGCAATTTTTGTGAAACCAGGGATAACTCAAAAATTTGTGTTATTTTTGAATATGTTGTGGAACCAATGCTGTGCAGACAGCTTGAAATATCAATGAAGTGTTTGGGAAGGATGTGGCTAATGAACGCACAGTACATCAATGGTTTGAAAGTTCCATTCTGGTGACTTTAATCTTGAAAATGAGCCATGTAGGTGACCTGAGACCAAAGCGGATAATGATGAGCTGAAAGCTGCAGTGGAAGTGAATCCATTTCAACCTACTCGTGAATTAGCAGCAAGGTTTGACGTTACTATTCCAACAATATTAGACCATTTTAAACAAATGGGCAAGGTAAAGAAGCTGGACATAGATGGGTTCTGCATGAATTAACTGAGCATCAGAAAAGAAATCGTCTCAAAGCTTGCCTTTCTTTGCTGTCATGACATAAAGACGAACCATTTCTACACTGTATTGTTATGTGTGATGAAAAATGGCTTCTTTTTGACAATCACAAGCATTTGGCATAATGGTTGGATAAAGATGAAGTGCCGAAACATAGTCCAAAACTGAATATTCATCCAAAAAAGCTAATGGTGTCTGTTTGGTGGTCCAGCGCTGGTATTATCCACTACAGCTTCATGAAACCTGGTCAATCCATTACAGTGGATGTCTACTGCAACCAATTGGATGAAATGATGGGGATGCTTGTGATTAAGCAGCCACGATTGGTCAATAGAGACAGGCCAATCCTCTTGCAAGACCACACGTCACAAAAAACAACGCTGATCAAAGTTCAGCAGCTGGACTTGGAAACTCTCTGTCATCCACTGTATTCACCAGACCTTGTGGCAACTGACTACCATTTCTTCCAGGCTTTGGACCACTTCTTGCAAAGAAAAATATCAATTCTCAACAAGCTATGGAAATCGCCTTTTGCGATTTCATCACCGCTCGCTCTCCAGGCTTCTTCACTGCTGGCATAAGCAAGCTACCGTTAAGATGGCAAAACTGTGTTGATAGTTTAGGCACATACTTTGTACTGCTTCTTGTTTGACATATAATAAACTAAACTTTTGATTCGAAATGGGACATTTCATATATAATGACCTCATACCTTGTTTGCTATTACCAGAAGAAAAGTTCTTAAGTCTTTTTTATACCTTATTGTACGGTTCAGCTTCCCTGTCCTTATAAGATATTTTATTTGTATCAAGGTGGAAACCTTCTTATATTTCATGTTATTAAGATTAGGCCCATTGTTCTACCCTTCCGGTGCAATGTCACGAGAAAATCTAAGGAGCTTATATTCCATGGCATTTCCTAAATGTTTAAGCAAGACATTTTATAAAATATTCACTCACTGAATATTTACAGAGTTCCTACTATGTGCCAGATACTGTTCTGGGTACTGAAAATACAACAGTGGATAAAATAGATGTGGTTTCTGGCCTCACAGAGCTTACATTCTGGTCAGGGAGACGGACCAGTAAATAGGCAAATGCAATGTAGCTGTGAGACACCACTGGAAACCTTGTTCAAGTCAATACTAATCATCTGACTCTTTAATCTTGCCAACAATGATATCAAAAGTGACTTTGTCAAAATCATCGTGTCTATTCATTGTACTCATCGGTACAGTTATTCTATCAAAATGCAAAAGCCAGCTAATCTGACATATTTATTTATGTCAGCCATGTTAATTCCCAGTGAATGTCACTTCCTTTTCTAAAATTACTCACACTGCTCGTTTTGTGAGGCCTACAATGGGAGTCGGTTTCACCTCTGGTCTGTGGTGTTCAGAAGACATTTTCTTTCCGTTTTTGAAAAAGACAAAATTTGGGAGTGTGGGGTTTTCAGAGTTCTGAAGCATTTCTTAGAATAATTAGTTCATAAGTGTGTCCATGACATCACGTGTGTTCGTAGGTAAAATTCATATCCAGGCTTTGGCATCACAGAGGAAGGTATCCTATCTTTAAATTTAGTAACATTTTGTATTTTTAGTTTCTAGGCTGCAAAACTCTTCCTATGTATTTATTCTCCTTGGAAATCTTTGATGTGATTCTGCCTAATAATTTCCTGGGACTGTAACTAAATAAGTGGACTGCAACTAAACAATGAAATTGCCTAGATCAGTAGTTCCCAAACTTTGCACTTTATAGATCAGTACAATTTGGTAAAGGGTGATAGATACATATTGAGTCCTCAGTCTTTAATTTTGCCAGGTGAGAACGTATAAAAGAAAATCAACTACAACGGTCTACAAAAGAAAGGATATTTTAACATTAAAAACTTGACATAGTTTCAGAGTAAAACGTGGTCTCTTACACTAAATAAATTTAACTTTATGAGAAATTTTCTAAGCTGTTCTCATTTTTCAGGTTACACCACAGAGCAATAAAAGCTTTGTCACCAACTAGCAGGAGAAAGTGGGTTGCCCTTGGGACCCAAGATGTACGACGTGAGAATGTAAAGTGCTCTGCTCTTAGGACAAGTCATATGGACGTTCATGCTCACGACACTTAGAGAGCAAGGTACAGATTCTATGGACAGAGAGTGATATGCTAAATCCAGATATATTTATCCCTGCTCTTACCCCCAGACCCATCCCCTTGCCCTCTCAGCACTGACTGCAGCAGGGGAGCAATAGCACTGTTAAGAATGGAAAAGTCAAACACACGCACACACACACAATCATGCACACACTTACACATGTACCCCCTTTTTTTAAGTTCAACAAGTAGGTTTAAGCACAGATTATGGGGTAGTTCTCTTCCCACCAAGGAGCTTTAGAATTCCAACTTTTAAAAATGTAAATGTTACTCTCCTAATGGTAATTTTTGCTTTAGATACACAGATATATAACTGGAATATTTCCAAGTGTTTGGCTTTCTGGGACCTTCCTTCTCTTTCTTAAAGCTAGAGTCCTAACGTTTCACACACAACTCTTTACATTATCTCTGAGGGTGTTGGGGGGATTTGCTTTTCTCATAAAGCATTTCCTACTGCTGTCAGCAGGTCCAGGGAGGTCTGGCTCCTACCAGCAACTCACAATTCCCTCGAACCTCAGCAGCTCCCCTCAGGCTGCTGCCTGGGACTCTGACCTCAAAGCCTTTTCTCCACACAACAGGGCTACCACCCGCATTGGCCTGAAGAGAGAGGTGAACCAGGACAGGCTGCACCTCCCCTGACTGTCCTGTCCCACAACCCCCTGCAGCACTGGTAAGACAAGGCTGTTGTGCATAACAGCCTTTTACTGGAAGCTGGGGGGTGGGAGGGCAGTGAAAGAGGGGCTGTACGGTGCTGCGTGAAACAAGGAGCACCAGAGCACTGAGACCCCTGGGCCATGCCTGCCATGAAGAGCTTTCTCTGGTTGACCCTCTTTTCTGGAGCTCGACACTCTGCTTGTTTCCAAACTTTCTAAGCCATGGACCATTTTGTGCAAATGAAAAAGTTAAGTGGAATAGCAAGCACAAGAGCAAAGGAAAGTTTGTTGAAGCTGGGGTGAGCTGTGGGCACCATCGTGCTGGGCTTTTCCCTCACCCCCAGGCAGCCCCAGGTGCCACCACAGGACCCTATGGCTTCTGGACACACAATCAGATGATCATCGATTTAATCTAAACTTGCAATTTGCAGTGAGGGATCCGAGAAACAGAGAGGAGACAGTACTTGACTAGAACCCTAGGGACAATAAGCATCAAAATTTGGGCTTTTACTCTGTGTGTGTGTGTGTGTGTGTGTGTATGTAGGTTTATGTGTGTCTTTCGGGGGGTGTATGTGTCTGTGCAATGTATGTGTGTGCGTGTGCGCGTGTATGTATATGTGTAAGTGTATCTATATGTGTCTCTGTATGAATGTGTGTGAGTGTATGTATGTATATATACACATACAGGTGTGGGGGGGGTGTGCACGCACATGTGTGTATAGGTATGTATCTGTGGGTGTATGTGGGGTGTGGGGAGAGTGCTGGTGTACGTCTCATGCATTTGTGTGTGTGCATGCATGTGTATATATGTTAGGGTGTGTGCACATGTGCATAGATGTGTGGATGTGCATGTGTGCAGGTGTATATTTATGTGTGTCTTTGGGTAAATGTATGTGTGTGTGTATGCATGCATGTGTATGTATATGTAGGGGTGTGTGTGTACATCTGTATGTGTAGGGGGTAATGTGTGCACGTGTGCATATTTGTGCACACACATGCACTGCCAGTGAGTCAGGCAGTCAGTCCACCTCCAACAAGGAGGCCTTCTCACAGCTGCAGGCCCGGAAGAGGGCTGCTGGAGGCTGATGTAGGCACCATCCTTGCTCCATTACAGCTCACAAGCCCAGCTGCTGAGCACCTCCTTGGCTCTGCAGTGTGTACTGGGGATAACATAAATAATCTCTCCCTTATCGTGTTCTTAGGAGGATCGAGTGAATGAGGTGAGGTGAATGCTGGTCAAGTATTAAGTGCAGTGTCTGGTCCAGAGTTCTCATTCGATAACATTTGACATCAAGAACCTTATCCTTACTGATGAGTCAAAAGATCATCCTGACCTGCATTTGCTTTACCTTTCCTGTGACCTTTCTATCTGTGAAGACCATACACAAGCCAACTTTGCCTTTATAAGCCACCATGACCACAAATCCAAGAATGAAGCAATGAAGGTGGGGTGAGAAATCTATTGAAATTAAACAGTAACCAATTTACCTTATAATTGGACCTTAGTCTAACTTCCTGATTCATCAATTATTTACTAAGTGTTCATTCTAGGCCAATAATTGGAGATACGGACTCCTCCTTGCCCTTGAGACTCAAGTGTGTGTGAGGGAGTGAGGTGTGCTCCTGCACACACTGTCCTGGCCTCCCATACTTTGAATCATACATACAATAGCATTGGTAAAAGGCCAGATTGAAAGATCCCTGAATTCTATTTTGATTTATCCACTTGGATACTTACAAGGATTCTCCGTCTACATAGCTTTACTTCTCATAAATCTATTAAGGGATCAACAGGTATAAAAATCTCTCTGCCCATGTGGTCTAAGTGTTTCTCCCTCTCTCTCTCTCTCCCTACCCACCCCCCTTATTCTTCCTCTTAAATTTCTTGAGTTTTATAACCACTGTCCCCCCTTCCATTCCTCCCTCTGGGAAAGGACCAGAGTGTAGGAATTCTACCCTGAACAGAGAAGGAGGCGATGGGATGGACACCCTGTTAGCACTAGGCTGAATGTTTTGCCTGCTCCTTACAGCAGCAGAGGAGAGGGCTTGCATCTCCTCCCACGTTGGTCAGCCAAGCCAGAGCAACCGTTCTATCAAGGTGGTGATGACAGCATGACCCCTGTAAGCAGTTCTTAAATGTGGTCTGCAAGCAGTGCCAGCCTTTCTCTGGTCCATGGTGAGATGATAATCATTGGTAAGGGCAATCTACTGAGTTTCCATGATACTGAATTCATTTCGTTTAGAGGAGAGACTATCTTCAGAGATTATAGCCTTCCTCCTCTTTTTGGCATTAAAATACCTTTTTGTGTATGAAATCATGGCAATAGGTGATCACAGTTCAGTGGTTGTTGCTGTCTTGATGCCCTTACTTGGCAAGATTAAAAGTTGGCAAGCCTACATATCTCCCCCAATTTGGGTCTGAAATCTTACCAGCATTCAAAATTCAAAGATATGGGAGCCCTGCTAACATACACCATGGCGGCTTTGAGTGAGACCAACCTGAGTTAGAATTCCAACCCTGCTGCTTAATTGACAGTGTGACCTGCCCTTTGAGCCACAGCCTGCTCACCAACACTGGAGATGATAATATAATATGTAACTCATATTATGGTTATAAGGACAGTCTGCATAAAAAGGCCGGCATATCACAGTTTTCAATGGCAGCCATTGTCACAAGTCTTTTTGGTCCCAATGAAAACTCCTGCAATGAAATTCTTTCGGTTTCTGTCCCTTCTTCTTGGGTCTTAAAAATTCAGAAGTAAGAGCTAAAGGCAACTAATGTGCAACTTTGGCACTGAAAGTCATAGCTCCAGGCCCAAGGTTCACAGAAGTAAACACACTTGCATCTGTATCTCCAGAAGGGAGATTAAACCAAGGATGAGTCTATTAGAAAGAAGACATTTCAATATTTGGGAGCACAGCTGAATACCAAAAGTAAATTACACCATAAGCCAGATGTTCCAGGAACTTCGTTTCCATTTTTCTGCCTGAAGGAAAAGTTTTAGTTCATAAAGAAAACAATGAGCAGAAATTGCTATCACAACATAACAATTCATGGTTCATGGTTATTTAAAATGAGCCCATTCGAAAATAATCAAAGATGCGCACAATGATTTATAAAGAGAGTTGTTCATTTCAGTGTTATTTATCATATGTAAAATGTAGAAACATCCTAAATGGCTTACCATAAAGGATTTTTTATATAAATTACAGTACTTTCATTTGATGGACTGCTATGCAGCCATTAAAAATCGTGTTGTTGAAGAATATTTAATGACTTGAGAAAATGTTTTCAATATTTTTTAGCCAAGGAGAGCAGGTTACAAAGTAGAACCTGTTTTGATCAAAGTATGATTATATTTTATGCCATTATAACCCAGATATCAGCTGGAACCTCCTGAACTTTGGGATCCAGATAAGATTGGCTCAAATTCCCAATCCCATGGCCTTGGGAAGCCTTGCCAAGATTTCTTCAAGTTCCTGCATACCCACCTTCTCACAGTTCCTTCTGCCTCTTGTCAGCAGACTTCTGACTTCTGACGTTCTGACTTCTTTGTGAAACTCAACCTCACTTGCTGGTTTGAAAAACAAAATTTATAGCAGTAAAGCTATCTCTAGTGGCTTGGAGCTTGGGGTGGGAGAGATGGATGGGATGGAAGAAGTATTTACATCACTGTAGTGGCATGAAAAGTGGCCACAAAAAGATATGTCCGTCCATATCCTAGCTCTAGGAACCTGTGAATGTGATCTTATCTGGAGAAAGAGGGTCTTTGCAGGTGTAATTAAGTATTTCTAGATGGGATCATCTTGGAGTAGAGTGGGCTCTAAATCCAGTGACACATATCTATATAAGAGACAGAAAAGAAGATAGACAGAGGACAAAGGCCATGTGAAGACAGGGCAGAAATTGGAGGTACAGTGCCACAGCCACGGGATGCCTGGAGCCACAGAAGCTGGAAGAGGCAGAAAGGAGCCTCCCCTAGCACCTCCAGAGGGAGTGTGGCCCTACCAACACCTTGAATTCGGATTTCTGTCCTCCAGAGCTGTGGGAGGATAGATTTCTGCTGTATACACCACGAAGTTTGTAGTCATTTGTTATGGCAGCCCTAGGAAACTAACACAACCACGAAAGTACATATGATAGTGGGGATAACCCTACTTACTAACAAGGTCCTTTGTCTCCTCCCACCACCATGATGGAGATTCACTCACCACATAGATGCTTCTTGAGCTTCTCTTAGTTCTCTCCCTCTCTCTTTAGCCTCCTCCCCTTCTTCCCTCCCATATTTCACAGACTCAACTTCTCCTCCCTTTATCCTGCAGAGTTGTAATCTCACAGCTCATTCTAACCCCTATTCCCCAAATTACATGGTCCAAACTTACCTCACCCACAGCCTTCCCCATCTCAAAGAGGGCAAATTCATCCTTCCAGTGGCACAGCACACTAGCATTGGACTCCCCTCGACTCTGCTCCTGGACTCCACCCACACCCAGTCCCTCAAGAAATCTTGCTGGTTCTACCTTCAGAATATATCCACTACCTGACTACTTCTGACCTCTTGGCAGCTACTAACCCAGTCCAAGCCTTCGTTACCCCCTACCTGGATTGCAGCAACAGCCTCCAGTAGGACCCCCGGATTACACCCTCATCTCCCTGCAGTCCATTCTTAACCCAGCAGCAGAAAAATCCTTTTATAACCTTAGTCCTATCTTACCACTTACCGCTGAAAACCTGGCAAAGGCTCCCATCTCACCCAGAGTAAAAGCCAAAATCCTTAAATGGCCATAAGTATGATCTGGCCCCTGTAGTTCTCAGACTACGTCTCTGACTTCTATCTCCTCATTCACTCCGTTCTAGCCACAAGGACCTCCTTGCCACTCCTCAAACACACAGGGCTCCCTTCTGCCTTGGAGGTTTGCTCTGGCAGTTCCCTCTGCCTGGGATGCTCTTCTCCACTTGCCTAATTCCCTCACCTCCTGTAATTCTTTGTTCAAATGTCTCCTGCTCAATGCATCCGGCCCCCTCAATATGCTCTGAATTTTCCCACAAAAGTGATCTAAACAACAAACTCATGGCAACAACAAACTTTATGCTCTGTCTGAAATGGACTGAATGTTTGCGTTCCCTCAAAATTCATATGTTGAAATCCTAACCAAATGTGATGGTATTTGGAGGTGGAAACTTTGGGAGGTAATTAGGTCATGAGGGTGGGGCCCTCATGAATTGGATTAGTGCCCTTGTAAAAGGGACCCCAGAGAACTCTCCTGCCCTCTTTCTGCCATGGGAGGGTACAACAAGAAACCAGCAGCCTGTAAGCTGGAAAAGGGCCCTCACCAGAACCCAACCATGCGGGCACCCTGATCTCAGACTTCCAGCCTCCAGAACTGTGAAAACAAGTGTGTGTTGTTTATAAGCTACCCAATCTCTCGCACTTTGTTATACCAGCCCACACTGAGGGAGACACTGTCTGTCTGTCTGTCTGTCTGTCTATCTATCAAAAATGAAACGGTTGTCATGAGTATACTGTTAACATGTTTACTTGAACTGAAATATGAAGTCATATTTTTTTCTAACAGCTTATCATTAAATATAATTTGGGGCATATAGCGCAAAAAGAATTCAAATACTTTGAATTGGCTGATTGATTTGACAATGTGGAATGGCTTTGCCAATTAGATTATGAATATTTCCCATAATTTGAATGAGTTAAATCTTCAGTTACAAAGTTATTTTAAAATATATTTAAGACACATAACATAAAAGCATTTTATCAAAAAATATTACATTCACAATATTGTATTTGTATTGAAATTAACATTAACATTATTTTTATTTACCCAACTCTGTGTACACCTATTTAAACATGATACCTCTGAGTAAAAGAATAACAAGTATAATTAACACTCATTTGGTATAGATTTAAACCTATTCTGGTTTACTTTCTAGAAATTGAGAAGAATTGAGTAATAAATTCTTTTCCAAGTAATATTGTTTCCAATTGTCAGCTTTCAAGAAAATTGAAGAATCCAACCTAGTTGTCAGTTGATCATAAAATTTAATTTTGCCTATATAACTTAAAAGGAATTTTTTTCTCTTTTTTTTTATTTCAGAATATTATGGGGATACAACACTTTGGCTATATATATTGCCCATGCACTGCCCGTGTCAGAGCTACAATCATGGTCATCCCCCAAACTGTGCTCCCTGCATCCATTCAGTGAGAGTTTTTCCCATCCCCTCTACCCCCCTCCCGCCTGCCCGCCCCCTGATGAATATTATTGCCCTGTGTGATGTAGGTGTTGATCAGTTAGTACCAATTTGATGGCGAGTACCAGTGGTGCTTGTTTTTCCATTCCTGTGACACTTCGCTTCGAAGAATGGGCTCTAGCTCCAACCAGGATAATACCAGATGTGTTAATTCACCATTGTTTTTTATCGCTGAGTAATACTCCATGGTATACATATACCACATTTTATTAATCCACTCGTATATTGACGGGCACCTGGGTTGTTTCCACATCTTTGCAATTGTGAATTGTGCTGCTATAAACATTCGTGAGCAGATGTCTTTATTATAAAATGTCTTTTTTTCCTTTGGGTAAATACCCAGTAGTGGGCTTGCTGGGTCAAATGGTAATTCTACTTTTAATTCTTTGAGGTATCTCTATATTACTTTCCATAGAGGTTGTACTAACTTTCAGTCCCACCAGCAGTGTATGAGTGTTCCTATCTGTCCACATCCCCACCGACATTTGTTGTTTGGGGATTTTTTGATATGAGCCAATCTCACTGGAGTTAAGTGATATCTCATTGTGGTTTTGATTTGCATTTCCCTGATGATTAGAGAAGTTGAGCAATTTTTTATATGTTTGCTGGCCATCATTCTGTCTTCTTTGGAAAAGTTTCTGTTCATGTCCTTTGCCCATTTTTTAATAGGGTTGTTTGATTTTTTCTTGTTGATTTTCCTAAGTTCTGTATAGATTCTGGTTATCAGCTCTTTATCAGAGGTGTAGCATGCAAATATTTTCTCCCATTCTGTAGGTTGTCTGTTCACTCTAGTGATAGTTTCCTTGGCTGTGCAGAAGCTTTTTAATTTGATCAGGTCCCATGTATTTATTTTGGTTGCTGCTGTGATTGCTTTGGGGGTCTTCTTCATAAATTCTTTGCCTAGGCCAATGTCCATAAGAGTTTTTCCAATGTTTTCTTCAAGAATTCTTATGGTTTCATGTCTTAGGTTTAGATCTGTTATCCATTGTGAGTTGATTTTTGTGAGAGGTGAGAGGTGTGGGTCCAGTTTCAGTCTTCTACATGTGGCCATCCAATTTTCCCAGCACCATTTGTTGAATAGGGAATCTTTTCCCCAGTGTACGTTTTTCTGGAATTTGTCAAAGATCAGGTGACTGTATGAGGTTGGTTTTATATTTGGGTTCTCAGTCCTGTTCCATTGGTCTACATGTCTGTTCTTGTGCCAATACCATGCAGTTTTGGTTACTATAGCCTTGTAGTATAGTTTGAAGTCTGGTAGACAGATGCCTCCCAATTTGTTCTTTTTGCTTAAGATTGCTTTGCCTAGACGGGGTCTTCTCTGGTTCCACACGAAGCGTAGAATTATTTTTTCTAGATCGGCAAAAAATGATGTTGGTATTTTGATAGGGACTGCATTGATTCTGTAAATCAATTTAGGTAGCAAAGCCATTTTTACTATGTTGACTCTGCCTATCCAAGAGCATGGTAGAGTTTCCATCTATTTACATCCTCTGCAATTTCTTTTCTCAGTGTTTCATAATTCTCTCTGTATAGGTCTTTGACCTCCTTAGTTAGATATATTCCTAAATATTTAATTTTCTTTGGTGCAGTTGTGAAAGGTATAGCATCTTTAATTTGTTTCTCGGCTTGATTGACTTAAAAGGAATTTTAAAAATTGAGTATCTCATCCATTCCTAATTTGCTGAGAATTTTTATCATGACAGGATGTTGAATTTTGTCCAGTGTTTATTCTTCGTCTATGGAGATGACCATATGGTTTCTCTCCTGTAATCTGTTAATATTGTGAAATATATTGATGTTTTTTTAAAAATTTAGTAACCCTGCTATTCCAAACTTGTTCCATTCCCATCTACTCACCTCTGCGAATGAGAATTCTCAGTGATACATCTGTTAAAACAGAAGCAATAGAATTCATGCTGAGCCCTGCCTTATTCTGTTAATAAGTAGCATTCATCTACAGATACATGAACAAATGTGACAAAAGTCACATCCACCTAATTAATACCACTTTATTTTTTATATTTCATAATTAACATTTATAATAGTCTTTTTATTTGTTGTATATGACTAATAATCAAATTGTTAGCTCAATCCAGAAGAAATTTGATACTGAAAGCCTGTGGTCACAGGGTATAAAAACTAAACCTGTCCAGGTGAGGTGGCTCATGCCTGTAATCCCAGCACTCTGGGAGGCTGAGGTGGGAGGATCACTTGAGCTCAAGAGTTTGAGACCAGCCTGAGCAAGAGTGAGACCCCATCTCTACTAAAAATAGTAAAAATTAGCCAGACGTGGTGGTGTGAGCCTGTAGTTCCAGCTGCTCAGGAGGTTGAGGCAGGAGGATTGCTGGAGCCCAGGAATTTGAGGTTATAGTGAGCTATGATGACACCACTGCACTCTACCCAGGGTGACAGAGCGAGATCCTGTCTCAAAAAAAAAAACAAAGAGTCTATGTCAGGGGCCATTCACCAAGCCTTGGCATTCAGAGGAGAGATTCTGAAATAGATCTTCCCTCCCCTACCTAGCTCATTCCTCCCCTACCGCTCCAGTGCCTGTGGCATCCTGTTTGTCTCCAGCCACTCCACAGAGTCACCCCACTGATAGGCAGGAAACCTTTCTGCTGGTATTTTCCAAGTTTCCAAGGTGGAAGGAGAGAGAGAAAATACCAGCGGGAAGGTTTTCCGTGGACTCATGGTGCCATGGACCAAGGCCCTGTGGTCCATGTGGTGCCTTTGGTCCCCGCGCCCACCCCTGCATTGTCCCATTTCTTGTCCCACTTTCTCACCCGAGGCTCACCCCAGCTCCATCTCATTCTGCAGGACTTGGGGGGGTGGTGTGGGGCAAGGTGTCTCTGGACCCTGGGAGTGGAAAAAGGAAGCGAGAAGGCAGCACTGTGGTCTGGCCTCGGGATGGATTGTCTAAGAGATTCTCAAACCTTGCAGATTGTCGAGATTAACTTGCTGACCTGCTGGGGTGTTATTCTAGGCCATCAGGAAAACAGGGAGTGGGCAGAAGGAACAGAAAGAGGAAATGAGTCCAGGAGATTTTGCAAAGCAAAATTTAACTGATCTGAGAATGAAGAAAAGAGGGAGGTGTCAAAATGGTACAGCCAATGCCAGGTCTTGCTGGAGATAAGGAATCCACTTCCAGACACTGGGTTAAGATACATTGGACCATCCCCGTTAAACACCTTGAAGTGGCAAGTTCATACGCACTTGGAAGTCATCTGCTTAGGGTTCAGAGTTGAAACCAAGAGAATTGAAGAGTTCTTTTAGGGAAAGGATGTAGATGTAAAAGACAAGAAGGCTGAAGATTGAATCTTGGGTTTTATTCCATTAGGTGCCAGGAGGAAAGTACAAAGGCGCCAAAGAAGAAGGGAGAGGAGAGGATGAAGTAGCAGCAGAAGGAGGAGGAGGAGATGACAGGTCAAAGTAGGAGAGTGGTAGTTAAAGGAGAAAGGACTCTATAGGGAAGGGGCATACGCAATACTGTCAGTGACAGAGAAATTCAAACACGCAACAGAGAGGACACGTTCTTTGCAAAAAGGAAAGTCTAAACAAATGGTAAATTTTAATTTGTCTTACATAACTGAATACCTAATGAAACATCTGTGCTAGAATTGTTTTTAGTATCATATAATGAACCCATGGCATTCATAGTACTGCTTTTAGTTTTGTGGATGCATCTGAATAGCGTACACATTGCTTTCCAAGAAACACCACCTGAACATATTCCTTACAAACAAGGATGAAGAAATAAAAGGAACTTCATCTCTACACTGTGCACCGCCTATTAATATTGTATTGTGCTACCATGGTCTCTGAGGGAGCAAAAATATTTGGGGTATGCTGTGGGTTACGTAAACACCCACTAAATATTGGTGCATGCATAATTAGAGTGACTAAAATAATTTTGGCATAAAATTACCCTAGCAGTCAGAGGAGAGAAAAAAATGAAGTAATTTGATCATGAAAATTAATACAAGTCGGCTCTCAATTTTCAATGCAGTTAATTGAAAACTACTTATTATTCAAACATCACTTTCCCTCCTGGTTTGTACTTTTCTCTCCTTGCCCTGAGAGAAATGAAGGTGAGGTTCCCGGGAAGAAAGTTATCATATTGAGATAGTGGAGCAAGAGAATTGTGCTTATTTTTCTAAGGCAGCGGCTCCTGAACTTTTACCCATGTTGATTTTGCCACCCACGACACATTTCCACAGGCGTGTCCAAGGTAATAAGCCATCCTGGCCTCTGCTATTCAAACAACATTGAAATGAAAACGAGACTGACATTGTTGTAGGTGTAATCTTTTTTTAATGACAACTTTATTGAGCTATAACTCACACATCATACAATTTACTCATGTAAAGTATCCAAATCAATGGCTTTTAGTATTAACAGAGTTGTGCAACCATCATTATATTTCATGATGGTTGAAATATAAAAAGTAACCCATTAGCAGTCACAACACATTTCACACTGCTCTCGTTTGGATATTTGACTACTCCAAACCTCATGTTGAAATTTGATGCCCAATGTTGGACGCAGGGCCTAATGGGAGGTGTTTGGGTCCAGCGGGCAATCCTTCATGAATGGCTCGGTGCCATCCTCCAGGTAATGACTGAACTCTTGCTCTATTAGTTCCCACAAGAGCTGGTTGTTTCAAACAGCCTGGCACCTCCCTCCCTTCTCTCTTGCTTCCTCTCTCGCCACATGATCTCTGCACATGCCAGCTCTACTTCACCTTCTGCCATGAGTAGAAACAGCCTGAAGCCCTCACCAGAAGCAGATGCTGGCACCACACATCTTGAACAGCCTGCAGAACCATGAGCCAAATAAACCTCTTTCCTTTATAAATTACCCAGCCTCCAGTATTCCTTTTTAGCAACACAAGTGAACTAAGATACACCCAACCCCCCTCCCCCGGCCGCCAGCAACCAGCAATCTGCTATCTCTACAGATTTGCCTATTCTGGACATTTCCTATAAGTGAAATCATACAATAGGTGGCCTTTTGTGACTTGCTTCTGAAACTAGCTAATGAAAATATGAGTGTAATATTTTTGTGGTTATTCATCTTATAGCATGCATCAGTACATCATTGTTTTTTTATGGCTGAATCATATCCCATTGTATGGACATATCACACTTTATCCATTCAGCAGTCAATGGACATTTGGGATGTTTCCACTTTGGGGCTGTTATAAATAAGTTGCTGTGAACATTCCTGTACAAGTTTTGCACATGTCATCCTAAACCTGATCTATAACAAGGGTGGCTAACATCACCCAGGGAGTGTCTATGGGTTACACAGGCATTGTCTCAGTTCATCAGCTCAGGACTCCTATGTTCAGAGCCAGGATCCAAATATCCATCTGTCTGACTCCAAAGTCCATTCTTCTAATCTTCTTGCTTTACTTCTTCTAAATCTAAAGGTCACAAAAGGGAAGACATTCATTACTTCAAGTGAACTACTACTATAAGTAAAACATTGGTTATGATGTCTCTTAGCTGATCACAACCATCCTGTCTGAAAACCACCACCCTTGAGCATGAGACTCCCTAGATAAATTATTTCAAGGGATAGAAGTAGACCCCTCAATGTGTATCATGGCAGTGTTGTCAGATGCTGGCACTCTAAAGAAGCTCTGGAAGTAGTCAAGAGGTTAGTTTTGAGAAAGAGGATGCTATGGTCTGAATATCTGTGTCCCCCCAAATTCATATGTTAAAATCATCACCCTCACAGTGATGGTATTAGGAGGTGGGGCCCTTGGGAGGTGATTAGATCATGAAGGTGGAACCCTCATGATTGGGATTAGCATCCTGAAAAGAAAAGACCAGAAAGCTAGCTAGCTCTCCTTCTGCCACTTGAGGACACAGCAAGAAGGTGGCAGTCTGTAAACCAGACAGAGAGCCCTCACCAGAACCCAGCCATGCTGGCGATCCAGATCTCGGACGCCCAGCCCCCAGAACTGTGAGAGATAAGTGTTTGTTGTTTGTGTTCATGTACACCAGTCTACGGTAATTTTCTATAACGACCTGAACTAAGGTGGAAGGTATGTCAGGGAAAGGGTGGAATTCAGGGATCTGGATCTGGCCTCCTCCCTCCTCTAGACTTCTGCCTTTCTATGGCTTACTGGACCACCCCAACATGTGGACAAGGCCTTTCACTTCAGAGTAATTACTCTGAATAGTATGCAGAAGAGTATCTCTTTCTTCCTCCCATCACAGACATAGCCAGCACTTCTTCATTCCCCAAACATGTGGCACCCAGTCCCAACTCTATGTCTTTGTCTCATTATTTTTCCCACCAAAATTTCCCTCATTTCTCTTCTCTTTGGGCAAACTCCTGCTCATTATTTAGGCCTCACCTCACATGCCACTTCCTCAATAGAAACGTCAGCAGCTATGCCCAAGGAAGCCACAGGACAGGAGAGATGTTGGGTAGCAACCTCAATACAGAACATCCTTAGAGGGCACAGCAGGATGGGGTTCCGATGTGTAGCAGACACTACTGTGCCCCACTGCCTTGCCCCATGCTTTTCACATCAGTGCATGCCTGCCCAGCTTCCAAATGCCAGCACCTGCATGGTTTTGCGTTGCTTTGTCATGGAAAGACTGGAAGTGACAGGGAATAAATACACCCACACAGACCCTCAACCAATAACCAATGGGTGTTAGTGAATAAATACTGAACAGCTTTGCCCCTCAGTAGAACAACTCTGAGAAAGGTGTTTACTGCATTCCATAGTTTCCAGAAGGATTAAGCTCATTATCCTCAGTTATCCTCAGTAATAACTGGCTTCCTTCCCTTCCCTGTCTCACTTCCCTAGTCCCCTCCTGGTAGTTCCTGGGATCACCTCCAAAATAAACTACTTGCACTTGAATCCTATCTGTAGGTCTGTTTCTGGGAGAACTCAAGCTAAGTTAGGCATGGTCATTGTCTCTCACAATTCAATCACACCAGAATTTCTTGCAGAGACTATTCTAAGATACACCATTCCCTCCTAAGGGGAGGTCCCACATAGAAGAAGGAAGTATTAATGGGTTTGTGCTTCATTTTCTGAAGGGGGTTCAAAAGACACAGGTCAGGAGCAGATGTCTCCTTGAGGATCCAGTCATCGTGGAATGAATATCTTTTATATCGGGTTGCTGCACAGCAATAGGGAGCAGGCAATTGAACTCACGCTGGATAATAAAAAAATCAATGCAGTTGCCATTCCTGGGACTGTCTTACCTCTCACTGCATTGTCCCAGCACTTAACACGATGCTTGGTACACAGCAGGTGCCCAATACATGCTGACTATCATTTAATAAAGGCATTCTTTGCAGACCAGTAAGAGGAATACATCTTCTGGATCTTCTGCCTTTGAACACACCATTCTTTTTATTCTTTCTTGGCACATGTTGTTCTACTATCTTGTATTAGCATTAAGGCTAAACTGCTGTAAGAAACCACACCTTCAAAATATAGTGGCTTAATACACAAACCTATGCATGTGATAAAATTATAGAGAACTAAACACAGACACATACATACACAAGCGAGTACAAGTCAAACAAGAAATCTAAGATCTATGGATTATATCAATGTCAATATCTTGGTTGTAATATTATACTACAGTGTTGGAAAATGTTATCATTGGGGAAACTGAGCAAAGTGTATGCAGGAGCTCTCTATATTATTTATTGCAACAGCATGTGAATCTATAATTATTTCAATTAAAATTTTAATTAAAAAGATAGTGTCATCAATTCACAATTGCAAAGATGTGGAAATAACCCAGGTGCCCATCAATACATGAATGGATTAATAAAATGTGGTATATGTATACCATGGAGTATTACTCAGCAATAAAAAACAACGGTGAATTAACACATCTGGTATTATCCTGGTTGGAGCTAGAGCCCATTCTTCGAAGCGAAGTGTCACAAGAATGGAAAAACAAGCACCACTGGTACTCACCATCAAATTGGTACTAACTGATCAACACTAACATCACACAGGGCAATAATATCCATCAGGGGAGGGCAGGTGGGAGGAGGGTGGAGGGGATAGGAAAACTCTCACTGAATGGATGTGGGGAGCAGTTTGGGGGATGTCTACGATTGTAGCTCTGACATGGGCAGTGCATGGGCAATATATATAGCCAAAGTGTTGTACCCCCATAATATTCTGAAATTAAAAAAAAATTTTTTAATTAAAAAAAATAAAAAGATAGTGTCATAAGTAACAGTACAGGTAATCTAGATTGGTGAGACTAGTGAGGGTTCCACTTCACAAGGTCACTCAGGTATCCAGGTTCCTTGTATCTTGTTGCTCCAATATTCCCTAGGGGGTGCTATTGTCATCTACAGGGTTGAAGCTGAGTTACTGACTAAACTGAGTTTCAGTCCATGGGAAGAGAGGAAAAAGGGCACTTGATTCCCTTTCAAGCATGTGATGCAGAAATTGCACACATCACTTCCACTCACGTTACATTGGTAAAAACTTAGCCATCCGGGCACACCTAGCTTCAGGAGAGGCTGTTAAGTGGAGTTTTTATTCTGGATGGTCATGTGCTAGTAAAACACTATTATTATGGAAGAAGGAAAAGACATATTTTGGGTAACAGCCAACAATCTTCCACAAAGCACAAACTGGTTTTGTTTGTTGGTGTAGTGAGTATGTGCTTTGGTCTGTGCTACAAATCCCTCCTTTTGGGGAAACCACATCTGTCTGACATGTTCTATAATCATCTTTCTCTATCCAGAGCTGACAGATGAGAAGACAGAGCTCTGACAATGTTTGAAGCTTTAAAGTTATAACCACCTTTTGAGCTTCCAGTTACAGAAGCCAATCCTTCCTACCTTTGATTTATCTATATTGGGATGGATTTCTATGATTTTCAACCCAAAGAGACCTGACTTAAATAGTTGGTATCTAGACTCCTCAATTCCTGAAAACAATAAGGAACAGAAGTGGCAAACATAAGTTTTACTGTCTCAGGGAGTCCCTTGTGTCCTAGAAAAGCTCCAAATACTTGATCCCTGAACAGTGACAGCCCTTGGCCAGGACACTCAAAATAACATGTAGATTTAATCAGCACTATTTAAACACTTAGTTTAATCAGTACTAAAAGAGGCATGGGTAATAATAATTAGACATTTCAAAAGTTTTTAAAAGGAAAAAGAAAAATAAATGACCCAAACAGGATGTGTGATAATTCTTAATAAGTGCTATAAATGCTTATAAAAGAAAGTTAAGATGCTTAATTGCTGAATAAATGAAATATAAACATTCATTATATTGCTTGGAGAGTTCTTTAATATGTAATGGGGAAAAACATTTTATCAAATGCACTGTAAGTGACAAATGATTGTTTTCTTTTCTAAAACAAGTCAATTCTTGAAGCCATTAACCACCATTTAAATATAGCTCAATTTTTTCTATCTATTCCCCTTTTAATTTGTTTTTTCATTAGCGAGAGAAAACAAGTTTGCCCAGAAGATGGAGCTGCATAGTAGAAACAACATGGAGTATAGAGTGATTTGGAGTCAGAAGCCTTGGCTTTTAATCCAGCTCTGTCATTTATTTGTTCTGTGATCCTAAGCAAGTCACTTAACCTCACTTGATTTCCAGGTGTAGTGTGGGACTATGAAAAGAACTCTCTTACCCACCTCAGAGAGTTGTTGTGGTACTTCTAAGTCATAGCACTTCTAGAGCAGTGCTTCTCAGCCTCTACTGTTCTTAGGAATTACCTGGGGATTTTGCTAAAATGGAGATTTTTATTTATTAACCCTAGAGTGGGACCTAAGACCCAACATTTCTAATAAGCTCCCAGGAGATGTTGATGTTACAGGTCCACACTTTTGGATAGCAAAGTTTTAGTATGTCTGCCAAGCTCATAATTATTTCCTTTCTTCAGAAACTGTCCCAGTTTATAGCAGTGGGCCATTAATCATTGTTCTTGTACCTCCGTGCCATAGTTGACTATAGTAGAGGTGATTTCTGATCCAAGCTGGGCCAAAAGAAGGTCTCATCTGCAAGCCTCAGGATTTGAACAGGGACAACCAGAAACATGACATTTATTCACTTGCTCATTCATTTAGCAATTAAAAAAAAATTCTCTCTCTATGCCAGACACTGTAATAGTCAGTGGAGATATACCAGTCAATAAAGCAGGTCTCTGCCCTCATGGAGCTTTCATTCTAATAATATGCAAGATAATTTCAGACGGGCTAAGTGTTGTAGAGGGATTGGAGAATTTCAAGGGGGTGCAGGAGACTTTAAGTAGGGGTGTTGGGAAAAGTCAAGCTCTTATTTCCGTTTCTGCGGTGACCTTGGTGGCCAAGTGTTGAGTATGATGGCAAAATAAATGAAGGAAGCCTGGGTCACTGAGTGATTGTATAGGACAGAGCACTCTCCCCTTCCCTGCAGACTGAATTGGACTGTGATCAGAGTGAGAAATATACTTTTGTTGCACTATAGCATTCAGGGCTTACTATTACAGAAGCTAGCTCTTCTTACCATAAATACATATAGTTGTTCAATTCTTTTTGAAATTCTAAAAATTCCCTTTTCACTTACATTAGCTAGAGCTGCTCTCTACTACTTGAAATCCAAAGAACCTTAACATCAACATCTGTGAGAATTCAATGAGCTAATAGGCATGAAAGTGCTTTGTAATGTATAAAGTATCATATGCCTGTTAAGAATTACGACAGCAAATTGATCTTTCTGAAATGCACCCACTGTCTAGATATATTACTGTGCGTGGGGGGGAACAAAACTAAACAAGCATCGACATATAAACTCACATAGAGATCAATTTCTTTCTCTAGTCATTTCTATCTTAGATTTCTTGTTCAGTCCTTTACAAAATCAACTCACTAAATTGCAGTGGAAGCTAAGGAACTAATCATTAAGTTTGTAATTTTCCTTTAAAACGTATGTGCTTACTTTTTAAAAGAGTGCTTGGCAGCACAAGAATATTAACATTTAAATTCACCCCTTCTCATGTTTATCAACACACAGTGAATCTGGGTATCCCTTAAAGGATCCTGAAATCCCCCAAAGGAAACCTGTCTCTCTACTGCATCCTCAGGGGGTCTTTTCTTCCTTGGCTGGGGGGGGTCTCAAAAGCATACAGCTGGTGTCCTATCCCCCTGAGTATCCTTCCTCTTCTCGTCTAATCTTTATGTATCCTGAGCAGCCACAGCAAAGCTGTCACTTAAGACTACTTGGTTCAACCATCCTCAGTCTTCCAAGACTTGTGGCTGGACCACAGCTGGGGGCAAGACAAGCAGGCATGCCAGAGAGCTCTATCAGAGAGGCCAATGCCGGGGACTTGGCTTTCTTCACCTCGCCTTCGTTTATTTTTATATCCCAGGACTCGAGTTTGTCCTGTGACTTTGTGTTCTTGGTGAAAACTAAGCAGTAAATGATGTAATTCACATGAGGCTCTCTGAGTCTGAATTCGGTACCAGTTCCATAGGCAAGTGCGGCATATGAAGTCAAAACCTCCATCCTTCAAGCCACCAATATGAAATCTCCCCAGTCAGGGGTCCGTTGTAGGGCAGGGGTGCATGTGTGCAGACAGGATGCAACTTTCCATGGAAGGGCACTCACGATAAGGAGACAAAAGATGGGCCTCTCAGGGAGACCTTTGAGGGCGGGCGCCCGCCTTCCTTTCTACCTGGCTTTTAGGTCGTTGGTTCCCTGCCATCGTTGCCTGCTCGGTGGCAGAACAAGTGGAACTGGAAAAACAGGGGAGACCAGGGACACGGGAAAATATATGGGCACACATAGATGTGGAAACTCAGAGACAACAGAGACTTAAGAAGATACACGGAGAGCGAATGTTCAGTTGCCTCATCCACCATCCACTCATCCAGGCACTACCCAGCTGAGCACTTCCGGTTTGTCAGACGCTGTGCTCGGTGATCGGGGTACACAAAGACAGGGGTGGAAGTCTAAAAGCAGAAATTGGAGGTGGGAAGAGCAGTGGACGTGACCTATAAGGGTTCCCGCGACGGGGGAACACACGCGCTGGGAACGTGGGGAAGATGCACGAGGCGCACCTGCTGCCCGGGCACAGGTGAGGGCCGACTGCAAACCCACGCACCATAGAGATGCCCAGGCCTCCGGGCTGCCTAGACAGGCCCGGAAGTGGCTCGGGGAGGCCGGTCCGACGGCTCGGGCGCCCCAGCGAGGCCGGCGGGCTGCTCGGGAGATCTGGGCCGCCCCTCCTCGCACGAGCCGAGGCGTCGTCTGCCGCTGCTGTGAGTGGGTCGGGGTCGCGGGGACCCTGGGGGTCCGTCTCGGCCCGGAAGGCGCCCCCGTGGCGGCGCGCGTCGGGGAGCAGCTGAGGGCGGCAGGTGGCAGCCCCGGGGGCGAGGGGCGGTGGACGGTAGTGAGGAGCGCTGCCCGGGGCGGCGGGGAGCACCACTCCCTGTGGTCCTCTCTCTGATTCCAAGGAGCCGGGCTCAGCTTGGCTTTCTAGAAGGTCGCTAAGGCCTCAAACACCGGTGCTCCTCATTTTCTGTTTTCTGTTGAAAGACATCAGGCCCCAAGCGCAGAGCTTTCAACAGGCATCTTGCTAAACGCGATTCCTCCCTTTGGTTTTCTTTGCACTTTGGGGGAAGGATCACCTCTTTATGACACATGATTCTGGTTTCCCACTTAAAATGGCACTGTGAGGTTGCCATCTAAGACGAATGTATTTATTGTAAAAAGGTAGCTGGCCTCAAAACCTAAGAGATGAGTGATCGTACCAGTTGTACCAGGTATGACAGAAATTGTGAAGGTTGTAAGATAATGACCTAAGAGAACATGCATTGTCCCAACCCTCGTGTGAGGCGTTGTACCTTGTGGTTAAGAGTCATACAGACCTGGCTTCAAGCCTTGGACCCAGCCCAGCTGCCTATGACCTGCATAATTTGTGGGCAAGGTTCTTAACCTCTGAGCCATTTTCCTGATCTCTGAAAAGCTGATGATGATACTAGTAGCTACCTCAGAAGATTGTCCTGAGGCTTAAATGGTAAACCTTTAAAATGCCTAGCCCATAATAAATGTAGCCATGGTGGTGGTGGTTTTCATTTTAGGGAGGAGGCAGTAGGATCAGAGAGGTTCAGCGAGTTGGCCAAGGTTGCACAGGGACTTGATAGAAAAGCCAAGTGTAGGACCCAGGTTTTCTGACTTCCAACCTAGGAATCTTAACCCTGCATCACTGCTGCCTTGGCCTCATGGGAGGAGATGGGGTGCCTCCACCTCTTCCCTCCAGGAACTGGAGGACCCCTGTGAGGCTGAAGAACATGTTAAGAACATGTTAACTGTGAAAGCCTTCACAGGACTCAGGCCAGGGATTCCGCACAGTTGCAAGTGCTGCTGAGGTTGAGCCATGAGCTGTGGAGTCAGTTACACCTGGGTTAGGGGTATGGATCCCTGCTGTACCATTTGCTAGCTGTAGGACTTGGGGGCTGGTCACTTTGTGTCTCAGAGCTTCAGTTTTCTCATCTGTAAAATGAGATTAACAAATTAGTACTCGTCTCACAGGGTGGTTGTGAGCATCAGGCGAAATAATTTGTGGACAGAGTACTGTTGCACCATGCCTGGCAGAGAGTAAGTGCTGAATAAATGGCAGCGGATATTACTTCAATTTGTTGAAGCGACAAACTGCTGACTTAGAGAGGGGAGGAAGTACAAGTGCGGATATGGCAGAAAGAGGCATTTGAAGAGCTTGCAAAATATGCATCCCATTTGGATTTACTGGATCTACATTCTGCCAGCTATTCCTTGTCCCTGCAGATATTGCTGGTCTGAGCTTACATGGAGTTTATATAGTAGTTTGGGAAACAGATGGGAAATACCAATTATAAAATTATTTCATTTCTTTTGTCACCAGCATTGTGAAGAATTGCAAGGATCTTTTGTGCAACAAATACCTGGATAGAAGGAGTTTGTAGCTGAACAAGATTTGGTACACCTAAGGTGATGATCGTGAATTAAAGACAGCTGCCCTGCCACCTGGAGTTATATTCAAAACTGTGTGCACAAATACCCATCTCTGTTATGAGTGTACCGATTTTTCACTTACTGCTAGTTTTCTTCCCAACTGTGTCTGGCCTTTTAGGTTTTATACCTCACATCCCTTTCATCTGTATCAGGGTTCCTCTCCTCTAACTATTTCATCTTTATTGCCTTGACTGCTTTATATTAAACACAAACAAATAATTTTCAGATCACGCATGGAATTTGAACAGCACCATTTCCTAAGCCCTCGAGCTTCAATATATTTTCCAGATCTCAATATAATAAGAATACAGTTACTTTTACCTTTGGTCAATACTTGTGTGGCAATTTTAAACACCTAATCATAGGGTTATACTACTTAGAGATATTTTTATCTTTCTTAAAGTAAATATTGTAATTTTTTATTTTTATGGAAACAGCCTTAAATTCTCTCTGTTGCATACTTTCTATTGGTAAAATGCTAATGGCACCTAGATTTATATATTGCATTATAACACCAGAGGGTTAGTAGCATCATTATCCTGAACTCATAGGAATGAAGGAACTGTGTACATAATCTAAGGGCCTTATTGCTGATCCTTAGCATTTAATTAGGTCTTGGTAAATCTAAAGTACTCCCAGTCATCTTTTATTAGTTTCTTCTCATAACTTCCCTGTGAGATGTGAACTTTATTACCCTCACTTTACCTTAGTATTATCAAGAGGTCAGGCAGATTTTAAATTTCTTTTTTTTTCCTGTTTGTAATTAAGTTTCCTTTCTCTTGATCATGTGCTGAACTTTAACCTGTGTCTGCCAAAATGACTGCTCAGGTCAGATGTAACCCTCCCCCCCAGAGGAAAGCAATTACTGAACAAAGCCACATTTTGGAAGAGCCTTCAAGCAAGTGCCATTATAAAGGCAGATCTGAATGCCCAGCCCTAGAAGGAATCAGATAGAAACTAATTAATAAAACAGAAGCTGGAAAGTATATGAAAATCAGGCAGCTGGTTGAAGAAAAACTGTATATACTCTTTCCTCCCTTGTGGTTTAGCGTTCATGAGAATTTCCTGGGGTTTTCTATGAAATGTGTTTGCTGAGATTTTTATGTGCTTATTGATATAGGGGACCAGAAAGGAAGGAGGTGGCTCCCTGGCAGTGCCGTTAATGGCTGGTAACTGCAAAAGTCTTACCTGGTGTGTATGCTTCTTTTCATTGCTGTTTGTCTTGTTAAATTACTGATTTTTCCTTACCTTTTTCATCTGACTCTCCTGACCAGGTTGGTTATACAAGTCCTTGCCTCAGATCGTTCTGGAACTAGTTGGAAGGTAATGAGTAGCATCAATAGGCCTGGCAGGTTTCTGAAGCATTAATAATCTGAAATTGTACGTTGCTGACTTGATTAATGTGCACATGAACCGTGATTGACCTGTGGTCTTGCGACTGGACTGGAATGCGTAATTTTAAAAACAAAGAATGATTAGAGATTAGGAAGTATTTCTGTTGGAATTTTTTAATTGGGCTCTAGGAGGCCTTGTCCATTTTCTGAATCCCTTACAGTGGAATTCTTTTAGAGATATGAAGAATAGCTTAAACTCTGTTATCTGGCATACTGTTAATCAAAACTCTATTAACCGGACGGAACATTTCCAGAACCTGCTGTTTCAGTTAATGACTTCGCCTGGATGCTGCCTGCTGCTGCTTTATTCAGGTGCTCACCAACCCTCACCCTGATTTCAGCTGAGCACACTGGTGTTCATCCTGACCAATAACCCTCCAGCCTAGATCCTAATCTCCCCTTCCCTGGACCCTGGCCCATTTCTAGGCTCTCCCTCCTCCAGAGGAAGCGTACTCCTTCACAGGGCCCGATGTGATCCTGCCAGTTCCCTGCTATAAGCCTACGAAGGCTTTCTGTTGTCTACAGAATGGAGTTCAGACTCCCCAGAAGGGGAGGAAAGGCTGTCTCCAAGCCAACCCCAGGTGTCTTTCCACCCTAAAGCACCAGCTGTGTCAGGCACAGCGGACTGGCCATATTAATTGCCCAACACTGCCTTCCCCATTGCTGGTCTGTTTGTTTATGATGTGCCCTCAGCCTGTAATAACCCTCTTCTCAGCCTGCCTGAATCCTGCCATGGTCCCTGTAGCTCTAAAGCTCACTCTTCCATGAAGTCTTCTCATCTGCCCTGTCAAAGTCAGTCTCCCCACCCCACACCTCAGTGTTCCCACAGCACTTTGTTTACACTAACATTATAACAGTAATCTGGTTTTCACATTTTTTGCCTTGTCCTTTAGATATTTACAGAAGCCTCTCTCCTGTGTTGTAAGCTCCAGAACTCAGGAGCTCTGTCCCATCTAGCTTTGTATCTTTTTTATTCCGTAAGCCAGCACTTTTTAGGAGACGGGGTACGTTAAGTTAAAATGGCAGCATTGTCATGCATAGCAATGACTCTTAGACACTGCAGGGCCCTGCGTAACTTGTGCCCATCACAATTTTATTAAATTGGATATATTTTACAGAGTTCAGAATCATCCATAAATTCAACAAATATTTATTGAGCACCTACTGTGTTCTGGGTTCTGGTTAGGGATACCCCAGAAGGCAGAAGGCCTCAGTTCTGTGGGAAAAACCATAAATAGTTTGAGATTGTGTAATATACCATGAGGAAAACAAAGCAGCACTGAAGCTTTGGGGGCTTTGTTAGGGTGATCAGAGAAGCCTCTCTAGGTAAGTGACATGTGAGTGGACCTAAATATTGAGAGAGATGCAGCCAGGCAAGGACCTGGTGGCACAGCACATCATACTGAGGTAAGAACAGGAAGTCACAGAGGTGAAGGTGAGAAGTCTGGATTGAGGTGTCCGTAACTGATGTCTACTATTTTCAGAAACAGCATTCGTGACAAAGTCATGTGATTACATTAAATAATAGAATTGACTACATTTGGTTTTATGGTTACTTCAAATCCAAATGGGAGAGTTCTGCACTCAGAAGACAACAGAATCACCAGGTCCCTGTTGGATGTATTGAAGGCATACTGGCACATTTATTCTTCATGCATTTTCTTGTAAGCACGACTGTGGCAGTTGTCTAGTGGAACCTTTGGAATCCATCAGTCATCCTCCACACCATTTTGCTCAATTTCCCTGATATTTCTCACTCTTCTCTTCCGGATACCCTCAGGCCAGTGAGACAGTCACTTGCTGAACCTTGTCTTCAGTTGTCACACCGACTGATTCTGTCTGAATGATCTGATTAGCTTCACTGGCAATCTGATACACTTGTACAGGTATCCAGAAAAACTTGATAAACTCTTTGTAATCCTGTGTTTTTGAGAGACCTAATCATGGCAGGTGGAATGTCATGGAACAGTGAAACCCCTAAACTTTAGAGCTTGAAGAGAATGATATTTGAGAAATGATATCTGTGGAGTGCCCACACTATGCCAGGTATTTTTTTGGACATTTTTTATACATTATCCCATTTGATCCTCATAAGCCTGTGAGCTTAGTGTCAACTCCACTTGTTAGATGAAGCAACAGGTTCAGAATGATTAACTGTCCAGGGTCACACAACTTGTAAATGGATTCCTTTTAAGACTGTTAGTCTTAGTGGTTGAATGCGTGGATTCCTGGGGCCAAACTGCCATTGGGTGTGAGTCTAGGTAAGCTTGGGGAAGTTATTTACCCTCTCTCTGCTTCGTTTTCCTCAGCTGAGAAACAGGATGCTAATAGTAATTTCCTGCTAAGATTATTAAAGGATTAGATAGCTAATACATACTTAACATGCTGCCTGGCCCAACTGGTAAGCACTATGTGTTTGTCATTATTATTTCCACTGTGCCAAGCTGCATTTTAGAAACCTTAGAGTTACTATAATACAGCACAGCATACAACTTGACAGAAGAGAAAAATGAAGTCTAGAGAAGTGAAGTGTCTTGGCCAAGATCACATAATCATTTAGGGGCAGAGGCAAGACATCTTGACTGTGTGTTCCTGCCCCCCTCTTTTTTTTCCTTGTGCATGTGCACCGACTTCACACTCTCAGGCTCTCTGCTGCACTAGCTCTTCATCCTGCGAAAGCCCCAACCTCTGCTGCTCCTGCTCCCCGCCTGGCTCTTCCTTGTTGAAACCCACTTACGTGGTGCAGTGGCCAAAGTTGTGGGTGCCCTGCTGAGAGGAGACAGTGGTAGGGCTCTTGGTTGCTTGCAGTCTCCCTGCCTAACCAACCTGAGTGTCTCTGTTGGCTTGAGAGAGTGTGTGTGTGTGTTTGTGTATGTGTATATTCCCAGTGCCTTTGAGAACCTGTGTGTCTCCTGTTCCATTTCTTTCCTCTTACATAGAAGGAATTTGGTGGCCCACTCTTTGCTTGTTTTATTTTGGAGAGAAGGGGTTCTTGGAGCCTTGAGAGGAATTTGGCAGGGGACATAGAAGGGAGAGAGAAGCAGGACCCCTCAAAGGCATTGAGTGCTGAACTTGAAGTACTTGCAAGATTTGGGAGGAGGTGTGGTTTGCTACATAAAGGAGTTTTTTCCCCTATTTTTTTAAGTATAGGGTTAATAAAACAGTGTTAAACAATGCTACAGTGTACTATTTTAAACAAAAGATATTGGAACCTTCCTTTAGAGTGCTGTCTTTGATTTTGTGGTATATGGGGGCAAATGCCTCTTTCTACCAAATTTGAATGAATTTTTTTCAAAAAGGCTCTAGTCTTTTCCAAGTATTAGTAATGATACCTTACATTCGAAAAGTGCTTTGTGGTTTTCAGATCACTCCCTGGCACATTATCTTATTTAACTTTCATGTTGACCTTGTCAGGTAGGCAGAGCGGATGTCACTGTCCCCATATTACATGTGAAGAAATGTGAAGCCAGGAAGTGAAGGAGGAGGTGGTTAAAGTCACAGCTGTGACTAGACCCAGACCTTAGCGTCTTGTTCCATTGGAGCATATTGACCTTTCGCTTTTGTTGACTGTAAGAATGACGTTTGCATTTGGATCAGTAATAGTGCTGCGTACTTCTTTCTTATAGGGTTGATTACCTTTCGCCTGTGTATATGGACTCCCAAAGATCTCCAGATGAAACTGTCCTCATTACAGGAGGAAGTGGTTATTTCGGTTTCCGGTCAGTGCATCTATAAAATATGCCCATGGAATTATTTTACCAGTAGTTGCCAGAAAATGTGTAGCTCTCAACTCTGACACTAATACAGTGCATACTTTTACTTGTGTGTATAATGTTAAACCAGAAATGAACTATGTTGCCTCACTGCTCAGACATTGAAATTGAGAACTACAGATATATTCCACTTTAAGAAAAAGTATTTATAAAGCCATTAAATTGGGGAGGGGTGATTATTCACATCACTAAAAAAAATTTTAAAATAATAGCTATTCTTTCATAGTTATGTTATTATTCACAAATATTCCAAAAAATGGATAGTGGATCCTACAATAGAGGGGGGAAAATGTAATATTGTTGATGCTATCATTCCTCGAAGAGAAAGCCTGTTTCATTGTAATTTAAGCAGATGAGAGCATTCTCGTGTTTGAAAATTTGAATAAGTAAGACTTGCACCAATGAACACGTAAAGTAGGAGACTCAGGATGAGCCTCACCTTGATTGGTAAATTATTTTATACACTTCTGGGCACAACTTAAGAGTGACTCAATCTAACTTTTACTCTCTCTCATTTCAGACTAGGCTGTGCTCTGAACCAGAAGGGAGTCCATGTGGTTTTGTTTGACATCAAGAGCCCTGCTGAAACCGTTCCAGAAGGAATCAAGTTTGTACGAGGAGACATCCGCTACCTCTCTGAGGTGGAGGATACCTTCCAGGATGCGAACATCACTTGTGTGTTCCACATTGCCTCTTATGGTATGTCAGGAAGGGAACAACTGAATCGAAACCTGATTGAAGAAGTCAACATAGGGGGCACAGACAATGTCCTCCAGGCTTGTCGGAGGAGAGGGGTGCCCAGGTTAGTTTACACCAGCACTTTCAATGTCATCTTTGGAGGTCAAGTTATCAGAAACGGGGATGAATCTCTGCCTTACCTGCCTCTTCACCTCCATCCTGATCACTACTCTCGAACCAAATCTATTGCAGAGAAGAAGGTGCTGGAGGCAAATGGTACATCCCTGGAAAGAGGCGATGGTGTCTTAAGAACCTGTTCTCTGAGGCCGGCTGGCATCTATGGACCTGGAGAACAAAGGCACCTTCCCAGGATAGTGAACTACATTGAGAGGGGCCTGTTCAAGTTTGTGTACGGGGATCCCAGGAGCCTGGTTGAGTTTGTCCATGTGGATAACTTGGTGCAGGCTCACATTCTGGCCTCAGAGGCCCTGAAAGCTGACAAGGGCCATATCGCCTCTGGGCAGCCCTACTTCATCTCAGATGGCAGACCAGTGAACAACTTTGAGTTCTTCCGGCCTTTGGTCGAGGGCTTGGGCTACACATTCCCATCCACCCGCCTGCCCTTGAACCTCATCTACTGCTTTGCTTTCCTAACAGAGATGGTCCACTTCATTTTGGGCCGACTCTACAACTTCCAGCCCTTTCTCACCCGCACTGAAGTTTATAAAACTGGTATCACACATTATTTTAGCTTAGACAAAGCCAAGAAAGAGCTAGGTTATGAGGCTCAGCCATTTGACCTCCAGGAAGTAGTAGAATGGTTTAAAGCCCACGGTCACGGGAGAAGTCCTGGAAGTCGTGACTCAGAGTGTCTTGTTTGGGGTGGGCTGTTGGTCTTCCTCTTGGTTACAGCAGTTCTCACCTGGCTGCTGCCCTCTGTGATTCTGTTGCTATGAAGGAGGGGCTGGATATAAAGAGCTGGTCACACTTGCTGAGATGGTTTTCAAGAAACATGGTTTTAAAATATATACAGTGCTATTTTATCTGGTACCAAACTTTGGCTCTTAAAATTGCTATTTAAGAATAGATTCTTGGATTAAATCTTTCTTACTTCTTTGCACTAATCCTGATGGGAGAAAAAAAGAAGCAAAGAAAAGTTTGAAATTTGGTTTCTTGTGTCCTATTTTAGATGGGTGCAGTAAAGTCAGTTTGGAGCCATAGAGGTGGGCTTAGTTGGGTTGGAAATGTCTTACTTGAATTTCTCAGAAGGCAAAAATGTATTTATTTCCATTTTATATACTCTGCATATACTTAAAATGGATGAAAACTCAGACTGATATGGGAATGGCTAGACACTATCAGGCTTGAAAATGTGTGAAAAACACCAAATTTGCCCAAATCCCTAACAGAACAACTCTCTAAGGAGATGGTAGCTGTTGCAGGGAAGGTGTTAGCTACTCACAGTGTGAGTTTTAGGTATTAACTTTTGCCCTTTGTAATATAAGGGCATTATGCCTATATGACCATGTGGTGATGTTTGATGTTTAAATAAATAGGCATTTATCCTACTTCACAGGATTCTTTTGAGGATTAAATTAGAGAAAGCATATCAAGTACTGTTCAACACACATATCCTTTTTTTTCATTAGAATTGTTATTATACATTCCTTATGAGGGTTTTCTTCCTCAGAGTATTCTCTTTGGAGGAGCTATTGCCATTGAACTTTCTGGAATGTCTTTGGATGTGCCCTCAGAGCCTACAACAAGTGTATTTGAATATACTCAGTGTTTGTAAAGTTTTGGCCTGTGAAGATAGATTGAAGTTTAGGAAACAGCTAAACATCTGATGATTAAGGGAGGTAATCAAGCTGATGATGCTGTTTTTAATTTAAAAATGAAGCTTAACTCTAAACTAATAGACCAAGTTTTCTTACTGGGAGGTACTGTGACTCTAACCAAAGAGGAATGTTTTGAACAAACATTGGTGGCAACATTGTCTGGCCACCCATGAGGACTGCCATGGAAGATGTTCAAGTGATACTGTTGCAGAGGAACCAAAGTAGAAAGAAGACGGGAATCCTTACCCATTCCATGTGGGTTCCAGCTACATAAAGTATTGAAACATTATAAGGAGGATAGATTGCTATGGAAAATTATGCTAGAGTTATTCTGAGAGTACTTGTAGAATACAAATAGATGAGTAGTCCCTGTTGAATGCTGCCTGGATGTTTTGGAAAAAGCTCTGAACTTGATGTCAGAAGACCTACACCATGAACATTTTGTGTGGCCTTAACCAAGTAACGGAAGCCTCTTCAGAACTTAGTTTCCTCGTTTGGGAGATGATACTAGCTGTATTTGCTCCTTCTGTAAACCCACCCAGCTCACAGGGTTTATTGTGAGCACAGAACAAGATGTGGCAAAAGTACTTCTCATAGATAAATTGCAACATAAATAGGAGGTGGTGGTAGTGATTGTTTTTAGGAAAATGTTATGATAGAAGAAGCTTTTGCTTTAGTCTAGGGTTAACTTATGTAAGTACCTACAGTGTCTCTAACACTCGGGGTGCTTCAGGGCAGGTTTCTCACCCTCTGCAGAGTTGGAGTCCAGTCATGACACAACATGTCCACATGAGAAGGTCACTGGTACACAGGATAAGTATGGTAACACATGTTCAACATGGAGAGGCAGCACAGACTTTGTCAAATATATTTTTCATGACATCTTTCAAATAATGACATATATTAATACTTCTCAGTTTTCTTAGACAAGTATACTGAGCATAGAGGGGTTTTTGTTTTGGGGGGTTTCCCCTATAGTTAAGGTATCTAAATGAAATTCATGATCAGTATGTTGGCTTTATTGGCATCCTGGTATGAGACATCCTTAACCATTCCACAACATTTGACACAGCTGTCCACTCCCTCCTTGAAACATTTATTTACTGTTCATGAACTCACATTCTTCTGGTCTTTCTCTTTTATCAGTTGTCTATTGCTGCATAACAGATTACCCCAAAACATAACATCTTAAAACAGCAAAACTTACCTTCCCATTTCTGTGGGTCAGCAATCTCGGTACAGCTTAACTGGGTAGTTCTTGCTTAGGGTGTTGCTTAGGTGGACTCAGCTGGCGCTGCAGTTGTGCAAAAGCTGGACTGACGCCTGGGGTTCTGCTTCCAGGTTGGTTCATCCATGTGACTATTGGCAGGAGGCCTCCGTTCCTCCCCACATGAGCATCTCTAGCACTGCTTGAATATCCTCAGGACACGGCAAGTGGTTTCCCTCAGAACAGGAGACCTAAGGAGCAAGGTGGAAGCTGCATTGTCTTTCATGACTTGGCCTCACATGTCACACTGTCACTCCACAATATATTTGTTACACAGGTCAGTCCTATTCATTGTGGGAGGGAATACACAAAGGTGTGAATACCAGAAGAGGGGATCGTTGGGGGCCATCCTAGAGGCTGGGCTCTTGACTCCACCTGAGTCATCCTGTGTCCATGAAAGGTAGCCCACATTTGCAGCTACATAGCTTTCTCTTCCTGCCTCCTGCCAGTAGGATTTTAGGGATCCAAAGGCTGCTTTACATTTTGTGCTGTATCTGTTTCAGTTCAAGCTGGCAGCGTTACTGAGAATATTTTGAACTCTTTATGTGTCTCCTATGAGTCTTATTGCTGTTCACGCCATTAGACAAAAGCCACACCCACAATCTATTTAAGAAAAGTCCTTTACCTTCTGCTCAGACGGCCGAGGGATAATGCCCTTAAGCTTCTTAGAAGACTTATTGTCTGAAAACTCTCTGAGATACCACATCAGCCCTCTCTGATTTTGTGGCCACAACCTTAGTTATGTGCTGTTATTCCCACAATACCATGTTTATACACAGGTTGTTATATATAGCCCCATTCACTGTGCGCAGAGACTACACAAGGACGTGACTACCAGGAGGTGGGGTCACTGCAGGCCGGTGTGGACCTGGCTACTGTGCTCCTGCTTCCTGCATACCTTGTCAGTTTTCTCATACCATACTTTTTACCTAAGTGATCTCATCCTAGCCTATGGCTTCAATTCCCATCTCTAATCCGAATGTAAACTGCTACATTTATGGTCCCAGACCATTCTTTTGGACTCCGGGCTCATATTAATTTTCTCTGCATCTCCACATGGATATCTCATGTGCAGCTTTCAGTTAACATATCCAAATGGAGCTCATAGTCCTCCCCCTAAAAAAAAAAAATTTCTTACAGCGTTTCTTTCCTTAGTAAACGTTTCCACTATCCACTCAATTTCTCATGCCAGAAATCTAGGATCATCTTTGACCCCTGCCCCTCCTTAACTTGGCACACCTAACCCCTGTTTAAGCCCATTGATTTTGACCTAGTAATCATGCCTTAAAGCTGCCCGATGTACAGGTGTTACCTCTCTCCCCCAGACTCCAATAACAGCCTGTTTGTTCTTCTACCTACATCCACTCCTGCCTCCCTTCAATCCATTCTCCACATGCAGAGTATAAAAATGTAATTCTTATGTCACTTCCCTGCTCAAAACTCTCCTTAGGTTTAGGTTGAGAATCCTCAATGTGGCCCAAGAGCCTTGTCTGATCTGGCCGCTTGCCTAGCTCTCCACGCCCATCTCACATGATTCTGCCTTCTCTGTCCCCAGCTACGCCGATTTCTTGCAGGTTCCCAGGCTCCGAGCTTCTCTCGCTCTTTCCTTCCCCTTTTGGCCCGTGTAATGTTTATTTCGTGTCTCAGCTTAGTTCTCCTCCTCCAGAGGCCTTCCATGATCCCAACAATTTAGGATTGGCCCTCCTGCTACAAGCTGGCCTAGCACTCTGCCTTCATTTTTATAGCATTTGTCACAACTGTAATAACTTGTACAATTATTTGTTAATGCCTGTAAGCTCCATGAGGGCAGGAACCCTGTCTTGCTTACTGCTATACTCCTAATACCTAACACAAAGCAGGAGTTCAATGAGCATTTGTTGAATGAATGCTATTTGTCCTTCTAAGGGTGAACACCCCTTTCTGACACATAGATAATTTACTGTTTCTAATCTTTTGACGACTGGGGAAAATAGCCAACCTACAGGAGAATTATGTGTTAACTAAGTCAAGACTAGATGAGGTCTAGTAAGTAAGTGAGGTCATTGTGCCTGTGACAGAGTGGAAATATTAAATGCTTTAAGATGTTCAGGGAAGGGGGAGGGATGTGGCAGAGTGGACAGTGATTTGTCCTTTCTCCACATCTCAGCTGAAAACTCACCACTTTAAGGACTAAGTCTGTTTCCTGAAATGGAGCTCCCCTTCCCTTCTGAGGTCAGGAGATGCTACATTTAAGAAATTCCATTAGTTCCAGCGTTCCCAGCTGCCCTCACCTGCCTTCAACCTGGGGTTGAATCACTCAAACCTGCATAAAGCAATAAAATTTCGCTCACACTTGTGCAAACGGGGATGCTCCCAGAAGCCTGGGCATGATCCACCTGGCACGGCCACCTCATCCACTGCTTCCAGGGAGTACTGGGGGGTCGTCCACAAGCCTGAATGAGGATCACGATGGGGGAAGGATGTGTGAGCAACAAAGAGCCCTGTATTGGAACCCAAAGGTAATGCCCAAACTGCCCACAGCTGCAAAGAGGAAGAGGGGTTTGGAAGGCTGTTGGAAATACTTGTTGTATTACTTTAGTGACATTTCTGGTTATGGGGCAAAGGATGCCATGTTATGAACTGTAGCAGTTCCTGGAGGGCCAAATGACTAATTCTGGTACCAAGTTACCTATGCTATGGTATTTCTCAAGCCTATGGAATAGGCCTAAGAATTCTTTTCAAAAAAAGGTTTTATTGTCCTAAATCACCTAACATCATAATTCTAAGAAGGCCAGTATTGCTTTGTTGTGATTGTTGGGGCATCTTCTACCTTATATTCCTTTCCAGATCTCTAGTTCATAGCCTTACAGGGTAGAGGAAGCCTGCAGAACTTTGTTCCCCAGCCCCGACCCAGGGGGCCCCATGGGGCTAATGGCGCCTCTGTTGCTGGCCTAGGCAGCCTTACTGAAATTCTCACTGTTTGCTAGCATCTCTTGCTTTGGAGATGACACCTCACACTCCTTTTTGATGACAAAAACCCATTCCCAGCCCTTTCCCGGGGCTGACCTCCACATGCAGGCCTGGCCAATCAGAAGACTCCCATCCTGCTGACCGCAGTCATTGGGCCAAGATGGGCCAGTCAGCTTCTCTCCCAGAGCTGTTTAGAGAAACTCTTTCTGCTCGGATTGCTTCACTGGGAAGATAGGTGTTCAGTGCTGGCATGGGTTCTCCTACCCTGAAGGAGAAGCCCAAGCTCTGATAGTGTTGTTTGGGCTCCTGGATCCAGCTGTGTGTTAAGTAGAGCCAAGAAATGGAGGACCTTCTCCCTTGAAGACAACACTGGGGCTTTGCAATCCCACCTGCCCAATGCTGATTGTCCTAGATTGTCCTGTCAAGTGAGTCTCAGTACACTTTCCTTTTTGCTTAAGGTCTTTTGAGTTGGATTTTTCTCCAGGAATTGGCCGTGTCCTGACATATAGTGTCCACAGTCCACTCCTGAGCACAGGTGAGCCTGCCCCATGGTTTCCAAAGATAATCCCTGTCCACTCACCTCTGTACCATCTTCCTTACAAAAGGGACCCTCTATTGGCCCCTGGGTAACTGAACATTTTCTGGAGTTTTTCTTGCAGAATCAGATTAATTTCCTTTTCTAGAATCATGTCCATTTGAATCATTTATCCAATCATGCATATTTGGGCTCAACATGTCTTTAAGCAGTCTAGTTCAAACTCTCTTGTTCTGTAAGAAAATTGTTTGATGAAATGATTTGTTCCTCAGAACATAGATGCCCCACGAAAGCAAAAACCATCTGTTTTTTCTACTTGTATTATATAGCCAGAGAACACAGAACAGCTCCCTCATCTGCCCAAAAAAATGCTTGTTGACTGAGTGAAAGCATTTATCAACCAGGTGGTCTTTTATCTGGGATTACAGCTGATTTCCTAGTTATCCCTTCCTCTAAACCTGTGACTCCCAGCCCTACCTAATAATAACACTTATGGCCCAAATTAAAAAGACAGACTCCAGAGGAGTGACGTCACGTAAGATGGCGGAGTATAAAGCTCTGGAATTGGTGCTTTCACTGTAACAACCAGAAAACCGGGGAGGCAGGGGAATGATCAGAACCAACAATGTCACAACTCTTTATGTTACGTAGATTTTACCACAAAAAATATATATTTATATATACAGACTCCAAACTCTTCCCCTGGTGCTTCTGATTCAAAAGGGCTGCGTTGGTTGGGAATCTGCACTCCAGGTGTTTCTTACCTTCCAACAAGGAGGTGGAAAGTGCTGCCGGATACCAAACACTTGCTCCCTTGCAAGATGCTGAGTGAGAGGCTCCAGACCTCCCATCGTTCTTCCCTTTGCAGTGCTTTGCCCCAGCGGGTGGTGCTCCGTACCTCTTTACTGATGAATGGAGGGGGGATGGAACTCAGGAAGGACCTTAGATGCAGTGACCTCCCACCTCCTTTGCGCAGGTCCCAGTTCTTTGTTGACTGACAAGAACTACCACATCCCAGTGCTCGCTTTCCCAGCGAACCTGGAGCCCCCTTCCTTGGCCAAAGGGGTTCTTTGATGACCCTTCTGGTTGGGCCTGATTACCTGATCTTTTAGTAAAGAATAGCCTTTTTCAATTAAAAATTGAACCAGAAATGGAGTCAACCAGTCCACGGTATGTCTAAACTGTGCAAATTCATATGATGTTACCCTTCTGTACTTTAGAACCTGGGCACACCAGGAAAAATACTATTTTCATTGAACTCAAGTAATTATGACTGAGGCTAAATCTAGTTCACTACAAAGAAATTATATGTAGCACAGTGGCTTGAGCGAGTGTATTTCAGCTAATTTATCTGCAGTAATTTTTAATATTTATTTTTAACAGAACTGGTTAAAGCATGCAAGTAATTTAAAAAATTCTTCATCACTAATATGTAGGATTTTAATCCTGGAAAAAAATCTAGGTATCTTTTTCTTCAGCCTTCCAGTGGAGCCTTATTACAGATCTAAAAGAATACTTTCTTACCAATATATATATTTAAAATTTTGTTATGAGAATGAGTCTTTTTGCACTCTAACAGTCTCTAGGAGTTAGTGTCCTGTATAGCTAACAATGGGTCTGAAATGTTGCCCAGCTTTTAAGAGAAATTATTTGCTATATTGCTGGGGCAGTTACAACACCCCCACTGGTTTATAGTCATCTGCTTTCTGTAGGGGATTTTGCTTTTGAGTATGTTCAACATGAGGCTAATGATGGATATTATCCTGTCACCCTAATTAACTAAGTTAGTACAAGATGAACATTCTTCATAGTTAATTGCTACTGTTTGTTGGGAGTTTACTCTGTGTGAGGCTCTCTCTATTTCTTAAGGTCATTCAGTTTTCTCAATGACTTTAGGAAGTAGGTCCATTTATTACCTGCAGTTTACATGGGAGGAAACTGAGGGTTAGGGATGTGAAGTATCTTGCCCAAGGTCACCCAAAGTCATCCAGCTATAAAGTGGCAAAACTTAAATTTGAGCCAGATCCACTTGAATCCAAGACCAAACTCTTGGCTGTCATGTTTGAGGTGGACTTATCATTTTAGCAGGACACTATTCAAGGACAAAAATCACTCAAACTGCATTTGCAATTAAAATAAACTCTTTTACTTGTTGCAAAAAATGCATAACTATAAATAGCAACTTCTGCTACACAAATGTATAATAAGTTATAGCAGCAAACAAACCATTATTTTACCACGTGAGTATGTGTGTGGTGGGGCTGGGGTGTGTGTGTGCTGGGGATGGGGGTGTTAATCTACTGAGATCCCATTTATTTTGTGAGGAGCGTGGCAGTTAGAGCCCTGTTTAATAGCCCAAAGGACATCTTTCAAGAATACTTGTTTTTGCACCTAATCATATACTGACATTTGTCATATTGCCTCTATCCTATTCTCTCTAAATCAGCATCTTGAGAGCAGAGCCCAAGTGTTATTCACTGCTGATTGATAATTGCCTCCCCTGCAGCCTCTTACACCATTCTGCGCTCGGAGCATAGACCTAATAAAAATCTGCCAAAGTAATGAAAATGCAAAATCCAGCTTGTAGAGATGCCCTTCGATGTTTAAATTCTCCCACAGAAAGGTGAACTTTTTTCAAAGCACTTCAGAGTGGAAGTTTCTCTAAGCATGGAGAATACCTTAAGCTTTTGGCCCAAGTGGAAAAGAAATCTTTGGTAGTGGGTAATCATGGCCCCTCCATGCTCAGGGAACTCATGCACTTGCTTGCACTTCCTTAGGCCTGTCCAGGATCCATCTCTTATTTACAATGTGACTTTGAGCAACTAATGCCCCTCATCTGTAAAGTGGAGATAAAACATTCCTTGCTCATCTCCTGGGGGAACTTGTATGGATAAAATGGCAGAGAGGCCTTTTATAACCTGCAAAGCACTATGCACATGGATCCTTAATTAACAGTGGTTCCACTGGGAAAAGTGGAATGGTTTGGGGGGGAGCTGGTGGTATACAGGAATAGATGCAAGATATAGTAGTTGAGTTTGAGACATTCAAGTGGAATGTTCAGTAATGAGCAACAGAGGACTGGAGTTTGAGAAGAACTGGATGTCCAGATAGTGATGGTAGTAATGAAAATGTTTAATTGATTTACTGCTGCATAACAAATGCTAGTTTGTTTACTGTGGTTTTAACCTGCAGCTTTAAGTCCACATGTGGCCTTCTAGGTCCTTAAGTGTGGCCTTTTGACTAAATCCAAATTTTACAGAACAAATCCTTTTATTAAAAGGGGTGCAGCAGAGAAAGATGAAGCTTTTCTTGCCTCCTTTGGTGCTTAAAAAACAGCAAATCTTGAAATTAGAAGGCCGCAGGCTCCCCACACCATGCTAGAGAAAAAATGGTAATCTATGCCTCTCTGCTCTAAATTTGATAGATATGAACACCCACTATGGTATCTTGGTTTTAAATCATGTGGGGCTGAAAAGCCAACCCAAAATGACACATTGGTCAAGCTCTTATTTCTTTTATTTTTTTTTTGTTTTTGTTTTTTTGAGACAGGGTCTCACTTGTCACCCAGGCTGGAGTGCAGTGGTCAGACCATATAGTAGCTCACTGCAGCCTCGAACTTCTGGGCTCTAGCAATTCTCCTGCCTCAGCCTCCTGAGTAGCTGGGACTTATTTCTATTCATTCAGAATACTTTTTTAAAAACTACTTGCCATAGATTTAAAAATAACTATACAAATATTGCATGGATATACTTTCCTTGTAAAAAGTTAAAACAGTATAGTGTTCATAAGTCTTTCTCCATACTATTGTTTCTCACCCCACGTTCCTTCTGCTGCTTCTGTTTCTTACTCAATAGTACACCGTGGTGATCTACCGGTATTAGTACATATTCCTTATCTGCTGGCATAGGAGGTGTGCAGGTGTATAAATGATGACCATATGTCCCGGTTTGCCCAAGACGGTTCCAATTTTATGCCTATAGTCCCATCTTAATTTTTAATAGTGCCCTCTTTCACTCTCAGATGTATCCCATTTTGTATAATAAATTGTACACCCACCCTATATATAAGATATTATAATTGTATGAAGAATTAAGCATTTTTAAATAATACATGTATTAGAAGTTATTGTGAACTGGTTTTGAGGAAAAGTCTCATTTTGGACTAGTATAGTAGAATATAAGTAGGAAATCCCAAATTTTGGGCTTACAGCAATATTTTATTGACACTGAAATATCAGTATAAAATTACCTAGCTAAAGAAAAGCTTATGTATGTGTGTTTGTCAGTGATCCTTTTATGTAGCCGGCAACAAAACAATTACTGGTAGAAGAGTAGGTGATCTGACATGAGGTAGTATAAAAGCAAACACTGCCACTGTAGTTCATTGAACACTTGTAACTAGGAAAAGCACAAAGTAAAATACATATGAAGGAATTCATCTACTTGAAGTACATGCAAAATGAAGCTAATATCAGTAACAAACTATAATAAATTTGAATAAATTCCTCTGCAAGTAGCCATTGTGCATGTAGAAGAATAAATATTTCAGTAATTATTGGTACAAATTATGCAGCAAAATGATACACTGGAAAGAATTCCGATATCAACCTTGTGAATGTAGTAAAATTAACTATTTCACAGAATACTCTAGTATCCAACAAGCAACAAGAGCATTTCAATGAATCCAAATGCAACTGGGTATTCCAGTAAATACAGCAACACAAGTCCAAGGGTGTTTGTAAAATGCATCATAAACGTTTTACTCTTCATTTTCTCAAAACCTAAAAAGCCATCTGCGCTGTCTTAGTGTAGGTAATTCTCCTTATAATTGGTCATCTCTATGTTGGTAGTAGAGTCAATAATAACCTCCAAAAATGCATTTTCCTTCACAATATTATGGTTATTACTTTAGTAATTCCACTGTCTCAAACTTGGGAAACCAATAACACAGCCCTGCCTGGGCCAGCTCTATTGGGAACAGAGGTTAGGAATAGGTGGCACTGCTGGTTCCCATCTCTACCCCAGGCTGCCCAAGAAACTTGTCATTACCCAGCTGTGGGAAGAGCTCTTGTTCTATGTGCCACATTAGAACTTTCCTGAGTTGGGCTGTCCACCTGCCTCTGGTTGCTCTGTGTTTACCTCCCCCACCTTTCTGCCAGTCTCCCAAAGTCATAGGCATGACTCATCTACCACCAAAGGTGATGTCTGTGACAGTGGTAGGTCTAATCCCTGGCCTGCCTTTCCACTCCCCACCATGGGCATGTATACAGGGCAGCAACCTGGCTCCAAGGGAAGAGGCTCAGCATGTGACCTTGGTGGCCCCCAGCCTAGATATTGCCTTGGTAATATAAGAACAGTGGATATTTGCTACTTTCTGACACAATGATTGCATGGAATGTGTCTTATTTATATGACCATGAAATAAGGTAGATATACCTAATTCTTTTTAACAACTGCATAGTATTCCATAGTGTCAATACACCAAAGTTGATCTAGCCATTTCCTTATTGGTGTTTATTCAGCATTCAGTTTGTTTCTACTTTGCCACTTTATCAAACAGTACAGCCGTGAATGCTCTTATACACATCTCCTTATATATGCATGCAAATGAATATCTGTGATAGAGACCCAGAAGTGGAATTGGAATTTTAATAGGTACTACTATATAAGACAGTCATTCAGCTGCTCATTTGAAAAATTACCTAACAGTAGCTAAAAGGAACAGGGGTTTGTTGTTGTCATGTAACAAGAGGCCCAGAAGTTGGCAGGTCTGGGATGATGCAGCTCAATGGTAACATCAGGGATGGGCCCCAGCTTTCTTCCCCACCAGATCTTCATTCTAATGATGCTTACCTCGAGGTTCTGAGAAGGTGGCTGCACCCTCAGGCATTATTACAGGCAAGAAGAAAAGGGAAGATAAACAAGGCCAAAGAGAGATGCCAGTTGGGTGGGTTTCTTTTAAAAAGCCTTCCTGAAAGCCCAATGTTGGAAAGAGGGAGGTGGGACTGTGGATGGGGCTTGGCTTGGCCACTCTGTTCATTTCCTTCCAAAGTGGCTGTACGAATTTACCCTCCCACCAGAGTTCCTACTTCTCCCACACCATTCCCAGAACTGCCTTACATTTAAATTTTTGCCAAACTCATGAGTTAAAATAATGGTATCTCATTTTCTTTTTGAAACTTACACTTTGCAATTACTACTCAAGATAGCGTCTTGCCAGGTATTTGTTAGACCCTTGAGTTTTCTCTTATGTAAATTACATGATCATATTTTCCCCCACTTTTCTATTGGGTTGTTTATCTTTGTATGGATTTTTAGGATATATTCTGGGTTATATCTTTTTTTTTCCCAGAATATTATGAGGGTACAAATGTTTTGGTTACATAAATTGCTTTTGTACAGTTTGAGTCAAAGTTATAAGTGTGCCCATCACCCAGATAGTGTGCATTATACCTGTTAGGTGTGAATTTACCCACCCCCTCCACCCCCCCACCAATCTGCTTGATTTCTATTGAGTTTGACTTCCATATGTACACATAAGTGTTGATCAATTAGTTCCATTTTAACAGTGAGTACATGTGGTGTTTGTTTCTCCATTCTTGCAATACTTAGAAGAATGATCTGTAGTTCCAGGTTGTTACAAAAGGTACTAGATCACCATTTTTTATGGCTGAGTAGTACTCCATGGTATACATATACCGCACTATATTAATCCACTCATGTATTGATGGGCACTTGAGTTGATTCCACATCTTTGCAATTGTGAATTGTGCCACAATAAACATTTGGGTACAAGTGTCTTTTTGATAAAATGACTTTTTTTTCCTTTGGGTAAATACCCAGTAGTGGGATTGCTGGATCAAATGGTAGGTCTACTTTTAGTTCTTTGAGGTATCTCCATACTACTTTCGATAGAGATTGAACTAGTTTGCAGTCCCACCAACAGTGTATAAGTTTTCCTTTCTCCCTGTATCCATGCCAGCATCTGTTGTTTTGGGACTTTTTGATAAAAGCCATTCTCACTGGAGTTAGGTGATATCTCATTGTGGTTTTGATTTGCATTTCCCTGATGATTAGAGATGTTGAGCATTTTTTCATATGTTTATTGACCATTAGTCTATCTTCTTTTGAAAAGTTTCTGTTTATGTCTTTTGCACACTTTTTAATGGGGTTGTTTTTTTTCTTGCTGATTTGCTTGAGTTCTTTGTAGAGTCTGGTTATCAGCCCTTTGTCAGATGTATAGCATACAAATATTTTCTCCCATTCTGTAGGTTGTCTATTCACTCTATTGATAGATTCCTTGGCTGTGCAGAAGCTTTTTAATTTGATCAGGTCTCATTTATTTATTTTTGTTGTTGATGTGATTGCTTTTGAGGTCTTCTTCATAAATTCTTTGCCTAGGCCAATATCTATAAGAGTTTTTCCAACATTTTCTTCTAGAATTCTTATAGTTTCATGCTTTAGGTTTAAGTCTGTTATCCATTGTGAATTAATTTTGTGAGTGGTGAGAGGTGCAGATCTCATTTCAGTCTTCTACATGTGGCTATCCAATTTTCCCAGCACCATTTATTGAATAGGGATTCTTTTCCCCAGTGCATGTTTTTATCTGCTTTGTCAAGATCAGATGGCAATATGCGGATGGTTTTATATCTGGGTTCTCTGTTCTGATCCATTGGTCTAGGTTTCTGTTCTTGTGCCAGTACCATGCTGTTTTGGTTATGTTAGCCTTGTAGTAGAGCTTGAAGTCTGGTAAATTGATGCCTCCTGATTTGTTCTTTTTGCTTAAGGTTGCTTTGGCTATTGGGGGTCCTTTCTGGTTCCATAGGAAGCATAGAATTATTTATTTCTAGATCTGTGAAAAATGACATTGGTATTTTAATGGGGATTGCATTGAATCTGTAAATCACTTCGGGCATCATAAACATTTTAACAATGTTGATTCTGCTGATATATGAGCATGATGTTTTTCCGTTTGTTTAAATCCTCTGTGATTTCCTTCCTCAGTGTTTCATAGTTCTCCCTGTAGAGGTCTTTCACCTCCTTGGTTATATATATTCCTAGGTATTTTATTTTCTTTGTTGCTATTGTGACAGGTATTGAGTCTTTGATTTGATTCTCAGCTTGACTGTTATTGGCGTATATGAATGCTACTCATTTGTGTATGTTCATTTTGTGACCTGAGACTTTGCTGAATTTATTTATCAATTTTAGGAGTCTCTTGGCAGAATTTTTGGGGCTTTCTAGATATAATATCATATTATCAGCAAAGAATGATAGTTTGACCTCTTCTTTCCCCATTTGGATACACTTGATTTCCTTCTTTTGCCTGATTGCTCTTGCTAGGACTTTCAAAACTGTGTTGAACAGAGGTGGTAACAGTGGGCAACCTTGTCTGGTTCCAGTTCTAAATGGGAATGCTCTCAATTTTTCTCTGTTCAGTATGATGTTGGCTGTGAGTTGTTACATACGACTTTTATAATTTTGAGGTATGTTCCGTCTATGCCTATTTATTAAGATTTCTTATAAAAAGGTGCTGAATTTTGTCAAATGCTTTTTCTGCATCTATTGAGAGGATCATATGGTCTTTGTTTTTGCTTCTATTTATGTGGTGAATCACATTTATAGATTTGTGTATGTTGAACCATCCTTGTATCTCTGGGATAAAGCCCACCTGGTCGTGGTGGATTATTTTTTTGATGTGCAGCTGAATTCGGTTTGCTAGGATTTTATTAAGAATTTTTGCATCTATATTCATAAGGGATATTGGTCTGTAGTTTTTTGTTTTGTTTTTTTTTGCTGTGTCTTTTCTTGCTTTGGTATCAAGGTGATATTGGCTTCGTAGAATGAGTTGGGGAGGATTCTTTCTTTCTGTATCTTATGAAATAATTTCTGCAGTATAGGTACCAGTTCTTGTTTGTAGGTCTGGTAAAATTTGGCTGTGAAACCATCTGGTCCAGGGCTTTTTTTGTTGGAAATTTTTTATTGCTGCTTCAATTTCGTTACTTGATATTGGTCTGTTCAGGAATTCTCTTTCTTCCTGATTGAGCCTAGGGAGGTTGTGTGTTTCCAACAATTTGTCCATTTTTTCAATGTTTTCAAGTTTATGTGCATAGAGATTTTTATAGTATTCAGAGATGGTATCAGTTGTAATATCTCCTTTTTCATTTCTGATTGAGCTTGTTAGGGTCCTTTCTTTTCTGTTTCTGGTTAATCTAGCAAGATGCCTGTCTATTTTGTTTATCTTTCCAAAGAACCAACTTTTCATTTTATTAATCTTCTGTATAATTTTTTTGGAATCTATTTCATTTAGTTCTGCTCTGACCTTAGTTATTTCTTTTCTTCTGCTGGGTTGGGATTGGTTTGCTCTTCCTTTTCCAATTCCTTGAGATGATTAGATTGTTGATTTGTGATCTTTCTGTCTTTTGGATATAGGCATTTAAGGCTATGAATTTTCCTCTTAGGACTGCTTTTGCAGAATCCCACAGATTTTGGTAACTTTTTTCCCCTTTGTCATTTAATTCAAAGAATATTCTGATTTCCATCTTAATTTCCTCCTTGACCCAACAATTATTCAGCAGTAGGTTGTTTAATTTCCATGACTTTGTGTAGAGTTGAGTGTTTCCATTGGTATTGATTTCTAATTTTATTCCACTGTGGTCTGAGAAGATACATGGTATAATTTTTATTTTTTTTAATTTGTTGAGACATGTTTTGTGGCTCAATCTTAGAGAATGTTGCATGAGCTGATGTGAAGAACGTATATTTAGTAGTTTTGGGGTAGAATGTTCTGTAAATGTCTGTTAGGTCCATTTGTTCTAGAGTCCTGTTTAAGTCCATCGTTTCTGTGTTTATTTTCTGCTTGGAGGATCTGTTCTGCTCTCTCAGTGGGGTGTTGAAGTCCCAAGTTATTATCATGCTGCTGTTTATTATTTTGTTTAGATTAAGTAGGGTTTACCTTATGAATCTGAGTGCAACTGTGTTAGGTGCATAAATATTTAGGATTGTTGCGTCTTCTTGTTGAGTTGTTCCCTTCACCATTATATAATGACCATCTTTGTCTTTCTGTACTTTTGTTGATTTGAAGTCTATGTTATCTGATATGAGAATGACTACACCTGCTTTCTTTTGGTTTCCATTTGCATGGAATATTGTTTTCCATCCCTTCACCTTGAGTCTGAATGAGTCCTTGTGGGTTAGATGTGTTTCCTGGAGATAGCAGATATTCTTTGCTTATATTTTTTTATCCATTCAGCCAGCCTATGTCTCTTCAGTGGGGAGTTCAAGCTATTCACGTTTATTGAAAGAATTGATAAATGGGGTGGATTTCTTTCATCCTATTGCATAGAACTTTATTGCTTTGTTTTACCTCTTGAGCCATTGTGGTATCTGGGCTTTGACCTTTTGCTTTTGGGTGATTTTACATTGGTGGATGTCTATTGTGCTGATCCATATATGATGCAGTTCTGAGGACTTCCTGCAGGGCAATTCTAGTTATGACAAATTTCCTCAATGTTTGCTTGTCTGGGAAAGACTTAATTTCTCCATCAAATGTGAAACTTAGTTTTGCAGGATACAACATTCTAGGCTGGCAGTTTTTCTGTTTAAGAAGATTGAAGATGGGGGCCCACTCCCTTCTGGCTTGTAAGGTTTCTGCTGAGAAGTCTGCTCTTATCCTCATGGGTTTTCCCTTGTAGATCAGTTGTTGCTTACGTCTAGCTGATGTAGAATTTTCTCTTTCATTTTGACTTTGGCCAGGTTGATTATTGTATGTCTTGGAGATGTCCTATTTTCAGTGAATCTTCCCGGAGTTCGATGACCATCTTGTACCTGGATGTCTGGATCTCTGGTGATACTAGGGAAGTTTTCCTCAATAATTCCCTCAAATAGATTTTCCATGCTTTTAGCACTTTCTTCTCCATCAGGGATACCTAAAATTCATATGTTTGTCCATTTCTCATAGTCCCATATCTAAGTGATTGCTCTGCCTTTGTTGTTCTCTTGTCTGCCTTTTTAAATGATTGGGTTAGCTCGAGAGCCTTGTCTTCAAGCTCTGAGATTTTCTTCTCCTTGGTTTAATCTGTTGCTGAGAACTTTCTGCTGTGTTTTGAAAATCCCTGAATAACTCATTTCTTTAAGTTCTCTTATATCTTTCCTAATTTTGTCTATCTCTTTAGTAACTTTTTCATTAATTTCCTGAAATATTTTTTGGGCTTCCTATTATTGTTTTTCAACTTTCTCTTCATTTCCATTCATCTTATTTGCCATCCATATTCTGAATTCCATTTCTGTCATTTTGACAATTTCCTTGTAGTTGGAGTTCACTGCTATAGCTCCATTGTGATCCCTTGGGGGTATTGATCTGTTTTTGTCTTTTATGTTGTTGAGGTTCTTTTGCTGGTTTCTTCTCATCTAGGACCTCTTTTCTAAACTCAGAGCTAATAGGTTTGTAGGGCTCCTGTTCCTGGCTGGAAACTCTCCTGCTTGATTAGAGTAAGGAGAGGTCATTAGATGGCACTCTTTTTCCCCCCTACTCTGGAATGTTGATGTGGCAGAGGAGAGGCATGTGCACTAGAAGCCTGTAATACAGCTGTTCTGATTTGTTCTGTCTGCCTCTGATTGTCTCTGCTCAAACCTGTGCTGTATGCTGTTTGAGTTGGGTGTTGGATGGTTCACCAGATAGTTGTAGGATGTTCAAGTTGGGAGCTGGGTGAGACCCTCTTCACTGAGGCTGGTGTTTTGGGGATTGCTCTACCTAGGGTTTCCCCACAGAGGTAATGGCAGCAACTGGATGTGGTTGTTACGGGTTCCTGGGCTGTGTGCATTTGCTCAAAACAGATCGCAGAGTACTGGCAGCTTGAGGCCTGGTGGAGCATTGGACTTTGGAGCAGTTCTTCTGGCCCTGCTGCAGTGGTGGAGGCTCTGGGGTGGGATCTTGTGGTCCAGATACAGTGCTGGAGACTTGGGCTTGGTATCTTGGGCTTGGCAGGGGTTCTGGAGGCACAGAGGTGGAGCCTTAGGCTCCAGTGTGAGAGCCTCAGAGCCAGGACTGGGGGGGAACCAGAAGCAGAGCTTCTGAGCAGGGCCAAGGAGCCAGAAGCAGAGCTGTGTGGATGGCTGGGCTGATCTGACCTGGAGGGTGGGGTCAGTGCCAAGCAGGCAGGAGGCAGTTGGGGCCTTGGGGGCAGAGTAGGGGCCGAGCAAGTGGCAGGCTGTTCTGCAGGCTCAGGGGCTCCACAGACACCAAGCCAGGTGGGCAGATGTGGGTTCCTGCAGCCTATGGACCACAGAGTTCTCCATTCCCCACCCAGGACCTGCTGAAGCGGTCACCCAAAGCCTCTCAGGTCAGAGCCTGCTGCATCTCAGTCAGTTCCCATGCTCAGCTCCTGTTGTGCTCTAGGTGAGAAGCGCTTGGCTTCAATTCACCAGGTACGGCTCAGAGAAGCCACAAGTCAGTCCACTCCCACCCCAGCCCAGTGCAAACCTAGCGCAGTGCACCTGAGAGCTCTGGATGGCTTTAGCTGCTGCCCAGTCCCCACCATGCCTCTTGTCTGGTGCAATGGCTCTGCACAGACTGCAGGCAGGTCCCAGGTCCAACCAAGCAGAGGTCTATGGGGGTGGTGGGAGCCATCTTGCAGTTCAGTTTGCACTGTGCCAGCACAGTGAGCGTGGCGCCCCAGCGCCCTATTCTCCTGTTGTTACCCGCATGTTCTCTAATCTTGTTATATGTATCACCCTGTCACCTTTTTTTTTTCCACTCTGAATTTCCCTCATTGCTTCTCCGTGATTTCACAGTGCTGCTTCAGAGAAGAGCGATCTGTATGTAGGCAGCTGCCTGCACCTTTCACTTCTCTCCTTGGGAGCAGCGTGCTAGCAGGCTGCTGCTAGTCCACCATTTGTTTTCCTTTCCTCCTCTGGGTGATATGTTTTTATCACATAAGTCTTGGATAGTTTCTCAAACAGTTGCCTTTTAACTTCCAGTTGTCTTTTTAATTATGTAATACTTTTAATTTTGATGCTAAATTAAGCCATTTTGGGGAGTTTTTTATATTTGTTTATGAAGGTCTTTCTCATTCTGAAAAAATATATTGAATGCTTTCTCTTAATAGTTTAAAAGTTTTGGGTTTTACCCTTTTACTTTTATCGGGTATTAGTTTTGTGGATGATATGATGTAAGGTTCTAACCTGGTGTTTTCTAAGTGAGCAGTCAATTGTCTCAACATAATTGAATTACTCATCCTTCCACTAAATTCAAATTCTGTCTCCCTCCCCACTCCCCCCCAACTAGTTTATTTATCTTTTACTGTGAAGAAAACACAATTTCAATTATTACAGATTTATAAGGTCTTTTATATTTGCTAGGACATATGGCTCTCCCCCAATTTCTGTTCAAAATTGCCAGACTATTTATATACATTTTCCATGTGACTTTTGGAATCAGGTTATAAACTTCTGTGACAATCTTGAGGGTTTTTTTTAAAACCAAGTTTGCTTTAATATTAAAGTTTAATTTGGAAAGAGTTGACATGTACAGTTTTGAGGTGTTGCCTTCATATCTCTCCCTTTATTTTTTGTGTCCTTCTGAAAAGATTCATGTTTTTTTATATTAAGATCTTGGACATCTTTCATTAGGTTTATTCTCAGTAACTTAAAGTTCTTATTTCTATTATAAACATATTTTAATTCTAATTATTCTAATGGGTTACTGCTAGTAAATGAAGGCATATTTGAATTTTATACATTGATTTTTATATCTACCCTATTTTCTATATTGTTACTAATTCTATAAGTTAGCTGAGTTTTCTTGGGGTTTCTAGGTGGATGATTATGGCAATCCTCAAATAATGACAATTTTATCTCTTTTCCAATTCTTTGTTCTTCTCTTGCTTATTACTTTGGCCAGGATATCCAGTATAATATTAAATCATAGCAGTATAATGGACAACCTTTCTTCATTCTAAGTGTGATGGGATTGCTTCTATATTCATTAAGTGTGAAGTTCTCTGTAGGTTTCTGGTGAGTACCCTTTATCAAGATGAGACTGTACCCTTCTGTACCTAGTTTGCTAAAAGGTTTTATATGGAATATAAGTATTTCATTTTGTTAATTTCTTTATGGAAAAAAGAGTCTATTAATATAGAGAATTAATTGATAGGTTTTCTGATGTTGAACCATTACTGAATTCCTGAGATGAACCCTACTTGATTACCAAAATGAATGTTGGTTTTGCTAATTTTTTCAGGATTTTTACTGTTTGATAGTGAGAATGGTATCTTCCTCCCTCCCATCTTCCCTTTCTCTCTGTTCCTCGCACTCTTCTTGATCTTCTCTCTCTTTCTTTCTTCTCCCCCACCCTCCTAAAATGAGTTTGGGAGGTTCCATTTTATTTGTCTGTTACATGATAATTTCTGTTCTATAAAAATATATTCTCTTTGGGGAATAGAGAGCCCCAGATCCTCCCTCTTCCCATGGAGACACTGAATCAAAAACAATACATGGACAAATTTCCTTTGTAGAAAACCAGAAGCCAATTAAGAGGTTCCTGCATGCTGGGCAAGCACAAAACCAGCTACATCAAAGATGGTAGGAAAATTTGTGGCATTGTCTTGCCATAGTCCCTCCCCTTAGCATAGCCATGTGATCAGGAGGAAACTCCAAGCTCCTGGATTCTCCCCAGGGAGGAAAAGAAGAGTGGACAACGGGTCCAACATCTGACTTTTCTGAGGGTGTGCCATAGGGACTGGCCTTTATCTTGCATGTCTCAGAGCACTGATGGGACCCAGCACACTCTAGATGCCTGGGGACCGCTGAGAACAAAAATGTACCAGGCTCACGCTGCTGTTTCAGAGGACCCATGGTACAACAGACAAACAACAGAGGGCACAAGAGATTAAAAGCTCCTGAAAAAAAAAAACCCAGAAAACTCTCTAATTAGGAATCTACACAAAAAAGTTGAGAGAAGAAATACCCACAGAAATGGTTTGAGAGATCCCCAGAAACTCCAGCAGCAGTGATTGGTGAAGGTCTTTCTCTGTATGAAGCCAGGCTATAATGACTGGAAGAGATGGCTGTTTTTTCAAGTGAGCAGATAGCAACACAAAATTACAAGGAACAAGAAGAAACATTGGGGGAAATGGCCTAATCGAAGGTGCAAAAACTGACCCTAAAAAGCAGGTATATGAATTACTTGACAAAGAACTCAAAATAACCATAATAAAGAGGCTTAATGAGCTTAGGAAAACTATGCATGAACAAAATGAGAATTTCAACAAAGAGAAAATATAAAAAAGAACTAAAATTTTGGAGCTGAAGAATGCATAACTGAAATGGAAAATTCCCTAGAGGGATTCAACAGCAGACTTGATCAGGTGGAGAAAAGAATCAGCAAACTCAAGCACAGGTCATTGAAATTATCCAGTCAGAGGAAGAAAAATAAAGAAGAAAAAGTGAAGAAAGCCTACCAGACTTATAAAATACCATAAGTGGAACAAAATGCTCATTATGGTAGTTCCAAACAGAGAAGAGAGAAAGAGGCAGAAAGCTTACTTAAAGAACAAATGGCCCAAAATTTCCCAAATCTGGGAAAGGAAATGGAGCCAAAGAGGAAGAATCCAAAGAAGTCCACACTGAAACATAATCAAATTGTCAAAAGTTAGAGACAGAGAATTTTGAACTTAACAGGGGAAAAGTGACTAATTACATATAAGAGAACCTCAACAAGAAGCAATGAATTTCTCAGCAGAAACCTTGCAGGCCAGAAGGGAATGGGACAGTATATTCAGAGTGCTGAAAGGGAAATATAAAAAGGCCAACCAAGCATACTGTATCTGGAAAACTGTCCTTCAAAAATGAGGGAGAGATACAGACTATTCCAGATAAAACCTGAAGAAGTTCATCACCACTACACCTGCTTTACAACAAATACTAAAGGCCTTAAAGTTGAAACAAAAAGACACTGAACAGCAATATAACAGTATGTGAGAGTATAAATCTCACTGGCAAAGGTAAATATATAGACAAATGCAGAATACTGTAATACTCTAATGTTGATATATAAATCACTTTTAATTCTGATATGAAAGTTAAAAGGCAAAGTATAAAAAATAACTTTAAAAATGTTAATATTTTATGGATATACAATATAAAAAATGTAATTTGTGGCATCAATAACAAAGTTTGGAAGACAGAGTAAAACTGTAGGGTTTGTATGCAGTTGAAGTTACCAACTTAAAACAGATTGTTACAACTAGGATGTTTGAAGTAAGTGCCATGTTAACCACAAAAACTACCAAAAATAAATCAACAAAGCAAAGGAAGGCAGAAAGAGATGAAAAGAGGGACAAAAGAGCTACAAAACAGAAAACAATTTACAAAATGGTAATAGTTCTTTCCTATGAATAATTAAATGTAAATGGATTAAAATTCCCAATCCAAAGACATAAAGTGGATGAATGTATAACAGGATCCAACTAGATGCTGTATATGTGGACTCACTTTAAATTTAATGGCATACATACGCTGAAAGTGAAAGGATGGAAAGAAATCTGTGCAACCAAAAGAGAGCATGGTGGCCACATTTAGATAAAATAGACTTTAAGTCAAAAACTGTTACAAGACACAAGGAAGGACATATCATCATAAAAGGGCCAGTTCACCCAGAAGATATAATGATTACATATGTACCCAACATCAGAGCACTGAAATATATGAACCAAACATTGGCAGAACTGAAGGAAGAAATAGCATCACAATAATACTAGATTTCAATACCTCACTTTCAGTAATGGACTGAACATCTAGACAGAAGATCAATACAAAAACAGGACTTGAACAGTACTATAAATCAAATGTACCTAATATATAGAACATTCCACTCAACAGTAGCAGAAGATGTATTTTTCTCAAAGTATGCACAGAATATCCTCCAGGATAGAAAACAAAACAAGTCTTAACAAATTTAAGAAGATTGAAATCATACCAGGTATCTTTTCCAACTACAGTGGAATGAAACTAGAAACCAATACAGAAGGAAAACTGGAAAAGTCACAAATACATGGAAATTAAACAATACCTACTCTTGAACAACCAATGAGTCAATGAAAATATCAAAAGGGAAATTTAAAAATATCTTTAGATAAAAGAAAAAAACAACATAACAAAACTTATGGGATTCAGAAAAAGCAATAGCAAGAGGGAAATCTGTAGCCAGAAATCCCTACATTAAAAAAATATCTCAAATATAACCCAACTCTATACCTGGCAGAACTAGAAGAAGAACAACAAACTATGCCCAAAGTTAGAAGGAGAAAGGAAATAGTTCTAACAGCTTTTTGCTGGAGTCTTTAGGATTTTCTATATATAAGATCATATCATCTGCAAACAGGGACAATTTGACTTCTTCTTTTCCAATTTGGATGCATTTTATTTCTTTTTATTTCAAAATATTAAGGAGGTACAAAAGTTTATGTTACATGGATACCTTTTATAATGCTTAAGTCAGGGCTTTTAGTGGGCCCATCACCTGAATTGTGTTCATTGTACCCGATAGGTAAGTTTCCCTTTCCCCCTTCTTGATTTCCTATGACCTTCACATCTCTTTGTGCCTGTGTGCCTATCAATTAGTTCCCAATTAGTACAGAGTACATGTGGTGTTTGTTTTTCCATTCCCGAGATACTTCACTTAGGATGATAGTCTCCAATTCCACCCAAGCTGCCACAAAAGACATGATTTCATTCCTTTTTATGGCTGAGTAGTACTCCATGGTGTGTGCGTGTGTATATATATATCACATTTATTCATCCACTCATGAGTTGATGGGCACTTAGGTTGATTCCACATCTTTGTGATTGTGAATTGTGCTGCAATAAACATTTGGGTGCAGGTGTCTTTTTTAATAAAATGACTTCTTTTCCTTTGGGTAGATACCCAGTAGTGGAATTGCTGGATCAACTGGTAAGTCTACGCCTATTTCTCTAAGGAATCTCCATACTGTTTTCCATAGAGGTTGTACTAATTTGCAGTCCTACCAACGGTGTATAAGCATTCCTTTCTCTCTCCATCCTAGCCAGCATCCATTGTTTTTTTTACTTTTTAATAAAGACCATTCTGACAGGGTAAGGTGATGTCTCATTGTAGTTTTAATTTGCATTTCCCTGATTAATGGTGTTAAGCATTTCTTCATATGTTTGTTGGACATTTGTCAATCTTCTTTTGAAAAACTTCATGTCTTTTGCCCACTTTTTAATGGTAGTGTTTGGTTTTTTTCTTGATGATTTGAGTTCTTTATAGATTCTGGATATTAGTCCTTTGTTGGACGTATAGTTTGCAAATATTTTCTCCCATTCTGTAGGTTGTTTATTTACTTTGTTGATTATTTCCTTTTCTGTGCAGGAGCCTTTTAATTTAATCAAGTCCCATTTATTTATTTTTGTTGTTGCCGTAATTGCCTTTGGGGTCTTAGTCATAAATTCTTTGCATAGGCCAATGTCTAGAAGAGTTTTTTCTACATTTTCTTCTAGAATTTTTACAGTTTCATGCCTTACATTTAATTTTTTTATCCATATTGAATTAATTTTTGTATTAATGTGTGGCAAGAGATAGGTGTCCTATTTCATTCTTCTACATGTGGCTTTCCAGTTTTCATAGTACTATTTATTGAATAGGGCTTCCTTTCCCCAGTGTATGTTGTTGTCTGCTTTGTTGAAGATCAGCTGGTTGTAGGTAGATGGTTTTATATGCAGGTTCTCTATTGTGTTCCATTGGTCTATGTCTCTACTTGTATACCAGTACCATGCTGTTTTGGTTACTATAGCCTTATAGTATAATTTGAAGTCTGGTAATGTGATGCCTCCAGATTTGTTCTTTTTGCTTAAGATTTCTTTGGCTGTTTGGGCTCCTTTTATTATTCCAAATGAAGTGTAGAATTATTTTTTCTATATCTATGAAATGTGACATTGGTATTTTGATGGGGATTGCGTTGAATCTGTGAATTACTTTGGGCAGAATGGACATTTTAACAATGTTGATTCTACCAATCCATGAGCATGAGATGTTTTTCCATTTGTTTGTGTCATCTGCGATTTCTTTCATCAGTAGAAGTGAACAAAGTAGAGAACAGAAAAACAAGACTAAATTATGAAGAAATAGAATATCTGAACAGACCTATTACTAGTAAGGAGATTGAATCAGTAATCAAAAGCATCCCAACAAAGAAAAGCCCAGGACCAGAAGGTTTTGCTGGTGAATTCTACCACACATTTAAAGATGAATTAACACCAATACTTCTCAAATTCTTCTACCTAATAGAAGAGGAGGGAACACTTCCAAACTCATTTTTTGGGACCAATATTACCCTGGTGCCAAAGCCAGAAAAAGACATTGCAAGAAAAGAAAACTACAGGCCAATCACTGATGAATATAGATGCAAAATTCTGAACAAAATACCAGCAAACAGAATTCAGTAGTACATTAAAAAAAAACTTACACCATTATGACCAAGTGGGATTTATACCTGGGATACAAGGATCATTCAAAATATGCAAATCAATCAATGTGATATACCACATGAATGTAACAAGGGATAAAAATCTCATGATCATTTCAGATGCAGAAAAAGTGATTAACAAAATTCACCCTTTCATGATAAAACAATTAACAAACTAGGAGTGGAAGGAAGTCAACTGAGTAGTTTTGTCCCTTCCCTAAGATACTTTTATCCCTTCCCTAAAATATTCCCTAAGAATATTTTAGAAATAGGTTTTAAAGTTTTCAAGCATAAGGTCTTGGGGGGGTATCTTTTTGTTTGTGACTTCCATGTGGCAGTGAATTTAGACTTCTGTTAGAGCAATTAAAATAGTTCCCCGCTCCCACCCACTCCACGGCTTGTTATACAGTCAATATTTGTAAATGTTCTGTGCTTGAACAAAATTTGTTATTTTCTGGGTCCAAAGCTTAGTGTATGTTTGCAGAAGCATAGTGTGCATTTGATCAAATTTATGACTTGTATTATTCAGAGTCTCTATGTCCTTGTTTTGTGTCATCTTAATCTGTAGTTTTCTGAGAGAGAACTCTTGGTCTCTGACTATAATTGTGAGCTTGTTAATTTTCCTTCCCTACCTGCTCTGTGCTTTTCAAAGCTATGTTGTAGACTGGGCACAGTGGCTCATGCCTATAATCCTAGCACTTTAGGAGGTCAAGGTGGGAGGATCACTCGAGGACAGGAATTCAAGACCAGCCTAAGCAACATAGTGAGACCGCCATCTCTACAAAAAAAAGAAACAAAGAAAAACTAGCCAGGCGTGGTGGCACATACCAGTAGTCCCATCTACTTGGGAGGCTGAGGCAGGAGGATTGCTTAAGCCCAGGAGTTCAAGGCTGCAGTGAGCTATGATGACACCACTGCACTCCAGCCTGGGCAACAAAGCAAGATCCTGTCTCGGGAAAAAAAAAAATTTTATGAGACACATAAAAGCTTGGGTCCTTCACAGTTTGGCATGGTATTGCTATAATTATTAAAACACTGACCTTCTTAGTGATACCTAACTTGAATTGTAATTTGTCTGATATTAACAATGCTATAGCAGCTTTATTTTTATTTGAAAATGCCTGGTCCTTTTTTATATGACTTTCTTTTTCCTTTTCTTTTTTTTTGAAAATAAAAATTAAAAAACAGGGAAGAATAATATAACAGCCATTTTTCACTACCCAGAATTATTAGCTGCTAACATTTATGCTATTACTTTTAGTGGTTATTGTGTAATTGTGTTCCAGTTTACACAACAAGTGTTCCAGGTGCTCTACAGTCTTGCTAACACTTGGTACTGTTTGGCTCTTTAATTTTTGCCATTCTAGTAAGTGTGTAGTGGTATCTTGTGGTTTTAATTTGCATTTTTCCTTATGAATAATAAGTGAACATTTTTTCATATGCATATCAGCCATTTGGATGTACTCTTGAGGTGGTTATTCATGAAGAATGCCCATTTTTTTCTCAAATGGGTTGTATGTCTCACTCCTGTGGATGTGGGGGTGAGTCATATCTTGGCTGGAGCCCTTTGTCAGATGTGTTATGACAAGCGTGTCCTGCCCAGTGGCTTGCCTCGTCCACTCTTCTATCGTGTCCTTTGACAAAGACCAGTTTAGACTTCAGTGGAGTCAAATTTAGCAGTCTTCCTATAGGGCTGATGCTTTTGCTGTTTTGTCTAAGCAACTTTTTCCTACTCCAAGGTCGTGAAGACCTTCTAGAAACATTTTTTACCTTTTACATTTTGATCTTTAATTTAACTGGACTTGATTTTTGTGTGTGGTGTCAGGTAGGGGTCATATTGCATGTCCACTGGTGATGCTGAAATAAATTTAACAGATACAAAAGTGGCAAACCAGTGGTCAGTATCTCAAGGCAATGATCAACTGAGTCCCCAGAGGACACAATTTGCATTTCTATGGACAGGAATCATTTGAATTACTCAGACCATAAAAGGTGTAGAAACCCTACAGAATCAAATAATCTGGACAGCTGATAGCCTACACTGTATATATAATGCTCTTTGAATTCTCCTTTGAACCAGCTGGAGCATTTTATTGGTCCTCTTGTTCATTAATGAGTTAAATGGAATTGATATATGTTCATTTTATATCTTTATGAGAGTTATGGTTGTATCCCTTGTAAAAAATTATCATTTCGCAGTTATTTCCTCTTTGGTTTTTACTACTTCTTGGTCATCTTCTAATGTAGAGGTTTGTCATAGGCTGTTCTTAAGTCTGTGGACCAGGCTGACTAATCAAATCACTGGGGGCTGGGGTCAGAGGTAGACTATACAGCATGGCTTCCTGCGTACCAGGACTGTTTGCAAGAAAATATAGTGACTGACAGTTCCAGCATACCCTATTACTTACCTGAGAAACACTAGTGCCCATAATAACCTCTTTGCTCCTTCCAGCACTAGACATTCTTCCAATAGCCGGCAAAGTGAAAAGCAGTCATGTATTAATTTTATTCACCTGGGTGTTTACATAGAGTGAGTTTTTCCTGAAGATAGACCTGTAACCTATAGAATGTGTGATAAATAAGATAGAAAACACATTTTTAAAAACAATTGTAACTGTACCTATCTCATGGCTGAATTATTTTTTGGCTTTATTTGGGAGCATAAAAAGCGAACAGTAGTTTCAAAAAAAGTTCTGGGCAGATTGCTGTATTCATCCAGACCAAATTTTTATTTTTTAAAAATGTGATACAGCTGTTTAATTTTCACATTAACAATAGCCAACATCTGTGTGGTTCATTCATATAATTCTCTATGTGTACATAAGCACCTACTATTTATATAAAAAATAAATTAAGCTTTAATAATGAAACACAAGTTTACAAATGCAGCTTTTTAAAGCCTGATGAAAAATAGGAAATGTGGAAATTTCTGGGAGGACAGGATCACTGTGGAATCTGGCTCTTCGAAAACAAAATATTTTGACAATTAAAAACCTGGGATAAATCATTGAATATTTTTTAAATGCCAATTTTGTAATTCTGCATATTTGCAAATCTAATTATTAACTTTTTGTTAGAAATATGGCTTTCAGGTTGCATACAAAAAGTTAAATGTCACACAAGTTGAAGTTTAAGTTACATTCCTTTTAAAGTTAAAAGGAATCGGTGCCCCTTGTAGCCATTCTTCTTGCTTCCAAATACAATTCATCATTTAGTGGCCCTAGATCAGCAATCTTAAAATTTTTTGCTCAGATACCACCTAAGTGAATTTTGAAAATCCCTGTATACCCTTGCACATTTCTAAAGTGACATCTAAAATTTTTCATCACAAAGAGTTGCAAAGGATGTAAGTGCTGGCCTATTGTAGATACTGCATTTTTTAAATAAAACTTACATTCCTTTTTAAATTTAGCCAAGAGGCTCTAAATATAGTTATTTAATAGACACTATCACCCTTTCAAAAATTACATGAAAAAGGCAATTTTTTTAATGACCAGTCTTAACTGGAACAAGACAATTTTTAATAATAGGAAATGCCCCATTTTTCCTTTTATTCCTTGAATTTGTATTTTCATACCACTTCCCCCTCAAAATTTCTAGCCTAATTATTTTTGACTTTAATATTGTTTAATTTTATCTCTGTAACAAAATTATATAATATCCTATAATCATAAGGCCCTAAAACTTTAAAAAAATCTCTTCTGGTTTAAGCATGATCAATAAACACATAGTACAAATTTTAACAAATAAATTACTAAACATAGTAAAATTTCATTGGAAATGTATCATTTCATGAGATGAAGAGGGCTTTTCCACCTATTTATATCTTCTTATAGATAAATATTATCATTTTCAGAATGAGCCAAGGTATCGCATCAATTCTATTCTCCCTTTACAATTTTATGTGTGGAGGTGTTGATCCTTGTTCACATAGACAAGTCGATGGGAACAGAAGTAGTTTTGTAACAGCGGTATCACTGAATTTTCCAACTCCTTCGCAGTTACATGCTGAAAGACTCAAAAATCTACTGGGTGTTCCTTCCGTTTTGTTGAAAGCAAAGAATTGGGAACCACCAGATTTGCAAAAGGATTTATACCCTGTTGTTAAGTCTTTCACTTTCCAAACATCTATATTTTGCATTTTATACCTTGGGTCATGCTCTACAGTAAGACTAGAGATGGGGAAAGCCATGTGTTCTTTTGTAAGGTGAGAAAAGAGCATTTTCTTAAGTAGATGAGTCTTAGGAAAGAGTACAATAGGAAGGTGAGGATCTGAAAATTGATCCCTTGATAGTATGTGAGCCTGCATGTTCCTTGGGAAGCTCTGGTAGACTCCCAGAGGTAAGCCTGGCTCATTTAAAAACCATTGGCCTTGGTGGCTTAAGTTTAGATTTTAAGTAGGTCACAAAGAATGTAAATTATTAGATTATGTTGCCTGGCTACTTTAATAGAGCAGCAGGTCCTCACATGTGTTCCACTGTACACAAGTCCCATGAGACACTTCTGGCAAAAGGATTCTGAGATCAAATTTGGAAAACGTGATCATCTACATCCCTCTTAACTCTTGCACATCCAAGTCTCATAGTAAATTATTTAATTTTGTGTAACCTAAGTTTCCCAAATGCAAAAGGCCTAACCAGCCTTCCTCCTTTATTTTTCCAATATTCTAAATAATATGCTTAGGGAAACGGTGAAGAAAAACCATGTGTAATACGTATGCAGTCATGGTCTTGATCTACCAATGTTGCTGCCATCTTCCAGAACGTTCCTGTTACTATTCTGCTTGACCTGAATTGCCCATGCTTTAATAGTCATGTAATAAACACATCTCAGCTAGGCTATATAGCGTCAAATAGACTCTGGGGAGAGCCCTGATATTATCTGTGCCTTTCCCGAGAGAATCGATGTAGCCCCTCACACCTCCAAGAACCAGATTATTAAGGTCAGGATGAAAGAACCAAAGCAAGTACTCTCTAATGGTGGCTTCAAGTTGTTGTAGCACCAGAAGGAGCAGAGAGTTTTAGGTAGGAGGTTCTTCCCAGCACCATTTATGTTATAATCCCCTGCCTGCTCTTTGGTTGCATATGGACTTTGCACAGCAGCAACTGAAGAGATGCTTAGGTTCCACCATGCCTCAATTTTTTCGATACAGTAGCAAATCCACTTTAAGCAGAAAGGGGATGCAGGCCTTAGCATTTTGACTTTAAAATGGAGGGAAGTGGGGAGGTGAAAAGAGGTAATGACAGCAGCACCTGAGCTCTACTGTGCAGAGGTAATGATAGAGCTGAAAAGGACTAGGGGGTGTTGCCATGTGCAATAATTAGGCTCCGGTGGCTGCCAGGGCACTGGCTGCAGAGGCAACATTCAGCTCAATGCCTTTTCCACCCAACTTTCTTGAAAGTTGCTTTGAACATTTGTTACTATGAGGAATGTTCGTTCCTTGGTTGCTGAATGCCAAATAGAATAGCAACTCTCAATGGGACGAATAACTAAAGTGATGTCACCAGATAACAGCCCCGCCTCAGCCAGACTACTGTTACCTGTACTCCTGACTTCAGGGAAAGAAAGTGCCTTTAGGAGCCTACGGATGGAAGATGGTTCCTGAGGCCAGTAACCATAGCTCTTCTCCGAAACCTTGGTGCAGTGCTTGGCATGTGGAGGTGCTCAATAGGTTTTTGTGGAATGAAGGGATGGGGTCTTTTAGTCTGACAGAGCCTGGTTTGTTTTACCGTGTTCTTCAGCAATACATGCATGCTGAGCCCAGCATCTTGGATAACTAGGGAAGGGCCGAATGGTTCTAGAACCCAGTTCCATCCATGTAAAGCACCAGTCTACTGCTGATTTGTTCCTCCCTGCCACAGTCATTGCTTGTCACAGTGACACCTGTTTTCCCTTAGGTCAGTTGTCAAGTCACTGCATGTGAAGTTATGTCTCTACTAACCAACCCCCACCCCCAACACTATGCTCTCCTTTTAAAAGCCATATTAAATCACTGAAATTATATCTCAAGATGCAGTGGTGTAAAATCCTAGCCAACCGCATGTATTATCACTAACTAGGTGGGTTTGCCCCTTTGTGGATGGCTGCATTTGAGATTTTCTGTAACATCCTAATGCTTAGGCCATTAAAACTTAGCTTGCTGCTCCAGAAAATTGGGTAACCCAGAGAAATCTCCCCATATATGCAACTCTCATCTGCTTTGTCAAACCAGCAACTGACCTCTTGTCTGCGGAGAGCTGTGGACCAAGGGCCATCCAAGCGGCCTCCCAGCCAGCTCAGTGGGGCCCTGGGGTGATGAGTGAGGCCGGAGCCTCCTGGCGGTGGGCAAAGCAGGGGCAGGGAAGCTGGCTGAGGCTACAGGAGGGGTCTGGTCTCTCTGACATGCTTTTTAAAACAAAGAAGCCTCAGGATTTCCACCCCCAATATCTCCAGTCACAAAGCAAGCTCTACCATTAATTAGAAATTGTCTCAATGAACAGTTCCATTGCCCAACCATTTCTTGTGGACTGCAGCAGGTCCATGCAGGTGGTCTGTCTAGCCAGCCGGCCAGCAAGTGGTAGTTAAAGTGCATTGAGCTGAGCCCGCTGACTGGGGGCAGGGCTCCTCTTTGGGCCCTTGCGGAATCCGATGGTCTTAACTGTGGAATCGTTTGCCTTTTAGTTAAAATCTTTTTCAGAATATAATGAATTAGTTCCTTACATTTCTGGCTTATCTTCTGTGGAAGTCAATTACCTGGGTCATTAGAAGATGAATCTTTTTGGCCAGAAAAGAAATCCTGCTCACTGTATAGGTCGTGCACAGAAGGCTTAACTGACTGAGATTTTCATTGTTTTTATTCAATGAGGTTTGGAACACGAGAAGCCAAAAATGAGGAGCATGTTTTGGGGATCCTCTATAGAGAACATAAGTTAAGAAAGTTGTCCAAGATGAAAAAAACTAGCAGGAAATCACCCCAACTCATGCCAGTTGGGTCGTCTTCCGAAACGTCATCTTGATGGCAGGCTTGAAGAGAGATGACGTCATAGACTAGCATCTTCCCAGGGTGTGAAAAGAGCACATTCTCCTCCATGCAAACACACATGCATGACACTCTTACACACACACCCCGGCTTCTATGAGTAAAACTTGCTATTGCTGACTCTCTTCTCTCTCAACCTGAAATAAAACAGATGTCATCAATGGGGCATGAGAAACGAGTTATCTCCTCAACACTCTAACATTTCTCTATCCACACGTTTTGAGGGTCACTGATGGCTGGATGGTGCGAGGCTGAAAGTCAGGTAGGCTCCTGGTAAGACACTGAGACTCAGGTTAAATCTCCTCATTGGTAATAACTATTCTATAGGCTGAAGTAAATATTAAATGAGAATAACACAGGTAAGGAGGTCAGCACAGTGTTGCTCATTGGTGGCTACTATTAGCATTTTCATCAGGAGAATTCTTTGTTGCCCAGAACTGTCTGGCACATTGCAAAACACTATGCATCCCCGGCTGTCCCTCCCCACTGCCTGCCATTACATGCCTGCAGCACAACCAGAAGCATCCCTGGCGTGGGGGGTGGGGGTTCTGCCCTATCTAGAACCATTGGACAGCCCATTCCTGGGAACTTATAAGGGCTCCTTAAAAGTTAGTGGTCATCATTAATATTCACTATTACATTTAAGTGTTCTTCTGGAGAAAACAGTTCTACCTTGGGAATTAGCAGGTGCTTAAAGTATTACTGTAATTTATAGAGCAAAGAGAACTAGAGTCAAAGGTACCAAAGGATTTCTAAAGAGAGCAATTCTGGGGGCTTTCCAGAAGCCTGGCTCCAGGTACCCAACATCACTGTGCCTAGAGACTCCCAAGGATTTTCAGGTGCGGGAAAGGCTGGCCTACCTCCGGCTGCACTTCTCCTGGTATAGCTGGAGCTGGTTCTCGTTGACATTGAACTCTTTAATGAGGGCATCCCGGTTGGCATTGCGCAAGTTCTGGTGTGTGTCATACAGAAAGAGCTGGTTGTTCAGCTCTTCTTGCCGCCTCCGCAGCTGGCGACAGGAAGAGTAAAGTTCCTCCTCGCTCTCCTAGAGAGTAGGAGAGAGAACAATCATGTGGTGACCACATCGTCCAAACCAAAATGTGAAACATGGCATCTCACGAGCATGCCTGAAGGGAACATGGGGCAGAAGTTTTGCGACTGGAATTATCCCAGAAAAGCCAGGGCCTATTTTAACCAAAGATAAAATGTGCAATCATTGTATGGGAAGCAAGCAAGCTGTTTATAAAAATTCTTGGTCTTCACAATGTTGCTTTATTGTGAAACACTGAAATAGCAAGTGCATTGCCCAAGGATCCTATTTCTTAATCTAATTTAGTTTTCCCTTGGCCTTCTGGCCTTTAAATGCAAAGGTGTCTGCGCAGCTGCATGTTTGAAGTGGAGCCCAGCAGATGAGAAAGAACAGCACAATGTGAGGGCAGAGAGGTAGGCAGGAGGCAGATAAAATTTAAGATCTTATAAAGGCCTTAAAAGGCAAGGTAACAGGCTGCAACATAGATGAACCTTGAAAACATTATGCTAAGTGAAAGAATCCAGGACTAAAGGATCACATAGTGTATGAAGCCCTTTATATGAAATGTCCAGAACATGCAAATTCATAGAGAAAGTAGATGAATGGTTGCCAGGGGCTGGGGGAGGGAGGGAGTGGTGACATCTAGGAAGCATGGGGTTTCTTTGTGGGGTGATGAAAACATTCTAGATTTGATTGTGGTAATGGCCGTACAACTCTGAAAATACTTAAAACCATTGAATTGTACAATTTAAATGGGTGATTGTATGGTCTTAAATTACATCTCCAAGATGTTACCAAAAAAAGCCAAGGTACCATAAATTACACACACACACACACACCCCCAGAGATGGGCATGCACCTCTGTCCTAGCCGGTAATGATGTCTTATCCCCCACCGGCACCACCTCCAGGCATGGGACCCAAGCCAGGCCAATTAGAGGCATCAATGGGACCTTTTTTGGTGTTCTTGGTATAAAGATAGTTTCTTTTCTTGGGATTGGCTTTAAGAGTGGGGATGTCCAGTTACTAGTGGTCCTGCTGTGGCCCCTTCACTATCATGTTGAGAAAGTTGAGTGAGCACCAGTATCCAGCCACATCTTTTCAGCTGTGGGAGCCAAAATATTCTCTCCATTATGCTGGGGAGGGGGGGAAGGGGAAAAAACCCTCAGGATAAGGAGTTTGGGTTTGAGTGCAGGGGGAGGCTGAGGACGTTTTACCACATTTATGTTTTAAAAGATCACTGACTATTGCATGAGGATGGCTATTCAGGAGGGCAAGTTGATTGACCACTACTCTCCTAGTGATAGAGCAGTTTAAGTGAGAGACTCCTGTGCTACAAAAACACTCATTGATCTGCACAAACAGGCTGCTTTTGCCATTTACTTTTAGAAAAACATGTACTCAGACCATACCTTGCTCTACTTTAACAACCTAACAAAACATCATAGACATCCCCCAGGGTAACAGCTGGAACTGTGACTTTGGAAAGGGGGAGAGATGATGGTTATTCTACGTATTTGCAAAGGTGGAGAGGAGTCAACACAGGTAAAATGGACAGTCCTTGGTGACTAATTGAATATACGGAGTGAGGCTTTGGGAAGACTCCGTAATGACTTCACTTAAATTTATGTCCTTCCTCAGGGAGACCAGCTTTCCTCCCTATTAAGAATAAAGCAACACAAAACAAAAACCCCATTTAAGTCTTAACCTTGTACCACAAAAGGTCTCTTTTCATCTTCTGTTGCTTTCATAGATGTAATGACTATTTGTTATTCAGGTTCGAGTTCAAAATCCATCTTTTCTAGGAACACTTCCATAACTGCAACACTTCATCACCTTTTCTCAGCCCCAAAACACTTGCGGCTAAGTTATATAACTTAGTCCTTCGAGCACTGTATGTATATGAGAGATACATTCAGAAAAGGACATAAAACACAGGTACGGTTTAGTGAATAATTACAAAGCAAACCACTGTGGAACTCCCCAGGTCAGGAAAAAGTTGCACACTCTGTGCACTCCTTCGAGTCAAGACTCCCCCCTCCTTCCTTAGAATTTTGTGATAACTATTTCCTGGCTTTGAGTCTGAGTTTTCACACAAAAATTTAGTTTTTGTTTTCCAAGTGTGTGTTAGAAAATACAGTAAGCCTATGGTAATAAGTGTTACCTAGCCTGTGATAGAATCTTCATGGCATTCCCTACCTTTAGTTTTTTATCTTTCATGAGAAAATCACCAAAAACATTTTTTCTTTTTCTTTACGTTGAAATTTTAATTTTTTTTTTAAGCTTTCAGAAAAGTTGCAGTAATGGTACAGAGAGTTCCTGCATGCCCTAGTCACCCAGATTCCACCGTGTTAACATGTTGCACAACCCTAGTACAACTATCAAAACTAAGAAATTAATATTGGTGCAATACTGTTAAACTACAAATGAATTCAAATTTTACTGGGGTTCCTGCCAATGTTCTGCTCTTGTTCCAACAGCCAATCCAGGATTCCACATTACATTTAGTCTCTGTGTCACCTTAGTCTTCTCCGATCTGAGGTTTTATCATTTCTCCGTCATCTCTTATGACCGAGACACTTTGGAAGAGTACTAGTCAGCTATTTTGTAGAACGTCCAGAAGCTTGGGGTTTCCCAGTGTTTTCTCACGACTTTGATTGTGTGCATTTTTGTCAAGAATGTCACCAAAGTGACAGGCCCTTCTCAGTGCACCACATCTGGAAGTCCATGATGTCAACATGTCTGAATCCTGATGGTGGTAATGCTGACCATTTGCTTAAGAAGGTGCCTGCCAGGTTTATCCACTGTAAAGCTGCTGTTTTTGTCTTTCCCATTAATGAAATTCTTGGAGGAAGATACTTTTGAGACAATGCAAATATCCCATTTCTCCAACGGTCACTAATTTTAGCATTCACTGGTAGATCTTACCTGTGGCAGGTAGTGCCGTGCTATTCCAATGAGGATTTTCTAGTTCCCTCATTCCTTCGATATTTACTAATTGGAATTCTTCCGTAAAGGAAGAGCGCTCTCTTCTCCCTCATTCATTCATTCACTCATTCACGGACATAGAGATGTTTTATTCCACGTATTATAACGCAGTATTATCATTTATTTTGTTGCTCAAAGTGCTCTAGCTTTGGCCATTGGGAGCTCTTTCCAGCTGGCTCCTGGGCCCCTTTGATGCGCTGCCATCCTTCTCTTGGCACGTCTTTATTTACTAGAACTTTAAGATGCTCTAGGCTTATTTGATATTTTATCCCAACTCTGGAATCAACCGCTTGTCTAAGGACCCCTGATTTCTTTTATTTGAGAATAATATTGTATTTAGCAATATCTGGGTGCTTAGGTGTGCTCATTGCTATGGGGGTGTTATTGGTTCTAGGCTTTCTCAGCAGATACAGCTAGGATATGTATGTATTTATAGTACATATGCAAACACATATCTATTTCTGTATCTACCTACCTGTGTGTATATCCATATACATTTTAAGTGAATTTATACTAATTTATACTAATTAAGTGAACTATATACTAATTAGAATCAGAATTTATACCTCTGATTCTAATCAAACTTTACTTTTGGAAGCGTTGATATAAACTTTTACTATTCACATGTTGCTTTATGTCTTTCAGTAAAATTTTATACTTTTTCTTATATAAGCCCTGTACCTTTCTTATTTAAATTACTCCTAAATGTGTTATGGTTTTTGTCAGTATCATAAATGGAATTTCCCATCTGTCCCTGCCTCTCAACCAACATTTCCACTTGTTATTTCCAAAATAGGGAAAGTGGTTAGATTTAATAAATACGAAACAAATAAACACCAGTCTCCTTAAAATTGGAATCTTGGCCAGGCACGGTGGCTCACGCCTGTAATCCTAGCACTTTGGGAGGCCGAGGCAAGAGGATTGCTTGAGGCCAGGAGTTTAAGACCAGCCTAAGCAAGAGTAAGACCCCATCTCTACAAAAAAATAGAAAAAACTAGCCAGGTGTGGTGGCACACGCCCATAGTCCCACCTACTCGGGAGGATGATTTGAGCCCAGGAGTTGGAGGTTGCAGTGAGCTATGATGATGCCACTGCACTCTAGTCTGGGTGACAGAGCAAGACCCTGTCTCAAAAAAAAAAAAAAATTGGAATCTTTCTGATTTTTAAACTATATAATCATAATTTGTGAATAGAGATCATTTTATCTTTTTTCCACAATTTATACTTTTTATTTCATTTGGCTGGTTGCATTTGTGGCATCTAGTAGTTTATGTTTCTTTCTCAATTTGTTGCTAACTGTGCCAGTGTTAAACCATCCTTGCGTTCGTGGAATAAACTCTTATTTGTAATATATTCTTCTACTACCTAGCTGGAAATTATTTGCTTTTTTTTTTTTTAAGAAGTTTAACATCTGTGTTCATAAGTGAAATTGATCTATGTCTGTGTGGGGTTGGGGGAGAGCTAGAGGTACTATCTTTCCCTGGTTTCGATATGAAAGTTATATAAATTCAAGACAATTGCTGCATTTCCATTTTTCTATTGACTTCAGTGGAGTAAAATTGGAATTATGCTCTTTAAATCCAGGTAGAACTCAGCTATAAAACCATCTAGACTTACCTGTTTTATCACTATTCAAGTATCTTCTATAGGACTTTGTCTCGTGAGGGTGGGGAACCTGCAGCCTCCGGGCTACACGTGGCCTTCGGGATCCTTAATAAAGGGACTTGTCCTGTGAAGTTTGGATTTGGTCGAGGGGCCACTCGGGGATCTGGAGGGCCACGTGTGGCCTTGAGGCCGAAGGTTCCCCACCCCTTATTTGGGACTCAGTGTCCTTTCCAATATTTACTCTTGTATATTTTTGCTCTTGCTTTGTTCCTTTACTAAATAGGCAAAGAGTTTATTTAATTGGTCTTTTTGATGAAATAGCATTTATTTTTTTCCATTCTTTTTGTTTGTTTTTATGTTTCATTCAATTGGCTTTTATTTGTTCCTCTTTTCTATTAGTTTTCCTGGTGTTTTAAAGGTTCTTAAGATGAATATTTAGTGCATATGTTTTTAGTCTTTGTTCTGCAAGGTTTTAAGGCAAACACTCTTCCCTTCTAAATGTACTTATGGCATAAATGTTTTATTAATTTCTAGGGAATTTACTTGTTATTTTTTCTTTTTTTTAAAATAATTGTTTGTTTTGCTCTCTTATTTAGAAAATTCATTTTAAAATAGCATTTTGTCATCTTTTTATTACCTTTTGAATTTTATCAGGTTATAGCCAGTGACTTATGAAATCATTATTTTTTATAATGTATGAAGGTTTTCTTTTTGACCAACTATGCAATCAAGTTTATAAAGTTTGAGAAGTAGAAGATAACAGTATACATTATCCATTTGTAGGCTACAACGTTGTACAGTTGCACATCTCTGAAAGCAAGTTATTTTGATCTTGTTGTCCTTGCTGATTTTATATAAACTAGACCTTCCATACTCTGAAAGATTTTTCTTTATCCAATTATCTTTGTATTTGTAGGTGCTTTTGTTTTCTATGTTTAGGTATTATGCTGTTTCCTAATGACTCTTATGTCCTTTCATAAATCACACATTTTATCATTACATGTTCTTCTTCTTAATGCTTTTTAGAACTTTTGATCTTAAACTCTACTTTGATATTTACTTTTCTTTCCCAATAGCTCTTCCATCCATTCCTGTTTGTTTTTACCTTTCTTTATAGTTTGCTTTTAGGCCTACTTCTTGTAAACATTGCAAGAAATCATTGGATTTCTTTTCTAATTCAGCCCATGCACCAAATTAAATATAGGTTCTTTTCCATTTCATTTTAATTACTATACATTTTTACTTTGCTTTAATTTATTCTTTGACCCTTTCCCTTATTTTCACACACTTGGTCAAGTTTCTGTTTATCTCATTTTTCCTTTGTTTTTCAATTCTTACAGTAGTTAGCCTCAGTTTTATAACAATCTTAATTAAATTTTCCTTTTTATATCAAAATATTAGCATTAACTCTCCCTCTCCAGGATGCTGTATTTGCCAACTGATTTCCCAGTTATCGAAGTTGAAACCCTCTAGACACAGTCATTTTACCTTTCAATGCCTGGGTTTTGTTGATGTTTGATTATTTTTAGCTTTAGATTATGAAATTCTTCATTAAGGTGTATTTCTTCTGATTCAAGAATCCTTATTTGACACTTGACATCATAAAATTTTAATCATCCTATAAGATGTAACTGTCCTGTAAAATTAATTATTCACTGGTTTCCTTCTCTTCACCTCCCTGTCTAGAAGTTTCTCTGCTGACTAAAATACCATTACTTCAGGAGTTACCTTGAAGTTTCCCTTGAGTAGCACACATGACATATCTAAAATCTTACTTATCCACAAATGCATTTCTACTGCCTTGACACGCTGGTGGCTGGACACTGCATTCTCCCGTCTTCCTAGTCTATAGATGGCATTCTGCTTTCTAGTTCTCAATGCTGAAAAGGACAAATCTGATATTAGACTTACTCAATTTTCTTTATAGACAATCTAGTATGTTGAGAAGTCCAGGTTTTTTTTAATTTATCCTCGGAATTTAAAATTTTTGCTAAAATATGAGTGGGGTATGGTGTACTCATCCCACCTGGGACTATATGAGCCCTCTCAACCAGCAAATCAGAGAAGTTTTCCCTCTATTAACTGTTTCACTAGTAGCTCCCCACCATCTCCTGTGGAAAATACTTGCACGTTAGGTCACTGGCATTGGTCCTCCCAGCCCAGCTTTTCCTTTGACCTCCAGCTCATGGTGGTATTGCCCTGGATTACCACATTACCTTTTGGGTCACTAATGCAGATCTCTTTGTGTACTGAATTTTGAAATTCAACAAATCAGGCATTTCAAATTCCAGAAAGGTTTTTACAGTGCTCTGCTTAGATATCTTTGAAAGCTCCTGTGAGAGCTTTCATCTGATGCTTCCAATGGCTCAACTTCAACTGCCAGCCACCTGTCCCAGGTGTTCACCTGGGTCTGTCTTCCTCTTGTTGCTGTGTGCCAATTTTTTTTTCATTGCATGCTCATGTAGTCATGTCAAATTGTTGGGTCTTGGGTGGTAAGCACAGCGGTTTCTGCTCTTTAGAGCCAGCATTGGGCAACCTGACAAATGTTAGCAAATGAAGCACAAGGAGGGCCTTTCTGTGCCTGTAGGTCTCCCCAAGTGTAAGGAAATCTTCCCCAACCTCAAAAACCAGGACAAGCTCAGTTCCAGAGTACAGCTCCCAGCCCCAGCCCTCCAGGATTCTAGAATGTGAGCTATAGTTCTCCAAAGGGATTCACACACCTGCACTGGCTGAGCCTCCACCTAGAACCACAACATCCTGGTTTTTTCACTAAGCCTCTCTACCCCTTGCACCTTAGCTCCCACTCAGCACAAAGCAAAACACAGTCCACCCAGGATCAGTGCTCAACAGATCCCATAGCAGCCAGTTCTCTCAAATGCGCCTTTCAGGAACGGCCAGCTTGCCCGTCGATGGTGACGGATACTCTCCCCAGGCCCAGGCTTCTGAATCTTGCCAGTTTAAATCATTTGAGAGGAGGCCCATTCCGATTAATGGCAAGATTGGATATAATGCATCACCTTAAAAGAAACTATTTACTTTCAGAGGACAATTCAACATGTATCAAAAAATATGGTCCTTTTCTTCTTTGACCTATTATTCTACTGCTAAATATTTAGCCTTGGGAAATAATTTTTAATCAAAAAATGATACATGAAGACCTTCTTTTTATAAAATAAAAAACTGCCAACAACTGTCCACTAGTAGGAAGAATGACTAAGTAAATTAGAGACCTACACCTGATGAAATAGGCATCAATGGCTTTGAAAATCAAATGATAACATGAAAAAAATGCTTAAAGACATCTGTGAAGTAGAAAAAGGGCACACAAGTAAATCCAACTATGGAAATATCCCATGCAAAAAATTGTAAGGCAAAGGAAATCCACCAAGGTGCTAACAGTGGTTACACACAGGCTGTTTGTGGGGATTTTTTTCCAACTCCCCTCCTTTTTCCCCCTACTTCTCAAATTAAATATAGTAGGTAATAAAATGGTGCTTAAAACACTCTTTACAAACCATATATACAGCTAACAAAGTAAAGGATTGAGAATTGATAAAGTAATTGTGACACGTAAACGGCTTCTTCAGAAGGTGTTTAAAGTGCTTATTGACAGTTTTCTGGGGCTTTACACTCTCTCTCAGCAAATGTTTTATGAGTAAACTCCATTTCAGCCCTCGCTGGATCAATCATTTGCTCAGACAAGTCTTTTTTAAGGCTGTTTACCAGAGTCTCTCCCTGGCTTCCAGAGGATATGGTGATAAATAAAATAAGGTCTGATCCTGAGCATCAAGGAGAAAGTCCAAGTCTATTGAATGCAATTCAGCTCAGCTTCCTAAGAGAGAACCCCCCCTCATCCCAGTGTGGATGGAAATGCCAAGTGGCACAGAACCAGGTGACAGACATGGAATTAAATGAAATCTCAAGAGCCAGTAGCTGATATGAAATTCTTACATACTCAGACAACTCTACCCCTAAAACTTTCAGAAAGCAAATTTGGGAAAGTTGACTTTCCATTTGGAACCCCCCACGACTGCCACCCCTGCTCCCACACTCTGCAGCAGCACCCCCCACAGCGGCCAACACATTAAGCATCCCTTATCAGGGAAGTCAAATGTGCATAAACACAATTTTCTTTTAAATATACTAATTTACTCTGCTGCCAGTGATACCTAGTCATGTAAATTATTTATAATGTTTCTAGGTTGTTTATGACAGCTTTGCAGAGCACAACCTAGAGTTCAGAGCAGTACCCAGACAAATGCTGCCCTACTGCCATCTGAAACCATTTTTATCACTTGATTTTTCTGTGAATTGTCTGCAGATGGGATTTATGTACCCAGAGAGGAAGCACTGGTTTCCTTTTGGGGGCAACAGACAGATGAATCCCAGATCTTTTGGTGGGCTGGGGAGAGGTAAGCTTAACTAAGCAAAGGATCTTCAAGTTTACTTGTTTAAAGCTTTTGCTAAAGGCCCAGGTTTTACAATTTTACCATCCTGCCAAATTAATTGGTCCTAAGGAAATAATTCTGACTTAAAGAAGGAACAGGGTACCTACCCAAAGATGTGCATGATAGCCTTATTTGTAAATGGATTCCTTCTAAATGCTCAGCTTGGGGGAATGATTAATTTATGGTTGGTCAACTTGATGGAAGAGGCTAACAGTCACATAAATACTAGTAAGGATTAGGTAATAGTACGAAAAGCACTTATAATCTCACTTTAAAGCAGTGGTTCTCAACTAAGGATAAGTTTGCCACCCAGGGGACATTGGAGATAGTTTGGGTTGTCATGGGGGTGCACCTAGCATCTAGTGAGTCAAGGGCAGGGTTGCTGCTAAACATCCTACAATACATAGGACACTCCCCCGCAACAAACAATGATCCAGCTCCAAATGTAGAAAGTGCTAAAGTTAAGAAAAAATTATACATGTATATACGAATTTGTATTATTACACTTATACAAAGAATGCATATGCCAAGGAAGTAAAGAAAGGAAACAGACCAAATGCTGACTTTCTCTACTTCCCTTCCCCTGTAATTATAAAGCTACCCTCACACTTCCCCACAATCTGGGCCATGGTCTTGTGGGTTGGTTTTTCTTTAAGCATTTATACAAAATAATAATTCTGGCTGAAATCTTTTAATGGACTTATTAAACACTTCAGTCTTACAAATGATAAATTGACAAATGTATAATTCATTCTCAAAGGGGAGAGATTTAAGACTTGGGCATTCTCAACAAGGATTTATCGGCCAAGTCAGTAGCCCTGGTAAAGGGAGGAATTTATATAAACTTTCATAACCAAGCGTTTCTATCAATAAGAATCATGAAAGGTGATTTTTTTGATCCATAATTTAAGGTTCAAATGAAAACTATAATTTTCATGTAAACATTACATTTGTACAGTCTAACATTTAAAATTTGTTTCAAAATGGAAAACTGTCCATTATCGATCCTCTTATCTTTTCAAGACACAATTGTGTCATCCTGAGCTTATTTTATACTAACAAAAAGTGATGCCCTTGGCTGTGTCAGGTTCTTTGGCTCCCAATTACTGTGCCTTTTAAGTCTCTCCTCCCTGTTTTTACTGCTTTCTGGCTTTCTTTCCTTATTTTTGCATCCTTTTTCACCTTGATGCCTCTAAAATGCTTTGGAGTGGAAAACTACCAAGGTTGCAAAAACTGAACATAGGGAAACAGCTATGCAGAAAAGCCTAATGTTCTCTCCTCTGAGTCAAGTTCATGGACTTGCTATGACTGTTAAAAGATGTCCCCAACCCTGCCATTTCCTTCCCTTGAAGGGAGAGAAGGACCTTGAAGGTCCTTAGCTATATTCTGGAAGTTGCCAAGCAAGATATCATAGTTTAGTTCTTATAGCCAAAAGAACAACATTACAGAGCGTGATTTCTCTACCCAGAAAACAACTAGGATGAGAAAACAAGATGAGTATCCCGGGGCACTGACCACGCCCACATCAACACACTAGCATCCAGAATCACATTTTTTTGTTTGTTTGTTTTTGTTTTTTTAGGTTAACCAAAAGAGAACTGGAGAGACTAAGTATCTTCAAGGCCATGGCAAACCAAAAGGACCAAGAAGGAAGGTTCCTCCAGTAGTAGTCACAAAAGTAGCACCTTACTATGGGAAGTTGGGGTCCATGCATTTCCTTCCCGAGGACAGGCCAAGGTGGACCTTTGTTGGAGGCTCTCAGACCCTTTGAAGGGATTACCAAAGACCAACAGGCAGGAAAAAGCATCTAGAAAGGAGGAACTTATCTAGAAGAGCATTGACTGGCTTAAATGAAACCATGAGGAACTTCCAAGGACCTTCACCCCTTTCCGACTACACCGCCTACTCACAGAATCATGCAGCATTCTCCAAGAAAGGATGCTGGGAGGAAAAACCCAGCACTGCCGGGGAATTAGCAAAGAGGAATTCTTTCATGAGTCTCATGCTCGTGCTAGATAATTCTCAATGGATTTAAGTCCATCAGCCAGTGGGATTCACAGGGATTGTACCCCACCAGCAGGCACAGCTCAGGGAACCCTGACTGGCGTTTCCCACTCACCAGGACTGGACGTATCTCGCAGAAAACCAGGAGGGAAGCAAGCTCGATGTCCTCACTGTACCCGTTCTTCAGAGGAACAGATCTAAATCCTGCAGCAGACACAGGGGAGAGAAAACACAAAGGTAGGTAGTTAATGTCACACCCTAGATTGCTTGGGGTACCCATGGATCATATGTGCCCAGTACAAGGAGTAGAGAATTCAGTGCCCCATGCTGGGGTCTGACTTTCTGGAAGTCAGAGGTCCCATCCTGATGGTTAGGGAGAGTGGCTAGCAGCCTTGACTGACAGGTCTGTACAGGAAAGCAAGGTTAAAAATACCTACCATCTAGAAATAAAAGTGATTCACTCAGAAGAAATGAAAACCCACAGAACATTCCACGTTGAGTTTAGAGAGATTGAAGCTATGGTTCAATTCCTTAAATACTCCTGAGGCCAAAAGACTCGAAAGAGTCGTGCATCCTCACCTCCACTTCCTCCACGTAGGTCTTTACAAAGCACAGCACCAGGGAGTGTGTTTTATCTTTAAAGATTTCCAATGGGAGGAAATCTTCCTGTCCCTCCGCAGTTCAGAGCACTATTGATCATCCTCTTCTGAAAGCCATTCCCTATTTACAGTTAGGACCTGTGCTTGACAGTCACCTGAATGTTTTATTTGGAGTTGAGGCAGGGTGAGTTGCAGCTGAATCCTCCCCTCCCCCATTAGTGTGTAAGAAAATATATCTCAAAGGTTTGCTTGCTTGCTTGTTTCGATTTAGTATAAAAGAATACAGAGTAAAAAACAGAACTCTCCCGATCATACTCCCTATCCCAAATGGAACCATTGCTAACAGTATCTTTCCCAAGGTAGGCTACGCATCTATTTGAGTTTCTTTTAAATCACAAATGAGAGTACCTTACCATTTCCATTTAACATTGTATCTTAGAGATCCTTTCTGTGGCCCTAGTTTGTCTTGAAAGCATTTACCTTGTATCTACTGATTCTCCAAGACACCCAATGCCCAAATTAGGGCTCTCCCACTATTTCCTGTATGCCTTCCACCTGTCGGGTTTTGGCTTCTCCGAGAGAACATTTTACACCATCAGGTGATTTATCACCTTTAAACAATAGCTATTGAATCTCTCGCTCTCCACTGCTTAGGATGAGCAAAGCAGCACACCTGCACAACCCTGTACCACCTTCTCTCCTTTTCTTCTCCTAATTTGGACTAAGGTGTATTATTGTTTCTATATGGACATGGTATATATTTGCATTCTATTTTGTAGCCATAATTCTCCACAAAGAGAGGCTTAGTTATATTTTTTCTGATGTTTTAATACAAAATTTTAAACATACAGCAAAGCTAAAAGAATATTACAAGGAACATCTGTATACCTACAACCCAGATTTTACCATTAACCATTTACTACATAGTCATCCCTCAGCATCTGTGGTATCCCGATCATTACAAAATCTATGATGCTCAAGTCCCTGAGGTAAGATGGCACAGTATTTGCATAGAACCTAGGCACATCCTCCTGTATACTTTAAATCATCTACATTACTTTAATACCTAATACAACAAAAATGCTATGTAAATAGTTGTTATACTGTATTGTTTAGAGTATAAGAAAAAAGTTGGTACATGTTCAGTACAGATACAATTTTTAAAAAAATATTTTCAATCTGAGGTTGGTTGAATCCACGGACACAGAACCCATGGATATGGAGGAGCAACTGTACTCATTTTATCACACATTTATCCGCCCATCAATCCATCTTATTTACATATATGATTCAAAGGAGGATGAAGTCATGAATATACTTTCCCCAGCATGCCTCTCACTAACCACAGCTCAATATTCATATTCTTCTTCTGATATAAAATTTACACACAATGAAATGCACAAATTTGTAATTTTAAATGGCTGGATGCTCAACCATCTTACTGAACTTCTAAGTGGATGTCTCGGGGTTAGCTAAATTTGTCCTCTTTTGTTTTCTTCAAAATGAGCTCATGGGACATGTAATTGCTGAACTATGCATGTTTGAAAACATCCATCCTTTAATTTTATAGTTGAGTGATAGTTTTAGTAAAAAACCTGAGAGTTTTATACCCACTCTTTTCCCTGTAGGATTTTGGGGACATTGCTCTCATTGCGGTAGTGAAGTTTTCTGACCTATTTCCCTCTATAGGCAATGTGAGTTTGTTTTTGTTGTTGTTGGTTTGTTTTTTGCCTGGAGAGATACCCATAGAATTCTTGCAGTCTAGCCCAGTGCTACCCCAACTTTAGTGTAGATGTGAATCATCATGAAACTTATTAAAATGCAGATTCCGACTTGGGAGCTCTGGGATGGGGCCTGAGGTTCTGCAACTCTAAGGAGCTGATCTGTGGACAGTGTTAGTCTAGGTGTTGACTGACTGTTCAAATTAACTGGAATGCTGTGTAGTGTTCGGGGAGGCTGTCAGGTAGCCTGTGTACTCCAACAGCACAGTTCCAGGCAAGGCAGTACTGCCTAATCTAAGCATGTGACTCTGAGTTTGGGGACAGGCACTCTGCCCCCATGGCCAGCTGTCTCCAGCTGCTTATACCTCCTCACTGCCCAAGTTTCACTTCTGCGCACTGAGCAGGCTTTCATGCATGTTGGAATTAGGGGTGGATGGTGTTTCCCAATTTTACCAAAAATAGGAATTTATTCCCTTCTTTTTGGTTTTCACAAAGAAAAGGAAATAGAAACACCTTTTAAAGTAAGATCAGTATTTCAGGCTTTTAGCACCTCGTAAGAATAAGGAAAGCCTCACGAGGGCAGCCTGCAGAGTGGAACACAGGGCTGAAAGTTGGACATCACTGGCTTTGCATCCCAGCTCTGGTCCTACAAGTGTGTGACCTTGAGCAAGTTAATTCACATCTCAAGGCCTTAAAGTGCTCAGATTTTAAAAGCAGAGATGATAAAACCCCTTTCACAGGATTACGGTGAGGATTAAAAAAGAAAGAATTTAAGGTGCCTAACACAATAAATGCTGTTTCTTCCCTTCCTGAGCTCCAGCTGGCTTAAAAGCTTAAGTGCATCCCTAATGACAATAGACAAAGTTTATTTTTCTGGGTTCAGAAGGCCCTCGATGCCTTATGCACAAAGGAATTGTTCATTTTATTTTATTCCTCCCATGAATATGGATGTGCCAGGCATTGCTAGGAGCTAGAAAGGAGCGAGAGAAGGTCCCTGCTGAGAGTATCTCACAGTTGAGGGAGGGGAGGTGTCAGGGTCACATTTTTAATCATCCCTGAAGTTTTGTTCTTTGTCTTTTTAAATCTCCAAGCTAAATTATTGCATTTTCTAGATGAATTGATACACTCTGCTGGCCAGCAAGGTAAGGAGGTTTCATCAACTCTGACCTCTCTCCAAGGCCTTGGAGGGGTTACAAGTTTCATGCCCCTCATCCTTCAAGAGGACATCAGGGTAGCCAGGGGGCATGGGCACAGCCACCGTCTGTGCAGGGTAGGTCCAGTGGAGGCAGGTTAGGAACCGGCAGGCAGAGTTACCATAAAGAGAAATCCATCACGGCATCAGGGCCAGGATCATAAAGATTTACCAAAAACTACACTTCCTATATCAGAAGAAGTGGGTATCACTCCAAAGCCTTACTTATGAGGCTAATCTGAAAGGAGCAAATTAAGGAATCACAGCCTAATTGCTGGATTTAAAGTAGTTTACAGTGTGGACAAGTTAACCAAGATATCAGGCCAAATATCAGGCCTCTTACAAATAAGTACCCATTATTATTAAATTATAAAAATGAGTATTTCTAAGGTGCTAAAAAATTCAGATGTTTTTTTCCCAAATTCTTGTTTCATCTACTAAGTTGCTTAGGAATCTGTTTCTTCAGTGGTAACATGGGCAGCCTTAGCCCAGCTTGGTTTTCTCAAAGTGCTATCCCAGGGCCATCTGAGGAGCTGGCCACACATGCAGAATCCTGGGCCCCACCCTGGGCTGAATTGGAGCACCCCATGGTGGGCCCAGGAACCTGCGTTTTCTAATTGGAGCTCCCAGCATGCCTGCTGCTCAGAAGTTGGGCCAGTGCCCCATGGTAGAAATGATCAGATTTATGATCCTAAGAATGGTAGAAGTGGAGGGAAAGTCTGAGATGTTCCGAAGTTTTAAAAAATCCAGTTCAGTTCTTCATCGACCATAAGCTTCCAGGTGAAAGACTTTTTTTTTTTTTTTTTTTAAAGATAGGTTCTTGCTTTGTTGCCTGGGCTGGAGTACAGTGGCATCATAATAGTCACTGTAGCCTTGAACTCCTGGGCTCATAGGATCCTCCTGCCTCAGCCTCCTGAGTAGCTGGGACTTCAGGCATGCACCATCACACCTGGCTAATATTTCATTTTTTTGTAGAGACAGAGTCTTGCTATGGTGCTCAGTCTGGTCTGGAACTACTGGCCTCAAGCGATCCTTCCACCTCAGCCTCTCAAAGTGCTGGGATTACAGGCATAAACTCCGCGTCTGGCCAAAAGGCTGATGACAGTAATCTCTTTCTCTTGAAAAATGATCCTTAGAAAACAAGGGAACAGTGACCTCCTGAGGAATCCATAAGTATTTATGCTCTTACGTATCATGCATCAGAAATACTAAGGAAGGGGAAGAAGGAAATTCAACACCCAGTGAGGGCCTCTTTGACAAACATCATACATAAAATCCAGTGGGAAAGCAAATTAGAGAAACTCTACACAACCTAAAAGTAGTCATATTTTTTAAGAAATGACTGGCTCTAGAAGCAGCACCAAGCTCTTTCTTGGGCCCTGACTCCCCTCACCTGGAGGAGCCCAGCTCAGCGGTGTGGGAGGGCTCAGCCATTCCAGATTCACTGGGTCCGACTCAGCGTCCTGAGTCCTAAGAGCTGGTCACACGACCCAGCTCGGCTTGGTCCCAGGCAAATACAAAATGACACTTCTCAAATCAGAAAGCTTAGAGTTGGACCCAAGACTGTAACTTCCCCCAGATGCTATAGGCCTCCCCCTTCCCACCCTGTCACACTGCCAGCCAGACTTAGCCCTGGTTGTGGAGAGGCAAACCGCTTGTAACATTTCAAAATGAAATCAAACTACAGTGCCAGGTTGACAATCGACTAACAGTCCAATTTTACATGCAGAAGTCCGACTTCAAAGGGCACAGCATCCCAGTTCACCTCACCCCCATCCTCCCACCTGTGTGCTTAGTGACAGGCTGTACGTGCACCAGTTCTCCAAGCCACCCAAATCAGTCTCACGGTGATTTAATCAAAACCAGGAAAAAATGCTTTTTCATTCTTTGTAAAGCCAGCAGCACCAACCAAAGAATGACACTAGTCCAAATTGAACATCTTAATTAAAATGCCTCTTACCTGATTTGATTCCTTTAATGGGGTAAGTGGCATGAGCAAGAAAGTTGGGATCACTGAACATATCTTCCTCGTAAACCACAAAGCGTAGAAATGCCAGGTTTGGGTCGTAAATCTCAAATGTCACCTTCTCCTGTGTTGGAGCCCAGACAGGGCTGAGGCCATTATCATCTGGAAGGCAATGAAAGCTCATTAGAGGGCGCATTCATCCTGCCCCCTCCTGGTAAAACGGTCTGCATCCTTCAGCTTTGAATCCCCTTAGCAACTGTGTAAAGAAATATGCACCTATAACAAGATCTAAGAAAATCTGAATAATTATCCCCCCCCCACCCCCAGTGAGCCATCCTGGTAAAGCTGTTGATGGAGACCACTTCCCCTGGATGAGGGAGGTGTTTGCAGAGCAGGAAGGTGGGTTTTGGAAGACATAAAAGGAGACGTGAGAAGACAGTCTGGGAGCCACATCCTGCGGTCTGGCTTGCTGAAGAGGCAGACCCCAGCCACAGAGCAAGGCAAGCAGAAACCTGCCACCTGCCACAATGCCAGTTTAATCCGTCAGCGCCTGAGTTGTTCACGGTTCCTTCCTGGTCTCTCCGGGAAGAGCGAGCATTCCTCTTGTCCTTGCTGCCTTCTATGTGTAAGATTGCCCAGGGTAGGCTGACTCCCCCAGGTCAGGTCAGCCCTGCATGCCCCCTACCCCCTGGGTCTCTGCTTCTTACCCTTTGACTGGGTAGATAAAGCAGGTTGGGCTTTGGCACAGAGAGGACCAACCTAGTGTCAGGGCTCAGGGAGTGAGAGCCTTGCCTAGGACTCTGGACTTGAGTTAGGGGCAGAGAAACACAGCACTGGGTACAAGTCCAACAATTTAATAAAGTGGCCCTTTGTTTCCCCTCCCTGAGCTGAACCATAGTGGGCAAGAGAGATAAATGAAAACACCTGGATGAAAGTGCATTACAAAATCCTCAGCAAAGAGCATCCCACACGCGATTCAGCTCGCAAAGATGAACAGGCCAAGGCAACTTACTCACAACTGTTGTCTTAAACTTGTTGTTGTCATACTCAGCTCCACATATTTCTACCTCCACAAAGGGACAAGCGATACTTCGCCCAAGTTTGGGGAGATGGCGGGCACCGAGGACCTAGGACACCAAAGGTAAGTGAAAAAGGTCAGGAAGTTTCACCCAAAAATATGACTTCTTAGTACAAGTATTTTAAATTACGGCACTTGTAATTGTACAAGTAAGTACAAGTATTTTAAATTAAAGGCACTTAAAGATCAACAGGCTTCCAGGAGGGGCTTTACCTCTATCTGCATAAAACCAGACAGACCCATCAAAAAGAACAATTGACTTTCCTTCCCCTCCCTGTTACCTCACTGTATTGCAGGAAAGACCAAGAATGCAAGCAGACCTGACCCAACCCATTTTAAAGGTAATGCCTGTCTCTCAGGTTAATTTAATTTCCAAAGACACTTGTTTACAAGTCAATCTGTTTCCCCCCCATCCATTTATACTCCCAAGTATCCATCCTCCCCAGTACCTATTCATTGCCACTCAACAGAGTTACCATATTCCTCATCTCCTCCTCCCCTCTAAAATGAAAGTACCTAAACTTCTGGACCCCACTGGGAAACTGGGTAATCATTCCGTGATTCTCCCCGTGTGCATAGTGAATAAACTTCTTTCTCTTCTTCATCTGCCTTATTGGGAGTTGGTGTTTCAGCACACCTTCCGGGGCAAAGGGGAAATTTCCCCTCACCCCCACCTAAGTATTGGAATTCCCTGGATACCTCCTGGTAAAAGCTGAACATGTCCCACACAGGCGATCTGGCACAGAGTTGTGTTTGGGCTCTGGAGTCAGACTGTATGAGTTCAAAGCCAGCCTCAATTTCCCCAGAAGCCTGTTGAGAGGACTGATTTACTGGAGAAGTTGCAGCAACCTGCTGAATTGGATACCACCACTATTTCCCTTTTGTGGATGAGGAAATGGGGCTGGAGAGTGTGTGGATTCCCACAGCTCTTCAGGGTGAGTCCGGATCTCAGCCCTGTGCCATCTGACTCGGCAGGTGGATCTCACCCTGGGGTACCTACCAAGGCACAGAGCTTAGTCCGTGGATTTCCCTGCACCCAGGAAAGGTTGTGGGAGAGTGTGTTATTCTTTTTGTAAGTGGTCTTTACTTAAAGACCTTTGGTTATAGATGCTTCATTTCTTTCTTCCTTAATCTCATGAGAAAGGCAATTCATTTTGCTCCCTTCCAAAAACTCTTATAAAGGAACAACACATTCTCTGAAAGTTGGATGAATTTTAACAAGCTTTGACCCCTATAACTGGCCAAAGGGGGGACAAACTCTCTTCCTCCATTAAGACCAAAGGGCTATTTCCCATGTTTTGTTTCTCTCTGGCCAGAGGCTGACCTCGCTGGGACCCCAGAGAGGGATTCATCCCTCATCTCCACAGTAACCCTGGAGTATACTGCAATAAAGATCCAAAAACACTGGATGTTGAAGGTTTAAACAAAGTGATGAGCATCGCTGGCCCCTCCCAAGGCAGCGATGGCCCAGCCCCCAGGACAAGGAGGACAGCTGGCTTTACCTTGACAGTCAGAGTGGTCAGGATCTTCCTCTGGGACTCAGGCGGCATCGGGTGGTACGTCTCTGCCCTCATGCTCTCAGGCTGCAGGACATAGCCCGTCCGCCCGTTGAGAGAAAACAATGCATGATTCATCTGCATGTACTTATCTGGGAAGGAAAATGAACTTCCGCTGTAAGTCAGGCACGAGGATGCTGGCCTCCTGGGCCAGGAGTAGTTGCTAGGTGGAAAATGAGTTATACCTTCTTCCAAAATTAATTTAAGGCAGTTGTTCAAAGAGATATCTGACTCTAAGAAAATATGAGGTGTTTAAAAAAACAATCTCAGACTGGGGAACACCTTTCCAAGTCTGTCATGAAATTCAGAACCATAAAAGAAAGGATTAAAACCTACTAAAAGCTAAAAATGTCTACATTGAAAAAAATTGTGTTAAGTTAAATCATTTCAATGCAAATGGCAAACACATACATAAAAATTTTTAACCTTTTAAGAGCGCTGATAAAGGTATGCTATAAATACCTACTGCATTAGATAAAGCATGAACAGTTCTCGGAAAAGAAAATGCAAATTCTCCCTAAACAGGTAGAAAACGGGTTAATGTCATTCATAAAAGAAACACCAATAAGACAAGCTCTAATTGACTATAATACATGAATTTTCACCTATCAGATGGGCAAAGGCTGAAAAATTCAATAAAACTAAGTAGAAGTTAGGCCAAAAGAGTATTCAAACTCTGCCCCTGTGCATTCCCACCCACACTCTTTATGGAGGGCGGTTCAGCAAAGTATCTCAGGTGCTCTGTGGTTTCCTCCAGGGCACAGTTTATTGCAGTGTAGATGCACATGCTGTCTGCCCTACCCTGCCCTTCTGAGAATTCTGTCCCACAGATGTACTCCTAGATCCGTGACACGATGCTCACGCAAGGCTACAGGAGGCAGTGCTGTCCACGATAGCAAACAACGGGAAACAAGCTAACTGTGGCCCCACAGAGACTCGTTAAATAAACCATGGTTCCATTCAGTGGAATCCTTTGCGGCTATAAAAAGAATGTAAAGGAAGTTACTGGTGAACAGATCCCCAAAAGAAGCTTTAAATAACAATAACAAAAGTGCAAGGCACTGTGATTTATGCTACCATCTTGTGAATGTTGTTTTTTCCCCAGCATGTGAATATCTCTGGAAGACAGGGCAGGGCCGGGAGGAGAGAGCCCTGAAGACCCCATCGAATGTGTGTACCCGGCCGCACTTGCGGCTAAGAACCAGCTCCTAGACTTCCTAATTACACGAGCTAATGTATTTCCTTTTTCTCTGGAGCTGGACTGGCTAAGCCTCTGTCTCTCGCAATCACGGGGCCTACCTGATCCAAGTGCCCTTCAGAGCCCTCAACACTCCGTTCAGATAATGGGCCTCACACTAACGAGCATCCTCAATACCACATCACATGGGTCACCCCAGTGGATGTCTCCTGGAATAACACCACTGCCACCTTGCACTGACCGGCTACCTTCAGCCCTCCCCTACCTGCAGTCTGGAAATTGAGCGCCACCATCTGGGAGCCACACAGCCAGAGGCGGAAGGGATCATAGTTGGAAGAGTCAACTCTTTGTCCCTTGGGGTAGACGCGGGTCAGGCCCTTTTGATTGTACTTCAGGAGATCGAGGGGCTTCTGTCTGATGATGCTGTCAGCCTTCGTCTCCACAAAGGAGCGGATTTCTCGGAAGTCAGGATTTTCTGCACACACAGAGACAAAGGTCACCACTTACTCTTTGTCCATCGGTTCATTTTCTTAATGCTTGGTGCAATGGCTGGATGCTCAGGTTGTAAGAGGAAACCAGACACATCTTCTTTGACAAGACATTCAAGGGGTTGTGATGATAATGCCATAACTGGTACCACTATGGACTCCTGCCCTCCTGGGGTGCCAGGTAGTAAAAGGGGAGGGGGGCCTCGCACATTCCAAGGGGGCCTAGTTTTCCTACAGCCTTTTAGTCTAGAATCAACAGTCTTGAACAAGAAAACACAAAAGTGGTACAGTTGCAGAAGGGGAAAGGTGGGGATGGTCTTAGGCTTAGGCGTAGGAGTGCAAGATGAAAAGAGCAGATCTGACTTCTTCATCAAGGAAGCTACAGACACAACATGAACGAACTAAGCATCTTGTTGAAGTGTGAATTGACTGCCACTGCCTGCAGGAGGGATGTGATGGGAGGAGGTGCCCGTGTGGGTAGGGAAGTAGGAGTGGGCAGAGGAACGGGGACAGGCTTCCTCTCTGCTCGGATGAGGCTTTGCCCCCTCACGCCCAGCTGTGGGGGGACAGCCAGGCAGTGAACACGCTGAGCCTGGCTGAGTTCAGCCCTGAGCTTTGTCCCTGAACGTAGGGGTGCCTGGGGACCTGCCTCCCAGTAAGTGTTAACTCCAGGGTTTAATACTGTTTCCCTGGTCTTCTCTTCTAGAATCACAGATTCTCGTGATGAAAGATAAAGAGCTGCTCAACAGGCCCAAAGAAAGTAGAAATAAAATATAAATGGCATCATCAAAGAACTTGCTACTTTGGAGAATTTAGTAGAAGATTCATTTCTTAATGGACCCCATAGTAGACTCAATAATGGCCCCCAAGATATCTAGGACCTAATCCCTGGAACCTGTGAAAACCTTACCTCACATGGCAAAAGGGATTTCACAGATGTAATTAAAATAAGTAGCTTGAAACGAGGAGATTATCCTGGATTATCCAGGTAGGCTGAATGCAATTACAAGGGTCCTTATACTAGGGAGGTAGAGGAGAAGGCCATGCAGCCACAGAGGCAGAGATCAGAGTGCTGTGGCCACAAGCTAAGGAATGCTGGCAGCCCCCAGAAACTGGAAGAAGCAAAGCACAAATTTCGCCTCTGGAGGGAGTGCATCCCTGCGGACACCTTGATTTTGGCCCAGTGATACTGATCTTAGACTTGTGGTCTCCAGGACTGTGCGAGAATAAATACATGGTATTTCCAGCCACCAAGTTTGTGGTAACTTGTTACAGCAGCAGTATAAAGCCCATCCACCCAGTGGGTTTGGGTCTCTTCCCCCAGCATCCTTACCCTGAGGACAAACTCGAAGTGAGGTGTCTGCCTCGAGCAGCGGCTAAGGGCAAGCAGAGAAATGTGCTCACTCCTCCCCTCCCTGACACTATCAGGCTCCAGAGGAAATAATTTTCATGGCAGTTATGGGGCAGAGAACACAGGGAAGATGTTACCTAAATTATCCTTGGTTTTGCTGGTTGGTTTGCAGTAGACAACCAGGTCAGAGAGCTCAATGGCGATCGACTGGTTCTTCTCCCAGTACTTCATGTTGTTCTCCTGTTTGGGGTCACCCAGCTTTAGTTTCAGCCCTCCCACCAGCCCCTGAGAAATCCCACGCTCCCCGCACACCTGGCAGTTTCCTCCTCCAACCCCCCTTCGCCCTGTGCGCCCTCAGATCTTTAATAGAGTTGAATGTTTTCCTTTCCTGAAGACCCCCAGCCCCTCCTCCCTCTCGCTGTTTCCACCTGAGTTTGGTGTCTAGCTCAGTCCTGGCCGGTTGCAGATCTCAAAAATAGATGGGGGTCAGGACAGCATGGGGTGGGGGCTCTCCTGGCACCTGCCCTCTCCCCTTAACTCTCCCCCTAAAACCACACTGTTACAGTTCATCAAATCCTAGTTCTCCAAATGCTCATGGGCTGTGACCACAGCATCCTCGTCCTAACCCTATCCCCTTCACGCCCGAAACGCAAGCCTCCTCCCTGCCTCTGCCTGTCACAGCTTGGTCTGAAGGGATCTGTCCCCAGGCCACATGCCATGGACTTGGGAGACATTTCCCTTCACAGGACCCACTGTCAAATCTAACCCCATTCAAGTAAGGAAGAGCTGCTCATTTCGCCCCAAATGCTGGCTATCAGCCTTTAATGGCCAATGGGGAACCTCGAGAGAATATTCAGGTAACAACAGTCACTACGTGGGGGGTGCTTAGCTTCGCATTGCACGCTAAGTGTTTGATGGGTATCATCTAAGTTAGTGCACGTGTCCCCGAGAGGCAGGATTATCTCCATTTAACACAGAGAGGCTGAGTAGCTTACCTCAGGCCACACACCTTGCCAGCATCAAGACCAGAAGCTTAAGCAACTGGCCTGACCCAAAGTCCCTGCTCCCACCCCGCGTCACAGCTCTGTGTCATCCCACACACCATCAGCCACCAGGTCCTAGAGAAGATGTCACTGAAATACTAAAATGCCTCCTGCATCTGACCCCAGAGTTCACATCCCAGGAACTCTGCAAAGTCTCCTAAAAAGGACAACTTCCCTCTGGAGGAGTTGAAAGAGTGAGTTCAGGGGCCTCTGGTGACCAGAGACAGGCCAAGATGTGAGGCCCCCCAAGGGGAAGGGAAGACTAGGCTGTTGCTGGGTGACCACCCCAAGTACCTTGGAGGAGAGAGACTCATCAACTATAGCCAGCGGTCAGAGGGGCCCAGGAAAACTTTAAAATCAGTCCTTTGGGTCAAGATTGGCCCTTAGAAGCAAATGCATACATGGGAAACCCTAAAATTTCTTTCCAGTTCTGTAGCCATGACAAAGAGCAGATGGCACATGACTCCACCATCAAAGATGTGGCAACACTTTCCCATGTCACCCTTGTATAACAATAATGTGATGATTAAATACTTTGAGTTAGGTATTTGGTTCCTCATTTTGCAGACAAGTTGAAGCCCAGGGAAGTTTGGTTACTTTCCCAGGGTCCAGCCCCAACAGGATGCAAACTCCAGTCTGTCTAATTCCAAACCTTCCAGTTCCTATGCAGAAGCTCATGCCTTCTCAAAACACTTCCAGCCAAATACAAATACTCCAGAGAGGATAACCCTGAAAAGGCCATTCGCTTCTAGAGGGGAAGTTCCTCCACAAGGAAAATATGGGTCTCTTTGACCACTGTGTTCCCAGGGCCCATTCTAGCTCCAGGTAGGTAAACTCAGTGAATGTTTACTGTGGGAAGGACCCAGGCTGCTTTGTACAATGTTTAGAAACAAGAAAATAATCAAGATGAGGAAGGCAATACTGCCTTGGTAAGATACATAGGGCCAGACAGGCATCATCACTGAGCATTACTGCATACGTACACTCTGAGTCTTCTGAAGGCTCAAACCAAACCTGTGTCCCTCTTCCCCGGCTCTCCCTAACAAGGAACTCACCACATCTCCTCCTCAAATTCTGTGTGGCCCCAGGGCCTGCTCCTCCTGATGCCCAGACACCCGCAGCCTCAGCAGAGCACCAGAGGCCAGAGTGCCAGGCCCCCCGTGCCCAGGTAAGCAGACGGCCTACCTTGGTGTCAATCTTCCAGGTGATCTCCCGGATGCTCTGAAACCACTCAAAGAGCTCTTCCACCCTGTCTGTGGCAAACTCCACTGGAGGGTCACCCTGCTTCTTGGGCTCCAGGATAAAGACAAACGGCTTCTGGTTTTTCCCGTGTGGGGCTTTCACTTTGGGAGAGAATAAGAAAAAGCCCTGATCATCCTATTAGAAGGCCACAAAGACCAGAATTCATGCTGCCTGAGCTGTTCCTCTCATGAACCAAACCAAATTGCCATTGCTGTAACCACGGTTGGCACTGACTGGCACACATCAGGCAGCATCTGGACCCTCCACACACGACTGCTTAAGGTATGCAGTGGGCTGAGTAGTGTCCTTCAAAAAGTTATGTCAACTCCCCAGAACCTGTGAACATGACCTTATTTAGAAATAGGATCTTGGCTTATGTACTTAAGTGAAGTATCTTGAGATGAGATCATCCTGGGTTTAGGATAAACCCTAAATCCAGTGATGGGTACCCTCGTAAGAGAAAGGAGAGAGAGATTTGAGACGCAACCGCAGGGGAGACAGGCACATGGAGGTAGAGACTGGAATGAGGCAGCCACAAGCCAGAGAACACCAAGGACTGCCCGGTGTCACCAGAAACCAGGAGAGTGTCATGGAATGGATTCTCTAAACACAGAGAAAGTATTTTATAGAGAAGAAAATGAAGGTGGGTAAAAGTATCTACCATATACCAGCTAAGATTTCTGAGCTCGTAGATGCCAGGTAAGATTTTAAGTAGATTACACACATTATATCTTACTTAATCCTTATCACAACCTTATGGTACTGTTCCTATTATGCCCATTTTGCAGGACGGAAAAGTGAGGCTCGTTGAGAGAAAGTAACAGGTGGAAGGTCACATAGCTAGTAGCAGCAAAGGCGAGGCTCAAACCTGACTCCAAGCTCCCTACTCATAACCACCGAGCCATGTGCCTCTGCTCTGCAAATATGGGGAAGGAGGTGACACAAAGAGCCTCAGAAGTGCAGGCAGGGGTCCCGAATCCCCCCGGCCCAGCTCATCTGTTAACTCACCACAGGACCTCAGCGGGCACTGTAGTCCCTTAGGGGCTTGGTTTTCACATCTGTTACTTCGAGCAAAGAATCCCTCTCCTACCTATCTTACTGGATAGTTGTAAGAGGACAAAAGCATTATAATGTAGAAAGCAGAGCACTGGCAGGAAGTTCCTGGGACTGCTGTCATCTGAGGCCTAGGGGACCATGCACAGGCCTCCCCAGGAAAGAGTCTCGGAGTGGTGAGCCCAGGCTAGTGAATCAGAGGGCCGCAGGGAACAGCAAGGCCTGCTACAGACACAGGGGCTGCTCAGGGGAGCGGGCTGCTTGGCCTTCTGCCCGAGTCTCTCTCCTCACTGCTGGTGATCTCTTTACAGGGAGCTGTGATGTGCTCAAGGCCTAGGAAGCCCAGTACCAAACACAGCCCTGCCACCTTTGGATAAGCCTGTGCTGGGGCTAGGCCTTCACTTCCCCCCTTGCATCAGACCGCAACGTGGACAGACCAGGTTGCCTGATCCCCAGCTGAGCAGCCAGGAAGCTGAGATTCGAGAGGAGAAGTGACAGGCCCGTGGTCTCAGAGCGACTGAGTGGCAGAGCTGGGCCTAGGACCCAGGACTCCGAACTCCACACCCCGTCTCAGCCGGGCCAACAGCTCAGCTCTTCTTCAAAAAGTATGGGAAACAGAGGCAGATCCCTGAAATAATATTAGTGATGTTGGCAACAGTAGCAGCTAACCATCACCCAGCACGTATCGTGTACCAGGCTCTGCTTTAGCACTTATAGTTTAGCAGATGTTAATACAGACATAACACTGCACTCACTGGCCAGTCTGACTCAAGTACTTGGCTTCAGCCAGGGAAGGGGCTGGCATCAAAGCCAAAGGCTAGACAGGACCAAGTGTCAGCCACCTCCCTGCTTGGGGCGGGTCTGAGGTCCGGCTGTGGGGGCTTTGGGTAGGAATCCTAGCTAAGATGATGTGTGCACGTACCAACGTTATAGGTATTGAGGTCCAATATTCCTCTGCAAAGAGACCCTAAGGGATTGTCTTCAATAATCTGTGAAGAAACAAGACATAACTCACGTTAGTTGTAACTGGAATGATAAAAAGACAACCAGTTTCCAAAGCACAGCGTTTAGCAGAGACGCTGCCTGTGGAACTGTTTAAAATGCATTTTCATTACAGGATACGTCCACGGGGAGAGAGCTACATAATGAAGCACGGAGCTGATAGGGACCTAGCAGTGAGCAGGTGCAAGGAGGTTCAGCATTTCATTTTCCAATCCTTAAAAACATGCCTTGTGAATTCTAGAACAGGTTTCAAGATGCTTCCTCAGATCTGGTTTTGCAACACATCCTAGACCCTTTATCTGACGTTATTATGAAATGGGACTATTTGGCCTAGTAAAGCCCAGCTCGAGAACCTTCTGTGGCTCCCCTATGTCCTGTGGAAGCAACACTCATGCTCTAAGATCTGGCTTTTAAGGCCTTCCGAGCCCCAGTCAGGCTTCCCAGCTCCACGTCCCCTTGCACACTTGAGCCATCCCAGGGTCCAGCTGAGATGGGGGTTATCTTAGTCTCAGGAGAGCTGGCAGAACCGTGTGTCCACCTACTGCTTGTACCACCCCCACGCCTTCCCTGCCAGGCTAACGGTGACTATGCAGGCAAGGGCAATGCCATACACACACCACGAGGGGGTCACATCCCTGCCTCAGCCCAAGCACAGGGAACACAAGCACATTCCCACCACCACACCTTTGCTGACTGTACCTCGCATCCGAAATTCCATTCTGCCAGTCTCTTGGTGTTAAATTTTAACCTGACTTTTAAAGCTAAAATGCCCCTTCCTCCAGGAAGCCTTCTCAGATTACCCTATTTCCTTCAGAAAATAAATGCCTTGGGCTCTCACGGGACCTTAAAGTCCTCATTACAAAGTTGTTATCCTTGGTGTGGTACTGTCACTCTGAAAGTGGCCGTTCCCTGAGCCTTCAGGGCAAGAGGCAGCTGGGGAACAAAAACCAGCTTTGCAAAGTCACCAGGAAGCCCTCATCTCACCTTCCAGCTAGGCCCACTTGCTTACTCACCCCAGGCACGTTCTGAACGTCTGGCTGGCCAAAATAAATGTGTTTCATTTGCAAGCTGCTTTAAGCAAAGGACAAATTCCCCATTTGGCCACTTTCACTCCCATGGGAATTCTGCATATTCAAAGCCTTCCAGCCCAGCACAACCCGATTAAAACACGACTGGCTTGTCACGGCGGGGATAATCCCAATCTCCATATCACTCTGTCTTCCCTGTTCTGGAGCTCCACAGAAACCATGAGCAGCACAGGTAAAAATTCACCCACTGAGGCAGCTCAGGGGACCCCCTGAAAAACAGGATGGGCAGATCCCTCCTTATGGTAAGGTGATGGATGATGGAGACGCACCTGCTTTTCCAGCTCCTCTACATCAGCGGTTGAAATGTCCTCAACGTAATTGGATGGGAAGTACTGCTGGATCCTGGTCCCATAATCTCCTTTCCACCTGGATTAAAAACAGAAGGCGTCAAGGCCCTTCACTGGGCAGCACTAATAACCCATCATGCTCAGGAGAGCCCCAGCTGCTGGCTCAATTCCCATGGGAGAGAGGCAGCAAGGGGCCAAGCGACCAGGGAAGGGGTCACATCTCGAGACAAGAGCCATGACAATGAAGCATCTCAAAGGGAGCTTCTGCTTTTTTTTTTTTTAATCACCAGTGAGTCATTGGGGGCTCACTTTCTTCCTCTTAACACGATCCTAATGCTTGGTCAAAGACACCAAAAGTCAAGTTTCAATGCTTCAAGCAGAAGTCAGAGGCCATATGAGACAAAAGCTCAACCCCATTTCAGGTTGTGAATTTAGAGACGAAGTTGGTATGAAGAAGGTTCTGGAGCCAGACAGCCCACAATCAAATTCCAGCTCCACTACCAACTATGTAGGCATTCTGTGCCCCATCGTCTCTATTTGTAAGATGGAGATAACACCAGTGCTTTGCTCCAAGGATTGTATTAGGACTACCTAAATTAACATATGCCAAGAGCGTGGAACAGTGCCTACCTAAGTACACAGTAAATGTTCAACAGCATTAGTTCGTGTTATTATTCAGCTAAAATACTACTCCCATACCTTTATTACAGCACTAATGACATGGGACATAATCGACCCATGAATGTGCTTTGACCCCGCCAGACCGCGAGCACCTCCAAGCTTCCTCTCCCCAAGTCCATCCTGGGCATGCAGGCCTCCTCCTTCCAACCTGGCTGTCCTGTGAGCCACCTTCTGCAGCCAGGGGCTCTCCAAGATGCACCTCTGACTACACCATATGATGGCTCCCTGGGGCCTTTAGAATCTAGCCCAGACCCTTTAGCCTGGCAACCAGAGCCCAGTATGGCTGACCCCAGGACTCTCAGACCTCACCTCCTGACTCACTGTGACTCAAACTTGACATTCATGCCAGATGATCCCCTGTCCCCATCATGCCCCTGGCCATGCTGCCCAGTTTCCATGCCTTGGTCCATGCCCTTTGTATCCAGCTTCCTCCTACTAACCATTTAGGACTCAGCTCAGGCATTTCCTCTCCCAGGGTGTCTTCAGCCACCTAGGCTGAGCGCTTTTCTCTGTGCTCCCCTGGCATCCTGTCCCCACAGCCATCTCAGCATTCACACCTTATGCTTAATTTATAATTATACACCTGTCTTCCCCACTGTATGAGATCTTTTTTGATCTTAATCAAATCTGTACTCCGCAGTGGAGGAAAGCACCTAAATTTTTGGCCCAAATAAGCAGGACTGATGGTTCCATTCACCTCGCAGAAACACAGGACTGCTGGTTGGAAGCCCCTTCACGCCCTCCTTACCTTCATTGCTCCAGACCACCGCAGGCAAAGCCTGGCTGTATTTACAGCGACCACCGTATGTACCATCTGCCCAGGACTGGGCAATTTATACCTGTTGCCCAGGTGTAATTATTTATTATAGCATTCCCTTCACGCTCAAAAACATCTTGGTTTGGACAAAAAATATTCGGCTTCCCTAGCGATAGGGGAACCAGTGTGGGAGGAATCAAAAAAAGGTGGTCCGACAGGGGCAGCTCCCTAGGCGGCACTACTGCCATCACAAAGAGAATAAGAAACGGGTGGCTTTCCCGCAGTCCCTTGCCGGGGGAACTTGCGCCAGCTTCATCTCGAGACAAGAGCCTTAGAAATTTAGATAACTCTGTATCAGAGGCATGAGGCTGTCTCACGCGTAATGGAAAATTGTGATTTGGAGTAATCATCTAGGCTCCACCCACAACTCCATAAAAGTCAGTCCCCCACCCAGTGAGAACCAGGACTCTGACAGAGCAGGGTGCAAGAGCACAAGGAGGAAGTGCCAGCAGGCCTGGGAGGGACCTGAACTCGGGCTGTGCCACTTAGAAGGGAGGGATCTTGGCAAAGCCAAACCGCCGAATCAGGGAGAAGCAGCTGGATGACACTGCGGTGGGCAAACTGGGCCTGGGAGCCTCCAAGGAGGAGCCCCAGGGGCTGCAGTGGGAACAGGGTATGTCGGCAGAGGGGCCAAACCGGGCAGCTCCAAGCCTTGCTCCAGCTTCAACAGATAACTCTTCTGTTACCCGTTTTTTTCTTTTTTCTTTTTCCTTTCACTACGCTGTAGCCTCAGATCTTACGCTGATTGGATTCTAGGGATCCAGGTAAGAATTGGTTTCAAATGAGGTTCTCATTTTTAAAAAAAAATTTGGAAAGCCCTGAATTAGGGCCCCTTGCAGGAATACAGGGAAGAACCTAGAAGATCAGTGAGGTTAAGAATGTGGGCTCTGGAGTCTGAAGGGTTCAAATCTCAGCCTGCTGTGTGACCCTGGACCAGTTACTACATGTCTCTGTGCCTCAGTCTCCTCATCTGTAAAATGCAGGCAACAACAGAACCAACCTTAAGTGGTCATCATATAGATCAAATGAGTTATTTCAAATGAAGTGCATAAAACAGTGTTTGACACATATAAGCAGTCAATACACCCTACATACTACTATTCAGATTTCTTAAGTCAGTTCTAGCTATTTTGTGGGAGGAAGAAACACCAGTCTTGTGAGGTACGTGAGTATCTGCCAGTGCTCACAGTTATGAGCAAGTTCTTACTGCTCTCGGGTAGAAGTCACCCCACAAAACCACTTGCCCAGGAACCTATTGATGAGCAGTGAATTTTTCTTCCAAGGTGAAAAAAGGGAAGAGGTATCTAAACCTCAGCACACTCAAGTAACTCTGCCTAAAAATGCACTCTCTTCAATTCAGGATGGGGCCATTGCATAGAGCACAGGACTAAGCAATAGCATAAGAATTTGAATTAAAAATAACACACAAGCTTGTGAAATGGGCAGAGCCTGTGCTACTGAGTAGCTACGTGACCTTGGAAAGTCTCATTTACCACATCTGTAAACTGGGGACATACTCATAACCACAGGGCTGTAGTGGAGATCTGGTTAGACAACGCATGAAGACAATTAGCAGAGTACTTGGCACAGAGTAAGACCTCAATAAATGGTTGCTTCTGCTGTATTATAATAATATACAATATATGATACAAAATATGATACACGATATAATGATAACTGTTAACATTGTAGTTTATCTGCTTTCCCAAACGGAGCATGCACCAAAGCCACCTTCCCAAGGACTTAGCACAATAGGTCAGAGCCAGCCAAGAATGGCAGACAAAGGGAGTCAGAGCTCCCAGCACCTGACTCTCCTCACCAAGAAGGGACAGGTCAAGTTCACCTGCCACACAGCCCAGCCCCCACTCGGCCTTACCAGCCCCCGGGCTCCTTGGAGACATTGTGGATAAGGGCGCCACGGCAGAAGCTCAGCTCGTCGCTTTGCTTGGCTTTGTAGTCATACAGAGCTTTCACGGTTCTCTGAGGCTTTCAGGGGAAAACAAGAAGGAAAAGGTCAGGCCAGGCGACAGGAGGAGGAGGCGGCATCTGCGTTCTCTGGCACCATTTGGTTTTCCCCATCAGGGAGCAGGAGGCTCCAGTCCACGGTTATAGCACCATCTGCTGGCAAGAGACTGGCATTGCCAAGTAGCCAAAGCCCCGAAAAGTCACCTAGGAGTAACCCAATATTGCTCAATTTCCTCAAAAAAGGAAGGATATGCCTTTTAGATTAAGGCACGACCACAACCACAGTGCCTGTGCTCAACAACCCTCCAAGACGTTCAAGGGCAACACTATTTCCTGGCTGTCCTGGGGGCCTCACCACTATTTCCATGTAAGCCAGTGGTCCCCTAACTAGACTCCTGCGGGACACCAGCATCTGGCAGGAGTAACCGAGGTGCTTCTCTACGAAATTCATCACAAGGTGGTCTCTGTTGGCAGAAACAAGTAAGACAGAACTTACTTGGGATAAAATTTTATTTCAATGAATTCGCTTTAACGCCTTCTGCTCGGCAAGCGTAAATCCGTGACAAAATGAACACCCACACAGCAAGCAAATATTAATGGGAAAATCTCTAAAATTGTCACACCATGTTTAGATCAGTGGCTTCCCTCTCCTCCCACGCACAGGAAATGGGAACAGGAATTTTACAAGGAATCCAGTAGAACTGTCTCTCAGAGCATGAGCTATTGAGTCAGACATGTAGGTTCAAATCATTGCTCTGCCCCTTGGTGGTTTGGTTTTGTAAGTTTGAGGCTGTCTGATCCTCATGTCCCCATCTGTGAAATGGGAATTAAACTTTTATATGTATTTCACAGGGTTGTTGAGACTATGAAATGAGATTATGCAATATAACGATAAAACTGACAATAACTTGCATTTCTTAAGTGCTTACCAGAGTCAAAGCATCATTCTAAGCCTTATAGTATCTCCTTTAACCCTACAACAACCCTAATAGGTAGGTATTCATATGATTATGCCCATTTTACAGATGAGGAAACTGAGGCACAGATAAATGAAGTACCTTGCCCAGGATCAACCAACTGGTAAGTGGCTAAGTCCAAAACTAGATCACAATTAATGTGAGTTGTTGCCATAGTTCATGATGTTCCATTAGAAGCAACGTGGGGTCTAGAAGCTCTGCCATGGGGATCTCCAACTGGAGGCTAACAGAGCCACTGCCCTTGTCTCCCCAACCCCCCCACAGACAGAGAAGGCTCTATCTGTGTATCCTGCCTTCAAGGGTGGATATGACAGGCACCAGGCTCCGAGGCCACAGGAAGGTACACCAGTGGCAGAGGGGGTACCACACAATGACTTCCACAAGGAGAAAGCCTCCAGCCTGACAGATGGCAGGAGAGGTCCTCATGTCAGGCCCCTCATGAACTAAAGAGAAATGAGCCATCCACCAGATGACCAAGTGGGCATGTGACAGAGCTAAGTGGTTAAGAGCACACACCTCAAACTGCCTGGGTCCAATTCCACCTCCACACCTTATTAGCTGCGTGACCTCGGCAACTATTCAACCTCTATATACCTCGGTTTCCTCATCTCTAAAATGGGCACAAAAACAGTACCTACCTCACAGGGCTGTTCTGAGGATGAACAAGCTAACCACTGCCAAATGCTTGGAACAATACCTGGCATGTGTTACCTATGATTATTGATCTAGTCATTCCAGCTCCAGGGATTTACCCAAAGGAAATAATGCAAAAGAGACCAGAGTCTCACGCGTGGAGAAGTTCACTGTAGCGTTAACTTGAAAAGCGAAGGCTAAAAACGCCCCAAATGGCCACTGATAGGGAAATAGCTAAGCTGGCAGAATCACCCAGCACTTTTCTTTTCTTTTTTAAGTTAGAATTCTAATCTATGTATTTCACCTAAATTACTTGGCCTATCAGGTTTGACAACAACGGTCACTGAGAATATTAGTGATGGGGAAACCAACATGTGACCAAGCAGCAAGTGAATAAAGTACAATAAAAATGGCAGGGACAGGTGGTGGTGATTGGAAAATATGTGTCCAGGTGGGCAAAGACCAGAAGGACTGGAACACCCAAAAATGCAGGGAGCTGCTGCTTGCGGATGGTGAGACAAGAGCTGATTCTCCTTTTTTCGATGTGTTTAACTGCTACATCACTTTTCAGTCATAACAGTAAAAATTTCACTTTGAGGCACTCATCACAGATTGGTGGCTTGAGATCAAACTCAGCGTGCAATCATGTTTTACTCAGCTCAATTAGTATAGGAAGATTTTCTCTAAAACTTGGTTTAACTGCCACGATTTGAAAATTGGGAGATTTCACACAAAACATCCAGATTTCTGGCCTGGCTTGAGAAATCAGAAGAACTGCCCCGCCCTCTCAAAAGGCAACAATCCGCTGCTATGAGGAGTGGCTGCCCTTGAGATGGGGATGTGTGTTCCTCAGTCTTCCAAAGTCTCCATCATCCTGGCCGTCCAGCTGCCAGGAAGCCAAATGCCAGTTGCCATGTATCACCAAACTGCACTACTTTGTCATTGCCACGGCAGAATTAAGATACAGTGAAATACTTCTTATGCCTGGGCCAGCTCTACTCACTCATAGTATCTGCCTAATCTTCATGGACATTTGAGTTTGCAGCCTGTGTTTTATGAAATTATGTTTCAAAGGGCAAAGGGAGAGAAACTCAAGCCCTTCAAAATAAACTACTCCAAGTATACCATCCCATCAAGGAGAAAAAGATCCCGTCTGCTTGAAGTTACTTAAGAGGCTCCAGTTAAATCTGCAAAATCTATACACAGGGAAAAGGGGTGACCATTCTCATTACCAAAACATTCTCCACTTCTAATAAAAGTCTTTGCTGCTAGCTGAGATCCCTTCATACATTTTGCACACAGCTCAATTTGCCCACAACTTTTCAAGACTTCACTTTGAAAGAGATCTGCACTGGCCAAGGATTATAAATTCTTTAAAAAAAGAAAAACATCTCTGGATTTCAACAGAGCCCACAAGCAGGGCCCCTTCCTAAGGGAGGGTTGTATGCTATTCGCGTGCCAGACGGTCCCCCAGACAGAAAATTCGCCATAGTTCTTCCTCCACCAGCTCAAACTAAATTTGAGATGAAACCAGAGCGAGGAGGAGCCAGGGCCTAAGAGTAAAATCCATCCCTACCCGCATGAAATTACACAACAGCACGGGGTGGGAATAAGAGATAGCGTTTGCATGGCAAGGAGGTCAGCGAACCAAATGGAATTTATAAACACCGCGGGCTCAGTCAGCGAGCAGAAAACATTTGAAAGACTTTTAATTAGAAGCCATTTGGCCCAAAGGTGGTTCATCCAACCTCAGAATTTTAGCAAGGCATGGTCGCATTCGGAGGGAATTCCATTAACCTACTCCCTGAAACTAGACTTTGTTTCATTAGTCATTTCTTCCCCCCCAAAAAAAAAAAAAACTTTTTTCTCTCTTTTTTCTTTTTTTTTTTTTTGAAACCAGGTTTTCCAAAATGTTTCCTTGCCCTGTTATAACTGCACAGGGACAAGGTGGGGGAGGATGGAATCCATGTCAACCCAGTGACTAGGAAACAGTGGGGACCAGAGGATCAGAACTGTACCGTGGATGGGTTGATTTCACTCGGATCCACATACATTCTGCTGACATCATAGAGGGAGTTTATATCTCTTTCCTGAAAGACAAAAAAGAAAACAAAGAAAAATAAATAGAACAAGCCATGCTCCTAGAAAAGCCCTTACATATAAAAAGGATCCCAGGCTTCCTTGTGGTTACCTATCCTTTGGTAGAAGAGTTGAAACCTCATAGAATTTTCTGGTGACTCGTGGGTAGAGAGAGTAAGCAGCTATCAAGAAGTTCCCCCAAACTTGGAAACTACCCCAAAACCAGAGAAGGCCCTATCCTGGCCTAGTGTGTGCCAGGTACTGCATTTCTTTGTAAAGACACAAATCCTAAGCCCCAGTGGTGTGCTGGAATAAGCTCACAGCTTGCAAAGGCCCACTGCCTACGTCTCTTCCTGACTCCACCCCATGTTCCCCGACAGCCCATGGGTAGCTTGAAATTGGCCACCATGGAAGTACTCACACCACGGAAAGTGGCAAATGCTACAAACCAGGGCCTTTTTCCCCAGAGAGCTGTCTAAACATTTACCAGCAGGCCGCTGCCAAGATCCATCCCCCCCACCCCTCTGCCCCTCTCTCACTCAGCTGTCTTTCTGTTCCTCGTGTCACCGCAGGGTGGGCACTCCCCTACCCAGGGCCCCCTCTTCCTCCACAGCTCCCCAGGGCTGACTCGCTCCTGCCTTCTAGGTTTCAGCTCATGTTTTCACCCTCTTAAGGCGGCCTTCTCTGATCACTCCCCAACCTAATGCAGCCCCCACCCTTTTCACACCATCCTAGATCACTGGCTTCATTATAATTCATACTACCTGAAAATGTCTTATTTATGTCACTGTATGTTTTCTATATCCAGAACCCAAATTTCCCAAGGGCAGACTCTGTTCCATAGTATTCCCAGTATCTAGAACAGTTCCTGGCACATGGTTGGGACACAATAAATGTCCTTTCAATTAATTAATGCATCTGTGATGGGAATCGAGACACGGTAATCACAAAAGGTCTCCTGTGCCCAGAATCCTCCAATGACTCAGAGAAGAAGCCAGGGCCTTACAGTGGCCTCCCAGGCCTACGTGATGCGACCCCCTGGTGACACCCACCCTTATCTACCCCCACCCGGCTCACTCTATTCTGGTCACTCTGGCTTCCTCCCTGAGCCTCCAGGCAGCCTCTCACCTCAGGGCCTTTGCCCTTCCTTCCTCCTGACAGGTGCGTGGCTCACTCCTTCTCAGTGAGATCCCCCTGGACCACCCCCTGAGCCCCTTCCACATCACTGTGCGCCCACTTCCCGGTTTTGTCCTTAGCGCTTATCACCATGTGACGCGTGCTATGTACATCCTTTTCATCTCCTTTATTGTCTGCCTCCCCAGCGCTAGATGTGAGCAGCACAGTGCAGGGGCTTTGCCCATTGCGTTCAATTTTGTATCCCCAGGACCTAGAGCAGTATCAAACACGCGATAGGTACTCAATAAATATGCGCTAAAGGGATGAACCGATGAAATATAACCTCAGACAAGATATCTTACCAAGTCACAAGGAAGTCAACTACCTACCATGTTGTAGCGCTCCAGGAGCTCGGGGGTCACGGGGTAGCGCAGCCTCATCTTTCGGTAGAGGGCGTGCTTCTCGTAGTAATTGACCAGCTCCACAAGGCTCTCAAAATAGGCAGAGGTGCCCAGCACAAAGTGCCGGCCGTCCCGGTTGATGCGGCAATGCTTCACCTTGCCCCTAGCCCTGGCGGGGATACCACAGGGTTGACATGTGGAAGTCCTGGCAGCCAGGCAATTGCTCTACAAGCCCCATTGATTAGAAACAACCTAGTTATCCATGCTTAGGGGAGTGAGTAAATAAACAGGGTGCGGCCCTCCTGTGGAATACAAGACAGAGTTAAAAACGATGTGGGTCTTTGAAAAACAGATCTAGAAGAATCTGTATCTCAGAAGAAATATTGCTGACTCAACAGCTAGCTCCCCTTACCCTTCTCCTTCTCCCCAACTACACAACTTGATTTTGGGAGCATCCTAGAGGCCTAGATCAGGAGTGGGTGGGCCAAAACTGGCCCACCACCTGCTTTTGTAAATAAAGTCTTATTGAGACACAGTTACTATTCATTTGTTTATACATTGTCTGTGGCTGTTTTTATACTACAACAGCAGAGTTACATAGTTGTAACAGAGACCATATGGCCTGCAAAGCCTGAAATGTTTACTCTGTAGTCCTTTACAGAAAGTGCTTGCCAGTCCCTTCTTGACTCTGGACTCAATCCCCAAATTCTTAAATCTTGTCTTCAATTGCTCAACTAGCATAACAATGACTTTTCTTTTTTTCAAAAAAGAAATGAGCCTTTCATTTCTTCATCCGTTTGAAACAAGAGGAAGAAAACATCCAAAACAGAACATACTCCTCAGTCTTATTAGCTTTTATCAGCAAGAATAGAAACATTTGGAAAATTATATTAATATTTTGACCCTAACTTTACAGCCAAGAGAGTCTTCTAAATAAAATGCCTACCCCCAAATAGCCAAAGCAATCTTGAGCAGAAAGAACAGAGCTGGAAGCATCACACTACCTTACTTCAAAATATACTACAAAGCTACAGTAATCAAGACAGCATGGCACTGGTATAAAAACAGACACATAGACCAATGGAACAGAGTAGAGACCCCAGGAATAAATTCATGCATTTATGGTCAACTGATTTTCAGTAAAGGTGTCAAGAACACATCATGGGGAAATGACAAGTCTCCTCGATAAATATTGTTGGGAAAATTGGATAAATGAAACTCAAAAGAATTTCAAAAGAAATTCTTATAAAATTTCTGATAAAAAAATTTCAAAAGAATGGAATTAGACCCTTATCTCACACCATATACAAAAAAATTAATGCAAGATGGATTAAACACTTAAACGTAAGACCTGAAACTGTAAAACTACCAGAAAAAAACAAGGAGAAAGTCTCCATGACATTAGTCTGGGTGATGATTTTTCCGATATGACCCCAAAAGCACAGGCAACAAAAGCAAATATAGACAAATGATATTATATTAAACTAAAAAGCTTCTGCACAGCCTAGGAAATAACAAAGAGACAACCTATGGAATAGGAAAAAATATTTGCAAACTGAACATTCGATAAGGGGTTAATGTCCAAAGTATATAAGGAACTCAAACAACTCAATAAAAAGAAAATAAATAACCCAGTTTAAAAATGTGCAAAGGATCTGAACAGACATTTCTCCAAAGATATATAAATGGCCAACAGGTATATAAAAAATGTTCCACATCACTAATCATCAAAGAAATGCAAATTAAAACTACAATGAGATCTCACCTCACACCTAGTAGAATGGCTATCATCAAAACAATAAAAAGATGAGTGTCAGCAAGGATGTGGAGAAAGGGAACCCTTGCACACTGCTGGTGGGGATATAAATCAGTACAGATATTATGGAAAACAACATGGAGGTTCCCCAGAAAATTAAAAATAGAACTACCATATGATCCAGCCATCCCATTACTGAGAACACAACCCAAGGAAATGAAATCAGTATTTCGAAGAGACATCTGCACTCCCGTGTTCATTGCAGCACTATTCACGATAGCCAAGATGTGCAATCAACCTAAGTGTCCATCAGTGGATGAATGGATAAAGAAATTGTGCTCTATACACACAGTGGAATACCATCCTGCCTTTAAAAAGAAGGAAATCTTGTCATTTGCAACAACATGAATGAGTCTGGAGGACATTAGGCTAAGTGAAATAAGCCAGGCACAGAAAGACAAAAATACTACATCTCACTTATATGTGGAATCAAAAAAGAGTTGAACTCACAGAAGTAGAGAGTACAATGGTGGTAACCAGGGTCTAGGAGGGTAGTGAGTGTTAGAGAGATGTTGGTCAAAGGGTACAAAATTTCAGTTAGGAGGAATAAGTTCGAGAGCTCTATTGCACAACATGGTGACTACAGTTAATAATAATATCTTGTATTCTTGAAAACTGCCAAGAGTAGATTTAAGTGTTCTCACCACAAAAAAAGGACAAGCATGTGAGGTCATGCATACATTACCTCGATTTAGCCATTATACAATGTATACATATTTCAAAACATCATGTTGTACACAAGTATATAGAACTTTTATTTGTCAATTAAAAGAAATAAATTAGGAAAACATCTAGAGGCATGGCTTCTGTGGGTATACTCATCTTTTAAATATTTTGCACTTCAGAGATACATTTTTTATTGTTTTTAAAAATGTATTCTGTTAAGCCAGTTCTTCCAAAAGTCCTGTAAAAATGTTGGAAGACTTCTGCTTCATTGGTTTATTTGCAGAGATATTTTATTAAATATTTACTCCTTTTAAAAAGAGAGGAAAGAAAAGAAACACTGCTGAGGAGAAAAACAAGTTACAGAATGATCCGATTTCTATATTTTTAAAATGGAGCAAAATATCCACACATAAAATGGCACTATACATTTTCCATAAGTTCACATATGTAAAAATACATTTTTTAAAATGTCTAGATGGAGACACCAACTAGAAATCTGTGCTTTCTACCAGGACATCTCTACTGAGAGGAGAAGGACCACAGGGGCTTTTGCGTTCACTGTAATGTCTTAATTTTTTATAAAGAGAATATATTCCTGTAATATTTATGTAATTAAAAATTAATTTTACAACTTTTTACAAGAGCTCCTCAGGGCAGAAGGGGTCTGGCTCCGTCCTCAGGGAAGCTCTCCAAGCCTCAGTTTCCTCAGCCCTAGCACTGGGGATCTGCAAGTCCTGTCTCATGGAGAGTGCCAGAGTTATCATCTATTAGGTCCTTCGGGGTAAGCCCTTAGCATTGTGTTTGGCACCCAGAAAAAGACCAATCAAAAGGGGAGATGGGAACAGGGATGGAATTCAAGTTGCGTTTTCCAACCTCCTGGAGTGTGTTGCTACAAGTCAGTGGACGCCACAGCCTAAGGCCTCAGCATCACTCAGAAGCCCCTCGTCCCGCTGAGGGATGCCTCCCACTAATCACACCCAGACAACTTCATCTCTTCATTTCGTGGATTTGAAAGCAGATGCTGCTTCTCCTCTCCTGTAGAAACCTACCCAGAAGTTCAGTATATATCCCCTGGAGCCTAGAACAGTGCCTGGCAAGGAGAGGTACTCTGCAAATATGTGAGGGGTAAAGGGGAGAGGAGGGAGGTGAGGTCCTCTGGACCCATGCTCTCCCATTATCCTGAACACACTCCCCACCTGCTCCCCTGGAGAACTCCTACTTACCCTCCAACACCCTGCCTGACCAATCCCTCTGCAGCACTCACCAAGCAATATTACAGTGACTTCCTTATGTGCCTGAATCTTCTACTAGAGGCAGCATTTCTCAGTGAAGGACAGCAATGCCCTATCCCACACCATGACCAGACAGCACTTGAAAAGAGTGTGTGTCGGGGGGTGGGGGAGGGTGGGGTTTTTTACTGTTACAATGACTTCGGGCCCCCAATAGGCATGCAGTGGATGGAGGCCAGGGAAGCTCAACATCCTGACATGACAGCAATAGCCCTCACCAGCATACTCTTTGAGAAACACTGTGCTGGACTCAGTTTCCCTGATGGTGGAAGTCGGGGAGATTGCTATCCTTGCTGATTGACCCATTCAGGCTGCAGCGAAGGTCTCAGAGAAGGCCTCAGGGCAGCCCAGTGTCTGGACATAGTACAGAAGTCAACACGTGGCTGTTACCATCATAACAGCACGCAGGGGAACCCTGGGGCCGGGAGACAGAGAAACAGTACAATGAATGGGGGCTGAACCCATCCCCTTTGGCCCCCACCTCCCGTCCTGGTGGAAGAGGGACGAATCAAATGTTTTGTGGAGAAATTAGAGAACCACAGTCCTAGAGCTGCTTGGACGGCAGCTGCAGATGGGAGGAAACCAGATCTATCTCATCACAGATTGGGCTGTCTGGGTTCGATTCCCAGCTCAGCCACTTACTGGCTGCATGCTTCAGCAAGTCGCTTAACCTCACTGTGCCTCAGTTTCCTCCTCTGAAAAATGGGGATCCATGGAGTCGCCAGAACATATTACTCTAGGGAATATAGACCGTGCCTGGCACAACAGAAGCACACACGGGTGGCGTAGGCTGCTTCTGCTGTTATTGTCATCATCATTGTTGAGGCTCAGGGGAGAGGACACTGGCAGGTAAGCCTCCGCCTGAAGTTCCCCCTTGGTTCTCCACACCTGCCCCTCCTAAGCCTCCTCTGGAGAGTGTGTGCCTCCCACCGCCGTGCCCACCTGAAGGTGATGGCGAAGGAGTCGGTTCCATCGCGCCTCCGGATCAGGAAGGCTCCATCCCGGGGAATTCTCATCAGCATGTCCTCTGCTTCTCCACGGCTCAGGCTGTCGTAGTACCACCTGCGGCACAAGCCAGGGACAACGGCCAGGTGAGACAGGTGAGAGGCCTCCGAGGCTGTCGGGGGGCCACCCGCAGAGGATGAAACAATGGGCTCCGGTGACGCCTGGAATCTGGCCCCGGAAACGGCTGTGGAAGTCACACAGTGGGCTTCCCTGGCCAAAAACACCGTGGAGAAGAGTAATTTTTGGGAAGAACACCAGGAGACTGGGTGGGTCTCCTTGGAGCAGGAGAAAATAAATGGCCCTGTCTTCACCACCCGCCCAGCCCCCAAGGTGGCAGAGTCACCGCTGGGCGACTCAGGACATCTGAGGCAGGGAGCACAGCACAGAGTTTTAGAGCGGTTCTATTTGGTTTTTGATTATTTTTTAAGATGTAAAATAGCACGTTTTAAAAAGCAATCCATATGAAAATAGACAAAAGTTAAAATAATAATAAAGTTGCTGTAAGTGATACGGCTTCCTCAGAAACGCAAATTTTAGCAGGCTTTTGTTCAAAATTGTTTTTTTCATTTCCAGAATTTGTTGACCCTTTGCAGGGCATAACTTTATACTCACTTCACTGGATAAAGAAATGATGGAGAAAGCTTTACAATTACTGTTTCCTTGTTCGTTTTCAGAACGAACAGGAAGGAGCTTTGACAGCAGGAGGCTATCGCTGGGCCAGAACTAACCTCTGAAAATCAAAGCCCAAGACCTCAGGCCCAGGGAGATAAAGCAGAGGAAAGGAAGAGGAGGAGGAAGAGGAGGAGGCAGAGGAGGAGGGAGAGGAGGAGAGAAGAGAAGAAAGAAAACAGGGCAAAGGTAATGGGTGGCAGGAACTTGGAAACTGGTGGCCCTGGGCAATTTTGAGGCCGCAGTGGGCCAGAGTGAGGGGGTGAGGGGGTGAGGGGATCAGGGCCCAGCAGAGCCGCCAGGCTGGCTTTTCCGTCTGGGGAAGCTAATCCGCACTGCCATCTGCCTCCCACTAAACCCGGGAACGTACGGCTTGGACTCATGGGGGTTGGGGTTGGGCACGGGGTCGGTGAGCCGCAGCTCGAACTCGGCGCAGCGCAGGTGCGTCTCGCGGTAGTGCTGGATGAGGGCGTAGATGCTGGTGAAGGTGAGGTTGTCAGTCAGGTAGTACTTCAGGGTCCCACCCTCCATGGTGGAGCGGATCCGGCAGTGCTGGACCCGGCCCGAGCGCCTGCGGGAACAGGGACAGTGTCAGCGCCAGGCCACGGCCCAGGCAGTGAACACAGGCCAGGCCAGAGCTGCAGCCAGGGGCCCCGAGGGGCGGACACGACGCTTGGCCACACAGCCTTCCCTCTTCTGTTAGAACAGACCCAGCGCTTTAGCACAGGCTGGCCCTTCAGCCCGGATTCCAGAACATTCTGCCTATTTCCCCACCCGCTGCCCCCTTTTACCTATAACTCCTTCGCTTGAGCCAGGATGCCTGGATTCAAATCCCAGCCCTGTCACTTACGACCTAAGCGGCCTTGAGCAAGTGCTCCGTCCTGCCCAAGCCTTGCTGTCTAACAAGGAGAACAGTGTCCACCTTGCGGGCGCGTCCTGAAGAATAAACTAGATCACACACAACACATGTCTGCAAGGCCGCCCCACACGCGGCGGCACCACCTGGCACTAGCTACCGCTACGATCTGTGTGTCGTTAGTATCGTAGTCATTGTCTTTCAGGAAGTTTTCCCTGACCGTCCCCCACAACGCTGCACCAGGTCCTTCTCTCAGACTTTCATACATGCCCACACACCGATCCCACCGTTACGGACTCCCCTAATCTTGCCTGTTCTTCACCGCTTCACCACGACTATAATCACGCATCGTTTGTGTAGTTACTTTTTCATTGCCTTCGCCCTCAAAAGCCTCTAATCTCCAGGAGGACAGGGACATCGTCTGTTCACTGTGAAATTACAGTGCCTGGCACACAGCAAGCGCTCAATAAATATCTTCTAATGCACAGAGGCATGGATGAAGGAGGGAATGGATGAACGAGCAAGTTCACCCTAAGACATCCCTATGACGGCTCCATAGGGCCACCCCTAGAATCCCCATTTCACAGATGGGGGGACGAGACTCTATGAGGTTGGGCAAATAGTCCAGGGCGGCACTGCCCACTCCAGGGCTGGGATGGGGGGAGGGGATTGACCCACCTCGTCTAAGTGCAGGGTCCGATCCTGTCCTTCTTTAAAATGTTGATATTTTGTTCAGCACAGATTTTTTGGATTACTTTTGGTTTTTTAAAATATAGCATTGAAATGTCATTGAAATTGACTATGGAGGCCGTTGGTGCCTTGGCACCCAGGTGAGCATTTCCCAGCCTGAGCGAGAGCCACCGGCCACACCGCCTCATGCGGACAACTTGGAGGGGAAGGCGGGCGTGCCCCCGGCAGGGGCATTACCAGAAGGACAGGGTGTAGTCGCTGGGGAAGGTCTCGCTCTCCCGCACCAAGAAGGTGCCGTCCTTGCCGCCCGTCTCGGTGCAGTATTCCTGCAGCAACTTCTCGGCGCTTGTCCTCTTCTCAACCCTCTTGTGGAACCATTTCTCTCCGAAATGCAGCTCCGTAGGGGATATGTCCTGGGCCGCAAAGAGAGGACGGGTTTCTGAAAGCCTCGGACCAGACCCCGGCATCACCCTGACCCGGGGCACCGGATGACACAGAGAGGGTGGTCTCAGCCCGTCCTTGCCCCACAAGGGCCGGGAAAACAGCCCCCCCTGCCTCCTCCTCCTGACAGCCCCCATTTGTGGGGCCTCTCAGATGCCATGGGGTAAAGAGTTCCCAGTAGAGCCCTTAATTCTGTTCTACAGGAATCCTGAGAGCCATGATGCCCTGGGGGCCGCACTCAAGAAACAGCAGCAAAGATGGCCAGCAGCTGGAGGGGAGCGGGGAGGGCAGGGAAGCCTGGGACTAGGCTGCAGCTGGGGGCTAGAGAGAGCGTCCAGATACCCCTGTCCTCCCCAGGCAGCCCAGACCTCCATCTGAGGCCAAGCAGGCCCTTCAGAGAGCAGGGAAGTGCCCTGAACCTCATTGGTTAAGCACCTGGGCCGGCCAGCCAATCAGAGAGGAGCCAGCCAGGCCTTGGTACCCAGAGCGGTGGCTCCTTAGAGCTGAGGATCCCCACGCAGCAGCCACAGGATAAGGGAAGCCACACAGGAAGGAGGTCTCCGGGGGCCTCCGAGGACCAGCCCAGCTCAGGAGGGCAAGAGCAGCTGGGCCTCCCCCTACCTGGGGCGGTTCTTCCTCCACAGTCTGTTCAATGTCGTCGCTGAAGGACAGCTTGGCATCAGCGATGGCACAGTAGTGCCGAGTCCATTTCTAGAAATCAAAACAGGTATTAGTCCCCCCAAGGTCTCTGGCCCCTCAACTCTGGAGCCCAGGGACCCTGACTGGCGTCACCCCGACATCCACTGGGGGATTTGCCCTTCCCAGTTTCAAAGACATTTATGGTGATTCCACCGAATTCAATCCCATTTGAGACATTTTTTAAAACATAGATTTGTTTTTGGCTTCTTCGGGCATTTTGTGGACTTTTTAAATCTGTGTGTCTAAGGACACAACTTAAATAGATACAACTTCATATTTCTATTGCATATTCATTTAATCTGCAGCCTCTATGGATGGTGGGATTGTTTTATGCATCCTTGTGTTTGTCTTTTCCTAGTTCATCTACTTTTTAAGACCTCCAGGATTTTTTGGCCAGATTGTCTAAAGACTTTATCTTCCACATTTACTCGTGACTTAGGTCTTTACTTAACATTGCCATGTTTTATGTTTATATCTAGGATATAAGAGCAGACATGTAAAAATATATTCAAATGGATTTACATGTTAGGTTAAGGGACCTCAGAAATGGCATCGGAGCTTAAAACATAAGGTTTCCAGTGGAACAACCCAGACCGGAAGGTACAAGGGAATCAGGGCAAAAGGACAAGTAAATACATTATGGCATCCTGGCCTGGATCCTGGACCAGAAAAAGGACCTGAGTGGACAAAGTAGTAACACTGAAATAAGGTCTATAAAGTAGTTATTAGTTTTGTGCCAATGTCAATTCCCTGATTAGGATAATTATACTATGTTATGTAGGATGTTAACATTAGGGGAAGCTGGGTAAGGATATATGGGAATCATCTGTACTATTTGTGTGTGTACGTAAATATCTCTTATATTGAATATGAAATTATTTCAAAATAAAACATTAAAAATGCAAAAGAAAAACAAAGTGTAAGTATGAAGATAAATTCCCTTGGCAAAAATTCACTTGGCTTAAAACAGGAATAAGACAGGAATATTCTCAGAGCTCTCCAGCAGGGCTCCAGGACAGGGCTGAGAGCCAGTGACCACAATGGGTGTGAGGGGGGACCTGGGCCCACCTGGTCAATGGAATCCCACATGTACAGTTCACCCTGTTGCTTGTGTTCATCCTTCTTGTCCTCCACGTTGACATCCACGTCACCTCGGGGGCCCAGTTTCTTATGCTGAGGGGGAAAAATCCACATATCCTGTCTCCCTCGAGATCCAAGTTTAGGTCTTCAGGCCAGCAAGCACTCACCCACGTCAGCCAGCCAGCAAGCATTCGTCTGCATCGTCCCACCCCAGGGCCTTTGCACATCCTGTTGTCTCTGCCTAGCTTCCTTTTCACTACACTCAGCTCTACCCCAGAGGAGCTTTCCCTACCACTTGATCTAGAAACAGCCCACACTCCCTTCCTATCCCTGCCACTCTCTAGCAGTCTCAGGACTGCTTTATTTTTCTGTATTCTTAGCCCTATGTGTATCTATTTGTCTGTCTTCCCTGCTACCCCCCATGAGGGCAGGGATTTTGTTTTGCTCCCTGTTGATTCTCCTGTGCTAGTAGAGCACTTAGCAGCAGTAAGTGCTTGATAAGTATTTGGTAAACAAACAGTCCCGTGTGCCCAGCACTCTCCAGCAAAGAGGGAAAGGCAGCCTCCACAGCCAGTGCAGCAGGAACAGGCCGGGCCAGGCGTCAGAAGGCCCACTGGGATTAGGCTAAGAAGATCTGGATGCAAACAGTACTGCAACTATTAGCTGTGTGACCCTGGGCAGGTGGCTGCACTTCTCTGAGCCTGCACCTCTCATCTGGCAAGACGAAGAGAACAATAACGTTTACCTGGGAGCACCGAAGTCCCACCCAGGTGAGCATGTGCAAGCTGAGGGCTGCAGTGACCTGGTGGAGGAGCTCAGGATTGAGAGTCAGACCTGGATTTAAATTCAGAGCCTATCACCTCACTAGTTGTGCAACCTCGGCCGAGTGACGATCAGAGTCTCGGTAACCTCTCCTGTAGAGTGGGGTGGTGGGAGCCCCTGGTGGATCCCGTAAGCTGGTGCGTGAAAGATAAGTGCAAACAGTGAAGCAGAACTCGGTGTCCTTGGTGTTTTTGTTATTACGCAGTCACGTATGCATTCATTTATGTCCTTAGATAAATTCCTAGACATGTATTTGTTGGGTCTTACAGATATGATTTCTAGTGAGCTTTTTTTACTTATTTGTTTTTGTTGATACGTATTAGATGTACATATCTGGGGGGGTCTAAGTGTCCCGCTTTGAATGGCAGCCTAGTACAGGCCTGGGAACACAGGATTCAAAGGCAGACAACCTTGGCCCTCAACAATTCTGTCGGCCGGTACTGACTGTGTGACCTCAGCTGAGTCACTTAACCTCTAAATCTCAGTGTCCACATCTGCAAAGCGGGTGGGGGCTGGGGGCTGGGATCATCCATTTTGTAGAGTCGTGACAAGACTGAATAAGAAAATATTTATGACCATGCCTAGCCCAGTGTGTGGCTCACAGTGATCGTCTGATGGTGTGACAAATGCTATTTCCAAAAATAGAAAGGGGTGAGCCACAGTGTATCATGGGTGGGGCAGTGGGTGCTGTAAGAGGGGCCGTCAGTACTTTCCACCCTAGAACAAGAGCAGGAAAATCCCTGGGAACACTCAGAGAACAGCCCTAACTGCAACAGAGGGAAGCAACAGATAAGCTGGGAACAGAGAAGAGCAAATGCTTTTTCACCATGCTGGAAGCTTCCCTTGGCATCTCAGCAACAACTTCCCCAGCAGCTGAGGGTCTTAGCCAAACACTCCCAAGGCGCTGATGCTCTTACCCATGCGGGTACCAACATCCCTTCTTCTGGCTGGGCTCAGCCAAAGCCCCTCACACTATCTGGTGTTTCTCTGCTGATGGGTCTGTCTCCCCACCAGGCAGTAACCTCCTGGAACATAGGGACTATGCCCAGTGCATCTTGGTGGCCCAGTGAAAATTTAGAGAATGTGTCATGTGTTGACACCACCACACCCTTGTGTATGCTATTCCCCCAACCTAGAAGGGCATCCCCCTTCTCTGCCTCATGCTATGGTCTGCATGTTTATGCCCCTCCAAAATGTATGTTGAAACCTAGTCCCCAAAGCAAGGGTGTTAGAAGGCAGGGCCTTTGAGCGGTGATTAGTTCATGAAGGTGGAGCCCTCATGAATAGGATTAGTGCCCTAATAAAAGAGGCCCCAGAGAGCTGCCTCACCCCTTCTACCATGTGAAGACGCAGCTAGAAGTTGGCACTTCTACAATCCAGGAGAGGGTCCTCCTACTGGCACCCTGATCTCAAACTTCCAGCCTCCAAAACTGTGAGAAATCAATTTCTGTTGTTATATAAGCCACCCAGTTTGTGGTATTTTGTTACAGCAGCCTGAACAGACTAAGACATCCAGTAAACACCTGTTCAGCCTTCCCTAAGAGCTTGCTGGTTTTCAACAAAATCCACCGTTACTCCTTCCATGAATGGCGCCCAGCCAGAGACTCCAGATTCCACCTTTCTTGCAGGTCACAAGACTAAGTTCTCACACACAGAACACAAGAAGAAGTGGCGTGTACAGCTGACATCTACTTGCTCAACAGAAACCCATTGTCCTGGGTGCCTTACATATCCCTTCCTATGAGTTGGAGCTTAGATGTGTCCAAGACCTCACCACACAAACAAGGACAATGCCCTAGAGCAGACAATCTTCACTGTTTTTGTGCCACGGGCCCCTTTGAAATCTGGGGGAAGACTACAGACCCCTTTCTCAGAACGTTAACAATGTGTAAAATTATAAGGGAAACCAATCATATTGAAATACAGTTATTAAGATATTAAATAAAATATATTTGCAATATACCAATGGATGTTCTTCTCTATTAACATCTTAAACAAGATCTAGAGGCAGATCTAATAACCTCCATAATTCCAAAGTAGTGTCAAGCACAACATTATTCTGAAATATCTGCAACAACTATAAACGTGATATGAAAATACCCACGACTTCTGCTGGTGACAAAGGCCCAAGTGGCTTGTTGCCAATGCTCATGATAGAAGGAAATATGAAGTTTTATGTACAGGTTAATAAAAATAAAGATGTAATTTTTTTCCCCATTAAAGTTCACATGACCCCCTGAATTCCAACCATAGATTCTTTGGGGTCTCTGAAATCCCAGTTGAAAACCCTTCCCTGGGAGACAGTAGAGCAGGATGTGAGGATCCTGGGTCCCTGAATCACACTGTGGGCCAGAGCTCAAAACTCCTAGAACATTCTCCCCAACACAGTGAAGAAATAATATGCTTTAAGCCACTGCATATCTGGTCTCTTTATCCTAATAATACAAATGTGCAAATGTTACCCTGGCATCCCTGGACACAGATACAACCATTCATCTCTCCCCCAGCAAATGTGGAACACCAGCACCATTGCCTCATCACAGCACGCGGCCTTTTTTAGCAACTGCCCATGTCCCATGCTCGACTGGGAGCTCCCCAGGACAAGAACAGTGCCTGGGTTGCTGGAACACCTCCAGCACCTTGCATGGGGCCAACTCAGGGGCATGGTGAACATTTCCCAAAGAACCCTGGGACCTGTGGGACAGGCGCTGTTCTAAGCACTTTGCACACCTTCCTTCACGCCATGCTCCTGGCAAGCTAACCAGGTGGGCTCCAGTATTATCCCCAAGGCTGGTGAGGACACCAAGTCTCTGAGAGGTTAAATGAGTTTCCCCAGGGTGCCAGGGTTAGTAAAGGGAGCAGGTCTGAGCCCAAGCAGTGGGACCCAGAGCCAGAGCACTGAGCCACTGGACTCCCTGGACAACAGAAAGCAGCGCCCGAGGTGGCCTACCTTGATGATGATCTTCTCCCGCAGCTGGCTGGGCGAGGGCAGCTGGTCAGCACTGACCTCCGTGGGCTTCATCAGCAGCAGGTCACCAAACACCTCCTTGAAGGTCTTGGCCATGTGGCGCTGCTGCTCCACGCTGCAGTGCTCCTCGATGGACAGGATCACTGGGAAGCTGCAGGTGGCAGAGGCAAGGCAGCTCGGCAAGGGAGCAGGCCCCGGTGGTGGTGGGACACAGGCCCTGCTTAGGGCATACCCTCCGTGCCTGCCCTCCCGGACAGGGCAGACCTTATCCTGGGGCGTTGAGGGGGGACGAGCCCCAGGACTCAGAACAGCTCCAATCTGATTCAGGCTTCCCCAAACCCCAAAGTGTGACTTTTCTCAATACTTTTCTTTCTATCCACTCACATCTTTAAACTTATAAAAACAAAAAGTCCCTAATATTTTTAAAATTGCAAACCTACAGAAAAGATGAAAAGATAGGACAATGAGCACCCGTGTATGTTTCACCTAGAGTCACCAATGTTAATGTTTTCCATATGTCCATCTACCTATTTTAGTATATTTATAAAGTATATTGGTTTTATATATTCATATAGGATTCATACGCATTTATATGTAATTTGTATATGTATGCATGTATTCATTTGTATGTTATTTTATGCATATATATGCATATTTATACATGTGTGTTTACATATCATTTGTATGTGTGTACCTACAGTCAACTCTCATCATCTGAGTTATGGATCCATAAAGTTACCGCCAACACTGATTAGCAAACACCTGAGCCATTGCTCCCATGGGAAAATACAGGGTTACGGTCTTTTGAGCCTCTGATCACAACATTTTCATCAATTGATCAATACATGACCTTGTTTTATATGTGTTTGTGTTTAAAGACACCTTATTTAATATATATTGTTGATTTATTAACACTGAACTCACAGTCAGCAGCATTATAGTTCATGCTTGAAAAAGCATATCTACCACATGTGTTTTCTCCTTAAGGCACATCACAGCCTTCTTGTGCTCAGGAACATTAGACAACCCTTCAGCACTGTGCGTGGGGCCATTTAAAAGAGCAAAACCACCAAAAAAAAAGCACAAAAATACGAAAAACGTGGCACTAAACAGTTGGTGAAAAGGACATTTGTTTACAAGAACTGAAACAAGGCAGAGCATCGCTTTGTTCAACCTCAGCTGGGCCACGTGCGTGCACGTTGTGTGACTCCACTATTCCACCAACTTACATTTGTCCACAAGTGACCTCAAAAGTGCTCTAAGATTTGATTTTGGGGTTACGAATAAATTTTAGGGAGTAGGCGAATTCACCATTATGGAATCCACCAATAAGGATTGACTGTATGCTTATATATCATTGGAACATGTGTGTACGTATATGTTTATGTATCATTTGTGTGTATATTTATGTTTTCTCCTGAACCATTTGAGATGAGGCACAGACATCCTCCACATGCACCTCCTAAGAACAAGCACTTTCTCCTACACGATCACACCATCGCCATTACTGCAGCTTAGAAAATTATCCTTAATTTAATACCATCGAATATAGAGTCCACACTCCAATTTCCCCAATTATCAAAGAGATGGAGCGTATAGCTGATTTTTTTCCCACCCAGAATCCATGTGAAGCAAGATTATTCCAAAGGCAGCTATGTTACCACCATAAACAGGAAACCACATCGTTTCACCTCAAGTCAATCACAGCCACACTTCTCCTGGGAGGCACGGACCTAAGTAAGTCCCCTGTCCTGGTCTACACACCCTTAGCACAACCCAACAGCTAAAGCGCTCTCAGAACAAAGGGGTGTCTAGTAAGTTTGGCACCAAAACTCACTTGGCAGCAAAATCTGAACCAAACGGATTCCTTTTACAATCATTTTTTTAAATCCCTCTTAGTATAAATATTTATGCATTTTACTGCAAAAAATAATAATGTTTGATTACAAGGTTCTAGCCCTACAGGTGTTGGATGATTCCAGGCCAATTTTAGCCAGAAAAAGTTCCTCTAGCTATGAATGAGACCGTGTTTTATGAACGAGTATCAACTCACAACCACAAGCACCTACGCTTTGGAAATCAAAGCAAACTCCCCAAAGCTGTCTGTGCAGCCATCGCACAGTCTCTGTTAACACAGGTCCCTCCAGCACTTCACTGCCTGGTGGAAGTCAGCACTGAAAAGGGATAAGGCTGTATGGGAGAGAACACTGTAATGGAGAAATCCTGTGTGTTCATTAAAGGTTTCCTCCCAAGTAGGAAAAGATATCCATAATTTCATTGTCTCAGAGCAACACCTCCAGCCAGCTTAAGGGACTTCTATAGTAAGTGCAATAAAAACAAACAATCACATTTACTGAACACTTACTATATGCCAGGCTCAGCACTTGCTGTCATCTCTTTAATCTTCACAACAGCCCTGTGAGGTACATACAATTATTACCTCCATTTTTTAAGATGTGGGAACCAAAGCATAGAATGGTAAGTGTCTTGCCCAAGCTGGTACTTAACAGAGCTGGATCCAAACTTGGAGAGAGGGATTCCAGAACCCATGCTCTTAAGTGGTATCCCACACCAGGAGTGATTAAAAGACTACTACCATTCCATTGAGGCTACAGGAGACCTCTTGCCAGCTCTCAGAAATTACAAAGAGCCTAGACCAGGAGTCAGCAAACTATGGTCTGCACACCAAATCTGGCCTCCCATCTATGTTTGTCATTCAAGTTTTACTGGAACACAGCCATGCCTATTTGTTTACATCTTGTCTGTGGCTGCTTTTGCATTATAGCAACAGGGTTGAGCAGCTGCAACAGAGACTGTAGGGCCCACAAAGCCTAAAATATTTCTATGTGGCCCTTTACAGAAAAATTTTGTTGACTTCCGGCCTAGACTGAGATCTGCTGGAGAGACAGAAAAGGATTAGACCTGGGGTCAGAAGTCCTAGAAACCAACCTAGATGTTGGCACTTACCGTGCCACCCACTTTGTGGCAAAAAATCAAGATGATCACATGTACAAAGAGCCTAGCAGAGAGCCTGGCCCCAGGGGGCGCCCAGGAAATATGAAAATGCCCCACCACCACCAACTGGTGGGTGCTTTGTGTTCCACCTACAGAACCAGGCCTGGAGGACTGGGAAGAAAAGAGGGAATTAGGATAGGGAGGAAATTTTAATTGTCATTCTCTCTTGACAGGTTATGAAGGTGAGCCAGGCTGGAATGAGGAGGTAGGTGGGGCAGAGGGCACTGTGCAGCCACAGGGTTTCCCCGCCAGAGCCTCCTGCAGGCTCTACAGCCAGAGTGAGCTGCCCTCTTGGCCTGTAGGGGGCGCCAACCCCCCAGCTGAGGACTAGTTGGCTGTGACTTTGGCCAGGATGGAGACCAGGCTTGTGTGTGTTGAGGCTGGGAGGTTGCGTGTGTGTGTGTGTGTGTGTGTGTGTGTGTGTGTGTCTGTCTGTCTGTCTGTCTGTCTATCCACCCACTCAACCCTAGCTGCCTTCCCTTTAAAGGCAAATCACCCGGAAACCAGCCAACTGACCTTGAGGTTACAAAGGCGTGGTCTTTGATGGCCTGCACGACATCATCGAACTTGATCTTGGTGGTCCGCGTCCAGCCATGATAGATGACGGGCTTCCCGTCAGGCCCGTCCCAGCAGTCCACTGAGGGGGGAAACGCGGCCACCTCAACACCACGTGTGACCACTGACGGCAGACACGCTGCTTGGCCACAGGCCATCGCCCCCCAGCCCCCGCACCAGCTCAGGTACCAGGACACGGAGGCCCAGACCCCGTCATTACACTCAGGGCGCCAGCATGAGGACGTGGGCTCGCCTGCGTACACGGGGTCACCTGTGTGCTCATGTAATGAGACACATTTGTCCGAGAGAAGCTCGGCTCAATGCTGTTTTTTAAAAGAAGATATTTATAATGTGATTATTTCCTGATTTCACCTGTTTCAACCCTTTTCTGCCTTTTCTGCCAGTGGAAATGATACAGAGCAAATGAGAAATTTATTTGTCAAGGTTCACGGTAAAATATTTAAACAGAAACAGAGCACGCAGAAGGTGAACGTCCTCCCTCTTTCCAACCCCCAGAGGGAACGGGCGCGGATGGTTTCACGCCTGACTTTTTCACGTTTGCTTTTTCCTGAGGGGGAGAAAAGGCATAAACCAGGGGAAGGTCTGTGGAGTAACTGCTAGCAGACTCTGACACCAGGACGCGTGGTTTTGACAACACTAGAGCCTGAGTCAGCAGTTTGTGACTTTTCTCAACCAGATGCACCTAGGAGCCTCTGGCGAGAAAGTGAGGCCGGGAAGGAAAGACCCAGAGAGGGGACAAGAAGGACGGCAGGAAACCGGCCTGCGCCACATGCCAGGCCACAGGTGCCTCTGACCGTTGTTTTCACGGTTGCTCACAGACCCGCCAGCACAGGTGACACAGGGTACCTGTACACACCCAGGAACCAGAGGGCATCCCTCTGCCTTCCTCTAATACCAGCCCAGGAGGACACTGAGGCAGGACAGAGGAGAACAAAGCTTTACCACTGGCCTCCCGGCCTCCCATCATGTCAGGACACTTTCTGGATGCCCAAAGCCCTTGGTCTGGGGTCGGTGGCTCCCACCTGGCCAGGGCCCAGACACCACTCCTTGTGTTGGGGACCATTTTCTTCTGGGGAAGTATCCTTGGTCGCAACCTGAACTGCAGATGCTACAGGCACCTGGGGCTCCCTTGGCCTGTCCCACCTGTCCCCACTATTCAGATTTTTAAGATCAAAAAGCATCAGCTAGACACAGAAAGACAAATACCACGTGTTCTCCCTCACAGGCGGAATCTAAAAAAGTTGATCTCCTAGAAGTAGTAAATAGAACAGCAGTCACCAGAGACACAGGAGGGGAGGGGACAGTCACATGATCAAAGTTACATTCAGGCAGGAAGAGAAAGCTCTGGCGTCCTGTAGCACAGGAGGGTGACTACAGTCAACAGTAAGACACTGAACGTCTCAGAACAGACAGGAGAGGATTTTGTATGTTCCCACCACAAAGAAACGAGAAACGTTTGAGGCGATGGATATGCTAATTACCCTGATTTGATCATCACACAATGTACTCATGTATGGAAACCCCATAAATATGTAAATAATCATGTCCATTAAAAATTTTTTAAAATGTAAAAGAAAGCATCAAGCAACCACACGGCTCGCTTCACTTTGCTGTGTCACCTCCACCAGGAAGATGCTACTCACACTCGATGCAGCGACAGCCCGTGCGCAGACAGCGGATGTACGCCTCCGTGGACGACTCGCTCCGCAGCTGGTCACCTGTGAGGTACCTGAAGGAGAGAAGGCAGGTAGCTGTGGGGGGAGGGAGCTGCACCTCAGGGCATCCTCGGGGAACTTCTCAGCCCAAGCCCCCAAGGCCTTAATTCTTCCATCTAGAAAGACCTGGCGCAGATACAAGTGATCACGTGGCCAAACTGGTCAAGGGCCCCGGACTCAGGCCACTATCACAGTATATGGACGTCACCACCTTGGCAGAGCAAATGCAGGGTGGAAACAGGGTGTTCTTTGGAGGAGAGCTGGGTCGAAGGGCATCAGGAGTGAGAAGACACAGGATGAACTGGCAGGTCCCCACGGCCACCACCCAGGCCCTCGGTCGAGTCAGAGATAGGCCCTCATTTTGACATCAGGGCCAGGCACAGAACAGGTGCTCAACAGCTCTTGGTGGAATGTGCTATGCTGTGAACCATAGCCACTAAAACTGCCATAAAAATGCTTATTTTTATGCATGTTCCTACCCCCTTTTTTAACAGTGTGTGTCCCTCAACTGTCTTCTAGGTTTGGTAGAATTCACCATTCTAAGACACAAACTCTAAAAACAGTGGGTGTGGTGGGGAAGAGAGAACTGTGGAATCAATTTGCCCTTGAAAAGGACTTTACCTCCCACATGCCTGGAGGACGACATCCTTAAGGGCCTTTTCTCAGACCACCCCTAGGATGACACTGGGGAAGGAACCAACCCACAGCTCTCTGGGTGCCTGGAATCCACAGAGTTCACTGCCTCACTCTCTAAGGCAGGTTCAATATTGGAACTTCAGTGCAACATCCTTTCTCCCCTCCAATTTAATGTCTTTTTTGCTGTCATTGTAATCATCCAAAAAAGTCAATTTGAACATGTCACCCTCTGGTTAAAATCCATCAGCAGGCAGAGCACAGTGGCTCACGCCTATAACCCCAGCACTTTGGGAGGACCAGGCAGAAGGATCGCTTGACACCAGGGTTTGAGACCAGCCTGAGCAATATAGTGAGACCCCATCTCTACAAAAAATTTTAAAAATAAAAATAAATTAACCAGGCATGGTGACACATGCCTGTAGTCCCAGCCACTCAGGAGGCTGAGGCAGGAGGATGGCTTGAGCCCTGGAGTTCGAGGCTACAGTGAGCTATGATCATGCCACTGCACTGTACTCCAGCCTGGGTGACAGAGGGAGACCCTGTCTCCAAAAAAAAAAATAAAAGCCACTAGCTTCTCCCCACTGCCCTGTGACTTCTAAATCCTGCTCAAGCTGGCCCTGCCAGCCTCCTCTCCTTACACTATTCTCCTGGATTCTATACTCCAGCCTTAAGAGAATCGTCAACTGCTCCTGCCCCAGGGCCTTTGCTCATGCTGTTCCTCCATCTGAAACACTCCCCCTTACCTTACCACCTGTTCTCCCCTCAATGACTCCTGTTCGTAGTGAACACTCAATGGAGGCCTTGCACATGAGGATGGGGTTCCTGCCTATTCATGCTGTGTCCCCAGCACCCACCAGGCACAGGGTCTGGCACAAAGCAGACACTCTGTAAGTGTCAGTTTAATGACTCATTGAATTGCCTCGCTGTGGTCACTATGAGATACTCAAACCATGAAAAACTAGGTTTGCTGACAAGCTTTATAGGGCCACAGAAAAAGGATTATTATTGCAATACCAATTGGGAAAGGGAGGTACATTCCCTCACCTCTTCCTGAAGCTTTTTTGTATTCTAGTCTGAGAAATGTGGCACTGCACTCCCTACCCACTTCACACAGGCCTTGCCAGGGCAGCGCATCAGAGCAGCCACCTCACCGCTCTGTGTTCCGCCCGACCCATCACAGGCTCGTGCTGAAACTCACGTGTTATGCGATGAGGAGATCCAGTAATGAGACAAGGGGTTGTTCATGTTCTGCATGTCCACCACGTCATACTTCTCATCCCAGATGCTGTTTTCTCGTGAAAACAGGTAGGTGAGGAACTAAAGGAGTCCAACACAAAGACCGAATCATCATGTTGACGGGAGGGACACCGTTCGGTTGTTTCCAACCTGTGCCCACACGCGGGAACAGTATCTCTGATACGTGAAATCAACAGATGGACCCCAGACCTCAGTTACCCGCGTTTTCAATGCAGAAGGCTCAGACTGCTCCAGGCTGCACTGACACATGTTTCACTGACCTAGACAACGTTTTCCTTTCTAATGTTTTTCCTAAAGTATTTGCTACTACAAGAGTCTATGCTCGCCATATATAAGTTTTAAGGCATAATAGTAGCATGAACATTGATGAATCCACTACCCAACTTAAGAAACAGAACATTATCAATATCAGAATGCTGAAAAGGCAGAAAATTTCAAATCCCAACTCCTACCCCCTTTTAAAAAAAACCAGACGCTTGAGTGACCTGAGGCTACATTCTGCTGCCTGGGAGCAACCTCACGTGGGCAGGCGCTGCCCAGCTCCCCTCTGTCCCACCTGCCCTCCTGCCCTATGCAAAGTCAAACGCAACCATTTCAACTGCTGGACAGGCAGGCGCTCAGCATCTTTGAATTTTGTTTCTGTATTAATTTGCAGTGGTTTGACGCTCCCTGGTGGCAGACGCCCTCTAGTGGCGAAATCAAAACACAGCCAGGCAACGGAGTCCATAGAGAAGAACCAGAAATACGAGCCCGGTAGCCGGAGAGGAAGGCACAGGCGATTCAAAAAGTCACGACCACTCGACAACGACCCCAGCCCGCTCACCTCATCCACGAACAAGAAAGGCTCGGCGGTTTCCCGCATCGTGTCGTCGATGAACTTGGTCATCCGCTCACGGACTTTGTTCAGATCCTGAGCCCAGAGCTCCTTAAAATGACAAAGAGAACTAGAAATCACCAAAAAGAGAACAAAATTCTTCCTGTCAGGGTCCATCCAGTTGCAATCAAAGACCAAAACGTCACCCGATTCTGAATTTATTTGCAATCAAGTGCCACATGTTGAGGCCTCATTCTGCGCGAGGCCCTCTGCCAAGGGCCAGCAAATGTTTTCTGCAAAGGACAGGAGAGTAAATATTTCAGGCCCTGCGAGCCGTGTGTTGTCTGTTGCAACTCTGCCGTTGCAGTGCAAAAGCAGCCGCAGATGATACACAGGCAAATGGGCGTGTCTGCATTCCAATAAAACTTTGTTTACAAACACAAGTGGTGGGCCGTATTTGGCCCATCGGCCATAGTTTGCCAACTCCTGCCCTATGCTAGTTCTTCACACTTGTTAGCATGAAGCAGCCAGTGAGCACAGTGGTTATGTCAGCCTGCCAGGGTTTCTCACCTGGCTTGGCCTCTCATTCCGCCTGGGTGATCTGGGGCAAGTTACATACCCTCTCTGTGCCTCCCTATCCTTGAAATGGGAATAATAATAGTATTTATTGCATAGGGTTTCTGTGAGGGACTGTATGAAATAAGGTTATGTGCTGAACACAGCACCTGGAACACAGAAAGTGCTCAAATCATGGCAGCTTGTGCAAATGCTCCTCCTTCTCCTCTGGTCATCTGGTTTAGTCTGTATAACACCCCTGCAAGTCATATATTGTCATTGTCATTTTAGAGACAAGGAAGCAGAGGCTCAGAGATGTCACAAAAATCACACAGCTCATAAGCTGCAGAGTCAGGGTTCCAAATAAATAAACTTTGGAAAACCGACATGGAATCCAATCTAATGCCCACTTTTCAAGAGGACAGCCAAGCAATGCTGCTCAGACACTGATAATATCTGAAATATTCCCAACCAGGTCAAAACAGCTTCTGCACAGTCCTAGAAATTTCAGAATCCCTTTAGAAAAAGAATACATAATGTAAAGTAATTTTACTGTTTTCCTCTCCCTGCCCTGAAATCCCAAATATTCACAGGCAAAGGGGATGAAACATGACACATAGACCCAACTTTGACTAATGCTTTCTGGGTTTCAAATATTCTAAAATCTCCGTCTTTATGAAGAATAAAAGCAAATGTACTACAGACGTGTGTGTGGCTGGATGGGCAGAGTCAGAAGAGGATGTTTGGAAGAATGAAAAGCATAAGAGCAGACACAAAAGAAGTGGTGAAGAAGTAGCCTCCCTGGCACACGAGTACAAGACAACTATGAGCAAGCTGGGAACTCTTGTATATCTTCCCAGACCAGGGACACAAAATAGCCAGGCAGCTGGGGCACGGTGAGGCAGCTGGGACACACCTCATTTGAACACAGAGGTATTAAAATCTTTGAATACTACAACATGAAACCCAAATTGTAGGATGTTCAATGAAAATACCTTGCCTGGCCTAGATGATGCCTCAAAGAGGCTGGAAGCTTCCTCTCTCCTTCCCCCTACAAAGCTTTTGCATTTATCAAAAGGCATGGGTACTTAGCTAACACAACCTAGAACTGGACTGGCTGTGAAGAAAGAAATCTTTTGCCTGAAGGAGATTAAAATGCCAGTATTTTATGATTAAAAAAACACATCTACTTGGACCCAATCATGAGCCTCAGACTGAACCCAGGCACATCCAGTTCTAGGGGCTTACGTTTAACCCCTTCTGATCCCATCATACATCCATCCCAGGGCTGTACTGTGGCGTATTTAGTCAATCCTCCAAGTTTTCATTCCAATTAAAAATGCTATCATTACTTCCCTAGGATAAGTGCCTCAGAGGGCAACTATTTAATTAAGGTATAAACCTTTTTTTAAAGTTTTCATTTTAATTGCACAGAGCCAACATGCTTTCTAGAAAAGTTGTACCAATTTGCACACCAAGTGCTGCAGTGATTATTCCATATGAGCACCTGTTACCCCAAAGCAAACGTCACACCGATGCTCACGGGCTGCTCGGGTCCTAACTGCCCGGAAGCAGAGAGAGCTCCCGCGCTTCCCTCCTGCCCACACCCCTCGGCTCTAAGGGCCCTCGATTCGCCCTGCAATAAAGTTCATCACCACTAGGTGGGGCTAAATCTAGTCTCCAAGTCAGCCTGCCAGCTGGTGAATTCCAGGATGTAAGGCTACTTGTCCCCAAGAATTTAACCAATTTAACTTTAATCGCTTCCTACAAAACTGAATAATTCAGTACAAGGAAAAGCATGGAGAAGAAAGAAAAAAGCACATGGGTCTCTCTCTACTTCACTCTACCACCTGCATGGGACCCAGTATGTAAATGTGCCCAATAAAACTAATTTATCACCTTCATTTTACCTCCCCCTCAGTCTTAGTCTCAGGCTGGGCAAATAAGCCTTCTTTTGGTCACTTTCATTCAACTGCCATGCTAGGATGGCACAATGCCTATGATACGCATCAACATCCTCCGTTACAATTTACCAACGTACCAGGGTAGCCACCACCATTGCCTGGGCCCTCCATGTGCTGCCCCCCACAACATGTGCCTTCTCTACTCATTAGTTTCTCTGCAATCAATAAAATCTGAACACGGGCTGGGCATTGGATGACATTAAGAAATTACCGTTAATTGTGTAAGGTGTGATAGGAGTATCATCGTCTATTTTTTTTTTTTTAATAAGACCTCATCTGCAAGAGAGACATATGGAAGTCTTTACAAACAGAATGATACAAAGTCTGGGGTTTGCTTTAGATCTCTCCAGCAAAGAAATGAGGAAGGGGGGAGGATAGGGAGACATGTGCGTATGGAGACACAAGTAGATGAAATAAAATTGGCAAAATGTTCATGATTTTTAATCTGAGTGTTGGGTACATGGTAGTTCATGATACCAGTCCACTTTTGCATATGTTTGAAATGTTCCGCAACACAAAGGTTTTTAAAAAGTAAAGGAACTTAATTTTGCTACAAATCCAAAACTGCTCTAAAATATAAAGTCTATTTTTAAAAAAAACAATTAAATGAGGAAAAAAGTAAATGAGACTCGAATGATATAAATAAAAATTCTAAATATGTAAATATTCATGTATATATGTACTCCTACACACACAAAGATCTACACACAATTCTGAGAGGTAGGGGCTCTCCTCCCCATTTAAAGAGGAAGAAACTGAGCCCCAGAAATGTTAAGCTACCTGTCCAAGGCTGTGCAGCCAGTAGAGCAGCGGTCCCCAACCTGCTCGGCACCAGGCATCGTTTTCATGGAAGACAATTTTTCCACAGACCGAAGGCAGGGGATGGTTTTGGGATGATTGAAGTGCATTACATTTATTGTGTACTTTATTTCTGTTATTATTACATTGTAATATATAATGAAATAATTATACAACTCACCATAGGTTGGGAACCCCTGCAGTGGAGGACTTCAGGTTAACCTCGCTCTGACGCTACTGACACTTGGGGATGGACACCTCTCTGTTGTGGGGGCTGCCCTGTGTGTTGCAGGATGTTTAGCAGCATCCCTGGCCTCTACCGCCAGATTGTGACAACCAAAAATCAAAAATTTCTCCAGATATTGCCCATCACAAAACTCCTCTGACTCTGCAGCTGGGTCAGAGCCCACGTGCAGACACCATCCAGGGAGACTCCCCACGTGCCATGTGTTTATGGACAGCTGTGCTCTTTTATCCCCCAGGGGACCTGTAGTCTCAGTCATCCTAGTGACATCCTCTGATGACTCAGGGACAGCTTCCCAGAGAGGACGCCTGAGATGATGCTGAAGGAGCTAAAGCCAGCCAGATGGCCACATCCCCATCCCCAGGCCCTCGCCCCTCTGCCCTGCCCCGGAATATCCCCGTTCTTCCCCTTCCTTGCTCCTGAGTGTAAGTGGCACCGGACAACAGGCTGAAGTATCCGGCATCAGGCATGCAACAATCATTCCACGGACACAGGCAGACAAGGGAACACAGGCAGCGGGAAGGAGAACTATCCTGGGCAGCATCCTGCCAGCTCCTCCAGCCACCCCCAAGCCTTGCTGTTCTCTCACCTGCTGTTCATGTAAGAGAAACCGCTGGAAGTCGTGCAGGTAAACCGCGGAGGCATCTGGCCGGTCAGTGCTCCTGTCCTCAGGGAAAGGGAGGGTGGTTAGAGACAGACACACTCAACAGAGGAGCCAAGAGGTGATGCCGACCAACGGGGCAGCCTGCCCCCCCCGAGCACCCCACCGAGTCCCTCCGCCATGGAAGGTACCAGGCTGGCCAACGGGAAGACACAGGAGAATGAGACAACATCCCCGACCTACAAGGATTCAAAGAGGGGCCCTGACACCAGAATCTCAGAGGGCGGGCCCTGGAATCTGCATCTGGCCACTCCCAGGAGGTTCTGGTGTGCCCCAAGGGCTGCAGAGCACCTTGTGGCGTATGGCTGGGGGAAGGCAATCGAGGTACGGTACAATAAGCAGGACGAGGGGTTCTGCGGAACGGGCAAGAGGGCCCCAAACCCAGACCCAGAGCATCAGAGAGGCTTACTGGAGGAAGGAGCAACTGACTGAGTTCCGGAGAATGAGGAGGGGCTGGCCAGGAGGTGGAAAGGGTGTCAGGCAAAGGGAGCCATTTATGCAAAGGCCTAAAGGAAAAGAGAGACAAGAGCAAGAGGAGAGAAGGAGGAGGGCAGGCAGGAGGGAGGGGGTTTTAGCAGGAAAGGGGGAGGGAGGGCGGGAGCGAGGGAGGGAAGGCGTGGGCATGCAGCGCATGGCCTGTGCTGGGGCAGGGCCAGCCGTGCAGCCCGTTCAGGGGGAGCCACACAGAGCTTTCCAGGGAAATGGGCACGTTTCCCTGAGCATTTGCAGGGGGGCAGGGAAAAGAAATCTTTCAAAAATATTATAGAAGACAAGACATGCCTTAAGCTTTCTCCCTTTAATAAACACTCAGGGTCCAGAAGTCTGTCGTCTTGAATAATGAGTGTATTTCCAACCTCCTTTCCTGCCAGCCTCATGGTCTAACGCTAAGCTTTTCATTAAAAGACTATGTAAAAATTAGATTTGTTCTATATGTACTTTGGAGTCTTGGGATTTCTAGTTTAGGAAGTGCCAGAGGGAACAGTTGTTCATCAGTGAGGGCTGGGTCCGAGAGCCACAGACTACGTTCTAGGTGCCACTAACTCCGTGGCAAACATCTCTCAGACAGGCTCGGGAAACACAGAACATCTCATAAATCCCCCACTTGGGGGATCATGAAGCATAGGAAAGGTCCTGACAAGTCCTGCAGCACTGACTTTTTAGTAATGATATTACTACCTATGAGCCCATGAGGCGTGCCAAACACCACGGGAAGCATTTTATACGCTTCAACTCATTTTAATTCAGTTAAACCTGCTTAATCAGGAATTTCCCAAATTTCTTTGACCATTAACATTACTTTAATTTCTGTAAAAGACCTATTAACCCGTCATGTTCCGTGAGGCACACTCTGGGACAGAAGGCCTGGAGGCACATAGGCCTCTCTACGGAACCTTCTGGGCCATCCTCAAACACTCCACAAACCCCACTGCCGCTGTTCATCTCTATCCACGCCACAGGCGTGAGGTGGCCACTCCCCCACATCAGTAACTGCACAGAGACACCCCCTCCTGGAGGCCACCTGGCCCTGAGGTCACCAACATCCAGCACAGCCACCCTGGACAACAACACACACAAGGCTCCTCACCCCAGAATGAACACAGAGGAATCCTTTTTGAATTCATCAAGAATCTGAAATGGAAAACAGAAGGAAACACACACATAAAATAAGAACATTAGACAATTCACTTAATGCAAATGAAGAGATTTTTTTTGTTGTTAAAAAGTTATTGTAATCCATGTTAGGTATAAATAGTCAAATACAACAGAAACTTACAAAGCAGAAAACAGAAGTCTCCCTCACTCCTTCCCTAGTCCTGTTCTTGCGAAGCAATCACTTTTGATAATTTGGTAGGTTTCCTTCTAGAATTTGTTTTATGGATATTCATTTAGTTATACTTTATCATATCATGTCACATTACGTACATCTTACAACGTTTTGCTATTGTTTCGAGATTTATTATTCTGCAATCTCAAATAGCCCTGCCTCACTACTTTGAAAAACCATGTTGTATTCCATAATTTGCATGTCATTCAATTTTTCTATTATACACAGTATTATTTTTTAAAATGCCCATGTGTGTATATATAGATAGATAGACAGACATCTATCTCTCTATATATCTTTGTGCACTTGTGCCAGTTGTTCTGCAGGGTAGACTCCGAGAAGAGAAAGCACCTAGACATGGGCCGGGCATATTAACTGAAAAATTCTGCCCGGTTACCCTCAATACAGCTGAGATGGGCACCTCCATTAGAGTACACATACCCTTTCTATACCCTCACGGCTACATTCCAAACCCCTAATATCTCAGAGATGGCATTTCTAATCTTTGAGTTCAAGAGGAAGACAGACATATCGGACAGCTTCGGCGCTACTCCCCACGGCCCGCTGACAGTGTGGACAGGGTGAGGGCGCTCCTCCGCCAGGCAGGGCCGCGCAGCACCGCTCCTGCCACCTTCTACTCGCACCAGATCACCTGCTGAGCACCGCATGGTCAATCGCACACACACACACCCCCACATCTTGTCCATTTCTGGTTAGGTAGCATTACTTTAACAATCTTCAATGACCCTGCGCTTGGATAAGCGTTTGAATAATCCCAGGCGGAAATGGAAATACAGCCACTAGCGCGTGATAAATGCTAATGATATAAAACAGGTGACCCTGATCCTCTTGCCAAACAACTTGGAGTCCAGGATGACCCGTGCAATACTAGTGTGCTAGAAAGGGAAACCACAGGCCTCCAGGAAGCACTGGGGACTCACACCAGTTTGTGCAAGTGTTTTTCTTTTTTCTGGAAAGGTGATCCATGGTGCTAATCAGCATCTCAAGGAAGTAGGTCACCCAAAAAGGTAAGAGCCATTCTTTTAAATGGCAAACTCAGAAGTACTTCCTTTCATTTATGTGTAATTTATAGCATAGCTATTTCTTTTTTTCTTTCTTTCTTTTTTTTTTTTTTTTTTTAAAGAGATGGAGTCTTGCTCTGTCACCCAGGCTGGAGTGCAGTGGCATCGTCATAGCTCCCTGCAACCTCAAACTCCTGGGCTCAAGCGATCCTCCCTCCTCAGCCTCCAGGGCAACTAGGACTACAGGCGCACAGCACAATGCCCAGCTAATTTTTTAATTTTTTGTAGAGACAGGGTCTTGCTATGTTGTCGAGGCTGGTCTCAAACTCCTGGCCTCAAGTGACCCTCTCACCTCGGCCTCCCAAAGTGCTGGGATCACAGGCATGAGCCATTGCTCCCAGCTGCTCTTTCTTTCTTTTTCAAAAATAAAAAAAGGATTTTAGACAGTGCATGCTGCTATTTGAACTTACTTGGTGCTTAGATCACCAGGTCAACCTGGCGCTGAAGGTGTGGGGGACTAGACCCCTTCCAAATCCACAGGCCCGGCCTGGTTTGGTTACATCTGGAGAGAGCCCAGCTCATGGCCCATCCTTACTGACACCCCACGCAGTTCCTAAGCTGCCCGTTGCTTTACAGCCCTTCAATGAAGCACAGAAAAAGCCCACCCCTCCCCCACTCAGGGAGCTGGAATGACGGGGGAGGGGCCCCCAGGACACAGATGCTTCCTAGAGCCAGAAAAGACTCCCCGTGCCCCCTGCTCCTCTGTAGGGCCTGCGACCTCCTGCCAGGACACCCTCTTTGCTGAACTACTCGGAAGCTTGTTGGCAAAGGCACCTGGGAACAAGTTTGCAGGAATCTGCCTGCTGGAGGCAGAGCAAGACAGGGATGGGAGTGACAGGGCAAAGAGGCCTGGGACGCTGCGACAGGGCAGGCAGGCAGGTGAGAGAAGAATGAAGACAGTGCAGTGTCCAAAGGCAAGTCACAACATCAAGCAGAGGGCGACCAGCTTTGTCACGTGCACAGAGCGGACAAGACAAGGGCCGGAGGGCAGACCCCTGGATCTGTCAACACACAGAGCTTGTTGGTGACGTGCCAAGAAGAACTGCTATAGGAGACAGGGACAGAAAGACGATTGGAATGGGCTTGAGAGATGGGGGGAGGGAAGGAAGTGCAGATGGTGCCCTTGGAGCAGGTCACTGCAAAGGGGGCAGAGAGATGGGGTGGCGGTTGGGGTGCGGGGGAGGGCGGTCAAGGAGGACATCCTAAAGATGGAAGATGTTACAGCAGGTAGGACGGGCAGAATTGCGCTCCCTGAGGATATGTCCAAGCCCTAAGTCCTGGTCCTGTGAGTGTGACCTTCTTTGGAAATAGGGTCTTTGCAGATGTAACCAAGTTGAGATGAGGTCATGCTGGGTTAGGGCGGGGAGATTTGGAGACACAGACACACACAGGGAGGAGGTGACCATGGGATGATGGAGGCAGAGATTGGAGTGGTAACATCCACAAGCCAAGGAACCTTGTAGGATTGGCAGCAACCACCAGAAGCTGGGAGAGAAGCCTCCTGATTGTAGTACTTGCTACGGCAGCCGTAAGAAACAAATGTGGTGCATGTGAGCTAGGACAAGGCAGCCACAGTCTCGGTTACTTCTCATGCCAATCCTAGTGGGTAGTAAAATAAACCCTATTTCAGAAACAGGAAACAGGTCCAAGGAGGACAAGGACTTTTTCTAAGAGAACATACCTAACAAAGTCAAGGGGCCAGAATTTCAAGCCAGGTCCACCTTGGTAAATCTCCGGTGCCTCACACTATACATGCAAATGTACACAAAACAAATGAGACCCCAGCAATCAGAGAGTATTCTAGATGCTCCGGGTGACAGTGGAGGCAGCAATTTATTTTACGATTACTGTGTGGGGCTACATGGACAAATTCTACCTCACCAGGGGTCCAGCGTTTGTGCTGGGCCCTGTGTAACCCTGGGCAACACCCTGGACCCTTCCCACCCCAGCAAAGCATCAGCAAGGTCAGGGGAAACGTCTGCTTTGTGAACCACTGTGCCCTCTTGGGTCATGCAAACAATTGTTGGATGAACGACTAAAATAATGGACAAATAAGTTTTCTCTTGTACCTAAGAGGCTGCAAGGAAATATGTCACCTTTGAGTTGGGCCCCAGGAGAAGAGGAAGTTGCCAGTTGGAAAAGGGGAAGGAACATGCCAAAGGGAAGGGCTGCAGGAGCAAGGGCCTGGGGCGCTAGGGCCACTTGAGGTCAGGGAAGGGAGTTTCCCCACACCCTCTGGGAGCCGTCACACTCATAACACTGGCTGGCACTTAGCAGGTTGTAGGAACCATTTGGTTCTGGACAGCCAAGGGCAACATTGCACTGACAGAAAAGCTAACCAGAGGTTCTGACTGCTGACTTCCGCACCGGGGACTCTCCTCTCCCCCAGCTGCTGCCCACTAGACTAGTCTGCACCTGCCCTGAGCTCCTCTACCAAAATACCATCGCACAATGCTAATCATCCCCTTCCCACACGCTCACACCGTACAAAATCTGGAAGAATAATCACTCAACTTCACGCCTGTAATCCTAGCACTCTGGGAGGCCAAGGCGGGAGGATCGCTTGAGCTCAGGAGTCTGAGGTTGCTGTGAGCTAGGCTGATGCCACGGCACTCTACCCAGGGCGACAGAGCGAGACTCTGTCTCAAAAAAAAAATAGGTAAATAAATAAAATAAATAAATAAATAAATGAACAAACTAACTAACTAAATAAATAAATGAATCAATCAATCAATCGCTCAACTTCTTAATGTATAATCACAGGCACCACAGGTAGTTTGGTAGACTTTCTACTTTTGCTTTTATTTGTAAGCATCTTCTATTTTTATTTGATGAATGTTCTAACCACGGGGGACTCCATGGGTTTGATTAAGTTGCAGTATTGAGGGATGAAGTGATACCATGTGTGAGGTTTGCTTCAAAATCATATGAGAACAGGCACGTGGGTGAGGGTATGAGCTCGCGGATAATCGCTGGAGCTGGCTGATGGTACGTGGGGGTTCATTATGCTATTCCCTCTACTTGTACATACGTTTGAAATTTTCCTTAATACAAAAGTTTCAAAAATTAAGAAGTATTCAGTGGCTGTGTATGGGAAGTTGGGCAGGAGAAATCAAATCCTAGCTCTGTAACTCATTAGTGGCATGAGCTCCAACAAGTAACCTCTCTGAGCCTCAGTTTCTTCATTCATAAAATGGGGATAATAACAGTACCTCTTTCATAGGGCTCTGAGAATTAAATGTATGTAAAATGCTTAGCATATAGTCCACCTAAGGCAATTTAGCTGTTGTCTTCATTAATAATATTGTTATTATAGCCTAGTTAGAGGTATATCCCATGAGACACCCAGAGACACACACGAAATTAAATTTCTTATCTTCCAGCTGCTGCCAAACTTTCAGAAACTTTGAGGCTTGAGAGCTGCAGCATAGGCAAGTGGTTAGACACAAGGAGGAACTGGCAACCTGAAATTGAAAACCACTGGCTACTGACAGGCACAAACCCACTCCCTGAATTTAGGTCTGGGGACCATGAGTTTCCATAAACAGCTCTGTCTCCCCAAGGAGCCTGAGAAATCCAGCTAGGCGCCCCTTCTCCCAGCTCACAGGCTAATACTTTTCTCTGCCCTTTGCTTCCAGCCAGGATCTCAGGAAATAAACAATCTGCTAACAGGTTAGGGGACGGGCATTAACCTACACAACAGCAGTGAGAAACTATTTATACAGGTTGGGACTTTGTTATCCAAATTCTGTCATCGAATTTAAAAATGCAGTGGCCAAACTGGCAAGTTATACCCTGGAACCATGGAGATTATATAGTTGCCAACTCCAACTTCTTTGGGGTTGGGTAGGTAACATAAACGAGTAGAGAATACAGACAGTTCCATGGGGAACTATGACTCATTTATAGCCAGATTTCAATTTTTTTCAAGAGAAGCCAAAAATCTGGATTTTAGTATACAATCTCCCAAGTTTTAAATGTAGGCAATTAATTTTAAAAATATTTAAACCATAGACAGGGCAAGTGCAACCAGCTGTAGGCACAATGTGGCACTCTGCAACCAGGGGGCAACCTTTGACACAGCTGAATTTTTCCCATACAAAGTTCCGCACTGGGCAGCCTAGGTTACCCCAGAGGGTTCAGGAACTCTGTAAAACTCTGATTCGAGTTTCTTTCTCTCCTCACAAATGCAAACACACACACTATCCTCAAAAAGAACCTCGTAATAAAAAGTACAGGTTGAAATATATCTTACGTGAATTTTACCGCAGTGGAGAACACCAGGGGACCATCACCTGTGCTAGCAGGTAAAATAGCATTTGTGCAAACCTTATTCTCAAGCTTTGCCTGCCATCTCTCTGACGGAACAGCATCCTGAAACTCCAAGGCAAATTATCACAAAAACTGTTATTCGCAACTACTTATCTTGAGTGAGTCAAGCTTTTCTCAGTCCTGGTCAATCGCATAAGACAGCAATGTCATCATTCCAAATTTCATATGTACACTGCCATCAAAACATTTTCATTGTTCTCAAGGGCTGACTATAAATAAAAGTTACAGATTTTAACATAAAAAAGTACTTTGATCAGCTTTTATGAAGCACAGGTTTTTGTTAAGTCTTCATATTTAAAGGGAGGGATTATACAGTTTTAAAAGTTTTATAACAATTGATCTAAGACCTTCTTATTATAGAGCAGGCTGAGTCAGAGGAAGGAGATGCCTTCCCCCAACACCACTCGGTCAGTCAGACACCAAGTCGGGGCTAGAATCCAGTCCTTCCAACTCCCAAGCCCATAATCCTTCTACTCTATTTGGCAAACCAAGAACTAATTATTATATATATGTAAAAGTGAACACATTGCAACTGAATATTTTACTCCATAAAATGTGTTTTTCCCCAATCTAGGCAGATAGAAAATGCTCCCCCCTGGGGTTAAAAAAAAAAAAAAAGAAAGAAAATGCTCCCCCCATTTCTCTACCTCAGATATACCCAAAGTCCCATGGTCAGTGGTCACCCATCAAGCAGCCTCACCATGTGGCCAGCCTGCAGCCCTGCATGCAGAAGGCAATTAATAACTCACACTCACCACTTAAAAATGCCACTCCCAATCTCTCGTTCAGTCCTTCCCAGCATCCCAGTGGGTCGCGTATTATCCCTTCCCATTTCACAGGTGACAAGACTGCATCTAGGAGCAGTCAGTGGTTTGTCTGAGATCACACGGCTACTTGGAGACAACAGGTCCATTTGACTCCACGTCCCACATCCTGCCTGCTCCCCCACTGCTCTCCCCTGGAACCCTTTTGCAGTCTGCAAAGCCCTTTTCCGACAGTAACGACAATAGTTCCTATTTGTTGCGTGCATGCTGCTCACCAGGCACTGTGCTCAGGGTATCACACAGAATGGCCCCACTTTTTAAGCTTTATGTTTTTTTCTTTAATTGAAAAAGTAATATGCTACTTGGAACAAGTCAGAGAAAACTGAGGTGTGCAAGGAAAAAGTTAATTGTCTCCCCTGTCCATCTTCCCAACCCTCTCCAGCACACTCACAAAATCAACATTAAATGTGAGGTATGTATTCTTCTACACTTTTTCCTTGCTCATAAAAACACGTGTAAACATATATAAGAGGATTATTGCACTTTATGCTTTTTATCAAAAAATCAGACCCTGTGCCCCCTGTGAATCTGCCACTGGCTTGCCTCACAAAATATCACAAACATCCTCCCAGATCAACAGAAACAGAACCGACACACGCTTCTTAGTCACCTGCATGATGTTGAATAGTATGGACAGACCACAATTTACCCAGCTGTGCCTCTACTGAGAGGTATTCTGATAGGTCCCAAGTATTTTGCCAGCACAATAATGCTGCAATAAACAATCTGATAATATACTTTTGAGTCCCCAAAACGCTACTGTCAGGTCAAAATGTATGTGCATCTTAATTTTAACATAATCTATTATTTCAATCAAAAATATGTCCTCATAAAAAATATGAATAAACATACAAAAGGAAGAAACACACACATAATTAATCATTTGCTAAATTTCCTTTCAGAATGAGATAAACAGTAGAGTTAGTCGCATTTTTTTACTCTAATAGACTCAGATCAAATTCCAATCAAATTTACGGCCATTCACATTTCTACCAGGGAGTATGCAAACGCCATTTCCCTACATTTTTCCCACAGCTCTGTCACAGTTAAAGACTTTTGCCAATCTAATAGGTGAAAATGGTTTATTGATGTCATTCCCATTTATGTTTCCTTGACTAAAAGGGAGATTAACCAGTTCTTGTGGGCTTCTTAGGAACATACCAGATTTTGAAATATGTGGAAAATAGAAACATCACGTGATCATTTGCTCAAGAATCATCTTACCGATTTTTGCTGTTCAAACATAAGGTTTTTATAGAAGAGATGGAACTGTTCAAAGCTGAGCTCATCTTTGTGTGCACCTATTTCCTGTAAATGTATAAAAAAAAAGTGACCACATGATTTTTGAAGTCCACTGTAAGAATGCCTCCACCCTGTTTACAGAAATAAAACGGCTTTTTTACAACATTGGCTAAAATCAAACTTGCATTCCTCTGAACCAAAACCATCCACACGTCTCCTAATTCACCTGCTGGGAGAAAATGCTCACAGGGACCCCCGCCAAGTGTGACCCTCTCTTGAGCCCCAAAAGGGAAGAGTCTTAGCCAGGTTTCCAAGAAGTCATAGTGCATAACTCCTCCTTTTTCAAGCAGAAGACACTCTCTTTGGACTTTTAAATCCAGGCATATTTATAGGGTATATACATATAGGTCATTTTTTAAAGCATAAAAAAAATCTGACCAAGGCTTTGGGATCAGACATAGCTCAGCATCAATCAACTGCTTTAGGACTTTGGGCAATTTCCTTGACCTTTTCAGACCCTCACTTTCTTTATCTGTAAAATGGAAAAACCACCACTATATTCCTATGTCTTCCCCGAAACCAAACAAAGTAATATCTACAAAATGTCTGGCTCAGTAAATACTTGAAAGAAAAAAAAATTCAGTTATGCAGTGATCAATGGTAAATGCTTCTCCTTTCTTTCTTCTCTTCTTAAATCCCACCCTTCCAATTGTTTTTTCTTTCACTCTTGGATCGTGTGGAATCTTGGGGGCAGATCAAAGGATGCTTAATAAGCACGAATGTAAGTTAACTCTTCTGGGAGCTGATCAGTACGAAAATGAATGAGCTTTTTCAGCTGAGGAACGCTGCGAAGGACTGATGTTGATGTGGCCATCTGGGTCTTCCAACTGGGGCCATTGGGATAGACTCTTGTCCACTTCCTAAGAAGAGTCGGTATCTCTCCGTGGGCAAAAAAGAGTGCCCACGCACAGCCTCCACCCTTGCACCATTTGGAAAAGCCTCGCCTCTCCGCTGTACCCCCTCCCTCATGGACTGGGGCTTTACTGCCTAGCTCCACCAACGGCTTGATCACAGAAGAGCATGAACACACAATGGATGGAAGGACGGATGGCTAGAGAAGAGGGAGAAGAGAACCGACTCTGACAACTGCACTACCAGGGCTTGCAAACAAAATGCCAGGCCCCTGGTAACCTACATATGGAATCTTTCATGTCATTTTCCAAAAGACACACATGTGTTCACGTTACTAGGAAGAACATGGGTGGCAGGATGGTCAGGGAAACAGGGAACGCTGAACCGGTGGAAACAGCTCAGCAAACACGGTCTCCGTTGATTACATCATCTGCTAGGATGGTCCTCAGATACACGCATGAGCCCTCTGTCTGGACTAAGCAGCACCCTGGAGGCAAAAGACCTTCTTGGGCACCATTCCGCAGAGCTCAAAGGCACATAATGGCTTCATGCAGGAGGCACTAAGTAGCCCTGAGTTCATAAAATTCCTGGGCAGAGCTACAAAACTTACCAAAAACTTATCTTTGAGGAACTTGGCGCTGCTCAATTTGAAGTTGACCAGGGGCAAGATGGTCTTCAACTCTCGGAGGCTGATGCTGCAAAAAATGGAAACCCCAGCTGCGTCACCCTCGAGGGTCCTCCATGCGGAAGCCACTCCCACCAGTCCCCCTCAGGCATCCCTCTATGAGACAGCCTGGCCAATGGCTGTCCAGTGAGCACTAACTAGGAACAAGACACCCTGTGTTCAAGGTGGAGGTGACACCCCAATAAGCGAGGCTGGTCCCCACCCATCAGAGATGGCCATGGAGGCAGGTTAGGTAGGAGACTCAGTGTGGGCAGGACACAGTGTCAGATGACCAGACAACACCGGATTCAAAATGCCACAGGGATCACAAAGGCCCTCGGCACGTGTTGACACAATTGATTTCTGCCCAGTGCTCTGAATGTCAAAGCGAAGGAATTCAACAAAGTGAAGGTAAACGGCCAGAGTAACTGAGACTCTCTTAAGTAGCCAAACCCCTGGTCATCTGATTAGCAACACGCACAAATGGATGAATGAGATTTGCACTGTCCCTGCCTATGATCCAGCGAAACCACAGCCACGGGGACGGGCTTGGAGGAACAAGAGGGAAAGAAGACCCTGTCAAGCTCGGCCGTGGCCTGGCACGGACAATAGACAAGAGAGGTGTGGAATAAGTGAGGGGCCCCGGCGCCCCACTCCTCAAAAAATAAATAAGTAGCAAATAAAATAAAGAAAGTTTTTTTTAAACACCACAGGGGTTCAAAGCAAGGTGAGGTCACCCAAGGCCAGAGAGGGGAAACGGAAAGGAACAGACCCTATTTGAGCACCTACTGTGTGCCAGGCAGCCCTGGTGTGGCCCAGGTAGTAATGTTACCTGGCCCTCGCCACGCTCTACCCCGTACAAAGTACACACTGATTGACCCCGCAACGCACCGGGTGCAGAACAGGCAAGGGCAGGGCGCCCCGGGCGTGGGTCGGGGGTGAGCGGCTCAAGGTCAGAGCTGGGCCATGGCTGAGCCTGGATCTGAATCAAATTCCAACACATATAGTCACAGGACCAGAATGGCTGGTCACAGAACTCCTCCTGAGTGTGCTTCAGCGGAGCCAGGGGGTAAGGCTCAGTTTAAAAGGAAAGGAAGGGAGGGCATACCAGGAGAAAGAGACAAGAACAGTAATAATGACAATAGCAATGGAAACTGAAATAGTGCTTATTCTGTGGGAGTTGTTCTGGATGCTTCGTCTACGCATATTAACTCGTTTAATGCCTGAACAACTTCACAAGGTAGGTACCATGATCACCTCTGTCTTTCAAGTGGAGGAAACCGAGGCTCTGGGAGGTCTCATACCTTGTCTCTGCTACACTCAGACTCCAACCCAGTCCGCCTGCAATGACCGCACCCCTGATAAGGAATCCACATAATCTACATATGGATTATTGCATAATATTAAACATTTTCCTAGTAATACGTGTGTTCATGTTACTAGGAAAAAAATAGGCTGCAGGATGGTCAGGGAGACGGGGAAAGCTGGACTGCCTCCCAAGGAGCGGCACACACGAGACACGCCGAGAGAGGTGGCATTGGGGGGTTGGGCCAAGGGTGCGAGATCCAGACCCGTCTGGTCAGAGAGCTGAGTGTCCAGGAGAGCTGGAGAGGGTACCCAAGAAAGGAAGCCCACCCCAGGCTGTGGGCAGAAAATGGCCCCGTTTCCCAACACCATGCACCCAGCCTCTGCCATCACATTCAGAAGGAAGCAGCACGTCCCTGTCTAGCGGCTGCCCCTAGTCAGGCCAGCATGACTCCAGGCCATCCCAGTGTCCCCTCCTCCAGCCGTCTTACCTCTGGTTCTCACAGCCTCTCTGATCTCAGAGACCCTGACCAGCAAGATGCCCCTCACCCACGCCCCTGCAGGGGCAGCACAGACTTTCACAGACAGGTGTTAAGAGCAGTAAACGCCCCTGGTGGGCTGGCAGGAAAGCCAACAGGCTAGGGAAGTGATCTAGAGGGGAGCCCAGGCCAGGATGAAGGCGGAGGAACAGCAGGGACTGGCGATGCCAAAAGAGGCAGGAAGGGACTGGACCAAGCTGGTGGCACAGTAGACTCAGCCTGGGAGAAAGGGAGAGGTCAGGGTCCCCTCAGGAGCCCAGGCTGCAAGAGGGCAAAGAATATGCCCCACATCCAGGAACAGAGAGACTGAGGGGCTGGAGAGCCAGTGCAGCTGTTCAGGGACCAGTAGAGCAAACCCAGGGCATAAGCATCTGAACACCCGGGACATGGGAGCCCACCTGGTTCAAAGGTTTCATCTTAGAGTGGAAGAGGTGGGGGCCCAGAGCTTCTTTGGGCTCCTAGTGCCAGGACTGCCCTACCCCACTCCACTAGGGGAGCCCCTTCCTCACTCCTGCCCTGGCCAGCACAGGTGTATCATGTCCCCAGAGCTGGAATGGGGGAAGCCAGCAGCTCTTAGCTCCAACCCTCTCCAGAACTCGCTATCAGATAGAGACAGTGCCTCACCCAAGGTCACAGCCCCTTCCAGGGGCAGCCAGTGTCCTATGCCTGGTCCATGCATGGGAACGGAGGCCCCACCTCAATTCAGCACAGCTCCACAGGGCCATCCCTGGGGGTCAGCTGAGGCCATGGCTGTGACTCCCCTGCCACCCACAGGCGTTGATTCTCCACAAACTCCCCAATAAGCCTCCTGCATACAAACCTCCATCTCAGGTCACGTTTCCAGGGAACTCCACCTAGGACAGTGGATAGAACCAAGGCAACCCCTTTGGGGAAGGATGGCAAAACCATTCCCCCAATGGGCCATCAAGAGCCCCTCCGTCTCCCAGGGCAGACAGCACTAAACAATCACGGTGCCTTCCCTTCTCAGCCCGGGGAGGGTCCCAGGGCCCTTCGACACTGCACTCCAGGCAGCCATTACCAAAGGATCAAAGTTGGCAGCCCCATGAAACTCACGTGCCACCCTGACGCTGGATGAACTCCACCACCCCTAGCTCTTTTATAACAATAATGACACTTGTTGAGTGTTTACCACAAGCCAGGCACCGTCCAAGCAATTTTCACATATTAACTCTGAACCCTCACACCAACGCTAGGAGGTAGGGACTATGATGTTCTCTCCTTTACACATGAGGAAACTGAGGCCCAGAGAAATTAAATCATTTACCCCAATTTACACAACCAGTAAGTGTTAGAGTTGAGAGTCCAACCTCAGCACTGCCCAGTGGAACTTTCTAGGATGATGGAAATGTTCTGCATCTGTGCTGTCCAATGCATAGCAACTAGCCACATGTGGATACTGAGCACTCAAAACGTGGCTACCTAGTGTGACTGATGAACTAAATTTTTATTTTATTTTAATTAACTTAGTTTAAAAGGCCACATCTGGTGAGTGGCTGCCCTACTGGACAGCACAGCTCTAGAGTCCAGCTTCTCTAAGTAGTTCCTGGGCCGGCAGCATCTACATCACCTCGGGATTTGTTACAATGCAAATTCTTCTTTTTTTTCCCCCTTTATTTCAGAATATTATGGGGGTACAACACTTCGGTTATATATATTGCTCATGCACCGCCCATGTCGGAGCTACAATAGTGGTCATCCCCCAAACTGTGCACCCGCACCCATTCAGTGAG